>JAWNMN010000435.1:0-5335000 GCA_035044025.1 Drosophila paracracens | reverse complement strand
TAATCTGTCCGAATTCGTTAAAGGAGCTAAAGGTAGTCAGCCAAGCGCTGAAAATGCAATATCTATAATTATAATTGTTTACATTTGCCCGAGGCAAACGGGGGGCGGCAGTGCTGAAAATTACATCATTGTTGTCTTGTCGGCTAATTAAGGCCAAATGGCAAGTAAATTGTACATTTTTGTTCAGCAGCCGCCTGCGGGCGATGTCTGCAAAGGCAAGCTGGCTGGAAAGTCACTGGAATTGGAAATCAAATTATAGCGCGCATAATTTAATTGCCTTATCAAAATTTCAGTCAAAAGCAGCTGTCAGAGCCAACAAATTTATGGCGCCCAAATGTGTGCAGCCTAAAAAACCCCCCCACTCCACTTCTCTTCACAACAACAAAAAAGAAAATCAGAAGCATACGAAAAGTTTTAATTGAATTCAATTCAAAAACTTGCCAGCCTCCGCCTAATGGCCACAATTAAAATTTCCCTTTTTCGAGTTCGAAATTCGCTTAAAGCTTTAAGCGACTGCATTCGATTCGAGTGCACGATGACAAAATCATTAAGTGCACAAAGCCCGTAAAGTGCACGGCGCCCACAACATTTGGGGAACCCAAACTAAAAAAACAAAAAAAAAGAAAAGTACGTAAATGAGAGAGGAGCGAATTTTATACGCCGAATTCGAACGTAATTACGCCACACACACGGCGTGGAGTAAAACGATAAAGCTGAATTCAACGTGTGTGGCCCACACGTGTTCACTGAAAGGATGTGAGTGGAGTCCTTTGAGGTGTGCCAAACTCATAATGCAACACTACTTTCACTGCGACAGAGAGGGAGAGAGAGAAAGAGAGAGAGAGAGAACCTACACTTGCAAAATAAATTGAGCAATTTGCACGCAAATCAAGATAAAAGAATGCTGAAAATGTTGGACCGGAAATGCAAATTCCTATTTCCAGAATGTTTACATGGGAAGAAAAACTGTTGCCAGTGAAAATTAAATACTATTTTTATACTTTTTCTACGTTTTAGTAAAGGAGTGTCAAAAATGCCTTACCTCAAGTACAATCCAAAGTTATCCTCCAAGAATAAATATAGATAAATACAACCAGAAATCTGAGAAATATTACTTATTTTGTTTTCATTCAAAGTTAAAGTTTAAATTTTAACTTAATATTTATAATAATATTAGTCGAATAAATAAATAAGTAAACTGCTTAAAAAGCTGATGAAAGTGATTTAGTTTCTTGATGTAAAGCTGGGATAGTTTTACACTCATTTTAAGCAAGAGAATCCTTAATACCAGCAGCAGTTGACTGCAAAGTTAAGTCGCATTTTTCTCTCAGTGCATGCTCTCCCTTCGCATGTGCACCGAACGGATCCTTTGTAACGCACATGAGTCCTTGTTTTTCTTATTTTGTTATTTAATTCCTTTTTCCCGTCAGTTATTATTGGACGCATCATTTGCATCTGTCGCGCCCGTCTTTCTATCCATCATATATCCTGCAATTAAAATGAAAATACTCCCTTTGGGCCTTTGCTTGCGTTCGAGTTCGAGTTGTGTTTTATGAACCTTTTCTCACCCACTTTCACCTCTCCTCTCCCTTGGGGAAAAGGTGCTACTTAAAAGTTACCCATTAAAAAAGTTTTTTTTTTCAACTTTTTCTAAATGAAAACTCACTTTTAAGCAGTTCATTTTAAGTAATAACTTTGTATACCCATTAAAAAGTGTGAAGAGGGTATAATGAAGTCCTTCAGGCAGCAGGATAAATATTCTTGATAAGCATCAACAATCGAGTCGATTTAGCCATATTCATCTGCATGAAAAAGCCGATGTCAAGGAATATGTGAGCATCGACAAGTTTATCTCATTGAACAAGTCGACAATGTATTTGACAGCTGAGCTTAGGGTATCTGCTAGTCGAGTAGTTTCTTCCTGCTTTTGTGTGTTGTATTGATTTAAAAATAGATTGTGGAAGAACCTGAAAATATTTTGTACACTCGAAAGTCACCAAAGTGTGGGTATACATCCTGAGAATTTAATTATTGACATTATTAAAGTGTCAGGTAAAATGAAAAATTGTTTACGCTGTTATTTACAGACCAGTATATATAATTATGTATAATAATACAAAATATAGGATGCATCAATTATTATAGTTTGGCTTATTAGAAAATTTGATCTCTTTACTTGCAGTCACAAACGAGGACATCAACTGCGAACAGGATGCGTGGAGTAAGCGCAGCAGCGCCTTTGTCCTTGCTGCTGCTGGTGCTGGTTGTCCAGGCGCTCAACTGGCCGCTGGGCGAGGCACTCTTTGGTCGCGACGATTGTCGAGATCTAACCATATCGTCCTGCGAATGTGCGCCCTCGCTGTCGGAATACGAACTCAATTGTCCTGGCAACAGTTACAATCCCAAGTTTAAGATTACCATCCGACCCGGCAGCACTGTGCAGATCGAATGCAATCTGACAGATGCCTCGGAATACACACAGATGCCCAAGCTGAGCATTGGCAGCATTAATATGGTGCAGATCAAGCGTTGTCCACTGCCCAATCACACACCCATCGCTGGCATCATGGACCATCTGGGCATCCGGGACACGAAAGTGCTAATCTTTGAGGGCAATGATCTGCACGTGAATCTCACACGGATGCACTTTGAGCGATTGCAGAATTTGCAGCGATTGCGATTTGCTGCCCGTCGTTTGCCCTACATTCCCGAGGATCTGCTGAGGGATATGCATCTGCTCAACTGGCTGGATATGCGTGCTGCCAATCTGGGAGCACTGCCCGCTCGCCTGCTCGCCAACACGGAGAATTTGCAGTTTCTCGAGTTGGGCAGCAACAATTTGAAGCAGCTGCCACGCGGCCTCTTTCACAATCTGCACAAGCTGTTGCATTTGAATTTGTGGAGCAATCAGCTGCACA
The DNA here is from genome assembly GCA_035044025.1 of Drosophila paracracens. Classification (NCBI taxonomy): domain Eukaryota; kingdom Metazoa; phylum Arthropoda; class Insecta; order Diptera; family Drosophilidae; genus Drosophila; species Drosophila paracracens. The sequence continues at coordinate 5,332,082 of JAWNMN010000435.1, read as the reverse complement.
ATCTCAGCAAGCATGACTTTGAGGGCGCCACCTCGGTCAAGGATGTGGATCTGCATAACAATGGCATCGTTCAGCTCAAGCCGGATGTCTTTGCCCTGCTCACCAATGTGACGGAGATCAATTTGAATTCAAACAGTTTTCGCTCACTGCCCGAGGGCCTCTTTGAGCACAACAAAATGTTGCAACAGGTCAAGTTGCAAAATAACCGTGTGCCTCTGGCCAACCTGCCCGCTCGCCTCTTTGCCAATCTGCCGGAGCTGCGCACCCTCTATTTGCGCTGTGAACTGGAAACACTCGCAGCGGATCTCATCGAGAACTCGACGGCCTTAACAGACATCTCGCTAATGGACAATCGGCTGAGCACATTGCCAGCCAAATTTTTGGAGCATCAGTTGAATCTGATCAACTTGGATTTGCACAAGAATCGCTTGACTCATCTGCCAGATGGCATTTTCCATTATCTGGTCAAATTGGAGACGCTGAATCTAGCCGAAAATCAGCTAACAGAAATATCAAGGTAAGTTCAAAGCTTGAGCTGTGAGCGTATCTGATGACATTTGCCTAAAATTGGTTGGATTAATCTTATCTTATCTTATCTTTGATTCTCCGTTTTTCTTTCTCTCCGCTTACAGCAAACTGTTTAGCAAACTGATGAATCTGAAGACGCTGCGGATGAATGATAATCGTTTGTTGACGATTCGTCCTCAGGCATTTGCCGGCAACACTTTGCTGCGTCAACTGAATTTGGCCAACAATCGAATCAATCTGCACGAATATCTGACTGTGCATGGCGTGGATGTGGATCTGGGATCACCATTTGCCCATCTCCGCAATCTGACAACGCTCAACTTGCGCAATAACTCGCTGATGGTGATCTTCAGTGATTGGAAGTATGCGATGAGGGAGCTGCAGGAGATTGATTTGAGCTACAATAATTTCACGTGGCTGGAATATTCCGATCTGGACTTTGTCTCAGCCTTCGACTTGACAGTGAACATGTCCCACAATCAGATACACACCGTACACTTCTACAAGCAGACCGAGTTCCAGCCCCTGGACAAGGGTTTGCGACTGGTGCACGGCGTGAAAACGGTCCACGTGGATCTCAATGATAATCCGTTGGTCTGCGATTGCACCGTGCTGAGATTTTTACAGGTGGTCCGTGGCGATATTCAGCCGGACTATGCTAAGAATTTGGTCACCTACACGGATAGACTGAATTGCAAGGCGCCGACTGCTCTAGCGGATCGTCCGATGAGATCTGTGCATCCGCGCGAACTCGTCTGCAACTTTGACCATGCCGAGGATCCCAAGGAGCGCCGTTGTCCCAGCCACTGTGAGTGTCTGGTGCGCACCTTTGACTCCACCCTTATTGTCAACTGTTCGAATGGCGAGTTGACCAAGATACCCAAACTGCCGCGTCTGCCGCAAAATCTACTCGAGATGGAGTTGTATGTGGAGAACAATACGCTGCTCAAGCTGCCCCAGAATAATGCACCCGGCTATGAGAATGTGACCAGATTATATGTGGCCGGCAATAATCTCACTCAGCTGGAGCCCAATCAATTGCCCGCCAATCTTAAGTATCTGGATATGCGTCGCAATCAGCTGCAGTTGCTCAACTCGACTGTGCTTGGGTATCTCAACAGCAGCATGGACAATCTAACACTGCGACTCTCCCAGAATCCCTGGATCTGCAATTGTGGGGCAAGGGAATTGATGCTCTTCACGCAAAAGAAATACGAAAGGATACCGGATCACACGGACATGTTTTGCATGGATGCCGAGATGCCAACGCGTCTGATGGAACTAAATATCAATGATATATGTCCGACACAAAAGAGTCTGCTCATCGCTGTCACCGTCATCATCTCGCTGGCCGGTTTCCTTTTCGGCATCTCGGCGGCTCTCTACTACAAATATCAGCAGGAGATCAAGATCTGGCTGTATGCCCACAATCTGTTCATGTGGTTTTTCGACGAGGACGATCTCGATAAGGATAAGAAATTCGATGCGTTCATCTCGTATTCGCACAAGGATAAGATTTTCGTCGAGAAACATCTGGTGCCGCAGCTGGAGCATGGACCGCAAAAGTTCACACTGTGCGTGCATGTCCGAGACTGGCTCATTGGTGGCTTCATACCGGAGAACATTGTGCGATCTGTGGCGGATTCGAGAAGAACGATTATTGTGCTGAGTCCGAACTTCATTAAATCCGACTGGGCGCGCATGGAGTTCAGGGCGGCACACAGATCAGCACTGAATGAGGGCAGAACTCGTGTCATAGTCATCATCTATTCAGATATTGGCGACATTGAGCAGCTCGACGATGAGATGAAGGCGTACCTTCGCATGAACACCTATCTGAAGTGGGGTGATCCCTGGTTCTGGGACAAGCTGCGTTTTGCTCTGCCACGTCGGTCGGGCAACGGTGGTGGTCAGGGCAATGGTTCGCTGATAAAGTCGGCGCTCAAGGGATCCACCGATGACAAGCTTGAGTTGATTAAACCATCGCCAGTGACGCCGCCACTGACGACACCACCCGGCGATGCCACAAAGAATCCGTTGGTGGCCCAACTGAATGGCGGAACTCCACACACGGCAATCATGATTGCCAACGGCAAGAATGGCCTCACGAATCTCTATGCGCCGAATGGCAAGGCACATCATCATCATCATCATGGCAATGGACACATCAATGGCGCATTCATCATCAACACGAACGCCAAGCAGAGCGATGTATAGAAGTGGCACAAAACGGAGCCCGACGCCGAGGAGCTCCTATTCCATTGAAGGCAAATTCCAAATCCTTTGCTATGACCAATCCCAATCCCAATCCCAAATGTGCACCCACAGCTGAATGTATAAAAAACTAGATGCAAATTCTGACTAGACAAAACCAATTCTCAAATTTTGCAAAACTCATCCTAAATTTTATGCCCTGTGTATGAATGTGTGTGCCAGTGTGTGTGTGTGAGTGTGTGTGGGTGTGTCATTTTCTTCTGTCTAGAATAATTTTACAAGAAATTCCCAAGCGCAAAAGAAAATTAAATTTGTGAAAATTCGCAATTTTCAAAATTTCATGTGGCCTTTGTTGACATAGAAAAAAAAAACAGAAAAAAAAAAACAAAAGAAAAACAGAAAGCAGAAAAGAAAATGAGAAACTAAAAACAAAAACTAAACTTAGGCTAATTAAGAGCTTATCATTCTGTTTAGTGTTAAATATATGGTAAATGTAAGTTAAGCATAAGCAAACTTAATTATTTTGTACATTATTCATTATACTACTTATGATATTGTACATTTCCCTTTTTTGGTTTAAGTTGAAACGCACGCTAAGGAAGCTCACAATTTATTTTTTACTATCTTCCCGCACGAATCTCAAGTTTTTATAGAACTTTTGAACCAATTGAGCTTTATTTTCTCTTCTTGTACAATCGATGATTTGTCCTTAAGTAATGCACATGCAATATATACATACATACATATGACGTATCCAAATAGTAGCATATAAAACTATGCCGTGTACTGAATGTAATAAAAATACAAAATAAAAATGAAAATAAAAATAAAAAATATAAAAATAAAAAAAAGAACAAAATGAAATTAATCATCCTCTTTGTATGTATGTATTGGAATCTACTGACCTATCCCACTGTACATACAAACAAATGGAACATTTGTACATTTCCAAATGCAAACAAATCTCATTTCAAATATATAAATATATGTTTAATATTCACACATCTCTTTGTCATGACGCTATTAACTGAAAGTACTCGTAAATGCACTCTATACACGGCATACAACATATTTACTACCATACATACATCACTTTATCAACCTAATGCATATACATACAAACATACATACATACATACATACATACATACATTATATTTCTTCGTTTTCACATTTCAATAATACGCATAGCCGATATGTTTAATATATATATATATATACATATTGTATAAGTAGCTACATATGTCATGTCTCTGAAATAATATGTATTGCCTAAGGTACCTACAAATTTATGCAGACGAAAACACTCATTTACTTATACAAAATGAATACACACGTGTATATGTACTGTACATCATTCAATGTAATTGTGTACACCAGTGCGTGAAGTATACAAATACAAATAAATAAAATATATTTTAAAAATTAAATTCAAAACTGTTTGTATTTATTTACTATAACGGAAGAACCTTGCCTTCTCGATTTTCATCCAAGGTGGTGAATTTTCAAAAATGCTGTAATTTTTTAAAATTAGTTTAAGCTCGGATGGTAATCAAAACAATTGCATGCAACCGATTTTCAGCATTTTTTTTTTTATTTATTTAGTATTTATTTTTTTTAGTATTTGAATAATTTTTTGCATTTGAAGCATAATTTATATTTTTGGATGTTCAAGTAAACTCACCTGCCTACCAGGCAAACAGAAGGCTGCAATAGGCTGATGATCAAGTGCAAATGTTTACGAACTGCTCCTCGCTGCCATTGGCTAGAATTAAAAACAGTCGCCTGCTGCTGATTGCTGTTCGCCTGGTATTTGACCAGCCGATTTAAAGCTGAAACTTGATGAATTTTAATTTGACTTCTGTGAAAGAAGAAAAACATCATAAAAAACGAATGACACGTACTACTTTTTTTGTTTTGTATATATTTTTGATTTTGCTTATATTTTTTCAAATTTATTATTGTTTATACAGAGTATATATATAGATTTACATTTATTTGCGTAGTATTGTAAAGAAAACTGAACATTTTTACAGACGGCTTAAGCTAATAAAAACAAAAGTAAAGTAGCTATAAAGAAGGACAACAAAATTAAGTACATTTAGCCCAGTCTCATCGTAAACAAAATACAAATAATAAAATAATTATGGCTTCATCTCCGCTTGCATTGCAGTTAAATACTTGTAGAAGGCAAACATTTCAGTTGGAAATTTAATGTTGCTTTGGAAAAACAATTGTCGCATGCAATTCTCTGGTTAAAGCTATATATATTATATAGCTAAAGGGCTTTTTGTTGTTTTGGGTTCTTTGATGCCTTTACATATGTAAAGTGCAAGTATATAAAATATATATAATATTGTTTTTAAGCATATACACTTATAGTTCCATTAATTGGGTTTTGTTTGTTGTCGTTGTTGTCATTTCTAGGCGTCGCATTTCACGATAATTAAGTATATATATATATAGTATCATAAGCTTTCTTTCAATACTCGAAGAATTCATTACTTGTCTACTATCAGTTTTTTTTTTTTTGCATTAGCTCACAATCAGTTGCGATAATATATATTATTTTCTCTGTCTTCTTTGGTGTTGAACTTTCCTAACTTTGGGGTTTTCTCATGTCTTTTCTTTTCATTTTTTTGTTAATTAGTAGATTTTATGTGTAAAACAGCCTGGACTTTAGGGGTGGTATATCCTTTATGTTTAAAGCAGCATATCATCATCGCTCTCGGTGAACTCGCCATTGGGTTCCAGCAGCAGATTCGCCTCCTCATTGGACTGCACCTGTAATAAAGATAATATTGTTTTGTAAGAAAACACAAGGGATCAAGATGTTTGATTATTTCCTGCCCTCGAATATCGAACCGAAGAGTTGCTGCGTCGAAAGAGTCGTCGCACGCGTTGCCTTCGCGATGGCGAGATGGCGAAGAGTCCGACGCATGCCACAAAGCACGTCACCGACAGGATAATGCCCAGAATCTCTGCAAATGATGATTCGTGAAAGTTACAAAAAAAAAATGGTTCTTTGGACAGCTGGACACTTACCGCCCACGGAGGCCGTTGGGCGGGCAACAAATGCCACTTCTGCAGCATCGGATGCTGCAGTTGTCGTTGCTTCATTTGGCGACTGCTTACCCGTTGTGCTCCAAGCTGTTGTTGTTGTCGTTGTTGCAGGGGTGGTGGTGCTCGTGCCACTGCCTGCATCCGCATCGTCCTGTGGCGGCGTGCTCAGGCCCAGGAATGGGCAAATGCTTGGCGTGCGTTGCACATACAGCAAACTGCACTGCGTGTCCTACAGAAGAAAACCAGAAAATTTTGTAATTAGAAACTTTCTTCATTAAGTGCAAAGCAAAATAATAAATAAATAAAATTGATATCGGCGCAAGCACATTAATTTTATGTGAAAGCTACACTCTAACAAAAAATATATGCGCTTCAACTAAGTTTACTTAAAACACAAATCGCATTTTTTGGGTTAACTTCAAAATATACACTAAAATATATAAATATGATAATAATATAATGAAATATTATTTTCCAAATAAACTTATTTTTCTGTCTTCTGCAGGCTATACGCAAGAAGCAGAGGAAATCAAAGTTTTACAGTGCACTTTTCAGACAGGAATATAGGATATATTTGTGGAGGTTCCCAAGCCGATCCCTAGTGTGAGACTTTGATTCGAAAACGACAAAACTGTGCATTGTAGCAATTCCATTTGTGAAAATTAAAATTAGCTCATTTTTTGGCATTGTAATAGCCTTATTTCAGTAAGCCCAACATTTATTACATTCACATTTTCCGCATTTCGCGATTTCATTGTCCTAAACGTGGGAGGCACAAAATTACCTTTTTACTTATATAAAAATGCTGATCGGCTTATAAAATATAGAACAGACTAAAGCCACTTTTCAGCATTAAATCAAGTTAAATTATAAAAAATAAATGAATTGGGGCTAACTTTTCTTGAAACAACAGTTGTTTACTTACGAACGTTGAATGTGCAAAATGTTGCCGGCTTTGGTGAAAATACTTTTCTGGGGACATTCAAGAATTTAAGAAATGTTGAGATTGCAATCCAGACACATTTTTTTTCAGTGAGTCAACGCTCGACCCTTTGGCGTCTGCCCAAGCACTGCGATTGGTGGCGCAACAACTGTTTGCACAGACCTGCTACGCCCCCAACAACAACAACAACAAGAACAACAGCCTGCCACAATGGACGACAAACAACCGCACTCCACATAGTCCACAGAGTCGTTGTTGCACGGCATCCGTTGAAGCTGCACGCAGCGTGTAACACTTTCGGTCAAAGACCATTTCCGGCGGCAGGCAACAACAGGCAGAAACATGGCAGCGCAGTGCAACATAAAGAAGCGGAGTGTGGAGCCATGGGGGCGAAGGGGGGCGGTGGCGAAACAGAGGCTCTGCAAATGTGCGCATAATTTAAAAAGTTTTGCGCCGGCTGCAACTGGCAACTGCAAGTGGCAACAAAAAGGCGACTCGGCGTTGCAGCAACTTTGTCCGGCAACCCGTACAACCCGCCCGCCCAATAACGAGTCTGGGGGTCTCGGCACAAACTAAAGTAGCGTTGCAGGCGGACGTGGCACGAGGCAAGCGGTAGACGCATTAAAAAGTTTGCAGCCATTTAAAATCCCATTTCATTGAATCGCTAATTTTCCGACAGCGTCGCCAGACAAGGTCCTTTTTCGACATTGTTCGTGCGTTCTGGCCAAAAAAATACAAAACAGGATACGAACAACGAAAAATATCCAAGACTCAAGTGGAGAGATAGCTCGACAGGGAGATACCCTGTACTGCAAGTTATATGCACGATTTCATTAATATCTTCGGCAAGTGTTGCAGATGATCAACTTTGTGTCAGGTAATATTAAAGCTGATCAGGAATAAGATTGAAGTTGCCTCCTTGCCTCCCTTGCCTCCACATTTTTAATGGCTACAGGGTATCATGTTCAAAATATCGTGCGTTGTGTCTAAAGTTGTTTACGGCTCAATGGTGTTGTGCCACTAAATTTCGCTTGCATGTATGTGTATGTGTATGTGTGTGTGTGTGAGTAATTTCCGCAATTTGAGGCAACAACAGAAAGTTAAACAAATAACCGCAGTGCTGAACTGTTTTCGCACTGCTGACGAAAAGTAATCAGCAAAATATATTTGTGCTTAATTTACGAATCAACAAACGGAATTTGATAACTGCAAATTGCTTGAATGTCAAGTATAGAACGAGTTTACCAACTTTGAGCTACACAAATAAACGCAATTTATTTTGGGAAAATGTTTCAAGCAGCCGCACGCCAAAACCACATTATCTTCCTGTTCCTCTGCTAATCATCGGCATTCTAGTAGTTAGCTCAAAATAAGTAAACAGAGTCAAAATCAAGTTGGAATCTTCTAGACAGCTCGACAAGGAGTTTGTTGTGTTTCTTGATAAGAATTACAAAAAAGTTTGACTAAATAAAATGGCTTAAAATTAAAGTAACCTACAAAATGAGTGCAACTAATAAATAAATGTGCATTTTGCGTGACTTTTCGAATCCTGATTAAAAAAACTTTCCATTTTATGTTTGGGTATTTAAAAATGTTGACTTTCTGCTGCAAAATGTAAAAAAGATATTGGCATGTTGAAAAAAAAAAAACAAAGAAACTTTCGAAAAGTAGGCGAAAAAATGAGAACCCAAAAATGCAATTAAACTTTGCTGTCAACTCATCCAAACTGAACTTTCGCCGCTGCACAGCACAGCACAGCAAACAAGCCTCGAACGAATATAAGTTTAAACATTAATTATCGATTAAGTAAATTTAGAGCAGTCTAATTAAAATTGACTTTTTTACGCAAAGTTTTTAAGTACAATTTATTAAGTTTGACAATCGCATTCAATCAAACACTGTTTTGCGTTTATTTGAGTTGAGTTTTGTTCGATGTTGCAACGCTGCCTATTTGCATATATCAACTAATTGAGCATGAAATGTATGTCAAATAGACGCAGAGGGCACATCCATGGCCAAGCCAATGGATCGGACTCAAATGCCATTACCTTCACTTGACAAAGAAATGAAATTAATAACACCTACATATCCAAGTGTGTAATGCAATTAACGGCAATCAGACAAACAACACTCACAACACATGGCTGAACATTCCCTCCCTCCCTCCCTCCCCCTCTCTCTCTCTCTCTTTCGCTATATGTGCGTATGTGCAGTTTTGCTAATATACACTGAGACAAACATACACATCATGCGCTGAATAAGTATCAAATACTCAAAATGTGTTCGACTTGCCAAATCTTCACTGCATAAATTTCAATATATGGAAAACGATCAAGAATTATTCCATGTGTTATTTCGCTCAGTGTACTTATGTCAATCTGTATGCGAGTGAAAGGACGACGTTTTAGTTGCAAGCAGCTTGCAGCTATTTGTGAACTGGTTTAAATTTGGGTCAATTGGTTTGTGCCACATGCGAGTAAATGCTATGTTGCAACTAAGCTTGCAGCGCACAACGACGCTTCACTGTTTGTTCAGCACAAAAAAAAACATTCAAAGAGAGAGAGAGAGCGAGAGGAGAGAGTGGGGAACAAATAACAAACAAACAATGGCAACATACACAGAGAGAATGAGCACAGGCCTATCCACAAAATGGACAGGCAAATATTTTCAATCGCTTTCGGCGACTCCTTTGGCAATTTGTGCGTAATGGGGTACGTAGGAAAGTGTGCAAGTATGTGTGTACGTGTGTGCGTGTGTGTGTGTGTTTGGGTATGTGCGAGTGTGTTTTGTTAAACCTCAGACACTAATTGCTGCATTTTGGGACCAGGCTAATAAAGTTGCCAGCCAGCCAGTTGGTCAGACCACTAATTACAACGTGCTGCAAATTGACAATTTTACTGTAACAGCTTGCGGTTCTCTCTGTCTCTCCCTTTCTCTCCGTCTGTCTGTCCGCCTGTTTGCCTGTCTGTTATATATATATATATATCTATCTATTTGCAGCTAGGTAATGCAAACAGAACGCAAAATCAATTAAGAGATTGGTTTGCAAACATAACACACACAAAAGTGTTGCATCAACAACGTTGCAGATTTCAAGCTCAACTTCACATTTCAATTTTGGGTGCAATTCACGCTCCATGAAGTTGAAACAATAAAATTGTTGAGCATTTTTTCTTCTACACTAAATCTACACCTAAGTGCTCAATACACTTTGCTTATAACACACATCTGGCAATCGGAAAATTTCCATATTTTTAGGCAGATTTTTTTTTGTGCATTAATAAATAAATTTTCCTACTGACAGAGCTGTTCACAATTGTTTGGCTAATTATTTTCCAAAGATAAAATGTACCCGTTAAATAAAAATAAATTGTTTTGGTTGCACAAAAATGTTAGCAGCGAAATAACTGAACAAAAGGCAACATTTTTTGGGCAGAAAAAGCAAAGTTTAATTAAGATATGCGCAAAAGAATTGAATTTTATAGAGCGATGCTTTGTGCTAGGTGTAAGTAACTAATGCAACTCCTGCAGCCAGGACAATGACAACCATTTGATAAGCAAGATGCAAAGTAGAGTAGAGCACGGAGCACTGGGCACTGGGCACAGAGCAGCAGATGCTGATGTTGATGTTGCCGTTGATGATGGGGAAGGGTCAGCGTCAGACTGCGACAGTCAACAATAGCCAAGATATAGAGAAGAGGTGGGAGGGGCAGGGTAAAAGCTGAAAACCGCGTGTATCTGGGATCTAAGGGAAAAGGCCACAACCCCCAAGAAAAGGGGCAACAACAAGCAAAGCAACAACTTTTTGTTGCAGTAGCAAGCAAGCGACGTACATTTTCTATACACTTCCAAAATGTTATTAGAATTCTCTATGCCTATAATGTATATATATATATTCCCGATCAGCATCAGAAGCCGAATTGTCTATCTATCTGACATGGGAAGGGACTTAGTGTTAAAGTTCTAAATATATGAAAAAATCTATTTGTAAAATCTGCCATTTTTTGCAGCTGTTGAACTCTGTGCTGCAAGAGTATCTAAATATCGGCGTGTCTAAGTTGTTTGTCCCTACTTGTTAGCTGTTGCGATTGTTGAAGACAACAAAGGCTTAGGACCAAAACAATAGCACGCCCGCCGGCCAAAAGCAACGAGAACAACAGCAACAGCAACAGCAACGACAGCAACAACAAAAAGCAGAAACAGCAACAAGAACAGCCATCATGCCTTAGAAAGAAGAAGCAAACCAAAAGCCGCACAGGTCGGCAGGCAACATTTTTGCTGAAAGCAGCAACAACAACAGCAACAACAGCAAATGGCTGGCAAAGCGGATTTGCCAAGTGGTAAGCATAACAAAGGACACCTGCCACATTGTTTTGCGCGCAGTTGCTGCCACGCTCCCTTTCTGCTCTGGTCTGTTCAGCTCTGTTCAGTTCTGTTCTGCGTCCTTTTCTGCATATTTCTTATACATTTTTACTTTGAGGCAGCCCGCGACGAGGGTTCCTTTGGCCAGACTTTACATAAGAAACTTGCTGCCGCGGCCACCACATGCAGACGGTTGCAAAAATGTGTGTGTGTGTGTGTGTGAGTGTGTGTGTCAAATCCACTTTGGGCTTGTCGCCTTACTGCGTCTGCCAGGTCAATTTAATATTGTGCTTTTCTACGAGCGCTCAAAGGTATGCTACACTTTTTACAAAGTAGTTTTTTACGCCTTTCATGTGCAACTTTCTACTTACATTTTCAAAGTATTCAGCTGAATTTTTCAATGTGGACTTGTTTCAAGTGACGTTGAACAAAACAAATTAAGCAGCCAAGAATTTGTTTTCAGTGAATGTTAAGTAATAATTTCTATAGCCATTTTTTTTATCATTTTCTTCGTAGCAAAAAAAAAAAAACTTAAAAAGTATAAAATAAAATATCATTAATTGACATAAACTTTACAAGCCTGATTGATATATTTTGTCAAAAAAAAAGTCAAAGACAATGCCAAATCTTAATTCATCTATTCAAATCTCTTAGACAAATGTGATGTATAGTCTATATATATTTTCAAGTGGTTGTACTCACATCTGTAATGCTGCTGGAACTCTCCGTTTTGTTGCTGCATATCAAACGCATCTGAACATTCATCTTGCCTGCAATAAAGAGAGTGAATGGAACAGATATTAGATTTTTAATTAGCTCAAATGGAGCCTCTTAACCAAAAAAAACCCAAAAAAAAAAACCAAAAAAAACCCAAAAAAAAAACAAAAAGGAAAAACAAAAACATAACAAACTAGACCCTAATAAAAAGTGATGAAAACCGGACTAGAACCCATACTAAAACAAATCGGCATTTTATTTTAATTGACCGAGAAACAACGCAACACAACACACAACTGGGGCTACAGGTTCAACAACAACAACAGCAACAACAAAGGAGGCTTAAATGAATCCTTATCAAATTGCGAAAGTCTGGCCAAAACTACGGGCTGGGGCCCGTAGTCTGTCTCTCTGTCTGTCATGCTGCAAAGTTATCACATAAAAGCCAAAAATAATTATCACTGGAGACGACAACAAAAGCCGCATGATATGAGTGGCAAGGGAGGTAAGAGGGGTGAGCGCAGGGGGGTGGTTCCCTTTTGTGGTTGCTGCTGTCGTTCAAATGCGCAATATATGCATGAGTGTGTCTGTGTAAGGGTGTGTGTGTGTGTGTTTGTCAGATAAAATCTGCACACCAGCATTAAGGCAACTCTGCACTGTGAAAAAATAAATTAAATTTTGTTGCGTTAACTCAAAGAAGATTTTCTGCATTTCCGGTATTGAAAATCATTTTCCAAATGTGTCAAAAGTAGTAGTAAACAATAAAAAAAATATGGTATTGGAAATAATCGAGCTATGCCATCAAAAAAGTCAGCAAAGTATAAGTCTAAGTTCAGCAACTGGACAGGTTAACAAACTTTCGTAAGAGTATTTAAACGGATTTTTTGTTGGCAAAAAAAAAAACTGAGTTTATCCCACAACGCTCTCTGGGGAAGCGGGGCAGCTGTAGCAGCAACTGTTGTGGGATTTGACCTCAGCCACACAGTCAAACAACCAGCACACCACACACACACAATCTGCACCCTCCAATCTGGTCGCAGGACCCCCCTTGTTCCGCGGCGTAACCCTTTGCCATTTTGGTTGTGCATGTCAGTAAGCATATTAGAATTGTCTGATCGCTTTCAGATTGCAACCACAAACCCCCCACACACCCCCACACAGGCACACTTTCAACACCCCATAACAAACACACACACACACACACATCCATAATTTAACACGCACAACAACAACAAAAAATTGGATTTTATAATACTTGGTTGGATTTTCATAGTGTTTTTGTTGGTTTCTGGCCTTTGCGGGAATGCGGGAACGTTGTCATAATTAAATTGTCAGTTTTATTGCCCGTTGCCATATAAACACAAAGTTCTATTTAATGGCAAAGTTTTTTTCTTCTGTTTTGCTGTTTTTGTTTTTTAGTGCCACACCACACCAAGCGGCTGATGGTGCCAATAAAAATCATTGCCATGCACGAAAAACAACACTCCACAAAAGTCGCCAGCTGTTTGTGTGTGTGTGTGTGTGTGTGTGTGTGTGTGTGCGAGGAGCCTTTAAATATTCATGGCTCGAATGCAGCAAGCAACGGGCGCAGTTTAAAAACCATTGAGGTTTAAAATGGAAAATAAAGCGAGTGTAGAACTTATATAAAGCCTGACTGGCGAATAGCCTGTAATCAGCTGGGAAGTAAGTGAAAAGTGACTTTAAAAAATGTAAGACTAACTTTTGAATGCAAATGAAACTTTCTTAAAAACCTTAAACACAATTGAGGTGCACTAAAATAATCATAGTTGTGTTTATAACAATGACTCATCTGCTTTGATAATCTCTCATAAATATAGCAACAACAAAAATGTCACGGAATATAAATATATATATAAAATATAATAGAATAAAGATAACGAAATGAATTTCTAGACTTTTTGATTTAAGAAAAAAGAAATGCAAAAAATGTCTGCAATTTGAAATTTAGACAGTAAAAAGAAACAAAACAAAAAAAAATGGTGACAAAATACTACGTTTTTGTCCATCATTGCCAGTAACAACTGTATAAGGCTTAAACATCCAATACTTATATTTTTAGAAATTTAACTCCATGACTTCTAAGACACAATGCGAAATTTTTCATTGTTCATATATATGGTATTTTAATGGTATATTTAAAAGTGTTCCCCCATAAAGGACATGCAAAAATGATAAGCATTCTTTAAGACCAAGAGCCAGCAAAAAACATATTTAAAATAATAAAAAAAAAGAAACTGAACAGTAGAACCCACAATGAGGACATTATTATATATATTATATATATATATATCTTCAAAGGTAAATCTGATTTTAATTTGGTAGTCGCTTCATATAAACACGATGAGCAAAGCTCAAGCAACTAGGAACATTTTGCAGCTCTGAATTGATATTGTTGCTATTATATAGATATTTATCTCATTCATTCATTTTGACTATAAGGTATTATCTACTCCACGACACTCTTTGATTACATTCATCTTTTAATCTAACACTCTTTTTTTATCCGCGCACTTTGTGTTTGGAGGGTATGAGAAACACTACCATTTGCAGCAAGATTATTTTACCGCATTATCTACTCGACAATTTTATTTTTGTGTTTTTGGTTTTGGCTCGCGCTAAAGCTGCTTTTTTTTGCGCCTGCTTATTTTGATAATTTCAAGTGCTCTGCGTTTTTTGTCAGCGGGCACGACATAAAAGACTCTCAGATAAGCGACGAAGGACAAAAAGCGATAGAAAAAACGCAGCGCGGAACGGTCTCGACTGCAATGGCGTCCAAAAAAAACTTGTCATGAGGTTTTCCAAATGTGTATATGTATGTAAGTGTGTGTGTGTGTGTGTTAGATGGGGTTATGGGTTGCTCGGGGTTGACAGATAAGCGAAAAGGAAGTGCATTGGGCTGAGCGCCAATTCTAATGCGATTTTGTCATTATCAAAACAGCAAGCAAAAAAAAGAAGAAAAAACATGGCGGGCCGGAAATGCGCGTGTTGCGCCAGCGGAAGTGCAAGCGGAAACGGCGGCGGATGCGGAAACGGAAGCGACAAGCAGCAACTTTGAAATAAGAAGAAGAAGACGACCAAGCAGCGCACTACTTGAACGCTAATCGAATTAGTCAACACACACGCACACATACTCACCCTCTTTGCCGCAGCCCGGCAGGGCGTGTGTGAAGAACAAATTGACCAAATCCTGCGAATAATCGGTGACAGCCTTGCGATGCAATCCACAAATATTCAATTCGATTTTTGTCTTCTTGTAGTCGATCTGTGAAATAAATATCAAAAACGAATTTAGCCCAGTTGCCGGCAGTTGGCTAACCAAAATGTGAACTCACCTCAATTTTGCCGGAATTTGTGAAGGATGCGTTAGTCCGGAAGTTGTAGCGCATATTCAGCACATCCTGCACAATCTCACAAGTGTCCGCACTAAAGCTGCACTCGTGCGGCGGACAAATGACACTAGTCTCCCAATCGAAGTGATAATGGCAGTCATCAATGGAACTCAACACCGGTTGGCCCTGCATTAAAGGCAAACACACATAACCGTAAAGCAGCTGCTAAAGACCCCAAAGCCAACAAAACGAGCCACAAGTATAGATTGTACTTACACGACCCGAGCGCATGTTGCAGCTAAAGCGAATGCGTGTCGATAGATTCATGGCCTTGTCTGTCGGACAGGGATCGCCCTTTACGTAGAGCAGCTCAGCTACTGTGCGGTTGATGGGCGATAGCTTAACCCGCGGGAAACCAAGGCTCTGTGAAAAGGTGCAACAGATAAAACGAGCGTAAGAAGTGGAAGGATAACAAGTGTGAGTTTGCCTGCTCGACCGCCAGATACCCTGTACCTTACACTCAACATTCACTTTTATGCCTCATGCACACAACTACAAATGTGATGATGATGAAACTGTGCTTGGTTTCATATATTTTTTTACATTCTCGAAACACACACAAAAAACGAATCAATAAATAAACTAAAATTAACTTAAAAACACATAATTAATTTCGACTTCTTCTTCTTCATTCTTAGGACTTCATGTTACCCCTTCAATAGCTACAGGGTATAAAAAGCGAGAGCTCAAATGGGTAAGAGGCAGCTGTAGTGTATCCTTGGGCAAACACATGTCCAACTTTATGACTGAGATTGCCGCAAATAACTCGAAATCTCTATCAGAGGCACGTTTACGTTTGTCGCACTTCTCCTCGGACATGCCACTTGTTGTTGTTGCCCGACAGGACATGCGTTTGAGTGGCCTCACATATCGATGAGTAGGTCGCTGGGCGAAATGAAAACGATAAGCGTCGCAACCGAATGGATGGACAAATGCCCAGAAGTAAAGCCCGGACGGAGAGTCGCACTCAATGCACAGCAAAAATAAAAATAAAAAAAACAACAAAACGACAATTTAATGGATGGCATTTTCAAGATTTCAACGAACAGCCGACAAAAGAAATAAAGTTCAGCTAATGTGTGTGTCTAGCAGCTACTTCATCGATGCTCATCGATGCCAACAGATCAATCAAAGTTAAGCAAAGAAATGCTATTTACAAATCGAATATAAATTAGATTTAGCTGCTACAGTGGTCGCTCACAAAGAAACACCATTTATTCATATGAAACACAAATCAAATTAAATAAAAAATCAATTTAAATCAACGAATTGAGAAATTGTTTAATGGGTGATTAAAATTCCTTATTATTTGTAAGAATCGCAGTTTCAGTAAAGCATTTCGATTTCTAAATTTGACACTCCTCAATTTTAAAGGGGCTTCGAAAAATCATTATCCGTAAGTTTTATGTCGTCAAAGAGAATTCCTAAATAGAATTCGATTTCAGGCATTATTTTTATTCAAATTTCTGCACATTTCTAGCTTCTGGACAATTCAATTTCCGAGTATTACTGTGCAAATATCAATAACAAATCAAACACAAAACCACTCAGCTATAACTAAAATATTCAACGAGTTGCAAGTCAATTGTTTGTGTTGCAACAACAACAATTACAACAAAACTCTTGAGAAGCAGCTCATATACTGAGAGACTTAGGATGTGCGATGTGCTTGGCAAGCATTAGCTTTGCAAATTGCTCGATAATCGACCTTTTTGTCGCCTGTTCAATGGCGCTTCAATTGCAACAGCCACTGTGCCCCGTACACCACCCACTACCACCCACTGACGGAACGGATGCATGCAGCACGCGCCAACTGCCAACTGTCAGCTGCTGCTCCTGCTCCTGTTCCCACTCGTCCTGTTCGTCCTGTTGTTGTTGGTGCTGCTGCCGTTGTTTTTGTTGTTGGCAATCAGGCAGCTTAAACATTGTCAGCAGCAGGACAGCCAGAGAAGGAATAGCAGACCGAACAGTAAGGCTACACTCAAAAAAAAATAACATTCTAAAATATTTTAAGCAAGCGACAATACTCAATACTCAAAACACAGCTTTTCTATATAAGACAGACTTATATCTATCTTTATTTTTAAATCTAGTTTTATTGCTATCGATTTTTATCGATTTTTTGATTTGAATTTGTGTTGACATTTTGAAAATATATTTGTGTTTGTTTATCTTTTCTCCGAGTGTAGTCTGTAGTCAGTTGGGGCGGACATTCAACTGTGGACGTGAGCTTAATGCTTCAAAGTGGAGCAGTTGCAGTTGCACGGAGCAGCAGGGATGGCGCTCGAGTGGCTGGAGATTTATGCACCGGGGTCAGTGCGATGTCGAATGGTGGCAAACGTTGCACATGTTGTCGTATCATCTTAAACGTATTAGCCACTGGCGAGCCAGCTGGACAAGCGGACGGCAAGACGGAACAGATGAGCGGGGCAGTCTAACTCATTTTGTATGCAGCTCAGCCAAGGTTTAAGCAGTTTGCTCTCTTATTTATTGCTAACCGTTACGCTAGCTGCCACTTTTCCTATTCGCCTCCTCTTTTTCCCCCCCCTTTTTTTTGGTTTTTTTTCAGCCATTGGAAATCCATTGAAAACTCAAAATCTGAACTAATGCGGCATCAGCAAACAAGCAGTTGGCAGCACCATCTAAAAATATCGTCAACAGGCAATCCTCATTAGCAATGGATGTAGCTGCGACTAAATAAACTTTAAACATATATCTATATCTAAAACTACACATATATTTATATATATATATATATATATATATATGTATATATATATGAAAGTTAAGCTGGCGCCAGCTTATCAGCTTAGCTTGCTAGACGGCAAGTTTTGAGAGAGCTGCTGTTCTTCAAAAAAGAATTTATTGAAAAACTTTTCTTATCGCATTGGTACAAGCCAGCCACGCGGACGGACGAGTCCCGTTTGTCCATGTGTCCTGGCTGCTTGTTTATGTTTTCCTTCAAGTTTCGTGAACTTTGCGCTCACAAAAGAGAGAGCGAGAAAAACACAACCAAAAACACAAAGTTAAAAAGCGTTGACCGGACGGGTGAAAAACTAAAAAAAAAATATAAAAATAGCCAGCTTAATTGTTTGCAGATACCAAATAAATAAGTTGGACAAGAAATGGCAAAAACAGTAACTATAAAATAAAAAAATAAATAATACAATGCCAAATCTGCTTGCTACTGAGCACAGAAGCACAGAAAAACGCAAAGTTTGCGGCATGCGTTGCACTGATATTGAGTGCAACACAAAATGAATCTAAAATCAGAATACTGAACGAATTAAAGTATATATATATAAAATACATATTGATAGGCAACTCGGATTCGGAATCAAATATCAGAAATGAGGAGAACTATGCAGAGAATATATTGTTTGGTTACGCAGGTATCTGCGCCAAACAACAATTAAAGCAGCTTCTCTGTTAATATTGTTCTCTTTGATAAGTTATGCTCTGCGCAGCATAAAGAGAAATTTAACGTAAAGATCATAACTGTTGTTTTGCATATGCTCATCGGCATTTCGTTTTATTCGTTTTCGCTTTGCTTGCCCATTGCTTTAGATAAGCGCAAGCAGCAGCTGCAATTCGGCAGCTAATTAGTTCAATTTTGTGAATCGAGAATGCAAGACGCGGTCGTTAGTAATTCAAATTGTAATAAAAAATAAATAAATAAAAATTCGATAGCTTTTGAAAAAGCTCAATAGCTGAACATATATGTTACATTGAATCCACTAAAATAAAAAAGAGAGCAAATTGAATTTGTGCAAGAGTATGCAAACCGGCAGAAGGAAGTGTATATATATATATATATATATATATTCCTGACCAGCATCAACAGCTGTATGCTCAAACTAATCGCATATTTTTCCATATATGTTATTGCATACCGAGCACTGACCAAGTCTATATCGTTTGATCAATAACTGGGCTGTCAGATATTGCAATGGCAATCAAAAAAGATCAATTCTAAATGCATAGACTCCCAATTGATATTTTTGGATTACATTATTTTCATATTGAATAAAGTACTAACATCGAGTCAACAGTGAAGAACACTATTAATATATTCTCTATGAACGACGACTGCAATAATGATTTGAATATTTTTGTAATGATTTTGAGCAAAGTTGTGAGAGATATATAATTACTGTATAATGTATAAATAATCGAGAATTAAAACCGGTTCAATTGCGAAATCTTTATTTGTATATAGATGCAATATAGATCGTTCCGGAACAACAATAAATCGCTTATTCATAAGGTTAACTTATTTTGCATGCTTGATTTATTAGCTGCATTTTTAATTGGCAACAATTGTTGGCCGAGTTAAGCTGAGATCTGATTTTCTAAGCTGTTTTTCAGTTCGCTCTGAACACTGAGTTGGAGTTGAAGTGACTGCGGATCAGCAAATCGAGACGATATGAATACTAAATCGAAACTAGTTTTCCTGCTACTGAGCACCCTGCTAAGCGGTAAAGGCTATTTTCCATACTCAACTTGAAATATTCAAGAAATTCTTTCTTCTTTTTTTTTGCAGTCAATGCAAGACATGCACCGGAAGCGCCAGAGTGCGGAAGATTTCAAGAGTATCTGCTCTACAGCACTGATACGGTAACGAAGCCCTCCGAATATACCTGGATGGGTTTACTTTTTGAATTGGAAGGTGGGTTTGCTAACATATCACATTTGACTCTCTTGAATTAACCAGTGTGATCTGTGCAGACTCTTCGCTGACGAACACAAACTGTAGCGTGATCATTGTGAGCGAGTCACATGTCCTGACAGCCGGCTCCTGTGTGCGAGAGAAGCGTCCGGAGTCGCTTACGGCTCGGCTGGGCATATGGGATGAGAGGCATGTGCCTGGCCTGGAAGACGAATGCGATTTGGATGGGTTTTGCGTGTCGACACCCGCGGATTACCAGGTCAAGGGAATCCTAATTCATCCAGAGGCCAATCCGGAAACGCGAGATTATGATTTGGCCATATTGGAGCTGAAGGAGCGCATTGATTGGACACAGTACAAGCAGCCGTTGTGTGTGAATTCGATCTCCGAGCCGGAGTCGTTGATCAGCCGCATTTATCATTATGGCGGTTTCGATAACAGTGACTATGTGAAGGGCAAGGGTCTGACGGAGACCTTATCGAGTGAATACTGTAAGACGCTGGGCAAGCTGTCCGCACTCCCATCGGCCCATCAACTCTGTACCCATCCGGACAAACAAACCCATTTCTATAATGGCGCCGCCCTCATGGGCATCAATGTGGAGAAGGATGTGCCGCGTAACTTGCACTTGATCGGTATATTGGTGGCATATTTCGAGAATGATGAGAGGTCGCTATTATTCTTCCATGACATTAAGCCCGTGCGTGACTGGATAATAAATAATACCCGTACAGCGAATAAGATACAAGTATATAGATTAAATTGAATGCATTGCACTTGGGAACTTCCCGCAAATTTGCATGCGAAACGAGTTTGTTTTGACCCTACTTTTTAATCGTAATCGAATTCATAATTGTTAGTCAGATAGTTGGTGGCAAGTAAATGTTTTTAGCTTAATTGATTTCCGAGTAATAATTAATTCAAATCACAAATGTTAACCTCAAATAAAGATCAACAGTCTCAAACAAATAACGTGTTCCTAAAAATGCCTACAAAGTATGACTTGATTTAAGGTTGTTTTGGATTTCTGATTTCTATATACTGGATCGTTTGAAAACTAAGCGGCAGCTCCCAAAGGTATATATATTTTTGATCAGCCATCAGATGCTATAAGAGCTAGAGACTTAAAATTTTGAAAAGAAGTTCTCAAATACCATACGCAAATAAAGTCTATTTAATTTGATCGATAACTCAATTTGATATTCCAAAAAACAACACAATTTTAAAAATATTGCCTTTCAATGGATATATTATTGATCAGCTGTAAAATTTCTTTAAGATCGAAACGAATTTTCATATTGAAAAAACTAATATCAGAAAGTCTTCTATATATATACTTATCAGTCAAGCTCTCTGTATATATATATATTTATATACATATTTTAAGAAATTATTATAATTTTGACTAGCAAAGTCAAATTCTTCTCCTTGTCTTGTCTTATGCAAACTAGTTTGGCTTTCAATAGTTCCACTATTTATCAGGCGATATACCAGCTAAGGATAACCAAAAAAGATGCAAGATATATACATATATATACATATATATATATATAAGATACAGATATACGATCTATAAACTAAAGTTGCCCGCTGTGCATTCGCTGAAATTCAAACTGCCTTGGTTTTGACAAGAAGAAAGAAACAAAACCCAAAGCGAAAGCTTCAGTTCAAAAGCAATAAAGATTTGTGCAAGTTCAGCGTTTGGTTGAATTTTTTTTTTTGAGAGCTGTGTGCGAACTGAAATCGGCACTCACAGGACATGGGAAACAGGAGCATCAAATGTCCTGTGGCGACACGCAGACCATGTCCAAGGCTAGCCGTAGAGACGCCCCATCCGAATCATTGTCTCTGTGTGTTGGCAGCAGCATAATTTGCTGTGTACACTCGGAGAAAACAGCGAACTGTATTTTAATTACAAAGGTTTTTTTTGATCTAGAATATTCCAAAAATTAAAATTAATCAATCTGATGCTTAAAGTGGACCGTTGAAATTGCATAAGGAAGCGGTTTCAAGATATTGAAGTTAATATCAGGATTGATTGAAAAACTTTGAGGTTTATCCCAGTTAGTTAAGTTTTTGAAGCGATTGTAAATTATTGGACGCATTTTAAAAAATTTTGATTACAATATGTAAAAAAAAACATGTTTTTGAGTGTTAGTTGTTGGTTGTTGAAGAGACAGCATATTTTCCGCACAACAATGCCGAACAAATTTAGCCAAGAATGGTTTTGAGACTGCTTAAAGCCATTTTGGGATGTTTGCACAATAATTTTGCGATAAACTTGCGACAAGCGACATTTTTCGCATTGACAAGCTGCAAGTCAGAATTGCAACGTATGGAAAATATGCTGCATGACAATGAGCTGCAAGTTGCAAGCAAGTATCAAGCAGGTGCCAAGTCAATGGCCTCTCAAGGACATTAAAATATATAAAAAATATATATCTGCAAATGCCGAAGTGCAAATTCAAAGAAATATCAGCTAAAAGGACATTTCGACAACTGTCAATGAGTGCGATAGAGAAACAGTGGGTGGCTGTGGGGAGTTGGATGGAGGTGGAGAGGGGGTGGAGTGGTGTGCTGCCGCTAAGTAAAGAGTTGGTGCGCTCAAGTGCGCGTCAGCAGCTAGCAGCACATTTCCGTTTCCGCACACGAAACGCCGCTGAAAACGGAGCATTTTCCAAAATGCAAAACGTGGCGCAAATGTCAACAGCAGCAGCGGGAGCCAGGAGCCAGCAGCCAGGAGCCAGAAGTCGCTGTGTGTGTGTGTGTGCACACACTTGCACCCGCCTGCTGTGCAAATAAAGCAATATAAATTTTTAGAGAAATATATAACCATGGCTACGTTTATTTCTAGGCCAGTGGCATGCAAACAAAAGCCGACGGCACTTTGCCCCAGTCGACAACAGAATCTGCAACCATATTCGAAGCCCCTCTACACTCAGAAAAAAAAAATCGCACTATTGGCTCGGCTTTTATATAAAAATTTAGCAGTCGTCAGCCTCAAAAAATGATTTTCTTAAAGTCAACTTCTTGAATTTATGAACAATCTAAAATGCTTGCATATGTGAAGACTTAAAATACTAATTTTCATTCATTAATTAATCTCAATCTTACTTACTTTGATATTAAGAAAAGCATAAACCAGATTTTTGGAAAGCCTCAGATTTTAATGTTCGAAATTGAGTTTCTGAATAAGAAGAAGAAGCATAAGAAGTTGCCCTTGGCGCCAAAAGTTGGGCAAAATTGTAAAATTCAGTTTGATTCTTTGCCTGAGTGTATCCCTTGCCCCATTCACCACGCCCTCTGTGTTGCCACACCACAAGCCGGAAATGTTCAGCACAGCACGTAGCACACACACACACACACACACACATGGCTAACTCCCCATTTAGATTTCAGTGGGGCAACCACTGATGGCTGTTGGCCGCTAAAAGCTGTTTTTACAGTTATATATGCATACATGCATACATGCATATATATATATATATATAAATATACGTATGTGTGTGTGTGTGTGTGGCTATATTTTTACGCCATCTTCAACGCCATAGTCGCATTTTGCCATATCCTTCCGTTCCGTTCCGTTCAGTCGCGTCGTGTCGCGATGCGTTGCTTTACATTTGCTGGCCTTACGTTCACAAATATTTCGCTCGCACTCCTCCACTCCTCCACCCTCCCTCACACAGTCCCTCTGTTGCACCCCTCGTCACCCAGTCGCTGCCCCGTCATTTTCAGCTGCGTACGTGCCTATTATTATTATATATTTTTTTTTAACAACTTTTACAATGTTTTTGCTGCTGGCATCTGATAAAAGTTATGTTGCCCGTGGCCAGATGGGCCTTGGGTCTGCGCAGCAGAGCTCGGTGAACTGACGGGGATTAGGAGCACCGCCTGTGGCATACGGTGCACGCATTCAGGCAATGATTGGTTAGCGCCCGAGACAGCGGCATTATAATTTATATAATTATTGCACAAGAGCACACACAAATGAACGGAAACATTTTAATCGAGAGCTGACCTTTAAATTAAGTAATGCTTAAAACTTGTGCACCCAAATATAGGCACACGAACTTTTACTTTAAGAAACTTAAAATATTATTTCTAAATATGTTGTTTTTTTTTGTACTTTAGTTAGCTATATTGGTATTGCCATTTAAAACAAAACAAAAGCAATCAAATGCGGTTCAGAGTAACTCATTTTAAGAAAATTAGATTTTTAAGCTTCCAAATTTATTTATTTGCTTTTTTTTAAACTAAAAACAAAGATTTGATTCACTTTTTAGACATCAGAAGTAGATATTTGAGATCGTTCTCTTGTGTGGCTGAAACTTTTACCAACAGTCTAATCTTGACGAGAATAGTTTCGCTGCATATCATCTGAATCCATTTAAAAACCTCTTGTTAAAAATGTAATATTTTTTTCTCAAGTCAACATGCTTTTAATTGAATTCAGTAAAGTGCAAATCTTGAATATTTATATTTAGTTAAGGAAATTGTAGCATTCACAATTATCGCCATCAATGTACACAGATGGGAGATTAGAAGAGAAAGCCCGACGAATGTTAGTGGACCAATTTGTAGCATGATCTGAAAATCTCATTTCAAGCAAATTTCATAGCATACTTTTGTGGGCTTAAGTACTTAGTTAAGCGCAGGCCAACGCAGCACGACACACACACACACAAACACACACAGATACACACTGTGGATAAATGTGGAAAGAAGGGCACACAATTTGTGGCATTAGGCAACTTTTAGACACTGGCCTCCGTGTCGCCTCTTCAACTGTCAACGACAGACGAGGGGGCAGGACAGCGATGTGTATGAGGACGGGTGTGCGAAGGGGTATGGGGAGGGGGGTGAGTTATGCTTAATGAAGTAACCAAATCCACTGGTCACTCACCACTGGCCACCGAGCAAAGAGCAGCTAGCGAGCAGTGGAGCTTAGCAGTTGGATTTGCTGCATATTTAATGCATGAATTGGCGTCACAGAATTTTTGCCTTATTTTTTTTTTTTGGCATTTAGCCAAAATGGCTTAATGGCCAAATTGAAGCGTTTACCCACGGTTCGCAAAAAATGATTCAATTGCACTCGGAAAAAACAAATATAAAGCAATTTGTAGGCAAATCAAGTACAAAGGCAAAAGTGGAAGTGGAAGTTGGACCAGTGAATGAAAGGATTTATTCTTAAAAACCTGAAACCATTAGAAATGGGGCAATGAATGGGTTAATGAAGAAGTTGTTACAGGCACAAGCATTTCCGATCCCGAGTTGACCCAGCAATGTCAGCTCGTCTGTTTCTATGCTCAGAAAACTTCCGATTAGCGATAGAAATCGATAATCGATAAAAGTACACAATTCTCATGCTATAGCTCTGCAATTAATATATACTCTTCCCAGACATACTGCTCAAATTTCCTTATGATTGGAAAAAAAGAAACACAGAATTGGTTAATCAAAGCATTTTTTCATATTGAACAAACTAATTTCAGCTAGCTGTATTCAGTTGGTTTCGTGGTATTCCCTAGGCGACTAACATACCCTAACATATAATGAAAATAGTAAATTATGAAAGAAAAATGGTTTTAATCTTGAATAAAGTGTGCTTATAATCGCCATAATTAATTAAATTCTAGCCTCTCAGCAGACTGAACTTAATGAAATGTTCGTTTATATACTTCGCCATCGTTTTTTTCTCTGAGTGTAGAGGATAAAGGAATTGCCGCCAATTAGAAGGAATATCAAACACACAGGAATAGAGAGAAAAGCGACATACGGTCGGCTTAAGCGTATAAGCTACTTTTTGGGTGCCAGGGGGGCTTACAGGGGGATAAAGATAGACTACTTACATGCTCCTCCTCGGGTGCACCGGCTGCCGACATTTTGGCCATGCAGGCACCTGAACCGCCGGCGCAGCCTAATTGGTATTTTGGCACTAATGGACGGCACACATTCAGAAAGAACTGCAAGAGACAAAAAAGGGGGCAGGGATAGGGACAGGGATAGGGACAGGAACAGGGACAGACAGACAGAGAGACATAGCAAATTAGAGTCGACCGTTGGGAAATCAACATTCGACACTCACCTTGGTGTTTTTGGGTAGCTGCTGCTGCTGGCTGGCCGGCAGCTCGACCCGTGCCTCATAATTCTCATTGGCGTTAATCAGGGGAGTTAGATCGACCAGTTCGTCGCCGCCGCTGCCGCTGCCATCCGTTGAGTGTTCCACGTAGACATTGGCTTTGCATTTAATCTGCTGCTGGCAGGCAAACGGCGTCTGATATTGAATTAACAACTGACAATTGGAGTCCTCAATTATTTGGACAGCATCGATGCTTGTCGTCCCATTGTCCTTCGTTGCATTGTTCGCGCACACAAATTCGATTTTTGTCGACCAGCGGCGTCCGCCCGCCGTTCCACAGTTCGCTCCATCCTCGTACAGCAAATAGGCCGATCCACTCTGATTGAAGCGCAACTGTGTATTGAAGTTGCCCAGCTTGTAGGTCTGGCCATTCTGTTCGTAGCAGGCGCCTGCGAAAATGCACACAAACAACAACAAAAACATCAACACAAAATGCTATGACAGTGTATTAACAAAAAACGAAAAACAGTCGCGACAAACACTCAAAAAAAAAAAGCAATTACCCTGAACTATAGAAAATTGCTCTGCACTCTAGAAAGTTTTTCTTGTTTTAAAAAATAAACATTTCCTGAACAATAAGGAATTAACCTTGCCGTCAAACGTATGGCATATTTCCTGAATGCAGGACTTTTTTCTCTCAGTGTACCACACATCAAATGACGTCCATCAACAGCTCGAAGGCCAAATTAATTGTTGCGCCTGTTTCTCACATCGATCAACTTCTTTTTATCTGTCTTTCAACTGCTGCTAGCATTTTGACATGTTCCAAATGGCAAAGGCTTTGCCAGTTGCCAAATGACCCCCTCAGCGTGAGATTAATTAGATAAGAAATACCAGATGGGGCTTGTTCGGAATGACAAAAGTTGAAACTGAAAGCTAACATAAGTAGAAGTTTTGTTAAAAAGTTTTGTTTGGAAAAGACTCAACTTTATGTACCCAAACAAAAAATGGAATGCATTTTTATAAAGCAAAACTGAAAAAGTTTTTTTTACGCTCGAGTGAAAAATATGAAATTAAAAATGATCCTGACGGACATGCATAATTGCATAAAATCTAAATGATAATTTACAATTTTATTATATTATGATTAAGAATAATCCTGATTTGATTTCTAGTAATTTTTAATTTGGATATACAATTTTCAATCGGAATTAATGTACAATTTCGAACCTAAACGAGTTAGAATGCTACAGTCGAGACGGTTCGACTACGAGATACCCTGAACTGAGTACCATGCTTTTTGATAGTATCTTCTTCCATATAAAAAACATGTGGGTTAACAAAATCGGTGTTTCTTAACTGATCTTAAAGATGCTGATCAGGAACATATATATAATTTAGGGGTTCAGGGTACGAAAATAACAGTAAATGAACGGATCGTACATTTTCAACTGTCTGAACTCTGTCAAAACACCATTCAAAAGCAAAGACTATTTGCTAATTTTTTGGCGAAAATATTTGAACGAAATTTAAGTCAAAATTAAACATTATAAATGAAGTTTTTGGACTGTTCAAACTTGAACAAATATTTCATAATTTTAGCCATAGTTTCACAAAAATTCTTTATGATGTGGAGCAGAGCATTGGGCACTTATCTTTTCTACAAACACACTTCCCAGCAGCATTTCCATAGTCAAATGAAATTTCTGTTTAGAAAAGCAAGCAATCGCATTGCCTGACTTTGATTGAAAAGTGTCCAGTGGACAGCATTGTGAATGTAATTTGACTTGAATATGGTAATTTCACTCAATCATGCCTCTCTCTTCTCTATCTTTCTCTCTCTCTCTCCCTCTCTCTATCTCTCTCTCTCTCTCTCTGTCTGTCAGTCTTCCTCTTTTCTGTCTATCGGTCTGTCGCCCCTGTGGCTATCCATACATTTGTTCATTTTTGTAGTTTATTGCACATGCCACAACAGCAACCGTAGAACAACAGCACAAACAGCATTTGATGTCGTTTGGCTTTTTGATTTGGCCGCACAGGTTGCACCCAAACCAAAAAAAAACAAAAAAGCAACAAAAAGTCAATTCAAGTGGGGGTTTTTGCCTCAAATTGAAAAGAAATCGACTGTCAACTAAATTGATAAATGACAATTTCAAAGCAGCGTGACAATGCTTGTATAAGTATCTATGCAGGGTCAATTTGTGAGTGTGTGTGTGTGAGTGTGTTTGGTTGTGAGTGTGCGTGTGGTTGTCTATGTGGGTGTGACATGCATGTCCTGCGGAAGTATGCAATTGAGTCTAGCCAAAGCATCAACTGTTGACCACCTTCTGGCTTTGAAATCATTTCCTTGTCGAGATTAGTCAAAGAGATTGATCTGCTGCCAACAAAGAACCAAGGCAAGGAAAACAAGCTAGAATGTCCTACTTGGTGATACCCTGAATACAGCTGTTTAGTAAAAAGTTGCTTTTTCTGTTGGATTTTATTCTTTTTGTCTTCAGCTCCTATAATCCCTAAGATCGGCTTGTTTATACAGATAGATAAACGAACATGGCTAAATCGACTCGGTTGCTTATGATATTCAAGAATATATATACTTTTGATTAAGTTAATTACAACTGGTTGCCCAATTTCAATGAGTTCAATTAACAAAGAGACTTGTTTATACAAGAACTCATCTGGACCGATAGGACCGATACAACTAACTCCGACATATGTGCTGCACTTATCAAAGAAATATGTTTCAAGTTTCATCAAGATGGTCTTAAGACTAGCAGAGTTCAAGTAGTTAGCTAGATAAATGGATAGTTCAAATATCGAATCGCTGAGTACACCCATGAAAATAGTAAGAGATGCATGTGAACTGTGCCTTACTTTACAGTCAATAAATAGTTGTAATACAACAAAATTGTTGCATCTAACATTAGATGTAAAAATGAATAAGGCTCTCTGCAAGAGTATTAAAAATAAGAAACAAAAACACTCGCAAATTCAATTTCAATGCAATCACAGCTCGGCCAAGAACCCAAGGGTCTTCAAGGAAAAGGAAATGTGTGGCCAACGGCAAGCGGCCAAAGCAAAAGTAAAAACAAAAATAATCTATAGCGAAAATCGTTTAAATTGCATGAAAGGGTTAACTATAACGAGAGCCATGACTTGAAGGCTTCAATCTTCAATCTATCTGGCTAAAATATAAGAAAATATAGCTAGCCAGCTACATACATATACGCTATGTATACATTATTGCATTAAAATTGACAGGGCCAGTAAGAAAACCAGAAAGCAACAAAAAGGGAAAGACGAGCAAAAAACGAAACGAAACTCTTGCAAATTGAATTTCAATAAGAAAACAAGTCAAGAAACGGCGCCAAGAAAAGGGCAAACAAACAAAACACAACAAAAAATATATAAATAAAAACAAAAATGAGAAAAACAAATGTATAAACGATTTAGTAGCTGCTGCTGCTGCTCCTAGCTGCTTGGCTGCCACATCCTGGCGCATCCGGGCGCAAAACAGCTGCTGGCAAGTGTCAGGAATGGGGCGTGTCTCTAAATTCAATCTGCCCAACGGCGCAGCAGCAACAGTAAAAATGAAAACACACACAGACAAAGAAATTGAAAATTATAAGCAACTGGCCCCAGTGGCAAATAAACACACACAGTTTCAATCATCTACAATTTACTACAACTATTGCTCAATTTTCTGCAGCCGCAAGAAAATCGTTGCCTCTTCAATGCTCCCTTTAGTTGCAAGTTAACTAATTGAAAATCAGATGTCTCACATGTATCTATACTTAAGATGTCGAATATCTAACACGGATGGACTAGAATCCGCTTTTCACATATAAATATTTGCGTATGTAGAAAGAAACTGGAAAAGTGCAGATCTGTTTGATTCCCATTTCAGATGATGGCTGCATATTTTGCACTTTAATACCCTCAATCAACCCAAAATGAGAAAATGGGTATACTCAAGCTGCGAAAAGTACGTAACAGGTATATATATTCTTGATCTACATGAAAAATCAATTCTATTCAGCTATATACAGCGCAGCCCAGACAA
This sequence comes from Drosophila paracracens, assembly GCA_035044025.1. Classification (NCBI taxonomy): domain Eukaryota; kingdom Metazoa; phylum Arthropoda; class Insecta; order Diptera; family Drosophilidae; genus Drosophila; species Drosophila paracracens. The sequence goes on along the minus strand of JAWNMN010000435.1, from coordinate 5,302,037 downwards.
ATTTAATTTGATCGATAACTGCGTAAGTTTCGCTAATATCGATACAAATCGATAACCAATAAAAACAAAAGACACAACTGTACACATTTGACCTTCCAACTGTCACATTATCATGTTATTGATCAACTGTTTAAATGAAATTCCGATTTTGCTAAGCGAACTAATATTTACTGTACCTGCCTAATGCTGGGTATCTGCAAGTCGAGCTGCGGCTTGTGTGGTAGCTCAGTCGAATTCCAAAATGAACAACAAAACGATTATAATTGAAACTAGTTAGATGAACTCTATTGTTTGCCAACAGCTTTTTTGGTATTTCATGCTGCTTGTCACTTAATTCGCTTAGACCAAAAATTGCTCTTTAAATCAAATCACGCGCACCATTGCCCAATGAAAAATATGCCACACACACACACACACACACACACACACACATGCGACATTTGAAAAGCGATATTGATACGATGATGGTGCATCATCATTCATTGTTTGATTCCTAATCCCCGAAGGCCAAACGAATTTTCGCAAATATTCGGTTGCATATGCAAATTACATAAAATGACAGCGTGCAACGTGTGCGGCATAAGCAATTAACAACAAATGTTGGCTATAACTTGCAGGCAGGCAAGCAACGGGCCGCAAAATGTGCTCTCAAATGTGAAATCCAATAAAAACAACAACAGCCAAATATAAGGGACAACTGAACAACTGAACAACTGAACAACTGAACAACTGAACAACTGAACAACTGCACAACTGAACAACTGAACAACTGAGCAACTGATTCCAAATGTTTGCCCAATGCCGTAGAATTCTTTAATGACAACAAACAGCGGGTCAGCGAAAAATTGCTGTTGATTACTTGAGACGAGAAAAGTACCCTATTTTATTACTCGTACACATATATATAAATATGTATACATATATTTCGATAAATTTCCAGCATTTCACATTTTTGGGGCTGACTTTTGTCAGGAAAACTTATTTAAGAGATAAACATTTTAAAAGAATTTCTCTCTTTAAGTGAAACTAACAATATATACAACAATTTTCATTTTTAAGTTATAAATATAAGATTCCGATTATCTTCTTGTCATTATTAAGTATTATTTTAAGAACCTCAGATTACTAAAAGTGGATGTTGACTGTTCTTTCTAAATACTTACACACACACACTTATACTACAATATATATGCATTTTTCATATATTATATATTGACGAAATATTTATCAATAAGAAAACCATTTTATAATAATATCGCCTTATAACAAAATCTCCTAAAGAAATATGTATTCCAGAATTTCAATTGGGTTCTAGACACTATGGTGAATTATATATTATGTTTAAAATTTGGCTGGCTCATGATTATTGGCTCATATTATTGACAGAAAAGAGTCTTAGCCATTTTGCCCGTATGTCGGCTTTTTTCAATTACTTAAGACCTTCATGCACACTCAAAGACAATTGCAGTTGAGATATACCCTGTAGTATGTCTAGGGTACAGAGTTGCACAAGCAACAGCAACAAAAAAACATAATGTACATTCAGCAATATGGTTGTGTCTGCCAGTGTCAGCCGGTCGCCGACACACAGAAAAAAAAATAGACCTGATACTTAGAAATTCGACATAGCAGTTCTACTTATTATTCAGAATATATAATTCTAGAAAGCAGGGTTGGATCTTTAAAAAACAACAACTTTTTCCTTAAATAATTCCAAGCTGAATATTTCTAAAATTTAAAAAAAAAATATGTCTAATTTCCGTTGTGTTTTTTCTAGTAATTTAATAAATTCGATTTTGTATTGCTTTTATTTGAATAATCATTAGTATTTGAAGTTTCGCATTTTTCAAGGCGGTTTTTTTTTTGAGTGTATGAGTGTAGCTGCAGAAGAATTGCATACAAATACAAAGACAAATAGAAAATGCAGGCGGCTCTGTTCGCGGCTCTGTTTTCTGTTTGCGTGACCGTGTCCGTGTCCGCTATTTGCTTAACAAATGAAATTTTCGTGTAGTATGCCGGAAAATGTGATGCCCTCTACCCCCACCTCACCAACACACCCCCCCCTAACACCACTAAGCACCCTGCGCCATAGATGGTGTCTGGGCCGGATAGCAATGTCAGTTGCCAAAAGCGACTGTGCTTATTTATTTGTTTAGGCCCAGCGGTGGCCATGATTTCTCTCTATCTCTATCTCTATCTCTCTTTCTGCCCCTTTCTCTATCTGTCTCTCTTTCTCTTCCTCCCCCTCTCCCATGCAGCACCTCGTTTTTAAACATGAGCCGCGAGCAGGCGCATCCAAGCAAAAAGGACGCGCCAAACGGAAATGCGTCTGCAGTCAACTAGAAATACAGGCATGTGTGTGCGTGTGTACGTGTGTGTGTGTGTACTTGTGTGTGTGTGTGGGTGATATGCTGGCGCTTTGTATATTTCATGGATATTCCCAAGCACGTTTGCCATGCCAACAGAAGCCCCCACATGGTTGATATTTACTGTTTTCGCTTGCATTCGCTTTCATTTCACGAGCATATTGCCAAATCCATGAGAGTCTCAGCTAACTACAAAAATAGATCAAGCTGCCCCCTGCAGCAAAGCTAAGCTGGTTGTATATTCCTTATCCCCTGATCCGCTTTATAATTAGCTGCAAAATTCAAACGACGACGGATGGGAAATCGAGGTGAAATTTGTTATGGAGATGTTCTTAAATCACAACCGAAAACCAAACAGTTTTTACATTAAGTTCAATTTAAAATATTGGAAAACAATTTCAAAAATAATGAATACAGTTTGAATTCTTGTATTCAAGCGGTTACAAATTACTCAATTATTGTTGACTTCTTTAGGGGGTTTTTTGAATAGTTATTCCACATTGTGCATGATGAAATCCTTATATAGAATCATTTTATATTATTCAAACATTTCTCAATAATTGGAAACTTGCCCGATTTCTTACATTACATCACATTCTTAACATTTCACGATTCCATTATTATTGAATCAAATCAATTTATTTTTTTGTCAAAAACTTTGCACGATTTCTAAGAACTCCGCGAATTCATTTTGATTTCATTAAATAGTTTAGTTTCTTTTAAGATCAGCATTTTATTTTCAAATATTAGCTATTTCTGATATTGCCACAAATTTCATAACGAAATTCGAGGAATCATTGCCAAAAACACAAAATTACTCGAATTGAATTTCTAACAATCACAACATTACTTAGAAATATTGAATGCACAGAATGTTGTGGCTTATGCGAAACTAAACAGTTTAGACAAGTGAGATGTAAATGTAAGAAATGTAGTTGGTGGATTCAGGCTATTAAACTAATATAGTCTAAGAACTAGCTACAATTATATAATAAAAGCAGAGCAACAAAGCTTCGGTTTGTTCATCAAGGAATAATTGCACACACACGGATCTAATTTTAAAACAGAAAACAAAAATTGTGGGTTTTGGCTAATGCGCACTCGACTAAGTATTGCACATGAATAGTTCATAGGCATACAAATTCATATGCTATATATACTATACACGCATATACTATATACAGCTTATATATATATATATATATATATGTGATAAGCGTATACAATGTAAATATGCGTATGATGACCGCATCGTGAATATGAATCATCATCCTCAGAGCTTAAAGTGTGCAAATTTGTAGAGTTCTGCAATTTTCTGAAATGCGCACAAAATGGCCACGGATTAAGGGCCAACAGTTTGACTCAAAACGTGCTAAAAATATATATATATATATAAAAAAAAATGTAATTCAAGTTAAGAGAAATAAGCAGTTAAGCAGTTTAAAGCATTGCCTCGCAGCGAGTCAACAGAATTTACCTATTTTTTCGCGCACTTAAATATATATAAAGCCGTAAAATTGTAATTACGCTTGTGACGTGCAACCTGCTACACACATACGTGCAACCTAGGCAGCTGCTACCTCTGGTGCTGCTGCTGCGGCTGCGGCTGCACTTAAAGTCTATATTAATAATTCAGACAACAAATGACCGACTTACCATCATTCGCCATGCAGGGCGTTCCGGCACTGTTGCACACAGCCACCGTATAGCTTTTGCCATCCTTGCTCAATTTGTGCGCCGCATGACTACCGAGCGGACTCAAGTCCAGCCTGTTGCACACACACACAGTAAAATATAGAGAGTCGATTAGATGTGGCGACTCGAGTCGCGTCAAGTTTACTTACAGCTCATTGCCAGCAGCGATGGCCGTGCAGGGTTTCACATCCTTGCAGGCAAGCGGCGTGAAAAAGCTAAACTGATACGTGCAGCCATCCGGATCGGTACCGATTAATTCGGGATGAGCGTTCTTAAAAAAAAATAATTGATTAAATTTAAGCATATATTTGTCTAATCTTACATCACACACCATAACACTCTGGTCACAATAGAAATTCACAATGCTCGTGTAGTTTAGGCTCGCATTTCCGGCACAACGCGTAATGGACTCATGACGCAGCAGCAGCTTGCCATCCTTGATTTCCGGCTGCGCTTGTACATTGCCAAAGTTGATGAAACTGCAAACAAAAAAAAAACAGCAAAGATTAAAAATTAATCTTTAAAATACAGTTCAAGTTCTTTCGGCTCATATTGAAGTTCAAGGAATGTTCGCCCAAATGTAGAACATACCGCTTCTTGATATCAGCCTGGTTTGGCGACAACAGACAAATACTGCTGCCGGCAGGGCACATGGCATTCTCGCCGTAAAGCACCGGCTTGCAAACGTTGATTATGAAGAAACCGCCCTGGCGATCTGTGGTCCTATAGTTAGTATCGCTCAACGACATCAAATCGAATCTATCGCCCTTATTCGTATAGTCGACGCTGCAACTATTCGACTGCATCGCATCCGGTATGGGTAAGCAAGCCAGCGGCGTCTCATAGTCAATATAGAAGGAGCATGAATCGTCAGCCTGCATCAAAACAAATTATTAAATATATACGATTACTGCTTACAATTCTAAATACATACGTAGGCAGTAAGATGCAACGGATTGGCGTCCAGCGTATAATCACAGATGAGACGCACATGTAGCTGATAGTTGGGATTGTCAGTGGTTCCATTTGCACACTTGACACCACTCAAATAATTGAGATACATTTTTCCATTGTGATAATGCAGCTCATGCTGCCGACCTGTCATTGTATACATTTTTCGATATAATCATTTACGATTTACATCCAATATCAAATATATTGCGCTTACCCAGCACATATTCCTTGCCCTGTTTCTTAAGACAGGCGGCGACATTCGACTCGTTGTTGCAGCTGCGCGTCAGATTGCCACAGACGTTAAATTCAAAAAGATCGCTGTTGCTTTCTATGCCCACCACATGCCCCAGTTCCGACTGTAGACCGCTAAAGTCAAATTTGTAGCCGTAGACGGGCTCCGTGAGCGTGCAATCGTGTGATGTTAAATCCTGTAAGGGAAATTTTGAAAAAGTAACTGTCACTGTTGTTGCACTGTTAACTGTTAACAGGTGTGTTCGGCTGCCTAAATTGATTGCTAATATGGCTAACAAAGAGTGACTATGGAGCATACACAAACACACTCGCGCACACACACACACACATTCTAAGTGGCTGACCAAAATCTATAGCTTATCGTTGTTAACATGGCAACAAGTGCGCAGTACAAATGCTTAACAGCTGATGGACAGACCAGTGGTAATAAACATTGGTTACAAAAACAAACACAATGTAATACTGACAACCACAACCACCTCACCCCGCAACAAAGTTCGGACCAATACTTACCAGCTGATTTGCGTCATCTCCAGCACTGGCGCCGCAGACAAATGCAAACAGCAGCAGCAGCAGCGTCAACGTCTTTGTGGCGCCACAAAACCCTTTTATGTCCATATTACTCATGACGGATAATAATGGCACAGTTTCCACATAAGTATCTTTCAGCAAGAAATAATAACACTTATTCGAGTTGGATTTATCAGCTCTTCAACTCTCCTCCTGCACCGCTTTTTACTGTTTAACACCACTCAATTGTTTATTTGTTGTTGTTTCGATTTTTCAAAGACCTTATCTGATCGGCGCGCTTTAAATGCAAGCAACGATAAACGAACGATAATGAATCATATAATTTCTGCGCAGCCTTTTGTTACTCTGCACACTGCACAATACAATTTGCAAACGCAAGCGAAATTGATTAAAGCACACAAAACTCGATTAACAGTCGTAGCGGTTTGTGGGTGGCAAATGCAAGAAAACAGAGCAACAGCATTGAAGAACAAGAAGCACACAGCAAAAGAAACCAGGGCGACGTCAATCAAACAGTGTTGAGTAACGTACTCGCACAAAAACAGCTGTTTGACAATTACAGTTATTTTTATTTTGCTTGGTTTTTTTTATAGCAAATTTATTGTTGCTCAATTATTTACTAGTGAGTTGTTAACAAAGTTAAAATAGATTTTAAACATTCGAGTCTGTAGTCACGCAATAAAAAATGGCTGCAAATATTGTGGCAGCTGCCGCTGCTGCCCAGGAAGTTGATCCCGTGCTGAAGAAGGCAATCAAATTGTTGCATTCAACAAATGCAAGCTCGGCGTCTGAGCTTCGATTGTTGCTCGATGAGGCGCTCAAATTGCGCTTTGGGCCGGACAAGATGATCGCAAAGAATCTGAGCCAGCGCCTCATGGACGATGAGGCGAATTTTCCGGGGCGGGCGACGCCACAGCCGCAGCAAGCGGCCCAAGCAATGGCCACGGATGAGATTATCAATTTGACCAATTCACCGGATAAGGCGCCATCGGATTCACCTGACACCATTGCCGATTCGGATGATGGCAGCACCACCATCGGTGGTCTGGTCGTGGCCATGAGCGGTGTCGTCAACACCGGCGACACTGGCGACTTTGGTGACCTAAATTGTTGTGTCTGTGGCGAAATGGTTTTCACGGCTACCAATCGCTTGATCGAGTGCTCCAAGTGTGGTGCCCTGTATCACCAGGAGTGCCATAAGCCCGCCATTAGCAATGAGGAGGCGAGCGATGATCAGGAGCACATCTGGCAGTGCGACAATTGTTGCAACAAGCCCACCACTAGCCGTGCAGCAAGCACAATCGCTGCGCCCAACGCAGCTCCAACTTCTACGCCAACGTCGACGCCAACTGTGACTTGTCCAACAGGCACACCTACTGTTATCATACCGGATGAGCCCATGCCGCTGGCAGCCAATAAGACCAAATCATCGGTGCCCTCGTCACGTTCATCGACATCCTCCAATTCGTCATCGCCGTTTTACAAACCAGAGCTGAGTAGCTCAACAAATGTGGCAAGCAGCAGTGGCAGTGGCAGCAAACATGGCCACAAATCGTCTTCCTCGTCAAAATCGCACAAGGAGGAGCGCGGCTCGAGCAAATCAGTTGTGGCACACTCATTGAACACCATCGGTAACCAGGAGAAGCACAGTGCCACTGGCAGTCGCGCCTCCTCCTCTTCCTCTTCCTCGCGTCGCGCCAGCTCGAACACTAAATCCAGCTCCAGCAAAAGCAAGCATCACGAAAGCAGCAGCAAGCGAAGATCCAAGTAGTGTGCATTTAAATGCACTTGGATATATACATATATATACATATATATATAGGGAAGCTATTATCAGCATTTAAATACACTTTGAATAACTATCCTTAATCTATAAGTATAACTTTAATTCCTTGCACTGGGTTAGCTTACATATGAGCAGTGAATGTCACTTATTATTAGTGGTGCACCAACAAATAAATATAAATGAAAATTATAAATTTAGGTTTAAATTTAAATTTAAATCCACCACGGCACGCACGTCTCGTTCTTTTCTTCTTTTTTTTTTGCTGACCACCGCTGACACTCGCCCGACTTCCAAATAAGTCGATCATCGGCCCTTTAATTTTTTTAACTGCAGCTCGGAAAATTTTGTATTTCTTATGCCCAGCACTTAAGCGCGGGGGCTCAACCTCTCTTTCTTATTTTGCCCCTCTCACTATACTCTCTTAAAATTCAAACTCGGTGGCTGCCACCTTGTCGACTGTTGGCATCTCCAACTATCGATATTAACGATTTCCGATAAAATATTCGCATATTGATCTCGTTTCTATCAGCAGCCGCAAGTATTTTCTGTATGCAAAAATATGCCAGCGTATGTGTCCGAAAGGGATGGCACGATAATCAACGCGTACATCAATATGTTGGTGTGTATTCTGTATGTGTGTGTGCTTGTGTACGCACGCCTTTGTCGACAGCAAGTTCGGTTCAGTGCAGTCTTGTAAATTGCGCATTTTCTTTAGTAAGCTAAATACGAAGTTTACCATTCAGGGATAATATATCTATTTGATGAATTATGTTATTGCAGAAGTTTCGACTCGTCAATATTGGATCAAGTGTTGAGTGCTTAAATAGGATCAATCTGAAACTTTGCAGCAATTGAAATGGGCGAAAAAGTAATATAAAATCGCTTTGGATTACTACAAACCTTGTGCTCTAAACTGTGTAAACTTATATCAATTTCGTTTTAGATTAATCGGAGCCGCCACGCTATTAGCAAGAATGCTCAATATAGTGTGCTTGAAGCAGACAAAACCGGGCAGTTGAAGAAAATTATCGATCGAATGGCGATGGGAATATCAATCCAAAAGTGCTCCCCGTCCTTGTCGGTATCGACTAGATCGATTGGATTTTCTACCGCACTCTTTTATAGAAGAGCTGCGTCCGCTTGGGATTTGCAAGAGATGGCAGAAATTGCGACAATCCATCAGGTCTACCGGGTGCATCTTTGGATGTCACATTACAAGGTCTTCTTGGCGCAACAGATTCAGGTTGAGCGTACTTCTGTCGCTAACGCATTGAGGAATATATATATCACTCAAGGAATGTGCGATATATTGCGCACCATAATGGAAGTCCCCATTCTCATAACAATTGTTTTGGATTCAATAGGTAAAATCGAATTCAACGGCACGACTTTCCATATGGGATATACAAATCCTCCAGCTACGGATGTAGAAGCGTTAGCGTACTCGCGTACGGTATGTCCAAACCCGGACAATATTCGGTCTATCTTGACCGACCTTGCTAATCGTAATACGCCTATACAGAACCGGCAGGAATACCTGCTATATAATAGCATTCCCGGAGCCCACATATCTGGAGATCTGTTGATGAATGCTGATCAAATATATCCAGAAGATTATGCCGAGGCAGAGCTAAGGTCTGATGTTCGTGCGTATAATGACCTCCTTTCGCGAATTCAAACACGTCTACCTAAACACTGTATTCTGAAATACAACTGGAACGAAAAAGCTGCAGCTAGCGGTTTGTGGTCTGGTCGTAGGACATTGGTCCGTGTGGAATCGGAATTCAGAGTCGAGCCAACTCCAGTAGCTAATCAGCAGCAGCCAACTTTTGTTGGCGCTACTGTAAGCGAAGGAAAACGAGAGACATACTGGTCACTAGCAGAAACTCCAACGCCACTTGATGTTAAGGGTGTAGCCAGCTTGGTTGGTGAAGAGTGTTTTGACAATCCTAGAATGCTGGAAAACTGCGCCTCCGAAGTCACCTACGATCCCATTCATTTACTGAACGCATTGAACGATGCTTAGGGATTGGTTTATTTGGTTTACGGACTAAAGGTCAGAGGAGACCCAGCTTACGGGCTGCCGTGCCAAGTAAACCATTACACCGTGACTTAATAAATACAATCAGTGACATTCGAATAAAAGAACTTTTCTCTTTATAAAATTTAAAATACAATTTTGAAAATTGTATTTGTTCCACGAAAGTTGGTTGTTTTAAATACACGTCAAATAAATATGGAATTGAATTTGTAACTTTAACATAAAATTGTTTATTAATTTGTTGTTTTTAAAGTGAGATTAAGGTGCGGAATTCGATTAAAGACAAGCTAATAAAATAAAAATAATTAATGGAAATGACATAAAAGTAACAAATTAATATTGCGATGAGCCTACAGAATTGTTCACAACTAAAAAAAATTCGTTTTGACATCGATTCAAAAACTTTTTTTTTACATACTTAAACTCGACGGAACTGGTATCCCCACATGTTTTCTATGGGATTCAGGTCGGGTGAATTTGCTGGCCGCTTTAAAAGTTTAAAATCCGTATCCCGATTCCACCCATGACAGGCAAGCGACACATGTATTGGAGCATTATTCTGTTGGAGTAAGGCATTTGGGTCTGGTTGATGCTTCATAAAGTTCGCCAAAACTGAGTCCAACATTTTTATATAACTCTCTGAGATCATACGGCCTGAATGCAGCCCACATCATGAGTGAAGTAGTTTTTAAGGTACTTGGAGGGTATTGCAGACATAAATGAATTAAAAAATTAAAATTCGTATATAGTTTTCTAACTTAAATGTATTTCCTGCAGATTGTTGGGGAAGTCAATTTGTTAGAGTATTATAATTTCGTTGTGAAGTTTGTGACGCACTAACAGAAACATATAACAACCCATGATCAGCATCACCAAACTCATAGAGTATAAGAGCTGAAGACTTCAAGTTGCGGGAGATATATATATGTTTGCCCTATTGAGAGCTGGATTAGGCGTGTTTAGAAAATTATTTTCTGTTTTTGCAGGTTATTACTAGCAATATATCTGTTCTGAAAATGTAAATGTATTGCGCTCATACAGACGAAAATATAAAAATAAAACCCAGCCTTACTTTCCAAATTCAAAATATGCATTAGCGCGCTATTATTAGTACAACACTCTGGCAGCACCCGTCACAATTACAAGAGTGGCACATAACGAGCAAGCGCCATCTGGCGAGAATGCCAGTCGTTTCAAATATTCACATATCGCCAGCAACCCTAATTTCTTTCTTTTCGATAGATCCGCATAAAAGTGACAAGGTGAGCAAAATGTCTTGCTAATTTTCTGGATATTTATAAGGTTTTAACGACAAAACAATGCTTAAAATATATGCAATAGTTGTGAGAAATGTGCTGCGCATCAAATGCCAAATGAAAACATGTAAAAACATGAATACGAAAGCTACACGTGTTTCCCGCCCCCGTTGCCTGTGATTGTGAATGACAAGTTAATAATTTTTGCGTTTTTTTTTTCGATTTAAACAGAGCACAAACAATATGCAGCTTTTCGTACGTGGCTTGGAAACGATTGAGGCTTTGGAGGTGTCCCAGGATGCCAACATTGCTGGCGTTAAAGTGAGTCAATAACTGCAATGACAACAACAAATATTCAACCTAACCTTAATGTGTTGTTCATGCGATTTCAGACTCAGTTGGCCCAGCTGCATGGCTTCGATGCCGCCGAGTTCAGCTTGAATTGTGAGGGTGCCACTCTCACCGATGAGACACCCGTCACGGCTCTCAGCTCCTTCGAGTTGGACATCACCATTCCGATGATTGGTGGCAAGGTGCATGGTTCTTTGGCGCGTGCCGGCAAGGTTAAGGGCCAGACCCCAAAGGTTGAGAAGCAGGAGAAAAAGAAGAAGAAGACAGGACGTGCAAAGCGCAGGATTCAATACAATCGCCGTTTCGTCAACATTGTCCAAGGCTTCGGTCGTCGTCGTGGCCCCAACGCCAACTCAACGTAAAGTGTGGATCCTAAAAAGGGAAGATGATGATGATGATGATTTGAACAGTGGCAAGCTGAGCTAATTTTATTGCAAAATAATAACCATAAATACACTGTTCGTAATAGTAATTTTCATTAATTAAATCCAACTTATTTTACACCGAATTTGTCTAAGTTTCAACTGACAAATTCGATCCTCAAAGAAACGATAATATCAGAAACAGATAAGTTGAAAGCTGAGCTAATTTTTATTTCAAAATAATAACCATAAATAGTAATTTTTTGGAATTAGATCCAACTTGTTGTCTCGTCTTCCATCTCAACAAAATACAAGGAAACAATAGTTTCAGAACAGTTGAAAGCTGAGCTAATTTTTGTAGCAAATAACATACATTAACTGTTCATAATAGTAATTTTCTTGCGTTAAATCCAACGTATTTAACATGGCAGTTGTCTCCCATTTTAATTGGCAAAATCTATACTTTTACGCTCTCGACCAACGACAAAGAAACGATAATACCAGAACTCAATGCAACTGATGAAAAGCGCCAGAATGATGCCAAATAAGAGGACCAGAAAACAGCCTTGCATATCATCCATGTTGACCTTATGATTGGCAATCTGTCGCTGCACATTGCGACCGTTGCATTTGTCCATCGACGGTAGATTCGTTTTGTGCCAGCGTTCGATGAAACCCATGCGAAAAAATCTACCCAAATGCTGATTAATCAAATGCAAATATGCACTGCTCGTCGGCACAATCAGACCAATTTGTTCGTCCACAAAATCCTCCTTGCCCAGAGCAAATCGACACTCTTTGTCCTTGTCAAAGTGTTGCTGCACAATCAACTGGAGATTGATACGCCAATCGATGTTGATACGATCGCCATGCTTTACAGCGGCTATATTTTCACTCTGGGCACTACCATAAATCGTGGCACGTTCAATGAAACGTTTAAATTCTTGCCGCGTTGTCGTCTCCACATATTTCTCAAAGAAGGTGCCGTTGCGTAGACCGTATTGTTTGATTTCCGTGTGGCCAAATAGCTGGCTCAGGTAATCGATGCCCGGCTGGAACTTGGGGAATGTGAGAAATGCAACCAGATTGCCACAGTAGGTGGTGACCAGCACAATTACAACGATCCACCAGAAGCCAACCACCAATCGGCCGCTGTCCGCACGTGGCAGATACATGCCGCCTGCAAGAGTTTTTAAGTATTTAAATTGTTCATTTGTTTGAGTGTTTTTCAAGTGGTTTACCTTGTTGCAACAGTGCTCCATAGATGTACCAGAAACAGTTCTTGACTGTGGACAGTCCACGAATTTGCAGTTCCTGCAGCGGCACCAGACGATTAACAATATACAGCATGGGTGCTGTGACCATTAAAATGCCAGCTAAACAGGCCCAGGTCTCCATGGTGAATGGAGCGGTGAACAGATAGATGCGATTCACTTCATCCGGTTGCCTCAATATAAATGTATATTTCTGCACACTAATTGACTGTGTGTAGTTGAAGCGCTTTTTGTGCGGCTCATCAATGGTGGCAGCCACCGCAGCCATAAAAAACTCATTGCCCTGAACCATTTCCACAACACGATATGGTATGCGAAAGGTCATCGACCCAATTAGTTCATCCTGAGAATATTTATAATATATATATGTATGTATATATAAAATATATATATATATATAATATATGCATATATCTAGACACCAAATATTAGCTTGTAAGTATGGCGACATTGTTTCTTAATGAAAATCTGAAGTCTCTGGCTTAAGATAGCATATATTCATTATGATAAAGGTTTAACTGAGCTATCAAATAACTACAGGGCTGAGAATAGAAGATAGAGTGCAAACTCTAAGATCAACGTAGAAATTAACAATTTAACAGCTACATCAATTGGAAGGTATCAGAACTTCTTTACAAATGCTATTAGATCGGGAAAAAACACATAAGGCTATTAGGATTCAAGAAAACTTCAACAGCAACCGATAAAGGGCTGGTGTTATTGGATAAAACTTATAACTTAGCTAGTAGAATGTTAAAACCGGAAATTTGAAGATTGAAAACAAATTCGCATTTTATCATTAGCACTGCTAGGGATCAGACGGTGAAAAAATTAAAATTTCACAACATTCTCTGATAAACTAGTAAGGATGGTAAATGTCAAGAATTCTATAATAAATATTAACTTAAAGAGCAGTCATTCATGGTGCTTCCCTTTAAGTTAATTTCTGATGATTGATGTATTTATATTTTGTTTCTTTTTTTTTTTGCCAACTCACACTCTCATTTGTGCTCGGGACCAGCTGATTGTCGTAATCTCGAGCACTGGCATCGTGCAGATAGTAGCTAAAGTTGAGGGCCCGGCTCAGTTCCTTGAGGATTTCCATAACGATCCCATTGTGGTCGACGATGACGCCGCGAGAGTCCTTGGTGAGAATTTGCCAGGGCGGATTCTACGAGGTGTTTGAACCAATATATAACAATTATATTCCTGGCTCAAAGACTCACATGCACAGTGACAATATCCATGGTGATATTCCGAAAGTGATGCTCGATGTGGGGAAAGGTCAGCTCGTGGCATACAAAACCCAACAGCGGACTCCAATATCCGATATTGATGAAGTCAAAGTTCCGATTCTTAGCATCGCGAGTGGGCGCTGCGGGTATTAAGTTGGAAAGTAAAATATACAGGGTAGAATTGGAATCTTACCAGATCGAAATTTGCGATTCTCCTGGCTCTTTCCCCAAGTAATCGCCGTTTCAAAGCGCCAACGAGCGCAACTTGCACACTTGCTGTTTGCCTTCAGATAGTCCTGGACAGGATTGGATCATTTTAATTCATTCATACTTTCATTCTCTGCATACCTTCATATATTCGAGCATTTCGTCCTGCTTCTCTTGTTTGGTGAACCTTATTGATTCCCATTCCTCATCGGATATTTCGCCGTAAATGGATTGCTCTTCGAGTATCATTCGTGACAAGGATGTGACCAGAGCCATCGATACCTCCGTAATGGTGCAATTCAATGTGTCCACACAGTTGAAATGGGTTTCGTTCAAAGCGAATGCAATGTTGGCGCCCTCATCGAGATTAATGGTCACAGTATTGGCATCAAACTCATGATGCGGATCCTCCAGTACAAAGAACATCCATTGATTGTTTACGTGGAACATGCTCAGCGTCTCCGCTATCTCAATGATATCCTCATGGAAACGGGATATAACCAGAAACTGTTGTCGCCTCAGCTCATGTTTCGTTGGTGCAAATTGTATCAGGGCCTTGCGTAGAGAAATTCGCTTCTGCTGTCCACGCAGGGATTCATCGATCTTGTATAGAATCACCGAAATGGGCGGTATATGATTCGTGGTGCTCTCGTGCACAATTGACTTGACCAACATCGGATTGTTCTCGACTTTGATGGGAAGTTAAGGAAAGTATCTTGAAGTCAACATTTTTTTAAATATGCTGGTAACACCCCTTAAATCTATTCTATATATAAAAACCAAAAATAATTTATCACCTGAATAGGATATTTTAAGACAAAAAAACAATATTTTATAATTATAATTAATATAAGCTTATTTTAGTACGAGTTGGCGTCAAAGACAGAAAATTGTTTTTTGTAAAAAAAACCACAAAAAAATGATATATTTGGATACTTACTTTCACAATTGAAACCACAAAAGTTTTATAAAAAAACTTGAAGAAAATTAAAAATTAAATAATTAAACCATTCACAAACATCTTGACAAATATATATAAAACATCTATTGAAAATACCCACGTATAGTTTGATCCACAAATACAACAACCGATTTCCATTTGAAAATGCCCTGAACTTTGGCATCCAATACGATTTGTGGAAACTCATCGCCATGCGAAACCATTGGTATCTTTGTAATTGAATATTAATTTAAACTTTAGCACAAAGTAAAAAAATTAATATATATATAGCTTACCATCAGGGCTCGATTTAGTGGTAAGCGTGGACAATCTGAATCCGTTATGGCAATCAGCAAAATCGATGTTTGCTGTGTGGTTTTGTAAAAATTCCAAGTGCTCTCACAATCCGCCACCGTAATGGCAGCCAGAAAATCTTTAAAGTGACCACAATTAACTTGGCACTATTCGAAAGAAATATAAGTTTTTACCTTTCTTGATTTTCACCGAGTTCCAGGTAAAGTAGCGTACATTAATGCCACCATTCTTCATATTCTCACGAATCACATCACTGAGAATCTTCTCGAAATGGGCCATTATATTCTGCCGATGAATGGCCATATATTCGTAATCAACGACCACCGCTGCAAGGGATTATAATGGATGATATATATACAAGTCTGAATGTATACTCAAATCAAGTACTATTGTAAAATAATGCAATTCTTATTTAAAGAACGTTTTTCTTATAAATTTCAGATTTCTAAACGAAGGACAAATTCGAGATATGCCACTTAGAACTTTTCTTATTATTAGAGAGCACTATTTACTGTTGAAGAGGACATATATATTCTTGATCCGCATCACTAGTCGTTTCGATATAGCCGTCGTCTGTCTGTCTGTTTTTATACAAACTGGTTTCTCTGTTTTGAAGTTATCTTGATGAAACTCTGCCCATGTCCGTAATGTTGCTGCAGGCGGTAAGTTTGTATGGAGCTGGTCGGATCCGATCAATAGATCAGTTTCCATAGGAACAATTGCCTATAATATCCAAATGTGTTATACAAAGGGTTGTCAATATATATGTAACGCCCGATTTTTTATTAGCATCCACAACTATGGTACCTCTTGGCTTGATTAGTAAAAAAAAAAACTTTTCTTTACGTAGCGTCAATAAATTGATAAATTGAATGTGGAAGGTCCATATTAATTTGTAAAAATTTTCTAACTGTTGTTTATATTCCAAAGTTGGCTGATTGAAATAAACTAAGAAAAAAAACGGAGTATATATATATATATATATAGATATTTGTTACGTATCCTCACCGAGCGATGCATTGGCGCTTAGAAATGAGGAAAAGTCATTGGCCTGAACCGGAACGAAACCACATAGGACTAAACCAATGGAGAAGGCCGATAACCTCATGATGCCGGAACCGCTGAATGCGAACTGAAAAGTGAAAGGAAGCCAAACTCGCGACGTTGCCTTTTGTTTTTGAGGATATATATGTATAAATGTTCACATATATTGGGATACTACGTGAAGCCAATTAAAATCGAGCAATTGAAGCGCATTGAGGCGTGTGTGGCGAGTTGAGAGCCGCATTAAATATTCAGTAAGGCGGAAAACCCTACTGCGGTCTGCCTCGCTGATTGACAGTTTGCGGTTAGGCGTCGGGAAATGTCAATGGCGTAAAATTTGTTGCAGGTGTTCATCGACGGATGCCGGTATTGAACCGGGAAATTATTGTGTTTGCGGTGTTAACTTCGTTTATTTAATTATATTTATGAAATTGTTCATCAAAATTGCGTGTAAGGTAATTACATTTTACATGGGAAGTGGGAAGTGGGTAGGGCTTTAAACTATCCGTGTTACAATTCACTTAGGATTAGGTTTTACTTTCGGCTAGTTGCTAACTTAGTTCTATGAGCATAATAGGGTTTTCTGTTATTTTGTATTTTATTTTAGTATTAAGTAAATTGTGTCAGAAGTATGCATGTAATAATGTAACTATTGTAAATGTATGTATATGTATATGTATATGTATAATTTAGCTACTTCTTATCGACTATTGTACAATTCCAAAAATGCTTTCAAATATAAATGCATACGATTTCGATTGTAATCCGTAATTTTATTGTATATTTGTAATTGTAATTCGAAAATTGGGTTTATCATATAACCTGTGCATATATATATGTTTCCTGTTTTGTTTAATCATTTAAACTTCTCAACTATTGTTACTTTTCAAAATTTTCTCTCAATGAAACGTTTTTTTTTCTTCAATGCAGTGCCAACTTTTACAAATTTTCCCAATGTTCCTTTCATACACTCAACAAAAAGGATGTCCTAGAAATTAGAAAAACATACAAACTTTCATTCAATTTGGGTTGCTCTGGCTAGCAGATACCCTGTATCCAATTCACTTATCATAAATCGTACATAAAACATTCTTAAATTTAATCATTTTCTTTTCGTTTGCTAATTTATAAACAAAATATAAATTAAATTTTTAAAAATATAGAAAATTTTGCTAATTGTAATAATAGTTTTTAGAAGGACAAAGTCGTAAAGTAAGGAATTCAATAACTCCAAAAATAAGACGAGCTTTTCCACATTCCAGTACATGTACATATTTTTCTGAGTGTAATTTCCCTCTATCCATCCAGGTGCACTGCTTAACCAGTTGTTGCCATAATATAAGTGTTTGTTGTGTATGCTACTATTCTACAGTTTTTGGGAATTTATGCCTTGCTAGCATTTTTGATTGCTGGTCCAAACTGCTGACCCCGCCGACCTCTCTCTAAACCCATTCGTCCTGGGTTTACAATTTTCCTCATTCGTTCAGTATCGCACTTAGACGCTCCTCGACGGCTACCTTGCGTGACTTCCACACAAACTCGCAGACAGCTATGACACAGGCCACGCCCATGCCGCCCATTAGCACCACAAACACACCGCCCACATTCGCCAGGCCGAGCTCATTGGCCGCCGATGATGATTTCGATGTTTCCACACGACACTTGCCACCGCCTCGCTTCTCCTTCCACCACTTTGTTTTCAGTATGTGCAACTTGCCCTCCTCCTGTAGCTTCAATATGACACTATTTATGGCAGTGCGATAAGGCGAATCTGTGGAAGGGTAAAATGATAATTATTATTTCAATTTAATCTAGAATGCTTAATAATATATATACTCAATGGGATCGGCGCAACTTAATATACTTTTTTTTATCTATTTAAAAGTGTTTTGGCTATAAAAGAGGTTTTTTGAAATATTCTTTAGTCAGGTTAATGTTATTTGAGTTCGTCACATGATTAACTAGCAGTTTTCCCTGTTCTTATAGATATACCATAATTCTTCAGTATTTAAGTTGATCAATGTTCAAACTCACTTGGCGGTGTGGCAATGCCATAGCTTTTGGTGTCCAGCATGCCGCCCACTTGGGTTAGCTCACAGTTGCGTTCGGTTACATATTCGATGGATGTGGATTCCATGAGAAAGGCATACGAGCCCTTGCCCTTGGCCACCCTTTCGACGCCCTCGCCATTGCTGGCCGTAAAGACAGAGGGACGAGCCGATTCCATAAAGGACCACATGCGCTGATATGTTGAGATCTTAGAGTCCTGCAATTAAGTGTTTTTTTTTTTCTTCTTAGTAATGAACGCCCGTCAGACGTAGACTGTTTGACTTACCCTGAAGAAAGCTGCTGTGCTGCCACCTTTGAGGGCGCCATATTTGATCCTTGTTTGCTTGGCCAAATCCTCGGCGCTCTCAATGGGCGAATCCATGCGCTCAACTGTCAGAAATGCAGCCAAATTGGCAGTGTACGACGAGATCATGATGAGCGTGAAAAACCACCAAATGCCAGCAACCATTCGCGTTGAGAGTGCCCTGAAATGATGTAAAGTCTACAGTAAATTTATAATTCAATTTCATAATTAAATCGAGTACTACTTGGGCAGAAAATCGCATCCTTGCTGCATTAGGGATCCAATGGCAAACCACATGCAGTTGAGCAAAGTAAATTGACTCTCGATCTTTTCGCCATGTGCATCCGTATAGGCGGGCCACTCATAGGGCGTGAATCTGTATAAGTAGTGAATATATATATATTTATTTGATTGTAATTTAAGTTAACCCACTTGGCTAAGATGAAGAGCAGTACGGACACCCCCAAATATGCTGTGGCCATGTAGATCCAAACATCCAAAGATAATGGCGATAGAAATGAGAACAAATTGGGTGGCTGTTTGATGGGTTTGCGATAGAGTATAGATACGCCAAGGTTCATAAATGGTGTGGTGAAATCAACAGCCTGCTCCCGCTCAAAGGTAATCGTGAGATCGGCTATAGCCAAATCAGCGCGTTGTTCCAATAGCTCACGTATCATGCCATTCCATTCTCTACAAAAAACAGATACAGTTCATTAAATTTAGCAACTTTCCAAGATTACTGGATAAAGCTTACCCCGTCAATTTATTTAGACTACCATAGCTGCCATCGGGCACCAGCTGTATCTTATAGTTAAAGCCTAGCGATCTGGATATCTCGTGTATTAAGTCCACAGCATAGCCTTCGAACTGATCGTTGCCCGTCAGAGGAACAGCTGATTCCTTGCGCATGCAGTACGGATTACTCTGGAAAAAATAAAAATAGCATCAATTATGAACTGGCAATCGATAGAAATCTTTTGTCAGCAAATACGCACCAATATTGTAGTTACCACCAACGTTTTATTCTTCAGATTCGCTTCGATCTCTTGCTGTTTCTGGCTGAAAGTACGCGTAAAATTGATGCCCTCGGGCAGTGTAGAATTCCAGGTGCCAATCTTTCGTATGCCACCTGGCGTCAACTCCACAATATCCAGCATGAAGTCAGTGCGAAAGCCCTGATGATCGAACTTGATGACATTCGTCAAGCCCTTCATCTCGACGATCTTCATGTAGTTAATCAAACTGAAGCCATGCTGCCAGGTGCTTTGGCCATCACAACTAATCGGATGTATATCGATCTGTTGCGAGGTATCCAGATCGTGCAGTGCCTTGGCAAATAGATGCACCGCATCGTACATCAGCGCCGTCTCGGAGCGAATTGTTGTCAGATTCGCCGATCGTAGCATACCCTTCTCATCGATGCTCCATTGACGCACCACATCCGTCACGACCTTGTCATTGATCAGACGAAAGCCCGTTATATTTGTACCCCCATAGCGAAACTCCTCCAGATTAACAGTGTGCAGATCCAGTGAGGTCACCAAATAGCTATGATAATCACTCATCATTCCAATCTGTTGTGCCTGCTTCAGCACCTCGTGTACCCGCTCCGTGGAACAGTCCAGCACAATGTGCGCCTCCGCCGAATTCTTAATCTGCTTCAGCAGTGGTCTACATGATTCGATGGTAAAATTATTGCATTAATTTCGGGTGAAAAGAAATAATAATAAGTCTTCATTCATCTCATCCATTAAGATTGTCAGAAAACAAACTACAATTTACTAGAAACATTATTTGAGCAGCTGAAGGTCTACCCGCTAGTGCTCTAACTACTATTATTATGAATTGTAATATTATTTGTATATAAATATGTTATAAACTTCTGGTTATCTCCAAGTCGAGCTCTCTCGACTAAAAGCATCCCCACACATTGCTTAATCCTTGTCCATAATAGGTATAAATATATGTCAGATGTCAAGGGATATAGCATCAAAACTAAGGCACAAGTTTTGTATGCAAACAAACAGAGATAGACTAAACATAAAGTGTGGCACGGGCTTTCGTGGCATATATAACCTACCGATAATCACCGCTGTCGCTGAGCTGGCGCACTGTTATTGGGAATGGTGTCATGCCGTGGGCCTTGAGCAGCTCCTGGAGGCGCACAATGCCATCGTTGTTCTCGTAGATGATGGTGAAAGTCTTCCAGCCCCAGTGGCGCACAATATCCACATAAGCCTGCGTTGAATAGTAACAATAATAAATACCAGACATCAAATAGCTGAAGTGTCTGCACTTGGCCAGCAATGAGGCAAACACAGAAATTACCTTGGAGAGCGTATTAGGATGGGGATAAAGATTCACTAGGCAGCTTTCGCGTCTCAGACGGTAATCCCAGCGATTCTCCAAATGCGGTATCTAAATAATATGTGTGCACATTAACACAGTTGTTATATTTTACAAAATGCCCCCCCCACTCACTTCCTTCATGCGACACACTTACCTCCATGTTGTCGCAAATGCTCTGCACATGGCTGGCGGTGTGGGAGGATTGTGGTCCAAAAATTGCAGCAACGCCAATGTTCAACAAGCCACAAACTGTAGGATGGATAAAGAACATACTGCAATTATAGTTATTGGCAAACTTTGGCACTGGCTTGCCAAAAGTCTTGAGCTGATTAAAACCACTGAAAAATACAACTTTTTCTCTATCATAGAAAATGTTTCCATGAAAAGAAACATCTGCAAAAATGCGGCTCCAATTGTCTACAAATAACAAAGAATTCGAAATTTATACGAAATAAATAGCGAAAATAATTGTTTTCGTATTTGAAATATACCAAAAATATTGTGCTTATTAAATAAACTATTTTGATGCTTTACGTATTTCATAAGAAAATGATGTATGTAATAAAATGTTATTTTATTAAGAAGACATTCATAAGTCCCCAAGTCTCAAATTGATTTTCAGTTAATGCGCTTTGTGCTGCGCTCAATCCCCAATCTGGATACCAAGCCCAAGCCCAATTCCAATTCACCTTACAGTGAGATTATCTGAGATGAATCCCTCGATCTCTGCCAGCAGCAGTAGAGAAATTGAGCCTAAGTAGTAGTTGGCTATGGGATAATAATATTCGTTTTGTTCGCCTCGTTGGCATATTTAAAATGCTCTTCAGCAAGACATAATTCCATTTTGCCTTTTGGCTTTAGCTTTTACCAGCATCCGTTTTCGGTCTCATCAAATTACTGAGCACGTGTAAGTGCAGGTGCTCTTGCAACATGCAAACGGTGCAAGGGGATTTCGGGGGGTTGCAGGGCAAGCAGACAAACACACTTGTGTCTGTTTACTTTGGTGTGGGTTGGTTAACTATCCCAACCATGTGATAAATAATGCACTGGTATGCATTGTATGTGTGTGTCTGTCTTCCTGTCGGTGTGTCCTTAGTAGTAACTAGTTACTACTTTCGTGGCAAAAGCGTATTTGGTTTGAATTTGTGTAATGTTGCTACCTCGGGCCATGTCTGACCATGAGACAAGTCTGAACTTGGCCACAAGGCTCGAAGGAGAGTCCTTTTACGTGCTGTGGCCCTCATTTATCACAATCACACCATTTTGGACAGGTTTGTTTAGTACCTTGAATGATTTTTATAGTGCCTCAGGCATCATTTGTCTTGCCTGGTCAAACTTTAGTGTGATTCGGCATTTAAGAAAAAAGATAAAAACGTTTACTCTTAAATTGAAAATATTAAAATATTATATTATTATATAATACAAAATTATTGAATTTTTAATTTGCTTGAAAAGCAATCTTATGATTTACTTTTAATTTATTTAAAAAACCATACAATGTATTTTTAATTTATTATTGTTTTGGTTACCAGTTTTAGAATCGATCAAAAAATTGCATGAGAAGTTTACTTATTTGAATTTATATAAAGTTATTGCATTTTTAATATTTAACATAGTTCATTCACATTCGATAAAATTAATCTTTTAATTTCTAAAAAACTTTAAAATCTGAAAACTTCATGAGAGTAAAAACTTCCTTCTCCTATTTGAGAAGCATTTCTTTAATCCTATAACTATTTTGTAATAGAAGTTAAAAACTATTCAAATAGTTTTGCTAGTATCGAGCGTAGGAGTCCAGCACTAACTCAAAAGAATTTTTGTAAAAGTTTTGTGCACGAATGTCAACTAAAATGAGGCAACAAATGCTCCCAGTGCAACTTTGTTTATTATCCTGCGCGCACAATGTATGTGTGTATAAAAATGTATAAAAATTACCGAACTTTTCCCTCCCAAGTGTAAGCACAAAACAAAAGAATTTATGAAAATTTGACTTTAACTGAAGTTCAACTAGCAACAATTGTTCTCAATGCCCTAAACGATGAGCACAGAACAAAGCCCCAAGCTGTTAAATCGCTTTGCATGACAAATAATTCAAATATAAAATTAAATCAAATGTAGAATAAGCAAAAACAAAAGCGCAACCTTATAAATAGAGCGAAAGAGAGAGAGAGAGAGAGAGGGAACGAGAAAGAGAGCGCGAATTGTAATGAAACATTTGTGACCGCAGCCCAGCAGGTAATTAGTGAACGACTCTCATTACCGAATGCATTCTGTTTGCATGCAATATAATTTATTACCGATTAATACTTTTGTATGAAGAGCTTTGTGCACAAATTAGTCTTCACGAAAGCTTCAACAATTAAAGCTATGCAAACGTTTCTAACACATTTCTTACATGTATTGGTTTCTTAGATGTTTTACTCTCTTATAACTAAT
Source organism: Drosophila paracracens (assembly GCA_035044025.1). Taxonomy (NCBI): domain Eukaryota; kingdom Metazoa; phylum Arthropoda; class Insecta; order Diptera; family Drosophilidae; genus Drosophila; species Drosophila paracracens. Next base: position 5,278,287 of record JAWNMN010000435.1, on the reverse strand, counting down.
GTGCTGCTTTTAGCCAGCGGTTCGCGGAGACCCTTGAATATGTGTGTGTGTGAAGATAGCAGCAAAAAGAGGTTATCATTGTCGCGACATGCCGTCTTCATTGTTTCTCGATGGGCACACATATAAAGCTAGGTCTCAAAACTTTGCGCCGACGACTTGTCGGACCAACAATTTCGCATGTCGAGACAATGATACGCTTTTTAAGATTTGGCATTAGAAAACTGATTTAAGTAATAATTCTAACGTTAGCTAAATAAATTTGAAAGTAGATTAATTTCCATTAATTCTTAAAATATGTGTCAATAAAAATAAACAACAAAGAAATCGAATCTAATCTACTTCAAATCTAATACAAACCAACATCGAGATCAAGCAGCCGGCGATAACAGATTTTTTGTCGATCTGAAGCCTCAATGTGTTCTCTCTATTAATATTGTTTATTAAGTATAGATTACGAATCGGATTTTAAAATGAAGCCTTTGCCGCTGCTGGGCACGTGTATCTCCACTCTTCTAACCCCCATCCCCATACCAGGCATTGCTTACCCCGTTTGCCGGCGTGAAAGCTGTCAAATGGCGAAATGCGCTCAATTTGTGCGACCAATTTGGAGCGTGGTAGAATTGAGCGGTCGGCATTTATGCGTTCAACAGCCTGACGAAAGGCGAGCTCCTGATGATCGTCCGACGGATGAAAGAGTCCACCTATATAGATATAGACAATAAATAGCAAATGTTATTCATAAAAATGTGAGTACAAAATACACGATAGACAACCATTAAATAAGTAGCGCGGAATGCGGTGTGGAAAAACAAACAAAAACAGATGCACAAACACACTGACACCAAGGATATACAACACACACACACGGGGTTTTTTTTTGTATGTATGTGTGTTATGCAAAAAATCGATAAGCGCTGAAGAAGCCGCTGTCTAAAAATCAACGCTGCCAAAAATATCCAGCACTTCACCAATACATACGCATTACTTGAACTGTTGATCAACAGAATGTTGCGTTAAACTTACCTATTTTAATGACGTCGGGCAATGCGCTGGCCAATCGCCAATTAAATGCTAACTGGAGCAACAGCAGCAATACAACTGGCAGTAGACCGTTATTGCCGACAATGGGCTGCATTTTTTTTTCTTTGCAGCTTCTTTTTAATTAATTTATTTATGTTTATTAATTTTTGTGCACTCGCTTATTTCGGCTTTTCTTTTTTAGACGCGCGCTGACATCTTAGTAGATGTTTATTGCCAGACTTGTTCACTTGTTTTTGCTTGTTTTTTTTTTTTTGGCACCGTTGTGTCGACTTCCGAGATGAAGCATCTACTGAGAACATCAATCTGATGTTCGCTCTTTTAAATGTAGTCCTGTTGCCGCGTTTCGAAAGTCGGAGGGTGGATGGCAACCAAAAGCCGGTTGACAGATCAAACAGCTGCGCACTGAGTGTGGATGCTGTGAATGATGCAGACAATGGTGTTGATGCCTTTTTTTGAGGCTATTAAATAAGCAATAATCAAAGTCCTCATGCCCTTTTTCAATTAAGTAAAATATATATGTATATATAAAGTTGCTGCAATCATGTACATATATTTTCAAATTTGAATTTTGAGATAATGGTGCCCACGGCACTGTTAATGCATGAGAAATGTTAATGTTAATGTTAATGTAAGCAAACAGAGTATGGTAAATTCGGACGATGGTGTTCACCATTGCACTGTTAAAATGCTTGAAATTCAAATAATTGACAGTTCTTCCTAAAACCTATACTTTGTGTTATTTATTTAGTTAGTTATTTTATTACTGCTATAATTGTGTCCGTTTTTTCAATCATCAATCAAATATGAACATGTGGCTGCACTATATAAGAGACCATGCGGTCGCCTTACAAACGGCTGCATTAGAACTATGTATTTAGGTTTAAGAATTTAAAATGTTTGTAATCAGAGCAGGCAGTTCGATTCTAAACGTCGTCTCAGCGTGTTGACCACACACACAATATTTATTTAGCATTTAGTGATTTGTATAGAACGTATTTTAAAACAGAAGTAAAGTATGTATCAGCATTTCAATATAACACTTTTTTACGAAAGCTTTGCTTTCAGATTTGGCATTTAATTTAACAAACACGCGCACATTATTTATTCATAACTTTGTTTTCAAGTTAGGCATTTAAATTTAACTATTTGCGCGCACATTATGTTAACTAGCTGTTTTTAAATTTGGCATTCAAATTTGGCATAAGCGTGCGTTCTGTAAATTGGCAGAGCTCTGATTTCAAATGTGGCATTTAAAAGTTGCATAATCGCGCGCACTGCATTGTAATTAGCTGTTTCCAAATTATCGTTTAAATTGAACAAAATTGCTTGCTTTGTTTATTATTATAGCTCTGTTTAACATTTAAATTTAACTTAATCTCGCACTCTACTTTAACATAGCTTTGTTTTCATATTTTTCATTTAAAATAAACAAAAGCGCGCGAAGTGTGTGATTAACAGAGCTCTGTGTTTACATACAATTAACGGAACTGCCAACTTACCTGAAACGCAGTCGACGCTACGCCGACACGTGAATAGCAGCGCGCGCTGCTGTTGCTTTCTTAGCGGCATTTGTCCATTGATTTTGTTTGGCTGGCTGAATTGTGATTTGTATAATATATTTTAGAGTTTGAAAAGCGCACAGCCACAAAATGCCACGGGCCGCTAAACCAAAAGCAGCACCGGCCAAGAAGCAGGCCAAAAGCAAATTGTACGCTATGCCCGAAAAGCTAAAGGAAAACACAATTCTCACCGATCTGACAAAGGGACAATGGCGAGTTGGGCCCTCGATTGGCGTCGGTGGTTTTGGCGAAATCTATGCGGCTTGTCGCAACGGTGACAAGCACTTTGATGCCGTTGTCAAATGTGTAAGGCGCTTGCAATCGCATTTTGTGGTAATTTATTTAATGGCATTTACTTTTGCAGGAGCCACATGGCAATGGGCCACTCTTTGTGGAGATGCATTACTATTTGCGCAATGCCAAATTGGAGGATATCAATAATTTCAAACGTGAGCATTCCCTCAAATCTCTGGGCATGCCCCACATTCTGGCCAATGGCTCGACGGACATAAATGGCCTTAAGCATCGATTTATTGTGATGCCACGTTACGGCACCGATTTAAGCAAGCTCTATGCCCAGAATGGCAATCGTTTGCCCGAGGCGACTGTCTATCGTTTGGCCCTACAAATGCTAGATGTATATCAGTTCATGCATAGCACTGGATATGTGCACGCTGATCTCAAGGCAGCCAACATTCTGCTCGGCCTGGGCAAGGGCGGCGGTGGCCAGGCTTATCTGGTTGATTTTGGATTAGCCTCGCATTATGTGACTGGGGATTTTAAGCCGGATCCGAAGAAGATGCACAACGGCACCATTGAATACACATCGCGAGATGCACATTTGGGTGTGGCCACACGACGTGCTGACTTGGAGATACTCGGTTACAATCTGATTGAATGGCTGGGCGTGCAGTTGCCTTGGGTAAGGGAGAAACTGCTCGCAGTGCCACAGAAAGTGCAAAAGGCCAAGGAGGCTTTTATGTCCGATGTTGGCACCGCACTGAAGGCCCTCTTTCCGCAAGGCGTGCCACAATCCATCTCGGAGTACATGAAGTATGTGGCCCAGCTGAAGCACAACGAGGCGCCCGACTATGACAAATGTCGCAAATATTTCCACAATGCGCTCAAGCAAATGAGAGTTGCAAATAGCGGCGATTTGGACTTTAAGCTTATCAGCAGCAGCAGCAGCAACAACAATAACAATAGTCCACCGATCGTTAAAAACGCCAAGATTAAAAAGGAAGCATCGTTGATCGTTGACTCCTCCCTTAGCGATGATGTGATCCTTCCCAGCGATAATGATGACGAGGACAGCGTTGCCAAATATACGCCGCGTCGAAAGCTGGCAGCTAAGGCAAAGGCAACTATCAAACAGTCGCCCCCAAAGTCGACGTCTCCAATTCGCAAAGCGGCGCCCAAATCATCGGCTTCAGTTTCACCAAAGAAACGTGAAGCGCCGCCATCCACGTCACCCAGTAAGCGACCTAAATTGGATGGCAATGCGAATGCCAAGATCAACTTCAGTCCGGCGCTCTCGTTGCGTGCTGGCCGCTCTGGCAAGACGGTGATCAATGATGAATTGACGCCGCAGCCGCGCTCCAACAAAACGTACGAGTTCAACTTTGAGCTGGACGTCAGCATGGATGCCAATGTCATTGTGAATGTGAAGCGCAAAAAGAAGCAGCAGAAGTCGAACAGCAGCATCAGCAATACACCACGTACACCAAGGACGCCGAGGACATCCAAGACACCACCAACATCTCAGACCAGCGGCCGCCGAATGGCGACTCCAACCACACGCGTCAATTTGCGCAAAGTGAATGGTGATGGCTCCGATGGCATCAAATCGCCAGATCCTTCGTCCAGCTCCGCACGTAGTCCACGCGCAGCCGCGGTCACTGTTCGAAAATATCGCCGTTAATTGTTACACTCAAATTAAAAATTTTCTCTTATTTTTGGTACTTTTCACAAAACAAAAAAAAAAACAAAAATAATTATTTTCTACAGCGCGTGACTTAATAAAATGCCGTTTTTCATAATTAATTTTGATTACTTTAGGTGTGTGACAAATGTTAAGATTGGGGTGCTACGTTTAGTCGAATTTCCAATAGCTGGGATATCGATAATCGCAAATCGATAAACTCACAATTTGTATTCTGAAAGCGTAAATCGATAAAGCCGCATAATTTGAATGATTGAGTCACCAAGCTTGCTGGTAACCTCCTGCAAAGATCGGCATATACATTTTCAGACCATGCCCACATCCCCCAGCCCTTTCGGCCATAAAAATCGTAAATGCCTCTATGTCTTACTGTTATTGCGCTAAATTTCCCATGTTTGGAGTGTAAATTATCGGAAGCAGCCGCCAAATATCGATATCAAAATTCTTGTCTATCCTATTTGATGATGTTAATCGGTTTAACCATATATCTAACCAAATTTGAAAGATATAGTTACCAAGTTTGAAATTTATATTGCTATTGACAACCTTCAAAAAGCCGGAAAAACTTTCGAATCCAGTCCTTAAATTTCCCAAAAGCCTAAGTCTCTTGTAATTTAAAAGGTAAGGCTACCAAACTTTGAAGGCAGGTTATTACGAACATCCTTCATTATTTTTGTTCAGCCACGCCCACTTGCGCATCAAAAAATTCTTCAAAGCTTATATCTTTCTCAGACAAACTTGTAGATATATATATATACATATATATATATATATATATATATATGTATATATGCTATTATCAGCTGTGGCAAAATGCCAGTCTGACTGACGCCAGACTAAGCCACACACTGCGCTTACCTCAGTCTACGTAAAAATGGGAATTATGTTAATCCAACCGACGCGAGTCCTTCGTCCTTTGGCATTGTTTGCCACAAAGAAAGGGACACAGGAGTGTGGACACTTACAGCCCAAATGGTCGGCGCATGGCTGTGTTTTATTCTACGCCATTCGAATAAATATTGCCGCATTGTTTGTCAAACAGGACTAGATTTGTAACATAAACATTTGGCCATTGAATGCAAATCATAAGCCGATTTTACAAATTTACACGAATTATGTGCAACTAATGAGTGTGGCTTAAGCCAGACACAGGGAGGAGGCTGAAAGTTCAAGTGTATATATATATACATATATATATCTTTTGGCCTGTCATATTGAGAGACAAATTTGAGTGTCTGTCAGGGATTGCAATGATCATCTTTGGTTTTATTGATGCTCACATTTATGCTATATAATATAGTTCATCGATCTCTCTAGTTTATATAAGTATTTTGCATATCAATTTGCATTAAATATATTCAAAATCTGAATAAGATTATCAGCCTGAAAGAAACGACAAACAAATTTTGTAAACTCCAATTAAAAAATTATTATTGCCAATTTTAATTGCTAAATTAAAATTATATTTTTTTAGTTTTGGGATAAAATTTTTCAGAGGACAAACAGCAAACTTGATTTATAAAATAACCTATCTCGAATGGATGACTGATCAGATTATATATATAAAACAATCCTTATACAAACTTCAAATGAACATTATCGATGATTTATTTATAGAGAAGGTATAGTTAGGGATCTAATCTAATCTAAGAGAGAGATTTCAGATTGTGGATAAATAATGATGACTTCAATTATTTGCACAGTTCTATAAATGATTATTTTAAGTAACAATTACCGGTTGAGTTTATTATTTTAGATGACAATATAATTTCCCACATATAAACTCGATGCTGACTGAGCAAATGCGGTTTATTTGTATTGTAATTGATACTTTTGTTGTTGTTTTGTTATTTGGGGTCGCTGTTTGGAAACTCGTTATGAAAACAAAATTACGAATCAATCAAAACATATTAAAATTTGAGGCTCAGCTCGTACAACCATTGAAAATGGCGCAGCAGATGAGTAAATTGAAGGGAGGCACTGAAAGCAAACAGCAAAAAGCAAAAAGCACCACCCAAAAATATAAAATACAAGCCACAAACGATTACCACAAATACGTAAACAATATGCAGAGATACAGATACAGATGCAGAGATACAGATACTTGAGCGATTTGTATCTGTATCTTTTGCCCGGCTTGTTGTGTGTGTCAACTTCAATTACTTGCGCTGCCCTAATCAGGGGCTGATAAGGGTAATATATACATATATGTTTGTGTGGACTGACTACCTGACGATGATGATGGTTGATGGTTATGGGAGGGGCAACGCCTATTAAACGCCTCGTTGGCTTGCCCAAAAAATGCGATTCGAATGACGGGCCAGAAAGGGATGGCAACAGTGTGTCTGCCTGCCTGCCTGCTGCGATTGCACAAAATGGCGCTGGGTCGAGTGTAGGGTGTCCTTTAAATAGCCGCAGGATGCGCCGAGATCTGCACAGTAGCCGTTTGCAACGAGACGCACAAGGATCGGAGTATGAGTGATTTTAGCATTGATTATATATTGAATCGCGCTGGCGATAGATTTGTGGGCACCAATGCCTCCGTTGGCATTCTTCAGAGACTGGGCGTTAGCCTGGCACATCCTTATCATCCATATGGACGCCGAGAGTCAAGTCCAGCTGTTTCGCTTGAAAATGCTGGAGCTGGACCCATGTATGACTGGCTGCAGTACACACGCTACCATCCACCCAAATTGCCACGGGCTCTGCGTCAAGGACCCGCGAAACGGACGCCAGGACGACTGCCAAGGATACCCTTCACACCCGGTCAGCTGCAGGCGCTGGAGTCCGCCTACAAGGAGTCCAATTATCTGAGCGCCGAGGATGCAAATAAATTGGCCGAGTCACTGGAGTTGACAAATACCCGTGTGAAGATCTGGTTCCAGAATCGTCGCGCTCGCGAACGAAGAGAGAAGCGGGAGAAGGACGAAAGCTGCGATTCCACCTTCTCATCAAATGCATCCAGTCCGGAGCCGGATATGATTGTCATTGTTTAATCGTTGTTATTATGTTACTGTGTAACTCGTGTGATAGGATCTAGCCATCCTCAATGCCTGCTCTGTAAATACATTTTGTTTATTTCTAAATCTATGCTTAAGCAACAAACGAAGACAATACATAAATATATATATATAGATACATATATGTACAGTTTAATAAAATAAATTATTTTAAACAACATTTTTGAAAACTAATTGCAGAACTTCTTTTGATTGTTTTAAATGTATTGTATTAAAGACTGCTTAATGTGTGGCTCCCTCTGGTAAAACCGATCTACATATACTATATATATATATGTGTATATAATCATATGTCTGAGTATGTTTTTATGTTTCTAAAAACTGCTGAAATTTATTTTTCCCAATCGCTAATTACATAAGTGAATTAATTTTTGAAATTATTTCGCATCTATATTTATAGCGATGATAGGAATAAATTGTACCAAATCCTTGTCTCCTTTCAAAGGAAATATTTTCGTAAATTTAATTTTAGTTAGTTTGACAGTAATTAATTTAAAAAAAATTAAGTAAATTTCATTTTCAAGCAGTTTCCACATCAACTAATGAAAATTCGAGATAAAGAAAGAAAGATGAAAAAACAAATGCAAAAAAGTATTTAAGAATGTTTTATGAAATTTTTAAATAAATGTGAAATAAAAAATATTAAAATAAATATTTTTCTTGTATTTCTAAAATTGGAACACAAAGAAGAAGAAGAAGAACAAACATGAATTAATTGGCAACTGTTTTTCTTAACTGTTCCTAAGAAGACCCAAATTCGTAAACGCATAAAAAGAATCTAAAAATTAGTCAGACACAACTGATTTTAATTTTTAAAATATATATATATATATATATGTATATATATAATATCTATCGAAATGGATAGATCTTTTCTCTTCTTCTTCAGTTGTCACTTAAATCTTTCGCTTCTAAAATCTAAGGAGAACTTTTCTTAACCAATGAAAACTTCCAATGTAAATTTGAGTAATTTGATCTCATGGATAATAAGATCTTTGTGGAAACTGCAATTTTGACTTGCTTAACTCAATTCCCACACATGGCTCACATTAGTCCTTGCCGACAAGGATATCATGAAATATCATGTACAGGATACTGTGGCCAAAAGCCTATTGTCTATGGGAAATTCGTGTTGTAAAAATCATCAATGAAAATTAAGTAATTCACGTGCCGGAAAAACAGCAAATAAAAAGGGAGAAAAAGAGAGAAAAGATTGAGAGAAAGAGACAGAGAGTGAGAGGAAGACGGGGGAGTGCATCCTTAAGCCGATTCCGCAATTGTTGCTGTTTTCATGGTCAAGAATAATTTGTTTTTCCGCTTTCCCATTGTTTGCATATATATATATATTTATATATGCAACGAAAAATATCAAATTACAAAAAAAAACTGCCGACGGCATACTATTTTGACAAAGGACGATGTTTATGATTTTATTTGTAATGTCTGGGCAAATGAGCTTGCGCAAATCTGGGCCTAATCCGCCGGATAATCCGATCATATAAGTTGCAAACAAGACCAAGGACCAAGGTGGAGAGGAGTGCAAGAAGAACCCATCCTTAAACTATATTAAATGAACAGCAGAGATGTAATATGGAAACGGAAGGAAATGGTCAGTGAAGGGGTTTTCTTTGTTATGGGTAAATATATCAAATGACACATATGTACATATATACATATACATATATATATATGCGGGCACAGATTAACTTATTTCAATCAGTAGTGATATGGAGGGAGGTTGGCGAGGGGCCACATGGATACCTTCATTTTTATGTGGCATAGGAAGACACACAATACGGCTGCAACTCAGGAACGAAGAAAGGCAGAGCCGAAAACAGAGCTGGGCAGAGGCACCAGGACTCCGACAAGCCAGAAATCTTTTAGGTGGCTATAATCAAAATCGATTTAAGCAAGTAATATCCATGGGGAATAACAGACTCAGGATACTCACCGGTCTATTGACAGGACACTGTAGACTGAGAAGTCACCTAACCAAATTAGATATTTATAGTAGAGATGTATGCAGGTTTTGTGGCAGCGAGGAGGAATCCTCAATGCACATCCTAGCAGAATGCGTCGCCTTAATTAGCAATCGATGCAGCATCCTAGGGCATCATGTCATGAAGCCCAAGGACATAGAAACCCTCAACCCAACAAAGATCCTGGCATTCGTGCAGGAGCTGGGGTTGATGGAAGAACTGTAGGCTCAGAAGGGGGCACAATAGGCCTTATAGGTCGCAGTGCTGGTTCCCCAATTATAATAATAAATACACTCAAAAAAAATCGGACTGCAATTTTTTGAAATTCGGCATTCTTTCTAGTATTTATTGATAAACATTGGCATTTTAAGATTTGACAAATACAAACATAAATTCTTATAAAAAATCGATTTATTTTCTTTGTTCGATTTGATTTCTCAGTAAATTACTTATCCCCGACAGGTTTTTGGTTTTAACTGCTTGCATCGCGATAAGATACGACTGGGATGTGAGTTCACCTTTGCAACCAAGTTGCAAATTGCACTAATCTAAAAACAGCCGTGTTTTGCGGCAATTGTTAGTTTGTAATTGTCATATAATTGTCAACTAATTTGGCAACAAATTAAACAGACCGTTTTGGCCAAGGGTGAGATCGGAAGTGAAGATAGTATTGAAATACTGAAACAGATGTAGATACAGATACAGATACAAATGCAGATGCAGATGCAGATGCATCTCTTGTGCTGTGGTCCTTGCGGTATTCCACTCAGCCAGAATTGCCCGGGGTTGATTGGGGTTAATTATTTTGTCCGGCAGATGCAGTACTTCTTGGCAATAGCCAGAGTAGTTGTGATGCTCGTCAAGCGACTAATTCGAGACACACTCGTTGAGATCTGTTTTGTCGCATTGTCCCACTGTGCTCAGGCCTCAAATAGTGCCTTGGCCTGCCTCGTCTCATATCTGACCAGAAAGGTCTCGAATTCGTTAGATCCATGCACCATTTTCCGTTGCACCGATTTGCAACTTCTGACAAAAGCCGAAACATTTTTTAGCTGAAAAATAATGGTTTTTATACAATCATCACTGAAGAAAATCACTATCGACTTTTCAAGCACCCCACTTTCGCTCAGCATCCTTGCATCCATCGATGAGGGCAACATAAAATTGTTGCATATCCTTGCGCCTTAAAACTCTTCCACGGAAAAGGACAAGCAGCCAAGCTACCGACAGCCTTTGGCCGGCAGACGGACATGGATCGCGTTAGATTGTATCCTGTGAGATTGTATCTGTAGAAAAAACAATCATTATATCACAGCAAACAGGAATTGATTTAAATATTGCACTCAGAACAAAAATTGAACTGAAATTTAGAAAACGGCTCTACAAATTGGAACTTCTAAAATTCTGGGCGAATTCCAATCCAACTCAACATAATGCTCAATATCACTAAGAGTTGTTTTAAATATATCGATTTGTGTGAGTTTGCAGTGCGAATCTTTCAATTGCACTTACAAATAATAATAATTATAATAATAATAATAATAATAATAATAATAATAATAGTAATAGTAATAGTAATATAATCTAATCAGCAGCAGGATTTGCAGCAGCCAGTAGAATTTTCAAGGTCCCGTGAAGAGTGTATTTTTTGTTCATTTACAGCCTCTTCTTCCGGTTTGATTAAATGATATTTCACTGTGGCCATCGACTTGAAATTTTTAGTTTTTTATCTAAAACATTTGTTCGTAGAAATTCGACCGCAGCTCGTTGCACTATAATCAACTGCAAACCGGCAACCGGCAACTGGCAACTGGCAACTGCCAAACTGATTGTGGGTTATCAGCGATTGAACATTTTGGGGATATATCCGACTTATGCATAGAGCAGCTGTTTCCAAGCCCCTAATTCATCTTATCGTCGAAAATTTAATCAAAGCAAAATAAAACAAAACTGTTTTAAAACATTTATTTATTTATTTTTTATTATTTATTTTTTAGAATTTCATTCTATGATTCAATGTTATACTTCTTGTAGCTTATCTTATGTACAACTTAATTAAGAAATTTCAATCTCAAACAGAGACAACCAATCTCGATAGCGTTCTTAAAGTAAGAAAAGTTCGATTATTGCTCAAAATAAAAATCTTAATCTACACTAAACATAAAAATCATTTTGAATGTTCGAGTCCAGATAGCACGACTAAAAGATACCCTGCTGAGCCCTACATAGTAGTTCTGCTGATATTGGTTCGTTCAATATGAAAATCTACGTTTCTTATCCGATCCTGATGTAATTTTAACAGTTGATCAGTATAAAAATATAATGTCTTTGTCTTAAATCGATTCTTATCTATATATACAACAGTGATAATTATAGATTAAATTAAATAAACTTGATCTACGTATGGCATACGGAAAAAGTATATTCCAAATTTTAAATATCTAGTCTTTGACAACGGTCTAAGTCGACACGGCTTTTGATACTGATCAAGAATATATATACATATACACAATTAAGGGGTCATAAATGCATCCTTCTGTCTGTTATACATACTTTTGCACAGCTGCAGTTTACCATTCACCCATTTTTTTTAATGGGTTTATGGATCAGGGTCTCAGGAAAGCAGATGCAAAACTTTTTGGCAATAGTATCCTCAATGCACTCGGCTAATTTCCTATACGAGTCCAAGCGACTTATATCGGGCACATGAATCGACATTTTTCTCGTGTTGTTATGCCAATCTGCGGATGCCTCAAAGAGTGCCGCCTCTGGTTCAGCTTCATATCTAACCAGGTAGGATTCGTACTCCTTGACTTGCAGGCCAATTTTTTGCTGCGCCGACTCAATATTTGAGAGTTTTAATGTCTGACATAATTTAGTCAGATTATTGGCTAAAAGATAATCATTTGTGGCATCGATTAATTGTTGTGCCACCTCCTTGATGTGATTATCACTCTTCGAATTATATTTTAAGGTGTGGCAAGTGCACCAATGATCACTTATGCCCGTATCGTTGCAATCTCTCGTCTCGGCCACTTCGTGGAATAAACTGTGGCAGCTGGGACATCCTTCAGGACGTGGTAACTCAGCTAGTGACGTCTCCAGTTGCAGAATGTGCTTCAATGTGGCATAGATATCATATGGAGATGTTAGGCGATTCCTATTCGAGTGCAAATTATGAGCAAATTCAGGATATTTATCCTTAAACCACTGCGGAAGCCAGATGTATATAATGGGCATCCTTTCCTCCAGAAAGCCACTGTCCAAACTTCGCAATGGGCCGAAACGCATACCATGATCACTGAAGAAAATCACAATTGTCTTCTCAAGCACCCCACTTTCTCTCAGTGTACCCATATATTCCAGCATCTTAGCATCCATGGAGGAGGGCAGCGCAAAGTTGTTGTGACTAAAGGAGTTCGTCCAGAACATCCCAAAAGTCGACTGATTCCGATAGACCTTAGTGAACTGTATTGCAAAGTCGTAAATATATTCCGCATAGTGACGATGGCCCAAACAGTAGGGTATACTTGAAACCAGAACCTTCTTCAGTTCCTTCTCAGCGGCCAGCATCAGAGGGCGCGGATAGTAATCCGTTGGTGGCTTAACGAATCCCTTCTTGTTGTAGTTGAACGTGGAGAATTTGCCCCAATCCTCGGCGTAGGCTGTAACATAACCAAGCTTCTTGTAGTCCTTCCACATAAGCGGACAGCCATCCATGCCACCCACTGTTGTTGGCTGACACACCGAATATGATCTCGTACTATTGAAGCCAGTCAGCATAGCCATCAAGTTGGGAAATGTATTATCGCCCATCTGTAGAAAAAACAATTATACCATGACAAAAACGATTTCACTTAAATAATACACTCTGAACAAAAATCTGCCAGAAATTTAGCAAACTTCTGAAATTCAAATCGATTTTTATGCTGAGTGTAGTAATCAATGTAGGGTTCACTGACCTTATTGTAGCCCCTCAGCTCGAACCAATTCTCGTCCCTCAGATACTTGAACATCAGGGGCATGGTCCGTTCAAAGTTCATGCGCGACATGGAATCAATGCCCCACAGCAGGACACTGGGTCTACTCTCGTTCATTCGTTCATTCGTAAATGAGTTATTCAGAAGTTGTTGCTTTGGTTGCACAAATCCAAAGGCATCGTGTTGCAACAGTTGTTTCTCTTTCAACCGACGGCATTCGATAACGGCAGCATCCACATCTTGAGGCACCAAGGAGTCCTGTTCGAAATAGCTGCATGATGTGAGTCTACAAATAATATTCGAATTTGTTTTAGATTACTTTCGGTTGTGGTTGACGTGGCCATGCTTACGTGTAATCGTTATCAGCATGAGCTCCTTTTCCATTGCGTTGAATTTTTCGGTAACAACAATTGATTTTTGTGTCATTTATATGGAACTTATAGCGTCCTATCCGGTCATCATAGTCCACCGATAAGAGGACCTTACTCCTGTCACAAGTTGTGTATGGCATCTTTTTAAAAATCTTGAGCACATCCTTGGTAAAGGGATTCAGGGCCAGCATGCGACAATGTGAGGTGTACACAAAATAATTATCCAATATGTTGGGGCCTAGACAAAAAAAAACATAAATATATATATATAATAAATAAATAAATAAGTAATCATAAAAAAAATATATTCTGACTAAATATATGATTATGTTTACCCAAGGTTATATTTGGATTCAATGGAGGATTACTGGGTGTTATATTAACACTAATTGTCCCATTGCTATAACAGACAATTAGCAGAAATGTGGCACATACGGCACCGATTTTGAGAAGTCTATATACGACGGATCTGTCACCGACTGAGGACACTTCCGTTTGAATGAGTTGATATTTGATTTTTGACATATCGCTATATATATATATATGCAGGCAGCTGTGTGTTCTGAGCTCCGATCGCGATGGCTTCGCGTTTCAAACTGCTGGCATTGTAATCTACGCTCCATGTTCCTAAGCACTCTGTAGTTTCTCTCGACTTTAGATACTGGTATTTATCGCATTAACATTGTTACTGCTGCTCCTCGATTCATTTCATAGAACCATGTACAGCTATTTATTTGTAGATAACACTCATTATAGAATATTATTACTGCAAGTGTAAGTTAAATAAACATAAATGGTTTTGTTTGAAGAAATGACTAAGTTGCTGCATTTTCTTTCCCCCCATAACTGCCAATGTCACTTCGAATTGGCCTTCTGTATAAGCCAACTAATAACATAACTGACCTATCAAAAACTGCACACCGACGAATATATACTCTTTCCGGTTCGATGCCAACTTGGCAACACCTAAATTGCACCATCAACCGATTATTAGATATTGATGGAAATATCGGATAAAGCTCAATAAAATACAAATGCTTTTATATAAAATATAAAATAAAATTATTTTCATTTCATTTCTCCGTTCCATAACCGTTACACTTTGAATAAAAAAAATCACTTTTCACAGAAAACTTTTTAACAAAAGCCTCTCCGCTTAATTGTTTTTTAAGCCTGCAGGTTAGTTTTTTACCATCGATGAAATCGAGTTGGCCTTGAGTCGTGCACTTTTTGAACCCAGGTGATGGGTTTTGCGATTATTCTGTTGCATGCCTCAACTGCCAATTGCATGGTGTGGCTTCCCCCATATATTGTGACGTTCTCAACTGCTGGTAGCTGGCTCATCCAGCGCCCTCAAAATTAGGCACTTGAGGCTGGCTTGCATGGAGTCAAGCTATTTCTAGAGAGTTTGGAGGAGATGTCGATGGAGTGAGACTGCGGTCGCCTTACAAGCGGGTGCATAATGTATTTCTATATATGTATTTAGATTTAAGAATTGTTTATAAATAAAGAAACTAATCGACGACTCCGCGCGTTTCATTTCAAACACAAGTCGAATTTCATTATAGAATCTAAATGATAAATTGCATAATTCACAACTTATATTTTGAGCAATCAGAACTTGTAATTCGATCGATGCAATCTGTGGAAGAGCATACAAATACCAAATACCAACGTCACTACTATGACACTCCCCAATAGTTGGTAGCATCATCACACTTTTAAAAATAGCGAAAATAATTAACACGATTGTCTGAATAAGCAAAAAGTTCAAGTTACCATTAATTATGCATTCGTATGTGCATATTGCATATTGAATAAGCAACCTTTTAAAAATAAATAAAAATGCAATTTAGAGTTTAATTTGCATACGACGAACTGCCACTCATTGTTCTCGCCTAAAAAATAATTTGTTAGTGTTTTTATTTAAAACAATGACTAAGAAATAGTTGCTTTTGGATAGCGATTCAGCTTCGACACAGCTTCAATAAAAATAAATTTTTTAAAACATAATAATAATTAAAATACATTTTGATTGTTTAGATTTGATGAAGCTACAATCAGAATATTCGCTTTCAATCAGTCAAAACAAACATTTAAATATATGTGAACAAAATTAGAATACACTTTAATTGTTTTTAGTTGTTTTTATTTAAAATCATGGCCAAAAAGATATTGCTTTTTGAAAGCAATTAAGTTTTGACCAAGGTCCAGTGCTTCCCATCAATTAAAACAACCCGTTTAAAATATAATTATAATTAAAAAACGCTTTGATTATATTCAGTTTGCATTTTTTAAATTTTATTTGAAAAACTTAAGTTATTTGAAACCACGCTCAATTCGATTCACCTTTGATGCAGCTTCAAAGTGTTTATATTTTATCCAAGATACAATTGAAATTGAAATAATCTTTTATTGTTATTGGTTTTTTGCATTTTTGTTTTATTTTAATAACTTAAGTCACTTAAAAAGTGATTGCTTTTGGCAATCGATTCAGATTCGACAAAGCTAGAATGAAAATGACCAGTTTCCAACTGTTTTCGAATCAGAACTAAAATGCACTTTTGATTGTTATTCGTTTTTGCATTTTTGTTGTTTTATTTCAATAATTTAAGTCATTTAAAAATGTACATATACAATAATATACGTATACTTTTTATAACACAAGTATACACAAAACTTCATAAATAATAAAAAATGTTCATGAAACGCATTACAAATACTACGCACATATTATTATTGTTGCAACATGCCTTTCGAAGAGTGTGCGCAGGCCGGCCCAACTTGTGACTGACTGTGCCGTGACCAAAAAGTTCAACAACAACAACAAGCCAAGATGAGGCCAGTAAAAAATGCGCGCACACTCTAGTATAAAAAAGCACATTATATCATTTTTCATTTCAGTTGTGGCTATAGCATAATACAATATGTAATAATGTTTGCAATATTATTTCATACATTTGACGTTTTACACATGTTGTTCTCTGTTTGACGCTTTTCCTTTTTTTCTTTTTATCTATGTTATATCTGTATTCTTTATTCTGTATTCTGTATTCTGTATTCTGTACTCTGTATTCGTTTTCTTGTTTGTTTTCTTCTTCCGGTTTCTGCTACGACATTTTCTTTCAATTCTACTGTGGGTGAGTTGTTTTCCTTTTTCTTTTTTTTCCAATTGCTTTTTTTTTTTTGTTTTTTTTTTTTGTTGGTAGGTTGTGTTGCCTTTTTTGTTGAATACAAATACAAATTCAATGCCTAATACATAAGTTGATGCCAAACACACACACACACACACACACACACCATGATGGTGGGTGTTTGGCAAAAATTGCTCATAACAAATTCTAATACATACGATAATAGTTTTCTCATCCAACGACTGTGTTTACTGTAGTACTTTATATCTCTGAATCTCTTCTATATATAAATATGAATATATATATGCTTTCAAATGTCTGTGTGACATGACATTAGTTCAATCAACCACTACTACTTCTAATCGCCCCGCGAAAATTCCCAATTCGCCCCCAGTTCTCAAGCGGTCCACTTTATGAGTGAAAGGCTTCCACATAATTCGCCGGATAGAGGCCGACACGTCCATTCATGCGTCCCTTGCACCAGCCCTGCTCATCCTCATCCTCCAGTTTCTCGAAGACCTCACCTGGGGGGTTTACAAATAATAAAATATTATGATTGTGTAACAGACACTTGTCATAGATCGTACGATATCTATATATATATATATATATATATGTATATATAGATGTATGCATACCTTGCTTGAACGTGAGCTCGTCGCTTTCAGCGCCGTCATAGTCATATAAGGCCTTCACGGGCACACCCGGCTCCCCGTTGTCCACCAGCACATTGTCGGCCTCATCCCATTCCTCCTCCTCGTCGAATGGATTGGCGTCCACTTTGCCGTTGCCATTGCTGTTTGAGTTGTGTCGTTGTGTTGCATGCAAATTGAAATCAATTAGTTCAATGAAAACAAGTAAAAGTGCTCTCCACTCGCAGATGCAACGGCCAAAAGATACTCAGTCCATGTCAGCTATTAAATAACTGTGCTTCCTCCACTCTGATATCTACCCTATTACTATATTATATTCTTGGTTCTTTAACAATTTGTGCTTCAAATTAAAGTATCTAAATAAATCTCGAGAATATGCATAATTTATGATGATATCGATGCTACCCACTCTGTGCAGTCATTTCGAAATGTTACAGGGTATAATGAGCAATGAACAACATACATAATGAGCGTTAGTTGACCACTCGAGTGTAATCTAAAGCAACAATATCCATACACACATACACACACACACACTCGTACACACAAAAACTTACGTTACGCTCGCGTTGCGATTAGATGCTGCTGCTGCCGTCGCGGCTGTTGTCGCAGCGCCGGCACCGGCTGCGGCAGCGGATGTTGTCGACACCGTTGATTTGGTTTCGACTGTTGTGGCAGAGGTTTGTGTTACTTGTTGTTGTTGTTCCTGCTGGCTGCTGCTTCGTCCGCTCGCTTTACTATTGACGCTCGCGTTCTTCTTTAGACTATTTGTTGTGGGGTATTCCTGTTTGCGGTCACAAATCAAAACAATTATTACAATTTATAAGCGTTTTCACTGGGGCACAATTCTTACGTGCACATCCTCGGCGACGGGCCGCTGATTGATGAGAGTTATGGGTGCGGCGGGCAGCGCCTCTTTTGATTTGTTGCCCTTGGCTATGTCACGGAACTCCTCCGTGTATTCCTGCAAATGAAGTTTCATCATGTTAAATTCACATTTAACTGACTTTTAACTCGGCCTGTCTCTCTCTCTCACCACAAATGCCGGCCAGTTCATGGCCATGTTAATGCCATGATTATTTGACCACCATTTCAAGTCCTTTTGTTGGTCCGCATTGTTAATTGTATGATAGAATTCCTCATAGATCTGGGGCAGGCTGTGATCAAAGAGAGAAACAATTTAAATTATAGATTTCAAGAAAATGTATCTAGTACTCAGTTCTGAATTGAAGTAACTATTCTATTCATATACATAAAGCAAGTTTTATCTCTCTGATAAGCACCATGGAAGATAGTAGTTTCTTTAGTAACGAGAGAACAATAAGCCAAGTGGGTCTTTGGTGGAATGGGGTCTCTCTCCAATCGACCGAAATTCGATCTTACCCAACACAAGTTAACTAGAATATTGAAAGAGTTGTAATATGTTCCTAACACTTATATAGATATATATATATATATATATATATATATATATATATATATATAATTACCTTAATCCTTCTATCCATTATGAATGCCTGCCTATTGAAGTAAGTTTTTACAGCGATTTCTATTGAAGTAAGTTTTTACAGCGATTTCTAAACTAGATATCAAAAATCGATTTGGTATGCCAAAAAAAAAAATTTAAAAAACAAAAAAGATCATGACACATAAATATGATCATTAAACATCATTAGTCTAGAATAAATTCTCAAAGTAAAAAAATATAAAGAAGGAAATAAAAAATAATTTTGAAACAAGCTTAAAATAAAAATTATTGAAATTAAAAATGAACATTAAATTCTTATTGTGTGGGAAATATACTTAAGAAATGTGTTTTTTTTGTTTCATATTGATTTTGAGTTGTAATTTTACTTAGGTAGGCTAGCTTCTATAGCTCATAGCACTAGGAAATCTGAATATGAATTAAGTTCATGAAACTACATTCCTAATTTTAAGACTCAATCTCCACAATTGACACATTTATGGGACTAGACTTTTGCAATTACAATGTAGTTAGTCATATTGATGGAGAACATATATATATATATTCATCTATCAGTTACATAACAATTCTGATATAGCTATATGACAAGATTTCTGTGGCTAACCTTTGCACTTTGGTCGGGTCGAGAGACGAGTGCACATTGAATAGCACTTCCTTGAAGAACTGCAGTCGTGTCTTCTCCATAGTTTGGCACTTCTCAAAGACGGATGTCATATCCTCAATGTAAACGGAATTATATTTGGTTATTTCACTAATGGCCTGCTCATATTTCTCGCGGCACTTTTGCACTTGATCTTTGGTCTTTTGCACGCGATCGTGCATCTTCTTCACCTGCAATGTAATACCAACAAATGCATATGTAAATACAAATTCAACAAAGCCATACAAATGTCTGTCAATCGATATATATATATATATATATATATATATATATATAGTATATGTAGCTAACCTGATCGGGTGACAGTGAGCTGTCCGCATTAGCGTTGCGCTCTTGATTGGTGGCGCTGCGCTCCGTTTTGCATGCTGAATGATAATCGGCTTTGGCCTTCTCCACTTTTGCCAAGAGTTTGGCCCACGGTTTCTGTGCCTTCTTAAACAGATCCTCCATATCTTTGCGCTCCTTAATCTGCATCAGCGTGTGATGATAGTTATCCTTTTGCCACGTCTTTATCTGACTATTGACATCGTTGCACAGATTATCTTTGATCTTCATATGTACATCGGATAATCGTTCCGATTCAGTTAATACACCCTTCCATGCCGCCTCTGTGGTGCCATATTCCGGTCCTGTTGAACGACAGAATATTGATACACTTTTAATATATTTCAAACACAACAAATAAAAATCACTTAATCAGACAAGAAAAAAAATTATTCGCTAATAGTAAATTTGGCTAGATTATGTGCAAACGATTGTAATTAATTATTAATCAACCTGGTCACATCTTTATACGCCATTATTATTATGTGTCATTATTTAAAGATTTTCAAGCATTTTGATTGTCGTTGCTGATGTCATCGAAGCGTTAAGCGCTTCTTGACGGGCCTTTTTATCTAATCAGCTCAAGAATGCGATTGTGTTTTGTGTGATTGTGTGTGTTAGATGTGTGCGTGTGTGAGGCACATATTTTTAACGCATATTTATTTTTATTGTGTGCTAAGAAACATAAATGAAAAACCGTAATAAAAATTATACGATGGCCACTTAATAATTGCAAATTTGGAATGCACGAAACTCAATTTCTCGATTCACTAACGGGCCACACTCTCATCTATTCTCAATTGGCGCCCACCACTCACACACACACACACACTCACACAGATAAATTGAAGCGCTTAGCACAGAAAAAAATAAACACGTTCTATTTTTTTCGCTCATCGCATTGATTTTTGAAACCATTTTGCGCGACGCTTTGGTGCCGGTTTTTTTTGTTTTTGTTTTTTTCTGCTACTCTCGTCAATTGGCTGGTTGAGTGGGTCTTCGGGGAACCGCCTGCGCCCTCCTCCCCCCTGCCATAGCCTGCTTATAACTTTGGCTGGACGCAACTAGGCAAATTCCGTAGAAGCCGCTTTTTTACACGCGAAGAAATAATTTTTTTTCTAAAATTTTTAACATTTGATAATCGCAAAAATCATAGTTATTATTATTATGCAAGTAATTAAGTATTGAATTTAATTTATATGAAGCTATGTGATAAGTGTTTTTTTTAAGTGTACACATGTCTGTCCGCAATTGCTATTCGTCTGTCTTTCAGTCCGTTCGTTCGTCATGTTTACTGTGAAAGTGGACAGAGAGCAGAAAGCAAAGGCGTTGGCGATGGGCATAACAACAGCAACAACAATAGCAACAACAACAGCAGCAAAAGCAGTTAACAAAAACAATAAAAAAAAAACAGCATTACACTCTGTACTCGATTTCATTTCACACAAGAGAAAAACAACAACAAAACGCACACTGGCACGCAAATTGTGACAAAAATGGCTGAAATCGGAGCAGTGACATTTTGGCTTTAAATAGGCCAATTTGGCATTCCATTCGATGGCAGAAGCAGAAGAAGAAAAGCTCCGCTTACAGCTCGATTGGGAAAACTCGTCAAATTACTAAAATATTTGCAATATTTTTAATGTATATATGACCAACAGATTGATTGATTGATCAGCGCAAAGTTACAATAGAGCAAAATTCAAATTTTCAATATAGACTTTAATAGGTTTTACAGTTAGCATATTGTATTTTTTTTTAGCACCTGACAACTTGTGGAATACGAAATGTTTTTTTCCTGTTATTTAGGACCACAGTGCGAGAATGGAGATGGAGACAACAACAGGTAAAACAAATAGCAAAAACAAAATAAAAAGAGCAAAAAAAAGTCGCAACAAAAAGCCCATTAATAGCTTAAGCCACTTATCGCAAGAACAACAACAAGAACAACGGTAACAAAAAGAACAACGCGCAGTACTCGAATGATGTACACGAATATGACATGGAGAGGAAGAAGAAGAATAACAGAGTCTGTTGTCAATTGACGCTGGCGCTGGCAACGGGTCACCGCTGCTGCTGCTGTTGTTGTTGCTGCTTCATTGGGTCGTCAAAGCAGGCGTGAATGAATGCGTAAACAAATAACACGGTCAAAATACATACATACATATTAAGTACCCATTAGGAAAGGGGTTAAAAGAGAGTGCCTGAAGTTGTGCAAAAAAATGCATCTCTGACCCCCAAAAAGTATGCATTTTTGTATGTAAGTATGTATGTATAGAATTCTTCGTGAGCGTCAATATCCTAGCAGTGATCTAGTAAATGACACTTCATTACCGAATGCCTGTACTGTAATTCATTACCTAGTAATATTAGGAGTTGTATGCTGGAGCTTCTTAAGTCAAACAATTACAGCATATATATACATATATATATTTCGAATAAATATATATTGGGTCTTTTCGCTGCTGAGAGAGAGAGAGAAAGAGCGCATCTCCCAGCTGTGCACTTTGGATTGGTATACTTGTTATACACTCACTTTCGCTTAGAGCAGTCTGATATGAAACTGTTATAATTTTTAAATTGAAATATGAAAAAAAAAGTTATGATAGCCGGACTTATTGATTTGATCATTTTTAAATGTAAATAAATAAGTATATAAATAAGTTTTTGGTAGAGGAAGTGTATCTGCTAGTCGCGCTTACCTTTCTCAATGAGTTCACCCCATTTCTTGGACCAGGTGCGCAAACTTTTTGCATATCCCTTCTCAATATCGGCGCGCTCCTGTATCAGTTGCTGTAGGTCATTGCAGAGTCTGTGCCGAGTGCCGACAGATGAGTGGATGAGCCATCACATAAAAATAGAGAGGAGAGCAGAGAAGAGAGAGCGAGAATACAACAAACAAAAAAAAAAGAAAAGAGGCAAGTAAATAACCGGTTATTTGAGTTGTACACTTTTTTTGTGTTATTGCTGGCAATGACCCAAGCAGCCAGGCCAGTGTTGTGTTTTGATTTGTGATTTGTGTTTTGTGCTTTACTCACTTGTAGCTATCTTCGATGCGTTTGGTGGTTCGTTTGTAATTGCCAGGCTCCCAGAAGGAATCACTTCCAGCCTGCAGAAGCTGATCATCGCTGTGGTGGGACATTTCCTGTTCCAAGATTATAAAAAAACAATCTTTAAATTCTATTTATATGGCCACAATGCTATAAGGCACAACAAGAAGCAACAAGAACAACAGATTCCAGATTTGTGTAAGCAAAATGACGTAGCCAAAAATCATCATCATCATCATCGTAGTCGGATGAAACCAGCTAGTTAAGAACCAGTTATGCAACACTTGGCTGCTAAGACTCATCTGCTGGATGAGAGCATTCATTTCAATGCAACCCAACGATTAAAAAATAGCTTTAAAAAAAATTTGAAAAAAAGAGCTATTCGAATGTTAAATACCCTTGAAGCAGTGACTTCATTTATTATTTATAATAGTCTCTGTTAGGGCATACAAATGACGCAAGCACAATCGAATCTTGGCTTTATTTCATTATTTTATATTTTTTTTTATATTTATTTGCAAGTATGACGAAATTAACATCTAATCATTTTCCATTTATATTTAGTATGCATCACACACATAATGAGAGTGTAGAAGTAATTCGATTACTTTTCCTACTGCGGGCACAGATTGGAAGCTATATATAAGAAGAAAAAAAAACTTGGCTACTCACCATTTTTTTTATCGATTCATATAGCGTTTATAGGAACTCTCGATAAAAATAAATTACATTTTTTTAGGAAAAAGTTGATTGGAAATTTCGCCAAGTTAAGCTAGACATTTTAAAAATAAATACATTTATAACATAAACATAACTAAAAAGAGTATTTAGTCTTCGGCAATGCAAAGAGAAATAATATTTGATTTGCTCAGTTCTACACCTGTTCATAATATGATATCATATTGTACGATAAAATTATACAAAAATGTAAGTAAATGCAAAAGAATTTCATTAACAGTCAAATTTAGCAGCAATTTCTCAATTAATCATTGAAGACACAAACAAATCAAGAAACTTAATTGAACATCGAATTTGAATTTGAATTCGAAGTCGAATACGAAGTGAGCGGCAATCAGACAATTGTCTAACTGTAATTGGCGCCCCTTTTGAGCTATCTGACCTTTTTTTTAAAAAGTGCATATCGATAACGGTTAAGCTAAGCGTCTCCAGCTATACATTAATATTTTAATTTAAACTTAACGCAACTGATTTTTAAGTTATTTTCAATGGAGTTTTTGCAAGCAGTGCTAAAAAAAACCCATCAGCTGTTTGTAAACAATGCAAATACAGGCACATGATGTATTGCATGTACACACACACACCCGCATACATACAAAATGTTATCAATGGCTGCGGCATGCAGACTGCCAGACGGTCACTGACTGCCGGCATTTGCTGCCATTCGCCCAGCAGCCCCTTCCATCTCCCCAAGGGTAAGCCGTGTGCGTGTGTGTGAATGGCAATTTGGGCGGCTGGATCAAGCTGTGCTTTGCTTTCGCTTTTGACATCGTTAACATCAAGCGACTGGCAACGATATTTTTTTTACATAGGGGTCTGTTTTTGTTTTCGTATTGATATATATATTGATATACAAATATGTACATATATATATATGTATAATTTAACTAAATGCAGTCATGTTGCTGTTGTTGTGGTTGCGGTCAGTTGAGTAGAAATTTTCAACAGAAAGTTAAAAAACTGGTTGACGCATACTTCGCATATTTGTCTAGATAAGCAAGCCGAAAAGCAAAAACAACAGTAACAAACAACAAACACACACATATTCAGGTAGACTAAGCACACACACACACCGACAAACACATACACAAGGAAAAAGATAAGGCTTGAAACTCGTTTATCTGGCCTCAAAGATTGAACATTTTTACGTATTTCAAACAAATATTTGCACCTGTATCTTAGTTAAGCTTACATAAGTTCGCACAACCCACACATTTTTCCAAGCAATTAAATGTTTTGTTTAAAAAACACACACACAGTCGCACTTAAATTGTTTCCTTTTTTTTGCACTAATTCAGCGCGCAGCGAAGAAGAACTCTTCACACACACACACACATACTATAACAGACAGTTAGACCTACACACACACACACATATGCAATCAACACACAAATTCCGCTACACAAGCACCGCACCCCGCTGTCAACACCCAGAGAAACGAAACGCGTTCACACGAAATTCTATGTAAAATGCTCTTATTGCTTCTTGCCTTCTTGCAGGGTTTTTTATTGTTTTTTTTTTTTAATATTTTGCATATTTATGGTAAACGATTAGGACTTTGAATTTATTGAATCGAGACATACCAAAAAAACAAAATAGCCGTAAAAAGCACTACAACAACTTGCGTGTGTGTCTGAAATCGCCAACTAAAAAAAAACTAGCAGGGCTGGCAAAGCAACAACTTGACTGTGAGCTGGCCGAGGGCTGCACTTTGTCACTGGTTCATTGCGCGGCGAAATGGTGGTTCATGTGCCCTCATGACACCTGCTTGTTTGTTTTTAGCATGCAGTGACTAGCAGTCGACTGTCAATTGCATTATTGGCGAAATATTCAAATATTGTTTGTAATTTATGCAACAATGAAATGTGTAAAAGCAAAAGTCTCAGTGTTTCATTTATAGTTTGTTGTCTTAAAAATCAGTAGAAACACTAACGTAGTTGCCGGATCTACGAAACGCATAAATTAGTAGATTCATGTTTGTGCTTATGCTGCTCACACACGATACGATTTAGTTGACAGCCTGCCAGATTGTGCACCGCTGCTAGTTGGCGGCATATTTAAAACTGGTTTAAGCAAATTTGTCGATTTATATTTGTAACATCTGTAATTAAATTGTAATCAAATTACTTACACGCCTGAACAGTTTCCAGCGCTGCATTTTTGATTTGGATACAAAATATATGCAAAACAGAAACAAACAAAAATATATAAACCTAATTTTATTTGACAAGAAATTCAAAAGATTTTTACTCCTCCCTTGCCACATAGGCGAGCATAAATTCCAATTTCTTTATTAGTTGGCCTATTTTGTGGCGATTTAATTCCACGCTGCCAAGGCGCAAAGCGAATAATTTTTGAAATTTTGCCTCCTCGAGATGCGATCGCTTCTTGGACAGCTGCAGAAGATGAAGAATGTCGCTTAAAGCGGCCAATTTATGTTGCTTGCTGGCCATCAATTGACGCACATCCTCCAGCAACAGCTCGCGACTCTCCACCAACAAATTGTTGGGTGTATTTCCATGCGTGGTGCTTGCCTCCATTTCCACGGAGATGACTGCATCCTCAGCATCCTCGTAATTTGTGTTGTATTTCAGCGTTGCACTCAAATTGACAAGTTGAGCAACTGCCTCGCTGGGATTTGTGCGTTGTTCGCCGTTGAAGTAGCGTGCCACACACGCATAGGCGCTCAACATGTTCCACAGATTGTAGTGCACGCAGGACGATGGCGTCTTTTTGCACAGGTCCTTAAATTGGGGGATGTTCGTGTGTATTTCTGGCATATCATCCTTCTTAGCCTCGCTTAGTACAACAATTTTGGAGTTTTTGTGCGTCCACCAGGGCTTGTAATCTGGCATCAGTTGCATAATGTTGCCGCTGGCAATTAATTGCTGAAATTCCTGTTGCTCCTCTGGCGTTAATCTGCTCCAGACTTCATCCGCATCATTTATATCGATGCCCTTGAGACGTGCTGCAATATCCACGACATCCGCCGGCTCTTGTGCAAAGGATTGCTCATCAGCATCGCCCTCCTCACCGTCCTCCTCCTCCTGCCCACTTTGATGTCCGTGCGCCTCATCATCGGAATCCAAAGAATTATCCAATCCATCAGCATCGAAATCCTCGGGCTTAAAGCCGGCCTCAGTTTCACGCATACGCTTAAGTATGTCATAGATTTTCCGCATATCCTGCTGACTTTCGAGCGTCGTCCTTGTTGCACTGGCCAATTCGTCCTGAATGCAGGATTTGAAGAATTGCTCGGAGCATTTCAAATGCTCCTTGGATTTGTAGCAGGCGACGCTGCAATAAATCGCATTGCATTTGGGGCACGTGTATTTGAATGGCGCCACTTTACAGCTGCAAATGTGGTTAAAGTTATTACCCTGAATATGACCATTATTAAAAATACAAACAAATGACAATTCTCTGCGGTTTCCGACATTTTGAGCAAAGCAAGAAATGCAAATCCGCCAAATTGTTGTAAAGACAATCATATGGTTCGCAGCGTTGCCAGCTTAGGGAAATTTTTTGCGCTTCACTGTGAATGCCAATTTGAGGGTGAACAAAAAACAAAGTATTTTTTTAAATAACTAAAATTGCTAAGTCAAATTCACTTTTCTTTATAAAGCAATAAAATTGATATTACTGATATTTTTCCATTTAGAAGCAATTTATTTTGCGGTCGGCCTACGAATACAATTGTCCGTTGTGAAAACATGAAAACATTTAGTGAACTTTAAAATTTAAATATTTTTATACGATTAATTACTTTTAAGCATCGTGTCCTTAACAGTCTGGCCGTGCTTGCAAATGTTCTGTAGTGGCAACGCCATGCACTGTGACAGCTGCAAATCAAACGCTATTAGAAAAACAGAACGTGTTCCGTTTTCAAGCGAGATCAACGTCGTGTGCTCGTTTTTTCGTGGTCGTGCGGAGACTCTTATCCCCTGATAGTGGTACGAAATGTCAACAACAACAACAGCAAGTAGCGCTGTTAACGGCAATCACTATGAGCAATTGCATCAAGGACGCACCAAGATGTACAAGTCGAAAGTGGATGTTGTCTTAGGCGCCCAATGGGGCGACGAGGGCAAAGGCAAAGTGGTCGACATGCTCGCATCCGAGGTGGACATTGTCTGCAGGTGTCAGGTAAGCACAACTGAAAAAAAAAATAAAAATTTGGTATGAAAAAATCAAAGAGGGAAAACAGAGATTTGATAACAGCGCGCAGGGCAAGGCAATTATCCTTGTGTCAAGGACACGGCTTGGGCGCCAGGTTCGATGACGCCGAAAAAAAACAACAAAAATCATTGCAGCAGCATCTGTGAATTTTACAAAAAGATACATTATTTTCATCAGATTTAGCTATTATCGCTTTAACTGGCCGACCGCATGCTTAGCTTTTCCATTTCTTTATATGTGTGTGTGTACTTACATGTATGTTTGTATGTATACGTGTGTAGATGTGTTGTGCATTTTGCGGGTGTATGTGTGCGCGCCGCCTTCGCTGGTGTGTGTGTAACAGTGCTGTCAACATTTTTGAAAGCAAATAAAACAGCTAAATCGACAAAGAATATTTGACAGAAACAGTGTAAGAATATTTGACGAATAGCTAAATATAGATAAATCCTTTTATTAAATTGTATTAAATCTTAAATAAAAAATAAATACTAATATTTATTGAAAATTAATCAAGATATTTTTTTTGCTAATAGTATTTTGCCAAGTGCCGCCAAATTTTAAGGCTTAGCCATTAATAGCCAAAGTGTCAGCACTGTTGAGCAGATAAGATAGTCTTGTATATGTGTGCGCGCTCAGTTAGTCAGTCAGTAAGTCTGCCAACGTCTGCTGCTGCTGCCTCAGCACATTCGTCACTCGCTTGGTGTTAGCCGTTTGTTTTCTGTGTGTTTTCCTTTTCTGTTCTTCTACAGCTAGTCTATATATGCGTGTATGTGTGTTTTTATCTGTATATGTACACACTTGGTCGGGTCGCACACACATACATGTAATATATACACACTTGCTTGCTGAGCGAGACAGCGGCTGCTTTTACATAATCTCTCCCAACCATTGTGAATGTCCCGCGCATTATTCAAAAATACGTCACATATATATGAAAACAATCTATGAATGTATGCGTGCATATACAGTCGTTTATTTATGTGTGTGTATGTAGTTATCTAAGCATTTCACAAACTGTACTCACAATTTCCCACATATACATATATATATGTATACATATATATGCTTGTGTATGTATTTATTTTCGCATTGTTTTTTTTTTCCTTTTTTTTTTGCAAATTTTACGGTTTCAACTTTAGGTAAAGAATTGCGTGTACCGTTATTTTGTTGACCCTGTCTAACAACTTGTTGATTTCTGTTTTCTGTTTTGGGTCGTTAAATAGTTCAATGAACGAATAGTTGTTTTTTATATATATGTATATACATAAATCTATATATATTAGTATTATCACCAGCCCTTTTTACTCGGTTATCAGTTATCAGGGATTCTTATGTAATTCTTTCCGACAGCAACTGATTTTTTCTATTATCTGACTCATGCAGCAAATGCCTCCCTCTGTTTTTTTTTGTTCTCTCTTTTTTCTCATATTGCGCAGCAAAAGTTTCTTGAACACGGAACAACAACTCGGCAACAACTTTTGCTATAATCTTATCAATAATGAGCCCTGTACAAAGACACCATATACATATTTAGATATATGTTATATATGATTAGCTTGTTGTCGAATAGTTCCAGAATTTGGTTGGTTAACATTTGGCTGATGGTTTCTTAACAGCTTTTTTTTTTGTTGCATATATAATATATTGGGAGAGATTATTGTATGACAAATCGAAGCGAAACTTGAACAGTTGCCAAATGAGAAAAAAAACGCAAATAACAATTTCGTTTTTCTTTAACAGACCATTCGTTTTTCTTTTATATATATATATTTATAATCGTACATAAAATGTAGTTTGTGTCGCTCTCAGCTTGCCAGCTAGATATTTATTTGTTATTTAATACCTGCTGTTCAACAATATTTATTTATTTATCACACGATTTTTAATAAACAAAAACAAACATGCTAATTTTGTATACAAACAGAAAAAAGCTCTCTGTGCCATGCACATGTGTGTGCTTGTGAGAAAGATTAAGTTAGCTAAAAATGTTAAACTATATTACATTATTTTAAATTATAAATAAATGATCTGAAAAATTTCAACTTGTTAGATCAAATATAATAAGCTGTTGTTCAAAAATGAAAAGATTGGATGTTGATGAAATGTAGGAATTACTTACTACTGTAATATAAAATACTGCACTTAAGTGCTGAAAACTGATTAAGAATTTAGAATGAACAAGGTTTTCATTGGAGTCAACAACGCCACATACATATATACAAACTATTTATGCCCATTATCTAATTGTCTATATATTTTTATTTTATTATTATATTTCTAATCTCTTCCATTTGTTTAGGGTGGCAATAACGCTGGACACACGGTCGTTGCAAATGGCACCGAATTCGATTTCCATCTGTTGCCGAGCGGTGTCGTTAATGAGAAATGCATTTCGGTCATCGGTAAGTGTGGATCGAGGATCGGGAATCGGGCATCGATATCACAGAATGAACGTGCATCCCCAAATATATCGACATTCAAGAAACAAGAGACTCAAAATTCAAGAGAAAAAGCAAGCAAGCAAATCAACATGAATATGAATGAAAATGAATATTTCTCAATGAAAGTTAGCATAATTTCTTTTTCCCTTTGTTTCTATCAATCTATAATACTGTCCGTTTATCTTTGTTCCTTTTTTTTTTTTTAAATTTCAACATCAGAGATATTTATATTGTTCGATATAGTATAGATATAAGTGTAAATACCAAGTGAATTTGTTTTTATTATTATGTTGTTCTCAGCCTTTTCTTCTAGTGCAAAAGTGAAATTGAGCGTATATAAACGAAACGAAAATAAATATATTATATATATATATAGAGTATGTATAGGAATTTTTTTTTTGGCAAATGACTTAATGCAACATTGACATTGGCTTTTGCGGTCAGTTGATTTTAGTATTTGGCTTTGACATCTGCCTGAGAAAAGGCTGTTCATTTTCTATTTGCGCTTTTTGTATTTTGTTTATCTAGGCCATTGCAGTCAGACAACAAAGTCAAAGACCATCAATTAGTGACTTTCGATTCCTGTCTGACGTCAATATAAATATATATATAGCCTTGCAGAGCATACCTAAATTTGAAGGAGGCATCTGCGAATCCAAATGCTATTTTTTCTGTTGAAACTTAAAATATATCCGACGTTTTGCAGCAGGTTGTACATTTGCTGGAATCGGTAGGATTAGACCAAACTATGGGTTGGACATATACTCGAAAGATGTGTTCTTGGTTAAGACAAACAATTTACAATAGTTAAAATACTTTAAAAAAAAATGGTTTGCTTTTTTTTTGGGATTAAGGGTATGCCAATATAATTATACCTTGTACAGATAAAAAAAATTAGAATCGATAAATATCGATAAGCTTTAGCAATAAAGACTTTTTAAACGGATATTTTTAAAAGATGAAAATAAGTTGACAAGACCTGGAAGTAAATCGAAGAATTATGAATAAGTAAAGGGTATCCTCCAAGTCGAGCTCTCCTATTTGTTATGGATGTGTTGTTGCAACAGGCAAGGTCATTTCCAAGCACACGTTTCTGCAACTTTCTTTATTTGTTTTGTTGTGCTTAAAGTTTAATCGATGTGTTCCCCGCTTGGGGATTCTCACAACAACAACAGCGACGACAAAAAGTAAATAAAAAAGCGAAACGATAAAGAGAGGAGGAAGAGAAAGAGAAATTTACTGTTGCCTGTCATCGGTTGTCACAAGACTAATTTATGAGATAATCGCAATCGACTGTACAAAGTAATTGTGTGTGTATTGGTGAGCTTTGCAATTTATATAGGAGACACTCAGGGTTAAATAAACAATAGCTCACACACAGACACACATACACATACATCTATGCCGATTTATTATAATGAAGCAGTTAACTTATTATTTACCAGTCTATTAAACTACAATAAAAAACAAAACAAGTTTCACTAGACTCGCGTGTTTCATTCAGCAACAAAAAAATAAAAAAGCATTCAACAAACTAAATGCAATTGAATAAACTATTCAGCCATCTATATAGAATATAGACAACTTTTGTATATCATTATTGTAGCAGATAAAAAAAAGTTGTAAGGCAAAAAATTGCGATTCCACATCAAATCAGATAAGGTGGCAACGGCTGATGCACGTGTTTTTATGGTTTTTATGGCCTGTTATATGGCAGCGTTTCATTTTAAGCGCCACATTCATATCTACAATTAGATAAGATAAGATACTGCCGCTAAGGCGTTCATATCCCTCTTCACACGGGTAATGCACATTGTTATTATGTATTATTATTATATATATTACCCATATGAAGCAAAAACCAAGTAAATTTAGCCAAGTTCTTATCAGAATCAAAATGAGCTAAAAACAAGTTACAATAAACTCATCTTAAGTAGATTTGGATAAAACCATCTAGTTCGTACCTTCATTAAAATATAAAATAATTGCTCCTAGGTTTACTTTAGCTTAATACAAATTCTTTCTTAAATAAATGTATTCAATTAAGGTATTTATAAGACTAAAAATAATGTATATTACAAACTGGAAACCGCATAGTTTATTAAAAGTGACCACAACAATGGAATTATTTATAAATTGTGATTGTTGGATTAATTATTTTTAGGCAATGGCGTCGTTATTCATTTACCCTCGCTGTTCGATGAGGTGCTGAAGAATGAGGCTAAGGGCTTAATACATTTGGAGAATCGTTTGATTATCTCGGATCGGGCGCATCTAGTGTTCGATTTCCATCAGCATGTCGATGGCATGCAGGAGGCGGAGAAGGGCGGCAAATCGCTGGGCACCACTAAGAAGGGCATCGGTCCGGCCTACTCCAGCAAAGCCACACGCAATGGCATCCGTGTCGGTGAACTGCTCGGCGACTTTAATCTATTCAGCGAGAAGTGAGTGTGGGATCGAAATTAACTTTCATATATATATCTACATAAATTACATACATTATTCAGATTCAAATCGATTGTGAACACACATCTGCGATTGTTCCCATCGATCAAGGTGGATATTGATGCGGAGCTGGTGCGCTACAAGGATTATGCGGAAAAGA
Organism: Drosophila paracracens; assembly: GCA_035044025.1. Classification (NCBI taxonomy): domain Eukaryota; kingdom Metazoa; phylum Arthropoda; class Insecta; order Diptera; family Drosophilidae; genus Drosophila; species Drosophila paracracens. The sequence continues at coordinate 5,245,124 of JAWNMN010000435.1, read as the reverse complement.
TACGTCCCTATGTCAAGGACACCATCTGCTTTCTGCACACAGCGTTGCGCAATGGCAAAACCATACTGGTGGAGGGTGCCAATGCCGCAATGTTGGACATTGATTTCGGCACGTATCCGTATGTGACGAGCAGCAATTGCAGCATTGGAGGTGTCCTCACCGGACTGGGTCTGCCGCCGCAAACGATTGGCGAGGTCATTGGCGTTGTCAAGGCGTATACAACGCGCGTGGGTGATGGTCCCTTCCCCACGGAGCAGTTGAATGTGAGCGACTACTCCTCTTTCTCCTCCACCTCCTGCTGCTCCCTTATTTATTTATTTAAAATGCACTCAATTGTTTTCAGGAAATTGGTGATTTGCTGCAGACGCGTGGCTTTGAGGTGGGCGTGACCACAAAGCGCAAGCGTCGCTGTGGCTGGCTGGACATCCCTCTGCTACAGTACACATCACTGGTTAATGGCTACACTTGCATTTGCATTACGAAACTGGATATTCTGGATACGCTGGCCGAGATTAAAGTGGGTGTCAGCTATAAGCGCAGCAATGGCGATAAGTTGGATCATTTTCCCGGCACCATAAGCGAGCTGGGCGGCATTGAGGTGGAGTATGCTATACTGCCCGGCTGGCAAACGTCCACGGAGCACATACGCAACTTTAAGGAGCTGCCCGAGAATGCACAAAGCTATGTTCGTTTCCTGGAGAGCCATCTCAGTGTTCCTGTGCGCTGGGTGGGCGTTGGTAAAGGCCGTGAATCTATAATTAATGTACACTAGTTAGCCATATATACACACAAACACACACTAACACACACATAAACACACACCCCCCACCCGCACACACACACACACACACACAAACTATATGAATATGCTTTAAACTCCATTTAATCCATTATTCGAGAGTTGCACCTGTGTTTACGAACTCTGGACGTTTAACTATGCTAACCACAACAACACACAACTTACCCGTAAAGTAATATTCCGACTATATTTGTATCAACTACAACAATTTGGACACAAACTTAATTACTTTTTTTTAGCTTATTGCATCTTTAAGTTTTATTTGATATGCATAACAGATACACTATGATTTTGTTTTGTATCACTGCACAGGCATATATATATATAGTGCAGTTTTTAAAATTTGTATAGACTGTTGCATAAAAGTGAAACAGATATTTTCTATTGTGCAATAACTAATTAACGTTGATTTAATATTTAAATACAACATTGTGCTTTGACTTGTATAATATTGAATTGTGTAATCTGTGTGGAATTTTTTTATAAATTGGTCCTTCTGTCGCATTTGTTTGTCGCAAAATCAGTTGTGAATGCGGAATAAATAAAATAATACACAAATATCGTCTGTATTTTTATTTGCTTTTCTGTTCAAATGCAGCGGGTATGTGCGCCACCGCTGTGAATGACAATCGCGCAACCATTTTTTCTTTCGACCAGATGGCAACGCTGGCCAAAGTTAATGCGCTCGGCACTGTGACTGGCACTCGTCCCATTTCGTTTTTGACCAGCAAGTTAACTGGTTCAGCGCTGCTCAAAATACAAAGATTTGACTATCTCGACCAGATAAATTGCTAAATAATGGTAAATATTCAACAACTAATGCGTATACAGAGCCCACAAGTCGTAGGTTTTGTCTGTTACGTGTATATTGCGCTCCAAAAGCCATGCACGTTTTGGCATGCAACATAACCTCAAATTAAAAGATTTGTATTTTTTTAAAAACTTGCTTAGGCTGCTGCTCCCAAGGACATTGAGAAGCCCCATGCCGGAGATTCTGCATCCGTGCATCGCATTCGCATCACCCTCACCTCCAGGAATGTGCGCTCCTTGGAGAATGTATGCCGCGACTTGATCAACGGTGCCAAGAACCAAAATCTGCGTGTCAAGGTAAGAAGAAGAGTGCTTGCCGCGTGCACATTTTTATTTTAATTTTTTGCTTGCCGCATTTACCTGGAGGCTTCATGCGCCCGCTTGCCGCTTAGCCTAGTCATTATTAAATGCCAAATTAAAATGCCTGAATTGGACATTATTTGCACACTGAATTCAACAAAAACAGTTTGCAGATTTTATATGATTCATGTAACAAATGCACAACTTTCAAATATCTCGAGGGGAAAATAGTTGAAATTTATTACATTTATTTACTGTTAATGATTTCAGGGCCCTGTGCGCATGCCAACCAAGACCCTACGCATCACCACCCGTAAGACACCTTGCGGTGAGGGTTCCAAGACCTGGGATCGTTTCCAGGTGAGTTTCAAATACAACAAAAATTAAAGATTTTTCTGGTGGACAGATCAGATATCGTCCGAAAGTGTTACCTGCCTTTGTACAGTATCTTGGATTTGCCCAGATTAAACGTATTCTCATAGTCCACTTTGCTGAATCTTCCCCACAATTTGGCTCTCCGAATTCGACAACTTTCAACAATCCAAATTAAACTAATTTTTGTTGATTGAATTCTTGCTAATTGAGTTGTTTTATTTGTCACAATATTTTAGATGAGAATCCACAAGCGCATCATCGATTTGCATTCACCATCGGAGATCGTCAAGAAGATCACCTCGATCAACATTGAGCCCGGCGTAGAGGTTGAGGTTACTATTGCCAACTAAAACTAACATCGGCTGAGGAACATCATCTCCTCTCATTATGCAGACAAGTTTCGCATTTTAATAAAAACAAAGAAAACTTTTCATAAATGTGATATGTGTGTTGTGAACATTTTATTGCGTATATATTTTTTAAATAAGTACTGGAATGCAAATTGCTTATGTGCAGAGAACAGTTTGTGATTTGCTTAACAATCCTTGCAGAGGGTATTTAAATGTCAAATCTTTGTTAAGCCTTCCAAACAACCAAGATTTCTTATTGCCAAATAGCTAAGAGTTCCTGCTTCATCAAGCTTGTCATCCGTCAACGATCGGTTTTTTGTTTAAAAATATAAAATATAGTTTGATAAATGTCTTCCGCAAGGATATAAAATAATATATCTATAACTGTCCTCTCTGCTCTCTCCTAGTAGTAGTCTGGCACTGGAGCACAGGCTATTTTCACAAAATCGGCATAGCGAACTGTGCTGTTATTGTTCACATTTGCCTCCCGGAAAATGTTGTCTACCTCCCGGACGGACAGGCCCTCGCCCCAGTTTTGGAGCAAGTTGCGCAACTGCTTGGCCGATATGGTGCCCTTATTCTGAGGATCGGCTGCCTTAAAGGCGGCTATAACTTCATCGGGCAGATTCTCGACGGATGAATGCTGATGCATAATATCGAGAAAGTCGGCGAAACTCATTTTTCCGTTCTTTTGCTTGAGATATGAGACCAACTCCTGAATTGTCGGCGACAAGCCCAAAGAGCGCATAATAACCTATTTTTTGGTATAATTGTTTAATCATTTTAGCCATATCAATTTTTTGGTCTGATGAGTAATGCTTACCGTTAGTTCATCCAAATTGTTAATTTGGCCCGAACGGGCGAATAGATAAAAACATTCACGGAATTCTACAGATAAGAACAATAAATTATCAGACTGAAATCATTTTTCACATTTAACACTTAATTACCATCGATATCCTGTTCTTTAAAGTAGCGAGCCTATAAAAGAATAGAAAGTTGCAATTAGCATAAAATATCAAATTGGAAATGGAAACAATCACTTAGGTGCAAAATACTTGCAAAAAAAAAAAAAAAATTAGGAACAGGTTCCTTAATTTGTGACTATGTACCACTTTACTCATACCATTTTTAAAAGTTTGCCTTTTCGCCTTTTAACTAAACAATAGAAAAAATAAACAAACGAAAATGAATGAGAAAAACTGAAGCAGGTTGTGAGCACTGGTCGTTGCCACCTAGTTGCAAAAACTAGCGATGACAGTTTCGATAAAAGTCGTTTACCTGTGCAACAGCTGTAAGCTGTCAGTGTAACTGGCAAAAAGGTAAAGAAGCAGCATCAATTTGTGTACGTGTGTGTTTTGGATAGTTTCGAACTACTCTAGCTACGTGGTGATTGTGCACGCCACCAAAAGTTTCGAAATCCTCGCAAGAAATCCGAGCTTCCCCCGTTTTGAAATGCATTTGTCAGACTATACATCAGCAGCTGCCTTGCTGCTGCTCGCCCTAGTTGGCTACGCGAGCGCACAGCGAGTGGCGCCCGGCGTAAATCCCCAGCATTATGTGAGTAAATTTTTTGCAATATTGTGCAAACAGCTGCGACTCAATCTCTGCTTTTTGATATGCAAAATAGCAACATGTGCCACAGCAAATGCCACAACAATATCAGCAGCCGCCGCCGCCACAGCAATATCAGCAACAGGGACATGTTGCACCCGGCGTCCCACCGCAACAATATGTAAGTTGATGTCTGAAAATAAAAGGATAATTAACTAATAAATAAAACTCTGCTCACTCAGGTGCCACAGCAACAGCAGTACCAGCAGCAGGTGCCCGTGCAACAGCAACAACATCACCAACAACAGCAGCAGATGCATCAACAGCAAGTGCCTGTGCAACACCAGCAGCCTCCCGTGCAACATCACCAGCCGCCACAAATGCAACAGCAGCAGCATCATCAGCAGCAGGCGGGCGGACATCATCATGGCCAGCCGCAGCAGGTTCTGAACACGGGCAACATTCAGCAGGAGCGTGCGTAAGTTACTTACTCCTTATCAATCAAAAACAAATAAAATCAAACTCCCCGTCGCAATTAATCAATGCGGACTTAAGGCTGTATCTTATCAAATTATAACTGACAACTGCCTCACTTATTTCGCACATACTTATACCAATGACAAGGGCACAAATAACGTAAATACCGAGTAAAAAATGGTGATCATTATTTGATGTTAAAGTGTGACACATTTTACATGTGCCCGACTTTCTAATTAAAAGTGTATTGTTTTGAAAGACTATATGGAAATATGGCTTTAGTTCAAATATGTATACAGCAATATTGTAAGATGCATGAGTTGTTTGCATACGAATTACTCATAGAAAAGTGCTGGTGTTAAATAGGTATTCGTTGTCCAGTTGTCAAGGGGTTTAAAAAGTGAATAGTTGTTCAATCCAGGAAACTGAATGTTTTACCCTATTTGCATATATCTTCTACATACTACAATCACAACTTTTCTATTTACAATTTTCATGTGGTCTTCCTGCAGTCATATCCAGGAGCACATGCAGGTGCCCATCGATACTAGCAAAATGTCTGAGGCTGAGTTGCAGTTCCACTATTTTAAAATGCACGATTCGGATAACAACAACAAGCTAGATGGCTGTGAACTGATCAAATCTCTTATCCACTGGCACGGTAAGCATTATTATTATTATTTTTGGTTATTTATTTTTTTTGGTTTTTCTATGTTTGTAGTTTTGCTTTCATTTATTGAATGTTTGATAAATTGGTTGTGTTTTTGACCTCATGTCTGTTTTGTTTTACCTTTATTTGCATACTCGTAACCAATAAACACTGCTTGCTGACACTCCTTCTGGTTGTGGTTGTGGTCATCTGCTCAACATCATCTCAAAATCCATCTTGCATGTGACTTCTAATAACTTATATACGACGACAACAATGACAACAACAAATGCAGAGCAAGGCAGCAAAGAGCAGCCGAATGGCGAGAAACCGCATGTGGAGGAGAAAGTCTTCTCGGACGAGGAGCTCGTTGCGCTCATCGATCCCATACTCCAAATGGATGATACATCGCGCGATGGCTTCATCGACTATCCGGAGTTCATAAAGGCGCAGCAGAAGGCTGCCGAGAAGCATCAGCAGCAAACACAACAACAAGGCCAACAGCAGCAGGAGCAGCAGCCAGCACATTAGCTTATACTTTCCATCAATCAATCAATCAATCAAGCTTAGTTCTGTCCTTCAGCGCATCAAAAACACTGTCTCTCTCTCTCTCTCTCTCTCTGTTTCTCTTCTGCCACATACACATCTTTAATTAAGGCGCTAGCGAATTCCAGCTCAAATTGTAATATAAATGTTATATATTTCCAATTCAATATGCTGCAAGCATTCCAAACGACCAAAACTATTTGAACAAATTGTAAAACTTCTCGAAAACAAATTCACACATATTTCGAATAGCACAAAGAATTTTCTTATTATGTGCAATGTTTTTTTTCTCCCCTTCTCATAATTTTAGTTATTTGTTCGATATGAAGTTATTTTTAAGCGTCAACTAAAAGCAGCGAAAACTAAAAAAAAACAGACTGATTGTGTTAACGTTTGTTTTGTATAAAAATGAAGAAAAAAACTTTGAAAAAAATCTGGAAATATTAGAAATTGAAAACTACTTTAAAATAGACGCATGCAATTCTTTGTAAGTAATGTGTTTTTAGCGAATAAAAACCACACTAAGAAAAACAACTAATATAAAGCCTCATATTTAGTTTATTGAAATGGTGGAATTGGAATATTAGTTAAGAACTTTAAATTTATATTCAAAATTCTAATACATTTTCTAATTCTAGCAGTAGATGCAAAAACACCTGAAGCTGAAGGCACTACTACCGAGCATGCCGATGAAGGGGAACATAAAACGGGCACTGTTTATACCGATAAAGCGCTGGAGGAGACCATTGACTATGTACTCAAAACGATGGATTTGAATAACGATGGCTTTGTGGATTATGCCGAATATCGCAAGACCGAAGGGAATGTCGGCAAAGATTAGACTTGCAATAGATATAGTCTTGGAACTGAACTAAATGAGATGCTTGTTTTTTATGTTTGTTTGCATCTGTTAAACCTATTATTTTTTTATACTTTTTCATAATAAAATTAAATACAAAGGCAAAATTTTATTGTCATTTCATAATTGACGAGTCTCAAGTGTCTATATCCTATCCTATCCTTTGGTCAAATGACATCCAACGCGTCTAGATAGCTTTTGTAATTATCAAGTATCTTCTAATTATGACACCATAATACTGGTCTTTGCGAAATATAGCTTAAATTCTTAAAAATAAGCTCCTTCAAAAAACGATGGGGCTTTTCCTGTTAGATGTTCCTCTTAACTTTAAATGCCATTTGATATCGGTTTTAACGGAGCATGTCCTTCAAATTATTGATGAGATTTGACCGAGCTTGAGTTATTTTTCTAAGAAAGTCATTATTCCAGCTCTCAACGCATCCTAAAAGTATGCTCTAAAATTTTTATTTATAAGCTTATTTCACTACAATGCTCAGCCTAAAAATATACTTTACAATTTAAAATGTTCTTAACCAGTGCTTCGTCACTTATTGCCTTTATCCTGAGTTTTTATGCATGAACAAAAAATATGCTATATTGTTGTAGATTTACTAAAAATTTGAAGAATCCTTGTAGGAAATAATTTTTAATACCCTAAATAAATGCTTCACAATTTAAAATTTTCTTAAACAGTTTTTCATCCTTGATTTGTTCCACTTAAAAGCATTTAGAATCCTTTTGCATGCATTAAATTTGATTTGATGAAAGAACGTCTTACTTTCCTACAATACATTAATTTTTTCATATATTCGTGAACTTTCCAAGTAAATATAAGTTTTTCAGCTATTCTCAATATGTATGTTTTTCATTCTTACCTGAAAATATGCAGAATACTTTTGTAAGCAAGAAATTTGATTGCTGTGATTTTGTAAGTCTACTAAAAAACATGACGTAAAATTTTTTTATTTTTATTTATATTTGCATACAAAGTTTTCGATTCAGCTCCAAAGTATGCTGCCATTTTGTATTTTTCGTAAATTACTTTATTTAAGTAAATAATTTACAACATTTGTTTTCGTACACTCGTAAACATATAATTTTGTAAATATTTTTCGCAATAAATTTTGATTTCTATGAAAAAAAACATAGTTTTATTTGCTATGACGTCCTGTCAAAATCAACCCCCTCCTCCTTTTACGGTACATTCCACAACACAGCCGGCTGGCCAGCGGCGTAAAAGCTTTTCGCATAAAGCTTTTTCCCTTTGCCGTCTGACTGTTAATCGGCGTCGAAGCGTCGCCGCGAATAGTAGCATAAAAGCAAGCAAAGCGCGAAAGCACGCAAAAATGTGTTGATAAAAAGAATGGAATGCCAAAATATAAATAAAAACTAATGCAAACGTGAATTTAAATTAGTGCATTTTAAGCTTGTGCTGTGTTCAAAACAAACTAAATATCTTTCGCAATGTAAGAATTATTAATAAGCATCGAGGGCAGCATGAAAATAATGCGAAAGACTTCGCGATTACACGCGATTTGCACGCCACAAATTCCGTTGCTCTGGGTGACATTGTTGACCGAAAATAAATAGCCTCAAAGGGGCGCCCGGCCCGGATCTGAGTGGCCCAAAGCACGTGTTCGCGTGCCATCAAATTTAATTGGGCCCCCCAACGTTGTTGTTACATACATTATAAATGTGTGTCAGCTGGGGTGCGATATCGATTTTACCCAAGCAAAAAGCATACTGAGTGTGGGTGGCTGGGTTGCTACCTCTGCCTCGCGATTTATAGATAAGCCGGCCGGCACTTTTTTTTCTGTACCTCATTCAATTATGCTGTCATTCATTTCCACTCCGTGTTTTATTCCAAGCAGGGCTGCAATGACGTCGGGCAGTCGACCCCGCGAGCGTCTTCTCTATGCCTTCCGTGGTTGGATTGCGTTTGTGGCATTCATGGATCTGGGCACAGCCTTTCGCAGCTATATCGAACGAAGGAGTTTTCTGGGTGACCACAGCGATACCCAGTTCATTGAGGGTAATTCAAATAAAGATAACAATATTCAGATGTATTATTGAACAGATTTAATTAACAAAATTTGCCATATATAATAAACGTTCCTTAAGGTGACTACACCATATCCCGCATTATTGGAATGTACTGCCTGCTGAAGGCCATCGCTCTGGTGCACTGTACTCTCTACATACACTACAGACCGTAAGTAAATCGAGAATAAGTAATGCAATTGTTAATTTACTATCCAGAGCATTGATTTGTGTGTGTGTTTTTTTTTTTAGCGTTGTCAGCATGGGCGGTTGTTCCTTGGCCCTAACCATGATCTTCTATGCAACTGAAGCACTCTATTTTCGTTCGAGCACTTTGAACTTTTACGTAATCTTCCCATGCGTATTGAACAGTGAGTATTATTTGCATTAAAAGATAAAACATGTTTTAATAAAACACATATAATTGAATCCACAGCAATTACTCTACTAGGCTTGATATATATACCAAAAAGACTTCGTCTGTGGGAACCCAATATGGATATCGATGATGAAAACTCGCAATTATTAAAGCAAATGACTGGCTATAAAAGACGTCGTGCGAAAAAGCAATAATTTCACATTTAACACATAAAAAAATCAACGAATTAAAATTTACAATTTGGAAAGTTGGAGTAGAAAGAGCGACATATAAATCAGTTGTTAAGAGGCATATTATTATACCCATTATGGACTGCATCGATGTGATCACATCAAAGAATCCTTAAACATTATACATACATACATACATACAAACATATATAGCAATATTAACCAATGCCAAATTAGTGATTTTCTATAAATTTAAGAACAAATGAGTCAACAGCTCTCCATACATACGTCAATTTCTGACATAATCACTTAATAAATATTTTATACTTCCTTTTTAGAAACCATACATAAATCTATATATCATTAGCAACATTGTAGAGTTTATTACACATTTTTTATAATTAAAACTTAAAAATTATAGGTAATGCCATTGTAATCTATCGCAAAAATATGTTGACAAGTTAAAATTAAGCAAAATTAAGTAATTGACTCAAAAAAGATAAATGGCTTTAAATTTACAACCACGTTTGTGTAATCAATTATTTATAGTATTTATACATGGAATTTTTCCATTAAACTCACGAGTAGATAATTGCAATATTTGCACCTAATATATAAATTTATATTTATACATATATCTATCCAACGAAAATCATATACATATTTAGATGCTTTGTATCAAACAAAAACACGAATATTTATTAAAAACAAAAAGAAAAACAATAATAGACCTAGCAAACTTCATGGCTAAAAGTTATATATTCAATAAAAATGCCGAGTTACTAACAATTGAGTCTCATTAATTCAATTCAAACAATCATAATTGATTTTAACAGCTGCTGAAATCAAAATCAAATTGTAATAGCGACACTAACAGTATACTCTTCCGCTTAACTGAATAGGTTATGTTATTTAACAGCATACCTATTAAGATCGGTATCGAAAGACAGCTGAACAATGCTTAGATTACTATCGATATTTAGTTATCGATGTGGCACATTGCGCTTCAAGACAGCGAATGTCATTTTGAAATTGTTTAGCATTTAATTATTTTATTAAACTCGACATTTACAAAACGTAATGTATCGGAAATTGAAGAAGCGCGCCAAAGCCCTAAATCCAATTGATGAGAACGCAACGATTAAACTACCGGTAAAAGATAATCACAGAAATGGTAAACTGAGTTTGATTTCATTTGGTTTGTCCTTGAAGCGTGTTGCGCCTGTGCAGACAACAGATGACACCATCGACGTACCATTGGCTGGCGAAAGTGAGGAGGAGAAGATACCAGCGTCGCAGGAGCAAACACAGCGCTTCCTCTCCCAACATAGCATTGCATTGGCCGCAACGCTGGGACGCACGCAGTCCTCGTCGCGGATTAATTGTTCTCGCCAGCCGAATAGTTTCTTTGAAATGGTGCTGCTCAATGCGGGCGTCCAGCTGGATCAGGCGGACACATTTGTGCTCTCCTGCGATCACATTGCGATTGTCACTAAGCTGCGCCATATTCTCTCGCGCTCTCCCAAATATCCCGAGAATATAGAAACGTTTAAAGCGGGCCTAAATGCTGCACTGGCGCCCAAATCGAAGCTGGCGCAGAAATTGTTAAGTGGCTGCACCATTGATACCGCTGGCGAGGAGCAGATATATCAATCGCAGAACAGCATGTTTATCAACTTTCTAATGATCGACTTTTTGCGCGATCCCTGCCTAGACGTGCTCTTCACCAAGATCGAAGAAATTTCCAAGTGCCAGGAGCGGGTGCAAACGATGCCAGGCTGTGTGCCCCTGCTCCCGCTGATGTTGGCTCAATTGCGCTATTTGACGCTGTCGCACAGCGATCAGATCTATAATCATATCGAGCGCATCTTCAACAACGCCTCCGAGTCGTCCAAGTTGGATATTATAAATAGTGCTGAGTTTTTGCTGGATGCAAGCAAACACGATGCATTTGTTGAGCTGCTCTCGTGCGTAACAATAAATTATTCAATTTGAGTGCGCATTTAACAATGTATTCTCCCATCACCTAGCATCAATTATTCCAGCAGTAAGGATCTTTTCCATTTGAGCACTGTGCAAATGATGAGCAACTTGTCGCTCAGCGCAAGGACTCAGGGAAAGTTGCGTGATCGAATTTTGGAATTTATCAAGGACGACAGCCGCGGCTTAAGCGCAGTAAGCTAAATAGTAGCTACTATTTATGTGAATATATTTAAATATTTTTGATTTTTGACAGATTTTGCCTCATCTGATTCGGCTTCTGCTTAATAGTCTCAATCAGGACACCGATGATGTCGTCCGCGAGGTTCGATTCTATTAAAACTAAATAAATGGCTGTTCTAATTAACAATTAATATATATAGCTGGTCGCAACACTGCGCGAAATCTTTACTTGGCGTCATAGAGCGCCGAGTGGGGATTCCATCGAAGCTGCCGCGCCCGCCGATGCCAATGATAAAAAATCTCAATTGGAGCTATTTGGTTTTCTGCAACAGGGTCTAAAACGATCCAAGCGCTTTTACCAGATGTGGCAGCGAACTATTAGCGGTTTGCCCGCTGGTGTCTTTAGGTGAGTAAAAGTGTCATTAGTTACACACAAGAGATTTGCTTCAATTAAATTCGCTTTACAGTTCCTTTGATTTTATAATGCTGCTCCTGCTCATTCACATCAACGAGGACAACACGCTGTTCATCGAGAATATTGTAAGCACAGTTCTAGATCATTTATGACACTTTTACGAGTACCATTCTTTTGCTTAGCTTCGCCGGCGCATTAAACTGGAGCACATCACAGTGGACATATTGGAGGACATTAAAACGCACTTTCCGCACATTTTGGAGCAAAACATTAGCACATTGATGCACATACTGCACGACTTTATGCGCGAGAAGCATCGCATTGTGTCTGATTTTGCAAAAACCGCTTACAGGTTAATATGTTCAGGGACAATTGCTGAATTGTTTTTCTGTTGTACTGACAAATACTTATTTAATTCCCATTCCTCCCCAGCATACTCTTTAAAATCTGCAACTCGATACAGAAGAGCATACTCAAGAAGCTGCTGGAGCTGACCTTTGACAAGTCCTCGCAGCATGTGACAACTATGGCGTTGATTCTACTTCGTGAACTGCAGCGCAAGAATTCCAAACATGTGCAGAATTGTGCAATGTTGCTGTTGCCACTGATCGATCGTCTCAGTGATTTGACGCTGCCACAAACACGTCTTGCAATGGATTTACTGTGTCACGTTGCATTCCCAGAACCCGAACTGCCAGAGTGTGCGCCGCTGCAGGATCAAATCGAAATGGTTGTGAAGAAGCAACAGATCAATCGCACCGAATATGTCAAGAAACAGGGCCTCATTGGATGTGTGCAGCTGATCGATGCCGTTGCTCGCATCCAGGGTACGCCAGTGAATAACGATTCGCAGGCCAGCATTGACAGCATCACCTCTTTGCCGGATGGACGCAGCAAGCAGGCAGCAAACCTGATTAGTAAGTGAAACACTTGAGATCGTTCTATGTTTAGAGGCATCATTTTAACTTGGAAATCGAGCCAGAAGTATTTGTTCCGTATACCAGTAGCCATGGTTTATGAATATCTGATGACTATTGACAAAGTCTGGAATTATATTTGAATAATTTATGGACATTTCAAACATTCAGTGCTCACCCAGTCAGCTATTGGCAACTCTGCTGAATTGTTGGCCTTGTTTTACGATGAGTTGGCAAGCGTTTTGACTGTTCGCTTTTACAATGCTGAATCCACTTACATGCTGGACCATTCATTTCTGATTTGGCTCTGTGAGCTGATGACCTTTCGCTTCCAGCAGAGTTTTGTGAACGAAAATGCGCCTAATGTGGTTAGGTGAGTATATTCAACAATTAATTAATAATCACAATGAATAAAATGAATTCATTCATTTCAGTGGCATCCAGCTGGAGTACCAGAAGAATATCAATGAACTCGATGAGACGAATGTAAATACTGAATCAGAGGTACTCAAAATTGGCATTAATATTTCGGAATTGGTGTTGACACCAAATGGCAGGTGAGTGTTTCGCTGGGACACTCCGTAAAATGACCGGAAAACTGTTTTTTGTTGTCTTTCATCCGATCAACATTGTACTAAAGATTTTCTATTTTCGGTTTTTCAGCGCCTGCGATTCGGTTATTGTGCTGGCGCCGTTTTTCCATTTAATCAGCGTGCTGCACAATCAGAGCTTTCATCACAGTCTGGAGGTGATAAATGCGCTGCTTGGTTGCGCTTTAATATTGCCCACGTTCTTTGACGATGCCAACTATTTGGCCATCTTTGACAACTATGAGGATGAGCTGCAGAAGCGCATTTTACACATTTATTTTCATACGGTCAACTGGATGCGCGTCACGATTTGTGCCTTTGCCTCGCAAAAGGATCCGGCCACACGTTCAAGGGTGCTCAAGCGACTTGCCGATTTGATATGCATTGAGCAAAAGTTGAAACCACTTTTGTCACATGCCCCTGTCGGATTTACCCCACCCCCATGCCAGTTCTTAAACAACCCTAAGCAGACGGCACAACAAACTGTACGAGAGAAGCAGCCTGCTGCAAGCAGAACAAAGATCATCCGCAACGAATCTCTTACAGAGGAGCAGCAAACAAATTTAACCATCAAATTGGGTGCCTGCAAGTCCGTCAAATTCAAAATCGACTTTGAGCATTTATATGGCCCGCTGGAGCATTTTAGACAGCTCGATGTGGGCATCCTAATCTTGCTGAAGGAAGAAGAATTTACGTTAAATTATCCCTTGGCAGAGGAGGAAGTGGGCACACAATTGGGTTTGCTCGAGTTGCGTTTTATATTGACAGATTTAGTACATAAACTGGACACCGTTGTCAACGGTCATCAGGACGTAACCGAAGCCGACTCCTTGAGGCCGCATGTGGCCAAACCAGATCATTTTATGAGTGATTTAAACAAATGCCTGAGCGAGATCAATGCACGCTTGCTGGCACTGGCAACGCACATCGATCAGGAACTGGAGAAAGTTAATCATTTACACAGCAATTTGGATCTGTTCAAGGAACGCTTCAATTATGTAAAAGCCTGCTTTGGCCTGTGCATCCATTTGTTTGCTTTGTACTTCTCCTGGAACGAGTGGAGTGATAAGTCGCAGGCAGGACTCCTCCAATGCAAGTCGATTACAAGTCTCAAAAAAATGTGTTCCTTTAATTTAATGAGTTTTATTCTTACGATTTTAGCATCTCTGGTCGCTCTGCTGCCACCAGCTGCTCAGCGAAAGGTAACCAAGAGGACATCGCCAGGACGTATTGCCGCACAGGTCTTTGATTACTTTCACAATTACGGGAAATCGGTGCTGGTGCTAAGCACAGCTGTTCAGTTGCAGCGTCTTTTGGGCAGCTTACGCAAGTTGAGCGACACTGGCGAGAATGTCGCACAGCGCATCGTGCCTCAAGCCGATAATATACGTAAGTTTTGGTTGTTTGATTCTTGCATTCAATTACGATCTTTCAAGATGCATGCACGTTGTTGCAGGCAAGTTCTGTACAGAGATGCTGAGTCGCAAGTGGTACCACTACGCGGGCAGTCTGGAGAAGGGCGCGCAGTGTAACATTCATCTGGACGAGCTGGTCAAGGGCTTTCTCAAGGACTCTAGCCTGGAGCGTCAAAGCGAGATTTTATGTGGACTTAAGGAGGAATGTCTGCTGCTGAAAACAAAAGATAAATCTCTACAATCCGTGCCCAATATTAAAAAGTAAGTAAATGCATTTAACCATCGTTTTACAACTGACATTTTCACATTGTGTTCTGCAGAGCAAATTTCCCTCTGCTCTTCCGTGGCTTGTGTGAGATTATTATAAGTACGCTGAGCGCTCAGTGTAGCGGCGTCAATGAAGGGGATCGCTTCAAGCTGTGGGAGTTGACTATATGCTTGTTGAACGGCCTATTGGAAATCGTTCAGAATGTGGAGCAGCCGCGTAATTTTGCATTGTTTCTGAAGCACGCACAGCTGTACCTAAAGCTGCTGCTGCAACACGGTCTGCCAGCACTCGAGCTTATTGTGCGTGACAGTCCCGATCGGCTTACTCAGTTCCTGCACCACCTAAAGAATGTGACCAAGTTCTTGCACAATCTGTGCTGCCATTCCAAGTCGATTAAGAACACTGGCATTATTAGCTATATTCCAAGTCTGCGGGAAGTTCTCGAGACTCTGGTGTTTCGTATGAAAGCCCTGCTGGCTGCGAATAAATGTCACGCTGCCTTCCACATTAGCATTTTGGACAACAAGGATCTGCATGGCGATGCAATTGTGACGCCGAGAGGATCCCTGATCGATAACGAGACAAACAGCGATGAAGAGATACCTGACGACGATGCCAGCGTTGATGAGACTGTCTTGGATGAGGATGTGGCTGGCACAAGTGTGGATAGCTCCATGCGACGCAGCTCCAACAGTCGCAGCAAATCATCTTCACGCAGCAAATGCTTTTAAATGTTATTCTTATTACTATTATTGTATTACTGAAAACCCAATAAAAGTATTGTGTATTTGAAAAGATAAACTATATATGTTCTTGGTCAGCATCAATAGGTGGTAAGTCGACACTTTGCCAGTATTTATTTCTTGGTCTGTGAACCACTCCTTATAGCAGTCAATGACCGGATCGGGGTACTATATAATGTGGGTTCTATATGAGAAAACGGTCTAAATATGGGCTATGTTTGGGTGTTTTGATTTTTATTAGTTATAAAGTTTTCATTGAATTGAGCACAAGTCGAGTTTTGCATTGTTTATTTAATTTTTTTTATTTTTTATTTATTATCTGGATGCAATTTTATTTAATTTTTGTATTACAAATAATAACAAATGTATGTATATCAAATATTTTTAGTACAATATGCTTCTTTCTTCTCACACGTTTATTTTCTTCATTAACAATAATTGTTTTTGTTTGTTTGTAAGACGTAAAAGTTACTGTTGCTTCCTTTTGCTGCTGCTCCACCTATTTCCAACATTTCTGAATGTTCGTTAAATAATTGGCGACGTTACGTTCACGGTCTATATATATATATATATATATATATTCCCTCAAATGTGTTGTGATGTTTGTTTTTAAGGATTAGTATTTATAAAAAAAAGAGTTGTGTAAGAAAACAATTACAATTAATTTTTAAAAACAAAATATGGAAACACACACAAACGATAAGTATACATACGTAAAAAGTTGTTTTCTTATTTGTGTTGTTGTTGTTGGACATAAAAAACGAACAACTCAAAATATCCTACAAATATTGTCCTGGTTTTTATCATTATAAACAACTGACACTGGAAACTGACAATCTCAAATCATAGTTCTTTTTTTTTTAAATCCAATTCGAAATAACGAAGTCCTGCAACTAAATAGTATATATCCTATGGCATTTTATCCTTTTTAAACATCTGCGCTGTTTTATACAAATATTATTTTCGAAAGTTTCGCTGAAAAGGGTTTAGAAAAGCATAAATTTGGAAAAATTGTAGCACTCTCAAAAGTACTATCTGACAATTTTCAATGCGAAGTTTTTTTTTTTTTTTGATTTATTAATTTTTATTGTTTTCTTTATTTGCCAATTTTTCAAAAACTTAAAACATTTTACACAAATTAATTTTAAAAATTTTTAATACGTACGCAGTCTGTTTAAAAGTAAAGTTAGATTATACACGCCTAACGCCTACATATACACTATATACTCATATATATATATTTTATAAAGAAAGATATTTTTTTAGAATATATTTATATATATGTATATATATATTGTGTATACATATAGATATAGTAATTATGATTAAATCTTGCCTTTGCATCATCACAATTCATGTAAAGTTTAATTTTTAATATTTGTTTTTGAAATTTTGTTTTCTTGTTTTTGCTCAGTTTCCATGCGCCGTTTTGTAATTTTTAATTTTCTTCTTTTTTTGATGTACGAGATTTATTTGCTTGAAATTCATTTACAGAAGTTTACAGTTAATTATTGTTGGGGTGTTTTATATATGTAAGTAAATATATGTTAAATGTCGGGGGTCAAAAAGGTAAAAAATTTGCTTGCGCTCCTTTACAATACACAAAAAGAGTATCAAAATAATCAAAAAAAAAAAACCAATTAAACAGCTAAACAAATAAGTTCGGTAAATATTTTTAACATTAGTTCTCTTTAAGTTTAAGTCGTAAAAATATTTTGCTACAAATTAATATTCATATATTATATATTATATATTTATATATTTATTTATATAACATAATATTGAAAACTTAAGCGCACAAAACAAAACTAAATATTCAAATTAAAAACTAAATTTGCCAAACGTTTTTGCTTTCCCGAAAAAAATTAAACAAAATTACAAATTACAATACAATATTTAACACAAATATCAAGGGGCAGGACAGGTTTCACGAAAGTGTATACAAATTTTGAGACTTCTAAAAAGGGTGTGTGTAAAGAATCAGTTACGACCGAGAAGGCAGCAACGGTACATAATTCAAATAAGATTTGTATTATATAATTTATTTTTTTTTGTTTTTTTCTTTACCGAATTGAAAACTTTAACGGATTGTGGTAACAGGGGGTTTTTTTTTTTGCCAATTTGTTTTGTAGTTTACAATAAAAACACATTAACAATAAAGACTTACATAAATACAATTACAAATTTAAAACAATATAAAATCAGTACATTTATCAAATTAAACAAAACTTTATCATTAGGCATATGTATACATTATATTTGCAATTTGAATTCGGTTCAAGTTTCAAAGTCACCAAGAAATTTTTAGAAAAAATAAAAACAATTTTCATTTAATAAAAGAGACGCGGTTAATCAAATTTAAATTTTACTTGTTCTGTTTGTGTGTGTTTAACCAAAAAAAAAAAAAAATGAATAATAAAAAAGAGGTTAATAAAATAATAATCATTTTTTGTAGGCAACAATTGAAAATAGAAAAAATGCACAACGAAAACTTAGTACAAAAAAAATGTTAATTGTTTTTTTTTTTTGTTTTTTACTGTTTTATGTAGTTAGAAAATGGCTGCTGCTGCAGTTTACTCGTTTTCTTTTGTTGTAAGTTGTTTTTTTTTTTTTAAATATTAGGGTATATGTTTAACTGTGTGTGTTTGTTGTGTGTGTGAATAGGTGTCTGTGTGTGTGTGTGTGTGAGTGTTTTACTAAATTTAAGCTTAACTATGGTCATTTAGAATTTGTAGTAAATGTTCTTATTGTTGTTTGCTAATGTTTATTATTATTTATTATGTATTAAAGTTCTTTGCTGGTGTTGCAAATTTTCATTTTTGTTTTGCGCAAGTTTTTAAAAGTATTTTTTTTTTTGTTTGCTCTTTTCTTTAGGCAACTGCTTGGTGTCTGTGTGTGTGTGTGGGTGTGTGTGTTTGTGTATATTGTTGTTGTTGGTTGTTCTAATTTTAAAATATCATATATTCCGTTATTGTTTTATAGGCGCTTGCTGAACAATGTTTATAGATACGCTTTAAAAAAACACACGTCTTATTCTCAACATCTTCGTTTGTTTTTCTTCTTGAGTTAAAAATTGGAAGTTTTGTTTGTTTGTTAGATTTAGAACTAAATTCATTGTTTATACATTTTTTTCTTTCTTGTTATATAACTTAACTTTTTGCTTTACTTGAGATCTAGCAAAAAGAAAACGAAAACTGAATATAATTTTGAAAATTTCTTTAACAAAAGTTAGCCACGATTCTTTCTATATTATGTGTGTGTTTTTTGTTTGTTGTTGTTGTTGTTGTTGTATAGGCATGGAGTTACAGTTAAATAATGCTTATATATGTATTATAGAGTTTCTAGTTTCGATTTGCTATGAAGCGCTGTTTGTTTTTTTCAGCTCTCTAAGTAGAAAAAACTAAGTAGGGGTAGGAAGAAGGAAAATTGTGTTTGTATTTTGATAATTTTTGGAAATTTGTTTAATTATGGTAGTTATTGTTATTTGTTTTTAATAGTTAGTTAATGTTTTTTTTGTTTTGTTTTTTTTTTTTGTGGGCGTTGGCTAATTGATTTTTTGCAATTTGTTTAGATTTTCGTATAAATATTTTGGTTGTTTATAATTTGTTTTGTTTTTCTTTTAGTTATTAAATTCCCTATAATATTATCGCTTGTAAAATTTATAGTTTCTTATTTAATTGTATTTTTTAGACTGCTGCTTGTGATGTGTGTGTGTTTTGTTGTTGTTGTTGTTGATTTGTGTCTTACTAATTCGTTGCTTCTCGATTTTTGTATCTTTAGCTTTTTTTTTCATTAACTGCATGGATTTTTTTTAATATATTTTTTTTAAGGTTTTTGTGCAATTTTCTTAGCTCTACGTTTTTGTTGGTGTTGTTTTTCTTTTTAATTGATTTCAAGTTTACCTAATTTAATCGGAAAGTCTTTGCCAACTTTAACAGCGCCAGACATTATATAATAATGCCAATATAAGGGCCTGTGTGTTGCTCAATAATTTTTAGTTTTCTTAACTCTTCTCAATCTCCAAACTCTAGTTAATAATTTGTTGTTCTTGCTATATTTTATATTTTGTTGTTTAATATTTTTCAGTCAATGTTTCTTTTTTAAGCTTTGCTTCTGAATTACTTTTCTTTTTTTTTTTATCAATTTGATTAATTTTGTTGCGTTTTAAATTTATTTTTTCCCATATATATTTACAATTGAAGGATAAATATTGTTTCAATGTGTTTTTTTTTCTGTTGTTGTTTTTCGAATTTCTCCATTTTGACTCAATTTTATACAAATAGTAGTGTAAAATGTTATTTAATTATTTTTGCTTATCGATTTTGGTTATAAAAAAGTTGCTTAAGTTTTAAAATCAATATATATATATAATATATATATATATATATCTGAGCCTGACTGCCACACCATATACATAAATCGAGTTATATATATATATATATGTGTAGTATTTTTGTATTTGGTTTTACTCTTTTTCCTGCTATTTATGCTCAATTATTGTTTTAGATTTCAAGTTAAAAACGTTCGTCTCGAATTTTAAAAGGGTTTTTTTTTCTTTTACAATTTTAAAATGCTCTAATCATTATTTTATAGTTTTTTTTTTTTTTGTATATGCGTGAATTGGAACTGAAAATTACATATTTAATTATTTTTTTTGTTTGTTTTTGCTAAAATGCTGCGGCAAGTTTATTATATATTATATATGCTATATAATTATTATTATTATTCATTATTTGTTTATAGAGAGAGAGAGAAGGTTGTGCAAAGCAGTTGAAAAAAGAAACAACGAAAACTTTTTCACGGCTTAAGGCTCAATTTTTCTTGTTGAATTTTATAATATGGGGGTTTTGTATTGCTTTAATTAAGAGTTGAAAAGATACGAAGAGTGTTTTGTTGTTGGCTGTTGTTGTTTGTTGTTGTTGGTTGTTTGTTTGGCGTGCCTTCTAAATTCCAAGTGTGTGTTGTGTAAGGTTGTTGTTCTTGTTAGGTTGTAGTTGTTTTGCTTTTTTCTTTTTTTTGTTTGTTTTGTTTTTTTAACTCCATGCCGAAAACGTATCCATATACCACTGATCACCATTTGTGCCTAAGGGTTGCTGTGGTAGCGGTAAACTGCCCCAACTGCCGCCATTTCCTATTAAACCGCTCTGGTAACGTCGCTTAACATCTGCCGGATTTTGGTGACCTCCATCGAACTTACGTTTACCGACTACTAAAAGTTGGCCAAAAGCAGCAGTTGTTGTTGTTGTTGTGTGTGTTTATTGTTGTTGTTGTTGGTGTGTGTGTGTGTGTGTGTTGTGGGTTGTTGTTGTGGAACGGATTTAAAAAGAGAAAAAAGAGAGAGTTAAAATTGTTGTTAATACTACAAAATGGAACAGAGCTATTATTTTTTTTGGCTATTTTCGATTTGGGGAATTTTTGTTGTTTGTTTATATTTTATGGTTATTTTTTTTTTTATAAGATGTTTCATATATAATAATGTAGTTAGAAAGAGACACACACTGTAATTTTAAAAAAAATTTTTTTAATTTTTTTTTTTTTTTTTTGCATATAATTAATGTACAACAAAATGCAGAAAGTATTTTTCATTGGACATTGAACGCCTTCAGGGGGACTTGAACATGAGGGGGACACAGATTAGTGTGTGTTTGTGTGTGTGTGTGTGCTGGTGTGTATGTTAGGTATGTGTATGTGTGTGCAGGTGTAGCTAAAACATTGTACATGATATTATCGCTCACAAGACAACAATGTTCAATTCGAGTGGGAAGTGGGGTGTTTTTTGCGGGGGTGTGTGTTTGCTGAGGAAGCAAAAAGTGTTTGCATTTTTTGAATGGAGCGCTGTATCCTTTAAAGGTGTCTTGATTCCCTAGGATTTTTCGGGACATCATTATCACATCTTCGAACTTGAATTTGAACTGATCTGTGTATTTTGAACATAAAATGTGAGGATAACGATTTTGAGAAATCAGGCCAATAATATATTACCTTTGGGGTTGAAGAATCTTGTGTCAAAGACTTCATTCTTTGCCTGGGTTTTGGGATTTTTGAGGGGCTTGATTGAAAAATGTGTTTTGAACTGATCTGAAAATATTTCTGCATGTGCTTCTTTCAAGTGAGGATTTCGTCTTTGTCCACAAGTATGTTTTCGAATAAGTACTTCATTTTTCGTGCCCAATAAAATATATCATATCATATCATATAATATATGTGGGGGTTGCTTGAAGTATTATATAATTTGAGCTGATCTTGTGTTTGTGGTGTTACAAATTTATGAGGAAAATTTGTGTGGTGAGGTTATATATATTATTGAAATTTGAATTTAGGAAAAGTTGAGTTTTTCGAATGAGAAATCCGCTGAGTATTCTTGAACTTCTCTAACTGATCTCCTGTATGTTGTGGTTTAATTTTAGTTGTAAGTTATCAAATAAGGATTTCGCAAAATCAGGCTTATTAGTGTTTGTAGAAGTGTTTTTCTGTTGCTACTGTTTTCATTTTTTTTTTTTTTTGTTTATCGTATTCTTCAGCAAGAGCTCCTCTTTTTTTCTTTCTTGGACTTGCGTGAGTGCTTCTTGGACTTGTGTGGCTTTTTTTGCTTTTTGATCGGGGAGGAGGGCGAGGAGCTCTGACGCTTCAGTTTCTTGGTCGGCGAGCAACTTTCGTCGCTGCGCTCGGAGCTACGCTTATTAGTTGCCCATGTGAGTCTTGTGTGCAGATCCAGCTAGAAACAGATTAGTTTTTTTTTTTTTTTGGTTTTTCTAATTTTCTATTTGTTTTTTTTTTTATTTTTTTTTTTTGTGAAAAAGCAGCTGGCTACGAATTCAATATATGTTTCGAAATATATAAATATATATATATATAAAGATATTTATATAAATATATATATATACATATAAATGAATTAAGCCGTGACACTAAGTGAAAAAAAAATATAAGCTTACAAAAATGTGAACAATACAAAAAATGTTTGGGGTGTACAATAAGTAAAGCGTGTCACACAGTAAAAAAATTAACTAAAAGTTGATTTGCTTCTTTTTCTTTTTGATAGTGTATATGTTTCTATATATAGCCAGCCATAATGTTCATTTTTAACAAATTATATATATACATATAGATATATACGTTTGTATGGATATATGTTTGGTGTGCGAGTGTGTGTAATAAAACACAGAATCGATTAGTATTTGGTGTTTAAAAAAAAATATATATATATGTAAAAATAAATGAAGTAACATACCTACATACATATATATCTATATATGTATATATGTAAGTACACAAGTATATGTATGTATAGGTGGGTTATGTTATATATATTTTGGTTTGGTATATACATATATTTAGAATGTTTTTATCTTGCTAAATAAGATGGATTAGCAAAAGCATAAACTTATATATATTTATTTATGACAAACATACATATATATATTATTTTATTTTATATACTCCGAGAAACAACAAATGACAAAATTTAGAAAAAATATGTTGCTGTACACAATCGCATCAATATATAGATATATATATAAACACATATATATGCATTAATTATATATAGATGTGTAACCAAAAAAATTTAAAAATTAAAAAAAAATTATATACACGTACGTCAAAAATTTTGGTAAATTATTTAGGGGTCGGGGCGGGCTATTATTATATATATATTTACATTTATATATATATATATATAATCTTCAACTCTCCACTACTCTTTGACTGGGTGGTGGGGGGGCGTGGTTAGGGCGGGGTGAATGTTAAGGTGACAATATTTGAGGGGTTTTGGATGTTTTTTTGTTTGTTTTGTAAATACTAATCGATTCATAAAACGTTTTTACACAGCTCTGAGGAAATGTAGAAAACATATATATATATATATATATATATATATATATATATATGCTTTATATAATTTGTTATAGTGGCTTTCCATATACATATGATGTGCGTGAGTGTGTGTGTTTTGTGTGTGTGTGTGTGTATGTATGTCTGTGTGTGCTGCTTACTGCTTTTGCTTTTTGGTCGTGGGACTAAGATTCATGCAAAATAACTGTAGCATACATTTGAGCGCTGTATTTTGATTTTTTATAACTGATGAAAATGATGAGGGAAATGTATTTGAATTAAAAAATTCCCGCTTGACCACACAAAATCCAAAAGCAGCAAGAAGCATAAAACAACTACAGTAAGAAAATGTATATATATATTATAAAGATTTCATAAAAAACACATATGTATATAAGGAGAACAAAATGAATGAATTGATTTCGTTACAACATTGAGATAAACACGATTACAAAATGCAAAAAATAAAATTTTAAAATTATAAAAAAAAAAATACACACGACATTAATACGTGAAACCCCAATTCATACCTCGTAGGGGTTTATGTGTGCTTGTGTGAGTGTGTGTGTGTGTGTGTGTGTGTAGTGTGTAGTGTGTGTGTGGGAAGGTTTTAACTTGGCTTTACTTATTAATTTATATGAATTTGTTTTTATGTTATATAGAGGACATTTCTTTTATTATTATAGTTGTTTTTGTGTTGCTTGTTTGTTGTATTTGTTGCAGCTGCAGTTGTTTCTGTTGCATTTGAGAACACGTTGTGATTGTTCTTTTTGATTTTGATTTTGAATTTTTTTTTTTTTTTTTTTTTTGCTGTTGCTGTTGTTTATTGTTTGGTGGTTTTGTTGTTGGTTGAGCTCACCTGGTAAATTTTGTAGCGGCTTGACGTGCTGGGTGCCAGGAGCGCTGGGACGCATTGGTGCCACCCCACGGACCACCCCCCCGGTTGCTGCTTGCGCCCCCTGAACGGTGGCCGCCCCCCGATGAGCCGCCGCCGCCGCCGGCTGTCCCACCGCCGCCGCCACCGCCGCTGTTGCCGCCTGTGGCGCTGGTTGGGCCACCAGACGACTGATGCTGCCACGTTGGCCAACGGCTCGGCCACGCGGGACTGTGATTCCATGCCCACGACCAGCCCCCTAATCATCATTCATCATCATCATCAATGGCATGCATGCGTGTGTGTGTGTGTGTGTTGTGTGTGTGTAGGTGTGTGTGTGTGTGTGTTGTGTGTGTGTAGGTGTGTGTAGGTGTGTGTGTGTGTGTGTGTAGTTCAATGTTATACATATATAATCCAGAGAGCGTGGGTGTTTCCATATCAGAGAGTTTCCATATTCAGGTATTCAGGTTATTCCAGTTTTTCGAACGTCGATTTTTTGTTATTGTTTTTGGTCGAGTTTTCGAATTATTTTTGCAGTATTATATTTTTTTTTTTTTTTGTAAAATATAGTGTGTATATATATATTTATATATATATATAATATATATGGATCGCCAAGATAATTGTCAAATTTGTTGGTCATTTCAAATCGTTGTAAAAAAAATTGCGAATAAAAATACATTTTGGATTTGGATTTTGTGGAATTTTGAAAGTCAAAATGCAGTTGCGAATTTCGAGAAAATTTAATACGGGTTTGGGTTGATTTTTTTTTTTTGTTTTTGAATCGAAAAGTTTTGTTGATAGATTTATTTTTGGTTATGATTGGTCGTTGGTGATTTTTGGTTGGTTGGTTTTTAATTTTAGGTATTTGATATTTTTGGTTTTGGCAGAGATAGAATTTTTGTTAGGAATTTTGGTTTTTTTTTTTTTTTTTTGGTTTTGACGAACATATATATAATTTTTTTTTTGTGTTTGCAAAGTTGTTGTAAAAATTTGTTGTTACCGAAAAACAAATGATTTGTTTGTATATATATATATATAAGAGTATATAAACAAGAACATATATAAAAAAGAAAAGAAAGAAAAGAAAAATCGAAATAAACGCGTTAGATTCTTGTATTTACATACAATAAATATATATGTAAGTATGTAGTATATATATATATTAAGTTTATATGCAATGTCTTTTAAAATGTTGTAAATATATACATATAAATATATATATATATATATATTTATATTTATATGAAAGATTACGTCTGATACGAGATAAAACAAATGCTAATATATTTTTTGTAAAAATTTGTCTGTGTATTTGTTTGTTTTTTTTTGTCTTTTTTGGTGTTTATTCTCGAAATTTGCAAATTTTTACTGCCTCTATAATACATAACAAATTAGTTATAGTACTTAATAAACAACAAATCACAGCGCGCAAGAATTCAAATTACATGTATCTATTAACAAAAATCGAGCTTCAGCTCCAATTCCTTTTCTTTTTTTTTTTAATAACTTTTCTGCTGTCTTGCGGATTAACAATGTGTAAATAATTTTTTTGATCAATTTGTATAGTTGGTAAAAATCGAAATAAAAAAAAAAAAACATTACAAAGCGGAGCGGGCGGTGCTTAAAAGTATGCTATGCAATTTTTCCCTTGGGTTATACTAAAAGCGCATTAAACGAAATAAATTTACAAATATGTAAAAAAAAACACAATGAATTAATGTATAATTAAAAAGTATAGAATAACGCTTAATTGTCATGAAAAAGCGTTGCAATAAAAAAAGCATTTGATGCATTAAAGCCAAATTAAAAACTAAAGCGTAATAAATAAGCACTTCTTTTTCTGTTAGTTTCCATGGCAAAAAGCAAAACGAAGCGAAATGAAAAAAACTGTATCCGAATGCGAGCTGGTGTGCGTTTGGTTGTGCGTGTGTGTGGTGGTGTGTGTGTGTGAGCCTGTATCTGTGTGGGCGAGGTTTGATGTGCTGCTTTGTTGTTGTTGTGGTTGTTGGTTGACGTGCAAATTTTGATTTGGTTGTAAGCGAAATAAAAAGCGTTTATATATATATGTAATTAATGTTAGGGCTTAAAAAAATCAGCTTTAAAGCAAAACAAAAAACTGAAATCAATAATGAATTTGAAATTATACGTAAATAAACATTAATGACACTAGCTGAAATTATCATTGCTAACAATGAGAAACTATTTAAGGTGTTCTCTTTAATGTACGATTATCGAAGGCTTGCTTTCAGAATTAGATGCAGAGGATCAGTGAGCTTTAGGATACTTTTGAAAGCCATTTAAAATGTTATTAAAATTCCATTTAAGTGGATATCAGAGAACTAGTGATTGAGCCTTAAGCTCATTAAGTGCATTGCAAAAGCTCTTTTCGAATTGGAGGTAAATAAGCTTTGATCTCTTAACGAAACTTTGAAAGCTCTTTGATGTATAATGTATAGTTTCAGCTAGTGAAGTTACAAAATGAATATTGGTAAGTGGATTAGTATTCGATTTTCCGATCAATTATTTAACTATTTTTATTCAACTACTTACAAAGAGACGCTATAAATTCGTTTAGTAGCTACAAATTCGTTTCATGTGTTTCTGTGTGGCGTGTGTAACTGTTGCTGTAACTGTGATTTCATCAAATGTGGAGGAGAAAGAAAGCATTTCTAGACACGATTTAACACAACACGCAACACAATTGAAGCGAAAGTTATGGGTTTGAAACACGCACCATGACCACTGAGGTATTAACATAAGTTGCTTGGGTTCTTGACGGACGCTGTTGCTGCTGCGGCGAGTTGAGGGCGGAGGCGTTGTTGTTGTTGCCACCGCCAGAGGCGACGCCATTGTTTGCAAAATCATAATAACTGTAATCGGCATCATAGGCGCGATAGATGTCATCGTAATACGAATCGGCACCAAAATTTGCCGGGCCGGGGCCGCGAAAGTCCGGATAGCCGAAATAATCATAATCGTAGTCTACGAAATTTCGTGGATTTTTTTTTTTTTTTTTTTGGTTTTTTCGACAAAAGGATGTGGAAGGAGGAAGGAAGATTATATAGGGTTTATATATTAATGCTTCATTGATTAGTGTGTGTGTGTGTGTGTGCTGTGTGTGTGCTGTGTGGTGCCTGCATATGTGAGAAGGATTATCTCCCTATATTATTTCTCGTAAGCTGCTTTTAAGTCCAATTGTCGTAAGCTCCAATTGGGCGCGTACTAATCGCTGGATGGGAGAAGGAGGAGGGTGTGGAATTTGGTGGGCGTGGCACTCATTCATTGATTTATAGTAGTAGCAGTAGTAGTAGTAGTAGTAGGTAGATTGATGATGACATTTCTTGGGTGTTACTTACCGGTGATAAAACATCAAACAGTATACAGGGTGCTTAACATTCGCTACACAGAGAACACACAATTGGCAACGTTTAATTATGACATATAAAAAAACACAGCTATGAACAACGTTTATAGGTTAAATTCGAACTATTTTAATTATATGTTATTGTTGTCATGGACAAAGGGAGACACACAGAGAGAGAGAGAGAGAGAGAGAGAGAGATGGAGAGCGACTTCGGCATCTTGTCGATGTGAAGTACGAGAGGAAACGAAAAAAAAAGGATAATTAAAAGACAACATCGAAAAGAATATCTAACAGAAAAAGAGGACATGCAAACAATTAGAAACAAAAGGAGAGAGATAAAAAGAGAAAGAGCGCATTGACACATATATAGTAGAAGAAGAGCTTGCAAGAATACATGAAAAACATAGAGTGAGGTTATGTTCAAGTAAAAAGTTTGGTTATGTTTGAGTGTGTGTGTAAAATTGGTTAAATCTTCAATTGGTTAGTTCTCAATCTAGCTGGATATACATTTTTTTTTTTTTTTTTTGTTGCGTATGGATTATAGGTGCTAAGGCATTTTGGTGTACAGGTGTGTGTGTGTGTGCATGTGTTTGAGTGTGTGTGTGTGTGTGATTATTTGGTTTAAGGGCGATGGGCACGAGCGTACAAGTTAGTGGGCAGCGCGCTTTCTAACCTTAAATATACATAACTAACTAAAATGAGAGAGAGAGAGAGAGAGAGACGGATACATGATACATAAACGATAAAAGTGGATGAAAAAAAACCAAAATATTGGCATTGGATTTTTTTTTGGTGATCTAACTTAAAGTAGTAAACTGCAAGACCAAATTAGTTTTGATAAGTTTTTTTTTTTTTTTTTTTTTGTTATTTTTAGGGTTAGTTTTCGTCGTTACATTTAACTACAATTTGAACTAAACATAAACCTAACATTATTATTTGTTGTTTGTTTTCAACTACGAGAAACTAAATCAAATATTATTTCCTGCGATTTCATTCTCTTTGACAGAGATACGACGAGAGCGAGAGACACAGAGTCGTAAATATTATCTTTTTTGATGAGGATAGGTTATCGTTTTTTTTTTTTTTTTTTGCTTTTGTGGTTTTTCACTTATTGGCGTATTTGCCCAACTTACCGTATTCGCGGGGCATCGGCGTGCGCAGCGGCATACGCGCCCCCGGGAGTCGCATGGGCGTTATGGACATCATGCTGGGATGTGTCGGCGACAGGTTTCTGTATGGAGACAATGTTTCAAATCTTAACAACCGAAAAGAGTGTTCACAATTTTGTTGGGAGTTTGTTGTGTTGGGTGATTTTTTTTTTTTTTTTTTTTGTTTTTTTTTAGTAGATCGTTCAACGCCCACATATTTGGGTTCGGAACACGGCGTGGCAATTGACAATTGGCAATAAAAAGAAAGAAAATATAAAAATTATACAAATTAATTGATTGAATTAAGGTAAGGGGGGAATCACAATTTTGGATTCGAGTGACTTGAAAAGCAAACACTTTTGAACACTTGAATTTCAATCAAAATATAAATAGCCCAATTGTTGTATGCAAATCAAACAGTTTTGCATTGCATTTTAATTTTTGTATTTTGGAATTTTTTGCGCCAATTTTCTATTGATGTGTTGTTCTTGTTGTGCTAGACAAGGACGGTGTGAGTGTGTGGGTGTGTGTGGATTAAAGCCTTGCATGAATGTTTTTTTTGGATATTTCCAATGTCTCTTGGCTGATCAATATACATCCCGATTAAAATTGTTGTTTTTATTTTTATCGGTAGTCGATTTGTATCGATATCAGTTATGTTCTTACAATCTCCGAGATTGAATGGGTCAAGTAACTTTTCATCTCTCATTCATATAAGGCTTTAACATCATGCTTTTTTTTATTAGGGATAGTACCCAAAACACTTACCCGATTCCGGGACGCCCTTGCATCATTTGCATCATGCGTCTTTCGCGAGCGCGCAGAATTTCCTCCTTTTTCTTTTTGTCCGATGGCGGTTTGGCAAGTGAGACCTATAAAAAAAAATTAATTAATAAAAAACCAAAAGGCTAATTGCTGTACGGTACATCAAGTATAAATTGTTTTACGGTATTGGTTTCTGTATTGGTAATAAGTACCGGTATCGGTCGAAGACTTCTTAAAAATTTATATCAAATGATACCTACCTCAATATTTGAGGCGCCGACCTCCTTGCCATTAAGGCCACGCATAGCTTCGACGGCGCTATCACGATCCTCAAAGTGTATAAAGGCATAGTCTTTAATCTTCTTAACACGTTCCACTTTGCCATATTGCTCAAATTGTTCCTGAAATTAACAATATTGGTTTAGCATTTCTTGGCGAAAAATATTCGCTTTTTACAAAACGAACCTTCAGTTTATCCTCTGTAACGTCTTGCGTCAGATTTCGCACATAAAGCACTTTAACCTTGGACATTGTTTGTTCATCCGGCTCTTCCTGTGGATCGGCCCAGTCGACTATAATATCACATCCCCAAACCTGCTAATAACAAGAGGATATAACTTTTATGAGTTGTTCCGAAATATAATTATATATACTTGCCTTAATTCTACCAGTGCCAAGTCTCCGTTTGGCCAAAGAAGCCGCCTTATGTGAATCGTATTCGAGAAAGCAGAAGCCGCGATTCTTCTTCTTGTCATCGGGAGAACTATAGATGATTACCTCGTAGAGGCCAGCTATATACATATTCGATTTTTGTTTATTGCATTTGCACAAATACAAAGAGAACGAACGTTAAATGAGTATTTTCAATAATTGATAATCATTTCAAATAATTAGTTCAAATGCAGCACTACTAAATAATTATGATTAGTTTTTTCTTTTTCTTTTTCACACACACATATATAGAGAAATACAACAAAAAAGTATTTGTATTGACAGCATTTTAAGTGTGTGAGAGTTTGTGTGTGTGTGTGTGTGTGTGTGGGGTGGCTCTGTGTGTGTATTTGTAACTGGGTGTGTGTGTGTGTAAGTGTGTGATGATAACGGCATCAAATAATCGCCGAACTCTTGAATAATATCGACGACAGAAATATGCACAAAATTTTAAAGCGGGCATTTTTGTGAAAATTTCTGTGTTATCGATATTCTCTTGTAATTTGTCGTTTATCGTTTATCGTTAAGGTGATTTTGAAAACCAATGCCAACAAATTCCTTGCTTTTTTCAAATATTTTTGAATAAATAAATGCGCTAAGCTAAACTTTTTTTCTGTGTTTTTTTTTTGTAATATATATATAAAGAGAGAGAGAGTATCACATAGAGATATACGTATATATAAAGAGAGCGAGAGAGAGAGAAAGAAAGACACACTTAGAAGGAAAACTAAAATAATGACTAGGACCTCAAACCGGTTTGTTGCGGATCCGTTTCCGGTTTGAGACCCTGTAGAAAACTGTATTTCTTTCGTTATTTAAATGAATTTTTTGCTTTTGTTGTTTTTTACAATTAACTAAAAATATTATATATATATATATATAGATATATTTTAAGAGTATTTCTTTTTGATTTGATTTGTTAAACAAAAATTATAATAATAGGATAGTATACACTGAAAGAGACACACACACATATACATATATATATAGATATACATATATATATATATATATATATATATGGATGTAGAGGCGAGAAACGGAAACTGATTTCAATTTGGTTTTTGAATTTTGCTCAAAGAGACAGAAAGATAGAGAGATAGTAAAAATGAGTTTGTTTTTTTCTTTTGGGTGGTTTGGGGGTGGTGGGTTTTACGGCAAGTAGTGTTTTTTCTCCAGTCATTACCATAGTTATATATATGATTGGCCAGAACAGAATCTAGTATCGATTTCCAGACTTATAACCGAATTGTGGTTGTATCCCTAAACAAATTGATGGACTTTGTATATATAAAATATTTACTGCACTCTAAAACAAAAATGTTCAGTTTATTTCAAAAATATTCAAAAATGTTTTTGGTTTACTTTTTTGTATTTTTTTTTTGTTTTTATAATTTTGGCAAATTGTTTAGCTACAGGTTTTCAATGTCAACAAATTGGGCACATTATTAATATACAAATCATAAGCACAAAGTGTAACAATTAATTTTTTGTTGTATTTACTAGCAGAAAAGTAGTACTATAGAGCGAGAGAGATAGAGAAAGAGAGGGATAGAGTGAGTTGTTAGGGGTACACCCCCCCAGGCAAAAGTTTTACAGTACTTCTGTTCATCAGATTATATCGAAATTTATATGGTTTGTCATTTGTTTGACTTTTGGAACGTGTAGAAATTTTGCCTTTGTGGAGAGTTTTTTTTTTTTTTTTTGTATTAAATTTGGAAGCCTTTTAAAAGCGAAAATTGCAAAACAAAAATCCAATTAATACTTTCAATTGCTGCTGCAGTCGTTTTTCAATTATCTGCAAATATCGCCTTACATTTTGATTTAATTTTTTGTTTAACCAATTATATTTGTTACCAATTCTTTGAGGGGTTTCTTTGGAGAGGGGGGATTGGTTTGGTATAGTTGTTTTTCTTATTGGGTTTTGGTTTTTTTTTTATTTATTTTTTTTGGTTTGTTGTTTTGTTTTGGATCACTTACGTGCATGTTTAGAAAATTCCTCAATTAATTCGTCACGATCTCTATTTTTAGGTATATTGCCGACAAATAGCCGGTGATTGTTAAATGATATCGTAACACCAATCTTTTTGCCTTTCCGAATTTCAAAATCATTTAGCTGCAATTGTTCGAAAAGTTCACACAAAACAAAAGAAAATTTTGATTTGCTATGAAAAATTTGTATCCATTTGGGGTTCTGCGGCTTTTTTTTATTCTCTATTTTGGATTGTTTGGTTTTTGTGGGTGAAAAAATTATGGTTGTATCTGATGGTGGTGGGTGTGGGTGTGTGTGTAGTATGTGAGGGTTGTTGTTGTGCGTGTGTTGATTTTTTTTTTTAAATAAATTTGTAAGATCTAGACTTAGCCTTAGTAATTTTTTTTTTTTTTTGTAAAATTAAGTTTCTTAGTTTGTTATTATTCGTGCCAAATAAAAAGGAATTTATCGAAATATGAAAATTAGGTTTGGTTTTTAGCTAAAATTTATAAGTTTTCATTTCAACTAATATTATTTTAGTGAATTGTATAATGTGTTTTTTTAATTAAATATTGCTGTTCACACTACCGAGAGAAGTAATCAAAAATTATGATTTATGGCTTCGATTTTTTTTTATTACAGCTAAAAAAAAAGGCGAGTGTCAACCCGAAATGGTACGGTTTTTCAAGTTAACGTTTTTTCTTTACGGTATCCGAGATTCCGCATATTGTTAAAGTTTGGAAAAACAATTTTGAACGACCTGTTTTGTATGATAATACTGAATTTCGATTCTGTTCCGGTTTGACACTCTGCTATAAAGTCATCTAATGCATTTTATAATTTTTGGAATCGCAATCTTACCTTTTTACAGAAATACACTTACAATTGGAAATTTTAGACACCAATATTTCAGATGACCTTATAGCGATATAAGAAAAAAAAAAAAAAACATTTGCCTGCCATTTTCCACATGTAATAAATAAATAATAAAAAAAAAACTTGATATGCAATGCATAAAAAATTTTGGTATAATTTGAATTTTCCATTTTGATATTGTTTTTTCACGCAAAGTTAATGACTGGAGAGATTATATATATATATATTTATGAAACAATAGTAAATATAGTAAAGAAATGCTTTTGTACCGTTAATTAAAGCTTATGGCAAATGGCAAAATGGCGTCTAACTATGGGCTGAAGTATGTGTATGGCCGTGTATGTGTGTGTCTGTGTGTTTGTTTGTGTGTGTCGGGGTGTAAGTGTACTTTTGTGTGAGCAACCTAAATACAATTTTTGTAGACAATAATTGTGGTAAACACAGAGCGTCAAACCGAATCGTATTCCGATACCGGATCCGTTCAAACGTATGGTTTCAATTATTTTTTATTTTTTCGATATTCTGTTACGGTTAGGCTATATATATATGGACTATTGTATTTCAAATCGGTCAAGTTGCGGTTCCGATTCCAGTTTGACACCCTGCTTTTAAGTGCATTCATGTGTTTTTTTTTCGCATTTGAAAAGAGTCTCGAGAGTAAGATAAAATGAGGAAATATTTTCCATTGATTTCGTTATGATTTTTGACTGCATGGATGGATTGGATGGTTGGATGTTTTTATGTTGGATGGTGATGAAAGCAATAAAGTAATTGAGTAAAAATAAAAGAACTTAAACATTAACAAAATAAAACCTAAAGCTGAACAATAACCCTATACTAAGACCCTGCCTGCCTGCCCAATTAGCCAATTATCAATTCTTGTTGTAAGCCAATTGGATTTTTGTTTTGAATTAAAGCCGATTTTTGGAGACAAGTGAAAGGCGTTGAGAGATAGAAAGAAAGAAGAAGCGCCACCTTTCACATACATTGCTCTCCATAGTTGGGAAATTTTAAATACGTTGTTAATTTTGTGTGTTTTGTGTTTCAATTTACCTGTAAGTTTAC
This sequence comes from Drosophila paracracens, assembly GCA_035044025.1. NCBI lineage: Eukaryota > Metazoa > Arthropoda > Insecta > Diptera > Drosophilidae > Drosophila > Drosophila paracracens. The sequence goes on along the minus strand of JAWNMN010000435.1, from coordinate 5,210,694 downwards.
CAAATTCCTCTAAAATTTCATCTTTGCCTTTTGACTTGGGTATATTGCCTACGAAAAGGCGCAGATTCGGTACGCTTATATTTATTTTCAGACACTTGCCGGGTTTTATTTCGTGATTATCGAGCTAGGGGAAGGTAAAATGTTTTTTTTTTTAATACCAATTCAATTGTTAATCAATAATAAATCATAAATAAAAATTATAATTTGTAAAAAAAAAAAATGGAAAAACTGAAAATTGGGTTGAAGTTGGGTCATGGGAGGTCATTGGTTTTGGGGTGTGGGGGGAGGCGTCGGGTTTACAATAAATCAAATTAATAAAAAAATCAAGAAAACAAATTTAGAACAATTTTGCATTACCAATTTCGAAATGTTTTTGCAGAGTATTTTTTGTTTTTTTTTTTTATCGTTGGGAGCCGCATTTTGAAATATTAATGTAAAAGAATAAGTTAGTTCAGAGAGAGAGATTCTTGTTAGTTATAGTTAGATGATAATTTAAAGCTCTCCTGGATGGTGAGGTTAGTTGGTTAATTTTAGAGGACATGCTCGAGTTGCATTTGATTTTGTGTTGTATTTTTTTTGTATCTTTTCATAAAACCAGACAATTTGAAACGTACCCCTAAATATTATATATAGATTATATATCTACAAAGTTGATAGGCTACGATTTTGACATGATGATGCTCTATATAGCTACAAATTGACTTAAGACTAAGAAAATGAATTCAAAAAGAATAAAGTGAAAATAATATATAGATAGAGGGGATTGTACAGATTTGCAGTATATATAGAATCGCAGAGAGAACTCTTTTCAAATTATGCAAATTTCGTTTGACTCGCTTCTAGTAGTAGGTAGTACTTTCGATTTATCATCTATGTATATAAGAAAAAGGACATGCATACATAACAAATTACAGATATATATAAATATAAATATAAATATAAATATATATATATGTATATATATATATATATTATATATAGAGTATAGGCAGAGCACAAGAGTTAGAGAGTTAAGAGTTCAAGGCAGGATATTAATCTCTTTTAAAGCGCCAAATCGGATAATTTTTGTTTAGTTGTTCTTTGGTGTTGGATACTCAATTCGTACGAATTTTGGTTGCAAGCGCGGCTGTGTTGAAGACCAAAAATGTTTGTAACGAACTTTACCTACTATAGAAATTTTAGGATATATGATGTATATATATATAGTATAAGTGATACAATAGTAATAATATAATATAAAGCGCTTTAAATGGACGGACGGTGTTTTTTTTTTGCTGTGTTCAGATTTATTTATTTTTTTTTGGTGGGGGGGGGGGAGGTTTCGTTATATAGTTAAGGGTGGCTGGGTGGTTGTTGGGATAGTCAAAAGGGGTTTGGGCATAAATACCTGTCGCACAGCATTGATGGCCGCCTCGCGGTTTGTGAATGTGACAAATGCGTAACCGCGATTTGTACCCGTCATCGGGTCCATCATGAGCCGTAGGTCCCAAATGACACCACAGTTCTCGAATAGCGGTATTAGCTCATCCTCAAACATATCCTTGGGTATTTTGCCACAGAAGACCTCGCATCCGTTGCCAGGCACATTTCCCTCCCAATTTGGTGGCGGCCCGCCATATTTGCGTTGTCCTATATGATATATATAAATAATTCTCAATTCGAATTAGTAGTTAAAATATGTACTTACCTGTAGTCACATCCAATGTGTAGCCGGTCCGCTCGAGTATCTTTTTGATCTTGTCTTCGTCTGGGCCCTTCACCTGTATGGTGCTGGCGGTCGCTGGGACACCTTGCTGGCTGGCGCGACTTTTCTGGCGATAGGTCTTCATGACCCCGCACAGGTAGGCAGACTTATTTGAAACATGCTCCAGATTTGACTCGAGGAACTGACTAAGCACATTCAAGGCACCATCGACGGGAAACTCTTTGAGCGCGTCCAGCGCACGCTCATCCAGCTCGGCGTGAGCCAGTTTACCGGTTTTGTAGATTTCATCCAGTTTGCCGGCGACCTTCGAAAATTTAAAAATACAATTTTGAATAAACACATACAACTAATATAAATAATATATTTGAATATACCTTCTTGTCCAGACCGTATTCCAGCAGCTTGGGATAATCCTCTGTACGTTCGCCATCACCACGGTCATCGGCTTTCTGGTTAATGTCATCTAATAGTTCGCCATTGCCTTCCGCCATTTCTGTAATTGCAAGTACAAATAATAAATTAGAACTTATATTCCCCAAAGTCGTAAATATGTACGTTAAGAGTTCAATGAACAAGCACAAAATAAAAATGTTGAAAATGGGTCGCGAGTATTTGCCAACAAAATTCGCAACGCACGCACAAAGAGCGACAGAGAAAGAGAGCGAACGGCAGATAACAAAGCTAGCAGAGCGTGGGAGAGCGAGAAGGAGAGTAAATATGTGAGACAGAAGTTTGCAAATAAGTTCATTGACTTCAAACAAATTGTGCGTTGCGTATGATCAACAGAGTGGGCCAAAAGAGCACAGAGAGAGGCGACGCAGCACGCACAAATTAGTGCGTGCGTGACAGAGACAATCAGCAGCAGCAGTAGAGAGAGGAGCCCATGACAACAAAAGCAAAAGGTAAACAATAGAAAAGAGGCGCGTTCGCGAAATGTGCGTGCGTCTGTCCGAATGCCGGACACACGACGAACACACACGACTGACCCGAGCCGACGGCACGCGTGCGAAAGGCAGTCATAGAAACTATACTGTGACGTTTTGACATTTGTATTTGTGTGTGTGTGTGTGTGTGTGCATTGTGTGTCATTAGGACGCGAGGCAAAACTGGTTGCCAGATACTGTTTGGAAAGAAGCTTGTTTTGTGTGTTTGACATATGTATATCATTTTATTATTATTATTTATTCTTTTATATATACAAAACAATTTGAATACAAAAAAATATATTTACATTTTGCCTTGCTTTGTGTCAGTGTGCACAGGTGCACTGGCCGAGCACAAGCAGCTGACATAATGCAGAATGCAAATTGTACGAAGTGTTGCCAAGTAGAAATAGAAAATACACACACACACGCAGAGGGGAGCCAATCTATTATCAGCTAGCAATAAATACCTTTTTATTATTATTTGTTGGGCATGTGGTATGCGCGGCGATTGCTCAAACAAAAGCAAACACAGAACAAAAAAATTGAGAAGAGAACTACACAAAACGCGATTATTGCGTAACTATAGTGTATGCAAAAATAAAAAAAAAAGCTATCGAAGATCGCAATGTGCACACGAGAGCGCAAAAGCGCTAAATGAATGACCAAGCGAGAAAGAGACAGAGAGAGAAGGAGAGAACGAGCACGCGTGGGCAGCAGTGACGAGCGAATTGGTGGGAGGCGGATGGGGGTGTGCAGGCGTTCGCTGCTCATAATTCTGTTTTGCATTGCAAACAAAATGTTGAATTTTCAATGCTGCTTTTTGTTTGTTGCTCTCTCAACGGCTCTCTCTCTCTATCTCTGCCCTCACACTCTGCGCTTTGACTCTTGCTATTTCTATTTATTTTTTTTTTGCTTGCTTTTTGTGCTATCGTTCTTTCGCATGACATTGAAATACTTTGTCGAATTTGTTGCTGTTGTTGTCATTACTCACTTGCGCCCCTGTTGCGGGGCTTAATCGCGTTGTTGGTAACTCGCAGCGTTTTTGCCGCTGTCTCGATGCGCTGCTCCTGCTGCTGCGAAACGTTAAGAAACATCGCGAAAAGACGAGCAAACACAATTAAATTTCAGAGAAATGCGAGTTTTCGCTTTCTGAAAATTGTATTCGGAATTGAATTTTGCTTTAGAGATTTATTTTGTTTTGTTTCCGAATTGCACAGCTAATCTTTCACAACTGTCAAGCCCCAGTTTTGAGTAATTTCAGAACACAACAAAAGCCTACTTGATTTTCAATCATGCACGTGCTGTGCCCACATATCGATAAATAATTCTAAAATGACAACCCTGCTGCCATCCCTACGCTTCTCACCCCATCTCCACTGACTATCTAAAATTGCAACCAAAAAGAAAAAAGATGAAATTTTATGGTGCAAGTGCAGTGTGACCCAAAACAATATGACCAAAATGCCGAGTCAACAAACATGCTCCACTCTAAGAGTGGGAGAGGGCGGTGTTGACTATTGAAAATTGTCTGGGCGTGAAAATGCAGCGAGCTGTAAGTGAAAAGTGCTGTTGACAGCGGCAGCAAACCGCATGTGGCGCATTGTTTGCAACAAACACAACGGGGAGCAGCGCGTCACAAGTGCCCCCATCGAGCTGTACTATGCTGTGGAAGGGTATTTTAAATACCGTGGACTATGTTAGTAGACATATTCTTTAAGCATGTTAACGATTTGCGATCACATACTAAGCAGTCGAGAGTTCAGTGATAGTTGCAACACTTGAAAAAAAAACTACGGTTCATGTTAATGCCAACTGTCAAAATACCGCTACTCACACCCAGTGAAAGGTGGAGGCATTCTTTGTAAGAATCCAACTATTCATATGTTGGAACTGTTCCATTTTCCAACCCCGTTCATCTTATCTTATCTTCCTTCTGCCTGTGATACTCCTGTATTACCTATTTTTTATGAATTCAGGATATACAATTTACTAGTGCTTAGATAAACATACACAAATTTAAATATTCTTTCAGGAGCTGTAATCACATACGTGTACATAATACATAATAACTCATTGACGTAACTGTAGTAAACTTTTGTGTATATTTTATACATCTGGGCCTGCACGGAGATAGCCGCAACGAGGTCTCGTTTTGAATATTGTGTTTCAAAACCCTAGGCCCGCTTGCCTGGGCTTCTCTTATTACATGTGTGGAGGCATTCTCATAACCATATTTATGTCCAATTCTCACCCCTAAAGCATACCACACACACACACACACACACACAACACTCTCTGACCTGCACCACACACATTCAATTTGCACATATTTTTCTGTGCACATTTCAGCTTTTTTTAAAATTTTTTTTTTTATCCTGTCTGCGAATATCATTTTGAATGCATTTTTGTTGGTGCAGCCAGCAGAGTTCCATTTCAAGTTCCGCCCTTGGTTGCATAAAAAACGAGAGAATGCAGCAAAAAAAAATATACAGAAATTTGCATGTTTTTTTTTTTTATATTTCTTTTGCTTGGTAACTACCTCAATAAATTTTATGTTGACGCCCGGAATATGTAAACAACGACGGGGTCCCAAACAAGCCGCAAATACATAGCCCGGCACTTGTGCTGCTCTGTGTGTGCCGTTCCCGTTAGTTACTATTCTATGCGCCTTTTTTTTTGGTTTGTTTTGTTTGCACCCTTAACTACAGCTACTGTAGAGCAGTGCGGAAGGGTGGGCGGCGAGGGGTGTGTTTAATGTTGGCTGAGTTTCCACAGAAAGATACCATATAAGCTACAGGTCGAGACAGTCACGACTAAGAAATACCCTTGTAAGTGTATAGATGTGCTATCGGTAATCGATTTGTATCGATATTTGTGTAACGAGTGCAAAATAAATAAATTTGAATTCGACAGTCCAGACTGCTCGAATAGGAGATACCCTGGCTCTGCCTCTACAAATATAGATGTGCTTTCGGTATTCGATTTGTATATTATATATTTTTACTAAGATCTTTCAATAAATTTGTAAAATATCTTATATTGGTTGCTGTGTGTTTGCTTTTACTGGTTGTAGGCCAAGAGATAATGTTTGGTGCAAGGTTAGTAAATCAGCGATATGACAAATGCCTGGCGCGAACAATTTAATGCAGCTTTCAATAACAGGAGAGTTCACACAAAAGAAAATCAAAATTGCTGATAAGGCGAAATAAATCGCTTTTCGCCCATATTATTGGGGGCGGAGTTGCCACAGAATGAAGCGACTTCAGCCAGCCAGCCAGCGAGTCAGACATTATGTCTGCACAGGGGACGGGCGATGGACGACGATGGTGTCTGCAACTGGAATTACAATGCAGTTCAAATGGCCAGACGATGTGTGGCAGGGGGGGCCAGAAGAGTGGGGTTATATAGGAGAGGAGAAGAGTGTGCTCTGTTCGCTGTTGCTGCTTCTGCTGCTTTTGGGGGTTGCTTGCCATCAAATGGCAGTTGTTAAAGCACCCAAATCCACAATGACACCAAGTTATACAAGCGACAAAGTTATTAAGCAATAAAAGCTTACGAGAGAAAAGTGTCAACTAATTTAATCGCCAAATGTGCTTTCATTCGACAACAGAACTTTCGAATGACACTAGATTAAGAGACCGTACTTATTGTTACTGTGAAAGAGTGAACAAATAACAGTTGATACAACGCTTGATGCTTTAATAAGCTTGCAAAGCTTGATGCTTTTTAAAAGGCTTGCAAAGCTTGGTGCTTAAGAAAATATATATATATATAAATAATATAATAAAAAAAGAAAAAAACACAATCCTTGTATTTAAAAAATAAAGAATAAAAGCTTTCATTCTGCTTTCTAAACAATTTTCCGCTAATAAGAATTTTGTTTAAGATTGTTGTTTAAATTGTAGAAGAAAAAAAGCTTTAAAACTAACAGCATAAAAAAAGGAAATTTAAAAATGCTGTTTTAAGCCACAAAATCTAAATCGAGATTTATTTAAAATTATATTTTATTATATTTTTTTATTTTTTATATTTTTAGGAAAATAATGATTTGTTCAGCTAATGTCACTGAAGCGCTTAAGTCGGCTGGCACTTAAAGTTTTGCTTGAATTTGAAATTTCAAGAAGCTGCACAAGGGCATAGCTATAGAGTGAGGGCGTGGTGCCGGCCGAGGAGTGGAGATGGCAGCCAAGGCTGGAGGACTTGGTGGTGGACACATCGTGGCCATTTTAAATATTATTGCCATGGACTACGACGACGATAACAAAAGGAAGCAGAGTAAGGAAAAGAGAATGCGGGGCAAAACTTGGATATTGATTTTCTTGACAAACTTCACTAAAGCAATTTGAGGGTGTTGGGGGAGGGGAGTGTGCAACCCTTTTGGGGCAGGCGGGCAGATAAGCCACCCGAGGGGAGAGAGCCGAGAGTGCCATAAGCCGACTTAAGGCACGAAAATAGCTGCAGCAAGTTGTAGTTGTTGCTTGCAACGCAACTGCAGACATGCCACTTGAAACGGGAACGTGGCCAGAACGCCGCAGGCGGAAGTGTGGCAAATGTTTGCTGTAATTTATGGCCGGCAAGATACGGTAGGGGCGCGGAGGATTTGGGGAAAGGGGAAAAAGGAGGTCGATGTGGCCGCATAAGTTGCAGAAATTAATGCCACACATTGCGACAACGAAGCAATTGTGGCACACACAAGAGGTAAATTAGAAAGGGGCATGCATGCAGAACAAAAAGCAGAAGAAGAAAGAATAGGAAATTCCTTGTAATTTATGGTAAATAACGCACCCAAAAATGCATTCCCCCCATTTAGCAAATATGCGAATTGCCCAAGCGGAAGTCATGCCACAACTAGGATGGTTATTAAATGCATAGCCGGAAATCGTAAAAATGCATTGAACATAAATCAAAAACTCCTACTTAAGAATATTAGTTTCAAAAACAATGGAGTTTATCGATATTTATCGATAAATAATAGTTGTTGGACAAAAAAAATGGCTTTTTATGATATTTTCCTTTGGCTTCTTTACCAATTGCCACCAAATGTTGCAACGTAAGCTTTTTATTAAGGAATATATCATACTATTTTGAACCAATTCCCTAAAGAAGCACATAAAAAAAATGCATTTATCACAATGATAAATATTTTCCTGCAGGAAATGCGTTTGCCAAAATCAAGCCATAATCCACACAATCTTATAGTTCGAACTGACATATGTTGGACATAGTAAAACACGAATCCTTCTTGGGTTGCCAAGAAACCAATCAGATGAGAATCCTTGCAGCCTCTTTTGCTGCACAACAATATTTGCGCCAAGCTCTTTTGGCAGCCGTAAAACTTTCAATATTTGATGCACACAAACACACAATTCTGTGGCCAAAAAGCGCAGGACACGCTTCACGATGCTCAACGGGCATCAGCAAATGAAAAAAGCAGCCACGAGGCCCGAGGTGGGGTGGGGAGAGGGGGGAATGTTGCCAGTCACATGTAACTGGCCAGGCACTAAAAAATTGACTGCAATGCGGCTAAGGCCAGGAACCAAAGGATCACGTGGCTGGAGGGGGGCAGCTGGCGGGCAAATGGGGTAAGGATGTACAACAGTTGCATGCAACCGAACATTGTGTCTGCCATGCCCGGGGAATGTTCTATTTGTATTTGTGCAGTGTGCAAAGGCAAAAAAAAGAGAAAAAAAAAAATGAAAAATTAAAAAAGAAAAGGACAACGTGCTCTCCTCCTTTGAGCAAGTACATAAAGCCGTCGCCAGGGGGCGCCAGCTCCTTTTACAAACCAAAAAATAAAAAATAACAATTCATTTTTATATATGGATGTGTTATAAGATCGAGGCTAAAAACGTGGAAATGTACAAGAATGTGGACAGGTCATCCGAGCCCATAATATATATATATATATATAAAGGGTTTACACAACACCTTGATGATGTAAAACTTTGCCTGATTTCTACTAATCCTTCTACGAATTCTTCTTCTGGTCAAAGATTACGTACTCATCCACAGATAGAATTCAAATTATCTTTGTGATTTTCTTAAAAGCCACTTCATCTTATTGAATGTGAGTATTCTGTATCTGTATGGATCCGTAGATCGTGTGCCTTGTTTTCTCTCAGTCATCAGCATTTAAAATGCCAGGCTAATGCCGAGATTGAATCGATTCTCAAACCAACAAAGACCCACAATTATTTTCATTCTAGTTCATAAATTACAACTTGCAACATTTACACATTGGTTTCCATTCGCCAACAACCCCGCTGCGAGCTGCGCCGGCAATGAATATGGGTTTTTGTCGCCAACTCGTCTCGTCACCAGCTCCCCACATCTGGACAAGTTTTCTTTTGGCTTGAACAACGGCTGTATTATATAGTTAGTTTTGGCTTTCATGGCGAATTAGAAAAGAGTGCCGGCTCACAATTCTCTGCTGGGGGTCGCGCGCGCTTCTGAATGCAACGTTACTCGCTTCTTTTGGAATATTATATTTGCAAAATTAGGCTGAACTTTTTCTTCGGCTCCAACCACGCCCCGCCTGCCTGTTGTGAGGAGGTGCTTGCGCCTTGCAATTGTGACTGCCAGTGGTGCCAGGCACCACACAAACAGGACACACGCAGACAATTCGCTGCTGTTGTTGTAAACTATTGTAGTACCCCATAGAGCCTTGCGTTGCATAAAATGCAGCACACTCAGTAGTGGCGAATAGAACACATGCGAGCGAGTCATCCTTTCTTATAAGGATATATATAAATATATATATTACTAATTACAATTATAATTATAGCATTCATCATTTGTTAATGCAACACTAATCAGAGCAGAGCTTTACAACAAGTGCAGTAGCTTAGGTTAAATTGGGTCTCGAATACTAATTTTCTGAGTGAGATTTCGTGGTTTGGATAAATATATAGTCTGCTGCCGAATTGAGATGTCTGCAAAGAAGGGAGATCCAAGAGAACTGCGCACAGTGACAGAGAACATGATGAATCAACAGCAGCTGCTGGAGGTTCCTAAAGTTTCTATATGTATCGCATAAATATCGATAGTGCAGTAAGGTCTGCCAAGCTTGGTCAACTTTTCAAGCTGATCATAAAAAAGTCCGCTTTATCACTTAATATTTCTAGCCTAAATAGGGTTTCCTTTAGCTAAGTCAGCTTTATTTTATACTCACGCTTTATATGGCCAAGTAAGAAATAATTCACGAAAATATCTTCATTCAAGAAAATATCTGAAGTTAATTTGAAGTCTAGCTATGCACACATTTTATCACGACAAATAGTATCCTTGAAAGTTTTCCTATCTGGCTTCTTATTATGTTTTAGCCTGTCAAACTTGCAACAAAAAGAAAAGAAAAAAATGGAAGAAGAAGCAGCAGCAATGCAACATTGCAAGCGCAAAAATGAAAAGTCGGAATGCGAAAAGAGGCAAAAGCGGCGACAAAATGCGGCATGAAAACGTGTTTGCCGGCAACGAACTCAACTTGCCCTCCGCCGCCGGCTCCAATAAAACCCCCGCCCCCACACACACACCTTGCATCATGCGACACCCAACTGAAAAAAGAGAGAGACTGCCCGTTGAACTCCATGCGGCGGCAGAAAACATGGCGAAGCGCCAAATTATCCACACATGCAGACAAGACAAGAGCGGAGCAGAATGGAGTGGAGGAGAGAGGATGTGGTGGCCAAGAAGCAGGAGGCAAAAGAAGCGGAAACAAGATACAAGAACTGCAAATAATTGCAGCTGTACTTCTCTCCTTCTCCTCTATCTCTCTCTCTCTCTCACATGCATTCTCGCTCTAACTCGCTGCGGTTGAGAGCGCGCGCATTGCACTCGCAAAGCTTTCGACAATGCAGCAAAAAGCTCTTTTGGCGCTCTCTCATTGCATGCAGCGACGAGTTGAGCCGGCCGGTTTTCGCTTACTTTACACACACATCCATGTGCACATATGTGTGTGTTTGTGGACGCCATTTGGTTGACACGTGGCTGACGTGGAGCCCAGGCAACAAAATATGTGCAAATGTGCAAGGCGAAAACAAAATTAGAAAATAAATTGAAATTGCCAAAGCCAGCAAAAGAGCACAACTAATAAAAACATTTTATTGAAGAACTAAAATAAAATGGAAAGAAAGCAAAGCAAAGCAAAAGGCGACGCGACGCAAACCGGTTTCTGCAACAGAATCAGCAACAACAACAACAAGATATGCGAAGCAACTTTGTCTGGACTTTTCCTTATTTTAAGTTCACTTTTAATGATTTGCGGCGGCGGGCAAAAATCAAAATGGTGGACGACCAGCAGAGCAGCAGCGACGGCGACAGCAGCAGCGGCTTTTAATGCGATTGTGAGCAATGTTAAATGCATTGCCCACACACACACACACACACAGACGCCAGCAAAGCAAAGCGTCGCAGACTAAAAAAAAGCTGCAAGTTTTTGTGCAAGTATGCGTGTGCTTGGGGCCACTTTTGTTATGGCGCTCGTATGTGTGCATGTTTTTTGTTGCAGTGTTGTACAACGCAGACACAGTGGGGCGTAGTGTTGTGTTTCTAAATTTCGTCGTCTGCTGCTGCTACTTTTAGCACCTGAACGCATTTCATACAAAATACAAAAAATACAATATTAATTAATTTTGCATTAGCTACACACATGTCAGCTGCTTAGCTTTTAAATATATATCTATACAACAACATTAATGCTGTTTAATGTTTGCATACAATTGGACACACACGCATTTGCTCTCTCTCTCTCTCTCTCTCACATAAGAAATGCCGTCGCTTACTCACACGCACACACATACACATATGCACTGGCACTTGATATGAATACGACTAGTTGTTGTTGTCTGTCGGTCTGTGTGTGTGTGTGTGTGCAGTGAAAATAGCAGCGACTAGTAACATTTTTCTCGTACATATTTTTATTGCACTTTTTTAGAAATTTACCTTTTTAGATTAGCTTGCACTAAACAGAAATTCACCAAACACTCGATTTCGTTGTTTTGTTTTTTTTTGTGTATTTTATGTATGGATATAATATTTAATTGCTAGCTCATTTGCATTTTATATTTATTTATATATTAATATTTTATTTATTTATTTTTTATATTTATATTTTTTATTTTATTATTTTTGTTTTATTTATGAGATCACAGTTCCCTCCGTTCCGCGCGCGCTCTCTCTCTCTTCATCTATCTTTGCAGCTACAAATACATGTGTACATTTATGCATGCATGTGTAGGTGTGTGTGTGTGTGTTGCTTACGAATTCTCCAACAACCGAGCATCAAATACACAGATACATTTGAATTTCTATGTATATGTGTGTGTGTATATTTATATTGAACGCTTTGTTCTATATATTTTGATTTGCACTGAGTTGATTATAATTTCTATTGCTTTATTCCGATTATGTATTTTCATATATATATTATTAATATTTATTATTAGTATTATTATTATTGTTGTTGTTGGGCAGCCGCGTTGTAATTGAATGGCGAACGCAGCGTCTACGTCACCGGTTCTTCGTACGGTACTTCGCACACACGTCTTTACGTCGTCACTTGCGTCGCACAACAAAACCCACAAACAACTCTGGGGAGTCGCAGCCGCCGCAAGTCGTAACGAAAGCTGCACTGACGACGACGACTGCGACGGCGACGACGACGGCGACGGCTACAAAAATGCACACACAGTCAAATGTGTTGGGCTACAGACGGCAACGCATGCACACACTCATATATACAATGCTCGACGAAAGAGAGGCAGGCAGAAAAGTTTTGCAAAGCGTGCAAAAAAAAAAATCGACCGAGAGAACGCCTGAGAGAGCGTATTTTTGCGCAGAGAATAAGCAGCGCGAGTGGCGGCAGAATTTGCACAACAAAGCGTAAGGCGAAAAAACATGAGCACATACACACACACACAGATACGAGACGCGCTCTCTCGCTCTCGCTGCACAGAAGATCGTTTTGCTTGTGTGTGTGCGTGAAATGCAAAAACGTGTACAAGCAAAAAAAAATAATTCAAGACTGTCGGCGGGCAAAGTTGTCGCGTGTGGAACGCAAGTCTGCATGTATGTTTGTGTGTGGAACGCGGCGCTATCTTAAAATAAGAAATTGAAAAAAAAGTGAAGCAACGCAACTTTAAACTTCAAATAAATAAAAGCAAAAACAACCAAAGCAGACATGGAAAAAGAAATAATAATAAGGATTGCCTCTGCCCCCCCCAAAAAAAAATAGTAACCGATAAGCAGCGTCGACGTTCCACATGCCATCCACACACTGAGAACACATTATTTGCGCTTCTATGCAAAAAAAACATACAAAGCATTCCTTCGAAGGGGTTAAATGAGCGCAACAACAACATATACTGTTAATTTTTCATACTACTTCTGAAAAGATACCAAATTGCAATGTTCAAATCAAATGCAAGGCACACACACTGGTGCATCTACACACACGCACACAACCCCCCTCCATATTTATCTCCTCCTTGCCCTGCGCCCACGCTTATCTGTTTTTCTGTTGTTGTTGCTTTTGCTGCCCATGCGGCATTTTGGTCATGAACTTGTTGGTTTTTTTTTGCTGAGCGTAGCGTCTCCCCCGCCGCCAACCCCTGCCCACTTCTCAAACCACCTTTTCCAAACCACCAATGACGGGTCAGTTTTGGCATGTGTATCATGCACGAAGAAAAAAATAGTTGTACAATTTTGTTTTAATGTTTTTAAATGATTAATTTGTGTAAAATTAAAATATATCAAATATTATTAAAATCATGAGATCATTAAAAGTAAATTATGAATTAAGGCAAGTCAGGAATTTGACATTTTTACGAATACAACCTTTTGTGAATTGAGAGCAATTCCAAAAATCAATATATCAACCATTCAGTATAAAATTATCAGATATTTTTAAAAATATTTCCGCTTATTTTATATCATTAAACAAATTTTCAAAAGTTCAAGAACTAAGTCACTGCTGATGTTATCTATCAACTTAAATCATTATCAGAATATATGTGTAGTATGTGTATTTATTTATTTTTGATTTTTAAGAAAGCTTCTTTTGCATTACATATTTCTGAATATTCAAGAACGAATTTGATTAGGAAAATCTTTTCTTTAAGTGTGTAACTGCCCGCTACCACACCTCCGCCTGTCCAACCTAACCGCACTGTGCATTTTTGAATACAGCTGGCAAATCTGAATGCTTTTTTTTGTAATAGGCGGAATATTTGCTTTTTCTGAGCGGCTTTTTTGTTTGCCTTGAATTGCACGTGATTTCTCAAACACTACAGCAAAAATACAGCACATTTGGCAAAGCTTGAATCTAAATATTTATAAATGCATTTCTGCTCTCCAAAGTTTAAGTTTAAAAAGGCGCTCAAGTTACGCTCAGTCATCGAAGCTCTTGGGAATTTGAAACCATGGCAAGCCCCCTGCTGCTGTGCTTGAATTCCAAAAAGAGTGCTGTCCATAACAGTAAAAATAGTTTGGGGTAACCATAGATGCATCAGCATATTCGATATTCGAAAGATTTGAAAACACTCTTAATTAAGAATATGAGATTTTTTTTTTTAAATTCTCACCAAAAATAGTTTAAAAAATATATATATATAAAATGAAACATTGAAGTATTAAATATTTTCAATTAAATGATTTTTCTCAACCAATTAATTTATTAATTAATGAATCAAATCTATAAAAATTTCGGTCTATATTAAAAATTAAAAAATAGAAAATATTCAATAACAAGAGTTTTGGAAAACAGCGACTATATTTTTGATAAATAAATTATAAAAATACTACTAGACAGTTTCTATAAGAAGTATGTTTGCCATTTTCAGTTTATAAAATATTTCCACTGTTATTTATAATAATTTATAAGGCAAAGTATTAGCGAGAGTAAAAAAAGAAAGGAATTGGAAATGATGTTATAATTTTTAAATCGTTTTCCCCACACCCATTAAAAATGGTTAATGGTATAATAATAAAGTTAACTTAATTTCATCCATATTCGAGAATAATATTTATCTGTTTAAAAAGCGAAACATTTTTTTTCTTTTTCATAGTAATAAATAGACTAAGAAACAGGGATAAGTAGACGAATCTAGTCGAAAAGCCAAGCTTTTAGCTTGCTTCGAGTTTAAAATCAGATCAAATTCGCAACACATTTATCGTTATATATATATATATATATATAAATATATATATGCTTACTTGGCTTGAGCGCTTTTTAATTATATTTAGAAGTGCAATCTATTTATGTGTGAGGAGTGTATCTCAACCTGAATCGCTTGCCATATATATTATTATTATGCCATAAAGCTGCTGATAATCAGCTAGAGAGCTAAGCTGAGAGCACGAGGAAAATAAGAAATTGTGGCCGATGCCACGTAGAAATTCTCGCTATGTTTAGAATCGATTTCAAATCCGATTTCGATATCGACTTACTCAAGCGAATTGTTGTTATTGTTGATGTATCCAATGTGTGTAGAGTATCCAATTGTTTGCTGCTGCAGGTGCTGTGTGTAGATATTTAATCCGAACTCGTTCCGCTTATGTGTGTGTGGGTGGGGGGGTGTGTGTAATGTGTGTGAATTTTTTTTCCTTTTTTTTTTTAAATTTATTTTTGCACTTGAATCACAAAAACTTCACTTCATTTAAAATGCTTGTTTTCTATTTCGCTTTTTCTTTTTTTCTTTCTTTTTTTAATGCAGCGTAGGTTTTTTAAAATGATTTTCTTTTTGTATTTATTTCCCGGCGTACAGTAGAGCGTATGAATGATGATCTCTCTTTCTCTCTGTCTCTTTCTAGCTGTTGCTATGCTGTGTGTGTGTCTCTTTCACTTTTTGGCGAAGAATGCAGCGTTGCAATCAGCGTTGCATTCGCCAGCAAACTGATCTCGTTGTCGTCGTCGTCGCTGCTGCTGCGGCGGCTGCGGCTGCTTGTTGCGCACAGGAAGTGCACGAAGTGCGTCGCGGTATCAAGAGGGAAGAGCCGAACTAGTTACGAGCGCGAACCTCTCTGCTCGTCTGCGATGCTGCCTGCCTACTGCAGTTGTGTGCAGTTTATCACTCTTCCTCTCGCTCTCTCTTCGCTTTTGGGCGTGTACCGTTTGTGGAGCTATTTGATCGTGGTTCTCTCTCGGCTTTAAAGCTCCCTCTTGCTGCACTTTCCTTTATGTGTGTGCGTGCGTGTGTGTGTGTGTGTAATTGCATCAATTATTTTAAGTTACGTAAATGCTTGCGTTGTGTGAGCTTTGATTAAAAGCTTTCTTTCGGCACTTGCAATTTGTAATTTTGATTTGAAATTTCCTTTTGCTGACTGCGTTTTCTTGTACGTGTATGTGTGTGAGTGTGTGTGTGTGTGTGTGTGTGTGTGGGTGTGTGTGTGTGACGAAATATCCAATTAAAATCCAAGTTAAATTTCAAATTGAAACGCAGTCGTATTAACTAAATTTGAGTAACTGTTTTTTGTTTTTTTTTCACTTGATGATCATATTTCGCACAGAAAAACACTTTTTAAATTCAAATTCAATTTTTCTTGTTTTTTTTGTGTTATTTCACTATTTGTTTTTTTTTGTGTTTCAGGTTGTGTTTGTTTCACTTGTTAACAGTTTACACATTTTATATTTAATTTTAATGCATTTCCAAACATGACGCTGCATTTTTATGCCATAGAAGACCGTGTTAGCCTTTTATTTTGTTTATCCGTCGGATTGGTTCTTTAAAATCTTTTTAATTCTTAGACTGCGTAACTTTTTATTATAATTATTAATTATTTATTTGTTATTATAATAATTATTATTACTATTATAGAAGCGTAACACTTTGAATATTATAATTTAAATACCGTTGCAAATAAAGAAAAACTTAAACAAAAACTGGCAAATTTAAGTTGCACTAAAATAACACTAAGAAAATGGAATATTGAACTTCAGAATTTTTCTTGGGCTATGTTTTATATGTGATGAATGGATTTTGTTGTTGTTGTTGCTATTGTTTGGTTTAGTTGTTGTTATTGTTGTTTTGTTTTTACGATTATTATCCAATATATATATTTATTGTTAGACGTATGCGCGGACTTTTTGTTGTTGTTGTCGTTATTGTTGATTTTTATTTAATAAATTTTATTGCATCGAGAAGTTGTGAAATTTGTTTTGTTTCTTGAATACGTTGATTTTTTTTCGAAATAGATTGGTTTTTTGTTTACTAATATGTTGAATATTTGAAGACGTTTTTTGTGTGAAAAGTTCCAGATTTGTAATAGCGATTTTTTCGCATGGTCTTTTTGCGCGTCCGCGATACTTGCGAGTGGAGTGGCGATGCGATACAGATACAGATACCCAACTGCTGCTCGTTCAGCAGTCAGCAGTCAGTCTGTCTCGACGGCGACGTCTCTGCGCTGGGCTACAGCGACAAGAAAACAAAAAAAAACAACAGCAAAAAAGCGCACAAGCAAAAAAAAAGAGCTTGCAGCGACAAACGAGACACACGCACACACACATACACACACAGTCAAGACTCGACGTCGCTGAGCCGGCAAAGTTACACATACACACGCACACAAGCGCAGCGTGCGTTTCCTTTTTGTTTTGTTTTGGCATTCGCAGCAGCAGCGACTGCATTTGTATTGGTGTGCTGACTGCAGTCTGTGACGCTCTCACTCTCTTTCTCTCTCCCGCACACACACAGCCGTACAGTGGGCTTTTTGTAGTTTTTGCACACGTTGTCAGGCTGCAGGCAGCTAGCAACCACCCAGAGATGCCTTCGCTCGTTTTGTAGTCAAACATTTTTGTCGCTCTATAGTCAAATTACTCTCTCACGCTCTCTCTCTGTGTGTGTGGGCATCTCTAGCCGTTTGGGTTCTTTATTTTTTTTGCAATAGACTATTGGCATTTTTTATGCCAACATGCCTATGCACAAACAAAGGCACACACATATATATATATATATTTTTTTTTGACCCCTCTCTCGCAAGTTTGTCGCTGTTGCGTTTTTGTCGCTATGCGCGCGTTGAAGAACATTTCAATTAACTGCAATTCTTTCAATCCGTTTTTATGATCCACTCTCTCGGCGCTGCTCTCGCTCAGGCGTCCAAGTTTAATTAACTGACTGACAAACGTATCTAGATTCTAGAGATGCGACCGATAAGATCTGTCACTGCTTATTTTTTGTTGGATTTTTACTTTTTGCCTGCTTGTTAACTCAATTTGTGTGCAGGTGCGTTGACCGCTAGGGCAGCAGCTTAAAAGCTTAAAAGCACATTGAGAGATCAATCCAATTAACTGTAAACTACAGATCCTTAATGGGATTATGCTTTGAATGAACTTCTTGTGTGTGTACGTGTGTGTGTGTGTGTGTGTGTGTGTATGTGTGTGTCTGTTTGTGTGTGTATACATTTTATTTATATTCTTATCAGCTTTCAAACAGTTTACGATAACAATTGGCTCATAAACGATGATAAGCACACGTCATTAAAAACGTATTTGTTTTGACTCATTTCCGTCCGGGTTGAACAGTATTGAAAGACTGTGCTTATAAATAGCTTATTTGATTATAAGCATTATTTTTTCCTGATTTTGTAGTACTTGCGAAATATCACAAAATAAATGATTAGATTACGAACTGAAATTTACTTTAATGGAGAGTTCTTTTTTACGCCCACAATCTTAATTTTTGACTTAAAAACGCTTTCAGTTTCCTCAGGATTTTTAATATTTTTTGGGATCGGGTCAGCGAAAGAGAGAGCAAAGCAACAGTAAAAATTGAAGATAAATCTAGCAAAAAAAAGGTAAGAAAAGGAGGAGACAAAAACGGCAACAGACGAAGCGAGGACATGCGCGCAAGGATAACGCAGCCTGCGACGACGACGGCGACGATGTTGATGATGATGACCAGCAGCATCATCAAAAAATCGGTGGCATCATCAAACAGTAGCAGCAACAATAAATGCGGCGGCGATAACGCAGTTTTTTTTGTTGTTTTTTTTGCAGCAAACATTGAGAATCCTGTTTTGATTCCCACAGTTTTGTACCGGAGGCTTTTTTACAACAACTACAACTGACCGGGGGGACGATTTAGCTGAGCTGCTGACCAAGTGAGAGAAGTACCCCTCAGCAGCGGCGCATGGTCATCATCAATGCGGCTGCCGCTGCTGATGCCGCTGCTGCTGCTGCTGCTACTGCGTGGTCTCAAAATAATAAGATGACATCCAACACTTCTTCAGGCAGAGGCACAGGCACAGGCAGAGGCAGAGGCAAGCGCAGTCAAGTCCAAAAATTGTATACCCTAACCTTACCCCATATTATGCCTGGTGCCTCTGTGCCTGTGCCGATGCCGATGCGTTGATGAGCCTGTGCCGGTATCTCTTCCTCTGTCTCTCCCTCTCCCCCCTTTGTCTGTGCTTTTTTTTACACACAGAAAAAAAAATCTGCATGAACTATTGCTTACTTACTACAAATTTAAAATTGACTATTTCTAATTATATTCTTGCTTTAGCAATCTTTGTCTGTATGAAATTTCAAATAAACCATACGAGTAACAAGTAGTCAAAATCGATTATCGATGGCAATATAGATATACAAGTATCTGATCGGGTTAGCAGATGAAAATAAAATAAGCAATTTAATAAATTTAATTTTAAAAAAGGAAATAATGAAAAAAAAAAACAATATTTAAATAAATATAGTTATTCTAAATATTTATTTAAATATGTATTTTCATTATTTTAAATATTTTTTTTATTATTTTTTTTTGTGGTTGGTTGTCGTTAATTTTTGCGAGTGTATAAAATGCCTGTTCCAAATATTTTTCATATAAAAAATCGCTTTTTTGCGCTCGTTGGCATAATAACAACTTATGCTGCATGCTTTTAGTTTCATTCCCCCCGATAACAGAAAAAGCAGGGGCAGGCACAGCAAGGCAGCAAGAGCAGAGGGGTAGGGGCAGCGACGCACTTGGCCACACAAAGGACTTGGCCTGAAGATCGTCGCGAGCGCTCGAGAGAAAAGGACGCAGGGACTTGTCTCCATTCAAATATAATGCAGAATGTAGGTAGAGGTCGAGCCCGAGACAGAGACAGTGGTAGGGGTTAGGGGTAGGGGCAGAGGTAGGGGTAGAGGTACTCAAAGTGTACCTGAACCTCATATCTCTCTCTACGAGCAGAGCGACACGACGTTGGCCACAAAAGGATGGACATTGTCCAGTGACCAAATCTTATTGAGCACTGATGATAATTTTAGCTTGTTGTTGTTGTGGTGGTGGTGGTTATTGTTGTTCGCGTTGTTGTTGTTGTTGTTGGTCCTGGCAAGCTCCTTGTGCAAGGAGTTAGAGAGCTGGCGAAATAAAGTCTCCTGAACATTTAAACAGATTGCTTTGCAAAAATAATAGAAGCAGGTCTTATTATAGGGGTTGGATTTCAAAAGATGCTCCGGTACAAATATATAGATTTCGTCCTTATGAAATTTTTAGAAAATATCTGAAGTTGACAAATAACAGAAAGAGTTGGAATTGCTAAGTGTAGAGTTTGAAATATTATAAAATTTTTGTTTTAATCAAATTTCTATTGTCTGTAAGGTTTATTGTCAACATTTGCGCCATTATATTGTTATCAGAAGGAGTGACATAAGGAGTGATAAGTTCATGTAGTTAACCAAGTCATCTTGACTATCATATAGCAGAAATCGGTTGGTTTTTTGTTTTTTTTATGAATACATGAATTATAGTGAAAGTTAGAAGATGGCAGCTTAACTTCCATAACTACTTGTTTTAATAAATTTTTCATTATCGGAAAATGATTATATTTCTCAAGACTCCAGTTGATTCGAACCAAAAAAAAAACAAAACAAATAATAATCGACTTAAAATGGTAGAGAAAGTTTGAAAGTTTGAGCCCTGTCAACAGCATCCCTACTTTAACTGTTAATGCCATAAGTATACAGTTGAATTCAAGAAGTCGGGTCAGAAATTGTGTCAGTCGACACAATAAAATGCAAAAAATACGAAAATTTAATTCAATTAAAATTACAAAAAAAAAAATAAATATTTATAAATATTTGATGTTAGCTAAAATTTATTTTTGGGAATCAAAAGTAGCTTGGGTTCAAGGCACCCCAGGAGAGAAGTAGTGCTCAAAGATCGATGGGAGTTTAGTAGTGCAGAGCAGAGAGAGAGAGAGAGCCTAAAGTTCATTTTCAGGTTCGCTGGCCGTTCGCAAATTTGCTGTTTGCCCAACATCTTAAGGAGCAGCAAAGACACAGGATGTGGACGAGAAGAGAGGAAGAATGAAACTTCAATGCGACATTTGCATTTTTAATGCAGACCAAAAACTGCGTTTGTTTTTTACGAGTTGATTTTGATTTGCGTTCGCTTGATTTTTTCTATATACTGGTTCTAATTTTATTTTTTTTATTATTTAATATATTTGGCTTCAGTTTTTTACTCATTTTTTTTTCTTCTTTGGTTGGGTAACAGCAAGGCCATTGTGTGTTGTGCCACGGTGTCACCTTCGAGGAGCCGAAGGACCTCTCCGCTGACCAGACAACACAAAAAAACCAAAGAAAAAAATCAGAAAAGAAAAAGCTAAGCAGAAAAGCACACAGACTCACACACACACACACACACACACACACTTCGAGGCGAGTGTGCGCGGAGAAGAATATCCTTTTGTGATATATGAGTAAGTTGTACCTGAAGGATGCGCCGCCGTCACTGCTGAGCCGTTGTGTACACACACAGGGTGGTGTAGGGTGTAGGGTGGTGGTGTAGGGAAGCAAAGCTGCAGTTGATATCATTTGATATCGAGAAAGAACGTACACATATAACATATATAGCGGATGTGCCACACGGAGGTAGCACACACCCAGAGAGACGCCGTCGTGTCCAAGAAGGACGAGCAGCACCCCTCGCCATTTTGGATGGGTTGGTGGTGGTGAGCTGGCCTTTTGTTTTTATTGCCGCATCGCTGGTGGGAAAATTTATCTAAATTGTTGATGGCGTTTTTTTTTTTTCTTAAAGGATTTCGTATTCTACTTTTTTTTTTTTGGTTTTGTGTTGTTTTTGTCATATTGTGGAATGTTTTGTCGTCACGTTTTTTCGCAAAAAGTATTAAAAAAATAACCAAAAAAAAATGATGCGCAAGTAAATGTGGCCCAAAGAGTCCATAAATTAAGCCAGGGCAAAACTGACAGCATACCAAGCCAAAGGATCAGCGTCGAATATGTGGAACAACAGCAACAACAATAACTGAAATTGGATGAAGGTGTTAAAACACAATAGACGCCGTTTGTTTTTGTTGTTGTTGTTGTTGTTGTTGTTGTGTGTGTGTGTGTGTGTGTGTGTGTTGCCAGCTGATGGTATTGTTTGATTGCCACAGCGACAGGACGACGCTGTGGCATGTAGAAACTCTTTTCTCCCTAAACGAGAAAGTAAACATTTTTAGCCAATTAGCTGTCAAAAACAATCCCCCTCCTCTCCCTTCGTCCACCACCCACTCTTGACAGCCAGAGCCGGAGACGTCGAGACACTAGTGCCAAGCACCAAAAATCTAACAAACAAAAAACAGAAACCAGGCAAGAAGATATTGTGTAGCCAGCCCCTGGTGGTCCCAGGTATTTGAACTTTGGGCTCATTAATCTTTAACGAGTAGAAAATACTAGAGAAATATAATAATAAATTGGAAATTAGATTAGATTATTCTTTGAATACTATTTCAATTGGCGAAATATTAAGAATATTTGTTACTATCGATTGGATTAGTTTATGTCTATTAGGAGTGAAAATTATTTTAATCAGAAAGAGGTTAGAAGAGAATGGGAAAAGGAATTTCTAAGCTGGGAAGCTTTCAGTAAAAAAAAAATAAAACTTTGGAAATCAAATTTTCAGATTCTGGCTCCGAATTTAAAATCGTTAATTTTGCTTAACGGCTCGGGGTTCAGGTTCGCATTTCGATACATTCAGAATACACCCTTTTTGGCCACATTAATTGGGTGCAGGGTATATCAAAAATGAAGAGGAAAATCTGAAGTTCAGCGCGGAAAAACTGCGACGTCAACAGCAGCTGTAAAATTGCCAGTCGCCTTTCACACGCCACAAACTAACTGACTTGACGACTGACGTTCAAGGGTTGGCAATTATTTTTAACGAACTTTTCCTAGGCATAAGTGTGTGCATCAGTGTGTGTTAGTATTGGTATCTGTTTGTGTGTCCTGGGTCAATGTGCTGCTGTTGCAAAGAATATTGCGCATACGCCACCGATGCAGAGACGACCACAGTGGGTCACAACACGCAGAAATCTCTGACGCAATATTTTTAAAAATCGCAAGCAAAAAATACAACAAAAAATAATAATAAAACATCTGCGTTCGACACACATATAAATCTGAGTTGTTGCAGCTGCAACAACAGCAGCAGCAGCAGCCGCAATCAACGCATTAAATCAATTTTAACTTGGCCTACTTTTCAATGCTCTTCCTCTTCATCTTGCGTACAAGCAACGAAAGCTAAAAGCGAACCCTTAATGCAGTCCATGCAACATTCGCTGTTGTTATTGTTGTTGATGCTAGTTGCAGCGACTGCAGCTTGCAACTGGCACAGCAAGCACTCGCAAGAGGTACATATACAGTGCGGCGGGGTTCTTGAAAGGGGCAGGAATGCAATCTGCGCAGCACATGGCGTTTCTCACAGGAGAACTTGCCTTTTTTGCTTACCGTTTTTCGTGCACATTTGTTGCAACATCGCAGGTTGCAGCTGCTGACTCTTCACATCTCAAAAGCTCCACTTAGAAATTTATGGCACAGCTTAGAACTGGTTCTTAAGTCGACCATTTTTTAGCCTAAATGTTTGGCTAGAATATTGTCTTATTTTATACACAGAACCCATTAAAATGAGGAAAGTATATATACAGTGTCTCACAGCTTAATTGAAAGTAGGTACATATATATTAACCACATGTTGGAGCGAAGTTTCCCCGCGACAGGGAATGCCTGGATAAGATAATAAAGCCTGTTTATGTGGGATTATGTTAAGCCAGGCTTTATAAGCTGTTGTCAATTTGGCTTAACATAACCTACGATCCACATCCTCTCTCTTTGCAATGCAACCTCCATACAGCGCACTCAGCGCTGTTATCTATAACATAAATGTTAGAATATTAACATCAGTCGCTGTAACACAACCAATAATAGAAGAAGTGCAAAATATTTAAAGTGTGAATAAATATAAAGTTAAACCAAACCAACCCAAGCTGCCTTTTATTGAAGGAAGCTAGAAGCCAAGGAAAAAGACGCCCCCCCACATTTTCAAAGCCCAAGTGCCACCGTCGTTGTGTACTCAAGCAAAGTTTATTCGGGACTAAAATCAGTTGCTTAACATTATTCTGTTGCTTAACATAATTGGTACACATTAATGAGCGACTTAACATATGTATGGATGCACGGTTGCATTGAATGTTAGTTAACATAATTTTCAACATCACCAATATGAATATATGACCCTAATAAACTTGGATTTCCCCTCTTGCTAGGTAGAGTTATGTAAAAAAATATCCTTTTTGTTGGTCAATGCTTATTTCGACCAGGTACATTATGGACACATAAATCCCGGAGGCACTACATGTATTCTTGATAAGTCTATCTCAAATCAAGTATATTTTGTTAACTGCCCCCCGTGTGTGTGTGATACGAACATCGACACAAATCGGTTCTTCTTTTTTTACTCTACTTGAAGACCTTCTCACATGTGGGTGCAAGACTTTTCAAACGGAAATTTGCCAATAAAACTAGAATATATTTAACAACTGGGTTCAGGGTATATCGTAGTCGAGCGCCCACTCGAAATTTAATGTACAATATACATTGAGGTACTACTATTGATTGTACTGATAAGCTTTTAGCAAACGTTTTGGTAAAAGTCAGTAATTTCTCTCCATGTATTTATCTTATCGCATACGAAAAGAGAATATTACGATTAGAAAGAATTCAGACGGTGACCATTCAGTACACTGTTGATATTCGTTGAGTGCAGTCGAACAATTTATAAATAAATATATATGTTCACATTTGATTGACAATTTGTTGAGCAAACTATTTAAAATGAGCGATGATTTGGAATTACGATATGTACAAAGTTGATAACGTTAAACTGTTTTACATATAAATAACAGTGTAAAATTTCAGATAATTCAATATGGTTCTTTCAAGGCCCATAAAGCGATATGGCGTGATGAATGGTGCGTGGCAATTCCGTTATCTGAGACTCAACTTACGAATGACGATGTAAACTTACTAATCCGCATCAGACAACGGAATATTATTAAAGTGTATGGCATACAGATGAATTATGTACTGATGGAATATTCGGATTGTAGAGATCTCCACAGTTTCGTACATGGGAAGGGGAAGAGAAAATATACAGTGAGAGATGTGCTCAACTGGATGAGTCAGGCCGCCAGTGTTTGTTATATATATATATGATACCTACTATACAGTAAAATAGCTTATCTTCATTCATTTATAGGGTCTTCAATACCTCCATTCCATGGAACCCAACCCGTTCTTTCGACACATGTATACCAAGAGACTTATGCTATTCGGTGACTATTGGAACACCACCTTAAAAATCGGTGGAATTTTGGAGAGAAAGTTCGAATCTGAATATATGTGGCCATATGCATCACCGGAGGTTCTCTATAATGATATCTAAGATACCTTTATGTACATAATGCACATTAATATGTTTTCATGCAGGTGATAGCAGATGAAGAGTGCACTTCTCCCAAGATCAACGTGTACAGCTTTGGTATTATCTTTTGGGAGTTGATGTCGCAAAAGATTCCCTCAGTTCACGGTGAATACTTTACCAAATTGTGATTACACTTAGTTGTTAAGTGCATTACTTTCATAGATGAACGACCGATGCTTAGCGAAATACAACTACCCAACTCTGAGCCGATCAAGGAATTAATTGCAAAATGCTGTAGCTCGGATCCGTTTAAGAGGCCAGCAATGGAAGATATACTCTCCGATATTAAAGATTTTCTTAAGTAAGCTAATTATGAAATTTACTATTCAAGCATAACATTGACTTAATGATTTATATGATTGCAGAAATTTTGACGATTTCATTTTGGATCAAGCCTTAGGTGCCAACACTGGACCAGTCTACGACTTTGCAGCAATTGAAATGGGCGAGGTAGTAATATATATATAATATGTACATGATATATACATATCTTATTTATACTCCGAATTCTACATATTATAGGAAATTGGCAAGGGCCACTTTGGAGTTACGTACAAGGCGACTTGGGATGATTCGACTATTGCTATAAAGAGATTGAAACACATCAATGAAAACATCAAACATCAAATCAGGGAGCTAAGGTCTTTGTCATATAAAGAAGAAGTTGTGTCAATATTTGGGATCGCAATGGATCAAGAATTTACTTATTTGCTAATGGAATACTTGGATTATGAGTCCCTGTTCGACCGTGTTCACAATAATATGCAATCCATTCCTTTGAATTACGTTTATTGGTGGATGTCTTCTGCTGCTCGGGTATTTTCTATATCTGAATATATGCACATTTATATCCCCCTTATAACCTTACAGATTGTAATTACGATTACTATTTTCATTTGTAGGCAATTGAATACCTTCTATTTGAGGAAAAGCTAGATCCCCGTTTCCTTTGCAATTTGAAGTCTAAGAATATGATAGTTACTGGTCATAAATTGAAATTATGTAATATGTGTCTCGCATTCGAGCATATGAATGTATTGAAAAACCATTTAGATAAGTCCTACATAGCACCGGAGGTTTGTATATGTGCAAACAAATTTGTGCAGTCAATCTGTAGTTTATTCATTCATAGGTGATCAAGAAGGGAGAGTACACTACTCGGAGCGTCGTATACAGCTTTGGTATTATCTTGTGGGAGGTGCTGGCACGCAAGAAGCCTTTCTACAACTATCAAAATCAATTCCAAATTAAGAAAGCAGTCGAAGAAGGTACGATAACGAAAGATGATATTCCACCGAAAGGATTATATCATTTTGACTCTTGCAGGTGAACGTCCGCCTATTCAAGATATTCCTGAACTGTACTCAGATGAATTTCAAGAATTTCTTAATCATTGTTGGCATGAGGAACCGGCTAATCGACATGCATTGCATAGTTTAGGAAGCTTTTTACATAATATATTGCTGAGTAAAATAGATGTGTAATTACTAAAAAATCTTCTTAAAATCAATATTAATTAATAATTGAATATCTAACAATTGTTTTTCAGTGACTTGGATGTTGTCATCAATATTGCGGACATAAATGAAATAAATGTATTATTCTGTAAAATTCGATTATATTTTGCTAACTAAAATTTATTTCCTGCAGATTGTTGGGGAAAGTCAATTTGGCATTGTCTACAGAGCTGATTGGCGCGGCTTGAAGATTGGGTTGAAAGAATATAAACAACTTTTTATGAACGAAATCAAGCTAAAACATAAAAGAGAGATCAGACGACTCTCACGCATTTACCATGAGAATGTTGTGGCACTATATGGGATTGGATATATTAAGGAAATCGCACATTTAGTCATGGAATATTCTAATTGTGGATCCCTCTACAAATACTTGCATGGTGAGGAACAGCGAAGTTACACAGTTATAAATTCCCTCAACTGGATGTATCAGGCGGCAAAGGTATTTTATTCTATATCTTATTTTTTACTTTTTGTCTGACTAATTGATTTTGATTTTAAATTCCGCTTAAAGGGAATGAAGTTTTTATTGCAAATGGAGCCTTTTTCAACTATACATCGCAATTTAAATTCTCAAAATATGTTGCTGTTCGATAACTTCAGACTCTTGAAAATCAGTGATTACTGCTTTCCGCGAGATAGGGAAAATCTCTTAACCCATCAAGATAACGCCTATGTAGCACCAGAGGTTTGTGCTTCCATTCAATAAGGCTCTTTTAAATAACAAATTTAATTCCTGAGCAGGTCTTCGAGAGAGGAGAATATACAAAAGAGAGCGACGTATATAGCTTTGGGATCGTATTTTGGGAGGTGATGTCTCGCAAGAAGCCCTTCTCTCAATTCGAAAGACAATTTGAATTCACCGATGTAGAAGATATCGTAGATGGTACGAAAGTTAGAACATAACCAATACAAAGTATAATATCTTTGAATTTTTCAGGCAAACGTCCGCCTCTGAGTGATATAATTCAATCAGAGTTTAAGTACATAGAGGGCATAATTGAAAAATGCTGGGATAAAGACCCAAAAAAACGTCCTACATTTTTGGATCTATTCAAACAGCTTAATATGCCTAAGTAAGTTGAAAATGGAAAATATATTTTAATTCTAAATTGTATTTAGTAATATAAGTTTTCTATAAATCTTTCTGTTGCCTAATATAAATTAATTAAATCTTTAATTATTTCGAAGGTTGTTTGATAAAGTCGCTCAGTTTGAACCTGAAGTGGTCCCGGCCATAGACCTTACGGATATTCAACTTTTTGAGGTTAGATGCAATGAAACATATTTTACTCTATAAACATTCATTTTAACCCACCAGGAAAGGGAAAGTGTTGGACAAGGTGCCTTCGGAGATATCTACAAAGCTAACTGGTGTAACAAAGAGATCGCAGTAAAGAAATGCGCAATGTGTTCAGGGGAATTCAACACCGACGACGACGTAGAGAACATTAAAGCACTTTCCCGCGTTCGTCACGAGAATATCGTAAAGCTATATGGAATTGCAATTGATGAAAATAATGCACCTATTTATATACTAATGAATTATCCAGAGTGTACAACCCTCGACAACTACTTGCACGGAGAAGAGAATTTTGATTATACAGTGGGGCAGGGACTCCGTTGGATGATCCAGTGTGCTAAGGTTTG
Source organism: Drosophila paracracens (assembly GCA_035044025.1). NCBI lineage: Eukaryota > Metazoa > Arthropoda > Insecta > Diptera > Drosophilidae > Drosophila > Drosophila paracracens. The sequence goes on along the minus strand of JAWNMN010000435.1, from coordinate 5,182,166 downwards.
GTCGAAGGCAGTTGCATCAATATGCATGAATATTAATTTAACAATGATTTTATTTGAAATTCCTTTTAGGGGTTAGCCTACTTGCAGAGGATGAAACCAAAACCTATTTTTCATAATTGTTTAACGCCATGCAGCCTACTCCTAACTGAAAATTACCAAATTTTGAAAATAAGCGATTTTGGAATAGCTCATGAACTGCCATTGGCTTATAAGGCATTCGCTGTAGAGGTCAAGAGGTCAACTATTTCCGAAGAAGAAGAAGAAAACGATTTAATTTCGATTTGTTGGAATAAGCATTTATGGAATGATTTCTGCATAGGTTTAATTCTATGCGAGGTGATGTCACGCCGGATAGTCGATTTTTCAATGAATTCACTTTATGAATCAATTGAGTCAATAGATAATTTAAAATTCACGTTTGATATACAAGATATAATTAAATATTGTTTGCTGTTGAGGCATACTATACCAATGGAACAAATGGCCAATGATCTTACAAAAATACTTATGTAAGCTTGATTTGAATTTCAACAAGTAAAGTTGTAAGATAATTGAATTTGTATTCCTTATTTGATTTCAGGATATATAGATCTAGCATATTCGATCGAGTAATACGACCATATAAGGAAAATGAGAAAAAGGTAATATTAATATACTTATGCATATCTGTTCTTACTGATAATGTTTTCTGCTACTTCAGGAACAACTTAGAGAAGAAAGATTGAATCTATTAAGGTCTGGGTAAGTGTTCAATGTGACAACAGATGTGAATTGAAATGATATATTATTTAGTTATTTGATAATTAATTTGTTTCCATTCATTTCATTTGATTTTATTCTAACTATTCATAGAAAAACGTGCCCACTGAAGGATATAGAGTTTGATCAGGTATTAAGTAACAAAATAAATTAATTTGGAGATAATTTAATTTCAACCTTGCAGAGTATTGGGGAAGGCGGATACGGCGTTGTTTACAAAGCTCGTTGTTATAAAATGAATATTGCTGTAAAAAAAATTAAAGAAGCCAATACAAGAAGTGATTCATTTAACAAAGAGGTCAAGATGCTAGCATCTGTTGACCACGAGAATATTGTGAAACTATATGGCACCTCCTCAGATTCGACATCTCTTTATTTACTCATGGAATATGCAGAGAATGGATCGCTCCATGACTTCTTGCACGGACAAAAACAACTTCCTTACAAAATGTCAGATGGAATTGAATGGATGATTCAGCTTGCTAATGTTTGTTCGTTTAATATAAAATATTATATCATGTCATTTAATTCCTATTCTCACTTATAGGGTATGGCTTACTTGCATGATAAAAAACCAAAGCCCATAATTCATCGCGATTTGAAACCTCAAAATTTATTGCTAAGCAAAAACTTCAAACAGTTGAAGATTGGAGATTTTGGCACCGTTAAGATATTGGCGACGCAAAATACGAAACTATTTGTTGGCACTACTCTTTATATGGCACCCGAGGTTTTTATTAATTAACAAATTTGCATAAAGCTAATATATTAGTAAGCATTTTCATTTACTCGCAGGTTGCCGATTCAGACGGAAAATATACGGAAAAATGCGACATTTACAGCTTTGGCATTACTCTATGGGAGGTAATGTCGCGCAGAAGGCCTTTCGATCACCTAAAAAATCCCACGGAAATTGCAGTTATGTATTATGTGACCGTAAACGGAGGGCGACCGGAAATGAATGTTTTCTCTCAATTCGAAAGGCAATTTGAATGCACCGATGTAGAAGAGATCGTAGATGGTACGAAAGTTAGAACATAACCAATACAAGTATAATATCTTTGAATTTTTCAGGCAAACATCCGCCTCTGAGAGATATAAGTCAATCAGAGTTTAAGTGCATAGAGAGCATAATTGAAAAATGCTGGGATAAAGACCCAGAAGAGCGTCCTACATTTTCGGAACTAGTCGAACAGCTTAATATGCCTGAGTAAGTTGAAAATGGAAAATGTTTTAATTCTAAATTGTATTTAGTAATAAGTTTTCAAGAAATCTTTCTGTTGCTTAATATAAATTAATTAAATCTTTAATTATTTCGCAGGTTATTTGAACCTGATGTGGACCCGGCCGTAGATCTCGCGGATATTCAACTTTTTGAGGTTAAATGCAATGAACCATATTTTACTCTATAAACATTCATTTTAACCCACCAGGAAAGGGAAAGTGTTGGACAAGGTGCCTTCGGAGATATCTACAAAGCTAACTGGTGTAACAAAGAGATCGCAGTAAAGAAATGCGCAATGTGTTCAGGGGAATTCAACACCGACGACGACGTAGAGAACATTAAAGCACTTTCCCGCGTTCGTCACGAGAATATCGTGGAGCTATATGGAATTGCAATTGATGAAAATACTGCATTTATACTAATGAATTATCCAGAGTGTACAACCCTTGACAACTACTTGCACGGAGAAGAGAATTTTGATTATACAGTGGGGCAGGGACTCCGTTGGATGATCCAGTGTGCTAAGGTTTGGTCGAAGGCAGTTGCATCAATATGCATGAATATTTATTTAACAATTATTATTTTATTTTAAATTCCTTTTAGGGCTTAGCCTACTTGCAGGCGATGAAACCAAAACCTATTTTTCATAATTGTTTAACGCCATGCAGCCTACTCCTAACTGAAAATTACCAAATTTTGAAAATAAGCGATTTTGGAATTGCTCACGAACTGCCATTGGCTTATAAGGCATTCGCTGTAGAGGTCCAGAGGTCAACTTTGTTCGAAAAAGAAGAAGAAGAAAATGATTTAATTTCGATTTGTTGGAATAAGCATTTTTGGAATAGTTTCTGCCTAGGTTTAATTCTATGCGAGGTGATGTCACGCCGGATAGTCGATTTTTCAATGAATTCATTTGATATATTTTTTGAGTCAATCCGTAATTTAGAAGATACGTCTGATATACTATTTATAACGATACATTGTTCGCGGTCCAGGCAAAATATAGCAATGGATGAGATTGCCTCTTATCTTACAACAATACTTAAGTAAGCTTGACTTGAATTTCAACAAGTAAAGTTATAAGATAATTGAATTTGTATTCTTTATTTGATTTCAGGAAAAATAAATCTAGCATACTCGATCGAGTAATAAGACCATATAAGGAAAATGAGAAAAAGGTAATATTAATATACTTATGCATATCTGTTCTTACTGATAATGTTTTCTGCTACTTCAGGAACAACTTAGAGAAGAAAGATTGAATCTATTAAGGTCTGGGTAAGTGTTCAATGTGACAACAGATGTGAATTGAAATCATATATTATTTAGTTATTTGATAATTAATTTGTTTCCATTCATTTCATTTGATTTTATTCTAACTATTCATAGAAAAACGTGCCCACTGAAGGATATAGAGTTTGATCAGGTATTAAGTAACAAAATAAATTAATTTGGAGATAATTTAATTTCAACCTTGCAGAGTATTGGGGAAGGCGGATACGGCGTTGTTTACAAAGCTCGTTGTTATAAAATGAATATTGCTGTAAAAAAAATTAAAGAAGCCAATACAAGAAGTGATTCATTTAACAAAGAGGTCAAGATGCTAGCATCTGTTGACCACGAGAATATTGTGAAACTATATGGCACCTCCTCAGATTCGACATCTCTTTATTTACTCATGGAATATGCAGAGAATGGATCGCTCCATGACTTCTTGCACGGACAAAAACAACTTCCTTACAAAATGTCAGATGGAATGGACTGGATGATTCAGCTTGTTAATGTTTGTTCGTGTAGTATAATATATTATATCATGTCATTTAATTCCTATTCTCACTTATAGGGTATGGCTTACTTGCATGATAAAAAACCAAAGCCCATAATTCATCGCGATTTGAAACCTCAAAATTTATTGCTAAGCAAAAACTTCAAACAGTTGAAGATTGGAGATTTTGGCACCGTGAAAGAATTGGTGACGCTAAATACACAAGTTGGCACTACTCCTTATATGGCACCCGAGGTTTTTATTAATTAACAAATTTGCATAAAGCTAATATATTAGTAAGCATTTTCATTTACTCGCAGGTTGCCCATTCAGACGGAAAATATACGGAAAAATGCGACATTTACAGTTTTGGCATTACTCTATGGGAGGTAATGACGCGCAGAAGGCCTTTCGATCACCTAGAAAATCCCACGGAAATTGCAGTTATGTATTATGTGACCGTAAACGGAGGGCGACCGGAAATGAATGTTAAACTTCTAACAGAATGTGAGCAATTGCAAAAACTCATTGAGAGTTGTTGGAATCACCTTCCGAAGAAGCGACCCTCTGCCGGATCGATTCAACTTTCTGATATTCCGAGGAGTTCTGAACCTATTGTCAAACCTGAATGATAGAATGAACAAATAATAATTTGCTTATAAATTCAGTGCGCATATAAGAAATGAAAAATTATGAAAAAAAAGAATAAATAATTGCTCTTAATTGTTAAATGAAAATGCTCCTGCTTATATAATCTGCCAAAGATTATAATTTACTCAACAAGTTTGTGAAGCATTGAAGGAAACATCTCCAATCCCAGTAAATATATTCTTTATCCGCATATCACTTGCAGAGTCCATAATTCTCTGTTCCTCTGTCTGCCTGTATCAACAAGACGAAGTGAGACACATTGAATATCTGAAGACATCAAATTCGGAATAGAAGTTATTGTATATTTATCGATACAATTTTAACACTTTGTCTGACGCAGGCACAGAGAAGTATGTGTTCCAAGTGTCAAGGCTCTATCCCGAAGGAAATAATTACTGATTAATTGATTGGATAGATCCCTGAAAAGAATGCACGTCAAACATGAATGGAGAAAATTATGTGTTAAAAAATTACAAGTTTGAATAATTGGCTGAATTGGGGTCTGCATCTTAGTAACTAGTTATGTGTGTGAGGTATGAAAAATGCTGCTAGAGGATGTCAACTGTTAACCGCTATATGGCTAGATGATGTAGTGCTCCGATTTGATTAGATTTCAAGTAACAAGATAGCTTCATAAATGGCATAGATTAAGTAGGTGACTTTTTTTGGTAAGCGAATTACACCGCATACAAATCTGCGCAGCACATGGCATTTTCAATGCGTAAAATATATCACCTACAGTTGCAACATTTCAGGTTGCAGCTGCTGACTCTTCACGTCTCAAAAGCTCCACTTAGAAATTTATGGCATAGTTTACAATTTAATTCGACCATTTTTAGCCTAGAATCTCTCTCTTTGCAATGCAACCTCCATACAGCGCACTCAGCGCTGTTATCTATAACATAAATGTTAGAATATTAACATCAGTCGCTGTAACACAACCAATAATAGAAGTGCAAAATATTTAAAGTGTGAATAAATATAAAGTTAAACCAAAACAACCCAAGCTGCCTTTTATTGAAGGAAGCTAGAAGCCAAGGAAAAAGACGCCCCCCCACATTTTCAAAGCCCAAGTGCCACCGTCGTTGTGCACTCAAGCAAAGTTTATTCGGGACTAAAATCAGTTGCTTAACATTATTCTGTTGCTTAACATAATTGGTACACATTAATGAGCGACTTAACATATGTATGGATGCACGGTTGCATTGAATGTTAGTTTCAACATCACCCTAATAAACTTGGGTTTCACCACCGGCTAAATAGGGTTATCTAAAAAAGTAACCTATTTAGTGGTCAATGCTTATTTCGACCAGGTACATTATGGACACATAGAAGCCATAAAACCCGGATTTTTTAACCTCAAGTTGTGAGGCACTGCATGTATTCTGGATAAGTCAATCTCAAACCAAGTATATTTTTTAACTGTCCCGTGTGATACGAACATCGACACAAACCGGGGTTTCTCCTTTTTTTTACTCTGCTTGAAGACCTCACATGTGGGTACAAGACTTTTCAAACGGAAATTTGCCAATAAAACTAGAATATATTTAACAACTGAGTTCAGGGTATATCGTAGTCGAGCGCCCACTCTAAATTTAATGTACAATATATGTACATTGAGGTACTACTATTGATTGTACTGATAAACTTTTATCAAACGTTTTGGTAAAAGTCAGTGTATATAAATCCTTATACACACGATTTGAGCTCTTAATTCAGACTGCCTGCTCTGACGAGCAGGCCCTTTATTTATATAAAACGCTTAAACCTAAAATACATAGAAAAAATACACTATGCAGCCGCTTAAGGCGACTGCGTTGGTCCCTTATCGAGTGCGGCCGTTTGTAAGGCGACATCTCTCTAAAAATAGCTTGACCCATGCAAACCAGCCTCAAGTGCCAGCTATCAGCAGCTCAGAGCGTCACATGTTCATACTCGAACAGTCAGTAATTTCTCTCCATGTATTTAACTTATCGCATACGAAAAGAGAATATTACGATTCGAAAGAGTTTAGACGGTGACCATTCAGTACACTGTTGATATTCGTTGAGTGCAGTCGAACAATTTTGTTCAGCAATTTATTTAAAATGAGAGATTATTTGGAATTACGTGATGTACAAAGTTCATAACGTTGAACTATCTTACATATAAATAACAGTGTTAAGTTTCAGATAATTCAATATGGTTCTTTCAAGGCCCATAAAGCGATATGGCGTGATGAATGGTGCGTGGCAATTCCGTTATCTGAGACTCAACTTACGATAGACGATATAAAATTACTAATGCGCATCAGAAATGAGAATATTATTGAAGTGTATGGCATACAAAAGGATTATGTACTAATGGAATATTCGGATTGTGGATCTCTCCACAGTTTCTTACATGGAAAGGGGCAGAGAGAATATACAGTGAAAGATGTGCTCAACTGGATGAGTCAGGCCGCCAGTGTTTGTTATATGTATATATGATACCTATACAGTTAAATAGCTTATCTTCATTCATTTATAGGGTCTTCAATACCTCCATTCCATGGAACCCAACCCGTTCTTTCGACACATGTATACCAAGAGACTTATGTTTTTCGAGAGGAATAATAAAACCTTAAAAATCGGTGGAATTTTGGAGAGAAAGTTCGAATCTGAATATATGTGGCCATATGCATCACCGGAGGTTCTCTATAAAGACATCTAAGATACCTTCATGTACATAATGCACATTAATATGTTTTCGTGCAGGTGATAGCAGATGAAGAGTGCACTTCTCCCAAGATCAACGTGTACAGCTTTGGTATTATCTTTTGGGAGTTGATGTCGCGAAAGATTCCTTCAGTTCACGGTGAATTCCTTACCAAATAGCGATTACACTCAGTTGTTAAGTGCATTACTTTCATAGATGAACGACCGATGCTTAGCGAAATACAACTACCCAACTCTGAGCCGATCAAGGAATTAATTGCAAAATGCTGTAGCTCGGATCCGCTTAAGAGGCCATCAATGGGAAAGATACTCTCTGATATTGAAGATATGTTTGAGTAAGCTAATTATGAAATTTACTATTCAAGCATAACATTTATTCAATGGTTCATTTATTGCAGAAGTTCCGACGGTAATACAGGACCAGTCTACGACTTTGCAGCAATTGAAATGGGCGAGGTATTAATATATATGATACATTCGTGTATATATACATATCTTATTTATATTTCGAATTCTACATCTTATAGGAAATTGGCAAGGGCCACTTTGGCGTTACGTACAAGGCGACTTGGGATGATTCGACTATTGCTATAAAGAGATTGAAACACATCAATGAAAACATCAAACATCAAATCAGGGAGCTAAGGTCTTTGTCATATAAAGAAGAAGTTGTGTCAATATTTGGGATCGCAATGGATCAAGAATTTACTTATTTGCTAATGGAATACTTGGATTATGAGTCCCTGTTCGACCGTATTCACAATAATAGGCAATCCATTCCTGTCATTGATGTATACAATTGGATGTCTTCTGCTGCTGAGGTATTTACTATATCTGAATATATGCACATTTACATCCCCCAATAACTTACAGATTGTAATTACGATTACTATTTTCATTTGTAGGCAATTGAATACCTTCTATGTGAGAAAAAGCTAGATCCCCGTTTCCTTTGCAATTTGAAGTCTAAGAATATGATAGTTACTGGTCATAAATTGAAATTATGTAATATGTGTCTCGCATTCGAGCATATGAATGTATTGAAAAACCATTTAGATAAGTCCTACATAGCACCGGAGGTTTGTATATGTGCAAACAAATTTGTGCAGTCAATCTGTAGTTTATTCATTCATAGGTGATCAAGAAGGGAGAGTACACTACTCGGAGCGTCGTATACAGCTTTGGTATTATCTTGTGGGAGGTGCTGGCACGCAAGAAGCCTTTCTACAACTATCAAAATCAATTCCAAATTAAGAAAGCAGTCGAAGAAGGTACGATAACGAAAGATGATATTCCACCGAAAGGATTATATCATTTTGACTCTTGCAGGTGAACGTCCGCCTATTCAAGATATTCCTGAACTGTACTCAGATGAATTTCAAGAATTTCTTAATCATTGTTGGCATGAGGAACCGGCTAATCGACATGAATGGAATGGTTTAGGAGGGTTATTATATGATATATTGATGTTTAACAGAAACATGTAATTACTAAAAAATCTTTTCAAAGTCAATATTAATTAATAATTGAATATCTATTGTTTTTCAGTGACTTTGTTGATGATATTGTCATCGATATTGCGGACATAAATGAAATAAATGTATTATTCTGTAAAATTCGTTTATATTTTGCTAACTAAAATTTATTTCCTGCAGATTGTTGGGGAAAGTCAATTTGGCATTGTCTACAGAGCTGATTGGCGCGGCTTGAAGATTGGGTTGAAAGAATATAAACAACTTTTCAAGAACGAAATCAAGCCAAAACATGAAAGTGAGATCAGACGACTTTCACGCATTTACCATGAGAATGTTGTGACACTCTATGGGATTGGATATATTAAGGAAATCGCACATTTAGTCATGGAATATTCTAATTGTGGATCCCTCTACAACTACTTGCATGGTGAGGAACAGCGAAGTTACACAGTTATAAATTCCCTCAACTGGATGTATCAGGCGGCAAAGGTATTTTATTCTATATCTTATTTTTTACTTTTTGTCTGACTAATTGATTTTGATTTTAAATTCCGCTTAAAGGGAATGAAGTTTTTATCGCAAATGAAGCATTTTCCAACCATACATCGCAATTTAAATTCTCAAAATATGTTGCTGTTCGATAACTTCAGACTCCTGAAAATCAGTGATTACTGCTTTCCGCGAGATACGGAATATCTCTTAACCCATCAAGATAACGCCTATGTAGCACCAGAGGTTTGTGCTTCCATTCAATAAGGCTCTTTTAAATAACAAATTTAATTCCTGAGCAGGTCTGGGAGTTAGGTGAATATACAAAAGAGAGCGACGTATATAGCTTTGGGATCGTATTTTGGGAGGTGATGTCTCGCAAGAAGCCCTTCTCTCAATTCGAAAGACAATTTGAATTCACCGATGTAGAAGATATCGTAGATGGTACGAAAGTTAGAACATAACCAATACAAGTATAATATCTTTGAATTTTTCAGGCAAACGTCCGCCTCTGAGTGATATAATTCAATCAGAGTTTAAGTACATAGAGGGCATAATTGAAAAATGCTGGGATAAAGACCCAAAAAAACGTCCTACATTTTTGGATCTATTCAAACAGCTTAATATGCCTAAGTAAGTTGAAAATGGAAAATATATATTAATTTTTAATTGTATTTAGTAATTAGTTTTCTATAAATCTTTCTGTTGCTTAATATAAATTAATTAAATCTTTAATTATTTCGCAGGTTGTTTGAACATGAAGTGGTCCCGGCCATAGACCTCGCGGATATTCAACTTTTAGAGGTTAGATGCAATGAAACATATTTTACTTAGTAAACATTAATTTTAACCCACCAGGAAAGGGAAAGTGTTGGACAAGGTGCCTTCGGAGATATCTACAAAGCTAACTGGTGTAACAAAGAGATCGCAGTAAAGAAATGCGCAATGTTTTCAGGGGAATTCAACACCGACGACGACGTAGAGAACATTAAAGCACTTTCCCGCGTTCGTCACGAGAATATCGTGGAGCTATATGGAATTGCAATTGATGAAAATAATGCACCTATTTATATACTAATGAATTATCCAGAGTGTACAACTCTCGACAACTACTTGCACGGAGAAGAGAATTTTGATTATACAGTGGGGCAGGGACTCCGTTGGATGATCCAGTGTGCTAAGGTTTGGTCGAAGGCAGTTGCATCAATATGCATGAATATTTATTTAACAATTATTATTTTATTTTAAATTCCTTTTAGGGGTTAGCCTACTTGCAGAGGATGAAACCAAAACCCATTTTTCATAATTGTTTAACGCCATGCAGCCTACTCCTAACTGAAAATTACCAAATTTTGAAAATAAGCGATTTTGGAATTGCTCACGAACTGCCATTGGCTTATAAGGCATTCGCTGTAGAGGTCAAGAGGTCAACTATTTCCGAAGAAGAAGAAGAAAACGATTTAATTTCCTTTTGTTGGAATAAGTTTTTTTGGAATAATTTCTGCATAGGTTTAATTCTATACGAGGTGATGTCACGCCGGATAGTCGATTTTTCAACGATTCCCCTAAAAAAATCATTTGGGTCAATTCATAATTTAAAAGACACGATTGGAATACGAAATATAATTGAAAATTGTTTGCGGTCAGAGTATATAACAATGGAAGAGATTGCATCTGAGCTTACAGTGAGACTTACGTAAGCTTAGTTTAAATTTCAACAAGTAAAGTTGTAAGATAATTGAATTTGTATTCTTTATTTGATTGCAGGAAAAATAAATCTAGCATACTCGATCGAGTAATAAGACCATATAAGGAAAATGAGAAAAAGGTAATATTAATATACTTATGCATATCTGTTCTTACTGATAATGTTTTCTGCTACTTCAGAAACAACTTCGAGAAGAGAGATTGAATCTAGTAAGGTCTGGGTAAGTTTTCAATGTGACAACAGATGTGAATTGAAATGATATATTTAGTTATTTGATAATTAATTTGTTTCCATTCATTTCATTTGATTTTATTCTAACTATTCATAGAAAAACGTGCCCACTGAAGGATATAGAGTTTGATCAGGTATTAAGTAGCAAAATAAACTAATTTCGAGATAATTTAATTTCAACCTTGCAGCGTATTGGGATAGGCAGTTTCGGCGTTGTTTACAAAGCTCGTTGTTATAAAATGATTATTGCTGTAAAAACAATTAAAGAAGCCAATACAAGAAGTGATTCATTTAACAAAGAGGTCAAGATGCTAGCATCTGTTGACCACGAGAATATTGTGAAACTATATGGCACCTCCTCAGATTCGACATCTCTTTATTTACTCATGGAATATGCAGAGAATGGATCGCTCCATGACTTCTTGCATGGAGAGAAACAACTTCCTTACAAAATGTCAGATGGAATTGAATGGATGATTCAGCTTGCTAATGTTTGTTCGTTTAATATAAAATATTATATCATGTCATTTAATTCCTATTCTCACTTATAGGGTATGGCTTACTTGCATGATAAAAAACCAAAGCCCATAATTCATTGCGATTTGAAACCTCAAAATTTATTGCTAAGCAAAAACTTCAAACAGTTGAAGATTGGAGATTTTGGCACCGTTAAGATATTGGCGACGCTAAATAATACACTAGTTGTTGGCACTGCTCCTTATGTGGCACCCGAGGTATTTATTAATTAACAAATTTGCATAAAGCTAATATATTAGTAAGCATTTTCATTTACTCGCAGGTTGCCGATTCAGACGGAAAATATACGGAAAAATGCGACATTTACAGCTTTGGCATTACTCTATGGGAGGTAATGTGGCGCAGAAGGCCTTTCGATCACCTAGGAAATTCCACGGAAAATGCACTTTTGACGTTTTTTGTGGTCAAAGACGAATGGCGACCGGAAAGGAATGTTTTCTCTGAAATCGAAAGAATCGAATTCACCTACATAGAAGAGATCATAAATGGTACGAAAGTTAGAACATAACCAATACAGAGTACAATATCTTTGAATTTTTCAGGCAAACGTCCGCCTCTGGGTGATATAATTCAACCAGAGTTTAAGTACATAAAGAGCATAATTGAAAAATGCTTGGCTAATGAGCCAAAAGAGCGTCCTACATTTTCGGAACTTGTCGACAAGCTGCATAAGCCTAAGTAAGTTGAAAATGGAAAATATATTTTAATTTTTGATTGTATTTAGTAATTAGTTTTGTATAAATCTTTCTGTTGCTTAATATAAATTAATTAAATCTTTAATTATTTCGCAGGTTGTTTGAACATGAAGTGGTCCCGGCCATAGACCTCGCGGATATTCAACTTTTAGAGGTTAGATGCAATGAAACATATTTTACTTAGTAAACATTAATTTTAACCCACCAGGAAAGGGAAAGTGTTGGACAAGGTGCCTTCGGAGATATCTACAAAGCTAACTGGTGTAACAAAGAGATCGCAGTAAAGAAATGCGCAATGTTTTCAGGGGAATTCAACACCGACGACGACGTAGAGAACATTAAAGCACTTTCCCGCGTTCGTCACGAGAATATCGTGGAGCTATATGGAATTGCAATTGATGAAAATAATGCACCTATTTATATACTAATGAATTATCCAGAGTGTACAACCCTCGACAACTACTTGCACGGAGAAGAGAATTTTGATTATACAGTGGGGCAGGGACTCCGTTGGATGATCCAGTGTGCTAAGGTTTGGTCGAAGGCAGTTGCATCAATATGCATGAATATTTATTTAACAATTATTATTTTATTTTAAATTCCTTTTAGGGGTTAGCCTACTTGCAGAGGATGAAACCAAAACCTATTTATCATAACTGTTTAACGCCGTGCAGCCTACTCCTAACTGAAAATTACCAAATTTTGAAAATAAGCGATTTTGGAATTGCTCACGAACTGCCATTGGCTTATAAGGCATTCGCTGTAGAGGTCAAGAGGTCAACTATTTCCAAAAAAGTAGAAGAAAACGATTTAATTTCCTTTTGTTGGAAAAAGTGTTTTTTTAAACCTTTTTGCATGGGCTTAATTCTATGCGAGTTGATGTCACGCCGGATTGTCGATTTTTCAACGATTCCCCTAAAAAAATCATTTGGGTCAATTCATAATTTAAAAGACACGATTGGAATACGAAATATAATTGAAAATTGTTTGCGGTCAGAGTATATAACAATGGAAGAGATTGCATCTGAGCTTACAGTGAGACTTACGTAAGCTTAGTTTAAATTTCAACAAGTAAAGTTGTAAGATAATTGAATTTGTATTCTTTATTTGATTGCAGGAAAAATAAATCTAGCATACTCGATCGAGTAATAAGACCATATAAGGAAAATGAGAAAAAGGTAATATTAATATACTTATGCATATCTGTTCTTACTGATAATGTTTTCTGCTACTTCAGAAACAACTTCGAGAAGAGAGATTGAATCTAGTAAGGTCTGGGTAAGTTTTCAATGTGACAACAGATGTGAATTGAAATGATATATTTAGTTATTTGATAATTAATTTGTTTCCATTCATTTCATTTGATTTTATTCTAACTATTCATAGAAAAACGTGCCCACTGAAGGATATCAAATTTGGTCAGGTATTAAGTAGCAAAATAAACTAATTTCGAGATAATTTAATTTCAACCTTGCAGCGTATTGGGAAAGGCAGCTTCGGCGTTGTTCACAAAGCTCGTTGTTATAAAATGAATATTGCTGTAAAAAAAATTAAAGAAGCCAATACAAGAAGTGATTCATTTAACAAAGAGGTCAAGATGCTAGCATCTGTTGACCACGAGAATATTGTGAAACTATATGGCACCTCCTCAGATTCGACATCTCTTTATTTACTCATGGAATATGCAGAGAATGGATCGCTCCATGACTTCTTGCATGGAGAGAAACAACTTCCTTACAAAATGTCAGATGGAATTGAATGGATGATTCAGCTTGCTAATGTTTGTTCGTTTAATATAAAATATTATATCATGTCATTTAATTCCTATTCTCACTTATAGGGTATGGCTTACTTGCATGATAAAAAACCAAAGCCCATAATTCATTGCGATTTGAAACCTCAAAATTTATTGCTAAGCAAAAACTTCAAACAGTTGAAGATTGGAGATTTTGGCACCGTTAAGATATTGGCGACGCTAAATAATACACTAGTTGTTGGCACTGCTCCTTATGTGGCACCCGAGGTATTTATTAATTAACAAATTTGCATAAAGCTAATATATTAGTAAGCATTTTCATTTACTCGCAGGTTGCCGATTCAGACGGAAAATATACGGAAAAATGCGACATTTACAGCTTTGGCATTACTCTATGGGAGGTAATGTCGCGCAGAAGGCCTTTCGATCACCTAGAAAATCCCACGGAAATTGCAATTATGTATTATGTGACCGTAAACGGAGGGCGACCGGAAATGAATGTTTTCTCTGAAATCGAAAGACAATTTGAGTTCACTGATGTAGAAGAGATCGTAGATGGTACGAAAGTTAGAACATAACCAATACAGAGTACAATATCTTTGAATTTTTCAGGCAAACGTCTGCCTCTGGGTGATATAATTCAACCACTGTTGTTTGAGTACATAAAGAGCATAATTGAAAAATGCTGGGATAAAGACCCAAAAAAACGTCCTACATTTTTGGATCTATTCAACCAGCTTAATATGCCTAAGTAAGTTGAAAATGGAAAATATATTTTAATTCTAAATTGTATTTAGTAATATAAGTTTTCTATAAATCTTTCTGTTGCCTAATATAAATTAATTAAATCTTTAATTATTTCGCAGTTTGTTTGAACCTGAAGTGATCCCGGCCGTAGACCTCGCGGATATTCAACTTATTGAGGTTAGATGCAATGAACCATATTTTACTCTATAAACATTAATTTTAACCCACCAGGAAAGGGAAAGTGTTGGACAAGGTGCCTTCGGAGATATCTACAAGGCTAAGTGGGATAACAAAGAGATCGCAGTAAAGAAATGCGCAATGTTTTCAGGGGAATTCAACACCGACGACGACGTAGAGAACATTAAAGCACTTTCCCGCGTTCGTCACGAGAATATCGTGGAGCTATATGGAATTGCAATTGATGAAAATACTGCATTTATACTAATGAATTATCCAGAGTGTACAACCCTTGACAACTACTTGCACGGAGAAGAGAATCTTAAGTATACAGTGGGGCGTGGACTGCGTTGGATGATCCAGTGTGCTAAGGTTTGGTCGAAGGCAGTTGCATCAATATGCATGAATATTTATTTAACAATTATTATTTTATTTTAAATTCCTTTTAGGGGTTAGCCTACATGCAGAGGATGAAACCAAAACCTATTTTTCATAATTGTTTAACGCCATGCAGCCTACTCCTAACTGAAAATTACCAAATTTTGAAAATAAGCGATTTTGGAATTGCTCACGAACTGCCATTGGCTTATAAGGCATTCGCTGTAGAGGTCAAGAGGTCAACTATTTCCAAAAAAGTAGAAGAAAACGATTTAATTTCGATTTGTTGGAATAAGCATTTATGGAATGATTTCTGCATAGGTTTAATTCTATGCGAGGTGATGTCACGCCGGATAGTCGATTTTTCAATGGATTCACTTAATAAATCACTTGAGTCAATTTATAATTTTAAAAACACGTTTGGAATACGAATTACAATTGAAAATTGTTTGGAGTCGAGGCAAAATATAGCAATGGATGAGATTGCCTCTTATCTTACAGCCATACTTGAGTAAGCTTGATTTGAATTTCAACAAGTAAAGTTGTAAGATAATTGAATTTGTATTCCTTATTTGATTGCAGAAGTTCTGAATCTAGCATAGTTGTTGATCAAGTAATAAGACCATATAAGGAAAATATGAAAAAGGTAATATTAATATACTTATGCATATCTGTTCTTACTGATAATGTTTTCTGCTACTTCAGAAACAACTTCGAGAAGAGAGATTGAATCTAGTAAGGTCTGGGTAAGTTTTCAATGTGACAACAGATGTGAATTGAAATGATATATTTAGTTATTTGATAATTAATTTGTTTCCATTCATTTCATTTGATTTTATTCTAACTATTCATAGAAAAACGTGCCCACTGAAGGATATCAAATTTGGTCAGGTATTAAGTAGCAAAATAAACTAATTTCGAGATAATTTAATTTCAACCTTGCAGAGTATTGGGAAAGGCAGCTTCGGCGTTGTTCACAAAGCTCGTTGTTATAAAATGAATATTGCTGTAAAAGAATTTAGAGAATTCAATAAAAGTGACCTTGAATCATTTAACAAAGAGGTCAAGATGCTTGCATCTGTTGACCACAGGAATATTGTGAAACTATATGGCACCTCCTCAGATTCGACATCTCTTTATTTACTCATGGAATATGCAGAGAATGGATCGCTCCATGACTTCTTGCATGGAGAGAAACCACTTCCTTACAAAATGTCAGATGGAATGGACTGGATGATTCAGCTTGTTAATGTTTGTTCGTGTAGTATAATATATTATATCATGTCATTTAATTCCTATTCTCACTTATAGGGTATGGCTTACTTGCATGATAAAAAACCAAAGCCCATAATTCATCGCGATTTGAAACCTCAAAATTTATTGCTAAGCAAAAACTTCAAACAGTTGAAGATTGGAGATTTTGGCACCGTGAAAGAATTGGTGACGCTAAATACACAAGTTGGCACTACTCCTTATATGGCACCCGAGGTTTTTATTAATTAACAAATTTGCATAAAGCTAATATATTAGTAAGCATTTTCATTTACTCGCAGGTTGCCGATTCAGACGGAAAATATACGGAAAAATGCGACATTTACAGCTTTGGCATTACTCTATGGGAGGTAATGTCGCGCAGAAGGCCTTTCGATCACCTAGAAAATCCCACGGAAATTGCAGTTATGTATTATGTGACCGTAAACGGAGGGCGACCGGAAATGAATGTTAAACTTCTAACAGAATGTGAGCAATTGCAAAAACTCATTGAGAGTTGTTGGAATCACCTTCCGAAGAAGCGACCCTCTGCCGGATCGATTCAACTTTCAGATATTCCGAGGAGTTCTGAACCTATTGTCAAACCTGAACGAAAGAATGAACAAATAATAATTTGTTTATAAATTCAGTGCGCATATAAGAAATGAAAAATTATGAAAAAAAAGAATAAATAATTGGTGTAAATTGTTCAATGAAAATGATCCTGCTCTTATACTCTGCCAAAGATTATAATTTACTCATGAAGTTTGTGAAGCATTGAAGGAAATATCTCCGACCTCAGTAAATATATTCTTTATCCGCATATCACTTGCAGAGTCCATAATTCTCTGTTCTTCTGTCTGTCTGCCTGTATCAACAAGACGAACTGAGACACTATGAATATCTGGAGATTTCAAATTCGGAATAGAAGTTATTGTATGTTTATCGATACAATTTTAACACTTTGTCTGACGCAGGCACAGAGAAGTATGTGTTCCAAGTGTCAAGGCTCTATCCCGAAGGAAATAATTACTGATTAATTGATTGGATAGATCCCTGAAAAGAATGCACGTCAAACATGAATGGAGAAAATTATGTGTTCAAAAATTACAAGTTTGAATAATTGGCTGAATTGGGGTCTGCATCTTAGTAACTAGTTATGTGTGTGAGGTATGAAAAATGCTGCTAGAGGATGTCAACTGTTAACCGCTATATGGCTAGATGATGTAGTGCTCCGATTTGATTAGATTTCAAGTTTCAAGATAGATTCCTAAATGGCAGAGCATACATTAAGTAGATCACTTTTTTTGGTAAGTGAATTACACAGCACATAAATTTCCCACCTTACAATGCAAAATTTGCAAACCTATATTAATTTAAACAAGGATCTCGCATGAATTAGCACACACACACACTCACACACACACACACACAACACATATACACACACCATTGGCATTATCAAGTTGCGGGCACAGCCAGCACACGCAAGGGGTATTATATACAGTGCGGCGGGGTTCTTGAAAGGAGCAGGAATGCATTCTGCGCAGCACATGGCATTTTCAATAAGTAAAATATATCACCTACAGTTGCAACATCGCAGGTTGCAGCTGCTGACTCTTCACTTCTCAAAAGCTCCACTTAGAAATTTATGGCACAGTTATTAACTGGTTTTTAATTCGACCATTTTCAGCGTAAATGTTTGGCTAGAATATATTGTCTTATTCTATACCCTGAACCCATTAAAATGAGGAAAGAATATATGTATATGTATTCTTGATAAGTCTATCTAGCCATGTTTGTCTGTCCGTGTGTCTTATATAATATTATACCCCATAGAGTATGTTTGTTCTTGAACAATATGAGCCGAGTCAATTTTGCCATTTCCATATTTCCGTCTGTATAAGCTTGCTAATTAGAGAATTTAGAGACTTAAAATTCACCATGATCTTAGAGACTATCAAATTTGGAATACAAGTTCTCTAATCATACTCAAATAAGGTATATTTTGTTAACTGCCCCGTGTGTGTGTGTGACGAACATCGACACAAATCGGTTCTTTTTTTTTTACTCTACTTGAAGACCTTCTCACATTTGGGTGCAAGACGTGCGCTTTTGGTTGTGATCGCTGGTTGCTGCTGAGTTCGCCGTTGTCGTTTGTTGCAGTGAGTTAGGGTATTTGCGGTGAGTTTGGGCATATTGGTGATTTAGGCATAATTGTTCTTAACTCCTCCTTCCCCCTTTAAACGCGGACGTCCTCGGAGGCGATGAAGAATTTTGCTTGTTTAGCTGAGTCTGATCCGGGGAATTATCTTCGTGTCTGTTAGCTTCTCTGGTGATCCGTTGTGGGATATTTATGAGTTTGATCCAACGGATGACGTTGTAGTTGAGCAGGATCGTACCGGTGAATAATTCTTCGTGATTGGGTACATGCTGGCTGTTTATAAGTTGTCAACCGGCTGCTTTGCTTTTGAGGCCGCGTGTTATGCAGGTGTCAGTGCTTAGATTTAATAACTTAGTTTTTGAACAGATATTTGCAATTTTCTTGAATTTCAAAATTGTTGTTTACATTTGATTATTAACTTATTTATTTGGTTGTTTTTTATAGGCACTGTAACGAATTTGTGCACATTTTGTTTGATGGTAATGGAATGTTACTAATATACAATATTTTTTTTGCCATTTGTGGCAATTTCAATTTTTGCGAACTCTAATAGTTCTTCTGGGTTTGTAAAAATTACATTATCTTGTAACAAATTTTAGATTTTTTTTAACTCGATTTCTGACAAAATTATTGAATTTATTGTGTTTGTTTTTGCCCAGTGTATGGCGTAGATGAGGTTATTAAATTCACCTTTAAAAATTTGTGTCTTATATTTTAATAATGTGGCAATTTCATCTTGGTTATTTTTGTTATCAATAGTTTCTTTTAGTATTTTATTTATTACAAGCTGTCTTTTGTTATTTTCCACTTGCTCGTCGGTTTTTGAAACTGGAGTCTCGTAATCGTAGTGAACCGGCGAGCCGGCCAACCATTTCCAGAGTGTTTATTGCTCTGGCTTTTGCGAGTTCGAATTCGAGTAAGGGGAAAATTGGGTGTATAAAAATCTGTAAAATATCATTTTTTTAAATTATTTTTGTGAATTATCCTGCCACCCTCGTGTTTTTATTGTGCTTTTTCTTTTTTCTTCTACGATTTCTTTTCTATATTTTGGAGTTTGTTTTGAACATAGTCTTTTGTCGATTTTCCAGTAAGTCCTTTGCTTATTTATGTTTTACCTTATCTCTGACTTTGTTTCTATTTTCCTCTAGTTCTTGGTGTTTACTGGTGTCTCGGGTTCCGAAAAATAAACCTATTGGTTTTTCATTCACGGTGGAATGTATGGATTGATTGTATAGCTGAATAAATTTGAATATTAAGTCTTCAAAGTTCGATATTCACTCATCCTTCTAAACACATCTCATTATTTCGGTTAGTGTTGAATGAAATCTTTCAACTTGCCCGTTACTGGTTGAGTTGTATGGCAGTGTCGTGTAGACTTTTGCCCTTAATTGGTCTTCCAATAAGAATTTGATGGAGCGGAGTTCAAAGCTCTTTCGTTGTCCATAACAACTAATTTAGGCATTCCGAAAGCTATCATTATTTCGCGTAGCGGGTGTTTTATATATCCTCAGTTGCTTTTGAATTTAAAATTTTTATTTGTGCGTACTTGGAAAATTTATCTACTGCAGTTAGTATATAAATCGATATGGATAATTTGACCTGGATAGGATGGAACAGGGGTTGGTTGTAATTCTCCTTTTTGTGGGTGCCTATCGTACTTGCTTTCCTTGCAAGTTTCGCAAGATTTTGTTATTCTTTCGATTTTTTTCGTTGGGTTAGGGAAGAAAAAGTTGTTGGATTTTATTCTCTATTGCATTCCTATGAGCTCTGGTGTGTTCTTTTGTTATAATTTCTGTTTTTTCGCTTTCGTTAGTGATATCTTGAACTTGTTTTTGAGTGTACCTGGCTTTGTAATTCCCGAAATGGGAAGGGTAAATGTTTTGCATTTTTGACATAATATTTTCAGTGGTGAATAAGCCATTGTGGTAGAAAAAGGTAATTTGAATTCGTATGTTTCTGTTTCTGATGTCAACAAAAAAATTTGGTTCTTAAAGACGTTAATGGGGACTTCCATCACTGGTATAAGGTTGTGTGACGAACTGTCACCACTCTGTACCGTTGATGTTGATTTGGATGTGGTATTTATCTCGGTTTTTCGGAGATTTCTGGATAGAGCGTCTGCAACAACGTTCGAAGTTCCTGGCTTATATCTTAATTCGTGGTTATATTCTTCAAGGTAACTTTTCAATCTTTTGAGTTTTCCATTATGGTTTTTGCTGCTCAGAGTAAAGGTTAGGGGTTGATGGTCTGTAAAAATTATTACTTTTGAGGTACCGTAAAGGTACATGTGCAGGTTCTGGAGAGCCCAGACAATGGCTAACATTTCCTTTTCGTTGGTTGCGTAATTTTCCTTCTTTTTCGAGAGTGAACGCGATATGAGAGTAATGGGTCTACCCTCTAGTTCGAGAACTGCTCCGATGGCGAAATTTGATGCATCGGTTGTTAAGTGAAATTCTTTTTCAAAATTGGGATAGCCTAGTACCACACACATCGTGCTCTTGATTTTATAGAATGCTTTAATGGTCGAGTGTCACTTCGGCTTTATGGTAAATATTCTTTGATTCTGCCATTTTATCCTCTTAAAAGAGTTGAGAGGTTTTGCTAATTTAGCGTAATCGCGAATGAATCTTCTGTATTAACTTGACAAACCCAAGAAAGAACGTAAGTCTTTGAGGCTTTTGGGTGCTGGAAAGTTTTTTATTGCTCTCACTTTTTCGTCATTGGTTTTGATACCATCTGCTGAAATAGTGAAACCTAGGAAATCGACTTCGGCCTTGAAAAACTCATATTTTCATTTCGAACTACTTTTATATTTTAAAATGAACTGTTTCAATACTACGGAGCAATGGGAAAATATTTTTATGGAAGTTAATTCATAAGAAGTAATTCAAAATTTTCCTTCTGATGTTAATTCTTTGTTTTGTTTTAATTTTAAATTTTTTCTTTTATGTTAATTTTTTGTTTTGTTTTTTAATTTTAATTTTTTCTTTTACGTTAATTTTTCGTTTTTCCAAGGGATATATTATTTTACAAAAATTGTTTTCTTTTAAAAATTATTATTATTATTATTATTTTCTAAATTTTGTTTCTCAATTTTTTCTTATTTTCTAAATATTTTCTTGAAAAAATTTTTTTTCTTTTATTTCATTTCTTATTTTCTATGCTTACAATATAATTATAATCCTTGCGAATCTCCCGCGACAATCCTTTGGAATTGATCCTTTTTGTCCCACGACGATTTTTAGTTGAAATGAGTGACTCGGGCACCTCTGGACACTTTAGCTCGCGGTACCCTGCGGACGGACACTACAGGGTTGTCGGCGGTAATTTTTTTTGGCACCGGTACGCAGTTTTGCACTTCGAAATTAATCGTGTTCTTATCTGCGGCTACTTGAGTCGCTTTTGATAGAAACGTGCAGTTTGGTTCGCATCTGCGGCTACTTGAGGCGCTTTCGATTTAGAAATAAAATAATTAAGTGAAAATAGGAGAAAGCACCTACAACTGCTGTAAGTTAACATGTTCCACTAAATTTATTGCAACACCGTGGCCAACCAAACAATTTGTCTGTTTTCGGTAATACAGGCTACGCTGCTCGTGGTCACCATCATTGCCTAATCGCTAATTAATTAATGGTAATTAAAAAAATAAAAATAAATAAGTAGATTAATTAATAACCATTCCAAAAGGAGACGATTAGTTTAAATAAATGTTTTTTTTAGAATGGGCAATCAGTGTGCAATTAATGTGGAATTAATATTGCATTTAGTTGAACCGTCAGAGGCGAATTTCCACTGTACTCAGCATGTGCGTAAGCCTCGTTGCATAAATATCACCTTTGCCTCACCCCTGTTCCCGGCGGAGATGCTTGTAATAAGCTAATCGCTAGATTCTCATTATTTAATGGGCGTAAGAGAGCCTCTCTAAAAAAAACTAACGGCAAACACATTTTTTTTATATCCACGCATACACACCAGCATATTTGCAAATTTATATTTGTTTGCGATGCGATAATTAATAACAAATAGATTTTTATATATATTTAACAATGGTTTTATTTGGTCTTCACTATTCAAATGTACAATTGCACTTATTGTCTGCACTGTAGATGCCACTTCGATTTTAACTGCAGTTCACTGAAGCCCTTGGTCAGCTTTGAAGAGTGCTCCTGTTCGCGAGAGTCTGCTCCAGGCACTCCGCATATATGTATATTTATTTGCCGAGGCTATATGGCTCCTCACACTCCCCTTTCTTCGGCAGTCTAAGACTTCCACTATCCAACGGCGACCATTGTGGTGGCACATCCTCCGCGACCGCGGTGTTGGGGCCCTTCAACGTCTCTCCGCCGCCCTCGACGTCCATCTCTTCGTCGCTCTATTTGCCGGCGCACACCTCGACTCTAGTGTGCGTGGCTAACCACCAACGGTGTACTGCGTACATGCACCGGCACGAGTGTGTCGGTGAATAACCAACGATGTATGGTTTAGTTGCTCACGCACCCGCACCAGTGCAATAGTTGTTAGTCATTTTTTTTGGTTTTGTCGCACGCCTCTACACTAGTACAAGCATTGCTATTGCCCGTATAGCTTTGCATATGCACTTGCACTAGTGTGCGTGACTACCTAACGGCGCCTGGGCAAAGGTTTTGTTGCCATTTTCGTGCGCCAGCGTGTGGCTGCGCAAAGTTTTGAGCGGCCGCTCAACGGTTTATTGTGCTTGCGCTCTCATCAGTGCAAGCGTTGTTGTTGCCCGTTTCGTCTAGTCTAAGCGACGAGCAAAACGTTTTTCGGCGGTCGTTGCGCTTGCGCTCTCATTAGTGCGAGCAAAACGCTTTCGGCGGCCGTTGCACTTTTATTCCATTCTCTCTCTCTCTCTGCATTAGCTGTTGTTCACTCTCACTGCAATCGGAGCGGCGTGTTCTTCCTGAACATTCGCCGCGTTCAGGGCTGTTCACCTGTTCGGACCCGCCTTAGGGCTCCAGTTTATATTAATGTTTATATTTATTTTTTTATTATGTATATTATTATTATCTGTACTATTTTTTTTTTTATATACCCTTTTCCTGTTGTGGGTTTGTTTTATTTATATATGTATATATTTTATATAAACATATATACAGTGAGCCACAGCGAAAAGCGGGCAATGCCAGGTAAATAATGTAATTGCCTGCCAAAAGCTAATCATTCATTATTTTTCAAAAATTCCAAAGACCTGTGGTAGGTAAATATATTAACCACCAAAATTAAAAAATGACCCCAATACACTGGGGTTTCCCCACCTGCTAGGTAGGATTATGTAAAAAAGTAGCCAATTTTTAGGGCAAATTTTATTTGTGCCCGTCTAAATAAAATAATATATTTTGAGTATAAAAACTTAAATAAGGATTTTACTTAGTATGATATCCTTTAGCCTTAAACACTTCCCTTAACCTATTATTCATGGAAGATACCAACTTCCTGGTGGCTTCTGGGCAGATTCTGCTCCACTCATCCCGCAGAGCATTTTTTAGGTCATCTTTGCTGGATATTCTGTGCTTCCGGATGTTATTTTCCAGCAGAGCCCACAAATTCTCAATAACATTTCAATCTGGAGACTGGGCCGGTGGAATTATCACGTGGGGGCAGTTGTTCCTGATGAGCCAGGATTGAACTATCTTGGCCTTATGCTTGGGATCGTTGTCATGGTTGAACCGGTATGTACGTCGTATTCCTACCTTCTCGGCTTTTTGGAGTAAATTTTCCTTTAGTATGTTGAAGTACACATTCTTGTCCATTGTTGTTTCAAAAATCACAAAATTCCCGAATCCGGCTGACGAGATACATACACATGAAATGTATGCTTGACTGCTTGACTGTTGCCTTTACATTTTTGGGATTCAGCTCAGTATTGGGCTGTCGCCACTCATAACTCCGTCCGTCCGAGTCAAATATGGTGAATTTGGACTCATCAGCAAATATCACAGTGTTCCAGAACTCCAAATCCTTGTCCAAGTGGTTTCGGCGAACGTCATCCAAGTCCCTATATTTTTTAACGCTTATAAAGCGCTTTTTCCGTGATACTCGGGCATTAAAGTCATGTGTCCGCAGAAACCTGAGCACAGTTTCCACACAGCACTTTCAGCCAATTCATCCTGCACCTGTGGAGCCACTTTTGGAGCCGATAGCTTGGGAGATCCCATTATTATCCTGGTGATCCTTTGCTCCTCCTCTTAGGTGAAAATCTTGTTTGGTGCCATTCTGGCCTTGCCCTTAATCCGATTGGCGTCGACGAAGCGCCAAATGATGATATTCACAGTTGAGTTGCTCAGATTGACCATTTCAGCTATTTCGCGATATGAATATCCGCTTTTGTGGTGTTCCAGGATGAGTTTCCGTTGCGCCATGGTAGTCCGTTTGTCCATAGTCCTTGTTGGCTTATTGCACCCGAGATGCAGGATGAAACTAAACTGACTACGAAGGATTGGTCTATTTATACCGAAAATATTCAAGTTTTGGTAAAATGTACCTTGTCCAAATAAAATTTCCCCTCAAAATAAGCTACTTTTTTACATAATCCTACCTAGCAGGTGGGGAAACCCCACTGTATTGGGGTCATTTTTTAATTTCGGTGGTTAATATATTTACCTACCACAGGTCTTTGGAATTTTTGAAAAATAATGAATGATTAGCTTTTGGCAGGCAATTACACTATTTACCTGGCAGTGCGAGGATGGATGACGATGTTGCACCCGCCATACTCCTCACCCCTAACGGCACATGTCCTGATGGACATGTGTGTCAGACACGCTCATATGGCTGACAACCTGCGTACGAAAGAGAGAGGGCGAAAGAGAGCGAATTCGCCGCAACTGCAATCAGGGCCGGATTTTGTTCAGATACACAGTTACTGTGAGGGGCGCATATAGCATAAATATACATTTTATGTATATTTATTTACCAGGGCTATATGGCTCTTCACAATCTTTAAATACAGTTATGGTATTGTGGAACCCGAGCAATTTCCGTTATTTTGTTTTCGTTAAAGAACAGTGTAAAATTAACACATATGTGAAATTCTGCATGCATAATCTTTCGTTATGCGATGCATAATCTTGCGCTCGGAAAGATCAATTAAATAACACTAACATTTTAAAAATGTTTAAAAATGAAATTGAGACGGTTCTATGTAATTAAAAAGGAACATAACATGAATTTAATATTAATAAGTAATCTTTATTTAGAAGTGCTTGTTGTAGAGTTAAAACAACCAAAGATTTGTCGCAGTGCATAGTTTACGCTATAAGCGAGCTTTCGCACGTGGTCGGGAATAATTGCTCTCTTTCATGATAACCTATTACAGTGACAGACTCCTACACCAGGAAGTACTTCCAGCGTGGGATGATGTGTGTAAGTTGTTCTCTTTTATTATGAGTCGCACTTAAATTGAGTACAGTGAGTACAAAAAAATGTTTCAAGTCACTCTTTAAACCTGAGCAATTATTCACTGGGTTCTTAAAATATTTCATTGTTTTCTTTTGCATGATAGTAATTGAAATACTTAATTATAATAATTATGAATTATAGATAAATAGTATAGGATCATCTCTTAGTCGTATTATTACTAAGATGTTTATAACCTTACAATAATACTTATAAGAATTCTGGCTCTTGGGATAGAAACCCAGCATTACCCTTGGGAAGCGAACAAATCATTTTTTGTGTGTTAACTTTTATCAACATTTTTTTTTTGTTATAAGCCTAAAACTACTTATGGATGTTTGCAAAACGACTTGATTTTAGAGTGAAGTTGAATAAACGGATGAACTGATGATGCTTGTCACTACTGCATGACAAGTGCAGGAGTTTTCCTGCAACCGCGCTGATCAACCGGCATTAATGTTAATTATATTGTCAATATTGTTCATGATTCGGAACAAACATGCGTGTTAGCCATAACCCTCGCGCTTCCGTCTTTTTTCTTTATATCTATAAATTTCTAATTATATGAATTTATCAACCGTTTATAAAATATGAAAAATATGAATTATTTCGTGGATTGATTTTGAAATGCATTGATATCTTT
Organism: Drosophila paracracens; assembly: GCA_035044025.1. Lineage (NCBI taxonomy): Eukaryota > Metazoa > Arthropoda > Insecta > Diptera > Drosophilidae > Drosophila > Drosophila paracracens. Next base: position 5,155,403 of record JAWNMN010000435.1, on the reverse strand, counting down.
TATTGTGTGGATGACATGCAACTCCTGACGGAGGTAGGATTGCTGCAGCAGGGTTTCCCAAGGGATTCTGTTTTTTGTAAAGGCCCACAGAATCATGGTAGGGTGGGCGAGTGCACCAACACGGTAGCACCACAAAGAGAAAAAAAGAAAGGAGTTCCTATAATTCTCTATTGCTTTTCATCTTCTTCCTCCTCATGTCTATGCTTTGTCTCCTTCTACCTTCCTTTATGTAAAAATATAGTACGCGAATGGTAAAATATATATAACTAATAACTAGGAAGCAATTTTAATACATCGGTTGCCCAATAATAACCCACACCTACTGCCAGCGAGCTTCAGCCAAAGCAAGCGCGTACTCCGAACGTTTGAATAGTCCATCAGCCTCACAACTGCTGTAGCTCGGATCCGTTTACGAGGCCAGCCATGGAAGAGGTACACTCCGATATCTACGATTTTATTGAGTAAGCTAATTATGAAATTTACTATTCAAGCATAACATTTATTTATTGATTGCAGAAGTTCCGAGGGTTGAATTTTGGATCAAGCCTTAGGTGCTAATACAGGATCAGTCTATGACTTTGCAGCAATTAAAATGGGCGAGGTATTAATATATATGATACATTCGTGTATATATACATATCTTATTTATACTCCGAATTCTACATCTTATAGGAAATTGGCAAAGGCAATTTTGGGGTTACCTACAAGGCGACTTGGAATGACTCGAATATTGCTGTAAAAAGATTGAAACACGTCAATGAAAACATCAAACATCAAATCAGGGAACTAAGGTGTTTGTCATATAGAGTAGAAGTTGTGTCAATATTTGGGATCGCAATGGATCAAGAATTTACTTATTTGCTAATGGAATACTTGGATTATGAGTCCCTGTTCGACCGTATTCACAATAACACGCAATCCATTCCTTTGAATTACGTTTATTGGTGGATGTCTTCTGCTGCTGAGGTATTTACTATATCTGAATATATGCACATTTACATCCCCCAATAACTTACAGATTGTAATTACGATTACTATTTTCATTTGTAGGCAATTGAATACCTTCTATTTGAGGAAAAGCTAGATCCCCGTTTCCTTTGTAATTTGAAGTCGAAGAATATGATAGTTACTGGTCATAAATTGAAATTATGTAATATTTGTCTCGCATTCGACGATAAGAATGTATTGAAAAACCATTTAGATAAGTCCTACATAGCACCGGAGGTTTGTATATCTGCCAAACAAATTTTTGCAGTAAATATGTAGCTTATTCATTCATAGGTGATCAAGAAAGGACAGTACACTGCTCGGAGCATCGTATACAGCTTTGGTATTATCTTGTGGGAGGTGCTGGCATGCAAGAAGCCTTTCTACAACTATCAAAATCAATTCCAACTCAAGAATGCAGCCGAAAGAGGTACGATAACGAAAGATGATATTCCTCCGAAAAGATTATATCATTTTGCCTCTTGCAGGTGAACGTCCGCCTATTCAAGATATTCCTGAACTGTACTCAGATGAATTAGAAGATTTTCTTAATCATTGTTGGCATGAGGAACCGGCCAATCGACCTGAGTTGCATGGTTTAAGAGGATTATTATATAATATATTGATGTTTAAGAGAAACATGTAATTACTAAAAAAATCTTCTTAAAATCAATATTAATTAATAATTGAATATCTATTGTTTTTCAGTGACTTGGATGTTGTTGTCATCGATATTGCGGACATAAGTAAATTAAATGTATTATTCTGTAAAATTCGTTTATATTTTGCCAACTAAAATTTATTTCCTGCAGGTTGTTGGGAAAAGTCAATTTGGCATTGTCTACAGAGCTGATTGGCGCGGTTTGAAGATTGGGCTGAAAGAATATAAACAACTTTTCAAGAACGATATCAAGCCAAAACAAAAAATAGAGATCGAACGACTCACACATTTACCATGAGAATATTGAGGCACTATATGGGATTGGTTATATTAAGGAAATCGCACATTTAGTCATGGAATATTCTAATTGTGGATCCCTCTACAACTACTTGCATGGTGAGGAACAGCGAAGTTACACAGTTATAAATTCCCTCAACTGGATATATCAGGCGGCAAAGGTATTTTATTCTATATCTTATTTTTTACTTTTTCCGACAAATTGATTTTGATTTTAAATTCCGCTTAAAGGGAATGAATTTGAATTTTTTAGGCAAACGTCCGCCTCTGAGTGATATAATTCAAGTACATAGAGAGCATAATTGAAAAATGCTGGGATAAAGACCCAAAAAAACGTCCTACATTTTCGGAACTAGTCGAACAGCTGCATAAGCCTGAGTAAGTTGAAAATGGAAAATATGTTTTAATTCTTAATTGTATTTAGTAATAAGTTTTATATAAATCTTTCTGTTGCTTAATATAAATTAATTAAATCTTTAATTATTTCGCAGGTTATTTGAACCTGATGTGGACCCGGCCGTAGATCTCGCGGATATTCAACTTTTTGAGGTTAAATGCAATGAACCATATTTTACTCTATAAACATTAATTTTAACCCACCAGGAAAGGGAAAGTGTTGGACAAGGTGCCTTCGGAGATATCTACAAAGCTAACTGGCGTAACAAAGAGATCGCAGTAAAGAAATGCGCAATGTTTTCAGGGGAATTCAACACCGACGACGACGTAGAGAACATTAAAGCACTTTCCCGCGTTCGTCACGAGAATATCGTGGAGCTATATGGAATTGCAATTGATGAAAATAATGCACCTATTTATATACTAATGAATTATCCAGAGTGTACAACCCTCGACAACTACTTGCACGGAGAAGAGAATTTTGATTATACAGTGGGGCAGGGACTCCGTTGGATGATCCAGTGTGCTAAGGTTTGGTCGAAGGCAGTTGCATCAATATGCATGAATATTTATTTAACAATTATTATTTTATTTGAAATTCCTTTTAGGGGTTAGCCTACATGCAGAGGATGAAACCAAAACCTATTAATCATAACTGTTTAACGCCGTGCAGCCTACTCCTAACTGAAAATTACCAAATTTTGAAAATAAGCGATTTTGGAATTGCTCACGAACTGCCATTGGCTTATAAGGCATTCGCTGTAGAGGTCAAGAGGTCAACTATTTCCGAAGAAGAAGAAGAAAACGATTTAATTTCGATTTGTTGGAATAAGCATTTTTGGAATAGTTTCTGCCTAGGTTTAATTCTATGCGAGGTGATGTCACGCCGGATAGTCGATTTTTCAATGAAATCACTTAATAAATCATTTAAGTCAATGTATAATTTAAAAGACACGATTGGAATACGAAATATAATTGAAAATTGTTTAGAGTCGAGGCAAAATATAGCAATGGAAAAGATTGCCTCTGATCTTAATATTACACTTAAGTAAGCTTGATTTGAATTTCAACAAGTAAAGTTGTAAGATAATTGAATTTTATTTGATTGCAGGATATATAAACCTAGCATAATTGATGAAGTAATAAGACCATATAAGGAAAATGAGAAAAAGGTAATATTAATATACTTATGCATATCTGTTCTTACTGATAATATCTTCTGCTACAGAAGAAACAACTTCGAGAAGAAAGATTGAATCTAGTAAGGTCTGGGTAAGTTTTCAATGTGACAACAGATGTGAATTGAAATCATATATTATTTAGTCATTTGATAATTAATTTGTTTCCATTCATTTCATTTGATTTTATTCTAACTATTCATAGAAAAACGTGCCCACTGAAGGATATAGAGATTGGTCAGGTATTAAGTAACAAAATAAATTAATTTGGAGATAATTAAGAATTAATTAACTAGTTTCAACCTTGCAGCGTATTGGGAAAGGCGGATACGGCGTTGTTTACAAAGCTCGTTGTTATAAAATGAATATTGCTGTAACAGAATTTGAGGAATTCAATACAAGTGACCTTGAATCATTTAACAAAGAGGTCAAGATGCTAGCATCTGTTGACCACGAGAATATTGTGAAACTATATGGAACCTCCTCAGATTCGACTTCTCTTTATTTACTCATGGAATATGCAGAGAATGGGTCGCTCCATGACTTCTTGCACGGACAAAAACAACTTCCTTACAAAATGTCAGATGGAATGGACTGGATGATTCAGCTTGTTAATGTTTGTTCGTTTAATATAAAATATTATATCATGTCATTTAATTCCTATTATCACTTATAGGGTATGGCTTACTTGCATGATAAAAAACCAAAGCCCATAATTCATCGCGATTTGAAACCTCAAAATTTATTGCTAAGCAAAAACTTCAAACAGTTGAAAATTGTAGATTTTCGCACCGTGAAAGAATTGGTGACGCTAAATACACAAGTTGGCACTACTCCTTATATGGCACCCGAGGTTTTTATTAATTAACAAATTTGCATAAAGCTAATATATTAGTAAGCATTTTCATTTACTCGCAGGTTGCCCATTCAGACGGAAAATATACGGAAAAATGTGACATTTCCAGCTTTGGCATTACTCTATGGGAGGTAATGTCGCGCAGAACGCCTTTCGATCACCTAGAAAATCCCACGGAAATTGCAGTTATGTATTATGTGACCGTAAACGGAGGGCGACCGGAAACGAATGTTAAACTTATAAAATAATGTGAGCAATTGCAAAAACTCATTGAGAGATGTTGGAATCACGATCCGAAGAAGCGACCCTCTGCCGGATCGATTCAACTTTCAGATATTCCGAGGAGTTCTGAACCTATTGTCAAACCTGAACGAAAGAATGAACAAATAATAATTTGTTTATAAATTCAGTGCGCATATAAGATATGAAAAATTATGAAAAAAAAGAATAATTGGTGTAAATTGTTCAATGCAAATGCTCCTGCTCTTATACTCTGCCAAATATTATAATTTACTCATCAAGTTTGTGAAGCATTGAAGGAAACATCTCCGACCTCAGTAAATATATTCTTTATCCGCATATCACTTGCAGAGTCCTTAATTCTCTGTTCTTCTGTCTGTCTGCCTGTATCAACAAGACGAACTGAGACACATTGAATATCAGGAGACATCAAATTCGGAATAGAAGTTATTGCATATTTATCGATACAATTTCAACACTTTGTCTGACGCAGGCACAGAGAAGTATGTGTTCCAAGTGTCAAGGCTCTATCCCGAAGGAAATAATTACTGGAAATAATGATTGGATAGATCCCTGAAAAGAATGCACGTCAAACATGAATGGAGAAAATTATGTGTTCAAAAATTACAAGTTTGAATAATAGGCTGAATTGGGGTCTGCGTCTTAGTAACTAGTTATGTGTGTGAGGTATGAAAAATGCTGCTAGAGGATGTCAACTGTTAACCACTATATGGCTAGATGATGTAGTGCTCCGATTTGATTAGATTTCAAGTATCAAGATAGCTTCATAAATGGCATAGATTAAGTAGGTGACTTTTTTTGGTAAGCGAATTACACCGCATACAAATCTGCGCAGCACATGGCATTTTCAATGCGTAAAATATATCACCTACAGTTGCAACATTGCAGGTTGCAGCTGCTGACTCTTCACGTCTCAAAAGCTCCACTTAGAAATTTATGGCATAGTTTACAATTTAATTCGACCATTTTTAGCCTAAATGTTTGGCTAGAATATTGTCTTATTTTATACACTGAACCCATTAAAATGAGGAAAGTATATATACAGTGTCTCACAGCTTAATTGAAAGTGTCAAGTTAAAAATGTCATTGCCTGCCATAAACTAATTCATTATTTATCAAAAAATCCTAAGATCGATGGTAGGTACATATATATTAACCACATGTTGGAGCGAAGTTTCCCCGCGACAGGGAATGCCTGGATAAGATAATAAAGCCTGTTTATGTGGGATTATGTTAAGCCAGGCTTTATAAGCTGTTGTCAATTTGGCTTAACATAACCTACGATCCACATCCTCTCTCTTTGCAATGCAACCTCCATACAGCGCACTCAGCGCTGTTATCTATAACATAAATGTTAGAGTATTAACATCAGTCGCTGTAACACAACCAATAATAGAAGAAGTGCAAAATATTTAAAGTGTGAATAAATATAAAGTTAAACCAAAACAACCCAAGCTGCCTATTGAAGGAAGCTAGAAGCCAAGGAAAAAGACGCCCCCCCACATTTTCAAAGCCCAAGTGCCACCGTCGTTGTGTACTCAAGCAAAGTTTATTCGGGACTAAAATCAGTTGCTTAACATTATTCTGTTGCTTAACATAATTGGTACACATTAATGAGCGACTTAACATATGTATGGATGCACGGTTGCATTGAATGTTAGTTAACATAATTTTCAACATCACCCTAATAAACTTGGGTTTTACCACCGGCTAAATAGGGTTATCTAAAAAAGTAACCTATTTAGTGGTCAATGCTTATTTCGACCAGGTACATTATGGACACATAGAAGCCATAAAACCCGGATTTTTTAACCTTAAGTTGTGAGGCACTGCATGTATTCTGGATAAGTCAATCTCAAACCAAGTATATTTTTTAACTGTTCCTTTGTTCCTTTTTTTTACTCTGCTTGAAGACCTCACATGTGGGTACAAGACTTTTCAAACGGAAATTTGCCAATAAAACTAGAATATATTTAACAACTGAGTTCAGGGTATATCGTAGTCGAGCGCCCACTCTAAATTTAATGTACAATATATGTACATTGAGGTACTACTATTGATTGTACTGATAAGATTTCATCAAAAGTTTTGGTAAAAGTCAGAAATTTCAAGAGTCTCTCCATGTATCTTATCTTATCGCATGCGAAAAGAGTTAGGAATATTACTGATAAGTTTTCCTTAAAAGCTTTGGTAAAAGTCAGAAATTTCAAGAGTCTCTCCATGTATCTTATCTTATCGCATACGAAAAGGGTTAAAGAATATTACGATTAGAAAGAATTCAGACGGTGACCATTCAGTACACTGTTGATATTCGTTGAGTGCAGTCGAACAATTTTGTTCAGCAATTTATTTAAAATGAGCGATGATTTGGAATTACGTGATGTACAAAGTTCATAACGTTGAACTATCTTACATATAAATAACAGTGTAAAATTTCAGATAATTCAATATGGTTCTTTCAAGGCCCATAAAGCGATATGGCGTGATGAATGGTGCGTGGCAATTCCGTTATCTGAGACTCAACTTACGAAAGACGATATAAAATTACTAATGCGCATTAGAGATGAGAATATTATTGAAGTGTATGGCATACAAAAGGATTATGTACTAATGGAATATTCGGATTGTGGAGATCTCCACAGTTTCTTACATGGAAAGGGGCAGAGAAAATATACAGTTAAAGATGTGCTCAACTGGATGAGTCAGGCCGCCAGTGTTTGTTATATATATATTTTATACCTATGCAGTTAAATAGCTTATCTTCATTCATTTATAGGGTCTTCAATACCTCCATTCCATGGAACCCAACCCGTTCTTTCGACACATGTATACCAAGAGACTTATGCTATTCGGTGACTATTGGAAAACCACCTTAAAAATCGGTGGAATTTTGGAGAGAAAGTTCGAATCTGAATATATGTGGCCATATGTATCACCGGAGGTTCTCTATAATGATATCTAAGATACCTTCATGTACATAATGCACATTAATATGTTTTCATGCAGGTGCTAGCAGATCCAGAGTGCACTTCTCCCAAGATCAACGTGTACAGCTTTGGTATTATCTTTTGGGAGTTGATGTCGCGAAAGATTCCTTCAGTTCACGGTGAATACCTTACCAAATTGTGATTACACTCAGTTGTTAAGTGCATTACTTTCATAGATGAACGACCGATGCTTAGCGAAATACAACTACCCAACTCTGAGCCGATCAAGGAATTAATTGCAAAATGCTGTAGCTCGGATCCGTTTAAGAGGCCAGCAATGGAAGATATACTCTCTGATATTGAAGATATGTTTAGGTAAGCTAATTATGAAATTTACTATTCAAGCATAACATTTATTTAATGATTTATATGATTGCCGAAGTCCCGACGATTTCATTTTGGATCAAGCCTTACGTGCCAACAAAGTCTACAAAGTCTACGACTTTGCAGCAATTAAAATGGGCGAGGTATTAATATATATAATACATTCGTGTATATATACATATCTTATTTATACTCCGAATTCTACATCTTATAGGAAATTGGCAAAGGCAATTTTGGGGTTACCTACAAGGCGACTTGGAATGACTCGACTATTGCTGTAAAAAGATTGAAACACGTCAATGAAAACATCAAACATCAAATCAGGGAGCTAAGTTGTTTGTCAGATAAAGTAAAAGTTGTTTGCATAATTGGAATCGCAGTGGATCAAGAATTTACTTATTTACTAATGGAATACTTGGATTATAAGTCCCTGTTCGACCGTATTCACAATAACTCGGAATCCATTCCTGTCATTGATGTATACAATTGGATGTCTTCTGCTGCTGAGGTATTTACTATATCTGAATATATGCACATTTACATCCCCCAATAACTTACAGATTGTAATTACGATTACTATTTTCATTTGTAGGCAATTGAATACCTTCTATTTGAGAAAAAGCTAGATCCCCGTTTCCTTTGCAATTTGAAATCTAAGAATATGATAGTTACTGGTCATAAATTGAAATTATGTAATATTTGTCTCGCATTCGAGGATAAGAATGTATTGAAAAACCATTTAGATAAGTCCTACATAGCACCGGAGGTTTGTATATCTGCCAAACAAATTTTTGCAGTAAATATGTAGTTTATTCATTCATAGGTGATCAAGAAAGGAGAGTACACTGCTCGGAGCATCGTATACAGCTTTGGTATTATCTTGTGGGAGGTGCTGGCACGCAAGAAGCCTTTCTACAACTATCAAAATCAATTCCAACTCAAGAATGCAGCCGAAAGAGGTACGATAACGAAAGATGATATTACACCGAAAGGATTATATCATTTTGACTCTTGCAGGTGAACGTCCGCCTATTCAAGATATTCCTGAACTGTACACATATGAATTAGAAGATTTTCTTAATCATTGTTGGCATGAGGAACCGGCCAATCGACCTGAGTTGCATGGTTTAGGAGGATTATTATATGATATATTGATGAGAAACATAGTTTTGTAATTACTAAAAAATCTTCTTAAAATCAATATTAATTAATAATTGAATATCTATTGTTTTTTAGTGACTTGGATGTTGTCATCGATATTGCGGACATAAATAAATTAAATGTATTATTCTGTAAAATTCGATTATATTTTGCTAACTAAAATTTATTTCCTGCAGATTGTTGGGGAAAGTCAATTTGGCATTGTCTACAGAGCTGATTGGCGCGGCTTGAAGATTGGGTTGAAAGAATATAAACAACTTTTCAAGACCGAAATCAAGCTAAAACATAAAAGAGAGATCAGACGACTCTCACGCATTTACCATGAGAATGTTGTGGCACTATATGGGATTGGATATATTAAGGAAATCGCACATTTAGTCATGGAATATTCTAATTGTGGATCCCTCTACAACTACTTGCATGGTGAGGAACAGCGAAGTTACACAGTTATAAATTCCCTCAACTGGATATATCAGGCGGCAAAGGTATTTTATTCTATATCTTATTTTTTACTTTTTGTCTGACTAATTTATTTTTATTTTTAAATTCCGCTTAAAGGGAATGAAGTTTTTATCGCAAATGAAGCCTTTTTCAATTATACATCGCAATTTAAATTCTCAAAATATGTTGCTGTTCGATAACTTCAGACTCCTGAAAATCAGTGATTATTGCTTTCCGCGAGATAGCGAAAATCTCTTAACCCATCAACATAACGCCTATGTAGCACCAGAGGTTTGTGCTTCCATTCAATAAGGCTCTTTTAAATAACAAATTTAATTCCTGAGCAGGTCTTCGAGAGAGGAGAATATACAAAAGAGAGCGACGTATATAGCTTTGGGATCGTATTTTGGGAGGTGATGTCTCGCAAGAAGCCCTTCTCTCAATTCGAAAGACAATTTGAATTCACCGATGTAGAAAAGATCGTAGATGGTACGAAAGTTAGAACATAACCAATATAGAGTACAATATCTTTGAATTTTTCAGGCAAACGTCCGCCTCTGAGTGATATAAGTCAATCAGAGTTTAAGAACATAGAGGGCATAATTGAAAAATGCTGGGATAAAGACCCAAAAGAGCGTCCTACATTTTCGAAACTAGTCGTCAATCTGTATAAGCCTAAGTAAGTTGAAAATGGAAAATATGTTTTAATTCTTAATTGTATTTAGCAATATAAGTTTTCTATAAATCTTTCTGTTGCCTAATATAAATTAATTAAATCTTTAATTATTTCGCAGGTTATTTGAACCTGATGTGGACCCGGCCGTAGATCTCGCGGATATTCAACTTTTTGAGGTTAAATGCAATGAACCATATTTTACTCTATAAACATTAATTTACACCCACCAGGAAAGGGAAAGTGTTGGACAAGGTGCCTTCGGAGATATCTACAAAGCTAACTGGTGTAACAAAGAGATCGCAGTAAAGAAATGCGCAATGTTTTCAGGGGAATTCAACACCGACGACGACGTAGAGAACATTAAAGCACTTTCCCGCGTTCGTCACGAGAATATCGTGGAGCTATATGGAATTGCAATTGATGAAAATAATGCACCTATTTATATACTAATGAATTATCCAGAGTGTACAACCCTCGACAACTACTTGCACGGAGAAGAGAATTTTGATTATACAGTGGGGCAGGGACTCCGTTGGATGATCCAGTGTGCTAAGGTTTGGTCGAAGGCAGTTGCATCAATATGCATGAATATTTATTTAACAATTATTATTTTATTTGAAATTCCTTTAAGGGGTTAGCCTACTTGCAGAGGATGAAACCAAAACCTATTTATCATAACTGTTTAACGCCGTGCAGCCTACTCCTAACGGAAAATTACCAAATTTTGAAAATAAGCGATTTTGGAATTGCTCACGAACTGCCATTGGCTTATAAGGCATTCGCTGTAGAGGTCCAGAGGTCAACTTTTTTCGAAAAAGAAGAAGAAGAAAATGATTTAATTTCGATTTGTTGGAATAAGCATTTTTGGAATAATTTCTGCCTAGGTTTAATTCTATGCGAGGTGATGTCACGCCGGATAATCGATTTTTCAATGAATTTATCTGATATAATTTTCGAGTCAAGCCGTTATTTAGAAGATACGTCTGATATACTATTTATAACGATACATTGTTCGCGGTCCAGGCAAAATATAGCAATGGATGAGATTGCCTCTTATCTTACAACAATACTTAAGTAAGCTTGATTTGAATTTCAACAAGTAAAGTTGTAAGATAATTGAATTTGTATTCCTTATTTGATTGCAGAAGATGTAAACCTAGCATAATTGATGAAGAAATAAGACCATATGAGGAAAATATGAAAAAGGTAATATTAATATACTTATGCATATCTGTTCTTACTGATAATGTCTTCTGCTACTTCAGAAACAACTTAGAGAAGAAAGATTGAATCTATTAAGGTCTGGGTAAGTTTTCAATGTGACAACAGATGTGAATTGAAATCAAATATTATTTAGTCATTTGATAATTAATTTGTTTCCATTCATTTCATTTGACTTTATTCTAATTATTCATAGAAAAACGTGCCCACTGAATGTGAACTTTAAGGATATAGAGTTTGAACAGGTATCAAGTAACAAAATAAATGAATTTGGAGATAATTTAATTTCAACCTTGCAGAGTATTGGGGAAGGCGGATACGGCTTTGTTTACAAAGCTCGTTGTTATAAAATGAATATTGCTGTAAAAAAAATTAAAGAAGCCAATACAAGAAGTGATTCATTTAACAAAGAGGTCAAGATGCTAGCATCTGTTGACCACGGGAATATTGTGAAACTATATGGCACCTCCTCAGATTCGAAATCTCTTTATTTACTCATGGAATATGGAGAGAATGGATCGCTCCATGACTTCTTGCACGGACAAAAACAATTTCGTTACACAATGTCAGATGGAATGGACTGGATGATTCAGCTTGTTAATGTTTGTTCGTGTAGTATAATATATTATATCATGTCATTTAATTCCTATTCTCACTTATAGGGTATGGCTTACTTGCATGATAAAAAACCAAAGCCCATAATTCATCGCGATTTGAAACCTCAAAATTTATTGCTAACCCAAAACTTCAAACGGTTGAAAATTGAAGATTTTCGCACCGTGAAAGAATTGGTGACGCTAAATACACAAGTTGGCACTACTCCTTATATGGCACCCGAGGTTTTTATTAATTAACAAATTTGCATAAAGCTAATATATTAGTAAGCATTTTCATTTACTCGCAGGTTGCCCATTCAGACGGAAAATATACGGAAAAATGCGACATTTACAGCTTTGGCATTACTCTATGGGAGGTAATGTCGCGCAGAAGGCCTTTCGATCACCTAGAAAATCCCACGGAAATTGCAGTTATGTATTATGTGACCGTAAACGGAGGGCGACCGGAAATGAATGTTAAACTTCTAAGAAAATATGAGCAATTGCAAAAACTCATTGAGAGATGTTGGAATCACGATCCGAAGAAGCGACCCTCTGCCGGATCGATTCAACTTTCTGATATTCCGAGGAGTTCTGAACCTATTGTCAAACCTGAATGATAGAATGAACAAATAATAATTTGTTTATAAATTCAGTGCGCATATAAGAAATGAAAAATTATGAAAAAAAAGAATAAATAATTGGTGTAAATTGTTCAATGAAAATGATCCTGCTCTTATACTCTGCCAAAGATTATAATTTACTCATGAAGTTTGTGAAGCATTGAAGGAAATATCTCCGACCTCAGTAAATATATTCTTTATCCGCATATCACTTGCAGAGTCCATAATTCTCTGTTCTTCTGTCTGTCTGCCTGTATCAACAAGACGAAGTGAGACACATTGAATATCAGGAGACATCAAATTCGGAATAGAAGTTATTGCATATTTATCGATACAATTTCAACACTTTGTCTGACGCAGGCACAGAGAAGTATGTGTTCCAAGTGTCAAGGCTCTATCCCGAAGGAAATAATTACTGGAAATAATGATTGGATAGATCCCTGAAAAGAATGCACGTCAAACATGAATGGAGAAAATTATGTGTTCAAAAATTACAAGTTTGAATAATAGGCTGAATTGGGGTCTGCGTCTTAGTAACTAGTTATGTGTGTGAGGTATGAAAAATGCTGCTAGAGGATGTCAACTGTTAACCACTATATGGCTAGATGATGTAGTGCTCCGATTTGATTAGATTTCAAGTATCAAGATAGCTTCATAAATGGCATAGATTAAGTAGGTGACTTTTTTTGGTAAGCGAATTACACCGCATACAAATCTGCGCAGCACATGGCATTTTCAATGCGTAAAATATATCACCTACAGTTGCAACATTGCAGGTTGCAGCTGCTGACTCTTCACGTCTCAAAAGCTCCACTTAGAAATTTATGGCATAGTTTACAATTTAATTCGACCATTTTTAGCCTAAATGTTTGGCTAGAATATTGTCTTATTTTATACACTGAACCCATTAAAATGAGGAAAGTATATATACAGTGTCTCACAGCTTAATTGAAAGTGTCAAGTAAAAAATGTCATTGCCTGCCATAAACTAATTCATTATTTATCAACAAATCCTAAGATCGATGGTAGGTACATACAGTGGCGGACACCTTATTTGGAACAATGTCAAAGAAAAAAAGTAATTGCCTGCCATAAGCTACTCATTCATTATTTTTCAAAAATTCCAAAGACCGATGGTAGGTACATATATTGACCACCTAAATTAATATATGACCCCAATACACTGGGGTTTCCCCACCTGCTAGGTAGGATTATGTAAAAAAGTAGCCTATTTTCTTTGACATTGTTCCAAATAAGGTGTCCGCCACTGTATATATTAACCACATGTTGGAGCGAAGTTTCCCCGCGACAGGGAATGCCTGGATAAGATAATAAAGCCTGTTTATGTGGGATTATGTTAAGCCAGGCTTTATAAGCTGTTGTCAATTTGGCTTAACATAACCTACGATCCACATCCTCTCTCTTTGCAATGCAACCTCCATACAGCGCACTCAGCGCTGTTATCTATAACATAAATGTTAGAGTATTAACATCAGTCGCTGTAACACAACCAATAATAGAAGAAGTGCAAAATATTTAAAGTGTGAATAAATATAAAGTTAAACCAAAACAACCCAAGCTGCCTTTTATTGAAGGAAGCTAGAAGCCAAGGAAAAAGACGCCCCCCCACATTTTCAGTCAGTAATTCTTATCCATGTATTTATATTATCGCATACGAAAAGAGTTAAAAAATATTACGATTAGAAAGAGTTTAGACGGTGACCATTCAGTACACTGTTGATATTCGTTGAGTGCAGTCGAACAATTTTGTTCAGCAATTTATTTAAAATGAGCGATGATTTGGAATTACGTGATGTACAAAGTTCATAACGTTGAACTATCTTACATATAAATAACAGTGTAAAATTTCAGATAATTCAATATGGTTCTTTCAAGGCCCATAAAGCGATATGGCGTGATGAAGAGTGCGTGGCAATTCCGTTATCTGAGACTCAACTTACGAAAGACGATATAAAATTACTAAAATGTATCAAACATCGGAATATTATTGAATTGTATGTCATTCAAAAGGATTATGTACTAATGGAATATTCGGATTGTGGAGATCTCCACAGTTTCGTACATGGGAAGGGGCAGAGAAAATATACAGTTAAAGATGTGCTCAACTGGATGAGTCAGGCCGCTAGTGTTTGTTATATATATATTTGATACCTATACAGTTAAATAGCTTATCTTCGTGTCAATTATAGAGTCTTCAATACCTCCATTCCATGGAACCCAACCCGTTCTTTCGACACATGTATACCAAGAGACTTATGCTATTCGGTGACTATTGGAACACCACCTTAAAAATCGGTGGAATTTTGGAGAGAAAGTTCGAATCTGAATATATGTGGCCATATGTATCACCGGAGGTTCTCTATAATGATATCTAAGATACCTTCATGTACATAATGCACATTAATATGTTTTCATGCAGGTGCTAGCAGATCCAGAGTGCACTTCTCCCAAGATCAACGTGTACAGCTTTGGTATTATCTTTTGGGAGTTGATGTCGCGAAAGATTCCTTCAGTTCACGGTGAATACCTTACCAAATTGTGATTACACTCAGTTGTTAAGTGCATTACTTTCATAGATGAACGACCGATGCTTAGCGAAATACAACTACCCAACTCTGAGCCGATCAAGGAATTAATTGCAAAATGCTGTAGCTCGGATCCGTTTAAGAGGCCAGCAATGGAAGATATACTCTCCGATATTAAAGATTTTCTTAAGTAAGCTAATTATGAAATTTACTATTCAAGCATAACATTTATTTAATGATTTATATGAATGCAGAAGTTCCGAGGGTTTAATTTTGGATCAAGCCTTAGGTGCTAATACAGGATCAGTCTATGACTTTGCAGCAATTAAAATGGGCGAGGTATTAATATATATAATACATTCGTGTATATATACATATCTTATTTATACTCCGAATTCTACATCTTATAGGAAATTGGCAAAGGCCATTTTGGGGTTACCTACAAGGCGACTTGGAATGACTCGACTATTGCTGTAAAAAGATTGAAACACGTCAATGAAAACATCAAACATCAAATCAGGGAGCTAAGTTGTTTGTCAGATAAAGTAAAAGTTGTTTGCATAATTGGAATCGCAGTGGATCAAGAATTTACTTATTTACTAATGGAATACTTGGATTATAAGTCCCTGTTCGACCGTATTCACAATAACTCGGAATCCATTCCTGTCATTGATGTATACAATTGGATGTCTTCTGCTGCTGAGGTATTTACTATATCTGAATATATGCACATTTACATCCCCCAATAACTTACAGATTGTAATTACGATTACTATTTTCATTTGTAGGCAATTGAATACCTTCTATTTGAGAAAAAGCTAGATCCCCGTTTCCTTTGCAATTTGAAGTCGAAGAATATGATAGTTACTGGTGATAAATTGAAACTATGTAATATTTGTCTCGCATTCGAGGATAAGAATGTATTGAAAAACCATTTAGATAAGTCCTACATAGCACCGGAGGTTTGTATATCTGCCAAACAAATTTTTGCAGTAAATATGTAGTTTATTCATTCATAGGTGATCAAGAAAGGAGAGTACACTGCTCGGAGCATCGTATACAGCTTTGGTATTATCTTGTGGGAGGTGCTGGCACGCAAGAAGCCTTTCTACAACTATCAAAATCAATTCCAACTCATGAATGCAGCCGAAAGAGGTACGATAACGAAAGATGATATTCCTCCGAAAAGATTATATCATTTTGACTCTTGTAGGTGAACGTCCGCCTATTCAAGATATTCCTGAACTGTACACATATGAATTAGAAGATTTTCTTAATCATTGTTGGCATGAGGAACCGGCCAATCGACCTGAGTTGCATGGTTTAGGAGGATTATTATATGATATATTGATGAGAAACATAGTTTTGTAATTACTAAAAAATCTTCTTAAAATCAATATTAATTAATAATTGAATATCTATTGTTTTTTAGTGACTTGGATGTTGTCATCGATATTGCGGACATAAATAAATTAAATGTATTATTCTGTAAAATTCGATTATATTTTGCTAACTAAAATTTATTTCCTGCAGATTGTTGGGGAAAGTCAATTTGGCATTGTCTACAGAGCTGATTGGCGCGGCTTGAAGATTGGGTTGAAAGAATATAAACAACTTTTCAAGACCGAAATCAAGCTAAAACATAAAAGAGAGATCAGACGACTCTCACGCATTGTCCATGAGAATATTGTGACACTATATGGGATTGGTTTTATTGAGGAAATCGCACATTTAGTCATGGAATATTCTAATTGTGGATCCCTCTACAACTACTTGCATGGTGAGGAACAGCGAAGTTACACAGTTATAAATTCCCTCAACTGGATATATCAGGCGGCAAAGGTATTTTATTCTATATCTTATTTTTTACTTTTTCCGACTAATTGATTTTGATTTTAAATTCCGCTTAAAGGGAATGAAGTTTTTATCGCAAATGAAGCCTTTTTCAATTATACATCGCAATTTAAATTCTCAAAATATGTTGCTGTTCGATAACTTCAGACTCTTGAAAATCAGTGATTACTGCTTTCCGCGAGATAGCGAAAATCTCTTAACCCATCAAGATAACGCCTATGTAGCACCAGAGGTTTGTGCTTCCATTCAATAAGGCTCTTTTAAATAACAAATTTAATTCCTGAGCAGGTCTTCGAGAGAGGAGAATATACAAAAGAGAGCGACGTATATAGCTTTGGGATCGTATTTTGGGAGGTGATGTCTCGCAAGAAGCCCTTCTCTCAATTCGAAAGACAATTTGAATTCACCGATGTAGAAGATATCCTAGATGGTACGAAAGTTAGAACATAACCAATACAGAGTACAATTTCTTTGAATTTTTCAGGCAAACGTCCGCCTCTGAGTGGTATAATTCAATCAGAGTTTAAGTACATCATAGAGAGCATAATTGAAAAATGCTGGGATAAAGACCCAAAAGATCGTCCTACATTTTCGGAACTAGTCTTCAAGCTGCATAAGCCTAAGTAAGTTGAAAATGGAAAATATGTTTTAATTCTTAATTGTATTTAGCAATATAAGTTTTCTAGAAATCTTTCTGTTGCTTAATATAAATTAATTAAATCATTAATTAATTCGCAGGTTGGTTGAACCTGAAGTGGACCCGGCCGTAGACCTCGCGGATACTCAACTTTTTGAGGTTAGATACAATGAAACATATTTTACTTAGTAAACATTAATTTTAACCCACCAGGAAAGGGAAAGTGTTGGACAAGGTGCCTTCGGAGATATCTACGAAGCTAACTGGCGTAACAAAGAGATCGCAGTAAAGAAATGCGCAATGTTTTCAGGGGAATTCAACACCGACGACGACGTAGAGAACATTAAAGCACTTTCCCGCGTTCGTCACGAGAATATCGTAAAGCTATATGGAATTGCAATTGATGAAAATACTGCATTTATAATACTAATGAATTATCCAGAGTGTACAACCCTCGACAACTACTTGCACGGAGAAGAGAATTTTGAGTATACAGTGGGGCAGGGACTCCGTTGGATGATCCAGTGTGCTAAGGTTTGGTCGAAGGCAGTTGCATCAATATGCATGAATATTTATTTGAGAATTATTATTTTATTTTAAATTCCTTTTAGGGCTTAGCCTACTTGCAGGCGATGAAACCAAAACCTATTTTTCATAGTTGTTTAACGCCATGCAGCCTACTCCTAACGGAAAATTACAAAATTTTGAAAATAAGCGATTTTGGAATTGCTCACGAGCTGCCATTTGCTTATAAGGCATTCGCTGTAGAGGTCAAGAGGTCAACTATTTCCGAAGAAGAAGAAGAAAACGATTTAATTTCGATTTGTTGGAATAAGCATTTTTGGAATAGTTTCTGCCTAATTTTAATTCTATGCGAGGTGATGTCACGCCGGATAGTCGATTTTTCAATGGATTCACTTAATAAATCATTTAAGTCAATGTATAATTTAAAAAACACGTTTGGAATACGAAATATAATTAAATATTGTTTGGAGTCGAGGCAAAATATAGCAATGGAAAAGATTGCCTCTGATCTTAATATTACACTTAAGTAAGCTTGATTTGAATTTCAACAAGTAAAGTTGTAAGATAATTGAATTTTATTTGATTGCAGGATATATAAACCTAGCATAATTGATGAAGTAATAAGACCATATAAGGAAAATGAGAAAAAGGTAATATTAATATACTTATGCATATCTGTTCTTACTGATAATATCTTCTGCTACAGAAGAAACAACTTCGAGAAGAAAGATTGAATCTAGTAAGGTCTGGGTAAGTTTTCAATGTGACAACAGATGTGAATTGAAATCATATATTATTTAGTCATTTGATAATTAATTTGTTTCCATTCATTTCATTTGATTTTATTCTAACTATTCATAGAAAAACGTGCCCACTGAAGGATATAGAGATTGGTCAGGTATTAAGTAACAAAATAAATTAATTTGGAGATAATTAAGAATTAATTAACTAGTTTCAACCTTGCAGCGTATTGGGAAAGGCGGATACGGCGTTGTTTACAAAGCTCGTTGTTATAAAATGAATATTGCTGTAAAAGAATTTGAGGAATTCAATACAAGTGACCTTGAATCATTTAACAAAGAGGTCAAGATGCTAGCATCTGTTGACCACGAGAATATTGTGAAACTATATGGAACCTCCTCAGATTCGACTTCTCTTTATTTACTCATGGAATATGCAGAGAATGGGTCGCTCCATGACTTCTTGCATAGAAATAAACTTCCTTACAAAATGTCAGATGGAATGGACTGGATGATTCAGCTTGTTAATGTTTGTTCGTGTAGTATAATATATTATATCATGTCATTTAATTCCTATTCTCACTTATAGGGTATGGCTTACTTGCATGATAAAAAACCAAAGCCCATAATTCATCGCGATTTGAAACCTCAAAATTTATTGCTAAGCAAAAACTTCAAACAGTTGAAGATTGGAGATTTTGGCACCGTTAAGATATTGGTGACGCTAAATAATACACTAGCTATTGGCACTGCTCCTTATGTGGCTCCCGAGGTTTTTATAAATTAACAAATTTGCATAAAGCTAAAAAATTAGTTAGCTGTTTTATTTACTCGCAGGTTGCCGATTCAGACGGAAAATATACGGAAAAATGTGATATTTACAGCTTTGGCATTACTCTATGGGAGGTAATGTCGCGCAGAAGGCCTTTCGATCACCTAGAAAATCAGTTGTCATATACAATTTTAAAGCTTGCCGGAAAGGGGAAACGACCGGAAATGAATGTTAACCTTATAACAGAATGTGAGCAATTGCAAAAACTCATTGAGAGATGTTGGAATCACGATCCGAAGAAGCGACCCTCTGCCGGATCAATTAAACTTTCTGGAATTCCGTGGAGTTCTGATTATATTGTCAAACCTGAATGAAAGAATGAACCAATTAAATAATTTGTTTATAAAATTCAGTTCCCATATAATAATATTATTAACCCTGAAGAAAAAATGAAAAACGATAAAAAAAAGAATAAATAATTGCTCTTAATTGTTAAATGAAAATGCTCCTGCTTTTATACTCTGCCAAAGATTATAATTTATTCATCAAGTTTGTGAAGCATTGAAGGAAACATCTCCAATCCCAGTAAATATATTCTTTATCCGCATATCACTTGCAGAGTCCTTAATTTTCTGTTCTTCTGTCTGTCTGCCTGTATCAACAAGACGAACTGAGACACTATGAATATCTGGAGACTCAAAATTCGGAATAGAAGTTATTGTATGTTTATCGATACAATTTTAACACTTTGTCTGACGCAGGCACAGAGAAGTAAGTGTTCCAAGTGTCAAGGCTTTAGCCTGAAGGAAATAATTACTGATTAATTGATTGGATAGATCCCTGAAAAGAATGCACAGCAAAACTGAATGGAGAAAATTATGTGTTCAAAAATGACAAGTTTGAATAATAGGCTGAATTGGGATCTGCGTGAGTTTTACAAATTAGTAACTAGTTATGTGTGTGAGGTATGAAAAATGCTGCTAGAGGATGTCAACTGTTAACCGCTATATGGCTAGATGATGTAGTGCTCCGATTTGATTAGATTTCAAGTTTCAAGATAGATTCCTAAATGGCAGAGCATACATTAAGTAGATCACTTTTTTTTGGTAAGCGAATTACACAGCATATAAATTTTCCACCTTACACTGCAAAATTTGCAAGCCTATATTAATTAAAATAAAGATCTCGCATGAATTAGCACACACACACTCACACACACACACACACGCACAACACATATACACACACCATTTTAAGAACCAAGCCAAGCGGCGTTACAAGTGAAGCGCCGCATTGATAGGCACTTCTTTGCTTCTACCTTCCCCCCCACACACCTTAGTGGTTTCCTCCCCTCTCCACTTAACGACACCACATTACACAGCTATTTACTTAACCCATTAATTGTGCAGTGGCAGCAGGCAGCAGCAGCACCCAAAAAAAATGAGAGGTTAACATTCTGGAGGCAGCCAAAGGTGCTGACATCGAGTTTGGTTGCAAGCAAACAGTTAGGTGAGCGGAGAGTGGTGCGGAGACGAGGAAGTGAGCGCAACGGAGCTGCTTGTATGCGCATGTATAGGGGCGAACGAAGCGTGTGGCATGTGCCAAAACGCGCGAAGAACCGTGTACACTGAACAAAAACAAAGGAATTGTGCGAAAAGGACATACATCCAAAAATTACTATGCAGTGGTAAAGACATAATTTCATGGTCATTTCACGGATTAAATATATTTCCGATTTGAAATTTCATGTTTGTTGATTAAGTGCACTTTATTTGACTGACAAAGAATATTTGCATTTCTACTTTCTGCAAAAAAAAAAAACGTTTCTTAAAAATAATATAAAGTAGTCTCAGGGAATAGAACACTTTTCTCAATAATGCATCCAGGACGAAAATCTAAAATTGCTTTCACATCCTTTATTTTCTTATACGATCAAAATTATGAAGAATGTTTTTATTTTGAGTGTATGCATGTGCTTGTATTCGCATTATGTAAACGCAGAATGTGGGCATGTGGCTTATACATTTATACATGCATTATATACATACATATGTACATATATATCATATAACTGGCTGGACCTACATCAACATGTGTGCAACAGTATTAATGTGCAGCAGATGAAGAAGAAGCAGACGAAGAAGGCGCACAAAGAACTGGCGAGGCGGCAGATGATGAAGAAGAACTGCCACAATGGAGGCGAAGCAGAAGCAAACATGCTGTTGCCACAAATTTGGTGGGCGACAGAGGGGGCTGCAGAGGTGTGACAAAAGTAACTCACGCTGCGGCGTTGCGTCAGATGTGGCATAAGTAAAGTCCTTCAACAGCCGCCAGACACAACCTAACCTCAAAATGCTCCAGGCCAATAAGTAAGTGTCGGTGTTGCAAGGGGGTGGGTGGGGGGAGGGATATGGGGCAGGAGTTTAGGCTAATAAAAAGACTTCCGCACTAAGTGACTTTCCGCAGTTTAGCAGCAGCATTTTAAGTGTGCGGAAAAACAGCAATTTCTCCCGCCCCTCGACTTAATTAAATTTTTGTTTCACTCACCGCCACGTTGACCCGAGGTGTTGTTGTTGTTGTTGTTGTTGTTGTTCCGAGGAGTCGAATACATTTCCGAATTGTAGCCCCGATACGACTCCCGTGATATGTTGTGAGCAACTGCAAAGAAGAAGAATTTTGGATTTATTAAAAATTAAGTTAAATATGATAAGGGGATATGATATGATACTGAATATATGTATGTATATTAGCGTAACTTTAAACAATCTTAATTACAATTTATTAATATTATATTTAAATATGATCTCCGGCCTTGTGACCGGTCTGCATTTTTAAAGGCAATGCCCCTAGTCTGGGGGATGGGTCAAAATATTTAAGGGCAACAGATCTATCAATCTCGAATCGTTGTTCATGAGGAATATCTATCGTAATATTGTTTGTGTTATAGATATTTTTCACATTTGTATACCCATATAATGATATATTCTGGATCAACATCACTAGATAGGCTTCAATGCGAGATAATTGATCGGTTATTTTAAGATACAGGGAAAGTTAGATGAGGGGCTGCCACGGTCCCACAATCCATCCGACTGTTTTTAAATTTAATTTAATTAAATATATTTTTTAATATTAGCATTTTTCTGAGTGAACTGATTTTAAATAAATAAATGAAGAAATTAGACAAAGGATGCTCAACGAATTCTAACAACTTCTACTATCTGAATCTGCATTTCACATTTCGAGTTCTAGGTGCCTGAAGACGCGGTTGCAAGCAAACAAATTTATGCAACACACTTAAATACACAAGCACGCACACACACACACACACGACACGCATACAAAAGGGTAGGCCTATGAAAAAAAGCGCTTGCTGCAACTTTACTCACGAAGAAGGACAAAGTTAATGGCGAACATGACAGCGTGTGCATGTGTGTGTGTGTGTGTGTGTTTGTGTGTGTTTGTGTGTGTGGGTACAGTATGTACCAAGCGGTGCATTGCTGCTCCTGGCACAGCGCGACTCCTTTTAGCTTTTACTTAACGTTTTCGCATTGTATTTTTTTTATTATGCTTGTACATTTCTATGCATGCGAGTGTGCCTCTGGTTTTGCATGCGCAAATGTGTGTGTGTGTGTGTGTGTGTGTGTGTGTGACCGGAAACTGCCATTTAAAGTGCATTTTAAGAGGACGATTGCGTTGCGGAGACGTCGACGCCGAGAGAGGGAGAAAGAGAGAGAGAGAGAAGAGTGTGTTTCGCTGCTCGACTCTTGCTTTGCTTCACTTCACTTGTGTGTTAAGTGAAAGAAAGGAGAACTCTGTCCAAGCCAGCTTATGCTAAAGCTATTGCCACACAGAGAGAAACGTATGCCGACACAGTTCCAGATTTGACTAACCCAGCAATAGTAAAATGGAGATCATTAAACTTTGGATTTCACTTTTTATTTTTAGTCATTCAGGTAAAGAGGAGTTCAGCAATAATTGGGTTGTAATTAATGAAGATTGTCGACTTTTCTCTCTCTGTACCCACTGCTGCTCCTTCTGCAGCCCCTTCTGCTCCTTGTCTTGGCTGTTGTTTTTTCGACGTTTTGTTTTTATTTTGTGCAAGCAAACTCCTTTGTGTCGCAATCCTCTCCTGCCTGCCTGCCTACCTTAGTCGGACTGGTTGGTTAGTTGGTTGGTTGGTTGCCAGCTCAAAAAAACACACGTGTAATTTAACTCCTTTTTAATTACATTCAATCCACTCCCTCCATCCCCCCCCCACCACTCTTTCGTTGTCTGCCAAAGGTGTGTTATTTTTTACCTGGACTCTCAACTCTCTTCTTTAACCTTCCCTGCGAATATCGATTTACATTTTTCGACTGCAAGAGCAAGGTGTTAAAACGATTTGTAAAGGTGACACAGCTCCAGGGGAAAGGGGGTGTGACACAATATGGCAAAGTGCAGTCAATTGCCAATAATCTCGAATCTCAAATCTCAAATCTCCAATCTCGAATCAAGGGATCATATTTGTCTCATCATGAACTGCACTTAACGATTGCATCGCCAGAATGCATTTTTGGTTAACTGAAACTGTAAATGGAAACTTTGGCCTGAGGCAAAGATTGCTCCTTCAACTGGCAAAAGGGGAAAAACATTGAGTAAGGTACAGTCAAACTGGAAGCATAATTATACACTATTTGAGGTAAACACCTGAGGCTTTACACACCTTCAAAATCTGGCTAACGAACAAAACTTTTAGTTAACACAAATTAAAAAAAATCTACTCTTAAAGCTAGAAGTTTAACTCTAAAAAGCGTATCAAATTCCAAGTCTACAAACTAAAAAAACAGCTGCCTTCTACTCCCTCTCCTCCCTCCACGCATTTCCTTGTCAGCCTGTTGGCTTGGGGGAGGGGGCATAAACATAAACTTTAAATATGTTTACACATGAGTTGGTTTCAAGAATCGCTTTGTGCTATTTACTCTTTGCCGTTTTGCCAGCCAACTCATACAACATTTTCCAGAGGAATAGGTCAGTACGGTCTGCAGGGTGAGGGTGTGTACAACACAGTGTGGTGTGTGTGTGTGTGTGTGTGTGTGCGTGTGTATACAATTTATAAGAGGCCTTAAAAAGCTATGGTGCCTGAGAACTTGTAGGGCAAATACATAATGTGCATATAATGAGCACATAATGAGTACATAATAATATTAAGTGCAGCGGTTGTCCCCCCACCTCTCAACCCTTACCCACTTTCCTAACCCCTCTCGCCGCAAACTGCATTGAGTTGCCCTCGCCGAGTTCAATGACAGCGCAGAAGGTCGAATATGCACATGAGCAACTAGAAGGGATGCTCTTAAACGCTGTTATCCTTTCTGGCATGCAGGATATCGCTGATATATGTGACTTCGATTTCGCTGAAGGAGCGATTTACACTGTGAAAAGTAAACCTTGGGTTAAGAATGATGTCTGGAAGAAGTTCCTAATAATATTAAAAGTCATTCATAAGTATCTAGTCGAGGGATCGAAATAAAATGCAGAGGTTTTGGTTTTTTTTCCAAGTTACTTCGGTTCAATGTTTAAATTAGTAGTTCTTAAAATATTTTCAATTTCGAAATCGTACTTGAGATAAACGAAATTTTGTTTGCATAATTTTCTCTCAGTGTGCGTGTGTGTGAAGTGCAGCAGTGTGCGCGAATAGGTTTTCTTGATGCATATCTTCAAGGAGTCGACACCAGTGGCAGCTGGCAGCTGCTGCTAACTAAAGTATCTCATAGATACAATTTAAATGTGCACTACTAGCAAAAATTGCATCCAGCTGGCATTCACAGTTCCTGCTCCTGCTCCTGCGCCTGCAGCTCGCTCCCTGCTCCTGGTTCCTGCGCAACTTCCGCTGCAAGTTTCTTGGATTTTGCATTATGATTTATTTTTATTTTTGTTTGGTTTTTGTTTTTCTTCATTTTTTTTTGTTCTTTTTTTTTGTAATTTTTGCATATTGTTTTTGTTTGGCTGACCAAAGGAACTCTTTTGTAATCGTGCGATAACCCCGAAGCAGAGAAGAGAACTTGAAACTCAACCCCTTAATGGGAAAACAATACGAAATTGCATTGCAATTGCATGTCCAGCTTAGCAGGATGCCAGGCCAGGCCACAACTGGCAGGCAGGCAGGCAGGCAAAGCTTAACACAGAAGGTCCAGGCAGGTCCTTCGCGGCAATTAGAACGCGTCCAGGCTCCTCTCGCTTCTTGTGGTTGTTGTCGTATTTCTTGTTTATTTACATATCAAAATGGCATTATGTATGCTGAGAATAATGGCGCAAGCAGCAAATGCAATGCAAGGATTCGAGCCGCTTGCATTCCTTTTGTGCGCGATATGCGCGAGAATCCTTTTTTGATATCTTTTGTGCTTATTAAATGCATTGCAAAGCAAAAGCCCCCCCTTCATCCATTGTGCTATCTGATGCCGCATGGCAACCAAACAAATACGAAAACAGACAGACGGACAGCCAGACAGGAAGCGGGATAGGCCAGGCTATGAAATGAATACGCATAAATTACATGCCAGTTGATCTTGGCGGCAAATCAACAAAAAGGACATGCCAACGGACAACTGGCCAACTGGTCAACTGGTCAACTGGCCATGGGAACGGATTACGTGCCACGAAATGCAATTGAAGATAATTGCACTGCATATTAAAAATGCATCCATCGGTGGAATTGAAGATTAAGTGTACTGCATAAGGCAAGAATTCTCGACTATATATTTACATATTTGGCCTTATACATATACCCAATTAAAATGATGGCTTTTATTGCTTTTGGGAATCGATTATTTTTGTACATTCAGTTATGAATTCACATTCTAAAGTCTTATAGTCTCGGCTTGTGACACGGAGATGCATCCTTTGCATAGCTTCAACATGCTGATTTATGTCATACTCAATAAGCGCAAGTTATTCTGAGCAAGCCTGAAAACTTTCTCTAATGCTATTTTCCACATTGCTAATTAATAATTTCTTGAAATTTGTAAATATTTAAAATAGTTTTCCACACTTTACCCTCTCGAGTCAAAAACAAAACGAACAAAAAAAAAATGAATAGGGAAAAATGCTTAGGAATTGGATTGCAAAGAAAATCTAGAGCGAATTGAGCGCAGTTTTGTCCACTTGGGATACAAAAGTAATTTCAAACCTGAAAAAGGCGACAGACGAGTTAAAAGTAGTGGCAAGTTGTGTGCTGGTGAAATATGCAGCAGGAAGCGGGCTCCTGGCTGAGTTTGTAGCATTGTCGGGGTCATGAAGATGCCTTGCAGCAAGATTTAACTTTAGCTATTGTCGTAGGTCCTTGAAGGGCCCTCTCGTGCACAAGTCCCCTGCGCAGCGAGGCAAAACGTCATTTGCCTGGCAGGGTTCTGTGACGGGCATGTTGCCTTCGCCCTGGTCAGAGGCAACTGCAACAACTGCAACAACTGTAACAGCAACAGCAACAACAACGAGAACAACACCAAATAGCCATATGTGACAGGGACAACAATTGAATTACAAAATTTGTCGATGCGAAGCAAATAAATGTTAGCAATGACTTGAAACTACGAGTAGAGCTGTAGTTGCAGACACAGGACACATGTCAGCAAACGAGGAGGAGCTAAAGGGGAGGGGATGACTGACTCAAGTGGCCCCTCTGGCTTGCTGGCCAAAGGACATGTTCTCTAAAACGGAAATTAGGTGACAGGCACAGACGGTTGACGGTAGACGGTAGATGGTTGATGGTTGATGGTTGATGGTTGATGGTAGACGGCGAGCGAGACACTTCTCGGCCACGTTTTGGTTTACCTTTTGCGGTCTTGAGACGACGGCTATTCTGCACAGTGGAACCATATGTCAATTTGTGTGTTAAAAAAAACACTCCGAAATAAAATATGACAGAATATGACAAATTCGTCGAAGCTGACTCACCTTATTTTTCAGAAAGTATATTTCTAAAAACGAGCGTTTGAGCACCACTGTGCGACAGACATCTTGGGTCAACTTTAATTGCTCCATTGAGTCCGAGTTGTTGGCCTGTCCAAGCTTTTTGCTCGTTGCTGCTCAAATTACTTAAAGGCTGTTGTTGTTGTCGTTGTCGCGTTCGCTTTGCTCTTCTGTCCTGGGGCATAATCATAAAGCCGATGTATGTCGACATGCTCTCTCTATTTATCTCTCTCTCTCTCTGCCTCTCTCTCTCTCTCTCTATTTCTCTGTGCAATAAAGATTGATTTGGCCATAGCACAAAACAGCTATGCCAAAACGGAAGTCGAAATGAAGCCTCTGGCAAAAAGTATCTAACGGATGCAATAAGTAAAGTAGAACAGAGTAGTGATAAGGGCGAAGAGAAAGGGAGGTGTGTGGCGCTTAGAGAAGGGGGCTGTCAATGCAATTAACGCTGCACGGGCTGCCACACGATAACAATTCGCTACACAAAAGTCAAAAAGCAGCAGTTTCAGCTACCATTTGTAGCTGCATCTGTATGGGTATTTGTACACGTATTTGTCTCTGCCTGTCTCTGTATCTTTGAGTCTGGGGGTCTATGTGTGTGTGTGTGCCGCGTATCCCTCGCCACTATTTTTCGCATCTCTCT
The DNA here is from genome assembly GCA_035044025.1 of Drosophila paracracens. Classification (NCBI taxonomy): domain Eukaryota; kingdom Metazoa; phylum Arthropoda; class Insecta; order Diptera; family Drosophilidae; genus Drosophila; species Drosophila paracracens. Next base: position 5,127,074 of record JAWNMN010000435.1, on the reverse strand, counting down.
TCCGACTGTCTCTGCGCGCTTGAGAGTCGCGTGTGCAATGCTGCAAAATGTTTAAATTCGCAATTTCTTTTTCACTTTCTATACCCAGTGAATTGGGTGCTAAAGGGGTATTATAAAATAGGGCTAGGGTGCAGGGAGAGACAGTGAGAATGAGCGAGAGAGAAAGAGAAAGGGAGTGAGAAAGGTAAAGAGAGCGAAAAAAAGAGAGGGAGAGAACTATAGAAGAGCGACAGAGAGGATAAGCAGACGAGATATAGACAGATATGGACAGAGATATAGACAGATAAAGACAGAGTCACTCGATTTGATGTCCGATCTCTGATTTGTCTATATCTTTAAAATGTTTATCAATACATATTTACGCTAGCAAATAAACAGAAGCAGGGCTTGCACTGTGATTAGCGTATATACCCAACAAATGTATGTTAAAGCAGCATTAGTTGGTGTCTGCTAGTCGTGCACTTTTCAACTAATGCACTCTGACTTTTTGTTGCTGTTGCTGTTTGTTGTTGCTGTTGTTGCTGGTGTTGTTGGTTTGGGTTATCGTCTGGCAACGGCAATCATAACAGCCCGAGGAGCCGAAACCGAAAACGAAAACCGAATGCGAGAGCCACACATATATTGTTTAATGGGGGGGGCACGAAGAAGAAGAAGACGAGGACAGGAACAGAGGCAACCAACCGACCAGCCAGCCAGCCAGGCAGCAGCACCAGCGACAACTGTTTGTGGATTTTGATTCTGGGTCATTCACCCTTGACAAAAAAATAAAAATGAAAAAAAAAAAATATTTTGCGCTGTGTTAGGCTGTTTTGTGTGTGTGTGTGTGTGTGTGTGTGTTTGTGTGTCTGGCATGGAAGTGCTTGGCATTATTGTTGTACAATCATTGCTGTTGTTGTTGTTGTTCTTGCTGCTGCTGTTGTTGTTGAGATTGTTGATGCTGACGCCCATAGCACGGCACGTACAGACATCCCAAATTTGGGGAGCTGCTTTTGCCAAAATGCAATCCAAAGAGATCGCAGACATGTCACCAGCCTCTTGTTTTGCATATGTATATGTATATAGCCAGCTAATATCCCATATATCCCACATATATCCATGTCTAGCTCTCTCTCTCTTTCATTTTGTTTTATTTTTTTCATCTGTTTATTAGCATGCACAAAATGCTTTTGTTTGTTTTTCTTTCTTTTCTTTTTGGTTTTTTTTTTTTTTTTAGATTTTGATGTTATGGCCTGTGGTTTTTTGAACTTGCGCTCAAGATTTCATTGAATGCGCAATTTGCTTTATTTGATGCTTGTGTTTTTGGTTTTTTTATTGCCTTTTATTTTTGCTTGGAATATTTAAAACGCCTGATAAAATTTATCAAAATTTGTGCTTAGTTTGCGCATAAAACAAACGTTTAGCGTTTAATTATATTACGGCTAAATGAAATGGGCAAACAATTTTAGATTTCAGCAAGCATGTACAAAGTAGAAAAATAATAATAATAATAATTTAGTATTGAATTAAAAGTTGAGATACACAAAGACCACAAAATACAGTTAGCTATGTAAAACAATTAATAATTTAGGATTGAAGTACAGGTTGAGGGACGCCAACAAGTTGAAAATGCGCTTAGAGACACAAATCTTAATTCGTTCATAATTTGTTTTTTTTTTTGGGTATTTTATGCAAAAGTTGAATTTGTATGTAGTAGTACATTAGTAAGAGTAGTTTGAAGATAGAATTTGTATGTAGGAGTACATTAGTAAGAGTAGTTTGGAGATAGAAAAAATGCATGACTTTGCTGTTTGTTGTTCTCGAATGGGAACTTTGCCAACTGTTCAATGCTTTGGCACTTTTTCAAATTAAACTTTAATCTCGTCGAGCTTAACGGCATTCTCTTCTAACGGGACGCCGAACATAGGCCAAAAGCGCCATCTACCGTTTTGCCAAAATGTAATGCCTCAAAATAAACTTCTGTCGCAATGTAAAATTGGCATTGCCATTTAGGACACGGCAATAACAACAACAATAACAACAACAATAACAACAACGAGAAACAACTAGCAGGAGAAACAACAAGAACAATCAATTACAGGAGTTGCAGGGGCAACAAAGCGAACGCAAAACTAAAACAAAACAGAAAAGCAAAAACAGAGCGCACAGCCGAAATAACTGCAACAACTTTTTATGTTTTGTTTTTTGTGTTCTTTTTTTGGCCAGTTCAGTTTTGTGTCGATTCCCACGTGCAAAATAAAACAATGCGAATAAAGCCGCACGTAGATTTATCTGCATTACAAGCTGCAGCGCCCAGGATAAACAGCACACACACACACATACGAAAACACACACACACACACACACACGGAGAGAAAAAGTCTTATTCGAAATTCAATTCAAAGAGCAAATGAAAATGTGTAAAAAAAAACCCATTAAACGCATTTATGATAACTTTTAATTAATGCTGATTTCCTTACAGATTATAATCGAATTCATTTAAGAAATAAATAACTTTAATTAGATACTTTTTGATTTAAGAATAATCCGATCTTTTATAAACGAATTGATTTACTATTATATTAAATAATAAATACTTTACTTAAATGTATCACTTTTTTAATCTGCATTTATCTTTTTTTGAATCGTTTTACATTAGTTATATTAATATTAAGATTAATCGAATTGATTTAAGAATTTCACTGCTTGTAACTTAAGAAATAAAAATTAATGTAAGAATATTCTGGATCTATTTAGATCTATACCTGAAATCACTAAATTTATCTCTCTTGATTAAAGAATAAACAGCATATATCTTATCAAATTAACAAACTTTAATTGAGAACATCAGAAATTTCGGGAAACATGTTTTTTTCAGAGTGTGCACGGGAAATGTCAGTCGACAAACTGAAAATTATGTTTGTGCCAAATTTAAGTTGTGCTACTCTTTTTTTTTGGTCAGCATCGCGCAGAATTGGCGTTGTAATCCAACAGGGTAAAAAAAAAACCAAGACTAGCAGAGAAAAACAAGCAAAAGGCGACAGGTGTAATAAATAAGCCAAGCGTACTGGCCAGAATGTGAAAGAGGAAGAAGAGGAGCAAAAAGGGATGCGCCATGCAATGTAATGCAGTCAAAAAACGAAAAGTAGTGCAAAAGAGGAAAAAGGGGGCAGAAATGGTAAATGCAGCGAGTCGTCCGCTAATTCGTGTCATTTAGCGCAGGTGGCGACAAAAGTAAAAAAAAAAGGGGAAGAGAGCAGCAGATTGACACTGATAGGACAAGGAGAGGGATATGGAAATGGAGGAGCAGAAGACTACCAGGAAATGGCTGCGGTTTCCGACTCCGCCAAAAATATCAGTGCTGACCTCGTTGTGCCCTTTTTTAGGTGAATAATGCAAATGGCCATCAATGACAGTCTATAGAGCATTTATTTATTTTTTTGTTTGTATTTTCCATTGGCAGTCGCCCAAAAGTGTTTGTGCTGCATGCGGCGCTATAATAAATTGAGTGTCAACTGCTGTATATTTATAAATAGTTGTGGGCGGTGGAGCTAAAAGTAAGCTGACAAGTGATTGACCTTATCAAAAATGCATGTTGTAATTTTACATAAGATTGGCGCGCCATATTCAAAAATGAAACTGGTTCACAATGATGCTGACTTGTTATCGAATATGTAAATGCCACCCGCATGTCAAGTATCGATAAGTTGCAGAGCGCGTAGCTACCTAATTTATGTTATTTTGCAGTACTGCTGACGACTATTATTATTTAGATATCGATACAACGATGCGATGTGAATTGCTGTGGGTCAGTTTTCCATAAGTCGGAAATAAATTAATCAGCAATTTAATATTGTTATTATGTGAACGATAACAACTGCAGAGCATTCTTTTTTATTAATTGACAATAGTTTTGCCGGCTTTGTTCATACAGTTATTTAAATATCGATATACATCGCTGCGATATCTAATCACGATATGCAACACTGTTTTGAGGGCGTAGTTCCAACAAGTGCACAGCATTAATTTGTATTACCAATCCCCGTTGCGTGTGTGTTTTTGCTGCGTCCAGTGGAGTTTTTGTTTTAAATTTTGTTTTGTTTTTAATTTAAAGAGAGACTGCCCAGGCAGGCAGTAAACTCCCACACACAAACACAGAGACAGTCCAACAAAAACATGGCTTTGTTCCTACCAGCGACAATTTTGGGGCGCAGCTATTTGTTTTTTGGGCTTGTTCTAATTGTGGGTGTGGTGTTCGCTCAACACGAGTGGCAGGCTCGAGATGCGTTCGATGAGATCAAGATACAGTTCGATAAGGTGAATGCGGACAACTGTCCGATACAGCATCATGCGGATCTGTTTATGCCCATGGATGCCGTCTCCCACAAACCGGACATCAAGGAAGTCAATGTGAATCCAGTGTTTCCAAATCGCACCGCTTTGCTGCATCTGCAGAATATGGCGTTGAGTCGCAGCTTCTTCTGGAGTTATATATTGCAATCGCGCTTCATACGTCCGGCTATTAATGATACCTACGATCCGGGCATGATGTACTATTTCCTTTCCACAGTTGCGGATGTTTCCGCCAATCCGAGCATCAATGCATCGGCCATTTACTTTTCACCGAATAGCTCGTATTCGTCATCTTATCGTGGTTTCTTCAATAAAACATTTCCGCGTTTTGGACCGCGCACCTTCCGTCTGGATGATTTCAATGATCCGATTCATTTGCAAAAGATTTCCACGTGGAACACGTTCGACGTTCAAGATTTAGGCGCCCATCATCCCGACTCTATATCGAAGGACTACACACATGATCTGTATAAGATTAATGAATGGTATCGCGCCTGGCTGCCGGACAATGTCGAGCGCAGGCATGACACAAAGATCACATATCAGGTGGAAATACGCTATGCGAATAATACAAATGAAACGTTCACATTCCATGGCCCACCAGGCTCTGAAGAGATACCGGGTCCCATTAAGTTTACACGACCCTATTTCGATTGTGGTCGCTCCAACAAGTGGCTGGTAGCCGCTGTCGTTCCAATTGCCGATATTTATCCGAGACACACCCAGTTCCGGCACATCGAGTATCCCAAGTAAGTGGAAATTTTAACTTATTTATGCATTACCTAATCCTCTATGGATATTCCTCTATAGATATACCGCTGTCTCTGTATTGGAAATGGATTTTGAGCGCATTGACATCAATCAGTGTCCGCTGGGCGAGGGCAATAAGGGTCCAAATCATTTTGCGGACACGGCACGCTGTAAAAAGGAGACAACCGAATGCGAACCCTTACACGGCTGGGGCTTCCGACGTGGCGGCTATCAATGTCGCTGCAAGCCAAGCTATCGACTGCCCAACACAGTGCGGCGACCCTATCTGGGTGAAATTGTTGAGCGCGCCTCAGCCGAACAATATTACAATGAATACAATTGCCTCAAAATCGGCTGTATGTTTTTATCCTATCTACCCATATATAGTATATATGTTTAAAATCTCTCACTTTTTAGGGATTCAAAAGCTGCCCATTCAGTGGGAGAAGGCGCCGTACTATGTGCGCGAAAAGTATTTGGATATGCATCCCGAGTATCGGAATTATACGACAGGCTCTCGCTCATTGCACGCGGAACATATGAATATTGATCAGGTGCTGAAATATATTCATGGTGTCAATTATCGCACATGCAAAAAGTGAGTGGCAACATTTAAAATATAGAATTTCAAATTGTTATATTGTTGCGAGAGAATTGCACGTGGAATACGTTCGACGTGTTGTTCCACACCTGCTGGCAATTGGCTTTATATATTTACATTTATAATTAATATTAATGCATATTCGTATAGCTTCCATCCACAAGATCTAATATTGCGCGGCGATGTTAGCTACGGCGCCAAGGAGCAGTTTGAGAACGAAGCCAAAATGGCTGTGCGTCTGGCCAATTTTATTAGCGCATTTTTACAGGTAAGCTCAAAGCTGGCATTCAGCTGTTTCGCCTCGTTTCCTCGTTTCCCATCGGCTTCACGCTATAATGAAGAGCAATAATTGATAAACCCGACACCTATATTAAGCGCCTTCGATGTCGCCTCTTGAAAACTTCTCAAGTGTAAATTATAATTTTCCACGCGTAATTCAACTTCCTCGAATTTCCTGCAATGCCAGTTTCACATTTTTTTTTTTGTCAGCTTGCTTGCCAGTTGCGAATTAAATATTCAGTGTCAAACCATTACCAAATGCTAAATTCATTAGTTTGAACGCAGAAGGACACGAAAAACGGGTTCGCCACCAAAAGCGTCGTCTTCATTAAATGCCACAGAGCAACAGAGTAAAAAAAAAAAACTGGACTCCTCTCTATTTTAACCCTACTCCTACCTCTGTCTGCACACGTATTTGCACAAGTTGTTAGCATAGAAATCAGGAAACGCTTGGGGAAATATATAAATCGCATAGTGTCCTCCCCCCGCCCTAAATTCCCATTTCTTTATTATTCAGGTATCGGATCCCAATGAGGTGTATTCGGGAAAACGTGTGGCGGACAAGCCGCTGACCGAGGATCAAATGATTGGCGAGACCCTGGCCATTGTTCTAGGCGACAGCAAGGTCTGGTCGGCGACGACGCTATGGGAGCGCAATAAGTTCACAAATCGCACCTATTTTGCACCCTATGCCTACAAAACGGAGCTGAACACGCGCAAGTTCAAGGTGGAAGATCTGGCGCGTTTGAATAAAACGCACGAATTGTACACGGAAAAGAAGTACTTCAAGTTTCTGAAACAGCGCTGGAATACGAATTTTGATGATCTCGAGACGTTCTACATGAAAATCAAGATACGGCACAATGAGACAGGTGAATACCAGCAAAAGTACGAACACTACCCCAATTCGTATCGTGCGGCAAACATCAAGCACGGCTACTGGACGCAGCCGACATTCGACTGTGATGGCTATGTGAAGAAGTGGCTGGTGACCTATGCGGTGCCCTTCTTTGGCTGGGACAGCCTCAAAGTCAAACTGGAATTCAAGTGAGTAGAACACAAGGGTATATTATAATTTTTGGGTTTGGGATTGGGATAGGGATAGGAATAGGGCGGGCTGCGTGCCGCGCCTTAAGCGGGCCCGTTGCTCACCCCTTTTGGTTTTTGTTTAGGGGCCAGTCCCAATTCCCAATTCGCATTCAGATGCAAATGTCTTGGGTTTTGTTTGGTTGTCTAATTTTCAAGTGCTGACTTCTGACTTGTGACTTCCTTCACTTCACATTGCATATTGTCATGCAAATTGTGCAAGCAATTAAACTAATTTGTCGTCTCTCTTTGCTGCCTCTCTCTCTACACACGCAGAGGTGTCGTCGCCGTCTCCATGGACATGCTGCAGATGGACATTAACCAGTGCCCGGACTGGTACTATGAGCCAAATGCCTATAAGAACACGCACAAGTGTGATGAGAAAACATCTTACGTGAGACTCTATATAAAAATATCTGATTACAAATTTACCTAACATGATTTTCTCATTTATTTAGTGTGTGCCCATTATGGGACGTGGCTATGAGACTGGCGGCTACAAGTGCGAATGCCTGCAGGGCTACGAGTATCCGTTTGAGGATCTGATCACCTACTATGATGGCCAGCTGGTCGAGGCCGAATATCAGAATATTGTCGCCGACAAGGAGACACGCTACGATATGTTCAAGTGTCGTTTGGCAGGCGCGTCGGGTTTGCAATCCGCGCTGGGTTTGGTCATCTCACTATTTGGCCTGACACTCACGCTACTCTATAGATTTAGTTAAGCCAAATAATGCTAACAACAATTTCCGTCCATTCGAATCTCACATTAACAAAAAAAGAAAGAAAAAAAAAACACAATACTAAGCAAAAAAAAAATGACAAAGCAAAAGCAGCTCAGAGACACAAAATTGACACCCAAAACAAAACGCAATGCTGCCCAGAAAAAAAACAATATATATTAAGAAGAAGAAGAAGTTGTCCGTATTCTCCACGTATTCCATGTGTATATATGTATGTATACTGTAGATACGTCTTTGAACATTGTCATCATTTATCTGCAAGGCGATTAAGTTGTAGACATAATCTATTACAATGAATCTGGTTATTTGTCATTTCTATCAAAGAGCAGCAGCAGCAGAAGCAGCAGCAGTAGAAGCAGCAGCAGCAACAGAAAAGCGCAAACAGCCGCGCCTACTGTGCTCAGATTACGGAAGCGACGTCGTCGTCGTCCTTTGCTAATGTCCGTGAAGTTGCACAGCTGTATATGCATATGTGTGTGTGTGTGCTCGCTGCAAACCTGTTAACATCAAAACCCAGTTAGGCCTCGTCGTACCCTACACCCATCCTCTATAAAGAGAGAGGGTTGTTTGTGCCTGCCTGGTCAGCGCTAAAAAAAAGAAAAGAGGAAAAAACGCCTGCCGTCGTGTGTTTTTCCTATATTAAATCGTCGGCTGGTCCATTGGCTGCTTTTTTGCCTGAATTAAATATGCCGCCGTTTTTTTTTTTTTTTTGGTTTTTTTTTTTTGCATTTTGCTTTTTTCATTCAGCGCCTTGATTATCATATGCGCTTGAATTTTTATTATCTATATACCCTGAGAACTTTTTCTATGCGTCGCCCGGAAACCAGTTTATCAGCCACTTGGTCTCCTGCCAGGGCAACAACAACAACACACACTCACAAAAAACATTACCAGCGCTTCTTTTTTTCATTAAAAAATTGGCCATAGGTAGCTGCTGGACTTGCGACTTGGACACACACAAAATATTTTCACACATTTTTCATAGTCAGTATATCAGGGGCAACAACAACAGCAACAACAAACAACATCGGACGCCGCCGGTGGGCAGTGACAACCGCTGCGTTTTGGGCAACTCCTCCATTTCCATTACCAATTGTGCCGTTGCCGGCTGCAGGCACGTCCTCTTACAAGGAGCCATCATTTCGCAGCGGGAACGCGTTTTTTTTTTTATTATTTCTATTTTCTTGTGTGTCTCACAGTTGGCTTTTGTTTTTCATAACTATTTGCTATCTATATCAGCTTGTAGGACAGTACAAATAACATATCAAATCGAAAAAGTGAAAAGATTAATTGTGCCTTAAAAAATACAAAGAAATTCTTGCTCGAATATTATACTAAATATATAGACTACATCGTAAGTCCGTCCATTTTAAAATGTCTTCATTATATTAAGTGCCTTGAATTTGTAAAGAATGAATATATTCGTATTTTATACATAACACACTCACACTCTTTTTATATATACATATATGCAGTGTTCGAAGCAGAAATCTCAAGAAAAAACTAAATAAATATTTTGTAAATGCTTTATAAATACCAGAGTACAAAAGTATTGTCTAGCTGCAAGGGTTTTGAGGGCCTTTGAACAGGGACTTTCTCAAAACCTTCTTACATAATAAATCGTGGAGTAAGTTTCAAAATGTGTCCTCGATGAGTGAACCCGAGACTAAAATCACCTGCTACATCAAACATATTCATCCATTTGTTAGTATACTATATATCAATTTGAAATAGATTTCTATATACATTATCGATATGATGAAATGACCTTCATAAGAATATGGTGCATACATTTGAAATTGAAAGTATTTAGAGAGGGATATAGCTTAATCGAATCGGCTGATGCTAATCAAGAGTATATATATGGATAGTTTGCAGTGTACATAGAAAATGGGAGCATTATCTCTGCTTGACTTACCAAATTTTTTCATAATGCCTTTCACGAATTAAGCTTGAATTTGACAGTCACGAACGACACGACACGACACGAATAAAATTGAAAAAAAAGGACTTTCGACTTTTGAAAACAGAAAACAGAAAACACAAAGCGAAAAAAATAACTCAAGGCCTTGCCGGAGAAATCAAATTGAATTGTTGATCGCCGCCCGTTGAACGCCGGGCGGTCACGTCTTTTTCGTATATCGCGGTAGTTGTGTGCACGAATAGAACTGATACGATTTAGTTGCGATCGGCCCAAACTATCCGCGAAATATGAAGAATTATAATAAATCTTGCGTTCGAACTTTGATTTATTTTTGGAACCTTTTAGAATTTTTAGAAATTTTGGAAGGGTTTCAATTTGAATGAGAGATGTTTTTGTAATGAAAACTTTTCATAATGTTTGGCCAGATTTTGCTAACAACAAAATTAAATGACATTAATCTCACGGCCTATGCGATAGTGAAAAAATCAATTTCTAATTACTTGCGTTTTCCATTTTTCTTGTTGTGTGTTTATTTTGTGTTTTCTAAATACATACATTTGGTTTTTTTTTCATTCTCTTTTTTTTTGTTGCTTTTTTTTTTGTCAAATATTATAAACATCATTAAAAACTATCACAAATCAATTATTGGATGTGGCTACACAATAATAATACAAGTACAAATTAGGCAGCTGCGAAATTGAATCGAGCTGCTTGCAGTCCTTAAATACATGTGCGGGATTCAACCAGGATTCAATCATACAATCCCCAGCAACTATAACACTAAAACAGATCAGTTTTCTCAACAACAACTGCTAAATTACAAACAACACGATGAACATTACATTTTATAAAATACATGCATATACTTTAATATTCGTTTTCACTTTCGAATTAAAAAACACATTCAACATAACCCGCGAATAAAATGTATATATTATGTAATCGAATCTTTGGATCTGACTTTAAACTGGGTTTTATTTTTAGTACATAGCTAGTTCAGTTTTTTCCATGTGTCTCTAAAATTTAAGTGATGTCTCTTAGACTAATTTTGAATCTTCCGAATTTTCCTATCAATTAGTTATACTTTTCGGTAATTTTGGTTGCTCTATCAGGGTGTGCCGATGTGTGGTTTTTTACATTAAAATATTTTATAATTAAAGTTAATATTTAATTTCGTATTTATTTACTAAATAATTGCTAAACACAATTGGCTTCGATATCTCATTTAATTCATTTTCTTATTTTTTATTTATACTTATTTATTTTGTATGCCTTTGCAGAGGGTATTAGAATAGTATCATCTACGGCTGAGTCAATATAGTTTTCTAGCTCTGCAGCTGTCTATAATCAATACATATTTGAAAGTCGGTCAAATCGAACCTATGCTACATTATATAGCTGCTATCGGATGGCTCTTACAGAAGGAATCGATGAATGAGTTATGATATGAAAAGAATTTTGAATATTCAGTTAAATCGAGATTTTGTTATATAATAAATTTTAAAAAATTGTCTATTAATAACTAACTCAAATTGTGACTAGACCCCGTTCTGCAAGGACATAGAAACTTTGGCATGCCGAAGATATCATATCTTTCTCGTTTTTACCTAAACTATTTCGTATATGTATAAGTAAGGGGCATATTCAGGGGCATGTTTGAGCTCAAGTTAATGAAGGAGCTCTTTCTCATTTTAGCTGGTTCCGCTTTGGTTTCAGTGCGCCTGGGTTTTTGCATGGGTTTGTATCTCTGTGTATATATATATACATATATATATAAGTAATTATGTTTTTTTTTGTTGCGTATAATATTTGAGCAAAATTCTAACTGCGTGTGTCAATAAAACTCTCACAACAACAACGATCCTTTAAAGTGTCATATAATCGTAATGAATATAATATGTATATGCACATATATATATATATATACATATATGTGTGTGTGTGTGTGTGTGTGTGTATAACTTCCTAAGTGCTTGTGATTGTGTTCGATTTCTTTTACTGTATGCGGCAGGTGTTAACTAACTTATTGGATTCATTATATTGATATGCACGACTACACTCAGAGAAAAATGCTTTTCTAAGCTCAAATATAAACGGGTATCGATGTTCTTAATGTTTCAATTTTACAGTTTCATCAATTCAAACTTACATAAATAAAAACAGAATCATCAGAGGTGAGTGCACCACCACAATTTGCATAGACTGCTCCTATTCTGTGGGGGCATAATAAACCACTGTCGACTTGCGTCGAAAGCCCAAATTGAAGAATGAGGTCTCCGACTTTTTGCGCTCATGCTCATGCTCGTGCTCGTTGCCAAAATAGGAGAAGAGGCGTCCGGTGCCGGTGGGTGGGGCACGAATGCCACCGCTGCCCCGGCGACTGCCATGTACGCTGTGGCTGCTGCTCTGACGGTGGATCATTGTGAGCGATGTGTGCGAGTGTTGCCGTTGCAAATGCTGCTGATGGTGTCGATTGTGGTGGTGGTGGTTATTGTGATGCTGTTGTTGTTGTTGTTGTTGCAGATGATGGTGTGCGTTACTGGTTGTATTGCCATGCAGAAACCCAGCTGTAGTTGGCGATAGATCAGTCATCTCACTCGGCCAGAGGGTGAACGAAGATGGGACCTTATGTATCCCGTCCGATAGTCGATAATGGTGGGATGCTGACCTATTGAAGTACCGCTCCGAGGGCCGCGACCCCATCTATACATATATATGGTAGTTATATATATATTGTGTGTGTGTGTGTGTGTGTATTTGGAGAAAAGTTAAGATATTAGCACAGCATATAGAAATATGTTTTCTACATTTGGTTTGATTTTTTTTCTAGGCTTTCGTGTTCAATTTCTAATGCGCTATATGTACATATTACAAATTTGTATTACTTTTCCATTTTTAGCTTTTAATATTATATATATATAAATATATATATATTTGTATATATATATACACATATATGTATATTGTATACTCGTATATACAATGCGGATCAAGAGCAGTGCAACTTGTTGAATATTAAATAAATATATTTATCATACAGTTAGGCTTTAAGTCGAATCGTATTGAAAGGCAAAAGGTCTTACAAATATTATATATCCAATTGCTTATCGAATTATTATTTGTGTTGTAAGTCCAGTTCTTAAACTGAAATTTTGATTGTGCATATAATAAAGACTGTATGCCACACAAATTCAGGGCCTTAACCTGTGTTGCAGCATTGGCTTTGGTTTGTGGACCTGATTTTGGCCGAAAGCATAGTTCACATTTTTGGTTATTTTGTGATCTGGTTAAGTTTTGCTCGGTATCTGCTATTTGATCAGCAATGCATTTACATAGTCTAACTAGGTTGATGCTAAGATTTGTATGCGTCTAAATTTGTTTGCTAGCATTTTTTTAATAAATTTTTATTTTTTTTTTACTGATTTTTTACTGATGTTTGTTAAGTTTGTTGTCAAATTTTTTAATATATGTTTATTTACATAATAGATGTTTGTGTATGTGTCTGTTTGCGTGTGTGTGTGTGTGTGTAAGTGTGGGTGTTTAAAGGGCAACAGTAGGTATAAGCGTAGGCGGTACTTGGGTGCCACATTTACACAAATGGAGTCCAGTAAGCTGTGCTATTTCAAACAATATTAACAAGTGCGGCTATTTACAAATATATGCATTAATTGAACAAAAAATAATATATATATAATTAAGACAATAAGAAGATAATATATGCAAATTGTTATATATTGAAGTAACTAGTGAGGTATCAATAACGAGGGTTTTCACAAAAAATGTCAAGAGCGCTCACCGTTTTCGTTCGCCTCTCAATTTTAAAATATTATTGTACTTGGTATAAAATTTGGTTTGGTTTTTTTTTTTTCTTTTTTCTCGACAGTTACGACATTTATAAAAAAAACATTTTGTGGGTCGTGGGGCTTAACAAAAAAACTCGTCTAAAGCCACACACGATCGCTACACAAATTTGCTGTCTATAGGATTTGGGTTTGTTGATTTATTTTTTGATGCTTTTTTTTTTTTTTATCATGCGTTTTGGCTCAAACAACATATGAGTTTGTATTGACCGCATAATATTTTCGTTTATGTTTATAATGGGAGGCATAAATATGCTGCGATCTGTGAATAAAAATAAACAACACAAAGAGAAAGAGAGAGAGAGAGAGAGAGAGATGAGGAGAGAAAGAGAGAAAAAGAGAACAAACACAGAATAATTTAAAAAAAGGACTTTAAGCGGAACAGAGAGGCAGACATTAAGAACTGAAACGCATCCGAACATTGGTTAATATATTTCACTTGGACTCGACTATAACTATATATATTAGGTGACAACTGTACCTTACAAAGTAATACTCGTTAATCATTACAGGCAGTAGGATAAATGAACGGTTCAAGTACTTACCCACGACTCTAGTTTGGCTTATTGGTCTGGCTTGGAAAATCATTTACAAAATATATGTATTTCTTGTTGTTGCTTGTTTTTTTTTTCTTTTCTTTTCTTTTTTTTTTGGTTGTTTACTGTACAGAATATCTGTGAATTGAAGTAGTTTTTTTTTTTTTTTTTTGTTTTGTTTTCCAACTTCTAGCTTATGTGGTGCGAGAACGAACGCGTGATGTGCCGTTGCGCATATCTCGTGGACGGTCCGGTGACTGCAGCATCTCGTTTACAAAGCGCTGGCCTACCGCTACTTGGTATTGGATATTTTTGTGTTATTATTTTGCAGTGTTTTTGTTTTTGTTTTTGTGTGTTTTTTTTCGAATTTGCAATGAGAATCAAATGTTGCATTTATTTTGTGATATATATATATATATTTTTTTCAGTTTTTGTTGATTATAATTTTGCCAGGTTGAAACGTGTTGTTGTGAGTATGTGTATTTTGTTCAGACAGAGGGAGAGAGATACATAAATATATATAGAGAGAGAGAGAGAGTATTTGAAGAAGGGGAGACAGTCATAGAGAGAGAGAGAGAGAGAGAGACGTGGTAGAGGTGAAGAAGAGAAAACAAGAAGAAAAAGAAGCAATAGTACAGATTAGCGGTGTTTTACTATATACAAATTAGAATCGTTTTTTTTTTTTCTGTTACTATTAGAGAGCTGCTTGTTCTAAAGTGTTGTTGAAATTAAGAAAGGCGATTTTGTGTGAAATACATTGCTTATGCCAAATATACATATGCCTGCGCATACACAGAGAGAAAAATGACGGTGTGTAACTAAACGAGAATCAAGAATTTGCAATTTTAGCAAACAATGAAAGATTTACTCAAAATGAGGCCAACATATCGCAGACCAAGCATACAATTTTTCAAACAAGATGTTTAGTGAAATCATGTTTAAAGTGAGAATAAATGTCTGAATGTTTATGTTTTTCTCTCTGTGCAGTTACTGAGCACATTACTATAATTTCCTTATCTAGTGAAATTTTTACATAAAATGAACATCTTTTTGGTTAATAATTTTGGTGCTATGGCTGATCTTTTTATTTTGTTGAGAGTGACGAGTGCTTTGAAAATTAGATCACTTGTAATATGGATCCTGTTGTGAAACTTACCTTTACACTTTTCAAAATGTTTAAGTTTAACAAATTTGCACTGTAACTACGAGATTCCTAAGCTACTTAAGATTGGCTCAAAACTACTCAAACTATTTATCGTAAGTAAATCAAATAATTAAGTAAAATTGAATTAATTTACTAACTCTGCAGATTTTGCGAAAAATTAACTTAAACTAGAAATTCGATGCAAGAACTAAAAATATAATAAGAGAAATCAACTTCAAACCCTCTTAAATGCAGTTGGTAACGAATATTTAAGAAAATACTTATCATGTCATAATTATATATACGATATCGCGTCTATTTGTTGTTTTAAGGAAATGCCCATAACAAAATAAACCCGAAAGCTCAAACTTACTAATCAAGTTTTGAACTAAGCGGAATCGAACTTAAATCAATATTTTAAAATTTGTTGAGTATTTTTTTTCTTGGTGAAGTTTATCGTTTTTGAGTATGGTTCACCTATATGGCGTACATTATATAGATAACAGAAAATCTTTCATTTTTTTTTTATAGTTTTAAGCACCGTTTGAAATTTATGAAATATATATCTTGTTTGCCAACAGACGAAACTCACCTCGCGTTGTGACCCAGCATTATGATGCTTCTGTAAATACAATTGAGAAATGTCGACACCATTTTTTATTTAAGAAATAAGTAGAGTATATAGCAATAGTAGAGTAGAGTTTAGAGACAGGTTTAGAGACAGAACGAACACACAGGAGTTGAAAATCAAAGAGAAACTGAAACAGAAAGTCAAGAGTTTCGAGAAAGTAAAGTGTTTTGGTGGCCGATTGTGGAAATGTAGTAGAAAACTGATACGAAAAAAATATGTATGTATGTATATATATTGTCTTACGAACATGCCAATAATTTATTAACACTTTATATGAATTTTTATTTTTAATATTTTGCTTTTATTTATGAAGGGGTTAAATATGTATTTATTGTTGTGCTGCTGTACTTATATCAAATATATTACATATACATTATGGGTCAGACAGACAGAATTCTTAAGCCATAAAGATTGAACAGTGGGACGACTCTGAGTCGATCATGCTACAATATCTGGATTTCTAAATGACGTAACTTTGCGGCCCTATTAAAAATGTGCACACACTTTCACGTACAGAAAGTATAATTCAAATTAAAAATTATACAAAATATTTGTAAATTGTATTTACAACTTTTGCTCTCTGCGTATAAAAAAAAAACAACTAGAAACTGATAATTAGAACTCAACTATACATTTTCAAAATGATATAATAATAATATTATAAGCAGCGTGTACTATCAACAGATCGCACAACAAGCAGCCAAAACAAAAAAAGAAAAAAAACGAAACAGGGAACGAGGCTGAAGGAATAGCAGCATCCATTATCATCATCATCATCATCATCATCATCATAAGCTGTACAGTATATGGGTCTTGAACTGTTCTATATAAATAAAATATCGCAACACCAGCGAAATTCAAAAGCTACACAGTTTTTGAAGTATGTGTATTGTAAAGTACACAGAGAAAAAAATATGCTAAATAAAAATCGCATAACGGATTCAAAATGTTTCTCATTTCAAAATGGAAAATCTTAATTTGAGCTTTATGATATATATGATCTTCATAATTAAATACAAACTCAAAATAGAAACATACATTTTGCTTCCAATTTTGGCCGCTTTGTTTTTGATTTTAGCTTCTTTTTTTCTCTGAGTGTGTGTGTGTGTGTTTTTGTGTGTGTTAAGAACTACGATAGTCGAACCTGGCAACAACATCCATAAACAAAGTTATTTTACACAATGGTGGTCAAAAGAAAAGAAACAAAAACTGCAAACGACGAGTTATATTTATAAGTTGGGTTTGTATAAGTTAATAGTATTATGTAGACTGGCAGTTTTGGGATTTAAGAGTTCTCTGATCAGCCGTAACGCAACGAAATCATCAAAAGGTGTCAACAACAATGAAACACATTAAGAGAAAAAAAAAAACAACAAGAAGATTTCATTATTGGCCAACTGCACAAGGGCCTGGAAGTAGTGTTTGGTAAACGGTATGCATGGTATTGTATGGTATGTATATAGAATGTTATATGTTATGTAACAAGGCATATTAAGTTAGGTTTATATAGTTTTGGGTGTTGTACATAGATATAGTTGGTATTTGGTATGTACGTAACTCTTTTTTAAAAAGGGTGAGCGCATACTTTTGGAGGCCAGGGTGCTTGTATATTTTCATATAGTATTTTTGTGTGGTTTTTGTGTGGTTAAACTATTAAGTACTAGTACATTCAGTCAGTAAAAAATCTGCCAAAGTTTCTGGTACATCTCAAGCTCAAAATCTCTTAAAAGGTTTGGTATTTTTTTGGTATTCACACTATGTTATGATCAAATATTTTATATAGTATAACTAAGTAAATGTAAAATGCTTGATATTATTTGTATAGTTTTTGGTTATTGGGATGTTTTTTTTTTTTTGGTTTTTAGCTTGTTTATTTGGCCTACCGAATGAGCATAGCGAATTTCGGCTAATTCACAACAACATTGGTAACGGAGTATGGCACGAACGCTCTTTCTGCAAGATGTTTGGTTTATATAAAATTAAATATATATTTTTATACAAGTAGATTAGCGACAAATTAATAATTTCATGTTTTCATTTTAAGTTTAAAGTTGTTTATATCAAGTTGTTAAATTTATTTGAATTATTCTTAGCAAAATGAATCAAAATTAAACACATGAAATACGACATTTTTTTTAAGTAATCTTTAAGAAGAGTTGCAATAACAAAAATACAAACAGAAATCGAGATCGAAAAAATAATCACTAAGAAAATTAGCATAATAATATTTTGTATGTATAAATCATGTAGCATTATTATAATATAAATACAGTTACACTGGGTTGGTACTTACCGTAGCAGGCGCGTTATGTAGTCTGGCCAG
This sequence comes from Drosophila paracracens, assembly GCA_035044025.1. Classification (NCBI taxonomy): domain Eukaryota; kingdom Metazoa; phylum Arthropoda; class Insecta; order Diptera; family Drosophilidae; genus Drosophila; species Drosophila paracracens. The sequence continues at coordinate 5,108,868 of JAWNMN010000435.1, read as the reverse complement.
TTTTCGGGGAACATTACGAGGAAAAAGCCGATGGCAATTAAAATGACGCCGGCCAGTTTCATGCCCGCAAATGTCGCACTGTACAAGATGACATCGAGTGCTAAATGTTGGATGTCATGTATGTTAATATTGTATTTTTTGTATATTGTATAATAACGGTGAAATTAATGACATTTTTGAGATGAATTAAATAACATGTTATGTGGGGCTTGGCCAAAAAGCCCCTTAGAAATGCCTAGCTTATTTATAGCTTACAAAAAACATGACATAGAAAAGTGAAAATTGACTTAGACTGAATACGCCTTGAAAACCAAATATATCATTGTCTTCTTGGAAAAAATAATTGTTTCAGAAATATACAATAAAATAGTTTTCCAATGTAATATTTATAAATTAAACAATGTTTATGAAATTAAAAAAAAAATTAAAAAAATATTCAAAATTATATTTTGATTCATAAAATAACTTAAAAATAATATATATATTATTTTAGACGTCCTTATTTAGATAAGAAAACAAAAGTTATGCGAAATTCGAAGTCAACTTTTTAGCCAAGTAGGAAAATGTATAGCCACATATAAGAATGTACATGTACTTAAGCCTGAGGTTCTTTGACATTGTTGATGTTGTTACATTGTATAAATATATATTATAGATATCCTTCGATGTCCTCAAATCATAACACAAATAAAAAAACAACATAAATAAAAATATGGAAGCATGTGTATATACATATTTACACAATGTGACTAATATGGCAAGTTTTGAATATTATCCGGTCACGAAATCCTATCAAGCTAATACATTGTCCTTTTTGTTGTAATTGCTATTGTAATTGTTAGTGTTACTGCAATTCGACCGCCCAATTTGAGAGGTTGTTACAGTGTACGTACCACCAGAAACTGGTACAGCGGTTATCAAACCCAATGTCACAAACATGTTGTAGGTAACAGCGGCGCTGAACTGCATGAGTACGTGGAAAACTGCAATCAAAATTAATTACAACGATAAACAACAATAAAAATGGAGGAAAGAGGGAAAGAAAAAACGTTGCACTAAAGAAAAACGAAGAAGAAGAACGATTGGAATGTCAGGCATACCCAGGAGCAGCACGCTTGCTGCCATCAACATGTTCCATGGTATGGCTTCCGATGTCAGATTCTCGGCACCCGTCAGGTACAGGGCCAAAACGACGGGCCACAGCAGCAGCGCATTGAGCAGGCCCAGAGCGGTGAATGTGAATGCGATTTGGGCCACAGGCGGATCGCCCATCACCTTGCGGAACATTACCTGAAAAGGGAGCACCGACGACGACATGAGCACGACATGGTCCCAAGACACGAATGCGCTTGCTAGGCTATGACAGGCCAGACTGGCGGCTTACCCTAAACACGGCATAGCCGGCAGCAGCTAACGTGGCCAAAACAACGCCACCCAATGTGCGACTCTCCGTGATGCCGTCCATATAGGCAAGCAGCGCGATGCCAGTGTCGCACAGGATAACGGCCACAATCTAAGGATATTTGTTATTATTTTTATGTTATTGAGCGGTTGGGCACAGTTGGTAATGTATGAATTCTATGAGCACATAGAATCAAATATATATATATATATATATATATATATACATATATATATATTTTTATTAAGATTCCTTACTCACCCTAACGCCAACGAACTGTTCGTGCAATATGACCCAGGAGAGCAAATAGACGCAAGCGACGTTTGTGGCAAACAGAGCCAGTGCATCTGTGGCAAAGAGAACATGCAGCGACAGCGTGTATAGATAGGTGGTCACCAGCCACAGGATGCAAAAGCATAAACAACGATTTAGGAAACGGCCTGAAAACGGAAAATGTACATTTACCTTAAGCATCGAAAGCAAAAAAAAAAAAAAATACAGTTGGAAGCCTCACTCACCTATGGTAAAGCCACGTTCACGAAATCCTCGCAGGACATCGGCTAAAATCTCGCTGAGCTTGTCGCACTTGCGGGCGGATATGAGTCCGAGTATATAGATGGGAAAGAAGAGCAGCGAAAAGTTAGTAAAGAACCATGCCGCAAAGAACGGCGCATTAAAGTAGACGGGCTGTCGCGGTGGTATGTTGAACATCTCGGTGGCGTCCTCGACATGATGCAGCGACGAATCACTGATTGCCAATATATCCTCCAGTTCGGTGCTGAGCTCAGCCCGGCTCGACGACGTATCCAGATAGTCGTCCAGCTCATCCTCATACGGCGCCCGATACAGATACATGTACTTGATGCAGTGCGTCGCCCCCACCCAAGAGGCTGTCACCAGAATCGTCACGCATACGCCGAAGTACATCTAGAAACATTGATTCAATCTCTGAGTGTTGTATAACACTGGCATGAATATGTGCCATCGAACTTAGAAAATCGATTTAACAATTCGATTTTTGCATTATTTATAAATTAAAATCGGACTTTTATTTAAGTGTACGTTCCATAATGCAAGTCATTTACCTTCTTGGCCAGCTCGGAGCAGCAGGACTCCTTGCAGGCTTTGAGTTTGCGGAAACGCACTTCCGCATCCTCGCCAACCGGAATGCCATTTGGCTGCTGATGATCTATGGCCAGTTGTCCATGTGCTTGTGGATCGTTCGTATCGCCTCCAAAATTATGTTGCGATCCGTGTGGTCCTGTGGGCGTGTCCGCCTGAATGGTAATGACCTCATTGGGATCTTGTTGGCTCGATGATATCGAGTCTTGGTGGGTTATTTGCGGATTACTTGAGGTCAGCACATTACTGAAGCCGCAACTCCCGACTGCGCCAACGCTGCTGCTGCTGGCAATGCCACCACCACCACCACCACCGCTTCCTACTGTCCCGCTGGTATTGTTGTTATTGAACGGTCCATTCGACGAGGAGTCCCCAGTGACAACAACGGATGGCGCGCGGACGCGTTTTGGATTGAAGATCGCTGGAATTTCTCCGTCTCGCGTCATCCTCTCATCATTTCCAAGCGCCACTTACGTTCATAGTGGATTTATATTTCTGCAACATAAGTGAAGAATTAATTAATAGATAAATATGGTATAGTTGCGCACCATAAAATATATATATAATATTATATCAGCATCAAAACTTAGTCACATCAGTCTGCCCTTCCGCCTTCCTCCGTTTTCCCAATACCTACTCAAATTGATTTAAGTTAGCAATGAAAACAACTATTTATAGCTTTCCAATCACCATACATATATATTAAATATTGAGAGGTATAATTATAATATGGAAATTGAGCTAGAGTCGTGATTCTTTGAACTTTAAATGCAATATTATTATATGTATTGAGTATCTGATTAGATTTGGAAAAGTTATGGGTTAATTCCACTTCAGGTTAATAAGAATATTTTCCAGTGTCTTCTGTAGAATTTAAATCAGTTTTCACATATTTCAGGCGACAAATGAAGTGAGCAGTTATTGCAGAAGTATGACTGACTATGTGGTCGAGAATCGTGTTGGCCCCGATTGGGGGAGCAGGAACAATCACACGCAAGGCAAGGGGACAAGGAGGCAGCGTCTCAAGCAGCTTGATGGCCATCATGCAGGCAATAACCATAATTGTAGTAAAGGTTTGAAAACAAGCAATGGGCAAACAAGAAAAAACCAATCACGCAATGCCAAACTCGACCAATTTGCATACGCGCCTTGTTCAGTTGGCTGCTAAACCAAGTTGGCCAAATGCTCAAGGCAAGCGACGCGTTTCATTACTAAATGGCCAACTGAGTGAACGCCTGATTCAGCATGTATAATACTGATTTTGAGGGCACATTGGCCACATACATTAGTCGTCATTCACTTAGGGACACTGCCAGCCAAATTAGCCCTTAACTATATCTATATATAGATATAGGCATACTCGTTCAGAGTCTATTCATCAGTTTTCAGTTGATATATGCAATATTGGCATCAGAGTTTTGCGCAGTCACTGTTCTCAGTGGTTTTTAGCTGTCCCTAATTGAATGGTCAGCACTGTACGTGTGCGTGGGTGTATGTGGGGTGGCTCATAACAATGAGAAATATGAATGCCTCGTTGTGCAGGTCAAGTTGAGCTAAAGTCAACGTCGCCTTTGTGGACAATAAACATCAAGTTGCTGCCACAGACTGAGTGTGGCAATTTGTACAGCTTTTACTGCTGCATTAAATATGACTCCTCTGCAGCAACATCCACCAACCACCCACTAGCAACCACCCACCACACACAAAGTGAAGGTCGCACACAATGTGTTTTTGTATCCTTCAACTGAGTGTCTCCCAGTGGAGCGCATTGTGCCTTGTCTGCGATAATGACATTCTAATTGAAACATTAAATATTCAAACCATCGACCTAGGCAAATACATAAATAACTTAATGGCCGGCCATCGATGGATTAATAGCTTTATAATCATCCGGTTACAACATGCCAATACATATTTATGTTCATGTATATATAATTGGCTGCATTTTTGCCCAGTTTGCAGCCAATTCAAGTCATTTCACATGTAGTTTTGTGAAAATAAAATTTTTTTTATTGATTTTTGTAACCTTACATGTGATTAAAATGAAATTTAATACAATATAATGAACGGCTATTGCAATAATAGAATAATGTTTACCATTGACTACTGTTGTTAATATTATTATTATTATTATTTGGGGGCTGTTATATCTATCGATTCTGTAGCTCTTCCATCAACTCTAATCATTTTTTAAAACATTTTTGCTACGATGTGTTTTGACGATTCTTTCACCATTATCACAAAATCAGCAGAGTTATACTGTAGACGTTATTTTCCAAGTCTAAGGATAGGGTGGCTATATCAATTTGTACGCCTCCCTAATGCACATATAAAGAATATCCGAAAGCCCAGAACTCCATAAGTTAAAACCGGTTAAATTGTGTAGTTGAAGTTCTGTGAATCCATTTCCATATAAACATAAAAAAGCTGATCAGCTGCAATAAGTCGCCAAGTCAGCACAAAAATAGTATGATTGAATCTATTAACTGACTTTGTAAACAATTACCCAGCGAGGCAGTTGCGATATTTTTCTCAAAGCTATCTTTTAGTGTGCTCTGAGCACTGAGTTAGACGTGAATTAAATGCGGATAGGAAAATCGAGACGAGATGAATACTATTGCAAAACTCGTTGGACTGCTAATGTGCATAATGCTGAAAGGTGAATGTTCATTTTTTATTTCACAAATAATAGGTATTAGACAAATACTTGTTTTTTCAAATACTTGTAGTCAAGGCAAACGCGGCGGCAACAAAATGTGGCAACCTTAATGAGGATCTGATGTACAGCAAGGACGTTGCAACGAGACCCAATGAATATCCCTGGATGGGCGTACTCTTTGAAACGAGGGATAATTCCCTGACGAATACAAAATGCAGCGTTATCATCGTAAGCGAGGCGCATGTCCTGGCAACCGGCCCTTGTGTGCGAAAAAAAAGTCCGGAGTTGCTTACTGTCCGCCTGGGCATGTGGAATGAGTCGCATGTGCCTGGGGGGAGTATAGAATGCAATGATAAAGGCTTTTGTGTGCCGAGACCTGTGAATCATCAAGTCAAAGGGATCTTAGAGCACTCGCTGGCGGATAAGGAGACGGGAGATTATGATTTGGTCATATTGGAGGTGACGAAACGCATCAAAATGACTAATTACATTCAGCCGCTGTGCGTGGATCAACTTTCTGTACCGGAGTCGGTAATCGGTCGTTATTTACATTATGGCGGCTTCGATAGCAGTCACTATTTGAAGGGCAAAGGTCTGGCAATGACCATATCAAGGCAATATTGTACAGAGCTGGGCGAACTGTCGACAGCACCACCGGCCAATCAATTCTGCGCCTATCCGGAGAAACGCACCCGTTTCTATACTGGGGCTGCCCTAATGGGCACCAATGTGGAGAGGGATGTGCCGCGTAACTTCTACCTGGCCGGAATAATGATGAAACATTTGAATGTTGGTGACACGACGCTAATATTTTTTCACGATATAAAACCCGTTCGTCAATGGATTTTAAATAATACCCGCACAACTGCTAATTAATTAACTAATTTTAAAATAACAATTTTCCATATTTTAATTGAATACATTATTCTTGGGGACTACCCAAAGTACCGCATGTAAAACTAGTTTTATCCGCCTTTTGAATCGTATAAAAATGTGAGTCTGCTGGGTAGCAAGTAATGTTTCTAGTGCAAAAAAAAAATCTGTTCATCATTTTAAACTCAAATAAGGATTTATAGTCTCACATTGGGAAAGTAAAAAAGAATCGATTTGAAAAAGATTTCAAGCTCTAAAACTTTTTAGAATTTTGCTTTGCTTATTTTATTTGGAGAATAAATTTCCTTCACTAAAAATATGTAGTTTATTATTCTTCAGAGAGGTTATATATAATCAGTAAGAAATATTGTGAAGTCATTTATTTTTTATAAAAAAAAGTACTTGTTTAGAGTTACATAAATAAATATATTATATACTCAAATGTTTTCGTACTCAAAACTAACAGAGAAACCCTCTCTCCAATCTACGATTGTGCAATGTCGTAGAATAATTTCCAGTTTAGTTAACTTTCAGTCGTGCATCCAGATGCAATTAGCAATCTGTTTGACTTATGCGCTTCCGAATATACCAGTTGACAACAGCTCGATCGAGTTAATTATTCCGTTAGCCAACACACTCAGTTTCAACCTGGAGTTAACTTGACTTCTTGCTCCAGCAGTATGCAAATGATTTATATACTATAACTATTAATTGCTAGTGTGGGAAATACGGAGATTGCACCTTAAACTATTGTTTTCCACGTTTTCCTTGAATAGCTTTGAGACTTGTTGCGGTCACTTTGGGTAGGTTTGTAAAAAGTTTGTTTCCTGGCTGACCGTCCATTGACCATCTGCTATATATACTTTTTGAGGTTAACACCAGGAATAAGGTCAGGCAAAACTTTTTGCTTTCTTTGTATGTAAAGTAGAACCATTCAGAAAAAAAAACAAAATAAGAACTTGAATTATGAATTTGGGTTTTTGACCTTGGCAGCATTTAAGTTTGACCCGTTATCCTCTATAGTTTTTCTGAGTGTGTGACTAATATTTAAACTGGGATTAGCATTGAGTGCGTGACGTGGTCATTTTTACATGTTTATGACTTGGGATTATATTTTCTGTAATATGCGTGTTGGAACATGACATACATTTTACTCAACCTTTGGGTCAAAATCTAAATAATTTACGAAATACGAATTTAATTTTTTGTTCTTATATTGCTAAAGTAATTAAATAGTATCAATATTACGAATATCAAAATCTTTCATTCTAGAATAAACGAACTTCAAAATCTACCTTGCTCTTCCTTGAAGATTTTGGTCGCTCTGATACGTTTTGAGCTTGAATCGAGCAGGGGAGGGGCTGAGTATATTGACAATAATTCTTGATGCATCCTGAACCTAGTCACAGTTTCCCTTTACTTCTCCAGAGACTTTCTTTTCTTTTAAACGAGAAGAAGCTCATGCAGATTTTTAGATGCAGCTAATCAAAAGATTTGGTAAGCATGTTGAGTAGGCTAATAAAGCTTGCAGTATGCGTGAGCACATAAAAAATACGACAACCGTTATCCGGAGAATAAATCATTTATATATATGCGCGAAATTGCTCTATGAGAAGATGAAAAATTCATCACGTTCTCTTAATTTAGTTTCCTTGGACTCGGTTTGTTTGCATTTAAAATCACAATAAAATGTAAATTGCCAAACAATACGATGGTTGGACAGGGGGTAAAAGAAACGTGCACAAATGCCCGGACGGACTGATGGGAGCTGGCAATAGATAAACAGCAGGAGGGGGCTTCGAAAGTTTGAGGTCGACACAGAGACAGTGGGTGGCTCCCTATTTTTTGTTGTTCTTGGTTGTTTACGGGCCAAAACAAAACAAAAGTCCAAAACAGCTGAGAAAGAGAGCGTGCGGGAGAGAGTGTGAGCGCACAAGAGAGAGAGGGTGAAAGAGAGAGAGAGAGTGAGCTTGCGCTTTGAGTCTAAGGTGGCGTAAAATAAAAGCGAGCTTACAACACCAACAACTCAAACAAAAACAACAGCTGCAACATTGAACGAGGGCCACACGCGCCGTATACGCAATGTGACAGCTTTAGTGGTTATGGTCAAGCGCAGCGCTTGAGCGAGGGCACTAGCCAAAAGCGAAAGTGACGCCAAAAAGATATACGTATGTGCTACTCATACACACTCACACACAGCATAGACAAACATAGACACACACCTGTACAACAGCAACAACAAGAACAATAGTCCAATAATGGGTGGCAAGAGTGGCTTGCCACAAAGCGCACACTTCAAAAACTTTGCCCGCCAAGATGTTTCAATTTTGGCGTGCAGATAGTACACTCAAAAAAATGTAACAGCATTTCGTAAGGTTCGCGACCAGAGAACGAGATTCTTATATTATGAAAGTTTGCTGTCTTTCCAAAATTGTCAAATTCTCAAATAAGACGATTTGCATATTGTTAGTCTATGACAGAACTGGATCACTTTATTGTGAATTGAAGTAGTCAAGCTATTCAATTAGGGATTAAGCCGTATTATTCTAATGATTATATGTTTTATTATATATTTAAATTTCACTTTATTTAAGAACAATTCTTTTCGTAGAGTGCACTTGCCCGACTGGGTGGATAGCTCAAGCTGCTCCTATCTTTTCCTCCATTTATTTATTTATTTAATTTATTTTATTTTGTTTTTTTGGGGCAGGCAGCTGGTCGCCTTATACAAAAATGTAGCACAGCAGCCGGTAGACGTAGAGGTAGCTAATTTACTGTGGCATCTACAAATGTGGTTTTTATACTTCTTTAGATTTTCCACAATTATGTTCACATGCCACATTTCCTAGGTACACTTTTGTCGTGGATGTGCATCAATGCGTTAAATGTTTTTATGTAATTTATTAGCAAAGCACTTAATGGCATTTTGCGACATTGTCCGCAGACACATACTTTACGCAATTCTTTCGCATTCTCTTGCTCACTCACACGCTCTCTGCGTCTCTCTCTCTCTCTCTTTCTATTTCACTCTCTCCTTCGCTGTTGCTGTCTTTTTTCTTATTGCGGGGCATTCTTTTGCCCCTTTCATTTAATTCAATTACATACATAGATTTGTGGCTCTACATCATTTTTGGAGTAGCTCAGAAAGACTGGACTGAAGGCTGAACGGATACACAAAACGCACACGCACACAAGTACACACTAACACACATGCACGCGCGGGCCTACACACACCTACTCGCAGGCGAACACACCCACACACACTTATAGATGTGCGCATTTATGTTAGAGCCCCCAAAAAGTCGTTGCTGGTTTCTGGCACTTAAACTTGCCTTTTCACTAGTTTTCCTTTGGCTGTGTGGCAAAAAACAGTTTTTAGTTTATTTCTTGCTGCTGGCGTTTTTCCAGCTTTTCCCGTTTAGCGCGCGCTACTCGAGTTCTTCAGTGCGTTTCTGGCCAGGAATCTCAAAGTCAACTGAAACCGATTCCTGAGCACACCTTCAAAAAGCGGCCAAAGCTTGTTTTTCGGTTCTCTCAAAAGCACGCTCTCATCAAGCTCTCTCCCACTCTCCCACGCTCTTCCCCCCTCTCTCTCTCTCACAACCCCCCCTGTCTTATTTGGTTGTTGACACTTGTTAGAGATTTCCTTGCGATTTGCGATTTGTTGTTATTTGTTTTGGCTTTGGATCGAAAGTGCTTTTGAAACCCCATTCGTAAGACTGGCTTCCTCACCGTAGACAACTCGAAGGACTCCATAAATTGTTTGGTAACGACAACTATTTCAGATGTCGACCCGATAAGCTATTGCAGTTAGTGTCTTGTTGACAAGAAGGCATATCGAGGCATTGCTGAGGGCCCATTGCTTCCAGGCCAACACATATACAATTATTCTTTGCCGGCAGTTTTCGAAATGAGTTTTATCACCATCGGAACAAAATTGAACATTCGGATGTTGTGTGTGGATCAGATCTCCGTGCCGGAGTCGTTAATCGGTCACAAATCGATAACAGTCACAATTTGAAGGGCAAAGGTCTGGCAATGACCATATCGAGGCAATATTGTACAGAGCTGGGCAAACTGTCGGCAGCACCACCGGCAAATCGATTCTGCCCCTATCCGGAGAGACGCACCCATTTTTGTAATGGGACTGCCCTAGTGGGCACCAATGTGGGGAAGGATGTGCCGCGTAACTTCTACCTGGCCGGAATAATGATGAAACATTTGAATGTTGGTGATACGACGCTAATATATTTCCATGATATTAAGCCCGTTCGTCAATGGATAATTAATAATACCCGCGCAGCGGATTTTTTTTATAGTTAATTTTTTTTAAAATAACAGTTTTTCATGATGTAATTGAGTAAATTATACTTGGGGATTGCCCGAAGTTCCGCATATAAAACTGGTTTTTTATTGCAATATCATTATAAGTCAACTGGTGGGTGGCAAGTAATGTTTTTTGTTCTTAAACCAAAAGGCTCATTTACAAAATTTTCATTATAGATAAAAAATTTAATTTAATTACAAATGTTATAGTAAAATAACATTTTGTGCTCTCAAATTGGTAAAAATTGAATCAAGTTTGCAGATTAGTTCTTAGGTAAAATATGGTATTTTTCGAATCTGCTGCTTTCGAGCTCAAAACTGTTGGAGAAACCCTCTCTCCAATCTACGATTGTGCAATGCTTTTCCATCGCCAATGTCGTAGAATAATTTCCAGTTTAGTTCATTTTCAGTCGTACTCCCAGATGCATCTAGAAAACGGTTTGATTTGTGCATTTTTCGCAATACTTGCGGTGCAATTGGCTAATGCACAATGCAACAAAGTAAGCGAGCGTGAGATGTTGAAAAAGGCAACCGAGTTTGCGCATCCAACGGAGCATCAGTGGCTGGCGCGGATCACTTATAAGAATGGTAAGTGGCTGCTGGCATTGTACCAAAAAAATGGAAGACATCTCATGACTTTGGTTATAACAATTGAGTTTTGCCAAAAAAAAAGAGTCAGACCAAAAACATAAACTTAAAAGTTCAATTTAATTGTTCATAATTTGATTTCATTCATTGTCAATTTATTTCCAAATTGATAAATCTATATGTTGAAAGCAAGATGTCAGTATGACTGCTTGTAAAACGATTTGAACTCAATCTAATAATATATAATAAGGAGAAAGTGAAATTTCAAGAATGCATTAAATGAAATGCAATCTTGACTCAAACGGATCCAAGCTAAAAATTCATTTTTGGCTTACGATTTACGTTGGTTACTTTTGGCAAGTCAAAGCTATAATTAACATTTTCGCTGTCTGAAACAGGTGGTGAGTCTAAACTGCCGGATAAGAGTTGCCTGGGAGCGCTCGTATCGAGGCTCAGTGTCCTGGCGCCCGCCCACTGTTTCCTCCAATACGACGGAATGGCGGATGCGTATTCTGTGCAGCTTGGCGTTTGGAACAAGAGTTCCACAGCGGACGATTTAAATTGCGACGAGGTTGGGTATTGTGTGTTGGCCCCACAGGATATACCGCTGGCGGAGATCGCCATCCATCCCGAATTCGATCCATTGACGCTAAAGCACAGCCTTGCCGTCCTCACACTGTCACAGACTGCGGAGCTGACTCCAAATGTGATTCCCATCTGTATGCCGCCTCTGTCGATTATGAATGAGACGGTGGTTAATCAGATCTTTGTGTTGGCCGGGTTGCCCATTGATGATCACCTGAAGCACAAGACATTCGTGAATACGATTAGTCGACCCCTCTGCAGGAATGCAAAGATTGGCGAATTAGTTACCAGCGGTACCGCCTTTTGCGGCATTCAGGATCTAGCGAAAAGGTACTATTTGGGTGCACCACTCGTCGGGTTGCATGTGGAATTTGATGAGGTGCAAAATTACTATTTGGCCGGTCTGCTACTCGACTCCCGCATAGCAAAAGCGTCGCCAAAGCGTACCGTGGCCAGCTTTCTGGATATTCGTCCCTATATGAGTTTCATTAATCGCAATGCTAAAGAACTTAGTGTGAACAACTGAGTAACGGTGAACTTATGTTAAATACCGAAACACACATATGTAACATATTGTAATATAACTTGATACTTATCAGCCTGTTGTTAATATAGCTTTATAGGTCAAACAATATCAAAAAATAAATATATGCTTATCTTGAAGGCCTTGCTTTGTAGCTATTATCTAGTATATTTAGATCCTATTTAGAAAAACTTTCATTGCAGTAATTATCAAGGTGGCAGTTTCTTGGTCAAATCAAGTTCGCCAAAACTGTCGAGCATTAGCCCGATGCAAACAATGTTTTCATTTTAATTTGGAAAAATACATGGATTCGCCAGTCATGTTTTCATTCAAAGGTAAAAAAAAAAATTCTCACAGCTTTTGGCAGCAAATAAAACCGGCATCAAACAGCTGCCAACAGGTCAGCCGAGTTAATTATTCAGTTAGTCAACACACTCCGCTTCAACCTGGAGTTGACTTGACTTCGTGCTCATTCAATATGTAAATTATTTACACACAAGAATTATTAATAGCAAATGTGAGAAATATGGAGATTGCACCTTAAAACCTGTTTTACATTTTCTTTTTTGTAATTTAAAATTTAAGTTTCTCAGAAGACTAGAGAAACAAGGCAGGCGACAGGCGACAGGCGACTAGAGACTTGTTGTAGTCATTTTGGCTATGTTTGCAGAACGGAAGCCAGCGAAACAATGACTTCCGTCCATTGACAGCCTGCCGATGCTGGCCAAATTTGTTTGTTTCTTGTTAATGGTGATAAGGTCAGGCAGAATCGAGCAGCGTCTGTGTATGCGAACTATTTAACACCAATCAGAAAACCCTGCTTTAAAATTCAAAGTGTAATTTTTGTTAACTTGTTTTTAGATAAGTCAATCTGGATGATAACCATAAGTTAAACAACGGTCTTCAATCGTGCACAAAACACCCATTAAAAGCATTTTTACATAACATTTACATATATTGTTCAGACAAGCTGATTTATTTATTTTTTTTTAATGATATTAGCATTCATTTAAGTATAAATATTAAATTTGAAAAAAAGGTCTTGACCTTGGACCGATTTGAAATCTTTTTTCTTTTTTTTGTAATAATATGCCTGCACAAAATAATTAATACAAATATTATGGATATTGAAAGAGAAAGGGACATTTTTGAAAACAACCAAATAAATGAATGATTTTATATGCTAGAATTAACGAACTTAATCCAAGACTTAGACTCTGCTCGAGAATTTTGTCTTGATTTTTATCCTATATAAGGGGCTGGATATATTGACGATAGTTCTTAATGCCTCCTTGAAATGTGTTCGTTTGCATTTAAAATCACAATAAAATGTAAATTGCCAAACAACACGATGGTTGGACAGGGGTAAAAGAAACGTGCACAAATGCCCGGACGGACTGATGGGAGCTGGCAATAGATAAGCAGCAGGAGGCGGCTTCGAAAGTTTGAGGTCGACACAGAGACAGTGGGTGGCTCCCTATTTTTTGTTGTTCTTGGTTGTTTACGGGCCAAAACAAAACAAAAATCCAAAACAGCTGAGAGAGAGAGCGTGCGGGAGAGAGTGTGAGCGCTCAAGAGAGAGAGAGAGAGAGGGTGAAAGAGAGAGAGAGTGAGCTTGCGCTTTGAGTCTAAGGTGGCGTAAAATAAAAGCGAGCTTACAACACCAACAACTCAAACAAAAACAACAGCTGCAACATTGAACGAGGGCCACACGCGCCGTATACGCAATGTGACAGCTTTAGTGGTTATGGTCAAGCGCAGCGCTTGAGCGAGGGCACTAGCCAAAAGCGAAAGTGACGCCAAAAAGATATACGTATGTGCTACTCATACACACTCACACACAGACATAGGCAAACATAGACACACACCTGTACAACAACAACAACAAGAACAACAAGAACAATAGTCCAATAATGGGTGGCAAGAGTGGCTTGCCACAAAGCGCGCACTTCAAAAACTTTGCCCGCCAAGATGTTTCAATTTTGGCGTGCAGATAGTACACTCAAAAAAATATAACAGCATTTCGTAAGGTTCGCGACCAGAGAACGAGTTTCTTATATTATGAAAGTTTGCAGTCTTCCCAAAATTCTCAAATTCTCAAATAAGACGATTTGCTTATTGTTAGTCTATGACAGAACTGGATCACTTTATTATAATTGAAGTAGTCAAGCTATTCAATTAGGGATTAAACCGTATCATTCTAATGATTATATGTTTTATTATATATTTAAATTTCACTTTATTTAAGAACAATTCTTTTCGTACAGTGCACTTGCCCGACTGGGTGGATAGCTCAAGCTGCTCCTATCTTTTCCTCCATTTATTTATTTATTTAATTTAATTTATTTTGTTTTTTTGGGGCAGGCAGCTGGTTGCCTTGTACAAAAATGTAGCACAGCAGCCGGTAGACGTTGAGGTAGCAAATTTACTGTGGCATCTACAAATGTGGTTTTCAAGCTTCTTTAGATTTTCCACAATTATGTTCACATGCCACATTTCCTAGGTACACTTTTGTCGTGGATGTGCATCAATGCGTTAAATGTTTTTATGTAATTTATTAGCAAAGCACTTAATGGCATTTTGCGACATTGTCCGCAGACACATACTTTACGCAATTCTTTCGCATTCTCTTGCTCACTCACACGCTCTCTGCGTCTCTCTCTCTCTCTCTCTCTTTCTATTTCACTCTCTCCTTCGCTGTTGCTGTCTTGTTTCTTATTGAGGGGCGTTCTTTTGCCCCTTTCATTTAATTCAATTACATACATAGATTTGTGGCTCTACATCATTTCTGGAGTAGCTCAGAAAGACTGGACTGAAGGCTGAACGGATACACAAAACGCACACGCACATAGATACACACTAACACACATGCACGCGCGGGCCTACACACACACCTACTCACAGGCGAACACACCCACACACACACACTTATAGATGTGCGCATTTATGTTAGAGCCCCCAAAAAGTCGTTGCTGGTTTCTGGCACTTAAACTTGCCTTTTCACTAGTTTTCCTTTGGCTGTGTGGCAAAAAACAGTTTTTAGTTTATTTCTTGCTGCTGGCGTTTTTCCAGCTTTTCCCGTTTAGCGCGCGCTACTCGAGTTCTTCAGTGCGTTTCTGGCCAGGAATCTCAAAGTCGACTGAAACCGATTCCTGAGCACGCCTCCAAAAAGCGGCCAAAGCTTGTTTTTCGGTTCTCTCAAAAGCACGCTCTCATCAAGCTCTCTCTCACTCTCCCACGCTCTTCCCCCCTCTCTCTCTCACACCCCCCCCTGTCTTATTTGGTTGTTGACACTTGTTAGAGATTTCCTTGCGATTTGCGATTTGTTGTTATTTGTTTTGGCTTTGGATCGAAAGTGCTTTTGAAACCCCATTTGTAAGACTGGCTTCCTCACCGTAGACAACTCGAAGGACTCCATAAATTGTTTGGTAACGACAACTTTTTCAGATGTCGACCCGATAAGCTATTGCAGTTAGTGTCTTGTTGACAAGAAGGCATATCGAGGCATTGCTGAGGGCCCATTGCTTCCAGGCCAACACATATAAAATTATTCTTTGCCGGCAGTTTTCGAAATGAGTTTGATGAATCGGAAAAAATAGAATTTGCCACAGAATTAAGAATAATAATAATAAATAAATAAATAATAATAATAATAATAATAAACCTTGAAAATGATCAAGAATGCCACACACTTCGAGATTGTTTTAGAACTTTCAAACATCCGACACATAATTCATTTAATTTAGCACCATATAGCGAATGCAAATTATTGCTCGCAGTGTGAAATTTTAAATAAGCTGAAATGCAGTGATTTACGCTGATAGGACACTCCCAGAAAACCAATTTGGAGCTTAACATACTTAGAAGAACTTATCGACTTACAAAAAATGAATTTGTATTTTTAAGTGTTAAGAACTGGTTTTGAGAAATGGCAAAAAAGACGTGAAATAAATAAAAGAGGCAAATTAACATAAGAATGGATTTGTTGATTGTTAGCTGCCAAACTGGCCATTAGATTACCAACAAAAGACTTTCGAAACAGTTTACAGAATTGGGTTAGTTAAACATCAAGAATGGCTATACACATTAATAACGCTATTTTCCATTCGATAGTGCCATATTGATACTAAAAACTTTCACTGGCCCACCTTCATTTTGCCAAAATACCATTCAAATCGACCCAACATCTAATCTAAGAATGGTTAGATGGAAATTAGTTCCATTGACAACTTAGGTTCAAACTGAATTGAATATCAGTCGGCACTGGACTAGCAACGATAACAGACGCGAGTTCAGAAACAATCATATAAGGATCGCCGCGAGTTCAGAAACAATTTTTTAAGGTTTCCCATCACTATGTGCTGGCAGTTGTGTGCAGCAATCCTGGTGCTGTTGGTGTGGCAAGGACATCCCAGCCAGATCCAAGCAGCAAGGACAACTAATTTAGATGTTCTGGAGTATTGGCAACCACAGACCCTGAGGCAGACGCAGAAAAAATCTGGGTAAACATAAAAAACATTTTATAATTTGTTCATTTTTATAAAGATCATCGAATCGTGCTGATAAATACAGTGATCAAAACTCTGAAGCTGACAAATTTTGTATCATATATAAATTTGAGTTTTTTGAATTGATGTACAGATTTCAATAAACTTAAAAATTTAAATTTAATGTTACTTTTATAATTAAAACAGATTTTCAAAAAATAGAATTGAAATTTTCAATGTTTCTTTCCTATTGATATTTGAAGTAAACATTTTCAAAATATAGAAAAATTAGAGATTATAAAAAAGTGCATTAATGTAGCTATATATGTTTGCTATCGGAATATATCTGCACGATTTAACGATTTTTACATCAAATGTGCTTATTACTTAATTTACTTTATCTTTGTTTTGTTGTCTCAACAGCAGTCAACAGATTTTGAATCCCCGTGATGAGTTTATTCAGAGCAGGATTCCAAGTGGCGGATACAACCGTCGTCGCCAGTTGGCCGGAAATGGCAGAGCAAGAGGTACAACCACCACAGAGCGACCCCTTATCCGGGTGTGGAACAGTTTCTTGCGCAGTGTGCAACCGAATTTCGGTCTTCGCAATCTTACCAATCCGCTGGTGAATCTGTTCAGCAATGGCAATGCGAACTTCATTGAAACGCTGCCTCTGCAAACAGTGCTGTTGAACAATGAACAGACGTCGGAGGAGGAGGAGCAGCAGCAGCTCCCACAGCAATCAACTGCCAGCAAACGTAAACGTAGACGACGCAAACAACAAAAGCGTCGACCCGTCTTCGAATCGGAGGAGCAAACCGATTATCCATATGATTACCACGGTGCCAATACGTCACCGGTGTCAACGCTGTATTACTATGGTCCCCATGATTACTATGGCGTGCGTGGTCTACAAGATTATCAAGACTACGCGCAGCCGACCAGTTACTATCATCCGTACTTCATTGGGCAAAATACAGTTAACAAGGAGCAGTCGGATTCACAATCAACGGACAATTTGGGTAAACTGAATACAAAAAAAAAAGTGGCAGTACTTCGACCGCTCAGCTTGGCATTTGCATTCCCAGCAGCTGAACAGAATATAGCCAATAAGCACGTAGCCAGCAGTGCAGCCACCAATGAAAATGAAGACGAAGACGACTCCTCTTTGATTGTCGACAGCAAGCCCGAAGTCAACGTCAGCGGCACAACTAACGATGATCGTGCCACCACAACGCTCTCGGAGAGCATACGTAATGCTTTGGGCACGTACATGCGAGACGATATACAGAGTCGCCAGCGTCAGCGTCACCCCGAGCAACAAAAGGTGGGTGGTGCAAGCGATAAGGTGAAACCACGCCAACGCCAGCACCAGAAACATTTTATACTTACTGCGCGCCTGTTTAAGAATCTTTAATCTTTAATAAACATTCGTGTTTAACATATGAAAATGATTTGTGTATTTTACTGATGCTGTGTGTTGTGAGTCTGAGTATGTCTGTGTGAAATGAAGTTGAGATCTGTAAAATAAAAAAGTTGATATTTTTACATACATATGGTATTTTATACAGTTAAGTCTGTCCATATTTACATTATTTGCACAAAGAGCTTTGAGGTAGATATTTGCACTTACACTAAGAAACTTTACTGATAACGTGAGAGCAACCACATGGTAATATGGATAATTCAGTGCGGGTCATACGAGCTGAGTAAGACGCGACGCGCTGCCAGCATTGGGATCGACAGGTAATGCCACATTATCCACATGCTGCACATTCTGAAAGTAGGCATGCTGCATCGCATCTTTGGCCGATATCCTCAGATTGGGATCATAGCACAGCATTGACTAAAGTGAGTTTTGTCATTAGTTATTTGTAGCTGTCAAAGTTCAACTGTAGTTAGCAATATTACCATTATGAGATCATGGGCTTCATGCTCGCGTATCGCTGAGGGCACATTGGATGCCTCCCATTTAGGAAACTTGGCCTTAAAGTCCGGCAACTGGGTAACACCCGGCCACTTGGATTCATCGGGTGTGCTCAATGTGCGAAAGATGCGATATAACTGATCAATTTCGCTATCGCCCGGAAACAGTGAACGTCTCATGATCTGCAAAATGTCCAAAATCAACGAGAGGAAGTTCGGAATAAAACAAGTCTCACCATTTCAGCAAATATGCAGCCAAGACTCCAGATGTCCACGCCCGTCGAATAGTACTTGGTGCCGAGCAGGATTTCTGGAGCACGATACCAAAGTGTGACCACCTCGTGTGTATATGCGCGCATGGGCACATTGAATGCACGAGCCAAGCCAAAGTCCGCCAGCTGCAAAACAGTTTTGATTAGTTAGTGGATAGGATAGAATTGAGAATTGCCAATAGTTCCTACCTTAATATTCCCTGCCGTATCGACGAGCAGATTCTGCGGCTTCAGATCCCGATGCAGTATGCGACTTGTGTGACAAAAGGCTAAAGCATCAAATATCTGATACATGTAGCTCTGCAAAATGAATATGACAATAATTGTAATATGATACAACTATAAAATTAGTACATTACTTTAATTAATTGCTGCGTAAAGACCTCCTTCTTCTTATCCATTAGTTTCTTGAGATCCATATTGAGGAACTCGAATATCATGTACAGATTGTTGCCCGATATGACGACATCGTAGAGCTGGACAACGTTCTTGTGCCTCAGATTTTTCAATAATGATATTTCCCTAATCGCAGTCGATGGAACACCTTCGGACTCCCTGCGTAAGCAGATAATAGATAACAGAATTTTAGATGATTTATGTATGTTATATATATTGACTGATGTATCTATCTAACTGACGTTGGAGTTGCTAGCACAACGAAGCCGAATCATGTGGTGCTACGTATATATATGTGTATGGCAAATCAGCAAACGCAGCACACACAGAATCCGGGCTTCCTTGTACAGCATTTGACATTCGTCAAGGACATCAGGGATAACGATTGCAGCAGCAGCGTAAACTGTAAGGTGTGAAAAACACCGTGGATTTCTTGGGTCGTTTGCTATCTTCTATCCATCGCGTCCATTTCAGTTGAGAGTGTTCGGAGACAACTTACCCTTCCAGGCGTATTTTCTTGAGTGCAACATCCTGGCCAGTTCGATTGTGGCACGCCTTGTACACAATGCCGTAGGTGCCTTCTCCGATTTTCTCGGCGCGTTGAAAATTCTCCAGCGCTGTTTGCATCGAATCAAGTTATTAAATAAATTAAATGTCAGTTATGATTTTGTTTGGAATTCAGATCCGTTTTTTGCGGGAAAATATAAAACGGAGGGAAAAATGTTTATAAATTGGTAGCATCAACAGAAAACAACCCTGATAGACGCTCTCTACGTTTTCGCTCCACATTTTTTCGCATATACACAACTATCGATTACAATTTGCAATGGCAGTCGATACACTAATAATCGAATATATTATAAACAGCCATATTAAAAGTTGATAAGACTCTCTTATAAATAAGCAAGTGCTTTAAATTAGGTCTACACACACTGGCAACATTGACGAATATTCACCAAAAAATGCTGCCGAAAATATGTAAATACGTGCCACATTCAATGTCAAAGAGAAGTGGCAACGCTCCCGGCAAAAACTATTTTCTCGCGTGTAAGCATCTAAACGAACATATCTGGCAACATCAAGCGTCGAGCGTCAAGCGACAAGCGTCTCTGGCAGAAAATTTACAGCTAATGGTTATAATTGAATATGATCTGTGCTAAATGTAGTTATATACATATAGATTTGCTCATATGTTATTTGTTTGTCAGGAAAGTGTTTAAACATAGGAAAAAATTGTTATTGTTATTGATTTATTTGTTTTCCTTTTTTTAATGTGAAACATTGACACCGGTATTTTGCAATGTAGATCTGATCGAAATTTCGGCATTACCTTCCACTATATTTAATAATATACTTTAATTTCGGTCTGTCTTTTTCCGAGAAGGCCCATTTGAACGGTTTGCCTTCAAGGTTTTCACGTTATGTCCCAATCTGGTGTCTGTAATATATATATATATATATATAAATCAAATGTCGTACACGAACCAATTTCAACAGAATATTTTTGAAAATTGTAAAATTTAATGAATCTTGTTAATTGTCTTAACTGTCTATTTACAACAACATGAATACTTTAGTACAGGTACCTGCGCGAGTCTGCACTTATCGCTCATTCCCAAAACAAATGGCACAAGATATTCTTGGAAAGAACAAAAGGGAAACAAATATCTCCATCTGGTTTCGTCGCGTGAGATCGAGTGAGAGCCAGCGAGTCTCTCTGTTGGTGCCTCCTTTTGTTTTTATTGCAAAAGAGACAAAATAAAACAAGTGTTTTTATCTCTTCGCAATCGGGTGATAGACACAGCATAGCATTGCTACCAACAGAATAATGTGATTTCAAAACTTAAGAGCGAAACGTTAGCTCTTTATTATATTTAATGCCGCGGCTACGCCCACTGGAGCTTGAAATTCGCAAATCGATCAAATTTATGTTTTACAATTTTGTTAGCATCTCGTTGGCGACGTCCTTCAAAAATCGTAAGAAACATTGGCATTTATTAATTTTTTATTTTTAACATTAATTATTATTATTATTATTATTTCTTCTAATGCTTGTGTAATCACTTAGTTAAGAGCTCAAGTGCTGTGCGTCCCTTCCAACTTATTTATTTATATAGGTGGCTAATAATAATAATAATAATAATACTTACGGCTACCTAGAGCTCTATATATATGCAATTAATTGATTAATTATTACATATACAATTGCACAATTTCTGGGTTAGCTCAATATTTACTCAACTAAGCAGGTCAATGGTTGAATAATTGGGTCCAAGGCAGATTAAAAATCAGTTTCAATACCTTACATAGGCCATTTCTGCCAAGCAATATATATATATATATATTTAACTGTTATCTGTGTGAACTGCAAGTATTTTTTTTTTTGTTCTGGACAACGCAACCCAAACCCAACCAGTTCGGAACAGTTGTCAACAGTAATCTTTTAAACTTTACCGCGATCTGATGATGTTATGGGTTACATTTGGTACATTTGATTAAAATTAGGGAATGCAGATATCTAAGGTTAAGGTTAAGGTAAAGAAGTGAGTAACTGCAATTTAGGAGCTAGCAGCAAAAATTAAATAAAAGTATTCATGCAAAAGGTTTTGGGCCACCTAATGACCAAAGTTGTAGGCCACAGTCGAAAGCGTAAAATTGGACTAAAAATACATTTCCCGCAGTGACGACAATGAGCATCCCTTCCGGTCAAGCCCGCAACCTCCTCAACTACCCTAGCCCTCAACCTATTTCCCGCCGCTAAAGTTGCGTGTGATTTATGCATTTGGGTCCTGGACTTCTTTACGTAAGTAAACTTGGGGCGTACAATTTATTAACGGTGCACTAGCTAAGGAAATGTAGATACAGCTACAACAATAGCAACAACAATCCACTTGAGGGAAAACTTTGCAATTTTCATTCGTTCGCTTTTGGCATTTTGGGCATTTCATTTTTAATTCATTTTCCTTTTTTACGTTATGCATTAATCTCCTCGCTCCATCATTGAATCTTGAATTTTCAGTTGTCCAATTTGTTCGCAACAAATTCCTTTAACAAAAAAAAAAAAGTCTGGCGTTCAATGTTTTTTTTTTTTGTTAGTAATTTAATTGATTTTACTTAAAAAATGTGCAATTGAATGAATATTGAATGTGTATTAAGTGAGTTTTTCCCATCGAAAAGTGATTGTGATATGGGCAGATGCATCCATTTATTTTCAACATTTTCAAATGTTGATCATTTGGCGCCTTTTATGTGGTCCTTTTATGCTATTGAGCTGGTTTTTGCTTTTGTGTTGTGGCTTGCCATCGAGCACAAATCATTTCCGTATATCGCCACATATTATTTTTATTTTTATTATTATTCATTTTCATTTTTATTTTAAAGTTAGACAGAATGCTTAAGTGTATGTGTATGCGTGTGTGTGTGTGTGTGAGCATTGGATCCAGATTTATAAAATGCCACCGTTGGCTTTACACACGATTGCCCATACACACACACACGCACACACACACACAATTGTACGTGAATGATGGAATGGAAGCCGTTGTTGAGCGCAATTCAATTGGAATTAAATTCAGGCGGCAGCAGTTGCTACCAGGTCTCGTTGGCTGCAGTTCTTCTTGTTGTTGCTCCCATTTCTGGCTTAGCTGTTCACACAAGTATCTCTCTGTGTGTGTGGGTCTGTGTGTGTGCCTGTGTGTGCCTAGGTGTTGTGCAACCAGCTTGCACACTCTGAAAAAAATCCTGCAAAATTGCAAACTTTTTCATTTAAAATGTAAAATATCAAGTCGAGCATTTATTTAACAAATTTTAATACAAATTTTAATTTTCTTGCCTTGAGAAATAACTGAACATTTTTTCAAGAAAGAAAAATTGTATTTAAATTATACACAAACTATATTGTTTCAAGGATTTTGAAAATGTTTAATATAAGCACAAAATTATCATTTCATTCTCTGAGTGTATATGCATATATATATGTATATGTATGTATATATATTTCTAAATCTGTGTGAACTTTTGTAACAGTTTTGCTTTTGTTGTTAGCTTACAAGTTGCATTTTTGCTGCTATTGATGACAATGGTCAGATTTACACAGCAATGCGGGTTGTTGTTGCCCTCGTGCAGTTGTTGCACGTGTGTGTGTGTGCATCAATATCCTGTGGCATTGTTTTATATAGCACACGCGCCGCCGCCTGCTCGTTAGCGGTAATTACCAGCACAAGCTCCTGCCGCAAATCCTGTTGACCTTGTTTTATTTTGTTGCAAACTTTGACATTTGCTTAACCTTAACGTTATTCTTTTTTAGATCTGACTGACTTTATTTAAAACATCTCTGGATTCGCAGCTCTATTTAGAAACATTTATAAATATTTGTGAATCAATACGAATAAATTAATTCGGTTCATGGTCAATTAGGCTATAGGGAGACCAGGCTTGTAAGCAACACGCTAATTAAAGTAATAATAAAATAATTAATTATTTATTGCTATTGTAGAGAGACAATTAAATTAAATAAGTTAATTGCCATAACATAAAACATTCAATGGGATATATTATACATTACATCTATAATTATTTTTTAAAAACAAATCTGGTGGAATTTCTATTTAATAAACTTGTTCTTGTATCTGACTGGAAAATACTACGCTCCTGTAAAATCGCTTTTTTTTAGTTTAAGTTTAATTCATTACGTAAATCTGTCGAAATTAAAAATATATTAAAAGAGGGTCTTCTAGTTTTATAACTGATCCCCTCAGATATAAACATTCTTGATCAGAATTATTGATACTGTTGACACAGTTAGACAAAGAAGAACGTTTATTCAATGTATTCTTATACATAGTAGCGGTAGTAGGGGCTCAAATGGGAGTATCGATATCCCTGTTGTTAACATAAGTAATCGGAATGTTGTGTTGATCTTTAACATATTTTTAACAGGTACATATGCAACCAGATGAACGTGAGGAAGAAGTCTTTATTTTGTGTGGTTGATTACTGTTTATTGAGAGTATATTTCCCCCAAACCCTTAAGTTCCATAAAATGTGTTTTATTGGCAGCCCGATTCAACTTTCCATTTGCACTCCGTTTTAGATCGTCAACAATGATTGCTCCGCCATTTAATTGTTTATGTTTTTCAGGGCAGTGTTGTTTCACATAGTCCACAACATCATCTGCTTCTAATTTAGCACCTGGTCTTTTAACGACAGCTGCAACTGCTTCGTCTCCTCTGATCTCATTCCATATACCAAATACACAAACTTCAGATACTTGCGGCATTTGGCAAATAACTACCTCAATCTCATTGGGATAGTATTGCATGCGTTGGAACTTAAGTAATTCCTTTTTGCGATCGATTATAAATAGAAAGCCATCTTCATCCACATAGCCCAAGTCTCCAGTATGAAACCATTGTTCAGAGTCTTGAATGTGGCGCGACTCTTCTGGGTTGCCATAGTATCCTGCCCAGAGCTGTCCGTTGTTGAGGCACACTTCCCCCACTTCATTTGGACCCATGGCTTTGTTCTGATCGTTCAGTATTTTAAGCCGGAATCCATTCGTTACGCGGCCAGCTGAGTTTGGCTTCTCGTTAAAATGCCAGTTTACTGTTGCATATGTACCACCTTCCGTGAGTCCATAGACAAAGTGCAGGATATTTCTCTGTAGACGCTGCATGAAACGATGTTGTGCATCCAAGGAGCAACGTACTCCGCCATACAAAACATACCGCAAACTATCAAAGTTTGCCCGCTCAAATTTCGGAGAGGAAACGGTTAATGTCACATAAGCGGATCCTAGAAGCAACCATGTGATTTTGTATTCCTCAATGAGATGCAGCACCTCCTCCGGCTCGAGCGGCTCATCAGCTATTATGCGATTCGTGCTGAACACTGCGGTTGTTATAGTTGTTATCAAACCTGTAATCCAGTCCAAGCTACTAGGTGCGAACTGTACATCCGAGTTTGTTAACATTCTGTGGGGGAATAGTTCACACGGGATTGCAAATTACTTATATTTTTTTTTCTGAGTGTACTTACAAGCTGGCATTTAAAATCTTTCGACTGTTGGAAAGTGTTACTGCCTTGGGGAATCCAGTGGTTCCCGAGGAGCAGAGAATGACCAATGTTTGGTTGCTGCCCTGGAGCAAGCGAGCAGGCTTAAAATTATCCTCCACAGGATTCTGCAGGATGTCTTCGATACGAATACTGTCCACTGGATGCTTGCGCATTGTAATAATCTTAGGGTCCAGCTTCATTGTGGCTCCTTTCACCGTGTCGTATTCATCGCCATCGCAGAAAATAATTCGTGGCTTAGTTATATCGAAGAGTTTCTCGATTGTTGGCTGGCTGTGCAGCGTGTTAACCGCATGGAAAGCGATTCCGTTGAAAAAACAGGCGTAAGCCACTGCGGATATATGAGTAGTATTCCTAGCTACGATCCCAACAATATCCGATTGAAGTAGTCCCTGATTTCGCATATAGCTGGCTATTCGCACAGCATTCGAGAGTATCTCCTTACGGGTTAACACGGTTTTTTCCGTTGCCGAAATCTGATATCGAACAATTATATAATAATACTTTCTTGCGAAATCTTTGTTTAATATCTTACCTGAGCAATTTGATTGGGATAACGTTGCATCTCATGGTAGATTATTTCACCTATAGACAGATCGGGTGGAAAGTGATCCTTCTCTTCCTCGTTACTCCAAACCTTGCTCTCTGTGTCGAACCTAATCTCCGGTTTGAATGGCATGTTGAATGCTACTTGTTGATATTATTATTGTCAGAGTATTGCCAAGGGCCTCGTCTTTTTATAGCCAGCTGCTCAGCGGAACAAATTTGTAATCAGCCGTTTGATAAGCAAATTTCACAATTCCCTCACTTCTCTATCTACATAAACAAAACTATTAAGATATTTTTGGGTTACCTCTATTAAAATGGGTAAAAGGGGAGTAATGAGGTGTGTTAAAATTAGCAACAGTCAGAACCAATTATCACAGAATAGAGAATGTTAAAGTTTGTATTTTTAATATTAAAATCATCATGAAAATTAGACCTTTTTGTTCTTAGAAATGTGTAATGAGGAACACAATAATCATCTGTATAAATTGAATCATGTAGACTCTAATTTGTAGAGTATTTCAAAGTGACTATTTGTATTATTTGCAAATTTTTGCAATTACAAAGCAACTAATTGGATAAAGAAGTAATTTGATAAGAGTAGTTATTACTGTACATACTATTTGTAGATGTGTTGCTTAGTTGCTGAACTGTATGTAGGATGTTGAACATAGTCATTTGCCATAAGAACATTGGATAATAACAATAATAAAGCTTTGGGGAAATCTTTAAATCTGTCATAAGTAGCTAAGAAGTATTTAAAGTAATAATTGGAATAGTTGTATGATTCATGTGTTTCAAACTTGCTTGAAATTACTATAATTTAAGATTGAATAAACCATAACTAGGTCATAAGCACAATTAAGCATTGTGTTAATCTTTTACGATTATTTTGCTGGGCAGACTAAATAGTTTACGTATCACGTGCATCGTCAAATCAAGATAACGATTCCTCGATTTTCAGCAATTTGGCTATGAAAACTAACACATAATCCATGTGCCGTGCTGTGCAAATATTATCTTGATTGCTTTTGATTTGGCTCATTCCCCATACTATCTGAGAACAGCTCGGCTCGGCAAACAATTTATATCTCTTTGAATTTAGCTTGGCACGCATCAATGTTTATAAGGCAAACCACACACACACACACACACACACACACACACACACATAGATACAATGTTGCTGTTCAAACATATTATATGCGTGTGTTTTGGGTAAGTTTAAAAGTTGTTCATGCCTGGCATTTGGGATTTGTTGCAATATTCTCGAGCCTTGTTTTGTATGCGCCACGTTGCGTATTCGCGGCGTACGCACAAGCAACCATCTTCTCCATCTGAAGGCATCTGCTAGACACATGTGAAAGAAGTACACAGACGAAAAAGGGGAATCATTGTGAAATTACGAATTGCTTCGTTTCAATGTGAAACAAAACTTAAATAACTAGAAAAATGGATTCATTTTTAAAACGTAACTTATTGGACATTTTTTCGATCAGTGTATGCGCTTGTACTATTTGTGTTTAGAGCGTAATGGGTGTCGAGCAACGTCTTCCGCACATTCTCGTAAATAAGTTTGCTACAAAAAAAAAGGAAGCCAACGATTGAAAAGGGCAAAATAGGCGACAGGACTCGACGGTTTCGCTGCTTACCGAAAGGATTGTTGCCACGATAAATGGCACAAGTTCACAGTAAGTGTGAAAAATCTATAAAAAGTTATAAAAGTGTCATTAGCGCACAACAATGGGCAGACAGACACACATTCCACAAGCATATTCCATATTTATGTATGCTTTTGCGCTGTAAAATCTCTCTGCCCCAATGTCTCTGGGATTGTCTGGAAAATAGATTGTTGCGTTACAATTTAAACCAACTTTAAGCACACATTTTATTTGTCACTTTACAATTCGTATGACACTACCCACAACCCTCAATTAAGTTTGTCAGCAATGGTTTTTTTCTTTCCTTTTAGCCACCTACGGTTTCAGTTAATTAAAACGCTTTTCGTGTACGTTTACAATGGTGATTAGCAACATTCGTTCTGTGTACGGCTTCCACTTCTTGCTTCCGTATGTGAACGGTAGTAGAAAAAGATAAGATTGGATTTATATTTGTCAAATAAAGTCTTGTCGACAAATTTAGTTGTTGCTTAGCAAACTATTCAGCTTAAGGGATGTCATAAATCACAGTATTCGATTAACACTTTAAATTGCAACTAATTTTATATTTCTTATAAATCTGGTTAATTTATTTTAATGCGCCTCGAAATCTCCCGATTTACCATACCAGCTAAGTAAAAATAATGATTTATTAAAAAAAAATTCGTTAAATTTTATTCGGAGCATAAAATTAGCATTGAAATTTTGCCTGTAATTTTAAGTGACGAATTTTGCTTTGGGCATCAAATGTAATGGCTTAAGAATTCTTTTCTTGTGGCTATGGATTGAGTGGCTGGGTCCACTTTGACAAACGTCAGTGAAGTGGATTATGTAATTTATTTTATTCAAGCTATAGACCGACCACTGTCATTTGGACACAGAATCAAAGCTTGTCCGCACCGACTTAGAGCCGCAGGCACATTAAACTTTTTGCCAAAGTAACGCAAAAGTTGACTGCGAAGGCGCTGACTTTAATTAAAGCCCTCGGCGATGGGGCAACGAATGAAAGCAACAGGTGATTTGTGGCAACTTGCGGACACAGAAAACAAGCTGGCAAGAAATGCCAAATGGATTTACAGATGGTTTAAAAATCTCTCTCTCTCTCTATATATATATATATACATATATATTTGATTTATTCTTAAACAGACACATAAATATAATTCAAAAGTTTATTTCCAATTTTAGCCAGATAAAACGAGATTAGATTTGTATTATGCAATTGGGAGCATTTATTCGTTTAGTGTTGTTGTGTTCCATTCTGTTCGGTTTCAAATGCCAACACGTTCCCTGGAAACCAACGCTTTCCAATGGCGGTTGCTGTTGGCCCAGAGCCTGTTGGCTTTGTCAGTTGGCTAGCAGCAGCCGACGGCCAAGCAACGATTGCCACTGCGCATGAATCATTGTTTAATGAATGTCTAGTGTCTAGTTTAGACGCCTTTTCTCACCTGTCACTGGCACGCCATATTTCTTCAACAAATTTTCATCAATATTCAATTTAGCTTTGTTACCTGCAGCTGAATGAATCAATTGAAATGCAATCCTATTAAAATTTCGATTTAAAAGACTCTCTTAGGAAACCAGTGCAAGAAGAAGTAGTAAAATATTGAGTGCCATAGACAAACTGCCAGATGGCAACAAACTGTTGAAATGCCGTCGCCTTTTGCATAATCTGGTCAACATGTCGTATACGCAATCGACTGACTATTGGTATAGAGGTGTGTGTGTGTGTGTGTGTGTGTGTTTGTTTGTGTGGGTTTGGCACATTTCTGTTTGCGTTTGCCATTAGCAGGACATTGCCAAAAACTAAACTAAAGCAGAAGCAAAGAAAACTGTTGTTCGAAGTTTTGCGTAATACCGGGTTACAATTAAAATAGTTTTCTTTTTCTGGAAAATTTCAAAATACAGTGGCTCACAGCTGAATGCGAACAGTGTCAAGTAAATAATGTAATTGCATGCCATAATCTAATTATACATTATTATGGTAGGTACATACATTAGCCACCAAAACGAATATATAACCCCAATAAACTGGGGTTTCCCCACTTGATAGGTAGGTTTATGTGAAAAAGTACCATATTTTTTGGTCAATGCTTATTTCGAACAGTTACATTATGGACACCTGTGTGCCAAAAAACCCGGATTTTTTATAAAATTCCAAATATAATATTTTCTGGATTTCGCTTTAAGTTTTTATTATAATTTTATGATATTTAGATTGATTTAATAAATAAGGTAATAAATATGAATATCTTGAAAGACAGATATCATTTGCTGGTCCTGCCTTTTTTCCGAGCTGATAACGATTTAACAATATTTTTTCTCCAAGTGCAGTTAGCACCAATAGAATTCGTGCTCAGGAAACGCAGCTGTCAGCCCTCAAGCCTGGCAACATTACATCACATTTTATTCGATTTTAATTTTTTTTTTTTTGTGTTGTTCTTTGAATTTTGATTATTCTTTGTGTAAATTGTGCCACCAGCTCATTGCCAAATTTTATGCTTGACATTTCATTGAATCTTTTTCTTTTCATTTTATTTAATGCTCACAGTTTGCGTATTGTTTCTTTACGTGTTTTTTTGTGCTTTGATTTTTGAAAGTGCTTTGTTTTATCTTTTAGCCCGCAGGTTGTTGTTTCTATACGGTGATAACAAAGGTAAAATAGTATACCTGTTTTATCTAATGTTCGTCCATATGTGCGCAACTTTTTGAGATCCCCATTAAGCTAGAGCTACTTGCCTTTGCCAGCCTCAGATAATTTAGGTCCGTTATGACACCGTAGAACTCACAGAAAGACTGATAAGTCAGAGAAATTAATATTAGAAGAATAAGAAGAAGAGGACTAAGCTACCAAACAACACCAAACAATCATGACAACAGCGGGACTGATTTTTCATATAAGCTATATGAATGAGTTTTGCACACGGAATAATACAAAGACTCAATGCTTACGACCATCAAGCCGGCTCACAAGCGTAAAAGGCATGGCACAAAGTGTTGACTGACGAGCCGGCTTACTAGATGTCAATTAACTTGTTGTGTTCTTTGTCGTGTCGTCATATATTTTGCAGTGGTTGTCATTATTTTGTATTATAATTTAAAACTGTTGTTCATCCCGCCTGTGTGTAATGTGCACTCAGTTTCGCAAATGCACAAACGCAATAGAGACGCACGTCATGCTCCTCATCTCTGATCGCCTCCAATCCGCCCTTTGATGCCATCGTCGTGGCAACTGGGCATAGGAGTGGAACTGAAAGTGGAACCTGAAACTGAAACTGTGCCTGCCTGCCTGCCAATGTGGTTGCCATAATGCGCGTAATTACTTTGTTAATGCTCAGCGTATTAAGCCAGCCAATTCAATTACAAGTCAAGCAGCATGCACATAGACATGAATTGTGAGTAAAGCCAACGAGTTGCTTTACAAATCGTATCAAATTATTCAAGCACTACTTTGACTTTAAGTATTTAAAGAGCCAAGAACATTTCAGTTTTTACATTTTACAAGACAGTGTCCGAATTCCAGTTGTTGGCCAAGAGTTTAGACTATTTCTTATAGATAGTCCACTCAATATATACATATATACATATATATATTTCAAAAGCCTTAACAGTCTTTCACTAATGCTGATATCTTAGCTCTGTAATAATAAAAATTTAAAAGTAGAAAAAAGTGGCAAGTATTTTATCAACACATTTTATGAATCAATAAAAAGATTGAAATATTTACAAGCTCAACGTAAATGGTATGAATAAATTTAGAGAAGTTTCCTAATAATCTTCCTTTTAATTTTGGTAACTGTAACTCTTAAATTGCAGAAGATGTAGGCTGTTATCGTTTTTAGCGTGGATAGCCATCTATATTTTTTTTATCGATCTCTAAGGGGAATTAGCAGTAATAGATTTTCACAATTTTCCGATTCCTACGGTCGAGTTCCGGGGGGCTTGAAAATGTATAGGCCGATCTTTGCCAGCAAGTTACCTACCAATTTTGGTGACGCTGTTTTTAAAATTGTGGGAGATATGCATATTTATCGATTTACACTTTCCGAAATATCGGCTTTGGCGATTATATCGGTTCAAAAAAGCCCAACCACATAATAAAATATACTTACCTTAGGCTCTAACTCGAAAACTGCGGGAGATATGAAGTTTAGGGGCGGGAAGCTTGGGAGCGGCGAAGCCTGACAAATGCCGATATCTGAAGGACATCGCCAAACAGCCTACCAAACAAGTTTGGTAAGTGCAGCATTACGATTTTGAGACATAAGTGGCTTTATCGATTTAAGAACTTAATTATCTAATTTTCTAAGAATTCTTAATATTTTGTTTTATTTTTCTATTTTCGGTTTTTGTTTACCTATTACATCGTACACAATTTGCTATTTGACTTAACTCACAAGTAAAGCCGTTAAAAAATGTACCCTAAAGAGATGAAACGCTCCAATAAGTTTAGTTAAATATTTACACAAGGACCCCCTGGTGACTGAAAGGACATGGCTATTACTTTGGGTTGCCTTTATCGATAATTAAATTATAGACGAAGTCACAGCTTGGCCAAGAAGCACAATTAAGGTCAACAACAACAATGAGTAAAAAGAGCAGGTCCAACAGGTGTTGACTTTTTCAACAATTTTGCCACTTCA
This sequence comes from Drosophila paracracens, assembly GCA_035044025.1. Lineage (NCBI taxonomy): Eukaryota > Metazoa > Arthropoda > Insecta > Diptera > Drosophilidae > Drosophila > Drosophila paracracens. The sequence continues at coordinate 5,076,790 of JAWNMN010000435.1, read as the reverse complement.
CTTTTGGCTTTCTTTATGGTTCTAATGATTTAACGGCAGTTACGTAAACTGCTTGCTGCTTTTTGCTTTGAATCTGCTACTTCTTGGTACTTGGCCCAAGCAGGCTGCTTTTGTTTGTAATTGAGTCACCAGCTGCAGCGCTGCCTGATTGAGAGTTGATAGAGCCAAAACAGAGCTGCAAATCCGCTACTTTCTAATTTGACTCCTATTTAAAGTTATACACAAGGAAAAAAATGACGACTCCAATTTCAGCGGAGTTGTAGTCGAAATCTGATGTACAAGGATGTTCTGCAAGTTGACAATTCAACAAATCAGTAAATTATTAAAATAAATATATACAAATCTTAAGTAAAAATTCAAATATAAGGAACAAAAATCGGGAATTTATTACTTGATACTTTTCAGTGTAGCTGCGACTAGGACAACATAAAATGCAACTTTTGTTTATTTTAGTTGGATGTAATTGCATTTGGCCAGCTGTAATTCAATTCAGCCTTTTGCTCGCCTTGTGTCCTTTGACTGTATTTCATTAGCAGCTTATTCAGTTAAATGCTGCAGCAAATTGACGGCAAAAGATAGAGCAGACCACACTGTACCACCACCACCACCAACACCACCTCACTGCACCACAAACATACAGCTCGAAACAGTGCTTGTAATTTAAGAGCTTTCCTTTTCTTTTGGTTATCTTCTTTTGGCCAACCGCATGCAATTTACCAGCAAAACCAAAGACAAAGTTTCTTTCAGTTTGCACCAACTATACTATGACTGTGTGTGTGTGTGTATGTGTGTGAGTGTGTGTGTGTGTATGTGTTTAGTTGTCTGGTAAATGTGTAGAGGAGAAGAGTCCCAAGGAAGAAGCCTGTTGACGTCAGGAAAGATTGATTTTTTATTGCGCACCCCAAGATTCGAAGTGGCATGAAGTCTTTGACGCAAGTCCCATTATGTTGCGTGTGGCAATGGCAACTTTTAATGGACAATTTTTTATGCCGTCCTACCTCCTGTCTAAACCTACACAGTCGTCTTTTTAATTCGTCGGATTTGTGAGGCAATTTGGTTTGTTTGCGTAGGCGCTGCTTGGCGTGGAATTTTATTGTATCCCATTTTTCTTGCCTTAAATATATATATATATATATATATATATATATAAATATGTTGTTGTACATATATTCAAACTGTAAATGAGTGTTAAGCCAGTCACCTTAAAGCCCAAAGAGCAGCTGAATCACTAGGAGCACAGCCACAGCCGATAAATGCCTAAGTGAAGAAGCCAAGAGCCCTTGGACTGCTCTCTCATCCAATTGGGGTCCTAACTAATTTCTCAAAGGATTTGGGGCGACGCGAAGTGTTCTTTGTTTGGGGCGTTAACATGTTAAGAATTTCAGTTTCGATTAAACCCCGAGTCGAGAGTTTGGGTGTCATCATTGTGCCTCGTTTAGGGATGGGTGCGTGTCGTGACTTAACACGATCTGCGTGCTAAGCAGGAATACCTTTACTAATTTAAAACGTATTGTTTAATATCCAACAATAGAATAATAATAAATAAATGAAAAATTCGAATTCAAGTTACTTTTCTCATTGTCTTGGTCAAATTAATAACTTTGCATGTTTATTGTGCTGTGTTTGTTTCCTATTGTAAATGTGGCTCATCGCTAGTCTGGTTTCCTTGTTAGTGGACTATTGGTTCTGGGTCATTGAGTGCTGCTGCACATTATCAGGGATTTGTTGTCGCCACTTGGCTGGTCATTGGTCCATGTTGCTGCTTACAGCTGTAAGCCCTCAACTGATTGCCAAGTATTGATTGGCGGCACACAATGCGGCGTATGAGTAATGTGCGCAAAGACCCAAGCGATTCTTAGTGTTTGGTTGTTTTTTTTCTTGTACGGTGTGGGGGGGGGGAGGAGGAGGGGGTGGGGGACTAAAAAGTAAATCACGTTGCACTCGTTGGGTGTCGTGAAACAGCAGAACTGAATAAAACTGATAAATAATGTAATGATCATTAATAAACATTTGCGGCAGACAACTGCGGCTGTCAAAGTCACTGACCACTTGAATGTATATATATATATATATATATATGTATATATGTATATATGTATTTATGCAACCGAATCCTTTCACAGTATTAAATTTGTATTCTGTTTCGATTTTTTAGAGGTGAGTGCTTGAGTGTTTCTTGTTGGTTGGTCGTCGTTTGCCACAAATCTGATTTGTGGCTGCCACATTGTATAGTGTATCATCCAATTTAGTTAAATACCGGACGCCAGCTACGATGAGGCCATTTAAAAGAGTTTTGTGAATCTGGTTTCGCTGCCAAAATTAAATTATTTAAAGGTTCGTCTCTTACCTGTTGCCGGTTTTGTGGGTTGCGTTAAGCAAACAACAATTGAGTGGCAGCTGGGACACAGTCAGAAATATGAGGCACCAAGATAGCGTTTGAGCGAGTAACGAATGATATTGCAACGATCTTGAACGCCACACCCGAAATGGTGCAATTTAATTAAAATGTGTTTCCAGATTTCATTGGCAACATTTTTCATTTTACTTTATTAAACTATACTTGTAACAAGAACTTATAGAATTATTTTTGAAGATCTTTCAATCCTACTTCGTACCACAAAAATCATACGCGAAACAAGGTGAAAACAACCGATTTTTGGTAATTTCAATCATAGTGGATTATTTTCGCTTTTTTACTGTGCAGCCGTTGTCGATATTCATGGCTGGGTTCCATTATGAATTCAGTTGCCAAATATCGCATATATAATTGAATCTAAAGTACTTCATTTGGAGCATAAACACGTTTTGAACCCCACTCATTTTGTGGGGCAGATATTGTTATTAATAAACCACAAGAAAGTTATGCGAGCTTGGGCGACGCCACAAAAGCCACGTGTAAACACCAGCAGCAGCAGCAGCAGCAGCAGCCACAAATAACAATTCAATTTGAGCTCAATACAAATACAAATACACTCAAACACTCTCACATGAATAATACATTGCTTGTGGCAAGCTGCAGGTAAGAAATTATTGACAGACGTCAAAAGGAGCAACATGGAGATGTGCGCATATGCGTATAAGTGTGTGTGTTAATGTGTGTGAGTGTATGTGTGTGTGTGTGTGTGCCGCACAACAATCAAACAAAATGAAAAGGCATTTGACTTTTTGGTTAGGCTTATTTCGATTTATGGGCATTTTTGCTTATCGAATTTTTGTGTGCGCAAATATGTTCCTGCTGATATGGTCCCCCGTGTCTGCACGAGTGAGATGGCATGATCGAGACAGAGACAGGGAGAGAGAGAGAGAGAGAGAGAGTGTAAATGGTTGTGTAACTGAGATTCTGTTTTGTTGCCGATTCCTGACTTTAGTTCTGTTCTTGTGAGACTTCCCCACTTGTCTGTCACATATTCAATTTATTTAATAGAATTTCGTTATTTGTTACGTGTGGCAAATGTGATATAAATTATTGGCCATGCTCTTATTGTGTGGGTGTATGTGTGCCTCTGCGTGTGTGTGTGTGTCTGTGTGTATATGTATTTTAGCAGCTCTGTTACATGTATTTATATTTGCGGACTAGCAAATTGGTCGCATAAATCCACATAATAAATAAAAATGCTGTTCGCTTTTACTGACCAATCAAATGGAAGTGTGCTCAAAATTTAATTAACAAGCTCAAATAAAATTCATATAATATTCGCAGCTATAAATAATATGTTTAGCTTTTAGCCATAAGTAAGCTTTATGAATAACCCTAAGCCCAAATGTGTAAAATTGGTATAAGGATGTTGTGCAAGCAGAAGGAAGCATCTCCGACTATAAACTATATATATACTATATGCGGATCAATAGTATGAAGAAGCCGACGTCAGAGACTGTATGAGCTATAGACTTCAAATTAGAATATACGTAGTTGTATGCCTCACGCAAATCAAGTTTATTTATCGATAACTGCTTTTGGCTAGGAAAAAATGATTCTAATCGATTTCCGATAACAATAATAGATAAATATTTAACGATAATGCCATTCATATCAATTGGATAGCTGACATATAACATAACATTGATCTACTGTACAAATATTTGTAAAAGTTATGTCTCAAAAAGATCATAGATTTCATGATATGTGGCAGCTATGAGGGCATCAGCTCTCTCATTGGGATTAACTGTTGGATTGTTGTCGAATTAAATGGCAATAATAGCTGATGCCATTGGGACTTTTAGTTTCGTTAGAAACTTCCAGAAAAGTTGTATCCGTAAAGCTTAACACGAATTAATTGCCTTAGGGCTCACAACTGTGCCTTTGTTTTAAGCAACAAGTTGCAACATTCCCAAACTACACACACACACACACACACACAAACACACTTATTAGATTAGACAAAACACCCACAGCAGTCTCCCCATAGACCTTTAACTAATAAGCATCATAATATGTTAATTATAATTATAAATGAATTAGACAACTTAAGTGTAGGCCCAAAAACACGATTTGCCCATTAGCTAGAGGGCGTGACAAGTGCTCAAAACTTTCTGCTATTTTAAATAATCTGATTATTAGTAAATAGGCAGCAAATAGTGTGTGCGTGTGTGTCATTATCTAATTTATATATATATATATATATATATATATATATGCCGCACATGTCGCTTTTGATTTGTATGAATGCTGCGTATGTCGCTTTTGATTTCACTTGAACCCCCAGCTCGTTCTGCGGAACTGTAAAGTTAGGGTTGTGTGTTTGGGGTTGCCCCAAAAACCAGTGCCGAAAACCGAAAACGAAACTTAATTTTGGATGCTGGATATTTGCATATTTTATTAACCCAAACAGCCGGCACAGCCGGCCGCGACGATCCCCCTTCGAGCCAACAAACAGCATAACCCAATCATAAAAGTTGGCCTCCCACCATCCCCCAACCCCCCTCAAGGACAAGGAAAGAGAGACCGTCCCTAATTTAATGCATAAACACAAATTCTCAATGCTAGACAAAGTTGTAGGGACGCACAAATTATTGAGGCAAAGGGTTAAAAACTTGACTGTGGTGAAATGTGCGCTGGATTTGAACCGATGTAAAATACACACACCCATATGCATATACATATATATCTATATATATATATATAAATTAAATCTTAAATGTTGAGCGGCAGATTTCCAATTTCTGAGATTTGAGATTTAATTTTTGTGAAATCAGCGTTTTTTTTTGGCATTATTTGTGCTCAAGTCCCTTTAAACTGTTTATTGAGTCAATTAAGCGATTTATTCGATAAATTAAGTTATTGAAGGGAAAATTGTGTCAATTAACTAATTTGAGTTGATTTGAGTTTTAAAGCTTAAATTTCTGTGCTTACACAATGCCAATTGCGCAAACGAATACAATTTCATAGGCACTCAGGCATTTCGGTGCAGATAAGCCCGAATATTCTGGCAGACACGTATCCATTTCAGTTTCAGTTTCAGTTTCACTTTGAGTTTCAGTTTCAGTTTCAGTTTGTGTTTGAGTCTGCAGTGCATACCCCGTATGGCTGTGCCAAATATATGCGGGAGCTGCATTCAGTGAGTGGACATTATCTGGCCCAGAGGTGTACCAAGAAACTTTTGCCTTTATCTTAATGCTTGACTGGAGCTTGTTACTGTGTGTCTGACCTAAAAAGTTGGCAAGCAAACGCAAAGCAGTATTTTGCACCCCAGTCTCAAATGTTAATATTTGCTACACATGAGCATTGAGTTCAACTCGTACACAGGGGAAAACAAATTTCGCTTTAGCATAGCTAATATTTTTTTTTTTTTACAATTTTGTGAATTATAATGGGAAATCTTAGATTAAGTCAAGATCTAAAATCTCGAATCTAGAGAAAATCCAATAGGAATACATTTTTGCCTTGCAATCCTGAACACACGCAGAAATACTCGGCTGAAAATTAAAAAGTTTTTCTTATTTTTCTTAAATTTGGAAACGCTTATCCTAGATTTTCTTTAGGAATATTCTATAACAAAGAAAAAACATTTTAAAAAGAAGAAATGACAGCTCAGTTGGGCTCTATTTACATTGACATATTTTTCTAAATTTTCGAAAAATCCACCATAAAATTTAGAAATGCCAAACTTGGTTCTTAGAAAGACACAACCTTTAAATTTATAAGTTTTCTTTGTGAATAATAAGATGAGAAAAGTATGGCGCATTTCTAAAACTCAGGGCCAAATTTTAATGACGGCCGAGCCCATGTTTGATGGAATATTTTGATCAAAGTATCGTTTCATGTCAATTGATGTAGTGGTTTCGGTTGCTGACCTTTATCAAGAGGCCAAAGTTCAATGGAGAACAGCCAAATGAGACTAATTGAGACTTCACTGCCAGGGGTCTAAGTCACGGGCATTGCATATTCCGTTTATAGCCCTTCTCCTATATATTTTGGGGAGAGGTGTAATTTTTGGCATTCTGCTGCTGCTGTGGGTCATCACGTTCAATGACGGCACAAAACGGATACGCGACTTTTTTTTTTGGTGGATTTCACACGTTTGTCGCTTGTCATTTGCCACTCACAACTCACCACTCGTCAATTGCCACACAGGATGCGGCAATGTCCTTTCCCTTTGGCATTTCGCATTCGCTGGCACTTTTTTTTTTTTCAATTTGCGCGCTCAGTGAGAAACGTTTGCCACAATGGGTTATCAAATGACAACGTGCCACGAAGCGTACTTTGGGTTTGGGCCCCGGTGCCACATAATGTTGCATAGCTGGATAGCCGGATAGAAAAAAAAGGGTGCCGCGCTCTCCATTTCAATTTCAATTGGAGCCTGTTTTAAATCGATTTTTATTATTTCTTTTCACATTTACGAGCATTGTTGCTGCCTGTTCAATTTATTTTTTGTTCTGTTATTTCTTTTCTTATTTTTTCTTCTTCTTTTTTTGAGCATTATTGTTTGTCGCATTGGTGTCTACTATGCGGGCAGTTTGTCGCTTGGTCCTGTCGCTCAATCTAGGTGAGAGACTGAAAGCCCTTAAAGCCAAATACAACAACAGTAATCGATGCTATTTCGGTTTAGTACGGTTTGACAAATGCCGCTCGTTATGGCAACAAGATGAATTATAACAAATAACAATGCTAGCGACACTGAGAGATATCCTCTAGTGACATTGTACATCTTAAGTGAAATACGAACATCGCTGATTTAGCTGAATACCAAATGATTTTGAGTGTTGTTAAAAGTAAAAATATATACTTGAAATGGTTAACTAAATCTGTTTTCAAGCAATTGTTCAATTTAGATTCTATCATTGCCCATTTCAAGTTGAAGCACCTCGCTCTTTGACAAATCTGTGATTTCAGCTAAGATTTAAGTCTGGCAACAGAAAAATAACCGAAATTTGTTTGTGGGGAGTGTCTGGCCACAGTGGCCATTCACTAGATGGGACAGGCAGTGATTACGATGGCAATTGGCCAAAATTCCTTCTCTCTCATTCCCATCCCTCCCTTTCAGTTTTGTGCTAATGACCCGTCTGCGGCTGCTGTGGCTTTAAGATTCGCGAACCCGCAAAACTCTTGGCAAACGCATTGAATTTCATCAAGTTCGTTTCGGTTTGATTATTTGGATGAACCTTTCGACACTGATTTTCATGGAAGCTGGAGAAGGGTGTAGGTGTAGGTGAGTTTAGTGAGAGCTGTCTCTACCCTCATTTGCCTAACTGACATGTCAACGCGTATCTCGCATTGGCCATCCATCTTCCAATAATGCTCAGCATCTCCTACATCACAAACCATTTGCGCTGCAGGATCTGTTCTCATCATCGCAGTTGCGTCATGGGCCGATCCGTCAACTACTAACCTAGCTAGAAGGTTGATACACTTTTTGCTTAACTTTATATATGGCTTGTTAAAACAGGATGGCCCACAAACTGCGTATTGTCAGTTTACGCACCGTGTTATACTTTCATTATGCGCAAGGAGTAGGGCTTTGGGTGTCCTTGTGGGAGAATGTATTTGACGGGGGCGTGCTCAATTTAGTTGATAGATGTGCGACATTCTAAGGGGTTTCTTGATTACGTGAGCTGCCTCGTTAGTTGTGCTCAGCATCTGCAAATTGATGCTTCAATCTAGAGTACTTTGCTACTCAGCAATAACACACACAACTGCGAGTGTGTGTGCGAGTGTGTGTATCTTTTTTATGTAAGTCATATTTTAAACATATGCGAGGAGAATAGTTTCTGTATTACGATTGCCCCAAACAATAATGGCTCATAGAAGTGGGCATCTTTTGCTTATAGACATTTAAAGCAAGCTCTTTCTATATTCGAGCTTCGACTTGTTTTAATTTAAACTTACTCAGAAGAACATTAAACATTTTAATGATGTTTTAAATGCTGCTCTTGGAAACATTCCAAGCGCTTTGTATATGCACAAATTACAAACATAAATCTCACACCAAGTTGCTTCAACTTGCTTATAAAAAACCCATATAAAAAATGTGCCATAAAACAAGCAGCAAATGCACCACACTCCTCGAATCCTCCACTCCATTCGCAAAGGACTCGCAGGCGCCTTACAGCGAGGCGTTAATCGAATTGTGATTGATTTTTGGTGCTGAATTGAAAAATGTCGACGAGGGAGCAGAAGTGGAGACGCAGTGGGGGAAGTTGACTCGAGAAATTGATGTCAATTGCATTAAGTTATTAACATTGTAATTACAACAAAATTTAAATTGACACTTTTTTCTTGTGGCGTTTGTTGTTGTTGTTGTTATTGCTGTGAAACAGCAATTGAATTTGCACTGAAAGACTTTTAGGCCAGCTCAAATTGAAACGATGAATATGCAATTTGCTGGCAGACTATTTAACAATTGTACACTGTTAAATTGGATGCAAACAGAGTGAAAGCAGTTTGAACAGTTAAGTAAATAGATTGTGTAAACATGCTGGATGTAAGAGGAAATTTGCCAACTAAAATACTAGCATGCCACTGTCAGAGTGCAGTCAAATTTTGCTTGCCAACAGGAATTTTTATTAGTCGTTTATTTGTGCTGCCTGTCTGTCTGTCTGTCTGTTTGTCTGAGTGACTCGAATACTGGCATTTTGTCAGACTTGCAGACAGACTGTCTGCTGAATACTTAATTTGATGAGCACACGATACACGCACAGCGCCGCCAAACTTGACACACAATGGGGCTGAGCTGGAGCAGCTCATCCAAGGCGTGCAAATATGTTTGTATGTTTCTTGCACAGCTTCCGGCCTTCCGGTGATAAGCTAAGGAATTTCAGCTGCCTTGAGGTGCCAGCCCATTGTTGTTGTTTCTGTTGTTGTTATTATTGTTTCTGCTAGTTAGACTTAGCCTCAGATTTTCGGACTGCTTTCTCGCCTGCTTGTTAGTTAGCATCAAATGTGTCCTGGGTTGCCTCGAGCCATTGCCTCATTCCCCAATCTGTTTGTGTTGTCATCAGGTTATATTGGGACACCCACTTATAGAAGTATGAGTCTTTCCAAGTACAAGCATGGGATGGAGTTGCCCTGAACAATATCTTGAGAAATGTTTTAGCTCTATGAAAAATCTTGATCTGGAAAAGTTCTACAAAATAAATAGCATTTTGAAAATTCGTTTAGCGAAAAAATAGATCAGTTATAAACCCAAATTAAAATTTCTTTAAGAAAATAAAGAAAATGTACAATTAGTTATCATTAGCCACAAGTTATTATTAGTTAGATTATTTATAATGATTTGATGTAACCTGCTCTTCATCTCAACTTCTTAAATATGTTCAGTCTTTCGCTTTAAATTTACCTGAATTTATATGTTTTCTTGTGGTTGTGTAAATCTCAGCTGACTGCCAACTGACTGTCATTTGTTGAAGCCAAAAATCTCTGGCTATGCTGCGCCAAATCAATGACATCACGTCTCGAATAATGTCACTGGCTGGGGAGCAAGCATCTTTAACTGGATAGAAATTAATCCCATCGCATTTGGTTGACTTGATTGCTGTTTGTTGGCCATGTGGCTCTGGCACGGCTTTAACAATGTCGTCAATATACGTCTTGGCATCTCTTTTGGCCGTCTTAATAAATTACATTTCTCTGTGTTTTTGATTAAGGAAAAAGCTCACGGCGGCGCTCAGCGGAAGAGGCAACAGGTGGTTGGCAAAGCCATAGTAAAAATGAAAAATTCATTTGGCTGAAATGAAATTTGCTGACCAGGCTTGAAGTTGAGCAAAAGTTAAAATTAAAGTCCAGGCGTATCTATCAGTTGCAGATACAGGCACAGATGCAGATACACGGCCACCTGGCCACCTGCCCCTCAATAAATCCCAACAGGTGTGTTTGCTGATTCTATATTGCGGCAGCTCTTGCCGCTGACAGCCCATCTGAATGTCGAGCGTTTTGTGGCTGCCCCATTGTGTGGCATCTGCCACTGACATTCACAATTGTACTCAGTGTCGAAACCGCTGCGAATTATGAACCGCACATTTCAGTGTTATGCGCAAATCTGTTTGGAAAATTACGCAGCACAATTGTCAAATCAGTGCTTGTGTGAGAAAAACAACGGGTGAAAAACGGTTGCACAGAGAGAAAAAAATTATGTCAAATCACGTCGATTGAATTTTGATGTTGTTATCAAAATTAAAAAATGAAAACCAAAATAAATTCTTTGATTCATTTTTTTAAATTAATTTATTTTAAATTAAAATTAGAAATTAGGTAAAAATAATTTGAAAGTAAAGCCTTATTAACCCAAAAATTGTAAGTCGGTTGTAGCATAAAAAGTAATAAGGAGAGTGAAACTTTTAACAACGGTGTACGCTCTCATTGGCCAAAACACAAACGGAGTGGACTCCAACTTTGGTTGAGCCCTTCGTTGTGCAACGCAATAATGACGAGTGCAGATCTAGAACAGGCATCCACAAAACCCATTCCGGCCACCCTTCAAGTGCTGCTGGCCAAAGTGCTTTTAATATTCATCTAATGCACTCAACACTCCGTGCTATTTTTTGATACCCTGTTAAATTTGAATTAAGGTATTTGAAGACATGCAAAGTATTTTATAAGGCCGTATTTCATTTTACAGCGATTTTTATTAATTTCAATTTGATTTTTCTTCTGAGATTATTTTTGAAAATTTGAATCTTGTGAATTTTCTTTTCACATGCCCCTGCCTCAGTCTCCGGAGTATCTCATAGTCGAACAATACCATCCATTGCACCCTCTGCCTGGCTTTCAATTGGCTTCATTTTTCTTGGCTTACACTATTGTTGGTTTAGTTGCAGCTGCCAACTGCCGTTGCAAGCAGCAGGTGGGCAGAATTGCTGCAGTTGAAAACACTGCCATAATACACTCTGCTGCCAGAGTGTGTTTAGTGCAGCCATTATTGAGAGGCCAGTGCACAGAGAGAGCGCTGTCCAGCATCATCTTGCAGGTATATTCACTGCACTGGCGAACGTGACGTATGCGCAATATTGTCGAGTGGCCAGACATTGGGGCGAAAGCTATTTGCTTTGATTAATCAGTGTGGGGGTATGCAAATGCTTTTGGCATACGTCAGCTGCAGCTTTACGTGATAAACATAAATAGAGATTTGCATTTGTTGCATTTATCTTCATAAAACATAATCTTAAATTGCTGCTTTGCATTTTTATATGGAAAGTTATTTATTGGTTGGCAGAAATACATAAATAAACTCACATAATAGAGTTTTTCACATTATTCCCTCTGTTATTTATTTATTGATTTAACCTTCCCGTTTTATTGTCATGACTTCTGCCATTTTGTTGCGGTATTTTCTGATCGACGGCTTTTGAACCCAAACTGAACTGGTTTGCTGCATTTGACTTGTGGTAAAAATAGGATCCTGATTTTCATGCCTTGTGCAAGTATCTTTGAAATGGGTATGCAGCTCGAAATATTTCTTATAAATATGGTAAGGCCTTAACTGTACCCATATCAAAATTCAATGAAAAAAATGTACTGAGAACACCAAAGCTAAAAATCAATTAAGTGAATTGGAAATTAAAGTCAATGTGCCAAAATGTCGTTACCTGAAACTTCAAGGAGGATGTGTGTCTGCTTGTGTGTTTGTGTGTTGTGTGTGTTGTGTGTGTTGTGTGTGTGTGTGTGTGTGTGTCATGACACATGTCCTTTGGCTTGGGTTGTTCCTGTAGTGGTGGTGTCTGTAATTGGGCTAATAAGATGCTGGTAATTATAATTTAATTAAAGGCAGAGAAAGACAGACAAAGAGGCAGAAAGAACTCTCTCCACGAGAAACCCGAGTTTGCCATACGAATTTTCCATGTGTAACCAATTAAAGCGAATGGAGAATGGAAGCCAACCGAGATAAAGTGGCTGCCGGAGTGGCAAGCAAATAAAAATTGATTTATGCCACACAAGCTCATAAAAAAGGCATACTTGTGCGTGTGTTTGTGTGTGTTGAATGTGGGAAAAATGCTAAAGCAAAACATTTCGATTGCAAGTCAAACACTTGACGGCAAAAAGTTGGCGCACAAGTTTTGTGTGTTGCACAGTTGAAATGTGACTACAATTTGAGCCAGCTGAGTACTTTAATTGCCTTGAATAAGTGCTTTTTATGCCCTTTGCGGGGGAGCTATTATCATTTGATTGAGTCAATGTAGCCAGCTCCAGCTGCTATGAATCTTAAAGTTACAACCTGATAGACATTTAGATACTTCCTCTTTTTTTTGCTTCAGTGCATATATTGTTATATAAAAGGGATCGGCGCACTATATTTATGTAGCTGCCATATAAACTGTCGATCAAAAGATGAGTTTTTTTTACTTCTTACATTTTGAAGTTCTGGAAGAGCATTTATGGTTCGGCTGTATCTGTTATCTGCTTTTGTATATTAGCAGCAAAGTGGGATGAGATGTACAAAGATAGACAGCAGCCGCATCCTCGGGCTCATCCTGAGGCTTCAGGCACAGACTCAGCCTTGGCCCGCTTATAGCAAACGGCTTTTATGTGTGCTTTTAGACTGTTGCAAGGCGGGCAAGTGCAGTTGGGGCGAGTGGTGCTGGTGGGGCAGCTGTTGGCTCCAGCTGCAGGTGTGTGCTCATTTGTGTATTAATAAACAAATTACGCAATTAATAACACACACTGAGTGCTCAGGAGTGCGCAAATTGTGACACGTATGAAAGTGTGACTCCTGCGAGCATCCTGCAGTAGCAGCAGCAACATCAGGAAGGAAGCACCAGTTAGAACGTTGCACCAATGAGCTAAATTAAGAAGACGCATGTGTGCGAGTGTGCTTTACACGTTTAATTATACAGATGTAGTACGGTAATCGTGTGTGCAACATGTGCAACCAAATGTGGCCAACGAACGTTAACGGCACCAAACTGTGGCCAGTGAACTCGCCGTGCAGCATGCGTGGGGCAAGTTGCGAGACTTGTATACCAAGCAAAATAAAAATATCTCATTTTACGAATGTTTCCCCAATAAAAAAGTAATTCCCAAATTTTCTATGCTTTTGAGTTAAGCAGAGTATTTAATGCGACGTTTTTATTCCCATTCAAAAATAAAACTTACTCGCATCAAGAAATCACTTTAACTTCTTAAACTCTGGCAGTCATGCTGACTGTCCGTCTGTACGTCCGTATCAGCACAACTTTTTCGACATCCTTGAAATAGATAACAACTGTTAAAAAAAATATTTTGTAGTATCAGAGCATTTCAGAGTCGGTTCCAACTTTCTCACTTGTTTTTACCTTAGTTCATAAATCAATTTTGATCAAATCTTTCAATATATATACTATATATTTCCGCTTGAATCAAAAGCTAGAGTTAAAAATTATTAATTCAATTAATTATTTTTTTTAATTCAAATATCTATTTTATTCTATTTTTTTTTAAATGAACAGTGAATTATACTTTTCACAGCACTTTTGTTTGAGTGTAGTGTTCAGTGTTTTTGACATCAAGTGCGTGGCTACACTTCTTTCGTGCTGTTAGCCAAATGATAGTCCTTGCTGGCATTTGATGCGAGCAGCCAATGCTCCAAAATGGAAATTGAGTTAAGTTTTCATGCGTTGTCTGCCACATGAAAATGTGCCAGCGAGGCAGTTTTTCTCCCTGCCCCTAGACAACTGGAGCCCGCATTTGCTATGCGGTGTGCGCTCACATGGAAAATCAAGTGAAATGTATATGACAGGCAGCCAGAAAGCAGGATAACCGAGCGAAACGAAAGCGTTAACCAAAAACGACAATCGAATATTTATTACAGGTGTTTGCCTTTGATTGACAGAAACGCCGAGCCAAACAGTCGCATTAGGGGCGACTTGCGCAAAATACAACCGAGCAAACAACAAAATGCAAAAATACATAAAAATCGAAGGAGAAGACCTTAGAGCCAGCCTATCAAGCATCTACTACTTTGTAAATCCAAGACCTATACGTGCACCAAGATACGCAATCAAAAGGAGTAATAACAGAAATAGAAAAATAGGCAGAGTCAAACATACATCTCCAAACGAAATCGCTGTTTGCCCCTAAATCGTTCGGGTAGCATCAAAGATTAAAGATTAAAGATGACACAATCGCTGTGGGGCAGTCTCTCTGATTTATGCAAAGCAACATCCAGCAGAAATATGTGTAAAAGTAGACAACATTTTATTTTTCTTACAAGCCAAATGAAAAATATCAACTAGTTTATCTGTTGATGGACCCAACCTTCAGTTAAAACATACATAATCCGATTACTTTATGTTTTTTTTGTATCAAAAATAGATGGCCAAATTAAATATTCAGAGCTGTTAGAATATGATTATGATTCAGTACTCTGGGCTTCAATGCAAATCCTTCAATTTAAATTGTATATAGAGGCTCAAGCTGATAAAATCAATAGAAATTTCGAAAATACTTGGGCAAGGTTAAGCGAGTCTGAGCCCTTAATTGTCAAGTATCAAATCGATGCCACGAAAAGAGAGAAAATTGTAAAAGTAAAATCACAAAATCCAAATGCATATTGTGTATACAAATTGTGTGTAATCAGCTTTGTGCAAAATTGAACACCCAAAATCATCAGCATAAGTTGATTATCAGAACTTGGGTACAGTTCTCAGAACTGGGAAGAGTTGACAAGGGGCAATGTTTAAATTCTTAAAGCACGAACACGACGCTCAAAATCAAAAAGCAACTCGTCTATAAATATTATTGCAGCTCTTTAAATTCGTTTGTCAGGCAGAAAGCACAATCCCAGCTGTCTCACAATATGCACTCAGTTCGCGCTGTTGACTTTGCGTTGTCGACCAGGTCGTTAGAGCAGTATAAAATGTTCCAAATTGCATGCTGAGCGTCTGCACTACAAAAAAAAAAACACTGAATTCCAAATTATCAAAAGAAACTTAATCAAACTAGAAAAACCACTAGCTTTCAGAAATATTTTATTTTTAGAATTAGCCAACTTAATCTAAAAACTTATACTTAACATTGTATCTGGTCGTTTCGGTCACTTTTCAAATGTTTTGTATTTAAATAAGGAATAGATTCTTGGACCTAGGTTATTTTTTCTATGTTAGTTTTACGCAAGCTATTATTAAATATAGTTTGAGAAATATCATGCATAAATAATCTAAAATACAAAATTTATATATAAGTAAATCGAAGTACACATTTTTTATCCGAGTGTAAATCGCGGCCATTGCAACGAAGCGTTGACGTTTGTAAGCCAAAAAGTCAGTTAGCAGTTTTTCGTTGGCCAGGTGGCACGTCCAAGTGGATCTTGGCCACCTGCTTATGCAAATTTACGAGGTGGTTGCTGGGCAGAGCTGCAAGGAGCTGGTTGCAGTTTCAACAAAAAGTCTCTTTTGATTGTGAGATTTATTGCTGGCAGCAGGGATTGCCAGCAATGAGATAGATACAATGTGAATGAGCCAAAAGTTAAACGTGTTTCATTTTGATTACGACGCAAAACCAACGAAATGTGTGTAAGAGAAAGGGTCGCTTTTGGAATGGATTAGGTTTGCGGGAGGAAGACAGGCAAGTCTAAATAAAGACTACACTTGTCTTTCGGGCGTGTGTTCATGTTCATGTGCCCATCATATGTAATTAATTTGGCAACAGCTGTTTATCCTAATTAGCGATGAATCCTTGCTGCTGCTGTTGAAGAGGATGTGCCTGGCTGTGTGTGTGTGCGTGTGTGTGTGTGTTGGTATATGCCTTGGGCGTATACGTTTATTTACCGATTCACAGACTTCCAGATGGGCGTTCAAAGTAAACAAATGTCAACGATTTGCAAAACAAATTGTCCATCTAAATATATATGTATATATTTATATGGGTGTACATATTGTAAGCCAGGCCTAGACTAATGGATTTTAGTTAGACCAAATGACGAAAAAATAACATTATTTGCATTAAATTGCATTTTCTTGGTAAAAGTTTGGTTCAATGATTTATTTAAATTGATGTTAACTCAAGTGAGAGTTTGTGAGTGCTCGAAGATGTATTGTCTATAAAAGAT
The DNA here is from genome assembly GCA_035044025.1 of Drosophila paracracens. Taxonomy (NCBI): domain Eukaryota; kingdom Metazoa; phylum Arthropoda; class Insecta; order Diptera; family Drosophilidae; genus Drosophila; species Drosophila paracracens. The sequence continues at coordinate 5,060,336 of JAWNMN010000435.1, read as the reverse complement.
TAAATGATTGGACTATTTTCAGTTTTTTTTATATTATATTTATATTAATAATATATATATATATATTTATTTAAATCACTGATAATATGGGGAGCTGTTGAACATTCAATACAATGAATATTATTTTTAGTATTAATAATTATTAATATTTATTACTTCTCGTTTATCAAAAACTCGTGTAGTCTAATATAAATATATAAATTTATAATTTAATATTATTTAATTTTATATGACATTATTATTTTAAGAGTCTGAGGAGTTTATTGGTGTATGCAATTGATATAGGCCTGAAATGTATACACTTTTACTTCTGGTGAATAGACCAGAATATCCACAAAAGTACAAATTTCATATAATACTAACAATGATTGGAGTTGCACTTGACTCTTCACAGTAACACTCAAAGTAAATGACTTAATATGCCCTCGAGCGGTTTTAAGTTGTCAAATGCCGCTTATTGGCCAAGTGGCTGTAATCCCCAGTTGTATAATGCAATCAAATCAGCTGCTAAAATCCAAAGGGCAACAGAAGCAATCAGAGCATTCGCCATCAAATGAAAAACTGGTTAACAAAAAATAAAAATAAAAAATAACCAAAACAAAAAAAAGCCGAAAATAAAAACCGAAAAATAAATTTGGTAAATTGACAATATCAACTTTAGCATCAAGTGAAATGGTAAACAAAGCAAAGGAAGCTACAAAACGGAAGGCCCAAAATACAATTCACACTTTTGCAAGCAGTGCGTGTCCTTTGCGCCTTTTCGTCCCTTTTGCTGGTCAAAAGCAAATTTTCCGTAATGCTCTCAATTTGTTATGCGTCCTTCAGCGGCAGAGCGTCAAATGGCCAACAAGTAGCCGCCATATCAAAGTGAATTTCTCAGTCGTAATTCCGCCAACATATCCGATACAAAAAAATGCTCCTAATTAGTACGTTATTGATATACTTGTACACAGTGAAAAAGAAGTCGAAATTAAATTAGGAACAAAAATTCTTGGTTCAATTACAAACCGTATCTTCAAATTATTCACATAATGAGTGAATCAAGAAGCTAGAATCTAGATTGTTATTTATTCCATTTTCACATTTTCAAAATTTAAAATTGTCAAATTGTTAGTTATGCTAATTTTTATTATTTTTATTTTTTTAAATGATCCATTTGGCTGAAAATAAATGCTGTAAAATGTTTGCTTGGGCCGTATCGCATGCGATATTTTGTTCAGCACAGTAGCCGGCAACAGTTGCTGCCGCCTTATTGGAAAACTCAGTGAGGTGGTGTGTTCCATTGCCATAACGTTCCGCGTGCGGCTGGAGCTTCAGCTAGAATCGAATTGGCAATCAGTTTGTGTTGAAAATGACGCCGCGTTGGTTGTTGAACGCATGAAAAACGCCATTTTAAAACAGTGCTATATAACGGTACAATACGCTAAGTATTTGGTGTGTGTGTGTGTGTGTGTGCCGAAATGCGATGTGGAAATGCGAACGAAGTCGTGATCGCAGGCATTTTGTCTTCGTTTCAGTTTGACGCATTCAGTTGCCGTCGAGTCCTCGTATCGAACAAGTGTGCAAGGATTGCCGCTGTCCGAGTGATGTACAAGTGAATGAATGCATTGAATGCACTCAGCAATGATTCATTCACATGATATTTGATAAGGTGACATACATACTTATTAAACAACAACAACAACAACTGCAACTACGTGCTTCCGAATGCACAAATTGCTCGACAAATATTCGAATGAAAATAATACAAATACAAATAATTAGTGCACAAATTAAGAAAGTTGAACGAATAAAGATTCAAGTTTGTGGAAGTGAGTGCACTTATTTTCTCAACTTTTTATTTATTGAGTTTTAAATGTCTTTTATGTGATTTTATTGTGTGCTCGCGTGTTTTGTTATTTGAGTGCAGAGTGAAGTGGGCACTTGTGTGTGTTGGTGTGTGTGTGAGTGGCACAATCATTCCTTTTGTTTTCCGTAGTCAGCATCGTAGGGCAATAATTAATATGTAAATATGAAAAACTAATGTCAGCAAAAAATAATGAAAAAAGAAGCATTTTGTACATATTAGTGCAGTAATTAGTTATGTTAGTTATCATTGTGGCATATGGCTTAAGCGAATCAGCTAATAATTTAAGCAGCTTACAATTATTTTTGGACAGCTAATAAATATTTGGCCATAAATCGTTCAACAAATTAATTATAAAATTTGTACGCTAAATTGCAGCCAGTGCAAAGCAGTTCATGCCAATCACAAAAAAATAAAAATTGAAAAAAAAAAAACAGAAAACGTTTTCAAATTTTCAACGCGAGAATGCAACAACAAGTGTTGGAGCGAAAGAGAGACAAAACATAAAATAGACATAATTTCAACAAACTGTCAAGCCGGTTGCCGCCTCTAAAGTGCATCCAGCAACAACATCCAAATAAACTAAAAACTTGACCGGATTTCAAATCAATTTGGCGTCTCTAATCTCTCAGGCCCAGAGAGTCGCCTTCGCCTTCACGATCGCAATCTCAATCTCGCAATCGCAATGATTTATTCAGGTGAGTGAGAAACGCACTTTTTTTGTATTTTTTGTTGTCGATCTGATGCCAGCGGCGTTTCAGCTATGCAAATTGATCTATTTCAAATAGGCGTCTCTTGTTTTTGGTTTTGGACTCTCAAGTGCACGATTTTAAATTATATGTTTTATTTTTTTTATTTTTTTTATTTTTTTTTGCTCATGACTTTAGCCATAAATCCGCAATTCCAGCAAATTGATATTTGCTTTTGCTGTTGTCGCGAGGAATGCGAACATTAAATACCCTAACTATGTCGTAATGGGTGTAATGCACTTAATAAGAGCTTAAGCTTAAGAGCATCAATAGTTGAGTCGATATAGAATAAATCGTATGTACTTTTAACATATAAACATTTTTGTGTTAAATAGTTTCTATATAACAATCAGTTATTGTTATCATTTAATGGGGTATCATTTTAAGGGTATGCAAACAAGCTGCCTAAGATAGCTGCAATAATTTGTTTATTTTTTAATTCATCTCATTTCTTAAAATTTGTCTGAGTTCCATTTGCGTAGCATATTACAAAACGCTTTTAAAAGATATAACGCGCATTTTCGTTGTGTTTTTTGAATTTACGGCTTCTGGAATATGACACGTGCCCATCTAGAATTATTGTTGCCATTGCCATTGGCAGTGGTCTAATTAAATCAAATACTTTCAGTGTGGGGACAAATTCAATGGAGTTGCAAAAGTTGAGCTTTGCAGAAAAGTTTTGTTTCATTTCTCGACGTGAACCTCAATGAATGCACGAGAGCCAGTTGGCAGTTGACTGAATTACGTTCGCATATAGTAACTTTGCCTCTGACAAGCTCAGCAAATGCGGGTTGCCTTAGTGATTGACTTACATCACCTGGAACTGATGAAGAGACTTTAGCAAGGGATTGAGGCTGGATATAGGGAAAGACACCTTTGTTAAGTTGGACTCTTAACTTAAGAGCACGTGCTGGTAAACTTTGCATAACAGTGGTAACAGAAACAGCTTTAATATAATATTGTGAAAAAAATTTCAATTGATTTCGGAGTAATACTATTTTGTTTCACTCCTTATTTCAAGGGGTCTCCAAAAATTATTGTACTTCAATAAATATTGTAAGCTACTTTTTTTAATCAGTTCATTTTCGAGAGGTTTAAAATTTCATGTCACCCGAGAGCTTCCGCACTTTGGTGCCAAATATTTAAAAAGTCGCATTTGAAATTAGTAGTTTAAACACGTTTAGAGCCTAAAGTTTAATTAGCAGTTGACGATTTGATACTATTGTAATCCCATTATATGAACATACAATTAGCCTTAGACCCAAAAGTGACATTTAGTCACTGAAATGACTGATTACCCCTGAAATATAATTGACAGATGAAAAGGGTTCACCATCAAAAACATACAACTGCAAAGGTCAAACAGTGAGTAGACCGTATTTCATATATGTAATGTAAACATAATAGATCTTATTAATACTTAATGCTGACTGTAATCAGCGTAAAAGCTTTTCCCTGTATTCAGTTTTAAGAGAGTGGGACTTGAACTGGTTTTCTTGCTGTACAGGCAACAGACAAATTGTGATTCTTATGTGGTGTTTTGTGCACTCTATCAAACTCACTGAATTTTGTCATGTGTTACATTCTGTGAATGCATGCAAATTACATTTATGCCAACAAAAACAAAAACAACAACAACAGCAACGACTGTCGACAGACGACAGTCGACGACAGACTTCAGCCTACGTGCACATGGCAATGAAACCTGAGATTCTTTAGCACAAGTTGAATGCCGAAACAAAAGCGACAAAATCTACAACAAACACACTGAGAAAAGTATTTCAAATACCATACAAATGTGTGTTTGTGTACGTGTGTGTGTGTGTGTGTGAGTGTGTGTGGGTATGCAAAACTAACTACTTGATAACTGGCGACTGGGTGGCTATCGAAGGCAGTCTTTATCAGAGACACAGACAGAGACAGCAAGAGAGGGGGAGCGAGACTTACATATAAGGAAAGCAGTGGGGGGAAATATATATATTTATGGGTGGGTTATAATATTGTTTTAGGTGTCTGCATCTGCATGTGTATTCGTGTGTGTGCTGGGAGCTGGCAATAAACTTGGCATTAAATAACAATAGCATAACAATAAAACAGCTCGAGCACGACTGCCAAAGAAGCTAACAGTGTGAACGACAGGGGCTTGTGTAGGACAGGGGCTGTAAGCCACATAACCCCTTCACGAACTATGTACGCTTCTTTCCAGCGAATTCGCGCATTTTACTCCCCCTCTGCCCCACGGTATTTCGTGCCACTTTGACGCCTTATTGCAATTTTGTCAACTCACGCCTGGCATATGCGCTATAAATGTGCAGCAACTAACAAAACAAACAATCACCCCTAAGACAACGACAACAGTCTGAGCAGCCTTAGCCTGACAAAGAGGACAAAACATGTCAAAGGCTGCAAACTTTGTTCGTTGCGCATACGACGTGTTTGCCAGGTGCGTTAACAACACTGTATAGAGAAAACAACTGATTTGGAAAAACTTTTTGTTTGAATATATAAATATCTGGCATTTGTCTTTAAGAATTTTAGTTTATTTATTTGGTTATGAGCTTTTCGTTAGGGCTATTCTTAGTTATCCGAATACACTCCAATCCCAACTCTACTAGAACTTCACCCCTTGATCTGTCTGCAGAAAAAAAAAATCATGAATTCTTGCATTTAAAATATTGATTTGAGCCAAAAATCAATATGGTCAAAAGATCATTTCATTTAGTTGGTTCGGGAATACGTCTATATACGTAATATATGTGTATAACATTTGAGGCATCTTATGTATTAACATGAAAAAGAATAACAGAAAACTACCAATCTTAAGTAAGCCAGTATAATTTACTAATCTGAATAGTAAAGTGTATAGGAACGATATAAATTTGTAGAATATCATATTTCTAATGCTCGTCATTAGTTGTTTGAGGTTAATTACTTTTGATTACTTTTTTCAACTTTCAAGATATTTTAGAGCGACAAGTTAAAACGTTAAGTTTACTATCTTCTTCAGTAAAATCGCCGCGAACAAGTACATTTTAATTGTTTGTGGCTCTAGCTCGTTTGTGCAATTATTTGATTTAACGATGCCTGGTGCATTAAAACAAAGCGGCCCTTGTTCTATCATGCAAATACAATTCACCAATTTTTTATCTTTTAAGTGTGTTGAGTGCCTAAGTGCCGCATGTAAGCTGTTGTAATGAAATGGATTAACTTAAACAAAGTTTCTAGTTTTATTTGCAAACAAGCTTAAATGATCTTTCTTTACAGCTGAGCAGAGTATGCTCTAGGCAAAGCAACATTTAACTGCTGCCTATTTAGCAGTTTTATTTATGTTTAGAATTTTTTGTTGAACATTTTTAGCTTGTCTAAATAGATGGACTGCCGTAAATCACGGACAGCCAAATTGCGAGCGGCTGTTAAAGTTTTGATTGCCTGTAAATAAACACCTCGCTGTATCCGCAAACAAAAAATTTCAGGCCAATGAAGCTTAAAGAGCCAAGTTCTGGAGTGGAAGGAAAACAGACAGAAATAAAGAAGGAGAGGGAGAGAGAGAGAGAGAGAGGGAGAGAGAAGAGGGGAATGTTAAAGTCGTAGGTTGGCGGAAATGAGTTTGCAGCTCGTGGCAGGAGCTTAGCACTTGAAAAATCACTTAATTCATTCAAATAAGCACCAAAATGTCACAGCCAATGGCTTGGAAGTCCATTTGCCCAGAAAGAATGAAGGACGCCAAACAGTTCAGTTCGTCCTGTTGACTGCTCAGAGAGTCGGCAAACTAATTTAAAAATCCACTCGCCAGCATTGCCAGACGACTTCTCCGCACCTCCAGCTAGGCTATACTTAGGCAGGAACATTTTGCCATCCATTTTGGCTGCACTCAGCAAAAAAAAAGCGGTAGAAAAATCCAATTATAAAAAAAACAAAAATCTTGAAAAACGAACAAAATGCCAATTATTCGCATTTTGTACTTAAAATTAGTGATTCATTATGAATCTAAATTTAGGAACTGAAGTTCACTTTAGACTTATTTATTTTAATGTTTTTTAAATGATTCGATAACTTGAGTTCTTTGAATAACAAATAAATGTTATTAATCTAAGTAATTGAGTTCTTATCTTCATAAATATTTGGGTTGCATACAATTTTAAGGTAATCAGTCTAAGATTTAGGAATTTTAGGATTGCATATTCTGTGTTCACTGTTTCAGAATTTTCTCTACTATATTTTTGAGTGTGGCTATTTATTTTTTCATTTCTTGCCTTTTATGATGATTTTGCAGTGCGTTCATTCGCTGCTCGGGGCATTGGGCAAAGCAAACATTTTAGCCTCAAGTGTTTGAATATAAAAACGGAAATGAGCTTTGCCAGCTAGAAGTAGACACCTCCAGCTAGATGACCCTGCAGTGACTTCTGAACAAATGTCACTCGGACTGGGATTATGCACAAGATGTGCCAAATAAATTGCACACATAATAAATCCTCAAGTATTCCAGCTCTTTGGTTTTTGAACAATTAATGGGGGTAAGTTTTTTATGTCACGCCTTGATTAATTGCACACCAGGAAAGCAATTGGAAATCATTTGCCAAGCTCACTTTAATAATTTGTCATTTCGCTTTTATGTTTGTCATTGTCAGAGTCATGTGGCATTAAATGAAAATGTAAAAGCTGTCAAGCGACAGACAATCGAGACAGATCACACGACAGTTGCAAGTCACACACAAACGAATCAAATTCCTTTTTTGGGCGCACTACCCAGACACGCCCCTTATACATGTGCATTTGTTGGCACTTAAATTGTTTTCCCGATACGATAACAAATTGCATTTGCATTTTGCATTATTATGCAAAATGAATTTGAAAAGTGAACTAGTCGAATTGCTCATACTCTGTCAAAAACAATTGAGCAATCAATAGACGCGACAATTGAAACACAACCAAAGGAAAATATTAGACTTGTAAGTCATAACAGAAAACATTAAGCACATACATGTATGTATGCCATTTATCCACTAGAGTATGACTCAAATTAAATAAGACAATAATAAATATATACAAATGAAAAACGAAAATCAAATTGATTGCAATTTATGGATTTGATTTGTGCTGTTTTGTCATTTTGATTGGCATTCCAAATTGGCAACAACTCAAACGTTATGTTCTCTGTGAGTTCTGTTTTCTGTCTACGTTGGCTCTAATACAATTTGGTTTTCGGTGCCAAGCACCCGAAAATTCATTTGCTGCTGTAATAATGCAATGCGAGTCATTTAAGGCAATGACGTACAATAACCAAATCCCCTTTGAATGAGTGAATGTCTGTGACTATGTGAATTAATCGGATTAATTTAAAATTGATTTGCTTTTGGCTTTTGTAATTCGTGCGTGCTGTTAGCTCCAATCTCAATTGCGATTAAGTTAATTGAAACCACACTTTTAACTGTTTACGTTTAGTGCCAAAGGCCATGGCTGCTTTGGCAGCCATTCATGCGTTCATTTCGACGCCATTCATTAGCCAATTTATGAAGCACTCAGTCGACACGCCTCAATGATCCTACCAAGTGCACATGCTCTCAGTAATCCCATCAATAATCCCATGAACATAATGTCACAAATTTATACATATAAAAAAGAAAACTATTTACATATAAAAATAAAATTGTGGTTTTTATATATATGTTGAGAATATTTTAATTTTGTGTTTTTGAAGAAGACACTTTCCGTTTCTCAAACTATGCATTTTCTATAGGCATGTCTATTTGTCTATCCAACTGTGCAAACTTGATTTTCTTCTTTTTAAGTTAATATCAAATAGCTATGATAAATTTGAATAGCACATTGCTGTACGATAAATATAATTTTTTATCGGCGTTTAATGAATCGAATAATTTATTCCATAATTATTTATTTATTATATAATTTCTTATTCATAGTAAACGATTCTTTATACTTATATTTTATAATATTTTTATTCAAATTAAAACGACTTCAGTTTGTACAAATAGTATCTTTAGATAAGGTAAATCCAAATTGAAGTGATTCCATGAGGAATTTAGATATCTGAATCTCACAAACACATTTTCAATCAAATATAATCAAATCACTTTATCATTCAAAAATGTGCAAGTGATTGTTTTGTGAAAAATGTGCAGGTATCTTGATCATAGTCAACTTATAGGGTTTTATTATAGGTACTATAATTTCATTTATATTATTTTGTGCAATGGTATTCAGAAATACGCAGCAAACTGTTTTGTCTTGTTACTATAACTATGCCAAATGGTACACATTAAATTGCGAAACGTACGACTTTAAACCCAACAATTTGAGAGTAGAAAACCTTTTAGCAATTTAGTTTTGGCCACAAAATATTTTCTTAAGCCACTATAAAAAAATGCTGGCAAATCCAAAAACTAAAATAAAAAGGACACAGCATTAAAACGCAACACGAAACAGCAAGAAAGGGAAACTTGGCTAAAATATATAAGTAGAGGGAGAGAAATGTGCGCAAAAATGAAAACAAATTTGCCCAAAGCGTTTTCACAGCCAATTTTTTATGCAAAGTCAAAGACAACGCTCCGCACATGAGTCTGTGTGAATGTAATGGGTGTGCGGGTGTAAATGTAAATTGTGTGTGTGTGTGTGTGTGTGTGTGGGTGTCTGTTGAATTCGGTGTATGTTTATTTTTTTCTTCTCCCATTTCTCTGCAATTTTCTTGGGCATCGCACATAAATCCTTTTGTTGGTCGGAAGCGAAGTAGCCGCACGGCTCGCATCAGCACTTCTCACATTTTGCATGTACACTCAAAGAAAGTAGCTATACGAAAGACAGTTTTTTACATAAAAGTCAAAACTCTTAGGCACAAAATATTCATCACAAGACTTCTAGATCTTTGTTTATTAGCTTGAATTTGTAAATACAAACAGATTAAGTTTTATCTTTTGAATGACATCAATATTAATTTGAAAATTGTACTTCAAAATAAAAAATAAATGTTTAAAATTCCACATAATGTCTGCGTTCTCAGTTCTAAAATATTCTTGAATTGAGTAAAGAAAAACTGTAAATATTTTATATACTTTCCGAGTGTGCAGGTTGATGTGTGTCTATGCATGCAGATGCTCGCTGCACATTTACTACAATGAGCAGCAATGGCTTACAACACACACACTCACACATACACCCATGCACCCATGCACACACCCACACACACAAACACAAACATGTTAAAACACGTAAGTCCACACACACTTAAGTGCTGTTACAGACCTTAAAATGGGTTTTGCAAGGAGAGCTTCTGCTTGACACCACAGTGGGACGCGCATTAATGCAAGTGGCATGCAACTCAACTTGCCTTCATATCTTGCTGCTGTTGTTGTTGTTGCTACTGTCAATTTCCACACATATTTACGCATGTGAAAACACAATGACAACAAAGGGGAACCTGAAATGTGTTGCCGGGGCTGTGTGATGGGGGCAGCTAGCTAACGTGGCATTGAGTCGAAATCTCAATCTGTTTTGCAGTCGAGTGATTTTGCCTTGACTGCGACACCACACACTCAAACAATCACACACATACGTGCACATACACACACACACACACACTCGAACCTGGCCACTTGGCCAATTGTGGCTGTTGTGGGTCATATTCCCTGGCTTGGCACTTAAGTTGGACTTTGGGTGCCATTATGGCAATACATAAACCATTTAATCTTCTAAGGGTATGCAGCATTTTAAATTTCTTGCTTAATGCCTCGTGCAACTTGACAGATAAACATTCATTACATGCAAGAAAAATCTGCCTACCTTGAGGCTATTAAATATGTTATAATATTTATGCCTTCATGGCACAATAAATCAGTCTTTATTATTATGACTTTTTAAAGAAACTAATTTAATGTTACTTTTTAAGTCCCAAACGTATACTTAACGTAGTTATTCATGGAAATCAATTGTTGGTAAAAGCAAACTATTTATTTTGACTTCTGCTCGTGCATAGACCTTATAAACTTTTTAACATAACTTTGAGCTTAATGAATTTTATATTATACTAGTTGAAGTTTGAAAAGCATCTCGAGATTGCACTTGATCTACAAAGTTAAACATGTTTGCAACTCACGTCAACTTTAATGGTAACATGAGTCGAGAGCCGATAAAGTTTGTATTTCTACGTTTGTTGATTAATTATTATTGACATCTTTAAGCAAATCAACAAAATATGGAAATCAAGGTCATCACGTATACTCACTTTGAATAATTAAATAATTAAATTATTGAAAATCAAATCACAATTTCGATTGTGTGACGGTTCATGTTAAGCAGCTATAAGCTAATAGGTGCTTCAACCAATTAGGAAATGTTGAGGCGCACATTTTGAGATATACGTTTGGGCCACAGTCATTAGCTGTCCAAAAAGGCATTAGTTGGCCCAAACTATTTTGATGGCCAAGGGATTCCATCTATCTAATGTCGTCATTATAAAACTGGAATTCATAGGCGCGCCAATGTGTACAAACCTTTTCAGATTCAGATTATGCCAAATAAGTTATTACCCTAGAAACAAAATTATAATTTTTTTTGGTTTTCATTTGATAATGTAATGAGTTTATAGATTGACACATTGCGTCATACTCATAGAGTATTTAAATTGCGGCCATTACGTGACTTATGTCAAAGTGATTTGATCGAAATGACGCATAGCCGAATAATACACACTAACTTTGAGATATTTTCATCTATCCAAAGATAGTTATTGATTCATAAATATATTGTGCGTGCAAGGCTTTCTCTTTCAAGATATTTAACACTGATTATATATTGATTTTTAGGCGGTAGGCTCGCTAAACTTGAATTGAAAAAGTTTCTTGACGGCCAAAAAGAAAGAAAATAAGAAAAACTGATTTCTTAGGCACACCGAAGATTACATACCCTTTCCGGAATGTGGTCCAGATGCGAGCACTTCTTCACTTCATTATAAATTAAAATAATCGGTTTTATTATTATTATTTATTTAATTTTGTTTGTATCATAGTTGATTAAAACAATATATACTTTTGGGAGTCTGTCTCATATTTCGCTACAAAATTATAATATTCAGCGCAAGAGTATAAGAATTCTGAAAGTAATTTGCATGAGAAAAACGGAAGTGGAAGAGAAGCAAGCTATGCATACAAATTAACAATGGAAATGCAATTTGTCATGCTTTGCACTTTGACGTATAATTTCCATGCTGTGGCCAAATCCGACGAACCAAATGGAAAAGGTTAACTGACAAACTGTTGGGCTGTAAAAAATGCTGAAATATGGCAAAATGACAGCGCATGAAATGAAAGAAAATCCAAAGAGAATTCGAGTTGGCTGCGAAACAATGCTGAAAGTGCAACCGCATTGCGGCTTTTGAGACAAATTAATCAGTGTAAATAACTCAGCAGCAGTTTAATTGAAAGAAAAAAAAAAAAGCAGAAGAGCTGAAGCTGAAACTGAAACTCAATTATTTATGTTGACAAACTTTGCCATCAGCACAAAGTTTGCAAGTTTCTCAAAAGGTTTGCAGTTAGGAAAAAAAATTAAATATAAATGAAAACTGCACAAACTTTACCAATACCAACTTGAAAATATTGATTGCTTCTGTTGTTTGCGTTGTAGGTGACTTGATTTGTGAATTGTGACTTGAAGCAAACAAGTCATGGAAAAGTTTTTGATTGTGCATCAATTACAATTTGATTTTAGTCGGACGAATTATTAGCTACAAATTTTCAAGAAGCATTGCTATTAAATGGAAAATATTTGCATTAAAGATCAATTCGTACTTGAGTACACAGAGAGAAAAGCTTCGGTAGAGAAATGTGTATCTTATTCATACCAATATTAATTGCAGTGCATGCCTCATTTCGAAATAGTTTAGTATAATATATTTTAATTACTACCGGTCATACAGAACTTGATTGTTTTTCTCCCTGTGCAATGCACACAATCTTTTATGTGCTTGAGTCTATCTCTCTCTCTGTCTTTCTCTCTCTGTTGCAGCATATTGGTGAGAGGGAGAAAAATAAAGGCGGCTTATAGAGATACGTTTATTGGACTACATACGAAAAAGATTGCCCCACCAGGGCTATCAGTCAGTCGTGTAAGCAGTCGTGTAAACATTTTGCTGATGAATGCGAAGCTGGCTCACAGCGAGTGCCAAGGATTCGAAGGATGCCAGTGCAAGTGCAGTTCAATGTGAATCGTGTCTCATATTGCTGTTCGAGTGAAAACAACAACGGATAGTGGCAAACTCAACAACACAGGCATCAAGCAAAAGCAACTGAGGCACAACAGTTTCTCGCTGTTCTGAATGGAGACGACGTGTGGCCGCCAAGGGGCACGGGACGCAGTTGCAGCTATTGGTCTATTTGCATTGGCGACTGTTTGCCAACATCAGCTGCAACAACAACAACAACAACAACAACATGGCCATAAGGCAACAGCAACGAACTAAATGTAATTCATGGTTACAAATACCCAACAACCTGCTGCTACTGGTAAGTATATACATGTATATATGCAAAATGCCTATGTCTATGTATTTACAAATATAAGTCTATGTGTTTGTGTCTATGTGGGCGGTTGGGCTGATTTCCCCCTTAGGCATTGCAAAGGTAAATATTAATTTAATATGATTGCCTGCTATAGAACTTTCTTCTCTTCCTTCGTTCTTTACTTCGTATTGTTGCTATTTTTACATTTCAATCTATGCCTTTATAATTCCATTCAGACTTTTTATTATTATTTTTTTCTTTTTCCTTTTTCTTTGTCGTCTGTAAAAGTTTCCCATATTCAGAAAAACACGTTTCGCTGTGGAACAAATTTCGAATCGAAGAGCAGTATGATATTTACCCATATCTACCATTTCTCACTCAAAGGAGTACATTTTCTAGATATTTAAGCTGTGTGCTGTTTTTTGAAGAATGTTTAAATATGTCTTTGTAATATCACTACAGCAAATCAGATAAAAAAATTTAAAAAAATTGCTTGTCCTCTTCTGCAATCGGAGAGGCTTATCTAACATACACGATTACCCATTTTCAATGGGTTCAGGGTATAAAATAGATCTTTGAAAATTATATGTATAATGCTCCTTTTTCCCTGCCATGAATTTATAGTTTCCCAGGTTTAACATCCACACATTTTCATTTATGTTTATTTTGTTATGCATTTTGATTTGTATTTGTGTTAGCCCTCATCTAAGCGTGTGTGTGCAATTAGTCAAAGTTGACGTGTTGAAAATGTTGTTGGCAACATTTCCTGTTTATATTTCCGTTGCACGTTTCCGCTGCTGATGAAGACACGCACATCCTGAACATCCCGATGTTACATTTACAGTTACATTTGCAGGCCTCCAGTTGCACTGGAACACAAACAGTAGGCTCATCACACACAAAGAGAGAGAGAGAGAGAGAGGGAGAGAGGGGCAAATGGAAACAGCCGTATCTGGCTGGGCACGTGTGGCAGCTGCATCTCCGTTGCATATTTGCAAGCAAATCAAATCGCTGCTCGGCGTGTTGCAATCAGCTTTGACATGTTGATATGTGCAGCTAGACATTGAATATGTTGTAGATGTCGACTTTACGCAACTGCGAAGCGGCTACATATATTTTTGCGGCATGTCTATTACCATGCAATAAATCCGTTGCATGTACCTACATGTCATCTGCTACTGTGCAAGTAGCAGCGAATGTTGCGCCACTTTTATGAGGCACACGTGTTGGCTAGCTTCCTCACAAAAGTTACGTATACTGAGGAAAAAACGCTGTACGTATGTGCCACAAAGTTGTGGCAGACACAGGCCAACTCGTAAAAGCCCCATTAAACACACAGATGGACGTCAGTATTACCGCACGACTTCGTTTACTGTTAATAGTTCATGCCATCACGTTGAGTCGTAAAGATGCGTTTAGTAATTTAAATCAAGTATCAGGAATTTATGGGATCAGCAAAAAGATAAACTCGAATAACTTCTTGACTTAAGATTAAAGAATATTCCGTATTTAAAGCGACTGCAATTTGGCACTCGACAGCCACAAATAATTGCAGTGCGGCACTCAGTGCTCTGCCCCTCACTTAAATGAACAGAAACAGGACTTGCCACAGAAATCAACTGAAAGTCGAAACCAAATTTGTATATTACGAGCTGTTATTTTGTTGGTTGGAATTTGTTTTATGTTATTTTTGTATTTCGTTATTCGAGCGCAATTATCAGAATTAAATTAAAAGTTTTTGCGGGTTGCCAACACATAACCGAGTTAGCCAGAAATTACAGAGCCAAAACATTTTTGTATCTGTTTTTAGTTGCATGTAATTCTGCACTTTCGCTCAAAATATGGTTGCAAATGTTTTACGTAATTCGGCTCATTTTGCGTTACTCGTTGCAAGTTGCGCTAATTAAAGTCGCGCACATTTTGTGGCTGCATATTTTATAGACTTCCGAGTTGTAAAACGTTCACATTTAAAATGGTCACAACAGTGAGTTTCTCTGGTTGATGAACTGAGGTGATTTCATCGATATCGGTTAGGAAGCACAGAAGTTCTTAAAGACTTCGTACACTTAGATTGACGGAGCCGTTTTCTGTTTGCGCCTCGGTTTCCGTTTTCTCTTTCTCAAGTGAAATTAGCCAAATCCCTAAAGGGCTTGCGCTTGATTTCTAATGAATCATTCATTAAGTGCTTACAACTTGTGTTTTTCTCCCATTTTTCCATGTAATTTGCTTTGCTTCTCTGTTGAGTTTCTTGCTGTAACAAATTTGCAACATTCCTGCGGCACTTGGCTACAATTTTCTTACTTTCAATTGTTTTGCAAGCTAAAATGAAGTGTAATACTAATTAAATTAAAACAACTCAAATTCCCGAAGTTAAAAGAACAAAGGCTTGAAGATTATGCACCCTGTAAGCAACGTAATGATTTTTCCAATGGGTGATGCCATGTATGTCCTTTTCTAATCATTGTTTGCCACAATTTTAGGAACATAATTGTATTTGAGTCAAGTGCCTTTTATCTGGGTATTATCGATAGTAAAATAAAATTTAAAAGTTATATTTGGCTGCAAAAAATTGCATAAGCACCATTGTAAGGCGACAATAAATGTCATAGTCAGACCTAAATTATGGAAAAACCATTACACAAACCATTTTCAATACTGAAGATTATGCATCGACTTACATGCCGACAATAAAATAAGCTCAATTGCTGTGAAATGTTTTATGTTCACGATCTGTTTTACAACTTGCACTTTGCTTTTATTATACAGCTTTTTATCTATCCCTTGACTGCCATAAAGATTATGCCGTATTATGGGCTGTAACCTACCGCCGAATGTTTTCAACTGATTTACATAGAGATATCCTTTTATTGAAATTTTATACGGCCGTCGAGTCTGTCTCAATTAAAACGTCATTTCGACACGCAGACAGCTTTTTTATGCCTCCTGTAATTAAATTGAACACATTATGCACTGAAATTTACCGTTGCCCTTACCGACGCCGTGCGCCACACGGCCATAAAGCCAGCATCAACGAGGCGTATGCGTGCCATGAATAAAAGCAAAATTGCGTATACGCAAAGGGTGAAAACTGCTTTTTGCTACTGATAGTCGCTGCTCGTTTTAAATGTCAATTATTTAACACACTTCGCGTATTTTAACTGAAGTAACTCAATTTAAGCCATTTTTCATTATTAGCAGCCATAAAGCATAACATTTACGAACGCCAAATGATTTGACAAAAATTGCACGTGGAGCAGGCAAACCCTTGTATCCGACTTTAATTTTCCACAACATTCTCGCTTGTAAGCCTGAATGGCATACCTCATTCCGTTGCAAATATTTGCCAGCCTTTTGTCACAAAGGCAGCAGCTCCTCCTTTCGGCTTATACTCATAGTGACACATACACATATACACACATGTACAAGCACACGTACATGGTTGTGCATGTTGTCTGTCATGTGAGTAATTTCGCCCACACACACCCACTGAGTGCCACTGATTGCTTTTATTGTGAGGCCGCAGCAACAGCCTCATTCCTGGTAACATTGCCAGCCAACGCCAACATCAAGTAACAAGTAGCCATTTTTGTTGTTAGCTGTTTTACGCTTCATTTTTGCATTTATATTTTGCTTTTACATATTTGCATATGGTCTTTGTCACTTTGAGCTAAGCTGCCTTTTGGCTGCCATTTTCACAAAAGAAAGACACCCACACACACATCCATTCCATATATTTCGCTTTCTTTCAAAGGGTGCATTTTGAATGCATAGTTTTCAATTTAAATCAGATTTGTGACAAAGTTGTGTTACCAATTTACATAAGTCCAAATGGAAACATAAAGCAATTTTCAAATCTGAAAGATTTCCATTTTGATCTACAAAAGGAATAACTTTTAATTAAAGCATTTAAAATATGAAGACTAGACTAAAACTTAATATTATGTCTACTCTTTTTGATTTGTCAACTTATTTTTCTCTTCAATAAATTTGAGTTATAAAGATATTGCAGTCATGACATGGATAGAAAAAGATATTGAATAGCTGCCATCTCAATTTGTAAAAGGCATAACGATATTTATGAAGTTGTCAGCTTTAACAACTATATCATAATGTATATACTTAATTTGAACAATGTCAGCACTTATCTCGATAATGGATGTAAAATCGCTTCATGTGGAAAATGGCTTTCTGTCATACAACGTTCACTAGCAATAAGGATGTAATTACGGACACCACTTCAAACCGATCAATTTTAAATGTCTGCAATAATAACAATGAAAATTTGCAACTATTTTGGTCTGTTGTACATTTTTCAATTGTAAACAAATCGTTTGGACAAACGCAACAATCGAGTCTACTCAAAACTGAGGCGAACGTGACAATTGCTCTAAAATATAAATGGCTACCAAAAACTGAAGACGAACTTAAGCCAAATATAATTAATCGATTAATTGCGTGCTTGGAATATTTCATGGACCCCCACCCCCAAGCAATTAAGTTTGCCCAGCCCAATTGGGGAAGTGTTTTCGCAGTATTTGTTGGTTTCGAACCATTAGAGTCAAAAATAATATTACCTGGTGCCTGGCCGCAAATATTGATTAGTTGCCAAACTGAGTGCAAATATTGGCTGAGTCAATGTATCACAAAACATTGATGTGTATACAACATGTTTGATGAGCTGATTGCCCTTGCTATGGCAATCAAAATTTCCATTTGTTCATTCATAAAATCAACATGACGGATAGTGGCATCAACATTCAATAAACATGGCTAAAGCGATGGCACTTAATGTGCGCAATTAAATTGCAATGTGCACGATAACTGAATGAACAAGTGGTTAAGTAATGCGCTCCATTACTCTCTCTCTCCCCTCTCTCTCTCTCTCTCTCTCTCTCTCTCTCTCTCTCTCCCTCTGACACACACTATCCCTCTTTTCCCTGATCGCCTTTACTGAAATGTCATCGCATCCGTTTCCGCAGGCACTTAACCTGCAATTATTATTTTGAACCTCACCTGTGCGGCATTGTGGTCTGCGTGGCTTATTTTCGCGTACACTTCGAAAAAATAAAAAAAAGTTTTATTGTCTAGTAGTTAAAGTTTATGTTTATAGCATTTATTTCTTGGAAGTTGAAGTACATTTTGTTATTGAATTATTTTTAATTTAAAAATCGAATATTTATGCAGCAAAATCAAGCACAAAATAATAATTTCAAACCTTAAATTCAGTACAAAATTACAGAGTTTCATTCTTAATTAAATGTTATTTATATTTATTTTGAAATGGTCGTAAGAATGCACAAAATGAGAATCAAGTATCTCATTCCGAGTCATAAAATTTAAAGTAATTGAATTATTGTTATACAATTCTCCAAGTGGACTGTATTGTAAATGTACATCTGGCTTTGGGGTTGTTAACCAGGTTTTTGGCAGTCAAAGTTCATTTCTGTCCGCTGGCCATTCATTTAAGTTTTTCAGTTATTTTGCGGGAGATTCTCCGGCCACTCAAAGACTTGCTTGTATTTGCCATTACTTTTCAGCGCCCCCAACGTAACCTGATTATACTTTTAGTCTGGTGTCTGCTTATTTTCATAAATGAATTAGGCATGCCGGGCACGCAGCTGCTGTGTGTCCCGAAGGAGTGTAAGAAGAGAGCAGGACTAATTATGCATTGAATGGGCATTTAGTAATGTTCGCCGTTTTCTTATTAACTTGGCTTACAGGTGGTGAACATAAGTCTACACCCATCACAAAAGTACCGCCATGAATGAGACGGAGTGTGAGGATCTCATTAAATCTGTGAAATGGACGGAACCGGCGAATCTGATCTCATTGGCCATACTCGAGTTTATCAACGTGCTCGTCATTGGTGGCAACTGTCTCGTCATTGCCGCCGTCTTCTGTTCAAACAAATTACGTAGTGTTACCAATTTTTTCATCGTTAACCTGGCCGTTGCCGATTTACTAGTGGGCCTCGCGGTGCTACCCTTCTCAGCCACCTGGGAAGTGTTCAAGGTAAGTCAAGAGCTTAAAATGTTTGTTTCACTTTTTCGAATACCAATAATTTTCCACTACTTAAATATTAAGTTTAAAAATATAATTTTTAAATTATTGTATTTTTCTTCCGATTTATACATATATTTATTTCGGCTGACGATAAAAATTATTTCTTTCTTTTAATTACATTTTTTTTTTACACCTTTGGCCAGGTTTGGATATTTGGGGACGTCTGGTGCCGCATTTGGCTGGCCGTGGATGTGTGGATGTGCACGGCATCGATATTGAATCTATGTGCCATATCTCTGGATCGTTACGTGGCAGTCACGCGACCGGTCACCTACCCAAGCATTATGTCAACGAAGAAGGCCAAGTCCTTAATCGCCGGCATTTGGGTGCTTTCATTTGTTATTTGCTTCCCGCCCTTAGTGGGCTGGAAGGATCAAAAGGTAAGCGTTTCTTATCCACACACACCCACTTATCCACACATGCACACACACACACGAACACCCACAATTACAATAAACTATAGTGAAAAACTATTTGCACATGAACCAAATTGAAACCACGAAACTGCTTTTGGCATGCAACCAACCAAGAGAGTCGAGTATAAAGGAAACCTCAGCTAGACATTTTGGTGACCCGTTTGGACAGCAAAGTTCTCAATAAGACTGTCATTGACACCGTTTCAACTTAAAGTTTTGCCCGAAAGCCGCAAACTCGAAATGTGGCAAGTGTGTTGAAAGCCGGCCAGCAAGGACTGCAATCCGGCTCATTTGTGACAAACATGACCGTAAAACTTGTGGGAGGGTTTTAGATGGAAATGTTTGATCAAGAAATACCCTGTAAAAATAACTTTTGTAATTAAATTTTGTGAAATTTGTTCCCCAAAGTGCCTTAAGAAAGATATATGCTTACATAATATTTATTAAAGATTCAGTTTTTATTTTGAGACTCTTATGGCATTTTCTGGATACGGCTTTAGCCTTAAAATAGGCTCTCAATAAAGCAATAATTTCAAGCATTTGATATTGAAAAACTTGCTTGACTTTGCTTGAATTTATATTTTAATCACTTTCTGCTACAGGTAATGAAAATGTTGCACCCATTTAACAGGGTATGACAAGTGCCGAGTGCCGAGCCTACGACATCATGTGGACTATGCGTGTTGTTGTCGTCCGTATAAATATATTTTTGTGTTGTTTTCATTTTTGGCACATATGCATAACAATTTTTGTGTCACGGCAATGATAATGATGTGGCTGCCTCACAGACAACAGCCCCGAAACAGAAACACAACCAGAATGAATGCTGACTAGACCAGACAGCGTCGCATAATTCATGTTTGTGTCTGTGTCCTGGAATCAGGCCTGGTAATCAGATCAGTTGCGATATGCCCACTAACTGGGCCAACGAATTACGACATTCTGTAACATTTTATTGTCCTTTGCCTTGGTCTGTCTGTGTGTGAGTGTGAGTGAGTATTTATGTCCTTTCTTTTTGTGTGTGCAATATGCCTAAGGCCGAGTTGGGACAAATTTACTGGCCATATTGTTTCAAATTTTGTGGTTAATGGAAACACTTGGACTACACACAAATATGTATCTGTTTATACACTACTCGAATCAAAAATTGAAAATGACCTTTTCTCAATTTAAAACAGTTGCCTTCTTAGAAAAAGTCCACACATTTCTATCAAGTAAAAGATACTTTCTTTAAATTTCAAGCAATCCCCTTGTATTTGTACTTTGGACAGCTTTTTTCTCTGAGTGTAAACACATGTCTTTCGGGCAGCGTCTTAAGCACATAAATCACATGTTGCTGGAGACAGAAATCTTGCTCTTTGTTTGTTGCCTTAATCTTAGTGGCATCTACCCACCTACGAATTGCTACACTCAATCGGATTCGCCATTTACCCTGCAGCCTGCCACTCCAATAGCTGCAGTGCATAAATGCATTCAAATCCCGATATCAATGCATTTATTGAGTGCGACTGATGCTGCTTGCAATTCGATTTGATTTCACTGATAGCCTGACAATGTCCCCATGAGCTTAATCGCAACTCGACTTATGCCTCCAGGCATCGACTTTCTGCACAACGCTTACTGTCTTTTGACATGACTCCGTCCAATTTCGAGTCAGGTGTAGATTGCTTACCTTCGATACCAGCAGCTGCATATGACAGAGCTTATCATACCTCTCTCACAACCACGCAAAATTCGCCCTTGGCAGTCGTAAGGAGCCTTAGAGTGTTTGGGGTTACTTTTATTAATACGCTATCCACTTCAACATTTAGGATACCCTAAATTGTATTCCTGACGAAAGTCATCTTTGAATTAAATATGTATTAAGTATTGTTAGTATCACAGCTAGAATTACTAAAACTTTGTAAACAGTTGAATGAATGTTGACCTTTGCAAAAACAGAAAACAATCAATCATAAAAATATAATATTATTTTTCCTATATAAAATACATCTTTCTTTTCAATATGTTAAAAAGAAAACAAAAAATTAATTTTTGTGCACACAATTTATACGAAAAATGATGTTATAATGGGTATTTACTAGTCGAGTAAAGCACTTTCACGTAACTGTTTCGGTCGCCTAAATGTATGCTACATCTTGGCATAATATTTATGCAAGACGCGTCGCTGAATATCTTTTTCAAAATGAACCGCTTAAAGTTGTATTTTTATTGGCTTATTGTGAGCAATGTGCGAGTCCAAAATGTTCGTGAGAGTGCGTTTCTAGAATTTCAATGCGTTAACCGTATGACAAAGCATTTAACACAACCCGACAGAAGTTACCTAAATACACTTGGCAAAAAATCCGCTTAGAAAGCGAATACATCCTTGATTCAAGTACAAACTGCAAAAAAGGCGAAGAGAATGGAGAAAAACCTAAAGCGGAGAATATAAATTAAGCTTGAATTATATTTTTTTTAATATACATTTCTCTTTTAACAGTGTATACTTACTTATGCATATATTTATTTCTTTTGAAGGCCATGGTACAGCCGACCTACACACGGGGAAACTATACGCTTTACTATGCCACCACAATGTCAAGCACACAGGATGAGCAACTAGATGTAGATAAGATTAAGCATAAGCAGGAGGGGGCGTTAATAACTGAAAATGGGAATCGCAAAGAGAATGGCAATGGGAATGGGAATGCCTATAATCCATATGATCCGAATTTTGCGCCAATTGATGGCTCCGCGGAGGTACATATTGCAGCCATGACAACAACAACCAGCACAATGTCCCCGAGCACAGATAAAGATTACGATCTGTTGAATGCCCCAGTGCAGATTGTGGCACAGCAGCCGGTTGCAGCCACCAGCTGTCCCTGGAAGTGTGAACTCACCAACGATCGAGGCTATGTGCTCTATTCGGCATTGGGTTCCTTCTATATACCCATGTTCGTGATGCTCTTCTTCTACTGGCGCATCTATCGAGCCGCTGTGCGCACCACACGCGCCATCAATCAGGGCTTCAAGACCACCAAGGGTGAGTAGTGAATATACATCTATACATTTATCCATCATATGGTAGTGTGAACATGTATTGAAGATCGGTAGCAAAAACTCCATCAAATACATTTGGACACATTTTTTAATCTCTCATTCACAATTCAAATTGTATGGCAACTTGTGCGTAGCTAAACGTTTTGTCCCTTTAACATTTTCTAATATTAATAATTCTCATTCGATTTGAACAGTAAGTTATGTAAACCACGTAGCGTATGTAGTTCGTTTGTTCAAAGTACATACATACATACATACATAATTTTATCCAATAAATTTTCATCTCGACTGCTAATCAAATTTTCAAAACTCTAAACGTGTAGATTTAGTTGTGTGACGTCTTTGCCCCCGTTTTTTTGGTTTAACAAAAGAATAAACAAAAAAACACACTACAATAAAAACTACAATCAAAAGAGTGTATAAATCAACACACGCACAAACACATACACATTATATATATGTGTCATTGTCAATAACAAACACAATCAATAGAATAAGTTAGGATATCTGTTTCGGATTCGATTTGACATCATTTTCTCTTGCGTCAAGATATAAATTAACCTGAAAACATTTTTTAAAAAAATCGAAATAATAAAACGGTTTCTCGCCACAAATTCTTTTCTGTTTTTTTTTTTTAATTGCTTCTAGTTATTATAGGTCATGAATAAGGTCAGATTTGGCGTGAATCATTCCAATATGAAATATAATAAGCTAAAATTCCAAATACTTGAATCTAGATAACTCGGTCTTCCTTCTAGTACTATAAACATTTTATGCGGATTTTTGAAGCACCGATATTATGACTTTGAATTCGAAACAGATCTATAAATAAAGGTACAGTTAAGTACTATATAGGAAATGCATCACTTTATGTACATTTATGTCCCGTGCTAACTCAATTATCAGACCACCGTTAATACACATTATTGACATTATTGTTAACAAGCAAACCAAAAAAGAAAATTAAAAATCAAATAATAATAATTAAAAATGTCAATAATCTGATTTTACATTTATAAATAACAAAACACATTTCTTGTCGGTTTTTTGATTTTGTGTTCTGCACTCGGTACACATCATAAAAAATCAGTAATTAAACATTATAAATAACATGAATAAACAAGTAAATATTTATAAATAGATCCCTAAGTGAAAATTCGATTGTTAATACAAAAAAAAAAATTATAAATTTAAATAATTATGTCGACAGCCACTAAACAAATTCAGAAATGATCAATTTGTATAAATCAATCAATGGCACTTAATCCTTGTATCTAAAATCCTAACATTAATTATTATACTTATTGTGTACTATCTAAAGATAATGTGCATATTTGTAGCTTGTAGTTTTAGTATATACTTAGTTTAGTTTATCCAAGACCTTAAATATAGTTGACCTTAAATTTAAAATTGTCAAGATTACTTCCCTAAGCAATTGAAATTACCTTAATTCTTTAAGCTTAAACATCTCCGTTAAAATTAAATACCTTTTAATCATAAAAAAAAACATACACCGAATATTAAATTTTGACGTAGGCTAAGACTTCTTTTTTTTTTGATAAACCTGCTAAAAAGTATCTTATTATTTTCCTTTGAAAATTATCATAAATGAGAGCTTGCGATCTTAACAATAATTGGCATCGTTTTTCGTCCAAGAACACACAAGAGAGCACATCAAACAAATCCGCTTACTCAAACGGCAGCGTACATGAAATGAAATGAAATGAGAAAAACTTCAGCCATTAAGGCTGGAAAAATATAGAAAATTCACAGAGAAATGAATGTGGAGCCTAATGTGCGATAAGTGTTTATTTTTTTGTTCGATTTTTGTTTTGCTTTGAAGCATTTCATTTGAAGTTGCTACCAAACACTGGTATACAGAGAAAAAATGCATTATTATATGAAGACTGTGAATCTTTCTGCAATGAAAAAGTAAGAACAAACGAAACCAATCCAAGAGTATATTCTCATAACCTGAACCCATTAACAAATGTGAAATAGGTAAAATGAACTAGTGGAAAAGTATGTAACCTTCGACCTAAGGGTATCTCTTAGTCGAGCTGTCTTGCTTGAATATATATTCTTTTTCTAGGTTGTCCTCTTTCTGTGTACCCACTTGAATATGTTTTTATACTAGAATGTGTTCTTTTTATATGTGGCTTATTAGTTGCGCAATGTTTTGCCAATGTTTGTTGCGCACTTTCTTCCACCTGATCAGCTCATTGAGCACAGTTGCTAGTTGGGTTTTTAATCTCTTTGACGAGCATCGAGGAGGCCAAACGAATCGAACGTGGAAAACTGTTCCCAAGTCAAGTGCACGCATTGCCTATAATCTCCTCTACCCAGCTGCCAGGCAGACTGACTGACTGACTGACTGACTGACTAACTGGTTACATAATAAAAATCAATATGGCACTTTTCGTGCGCACTGCTTTGAGCTCAACGCCCCCTGCTAATTGTGGGGCCAGAAAACCAGCTAAAAGACTTCCGTCTCCCGTCCCCCAACACAGACATTTCCACAGTCCCAGAAATAAAAGACCAGTCAAAAGTGGCTGCAATTTGCTCGAAACCCTAATGACAGTTTAATATCGACACTAAAACATACAATTTACATTTGCGTCTGGCAATCAAACTTTGGGGTAATTTTGGGGCGCCAACTCAGTTGAAACGAAAAGAAATTAGAATTAATAGATATTACTTTTGGGTAGCAAAAAAAGTGTATCAAATGATGTAATCAACTTGTGTTTGCATTGTTCTTGTTCAATTGCTACATAAATCCCTCGACAGTTTTTATTTTTTGTAGCCCCAACTTGCTTATTAAGCAATATTAGATTAAGACTGTTGTAAACTTACGTCTTCTGCTTACACAGTATTTTAAAACTGGAATGCGATTCCACTCGGCCTAAATATATATATTTATAGCTTAAACAATGAATAAATTCGAACTGAGTTGCGTAATATGATAAAGGCAGCGCACAAAACACATTTAATTTTATTGGTTTATTTCGTACCAAATGGACTGATTGACGTGATTCGAAATGTCATTAGCATTGAAGGCGTGTCACTGAAATCTACCTAATTATGACCTCAATATAATAGAATTTTCCTATGATGACGTCGTGTTTTCTATTTAGTTGCTTAGACTTTGTTTTTGGTTATGTTGCTGTTCTTGTTGTTCTTGTTGTGTTTTGGGTTTTGTAGCTGGCGTGTCCTTTAGTGACGCTATTTGGAAGACAAAGCCCAGATTTTCAGAAACAGTCGCTCATGCGACAGCCTTGAAATGTACACTATCGCACACACACCCACACACTCTCCACACACACAAACACTTGAGCCCACATGCAGACAGAGTGGCGCTGAGCTTGTTATAGTTTTGTATACCCAGCACCTATTCAAAATGGGTAGAGAGTTGTCTTTGTGACAGGCAGAGGAAAGCATCTCCAACCCCATAAAGTATACATAACGTATATACATTCTGGATGAGTATCTACTTACTTTAACGATTACTTCTCTCCTTTCACTTAATTAAACATAATCTTAATGTTGCAATAAAAGAGTCTATTTTTGAAAACTAGCTTTCCGATTAGGTGGCATTGGAATATTGAAGAACCAACGACAACTTACGAGTGCGATTCAGGAGGGGAAAGACTTTGATACATGGAATCTTCTAGTCAAGCTCTCTCAGCTAGTATTATTAGCATTTTTTTTTTCTTTTTGTATACGGGTCACTTGCCGTGCGTGTCTTCATTTCTTGCTCGCTGCTCTTTGTACACAACACGAAGCGCAAAAGTCTACAAAACATTTCGTGACACAATGCGGGGGCGTTTATTGTTGTGTTTGGTGGCATTCAGTTATGTGGCCCACTTTCGCCCTGCAGTGGCTTTTGAAGGTAATCAAGTTTCAAGTTCAAAAACTACCTGAGGTTCATGGCGTCGTCTATTAAAATATACGCAACAGCAGAGGCAGTGAGGCACTTGTGCTTGGCTGTTATTGTTATTGTTTCGCCAGTTGCACACACGAGCTGTGAAGGTTTTCAACAAATTTCAATTTGAACAGGCGTAGTCCTGGCATAGTCCTGGCCCTGTCCTGGCCTCTGTGTCAACAACAGCCGAGTCAACTTTCACGCCACCTTGCCTTAGATTTCACCTTGACTTTCACTCGCATCAGTTTCACCGTCATTTTTATACACAAAGTCCCAGTGCAGCGTTCAAAAGGTCACATCAAGTATACAAAAACTACACAGTCTTGTATAATTAAACATTTAATAACATAGGAGAGAACAGTTTAAAACTTCGAAGCCCAGAATTAGAGCTACACTTAATGAACAGAGCTCACCTGCTCACATATAAATGTATTTGTTTATTTAACAAGCTGCTTCTAAGGGAGCTATATGATGAAGTATTCCGCTGTTCAAAATATATTATCACTCGTAACTGATGAGACTGGCAAAGGAATCTTGGTAGACAAAATACTTGTTTATACTAAAACTCATTATTCGAAGAATCCTTTAAAACTGACAGTGTAAATTATATATCAATTGGATTTTTTTTTTGCTATTATATTTTATTGGTTTCGGAAACCGATATTCGTAGAAATTATATTCCAAATTTGACATCTCTAGCTCTTATAGTCTCTAAGATGGGCTTGTTCGACCACGGAAATTGCTAAATCGACTGGGTTAGGTTGAATATGCTTCCATCTTTCCCTTACATACTTTTCCACAACTTTATTATATCCTTTCTCCCACTTTTATTGGGCTTATGGTTGTGTATCAAAAATTTATAACATGAATAAAACAATTTGTAAATAATTAATTCTAATTGCAATGAATTTCAAAAGCAATTACATTACAAAATTTCCTGCTTAAATGGTATTTTACTTAAATATGTAAATAATTTATTTCTGCATACATTTTGTTTTCATTAAAATTTCTCTTGCTTTCTGTATAACGGCATAATTTCCATATGCGAGACTTTTGCGGAAAAATCGTGTTTTCCTTTATTTGTTTGTTTTGTAAAAAAAATGCCCACGCTTTTTCTTTTATACGAGCATATCCCACTAAAATGCCGGGGGCTATACAGAAGGAAGGCTTCCGCGTCAGAAAATAAATATAAAATAGTTTTCATTTGCACATTAATGCGAATATTTACCGTTCTTCATCTTCTTTTTTTTCCCTTTCGAAATCTTTTAATATATTTTTATAAGCTTTAAAAATTGATTTTCCTCTCCTTTTGTGCGAATGTAATATATATGAGAAGCATGTTCGCTGTAATATTCTTGTGTGCATAAGCCAACGTTTTGGTATCCTTTAAAAATGGCCAAAAGGAGTCCAATGAAGTTGTGCAAATGTATGCAACTACCACTAAAAATGTATCTTTCACCCAATGGGGTGAAAATATTCTTGAACAGCATCAAAAGCCAAGCCATGTCAGAACTTTCAATTTTTTCGTTCAACTTAATCAATCACATATGATTAATATATTACGAATGAATAAGAAATATTCACATTAATCAAACCATTTTTTGTGTACGAAACAGTCTCGATTTCCCGGCTTGAAAATCTACGTCGATACCTACGGTTTATGATAAGTCGCCAATTGTATACGGGGTATCTGAAAGTAGAGTTCTCCCGACTAAAGCACACTTACTTTCTGCTATGCTATATTTATTTTTATGCAAATTGACTTTTTGTGCATATTTGTATGTTCTTTTGTTATTTATATCATTTTCGTTTGTCAAATGATATGCTCACATCATTTTATCAATATTGAACATATCAAGGAACTCAAATCTATATTTTCATTTATTTATTGTGCGTGGGCAAGGAACAATGTGTGAAATATAAAGTAATGTTTTTTCTAACTCTATTCAGCATTTGTGTATTTAATATCTTGAAATTTTGGCCATGGAAATGTCGGCTGCAACCAACGAATTATATTTTATTGTCATTAAATCGGGTGACTTGTTCTACATTATTGTAATTGTTAATAAGTTTCCCAACATTACTTATCCGAATTTTTTATATAAATATGTTCTATTGTTTGTAATGATATAATCAATGTCCTACACTCCATGAAAACTCAATTTTTCATACAGCCAATGGACCCTCATAGTTTGTGTTCGCGACAAATAAATTGAATTAAGCAATGTTGAAAAGTGTTTATGTCCCAAACTAATGCGAATTAATTAACCCAATAAATGATGAACCTTTTTGGCGCAAATTAATTAATTTTAACAAAATTTATAAATAATTTGTAAATATATGTCGTTAATGGAAAACTAATAACAGATACACCCAGAAAAATGTAGAGACTTGATTCAACGGGCATGTTTTTCCTATATTTCGTATTAGTTTCACATTTAACCAATATTTCAGTGTATTTTAAAATTACATTTTTTTCTTGTAGCATGCCCCAAAAATAATATTAATATTAAAAAATATATCTTTCATACGTCAATATTATATTTATATTTAGAATCAGACTAATTAAGTACGTTTTTTTCCCGTATTATTATAAAATAATTGCGTGCGGATTTCCTTAACCTAATATTCTAGTACAATAGCTGAAGATATTTTAATAAATATAGATCTACAAATTTTTTCCAAAAATATCTATATGTTAATGTTTGTAGCTAGTTTTATCCTCGCTCAATGTAAATGTGACCCACATAAATAATGTTTGTATCTAATCAAAAACTCCAAAGAAATAACCAAAACTAAATACCAAAGTAAAAATCACAAACACACTCAAGTTCATGTATAACACAAGCTCAATTTTCTACACGGAGAAAAAAACAAATGGATAATAAAATCCAAATTGCAAAAATAAATCTTTAATTGAGATCTACAATGTCAAATCAAGAGTGTCTTTCCACAAATCTAAAGAGTTACGATGACAACAAACTTCAGCCGAAGTTTTTCTGATCCATTTGCTTTTTTTCGTCGGTGCAGAAATTTTGTTTATAATCTAAACAAAAACTCAAATTAATCAAAAGCAAAAACAAATAAAAATAAAATCACTCACACACGCATACACACCCAAATTGATGTATAATACAAACTGAATGTTCAAGAACACCCTGTGTACATTTTGTGTAATGAGTTGCATTTTCGACAACCCGCCAACTTTCCACACACTCGACTTATTGCAGGCAGCCCGCGAGAATCGGGTGGCAACAATCGCGACGATGATTCCCAGCTCATATTGCGCATCCATCGGGGGCGTCCATGTGGGACACCGCAGCGCACACCACTCTCCGTGCACTCCATGTCGTCGACGCTGAGCGTGAACAGCAACGGAGCCACACATGGCACGGGCAATGAGGATCCGCAGAGCGTCTCCCAGCTGGGCACACCCAAGCGAGCGACTTCAATGCGCGTTCAGCGTCAGCGGCACGAGAAGATTGCCATCAAAGTCTCATTTCCCTCCTCGGAAAACGTATTGGAGTCGCCTCGCCTGGGTGGCACACAGCAACAGCAGCCACCTTTATCGCCTCATTATGCTGTCATCAGCAGCAAAGGAGGAACGGGGAGTCTCTCCAATGGACGACGTGCATCCTTCAAGAGCAGCCTCTTCGACATAGGCGAAACCACATTCAACCTGGACACCGCGAGCCGAACAGCTGTCGATCTAGAAAGTGGAAACTCGACGGCGGCGAAAAAGCGAGCCGGGAAACGGAGCGCCAAATTTCAAGTGAAACGCTTTCGCATGGAAACAAAAGCGGCCAAAACCTTGGCCATCATTGTGGGTGGATTCATAGTCTGTTGGCTGCCCTTCTTCACAATGTATCTGATAAGGGCGTTCTGTGAAAATTGCATACAGCCAACGGTATTCTCAGTGCTCTTCTGGCTGGGCTACTGCAATTCGGCCATCAATCCGGTGATCTATGCCCTATTCTCCCACGAATTTCGTATTGCGTTCAAGCGAATCGTTTGCCGTTGTGTCTGCACCCGCAGCGGTTTTCGTGCATCCGAGAATTTCCAGATGATTGCCGCACGTGCACTGATGGCGCCTGCCACGTTCCACAAGACCATATCGGGCTGCTCGGACGAGGGTGACGGCGTTGATTTCAGCTGACTAATTGGCAGCTATGAGACGGAGAAGGAGAGTTCGCTGCAGCGCACATCATCGCTGCCTCATGATGTGGCAGTTGCAGGATGCAGCGATGTCGACACCATGGGCAGCACTAAGCGCATACGGCGGGGTGGTTTCTGCAAGGCGCGAGTCCCTTAAGCATCTATAGCAACAGCTACTACACTTGAGAAACAAAATATATGCCTTAGAATTTTCAAAAGCTAAATTTTAAATCCCAAAAATAATTCAAGTTATTTGTGAGTAATTTTTTTTTAAGTTTTACGAAATTAATTTTCTGGTTTTTGGACAAGCTTAATTTCCTGCATTCTAGGTCATATGTTTTCTTTCAGTGTACTTACAATATTTGAGACATTGGGCAACGCATTTCAGTTTTGTACTTTTGTAAACCAGCCAACCAGTCAGCCCCCTTCGACATTGACAGTATTCGCATTGATCGACGTTGTAACTTAATGGCAATAATTTTCGTGTATTTAAACTAGACTAAGAACATACAAATATCTAAATATATATACATCTCTAGTAAATAAGCTTATGTATTGTTAAAGGACTTAATTCACGATGATACACTTAGCGCTAAGCCTTATCTTAATTAGTACTTATTATAGGTGTACCCTAATCGTTCCATTTTGTTGTAACAGAATGCTTCAGTTCAGTTATATATAGTTATGTGTATATGTCTGACTTATATATAGTACTTAATACATATATCTATATGTGTGTGTGTATATCAGCCAATAACATGACAGCATTTTCAATAAAATTAAAGTAAACAACAACAACAACAACAAACATAAATAAAAAAAATACAACGCCGACAGAATTGAAGGTAATTTATAATCAAAATAATTGGAATTCACAATAACAGAGCATTTCAACACACACTGAGCGAGACAGAGGTAATAACTACAATCCGGTCAAAAATACACTCACACACACACACAACCACACACCACAAGACTTAAACAACATTAATTCGAGCTGAACCAAACGGAGGGAATAAATGTGTTCTTACTTACTGAAAGTAATTATGCTCTACCTAAAGTTGGGTCGTTTGAATTGTGGATGACTTGTGAAGCTGGGCTCTGAAGTACCAAATACAAAACAAATAAAGGCCATAAGCGATCTTATTAATAGTTATATTCCTAAAGTAATAGCTAATTAGAGATAGACGAGTAGAGTATTGATTTTTAAACTGTTGTCATTTTAACTTAAGGAAAGTTTCTTTACTTACTTAAGCTCCTTACATTTATCTGTACTGAGCAGATTTTGTTTTCTAGTTTTATTAGTGCCGTACTATCTTAATTTGCAAGCTTGGTGGCTTGTGTTAGTGTTTGGGAAGGAACTCTGCTTATGTTTATAGAATCTGTCTTAAACATGATGTAAATTAAAAAACAAAAAATTGTGTATGAAAATTGAAGTGACGAAAACTATTTAAAAAGCTCTAACTGGAAAAACGCCATATTCCAAAATTGTTTACTAAAACCAGCCGTTAAGCTGAAGATAAATTTAATTCGAGTTACAGGAAATTCGTTGATTTTCTTAAAGAGAGCGTTTTATTCATTGGGACTAGCGGATATGCGTTAGATGAAAGTAAATTAACTTGTCTGCCGCAACATGTCGAGAATTCTCATTAGAGTTGAATGCTTTTTGGAAGCCCTTGTTCCGGCAACAATTACTTTGAACACAACTCAACTGTACTAAACTATTTCAAGAACACAATAACATCAAACAGTCAAAAGCATACCACACACTTGAGATATGTGTTGAAGAGCTCAGCGGTCGATGTCCATGCGGGTGTAAAGCGTTTAGCTATTGGTTAGGGCAACGGCTCGTTGTGACAAAGACAGCAACTTAAATAATTGAACAGTGGGAGCCAGAAGCAGCAAAGGCAGCAGCAGCAAAGGCAGCAGCAGCAAAGGCAGCAGCAGCAAAAGCAGCAGCAGCAAAAGCAGCAGCAGCAGCAGCAAAAGCAGCAGCAGCAGCAGCAAAAGCAGCAGCAGCAAAAGCAGCAGCAGCAAAGGCAGCAGCAGCAGCAAAGGCAGCAGCAGCAGCAAAGGCAGCAGCAGCAAAAGCAGCAGCAGCAAAGGCAGCAGCAGCAAAGGCAGCAGCAGCAGCAGCAGCAGCAGCAAAAGCAGCAGTAGCGTGAACAAACTGAATGACATGGTATTATTGTGCTGATTATTCATTACACTCACGCGGCTGTGTAATGAAAATTTATACAGCTGTTAAACGTGCGTATGAGTAATAAATGCAAAGCGAGCAAACCCAAGCTGTTTGTGTGTATGTGCGTAAGTCTGTCTGGGTGTGTGCGTGTGTGTGTGTGTGTTTGAAATTATGCAAATGTATGCTTATTAATGAAATAAAGTTCGCTTTGATGGCGGCTTAAACGCGACTAAGACAAGCGCAACAAGGATGATATTGTTGCCACGGCTAGACGGTGAAGGGGGCAAGGTGATAGGGAAGAAGGGAAGAAGGGGCGCTTTGAGCATTGAGTGCTTGTCGCGCTTATGCCAAAAGACATTTGCATAATTACGCGATTAATTTGCTAAAGTGCAACCTGGCATCAGGCCAAGTTGGCATTGGCAACAACCATTCAACAGCGTAGGCGTTAAGCTTTATGTATTACAGGATGTATGAGCCATATTCAATAAGGAACGGACAAACAACCAAACAGCAGTATGCACTACAAGAAAATTAACACCCTTTTCTCGTCAAATCAAGTAGAAACTGTGTGCAACTTCGACAAAATATCAGGACTGAAAACACTTACAGTTATTTTATTATCGTGAACGAAAATATTGACAAGTAATCATGTAGTCAAGCCAATCCTAATATCAATTATGAATGTAAACAAATCAGATTGAACTCTAGTAAAAATTGTTTCTTGATTAGAGAATTTTTGTGTCTTGCAACTATCAATTTTGAATACAAGAATATAGTGCAGAACATTCGTGGACAAAATGTAGTAGATATGAATTCAATGCTGTATTTGTTTGAATTTAGAGAAGCGTTTTTCTCTAAGTGTTTATGGTGAATAGTATGCGTGCTGCGCAAAGGGGCGTTTTAGCAATATTCAATAAGAGACAGGAAACAGTATGTTGAATTGTTTGTGCGAACTAATGTTTCATCCATCTCTCCATCTCTCCCTCTCTCTCTGTATCTCTTTCTTTTGCTCTGTTTGCCATTCTGATAGGCGCCAAGGGCATCGGCTCACGTTTCGAGGAGCAACGCTTAACGCTGCGCATTCATCGCGGACGCGGCTCCAATCAACAGGATTCGATGCACAGCAATGGAAGCAGTCAGAGCACAACAACAACACTGGGCACACCGTCGCCGGAGAGGCTGAGTAAATACGCGACGAGGAGACTACATCATCAGCACGACAAGATCAAGATCTCCGTCTCGTATCCATCCAGCGAAAACATCAACGAGTTAACGCAATCGGATGAGAGGCGCCCATCGAACAATGCCCTGTTTTCCGTGCACTATAACGGGTCGCATGGGCGCGAGGCAACCGAGTCGCAGCTGTACAGACAGCAGCAGCATCATGGCGGTAGCACCTGTTATCTGCAGGTGAGCAAGGCACTCCCGGATCTGGCGCGAAGGCAAAGCACCACCAGCGATGCCGGTGGCATTATGGGTCATCCTCGCACCGCCAACAAAAAGATGGGCAGACGGAATATCAAGGCACAAGTGAAACGCTTTCGCATGGAGACAAAGGCGGCCAAGACGCTGGCTATTATCGTTGGCATGTTCATCTTCTGCTGGTGCCCGTTCTTTACGATGTACATCATACGACCGTTCTGTCAGGATTGCGTGGATCCGTTGCTCTTCTCGGTGCTCTTCTGGCTGGGCTACTGCAACTCGGCGGTGAATCCCATGATTTATGCCCTCTTCTCCAAGGACTTTCGTTTCGCCTTCAAGCGCATCATCTGCCGCTGCTTCTGCTCCCGGCAGAGCGTATCCCTAAAGAGTTCCCGCCGGGGATCCGACATGTCCGCCATAAGAACACAGGGCAGAACGCCCAGCATTACACCCAGTGCAGCGGCGCACAGTTTTGGGGATGAGAGCGAACTGCATCATTCACACTCGGATCTGGGGAATGAGGCGATGAGCAGATGACGTTCGTTTGGGCCCAGCTCGAGCTCGCAGAGCAGCTTTGGTGGGTTACGTAAGACAAGCCTCAAGGTGCCCGTTTACGAGATATGCCATCCCCTGGTCATGGAAACACCCTCCTATTCCTATGTTGAGGCACCGAGCGATGCTCCCAGCTCTGCCGGCAATGGGGCGGCCAAGAGGACACAATTGTAGCCGCGGGAGCTAGTGGCGCTGCGCAGCCTGGCAGCCACAGAGATTAACTCCACTTCCCTTCGAGGGCAAAGGCCAAGACGCACCGTGCGCATAGAGTATAGTGATGCTAGGGTCTAATGTCGCCATTGGGCCAAGTTAAGAACAATGCTGAACGAATTGGTGGACAACTTCGAGTTAAGTGTTAATAAATATTCAAAATATTCAATACAAATGTTATTTGGTAAAACCAACATTTTTTCTTTTTTGATCTTTTCTTCTATTCTGAAACTCTCTGAAACAAAAATATGGCCTAGATTTTTCAATATCAAAATAAAATAGTCACCCAAAATAATTTTTAATTTGTACAAATGTACAAAATAAATTTCTTGTTCTAGAAATGCTTTATGATTTTGTCAAGCATATGCAAATTGTAAACTTTTCTGAAACATCAACTTTAAAATGCAGTAAAATATTTTGCGGAATAAGGAAATTCAAAACTTATAATATTTCTGTATTTAAAGATCTTCTAAATTCTAGGGCATATATTGTTTTTCAGCGTGTGAGAATACGCTAAATATATATATCTATAATCCAATGTACATAATCCAACAATAAATACTTAATATTGTTCCACTTTATTTATAAAGAGAGATTTAAAATAAAAGATGTATACATTTATATTAAGTAGGTAGCCCAAAAAAGACCACAACATGACAAAACAGTATATTCAGCTAATTAAATGTGTGTCTATTTGATATCAAATATATGCACAATATATATATATATAGGTATTTCGGTATTATCGCTAAAAACCAAATTGAGAGAGTTGTACCTTTTAAATTCCCAAAAAACAAAATATTCGTACGCAAATGTTACAGCAGAAAAATATTACAGAAACCGAAACAAAATTGTTGCAACATGCAAACTAAATATTAAAATACATAATAAATTAATTATTGGATTGTTAATTGTTGTGCGCTCTTCAGTATTCAGACATTTTTTCCAAAATATGCATATAAATGTGTATATAAATTAATAAATAAATGTGACATATATGTACATATATACCAAACGATTCTCACGTACATATAATAAATACAATTCTAGTTAAATGTTCTGTGTGCTATAAATAAATTCAAACTTAATTTATTGAAATTACTGTTTTTTAATACTTGTATTTTATTTCTTTTATATTTTTCTTATTTTGTCAGATTTCATGGCGGAATTTATTTTCAAACAAACTTGAATGGTCTTAAATATTGAATTTTTCTAGAAAAGCTTTCTCTTTATGACCACAAGGTATGAAAATGCCAAGAGTCAAAGGGCAAGTGTGAAGGGCATGATGCGATTGCAACTGCAACTCAATTAAAACCAGGTGGGAGCACCTGACAATGGCGTCAAGTTAACAGCCGGCTTATATTACACCTTAACTAGCAGATGGCAAGCGACTTTAATCAGAGGCAGCATCTTTTTGCCCTCTACTTTAGGGCGAAGGATGCGTCAATAAATACTTTTAACGCAATGGGATTGCGTCCCTTTTGCAGTCGAAGAATTGAGCAACTAATTTATGCGGCGAGGGGTTATTCGCTTTTGGGGCGGAACTAACTAACTTTTTGGAAGTTCCCCATTGCCATGAACATTCCGTTTGGAGGAATCCAATTTATTTGGCTTCATTTCGGTATTTTCACTTCTTCTCCCTATTATATACTTCTTCTTGCTCTTCTCGCTACAAAGTGTTTCATTTGATGGAACTCAATTGATAAAACGCATTAGCTTGGCGCTAAAGTTCCCGAGCTTCCCCATTTAAGTACCTTCCATAAAAACGTGCACGCTGCCCAATTGAAGGTAACTTCAGCAGATAACATCGATTGT
This sequence comes from Drosophila paracracens, assembly GCA_035044025.1. Classification (NCBI taxonomy): domain Eukaryota; kingdom Metazoa; phylum Arthropoda; class Insecta; order Diptera; family Drosophilidae; genus Drosophila; species Drosophila paracracens. Next base: position 5,023,451 of record JAWNMN010000435.1, on the reverse strand, counting down.
TCATTTAAGTTAGACCCTCGCTGCCTCTCTGTAGCATTATCCCATTGTTTATCATCGACACGGAACCACCACCTACATAAGAACTCACAATATTTCCAACTCAACCAACCCACTCACGCCTAACTGCTGAGTGCCAAGTTCGACTACCCAAGCGGCAATCAGACACTTATTTAGATTAAGTGCGTCTTAAATTTACCGATTTAATTAATCAAATTGTGTTCTATATTTGATGAGTTTTCGCTCTACACAACAACCTGAGCTCTAACTGAAACTAAATTACACATTGGCCGTAGACAACATTAAGCCTTTATACAAATTGGTACAAATAGAAAAAGAAAACAAACATTGCGAAATTAAGAATGTGTTAATTACAGAGAGTATTAAACGAGAAAATGTTTATCTTGATATTTATTCAAGCTTAAAGTTTGAGATTATTTAAGTATTTTGTTTTATACAAATTGATATTGAAACATTTCAACTTTAAGTACTCGCATGGACAGGTTGATAAAGTTGCAAATGCTTCAACTCGTTGGATATGAAAACATCGAACCAGACACGCCTGTAACCCACTTGTTGTGTGTCTTCTGTTTACAACTTGAATGCGCCAAGGGAGGTCCTGAAAGAACATGGAATATGCAAATGTGCACCTTAACTTATGATGTCTAGACATAAACCCTTTATGAATGCGATTAAACTGTACCATTAATAATAAAAACAAAATTGAAAACATTAAACGATGCATTTTTTTCATGGGATATATGGAAATATTAAGTCCACACCTTTTCGTTGCAGTCTGGTAACCATGATTCTATCCCATCATATCCTCAGAAAATCCATAAGGATTTGGCTGAGTTAATAATATTTGTTGTCAAAGGAAAATGCGTTCATAAGCCACAGCTCTTGAGGGACCTCGAAAGGTAAGTGGCCTTTTGAGCTCACGGTAAACAACGGTAAAAGCGACTATTGATTTCCATTCAAAGTCTTACGTAAGTTCAGAGAAACATTGTACAAAAATGATCTGTAAGGATCTCCCATATTCCTTTGCCTGCTGATTTAAATAAACCTAAAAAAATATTATGAAAATCCATTAAAAAATTTAATAAAAGAATATTGAAATCGTCCTTTTAGCTCAAGACAAATGATTGAGTTCATAGATCCTGAAGCATAGCTCAATAGAGATAGTTTTGCGATTATAAACCACCATATTATGGGCAAGTTAGCCAATCTTGTTAATACCTGAGAGACACACTGCTTAGTTCACATCCCCAAAAGTATGCACGAACAGAAAATCAAGTTCAACTAAAACTTTTCCCACAACATATTGCCAGCACAATAATTTAAGCGCCCAGCAGTATGCATAATATCCTCTCATAAAGTATATATGTATGTATGTATGTATATATATATTTAGAAATTAAGTTTAAAGTTTTATTAATCAACTGGTTTCTTTTGAATGAAATTAATTTTCAATTTATTTATTGTGAATGAAGACATTTTCTGATTTTCATCTGTGGTTCATTGCATTTTCTTGTGTTATTTTTCGTGTTAAATATTTGTTCACACAGGAGATTTCAATTTTTTCCAATAAAATTTCCATATATCAAGAATCTTTTAAGTGGGCAGGATTGTGTAAGATATGTTGCTAGAATGTGTGATTAATAGTACATTAGAATTAGATAAATTAATTATCCTAATTTGTATCAAGATATTTGTCATTACAATTTTGTATAAAGCTATTCAAAGCAACTTTAAAATTGATTCACTCGCTCAGTTAGGTATTGGTCAGGCGAAAGTTAACCATTTGAGTCCGAACTTCACATGAGTTGAAAAACACGTCTAAAATAAACAGAAACACAACTGTGGCATACTACTCTGAGTGCAGACATTATTATATACAGTGCCTCTGATGGAGGGACTCTAACTGGTTGTCTGAGTGCTGTGGCTTTGGATTTGCCTTTGGTTTTTGCTCTTCCTGTGGCCTACTCCAATGCACGGAAGTTGTTTGCTCTCCTAGGTGCAAATAGAAAGAGAAAGAGAGAGGCAGGACGGAGCACAAACAAAATGATAGGTTACTGTGAGCTGAGGACAGGTAAATAGTTGCTGCTATCACACAATCGATAAAGCAAACAAATCTGCATATAGAAAGCGAGGCAAAGAAAATGTTGAAAACAGAGTGGGCCTGAAAAAACAGAGCAGCGATTTATCGTGCCACAATCTGAACTTTAAAGGTTGACTTTTTGCTGTTAATATTGGCCTTTACTTACAGGTAACACAGTTCTCATATTAGAGTGATATAATTGACTTTTTTATGTGCAGTTACAGGATCTGATTAACTAAACTTCTTCTCTTACAGCTAGAAGAACAACGTAAAAGTTACGTGAAATTCTGAGTTTTTAACAAACACACATTTTCTTAGTTTTTCGCAACTCAAGCAGCAAGCAAAACTATAAATCATATTGAGCAATGGACCGGAAACAAAAATATGAACAGTTGCAAGATTTTGTGCACAACAGCAACAACAAGAACAATAATCCTGCTGGCGAACATCAGCACAGCATCTAAGCCATAAGGTATAAGGAAAGTGTGCAGAAACTTGGGGGAAAATAGACAACTGTTCACATACTTTTCGAAGTGACGGTGTTGTGGCAAAGTTTTACAGAGTGCTGCACAGTGATACGATGTGTTATAAGGAAACGAAAGCAAAACGATGGCCATGACGAAGCATAGTCAATTTGGCTTTTCAGGGGATAATCGTTGCTGAAAGTTATTCAACCGTATGCCACTGTTATAGCACATTTGCTTTTAAGTTGCGCTTGTTTGTTATATTTTGTAAAGTTTTGAACTTTATTGAGTGTTGTATTTAAAATCAAATGGTATTTGCTGAACAACGCCCTCTACTTATTCACAAGAACATGTATAGATAACAAATTTGTTGGGAAAGCATTAGGTTTTTCATATGTATTTCGATTATCTTGGTAACTTTGTATTATATGTATTTTATATATTTATTAGTTACATCGAATCATTGAAAGTTAATATTTGTTCTAACAATATAAGTTAACAAAGTTTTATATAAATTTAAATTATTAATTATTTTCTTAGTTTCTTACTCAGAAGTCAGAGTTTCTGTACAAAAAATTATACTGGCAGAGTTTATCAATAATATTTATACAAACTCGAGAGCTATATCTTTACAAGTGTCATTATTGCTATTTGTATCGATATTTTCGAATCGTATGTATATAATTTACAATTTCGGAGATGCGTTCTTCTGCCAGTTAAATACTTTTGCACAACTTCACGATGTCCTTTTTCCATTATAATATACATAAAGTATTATTCTGCTCAATATTACTATTATTATTTGCGATTGACTATAAATCATACCTGTACGATTTATGGCTGGAACATATTTTGATTCTCAGACTCAAACTATATTAAAAATAAACCAAGCTATAACAATCAGGAACAGATGTTACCGATTTATAAAACACATTCCTCTGCAGCACATTTCAACCTGCTCTAAATAGACCACATAATTGCATGATTTGGTAAAGCATGTGGGCAACAATATGCGAAGCTTAATAGCCAGTTAAATGGACCCCACTTCAGCGCAGTTGTTGCTGCGGTTACCCACAAAGAGGGCCAAAATATAAAAGGGCCAACATGCGTTGCCGAACGTAGTGTGTAGTGTGTGTAGCCACTCCCTCTCCCCCTGCCTGATTAATCGCTCAACTGTGACGCTCAACCCACACGTTCGCAATCTGCTGACAATTTGCACAAAGCGTTAATTCCCTTAATTTAAGTCTAATTGTTATGATCGCCCGCGGTGCAATCAACAGCAACAACTGCCACACAGTAGCCAGAGCAACTTCACACAATCAGCTCAGTTAGTAGCAATTGGTTTCATTGAAATAAACGACATAAAGTCAGAAAAAACATTGCCAAGGCACTCGGAGAACAAGCTGGTGTTGGAGTGGTTTTTTGCGCAGCCATTTCGACTGAAAAATGCCATATACCCTCATTGAAAAAGGTTACAGCTGAGTTTCCCAGCCACTTTGCAGTTCAATAACCCATTTTCAAGTACACCTTCACGGCTAATATACGTATAGTATATACACACACTGAGGAAAAAATGTAACAATTTTATCCGAATCAATGTAGAAATTAAGTTCGAATTGATAAGTAGAAAGTTTTTCATATTCAAAATACATTTTTTAGTGCTTAAAATTAAAATTAAAAAAAAAACTAAAATTAATTATTAGCTCGAGTTTACTTCAATTTGAAACAGGTTTTTCTTTGAGTTTACATGTGTACACATACATGTATATAGAATGACTTCGACACCGTTACGAGTTTTTGGTTGCAACCCATCCACAAAAACGGCAAGCGATTCGCTTTTATGGCGAAATAAAACAGAGCCAAGCTAACCGGATATCCTTAAGCCACTCCACCTTCCACTCTACTTCCACTTCATCTTAACACCGACCACACTATGGATCCTGGAGACGCTGTTGCTGTCGCAGTCGCAGTCCATTTGGTTTCTTGACTTTTGGAAACACTTTCTGGTGAAAATACTTCTGACCACATTTTTATTGGCCTGATGACTGGCTTATCATTTCTTTGGCAGACGTTCGACTCAATTTAATAACTGATTTGCTAAAATTGAATTTGGTTCAGTCGGACACATTGGTAAATGCACTTTGAGGTCCACAAATAGCTCATGACAGTGGTGTTGTTGACACTCGTTTTCACGCAGTTATAAGTCCATTTACAAGAATTCGGCCATTACACAAAACGTACTTGAAATTCGCACATAGAAAGCTTGTTTAAATTAGCCAAATTAGCTCAGAGGGCAAAGTTGTCCTAAGTAAGTGAACTGAATGCCAGCCGCATGAAGCCATAAGCCTAAACGGCCTGAAATGTTGTTTAAACAAAGCAAAAAAGTTGAGTTTCACATTTATTAACTTCATTGCTCCAAGCGTTTGCCTACAAGCGGAAACGGAAGTTAAAGTCATTGCCATGGTCAGGCTCCCTGCTGACTCCCCAGCCAGCTCTTGTTAACTGTTTGTGTGTTTTAGTTTAAGTAGGTTCGTGTCCACAGATGTGTGTGTGTTTTTTGTGTGTTAGCGACTGTGCCCAGTACTAGAGATGCTCTGGTTTTTTATTTCCAAATTCTTTAATATCAAATTAATAAATATATATGTATATATATATATAGATAAGCAAAAAAATAAAATGGTATTGCTCGGATATGTGTTTAACTTACAGCAAGTGAGTAAGGGCCAGAAGTAGTATTTAAGTTGATATATATTAAAATATCACACTTAATTAGAGTTCATTTAATCGACTACGAAACATAACTTTTGAAAGTGCTGCAAAAAAAAACTGCGTTTATTTCGAACGGAATCGGAATTTATAAACATCTCTGAATACCTGTTCCAGTTTCTCCTTTAGCTTTCAAAGTTCACCATAAACATTTTCCTAAATACATTTTTTAGTTTGAACATATTTTTGTGAAAAATATTATTTAATTTTTTTTTTTGGCATATCGATTCATTCAAAGCGAATTGTATTATTTTTGGGTAAGCTTTGCCAGTTCTAGAAACTTCTTAAACAGGTAAGAGCAGTTACCGAAATGCTTGTCTGCTTGCCAGCTTGCTACAAACATTTTTAATATAAAAAAAAGTATGCCTGAAGTTCGGCACAGGCAGCAACAGCAACTTTCTCAAATTGAGTGGGCTTGGAAAAGTTCAACAACATTAAAATCTAGCATTTCTGTTAAGAAAAAATGAAAATAAAAATAAAATCTCCTAGATACTTGAATTACATGCAGACAACTGGCAAGTACAAACAAGAGCTCAAAATCTATGAAGGTTATCATTGAAAAGGTTAATACACCCATGACATTCTCATAGTTCCAAGTAAAATCTAAGCGCTTTAATCTCGCATATTAAGTTTTGGTTAATTGAAATTCGCGTCAAAACTCAATGAAGCCGTAATGGCAACAAAAGCTTCATGCAAATAGCCTGGGGCTTACCAGAACTTAGAAATTAAAGCGACCTAAATTGAAGACCATTTTGACACTGATTCTGGGTCATCAACACCTCGAAGGGCGGTGTATGTGGGGTGTGAGTGGGTGTTGTGTGAGCACAACCACAGGCACAAACAAACAAACAAACAGACTAAAACACCTGCGGCGCATGGAAGGCACAAAGCGACACAAAGCGGCCACAAGGCCTTGTCCATTGGAACTCATTTGGCGGCCATTAATTGCAAGTTTATTGCCAGAAAATAACTCAGACCCGGCGCACGGTGCCCATCTCCGTTTAGGCTCTCTTTGCCGGAACTGTGTGGGTGCGCCGACTACCTTTTGTGGCCCAAACCCTCTCTCTCCCCCACAAAATGTTTGCTCTGTTTCCACGATGCGCAATTTTATGACGCGCTCATCAGTAAAGAAGGGGTGGTTTTTGGGTGGTGCATAGGAACAGATATGACAACCCAGCTGTGAGTAACTTTTACGTTATGATGACAGCATTTACTTATATTGTGCACCTTGAGTGCATATGAGCTGAAAGTGGTTATGAAGTGGTTAAAAAGCGAAAGAGCTATAAAAGATTTAATATACATCTCGTCAAGTCTGCAATTTTATATTGCATCTACTGAATAGGTTTAATTTGAAGTGACTGAGCATAGCTCAAAGTTGAATTGGCTTTGTTTACGTAGCAGATGGAATTATACAACTCGAGTGAATTGTTGTCTTTAAAAATTCAACGACCCTAAACTCGGTTCACTTTTCTACTCCCTCGACGCACATTTAATCGTTATGGTCGGTGCGGATTTAAAAATGTAAGAAAACATAAAAAATGTGTATAAACAATTTGCTAAACCTATTTCACTGCCAGTTGTAAATAACAGCCAATGTTTCTTGGAACATTAGCATTTTAACGTCGTTCCTTCTTGCGGAAGCATTTGCATTTTGACTTTTTGGGCAGCCATTTATTTTCATTCACTCTTAATCAAAATCAAAATTTGACGCATTAATTTGTTCTTCGGTGTCCTGAATTTCAATGAAAGCTTTTCGGTATTTGACATTCTTTATTTATCTGAGCTTGTGTTTGTAATACAAACTGGTTTGTGTAACCTTTTAGATAGCTCTCTGCCCCAGTTAAAGCTTCCCACAATTTTCCGGTTGAATATCACGCCCACACGCTCAGTGGGCGAGATTTACGCCCCCATGACCGACTACGAAGACAGCGTGCTACTCGTTACTTGGCTCAAAGTCAGCTGATTTTTGAATACGAAATGTGTATCGAGATTCATCCTGCTGCTGTCTTTGCGGCTTTTCATGGGATTCGCTTAAATGTCAAACTGTCTTGTGGGGAGAGCAGCATTTGCAATCCGCGCCGACAGCGCCCAGCTACACAGACACCCTGCCGCTTGGCTGACATTAAACTGCTGCCGGTTGCCACAGCTACCAGCAGTGCAACAGTTCCCCTACCAACAGGACGTCAATCTAAAAACCCCGAATGCCCACAGCTATTCTGGCTCAATGTGCAGTTAAAAGCAACTTTGCAATGGACTTCTTGTTGTCACTGCTTTGTTGCCACTTCGGCTAACAGTACGAGAAAAGTTCAGGCACAATTTACCAAAAATATTCTGAGCAGATCTTGGATAAAGTACTGAAATCCCTAAAGCAGCAAATAGTATCGAATTGCTTATAACATATAACAAAATTTTGAATATGAGTCGCAACTTAAGCTAAAATTTCACAATTTAATATTTTTCATTCGAGGATGTTGTTGCAAACACCGAGAAACTTGAAATGCAGACATTTTTGGAAGAAATAATTTAAATTTGAAAGACTGACTACCTTGTGTTTTTTCTCAGTGTAGTGTTGCTGTAGCGGAACATAATGTCTGTGTTGTTCTTATTGTGGTTAGCAAGCGTAAAAACGGGGCTGACAATAAGAATGGTTTTTGCTGTGTGTTACACGCTGTGCTTAAACTGCAACGATGAGCAGAGAATTTCAAGTAGCCAATTTTTTTGCTACAGTCTCAATTATGGGCAGCCAATTGAGCTGTGTGCTTCTGGCCCAAAAATGTCAAGGCGTCACGCTGCCAAGGAGCTGTTAATAAGCCGTAGCCATAAATCAATTGGCTTTCTAGTTGTAGCGCACTGAAAACTCGACTTCAATTCCAAGAAAACCACCTGGATAGCGCATCGAGCTCTACAAAATACAAGAAAATACAAATGGAAAAAAAAAAATACAGAACGAACAATGTGCTCATTGGCGAAACTTATCACGCAATTAGAGCCGCCGCACACCTGGCCATAAATTACGGGCCCAGCACAAAAGTAGGCAAAATTCTTGGGGCCAAAAAATTAAAAGCCCAAACGAAAAACCAAGAACATGATACAAACCAACCGGAGAAACAGAAAAAGAACATGCACTAAGAGAAAATAAAGAGAACTTCAGACCGAAATGCATTAGTTGTTAGGGCAGGTTGATATCTAGAACAAAGCCAACAATTCATACAAAAAATATCCAACTCAAAAATTAACTGGTCTTAAAACTGCGTAAGAACCTCGATGTACTTAAGTTGCGCTTAAGTTTAAAAACCTTGATTTTCTCGAAGTGAGCATTTGTGATAAATAATGTGTTTGAATACGTTGTGCAAAAACTTTGCACTTTCGCAAAGCGCAAAGCAGCAGGGCACACCGTGCGTATGATTAATGCGTTATAATAAAAGATGATTTGTTTAAGGCTCGGGCCACAAGAGCATAGCGAGAAGTCAACAGACGCTGCATAAAAGTCAAGCCTTGGGGCTCAACATTCGAAATGGCCCCAGGTGTAATACACACGCACACAAACCGTGCCCACAATTTCCTGTTTTTGTATGTGTGTGACATTTAAATTGGCTTTTGGCGCCTTTTTGATTTGGTTTTGTTTCATTTAGGTTTTGATTTTCTTTGCTGTTTCATCAATAGCCAAAAAAAATAGTGAGTAGGAAAATTGTGCCATTTTGTGCGCAGTACATATAAATATACACGAAGTTAAAGAGCAGCTTACTTAAAGAAATGAATCCAACTGACTTAGCATCAAATACATACTCAAACGTGCTACATGTTGCCCCAAAGAAAGAACTCGTTTTCGGTGCAAAGCAATTGACATGTTTTCGAAACTTTGAAACAATATCTTAACTATTGGAATGTCTGATGCGTCAGAGCATCTCACACCAACGGGTTGTCCTGTTTACTTTGAAATGTCGAAGACAATGATAATGTGCGTCATTAGACTTAAATATATGGCTATCAAACTGTCCCAACCTCTTTGAATGCTTTAATATATATATGTTCTCACTCACTTGCCTTGGGGTGTCGCGTTTAGTCCCCGACATTTATATAAATGGGGCGACAACTAAACCGAAACTTACCAAGACTGAATCCAAAAACTTTAAGGAACAATCCATTCAATTATCAAGGACACAGCTCCAATTGCTTTCAATTGCCGGAAGCAGTTTGCATAAATGACTTTCTCTGTGCTGCCTCTGCAACTGTGACTTTGACTGTGACTGCACTCAAAAAAAAAAAAGAAGAAGAATTTAGAGTGCTACAGCTCAGATATCTTTGCTGGGAGACATTCTGAACCAAGCTTTAAAATAAATCGACTCAAAAAATACAAAATGTAAAAAATTGATTAAAATATAGTCAAAATAAAAATTTAAAATTGAATTTAAATTAAGAAATAAGAAATATTTATTATATTTTTCGGGGTATTTAATTGCAAAGTTGTTCAACATTTGTTGCATGGATTGGGGAAAACTCAGAAATATCTTAGTCAGACTGAACAAATACATAACATGACGTTATAATCTTAAAACTTTTACAAAAATCATTTTTAAATTTTTTTATAATATGTATTAATTATTATAGACTTAAAAACATGAGTACAAAGCTCTTCACTTTTCTCTTAGTGTAGTTTTGATTGGGTTTGAGGCTGGATTTGAGCTTGTCACTTCTGCTTCTACTTCTGCTGCTGCTCTTAACACCAATTATGTGGGACAAGAGCTATGAGATAATGTAATTGAGGCCATGGACAATGGCACCAAATGAAGCACAAGTATAATTTATACTACTTCAAATGTTTCGGCCTTGGTTCTTGCTTCGATTTTGCTTGAGCTTAAAACTTGGTTAATTTATGTAAACTTCAAATCCGCAAAAGCCTTTTGGCGTCATTTGGCATTGCGTAAATTGTAAAGAGTATCAGCAACCATGACTGAGTAACAACCGACACAAGCAGGGGTTGAGGGAAGAAATATTAAGGAAAGTTGAGGGAAGAAATATTAAGATGTAATTAAAACTATAATTTGTACTTTCTTCTCTTCTGTTCTCTGACGTCGAATTCATCGATGAGGAACACATTCTTAATTAAAAATGAAAGTCACCCTCTTGAATCAAGGTTTCTTTTCCCTTCACCCCACTCTCTTTGGCTGTCGATAAAGTCAAATTAACTGATGGATGGTTTTCCGGTGGTGGATTGGGGGATGAGTAGCTATGAAAGCTCCAGACAAGCCGGAGGCAGGCAGCCAATGATAAGCCAGTAGTGAATAACACTACTATCAATAGCAAAATCGTGCTTATGACAGATTTTAAGATTTGGCGACTTTGCGCTTGAGCTCCCCTACAGATTTGGGGGACCTTAAAGCTCAGTTACTTAAAGTCACCCAAGCGTAAAGCGTTGCTCTGTGGCTACATTACTGTTGTATTTGTTGTTACTGCGGGCTGTGCTCGTAAATGGTTTACTCATTAGCAATGGCGTGTGAACACCAATAAACGCCTTGAGTCCATAGCCGACAACACAAATGCAATCAAACTGATTCCGAAACTATAGAAACGACATAAACGCTGTTATGATATGATCATAAAAGCCAAACACACACAAAATCATCGCTGACTCAACAAACCAATTTGTTGGCGCCTCATAAAAACAATAATGATATTGCAACACTTGTTATTAAAGTCGGATCATTTTGCTCTGTCTGCTCTGCAATCGTTTTTCAATCCATTTTTATTGTATTTCCGTTTGTATTCTGTAACAAATATTGCACACCATAAAACTGAGCAACACATCCAATGATATAATTTATATACTCTCCAGCAAATTCACATTTTCAACAGTCTGTCTGATGATGTCATCCCGGAAGAAGCTTTTATTAGACTATTTTCTGGGTGCTTTTAAATAAGCAACATTTCAATGCAGTGACAAAACTTAACTTTGATTATTTTGTGTGCATATTCATAAATGCTCAGTTAGGGCTTCTTTGAAGATTAAGGAATATAATATTCTAGACCCATTTAAATGGGGCATGGAAGCATGTCCGACACCATAAAGTATATATATACTTGATGACGTCAATCGCCGACAAACTTTTTATGAATGAGCAGATGACCAAAATGTCCAAAAGGTTATTTAATTTTTTTTTCTTCTTTGTAATCTTTTATGCAATAATATTTTTAAGTGTACAAAAAAAAAGTTTAAATCCACTTCCGTTGCAGCCTTACGCACAATATCAGATGGAATTATGCATTCAACTGCAGAGTATGCTGTTTTCTATTTTCAATAAACTTTCCTTGATTTAATTTATCTCGAATTTAATTGAGATTTTAAATACAAATATTTACAGCAACGTGAAATGCTACTTGGTTGATATTCTCGTGCTTATTACCGCAAGTACTCTTGGGACTTTAATGTATACTTTACAAACAAATATCTCGCACACTTTCATTTTCGAAAGATTAATCGATTAAATATGTATATACATATGTACAAATACATCAAATGATTTTCAATGTCGTATTGTGAATTAAATGCGTTTTGTATTTCGTTCGAGTTTCGTGTCCATATAATATGCTTGTCTGGCTGCATATTCGTTTTGTTATTGATGGCTTTGTCGACACTTTCAGTATGCCCCCGCATATTGTGGCAGCTGTAACGACCCCTCATGTTCCCTGAAAATGCCTGCCCGGGGCTTTTGGCTACCACATGGCACTTCATGTTGGTCTGCAGTCAAGTCAGAGCTCATTTTTGTATAGTGTCAGCATCATATACGCGGCGTGAGTACTTGCAACAAGCACCATAAATCATCTCACTACGCTTACTCTAATATTTGTTAGCATTGTTGTTTCGCGGCCAAAAGGTGACTAAAAAACGAAGCTGGTTTTTATTGTATAATAATAGAAAGGGTTTTTTGTAGAACAATAGGGCATTAGAGTGAAGCAAAACATTGTGTAAGTGTTAGACAATGTTACAATGAAACTGTATTTTTTCCAAACAATGGAAGCTACTTAATAACTTGTTAGCGCAGGAGATGGGGGTAAGGTAACAGTTTTCTAATGCTTCTTGTCTTTTACTTTAATTTTTTTTTAAATCTCAAATGTGATTTTGAAACATAAGCATTTTACAAAACTATCGCATTTTCTAAAAGCTGTTTCTAATTTTGACGTACAAACTTATAAATATAATTCTACGCTTTCCAAGCACTTTCCTTATTTGATAACCAGATGGAGTTTCTATGTGGCTTTTCCATTTGTTCGAATGTATATATTTTTGAGGATAACAGGAAGTCCTATTATTTTTACAAATACAAATACAAAAATCCAATTTCCAGCAAAGTAGATTCCTTAATTGGAAACATGGGCGTTCAATGAATTTACAATTGGAAAGATGCTCGACTCTGATGATGATGAAATATCCTAGTTTTCAGTTGCTTGAAATGCTGCTCACACACTTGTAGTTCAATCGTGTGCGGATTCCACACACACATACACTCACACACAAACACACACACATTGACGAACACATCACACATACGCCACACTGCTCATTACGCATTCGCCCAGTGGTAATCATTTCTGTAAACCGTTTTCGATCTGCGCATCGTGCGGTCTTCCCAAACTACGACACATACACACTCAAGCAAACAAGTGCGAGACACGTAGAAGTCTTTTTGTGCCGCACAACAAAAATGTGTTTTAAATAATTGTATACAGAGAACTAATCAGTAATCACTATACGAGGTGTGTTCAAAAAGTATCGCGAATTTTGAATTTTCGCGGGTTACGTATATTCGAATTTCGATTTTTTTGTAGCGTTATGTTGGTACTCATGTCTCTCACTTATGCCGACAAGCTCGGCCATTTTGAATGTTCACTTAATTGTTGACAGCTGCTTTGCTTGCACGTGTTTTGGATCGTCTTCGATTTTTACCTATTCAAAAAAATGGATCAAAGAACCTGTATCAAATTTTGTGTGAAAAACGAAATTAAGTGCGCGGATGCATTCCGAATGTTGATTGTGGCATACGGAGAAGCTACCTTGGACCGAAGCAACGTTTATCGGTGGTACAAAATGTTCTCAGAAGGCCGAGAAGATGTGAACGACGAAGAGCGTGCCGGACGCCCGAGCACTTCAACAACAGACGAAAAAATTAATGAAGTGGAGAAAATGGTATTGGCCAATCGTCGAATCACCGTTAGAGAAGTTGCTGAGGACCTAGACATATCGATTGGCCAATACCATTTTCTCCACTTCATTAATTATATACGAGTATATGAAATATTGATTTTTATTTTCATAGGAGCTTGCTCCACCTCTGTCGCGGGTTGGCCTGGTATTTCAGTACCGCCAGGATTCGGCCCAACTTAATAATAAATGAAACCGTTGTTGAATGATAGCTGCGATCATCTGACTGCCGAAGTGTTGCACACTTTTAGGCAGTTCGATTTAAATGCTTAATTGATAAGAAATTATTGCATTCCAGGTAAATCGTTTAACTAAACGTTTCTGTTCGCCTGTTATTTTAGTGGGGGAACAATACGAAAACTCGAAGAAAAAAGCGCTCATATGTGAAATATTGATTTTTATTTTCATAGGAGCTTGCTCCAGCTGTGTCGCGGGTTGGCCTGGTATTGCAGTACCGCCAGGATTCGGCCCAACTTAATAATAAATGAAACCGTTGTTGAATGATAGCTGCGATCATCTGACTGCCGAAGTGTTGCACACTTTTAGGCAGTTCGATTTAAATGCTTAATTGATAAGAAATTATTGCATTCCAGGTAAATCGTTTAACTAAACGTTTCTGTTCGCCTGTTATTTTAGTGGGGGAACAATACGAAAACTCGAAGAAAAAAGCGCTCATATGTGAAATATTGATTTTTATTTTCATAGGAGCTTGCTCCAGCTCTGTCGCGGGTTGGCCTGGTATTGCAGTACCGCCAGGATTCGGCCCAACTTAATAATAAATGAAACCGTTGTTGAATGATAGCTGCGATCATCTGACTGCCGAAGTGTTGCACACTTTTAGGCAGTTCGATTTAAATGCTAAATTGAAAAGAAATTGTCGCATACTTTGAATAGCGTGTATTTGAGGTTATTCTACAATTAAATCGTTCAACTAAACATTTCTGTTCGCCTGTTATTTTGATTGGGAAAAAGCGATTGTCGGAGGCAGCAACAACTAATTAAACACAACATCGACTAAAAATATAAAGTAACTTTGTAACGTTAAAAACGTGATTTTGAGTCAGAAGACAAGCAAAAATTATAGCCTGAAAATCGGTATATGGGCATAGGTCCAAACTTCAAAATGCCATAACTTCGTCAAAACTCAACTCAGATTAAAAAGCGAGGGTTTTTTGATCATGGTTTTGCCTCTAAATCAATCGTACATTTAAAGTTGAAAACGTGATTTTGAGTCGGAAGACAAGTAAAAATTATAGCCTGAAAATCGGTATATCGGTATATGGGCATAGGTCGAAACTTCAAAATGCCATAACTTCGTCAAAACTCAACTCAGATTAAAAAGCGAGGGTTTTTTGATCATGGTTTTGCCTCTAAATCAATCGTACATTTAAAGTTGAAAACGTGATTTTGAGTCAGAAGACAAGTAAAAATTATTGCCTGAAAATCGGTATATCGGTATATGGGCATAGGTCGAAACTTCAAAATGCCATAACTTCGTCAAAACTCAACTCAGATTAAAAAGCGAGGGTTTTTTGATCATGGTTTTGCCTCTAAATCAATCGTACATTTAAAGTTGAAAACGTGATTTTGAGTCGGAAGACAAGTAAAAATTATAGCCTGAAAATCGGTATATCGGTATATGGGCATAGGTCGAAACTTCAAAATGCCATAACTTCGTCAAAACTCAACTCAGATTAAAAAGCGAGGGTTTTTTGATCATGGTTTTGCCTCTAAATCAATCGTACATTTAAAGTTGAAAACGTGATTTTGAGTCAGAAGACAAGTAAAAATTATTGCCTGAAAATCGGTATATCGGTATATGGGCATAGGTCGAAACTTCAAAATGCCATAACTTCGTCAAAACTCAACTCAGATTAAAAAGCGAGGGTTTTTTGATCATGGTTTTGCCTCTAAATCAATCGTACATTTAAAGTTGAAAACGTGATTTTGAGTCGGAAGACAAGTAAAAATTATAGCCTGAAAATCGGTATATCGGTATATGGGCATAGGTCGAAACTTCAAAATGCCATAACTTCGTCAAAACTCAACTCAGATTAAAAAGCGAGGCCTTTTTGATCATGGTTTTGCCTCTAAATCAATCGTACATTTAAAGTTGAAAACGTGATTTTGAGTCAGAAGACAAGTAAAAATTATAGCCTGAAAATCGGTATATCGGTATATGGGCATAGGTCCAAACTTCAAAATGCCATAACTTCGTCAAAACTCAACTCAGATTAAAAAGCGATGGCTTTTTAAACATGGTTTTGCTCCTAAATCAACCGTACATTTAAAGTTATAAACGTGATTTTGAGTCAGAAGACAAGTAAAAATTATAGCCTGAAAATCGGTATATCGGTATATGGGCATAGGTCCAAACTTCAAAATGGCATAACTTCGTCAAAACTCAACTCAGATTAAAAAGCGAGGGTTTTTTGATCATGGTTTTGCCTCTAAATCAATCGTACATTTAAAGTTGAAAACGTGATTTTGAGTCAGAAGACAAGTAAAAATTATAGCCTGAAAATCGGTATATCGGTATATGGGCATAGGTCCAAACTTCAAAATGCCATAACTTCGTCAAAACTCAACTCAGATTAAAAAGCGATGGCTTTTTAAACATGGTTTTGCTCCTAAATCAACCGTACATTTAAAGTTATAAACGTGATTTTGAGTCAGAAGACAAGTAAAAATTATAGCCTGAAAATCGGTATATCGGTATATGGGCATAGGTCAAAACTTCAAAATGCCATAACTTCGCCAAAACTCAACTCAGATTAAAAAGCGAGGCCTTTTTGATCATGGTTTTGCCGATATGATAAAAATCAATATTTCACATATGAGCGCTTTTTTCTTCGAGTTTTCGTATTGTTCCCCCACTCAAAATAACAGGCGAACAGAAATGTTTAGTTGAACGATTTAATTGTAGAATAACCTCAAATACACGCTATTCAAAGTTTGCGACAATTTCTTTTCAATTTAGCATTTAAATCGAACTGCCTAAAAGTGTGCAACACTTCGGCAGTCAGATGATCGCAGCTATCATTCAACAACGGTTTCATTTATTATTAAGTTGGGCCGAATCCTGGCGGTACTTAAATATCAGGCCAACCCGCGACAGAGGTGGAGCAAGCTCCTATGAAAATAAAAATCAATATTTCATATACTCGTATATAATTAATGAAGTGGAGAAAATGGTATTGGCCAATCGATATGTCTAGGTCCTCAGCAACTTCTCTAACGGTGATTCGACGATTGGCCAATACCATTTTCTCCACTTCATTAATTTTTTCGTCTGTTGTTGAAGTGCTCGGGCGTCCGGCACGCTCTTCGTCGTTCACATCTTCTCGGCCTTCTGAGAACATTTTGTACCACCGATAAACGTTGCTTCGGTCCAAGGTAGCTTCTCCGTATGCCACAATCAACATTCGGAATGCATCCGCGCACTTAATTTCGTTTTTCACACAAAATTTGATACAGGTTCTTTGATCCATTTTTTTGAATAGGTAAAAATCGAAGACGATCCAAAACACGTGCAAGCAAAGCAGCTGTCAACAATTAAGTGAACATTCAAAATGGCCGAGCTTGTCGGCATAAGTGAGAGACATGAGTACCAACATAACGCTACAAAAAAGTCGAAATTCGAATATACGTAACCCACGAAAATTCAAAATTCGCGATTCTTTTTGAACACACCTCGTATATGTGTATGCATATGTGACCAAACAAATATAATACAATATACCTTTAGATTTTGTACGATTAATAATTTTTGTGAATATGGTTGTTATTGTTATGTGATTGTCCGCATATAAAATCGATGACATCGTCAACTTGACTTGGCATGTCCGTCAGCTAATAAATGAGCTTCAGCTAAACTATTTATATACTCCTCGCCCCTTGGGTGGTGAGGTTGGGGTTGGCATTGGGGTTGGGGTTGTTGCCAGGGAGTGGCCAGGTCGTGTGAATGAATGATTGGCTGACTGCTCTGGTCGAGTCGAAGCCATTCATAGGCAGCATATTTAAACTCATTGTTTACGTCGGCGGCTCCTCGATTGACGCCACTGTTTTGATTAATAGCCCCTAGAGCAGCACCGAGGAAAACAGCCAGTCGGCTAGTCAGTGTTGGTAAATGCTGGAACAACACACTGGGCTGCCGCAAAATATTTGCAATGCCAGCAGCAAATGGAATCTCAGCATCCCAACATCATTTCGCGTGCCAGTCGCGTTTCGAAATTCTGTCGACTGGGCTAATTGGTCTGCAACTTGCTTGTTGCTGTTGTTTCTGTTTTTGTTGGTTGTTTGGGAAGGGGCGGAGGGTAACTGGCTAACTATCCAAATAACAAACTAACTGCTTGGTGCTCGCTGGTAAGCATTCCTCGAGCATATATCGTTGCGTCTTTTTATCTGCTGATGCCACACGCACAAAACGCAACTCCACACCCCTCCACACCCCTTTGTTGTTATGAATGATGTTGTAGGACGTGAAAAAGGACGTGACGAAGAATGCGAGCATCCTGATGATAATGGCCTCGTTGCCGTTATGCTCCTGCTCCTGCTCCCGCTCCAGATACTTTCCCTGCTGCTGTCTCTTGTTTTTATTCGCTTGTTGGCTTAATTGATTTACTCGATGCTCATAATTCATGTGAAACCCAGTGGAGCAACCAGGAAACCACAGCAGCCACAACCAGACCCTGGCACTTAATATTTTCCACCACTGTATAGCACTATTTGAAAAGCGACGATGAATATGATGCATGAAATAACACCAATCTCAGGCACGCCGCAGATTAAGTCTAGCAGATTGCAGTCAACTTGCTCACAAATAAAATTTGTTATTAACTTAAAGCCGACAGATTACCAATGTTGAAAATGTGTGAAATTGGATTAGATACCTTGATAAGCATAAAAGATTTTCAAATCATTTGAAGAACAAGATAATCTGGGTGATCTAACAGTTTTAGTAGATATACAACCAACATAGATATGGCTATATCAACTTATCCATCAAAGCTGATCAGAAATACATGTACTTCAATCCGCACTTATAATTGTATTAAACCGGTTGGATAGCTCCTCGAGACGCCTCTACTGTGTATCCAACATGCAATCATCGCACCACCTTGGAATCAAAGACGCCAACACCACTCGGACCGAACGCTGCCTCCATCCAGAGAGTTCAGTTTCTTGACCATGAATGGTATCTTATCTTGACAAGTTGAGAGCGCATTTAAATTGGATCAAATTTTAATTATTTATTAGATCAAGTATTGAGAAATTCCAAGAATCTGGATCAGCTGAAATGATAGTTATTTTGAGTTATGCGTTACTTTGAATACCCTGCTACAAATTACCCACATTAATAAGAAATATTTATATCTAGACATCAGTTGTTTCTCTTCGTAAACTGTAGAAATGAAAAACTTTTGATGGAACTGTCATTAACATTTTTAAACTGTTTCTCTTGAGTCATCAGAGCTGTAAGGGAATGCCTCCAACAAATCAAATACTAACTCATTCATTCAAGTAAATCAAATGCAGTCCAGCAGCGTTCTCGAGGTCAAAGCAAGTTACTTAACTGCGTATTCCAACTGACGGGTTTTGTAAGCCAGGCTTAGACATACACCCAGTAACACGAACATTGCAAATTATTGTAATTGTTGCTGCTAAAATAAGAAAAAAGCATTTAGTTGTGCTTAAATAATATCAAAGTGGATTTATGCAGTAGCTGCTTCCATTTATAGACAATGTTGGATACTCGTAACCCAGTTTCAGTTAATCAAAAAGATATATGGACAGACACGATATATAAAGTAGACAAGGGCATACTGAATGGAATCAGTTCGACAATAACCTCTGCCGAGATCGGACTCAAAGGGGTAGGACTACAATATTCCAGAGACAAGATGCGTACACCAGCGGTAAGCACTAAATTGACTTAGTTAAGTGATTCCAATTTTGGATTCCCTTGCAGAGTGTATTATAAATTGTGTAAATATTACTTCTCTTAAACATACACTTCTCGTCACTTGAATAGGTCACCTCTTAAAGCAGTATTAAATCCAAATCAAATATCACTTGAAGGATGATTTTATGCTAGGACTTTAAATTTAAGCCATAAATTAATAACAGAAAACATTTTGGAAAACTCCGATTCTATTGAAAGCAAAAGCTTAAATTTTTGCACAAATAAATAAGTGCAATCCTCCTTCATTAAAGATTATTTCGACCCACTTAAATTAAGATTGAAATTGACAGAAAATTCCATAATTGTATCAGTCTGCTTTGAAGGGAGTGTAAGAGGTGTCCTATAGACTTGTCCCTCTATCCATTGCTATAGCTGGTCCAGGAACAATCGATCGGTTATTTTAATTATTTTTATATTTTGACCTCTGCTCTGCAAGGATTATCAAAGATAATTTTTAAACACATTTTCACCTGCAGCTGTTGCTGCTGACTGTGGCTATCGCTCATGTGGGCGTGGCACATGTGGTGCCACTAATTCTCCCAGCGGCTGGCACCTATGTGTTGGCTCCAGCTGCGCCACTTTTGCTGCTAGTGCAGCCGGCACCCGAGGATGATGGCAGCTATAAGCCGACAATTAGCGAGAATGATGGCCTGTGGAAGCCACAACCAGGTCTGGAGGGAGAATATGTGGAATCCTCTACTGGCGATGCAAGTGCGAGTGAAGCGAGTGACGGGCTCTTAACTGACAGCTCAGCCTCTGCGACAGGCAGTTCGGGTGGTGCTGAAGGTGCCGATGGTGGTGCGGCTGCTGGCGGTGCTGGAGGCGGTGGACAGGGTGGTCAACCTGGCATCGTTTTGGGCGGTGCTGGTGGTGGAGGTGGTGCTGGCGGTGCAGGTGACGCTGGTGGTGGCGGTGGTGGTGGCGGAGGCGGTGGCGGTGGCACACTCACATCCGGACAGAGCGGACAATCAGGACAACCTGGCGGCCCAAGTCCAGCCGGCCCACAACCAGATGGTGAGGACGGTGCGAATGGAGCTGATGGCCCCGACGGACCCGATGGCTCTAAGGGTGGCAAAGGTGGTGCCGGTGGGCAGGGAGCACGCAATGGTGCTGGTGGCGGCGGCGGTGCCGGTGGAGCTGCACCACAGCCCCCAGCGCCCGCAGCTGTGCTGCTTCCGGCGCCCGTCTGGCCGCAACCGGAACACAATTTGATGTAAGTGGACAGAGCAGCAGCAAAACTTGACTTGAACTTGAACTTTGAACTCGAACTTACACTCTTTGTGCCTTGCAGCGCCGTGGTCTAGACAGATGCCCCAAAATGATGAATTCCACGATAAGGTAGCACTTTAAGTCATCTCTGTTCTTAGCAATAGTTCTAGTCCAATACTAAGCAAACGAATATTAAAATTCGAGGAAGCACCAGCAAAACTCTACAGTCTAAATATGTTTTGAGCCCTTAAACTCTTGCACTACATGCAGTTACGGCTCGTTACCACGGCCAGCCATAAATCTTTGTAGTATTTTACAATCTGGGACAGCCAGCAACCAGCACCAAGCAGCTAGCAGCTGGACAAAGTTCTCTATCGTAACAACAGCAGATGTCTGGTATTTAAAGCAACAATAGCATTGCACATGGGAAGTCTCTATTTTGCTCTCCTCTCTCTCTCTCTCTCTCTCTGTCTCTCTCTCTCTCTCTCTCTCTCTCTCTCTCTCTCTCTGGCTGTCGAGCAATTTAAACTTTTGCCAAATGGCCATAAATAACCTTGTCGTACTTGCGTGTTTTTAGCGGAGTTGCCAACGTTTGATGAAATAAAGCTAAGTTAAGATATAAGATTTGAATAAATCGCTGTTTAATTTGCAATTTTGGCCTTATTCGACTATGTCATTATAATTTAAATACAATATGATTTTTGACCACTTGTGGTCTATTTATAATTATATTCATTGGTCGGGTAAACTTTTAATATGCTATTTGAATATAAAATAATATCGGGCTGCAAGTAAGATTATTTAACGTATAAATATCGTCAATAAAGTTACGTATTTATTAATAATTTTTCTGTTCCTCTTTATGTTTTTCCCCCTTTCTCTTAACAGTTTTAATGTTTTTAAGAAAAAACTATAAAGTACATTTTTCGGTTTGACTCGAAAAAAGCGTTATTGGCAACACTGTTGTCCAGCATTGGGCCAAGGTCCGAGCATTTGTTGTTTGCGTTGGCTGTTATGCATAATTTTATGGCATATTAGTAAGCTTTTGACAGCTGCTTTCAACTGTCGAGTTGCATTCAAATGTTGACATAAATTAGCCACATGCCTAAAAGTAGACAACAACAGATTTTCCATGCATTCACATAACGGTCAACACTAGTAATTAAGAGAATAATTAAGATACACTGAGGAGGAATTATCTTGAAAGCAAATTGACAGCTGAAGATTTATGCTCTTTTTATTCAAAATGCACTTGGCAACTGTTCCCTGCGTTTGTTACCAACCTTTAACCTTTAACGAAATGCAATGAATAATAAAAGTAATGCCTTCTCTCCCACATAATATTTTTAAACAGCTTCTATATCAAAAAGTACCAAGAACCACCGGAAAAAACATTTGACTATCCCTTGAAATTTCACATATGTGTCTTTTACGTGAATGGATCTTGTATATGGTCTCCCAATTAGAAGGTTCATCAGAATAAGATAATCTGCTAAAAAACAATTTCTGTCATTTGCCCATAAATTTAGCTTACCTTCTTGCCGTGATAGACTTTTATTGACAAATATTCCATCTCTTTTAAATCGTAGAGCCAATCCTGGTGTAATTTTTTTACGCAAGCTTATAAATGATGAAATTGATTCTTCTGAGTTAATCAGACAAATTACGGCGCGTAGTTGATTGGCAAGTTTTTTTACAATACCTGGAACACATTAAAAATTGAAATGTTAGATTTCACATTCCAGTAAGTTCAGATGAGACGATTTTCTATGATGTATTGTGAATAAAATGCGGTTTGTATTTTATGTGTTTGTCTGGCTGCATGTTCCCTTTGTTATTGAGGCCCTCGCATATTGTGGCAGCTGTAACGACCCTTCATGTTCCCTGAAAATGCCTGCCCGGGGCTTTTGGCTACCACATGGCACTTCATGTTGGTCTGCAGTCAAGTTAGAGTTCATTTTTGTGTGGTGTCAGCATCATATACGCGGCGTGAGTACTTGCAACAAGCACCATAAATCATCTCACTTCGCTTACTCTAAAGGTGAATGGGGAAACACCCACTGAAAACGAGAAATGCCCTCGCTTAGGTGTAATATTTGTTAGCATTGTTGTTTCGCGGCCAAAAGGTGACTAAAAAACGAAGCTGGTTTTTACTGTAGAATAATAGAAAGGGTTTTTTGTAGAACAATAGGGCATTAGAGTGAAGCAAAACATTGTGTAAATGTTAGACAAGTTTGCGGATTTTCAGTGAAACTAAATTGTATTTTTTCCAAACAATGGAAGCTACTTAATAACTTGTTAGCGCAGGAGATGGGGGTAAGGTAACAGTTTTCTAATGCTTCTTGTCTTTTACTTTAATTTTTTAAAGAATTTCCAATGTGATTTTGAAACATAAGCATTTTACAAAACTATCGCATTTTCTAAAAGCTGTTTCTAATTTTGACGTACAAACTTATAAATATAATTCTACGCTTTCCAAGCACTTTCTTTATTTGATAACCAGATGGTGTTTCTATGTGGCTTTTTCATTTGTTCCAATGTATATATTTTTGAGGATAACAGGAAGTCCTATTATTTTTACAAATACAAATACAAAAATCCAATTTCCAGCAAAGTAGATTCCTTAATTGGAAAAATGGGCGTTCAATGAATTTAGAATTGGAAAGATGCTCGACTCTGATGATGATGAAATATCCTAGTTTTCAGTTGCTTGAAATGCTGCTCACACACTTGTAGTTCAATCGTGTGTGGATTCCACAGACACATACAATCATACACAAACACACACACATTCAGGAACTCATCACACATACGCCACACTGCTCATTACGCATTCGCCCAGTGGTAATCATTTCTGTAAACCGTTTTCGATCTGCGCATCGTGCGGTCTTCCCAAACTACGAACAGACACACGCACACACACATAAACGCGCGTTCACACACAAACACACACATACACATACACATACACAAAAACACACAAGTGCGAGACACGTTGAAGCCTTTTTGTGACATACAACAAAAATCACTTTCACTAAAAAAAATTTGCGATTATTGTGGATATAAGATTCACCGTCGCACTTAATTGTGAAAAACTAAGCAAACCATATCCAAAATAATTATTTATTGTTATTAATTATAATTATGTGACTAAACAAATCGAATACAATAGACCCCTGGGTCTTAGACGATTATGCTCTCAATGTTTTTTGTGCGTTACTTTCAAGTGGTTGTCCGCATCTAAAATCGATGGCAACGTCAATTTTACTTGGCCTGTCAGTCAGCTAACAGATGAAGTCTTCACTTGGGTGCTGAGGTTGGCGTTGTGGTAGAGGTTGTTGCCAGGGAGCGGCCAGGATGTGTGAATGAATGATTGGCTGACTGCTCTGGTCGAGTCGAAGCCATTTATGGGTAGCATATTTAAACTCATTGTTTACGTCGGCGGCTCCTCGATTGGCGCCACTGTTTTGATTAATAGCCCCAAGAGCAGCACCGAGGAAAACAGTCAGTTGGTTAGTGTTGGTAAATGCTGGAACAACACACTGGGTTGTTGCAAAATATTTGCAATGCCAGCAGAAAATGGAATCACAGCATCTCAACAACATTTCGCGTGCCAGTCGCGTCTCGAAATTCTGTCGACTGGGCTAATTGGATTGCTACTTGGTTGTTGTTGTTTCTGTTTTTGGGGAAGGGAAGAGGGTAACTGGCTAACTATCCAACTAAATAACTAACGGCTTGCTGGCAAGCATCCTTCGAGCGTGTATTTATCAGCGTCTTTTTATCAGCTGATGCCACACGCACAAACCATTTAGTTTTGCGACACAACAGAACCCGATCCCCCCATCACCATCCTGGCTACTGCTGCCCTGAATATTTTTGTGGGCCGTGGAAAAGGACATGGAGAAGAAAACGTGCATCATGATGATAATGGCCTCGTTGTCGTTATGCTCCTGCTCGTGCTCCGGATACTGTTCCTGCTGCTGTCTCTTGTTTTTACTCGCTTGTTGGCTTAATTGATTTACTCGATGCTGCATCGAGCTTAATAGTTGCTCATCATTTATGCGGAGCCCAGTGGAGCAACCAGGAAACCACAGCAGCCACAACCTGACCTAGGCACTTAATATTTTCCACCACTGTATAGCACTATTTGAAAAGCGACGATGAATATGATGCATGAAATAACACCAATCTCAGGCACGCCGCAGAATAATCCTCTAGCAGATTGCAGTCCACTTGCTCATAAATTAAATTTGTTATTAACTTAAAGCCGACAGATTATCAATGTTGAAAATGTGTGAAATTGGATTAGATACCTTGATAAGCATAAAAGATTTTCAAATCATTTGAAGAACAAGATAATCTGGGTGATCTAACAGTTTTAGTTGATATACAACCAACATAGATATGTCTGTATCAACTTATCCATCAAAGCTGATCAGAAATGTACTTCAATCCGCACTTATAATTGTATTAAACCGGTTGGATAGCTCCTCGAAACGCCTCTACTGTGTATCCAACATGCAATCATCGCACCACCTTGGAACCAAAGACGCCAACACCACTCGGACCGAACGCTGCCTCCATCCAGAGAGTTCAGTTTCTTGACCATGAATGGTATCTTATCTAAACAAGTTGAGAGCGCATTTAAATTGGATCAAATTTTAATTATTTATTAGATCAAGTACTGAGAAATTCCAAGAATCTGGATCAGCTGAAATGATAGTTATTTTGAGTTATGCGTTACTTTGAATACCCTGCTACAAATTACCCACAATAATAGGAAATATTTATATCGTGACATCAGTTGTTTCTCTTCGTAAACTGTAGAAATGAAAAACTTTTGATGGAACTGTCATTAACATTTTTAAACTGTTTCTCTTGAGTCATCAGAGCTGTAAGGGAATGCCTCCAACAAATCAAATACTAACTCATTCATTCAAGTAAATCAAATGCAGTCCAGCAGCGTTCTCGAGGTCAAAGCAAGTTACTTAACTGCGTATTCCAACTGACGGGTTTTGTAAGCCAGGCTTAGACATACACCCAGTAACACGAACATTGCAAATTATTGTAATTGTTGCTGCTAAAATAAGAAAAAAGCATTTAGTTGTGCTTAAATAATATCAAAGTGGATTTATGCAGTAGCTGCTTCCATTTATAGACAATGTCAGATACTCGTAACCCAGTTTCACTTAATCAAAAAGATATATGGACAGACACGATATATAAAGTAGACAAGGGCATACTGAATGGAATCAGTTCGACAATAACCTCTGCCGAGATCGGACTCAAAGGGGTAGGACTACAATATTCCAGAGACAAGATGCGTACACCAGCGGTAAGCACTAAATTGACTTAGTTAAGTGGTTCCAATTTTGGATTCCCTTGCAGAGTGTATTATAAGTTGCCATAAACCATATACACTTCTCGGTACTTGAATAGATCACCTCTTAAAGCAGTGTTAAATGCAGATCAAATATCAGTTGAAGGATTTTATGCCAGGACTTTAAATTTAAACCATAAATTAATAACAGAAAACATTTTGGAAAACTCCGATTCTATTCAAAGCAAAAGCTTAAAATTTTGCACAAATAAATAAGTGCAATCCTCCTTCATTAAAGATTATTTCGACCCACTTAAATTAAGATTGAAATTGACAGAAAATTCCAATATTTTATCAGTCTGCTTTGAAGGGAGTGTAAGAGGTGTCCTATAGACTTGTCCCTCTGCCCATCTACCCACCTTTGTACATATGTTGGAGTCGGCTGTGGGTTGCTATAGCATATAGCTGCTGCAGGAACAATCGATCGGTTATTTTAATTATCTTTATATTTTGACCTCTGCTCTGCAAGGATTATCAAAGATAATTTTTAAACACATTTTCACCTGCAGCTGTTGCTGCTGACTGTGGCTATCGCCCATGTGGGCGTGGCACATGTGGTGCCACTAATTCTCCCAGCGGCTGGCACCTATGTGTTGGCGCCAGATGCGCCACTTTTGCTGCTAGTGCAGCCGGCACCCGAGGATGATGGCAGCTATAAGCCGACAATTAGCGAGGATGATGGCCTGTGGAAGCCACAACCAGGTCTGGAGGGAGAGTATGTTGAATCCTCTACTGGCGATGCAAGTGCGAGTGAAGCGAGTGACGGGCTTTTAACTGACAGCTCAGCCTCTGCGACAGGCAGTTCGGGTGGTGCTGAAGGTGCTGATGGTGGTGCGGCTGCTGGCGGTGCTGGAGGCGGTGGACAGGGTGGTCAACCTGGCATCGTTTTGGGCGGTGCTGGTGGTGCTGGCGGTGCAGGTGACGCTGGTGGTGGCGGTGGTGGTGGTGGTGGTGGTGGCGGTGGCACACTCACATCCGGACAGAGCGGACAATCGGGACAACCTGGCGGCCCAAGTCCAGCCGGCCCACAACCAGATGGTGAGGACGGTGCAAATGGAGCTGATGGCCCCGACTGACCCGATGGCTCTAAGGGTGGCAAAGGTGGTGCCGGTGGGCAGGGAGCACGCAATGGTGCTGGTGGCGGCGGCGGTGCCGGTGGAGCTGCACCACAGCCCCCAGCGCCCGCAGCTGTGCTGCTTCCGGCGCCCGTCTGGCCGCAACCGGAACACAATTTGATGTAAGTGGACAGAGCAGCAGCAAAACTTGACTTGAACTTGAACTTTGAACTCGAACTTACACTCTTTGTGCCTTGCAGCGCCGTGGTCTAGACAGATGCCCCAAAATGATGAATTCCACGATAAGGTAGCACTTTAAGTCATCTCTGTTCTTAGCAATAGTTCTAGTCCAATACTAAGCAAACGAATATTAAAATTCGAGGAAGCACCAGCAAAACTCTACATGTCTAAATATGTTTTGAGCCCTTAAACTCTTGCACTACATGCAGTTACGGCTCGTTACCACGGCCAGCCATAAATCCTTGTAGTATTTTACAATCTGGGACAGCCAGCAACCAGCACCAAGCAGCTAGCAGCTGGACAAAGTTCTCTATCGTAACAACAGCAGATGTCTGGTATTTAAAGCAACAATAGCATTGCACATGGGAAGTCTCTATTTTGCTCTCCTCTCTCTCTCCTCTCTCTCTCTCTCTCTCTCTCTCTCACTCTCTCTCTCTCGGTCTCTCTCTCTCTCTCTCTCTCTCTCTCTCTCTCTGTCTGTCGAGCAATTTAAACTTTTCCTAATGACCATAAATAAGCTTGTCGTACTTGTGTGTTTTTAGCAGAGTTGCCAACGCTTAAGAGACAAAAACGCTAGCTATAAGAAACATGAAATGAAAAAACAAAAAAAAATGCGCTGTGTATTTTGAGATTGTCTTCTTCTACTATGTATAGCTTTATAATTATAATGTGGTTTTATATGATTTTTGACCGCTTGGAGTCCATTTGTCGTCATTGTCGAATGGCTGAGTGAACTTTTAATAAACTATAAGAAAATAAATGACATATAAATGGGTTGACACGAAAAAAGCGTTGTTGGCAACACTGTTGTTGGCTTCAGTTGTTGTACATACTATTACGGCATATTAACAAGTTTCTGACAGCTGCTTTCAACTGTCAAATAGGTAAATTAGCCACGTGCCTAAAAGTAGGCAACAAGAAATTCAAAATGCACTTACATGAAAGTTAACACTAGTAACTGGTAGAATAAGAGAGAAAGACTGAGTAGGAGTTTTCTTAAAAGCGATTTTACAGCTTTGGGTATTTCTTTTAAATTCACTTGATAGCTGTTTGCCACACTTGTGAGACAATAGGAAAGTGTTGAAGTTCTCACGTACGTGGCAAGCACCGAAATCAATTTGAGAGTCTTCCAGCGCGCAAAAAGGAAAGCTATGGGAAATCGTTTGGCAGACAGCAATCAGCAATCGCATTTTCCTTTTGTTTACTTTGTTGTGCAAGTGTGCGAAATGTTCGCAGCGCATTTGCTGCATCAGGAGCAGCAGCAACAACAGACGCATCATATTGTGTTGCACTGTTGCATTATCTCTACTTATTGTTTCAATTCGCTGTTGCATTTGCAGTTGTATTTTGTGCAAATTTGTTTTTCAATGTTAAGCATAATTGGATGTTCGGCAACAATATTGAAAAGCTATCAAAAAAGCTGGAAACGTAATGGAACGAAGAATTTTCACTTACGTAATAAATAATGAGCGTCACTGAAACTTTTTTAAATGTTTAAAAACTACACTTAAATAAAAATAGACTTGCCCATAGAAAGGTTCTTAACAAGCTGCCTAGATACTGACTTTTTTCTTAAATCATCTTTTATATATATTTTCCAATACTTCACACTTCCTTCAATTGTTTAATTTGAAAAGAATAAGACGACAGACTCAGATCCGGGCAGGTTTTTAATAGCTCTAAGTGCTCCTCTGCCCGATTTATTCTTTGTGGAATTCCATTTTCTGATCGAACCTGAATAAAAATTCTATTTTTCGGACACGCCCAATTTTTTCATAAATATCCTTCAATCTAAGATCTTTCCAATAAAAAAAAAAAAATCAAACCCACAAGCTGAAGTCGAGTTTTATTTACTATGCATGCAAAATGCATTTCAACACAAAAGCGATTTATCATGTATTCAAATTGATTCAATTAGGCCATAGTTTAACGCCTAAACCATAAATTAAATTGATGCAAAACATAAAAGCCACTTTAATGCCAAAAATAAATGCAAAAATGTGCCAAGTAAACGCCTACGAACCACAAAAAAAACCTAAGTAATAATAAAATGGAATATCAATTTGCCAAAGATAGAATAGAACCAAGAGTCGGAAAATGGCTTAGTAATTGTGTTATTTTATTCAAATTTGTTGGCGAACAATTGTTTGCTTAGCGGTTGCTGGTGTTGAGACTGACGTTGGTCGCTGGGCTTGAACTGCAAGTGGAAGTGGAATTGACCCTCCAATTAATCGCCGTTCTTTCTGGCTAGCGGCAAGAGCAAACTGGTTGCCAAATTGCTCTGCATGCAAATGACAGCCACAAACGAAATTCTTCGATTCGCTTGAAATATGAACGGGCATAAAATCGAATAAGCCAACAACTAAGAGATGCCCTATCCCACAGAGACTTAAACAGTACAAACACAAACTAGTTTTTCATAGTGTAGAAAAATGATTACGTGATTTCGAAGAATAGCAAAAGGAAGTATATATTTTTTTTGGAAAGTACATTTTTTATATTTACAAATTACAACTGAGTAGAATAGACAGAATTGGCTTTACCACTTTGCCAGTTAAAGCTGATTAATTTAGAATTTACTTTTCTTACCCAATGATGTGCAGGGTATAAGATACAGGGTACACAAATAAGATAGGCAAAGTCGTTGCAAGAAGCAAGAAGCGAGTCTGCTTGCCACTTGTGCAAATCAACGCCAAAAATTGCAATAATAAAGTTAGCAAAAAAAAAAACAAATGATTTGCACCAAAAGCAAAGACAACAAAAATGTAGCACATTCACTTTTGACGTGGGCTGAGTGCCCCGCCCCACAGCTTGTGGCAAGCTGAACGAACTGCACGTTACTGTTACTGTTGCAAGTAACTGTTTTGCGGCCACTCACAAACACATTCTGAGCTGGCCAGTTAAGCCCCGATGTTGGTTGGCAATTTAAATAATTTCAATTGCACATTCTTTTTACCGGTAGCAAAGTTAATTATATTATATCAGATTAGATCAAATAACTGCACCGATGTTTTGCTGCACCTGCTCCAAAAGCTGTCTTTCATCCCAAGGTCATTTGGCGTGGCACAAACACTGTTTCGCACTCGCACGTAAGTTCAATTGCCCAACTGCATGTCTAATAACGCAGAGTGGGGCATCCACAAAAAAATCCGGCTTGTAATGTATAACGGTATATCCTTGTAGTTAAATTTGTTCTGAAATATTTTTATTTAATGCAAAACTTCTGCAATCGAGTAAATGCATTGTTAAAAGTTCTTGTAATTTACTGAAGAAG
This sequence comes from Drosophila paracracens, assembly GCA_035044025.1. Classification (NCBI taxonomy): domain Eukaryota; kingdom Metazoa; phylum Arthropoda; class Insecta; order Diptera; family Drosophilidae; genus Drosophila; species Drosophila paracracens. Next base: position 4,992,803 of record JAWNMN010000435.1, on the reverse strand, counting down.
ACTTTTTTCTTTTATCAAGTAGTTTCCACATTGGCCTGGATTGAAAAGAGGATGCCTTATGTTTCGCTGAGTGGGTGGTAGGGTGGTTGTGTGGTGTTTTTCGACTGCGTGACCCTTCTGTTATTTATGCAACGCAAAATCGAACCGTGTTGGCCACACTGTTTTATGACCTTTGCGTGTGCTGCTTCAATTGTTAATTTATAATTAGTTGGCTTGCCACGGCTTGATAGGCCCGTCGAGGTTATTGATTGGTGCAAAGGTTGCATTTCAATTTATGGCCCCCTAACATGAGGCCTTGCGAATAAATTCGTCAGCCCCCAAAAAAATATATATGTATTTGAATTCAATTTGCGCCAATTGAATTACAGCCACACATGGTCGTAACATATTTATAAGGACTTTAACCGTAAATAGTTGAGGTGAAAATTGTTACTAATACCAAAATGGATTTTCCGAATATACGCGAATAAGCCATGCCAGCCATCTGCGTTCCATAGAAAACAATTTGCTACACAGTTCTCAAAAAGCCTTCATTGGCAACGTGGCATGCATATTTCAATCTTTGCAATGCAAATACGTGTGTACAGACACACACACACAAGTATGTATGTGGCCCTTAGTAAAATGAATAGAGAATGTTGCACTAACATGTTACGAGCAAAATTTCTAAACCAGCTGTAGAAATTCGTATTAAACAAAATAAAGATTTTCATTAAAACTGAGGAATTTCAAGTATTAGCTATGCATATTCAAGATTATTTAAAACAACAAATTTATTCCACAGATACTTCAACATCGACAGCGAGGACGAAGTTCAACAAACTGTCGCCAGTAAGCAAAAAATAAATAAATTGTATGCCACACAATGCGTCACGCAGTTCAATGGATGAATTCCGGCAGAGAAGTAATGCATGTGAAATGGCAACTCATATGAAAAACCAGTCGAAAAGAGAGACATTATTTTTTTCGAAACTTATTGGAAGGCGAACAACTTTTCTTTGAAATCACCTGTGTAGTCTGACAAAAACAGGTAAGAATCTACAAAAATACAAAAAATCGTCTGATGAGTTCAAACAACTCTCCTTAAAAAGTCATTCAACTCATCTTGCACTTGAATTTGTAGCCCGTTTAGGCCAAATAGAACAAAACTTAACCTAAATGTTATATAAAGATGTTTTTTTCATCTCATAAATGATTGATTGAATTTATGAGAATCATGTTACGTCTCTGAAATATATACAAAGTAAATAAATAAAACATGTATATTAACTTAGCTCCTTAATTTGTAGTAAAGAAATAAATTCAAAGTTGCATTTTTTGTGATCAAATACATTTTTGCAGTTTATTTGTCTGTTTGCAGTTTCATATAATAATATACATAGATATATATCGGGTGCACATGGATGCAAGATACATAGAAAATTACAACAATTATTTACAACATTATCGTTCAGCGTTGCTCTGAAGTCAAAGAAGAATGAAATAAAGTTGAGGAGCATAGCTAGTGAGAAGAGAGAGAGAGAGAGAGAGAGAGAGAGTGGGACTGAGAGAGAGAGAAAAAGAGTGAAGAGAGACAGTTAAGACAGAGAGACATGTAGTTTGAGAGATTTCTACTTGAAAGTCAGAGATGGGAAAAGGAATTGAAGCGGGCAAGTGAGACAGCAGCTCAAATCTCCCGTGTGTAGTCGTTTTCCGTTAAAGTGTTCCTGTGAAACAGAGATGGTTGCATAAAAGATAGAGAGCGAGAGGGACAGATAGAAAGAGAGAGAGAGAGAGACGCTAGCTTGCTTCGGTTGTCTCGGGCAGAAAGTCTAGGGTTGCTCGTCGTTTATCGTTGTCACAATGGCAATAACTCCTCCTTAGTAGTGATTGTAGTGGGCACGGTATTGGCCATCATCCTCATGGGCAGAGCCACCGTAATAGCCACCGTGTCCGGCGGCACCACCATGACTGGCAGCTGCCACCGCATTCAGATGAGCGGCACGAGCATGTTGCACCTCTGCGGGCTCAACGGGAACACCATTGTGGATGACGGGAATGTGAATGGGACCCTTGTGCGCGTATCCTGTGGCATAGCTGTGGGCTTGGCTATCGTGACCGCCCTCCCAGCGACCATCGTAGTGACCATCATCCCAGGAGCTGTGAGAGCTGCCGCCATGAGCGGATGCCTGCGAGAAGGCGGCATAGTGAGCGGCCTTGGCGTGCTGCACCTCGGGCGTGTCAACCGGAACACCGTTGTGGATCACGGGCACATGATAGCCGCCATGGGCAATCGGAGCAATCGCATGCCCGCCGGAACGAGCAGCGGCATGGGCAGCAAAATGTGCGGCCTTGGCGTGCTGTACCTCGGGTGTCTCAATGGGAGCGCCATGAGCATGAGCCGAATGACCGAGTGCCTTGGCATGGGCAGCATAATGCTCGGCCTTGGCATGTTGCACCTCGGGTGTATCAACGGGGACGCCACCGTGTGTCAGGGCGACATGAGCGGGAGCCGCACCATAACCCCAACCACCGCCATAAATCGAACGCTTGTACAGATGATGACCACCATAGGCGCCATGGGCAGCGGCTGCATGTGCGGCCGCATGGGCAGCCTTGGCGTGTTGCACCTCGGGTGTATCGACGGGTACGCCACCGTGGGTCAGCACCGGAATGTGGATGCCATGCGCTTGATGAGCATATGGCACATAGGCGGCATGGGCATGAGCAGCGGCATAAACGGGAGCAACGGCATGGGCATGATGCACTGGCGCCTGGGGCAGATTGGTGCCGACCGCATTGAAGCCATGATGGGGATCCGCTGTATAGGCCACAGACTGCAAATGGCCATGTCCATCCACATAGGAATAGGAGCCGCGCGTGGTGCCATCGTGAGCACGCGTCTCGTGCTTCTGTGAATTGGGATCGGCGTAGCCATACGAATAGGTGTGGCTATGCGGATCCAAGTGCTGATATTGTGTGGAGACAGCACCGTGCCAAGTGGCAGACACTGTCGAGATGAGCAGCGCAGCGGCAATCAACTGCAGAGATAGTGTGAGAGAGAGAGAGAGAGATGAACAGAGATGGTGAGTTAGAGTAATAAAATTAAGTGTTACGCCGTAAGCGCCGTTTAAAACTCACTTAAAGTAAGTCTCGTAAGTAAAGTAGCCCATTAAAATCTTACTTAGATTAAGCAATCGCTGTATCAAGAATATAATTGTGAAATATCTCATTTAATTTCTTTCGGCGTAATTATTACGATTGTCAGTCAAGAAGAGAAGCTGGCAAGTTGGTCAGTTGGTCAGTTTAAGAGTTGCCAATTTCTTGCGTTTCTCTTTCACTTTCGCTTTCGGCTCGAACCATCCACACACGCCTTCTTACACAGACACACACACACACACACACACACATGTATTTATATATGTCTCTGTGTTTGTATGTATCTTTGTGTGCCGTCAAGTGAAACGATTGGAGATACACTTTACTATTAGCCAAGTCGTAGATATTACCGCATTTGCAAGAGTGGCATTATTATTATGTGTAGCAGCCACATAAGCAAGCAATCTTTAACTATCCGACATGCAACATGTCAACGGCTTATCAACGGCATGCTGTTGCTGCTGTTGGCAGCAGCTGTTTCTGATTTGATGGCTGCCGTTTTTCTCTGTGTGCCACTTGACATGCACCCCAATTATTTCACTTGGCCGCCAAAGTGATGCTTGAAAAATAAGCACAGCGGGGTTCATCGTTTTACAATTAAAGTTTCAATTGCACAAAATATTGAAATGCGAACTGCAAAACCTCCACATTCCTTATTAAATTTCATTAAATATTCTATCAAATCAGTTACTAAGTCTAAGTGGTCACGAACTTGTGTAGAGTATACAAACTATTTATAATCCTTACTTTGACTTGCGTCTTATATTATATACAATTATCGCTGAATCTAGAAAAAATAACTTTACATTTAACTGAGCACAGCAATTTATTTCTAAAGTAATTTAAATATTAAAAAAAAACGAACCCTTTCTAAGTTCCGTACAACACAAAGCATATAAAATTTATTAAGATTATTTTTTAAAATATATAAATAAATAGATAAATATTTAAAAACAAGAAACATATTTTAGATCCTTTCTAAGCTTTTCGAATTATAAGATCAGTTAAAGATTGATTAATTTTGAATATTAGTACAGAAAAACATGCAACAAATGAATTGTAAATTTTAGTCCTGCATCTAATCACTTTTAGAATATAAAGTACTAAAAGGATTCTTTCACTATGCTTGGTTGTCTTTGTCATATCCAATGTAGCTATTATTATATATCCTTTTCACAAACTAGACACAAAATAACAAAAAGTATTTAATCCTATTTTTCTTTAATTAAGCACACTTTGCTGTTTTTACTTACAAATGGCTTCATTTTTGTTTCACAAAAAGTTAATCACAAAAGTTGAATTGGTTTCGTTTGGAACTGAACGTTCAAAGGATTGGGTTGGATTTTGGTTTAACTGGGAATAACAGAAAACAAACTACACACACGACGACGACGACGACTGGTCGCTGGACGCTGGTTGAACCTCCTAGAATCTCGGACTAGGACTGTTAACGAACTGTGCTGACTGTTGGCTTTTGGCTCTAATATATACCTCAAGAGAAACACAAAGTTGGCTGAGACGCCGGCGACTGCTCCAAAGACACAAAAGCAAAAGCAATAGCAATAACCAGAGCAACAAATGCATACACACACCACACACACACACCACACACACACACACACCATATATACACCCAACAATCACAATAACAGTACAATGAGAGCACTAGCAGAACAATGTGGCACAAGAGTAATCGAATTACAACGTTAATCGCGGCTCGAAGCTGGTTTAAGCCAAAAGCCAAAGCCGAAGCCGAAGTCGAAGTCGAGGCCGAAACGAGATACGAGGAATATGTTGCCAAAGCCATGTTGCCAGTCATTTGGCTAGATATTGCTAACGATTTAGCGGGCTTATAGCTGAAAATAGCCATCAAATACATTATACACTGAGACAAAAAGGTCCAGTCTTGAATCGCAAATTGTGTGACGGTCTAATAATATTGTTGTATTTCGAAGTACGATTTCAGCAGTCTGCAATAGGACTCTCATAAATTGATAAATTTGTTTCAAGAATAAGTAAGTTTAACTTTTACTTAAATCAATAATATATTGTGAATTATAGTCATCTTTTTTTCAGTGCATTACTCAAAGATTTCTTTCTCTTTCAATTTCATTAAATCATTCTTATAGTTTGCTTGCAATCAATGAAACTTATTTTAAATACGGCTTTTTTCTCTCAGTGTATTAGTGCTTGTGTGTGCACATCTATTACTGTTGCATTTTGCGTTTGTCACTGCAAATGCTGCCCTGACCTTGCTTTCAATCTGGCTCAAACGTCGGAAAGGAATTTTAATTGCTGACTGACTGCTATTTTTTTATTAGTTTTGGGCTGTTTATTAAGGTGCGTGTGTGATTGTGTGTGACTGTGTGTGATTGTGTGTGATGGTGTGTGACTGTGTGTGGGCAAGCAATAGAACTTCCGTGCATTGAACAATTAGCACTCATTATTTGCTATGAACGTTAAACACTTCGATCTTATCGATTCGTGCCTTTCCAAAAAAAGAAAAAAAAAATGCCCAGCACACCACGCCCAACAAGAGCCGCTCACATAATAAACAGCTAACAAGACAAGGGGGCAGCGGGTGACGGTTTGGAGTCAGTAAATTAAAAAATTCTTATGAATTTTATGTGGCTAGTACAGCGCTTAGGGAGCCCGCCGTCAGTTTGCCACAGCTTGCAACATGGCACGGGCCACAGGAACAACAACAACAACAACAACAACAGCACAAATCGAAAAGCGAGCAGAAAAAAAACACATAAAATTGTAAACCAATTTCTGGGCGTTTTGCCTCTTTAATCATTGAACTGCATCGAAAGCGAGCAGAAACGAAAAGTTTGCAAATTAAAAATAAAAGCGCAGCACACAAAACAAAAGACATAAGATTGAGTATTGCTGCTGCTGCTGCTGCTGCTGCTGCTGCTGTTGTTGCCACATGTTGCAGCATTTCTTTAGAGCAGTACATTCAATCTTGATGTTGCATTTGCCACACTTTGCAATAGTTGTTGTCGTTGTTGCTGTTTCTGTTCGCTTTTATTGTTTTACCTGACACACAAGCAACAACAGCAAACAACACATGAAACACATTTAATAACGAATTCGATCATTTGCATTCGATAGGCGCCACATCTATAAGTGTGTTTGTGTGTGTGTGTGTGTGTGTTGCATGTGCCACATAGCGGCAACTTAATTTGCTCAACTCTCTGCCCGATACGCCAGCGCCCAAATTCATTTAAATAAACCAAAATGGAACTTGCTCTGTTGAACTCCCTCAACAAATGTTTTTATAAACACTCAAAAAAAGCTATATAATTTAACTGATATTAAGATCGTTATAATTCCTTCTTTATGCCAAAAGTAATTTTTCTTTTCTTAATATAGCTTACGAAATCCATTTCCAAATATCTTGAACCAGAGGCTAATATTTTTTAGCTGCTTTAATTTATTTTTTAAGAAATGATAAAAATAATAATAGTTAAAATCGAAATAGTAGAAAAACTTTCGATTAAAAAAATGCGAGCTATCTTTCGCCATATTATAAATATTATTATTTTTTTGAGTGCATACATGTGTCTCTATATATATTTTTTGGGGGCGTGGCGGGTGTGTTTTGGCATTTTTGCTGCATGCGCAACATTATAAATTATATTCCCGTTGTCACCTTCGCTTTCAGTTATTTCTTATTTTTCTACACACTATTTTGTGTGTGGTTTATAACTGAGCCATTTGCCGACATGTGGGCTGAACTACTCAAGTGCAATCTACAGATTTGTGTGCATGCCCACCTATCCAGCAATTCGTGAGCTATAATTATATTTTCAGATGGGTGCGCTACAAGCCAGCCTCTACGGTATATGCACGCTTAAACATACAGAGTAATGCAAATAGGTGCTAATTAAATAATAATATATATCAGGAAATTGTATTTGAACTCTAACTGCCACTTGCTTAAAGTACTAATATATTATATTTATCTAAGTATAGTAATTAAAGTCTTTATACACACACTAATGCTCACTACTGGAGGAGAACGGTCTTAAGATTTCTGTGAAATATTTTGTTGAGATTTTAGTCTCGCAATAACATTAATCGCATTTTATGTAAAATAAAGTGATCCAAATCGGAATATTATTTTAATTTCTTTACCTGCACATTTTATTGCAATTTATATAATTGTAACGTAATACTCAAGGAAAATATATATTGATTTTAATGTATACGCTCCATTAAGAACCCATTAAAAATCTGTTGTGGCTATAATGAAGCTGTGTATGTAACAGACAGAAGTAACAGATAGAATAACGTGTATATATTCTAGATCAGTCGATTTAGGCATATTCGTCTGTATGAAATAGTCGATCCCAGAGACTATAAAAGTTCCCGTATATCCTATGCAGATCAACTGCATTTCATTTTATCGATAACCATTTTAAGTATATAGCTTTAAAGACATAACAATTTATTGACACAGATTTTTGTTAACACAACGTATTTTCAAATTGAACAAACTGCGACCAGCAAGATTGACTACAAGATACCCTGTCAGCTGGTATGTGCAAATAAGTTTAACAACTATAAGGGTATCTGCCAGTCACACTTTCCTAACTAGTGCATATTTGTTACTTCAAAGTTTTTACGCCTTATCTTAATGACAATTAGAATCCACTCCAAGCCATAATTGACCTACAATTAGATAAAAATAAATAAATTCCCATGCGGAAATTCTTAAGCAACAGCTGCAAGCGCAAGAGGCACTGCAGAAGGTGTTTCATAGGACACTCAAAAACAGCCTGTGCCATGAATTCGCACAGTTGCAGCCATGCGTTGGACAATGCACAGTGGGTGTGGACAGTCTGTGGCCAGTTTATGCTTATTATTTATGCAGAATACAAAAGACAAAATCTACTCGTAAATTGCATTGTTAAATGGCCTGCCGATTGTCAATGTCTGCTTAATTATTCAAGCTCAAATGTGTGGCTACACTCAGCGAAAAACGTTCTGTTCAATTCGAGAACAATCGCAACTTAGATTTACTATGAATACTATTGAATCGTTATAGTTCTTTTAAGTTTCACTATATTTCGACACTGTCTGTACTTGACTTATGTGCAACATCAACTAATTGTTTTTAACAGTGTACCTGCCGTATATTTTGGCTTTTGTATTCAGTATTCAGCCGGCCAGTCAACCAGATGTTGCTTTTGCTCCATTGGCAGTTGTTTATCTTTTAATTGACATACATATTCATAAGCAAATCATGATTAATTAATTGCGATTGCTGTAAAACAACATAATTATCGCGAATTCTACAGGAAAGTCGCCGCGGGTGTTGGCCATCTAACCAGTTGACCAGCTGAGCTGAGTTGGCTCATTAGGCAAATGAACGCGTCCAACACTTGGCCAATTAATATTTAAATTTCAGACAGCCGAGACAATAAAGTGCAACACCAGTTGGCAACCACGTGGCCAATTCAATACCTGGGAAAAGCACAGCAAGGCCTCTTAAGACCCACATCACGCACCACTGCACCACCTCGCTGTAGCTTGGCATTGAAATTCTTGCAATCGACACTCTCAAATTTGCTTTCCATATTATTTGGGGGTACTCAACTCTAAATGCACCACATTGCCTACTGGTGCAGTGAAGCACAACCAACGCCACTCTTTCGGCTGACTTTTGCCACAATGGAATTGTGCAGTTGGTGGTGTGATTTCTCGCCCTCCAGTATGGGTGTATCAATTATTGCATTGCCCACTCATGTGTCTGGTCTCTATTGATTCTTACACAAGCCGCTGGTTGCTTCAAATATTTGCTGCTAATTAACTCTTACAAATTGCTTAGAAATCATTGCATATTGCGCATACAGGATGCTTCAGTTGAACATATATTTTATTAGCTCAACTTAGGTCGGACAAATTGACCACTACTGTGTTCTCGAATATGAATGAGGAAATATCGATTTCAGCATTTGCTAAGAAATATGTTCTTATGATATTCTTAATTTATGTATTTGAATAGATAGCCGCAACACCCTGTTACATTTAGCTCAAGAATTAATTCAATGTGCTTGCTAAGCGTGCAAAGCTAAAATAAATCAATAAAATTTATGAACTTAATTGCCTTCAATTATTGCCACAGATAAAAAGCGTTGCAAACTGTGATCGCAGATCACAGATCGCAACTTGAACTGCAACCTGTGGAAACAACCATTTGTAAGTTGTAGCCACACTTGCTGTGGGCCACTTTTCTGACCATTTGGCTTTGTATTCCGAGTTGGTTTTGCGAATCTACGCTATTCGCTGCTGAATGGCTTATAATTCAATTCAATCAACAGTGGCCGCCCTAACATGAAATTACGAAAATTTTGAATTATACACAGAATAATGCTAACATATCATTAGAGTTATACCTGTTAGGAGTGGTGGGGCGGGGATGGTCTGGGAGGGGAGGGATTGGTTCAAGGCAAGTGGTCGGCACAAGGGGCGGCGGTGGAAAACTGCATGCCGGGCAAGTTAATTGCCTGCTACATAGGGCCAAGTCAACTGGTGCAATTTGCCAATCGAACTGAGATACTAGAAAATAGCTAATTGAGGCACACCGAAGATGATACACGCTCAGTTGAGATGTTAATCGATTTTTATATATCTTTTGGCAAAATGTCAATATGATCATAATAACACTCATAGCTAATGACTTGAGATATCTTGTAAGAAAAACTAAAAATTCTAAAGATTCTAAAAGAGATATGCCAATTTACTTAAAAAATGGGCTAAAACCAGAACTTTTATATCATCCGGTTTTATCACGTGTGTACTTGATTGCATATATAAATATATACCTTATGGATTCAATTACCTAACATATTTACCGACAAATTTGTAATACCCACTGCCAGAGTATACAGAAATGATTGATTGGCAAGTTGTATGTGTGCGTATTAGATGGCAATTTGTCTGGGAAGCGATTTGGGTGCAGTGCACCCAGAGTTGACCGCGTGGGTTGGCTCCCCACTATTGATATTGATATTAATATTGCAGTTTTGTGGCTAAAGTTGGAGTTAGCAACAGCTGCTGCCAAAGCAATTTGACACGCTTCAAACCAGTCTTTTCGGTCTGGTTTCAACTGCTCTTGCAACACTTTTCTGTTTCTCACAATTCGGCAACGATTCGCCACAGGTGCCAGCCAGGCCAAACCCCAAATCATCGACTCTGACCACCTACCGCCTTGCCATAAATGGTTGGCAACCCGTGACAATCCTGTTAAGGATATGTTGCACGTGCCACGTACGCTTGCGCCTCGCTTAAATTTTTAACCCCCATGGAAAATCTAAGCAAGCGATAAGCGAGTGCGCCACAAAAAACAAAAAAAAAAGCAGAGTCTGAAATAACGACACACATCCATTTCAAGACTAACAAAAAACAGGCCAGAAATAATAAAAATGACACATAAACCGCAGTGAAACAATGTGTATATGTGTATATACTCCATGCACCACCCAGCATCGCCAGTTTTGGCCAGATTCATGTCTATAAAATGCGCAAAAGCGAATAAAATGACGAGCGAAACAACTGGTGAGCTGGCTGGAGGCGCGGCTGACTCTTTTGGCCTCTGATATTAAAATGCAAGCAAATCACAAAATAAAAAAACTCAAAAAAAAAAAAAAGCATTTATGAATACAAGTAAGAGTGCTCCAATTAAGACAGCTCAGCTCGATGATACCCTCTAGATATTATAAATCGCACGTAGATATATATAAAAAAAAACGTTGTCGGAAATCGAAAGTATTTCAGTAACCTACTTCTATTGGGTCAGTAGCAAATTATAATTTTCTGACACATTTTAATCTAAACCACTTTGTTTCTATGCAAAATTGAGATGTAAGATTTGACTTCCTTTTACCAGGAATTTTATATTTATAACGTATTTTTTATTAAATTAATAAATATTTTTTGGATGTCATTTTAAACGTACTATTTCATCATTTTAAAATACTATACAAGTGTGAATCAGAATAGAGAACATGTAATTCGAACTTAGACTCACATATACTTCGTTTGCCAGTCACATACATATGCAAATCTGCACATACCCATTTTTTCAATAATGTTTAATGGGTGTAGGGTATCTGAATATAAGTCAACGAACATGTATACAAAAAATACGCCAAGAAGTCAGAGTTGCGCTCACTCTGCTGCACTCAGCTGACCACCCAGCAAATGCAGAGACCCCAAAAACCCAAACCCCAAAAACCCAACACGTCGCTAGCTGATGGGGCAAGCTTTGAAGCTACGTGCAATGGCAGCCGTTGCAAATAAACTTGGTTTGGCTTAAGCAAACAAACAAGAGTTGAGTGGAGATTGATTCAGGAGGTGAGGCTTGCTGAAAAGAGCGTATAAAATAAGGTAAGCACTGGATTAAAAAGGTGCTGTGGCTGCTGCTGATGTTGCTGCTGCTGCTGCTGCCGCTGCTGCTGCTGCCGCTGCTGCTGTTGCTGCTGCTGCCGCTGCTGCTGTTGTTGATGCTGCTGCTGTTGCTGCTGCTGCTGATGCTGCTGCTGCTGCTTCTCCTTTCAAGGATGGTGAAGCATAACGTAGCATTAAATTTGAGCTCCATAAAATTTTATAAAATACGGTGGAGAATTTTGAAGACTTCATCTGCGGGTGGCTCACTTGAGACTTGAGCACAGTGAAAATTATGCATAACATGTTAATAGAGACCCATAAAAATTGTCAAATCATTTAATGCTGCTGACTTTTAAGTGGCTACTTACTCCCAGACACAATGCCACAATCTTTTCCCAATTCTGAGCTTTCAATGAGATTTTCTTGATAGAGGCGATACAATTAAAGTTGACTTAATGTTTTCGTGTGCCGTCATTTTTTTTAAATTAATGCAAATAAGTAAGGATTGAAGTTGAAAATGTATTATATCAATACTTATTTACTATTTATATTTATTTATTCTTTATAATTGCTTATTTAAAAAGTTGATGTAAAATTGATGCTTCTCACATTCATCACATGATAAATCGAACACTCTTAATCTTCGCAATAAGATATTTCAAATTACCTTTCCAAAATGTATTACCAAATTTTGATTAATGCGAAATAGGTCTCAGCTCAAATGCATTAGTTAAGTAAAAAAGGATATGACATCGGTCTCACATAAGTAAAAGAAATGAACAAAATTTGTATTTTGATGCATGTTCAGGCCACATGCCAGCTTTCCTTTGTGCCCTCATTTCATATTTATTTTATGGTCATATTTCGAACAGTTTTATTATTAATGCCGCAGTTGAAGGTCATGTTGGTGACACCTCTGCTTGTCCAAGAGCCCCTCCCAAAAGCAAACACCAAACAGCAGCCAAGTTGCGAATAAATACCCGTATCACAACATCAATGCCTTAGAGAAGAAACATAAAAAAGCGAAAAAATATACAAATAAAACTAAGAAAGCAAGCTGGATTTGGAAAGCCGAAGATTGGATACCGTTGAAAAACGGAATCCAACGTTTTCCATCTGACTGTTCCTACTGACAACTAAGTGAAATGGTCTTATTCCGTCGAAGATGTATTTTTGAATGCGTTACAAAATCAACAGCAAAATTGAAACACCCTCTGAAGGGTATGCCAACAAAAAAGACAGAAATGTCGCTCAAGTGTCGCACGATTAATTCTCACTCTACTCTTGCCATGCATCTTTATCTAATCGCAGGGCTGACAGCTTCAGTTTCAGCATCAGTATCAGTGTCAGCATCAGTTTCGGTTTCATTTTACTTTCAAATTCATGGAATGACAGGAATGGAAAATGTCCACAATGACTGTTGCCAGAATGAGAGCCGCCACAGAATAACAAAGGTCACAAACTGTAAACTTTACAATTGATTGATTGGATTGGTAGGTAGATATCTAAGTCTGTGGCAGCTCCACTCCCGAGTAGACCTGTGACAAAGCCGACATTCGAGGTTAATAAGCACACAGAGAGAGATTCAGATTGAGATTGGCAGACGTACATTAAGTATACAAATTGAAGACCGATAATGTTAAAACAAATTTTTAAACACATAAATTGCAAGTATTTTACAAATATTTCGTAGTTTATAAAGTTCATTTGAACAAACGTAATTAGGAAAATCAGTTTTTAATGATTAAGTAAAATTCTTCAAAAAATTCGTATCTCAAATGTGTATCTGTAATTTCGAATCAAATAAGGATTGCTAAAGGAGAAGCAAGACAACAACCAACTCAATGCAAGGCTTTTAATTATACAATAATTGGACTCAATCCAAGCAATTATTTGTTATCTTCCATTTGTAGCATATCATCTGATTTTTTGTCATAATAATTAATTGCGATGCCAGATAAGAAGTATAAGCAAAAAAAAAAAACACAATTATGGAATGCAGCATCTTTTGTAGTTTTGTACTTTTCAACAGCTGCCAAGTTCAGGAAAATAAAAGAAGATTAAAATCGAATTAAGCAGTGCAAACGAAAGCACAGACATGAAAAATGTGAACACGACAAGTTAAAAGAACGCGATGAAATTGGATAAAACAAGAGCTCTCTGAAGCCAGCGGCTAATTAGCCTAGCTGAAGCAAAAGTTTTGCCCAAATCCTTTTTTAATTGCAGCCATATCTCTTTTATAATTATTTTTTGCTTGCTTTAGCTTTACTTATTGCTGGCTAATTAGCCTAATCGATTTTGCATAATCGATTGCCTGACCAACTGAATTGTCACTTCGCAACCACTTACACGAATATTGCGTGAAAGTCCGCAAGAAAATCGTATGGAAATGGAAATGCATTAAAGCAAATTCAATTCAATTCAATTCAATTCAAAACAAATTGCATTGAATAAAAAACAACGCAACTGGTTAATGCTATTAGCGACAAGTGTGTCCAATCGACAGCAACAACAACTCAAACACACACACACACATTGCTGCATTGCGTTACTATGCGAGTGGTGCACGCTGCGTATACGCAACATCTGGTTCATCAGCCTTGAGGTGCGACCAAAAAAAACAACAAAAAAACCAGTGAAAACCAGTTGCACTTACAATTTAGCGGTAAACTTGCGTGTGCCAACGCATTTGTAAGTCAATGTCATGGCTGAAGTTCAGCTAATGAATGCGGCAATTGGAGGCAACTAATTGAAGTGTGGTTTTTTTGGAGTTCAATGATTTTTAGCGGAACACAAAAGTTGTGTAGAAACTTTGCATTGATTAGCAACTGCGGTGAGCGTTCTGTCTAATTAATATGAACCCTTGAAGTTAGAGCCCACGTTAAAAATAATTAAGGTTATAGAATGTGCATTCTAAGACCCATGTATAAAAAGACGTTTTCTTATTATTTATTGGCAGTGAGCAGTGAATTTGAAAGCAACTTAAGGTCTTGTCTGACAATAACAATATGAAAAATCGAAAATGTAATTAAAATGCTGCTTAAGAAAATAATTTCAGATGTACTCTTATATAAACATCTTCTCTGTTCACCACAAAATCTACACCAAACCCATTAGCTCATCCTTCAACTTACTATTAATTAAAATGGTTAATTTTTATTCAGAAAAACCAAATTCAGCAAAGCATAAATTATTTAGTTGAGAGATCTCGAACAGGAACTCAGTTTTTAAATATATTACTTCTTTCAAACATAGACATTGCTAGAATTCCCCTTAAATGACCATAGTCAACTTATTGAACTTGCATAATACCTTGATTATATTTAAGTGTGTAATTAAACATAATCAACAAGTTATGCAAGTGCCATAAATTTTCTCTTGCCTATGCAGGCTTTCTGCTATTATGTGGTAACAAATGAAATTACGTTTTTTTTTTCATATATGTGTATTACTTATTGGATCGTAATGAAATTATCGATGACATAAAATGAACGTGATCTGAGTGTGGTATACGAGAAATGTATATTCCAAGTCTTCAGCTGTTATAGAATCTGTGATCGCATGACTCATACAAACTCCGCTTTTGATGCTGATCAAGAATATATATATTTCGAAATTACTAATGAAATTATCGATGACATAAAATGAACATGATCTGAGTGGGGTATACGAGAAATTTATATTCCAAGTCTTCAGCTGTTATAGAATCTGTGATCACATGACTCATACGGACTCCGCTTTTGATGCTGATCAAGAATATATATATTTCGAAATTACTAATGAAATTATCGATGACATAAAATGAACATGATCTGAGTGTGGTATACGAGAAATGTATATTCCAAGTCTTCAGCTGTTATAGAATCTGTGATCACATGACTCATACGGACTCCGCTTTTGATGCTGATCAAGAATATATATATTTCGAAATTACTTCCTTCTGACACTTACAGACTTTTTACCCATATCAATTTCTTAGAAACGACAAATTTGAATTTTATCTATAATGTTGCAATCGAGTTGTTTGCAAACGAGCAACAACCTACAAAATGCTGAGCTGAGCGGCCAGTGTCGGCTGTTGGTAATATTATTAAGCATATCAATGTACAGTTAGTGCAACAACAAACACCTCTTGCGCATGAGCAACGCACACACACACAACCACACACACAACACACCGCACAACAACAACTGCAGAGAACGCAGCGATAGCCAAAGTTGAAGCTAATGTTGATGGTGGTCAGAAGCTAATGCGGGCGAGTGGTGCGGGTGGATGAGTGGTGCGGCTGGTCAGTCGGGCAGTTGTAATTGCAATACCTATCGTAAAAGTGTAAAGTCACGGATGAAAGAGCAGACAGTTGGAGCCGGCTGGAACTTTGCTTCAGCGATTCGTTTTAATTGATTTTGCAGTGTGTGGCTTGTGTTGGTCAATTGCGCCTGCACCGTCAGCAACCAGCAACCACCAACCACAAACAACGAGCCGATGAGTTGCTAAACAAAATTTTGCGCTTGGGCAACTAATTTAGCTGAACATGAAGGGGAGACAGTGAAACTCAATCCAAATAGTCCGGCTATGCAAAAGAGTTGCCAAACATTCGCGGCCAAATTCGGTGGTCTCCTAATTGTGGATTTTGGCATCCCGTTGACGCCGCAAACCAGAACCACTTTGCTGATAATTCCACTTGGCACCCTCTCGCTTCAATGGCTGGTAGTGTCGATATACCCTGTACTCATTACATGACCAATAAAGTGTATCATAAAATTGTGCTAAGTCGAAACGAATTTAGTTTCCTGTTACTGATTCATTTTGGTAATAATGGTTCCTCAAAACTGTTGAATTGTAACTATATGAAAATTACTATATACCATACTATACTATATATAATGTTGCGGGTTCTTAGATTTATACAACACATCAAAACTGTAAAGAATTTTGTTAATGAAACTTAAAAATAAAACCAAAATAAAGTGTTCCATTAATTGAGTAAATATATTAAGGCAATTTTATAGATATAATTATTGAGTAAATATTAACTTTTTTATGGCATGCTTTTATGCTAGGGTATCTCATAGTCTGGTAGTTGCTACTGTTGCTATTGGTGTGTATTGTAATTGCAATGGTTTGTACATTTTTTTTAGCTAATTTTCAAATGCGGTGGCGTTGGCCCAATGAATTTTCATTTCCACTCGCTAGCCATAAACTTTTGGCGGCAAATGTTATTTGGCCACTCCAAGCCATAGTTGTTTTGGATATTACTGTTACTGTTGATGGTGCTTATGCAATCAAAATTCTTGGCAGCCCCGTGGCAACATGGCAAAAACAACAAAAGCAACGACTCGAATGGCACTTGTGGGTGCAATTGTAATTATCCTAATTTATGTGGTGTGTGGCTCGATTCGCTACAGCTTTCAGGTTTTGCATAGTACGCCCCACCATCGAATTCTAATGCCGCACCAATTTATTGTAAATTATCTCGCTGCTTGACAATGATCGATAGCACAAAAAATGTATGCACACAAAATGAAGTTAATAAAACTGCGCCGCATGTTGCCCATTTTTGGGGAACCAACTCTTTGCAGGCAGCTACTACAACTGCACATTTCTACCAACTCACAATCGAGTGCTCTCGAATCGAGTTATTGGTTTTGATTTTGATTTTGGTTTTGGTTTTGTGGCTGCTGCCTAAAGCTTTTCCATTTCTGTGCGCGACTATTCAAAATCTTTACTGCTGCTTAATTAGGCCCAAATAAATGCGGCGACACTTTTGAATGGGATTAGTTGTTGTGTAGTGCATTAGTGAAATCTACAAACTAGATTATTTCGATAAATTATTCGGTACTTCGTGATTATGGAAATTGAGTGCTAATTTAAATTCAAGCATTAAGCTTCATCTATCATTGAATATATTTTTATGCAAGCTCTTCAAATGAAAAAAGTATTCGGAAACTTATCTCTTATAGAGTCTTTGATCGACTTTTGCATATAAACAGACTTGGATAAGACGAGTCAGCTTTTGATGCTTCTCAAGATAATTTATATTTTATGAACTGCATATATCAGCATGACAATGGAAATACTTAACTATAAAATAAAATATTTCGTTTGAAAATGATTCATAATTATAAAATAACATCAATCAACTCAGCCTGAAAGAATTTCACAAATTGATTGCGTTCTCCACACATAGCATAGAATGTAATTACTCGTCTATTATATTAATAGCCTTAACGGAATTTGAGAACGAGGTAACAATATAAATAAATAGTTTACGTCACATCATACATAGGGGAAAAAAATTAATAAAATTGCCATTTGTTATTTGCACAGCAAATATTAGCATGGGGCGTCACAGCAGAAAATGCATTTTGTATATTAAATGAGTGCCCAGAATCACAGCAAAATGTTCAATTATTAAATAAGCTCAACAATACAATAAAACCCACAACAATATTAGGTAAGCAATTCAATGTGTTAAACAATTAACCGGCGTGCAAAAGTCACTTCAAATAAAAGTTAAGAGGAGTTGGGTGTTTTGTGTCCAGACATGATGTGGCAACATTTACCTGCTCAAAGGTGTAAATAATAATTAAATAACATAAAAAAAATAATCAATTTTCAAAGTGATCAATGTTCTATGGTGACCTTAGGTGTGGCCCACAGACCACACGCAAATTGAAATGTTCTTGTCAACGTCTGACAACAAATAAGCTTAAACATAACATTGCATTTGCTTAGCAGTTTATTCAAGCGAGAACATGAGCGCAGACAACGCCAATTCCATTGATTAATGGACACTCTCTGTTGTTTACCATAATTAATACCACTCGACTGGCAATTGATATTTATTTGCACGCACACTCAAGTTGTCAGCTCTAATATGATTTTTTCTGAATTGAATTAACTGCGTGAGTTAGACAAGCTGAAATGATATTAGCTGAAAGCAGGTGTGAAAGGTCAGATAAGAAAGACGTTATAGGGCAAACCTTTAACTGTTTTTATACTTTCCCAGCCTATCTTTCTCTATATTACTTCCAATATCTGTCTCTTTTCTTCTTCCTCCATCGCACTTTCATCATCAACATCTCTCTATTTCTACATTTTTCCTCTTTCATTTGTTCACGCTATGAATACTGTTCATGTTTGTCTCCTCTATGTAAAAACTATCAAGTTCGAGTAGAGTCCATTTAAGAGTAATTCCATCTCTTTGCCTTATGTGCCCTTAACTGAAATCCTAATTTTCGTTTGTCATCATACTTTCATTCATCTTCCATTGTTGGTCAACAGGAATGTTCACATATTCTCGGTGGATGTCTCTTTTACTTTGCCTTGAATACTGACATATATCTGAGCCATCTGAAATTTAATTGCCTATCTCTTCTTATCCTTATCTCTTCCTTTGTCAATCTCCCTTTTATCTATTTACTTGCCTTACTACTATGCTATTTAGTATTAGCAATTAACGTTTAACCATTTTTGGTCTCATTTAGTTTTTTCTTGCTTACCCCCAGTCCTTGCAATACATGTTGCAGCATTTTATAATTTAATACTCCCTGATTTATTATATGCTTTATTTAATTATTTACATTTTAAATATGTATTTAGTTGTTCATTTTTATAATTATTTTAATGAACAATACATTATAACCCTTTTTTCTACTTTTTGTAGACTTTGTTCAATTCAGACTTTGGGCTAGTATCATTTACATGTTAAATATTCATTTTACAGCGGCTGCAATAAATCACTTTGTGATTTAGTAAAGCTCCGAGCAAGTAGTATACAAGTTTACTCATATAGAGAGACACAGTCATTCGATTGAGAAGCAGTTTGAAGTCTTGGGGTGCTTTGCCTATTAAGTCAACTGATTAAAGTTAAGAAACACTGACTGATAAAGTATTAGTATAAGTATGCTTGCAGCTGAGTTCCCATCTGACATTCACAGTGAGTGTACGAGCTCAAAGCAGATGCGTCTTGTTGCTGCTGCTTTGCACATTTCAATTAGCGGTAATCTCGCGGCAATTAAAATAAGCAACGACAAAGTGCTTGGGACATTAAGTAGCAGCAACAGCGACAGCAGCAGTGGCATAAGCAGTAGCTTTACCGTTATCCAGGCAACAACAGCAACAAGCAACAACTAATCGGTGGCTTCTTCGCTTCAAGTTGTCAAGTTGGCAAAACATTCGAGACTTCACCTCCAAGGCGATAACAGCCAGATGAAGTAGCATCCGCTCCGAACAAATACAACAACTACGTTTGCCCGATCAATATATTAAAGCAAGTATCTTTTCGAATAACAGCAAGTTGTGCAAGTGCCGCCAAGTCTGTTCAAAAGCTGTCACGTAAGTGTGTTTTTAGTTGTAACTCAAGGAAGTGCGAACTGGCTAACTAAGCCCCAACCGCTAAGAACAAGTTCTGCAACCAAAAATACTTGGCATCCATTATGAGTTGCATCTCTCTGTGGAATATATTCTTAATTCCTGTGAAATATGTTAATTCGTTATTTTGACCAAGACAACTAGAATCTATAAGCACTCAAAAGAAAAACAGCATCTACTAAAAATGTGTATTCAAATTGATACTCGATCTAATCGAGAGATTCAATATTGCTTTAACATACCCAATTAGTCATTTGTTTGTGTGTAGGGTATATATAAACACACGTGTTTAGGGTATAGGTACACACGTCTTATACAAGTTATATATGTATATATATATATATATATATATAAGTGTACTGTTCACCAGATTAGTCTCACTGTCTACTGATGTGATTGGGGATTTTTTTTGCTAGCTGATAGTTTAGGCAATTATTGAATGACTGCGCAAATCAAAAGTTCGTTTAGAACTGGCATTAATTCATTCGAACTACATTCATAGAGTGATTCATTATTTTGGTTCATTTACCTGATAACGCTAAATTCTGAATTCACTGAGTATAAACATTGATTTACGATTATGATTATAATGCTCTTGAACTAGAGATCAAATGAGAATACAATTATAAGTCACTCGTGCCGGAGGCTGCAGTTGCAATAAGTCTTGTGTGTGCGTGTGTGTGTGTGTGTGTGTGTGGGTATATTTGTGTATATGTATCTGCTGATAAATTGACATGTTCTTTCAAATCTCGGTCATAGTCGCTAATTAAAAGGTTTAAGGCTAAAATTAGCATACGAGGCAAATGGCAATTCAAATTGAAAACCACTACAGATGCAACACACTTACACACACACACACACACATGTGCATCCCACTACTCTTACACACACACACACACACATATGCAAAATTTGCGTGCTTACTGTTCATGAAACTGAAATTCATGCGAAGAAGCCGCGACCGCGAAGTCAGAAACAAGCTGTGCGATGCACTGAAAAAATTAAGTCTGTAAATATATTCAAAACATTCGAAAATACATATAAACTTTAGTGTTGTTGTTAATTTGAGTCGACATAGGGATTGTTTTATATATTATATACAACAACATTTCTCTACTAAGAAAAACGTTTCTTCTTCAAATGGGTACTCTTGTGTGCTCAGTGCATACGTATTTGTGGTCGAGGATTGTGTTTGCAAATGAGCTGCGTGGCGTCATATTAGATGGCATCGCATGCCGGCAATTATCCGCATAATCTTGTAATACTAACCTAAGCCCGAAACGATGTCGAAAGGCAATTTACTTGCAAGTTTTTTGTTCACTTAACTAGTTGCTTGCGTGTGCAAGTACGTGTCGGTGCCTGTGTGTGTGTGTGTGTGTGTAGGCCAGTGATTATGCATATAAACAGTAAATACATTTGACATTTTCATAACACTGATGAATACCACGTATACGCACCGTGTGCCTTGAGCAGCTCTGCCTAGGGGAAATGCTTTGTAGTCAAACCTTAGAGGGGATTTATGTAAGTCTGAACTTTATACTTATACATCATCAAGCATCAGCATCAAGTTACCTAATTTAATTTAAATGTTTTCCTACAGAAAATGGTTGATGCGTAACAGAAGCATCGTTAGAGCAGAAGTTGGTTTAAGTTAGTTAAACAAATTTATAATAAACACAAAATAATATATGTTAATCTTAAGATACCAGAAGGAGCCTTTTTGGATTTTTCGTATTTTTTAAATTTGTATTTGTAACTGTATATTTCTATATATAGTTGAACTTTTATCAAATCGATTCTTTCAAATGCCAACGAACTAAGCAAACCCCGCTTTTTTGAGTTCCATTTCGAAACGCTTGAAAGTAATTAGTCACTTGTGATTACTAAACACATCGAATTGTCAATATGCCCCACCTACAGTAGGGTGTAGCATATGTCTCTATGCACACGAAAGTTTAACCTGCTTTTTGGTTGCCATCAGTTCTTCGGTTGAGTTCTGTTTTCTGTGCTCTGTGCAATTGTTTTGTGAAATTAAATTAAATTGATTGAATTTAGACTCAATTCAAAGCTGAACCCACGCGGAGGTCAAATGCGGAGGTGCCCCAAGCTCTCTATGTACATATATATATATATATATATGTTAGTGTGTGTGTGTGCGTGTGTGCCAGTGATAATGACACTAATTTGTGAACGATCTGTTTGTTATTGCGATGCTGATGCTGATGCTGCTGCTGATGTTTATATTGTATTGTTATAGCAAAAAGTTGCTGGTTGATTAGCAGATATTAGGGCGCATTAATGTAACCGGAAGTAGCTGCTTTGTGTGCAGCTTCAAATGAGGTTAACAGGTCAAATGCCTAACCTTTGAGAATGCGACCAGTTCAGGTGTAGGTGCAGGTAGAGGTTGAAAGCCCTTGTCTAAGGTCAAACACCCAATGGTATCTGTTGGACAATCAACTATCAATATTTACGCGACTTTGCTTAACGCACTGGCGCACAAACTGAATGATACACTCGAAAAAAAACGTGTAGCAAACATATGAAAATAATAATAAATAAAGAAAATAATATATAAAGCTAAATAAATGTGTAAAAAAAAGGTATATATATATTTTTAACTTGTTTATGTTAACTATGTAAATTTTGTCCAAATATTGAAGAAAATTAAGAAAAACTAATTTTTGCTCTACTATTGATTATATTCATCCGATTTCCAATTGTTACATAACGACAGTCGAGTTCTTCATATTCAGTTGCTCTGTGCTCTTTTCACTTGTTACATATATGTATATATTTTTTTGAGTGTAGTTCATGTACACAGCGCTTGGACAGTAAACAAAGATCGCAAACACTGCGCCAACATAGAAACCAATCTACTAGTTTACCACTCCTCCGGCTGCTCAACCTTCTCCTCCTCCTGCTTCTCTATCTGCTCTCTGCTCGCTCTCTGTTTTTTCAGTGGATTTTTTTTTTGTATATATTTTTTATTGAAGCGCCGCTTTGTCGCCGTCTCTCTGTCTGTCTGTCTGTCTGTCGTCTTCATTCAATTGTTTGTCGCGCGCCGTGATTCGCGTCCAGCT
The DNA here is from genome assembly GCA_035044025.1 of Drosophila paracracens. Lineage (NCBI taxonomy): Eukaryota > Metazoa > Arthropoda > Insecta > Diptera > Drosophilidae > Drosophila > Drosophila paracracens. The sequence continues at coordinate 4,969,811 of JAWNMN010000435.1, read as the reverse complement.
TTGACCGGCGCACTGGATTGAGCTCTGAGCTCGGGGAGCACTTTTAGTAGGCAATCCGAGCGCGACTGATGCGCTCGCTCGAGATCTCGCCTCGCTGCTCGGTTTCTCCGTTTCTCCGATTCTCAATTCTCTCAGTACTCATTTCGCAATTGCGTCGCGCTAAAAATTGCGTTTAATTAAAGTATAAAGGCCATTGTGGACATATATTTTTGGCACTCACAAACATATTCATATTCGTCGTGATCATATTTGTTTTGTAATATTTACTATGAGTCGTCATAGTCCGTTGAAGTTGTCGCTGGTGCAGGTGCATGGTGTGCCACCCACTGTCCCCTCACGCCCCTCCGCCACGCCTCGTGGCGGTATCAAGCTGGGCTTGGGTGTCAATCAGCAGACAGGTCGTATCCAATGGTGTCCTGGTTTAACGTGCTGCAAATTGCTCTTGCTGCTTCCAGTGGTGATGCTGCCATTGACATTGGTCCTGCTGCTCCTACTCCGACTCGATGGCATGCTGCAGGCGCTCCAGCTCAGCGAGGAGCAACAGCGACATCAACGATCTGCATCTGCCTCGCTGCCTGGCTATCTGGATGACTATGAAACACTGCTGCCGGAGGATAACACCTACAATGAGCTGATCAATGATGAGTTTATATTGCCTCAGGCGAAGCGCTCTCAGCTGGAATTCTTGGCGGCGGAGCGTGCGAGACGCTGTCTGCCCTATCGTTATGGAAACGTGGAGACGCTCGAGCTGGAGGATCGCAGCATATTGATGAAGGATGCACGGACATCGTTTCTGCCCCATGGCCAGCCCCGCGAGTGTTATGGCAATGAGCTGGATATGCAGGAGACGGGCGAGGAGCTCGAGGCGAGCCACAAAAAGGATATGCCCAAACGTTATCCAGATACATTTCAATACTGGTCGCGACGTGGACGTCGCGAGGCGCAAAAGCAAATCATTGATGAGCTGGCACTTATTGAGAGCTCGCTGCCCTCCTTCTGGAATGAGCAGGGAACGCGCGAGGATATCCGTCTGGCTCAATCGAAGACCATGCAACGTTATATGAGTCCCCAGGTCGATCCGTGTTTGGATTTCTACCAGTATGCCTGTGGCAATTGGGAGAAACTGCATCCCATACCCAAGGATAAAGCTGGTTTCGATACCTTCGAGATGCTGCGGGAAAGTCTCGATGTGGTGCTGCGCAATCTGCTCGAGAAGAATGAGGTACATGCCCAGCCCAGTCCAGAGACGCGTGTGCGTCAAAATACCTTCAAACTGAACGAACAACAATCCGAAACAGATCCGGCAACCGAACTGAAAGCCGAGCGACTGCGTCGACATATTGTGGAACGAAGAGATCTCCTTAATCGTGTCCTGGTAAGGTATAAACGCTTTTCGAATGGCACCAAGAGGAAACGGCTCATTGAGCAGACGCGCGAGAAATCCAAAGAGGAGGAAGCCCCGCCAATTACATTCAATAGAGAGAAGGATCCTGATAAGCACAAGGAGGATACAATGCATACCATTCAATCGAGCACCACCAGGGAGTATCTCAAGCCCAAACACGATGCCCAGGCAAAGGCCAAGAATCTCTACAAATCCTGTGTGAACAGTGAGCTCTTAGCCCGTCGAGGATTAGAGCCGCTCCATGCACTCATCCGTCAGTTGGGTGGCTGGCCAGTCCTCGATCACGATTGGCAGGGCAGCCACTTCAATTGGCAACAATTGGCGGCCACGTTGCGTCGCTACAACAACGACATTCTCATCGTTCAGTGGGTGGGCGCCGATATCAAGAACTCCGAGGAGAACATCATTCAATTCGATCAAACTGGGCTGGGTTTGCCCACTCGCGAGTATTTCCTGCAGCAGAATAATGCCAAGTATCTGCATGCCTATCAGCGCTACATGTCCGAGGTGATGAACAAGTTGGGCGCCACCAAAACAGATGCATTGCGAGTCGCCACCGAACTGGTCGCCTTCGAGACGCGCCTGGCGGCGATTACAGCGCCGGCAGAACAAAGACTCAACGTGACAAAGGTGAGTTACACAAGCTGTCACTTATAATAATTACAATTATGTTTTATTATTGGAATTTTCCAAAGAAGAAAAGTCTTATTTTGGTTTTTGGATAACATCAAAAGTACGGTTTTCAGACATTTCAGACTAATTTTAATTTCAATTTATTTTAATTAATGTAGGCTAAGCACAGTAAACAAACTTTAAAGCGGCAAGCCGAAGACTAGACTACTAAGCATGATTACTTACATATTTTGAGACACTCCATTAAATTATTAATTTAAATTCATTACTGTAGGATTCCAAAATTGATTTGATAAGTGACGGGATGTAACTTAAATTTCGTGACATTGTTATTTTTTGGTTCTTTATTCACTCTAAATCTTATTCACTAGATTTTGAATCCAATTTATTAATGTACGTTAAACGATCATTTATTTATTTATATTACTTAGATGTCGTCGCAAGATACATTTTAGAATTTGGGAACACAAACCTTGGTGGAAAACGAATTAAAATAAATAAAATTATATATTTGAATTTATAACTAAATATACTATCAATTGATTAAGTTAAATTCCATCTTGTTATCTGTTTTTTTATCTTAATCTGCAGCTCTATAAGCGAATGTCGCTGCAGCAGTTGAAGGCAACTGTGCCACAAATTGGTTGGACCACATATCTGAGCACGCTGCAAGGACGCACCGTGAACGATACGGAACAGGTGGTCATCTATGCGGTGGAGTACATGAAGCAACTGGTGGCACTGCTGGCCGTAACGGAACCCAGAACTGTGGCCAACTACATGATGTGGCGCTTTGTGAGGCATCGGATTAACAACGTGGATGATCGATTCGATGATATCAAGCAAAACTTTTATCATTCCCTGTTTGGAAGGGAGGAGAGTCCGCAGAGGTGGAAGGTATGCATTGCACAGGTGAACACCAATATGGGCATGGCTGTGGGATCGATGTTTGTGAGTCGCTATTTCGATGACAATAGCAAGCGGGATACTTTAAGGATGACCCACGAGTTGCAGCAGGCGTTCAGGGATATATTGAAGACCACAGACTGGTTGGATCAGCACACAAAAATGCTGGCCGAGGAGAAGGTGAATGCGATGTCCTTGAAAATTGGCTATCCGGATTTCATACTCAATGCCGAGGAATTAAATGAGAAATATGCCGGTATTGACATACATCCAGATACGTATTTTGAGAACACACTGAATGTCCTGCTGCACACGGCCAAGATGGAACAGGCCAAGCTTCATGAGCGTGTGAATAAGACCAACTGGCAAACAGCGCCGGCCATTGTGAATGCTTATTATAGTCGCAACAAGAATCAGATTATGTTCCCCGCTGGCATTCTCCAGCCACCATTCTATCATCGCCATTTCCCCAAGTCACTGAATTTTGGCGGCATCGGTGTCGTCATTGGGCATGAGCTAACCCATGGCTTCGATGACAAGGGTCGCCTTTTCGACAGCAATGGCAACATTCACAAATGGTGGACAGACGCCTCAATTCATGGATTTGATGACCGCGCCCGCTGCATCATTTCACAGTATGGCAATTACACCGTCGAGGAGGTGGGCATCTCACTTAACGGCGAGAGCACGCAAGGTAGGTCATTAATCTATACCCCTCAAAACTGGACTGGAGCACACTTACCTTATCATATTTTCCATGGCTCACCATTAATATTTCCCTTTAGGCGAGAATATTGCAGATAATGGGGGATTACGGCAGGCTTTTCACGCCTACATGCGCTGGGCAAATGAGAATCCCCACGAGGCAAGGGACGAGACGCTGCCAGGGTTGAATATGACCGGACCGCAGCTGTTCTTCTTGAACTTTGGTCAGGTCTGGTGTGGAGCAATGCGACCGGAGGCGATAAGAAATAAGCTCAATACGGCCATACACAGTCCGGGACGATATCGGGTGATTGGTACCTTGTCCAATTCCTACGATTTTGCACGGGAATTCAATTGTGCGTTGGGCACTCCAATGAATCCCCACAAGAAATGCAGCGTCTGGTAGCATTTGTTATTGATGCCAGCCCACTCACCTATGAGTATTACAGACACACTGACGTATTCCTAAATACCAGTACACACCAGTTGGATCCAACGCTAACTGTAAGTAGACAACAACAATTCCAACCACTTAAAATCGCTCCACTTTCGAAGATGCCACTTAATTAGGAGTACGTGTCGCCTGTCATCTCCATACCCACATCCCCTGCCCCACGTCTCAGTCGCTTGTTGTGTCAACAACAGCGACGCAATTCACTTGCCACATTCGCCACATTCACTTAATTAATGGTGATTTATGCCCACCAGTTGTTGCTGGATTCGTGCTTTCTCAATGGCCAACCTCCTTTCCCTGCTTGTTAGTTTGCAAAACTTCTTCAATTGTCTTTGCACAATTATTATGCGCCACTTTTGCATATTCTCAGGCATTTTTCAATCATTCGAAATTAATCTACATATTCAATGCATAACGACATTGAACATAGAAACTACGAAAAACTTACAATCATTTAGCACAAACACATAAAATCTATAAATTAAATATGTAATTAAATTAATTAATTAATTAATTTTAGTTGAAAACCCAAAGAAAATCATTTCTGTTCTTTCTCTTTCAGCGTACACTGTTATTGCTGGGCCTGTTCACCAAAGTAGACTTGCCATTCAACATTATCAATTAACCGAATATACTCGCAGCTGTATTTATTCCCATATATAAAAACAAAACTGTGCCAAAAAATAGTCTATGATAATGTTTGCTATATAATTTTATATATTTTATAGTAATTAACTATTTATATTTGTAACTTGAAATAATTTAGTTGACACTATTTATGTTTGTGATAATTCTAATTAAATATAAACGAACAAATTGCAAAAACCAAACATGAAAAGAATTTCGATTTTTTACTAATTATTTACTTTAATCTTAAGCATACAATAAAATACAACATAATAGTGAACAACACTGTTGTGCAACACTGTTGAAAATCTCAAAACTTTCCAGCTTTTAAGCTCAAAAACCAAAGAAATATTTTGGAAAACTTTTGAGCATCTTTTTGTATAAAAAATGCAGCTCATTTTTTCAGTTGGAGCCGTTTGCTCAACGGGAACGGAACGCTAAAAAAAATCAGTACACGTCTGTGTAGGTGATCCAAACATATATATATAGACAAAAAAAACTCTAACAAAAATAGACACGAAATATACCATATTGATATGTAATAATCAAAAAGCCAACAAAAATTCGAAGATAAATAGAAAAAATTGCAATGCATTTGTGGATCATTTGTGTGGTAATATTGTGGGCCAACAATGTGCAGGTTTATGGGTCTAATAGCTATGGATCGGCCGGCGGACAGGCCATACGCATTGGTAAGCTAACAGAGCCAGAGCGAGAGAGAAGGAGAGAGAGAGGGAGAGAGAGAGGGAGAGAGTTTGAGTGAGAGAGGGAAAAGATGCTGAGAAATGACACACTCTATGATTTGCTCTCTTTGACTCGAAATAAATGCCGCAGGCCTTATCACAGATGATAGCACGGATAGAACACGGCAGACATTTGAGCATGCCATATCTGTGGTGAACAGCGATCTCAGTGTTCCTTTGGCGGGTGAAACGGAGCTGGTGTCCTTTGGCAACTCCGTGCAGGCATTTTCACAGCTATGCAGACTAATGCAGGTGAGCATGTGAAATGTGAAATTAAAGTGAATAAAAATGTTCTTTTTAGAATGGAGTAGGTGCAGTTTTTGGACCAGCTGCCAAGCATACAGCGGCACACCTGCTTAACGCTTGTGATGCCAAGGATGTGCCCTTTATATACCCTCACCTCTCGTGGAGTCCACAAACTGATGGCTTCAACTTGCATCCGCATCCGGAGGATATTGCTCATGCACTCTATGACATTATCACACAATTTGAATGGTCGCGTTTTATATTCTGCTATGAATCTGGTAACTTCTGGCAACTGTGTAAATAGCGTAATAATTGATTACGATTCTGGACTACTTGCAGCGGAATACCTCACAATACTGGATCACCTAATGACACTCTTTGGTATCAAAGGACCCGTCATTAAGGTCATGCGCTACGATCTTAACCTAAATGGCAATTACAAAGCGGTTTTGCGACGCGTTCGCAAGTCGGAGGACAACCGGGTTGTAGTCGTTGGTTCGACGGAGGGTGTCGCTGAGCTGCTCCGTCAGGCTCAGCAGGTGGGCATCATGAATGAGGATTATACATATCTGGTGGGTAATCTGGACTTGCACACCTACGAGCTGGAGGAGTACAAGTACAGTGAGGCTAACATAACTGGCTTGCGAATGTTTGATCCCGATAAAAAGGAGGTGCGCCAGTTAATTGAAACCCTACAGCAGGAACTGGGCGAAAATGAACCCACTAATAATGGTAAACTCCGGAGATTTCCTTATCTTAGTTTCTTAGTTTCACTTCTCTTCAGGTTCCTCACCCATTACACTGGCCATGGCTCTGACTTACGATGCGGTTCGTGTTATTGCCGAAACTACCAACTTTTTGCCGTATCAGCCACAACAATTGAACTGCTCGGAACGACATGATAATGTCCAACCAGATGGTTCTACTTTCCGGAACTATATGAGATCGGTAGGAACACTTTTCATAGATAGACGCATACTCGTCTACATGAAGTATTTAATTCTCATCTCCTTGTCGAGCACTCTCGACTCCTACATAATTACACTCTTCTATTCTCACTTTTATAGCTGGAGATACTGGAGAAAACGATCACAGGCCGTATTTTTTTTCGAGGTAATATACGTAAGGGATTCAGTTTCGATGTGATTGAATTGCAGACCGTCGGCCTGGTCAAAGTGGGCACCTGGGAGGAGGGCAAGGAGTTTCAATTCAAGCGTCCACCACAAATAACCAATTTCAATGACAATGAAGAAAATTCGCTAGTCAACAAAACATTTAAAGTACTTATCTCAGTGCCGGTAAGTTGGAGCCCAAAAAAAAAAAACAAAGCATCGACTTATGATCATGTTCAAATTAGAACAAACCCTATGCCAGTTTGGTGGAGAGCATTAACACATTAGTTGGCAATAGTCAATATGAAGGATATGGCATCGATTTGATCAAGGAGTTGGCCGAAAAACTGGGCTTTAACTTCACCTTTCACAATGGTGGCAATGATTATGGTTCTTTTAATAAGACCACAAATATGACATCAGGCATGCTTAAGGAAATTGTAGAGGGAGTAAGTTATGCAATACTATTTACAAATAGTAAAAATTATGATCATTTTACCTGGATTTAATCTCCCAATATTTTCCAGCATGCCGACTTGGCCATCACAGACTTAACTATAACTTCAGAACGTGAGGAAGCAATTGATTTTTCCATACCATTTATGAATCTGGGTAAGTTTCGTGAATTTTGCAATTCCTAGAAAATGGCCGATATCTTAAATAATTGAAATCTCTTAAGGTATTGCCATTTTATATGTGAAACCACAAAAAGCGGAGCCAGCACTCTTCTCTTTCATGGACCCCTTTTCAAAGGAGGTTTGGCTCTATCTGGGCATTGCTTATCTAGGCGTCTCTCTGTGCCTCTTTGTACTTGGACGTTTGTCACCCTCCGAATGGGATAATCCCTATCCTTGCATTGAGGAACCGGAGGAGTTGGAAAATCAATTTACCATTAACAATTCATGGTGGTTTGCCACGGGAGCCCTGTTACAGCAGGGTTCCGAAATTGCGCCCAAGTAAGCTTTTAGAAAATTCCAGGCAAATAAATGGCTTTGTCAAATTCCAAATTCCACAGAGCCCTGAGCACCCGTACAATATCAGCTATTTGGTGGTTTTTCACATTGATCATGGTCTCATCATACACAGCCAACTTGGCTGCTTTCCTAACCATCGAAAACCCATCGAGCTCCATTGACAGCGTTGAGGATTTGGCCGAAAACAAGGACGATGTGCAATATGGAGCCAAGCGCACAGGTTCAACTAGAAACTTTTTCTTAGTAAGTTCCATTTAAAAAATTGGGAAAAGTGCTATATGATATATCCCCCCTGAAACCAGCTGATTTGATACACTTCGCACTTGATCAATAATATATTCTTGATTATAGTATTTTTGTTACTGGCTAAAATCGTAATCCGATTTTATTTTTAGACTTCTGAAGAAGAGATATACATGAAGATGAATGCGTATTTGACCAATAATCCAGCCTTGCTGACGGAAACCAATCAGGATGGCGTCGACAAGGTCAAAGCGGGCACTAAATTTGCATTTCTCATGGAATCTACATCCATTGAGTATAATACGGTGAGGGAATGCAATCTGAAGAAAATAGGTGAAGCGCTCGATGAGAAGGGTTATGGAATTGCAATGCCCAAGAGTAAGTTAGACATATAAAATAATAGAAATAAATACTTATGAGATTACATATGATAGATTGGCCATATCGCGATAAATTCAACAATGCGCTGCTTGAGCTGCAGGAACAGGGCGTGCTGGCCAGGCTTAAGAACAAATGGTGGAATGAAATTGGAGCCGGTGTTTGCAGCGTGAGTCTCAATTGTTATCTCAAAAAGTCTACTTATTCAGAGGAAAAACATTCGTTTCTCAACACTGCCTCTTTAAAGCATGCTTAAACCAATCTTACCAATATCCAATAAGACCCATTTTTTTCGTAAATAGGCCAAAGGCGATGATGATGGCCCTTCGGAGCTGGGCATGAATAATTTAAGTGGCATCTATGCTGTTCTAATTGTTGGCTCCTTGTTATCCTTTGTCTTTTCCTTTTCCTACTGGTGCCTCTTTGTCTTCAAGAAAGCCAAATTCTATGAGGTATGCACAGCTTATTAATATATTAATGTGGCAAGAGCATAACGATAATCCAACTACAGGTGCCATTCTGTGATGCACTCGCCGAGGAGTTCAAAATTGTTGTGAGTTTTGCGGAGAACGAAAGGGCCTTGAAGAGTGCCCAATCTGTCTATTCTCGCAGTCGCAATTCTTCGCAATCTATTGAATCGCTACAAATGGATTCGGATAATGATGACACAGTGCCCGAGGATGATTGAGCTCAATTTATTTTATTTCTCTTTGTTTTTCACTCAAAATAAAAAACTTATTCAAAGCTTTTTTGTCGAAACTTTCACTCAAAACGATGTACCAAATCCACATTTTGGAAATGATCACAGTTGTCACTTTTTGCTCAACGCGATCAGAATACAAAATTTGGATAGACTTCATTTTTATTTTGTAATTATAATGCATATATAAATATATAGTTTATGCAATAAAAATGCCAAAAAGAAATATTTCGCTACATGTTTCAATAACATTATTATTAAGAATTGTGATGCTAAATGCACAATACGAGAACTATGGCAGTTACGATAGCCTTCAAAATATGGGCAGTGTACCGATTGGTAAGTATTTTGTAGACGCCCGATTTATTTTTAATGCCTCGTAAATAGGGAAGAACATGCTGTTCGTTCCATCAACGCCGAAAGCTCATAAAAATGCTTTTAAGTATTTGTTTGTTTTGGACTCTCTCAGCAGCGTCTAAGTGTACTATATATACAGATATATCAATACATATATCTATAGATGTGGATTGCGTTAAGTTCAAGTTTTTGTTGATAAACAAACCGGCAAGTTTGTTTCGCATTTTACAATGTTAATTTTGTTTATTGGTTTTGTTTTTACATGCTTTATAGGTCTACTTACCGATCAGAATACGGAGCAAATGAACATAGTGTTTGATCATGCTATCGAAGTGGCCAATGTGGAACTGGGCTTAGCCATGTCATCCCTCAAAGCGGATGTGAACTATGGCGATGCCTATCACAGCTATGGCCAACTATGCAGAATGTTGGAGGTATGTGGTAGTCAATTTTTAAGATTTTCCAAATTTTCTTTACTCAACTCGTTTTTCCCCCATCCAGACCGGCATCGCTGGCGTCTTTGGTCCTTCATCGCGTCACACGGCTGTGCATTTGATGTCCATATGCGATGCTATGGATATACCGCACATCTACTCCTATATGAGTGAATATGCCGAGGGTTTCAATTTGCATCCCCATCCCGCTGATCTGTCCAAGGCTTTGTATAGTCTGATTACAGCTTTTGAGTGGTCGCGTTTCATATTTCTCTATGAATCAGGTGAGTTGGGAAAAGTTTTTATTTTTTGTGTTCGCTTTAATACCAATACCATATCTCTGCTCCCTTCTTAGCGGAATACCTGAGTATTCTGAATGAGCTGAACACACTGTTCGGCACGAACGGACCCATTGTGACGGTACTACGATATGATATGCAACTGAATGGTAATTATAAGCCGATTTTAAGACGTGTGCGCAAATCCATGGATAATCGCATTATAGTCGTCGGATCTACTGAGACGGTACCCGAGTTTCTGAACCAGGTGGGTTCTCCTAGGGAACATTCGATCCTTTCGCAATATATAAATTGTTCGTATTATGTTTTTCAGGCTCAACAAGTGGGTATTATTAATGAGGACTATAGCTATATAATTGCCAATCTCGATTTTCACTCCTTCAATTTGGAGGAGTACAAGTACAGTGAAGCGAACATAACAAGTCTGCGTCTGTTCTCGCCAGAAAAAATGGCTGTCAAAGAACTGATGCAGAAAATGGGTTATAGTAATGATCAAGATGAATTTCGAAATGGCAAGTAGAATTTATATTTGCAACAGATCTGCCATAAACAAAAAAAAATGGAAAACTTGAAAAACGATTATCGTTGATTGTAAAACATATATTTATAGGTTCTTGTCCCGTAACTGTGGAAATGGCTCTCACCTACGATGCGGTTCAACTATTTGCTGAAACTCTTAGAAATCTGCCCTTTAAGCCAGTCTCACAAAATTGCTCACAGCGCACCGAAAGTGTGCGAGATGATGGTTCGTCCTTTAAAAACTATATGAGAACGGTAAGCCCCTAGATTTTCCCAATCAACCTATAGATATTATACTGAAATCCGATTATTCTCTTAGTTGCGTCTGAGGGAACGCCTGCTCACTGGACCCATCTACTTTGAGGGGAATGTGCGGAAGGGCTACCACTTGGACGTCATCGAACTGCAACCGTCTGGAATTGTCAAAGTAGGCACTTGGGATGAGCAGCGGGACTATAGACCTGAGCGCTTGGCGCCCACCAACTCTCAGTTTGATAATATCGACAATTCGCTGGCCAATAAAACATTTATAGTATTGCTTTCGGTTCCGGTAAGAGACTTAATACTATTTAAAAGCTATACTCAGATCTCCCAGTCAAGATTAAAGAAGTATATATACGTTTTTTAGAACAAACCCTATGCCAGTTTGGTGGAGAGCTATAAACAGCTCGAGGGCAACAGTCAGTATGAGGGATATGGCGTAGATCTAATCAAGGAACTGGCCGATAAGCTGGGCTTTAACTTTACCTTTCAAAATGGTGGCAATGATTATGGCTCATATAACAAGACCTCCAATGAATCAACGGGCATGTTAAGGGAGATAATGCATGGTGTAAGCTCTATATAACAGATTTACATATTTATAAGTAACATAATTTAATTTTTCTATATAGTACGCTGATTTGGCAATTACCGATTTGACCATAACATCGGAGCGTGAAGAAGCCATTGATTTTACAATACCATTTATGAATCTTGGTAAGTTCTTACTTGTAGTGTTCACACATTTTTTTGCAGCAGTTGAAGATGGTCTATTAAATATAATAGTTGAAAATGGTATTTTAGAGTTTCATGTTATATATATTTTTGATTTTGAAACCTTAGGCATTGCCATACTGTATCTGAAGCCACAGAAGGCCACACCAGAACTGTTTACTTTCATGGATCCATTCTCAGAGGAGGTTTGGTGGTTTCTGGGTTTGTCCTTTTTTGGTGTCTCATTGAGCTTTTTCATACTGGGTCGTCTGTCACCATCCGAATGGGATAATCCGTATCCATGCATTGAGAAGCCTGAAGAGCTGGAGAATCAGTTCACGATTGGCAATTCCATTTGGTTTACAACTGGAGCCCTGCTGCAACAGGGATCCGAAATTGGACCCAAGTGAGTTGTCATTGGCCTACTTAACTTAAATAAATACTTAACGCTTTTGCAATCCCGATTAGAGCCTTGTCCACGCGAACTGTGGCCAGTTTCTGGTGGTTTTTCACTTTGATTGTCGTCTCTTCATACACTGCCAATCTCGCTGCCTTTTTGACCATTGAGAAGCCACAGAGTTTGATCAACAGCGTTGACGATCTGGCCTTGAATAAAGACGGCGTTGTCTATGGAGCCAAGCGAACCGGCTCAACTAGAAATTTCTTTTTGGTAAGTCCAAAAAAATTAATCAATTTCAGCTGTGTTTTTTTTTATTAACACATTTTTCAGACATCCGAGGACGAGCGATATGTGAGAATGAATAAATTTATGGCCGCGCATCCGGAGTATTTGACGGAGACCAATCAGGAGGGCGTGGATCGCGTTAAGATAAGCACTCATTATGCCTTCCTCATGGAGTCCACATCCATTGAGTTCAACACGAAACGCGAGTGCAATCTCAAGAAAATTGGCGATGCTCTCGATGAGAAGGGCTATGGAATAGCCATGAGAAAAAGTAAGTGCGGAGCTAGGGGAATATTTGGATTGCTCCTTCTTTTGGAACGGATCCCCTTCTAGTCAAAACCCAATCAAAGGGAATCCTTTAAAAACATTTAATCTAGATAACTTCATTAAAATATATCGATTACTCTTGGCAGACTGGCCACATCGCGATAAATTTAATAATGCGCTGTTGGAGCTGCAGGAGCAGGGTGTACTGGAGAAAATGAAGAACAAATGGTGGAATGAGGTGGGCACTGGCATTTGTGCAACCAAGGAAGATAGACCCGATGCTACGCCCCTGGCCATGGACAATTTGGAGGGCGTCTTCTTTGTGCTGCTCGTCGGCTCATGCTGTGCTTTACTCTATGGCGTCATCAGCTGGGCGTTGTTCATCATCAAAAAAGCCCATCATTATAAGGTATGTATTCACAATTTGAATCCTTGGAGTACTCTACTCAGCTGAGCTGACTTTCAGGTGCCGTTGCTGGAGGCTCTAAAGGAGGAGTTGAAATTCCTCATCGAATTCAATAACTATGTGCGTGTGCTGAAGAGCTCGGAATCGATTTATTCGCGCAGTCGCCAGTCATCCATGTCGGTGGGTTCCATCAGACAGCCGGAGCAACTTGCACAATACAGTTAAATGTTAAAATTCTCAACTTTATTAAAAGTTTATGATGATTATTGGAAATGGAATGCTTGCCAGTAAACAGCTCTTAAAACATTATTCGAAAATATTTTTTAAACATTTTTTAAATATTATTAGTGACGTCAACAAATGCGATTAGCTTAAATATTAATAGTTTTATGTGCAATGAATGTGCCACCAAAATCAACCCAGCGTGATTCGTTCAACAAACTATTATTCAAGAAGTTGCAACTTGTTGTTGTCTTTTAGCATTTAGTGGATTAATAAATATTTTAACAGTATTAGGTAGTTGTATTTAGTCTGAGATCGGTTTTAGGTCCAGTGCTTGGCTCGCCACAGCAGGCAATGTATGTGATTGTCCACATCCACCGGTGGCACAGATTTGGCTGAACCGTGCGTCGGTGTACTTGCCACAGAGTTGGATGTATGTGATGTGCTTTCGCCCCTGTCCACATAGCGCGTGATCAGCGAACGATAGCGGCGCCCCAATGTGGCAATTAGTGGTACACTGGCATTGGGCATGGTTATGATGGCCTTGATCTGAAAGTGGAAAGTGAAATAAGTTGCATTCGTAACGAGATTTCAAATAAAACAAAGCTGAAAGGAGCTGGCGAACATCATAAAGTAATCAGGTTGGGATTCAAAATAGTCAGTTATGTGGCTTCTGGTCAAGTGGTCAAGACTCGATTAGAATGCCTCACAAATCATATCTAATGCGCCTACCTCATTTTCATATGGTCGAAAAACGCTAATGGGGCGCAGCGTTTGCAGTTCGGCGACAATGAGACAACCCCAGGTGGTGCCAATGTACAGCTCCGTATTGTGTGCCGCCAAGGCAGAGATTTGACACTTGATCAGATTAACATGCTCATCAATGGCAATGCTCTGCAGCGACTCGGAGCAGGGCAGCAACTTGGAGCAATCCAGTTTGCTCTCAATGCGCTTTGATGTTGCGCCCCACTGGTAGACCATGCAACCAGGATAGAGACAGCTAAAAATGTGGCTATCATTGCTGCACAAGCGCACCACTTTCACATCCTCAATTAGATTGGGCTCCTCGCTGTGGCACAAGGCCTGATGTCCACACACACCGGACTCGTTCAGCGGAAAAACATTAATTTTTCCAGCCAATTCACCGCACCAAAGTTCATAGTTGCTGTGTTGGGCGAAATCAAGCGATTAGAGAAGATAGAGTGATCAAGGACTGATAACTCACCCCTCAATTAAGACGGAGCAAGCGGCGTGCAGCACAAAGCCGGAACAGATTTCGGTGAGCACAAATGAGCCTTCGGCAAAGGCGCAGTTGCTCGGCACACGACTGGCATCCACGAGAAACACCCGACCATTGTGCAGTCCGACAGCAACGCGTGCAATGCCCTCCATATGGACTAGACTTATCACAGCTGACTTGAGGGCAGGATCGAGCATGTAGGAGAACAGATGCGCATAGCTTGTGGTGCTATATGCGTGCAGATTGCCAGACACATCCCCCATCCAGATGGCCTCGCCCACCAGACAACAGCACAGCATATTCACCTTGGGTATACGCTGAGCGGAACGGGCACGAACGGTGGCGCTATTCTCCGGCGTCTTGGGCGTTGCGCCCATCTGTGGCTGTGGGGCACAACTGATGCTGCTGCACTGCAATAAACTGCCCGTTGGCGATACATCCAAAATATCAATGCGCGAACCAAATGCAGGCAGCCACAATTCCAGACCGGAGCGCTCATCCTCCAAACCGCCCATAAACAATTGAAAGGCGCCACAAACAATCTTATCGCTATGCGGCAACGCAACCACATCCAACAGATGAATACACTCGGGTGCACTAAACAATAATATACAATAATATTTTGATATTTATAATTGTAAGATGATGGTATGCCAATCTCACCTGAGTATGGAGACAATTTGGCTAGCTGATGGTCTACGCCGTGGCTGCTCGTGCCAACAGAGAACCATTAGATCCAGACAGCAGGTTGGGAATTGGGTTTCACGTTGCGTTAGCGCCGGACGACTGCCTTCGAGTATGCACTCCTTGATGGACTCGTGACCCTCAAAGGGCTGGCGCAGGCTAATGTTCTCATAGATGAACATGCCAAACGAAAAGCAATCCACCTGAAAAAGCTCATCGATAACCAAATACGATATGTTAACATCAACTTTATAGCGAAAATTTTTATACTCTGAAACCAATCAAATCTAGAAATCATTTACTGATCTGTGTACGCATCAGAGAAGGTGTCAAAATTGGGGGTAAGCTGGGAAATCCATAAGATCGATCATCTTAAATCGATAAAACCTCATATCTCCCACAACTCACCAAGTCAAGTTTGGTTTGTATCGGCATCGCCCAAAAGATTTCTGTTCTTTTAGTTAGAGCCATAAATTTTAGAAACTATATTGGGACCATGCCCACACCTGCTCCCATAATCGCCAAGAGTGATATTTCTGAAAGTGTAAGCCGATAAAACCGCATGTCTGATATCTCCCTTGAAAGATCGATAGTAAAATCGGTTGATCACGCCGAATCCGCCTCACAAAATCGATATACCTGACGGGGTAAAGCGATACTTCCACATATCTCAAACAACTTGAAAGCTAATGTCATCAAATTTGAACAGTTCATTGGTATTTTTTTGCTAATATATTTGGACCACCCTGTTCTCTGGCACCAGTAAACAGTCGGTATTCTCAAAGTATTTCTCAGTCGGTTACGAACGATTGGAACTTTCTCACTTGATTTACTTACCTTTTCCGTGTATTCCTCCTCGCCGTTAAAGCGTATAATTTCTGGTGCCATAAAACCTTCGGTGCCGCCAAATCCTTTGGCGCTTAGTCCCGCCGCAGTCTGACGACTGATGCCGTAATCGGCGATCTTGATGTGCACCTGATTGCGCGGACCATCCTCACTGTGCGGTTGCGGCATCTCCCAAACGAGCACATTCTCCGATTTCAAGTCGCGATAAATGATCCGACGGCGATGCAGATACTCTATAGCGCGTGCAGCCTGCAGCACCAGCATTTGGAACGTATGCGGACCCATGTGTGCCCCACTGCGTCGATATTGACGCAACAGGGCATCGAGTCCGCCAAGCGGAGCCAACTCCAGCACCAAAGCGAGCGGTTTAATGCAAACACCCACTAGGGGCACAATATTCGGATGCTTCAGTGTCAGCAGCACGGCCAGCTCCTGTCTGGCAGTGCAGTACGCTTTGCACGAATGCTGCAGCGGATCGCGATCCCACTTGCCAAGTGCCACCTTGTAGGCCATCAACGCACTCTACCGAAGAAAATAATTTTTTTTAACATTTTCTAAATTATATGCGATATATATAAATATTCTGTAGGCTCACCTCCTTGGCTCGCGCACCTGGCGGCACTGGTTGCAACATTTTCATGGCGACCGGACGAAAAGTGCGTGCTCCGCGCAACTTGCAGCTGGCCTTGAAGACAAAGCCGAAGGCACCGCGGCCCAACAGGGCACCCTTTATGATGCACTCCGTGGCAATTGTGTGCTTATCGGGTATGTCGGCAAAGATGACATCTGGCGCCAGCTGAGCCATCGACTGCTCCAGATGCACGGGACAACTGAGTTTGCTTTGATTGTACACCGATAAAATGCACTCCTCGACCATCCACGCGTAGCAGACATTTGAGTTATCCGGAAGATGATGGGATGCATACGCTGGATGGCCATCCACAGAGGTGTTTCGCGATGAGAACGCCGAGTCGGGACCGACGCCCGAATCCGCATCCGAACCGGCGCCCAGGGAGTCAGCTGATCTTCGCTCCCTGCTAGCAGTGGCATTCAGATAGGCAGAGAAGACATTCAAGGCACCATCGTCACCCGCTTCGCCAGCTCCGTGCAAGAAGAACGGACCACGTTTGCCGCTCCGACTGGGACGATTCCCACTCATGGCGGGCTCTCTTTCCAGCGGTTCGGCTCCGTTTTGTAGCTGCAGCTTGCGCAGACAGCGCGGACACAACACCAGTCGCGTGATGAGGAACCTGCCCTCCGAGGTGTGCACAAAACGGGTGCCCAGCGCTGGATACCAATCCTCCAACAGCAGATCAATATGATCCACGACCAAAGCCAATAATTTGGCCACCATTGACATATTCGGCTGCAGTTCCGCCAACAGCTGTCGCTCCCCAGCGTCCAGTTCTTGGGCAATGCTCACATGATACAATGGAAAATAAACCTCCAGAATACTCGACGAATTCAGATTAACATCACTCCAAATGCCGTCCAATTTGAGCTTGAAGCGATTGCTGGCCGTACGAAAGGGCTGTGTACGCTCCGTGCTCTGGTAAGGCACTTCCCAGATGCGAAATATCAATATGGGTCCATAGTACAAGGCCAGACCAGTCTGCCACAGATTCCACTGGGTGTCCTGCTCAAGTGAGCCACGCAAATCAAAGTCCAGATATTTCTGGAGAATATAAAATATATTATTAAATGATATGATGAGAGAGAGGACTGTCGGTGTATAAAAAGTACACCCTCTGAAAGAGTTCAGAGTTCAAACTCACATCCTGTGCGGCCACATAAATCGCTCGAATGGCCTCGATAATCTGTTCGTCGGCGAGGATACGTGTAATCAGGCGCGACCAGAAGCCGGATGGAAAATACGTCATCAGCAGCATGCGACGCAAACCTTGACAGGCCGCTACCGACGTGGACGAGGCGGTGCGTGGCGAGTACTGCTCGTAGATGAGCTTGTTCAGATTCAGCTCCTGTGAGACGGAACAGCCCAGACTGTGATTACGTCCGCGTACACGTTGCAGCAATTTAACTGTAGTGCCATCATTGTAGGCAGCTGCCTCCTGCAGGGGCAGCAATGAGGGTATCAACAGCGTGCGCGAATCCCACGTCAAAGCCACCTCAAACTTGTTCAACAAACTGACAATGTAGCTGCGCAGGATCAAGAGCACAAATTAGTAAACAATAATCTATGCGTGGATTGGAGCTACTACTGCACCCACCTGCGATTCCCATTGCCCTGGGCATGCACACTGCGAAATAGCAGCTGGAGATCATCCAGCTTCATGACTCCGGTTGGGGCAAACGGATTTATTTCGCGCACCGTGACCACATGAGCTAACATATCGCACAGCCACTGCGGATCGAGAAAATAGTAATCCCTCAATGTGGCATCATCGTAGTGCAGCAGGATGCCATTCTCGTGACACCACGTTGTCGCCTGCTGCAGCTCGGCGGCATCCCGGAAACTCTTGTAGTTATGCAAACGTATTTGTTCCGTCACCAGGCAGCGATACTGTTCCGCATCCAGGACGGGATCACGACCAGCGGCACGCAAATTGCAAGCAATCACATTCACAATGTCCTCCAGGGCAATATAGCTGGCCGGGATCTTTTGCAGCAGCAGCGGATCCTTGGAGCCAGGCGAACGCAACTGCATCGCCGTATCATAAATGATGTTCGCCAGCAAATGAATGTTGTGCAGCGTCCTTATGGATATGGATTATCAAAAGAAATGCAAGATTTAATTACAGAATATTACAATGGACCATTTGGAAAACTCACCGACAGCTTATCTCAATGGAGTCAATGACGCGTGGTAATCCAATCTTCTCCGCGTCGGGAATTGCAATAAATTTCTCGCGTATCAATTGCTGCAGTTGCTCTGCCTGCTGGGCAGAGATGGACTCACCGACAGTATCAAAATGTGTGCCCACAATCAACACCGGTGAATTGGGCGCACGCGCCTGAATATTACCCAGCCATTGGAGCAGCTCAGCCAAACCCTTGTGACCATCACTGATCTTCCAGAGCACCAGATACAGACTGCGCTTTGACAGAAAATACTGATGGGTGGCATAATACTCCTTCTGTCCGCCAAAATCCCAAGTGCGAAAAACGATCGCCTGGCAGCCCGTCGCCCGCTTGCGCTTCTCACAGATCCAGGTGCCAATATCGACGCCAACTGTCGAGATATTCGCCTGCCGATGCGATCTTGAAGTGCTCCGTGCGTGTCCCATCCGCTTGGCCCAATGATTCTCATTGGCTCGATGGGATCGCTGTGAACTGGCGCTGCTCGAATTGTTGCCCACGCCCTGACGCAGCAGATCGAGCAGTGTGGTCTTGCCAATGCCACACGAACCCACCACCATTAGTTTCATTCGCGCATAGGGCTGGGCATCCTCATAGATGGACTTGAGATAACCGACAATATCCATCGTTTTGTGCTTCTTGCTCTCGATCATGGAGCGCAGTGGCTCCTGCAGTAGACAACCCCGCGTATTCAGATTCCACAGTCGCGAGAGCAGGCCCAAGTGTGGTGGCAACTCGGAGATCTGAACATTTCCACTGATATTCAGCACGGACAAGCTGGAGAGTTCGTGCAGCGAGGCTGGTATCTCTTTGAGGAAATTATTGGTCATGTCCAGCATGGAGAGATTGGGAAAGATGACCTTGGACTTGTTGACGCCAACAACATTCCAATCGGCATCCTCGCTCTCATTGAACAGCGTCGTCGCATCATCGGTGGACAACTGAATGCGTGTCAGCAGATTATGAGCAAGGATTAGGGTACGCAACGCCTCCAGACGCAAATGCCGGCGATGGCGGCAGACGCTCTTCAGCACCGAAGCGCGAAAGGAGCAACTGCTGCCCTTTGTCGTTGTCTTATATATGGGTTCATCCGATCCGTCCGGCAGCTGGACGTGACTATAGCACAGCAGATTCGGATCGGATTCGGTGATGCGCGGCAAACTGGGCCAACACGAGATCTCATTGTGGCTCAAATCCAATTGCTTCAGCGTCGCTGGATAACTGGTCACATGACCCATGGAACGCAGACTGTTGTACGACATGTTCAGGCGTGTCAGATTCACAGCGAGACAGGGCAAAGCAGCCGGAATCGAGGTAAACAAATTGTTGGCAATATTCAGGCTACTCAGCTGGGAGGCGCCATGTGGCGGCGTCTTGCCGTCGGACAATGCTTGTTCCTGCTCCTGATCCTGCTGCCATTTCATATCATTATCCGTTATATCCAACGCTGTCGACCACAGATTCCGATGCGTCAAAGTTTGTTGGCAGACCGTATGCGGTTTATTGGACGCGGGCTCATCGCAGGACTGCAGCAGCTGCAACTTGTCCAGACTGAGCAGAGATCCGCTCGTTTGCATCGGAGGCACTGGCAGTTCCCTCAGCAAATTGAAAGCCACATTCAATTCACGCAGCTTCGGCGCACGCCACATGTCGAAAGGCAATTGTTGCAGCTTATTGTTGGATATATCCAATATGGTTAGGGCTGGCAACTGGAAGATTGCCGCCGGCAGCGATGTCAACTGATTATCCTGCAGAAATAGTTCGTCCAGCACGGGACAACTGTAGGTTTTGCCCAGCGGCGACGGCAACTCGGCGATTTTGTTCTGGGCTATGTTGAGATATCTACAATAAAGAAGGACAAATTAAAGTTGAAGCTGCAAGGATAATAAAATTACAGTTCGACACTCACTTGAGGCTAACCAGTTGAAACAGTTCCGGCGGAATGCTGGTGAGTACGTTGTGCGAGAAATCGATGCGTGTGATGGCCGTTAAGGCGATCTCGCTGAGCCGCGGATGCGTTGTTAGCTTGGGATTGAGCTGTAGGACACCACTGACCAGCCAGTCGATGCGCACAAAGGACAACTGGACATTCATGCTGAGACTGTGCCAATCGATGATGGTCGGCACATTGGGGAACATGGCGCTATACGAGATATTGCTGGCCGAGGGCAGGAACACATTTACCTCGACGGGCGTGGGCAGACCCTTCTTATTAATCTTATAATCGGAGTCGGGATGAACGCGTCGCGCCAACAAGCGACTCAAGAGTGCCTCATCCTCGCTAGCAATGGCCACACAGATGGCGCTGCCATTGTCATCTCTCGCCCCGAACTTGAGCAGTAGATCCAGCATGGCCAACGAGCGCTGCTTGCATGCCTCCGCAATGGGCACATTGCTCAGGCCATAGATCTCTTCGCTGCACTTGGGATCGTTGTGATCCTCGACGGGTTTCGCCACAATATTGGGATTGGCGCCATGCTGCAACAGCGCTTGGGCCACATCCAAATGCCCACCACGAGCGGCAGCCAGCAACGCTGTTTCCCTTGCCGCACCGCACAGCAAATTGATATGGATGGGACAGCGATGCGATTCCTGATCCTGCAGCGTTGCCTCGAGCGCATCACCCTCGCCGGAGATGTGCAGCCGGGACATGATGGCCTGTATGCCAAACGAGATGCGTCTCCTTGTAGGTGTTATGGGCGTGCTCTGGCCACCCGTTACGGAGCTGCTGCTGCCAACAGCGCCAGCATCCCCGCCGCCCCCATCCTCGCTCAACGTTCGCCGGCATCTGATTTGCCATTTCAGGAGCACGCCTAGCAACTGTTTGTTGCCCAACAAACTGGCAATGTAGAGACTCGTCTGACCTGTAACATCCTGCGCATTCGCATCGTAGGGCAGTCGCCACTCCCATTGGCCGTCCTCGTCGCGATATGTCTGATAGAGATACTCGGGATATGCATAGCCAATAATCAGTTCCAGCAGCCGGATATGCCCATTTATGCACGCAGCATGCAACGGCAACCAACGCTCCACTGTCGCCTGTTGTATCAGCTCCGGAAAGCGTTCCAGCATCAGCTTGGCAATCCCATAATGGCCATTGTGCACCGCCACATAGAGCGGTGAGTATTTGGTAACCGCATGCGAACGTCCATCGGCGCCGGCATCGATTAGTCTCTGCGTGATGCTCTCAAAACCCGATTGACTGGCACTGAAATTGCGATTGGGATTGAAAGTAAAATATTAATTAAAAGATGCAGATGCAATGGGTGCAGAGTGTTCCATAATAGAAGGAGAACCAGACACAATTCACATACAGTTCACATTATTTAAGGAAGCAATGTTCAAGTGGAACTAAAAGTGTACTAAAAAGTCACTTAAATAAACTAGATATAGCCAATTTCGAAATCTGACGATGAGGAACAAGAATATAGAGTATAAATTTAAATAAACAATCTATTGTTGCTATGGGATCCATATGGTAAGTGTTGGAGTATGCGACTCTAGTCACCTCTAATCGGGCATTGAGAATGACTAATTATAGGCGCCAAAAGTATAACGATTTACAAAAATGTAGGGTGATTTTTTAATGAGTGTAGATTATAGTAATATATATAGTTATCAAGATAATATAGTATTACACATAATCGTATAACAAGCACTTACATAAAAAGCAGCGTGTTTGCGCCCGATGGTGCCATATTGACAATAATCTGGCGCTCCCTGCCCAAAGCCTCGAGTAGCACGCGAACAGTGCGTTCATCTCCGGCACTGACTGCGGCACGCAGTTCATTGTGCTTTATCTGTCGCACCTCCTCGCGGGCATCTGCGAAAGGTTCAAAATAAGTTGATGATAAATTTATTGGCCATATGGTTAGCTGGAAAGAGTTTTCAGTTCATCGCACCCCTTCCGCCCGTTGTCTCGATGACCTCATCGACGAAATAGTCGCAGGCTTCCAAGGCTGTTTCGGTGCCAGGCTTTGGTCGCTCCACAAATTTCCAAGACATGGTTATGTAAGTAGTCCACAGAAAAAAAATAAACGAAAAAAAAACCCCAAGCTATGCTAATTTTATGCCATCATCAGCAGTGGAAAAGCCGTCTAAACTTGCCGCTGCCTCAATTGAAACTGAACTCAAAACTGATTGCCTTGGAAAATCGATGCGTTTGTCGAGCCTCGACTGGATTCATTCATTCATTGATGCCACAGCAGTAGACACACCATGCTGTTCACTGCGCAAGACACACAAATCGAGGGACAACTGTTGCACATCATTGCATTGTGTAGGGTAGTCCATGGACAGCGGCCAGTTTAATACCCTTTCAAAATGTACATCAAAAGGCTAGTCTGAAAATGTGCACAGCCATGCAACATCAAAAAACTTAACATTTCTCTCAGAAATTTTTCGGAATTTGAAAAAGAATTTTAATTTTTATAATTTAATTAGGTTTGTACTTGATTTGAGCCACCAAATTCGTATACATAATTTGGCTTTTATTTAATATTCGATAATATGAGTTTTTCCTTTATTTAAATATAATTATAACAATAAGTCAATAATTTAACACAATAACAATACAATAATCAACAATAATTGAGTATAGGGCATCGCCTAGTCGCGTACACCACCAACTATGTCGGTATACATGCAGTAAATAATATGCATATATCAAGTGACAGCAAGTCGCATTTTACAACTGCAATTTTTTATTCACATTACATTCAAATATTCTGTTTTACGCGCCCAATTGTCACATTTGGCGAACCACCCTGTGCAGGCACTACTTATTGACTTTTAACACTAACAGCGCAAACACACACAGTATGTTTTGAACTAGTCGTAATTGCAAATTTGGGCAAAAAGCTTTTGTTAATAGTCATCAACAGGAATTGCGTACATTTATAACTAGTAGTTTAATTGCACAGTCCTGATAAAAATGCGTCAGCTTTTTTCGAATTCTTCCTTATTCATGTGTTCAGCTATTTTTGACAGGCGAAAATATTTTGTTGCTACATTTTTTTTGGTTGTGTGAAATGAAACATCTGCTTATGTATATATGTGTGTGCGTGTAAATCTTAGTTACTGATTTTACTCACCCTCATCGGAGTCGTCCTTATGGTTCATGTCTTTGTCATATAGAGCGCTCGACGCACTTCATTCACCATACAAGTTAATTATTTATTGTTGCACATGTTTACCATATTTTTAGCGCCCTTTTTACAAATATTCTGCTGCTTTACTCGCGAAATTTTCACTTTGTTTGTTTACCTTCGCGCCAGGGCTGGCGAAAACGAATACGAGTTTCGTTAAGTTTTTTTTTAGCTATTTATAGTTTCGATTATACAGCGCTGCATCATTGTACTGAGTATCAGTTATACAACACTGGAACACTTTCAACAAGTAAACAGGAAGGGAAAAAAATAAAACAGACGATAATCGAGGCACAAAAAATTTAATAATTATTTTTAACGGTTTCATTGTGTTCTTTGTGCCTGAGGTAGTGTTTTTTTGAAATAGTCCAACCTCGGGCGGACAGACGTGGAAGGATAACAACAACAACATAGCAGCGACAAGCTTGCACAGCACACACCCAAAAAAATATACATACGTATGTATGTGTGTGTGTGAGACAGACTCGGTAATAAACACAACAATAAAAACGAATGGAAAAGTTTTGATATTTTGATTTGCAAAAATAAAAAGTAATTTGTAATAATTTGAGACGACGCTTCTTCCAATGCCGTTTTTCCAATGCAATGCCAAGCGCGTCTTTCACTTAGAGATGAGACATCGGTGGCAAAGGCCGTGCCGCGTAAATTAATGTACCTCCGATACCCTAAGCGCGAGGAGCACAACGAATTTGTGATTTCTTTTGCAACATTTCAATTCTACTTGTTCAAATGCACAAAATGTTTGTTTTTATAAAATGTGCAAAATTTCATTTAAGTAAACAAAAATGTTTTTGTGCAATTGTGAAATCATTGTAGAAAAACGAACTTTCTCACTTCGGTCGTCTGCAACGACTGATTCAGATTCTTGCGGCCAAGAGTGAGAGAGAGAGAGAGGCCCATTGATCAAACGTTGTTATATCGCTCTTGAGCCAAAAATATTACGAGTGTGAGCGTAAATGCTCACAAATAGAGTATGCCAACTTCCCCATGCGCTCACGTTTTTTCTTCTTTTTTTTTTGCTCTTTACTTGTTTGCCATTGGCACCGATGCCGCCGTTGCCACCGCTCTCACCTCTTGATCTCCCGCACTAAACAACACTGTATGATTCATGCCAACAAAATATAAAGTCCATGTTTTTTTTTTGTTTTGCAAGCTTAATCCATCTGGCAAATTATATTTTTTAGAAACGTACTTGTTTTGTCAACAAGATCTTTTCTTAAATTGCATACGATTAGTAATGAGTGATTCTTACAATTTATTAAGGAGCAAAAGCACACAAAGTTAGCATTTGTATATTTTTACGGGTTTTCAAATAATTTAAAGTATTTCACAATTACAGTGGTCCCATGTTAAAGAGTACGCTTCGTGTCACCACTTTTAACAAGTTTCCATTGTATGGAATATTTTCGATTTTATTAAAACTGAACTTTTATTATTCAAAATCGTTGCAAATCCGAAAATGATAAATTACTCATTAAAAAAAATTTACAAACATTTAATCCCAAAACGTCGCCATCTTATTTATTTAGCTTTTCCACACACAGATCGCCATGACTAAAAATTGAGTCGCTGACTTGAAGTGGAACAAAATCAACACCAACAACAATATGTACCAACTAGAACAGCAACAACAACAACAACAACACGAACGAAAACGAAGTCTGCTCGTAACAAGGATAAAAAAGAAAACTGAAACTGCATGCAACGATTAAAAGACAAAGCGGAGCAGCAAAGAGAAAAAATTAAACATAAATAAATAATAATTAAGATATATACATATATATATAAATAAATAATAATTAAAGATGTGCGAAATACAATACGCATCCTGCCAGCCGCCGCATGTGACCGCTGCCATGTGCTTCTCGATATATCTCTGGAAATATGATCCTCCCGATATTGTGGATCTCACCTGCCTGATGCCCAACGGGGTTGTGCTCCAGTTGCGCGCAGAATCGACGGCAACCATACGGGAGGTGAAGGCGGAAATGGTGGCACTGGGCAAAGTGCAGCCCTTGGGCTATCTGCTCAAGGATGCGTGTGATTATCAGGTGAATGGCATCTCGCACTATACTATCGAAGCATATACTGATGAGACGAAGCGACTGATTGAGGTCCAACCGTATTTTGGAGTACTCAAATTGGGTGAACGCACCGATACTACCAACTTTTCGAGCGATTATGAATTAACGAAAATGGTCAGCGACATCATTGGCAAGTCCTTCGATCATCAGAATAGCCACGGTACACCGGAGGTGGAATACTTTCGCAGCAAGGTCAACGTGATATGCGATGGCATCAAGGTGGAGCGCACGAAATACTCCTGGCAACAGCGATTACTCTACGAGCATCCGCTGCGATTGGGTAACTCCACACAAATGCCGGAGTTGATACGGCAACGACATCCAACATCGGCATTCCTCATCACCGTAAAGAACGAAAACGATCAGAGCGCATTTACGCTCTCCGTCTTGGAGCATGATACTCCACTGAGTTTGATTGAGAGCACGCTGCAGAAGATGAATCGTTCACAGATCAAGATTAATGATCGCGCCACCGACTATATACTCAAGGTGAGCGGACGGGATGAGTATCTGTTTGGGGATCATCCGCTGATACAGTTCCTCTACATCCAAGAGATGCTCTCCGATGCAGCGGTGCCCAATGTTGTCCTCCAGCCCGTCATCCGTCTTGATGCGTACATCAATCATTACAACGAGCAGCAGAATCAAAGTCTGAAACGTCCCCCAAAACCGGAACGTCAAATTGTTATGGAGAAATCGATTGCAATGCTGTGGGATTTGCAACCGCAAAATTTTACGCTCACCTTGCATGGCGTGACAAATGTGAACTTTGATCCGGCGCGTGCATTTAAGGTAGGCGTCCATGTGGGACTATATCATGGCGATCGCAAGTTGTGCGCCCTGCGCAGTGTGGATGCTTCGGCCTCGGGCAACTCATTGGATTTCACATTTGAAAACAATGATTTGGCATTCGATATACAAATGCATAATTTGCCACGCATGACGCGACTCTGCATTGTAGTCTTCGAGGTGACGAAAATGTCGCGCTCAAAGAAGTCCTCGAACACCAACAGCAGCACCTTTAAGGACGTCTACTACAACAATAATCCCTTGGCGTGGGTCAACACAACGCTCTTCGACTATAAGCACCAGTTGCGCAATGGTCGCCAGACCCTGTACACCTGGACCTATGCAGATGATATACAATCGGATGATGTTTTCTATCCGCTGGGCACTGTTGAGTCGAATCCGCGCAAAGACGAATGTGCCGTTGTCCATCTGCAATTCCATCAGGGCAGCAGCGAGATTGAGCACACGCAAGTCTGCTATCCCAGCGAGGATGATGTCCTGCAATATGCCGCAGATAGGGCGCGAGCGAATCGCGATAAGCAACAACAAATGGTGGATCCGGAGAAACAGTTGCGAGACCTGAGCATTCTGCTGGCCAACTATTCGGGCAAAGACAAAATCTACGAGATGGTCGATCAGGATCGCAACATCATCTGGGAACGCAAGTGAGTTGATGACTATTAAATCTGTTTCATATCAAAAACTAATTGTTGCGTATTTACAGAAACGAAATATTGCGCGAATTTCCGGAGGAGCTGTCCGTGCTGCTGCACTGCGTCTATTGGAATGAGCGCGATGATGTTGCCGACATTTGGTATCTGCTCAAGCAGTGGCCACTCATCGCCATCGAACGCTCGCTGGAGCTGCTCGACTACGCCTATCCGGATCCAGCAGTGCGTCGATTTGCCATCAAATGTCTGCACTATCTAAAGTGAGTTCAACTTTGAAATATACGTATATGTATATTTATATCTATATGTTGAATATATATCACCTTGTATCACACACAGAGACGAGGATCTGTTGCTGTATCTGCTGCAGCTGATGCAGGCTATCAAGCATGAATCGTATTTGGAGAACGATCTGGTTATATTTTTGCTGGAGCGCTCGTTGCGCAATCAACGCATTGGACACTATTTCTTTTGGCATCTGCGATCCGAAATGCATACGCCTTGCATGCAGACACGATTCGGATTACTGCTGGAGGCGTATCTAAAGGGTTGCAAGCAGCATGTGAAACCGCTGCGGAAGCAGCTCGAAGTGCTGGAGAAACTGAAGCAGGGTTCGGTGATAGCAAAGAAGGGCAGCAAGGAGAAGGTGCGCAATGAGCTACAAAAGTTTCTGCACAACGAGCACAACAACGGCGCCTTCCAGAACATCCAGAATCCGTTGAATCCCAGCTTCAGATGCAGCCGCGTCACGCCCGACAAGTGCAAGGTGATGGACAGCAAGATGCGACCGTTGTGGGTCGTCTTCGAGAACATCGATCAGACGGCGAGCGATGTGTATATCATATTCAAGAATGGCGATGATCTGCGCCAGGATATGCTCACCCTGCAAATGCTACGCGTTATGGATCAGTTGTGGAAACGCGAAGGGTGCGTCTTATTATTATTATTATCACTATTGATTTTTATGTGTATAATACTGAGCTCATATCAATTCATATATTTCAAGGAAAAACTAATTTAGGTTCCGATTCTGGTTCTAAAAGTATAAGAGTTCCGGTAGAAATTTCAGTATTTTATCAAGCAATTTTACGATATTCGGTTACTTATTTATACCTGAATTTTTTAACGTGCTAATATGGAAAGATAAAATATAAAAAATATAATTGAGAACGTGTGTAAATTAACACATATATTATATAGCTTGGGCGGTATTTTAATTGATAGTGAAATTATGAGAATTGAAAAACTGAAATGGGTAAAATAGGTATAAAAATCAGGCGGCATTTTCCTGATCTAGCCTTTCCAATCCGATGTTTCCGATTTGGTATTTTCGTGGCAAATAATATAAGTTATTTTAATTAAGGTTCTGATTCCGATTCCGGTTCAGAATTTCAATCGATAGACATGCGGACACCCTGATTTAACTTTAAAACTATTTATCTAACCCCTAGAATGGATTTACGCATGAACATCTACAATTGCATCAGCATGGAGCAGAGATTGGGCATGATCGAGGTGGTTCGGCATGCGGAGACAATTGCCAACATACAAAAGGAGAAGGGTATGTTTTCGGCGACGTCACCGTTTAAGAAGGGTTCGCTCTACAGTTGGCTCAAGGAGCACAACAAGGCGTCCGAGAAACTGAACAAGGCCATCAAGGAGTTTACGCTCAGCTGTGCCGGCTACTGTGTGGCAACCTATGTCCTCGGCGTTGCCGATCGTCATTCGGACAACATAATGGTCAAACGTAATGGACAGGTTAGTGAAATTCGCCAAAATTGCCTATTCACTTATGCCATTGATGCCTGGATTGTTTTTACAGCTTTTCCACATCGATTTTGGCCATATTCTGGGCCATTTTAAGGAGAAGTTTGGTGTGCGACGTGAACGTGTTCCTTTTGTGCTAACCCATGACTTTGTCTATGTCATCAACAAAGGATGCATTGATCGTGAGGCAAAGGAATTTTGTTATTTTCAGGAGTTGTGCGAGCGCGTAAGTTGCCACTGATTGCATAAATAAATATATATAATGAAAGCCCCATTTTAAATTTGTTTTTTTTTACTCTATTTTAGGCCTTTTTAATTTTACGTAAACACGGCTGCCTTATTTTATCGCTGTTCTCAATGATGATTTCAACGGGACTGCCGGAACTGTCTTCTGAAAAGGATCTAAACTATTTACGTGAGACTTTGGTAAGCCTTATCCTATGTCATTATATCTTATAGATCATCTGATAGATTGTTGCCATTTGTATTTACTCAAAACATCCCAAATAGTATTAGTAGTAGAAAGATTTGTTATTAACCCTTCGCTGAAAAGCGTTTACACAAAGTAGAATTGATTATCATGTATAATTTAGTCATCTCAAATAGTTATTGTTTTTTATTATTTTATTACTATTATTATATTATTTTATTTTATTGTTTTATTATTTTGTTATGAGAAAGTCTATAAAATTGATTTATTGCTTCTTTTTTAAGTACAAACTAATCTGTGATCATGTTTGCTGTGAACCTACCCAAAATGGCTATATTGTTGAAGTGTTTATTTATTTAAACAAATGATAATATAGAAATGAAAAATATAAAAAATAACATGCTATTCTTCATATTATAACCAGGTGCTGGACTACACGGAGGAGAATGCTCGCAAACATTTCCAGGCGAAATTCAGCGAAGCTTTGGCCAATTCGTGGAAGACCTCACTCAATTGGGCCTCGCACAATTTTTCGAAAAACAACAAACAATGAACGACTACAGACAAATAAGAACAATCAGATATTTTTGCGAGATATAAAACCATAATCACACCCACACACTGTTTACGTTTCTGTCAAACATTTCTCTGTGTTTTACGTTTTCCGGACGAGGCGTAGTACAATTTTTGTTCATATATAATACAAACCGAGTTCAAAACTATGTGTTCACTACATTAGGCCAACATACAGAAACACACACACACACACACACACACATACACTCTCACAAACACGGCACAAATAACACTTTATATACTTTACATATAGATAGCCGTTATGTTCTGCAAACAAATGCTCCAATATTATTATGTTTTTTCTGTTTCCCATTGTAAATTCATTTTTTTTTTGTTTTGTAATGTTCGATTGCCAACTTGTATAAAAATAATTTCTAGCTTTTTGTCTTGATTTTTTCTTGTCCCACACAAACACACACACACACTTACCTAAACAAATAATTATGAATGTATCCTATTATTATATATCTTTAATTTAAGCGCGTAACTTTTTTTCGTATCTAATAAGTTGATTATACCTATAATTAATAAGGGTCTTATGTACTCCAATTTTGTCGGCTGACAACCGAAAAAGGAAAACATCTTTTGTGTTTTATGGTTTTTTCTAATATTATGTTTATCTTATACCGTACTTCATGCGTGGCTGGATGATAACATCTTACATATATACATACATACATCAAAACAAGTTAAAATAGAAATGGAAAAGCAAACAAAAAATTAATAAAATACGCCGGGTAATTCATAAAACTTATGCATGCATATACCATTCGACATAAATGATGCTTGATGTATACATTAGTCGAAAGATACAATTAAAAATAAAATAAACAAAAATGTGCTTCTACGGATAGACTGTATGCAACACCAAATTGTGTCGTTTTTTTTTTTGTCTGTTTCAGGGGGTTCTTATATAAATGATATCCTGGCTCAAACAGTTTAGCTGAACTTATGAAAGCTAGCAGTTAAACATATAAAGGTATGCTTTCCTTCAGGATGAGCTCATAACCGATTTTTTTTCCAGAATTTCCAATATTCTATCAAATTTTGCAAATAAATAGACAAGTGGAAGAAAAATGAAGAACCTAAAAATCGCAATTAATATGGCCATTTGGTGGACTAAGCGGATATCCTGTTGAACAAAGATATATAAATGTAAATATATATATATATATAAATATGATATAAGAAATTGCTCATAACTCTGCCTTATCTTGGCGGATCCTTACGAGTCCTGGGCCAAACAATTTATTTTGAACTTACATTTAAATTGTCCCTGTAGTTTCCGAGAACATAACGATACAATCTCAAAGTTGGGATTTATAGCTGTTGTGATCTACCCGGATAATGTGGTTGAATAAAAACATTATAGAGCTCATTTAGTATAAATTTTTATTTGACATCAATAATTCAGTTTCAGTTTTATGTACGTATATAAAATATATTATTTGTTTAAAACTAGTTTCGTTTCCGGTTAACTTTACACTCATCTCATGACCATAGACGACGCAGCATATATAAAATTATATTCATATATATATATATAAATATATGTATATATATATATATATGTCTATATATACTATACTACATAACCCTATCGCGCGTTTTTCAGTTAGGTTCGCGGCTCTAAGTGTTTGAAACCTTTGCCAAACAGCGTCTCTTAAATGCACACAGTACACTGTTAAAAAACGTTGTCAGCATTCTACATATATATAAACAAACGGATGATGATTAAATGAAAAACAAAAACGTTGTGTACACAGTACCGAGAAATATATATCGTAATACAATTTTAAAGAGCCTAGGCGGAATTAATATTCATGGAAATTTGATTTTCTCTTCATTTTTTGCTTTTCGTTGTTTGCATTCATTTTTTCCTTCTTTTTTTATTTATTTTGTTTTTGTTGTTTTTTTTTAACGCTAACTATAAAATGGTTAACGGTTAATCGGGAAAATATTTAGGTTATGGAATCGTTTAGATTTTATTATTGTATATACGTCAGTAGTATATCAAGTATATCAAGTTAATATCCTTTAATAAAAATAGTTTATATTAAATATATGGGTTATTTTTTGTTTTTACTCATTTTTTGCTTTTGTTTTGTTTTTTTGTTGTTGTTGTTTCTGTTTTTGTTTTTGTTACATTGTTGTCGGTGTAAAAATACTGTATTTACAAAAATTACAACTATTTTTACTTATAGCATAACATATAAATAGTAATTTTTGTATCATATAAATAATTTAGAAAATATGAGAAATATTTTTTTGTCTTTTTTACTTTTTAGGAATATATATTCTTTTCGTTTATTTGTATTTGTTTCAGTTGTACGAAATTTAGGTCTGTGTGTGTTTTTTTGTAAATATTTTCTGTATATGTAGACGTAGCGTTCTTTTTGTACATTTTTTTTTTGCAATTTGAATTAGTTTTATATATTTTTTTTTTTAGCTTAAATTGACGTTTTTGTATTAAGCTGAGCCATTCATCAAAAGTGTCTAAATAAATACTTAATTGAACAATTTAAAATTAAGAAAATTTTGGCAATTTAATGTCAATCTTAAACTGTTCAATTAAATTTCAGTTTTAATTGCTTAAAATTGTTCAAGATTAGTTTTTAACATCTTTTAAATGCAAACATAGTAAAATAAATAAGTTTGACACTTAAAAATATTTTGCTATATTTGCATTTAATATTTAATGAAATTGCTTGGACTAAACACATTTTGAAACTTGGAAAAAAGTCAAATATGGCTATGATATTATTATGCTTAATTAAATGTTTGCTGTATGGCTCTAGTTTAATACAAAATCGATTGTCAATCAATTGCTATTCGCATCTGGTATTTGGACCTCTCTTTTGTTGCTTTGTATACCACTTGGGTATGCATTTTAGAATAACATATTGTGTGAAAACAGTTTTTGATTCATGTGTGAATGTTTCAATTTGTAAGTAGAAGTTTCGTAGTACATTTCTCTCCTTTTTTGTTTTTATAAATCCCTAGTTTTGTTTTCATGTTCAAAGGCACACGCATTCTATATAAAAAATCTGATTTGCATTTCTTTTGTTTTTTTTTGTTTTTGATTTTTTTTTTTTCAAAATGTTTTAATACATAACACACACATACATATAAAAAGTAAGATGCAGTGGTCTATGTTAAATTTCTTATTTTTCTTCTCTCTAAAAAAATTTTAAGTTCAGTCTGTTTCAAGGAAATGTTTTGATAAAAAAAATCATCTAAGGACCAATATCTTAATTGATATTGAAATACGGGTCTTTAAATATTTTTTTTGAGATTCTTCAAGACGTGCATCTTATGGGAATTTGAAAAAAAAAAAATTAAATCAAATATATGTATTGTATTTTACTCCAAAGTTTGGTTAGTGAATATGTTGGCCAAAAAATAGATGCCTTGTTGGACATTTATATTCTTAACTGATTGCATAAATAGTTATGGAACGGGTTTGAAAACTTTTTAAAATTTGATTTTCTTTTTTTTTTTTAGGAAAACTCGTAGTTCTTTTGAATTGTCTCGGCCTTAAAATAAAAACCCTAGCTAACTTAATGCAAAACAATTGAGTTACAACTAAAATATCAGCTAAACTTATCCGATAGTTATGTGTGTAGTGTGTGTGTGTTGTGTGTGTGTGTGGTTTGAATGTCGTCTTCTTAAGCTCTACTAGTGCATAAATGTACTTAACTCGAGGGCTGCCCAGACACTGGAAAGGAAGCGCTGGGCTGTGGTCTAGTAGAGGTGGTGTTGGTGGTGCAAGGGAGCATGTGAGGGTCTCTCAGTGTTTTGACAGATTCAATGGTAAGTCTGTAAAACAAATATGATTTAAATTAGTTATTATTTGGCATTTAAAAGTGCAATTTGTACTTTACCTGAACTTAGTTCATTTCTTAGACTGCTATTTTGAAACATTGCGGATTGTACTGAGGAGGCGAGGCTGCCGCTTGCACCGCCCATGCCACCACCAATTGGTGCACTGGCGCTGGAGACGGAAATGTTGGTCGTGGTGGTGCTGGTGGTGGTGGTGCGATGATGACTGGACGATGACGACGACGACGACGATGACGACGACGACGCTGCAGCATTCGTTGACAACATTTGGTCAGTACAAGTATCAGTCAGTTTTGGCGTGTGCGTTCGATGCTCGGCCAAATGTGTGGGCGGCGTATGATTATGATGCGCCACCGGATGCACCGCCGCATGCAAATGTCCCATATGCGCAGGATTCGATGACGATGGCTGGCCAAATGCTGAGGCCGCCGCGGCCGCGGCAGCAGCAACAGCCGCAGCACTCACACCATTATAGCCAAAAGGATGATACGGCGATTGTGGCGATAGTCGAGCCACGGCTCCACCGCTGCTCGAATGCGAATGTGGATGCGGATGCGAGTGCTGCTGCGGTGGCTGCTGCGGCGGCGGTGGTGGTGGTGGTGGCAACAGCGGCGCAGCGCCCGCCTGATAATGCTGCACCCACAACGGATTGTGCCGCAGCGCCGCAAGCGTCGATATGTATGGATGGTAGAGCGATGGCGACACCACCGATGGAATGTATGCGGCTGCAGCGGCAGCGGCAGCAGCAGCTGCAACCGCTGCACTGCTTGTCGTCGGCGTGGGACTGGCTGTGCCGCCATTCAATTGGGACGCCGCTGCCGTCGGCGGATACATATAATAGTGCAAGGGTGAACCGACAGCAGCTGCTGCGGCAGCAGCAGCTTGTGCCGCAGCGGCTTGTGCGCTTGGCGAGCCACGCTGAAGTTGCTGGAGATGGCGTCGCTGCTCTGGGGAGGATGTGCTGCTGCGCTCGCTGGGCGAGGGGCAACTTGTATTGCTATTATTGTTATTGCAGCTGGTTGTCGGCGAAGCGAACTCGCGCCGTATCGATGCAGTCTTCTTGGGCACGGTGCGATGCGGCGTATTCCCAGCACCACCAGCAGCAGCTGGCGAGGCGCTCGATGAACGCGGCGGCGATAACAGATCACGTGTGCCACCGCTACCGCCAGCAGTCTGTGGAATGCCAGCGCCAACATAGGGCGCATAAAAGGAATGATGCTGCTGCTGCAGCTGCTGGGCCAGCTTATAGCTGCTCTCCGGTGGCGTGCGTCGCCCGTAGTCAATGGGCAGCGGTGACCCGGCAGCGGTGGCATATGGAGGCGATCGTTGCTTCTTGCTGGCCGCATGCGATGGCGATTTGCCGCCATTGCTGCCGCTTGCCCCCATTTCCGGTGATTTCGGGGAGTGAAGCAGCGCTCGTGGGTAATTCGAGGAGCTGCCGCTGCTGCTGCTGCCATACAAGCCATGATGATGCTGATGATGATGCGAATGATGATGCGAATGATGCACATTGCTGATTATCGTCGCCGGCTGATCGTGACTCTTTTTGCTGCCGCTGCTGCTGCTGCTTCCGCCGCTGCCGCCCAGCAGCGAGTGTATGCTATATGAGCTATTCAGTCGTGTCGGCTGCTGCGTTGCTTGTGCACCAGCTGCAGCTGCTGCTGCTGTCGCTGTCGTTGTGGTGGGGGGCGTGGTCAGCATCACTTTGGCCTGCGGCGGCGCCAAATTCATTGGCATCGTTGCTTTGCTGGCCAGTGTGCTGCTTATTAATGTACTGCTATTGCTGCCGCCACCTTTGGCGCGACTTCGTTTGCCACCAACGCCACCGCTACCACTAAGACTGCCACCACCACCACTACCAATACCACCGCCGCCGCCTCCTCCTCCTCCGCCACCGCTGCCATTGTTAATACAACCATTGTTATCCTCCAGCGATACCTTCTCGAATTCACGCAGTATGCGCTTGCGCGGCGACTGATGATGATATTCGACTAGACGGCTGGCAGCCGCTGCCGACGATGGCGGCGAGACCTAAAAACATATAAAAAGATCAATGAGAACTTTGTCGAAGTGCCGAGAATAGGCTTGCAAATGAAGCGCGATGTTCTATATAAAATTATATAGTGATATGCTACTCAAATTGGCAGTTTGCCTCTGCATGATGAAACTTACAATTGTTGAGTTTGAAAATATTGATACTCATCAACAAAAGCTAGACAATTAATTTTTATTGATTCGGTGCTTACCTTGTGTGCCAAGGAGTGACTTAGACTACCGATGGCTCCGCCACCGCTGCTGTTGCGCTCTGCTGTTGACGTTGGCGCTGTTGATGATGATGCTGCTGCTGCTGATATTGCCGCCGTCGCTGCTGGTGTCTTGGACAATTGCTCGAGGCGTGCGGGAACGCCATCGATTAGTTTCTGTATGATGCTATTGAGCTTGGCTCTGGGTTTCTGCTTTTTAAGTCTTATGTTTGTTGTTGTTGTTTTTGTTGCTGCCGTTGCTGTCGTCGCTGATGTTGTCGTCCTAGTGCTCCTCTCGCTGCCAACCTCCTTCTCATATTTGAGCTCGCCATTCAGCTCACTCGAATTGCCGTTGAGCAAGCTGGCTGTCGTTGGTGTCGCATCGTCCACTGTAACGGACATGGCATCCTCATCCTCGCTCGTGTTCATTTTCTCCACAGTCGCTTCAGCTTTGAGCTCAACCTTGCTGTCATCATCCGGACACGTTTTTGCCTCCGGCTCTGTCTTGATCTCATCAGCCACATCATCCTCGTCCACTTTTATCGCTTCCGGCTCAACTTTCATTTCATCATCTGATTGCTGCTGCTGCTCCGGCGTTTCTATAGCTTTAAGCGTCTCATCGCCATTCTCCAGCGTTTGGATGCGCTCAAAAATCGACAGTGGATCGTCGATAGCAATCGTTGGCTCGTAGGGACGACGTCGCTTACGAGCCGCAGCCTGTCGCGCTCTTTGGCTAAGGACCACATTGTGGCGGGGACGCTGGTAGTAGAGCGACAGTTCTTTGGAGATGCCACGACGCGGCCGCGTCTGCTTCCAGGGCTGGTCACGTTGCCACGGAGATGACTGTATGGAACTATTATCATCCGAAACTGCAAGGCCACATTAGATAAATATAACATTTTATAATAACTATTTGCATTCCACTTACAGCTTAGCGATGTTGAATTCTCGTTCTTTGGATACGTTGTTGTCACGGCCGATGTGGGCGTCACCGTCGCCGATGTCGCCGCCGATGGTGTCCGAAATGGTTTTCGCGGCACCGACACCCAACCACCCTTATCGCCGTCCTTAGCCCGTGCCAGTTCCAATATGAATTTACCATCTGGAAAACAAACAAGAAAATCAGGGCAATTTATAATTTTCGTTTAGAATGAAAGTTGTTTACAGCTAATTACAATAATCAATACTTGGCTTATCGGATAACTTGTGTCCTCTATGTTCAGATAAACAAAACCCTAACCAGATTGCTGTCAATATAATTTTTACAATAAGTCATAAAATGTCTGGCTATATTATAAATTGAAAAGGTATTTCTTACTGCGTTTTCTTGTATGACTAATCAATTAAGTAGTCTAGACCTAAAGATTGGTTTGTTATTACAGACGGGGACACATGTCTAAATCCAATATAGCCTATTTTGATGTTAATCAAGAATATAAATTATTTATTGGGTCATAACTGCTTCCTTCTGACCATTAGATAGTTTTGCACCACTTCGTTATACTCTTTTTAAGCGGGAGTTGTATTTATAAATTAATTATTTACAATTATTATAGAATGGTTACCTTTGAAAAACTGCAGCCGGCCACCCAAGCCTGGCATGCTGTTGTTGCTGTGCGTTGATATCGGATGCCTGCCCATATCAAAGCCACTGCTGCTGCCGTTACCAAATTTGCTGCTCTTCGTTGTTGTGGTTGAGGCAACCGCAACGGCAGCAGCGGCAGCACTTGGACCATTTAGTGAGCTATAATCCAGAACACCTGACATGACATCAATGGGCGCTTTTGGAGCTGCGGCAGAGGCGGCAACGAGCGCTGTGGCAGAGGCCGTCGCCATGGTGAGAAGACTTGAGCTGCTGCTGCTTTGGCTGCTGCTGCTGTTGCTGCTTTTTGTTTTAGTGGGCGCTGACAAAGTGGGCGTGATGCCATTGGATGTCGTTGATAATGTTGTTGATGAGGTTGATGACGTCGATGTTGTTGTTGCTGCTGTTCCCGTTGTTGTTGCTGTCTTCAGTTCTGGTGCGGCGGGCAGTTGAAATGTGGCAGAAGCAGAAGCAGCTGCAGCTACTGTTGTTAACAGTTGAGCGGCCGCTGCGGCTGCTGCGTTGGTGCCGTTTAAACCATTTTTGAGTAAAAACTTGGCAGCCGCCTCTGCAATTAAGCGCTCGCTGTTATTGGCACTGTTGTTGCTGCTGCTGCCGCTGCTGTTACTGTTGTTGTTGCTATTATTGTTGTTGCTGCTGCTCTTATTGCGCTCATCGGTCATTTTTGCATTAGCTGCAACATTTTTACGCCGTACTTTATGTTATGCTGTTTCTGTTTGTTGTTTGCCTCGCTTCACTTCATTAATTTATGTATTTTTTTCATTCGTTTTTTTCTTTCTTCCTCTTTTATTTGTGTTGTTTTTCTTGCACACACGCATACAGGACACACAACAGTTAGTTTTCACTGCCACTGTTGCTGTTGTTGAGACAAACACAAACACACTAAATTAAATAAAAAATTATGTTTAATTTCTGTGTAACATTTTTGTTTTTTTTACTCTTCGTTTTGTTCTTGTTTTTATACGTTCGCATTTTGTTTTTATATCTTGTGCTCCATCTTTTTACTCCACACTCTGTTACATACACACACTGACAAACACACACATACCCGCTACCGCACACAGACAAACACTTTCCACGTTAACTGAACACACACAAACATAGACGAGAGCAACAAACACTCGCTACTTCACTCGTTTGCTCTCCCTCTTTCTTTCGCGATCTCTCTCTGTGTGAGCGAGCGAGTGTCCGGTGCTGCTCACACCCAAGAACGTTTGCTGCGTGCTCCACCAACTGCCATTTTGTTTAATTTTTAATTTTAGCGTACGACTGAATTTACATGCATGGTTGCTTTATACACATGTACATATACATATATATGTATGTATGTATGTAAGAGGCGCACTATCTATGAAATGTGTCCTAGGTTATGAACCGACGATAACTGTTATAAATTACATTCAACAGTTTGTCGATACACACATTATACAATTACAAATTACAGTTAGAAGCCGGCATAATTACGAGATTATTTTTGTCAAAAAATATCTACGCATAATCATAAATTAATGGTTATCAACACGTCCCATTGGACTTCGGACATATACATGCATACATACACACATACATACAAATACATATACGTCTATATGTATGTATGTATTTACGTACTTATATTTTGCCATATGTTTTGAGATGCTGCGTAACAATTGTTTTATAATAGTTTATTGTCGAGCTCATTCACAGTTTCAACTTTTATTCCACAATTCATTATTATATTGTATTGTATATTTCGTAGGCTTGCACACAAAAAAACATTGTTTTTTTGTTGTTGTTATTGTAAATTCCTTGCGCAGAGTGCAAAGCGAACAGTTCGCGGCCGTTGATTATCGCACAAAGTTGACGGCGTCGCATAACAAAATATGCCAGCTCGGCATCGTGTGTGTGTTGAGTAGCAGAGGGAGCGTCTGCTATCATTTTTAATGTTGTTGCACCTCATTCAATTATTTATTTGCATTTTAGTTTTAATACCATTTTTTCACATATATATTTCTTTTTCACACCCATTTTAACATTTGGGCATGGGCATGCAGCAGTTGGTTGGTTGGTTAGAGGGAGCAGGAGCACAAAGAGCACGTAGAGCACCATACAAAAAACGAAGCGGAAGAGGAGATAAAATAATAGAAAAAAACGTTCTCCAATTACCATTACCATCGGCAATGTTTTTCACATTTTTCACACAAATCGCGCGCACGAAAGTACGTAAAATGTTAAGGAAAACGTTGCGGTATCTTTGTTGGGCACTTTGAAACTATTTGAAACGAATAAATTACTAAATTAATACGTTAAAACTTAATTTTAAAAAAATTATCAACGAAAAACGCAGTGCTCAAGCACAGACGGTAGGGAAGTTGATATCGATTGCACCTATCGATAAATTAAATGTGCATGCAATTTATGCATGCTGTCGATGCTTCGCATATCGATATAGTTAATAATATCAACCATGCTCAGACAGCGTTGCCAACTAAACGTTGTAAGTTAAGTGCGGTATTTGAAAACCTGATTTTGTAAAATATAATATAATGATTATCATTATTTGAAAAGATTAAAGCGACAAAAATATATATTTAATTATTTTTTTTACATTTATTTATTTTAGCTAGGTAAATATTAAGTGTATTGCAAGTGTCATTTATTTCTGGATAATACTGTATGCTCGATAAGAATCGGTTATTTCGGTTATTTTCAATGTTTTTTTTTTTGCATGGAATAAAATATATTATTATTATTTGTATTATTATTTAGCTTATGCGTAAGAATGTGTGTGTTGTGTGTGTGTGTGTGTGTGTAGTCGAAATACAACCCATCTGCTGCTGCTTACAAATTAATACAACTCCGATTTGCCTGCACCTCTCTGAACTCTCCCACTTCATAATATGTTGCATTATCTTAGATCGTATATATATATATATATATATAATTATTTATAATTTAATACATAGTATAGAGGGGCATATATCGCCCTTGAGTTGAATGCTATGCGCTTTTGATATGAGTGAGAAAGTTGTTTGTTTTTTCAATTGCACAAAAGTGGTTAAGAATACAATTAAGAATAGTTTTTTGTTTTTTAGACAATTTTTGTAATATATATATATATATATAATATTGCACAAAGTAAATTGCAGTTTGCAACAAAAAAGAGCACACAATAATAAATTAATTTTAATTTGGGATTTTTGTTTTGTTTTTGCTAATGCTTGTGCTTGTTAAACATAATTTAAATATCACAGACTTTTTGCCAATTGAATTAATATGCTTAGTTAATTTTGTATATGCCAAAAGTGTAAATAAAACGAGCGATAAATTAAATAATAAATAAAATCGAAGAAATCTTGAAAGATATCTTAATCTTAGACTTAAGCGCATAAATCTAAACAAGCCCGTTGAGCACCAGCTTAAAGTGTTAGCTAAAACTTAATCTAAACACATTTGAAGCCAATGTCATTGCAGCTATACAAAATCAGTCAAATATTGAAATGAAATCAAGTCTTGTGTTTGAACCATGGCACATAATATATATACTATATAGTTATAATTGAAAAACCATGAGCCAAGCCTATGAAGATGATGATATCTCTATATATAAATATATATATATATAAATCTGCTATGTAAATACTGTATTGTTGTTGTTGTTGTTGGGATACTCGCAGGATTAAGTTATTACCTAACGTAATTTCAGATGCGATTTAGCTTCGAGTTTTCGGTTCACTTAGTGCAAGTTATCCACACGACTGGACTGCAAACCGAGTGTGTTTAGGTTCATTCCTGGCGGCACCACGCCCACGCCCACTCCAACGCCAACGCCCCCAACGCTGACGCTGCCGCCTTCGCTCTCGCTCTTCCAGGACGACACAGGAATGTGTGGTGCTGGCAAACAATTACGCAGCGTCTGCACTATTTGTATGGTGTCCATTAGGGCTGTGCGGCAAAAAGGGAAGAGACTTTCAGTCAAGTAAAAACGATTAATATTTACAGGATGCACTTACTCTTCTGGAGACTTTCGCTCTGCTTGCCATAGGGCTTGCACATGGAGGGTCTTATGTAGGTCTTCATGCGCGACATATTGCGCATCAGCTCCGAGAAGATGCGCACAATCTTGTCCTGACCGACGCCCATGTGATCGATGCGATTCGCATCCTGGCTGGCCCAGGCACCATTGTGCAATGCCAACAGATCCTTGTTCGATTCAATCGAGTCCAGATTGGAGCTAAGCAATATACAACAATGAGTTGGCGAAATAAAATATATTTACAGCTGTGTTCCAAATACTAATAGCGCAATGTTAAAAAAAAAATACTTTAAATATAGTTAAAAAATCGGAATAAAAGCAATTAATACTGAAGATAGATTGAAGAAAACATTAAAAGTTGGCAAAGCTTGCAAAGTCCTTAAATTTATAATTTGCATATTTATTTGATCATTTAAATTAATCATTTTATTGAAGAGGTCTGCTTTGAGAGACAGCACCACGATTATTTTCACGGCAATTTTACAGGATATGCGTGCGAAACTCACCGTAAGGACTCGGCCATATTCTTGTGCGTTAGCTGATCCATCGAGGAGTGCGAGGAGGACGAGGAGGACAACGAGTGCGGCGACTGCGACGGTGATGGTAGCGTATGATGACCATGATGCACCTGAGCGCCAACGCTGGAGCTGATTGCCGCTGCGCTGCTGCTGACAGCCAAAGATGCCGCTGGCTGCTGCTGTTGTTGTTGTTGCAGCTGCTGTTGCTGATTGGAGGCAACTGCGGCGGCAACTGCTTGCGACTGCATCATGCCCTGAATTTGCAAATTAGCCGCCGCAGCTGCCACAGCCATGGGATCAAAATGCTTCGGATCTAGCTGGGCAAAAACACGCTGCTTCTCCAAGGCGCTCAGATTGCTCAGCTTCTCCAGGCTCTGCTGGGCGAGCACGCGATTCTGTTGTTGTATCAAGGCTGCCGTTAATTGTTGCTGCTGATGTTTCGCTTGAGCTTGAGCCTGGGCTTGTTGTTGCTGCTGTTGTTGTTGTTGCTGCTGTTGTTGTTGCTGCTGCTGCTGTTGTTGTTGTTGTTGCTGCTGCTGTTGTTGTTGTTGCTGCTGTTGTTGCTGGTGATGTGCGGCGACAGCAGCTGCACTGATCTGGGACAACTGCGATTGAATGCTGCTCTGCTGCTGCTTGGTCAAATGTTGTAATTGTGGCGGCACCTTGGCGCCACTCGACTTGGACAGATC
Source organism: Drosophila paracracens (assembly GCA_035044025.1). NCBI lineage: Eukaryota > Metazoa > Arthropoda > Insecta > Diptera > Drosophilidae > Drosophila > Drosophila paracracens. The sequence goes on along the minus strand of JAWNMN010000435.1, from coordinate 4,926,538 downwards.
AATCTCAACGGTTGCAGCACTGTTGCTGTTACTGGACACACCACTTGCAGCAGCAGCAGCAGCACTTGCGGTGGTGGCACTGCCAGCTGCTGCACTCGGTGGTAGATGCGACAAGCGCTGGATAAAATCGGGCGTATTAACACCCGGATATTGTTGCTCCATAAATGGCATTGGGGAGATGCCCATGTGGTTTTTGTAGTAGCGACAAGCGGGACTCGGACACGATTGCACCACCTCAATAATGAACTCCTTCTCCATGCCAAACTGATCCCGTCCAATCGTGTACGATTCGATCACCGCACGCACTGTCGCATCCACACTGAGATGGAGGCCATGTGGTCCGGACATGTGCTTCAGCATGACAGCATTGGCAAAGTGCTCGAACGGCAATACAATCTTGCCATTGTCGCGCAGGATCAGACGTCCCTGCGAGTCCAGCGTTAGTCGATTCGCCAACACTCTGTAAAACACGGTTAATTTTAATAGGATATTTACAATTCGTGTTTTGGATGCTCACTGCAAATATGCAGCACTGGGCAGCATGGCATTGTCCTTCAGATCGCTGAAGCACTGCAGCAGCTCGGCACTCGGATTCCAACCCTTGTTCTGCAGATACAGTTGGAGCAGCATGTACAGCTTTTCGGTCACGTACCCTACGCCGGCGTTGGGCTGCTGTTGCTGCAACAAATCGCTTAGTGATGGCGCACCCATCGAGCTGGATAAATTGCTGTTGTTGCTGCTGCTGCCACTGCTGCTGCTGCCTGTTGCGTTGACCACGCCTCCACCACCGCCCACTGGGCCCTTGGATAGTGCCGCCTTCATCGTCTCCGATAAATCCAATTTGTAGTTTTCGGGATAAAAGTGTTTTACGTGATCCTGCAATTTCAATTGAAATTGATTTAGTTCGTTGTTGAAAATAAATAAATACATATATTTATTTAATTGGATGTAAATAGATATAAATATATATATTAATTAGAAATGAGTACATCTATCGTAGACACATTAAAGATTACATTGAGCGATTGTTCCTCTGGAAGCTATATGATATAGTAATCAAAGTTCGATGATTTGATGATGATGATCTGAATATCGTTTTAGACAAATAAGTAGCATCTTTCAAACTACCCTTTTTACATATGTATGATATTGTGATCCAATCCGGATTGCAGAAATATTTTTTTGTAAGACATGTTTCATTTGAATAAGTTTTAAAATGTGGGACTACTTTGAATAAAAATACACTGGCCGCGCCTCACGATATCGATATTATTTTTTAATTTTCTTATTTGGATCCCACAGCTTATATACGCAGTTTGTCAAAGACATTAATGAGTTACAAATTTAACGAAAATATTATAATACTGTCGGCTTAAAGGGTGTACAGAAACAAACACAAGCACAGACACATTAAAGTTAACAGAACTCGCACACAGTCTGTTAAATTCGTATACATGCACGGCAACACCTATACACGCCCACCCACCCACCGACGATGAACACACACATCTACAGACACGCATACACATACACAGCAGCAGACTTACCAAATTGTTCATTTTTCGGCTATTGACTCGTTTTGCTTGTGCAGCGGCGGCATCTGCATCTATTTGATCTGGCGCCACCAACGCATCTTTGAAACACTAACGGCTCTTGTCCTGATGTCCAAATTATTCGGAAAATGGCTCCAAGCTATATTAGTGAAATTAAAATGGAAAAATTGTATGTGTCTGCCAACTATTTCTGTTGTCCTTCGGCAAGGAAGTGGGGATTGTTGATACTCTGCATATCGATTAATCGCTTCTAAGCGATGTTTCTAGACACAACATTAATTGGCAATATATCGATGGCTGACCAAACCATATCTTTTGCGATACATCGCTTGGGAAATTATTGTATATTTAAGTTTAAGCAGATGCAGATTTGATAGCAATTGAAATATATGTTTTTTTATTTTGTGTATAATAAAATATTACAGCTATCGTTAACAGTGGACTCGATATTTATGGCACAGAGAAAAAGATAATTTTAAATTTAATTAATACTAACATGCAGTTAGACTATAAAGAGCGTAAACTAAAAATAAATAAATATTAAAATATTTGGGAATTAGCTCAACAAATATATCAAAGACCACAAACTATTTTCTTTCAAACAGGACCAACAGAATTTTGTTTATTTGCCAGCATTACTTCAGGTCTTAAGTAAAATGACTTAAGCAAGTGGTTGGCAAACTGAGCTAATCACGTAAATATGGCAAAATAAAACTCATCTGGCACGCGATGTTATCCAAAGCGAAAGGCGTAACAAGTGACGCCCATATTGAAACCATTTCCAGTGCTGACCACCAATGAAACAAATAAAGCCCAAAGGACCGAAGGACCCTCAACCACCACTTGTAATGAGCATTTTGCAGACGTACACTTGGCGAAAAAGGCTGTCCTACATTCAATTAGAAGCGGGATTGAATAATTGCCGCTAAGTTCAATCTGATCTTAACAATGTTCTTTGAAAATTTACATCAAATTTTATATATGAAATGAATTAGTCCTATTTTCTCAGAATATCCGGACTGATTTAAGAACTTACTTATTCTCACCAATAACATTTAGTTGCTTTACAAATATTTATGGACATGTCTTAAAAACTTTTCCCAAAGCAGTCTAACATTAAATAAATTTTCTTAAAATACGAATTTCTTTCCCTGGGTTAGATTAAAAATGCGCAATTATTTTCTGAGTGTTCAAAGCAGTCGTCGCACCGACGGATGTGAATATATAAACATGTATATATACAAGGGGGTTGAGTTTGGGTAGCTATAGCAACTTTTGACAAACAATCTAGGCGATATAAATGCGGCCAAGGAACTTGTTTACTGGCGGAGCTTCACCTGCATTTGCAGCCAGCTTGAACTCAGTTCCAATTCGAAATTCACTGAGTACAGAACTAAAACTTAGAGTTCAGACATATAAACATAAATATAATGTGCTTCCATTGTTTCAATTGGTTCTTCCCCTTATTAGTGTGGACAATAGTTTCCACTAAATTGGCCAATTGCACTCAACTGGATCAGAAGCCGACTCCGACGCCTCAAACATTTCGTTATCAAAATATCCAAAAGTGTGTGAAAAATGAGTTTTACAATTTGAACTACTTTGAGTGTTCGCCATGTAAAAACGAGGCTGGAGACGGGGGAGGAGCTGATGGAGGTCGAGGAACCATCAACGAGTTGCAACCCACAGCGGATAGTAAGTCTACTATTGATTTAACAAATCTCTCTCCATGGTGCTGAGAAAGGGATGAACATTGCATTTCAAATACCTATATATAGCTTTCGTACCCTAAATAGTTCGGTGTGCATGGATGAATTTGATATGAGCAATTTGAATAACTCATACATTATTTATGATGTATACATCATAAAATTTCCTAGTGCACACATTGAGATTTTGATAAGTAACGCCCATATTCAATGTATTTTAAAAAGAAACAGGATCGAGACAGCTCGACTACGAGATACGCTGAACACAGCTCTGAAATATCTAGAAAGATTAAATTAAATATATATATATATTTATTGGAAGGATTCTTTTAATAGTTGTGTTTGTTTTTGTTTTCTGAAATCGATTTCTATAGATATTTAATATATTTGGAAGCAGTTACGAGAACTTATATTCCAAATATTAAGTCTCTAGATCCTAAGGTCCTTAAGATGGGCCTATAGTCGGGCAGATAACACGCCTAAATCGACGCTACTGTCAGGAATATTAAAGTCGGACTTGTGTTTTTCTGACTTTTAAATCTTTTCCGAAACCTTATATTCTTTATACCCTTTTTACCGTTTTTAATGGATTCTATAACTCAAAAAAATTGTAAAAAATTTGTGCTTAAGTTCATTAAATCATCACAACACGAAAAGTGAAAGCAACTCCGAACAATCCTGGAAAAATGTGTTTGACGAGAACAGGTTGGAAAATCATATCAGAACCTTCTTAAAAAAATGGACTTTATTATATTAACAGTTATCTCTGTAGACGAAAATACATAAAAACATGCTGGGCAAAGAGATGGTTCGAGCAGATACAAAAGGACTCTTATTTAGTGTGGGACATTGTATACAATGAACAGGATTCGCATGTCATTTGTTGTCTAGACCCTTGACAGTTGCTTGCCTTTATGATTTTATGACCTTTCAAATATTTTATGCACGCCAGCAGTCGTAAAAGAGAAATAAAATAAATGTGTACATGAAGCTGTAAATTACCTTATCATTCATGTCACGTTTGAGGGACAAAACCTACCCTTAAAGAAAACGGAGATTTTCCAACGATATCTGTTGATCTTTTCTGCACACAAAAACACACCCACACACAAAGTGTTTCCGCTTATTTTTTACTGGTAATTAGTATTCTACACACAAGTGTAAAAAAAGGTTTAGGTTAGCCTGTTGGAATTACGAGGTCCCAATAAGTAATGAGACTGATTTTGTAGCCGCGCTTGTGGTAACACTGCGAACCTGAAACTTCGGTCGGTTAATCTCCCATCCCTCCTCTATCGATACATGTGCTCGCGTTTTTGCGACAACGTGTTTGTAAGGCGTGTCACGAATATGGGAATATGGAATATGGAATTTTGCGTTAAACTCGGCGATTCTGTTACGGAAACGTACGGTAAATTGGTCAAAGTGTTCGGTGATGAAGCCCTGAGTCGTGCTCAGGTGTTTCGATGGCATAAAGATTTTAAAAATGGTCGTGAGAGCGTCGGGGATGAACCGCGAAGTGGGAGGCCGGTTGAAGCTCGAACTGACAACAATGTTCAGCGTGTGCGCACTCTCGTGCATCAAGATCGGCGGCTAACCATTCGAATGTTGGCTGATGAACTTAATTTGAAACGAGAAACCGTCAGAAAAATTTTAACTGATGATTTGTCCATGAAAAAGCTGTGTGCAAAGATGGTACCGAAGAACCATGCCATCGTGCCTTCAGTGTGTTGCAGTTTTTGACCTCTAAAAACATCGCAGTGTTGCTGCAAGCGCCCTATTCGCCGGATATGTCACCCTGTGACTTCTTCTTGTTCCCCCAAACAAAATTGGCCGTGAAAGGAACGCATTTTGAGTCCATAACTGACATCCAGACCGCCGTGACGAGGGTACTAAAGGACATTTCAGTCGAAGCCTTCCAGAAATGTTACGAAAGCTGGAAGAAACGTTGGAACCAGTGTGCAGTTGCGGGAGGGGAGTACTTTGAAGGGGATCACATCAACGTACCTTAATTTTTAAATATACGTATTTTATGGACTTAGTCTCATTACTTTTTGGTCAGACCTCGTATATGTAAGAAAATAAATCTTTAACAATAATTATGTTTTTTGAAAACTTTTTAGAATTCGCTTGCCAGTGTCCTGTTGGCCACATATCCATATTTGAGAAAATCAAACGTTGGCCCATTTGTGAGGAGATATGCAACAATTCAAACACACCACAAATTGATAAATGTACAACAGTTTTTCAATCGCCTTTGCAATGCAGTTTTCAATATTTCAATATCTCATCGGGCAATCAACAAAGCGCAACAATTGTCTTAACCAAAACGAATCCGGCCAGCAACATCAGTGATTGCCATAATTGTGATCCGGCTTATAATTTCCGTTATCAGGACTACTGCATAGCCAATGCTTTATTGCGTCCCTACTTGCATTACAATGCCTTTTGGCAGGCAACGGTTAAGTCTAACCAAAATTCGAGATTGCATTTTGGGGATCTGAAGTTTGTGGCATTCTTTTGCCTGGCCCTGAAGGACGACAGTGCCTGCCAACAGTTGGCGAATCTGTGTGTGCTCTCCCATTACTCCATGGACAAGCATTCGCCTTGCAGTCCCTTTCTGCTCACCCAGATGTCGGATGTGGTCATGAAGTATGCCCACGCCGGCGAACAGCTGAAGGCTCTTGAACCCTTTGTGTTTTACAAGAAGGGCAGAATAACGAAGGAACTGTTGACGACCACACTCCAGTTGGCGAATCCGGCGGAGTTGCAAATCTTTAGCACTAACATTGACCTGGCGGGCAGCTTAAGCCGCTGGGGTCGCTTCAGTCTACAGCAATTGAATCTATGTCCGGGAGAAAAGGTGCCCAGCTTGAGCTTTGCTCAGCGGCAGGAGGAGATCAACTGCCAGCTAAATCTGGAGCAGCTTATAGATGTGGCCAATCAGCAGGCTAATGACAACTACATCAATCTGTATCTAAACTTTAGCAGCAACTATCAGTTCCTTCTGCATCAGTTGCCCGTACTCATCGAGACACTGACGCCGGAGAATCAGGTAAGAATAAATTTATTTTAATAATTAATAATTAAGACAACAATTTTTTAAATATCTTAATTGTCTAACTTGACTTTAGAATAAGCTTTAAGTACAACTTCAATCAACATTAAATTAATATAAATTCACTTTTGACCCTTATCTTTAGAATACATTTGAAGTCAAGTAAACATTTAAGTTTTTGTTATCACCTGTTGACCTTTGCCCTTAGAATACACTTGAAGTCAATCTTCACCTTAAATAAAATAAATTTACATTTAAATAACTTTTTTTGCTTATCCCATCTTTGCAGCGTGTCCAAGAAGAGGAATGGCATCTGGTGAAGCGCTTCCAGCTTATCGCAGCGCAGCCGCGAGATAATCGCCAGCACAAAACCCTGCCGCACTACGAGGATGCTCACAAGTTGGAGTTGTACAGATCTCTGCGCTATGTGGATCAGGTGGAACTGCAATATAGCATTCAGGCTGGGAACCGCATTGGATTACCGATTCTGAGACTACGCTATCGGCACATTGAGCTGGGCACTGGCAATGCATCCTTAAGTCAACTTTATCCCTTCCGTCTGCGGGTGCACTTTGAGCATGTACGTCAAGGAGTGGCTGCCAAGTTGGTGCTGGAGCTGGTGCTGCCATTGTTCTTAGTGTTGGCTTTGGTGGCCGCATTGTTGCGTCTGCAGAATCTCAGACGACGACGACGAGAGGATCTATGCCAGATGATTAATCTGCTGGAGCTGCTCCTTCAACTGGCCGCCAATGTGGCACTGGCGCTGCTCGTCACAGCGTTACTCCTGATTGCTCTGCAGGCTTTCGATCTGCAACAGTTGTCGCTAATTATATATCCGGCCTGCCTGCTGCAGTTCGTCTTCCTGGCAGTTCATTTGCGTCGCTGCAGCCAGTTGGAGCTGTTCCTCATTGATTGGGAGCGACCGCGTAGCAGCTGCGGCGAGGGACAACGTTCGAATCTGGACAGCACCTCAATGTGCTCCAGCGTTCGCACCTATGTCGCGGAGAGTAGTGTCTCCGCCTGGCGAGTGCTCTTCACCGCCAATGCCTGGATCCGTTTGAGTGCTTCCCAAAGATATTCGAGTCTACTTCAGATTTTTGTAGTCATCGTCGCACATCGACTCCTGGAGGGTTACAAGAGCAGCGATTTAAGCTTTAGCTGTTGCCTAATCTCTGGAGTTTACTTGGTTAGCTATGTCCTGCAATTGTTGTTGCTTCGTCTTCTCCAAGCCAATCCTCTGCAGAAATTTGTTGATCTCTGCAGTCTAGCGAATATATCGCTGTTCTCTTTGTTGGAACCTGGCTATGGTTACTATATACACGGACGTTCACCGCACGGATTTGCAGACACGGACATGTCCTCGATGATACTCCAACTGCAGCGCGAGGCGCAGAATATGTGCGGACGCAGAGGATTGCTCATCGATTCAGATAAACAGGCATACATTATTCTCCCGCCTCGTAATCTACGGTAAGTACTCCGATCATAGAAAATACCTAATTATTAAAAATAATTTATTGCCCTTACTGAGAATTCCAATAGTTAAGATTTCCAGTAAAATAACCTTTTCAAAAATTAATCGGAAACTTTGCCCCAAAGAATCGGACAACTTAGAAATGCATAAGCTGAACCGATTTTGACAATTTGTTAATACAGTTTTCACTCACAATAATTGGTAATATTTCGTATTCCATATTACGACAGCATCTATTTGGAGCGACTGCTCTTGCCGTTCCAGCGCAGCCGAAATGGCAGCATGTCTCAGACGCTGCTCTATCAAAAGGATCTGCAAATCTCGAGCATTGATGGTCAGCAGGTGGAGCGTACCTCCATTGCCTATGCCAGCGTCAATCGTTTCTTTTGCGCCTTCATTGATCACGTAAGCTTATCGATTATTTATAATCCATATAAACTATAAAAATTGCTTGCAGGCCATTAAGGATATGGATTATGTGATTAAAGAGAAATCTTTGCTGGAGAAACTCTTCAGTTGTGAGATTGAAAACTATTTGACGGAAAGTGCGTTTATTAGTACAAATATTACAGCATTATAAATCTAACATATGGTTTATCTTACAGATAAGGGCACCTTCTACATAGATGATGCCCTGAGCTTTAGTCGTGTGCTATTGCTGGGCAATCATTTAAACATCTTTGTGCTGGAACTGCTTGTGCTACTCTCAATTTATTTGCTAACTTCCAGTTTACTGTTGGCTGCCGCTGTGGCATGCGCTTTGAATATGGTAATTTAATAATATATATTTCTGAATTTCTGGTATCTCTCAATTAATCTTTGTAGCTATTGCGGCACATCTTTCGTCTCTGGGTGCGTCGCAATGTGTCGAAGAAGACGTTGATTGATGAACGGTTTTTACTGTAGCCAAGCGGTCACATCGAAGAGCAATATATGCGGGACGATGGCTTCTTTGATATATAAAATTACACATTGCTGGTATTGCTCGGCTATGCCCACACTTGGAGAAATAAGTTTTACTTAAGTTATACATTTAATAATCTCAAAATTTGTAGAATACACTTGGAGAAATACGGTGTACTAAATTTATGCACACCTGAGCTAGAACTCGTTTCAAGTGCATACACACAATGCCATTTATAATTGTCATTCTTTATTTCAAGATTAAGTATTAGTGCATATGAAATTTTGAATTCTTGAATCAAGAAAGTTCTCATTGCGAACATTTTAGTACTCAACATAAGTTTAAGTTTTTTACTTTATTGCATCTACTTAGACCGTTTAGACCGTTACATCATACCATTTATTGCTCGAAATAGGAATTGAATATCTTTCTTGCAGCAATCAAGTTCTTGTTTTAAGATATATCTAGAGAGTTTTTAGGAACGCAACTTTTGATAAACTAGAACATTATCCAAAAAAGTTAAAGTTTTCAAACCCATTTTCCATTGTTGTGGGTGAAATTTGAAAACACCGTTTAGATTAACACAGCATTCTGATTAGGTCTTGAGTTGACTCTACATGAAAAATGAAATGTTGCCTTTTTCAATTTATTTAAAAATCCACTTGACAGTAAGTAGTACATTCATTAGTTATTTTTGTAGTTATTTATCATAAAACTTAAGACTAAAAACAGATAAAATAATTTCTATGGTTTCACATTCAACATCTATATTCATACTTAGGTATTTCAGCATGTTGTATGTATATTATTTCACTTTCATTTGCATTGCTGTAATTTCGATAGGATAGCACACATTCATGTTCCACTAATTAATACACATATATATATATATATATATTTATATATATTTATTTTTTTCTGTCGATAGTATATCTATATAATTTCAATTTCATGTTTATTTTCATTGTGTGACATCAATAGGATTTGCTTTATTTCTGCAGCATTGAGTAGTTCATTTAGGATATATTGTAGTTAAAATATTTATAAAAATATTCGCGTTATTGGCGAATTGAGTTCTTTTCAAGTTTTAGATCTTATTATCGTATGCAAGTAAAAAATAATCAAAGTAAATGGGCACAGCATTCGACTGATTTAGATAAATACATTGCAAATAAAAATCATGGATACTTTTACATATACACACCAATACCAATTCATATGAGAGTAGTGTGTTATCTTATTCCAGATTATAGTAGTTTTTATGTGTTTATGGCTCTAATGGGCATTTCTAGTAGACTGATTGGCTCTATGCCTGATCGGCTCTCTTTCTCTCTATAGATATACATATACATATATATATATATTTGTAGACTATAGCTATAACGTCAAACGTACAACATTAAAATATCTACGCTTATTGTATATTATGTATGTTTTGTATGTAAATGAATATGTATACATATTTTGTGTTTGATACAATTCAACTTATAAAATCTAATTGCGACTTATTACAAGTGTCTTCTTATATGGTATACGAATGTTTGCGGTTTAAATGAGCGAATGGGTGAAAAGAAAAAAATTTCATATACATATATATATCTATAGAAATATGTTATGGGCAATAAATATCGTACATAGCATTCGAAAATAATAAGAGAAAAGAAATGTCGAAATGAGTTGGGTATGCAATTAATATTCATATTTATAATTTATAATTTGTTCATTTCCATTTTGCTTTTTTTTTATTGTTTATCGCTATCACAAAATTAAATACAACTCTAAAAGATATGGGGTTAGAGAAGAGAGAGTTCGCGGAAAAACACTCCTCATGGAGTAGAGTTTGTCACTAAAGTTACATATGTATATTCAACACTTAAGACTGTAGCCTAAAAGATATTCTTCACGTGACGATCAGTCGATCGAGTTTAATCATGTATTATTATAATCGAAAATAAATCATATCAAATGACTTGCATGTATTTACAATATGTGTCTGTGTTTTTGTCTGTGTGTGTGTGTGTGTATGTGTGTGTTTGGGTTATTAATAACTAAATGTACACCAGCCACTAGTTTGTTTGCTTTGTTCTAAATTCTTAAATATACATGTATTATATATTATTTGTTGTAATAGCGCCAATATATAATTTACAACAACAATGCTGGTCTTGGTAGTTTGCGAGTGTGTGTCTGTGTGTATGGATATGTTCCTCCTGAATCGAATTAGAGCCCAAATGCAGCGGCATATGCATGCAGCAGCTGGAGCACGTAGTCGGCACTCTCCTGTATCGTATTGCTACCCAAACTACGCGGTCGCTGTGGCAACTCCAGCTCCAAATCATCAAAGTGCGACTCTTGCCTCTGCTGCTTCTCATCCTCAATTGTCGACTGATGCTGCTGCTGTTTCTTTTGATTATCCTCTACTACCGGCGGCTGCTCATCCGTGCCCTTCTCGTCGGGCGAAAGTTCGTTCTATTCGTGCGCCGAGCGACGCGACCGTTTGGCCGGCAAGCAAGCATCCTCACTGTCCGCCAACGACGCGGAGCTGCAGCTCTTGCGACCGTTCTCAATTGGTGCAGGCGACCCGGCCGCTGCAGCCAGCAAACCTGGTGAATTTGAGGTGGATGCACCGTTTGCACCGATCTTGCTGCCAAAGTTCGGCAACCATTTGGCCAGCTGCTCTTCGAAGAAGTTCTCCAAATACTTCGCATTGCTGAACGTTTTCGAATCCTCCTGTGTGAAAGCAAGTGCAACACAAAACGTATTAATTGGTTGACAATACACAAATAAATACTCGATTCACTCACCTGATAGAAGAGATAAGTATTCTTGAAGATTAGACGCACATCGAAAACAAAACCGGCTATATCCTTGTAATGATTGGGACTGGAGGGATCCAGGCGCGTGCGTATAACATCCAATGACATGGGGCTAAGGGAAAAACATAAATAAATGTAATCAGAATATTATAAATATTTATTGGCTGACAGTGCTACTCACTTGCAAATAATCTCATAATATTGGGAGTTGGCCGGCGATTCCGGTTCGCGAAAGTTGAGACTCTGCTCGTACTGACAGTACAGCTCCAAACAGATGCGTTGCAGTATTCGCAGCTCGACGCTGCTTAGCTCGTTGGGATGCGGCTTCTCGTTGGATTCGACTTTGGTTAGCTCCTTGAGATTGACACAGAGCAGACACTGCCAGGATTCGCTTTCGTCCGGCAGCGAACTAATCGCGGGTATGTGACAATTCTGGTGGAATACTTTGGGGCATTTGTCGCAGCACATCAATTCGCCGCCATCCAGGCACACGGCACACCAATCCTCATTGGGGTCGTCTTTTTGTTCGTTTTTATTATTAACTGATATGATTAGTTTTTCGGTTTGGCATTTTGCATATGTGGTTGTGTGTGTGTGGGATTGTGTATGTGTTTGTGTGTGTGTGTTTTTTTTTATGTATTGTTGTTGTTTTTATTTGATTTGTTTGTATATCATGTTTTTTTTTGTTTGGTTAGTAATTTATTTGTTTTTGTTTATTTCGCGTTTAGATTGTTTTTTTTTTTTTATTTTTTGGAGGGTTTTTTTTTTGAGAAACGAGTTTGCAGTTTTGAAAATAGAAATAAACAAAGCAAAGTTATATGAGAATTGAATATCGATATCAACCAGCAGCAAAAGTAATGTTAAAACATAAGACTATGTTATAATAAAATGCACAGAGGAATATATAAAATAAACTACATCACAACAAGCTGTTGCTCCTCTCACATATTTCGATTTTAATATCTATATATGTAAAAATAAATTGACTGTTTTGTTAATGACGCCCACTTTATATTAACATCATTTAAATGGTTTGTTTATAATGTTTGCCACTTATATTTAAATTTACATTGGTCTTTACGATACTTATTTTTATTTGTTATGGCTATTTTTAAGAATTGCTCAATTACTATGGAAAACAAAGTTAAGAGAGCAACTACAGCAACTACAACAGCACACAAAAAACGCACACACCCCAACACCCGTAATATATTTAGCCGAGACCAAAGCGTGAATAGCTTCAAGTGTGATTGTGGTGCCTACCTTCTTGAGTATTGGACAGATCCGTTGAGCTGTGCACCTGTGGCGAGGTGGTCTTGGTACGTCCCTCTGGCAGCACCTGCACACCATTCGAGTCCAACTTTGCGATGGTGGCAATCAGATCGTTGATGGAATCGTCACGCACCTTGTCAATGGGCTCGGTAAAATCCTTGGTATTCTAATCACAAAATAACAAAACCAATAAGGTCAGTAAACATACAATAATATTGCGGACTAGATGTCTTACCTCATGTGTGCTGGGACTGGGTGTCTTTGGATTTGTCGATGTGACATTAGAGAGTATGGATACAGCGGGCCCTAGGCCCAGGGCGGCGGCATTCAATTGCGCCAAATTGTTGGCCGATGTCGTCCCATTGCCCAGGGCCGGCAAACTGGGTGGGCCACTAACACTAACGCTGCTGGGCGGTGTGCTATTCTTCAGAGTATTTGGCGATTTCAATGAGATTTTAAAATTTTCCGATGTCTGGCGTCCATTGGCGAAGGGCAAAAGCGGCCCTTGCTGTTGGCAAACTGCAAAACAAACAAAACAAATTGAAATGTTAATCAAATTATGTGTTTGTGCAACTAACTGCAACTGCAATGCTGCAACAGAAAACTCACTGGTTGATTGCTGCGCGGATTGTGGTATATGCCACTTGGCTAGACTGTGCATAGCGCTGCTCAGCTGCGGCGACGTTTGCGGCGGACCAGCGTTAAAGCCAGCCTGGCTCCCATGAAACCCCAACGCCTAAAATGGAATTTATAATTATGCTCACATTAATTAATTCATTTGTAATTGGATTTGAACCAAGCGTGTTCCAAATTACAATTTTCATCACTACAGCTCAAGTCGACTAATTATAAAATTTAACAATTGGAAAAGACGTCCACAACTAAAGCTTAATAATAATTTGCTACTATTCAAATTGAGTAAACAATATAAAATCGATTCTAAAAATGTTGACAATTATTATTTCAGAGTCGAGACAGCTCGACTAAGAGATACCCTAACACATTCTTACAGAAATATAATGTATGTGTTCGAACATGCTTTCCTCGGCCTGTTACATACTTTAGCCCAACTTGAGGGTATAATAAAATGTTAATCATTTAATTGACTTATAAATTGACATATTTTGCATGTGTTAGCTGGCAGTTACTATTTCTTGGAAACAGCAAGCAATTTAAATTCAAAATTGGATACACGTCTGAATGATAAAAAATAGTTCACGCTGGCTTATTTGCTTACATTTTGCATGGGATTGGGCATCATTGGGGGCCGTTGCAGGGAACCGGGGGAGGGTATCTGTCCCCCGCCGCCACCACCCGCACCAGCCATCGCAGCTGCTGCTGCCGCCTGCTGTTGGGCATGGCTCGCCATGCGCTGATATTGCGACTGGAAGCGCGCACTGCTGTTCATGAAGCTGTTGGCGTCTCTGACGCCGCCTCCGCCGGGTCCACCGCCCTGCCCGAAATTCTGCTGGCCAGGCATAAAATGCGGCCGCATCTGTGGCATTTGCTGTTGATGGGCCGGTGATGGTGCGCCCTGTGGTCCACCGGGATAACTGGGCGGCCCATTGAAGGCCAGGTGAGCATTTGGGCTCTGCGCCGCCTGATTATTCAGAAGACCACGCAAACTGATGTCTACAAAGAGAGGAATAAATACAATAGTGAAAGTTATGTTTACTATTTAGGTTTGGGTGCTAATTGTTTATTTGTTTAACGTACCCATATTCTGCGGATGTGTGGAGGAGCTGACATGTGGCTGACCCTGACGCTGCATGCCCACCGGCGGCATGCCACCAAATCGAACTGCAAGCACAAATTGATATAAATATGATATTTGTAAACAGTTTTTGGCAAAAAGATGCACTGAATCATTTTTAATAGTTGCTTAAATACAAATAAAATAAATAAAACTGTATGTGCTGACTGATTGATTAACTGATTAACTGTCTGAATAGTTGAATGACAACGTTTTTGTAGTTATGGCTTATTAATGAATTAGTAGCCAACTTTGGCCCAAAGCTTAAAATACTACAGGCAAATGATAAGCAGTATTCATTGACTTCATTGATTTTTATCAACTTTAGATTAAGGTTTATGGATTCATGTCAAAGGTCAACCCCCTGCTGCCTGGTTGGAAAACTGCACTGACTATGAAAAACTACACTTGGGAAAAAATAATAATATACACTCTGCAAAATACAAAATAAAGGCACATGTTCTTTTTTCCTTATAACATTTTAAATCGAATTTTGAAGCAGATCTGAGTACAGTAGAGAATATGTGAGGAAACCTTTCGCACCCAGTTTGGGCTGGTTTAAAATTTATTTGGTAATATACACGATTGTGGTCCAATACCAACTCGACATTTTTGCTACAAATGAAATCTAGAGACTTGAAAGACTATTAATCTTGCATTTCCTTGTAAAGATTTCTTCATTCTATCTTTTTTTTAATCAATTTAAATTGAATGTAAAATAAACGAAAATTTGAAAAAATCTGGAAAGGAAAAAGCTTGTGCCCTTGATTGAATTCCGCAGAGTGTATACAATATGCTAAGTACTTATGTAATACATATGTATGTAAAAAAAATATATAGATTGTAGCATACCCTTACCTGACCCATCGCCTGGAAAGGAGCGACTCATGGACAGATTGTTGAACTGTTGTTGTGCGGCGGCATTGCTATACAGGGGCGGACCATTCTGTACGCTGAAGCCGCCTGGCGGTCCGTTCGGCGAGAGACCGGCCGGCATGCCTGGCGGCAGGACGGGACGCAAAGGTGGCGCCATATTTGGACTGGGTTGCTGTCGTGGCGGCGGAGGCTGTGGGCCGTTGGGTACGGGCGCCGGTGCCGGTGGATATGGTTTGCCATCGACAATTACAATGCCCAGCTGTGAGATGACCTTTTGCAGTTCGGTGACCTGATTGAGCTGCACCTGAATCCTAACCGGAATCTCGGGATTGGGTATATCAGCCCGTTGGCATTTGAGTTTCTGCAGATGACGCACCAGCGACTTTTTGCTGGATAAAATGGCAAAATCGCTACCCTTTTCGAGCGCATTCTGCATAAATTCAATGCAATGATCTGTGTTATCCGAGAGCAACTGCAATGTCTCCTTCTTCTCGACGAGGACTTTCAGTTTGCTGTCGCATACCTCGTTGAGACGCATCACCAACTGTTTGCCACGCATATTAACCGTATTGGTGATCTTCACCACCATGGCTGTAATCTCCTTGATCAGATCCTTCTTCTTGTCATGTATCAGCTGCTGACGATCATCGATCACCTTGGTGGCCGATGAGAGCAGAAAGCGTTTGTAGTTGATCTCCGAGACGAGCGTGGAGAGCGCCTGTCGCGATTCGGTGGCAATCTCATGGGCGAATTTGTATTTGTGATCTCGATGATCACTCAGCTGGCAATCACGACAAGTCAACTTGTCGCACGTCTCACAGAACAGCGATAGCTTCTCCTGTGTGTGCAGCTGGCACATGTGCAGCTTATCCACACCGACAGTGCCGGCGAGTTGTTCATTGTTGGCCTCATCCTTTGGCTTGATCGTGTGATCCTTGGTGATCTTGAGACGTTGATGCGCTTGCACACAACTATCGCATATATATTCAGAGCAGTCCACACACCACGATGTAGCCACAGCACCGTCCGAGCAACCGCTGCACTGAATATTGGCAGCCTGTGAACTCTTCGAACCATCGCCGGCACCATTGCCATCGCCAGCATCTCCAGATGCACATTGCTCAATCAGGAATTGATTCTCGATGATGTAACCCTTCTGTGAGGCATTATCGCACACTGGACAATGGATCAGTGGCGGCAACGAACGATCCAGTTCGGAGAACTTTGTGTTCACACACTGTCCGCATGCCACATGGAGGCATTCCAACAGCTTGGGTCGATCATTGAGGCCCAGCAGCTGGGCGCAATAGACGCACTTGAACAGAGTAAACTTGGCGGATGCCGATGAATTTGATTCCGACTGTAAATAGTAAAGAAAGGACAAAATATTATATATAAAAAAGAAAGCAAAAGTTAAAAACAAAGATTTAAATAAGTTTTAAGTTGATTGCTTTTGTAAATGAGCTTTTCTTAGAGCATGTCAGCAGTTAAAATTCTAGATAAATATCTATAATCATACAAGTAAGAATGGTCTAGTCGAGAGAGCTCGTTTGGGAAGACACCCACCCAAGACTTAACTGTTCTTAAGACGCACACGTCTTCGCTCTGTAAGCAAAACAGTTTTAATCAAACTTTTTTAGACGATTTATATTATGTCAAGGTGTACATAAACTCCATTAGAAAGATATATCTTTTTTGCTTTTATTGCTTTATTATTATTCAAAAAGGGATAGATTTTCGATAAAATTAAATAAATACAAATGGTATTCGAGAACTTATACTCAAAGTTTGAGCTGATCAAGCATATATATACTTCATGCTTGCTTCTGCCTGTTATATACTTTTACACAACTTCATCATAACCATAAAACCCTCAAGAGCTAATCAAACAAGATTTACAACAAAATTTTGAAGCTCTTATCGCCAGCTATATACATGTCTAATACTAAAGGTGAGTGCACTCGAGTAGTTGGTTAATCGAGTGGTTTATCTTCAAGTGGACTTTATACATAGGCTGCCATATTGAGGATAATACATCATAAAAGAAAAAAAAAACAGAACAAACAAATAAGTGCCTATTTTAATTATATTTTTCTGTATTGCTCATTCAGTTGAATATTATTTAAGGGACCAACACTTTCCCTGCTCGAATAATAATGATTGATCGTCTGTAACTAAATGTGTTATCTAATCTAATCTCAACTGAAAGCAACAATTGCGATAAGCTGCAGTAGTTTGATGAGCTCGTCGAGCCGCCACCAACTGTTGTCGAATGGGGGAAATGCCCCAACACGTTTATTTGGTTAACTTTCCATTATAAGATTATGGGGCTTTACTTTTGTCGTAAAAATAACAAACCCTCTAATAATTATGATTATAGTTATGAATAAAACCCTGGGATTTACATATTAATTTGTATTTAGAAGAAGTCTGATATTCCAATTTCTAGTGAAGAATTTTAATATCTATTGGAATTTTCTCTTTTTGTAATTGATTGATTGATTAATTTTCTGGTGCGACAACTTTCCAATTCACGTCTTGTGTATGTGTAGCCAACAGAGAAAATGTCAGAGATTTGTTGTTTTTAACATTACGTTTAGCTGAAGGATATGTTTAAATCTCCGATTTCAAATGGCAATTTCTCATTTTATAATTAATCGCAGTAAGTTTTCAGCGAGACAAGAGCGCATAAATTTCGCAATGGGAAAAAAAAGTAATGGAGAAAAAAGAGCTTAGCTCGGTAAACAAATAAATATCGCTGCCTCCTACTGCAAGTAGGGGGAGACAGAAAGGGGCAAGGGGGAAAGAACGGGAGAGTGGCTGCTGTTTGGTCGTCTCTGAGTGTCGCAGGGCCCAAGATTGATTAGTTTTATCTTGAGTTGGAGCACATAAATCCAATTGATTGATTATGCTCTTGCTCGATAAAGATTACTGCATTGGTATGCGAGCCTTTTACATGCAACTACCAAGTCACTGTATATGTATATTTGACTGTGCGTGTGTGTGTGTGTGTGTGTGTGTTAACGGAAACGCCATGGACATTGATGAATGCGCCACAACAGACTCAGAGAGCTGCGAGATGTGATACAGTTTGTGCAAAAATTTGGTGGCTCGACATTGCAATTGAAACAACTGGGGATCCAAAGCGTGTTTGTGTGTCTGTATGTGTGTCTTTGTGTGTGTGCAACGATCCGGCGATGACGATGACAACGATCCATCTTGGGGCTTACACTGACGTTGTCTACAATGTAAATGGAGAGAAAGTGTGTCGCAGTTTTCTCCAACGCATCTCTTTTCGCTCAACTTTCGAAATGCCCCATAAATCATTGTGTGGCAAGCAACCATTTTGTTTTTTATATACCCTGTACATATTACAAAATAGGTAAAGAAAGGGGTTATCATCAATTAGCTAATAAGTGTATATAAAATACACCTGGGAGCATGTTCGGAAACTTTGGGCATATATATGTATGCTCTTAAGCCTAGTTGATACAGCATCGTCGGTTTGTCTGTCTGTTTGTCCGATTTAAAAAAAAAGTAAGAGTTCATTCTTAAGCCTAGTATACCCTGTCCGGTCTATCGTTCCATCTATTAGATCTAAAACAAAATATAAGAGATGGAGATATTGCCTTGTCTGCCGGTCTATCTGTTCGATTTCAGAACACATAGAGCTAGAGAATTCAGAGCAGCTGGGTGCATATTCGATTTAAATAGAGTCATATATGCCTAAGCCTAGTTGATATAGACTTATCGATCATTCTGTCTACTTGTCCGATATTCATAAGAGCTACCGAGATCAGAGCACTCTCTTTCTAGTTGTATATATATGGTAAGATCTGGCTAGTAGGTATCTTCTAGTCAGGTACTGCCAGTCTCCTGTTTGATATATATATATATATATATACGCTTAAGTGGGAAGCTTGCCGCATGCCCACACGAGAGCGGAGAGCACGTCCGCCAACATAGTAGATTCGTACTGGAGTCTCAGGGTATTAGGGCCGGGGGCGGTGGCGGGTGTGTCGACGTTCCACTTGAAAGCCATTCATCATAATATTTATGTTCCATGGCCATTCGGTGTGCTGCTGCTCAGCGTTCTCCTCGCTCGCGTGCTCGCCAAAAAAGAAAAATAAATAAATAAAAAACTGGTCGACTTCGGCTCCGTTCGGTTCGGCTAAACTCGCCTCGGTTCGTTCGCTCACTTAAAAAAAAGTTGCTCAAGTCCAGTGCGACTGACATACCACCACTCCAAATTATTGTGAAACAAGTATAAATATATACATAAATAAATATATATATATATATACATAATTAGTTGCTACCCCCATGTTTTCAATGACATGCCATAAACTGTGAAAGCGGGTAGCCAACTATTTTGGGGCAACAATCCGTCCACCCACACACACACGCGCGCACTCACACCCGCAAACCCCCATACCCACACACTTTCTAACATTTATATACGGGCTGCAATGTGCCAAACAAAATTGTATAGATTCTTGCAAGTAATTCCAATTAATAGACATTTCTCATTCTGAAAAGGAAGCTTCGCGCTGCAAATATATTCTATGCTCTACAGAAAATTGAGAGTTTAACAAGGTAACCTTTACCAACAAATTTTTACCAACTCTAGAGAACTCTATATCATCTCCTTGCTGATCATCAGCTGTATAAATTACTGAATTAAATATGAAATAGTTTAACTAATGCTTGCTAGCAATCAAATAGAAATACAACGACACAAAGTAGTAGTAATTTTAACTAAGTAGTAATTAAATGTTAATCACAATTTATTAAACTCATATATACACTTCCAAATCCCATATATATGCCAAGCCCCAAAACTGGTTTGCTGTAGGGCATTAGAAAAAAAAACAAACCGTTGCCTCGTTTGGCTGGGGTATGCCATTAGCAGCAGCAGCAGCAGCAGCAGCACCACAGTCTATGCCATTCATTTCCAGCACCATACCGAAAGTGCGTTGCTGCGAAGCATCGAATGTATAAATAATTCTAAATCAATTTCAATTAGAAAATGCTGAAAGGATGCCACAACAACAATGCCAACAAATATAAGAGTAAAAACTACAGCAATTGGAATGAGAACGGCAAAATTCGAGAGCTTGAACAAAAATGGGGCCCTCAAAAACAAAAAACCCCACGAGGAAGAAACACTAGAAATGTGCTGACATGATAGAATGTATGGCTGCTTGCATGACGTCTGGCACTGAATGAGTGCATTTATGATTGATGTAATTTTGATGAAAGTAATCACATTTCCATCCATCCATCCATCCAGCCATCTACTCATCCCCTGCAATGTGAGCGAGCGCACGAGCGAAGCCCTTTAAAGCACAGTTTCACATTTCATTGGTGAATTTATTTGCAAATACGTGTTTTTTTTTTCTTCATTTTTAGTTTGAATAAAAGTTTCATGCTTGTTACTCACACACACCCAGATACTGAAGAGAAACTTTGTTGCGAAAAT
Organism: Drosophila paracracens; assembly: GCA_035044025.1. Lineage (NCBI taxonomy): Eukaryota > Metazoa > Arthropoda > Insecta > Diptera > Drosophilidae > Drosophila > Drosophila paracracens. The sequence goes on along the minus strand of JAWNMN010000435.1, from coordinate 4,905,644 downwards.
GAAAGAAGTTATACAACTATATTTCATTTCCCCATTCCCATAAGCGTGGCAGCTGCTATGACAACAACGGTAAAATCGGTTTGGAAAATCCCATTGGCAGCGAGAACTTTCAAGCACATATTTCTCTCAACTCTCATCTCACATGCTAAATCCATTCTTTTTTCCCGAACAGACATAATTCCATTAATTTGCGTGCTCACAACATCAAATTGGATTTTCAGTTAAGCCGCAGCTTTTGCTGCTCAAAGTTAAATTCCCAATGAGATGCAAGAGAGAGATGCAAGTCAGAGAACGAGAGAGATGCGAGAGAGATGCAGAACAGTGGAGAGAGGTGGGGGCTGGGCTGGGCCTTGGCTTTGACAGGCCAGCCATCCCGTCAAATGCATAACATTTTCAGCACAAATTGGTTTATATTTATAAATACTTTTACTACCCTGCATCCGGTATACATTTTATTGAAACGGGGTATATCAAATGTAAGGAAATGTAAAAAATTCAACATTTCTACGACAGTTAAGCAAATTTAACGGATTGAACCCGTTATAGAAATTTGAAATTTTTGAAAAACCAGTAACCGATATTATTAGCCAAAAATTGTAGCAGAATAGCATATTTAAAACTTTTGAGCTATACCATTACTGGTATGTAACGCAAGGTTCATTAATTAGATACTTCAGGAACCGAAAGATCGTTGTGGTACAGCATAAATCCGAAAAGTACCAATAAGCAACAGCGAACGGCAAATAATTTGCAAACAGGAGTTTCTGAATACACTTTTACGTGACTGAACCGTAACCGGAACACTTTATGTTTTCATAAATGATCAATGATCATTTGGTTCTTGCTTTTTATACCAAATGTAGAAGTTTGACTCTTGGCATAAATAGTCGCCCGGTAATGTCATTAAATTTGTAAAGAATATTACTTGCACCGATCCATTAAAAAATATAAATTTGCTGACCAGGCATATTCCTGGCACAAAATTACGAAATCCAGTATAACTCACAGCTTTACAGCTAGAGTCATCAACTTTAAAAGGTACATTAAACTTTACCATGGGCGTGCGGTTCCGATTTCGATGTCGTTTTCGTTCTGATGCCCTGCCTGATCATGATTATATATCGATGATCATATAAGATTGTCGAAATGTAAAAATAGGGTTCACGTAGATTATCAACAGCATAATTGATGTGTTTTGTAAATACTATCTGCCTTATGCTTTTGATTATTTTTACTAATTTAATTTTATAAATTAAGATTGTAATTTTGTTAGGAAGCATATTATGCATTTAAAAATAAACATGATTGACACCTGTAAAGTATTAATATTATTGGCCGATAACTGATCTATTCTATAAACTTACTCGTTTCGTCCTCAAAATATCTCTAATCTTTACACACAAGCTGTATTAAAAGCAAAGACCAAAAATGCAAAAAAAAAAAAAAAAAAAGATGGAAATTCAGCTTATAAAGAATTTTGAGTTTATTTATATTCTTATTTTACAATATATTTTCCGATAAGTTATGTGTGTGATTAAATAGGATAATCTCCGTTATGTAACAATGTCACGTAACAAAGTAATGCAAATGTTGTGCAACAATGTATTGATTCAATTGGATTTTATGCCTTCAGTTTAAAACGAGTAAGCATGCTTATGTCGAGAGAACTCGACGCGAAGATAGCCTAAACTTTGATAGCTATCGATAACCGATTATTATCGACATTTGTGAAATACCATGAAATAAACTTGATCTGATGATATACGTGTACTTGCTTTCCAAATTTGAAATCTCTACCTCTAATATCTTCGTCATATCTTCATCGAACCTATTTTTATAAGTTTTCAATGGGTATGAATATGTGGTTCGTTGTCCAACACAAATTGATTCGTCCCGTAAACTTCAATTACCCCTGTTTTTCCTGGTTTTCCTCTATTATTTTATATTTTTTAAATCGTTAGTTTGTTGTTGTTGTGCTCTGTGATTATAATTTCAAACGACAGTAAAGTGACGCTGTTGCGCAACGAGGTGTCCTTAAATAAAATGTAAGCTATTTTTTTTTTAAAGGAAATCGAATGCAATATCAAAATATTTTGCATTTTCCATGACAGGAGGAATAACAACAACTATATTGGTATTTACCCGGTTGCATTTGTCTGGCTTTCGAGGAAAGCTAAGAGGGAGCATGTTGCACACAGGAGCAGTGGGTGGTCCTTGTTTATACACATAAATCTGTGCAATATGAGGACATGCATCATCTGTCCGTCCAAGGGAGTTCTGCGGGTGGCATTCGTCGGCCATTTTGTGTATACGTTGGAGGGTGTGTGTGTGTGCAAAGTGTCTGTGTGTGTGTAAGAGACCCTAACGCTGCGTGTAGCAAGCATCCTGTTGCAACTACAGCTCCGCCTGTTTCAGGTTGCAAACATGACAAACAACGACAGCCAAAGGCCTGTCATTTTCATAGTCGTAAAATTCGATATTTAATTTCATTTTTTTTTCTTCTCTTTTTTCCATCAAACGTCAGAGGCAGCAATAAGGAAACCTATGCTTGCAGCATTCTCGTGCACGATGGTGTCCTTTAACTTTTGAAGAGCGCAGGCATATCCTTTGATGAATGATGCACAATAATAGTATTAATAGCAAGCCACAGTCACACACAGCAGTGGGCAAATTAATTGCCTTGCCAGCTGCCTGTTGTTCAGGTGGGTTGCATATTGATTTCTTGGTCTGGTCAAGTCAAATCAAATCAAACCCATCCTCCTCCCAATTGTTCTTGCGTATCCTTTGATGTCAAACACCCAAACACATATGCACACACACACAGCGGTCTCAAAATGTCTGCTTCATTTGCCATCTTTGCGCTTTGTCAAGTCAAGAGTTAAGTTAATTAATTGTAAAATGCATTCTATGGAAAATCAATTTAGTACAGCAGTTTGCAAGCGCAACTCGCAATCCATTCGATATGCACAGCCATCCGACTCATGCTTGCTGCTAGGCAACAATCAAATTAGCTGCTGCTGCTCACACAAGCTATAACCATAAAATGTCAGCCTGATTTTGGACGAGTGCAACTTCAATTAAAGATATAAGAATGAAAAAAAGCTCAGGCCCCATACAATTTGCCAAAATACAGCAAATGTTTTATTGAATCGAAAAGTTGCTCAAACTTCGAAAATATTAAGTTTTTCAAAACAAAACATTATATTTGAGCAATCGTTGCTATATCATCTCAATAATCACTAAAAAGATTGCTTGAAAGTATGACAATAATCTGAATCTGTTAAAAACGGCTAAAAAGCCTTCTCGACGCCTTATTAGGATGTCTGTATAAGCGAGCCGATATTTGGAATCAAAACTTTTGTATACCATACTCAGGATATCGATACAATTTGATTACCGATAATATACAAAGTTACACTATGTAACAAAATTGTGATAACCTTTACAAGGGTAGCTAAAAACTAAATGCTTTTAGATTCATAGCTTGCTAAAGATTAGACAGTTCAATCAGGTCATATGTTGTAAAAATGAGGCAGTATTATTAATAATAAAAATGAGGCAGTATTATTAATAATAAAAATGATTAATTGCATTACTACTAATGGGAAAATGACTTAGTCATGTTTTAATGATAGCCTCTCTCTCTAGGGTAAAGATAACAAACTCTGACTAATCAAATTTTCCATGCTCAAATGGAATTTTTTAACGAGAAATATATGTATATAATATAGTTTATAAACTATGCATGCATATTTTATTTTTTATTGCGTTAGTCATTAAAATGGAATTAAAGTTTTGTTGGCTGACTTTGAAATTCTCTTTGAGGTTGCAGGACACGAGTCAGGTGTGGAAACCGCAACTTCAAAGACGAAAAATTCGGATATAAATGTTTATTATTGTGTTTCGTGTGCACTGTGTGGTAATGAATAAAGGAGAAAAGTCGACTCTTGAAATATTTATGCGCCTGTGCAATAATAAACTGAAAGATATTACACTCAAAATGCCTGCAATAAATTTCGTTTCGAGATAGAGACAGATAGATGGACAAAGAGGGAGAGAGAGAGAGAGATAGCCCGAGCAGATGGCACTGTAAAATATTTTATAGTCTCCATAATAAAAGCGAAAAACTTGATTCTGCCTGTGAAACTTGCGAATGGACTAAACACAATAAAAGTGAAAAAAAAAAGAATATATATATTCAGCCTGCTAAAGGTGCTGCGATTTATGTGATAGCGTCGACCAGACACAGGAGGAGCCAAAAGACCATGACCGGAACTGGCTCGCAATGGCCAGGTGAAATAATTTTTGAAATGCCCTGCAGCGTGAATTATAAATAAAATACGCATCTAAAAAGCAAGTGAAAACCTCCTGTAAGTATCCTGCTTTTATTTAATTGTAGTAAGGCAAAAACAAGATCGATTTATTTGATTTTTCTGCGGCTAAGCAACGAAGTAGGATTTTTGAAAGTTGGAAAAGTAATGAACGATATTTATAAACTCAATCGGATACTGAAATGATAAATAGTTGAAAGGCATTCAAAGTTTAAACTTATTGAAGTTCTGTAAAGAAGCAGAACCAGAATAACCAGAACCAGAACCCAAGTGTAACTCGGTAAATATAAAATACGATTTTCTCTCGTTTTTCTACATCGATGTTTATCTAATTTTTACAGATGATCATTGTTACGTCCAGATATTTTTATTGCTTGCAGCTATTTATTTTTTTTTATAAAAATGTAACAAAAAAATGTTAAAAAATGTCCTTTTTTCCTTTTTTCTAATTGGGGTTCATAATATAATTATTGGTTTTGGCTTTTTTTATACTCTCCCATACCGGAAATCATGCAATAGGTAAAGATGCGCTATCTATCATTAGGTACCTTGCCCTTTTAGGGGCAGCAGTGTCTCAAGGGTGGTTTTCGCAGTCACGCGTGCATAATTTATTGCTTTGAGACGTGATCAGCATGGGAAAAACGAATCAATACGTTGGGTTATGATCCACTCAAAAACAAAAGCTAGTGCGGGGAAAAAATTCAAATTCTAATGTCTGTGATTTGAGTGGTCACGTTTTATGTCCATAAATTACCTATATATATATATAGGATAAACCAATTATCGTTATCCTTCATAGGAAACACATATTTTTCTTAGTGTCTTCCAAATATTTTTCAATTTGGAGTTACCTCCTACGAAGTATTTAATACAAAAAAAACATTCCCAATGGAAAAACAAATTAAGAAATAATTTCTTATCTATCTCTGGATTATTCAAATTAACGACTCATTTCATTCCCTACTCTTTCTCTCCATCTCTCTAAGTACTTCCTGTAGAGTAGAACACATTTGTTTAATCTTATCTAATATTATGATTCATAGTTTTATTACAATATTATTGCATGCTTAGAGGTAATAACAATTAACAACTACTTAATATCCCTCTCATTCTGTCTTTCCTCTTAGTACTCCCGCTTAAATAAAATTAAAATAGTCTACCCTGTAGCTTTTATCTTATCCAATACAATGTATATATATTCGCTTACATTGTCACACAAACTCTCATAATATATGGGTTAATAAACAAACAAGCAACACATTTTTTTTTGTTTATCTACTTAGCGACTTACAAATTTAGCGGCAGTAAAGAGTTGACCCCCACTACAAAGTATATTATATTTTTAAACTAATCAAACAAGTATTATTATTTTTTTTTTAACAGGATTCATATCACCAGTTCAGTTTATCTCTACTGTACAATGGAGTATGGCGTTTGGGCCATTTGGCTCAAATCGCTGGCATATCCGGCAGCGAGGTTGCCATTTCCGTTGCGGCGCAGCTGCGATCAGAATAAGGAGGGGGTTGGGGTAGCGAAGGGGCTACGTGTGTGTGTGGTAGGAGATAGGAGGGTGGATGGTTGTTGCCCTAATGGGCAAACCCTAATGACCTGACATAACATTTCATAACGCAATTTAAGCTATCCAGAAAATGAATGAAAAAAAAAAACGGAATAAATTGCTACAAAAATGATGCCATAAAAATGTACGAGTTTTGTATTTGATTGCGGATTAAAAGAGGGACGATATAGCTAGGAATAGGAGAAGAAGAAGCATACACTCAAATGGTATACTGTTCTTTAACCCGTTACCCTCCCCCTGTATCTTTTGGTTGTTCTTCCTTTTTTGACAAGTGCTATGCTTTTTGGTTCATTCGCATCGTTTAGCATCGTCGCCAGAGTCGTTAAGATTTAATTGTATGGAAATCGTAAATGGCACGCAAAAGAACCAACAAAAAAAATATGAATAAAATAATAAAACAACGTTTTACGAGCTACAGGGCATACAGCAAAATCGATAGGGTGCTATTAAGGTGAACAACTCGAACAACATAAAAACAATACGGAAAGGAATAATCTAGAACACAGACACAATATATTCTCAGAAAAATATTCAAGAAAAAACCTTGAAATTAAAGTCTATCTCGCAACCAAATATTTTTTCCCAACAATTTTTGAGTATGTAGAACATATTACTACTAGTAAGATAAGTCGGCAGAAAATATAATAAGTATTTTTAAATACACCATTTGGCAAAACACAATTTATCTTCCGAATGAAGGTTTTTATGAGTTCTCAGCAGCACAATGATGCAATAAATGTGTCACGTATCTGTCATGAAAAGTATTTTAAACTTTTAAGAGTGCCCAACAAGATCAACGGACTTATATCTCTAGAGGATATGGGAGGAAACCTTTCCTGTTAATATTGAACTGGTGGCAAAACACTGACAATTGGCAAAACACTGACAATTGGCAAGGCCCTCTAGCATGTAGTTAGAGCAATTCTCCTAAATCCCAACTTCGGGGGTACTAAAAGTGAAGTGAAGTAACTAAATAATTCTGGGACTTAAAAACTATAAATGTTGAATTTCAAAATCGTATTCGTTCCTTTAATTGAATTTCTCATCTCACTTTTATTTTATGAAATGTCTTGACAAGTTTTCTTTTAACATTAAAAAATTATTATTTTATTTTTTATTTTATTATTCAAAATCTATTTTTAATTTTGAAAGGAAAAAGGAATTTCGCTGTGTGTGTACAATATTTCAATTATATCTTTTATTTTATACCTCATATCTTTTTTAGCATTGTTGTAGACCTATATAGAGGGAACAAGATAAGTCGAAGACGACAGAGATGACCTCAAAATATGATTCATAGCCGACGACATTGACAACAAATCATGCCAACAAGTCGTCAAGACGTCAAGTCGTCAAGCAATCAACTAGTCAGTTAAGCGATGCCAATCCATTGAAGTTGATTGCTTTGAGTGGTTTTTGTTGCGGTTTATTAGACCCGAATATTGTACAATCATGCCCCGTCAATGCGAGCGAGCATTAAAACAAATGATGGTCCTCAATTTTGCATAGCATTGGTAATGCCAATAATAATAATAATTATATATGATAGCTTTATAATCTAAAATGTGCGATAAAAGCTAAGATAAATGCATTTACTTTTTTTTTTGCGAATTATTGATATTGATAAAAAACTATAATCAAGCTCGATAAAAATAAAAATTGCATATACTTAATTTCATGTTTCAGGAACCAACGACGAGCAACAGAAACAGAGACAAAGACCGACAATTACTCAAGCAAAAATTACAGTATATTCATAAAACGTGGCTACCCCATTTTCGGCACGACGTTGAAAATCAGTAGTTCTTTTTTTTTCAAATCGACAGCAACTTGGATGAAGATAAAACCACAAGTGATTCTTAAAATTCAGCGAAACCAATATGCTCTTTCACCTTCGATTTTGTAGGGTATTTAGACAGCGTCCATTTTGTTTTCTGTGTACACGATTTATTGAAAATCGGTTTTTTTTTTTGGTGGGGAGGCGAAAGTCAAGTCGACACCGCAGAGCTTGTCTACAAAATAAGCTGCAACCGCAAACTAATAAAGCGAACCGGCTACGGTTGCGGGGTATGGGCAAAATGTGCACGGTGAGCCTATGGGCGTTTGGAGACGGCATGACGACGGATTGGACATTGTGGGTTTTTTGGTGATGATTCAAAAGACTGGACGCTGGTCTGGTCGCTGGTCTCTGGAGCATAAACCACCGACGTTGCTGCTGCTGCTGCTGCGGTTGCGGTTCTTTCTGTGCCTGATGCAATTGCTCGTGCTCCCGCAAATCTCCATACACACACACAGTCAAACACACTCACACACACTCGCATTCATTTTCCAAAATGGCGTCACCGCTTGCTGCTGCTCTCGGTTGTTGCACAAAACAGTAAAGCCGCAGGGGATCCCAAATGTGCTGCAGATGCATTTAAATTTCAACTCATGGCTCGATGCCGTGGGCGTACATTAAGATATGGGCGTGGCACCAGCTGTCGAATACAACCAGCAGCATTAAGCTTCGAAATAAATATACGGAAAAGCTATCCTACGTTCGTTCGTTCGCTCATTCGTTTCTGCTAGCCGCCTGTCGCATTCAGGATTTATGTGCAGCTTATGAAACTTTGGCGTAGATACTAAAATACAGTGAGCACACCCAAATGAAAACGATTTGTGGGTGTTATCAGCTTAAGATTGATTATATATTCTTTTATTATAATATTATATAATAGTACAATTTTAAATTTTTAACACTATTAAGTGACGAAACAAATCGGAAACGGAACCGTTGACCACTGACTAAGTTGAAATTTGACATTCTCTAATTAAATCAGCTTGGGAATCAAACCCCAACATTATATATCTCAGAACCAGCACCAGTGCTTTGATTATCCGGTTCTTAGAGATATTAACTCTCTAAAATGATTTGAACTTTTTAAGTTCCAATTTGCGACTGAACACTGTACTTTGGCAGGCATTACAGGCGTGCTTCAAATTAAAGTTACGTCAACTTGTGTCGGTGCTGTTGTCAGTGCCGTCTGTGCCATTTTATTGTTCGTTATAATCCGCTTTATGTGATCGGATTATGTCCTGTGCTGCGCCTAATCCCACCAGTCGGTCCCGGGGGAACCCACCCTCCACCCTATTTACCGTTCAACTGATCCGCTCATCCGTAGTAAACTTCAATTACGCACGCTCTGTGGTTGGATTAAGGCGTCCCAGCCATGCCCACAAAAAAAAAAGTAATTAAAATGTGTATCTGGTTATTACACATACAGAAAGAGAGAGCGAGAGTGAGAGAGAGGGAGAGAGAGAGAGAGAGAGAGAGAGAGAGAGAGAGAGAGAGAGAGAGAGAGAGAGAGAGAGAGAGAGAGAGAGAGAGAGAGAGAGAGAGAGAGAGAGAGAACGGGAGCAGGTGGCTGCGACAGGTGTGCCCAGAAGGACAGAAGGGAAGGCCAGTTGAAAGTGAAAAGCGCCTTTTCTCAAGATCTTTTCGTTCAGATTGCCCCCGCCCGGGCAATAAAGTTAATTAGTAACTTTTTCGGGTATCGCTACTATTTACTACTCCTACTCTTCTTATTCTTCTCACTTCCTCCACTCTTCAAATACATAGTAGATATGTATGTGTGTATATTACGTCCCTCGGCTCGGTCATCGGCACTTTGCTTTGCTTGCATATTCTAGTGAAATTAGAGTTAATTGCACATCATTAAAAGCAAATTCTTGGAATTAATTTGATGTTTCGTCGAAAAGGCAAAAGCAACAACGCAATGGCAATAAACAAAATGGCTGTCCAGCTGACACCAAAAACTCGGCAGCTGCCCCATTCATTATAGTGTGTCTCAGATTGAAACAGTAATTACAACTTGCAACACTTACCACACGCACACAACACACACAGGCACCTCTCGAAAATTACATTTTAACTGAACGGTGCTCAATAGGAAGAATGACTTAGGTTAACAATATGTTTGAATGCTCTTTATCATTTATATAATGATATGCTCTCATATTCATCACGAAATGATTAAATTAATCACTGCTGTAATTAGTAATTATTATCTACCCAGTCCACATGCATTTTTTATAATTTCATAATTCATTATAATCAGATCCATCACCATCGATACGTCATTTAAAATATTCACTTTAAGAGTAAGTGGGCACTTATCATATCACATACATTGTATCTGGACATTTGACAGGTGCCACTTTACATAAGAAGCGGGGATGTTAAAGAACTAGTGAGAACTAGTAAGCCAGGCTACGGACTACAAAGTATTTGCCTTAACAAAGCTACCAACGATTGGGCAACGCCATTTTGTGATATTGTCGGCCATTTTTAATCTCCTTTGAAGGGCAACTCATCAGAAATTAAAATTAAGAGAATGATATGACAAAAAGTACGAAGTTAAATAAGCGAATAAGAGGCATAGAAGAGCGGGAAAAAAAGAAACCATGCACTGTCCCCTAGAAGCACAGACACATACGGCTTGCATGATTGACGTTTGCTCTGAATGAGTGCACGTCATTTAAAGTTGATGTGTGTGTATGCGTGTATTTATATGTGCATGTGTGATGAGTTCGTCTCCAACTACAACGGCACTCAAAATGTTCGCGCGCCACTCGCGTGTTTGTATTTGTATGTGTGTGAATCTGAATGTTTATTAGAAGAACTCATGTTTGCGGCGCTCAAGCGAGGCGAGAGCATAGCAAACACACACTCATGCAAACGTAAAAAGAGACTAGTCATTTCGGCAGCAGCCGCTGCAGCTGATCTTGATGGAGAATCCTCTGCGGTAAAAAGTGTGAGAGAGAAGAAGAGTGTTATTTTGGTACTGTTGTTGTTGCTGTCTTAGTTGTAGTTACATATTTGCTTTGCCTTTCACACCAAAACAGCAAAACCAGAAACCGAACGCACAAACGAACGAACACAAACAGCACGAGACTTGAACACGAAAGTGAAAAAAAACAGCAAAGTTTTCGTGTCTTTTTGCATACTTATGCATATATATCCATGTGTTTATATATGTGTGTCTGCTCTGTTTGTTTGTGTGGGTTATTTCTCAGCATTTGATTGTTATTACAGTTGGAGTTGTTTGTTGTTATTGCATGTGAAAAGATAACGTACGCAATTGCACGAGACAATGCTCATTTCTGAATTGTATTTTTATTTATTGATAAGCAGAATATGTATTTGAAAATCTTGGTGCCAGAAAAATTATAAAAATAGTAAATCCAGTTTTAGAGAGAATTTTAATAAGAATTTGAATTTGGCTTTGATTCGACTAATTCGCAAAGGTCGATAATAGAACTACCAGTTTTATGTAAATTACAAACATCCCAATATGACGAGGGAAATTATAGTTTAGTGGTTGCCAGATCTTCCAAACTTTTCCCCACTAATACGCTGGCAAGCTGCAAAAAGCGCATTTTCATTTGCGGCCTTGATTAATTTTCAACGAAAAAGAGAGAAAAAAAAAAGCTGAATTGACAACACTGCTGTGTGTCGTAATAATTTGAAAATGCAACGCGATTTAAAAAGTGTCTCTTATCGCACTGAATGCAGCGAACAGAGAGTGAGCACGTGTCGCCCGCTTGGGTGTTAATAACCTCAACAAATACATTGTATTGTTAGAAAGTGAGACTGATGTCCATATTAGAGTTGAAGTTTCTGGATCACTAGTTCATTGTGAGCTGTATCTGAGACTGATGATGAATTAGAGTTGGAGTCTCTGGTTCATTAGTTCATTTGGAGCACGATCTGAGACTTATCTCAATTAGAGTTGGAGTTGCTGGTTCAGTAGTTCATTTTGAGCTTGAATTAATGTTAATTGTAAACTAGATGTAATCAAAATCTTACCCGCTTCTCAGCACTGTCGCAAGGATTGCCAACGGACGAGGACGATGACGAGGATGTCGATGTTGTTGCCGCTGTGCTGGGCAAATGATTATTGATGGGTGGCAACACATCCGATGCCACCGAATCCAATTGCTCTTGCTTTATGCCGGCGATCAGCGGCAAAAAATCATTTTTCAGATTCTCCAACAAATCCATTTTTACGTTTTAACTGATTACTTTTTTTTGAGAGTGCGTTAAACCTTGTTTAGTTGTAGGCGTATTGTTATTTTTTTTGTTGGGCGTAGTCTAATTTTAGCGCGTGAATCTTGTATTCACCAGCAGCTGGTGCGCTTGGTGAACATAATTAGTTTGTTCAGGATATTTATTCCATTTCATTGTTCATTTTTCATTGTTCATTCATCTCTGGAACATACACAAAAACAACGCAAAATTTGCTGGCTGCACACACACACGCATACAAACAGAAGCAGCAAACACGCTCACACTCACACACACAACTACATAAACAAGTTACTTTGTGTGCACAAAATAGTTTCGCTTTCGTATGATGGAAACTGAAAAATCGTTTGGTTTTCTTTTATTTAGCACAACCTTTCAGTTATTATTGGCATTTTAAAGTGTTTTTTTTTTACGAATGCATCATTTCATTTTCACCTTCAACTTCAACGAACGATTTTGGGCAAAAATTTTTCTCTCTACTCTTTTTGCACAAATTCAATTCTCACAGAGGCGAAAAACTTTCATTTAAATATTTCGCATTAAACGCTTTTTGTTGTATGTGCCATCCTTTGCCATCGCAATGCACTTGCACGTTTAGTTTCGCGGTTAGCACAATTGTTTATATGTTTGTTGCAAATGGATATTTGTATTTTATTGGCAATTAAAAATGCTGGGAAAACACACACGGTCACGGCGTTTACTCTCCTTGGACGCTTCTTCTGTACAAAAATTTTCTACTCGCGTAGCCATTTTGGATTATGCAGTGCTGCCAGACTTTTTTCACTTAAAGGCTGTCACACACGGTCAGACTTGTTAGTTTAAACTGAATTAATTTTCGCTTGTTAAACTAAATAAATAAGTGGCACTTAAGTCTTATTAAATGAAAAATTAATATAAATATATTTTTAATATATGCGAGAATAAAGTGCATTGTGATTGTGGTTGAAAAACTTTCTTAGAGTTGTAGCACGCTTGCAGATGCATGATGGCATGCAAGACATCATGCAACAGCTGTATGTAATAACACGTGTGAAATTTTATTTATTGGGTTTGTGTATTTTGTATTGCTGTAAATAAATGCTGCTAAGCCGCTACACAAAGGCAGGTGAATTTTGAAATGTAATTTCAGTATGATAAGCCATAAAATAATGAATACCTCAAACAGGTTGTCTGCACACCGCAATAAAGCGGTTCATTTGTGGTTCACGGCATAAATCCTTTGCAGTTGCCATGAGCGAAGCACTCGACAAACTGCAGGAACAGAAAATGGAGCGAAATGCGCAAAAGGAGGCGGAGGATGAATCGGTGAAGGAGGCGAATCGTCTGAAACGCACACTGAAACGCAAAAAGTGGGTGGATTGGCAGGTACAGGATGCCGAAGATGCAGCCAATGGCATAAAGCGTGCACCTTTTGATCCTGCGGACCGCATTAAGCGCAAGAAGAGCGCAATTCTGTTGAGCTATTGTGGCGCCAACTATTATGGCATGCAACGCAATCCGGGCATGCAAACCATCGAGGAGGAGCTCTTCAAAGCAATGCTCAAGCACAACTGGATAACGGACGATTCGTTCAAGCAGGTACAAATTGCCAGCTTTCAACGTGCCGCACGCACCGACAAAGGTGTCTCCGCCGGCCGACAAGTCTGCTCCATGAAGCTGCGTAAGTGAAAACCACAATACCAAATATGATTTGTATTTAATTCTCACTCAATTCCACAGCGGATGAACTAGATTTGGTGGCTTTTAATAACGATCTACCAGAAACGATTCGTTTGTTTGGCGTTGAGCGCGTGACGAAGGGTTTCAATGCCAAAGAACAGTGCAATGCCAGGACCTATACCTACACGCTGCCTAGCATAGCGTTTGCCGGCTGCAAGGAGCAGCAGAATCACCAGGACCAAGCTACATTCCGCTTGACGCCCGCGCTGCAGGAGCAGATTAGCGAGACTCTCAAGCTCTACGAGGGCACCAAGAACTTTCACAATTTCACCAGCAAAAAGTTGGTCACAACTTATCAACTAAATTATTTTCATTATTATTAATTGTTCATTGCTTTTTAGAAACTTTTTGGATCCGTCCGCGAAGCGTTTCATCATGTCCTTTACATGCAGCGTACCCTTTCGCAGTCCGCAGGACATTGAGTTCGTTACGCTGCAGGTGAAGGGTCAGAGTTTCATGCTGCATCAGATACGCAAAATGGTCGGATTGGCCATTGCCATTGTCAGAGGCAATACGACAAGGATAACGCTGGAGCGTGCACTAACCGAGGAGCGTTTGGATTTGCCCATGGCACCAGGACTTGGCCTCGTGTTGGATACGGTGCATTATGAACGCTATAATGATCGCTATGGAAAGGATGGCATACACAAGCCACTGACATGGTCGGCACAGGAGCAGCAGGTCACCCAGTTTATAGAGGAGCACATTTACTCGAATATATATCGAACCGAGGCGGAGCAGCGAAACATGCTCGACTGGCTAAGCACGCTGCATTTTCACTCCTACGACACCAGACGCGGGGACGAAGAAAAGAAGTCGAACGAGGATGGGGAGGACGATGGAGAAGAATAGTTTAAGCATTGCTTGCATTTAAATCTAAGGATTTATCCTTCATAAAATACGATAACAGCAAAGGATTAGCATTTTATTCGTCTGCAGATGATGACGAAAGGTTTCTCATTTATAAAATATGAGAATCGAAATCAAGGATTAGCATTTTATTTGAATATATATATTGAATGTAGCTTGGATACAGTGGGTGAGCAGTACATAATTTGCCCACACTTAGAAGCGTCCGCCCTTCTTCTTCTTGTGACCACCCTTGCGATGCTGTTGTCTCGGTCCTGGCGTCGGCTCCTGGTATACAGGCGTCGCCGGCGAGTTCTTGCTCAAGTTGACGCGGTTCGACATGTCGCTATGGGGAAAAAGAAAAAAAACTGAATTCAAGATTCACTGCAGCATTAAGTTGCCCACTCACTATTGATCTGCGGCACCGGAGGCCATGCCCTGAGAGCCCTTGATGATGTCCTTAGCGCGAGCACCGCCACGCTTCTTGCGGAAACCGGTGCGCTCGTATTTGGGCAGCCAACGTTCCGGATCAGGAGCCACCTCGGCATTATAGTTCTTGGGCAATTTGCCCTTGCGTTTGCGATGCGCATTTTTCTTCTTATCGGTGGCAGGAGTGCTCGGCGACGGCTCCACTTTGGCATTGGCCGTCTTTTTCGCCGCCTTGGTGGACATGACCCAGTTGGCCGATTCGAGTGCATCGATCTCCGAGGCAGTGGTCAATGTTTCCAGCTTGGGCAAACGACGACTAATTTCCAATGCACGCTTGGGATTAAACTGGGCATAGGCAATGACGAGCTGGGCGAGCACCTTCATATCGTTGGGCTTCAGCTTGAGCAGCTCCTCCAATGAACTGGCCGCAGTCTCCGAGGCACCGCCACGTAAATGAAACTCTGCCGCCTGACGCCACATGTCGGAGAGATCGCCACTGCTAACATTATTCTGTTTATACCATTCAACGGCCGATTTGAGGAGAGCCGAAGCTGCCGGCTTATTGTCCGTGCCCAGGTAAAGGGAGACGAGTGCCGAGACAACGCCTGGCTTGTACTTGGACTCGCCCAGCGAGAGCAGTGTCTCAATGGCATCCTTGCGATTGCCCTGAAATTATCGAAACCCGGATTAAACTCATCCCTAATCATGGCATCATGTGCATCGCTCACCTGCAACAGCTGCAACTGAATTATGGCAAATTTGCTGACAAATTCGTGCGTTTTGTGCGTGCCGGCAAACTTTTGCAGCTGCTCGATGGCCTCCTTGTGCTTCTTGTCCTTGCCCAGCTGGCTGCAACGGATAAGCAGCGCCTCAAACTCCACCTGCGGATACGACTGAGCCAGTTTCTGCGTCAACTGCTGCACCTGATCGCTGGCATTCGTATAAAGAGCCAACAAGCAGTTGTTCAACGCGATTATTTGCTTTTGACGGGAAGTCAACTTGGGTTCACAGGCATCGGCCATTGCAGCGCGTATCTTCTTCTTGGAATCAAAGACATTCTGATCCTTGTTGATGACCACCGAATTGTTGCTGGCCACAGCAACCAAAGCCGCATCGTTAGGCTTGTGACGCAAGCAATCCGCATAGATAACGCTTGCTTCCTTAATCTTGCCCTGCTGTTGCAGACAATAGGCCAACTGCACGCGAATCACATCGAGCTCCTCGAGAATCTCCTCCTCGCTGGCGCCCTCCTCTTCCAGGAAATCGCGGCACAGCTTCTCGCTGGTGCGCAATTTACGCTCAGCCTCGACGTATTTATGACGGTTGGATTGAATGCAGGCGCTATTGAAGTACTGCTCGTACGTATCCTCTGGCACCTCGGGCACCTCCCTGTCCTTGTCCAGCGCCAAGTTGGCAGCCACTGCGCTGAGATTAGTGCGTCGCTCATCCTCGAACTCATCGCTGCTGTTCTTGATGATGCTCTTGTAGGCGTCCAGGCAATCCTCGTAGCGCTCCAGACGGTACAGGATCTGGGTGCGCAGCTCCTTCAGCTTGGGCTCGAGTGGTTGCTCTGTTGCACCATCATCGATGGTTTTTAGAGCCTGCAGCTGTTTGTTCAAGCGATATTCGCAATAGGCTTTCTCAAAGATCAGCACACCATTAAGCCGGTTCTTTTCGATGAACTTGTGCGCCTCATCAAACTTTGATAACTGCATCAAGCAGACAACTTTGCAATGGAGCGCCGTTTGATCCTCTGGTGCAACGCCAAGAACTAGTTCCAAAATACACACACACATGAACATTTACTTTTTCTCACTCAATTCAATACTCACTGCGATTAACGGCTTTGACCGCCTTATCGTATTCCTGATTACTGCCAAACTTATGCACATCAGCGTAGGCCGCTTTTATAAGCGCCTCTTTCGGATTTGTGTCTTTCGACATAACAATTAAGTACGAAACAAATTGGAAAATTTGACACACTGAACTTTCGCCTCGTTCGGAAGGTTGACAGCTGGACACATCACCAGCATAAAGTGCTGCCACCTGCCAATACAATACACAGTGTGACCAGTTTACTTAAAGTGTGACGGGCGATAAGCAATATCTGTGCTGTGCTCAGCTCTAATTCGATAACGATAGTATATCAACAATAGTATTCACTGGCGACGCCTTTGCCAGCTCTTCTGTTTTGCGTGTGTGTTTATTTTCTGTGTAGAATTCTTGTCAAAATGTCGGCGGAAGTTGATTTTATCAATAAAAAAGAAGTGCATCTACGCACACTAAAGCAATCGGGACATGTCGGATTCGACAGTTTGCCAGATCAATTGGTTAATAAAAGCGTACAAAACGGATTCGTTTTCAACGTCATGTGTATTGGTGTGTATGCGTTTCTCTGCGTGTTTGTGTATGCATGTGTGTGGGTGTGTGCGTGTGTGTATGCGGCGTGAGCTGTTGTGTGTGTGTGTGTGTCGAAGAAAAATATGTGAAGTTAAGCTGAGAGTGCATTGCACACAAATTCTTTGGGCACAAGCTGGCAGCACTGCATGACTCACTTATGTGTGTGTGTGTGTATGCATATGTCATGTGTATGCATACATGTATGTATGTGTAAACAATTGAAATCGGCGCGAGACGAAGCCGATTAATATGCACAAAGCAAAAGTATAGCAATCGATTTTCATCTATTGCTTTCTATAATTTCACCCTGACACAAATTTACCATTTATGTGGTGCCCAATTGAAGACACTTGAGATGACTTAAGAGTATCTCTCTTTTATACCCTATGCTCTGAGGGCATTGTAACTTGACCGTTCAGTTTGTAACGTCAAAGAAAAGAGCTGCAAATATTGTTGAACAGTATTAAGATCAGAGTTGATATGGGAATATATAATAATTAAATTATTTCTTTTTTGATTTGTATCTCAATGATTTCCCTCAACCCAATTTAATTAGATGAACTATGGCTATGCTTGATCAGTATCACCAGCAAACTCGATTTGAGAATAAATGATATCTCTTAATCCACTTAAAACAAATGAGCTATAAATAGCAGAGTCTATATACAAATTATTTCTTGTCTAAAATGTATCTGAATAATTATTCTCCCTCCCATTAGGCGAGACGGGTCTTGGAAAATCGACGTTGATGGATACGCTGTTCAACACCAGTTTCGAGTCGACGCCGAGTCCACATACATTGCCCAGCGTTAAATTGAAGGCACACACATACGAGCTGCAGGAGAGCAATGTGCGATTGAAGCTAACAATTTGCGATACGGTCGGATATGGCGATCAGATCAACAAGGACGATTCATTCAAGGCCGTGGTCGATTATATTGATGCACAGTTCGAGAACTATTTGCAAGAGGAGCTGAAAATCAAGCGATCTTTGGTCACATGCCATGATAGTCGCATCCACATTTGTCTCTACTTCATTTCGCCGTCGGGACACGGTTTAAAGTCACTGGATTTGGTGTGCATGAAGAAACTGGATAGTAAGGTTAATATAATACCCGTTATTGCCAAGGCGGACACCATTTCCAAGGTGGAACTGCAACGTTTCAAGGCAAAGATCATCCAGGAGCTAAACACAAATGGGGTGCACATCTATCAGTTCCCCACCGACGATGAAACGGTGGCGGAAACGAATAGCTTGATGAATTCGCACATCCCATTCGCTGTTGTCGGCAGCACCGAATTCATTAAGGTGGGCAACAAGTTGATCCGGGCCCGTCAATACCCATGGGGCACCGTTCAGGTGGAGAACGAGACCCATTGTGATTTCGTTAAGCTGCGGGAGATGTTGATCCGTACGAATATGGAGGATATGCGCGAGAAGACGCATACGCGACACTATGAACTCTATCGCCAGAAGCGTCTCGAGCAGATGGGCTTCAGTGATGTGGACAGCGATAATAAGCCCGTCTCATTCCAGCAAACGTTCGAAGCGAAACGCTCCAATCATCTGGCTGAGCTGCAGTCTAAGGAGGAGGAGGTGCGTCAGATGTTTGTGCAGCGTGTTAAGGAGAAGGAGGCAGAACTCAAGGATAGCGAGAAGGATTTACATTTGAAATTCGAGAAATTGAAGCGAGATCATTCGGAGGAGAAGCGCAAGTTGGAGGAATCACGCAAGGCCCTCGAGGAGGACTATTTGGACTTTCAAAGGCGCAAGCAGCAGTTGGCCACGGCACATCATACCCTGACGCTGGGGAAGAGCAAGAAGAAGTAGACGAAAGGCATCGAGATAATTCGCTCAATTGTCTACTAGCTATAAGCAAGCGTCGTCGTCGTCTTCTCGAGAGTATTGTGTGCGTTTTGCGTATATCCCAAAGTATAATTATTGCTTTCTCATCTCGTTGTATTTCATTTATGCTATTAAGTTTATTTCAAATATTAACATATACACACATACATACACACATATATACATATATATGCATATACATACATATAAGTATGATTATTTACAAAACTAACGAATAAACGAACTTAGTATTTTAAAACATTTAAATATCCGTTCAAATTTCTGAACAGCGTTGCCACTTTTTGCTGTGAAATGAGTCAAACTGAATTCGATTACGCATTTAGCATTAGCTCAGTAATCGGAATTTCTCTTTTCGTGGTGTCAATCAAACGATAACAACAAGCGAAACAGTTACTATCTGCATCAGTATGTTTAAGCACTTTTACCTATATATATATTTTAATATTCTAAAAAAGTTGACTGCTTCAGTTTATTGTAACATAATGAACATTGCTTATACTATCGAACAGCGCTCTCTGGTTTACAATATTTTGCAGTAGTCAAGTAACTATATATTTTAACTCAGTACTAATTCTCTGCAGTTAATGGATTCCACACAGTGGAAACACGTTTTTGTTTTGCTCACGAACCTTCACGCGAGTGACTCAAGTCAACGCGGTGGAACTAGCTAAGCAACTTTATCCGTTCATTTAGTTCAATGAGTTGTTCGATCGAAAATAATACGCAAGATATGGCAACTCTAACTTGCAGTGCAAGGAAATAAACGAAAACGCAATAATTGTTATTGCAAATTTCTGATAAAGACGTTCAAATTGAACCCAAAGCAATAAAAAAGTGTTCAGTTAGACACATAGATTTTCAAAAGTGACACAAGCAATACCGAACTTGGCGTGTGTGTTTTCCATTTTTGGTTTTACTATTTAAGGGGCGGGGTGCAGAAAGGTTTACTGCAAAAAAGTGATTTCTCGATAAATAAGCGTTCTCGGAAATTCCAGACGGCAATTGTTGCTTGTCGCAAAAATGCATCAGAGCAGAAATAGCAAAACAGTGCTGGCCATTATTATATACGCTATTTTGCATACAGGTAAAATACATTTACTCAGCTCCCCTGCCCCGTCCCCACTCTAATCAATATTTGCTCGGGCACATTTAATAATATTCAACTCACCCCCACCACTCGTTCTTTATTGTAGTTAATTGTGAACACGTTATAATAACTGCGCCAATCCATGCATTAGTCGGCTCTACGGTGAATGTGAGCGCTACTTTATACGATGGGGACAAAATAGCCAGCAAGGACTCCTATAAGTTCGAATGGAAGGATGGAGCGGGACACAGTAAGGTAAATACAGCTGTGACAAGGGTAAACAAAATGTTTAAATACAGCACTGGAAATGTTAAACAACCTGTTTAAAGCGATCACTTGCCAACTTGAACTCAAAAACCTTGAATTGAACAAACATACAAAAACTCCTCGCAAATTAGAACTTTCATAAATTGTACATTTAAATTTAGTAATGAGTTGATTTAAATCGGAAGTTGTTTTTTGAGATGAAGTTAAATTTTCTTGTTAAAAAAATGTATTAAAAAAAATATTTTTTATATGTGTTTAGAAAGATTCGATTAAATTCGCCAAGCTATAAAATCGTACAGGCAAAGAAAGCAACTATTGCCATACAGAGAGTACAATGGCACAAATTAATGCCAAATTATACATGCATATATATATATGTGATTTCTATGACTAATTGGCTGTACATACATTTGCACATAACGATACAAAAAAAAGTCTCTCTTTACGAATGCCCCACGTACGTCCCAATTCCCCAACTTTGGATAAGAAAAGTTTAGCCAGCAATTCCAATTATTATTATCAAAAACTACTCATCGAATAATTTACAACAATTGTGTAGTTTAAACTGTTGCATATTCACGTGTGCCTAATAATAATAATAATAATAATGTTAATAGGTATTTCCAAAGTAAATTTAGATATCGCTACAAATGAAATTCATGTACTCGATAAGAAAAAATGTACAATGCAAATTTTACAAACATTTAACGTCATTCTGTTTGTCGTGCCTGGTACGTCTTTATACCCTCTACGCGAGGGGTATTATGAATCCGCTATTAGGCATAGATCTGATAAATAAAAGTAGTATCATCAATCATCAATTAAATCTAACGATTTTGTGTAAGCACAAAAATTGAATTTTCATTTAGGAATTTGACATGTGCATTAAACTAACACAATTTGCGTTCGACCTTTCGGAACATTTGAAGCTTATGTATATTATGCTACTTAATTGAATTCGAATTGAAATTGACAGAAGATATTTCGATTTTAGTTTTTGTGAAAATGGACAAAGATATTTACATCGAATAGATTTTTAAAGCGGTTTTCTTCAGTGAAATCAATCCATAAGATGTGATAATATAAGCATTATATAGTTATCAAGCAGTCTTCACAACAGTAAATTTCTAGGGTATGCAAATAAAAGATATTTACTTATTTATAGTCGGTCGTTATCTAGAAGCGGTTAAGCTGCGTCATAGCTGCACCCCTACATAAAATGAAAATATATGAATTGAACACTGATACTCACACACCCATTCACATTCTCTACTGATTATGCACAGCAATTTGAGACGAGCGATCCGTTCAGCAATTGGACCATAGACTATGCAAGGAGTACAACAAAATTGGGACATCATCGTCTTACTGTCAGCGTATTGGAAAAGTACATATTTTGGGTGGAGGTAGCAGACAGCTCAGTTGAAATTGCGGTTGTGGATACGCTCACCGGGAGTCTGCAGCTCATACAGGATGATAAAGCGCGAGCCGAGGACTTTGTCTCGACAAAGGAGCCAGTGAATCATAGCATCGAACTATATCCAGCTGATTCAATGTACTTGAAGGCAAACAATTACTATATAAATACGTACTGGTTTCAAAACTGTACATATCTGGGCATGTCGCATGCCTACAACTATCAAGAAACATATCCCGTTCCGGATAAATACTATGATGTCGAAGTCCTGGTCGTGGCATCTCCATTCCCACCGCCAGAGCCAACCACATCCACAACAACAACGACGACGACCACAACAACAACTACTACGACCACAACAACAACAACGCCCGCTACAACATCCACATCTACAACATCAACTACAACACCAGCACCAACAACAACTACGTCAACAACACCAGCAACAACAACACCAACAACAACGCCAACAACAACACCAACAACAACATCAACAACTACGTCAACAACACCAAAGCCTTCTCGCGTGAGGCGTGATACAAATCAAACCATGCACGCAAATGCCAGATTACTTGGTCTAAATCTGGCTGCCGCTGTGCAACAACAGATGCAGCAGAACAACAATGGCAACATTAGGAGTGTCAACAAATCATCTGTGGCATTGGTAAATCCATTGGGTGTTCCCCGGCCGAGTCAGCTTTTGCAGGCGCCGCCACCTGCCTATGATTGTGTTGACGGCAACATAATTGGCAAGGATCCAAACAACACTTATGGCTACTTCAAGCGACGCATTATGACCAAAAGTAAGTGACCAACACAAAAACATTTGCAACTTTTTATTCTTTTTATGCCGGTTTCCTTATAACACACAAACGTTCCTCTTTACATTTGTTCATAAATTCATACAATATAAACTTATTCGCATAAAGACTTTTACACAATAAACTTGTTAATTTGACAATTCATGTAGCACAGGAAGCCTTAATATTTGAACAATCTCATCTAGCACAAGCTTTTTGCCGGAGAGTTACTTGAGGTTAGCTGCAATATCAACGGCCTCAAGTGCTGTTTGGTAAAGGGTATCTTCCAGATGAACTCTGTCGACTAAAGCATCTCCACATATTTAATCTATGAACCAATTCGACAACAATGGCAGGTTCAATGATGCTCCCTTTCATTATAAATGCATCAGTGACCATTTTCGTAGTTCAAATCAAATTTCCCAGTGCGTCTTCAAATCTCTCTTCTCATCTTGCCCATAATTATAATTATGTTTTATTTGGGTGCAAATACTATCTCTGCAAACAATTATTGAATTATTTCCCTGTCATATTGCTTATCTGTAAATTGTAGCACTTCTTTCATTTAATAAATTGACTAATATTATTTTCTTTGTACAATACAGCACCCATCTCGAATTTCTCCTCCAAGGGCAAGGCCTGGCTGCAGCATTGGGAGTTAGTTAATCTACAAATCACCTGCAATGGCTCACCGCCATTTAAAGTCTGCACTCGATATTTTGACGGTATGTCCTTAGATACTTAAAATGAATTTATTTTAGTTTGACTAATGATTAAATTCTTTCACTATGCAGCGCCTTACAAGATCATTGGCAACGAGACGTGCGACGGTGATGTCGAGACAAGTGAAACGTGCGACATTCTTTATGTTCGTTACTTTCTGGAGAGCAAGACAATACTATTTTTCATTAGCAACGACGTCTCTGCGACCATAAAGCCAGTTACCATTAACATGTATGATGGTTAGTTAATGGCAACAAATAGAAGAGAATATGAATCTAATTTTTTCAATATCTTTCGTGTAGCCAAGCGACAATCGCAGCTATCGGTCGTTGTAGTGCCCGTTACCTGTAGTTTGGTGGCCGTTTGTCTGGTCATCTTTGGAGTCGCCTACTATATGCAAAGCCGTAATCGGTAAGTCCTCTCAGGAATACCTTTCTGGGTACAAATAACTGGCTATTTTCTCATTATTTTTTCTTTAGCTTTACGGTGGAAGTGGCTGATTTCAATTTTGGTGATACACAATCGGTGGACATGGAATATAAGACGTTCCAGCAGCGTTTAATTGACAGCATACGCGATGCGTGGCCATGGCCCAGGTGGCGTCGATACTCGCAGTCCACCACGGATCTCATGGCCGAGCAGCCATCCAATTCTGATGGCTTTGGCGGGGGCAATGTTGGCGATGTCGACAGCAATTTGCGCTACAACACCTTCAACTAAAAACAAAAATAGGGCGCCATTGCAAATATTGTTATATGTATTATTTAACCCAATTTAATTTAAATATCGAACATAATTTATAAATTTAGTTTATAATTTTGATTATTTTTGAAAACGGTGCGTTTCGAACAATTTTTTTAGTCATTTGCATTGTACTATGCGGTTTTCTTTGGTAATGCGCATACCATCCTTGAATTTACCTATTGTCACGTTTACTATCCACATAAAACGCACATCTGCTCACCAATTGCCAAAATGACATGCAACAATTAATAGTAAATGCCGCAACTTTATGGAACTCAGCTGAAATTCTCATACAACATGTTGTTAAAGACTGTCTTTGTTCTAAAAGCAAAAATTATAACAAGCAAAAGCGAGGAGGGAAAGGAAATTTACTTATGCTACAAGAATTGTTTGTATTAAGTGTAAGCCTTAAGATATAATGTCATGTTTGTAAGCATAATTATAGAACTGGCAATATGATGGCAAAGACACAGCACATACATACATCAAATACATACACAAAACTACCAAAACACACACAACAACAAAATATAATATTCATTGTGATAGAACTAACAGTATATTTGTATGTTTAAAACAAAAAAAAAAACTTGATCATGATAAAAGATACTGAAAGTACATGGTTTGTGCCGAACCAAATGAAAAGTCTTAATAGGATGACATTCAATTAAATACTTATATGTATATAATATTTAAATGATTATTTGTTATTTGAAGCGGTTGTCCAAACAATTCTAGCAGTGACTATAGAAATTTGAATACATCTGCTTTGCGCGCAATTTGGGCGCAGGAAAGAGACGTTAACGCAAAATGAGCCTGTCAATTAACAGATGCAAATTTTTATGCGCTTACAGAACACTGTTCAAAACAATTTGAGTTTGCCTTTTACAGCTTAAATAAAAATGTTCCTAAATGAAATAGGACAACCATTAATACTAGATAGTCAAAAAACGTATAGCCCCTACGAACAGGTAAGTACAACTAACTTTTTATTAAAAAATATGTTATAAATTGCATTTATTGTTTTGCTTGTAGCACAATGGGCCAATGTTGTTAACATCAGCCGCATTCCAGGAACACAAAGTGCCCACAAGTTTTTGTGGCAAGGTTATCGGCTGCGCTGAGGATTTGGCGAGATTCCAGCGTATCCCCGGCGAATCCAAACAGGATTACGTATATCGTGTCATCAGGCCCAATGAACCAACCGAAATCGGCAATGGGGGAAAAACAATGCTAGTGACTTTGATACCAGCGGGAGAAAACGATGTTGGGGAATCTTCTCATCTGTATTACCTGAAAAGTGAGTTGTGCAAATCACATAAAAAAAAACCCATTTGTTATGTGCAAGTCATTGTGTTCCAGCTGACTGTGTCGGAACTTTGATAATCGATAATTTGACGGGATATTTGGATTTTATACCCAAGGCTGGCGTATCCTTTCATCGCGCCCTCAGCAACGGAATTGATGTCATGTATATTGATGACCTTTGCTTCGAGTATAGCGATGATGAGTCGTTTGAGCAACGGGAGCACATTTACGCACTCGTCCAGCTGATAAGGCCCAGGTTTCTGTTTGGCCTGCGAAAGGACAATTTACCAAAGTGTCTGCTTGATTTGTGTGTGCAAAGGGATCGAAGCAATAATCAACAACAAACACAATTATCATTAACATTGTAATTTACAAAAGGAATCGCCATTGGTATTGGATAACTAAAAAGTGTTTGAACTAATTTTAAATTATGATGCCTTATGCCTTGGTCGCCTTGGCCTTGCTCTTCACTTTCTTCACACGCTTCAGGCCATCCATTTTGCTCTTCATGAACTGGCAATACATCGCCATCATTGTGGGCACATTTTCCTGGCTAACAACTGTGGAAATCTGCAACAAATAAGTGGATTGTTAGTTAATAAATGATCTATTACTAGCTACACATCTGCTTCTGCTTCGACTTAATAAAAAATTCAGGGAATTCTTACAATCCTCTTGTGTAAGCCCTATTTATTACCTTCTTTGATTTGCATTTGGCACGCATTAGGCACATGTTGGTTTTCGGTTTTGGCAGTGGCTTTCTGCCTGGTCGGGGTACTGGTTTATCGTTTCCATCGTCTAAATATGAGAAAAACACACACATTGGAGACAAGTTCCAAGCATACACATAGCGACTCCAGCAACTTACAGCGTTTGAATGTTATCGTAAATGAGGCATCCTTTTTCGCCTCGTTCGCAATCTTCTCCAGCAGCAGTATGAACTGTAAATAAATTCACGTTTATTGAGAAATTCACGTTAAATGCGATTTATTTACGTTTGAATTGTCGAGTAAAACCATTTCGTGGCAGATAAAAGCAGCAGGCGTAAAAGTGACACTCGTGCGTTATGGCTTATTTAGTACATTTTGACGTCAAAATGTCACTGTTAACTAACAGCATTACAGACGAAACAAAAATTGGACAATTCGGCTGCTCACTACTCGCATTTGCTGTTAAGTTGGCAGGGCTGGCATTCGGTCTGCTTCGCCAAAAAAAAAAGATTTTACATTAATATCCGTAGAAGTCGACGAAAACTTACAAGTGCCAGGCAAACAGCGCGACTGTTGCACGCCCAAAAAAACGCACGCAAAACATTGCCAAGCAGAACAGTCCGCCAAAGCAGATTGCAGAATACAAATCGCTACACATACATTTTTTTTTGGCTGGTGCTGTAAGCAGAAACGATCGAACGACGACCGTCGAGACTGCCGCCAAAGGAAGCGACCGTTCGCCCGCCCCGCGTACCACGCTCCATCCCCCTCAGCCCAGGAGCAGCAGCAGCAGTAGCAGTCGAAACAACAATAACAAGAGATTGGCCCGGCCCCTTGGCAGCTAGTAAACAACTTACAGCCAACTTACAACAAATAACAAACTAGCTAAAATGGTAAGCATGCGTCGAAAAATTTACAGCTGGCCTCTGCAGCGGAACAGGACGAAATGTTGACGCTTGACTCAACTTGCGCCTCACTTATGCTCGCAAGAACACACCGACACACACGTACACACGCAAAAAGAAGCACATGTGTGTGTGTGTAGGGTGAATAAGCAAAACGTTGCTGTTGTTGCTGTTGTTGCTATCTGAACTTTGACCGAAATCTTTTGTAATTTTGTTCGTTGACAGGACGTGTTCCTCATGATCAGAAGGCAAAAGACAACCATCTTCACAGATGCTAAGGAAAACACATCAGTTGTCGAACTGAAACGCATGATCGAAGGTGAGTCCGAAGACATATATGCAACGATGCTGGCCATCTAATTGGGAACATTCACTGCTCACGCTTAAAGTAAATTAAGTGATTGTTATAAAGTATCATCAAATATTGGGTTTATAGCACAAAATATGCACACAGTTTTGTTTGAAAAATTCATAAAAATCTTAGTCAATATTTATGATTTAATAATAATTTTTAGTAATCATTTTTTCAATAATAACTTTTAGTACTTTTATTAATTGGTTGGCCACCGCTGTACGTGTATTTCTATGTTGAAGTGTTATTCCTATTAATAGAGCACGCGTTTTGATTATTAAGTAATTACATATATCAATTTTTGTAACCATTTGCAGGCATTTTAAAAGTGCCACCGAACGATCAGCGATTATACAATCAGGACAACGATGTCATGGAGGACGAGCAGACGCTGCAGGATTACGGCGTCACTGTGTCAACGGCAAAGGCGCAAGCACCAGCGCAACTGGGCCTAACATGCAGGTGAGCAACCTTTTGCCATTTTCCATTTCCCTTCCCCATGCCAATGTTATGAAAGCCGCCCTTTGAGTCACCCTGATAAGCGTCTATAATCGTTTAAATGTGGTTCAACATATGTAAATATATATATATATCTATGTATGTATGTATGCATGCACAGCACGTGCACGCAATTGATACAGTAGTCAATGGAAGATTACAACTTTAAGAAATTAGTTATAGCACAGTTCGAATACGGCAGCAAACTTAGAATACTTACTGTTCTCTTGAC
This sequence comes from Drosophila paracracens, assembly GCA_035044025.1. Taxonomy (NCBI): domain Eukaryota; kingdom Metazoa; phylum Arthropoda; class Insecta; order Diptera; family Drosophilidae; genus Drosophila; species Drosophila paracracens. The sequence continues at coordinate 4,877,360 of JAWNMN010000435.1, read as the reverse complement.
TGGATACATTAACTAAGAAGTCACCCAACTAAACTAGGTATAGTCAGTATCAATAAATAATTTATGAAACATAAAACATTATATATAAGCACAGTTAAACTTCAACAACTTTGTGAATGTTTTTGTTGATGACAGACCTTTGAGTACTGTTGACATTTTTGATATATGTTTGCCGTTGTCATGATTCTGTATTAAGAATTGCCCTCATTATTCGATGTAGAGAGTGAACACTGTAATAAGTTGTTACTTATTTAATTTATTTTCACTCTTTCGCAGGAACGAATTAGGTGATTTTGATACGCTTGATATTACACCGTATTCAGCACCGCCCGACTTACCGGAAGTGATGAAAAATCAAGAGGCATCCAACGGACAGGAGCAGGTCGCATAAGAACACAAAAGACAATGAGAAACATTGCACACAACAACATCAAGAAGAAGAACAACAGCAACAATAGTAGCTATATTCTACTCGGAAACAGACTACTATTTAAGCATGCGAGATATAAAACTAATTGTTGAAAGTCAGTCAGTCAAATTTAACCACAATAGCTCGCTCGCTTGCTGCCCATAAACATAAACTCTCTCGATGCAAAATGTTTCAAATTGTAACAATTTCAACTCTGCCTGGTCAAGCAACACTAACAAAAACAACAACAACAACAAGAGCAACAAACAGCAACAAGCAACAATAGCTAAATATGTATGCATTTTTTTTCGTTGATTATAGCATGAAACAATTAATTAATGATTATTTGAAATGGGATTATGTCGACCGTTTTTATATTTCACAACACCCATTTAATTCTTGTTTTTTATGGAATCTGTACGAATTTGTTTAAGAGAAAAGTTACTTTACAACAATTTAAAGAAAAATAATTATGAAAATTGAAAAGTCACACAATTGAAATAGCTTAAAAAAAGAAAAACAAAAATGGCAATTGATGAAATTGAGCATAACGGTGAATATTTAAAATATTGGGATTTAAATTTATTATAATTTATAATCAAATTATGATTATTATTATTATTGTAATAATAAGATTTAATTATTATTAAAAAGGAAAACGACAAAAAAAATCCAATCCCCCCCTTTAACCCACTTTAATCACTATCATCCATGTCGGATCCGGCAGCTGCTGTGACAGCAGCGACTTCAGCATCATTGGCATCCGTTACACCGCCCTCATCCTCCTCGGCGCTGTCGATAAAGGATGCATTGCTGCTCTGCTGCAGCTCCAAATGCTCCAGATACTCTTGCAAGCGATCCTGAAAGAAATTTACATACGTCTGCCTCTGCTGCGCCGTAGCCGGAAAGTAATGGCCACCATTATGCTCGAGTATCTCGACATTCTTAAAGTGAGCTGCCAGCGATTCACTCAAATCCTTCGGGATGATCTCATCCGTTAGTCCATACACATGCAGCGCTGGAATTGTGATGCGCTCCTCATAGGCGCTCATGTGCACCAGACTACCGGAAATGAAGCCAGAGCTGAGCACAGCAAATTCGGGTCGAATAGAGGTCACTGGTAGAGAGAGCATAAGTAATTAGAACTAGGTTAACAAAACCAGATGAAACCAGAACTGGTCACACTCACACTTCTTTTTGGCCAGTCCACAAATAAGGCCCACAAAGCAGGCACCCTGTGAGAAGCCAAGTAATCCCTGGAACGGTCCCAGCGTCTTCCAAGCGTCTTCGACAATGCGCAAACTCTCCTGGAAACCATACGCGGGTCCACCACGATTGGTGCCCTTGAAGGTGCCATCATCTTTATTGGCCCACCAGCTTCGATGCTGATCGACTGATCCTTCGCCAGATCCATCGATGGCAGCAGCAACGTGTGGCGCTGTGATGAACACAAACTCTGCATATTTGCCGGCAAACTTGCGAAACGAGCCCAGTTTGTTTTTAAACGAATCCGCTGCATATAGTAAATATATTGAAATTTACAAATTAAAGGGTAGTTTGGTAAAACAAACCATCTTGTCGGTATCCGTGTAGGCAAAGGACGCGCACCTTCTCTGTAATCTCCACCTTGGAGTTGGATGATGTTGAGGCAGTTCCACTTGTGCGACTCGAGCCGGCAGCTTCTGTTTCGTTGTTGGTCATAATAGCAATAATATTAATAATAACAAGAACAGCGTCCACAAAATAGCCGCCACAAGACTAACAACTTCTGTATTTTGAGGTTAAAATGCCGAACAGCTGATTTGCCAAATGCCAGAAATGTAAGCATTAGTACATGCGGTTCATTTTGATTGAACTAGTTCAACTCAAAAATAACGATTCATTGTGTGAATTTATTATGCAATTTGATTAAAGCAAATTAACTATAAAATATAATAAACAGCATACAGATTTATTCAAATCATACTAAAACAAATGTTTATATTAATAATTTGAGTTGTTCAAGCAGTTCATTCAATTAAAAATTCACGTGTGTAAATATTTACTAAAAGTATGTAAATCTGTTTTAAAATTCAGACATTTCGCGCCATACTATACGTAGTAATATAGTTATATTAGCTCTACAATTGCATGAACTGTTTGTGCACCTACTAAGGAAATTGTGTTTTGGCACCATCTGTGGACGAATTTAAGATGCTGGCGACATCTGAGTAAATTTAAAGCAGCTAACAAGCTATTCAGCAAAATTCCAAATATAACATACGCCCATTCATAGGTTTGTGCACCTACTAAGGGAAATTCTGTTTAGCACCATCTGTGGAGAAATTTAAGATGCTGGCGACATCTGTGAAAATCTAAAGCAGCTATAAAACTATCAGCAAAATTCCAAATTTAACTGATGCCCATTAAAAGGGAAATGTTAAATGTGCCCCAGGGAAATATGAAAGACATATATAGTACTTTATTTAGGTAACAATTGTGTCTTTACTATTTCCTGTAGAACAATGTGGTACCAATGAAATGTCCTAACTTATTTAGTTTCAATTATTTAGCATGGGCTTAATTCTTTTATACCGAATTTGAAAATAACTAGTATATGAATAAATTTTTTTCAGATGTTATAACTTTGTATATAACTAGTAATTTATTATGGTTTGTTGGTTGCATCCTTGTATGTTTTTCGACTACATCAATAACTCTGACAGGCTGTGCAAACTTTAACGACAATCGGAGCTAGCTGTGTAGGATTCAGGCATCAAATGGGCATCCAAACTGAATGGGAGATTGTTAGATGCCCGCATAAGCACTGAACTGATTGATGTTCGTTATTTTTTTCCCCTTTTTTTTTTGTTGGCTGGCCATTTAGGCGTTTAAGCACGTTGCATGACAACCAAATTGGTTACACAGTTATATAGTTACACAGTTAACGGTTAAAGAGCACATTGAAACAGTCAACTGCCATACACACAATACTCAATTCCCAAATGGTAGGCGTGAAATTGAATTGGGCACAAATTTTAGTCACATTTTCGACTGTGCTGCAGTGTTGCCATTTTGGCTTTTAAACAGCTAGGCAGTTCAAAGGCAGTCGGGGCTTCTATAACATATGCATAACAATGCATATAATAGTTTTTTTTTTTTTAATTTTTGTTTTTTTTTCTATAATTTTTTTGAAACTTTTTTTTTCTAACAAATTTTTTTTGTTAATTTTGCATTTTTTGCCTTTGTAATTTAAGCAGCACTGTATGTATGTATCCCCCAACCCACTCCCTCTCATTCTTTGTGTCGGACTGTTTGACATATCGTAATATTAATTTGCTGATTTATTAGCATCAACCCTCCACAGACGGAGACGATAAATTTTAATGTCATTTGAATAAATGCGTGCGAATATCGCATTTCATTTTGTTTTGTTGCCCCACACACATGCATACGTACATCGTACATACATACATATGTAAATAAATTGCTGGGACTACATATAAGCCTCAAATGTCCTGCTATGGGCCCGTAAATTGGAGACCAGCTATTTGAAAGTTATGCGTAAATTGTTAAATGCAAATTGTGAATATTTATGTGGTGCTCACTTATGTTACATTGCACATTTTGTATGTGTGTGTGTGGGTGTTTGTTTAATCTAAAAATGTGTTTAAATGCAATCATTTTTGTATATGTTTTGTACATTCGCATTAGAAGAAGCATGTTCGCTGTTGCTGTTGTGGGCGTCTATTCGACACATACGTAAATTTGTCTGTCTGCTAGAGATAAGCAACAAGTGAAAACTGTAATTTAGATATGCACTTATCCAGCACAATGTGTCAGTTGACTGTCGTCGCTGGTGGAACTCTTAACTATACGAATCAAATTGCGCGTACTTCAAGTGAATTCGTAGCAAATAAAATGCTGTATTTAACACCAGCAAAGTCGATGGGAATGCAAGAAACGTGATCGCGATACACACTCACACAGACACACACAAGTGCATATATATATATATATGTATATGTGTGCGTGTGTGCAATTTAGTCGAGTGCAATCGGATAATTTATGCTCGAATTATGATTAATTAAAATCAAGTGTGCCAAAATCGTTAATTGGTTTGATTGCATCGCTTATAGCCACGAATTAGAGTGTCAAGACAAACGAGCCAAAATGAAGGCCAGCATTGATACGGACTTGCTGCCGATGAAGACGCATTACTTTCTCTTCAATGCCGGCACCGCACCCGTTGTACCCTTTATGCCACAACTGGCACAACAACTCGGCTACTCCCCGGTCGTTGTAGGCACCATGTACATGATATTGCCCATCATTGGTTTGCTGGCCAAGCCAATCTTTGGCTATATTGCCGATCGTTATCATCGGCATCGATTCCTTTTTCTGGGCGGGCAACTGCTCACCACCGTTGCCTTTTTCCTGATCATGTTTGTGCCGGCGGTGGAGAGGCCACAACTCCATTGTCATGCTGGCGTTACGAACATCCAATACTGCTCAGGGAGCAGATCAGTGGACACGAAGACACAGCTGGAGACGCACTACGGCAATCGGACGCTGAGCTGCAGCATGCACTGCCAAATGAAGCCCACAATGTGGGACATTGTGTGCCAGTATTGGCTGAAGAACGCAACCAGCAACTGTGCCGCGAATCGCACAAAATCCTGGATCGATTTCAGCACCTACATAACAACGAGAGATATCCTTGAGATTGGCAGTTGTCTACACTTAATGATACCACACAATCTGGGCACACTGGACGCACAAAATGTGACCATGTATTGTCCCCAGAAAAAGGAGCTGTTCAAGCCCAGTTGCCAGATGGACTGCCAGGAGGAGTATCTGAAAGAAATGCTGCCCAAGAGCGTTGTGATCAACACGAGCAGCGCAATGGCCATGCCCGAATTCTGGTTCTTCTTTGGTCTCCTCATCGTCAGCTGGGCGGGCATGGCTGTTGTTGTGAGCATTGGCGATGCCAGTTGTTTTGGCATTCTCGGTGATCGTCACCAGTTGTATGGCAGACAGAGGTTGTGTGGCTCCCTGGGTTGGGGCATCTTTGCACTGCTCGCTGGACTCTTGGTGGACACAATGTCAAATGAGGGTGGCTCGGACAAGAATTATACGATTGTCTTCTGGATGGCACTCATTATACTCGGCTTCGATATGCTCGCCTCCACCAAGATAAAGCACACACAGACGCCTATGTCGGCGAATATACTGAAGGATGTGGGTCAAATGTTTCTATCGATGCGGTGCGTTGTCTTCTTTCTCTGGTGCGTGGCCATTGGATTGGGCACTGCTCTGATTTGGAATTTTCTCTTCATCTATTTGGAGGAGCTGGCCGATCTCACTGACAATGGCAACGATTACATTAAGACGCTGGAGGGTCTAGTCATGAGCATACGGTGCTTTGGCGGTGATCTACCATTTTTCTTTATGTCATCCTGGATATTGAAGCGGATTGGGCACGTGAATGCAATGAGTCTGGTGCTCTTTGTGTTTGGTGTGCGTTTCATTTTATACTCGATGTTACAGAATCCTTGGTATGTACTGCCCATTGAGCTGCTGAATGGCGTCTCATTAGGCCTCTTCTTTGCAACGATGCCTTCGTATGCCAGCATCGTGACACCATCGGGCACCGAGGTCACCATGCAGAGTCTAGTGGGTGCCATCTTTGAGGGCGTTGGCCTCTCCATGGGCAGCCAAATTGGTGGCCAGCTTTTTGTCGCCGTCAGTGCGCGGACAACGTTTGAGATCTTTGGTATTGGTGCGTTTATTGCGTCCATTGTCCACGTCTGCGTCCAAATGTATCTGCAGCGCATTGGTCCACCTGAAAATGGCACTGTCAAATATTTGGCAGCGACAAATGCACAATGCACATTCTGAATGAACCGGAAAATGCAAGTAGTATTAGCTAAGCTGCCTCCAAATTCTTCTTTCTCTTCTTCTTGTTCTGTGATCTACCGATAAATATATACCATATATATCTTTTGTCAGCGATTATCCAACACTTCTCAACCAACAACAACATGAAAAAAGCAACAGCAGCAACAACAACAAGAACAACAACTTTTTAATTGTATTTATGATGTTTATATCCAGTTGTACTTTACACACACACACATACACACACACATACACACATGTACTTATACTATCTATTTTTCGTTCTCGCGCTGAATGTTTAAATGTTGAAAGCTCATTTTGGTTAAATTTCCACTGCACGTGGCTTCATTTCAATATCATATACTGTGAAATCACTGAAGTATTTACCAAATTATACAATAATATGTGAGAAAAAAATAAATAAATACAAAAGTGCATTTCCGGGGCAGCAACAAAACAACTCATTAAAAATGCACACGCATTGAGCAGTGCAATTCACAAAAAGCCAAACAAACCCACAAAAGTGCGCCACCAAACACACACACACACACACACACACATACACACACATATAAACATATATACAGTGCACGCTCAATACAGATGACCAATTCAAGTCAGCTGTACTCTCTTTACCTAAATAACTGTTTTCTTATTTATGGATACAAATATTTGATAGCTATACAGTAAGAAAAATAAGTTAGTTAATGCACGGGTGGACACAGCTCGACACACATATATATGTAGTAGTAAATATAAGTTTGTTCAATATATAAATATATATTATCTTGATGAATATTGTGCAGTTGATCAATAAATAACATGTTTGTACAAATTTATAAATATATAAGTGAAATGTTATACTTTTAAAATTGTGTTTTTTATAGCTATCGGAAATCGATATTCGCGAAACGATGGAAGTTATCGATAAAATTTTAAAGAAACCTATATTATGCAATAAATTATATTCAAAATTTGAAGTCTCTGAGATCGGTTTATTCACACTGATGGACATGTCAAAATTGAGTGGGCAGTTGATCCTGATCTAGAATATATACATACGAGTATATATACTTTTTGCACAAGTTTAACAAACCTTTTTTCACATTTTCAACACAAAATAAATGCATTCGATTTTTAAGCACTAACACTCTTTAAAGTTGTCAATGTTAACATTCAAAATATTTAATCTGACATAATCGTGTGTTCTTCCTTTCGGGCGTGCACTGTGCATACAAATTGAGCAACCGCAAAAAATACAGCTTTGCACAACAAATGCACCGATACAGACAAACATTTAAACACACACATACATGTGAAGACTTGGAGTCGATAGAAGAGTGTTGAATATTTTATGCTGCCTGATATTTTACGCTTGTAAATCACAAACAAAACCACAGACAGCCCGTTCAGACAGAGGAAGGGACAGCGGGAGAGGGAGAGGGAGAGAGAGGGAGCGGTGCGGTTAAACCAAAAAGTTGGCAAAAGCATTTCGTGCAGCTTAGAGAGGTCCATGGCAAACAACTAAAACCTAAACTCCATGTATGATGTATGCTTTGTCTGTGGTCTGGTGGCCAACGTATTTAATATTTAAATCAAATTCCTCGAAATGAATTCTGTTTTGGTGTGGAAGATGTTTGGAAATATTTGTCAGGTGCTGGCATCTCGCATAAGTTCACTTTAGCGTGAAATAAATTAATATTCATAAATCACATTAATTGCATTGAAATCTGCCCGAGGCATAAATATCTGCTATATTACAACAGTGAACAATGGTTTGAGTTTGCCCAGGTGTTGATGGGTTGGTTACATAAATTGCAACAATATATTTGGTGTATTCAAATCGTAGGTGCATACTATGCAGCTTTTTACTATTTGTTTGATTTATAATTATTACTTTAGTTATAAATTCAAATAATCATATATTTAACAAGTAAGAACGTTCTAGTCGAGAGTGCTCGACCAGGAGATACCCTAAACGAAAGAATTGCATATCATAAGATGTACACTTCTTAAATTTACGATTTCTCAGTTAACTGATATTGATGAAATTTTGCGGATCATCAATATTATGTCCAGGTATACTCGGAAAAGAGCATATATATATCTTATATACTTCATGGGATCGGAGATGCTTTTTTTCAGCTTGTTGCATACAATGGCAATTTTAATTGGGTTCATGATATAAAATTAAATTAATTGTGGTTTGATTTTCTTGTTTATGGTTGGGTTTTTAAATCACATTTATTATTTGTGTCAACAACTTAAGCACCGCTTCAATTGCAATACATTAATTCGCATTGTGGGTAATCGAATATTTTACTGAATTACTAAATTATTAACAAGAAATTCAGTTATTAAATTATGAATGATAAAATGGTTTGGCTTCAAATATTTAAATTCAATTGTATTAGTCTGGAGGCCAATCATGATCAGATATATGCACGTTATATTATCTCTTGAATTTCTGCATCATTTTAGGTCAAATTAAATATTATTAGATGGTGTTGTCTTCTCCATATGCACACGTAAGAATATCGATTTTTTTTTGGCACAAAAAACATTTTGCTTACTCGTGCGGCACGTGCTAAATTCCGAATAGACATTGGATGACAGTCAAAGTTAACTTGTTGGTTCACGCATTTCCAGTTGTGTGCATACTTAACCTTGGCCAGCTAAATGTAACTAACACTTTGCACACAACGCACTTAACCCTTTGGGCCAGCACAAATGGCCCAAACGATTTGCAGCTGCTTTTGGCTTTTGCCTGGTTTTCGCTGTCATTTTGAATGCTTTACGCTCGATTGAGTGTTTATTTGATTTCTCATTTGTGTCGCACAACTAAATTCTACTACTTTTACCTTCTAATCTCTCCCTTTCTCTCTCTCTCTCTCTCTCTCTCTCTTCCTCTCTCATTATTGTGCCACTTTTCTTTTGGCCATTGAGTTAGCTACTTGGACAAATTGTTGCTGACGTTTTGGCTCCATTGTAATTCGAGTTCTGTGGCCAACAGTTAGCCACACTTGATTGGTTAGTCGAGACTATTGGTTTTCTTGCTTTTGGTTTTCCATTTTTCTGGTTTGTGGAAGTTGCAAGGACTGTTTTTGGTTCTGCCCATCCAAATTTCTAAGTAATGAGACAGCAGAAGTTAATGGAACTTCTATCTGTTGAGCAACTAGCAAATGGTCTTGTAGACTCGCAACGCAATCCTGTTGGAATGCTCTTTAAATACCCTGTACCAAATTTTAAATGAGTCACATAGGGCAGCATAAAGTCTTTTAATTGAATGTTTGTGCTGGGTATCCCTAGTCAAGCTGTTTCCACAAGAGCACTCATTCGCGATTAGCCCAACTCTTTTATTGCATTTGCTCTGAAGCATTTAGCCATTTGTTGTCGCTGTCCGTGCAAACACTACAGTGAATTGCTTGCAGCTGATTTAGTGGGCAATATTGCGCATACGCCGCCTGTACATAAAACACTCCAGATGTGCGACGTGCACAGATCGAACTTCGCAACATTCGAATGAATGCTGCGTTGCGTATTACCAATTTATTGTCTACTTGCGCCACGTGTTGTCCATTAAAACAATCAAACAATAATTGTCGTCAGTCATCAAATTACGGACAGCAGCCAACTTGCCAACTTGCCAACTTGGCAACTTGCTTCTTTAACCAAAATTAAAGTGAAGTGCAATTATTTTTCGATTTTCATATCGCAGTCAACAGCAATATTCAAAATCAGTTGTCTTTTATTATTTAAGTGATGCAGCAAATAGCCAAAAGTTTAATGATTAAAGTCCGGAACATGCGGTTAATTCTTATCTGTTGAACTGTTCTTGAACTGTTTGTAAATCTTATTATTTAAAGTGTCTCGCTTAGAAAACATCAAAATTTGTATATACCAAAGACCGTTAAAGCTAGATTTCAAGATAGGTTTACTTAGGTTTATTAGCGATTAAATGCTTAACATTTAAATGCCTACCATAAAAACAGTCGCTTTGGCAAACTTAATAATTATAACACTACGCAACAAAATCAATGTATATATATATATATATATATATGTATATGCATATATATATATATATATATTATTTTACATATCGAAATATTTTAAATGTCTTTCTTTATTAAATAAACTAGTTTTTTGACTTTACAAAAAGAGTTTACAGTCTTCGTACTTTTTTTTTTTAGAGAACTTAAGTATGCTTATAAGTTGTGTTGATTATTGTAATTTAGTTAATTTTAAACAAAATAAGATGTTGCCTCAAAATCGAGCAACAACTATAAGTAAGTATGTTAATGGCCTCTTCTTTATAATTTATTATAGTGCCACAAGAAGCATAATCATAAGTTAAGCCCCTTTAAACGTTCCTTTGGTCTATTTGCATATATACGGATTAACTGTTAGATGCTTGGTCTACTTTTTTCTGTAGCCCAGTGTGGTTAAGACAACACAGAATTAACTTGCCACAAAAGACCGCCAACAGGTCGCAATGCGCAACCATCTTGCAAATAATGAACTCTCAGCGAGGTGGGCTCCCCTTACAGGTCTTAAAGTTGTGCCTTTGCCTTTGTTGTCTTAGGCAAAGCTGTCAGTTTGAGTTGGTTTCCAAGGGGATACGCTTTAGCGGCAATTCTGTTGCTTGACTTGGCCGAGACGGTACAACTAGGCTGCAATGGATGAGTTCAGTTACGCTGAAGCCACGGCGAATAAGCAATGAACCTTGATTGCGGTTGGTGGAGTAAGTTGCACACACAGATGAATTCCTTGGGTGCCTACTACTATATAAGCAAAACGTGGCAGCAACGCTCATTTGACGACTGGTTGTGTAACAGCCAATTAAGTTTTCTGCAACAACCGGCAATCACTGCAGTTAAGTAAACTAAACACAGCAAATTGCATAAATGGTTTGCAAAAAAATGATATATAACATTGTTAAAAATGCTCAACAATTTTGCAACCATTATACAAAAAACACTACCACTCTTTAATCCACTTAGCGCTGGCAAGTGCTGTGTAGCAAAAACCAAAAAACAAAAAAAAAAAGATAAAAAAAACAGGAAATTACTGAACAATTACTACCAACAGCTGCCTTTTGGATAGCACAAACGATTTTGCGTATTTATATATACACATTTTTTCACACGTAGCAAGACTCGACTTTAAATGTTTTAATTTGTAACAATTATGAAGTGCTTTGTGATGGAAAGCATATATATTTGCTTTTAAGATTAATTATATTTTTTTTATAGAGTTCAATTTTTATGCTTGATTAAACTGCAAAGCAAACAATTCACTTTGCCTGTCAGTTACAGAATTTACCACAAATTAAAAATAAAACCAAATCTAAACCAATTTTCCAATAATGTGTTGAAGTTGGGTTTGTGATATGCAAATGCAGAATTTATAGAATTTGAATGAGGCTGACGTTTGTAATTATAATATCATAATTGCCAAATTCAGTCATCCGTAGTTTTGCTATGCAATTAAAGAATTCTGAGAATGCCTTGGATATTGTTTTTTGCTTCTTCTCCACAATTTCTCAACTGACAAGAGCGTTGTGCAATAAATCAGTATTTGTTTCGCTTAATCAGCTCGGGGTATGCGAAACATATGCAGCCCAACAACCATTGTTAAGTATTTTTGACAAATTACTCAAAGAACATTCTCATTTTACATGCATGTGACAAAAGTTGCGTAAGTTCAGCTGCAGCTCACATTTTTGACATTTATTCTGTATTTTCCCCTTTACACATGTGGCTTTTACATTAATAATTCTGCACACAATATGTACGCAATCATTTCAGTGTCGCATTGTAAGTATTCCAAATACATATTTGTATTCTCTATAGCCGTTAGGCTACATACAAAGTGTATTTATCAAAATCGCTCGTTGTTTTGCGAATATCGATAAAAATCGATTAATGTATATAAGTAGAATATGTGCTTTAACGGACTTAATATATATTGAAAAGGGTTTAAATATCATATATTGGTGTTGTATAATTTTATTATTATTCATTTTTATTTATTTAATTGGATTTTCTTATTCCTGTTCTCCACTTAATGCGCTTTTAGTCGCTTCAAATTGACTCAGTTAAAGCCCTTAAGCTGTTTTCTGCTCACAATAAACACTTACTTAACAAATTCTCAACTTTTTCATTTGCGACTTATCCGTCCACAGATTTAAAGCCTTTGTTTTAATATGTTTGACTTGTGTGGGAAGCCAATAAAACTTATTGCATGTGTGGCTGTGGTATGCTTAGATTTAACAAAACCCCCAACTTGAGAACGCCCCACAATTTGATGCAACCATATAGTTTTATTGGAAATTTATGTGCTTCTTGGCAACTGGCAATTTGCGGCCTTCATAATTCATTGATGAAATTATTAGGGAAATTTGGGGCAATTTGAGTTTTGCCAAAAACTTTGGCCAGCAAAGTTGGTCAATTGCCAGTGCTGGATTCGGAAGTGCTTTTTATTTAGTCTCACACAAAAAATAGCTTGGGGCTCTAAGCTAACTACTACTACCACTACCAACACTCGACATAATCAGGCAAACAGTCAACAAACTTGTAGTTTTCGCCCTGGGGCAACTTTTCGTATTTTTAACTTACTGACAGCTTTGAAGTGTTGTCAAAGATACTATAAAGTCGACTTTAGATAAAATTAGAAACAGTTAAGTAACTAAAAATGAAAGTTGATTTCTCTGCTGTGATGAGTTTTTGAGTGCAAATTCTTGAAACAATTATTATTAATACTACTCGAAACAGTGCGCCAAGCGACAAGCGACAAAGTACATTTCTCATAAACAACATAGAGTACTGCTCAGCTATTTCATAAATAATTCGCGACAAATTGCAGAACAACAAAGCGCGTCCAAGCACTTCTTGTAGTGCTAAACAAAAAGTTGAGCATTTTTTACTGTGAGTAACAAAAAATAAAGGCATTCAGAAGAGAACAAAAAGCGGAATATAGTAGAGTTAAAATATATGAAGCATCCCGGGATTCAGAAGTGTAACTAAAAGCTTCTTCGCTAGCGTAAAATAATCATGCCACACTATATAGTTGGTAGTTGAGCATTTGCTTTAAAAGGCTTTTTGGCAAAAAACAAATATTTTCCAGTTGTATTTATGAGATTTTATTTGTATTGTATTTTGATGTGCCAGTTAAACGACTTTGTTTGTTTTCCTCGCACTTAGATATTATTTGTTTATTTTGAGGAATATATTCATTGTTGTGAAAGAAGTTTTTGCTGTGTACTGTAATCATTTCAAAATCTGCTTCTTTTAATGCAACCACTCAACTTGTCTCAACTGGCAATTTTCTAATGCTTTATCTATTTAAGCCAATTCAGGCGCTAGCCCAGAAATAACAGCCACCCACATATTCTGGTGTTGTCTGCATTTATGGGACACACACACACACACACATACACTCAAATGCACACACCTACATCATATAACGCGCACAATAGGTTGAATGTCTTTTGTTCGGGACTTTTCTGCTGGGTGCCACAACAATGCTCAAAGTTTTCTAGCTGTGTTTTGTTGGATTAAGCAAAGTTTTACCTAGAATTCATTTTTTTTTTTGCGTACAAGTGCAGCATTTTAAGTGGGTTAAGTGATTTTCAGCTCAATTAACATTGCAAAAGCAAACAGCAGCAGCAGCAGCGGCGGCAGCAACTAGGAAACTGGACAACTACTCAACTGAGCAGCAAGTGAGCATCCTGGCAAACAGGCAGTCAATGGGGCGTATACGCACTTACCACATCACAACAGAGCAAGCCCAACAAACAATGCATTGGCCACATTAACAGACTGTGGCCCAAAACTGTCCACCCGACAGCTCATCTGGGCCAAAACATTAAGGGTCACTTGAGAGCCGTTATCGTTGTATTCGTTGGAATTGCTACTAGATGGCAAAACAACAGAGTTAACTGCTCCAAGCTTACGTGACATAATTATGCGTTTGACTAAAAAGACAACAATAACAACATCAAGTTGCAGGTTGTCTGGTGGGGTTGTGGGGGAGTTTGTGCGAAGGAATCAGGTCACAGTTCGTAGCTGAACTGGACTCAACTGCCATATGGCCATTGCTATGTTGCAAGTGTGTTGATGTGCGTGCGCGTGTGCGCGTGTGTGTTTCTGTGTCTGTATTTACACATTTGCTTTGAAATGCATGCGCCACGCAAAACGTGCCGACTGACAGCCAAACGGACAAACTGGCAAACAAACAGTTTGCTGAGCAAATGAACACGCATCAACAGCATCAACATCAACAGTGGCAGGAGCAGCAGACGCAGCATCAGCAGCTTGCGTGGTTTAAGTGTTGGCCAACTTTTGACGAGCAAAACACAAAAATAGCTGGTTTTGTGAGCGGAAGTGCAAAAATGAACAAATGTGTTTTTTTCGAAAAACTGTCAACTCTGAAAACGTTTTTGTTGTTTTACATATTTAATTGACGTAAAAAGATTTTTTTAATGTATACTTAAATAATTTGATAGAAATTCAATTCGAATGAAATGAGTAGCTACTAAACATATATTCAAGATCTGCCACGGGTGTACGTATAAGGATTTTTGAAAAGGATTTTTAAAAGCAAAACTTTCGCCCTGTATATTCCATTCAGGGATGATGAAATTGCCAAGAACTATCTTTAAGACATTTGCTTTTATAGATCCTTAAAAATAATTTTTAAGCCAACCAAATGATTACCAAAACAAAGTTGCATTTAACGATGCGACTTTCCGAGCTAGAAGATAGAGTTTTCCCGCAGCACAATTGGCAACACTGTGCGGCCAATGCAGTCAGCTCTGGCCAGACGCATTGCTGTTGCTGCCACATTTACATAAGTGTGTGCCTTATGTACTACACCCTTACATACACTTACGCACATAAGCAGCTATTTGCAAGCCGGAAGACTCTTAATGAGCACACAGAGAAGCAAAAGAGGATCCAGTCGATGCGAAAGCTTCAAGTGAAGCAGCCCACTTCATGGTTGTGGGTCATAAAACAGATTTTTATTTGGCTAAAATTAACCAGGAGACGCTTTACGATGAACTGGACACTTGGCTTAAAGCCGTTTGCAAGGTCGTCTTTTGAGGCTGACTGCTTGTGGGGTCAAAAGGTAAGCCATTGTGTAAGGCACAGAATAACTGTGCACATTACACATACACACACACACACACACACACACAGCAGTGACATATTGTGTTGACTGTTTGGCTTTTAGGTGATTTGGCCCAGATCTGCTTGTACAGGACTCGGCAACATTTTGATTAACGACATTGCGCACTAATGTCAAAAGTCATTCAATCAGCTCTGACTGGCTGTAAACAAGCACACAAACCTGCACACACATTTCGATGTATTTTTATCTTAATATTGATTTCTATCCACGTTTCATTCATGATTTCGTTGCCATCGACAATGTATTTCCCCATTGACAGGCATCGATTGATCATTGGCACGTGATTGAATTCAATTTGATGAAATACTCTACCAATCTGTCGCTCTTCATTTTCTACATACACACACACTTTTCAGCGATGCGAAACTTTTTTGCCTGTCAACATGATAAAAAAAAAAAAAATAAAAAAAAAGCAATAATTTCAAACAAAATGAATTTCCAAAAGTGCTTGACTAGCAGTTACCACACAATAAAACATAAACATTTCTATTGCATCATAAAAAAACATTCTTCAAATAAAGAAATATATAAAAAAAAGGACAGACTGTGATCTAAGATTATATTCTGTGTTTTTTTCAAGAATGAGAGAGCTTTAAATCAAGTTTGTTATAGATATGGTGGATTTCAAGTTCAGCTATAAATTCTCAATTAAGCTTTTAATTATATTTCAATAAATTTCACAAGCATCTCGTAAATCAAAAAAGGTTTAGAAATGGTCCTTTCAAGATTAATTAGGAAAGCTAGCTTATTACTTAGTTAATGATAGTCATACTTTTTAGACTATATATTTAATGTGATTGTTTGTCTTGTGTCATTGATCAGCTTTCCCTTCAGTTCGTCAATGGGCATATCAATCATTATAAACTAAGTTTATTGGTTGTCGCTCATAGTCTTGGCAATCAAAAATGTCATTTTGGCAATCGGCTAAAATGTTTTTTTTAGGTGACTTTTAATTTGCGAGTTTTCGCGCAGACTGTTAAGGCCTGACAGATGCTATTACTACATGCTTAATGATGCTTAATTAATATTGACTGTGAGCTGGTCTCTAGCGTTGTCCCCGTCAGGGTTTGCTGGCAGTTGTCAGACACGATTAGCATTAGTTTTAATTATGCATTATGTGAGCTTGCTGATCACTAATTGGGTTGTGTCAGTTTGCCTCTCAGTTCGTACGCGCTGTACATCTGCTCATTTCAAAATCCACTCCAATTGTGGACACAACTAAAAACCATGTCACATACCCCGAATGCCAGCGATGCTGCCACAGCAGCCCGCCTTGAAATGCATCATGTGTTTTCTGTTTGTCGGATGCAAATCAATTAAATTTGGTCATTGTTGCTGATGGCAACCAAAAGTTGACAGCAGCCAACGCAAAATCCGCTTAAGGGTTTTAACAAATCGTTGTTGTAATACCCTATGCAAGAAAAAAAAATTTCTAGAATAACGTTGCAACTATGCATATGTACATCTGTACATAGAGAGGAATTTGCAATACATACATCAAAAGTCAATTAATCGCAGAACAGAAATAAAGCAGGAGATAAAATGAAAGTACTTTTGAGTTTTGAGGAATCGTCTGGGTCGTATCTATAGCTGATTCTGTTTTGTTTTGACACTTGGAAAAAAATGAAATACAAACTGATTTTTATTTAGGAATTCTGAAAAAAATTCAGATTAAAGTAACTGATTTCTTATTGTCAGGAAAAATATGAGATATAAAATGAAGAATGGGATATTTAATCTATGAATCAAACACAAAATTGGTGTACAAATTTATGTTAAGTGTTAAAGTAGAGAGGCACATCTGGAGAGAAAGAAAGAAACAGAGAGAAAGAGAGAAAGAAAGATAGAGAGAGAGAGAAAGGGCATCAGCTAGTTGAGCATACTTGACTTCTTCTCATGGGTTTTGCTTTTGTTGTTCCAAACAGCAAACAGACAAATGGATATTATCATTTTATCTGTTCATTTGCTATTGTTGTTATTGTACACATGGCGCTAAGCTCTTAGCCTGTTTGCATTAAAGCATGGCCGAAAAAAGGCACGAAGAGAGAGAGAGAGAAAGAGGAGAGCTAAAAATAATCAGAACTAGCTAGAAGCCATCTGGCAAAGAACAAACAAAAGCAGCTGCTGCTGCTGCTGTTTCCGAAAGTTGCTTCAATTAAGTAGAACTTTAAGTAGTCCAATGCTTAACCAGTAAGCCAAAATAAATATCAATTGCATTGCAATGTGGGTCGCTGTGGATCTGTGGATCTGTGTGTCTGAATGTCTGTGTGTGTGTGTAAAAGCTGTTTACATTTTTTTTTTTTGCATTGTTGCGGTTCCTATAAAGATATGCAATTCTTAATTGAATATGGATTTGGTGCTGTTGTTGTTTTTCCATTTTGGCGAGTCTCAAGTGCAAATTGGTTCATTTGCATGCAATTTGTGGATGCGGTTCAATTCGCTACGTTTACATTTATGGCTTATTTTGGAAGCCGACCTGAGCATTTAAAAGCACAACATTAATAATTCCATTTCATTTGAACAATTGGCCCAAAATCGATAAGCCAACAAATGTACAGAGAGAAAAAACCGTAATTAAATTAAATTGGTCTTAAGTTAAGTAGTACAAAATAATACAATATGTTGATTTGAAATGTACTTGGACAGAGATTTTAAATGCTTATTTTAAGATCGCTCAATCGTCGGTTCAAATCAGTTTTATAGGTCGAAAATTCAAAACAGCTCAAACACTTTAAAACTACTCACTACTGAGGTCTTACATAACCAGTTTTGATCTGAATCAATATCGGGATTGTATGCTTATACAAGGAAATGTTGATTTTTTCGCTTTATGTGCCAAATTGTGGGAATGATAGTTTCATACCACACATTTCTGTCTGTGTTTGCAGCGAGGCCAAACTGAGCTAAATTCCTGTAACAATTGCAAACAGCCGGATCCGTGTTTAATGAACGTGAACATAGAATGCTGTGTCCGGCATTTGTTTGACTTATTATTACTATGTTGTACTATTATGTATGTTGTTAAGTTGTTAATTTTATTGGCTGTTAAGGCTTCAAGTGTACAAAGTGACGTGCATTGAACTTTTCTGAGTTTCTGAGTTAAAAGTGCAGCATGTAATCTCTGTATGGGGTGCTGTGGCAGATGCACCACAACCAATGCTAATTGAGCGCCCAAAGTTAATCGATTTGCGGTGAGTCCTGTTGGCAGCTCTTGACTTTACTGCGGCGGCTTTAATGTTGTTCGGGTGCAGCAAACTGTGGTTGCCAGCCAACAGATTGTGGCTGTCTTTTGCCTCACATGGCACATGCTGAGCACAGCATTCAATGCATAACTTAACAAATTTAAATTAATCTTTCTTAACTAATTGGATCAAGTTGGCTGATATAAGCCAAATAATTATACTAGCTAAATTTTATATAATTTAATTTTTGTCAGTTTTGTATATACATTTGTATAAGTCTTAAAATCAATGTATAGCTTAGGAATAATACATTAGATGTTTGTACTCAATCTGATGGTGTTTAATGCAGTTCCCGCTTTATTTCGCGAGCAATTTTCCATATACACCCAACTATATGCAACTATTCACATTCAATTCAATTGAAAATCATCCTGTCAGAGGCAATTTATGCAAAGTATTTCCACATTGACAGCAACCCGACACACCCCTTAGCTTAGATCATTATTTCAAATGAATGTTGAATGAAACTTTGCATAGAATTGACAAATCCTTAGCCTGATTAGCAAAGTTTATAGTGCTGCAGCATGAGGGCAATTCAATTAAAAATATTCATTGTGAGGTTTATCGTGTTATTTGTGACTCAACTAACTTATGCAATTGTGCATTTTGGCTGTAATCAATTATGATTTGCAAATAGAAAAGTAAATATATAATTGATGAACTTGCTTTTCTATTTGCAAATATATATATATATATATATAATTATATATATATGCTGTGCTATTTAAATATTCTTATATTTAAACTGGCATAGTCCAGTTCACTCTTTCATTTCATTTCGGAAATTTTTGCATCGTTTGGCTCAAAACAATGCAAAAATGCTGCAAAATATTTGTACTCAAAACTTGCAGCAAAAACAACAAAGAGAAAAAACACAAACACAAAACTAAAGCAAACTCAAGTGAATACACAGCTAGAGAGATAGGTTGAATGAGAAAGCGGGGGAGAGAGACAGAGAGAGAGCGAGGGAGGTAGAGAGAATATAAAGAATGCCCTTTGGGCATTCTCTTGTTGCAAATAGAAATTAAAAACATTTTTTTTTTTCATTCATGCCCGTTACGTTTACCGGAAATGCACTAATTCAAAGATGGCCTCCGTTGTGCTGTGCAGCTAACTTTAACTCGTGCTATTTCCGCATCCGCTTAGGCACACTCTTCCACAACCACCACCATCCTAGCTGTCCTCGTTTCCTTGCTTTTTTCTTTTCCTTTTTTGTTTAATGTTTAATGCCTGATTGAGTTTTGCCTTTGATTTCTTGTCCGGCTTTTGTCTTTTCGTTCACATTTCTGAGAGCTTTTCACTTTTGTGGTTTGTGTTTTGAGCATTTGCAGTTATTAAACTTTTTGACTGACCACTTCTCAGTCCCGATTACCCCGCTCCCACCGCGGTTGCTAAGTAATGAGATCGATTTTAATAGTGTGCTTTTCTTTATATTTTCCTTTACTCCCCTTTTTTCACTTATCTTTTATTTTCTATTTTTTGCCACTTGGGCTACATTTCAACGCCGTGCTGTATTCGTGGATTGTTTTTTTTTTATATTATTTTTTTTACTTTTGCTTATGCCTCGCTGCTAATTAAGTAATAATTGCTTTTAAGCAATTATTCTGTTTGCCTGCTCCCAAAAGCATGTTCAGTTAAGAGCTGTGCATGCTTTTGGTATTTTATGGATTTTAATACGGTAATTTTGGTTTTTATTTTGATTAAGTAAGATAATATTCAACTCAAATCAATTTATTCCATTAACACGACAACTGATTTTTATGTTTTCTTAAGTGGTTGCAGATTTGCCTCTTTTGGTTTGACTCATTTTATTTCTTTTTAATGCACAGATTTTATTAAAAAAAAAACTTTGAAGATATTATTTTATAATTTCAGGCAGATGACGAAATCCTTGCTAATTATACCCTGTAACCATTAAAAGTATTAAGAAAGTGTACATTTTTGTATAAACCCTGATGTTCGCCCACTGACTGGGTAGCTCATTACATTAGCCAATTGCCATTTGTAGGGCTAATGCTTTTAGTTGTTGGCTTTGTCGTATACTTTTGGCCCAGTTAAGTTTGCTTGCTTAATTCTCTCTGGAAATAAGGCAATTTGTACTTGCGTCACGTAATATACAATCTGGAAAATAAATTGATTTGTTGTGCAAATTGTTTCCCAACGCAAAGCCAAGAACTAACTGTATCCAGAGCAGGGACTTGTACAGCACTTGGCTAATTCAACTGAAATCAAATGGTAAATAAAAATATTACGTTATTACTATTGTAAGTGAAAGTCTGATTTGGTTATAGTATGTAAACCTAACAATAGTTTGTCGTAATCCAAAAAGCTAAAAATACCAGAAGGACGTAATTTCAATCCTTCCTTTAAACGGCAACAAGTAAAAGTGTAAATAAATATTTTATATATTTTCACTGAGTTCGCAACTTAAAAAGAATGCAAAAATAGTTCAACTACTCTAAAAAATCGAATGTACGCTTCAGATTTCCCATCATAATATTTTGATTAAAAATAATACTGCAATTTCATTATTTGATTTAAATAAAAAGCATAAAAATGTAAATATTAAAAAACTGGTTTTTGGATTAGAAAAAGTTATTTGTGCTTGAGTGTTTGTAATTAATTTTAGACCAGTTTTGGAGAAGTGAGACGTGGACTCATCACAAATGCCATCGTCATGTCATTTAAATCGATAAGTTTTACAATCCTGCTACAAGTTTCACTTTTCAACATTGTTTGCAGTTTTCCTTTGCGATGCCGTCAAAGCTTTCAAGTGTTTAATGAAAGCCGAAAAACTTTTTGACGCTGGCAAACGTGAGGAGAGTTTTAATTTTGAAAAAAGTTGACAACAATTTAGCACAGATTTATGTGCTAGACATACAAGTTCACTTCCATATAAATACAGCCACTAAGCATGAGGGAATATGAGGAGATTGTCAAACATGTTGGCGATGCTTAAAGTAATTTCCAATAAACATTACGCGAGCTGCGCAAAGTGACGCAGAAAATTGTTCACAATTTTTGCTCGATACATTGTGTCACTTAAGTGTGTTATGGTGTGTGTGTGTGTGTGTGAGAGTGTGTGTGCGTGTGTGTGGGTGAGGGTGTGAGTTTGGTAGGAGACTCTCTGGGCTGTTTATTGGCGCGTGTGTTTGCGTGCTTCAAATTCATTTAGAGGATTTATTCGCAAGCATTGTCTTGCATATTTAATATAATTTCTAAAACAAAGTCCACAAGTTTTCTCGACTGATGCTCAGGCTAAGCATTTCTTAGCAGCTAAAATAATAACAACAACAATGGGATATATTTTATTTATTATACTAAATGTCAATTTGGAATTTTACATTCGACTTTCCTCAGCAAACAATGTCTCAGTCTCTGTTTCAGTCCTTGTATCCCCTGTAGCCATCTAATGAATATAATGGGTATCATAGATATGGTATCAATATATAAGTGTATAATGTATAAGTGTATTTGCTGTTAAGTAAGAATACTTGTTTGTTATCAAATATGCTAATTATTTAGCTCGCATTTCAATAATTTTCTTTTTTTTTCATGGAATATAAATTTGTGTTTGCACTTTATTTAATAAATTATAAACTAAACATGTTTTTGATTAAGAAAATGTATAAATATATATAAAAATGTAAAGATAATAATTTGTGTATAAATTGTAATCAATAAATGTCATTGAATAAGAAAGTACAAAATATAATATAATAAATATATGTTTTGTGAAGGCATTTTCATAGTCGATTATACTCGCAGTTCAGCCAGTTCAGGCCTGGGTCAAAAGCATACCCGATTTACATGCATGCATGCCTAATGTCTGTGTGTGTGTGTGTGTGTGTGTATAAAGCTGCTTATCTGATTGTTTACAAGAGCAACATTTTTCATGTTGTTACTGTACACAAGACAGCAAAAGCGGCAAGCAAAGTCAGCGTCAAATTTCATTTGCAATTTGAGAACCGCCAACGCGCACTTGTTGAATTTTCTCCTCATGGAGGAATCCACACACACACATTGATTATGTGAGCATATGATATGCATATGAATGATGTGGTTTTCTGTCTTTGTTTTTTTTTCTTTTGTAATTTAAATGAAATTGAAATGCCAGACGCAGCAGTCGGAAATTAATTAGAGAGCCGCATTTGATGAGCTTCTCTCTGCATAGTTAATGAAGTAAGTCATTCACTCACTCCGGTTAAGGTAAGTAGGCTTTTGTGATTAGATAAATCACTTTTGGGAACGCTAATGAAATAATGCCGATTCACTGCTTTCTGCAACACAATTTAAGCTCATTAGCATCGGGTAAGGGCCTGTTGTCCATATTGAAGTATTGATTAGTGTCGGAAACTCAAACGAACCGCTCCACTGCTCTGCTGTCTCTGACTCTGTCACAGTTACTCTCGCTGTCGCTGTCGCTGTCACTGTCAGTGGTCTAAAGTTTGTTTTTTATTTTTGGTTTTGGATGAAATCATTAATTTACAAGTGCGACAACTCGTTGGCCAAAAAACCCCAAACCCAAAAACCAATGTAAAGTTTCAACTTTGGCTATTTGTTGAATAGATTTGCGCCGAACTACCCAACAACCGGATGCTCTGACATTTTCAAACAATTGATCTCATTGCGTTGCTTAATTCATTGCCTAATAGACTCTAAAGTCAGATGCCGAGCACGCAAAACTTTTTGCGTGGACTCAAAGTTTTTTAGGGGGGGTGGCGTTGGTGTGTCTCCAAATGTTGATTACATTTGAAATGCAACCTGCGGGGGCAGTGCTGCAACTGCTGTGCAACGTCTGCATTTCACTAACATTTGCATGCGGTTTGGGTATTTGTTGTATGCAAATTACAAGTAATTGGTGTGAAACAGCTGCCATGCACGTGACCTGCTCGTGGCGTAAGTCGCCCGAAACGGGGACTCTCAATCTCAAGGATGTGCTGATGTTCTGATGTTGTTACAAGCCAGCACGAAATGTGCATTTATTATTTAAGAACCGCATATCAAACAAACAAAAGTCCTATGATCGAAGATGCCCGATTAAGAGATGCCCTGCATTACCAAACAACAGGAAAAAATACAAAATTTTGAAAATTTCTAGTTTCTATATATACGTCGCATAATATTTATGTATTTGCTTAATGGTTTCGTGTCTCATTCCATCAGTTACAAACATTTACATCAACTTGCCATAGCTTGTAGCTAGCACAAATTGGTCACGTCGCCAAAGGCACAGCAGAATCGACACAAGAAAGCGATAGCAACAGCTAGTTGTGGGACAATGATAAGAAAATGCTAGTACATAGTTTGTACATTATGCCTGGGCGTAATTTTGTGGCAAAGTTTTGGGAAACAAAACATAGGAACATGGCCAAAACTTTTGCTATGCGAGCCGACAGGCAACTAAATTGCTGTTGGCCAAGCCTCACAAAACGAAGCTCAACATCCGAATGGCAATCGAAGAGCGCGAGAGCGAGCTTTTAATGTGCTAAAGTAGCAAAGAGAAACCCGAAAAGAGAGGCAACCCTTAAGAGAGTCCATCCTTCTCATTTACGATATTCCTCACACCGATTACTGACCTACCCCAAAGGCACATTGCCTTAGCTAGGAAAACCGAAATTGATATTTGCATGGGTAAGTATTTGTGCATGTGTGTGTGGCTAGTTGTGTATGGGTGTGTGTGGGTGTGTGGGTATGTGTGTGTGTGGCCTGCTTGTTTAGTGTAAATGCATTACAACATCAACAACAAAATGCTACAAAATTGAACCAAAAAGCAAGCTACACTTAAAAAAAATAAACTTTATTGCCAAATCGTTATACAATTAAAAATCCAATTTCAAGTTCTTAAATGCAAGACAGTTTTGGAATTAATTAATTACGACATTTGATCAACTATTTCTGTAATCAAGAAATTGATTTCTACTATACCATATGTGCTTAAATATAGAACACAGTTTTTCTGCGAGTGTACGCACTAAATACATGCGTGTAAACGTTTCAACATGCCCTGCAATTTACAACAACCGCGAATTTCACAACTATTTTTGTGCAGTACGTTTAATTAGGTGCAACAGCAAATGGGCGTTTATTATATGAATTAAACTGTCATTAGCTCAATGAGTCAATCAGTTTGAGGCATCAAACCATTTGCCACGCCTCACTGGCGTAATTTACACTTGACAGCAAGTGTAGCCAGCTGAGCCAACATTTCAGCTTATCAATTATGACAGCAACACGATGTGAATCTGTGTGTATGTGTGTGTGTGTGTGTGTGTTTGTGTGTGTCTGGGCCAGAAAGTTTGTGTTTTCTCATGCAGTTTTGGTCAATTAATGTGTGGTCAACAAAGACTTTTGTGGCTATCTACTTCTTGCCTAGGTGTGTGTGTTTCTGAATATTGTAGTTTGTCTTGCAATATTGTGGTTAGTTTTTTTCTTGTGCATTGTTGTTCTGGTTTCCTAATTTGATGCACATTCTTTGGTCGTTGTTTAAAGGCAATTTCAGTGTACAATATGTACTTCAACTATGTAGATTGTAATTGGGCGACAAGTCTTTAAGAACTCTTGTAATCTTGAATTAGAGATATGCTCTTCGCGCAAGAATGTATATAGGTTTTACCAGGTATCCACAATCAAACATAGGTTACTTAGAAAAAACTAAAAATAAGAGACGTGGAAATAAAACATAGACTAAAGTTTACCTGCAGACAGTAGTTTCGAATACCGATCGATTGTTTCGATGAAGGCTATATGATCTAATAGTCCGATGTTCAATTATTTAGAACACTCATATCTGGTAAATTTTGGTAAGATTGGTAAGCAAAAATATTTTTCATACAATAACTCATCTTTTGATCGATTGTTTTTATGGCAGCTATATGATATATATTGTGATTTGACCCGCCCTGCCTCGACAAGGGTATTATAGTAGAATTATAAAGAGCTTCAAAACTAAATTTCAAAATATAATTTCCGGATTTGCACAAAATACCTAATTTAAGGTACATATTTATTTAACACAACACGTCACGACACATGGGAAATGGCAGCATCCTGGGCCCCAAGGCTAAGCCCGCATGTCGCGTTGCAAACCAAGTTACGCAAAATTTTTCAAACTTTAGACAATTTACACACATGCACACACACACACACTAAAGGCGACGCTCAATTATTCAAAGCAGCAAGGACACGACATACGGATAGTGGGTGGGTGGATCAACAACGACACGGGAAAGGCCTAGACATGGGTAGCCCGTTGGACGACATTGACTAATGTTGATATGACGTCGTTTTTTTCCCACGCTTGATGGTTTATTTTTGATATGTGTGCGCTTGAGATTTGCCTTTGCATATGTATATATATAAAAATGGGTATGCGTGTGTGTATGTGTGTGGGTGTATATATCTGTGTGTGCGTTAAGCTAGAGCACGCTTGAGTGTTGAGTCGATATCTCCCTTATGTACCAATTGCTGCTTCTGCTGCTGTTGTTGCTGCTGCTGTTGTTGCTGATGCCAATTTGCTGCCTGCTGCTTGCTGCCTGCTGCCTGTCAACCAACGTGGGTTTCTATTACGTCAGATCAAAAGTGGCAAAGATGGGGGGAGGGTGATACATGCGATAGACGTAAAGGATTTGCTTTGATGATGTTATCCCTAATGGCGCATGCCTCGCTACATTTTCCACTTTTTCCACAGTCACTATGACTAATGATTGTGGATTTCTCGCTGTTATCCGCCTCTTTAAAAATCTGCTAATTAAATTTCACACAATAAAAAACCGGCCACATGCAATGCATTTTAATTAGTCACATGTGGCACCCAACACTCAGCCACATAGTTGCACTGCTTTTAATTACTAAAACCCAAAGTACAGTCTTTTTTGTCTTTTCTCAAAAATGTTGTATTTATTCTTGTTAATTGCACAAGGAGTGTGAGAAAAAACAAATGGGCATTGAGGGAGTTTTTTTTAGGGAGTTTTTTGTGTTTTTAGTCAACATCCAAATGCGGGCTACAAAAAATATATAAATACAGTAGAACTTTCTAGGGCGGAGCTGAGGACATACAAAATGGGTAAAGTATTACCTTTAAAAGTAAAGCATTTTCCTTCTACAAGACTTAAGCAGATACATTTGCAATTGATACTTAAGGCATATGCTTTTAAAGATAAATCCATGTACTGAATTGTATTGCCCTTATGCAGGCAGCTGCAACATGTGCCACATCCATCCATAAGTGGCTCGGCTTCCAGTTCGAATGCAGTTTGCGGAATTTTTGGCAAACTTTGCATAAACCCAAAACGCTCGTCTCAAACTTGAGAATTTTTCAAGTAGACTTGGATGTGTTGCTTTGCTTTGCACAAAAAAAAAAAATTTTCACTGAAACGTTTTATGTAGAACTCGATGTGGCACGCACGATGCGTTGTGGATTGGCATTGGCTTGGATGGTGTGTGGCAACTTCGACTATATCGCATATGTTATATTGGCTTGCACTTTGTGGCGCTCTGCGTCACATACAAAAATGGCTGCGAGACAATAAGCCGAGCGCAGTGGTTGTAGCTTAAGGAAAGAAGACAATCCCGTTTTCATTTGTGGCTGACGTCTTTTGTGTGCGCATTTCCACTTTGCCACCTTTAAGTTGCACGCACGACTTGCGGCCACTTTCGACGACAGTGACAGGGGTTGTTTTTTTTTTCCTTTCTCTTGCCAGGTGCACACACATTTAACAATCATTACACGCAGAAAAAGTAGTCGCTGCCCCATGCGGCGTATGCGTAATGCGACTAAAACATGAACAAATGACAACAAAACGTGACATGTAACAGGTTATTGGAGCACACAAAGCGCGCACGACAGGGATATGGATAACTTTATCTTCAGATCCGTTGACAAAACACTGTTAGAACAACAAGCGAGGCAACATGAAAACAAAGCAACCAAACAAATAAACCAAACTCAAAACACAGAAAAAATCTTAAAACAAAGTACTGCTATTCATTCTGCACAGCTCTTCGGCATGGGATTCTACTCTCTTTTGCTCTTTCTCTTTCTCTTTCTCTTTCACATTCTCAATCTCTCGTTGCCAATGCTCTACCAATGGGCATATGTAATTTGGGAAACATTAAGTATATGTATGCAGGCTTTTATTAATGTGCTGATAAATTTAAATCTAACGTTTTGCAAAGAACAAATAT
The DNA here is from genome assembly GCA_035044025.1 of Drosophila paracracens. NCBI lineage: Eukaryota > Metazoa > Arthropoda > Insecta > Diptera > Drosophilidae > Drosophila > Drosophila paracracens. The sequence continues at coordinate 4,849,448 of JAWNMN010000435.1, read as the reverse complement.
AAATTCAATAAACTTTAATTTATTCTTAAAATTGCTTAAACCTGCTTGTTCAGTTATTGTTTAGGTCAAGCAATTAATGATTTTTTATTTTGCTTATTTCTTTGTTTTGAAGATTGTGCTTTTCTTCTCGTTTTGTTTTTTTAATAAATTTTTTTGTTGCTAATTCCGCTTGTTTCTTACTTTAGATATTATTGTGTCACCTTGCATTTCGCTCACAATTTTATTCAGTTATCGCTTGGTTTTTCATTTTATTTTCCGTCTACCCTTTCAGAAGCTTAACAAAGGGACTGTATTGACAATTCGTTGCGCCATTTGTGATTCGGTTGTTTATTTTCTTTTGTTTTTGCACTGCAAGGCGGACAACAATAAAGATAATACAAGCTCAGAAAACATTTGCAAATGCGCCAGCGTTAGCGTGTGTGTCTCACACTGTGTGTGCGTGTGTGTGTGTGTGCGTGCGTGTGTGCGTGTGAGTATTGCGTATGACGTTTTATCTCTGTCACTAAATTGACACTTTAGTTAATGGATTTTGCTTGTGTGAGTGTGTCGCTTGTGGAGCTCACTTTTGTTGCCGCATTGCTTTGCTCTTTTTGGCAAGTCGAGAACCACAGGATAATACAAGTATCGCACGCACTTCGCCAGGACATTGCTCTTATGTGTGTAAGTACTTTGAATAAAAAGAACGCTCAATTTAATGGATGCCAAACAAATCCCTTTAAATACACGCAGAGAAAAACGAGGATGTACACGCAATTTCTTAAATTAAATGAAAAAATCTGAAACACAATATATATATTAAAATATATTACAAATATAAAAATCGAAAGCAACTTGTACCGAAACACTTTAACACTTAGAAACATCGGTAGTTGCTGTAAAAATATATGCTACAATATTTTATTTACTTAGCTGTAATTATATTGTGTAATAATTTAATTATTTTCATAATAAAAACTTCAGATGCAAATCTAAATACAGGGTATAGTCGCCACAATAGTTTATCGCCAAAAAAAACTAAAACATTCAGCACATCTGCAAAAGGCAAAAAGTGATGCGGTCACATTATGTTTAACAAAATTCGATAAACATTTAAAGCAATTGGGAATTTGTATACCCTGCCAGCAAACTACTTTGCTACTTTAGTTTTAAGAACAACTACCAAATAAAATAAAGAAAATTTCTTTTACAAATAATAAATATAAACCACAAAAAATATGAATCAGCATGTTATGTGTGTAAACATTTTTACAACTAAAATAAACATTTCTGCACAGAGTATTATAAAAGTCGTTCAATAAAAAACTATCTTTGTTATTGTGCTTTTTTTTAGCAGTACCTTTTTGGCTGAGTTTAAATGGGACTTAAATCTGATTTTGTTTATCGTCCGAACTTCAATTTAATGCAATAATTTATACATGTTTTTGGCCGCAACGCGTCGGTAGCATTTTTCGACCTGGGGGATTTGTAAGCTCTGCTGACAAAATAAATGAAATAATAAATTGCAAAAGTTTTGGCCACAGTTGTGTGCTGGGATTTATCTAATCGAATATGCTGAAAAGCTACCACAATTGCTATTTGGCAATCAGTTACTGACTAATTGACTGATGGACTGACTGACTGAGTGACTGACTGAGTGACTGATGAACTGACAAACTGACTGACTGACAGGCATACTCATCATATCAACGCTCTCGACATTAACCGGACCGAGTTCAGGTTACAGCGCTTTTTGAAATCGCATTTTTCAATGCGCATACCCTGTAGCGATAAGAGAACCAGATGAGGTTTAATAAAGCTGTGGTAATGTAGGTAACAGAAGGAAAAATATCTGACCTTTGAATTCTATACATTCATGTTCAGCATAAAAACTAATTTTAGTTTTTACAATTTAAGAACTTTCCTTAATTATATAAAATTATATTCTATGTTGAGAAGATTTAAGTATAATATACTAAGCATATTTGACACGTAAGTACAGGGTAAGTCTTAGTTGAACAGCGTTAAGGAATCTGACCTTTTTTTTTGTTCATGAAAACCATGGTTGCGTCATTCGCTGACCAGGTCAAAGTACAAGTGAACTTTCCAATGCATTCAAAGTGGAACTTGCAACTTTTTTTTTTGCGGCACAGTTGTGAACTTTCTGCAGCAATGTGTGACTGCTTAAATGTATGTATATATATATATATAAATACATATATTTATGTGCAAATGTATATACGAACTTGGCTCAGGCTCATTATAAAAGTAAGTGGATTTGAACGCAAACAGAAAGCGGTAGAAAACCGAATGCACTGAGAAGGACATCCTGATGAATGGCGGCTTGGAAATGCCTTAATGCCAAGTGAATTAAATTTATGTGGCAGGTTGTGCTGCTGCAACGAATTCGCATTATAAAATAACTCATTTATCATAAGAAATTAACAAGAGGTAGATGGTCGAGGGGAATGGGTGACAAAAGTGGCTGACAAGTGCAGATGAAATGTTGAAAGCGCCAAAATGAATACACAACGCAACAATTAATTGTCTGCCTTTCATTCATTTTACCGTCGACAGTGCCAGAGACAGAGACTGCGAGATAGGAGTTACTTCTAAGGGCGTAGAATGGGGCGTGGCAGGTCGCGCTCTTGACACGCAATAATCGCACAGCGTTTCGTATTTAATTAATGGCTCGCAATAATGTAATAAAAGATATATATGTATGTGGGTATACAGTATTTAAAGGCAAATTACATATTTAATTTAGTAATTGAAACCAGCTGCGACATGCCACCGTTTGATGCTAGCTTCATAAAATTGTTAACTATTCCGCCTCGTGTTAAATAATACATTTAAATTAATTGCCTTGCATTCATGGTTTCATTTAATTAAAATATTTATTAAGAAACTGCAATTGGGGCAATAAAGCAGCAGCCACTTGGATATGCTAGATTTGTGGCATGATAAATTATCCTAATGATGATAGACGAGTCCGAGGCGTGTCAACACAAAAGCCAGCGCAAGGTATGGACACAACTCGGGGATCAGGTGTTGTACGATGCTCTATCAGGACCATAGACCAGGTTGCGTACAATTTGGCTAGGTGCCAGCAGAATGAATGAATGTCACACAGTATACTCTGTACATAGCCGCCTTACAATTCATTACAATCTGCATACCAACACTGAGAAAAATATTTAATTTTGTTACTGACGAGATATTTGGTTAATAGTTCAAACGAAAATCTTTGTTTCAAATTTTTATTTTAATATTTTCCTGTACAATATATGAACTAAAAACAAAAAACTTTATTTTACTCAGTTGTAAGTAAAGTAAGGAACTGCCATGAAGTATAATGCACTAAAATAATCAGGAAGGGTATTTTGAAGTCAAGCACATACTTATTGTCCTTTATGTGCTTTATGGCGCTCTCTCCACTCAATTATCAGTCAGCCCATAAATGTATAGAAAACATTCAAGCCAGCCAAATATTGCCCACAAGAATGTAATTAATTGGTTGCACAAATATGTTGGTAATTTATTAATTACACCATCAATGCCAGACATTTTTGGCCAATGTTTATCATTAAGCAAAAGAAACGAACGCCACACAAAAGCCAAGTGAGAAGCGGGCTAAGTGAACTTTGCGGCAATTAATTTGGAGCAGATGCGGACAGGTGTGTCTGAGTAGATGTGGATGCCGATGTAGGTGGCAGTATGTGTGCGTGTGTAGAGCGAGTGTGCAATCCTATATAGTCTTTTGGGCGAAGTGTTATGGAACAGCATAAGAAAAAAGAGGAGAGAGATTAAGAAAGAGGGGTAGATAAAGTGATTCCGAAAGTAATTATTAATTTAAGAGTCAGGCAATGCGCTTGGACATGTCCATGTGGAGATTTTGGTAAATTGCGTACAGATTGAAAAATAAAAAGATGAAGGAAACAAGTGAGTCGAGTTTGACAGACTTAATGATACTCCTTATACAAATTATAGCTAATCATAAATATAAAAGCCACAAGGAGTTAGAAATAGAATCTAAGTTGCATTGCATTGCAATCGATTTGTGTTGATTTCTGTGAAAACGTGTTAAGTTATCGATAACAATAAGTAAGCAATGGGATTCAAAAACTTTATTTAAAATGTATTCTACATACTAGACTAACTAAATCGACTCGATTTTTAATGCTAATTAATTGGCCTATGAATGAAACCAATGTATATTAAACTGATCAATTAAATAGGATTGTAGTTAATTAAAACATTTGATGTTCAATCAAAAAGTTATGATCTTTCAATGGGCATTACAATTTATGGGTCTTGGGTAAATTTACCCTTTTTCTTTAATTGAATCCAAAATATTGGTTTATCACTGTTAATGATAGAGTTGAGTAATAACTCCAAGTAAGGAACTATGATGATCAAGTAAAAGCTGCTAACTTTTGTCTTTTAACGGTTAAATTATTTCTATTTATCTATTTATATAGTTTAAAATAAAACCTTACATTTTCATTGCAGAAATAAAATAATAATTTTTATAAATTTAATTTATTTAACTTTAATTTACTAATCTCCATAACATCTTCGGGGTCATACTCTAAATATAAGCTATTTGACTATAAAAATATGTTTTTTTTCTGGATTTGAAGTAGCTGCTATCTGGCCGTTATATACACTTGCCCATTTCTGATGGGTACAGGGTATATGAAAACACAAGAAATACACAATTTTCACAGCGCAGCTGCATTTTAAATGCGATTGCAACTGGAGCCGGATTCGGACTACAGGATACAGCCTGCAACTGCGTGCGGGGCCATTAAGAATTTATGATGTGCATGACAGTGTCAGCAATTGCAAGTGCATCAGCAACAACAACACCAACAACAACACCAAAAACAACATCAGCAGCAATAACTGCAGCTCGATCATATGGTGGGCATGGTCTGTACGTTGTGATTTATCCAAATGGGGAAAAATGAAAATCTTTTCGGCTGCTTAAATTGCAGTTTAATGACGCATAAGAGGACAGAGTACAATTCGCAGTCCTGCAAATATTAAAGACAATTAATTCATTGGCGTGGTCTGGAATCTGCAATCCTTCACAAGATAAATCGTCGACAGCAACTTAACCCGGAATCCAGAAGACCAAATAATGCCTTAATTGTGGGCTTAAGCTGGAATTTTTGCGAATGATTGCGAGCAGACCATTAATTGCCACTGAGCCTTATTGGGCACTTTGAAAGGTGCAAGAAAAGTGCTTGTAAGGACAGAATTAAAACATTCAACAGTTATTTAAAATTATTATTATTCCGATTATTATTATTCCGATTATTATTATTCCGATTTTCAAAACCAAGTGTCTTTAAACATGGTTTGACTATTAGTTCAATACTGTAATATAGTTGAAAACGCAACTCCGGCTCGCTTTTATTGTGCAAATTGTGCCCCCAATAAGTGGCAGCAGAAAATGATCAAAATATTCCATTCACCCCTCTCCAAGCATATAAGCTGATTACATTTTCAACCAGTTAAATCCAAGAGCTAAATACGCGACAGAAATATGTCGAGTTACATTTGACATTTCGGTTGGGTCCTAGCCCAAAGGGATTGGGAGTTTGTCAAGAGGGTCGTATTTTGGCACGAGCCAAATCAATGGCAAACACCCAAAAAGTAAAATGTACCCTTTTTCAGCTGTTTTATTATTTACCTTAGAGTCAGGGCCAACAGTTGTTGTATGATATATGGGTGTTTGAATTCAAAGACCAAAATTATTGTCTTTCAACCTTGTCCCTATTATGGTACATAAAATAATTTGAAATATGAAAATAATGTGTTTCTCTTTACAGGCAAGCTAGAAAAGCATCGGGAACTATAGTCCAAATCAAAAAACAATAGAAATGCTTTTGCACTTCTGCACTTCTGCACTTTCGGAACGGAAGTGGGTAAATAGCGCACGAGGAAATGTGAAAATAAATGTTTACCAACGGGAAATTCAAGCGACAAGCGACAAAAATAACAACAACAAGCGCTTAAACGTTTTACACATATAAGCAAATACTAAATATATGTATGAACTTTACAAATATTGTAAATATTCAAGTATTTTAAATGTGCAAAAGGGAAATTGAAATTCCTGCGGTGAAGTTTTGTAGCAGTTGGGACCAGAACTGAAATGCTTTTTAGAATTCAACTCAAACACTAATAGTAAGCATATCAAAATTGGATCTTTAAAAAGAAAAATAGCCAACCTAGATATTAAATTCAAATCAGTGGCAATTTGCATCTCATTGCTTTGCCCAAATCAAGAGCAAATGCCAGAATAAAAAAATAAAATACTGAGCATACTGGCTAGCATATACCATGGAACAGCTCTAAAATGAGATAAAATGTGATTAAAAATAAAACATAAATATTAAACTAGGCGAAATATTTTATAATTAAAGAAAATTTAATATGACTAGATATACGCCGGAAAAATTCGGTTGATATTATAAATGATTATTTTAACAATATGCGCAAATTATTCAAATAGATTTTCAAAGCGAACTTTTAATGTAACCTTTAATAACCTAAGAAACAAATTATAACCTCAAAAATAAACTTTAATTTGTACAATTAAATAACTATTTTAAAGTTTGAAAAATCACGAAGATTTTCAAAATGATAATATCTCTTACATTCTGAACAGAAGCGTATTAGGCGCAATGAATGGTAATCATAGGGTATAAACCTGTAGCTAATGCTTTTGTTGTTGCTAGCTCTGGTAACCACAAAGCGGCAATCAGTAACAGTTTTAGCGGAAAATGGCTATAATAGGAGCTGATATGAATATCTCAACCAAAAGAGAAGGCAGACAATTGCAAAATGGCCTAAAATGTTTGACCAAAAAAGGCTGCCCGTCAGTTCACAGTGTCGAGGCAGCTGCACACATGGCCGAAAATTAAAATAACAACAACTACAACAGCTCAACAAGAACAACAACAACCGAAGCAACCGCAAAAGCAATTTCGATCAGGCGCAGAGATAGAGGCCCAACGAAAAAAATGAAATCCAAGCTGAGAAGCAACGCAGCACATCAGTTACAAAAATGTAGGCTACAAAAAATAAAAAAAAAAAGTAAAGGAGGCAGTAGCAAAGCAAAACAAGATAAAGACGAACCAAACACACACATACACATACACACACACACACCCAAAAAAAAAATAACAAAAAATGTAAGAAAAATAAAAAAAAGTCGAGTAAAAAGCGTTCGCTGCTGCGGCTTGCGTTTATTTCAAAGGACGTCAGCTGCCGTTGAAGGTGCGCTGAAAATTATGCAAATCATCGTAATACTCTTACACAGCACAAGCTATGGCTAAAGGATATTGTGCAGAGCACGCCAGAACTTTGCCTATCAAAGTGTCTGCCTATTTGTTTGATAGCGCCCCTTTTTTTTGGCAAGCTACAAGCCATATAATTGCCCTGCGACCCCCCTCAACCGTCAAATCCTCATCCCCATTGCCATCCCACCCAAAATTGAGGCTATGCAAACAGCCTTGTAATAGAGCCGCTTCCTTTGAGGGCATGCATTGCATGCATGTGAGTGCATGTGGCTTTAATGATGATATTTGCTCAAATTAAATACAGCTAATGCAGAAAGAAAGCACACACATGCTGCTCTATTTAAATATTTAAAAACACTCCTTATTTATTTCTCACGTGCTTAGTTTTCATCAAGTTTAACAAACTTTCTTTTAGTTGGGGATAAAGCTACTTTGAAGTCAACAATTTGTTCCGTTAAGTCAATATTATTAGTCCATAAAACTTTGTCCTAAACTATGAAAAACTGGTTGCCCGGTTTTTAGGTACACGGAAAAAAAGAATGAGACTCTTTACAAGACTTACAAAACTTTGTTATTTAAAAAATTCTAAGTATACCATGCTTCTGAAAAAGTTAAGTTTGATCATATTTATAAGGTTCTTTAAAGGAGAAAAATGTTTTTAATAAAAATTTGGCATTTAATCTAAGAATATATAATTGTATGTATGTAAAATTAATGTTCCATTGATGAATTGATTTGTAAATAATTCGAAATTAATTCCATTTGCAGTGCGTTTTTTTTCTGAGTAAAATATGTTGTTTAAGAAACTTGTTGCACGCATTTTAAAATCTTTTAAGGAACACACTCTTAAATGTAAAGCCAAGGCAAAAGTTTTATTAAAGTTGAAACCAAGCAGCTCACAGAACGCCCTTGGAGTTCATCGCCGCCAGGTGGCAGCAAACACAATGGGCTTTGTTGCCACCTGCCACCTGCTACCTGCTGATGCTGGTGTTGCAGCTTAACTGCCACCACCTTAATCACAATCGCATTTTCTCGGCTGTTGCGACACAATGAAATCAATAATCAGAAAGCGAAAAACAAATTGGGCGCACACGTGATGTTTAGTATACGCCACGTGGTGGTGTAAAACTACATTTAAGATCTGCTTTTCAGATCTAAAAAACAAGGATACAAGTTCACGTCACATCCCCTAAAAGAAGTTTTGATTAATGATCTGTTGTCTCACAACTTATTTCAACTTTGCCACAATGCTTTAAGTCGTCCAACGCACGTTGGGGTCATTTATAAATCTTATGTCTTAAGCTTAGGCAAAACTAGGCATAAAGTGATGAGAAACTTTTCTCATTTTGCGCAACATTAACTGAGCTTATTAATCGTTATATATAACATTTAAACTTCGGAACCGAAAGAGTATTATAATCGACTGTGGAATACCGTGATCATTTGTTTAAAAATCGAGTTTATTTCCGTTTACGCTATGTTATTCTTATAATTTAAACTATAATTTTGATCATATATTTAAAAGAAGTACATATTAAGACTCATACAGAGAAAATCAAGAATGTTAAACGAATTCATTCCAGTCTCCGATTTTTGAAGTCATCATTCATAATATCTTTTAATATCTTTCTCTACATGTAAGTTAACCAGAATACCATAGCTTATGTTTTGTAATGCTCTCTGTCTGCTTGATTTTTTGAGGTCCTTTGAGGCGCGTGAAATTGTTAAAGCGTTTGGGCGACATGGCATAAACAAGACTTACATTTGGGTCTTAACCGTTTCAATGGTTGTTTAAGGATTTTATTGGACCCGCAGCGCGTTTGCTTTAATGATTTTGAGTGCGCCAAGTGGGCTGTTATAAATATATATATGTAGATGTGAAGAGGTTGAGTGTTTTGAATATGCGTGCAAGTTGAAAGGCTATAAACGACAGGCCAGGTTGGGTTTGTCTGGTTTTAAGCGCCTCTTGCCGCACATTTACGGCCAACAAAAGAGCGCTTGAACGCTAGAAAGCCACATACTCTCAAGGCACAAGCGTGGCGCCAAATACAAACACAAATTACTTTGCTCAAAGCCTTCGCAAGGCACGTAAGCTGCAGCAATATGTGTACATATATGTACATATAGTCATATATGTATATACATACATATATATGTATATTTGATATATGCGCATGTATTAGTTTTGCTGCCATTTTGTTTGCCATAGAAGGCAGGTCCTTACAGCCGTTAAGGGATTTACCAAGCAAATATAAATTTATATTATTGAATACTCACAAGCAAATACACTCAAGACCGAAAAATGCTCCACATAACTTGAATTTGAATTTCTTACCTTCCTCTGAGTGCAACGACGCACATTGTGTAAACGTAACTTTGTGCCACATTACAACAATTTAATACAATGTCGCAAACAAATGTTTTACTTGTGGTTATTGGTATTGTTGCTTGTTAAACATGACCAAAAGTCAATGCGATACCAAAATTCAGTTAATCTGTTTGCGCAACACTTGCAAAACATTGCCCAAGAAATAATTCAATTTGTGTTAAACTCAATTATGCTGTTGCCGTTACTGTTTTGGGACTAACCAGCCCATTAGGGCGTACAACAAAACAACTCTCCTTAGTATAACAAAAAAAGTGCCAAATGTGAATGTGGGAATGTGAAAATACGAACAGAAAACCAAAGGATCTTTGACTAACAAACAAAAGCAAAAGGCTTATCGAAATATTCTAGCCCCGAGCACTTCCTTTGCTTTTGTCTTTTTTTTCCTTATGCGCAAAACTAGTTGCAATTGTTGTTTATATTTGGACCGAATTGCTTTGATGCATGCATTCCAATTAGTTCTCTACTCGGCCTCATATGGTCAGCTTTGTCTGTGAACCAAAAACAAGAAATGAAACAACAAAAAAAAGGGCTATAATTAAAAGTACCCTAAAAACAAGAAACATTCTTTGCTTGGTTAAAATAACTATTTGAATTAATAATGAAAATTATACAAAAGTTTTTAAACTTTTTTTTAGATGTAACGAAAATTACTCTTCTTTATTGCACAAATCAGAAAAATGTATATACTCGTATAATCCAATTGGCAATCTTAAAATGTTACTCATTTTTAGTTCGTGCTTTACAAACATTTTCTTTACAGTGATTTTAATTAATAATTTGTTTAACTGACATTGACAAACTGTAAACTAACGTTCTGCCAAATTGGAATCATTGAAAAGGGTTAGTTTAAATAATTATATATATTGTCAGCCACAGAGAACAAAGCAACAACAAAAATCGTCTTTCATCTGCTTTGTGTCATTATATAAAATACATATCTGGAAAATGCAGAATCAAGTTTTAAAACTTTAATTATATACGTTATATTTTTTTTACAGATTATACAGGTATGCTATAATATTCTATTTACATTCGGTTTTCGTTGTTTTTTTTGTTTAGAGTTTTTGTAAGTTAATCCAATTAGAGAACATTAAAAAACAAACAAAATTCGCATGCCTGCCTACCTGTCTGCTCTTTTGCCTGCTGGCACACAAATCAATATTCATAAATCGTAAAACAGAGATGGCCATTTAGAAGCAACAACAAGTACATTTTCGAGAGATTCGGACTTTTAATGGTCGTTCAGTGTCGGATCATAAATTGTGGAAGCAATTCAAATTGGCCGCTTTTGTGAGCAGCTTTTCAATGTTTTGGCGTAGGTGTGTGCGTGTGCGTGTGTGTGTGTGTGTGTGTGCGTGACTGTGGTGGAGTGCAATAAGAGCAGATATTGAATAAATTATTCAACATGCCTTCAAATGCGGCTCACAGCGAGATTATTATGTGTGAATAGATCATGGGCGTATACACAGCATCCAAGTTAGGGATTGATGGGGAAAACAAGCGAGGTTTCTTTCAGTTTCATTTTAATTTTAATTTTAATTATATGTATCAACACTGAAACTAATTAACTTTAAGCCCAACTATTTAAAAAATGCACTTAGGTTCGGTCTTGGTACGATTTATGGAATAAAAAGTGGGCTTTTGTTCAAGACTTAAGCAATAACTTGAAATAAAAACTCAAGAGAACCGATTCAACAAAATTTACTTTCTACGCAAATTTAATAATATGAATTTAATTTTTTTGTTTAAACAATATTTCAACATTAATTTGCCTTACTTTTGTTCAAAATATATTTCGATTTGAATTCAATTAAGTTAGATATACTTACTTGCCCAAGAAGTGTGCGCATAAAAAATGCATTTCGATTAGGTTCTAGAGTGTTGGGCACCCCCCACTTTGGCTACGCCCATGTTATGGACAGTGGAGAATGCGACGCGGCTTGCCCGTAAAGCTTCAGCATAAATTTGCTGGCCCTGGACGCACTTGTGAGTGTCTATTGAGCACACATAAAACCAAACAGTTGTAATTGTGCTGTAAACACGCAACTCGAATGGCATTATAAAATGTGCGTGTGTGTGTGCCACGCCCACTCGCTAGAGGATGGCGGGCAGCAATTTAATTTATGCGTCGGTCGTTCCAGTCGGCTTGTTGATTGTGTTGCTTTTATAGACCGCCTTTTATTTTTATTGACCATTTACAATTGCGCCCTCACACACACATACACCCATTCAAACACAACAAATATCTCACTCATTGTTTGATTTTATATGGCATAATTTGGCGTCCAAATAGCTTCAAATTGCTTGAACATCACATTCACACCGCCTCCCCCGCCCGTAAAAACCAACAAAAGCAATGCACAAAAGCATTGCATACTTTTTAGCGTATTACAAATTCCTAGTATTATTGTCCATTTTGTTGCTGCTTATTGTTAACAAAATGCATTTTGCATAACAATTGAAAGGCAGACGAGAGAGTCTTCAGGCATTATTGTCTACTCAGTTGTGGCATAATTTCTTTTCATGAAATATCTTATTTGGATGTGGCAAAGAATACAGAAAATGCTTTGCATTAATATATGAAACTATTCTCTGTTCAAGCTACTTTTATTTGCAAGAAACTTAAATTGATTAGAAATTATGATTTAGCAGGTTGTTTGGATAGTTGGTGAAATAGAGTTTTGGATGACTTAAGTGCTAAAAGTAGCTTAAGTGCATAGATAGAGAAGTGAGTTGGACTTGCTGAGTCCGTTGTCTGCTTCTAGAAAGTGAATTGTTAAGGGCAATTATGTTTCGAGCAAGTTAATTGAAGTGGTGTTAAGGCTTATCGATGTGCTTGCTTGATTTTAAGCTAATTATTGCTATGAGAGACTTAATCCTAATAATTGGATAATTGTATTCGTTGAGATGTAGGTTTTCCTAGCATTTCTGTAGTCCTAATTCTAATTTAAAAGTGGAAGCTTAGATGAGACTCCGACTACTAATTTAGAAGTGAATGCAGCACAAAATGTAATAAATTTCATTCCATTTACTTTTAAATATGTTCTTAATAATGTGAATCTGTAATTATTAGAAAATAAATTTTGTCTGTTATGTGTTAAATTCCTTCTTAAACTCTTTTCAAATATATTGCCAACTATCTTAACAGAAACAAATTAGACTCAAGCCATGCCGCAAAGTGCATCCGTTTTGTAGTTTACAAGAAAGCTAAGTTTTATTTCTGGTAAACTGAGCATATGTTTGTATGTGTGTGTGTGTGTGTGTGTTTATTTAGAATTGTGCTTATGTAAAGACTACAAATTGCAATACCAAGCCGACAACATATATTCGCCGAAATAACATTGGCTAAATATTTGTGCAATAAAAATTCATTAAATAGCAAAAGAAAAACAAAAACAAAACAAAAACAAATAGACGAATCATGTTGACCCAGTTTTAAGTAAGTGTGCCAGCAAATATTTGCAAAAATATATACATGTGTGCATATGTACATATAACTGGTGGGCAAGTGGAAATTACTGAGTCCATCCGGCTTTATATATATTTTGGTGGCTGACATTCAGTGTAAAAGAAATTAAAATAAAATAAAATAAATAAAACACTTGTATTTTTCAGATAGTTATACTTCAGAATGTTTACAAAAAAATATGTGGCACTTGATTGTTATATCCAGTTGCCAACCTAAAGCGTGCAACACAAACAGCTTGAGTTTTAAGTACGCTTAATTTTTGGTGAGCACTCGACAATAGAAAAGTCCATAATAAATTTGAGATTAAATTTAAGTGAACAGTGAGAATTTTCGACACAAACAGCTTACTTAACTTTTATATATCATATAACATTTGACTGGCATTTGATTTAATCTTCTGCCTCGATTACACTCAGATAAAAACGATACATTTTTCAGAACAATACTCGAACTTCCAAAATAAGTTGATAAGATAAGATAACTTATAGGTTCGTATAACATTAAGCAACAAAATTTACTTTAACATTAATATACACATTGATGGCCAAAAGGGAGCTATTGAAACCCAGCCAATAATATTATCGTATTTGACTAATCTTAAGCATGTTTATGCTGTTGACCCAGAAACTTGATTGACTAGATTGCCCTTTCTATATATAGATATTATAGATTATATGCTGACCCACCAAATAGTTTTTCAAGTGCGAATTTTTATTTTTGCGACACCTTAGATTCAATTTTAGATACGTGGTTTGAGTGCTGTTGATAAAATGCAATGCACATAAAGGTTCACAGCTGAAATGCTCGACAATATGAGGTGTGAATGGCAACCCCTTTGTTATTATACTCATAAGCACTTAGCTACATATATTTATATATGTATGTATGTTTTTGTGCATGTGCAGTAGACAAACAAACAGCGAAGCCGACATTTCTACTTGGTGAGGTCTGATAATAAACACTGATAAACGAAAAGGAGCTTGGCGTTCTTTGCTGTGAATAAGTCTGGCTGACAGCAGCAGGCGGTCAACAACTCACCTCAGTTCGAGTGAGTGTCGTGTGTGTGTATGTGTGTGTGTATGTGTCTCTGTGTGTGTATGTGTGTGTGTGTGTGTGGTTTCAGTTATCAGTGATGACCCGCGATCTGAAACCTCGACGACACATTGAAATGGCAATTTATGAATGCAGCAGACACGCAAGAAGCGAGAAAGTAGCGAGAGGCGAGAAGCGAATAGTAGATAAGCATTGAAAGCAGCTTAAAACTGAAAACAGCTTATAACGAAAAATGCTCTGTCTGCGGCACGCCGAAGATTGTTTGCTCTTGCAGACATATATAATGTCTGAATGAAATATATAATTATTCTTTAGAAATAAATTTTTATAAAATAAAATTGGCTTATTTTTAACAAAAATGTTTTTATTTTTATACAATCTATAAGTATAGTAGTTCGATTCTGCTCTTAAACGCTCTATACACAGGACAATATTCGTTATGAAGATAAAATCAAGAGTATATGAACTGACTATGCATTACGTTTTTCGGAATAAATTAAAAAATTCTCAACAACTTATTGTGAGAATAGACGTATCAGATAGTGCTGTTCTCTTCAAAATCGCGCAAGTGTTTATTCGTTTGGTAATCATCAGTCGTTTAGCTGGCTTTCAGGTCTCAAGATGAACCTGATGATTTTCTTATGTTTTTTGATGTGTAAGTACAAAGTTCAATTGTGCTCATTCATTTATATTAATAGCAATAACTCGTTTACAGTTATTTGGCATGTTGGTGCAGATTGCAACCTTGACGCAACGGAGATCTCGAAAACAAATCGATTATATGCTGTTCGCTGCAATTCATTGCTCAATCTACAGCGCGTAGATGTGGTGCCCGTCCAGCAAACATTGGAGATGGTGTGCAGTCCCACTGATGTGATACCCACCACCTGCCAGGCGAATGGTCGCATGCTGGCAACGAGGCCTCTCACCGATTGCAGTAGTCCGCTGCAAGGGACGGTGGAGACGGTCAATGATAAGAGGTGCCCATTTACCATGTTCCGTGTGGGATATAAACTGAGTGATGTCCAGTTTCTCGAGCTATATAGAAGCTGTTATGAAGTGCAAAAGCAAACAGCGCACTTTGTTATACATCTGGCATATCCCAGCACATTACGTAAGTTGTACTACATATATTCGAAACAGAGAGTGGAATTATAATAAAAGTATAATACTCTCGGCATATATAAAACATCTCCGGAATGATTAGATCTTCTATTTTAAATTTCCGCATTTCTTCTTATCTATTTTAGCCGAACCAAGGCCCAACGACCAAGACTTCACCACAGATGGTGTCATGAGCGGCTCCGATGCTTCCGCTTTCCAGGCTATGCAAATTTTTGAAACATTCAATAAGATACTCGGACCAAATCAGAAGTTTATCAAATCCCCACGCGATCTTGTCTTTGATATTGGTCATCTTGCGCCCTCCGCCGACTTTGTTTTTGAGACGTATATGCGATTAAGCTTCAAGTATCTGAATGTGGTTGCTCAGTTTTGTGGCATCAATCGTGGCAATTGGAAAATTATTGAAAACTGGATACGCAAGCAGCTTACCAATGGCGATTTTCAAGTGCTACAACTCTGCACGGGAGGATTTGGTGTCCTACAGCTGCCGGACAGCAGCTCTGGGCAACTTAAGTCGATTTATTTGAACGAATCAAGCATTAAACCCGTACCCGAATGGCTCTTCAAGACTGTTGTCGATGTCGATGGCGTTACTCGTTACGCTTTTCTCACCTACAATAATATCCATAACCCAGCCACACCTACTCCAAATTGTCGGCTGGTTCCATGTCCGCCAACACTGAAGCTTAGGGCTACCAAGGAAGCGGGCCTCAGCTTTTGCTGCGATCCCAGCGATTTTCTTACTAGAAATTTACCACACTTAGCAAATGTTTGTTAGGAGTTGAAAATTTACTTTCGCTATTCGAGAGTATTACATATTTCTTCATCAATGCACATTAAAATGTCAAGTCACGTTTACTATTAAAAGGCATGATTCTTATTTTTCAATTTGAAAATCTTAAAAGAGATGAAACTTTACTTTAAATACAGTACAATCCGATTATAATAATTTCCAAAATAAAGTTATCCAATCAAAAGCTAACCATGAATACATTTTATTCCAAATCAAAATGCATTTATAGACAAAGTCTAAGTTTGATAGGAAAATAAGAGTCGTTATTGCAAAAAGGGGGTTTTAAAATATCGGTGAGTCCACTAGAAGTACTTTACATCAACAAGAAAAAGTGCGCACTTTGGTTATGTTTAAGGTTTTTGAATTTATACAAGCTAAAAATCTCTTTAAAATATCATTTTATTAAAATATTAATATGCAATATCGAAATTCTAAGTCTATGTTAAAATAATAAAGAACGGTAATATTTTAGAGTATTATATATATTATATCCGAATATTATATCCGAATATTATATCCGAATATTATATACCTTTCAGCCTGGAGTCCGCTGTTGATGTTTGTTCAAATTCCATGAGCATAATAAGACTGAAAACTAAAAAACCCGACAACAGAATTATATTATCCTCTAAAAGGGTACATGAAAATCAAAATATTTATGTAGAACACAAAATAAAAATTGTTAAAAATTCACTTAAAAAAATGGTTACATTTTTTGTACATAAAATGCGCATTTCATTAGCGAAGACTATTTTGTTTCTCATTTCATTATTTAAAACATTTCTTTTGTTTGTTAAAAAAGATAGCACAGTTGAGAGGAAGTAATTAAGAAAAGCGTATTCTTAGTTGAGAGGAAGTAATATACTTTCAGAGCATTATACTTTTCCAATCTTATCGTTTTCTTTTTGTTTGTTAAAAAAGATACTTAATTTTGCATGTTCTTGAAAAAAGATAGCACAGTTGAGAGGAAGAAAGCTATTAATGAGTACTTTCTATGGTTTCAGATCATTTAGACAAATGCAATATAGTTTGGCAATCTTATCCGTTATGCAGGTGGAGTCATCCTCATACGAATTTGTGCGACTTATCGTCTCCACATCCACATCGACACTCCCGGTGACATTGTTAAAAACGACAGTGGCCAGAAAATCGGCACTATTCTGTTGAACTTTGAACTTGGTGCGATAGATACCAACATTTGGCAGTTTCCCGTGGAAATTGAGATCGAGTCCGATTTTCACTTCCATTTTGTGAATATAGGACAAAGTGAGATTTGCACAGAGACTGCTCATATTGCGACCCCAAAGATATTCATTGATGCGATCAATGACCCGCGGAGCTATACGATCTGACCAATCATAGGAAATTCTCTTATATGGCTTGCAGGTGCAATAGTGTTCGGGTATACCAGCATCCGCACAGGATCGCGTTCTATTCACAGGGTAAAACAGGGATTGACATTTGGGACAATCGTTTGCCTTGGGTAATGGAGGAGCATTCGGTGAGCTCCCGATTTCAATAATGTGCTTGAGAGTGTTATGCAAATCAAAATTGGATGTCAGGCGATTTTGATTTGCACTCAAGGCCACAAATAGCCAACAAAAACAAGCAAACCACAAATATATATGTACATGTGTGCAGATGTACGTATAACTGTTGGGCAAGTGGAAATTACTGAGTCCATCCGGCTTTATATATATTTTGGTGGCTGACATTCAGTGTAAAAGAAATTAAAATAAAATAAAATAAATAAAACACTTGTATTTTTCAGATAGTTATACTTCAGAATGTTTACAAAAAAATATGTGGCACTTGATTGTTATATCCAGTTGCAAACCTAAAGCGTGCAACACAAACAGCACTCGACAATAGAAAAGTCCATAATAAATTTGAGATTAAATTTAAGTGAACAGTGAGAATTTTCGACACAAACAGCTTACTTAACTTTTATATATCATATAACATTTGACTGGCATTTGATTTAATCTTCTGCCTCGATTACACTCAGATAAAAACGATACATTTTTCAGAACAATACTCGAACTTCCAAAATAAGTTGATAAGATAAGATAACTTATAGGTTCGTATAACATTAAGCAACAAAATTTACTTTAACATTAATATACACATTGATGGCCAAAAGGGAGCTATTGAAACCCAGCCAATAATATTATCGTATTTGACTAATCTTAAGCATGTTTATGCTGTTGACCCAGAAACTTGATTGACTAGATTGCCCTTTCTATATATAGATATGATTTTATGCTGACCCACCAAATAGTTTTTCAAGTGCGAATTTTTATTTTTGCGACACCTTAGATTCAATTTTAGATACGTGGTTTGAGTGCTGTTGATAAAATGCAATGCACATAAAGGTTCACAGCTGAAATGCTCGACAATATGAGGTGTGAATGGCAACCCCTTTGTTATTATACTCATAAGCACTTAGCTACATATATTTATATATGTATGTTTTTGTGCATGTGCAGTAGACAAACAAACAGCGCAGCCGACATTTCCACTTGGTGAGGTCTGATAATAAACAGTGATAAACGAAAAGGAGCTTGGCGTTCTTTGCTGTGAATAAGTCTGGCTGGCAGCAGCAGGCGGTCAACAACTCACCTCAGTTCGAGTGAGTGTCGTGTGTGTGTCTCTGTGTGTGTATGTGTGTGTGTATGTGTGTGTGGTTTCAGTTATCAGTGATGACCCGCGATCTGAAACCTCGACGACACATTGAAATGGCAATTTATGAATGCAGCAGACACGCAAGAAGCGAGAAAGTAGCGAGAGGCGAGAAGCGAATAGTAGATAAGCATTGAAAGCAGCTTAAAACTGAAAACAGCTTATAACGAAAAATGCTCTGTCTGCGGCACGCCGAAGATTGTTTGCTCTTGCAGACATATATAATGTCTGAATGAAATATATAATTATTCTTTACAAATAAATTTTTATAAAATAAAATTGGCTTATTTTTAACAAAAATGTTTTTATTTTTATACAATCTATAAGTATAGTAGTTCGATTCTGCTCTTAAACGCTCTATACACAGGACAATATTCGTTATGAAGATAAAATCAAGAGTATATGAACTGACTATGCATTACGTTTTTCGGAATAAATTAAAAAATTCTCAACAACTTATTGTGAGAATAGACGTATCAGATAGTGCTGTTCTCTTCAAAATCGCGCAAGTGTTTATTCGTTTGGTAATCATCAGTCGTTTAGCTGGCTTTCAGGTCTCAAGATGAACCTGATGATTTTCTTATGTTTTTTGATGTGTAAGTACAAAGTTCAATTGTGCTCATTCATTTATATTAATAGCAATAACTCGTTTACAGTTATTTGGCATGTTGGTGCAGATTGCAACCTTGACGCAACGGAGATCTCGAAAACAAATCGATTATATGCTGTTCGCTGCAATTCATTGCTCAATCTACAGCGCGTAGATGTGGTGCCCGTCCAGCAAACATTGGAGATGGTGTGCAGTCCCACTGATGTGATACCCACCACCTGCCAGGCGAATGGTCGCATGCTGGCAACGAGGCCTCTCACCGATTGCAGTAGTCCGCTGCAAGGGACGGTGGAGACGGTCAATGATAAGAGGTGCCCATTTACCATGTTCCGTGTGGGATATAAACTGAGTGATGTCCAGTTTCTCGAGCTATATAGAAGCTGTTATGAAGTGCAAAAGCAAACAGCGCACTTTGTTATGCATCTGGCATATCCCAGCACATTACGTAAGTTGTACTACATATATTCGAAACAGAGAGTGGAATTATAATAAAAGTATAATACTCTCGGCATATATAAAACATCTCCGGAATGATTAGATCTTCTATTTTAAATTTCCGCATTTCTTCTTATCTATTTTAGCCGAACCAAGGCCCAACGACCAAGACTTCACCACAGATGGTGTCATGAGCGGCTCCGATGCTTCCGCTTTCCAGGCTATGCAAATTTTTGAAACATTCAATAAGATACTCGGACCAAATCAGAAGTTTATCAAATCCCCACGCGATCTTGTCTTTGATATTGGTCATCTTGCGCCCTCCGCCGACTTTGTTTTTGAGACGTATATGCGATTAAGCTTCAAGTATCTGAATGTGGTTGCTCAGTTTTGTGGCATCAATCGTGGCAATTGGAAAATTATTGAAAACTGGATACGCAAGCAGCTTACCAATGGCGATTTTCAAGTGCTACAACTCTGCACGGGAGGATTTGGTGTCCTACAGCTGCCGGACAGCAGCTCTGGGCAACTTAAGTCGATTTATTTGAACGAATCAAGCATTAAACCCGTACCCGAATGGCTCTTCAAGACTGTTGTCGATGTCGATGGCGTTACTCGTTACGCTTTTCTCACCTACAATAATATCCATAACCCAGCCACACCTACTCCAAATTGTCGGCTGGTTCCATGTCCGCCAACACTGAAGCTTAGGGCTACCAAGGAAGCGGGCCTCAGCTTTTGCTGCGATCCCAGCGATTTTCTTACTAGAAATTTACCACACTTAGCAAATGTTTGTTAGGAGTTGAAAATTTACTTTCGCTATTCGAGAGTATTACATATTTCTTCATCAATGCACATTAAAATGTCAAGTCACGTTTACTATTAAAAGGCATGATTCTTATTTTTCAATTTGAAAATCTTAAAAGAGATGAAACTTTACTTTAAATACAGTACAATCCGATTATAATAATTTCCAAAATAAAGTTATCCAATCAAAAGCTAACCATGAATACATTTTATTCCAAATCAAAATGCATTTATAGACAAAGTCTAAGTTTGATAGGAAAATAAGAGTCGTTATTGCAAAAAGGGGGTTTTAAAATATCGGTGAGTCCACTAGAAGTACTTTACATCAACAAGAAAAAGTGCGCACTTTGCTTATGTTTAAGGTTTTTGAATTTATACAAGCTAAAAATCTCTTTAAAATATAATTTTATTAAAAAATTAATATGCAATATCGAAATTCTAAGTCTATATTAAAATAATAAAGAACGGTTGTTTACAGGAATGCGCCTTTTTCACGCTCACCTATTTGCGAATTGAGTTATTTTGTTTGTGAGATTTATTTTTAATTAATGTAAAACACGAATAGTTTACATTTATTTCTTTCATGTGTTGATTTAACTTTTATTAACCGTATTGTTCTATGTATTAAGTATGTTTATGTTTTATATTTAGTTTGACAGTTTTAATGTTTAATGTATTTAGTTTTATTGTATGTTGCGCGTGTTTCTTTTGCCAATGCGCAACCGACGAGTGATAAAGCGAGAGTGTCTTAGATATAGATTTACTTGCATGTGCAAGGCGAAGACGAAAAGGAAGGCAAAGACTAGACCCAGGGATGGGCATGCAAATTACGTTAGAAAGTTACGTTATATTTTTGGTCGATGATGATCGATGATACTTAATTAGTTGTTGGCTGCGGCTGCCTCCGACAACGGTTATGTTTAGAATATTATATATTATATCCGAATATTATATACCCTTTCAGCCTGAAGTCCGCTGTTGATGTTTGTTCAAATTCCATGAGCATAATAAGACTAAAAACTAAAAAACCCCACAACAGAATTATATTATCCTCTAAAAGGGTACATGAATATCAAAATATTTATGTAGAAAACAAAATAAAAATTATTAAAAATTCACTTAAGAAAATGGTTAAATTTTCATTACTTAAAACATTCCATTTGTTTGTTAAAAAAGAGACTTAATTTGGCACGTTCTTGAAAAAAGATAGCACAGTTGAGAGGAAGTAAGCTATTAATGAGTACTTTCTATGGTTTCAGATCATTTAGACAAATGCAATATAGTTTGGCAATCTTATCCGTTATGCAGGTGGAGTCATCCTCATACGAATTTGTGCGACTTATCGTCTCCACATCCACATCGACACTCCCGGTGACATTGTTAAAAACGACAGTGGCCAGAAAATCGGCACTATTCTGTTGAACTTTGAACTTGGTGCGATAGATACCAACATTTGGCAGATCCCTGTGGTAATTGAGATCGAGTTCGATTTTCACTTCCGTCTTGTGAATATAGGACAAAGTGAGATTCGCACAGAGACTGCTCATATTGCGACCCCAAAGATATTCATTGATGCGATCAATGACCCGCGGAGCTATACGATCTGACCAATCATACGAAATTCTCTTATATGGCTTGCAGGTGCAATAGTGTTCGGGTATACCAGCATCCGCACAGGATCGCGTTCTATTCACAGGGTAAAACAGGGATTGACATTTGGGACAATCGTTTGCCTTGGGTAATGGAGGAGCATTCGGTGAGCTCCCGATTTCAATAATGTGCTTGAGAGTGTTATGCAAATCAAAATTGGATGTCAGGCGATTTTGATTTGCACTCAAGGCCTCAACATATTCGGGATATTGGGCACGAAACCAGGGCGGCAAATAGATGAACATCATGGGTAAACGCTCCTCCAAGAATCCGCTGCTCAAGTCCATCAACTCCCCATAACGTCTTCCATGATCCGAGAAGAAAATCACAATGCTCCGTTCGTAAACGCCGTCTCGCTCAAAGTCCAGCAAATACTGTAAAATATTGTCGGCCATTTTCGAGGGCATTCGAAAGTTATCGTGGCTGAAACTGCTCGTCCAGAACAGACCCCAAATGGGTCGCTCATCCACATAGCGTCTGGCGAACTCCGCTCCATAATCATAGACATAGCTACTTTGGAGCCTTCGTCCGATGCAATATGTTGTTGTACAATCGGTACATTGCCAGGATTTCATTTCTTTCGCAAAGGCTTTCATCATCGGTCTGTAATAATAATCCGTTGGTGGAATCAAGAAACCGGGCTTTGCATAGTTGAATGTGTTTATGTCGCAGTAATCCTCGGCGTAGGCAGTCAAATAGCTGGCATTGTGCAGATCCTTCCAGATGAATGGAAAACGATCAAGACAGCCACTCTCATCCGTATCACAAACCTTCTGCTTAGCCGTATCCGGCGTATACCCACTGAGTATGGCCATCAAATTGGGAAATGTGTTGTCAGCGACCTGAGATTCGAAGATCAGATTAGAGTACAATTCCACACTCATATATACACCTGCGGTCAAAATAATAGTAGTCCAGACCCAGGAAAGTCGCCTATTTATTAAAAACCCAACAGACTATATCATGTAATCAATTCACAGTCCTCCATTTCAATAATTAATAACTCCATCTTAAAAGTCCTATCTCGTGAATAACCTTTTCGCATTTAACTAATTGAGACTAATTATTTTTTCGGTCTGATTGGGTTTTTTCTGGGTTTTTTTCAATTCATGCAACAAATGAAATCTTAAAATATTTCTTCTTTTAAAATTTTTAATTTAAAATATAATTTTAAATTTTATTTAATTTTTTAAAATATTTCTCTGTACATTTTTTGTGTCGACTGACTTTAGTTGACATTAAACAAATAAATAAATAAAATGTTAAAACAAAATTATTAAAATGATGATCATTTTATTTAATTTAATTTAATAAAAAATGAATAAATTTAAATTTAATAAATTCTCGATTAAATGAGTCATATTTTTATTAAATGCACTACTCTTACTAAGACGACGAGTGTATATAAGTATTTTAGTTGCACTCACCTTGTTATAGCCCTGCATCTCATGCCAGCCACTTCTCGTTAAATAGTTGTACACTTTGGGCATTGTGCGTCTGAAATTGAATCTCGACATGCTGTCGATGCCGAACATTATAATGCTGGGCTTCCGACGGGTCGACTTTGCGGACTTGGTTTCTGGTGGCTCTTTGTATTGTATAAAGCCATATGCATCTGTTTGCAATACATTTGTGGCATTCGCTGCCTCGCTGCAAGCCACAATCATGCCCTGAACGTGCAACGGCACAACATATCCCTGGCTGAAGTATATCCGTGGAGGTAGGCTACAGAGAAAGCATTGTTTTTTAAATAAATACAAATAGCATTTATAAAATGGAACTGACTTATTTTATAATCTTAGCTTAGAAATTTAATTGACAAACGATGCTGCTCGGGAAAAGGAAAAGTAAAGAAAAACAAATACTGAAAAATGTCAAAAATAAAAATATATAATGAAAATAGTAATAAGAATGCTGTGATCAAGAGAGCTCGATTCGGAGATACCCTGAACCCAGCTGATAAATATATTAATTCTCTCTCTTTCTAGTCTAATTGCAAAATTTCAAATATAAATTCTATATTACTTATGTAGTTTCTGAAGGGTCATCAAAAAAGATCAAATCCTACTCTGTTAAATATTAAAATATAGTTTTGTTAACAGAATCTGTGTTTCTTATACGATATCAATGAGGTTACAGATTATAGATGGTCTATAATACATATAGCTATTTTTAGGTATATTCATTGATAGACCTTATCTTTACAAATGCGTCCCTTATTCAATCGAAATTCCGACATTCATCAGTAAAATAAAATAAGCTTGTGAGAATAAAATACGAGTCTCCAGAAGTATCTCTTATAGTCTCTGAGTTCGTCTGGTTTACACAGACAGACGATGCTGATGAAGAATATATACTTTATGGGATCGGAGCTGCTTTCTTCTGTCTTATAAATTTAGCATTTTAACCATTTTCAATCTGTTCAATTTCTAATATCAAACAGATCGGGCTGGCAATTTATACAAGATAAAACACTTCTCAGACAAGATAAAAAGAGGAAATGAGTTATTCGATTAACTTTACTCGTTGTAGCTGTCATGCTCCGCATCTCGCGTAATTTCCTGATAATAGCAATTATACTCAATATCGCTGGAGTTGAGTAATTTGGCGGCAGCATTTTCATCGATTTGGAGCACATAGCGCTTTCTGTTCACATCGAAATAGGGCTTAACCAGATCCGATTCATTTGTGCAAGTCTCAAATATCAACGGCTTGTAAATATCCAAAACCTCCTTTGCGAACGGATCTATATAGGGTATTTTGCACTGATCATTGAAAACATAGTACAATGGATGTGGCGAGTCCTTTGACTCTGCTGGATCTTCACTAGCAGATCCTCCTGTTTCATTTTCATTTTCATTTTCTTCATTCACAATTTGATCTGTTGAATTGTACGATTTATTAAAATCTCCATTTTGTGCGATATTTTCATAAGTCAGGCAATATACTATAAAGGTCACCACAAATACGATGCAGAGCCATTTAAAACGCGAATGTGAAATTACCGAAACGTAATACATTTTTTTTTTGCACCACTATGACCGACGTACCATTCGAAACTGTGGGGACCCCAAAAACCTACAACAACCTCGTCGACATTACCGAAAGAACTCAACCCCCACAGATATGACATTATCATCAAGAGCAGCGCTGCTAATGAGCAAGAATAGTTGACATTTCAGAAAGGCACTCCACACTTGAAATAGATGAAATATATCTAATATAAGTACGTTTTCAAATTTAAACTTGTCTTTTGCGATAAAAATAAGAAAAAAATTTAAAGACGTGTTTAATGCTATTAGAAAATGTATTGTATTTTTTCTGTCAAGAGAGAGAGATAGAGAGAAAGAGCTTTGGCAAATGTATATAATATAATAATATAATAAAGTATAATAATATACGTTTACCGTTGATGAGTAGACATAGTGCAAATACATATTCCATACCAATTGAAAGGTTACATTTTAAAAATTGTGATTTTTTTCCTATCGTAAATCGATTTTTATCGATATAAGCGGATTTGATAAAGTTATGGATAAGAAATATGAACTTGTATGCCAAATGTGTGTTCAAATCTCTCTCTCTCTCACACACTATATATCTCGTGTTTTCTCTCTCACTCTCTCTCTCTCTCGCTCTCTCTCTCGCTCTCTCTCTCTCTCGCTCTCTCTCTCTCTCTCTCTCTATCCATCTCTTTCTTTGTATTCACTAGCAATTTTACAAAGCAATATTTTTGGATGCAGTTCATACATATTTTGGCAATAAAGCACGTTGCCGACCAAATTACCAAAGTTAACAAATGAGCATAATAAAATTGAATTTTTACATGTTTCTTAATTTTTTACTATCTCTCACGCTCCACGCAATACGGGCACACGTTCACACATACAGGCATACATATCCATGCATACATGCATGATAGTGTGCGTAAAGCTTACAAATTAAGATGAGTAAACGGTAATTAGCAAAGGTAAGAGCGAGAGAGCAACAGTCGAAATTGCATTGGCTCGCTACACTTGTTTTCAGTATGACCAGTTATTGATTTCTGCATTCTTTTGTTTGCTTTCTTCTCAATATTCTTTATACCTGTCGTCTTCTTCATCACAGCTTCTAACGCACCTTGATTACTATTTTTGAGTAAGCGCTAATTTTCTACAATCATTTAATTTCTGATTCTAAAAGACGTATATGTATATTTATGTTTTTTTAGATATATATATAATTTTCCGTTATTATATAATTTCAGTGCTCTACAATTTCATAGTTACAATTGTATCTCATTCACACTCAGACCTTAGCAAATACACAAACCTATTTTAAAATTTTATAACCTTGGCACAATGCTCAAGAACTTCGAATGCACACATTTGTAAATAGATGGCGCTCGACGGCCCGCGCCATCTGCCACTAAAGGACCCAACTATGCTTATCAAGATATATTTAAAGTATATTAAAAAATATTTAAGTACTGAAAAATAATGTTAATTCAAAGCTCACCACAAACTTATATATTTGTTACATTTTTATTATATTACCAATTTGTAAATATTTTGTAAGCAGACTTGAGCTGTGTGACCAGCTCGCTGCGCAAGTTGAAGCTACATGTTGCTAGCCACTCAATTTGAGTAGACATGTAGACAAAATTGAAAATACTAAATTAGTTGGTATTTTAACTATTCCCAATAGCGGCCACACTGTTTGTGCATTTAGTTGATGTTCGAGAAAATTTGGAGCGTGTCTGCGCGCATTTTGCGGCGCGTGAAATTTCACCTAAAACAAACCAAATATGTAGTAAAATAAATAAAACGCAACTGAGCAACACAACGTGAAACATCGCCGGTCGGCAAATTGTCACGTCTCAAATGTTGCAATCATAATACGCAAAGAAAAAAGCCAAAGAAAACGGGAAGAAAATTATATCCTTTGCCCCACGCAGGATAGCCGTGCAAAGCAAACGCGAGAAAAAAAATACAAAAAACGCAGTAAAATATGAAATTGAGTGAGAGAAATGTAATTGTGATGAAAAATAAGTGAAATGTGCAGCAGGCAACAACAACAACGCTTTGTGTGAAGTAAGAGGCAAAAGCAAAAGAAAGAACAAACAAAAACCAAACACAAACACAACACCACACACACAGTGAGAGGGAGGGAGATATACAGAGAGAGAGAGAGAGACGCTGCCGCTGTCGCTGCCTATGCCGCTGTCTGCGTCTCAGTCGCGTCTGGTCGCTCACAAAACAAATTATCGTTTAATTTCTTTTCATTTTTGCACAAAGCACAAAGCGGGTGACTTTTTGTGCTGCAGCCAACCAACCACCAACAATTCCCCCCGCCCTCCTTCCTCTTGTTTCCTTATCAGCCGTTGATAATATTGCAGCAAAGACGTCGGCGCGAGAGACTGACGGACAGTGTGACCGTGTCATGTTTAGCTAAAGGTAAGTCTGTTTAACACACACACAAACACGCCCACGCACGCGACGGCCTCGCCGCTTAAAGAAAAATAGAAAAAAGAAAAAAGCCAACTTTGAATTTTTAGCCATAAACACGTTTGCCAACGCTCTTCAAACGTCGTAGGCAGCCAATTACAGTTGCAGCTAAAAAAAAAAATAAATAAAATGCAAAAAATAAAAGTTTTCATGCAGTTGAACTTTCTCGGTTGAGCAATACTCTGTTTAGCTTGCAGCTCTTCTTCTGTACATATTAAGGATTCAAAAAATTATCGCTAAACAATCTGAATCTGTCGATTTTCCAATTCATCGCCCAACAAGATATTAATTATAATTATAAATAATATTAATTAAAATTATATTATAAAAATTTCTTTAGTAATTGTAAGAAAAACCAGGGAGCTATAACGGAATTGAAATTGAACCAGAACCGGAAGCACAGTTTTGCATTCATTGATTCCCTTGCCGTACCCGGAAGCGCAACCAATAACCAAAATTAAACGATTGCAAATCAAAAAGAGAACCTGTTCCGTAATCTGATTTGGGATTGATTTCTTTTTCTTTTTATACTCTGAAAACAACCATGTTCCCCATTTTTAAATCGCTGACAGTTTTGGTCTGCTCAACAAAAACTATTTGAAAGTTGTAACTATTTTGTCATGAGTTGATGATTCGATTTAATCAAACATTCGAAACTGGATAACTTTGAAATTGAAACTATTTTGAGTTCTTTGATTGTTTGGCAAACTTTTTGATTCGTTTTAGTTTCGGTTTCGGTTCTGGTTCTGGTTCGCTGCTTCCATTTGAATGACTCAATTTTTGAATACCACAAATTTCTCATTTGGTTAAGTCGCAAAAAAGAATTTGCTCAAATTAGAATTATACGTAAATTGAATAAAGCTTTTAATCTTCTGAGTATTCCTCTTCCATTTTTTGGAAAAACAGAGTAAATAAAAGAAAATGATAAATAGCGAGGAGTTTGCTTCTGCCTCAACTTCAGCTTCTGCTGCTGCACTCAAAGCCTAACGAGTCGAGCAGCAACTACAAAAAAAAAGCCAATACCACAACTCCATGTGTATGTGTCTGAATTGGTATTGGTGTTGGTCATGCAACAACAACAAGAAAAATAATAATCCAGCGCGTACTTTAAAAATTTGATGTAGCTGCAGAGAAAAGTTCTCAGTTTGTGGTTTTTTTTATTATTATTTGTTTGTTGTTGCCGCCAACTTTATGAATAACTACAACAACTACAACTCCAAAAATGTCGAGCACCATTTGCCGTGCAGCGTTCCCACCTCTGCTTCCATTCCTCCATGCCACGCCTCAAAGCTTTCGGCCAGGCTTGAATGGAGTCTGAGTCTGCAGGCAAAAGCGCCGACAGCGATGTCTGCAACAATAATTCTGGATGATATCAACAGCAACAACAACAACAAATAAACATCAACACTATGCAAAAGCTTCAGTTTAACTAGCAATGAATCAGACACCAAGAAAATGCCATTTACAAGCGTATTCGACTTCAAAATACCCTAGCTTAAGTTAAACAATAACTCAAAATTAGCTTTTTCTAATCAAAGAGTGAACATTTTGCCTTAATATAGAATCAGACGACATAGAATATACGAATTACACTGGCTAAATTTAGAATTTCCACTTTATTTCAATAAATTTGCTATGATAAATTCGCTTGCTTTTTTCAGTTTTTGGATATTATTTAATTTTTGAAATGTTGAAAAGTTTTTAGTTAAAATTTTAATAGATTAATTTAAGTCAAAATTATTATTGTAATTTTTTCAAGTTATAACTTTATTTTATAGCATTTCGATTCGCAGGGTATACGTAACAAAAACAGCAATGACTCGATGGTGGCGATGAGTCCGTCATAAATTGCAGTGGATTTCCGCTTAACGGTTTTGTTTGTTACATTTTGGACATTTGCGCAATTGACGTAATTGCCAAGAGCCAAGAACCAAGAACCAAAGCCAAAGTCAGACTCAGCACCAGACTCGATCCAGACACACCACACACACGTACATTGATTGTATGTGTGTGTGTGTGTGTAGGGAGTGTAACTCTGCTGTCCTCCTGCTGTGTCTGGCTGCCATTCAAGCTCAAGAGCAGAGCCGTCGACAGCTGATGACGCCTCAGAACCAGAAACAGAACCAGAACTCAGACCCAGACCCGTTTTCTCTTTCGGCCTTTTCATGAATTCACATTTTTGCATTTTCATTTGCATTTTGCGGTCGCCGTCGCATTTTTCCACTTTTTTCTATGTGGCATTTGTAGGTGCACTCGGAAAAAAACGAAAAGCATTATGTACTCAAGCCAAGGTAAAGAAAACCTCAGGCTGAAAAATAAAATTCTTATTTTGTTTTTGTTTGATTTACAAATCAAGAAGAGTTAATACCTAATTACAAATATTTCATTTAAGTTTTAAGAGAAAAACAGCGATTGTTTTTGGACTAAGCACAGCGTTTTTCTTTAAGTGTATTTTTTATAATTTGCAATTGCGCTCATATTTTTTCATGCCACACTGCGCTTTCGTCAAGCTTTTTTGGACAGCACCTCGCCTTTGCCAACAAATCCCCCTCTGCCTTTGCAAATTATTTAACGAGCTGCGTACACATTAAAGCCTCTCCCAAATATACGGAAAAAAAAAATTAGAAATTAAGGAAAAAATTACCAGAATGGAAATCAGTCTTTCGAAACGTTGACTGCCAACTTACGGGCGACCTCAGGCAATTCATTTTTCATTACCCGCTCAAAGCTCAAAAGTACACGAACCACAACATTAAAATCTGGCCACACAGCACATCCTTGGCTGGCAGCCACTTAAGGACCTGGTTGTAAATTAATTGAATTGAGGACACATTTTAAGAGGCAGTGGCAAGCAAAAAAATAAAAATAAAAGCTGCTCACAACAGTAATATTTTGTATACCCTTTACCCATTTAAAATGGAAAAAGGGGTATAGTAAAGTTATGCAAAAGTATGCATATTTTCTAGATCGATATCAGAAGCCATGTCTGTGGTTAACAAGCTGATCTCAGAGATTACAAGAACTAGTGACTTAAACTGTGCAATACAAGTTTTCGTAAACAGTTTACTTCCTTTCGACACAGTTGTATAGATATAATCTCTTAATTGATATATATATATATACTTTGACATATTTTTAATAAACTATAAAAAAATGCAGATCTTTTTGAACTAAAATATAGGTTTATATTAAAAAAAATACTTTTAGTTAGCAGATGATTTTCGTTTCGAGTTTGTGCATAAAAACAAGTACTTTCTTAGATTAAAATCTAGAAACTGTATTTATAATAACTCATGTATTTAAGAGATGTATTCAAGGTCTCTTTTAGCCGAGCTCTCTTTAAATCATTCTAATTTGTTTTCTTTTTTGCTGTATTCCAAAATGGCTATACTGGCTAAGTCTGCATATATCCACATCAATATATATATAACTCAAGCGAAAACGAATTTTAGTTTAAAAGCGTGCAATGCTTTCAGAATAATGACTCAAATTTCTAGCCAATTCCAATTTGGAGAAGTCATCATTTTCGTGTAAGCACTGTGTAAACGTGTTTTGGGACTAAGGGCTTTGCTGGCGACGTGTCCTTTAATGCCTCAAATGCACGCAAGCAAGGACACAAGGCCTGAGTCATTCAATCGAGATGAGAGGAGTGTAAATGGCACAAGTCGTAAACTCAAATGGCTTGTTGTTGTTGTTGTTGTTTTTGCTGCTGGTGCTATCTACTGGCCCAGGGTCAAGTGCTGTTTTGCAGGCAACCCGCAGGCTTCTCCTTTTTCCTGGTTTGGTCTGAAAAACACTCGGAAACCGAGTGGCCTCTTCAGTGTTAACAACTTCATTCGAATTCTCGCAGCGTGTGTGCATAGATTATGTGTGTGTGCGTACGTGTGCTAATGAGCGGCACTTTGGATTGTGCTTAACCCATGTTAACCGAAAAAACCGCGCAAAATAGGCGTGTCAAATGCGGGCAGGTAGCTCATATCTGGGCGTAACTACACTCAAAGAAATTATGCAACTACGTTTGAATTTTCATAAAAAGTGGGTAAGAGGAGTGTATAAGTTGGACAAAAATATGTAATACGTAACTATTCTCGATCAGGATCAATAGCCAGATTGATTTGGTCATGTGCTAGTGACAATAAAAGCTGTAGACTTCACTGATCTCGTTTCTCAATTATCGATACCAATTGTGCTTTGTGTCTCCTCGTCCAGATCTTTCAACAAATATTTAAAATTTCTGTACTCAACTTCTTGATTTGACAAATGTATCAACAGTATTAAAACTATAACAATCATCTTCAACTTAATCCATAACTATAAAAAATCTTGAAATAAGCTTTAAGCTTTTCTTTCATTGGCTATCGATATTCAAACGAAAACGTTTGTTACTTATTTAGAGAAAAGTCTTTATATTTTGCTCAGTGTATACACATTTAATGAGCACCTGACAACTCTATAAACCGAGCGCTTATCACCGCTTGACACTTCACATCTCACCCACACACACCTGCCACGCCTACGCGCCCTGGCCGCCCACGTACAACTGCAATTTAACACTTAAGCCGCAATTTTCACACGGTTTTCATATCGGATAGCTTTAAGCTTTGCTCTGACAGAGTTGCCCCGCCTTTTGCCGGGTATAGTTGGATACATACATAAATAATGCCTCAGTGGGCAAAGAAATGTAGCAAGATGAAAGCACTGACCCCCACGTCTGGCCCCCTAAGCCCCCATCTTGACTTGAAAATAACTGGCAGAAAAAGTTTTCGCTTGTAAAGAAACAAAAAAAAAAATGGAAAAAATTGCACAAAAGCGTAGCCAAGTGCCGAGACCTTTTCTATTTTTTTTTTTTTATGACCTTACCCCAGCGGGTATAATTGTTGTGAACTGTTGTTTGCAACGCAGCGCAGAGATACAAAAGCTAGATACGTTTGTTTTTACGAGCTCATATCTTCCATCATATCCAAATCAGCTTGAATTTGAACTGAACTTAAGACAGGTATACTTAAAGTTACCGAGTTTCAGCATTATAATTTCAGCATTTTAAGGTTTTACATTGATTACTCAATAGCTCAAGGCTTAGCACTGTATCGGAAATAGTTTTATAGTTGTGTCCTGTAAACCTTTGAATTTTGGGGTTGATAAAATATAAATAATAATAGATAATATAATAATATAGTAATAATAAAAATATCAATTCCTGTAAATGGTCATTTTAAAAACTGAGATTCCAACTCTATTTTGACACCCTTATTATTTCATTCTAATGTAGTAGGTAAAATTTTAGCTAAAGACCTTACTCAGTTCTCTCTGAACCTGTTCATCGTTTACTGTTTTACTTGAAAATGCTTTTTAGTTCCATAAATCTTGCGTATATACTGACATTAGTTATCCCCTGACAATATATCAATCCCAAACAAATGAGTTGTGTCAAATTTTCACTTACTGAGTGCAATACTCTTTCCTGTAAATATATAGATGCATGAACATAGTAAGAAAGATTATACATATATACACGTGTGTACTTGCAAAGAAAATGTAATATTTGAACACTTCTTTTAAGAGTATTATGTTTACTTATGAACACATCTGTTTGAGAGGCCAGGGCAAAAAACTTTCCTTTCCAAAGTTTTTCTTTATCGCTGCAACTCGCATGTTGTCAAAATTACTTGACGTCTTATTAGTTTTAGACAGGGCATCAGCAACACTTCAACTCTACATCATCCTCCTCAGATGCTTCATTTGCCCCCACATCATCATCCTCATCATCATCATCATCATCATCTGCAGCAGCGAGCCCAAAGAAAAACTGACAAACAAATTTTTACATAACATCAGCTGCTTGATTTATTGAAGGATGCTCCAAGCAATTGAAAAGTGAGCGCTAAAAAAAGAAAAAAAGAAAAAGAAAAAAAAATCACTTCGCTTCAGCGCTGACCAAAGCGAAATGAATACCCACTCTGAAGATACTCATAATCATATTCGAAAATAGTGTGCGGCATGTCAAAAAGTGACCGCATTAAATTCGACTCGACAAACATTTTGGAACAGTTCCAGACAGTTCCAGGCAGCAGCAGCTGTATCTGGATCTGAATCTAAATCGGTGACTGCACCTCTAACCATAATCAAGAGAATTATTTGCTTATATTATACACTTTTTTAAATCTTAACTCAAAAGTATTGTTGATTTGATTAGTTAGTTTAGAACAGAAATATTTGTTAGAATATGTTGAAGATACATATTTTCTGATTTGGAGTAGAAATACTCAGTATGCATAAAAAATTTTAATTGAATATTATTTGGACAAAGTCTCTGAGATCTTTGTTAAAAGTAATTTTTTTTTAATAAGTCTAATTTCCTATCGGAGGGGACGTTAAATGTAATAACGCTATGCATTTTAGTTACGGTTCTGCTTAAGAGTCTCTGATAAGATTCAATCCTGAAATGAATCGAAGGCAATCAGCACTCTTAATTAATATTCTGTAGATATACACAATCCTTAAATACAAAAGTTCTTTAAATTGAATGTGTGATTTAAATGATTTATTTTGAAAACCCATTAGCAAATTCTATTTAAATATAACAACGACTAAATCACAGCTGAAAAACGTGGCTTTTTATCTGCGAAGAGCATTGAAATGTCGATGTGGCAGCGATCCATATCTAAATCTAATTTTCGCTGTCGTTTTATGTTGCCTTTTTGTTGTTTTTTTTGTTTTTTTTGTGGCAAATGGAGCACACGGCGGCTGCGACTTTCAATGAGCTTTGTGCGGCTATTTTTGTTGCCGTTGTTGCAAGCAGCCGGGCCAACTATGACAAACAGTTCAAAAGGCCCATTCGCTTGGAGTTTTTCAATGTTTTTCAATTCCATTTCTATTTTATTTGCGCTGCGAGTTTGTTATATGTTATTTTTAGCCGCTCTCCGCGCTGAGAACTGCTGCTGTTGTTCCACATGTCGGACGTGCTTATGGGTCATACATGCAAACATGCATACGTAATAATTAATTCAATATGCAATAAAACCGACAATTTGGTCAGCTGGCCAAACGAAGCATCCAATGACCGAAATGGGTCACCAATTGTGTGTGACCCCATCGGATAGACAGACGGACGAACTGTCTTCCTGTCTTTTGTTGCATTTGCACAATGAATATTGTTAATGATATGATGTTGATGCACACAAAAATTTCGATAATCGAAATTCGCTGAGTGTACAACACGGTGGCAAGCTGCGACAAGTTTGAATTTGATTGGGCTGCAAATTGCAGCTGCTTGTGACGAACGCATATTTGGCTAACTGAGAATGCAGGCGTTGCAGCCTTTGGACCACACCCACTTGACCAAAGTCGTTCAGCTCATTAAACGCAATAACCAGATTGTTTTTTTCAGCCCCATCACCGCACTCCTCCTCCTTTTCACCAGTCCATTGTTTTGCTTTGTAATTTAACTGATTATGAGATTGTTGACTTGTTCCGCGAACAAATGGGGAAGTGCCGCTGCCACAGACTGACACTGCCGCAGACGTAGCCGGTGCCGGCGTCGATGTCGATGTTGGTACTTCGAGTCTAGTGCTTGGCTTGCTTTTACGCGTCTTCATTGTGTCGTCTTATACCCAGTGCACAGAGGGGAAAGGTGCTTATTGATTTTTGTGGAAATGTTTGGGGGGAAAAGCGGGTTAGGCAATGTGTGTGACGAAGAGGTTTACGGCTTACCAGAAAATTAACTGTATTTGTTAGAAATTTGTAAATATTTCCACTGAAGTAACCTTAATATTAATCATAATTTTATTTATTTTCAGAACATTATTTGGAATATTGTTGCACACTAACAGGTAAGCTATTAATTACGATATTAAGTTTTCTCTGCGATACTCATAATATTAACTATATAAAATAAAAAAAATTTGGGTATCTTAACTTAAATGCAATTAGAAATGTAATTAGATTTTCAATATTTATCTGAAGTTAAAACCGCAAGTCCACAAAATTCATGTTAAAGCTTTTTGCTTCAAACTTTTTGTTTAAAACAAAGGGTATCTTCAAGTCGTGCACTTACCGAGTGCACTCTGTGCCTACTTATTTGTCGTCGCGTCTTGTCTTGTTATTGTGCTTTATTTACATTTTGCTTTGGCGCTGCTCTTCGTCATGGTCAATGCCCGACGCATGTGGCATTATAGCAGGCAGAGAGCCGATGATCATTATTATGTTCCCGCTTATGATGATGATGATGGCGTTACATACTGATGACAATATATGTACGTATATATGTGTATGTGTGAGTGTGGTTATGATATAATCTGCGTTCGGCCGACTTCAGCGATGTCAGCGACTTTTCTGCAATTGAGCATTTCATCAGCTTTGCCACTGCCGCTGTTTTTCTCCTTGTGGCAGCTGCATATTTGTTTGCAGTGTGCCCGACCCCTGTTGCACACTTATGCACAGAGAGAAAAATATGCTGCCTTATTTCAGCTTTAATACTTTTTAAAGAAATTGCTTCACACTTAACGATTTAAAAGAAGAAAACTTTATTGATATAAAAAAAATATTTAGAAAAATATATATATAAAAAGGATTAAATATTATATATTAAGATATATATATATATGCAATAAAATTCCATAAAGACGACTTACATTAATCAAACAAATTTCTTACATTACTTATTTATTTTCAAAGTTATGCTTAATTTTTGTTATTTGTTTTTCATTACCGAAGTTAATATTTGATACATTTTTTTTAATAATAATGATTTGCACTTGTTGCTAAGTGAGTCGAATTTTATTTTAGTACTCAAATTTTCTCTCGGTGTATATACACACACGCATGATGAGCACTTTGCAGCTGCCAACTGCAGCTAAATTAAAAACGCACCACGAGAAATGAAATGCCAGCAGTTTAGTTTAGCTAACGGCCCCTCAAATCGGGTGCGGCAACAGCGTTTCCAGTTTTGTGTGGCAAAAAAAAAAAATATATATTCCAAGCTGCAAAGGGAAGTTGTAGAAGAGAGAGGTGCGACTGTAGTGGCTGAGGTGTAGAGCTTGCAGGTCCTTTTAAGCTGTGCACGCTGTAATTTACATAACACTCACTCACGCTTAGTGGCTGACCCAAATTTGTGTGTAGGCACTGCAGTCTGTAGAGAGGGGAATTGCTGGATAAAGAAAGAGGGGCAGAGATGATAGATGGTAGGCCCATGTGTAATTAACTCAAAGAGCGAGGGAGACACGGGGGAGATGGCAACCACAAAGGTCAGGGATTTGTTGTTTTTTTTATTTTTCTGTTGTCGAGTCAGATAAAAGAGCCATCAGCAGCAGCAGCAGCAGCAGCCGCCACCGCAGCGAGCGGTGAAAGCGAAAATGTTGTAATGGATTTCTTTTACATTTTATTTTCCACATGAATGGCAGCTGCCTTTTGAAACAGGTTGTTAAGCTTTAGTAAACCCAAAGAGCAGCATTGATAATATAATCCAACCGACTGGAACTGAATGCTGAATACTTAATTTGAGTGAGTGTGTGTGTGTGTGGGTGTGTGAGTGTGTGTGTGTACTTACCATACTTACCATGGAGAGTGGGAATTAGAGTTGCACTCAAATCAGCTGGCAATAATATGTTTAAGAGCACATTAGCTATTGACAAGAATGAAGCATTTGAAAAAATAAACGCATTCATTTGGAAAATATGGACTGAAAACTAAATGGAAAACTAATTAGAAAATAAATAAAACATATTTCTGATTGTGGTTTGCTCAATGTGAAAATATGTTTTGCTTAATAACATCTGTGTTTCTTATTCGATTTTGATGATCTTGATGTTGACAGCTCATCAATAATACGTCTATGTTTGTAACATATATATTGGAAGGATGTCTTCTATTGTCTATTGCTATCAATATTTGCGAAACGGGTACAGATATCGATTAAATGAAATAAACTTGATCTACTTATGGCAAAGAAGAACTTGAATTTCAAATTAGAAGTTTTTACCTCTTTTTTTTTACCTCTGTTTAAAAGAATTCGGCTTTTGGTGCTGATCAAGACTATATATATATATACTTATGGGAGATGCTTTCTTCTGCCTGTCATACACTTTTCCACAACTAAAACCTTTCCCACTTTTATTGAGTTCAGCAAAATAAAGCAACTTGGTTCATATAGCAACTATAAAATTACCGGTTGTGTATCAAAATTATTAGTAAATAATGAGGCAGATCAGCTGAGATACAAGAATTAATTGTCTAAAACTTTGCTACCTCTTATCTCTGTGAATATTTTAACGTTGACAAAACTTGATGTACTAATTCCACTTAAAACATTTTCAGATTTAAATATATGAATATTCACATTAAAACCAAACTATATAACACAGTTGGTGTGTTATAATCAAGTGCCATTCCACGTCCTGCACAAGCATCATAAAACAGCACCTGTGTTGTGGTGCACATTGGTTGCCATGAGTTGCCAGGCAAGTGCAACGGATGCCACACACTCAAACTTGACAACCCACAGCAGACAACCTAACAATCGAACAACCAAACAACCCGACAAAACGGCTGACAACAGACCACTGAGGGCAACCATTAATTTTCCCCTTGTGCAATCTCAACCGGCAAACATTTATCATCGATGTCCCCACACACACACACACACACGCACACACCCGACACACACAAATTTTACGCAATGGAAAGTATCTATTTTTTGGCTGTGGGTGGGTGGCTGTTCAAACGAAACAAAACATTTGACCCACACCAGCTGATTGGCTCGGGTTGCTTAGTTGCCGCCAACTGTTGGCATTTCATTTTTATGTTGCCATCGTCGTCGCTTGTGATACCCTTGCATGAGGGTATTACAATTTGAACACATGGAATGAGACGCTTTCAATTACAAAAGGTATATAAAGCAATATAGACTCAATCAGCCAAGTCTCCTCCCTAAGTGAATTCGTTTCAGTCTTGCTGCTAACTTCACAGACTTTGAATATAAATGTATTTTTACTGCTGACACTATATCATTTAGTTCCCATAGGAGAAATGGGTCGGGTTTTTAATTATATAATCAGTTGAATTCTCATCTGCAAGTGTATTAAATCTTCATCATGCCGCATAGAGATGTTTGTCTTTCTAGTTTTTAGTTTTATTGCATTTGCTCTCAATGGATTCTATGGTTGCACTCTGGGCGTGGGCATAATGATTAATTAATGATGATGTCGTTCTCGTTTGGTTGCTGTACTCGTCGCTGTTATGCAACAGCATCACAAGAGTGTTGACTAAAAACTTGCTGCACTGACAGAGACTGACTGATGCATATTAAAAGCTTAAATTAGCTCCGCTCTGCAGCCTTGCCAGTGTGGTCCTTGGCGTCCTGGCTGCCAAGTGTGCAATGTCAGTTTCCGAGCTACTGAAAATCTTCCGCCTTCTCTCCGTTCTCTCTCTCTCTCTCTCATTGTCTCTCCTTGTCGAGCTGTGGGGCACGCGCCTGGCTGTCAGCAGTTTTGTCGATGGGCATTATAATGGCTTTTTCCGAGTGGGCAGCTAACAGTAAAAATGGTTCTGCAACTTTTTGTAGTACTGTGACCCACATACGCCAGAAAAATCCACTTCCCGCTCCTTCCTGGTAGCCATTTTAATTGCATTGTTTTATTGCTGCACTGAATTTGTTCAACTGTGCAGCATTTCAAATGCATAAAACACACACAGTGCGAAAATATCAAGTATTATGTGCTCAACAAATAATATAAAACACAAAATTCGATTATGATATTCTGCTAAAATTGAAGTTACTTTGAGTAAGAATTACAATATTAAAAATTTCAGTATTTTGATCTTATTGCAAGTAAGATTTCAATAAAAATTTGTAGAAGAGTATAACTAATATTTCGCTCTGTACAATCCTCCCGACTCCTGGCTGCACATTCAAAGCAAATGGAATATAAATTGGTGTCGTTAAGCAGCGTTCAAAATGTGCAAAAATGAAATAAATAACACACAAATGGAGAGAGGTTGAAAGCCTCTTAAAGGCTGTCCCTCACTTTGATTGCTGTAAACAGAAAACTCAAAAAAAAATCGAAATTATGGCACATTTAGCACTATGCTAAAATACGAAAATACATAACCAATTTATTTGACTAGCTGCTTATTTGCGCAATGCTTATTTATGGCATATATATATATGGCATCTTGTTATGCGCACATACTTATGTGTATATCTATATATACCTCATAAACCCACCACAATTGGATAAATAGAATTCTTTATACCTCATTGCTCATTGCTATTTGTTTATGTAAATATAACTCAATATTCAATGGAAATGCATTATGGCTACTGTTATTGGTTTTCGTTTTATATGAACGCTTTGTTTGCGTTGGTCTTATAAAAAGTGAAGATCATATATATTTCATAATTTTGCCAATAAATGTAGTAGTGTTAATATTTAAGCTTTGAACGCCAACTGCTAATTAGCACTGAAATCCACTTAAGGCAAATTAAACCAAGTAAAAAATCCAAATGAAGCGTAAACAAACCAAAAACAATAACAAGAATTGTAAAAATAACAACAAAATGTGATGTGAATGAAATGCTCTATGTGTGTGTGTGAATCTGTATGAATGTGTGTGTGTGCTTATACCATGACGAACCGCGCCCCATTCCGGCTTCAGCGACGGCGCCAGTCAACAATGTTTGTCCGGGATTTTATGAGCTTAGCCATATGCACAGTTTGACGGTTAAAATGTTTGTAATTGTTGTTGTTACTATTGTTTTTGTTGTTGTTTTCGGTGTTGCGACGACGACACTTTGGCTAATTGTTTGCAGCAAGCGGCAACTTGCCTCGAAGCCCCAAAGTCCGGATAATGATAAGCTGCATATTGCACAGCCTATTTACTTAGGCATCCACTGACACAAAAAAAAAAAAAAAAAAAACAGTAAAATGTGTCGGCAATTCCAAGTTATATGATGATAAATGAGCAACAAAGTTATTCAACACTGGGTGTCATAATAACAAATCAAATGCAATATGAATCATCATGCATGCATGCCAGCCAGGTGATAAAGTGCTGTGAGTGTGCTCATTCAATCCACATGTGGCATGTGCATTTAATCTTTGTGTTAACACTTTCGTAAGATTTGGTGGACAAAGAAAAACTGTGAAGTACAGTCGAACTTCCCCAACTTGAACTTATCCCAGCCGTTCTTTCTTTTCTTTAGTTTATTTTTCACCATGATAACGGTTCGTTTTCGGTCTGTAAAGTTTTTTTCTTCTTTGTTTTTAACTGAATTCATCATCATGTACTTTTTCTGTTAGCTTCCGTTCTTAGCACTCTCAATCAGTCACTTTGTTCAATTATATTTTCTTTCGTTTATTATGTTTTGAAGTCTTTCTCTTATTTTTCTTTCTTTCCTTTTTTTGTTATCAACCAAATCAGTTATTTGCTTCCGTTCTCTCTAAACTTGGCACAAACTGTAATTACGCAGACTTTTCCAGTTAATTGACAAGTTTTTTGATTTTAGCTAGCACCTCAGCCCCGCTTCCCCCCATTACTTGCCACAGAAAGTGGCAATTAAATGCGGCGACCACCGCTTTTGGGGTTTGACAGCCAAATTTGCAAATTTGCAGCGCCAATCGAAGGCCATTAAAATTGACAGAGTGCATTAAATGATTTTTATGGTGTCTATGGTCATGTCTACTACCTGGCTCAACATGCCACACTTAATTATTGCGTTTGTGCACTGAGGTGTGTGTGTGTGTGTGTGTGTGTGAATGCTCGTTGTACTAATGTTGTTTACCAACGCATTAACATGGGCATCAAATCAGCATTACGCATACGCCACGGATGTCGAGTATAGATTTGTGTGTGTGTGTTACAGTCTCTGCATGTGTGTGTGTGTGGTGTGCTTGTGTGTGAGTGGTGTGTTCGTGTTTGTGTGTTCGTT
This sequence comes from Drosophila paracracens, assembly GCA_035044025.1. Classification (NCBI taxonomy): domain Eukaryota; kingdom Metazoa; phylum Arthropoda; class Insecta; order Diptera; family Drosophilidae; genus Drosophila; species Drosophila paracracens. The sequence continues at coordinate 4,807,733 of JAWNMN010000435.1, read as the reverse complement.
TTGCCAATTATCTTGCAGTCACAAGCGCACTAAGTGTCAGCATAAATAATTGACTGACCAAAGTGCCGGCTGACGAGTGCCGAGCGTCGCGTCGATTTGACTCTAGACAGTGAATTCTCATCTGTCACTCAACATATATTTATATATATAGACATAAATATATGTACACATTTGCACTCAGAAAAAATATTTAAATTGAGTACTATATTCCTACAATAAGTACGTTTTTTGTAATCACAAAAAATCCCTTATCAATAACAGTTGTTCTTATTTGAAAACAGTTGCGTTTTTAAATCAAAAAAATTACTGGAGTCTAAATCATTGCAGATATCATTTTTAAATTAAATTTTATCGGCAATGTAAGTATTTTGGTTCCAAATTCCTAGCTCTTAATGTTTCACACTTATTTGAAGCATCTAAATATTTCTGATGAGTACTTTATGCTTGATTCAAGTTTTTTCGTTGATCGTTGATCAAAGATGAATTTTACATTGAAATCATTTGGTTACATAATTTGCAAGTTTAAGTTGCTATCTAATAATTTTATGGTTCCTAATTTGCTTGAGACAAGAATCTTCCAAAATCTGATTTTGGTATTCAAAATTTGTAGGCTTTTCAAATTGAGAATAATTTTCAATTAATATTTGCAAATTATACTCTTTGTAAAATGCTTATTTTGTGCGAACTTCACAACTTTACAGTCTAAAATTCAAATGAGAATAAGCGCCCAATAAATTTAGGCCGTTTTAGACTAGTTTAAGTTAAAGAAAGAAATCTAAATTTAGAACAGTCTTTATCTCAGAGTGTAGAGACCATCTGTCTGTCCAGATACACAAATAGATGTAAATGTATATATAGGGCGGACTTTGTAGCGCATGCAAAATCTTATCTAGTTGACACAGTTGCATTTAAGGCCGGAAATTTGATTATAATTACTAGAAATATTTAGCGGAAAACAAGTTTATTCTCTCGTCGCCATCGACGCCTTGCATGTCTGCAAATAACTTGTTTGCTTTTGACCAAATTGCTTTGCGGTCTGGTCTAGTTGCTGTGTTGCTGCTGACGGAACAATTTGTGGTAATGAAACTTTTGGCCTGATTACACTGAAATAGCCGTCGCAGCATACTCAATGAATCAAATATTGCATTGAGGCGTATGCGTAATTTCTATATCATCAGAAACTCACACAAAGACACACGACTATAGCGAATAATGATGATGACTATTGTTGTTGATAAGGCTCAGTTGTAATGAGCTCATTGGCTATCAATAGGTCGCTAATAGTAGTATACAAATATTGATAATGACAGAACATGGCTAGTCAATTTCATTTATTATGCTGTTTGATAAATTGACTTGTTGTTAGTAATAGATTTAGTAGTAGATTTCAGGCATAGCACTTATTTGCTAATCTACATGAGTGGGATACGGGATTTCTATGCTGATACAGAGGAAGGTCAAATACTGATTATTGATAAATATATTCGAGTCCATATAAGAATCGGTAATACATGTATAAAAATGAATTGTGTTTCTTTACTTTTTTAAAAAATTCAAAATATCTGAATTGGGGCCAAAAAATGAACACTTTTAAGAACCAGTTACAGCAACTGATATTATTATTAACTAATATATATTGTAGCCTTACAGCATAACGGTTATTCTCACTTGGTTTTTAACACTTTTGTTATGTAATGGTACTGTAAGTTTCGGTAAGAAACCAAATTCCGAAATTTTGATACCCTGTTATTTTAAGATACTTATTAAGCACATTCCAGCTTCAACTCTGTATTAATTCATTACGAATACTCTGCAACAGACACCCACATAAAAATTAAAGGTCAACAAAAAACAAACAATTTAACAAATTGCACTCAAATTGGATTTAGTTTAGCCGGAAAAAAGTCGAGCTAATTGACTTTATTTTTTAGATACATATTTTTTTTGTGCTGAGATTTTTTTGTTATAAGTACTTCAATTCAATTTATTTAAATGAAAAGAGCTTTTTGTAACAGTTGGCCAAATTGAAAATTTGCATTTGACGCACAAAGAAAAAGAGCAGCAAAGAGTAGTGTGCGAAAAAAATAAATAAATAAATCTATTCACACACACAGAGGCAACTTCAAATTGCGGCGCTGCAAGCCGCAAAAAGCATTTAACCCACATTTGGCTGAAAGGCAACAAAAAAAACTTGGTTAACAGAACTCTGGATTTGGCTTTGGCTAAGCTCTCGTGTGTAGGCTCAATTGTTGGCCAACTAACTGCACATGAATGCAACAAAATTGCAAACGAGGCAAGAAGACAGCAGCTGCCACTCTGGTTGCTTAAATTGCATTTTAATTTGTTGTATACTCGAAGTAATTAGCAAAAGCCATGCACAAACAGTCTCCCCGCCCCCGCTTAGCTAAAGCGCACCCCGCAGACCGGAACAAAGAGCAAAAATAAAAAAATACAATTTGAAAAAAAAGGAACACATTTACATGCGGACCGGTTGGTCGAATGTGTATCAAGTGACCAATTGGAGAGATGGCCACCAAATGTGCGGCATTTCCATGGCTCCCGCGGCTGTCGTTTGTTTTGAAATATATGAACGAGAATTTCTTTGTGGATTGCGAAACCCTACAAAAGCCAAACAGTGGCCATAAACCATTGAAGTTAACTGCAAACAAAAATAGATTTAAATATCAAATATAGCAAAAATCCTATTTAAAAACATTGCAATGTATATGAAAAGCAGTTATTTTCCAAACGTTAGAAACTCACAAATAAAATGTACTTTTATGATTGCTATGCAGTTGTGTAGTTGTAAATGTATCCCACAAAAAAGATGTGTACCCTAATTGACTTTGTCATTTCAATTGCAATAATACATAGGTGCTCCAGACAGCAGCAAATCGAACCAGATATCTATAGAGTCGAAAATCCTATCCCCATTGCTTTGATTTGATAAATCTCTAGATAAAACTAAACATAAATTTGTAAAACACCTCGAATAATTAGATTGGTTTTCGACTTATTATCTGGGAAATGTTAACTTAAGATATCAATACAGATTGATTTTAGATAGCGCTAAAAACTAGAGATATATATCTAGTTGAGCTTGAAATCTGAGTAGATTACATTAGTGGTTGTGCCTGTAAAGGTTTTGCTTCAAGTTTTCAAAATATATTTAATCGAAAATTCACCACTTTGCCACACTGTGTGCTGACCGCTATTTGTCTCTCTGTTGACTTTTGTGCGCTTTGCGGGTGTGAAATGTGTATCAAGTGTCGGACAAGCTGCAAGCTGACAAGACCATCCATGCCCCAAGGCGCATTCCTGACAACGTCCGAGCCACCACTGACACAATTTAAATTTGCAACACTTTTGGGGCGCGTGGCCACAATTCCTCGTGTAGCCCATGCATCCAAATGCAACACGTGCGTGGGCCACATAAATTGCCATCAAAATATATGCGCCATAAATTAAATGCAATACAATGCGAGTATGCAATATATATATATATATATATATATATATATATATATATATGAGCTGAAAATAATTTGCACACGAAGCGAAAGTTGACATCATGAATGGCCGGATGGATGGATGGCTTGGATGATTGGATGGATGGATGGATGAATGAATGAATGAATGAATGAACGAACGAACAAATGAACAGAAGTATGAAGTAATGGGCGTGGTCGCATTTACATTTTAATGAAGGCCGTGCTGTAATTTATGCACATTGTTGTTATCGTTGCGTGGTGTTGTTTCATTGTTGCTGTCATTGTTGCTGTTTCTCTTGCCTTATACCTGCTCAAGGTCGAACCGTGTGCTTGTTTTGTTTGCTATCCCACTGAAAATACGGTGCAAGTAATCCCAACTTGTGCTTGACATAATGATACCCTCTACGCGATTCCAGGGTTGAAAACTTTTAATACAAATGCGGCTTTTCACGTTCCATTTAAGTTGGTCGAAAAAATAGCTCTTTAGTATTTCTTTCCTTTACGATGAAAGAGCATATCCTTTCTTTGCTCCTGTTGCCATTTCCTCTGATTCAATTTGAGCTTGACACAAATTAACTTTCTTTGCAAATTGAAAACTTCATCAGCAGCAGACAGGCAAGTACTGCATCAACAACAAACAACAGCAAAATTTCAATGGGAGAAACTGACAAAAAGGATTTTCGGTTGACGATTGTTTTCCCTCTGGTCTCTTGTTTCTGTGCATACTCTTTGTCAAGGCAATCGAGTTAAGTGGAACAAACAGCTTACTCGCCCACGTGTAAAGTAGAGATAGACACAGCGATACTCTATGCTCAATTCCAGGTTTAAAAACATTGAATCTGAAATTGCAGTGCAGTAAAATGAAGCAAGGAAATGAAAAATATGAAGGAGGAGCTCTTTTAAAAGTGTTTTATATGATAATAGGACAATTTTGAAAAAGGAAACTATTATAATGGAAACCCTTCTCGAATTAATTTCCCGTCAATTCTTACTTAGTTTATGGCATTCAGGTCAAGAAGATGTCACAGATGCATACATGGTAGAAATGTGCGATTAAAGTTCTAGAGTTTATTTATTTTTGTATATGCGCATTGAATTTTCGGAATTAAATATTTATAAGCTTACAAATAAGCAAGCTTTTCTTAGAATAAATATGCATGCTACAAACAATTTGCTTTAACGCTGATTGTTAATCGATATATTTTCCACAATGCCACTCTGGATTACCAGAGGCGACACGGTACCGGCTGAAACATAGCCTGACCCGGCGTACAATTAAAGGTTTTGGCGAACTGGTCGTGATGGGGCCAATTACGATTAACGCGTTCATTGTGCAGGCCATGTTCCACATCCCTAGTGGTGTTTACAATCATAATCCTCTCCATGTTGGCGCACAGAAACTGCACCGAGTTGATAAAGAAGAGCTGCTTTTCCGTGTAATCTTCAACTGATTGCTGCTGCTCTGCCGACTGCCGATGATTAAAGTAGGAGTCATATGCCAGCCGCAGACCCACAATATCCGACATGCTCTCGGAGAGCAGCAATTGCTCCGAATTGCCTCTCGTGTAGCAGCTGGTAAAATTGTCGAAATGCTGGAGAAGATGCACGCCGGTCTGATTGTAATTGCCCCGTGCATCGTAGACAATGTGAAACAGGTCGAAAGCATGCTGCAACTCATGAGCCAATATAAAGCCGAGCTGGGCATGTTGCAGCAGCTCGGACAGACGTGCATCGTACAGTGGCAGCTGTAAATAGGCGTGTGGCAACACCACGGCGTTCTGAAAGATTTTCACTGGTGACGAACTGCGTGCAACAAGCGGCTCCTGTTGATAGTAATCATGTGCTGCAAAGAAACCGGCTTGGTTTTTAAGCTGTTGCTGTTCGCGTCGCTGGTAGAAACGCAGCAGTTGCAACTTGTTGCCATAAAAATCATTTGGCTGCAGCTGCACATCCCTGTAGTAGGCAGCGACCTCTTTCATTTGCAAGTCACGTGGCATATTGCATATCTTGAGGCGCAACGAGTGCAGTTCCTCCAGCACAAAGGATTGCTCCTCGCCGTTCAATTGCAGATTATTCTCCAGCACTAAACGCTCAAATTCCACAATCAATTGGCGCTGCAAACGCTCCAGGGCTGCATCAGTTCGCTGCCTGCGTTCCTTATAGTAGTGCTGCTCGAACAGGTAGTTCATGGCCAGAGGCATATGTCCTCGCAGCTGCAGCACACAGGACATTTCACGATTTCCATCCACAGGCAGCTCCTCACTCAGGGCGTATAGCAACTTGAACATTATATAATAACAAATTGTTTCATTTGAGCTCTCGGCGAGTATTGTTTGCAGTTGCTGCAAATAGGTGCTGCTCAGTGAGGAGACTTGCAGCAGCTGCATTGCTGGTGGTGGCGCCCCCAGCACCATGTTAAGATAATGCCGCCAATTGATTTGTGGCATTTGCTGTTGCAGCTGCAACAAATTCAATTCATATATTTCACTGTCCGCTGCATCTCTTTTCACATTTCTCAATCTCCACTCCAGTTGCATTAATTTCGCTGTCAGCTTTTTGGCCAGCTGCACATCGAGTCCAAAAGCCACATACAAATGCTCTGTCTCCTGTTCAGTGAGTGGAGACGCCTCGGCTGGCTGTGGTGCCAATAGAATCACATAATGCGTACCATTCTCGCGTCGCACATTCACATCCTGTTTGATAAATACCCCGTTCAGGCCATAAGCACGCAACTTGGCCAACGTTGTCAGCCAATCGAATTGAGTTTCATTGCGCCACATTTCACTTTGATTCCCCCGAAAGATGGGCCACTCCAGCTGCAGCTCAAGCTCCAATCGATGCAACAGTTCATTCAAAGCGGGCTGCTTCAAATCACGACAGGACACATAATAAGCCCAAAGCTGTTCATAAATGTCACCTTGAAGATGTTGCTTCTCAAGCACCGTCAACAGCTGTGCATTGTATTTGTAATCCAAATAACCAGGCATATCCAAATAGTTTTCGGTATCCTTATAATTTGCACTCCAGTTGCCGCAGGCAAAGGCATAGAAATCCTCACAGGGAGCAATGCTGGGATTTACATTACGCAGCACTTGCTTGATATAGTTTGCGTTGAACTTTGACGCGGACTCCGGCTCTAAGTTGCGACTGGAGACAGCAACTACTGTGCCAGATAACAGCAAGAGCAGCTGGAGGAGGCGACACTTCATTGTGGCAGCTGCATCTCAACTGCTTCTTCAACTGAGCTCTGAACTCTCGTTTCATTTGGCTTATCGCTTTGAAGTTGGTTCAACGGCTGATATTTTATTATCTTGCCACAGGCAATGTTTTCATTTCATTTGCAGTATGGAGCACTACACAGAGAGAAAAATTGAGATTCTATAAACTATATGATGCAAGAATTCAATTTGCCTTTGCCACTTTTGTTTCGGGTTGCACAAAGGAGCTCTTGCATATGCATCTATTCATATTCATCAATATATATCTTTATATGTCTGGCTTTTGCTTTTGCGACTCTTGTCTTTCACTTCATCTGCATCTCACTTGGCAATTAGCGCAAGTGGCTGCCATTGATTGGAAAGCTCTTCTTAACGGCATTATAAGTCAGGCAGTCACTCAGCTAACCGAGCTCCTCTTGGCTTAATCCAATCAATGTCAAAGACTTCAATGCAGCCTCTCTCTCTCTCTCCTGCTCTTTCCTTCGTTCCGGTTGCCATTTTCACTGATTCAATTTGTGCTTGTCAAAAATGAACTTTTCTTTCGAATTGAAAACATCAGCAGCAACCAACAGGCATCCACAACAACAACAACAACAACAGCAAAATATCAAAGGGAAAAGCTGACAAAACGGATTTTCAGTTGACGATTGTTTTCCTTGTGCTCCCTTGTTCTTGTGCATATCCTTTACCGAGGCAGCTGAGTTGAGTGAAACAAGCAAACAGCTAACCTAAATTCAGCTTGATTAAGCTAATTTGTGGTATACTTTGAATTCTCATGTGTGGAGAGCATATTAAAACCGGATATGACTGTTTATAAACTCATTATTTTAAGTGCGATAAATACACAGCATATTTATTATATTATTCATATAAAATTATATTATTCATGCCATATGACTGTATTTGTATGCCTTATGTTTATAACATTATCGTTGAATGAGTGAGAATTGTATTCAAAATACATTAATAATGTTTTTGTATCATAGAAAAATATTAAAATACATTAATATTGATTTTATATTAATATGTCTTATGATGAAATTGTAAGACAATAGATATAGGAATATTATTGATACAATTCTGTATTTTATGATTTATGCAGCCTAAATATTAATTGCATATTTATAAACTCAAAATGTTTTCAAAATCTTTTTGTACTTTTTTATTGCTTTTTAAGTGAAAAATACGGATTTAAACAAATTTGAAATGAAATTCGAAAATGCTGCTACATAAGTATATAAAATATTAGTTGACTTGAGACTTAAGATAAATATAAAAAGCAGAGTGCCTGCCAATCGAGCTGTCTTGCCAAAATTACGCACACTTCATACTCTTGAATTATTAAATAAAAAGCTATTAGCATCAGCCTGTGCTGTTAAAATACTTCCAGGGTAACAATCAGTCGTGCCAATGTTGCTGTGGTTTTTGTTGTTGCAGTTGATTATGATTACCGCCTGTGGCGTGTGTTGCTCATCTGGGTGTTGTTAATTTTCATTATCACATAAACACACACAGCGAGACTTGAACACCACCTGATGCGAGTGATACTCTGACATTAGCATTATCCATCACGAAAATTGTTTTCGTCTTGGTTAGCGCATCTTTGAGAAAATTGCCTCATCGATGTACTTTTCATTTTCATCTCGGTAAGTGGGTCAACTCTGAAGTAAGCCCAACAATCGATATTTACCACTTGACATATTAATGGGAGACTCGTGTAGCAGTCCAAAATTTCCACCCAGATTTTCCACTTTCCAATTACTGCAGCTAATGGAAATGTCATTTACCTTACTCAATTTACAATTGCAATTAGCAAAAGGCCAGTTGCGAAAGTTAAGCTCCATAAACAGCTCAATTGCAATGTAAATGCAATTGGTTTAGAATCGTGCTAAGTTATTTAAATAGTTAATATTTGCCAGCTTGTGGGCTAACCTGAAAGTATTTGCATTTTCACAGCTCACGCGCTTTTAATGGCAATCTGTTGAAGTATTTGAAATGCAATTGGCAAAAAGCCAAAAATAAATTGCACAAGCCGTCAGCAAACAAATTGCTTACACTGAATTTAAATAAAATTGTGCAATCTAATTCTATTAAATATAAATAATAGCTGCATTTAGCAAACAGTTCGATAAACGAATTAATGATAATCACATTTTAAATGCAGCTGTCTCGACTTTTGCCTGGGGACTACACTTTAAATTGGAATTTGCGAACCCAGTGCAAAACTGTATGGCTTTAGTTTTAGAGAGGGAGAGATAAATATGTTTTTGATTCGGGTTATTGTTTGCTGTTTTCTTTGTTTGAAAATCCATTTTACAGCGCCATTACTTCTTGTCAGCGTTTTTAAAAGTTAAGCCCAAATTTAATATTTAAATACTCTTAAAGGCAAACTACTTATTTAAATTATGCAATTAAGCAAACATCTTGATAAGCTTCAACATCACTACAACTAACTTGCTCGCAACATTGGACCTTAACGGACTCACCCAGACTCCGAACTTCCTTCAAGTACCACTGGCCAATCCTTTAAGAAAGCACTTAAGCTACCTCAAGCTTAAGAAGCTTTTCCTCTCTAAGTAACATTCAATTGCATTCTTCAAAATTGAAGTATTAAGTATTAAAATCACCTGCAAATATAATAATAATATATATATATAAATATAATATATATATATATATAAAGAGTAATATTATTAACAGCATACCTCATTTAAACTAATCTGATCTCTTTTCCTTTCCACATGCAATACTTGCAATCTTCAAATAGCTGCTTCTTTCACTCACATCTAGCTGTGACCTAACTTAACAATACATATCTATCTATCTATATATATATATATGTATAGATATATTCATATGTGTATGTATTTTTTTAAGTACAATCCACTTACCGTCAAGTTGAACCCGATTGCAGTTGCGGTATTTTGCACTTGACCAAGACCAATCTGATTGAGAGCGGAAATGCTGCAATTAAGCGACAATAAGCTGACCCAAAGCTTACGCAGGCAACCCCTTCGCTCAATCTCCCCGGTACGCTCCCCACTTTGGTAGCAATTTGCCATTTTACTTTCCGTCTTTCCAAAGGCACATGTCAGCGCCATGGCTTAGAGAGTGGGGGAGGAAAAGGTAGCAAAACGTGGCCGTAGCTAAATCAATGCCAAAATGAGAAACATTTGTAACTGCAAACTTGGCACGCAGCGTATCCTGCGCATGGCATGTTGTGAATGTAATCAGTTTCAACATTAATTAAACCCGAAACCACACGGGAAGGACGTGGACATGGATCTGTGCATGTGCCAGGACAACGTGAGCTTGCATTTTCTCCAGCTTAACTCGAGAGAAACGAGAAGAAGGAGTGGGGGTTACTAGAGTACACGCCTCACTTAATATTAATGCAAGAGCACACTCAGAGAAAAACGATGTTAGAACCGGGATTGAATTCCGTTGGTATGGTTCTAACATCTTTCCTTTAACTTCAACATAGAAGTATAGTTTCACATGTAAGCACAAATTCGATAAATATATATATATATATATATATATGTATGTGGATATAATAATATATACATATATATATATTTTTTTTTGTGAGTGCAAAGTTGAAGCGTACAGCAATGGGCCCTTATATGCCGGCGCCGGCAAAAGTTTTCAGTTCAATTAAATTACGAGAGTAATGAAAGCTAACGGCCAAAAGGGAAATGCCAAGCAGGATGCCCTTTCGACATTTGTTCTTAAATGCAATAGCATTCAGACGACAGGCATTGAATTAAACATAGTATTCAAGCTTATATATATATATACACCCAAACCCTCATTTGTGCTCATCAATATATAAAGGACTAAGGATGCGTGACTTTAAATGTCAGTCGCATAATGGACTGTCTGCCTGTATAATCATTTGATTAAATGTTACTCAACAAACAGACAAAAATAACTCACAAAAACGACATTTTTTAGACATAACTCAAGCAGGAGAGGGTGAATTAAGAAAAAGCACAGATGAGGCCAAAAAATGTTCAATTACTTTGAGGATTTTAAATGTTTGTGTTTATTATGCAAAACATTGCATTAATATGTTTCTGTATTCCGGGAAACTTCCTCCATTTGAGTTGATGACACTTTGGGACTTTCCAAGCTCACCTCGCACACACATAACATTCTACAAAACACGCAGTTATTGAAAGACAAACAAGACAAGATACGCAAAAAAAAAAAATATGCCAAGCCCCAGAGAGGAAACGGAAATGCCGAAAGGTCCATGAAGTGCGTGTTTCTGCACATGTCACAACGAAATGAAACCACGTAGGGGTGGTGTAGAGTACATGTTAGGATGGGGTAGCGTGTGAGGGCGTTGTTTGTCAAAATGATGTCAATATGTGCACACAGTAACACCAAAGACGACACAAGAGACAGTTAACAAAACGACAAAGAGGGAAGGAGAAACAGACAGATAAAGAGAGAGAGAGAGATAGAGAAGGAGAGTGAAAGAGTTTGGAGTGCAAAACATGGGCAGAATATCGTGCGTGCCACCATTTTGACACAGATAGAACGTAGGTCGTGACGAGTGTGCAACTTGCGAATACAATGCAACCGATGCTGCACGATAAACAACAATGATGCTTAAACACTGCTCGACTTGAAGATGCCAATATCTAAATTGTAGTTGTATAATTTAGTTTTATTATCCAATATTTTCTGTGTATATGGTATCCAATGATATATTAAATTAAAAAAAAATTAGAGAAAAATAAGAGAAAAAATGAGAGAAAAATAAATGATAAACATTCTTATTTATTTAACGAAGCTTATGCTTATTTAAAGAAGGTTAAATTGCATTTTAGCGTGACAACACTAAATTGTTAATTTGTCAGTTTGTTCAGAGGACTTCTGCAAATAATATTTTAATTGCGATAATTGTCACGAATGTATGTGCACAAATGCAAATTATATATATAGCTGCAGGTATATGGAAACATGGGTTTAATGTCCTCCCACTGCCACAAAATCAATAAGCCCTTCATTACCCAACTCTCGACTGGGTATAAAACTGCAGTTGAACTAATTTCAGTGCATTCGCTGCTCGCATAACAATGGAGCGTTTACAGCTTATCTTTTTGCACTCAACTTTACAAATGCCAACAGACTGCGCAAAAATAAAAATGGGAATGTGAAAGGCTTTCTTCCCCTTGCGTCGCAATGTTGATGATGAGCTTTTAAGGAGACAGTCGACAACAACGATGTTCTCGTGTTCTTTTGGGCGTGTCCCCTAGCAGCATTTAGGATGAGGAGCAAACAATGAATGCATTCAATGATTTATGAATATATTCTGTATAAGTGTGTGCTTGTGTGTGTGCTCAAATTTCACATGCAGTCATGAAAAATTAAGGTTTAATTAAGCGTTCGTCGAAATGCCCTCGGGAGTGTTGACTGGGCGCATCCTGGCAACTCTCCTGACATCCTGTTGTTGAGCCATGATTGCATGGCATTGTGCATTTCGGTGGTGCCCGCATTGAGTTCACTTCCGCTGCAGCCGCAGACCAAAACCAACACCAAACGAAACGCTAAACACAATGCCAGTTCTCGGCCAGTATCACGACCAAGGACAGCAACCAACGAGCCACCAATCAGGGGTGTTTTGGGAGCCATAAGCACTTTAGTTTAGCATCTGACTCCTACCAAAAATTAAGCGTTTTTTAAAACCAATGCAACATTCGTTTTGATTACGTCTCTTATTGTATTTATATATATATAGCACTGACTGCGCCTGCAGCAAACTAAAAAATCGATGCGGAAGTTTTCCACGTTTCCGTTGGTACTGATTCTGGAACTGTTCACGTTGCTCTAAGCTGACTTTTTAACAAGACACTGCACGTTCAGTTCCGATTCTGTTTGTATACCCTGTAAATGCAGGTAGCAGGGATTTTAAATGAATTTATTTCATATATTGATTTAATCTGGAGAAAAATCAAAATTGTAGTATCTTAAAGTCTCAAGTTAAATGTTTCAAATTTAAGAGATTATAAATTTTAAAAATGTACATAAAGCTGATTTTGATTGAGGAGGGACTTTATTTGGTAGGCCTGATCAGCAGATAAACATATAAGTCTAAATTTTAATCTATGTAGTGGTGGCTGCTTTTCGAAGCACTGTCAACTAACTTACTTCATAATGTATCTTAGATTTGGACCGAGAACTTATACCACAAGTATAACAAACAGATCATGTAAGGTTAATAATTATAATGACAAAGGCTCCATAGTTACATTCTCTGCTTTTTATTTGATATGGAAAGCTAGAAAGTTTTCGTACATTGCAACAAGTGACTGAAAGTTGGTCAAATCGACGCGAATTGAATTTGAAGCTGATACCCTTTTTTCATTTGTTATTGATACACAATTTGTATTTGATTTGGTATTTGCTCTTACAATTGTGTCGCTGATTGGATGCTGCCTGCATTAAAGGTGATAAATATTTAGATATCGATATATCAGTGTACTCCTACATGTGAGGTTTCCATTTTCTGCAACATGCGCCGCATTTGTAATGCATGGAATATATTTTGCTTTGGAAAATGTATTGCCCTGCATATTTTAGCAAGTCAACAGCAGCAGCAGCAGCAGCAGCAACAACATCCAACAACTGATTATTTAAACATGAACAACAAAAGCAACAACAACAACAACAACATTCAATTCAATTCAAAATGAAAAAAAAAGAACTAAATGCAAACATGAAAATATAAATACAAATTAATGGCACACTTCCTTATCGCGATTTCGCAGACAGGCTGACATTATGCATTATACGTACACTCAAATAATGATATTAATTGCGAGTTTTGCACTCAAAGCTACTTTAACATTCATTTAACAATTAGTTGTACATATTTACGCTTTTTTTTCAGTGTTTATGACAAACATTGCAATACAATCCACATCTGATAATCGCATAATGGATATTCATGTTAAAATAGAGCTGAACGCGTTTTGGTATTTATGAATTAGCTCAGTTTCGATAACCCCATTATTATGATTATTCAAATTGCTCTAGAAGTCTGCAAATAAATCAATGATAAATGAGATTATGAATTATGTTGCTTTTATCTAATTTAAAAAAAGTTGTGTTCCAATGAAATACATAAAAGTGGAGCTATGAGACTATGAGATACTCCATCCAAGTCCTTAACTTTAAGTTTATAATTAGTCTAGATATTTAAACCAATCAATGGATGTGTGTATGTACATGTATGTACGTTCATTTGATAACATTTCAATTATTCCAGTTGCACGTCCGGCTGAGTTTCAAAATTGTTATTTATTTTTATATATATATATATATCTGTCCCGCAGCATAGAGCCTTTAAAATGCGTTAAAATTGTTAAGTTCCCACGCTGCCACAGCTCAAGTTCAGGCAGCTGCCGTCAGTTGCAGATACACACATGCATTCGCAGATACAGTTGCCGGCTCAGATGCAGATACACTTTTGTTGTGCCATATGTTGCTGCTTGCCTGCCGCACAATAATTCATTTATTCACGCATGCACATGGGTAGGTGTACTTGTGCGTATGTGTGTGTGTGTGTGTGCTTACAGTTGCGGTAAAAATAATAGTAGAGCTGCTTCACAGTTCCTTTCATAGACCTTTCGATTCCTTGGACCATTTTATTCTTGGATATATCTACTCACACGCATTTTTTATGTTATTTATCTGCTGTGCCTGTTTTTTTTTTTTAAATTAATTTAAATAATTTAATTTGCTTATTAATAATTTCAAAGCTTATTTATCTTTAGTATAAATTGCTTGTGTTCAATAAATATTGTCATCGTTTTTTAACTATATATTTTTTAACATTTTGCACTACTATTATCTTGACCGCAGTTGTACACATTCCACAACAAAATTTCCTTTCTTGTTGTTTTTGTTTCATTTGGCGCAATTAATTAAAATTGTTTCGTTTTTGCTTAAGCACTTCACTTGTTTACATTTCATTTTGGCAGCTTGTCGATGATATTTTTACAACGTGAGCACATTTTCTGGGTATATTTTATTTTTTTTGAACTATTAGCCCTGAAATTGAATACAAAAGGAATTTGAAAGTTCTTACGCACACCAAACATTAAATACTCTTTCCGCCCGTAGTCGGAAACGTATATTTAATGAACACCGGTCCGGATAAATTGGTAAACAAAAAGTTATTGACTGCTAAATGATGGTTTTAAAACTGAGGGATTAGTTCGTATAAGAACAGGGAGATAGGCATATTTATAACAAAAAAGCTAATGATACTGATCCAGAATATGCACCCTTGAAGACATATGGACACTCTTAGTAGTATTTTAATTAATTGTTTATACTTCATTCTGTTAATTACATCATATGCAGACAAACAAAGCGTATCCATATAAATATCTTATCTTTTATCCAGTCAAAGGACACTAAACAGGCAACGCAGCTAGAGCATATAATTTCCCAAACAAACTTCCAATGAACTCCTGTAAAATGGAAAAATAAAACCGTCCTTTCATTCATTAACTAATTAAAATAAGTGCAGTATGCATATTTCATGCGTGACGTATGTTTAATTAACATAATTGCAAGCTGGCAGACCAATTAAACTTTCAACAAGCAAATAAAAAAAAATAGAAAAACCTCTGGAAAACTCAAGCACTCTACTTGTCTTATTTAACGCTCTCGAATTTCCAATTAGCCTGCTTTTGCCAGTGACACGTTCTCGTGCACTTTGCTTACTCTTTCCACTTCTTCCATTAATTTCCATCACGGAAAACGCTTTAGAAAACTCACGTTTAATTATTGAGTGGTTTAATCAAGTAATTAACTTGAACCTTCGGTTCAATTTGGGTTTCCGTTCATTCGATGACAATAACTAGTAATTCCCTTTTGAATCATAAAAGTAATTTCAAAATCAATTCCGCTGCAATTGTTTTCTCGTTCAAGAAAGTAGCAGGATAACTCAATGCAAATTGCACGCAAACTGAGTGGATAGGAGACGACACTCACATAAATCTTGTTATTGTTGGACGTTGGTGGATCAAACTTGAATGCGGTTAGTGGCAGAAATGTGGGCGTTATTTCAACTTGGTTGACTTATGCACAGGAGAGGTTCAGCAAACATTGCGGCCCAAGGCCCAAGTTTAACTAATTTTGAATATTATGATATTGAATTGTGTGAATCATTTGAATACATTTTAATATATATATTAATATTTGTACAATTCATATATATTTTGATTCTATGGAAAGTTTCCACATAGCTGTTAAAGATACACGGATGCCTTACAGACTCTTAATAGAGATCAACTCCTTCGACGCTATTATGGGCCGTCAGGGCGCATCAATAATTCCATTAGTCTAAAACGGTCATTCATGCAACAGTATGCTTTGACCCGTTGCTTGTGTGGTTTTGTGGCCAGGAAATCGGAATAGTGGTTGCAGGAAAGTACAGACAAACAAAGAGACAAACAGACAGACAGCAAATCAACTAACCAAGTTTTTATTTGTCTTTGACGAATGGTCGTCCGGGATATCTGTGCGAGTGTTGCTGTCTGTTGGTTAATCAAAAGATTTTACGTCTGACTTGCTCACATTATGGTAATTTATCAAATGTCGGTGTTATTACGTTTGACACACTTTGTGGCAACTCTGCTCCCTCTCGTGTCACCAGACACGACACTCCAAGCCGTAAATCATTTTGTGCTTCAATCGATTCCTATTCATTTTCTTTAGAGCGAATTTTAGTTATACACAGAGAAAAATGAAGTGTGACGCACTCAGAATTAAGTAATTTAATGAATAGTAAGAAAGTATGTAAGAATTCTTGATTAAAGTACATTTTAACTTCAATTTAGTATGTCTTCTTAAAGTATGAATTTAACGGATGAGTGCAAGATCTCAACTAGTCAAGCTCTCTCTCTCTCTCTCTCTCTCTCTCTGTTGCAATTTGTTTATCTCTCTGTACTATTGTTGCTGTTGCTCTTGTCGCCCGCCTTAATGTTTCAGAGTTGTTTCATTGAGGCGAACGTGCTGAATTTGCTCCATTTCTGTTGGAAAGTTCCTCAAGTTGCGCCGAGCGCATCATTAGTTACATTTGCCCTTCCCCCTGTTTCTCCCCCGTCGAGAGCAACGACTAAATTGAAGTTTAAAATAAAAACTTTGCCAGCTTAAAGAGTGTTATTTGCGGAGCGTGTGGCACCAAAGCTCCGTCCCATAGCAAACAGCGAACTAACCCACCCACCCACAACAAAACCACGCGCATTGCACATAAACGGCTTAGATAAAAGCCGAGAACAAAAGACGGTGGCCAGTGACAAGCTCTACAAAAATATAATGACTAGAATTGTACATACGAGGGCAGTTTAAAAAACTTTCCAACTTCACTCAAATTTATCCCATGGCAAAAATTGGTTACCGAAAAACCATGAATTATTTCTTACTCTTATTTGAAATAAACAAAATAAACTTTATCCCAGTTTAGCCCAGCTCAGAATCTTTAAATTTCAAATCGTAAAACTTTAACACTTTTTTCCAAATATAATGCAGTTTTTTCTTATATGTTATCATCTCGGGATTATTACAAAACTTACCTCGGATGATTTTAGTATGTTAGTGGATGATGGCTTGGGGCTTGGGTGGGTTGCTTAACTGACTGTGTGAATGTGTGAAGAAGAGTACGCTTTGCCAAAGGGTTAAGTGTGTTCACAAAATCAGGTCAATTGTGCACAGGATACTAAAAAAAACCTGAAGTCACCATAAAAAACGGCAACAAGCCGAGGAGTAAATTTAAAAAAAGAAGAAAAAGAAGCAAAGTGCTCGTTAAGTCCAAAAGAGCAAAATCTAAGGCACATAAAAGCCAATGCGAGCTAATATTGTACAGCTTCAACATATAACGTTATAATCATGTAATCAAACGTTAGTTACTTTTACGATAAGTGGCTTAAGGGGGTTAAGGCAAGAGAAAATATAGAGAATAAATATAGAAATTGATACTAACTGGGTGATTCCCAATACAGCTCATCCCGAGCAACTACCTCTTAGTAAAATGACGATGATAACATTTCCATGCAGAATAAATGTGTCCTATTTATAAGTATACCATCATGAAAAAGAACGATTAGAAGAAGAGAATACCTGGTGCTCCTGGTAGTGGCTGTCCGGGCCGATCGATAGGTGGATTTGGCAGACTCTGAGTTGTCGGCCTCCTGTTCAGCACGTCTGTTAGTAATAATGTCGTCTAAACCTGTATATCCTTTACGCCAATTGAGAATGTTTTTATCAATGCAATGCCCAACAATACTCTAGTCAAAGGAGCTCGATATTGTAGAATTTATATAGCAAATTTAAAGTAGCTATTTCCTACACTCTCTGCCAATAAAATAAATCATTTACAAAACTCTTAATTGAAATTTCGAATCCCATTTAATTTACTTGCAGTCTGTGTAATTTCAACGAAATAAGCGCAAGGATAAACACGCTGTGTAAATACTCGGAAACTAAGAGTAATCCAAAAGGCAACGAAAACAACTACAACAACTACAACACCAACAATAGCAAATAGGAACGACAATGTCTAAGCATACAGACAACGATAATCTGCGCAATGACATCTACGAGAATCTGCCCTGTCAGGCCATGTATAATGAATCTGTGCGCAAAATGCAGCAACAACAACAACAGCAGCAGCAGCAGCAACATCATCAGAAATCCTCATCGACTGGGGGGGGACAGCAGCTGCTGCTGTTGAACCATAGCAACAGCAACACCAACAGCAATAGCAATCCGAATGCCAACTCCAATTCGCTGGGCAACAATGTCATCGCTGCTGCTGGCAACCTGCCCAAGGAGATGCTCTATGCGACTCCTCTACGCAAATCGGATCGCTACAAGAGTAGCGAACGGCATCGAATGGATGGAGCAGCAGCGGCTGGCGATGCCAAGTTATCCAATTTAAGGGACTCCAATAGGCGTAATGGGAATCCGGTGCAGGTAACTCTTCTCAAAATGCCGTACTTCTATTTAATTATTCATAGAATCAAATTTCTAAGAAAAATATTTATTTCGATTTCAATTTTATACCAATAGCAATTTGATTATATTACTTTATTCTATATATTAATATTTTATTACAATAAATATTTTCGATCTTTTGAAACAGGTAACCGATTTAGATGCGAATGATGAGCTAGAGCCGGATGTGGGGGAACGCGAAGCGGATGCGAATGCTTCGACTAGTGCACTCGTTGGTGGTTCCAAGTACAACAATCAGTCGTCGGCTGCCGCCACGCCCAATCAGCAGCTGGAGGATCGACGCATTCTTAACTTTCTCAAGGATACGACGCAGGTGCACAAGAAACTGGAGATAAGCGGTCGGGATTGTCCCAATGCCAGCTTTTCGAATTTGGCGCGTGAGGAGCATTTTGCTAATCTTGTGCAGCAAAACTTTGCACTGGATCTAACGAATGGGAGTTCAGCGCCAGAGGAGGATGGCCTCGAGTCTGGTGGGAAACAGCAGCCGGCTCCAGAGACAGCTGATAATCTGGAGTCGCTGATGCAGCGCAAGCATTCGCCGGATAAAGAAGTCAACGGCCTGGCGCCACTGGAGCCGCCCAGTCATCATCAGCGTATCGTGAGCAGTGTTTATATACACCGCGAATGGGTGCTGAAGAAGATTGCGCTGTGTCTGGAGCAGCGTACAGCGGGCAAGAAACCCATGCCGGTTGCCGGTCTGGGTGCTGCTGGTGTTAGTTCGGGTTATGTGTCCGCCCGTGCCAAAGCATCCGCCATATCCAGTTCCAGCTACAATGGGTGCCTTGTGCTCGGCTCAAATGGTTCGGGCAAGACCTCGATATGCCAGGCCATCATGAAGGGCAACTCGGGCACCAAGGGCATCCTCAATCGCAAGCTGCTGGCCTGCTATCTGATCGAATCCCAAAATCCCGAGTGTCACAGCTTGTCGTTGTTCATGCGCAAAATTGTGCTGCAGTTGCTCAGTCATGCATCCCTAATCAGTCGCGAGGACAGTCAGCGTATCATCGATGAGGGCTTCTCATTTCTGCAACAGCAGGAATCCAAGCTGGACGAGGCCATGCAAAATATCAGCCTGAGCGAGAATGCTGAAGAGCTGCTCATCGAGGAGCTGAAGCGAGGCGCCAGCGAATGCGACACCAAAGAGCTGGAGAACTTTCACAAGCAGCGCACCTCAACGGGTCAGAGAGCCGCAGTAAAATCAAGTTTGACCCGACAGCAATCGGAGCCAGCACCGCTGGAAACTGTGGAGAAGCCCACCAGTGGGGGCAACAGCTATGGGACGCATCCGCCCAAACGTGGCGGTGTCTCCGCCCCTATTCCCGAACGTGGAGAGCAGGACAAAGACACTGGCAGCGAAAAGGAACAGAAGCAAAAGGAAAGGGAAAAGGACAAGGAGGCGCCCAAAAGTAGTCCCATCAAATCAAAGTCGAAAATACCCGTCAAACGTGGACGCACCGGCAGCGGTGTTTCCTCGCCAGCCAAACTGGTGATAGCTACTCCCACGACCAACAGCATACAGCAGGGTGGCGGCGAGGATATTGCAGACTTGGTCAGCGAGCAGCTGAAAAGCGAAATCGAAGCGGCCATCAAGGATGACAAACAGGCAGAGGAGCAGGAGCAGGAGGAGGAGAAGCACAACGAAGACAAGCCCGAGGCGGATAAGGAAACGCAGGCACTAACAACAACAACAACAAAAGAGGAGACGGATAAATCCGAAGCAGAACCACTCATCGATTTCATCGAACGCAGTGTGGAGCAAGTGGAGGTGACAAGCACTCCACCAATGGCACCACCTGTGCCCGGTGAGAAACCCAAGCTGAACAACAGCACCAACACATTACCGCCACCTCTACCGAAGACGAAAAGTTGTCGGACCATCATTGCTGATGGTTACTACGAACTGCTCATGTCGAATCCGGAGATACTCGAGTGCCTAAGCGTCGACAGCATTGAGAAGAATCCGGATGAATGTTTCAAGAAGGCACTGCTCTTTCCACTGCTCGAATTGACGCCGCCAAAGACCGCACTGCTGCTGCTCATCGATTCCATCGATGAGAACTACATCAATGAGGGCAATCTGATCTCGACCCTGAAGGGTGGTCGTGGCACGGTAACCAATCACAAGAGTCGCAACGTTGCCGAACTGCTCTCCAATCATATACACCTATTCCCCAAGTGGCTGTTCCTCGTTTGCACCACAAAGAAGCAAACGAAGCAGATAACAAAAATGTTTACGGGCTTCAAGAAGATCACCCTCGATGATCTACGCAAATCGCATGTGGTCAAGGATGTCCAAGAGTATATCATTAATCGTTTGAATTCAGACTTTAAGGATAGCATTATGCTGACCAAGGAGATAATAGAGTCACTGCATCAGCTCTATATCAAATCCAATGGCTGTATACTCTATCTGGAGAAGGTCCTGCATGGCATCAAGGATAATTTCTTTAGTTTTCGCGAGATCAAGCTAATCCCATGCACTCTAAACGGGCTCTACTTGTACATCTGCCAGAAGTCCTTCAACAAGAAACAGTACATGAAGATACGACCACTGTTAAATGTCCTGCTCGCCTCCTCGGGCTATGTGGACAAGTTGTTCCTCTTCAACTGCCTGAGGACGCACAACTACACCATCGATTGCCAGGAGTTTGAGAAGCGTCTGCAACTAATGCGCAACATTCTCGCCTATGATGCGAATGCGCAACGCTTGAAGATCTTTCACAACTCCTTTGCGGACTGGCTGGTGGATGTGAAGTTTGCCACCAAGAAGTTCATCTGCGATGTGAATGAAGGGCATGTCATGATCTCCATGTACTATCTGCTAGTGGCAGACACTCTCTGTGCGAACACGGTGCGTAGATTTGCCTATCATCTGATCAAGTCGGGCGAGTATCTCACCAGTCGCCATATGGAATTGGATCTCATTTTAATGCTGCTCGAATCCCGTTTGAATCTCAGCGATTGTTTCTATACCAATCATTTGAATTGTTGTGCTCAATGTGAGCATGATTTCAAAAATGATGTCAACTTTCTGCCCAAGACACGCAGCATGCTGGAACGTTTTCTGGCCAATGAGTTGAGTGAACCGTTTGCGCAGTTCCTTTGCGACTTCTTCAAGCCGAGTCTGCCGACGGATGCGAAGATGTTGAAGTTACTCATCGAGACGGGCATAAATAATGCCGACTCGCAAAACTCCTGCGAATCCTCGCTGATGTCGCCCGAGCTGTCGGACAAGTCGCAGAACATTGATTTTGAGCTGGCGGATTTGTTGCTCTCCAGCGAGAAGAGTTGTTTACTGGAGACGCAACGCACGATTAGCCCCTCGGAGCAGAGTGAGCCACCGCATGAGAGCCAGGACGAGAATGCATCGAGTACGTTGCATCAACTCTCCGACTCGCATCACATTGAGCTGCACAAGGGCAAGGCTCTGATACACATCCTGGCCAACGATGGCAATCATCAGTTGTTGGAGCGTGCCCTCAATGCCTGCAAGAGTCCTATTGATCTGGAGATTGAGGATTACAATGGACAGACAGCGCTGAATATTGCCTCGCGGAATGGTCATCTGGAGGTGGTTAAACTCCTGCTGAGCTTCTCGCAGCCCTGCAACGATGGCACTGGACGCATGAAGCGTGTGGATGTCAATCATGCGGATCGCGATGGCTGGACACCATTGCGTTCCGCATCGTGGGGTGGTCACAGTGAGGTGGTGCGTCTTCTGATCGCCCAGCCTGCCTGCAAGATTGACCTGGCCGACAAGGAGGGGCGCACAGCACTGCGCGCTGCTGCCTGGAGCGGACATGAAGATATCCTGAAGCTCCTGATCGAGTCGGGTGCGGATGTTAATTCGGTGGACCGTCAGGGACGCACTTCGCTCATTGCCGCCTCCTATATGGGTCACTATGATATTGTCGAGATCCTTTTGGACAATGGCGCCAATGTGAATCACTTGGATTTGGATGGACGCAGTGCGCTGTGTGTTGCCGCCCTGTGTGGTTCCTCCGGGTATAGCAAGGTCATCTCCACACTGCTTGATCACGGTGCGAATACGGATCAACTGGACAATGATGGCATGTCGCCGTTGCTCGTCAGCTCCTTTGAGGGCAACGCCGAGGTCTGTGAACTGTTGCTGGAGAATGCCGCGGATCCTGATCTTGCTGATTTTATGGGTCGGACACCGTTGTGGGCGGCCTGCACCGCTGGACATGCGACGGTGGTGCGTCTTCTGCTCTTCTGGGGCTGTGGCATCGACTGCATGGACAGCGAAGGACGCACTGTGCTCAGCATTGGCGCCGCCCAAGGCAATGTGGAGACGGTGCGTCAACTACTTGATCGTGGTCTAGATGAAACGCATCGCGATAATGCCGGCTGGACTCCTCTGCACTATGCCGCCTTTGAGGGTTTCCATGAGGTGTGTCTGCAGCTGCTGGAATCTGGCGCCAAGATCGACGAGTGCGACAACGAGGGGAAGACGGCACTCCATCTGGCCGCCCAGGAGGGCAGGCTGCGCTGTGTTCAGACCCTGCTCGACATCCACTCCAGCTTTGTGGATCAGAAGGCGCACGATGGCAAGACGGCGTTCCGTCTGGCCAGTCTCGAGGGTCACATGGAGACGGTGGAGTATTTGCTCAAGTTCTGTTGCGATGTCAACTCCAAGGATGCTGATTCGCGCACCACTCTGTACATCCTGGCGCTGGAGAATAAGATGGACATAGTCAAGTATCTGCTGGACATGACGAATGTCGATGTCAATATACCCGATAGCGAGGGACGTACAGCGCTGCATGTCGCCGCCTGGCAAGGACATACGGATATGGTAAAGACCATCATCGAAGCTGGCGCCGATGTCAACTCTATGGATCTGGAAGCGCGCACACCGTTGCACTCCTGCGCCTGGCAGGGCAATCACGATGTGATGAACATCCTGCTCTACTATGGCGCCCTGGCGGATCATGCCTGCAAGCAGGGAGCCACAGCGTTGGGCATCTCCGCCCAGGAGGGGCACGAGAAGTGCGTCATTGCGCTGCTCCAGTTTGGCGCCAATCCGTACAAGTCGGACCATTGCGGACGGACACCGATTAAGCTGGCTGCCAAATCCAGTCGCAGCAGCATACTCAAGATCTTTGAGAGCTATACCAAAAGTAAGTGAATAACACCATTCTAAATTCAAGCACAACCGAGCTTGAATTAAATTTCAAATAAGAATGATTTAAATATCTTTAAAATAAGTTTAAAACGTTCTTAATTTAAGATCTTTAGTTCTTCCATTCAACTGAATAAGTTTTAATTGATATCAGTAATTATTTTTTAAAAAAATTATAAACAAATATTTTACGCCCAATAATTAAGAACGATTGAAATCAGAATTCCATCGTCTTGTTTAGGATGCTCAATCTTGTCTGGATTTTGATAACGCTTCTACTTGATTTGAGTAGAAGCTTTGCTTGATATTTAACTGAGTCCCTTATCCTCCTCTTAGATGAAGCTAGCAATCCCAATGAAACGAAATTCCATGCCAGCATGCTGCGATCTCCCGATCAGCCGCCGGCGTTGCCCCTGCACCAAAATCTCGCCCCGTATCCGGCACATGCATCCGCCTCATCCGTTTGCTCCGCCGCCACCACGGCCACCGTTCACAATGGCAGCCAGCTGCAGGCTCTGAATGCATCAAGTTCGACGCACAGCTCCAACAATTTCTATCAGAATACAATGCAATCGGATGCGAGCAGTCTGCACAAGCGCAAGAGCGTCATCTCTAGTCAATCCACGGGCAGCAGCAATGATGTGAGTATAGATCAGCATTATGCAACATCATCTTCCACTTGCTAAGTTTGTCTCCTTTTCTAGCAAGCGCCGCTAACCTTCACACAGCAATTGCAGCGACAAAGCAAACTTAGCTCACGCAACAATCTGATGGTCAACTCGAAGCATGCCTCCAGCTCGGCGGCGGCGGCAGCGTCACACAAGTCCAGCAGCAATGGTGGCCCAGGAGCCCATCAGCGTCACTCTCAAGTGCTGCCCGATCTCAGCGAGCATCAGCTGGGTGAGCTTAAGCTTCCCATTATTCTTGCTGAAACCACGTCTAATCTTTTCCTTATATTTTACTGCCCGCCACAGCAAGCAACATGACCAACGAGGCGGATCTGTATGATATGGAGTGCATGTCACCGTTGTATGCCACGCCCCCACACTCGCCCAGCAGCGAGTTGAGCTCGCCGGGACAGCTGCCCGCCCTGAATGCGTTTGTCGATGATGACAGAGCTGGACCCAGCAACGGCGGTTCAAAGTCCGCCTTGCCCGATAATCATTTTGCGCGAGATACGCACATGCGCATTATATTGGGCAACCTCAAGGAGAATCAGCCCAGTTCATCGAGGTGCGTTCTACAAAATGCAATCAATTGCGAAAATCAAAACTAATTCTGCATTTATCCATTTAGCAAGAGCAAGCGTAGTGGCGTCTCCAGTAATCCTGCAATGCGACTCATTCGCAGTCGATTTGATTCGGCAGCCCAACTCATCAGAAGAACCAACAATATGCTTTCCTCCAGCAGCAATCAGGGCTCATCTAGCATTGGCGTCAAGTCGGGCACCTTCCAGTGGCGTAAGGAGAGTCAAATGTAAACACATGCACACACACACACACACTCATACACATACATACATATATGTATACATACACTTGCATACTCATTTATAATGTAGCTTGTATCTTGACTTTATTGAGTTCATACTTTTATATACTTTATAAAACGAGTATTTGTTTTTTGTGATAGTTTCAATTTTAGTATACAACTCATATTATGTATTCCCCATTTTTTAAATAACTAAAATACAACTAGACCTATTTGCAAAAACGATTCGTAGTCTAAGGCACGCGCAAAAGTATTAAGCTGTTTAGGATCCATATAGCAGTATAGAGTATTTCATCATATTTCGAGTACATTTTTGGCATGCAATCGTAGAAAAATACCTTTAAAATATAGCAACGAATTTGAATGCAAGAAAGAAAATATATCTTCGGCATGCTTGGAGTTTGAATACCCTTGCAGATATTTAACCAAAAATAGTCAACCCTTCCCATATGATAAAATAACCCAATTTAATTCTGCACAACTATAATTATTTTAGAGTTCAGAACTAATATATTTTAAAACAAAATATTATACGTTTGATAATGGCTACATTATATTGCTAACCAAGTCACCGCCTGCAAGGGTAAATCGATACGAGCAAAGCGCAATGCACACAAAAATATTCATTAGTCTCCCAAAACAAGGTTCGAATACATTATGCTGAAAAAATTCTCAATTATTTGAAATAAGCGTTTTATTTGATCAAACTCTAAGCGCCATACTAAACAAAACATTAATTAATGTATTCGACAAAGGGTTGAATAATATAATTTATTTAATACCTAGCATATATATATATATATAAATATATATATAAAAAAAAACTGAACCGACATGAGTACGTTTAACGATTATAATGATGTTTAAGTCAATTTTTATAATGCATTTCTTAACCAAACACAAACGATTTCTATGATATTCAGTTAAGCACACTTATGTAATCCTAGAGACACCTTGAAATACTTCATGTGACCCGTTCCTGTACCTAATGTCACTCATTTTAAAATCACATACACCCAAACCCATGTTCCCAACAAGGACCTGTAGACACAACAACTGATATATAATTAAAGTCTCAGAACGAATATTTTCAGAAACTCTACTCAAACTGCAAAGCAGCAAAACAAACATTAAACATAAAACACACAGACACAGGCTAAAATCATACAACGTACTTGGCTAAAACCCAAAAAAAAAAACAAACATTAACTCTTTAACAGCGAAATGTTGATTTAAAATGAAACATTATAACGTAATTAATTGTTAAATATACATAAATATATATATATATATATATATATATATATATATGTATATATGTATATATATATATAGATATATTGAATTCACAAAACAAAACAAAAAAAAACATATTTACAAGTTAACAAGCAGAGTTATTCAAAGATACATTATAAACATTAAAGCATTATTAAAAATAGCCGAACACAAGAAACTGAATTACATCCACAGCCCATACAAAATGGAGCCCAAAATTTGCATGATTTGGGAGTGGTCGAATGAAACCAAAGATAAACACTTAAATTTGGAAGTAATACACATAAATACACAAGATTACCTATACAAAATATATACCTTTATTTATACAATGTAGTGTTGTAGTTGAAGTTTAATTACAAAATATGAAATAATAATAACTATGGATTATTATTATATTGACGAAATTGGATACAGGAACATTTACACGGCAATTCTGAGTGTGTTTAGTTTAAAAAAAAAAAACATTTTGCGCGAAACGACAGGAAACGAAGCATTATACATATACAAAATAAATATAGCTATGAAACTGAATAAAGTTTATATTCATAAAAATATAATTACAAGTTACTTCTCACTTATAATATAGGTATGAACTTAGGTTCAGAGTATGATTTTCCCCAGATTTATAGTTTTATATTATTATTAATGTTTTTTTCTTGGTAAATTGATAGTTCATCAATTTTGGCTACGTAAATCGTAATTCGAACCACATAAAATCCAGATTTGAAAAATCGTATCTATTCTTAACTCCTTGATAGTATATAAATATCCACGGACTGAAGTGACTGATAACAAAATCAGAAATAAACTTACCTGAATAAACTATAATTATGTGAAGAATATGCTATTGAGGTCCAGTTCCAATGGAGGCATCACCATGCAGGAGGAGCATTACCCATATAGTGCTCTGACATCCAGTCTAACCCCAGTTCGCGTATAGGAAAATGACATTAGCCTTAAAAGTCCTGCACAACGGCAAACCGAAGCTTCTCCAGCGCCAGCAGGACTGGCAGCCAAACCCGGTCAACCATTTCCCCTTACCTCTCAGGTTGGATTGCATTCTTATATCTCAGGTTAAGTTCCAGGCTAAAGAAATAGTAAGCAACCCCATCAAAACGGCCTTTCTAGTTATTTGAATTTTTTTTTATATTTAGAAATTATTATTAAAATTTATAAAATTCAGGACGATGTTTATGAATCATGAATTTTCAAAGTGATATTTAGATTATATCTTTAATTCTTTAGCTAAAATGTTCATATAACAAATTACAATATATAATTCTGAGGAATGTTTTCTACTTGTTGTTATCAACGAGTATTTTGGGATTCGCAACGCGAAACACATTGGGCACCATGCCGGCCAGCGTTGTGAACAGCTCCTCGGATATATCATGGGGTAGCAGCAGTTGCAGCGTGCTGAAAAAACCAGATTAAGAATTGTTAATTTTTTGAAAATGAAAAAAGACAAATGACAAACAAAACGTACCTCAATTCCGCACCACCCCAGGAGGCAGATTCGATCATGAAACCCTTAGCGCACTTGAACACAAGCTCGGCGCGTCGAATGCACCACTGGACGGTCATGTCCTCGCTCATCTCGTGACGCAGTAGCGCCGGAATCGTTAGTGTGGTGATATCATGTCGACTGGCCGTCTTAAGGATATTGCGCAGACCCAAAATCACCGGATGCCTGGAGTTAATTTCGCTGGGACTATTGATGGGCTCATCGGAGATCAGATGGAAGATGACATGCGATTGCGAGAGATTCGAGTGTTTAGTTATAAAGAAATCGCCTGTTTTAAGTCGTGCCACCGATTGTTTAGCTGGCGAGGATGTGGCGCTGCCCTCACCAGCATTGCCAGTGCCACTACCCTGGCTGGGAGTACTGCTTGTATCGCTGGTGTTCAAGGCGCGTATCTGTTTCTCGATCTTCTCCAGCTGCACGTCCATCTGATCGAAATGAAACTCTGTCGACCTATTGGCATTCTTAATGATGCTCTTATTGGCCTGCGCCTGTATCGATGGCGTTAGCACAACAACGCCGCATAAGGAACTGGAATAGAGACCCAATGCCATATTCAAACCATTGAGATTCTCATCCGCATGCAGGGGACTACACAATTCGGTCACATTGGCGCTGAGGATGCGTATGTTGTGCATGTGCTTCAACTGGGAACCCAAATGGATTGTGAAGCTTTCCTCCATCGATGGCTGCTGTGAGACGAACATCGAGGAGCGATTACCCAGTGGCGTCGACACCGGCGACACTTGAAACATTTGACTGACTTGACTCGTTATCCAGTCACGATACTCATTCTTCTGGTGACCCATCATCGCCTCTAGCTCGGACTCGTAGCGCTTGCGCACAAAATTCTGCGTCGTATATTGCTGGGCGAGCAGATTGTTAATGTCCTCCGACGTTGTAGTGATGTCCAGTTGATTAATCTGACTGTCCATTTCCTGCTGCTGAGAGTTGTTCAGAGTCTCCACTTCGGCGTCCATATGCTCGGTCATGTCCGCTATGACCTTGGCATAGTTACGTTCACGTTTCAGTATATCCTCCAAGGAGGATGAGTGCACCAGCCGATGGAAACTCTGCGCAAAAATGTCCTCATCGCTGGGCCCAATGCGATCCGCAAATTGCAACAGTTCCTCCTTGTATAGACGCTCTGTGTGCCGCACTATGGCCTCCAAATCCAGCTCTTCATTGGCCGCCTGATTGATTAACCTATCCGCATAATCATCGTGGAAATTTTGATGCTCCTGTTCAATAAACGTTTGCAGTTCTCGCTCCAGATCTAATTTGGGGGAGTGTCTGATAAGAGTTAGCTACACTTGATACATCTTTATATATATAAATAAATAGTACTGATATTCTCGTCCAAATAGCGCATCATTGGATGCATTTGGGACAGGAGCTGAGTCACCAACTCCTCCAAGCTGCCATCCTCAAAGGGGAATTTAATATCCAGTTTGGCTTCGCAATCTTTGCTCGCATAGTCCTTGTAGTTGTACACGAATTGCACAATGCGACTGCTCTCCATTGTAAGCGGCATGCACACACTACAGAAGCGTTTAACTTAAATTTTATATTTGTTTTAATTACAATTTCTTTGCTTTCAATTCAATTTAAAATTATAATACAGCTGTTCTGTTAGCTAACATTCTCCGTTGACGCACTAAAAAACTGTTCACGTGCCTCGATAACAGGAAAGAATCACCCTGTTGTATATCTTTTTCCAACGAATGCGAGACGCAAGTCGCAATTTACAAATAAAGTTGTTTTTTACTGTTTGTAGTTCCCCTTACAAAAGCCTAGCCAGAGCGACACTGAAGTCGCAAAAGTTTCACATTTCTAATTTCAGCAATAAGACATTCGATTACACAACGTTAGTTAACATCTTCAACTTTATAAGTGTGTACACACTGCCGCCTCATCAAAATAGTAAACAACATTTATTCGAATTCGAACGATATTTTTATTAGTTTATTAAAAATAAAATAAATTATAATATAATTAATTAGTTTCGTTGGCAGCAGCACGATTTCCGAACCATTATAGGCCACCTGAAAATTACAACTTACCCATACGCATTGGTCATTCCCAGGGGGTAGAGACGAGCGGTTTTGCTGCCGACCCAAATTTCTAGTGCTGAGCTGATTTTGTCCGCTTTGTGGCTGTTTTTGTAGCTTGGCGACCGTCTTTTCAGCGCTTTGCAATACTTTTTTCAGCCAACTTGGAACAGAAATTACAATATACAAAAAATTTAAATTGGAATACAATGTCGAGTGTAGTATTATGGTGGTTTTTGGTGGTGCATTCCAAAATGAAAACCACTTTAAATGAAAATCATTAGAAATCATAAATGTCGAATTAAAGGTGCGCCCGCCCACCCCCAAAACGAGACCCACAATAATCATAATCACTGCCATTACCGTTATGGGGAATAGATAATTATTTGCTTACGCTGACTCGACTCTAATCGCTTATTTACTTGCCTCCTTCGACTCGACTCGACTCTGCTGCTGCTCGCCTTTTAGCCTGAATATGGAACTTAAACTAGATACGAAATAAATACTAACACTAAACAAAGTTTTTTTTTTTTAATTTTTGTTGGTATTTTTTTTCTTTTTCTTTTGTCAATTTTTACATAAATTCCATGATGGTATGTAGTATTTTGTTTTAAATCTTTCTTTTTGCTAAAGTTAAATGTAAATTTTCGTTAACATATTAAAATCCTTAAAATTGCGATGACCTTTCTCGACAGATAGATAACTGCAATACAAAACTGCTACAAGGTAACGATTACAATTGATTTGTTGTTCATTTTTTTTTTTTTTTTTTTACAACTACAACATTTTGGGAGAGATAGATCGATATTGATAGAAGAGAGCATTAGAAAAAGCTCCTGTTCGCTGCTGCTCGCTCTCTACATATGATCATAAGATGATATATTATATATATGTAAATATATGTATATATAATTAATGCTAAGGCAGCGCGCGACTCGTGAAAAATGAGCCCGTACTTTCTACACTCGTCGTCGTTTAATTTTTTAAAATTATGAGAACTTAAGCCTAGAGAAAAAGTAGTAATACATTTTAATATATATAGATATATAGATTTGTGTAATTTCTTTGCACTGATTATCAGAAAATTGCGAACGGCAGCCAAGTTAGCTGTAAAATTATTTAGCTGCCGCCATGAAGTTTTTGAGTTTTTTTCTTGTTTGTTTCTTTGTTAAGCAAATGAATGTGAGGACTACACAAGGATACAAAAAGTTTTAACTTAATTTTCTTTTTTTTGTTATTGGTGTTTTCTTTTTATGATTTGCTTATGCTTATGTTTCTGCTTTAGCTACACAAATTGTGAACATTAACCTACTTTACAAAGTTGCTTAATTTCTTTTTGTTTTTTGTTGTTTGTTTGGATTTTTGCTACAAAATGTTTGTTTGAATATATAAATATTTATGCTATTGAATATATATATTGAATATAGGTAGGTAGTAGAGGTTTGGTGTGTTAAATCAATCGATCAATCAATACAGATATATATATAAATCGTAACTGTGCAAAATTACACTTATATATTGAATAATCCTGGTCAGGCTCTGCTGTGTACGTGTACTGCTTGGATGCATGCGTAAGCGTATGTGTGCTTCTCTGCTCCTCTCTCTTGTAATTTGATAGTTCTCTTAACTGTCTGCTGCTGCTGCTTCTGTGTACGCTCACACGCTGATGCTGCTCTCTCTCTCTTGTTAGATATGATTATCGCTGCTCTTAAACTTAGACACACACACACACAGACACATACACCAGTTCTGCTGCTGTTCTTTTGTGTACTTGTACTGACTTTGTGACTGAACCAAAATCTCACACGACTTCAACTGCACTGCACTGCGCACACCTGCACTGCTCGCTCCTCTCTCTTCACTTCTCTTCTCTTCACTGTATGTCTGTATCTCTCTCTCTGTTTTTTATCTTCTGTGCTGCTGCTGGCTGCTGTCATGATTTTGGTATGGAGTATGGAGTGTGTTCTCTCGGAAAACTTCATTTTAGGTATATGAGTTGTTGCTCATATCATTGAATTGCGTATCGTTTACTTGACTTTGACTTTTGGGCATAAACTGAGCACCTGCTAATTTACCACCTATAAAAATGTCGATAAATGAGAAATGTTATTTAAATCAATTGTTGTTTTTGTTTTTTTTTTTGTAATGCATTCCAACAGTACTTAAATGATTTTGGTTTTGGTTGTTTTTTTGTTCTAAATACTTTTACGTAAAATAAATATGTACTTTTTTATTTTCAAAAGAGGCATGATTAGTTTCAAAAATTCAAAGAGGTTTTTAAACAGAAAATATATTTCGTTTCAATATTTTTCGGTTCTATGATGCTGTTAGAAAACTACCAGGAAAATGCCGATAGGATGTAAAAATAGCTCTATTATTATATATGTAAATACAAAAAAAAATGACGCAAGAAACCTACACAAGATATTTAATAAAAAATAAAAGAAATCTAACAAAAATAAATTAAAAATTGATTTTGTAGATTCATCGCTCGAATAACTTTCTCGTTTTGTATACCCTTGCAGAGTGTCGTATTTCGACTTTGTCGTCGTAAAGTGTGTCAATATAGCCAGGTCCAACTGTCCAAATATCTAATCAGCATATAACTATTTGAGTCTGGCAGTTTGGAAATTATCATGATCAAACTTGGAACTTATACGTCTATATGTTTCTACTGGCAATACACCAAATGTCGGAATCGTTCGGATCGGATATGGTATACCTTCCATAGAAATAATCGGTTAAAAGTTAAGTTTCGATAACCGTATTTTTTTTTATCAGATCTTTGTTCTGCAAGGGCATTTGGACTTCGGTATGCCGAAGGTAGCTTTTCTTCCTTTTATTTTAGTTTTGTTTTTGTTGGTTACGGGTCCTTAACTAAATAGTTTATAAAACTATGCTCACCTCTTGTGGGAGTATCAATATCTGCGATTGTTGCCGCCACCGTTATTGAAGCCCTGATTGTTGCCACCATAATTGCCTTGGTTGCCACCGCCTTAAAGAACAAAGAAATGAACCCATACACAGACGTGCACTTTTTTTAGAAAAGTTTTGCTAACCCCAAAAAAAAATTGGCTTAAACTAATATTTGACTAAACTAAGATATATATAAATTTATATATATAAAAATATTCATACACAGCTTTGGCTCAGGGCCAACTGCTAAACAATCTATAGTTGGTCAAGGGTCTATAATACTGTGATTTGCCTACGATAGTTAACAGATAGATGTGATAGATACATTCGTTGTTATCGAGTACAGCTCGAATGTTAATAACCCCCGTTTTTGAAAATCAAAGTCATTCATTGCGCATGCAGGCTGCACTCGATAAAAACATATATTGGTGGATGGATGCAGATTCATTTGAGTTGTTGCTGCTTACCTGCTTTGTTGCCAAAGCTGCCGCCCTGATAGGGTTGCATGCGATTGTTGCCGAAGCCACCGCCACGCTGTGGTCCGCCGCTGTAGCCTCCCTGCTGGTAGTTACCGAAATCGTTGCCACCGCCGCCGCCGCCGCTGCTGCCCCCCCAGTTGCCGCCGCCACCACCACCACCACCGCCGCCGCCGCTACCGCCACCGCTGAAACCACCACCATTGTTGCCCCAACTATTGTCCCAGGGACCGGCATTGTTGCCCCAACAATTGTTGCCGCCACCGTAACCGCCGCCGCCGCCGCCAAAGTTGCTGTTGCCACCCCAGTTGTCATTGTTGCCGCCGCGATTGCCCCAGCTACCGTTCTGGCTGCCAAAATTGCCACCACCACCCATATTGCCGCCCATGTTGCCACCCCTATTGCCGCCACCACCACGACCACCGCCCTGACCACGCCCACCACCTCCACCTCCCATTTCATTCTGCTTGGGCAACGCTTTCTTCACATCCACCATTTTACCATTGAGCTGATGCTGCTTTTGCACTGTGAAAAATAACAGAATTAAAGAAACAGATTAGTCAAAAGTCAAAAGCTTAAATCTTGCAGTGTTGCAAAGAATCGCAAAGACACACGTGTGTAGAGCGGGGCTGGAACTGTACAATACAAATACAGGAATATTTAATTGAATTACGTTTGTAACGAGGCTGCGTGTTACGCTGAACAGAGGATTTAATTACATTCGCATAACATAGCGTAGGCCGACGCTTATCTCTTAATCTCACAGCTTTTCAAAATAAAACCGTACAAGCGATGGTCAAGCTTGTCAATTTGTCAGTACTGTGTAGAGCAGCAGGAGCCCTCAAAATCAAAATCAGATTTTAGGCAACATAACGATAAGTTTAAATATTAAGGCATTAACCTTACGAAAATGTTGCTGAGATGAGAAATATATATGAATGAAATGAATGTGGCACATACGTTTTCATCAATAGGGCATACAGAGTGCCTCATTAACAGCGATATAATATGTGCAACATTTATATTACAGTCATGAAACGCCGCACAAACACATCAAACATTGTTATGCGGAGCTGGGACTGTGGAAATAATACAACAATGGCTGGTTGGGGTTAAGAGATTGAAACTTTCAGTAAATATTTAATCTTAGGACAGTTGAGCCTAGAGAAGTTCGACTAAGTTATAAACTTCGTAACGAGAGTTAAGATTTATGTAACGAGGCTGCGTGTTACGCTGAATAGGGGATTTAATTACATTCGCATAACATAGCGTAAGCCGACGCTTTTCTATTAATCTCACAGCGTTTAAAAGAAAACCATACAAGTGTTGGGCAAGCTTGTCAATTTGTCAGTACTGTGTTCATTTATCATTGTGGCGCATACGTTTTCATCAATAAGGCATACAGTGTGTCTCATCAACAACGATATAATACGTGCAATAACATTTATGTTACAGTCATGAAACGCCGCACAGACACATCAAACATTGCTATGCGGAGCTGGGACTGTGGAAAATTTCAACTTTTATGATTTAAAACCAATAGAAGTCATTTTATAAAATTACAAATTCTGAAAGTTCTAATTTTGCGCACGAGCTCGACTAATTGTAATTTAATTGACCAATTGTGGCACATACGTTTTCATCAATAGGCCATCACAGGGTGCCTCATTAACTACGATTTAATATGAGCAGTCATTTTTCTTACAGCCATGAAACGGCGCACAGACACATCAAACATTGCTATGCGGAGCTGGGACTGTCTATCAAGTTGTCTATCGATATATATATATATGCAATACTTACAGACAACTTTGTCAACGGGATCGTAGTCATCGAACTCCACGAAGGCGAAGCCACGTTTCTTGCCCGTCTCCTTGTCCATGACGATGTTGATGTCGACAATGCTGCCG
Source organism: Drosophila paracracens (assembly GCA_035044025.1). Classification (NCBI taxonomy): domain Eukaryota; kingdom Metazoa; phylum Arthropoda; class Insecta; order Diptera; family Drosophilidae; genus Drosophila; species Drosophila paracracens. The sequence goes on along the minus strand of JAWNMN010000435.1, from coordinate 4,772,195 downwards.
TAGTGTTGGAAATACTCGCGCAGACTCTGCTCATCGTGATCGTCCTTAAGGGCGCCAACAAACAGTTTCTTAACGGTGGCACCCGCGTTCGGGGAATCGATTTCCTGGCGGGGCACCGCTCGTTTCGGTTCGACGACGCGTCCATCGATTTTGTGGGGACGCGCCTTTTGCGCCTCATCGACCATGCTCGAATGGGAGTAGGTAATGAAGCCGAAACCGCGGGAGCGTTTCGTGCGCGGATCCTTCATGACGACCACATCGACTATTTGGCCCCATTTCTCAAAATGCGCCTTCAAATTGTCATCGGTGGTGCGATAATCCAAACCGCCGATGAACAATTTCCGCATATGCTCTGGCTCCGTAATCGAATCCTAAATGCAACATAAAAAAGTGAACATATTTTACAATTTTTTTATTTTAGACAAAACATAACCTAAAATTCCTCGATGGCTGACGCACATTAAGAAAAATGTTAAATTTCAAAATGGCGGTCGGTGACACAGAAGCGTGTCTACCCTTTGCACACGCATACATGCACACACCACTCACACATGATAAATTATTTTTCTTTTCCTACTTACATCATCGTGCTGGCCATTGGAGTTGCCATTTTGATCGTTGTGACCGCCCATTACAATTTATTTTTATTTTATTTATAGTTTTTCAAGTTGTTAATCTTGTAATCTTTACTTATTTTTTGTTCTTTTATTTTTTCAAACACGACACAGCTCAAGTACGTTCCAATCGCTAGCATTGAGAAGTAAAAATTGCATGGTAATGTTAGACGGTGTGCTCAATATGTCGAAAACGTCAAAATACCTTAAAAGTAGTGCTGTATAAGTGCTACGCCCAGGGTTGCTCCGTCAAGTACACTGTTCGAAAATATATTCTGTTTTGATTAACGGAATAAAGGCTGCCTTTTATTTGATTTACTTACTGTTTTATTTTATTCTACACAAACTAAAATTATATTTTTATTTATGAACAAAGTATTTGACTGTGTAAAATTGTATGCCATTTCGACTTATATGTATATGACAGTGGAAACTGATAATTGTTCAACACTAGCCTGAACACCGTACGGACTTAAAAAATTAACTTCATTTTAGTTTTTTTATAAGATGCCGAAAAAGAAAACTGGACAGCGAAAGAAGGCTGAAAAGCAAAAGTTACGCTTAAAGGAGATAAGGGGACGCGAGGTGCCCCTCGCCGAGCTGCCGTGCAATGCGCCCATGGATTGCGACAAGTGCGAGAAGAAGCAGAAATCGCGTGCTTTCTGCTACTTTTGCCAGAGCGTTCAACGTCTGCCGATTTGTGCGCAATGTGGCAAAATCAAATGCATGCTGAAGACCGGCGACTGTGTGATCAAGCATCCAGGCGTTTACACAACCGGCTTTCCCGGCATGGTGGGCGCCATTTGTGACTTCTGCGAGGCGTGGGTCTGCCACGGCCGCAAGTGTCTCACTTCGCATGCCTGCACCTGCCCCCTGCAGAATGCGGTGTGTTTGGAGTGTGAGCGAGGGGTGTGGGAGCATGGTGGCAGAATCTTCAAGTGTTCCTTTTGCGACGGGTTCCTCTGCGAGGACGATCAGTTCGAGCATCAGGCATCGTGTCAAGTGCTGGAATCGGAGAACTACAAATGCCAATCGTGCAATCGCCTGGGGCAATATTCGTGTCTGCGCTGCAAGACTTGCTACTGCGAGGATCATGTCCGTCGCAAGGGTTTTAAGTACGACAAGAACAAGTCCATACCGTGTCCTAAGTGCAACTATGAAACTTCTGTTACCAAGGATCTGAGCATGTCTACGCGCTCCCACAAATTTGGACGACAGCAGCAGGGATTGGACAGCGATGACGAGGAGGGCGGCGGATATGGGGGCTACTATGGTGGCTATGGCGCCAGTGGCAGCTCTGGTTACACCTACGGGGATGATGAGGAAGATGAGAATGATGACGATGATGAGGATGATGAAGATGAGAGTGAGGAGGATGAGGGCGAGGAGACAACGGGCAGTGAGGCTGAGGAAAGTGCCAAAGCTCAGGCTAAAAAAGCTGACAAATAATTTGTTACGTAAACCAAGCCTCAAATTGCTGTACTACCTAAATAAATAAATACATAAATTGTGGCAAACCAAATTTGAAATTTATTTTGAATATTGGTCTTGTCACATACAAAAAGCTGATAGCTATGCATAAATAATTAAAGCTTCACATACAAAAAGCCAGTAGCTGTGCATAAGTAACTCGAGGTCTTGTCACATACAAAAAACTGATAGCTATGCATAATTATATTAAAAATGCAAACATAAAGACAAAAAGATAGTTGCTATTTATATGCTTCATCATATATTTTCCATATAAATAACTGACGTCACAAAAGCAGCTGATTCCTCCATAAACCTAACAAACATTTAATAATTTTCATGTTTCAAGTGTCTCGCACAAAAAGCTAACTGTTATGCAGAAATAACAAAAATTTCGCACCGTACAGCACTGGTCGGCTTGCACGTGCGAGGCGAAATTTGTTTTATTTTTTACATGGATATTTTTAATAATCGTGCCGGATTTTGTCCGTCCTGCGGCTCAATTTTGCCTCCACTGCAAGTGAAAGGCAATGTCTTTTGCTACAACTGCAAACAAGAGTTCTCGCCAGATGGTAACCTATACGAATGTCCACTATTAGTAGCTTCTATAAGTGCCTTTTATTTAATATAGTTTACATCGGTGAGAAATCGGAATATACAATAAACTTTAACAGCTACGATCCAAGTGAGCTCAACAAGAAGGTGCATCGGGAGTCGGAAACGGAGGCAGATGGTCCCGTAGTGGAGCGCAAGTGCCCTAAATGTGGACACGACAAAATGTCCTATGCGACTTTACAATTACGTTCGGCGGATGAAGGTCAAACTGTATTCTTCACCTGCCTAAAATGCAAGTAAGTTGAAGATTTGTTAAGTTTAACAATTATAACTCTAGTTAACTACATTTATTTCTACCTAACAGATATAAAGAATCGGAGAACTCCTAAATGCATAACTTTAGCTGTTAGTCAATATTTTTTTTGTAAATAAAAAATACTTAAAGTTTATGAAGGTGCGAATGATAATCGCCAGTTGCTCAATGTCTGTGGTGCCCGCAAAAAGCGGCACTCCACGCAGCATCTCGGCCAGGACATTGCCACAGGCCCGCAAGTCAACGTCCCTTCCATATTTCTGACTGCCCCAGAGGATTTCCGGAGCACGATACTAGCGTGTGGAAACCTGCGGTGAATACAGTCGCGCCTCCTCATCGGGAAAATAGAGACGTGAAAACCAAAGTCGGCAATTTTCAGGACATCCGTGTGACTAATAAGCAAATTGGCTGGCTTAATGTCTCTATGCATAATGCCGGCCTCATGAAGATAGGCCATGCCCTTGATCATCAGTGTGTATTTCCGCACCTGCTGGCGACTCAACGGATTCACTTCGCTCTTGAGCCGGATGTAGAGAGTATCTGGCATGTATTCCAGCACCAGCGAAAGACCTGTCAGATCGGGATATATCTCAAGTATGTTTAAGATCTGTAAAGGAAATTAGATATATACTTAGATATGCAAATTCACAATAAACTAGGAATGGGTTGCGGATGAGATTGTTATCCTGAGTAGAACACGATTCCTGTCGTCTTAAGATTTGCGCTGGTTTCAAAAGTTATTGCTTTTATTTACGATAGAAATGTGTCTCAATCGCAATCGGCTTCGAATTTATTAACCAATCTTTCTGGATTTTATAAGGAAGTTTCAATTCACATCCAATCGTAAGACTTACATATTCCGAATTGCAGAGTTGTAGCGTTTTAATCTCGCGCAGTGTATTTAGTGAAATATTGCCAAATTTGTTTTTAAGTGCCACCTTTTTGATGGCCACCTCCACATTGCGCTGCAAATCGATGGCCTTGAACACGCAACCGTGGACACCTTCACCGATTTTATCCTGCATTTTATAGCGACTTGGAGCGTAGTCCTCCATTTTAATTTGATAATTGACTGCAGCTCTGATACCTTCAAAAATGTACTTCTTTTTTTGTGTTTGCCGTTGTCCTTGGTAACGGTCATAACAACTGCCAATCAGCCGTCATCCTGCGAAAGTGTCTAGCAAAATAAAGGACCTGGATGATAACCAACTGTTGCCTGTTTGTTTATCATTTTCTAGCCGTTGTTGACAATGCGAATTCAAGTCTAAAACGTGGGCTGTCATTTTCAGGGCATGCGCATTTGCAGGCTCTTTAGCTGCTGTCAGTTGGAGCTGTCAACTTGCAAGGATACACAATTTTTCGGACCTTCGCAACTGCCAAACGATACGAAACGAAAGCTGCACAAAAATACTCAAATAAAACTATTTAAATATGAATTTAGTTATCAAATAAATTGTGCACCTAACAAAAGACTGCGGGTGAGTTTCGTTCAAAGTCAAAACTGAAGGAACATCATTTATCCTCAATAAAAACTCAATCAAAAAAAAGATAGTTAAATATGTTCAAGTGCGTGTGTGTGGACTTAAAATATTTTATTTCTTAAATTTAAAACCATTTTTAATTAAATATTATTCTAGGAAGCTGAAAAAACATAACTGAAATTGAATATACTCCTTTTAAACAAGGAAATTTTACATTTTTATTATATTAATCTATATATATATGTCAAGGATACACTTAAAAGCATACATACGCACACACACAATGTATGTGAAATGCATTGACATGTACTCGTTAGCAGCGGCGCCTTGAAACAATTTGTTATTCTCATTTCTGGCATGATTTGGGTATCCTTATACGCGTACCTGCAGAATATTTATGGTCACTCAAAACAGAAAAGAATTTCTGTACCGGTCCCGAGACGTAGCGGGTCATTCCGGCTCGTTCAGGTTCGACGCAGCGTCCATCGATTTTGTGGGGACCCGCCTTAAGCACCTTATCGACCATGCTCGAATGGGAGTACGTAATGAAGCAGAAACCGCGGGAGAGTTTCGTGAGCTTATCCTTCACGACGACTACATCGACTATTTTGCCCCATTTCTCAAAATGCGCCTTCAGATTGTCTTCGGTGGTGCGATAATCCAAACCGCCGATGAACAATTTCCGCATATGCTCTGGCTCCGTAATCGAATCCTAAATGCAACATAAAAAATGAACATATTTTACAATTTTTCATTTTAGACAAAACATAACGCAAAATCCCTCTCTGGCTGACGTGCATTAAGAAAAACAGAAGATTGTTTACACTTTGCACACGCATACATGCACACACCACTCACACATGATAAATTATTTTTCTTTTCGTACTTACATCATCGTCCTGGCCATTGGAGTTGCCATTTTGATCGTTGTGATCGTCCATTTCCATTTTATTTTATTTTATTTATATTTTTATCAAGTTGTTAGTCTTGTAATCTTTACTTATTTTTTGTTCTTTTATTTTTTCAAACACGACAAAGCTCACGTTCCAATCGCTGGCGTTGAGAAGTGAAAATTGGGTGATATTGTTAGCCGGTGTGCTCAATATCGAAAACGTCAAAATATCTAAAAAGTAGTGTTGTATAGGTGCTATGCCCAGTGCTGCTCCGTCAAGTACACTGTTCGAAAATATATTCTGTTTTGATTAACGGAATAAATGCTGCCTTGTACTTGATTTATTTACTGTTTTATTTTATTCTACACAAACTTAAATTATATTTTTATATATTAACCCAGTATTTGACTGTAAAATTGTATGCCATTTCGACTTATATGTATATGCCAGTAGAAACTGATAATTGTTCAACACTAGCCTGAACACCATACGGACTTAAAAAATTAAGTTCCTTTTAGTTTTTTGTAAGATGCCGAAAAAGAAATCTGGACAGCGATGACGAGGAGGGCGGAGGATATGGAGACTACTATGGTGGCTATGGAGTCAATTGCAGCTCTGGTTACACCTACGGGGATGATGAGGAAGAAGATGATGATGATGAGGAAGATGATGATGAGAGCAAGGAGGATGAGGACGAGGAGACAACGGGCAGTAAGGCTGGGGAAAGTGCCAAAGATCAGGTTAAAAAAGCTGACAAATAATTAATTAATAATAATTGTTATGTAAACCAATCCTCAAATTGCTGTACTACCTAAATAAATAAATAAATAAATTGTGGCAAACCAAATTTGAAATTTATTTTGAATAATGGTCTTGTCACATACAAAAAGCTGATAGCTATGCATAAATAATTAAAGCTTCACATACAAAAAGCCAGTAGCTGTGCATAAGTAGTTCGAGATCTTGTCACATACTGATAGCTATGCATAAGTAAATTAGAAATGCAAACATAATGACAAAAAGATAGTTGCTATTTATATATTTAATTATATATTTTCCAAAAAATTAACTGACTTCACAAAAGCAGCTGAGTCCTCAATAAACCTAACAAACTTTTAATCATTTCATGTCGCACAAAAAGCTAACTGTTATGCAGAAATAACAAAACTTTCGCACCTTACAGCACTGGTCGGCTTGCATATGCGCCACGAAATTTGTTTTGAGTTTTACACGGATATTTTTTAATAATCGTGCCGAATTTTGTCCGTCCTGTGGCTCAATTTTGCCGCTACTGCAAGTGAAAGGCAGTGTCTTTTGCTACAACTGCAAACAAGAGTTCTCGCCAGATGGTAACCTATCCGAATGTCCACTATTAGTAGCTTCTATAAGTGCCTTTTATTTAATATAGTTTACATCGGTGAGAAATCGGAATATACAATAAACTTTAACAGCTACGATCCAAGTGAGCTCAACAAGAAGGTGCATCGGGAGTCGGAAACGGAGGCAGATGGTCCCGTAGTGGAGCGCAAGTGCCCTAAATGTGGACACGACAAAATGTCCTATGCGACTTTACAATTACGTTCGGCGGATGAAGGTCAAACTGTATTCTTCACCTGCCTAAAATGCAAGTAAGTTGAAGATTTGTTAAATTTAACAATTATAACTCTGTTTAACTACATTTATTTCTACCTAACAGATACAAAAAATCGGAGAACTCCTAAATGCATAACTTTAGCTGTTAGTCAACATTTTTTTGTAAATAAAAAATACTTAAAATTAATGAAAATAACTATGCTCAACGGCCTGCAAATAGAGAAGTGAAATTAAGACTTATAAATGGATAAAATATTAGATTGTACAGCGACTCACCTCGGTGGCTTTAAGACGATTCTTGGGATTGTAAACGACCAAATTCGAAACCAAGTCAATTTCGACAGCATGCGTGCAACTGGGAAACAAATTATCCCAATGTATGCCAACGGAATTCGGAAATCTGAATTATTGAAATGGAGCAATGAAAAGCTAAAAAAGCACTTAACTTATAAGGAATTCATGAAAAATCGTACCTAATTTTACTGTAATCCGGCAGCGCCGTCAGCTCTGGCCACTCGTTCAAGCGTGGACTGCCCAAGGTGCGAATGATAATCGCCAGTTGCTCGATGTCTGTGGTGCCCGCAAAAAGCGGCACTCCACGCAGCATCTCGGCCAGGACATTGCCACAGGCCCACAAGTCAACGGCCGTTCCATATTTCTGACTGCCCCAGAGGATTTCCGGAGCACGATACCAGCGTGTGGAAACCTGCGGTGAATAAAGTCGCGCCTCCTCATCGGGAAAATAGAGACGTGCCAAACCAAAGTCGGCAATTTTCAGGACATCCGTGTGACTAATAAGCAAATTGGCTGGCTTAATGTCTCTATGCATAATGCCGGCCTCATGAAGATAGGCCATGCCCTTGAACATCATCAGTGAGTATTTCCGCACCTGCTGGCGACTCAACGGATTCACTTCGCTCTTGAGCCGGCTGTAGAGAGTATCTGGCATGTATTCCAGCACCAGCGAAAGACCTGTCAGATCGGGATATATCTCAAGTATGTTTAAGATCTGTAAAGGAAATTAGATATATACTTAGATATGCAAATTCACAATAAACTAGGAATGGGTTGCGGATGAGATTGTTATCCTGAGTAGAACACGATTCCTGTCGTCTTAAGATTTGCGCTGGTTTCAAAAGTTATTGCTTATATTTACGATAGAAATGTGTCTCAATCGCAATCGGTTTCGAATTTATTAACCAATCTTTCTGGATTTTATAAGGAAGTTTCAATTCACATCCAATCGTAAGACTTACATATTCCGAATTGCAGAGTTGTAGCGTTTTAATCTCGCGCAGTGTATTTAGTGAAATATTGCCAAATTTGTTTTTAAGTGCCACCTTTTTGATGGCCACCTCCACATTGCGCTGCAAATCGATGGCCTTGAACACGCAACCGTGGACACCTTCACCGATTTTATCCTGCATTTTATAGCGACTTGGAGCGTAGTCCTCCATTTTAATTTGATAATTGACTGCAGCTCTGATACCTTCAAAAATGTACTTCTTTTTTTGTGTTTGCCGTTGTCCTTGGTAACGGTCATAACAACTGCCAATCAGCCGTCATCCTGCGAAAGTGTCTAGCAAAATAAAGGACCTGGATGATAACCAACTGTTGCCTGTTTGTTTATCATTTTCTAGCCGTTGTTGACAATGCGAATTCAAGTCTAAAACGTGGGCTGTCATTTTCAGGGCATGCGCATTTGCAGGCTCTTTAGCTGCTGTCAGTTGGAGCTGTCAACTTGCAAGGATACACAATTTTTCGGACCTTCGCAACTGCCAAACGATACGAAACGAAAGCTGCACAAAAATACTCAAATAAAACTATTTAAATATGAATTTAGTTATCAAATAAATTGTGCACCTAACAAAAGACTGCGGGTAAGTTTCGTTCAAAGTCAAAACTGAAGGAACATCCTTCATTTATCCTCATTAAAAAAAGATAGGTATAAAGATCAGGTTAAAAAAGCTGACAAATAATTAATTAATAATAATTGTTATGTAAACCAATCCTCAAATTGCTGTACTACCTAAATAAATAAATAAATAAATTGTGGCAAACCAAATTTGAAATTTATTTTGAATAATGGTCTTGTCACATACAAAAAGCTGATAGCTATGCATAAATAATTAAAGCTTCACATACAAAAAGCCAGTAGCTGTGCATAAGTAGTTCGAGATCTTGTCACATACTGATAGCTATGCATAAGTAAATTAGAAATGCAAACATAATGACAAAAAGATAGTTGCTATTTATATATTTAATTATATATTTTCCAAAAAATTAACTGACTTCACAAAAGCAGCTGAGTCCTCAATAAACCTAACAAACTTTTAATCATTTCATGTCGCACAAAAAGCTAACTGTTATGCAGAAATAACAAAACTTTCGCACCTTACAGCACTGGTCGGCTTGCATATGCGCCACGAAATTTGTTTTGAGTTTTACACGGATATTTTTTAATAATCGTGCCGAATTTTGTCCGTCCTGTGGCTCAATTTTGCCGCTACTGCAAGTGAAAGGCAGTGTCTTTTGCTACAACTGCAAACAAGAGTTCTCGCCAGATGGTAACCTATCCGAATGTCCACTATTAGTAGCTTCTATAAGTGCCTTTTATTTAATATAGTTTACATCGGTGAGAAATCGGAATATACAATAAACTTTAACAGCTACGATCCAAGTGAGCTCAACAAGAAGGTGCATCGGGAGTCGGAAACGGAGGCAGATGGTCCCGTAGTGGAGCGCAAGTGCCCTAAATGTGGACACGACAAAATGTCCTATGCGACTTTACAATTACGTTCGGCGGATGAAGGTCAAACTGTATTCTTCACCTGCCTAAAATGCAAGTAAGTTGAAGATTTGTTAAATTTAACAATTATAACTCTGTTTAACTACATTTATTTCTACCTAACAGATACAAAAAATCGGAGAACTCCTAAATGCATAACTTTAGCTGTTAGTCAACATTTTTTTGTAAATAAAAAATACTTAAAATTAATGAAAATAACTATGCTCAACGGCCTGCAAATAGAGAAGTGAAATTAAGACTTATAAATGGATAAAATATTAGATTGTACAGCGACTCACCTCGGTGGCTTTAAGACGATTCTTGGGATTGTAAACGACCAAATTCGAAACCAAGTCAATTTCGACAGCATGCGTGCAACTGGGAAACAAATTATCCCAATGTATGCCAACGGAATTCGGAAATCTGAATTATTGAAATGGAGCAATGAAAAGCTAAAAAAGCACTTAACTTATAAGGAATTCATGAAAAATCGTACCTAATTTTACTGTAATCCGGCAGCGCCGTCAGCTCTGGCCACTCGTTCAAGCGTGGACTGCCCAAGGTGCGAATGATAATCGCCAGTTGCTCGATGTCTGTGGTGCCCGCAAAAAGCGGCACTCCACGCAGCATCTCGGCCAGGACATTGCCACAGGCCCACAAGTCAACGGCCGTTCCATATTTCTGACTGCCCCAGAGGATTTCCGGAGCACGATACCAGCGTGTGGAAACCTGCGGTGAATAAAGTCGCGCCTCCTCATCGGGAAAATAGAGACGTGCCAAACCAAAGTCGGCAATTTTCAGGACATCCGTGTGACTAATAAGCAAATTGGCTGGCTTAATGTCTCTATGCATAATGCCGGCCTCATGAAGATAGGCCATGCCCTTGAACATCATCAGTGAGTATTTCCGCACCTGCTGGCGACTCAACGGATTCACTTCGCTCTTGAGCCGGCTGTAGAGAGTATCTGGCATGTATTCCAGCACCAGCGAAAGACCTGTCAGATCGGGATATATCTCAAGTATGTTTAAGATCTGTAAAGGAAATTAGATATATACTTAGATATGCAAATTCACAATAAACTAGGAATGGGTTGCGGATGAGATTGTTATCCTGAGTAGAACACGATTCCTGTCGTCTTAAGATTTGCGCTGGTTTCAAAAGTTATTGCTTATATTTACGATAGAAATGTGTCTCAATCGCAATCGGTTTCGAATTTATTAACCAATCTTTCTGGATTTTATAAGGAAGTTTCAATTCACATCCAATCGTAAGACTTACATATTCCGAATTGCAGAGTTGTAGCGTTTTAATCTCGCGCAGTGTATTTAGTGAAATATTGCCAAATTTGTTTTTAAGTGCCACCTTTTTGATGGCCACCTCCACATTGCGCTGCAAATCGATGGCCTTGAACACGCAACCGTGGACACCTTCACCGATTTTATCCTGCATTTTATAGCGACTTGGAGCGTAGTCCTCCATTTTAATTTGATAATTGACTGCAGCTCTGATACCTTCAAAAATGTACTTCTTTTTTTGTGTTTGCCGTTGTCCTTGGTAACGGTCATAACAACTGCCAATCAGCCGTCATCCTGCGAAAGTGTCTAGCAAAATAAAGGACCTGGATGATAACCAACTGTTGCCTGTTTGTTTATCATTTTCTAGCCGTTGTTGACAATGCGAATTCAAGTCTAAAACGTGGGCTGTCATTTTCAGGGCATGCGCATTTGCAGGCTCTTTAGCTGCTGTCAGTTGGAGCTGTCAACTTGCAAGGATACACAATTTTTCGGACCTTCGCAACTGCCAAACGATACGAAACGAAAGCTGCACAAAAATACTCAAATAAAACTATTTAAATATGAATTTAGTTATCAAATAAATTGTGCACCTAACAAAAGACTGCGGGTAAGTTTCGTTCAAAGTCAAAACTGAAGGAACATCCTTCATTTATCCTCATTAAAAAAAGATAGGTATATATGTTCAAGTGCGTGTGTGTGTGTGGACTTAAAATATTTTATTTCTTAAATTGAAAACCATTTTTAATTAAATATTATTCTAGGAAGCTGAAAAAACATAACTGAAATTGTATACACTCCTTTTAAGCAATGAAATTTTACATTTATATATATGTATATATATATATATATATATGTATCGAGGATACACACAAAAGCATACATACGCACACACACAATCGCATGTATGTGAAATGCATAGACACGTACTCGTTAGCAGCGGCACCTTGAAAAAATTTGTTATTGTCATTTGTGGCTGGCTTTGACTATGGGCTTAGTCGTCGAGGTTTTCGTAAATTACGTATATGTATATACATATAGGTATAAATCCTTGTAAAGTTACATACATATATTGTAATTGCTGTAAAGTAAATTTATTATTATTGGTCACTTCCGTGCCGAAGTTGATTTTATATTTTTCTACACTGATGTGTTGTGCTTGCCACGTCCGTTGTTCCTGGATGACACTCCGGCTGATAGGATGGGTGTGGTGGTCTCTCGGGATGACATATTGGTATTGGTATTGATATGGGCTGACCGGGGTACGGAAAGCTGGGCAGTGCAAAGCAATGCATACAGAAAATATTCGAATGATTTGCGTATTCAAACCAAAAACGCTGAATATGGTGTGGATGATTGATTTTTATTGCTAATTGGGGCACAACAAAATTATAATACACTCTACAAGGTTATATAAGTGAATAAATAATACTATTATCTTAATTATATTTCGAAATGATGGCAAATTCCTTTGCAGCTACCGCACACCCAACAATTATGATGTCCCATGGCCACATGGCCCTGTCAGTACTCCTCTACTTTCTCCTGTGCTTGAGTCACGTTCAATGTAGAACTGCCAAACGCTCCGATGTCTATATAGCCGGTTTCTTTCCCTATGGTGATGGAGTGGAGAACTCCTACACAGGACGCGGAGTTATGCCCAGCGTTAAGCTGGCGCTGGGACATGTTAACGAGCATCCACAGATCCTCACCAACTACAGACTGCACATGTGGTGGAATGATACACAGGTTGGTACACTCAGAAAAAAATTGCACTGTTTTCGGTATCTCAAAAAGAAAGGTAAACAAGGGAGCTACCAGTAACATACTATCAAAATATGAAGACTTTAGCTTACAAATATAAGAAGTGCATAATATATCTGTTCGATCCACTCCCAGTGCAATGCTGCTGTTGGTGTCAAATCCTTTTTCGACATGATGCACTCGGGTCCCAACAAGGTGATGCTCTTTGGCGCCGCCTGCACCCACGTCACCGATCCCATAGCGAAGGCCAGCAAGCATTGGCATCTGACCCAGCTGAGCTATGCGGACACTCATCCCATGTTCACCAAGGATGCGTTTCCCAATTTCTTTCGCGTTGTGCCCTCGGAGAATGCATTTAATGCGCCACGTTTGGCGCTTCTCAAGGAGTTCAATTGGACCCGGGTGGGCACCGTCTATCAGAATGAGCCACGATATTCGTTGCCACACAACCATATGGTCGCCGATCTAGATTCCATGGAACTGGAGGTTGTGGAGACTCAGAGTTTTGTCAACGATGTCGCCGAGTCGCTGAAGAAGCTACGCGAAAAGGATGTGCGCATCATTTTGGGCAATTTCAACGAGCATTTTGCGCGAAAAGTCTTTTGCGAGGCATTCAAGTGAGTGTTGTAACTGAAAAAACTACTATTCCTACTATTCGGCTATATTTCAGATTGCAAATGTATGGACGTGCCTATCAGTGGCTGATTATGGCCACCTATACAACGGATTGGTGGAACATCACCCAAGATAGCGAGTGCAGTGTCAAGGAGATCGCAACGGCTCTGGAGGGTGCCATATTGGTGGATCTGTTACCCCTGTCTACGAGTGGGGACATAACGGTTGCCGGCATTACGGCTGATGAGTATCTGATTGAGTATGATAGATTACGGGGCACAGAATACTCTCGCTTCCATGGATACACCTACGATGGCATCTGGGCCGCCGCCTTGGCCATACAGTATGTGGCGGAGAAACGTGAGGATTTGCTCACACACTTTGATTATCGTGTCAAGGATTGGGAAAACATATTCCTCGAGGCATTGCGCAACACCTCCTTCGAGGGCGTAACGGTAAGTAATCTCATCCCCGACTACTATTAGTGATCTATCTAAGTAAACTATTTGTGCTTCAGGGTCCTGTACGCTTCTATAATAACGAGCGCAAGGCAAACATTTTGATTACCCAATTGCAATTGGGTCAAATGGAGAAGATTGGCGAATATCATTCGCAGCAGGCGCATCTGGACATGACACTGGGCAAACCGGTACGTTGGGTGGGAAAAACGCCTCCAAAGGATCGCACGGTCATCTACATCGAGCACAGTCAGGTTAATCCAACCATATACATTGTGTCGGCGAGCGCCTCAGTTATTGGTGTGATTATTGCCACCGTTTTTCTCGCCTTCAACATCAAGTATCGTAATCAACGGTGAGCAAAACGCTTTTAAAACTTTAAATATTAAATTAATTTAATTTTAAACTCTTTAACTCTTAAAATATCAATTTTGAATATTCTTAAATTTGATTCAAAATTCGATCGGTATCCTTTGCAGCTACATCAAGATGTCTAGCCCGCATTTGAACAATTTGATCATCGTCGGCTGCATGCTGACCTATCTGAGCATCATATTTCTTGGCTTGGATACCACGTTGAGTAGTGTGGCTGCTTTTCCGTATATTTGCACAGCCCGTGCTTGGATTTTAATGGCTGGATTTAGTTTGGCATTTGGCGCCATGTTCTCGAAAACGTGGCGCGTCCACTCCATCTTTACAGACTTGAAGCTCAACAAGAAGGTGATCAAGGACTATCAACTGTTTATGGTTGTGGGCGTGCTGCTCTTCATAGACATCGCGATTATAACCACCTGGCAAATAGCCGATCCATTCTATCGTGAGACTAAGCAGTTAGAACCAAAAGTAAGTACAGTCAACAACAAAATTAATTTTGAGAAACCGGATTTCTAAAAAGTTAATTATTTCTACAAATATTTGATTTTTATTATAATTTATTTAGTTAGAATAACATAGAAAAAATTTCCGAAAAATGAAAAAAAAAACATTTTAGTTTTAAGAAACCTTTTTTTGTAAATCACTTTCAAAAACAAGAAAAACCTTATGGTTGTCAGGATCTTTTCCTAAATTTGATGGATATGTTTTTTCTGAGTGTATCAGTTGACTTAATAAAAAATAATAATAATAATTGCAAATCTAACTAATTATTTATTTTTACAGCACCACGAGAATATCGATGATGTGCTTGTTATACCCGAGAACGAGTATTGCCAATCAGAGCACATGACAATATTTGTTAGCATTATCTATGCCTATAAGGGCTTGCTATTGGTGCGTATACTTATTCATTTTCTTATTAATTTATTCATTTTTTCATAATATGATCTACTCATAGGTTTTTGGTGCCTTCTTGGCGTGGGAAACCCGGCATGTCTCGATACCAGCCCTAAATGACTCCAAGCATATTGGATTCTCCGTTTATAATGTGTTCATTACTTGCATTGCCGGCGCTGCGATATCGCTGGTCTTATCGGATCGCAAGGATTTAGTTTTTGTCTTACTCTCGTTTTTTATCATTTTTTGTACGACAGCCACTTTGTGTTTGGTGTTCGTACCGAAAGTAAGACTGGTAGTAAGGAAGTTTTGTAGTTTTTGTAGCTGTTTAATATATATATAGTCGTATAGTACTTTCTTATAATATTGTACCAAACATACATACGAGTACATATATGTATTATAAATGTTGTTGACAATATTCGCTTGATCATTTCGAATGCCTTCAAAAATCATAAATGAATAGGACGACATTCAAAATGTTAAGCCTTTCATTTAGCGCTACTCTTTACGCACAAAACAAACAAAACAAAACTAAAAAAAAAATTACTGTTTTTCTAAATTCTAAACTTTGAATGCTACATAACACTACATACTAACTACTTTTAAATGTCCTATCCACATGCTAATTTATTTATAGCAGCAATGCGGTCAATCTTTAAATCCCTGAGAAACTTAACACCATATAATGTGGTCTCTACAAAAAGAGAGCTTTCGGAAATAAGAGTGTCAAATTAATTTAAATTAAATTCACTATTTTCAACTGTAGATTAGATTAACGTAAGCCTTTTTTTGTTTTGCTGTGTAGTTCTTTATGTTTTCTGATTTTCAAAATTTTATTTCTCATTCAAAGATTATTTCTTAGTTTTTACTAACTTAGACATTACTAGTCTTATGAAAGATTTCCAATATATATATATATATTTATAGATATAGTCGACATTGCTGCTATATAAACTCTGTTATATTTGGACAACTCTTACAGTTAACCTTGAAAAAGTCTATCCTTGCTGTGAAAAGTGAATTGCTCCCGCAGCTAACTAATCTAATCGGTGTCCTCCATCAATTTGTAGCTTGTCGAATTAAAACGCAATCCGCAGGGCGTGGTGGACAAGCGAGTGAGAGCCACTTTGCGTCCCATGTCCAAGAATCGTCGGGATTCCTCGGTTTGTGAGCTGGAGCAGCGATTGCGGGATGTGAAGAATACCAATTGTCGCTTCCGCAAAGCGCTGATGGAGAAGGAGAACGAGCTGCAGGCACTGATTCGCAAACTGGGGCCGGAGGCGCGTAAGTGGATCGATGGTGTCACCTGTACAGGTGCCACCACCGACATGGAACCCATACTGAGCGAAGACAAGGCAAGACTATCGGCGCCACAGGTGCGTCGAGAGATGCCCAGCACCACAGGTATGTGTAAATTAATTCCTTTTGAGCCGGACATATTCCTCATTTGCTCACTGCTTGCACTTAGAAGTTACCGAGCTGACATCCGTCGATAGCATCACCTCCACCCATGTCGAAATGGACAACTCCTTTGTCTCCGTGCAGTCCACAACTCTAGCGCCGTCACTGCCACCGTAAGTAAATGCAACTTTTTACATAATATATATGAAAAATAAAATAAAACCATACACAGCAAAAAGAAAAAACAGTCAATTGTGGAGCATCATGCGCCTGCGTTGATGCAACCCATACAGCAGCAACTCCAGCAGCATCTGCAGCAGCAACAACAAATGCTACAGCAGCAACAACAACAACAACAGCAGCAGCAGCAGCAACAACAGCAGCAGCAACAACAGCAGCAACAACAACAGCAACAACAACAACATCAACATCATCGACATTTGGAGAAGCGCAATTCGGTCTCGGCTCAAACAGATGCCAATATTGGTAGCATTACAAGCAGTGCTGGCAAACGCGCCCCAAGCGACTGTGTTGCAATGAGGGAGCGACGCCAATCAACAGCCTCGAGGCACTATGACAGCGGCAGTCAGACGCCCACTGCGAAGCCAAAGTACAGCAGCACACATCGCAACTCATCCACGAATATATCCACCTCACAATCGGAGCTGAGCAACGTTTGTCCACACAGCAAGCCTGGAACGCCGGGACTAATGAAAAGTAACTATAATTTCCTATCTATATACATATTGATTGACCGAATTACTTATTGTTAATCTAAGCACAGCAAGAATAGGGACCTTGTAAGGCTATAGTTGAAACAGCCCGACTATTAGATACCCTTTCAATATAAAAATACGTTTTGGGTAACAAAATCTGCGTTTATAAAAAAATTCTTTTTGAAATTTGTATATTCGTATAATATGTCAGCGTGTACATCAATTACACCAATTTGAAGGTCATATCTTTACAATTGTGTTCTTTATTGATACTGGATTTCGATTTGTAACGTTATTCACGAAGCGGGGATAGTTATCGATAAGACTAAATAAATTACGAGAACTATTCACATTTGACACCAACTAGCTTACAGATATAAGTGGCTCTGATACTCCCTTTTCCTTTCAGCTCCCACTGCCTCGGATCATCGTCGCACGAGCATGGGCTCCGCTCTCAAGTCGAACTTTGTTGTGTCGCAAAGTGACCTATGGGACACACACACGCTCTCCCACGCCAAGCAGCACTCGAGGCAATCGCAGCGGACCTATGCGAGTCCGCAGCGCTGCTCGGAGCATGGACACGTGATGTCCTATGAGCAGAGCACCACCTCGCCCATACAGCGCTCCGTCTCCGAGAAGAATCGCAATAAGCATCGACCGAAGCCGCAGAAGGGCACCGTCTGTCAGAGCGAGACGGACAGCGAGCGAGAAAGGGAGCCAACACCGACTGTGCAACAGCAGTGCACACAGCCACGCAAATTTACGCGCAACTCGAACATTCAACATGCGGCACATCATCACAGTTCGCCGAATGTGGCGCCGGATAAGCAGAGGAAGCATCGCAACAAAACCGATCATTCCATTTATGGCGCCAGCTCCGAGACGGAACTGATCGAAGGAGAGACAGCTATATTGCCCATATTCCGCAAGCTTCTGACCGAGAAGAGTCCCAACTATCGTGGCCGCAGTGTCGTTGGCCAAAGCTGTCCGAATATATCCATAAAATGCGATATCGTTGAATACTTGTAAGCGGATTTGAAAACTCTGCAGATTTTAGCCCCTAGTTTGATTTGTGTAGTTTGGGTCAAAAATTCCTCATTCTCTTAATGCATACTAAATGTGCAGCAGGAAACACAATTTCGTAAATTGCTAGCACCTATTATATATTGAGATATATAGTTGAGAATTAAAATATAAATAATTTAAGTAATACACCAATTGTTGTTTCAATTTCTCGCCTAACATTGCTGAAATTGAATATTGAACAAAATGCAGCAAATTTTAATATTATGTTTAATTGTTTTACAAGTAACATTTATTAAATCACTTCAACACATTTTTGTAAGTTCAATGAAGGAAGTATTCAAGGTATTCAGTTGTAGTTAAGTACAATACGTCATTAATTTTTGTTCTAAGATTTTGTTTTTGTTTTTAGCTTTCATTGTCTGTATAAACATAGAATTTGTATTAATTCAATTTGTCACCTTCTGTATCACAGTTACATGGTTATTACAAACGTGAGTGTGTGTGTGTGTTGTGTGTGTTTGTTTGCGTTTTGAACATTTATAACTAACTAGGATAGACAACACATTAAGTACATCAATGTACATTAAATATAGTAGACGTTATTTGGGCGTCTGAGTGTGGTTGTGTGTGGGTGTGTGTTATCATATATGATAACTAGCATAAACATAAATACATACATTCTATAATGGCCGGCTTCAACATTGACGGCTGGCGTTAACAGCTAATAAAAATTTAGAGTATAAATAGTTATTTTTTGATTACAGGTAAGTTACGTAAATATACATAAACAGTGTCATGTTTTTTGTTGTTGTTGTTTCTGAACTAAAAACTAATAATACCGACATCATGCAGTCGTACAGTTATGGACGTACCCAGTACTCTTCCGCTAATTGCTTCAGTTTACAAAAACCAAAAAAAAAAATATAACTGAGCTCACTTCTTGGCTCAAACGTTTACAATAACTAAGTAAAAAAGCGCATTGCAACTGTTTGAAGTCTTTTTGAAATAGCACACTAAAAGAGTAGTTCAAAAACTCAACCAGTTGGCACAAATATTTCCACACGCTAAAGAGTATCACAACTTCTGTATTCTTATACTCTTTTACAATGTATAAAATGTGGCTTATATTTTGTGCAAACTTGTTGGCTCTTTGAGCTATGCTTAATACTAACAAAGTAGTTGCACATACGACTATCTATATGGTATATCAATACAGAACTATGTGATAATACACAATTGAATACATATGGGGCATCAAGCATCATTTGCCTTGTAGCTCTTTGTATAAAAAAATGCAAATTCTTGCAACCTCTCGACGAGGCAAGCAAGTAGCTCTCTATTATTCGAGTTTTTTAGCACTAGTGCGGCGATTGAAATGAGTGCTCAAAGTCATTGGGCAGCGCTGGCAGCGTATGTCCACCTTCTGTGCCCGAAATGGTTTTTATCTGGTTGCTCGAATTCAGGGATTCCAGTTCATGTGTTTCCGAATTGGCCATCTCGACAATGGCGGAGCTGGTGGGCGTTAGCAGCTGTTCACTGGCAATTATTTGACTCGGTTTGCTGTAAGAGAGATTAAAAGGATGAGTTAGAATTGAATAATAAACATAAATAAACTCTTTATAAATAATTTCTTATATAAGATGTAGTAAGCTTACCGTTCGTAGAATTTATTGGCCTTTGCCGTGCGTCGCTTGCGCCATGCCGGCCAACTAAGCTGCATGAAACCGTATTGCGGCCCGGCGACTTTGAGAAGGCTCATCAGAAAGAAGGTGGCATACAGCCAGCTGGTGACCATGACCACGACGAGAAAGACACCAATCTGAATGTAGGGCAATATATTTGATGCCATCATAATGCCGCCAGCAAATCCAGTTGTCGCTGCCGCCATAACTGTCGGTCCAATGATGCGAGACAACACAAACTGGGTGGCTGCAATGCGCTCCTTCGACGGCGACAGACGATAATGGCTGCCATAGTTCAAACTAAAATCCATCGCCAAACCAATGGCCGTCGATACCGCAATGCTCTCCAGAATATTCAGTTGCCAGCCAAGTAGAATGAGTACAGCAACGGTATTGAAAATCGTCAACGAGACAGTAATGACGGCATAAACCGAAATTAACAAGTTAAGGGTGAAGCACAGGAGCACCACAAGCGACGCAGCCATGGCCAAAACGATGGCAAGGAGTGTGTCATGCGAGAGCGAGTCCTGTACATTGTAGAAATTCAAATTGCTGATAAACCAACCGCCACGCAACTCCTCGGGTGCCGTGCTCAACTGCTGCTGAAACCAGCTCTCAACGCTCTCATAAAACGCCTTCATGTTCGCATAGAGTGTACTATAGCTAACATTTGAATCGAACTCAATAATCAACGCCTTGACGAGCAGTTGAGTAGCTGTAGACTCTGAACTGAAGCTCTCGTTACTGCTGCCATCCACGTACTCATCGAGCCGACTGGTTGCCGCCGCGAATTTGGGACCAGCTTTGCCCGGCTGATAAAAGCTCGTCTCACACAAGTTGGAGATGCATTGTGGCAAACACTGCTCAAATATGTGCGGCTCGTAAGGGAACTGGGCATCGCAGCAGGGCGTACGATCTCCGCTCGTTGTGTCCATGTCATCAATGCATCTGAAAAACAGTGAAATCAGTTAACAAGTCATAATAAGTATTAAAAACTTCATTTACCTTCGCTCCATGTATCTTATAAAGTTCTCAATAAAACAATTGGGCAACAGAAAGCCAAATGAGGGCTGATAAAATGGCTGCTGTCGCATATTTTGGCAAAAGTTGCGCAACCAGACTTGTGCCGACCTGCTTGATATATTAAAATTATTGTCATAGTGCAGGGTGCCGTACGAGTGCGGATTCGTATAGTCGCCATCATCCAATGCTTGAACACCCCAAACGAAACGCATGCTCATATTCGAATTCTCAATTCCCTGCAACGGCTTCTCGAACCAAAACTGATGCCTTAGCTTCGTGTACACCTCAAAGGGATGGTGCGAAACGAAGAGTTGGAAATGTGGTTTCTCTGGCAGCTGCAGGCCCGGATACCAGAACACAATAATTGCACTGGATATGCCCAGAATGGCAAAGATTATTAGCCACAAGTAGGCATAGTTCATAATACTTTGCGTTATGCGCTCCTCGAAAAGTTCGCAAAATCGATTAATTGACTTCTGGCAGGCGTTGATCAATTTCTGTGCCACATGCTGCTGACAGGACATGCGGCTGGCAAACAGACGCTCCATAATTGAAACCGACGCCGGCAGCCAGGTGACCATAAGCAAATAGTTTGTGACCACAACGGTGCCAGCAAAAATGCTGCAAATAATCAAAAAACATTTAGTTAGTTTCGAAATAATTTTCATGTGCTGAATAAAACTTACCCAAAGCACTTGATGGCCGTTATTGAGCTGCTGTAGGATGCATAGAATGCTCCCGCCGTGGTCATCGAGGTGACAAACATCGATGCCGCCGCATGCCGCATGGTTAGCGCCATTAGATTCTCCAATGTTTCGGTATGCTCATTGTGCTCCAACGGAGTTGGAAGCGTTGATTGCGTATTCAGTGTGCTGCTCTTGCTGAAACGCTCGGCCAGCACACACTGCCAGATCTTGAGGAAGAGGAACACATCATCGGCACCAATGCCGATTATCACAACAACGGCAAGTAGATTCATATATGGGAAAAAGCTAAACTCAAAGACCAATGTGTAGATAAAATACGCCAATCCCAGTGAGAAACAAATTGCACAGCAGGACATCAAGGTGATAAACAAGGATCCGGTATACAGCCAAACGCACGCCATCACAAACAGGCCGCCGAGGGAGACTAGCCAAACGTCCGTGAGCAGCAACTCGCTAAAAAGCTCGTTTTCCAGACCCAAATCCATAGCAACGACTTCGACCAGTTCATTGCTCAGCTTGCTGGAAATCATGTCAAAAAATACAATTTAGCGTTAGTAATTAATTTATTTTAGATGCGTAAGCAAACTACCTCTCGTATGAAAAATGATCTAAAATTTTGTTTTCATAGTTCACTTTCATTATCATTTTGACATTTTGTCAACATTTATATTCCTCACTAGTCAGAAAAAAACGCAACGCATAAAAATTAGAAATTTAAATTAATATTATTAGATAAAAAGTAGATAAAACTATTCTTGAAATGGCTGAAGTCGCCGAGCAGGAGTCAAAGACGCGCAGCGAACGCTTGGCACTCATTGATGTGGGCGAGCTGTTGCCGGCATGCTTGAAAAAGAAGACAGTGACTAAAAAGGATTTTGTGGATCATACGGCTGGTGGTCGCACGTATAAGCCAAAGAAGATATTCAAATATCAAACAGATGGGGCACTGATCTCCGGCCATTATGCGAATAATTTGAAGGTGAACTCAATGGAGGAGAAGACTCGCACTTGGCCGTATGCCATGGATTGGCGGGAGGAGTATAAGCAGTTCCTGTTGCGCACCAAGTGGTGCAACGAGGATATCTATAAGCTTTTCTTTGAGAATCCTCCGGTGCGCTACGATCAAATTAAAGATTTTTTGATAGATTTGCGTAGGACTGTCTACGGATCGGATTATTCACCAAATGAATATGTTTCGCTTAACAGTCAGAAAAAGATTAAGACCGATATCGATGATCCCAATTGTACATCAAAGGATATTCAGACCACCTATGGCAACTACTACAATCGCTTGCAGGAACTCAATAAATTTGGTGCTAATTTATATCGCGGCCCGGCACCCAAAGATATGTCTATGGAAAATTTTGCTGAAAATATGCGCAAAGTCTTCCGCAAATATGAACTGTCCACCTACTTTGAGGAGGTCTGTATGCCAGCTTTGATGACCGCTAAGGATGGCAAAATGCCCACAGGACCCATTGATCGCTATACTCTGCGCAGATATTAGATAAATATTAGATTGATTTAATGCGTTACAACTTACACGTGTTCCCATTCATGAAAAAGAGGCAGGATTCGATTGGAGCGTACTACAGGTACAAATATCATTGCATATTTCAAATAAACATTCGAGTCCTGCAACAAATAAGTGTTTTTTAGTAGAACAAAGTTGGAAAATGAATAACGAATAGAATTTTAACGTACATTTGCCTTAATAAAACCATAGTCGCTGAGATAGTTGAGCACATTGAAGACCAGATTGTTACGTGTGCATTCCTCCGGCGCATAGCAGCGATTCATTTCGTTGCAATTGATGTCCAGCTTCAGAAAGTGATAGTATTCGAAGCAGCTGAGCAGCAAGGATTGCAGCGTGGCCACATCCTCCGCGGATAGATCGAAGCAGGAACTCTTGTTGGCCAGCAGGGTGGCATAGTTGGGCAGCGACCACGGACGACAGCAATTGGAGGTTAACATCTCTAGCTCACAGTAGGCCGGATAGCTTTGTACAGAGCCAATCTGCTCCTGCAGCTGGCACATGGCCAACATACCGTTCAAATCGAACAACGAGTCGGTGGCATTCGGTCCAATGCGTTGGACCACAAAATGTGAATATGACTTGTGCGGCGAGGAATCACAGAAAAAGCCCTCGATGGGCTGACGCAATTTGGAATCCGTCCAGCCGCTCTTGGGCAACGCAGCTTGTTTGAGCATGCGCCAAGTGCTCTTCTTGGTCTGGACACGCTCACGGTGCTCGTCCTCATCCACAAAGGTGGTATTGTGTCCATATTCGATATGTTCGCTGCGACGCGTCGGCTCCTGCAGCGAGGAGGGACTGCTGTCGTTGGTAACCTCATAGTCACGAAAGACGCCGCTGTCGCCCATCCATATATCGCTTAGCGGACTCTTTGTCGCCCGCAATCGCCTATTGATCATCATCATCTTGTAGGCGATGTCGTCGTGCTCGTTCTTCTTGTGCTCCTTGCGATTGCGCTTATTATTGTTGTTTTTGTGCTTCCGTCGCTTGTTTTTGTGTCTTCGATGATTGGGATGCGGCTGATGTCGCGGCAATCCGCGCATCTTCTCATATTGCAGCTTTTGCAGCAGATCCGTCGGATTGGAGAATAAGGCACCATTACCATCGATTTCCTGGTCCAGATTATGCCAGGCCGTCAGACGTTTGCCAATTTCAGTGCCGCGTGTCTCAAATCCCTGCAATATGAGTGTATATAGGTGTGAGCATGCGTACAAATTATTTATTTTTTGGGGGTACAGTAGTCGCTCGCTTATTCAAACACTGTATATCTATATTTTTGCTATAGGTAGTACACATATAGTATGTCCGTATCGACTGTATTACACCTCTCGAAATTGCTCACAAATTAGATATATATATGCAGTTTTTTCACTAGCGAGTGTCTAATGTATTTTTGCTGTGATACAAACCAAGGTGGGGTCACTGAAATCGGGCAGCTCGTTCAAGATAAGCGCCACAATGATGCAGGCGACACAGTACACAGCAATGGAGACGACCACCAGATAAGGTCGACGTGCCAGGACATGATAATACCAGTTCATCTTCTCCGAATCGAAGCACAACATACCGAGGCGACACACAGACGGGAATTCTCTTATTTTTTTTTTTTAGCCGACTATAGTGTATTCATGTTCGGTGTGCGGCAACTGCAGGCGCACAGCATGTGGATTTTTCATGTGTAACCTTGAGTTTGGGCGAATGTCCTCCTGGGGGGGCAGTGCTATTGTTGTTGTTTATGTTATAGATACTGTTTGTCTGGCTGTCCGTCTGTGTCTGAAAGTTAGCCTTTGGCAAAAATGTATTCTGTTGTTGTTTGTGCTATCGCTCTTGCTGTATTATTTGTGCTTGTTGCAAATGCAAATGGTTTGATAGCATTTTTTTGTTGTTTTCAATACACGCGAAATAAATCTCGGGCTGAGAAATGAAACGAAAATTAATAAAAGAATGCGAATGCAAAAAATGCGCAAAAGCACAAGCAAAATGCACTAGAGATGTGTAAAGCATTGATTTTTGACTGTTAGGATTATCGATTGAACTTACTTTAAATTGTATCGGTGTGGCGGTTTATTTACGTGAATTTAAATTTTTGAAAATGTTAATTCGTTAAGCAGTTTAAACAGTCAAGTGAAGCAAATTAAGCAACTAACTCATTACTCGCTTAAATTCTCCATCTGGTTCGCCTTCTCTCTTTCTCTCTCTATTTTTCTAATATGATTATCATGGAGCTGCCACCTGGTTTTGCTATGGTCTATCAACTATCGATAGTCTCAATGTTTTTAAAAGCATTTTCTGATTTAAAAGTAATATATTTATAGACAGTAATATAAAATGAAGAAAAAATTATTGAAAGCATAAGTCGTCAGTTTTTCAACAACTAAATCAACGATTTGTCAAATGAACCGCCTGAACCGTGAAGAATATCGATTTTACTAGTTCGATAGACAATCAATTTATTATGTTTCACGTCACAGCTGATCCAAGATTTGTGCTTGTAAAATAATAAGCATAAAATTAATATCTTCAAAAATGCGCCGCCGTGCGGGCCTCGGTGCCATACAGCAACAAAAATTGGCTGCTGAAAAATACAAGGATAAGGGCGCTGGCATTCAGGAATCCCAGTTGGAGCAAATGACCAAGCAAATGGATGTATTTCGCATCAAGCTGGAGGAGTTTGCAATGAAACACAAGGATGACATACGAAAAAATTCGCAATTTCGTAAACAATTTCAAGAAATGTGTGCTGCAATTGGTGTTGATCCTCTGGCTACGGGCAAAGGTTTCTGGAGTGTGCTCGGCATGGGTGATTTCTACTACGAATTAAGTGTACAGGTTGTGGACGTCTGCCTGGCGGCGAATCACAAAACTGGTGGCCTAATGGAACTGGATGAACTGCGTCGTCGCTTGATTGCCGCACGTGGCCAGAGTCCCGTGCATCAGGAGATCACAAAGGAAGACATACTAATGGCGACGAAAAAACTAAACATCTTTGGCAACGGGTAAGTCAAATCCTCACTACATTTTACCCGTTAAAGTCTGGTATAAACTGGCACCTCATTAATAGTTTCGTGGTCCATAAGCTGGGCAAGGGCAAGTACATTGTGCAATCCATACCCGGCGAGCTTAGCATGGAAGAAACCAATATTTTAAGTGCCGCGTCGAATACAGAATCCGGCTGCGTTACACAAAATCAACTCATGAGCGATTTGGGGTAAGCTTTCAATAGATTTAAAACTTCATATTTAATGAGTTTCTCTTAATTTTTGTAGCTGGACGGAGTATCGCACAAAGTGCGCACTGGAGAAAGTATTGGGCGAGGGCCTCTGCTGGATTGATAGACAAGCAGATAAGGAGCCAAGTTATTGGTTTCCCAGTTTATTTCCCGGTCGCAATGCGTAGATCTCTGCTGCATATTTTTTTTTGTATACGTATTTATTATGAACACCCAAAACTTTAACAAATATGTACACATATATATATATATCTATATATGTATACATTATATACACTTATCTGTGCCATCGCCTCCAGCGCCGGCTTCTCTCAGCATCTCGTTTTCGGCCAGCAGCTCGCCCTTCTCTTTGTTCACAGTCTCAAAGGCACACTCGAATTTCTTAGTCAGATCATCTAAAGCTTCTTTGTAGTGTGATTTCAACTCTTGGTATTTATGCAGATAGTTCTCCATTTGCGTCTCGTAATCCTTTTTGCTGTAAATCGGTTAAATTGTATACAGCAGTTGTTTACTGTAATTTATATTGTGTGTCATTACCTTTTCAAACTATTTGCTTCATCATTGTAGGCACACTGCTCCAGCTCCATTAGACGCATCTTGCAGTCTTCCACATGCATCTCGAGTTTCTCATTCTGCTTAAGCGTCTCTTTGTATTTTGATATAAGACGATTGTGATCGACGGCTTCAGTATTGAGCTGTGAAAAAGATAGACATATATATACAGATATAAACAGGAGAGAAGAATCCGATCTCCATGAAAAAAGTAAAAAAAAAACTGTTTGATTATTATATCAAATTCCAAGATCTTTAAAAATGTCTAGTTTCAGAAAACATGCGAGAAACAGTTACATAGTTAAGACCTTGGACATTTGCTGTTTTATTTGATTTATAAATACCAGATCACCTCACCTTGTCACGCAGCGACACTATAGTTTTATCCCTTTCAGTCAGTTTGTCCTTGAGTTGAGCCACTTCATTGTCTACATGTTTAACGGCCTCCTCCATGATGCTGCCAATGCTGATCGCCAGTGTTCTGGCCTCCTCCTTGTAGGTTGCCGCACGTTTCTCAGCATCCTCCTTCTCAAGCACGGCTGCATCGCTGATGCCTAGCGACTCCTGAACCTTACGCATCGCCTCCAACTCACGCTTAATGCTCTCCTCGAGGCGGATGCGTATTAATGAATTGGATTTCTTGTACTCCTTTAGTTGCTTCTGTAGATTAGCAATCTTGGACTCACTGTCCTCGTGAGCGGCTGCATCGCGATGACGCGCCTTCAACTTGTCCTGCAATTGTTCAATCTGATCAGCATGGCGCAGCTTATTCTCTTCGAGAGACCTGATGATATCCGACTGCGAGCGCATCACCTCCTGCTGTTTAGTCAACTTGGCCTCCAGCGTTTTTACTATTTTGTTATACTTTTCCGACATCTAAAATAAATAAGTTAATTATGACATTAAAAGCAGAGAGTACTTGACTAAAGTCGAAGATTTTTACACATGACAAGCTTTTTACACTTTACTCAAATCTATTCCATCTCTGCTCATTGACTCACCTGCTCGTGACTGACTAAGGCCATTTGAGCCCGATATGTCCGTAGTTCCGTCTCCATGTTCTTGATAGTCCTTTGTGCGCATTCCTGCACTGTTTGGAAACTACGTCTCTCCTTTTGAAGTGCATCTATTTGGGACATTGCCTTCGCTAGTGCTTCGCTGGTCAGGAGCAGACGCTTCTTTAAATCCTCATTGTTCATGGTCTGTTTGTATTTGCCCAGTTCGCCGCTTAGATGTCGATTCTCATTAATAACTTCGGTGACATGCACCCGGAGCTGCGACTGCTCCACGCGACACTTTCTCAGATCCTCGCTGGTCTCCTGCACCAAGCGCTCCACACAGCTAGCCACGTCCCCAGCACCAGAGCTGAAGATCAAAATAGAGAAAAGTTAAAAATTTAAATGATTTTTGTTCCGTATAATGTCGTTTTTGGTTTAGACCTGTTCAACGCATAGCTTTTAGCCTCCTCAGTCATTGTTTAAAAGTGTTTTTTTTTTTGTACATAAAAATAAAGAAAATCAAACTAAAAACTGTGTTTTTTTGTGCATCAGCTGAATTTATATTTGACAGCTTAAAAAAAAATATAAGTCTGATTTTTGGCAGTGCGTTCCGGCAGGCCTGGATATTCTACTGTTATGACCACAACCCTCGTTGTCCTGGTAACGTTTGTAAGTAAAATTTATGTTTGGTCAAGTGTTGTGCTCAATTTTTTTTAGTTCCCATTCAAGATGCCTTTGTTCAACAAGAAATTCGAATCGAAACCGATTCCAGCTCGTATTAACCGCTGTAACATTGGTTTTCCAGTTATCAATGAGGACATTGAGGATTTTCGTAATATATCCTTGAGCTTGGGCAACAAGGAGCTGCGATTTGCGGATGGCATTTGGATGCATTCGACAAGAAAGGGGGATGTTGACGATATGCTCCGATTGAACAAGAAATTTCGTGCCTTGGAGGAGGAGAATAATATGTGCAATCTAAAGATTGAGGTCATGTTGGATTTGTTAGCGGAACAAGCAACGGAACAGCAGACAAAAGATAAGTGTAAGTGTCAAAGTTTAACAAATAATACAAATTAAATTACAGATTATGATTATTTATTATAGAGCTAAACTACCATGCACCATTTAAGGATTATACAGAGGGTGTTTTTTTTTTCCTTAAACAAGTAAGTGTAAAATCTAAAAAAAAGCAATCTAAATATCATATTGTGTTTATTCCTTGTAGGGTGGAATAATTACGAGCTCATGTATGTACATATTGGAAATCTGCTTAAGGGTGCTTTTTAATCGAAATGGGGAAGAGAACCCAATGTAACTTTTATAAAAATAGTTTTCAGTTCAAAAACTATTATATTATACCCGTTCTCTATCATTTGAACTGCAAGTAAAGGATTTGCTAGAATTATCACCTATTTTAGTTTTATAAGATAGATTTCTATGGAACATAATTGAACTCAATTTAAAATAGTAACAATAAGATCGTTCAGAATGATCAAGCATCCTCTTTAATGTATTTCACTTTTAACTACTAAATTGATAACACTCTTCATATTGTTGGTATTTTTATCTATAGTCTAAAGTCTGAGGGTCTAATTTGCAAAAAAATATAAATTTATTTATAAAGCAAAACTAAAGTTTGCCAGCATGCCCAAATAAAAGTCTAGTAAAGCAATATTTTGAATTATTAATATTTTTATCAACTTGTTTTCTTGGAATGCGTTTGCATACAAAGATTGAGCATTAATTGGATTATATGAATATAGGAATGGGAATAGAAACAGAGAGAATGGTGATGAGTTCTGCTAATCATTCGGTGCCAAGATCTCGCCAAAAACAGTAATAATAAAAAATAAACAATAATAAGGATAACCACGATCCGAAGTTGTTTTAATATATTTTATTGTTGGATTGTTCATAATTCCCCATCCACAAATATTATTTAATCATGCAACCAAAAGTCTATCTATGTACATAAGGCCCTAATCATTTCACATGCTCGTTGAAACTTATCAATTGGGTAAAGTATAATGCAGAGGCTCTAACGGTACTGTTTATATATATATAATTATATATGCGATGCAAGCGCCTTGGTTGGCTTTGTTGACTAGCCCATTGGGAATTAATTTGGATTTGTTGGACTAGAGTGCGATGATTGGAATGGTGCGGGAATTGAACTCAACGGACTGGTCAAATTGTTCGCATTGTTGTTGTTGCCATTGGCAGCAATCTATAGACGCCATCGGTTTTGCCGTCAAGCTGCCGCTTGGCTCCCTGCTATTTATTATTATATGGCAGTATACTGATAAGGCAGAGGTCCACAATTTCAGATACCTGATAACTAACGGACTAATAAAATATATATGAGAACCCAATGAGGCAGCCAAAATAAACAAATGACGAGGGTGTCGATCATAACAATAACGAACGTATATACAAATACAAAATACAAAAAAACTAGGGGTGCTGCTCTAGTCCAGAATACTTGTCTCGTATATACCCTAAGTAAGTAATAAAATGTTCTCTGTACTACATAATGGCGTGCCTGGGAGAACATCTCTGTACTTATTGTCCCATTGTTCTGAAATATGAATATCATTTCATATGTGTTCAACAATTGGGAAGATGTATTTCTGGGATTCCTGAGTTTACATATCATATTTAAATATATCTACGATAAATGTCGGGTATTACAGAGTCTACATACGGACTTTCACAATGCTAGCGTCAGTGGTCTCTCAGTTCCTTGAGGACAGCGCTTCAGATATAAAGACATAGATGAACATAAAAAAAATCTACAATTTTTACAGAGTATGCAAAACTTACATGACTCTTAATATAACTCAATCACTCTCCTTCTCTCTATCTCTCTCTCTATCACTATCTCTCTCAGACTGAAAAAGTTTAGGCGATAAAGCTTAGTGTTCGACGTAGCATAACCGTTGAGTGTGTGCCCCGTTACTATGTACAGCTATGTGTGTGTACTTAGCTGCGAACGATATCGGTGCACTATATCGACTACTGTATATTTACGCATTTATATTGATATGCGATAAGCGAAACTGCTTATAAAACAACACATTTATTTAGTTGTTGTTTCCCAAACGATGAGGTGAGGGTGAGGTGAGGTGAGGTGAGGTGAGGCGTGGCGGGGCAAGACAAGGCGAGCACCTCGCTTCCGAGAGGGGGTAGTAACACTTGTTCGATTCGTGTATTACAGTAGTTTGTTGATAGCCAGCCGATCGTACGGACGCATACAAACAATCCGATCCCACAGATCGATGTGCCGAGTAATATTTACCTAGTGAAAAACAACAGCAATAACAAATGCTAGTTGAACAAAACAAAACAAAAAATAAGAAAATAAACTAAAGCAAAAAAAAAAAATAGAAAACAGAAATCAAGTCTAAGAATACAATAAAATGTTTGCACACATTGGTTTTGGATGCGCCTCCTACGAATGTATGGCAACATCGGAGTCCCAATTGGGTTCGTGATGTGGCATTAGGTAACAGAAGTCGCCTATATCAGCAGAAACGTATTTACAGAAATCATTACACTCAGCGAAATAAAAGTACAAGCGGTATAGCATTTTAACGGTTTTTCTAAATGCTCAGCTTTTATTAAAGTGACTCAGATAAAAAATGTGAAATAAGTTCTATGAACTTAAAGTCTGTATACATGCTATAATAATATATATATATAATAATTTTCGAAAGTCCTGTAATATAGATTTGGCGCATATTTAAAATTGAATTGGTTTTTATTGTAAAATATAATTATTTGTATCTTCAAATTCTTAATAAATTCGAGTTATATACGTCTTATATGTCTTTGTTTGTTTTTGTGGCAAGTGTTTTCCCAAAAACCTTAAAATGTGGTTTATATTCAAAATGACGAAAAACAATTAAAATTCAGTCAGTCTCAACTCAAACCGAAGCAGTTTTCAAATTTGAAATTTTGACATAACAAAAATAAAACTTTGAGCAAATATTTCCATTGGATTTTCTTCTTTCCGCAGAAGTGGCAATATTATTTTTCCCAGTGTACCGGTTTGGCGCATTCATCAAAAATAAACTCTGGCCATATCAGCAAGTTTCAATTTCCCTTCGACGTGCTTCGATGTTAAGTGATTAAAAAAAATACTAATAAGGAACCAGCCAACGCCAAACAGTCGATCGTCAAAGTCGGACGTTGTCGTTTCTGGGCGCCTGTAAAACCGCGTTGTTTTCAAACTTTTGCTTTGGCCATAAACAAATTGTCTATCTATCAATAGCAATAGATATTTCGTAGTATGAAACGAGCGCTGCCTAATAAATGATACCATATAAATCAATTGAGTGAATGCCAATCAAATACTGGCAAACTGTGATAAATCTAACCAACAAATGGATCATGCCAGCCAAAGGGAGAACAGCATCTAAATAAACAGATCCCGATCAGTCCGATGGTTAGATATCTAGATAAATAGCTTGATAGATAGATAGGTTAGTCAATGCGTTTAGACAAATCGCTTTTATGAGAATTTCGTGCATCGGATCGATCCATATACAAATTGGTGTTAAAGGCTGTGCTAGAAATAGCGTGAAGTGAATTTTGCATTGCTTGGAAAATGTTTATGAAAAGTTGCTTAACTGCAATCCAATTAAAAGTGAAACTATTAAATCCAAATTATTCAAAATCCAAATACGTAATAGTAATGGTTTGAAATGATGCGTGCATTACTTGAAAAATGTTTAACAAAAATGTGTTGAGTGTAAATCAATGAAAGGTGCATTTATTTGAAATTCTCAAAGTCAAATGAGATTAAAATGAACAAATTACGCAGTCAATTTTGTATAAGTTTATATTTTTATATTAAATAAATCGGATTACTACATTTTATTTACGAAAAGTTTTACAGTAATTCCATAATATTAGACGTTTGTTGGGTTTATAGCAGAGAATATTTAAGGAATTTGAGTATTTTGTTTCAATAATTTTATATTATAGAATAGCCAAACTCTTTTTATTTCCAGTGTCTTCTATCAACCTACATTTTTAGTGGGTAGCGATTTGATAAATGGGCATTATCGCATTTATGATTTATTGTTTTATAAATGGGGTCCCCGTCGTCATTCAATAATATTGAAAACCAAAATGCCATAATTTATATGTGAGCCAAGGATTTGTATGTACACACATGCACACACATAATTGTGTGTGTGTGTGTGTGTGTGTGCTCTCATCTATTTGTATGTGGATCACCCGCCTTCAAATGGCCAAGTAAATAAACAAATGAAAATTGTACACTCAGCGGCCGCCAGCGCCCAATAAAATGTGTGAAAAATGTGTGCTGAGGAGGCAGTGAAAAATGCAACTGCAAAATAAATAAATAAATAAAACCTGAATCGAGCACTAAATGTTTACTATAAAAACTAAAACAAAAACAAATCGATCATTGTGTGAATAATATATTAATATAAATAAAATGGATACCGAAAAAACCAAATCGGTCGTAGTGTGAATAATATATTCAATAAAACAAATATTGAAATATATGTGTTTATTTTAATTCTTATTCTAACTGAGAAATTTTTAATAGTATTATCTAAAAACATTGAACAAGCAAAGATCCCTCTCCGATTTACTTTAAAGATCTGCCAGACAGCAATGCAATTGTAATTTCTAATAATATGCATTTAGCAAACAAGGCCTCTATATGAAAAAAAGAACTAAAAAGTGCAAAACAATGTCAAGAATGTTGTCTTAAATCAAATGCGACTGTTGTTCTTGTTGTTGACAATTCAAAACTATGAAGCAGCTGCAACTGCAATGTTTTGTGACCATCTGGTTCTCAATTGGTATCTGTGGATTGGCCACAACGCTTGGCTACTTTATCGATTATACAGGTGGGTGTGAAAAATAACAAGTTTAATGTATGCTTTGGTATAATGAATGAAATATAGTAAATAAATCATGTTTGAATGCTTTAGTTGAGACAATTCGAGGAGCTGATACCCTGTAGTTTGTTCAATATTAAAAGTATTTTTAGTTAACGAAATCAGCGATCAAATCATAATCAAATTTTTAGTTTATCAAAAATATTGCATATTAATTGGACAGTTATATCTTTTATCGACAATCGGGAAACTTGAGCAGTTATCGATAAAATGATCATCAATTGTCATCTCGTGTGGTTATCGAGAATTCATATTTCATATCTTTAGTTCTTATAATCTGTGAGATCGGCTTGCTCATACAGATAGACAAATCTAACTCGTCTTGTCTGTACTTTATGGGGTTGTAAATGCTTCCTTCCGCCTCTTACTTTCCCCATTCCCATTTTAGATTATTTATTTACTATTATTTAGTTCTGTAAAACTATTCCCACCAAATGCTGATTTAATGGAAGGTGTCCCCTGAGGAATTTCTTCAACTTTGAGCATGTGGCTTTTATTTGTTTTCATTTTTTTTTGTTTTGGCAACAATTTTTGATAAGATAATTTACTTTTTTTTTTAACACAAAGCAAAAAGAATTGTTTTGATTTTGAAATTATGTTTGGCATGATTGCATTGTATTTTTTTCCACGCAGAGAATACGGAACTGATACAACAAAAAGCCGGTTACGATGTGAGATTGCAATGCAACCTAACGGGTCTGGTCGATGAGCGCAAACTGGCGGATATTAAGATACACTGGTACTTCAAGGTGAGCACGCGGAGAGAGTATTCCAAGTCATAATCGATTATTTGACATTTTCTTTCTATCTTTTTTAGCAATGCAGCGACAATTGTTATCAGCTGGAATCCGGCGATGATTGGACAGCTCTGCCCTGCGAATCCACACTATGCCGTGCAGAGCTGTGGCTTAAAAATGTAACCGAGCGCTACTCGGGACTCTACAAGTGCAGCATTAATCCCCATGTCTGGGATGCCTCGCAGGCAGTGGACGTGCAACTAGTGCGCACATATCAACTGGATGTGAAGAGTGAGTAATAAACTGATAATTGGGATAATGTACTAATTGCTACCACCCATTGCAGATAGCTCTCTGGCTGCACCCGAGTTTCTTGATGCCTATCCCAGCAACAAGAGTGCCAATCAGGACACACGTGTTGTTTTCCAGTGTCGCGTGCACAGCGAGGAGCATCTGACCATTAAATGGTTTCGCCGAGGATTTATGCCCGCTGCCGAAGCGTCTCAGCTCGCAAGTGGTGGCTATTCCAATTTCAGTGCGCATATTGTGCGCTATAATGGCAGAACCTATGAGCTTCTGGCAACATCGCCCGAGAAGCTCATCAGTCCACAGATCTATCTCAGCAAGCTGATCCTGAACAGCGTGCGACTGAGGGATGCAGGCTATTATGCCTGTGTGGCAATTAGCTATCGTGGCCATAAGATACGAGAAGCGTATCTGGAAGTGCTGACACCCGATGACGACATGGAGTACTGGGTGGAATACGACAACAGCGATGAGCTAGTCACCGACGACGCCAGCGATCCCAACGAGTTTCTGCTGCTCTTCCTCATGCCACTGGGGCTGGCCCTGTTGCCACTCAGTGTTTGGGGTGGATACATGATCTACAAGCGTTGCAGCAAGCATAGTGAGTGCGAGCGGATAGAGCAGCAGTATTCCGATGAGGAACTGGACACGGAGCGATATGTCCTCGGCGGCAGTTGACAATTTTTTGGCTTGAAAAATACGCTTACAAAGGATGGGACCAAAGACTGTACTTAAAATTAAGGCTTCTAATATTATATATACTACAGAATAAAATGCCAAATGAAAGACTTATTTTAATAAGTGTAACTGAGTCCTATATTTATGCTCTTGCAGAGGCTATTATAATTTTTTAGTCAAGCTTGCAACTTATTTGTGAATTGGAATGTATCCGCACATATTTTGGAACCGGTTGGATCAGATCACTTTCACTATCACATAGCTGTCATAGGAGCGATCGATCTAAAGATTAGTTTTTTTAGAAAAACTTTTGGATTACCAACCTAAACTTAGTTAATATGCTTAACATTATGAACTTTCCATTTTGACAAAATTATTCGAATCTGACTGCAATATTATATAATTGCAGAAACAATCGACCGGTTTCTTAAATTTATACGGATCGTAATCTTTCTTTCTTACTTTTTTTATTTACTTATAATCTTTTGCCTAAGGCGAATAGATTTTTCCATTTCAGTGTCCATTTGGTGTTTAGAGTTTTCAAGTTCTCAGTAGTTTGCTGCTTCATTCAAAATTCCAAAATTTGTATGAATATCAAAATTATTTCTCGCCCTTCAGTTCTCATACAAAAACCAACAAGCAGACGTTAAGAAATTAAACAAGTGGATCAACTAGAAGCTGTGATGATCTTTGAATTGTATCTGCAGTTCTACTTGTTGAGGCATCACGGAGTGGGTATCTATTTTGTCCGACTGATCCTGAGCGTTGTCAACCAGGTCGAGTCGATTGAGAGTCGAGCTATTCGGGAAGAGTCTTAGAGGTGAGCAAGACGAAGTACAGCGGGCAAGCAATATAGAAAATTAGAGGTCACAATGTCGAGTCATGGTTATAGCACGACCACCACCGTGGAGTATTGCGAGTACGAAATGCCGGAAACTGTGGAATATAGCTATGCAATGATGCTATATCCAAACAGCTACGAGACACGTCCTGTAAACTATCTGAGTTATATTCCAGACCAATTATCAATGGTTGGCGGTAATAATTATCATAGCGGATTCATCTTCGAGATGATGCCATGTCGCCAAAGGCAGACAATCGGATACAGCGAACAGGAAGTGGAGCAGCCACATTCCACTATGCATCAAGTCACTTATCCTAATCCCCTGCATGAAGATGAGTATGAAACTGGAAATGGAAATCAAGACGCTTCTGCAACAGAAACATATATTAAACCAAACCAAAGTTGCAAGAAAAAAAACATCTATCGTGCCAAGGAGGGATATTTGGTCGAGGAGCCCACCAGTGAATCCGAGGAGGACCAAGCAGACAGAACAACCTAGACTGTCCTGTAAGCCCCATTCTCTCTTTAGACTGCAGGCTTGTTTAAGCTTTCAACTCTATACTGCTCTAAATGAGAGATGTTGTACATGTATCAGAAGCAGACCAAAGTCCTGTTATTTTTATACATATATTAATCATATGTACAACCACATACACAAGCATATATATTTTTATATACACCTGATTTGAGTTTCTTTGTTGCTTAAAGTGAACTTGCTTCGTAATAAAGATAAATATATTCCATAGGATTAACAAGTTTTTGTCTCTGGCTTCATTGTTAAAATGACGCGTGCTTATAAAAAAAAAAAACAAGAAATAACCACAATTTTTTGCAAGCCGAATAATAAATTCCCTTACTGATTGAATACAGATTCACGTGAGAGCTGTTTGATTTACAACATGAAAGTAAAATCTGATTGGGTATAAAAATAAATTGAATTTGCTATAAGCTGAATATGTCGTTGTTGTCTTTGGCTGTATTCCAACATGTGTGCAACGTTCAATTTCCCATTGGGGTCTTTGTATACGACGGCTACATAATTAGATTATTTGCACATGTTTGACTGCTCGCTCTCTCTCTCTCTTCTAGCGCTCACTCTCACTCGGTCTCTATCTGTCTTCATCTCTCGCTCTCTCTCAGTTTTTGAGGCCAAGCTGCTATCGATGTTTAGTTGTTGTTCAGTTGCCGCGTAGACGTGTTGTGTTGTGTCTTTGTTATTGTTTGCTATTCGCGCACAAGCAATAACATAAAATAAACAAAAACAAAAAAAAAAAACTATTTTTAGGCTCTGAACTTTTGTAAAGTGCTCGAGTGCATACGTCTATATATTATAATAAGCTGCAGTCAAATAAATAAAACAAGAAATTCATATAAAATGTCGGCGTTCGACTGCAAATCACGGCGTGGCACTAAAATATCAGTTATAATACTGGGCAGTGCTTTATGTATTGTCATGATGGCTTACTTTGTCTTTGGCGACAGCAACGATGAGCAGGGCCTCAAAAAGTTACGCATGATATCAATTGTAAGCACGAGCTTAATAAACACGACAAAACCACGTCAAATTACCACGCGCATATTAACGCACATCATTCATTGTATACCCTTCCCTAGAGAGATTATTTTTGTGGCACTGAGCATGTAACGCAATATCTAAATAATCTAATCTAAAGACATAAAGTGTAACCATGGGCTGAGTCAAACACGTCATTTGAGGAAGTTTAAGTTAGAGAAAAGTTAAAAGTTGCAATCCATTTTAAGTGGATATTTTGTACAAAATTTACATCCTGTTTTCTTTAAACACATGTTTTCTGCTTTTTCTAACAGTTGATAAAAAAATAATCAGCATTGCGTTATCAAGACTTATTAGATTTTTGCGGTGCATGAAAAAAGGCGCGTTAACAGAATTACTGATCAAAGCCTGTAAGGGTATTTAACTTTCGACCATTGATATTTACGTTCTATCAACAGCTTTTTCGCCATGGTGCCAAAAGTCCGAGTGGCTTCTATCCGAACGATCCACATGCAGCGCACGATTGGCACGAAGGACTCGGAGCGCTAACACAGGTGAGCTACTAATATATATAAAAATTATATATAAATGTATAACATTTCTCTCTCACTCTGCAGAAGGGCACATTGCAATCTTACAACTTGGGTCGCAATCTGCGCATGCGTTATTATCGCTTATTACCATCGAATAGCATTTACACACAGCAGCAGGTGCATGTCTTAAGCTCCGCCGCGGAACGCTGTGTGGTGCGTCAATAAGATATATAAGATATATATGGCGATAAGAGAAACTGTGTGTCTTATCAGTTGGTAGTTATCTTTTAGATGAGCGCTCAAAGCGTATTGGCCGGTTTGATGCCGCCGCTGGACAACAACAATGTTCTGCCCATTCCCTGGCAACCAGTGGCCATAAACACCCTTGCCCGCAACGATGATATTGTAATTAGCTCCATCTAACCATTTTAAATTCGTGTGCACAACTTTCCTTGATTCGTTCACAGCTTTTGGCCCAAAAGAAGCCTTGTGCCAAATACGACAACATTCTACAAAAGCTATACAAGAATCCGCCCCCGGAGCTGCTAAAGTTAAATGAAGATAACAAGGCGCTCTTCAAACTGCTCAGCAAAAATACGGGAAAAGTAAGAAAATTATACAAAATAGGATGTAAATATGTATATACATAATGTAAGATATTTTTAATCACTGTTGATCTGTCCGGCTATTCGCCCGATTAAGCTTTCAAAGCTGTGTACAGAGTATCTTCTAATCATATAATAATATTTATTTTAATTCAATTTCTAAATCACACAGAACATTTCTACTGTGCTGGATGTGGAGCTTTTGTATACCACTTTAAAAACCGAAGAGGAAGTTAGTCTGGCGCTGCCCGATTGGACGGAGAATATATATCCAGAGGAAATCAGACCTTTGGCTGAACGGAGTTATACGCTGTTTACGGAAACACATCTGATGAAGCGGATTAAGGGTGGCGCATTTCTCACCGAAATCCTGAAGAAAATGCAAAACAAACGCCGAAAGAATTTAAGTCCAGATCGCAAGATATTTCTATATTCAGCGCATGACGTAACGCTTGTGAATGTGATGAATTCCCTAGGAATATTGGATCAGACAGCAAACCTACCGGAATATGCGGCGGCATTGGTTTTTGAACTGCATCACAGCAAATCTTTCTCAGATGGTGATTTCGAAGTGAAGGTAAATTTGAAAATTATATCAATAAATTTTTAGCCTTATTCTTTGTTCTTTCTAGTTGGTTTACTACTTCAATAGCGAGGACAAATTCCCCAAAGAGCTGAGCATTCCGAATTGTGATGCGCCCTGTTCGCTGAGTCAGTTTGGCGCTTCACTGGAGCCACTTTTGCTGGACAACTATGATGACACCTGTGAGAATCCCACAACGGACTGCAAGAACTAAGTTAATGGTTGCATGAGCTTTTCTTTACTGTTGTTGCAAATATTGTGAATTTTAGCTATGTTGTTATTGTTGGACGTTAAATATGATATATGTATTTAAATATATATCGCAGATACGCTGTGAACAAATTTAGGTTTATCGGATGAAAATTAAAATTTCTTTCAATCAAACTTGGTGTCCAATTTAACAACCAGTGGTGGAAATTTATTGAATTAATCTTTTTTGAGGTCTTTAAAAATATTTGTGAAACTATAGGGATTGAAAACATCAGGTGCAACAGGTTTGCCTCAGCTTCGAAGATCTTCGGCTCTAGCGTTCGTTACAAACTATTTATTTATATCAAAATACAACATTATTGAGTATATATTCAGAATTCAGAACCTCGACCCTTTATCTTCGGCGTACAAAAAATAAATAGGCACCTCCACCTTATCGTTGAGGCGAACGATTTCTTTGTGGCTTATTAGACGAATTGCAGCAAGTCCATAGAATAGCATAGGGAGGCCTGCGACAAGTACGGTTTGATACACTACTAGATAGACTACATATATATCTTAATCCTTACCCAAATTGATAACTTTCAGAAAGCGAAAGAATTTGTCCTCCAGTGAGAGATCCTCGTATTCTCGCTTGCTGCAATGATATTTCATATACGGGTAACAAGCTGTGCGTAATATATGATAATTTGTGCCGGTTTCCAAAGTCCAATTAAAGTGCGACATTCCCCTCTGATCGTTTTGAACATCCTTAAACTAAATGCAAGGTGCTTTTAGAAAATAGATTTTATTTTTTCTGGCTTTATCACTTACCTTAACAAAATATGACGTCCAGAATGGCTCGTGACACTGTTTCAAATAAGCTGTCAGCACTTCGGAAGCTCGGGGCTTCAGCAAAATACGCGTAAGTTGCATTTTTATTAATCAGAAACAACTTTTTGTATTGCATAAAGTGCGGAATATTTATAAGCATCATATCAGCTGTTGCATTGAGCAGCGTTGCCATACTAAGTTAATACCGATAACCGTTGATAGATGGAACGATATGTGAAATACATTGGCGGTAATTTTGAAAAAATGGTGCATTTAAATTAAAATGTTTATTATAAGCACAATATAATTGTCGCTGGTTTGGTTCAACATCAAAAACATCTAAGGTACGCTTCGTGAGCTAGTTTTCTTCATTAATTTATTTGCTATTACGATTATTCTTGACTGTCGTTTTGAGTTATATGTCCGATAGTTCAACCGGACGTATATAATTTTTAGAAGCTTCTAAATAAAATATTTACATAATGCCAAATGTTTAAATTATATTGGCGGCACAAAATGAAATGTTTGCTTGGCCCGATCTACAGCACGGACCACGAATAACAATCATATATCTGTTCTTACTACTATCGACAACGACCACAACAAATGCAACGAAGCTGAACCACATAGTACAAGGGATTAACCACAATGCGCCCCACAATGAAGTAGCAAGTTGGAAGCGAATGACAAACAGCAGAGTGAATATACCCCGTCTCTACACTGCATACAGGGTATTGCTGGACGATAGGGGTGGTGGTGGTGAAGTTAAACTAGATGTGGGTCAAGTAAGCAGAAAAGCAGCTATAGCAGAAGAGAATGATGCCGATACCATTAAGAAACTTGTAGAATCACACAAGACACTGGATAAGCCAATAAAAACAGATAAGCAAAGCGATAAAGATCTCAAGCTTACCAAAATGACTTCGGCTC
Source organism: Drosophila paracracens (assembly GCA_035044025.1). NCBI lineage: Eukaryota > Metazoa > Arthropoda > Insecta > Diptera > Drosophilidae > Drosophila > Drosophila paracracens. The sequence goes on along the minus strand of JAWNMN010000435.1, from coordinate 4,730,521 downwards.
CACTCTTAAAACTTGATGAAACAACTGAACGCAATGAGCCCGATGACATAAACTTAAATGATGTGGAGGATGTCAAAAAAAAATCTTATATGAAAAAGCCTAAAGATAAGGACCATCTTATAGCCAAAACGAAGTTGCCTTCAAAAGACAAGGTAGATTCCTCAAAATCATCGATGGGCATGAATGCAGCTGAGAAGCGCATTATCGAATTAAATCAGATTTATACGGATTTTATGAAAGCTTGGCGAAACCCAACATCACAATCGCAGGGTCTTAACCTGCTCGGCGAGAAGAACACGTTTCCAGTGTCACCCGTTCATCTTAGTGCCTTAAATGAGCTCGTGAACATTGTTGAGAATCTAAAACAATCAAATGCTGTGGATGATATTGTCAAAGCCATCAATGATGAAATGAATCCCGAAAAAGAATATCTAATCAGTACCAATAAAATAACACTAAATGATAATCCAAAGAGTTTTCAAGCGCATAGGAAAACAGCAAGAAAATTTAAGAGGGTGGCTTCCAATGTGGACGAAGTCAAAACTGGCGGTCTCTATGACGACTACAAAAAAAAACTTCATGGCATTTTGCAGGCGGACAAGCATCCACCTAAATTTCTAAAGGGAAACTCACTTAAAGAATTAACCCAATGTCATTGTGATGAAGTGAAGACCGCTAAGACATCCATTGATGGTGGAGGCCCAAAAATATTGAAAGATTCTGCTCCCTGTCACTGTGAGGCAACAAGACCAGAAAGTGTATCTGTCGATGGGAAAACAAGTAAAATGTCTAATGGATTAATTCCTTGTCATTGTGAGGCAATGAGTGTCAACATGGCCGTTGTGCCAGATGCAAGGAAGTCCCAAAATAATAAGGACCATTCCAAACAGGTGGAAACGAGCAAGGAAAATAAATTGAATGGCGGCTCCAATCCATATTATATATCAAACTCGAAGCAAAGGCAAATGGTGTGGAATGAAATTCCATTAGTCAAGACCGATGGCAAAGAAAAACAAAAACAAACAATATCGGGAGCACCCAAGGTCTTAGCCAAAGATGTCCCAAAACTTAACGATGGGGAATCCAATGCAAAACAAGCTGTTCTTAACAATAAAGTCATGCAAAAAAGTGGCACACATTCGGCAACATTCATAAAAAATCAAACCCAACTGCAGCACATTCTTAAAATATTTCAAACCAGACATCGCTGTATAAATGTGGAAAAAGCACTAAAGCGAAGCTTGGCAAATAATTTTGATGCAACCCCCACAAATATGGCATTTCCCGAAGTGCTTGTTAACAAAATTGGGCAGTATCCGGAGTCTGGCGGAGGCAAAATGATTGAGAGTATGGCCAGGGAATTGAATGTGTCACCCGTGGAGATGGCTCAGCGTATAGCTGGCATTGACTCAAATTTGGGTAAGTAGTCTTATAATAAGAACAACTTGAGATTACGAAGATTTTAAAAAAGCAAGCCAGACCAACGGGCGCCAAATGTTTAGCCCAACAGCGACTCACAAAGAGGGAATGAATAATGCGAATGTAGCGCCGATTTTGGAAAAGATATTGCAACGTTTGCAAGCTATGCAGGATGCTAACTTGAATCAGGGTACACAAGAACATCTACCTTGTTGCTTTCCTGATCCAACAGATGGTTAGCTGAATCCTAAGAACTAAGGTTTGCATACAAATTTTTATTATTTTGGTCTTTATCAGGCGCTCCTTGTGAATTAACAGGCTCCTGGGAGTCGCTGTTGCTTGGCATACGCATCAACATCAAGGACGAAAATAAGCCCATTGTGAAGGAAATCAAACCCACCTGCTATCAACCGAAAGTGCGTCGACAGTGTGTTAAAATTAGCCAAGCACAAATGAACGACCGCCTGGAAGAGAAGACAAATAAAATTATTCCATTAAATATAACAATACAGGATACGTTGCCCCCTCGCCCGCATTATATGATCGATAACATAACCGAATGGATTTTCACGGGTCACACAATGAATACCCTGGGTGGACCCATAATCTTGTCCTATCGCAGACTCAACTCCAGTCTGATTGGCACCTTCATGGGCGTTTGTAAGAAATGTGGTTGCATCGACACCATCTTTGGCAGTTGGACCTTTTGTCTGCCCTCCCGCGATTGTCAAGACGTAACTATGGCCATATTCGACAGACGGGATATTCTTCGACGCTTCCGGTTGGACGATATACGCAAAGAGCGATTTAAGGAAAACTTATACACAAAATTTGGCAAGCAGCAGACGAAACCATAAAAAACTGCCTATGCAATTTAATAATTATCTGTTTTCTTTTTTGTTTGTTATGCATTTATTTATTTATATATATATATTTATACAATGTTTCTTGTTTTTGTTTGATTTGCATTTATTTATGAATATATATGTATTTTTATTTTGGATTACAGCTATTCATTTTTATGGCGACTGATGAAGGACATGGAATATCCAATCGAACGCTTCACACAATGCTCGTCCATTTCATTGCCCGTTTTGCACTGCCTCAACTGGTTAACAACATAGTCGACAACTTTTCTTTTGAGTTGGTCGTTATTGTCAATACGTTCCAAACGTTTCTCAACTTTGCGGATGAGCAAATTGGCTTCGGGAAAATCAGCCACATCACGGGGCCATATCTCTGATTGCTTGCGAGTCCAGCTAGTTTGAGATTCCTCATCACTTGAAGTGTAGTCCTGTGACATTCTCCAGGTTCCAGCTTGGGCCAGACCCAAAACACAGGCAAGCAATAAAACGTATGAAATATGCATTATGTGCAATTGATTGGAAGCCGATTTCAACTATTGATTGGCATTAAAGGTGCTCCAATTTATACGCTTTGCCAATGGTTATTTAGCTGAACTAACAATTTCTGACAGGTCTTCGAACTTTAAACAGACGCTTACGTTTGCATTTCTTATCTCTAATATGTATGTATTCGAAAACTAGCTAAACGCGCGTGTTTAAAATAAATCGATAACTGCTGCAAGCACAACAGCTGTTAAGTTCACGTTTGCCATCACTTTTTTTCTTTTTGTTTTTAATTTAGTATTAGGCAACCCTGCATGAAAATACACCAACGAGAAAAAGTGTTGGCTGAATTTGTGTGCACTAAAAACAAAACAAATAGCGAAAAAAGCGAGTGTTGTGGTCAGCAGATAGGAGCAAATGCCAGGAAAATGGGTAATCAATTGGTTGGCATTGCACCATCGCAGATCTATGCAGTGGAACACTACTTTTCGGGCCAGTTTGGCAACGAAATCATTTTTGACCTGAAGTGAGTACAAAATTTAACAGCTGTGCTATGACAACTCCTATAGGTGCTATCTATGTATAGATATGTATGTGTACGAATTAATAATTTATGACGTTTCTCATCCACCCACAGCATGGGCAGTACGCGCTTCTTTAAGGTTGCCAAAGCCAAAACCGATGAGGGTTTAATTGTTGTGAAAGTGTTTGTCAAACATGATCCGACTTTACCTTTGGAGGATCACAAAGAGCGCTTGGAGAGCATCAAGAAAATATTAACGCTTGCGAATGCCGTTAATTGTTTGCCCTTTCAGCGGGTCGAGGTTTGTACGGAATTCGATTTTTCCCAAAATTTGATATCTGATAGATATTTAATCCCTTCCAGCTTATTGACAAGGCGGCCTACATAATGCGCGAGTATGTGAAGCATAGTCTTTATGATCGCGTTTCCACGCGACCATTTTTAACTGTGCTGGAGAAAAAGTGGATCACATTTCAGATTTTGTGCGCTCTGAACCAGTGTCACAAGCAGAAGATCTGTCATGGCGATATCAAGCTGGAGAACATATTGATTACCTCGTGGAATTGGATTCTGTTGTCCGACTTTGCATCTTTCAAGCCCACATATCTGCCCGAAGATAATCCAGCTGATTATACGTATTTCTTTGATACGAGTCGCCGTCGCACTTGCTACATAGCTCCCGAACGTTTTGTCAAAACTCTGTCCTCAGAAGATGATCCCTATAATGCAAATATGTCTGTTATACACTCCGATTCTATAATACGTGTGCCGACCTCATATGCAGGGAACACTCTACAGCCGGCTATGGATATCTTTTCTGCTGGGTAAGACTTGACGTAATGCACAATTAGATGACAAGAAAGTTTACTAATTCAATTCTAACTTGTAGTTGCGCCCTGCTGGAGTTGTGGACGGAGGGCACTGCTCCATTCGAGCTGTCGCAACTGCTCGCTTATAGACTCGGGGAACGAGAGTTGGTGGAGAAACACTTGGCTGGCATTGAGAATGAGCGATTGCGTAATTTGCTGGCATCTATGATTGATATTAATTCGATGAATCGCAAGAGCGCTGAGGATTATTTGGATCAGGAACGTGATCAACTATTTCCCGAATATTTTTATTCATTTCTACAGTCGTATTTGCAAATGTTCTCATCGACGCCAATTATGTCGCCGGATGATAAGATACAGTGTCTGCACAAGGATATTGGACACTGCATCAAGGTGCTGACCCAAGCACAGGACTTGACACCCAGTGACGAGGACGAACACAATCTGGAAAAAAGGGATCCGATTAAATGTGAGCGCCTGCCGCCCGAGCAGGATGGCCTAATACTAATCATCACAGTGGTGACCTCTTGTATTCGTGGACTAAAGCAGTCCAATACGAAAATTGCTGCACTGCAGCTGCTGCAAAAGCTATCCAAATATACCACCTCGGAGACCATACTGGATCGCATATTACCCTACATTGTATGTGTTGAGATTTACTTGACAAATCTTACTCTAAATCTTATGCTCTCGAACACATTTCAGCTTAATCTGGCGCAAAAGTCGACGGCTAAGGTACAGGTTCAGGCCATTGAAACGCTGACAGCCTGCCTGAGCATGGTCAAGGACATTCCGCGCAGTGATGCCAACGTCTTTCCCGAATACATCCTGCCGTACATCTCCGATCTGGCCAGCGAATCAAGTGCGGTAATTGTACGCGTTGCCTTCGCCCGGAATATTGCAGCGCTGGCAAAGAGTGCCGTGTATTTTCTGGAGGAGACGCAACGCAATGCACCCAATGAGATGCCCACTCTACGGTACGAAGCGGAGCTGAATGCCCTGCATGACATTGTGCGGCAGGCGGTGCTGAGTTTGTTGACGGACTCGCAACCGATTGTCAAGCAGACGCTAATGGAGTCGGGCATTTGTGATCTGTGTGCGTTCTTTGGCAAAGAGAAGGCCAGCGAAGTGATTCTCGCCCATATTCTGACGTTCCTCAACGATGATGATAAGAATTTGCGTGGTGCTTTCTATGATAATATTGCGGGCGTTGCTGGCTATGTGGGTTGGCAGGCTTCGGACATATTGGTGCCGCTGCTCCAACAGGGACTTACTGATCGCGAGGAGTTCGTCATTGCCAAGGCCATTAGAGCGGTAACCATACTCATTGAGCTCGGGCACATTAGGAAGCCCACCGTAACGGAGATTGTGAATGAGACCGCCTGTTATATGTGCCACCCGAATTTGTGGGTGCGTCACGAGATCTGTGGCATGATCGCCACAACGGCGCGCAATCTCAGCGCAATTGATGTGCAGTGTAAAATTATGCCAGCGATTGGTAGATTCCTCAAGGCACCCCTCATCCAAGTGGAGAAGCCGCATATTCTGCTTGACTGCCTGCTGCAGCCAATACCCAGACAGATTTTTGATAGCGTGTTGCGTTTCCAGGACATACAGCATTTCGTTGGTGCTCTCGAGGATCGGGTGCGTTTGCGTAGCAACACGCGTCACAGCGGCCAGCCGCAGGCACAGCTGGAGGACATGGGACAGACCCTGCGCAATGTAAGTGCTTTGGCAATTTCGGTTGTTCTCCAGCGAACCACTCACATTTCCAAAACACTGCAGCTTTTTAGGCGACTCAACTCGGAAGGACTGACGGAGACTATCGAGCTGCAATTGTTGGCAATGAAATCATTTTTGATATCGCTGAAGCACAAGGATTTGCAGGATCCCGATGATGCAGGCCTGGCCAATGGTCGCATTATGGTCAGCCGCAAACAAGTCGCCTGCCACGAATATCCGCTCGCCGACAAAGCCAACAAAATGTTGCTCGATAATCGTAAGACTTTTAATTGTAAATACCTTATTTCACTTTCTAATCGATAGCTGCTAATTGTTACATTAAAATATTAAATTGGTCTAATTTTAGGCACGAATGATGCACATGCTCCCACACTGGTATCGCCCGCATCCGATGCGGCTGTCACGCCCCACTTAACCGCTGGCTCATCGGGAAGTCCCGCCTCCGGCGTCATTGTGCTGGGTGTGCCGACAAGCACAGTGAGCGCGGCCACTTCACTGGGGGAATATACGATGCCGGATCGCAATTATTCGCTGGAACGTTCGTCGGAGTGCTGCAAGGACTTGGAGTCGCTGACGCTAAAGATCAAGCGTCGCTATAATGTTCTAGCACTCTCGCAACGCTGCAACTATGATAAGCTTGTGACACCGTATCCATCCAATTGGCGTCTCAATGGCACACTGGTGGCCCATCTGCATGAGCATTCCGAGTCGGTGATTAAGTTGGCTCCACTACGACCCGATGGTTCTCTGTTTGCCAGCGGCAGCATCGATGGCACTGTTCGGCTGTGGGACTGCAGCAAACTGAATGGCAATCAGGGCATCAATAAATCGCGTCAGGTTTATTTCGCTCAGACGCCAATCTACGCGCTTGCCGCCTGTGACGCAGGACAGTCGCTGGCGGTGGGCGGCAAGGATGGCAGCCTGCTCATCATGCGCATCGATCGCAATTCTACCAAGATGACGCTGCAACAGGCACTGGATCAGAAGTAAAATATATATTCTACATTATTCACATTATTGTTGAGCATAGACTAATCCAGTTTTTATCGCAGAGAACATAATAATGATGGACCCGTTGTCGATATGCATGCCTATGACCAGGCAGCGCAGAGTGTCATTGTTTATGCGACACTCTATGGCGGCATTGTGGCCTGGGATACCCGCATGCAGCATAGCGCCTGGCGCTTGCAGAATGAGCTGCGTCACGGCGTAATTACAACCATCTGTGCTGATCCAACGGGCTCGTGGCTGGCAACTGGCACCAGTGGAGGCAAGCACATCTGCTGGGATCTGCGTTTTCGGCTGCCCATAACAGAGATTAAGCATCCGGCGGACTCGTGGATAAGGAAAGTCGCCTGCCATCCCACGGAGCCATCGTATTTGATCTCCGCCTCGCAGTCGAACAATGAGGTATCCGTCTGGAACATTGAGACGAGTCAACGACAAACCGTGCTTTGGGCCAGCTCGGCACCCGTGCTCACCAACACCAGTCTCAATGATCCGGCAACGAATTGTGGCATCTTAAGTGGAGTTGTCGATGGATCACCATTTATTTTGACGGGTAGCTCGGATCAACGCATCAGATACTGGGACATTGGAGCACCAAAGAACTCGGCACTAAAAGTGCCCGCAGCCAATGATAACTTGACAAATGTATCCTTTAACTATAGGTAACTATATTGATGTTATGGATTCTCACATCTTATCACATATTTATCTTTGGCTTATTGTAGTGCCCGTCTCATCGATGGCAGCCAGGTGATTGAGGAGCAAATCATTCCTAAGTGCAATGCGGGCGACTCTCAACAGTTGCGCACTTCGATCGAAGAGAGTCCCAGATCGGGACCGGATATGCCCAAGGCAAGTCATCACGATGCGATCACCGATTTGCTCATGTGCAAGGATAAGGGTCAAATCTATATAGCATCGGCATCGCGTGACGGTGTCATCAAGCTTTGGAAGTAATATCTGTATTTTAACTCTTTATCTGTGATTAGTCCAATTAAAACAACAATATATAACTTATAACTCCAATTAGATGACTCTATTTGTTGTTCTACAGAGGCGTCCAGGCGCCTGTGCGTCTTATTTTTAAAATCTGTGTTTTAGACTGACCATAACAGAGATCAATAATCCGGCTAGATAAGGAACACCAAAGAACTCCGCGCTGAAATTGCCTGCAACCAATGATAATTTGTCAAATGTGTCCCCTAACTATAGATAATTATTCCTTATGGTTGTTCTTAGCAATGAATTTGTCTCCTCCTGGTTGCTTCTGTAAGTCTGGGCGTCTCCACAAAGCAAGGATAAGTAATAAAAAAATTATGCACCCCAAAGAATAGTCACAAATATATTAATTGATCCATTTGTATTATAAGCATGGTGCTTATTACTAATCACATTTTACATATACAAATTACACGTTAAGTTTAAAGTAGCATCATTCTTCATTAAGCAATTTGCGTTGCCAGACTGCATTTGACTAGATTTTAGTTTGACTTTTGTAGAGCAGTAGAAATGTACTTTAAATACATTTCTTTTGACGAAAAGGGCTTTAAGTTTTAATTAAAATTACACACATTTTCTCTCTTTTTATTTGTGATCAGTCTAAAATAAGCTTGATCATAGCAATATATATGCCATATCAAATGCAATATTGCACTTTTCTCATCTTTACCTTGACTTGAATGGCTCCTGTGGCCATAGATTACGCGCCACGCATTTGCAACGTGGTGGCAACGTGCACATTATAAATATTCGAATGACAACCCTACAAAACAGACGCCGCAGCCAACATCACATTTTTTGATTTTTGCAGCTGGCGCTGTTTTTCGGTTTTGTATCTTTGCAAGCGCCGTTATGAGCAGAGCAGCCCAGCCGAAATAAGTCAAACGGAACAAGTGAGTTTTGTGAGACGCTTTATTACAAAAAAAAAAACAAAAAAGGAAACAACTAACTTGTAACAATTAGTCTACTCAAAATAAAACAAAGCTATAACGGAGCACGAGACCAAAGTACCAAAGCAGCAGCAACAAGAACAAGAAGAACATCATTCCAACAACAAAAACACGCACAGCCGCAAGAGCTGTGTGCAGAAGGACAACAACAACCACAACGACAGCAATTCAAAATGGCGCCAATTAAGGGCACTCGAGCAGCGGCTGCTGGCAATCAAACATCGGTCATAAATGCAGTTCTTCCTTTGCGTGGAAAGGGGTTGACCCGACGGGGTGGGGCGGGTAACAACCAAAACAACAACAACATCGATCCAAATATGGAGAATATGCAGACGCGCGCCAAGCGCAAAGCGGACAATAGTCCCATCAAAAATGATAAGATCAAGCGCACGGCGCTGGGCAATTTGACGAACAATGTGAAAATTATGACCCTGCATCCCGGCGAAGAGGATCAGCAGCAGCAGCAACAGCAAGTACAAGCGCCCAAGAAGCCCACAGCACAGCAGCTGCAGGCGCTCCTGGATGCTCAGAACAATGACAATGTGAACGTGTTGGTCGCCGGCGCCTCCACAGCAGCCCCCTCCATGCCTAACAAAATAATGACGCGCGCCTCCAGCAAGGCAGACGATTCCGTGGAGAACTGCCACAAGGTGCTCGACAAGTTCGAGGAGGCGCTGACGCGTCCAAAGACGCGTAAGCCTCCAGTGGCCGCCAAGAAACCAATGTCCTTGCCGGATGCAGTGCCGAAGCCGTTGCTCAAGTTACCGGCACCGCCGCCACCACCACTGCCAGCAGCAGCGGCTGTCGTTAAGCCGGTGCGTCGCATCTCAAATGATTTTAACAAGACTGAGGAGAGCCTGTATATGTCTGCGCTGGAGGACGTCTCCAACTGCGAATCGATGCGTCTCTCGGGCAACTTTGAGTACGCCCGTCGTCGATCCGCCAAATTGCAACAAAAGACTGACCAGCCAACGGCAGTGCAGCAGTCGATGACTATGGCAGCCCCTGCCTCAGGCGCTGCTGTCGAATTGCCGCCCGTGCCACCTGTGCCTTCGGATGTGGAGGACTTTGATCGCAAGAATTGGGATGATCCCTTCCAGGTCTCCCACTATGCAATGGATATATTCAACTATCTGAAGCAGCGTGAACCAGAGTTCCCCATACACGATTATATGCCAGAGCAAGTACATTTGACCACCTGGATGCGAACACTGCTCGTAGACTGGATGGTCGAGGTTCAGGAGACATTTGAACTCAATCATGAGACGCTCTATTTGGCTGTCAAAATCGTTGATCTCTATTTGTGCCGCACGGTGATAAACAAGGAGAAGTTGCAGTTGTTGGGCGCCGCTGCCTTCTTTATTGCCTGCAAATATGATGAACGTCAGCCGCCATTAATTGAGGATTTCCTGTACATTTGCGATGGGGCGTACAATCACGAGGAGCTGGTCAAAATGGAGATGGAAACGTTGCGCACCATCAAATTTGATCTCGGCATACCGCTCTCGTATCGCTTCCTGCGCCGCTATGCCCGGTGCGCCAAGGTGCAGATGCCCACGTTGACCCTGGCCCGTTATATATTGGAGCTATCGCTGATGGATTATGCAACGATCGGATTTAGTGACTCAAAGATGGCATCTGCTGCACTATTTATGGCATTGCGCATGCATGGCGGCGTTGCAAATGTGCATCAAAAGGTCTGGAGCTCAACGCTTATCTACTATACGGGCTATCAGTTGGCGGATTTTGCCGAGATTATTCCCGTGCTGAATGCGGGACTGCATCAAAAGCCGCGGGCCACAATCAAGACGATACGGAACAAGTATTCACACAAGATCTTTCATGAGGTGGCCAAAGTGCCGCTGCTCAGCAATCAGGAAATGTTCGAAGGCAATCTCGATCTGAACGAAAGCACTGGATGAGAATAAATATTACCTATGGAAGCGCCAGCAAGCTTTTCCATTTAGCCAAATTAATATTCGAGAAACAAACGCAACAAAAAAAAAAAGGAAACAAAAAATGTTACGCTTCACTTAGACATTAAAGACCAAAACATAACACAAAAAAAGAATTAAGAAAATAACTAAAAAGAAGCCAATTCATCATATTCACACGGATGTTATATTATATTTTTATTTAATTGGATTTTATTTTGTAACGTTTTTCCTCCGGTTTACCAATATATGACCATTAACATTATCATTAACCATTATTAATTTTTCATTGTTTTCATTCACGTTTATTGTTTAGACACAACTGACCCCAAAAAAAAAATATAAATGTATCGATCCTATTTAAATGTATGCTATGCTATATTTCTCAGCAGAAACCCAAACAAAATATAATAACAATAAATTTTAAACACATATTTTAGGCAAAGCTCTGACATGGATTTTACTACGTGACAACAAATATATCGAGATGTTTCAGATACTACTTACGATAATATACGATACTAACAACTAACCAGGATTTGCTCCTCCAATTTTATGTATGTATTATGTTGTAGTTGTTGTAAAATGATGATGATTGTATTTGTTAAACATTCATGACTTATTATATTTATGTATGTATTATGTTCAGTGTTTGTCTAAGTAATTGTAGTCATTGTATTATGTATTTATTCCGTATGTCATGTTATCCTCTATATGTATTTGTATATGTATGTATTATGCTCTGCCAGCCAAGAAAATCAATAAACACACACACACTCACTTTTCAAAAATAATATAAATGATATATGTATATATACATATAAGTAGCTTGACGAGGAAACCTTAAGGTAGGTGAGATTACTTCACATATGAAGCGATATCTTTGTATACATATATATATTTGCAGCATTCTTGTGTGTCGCTCTAGTTTTCTTTGATTTTCTTCAGGTGAGTCCTTTGCCACACACACACACACACAAATCAATAATCTTATGTTTTTGTTTGTTGCAGGCTCTTTATTTTTTTTCGGCGCGTCTGCAACATTTTTAGCGCCAAATTATATTTTTGGGCAGGCTGCGCGCATGCGCGCCGCAAGATATTAACAAGGACATCGACATCCTCGGGTGGCCGTTCCCCGTTCTCCTCTTCTTGGTCTAAGTTCCCGCACCCGTCGTCTTTGTCCTAGAAATCACTGCATACATAACCGATTTCTACCGCTGCAATCGTGAGCCCGAAAATAAAAAGGTCCTGTCTGTCTCAATGCCTGTCTGTCTGTCTCTCAGTCTGTCTGTCTGCTTGACGTTTTCCACCACCTTTCTTAAGCATTGTGCTCCTTTTTCGACTGCCTGCAACCAGGTAGTTTTACTTCCTTTTGTATGCTTCTTGCTCAACGCAAATGCAATGCCACTGATTATTTTTCCGGTTCGCAAGGTAGGGTGTCCAGGACAAAGGCAAAACAAAAAATCAGAAATAGTTGTCCTCGTGCTGTTGCTGCTCGTCGTTCTGCTTTTTTTTTTTTGTTCAAGGTGCAACCCGGAATACATTGCTAATTACTTTGGTTTTTGGTTGTGTGCGCAGAAATCAAGTTTATTTATTTTTTTCAAAGCAGCTGCTTCTCGTAGAGACACCTTCTGACACCGAGAAGCAGGCGAAGAAGGTAAGTGAGCTTACACCTAACTTATGTCCATAACTTATACGTGTGTCTTTTTCAGTAACCTGGCCGGTTGAAGGCACCATTATAGCCGCTTCCAAAGCCACTGCCATAGCCCTGCCCACCATGATTGTTTAGCACGCCAAACGGACCCTTGTGTACACCATCCTCGGTGTATTCAGTGTGCATCTTATACCTATGATTCCAACGATCCCTTTCTCCTGGTGTTGGATGCGGCGCATAGTTGTATTGATTCTGATAGCTGGTGGGTGGTGGTGGTGCTAATGCTGCTCCTCCTGGTATTACTCCAGCTGCTCCCCCGGGGTGGTTAACTATTGGCACGCTGCCTGGCACACCTATTGGTCCTGGTGGAAAGCCCGGATAATAACCTGGCATATAGATAGGATATTGTGGCAGATATTGACCGGGATATGCATAGCCGGGATGTGGAGGCTGTGAAGACGGTGCAGGTTGATAGCCAGGAGGAAGTGTACCATAGCTTGGTGCATTGCCTCCAGAATGAGCCGCAGACAGTGGATTTGGATTAGCTGGATATTGTTGAGTAGGGTAGCCAGCCTGTCCTCCACTCGGCTGTTGACAACCAATTGGAGCTGAATTCGGATAAGCACCCGATGCAAAACCGCATGCTGGTGGTGGTGCTACTGGCAGCTGTTGTGCTCCAGGTTGTCCAGCATAACCGATGGGTTGAGGAACGGGCACGGCGTTTGTACCAGAACGTAGATCGACACCACTGCCTCCACTCTCATGACCGGAGGGTCCATCAATATCACCGTATGGATAACCTGCAGCTGGTTGCTGCCTTAAATCCGGATACAGCATGGAGTTGAGACGAGCGCGTTCATGATGACGATTGCTGGTGATGCCCCCTTTGAATGTGGAGGCCAAATTGAATTCAGTATTACTATCCTCGTTGCTCTCATCGCGCGCATAATGCGACGCCGACGATGCCTCGGCCAGGCTAAAAGTCAGGGCCAATATCACCACTAAATGAGCAATGCTCCTGCACATGTTGATGCCTCCAATGGAACTGGACAATAACAGCACACGTTATGTATATTTAAAAACCATTTTAAGCTCAGATTGTTTCAGCTGGGGTTATCGTTCAGTTCAATTGCTAGACTGACATCTTGTCTCATTGAGCAGTCAACAATCAAAACATCATTAGATGATGTGTGCAAAAAAAAACCGAACACGAAATTCTCTTAACCAAATTAAGAGGCTAAACGTGTCTAATGACAGATGAGCTTGTAAAATGCGGGGATTTTGCTTTGTTCAAGTTGCGAATTATGCTGCGGGCTATAATTGTAAAAAAAAAATACAAAGCGACAAAATCTTTCTAATAAAAAATGTATTTATAAATTTTCAATTGTGATTCTTTGTGGCACACCTAAAATTTTAAATATTATATCACGAATTTATCAAAAAATGTATATCAGATAATTATACTCATGTTAGACCTGTCACAAAATTGTAAGTAAAAAAAATTTGTTTTGAATTTTAAAAAAAAGTAATTTAAAATTTTCAATCATTTGTCAACAATTTCAAAACAACGTTCGCGCACATCAGAATTTCTATATACACTATATTTATTCAATGGGTTATTCCCATAATCTTCATGCAGAAACCTTGACTTTCTTCAGCTAAGAACATCATAGCCCGGATACTCTCACTCAGTTCACTACCATCGGAGTGACCTGATTAGGAGCATCAACATTATTGAAGGCTGTTCCATGAGTAAACACATGGAATATATTATGTATTATTATGGAATGTATATGTTTATTCATTATCAGCATGTTGCCGCTTTGCTATATAAGCTAGAGTCTTTTAAGAGATCGTCATATTAATATTAAACCGTAACAAAGATGCAGCTCAACATTGGATTTTCTTGCTTTTTGCTGTCACTCCTGCTGGGTGCGCAGGCCAAGCCGACCTTCGATAAGATGGCCGAGGTCCTGCTGGACGTACTGGATGATAGGCCCCATTACTCCAGGCCGCCACCACCACATTATGGACATGTACGACCTTCTGGACCACTTATACAAGAGGGCTACGATCATGGCTACGATTATTACTATGGAGGCGGCGGTGGACATAGCTATGGAAATGGTGGAGGAGCTGTAGGACACCCATATGGCCAGGCGCCTCCTGCCAATGGCTACTATCCCAGACCGGTACAGGGCCCAGTGAAGGGTTACTATGGGGAGCCTCAATATGATCATCATCACTATGCACCCAGTGGACCAGCTTATGGACATGGTTATGGCAGGTCAGCTCCAGCTGGAGTTGGTGGCTACAAGCAACATGGCTATTAAGATTAAGATGTTGTCAATTAGCCATTAGATAAGCTTAATTACTTTCTTCTCATAATTTATTAAAATGTTTCCCGTTTCTATCATGTAATTATTTTGTAGTATTTTTTGAGCACGAAGAACAGATTCTAAAGAGTTTATTTTTATTTGCGCATCAAATGAAAATATTTCTTTGGAATAATTTAATAAATTTCATACTGATAGACATTGTGAGTGATTGCAAATTAAATGCAAATAATTATTTAATAAGCTTTGCATATTTTGTACTAGAGTAAAAACTTGTGAGTTCTCTTCAAAGTTATGGAAGAGAATGCTATGCAATCGATATAACGGATCTGGGCTACCTGATTACCAGGTCTGAAAGGCAGATGTCTGTGCTAGTGTTGTCGGATATTTCGATCTATAGACTGACGGAATTTGTATTTCATCACGGATTATAAAATAAACACACACATTACATGTTTATAATATTACAACGTGATTAGAGTCGTCTAATAAAATATTGAATACTTATATTGGATTAATAAATACTCAAAGATAGATTTCGATTTTAACATTGCTGAAGTAAATAATGTGTATATACAAGATTATTTGTATTATCGCCCTTTTCTTAGGGGATTTCTTTTTAACTTGTCGAACCTGTTTGCAATCTATACTCTATAAAGTGATTTAACCTTCCACATGCGAAAATCGAACTTGAGTTCAAATCCCAGACAATGTTTATTTCTGAGAATATTGAATTGTTTTTGTGTTTATTAAATTACATATGATGTATAAATATTTATGTATAATTGTTAAAGCTACCTATAGTATATATAGAACAGACATGTGTAGTTATCTAATCGATCTGAGTCTACGCACATCGATTTGATCCGTTCGAAGTTGCTGACTGGGCCCATCGTCATTTTTCTGGGAATTGGGAAAGACTATTGGACGCATTTGGGACAGATGATTGGATCGGGGCGGAGATTTGGGTGTTGGATGAGGTCCCAATGGTGGAATATTTGCAATGCCGGGTCTAGGCGGAGGAGTGGGTGAAATGATCAGAGGTGGTGGATTTTTGCCTACAATTAGCGTATTCTCGGTGGGTTGTGTGGATGGCAGTATAGGGGTAGGATTAGAATTCCCATTGCCATTTATGGGGGGTGATTGGAAAGATGCATTGTTATAGTCCCAGCCGGGCTGTGGTTTACCTCCCCACCCATTCGGTGGTTCTTGCACAATTAGATTTCCCGAATTAAGCGGCGGTTGTTGTCCGTTTCCATTTCCCGACCCACTCGGTGGTTGTTGTCCGTTTCCATTTCCTGACCCATTCGGTGGTTGTTGTTCGTTCATATTTCCCCATCCATCCGGCAATTGTTGTCCATTTCCATCACCCCAGCCGGGCTGAGAGGTTTCTGTGCCATCTCCCCAACCTGATGATGGGCGTTCATTATTGTTATTCCACCCTGGCGAAGGGGAACCGGTGACAATTCCATTCGGTGGTTGTTCGTATCCATCTCCCCAGCCGGGTGGTGGTGATCCACTGTTATTGTTCCATCCTGGTGGATATGGTCTGCCTCCCCAGTGTCCTCCGCCACCCAAGCCAGGTGGCGGGTGTCTACCGCCTCCCCAACCACCCCATCCGGGAGGATTTTGCATACCACCGCCCCAACCGGAACCTGGACGTCGACCACCACCCCAGCTGCCGCCGCCTCCATTCCAACCGCCGCCGCCTCCATTCCAACCGCTGCCGCCTCTATTCGAGCCGCCGCCGCCACCATTCCAACCACCGCCGCCGCCTCCATTCCAATGCATTGGACGCGGTGGTCCCATGCCGCGTCTGTGTCCGCTTATGCCGTTAGTTTGCCAACCAACATCGCCGCCATCCTGCTGTTGCGGCCAGCCGCCGAAGCCACCGAAACCGCCCGAGGATGCCGATGAGGATGCCGATGAAGTTGCAATTGCGAATTGTGCGTAACACGTGCGGGAATAGAATAAAATTAAAAGCAGAAGGCACTTCGTCAAGGCCATTGGCTTTTCAAGTCGTGTTCGCGTCATGATCGTTGAGATATTGGCAAAACAGCGCCCATGCGCTAAGAACAACGAATTCTGACTGAGGGAAAGTTTTCTGTTTGTATATTTGTATTCGCGATAAGAGCCGATGGCGAACGCTCAGATTATATATTCAAAACCTGTCCTCGGTTTTGTTTGTCTGCTTAACGCTTATGGCTTGAGACTTGTGATTTGTGCTAATCAATGCTGAGAGCATTGATGCACGATTGTGAGAGCAGCGAAACAGATTTGCTCTCTCTCTCTCTCTCTCTATGTGCATCTAACGGACCGTATCGTCAAAGCATGTAAACAAAATTGAAATAGACTATATTTAACAATAATTGAAATAATAACAATATAACAAGTGAATACCCATGTCGACCGGACTTAACATCCATTATCATGTTCAGCTACGATATTTTCCGATGCCGATTCAATTTTTTGGGACAAGCAATATCTCTTTCGCTGTTTGACCGTTTTAAGGAAATTTAGTATATAAGTTCTGATAAAATGGATTCAAGATTTCGATTTGACACCTTGTATAAGAGTAATAAGTTTTAGCCATTTCAAATTTATAATTTTGTATGCATGGACTTGATTAGCATAAAATGGAAAAACTCTAATTTAATAATTAATATTATATGTGTACCAAAATTGCGCGAGAAATGTATGTGCTCTTGGCACGATTTGGAAATATCGATTTGATGGATTTCACATTTAAATATGTGAAAACCAAGGTTACTCCTGAAATCTCATACCATGGTATCCCTGCATGGTTTAGGGAGTGTTGTGTAGTGACAAATAAATAAATAATGAGAAGGTGTTGCATACTGATCAATGCAAATTTAAATCAACGTTGAAAGGCCTTTCACCGCTGTATATCTTTTCTTGAACTTTGTGACAAGGATATGAGATTTTGATCCAAGGTGACTGTGAGGCTTACACCTCTTAATTTCTTTTGTCCTTGTGGTAAAGTTGTAACATATATGCAACCGCCGGAGATAATTATGCAGCGAGATAAATTGAAAAAAAAAACAAATTCTATCTGAATATACAATTATTTAATATATATATATATCTTTATTTATTTTTTTTTTTGCTGTTAAATTCTTTTGTAATTTCCATATAAAAATTAACGCCATCATGCATTGACGAAATAACAGTCACAAAACAGAAAAAATAAGGAAAAAAAAATAGTAACAATAGCAAAATAATTATATGCCTATATCTTTAAATACATATGCGCACTTGCCCCTTTTTGGTTATATTGGTTATAAGTTAAGTTGAACCTGCAGAAAAAAAAATAGATAATAAAAGAATGTAATCACCCCAAACCTGAAGAAGTATGCAATAAGATTTATAAGAAGTATGCAATGAAATTTAAAATAAGTATGCAATAAACTGGTACTACAAGTATGTAATAAAAAAAATTAACTAAGAAAATAATGGAATCTGATAACTTTAAGTAGAATTTAAATTTAAATAAAAAAAAAAATGTTTTTTTTATTTAAATCAATTTTTGTTTCATTCAATTATCGTTATAATTTACCTTTATTTTTTTTTTGTTTTTTAAATTTATTTATTAAGTTTGGTAAATTTCGAAAAATGAATCAGTAAACGTTTATGTGTCCTACTGGCCGGGATGTGACTTGAGTGGACCACCTAGATTTGCTTTTGGGGACTTCCCAGGAAAAATGGCAGCGCCGGAAGTCCAATTGGTTGGGTGGGTATAGAGCGCGTTAGCGGGGTAAACAAAAACCCGCACCCCGAAACCAACAACCGAAGCCAACGAAGCCGCACCGCTTCCCCCTTAGTTGTGGACCCACCATGCTAAACTTCTTTTGGGTGAGAAGCTTGGTCATGACTTTGAATGTGTTAATGTTGGAGTTATGCTCCCAAAAAATTTTAAAAAAATGGACTCTAAAAAATTTAAAATTATGACGGCAAAGGAGTTCCCGGATGAAGCAAAAACCCACCTCCACCTCCCGGCCAGAGCTACCCCCAGTAGAGTCCTCCGCCGCAACCCATCCAGGATTCCGCTCGCCCCACTATTACTCCAAGTCGTGGTGTGGCGAGTTAGCCATAGTTTGGGGTTTTCTCCAAACGTTGGCGTCGCAATATTTAAAAACCATTTTAAGCTCAGATTGTTTCAGCTGGGGTTATCGTTCAGTTCAATTGCTAGACTGAGATTTTGTCTCATTGAGCAGTCAATAATAAAAACATCATTAGATGATGTGTGCAAAAATGCCGAATTCGAAATTCTAAGAAGTAAGAATTTCTACAGAATTTTCTACACAATGGGTGTAGAGACCTTCATGCAGAGACCTTGACTTTTTTCAGCTAAGAACGTCATTGTGTATATATGGAATATATGGACTATATGTGTTTATTCATTATCAGCATGTTGCCGCTTTGCTATATAAGCTAGAGTCTTTCAAGAGATCGTCATATTAATATTAAACCGTAACAAAGATGCAGCTCAACATTGGATTTTTTTGCATTTTGCTGTCACTCCTGCTGGGTGCTCAGGCCAAGCCGTGCTGGGATGATGTCAAAGCGATCGTGCGGATTATACTGCATGGTAGTCCCAAGCAATACACGCCGCCACAGCCACATTTTGTCTACGGTCATTATCACTATGGAGACGGCGGTGGACATATCTATGAATATGGTGGAGGACACCCATATGGCCATGGGCCTCCTCCCCATGTCTACTATCCCAGACCGGTACAATCTGAACATCAGCCCTATGCACCCAGTGGACCAGCTTATGGAGATGGTTATGGCAGATCAGCTCCAGCTGGAGTTGGTGGCTACAAGCAACATGGCTATCAAGATTAAGATGTTGTCAATTCGATTATATGAATATTAGATAACCTTAATTACTTTCTTCTCATGAATTTATTAAAATGTTTCCCGTTTTTATCATGTAATTATTTTGTAGTATTTTTTGAGCACAAAGAACAGATTCTAAAGAGTTTATTTTTATTTGCGCATCAAATGAAAATATTTCTTTGGAATAATTTAATAAATTTCATACTGATAGACATTGTGAGTGATTGCAAATTAAATGCAAATAATTATTTAATAAGCTTTGCATATTTTGTACTAGAGTAAAAACTTGTGAGTTCTCTTCAAAGTTATGGAAGAGAATGCTATGCAATCGATATAACGGATCTGGGCTACCTGATTACCAGGTCTGAAAGTCAGGTGTCTGTGCTAGTGTTGTCAGATATAAACACAGATATTACAACGTAATTAGAGTCGTCTAATAAAATATTGAATACTTATATTGGATTAATAAATACTCAAAGATAGATTTCGATTTTAACATTGCTGAAGTAAATAATGTGTATATACAAGATTATTTGTATTATCGCCCTTTTCTTAGGGGATTTCTTTTTAACTTGTCGAACCTGTTTGCAATCTATACTCTATAAAGTGATTTAACCTTCCACATGCGAAAATCGAACTTGAGTTCAAATCCCAGACAATGTTTATTTCTGAGAATATTGAATTGTTTTTGTGTTTATTAAATTACATATGATGTATAAATATTTATGTATAATTGTTAAAGCTACCTATAGTATATATAGAACAGACATGTGTAGTTATCTAATTGATCTGAGTCTACGCACATCGATTTGATCCGTTCGAAGTTGCTGACTGGGCCCATCGTCATTTTTCTGGGAATTGGGAAAGACAATTGGACGCAATTGGGACAGATGATTGGATCGGGGCGGAGATTTGGGTGTTGGATGAGGTCCCAATGGTGGAATATTTGCAATGCCGGGTCTAGGCGGAGGAGTGGGTGAAATGATCAGAGGTGGTGGATTTTTGCCTACAATGAGCGTATTCTTGGTGGGTTGTGTGGATGGCAGTATAGGGGTAGGATTAGAATTCCCATTGCCATTGATGGGGGGTGATTGGAAAGATCCATTTCCATTCCCCGATCCACTTGGTGGTTGTTTTTCGTTATTATTGTTGTTATTATTCCATTCTGGCGAAGGGGAACCGGTGACATTTCCATTTGGTAGTTGAACGTATCAATCTCCCCAGCCGGGTGGTGGTGATCCACTGTTATTGTTCCATCCTGGTGGATATGGTCTGCCTCCCCAGTGTCCTCCCACACCCCAGCCAGGTGGCGGCTGTCTACCGCCTTCCCAACCACCTTATCAGGGAGGATTTGGCTTACCACCGCCCCAACCGGAACCTGGGACCCCACCTCCATTCCAATGCATTGGACGCGGTGGTCCCATGCCGCGTCTGTGTCCGCTTATGTCGTTAGTTTGCCAACCAACACCGCCGTCATTCTCCTGTTACGGCCAGCCGCCGAAGCCACCGAAACCGCCCGAGGATGCCGATGAGGATGCCGATGAAGTGCAATTGCGAATTGTGCGTAACACGTGCGGGAATAGAATAAAATTAAAAGCAGAAGGCACTTCGTCAAGGCCATTGGCTTTTCAAGTCGTGTTCGCGTCATGATCGTTGAGATATTGGCAAAACAGCGCCCATGCGCTAAGAACAACGAATTCTGACTGAGGGAAAGTTTTCTGTTTGTATATTTGTATTCGCGATAAGAGCCGATGGCGAACGCTCAGATTATATATTCAAAACCTGTCCTCGGTTTTGTTTGTCTGCTTAACGCTTATGGCTTGAGACTTGTGATTAATCAATGCTGAGAGCATTGATGCACGATTGTGAGAGCAGCGAAACAGATTTGCTCTCTCTCTCCTCTCTCTCTCTCTCTCTCTCTCTCTCTCTCTCTCTCTATGTGCATCTAACGGACCGTATCGTCAAAGCATGTAAGCAAAATTGAAATAGACTACATTTAAAAATAATTGAAATAATAACAATATAAAAAGAAAATACGGTTATCTAATCCGCGCCGATGTTTATATACCCTTGTCGACCGGACTTAACATCCATTATCATGTTCCGCTACGATATTTTCCGATGCCAATTTTTTGGGACAAGCAATATCTCTTTCGCTGTTTGACCGTTTTAAGGAAATTTAGTATATAAGTTCTGATAAAATGGATTCAGGATTTCGATTTGACACCTTGTATAAGAGTAATAAGTTTTAGCCATTTCAAATTTATAATTTTGTATGCATGGACTTGATTAGCATAAAATGGAAAAACTCTAATTTAATAATTAATATTACATGTGTACCAAAATTGCGCGAGAAATGTATGTGCTCTTGGCACGATTTGGAAATATCGATTTGATGGATTTCACATTTAAATATGTGAAAACCAAGGTTACTCCTGAAATCTCATACCATGGTATCCCTGCATGGTTTAGGGAGTGTTGTGTAGTGACAAATAAATAAATAATGAGAAGGTGTTGCATACTGATCAATGCAAATTTAAATCAACGTTGAAAGGCCTTTCACCGCTGTATATCTTTTCTTGAACTTTGTGACAAGGATATGAGATTTTGATCCAAGGTGACTGTGAAGCTTTCACCTCTTAATTTCTTTTGTCCTTGTGGTAAAGTTGTAACATATATGCAACCGCCGGAGATAATTATGCAGCGAGATAAATTGAAAAAAAAAACAAATTCTATCTGAATATACAATTATTTAATATATATATATCATTATTTATTTTTATTTTTGCTGTTAAATTCTTTTGTAATTTCCATATAAAAATTAACGCCATCATGCATTGACGAAATAACAGTCACAAAACAGAAAAAATAAGGAAAAAAAATAGTAACAATATCAAAAGAATTATATGCCTATATCTTTAAACACATATGCGCACTTGCCCCTTTTTGGTTATATTGGTTATAAGTTAAGTTGAACCTGCAGACAAAATAAAATTGATAATAAGTGAATGTTATCACCCCAAACCTGAAGAAGTATGCAATAAGATTTATAAGAAGTATGCAATGAAATTTAAAATAAGTATGCAATAAACTGGTACTACAAGTATGTAATAAAAAAAATTAACTAAGAAAATAATGGAATCTGATAACTTTAAGTAGAATTTAAATTTAATTTAAAAAAAAATGTTTTTTTTATTTAAATCAATTTTTGTTTCATTCAATTATCGTTATAATTTACCTTTATTTTTTTTTTGTTTTTTAAATTTATTTATTAAGTTTGGTAAATATAGAAAAATGAATCAGTAAACGTTTATGTGTCCTACTGGCCGGGATGTGACTTGAGTGGACCACCTAGATTTGCTTTTGGGGACTTCCCAGGAAAAATGGCAGCGCCGGAAGTCCAATTGGTTGGGTGGGTATAGAGCGCGTTAGCGGGGTAAACAAAAACCCGCACCCCGAAACCAACAACCGAAGCCAACGAAGCCGCACCGCTTCCCGCCTTAGTTGTGGACCCACCATGCTAAACTTCTTTTGGGTGAGAAGCTTGGTCATGACTTTGAATGTGTTAATGTTGGAGTTATACTCCCAAAAAATTAAAAAAAATGGACTCTAAAAAATTTAAAATTATGACGGCAAAGGAGTTTCCGGATGAAGCAAGAACCCACCCCCACCTTTCGGCACGAGCTACCCCCAGTAGAGTCCTCCGCCGCAACCCATCCAGGATTCCGCTCGCCCCACTATTACCCCAAGTCGTGGTGTGGCGAGTTAGCCATAGTTTGGGGTTTTCTCCAAACGTTGGCGTCGCAATATTTAAAAACCATTTTAAGCTCAGATTGTTTCAGCTGGGGTTATCGTTCAGTTCAATTGCTAGACTGAGATTTTGTCTCATTGAGCAGTCAATAATAAAAACATCATTAGATGATGTGTGCAAAAATGCCGAATTCGAAATTCTAAGAAGTAAGAATTTCTACAGAATTTTCTACACAATGGGTGTAGAGACCTTCATGCAGAGACCTTGACTTTTTTCAGCTAAGAACGTCATTGTGTATATATGGAATATATGGACTATATGTGTTTATTCATTATCAGCATGTTGCCGCTTTGCTATATAAGCTAGAGTCTTTCAAGAGATCGTCATATTAATATTAAACCGTAACAAAGATGCAGCTCAACATTGGATTTTTTTGCATTTTGCTGTCACTCCTGCTGGGTGCTCAGGCCAAGCCGTGCTGGGATAATGTCAAAGCGATCGTGCGGACTATACTGCATGGTAGTCCCAAGGAATCCACGCCGCCACATCCACATGTTGTCTATATCTATGAACATGGTGGAGGACACCCATATGGCCATGGGCCTCCTCCCTATGGCTACTATCCCAGACCGGTACAATCTGAACATCAGCCCTATGCACCCAGTGGACCAGCTTATGGAGATGGTTATGGGAGATCAGCTCCAGCTGGAGTTGGTGGCTACAAGCAACATGGCTATCAAGATTAAGATGTTATCAATTCGATTATATGAATATTAGATAACCTTAATTACTTTCTTCTCATGATTTATTAAAATGTTTCCCGTTTTTATCATGTAATTATTTTGTAGTATTTTTTGAGCACAAAGAACAGATTCTAAAGAGTTTATTTTTATTTGCGCATCAAATGAAAATATTTCTTTGGAATAATTTAATAAATTTCATACTGATAGACATTGTGAGTGATTGCAAATTAAATGCAAATAATTATTTAATAAGCTTTGCATATTTTGTACTAGAGTAAAAACTTGTGAGATCTCTTCAAAGTTATGGAAGAGAATGCTATGCAATCGATATAACGGATCTGGGCTACCTGATTACCAGGTCTGAAAGGCAGGTGTCTGTGCTAGTGTTGGCAGATATAAACACAGATATTACAACGTAATTAGAGTCGTCTAATAAAATATTGAATACTTATATTGGATTAATAAATACTCAAAGATAGATTTCGATTTTTACATTGCTGAAGTAAATAATGTGTATATACAAGATTATTTGTATTATCGCCCTTTTCTTAGGGGATTTCTTTTTAACTTGTCGAACCTGTTTGCAATCTATACTCTATAAAGTGATTTAACCTTCCACATGCGAAAATCGAACTTGAGTTCAAATCCCAGACAATGTTTATTTCTGAGAATATTGAATTGTTTTTGTGTTTATTAAATTACATATGATGTATAAATATTTATGTATAATTGTTAAAGCTACCTATAGTATATATAGAACAGACATGTGTAGTTATCTAATTGATCTGAGTCTACGCACATCGATTTGATCCGTTCGAAGTTGCTGACTGGGCCCATCGTCATTTTTCTGGGAATTGGGAAAGACAATTGGACGCAATTGGGACAGATGATTGGATCGGGGCGGAGATTTGGGTGTTGGATGAGGTCCCAATGGTGGAATATTTGCAATGCCGGGTCTAGGCGGAGGAGTGGGTGAAATGATCAGAGGTGGTGGATTTTTGCCTACAATGAGCGTATTCTTGGTGGGTTGTGTGGATGGCAGTATAGGGGTAGGATTAGAATTCCCATTGCCATTGATGGGGGGTGATTGGAAAGATCCATTTCCATTCCCCGATCCACTTGGTGGTTGTTTTTCGTTATTATTGTTGTTATTATTCCATTCTGGCGAAGGGGAACCGGTGACATTTCCATTTGGTAGTTGAACGTATCAATCTCCCCAGCCGGGTGGTGGTGATCCACTGTTATTGTTCCATCCTGGTGGATATGGTCTGCCTCCCCAGTGTCCTCCCACACCCCAGCCAGGTGGCGGCTGTCTACCGCCTTCCCAACCACCTTATCAGGGAGGATTTGGCTTACCACCGCCCCAACCGGAACCTGGGACCCCACCTCCATTCCAATGCATTGGACGCGGTGGTCCCATGCCGCGTCTGTGTCCGCTTATGTCGTTAGTTTGCCAACCAACACCGCCGTCATTCTCCTGTTACGGCCAGCCGCCGAAGCCACCGAAACCGCCCGAGGATGCCGATGAGGATGCCGATGAAGCTGCAATTGCGAATTGTGCGTAACACGTGCGGGAATAGAATAAAATTAAAAGCAGAAGGCACTTCGTCAAGGCCATTGGCTTTTCAAGTCGTGTTCGCGTCATGATCGTTGAGATATTGGCAAAACAGCGCCCATGCGCTAAGAACAACGAATTCTGACTGAGGGAAAGTTTTGTGTTTGTATATTTGTATTCGCGATAAGAGCCGATGGCGAACGCTCAGATTATATATTCAAAACCTGTCCTCGGTTTTGTTTGTCTGCTTAACGCTTATGGCTTGAGACTTGTGATTTGTGCTAATCAATACTGAGAGCATTGATGCACGATTGTGAGAGCAGCGAAACAGATTTGCTCTCTCTTTCTCTCTCTCTCTCTCTCTATGTGCATCTAACGGACCGTATCGTCAAAGCATGTAAACAAAATTGAAATAGACTATATTTAACAATAATTGAAATAATAACAATATAACAAGTGAATACCCATGTCGACCGGACTTAACATCCATTATCATGTTCCGCTACGATATTTTCCGATGCCAATTTTTTGGGACAAGCAATATCTCTTTCGCTGTTTGACCGTTTTAAGGAAATTTAGTATATAAGTTCTGATAAAATGGATTCAGGATTTCGATTTGACACCTTGTATAAGAGTAATAAGTTTTAGCCATTTCAAATTTATAATTTTGTATGCATGGACTGGATTAGCATAAAATGGAAAAACTCTAATTTAATAATTAATATTACATGTGTACCAAAATTGCGCGAGAAATGTATGTGCTCTTGGCACGATTTGGAAATATCGATTTGATGGATTTCACATTTAAATATGTGAAAACCAAGGTTACTCCTGAAATCTCATACCATGGTATCCCTGCATGGTTTAGGGAGTGTTGTGTAGTGACAAATAAATAAATAATGAGAAGGTGTTGCATACTGATCAATGCAAATTTAAATCAACGTTGAAAGGCCTTTCACCGCTGTATATCTTTTCTTGAACTTTGTGACAAGGATATGAGATTTTGATCCAAGGTGACTATGAAGTTTTCACCTCTTAATTTCTTTTGTCCTTGTGGTAAAGTTGTAACATATATGCAACCGCCGGAGATAATTATGCAGCGAGATAAATTGAAAAAAAAAACAAATTCTATCTGAATATACAATTATTTAATATATATATATCTTTATTTATTTTTATTTTTGCTGTTAAATTCTTTTGTAATTTCCATATAAAAATTAACGCCATCATGCATTGACGAAATAACAGTCACAAAACAGAAAAAATAAGGAAAAAAAATAGTAACAATAGCAAAATAATTATATGCCTATATCTTTAAATACATATGCGCACTTGCCCCTTTTTGGTTATATTGGTTATAAGTTAAGTTGAACCTGCAGAAAAAAAAATAGATAATAAAAGAATGTAATCACCCCAAACCTGAAGAAGTATGCAATAAGATTTATAAGAAGTATGCAATGAAATTTAAAATAAGTATGCAATAAACTGGTACTACAAGTATGTAATAAAAAAAATTAACTAAGAAAATAATGGAATCTGATAACTTTAAGTAGAATTTAAATTTAAATAAAAAAAAAAATGTTTTTTTTATTTAAATCAATTTTTGTTTCATTCAATTATCGTTATAATTTACCTTTATTTTTTTTTTGTTTTTTAAATTTATTTATTAAGTTTGGTAAATTTCGAAAAATGAATCAGTAAACGTTTATGTGTCCTACTGGCCGGGATGTGACTTGAGTGGACCACCTAGATTTGCTTTTGGGGACTTCCCAGGAAAAATGGCAGCGCCGGAAGTCCAATTGGTTGGGTGGGTATAGAGCGCGTTAGCGGGGTAAACAAAAACCCGCACCCCGAAACCAACAACCGAAGCCAACGAAGCCGCACCGCTCCCGCCTAGTTGTGGACCCACCATGCTAAACTTCTTTTGGGTGAGAAGCTTGGTCATGACTTTGAATGTGTTAATGTTGGAGTTATGCTCCCAAAAAATTTTAAAAAAATGGACTCTAAAAAATTTAAAATTATGACGGCAAAGGAGTTCCCGGATGAAGCAAAAACCCACCTCCACCTCCCGGCCAGAGCTACCCCCAGTAGAGTCCTCCGCCGCAACCCATCCAGGATTCCGCTCGCCCCACTATTACTCCAAGTCGTGGTGTGGCGAGTTAGCCATAGTTTGGGGTTTTCTCCAAACGTTGGCGTCGCAATATTTAAAAACCATTTTAAGCTCAGATTGTTTCAGCTGGGGTTATCGTTCAGTTCAATTGCTAGACTGAGATTTTGTCTCATTGAGCAGTCAATAATAAAAACATCATTAGATGATGTGTGCAAAAATGCCGAATTCGAAATTCTAAGAAGTAAGAATTTCTACAGAATTTTCTACACAATGGGTGTAGAGACCTTCATGCAGAGACCTTGACTTTTTTCAGCTAAGAACGTCATTGTGTATATATGGAATATATGGACTATATGTGTTTATTCATTATCAGCATGTTGCCGCTTTGCTATATAAGCTAGAGTCTTTCAAGAGATCGTCATATTAATATTAAACCGTAACAAAGATGCAGCTCAACATTGGATTTTTTTGCATTTTGCTGTCACTCCTGCTGGGTGCTCAGGCCAAGCCGTGCTGGGATGATGTCAAAGCGATCGTGCGGATTATACTGCATGGTAGTCCCAAGCAATACACGCCGCCACAGCCACATTTTGTCTACGGTCATTATCACTATGGAGACGGCGGTGGACATATCTATGAATATGGTGGAGGACACCCATATGGCCATGGGCCTCCTCCCCATGTCTACTATTCCAGACCGGTACAATCTAAACATCAGCCCTATGCACCCAGTGGACCAGCTTATGGAGATGGTTATGGCAGATCAGCTCCAGCTGGAGTTGGTGGCTACAAGCAACATGGCTATCAAGATTAAGATGTTGTCAATTAGCCATTAGATAAGCTTAATTACTTTCTTCTCATAATTTATTAAAATGTTTCCCGTTTTTATCATGTAATTATTTTGTAGTATTTTTTGAGCACGAAGAACAGATTCTAAAGAGTTTATTTTTATTTGCGCATCAAATGAAAATATTTCTTTGGAATAATTTAATAAATTTCATACTGATAGACATTGTGAGTGATTGCAAATTAAATGCAAATAATTATTTAATAAGCTTTGCATATTTTGTACTAGAGTAAAAACTTGTGAGTTCTCTTCAAAGTTATGGAAGAGAATGCTATGCAATCGATATAACGGATCTGGGCTACCTGATTACCAGGTCTGAAAGGCAGATGTCTGTGCTAGTGTTGTCGGATATTTCGATCTATAGACTGACGGAATTTGTATTTCATCACGGATTATAAAATAAACACAGATATTACATGTTAATAATATTACAACGTAATTAGAGTCGTCTAATAAAATATTGAATACTTTTATTGGATTAATAAATACTCAAAGATAGATTTCGATTTTAACATTGCTGAAGTAAATAATGTGTATACACAAAATTATTTGTATTATCGCCCTTTTCTTAGGGGATTTCTTTTTAACTTGTCGAACCTGTTTGCAATCTATACTCTATAAAGTGATTTAACCTTCCACATGCGAAAATCGAACTTGAGTTCAAATCCCAGACAATGTTTATTTCTGAGAATATTGAATTGTTTTTGTGTTTATTAAATTACATATGATGTATAAATATTTATGTATAATTGTTAAAGCTACCTATAGTATATATAGAACAGACATGTGTAGTTATCTAATTGATCTGAGTCTACGCACATCGATTTGATCCGTTCGAAGTTGCTGACTGGGCCCATCGTCATTTTTCTGGGAATTGGGAAAGACAATTGGACGCAATTGGGACAGATGATTGGATCGGGGCGGAGATTTGGGTGTTGGATGAGGTCCCAATGGTGGAATATTTGCAATGCCGGGTCTAGGCGGAGGAGTGGGTGAAATGATCAGAGGTGGTGGATTTTTGCCTACAATGAGCGTATTCTTGGTGGGTTGTGTGGATGGCAGTATAGGGGTAGGATTAGAATTCCCATTGCCATTGATGGGGGGTGATTGGAAAGATCCATTTCCATTCCCCGATCCACTTGGTGGTTGTTTTTCGTTATTATTGTTGTTATTATTCCATTCTGGCGAAGGGGAACCGGTGACATTTCCATTTGGTAGTTGAACGTATCAATCTCCCCAGCCGGGTGGTGGTGATCCACTGTTATTGTTCCATCCTGGTGGATATGGTCTGCCTCCCCAGTGTCCTCCCACACCCCAGCCAGGTGGCGGCTGTCTACCGCCTTCCCAACCACCTTATCAGGGAGGATTTGGCTTACCACCGCCCCAACCGGAACCTGGGACCCCACCTCCATTCCAATGCATTGGACGCGGTGGTCCCATGCCGCGTCTGTGTCCGCTTATGTCGTTAGTTTGCCAACCAACACCGCCGTCATTCTCCTGTTACGGCCAGCCGCCGAAGCCACCGAAACCGCCCGAGGATGCCGATGAGGATGCCGATGAAGTTGCAATTGCGAATTGTGCGTAACACGTGCGGGAATAGAATAAAATTAAAAGCAGAAGGCACTTCGTCAAGGCCATTGGCTTTTCAAGTCGTGTTCGCGTCATGATCGTTGAGATATTGGCAAAACAGCGCCCATGCGCTAAGAACAACGAATTCTGACTGAGGGAAAGTTTTCTGTTTGTATATTTGTATTCGCGATAAGAGCCGATGGCGAACGCTCAGATTATATATTCAAAACCTGTCCTCGGTTTTGTTTGTCTGCTTAACGCTTATGGCTTGAGACTTGTGATTTGTGCTAATCAATGCTGAGAGCATTGATGCACGATTGTGAGAGCAGCGAAACAGATTTGCTCTCTCTCTCTCTCTCTCTCTCTCTCTCTCTCTCTCTCTCTCCCTCTCTCTATGTGCATCTAACGGACCGTATCGTCAAAGCATGTAAGCAAAATTGAAATAGACTACATTTAAAAATAATTGAAATAATAACAATATAAAAAGAAAATACGGTTATCTAATCCGCGCCGAAGTTTATATACCCTTGTCGACCGGACTTAACATCCATTATCATGTTCCGCTACGATATTTTCCGATGCCAATTTTTTGGGACAAGCAATATCTCTTTCGCTGTTTGACCGTTTTAAGGAAATTTAGTATATAAGTTCTGATAAAATGGATTCAGGATTTCGATTTGACACCTTGTATAAGAGTAATAAGTTTTAGCCATTTCAAATTTATAATTTTGTATGCATGGACTTGATTAGCATAAAATGGAAAAACTCTAATTTAATAATTAATATTATATGTGTACCAAAATTGCGCGAGAAATGTATGTGCTCTTGGCACGATTTGGAAATATCGATTTGATGGATTTCACATTTAAATATGTGAAAACCAAGGTTACTCCTGAAATCTCATACCATGGTATCCCTGCATGGTTTAGGGAGTGTTGTGTAGTGACAAATAAATAAATAATGAGAAGGTGTTGCATACTGATCAATGCAAATTTAAATCAACGTTGAAAGGCCTTTCACCGCTGTATATCTTTTCTTGAACTTTGTGACAAGGATATGAGATTTTGATCCAAGGTGACTGTGAAGCTTACACCTCTTAATTTCTTTTGTCCTTGTGGTAAAGTTGTAACATATATGCAACCGCCGGAGATAATTATGCAGCGAGATAAATTGAAAAAAAAAACAAATTCTATCTGAATATACAATTATTTAATATATATATATAATTATTTATTTTTTTTTTTTGCTGTTAAATTCTTTTGTAATTTCCATAAAAAAATTAACGCCATCATGCATTGACGAAATAACAGTCACAAAACAGAAAAAATAAGGAAAAAAAAATAGTAACAATAGCAAAATAATTATATGCCTATATCTTTAAATACATATGCGCACTTGCCCCTTTTTGGTTATATTGGTTATAAGTTAAGTTGAACCTGCAGAAAAAAAAATAGATAATAAAAGAATGTAATCACCCCAAACCTGAAGAAGTATGCAATAAGATTTATAAGAAGTATGCAATGAAATTTAAAATAAGTATGCAATAAACTGGTACTACAAGTATGTAATAAAAAAAATTAACTAAGAAAATAATGGAATCTGATAACTTTAAGTAGAATTTAAATTTAATTTAAAAAAAAATGTTTTTTTTATTTAAATCAATTTTTGTTTCATTCAATTATCGTTATAATTTACCTTTATTTTTTTTTTGTTTTTTAAATTTATTTATTAAGTTTGGTAAATATAGAAAAATGAATCAGTAAACGTTTATGTGTCCTACTGGCCGGGATGTGACTTGAGTGGACCACCTAGATTTGCTTTTGGGGACTTCCCAGGAAAAATGGCAGCGCCGGAAGTCCAATTGGTTGGGTGGGTATAGAGCGCGTTAGCGGGGTAAACAAAAACCCGCACCCCGAAACCAACAACCGAAGCCAACGAAGCCGCACCGCTTCCCCCTTAGTTGTGGACCCACCATGCTAAACTTCTTTTGGGTGAGAAGCTTGGTCATGACTTTGAATGTGTTAATGTTGGAGTTATACTCCCAAAAAATTAAAAAAAATGGACTCTAAAAAATTTAAAATTATGACGGCAAAGGAGTTTCCGGATGAAGCAAGAACCCACCCCCACCTTTCGGCACGAGCTACCCCCAGTAGAGTCCTCCGCCGCAACCCATCCAGGATTCCGCTCGCCCCACTATTACCCCAAGTCGTGGTGTGGCGAGTTAGCCATAGTTTGGGGTTTTCTCCAAACGTTGGCGTCGCAATATTTAAAAACCATTTTAAGCTCAGATTGTTTCAGCTGGGGTTATCGTTCAGTTCAATTGCTAGACTGAGATTTTGTCTCATTGAGCAGTCAATAATAAAAACATCATTAGATGATGTGTGCAAAAATGCCGAATTCGAAATTCTAAGAAGTAAGAATTTCTACAGAATTTTCTACACAATGGGTGTAGAGACCTTCATGCAGAGACCTTGACTTTTTTCAGCTAAGAACGTCATTGTGTATATATGGAATATATGGACTATATGTGTTTATTCATTATCAGCATGTTGCCGCTTTGCTATATAAGCTAGAGTCTTTCAAGAGATCGTCATATTAATATTAAACCGTAACAAAGATGCAGCTCAACATTGGATTTTTTTGCATTTTGCTGTCACTCCTGCTGGGTGCTCAGGCCAAGCCGTGCTGGGATAATGTCAAAGCGATCGTGCGGACTATACTGCATGGTAGTCCCAAGGAATCCACGCCGCCACATCCACATGTTGTCTATATCTATGAACATGGTGGAGGACACCCATATGGCCATGGGCCTCCTCCCTATGGCTACTATCCCAGACCGGTACAATCTGAACATCAGCCCTATGCACCCAGTGGACCAGCTTATGGAGATGGTTATGGGAGATCAGCTCCAGCTGGAGTTGGTGGCTACAAGCAACATGGCTATCAAGATTAAGATGTTATCAATTCGATTATATGAATATTAGATAACCTTAATTACTTTCTTCTCATGATTTATTAAAATGTTTCCCGTTTTTATCATGTAATTATTTTGTAGTATTTTTTGAGCACAAAGAACAGATTCTAAAGAGTTTATTTTTATTTGCGCATCAAATGAAAATATTTCTTTGGAATAATTTAATAAATTTCATACTGATAGACATTGTGAGTGATTGCAAATTAAATGCAAATAATTATTTAATAAGCTTTGCATATTTTGTACTAGAGTAAAAACTTGTGAGATCTCTTCAAAGTTATGGAAGAGAATGCTATGCAATCGATATAACGGATCTGGGCTACCTGATTACCAGGTCTGAAAGGCAGGTGTCTGTGCTAGTGTTGTCAGATATAAACACAGATATTACAACGTAATTAGAGTCGTCTAATAAAATATTGAATACTTATATTGGATTAATAAATACTCAAAGATAGATTTCGATTTTAACATTGCTGAAGTAAATAATGTGTATATACAAGATTATTTGTATTATCGCCCTTTTCTTAGGGGATTTCTTTTTAACTTGTCGAACCTGTTTGCAATCTATACTCTATAAAGTGATTTAACCTTCCACATGCGAAAATCGAACTTGAGTTCAAATCCCAGACAATGTTTATTTCTGAGAATATTGAATTGTTTTTGTGTTTATTAAATTACATATGATGTATAAATATTTATGTATAATTGTTAAAGCTACCTATAGTATATATAGAACAGACATGTGTAGTTATCTAATTGATCTGAGTCTACGCACATCGATTTGATCCGTTCGAAGTTGCTGACTGGGCCCATCGTCATTTTTCTGGGAATTGGGAAAGACAATTGGACGCAATTGGGACAGATGATTGGAACGGGGCGGAGATTTGGGTGTTGGATGAGGTCCCAATGGTGGAATATTTGCAATGCCGGGTCTAGGCGGAGGAGTGGGTGAAATGATCAGAGGTGGTGGATTTTTGCCTACAATGAGCGTATTCTTGGTGGGTTGTGTGGATGGCAGTATAGGGGTAGGATTAGAATTCCCATTGCCATTGATGGGGGGTGATTGGAAAGATCCATTGTAATCGTCCCAGCCGGGCTGAGGTTTACCTCCCCACCCATTCGGTGGTTCTTGTACAATTAGATTTCCCGAATTAATCGGCGGTTGTTGTCCGTTTCCATTCCCCGATCCACTTGGTGGTTGTTTTTCGTTATTATTGTTGTTATTATTCCATTCTGGCGAAGGGGAACCGGTGACATTTCCATTTGGTAGTTGAACGTATCAATCTCCCCAGCCGGGTGGTGGTGATCCACTGTTATTGTTCCATCCTGGTGGATATGGTCTGCCTCCCCAGTGTCCTCCCACACCCCAGCCAGGTGGCGGCTGTCTACCGCCTTCCCAACCACCTTATCAGGGAGGATTTGGCTTACCACCGCCCCAACCGGAACCTGGGACCCCACCTCCATTCCAATGCATTGGACGCGGTGGTCCCATGCCGCGTCTGTGTCCGCTTATGTCGTTAGTTTGCCAACCAACACCGCCGTCATTCTCCTGTTACGGCCAGCCGCCGAAGCCACCGAAACCGCCCGAACGCTCAGAGTTTATATTCAAAACCTGTCCTCGGTTTTGTTTGTCTGCTTAACGCTTATGGCTTGAGACTTGTGATTTGTGCTAATCAATGCTGAGAGCATTGATGCACGATTGTGAGAGCAGCGAAACAGATTTGCTCTCTCTCTCTCTCTCTCTCTCTCTCTCTCCCTCTCTCTATGTGCATCTAACGGACCGTATCTTCAAAGCATGTAAACAAAATTGAAATAGACTACATTTAAAAATAATTGAAATAATAACAATATAAAACGAAAATACGGTTATCTAAACCGCGCCGATGTTTATATACCCTGATCGACCGGACTTAACATCCATTATCATGTTCCGCTACGATATTTTTGTTCCGATTCAATGTTTTCGGGACAAGCAATATCTTTTTCGCTATCTGACCGTTTTAAGGAAATTTAGCATGTAAGTTCTAATTCTGATTTTGATTTTAAATCTTAATCTGATAAAATGGATTCAGGATTTCGATTTGACACCTTGTATAAGAGTAATAAGTTTTAGCCATTTCAAATTTATAATTTTGTATGCATGCACTTGATTAGCATAAAATGGAAAACTCTAATTTAATAATTAATATTACATGTGTACCAAAATTGTGGGAGAAATGTACGTGCTCTTGGCACGATTTGGAAATATCGATTTGATGGATTTCACATTGAAATATGTGAAAACCAAGTTGAAAGGCCTTTCACCGCTGTATATCTTTTCTTGAACTTTGTGACAAGGATATGAGATTTTGATCCAAGGTGACTATGAAGTTTTCACCTCTTAATTTCTTTTGTCCTTGTGGTAAAGTTGTAACATGTATACAACCGCCGGAGATAATTATGCAGCGAGATAAATTGAAAAAAAAAAACAAATTCTATCTGAATATACAATTATTTAATATATATATATCTTTATTTTTTTTATTTTTGCTGTTAAATTCTTTTGTAATTTCCATATAAAAATTAACGCCATCATGCATTGACGAAATAACAGTCACAAAACAGAAAAAATAAGGAAAAAAAATAGTAACAATATCAAAAGAATTATATGCCTATATCTTTAAACACATATGCGCACTTGCCCCTTTTAGGTTATATTGGTTATAAGTTAAGTTGAACCTGCAGACAAAATAAAATTGATAATAAGTGAATGTTATAACCCCAAACCTGAAGAAGTATGCAATAAGATTTATAAGAAGTATGCAATGAAATTTAAAATAAGTACAAGTATGCAATAAACTGGTACTACAAGTATGTAATAAAAAAAATTAACTAAGAAAATAATGGAATCTGATAACTTTAAGTAGAATTTAAATTTAATTTTAAAAAAAATGTTTTTATTTTTATTTAAATCAATTTTTGTTTCATTCAATTATCGTTATAATTTAGTTTTATTTCTTTTTTGTTTTATTAAATTTTTTTATGAAGTTTGGTAAATATAGAAAAATGAATCAGTGAACGTTTATGTGTCCTACTGGCCAGGATGTGACTTGAATGGACCACCTAGATTTGCTTTTGGGGACTTCCCAGGAAAAATGGCAGCGCCGGAAGTCCAATTGGTTGGGTAAACAAAAACCCGCACCCCGAAACCAACAACCGAAGCCAACGAAACCGCACCGCTCCCGCCTAGTTGTGGATCCACCATGCTAAACTTCTTTTGGGTGAGAAGCTTGGTCATGACTTTGAATGTGTTAATGTTGGAATTATACTCCCAAAAAATTAAAAAAAATTGACTCTACAAAATTTAAAATTATGACGGCAAAGGAGTTTCCGGATGAAGCAAGAACCCACCCCCACCTTTCGGCACGAGCTACCCCCAGTAGAGTCCTCCGCCGCTACCCATCCAGGATTCCGCTCGCCCCACTTTTACCCCAAGTCGTGGTGTGGCGAGTTAGCCATAGTTTGGGGTTTTCTCCAAACGTTGGCGTCGCAATATTTAAAAACCATTTTAAGCTCAGATTGTTTCAGCTGGGGTTATCGTTCAGTTCAATTGCTAGACTGAGATTTTGTCTCATTGAGCAGTCAATAATAAAAACATCATTAGATGATGTGTGCAAAAATGCCGAATTCGAAATTCTAAGAAGTAAGAATTTCTACAGAATTTTCTACACAATGGGTGTAGAGACCTTCATGCAGAGACCTTGACTTTTTTCAGCTAAGAACGTCATTGCGTATATATGGAATATATGGATTATATGTGTTTATTCATTATCAGCATGTTGCCGCTTTGCTATATAAGCTAGAGTCTTTCAAGAGATCGTCATATTAATATTAAACCGTAACAAAGATGCAGCTCAACATTGGATTTTTTTGCATTTTGCTGTCACTCCTGCTGGGTGCTCAGGCCAAGCCGAGCTTGGATGATATCACAGCGATCGCGGATATTTTAGTGCATGGTAGTCCCAAGCAATCCACGCCGCCACATCCACATGTTGTCTACGATCATTATCACTATGGAGGCGGCGGTGGACATATCTATGAATATGGTGGAATACACCCATATGGCCATGGGCCTCCTCCCTATGGCTACTATCCCAGACCGGTACAATCTGAACATCAGCCCTATGCACCCAGTGGACCAGCTTATGGAGATGGTTATGGGAGATCAGCTCCAGCTGGAGTTGGTGGCTACAAGCAACATGGCCATCAAGATTAAGATGTTATCAATTCGATTATATGAATATTAGATAACCTTAATTACTTTCTTCTCATGATTTATTAAAATGTTTCCCGTTTTTATCATGTAATTATTTTGTAGTATTTTTTGAGCACAAAGAACAGATTCTAAAGAGTTTATTTTTATTTGCGCATCAAATGAAAATATTTCTTTGGAATAATTTAATAAATTTCATACTGATAGACATTGTGAGTGATTGCAAATTAAATGCAAATAATTATTTAATAAGCTTTGCATATTTTGTACTAGAGTAAAAACTTGTGAGTTCTCTTCAAAGTTATGGAAGAGAATGCTATGCAATCGATATAACGGATCTGGGCTACCTGATTACCAGGTCTGAAAGGCAGATGTCTGTGCTAGTGTTGTCGGATATTTCGATCTATAGACTGACGGAATTTGTATTTCATCACGGATTATAAAATAAACACAGATATTACATGTTAATAATATTACAACGTAATTAGAGTCGTCTAATAAAATATTGAATACTTTTATTGGATTAATAAATACTCAAAGATAGATTTCGATTTTAACATTGCTGAAGTAAATAATGTGTATACACAAAATTATTTGTATTATCGCCCTTTTCTTAGGGGATTTCTTTTTAACTTGTCGAACCTGTTTGCAATCTATACTCTATAAAGTGATTTAACCTTCCACATGCGAAAATCGAACTTGAGTTCAAATCCCAGACAATGCTTATTTCTGAGAATATTGAATTGTTTTTGTGTTTATTAAATTACATATGATGTATAAATATTTATGTATAATTGTTAAAGCTACCTATAGTATATATAGAACAGACATGTGTAGTTATCTAATCGATCTGAGTCTACGCACATCGATTTGATCCGTTCGAAGTTGCTGACTGGGCCCATCGTCATTTTTCTGGGAATTGGGAAAGACTATTGGACGCACTTGGGACAGATGATTGGAACGGGGCGGAGATTTGGGTGTTGGTTGGGGTTGGAATATTTGCAATGCCGGGTCTAGGCGGAGTAGTGGGTGAAATGATCAGAGGTGGTGGATTTTTGCCTACAATGAGGGAATTCTCGGTGGGTTGTGTGGATGGCAGTATAGGGGTAGGATTAGAATTCCCATTGCCATTTATGGGGGGTAATTGAAAAGATGCATTGGTCTCGTCCCAGCCGGGCTGGGGTTTACCTCCCCACCCATTCGGTGGTTCTTGTACAATTAGATTTCCCGGATTAAGCGGCGGTTGTTGTCCGTTTCCATTTCCCGACCCACTCGGTGGTTGTTGTCCGTTTCCATTTCCTGACCCATTCGGTGGTTGTTGTTTGTTCATATTTCCCCATCCATCTGGCAATTGTTGTCCATTTCCATCACCCCAGCCGGGCTGAGAGGTTTCTGTGCCATCTCCCCAACCTGATGGTGGGTGTTCATTATTGTTATTCCACCCTGGCGAAGGGGAACCGGTGACAATTCCATTCGGTAGTTGTTCGTATCCATCTCCCCAGCCGGGTGGTGGTGATCCACTGTTATTGTTCCATCCTGGTGGATATGGTCTGCCTCCCCAGTGTCCTCCGCCACCCCAGCCAGGTGGCGGCTGTCTACCGCCTTCCCAACCACCTTATCAGGGAGGATTTGGCTTACCACCGCCCCAACCGGAACCTGGGCGTCGACTACCACATCAGCCGCCGCCGCCTCCATTCGAACCGCCGCCGCCTCCATTCCAACCGTTACCGCCTCTATTCGAGCTGCCACCGCCACCATACCAACCACCAAATCCACCTCCATTCCAATGCATTGGACGCGGTGGTCCCATGCCGGATCTACGTCCGCTTATGTCGTTAGTTTGCCAACCAACACCGCCGTCATTCTCCTGTTACGGCCAGCCGCCGAAGCCACCGAAACCGCCCGAGGATGCCGATGAGGATGCCGATGAGGATGCCGATGAAGTTGCAATTGCGAATTGTGCGTAACACGTGCGGGAATAGAATAAAATTAAAAGCAGAAGGCACTTCGTCAAGGCCATTGGCTTTTCAAGTCGTGTTCGCGTCATGATCGTTGAGATATTGGCAAAACAGCGCCCATGCGCTAAGAACAACGAATTCTGACTGAGGGAAAGTTTTGTGTTTGTATATTTGTATTCGCGATAAGAGCCGATGGCGAACGCTCAGAGTTTATATTCAAAACCTGTCCTCGGTTTTGTTTGTCTGCTTAACGCTTATGGCTTGAGACTTGTGATTTGTGCTAATCAATGCTGAGAGCATTGATGCGCGATTGTGAGAGCAGCGAAACAGATTTGCTCTCTCTCTCTCTCTCTCTCTCTCTCTATGTGCATCTTCAAAGCATGTAAACAAAATTGAAATAGACTACATTTGAAAATAATTGAAATAATAACAATATAAAAAGAAAATACGGTTATCTAATCCGCGCCGAAGTTTATATACTCTTTTCGACCGGACTTAACATCCATTATCATGTTCCGCTACGATATTTTTGTTTCGATTCAATGTTTTCGGGACAAGCAATATCTTTTTCGCTATCTGACCGTTTTAAGGAAATTTAGTATATAAGTTCTGAATCCGATTTCGATTCTAAATTTCAATCGTATAAGAGTAATAAGTATAAGAGTAATAAGTATAAGAGTAATAAGTTTTAACCCTTTCAAATTTGTAATTTTGTAAGCGAGCACTTGATTAGCATAAAATGGAAAAACTCTAATTTAATAATTAATATTGAATATGTACCTTCAAAATTGTGGGAGAAATGTATGTGCTCTTGGCACGATTTGGAAATATTGATTTGATGGATTTCACAGTTCTAGTGGAATTAGCATCCTCATTTTAACACTGTGCCTGAACTTCCTTATAATATTTTTTTGTTACATTTTTATAAAATGAATCAATTTAAAAAGTGCGTTTTAAGTATCTCATAACACTCAGCAGACAATAATGCTCATAGTCAAACTGTCGCGACTAGAACGTTCTTAATTGTTTAATTACAAAATTTAAAGCAAAAACATTCAAAATTTGAGAACAGAATACCTTATTCTGAGTTTCAATAAAAATTACTTGGAGTTCCCCATGCTAACAACGTAGACATTACAGAAAAAAGAATACACACAAAAAAAATAAATATAATAGCTATAATAGCTCATAATATATGTTTTTCGATTGCTTATGCAATCTGACAATTTACGAGACATTAATTAAATCTGGCGCACCTACGTCATTTGTTTGTCACATATTGCAGTTACTTTGTTGCTGTTGTTTTTCAGCTTTAATTATCACTGCTATGTTTGGATTCCAGATCATTCATAATGCACAGTTGAGTGTTGCAAGCTAAAACGTGTTTGTTGTTTTTCTCATAGCATAGGTTAAAACCTACGTCACAAGCTGTGAATGGAGAAGTTGGCTGTTGAATTTATCGCATATAGTTTCTACACGCATTTCCATAAGATGCTCATTGCTTATTGCTTTTACACTGAAACCTGATCGATAAGCAGGAAACAGCATTCTAAGATTCTTCTGGCCAATTACTTGGCCATAATCATATAAAAGGCTTATGTCTAGTTGCATTCAAGCACAGTTCCACTTCACAAACAACACAACAATAATGTCTCCGTTGCAAGGAAAAGTTTTTCTTATCACTCTATTGATCTGCTTTGTGCTGTTATCAATGACTGTTGGCTTTCCTCAAAAATCATACACGGATATTGCACGGGTCGTGAATCCTAATCCCTACAATGGAGTCGGTGGCCGAGACTATCCAGGACAGCCGTTTTGGCCAACGGGACGATAGAGAAAAATTACTTCTCAATTTTAGTCCTTAAATAGTTTAATATTTTGCTTTAAATAAATATTTATATGATAAAACACTTGAAACATTTTCTTAATTTAATTCTTATAGCGTATAAATTCCCATCGATAAGCCTTACATTGACAATGTCGACTAGACTTATTATTGCGATACACACTTCACCACAAAGTTAGAATACCCTCGGAAAGATTATAAAAAAAAATCACAAAAGAGGAAATCAGATTGTGGCTACTGCAGCCGTTGACCGTTGGCTATTGGATGACAAAGACTCAAAGACGACTCATGGATCCGCTTAGATGGCGTTTTCTTCCCAATCGGACGTGCTCGGCATTCTAATTATGTTGATGTTGTCTCCGGCTGTTAAGCTTCAGGTTTTTCGCAGTAATGGATTTTTATGGTTTTGGGATGTGTTCAGGCATTAGCATTATGGCAGCAGATCTTAAGCGATTCAGGTGTTTAAATAAAACTGTTAAGAGCATAAAATTTGTCATCCCTAACTTGACTCCGATTCGCAGGGTATAAATAGAGGAGAACTTCGTAGATGTATGGCCAGAACGCAATACGATCCGAATCAGAGACATGAGAGTTCCTATTTTGATGTTCCTCACCTTGCTGCTGGTCAGCTGCCTTGACTTGAGTCAAGCATTGTTCTTCAAGGCGCTTAAGGCACTTAAAGGAGGAGGTGGTAGCTATGGAGGTTACAGCTCTGGATATGGAGGTGGCTACGGAGGCTACAGCTCTGGCTACGGAGGCGGATATGCGTCCAACTATGGCTACAATGGTGGCTATGGAGGTTACGGTGGCTACGGTGGTGGCTACGGTGGTGGCTACGGTGGTGGCTATGGTGGTGGCTACGGTGGTGGCTATGGCTATACTCAGTCCTATCGCCAGCCAGCGCGCAAAGGACGCACTTACTCCGATATAGCTAGAGTCGGATACGCGGATCCCTTTCTGGGTCTGGGTGCAGGTCGTTATCTACCCCGTGCTCCCTACTCACATCTGTGGGGCTAACACTCTATAATTGTAATTATTAAACTGTAAGTTACATCAGGTATTTAACCAAAATAAAAACAGTGAAAGTTAAGTTAAAATAATACCAATTTATTTAATTTTTCTGTTGTTTTTAATTGTGCTTAAATTTAAAATTTATGATCAGATTTACATGTCATGTCTGAGTGATTATACCTACATAAATTTTAGACGCGTGTAGTGGAAGTTGCTACGTGACTGAACTTTGACTAGATCGTTCAGATATATATGTATATATAGAGATGGGAGTGTCACGTAACTGTCACGCGAATCACGCTTCAAAGAGCAGAAGTGAAAAAAATTATAATGCCAAAAGTCGTGTTTAATTATACGCTTTGGAATATGCGTACTTAAACAGAAAAATGTTATTTAGTTTTGGCTGCTATAAAAAGTTAATTTTTTGTTGAAAGTGAAATTTTACTAGGCTATTT
Source organism: Drosophila paracracens (assembly GCA_035044025.1). Taxonomy (NCBI): domain Eukaryota; kingdom Metazoa; phylum Arthropoda; class Insecta; order Diptera; family Drosophilidae; genus Drosophila; species Drosophila paracracens. Next base: position 4,687,842 of record JAWNMN010000435.1, on the reverse strand, counting down.
CTGATAGTACTCCTTTCCTTTCATTCCGAAGAAATATGTAATTTATTATGTATACTTACTTAATTATATGTAATTATGTTTGCTATGATTCTTGATGAATTAAAATTTGTTTATGATCATTCCTCAGATGAAATAAACAAAATACAACGCTCGAAATAAACAGTGTTTTAAATTATAAGGAACATGGTTTTAAAAATGTATTCATTTCCATACTTCCATACTATTTTCTATGGATTGAGTACAAAAATTTGTACTTTGGAAATTTTGGTCTTTGTTAAAAATCAAAACTTTTTGATCAACAGAACAAGAAAATTACACCAGAGATAAAACCAATAACAAGCATAATGTGGGTATTTTTAAAAATTTCGAACAATTGGTCAAAATGAAGGCTTTTAGTAAGAAAGGCACGATCTGAAATTATTACTCTTTTGCATAATCAACTTCTGGCCAAGCTAAGAAGCATATGGGATTTTTTTCATTATGCCGTAACATCCAGAACATATATTCTAGTGTTATTCACGCATCATATTGTTAGTCGCAAGTTCAAAAAAGAGAGTTGATTTAATGTCTGGCTTTGAGCACAATAAATCAAGTTCAAATGAGTCAATTATCAGTATTTATTCTGTTTCACAAAAATATGCAACTTAGGCGCACACTCAGCTAGGAGTTTCCCAAGCTATCAAAAAACTTGACATTACGGAAAAACAACAAAAAAGAACACACATAAATATATATAAAAGTAAATAAATAACATCTAGCTATTCCCATAATATATGTATATTCGTTTGTCTAGGCACACTGCGGCATTCATTTAAACTGGCGCACCTACGTCATTAGTTAGTCACATATTGTCGTTACTCTGTCGTTGCTGTAAATTGCGTAATTGTCAGAGCTATGCTTGGGTTCCAAATCATTCACAATGCTCAAGTCAAAACGTGTTTGTTGTTATTTTCTTAGCTGCGCTTAAGATCTACGTCGGAAGCTGTAAATGGAGAAGTTGATACTTATGCTTATTTCTTATTTGTATATATTGTTAAAGTATAAACCTGATCGATAAGCAGGAAACAGCACTCTAAGATTCTTCTGGCTAATTTCTTATCCACAACCATATAAAAGGCGTATGTCTAGTTGCATTCAAGCACAGTTCCACTTCACAAACAACACAACAATAATGTCTCCGTTGCAAGGAAAAGTATTTCTTATCACTCTATTGATCTGCTTTGTGCTGTTATCAATGACTGTTGGCTTTCCTCAAAAATCATACACGGATATTGCACGAGTCGTGAATCCTAATCCCTACAATGGAGTCGGTGGCCGAAACTACCCAGGACAGCCATTTTGGCCAACGGGATAGAGAGAAATCACATCCTAATTTTAGTTCTGGATTAGTTTAATATTTTCTTTTATATAAATATTAAATTAAAAACAAATATTTAATTTTAAAATATATGGATAATATGTAGAACATTCCGCAGTGAACAGATTTTTGGAAGTTCGATAGGTTTTACAGTATTTTAGAACGATTTTAATTTTTTGTGCTTGATATTAGTAATAATTTTCTGAAATTTAGATATTTTCTTTTTGAAGAACTCACATGCAAATAATTTCAATGGCTTGATGTGAATTTCAACTACTTTTTTTAAACATTGACGAAATTGACTTTTAAATGGTGCAAATCGATGATAAAGACAGGCTTTCGCGAATACGAAAATATATAAGTATGAATAGTATGAGTACCCATTCAATTGACATTGACTCATGAATTTTTGAATGTTGTATGCAGCTTGAGTACACTCATTTAGGGGAATACCTTTGGTTCACAATTAAATTGTTATTATGTGTTCGAGTATGAACATGTGACGCTCTCAGCTGCTGTAAGCTGGCTCATGCAGCGCCCTCAAAATTAGGCACTTGAGGCTGGCTTGCATGGGCCAAGCTATTTTTGTCGATGGAGTGAGACTGCGGTCGCCTTACAAGCGGCTGCACTCGAGAAGGGACCAATGCAGTCGCCTTAAGCGGCTGCATAGTGTATTTTTTCTATGTATTTTAGGTTTAAGAGTTTTATATAAATAAAGGGCCTGCTCGTCAGAGCGGGCAGTCTGAATTTACAACTCAACTCGCGAGTGTATAATATTTATACATTGTGGTCCTTCGAGCCGGATACAGTTTTACACTATACGTAATCTGTATATAATGAATTCGCGTTGAATTTTGGTCCTTCGATAGCGTCCAGAGATCGAAATTAATCGTCGGATCTGGAAATACAGTTTTACACTATACGTAATCTGTATAAGTTGAATTTCGCGCCACGTTAAGAGGTCGAATCGGGAAATACAGTTTTACGCTATACGTAATCTGTATAAATTGAATTTCGCGCCACGTTAAGAGGTCGAATCGGGAAATACAGTTTTACACTATACGTAATCTGTATAAATTGAATTTCGCGCCGCGTTTAGATTTCCATTTGTTCGTCGAATCAAAAAATATATTAAAAAAAAAAAAAAAAAAATAGTGAAAATGCTGGCAGATAAGCAAATCGAGCTACTGAAGGCTCAATCGCAAACCAAGGAGCTCGAGGAGGCGCGTCGAGAGTTACAGCAGCAGGAGAAAGATGCGTATAATATTTATACATTATGGAATCGCCATTCTCATAATATACATACATACATATATGTACGTAAGAAATCTCATGATGAATGGCTTATGCAATTTGACAATCACTTATTTCTGCAAATTTGACAACCGCATAAACCTCAAACTGACACACCCTTCCATATTTATACACCGTTAACTGCTAATTACTCTTTAAATAGTCAGATTTACGTTGAACAAATCACTTACATTGCTATTAATGGTGAGTGTTTAAAGCTATGATCGCTTCGCGGTGATAAACATACACAAGTAATGGGCTGTGAGTCAAAACGTGATCAACAGATATTCAGAGTGAATGACATTTTCAGATGAAACAGCTGAAGATTCCCAGAGAGTAAAAGAACTTGACAAGCGAGCTACGTGCAAAGCATGCAATGTGTGCTTCTAAAACTGTACTCATTGTTGTTGCTGTCAGACAAAAACCTGACTGAACTGAATGTCAATAATCTTCTGGACACGAACATATAAAAGGCTTCTACTCATCGGCACTGAGGCGCAGTTCTCGACCAAGAATCTCTAGAAGCAGAATGCAAGGGAAACATCTACTTCTAATCGCTATACTCGCCTGCCTTTTGCTGTTTGCGGTGGACTCGCTGGCCTCGCCTGCATATGGATATCGGCCAGAGCGTAACGGTCGCAGCTATACGGATATAGCTCGTGTTGTGAATCCCAATCAATATGCCTTTGTGGGCAGTCGCACCTATCCGGGACAACCGTTTTGGCCAGCAGGCCGATAGCGATAAAATCTTAATTTATATCGGCATTTTTACTTTTAAGTAAATCGATTCACTCATCTTTAATCCATTTAATTTATGCAATAGAATATATAAATTGTGCTCAGCTTAACATAAATTTGTTGACTGTTTGTGTTAACTTAATTTAAGTAATAAAAAAATTTCAAACTAAATTATATTTGAGTTACTCAATTGCATTTATTTGTTTATTGTATGCAGTATTAAAATATATGATATATTTGAAATTAACGGCCATTTGTTTTATTTTATTCACGCAAAAGTATGCAACACTTTTTAGATACACACACAACACGTAGATTCATAGTCAGATATAGTTTTAATGTACGAATGATAGCCAGTTCATGGTTTTAATGTTATATTCAGTGACTTAATATTTAATATTAAGAAGTACATGTTTAGCTGATTCTCTCTCTCTCTCTACTCTTAATATATACCATCAAAGTGCTGAGTTGTTGTGTTGTTTCAGTAAACTTGGCAAAAGTAGTTGGCAACGCAAACACCTAATTTGCAGCCTAAGAGTATGCTGCACTTTTTCTCTATAATTATAACAAAAGTTTCTGGGTTGCCAGCAGCAATTAAAACATACCTTAATGACAAACATGCATTAAGGCGTCTGGCCACACCCACTCGAATTGCAGTTAAGACTTCCGATAGCTTGACAAAGACGTTCAGTTGACAGACAACAAGGACAAGGACAGGTCGCGACAACTACGGGCTATCATCGTTAAAATTGTGCTCTTCAATGGTTAATATTGAATCAACATCCAATGCCATCTGGTGGATTAAAAAACCCAATGCGCCAAAAGTGGGCGACGCCAGGCTTGGGGACGTGGGCGGAGCGGGCAAAGGCGATGGTCGCAAGTCTTCGCTTGGGTCGATCTTTTGTCTGGATATGGCTACATTACTGCGCAATATATCCTTGCAGGGTTACAACAAACTATTGGCACCGGAATTGACATTTGTGGAGAGGTAAGCAGAGACTGATTATATCAGAAGATAGCTGGCATACCTTTGCCGAACGGAATCTATCTAAATAGACGAACAGCAAGAACAAATTTCCACTTTGCTGCTGATCAAGAATATATATGCTTAATAAAGTCAGTAACATTCCTCTTAATTTGAAAAATTATAAAAAATATATTAAAAAGAAGGGAATTACTAGGTTGGTTTTGTCGCATTGATGTCACTCTACCTTATCTTACGTTACGTTACGTTACTCATACGCAACGAGGGGGAGCCCCATAGAAAATTTACGGTTGCGCTGCGTAGCTTTTGTCTTTGCTTGCCGTTTGTCATCGTCGTCGGCGTCCTTGTCTCAACTCATCTCATTGCATTTTTCCACAATTTTTCATTTCCTGTTTCCGCTTTTACCTCAAAGCGCAGCCATATGCTTAAGCACTGAGAGAAATACGCTCCCAAGTACAAGCTTCATAAAATTTCAATCGTTCTGTTCTTCAAATTTTAGTTAATATTTATTTATTAATATTCGTAAATAAGTTTAAGTCATTCACATTTCAAAGTCGATCATATTCATAAAAAATTCACAAAAATCTTGAACAAAGTTTACTTATATATTTGAAAATGCACTGTATATGCGCTGTAGAATTAAAACAAGTTAATTCTCATTACTATTTTTGTACTTATTCGAGGTGTAATTCAGTTATACGCAGGTTCTCAGAATGCCAAAATTGCGCAACCCAACCTTTTGAAGAGTCTTAAATTTAGGTATTTCTGGATTATTTTCTAATTGAGTACACTTGAATTGAGTACAAAAATTTCAAAAATTAAATTTTTTTTCTGACTGTTGTCGCGCGCTTTCAATGCATCTCTTATTCGTTGAGGGCCCTTCGTTTATTTGCAGATTAATTTGGCTGCTGGTGCACGCGACCACGTTCATGGCAATGCTGTCGGTGCTTTTGCTCACCTGGGAGCAATTTGTCGCACAATACTTTGTCATCAATCTGAAGGATTCGCTTTATCCCGTTGAAAAAGTGCCATTTCCTGCTGTGTCAATATGCTCCAACAATCGCATCTCCCTGCAGGCAGCCACCAAATATGCCCTCGAGCTGTGAGTAGCCTTATATCCCTGATAAAACACACCCCTACCCTTACCCCATCCTCCAGCTATCCCCTTAAGATATTAACGGGCTGTCTTGTCCTCGAGCAGGCAGGATAGCAACCCTACACCACGTGAATTGGACTACTATTTGAAGAAGCTGAGGTATCTACGCACATTATACGTGCCTAATGATATAGATGTCGATACCGAGGATTTGGTTAACTTTCAAGCATTTCTGAACATATTTGGCACCTGGGATAATGAAACTTTCTTCAATACGCGACGTATTATGAATATGGTGAGTTATGGTTTTCTTTAAAAAAAAGATTAGTTGAATAAATGCTTTAGCCGACTACAGCTTGACTGGAAGATACCCTAAACTCTGGAGTTAAGTATTAGACTTGCTGATAGTAGTGTTATGCGATAACATATATTCTAAATCGGAAGTCTCTATCTCCTATTGTGACTGAGATCGTCGTACGCATGAACTCGGCAGTTGATGTTGATCAAGAACATATATACATTATGTGGTCGCAGATACTTTCTTTTTCTGTTTGTTACATAATTTTTTCTTAACTTTATTAAATTCTTTTTCCCATCTTTAATGAGCTCATGGGATAAAAATTGAGAAATACTCTTTAACCAGTATATTAAATATTCTTTGCAGCTGGCGCCTAAGTGCAATGAGTTTATATTGAAATGTAGTTTGTCTAACGTGGATATACCTTGTTTTAGCGAAGTAGCTTTTCAGACTAGACTGACTAAAAATGGACCCTGTTGCACTTTTAATACAAAGAACAGGTAATAGTGATATTCATATTGTATTATATTAATAACATTATATTTGTCAATTTTTTTTTAGACTTAAAATCCGCGATTATAAGAATCGGTATGCCAATCCAGAACTGGGACTTATAGTTGTGCTCAACGCGAGTAATGCCGATTATTTTACGCCAATTTTGAATACAAACGGTTATAGTGTCATTATACATAAGGCCGATAATTTTGCATCGATATCTTCGTCGAATGCCTTGGAATTTTTTCCCGGAGAAATGGAGGAGACTTATATGAAAATCTTTGCACGTGTCATAGATACCGATGCTAGTTTGAATTCCTTTTCGCCAGAAGGTGTAAGTTATTTCTATGAGTATAGATTATATTTTATTCAATTGTTTCACACATGATTAAATTGCACAAGCCTACACACAAACATTTTTTTTCTTTAATTATTCATTATTATATAACATTAAATAAAAATAAATTGTTGGTGTATTTTTTCTTAGCGCCGCTGCTATTTCCAGAACGAGGCAAATCTTCCAACTGTAGGATCGGTTTATTCATTTCCCAATTGCATTACCAGATGTCGCATACGCAGTGTTATTGCGTTATGTAATTGTCTGCCCTTTCAATTGCCTTTGAATCTGGTGGAAAGTTTGGAAGGCGTCGTTTATTGCACTATCATCCATGCCACGTGTATCGCTCAGTACTCATGTGAGTAATCAGATCAATTTTCCAAGCATATCCTTGTTGCCAATCTTTGCTTTTAGTTAAGTGGAATAATGTGCTAACTGAGCGTGTTCGCATGCCGGGCCTGGAGCGTGAAATCGAGGAGGCACTGTACTGCCCACAGTGTCTACCCTCATGCTATGATGTACAGTACCGTGTGTCCATATCTGCTTTACCCATTGACAACTTTCTGGCAGACCTAAAGCGTGAGGATAATTCAACCCAATTGAGCTCTGAAATATCCATATTAAGAGTTTTCTTTGGCAAAACGAATGCCCAATTTTATGTTCGAATGCTGAACAATGAGTGGTTTGAGATATTCAGTAAGTGAAGTCATATTTTATGAAAAACTCTTACTTATTGATGGCTCATTGATGCTATGATGTTAACGTTACCAAACTTAAATTTTGTCTTGCATCTCTTTGAATTCATTTAATTGATATGAATTGATTGTGTTTTTCAGGCACCATCGGAAATATTTTATCAGTCTTTATGGGATTTTCATTGGTGGCCATTTTCGAGACACTTTTCTTTTTCTGCAAGTACATTTATATGAGTTTCCATCGAACCATGCATATCAACAAAGCTAATCAGAAAGCAAAGAAGTTGGATGCACATAAGCTACATATATATCCATAAAACCAAAAAAGAAAATGATGGAATTTAAATATTGTAATTCCCGATTAATAAATGCCTGTCCGTTAACCACATTTTTTTCGGACAAATTATTTATATAATCCAGCAATAATAATCTAATATTATTTTCCATATATCATTGTCAATTAAAACTACGAAATTCTGCTCAAACTTCAGCTCCCTATTAAAGTCTGTCATTGATACTCCGCCGGATATCTTGAAATGATATAGCTTCTTACGTGTGCATTCTTGTAAGGGAATCGACTCACAGATGACTGCTATTAGGCGATGAACCGTCCATGGCATGTTCATAAAATGGCGTTGAATTTCCTCAGAGCCATGTAGCGGTTCAAGGTTAAAGTTAAGCATCGCTATCGTATGGTACAGATGACCGATAGACTGCATAAAGAATTTGGTTTAATTTCGTTGTTTACAAAATTTGCGCTTTGTGGCTACTCACATAACGCTGATAGTCAAAGTGCTCGTAGTAACTACGTATGAAAGCCTCGAATGCCAATTCACTGGGGTGATCCTACAAATCAATGTCGTTGCTTTAAATAATAGCCTATATTGAATTTACTACACAAATACTCACGTTGTTCATTTCTCCAAATTAATTGATATAACAACGTTGACTTGATATTTGCGATAAAGTTTTCAGCGCAGTCGAATTACATGAAGTTGGCTGCGACAAAGCCAATAGTTATACGCTTGAGCGATATTTCGATTGTTTGAATTATCGAAATCGCAGACATTTTGTGAATTGAAGTTGGCAACGCCTTAAATTTTAATTTGCTTTTAACTTGTCTGTAACGTCTCGCATAAGATGTCCACATTTCTTATCGTACACCCAATAAGAATGAGTTACACCATTGGCTCAATATATTAATGATCATCATAAGCAATTAGTCAGACTGCCTGTACAACAGAGGCGCTTTCAAAAGCCACAAACACACTTTTATTAATTAGTTTATATATTTATTCGTTATTGTTCAAAATAAAATTTTCACTTACGAACGAGTACGTCTCACAATTTTAAAAATAATGAAAATTAAAATGATTAAGATTATTTTAATAAGAAATTGTCAAGAAAATAAAAAATACTTATATCTTTATTCAGAATCAACAGTTGCTTAATATTGCCTGCCCCGTATTATCCAACTAGGGCGCTTTTTTGTTGTTGTGTATTTTGAATGCTAGAACACAGCCGTAAAAAAATGACATGACCCACTGCTCCTTGTCGGTGCTAATGCTAATTATGATGTTGCTGATGATGATGATGTTATTGTTGTTGTTGTTGTTGTTCCCGTTGGCTGACATTTAATGCGCGTTTAACTAATTTCATTTTAAATTGTTGACAATTAAGGGAAATTGCCAAGACGAATCGAGAGCCAAGCTGAATAAGCAGCTACAGAGGAGGAGTAGCACGAGGACGATTGCTACAAACACCACGTGCCATGTCGCAGTTAATTTGTTGGCAATAAGTTGGAACACGAGGCCTAATTACAACAACACGCACGACATGACTGCAAAATTTTCATTAAAATGAGCAACCAGCGACTCCAACTCTCCCAAATCATTAACAATGCTACACTTAACAAAAAATGACATGCCCTTGGGGGAGGCAATATTTATGCGAAAATCAGAAAAAATTTAAATTAAATTAAAATATTTTTTGTAATGCATGGCTGAGGTCATATTAAAAATGTCTTGGCATCTAGATCAAGTTTTGTATTTGTGGAATAAATATACAGGATTTAGTAATCCATTTTTTAATTTTATGCAAATAATCACAGTTGTCATAAAAAGAAAAAACCGCTTAGAAAAAATGTGACTAGCCTTGGTAAAAGATAAAATAAGAAAAATTAAACAGATACACCAGATATAATATTCAATACTATTAATTAAAATTGCAACAATTGAGAGCAAACAAGGATTGCACATTGGCTCGAAACCAATGACTATGATGATGGTAGTTGCAACTCGTATTTTTTTCGAGTGCAGGACACGCAGAATTGTTTGGCGGCCGGCTGAACAAAAAGTCGCGTAGTGCGCAGACAGCCGCAACAGTTGCAGTCCACAAACGGCTGAGTGAGTTCCAAACCATGGCATCAACTGTAGAATGGGCAGGACGACAGCGGCTCCAACGTTTGGTGGTTGGACGCGCCGCTTGGTGGATACCCAAGCCAATCGCCAATCTAAACGATATTCGTGATGATGAAGTAGCTGGGCAAAAATTGTCATTTGCCGCTGGGCTTAAGGATTTGCTGGAGAACCTGTCATTTCATTGTTATGGCAGATTAGTCGAGCACGGTCATCGCATTCAAGAGCGGTAAGCTTAGGCCTATAGCTCCAATCCATCCATCCGAATTGGAGTCCTTTCAATTAGCTGTTTCTGTCCGCAGATTCTTTTGGCTGATTTGCCACATAATTGCGCTGGGCTTTCTAATTGCATTCGTGTGCATGTACAAGTATACCGCGCAGGACCTGGTGACCACCACATACAATCCATTGTATCCCGTTTGCAATGTCGCCCTGCCAGCCATCTCCGTCTGCAGCAACAATCGCATATCCAAGCGGGCTGTCTGGCGTTACGCACAGGATCTGTGAGTACACTTACAAAAATATGTATGCATCTACAAAATCGTGGTTGGTAACAAATCAAAAATAGAAATAATATTTCTACATATTTCTGCAATTGCACTATCTAATAAGTAATAAGTAAGTAGAATTTCGAAATTCTACGCCATAATTCGCTTACCAGTTTATCTTGTTCCTTGCAGCAGCGCAAAGGATCCCATGTTGCGTAACGCTACTTATTTTTATGATGAGCTTCAGGCCTTTGGCATGTTTTATTCCCCCATGGATTCCGGCGATTATGAGCGCTTTCTGCATTTGCAGGGCTTTTTGGCTCTGCTGGACACCGAGCCCTATGAGCTATCCTTTAATACCAGGGGACGTTTACATGACCTGACTCCAAATTGCAGCGACATCTTTGTATCCTGCCGTTTCGCAGGACAGTACTTCAATTGCCAAAAACTGTTTAGCAATACGCTGACCAGTTATGGCTATTGTTGCACTTTCAATCCCAATGGAGAGTAAGACAATCTGAAGAGCTCTTATAGAATTGTGATAAATGAGATCTCTTGTTTTAAGATTCCTCAAAGGCCACACATATTATCAGCGTTTTTTTGGTGCCGATATGGGTCTGGTGCTAGAACTGAACTCCACACATAGCGATAACTTTCTAAAAAATCATGCATTGGATGGATTTTTGGTAAAGATCCATTTTCCATTTTCCATTTCTTGATAACAAATCGCATTTCCACCTGTTATTAAACTCTGTAACTGTATATTTGTATATCTGAACTCTCGCGATTTTAATCGTAGATTGCCATCTATGAGTCAACCAACTATCCGGATGCGCAATCTGGTAGCGTAACTATACGCTACGCGCAAAGCGGCCAGATTAATCTTCTCCCCATATTACCCACAATTTTGGAGACGGTGCACGAAGCTCGTCACATGAGTCCCACTATGGTGCGTGCCGCCATCAATCATGCCCGCCTGTCAATCATTGCCTAATCAGTAAATCCATTAATGTTTCCACAGCGCAAATGTCGCTTCTGGGATGAGATGCCGTACAACTTCACCAGTCACTATACCCACAGCAAATGCATCTCTGCCTGCCGTGCCCGCAGCATCTACAACCTATGCGAATGCCTTCCCTTTCAAATGCCCGATCGTTTTATTAGGCAAGGCGAGGCATTTGTCTACTGCACGCTCCAGCACATGGAGTGCATCAGGCGCTATAAATGTGAGTAGACTGTAGTAACTCAGGCGTACACCTTAATCTCTCTCCCTCTCTCTGTCTCTCTGTGTGTGTCGACCTCTCTGAAATTATTTCAGTTAAATGGCTGAATGTCATCACCAGTCGCGAATATGTGCCCGGTCTGGAGCATGAGCTGCAGGATGCTCTCTACTGTCCCGATTGTCTGCCATCCTGTACAGAGACACGGTATCAGGTCCGTGGCGCAATGACACTCCCAATCAATGGCTTATACAAACCAATGACGTAAGCAGAATTTATTTTTGGGTCTACGGTAAAATAACAGTTAAGATGCTCATTCGCATTTATGCTTCATTTAAGCCTTCATTTTCATTAAGAGCTTCATTAAAATGTGTTACATGTTATACAAAATCATTGCCAGAAATCCACATAGATCTTAAAGTTAAAGACCAGTTAAGGAAGTACACATTGTGCAAAACGATTCAACATAAAATTGAAGCTCCATTAAAACATTTACATATTAAATTTTATAGATGCCGAATTGCTAACTTTCTTTAGTTTTTATTGCACAAGTTCTCTCATTGGAAGTCACTATTTTTGTTTGGCTCTTTCGACCCATCTGAGGGGTAAGTTACGTTTGCTATACATAAATGAGTTTAATTTTCCAGCAACAGCAGCACCAGCAGTGGCGTTGGCGTTGGCGTTGGCCATAACAGTTATGGCCATGACAGTTCCGAGTTGGCAGTTGTGCGTATTTACTTTGCCGAAACGCACATTCAATACTTTCGCCAGATTATTAAAAATGACTGGTATGAGATCTTCAGTGAGTTCTACTGCATATTACAGTCCCCTTTTGCACATACATATACATATGACTGTATTTGAATGCGACTGCTACTTCATTTCCAGGTACAATTGGCAACATCTGCAGCATCATAGCTGGCTTCTCATTGATTGGCATCTGCGAGCTGCTATTTTTCCTAGCCAAACAATTATGGCATGCATACAAAGCAGAACAGAAGTCGGAACTCAGCCACACCCGCACCCAATCCCACTCGCAATCCCGTACCCGGAACCACGACCAGACCCAGGCCCAGACCCAGACCCGGGCTAATGGCCGTGCAAAGGCAACTCAGCAACGGCAGCATCAGAAGCAGGAGCAGGAGCAGCAGCAGCAGCAGCAGCATCAGCCCATGGAGCTTCTCATACTGCCGTAATTGAGCGAAAGGCCGTGCCAATTTTAAAGCTCACTGATTTTTATACAGTTCTCTATTTGCACACGCATTTATGTTGTATAGATTGTGTGAGTGGTGTAGTGTAATTGTAGTGTTCTTGGCATGGGCGCAGCCGGATTCTCAGCTGGGGAAGGTTATCATAGAAACATATAAGACACTTAATACAAGTCCAATATTTCAAATAATCTTGATCTTAAGATGTTTCGATATGTTTTCTCTTAAATTAATACTTTTTACACATCCTCTACGTCTGTAAATTATTCAAATAAATTTTACTTAAAAAGTATATTCAAGAATACTTCGAGCCTTAAATAAAGTTGTTGGTTATCTTGAATATCATTTTTATTATTATTTTTAAGTAGTCATTTTTGATTTGATAATTTCATATATTCGGTTCAACAATAAAGAATTTCTGAATCAAGATTCGATTTTTTTTTTTGGTTTGACAGCTTCTCGATTTCTATATTAATTAAATTGATTTAAATGTACAAGCAAGTTAAGAATAATGCCAAATTAATTAGGATGCCTTCAATTTTTATTACCCTCCTAGTTTCTCTTCTGGCTACGACCATGTGTGTGTTGCCTCTGTGTGTGTGTGTTTAGTTGTTGACCTGCGTAACAAATGTTAATTATCGCGCACTGAGCAGCTGCCAGCTGATTGTAGGCCCGGGAGTACAGCTCAAGTGCACTTACTTTGCATTGTTACATAAAAATAAACAGCTGCAAGAGGCACAAACAGAGGGGGCTGGCACAGTTGCTAAACATGAAAAGGTCCAGACGGGGACATTAGCGTCAAGAATCTTGGACACTTGCCCACTTGCAACCAGCAGTTGGCAACAGTCAAAGCAGTCAACAGTTATGGACCACAAAATCCATGAGATGCCCAAACCAATCAGAGAAGGAGAGGAAGAGCGGGATTTTTGTTGGCCCTGCGCCCGACTGCTACTTACAATCAAAATAAACTTTTATTTGCTATAGCTGAGATTGACAATATTGGTAAACAAATGAAATGCCAAAACATGCATATGTGGAAGATCACAGAGCGACTTTACACGAGGGGGAATATTTAACAATATAATTTAATAGCATTTCAATCTGTACACACTCAGAAAAACGTTGCTTAAGATATACAACCGGAATAAAAATTCTTTGAATTATAAAATCGATACGTTCATTATCTCAATCCTGAGTATTTAGGTTCTATATACTTTACAAACATTTCGTTTTATATATAAAAGTAAATCTTTTAAAATTTGTCTTTAATTGAGGAACATTTTTGATTACAAAAAAACATTTCGAGCAACATTCGCTAAGCAGTGTTTTGGACAAAGTTTGTTTCTTTTTTTTGAGTGTCGCAATTAACATTTAGTCTTAAAAATTATCTAATTTATTTATATAAATATTCAAATCCGGTACAAATCGAAGTAAAGGTAAACATTTTACCTCTTCATTAAAGCAACTGAAGGCTGTGTTTATTTTATGCAGGACTTCATGGAAACCCCACGCGTTTTATCTTAATGAAATTTTTGTTTGAGTTTTAACTTTGCAATTGATTTGCACATTCATTCGGTTGGGGAGAAAAAAAAATACAGACATACACAAACACACATATACATGTATATATGCAAATTCTTGGCGCAGTTTCTGAAAATTGAAATGATTTTCGTTGAATTTGAATTTGTATTCGAGCGAGTTTGTGAGTTCGTTTGTTTTGCCATGCATAAAACTGCCTAAAAATTGCAAAAAATTTAAATGAACGCACTCGAGTAGAGTACGCGAACAAAATGCCTAGATACAACTACCAACATATATATGTATGTATATACATAGTAGTGGCAACAAAGCAACCAAGGTAAACACTAGAAGCGAGAAAATGTATGAAATGAAAAAAGGAAGAAAGTAAGGAAAAACTCACTATGGTTTCTGATAGCTGCACCCGTGTGGCGTATTATCGCACAATACAATATGTATATTGGATTATTTCGTTTGTGCTAGAGTTCCGCAGGCTCTGGCCTGACTACCTGTACTATCAGATAGACACACAATCACACACACTGACACACACACACAGAGCTTCATAGGATAATATAGAGTGGGGTGGTGGTGGGGAATCGCTTGGAAAATTGACGGCTGGTTATTGTGGGGCTGGGCCATCGATCTGCTTTTGAGGAAGAAAATATAACCAAATTTTCTTGTTTTTAATTTAATTTTCAAGAGATGTAAATTTTAAAAAAATTTCAGTTAAATCTTGTATATGGATGCCTAACGCTGACATGCAATTAAAATGAAATCGATGCTTTGTATTTACTGATAAATAATATTTTCAAAATAATGAATTAATTAAATATTCGACTTTAATCAGAGGTTGCCTCTAATAAAAAATATTTAAAAAATTTTATTTTTCATCAGAGTTTGCTCTTTAAAGTTAGTTGATCACCAAGGGAGCTCAATAAAAGCACAAGGGGAGAGAAAATTACTTTTAAATTGGGGCGTCTTATGGAAAGACGCAAAGATATGGATGGAATTTAAGAGTAAAGAGAGAATGAGCTGTATTTCTTGTTCAGCTATGTTTTTTTCCTGCAACTTATTGCTTTATGCATAGATTTTTTTTTTTTGTTGGTGGGTTTAAGATTTCAATTGATTTTTGATTAAATATTTCTATAGAAACACAAAGAAAAACATCTAATAAGGCAATTGAGCTGGGTGTACCCTAAACTCATTACAAAAATATCATTTTTTATGGTATAAACACAAATTGCTTCTTATGTATTGATGATTGCAAATACTTTAATTTTGAATAATGTATATTAGTGTAATTTGTATCAAAATAGCTATATTTTATTTGCATGCTAATAATAACCACAAATTGTGTAGAATACAAAAACTGAGCTTAACTAAAAGTTAAGAGCTTGAGTAAAGCAGACAACGCACATAAAGAATTCCTTTAGTACAATATTAACTTGGCAGAACAGCCATTACAGTGGGGAATTCCTAAGTTTTTCGCACCCTTCTTGGAATAATAAATAAAGCTTAGCATCTTTATATATTTTTTTTTCATTTCGGTAATCTTGTGGGGTTAAGCGGTCTGCTAAGGCCAACGAGGAGCCACAGCCGTTTTTCAATGTTTGTGTCCACAACTCCCAAAAATCGGGGGCATGGCACTTAAAGCACTTTTGTTTTTAGACGCGCTCTACAATTTTTGGGTGTGGGTTGTTATTTCAAGGATGTTTTGTTGGTGCCGACAATGTGAATTGTCGTCTGTTTTTAGGCGCTTAAGCTTTCAATAATGTTGCTGCCACTGCTGCTGAATTATTAAAAACCAACTGTGCGAGTAACTAGGCCAGAGATACTGAATGGAAGTGTGCGAAAGTGTGCCTAACTGGATCGTTTTAAGAATTTCGTCTTCGTTGTTACTTTCTTGCCGTCGTCTGCTTCTTGTCTGAGTTCTTGTCGCGTTTTCATGAATAAACATGCTAACAAATTACGACACTTGACAAACAAAGCTCGCGCGAGCACCTGTGACTGCCGTGCACACCTGTGACTGTGAATGGTTGTGGTTGTTTTGCTTTTTTTCGTATTTACATTTTGGGCTGTTTGGGAGAATGGAAACTGGGCTAAGATTTTAATAGCAAAGTTGCAGTATTATCTACAATTTTACTACAATTTTATGGTGCTGAAGAGTAGAGATGAGTGTGAATTGTGCTCTTGCACGTGACACGAATGTTCCCGGTTTGGTATAATGTGTTTGTGGTTGAGCTGAATTAGGGAAGAAGTTATCACATCTGGCAACATCAAGTCGCTGTCAGCTAGGCCCATTTCAAGTTGTTTTGTTTTCCAAAATAAATTATATAAATTGGTACATTTTTCAGTTATAAATATGAGAAATTGTAAATAAAAGTTATATCAAATATAATAAAGAGCTTGTGCATCATTATAATATAATATTTCTACATGCGTCACTAAATATCCAAAAATTAAACCGATTGTAATTGAAGCCGACAAAAATTGTTTAGAAATTCATAAAATTCTTTTGACTATTAAATATGTGGTTTGCTTTCTCTTTGCAACAGAGAGACTTATTCTCCTACATATGAATATTTGTATATATGTTTTGCATTGTACGAATAATCCCACTCGACATTGCTTGATTCATGCGTCACTGCATTTCTAAGCATATTTAATGCCCGGCTTAGTAGTTTCACCACTTCCCCTTCTTTTGGCTCACTGATCAAATTCCTATTTATTCAAGTGTGCCCATGCGTTGTCAAGACGCTCTATTTGGCTTGCATTGCACCCACATACATACATATCTAAGTATAGTCAACCATTCAAATTTGGAAGCACACCCGAAAAACAGAATGCGAAGCTGTCAAAAATAAAAAAAAATGTGTATATGAAATGTGTTTGCGTCGCTCAGCCAAACAAAAACCCGCCCTCAACCAGCTGCGAGTCTAGGAGGAGCCTAGCAGAGTCTAGACATCAATCAACACCTTGGCCAAGTTGATTGACAGGCGAAACGACAGCATGAAAAATAAATCTGTCATTTGCATGTTTGAGTTTCGTTTGAAATCAATATGAATATTGTACTTGAGAGGTATTCGCTTGTTGTTGTTGTATTTATGATTGCTAGCGAAGTCAATTTGTCAAAAACAGGCCGCACCCCTAAAAAAAACAAACTCAAAACCACTCAAAATGCTTTTTCCATTTTATTTCAGTTTTCAATTGCTAAAGGCAAATCCATCATGGTATTTGTATTACGGCTAAAAAAACGATTTTCTCACTTATAAATATATATAAATAAATATTTATGCAAGTACCATAAAATACAATATTTCGAACATTTAATTAATACAAAATAAATTATTGGGAAATAAATTACACAAATAAATTTGGCTCTCGAATGCAGCAGACGTGAAATTGTTATTTGAGTACAATATAATAAAAATATTTGTTAATGGAGGGGATTTTCCATTTCCTCTCATTTTGTACCCCATTTGCCCCCCCACTTGCAGGCAGACACTATTTATTTAAATCATTCAATCAGATTTGCGTACATATACAAAATATATATGTGCAAATACTGGACACAGTCAAATACTTTCAGGTTGATTCTTGAAAGAGGTTTTTTTTTAATATCGTTAAGCTTATTATTTAAAATACAAAAAGAGGCTTATGGTCCTTATATTCTTTTTGGCGGTAGCTTTGTGGCTCTGTCTTTTATGTAAATATCCTGTCATGTTTTAGTGGGTGCAGGATCAGCTGTAAGTCGACATTTTTTAACTCGTAATATGTATTTCAAATATTCCTGTACTTATAATTTTAAATTAATATTAAATAGTGGCTGAACCAGTTAATTTTCCATATTCTTATGAAAATAAATAAGTAATTTATTACTTTAACAAAATTAAATTAAATTGTGTCATATGATATGATATCTACTCGTCGAGCACTCTTGCCTTAAATATCCTTTACCGTTCTACATTGTTTTACCTTACACACAAAATAATTTCAATGAGGCGCATTTTAAGTGCGAAATTCAATTGAGTTACACATATCTTAATATACATTAAATGCTCAGCATGCGCCTGAGCCCAGCTCGCGATTCTCGAAAACTAAGAGATGTGGTGGCTGAGGGGGCGGCAGAATGTTCGTTTGGAGTTTTTGCTGTTTATGTTTTACATGCTGCTTGTAATTTCGCTTGCAAAACTGGTGAAAATATCCTGCAGCTGATTTTTAATTACGAAAACACAGCAAAAAAAAAATCGAAAAATGAAGAGAAAAGAAAGGAAGTTGTTGCGACTTCGTGTATGTAAACACAAACACAATCTCGTCCACACACAAACAACACACACTCACACACACACACCTACGACTGACTTGCTAGACCTCAATGAAACCGTCTGGCTGTTGCCTGTGTGTGTGTGCTTAAGTATACATGTGTGTGTGTGTGTACTTGGCAGCAGATTTCAATTTTTGTGTGTTAATTACATTGCCGGCACAGGATCAGGCTCCCCGATGCCCCCTGCTGGCATTACATGGGCGTGGCATGCCGCAGTCGCTTCTCTTTCTCATCTTCGCGCCGTCCTTGTGCTTGTGTTAAACATTTTGGCGCTTGTGAATGTTTAATTATCAAAAATTTGCACTTGATCCTTGTTGGTCCTTTCTTTTTTGGGCCACATTTCGTTTTATGGCCATGTGTGTGCAAGTATGCGTGTGTGGCTTATGGTAATTGCAAGCTCAGAGTGTGCTTCTAATGTTTTACAAGTACTAGTTATTTACTCTAAGCTCATCCGGCCTAAGGACATGCACTCAGAGAAAAACGCTCCTGTATTGGTTTTCAATGCTTTCGATTTTCGATTTCCAAATCGACCTTGATTATAATGTATATAAGGACACAATAAGGACACCTGTAAATGATTTTTAATGAATTACAATAAATATTCATTTAAAAAGTTAAGTGGCAAATGTTGAACTTAAAGTAATCAAGATGTTAATTTAAGAATTATGTGCAGATGCTTTTGGAACACAACTGTGGGAAAATTGTGCTTGCCTCAAACTGTATTACTTTTAATCTGAGTGTGGGCATGACCCTAGGGTAGGAAGGGGGCTGTGGGAACTCAACTTTGTGGCCAAAGAATTTGATTTGCTTGTGCTGGCATTTTGCATAATTCAAAAACGAGCTTGCAAGCTAGTTGGCCTCTTGTCTATTTATTTATTAATGTTTTACAAATCTACTGACAGCAAAAGCGACAACAACAAAGCAAATTATTTATAATTACAACTGAAGAAGATGAAAATAATAAGTAAGTACATAGTGAAAGAAGAGGCATATAACAAAGTCACTACGCACATTTTTCATTTTTATGGTTTTTTTGTGTGTGAGTGGGCAGAACAGGGCAACAGCAGCAACAACAATGACAATTTAATGCCTTTAAAACAGCAAAATGCCGTTAAACCGGCAAAAGGAAATAATGTACAACAAGGAGCATTCCGGAGTGTCTGTCTGCTTGATTCCTGTTTCTGGTTTTCTCTTATTATCCCGTTGTCGCCTGACAAATAAACACACACATACTGTCCTCTAAAAATACCAACAATAAAAACAACAGCAACCAGCATTAAATTAAATACATAAATCATCTTTTTTGTGTGTGCCGACAGGGCGTTTCATATCCTTGCTGGCGTTGCGAAAAAAAAGAAAAAAAAAAATGAAAACCTAAAAAAACAAAAGTAAATAGGGAACACTTTTTTTGTTGTAATTATAAATGTCTGCCAAGCAGCGAACTGCAAAGGCAACAGAGAGACACAGTCCCAGACATTGTTTATCATTTTGGTCCGGGTTTAACGCTCTTTGCTGTTGTGCCACAATCTCCCAGTTTACCTTAAAGTTGACCCCTTAAGCGGTTGCTTAAAATAATTCATTTGCTGCAAAAATAAAACTTGTTCATTAAAGGTCGAACAACAGTTTTTTAAAACGTGTGAAGAAAGAATATTTATTGCTTGAAGTGAGTTTATTTATTCTATACTTTTTAATTGATTTATGGTTTGTATATGGAATATATCTATGAATTTTCTAAAATACAAATATTAGTCCTTACCAAATAAACTGAGGCAATCAATCAATTATTCAATCAAAACAAGTTGTTTTAATTAAATATGCTTTGCTATGATACTAAAACAAGCACTTAACTAGTTTTAGTTCTTCCAGATAAATAAATCACATTTGATTAGTTTGCATGTAAAACACATATTTTCAAGTTTGACATACTTTGAATACAGCTGAGTTAATAAATCAAGTTCAAGTAATTTGTTGGATAAGTCTGCAAGTGTATTTAAATGAGTTTGAATTTAAATTCAATCACGCAGATTATTCGCTCTCTATGTTGACACTTTTAACAGCTTATTAATCGAATAACTCAACTGATTTAAATGCACTAATGCACTGTTTTAATAGCAACCTACACACACACACACACACTCACACACATATTATCTACGTAATTAATTGTTAATGACGATTATATGTAATTAACATGTTCAGGTTCTTTTTTCCATGTGGGCTGTCCAACCTTGTGGGATTTTAATTTATGCACCAGATTTAAAATTAATTTCACATTATATGCTATATCAAGCGTAAACGCGATAAATTAATAGTTAAAATAAATCAACGGTCATTGTGTGAATTGTACGCATGGAAAAGAGTTCAAAAAATTACATTTACAAAAAAAATCAGGTGATTTTAATACTTGAATTAAATATTAAAATCCAATATCCTATTGTAAAGAATTTTTATATTACAGAAATCAAAGCCACACAGACTGTGTGTCAGCACATAAGGATTAGGGGTTGAGGTTGGCAAGGGGTGCATAAATAAAATTACAATCTTTTTTTTAGCCGAAAAAGCTTTAGGGTTAACTTTGCACCACTTTTGATGGCTTGTTTGTCTTTTACGAGTTTAGATTGTTAATGCAAAAGTTACGCACATCTTAAAAAAAAGCAAGAAACAAGGCATAAAAAAGGGTGTCGAAAGTATTTCCCGCACGTAAGCCGCTTCGACACCTTTTTAAATACATATTTGTCTTGCATTTCGAGTTTGTTTTGAGTACAAATTTTTGATGATTTGCTGACGAGTTTTTAGAGCCCAGTTGTCATTTTTAATTGGTGCATATTAAATATGCTTAGCATTTTGGCTTTTACTCATTACATGGCCAGAGTTTTATGCCTTTTTCATGATGTGATTTTCGCCCTCTTTCATCTCCATCACGATTTTCCTGCCCACGCTGCATACTTTAGTTTGAATGTTTGCTTAGTGCTTACTGCTTACTGCTTGTAATACATTTTCACAATGAGCATTACAAGGGACTGCACATAATTTCTATGCGAGTTGTCGTAAAAAGTGCATAAAATAAATGTGAACCGAAAACCAACGGTTAATATGCATAATATAAGAGTGCCTATGCCTGAAGAGTGCTACAAATTTTGTATACCCTGTATAAATAGTTATGGTTAGTGTGAATGCTCTATTCGACCTGTCCACTTATTGCTTAAGTCATTGATTTGAAGATTGAGAACATCTAAAATGATGCAGCTCTAAAGGGAATTAACTTCTCTTAAGACACTCATAAATATGAATAAATAATATTTGATTTAAAAATCAAATATTAATCTTACACAAATTGGAAATCTGAACGCAAACAATATAACACACTGCTTACACCCACTTTTTGCATACTTTATGTTTACAGGGTATAAAAATAATAATTGGCATTGCCAACGCAATGGTCGGCAGTGAAGGGTCGCCCTCATTCGGTAAGTTCATTCGTTGATTCGCAAGTTGGTTCGTTCGCTGGTTGGTTTGTTCGTTGGCTGCGCTTTTCTGCGTCATTTTAAACGATGATACTTAAGTTTCCATTAAAGCACTTGCCGCGACCATCAATTCAATAAGCGCCCCAACAACTGTTGGACCGTTACATCATTGGACTGTTGAACCTTTGGAGAGTGTAGTTTGCCTGCTGGCTGAATTCAACCATGCGGTGCGGTTTTGCTCATCTCCCCAAACGGACCAACTGTTTGTTGTGGTGCAAATGTGGGCGGTGAGTCCAAATATTTACAGCCCCCAACTTGGCCAGCTACTGTATTTTATTGTATGGCAATCGTATTAAGCACAGACATAAAATAGATGTCGAAACTACTGGAAACACATGAAAGTTTTACGATTTTTAAATATTATTTCTTTACATTGAAAGTGAGGAGATAAAAAATTGAGAAATATGCAACAAAAGTAATTGCTGAGCTTATTGTGAGTAGTTTCACTGCCAGCCCTGACACGATAGTGTATATATGAATACACATATATATAAAAGATCATATTGATTGTGAGCCCAGCACATGTGAATTGAGTGATGCTGTGAAATACATTGATTGACCGCACAATTTCATTTCACGGGGTCTTTTTTATTTTAATTTGAGCATTGCCGGCCGCAAATATTTGCACTTTAAACTGAAATCAGTTGGTAAAGGCCATGGCTTAATGCATTCGAATGCTGGCGCTGACGCTGGCCTACAAACGCAATGCGCCAAGGCAGCAAACACAAAGGGGAACAAAAAATATAATAATATTTGTCTTTGACATACCCTGTAGATTTCGCTTTAAAAAAGTTTGTTTTAAATTATAACTTTTTTTATTTAAAAATAAAAGATAAAATGTGATAGTATGACAGTCCCAATCATGATCTTCTTATATAATGGACCGATATTTCAGGGTCTTAATACGATTTTGATAATTTGTGTATTTAGAGCTAATTTGGAAGTATTCAATTAAACGCTTCTTGAGTTCTGAATGACTCTGCGAATACTCAAGCCTTTAGCTCACATAAGTTAAGGGTAACATACCCATTAAATCGTAAAGACTGACTCTATACTATATACAAAGAAAAGCAAAAGCGAAGTTAAGAAAAAAGAAAACAAGTTTCTGGCTGAGATTACGCACTCAAGAAAATCACACAGGCATACATACACACACACAGACACGCACTCGTTCTCAAGTCCGATTGAGAATACTCGAAATAATTATATAATTTTGCCAGCCGCACATATTTATGAGGCCTGTGGGCAAAAAAAAAAGGCAAGTGAAGGCACTTGGCATGGGCTCTAATTCCAGGACTTGTATGGCCCGAAGCTGATGTGAAAATGATAAGTTTGCGGCTGGGGCAGGCTTAATAATAATGATAATGTGTCATAAGGTAATTATTCAGTTGCAAAAAGGGGTTTTAGGTTGGGGCATAAATAAATATCCTGCAGTTATTTGGAGTGTGTGTTGACAGCGAAATTGATTACAATTAATGGGCAAGCAGTGGAGAAGCCGCCGGAGCGAACTGCAGTTGAATGAAGTTGAGCCGTCTGGGTCTGAGAGATTTGTATAGTCCCGGCTAATATGCATCCGCTTTCTATGCAGCTTTTGCTGCTGCTGCTGCTGCTGCTGCTGCAGCTGAAGTGCGTCTACTTTAAGCCTGAGTGCACCGGCTCAAAAGATGTTGTCTGACAAAGCAAACAGAAACTGAAACTGAAATAGCAACGGCAACTATCTGGGAAGCTGATGCCAAGATGCTCCTCTTGGCATGGTTTATCAATTAGGCAAATTAGTTGGTGAATGTGCCAAGGTTTGGCAAACTTCAACTTTAAGTACTTCATTTTTCGAGTCGTTTAGTGCACCTAACGAAGAGAGCTCTGGCTTAAAGCCATCCGCTCGGTTTAGAAATCAATTAGCTTACGGTAAGAGCCTCGGGCTGAGTCTCGACTGTGCTAAAGACCCATTGGCAGCCACTGTAAGCCAATTTAACTATGTCAATATACTTACCAAATACAGTACTCCAGCACACAAGGAATAAATAACAAGAAAGAGTGCTAGGATCGACAGTCGACGACTAACGGATACCCTATGAAGCTTAAATACATTCGTAAATTGGTAAATAAAATAACCAGAAGATTAAAACTCAAATCGTTTACTATAAATTAAAATGTCTTGAATCAAGTCTCTGGTCTTCTCCTTGCTGCATGTTACTTGCATTGGAGCAACTTTGTGGTAAGCCTTGTATGCTTTTCTACAGGGTACAGGGTAGAAGACATGCAACGAATGCAGAGAAGAGCGAACGGCATTCAAGGCATGTAAATATTCAAATCAAAAGCGCAATTGAATGTGCGAGTAAAATGTCATCGTATCTCGCATTCAAATCTTTGATTGCCAGCTATTCAAAAAAAAAAAAAAAAAAAAAAAAAGAAGTGAGTTTATTGCACTACACTTGGCACTCAGCCAGCAGTTGAGACTGAACCCAGAGTCAGAGAATACAGACCCGAACTCAATTCAAGCATTCCTGTAGCTCTCCTCCGGCTCCTGGAGCTGCTTACCTGCTGATGCTGGGTGATGCTAGTGACACTCAGACACAGTGCTGGGAATTGACACAGAATAGCAGCCAAATGATAAGGCACAAAGCGAAATGAGGAAGTGTTTAAAAAAAAAAATAATAAAAAAATAAAGAATGAAAGAGAGAAGTCAACTTTGCTGTGCAGAATAGTTGTTACCGCTGCATATAAATGGGGTAGTAGTAATCGTAGTAATAGCTGGACCAAGTAACAGGAAGTCGACCATGGCCAAAGTGGCATTGATCTTAGCATTCGACACTCACCTAAGGTTGAGGTTGAGGCTGATGCTCAGGTTGAGGTTGACTCCGAGGTTGAGGTGTTTGCCTGCGGGTCGCTCATCATACACACACACACATATATATATGCATATGCATAAAGTGGGTTTTGAGTTGCGTTTGCCACTTGAAATTGTAGCTTTGGTTGAGTCCGAGTGCTTACTTAGTTTTCGCTAAATTTCAAGTGGGTGCTTAGTTGATGCCCGGTTCATTCAACTTACTAGTGCCTCTCTGAAGAGCAGTACTTCAAAAAAAAGTGTTTGATAGCAACTAATATCAGGCCGACCAAGTGCACTGATAATAATGCTCCATTTGGCACTTGAGTTCGCAACTTGCTCAAAATTATCTGTGAATTAATGCTCAGTATTTTACTTGTCTAATTAATGTTACTTTTAAACAATCTGATAAATATTTATTGCTCAGATCAAAGTCTTTGAAATGTGCCTGTCAGTCTTTGAAGCTTTATAATTGACAATGTTTATGATTTTGTAATATTTATTTACAATCAGTGAAATATTTAATTCACCGCTGATATTATTATTAACATTTAGAAACCAAAATTGATGGGAGCGCATTTGCGATTAGACAGGAAATTTACCAATATTAAGACGACTTTCATAGAAATCTACCGTCCCAGTACGGTGAGTCCAGCTCAAAATTGAGAAAGATTTCTTCATCGAAAGCTATCCAAATTTTCAGATTCTAGAAAAACAGGTCAAGTTTTGACTTCTTTATGAATATTCCATTTGAAGTTTGAAACACACTTCAGGGTCAAAATTCATTTTAAAATGATATATATGTCAAATATATGTTTAAAATGACCAGAGTCAAACCTTGTTGAATCTAACATTTTGATAGTGTTTGACATCACAGTTTGAAGTGCGATTTAAGCTCGAAATTCAATTTCTAGTTAAGCTCTCAAGAAGCGTTTAAGGGTCGGATCAAAACTATCCAGAGCCATAGCTTTTAATATGGTCATAAGCAATTTTTACTCAAATTTAGATTACTCTAATTTTAAATTGTGTAGTAGTTTCATAATTATAGCGCTGTATAAAAGAGTTTACATCTAGGTCATGGCTAGTCTTTAAACTCACTCTTAAGACCAAAGTGCAGCCTTGTGGTTTTTATGGGGCGAGGCTGGCGACGATTGTTGGCATAGTCAATTAGCAGCAATCATTGCGTATGATTTAGTGAAGAGCATCTATTGCATCGTTGTAAGTGAGGGATTAGGGTCTGGGATGATAATTGATGATCACAGCTGTTTGCATTTGCTTCTGCTGTTGTTTGTTGCAGTTGGATTTTGTAAGCTTAACACAGCAAGTAGCCAATAAATATTTGCGCAACATTGCGCATGGCTAATGAATAAATTAAACGACAAGCTTGCTGCAACTAACAAAATAATGTGCGTTGTCGCTTCATAAATTGCACAAGTATTTAAATTCCATTTGATTTAATTAATTATTAATATGCTCGCCTAACTGATTAAATGGCCACTAATTGATGGCACAGCCGTCTGGTTTGTCACGCTGATTATGGTTAGTTAGTTGGTTGGCAAATTGAAATATACAATTATTCATTTTTCAAGTGCATTTTAATTGACAATTTATGTTTGAATGACTAAATGGGTGGTGAAATGGTGAAATGACAAAATGCCAAACGTGAAACGTGAAAATCTGAAAAGATTTTCATGCACTTTTCATTTTCATAGAGCACATGCCAGCGCGAAATTAAAAGACAAACTCTAGCCAAACGGTAAAAAGTAAAATTGCTCGAGTTTTGCACGGTTATTAAGGAAGTGTAAGGGTGGCAGCTACCAGAGTTACTAGCTGGGGCGTAACGCCATGGGGCAACGCAAATAACCTCAAACAACAGTCAGCTTGCGGGGCGGGGGAGGCTTTTGTCTAAGTGAGGAGTGCTTAGCTCTCAGCTTCTGACAAGATGCCTGTAGTTAAACACGTACATGTGCACACACACACACACACTGTGCTATCAAGTTGTCTATCAAGATATCTTGGGTGTGTGTGTGTGAACGGATGTGTGTGTGCTTGCTGTTTGCGCGTTCCACTTGAGGTGTCTTTAAATGCGACCAGATCTTTATGGAGTTGCCTACGTGTGTATAGCTTAGCTTAGCCCGGCATCTCTGGCGTCACTGCAGATGTATCTGTATCTGCAGCTTTTGAGGCGCATCTGCGCTGCGTAACATACGCTTAGGTGCTTATAATACAGATGTATTCGCTATTGAAATCAGCTTGTTTCCAGAAAAGTATCTTAGATTATATTCAAGACAAGCGATTATTGTAAAAATATATATATATATAAATTTACAAAAAGATGATATATATGCAAATGAACTATAATCTTTCTCACTTATCTTAAGCAACTGAGAAACCTTAGGGATGAGACCAACCAGAAGTTTCTCTCAGCAAAGAGAAACCAACTGTCAACGTCTTGAACGTTTTAAAAAATTTCCTTGGTTTTATATATGTATTTATACATTTATGCTAATCGTGTTGGTGCGTTGTAATGCCGCTACTTTAACTCTGTGGCTTTTAAAGGCAACGGCAACGCAGCTGGCAAGCCCTTTTTTAGTTTCAGTTTCAATCCCAATCCCAGTCGCAATCCCCAGTCCCCAGTCCCAGACGCAGTAGCCAGTTTCCAGTTGCCAGTTGCAATCGTAATCCTGGTTACGATACAGACAGTTGTACTTGGTGGGTAGACGGGGCAAATATCATATACACGTATACGTATCGTTCTTTTTTTTTTTTTGCTAAATTTTCGCAGTTTCCTTTCATAACATCGTCTTGTGTCGGCAGCGTTCACAATGCGCTTTGTGTTCGACTTGTTTGAAAAACTATTTTACATTTAAGCGCGAAATTCCACACTATGAATGAATTTTTCATGAGCACAGCAATCCAGAGCAGAGCGGCGTGAAGCGGAGCGGAGCAGTCAGCCAACCAACCAACCAGCCAGGCATAAGGACAGACAGGCACTTGACTTGCCTAGCCAGAGATATCCGCAGCACGCCCTTTCTTTATTTATGCACTCTGAGAAATAGAATAGGGCCTGGAAATGAGTGTCTTGCTGGAAAATGAAATCAGCAATAATTTTTATGTCTTTATTATCATTTGTAAACATACAAAATACATTTTGTAAATATTTTGCAGATACATTTCACAATACTTATAGAATCATATTTACTTTTCTGAAATACACCCAATCGAAAACCTCTGTTCTAATGTCAAGTAAAACCGAAATGATCTCTCTACTTTCCACTTTTTTATAAGTACAATTCATTATTGAATATTTTATAATATATTTTATTAACTTCTTAAATATACCTTTTCTGTAAGTGTACTATATGCTTTATTTTGATTTTATTTTATTTTTTATGAGGAAGGCAAAAGCTCAAGCCGACAATGCAGAACATCATCGCCGCATTGCCCATCATTATGAAGAGGGTGTCGGGTATAGGGAATTGAGTATTGAGAATCGGTAGTTGCAAGTTGCAAGTTGGTTTTGTGGCAAGCGTAGCTGATGGGGCGTTTCCTTTTGGTCAGTTGCATGGCATTTTAATTGAATTGATTATTTTAGTGCTTGGGTGTGATTCTGTTTGTTGTTGTTATTGTTGTTATTGTTCTGATTTGTTTCTGTTGTTGCTGGCAGGCAGGTAAGACAACAACAACAAAAAAAAAGCTGATAATGATTCGTTTGGCGCGCAACTCGCTCAGTTACTCGCCCGCAGCTGAAATATTTTGTCTGCCTGTAATTTAACCCAAATTCGCAAAGTAGCAAATTGCATTTGGAGCAAAAGTGCAACAGGCAAGTAATACTTAGAAAAAGGAAAGAAACCAAAAAATATAAGAAAAGGCGGACCGGTCTCCCGTCTTTCAACCAGACGAATTACGCTTGAGGGCAGCTATGTAAATTGTTTGTAATTTGGCGCTGGTTTTGGCCTTCTTTGCCGCCTCGCATTGTGGGCGGTTTGCTTTGGCAGTGCTTTTGGCAATTGAACAAAATGATTATTGATTACTTAATAAGAAATGTTCATACACAATGGCGCCACAGACTGGCGACTCCGACTCCGACAACCGTTGCCCTTGTCTGTGTTTGTCTTGCCTCCTTCTATTGTGCGTTCTTTGACGTCCTGTCATCTGCGTCTGTTCTTGACAAAAAAGCAATTTTAATGAGCTGCATACGGTACACTGCACTTTAATGCAAAATAAATACATATATATATATATATGACTGCAAATTGGCAGATACTTTTGTATCTGTTTCTATCAATTTCAATTGGTATAAGTAAGTTATTGTGCTATTTCCTTTTGAGATTGAAAACATCCCATAATGGCCGAATATATCTTTGTATATGGCAGACAATTGATAACAACTCCATTGATTGGAAATAAAATGTTTGCTCCTCTGTCGCTGACAACTTGAGACAAGATAATTTGCCACTTGAGTACGAAATGCAATACATTTGTTAGTAAATGTATCTGCAAGATATTTTTGCCAAGCTGCGGCCTTTGAAAGCGCAAGTTAAATCTTGGAGTGGATGCTTGGCTTGAGGGGGAAATTATGTTTGGGCTTTACCATCAGCGAAATCAGCTCGTCGATGACTAATAACCTGTGCAATGAATTAATGACTTTGCAATTTATTTTTAATTTTATTACAAGCCCTAATGCCGTCTTGGCCTTAATTGGTAAGCCCGAAAACGTGACTTCTGCTGATTTAATTCAATTCATTTTGTGGCTCTATCTCGATTGTGTCTACTGTCAAATTGTCTGCCAATAAACCATAAAAATATTAAATTAAATAGTTGCCATTGACAGAGGGCAACAATATAATTTTCCATATGAACTCAATGAAAGAATCGAAGTAACGCAGCATGAAAGCTACCTAGGC
Source organism: Drosophila paracracens (assembly GCA_035044025.1). NCBI lineage: Eukaryota > Metazoa > Arthropoda > Insecta > Diptera > Drosophilidae > Drosophila > Drosophila paracracens. The sequence goes on along the minus strand of JAWNMN010000435.1, from coordinate 4,658,115 downwards.
AATAGAAAGGAAAGAAAAATTATGGGATAACTGTGCACAGCTGGAGATCGTTGGCTTATGGGTATATTAGGAAAATTTCCTCACTCCTTGGTCATAATATTTTGAGTGAATTGCTTTACTTTAGTTCAATCTTAAAGGCATTGCAGCATATTGTGAAATTGTGACCCATTTAGAGCCACACAGAGCCCAGACAGATCAAAAGTGAAACTATGTAAGCGCAATTCTCAAAACTTACCTTCAAATGCAGCCGATAGACATCTCCGTGGTGATGTGGTGGTGCAGTGGTGCACTGTGTGCAAATACGCAAACATGCAAAAAGTATCTTTTGCATAGTTTGCCGCTGCAGATTGTCATTTAGTGATAAGCTTTGGCGCTGCAGGCGCATCGAAATGAAATCGAGATACATTTGTTGCACTGGCTGACCCAGTTCTTTTATTATGGAATCAGCATTTACAGTTGCGAACGTCTAATGAAAGCAAAAACTAAACAAAAATATATATATAGATATACCTACGTATATATGTATGGGAATCACATGTGTTTGTGCAGTCATGTGACGCCTTTTGTATAAATTGACTCATCAGCTACTTTTTTATCATGTACTCGTTTTGTACTTTTTAGCTTGAAGTAGCAGCACTTTATATCGTGTTTATCTCTCTCTCTCTCTGACTCAAAGTATTTTTTTGCGTCTGCCATTGAAATTACAGTACTTCAATTGGAGCTCATACATTTTTATTGTCTGACATTTTGTTTATTTATTTAAGCATTTGAGCGTATCTATTTTTAAATGGTCTGACTAACTTTCGCACCCCGTCAGCCGCCAGTTGAGCAGAAAACACTTCTAATCCTCAATCGTAACAAACGACCCCTCATACCGCATGACCACCCCTCATCCACACAGTCTGCGCTGGCAATTAAACGACATTTGCCAGACGCCAAAGACAATAACATTTACAATTGCTTAAATGTAATAAATATCTGGGTGAGTATTTGCACTTGCTGTTCTTAACGTAAATTGTGGGTGGGCCTCCAGTGTACCATTAATTTCTTGACTGGAAATTTTATTGTTGCACCAGAGAGCGTGGCATAAACTTTATTACACACTTAACATAACTCAAACTGGAGGGGCAGCTGGTCAAGGTGTGGGCGTGTCTTAAATTGGGTACATTCAGCTGGTCAGCTTTAGTTGGCCAAATAAATTCTAAGTTTTGAGTTTTGCATTAATTTTGTGTGGATATCGCTTCAGGCATTTATCAATATCCAAATTATGTAGCATTTGTTTCTATCAATATTCATTTATCAATATTATTTTTATCAATATTATAATTATGCGTATGGACTTTGAGGGCAATTTATTTGACAGCTGCAAATTCAAAAGGCTTAAAACTGATCAAGTATAATACTGAATATGCTATTTATTTTGTATATTTATTTGTTTATTATTCAAATTGTAGAAAATGATTTATTATAAGATTTATTTCGTTTTTTTAAGCCACTGGTGTTTCGATAATAAATAAACATGAAATTAAATTTTGCATGGTCTTCCAATTTATTATCAGATCAAGTTTAATTTAAAATAAATTTCTTTGTTATTTTTACGATTTGACTTTGTCTGTGTTCTTTTATTTCAAAGAGTTAGATAAAAAATATGTTTGAGTTCAAGGATTATTATTTTGGAGCTTGCAGCTTTGGTTTTAATATACCAACATATTTTCAATTGAATTTGGATAAAAATAGCTAAACACAATCTGTTGTTGATTATTCGCATAAGTAGTAATCAAGTGGGATTTTTTAGTGTGTGTAAATACACACCAAATAATTTCTTAAGTGGAAACTTATAATTTCAAAACGAATTGGTGTCAAATTGTTGCACAACTAATTAGATGCACGGCATTTCTCAATCTGGAAAATGTATTTTTTTTTTGTATATATGAAATGTGTTTCATGGATGGAATTTATATATTGCAAAATGCCACAATAAATTTCTGCTCCAGAAAATACAAAAAGCCAAATGTGAATGCCTGGAATGTGGCATATCAAATGGCACATATATCTCGAGTGGTTGGAAAGAGGGAGGGATGCAAGGTGGTTGCAGCAAAAGTAAAATCAAAATCTACTCGTACGCAATATAACAAATATCTGTCGCAAAGGCAGAGTCACGAGAATAAGTTGAAGTACTTGTCCCTTGGATTGTGTTGCAAAATGACACACCATGAAATTACATTTATGCTTGCCTGCAGTGCAAATATTTTGCAGTTGCAAGCACATGTCGCCCCACTGTGTGGCATGTCTAATACACTTTCCTGTCTCAATGGGCCTGCAACTTGTACGCTTATGAATTGAGGTCCTCAATGTAGTCAAATGTCACTTGCGAAATGTGTTGCAAATATTTGTATAGTGATATCCACACACACACACACACACACTTACACACATCCTCCATATACAAATTGGAATGTGTTAGTTGGAAGCAGACTTGTCGACGTTGCATAAATCAAACGTAGTGTATTTGATTAAATTAGCAAGAAACGTTACATTCGCAGTTGTCGCCCTTATTTACTTGCCGTAAGTGGCAGAAATGACGCTGCCAGGTTTAATAATTAAGTTGGTAAATTACATCCGGGCAAAAAGTAACACAAATGTCCTGGTAAATAACTGTGTCAACTGTAGATGCTCACTGCCTGTGCATAATTAAAGAAAATATGTATCTGCAGTGTGCACACATATGTAAATCCATATACATACATGACTGTACACATACACAGAGAAAAATCAAATCAAATCTTAAATCAAGCAAAATATACTTGATTCAGTTTGAAGAAGCTAAAATCAAGTTTGTTGTACACAGAGAAAAATGAAATCAAATCTTAAATCAAGCAAAATATACTTGATTCAGTTTTAAGAAGCTAAAATCAAGTTTGTTGTCTGTTAACATTTCATTTCATTCATTTTATAATGTTGTTAACTTAGGATATCTATTTTACAACAACAATTCCAAAATACAGTTACATGGGATCAGTCTGCCATATAGATCCCATAAATGTTATCCATAAGCAGATTTTCCTGCTCTGTATATGTTGCAATTGAATTTCTCTTAGTGTATATAAGGGCTTGAATGTTGACTTAATTACGAATAATGAGTGGACAGCAGAAAGAGCGAGAAAAAAAGATAGAGAGAAAGAGAGAGAGAGAGATAGAGAGGTGAAGGCAGCAACTTCAGTCTGTTGAAATTGCAACGAAATTCTATCGTATTGCAAATTGTTTCCGCCTGAAACCAGAGCTGGCTGTTGTTGGCCGGGCCAACACGCAGACAGAAAGACGAAACAAAATCGACATGGCAAACAGAGGGACAGCAGGACAGCGGGACAGACATGAACTTGCAACACCTCACTTAAGCGCCTTTGTATTGCAAATTTTTACAGGTATTAAATGACAATTTGCCACTTTTTTGTTGTTGTTGTTGTTGTTATTGTTGTTGTTCATGTGACGCGACGCGGCAGCAAAAGTCAAACAATCGAAACGACAGTAAATGAGAAATGAAGCCGAACCCTGGTAACACAATGCGCTCCAAATAAACAGGCAGATAAGATAATGTGCCATGGGCATGGCGCTTGGGATTGGCTACAGCTTGAAATATATATATACTCGTATATATATTTATATATAGAGTGGTATGCAGTACAACATATATTTATATATATATTTATCGCACTTGAGATGTGCAAAAAGAAAGCGCAATAATTAAGTGCTCAGCATTATATTCGAAAGAAGAAAACAAAACACAAGAATTAAGTGAAAACAAAAGGAAATTCAACGCTAATGAGTTTCGAGTGGGTACTTTGGAGTATTAAGGTACTTCAATCAACTCTTAATTTGGCCAAAACCACAAAAGATGAAAGATGAGCGCAAAATCAATTTACAGACAATTTGGTTGCAGGCGCCGCTTTGTCTGAGCCAACTTAATATGGCCCAGCGATGGGTAATTATAATATTATGTTTACTTAGTTCAATGATAACCGGTGTGCATGCTCTTTACAAATAGATACACTATTAAAACATATTTCCTCTCATATCGGAACGGGTCAACAATGGTCGACTACAACAATCTATTTTGATATCTGATATAATATGTTAAAGACTCTGATATCTGAGACGAACTGCGGTTCAAATATATTCTTTTGAATAATTTCCAGTTTCTTACAGACTTTCACACGAACTTATTAGACTCCATGCAGATATTTCACGTCCACGGGGCACAATAAGAAATGCAATTAATTGTAATTTCATATCAATTTCAACAGTTTCCCACACACATCGGCTTATGACCATTATAAGTAGATAACGATTCAACAGAAAATATATAAATGAAGCTATTCAATTTCACGTTCGACTGTGGCATTGTATATGTTAGCTGAGAATCGTGTGTAAAATGCCAAACGGAAATGACGGTAAATAGTTAAGACATCGCAAAAGTTTTGGCAAAAATGCACATGCAAAAACATTTAAGTTGGCAAAAAAAATCTACGAATGAGAATGCAATGAAATTTAGTTGGAAAATATGCAAAAGGCAACACAAATTTGGTTTGCATGTTGGCTTAAAGCTTGCACCACTCACAGTGGCAGTGGCAGGCAGTAACAGCGGCAGCATCATCATCATGAAACGAATCGAGTTATACAAAAATGCAAATTTTTTGCCAGTGCATTTTCTTTTGTTTTCGCTGCTGGCTGCATGCTGCAACTTCCGCATTGTTGATCATGAATAAAAATTTAAGTTCTTATTGTTTGTCGAGTGGACAGCGCGGGCCACGTGGGTCGAACTAGACGAGGCAAACTATCTCAAGTTGTTCAAGTTTGCGCTGATGTCGCCTACGCCCCTACCGCTCAAAACTAGAAAAAAAAATTAAACGAAAAATCTAGGAAAATAGAGTGTACTTCATTGATTTGGTTGAGGCCTGGCCAACTGTGGGGGTCACACACAGCGCATGACTGGCACAAATCTTTATTTTAGCCAGTAATCGTTGCTACAATACTTTCTAACTGCCGCCCATTAATCTAGCGCCCGGTTCGCTTGTGGCTGCTACAAGTGTCCGGCCGTATGACTAAATTAATTTTTGTTCTGGTAGCCACGAACAAGGCAGCAACTTGTAGAGCCCGTCGTGATTTATAGTGCACTCATTTAGAAAGTTGCTCAACAAGCAGCTGCCTGCCTTTTGACTGCCTCTTCCTTTGCTCCATGCAACACAGAACAGTTCCTTGTTACAGTTTAGTCGTGCCTGGTTCATGTCGTTGCTTCTTGTGTCTGCCTACACTCAGAGCAAAATCGATCTTCAATATTTTATTCGCTCTTATACTCCGAAAGTCATTGTCTTCTTTACACTAAATTTCTCTCTTTAAAGTATCAACTTTTGCTCATAATATTAAGCTTAACTTTTCCGAAATAAACAAACATGATGACATATTCTTCGATCAATTCAGATATTTAATTCTAGAATTAAATATTCTTCAATCAAGTTTGGTAATTTGAATTATGATTAAATGAGTAATGTTTGGTTTCTAGAAATATATTTCTGAACTCATCTGAAATGCGTAGAAACTTGCTTTCTTCTAGAAATTAATTTCTAAACTTATAAGCATATATTTTTCTAAGTGTAGCTTTGTCTCTTGTGGCTTTCGGCCATTTGAAGCTGCTTGTTCAATTTAATGAATGACATTTTCTGCGCTGGCGTTTGATTGAGTTGTTTTGACTGGCCACAATGATGGCCAATTGACGATTGCCCACTGCTTTGTTGTTAGCTGAAAATTGCATCAGCTTACTGCTTGCATTCCGTCAAATGGCTGGTATCATGTTTTGTTTGTGGTGCCTAACTGCCTCACCTGGTTAACTTGGTCATAAATATTTATATTTTATAGACCATACTGCCCGGTGTTCTTCTTCTTATCAGCACACATAAATTATTTGATGCGCCTGAGCGTTTTATCGCATTTTAAAGAGCCAACACTTTCCCAATGTTTATGACCATATTTTGGCACTCACAATAACTGACATTTATTGGCAACTGTCCAACAAAGCAGCAACAACACAGACAACACTATATAACCATATGTCTTTATATATACTTTATGAGCTCAAAAGAGTAGCGATTTTTTATGGCCACTTTGACGCCTCTAAAGGCCACAACAGTTTTGGAATAACACAATACGAGCATTACGAGCACCGATAAATGGCTGTAAATATAAGCTATAAGATTTGCATTGAAGCCATTAGCTTTGTAGCTTTTTCCTTTACTTCAGAACGTATTAAACTGGATGCAGCATCAGATGCAGATCAAAGTATCCCGAAATGTATTTCACAATCGAATATTATGAGTAATCGAAATGAACGAATAGATTTAGGTAAGTTGATCACTTGATTAAGTAATGCTGGTGAAAATAGTTGAAACACTTTTCCAATGAATGTTCACTTTGATCTTTGAAACTAATTTTCATAACTATAGAATGACCAACCATTTTCCGACATTGAATTAGGACTTTTCATAATCGGTAATTAACATAATTTTAAAAAATTGTGTATACACTTTATAAGAATTTATATTTAATTTTTAAGAATTTAATAATTAAAAATTTGTATGAATAAGAATCCCTATTAAGAAACATCTCATTCATTTCTCAGAGGAAGTCTCGTTTACTCAAAAGAATGATGCCAAGCAGTCAATGGAATTTCTTACCGAGTCCCTTAAAGTTCTTTTGTTGTTTTGGTTGGACTGGACCTAACTTGAATATAACCCAACCTAACCTTTCTTAAGTCTTATCATTAAGTTGTAGGGAAAATTAAAAAATGACGCCGACTGCTGCCAGCTTAAGCGCGTTGCCTTTTTTAATTTTTTCGCACACAAAACCCTTTTTTTTGTAGACCGTAAAAAAAGAGAAAATTAATAATGCAGAGACCCCCTAAGTCCCTTAAGCACTCAAAGCCTTGCTGCTAGTAGTAGTTCACTCAAAGCAAATAAATTGAGTTGCAAGACAGCCTTTTTTTTTCAGCCATTGATGTGGCTTTGAGTGTCAGCAATCATAATGGAATATGCTCAAACCCGAAAACACTGATAAAGGTGCCCGTTTTTCTGACAAAACGATCCGGCACAAAGAATATGCCGGCAGCAGAGAGCAGGCACACCTACATATAGAGGCTGCCTTGAAGGGTCAAAGCAAATGTCAACAGGCATGCGTTTCATCAAGCTGATGCAGGAGCAACAACAAAATCATGACTAGTGTCAGTGTGTGGAAATTGAAACGGAGCAAAGGATGCAATAGAGGTGTACTTTCATCCTGTTGGCCATGTTCCCTTGTTCCTTGTTGCGTTGTTCATTTTGTTTGCAATATTTTTTTGCAAATTTGAACCTAGCATTTTATTTGGATGCCATGTTGGACACATTTGCCATGCCTTTTGTATTGGCAGCCAGGAAATGACACCGTTAAGAGCAGCGCAGCACAGAACCAACATTTAAATCTAAACATCTAAACTTTATTTTCTTATTGCTAAAATATCTAAAATATCAAAATATCTGTTTAAAAAGTTCCGTTTTAAGCTTCCTTAGCCCAAAATCAATAGCTCAAATTAAAAAATTAAATTAGTTTACTTTTATTTATTAAATGCACATTTACTTTCTGATTTTGTGGCCAAACACGATGGGAACATTTTTGTGTGTGCAGCCTTTGAAGTGAGGTTGGCGCCGAGTGTGTGGCACGATTTGCCAGCCTGATTTGTAGTATCTTTGAAATTGGATAATTACGAAATACTTGCTTATTTTATTGTTATAGCCAAGATGTTAAATGTAATGGCTGTCATTAGAGGCAGCAGCTTCCGTGCTACGTATGAACTGTGCTGCAGGAACGAGCTGCAACAGCAGCAAGCGGCAAGCAGCTCGAATGTCTTGTATTGCTTTGCATGCTGCCACTCATTAATGCATCTGCCCCCTGGGGGCACAGTAACCAAACCAAATTGCTGTTACGTGTGGAGCGCATCGTCAGGGGTTGGGCTCAAGACCGATCCCCGGTTCCTGGTCCTTGGGTATATGTACCTTAATAGCTTTCGATTGCAATCTCAGAAATTGAATTGAAATCAATTGCCAGCTCTTGTTGCGACGCCAGCGACGACGACATCAACATTGGAACCAACAGCATTGCCTGATTGATAAACTGAACAGCGGGGCCATTGACATATTGGCCATAAACAATTTGAAGGCTTCTTACTTGTCATTCAACTGTAACTATAGTATAGTATATCAGCATTGATTGATGGCACACCTTTAATGTGTCAGCTACGATGTAATAAATATGAGCTGCCATTTAGTTGCCTGGACATACACCGGAAATTAGCGTTATTAAGTTAAAAGGCCAGCGCGTTGCAAAGACTTGCAAAAACTTGGACCAGCACTCGGTCAAAATTGTGGCTTATTGAAAAAGTTTTCTTCCTTTTGATACCCTGCAGCCATTAAAAATGAATAAAATGGACAGCATGAAGTCGGGTAACGTTTTGAAACAGACACAAGAAGTAGACATCTCTGCCACCGTTCGGTAAATACATATATTCTTGATTAGCATCAAAAGACGAAAACAGATGTGTCCATCCATCTTCTACTGTTCATGGAAATTAATATTTTCTTTTTAAAAAATAAATTTCCTCGTATCTTTAAATTTGTATCTTTATTCTTTTCTTTATATCTTTATATTTTTCTGATATAGAATAATAGAAGTTATTTTTTACCTAAAGAAATAACCTTTTTTCTGACTGTAGAATTTGATTTTTTTTGTAATTGAAAAATTTGTATAACTAAGAATGTATGTTCGAGCTAAGAACAGGGTAGTTCCGACTCTGCCACTCCTAACTAGAGCACTCTTACTGGTTTGTTTTTTCTGGCAAACGCGACGAGTTTAAGACAAACTTTGTCTCAAAGCCAGACAGCCATGTCCACAGAAATATTTTGTTTGCGCTGAAGTTGAACACTTGACTGCAACTTTGGAGATAAGTGCCACGCCCACAGAACCCTCTGAATTATTATTTGTAGCAAATATGCTGAGTTTTCAAATTTAACTTAACTCAGCATTAAGCAAACGGGCAACGCATAATTAATGTTAAAGCCTTGCAGAATCGCTGCTCCACTTTTGATTTTTCTTTTAATTTTTCTCTTTTTTCCGTTTTTTTTTTTTTCTTTTATTATTGTCAAGCCTCCTTAATGACAGTGCGTAATGAGTGCGCGCTGTTCCAGTTTCCCTTGCCTTTATTTTTGTGCAAACCAAATTATTTTTGCACAGCTTTCGCAAAATGCTTCATTACGCAGAGCAATTGAAACTTTGCACACTCATCACATATGTGTATGTGAATATATGTATATGTGTGTGTGTGTGTGTGTGTGTGTGTGTATGTAAGCCACCCACTTGATTTGCCCACTTGACTTCCTCTTGAATTGAAATGCAGTTTGTGTACTATGCAGGCTGAGAAATGCCACAGTGCCACTTATTTTGCTAGGTTTGCTGAAAAATGTTATTTTCCACACGTGCCAGCCAGTTCGCAACTGGTGCCACAGATATATATAGATCCGTATATACATATATAGATAGTCTTGGGCACCTTTTCCCCAATACACTCTCAGCATTCCTATCGCTATTTGTACTTTGATTTAAAGAAATATACACTCTACGAATAAAGTGGTTTTAAATTAACCTAAATTTAAGATTATATTATCCTAATTATGGCATATGATGATTTATTCATTTAAGAATGTAAGAATGTTATGAACTATATATCTTACTTCTAGTAATCAAGTTCTTGAGTATAAGAAACATCTGGTCATGCCCATAGAAAACAACATAATTACAATCTTAATGAACTCATGCCGGAATCGTCTTTGATTAATATATTTAAACGTACACAAAAAGTTCTCAAGTTCCGTTGTCTTGCCTAGTCATTGAGAACAGAATTCTCAATTTTCTTCTCTTTTTCTTCCTCTTTGTCTTCCTCATTGTCTTCCTCTTTTTCTTCCCATTTTTTTTTTTTTTTTTGAGTGTAAGTATAGACAGCATTTATTTATGTATGGACCTAGTGATACCTATTTGGGCCACGCTTCGCTTAACTTTGCTTTGCTGAGCTTCCTACGTGATGCATCTTCCTGACAACTGTTGCCATTAACAGCTGGCCAAGTCGCACAACGGCCACAAAACAGCGATCCACAATTTGCCACTTGCTCGTGTGCTTAATGCGTCTCCATGGTGTCATTTATGTGTGTTTTTTTTTTTTGGATTTTGTTGTTGTTGTTGTTGTTATTGTTGTGATTGTTGGCTGACAAAGTTTTTTCCATAAATCTAGAGACGAAAACAACTTGGCAATTTTGCGGGTGATTCGGTTTTGTGGTTTGCAACAGCAGGTTGAAATCATTTAATAGCCAGTTTAGCTTTTTGCACTTCTTTACTTTTGCATAACTTTTGACAAAGTTAAACTTTTTATTTTGAAAATGTTTGTTTGATCCCTAGATACATTCTTTACTCATATTTCGCTTGTTTTTGAAAACATCCTGCTTGAAATTTTGTATAAATGTATTTTAGCATTTAAGTTTCAAAGTTAAATGGAGAATGAACAATTATTATAATTGTTCTGCATTTAAATTTGCACAAAATGATTTTTATTATTTATGATGTGGAGTGATGATGAAGTTTAGAAAAACTATTTAATAACAAAAGTTAATGTATATTTACATCTATTTACTAACTAATGCACTTTAAAATAGTTGGATGTGTTTCCCATAATTTTGAACATGATACTTTTAAGTGTGCATTTTTTCCCTTGTATGCAGTAGTTACAGTAGTTCAAATAAAAGGCTTTTCATACTTGCATAAATTTAAATACAATTTGAACATACTTTATTAGCAGCTGCTTTCAAGTGTCTCACTCGTAACTAAGACTGACAATGATTGCTGCTGTGAGTTCCCTTGGATAAATAGACCCTAAAAGTGCGCGTTCATAGACAAAAGTTTATATTTTTTTTCTTTCTATTATTTGAACGCAAATGCAAACAAACAATGCTCTCTGCAGACTAATTATTTTAACTTAAGCTCAATCCCAGTCCCAGACGCAAAAGACCAATGTAAAGGCGACTCGCAGAGAAACTAATCAAAATATTTTCGCAACTTTCCATTATGAAGTGAAAAGTTGAAGACGCAGACCGTCTACGTTTGCATTTGCATGAACAATGAAAAGCAAATATTTTGCCGCTATTGACATTCATCTACATAAGGAGCAGCGTCTGCAATTTTCAGTAAATCTCCCATCCAGCAATCCTCACCCCGATTCAGTGCTGCATTCAATTAAGACAAATTATGGGGCCCAGCGTCTCGCATTTCAATAGCCTCCACTGAGCTGAGCTGACATCAAGTGCCAGCTGCTGCCGCCATTGGCCTGACAATTTTACGCTAAGCCGTCTCTGCGCGGCTGGGTCAGTGGTATACGGGTCCTTAAGCTTACGCTTTTTTTTTAAATACCCTATTGCCTTTTCAGGTGGGTAATCATGAAGCTGTTTAAATGTCAGAGGCATTCAAGATTTATCCAAAAACTTACTTATTAAGTTCTTACTCAGCAGTCTAATCATTGCACAACGTTTCCATCAGCTAACAAAATTACAATTCCTAAATGAAAGAACTGTTTTGAGATAGGTCAAGAAAGTGAATGCTTTTTTAAATTTTGTACATATGCTTCTTAGCTTAAGATCTTGATTATTTATAGTTTGAAATTTGCTTCTTACTTAAAGTATTCAAGCTTTTAGAATATTTATGACAAAACTAAATAAATTTGAATCACTATTTTAATTTTGTCAGAGCTGAGAAGAGAGTATATTTTAGTCCGACTGTCTTCAGTGGAGCATTTGTACTTGAGTTTTTTGCTGACGCGGAAATCATTACAAGGTTGGCACAATTTCAAGATAAGCCAAAGCAGATTTTTGAACTGGAAGTCGTTCGCCGTTTCATAAGAATTTCATAGCTACAAGACGCGCTGCACATGGGCGCTGTCCAATCGACTCGCCGTCTGTTTGTCTGTCTATCTGGCTGCCACTCTGCCACTCTGACTCTTAGTCTCTCTGTCTGTCTCTGTGACTGCCTGTTGATTTATGAATTTAATTAAAAGCGGGCAACACGACAATAATGTTTGCGAGCAGCTACAAAAGCAGCTCTTTGTGAAATTTTCAAATGTTATGTATATATGTATATATGTTTTTTGGATGGAAATGTTTTATATGATAGATAATTATCGTCTAGAGAAAATTTAATGAGTCTTTGAGACCTGTTCGCTGGTTGTCTTAATGCAGTTAAGGTTTGAGTTATGCGGCCACGTGTTTGTATTTAATTAGCATTTGGCATTTGGCTGTATTAAACGTATTTTGTACATGCTTTTGTTATATGGCCATATTAAAAATGCGCTTCAAGCAATTATTATTGCTCTGCGATGCCATTGTGCAACATAAGATAGACAAAGATAGACAGCGAGAGAGAGATAGAGAGAGAGAGAGAGGGAAGGAGAGAACTTTAGCTAACAATAGCAGCAACATGCTGGCCTGAAGAAAAGTTGCCAGGGAAACTGAGTGCAATGCAAAACCGCAAGTATCTTATTTTGGAGCGTCTTTACAGCTGCCCACATAATCAAGACAAAGCTAAAGGCAGCACGACGCAAGCAGCCTCTCCCTATCCTCCTATCCCTATCCCTATCCCTATCCCTATCCCTATCCCTATCCCTTTTCCTATCCCTATCATCATTCAGAGAGTCTTTGCCTTCTTTGTCTGCGCGCTTCTGGCGTGCCATGTTTATCTTTTAACTAATTTTTTTCATGTTGCCTGCGCTTCGCAAGGCAGTTAACTTTGTTGTGTCTTTGTGTATCTGGTTGTGTGTGTGTGTGTGTGTGTGTGTGTGTGTGTGTGTCTGTTGTGCTGTTGATGTTTAATTTCTTTAGTGCAAGTAATAGCCAAGTCGCCAAGTTGCATGCTGCAAAAGTTTTCCTTGCCAGCCCGCAAAGCGAAAGGCGCTCCAAAAAATCTCAAGAGCTTCCTCTGCATTCGCTTTTCTAAGTAAAGGAGCGAATCTTGAGACTTGAGACTTGACTCCCAGAATCATTCACAAAGCGAAAGCACCAAATTCAGAGGAAGTAACTCAATTTAAAGTGTGTTAGACGCCTCGTTTGTTAAACTGAAAGAATTTTTACTTGCTGATTCTTTGAAGTAGCCACAATTAAAATAATTTTGTCTACAGACATAAAATAGTAAATAGTAAATTTTATCTATAAATAAATAAGTACAAGCAATTCATAAATATTAATTACTTGTATCAAAAATCGAAGTATTAAAACATGGATTTTTTTTTTAAATATTTCTTATAAGCAGAACGGTCTCCGTAGGGCATTTGTGTAACCGTTTAGCCTTAATTGCCGCCTCTCTCTGCGCTTCTCGGCCGCAGTAGCTAACAAGAGCAGCATCCGCTGTGTGGCCGTAAATGATTTCGCCTTCAGCGTATCCTTGCGGTTGTCTGGGCGCACTTGGTGCGATAACCGCAGCAGCAGGTTGATGTTTTAGTACCTGATTATCATCTGGCATTGGCTGTTGCTGTGGCAACGACTGTGGCGATGTCTTTTGGTTGCCTCATGGCCTCTTGTTTTTAAACATTTAGTGTATCGATATCGTGTCTAATTAAGGCCCTGCCAAAGTCATTGAAGTGGAAATTTTGTTGCAGCTGAAGTTAAAGTGGAAGTTGCAAACTTGAGTAGTGGAAAATAACGAAAACGCGTCATAACATATATCATAAACCAACTCACAGAAGTTGGGTTTCTCTAGCCATAAATAACGGATGAGCAGACCATACAATAGATTCGTATATTGCGCACCAGAAGCTGAAAGCGAACCACATCAAATCGAAGATAATGTCACTGGTGTCTTTGGACTTGGCCGATAAGATCGCGTTGACGTCGTGCACCGTCTTAACGGACGTAGGCACACCCCCACCATATATCTATGACAAATGTTGGTGATTCGACAGTCGAGTGGGCCAGCGATAAGCAGATACTAATTAATAACTGCTGGCCTCTAGGCACGCCACCGATTGCCGCCGCCTGACACATCGGCCTTTACCCGTACCTATATCTGTACCTGTTCCTCTACATGTATACGTATTTGCCAAATTAAATGGCCAGTCAATACATGATACTTCTGGGCTTGGAGCACAGCAATAACTACACTGAAGAAAACTGAAATTTTGCCAGGGATATTACCAATATTCGATCTTTTACTTGGTTTATATTTTCTTCGATTCACTTCTCAAGAATATTGTAATTCTTTCAGCCAAATCGTTTCACAAAAATATAAGAAATTTTGTGGAATGACTTATCTTAAAATTGAGCATAATATTCTTAATTTATTGCAGTGTTTTCTTGCGGTGTACAACCAGTTGTGCTTACAAGTTGTTTTCATTAATTATGAGCGAACTGCTGCTTCATTGGAAAAACGTGCAAAACGTTTTGGCTCTAGGCGGCTTAGCCAAGTGAATGATTCGAATCTCTCGCTGGCAACATGAGGCGCCACTAAGCAGTCCAACTCTGTTGACGCTACTGGCTGCTGTTGATGTTGCTGCTGTTGCATGCAACTCTAATCGACGGGCGCCATCATCAGCATCAACAACAAGAACAGCAACAGCAACAGCAACATTATGATCATGATCGTGGGTCAAGGTAGACAGCAGGCAAGGTGCTTGCCATTAACGCACTGCTTTCCACGTTCGGACTACCACGTTCGACATTGTATTAAATTAGCTGCAAAGGCCTCTATCCCCATTAGCATCGTAATTTAGTATGCACGCCCACTTGGTCTAAAACCTGAACTCCGTATGTGGCTACTGTGCTCATGTGTGTGTGTGTCTGTTTGTTTGCAATTTGTTAATAGGCTGTGGCATGCGGCATGCAGCATGTAAATACCTTAGACGAACTGAAAGGGGAAACACACGGCAGGGGCTATACAGAGAGAATAAAATGCCACAAATTCAAGTGCAAATGACATCAAATCCAATATCTGAATTCAAGTTAAGTTCACAAAATACGCGTAAAATTTCAGGAATAAAAATCTTTAAAATTCTTGACTACTTAAAATCAACTTTTGCTAATTGACTTTTTCTCGCTGTGTAGGTGGGCATAAAGCAACATCGTAGCTGGCTCATTAGACATGCGGATTTAGCTGCACTCAACGGCCAGAGTATTACCAGTTTTGGTGGTTGTCTGGTCTGGGCCGGCAACCTAATCTGTTGGATGTCCATTAAATTTGCACATGGCTTTGGCCAAAAATTAGCCCTTTGCCAATGTAGTTATTTAAGGCATCTATTAGTCATAAAAAGAGAGCCGGTTCCAGACAAAACCGCTATTGATTGCATTTTGGGGGCTAGTCTCCAATTCGACTTGACTTGAGCTCATTCGCACGCTGGACGACTGTTGTACTTGACTTCTTGAACCAGCGCCCACAGAGCGTGACTGGTCTGTTGCTACGACAAAGCTAAGCCAAAACCAAAACCAAACCCAACGCCAGCCAACTCCAAATTGGCTAACCTAATACTAACAACAATGCTTATTGTTGCTGTTTTTGTTATTGTTATTAGTTGTTGGTGGTGGCGTTGCTTATTCTGGTTACTTGTGCTTGTTCAGATAGGTAATCTGTTGAACGCCACTCGAAATAGAATTTTCCCACCATCTAGAAAATAAAATTCAAACATGCCAACATGTCAACAGTGCTCGACTTTGGCATGCTCTGCTGAGTGCTTTTTGGTCAGCACTTCTAGAAGGCAACATTCCTCACGCATTCTGTCTGCCAAACATAAATAACCGAATCTTGGACAGAAATCGATGCACTATTTCCCCCCCCCCCATTGCGTTATCATCCATCGCAAAATACCTCATGTATATAATTAAATCGTGTACGGGAGTTTCCATTGCCTCATCTTATCTGTTTATGTAAATTCACATATTTATTGTTCTTATTTATACAATTATAATTTTTGCAAGTGGTCGGCATTTTTTGCTGTGCTTGCGGTTCACGCTTCAAATGTTGGAGACATGTGGGAGAACGAACCGAGTACTTAACTCCAAATTATACAGAACAGTTCTGAAGGGGGCTGACCCAACTACCGACTATAATAATAAATGAAAATGTCTGTAATTCCCATGTGCCGACTGCCCGGCAAAAAGCAGTGGAAGCAAAAAGGAAATACGATGAAATAAAATAATGAAAGAAAAAAAAATAAACTGAAAGCACTTGCTTATTATGCAGCTCATTTAGGTACAGATAAAGATGGAAGGGGTTTCCACATTTCTCACAGCTGGAATCGGAAGCTAAGCCAAGCAAATAGACGGGGCATGTAAACGAACTCTGTTTGGGTTACTGTGTGGGGGGAGGGGAAAGGGATAATATGTACGGTCTGTAAGTGCGGCATGTTGACCCATTATTATTGGCTGCCATCAATAATAAAAAAATATTATTGCTGTTGAAAAGTTCTTATTTGGGTTATAATTAACCGAGTGCTATTTGATAAATACACAACAACAAAACAGCTGTTGCCCGTTGCCAGAGACATCTATCATTTCTGGAGGCTTAACTAGGTGACATGGGAATATCCGCTGCACAAAACAGAGGGGTGACTTACCTCTCGTATATACCTGCTTCGACACACACACACACGCACACTCGGAGAAAAAAACTTGTACAAATTTGAGTAACATTTGGTTTTTAAATTTTGAAATAAAGTTTCTTCTTCTCGTTCTCTTTTCTAGGACTATCCACTTTGTCGAGATTTGGACTAAGCTTGTACTGATCTTGAGTAGCAAATTCTTTGATTTGTATGACTGCATTGCAATCGCTTCGAGCAGCCCTCGCTGCAGCACTCGCTCTGTGTGGGGTTCAATAAACTTGCTCGGCCGCTAAAGTTTTGTGCAGCAGACGCAAAAATGTCTGTGCTGAAAACCCAAAGTGAAGTTGCTCTTCCCATCAAAATGAAAGGCAGTCAGACAGGGTTGGGGAGGGGAGTGAGGAGTGGGAGGGGTGGGTTGCTGGTCGGTTGAGGCAAGTCTGTCGCTGTGGGCTTGCGATACACTTCATTTTGACAGATTACATCTCATTATGTACACCTCGCGGTCAGCAAAAACAAGTTGGTTGCGTGCCCCTTCTACTGCCCCATACAGTTTGGCAGTCACTGCAACCGTTGCAGCGCGTTGTTGCAAGATTGATGGCCCGATATTGGCTTTGCATAACAAATTTTGCTGCTTTGCTCCAAAGCAATGACGATGACGTCCAAGAGCCAGCCATTGACTTATGGCCACTTCAAATTAATTCTCAGCTGATGATCAGACAGCGCATCTAAATCGGCAATTGCCGAGATACCCTGTAAATAATTTTCAATTGGTCTAGCATCAATTGCCAACAACCAAACGATACTTTAATGTGGAAAGATACCCTCTCTGTGCCAAAGTAATATGTATACTGTATAGTATATATATAGTTTAAATGCTCATAAATGCAGATACCCTGTAATCTACTTACATACATATAGAGCAGTTATATTAATAATAATAACCATTTCTTTAAGCTGCTCTGTATAACAATATTTGTTCACAATTTTTCAATTATTTTAAATGTATTGTGCAGCGGAAAATATCATAAAAAATGCATGTACACATAATGCCCCCAGCTATATATATATAAGTTCACGGATCCATGGTTCCACACTATTAAGTGGCATACAGGGTATACAAAAATACTTGCCATTTTGTGGCAGTGCTGGCAATAAAATGGCAACTTTTTCACATTGTTTATTACAAGTGGAATTGAAGTACATTTATAAGGCAATTTAAAAACAATTTACGTGTTGCATGTGCCGTTAATTTATCAAGTAGTCGAGCCGCTGGTTTAAAACAATTCGACGCGATGATGTTGGAGGAGGAGGAGGAGAAGGAGAAGGAGAAGGAGGTGCTGCCAACTGTTTTTCAACACACTCATCATAGGCAATTAATTAAAAACTGAGCAGCAGCCAGCCGAGGAGGGACATAGATGAGAGCTCTGTCTGGCTTTATTTGGGGGCGTGTTGGTATTATGATTTTTTCATTGATACAAATAGAGAGGCTGCCCTATCTCTCTCTCTCTCTCTCTCTCTCTCTCTCTCTTAGTCACACACAGTGCGTGCGCTTGTCTGTTTGCAACTTGTTGCCTTGGTGCCTGTTTCGAGTGGCATTATTTTTATTGCCTCCGCCTGGCTAATAAGCACAAATTTATCAGCTCCGTACGTGCGAGCAGCTTAAGTCTGGTGAGGTGTGGAGTCTGCAGTCTTCTTGATTGTGTCCCCCAATCACCCCCCTCCCCATTCATTCACCCATTCCAAACGATATCTGAGTTTGTGTATACAAATTGTGTTTAATGTAAAATGCATAAATACGTATACTATATGACTATAAAACACATAATCACATAACTTATGTGCTAAGACTTCTTAATATCTGTAGACAACACCAAGTTGAAATATATAATATTTTCTTTTCGTACAAAATTTGTTTTCGGAATCTCTTAAAATATAATTAAATAAAAGTTGCATAAATTAATGTCGTTGTTTTTTTCTTTTGAAATTTTATTGTTATTGTAAACTTTTTTTTAAAAATTAAAAAATTCGAAAATTTATTTCTTAATTTTCTTATTTAATCACTTTTAATAAAAAGTAAATAACATTTTCTGAGAGCATATTTAAATAAAGTAGAGAGTTCAAAAGTGCGCTTGAGCAATCACTGTAGTGGCAAGATTAGGTTGTGGAACAGTTTTGTCTGCTGCTGAGCATTACATTCACTATGGATAACCGATAAATACTATCACCATAAATACTATATCTATCCGCCTTACAGACAGTACACCAGTGTCCAGAAGAGGGCATTGAAGATGATGAATGCGAGGGGGAAGATGAAACGCATCTTGCGATCGATCCACAGAGATACCTCCTTGGGTGTCATTGTGGCAAATGTTTGTGGCAGCTTGTCCTCTGGTTTCGTGTTCGTCAAGTCTGCTGTTGAACTGGAACCGAAGCTGACATCGTTTTCTTCCAGACTCATTGTAGAATTCTCTCTGCTCAAGCCACCGCCAATGATGATGGGCGTCTCAATGGTGATGACTGTGTTATTTTGATTGCTGCCACTGTTCTTGTTGCAGCTGCTTGATGAACTCGTACTGCGATTGAAGCTTCTCGGATTCTTTCTCAGCCTGGGCACAAATGTGGATCGTACAATATATTTGGTGCTCCGTTTTTTCAGCTCCAGATTGTTGTTCCGCCGCCAAATGGTATTCACGAAGGCAAACTCTATGAGGCTGCCAAAAATGAAAGCGGTGCAGACTAAAAACCAAACCTCTGACATGGTCACATAGCTGACCTTCGACAGGCTGTTCTCCTGCGACAGTGAAAGGGTTATGAAGGACAGCAGCGTGGAGCAACCCATCATGGTACGTGCGGGTGTTTGATCTGCCTGCAGCCAAAAGGATACCCACGAGATGGCCACTATCATCATGGAGGGCACAAAGTAGTCGATTACATAATAGCCCACCTCACGACTGAGCAGTACACTAAAACTCAACGCACTGTAGTTACCCTGTAGAGCACCATGTGACATGGTGAATGTATCTGAGACACTGACGGTCTCATTGCACGACCAACCATTCAGCTGGTATTCCGTTAGCTGGAGTTGCGTGTGGAAACTGACAGGCTTCGCCGTCTCCCAGTGCAGCGCCAGCATTGAGGTATTATACATCCAGCTCTCGATGATTGTGGTGCATCTCTGGTCGTCGAATGGAAACTTCTGGAAGTTCATCCAACAATATAAAGTGGCCTGTATGCGAGTCGATATCAAGACAGTGCCATCTGGATAAATGGTGGTCAGCATATCCTTCTCATTGGTGCCCAGGACATTCGAGCTCTGCTCATTGGCCAGAAAGATGTGCGGCACCCAGAGTAAATTCCTTAATTCGGAATCACCCACAATGGGTTGCCGTCGACTTGGGATATAGTCTGCGAATGCCAAACGGGTATCGTTATATCTGAACTGGAGCAGGCCCTGCAGCATAAACTGCAAGTCAGTCGAATCCAGATCCTTTAGCGCATAGATATAAAATTGGGTATAGATGTCAAGGGGTATAATATCCCCGGTATCATTCACTGTTATCGGTGGCACGTTTCGATCATAGCGACAGGGGTTCGTTAACCGGTAAATGAGTTGCGATTGACCTAAGGTATTCGCATTCGACAGTGAGGGGCAACTGTCCGAAGACCCTGGAGACGGATCGGGTGTGACATCAGTGGAGTCACTGGTGGTGGACGCATCATCGTCAGCTGTAAAGGGAGTCATGGACACAAATATATAAAAATGTTTGTAGAATCATTTTAAAATGTTATGGTTTTTCCAAATTAATATGAAGTAATCTGCTTTATTTCATTAGTCTTATAGATAGCATTATAGATATTATACTATTTATCTTATGAATAGGTGCTACATCAAAAAGCAATGTAAGCATTTGATAAGGGAACGGAAAAATTGCAAACAAAAAAGTCGTAAAAGAATTTAGTATTTTGACAGAAATGTAAATATATTTATCTAGAACTTTTCCTTTGTTCGATAATATTTTACTTAATTTTACAGTTTTCACTTGTGCTGGTTTTTAGAGTCCTTGATAACTTTCCAAACTGGAGATGTCACTTTTGAAGTTGGAAGTTAATATGAAATTTAAATACTTTTACACTTTTGTCATGTTAAACAGAATATTTATTTTTGTAAGCAGTATTTGTCATTGTTTATAATTTGATGGAACTAACCGAATGCCACTTCCACCACTTGACTAAGATCCGCATTGAAGCTGGCAGATGCCACAAATGCAACGCAAAGTAATCCCAATAAATGTGAAAGGATATTCATTTTACTATATGCGATTTTGGGTATATTTTTCACTCGAGCAATGCGATTTCACGGCCAACCGCTTGGCCTCCGCTCAGACAATCAACTGATTCGCAGCAAAATCGCGTACGTCTGCTTCTGGGTCTAATAGATATTACTAAGTTATTATATTAATAGTGCGAACGCTTTTAAAACCTACGCCAAAAGCACTTTGCGACCAATTTCGCCAGCTGTTATCTGTTGGTAGCACATACCTATGTACATAGTGTAGTAGATATTATAATGTAGTATATGTTAAAAATAAATCACTACCGAATGCAGGCTCTTAGGTTGGGGCTTTTCAGGCACTCGCCTCGGGCAATGGGTCTAATTGTTGTTATCAGTTATCTATGGAGCTGAAAATGCGAATTGTTTGCCGATGTCTGTATTTTGATTAAGTGGCCAACGCCACTGTCAACATCTGACAGCATTTAAACTCACTGCTTTTATTTATAAGCAAAACAATTTTCTGTCGTATTTCATTCTCTTTTGTGACTTTTGTTATTGTTTCTTGTATCTAATATTTCAGTTTGTAATTGATGATGAGCCGTTTGTCAGCCTTATTGAGCGCCCGTCTATTTTGGGTAAATGATTTTTAACGATTATTTAGCAATTCAATTGAATTCTATAAGTAAATTTAATTTGCTTGATTAGTCAGTTAGATAATTCAACAAGGTAGAAATTTATGAATATTTTTGATAACATATTAATTTTGCATCGTCATCGGCCCACAAAATTGATGGTCTGTAAGGTAGCACACGAAGAGTACTTTAGAATCAGAGCAACTGTTTCAAGAACCAACCCCAATTTCTGCTCAGAACTTCCCCTTCTCAGCATTCACTTAAATGTGTTTAGAGACTCTTCGAGCACGTGTCATTCAAGATGAAACTCGTAGATCATTACGAAGTCAAATATTTGCCGTGTGACTTATGACGGACAAAATGGGTGAGGGTTGAGCTTCTGCTCGGAGTCGGAGAGTAGTCAGAGCGTTTATCTCACTTTGCGGACCGGATTCGTATATTTGGTCAACAGCAACAAAATTACGTCAAACAATGAATATACTCAAATCTTATGCACTTTCGCAAAAGTGGGCGTGAAAATGACGCTGACTAGATTAGATATATATATTTCCAACACATAACATATGTAGGGATTGCTACTGGATATGTTTAAGAGTCTGCTGAAAATACGCTAAAAATGCAAATGCTGTTAAGCAATTAAAGCACCTTTGAATTGTTTTAGGTTTTTACTTTTTGTTTGGCTAAACTCTCGCTGGCGCATTTAATTTAAGCCGTCAGGAACATGGAAAGCTGCTCGCTGCTAACTAAGCCGATTTGAAAGCACATTTGGATTCAAATGCCGTAAAATGAAATAAAAACTGAAAGCCCAAAAACTGAAAAACTGAACGCAACTAAAACCATCACAATTCCCACCGATGTCGACCCAAAATGGCACAAAAACTGTCTGCAAAGTTTTGCGTTTGCAAGTTTTTTAGTATTTCGGGCAAATACAAAAATTATAATCCCTTAAATGGCAAAAGGGTAGACCCATACCAGTCAGATATACCCTCACCCATCCACCAATTGGGCAAATGTTGTCATTGCATTGCAGCGTGTGGGAATTGTAAACTGTTTTCTAATTGTGTTCCATGGTAATGGCTCAAAAGGGTTGGGTAAGTTGAACTCTTAACTCGGACAGCTAAAATGCAGGCAGGTAACTCAAGGCACTTTAGAATATATGTTGTGCTATTAAGAGGGGGCTATGGGTGGACTTTCTTGCATTTTCCAGTGGAATTCTACTACCAAAATTAATTTTACTATATTTATTTTGTAACAAATATTGCTGGCAAAAAGTGGGTAATAATTTTAATGGTTCCATTTATCTTTATTTATTTATTTATTTTTAATTTAATTTTATTTTTAAATTAATTCTATTAATTTCACATATTGATTTAACAAACAAATTTAAATATTTAAAGTATTTTTATTTTTATTTTATTTCTCTATTTATTTATTTTTTTTTTTAATAACTTTTCTATTAATTTCACATATTGATTTAATAAATAAATTTAATTTCCGACTTTGGCACATTTTTGTTTTACTTAATTTTCAGGGTATTTCGTTAACAATGCCATTTGCAGTAAGTAACTGCAGATTTGGAATAATTGTTGCTGTGGCAGTAGCCGCACATCAATCGAGCCAATCCAGACGTGCAGCAGACACAATTTCAAAGCACGAGAATGAAGTTAGTTGACAGCTTGGCCCGTAAATCACTCAACCGGCAGGTTCTGTTAAGAGCCTTTGTTTTGTTTCTTAGCTCCTTGTGATGCATTTTGTTTACTTAATTATTGCTCCTTATGGCTTTGACTGTTCTATGGCTTTCTTGATTAAAGACATTACTTTTGCATACATTTAGTTTGCACTTAGTTTTTATCAGTGCCAAAAGCGGAAGCTACAATTGCGATTTTCCATTCTGTACACTTGAATAATATTCGTTGTGCATTGTTTTTCTGCTGGTGGCTGGTGGCTTGTGCCCCATTATTGTTTCCTTTTGATTTATGCTCGGTTTCAAGTGATTTCCGCTTGGCATTCAACACTTTATGTTTGCTTTTCGGTTTCGGCCACGAGACCTTTTAACCAAAACCCCCAACCCAAAAAAAAACAAAAACAAAAACAGTCTTAAGTGCGAGCATTTGTCATTTAACATTTAGCCGCGTTCTGCTTTTTTATTGCTGCCCGCGGTTTCGGTTTCGTTTACGGGTACGGTTTACGGCTACCAGGATTTTGTGTGTGTTGCTCTTGGCTTTTTGGATTACTGTTTTTGCTTTGGCTGCTGCCTTTGATTTGCGGCTCTTAATCGCTGGCGTCGTCTGGCGATTCGCTCTTTGGCTTTTTTTTTTGTTTTTTTGTTGCATGCAGATTGTTGAATGCTTTCGCCCAATGCAGCTCATAAATTCTTAGCCAAAACTTTTCTCCTTTTCTTTTTTTTCTCTCCTTTTTTTTTAGCTTTGCGCGTAATTGAAAGCAGCGGGGGTTGGCTTCAACTGTGGCTTGCACCGCGGTGCAGTGAATAAACTCGGATAAACAACAATTCAAAAACAAGAAAGAACTGCTATCTTAGGCAGATATCATGCTGGAATCAACTTGCCCCAATCTAAGCTTTTCACGTTGCACAAAAAATGTAATTTTATTTTTTTAATATGTTTTCTGTTTGCGAAATGTGACCACCGATTGTGTCTTTGTCTAATTCGATACCACAACTTAAATGATATAAGTAAAAGGTTAGATTAAGAATGACGAGTTAGCTCGACTAAGAGATACCCTAACCTAAGTTAAGGAAGGGTAAGCCGACACCTAAAAAGCTCTTAAAACAATTGAATGGTACACTTTAAAAATGCATATTAAAAGACACAATCTTAAAGCACATGGACGTATTGATCGACTGGACAAATTGCATAAAGATCGGATACATAACACCCAAGTTCAGGGTATATCGCCGACGAGTGAGCTCGACTAAAGTCTTCCTACTTACTCAATCGCAAATGGGTGAATAAGCTTTCAATATAAGAGGACTGAGTCAGACAACTTTGGGTTCATAATGCTTCTGATTATTGAAATTAAAACTAGTCATTGTCGGGAGCTGAAAGACGCCAGTTTGGAATTAATCACAGCTCTGAATCAGCTGCCAAACTTTAAGTCGCTAAAATGGTGCTGCCTATATTAAATGTTTTGCGTCAGGTAAATAAGTATCTAAGTGTTATGGATATAGTCTTAAAAGTCTGATACCTTATAAGGTATGCTCAACTGTACCAATAGCTATAATCTGAGCAATGATTCTTTTACACTTATATACCACAAATTTATGAAACACTGGATAAGCCATTCTATATATATAAATACTGGGAATTCCCAGAGGTTGACCTATTATAAATATTAAAACTTATCTTTATCTAATTTCAGTTATGGGCCACTGCGGCATACATAATCTCTGAAATTTTTATTTATGTTATGAGATTGTCAGTTGGTGCTATATTTTCAACAAACAAAAATTACATGTGTAACTGATGTAAGAAAATATTATAACTGAAAGCTGTTGAATAATTTCCAATTGTTAAATATTTTATTTTCTATCCCTTTCGAATATATGGACAAAATAAAGCAATCTTTTGAAGAAAACATGCATCGGAAATAACATTCTAAATATGTGTTCCATTTAATAAATATTCAACATTAAAACAACAAATGTTTAATAAGTGTAAATTGAAAGTAAGTACTAGGCTGAGCCACAGCTAAGAATGTGGATGGCGGGCTTTGCTAGGCAATACTTTGAGCTCAGTCCTAAATAAATGTAGTTTATACTAAAATTTCTCCTTATCTTTGCTCACTCAAATGTAAAAAGTCTGACGCATTTACTGTGTAGGGCTATCGGAAAAAAACACAACTTTTATAGCCAAACCACAAACTGAAACCACTTCAAATATTTTTGGAAGCTTCGCTAATCGTTATGCCCGCCTCCCACGCATTTATATATAATGGGTTACTACGGCTGTGTCTATCAGTCGATCTTGATGAAATTTCGACAGTTGATTAAAATTATATCAAGGTATATGACTACTGAATAAGATAGATGTATCTTTAAAGTTGTGGCTTTTATGGCTATCGGAAGACGATTCTTATCAAAGCGATTCGATTGTGGACGATGATCAAGTTTATTACCTCCAACTGCCAGTTACACACTTTGACCCCACTTCATTATACCCTATTTTACAAAACATAATAACAATTTTTTTTATGGCTTTAGTTCTTTACTTGAAGTTCATTTGAAATTTTCCACTTCCCTTAAGTTTGGCTCTGTGCCCAGTCTGCAAAGTACCCAACAACAACCATCGCCTGCCAGCGAGCTATTGATTAAGGTATGGATCGCTGCTCTGGTGGCTTACCCAAAAATAATGCCCCCAGGCTGAAAGTCGATGCCTTGTAATCTGTCAAAATTAGCAGCCTTTTGCGGCAAACGGAAGTGCGCACAAAAACGAGCACCAGATTTAAACAGGTTCTTTAATACTACACTTTTGGCGCTTAATTCATAAAAAAAGGGCAAGAGCTACACTCGAGTTCATTGTCCTGTGGCGCATTGTAGGCGTGGCTTTAAGCTTTGTGTTCACATTTCATTTTTTACTTTGCAGTGCAATTTGTAGCTTCATTTTTGACTGCATCTCAAAAGAATACCCTGTAGCTAATATATAAGTGTGTACAGGTCCATTAATACTCCTGTTCAGCTCTATAACATAGTTTTTCAAGTTTTATAAGAGATACAGATAATAAAATAAATACATCTCATAAAATCCTAAATTATATACATATATTACGACTATAATATAAATTTACTCTCAAAAATGTCTTTGATTCAGTTAAAAAGTATTTTGTGCCCGGCCAAAGTAGAGGGTAACTGCCAGTCTGTCACACACTCTGAGTTGTTTCATTTGAATTGGATTGTGTTTGAGATGAGGCAAATGTAACTACAACAACAACAACAACAACAACAACTGATTTGAAGATTGAGGTATTAATGCATGTACAGAGCACCATATACACTCCATAATAATATGTTGAACCCCGTCGCAAGCACAGACATAATCACACTCATAATCAGCAACATGAATGACGACTCTCTTTGTGTGAGATTGAAATTGAAAGTTGGACTTTCACATGGCGCAGACAAATTACGAAGTCGAGACAAGATGCCGTTGACATTAATCCCAGAGTTGTGAGCTTTTCGATTCCCACCTTGTAATTGATCTGTTTTTCTTAGGGGGGGCAGCAGTGGTGCTCTTTTCAGCACAAATATTTGTGGCAAACAGAATATCACACCAAAAATATATATCTATAAGCTGCACAAACAAACAGGCCGAAAACCCAAAAAAAATTCTTATTAAGCGATCAATAATCATTGTAAATACGGCAATGCGACGCCAAAGGCGATAAGCCAGAAATATTAACGCACCAAAGCAGGCGAAGAAGACCCCGAACCCAGGCCAGAGACTTGCTTCGGCCTGGATTAGGATTCTGACATGGACATGGGCATGGGAGAGCCAAAACGAAGTGGGGCTGACTGTAACCAAATTTTTAGCATGCCATGTGAAAATATTTGTAATATTTTCATTTGAAAAAAAAATTGTTGCTTTATTTATATCCTGAAACCATTGAGAACTGTTAAGAAGGATAAAGAGAAATTGTGTAACAAAAGAAAGTATTTCGAACCCAGAAAGTATATATTCGTGAGCAGCATAAACAAAGTCAATTTAGCTATTTCTCTCAGTCCGTCTGGATGAGCAAATGGATCTGGAATATAATTTCTCGCATATCATAGCCAGATCAAATTTATTTCCTTTTATCGATATAAATCGATTTGCGATGCGGATTAAAGATACATTTGATGCAGCCTTCCATTAGACTTATAATATAACCTGACATATTATTTATCAATGTAAGAATTGCATTGAGATTGTGTAAGAAACGCAGATTGATTTTAGCAAAACATATTTGACTGGGTTCAGGATAGCCTCCAGAGGAGCTCTCTCGACTACAGCATTCTTTGGGCTGGCTTTAACATTTCTAAATCTGGAAATGGAACTAGTCACAAAAGTAAATTCGATTGCTTAATTTCTGATTCCCCTCTCAGCTGATGGCCTGACTACGCCCCTGGACATGGGTCGATGAGCATGAGGGGCCTGGCTGTGTCTCTGGCCGTGCCTTGTGCCTTGTGCCTGTGCCTGGTGCGTTGTAGATAAACAATAGAAAAGCATAGAGAACGGGTCAGCATTGAGAGCTAAACGCTTGCGGCGGCTGCTTGAGTTTCGGCCTGGCTAAGACATCGAAGACTCCAGCGCATTGAATGCAAAACAAAAAACGGCAAACAAAAAATGTATTAACCAAAGAGACCCAAAAAGAGCAGAAAGACGATCGGACAGTCAATGATGATGATGATGAGCATTGCAAATACAAATTATGGTTGAAAAGCGCTACGTAAATACTGCAATCATTTTAATAGACCAAAAACGGCGGCGCATAAACCATAAACCAAACGCCAGCCAAACTGCTTCGAAGACCTGGTCTAAAGTTCTATGAGAAATTGGAGGCGTTCATGCTAAGAATGCCAAAAGTGCAAAAGATCCACCAAATTAGAGATGTGCACGTGCCCAAAGAGCACGGCACGAATAAAAATGCGGATTCGATATTTGTAGTAACACGCTTAATATATATAGATATATATATATTGCACATAAATAATTTAACAAAATATGCGAATATGTGTTTTTTTTTTTATAGAAAATTTCATTTTATTATGTTTGTATATTTTGTATTAATATTTAACTCTATTTTCATTTATTTTGTTTAATGCACACACTACACCCGTTTGCCGATTTATTGAGCGTGTCACGACACGCGACCACCTCTAATCGAATGTTCGAAAAGAGCGAGCAGCAGATGCGATATTCGCATTGCGGCAGCGGCACGCGAGCAGCGAAAATTGCAGTCGATGATGATGCGGTTTTATTACACAAGTTTAGCTCTGAAATTAGCGTAGATAAATTTCTAGCTGAAATTCCTTTCCCCCATTCGCTCTCTAACTGTGTGTGTGTGTGTGTGTGTGTGTTGGCTAGACGATGACCAATGCTCGATAGTAAACTGTGTGCAACAAAAAAGCATGCAAGCTCCTCAGCCTTTTTATGGCTAGCTTGGCTGCATTTGGGCGCATTCCTTGGCGTTTCGGCTGGCTTTTTTTTTTTTTTTTTTGTGTGTGATCGGCAATCATAACAAATTATATTGAAAATTCTCGATTTCTGTTTGTCTGGCATCATCTATGAATACTTTGGCATTTGTTTTCCCTCTAATTAGAACTTGGGGCATTAATTTATTTGCTTCCTCCTTGCTATAAAACAGATGCTAATTCTACACCACTCCTACCCCCACCCCAATCCTCCAGATGAACACCTATTCATCTTCAAACATCACCCGTTTTTTCTTTTGGTGGTGTCTTTCCCATGTGGATGGCAAATTCGTAGCGTTTATTTTAGTGGTCGTTGCCATCGCCGCTTCTCGCTCTCTTTCTCGCTAAGCAATTAGCTCTCTGGCTTGCTCTGCGCATGCGCATGTCTGCTCTCCAAGTCTACACTTTTTGCATTTTTGTTGTGCTCGTCGCATTCGTAACATGAGCAATGCAAATGAGAAATGAGTGGAAAAACGAAATAAAATGGATTTTAAATAAATTTAATAAGTAACATATTTTTATTTAAAGTTAAATAAATAATTACAGCATATATTTAAAAAGGGAACAATATTTTTTTAAAAATATTTAGATCTTATGGTTTCCAGTATATGTTTTAAATGAACATCTCTTCAATTTAAATTTAATTAAATCAGTGCTAACCATTTTTATAAATTCAGCTCTGGTCACAAAAGGTTCTCCATTTTTGAGACCGGCTTCTGTTGGCTACACGTGCTTAGCGTTATTTTGCTCTCTTTGTGCGCTCTTTCGGCGACCGGCACTGCTGAAACTCTCCAAAGCTGGCGCCAAAAACGTTGCCACCAACAACATCCACAGATGCGTTCCACAGTGGAGTTGAACTGTTGGAGTTGGCTCCAAAAACGCTAGCGACTCGAAACAGTTGCTGTTGATACATCGTGGTGAACGCACGTTTTGCGGCGCACTTAATTCGTCAAGAGACTCGCGGCGCTTCGGATTTCGATTTCGGTGTTCGGTGTCGTTGTCGGTTTCGTTGTTCGGTAAATCGTTCGATCGTTGCAATTGAGGCGTCGAATTGCATTCGGCTGTCGCTTGGTGATTGATGGACTGAAAACTTAAAACTGAAAATTGTACACAGTTGTCGTCTCGGACTCGGTCAGTGCAGTCGGCAAAGCGCTTGTGTTTCCTCACTCCTCGCTAATTTAACGCTTAATAAACTCGTGAAATCAAATCAAATCAAAAAAAATAAATAAAAATTGCGCTATTCAATTTTATTGTTGTTGACTCCTCGGATTTTATAGCGGTCCCCGCTGGCGCTTTTTATATTCTAATAACCCTCGAACATAACACCAAAAAAAACCAAAAAAAAACAAACAGTTGAATTCGCAATGTTTATCGAAATCGAATTCGAGCTTGAGTTCGCCTCCCTTTTCATCGCCCTCTCCCGCTCGCACTCGCACATCTGCTCGATGAAATTGTCGTCGTGTGCTTTGCCTTCATAAATTATACAAAGCGCATTTTTTGTGAAACGAACGACTTGCAAATAAATAAGCATTTACGCTTTTATTATTGTGTGCGTGTGTGTGTGTGTCGCTATATCTGCGTGCGCGTGTGTGTGTTTGGCTTAAGTGAGTTCGGCAGAAATCGGTCCCATGCGGCGCAAACCCCAAAAGCAAAAATAAAAATAATATAAAATTCTAAAAAAGGGAGCCAGCGTAGCCAAAAATAATATCATCTGCTGCAGCATACTATCATTTGTTTGTGATCTGTGAATATCGCATACAACACAATACACAAATACAGTCATACACTTGCATACAAATATGGGTAAGTTTATTCTTTATTATTTTATTACGTATACGCACATTGAACTCTAGCTTGAAGTTCAAAGTTATAAAAGTCGGAGTGCATTGACTTGAAATGAATATAAAAAAAATCATTTACATAAAAATGCATAAGCATAAATAATGTTACAGTATGCACTCGATAATTGGAACTTACTGCATTGAGCATTTTGCAGAGTTTTCAAATCGAATTTGAATGATTTTTATCCATATAATGTATATTTTATATTTTTGATATTATTTATTGGCGGTCATTTACAGCTTAAGTCTAAAACTAAAAATTATTTTAAAATGACACCTTTTCAGAAGCAATTTAGGCTCTAAAACTCTCTAACATATAAAGATAAATTTTATAAAAATTTTTGAGAAAATATTTTAGTGGCTCTGAAAATTGTCATAATAATAAAAGTTGTGCAACAAGAAGAAGTCTTCTTCAAAAAACAAGAAATTCTGCAAACATTTCTTCAACTTTAGAAGCAATAAAACAGAAGCTTCGTTGATAAGAAAATTTTCCAAAATACAGCACGTAGTTGTTGTAAAGTGTCAATGTGAAATTTTTTAAAATTATAATAAATGTTATTAAAAATAATTAAACTAGAATAAAAAAATTACGTTTCTTTTTCAACTTTTGATATAAATATGCCTTGAAAAATGTGTTAATTAGCAAGGTGTCTCAACTCATGAGAGACTACTGTACGCTGTAGACGAGCTTGCAACGTCATTTGACATTATGCAAAGCAGGGGCAACAACAACAAAAGCAGAGGCAGCTGCAGCATCCTATTCTCATCCTATGTGCCCCCTTCTGTTGTCATCAGAGTTGCATAATTGGAGTAAGTGGTGAGTGTGTGTGCTTGTGTGTGTGTTTGTGTGTTTGTGTTGGGTGTCCGTCTAACTGGCTGCCTCTAATGAATAAATAAGTACCACTAATAGTTTTCGCACTTCCTGCTGCCATCCAACCATCCAGACTTCCAGTCTTCCAACCATCAAACCATCAACCATCCAGCTTGCATCCAGTCAGGCAGACATTCAGCAAGCACAAAGCGAGCAACTCATCAAATTGCACACCGAACAAATCTGGGCAACAACAAAGCCAACAATAACAACAAAAACAACAACAACAACAACAGCAGCATCGCTTACATGTTGACAATATTTAATTAAGAAGCAACCGTCAAGCAGGCAGCAGCAGCAACATTAACAACAATAACAACAACATCAATAACAACATAAACGATAACATAATTGTCGGGACAATTTTCCGTCTTTTTTTTTAGCTACACTCTGTTCCTTTGAGGATTAAAGAGTATGCAGAGTAGCTTGCTTTTCGTAGAGTTTAACAGCCACAGTTTTAAAGGCAACGTTTCAGAACTAATTTCTTAACATCATATATTTTAAATATGCATATTCTGCTTATTGATTTACTGATGACATATTTTTATTTGGTACAAATATTTTATTTAATAAGATATTGACTTTTTTTAAAAAAATAATAGTAAAAAAAATAAAATAAATTAACGGTTGCTTTTGAAACATGTTTTCGTTGCTATATCAAATCAATGTTAATCGGTTGATGGCTGTCCCATTAAAATAAAAAAAATGAAATATGTAATTATGTATTGTGATACGATTGAAAAAAAAACCGGTTAGTTTTTTAAATGTGTAACTGAAAGTGTTGTTTTTACTTTTGTCTTTCCCCCTCACAAAAGCAGAGTGAGAAAAAATACTTTAATTTCTCTAAAAAAAAAAATAAATAAAAAAAAATAAATAACTTATAATATGATTGGCACTTTTGTGTCTCACACACTGCCTGTGTCCCACTTCAAAATAAACAAAAATGTTTTTTTTTGAAATATGAAGCTAAAAATATGTTTTATTTATGCTTACCTCATTAAAAATTATGGTTTCTTGAAAAATTTAACATAGAAAACACTACAAATATATACGTTGTTTTTTAAACATACAACAAACAATTTTATTAATGTTTTTTCTCACTAAAAATATATAATTATATTAAATCTTAGAGTGTATGCCACACCAGAAACAGAGTATTGTTTAGTCAGATGTTGCCAACTAGAATATGCTGACTTCTTTTTTGAATTATTATTATTTTTTTTTTTTTTGCTGCTGCCACCGTGGCAAACAAGTCAATTGGCCGTTGCGTCGTCGCAATGTTGCCGCTGTTGTCGTAATAATAATTTTATTTGCCTTTCCCACACGCAGTTCTCTCAGTGAGCACATACACACAGTTGAATAGACATAGACTGATACCATGCGCTATCTTGTATCTTTTATTTTGCATTTTTATGGTGCAACTTTGTCACATTTATCGCTCGATGCAGCCTCTCAAAACATTTCCGCACATAACTATTTCGCTACAGCGGATGTTTGCCTCAAACCTCAAAGCATCACAAACAGAAACAGAAACACTTGCAGAAAAACGTTGTACGTAATTCAAGTGTCTAAATAAATTAAATCTGGTCAATAATATCGATGGGTATATATCATTATGTATATATATATATATTGCAAAGCTACATTGCTAAAATTGTGTCTTTTATTGCTGTGGGAAATCGATTTGTATCGATATTCGATAAACGGGTGCAGTTGTCCATCAAATAATATAAAATTGCTCTGGTATGCGAGAACTTAGCAATTAGCCATCGAGATCGTCCTATCTATACAGACTGATAGTCCGAAATGGCTATATGGCTAGGCTACTGATGCTTATCGGGAATGTGTATACTCCATAAAGTCGTAGATATTTCCACTGCACTGCACTTTTGCACAACTTCATCATATCCTAATTTGCCTTCCCTACAATTCAGCAACTTTTTCGCAGAGTGCAGAAACTACCTTCCTCCATTTGAGAGATAAACATCATAAACCGTCCCAATGAACACCGACAGCTTCAGCACAAGTGAAAAATAAAACATAAAAAAATTTAAAAATACATTAAGATAAATATATAGTACAAGTACCCAAGTGCCTTTGCAACCGATAACGTTTCCCCTAGAATTTTTTTTTAGTTAGCCGCAGAAACTGCCTCATTTGCTTATCGAGGCTGGCCTTTTTGATGGGCTTCGCTTGATTTCGCTTACGCGGCAGACTCATCAACTTTTAATTAGTTGTAATTTGTATATTCAACCACGTAAAGGGGGCAGGTCGCAAATGTAAAGGGCTAAGAGGACGGAAGGGGGAGAGTGTGGGGAAGAGGTGGCAACAGTAACGCAGTCTTTGATGCTGCCGCGACTTTTTGGCCACAACTGCTGCTGCTGCTGTTGCTGCTGTTGATGATGATGTTGTTGCCAGTTGTGTTTAGCCACCACTGACAGATTGCTGATAAGCACTTGGGTCACAAAACCTAACCACTCCCCCACCCCTCCCACTCCCCTATCCTCACATCGCTTAAGCGTCTAATCGGGTAAGTTGTGCGGCTTCGTCGCGCCCGCTTTTCTGCTCTTCCTGCTTTTCATGTTTTTCCTGCGCATCCATCAAGCAGCTGTCAGCGGCGGGCGCCCCGCCCAAAGGATTGATGCCTCCAACTCGTTGCCGTCCCCGGCGCCCACCCCTCGGTTGACAGTCAAATTGGCCTTAAGCGTTTCGGCATTTGTTGACACACATAAACGATATTTTAATGGGACTCTCGAACCGGGCAATTGATATGCAGCCAAACAAAGTTCAACAAACACAACACTTTCAGGTTATCAATCTGTGTAAAGTCGGGAATTATGACAAATTAATTTGATTTATGACAGCTTAAGCTGTTTGTTATGGATGGGCATTTATTAACTGAAGTATGCATATAAATTGTGTGTGAGAGAGAGAGAGAGGGGATGGGAAGGAGATCGAGTAAGAGAGATAGAGCGAGAGAGATTGTTACAGACATAAATATAGTACAGATAGAGAGAGTGTGGAAGAGAAATATATACATTTAGAGGTAGAAACAGTTAAAGATAGAGACAATAATAGAGAATGATAAAGAAAGAGAGAGCGAGGGAGAGATTGAGAGCAAGAGCGTAAGAGAGAGAGACAGTTATATTGAAATGTAAGGACATGGGTATATGATATATGGGGAGATAGAGAGTAGTGGAGAGAGAGAGAGAGAGAGAGATAAAGATAGAGACAGAGACAGAGACAGAGAAAGAGAGAGAGACAGATACAAAGATAGACATGTAAAGATAAGAAGGAGTTAGCGATAGAGACGGATAGAGATACACATAATCATAGAGAGAGATAGTGAGAAATATATAGATTAGATCATAGAGGTAGAGCTAGAAAAATAAATAGAGATAAATGTAGAAAGAAAGGAGGAGACCGAGAGAGAGAGTGCGAGAGTTGGGGTGATAAAGATAGCCATGGGTATATAATGATAGACCTAGAGACATGTAGAACTAGTGAGAGATGAAGATGTAGATATTGGTGACAGATATTAATAAAAGTGTAGATCATACGGATATAGATTGAGATAGAGAGAACCTCTCTTTTCGGGATTGCTTAGTTTAAATTATTCTTATTAGCGTTTGGAATATTTTATTACTTCATTTAAGAAACGTTTACATAAATCAATCACTTTATTTTTATTATAGGCTCTTAGTAGATTTTAATGAATTTTTATTCGTTCACACAGTGTTCCTCATAATCAGTAATTAAATATTTATTACCAATCATTCTGCTTAAGTAAATTTGAGCTGAAACTCAAGCCCCCGGAAACTGTCATTATAATAAAAGAGAATGGGCAGTTATGTATACTTTTACAACGATTAAAATTTCATTAAGTAATATCATCGTAAAATTATCCCGAAAATCAATTGATTATTTTTTTTGCAATTTTATGGCTCAACTCAAACTTTGGCAAAGAGCAAGCAAAGTTTTGTGTTTTTGAGTTTATAGACTTTGACATCCGCTACGTTAATTAGTAAAATAAAATTGTAAACATATTTTGTGCTAAAATACAAAACTTTACGAGCTAGTTTTATGGATATAGCAAATTTATAAAAATTTAAATAACTTTTTATTACGCAAACGCAGAAAGAAAGAAGCAAAATCAGAGGATAAACAAAAACAATTCTTGTGTGACATATAGGCAATAACAACAACAACAACAACAACAACAACAACAGCTACAACAACAACAACTATTAACTAACAAACTAACTAACAGCAAAAACAACTTTGACAACAAGCTCGATAAATCTGCAGACCCCAAGCCGAGGCACCTAATTAATTTCTGCAAAAAAAGGGTATGCAACAAAAAGAGAGAAACTTTAAGAACAAAGGATCAAAGTTGTTGTAGTTCCTAGCCTAGTTGCACGTTAATTTCCAATTTGACGCAACAGCAGCAAAAAAAAACACTAATGTCATACATAGGAAGCAACAACAACAACGACAACAATAATTGCAAAATCAGTGGATGGCCTGAAACAGTAAAACTAACTGCACAACTTGCAGCAGAAGCGGCAGCAGAAGCAGTAAAAAGCAACAGCATCTGGCCAAGAGAAGCAAAGAGGAAGAGGAAGCAGCAGCAGCAGCAGCAGCAGCAGCAATGCTCTTGCACCAGTTTCTCAAACAGTTACCTGGGCGCTAAACAAAAACGACAAAAACCGAAACAAGCAAAAATGCTCTAGTTAATTGAACTCGACGAGAAGATACCCTATACCTCACCTTTATTTAAGGAAAAGATATTCTTGCATATTATTAATATATATATATATAATTGTAGCTTTTATTGTTATCGGACATCGATTTGTATCGATATGCCCGACACGTGAAAAGTATTGACAGAATTGGGATAGACAGATATCTGTTAATATCAACTAAACTATAGAAGGTGATAGTGAATATAGAATAATATACTTAATGCGCTGATGGATCTCTTTCACTCACTTCACAAATCGATAAGACCCGCTACGCAAGGGTATAAAATGACAAAATAAATAAAAGAAAAATTAAAAGGCAACAGTGCATGAGGAGAGATGCGAAGATGTCGGGATGCTCAGAAGTAGATGCCAAGTAGATGCAGCTTTAGAAAGTAGCCGAGGAAAGCCATGGCTAAAACTAAAACTAAAGCTGAATCTGAGGCCAAAACCCGTTGCAAGTTAACAGCAACAGCAACAATAGCAACAGTCACAAGAGAGTCGCCTTTGCGTGATGCAATTGCCAACAACAGCAACGCGCCAAAAGATTGAAAGCAACGACAGCAGCAGCCACGTAACTAGAACACTTGACGATGCTGCCTGTCAATGTGTTCGTGATGCAACAGCCACAGCCTACACTCAGCGAAAAGCAATGCAATCAATTATCACTTGTGTTTTTTATGGCCTGAATCCATTCATTTATATTTGCAATTTGAATAGTAAACAAATTTTCTGAATATTAAATAAATTCAGATAACATTTTTTTAAAATATTAAATTCTTTTTCTACTACTATAAAATACTTAATAAATGAATTTATAAATTTCTGCATTTAAAAATCTTCCTAAAGTGATTGCCTGGATTTCTAAAACGCCTCTGATTGATTTACGTACACATTTCTTACTCTATTATTTTTCTGAGTGCATCAACTGCTGCTGCATCAACTATGGCTGGTGCTGTTGCGCTTTTCGCTATCCCCGCAACAATTTCCAATTAAAGCAGCTGCTGCTGCTTCTTCTTTTTCTTCTTCTTGTGAGTAGTGTTGTCGTTTCTTTTGTTGTTGGTATTTCTGCTGCTGGTGCTTGCGCAATCATACGGCAAGTTCTTGGACTGTTGTTGCTGCTGCTGCTGCTGCTGCATCATCCGTGCCATTGGCAAATGTGTTATGTAAGCAACTGAGTGCAACTGCGCCACTGCGACAGGAAGCCATCGGTAATGGCCTTAAAATACACACTTTATGCCCAGGCAGCGCCTCCAATTAGACTTTAGTTAATTGCAGCGCGCCAAAGTTGCTCATTAGATTGCTTCTTAATGCTGCCCTCATAAATGCAGCAAGCCGCGCCCAATCGGAAGCTAACGGTACTAAACCAACGTCTCCTTCCTCCGCTGACCCTGTCCCTGCCTCACCGCTTTAGCCGTCAACGGCCAAAATCTAATTGATCATTAAGTCTATTTCCGCACCAAAGTTGGCAATGGCAAAGTTGAGGTTGTACTTTCAAAGTAAGCCATAAAGCGTCAACTTTTTGTTTTTATGACAACCGACAGTCGAACAACACAGCCATGTTGCACGCAACAGCAATAGCGGCAACAACAACTATACCGATGACGTTGCCTAAATGATGACTGAGCATGGGCGGAGCATTTGTTGGTGGCGTGCATTGGGGGCAACAGTCGAAAGTATCTAGTACATTTTGAAGTTTTATGACTCTACACAGAATGGGAATTAGGAGAATGGGCTATGCTGGAGATAGACAACAGCAGCAGCAGCAGCAACTGCAACAACAACAACGACACAAAAGTCATAAAAGTAAATGCGTTGCATGTAAAAATCTATAGGCAGGAAAAAATCGATTTGTATTTCTTTTGTAATGCGGCTGCTGAAGATTCCAAAGAAGTTGATGTTGGGGGGGGAAAAGAAAAACCAAACAAGTAAGAATTGGTTTCATTAAGGTGCCGAAGATCCAATGCCCTTGCAAGATAAAAGATTGAAATGGAATCTAGGCCAAAGAATGCTAGTGTTTAAAACGAGAACTCAATTGTTGATCGATTGAGTTTATTTAAGCTCATTCAGAAGTTGATATTCAGATGTATAAAATATCTTGATTTATTTAGTTTGGTCTACAAATCTAGGAAAACAATAAAGTTGTTTTTTAGAAAAATATTTTAAATGCGATATTCCAAAACTAATTTATGTGCGGTTCCTCATTATACTTTGATGGTAACATTTGCTTATGCAATATACAAATACCCTCTAGCAAGAGAGAGAGAGAGAGAGAGAGTACAATGAAATGTGAAACAAAAGTTTAAATGAATTGCAGTTGATCATGCAGAACAGAACAGAAAAGGGCGATAGAAATGTGGATGCTAAATTCGAGCAGACAAAATGAAAGGGACGACGGGGAGTCTTTTGTTATGCCCATTGTTGTTGCTGATGACTGAATTCATCAACATAATGAGTGAGAGTTGAGGGAGTCTCTGCGGTATACAGTAATCAGATGCGAGAGAAATGGGAGAAAGATAGAAAGATAGAGATTAGGAGAGAGGGAGAGCGAAGCTCAAAAAAGAGCCGTTGTGATTAAGCGCATTGAATGAGCATAAGAAAAGACTTAAGACAATAGAAGAAGAACAGTAAAGACTTCAAATGCGTAAAGAGCAAACTGATGAGAATGAAGACTTTTACTTATCCACAGATCTGAGATAAAAGAACCGTAACGAACAAATGAGATGCGAGAAGACAACAAAAAAAAAAATACAACTTTCGAAGCAAATGCTGACCCACTGCCCACATGCAAATGATGTGGCTCAGAGTGTGTGTGTGTGTGTGTGTGTGTGAGTGCGTGTGTGTGATTTGATAGACAGGAGCTAAGCGAGCTCTGATGAGAAACTGGGAAGCACTGGAAGCACTTGTGTGTTGTAGTTGTTGCAGTTGCAGTTGTCTTTCATGTGCAGCCACATTTTGTGCGTTGGCGTTGACTGCATTCTGTCTGCATTCGGATTTTTTTGTTGTTGCCAGCCTTTTTTGGGCAGCTGCTTTTTTTGTAGCCAAAAATAAAACAAGCATGCGGCTCATTTTAGAGCCCATTCTTTTGTTTACTTGGGCCCAAACACATTTAGGTTTTTGTTTTTTTCTGTTTTTTTGGTTGTTGTTGGTGGTTAAAAGATGTTGCTTAGCTAACTTGGCTGGCTGCTGTGCTGTGTTGTTCTCGTTGCTGCTTGCTGTTATGGCCAAGCAGCAGCAGCAACAGCTCCAGCAGAAGAAGAACAAGCGATCTTAATTTACGTTAGCTCGTTAACTTGAATTACCGTTAGGCGCACAGAGAGCACTCAAAGCTCTTTCACTCTCAGGCGCAAGCAGCACAGGCATTTACTGCTTTGGGTTCTGTGTTCTGTGTCTAGTCTGTGGCCTGTACACGGAGAGAAAAGTGTTGGACTGCACTGGAATTTTGAATAAATAATAACAATTTACATTTATTGAGTTTTGCATTTTTTGCTCGCTCCAAACGAATTTACTCAAAATAAGCACAACAAATCTTAGACCAAACTGAAAAAAAATCAAATAATAGTGAATTTATCGAGTGCCTAAAAGCAGACACAAATTTGCAACTTTAATTTTTCCTGCTTAAAGCTAGCTTATTCTCTCAGTGTAGTCTAAGCTCTGTACTCGATATTCTTGGTTCTGGTCCACTTTGTGGCTGGGGCAC
This sequence comes from Drosophila paracracens, assembly GCA_035044025.1. NCBI lineage: Eukaryota > Metazoa > Arthropoda > Insecta > Diptera > Drosophilidae > Drosophila > Drosophila paracracens. The sequence goes on along the minus strand of JAWNMN010000435.1, from coordinate 4,618,177 downwards.
AAACCTTTTTTGGGCATTTACAACGCCTCTGCGCCATTGTGGCTGCTTCTAGATGTTGGAGTTGGAGGGCGCGTGAAAATGCCATTGTTACCCCCACCAAAAAGAACAGAAAGAAAAAAACCAAAACAAAAAAAAGGAGGAAAACAAAGATACATTTGTATCTGGGAGACGGTAATCAACATTTTGTGGTCAGCACGGGTGTGCGCTGAAATGGAAAAGAAAGGAAAAGAAATGCCATTGGTTTTTCGCATGCTTTATTGCCAATTGGAAAGTTGGCTAACACCGTCGAGCAATGGCCAAGAACCTAAAGAATCCATTCATGCAGCGGTCGCTTGAGTGCCAGAATGCTTTATGTTCCATTGTCTCGCTGTGTGTGTTTGTGTGTTGGTGTTGGCGTGTGTTAACTGTAATTGGCAAAAGACGCAAATGCAGAATGCCAATGCAAAAAAACAAAAGAGAGAGAGAGAGATATAACAAAGCTATGCAAAGTAATAAATATGGCTAAAACACAAACGCCGTTAAGTAATAAATAGTGTTTATAGAAAAATTGATTTAATAACTGAGCCGAGCTGAGCTGACTAACTGAACTGAGCTGACTAACTAACTTAACCGGCACATCATTAAAGTAGCGTTCAACTAATTGCATTCTTCCGCGTTTCGCACAGCGGCAACCAGAACGAATGCAGTCGGCAGTCATCAGTCGTCAGGGATTGCAGCGATTGGAGCTGATCGAATCAGTAACAAATCAAAGCAACTAACTTACCAACTTACTAACCAGCTAGTCAGCTGACTAGCTGATTTAAACGGCGACCAACGATCCATCAAACGATCCGATGTGTCGTCGTCGTCGTCTGATTGCCAATGCCATAATTCTAACCACCAAATCAGATTGCAGTACTCAAATATTGATGGGGCAAGGGGTAAGGAGGTAAGGGAAGCAGAGGGGTAAGCAGACCACCATCGTCATGTCAAACTGCAGTCAAGTCAATCAATTAGGCATTTCAACACATGTTGTTTACAGTTCTAATTCTAGACGCGTTTCATTTAAATGCCGCTCTGTCTGCGTTGCAACCAGAAGGGGGCCGCAGCAGTTTGAGCGGGGAGGGGTAGGATTGGGTATGTTGGGCGTGAACTATTTTTGGAAATAGAACAACCAGTCGGTGCACGAACGCTTAATGATTTCCTGTTAAATTATGCGGCATTGACTTTTAACTATGTAAATGGAAAACATTTTTTTTTTTTTTGTGCCTGCTTTTCTTTTTTTACACGCTGTTACCGAAATGAGAAGAGAGTATATTGGCTAAAATGGAATATTTGAAAACTATCAAGACTGGAGTAAGAAAATAAGATAAGATCAAAATAAGTTAACACAATTTGGAATCAACTGATTTTGTGACAATGAGAAGTAAGCCTCAAATAGCTAAATTGAAAGCCAGAAGAAGATCTAGTTTCCTTTGGGAAACTCGTGATCCACGACGAAATTTCTTTATTAAATGTATAATCCAAGAACTAGCTACAATCCTCTTCGATTACCATGATTATTCCATAGGTGTATCTAACATCTAAATGTTTTTTAACAAAATGTATGATACATTTCTGTAAAGTTTAAATATTATTTAGGTATTTATATTTTCTTAAATGTATTGAAATTGATTTAAATTTATAGAAAATTATTTACCTTTTGTAACCCTGGTAATAGATTCCTATCATTTATCAAAAAATTCCAATTGTTATTTTAGCTCAACTGTTACTTTCATTTAAAATGTGATCAATAAATTTAAAAAGTTGAGTCTTCAAATCAAATGTTCTTTCCGCTTTAGATTTATTCTTGTACCAATGACAGTGTATCTCTCAGTCTATGGCTGCCAACTCAAAATGTCGCATCTAATGTCTTATGATCTTCTGTTAGCTGCTGTTGTAGTACAAGTGAGTTTTTGGTATTAGGCCAGACAGCATGTAATCGTAAATTCAGTTTAGTATTGTGTGGAACGCAAATGGTCGAGAATTGTAAAAGTCAAATGTTAAATGCGCTCGCATAAATCAGATGGGAACCTTGTTCAGAGAATGAGATGTATGTATATCAAATCCTGTGTGACTTATGGTATTTAAAAAAAGTGAGTAGCTGCCACTGATGATGACTTTGCTGAAACGCTGTCTGTTTGATTTAGTTGCTGACGCGACCCCATTGTGTGGCAACATACTAACCCACAAAATGCGAAACGAAACAAAAAAGTTATCAAAAAACTCTTGCCGCAATAAGCTTGACCAAAAAAAAGGGAAAAAGAAAAAGAGGAGGAGGAAAAATAAGTAATAATACAAATCAATAATTTCTCAGCTACTCAAAAAGTCATTAAGTTTACTTTTGGCTGAAATCGCACTAATGGCGCTGAGAGACTGTGGCTAATCTCAGACGAGCGTTTGTGGGAAACCAATCCAAAAATGGGTTTTGGCCACTTTCGCTGGCGGCGGCAAACTGACAGACAAGAAATTAAAAGTGTTAACCTGCTAATTTCAGTTGCCAAAACTCAACACCAATCAACTATTGAAGTCTTTGCAGCTTTGAAATATCAATTAAGCCAAATCTATTTATATATCGAAGTTTCTATGTACATATATACAAAGTGGTCAAGAACAAGTCGCGCCTTATGATTAATGACGTGGCACAAACCGAGGCCAAAACAGTAAGCAAACATTGACAGCACATCAAATGGACTCAACTCTCAGTCAGTCAGTCCCACTGGGGTGCGACAAAGGGGTGGGGACTACCCGTCGAGGAGCCAGTTGCCAGCTGCCAGACAAGATTTGATTAATAGGCAGCAGACCACCCACCCACAACACAAACAGCAGCCCAAAGTTTATAATTGCTGCCCGGAATATGAAAAATAGCAAAATGCCCAAAATCGCATAACTTAATATAAATATAAATTGAGTTTTTGCTTCGATTTATTAGCGAATTCTAGTAACAAACACCTTCTTATACCCTCAGCCCATTAAACATGGCTAAGAGATTATAATGAATGAGTAAGTAACAGCCAAAAGGGTAAATCCATTTTCCACAACTTGTTTGGCTAATTGAGCTTTGTTTAGTTACCAAAAGTATAAAATGCAAATCTAAGCCCGGTTTCCTCATTTTCCCTGCTTTCAATTTCTGTCTTTTTGTTCAAATCGACAATCCAATCATGCAATACATTACACAGCACGAAAAACAGCAGCAACATCCGTTTCCTACTCAAAATCCATTTTAATCATATTTTGTATGCAATATCTGCAGATCTGAAGTGAGACTAATTGCAAATTAAAAATGAATATATCAAATGTAGCTTATGGATTGATCAGCTGCTTCCATATTACCAATGAATATCAATTGCGCAATCATTTTTGGCCACGAATATTTCATTTTCAACTTAATGAAAAAACATTTGTCAGATCGTTTTTATACCCAGAACGCATTGTATACGATTAAACGGGGTATGATGAAATTGTGGAACAGTATTGGACATACAGGAGGATGTAGCTACGACACACTATATAGCTGTGTCTGTCTGTTCGTCTGTATGATCACAGATCAAGCTAATTTAATTTTATCAATAACTTCTACCGTTTCCCCTTCACTATCAAATTAAATCGATTACCGGTAAAAAAAAGCAACAACTGTAAAGATATATATTTTGAATCGGTCATATATATAACTTGTCAAGATGTCTGATTTCATCAAGATCGGTTAAGAATAGCATAAAATAAGAAAGAAAGAATAAGAAATAAGAAAAGTAATTAGTTTCAAGGTATCTTCAAGTCGAGCTTTCTTGCTTGTTGCTTTTCGAGAGTCCAGAACTTTGGAGCGTGTTACCTGAACGAGTTCGCGCACTTCCTCTCTGTCTCTCTCTCTCACTCTCCGTCTCTTTCGCTCTGCACAGGCATCCAGAAAACTGACCTGAATTTTGTTAACGCTCGTGCCGTCAACCGCTTAACCTTGACACCGGCGGCGTTTGAAACCAAATTTCGGGTTTAAGCTGGAGCAGGAGTTGGAGTTGAGTTGAGGTTTTAGCTTAGATTTCGGTTTTTGGGGGCTCTTGAGTCGCCTACACCGTTAAAGTTGGAGTCAAAAGTGAGTTGCCGTCCGTTGGTCTTTCGTTGCGGGTTACCGTTAGTTTTATGATCATAAAAAACTTTTGCTGACTTTTTTTTTACTCATTTTTTTCATTTTTTGTTTTTGTTTTTGTTTTTGTTTTTGCTTAGACAATTGCGTGGCATGACTCAAACGAAATAAATTGCAAAATCTTTCGCAGCGCTTATGAAAAGTGCGGCATTTTTTTTATGATTATGTTTTCTGTTTGTTTGCTGTGCGCCGTATAATTTTTATAGTTTGTGTCTGTGTCTGACAACGTGCAGCTATTTTTATTGGACGCCGCCTTTGTGCCAAGCAAAGACAATAATATAGGATGTAATAGAAATGCTTGGGAAAAAGCAGGGAGTCGCAATCTAAATATTTAATAAGTTGTACACTGACAGAAAAATGTGTTCATAAACTACAGCGCTGCTGTACAGAATAGTGCAAATAATTGTAGTTCTCAGTCTGCGAAGTCTCTATTAAAACTAATTTGATTTATTTTCATTTTCATTTAAAGCTAATTTATAGTCCAAAAACCTTAAGCTACTCTAAAGGATTTGAAATTAAAGATTTAGGAACTTGTATCCTTAAAAAGAGTCAAATATCTATCTGAGAATACAGCTCGTAAGCAGAGCTAAGAAATAATGGCTGAAAATTACATACTCGTAGTCAACCTTCCGGCATTTTTATATATCATTACGTTTTATAAAATTGACAGTTTTTTCCTATTATATAGTATTTAGGAGATATATCACGTGATATCTAAATTTTGAGCAAGAATAAGATAAAATTGAGCGGTAAGTTCGCCTAGAAGCAAGTAAAATGAAATACTCTGAAAACAATCGTACTTAACTTATTTTGATATTGAGAAAGTTGTACAAAGTTCGATTGGGGCAGAATATATTTTTTGAGTGTGTGCGTGTGGGTGTGTGTGTTAGACAATATATATATGGCCAATAAATGGCTAGCCAATTACTTGGGACCGTCCATAGTAGGCTCTTTAAAAATGTATGTCAATTGGTCAATTTCGTTCCCACCGTGTATTGGACAATTAAATGTCATTAACCTGCTGCGATATCCTGCGCCACTTACGAGCAGCCATTAGCCAAAGTAAATCAGATTAAATATTTATAATGCTCCAGCTGGTCCAATTTAATTAACTAAATGACCGGGTAAAGCTTTCATAAATTGCATACAATGCTTAAAATTAGCAAAATTAAACGGTATGTAAATATATTATATAGACACCGTATCCGTTGGCGATTGACAGTTCAATCAACTCGTTGCACAAATTGCAAATTGCAAATCCGTAATAGAAATTGCAAATCAAATATTACGTATACGCTTCGAGGTATCCAAAATATAATGTCGGAGCTGCCAGCAGCTAGGCCATTGTTGTGTCAGCCAAATAAAAAACCCGAAAAAGAAACGTAAGAAATAAAAACTTAAAGCCAAAAAAACGGAAAACCGAAAACACAAACAAGAAAAAGAAAAAGAAAACAAACAACATGCCAAAGGCGACGCGGTGGCTGACGTCGAAATGCGACAGCAGCCGCAACACCTTTGGAGTGGCAATTTGTTGACGCTGCCGCTTGCCGCATGCCACATGCCGCTTACCGCATGTCGCATACAGCTTGTTGCCCCGTTTTGGCGACAAGCAAACTGAACTGCACTCAAAATGGCACACAAATGTTGTTGTTATTGTTTTGTTCCAATACCCTGTATTTATTGAAAAGGCTATCAGTAAGAAGATGACTTATCTGACTTCGGATATCAGCGTAGCATTTATAAATATATATTTATGATCTATAGCAATCTTTAATTTATTCGGATTATAACAACTATCTTCCTCCCCAAGGAAATTACCAAAGCATACATAGTAAAAATCTGAGAAAATGTTTTACGGAAATTTAATTTGAGCTATTTTTTGGATTTTTAATTCAAGTTTCGATTCTTGGGAATTATCAAAGGAAGCTGGTTCACACAACAGATTTTCAGCCTCCTGCGTATCAATCTATCAAGTGGATGGCAATATGTGACCACAATAACCGTTAAAGTATGAAGATTCATTCTGATCATGGAGTATGGGTGGTTTCCTTACGATTTTTCAAGTTGATTGGAAAAACTTCTGTTTTCAATGTGTGTGTGGGATACAGAGTATCTTCTAGTTGGGCATTTCCAAGAGTGAACTCTTACTTGTTGTTGATTTTTTATTGTTACTGCTCAAACTGGAACCCGTTGTGCTCAAGTATGACTCAAGCAATCAATTGGCAGCAGCAGCAGCAGCAGTTCCAACTTGAGTGCGAAATCAGCAATCGAGCATCTCAAGAATGACTTAACAGCGTGACATAAAAACAACAACAGCAACAGCAACAATAACAGCAGCAATAGCAATAACAAGCAAATACAAAGCAACAACTAAAAGCTGCTAATAGCGGGCAAAGAGCTGTCAGCTTTGTTACGCCTTTTAGACGTGTTTGCGTTTCAGTTCCGGCCAACTCAAAAGTGCTCAAATGTGCGCATATGAGCTTTCTCATTTGCATTGAGTGTCAAATGCATCCATTAAGTTGAAATATACGTAATTTGCTATTACACACACTCACACATACACACACACACACTTGCACAGTCAAAACTGTCATCGCTGCTTTTTGTTACAATTTGCAACAAATTCTCATTTGCATTGCGCAAAATTGCGAAAATTGCACACTACAAAAATTTGTTGCCAATTTTCGATGGCCATAAATTGTAGCAGTTGTCGTTTGCATAAAATTCCAGCAACAGCAACAAAAACTTTCGTAATTGTAACCAAAAACAACAAGTCGTTTTACTAACTGATCCAATAGAGATAGATGCAGAGAGAGAGAGGGAGAGAGAGAGTGGGTGAGAAAGAGACCGACTGACTGCAAAAACGTCAATTTCCAATACGTTTATTGAGTGCGCATAAATTTCATAAGCTCCAATTTTGATGGAAAATTGATATATGCACATACTCATAAATTGATAGCATACATATATACATATATAACAATACATATACATATATGCAAATGTGAATATATATGCATATAAATACTCTACCACTGTCAAACACACATCAAAATCAATTGTAAAGCGAAATGTAAGTGAATTTGTGTAAAAAATGCAATCGAAATATGAGCGAACCATGTTTATTGCAAAATTTGAATTTGTATGCGTTGCGAAAGATTAAATAGCCCAGTTTATGATATGTTCAAGTCCGTTCAGAATAATATTTTTTTTTTCCATATTTTAACCGTTTTGAATGGGTTAAATATTTAAGAAATGAAAAACTTTCATCCTGATCAAACTTTATATTATGTAAATTGAAAACTCGCAAAGTGCAACTAATCCAATTAAAACCTTTGTGATCCCGCAATATTTTATTTGTATTATTTGTAGTAGTAGTAGTTGCCGAAGCGCTTAATAAATCAAACAAACAATCATTCAAACAATTTACAATATATATCCAAAACCAAACATCGAATCAAAATCAGCCCAAAAACCGTGACGCTTTTAATTAGACGTACACAATAAATGAAATTAACAGCCACAAAATAATAAAAAATAATTGTATATATAATTGCTACAACGTCGAAAATGTTAAATTTGCTTATCTATTTTTTTTTTTTTTCGTTGATTTTGTTGTGGACCGGTCTGGACAATTTATTAGCAAAGCGAAAAAATTGATTGATCTGCCCCAGAGCATAGGCAATGTGTGTGTGTATGTGTGTGTGTGTGTGTGTCCCTAGGGGCTATCTATCTGTCTGTCTATCTATCAATCGTCCAGCACTCCCCCAAGCCCCCCGTCACGATTGGGTTCAATCAAAATTTGTAATGAACAAGCCGGAAAAAATTAAACACACACAGTGAGAAATATTCTACAGAGCCGTTGTTCGCTTTTAGTTGTTTGCTTTGCTTGGTTGTTGTTGTTGTTGTTGTTGTTATTGTTGCTGCGGTTGTTTGGTGTTGGGTGTTTCATTATGCTGCTGTTGCGGCTGTTGCGGCTCTTTGGCGCTGCCTTTACATTTTAATGATACAATTTAAAATCAACGCAGACTCATGATTTTGCATATTTTGAGCATTAAACTCTTGTGGGTCCGTGGGCCGAATGCTGTTCTGATTCCGTTTCCATTTCTACTCGCTTGCCGCATATTTCAAGCACAGTTTTCAGTTTTGTTTTTTGTTTTGTTGTTGTTGTTGTTTTTGAACAGCAATCAATGGCCGAGAATCAAGCTAGCCGCCCGCTGTGATTTGACCAAAAACTGACGGACCACCGTCTTAGCCGGGCCCGCTGAATGCTCGCCTCGCCAAAACAGCTATCAAATAAATAACACCGCAGACCCGCAGCGTGTGCGAAACATAATAGAAATGAGAGGCAAATAGTTATCTTCAGTACGCCAAATCTGAAATACCCTTTACAGATCCTAAACACCATTCGATTGATGTTTAATGATACCATAGTCCGATAGTCATAATTCTTGATCCACATATTAGCATCTTCATACTGTCGGTAACAATAATGAATAATTTGTCAAATATTTTTGCATCCAAATACGGTACTGGTCCAAGACAAGAGTTTGAAATGAAAAACACTTGCAATCCAGCTGTCAAACCGCAACTTAGTTAAAGTTCCGTTTCCGGTTCTTATAAGTAAAGTGCAAAATGATTTTGAAGTTTGAAAAACCAATTAAAAACTGTTTAGCTACGATGTTTTGTGCAATAATAAACATTTATTTTAGTTATGGATACTTAAAATTGTTGCTTATATTTTAATTATTTTTCTAAATTGAAATCAGTAACTTTCGGTTAAGGGTTCCAGTCTCGATTTGGCACATTCTAACTTGTTCAATACATCTTGCTAAACAGAAATATCTTTCACACCAGAACTCTACAAGACTATAAGTATGCAGCACGGAAAAAGTGTATAGAGATATCAACTGCTTCTAATGCTGCTGATGGGTGCGCCACCCCATCTAAAGCAATGAAAAGATACGAGAAAAATACTGTAAGAGGGGGCAGCAACATTTTAGCTAAACGGCGCGCATTACTTTTAATTAAAAGCAACGATGGCAACGCCAGCAAAAAGCAACTGCACATGACTTGAACTTGAACTCACATAACGAGGCGACCCCAAAGACCGAGATAGAGACAGAGAGAGACAGAGAGAGACCTCAGACCTCAGACCTTGCTCAATCGCAAGAGCCAAGAATCCGAGAGACCGACATAGACGACGCGTCGTCCAAGTGCACGACCACCACTGTGTCTAATTCCAAGTCCAAGCCACAAATGATTACCCATAAGCTGACATCGCTCGTTCCACGGTTCGTTGCACAGAGAGCGTAACAGTTTGACTTTAATCAGTTTGCCACAGCAACAGCAACGACAACAACTTACAAGCTGGCATTTGATGTTAATTTGCAGTGAGTGACATTGCGCATACGCAACTTAGTTGCCAACCAGCTAAATAACATTAAAGGAGAAAAAAAAGAAGCAAAACCAAAACCAAAACCGAAACCACATGCTAAGCTTGTAGCCAGATTATTTACAAGCTGTGAGCAATAAGCCATCGAAATTTAATTATACACGCATTGATTAGCTACATTAAAAGCACATCTCAAGTGGGCGTCAATTCAATTTTTCAAGCTTTAAATGGCAATAAAAAAAACCAGTCTGTATTCGATATTAAATACGTATTTTTTATGCGTATGTCTCGCACCTACAAACAGGTAGACATGACTATAACGAATCGGTTACCGTTGCTAATTACTTGTGCTTTACAAGGTCGCCGGTGACTTTTGCTGAGAAACTTTAATTTATTTTGTACTTTTTTTGGAATATTTCAACTTCAATACTTTATTCTTATGTAAGACTTTTTATTTTGACTGGCGGTTGCTCGAACACAGTCAATTGGAGAATACTTAATTAATTGATTGTGCGGCTGTCTGTCTGCCTATCTGTCGGTCTGCTTAGCTTCTTGCCTCAGGTGCCAACGAGGCGTTGTGACGGCCCACGCCCTATTCCATTTCCATTTCCAATAGCAATTCCAGCAAATAATTAGCATAAAGCACGTGCGCCGTCAACTTGTGCGCGCCCCTTCCTCATTTGTATGCCAAACTTAAACTGGGGGCAGCCCCACTTGCTACCAGTTCGGCGGCTGTCTGGGTCGGGCTCTTATAGCTCAAGCTAAAGCTAGAGTTGTAGTTGTGACTGGGTGGCTGGCTACCTGTTGGCTAAACATTCAGCACAGGTGCGTACGTAAAACGCCCTCCAGCAGAGTGGTAAGGGAGCAGAGGGAGCTGGAGAGGGGGGCAGCTCGCTTTGTCTTATGGAAATTTCTCAAGTCAAAGAGACGCGGACAGTTGCGCATTTCATTACATTTACTCGACTGCATTTCATTTTGTGTTCTGTTTTAGCTGATTTATTTGGCCCAGAGGCCAATTGCATGAATCACAACGCATTGCAAGTTGTGCAATGCATGTTGACCGTAATAGGTAATAACTGGCTTATACCCTGTCAATAAAATACAGTTCTTATACTCTGCTCGATATTTTTCTGCTAATAAAATAAATGAAATGAAATTGAATTAATATTGTTATCATTTGCCAAGACTTAAAAGTTAATAAATATTTGTTGGCTTAACTGAATTTTAATACAATCCTTTCATATTTTTCTCCTTACAGGGTGCTTAAGCCATGCAGTTTAAGGCTGACACTTGCAGTGCACAATCTGAACAGAAATAAGGCTTGAAGCACATTCAATTAAGGTAAGTTTTAGTTTAAGCACAGTTTAGTCAATAAACATTTTTTACGAGCTTTACGCTTAAATTTAGATGGGCTTAAATAATAATTTTCTTTTATTTTTATTCCGCCCAGTTGAAAGGGTATGAAATGGGAAGCACTTTTTTTCTTTCAGTCTATTATTAGGTAAAATAAATATTAGATTTCATGCTCAGAACTCTGCTCGTATTCTATTTGTATATTTTGTCCTACTATCTTGCCTCTTTTTTATTCAGTTGTGCTGCTTCTTGTTATTATTTCTGCTGCATGCATATTTAGGGTATCTAAACTATGCACTTTATGGCTCGACACTTATAGAGCACAGTCTGTTACCAAAAATACATTTTGCATCTACCTGCAAGGCGCACTCGCTGTTCGTTGTTGTTGTTGTTATTATTATTGCTGCTATCCTGAATATCTGGAGCAGCTTTTTTAATGCACTCTTTTTTATGCGGTCTGCGCTTTTCACGCTTTGCCAAATTGCCAACTTGACCGGCACAAAAAAAGCAAATCACGAAAAAATGCCGCCCATGCGGGTGTGTGTGTGTGTATGCAAGTGCGATAACTGTGTGTGTGTGTGTGTATGCTTGTGTGTGTGAGAGTGTGTGTTAGTTTGTGCTCATATATTTTATTTAATGCACATTTCGTTCACAATTTGTTGTTAATGAATGCAAGCCCGCAATGCTTGGTTAGCTAGCTAGCTGCCTGGCTGGTTGGCTGCCTGTTAGCCTGGTTAGCAGTTAGTTGCCACAGATTTGCAGCAAATTGCGCCCACAAATGAGGTCAGGTAGCACAGGCTGCACAATAAGCGCGATACCCGTTACTTACATACAGCTGCCTGCCTCACGTGTTGACTTGTGAAAGTAAACGCCCCCAGCCTGCAGCACCCCACCCGCTTCACTAGTTGCATGCTTGCAATTTCGTGTGAGCTTGCAACTAACCTTCACATAAATTATTCCCATGGAAGAAAAAAGCTGCAGCAAAGATTCCAAAGACGCAAGGCGGCTTAAGACATCGTGATAAGCTGTTAGATATTTATCTGGCTAGCAAATTACATGAGGCAACGCCTAGACAAGTGCCCCAGCTCAACAGAAAGAGAAAGACTGTGCGAGTGAGAGAGGCTGATTGGCAAACATGCAGCAAATTGAGAGAAATGAGGTGTCGACGCTATTGTTAGGCGTTGCACATAGCCCCACACACACACACACACACACACACACACATACGCAGACAAAATTGAGAAGACGTGAGTTGCAATTGAAAGACCAAGATTCTTTTTGGGCAACTGAAAATCTTTTTCTTGATTCTCAGAAAGAGCAGGAGCGATGGAGGCATGCATATAAAACCGCTGTTAAAAGGCCATTAAAATAAGAAATAGATTGTAAAATACAGTAGAACTTCATTAGCACGAGAGAATGTTGTATTTCAATAAAACTCAAATGATTTCGAATCGAGTAAAAAGCAATTAAACCAAAATTAACATCAAATTCCTTAGGCCAAACACATTAAATCTTTAAGCCAGCCACAGGCTCAAAATACTAGAAATAAGTTTGATGAACTCGTGTCAAGTTGCCGACATTTTTTTTAAACATATTTTTGCCAATTTTTTTTTTTGTGTATCTTTGAATTAAATACGTTTTTTACTTAGTTATTTTTCTTTTATTTATTGCAATTTTTTTACTATTTTATTGCATTTTTGTTTGTAATCAACTTTGAGAAGATTTATTGTGTTGCAAAATTACTCAATTAAATTGTAAGTTCTGCGTGTCTTTAAGCCATTTTTGTAGTTGGCACTTAACCAGCTAATGAGGCGCACATAATTTTATTTTAATTGGCAGTAGGCGCACAGGCACAGACACTCAGAAATCCATCTGCATATGTCTATATTTACGTATAATTATTCATTGAGAGCCAAGCCCATATTATTATTGTGCTGTATGTTGTACTCTGTACTGGGGCTCTGCTGGCAGGAATCAACGTGAAGCAGCAATCATTTCGATAACACTTGAATACAAAATGAGGGTCATTAATTTTATAACAAACTATGTTGGCCCCGGCAAGGGGCACACACAACACAGCATGAGCGGCAAGCTAGGAGTCAGCCAGCGGTTTTGGCCAGGCTTACACTGTGGGGCCATGCGGCAGTCCGTCTGTCAACTCGACAGTCAGTCAATCATAACCCGTTTCAGCTGCTTCGAGTACAAATCAAACTCGTTATCGTCCCAAAAAGATCTATGCGACCAATAAAATATACAGCACACGGCTCACAGCTCAACAGACGCCTACCTTGCCATTGGCTTCAAGTTGCTCGACTCGGCCTGGCTAAAACATATATATATATATATATATATATAATATTGTCAAGCTCTACGTGCTTGGCCATCAAAATGCTGCACGCCTCATCAGGCCACAAAGTTAGCCAACATCACAGAACTTGGCCCGATGACAGATTTTTTTCTTTTAATTGCAGCCTGCAAATGTCGTTTACATTTGAACTTCGAGCAAAGTCGTGGACGATTTTTGTTCCGCCTATATATACATATATATATATATATATATATATATATAAATTATTTTTTTATTTTTGGGTCATGTCTAGCTAATCAGCGTCGGCAGCTGGCCAGCAGCTGGGCGGCAATTGCAACGCCCACCGCAAATTTATCAGAGTCAGTCTAGCCTCTGGTCCCTCAGTCTTTGCAGTCCTTTAGATGCCGCCAGTTGTATTAAGCATATTTTCTGCTATGCCAGTCTACTAGCGAAACGTGAGCTTATGGTTTATGGCGACTTAATAAGACACGGCCAACCGTCCAATAGGCTAACAGCGAACAGCTAACTGCCTGTTGCCTGTTTTTGTCCCCGGCCACAAATCTGCCATGCACCATGTCAAATACACTCGGCAAAAAACCTCATTATAATGTCATATAATAGATATTATTTTTTTTTATAATTTAGAAACAATGTTATAATCAAATTCAAAAACAATATTGTTTTTTAAACTATTTAAATTTACAAATATTATTTTGGAATTTTTAGTAAAATGTTTTTGGTATTTTCCGAACTCAAAATAGTAATTTGTAAAAATAAAATTTTTTTTAATTTTGTCTATCTATCTTTTGATAATTTTCGAAATACTAGGACATGCTTTTTTGCTCAGTGCATTGACGACCACATCTGCGACAGCAGCAGCAGCAACGACAACAGCAACACATTAGCCGGAGCACCTAAGCCTTAAGTCGGGGTGAATCTGCGGCATGATAAACAACCGAAGCGTTTTAAACGGCTTCATTAATCTTATTCAGCGCTCCGCCGCTGCTGCGCTTGTCTATTAAAGCTTGTAATGCCAAGAGTCTCAGTGAGAGAAAATGATTGCGCCTGCCACAGCTGCTCATCAGCAGCAGCGCTCAGGTTGAAATGTACTAACTGTCAGCTTCACGTCATCCGGACATTTTATGAGCTGCTGTCGCTGCCTCGGCCGCTTGCCACTGCCACTGTCATTGTCATTGGCAATAAGGGCATAAGTTCAAGTCCGGGCATCAGGCCGGAGGCATCTGCTAATTGGTTACTTGGCGGCTACACTGACTACTGTCACTGTCAGCGTTGCTGTTACAGGTGCGAGGAATACTGCAGGACTATCTTTCGACGAGTTTTTCCTAACTCAAAAATTATGACAGTATTTAAAAATAAATATTAAATATTCTGAAACAGTATTCAGCAGTTAGTCCACTGACGTTAGAGTATTACGGAGTCGGTTACGTTCGAAATAAATTTATCTTTACTACCTTAAAATAATAATTCAAGGCCGTCAAATCCACAAATCAAAATTACAAATGAATTTCCAAGATTTGATTGCTTTAAAACTTATGTAAACCTTTTTGAATTCTCCGAACAATAAAGTCAGATAATGCAAAAAAATGTATGAGGATTGCTTCACACAAAATATGTTTATATATTTATGGCCGTGACTAATGAGATTTAATGCACATTTCAGTTGGGGCATTCGCTTATGACTTTAGACACAGACAGATGCCACATTTTATGACGGCTACATAAAACGGAAGAAAAAACACAAATAAATATTTCACGTGACCATCTCTAATCTGCATTTAATTACCCAGACGAGTTGGCTAGAGTCAGAATCAGAATCAGAGTCAGAGTCTAATGTTCAGGACAAAAGCGAGTTGAGTGTGATTTGTGTGACAGGATTAGCTGTCACGTGTCTATCTTTAGGGAGGCAATCTTTGTCACGTGCTCATCGCTTGATTTGTGTTGTTTGCTGCGTTTGTTGTTCTGTGTCGCATGTCTGTGACGAATCTCGCTGACAGAGAGATGTTCCCTAGCTCCTTGCGCCTAATCGAGGCACTCGGAGTGGAATTTTGAAAATCCTTTTACTTTGTTTTTCAGAAAATGAAATTATATAATAATGATTTATCAGTGTATGTCTCTCAAAAGTGTTTCTTGAAAATCGAAAGTAAATGTGAAGAGTTATGCTATTTAAGTTAAGTTATTTTTTGGCGAGTGCAGCTGAGAGAGACTTTTGGTATCCGCCGTCTCATCATAGACATGACAATTCCTTGCCTTATCATTTCATAATGAATTTGTTTTGTCAGCTAATAAATTATGAAGAACACGCTCCACGTTCCTGCCCACAAGCAACAACTGGTCGCTTGTTGGTGAAGAAGAAGATGAAGATGAGGCGGAGCAGAGAACAAGCTTTGAGAGCTCGAAGAACTTCATCATAATCAGCATCAGCATCCACATCCGCATCGGCAGCATCGGCATCATTGGTAAATGTTGTCCCTAGACCTGGTATGCTGTGTGTGTTGGAGTTTTCTCTCTTTTTTTGTTTTTGTTTTTGTTTTTTATTTTATCGTGCGACTCGGTTTGATTTAGTGGCCCGCAGTTTGTTTAGTTATTAGCCTTATTGCCCTTTGCGCAGAACAAATTGCATTTTGATTTATGTGCGCTGAATTAGTTTATCTGAGAAAAGGGCATAGAATGCGACACGCGACAGGGCAGGAAATGAGATGCTAGACAAGCAACAACTGCCGCCGCCCACATCAAAAGCCACACACACAGGAAATGACACCCATGCTTAGAGCAAATACACACGCACACACACACATTTACATATATATATATATGTATATCTTGTGCACTGGCCACATCAAAGAGCATTTAAAAACCAAATTGGTAATTAAGTAAAACGCATAAGCCGCAAAGTGAGCTGGTCGATTATTTACACTCCCCAAGGCAGCCGGGCAACAATTTTCAATGAGCAGTGTGTCAATATAACTGACTGACTGACGCACTGACGGACTGACGGACTGACTGACTGAAAGACTGACGCGTATTTCCTTTCAAACTGCAGCCGAAGCTCAAAAGCAGCAACGACAGCAACCACAGCAAAGTGTATTAAATAACCGCAAGCCAAAGCTTAACTTAAACACCAGAGGCTAAAATGACGATAGGGCCCAAGCCCGCCAGCAACTTAACTGAGTGTACAGTGTGTGTGTGTGTGTGTGTTTGTGTTTGTGTGCTACGGCTACGGCTACAAACAAACCAATTTGTAATTGAGTCCTCGGACCATATTTGCCAGACAACCTGGCTAACCATCGAAACCAAACCTGGATTGTCCCTGGAGTGTTCTGCACTTTGAAAAAAAAAATACGAAAAATCAAAAACTGTTTTTAAAGGTAAATTATAGGCTAACGAAATGAATTTATTCCAGGAGGAAACACTTGATCTTCAATCTCAGAAAATAAAAATCCATAAGTTCACTAATAAACACAAATAAAAATAAAAAAGTTAGAAATATTTAATTTAATTTTCAATTTTTCGAGTTTTGCTTTTTTCAAAGTAATTTTTACAGACATATTTCCATTAAATTATTAGACAGATAAAATAATGTTTTTAGGTAAGATTTAATTTTCAAATATGCCAAATTGTCTTTGGCGATTCTCTAAAATTTATGAAGAAATTCAATTTCCCAAAAAATATTGTCATCTATATATGTTTTCTCTGAGTGTAGACATTGCGAGTCTCGGCGCAACTCATTAACGCAGTAAAGAAGCCATTGAACCGCCCGCGTAGCCAAACTTCAGTAAATATTAAAGTGCTGCAAACTTTTTTCCGCTGTTTTGAACCAGAGTTGTTGGCCAGTCGTTCATTAGGGCGCTGCAACTTTGTGCCGGGATTTGGTCTGTGTCTGGTTTCTGTGCCGACTGTTGCCGCAAATTAATGCAATGCAAATTTGGTGGCAAAATGTTTGCTGACATTGTCTGCTGACCCGATTCCCCAAAGACACCTATTTGGCGTCCCAAGCGGGGCTTTGCGTGGCATACTAAAAACAAGAGCTGCTGCTGCTGCTGCTGCTGATGGCAAGTTGCGATTACAAATGCCAGCTAACTGGCAACCGTCTGTTGCACATTGTATGCTGCTGCTGTTGCTGCTCTTGTTGTTGTCGGAAGTACAGTTAAAACAGAGTTACTTAATTTGCGCGTTGCATATTTTAAATCGAGTTGTTATATAATGCCACATTGTGTTCTTTACGCTGAGTTCCACTCGCTATCTATCTGTCATTCCCAATCATTTGTGGCAGTTGCACAAAGGACATGATCACGAAACGACTAACAGCCTTTGACAAACTTTGACGGCCTTTTAACTAAGGCCCCGTAAAGCCGGCAAGCCTGATTAACTTTGAAACAACAAACGCATATAAGCTTTCAGCAAACGTAGCACCACTCAACCACTCGCACCACCTGGCTTTGCTTAAGCCGTTTGAAAAATCGTTTTGTCAAAAAAATTTATCGTCGAAAAAAATGTCTTTTTCCGGATGGATTTCTGACTGGCGGGCATAAAAACGACAAAAGCTGATTCCATTTCGAACGGGGCAAAAAATTGATTTCTTTTTTTCCCAGCTGTCATCTGCACTTTTGTCAATTGTATCGAAGGTTGCCATTACTAATCCATTTGTCCTTTTTTTTACTCCTTAGTTAATAGTCCTTTATGATTTACAGTAGTTTTCGATTTTACGAACAATTTTCAAGTTTTAAGTTATTTATGGTGTTTTTCGGTATTTATTATCTATCATGGATTATCCACTGGCTTTAATTACAAATGAACAATAATTTAAATTCCTCATCAAAATTTGAATTTTTTTTTATAAAGAAAAAGTGTAACAGATGGTGAAAGCCCATCAGATAAGGCTTATCTTATCTTTAAATTGATCTAAACTTATCAACCTTTCCTAATTTAGTGTTCATATGTAAATTAATCTATTTAATGTACGTCACATATATGGGCATAAATTACTGTGGGATTCTTAACGTCTCTTGCATTTTGTATGGCTTGTTAATTATGCAAATTAAGAATGCTGAAGGGGAAGAAATGTGGAATTCTTTAAATATTTTCAAAAGTTTTTCTTAAAAGAACTTATTCAATTTTTCTTTAATATATTTAAATTACAGATTTAATGAATTTTGTAACAAAAATTTTAATTTGAATGAAACAAAAAATTAATCAAGTTTTACAAAATAGTAACATTGAATGAAAATCTGGAGCTTATCCCAGAAAATTAATAGCTGTTAAATGAATAAAAAATAATATAATCAAATCGTACACATTTATGTCAGTTGTTAGTTAAATATGTATCCATATAATATGTTGCCATAAAAATGTAAACAATTTATAAATATGCTGTAACTCATAATTATAAAGCTTATATCAAGTAATTAGTATTTGATTTAAATAATTATGAAAACATTTGATCTACGCTAAAGTCTCATGAATTATGCAAATGAAGCTTCGAATTTGTCCCACATTTTAGTCGCGCCTGTGGTTCAGTGAACTGAGCTCTGCAGCTTCTCGCGAGAATAAAGGAAATGGGTCAGAAACCGAAAACCTGTTGTGCCTAAGGCCGAATAAAAAATCGGAGAAGTTCTTCAGATCAAATCGAATCTGTTGACAACATTTAAATAAATAGCTTATTAATGTGCAAATGAGGCGCAGGTTGAATTCATATTTGACACTTTGTGACAACGCCATTGATTTGCCTCAAAATGTTTTATGCTCCTCTAATGGCCCAAAGGGAGCGTGTGGAGAGTGAAAACGTTTTGGGGCATTAATTTTACGATCTGCGGCACTCGAATGCTGCCTGGCTGTTGACCAAAAGATAAAAGCCCTATTGCCCTTGGCCATAAATTTGCTGTTATAATGCAGCAGAAGGAAATGTGCGAGATTCAATGCAGCCCAAAACGATGTGTGAGGAGTTGGTCATAAAAATATGATATTAAAAGCAGCTCAGCAGCTAATTGAAGTCATATCGTATATTAAGTACCCGCCTAGTTGTCAGCTGGCTTTAAATATATGCGTATACAGAATGGGGAGAGTATAGTGAAGGATGGGCAAGCAAATAAGTAAATTGGATTTACCCCACCGAGCATACACACACACACACACACACATACATAAAAAGTGTGGCAACTTTGCCTGATTGCCTCATGGATATTGGACTGGGACCTAAGAGCTGGGACTAGAACCCGGAATACTGAGAAATTGAGCTCCGCTTTGCGAGTCTCTGAGCTGCACCTTCAGCTGCTGCTGTTGCTGCTGCTGTTGGTGTTCCTGGTTTCGCCTATTTCAGCTACTTTTACAGCTCAGCTGACAATGTTGCCAATGTTGTACGGTAATTTTACATAAAAGCACATAAAGTGCAATGTTTGATCGTAAAACTTTTTTACGACATTTTTCCTGTACGCATATATATATAAAATTGCTGTCAAGCCAGCAGCAGTTTTCCCCCACTTCCTGGCTTCGCCCCTCTCTTTCTCTTCCTATTGGCTGCTCCTTGGAGTATTTGGCTTTATCTGTTGTGCGTTTATATTATTTTTTTTTTTTTGTCTTTTTGGGGAACAGGCGTCATGAAAATTGTTTGCTCATATAAAATTTGTAACACGTGTGCAAGGACAACGACAACGTTGTTGATGTTGCAAGACTTATATTCTTCCTGTGTCTCGGCTCTGTGTTAGGCATAGGAAAATTTATGCGCAATATCTGGTTTATTGTTTGGCGGCAAGTGAAACACTTTGGAGAATTACCCTACAGCAGGTTTCGGCGCTGTAAATGTCAATCATGGCAGGGGGCACAGGAAAAGCTACCTGGCAATTTACTAAAACACACTTTTTTTGTTGTGCCGCAATTTTAACTGCAATTGCAGCTCCCGTTACCTTGAGCTAGTCTCCGTTTCTACATCCAAAAAAATGTATGTGATTTATGGGTTGCCTTAGGACTGCACTTGAATAAATGAATCTTTGTCTACGTCTATGTTTAGTAAATAACTAGAAGCGTATTAAGATTTCCACCGTTAGTCAATCGTGCTATATATATTCCAATATAGTCTATCATTTAGGAATTTTGAATTTTCTTCGAGTGTATACCGCAGAGCAGCTCATATTCAAGCACTCATAATGTTAATGACATGCACAGCAGCCAACACGAAGAACGCTAGGAGAAAATACGCCCACGCTTTCAACTGCTTTTTGCCGGCATAATAGCTCAAGCCTGGGACTAAGGCTATGTGTCTTAGCCATTGTATCCATAAAATGCAAATGCAACCGCCACAGCATTGCAACTGTGCCATTTCAAAGCAGAGTCTCTTACTTTTACTTCAGCTGTTCCAGCATTGTCGTTGTCGTAGTCGTCATCATCATTAAAAATAAAGTAATTTTCACGCATGTGCCTTTCCAAATAGAAAATAAAATGCATTTTCCGCAACATGACGAATGAGCTGATTCTATTTTTCAGTTTCACATGCATCCCTCCTTTCCCCGTTCTCCCAAAACGAACCGGCACTAAGCAGTGTAAAAATATAAGATTTTTCTATAAAATTTCACGTAATGCAAGTCACAAACTGGCTTGGGGCATAGCAGCATTGCAACTTGCAACAAGCAGCAGCATGAGGTAACAGAAGCTCGTCAGCGCGAGTGTGCGACTCCCAAATGCCTTAAGGTTAAGAATTATAATAAACTTAATTGAGGTTAATATTAGATTTGTTTTATATATAGTGTTGTCATGTTATATAACCAACATAGATTTATTTTTTAAAATTTATTTATTTTAATGGTTTTGTTTTCAAACAAAAATTTATTATTTCAATTTTAATCAGTCTCTTGAGATTTAAAACTGAAAAACCAAAATTAAAATAAAAGTCTTAGTGAAATCAAAATATAGACATACTTGCTGGTGTACTTATATAGGAGACATACGTGCTCAATATGGCAAGTCCCTGGGTTAGCTATAGAATGCCTGGTCTGGCAAGTCAGGCAGTCACGCCCCCTCACTGTGGCAGCCAAGTCAAGTTGAGCTAGACGTGGCTGCTGTCGCGTCAGAGTCGCAGCGCACTTTAAGCGAATTTCATTTGTCTGCAGCGTCAACCACTTGACAATCACTCACATGGCCCAGCCCCAGACCCAGAGCCAGAGCCAGAGTTAGCACCAGACCAACAAGCCACCAGCCAGCAGACGGCAGCTAGCAGCTTCCTGCATCCAGCAGCACCAAAGGCAGCAGCAGAAGCAGCGCCCCCTCAAATCCCTCGAGTTTTGATTGTCAAGGGAGCCTGCACTAAAAAAAATATATATCTATGTAAATGAACGAATGAAGAAAAACATTTGAAATTTGAAAATGATATTCTTATCTTAAAGTTGTTAATGATATTAATAATAGATTAACTACGATTATTCTTCAGCTAAAAATAAATAATAGATCTGAATATGGAATTATAATTTGAAAAACGTGAAATATATGATAAATTTTTCTTATTTTAAAATAGATCAAAAATCCCACATCAGAGAAAAAAATTCTAAATTCAAAGAAGTTAACTAAGATTGACCCTAGTCTAAAAAAGTTGATTTCTTCCTTAAAGTAATATATTTAGTTGTTTTTGCAAATCAGTTAAATCAATCCAAATAACTTAATATGACATCTTGCTTTTCGCTCAGTGTGCGTGCTGTTGTCGGCTCAGTTGGTGTTAACAAGTTCCCATGCAACCGCTCAAATATTAACGCACACACATGTGTGTGTCGTCAACATTGCCGGCAACTGTAAATAAATACTCATAGCGCACACGGCACAAGATCTTGTGTGTCATTGCACTCGACGCCGGCATAGCTCCATAGCATAGCGACAGAGAGCGGGGGAGACAGAGCGAGAGAGAGAACGGGAGAGAAAGAGAGAGAGAGATAGTAAGTGTTTCTGTTAACACATGTCTGCTGTTAGCTGGTCAAATAAGTGAAATAGTATTTGCTAGGAAACCGCTACAAATCATTAAAATCATTGAAATACCAGACTGGAGATATAATTAACTGCAACTCAATCACAGTTGATGACAGGGCTGAAGGGGGTGGTCGGGGGTGGTCGGGGCATTGTCATACCAATGCGAACGCGTCAATGCAATTAGAGACCCGTCAGCCAAGCAATTGTCCTGGCTCATTACGTGCCACAAAAAAAAAAAAAAGAAAAAAAAAAAAGAAACCAGAAGAAAAATAAAAGAGGAGTACGAGAAATTGTTTGGCAGGCTCCGAACTGGGCGCCAAGGCACGCCGTCGACCGTGTTAATTGCTGCAAATGCCCGAGGTATGCAATATGCCGCACGTTGCATGCCCCATTTCCCCTCAATACACAAGGCCTATGTTATTGCCTTTGTGACTGCAATTGATGTTATTCTTGTTGTTGTTGTTGTAGCATTTGCGGCACAATTTATGCTCGCCTGTGGCCGCTGAGTCGCCTGCCTTTGTGGCTCTAGCTATGCATAGTGCCTCCCAGCTATGGGCAACCCACAATTGCAACACACACACACACAAACACACATTGTGTGTAAATGCTTGCTCATAATTGTTCCGGCCATAAGGAAACATAAAGCGGCATATTCAGAATATAAAATTATTTTATGTACGCCAGGCATTGGCTGGCATTATTCTTGGCTTTCCATGTTTAACAAGCTTGTATTAGCATGTTGAGTTTCTTGAAAATATTTACAGTTGAAAATCAGTGTGTGATATAATTTTGAAGAAGTTGAACTTGTACATATATATTTAACAGATTAACATTATAAACAGATGTTGAACTTTATTGTTGTAAGCGGAGCTCCACAAACATATTTTTGATTTCAGCTCATTTTATGCCTTCCGTTAAGCGTTTATTTATATAGCTACACAAACTCGCAAGGATTTTATGAGCATTCAATTATTTATGAAATTAATATTATAATATTATATGGGAAAGACTTTCGCCTGGGATTCGTATCCAAATTCGCATGTTCCCACATCAAAGACGTATGTTATATTAACTTTTGATTTGTCTAGTCGGAAGCTCTCAAGTCCATCAACATTAGATTTCAGTTATTTAGAAAATAAATCCCAAGGCACTGGCTTCATTTTCCAGCTCATTTCACTGCTCGCTTTCATAGTCAAAAAAGAAAACACCAAAATGAAATAGATGAAGGAAATGCAAAGAAAGTAAGAGAAAATAAGGTAAATCACTGCTCGACAAAATGTGTCAGAGCCTCGCCCCAAACAAAATCGGGGCGGCAACGCAGCATTTAATCATCATTAAAGTGCTGTTGGGGGCAGGACTGAACCTGTAAGGGGCTGGCGGTTGCAAGAGCAATCCTTCTGCCCTTTACAGCGACGGTTCACCTTTAGCCATTTGCACTTTTCGATGCTTTCACGTTTTTCATCATCATTACCAGCAGCTTCCCATGCATATAACAACAACAACAACAACCAGCAACAACAACAGCCAGCCGCCATTTGCACCGAAAGTAATAAATAATTTCGTTTAGACTAGAAAGAAAACTGGAGCAGACAGCATCCTGTTGCCAGATGTAGAATGGATGGATGGCTGGCTGGATGGATTCCTGAGCATGTGCTAAAAGTTTGTTTGCTTTTGCCGGCTGACTTTGCCTTTGCCGTTGCTTGTGCTTCTTTTTCGGCGTTACTTCCGCAAACATCAAATGTTAGGGAGCGCTGGGCAAAGGGGGCGTGGCATTCATTGAAATATGACAAAATGCTGTTTGAGACATTTTCAGTTATTGATACGCACGTCAGCGAGGCAGCCAAGAAAAAACGAAGCAAGCCAATGCAGTCAGATGGAGTCAACTTTATTACTCTGCGTGTGTATGTGTGTGTGTATGTGTGTGGCTGTGTGTACTTATTAATAATAAACCCAAAACGATAGCTGGCAAAAAGAAAAGTAGCAACAGAGCGAGACAGCGATAGAGAGCGAGAGAGAGAGAGCAACTTAGAGTAGTAAAATCCGCCTGAAATTGAAAGCAAAGTTTTTCTTTTGGGGCTGCTGATGCCTGATAAATAGACAGATTTGGGAATGGGGTCGATCAGGTCACACACAAACAGACACACACACTCACACACACAATGTTTTATCACAAATCAAGCCAAGTTTTTTCTTGGGTTGCCCAAAATCACGCCCCTTCCTCCCGCCTCCCCTGAAACACTTTTGCTGTCTGGTGATAAATTTGATGGCAAAAGAAATTATGAGGGTCTCCTTGCACAGCGACTGATGATGTCCTGTTGTGCATGGTCTCAGGCCTTTAGATATGACGCTATAAATATGCCAAAGCTATAAATTTTCTTAGTGCTAAGTAAGTAGATGGAGGGAGGGGGTTGGGGGGTGCAGGCGCTCAAAAACCGATCAATGTCATATTTATCACATGTCTTCGACTTTTAGGGATTTTGGGGCTTAACTTACGCTTGCTCTGGTTGTTGCGGTTGTTCTGCGGATTACTAAGCTTTAAGTTAATATATTACACCATGACAAATCTGTCATATCTGAACCAAATACGGATCATCTGCACTCAGTGAATCATTTTTCGCTAATTTAGAGGAAATGTCGTAAGCCAAAATTCTAAATTATTGCCTCGAATTTCAGATAAATCATTTTTCTTTTTCTTCGGCAATTAATTGATTGAAAGTGTTACTTTTTTTTTTGTGAGTGTAAAATGTTTTAAATTTGAAGTATGCTTAACGAGCTGAACATTAAAGGGCGCGCTTAATTTGTAAAATGTTGTCATAAAAATGCGATACACAAATGTAAATTGTAATTTCCGCTGTGCGGGCTGCAAGTGCCGCACTGTGGCATGCTCTTGCTGTTGCTTCTGTTGTGGGTGGCACACGCAGCGTCTGTTGTAGCTGTTGCTGTGTTGCCCGTTGTTGTTGCTCTTGCTGGCTGAAGTTGAACGAACTGCCGTTTGGACGCATTTGAATGCAATTAAAATTTCATGCAGCGCCATTCATATGAATAAATACATATATGTATACTCTATATATATATATATATATATGATGTATGTAAATGTTGAGTTATGTATTCATGCGCTTATAGATTTTAATTGAGGCAAGTTGCTGTTGTTCGTGATGATGATGTGTCTGCCATTGCAGCGTTGACAGAGTGACCAAGTTAAAGACACAGATGGCTGACACATGTCAGTCAAGTCAGTCAGCCGACTTTCCATTAATTAGTCATAATATTTCATTAACGTAATGAGCGCCTTGAGAGCAGAGCTGCACCATGTGAAATGTGCCAGCTGTGCAAAAACAGCAACAAAACTTGCAACGCCGGCAACAGCGGCAACTAATGAAAGCCCAGGCCTAAGCAAAAGCCATGCAAATCTCACATAGCCGCAACTCTCAACAGTAAAACCTAAACCGTAACTCTCTTCATAAAAAAAAGAAAGAAAAAAAACAAAAATAAAACTACTCACTTGCAGTTTGTCGGCGACTGTCATGTGAAATGTGTGAAATGTTAACATGACTCGCTGGCTGCTGTTGCCATTTTTTTGTTGTCTTTTTTGTTTGTTGCTTGTTGCGCTCTTTCCCCGTTGCCATTCATTATGCGAAATGTACATTAATTATTTTGTAGTTGGCAACAGATGCTCCACTCACAAAGCCTGTCAGCTGGCTCAAAGCGAACACAACACAACGCAACACAACACACAATGCTCAAATCTCTAAAGAACAAAACCTTTTTGTGTGTTAACATTTTGAGACTTTTGAACTTAATTTATTTTCAGCTAAAGCCCCACATACGTAGACTATTTCAGAGTTACACTAACCCCTAAAGAATTTTAAATTTTATACGTACACTCACAAGAGTTTCATGAAACTTAATAAAATGAAAATTAAATATTCTTTTAATTAAAAAGTTTATTAAATTTGGAAATCTAAGTTTTGTTTTGAAAAATGTTGCAAAGTATGTTCAAGATATTAATGTAGACCAACAAAAATCACCAACTTGCTATTGATGATTTTAATTAAAATTTAGATTTAAAATTTAATAATATTTGAAGCTCGTTGTTATGTAAATGAGTGTTTTAATTAAATAGCTGCTAAGCATATTAGCCATGCTTATACATAGTTAGTTTCAATCCCCGTAATTGCTGAGGTCTTAAAGCGACAAACGCAGCTGCTGGCGTTATTTCATTCTCTATGTACAGTATATATGCATAGAGTATGTACTGTATATAAGTATCTCTAATGACATAATCTGTTTTTAGGCAACAGTAGAAGAGGCAAGAGTCGTAAGCGTCCTTTAACTAATCCGCTTAAGTGACTTTTGTTGCTATTGTTGTTGTTTCTGTTGTTGTTACTGTTGCTGTTGATGTTGCTGTTGCTGTAGTAGCTTCGTGCATATTAAACTTATCGTCGGCAACAACCGCAATTATAAAATTATAATGATAATACTCGACTGGGGAGTGGCAACTGCTGACAGTTGGTTTGTCATTGCCCGTCCTTACCTCTACTGTTTCGTTGCTGTTGATGATGTTGCCGCGATCTGCGCCACAGATAAGTGCCACAGTGGCTTTAATACAAGTTCAAGCCAAAAAGAGTTATTAAAACAAGGCACCACTCTTGACTGTCATCGCCAGTAGGCTATGTCTGAGCGATGCCACATATATGTATATATGTGAAGTGTATCTGAAACCAGTTTACAGCTGGCTAATTGCAGCTTGCAACATGCAGCTTACATGCAGCATGCACCATGTCTTGAATGATAGCAAATCAAATCACAAAGTATTTATTAATTATGTACACTGTTTAATTGCCACTTTCTACACAACTCGCACTCACTTATATCGCCATACATACAAGTATACACCACAATATATGTATCCATCCTTATCTTGCAGCTATCTCACGTGAAAGATGCCGACTACTTTGAGTGACAACGCGACACAAGTGCATTTCGCTTGAACAATTTGCAACGAGGTGACAAAGCAAACAATATAAAGCAAACATCATGAATTGCCTGTGTCGACCCTCGCGGATAATGTCCGTGCGCATTAATTTGCTGGATGAAACCGACTTCGTACACGAGATCAAGGTGAGTTCTTGCGCCACAATCTGACGCCCTTTAGTGTTCGCATTAGCGCCACATAAGCAGCGACAGCAACACCAACAACAATAGCAAGAATAATGCCCCAAAAACTAAGGCACACTCTTTGCCCTTTTCTCTGTCGCTCTACATGGCGTGTGATTTATGTCGATTGACAACAAGTTTGCGTACGGTTGCCAGATACTCTCTACTTGGTCAGAAAGATACATTTGTGGTTAGTTAACACATATATTCTATCCTGATTGCTCACAAATCATACACCTCAAATTTGGTGCCTTAGCTTTAATGTTATGTTAAAGGAAAGATGTATTTTTTTTTAATAATTGCTTTTTATTTACTTCCACATTAAACACAGTGCACAAATTTTTGAAAAAGGTTTTAACAAATAAATTGTTTAGTAAAATTTACAATTAAAGTTGCAATTTTAAATTCAATGATAGAAAAATCAAAATGAGTAATTAAAATAAAATTGAAAATAAAATATTGAAATATTACATTATCTTTTCTTTATGATTATATAATCGAAAATGCATTCTTCAGCCAAACACATACATTCACACAACATCACATAATACCCCTTGTTTGCCGTTTTTAAAGGGTATAGAGCATAAAAAGTGTTGCATACTTTGCACGTGCCTGCCATATGCTAACCGTCAAGCGTAGTGCCCCCATCTCGGGGCACCCTCATCAATATTTAGTGCGGAGAAAGAGCCTTTGCTGCCTGCTGGCTTGGCAAACATGCAAAGTGTCATCATTCACACGTCGCTGGCTGCCGCTTTTGCTGCGCTGATGTTAGTATCGTGCCACCGTGCCACCGTGCCACACAGCCTGTGTGGTTTGCCCCTTGCTTTAAAACTGCGCACGTTTGCCAAATTAAATGGGTCGTCAGCGACGACAAGAACTGTGAGATGAGACCTCTGAGAGATCCGACAGCTCCAAGCTGGCTCTCAGTTGTTGCCCTTTGTCTGTGCCTCTGTCTGTGTGTTAGAAAATTCTGCTGATGTTGCACGCCATCTCATAGTTGGCATCATTGTGCGGACAAATCAAATAAATAGTTGTGATTTTCTCATGTGTATACAAGTGTTTGTGTGCGGTCTGGTTTCTGCTCTTTGATTTCAGCAAACCTTTGCAAAATTCCATCCAAGCGTGCAATATAAATAAATATGTGATATATATATACATGTATATACATAAAATGCCCATGAAATCGAAGACATTGTCCATGGCCATCAATTTGAAGCTGACTTTTAATTGAAAAATATTTTTTGATTACTAGACAAGTTCATAGCTAACTTAAATCAGATAACGGCAAATTGAGAACATTTTTTTTTTTATTATACGAGCTACAAATAAAATGGGAAATTTATATAAATAATGGGAAAAATCGAAATTTACTATATACCCAATTATTTGGACGAGGAATAAATTGCCTAATATGAAATTTGAATCATAAAAAAATATATACATAAATATATATTATATTTCATACTGATTTTATTTACAAATTTTGTTTATTTTTATAATATTTATAAAAAGTAAAATTTTCCAGCGAATAAACTGCCTGAAAAATATTAAAGGCTTTTAAGGAAGACATTTTGTCAATAATAAATAAGCTAACAAATAAAAAAAGCAAAAAATATATATATATATATATATAAAATGTAGCCTTAAAGTGAATAAGCGAAGGAATATTTTTTACATTTTCTGAGAGGGTAAGAAGCTTTTTGAGCATCTGAAGAGCATCTCTGATAAATGGAATACAATGTGACATGATAAGCATACTTACACATTATCTTATGCAAATGCATGTCATCAAGGTTGCCTGTGGGGTCTGCGGCATAATGAGCAGCAAGGGGGAGCAGACTCACTGAGAGGCCGCCGCTAGTTAATTATATGGGCAGGCAGGCAGGCAGTCAGGCAGGCAGTCAGGCAGGCCGGCAGGCAGAAGATACTGCAAGTAACTCAAGCATAAAGATACTAACGTGTATCCGCATAATCAGAGCAGTTGATCGGTAAATCGCCCACGGCATATCATTCCTGATTGATCGGGCGGGCCGAGTGGAGCGACAGGCTAGTTAGTTAGCAATTCCGCGAACTGACTAATGACACTTGGCGTCGCGTTGAGCTGCCAAGTTGCATGTTGCATGCGGCTTTAAGTTTTTTAGTGCAACAACTACTGCAACTACAGCTGCGGCTACAACAAAATTGAAGCAGGTAAACGTCAATAATCACAGCTCATCAACAAGACATTTATAATAATTTTACAAGCACATGCAGCATTTACCCACAACAACTACGACAACACTCGCTTATACACTTGCAGAAAAATGCCGGCATGTAATTTGCATACTAACGGAATTTAATTTCAATCGTATTTTCCTAGAATGTGACACGAATAAGAACAATTGAAAAATAATAATTAACAATTGCACATAATCATCATGTTTGTATCTTATTCCAAGTAATCCGGCTATTGATTTATGATGTCTTCAAAGAATCAAGCTAAAATTTAGTGGAATTTCGAATGCTCTCAAATTATTTCTCTAAGTGCACCAGCTGCAACAAGCTGCATGTTGCTTAGTAAGCCACCAAATCGACTGAAAACAAGCGGCTTTAAAGCACCATTCTTCTACGCCTCAACCCCTCAACCGCCCAAAGCTGGCTAGTTGAAAATCAGCCTGTTGGCCAACATAAATTGCGCATTAGACATGTGTAGCGATTCAGGCGTTTTGTGTGGCGGTGGGCGTGTCCCACAGTTTGACAATGGCAACCAGGGCGGACAACCACTGGCAGTCGTCGCCGCTATCGTCATCATCGTCGTCGTCGTCATCGTCGTCGTAGTCGTTGCTGGCGCACGCCTCGGGTCATTATTAATGAGTTTAAACTGGCAACAGGGACAGCAATTGCAATTGGTTCAAACTCCAATGAGGTGCAGTGTGTGGTGTGTGGTGTGCGTTGTGGTTGTGCGGAGCACATTTGTCTCTTGCCTGCACTTGGGCAACTTATCGCATGCAATTATTGGCCCAGAGGCTCACGTACCACGTCAGCTCGATGATTGATAAAAGGCCCCGCCGACAAAATACCAAAAAATCAACCATGAATGAAAAATACGCGACACAAAGTGCACCGCAACGCAGACAGTCTATGCAAAACAAAATAATAAAAAAAATGGTCAACTATGCAAATGGACTAGTAAAACATGCACGACTGTTGGATACCCTACTAAATACTTAAATATAATAATATATATATAAATTAATAATATATGGCTAGAAAGCATACATATAATATTTTATTAGATTAAAACTTGCTTTTGGTTAACTACAGTTGGCAGATGTACTAAAGGAGTATATGTAACTTAAGGAACTCAATTTGAAAGATTAACTTACAGTTCCAGTGAGCTTGCCTGCATTTATTGATGTTTTCCATGGTCGCATCTTATTAAATTTAAGTTAAAACAAAGGTTTTATCTGTGAATGATACTTTTGTGTAGCATCATTCAGTCAGAATAAAATTCACTCCTTCAATAGTTACTTCAAAGGCTTTATCTGTTGATGATATTCGTATATAGCATCTTAAGTACACACCTTGCTTGGGCTTTATAAACCTTGTATACCCATTTACATATTCATAGCTGTTAAGGCATAGAAATGCGTGTGGCCGCCTTTGCCGTAAACGTAATTTTATTTACGCGCGCACTTGCCCCAGCTGTCTGGCTATCTCACTATCTGCCTGTGTGTCGCCTATCTGTCTGTCTGTCTGTCGGTCTGTCTGTCAATGTGGCAACCATGTCGATGGCGGCTGTGTCTGCTTTGTCGCTGCTTTTGACGATGGCTGCCCATGGCACTAAGCACACGCACTTAAAGTCGCCGCGACTGCAGTAGCGTTAATGAAATGAAAGAAGGTATGGACAGCGTTGGCAGGGGCAGAAGGCGGCAGGTTTGCACGTGGCAGGTGGCAGAGTGGAAGAGGGGCAGAGGGACAGTTGCTGTTGCTATTGCTCTCGCAGTGGCTTGCGGTTGACTCGTTTTGCATTTCATTGCGACGCACTCGAAAAGTGCTGTGCCTGCTTTTATCTGACAAACAGCAGCAACAACAACAACAGCAACAATAAAGAATTTGAGATACGTAGACTCGACATCCGCGACATCAGTCAATGTTGTTGCGACTGCCGCGGCAACGTGTCGTAATCGATATTTCATTGCCATGACGAGCAGCGAGCGCACGTTGCGTATGATTGATTTTTGCTATAGTTGTGAGTGAGCGCTGGGAACACAACAGCAAAACACACACAATTCACACATAGATATGATAGCTATGATTGTGACCATGATTCCAAAGACACCTATCTCCGAGCATCGCATGCCTTAGCATAGCAGCATGTTTGTTTTATGTGGCAACTGTGCTGATGAAACTGATGTTGATGCTGTGTGCGTGTGTGTGTATGTGTGTATGTTTTTGGCTTTTGCAGTCTGTTGTTTCTTGCCTCATCATTTTTAATTAATTGAACGTGTTCCAGCTGATGAGTTAGAGCAGCTAAACATAAATCTCAAGATTGAATTGTGTAAAAAGGAAAAATTAAAAAAATAGTAGATAATATCAATTTAATGATGATGTGCTCTTTAGCAGAAATTTAAATTAATATAAACAATTAATTCTATCATAAAGAGGAGAAACCTTTGTCTAAGAACTAAAAATAAAAATGAAGCAGAAAATTCTAAGAAATATGTCCAAGTATGTTCAGGTATTTACTTATTTGCTCATAAATCACAAAGCTAAAGAGCGATTAAAATATTTGCTCATAAATCAAAAAACTAAAATGTTTTAATTAATGAATAAAGCAAAAATAAAACTAAGATTTAAAATTGAGGAGGCTCCTTAACTCACATGGTCTTTCAACTTTCAAGAGTAGCCAATCTTACAACTCAAATAATTGATAGAAATTAAGATTCATTTAATAAGCTCTTAATTTATGTGTCCAACAAAGTTAACAGAATAAACAAACAAAAAAGCACCAAAAAACTCAACTTGTCTTACAAATTCCACACAATTGAAAGAAAAATGAACTTAAAGCCGCGACAATAGCTAAGTAATGGAGCTGCCCAGTTATGCTTGGGTCTTTAAAACTCAGCTCCAGCACCCAAAAAAAAAAAAAAAAAACGTGGCAAAACAGTGACAAATGGTTTTGACGACTTCATGCCTAGACTTGCCTCGACTCAGAGCCCAGAGCCCAGACAAATTCAACTAGAGACATAAGTACATTTTTGTAGCCATATACAAAGCGCAGTCTGCTGGCGCACATTTTGGCCATTTATCATGCTTACATGCTAATGACATTTGGCCAGGGCCCAGAAGAAACAAGCGACATACAACATTCAAGTGCTCGAGTCGAGTTGATTTTTTGCCGCTGCTGCTTTTGTTATATAAGGTTATATATATACATATATATAATTATATGTTAACGGTTTAAATTAAAACACTTTTGAATAGTGTGTGGGTTTTTTCTGTTTGACTAGCGCTTAATTCTGTCAATACAGGGTGCTGCTCTTGCCGCATGGCCATTTCAGAATTTATGTAAATCATTCAACACACTTCACAACTGGCCACAATGACAAGCCGAAATGGTCAAAAAAATGATTGCTTCAAGTATTTCACGAGCAAACACTTCAGCGCAAGTCGGCTCGCTGCAGTCCAAAAAAAAGAAGAAAAAAGAAAGAAAAACAAAGAAAAAACAAAAAAAAATATATATATATATATCTGTGAGATATATTTGTGTGTGTGTGTTGTGTATACATTTTCGTCGGCGGCATACTAGACTTTATGCCCCAGGCGACATTTAATTAGACTCGCCTCGTTCCAAAGCGTTCACACGCCAAAAGCTGGCCAAATAAACCTGCAGTTTATGGCCAACATAATTAAGTTAAAAGCTTTTTTACAGCCCGGCCAGCGCGCTTTCAAATTGATAATGAAAATAAGAAAACCCCATGAAGCGTATTTAATAGCTAAATAAATGTTGCCCTCCCCACCCTTCGCCAGATTTGGCACCACACCCGCACCTGTAAATGTGCTTAAGGACAACATTTCCTTGATAATGGTAATGTAAATATAAATCGGGCATTTCTACCAATGACAGACCATTGATTTGGCCAGTCTAATGAAATTGGAAAAGGGTAGAGATTTGAAAAATAAATGAAAAAAGGGTGTTTTGCCAAATAACGACTTATGGAGTAACTTTAATTTGTTGATATATAAGAGATATTTGGTAGATTTTATTGTAATATTACGTTTGCTGGAAACATAAAAACCTCGCTGCGTTTAGATCAGATGACGTTGGAAAATACATAGCAAAATAAAATGTGAATTTATAGATCGTAAAACTAATTAAAAGATATCAAAAAATATATATGTCTTTTGAACGTGGCTTAAAGTTGATAAGTAATACTACTCTAGATAAGCAGGTCTTTTCATTGGTATTTGAACATTTGGCTTTGTTCACTGTTCAATAAGTGTCAGAAAAAAATTGCTATTAGAAATAGAGACTTTTTTAATAAGTATTGGGATATACCCTTGACGTAAGTGTATAAAAGGTTGCAATTAATAAAAAGGTTGAGCCTAAAAGTTAAGCATTTTACCTTTTGGCAAAACTCAGCGAAGCATCTTTTCTTGGGTTGGGGTTGTAATTACTTTATCTGTTGCTGAAGTTGCGCTTTGGTTGCTAATAGGATTATCTAACAGAAACAGTGAAATAAAAACAATTTGAAGAACTGGGCTGGGTTAAAAGCCTTCATTCATCGTTTTTTGCTTTTTGCGGCAATCGGTGCTGGTGTTTTTTTTTTTTTTGTTTTTTTTTGTGCAGCTGTCAGAACCATAACTCAGTGTCATGTCGGGTTGGTCGGTTGGTCGGTTGGCTACGATTGTTTGTATATCTGCATATATATGGTATATGTATCTGCGTGGCCGCAAATGCCTCGGAGACAAGACAAAAAGCAATTGTTCGATATGGGGGCCGTGGCCGGCAAAGAGAATCGAAATAGATTTGCAAACAATTTGCAACAATTCAATCAAAAAACTTTAAACGCAAATACACAGAAAAGCACAGAGCGATGGATAGAAAAGACAAACTGGCAGTTGAGAGGGGCCACATGACTGCCATCAGATAACTCACTCACTTGGTGGTCTGCGCTGAGCTGAACTGAACTGAACTGAACTTAGCTGAGCTCAACTGAGCTGAGCTGAGCAGAGGTGAGCTGAACTGGGAGTCTGGACTGGAGCACAGACAAGACCAATAAAGACCACTTCTAGACATTTTGCGCCGTATGTCTGTCGGTATCTCTCGCTGTGTGCCGTTTGTTTATCCAAGCGTTTGAATGGCGCACACAAGCCAAAACAAATTCAAGGTGAGTCCACTGTCCATGGACCAACTTGGCTCTTTTTTCCCCCTCGTTTTATAGGTTTCTTCTCCTTTTGTTTTTGTTTCTTTCTTTCACTCGCTTTTGATGTGCGAGGATTAGCGCAAAATATTTGCCAGCCAGCCAGCCCAGGCAGCTCTGTCAGCCAGTCAAACAATGATATCCAACAATTTTCTGCTGTGTCTGTTGTCTCGCCAACGTTTTGCGTGCGGCTTGCTGCGTTTTGCCGGAAAATGCAAGTGATGCAGGTGAGATCCCAAGTCGAGGCGTTGACGTCGTCTTGACAACAACAGCAGCAGCATCAGCAGCAGCATCAGCAGCAGCGGAAGTCGTAGCTCTTGCTTTTCATGTTGCTGCGGCTGATGTTGCTATTGCTGCTGCCGGAAAGCAGTCGACAAGTTGAACAGTTGCATGTGCAATATTTCACAGAACAAACAGCAAATGGGCTGGTCACGCAAATACACTCCGACAAAAATCATGTTCTCAGTTGGATAGAATTACCAATGGCCTTAACATAAAATTCAAGAGTAGGTAAAAAGGAAATTCAACAGAGCATTCAAGTTCTAAATTTAAAAATTTATATAAAACATTGGTTTAATTTAAAAAATACTTCAACCCAAATTTTTAAAAATTTTAAAAATTCTTGAAATTAAAATTTTCTTCTCAGATGTAGAATAATTAACTTCGAAAACTGCTGAAATAAGAATTTTGTTCTCTGATCTAGGATTTTCAATGTTTATAGCGCTTGTTGTTGATTTGGGTGCGAAATTCGCTATTTTTTAAAAGTGTGGATCTATATATTCATGGACATATGTCGCTGCATGTACATTGATTGTCCCGTACTACAAGTGAGCTGGTGCAGAGCTGAGTCAAAGCCAAAAAAAGATGCGACAAATGTCAACGGGACCAACGAACAGGCGACCGACAGCTGACAACTGACATCTAACATCTAACAACTAACAACTGGCAACTGGCATAGCCTAGAAAAGCAAAAAGTGCCGCTATGAGAATGGTCGAGCAGCTGCTCTTAACTCATATGGCACTAGTAGCGGAAGCTGTGAGCCACAAGTTGCAAGAAGCAAGCAGCCAACAGCCAGCAGCCAGCAGCAAGTTGCAAGTTGATGCTGAACTGCTGCTAAAGCCATCCACATTGTCAGGCTTTGTGCCTGGCGTGGCATACGAAATAAAACTCCCGTAAGCAGACAGCACGCCTCAAAGCTCTGAGTGAACAAAAAGATGTGACTGCAGACATGGTACTCTTTAAGAAAGATTACTCTAACATGGTAGAAGCGCGAGTGAATTGAATACCAACTAAAGCCATGTACCAAGTATATAATCTTATGGACTTTTTTTTGAGAATTTCTTAACTAGATTATCGCTTCAATAAAACGTTTACAGAAACTAAGCTTAGTTTAATTGCATTAACTCAAAGCGCATGTCAGCTGACTAGAATTTTAATTAATCTATTCACATATATATTTAATAATTGAATGCTAAGCATTGTTGAGTTTGCAGTACAACTATCAACGGAATTAAAATTGAAAATTGATTTAACACCATTTCTAGTGAAATTTGTGGCAAATTTTCAGAGCTTGACAAAGTTGTTATGATTTCACTTAAATCAGCTATGCACTTAACAACTATGTTGGATGTTGCAAACTTGATGACTGCTCGTTAGCGACCCCCTTTCCTGAAAGTGTATGCAAAAGAACGCTGAGGCATTACTCGACAGCGAGCACAAACCGACAAACCGACAAACAGTAAACCGAGACGAACCTTGACTGAGCTGCAGGAATTACGCAAATCTCGTTTGTTGAATGTGTTTTCAGTTAGGTGAAGATGCGCCAGCATCAACGTTTCAGCCTGAATTGGTATGAGCCAAGCCAAGCCCGTGTGTATGGGGCGGGACGGTGCGGTGCGGCACATTGTCGGCATGGACATAAATCTGTTTTGAGCATTTTGGCTCTGGCTTGTTTTGTGCATAACGCCGTCGACGACGATGTCGACTGACGACTGCGACACGATGTTGCTGCCATTGCCTTTTTCCTTATTCTTCCTTTTTCTTCATTACTCTTGCTCTGCCTCTTCCCCGCCACTACTTTCCACTTGTCGTCGTTTTGTCTCCTGACATTGCAAACGGCTGCGTTTTTTGTTGTTTTTTGTTTTTATTCCCCTTTTTTGCTTATATTTTTATGTTTTTGCTTCTGTTACTTCACTGGCTTTATTTGCTTGCAGCAGCTTAAAACTCATAATGCCGTTATCAACACAAACAAGTCTGTGTCTGTGTGTGTGTGTGTGTGTTTGTGTGTCGTTGTCAAAGGTCAGCGCACGTTTAAGCCAAGCAGTGCAATTAAACGCACAATGCAATTGGGGAAGAGAGAGAGCGAGAGCATTAGCAAAAGCAAAAGCAAAACCAGCTAAAGATACATAGCTACAGATGCACTGTCAAAGATACAGATACATTTAAGCTATTTATAAAAGCTGTTGCGAGCTCTGTGACAAATTGTGCACAAAGTTGCGCCTGAGACGCAGCTTCGTACATAATCCCCAACACTCAGAGAAAAAAGAACTGAATAGAGAAAAAATGCCGAAAGTGCTGAAATAAAAAACATTACATTTTGTAATCCCGAAAATCCAAAAGGTGATGCTGCTGCAAGTTTGGAAAGTTCTAAGACCAGGAACTAGAACATTTGTCTCTTAGCTGCTCGAGCGTTGCGCTTCAAGTGTAGCTGCAACTGCACGATAAGACTCAGTGGGTGCACATGGCAAGCATAAACTGTGTGTTAATTATATTAAACTCAAAAATATGTTGCACTTCAGCGCCTCGATTCAGATTCATTTTGTGATTTGCACGCAATTCCCCGTTGCGTTGTGGCAAACTGGGTTAGTCACGTAAGCCAAAAGTTTTTGCGGCAACGGCGTTGATTAAGTTGCCCAAAAGAAGCTGCTGGGATTTAGCTGAGAAGTGGATGGTGTTGCTGGTGTTGTTGTTGGGGGAGTACCAAAAGTGTCGCCGCCCTCGTTGTCTTTAGACAGCAACTTTAACACACACATGTGTGTTTGTGTGTGTGTGTGAATGTACACAGTCGCATATGTGATGGTATATTTTCTTCTTGTTTTCCACTTGCCGCTCACTAATTAAGTTGCTGGTGCAAAAGTTGAGCGCAGACAGCTGACAGGAAAAGCGCTTTGGTAAAAATATCAGACAACTTCAGTATATGGGACGATTGGAGTGGTCGTTCAAACATGGGGTGGTGTAAAAATGTAAGCTCATTAAGTGGGCTTGTCTGTTGGCCATAGCTACTCCTTCAAGAAACATCAAAGTAAGCATAATTTGATTAAGATATTTAAGCCAAAGACCTAATCATCATTAGCATCAACATAAGCATCCTATGGCTTGGGCACATGGCTCATCTAGAAATCACCAGTCTTTGATGCCTCCGTCTCATATACATCATTGAATCCCAGCAAGGCGAACGTAATTTATTGAACTCGGCAACCGGATGGCTGACTTACGAGGACAGAACCAATAACCAGAAACCCTTGTCTCTGTTGCCTTTGTTGGCCAGGCAATGCCTGTCTGGGCGGCGTCTTGGCCCTGGCCAAACCTTTTGGGACTTAAATACACAAGTTTTTCCGGGTTTGCGCCGAGTTACGTGATTAATTGCTGGCCATTGCGGCCTTAACATGTTACGTTGATTTTAAGCCATAAGTTGGTTAAAGGCTGTTAGCCATGCATAGGGTGTAGTTCATTACGATCCCATCTATATTAGTGCATGGTTGGTT
The DNA here is from genome assembly GCA_035044025.1 of Drosophila paracracens. NCBI lineage: Eukaryota > Metazoa > Arthropoda > Insecta > Diptera > Drosophilidae > Drosophila > Drosophila paracracens. The sequence goes on along the minus strand of JAWNMN010000435.1, from coordinate 4,579,673 downwards.
TTGTTTTTGTTTTTGTTGTTGCTGCTACTCCTGCTATGGATGGGCCTTAAGGGATGCTTAAAATTGTAATGAATACAGTAAAAATTAAGTTACGGAAATTTGTTGTGGCTGTGGGTTAGGTTAAGAGACCCTAAAATGTCAATAAATTTATTAAAATTGAGTTAACATTTTCTAGATTCTTAAATAAATATAATAATTTAGAGCATATCGATTTGGGTCATATTAAATTAAAATTAAAAGTATTTCTTACAGATTTTTGTAAACCATTTTAACCTATCGAAAGGTATAAAAATATGATGATATAAATTTAACTACGATTTTCAACAAATTTTTAAAATTTTTGTCAATCAACGGAAATTTAAGCGCTCAGAAAGAATTAGAGAAAGCTTAGACTTATTTTTTTTCTTAAATTTGCAATTCAAATCCTCATTTTTCCCACAGAATACATTTTGTTGGAAAAAGTACGTTAAGCTCAAAAGGTAGTCCATTTTTAATAGGTGCCAGGCTATTATGAGAGATTAGAAGCTCCTCATCAAGTATTCTATTTACGAGATACACTGGCCAAAAAGTTTCCGTTGTCCTGGAAGCTGTGACAACTCCGGTTGTCCAAGTAAATGGCAACCAAGAACAATTTCATGAGTGCTCATGTTGCTTATGCATTTTTAAAATGCACTTTTCTACTTATGTCCTTGCGTAAAAGCATTGACAACAATGCAAAAGACAACAACATCAACAGCAGGCAGCATGCAGCGTGCAGAAGGCAGCAGGAGGCAAAGTGATAGCAACCAGCAACTTGCAACAATAAGAATGTGTATCTGTTGTTCTTGTTAAGCATTTTACGAGTCATTGTTTAATGTGAGCCAACATCTGCAATGTCCAGATACTACAGATGATACACACGCACTCGTATTACTAATGCAATTTCACAGGACACTCCATGGCATCCCATTATGAGTTTAAGAGCTGTCACTGTCAGTGTGTCAGCCGTGTCCACTATGATTCTATGGCTTGTCCTTGTAATGCACTCAACATTTCAGTCATTCATTTGACAATTAGTTTTTCAAACACTATTAACATTGCAGGAATGGTCAAGACGATTTGAGTTTAACTCCTGTTTTCGACCTTTTAGGCTGCACAGCAACTGTCATATACAGATTATCTCTGAGGCCAGCCCAATATCAGCAGGGGTCTTTCAATTCCCAAATGAGAACTTACAATATCGCTTTCAGCAGCTCATTTCAGTGAGTTGATTTGTCCTTTTTGGTTTGGTCAGCAAAAGGTTTAACATAAATTGGAGAGGGCGCTGCCAATAGTGAGTGCCACACGGCTTTTGGGTCGTGTGTGCTTCACACATGCCAGACATTAAGTTTATGACGCAACAACAATAAAACATGCCCAATACAAAAGGGCTGGCGAGCATCTCACGCTCGTTTTCTTCTGGCCACCAGGGGATGTTTTGGCCAAGCCAAAATCCTATAAATAAAACATGCCAGCAGTTAACATATCTACACAGAGATAAAAACTTAAGTATTACACAATTTCGATCATGAGAATTGACAAAGAGTTAACTTCCTGATTCCTGCTCCCTGCTCTCTCAGATTTTATTCTGTGAGGTTCTTTTAAGTAAACAGTTGTAACTACATGCTTGGGACTTAATGTTAATATGCCTTTTTTTCTCGGTGTACTCCTTGCTCTGCCCACAACAACACAGTGAAAAAAGCGCAACAAAAAACTGTAGCTGCCTCAAAAGTCAGACCAGGGGGGCTCTGGCCTGGCTACAGCTGAAGTGTCTGGTCAGCGCCAAAAATCAAACAAGTTGAGCGCCAGATGCGCCACAGAGCAGACAATGAAGAAGCAGCCCATGTGCCATGTGGAATATGTATATATGTGTGTGTGTGTGTGTTTGTGTGTGGGACTTGTGGTTAACAATGGTGCCTCTCCTTTTGCCCATAGTTTGTTAGCCTTTGCGGTTGCAGCTGTGCTATCCCCCAATTCCCTCAGGGAATCGACTCAATTTATTATTGGCGCTAGTCGAAAACCGACGAAAAAATAAAAATAAAACAAAAATTGGCTTTTTAAAGCGCACACGAATACGAATTAAATTGTATAAAAAGAAGAAAACGCTATTTGCTGGGGTGGTTTGTAGGCGTTGCTGTCTGGACCAAGGCGTGGCATTTAACGCGCTCGTTTCTTCTTTCCTATCTGCAAAAAAAAGGCACAATTTTCCAATTGAATAATTGTCGCCGGCAAGTTTTCACTTTTGTTGGCCAGGCGCAGCCAAGCAGCACGGAGGCAGCACACAGACTGAACGACACAGGACCAACAGGACGAATAGGACGATATGAAGATAGGATAGTAACTGGCATGGGCGCAATGGCTGTGTCCATTCAATGGCTCAACAGTTTGCCAGTGTTTTAATGTTTCAACGTTTCGAGTATTTGTCTTGCCATTGAATGGCTTTTGCCAGCGCCTTGTCTTCGCCAACCTTTTCGTTGCTCTCCCTCTCTGTCTCCAGCTCTGCACACAGGAAAAATGTGATATGAAAATCAGACTAAAAGCAAAATCACTCCGAGAATCAGAACTCAATTTTGATTTATTTGTGCAAACTTGTTTTAAGACAGAATTAAGACTCTCAATCTTTGAATATATTCTTAATTTTTAGATATTATTTTTTTTTTTGCTCACTTTTGATAGTTTATATTATAATTGTATTTTAATGTCAGGCCATATTTTTTCTCTGTGTATCTCTACATTATTCTCAATCGAACCAAAAATGCTGAAGCCTTTTAACAACAATTTTCTTGTCTATTTTCAGGATGATTTGCCGGGCCAAGCTCTGCTGGATGTCGTTTTTGCCAGGCTCAATTTAATCGAGACTTCATACTTTGGCATACGCTATATAGACGATGAGAATCAAACGGTAAGTGGCGACCAAACGGGATTTGGGGAGAGGGGGAGGGACCGATGCAGGCACAGGATATAGCTGTCGACTGGCACATCCTGCTACTCCTCTGTGCTGTGTTTTTTTTTTGGTTTTTTTTTTGTTTTCTTGTCTCTGACTGCTGTGCAAACTTATTGGTTTTTGAAATTCATTTTCGTTTTCATTGAAATTCATTGAGGCGCATTGAGTTGCTTTTAGAAAGGAAAAACAAAAAACCTACAGCACGACCAACTCTTTGAGATCCTTTGACACAGCCGGCGAGACGAAAGCGCCTGCAAGGCAAATTATATAATTTCGCTTTCCTCTCAAAACACACACACACAGACAGACCCCTTTTCATTGAAATTCACTTTTATGCCACTTGCCGCACGCACATTAGTGTAGCTTGTGTTTGTGTGTGTCCTGCGTGTTCTGCGTGTCCTGCGTGTGTCTGCCTTTAAATGTGGCCATAAAAAAGCGCCCGCACATAAACTCACCTGTCAACTTCAGCCAGCTGTCGCACTCACACACACCACACACACACACTTGCGATGTTATCAATTTGATATTTATTTTTCTATTTCCTTTCTTTATTGGGCATTTTACAGCACTGGCTGGATCCAGCGTCACGCATTTCCCGTCAACTAAAACCCAAATCGGATCCCTATGATTTGTACTTCGGTGTCAAATTCTATGCCGCAGATCCGTGCAAGCTGCTCGAGGAAATAACGAGGTGAGTTCGTTGAATGCATTAAATGCAATAATTTAAAATATTTGTGTTGGCATTTTAATTTCTGCTGGCACATTACTCACATCACGTTTTAAACGTTTCGCATTTTATTATAAAAATTCAATTTATTAATTGCCAGCACACTCGCAATTCAATAAATACCAAATTAAACTTGCTCGTCGCACTGCGAGCGCATCCTTCGCAGAGGGCAGACAACTAATGGACGGTGCAAAATGAATTTAATGCATTTATGCATACTATGCACATTATGCCATTTAAAATTGCACACAAGTAAAGTAGGGATGCTCCAGTTGAGTATTATCGACAAGTAAATACCTTGTAAAAATAGGCTATTCTTTGATCTGAGTTACTTGGAAAATATTTCTAAATAATTTACCATTTTTGTAGGAGATCAAAACGAAGTTAGCAGGAAATAGAGTTGATAGGCAAAAATATAAGTGTACCTTCACCTTAAAGTCTTAGAATGTGAATAAAGTGAAGTAGTAATAATAATTATATAAAGTAATCATTAATAATAAAATTAGTATCTCAAATCAAAGAAACATATAGTATTTATTTTTCCCCATACATACTGATGTATATAGATAGCCCACCTTCAGTTGACCCTTCTGCATAAATTGCCAGTCGTCATGAAATTTTTCGTGTGTGGGAAATTGCAAAATTTCCCAAGTACAATTGGGCAGGGGGCTGCTGCTCTTTGGCTTGTGTCTGGACCATGGTCCACTCGTGGTTGGCAATTGTCGTGCTTTTGCTATGCAGTTGGAGCTGCATCAAGCATTTGGTGTGTGCAAATATTTGCGCTTAATACGACGACGACACGTAGCCGCCATAATCGTCACCAAGTGGACTTATTCAGTATAACTGTCTGCCCAACTAGATCTGCGGGTGGTCACGGCGAAGAGGAAAGGGACGGAGAAGGGGGGTCAGGGTGAAATGCGGAAATGCGGATGCCAATCGCTGGCCAAACATCATCAAAACTCGCGCATTCAACGGATGATAGAGCTGCGCTAATATTGGCGCATATAAATCCGGTGAAAATGCAGTTAAATGCACTGGAAATGAAAATGCACTTATAACGCAGCAAACAGCAGTTGGCGATTCTCTGGAATAATGTTGCCGAAGCGACTGTCGCGCCAGAGAGAGAGAATTTTGTTATTTTAGCTATACAAAGTCTGTGGCACACAATAAACGCCAATTGACTTTGACGCTGGTTGTTGCATGTTTCCCACATGGCACATTTCAAGTGCTCGCCGATGAGCGCTTTAGGATACAAAAATATATATGTATATATGTATACATATGTATATACTGCGAAACGGTTTCATTCACAATATTGATAGACATCATCATCATAATATGCAGGATAGATAGGAACGAAATGGATTTACTCGTTGAGCAAACAATCAACTTCAACTTCTGCTTGCTTTGTGCAAATAATTGTGGAAATATGTTGTGCGACCTCTTCAATAGTGCACCCTACGAAATGTAGTATATATGGGGTATATACAAGTTGTGGTTGTGTATGTAACAAATAGGAGTAGATTTTATTAACAATACTTATCTCCATATCATCATCATCATCATCATCATATTTGGTGTGCAGGTTCTCATTCTCATCCATAATCTATCCCTTATATGTATGCGTATAAATGGATAATTTAACCTGACTGCAGAACATCAGCTAGTCAAGCTTACTTGTCGCTTGTTCGTTGAATGAGTTGCTTGGCCAAAGTCAACAGTTTGTTTTGGGTGCGTTTGCTTTTTGTGTGCTTAGGCCAAACATCAAAGACGTATCCAAATAATTTTATGCGGCGATTTGTTTGTCAACTTGTTAGCTGCTGCTGCTGCTGTTGTTCTACAACGAAAGACAACTAATTAAATTTGTACACTTTTATTTAAACACGGCAGATATCAACTTTTCCTGCAAGTCAAACAGGATGTGCTGCAGGGACGACTGCCCGTTGCCTTTGAACTGGCCGCCGAACTCGGCGCTTTTGTGGTGCAATGTGAGTATGGAGTTAAATCCAATTCCAACAGATCAACTATAATCAATTTTACCAAACTTACTTATAGCTGAATTGGGTGACTATGATCAGCGGCGGCATTCGAAGGGATATGTCTCGGAGTTCCGCCTCCTGCCCAATCAGAGCAGCGAGCTGGAAAGCCGCGTCTCCGAGTTGCATCAACAGTTGAAAGGAATGTCGCCCTCCAGCGCCGAGCTGAACTATTTGGACAAAGTCAAATGGCATGACATGTATGGCGTTGACTTGCACCCAGTGCTGGTAAGAACTCAAAACACAATATGTATGTTGACATCCGAGCTTACCCCCAAACTAGCAACCAGTGTTTTGGTACTATGGATTAAGTTGACATTTTTGTTGACTTTAAATCATAATATAAGATCAAAGTTTAAAAGTATTTTTTTATTTTTATAGTTAATGAGGATGTGTCATAAATATTTGTGTATCTATTAAACAATCAGGTTTTTTCACACAATATTTTAAATATTAATATTTATAATAATATTTCCCACCAAAAGTTTTTTGTGATTAAATTATTCGAAGAAAAACTTTTCACTTTAGGAAAGAAAGAAGGGAACAGAATATTAACATCATATTAAGAACAATAATATCAAATCAAGTTGATAGTGTTTGAAGATTGTTTATTCCAGAATAAACGGAGGTAATCTAGAAAACATTTTTTAAGATACTTGGCGAACCACTGTCTTTTGATTCTTCTTGTATTCTAATCATTCTTTTTCTTCTAAGCCGAACTCCTCTGAGTATCATTAAAACTTTGACTTTTTGTTCACAAATGTGCCCGTTGTGCCGGTGGTGCACTGAGTATTTGGTTCATTGGCTTGAGAACTACCCAGCCATAAAAAAGGGGTCAGGGGTCGAAAATGCAAAGTTTAATTTCATTTCATGGCAAATATTATAAATCATTTGCTCACACACATATTTCTGAGGGGGAGCAGCGCAATGATTGCCCCACACTCGCAACGTAGACACGTCTGGTCTACACGTCCAGACTAACCCGATTTTCAACCCGTTCCGCCTCTCGCCCCACACACTCCCACAATCTCTGGCTTGGGTATGTCGTAGCTGATTTTGTGCTGCGTAAGTTGGCACTTCATTTGCATTTTTTATTGCCCTCTACTTTGATATCAAACCTCAATAAATCACCAGCTGTGTTTGAATACGACGCATATGTGTGTGTGTGTAGTGGGTGGGTGAGAGAAGGGGCAGCAGATGGAGGAGGGGTTGGAGGATGGGCATTGTAAACCCTTGTACTCCACATGGTTGTGGTCTGTGCGTCGCGTCTACTTCGGTTTGTTTATAGACACAAATCATTGACTATCGCGGCGCCAGTTGCCAGATCCCATAACCGAACTCCAACCCCCAACCCCAAACTCCATTATCCACATCCCCAACCCTGGCGTGGTCTTTGCGCTTCCCTCACTTTTTTTAATTTAATTAACAGCTAAAATTACATTTATTTTCTTTTGTCTGTGCTATTTTGTTTGGTTTATATGTACACTGGGCAAAACTTGTGCCATACATCTTAACAATTGACAGATAAATAAATTTGTATGTTTATGATAAATATAAATGATTGAAATATAAATATTCCCAAGGTAGAAAATTAGATCTTAATTATTACTACTTTTCAAACATATATGTTGTGTTTTGTTAGATATATTAACTGTATATTTAGTAACTTCTACCTTCCAACTGTAATTTTGAGAAATATGGCCAGCGATTTATTTCATCAAAAGTTATGCGATAAATCAAATACAATGTGCAATATATTTGTTTCAGTGCAATGGCTGGATGGGCCATGAAGCAGCGTTGCGTCGCACAGCTGCTAATAGGCCAAGATGGCCAACAAAAAATTTCGCTCTTGTTAACACATTTTTTGGCAATAGCCAAAAGAAACTTTTAGCTAAAACAAAGGCTCTCCTTTTGCTTCGGCAAAGTTTCTCCGAAACTCCGAAATTCTCACAAACTTAGCTCATTCTCGATTCCGTTTTTTATTCATTGCAGGGCGAGGACAGTGTGGAATACTTTTTGGGCTTGACGCCTAGCGGGATTGTCGTGCTGCGCAACAAGACGACGGTGGCTCATTACTATTGGCCGCGCATTGCCAAAGTTTATTATAAAGGACGCTATTTTATGCTCAGGATAAGCGATAAAAATGTAAATTTCAACGCGCCAGGCGACAATCACAATAGACGATGACGTCGACGATGACGACAACAACAACAACGACGGCGACGACGAAGTATTTGCCACTTAACCATAAATATTTCGCTGTCGAGTGCTTCTTACAATTTGCAGTTCGTTTCCCATTGTGCGCTCTTCAAGTTCTTTAGTGCTCCTTTCAAAGAAAGGGTATAAGCTGGCACTTTATGCAAGGGATAGCTTGTCAGCCCGACTCTCGAACAAGTAACTTTTATTCAGATGGAACGCGAATGAAAAGGACAGGTCAAATACTTGAGAAGATGCAATTTAAGGAATTTGTAGCTGGGCTGCATTGAGCTGTGCATTGTGCTCTATTGAGATACTGCAAAGGATGCATTTTAGCAAGAACAAAGAGAAATTACCAAATTTCTGACTCAAATTGAGTGGATGAAAAAGTACATACTTTACAATTTATTTAGATATATTTTGAGATACTACAAAGTCAAAATATATTTGAGTAGCAACACAGAGAAATTCCCAAAATTGAATAGATGAAAGTGCTTAATTTGGTATGATACATCAAAATATTTAGCCATTGACTAAAAACTATATATTTAATTTTCATTTTATAAATTACATAATTATTCTATAAATATGTAGGTCAGCGAAGTAAATAGAGTACATAGCTTTGAAATTTCAGATTGAACTTTAAACTTTAGAATATTATATGTACTACATTTTAAAAGGCAGATTTAATATTTTAATCAAATTAATAACTTTTATTGTCTCTCTTAGGGGATTAATAAGTTGTGTAGCAAGTTTTTTCTAATGTTATCCCATTTCTAAAACTTTCTCGTCAGCAGTATTTGATTTTTCAGAGCGTATTCAAGTTTCGTTGCAGGAAAAAACCCTGATTGCTTTTTACAAACACTCTGCAGTGTTGCCAATTTTTACATTTGGTGACAACTTTTTGGCTGTCAGCGTTCTCAAGTGGGTCGAAGCGCAGCGGCACTCGTTAGACTAAAAGGAGCTGGTAGCTGGTAGCTGGTAGCTGGTAGCAGATAGCTCTTCCTTTCAGCTTTTGTAACTTGAACACTTTTTGGTGCTAACGCTTTGATAATCAAAAAACTTTTCCAACAGTTGACGCACACAAAAGCGAAAACTTTACAATTTTTTTTTTGGTTGCCTTTTTCGACTATTATTTTATTTTTTTTTTTTTTGGCCAAGAATTCACACTTTACATGGGCAATGTGGGAAGTTTGCTTGGTTGCCGAATTCAGCCGGGCTTTCGTTCACTCAATTTGCCTTTAACTTGGCAACTGCAGCATTTGTCGACATCATCGTCATCATCGTTGTTGTCATCGTCATCGTCATCGTCATCATCGTTGTCGTCGTGACTTGACTTGCTGCTTATCACACTTGTGTGTGTGTGCTGTTCGCTGGCTCTTCTATTTTTCTATTTCCTCCTTGACAGAATGAGCTGAGCACTTATGGCTTCGAAACTCCACGCAAATCGGCGTGCAAACATTTGTGGAGATGCTGCGTGGAGCATCATGCGTTCTTCAGACAGGTGCGCGTCGCTCCTCTACCCAATTCGCAGTCACATGCCGCAGATTTGTTTCAGCTGGGCTCCCGCTTCAGACACAGGTGAGTGCCCCCGTCGCCACACCCCCTGCAGAACCACACCCCTCAGAAAGTGGTGCTTCAGGGAAATATGCCGGAAGTATATAAGGCCAACATGCGAGTGGGTGACGGCTTAAAATAAAGTTATTAAGCCCAATCCCTACCCAAAAAGGGGCCACAACCAAGATGCGCTTTTCGCCAATTTATTAGCCAGTTTTTGCCAATTTGCAGCGGCCACCGAAAAGCGCAAGCCAATTAAAATGTAGCCAAGCACTTGAAATCCATTTCGAATGTGCACAGTTCATGTGATTAGATCATTAGAGCGCAACACACTAGTCAGTGCTGGGCTATATAGTTCACTCAATGAACTAGTTCACAGCCTATGCTACGCTTCAATTAGAGTTTGTTCATAGCTGAAAGTTCACTGTTCTAATTTGAGCCACGAATATTAGCTTTTACTGTAGACTGGGCATCTGAAATTGGTTCATTACAAATTGGAACTAAATCAATTGCAATATGCTCATAGGCTATGGTAAGCAAAACCCAATTTTAAGTGGATCAGCAGAATTATAAATTTAAAATAATGGATTCACTTTTGGAAAGTGAAGTTTCAGTTACAGCTTATGCAATTTGAACTGGTTCGTAATTTAATGATATAGTTCACTGGTGAGAAAAACAATTGCTGATTCCACTTTAAGGCATTTGTTAGCACATACCTCACATACCTTGAACCAAGTGAGTGGAAGCCAGAGCATCTCTAATAAGTGCAAGCACATAGTTGGACACTGGGCACACACATAGTAGATCAAGTTTACACCGACTTGGGCTACCCAGCTAATTGGAAGTCCAATAAAAATGTCGGATCTGCAGGCAGTCCGGCAAACTCAAGTCGAGCGCAAAGCCCACTAATGACTTTCTGTGAATGCCTCCAAGCTAAGATGGAGCTGGAGCTGGAGCTGGAGTCGGGACCCTCAGCCTTAGCCGCAGCCTGAGCCAAAGCCAGAGCTGGCACCAAAAATGCAAGGCAATTGTGCATGACGAATGTGGCAGGGATCTAGGCTTGGTTCATGTTTACGACTCCCATTTGCGGTGGCTGCCCATTTTGGGTCTGAGGGCTGGAAAATTTCTTGCACTTGGCCCCCACGCACAGAGGCGAACTTGGTCTAAATCGCATACACGTGGCATGCGAATACAAGCGAAACTATTAGCTGGCCAAAAAGTTTTGGGGCGCCGGCGCAAAAACACAAATTTTACGACTGCGCCAGCGTTTTTAATTTGTGAAACAAATGAAAGTTTTTTACAACCTTTTTATGGTTCACTGTTCATTATTGCCAACAACCATTCAGTGTCTTGAACCATGTGTTCTGTTTTTTTATTTTTATTTCTTTCTTTTCTGTTTTGTTGCTTATTTGTGTTAATATTTTTGCCTACTTTTATGTTATGCCCAACGACCACATCGCATGTCTGACCCACACCCAACCAAACAACCAACCAAACAACCAACCAACCAACCAACCAACCCACAACCAAAGTCGCTCGGACAAGCAAATGGAGAAGGATGCACTTGCCGCCGGACGTTCCCCGCCAGCCTTTACGCGCGTTCCCTCCAAGCGCCAGCCCCGACGCGTGATTGATGACTTTTTTAACAGCAACAACGGAGTTGGCGTTGGCGTTGGAGGTGGAGGTGTCGGTAGCGGTAACGGTGGCAACAGCCTCCCCATTGGCAACCGACCACTGCCACTGCCCCAACTACCGCTGCAGAGTTTGGCAGCCAGCAGCAACGCCAACAACGCTAACGTCATTGCCAAGTGAGTACTCCAAATATCCATCATTTGTTTTCATTTCATGCACAAAAGTTTTGATTTACCCAACATCAGTTCTATATAGAATATCGGTATGTATATACACTCGGAAAAATAAAGAAGAATTTGCAAGTCAGGTGAAAATGTAAACCCTAAACTTTGAATGTATGACTGCTTCCGGATAAGTTCTTATAATAACGCAGTTGCCCTGTTAAAACATGTTGAAATATTTCTGTATTTAAAAACATGATTACTTAAAGTAATATATTTTATTGACTTAAATACTAAAGTTCTTAAATCAAACCTCAACAATTTAATTTCATAAATTTTGTTTTTAAACCAAAATACTTATAATGAGTATTTTCGATAAAAGAATATTTTTTTTTAGTTTAGAGCAGAATTTTATGCTAAGTGTACACACATAAATATATGTATGTATTTTGTTGCGCACACTTGTTCCCGCTGCTTCCTTTTGACGCAGTTGCCCTCTTTTTGGGCAACTTTTTTACGGTCATAATTTTGTAGAGAGACTCGCCGGCCGGAAGTGCTCTCATGTTGCTCATTGCAGCATCTTCCTTTGATCTATTTTAATTTCCAACATGCGGGCATTCTTTTTTTTTAGGCAACTCTGTCTGCAGTAGCAGCCCCCAAAGAGAGGAAAACAAGCTGGCCCCTTGGGAGCAGCTTCATATGCAGTTTTTCCATTTTTGGCATAGTGAAAACCCATTCCCGCCTACATCAATTGTTAAAACAAAAATATAAAAAACGCTGCACAAAACACTTCATCATGGGCCCCATCTGTGTGGGTGTGTGTGGGTGTGTATGGGTGTGCGTGTGTGTTGGCTTTGACAGGCCGTCGCCTTCGCATTGTTGTAGTGTTTGTGATGTCCTTATCCAAGTGGTCCTGTGGCTCCTGTGTTTTTGTGCTTGTGTTTGCCTCTTGTGTTTGCCCTTTTTTCGATTTCGTGCTCAAAATCCATTTAGTTGCCATTTGAAGGCAGTTACATTGTCTAGACGCAACATTTATTAAATGTTTTATGGTTCTGCACATCAAATTATATATGGACAAATAAAAATCGGCCATTAGAGAAGCATTCGCGTTAGCGTTGGCATTGATGACGCAAAAGGAAATGTTGCCAGGATGTAATGTCAAAGGAGCCAGAACGAGAGTCTAATGGAAATTGAGTCATACGTCGACTACTTGAAGATTTATAAGGAGAAGGATATCAGAGAGTTGGGGAACGTAACGTGCAGTTATCGTTTGATGTGGAAATAGACTGAACGAAGCAATTAATTAGTCTTTAAGGGAGAGAGGGGAAACATTAAATTAATGAGCTAGCCACAGCAATCAGTGGTCAGTGGTTATTACACATATATAAAAGTAAAATATTTAATTATAATATATATCACTCCATTAAATTCGATATAAAAAAAGAGAAACTCATCCATCAGGGCAGATTACGTTTTCTTTTTCTGCGATCAGTAATTTTAAAGCCATCATCATTAACTTGAGCAGTGGCAAATGCCACATTGACCCTCTCAATGTCGCTCGCGTGTAGGGCAACATCTATGCATAAATTGTCCAAGATGGTAATAGAAGCCAAGGACTGAAACAATGTAATCGCTTCCCAGGAACACAAGACAACAGCAGCAGCAACAGCAACAGCAGTGAAAGATAGAACTGGGAACTGAGCTGTTCTGTTCTGAGCTGAGCAAATAGCTCACGTCGTTTATCATTGCAAACAAAAAAGCCAAGAACATCAGGCAGCCCAGGAGCAGACAGATAGACAGTAAGTAAGAGAGAGAGAGAGAGATAGATAGAGAGAGAGGCAGTCCAATCAAGTTGCCCACACCATGGCAAGCGGGACATAAATCACAAGGCGCGATCACTTGCAACGGGTAGTTCCTTGTCCCATGTCCCATGTCTTGTGTCCATGTCTGGTTCTGGGATGGGATGGTATGGGATGGGTAGCTTACGTTCGAAATGATTGCCCGCTGATTGCCAGTGCGGCAATTACTCAATTTTACACACGAGCATTATTTGTCTGTGTCGATCTCGCTGTTGCAACCAGAGGGCGATCCTCCGATCCATTCTGCAGGCAGACAGCCTAAATGCTGCAAATGTTGCAAATGCAACAAATGCAGCAGACTTTAATCAACGTTTATGTTAAACAATTTAAATTTATGGCAAAATAATGCGCGAGCGTTGCAATTGCTCAACATCCCCCCAAAAACCCCCTCGTTTCAACCCACTGCCTTTCTGCCATTTGCAGCAACTACGACAGTCCGTACCGCTCCACGTACAGCATACCCACAAGCCTGGGCATACGTCCCAGCAGCCATCATCATCAGCAGCAGCAGCAACAGCAGTCGTCGTCCAATAACAACTCCAGCAGCTACAATAACAACGGCAGCAATTTGCAGACACCTGACTCGCCGCGCAGCACGCGCAGTGCTCCTTGGCCAAGATCACAGCAGCGTTCCCTCTTTGGCCACAATCCCTCGAGTCCACGTTCGGTGCGTTCGGTTAGCACAACGGGCGGCGGGTTGCATCATCATCATAGTCATCATAGTCATGGCCATGGCACCAGTCATCATACTCATCATCATCAGCATCAGCAGTCGTCGTCGTCGTCGTCTCATCATCAGCAGCGACAGCAGCGCGCCAGCTCCTCATCCGCCTCGCATCAGCAGCAGCGCTATCGCTCCAGCTCCGTGGAGAGTCATTCCTCGAACGATTCGCGCTCCACGCGACGGTAAGTACCAGCTGCAGCTGAAGCCAGTTAGTTGAGCCCACCTCCTCTTAATCTGTGACTAAGTAACTGGCCTGTAAGTGTACAAATACCGTGCCAAATGGGCACAGAGTTGACCTATACCGAAATCAGATCACATTAGCCGTATTCAGGATGAATTCCTACAATCTGCTTCTGAAGCACATCTCCTTTTAAGACAATCGAACAATTTAAATACATTAAAAATAGTGAAAATTCGACGAACAAAATAAAATTATAAAAAATATAAATGTATATGTATATATAAACAGCTCAAATCCAACATCTTCTCTTTGCTTACCATCTGTAGACACAAGCATCGCCATCGTCGCACCTCTGATAATGAGAGCGAACTCTCTCGCGGCTCTGGTCGCTCTGGACGTTCACATCATCGCAAGCATCGACGCTCGCATCGGCATCGACGCGACAACTCGGCTGGTGGCTCGGATCACGATAGTACTCGTGGACGTAGTTACTCGGGTCATCGCAGCTCCTCGATGCGCAGCGGCAGCGCTGAGCTGATTGATTCGACCACACAGTGGAGGGAGGTGCAGCGTCGCCAAGCGGAGGCAAGTCTCGGCCAGAGCTCCGTGCAGCAGGCTTCCGTTTCCAAGAGCAGCATGGTGGCACGCAGTCTGCACAGCAACGATAGCCACTCGGACACCCACTCGCACCACAAATCGAGGAGACATCGCAAGAATAAGTAAGTTAACTAAATGTTCACCTGCCTTTCCCTCTATTCTAATCCACATGTTCAATCAGATCTCCGTCGGAGTCGCGCAGTCGCATGTGGAACAGCGAGCTGGCCAAGCATTTGCAATTCGATCTGGTGGACACGGAGGGCATGTCGGAGCAACAGTTGAGGGAGATACCCTACACCGTAGTGGAGACGACCTCCAAGCGTGCCAACTCCAATCTCAAGATACACAAGAGCAACAGCAAGAATAGTGTCGGTGCCAAGAGCACCGGCTCTGGGAATACCATCACCAATGGCAGCGGTACAACTAGTGCCGGACAGGCCAAAAATCGGGTGGATCGGATTCGAGGGTGAGTTGAGTTCATCGAACGTTTTTGGGCTGCTTCTCTGGCAGTTTCTCATAATGCTGAATTGTAGACTCTACTACCAAAGCTCTCATCCGCATGATAGCAATGTCGTCGGCGTGGGCGGTGGCGGTGGCAATGGCGGTGGTGCACCCAAGAACGGATCGATTCGCTCGGCCAGCACAATCTCATCGCGGGAATGCGAGCGCAACAATGGACATGGACTGGTGCGGTAAGTGGCAAACTATCAGAAGTTGAAGTTTTATTCAGAGCATCAATTGAACAATAATATTGTTTACCATTGTTTTCCATCCATTTACAGTTCAATCATGAATCATCGTTATTTATTTCTACATCTTTCACATCTTATCATTCCCAGCATGATGTCTAGCATGAGCATGGGCGATTTTATCTCACCCACTGGCTCGAATCTGAGTCCATTGGAAAACTCAGCACTGCGCGTTTCCCACGAGCACACAGACTCGGGTCTGGGTGCGGATCAGGACTATGCGTACTCCTCGGAAAGGTAAATATGGAGTACTATAACAATATGAAACTATTATTTCCCACTCACTTTCCCAACTCTAAGTAAATCGATTTAAGACTAATTATTTCCAACTTGATAAAAAAATAGTTGTAATTATAACAAAAAACTACAAATTACTAAATACATCTTCAACTGTTGCTAAATCAATTTCAATGACTCAATGTTGTTTTTTTCATTTGTGGCACAGATCCAGCGATAGCACTCGCTATGGCACCAATAAATCCTCTGGCGCCTCAAGTGGCAGTCATCGCAAGTCTATTGGCAGCGCCGGTGGCGGTGGCAATAATGGCGGTGGTGGTGGCTACAACAGCCTCATGCAACAGACTGTGAGTAATCAGCAGCAGCAGCAACGTTCTCTATTCGCACAACAGCAACGCCATCAACACCAACAACAACAACAACAGAAGCCCAATTATAAATACGCTTCCTCCTCCTCATCCACTAACCCGAATACAAATCTGGCACCGGTGCATAATCCAATCGGTTCGACTACTAATTCAACGCCGCCGCCGCCGCCGCCAGCAACAGCGGCAACAGCAATCACTGTTGGCGGCAGCAGCGGCAGCAACAACAGCAGCAACATCGGCGCCGGCAATCGTTTGCTCAGCTACACGACATTTGAGAATAATCAGTACAAGTTCAGTTTAAACAATGCAATGGGCAAAGGATCTGTTGGCGCCGTTGGCAGCAGCACCTGCAATTTAACGGGTAACGGTATGGTATCGGCTAGTGGTGGTGGTGGTGGTCTTGGTGGTGTCGCTTTCAGTCGACAGCGCAGCTTTGTCGAATGGCCAAACAATCCGGCAGCGCCGTACTACTATCAGGGCCCGTCGTCATCCTCCGCATCCCAAGTGAAGCGTCGCGATGCCAAATCAGATATTGGAGTGCCCACTCGGCGTCTATCGGGTCAGAGTCTGACCAAGACGCAGCTGCTCACAGGTGGCGGCGGCAGTTCTCAGCTGGCCAATGCCAGCTGCTATCCCATACACTATGCCAGCAGCAGCGTTACCCATCGTGCATTGGGCCAACGTTCCGCGGGGAATTCGCATGCGGGCAGCTTTGGTCTGCAGCCAGCGAAGTCGGATCTTTTCTTGTCCTACATACATGGCGGCGAATACGAGCGTCCCTACGTCTACAACTACAAGATGCCGCCGGGTTGCAGCAACAGTGCCAGTGGTTCGCCCAAACAGTTGGCCAGCGCATATCACATCTCCGGTGCACAGACCGCCGATCCTCCGCCACCCCCGCCGCCTCTTTATGGCGGCTCGGCGCCCGCCAACGATGTCATGTACTATCAGTTTGACAAAGGCGCCGCCAAACAGCAACAGCAGCAACAGCCGCCGCCGCCGCCGCCTCCCATTGTGCACCAGCCCAAATCTGTGGCAGGCAGTGCGGCAGCGGCAGCGGGGGCAACATCTGGCGGGCCATTAGTGTATCTGCAGCATGGACAGAATGTCGCGCCAACAAATGTCACCTCAACGCAGCAAACTGTGAGTAGAGTTAAGCCTTAGGTTGTTTCTCCCCTCAGTCAACCTGTCGCATGTGTTCTTGTTTTCGTTGTTTCTTGTCGTCCTTTTTGTCTTGCCGCATCTTGTTTTGTGTGTTGCATGTTTCCCATTCTCACTCTCTGTTTGTACTTAACGTTCACTTGACGATTTTTTTTCTTATTTATTTTTTTAATTGAATTCGTATTTTATTGGCACAATCTTAAAGCACTTCGAATTGCTTAAGTGCACTCAGAAAAAAAGAAATGTGATATTTTCGTAATTTAAGCCAAGTTTTATCTTTGTTCTTATTTTCTTTTTACTTTATTTATATGTATTTCTTTTGGTATAATATAAAGATCTTATTAAACTTAATTAAAACCTTAAATTAATCCTGATACCGTCTTATGATTAAAGTAAATTAGATTTAATCAATCATTTTAGTTGGAACTATTTACGAATTTAGAAGGGGTTTTTTGTCCGAGTGTTCCTAGCTGTAACTGCAAGTTGCACGTATACTTAACTTGCGACTTATGCTTCTATATAGAAACAACTTTAGATATTTATTATTTGACTCGCACATATTTTGTCTAATAAGTAACTGAAGCTTTTATGTTGATTATTTTGTAAGTCTCATTGTGAACATTGTAAGGGAGTCAAAAGGACGCTGTCCTAACTGTATGTAGTTACATGCACTCTTATCGTTGCATGCACACACAGCTGTGTCTCTGTCTGTGTGAGTATATGAGTGTGTGTATAAGTGTGTTTACTTGTGTGGGTTATCAAAAGCGACGCTCTGTCTGCAAATAAACTTGCTGCTATCTGCGTTTTGTGTCTGGCGCATAGACTGGAATTTAATTAACTTAAATAGACTACGCGAAAATAGGCGTGGGGCAATAGGCGGACACATAAACACACAAACACATGCACATAAATTTAAGCCACTTATCTTTAAGATACAAATGATTACTACGTAATGGGTTTTTGCAGTTACTTTACACAAATACTCGTATATCAAAAAAGAGTAGCAGAGTTTTTCCATTCATGTAGAGAGCTGAAGTAGATATGTCTAGAAATTAAATGAATCACATTGCTTTAATGGCAACAAATGAATAAAATTTAAGCTACTGTGCACCGAATCTTACTTTTTCAATATTCAATTTGAATTTCGGTCAATTCACAATTATTTATCTACCAACAGATATAAAAATAACTCCAGAGTTCAGCAAGTTCTTGGGGAATTTTTTAATTTTGCTTTGATTTCGGTCCAATAACTTAAATTAATAATATCTAGTGCTTACAAATGTTCTAACACACACACACACACACAGACACATTCTCTCTTTAGCTCAATTTCACGCTTGGATAATTAAGAGCCAGAAATATGCCAACTAATTTTTGTCTAGCTAACAAACAAATTGCCCAAAAAGCAAAATATATTTAAGACCAACAAAGCAAAGGCAAAAATAATATGGCTGAGAGGTGGTGGAGGGGGGGGGTGGGTGACAGAGGGTAATAAAGCAGCATAAATAATAAGCAACTATTTGCGCTACATTATCCAAGTTTATGTAACAACAAACGCTGGAAGCGAGGCAGGCCATGAATGGAGGCGGTCAGGGGCGTGGCACAGTCGAGCATATAATTTCAACTCAAGTTGATGGCACAAATTTCGCAGCTACCACAGCAAAAATACTTACAATTCTTAAATAAATTTTGTGCGAGAGCAGCTCAACCCACATGTGTGCGTTTGTGTGTGTGTTTGTGAGTGTGTTTGTGCGTGTGTATTTATGTGTGTAGCAAATGGCCTTCATAGCAAAAACAGCCACTACATAGAAACATTCTCGAAATGTTTGGCATAATTTTGCTATAAAATAAATTTTGCAAAATTGTTTTTCTCTAAGCTGGAGGCAGCTTAGTAAAGCGAAGACAGCGCCTGGCAACAAGAGTAGCAAGCAGCAGGCGGCAGGCAGCAGGCAGCAAGGAGCAAAAAGCCAGGAGCAGCCAAAGGACATCAAATAAAACAAGCAAATCAAAAATTATGACAGCACAGCAAGGAAACAGGCCACCGAAACACACATACAGACAGAGATAGCAATATACAGAAGAACAGAGAGAGATAGATGATGCCAAAAAAAAAAAAAGAATAGGAACTGCTCACGAGTCAGGCCAAAAGGCAAACGGCAAGCGCGTTTGGGCTTGGGGCATTGGGTGTGGCAGGATGGCATGTGGCATGTCCTTGCCAAAGCAGTTAAGTCAATAAATTTGCTGATTTAATGTGCCAAAAGTTTCGATTGTTGTTGTACTGTCTCCTGGGCAGTACGCACTTCAGAGTTTTTGTTATTGTTATCTGTTGTTGTTGCCTTAGGGCAACACACACAAACACAAATGTTGGATTAACACAATTGGTAAACAATAAAAGCGACAACTTATGGCCAGGTTTATTTGGGTTGTAAGCGTTTTGCCGCCAAATGACTTTTAAGCCAATAATGAGGCAAAAATTCGCCAAAACTGTAATCAATTGCTATAACAAAAAATATGCAACAATTTATTGTGAAGTCAGAAGCGAAACGGAATGTTTTTGCAACTAAATAAATTTAAAAATAAAACAAAATAATTCCGAAATTTTTAAGCACATTTTCAAATTATTTAAACATGAACCTAAAGTTTCGCTATGCCAAATATTGTTAAAAAATTATTTAGCTTCAATAGAAGCTTTTAATTCACAAAAAATATTTAGTGAAAACCAAAATGGCAGACAAAAGGTAAAAATATTATTCATTTTCCTATCGACTAACTTTTTGCCAGGAATTCAACAAATGTGGAAAGCATTAGAACTCCATCAATATTATTATTTGCACACACAGCAGGCAGTACCTTGCTCATAAAATAAAACTTTAAACAAAACATTGGGAAAAAAATATTTGTGTGGGCAATAACAAAAGAATAAGCAAATATTTTTGCATTGGCAATTGATTCATGAGCAGAAAACAATTTGTGACTCAAATAGTGCGGAAAATGCTGTAAAAAAGTTTATTTAACAATTGATGGTTTTTCTTCTGTTCTCGAGCACCGGATGATTTAATTATGCAGCATTCAGACAATAGAAGCTTCAAATGATTTTTACTTTTATTATTATTTTATTTTTTAAATCCTCTAAGCTGATTTTTTGTCCTTAACGAATGTGGACATCTGTCGCTTTTAATATTTATAAATGAACAAAAACATTTACGATATTTTTTATGCATGTGCATGAAAAAAGTGCAGACTATAAAAAAAACAAACCTTTGAGCTTATGGGAGCGTAGGTATTCATTATCTACACGAGAGTGTGTGTTGACACGCCTGTTGCCAGTTGCCAGTTGCCAGTTGGCAGTTGCCAGTTGGCCCAGACAGTTGTTGGCCCTGGTTGACATTGAACGAGGACTAGTCCCTTTAAGCGGGGTGCTCTTAATTGCAGGGGGCGGCGTTTTGTCAGGCAATTTGATGCATTTGCGTCTGGGCCAGAGGACCGAGGACGAAGGGTGTGTTTGCCTCAATACTATGCCTAATTAACACACACAAACACACATACTGACACCAGCACACCCATAAAAGTGAAAGAGAATTAATTAAATTTGAACATCAGGCAACAGAAATCAAGCGAATACCACCAAATACTTCAACTCCCCATTCATTTCATGTAAGCAATCTTGTACGTGTTTCCATTAGTCTGCAATTCAAGCTTCAATATCGAAGTGAACTGGGATCAGCCTTGGATAAGCTACTCCTTTTTCTCGTTGCGCAACAAATACAATTTTCAAGATGAATGCAATTTTAATTAATAGCAAATCAAACAAACTTCAAGCAAATGCTCAAAATAAACTTTGTGCCAGACACATAGGCAAAGTTTTGTTTGGCTACAAAAGGCATAAGCTCGTAGAACACACACAAAGGCCTCTGGCTCAAGTGTTTGTATCCCTAAGATACAAAGATACATAGATAGACAAGCATTATGCCAACTTAAGATGCTTTTGCGTGTGCACCTTTATGGTTTCATTTACAAATGAATATGTCTAGCTATCCAACTAACAAAGTATACCAACATTATGTTTGCCCACACACATATGCATCGGATTTGAACGTGTCTGTGAGTGTGTGTTCGTGTGTGTGTCTGTGTGTGTATCTGTGTGTGTGTGTTTGTAGTCAATCATAATAGCAGCAAATGTGCTACAACAAACATATTTTTGGCCAAATTGAATGAGCTTTTAAGTGTATTGAGATTGAGACTTAAGACTTGATAGGTAAGGTGAAGTATGGACCAATAGGTATACCTAAAGCTATATCAATTACGAAATTAATTCAATTGCAATATGCTTAAAGCAAACTGGCTTATTCTACTACATTAAATGTTTATTTTACGTATTAAGTGAAACACAACTTAATCCGAAATATATTTCAAAGATACTGCATGCAAATGAACCAAAACTGAAATTGCTCTTAAAAAGCTAAGAATTTTTTTCATTATTATTATTCTTATGCAGTCAGCTTGCTATTTTATTTCACATCAATTTTAAACATTACTTTTACTCTCTTGAGCACATATTGATATTGGAGTTTGTAAAGAACCATCTATTATATATTTCGCTGCTCTTCAAACATTATTCTTTTCACAAAAGGAATCCCTTGTGTGGAGTTGAGAACTTTCATTTGTTCATTTAGATGATACGCCGTTTTCATTATTTATTTTTCATTTATTCTGTGATTCATGGACAGACCAACAAACAAAGACTTAAACATACCTTTAGTTCAACTTTGCGACAAGTTAGTTTATTTCAAGTGTCCACAAGCGCGGCAACAACAGCGATAATAACATATCACAGCCATCCCGCAGTGCCGAGGCGATGCAATCAATTATTAACCGCAGGACGCGAGTCGTGTGCAGTGCGTGCCCCAACTTCATCAGGCTCGGTTGCCACCCTGGTTTCTGGTCAGGTGTTTAGCCGGCGGTCACTTTATGAACGCAATCAGGCGAGCTTTTGTTCAGAATTCCCCCCCTGCTCAATAGCTACACACACACAGGTGGGGCATCGAGTACTGGTCGCCATTGTTCGTCGCATTGTTGTTGCTGCCATTTAACGCAGAATTTGATTTGTGTGTAATTAAATTTCTGTACCTGCGGATCTAATAATAAATTTATTTTGCCAGCTTTTTGTAACTGGTTTTGAGCTAAACAAACATGTTTATTTTTTTCATTTGCGAAAAAGTGTATTTAGTACATAGAGTATATAATAATGTAATTGCATGGCGCATGCTTGCCTGCATATCATAATAAGTGTTTAGTTTACTTGTTTGTTGATATTCATTTACCGACAATAATAATATTTGATTAAGTCTCTGTGGCTAAAACAATAGCTAATTAATTGCATGATTGCATTGTGATAATGATCTGTGATAAATATAATTAGTGCCTGTCTTAGCATATTTACCCCTGCAAGAGAGCTAAACCACCTTGTTTGTGTTTTCAATACCCCCAACAAAACCCAACAAAAATCGAACAATCCACAAAAAAAAACAAAAAACACCCGACCACAATGCACAGGCAATGCACTCATCGCACTCCTGCAGCGAGGAGGATGAAGTGATGGCAGTTTTGGAGTCACTGCAACCGGATGCTGCAACCACAACTAATGATGAAACCGAAGATACCGATGATGTTTATGACGATGAAGCCGCCGAGGCTGAGGATATGTTTGATGCTGATGTGCCTTTGATGTCGCCCACAGGCAGCCACAACAGCAGCAACAATAGCAATACCAATACCAATAACAACAACAACAACAACAATGCCAATCGTAGTGCAATAACAACAACATCAGCAGCAACAGTCGCATCCATTTCCGCTTTTGCCAATATTAATCTAGATAATTGCAATGCGAATGTGTACAGTGGTCAGCAGTGTGCCAACGACACCAATCCACAGCAGCAGCAGCAACAACAGCAACAAGCATTGCCAATTACCACAGCCAACCAAACGTTAAATTGTCCCACATTGAATGCAAATAGCAATAGCAGTAGCAATACCAACTCCAGTACGAATGTGAATGAAAACCACCCAACATCCCCCACAACTATCCAACAGCAAATACAGCAACAGCAAACCACAGCAGCTGCAACAGTTGCTGCCGCAACGCAGCATTCACAACGTACCAATTCCAATACGCACTCGAATTTGCAACAAAATCAAAACATTTCCTCCAGCTTAGAGATAATCCTATCGCCAATTATACAAAGTAGTCGCCGGTAAGTTTCATTTCTTAGTTTTTTTTTACTCTTTTGTTTACCTTTTTCCTTCTATTCTTCCCTCTTTTTTTCATTGACTTTTGCTGCAAGTTTTTCTTGTCAGCTTCGTCGTTTTATATATATTTTGTTTAGTTATGTGTGTAGCTAACAAGCAGTTACTTTAATATGCCATTGTTAAATTCTAGTCTTAAGTAGGTGCGCC
Organism: Drosophila paracracens; assembly: GCA_035044025.1. Lineage (NCBI taxonomy): Eukaryota > Metazoa > Arthropoda > Insecta > Diptera > Drosophilidae > Drosophila > Drosophila paracracens. Next base: position 4,556,070 of record JAWNMN010000435.1, on the reverse strand, counting down.
CCTTTTTGAACCTATCCACCCGCATGCAACCACAGCAACCACAGCAGAAACTGCAGCATTTTACATGTTGCAATTGGGGGGCGACTTAAGCTCTGCGTATGTGTATTGAATTGAGAACCCCCGAGTTTGTGACTTTGTGTTTGAATTGTTATGCCAACAAGCCATCAACCCTTTCAATAAACCCAACAACATACATATATAATACGCTTAGTGCAAGTTTTAAACCTTTAAGTCTAAATTTTGTGCTCCTCGACAAGTTGACAAGTTTTTACATGTTGTCAGAATTGTTTTGGTTGCGCTTAATGTTTAAATGCAACAATGTTGTCACTCTACATTTTAACATTTAGCATTTGAACATTTTGCTGTCAACAAAAGGAGAAAAATAAACATTTTGACAGGAGGATGAAAAAGCAACTTGAACAGATAAAATTCTGTTTTATTTCAGTTCAGAACATACAAAAAATATAATGTATAATCTTTATATCGAGCATCTCTATATACTTATATATCTTTAAGTGAGCGTTTCAGTTCTTTTCAGTTATTTTAATTTAAAATCACTTACGCTCATCGGCAGTTGAAAATTTCTTAATCAAATTGCTTGGCAAGCGGCACAGACAGACAGACAGACACACATAACGATACTTTGCCTTTAAGAGGCACCCCCTAACAAAAGCTAACCAAATAAAACAGAATAAAAACATTATAAATTATGTATTAATGTGCCTGTTAGGCCTATGCGTGCGGCTCAAGGCACAGTGGGACAGAGAGTGGGTGTGTGTATGTGTGTGTGCGTCGGGGGTAGAGGGTGTGTCAGCAGGAGCAGCTCCCTTGGCGGCAGCTTACGCCTTGGCCTTTAGCTTCACAGTGGGAAGCTTCTTTCGGCCGGGCCAAAGCCAAAGCACTTTGCCAGCTGCCAATTTTCAATTGCCTGCAACGATACTGGTGAAACAATGTGAAGCAACAATAACAAGAACAACGACAATGATGATGGGGAAATTGAGGAAAATGGAAAAGACGCTTTCGCGTTACATTCGTTTTCATTTCAATTTCACTTGGTGCTTGCTTTTATTTTGGATTTACATTTGATTTGACTGCCTCTCTCTACGGTTTTTGATACCCTTGCGTTGCGGATGGATTGTGGATTGTCGTGAAGGATGCCACGCATTGATTACAGACTTTACTAGCTACGTTTAAATAGTTAGTTAGATGAGTAAACATGACTGAAGCTACTTTATGGGATCGAAGATGATTACAGACATGTTCATCCACAAAACCAATTATTTAAACTCATTTAGTAAAGTCAGTTAACAAACCATCCATCCACGTCAGTAACCTACTAAATTATTAATTAAATTGGGATGTGAGCAAGTGGACTCTGTTATTGTTAGGGTATGTGCCGCCTTGCTTGTTACTGCTTCTGGTGCTGTGTTTCTGTTTGTTTATTTTTGCTCCATCTACGTTTTTACGCTCGACAGGGCAAAAGGCACACAAATATTTATGCGAGTCGAAGACAATGCCGAATGCCGAACGACGAAATTCGACAGCCCATTTACAAATGAATAGGTTAATGTCTGTCGCGGTTGGGGGAGAGCACGGATCGTGGGCGTGGCTGTTGTCTTGTTTATGAGCCAAAAGTTCAGGCAGCGCACAAATTGACTTTAAACATGTCAATTTAAATTTGTTTCTACGGAAGTTGGCAAAAAAAAAAAGTAAATAAAAGAAATGAACAGGATAACATGGGCCATTCAATTTTGGGCCCCCTCTCTATTTGCGCCTCATTAGCGCGTTGACAGAAAGGTCGCTTTCATTTTGTTTTTCAAGTTGCGTCACAAATATTACTCATACGCCGCCTTGCACGCAGCCATTGAAGCAACAAAATGACAATTTCACAACAAATTAACTGCGCAGCCAAGCAGGCAAACATTTCATTTTCAGACATACTACATATATGAAGATATGATATCACACACAAGAGATTACACACACACACACACACACACACACTGACACCCACACACACACACCAACACAAAGAGGACAACAAAAATTGCACTGAAAGCTAAGCAAATGACCTTCAAACTCGATAAGCGAAAACAAAACAAGCGAAAGTGCTAAAAATATCCATAATTTTCACCAAACACACACACAAACAAAAACAAATAAAAAAAAAACCCTACACACACACACACCCACAAATACGATGGAAGAGACAATGGGGAGGGGGAGTTGCTGAAAATATGATGGTCCTGGCAAAGGCACAAAAGCAAAAACATTAAAATTTACGAGGCTAGGCGATACTTGCCGGGTCCTGGTCCTGTGTCCTTGTCCAAGTGTATATGTATGTGCCCAAACATAAATACGAATTTCAACACAACAGCACAGAAAACAAGCGATGAAAGCAAAAAGGCTCAAACCAAGTACAACAATTTCATATCGCAGCCAAATAAACAAAACACAAAAAAAAAAAAAAAAACCAAAATATTAAACAGAAAAGTAGCTAAAAGTATTTCCTTGGAACAAGTGGAAGCTCAAATGCTCTACGATGTGACTGATAAAAAATGTGAAACAAAAAGAATCCTTTTTTTTTTTATTTGAAAAATTGTTTTCCGTTGTCATTGTTTGATTCATACATCATTTTCGACACTTGTGTGTTTGAGCAGTAAAAACTCTTCTTTTGATAATATGTTTTGAGTAAAATTACAATTTGAAATTAAAATTATTTTTTTTATTCAAATGTGCTGTTAGAACTGTATTCAGCATCGTATTTTGGAAAATAAGAGAGATATAATTATTATTTTTATGAAAACTTTTAAGCGCATTTCATGAAATTTTTTGGTTTAACATTTTTTAACTGTGTTTGTTGAGTCTACAGTCAAAGTCTGTCCAGAATGAAATGTATATGCGTGTTTGCAAGGTAGTATGCGTATGATTGAGATTGTTTTGTGCAGTGTACAAAAAAAATACAACTGTCCCTTGTCTATGCCGGCAATTCTCATTTCGTTGCCTTTTGTTTCGGTACGTTGCCACCCATCGATTCGCGCCAGGCGAAAAGGGGCAAGAAAAAGTGACGCCAAGCAAAAAAATATAGGAAAACTTTACGCAGTTTTCGCTCGACAACAACAAGAACACACAAGGGGACAAAAAGTGCTGAAAATGTTGAAAGTGCCACAGTGGCGGCATTCGTAAATTTTGACGCACGCATTTCGCCAGATAAGCTTATGAATGTAGACAAAGCTGCCTTTGGAATTATGTGTTGGCCATTTTTTTTTTTTTATGTTCCTGTTACTTTTTTTTGTTGTTGATTTTTCTCTCTTTTTTAGGTCTATGATTAAATTAAGTAATTATTTTGTGTGTGTTGTTGTGGCGCCCAAGTATCAACAACTGAGCCATAAAAACCAGCAACTGGAGTACAACGCAAAATATTTTATAGAAACTACTAATATGCTTATATAATTTAATGGCCTTTAAGGTTTCAAATAGAGTTTTTTTTATGTTCGCTTAATGTACTCACTCAAAACGCACAGTAGCTTGGAAAAAAACAATAAAATATAAATAAAAAAAAACAAAACAACTAACTAGCCCGTAAGCATTTACACACACACATACACATACACTTGCACATTCTACGCACTTTTTAACTAAGATTGCTTTTGCAAGAAAAGGGTGAACTTTTTTCTAATATGCAAAAATTTGCAACCATTTCTCTCTTCCTCCATTTTTTCCTTTATTTTCTTTCTTGCCAACAACAATCTCGCATCTTCAACAACAATAACTACAACAACAACAACAACCACAAATGCAGAGCGCAATTGTAAGCGAAATGAGCACAGAATTGTGAGAATTAGCTAAATTTAATTTGCAATAGCCAACAAGCCACGTCCAGGCCCAGCAACAACAATACGTTGCACTAGCAGCTGCCACAGTTTGCGCCTCAGCGCCGCCACCAACTGCATTCTGCAAACTTTGGCTGCAACAGCAGCAACAACAGCAGCAGCAACAGCCGCAACAACAGCAGCAACAACAGCAGCAGCAGCAACTCTTCGAGCAGCAGCAGGCCTGGCTATAAGCAACAACAACAACATTGACAGCAACAACAACGACAACGACAACAACACGTGTAAGTGCAAAGTTAAATGTAAACTACATGCGGGCGCTCGCACAAGAGTATGCTATAAAAAATGAGCAGAAAACAATCCAACAGCTGAATAAGCACTCAGGAAAAAGAGAGAATTTATGTACTCAAATCAAGTACAAAAGTGGACGACAAATTTAATCTTTAATTTCAAAAGTTTTGAACGTAATCCGGAACATCCTCATTGTAATATTTAATCACAATCGTTCCCATTTTGAAAACAGTTGCGTTCCTAAAGCAAGCCCAGATATTGGTTAAGTCACGCATTTGATAACTTAGAGTGAGATAATTCTTAATTTAAGTACTCAAACTGTGAAATCATACGAATATCAGCCTAAAATAAAATAAATGCGACTGAATCAAACTTAATGGTCTTAAATTTTGCGATAAATTATATTAATGAACATTTTGTAACAATTTCTGTGCTGACTTGGGTAACAATCAAAAATTGATTTTGACGTCAATTAAATTGTGAATTCAAAGAAAATGTACCGCATTTGTACTTGCACTTTGAACAACTTTTTCTCTGAGTGCAGCAGCAACTAGCAGAGGCGGCAACCAACATCAACAACGATAAAGAACATTTAAAAGCCGTTGGGCCAAAAGTTCTGCAAAACTTTCAACGTTGCCTGGTCTATTGTCGTTTGCAAATTAAATGTACATTTCGCCAACATGTAAATAGATAATGTCTGTAACGAGTCTTAGTATGTATGTATGTATGTATATATAGTGTATGTATGCATGTGCACCAGCATCAAATTGTGCTTAAAACTAATTAGCTAAGAAACAAACAAAACACTTTAAAATAAGCAAAAAGAAACGAATAACCGAGAAATAAATATATTTCCAAATAGCTTAAGTTGCGCAGCAAATAATCAAAAAGCCAAAAAAGCAAATGTAACTCACAAGATGATAAGAAAGGACAGAACAACAACAAAAACAACAACAACAACAATAGCAATAGCTAACAGCAGCATAAAAGCAAAAATAAATTGTGCGTTAATGATAAGCAGCGCGCATTTCAGCGGCATAAAATTTATTAAAATATGCGTGTGGCCCAAAACCAGCAGCAAGGCAGAAGAGCAGCAAAAGAACAAGAAGGAAGGGCAGGCGGCACAGAAATATTTATGCTTACGAGTATGCTATACATATATGCACATACATATATGTATATATGTATGTTTGAGGTTAAGCTACACATACGCACACACACCCACCCACACACACACACGCACACACACACACGCACACACCCACACATACACAACAAGAAGACTCGCGCTTCCTGGCCAAGGAAATCGTTAGCGATAAATATAAAATTTTATTGTTATGCGTGTGTTGCTTTCACATATGTATCTGTATGTACATTATGCGTATGTGTTTGTGTGTGCGTGTGTGTGTGTGTGTGGCCTGCAAGTAAATTAAATATGCTTTTTTATTAACTACTAAGAACCAATTTGATACGCATACAAATAATGCCGCACCAAGTAGCATGAAAAATTATGTAAAATTTAATTTTACTTCAAATGGTAAATTCAGCAGAGTAACAAAAGGAAAGCAAAGCCAAATAAAATTTATTTAGTAGCACATAAATGTAATTTTAATAAAATTATATTATATATATGCATATTTGTATATTTACATACATACATATAAAAGTCGGTATGTGTGTGCTATGAAACGAGAAACTAGCTATATAATAAAAATAAACAACTTACTTACTTATGCCAACAACGTCCAGCAATTTCAATAATATTTATGTAAGCGCAAACCGAAAAGAACAAACACCCAACACACCCACATACACCCACATACACTCACACACACGCACACACACACATACCCACACATTTTGACCATATTTTAAGCCTAACTTAGTATAATCATTTGCAACTAATTTAAGCGCAAATATTTGTATATCTATTGCTACATGCGTGTGTGTGTGAGTGTGTGTGTGTGTGTGTTCATCATGTAAATATAAATATTAATCTGTTTTTATCTATTTTCTTTATGCTCTCTTTAGTAGAAAACAAAAAATAAAAAGCAAAATACAATTAATTAAAAATTCACTGCCACTATGCAAAATATTTATAATTACGATTATAATAAATACAGTTTTGTGTGGTCAAATTATAAACACGTATATTACATAATTACTATAAATCGAATAAAAATATTGTGCCCACAAAGGGTTGAACGAGTTTTTAGTACTAAAAATAAAACCAATAACATTTAAGTATCAACATTAATTAAAACGAAACATTATATATGTATATGTATCTGTGTCTAACAAGATTTTACAATGAGTGTGTCACTTTTATATATCTAATATATATACGGTATACAATAAACAAAATAACTGCAAATAAAAGCATTTTATACAACAACAAAAAAAAGGCACATTTAACCTTGTTTAATATTACCGCTGTGGGGAAATATTGGCCCTGGGGCAACTTCAACTGTGGAAAAACACTAAAAACTGAAAAGCATAACAAAACCAGAGCCTGATAAGCAAGCAAGTGGACAAGACAAAGGGCACGATAAGCGTGAATTGAGAAGACAAAAGAGGCAGGCGACAAGCAAAAGTTTTCATCCCAAAACGTGGACAAGGACCAAGGACCAACCAACAAGACAAGGTTCAAAATTAGCTAACTGACACACCAAGAAAAGAAATCATCCCCTGAGTTATATGTAAAAGACAAGTGCCAAGTCGATAACAATGCGCATAACTGAAAAGATAAGCCCAACAAAGGAAAGCTGCAACATAATTGAAGTTGCAAGAGCTCTCAGAGCTCTTCTACAGAATGCTCTAAAAGTAGCCAAGAAATAAGAAGAAATTATTTATGAGCCTTTCACAAAGTGTTGATTTGAGTGTTGTTTTTGTACAGGATTTTTTATTCGCTACAATACTAAAAAAATTAAATTATCCAAGCAATCAGTTAAATTTACGTACATATAATCCGTCTGTCCTTAAATATGCTGTTAAAAATATAATTTAATAAGAAATCAAATTTGTAATCGAAAGTAAAATAATCATATCACATAAAAAATGCAACAAATTCAACTACAGAATTCTTATTTGTTGTTATGCCTACGGTCAAAATTTAGCTTAGCATTACGTGTTTTCTAAACAGATATAAAAGTATTTTGGTTGTCAATTGTTTAACACATCCGCGTGCCACGAATCGGTCTTGCCAGAGTCATAGAGTTGCCAGACTATCGTAAAGAGTTGGTTAGTAAACTATCGTTCATAAAAATTAATTTTGTACTGTCAAACAATATGAATGATTATATATTATGTGATTGAAAAAATAATATGAAATGAAGGTTTAATTTAAATTGGTGGTTTCTCACATAAAATCTGTATAATATCCAATGAGACAATTCAGTAACGCGAGCCGACTTCAAATATTATATACTTGCCGCCCAATGTATCGCGTTCGATCCTGCGTCGATAGCTAGCCGGTAAAGCGATAATTGTTTTAAATTATCGAACATACTTTGTTGTTGAATTGACCAATTTGGACGGCAAAATAATCAAAAGTATAATAGAGACATTGAAAATATATAAACAATTGATATTAAGAATTAAAAAACATTTGCAGGAAAATCTATATAATGAACAACAACAACAACAGCAACGCAAACAATAAGGTGGTAACGGTGGTCGCCACTGCTGGCTATGGCCCAGATACGTTGACTGAGATCAGCTTTACGGATACCAAAGTGATTGGCAATGGCAGCTTTGGCGTTGTCTTTTATGCTAAGCTGATGCCCAACAACGAAGCGATAGCGATCAAGAAAGTCCTACAGGATCGTCGTTTCAAGAATCGTGAGATGCAGATAATGCGCAAATTGAAGCATCAAAATATTATAGCACTAAGGTATTTCTTCTATTCAACTGGGGAAAAGCGGGAGGATATCTATCTGAATCTCGTCATGGACTATATACTGGATACTCTGTACAAAGTGGAGCGACAATATGCCCGGGCCAAGCAAACAATGCCCGTCAATTATATACGTCTCTACATGTATCAGATGTTTCGGAGTCTGGCCTTTATGCACAGCTTTGGTTATTGTCATCGGGATATTAAGCCACAGAATATGCTCCTCAATGCGGAGACAGGTGTTTTCAAGCTCTGTGATTTTGGTAGTGCCAAACAGTTGGTTGTTGGCGATGCAAATGTCTCCTATATCTGCTCCAGATATTATAGAGCGCCCGAGCTGATATTTGGCGCTACTCAGTATACAACTAAAATTGATATGTGGAGTGCTGGTTGCGTTGTCGCTGAACTCCTTCTTGGTCAGCTAATATTTCCTGGTGATTCGGGCGTCGATCAAATCACTGAGATTGTGAAGGTAATTGGAACCCCAACATCACAGCAACTGTACGACATGAATCCCAATTACAAGCAGTTGAAGTTAACACAACTCAAACCGCATCCATGGCCGAAGGTATTTCGCATACGTACATCACCCGAAGCAATTGATCTGGTGTCCAAGTTGCTCATCTATTCGCCCAATGAGCGGATTTCACCACTGATGGCCTGTGCCCATCCGTTCTTCGATGATTTACGTAAAGAGCCCAATCAGCAGCTGCCCAATGGACGTCCTCTTCCTCCACTCTTTGAATTTTCAGAGTACGAGAGGAAAATTGAGCCGAAACTGATGCCATTGCTGCTGCCTACGGAGAGTCTTGAAAAGCCAGATACATCAAAAAACTCTGAGAATCGATACACTGCGGGCGAGGATTGCTCACCTCAAGTGGATAGCAATCAGTCAACTTTGCGGGAGTCCCAGCCGGGATCTCAACTCAATTCGTGCTTAGTCACTTCGAGCTCAAGAATAGCTCCGACCGTAAAGCGACTCAAACTGGGAAATGGTGATCATGTGGAGCCGATGGTTTGTTTCCAGATGGACACTGAAGAGCCGGCAGCCGAGGTTGCAGTTGATGATGAGCAAGGCGGTACCTCTTAGGGTTCCATTTCCAGTGAAGAGCATCTAACCGATAATGACACTGGAGTTGTCAAAGACGGTGACGATGATGTAGAGGTTTTGGATGAACCCTAAGTATTATTATTGTTTGCTTTCACATTTCTAGAACACAGCCACCAACAGCAATCAATAAAAGCTAAATTAATTAAAAAACATACATTAACTTTCAGATCAAATTATATTTGGCAACTTGTAATTAAAGTTGGTAGATTTGGCTCAATTTATGTTCATAAGCTACCATATTAAAAGGACCAATTATTCAACATTTTACAATACGGATGAAAAAACTAAATTATCTAAAGTATAAACATAATTTGTAATAATTTGTTCAATTTGCTAATTAAACCCATATTTTGCTGAGCATTTTGATGAACTTATTACTAATCCACGGGTCTTTGCAGTAAACTAAGAAGAATATGAAGCTAATAAATAAATCCAGATTTTCAAAATTATCCACCAGATAAACAAAACTCAAGTCAAACACTATTTTCGTATGTAGAAGGAATATATGTATGTATGTATATATGTATGTGTATTAAAAACTTGAAAGCGCAGCTACTAGATTTGGTACTCCTAATTTATGTTTCTAATTGTTATATATTTAGCGGTATTCCCCTGATTATATTTCGATTTCAAATAGATGAAACATTCTCGATTAAAATATTCAATTGTTTCCCACGAGTTTTCTGCTTGTAGGTAACTTTAAAAATTTTAAAAAACAATTCTCACGTTCCACGGAAATCTCTTTATGCTCAGTACTTTGACTAATGACCTAAAAAAAATAATTAGTAATTTTTGTTGTTCCTTAGTTTTCATTAGATAAGTATTATTGATATATTTTTATTTTCATTTCGGACAATGTCAACTTTGAATGTTGAGTAGTTGTTTAAAATGATCGATTATATTTTTGACATCTTTGTCAAATTAGTAGGCATTGAATTATTTGAACGGCAAAACAATCAAGACTGATTCCAAGTGTATTTGTAAATAAAATTATAAATTAAAAAACATTTGCAGGAAAATCTGTATAATGAACAATAACAACAACAGCAACGCAAACAATAAGGTGGTAACGGTGGTCGCCACTGCTGGCTATGGCCCAGATACGTTGACTGAGATCAGCTATACGGATACCAAAGTGATTGGCAATGGCAGCTTTGGCGTTGTCTTTTATGCTAAGCTGATGCCCAACAACGAAGCGATAGCGATCAAGAAAGTCCTACAGGATCGTCGTTTCAAGAATCGTGAGATGCAGATAATGCGCAAATTGAAGCATCAAAACATTGTAGCACTAAGGTATTTCTTCTATTCAACTGGGGAAAAGCGGGAGGATATCTATCTGAATCTCGTCATGGACTATATACCGGATACTCTGTACAAAGTGGAGCGACAATATGCCCGGGCCAAGCAAACAATGCCCGTCAATTATATACGTCTCTACATGTATCAGATGTTTCGGAGTCTGGCCTTTATGCACAGCTTTGGTTATTGTCATCGGGATATTAAGCCGCAGAATATGCTCCTCAATGCGGAGACAGGTGTTTTCAAGCTCTGTGATTTTGGTAGTGCCAAACAGTTGGTTGTTGGCGATGCAAATGTCTCCTATATCTGCTCCAGATATTATAGAGCGCCCGAGCTGATATTTGGCGCTACTCAGTATACAACTAAAATTGATATGTGGAGTGCTGGTTGCGTTGTCGCTGAACTCCTTCTTGGTCAGCTTATATTTCCTGGTGATTCGGGCGTCGATCAAATCACTGAGATTGTGAAGGTAATTGGAACCCCAACATCACAGCAACTGTACGACATGAATCCCAATTACAAGCAGTTGAAGTTAACACAACTCAAACCGCATCCATGGCCGAAGGTATTTCGCATACGTACATCACCCGAAGCAATTGATCTGGTGTCCAAGTTGCTCATCTATTCGCCCAATGAGCGGATTTCACCACTGATGGCCTGTGCCCATCCGTTCTTCGATGATCTACGTAAAGAACCCAATCAGCAGCTGCCCAATGGACGTCCTCTTCCTCCACTCTTTGAATTTTCGGAGTACGAGAGGAAAATTGAGCCGAAACTGATGCCATTGCTGCTGCCTACGGAGAGTCTTGAAAAGCCAGATACATCAAAAAACTCTGAGAATCGATACACTGCGGGCGAGGATTGCTCACCTCAAGTGGATAGCAATCAGTCAACTTTGCGGGAGTCCCAGCCGGGATCTCAACTCAATTCGTGCTTAGCCCCGCCAATATCAAGAGCATCTACGACCCTCCAGCGACTCGAATTGGGCAATGGTGATCATGTGGAGCCGATGGACACTGATGAGCCGGCAGCCGAAGATGCAGTTGATGATGAGCAAAGCGATAGCTCTGAGGGCACCACATCCAGTGATGAGCAACAAACCGTTGACGATGAGGATGACGTCGACGAAGGTTATGATAATGACGCTAGCCTTGTCAATGATGGTGACGATGATGTAGAGGGTCTGTATGAACCCTAAGTATTAATATTGTTTGCTTTCACATTCCGAGAACACAGCCACCAACAGCAAGCAATACAAATTACACGTGTAACGAAATATTGGCTGGAAAATCGAATACCCAATTTTCGCTGAGCTTGTCTTGGCGAATTGCAGTATATTTTTGTGAGGATGTCACTGCATACAATGACAACGTCTGACATATATTTTCATGACTGTCAACCATAAGATTAAGCAAAATAAATTAAATTAAATTTATTTGAATAAGAAATTGGCCGCTGTTAAATCTGTTGTAAGGTTTCGGCAGTAATGAGCGAACTGAACTGATCAAAATTGATCTGGAAAATACATATTATGGCCATCAAAATTTGATATTGGTCCTTAAATTTGACGACTCGAACTGAAATACTGCGGAAGATATAGCAATTAGGGTCTGATGGCCTGGGGGCGTCGGAGGTGGGCGTATCCCGATCTTTATATCGCCACCAACCTACCAGCCAAAATTTGGGGACTGTAGCCTGAAAATAGTGGGAGATATGTGAACATAGATCGATTTCGTAGCCCGTTAATGGAGGTTACACTTTGTCTGACGCGGGCACAGACCAATAAATGTTCCAAGTTTCAAGTCTTTTACTGAAGGACAGACAGACAGACAGCATGCCGGACATTGCTCAATACCTTCGGTATCAAAGTAGAAAATGAACAGTTGAACTCGAATATTTGATTTCTGCCAAGGATACTCTTGGATTTCTTTTCATTTGGCTTTCTTAAATCAGTTAATTTGATTTTAAGCAAATTGTATATTTGAATTGGGAATAAATACAAATGTGCTTATAATTAATCTAGATTTGATTCGCAGCAACAATTGATGCAGGCAATAAAAATTTAATGTCTATTGAAATCTGGCCTCGTAAATCTCTGGCCCCCAAAGGCAGCGTCAAAATAAATGAGCGGAGCGCACATTTTGGTCACATCATTTATAAGGTCGCAGAAATGTCGCCACATTCAACGAGAAACAGACGCCAGAGAAACACATACACACACACACACACACACATTCGAACGCAAGCGGAAAGGACATGAAAACGCCTAAAAGTATGCTTAATTATTGAAATGCCAAGCCGGTCAGGACAATGATGTCCTTGCTGCCATCTAAATACTATACATTTTCGCGTTTTATAGCGTCAGCATTTCGAACAGGACTACAAAATAACACGCACACATGTCCTGTTCCTGCTGCTGGCGACGGCTCACATTTCCTGCCACATCCATCATCCTGTAACCCTCGATGTGTGTTTTTCTGTGAGTGTGTGTGTGTGTGTGTTAATGTGGTAAAATGAATTTTCAGTTTCATTAGTTAAATTGAATAATGGAAAACTTTGCTCGCCACATTTGCCATACTTCTTGTTGTTGTTGTGGTTGTTGTTGCTGTTGTTGTTGCTGGCCTTGTCCTGGTCTGCCAACGAAAGTTACACTTCCTGTACACACACACACATTAAAACAACAACTATAGGTTCACAGGCAGCAAGGCAATAAAGCAAATTTATGCAAACGATAAATTTCGTGAGAGAGAATGTTTGTTTTGTTTTTGCCAGCCCAACTTGGCTGGGGCTTTATAGTTCTTCGTGTTGTTGTTGTTGTTGTTGTTGTACTTGTTCTTGTTGTAGCTATTACTGGCTATTGTAAGTGGCAGTGTTGCAAAAGGCGCTAAGTAACAGTAGCCCATTATTTTGAAAGTTGTTGAAAAGTCGCTGTCCGTGTTATGTAAATCGTTGAATACTTACTATTTAATCATGCACTAAATCCTGCACTTGCAAGGAAATACAATTTTATGCAGCCAAATTTTAAAAAAGGGTCAGCAAGAACAGGCTTAAGTGGTTGAAATCATATGAAATATTTATTTTTGTTTTCAGTTGAACTCCAAAACAGAAAACTCTTGTATTCAACTCTCTGGTCTCTTTCAAATATTAAATTACAATTTCCTTATTAACTTCTAAGCTTCTTGACAATACTCTACAGAAGATCATTGTTTGAAGACTCTGGACAGAGAGACAGACAAGGCTAAATGGACTCAACTGTTGATGCTGATCAAGAACATATGTATATACTTTATGGTGTCAGAGATGTTCCTTCACTCCAAATCCATTTGCACAACTTCAAAAATTCTTATAATTAGCCTTCAAATAAATATTCGAACTTTATAATAAACATCTAATGTGCTACTCAACTCTCATCCATCTTTTTTAACGTGGTAACTCCAAGCTAATCCCACATGTACCTGAAATGTGTGTTTAATCAAGCAATATCTGATTTGACGAGTTCATCTACGGCAAAAGTTGGCGAACACATGTATTTACTTAACAAGCGCGAGTCTCTTGTGCAGCAGCTATACCAACAGCAACAACAACAGCAACAACAACAGCAACAACAACAACAATAAGAGCAGCAGTACCGTAATAAACACGCCAAAGTGTTTGCGTGTTTTTCTCTGTGTGTGTGTATCTATCCAGCAGAGAGTGTTTCGGTTGGCCGTACAAAACCTTTGACTGAAGTGAGATTACGGTATGCTACACACTATATAATGGCAAATCATGGAGCCATGAACACGCAGGAGCGAGGAGACGTCTGACTTTTGGCGAGGTGCGGCGCACCACCAGTCGACTGCAGAAGCCAAGCAACCCACTCCAATAGCCAAGGCGAGCCCTGAAGCGGCAACAGCACCCAAGGCAATGAAACATTTTTCGGTAGCAAACGCCCATTGGGGGAGTGGTTGGGGCCCAGGCACTAACTTGCAGGCATTTTACGGCCTTTTGGGCAACGGGAATGGTCTTCGAAAGGGAACTACACTCACAAAAAAGTAGCGTAGTTTGTAAGCAATATAACAAGTTAGACCACAAAAGGAAATTATTCCAAAATTCCTGAAGTTAAAACTGATTCAGATAAGAGCACATCCAAATACATTTATTAAACCAATAAATTAATTAATTCTTAAAATAATATATTTAGTGGAGTTTCAGGTACTTTAGTTCTAAGATCAATTAAGATATTATAATGAAATTAAACAAAATCAGATTTGATTGAGGATTAAGATTTATTTATTTTATAAAGTGTGCAAATTTTAATATTGAGAATCAATAAGGATTTAAACATTGGGAAAACACAGAAAAACTAAATCAGGAAAAAAAAAGATTAAGAAAAGAAGATAAAAAAGGAAGAGGCGAAAGATGGAGGGAAAGAAGAAATCAGAAAATATCTGAATCTGTAGAATTGAAACACTAGAAATTATATCAGTAATGTACTTGAAATTAGTACTAATTTATTCTCTGAGTGCGGAGCTGTAGCGGAGTGAAGGCAGTGGGTCATGGTGCTTGTGTTGTTGTTGTTTGTATCTCTTGTTGTTGGTATCTCTGGCTGCTTTCAATGGCTACTAACAAGCAGCCGTCCGCCTAAGGTGAATGCGGTTAAAGTGTTTTTAGTTAAAGCACTCGGCTACGACCATTTGCATAAACGCCTGGTAAACAGGCAAACAAACCAATAGACTGCCAGCTAAAGAAAGAGACCGAATGTGTGGCTGAGTGTGTGTGCGAAAGGGAGAGCGCTAGAGAAATAAGCTACATTGCTATTGCAACTGGCTGAATTTCGAGTGAGACCAGAATTATTTTATTTCCGTTTCCGGGCACGCACACTTGTAGCTCTGCAGATGTATCTGTAACTGTAGTCAAGTGCAATGTGCGCCTGCGGTTGCTACCTTTCTGCACTCTGATAAATTTTCACTAAATGCAATTTTAATGGGCTTTGTACAACAGCCGAAATATGCAAGTGAAGCCACCCAAACAACTAGCCCAACTATCATTCCATTCATTCATTCGCTCGTTGTAAACGTTAGAGATGAACAGCACTTAAACTTGTTTGAAAATTTCTAAACTCTGAACTGGAGTGCTAGAAAAGGTAATTGATGCTACACTCACAAGTGATATATAAGTTGAAAATTAACCTATGAATTGTAACATCATAAACACCATTTAATTTGAGATATTAAACCAAGCTTAAAATAATTTACCCTTTAGTTATCTTCTACTTTCAATCTCAGTGGTAATTAGCCGTTTAAAGCTGCTGTTAGACATTCGAAAAGATTTTTAGTGTTAATAAATATTAAGTAGATGATTTCAGTTTAAAGAGACCAATAACCAAAAATGTATGCAAATGGAAAAATTATGCATTGTAAAACGATTTGCAGAAGTGCAAAATACAAATTCGCTAATTAGAATAATGTATTAAAATAATCACTCTCAACCTTCTTGCTCATCTCTACAGGTTATTTTGAAAATGTATTTGGCCATGGTGGGGGGAGATGAGACCTGACCCGTGGGTGACTGGAGATGGGGAGTCGGACTGCGGTTTGCTCAAATAAAGCAGTTCCAGTTAGTTATGCGCAGCTTGCGGTTTTACTTTGACTATTTTTGCGTGCACAAATTTCAAATGCATTTCAACGTGCCGCGGTGGCATCAGGCTGGAATGGGAGGAAGATGAGGAAGGGCAGGGCAACTGTATAAATGCCAAACACACTAATTAGTGAAATTCTTCGCTTTAATGCAGTTAACGGATTCCACATAAATTCATTATTGAATTGACACGCCCCCAAACAGAATGAAAAAAAATATTGATAGTTTTTGGCATAGTGAAAAATAAAACAACGAAAAGAAAAGACAAAAGGCAAAAATTGAACACGTTCTTTTTCCAAAGCGTCAACTTGTGAGATTGAATTGAGGCACCGCATGTTGACCATTTATGCACTTGAACTTTATGAAAAGCGCAAGAGTTTCCGCAAAATTGAAGTTTTAATTGGATTCTCGATTCAATTAACAGATTTGTCAGCATGTAACAGTTTTATGATGCTCAGTACACTCAGGAAAAAAATGTTAGCCCAGGTAATCGGAGTCACATTACTATCGCTCAAAAGACCAGAAATAAATTGAATATTTTAAAGGCGAATCGCATGGATTCAAGTAGTAAACTCATTAAAAATGGGCTCAGATTGTCTCAGCATATTAGAAAATGAAGACACTTTATTTAAGATTGTTGTCTTCTTAACTCTATTTTTTCCTTCTTAGAAACTGCTTAAATAAATAACTTAATGAATGAAATAACTTGAATCAAGATTTTCACATTTGTTTTACAATGCATATTTATAGTTCTAATAAATGAATTTCTGAACTTTGAAACTTTCTTTCCAACATGCTCTGCAAGCTTTATTTGTTGAGTGTAGCAGCGGGTACGGTGGCAGTTGCGGCAACAGCATGTGTTTTTGCTAGTGGGCGTGGCCGTTGCGCCCTCAATTGATGCTTTTACTTAGTTACCTTGGTGTGCGCTTTTCAAGCCGCATGCAATTTATTGAAATTGATTTGCCATTTTAATGGAATTACTGTGCCAAGTTCTCTAGCCAGCATTCCCAGCTCGGCGTTTAATTGAAATCTTTTAATTAGTTTGATTTTCCAATCAAGTGCCACTGAGACTCCACAATCCACAATCGCCAGCCCACTCCGGCCCACTTCTGATCAGATTTGTGGTCTTATTCTCACCCATTGTTGAGAGCGTTAAGCGAAACCCAATTAGTTGCAATGCCTTCGACTATGCTTCAAGCTCGAGGCTTCAACTTCCATTACTTCATGTTGTCGAGCGCACGTCGATTGTCTGTCGATTACAAATACGACAAGGGGAAAGGTTCCGCCCCAAGAGCGTGCTACGCCAGCCCTGCCCTAGTATGCAAAAGCGACTCCACTTGGAGAAAATCTCAATTCGATTTTCAAGAATTCTTAACTTAACACGAGAACTAAAACTTATTTTAATTAAGAAATTCGCATGCTGAGAAGCAGTTTTTCCAATGTTGTTATTTGGATAACTTTAACCATTGATTCTTAAATCAAACACGAATTATATTTGAATTTGTAACAGCACATTTCTTTAAGTGTGTCTCCTCCGATATTTTACTCCCCTGCTTTGCTTTACTGCTGCTCGTTGCGTAACATAATCATTATCCTTGGATTAAGTGGAGTGGTTGCTGGGCGCTGCCAAAGGATTTCGCCTATTGATGCCACCAAAGTGAAAGCCAAATCCGCATAATATCAATTTGCTTTCAACGTTGTCGCCGTCGGCCTAAATAAACGAGTCGAGACAGTTGACGCCGTAGCCGATACAACCGACATGAATTTTACCTCATTGTGCAGCTGCTTAACTGTTTCAGCTTAGGGGCTGATTGGAGCTCCTGAAATCGGAGTGATTTACAGGCGAAGTAAGCTAAAGGCCACCTTAAAGTATACAGAACCAAATCCCTATGTTTCACATTGTCAAGCGTCGCCCATGCTTGGTTTATAATTAGACAGCTATCTGAAGGTAAATAAAATTTATGGTAAAATTGTATTATATTTATTATAAATAGATGTCTCGACTGACTGACTGACTGACTGGTTTTGGCGTGGCAAGTGCTATCTATTTTGTCTATTAAATAAATAGGTGTCCAGACTGTTTGACTGACTGGTTGATTCAGTGATTCAATGTCAAGCCTTAAAAAAGTGTATGCCAATAAAACTATAGTAGGAAAATAACGCATCACTCAGTCCTTATAGTTGTTAAATCAAAAACTTTTCACTTGCTCCCTCAATATCTCAGCACCTTAGGCATTTAGATGTGCTACTCTTCATTTCATTTGTGAAAGTGTCACTTCGTAAGCATATTCATTTATATGTATGCGTTTCTTAGCTTGCTTGCCAATAACTACTTTCTTCAGCCAACTGAAAGTTGCCTCTTACTTCTATGCAAATGAAGGCACCACACACACTTAACTTGGCATTCGTTATCCCTCCCTGATGAGGATGAGGAGCGACTGAGAGACCGAGTCGTCGCCCAGCCACTTAGAACTAACCATAATTCACATTAGCTCATCAGGCGAGCAGCGAGCAGCGAGCAGGGTGAAAACGCAACAAGCCCGCTGACAAATCCATTATAAGCTTATGCCAAAAGCGCTATGTAAACTTTTCACACGAATTGCCAGTTTCAGTTTTTCTGCTCTTGCTCTTGCAGACAGTGCGGTGCAATTATTTTAAATGCGCCGCCAACAAACTAACCAGACTAAAAACTCACAACACCCGCAATGTCACTCACACACACAGAGCGAAAAAGTCAACAACTTTGTTCTCAAATCATTTTGATAGTCTATCGATATTAATATAACTGCAGTGCTTCTAGGTAGAACTATTCTAGAATTTTAAACATTTTAGTAATTGACTATTTGCTTACTGAATAATTATTGAAAGATTGTTTTTGATAGGTTAAAGAATTTCTTAGCTAATTTTATATTTCTTATATCAAGCAGTGATTTTATTATAATTATTAGAGTCAGTCCTAATTGATCACCTGATTCGTGATCAGTTGACTTTAATTTTAGCACTGCTTTTGTCGCCGTGTACACAAGGGCTCCCTCATTTCCAGCCAGGACTCGGACTAAGCCGCAGCCGGAACAGGAACTGGAGTTGGAGCCGGAGTCAAAGCCAAAGCCAAAGCCAAAAGGACGAGCCAACAACGTACGACGTACGTGCATAATTAATTCAGTGCATAAATTCAAGACGCTGCCTCGATGCGAGTCGACTCAGAAAAGCCTGGAGAAGCCAGTGGTGCGAGTAAGTCTATGAAATTATAAACTTTATCTTACACCATTCGCGAGCTGGCTTTTTGATGTCGCTGCTGACACCAGATGACTAACTGCACATGGCTTTAAATAAATTAAGACGCCAACAATTTGCTGCTTGGGGACCTCTTTCTCAGATTGTCGTTGGGATAATTTCACACTGAAACATTAGCTGCACTGGAACATCGGCCTCTAGAGAGTCGCTGCAATCTCTACCGAAACATGCCCAGATGTTATGCGTACCAAACAACAGCCCATACAAATAAGGCAATCCAAAAACTTTCGCAATTTGCCATTTTCAGTGACAAAGTGCTTGTTGCTTTTGAAGATACTCTAGTTTCTCGTATACATTTTTATTCATCCAGATATGTTTTTGAAATTAAGTATTGGAATTTACATTTCTACTTGAATGTTTATATACACGAGTACATTGAATAAACTGTATATAATATATATAAGTAATAGCATTTTTTTCATTTTTGTTGTGTTTAGAATCTGTTTTTTGCAGGCAATGAGCAAATTTGGTGTCACAAGAGGAAGAATGAAGAAATTATATTTGAAATTTATGATATATATTTTTGAATATTAAAAACCTTACCATCGATCAGTGCATATAGATATTGGCATTAGGCGTGGGCAAAAAATTATATAAGGACATTTTGAAAGGAGTTTGTTTTGGTAATAAGTGTTTGGTCTTCTGCCTGCCAGATGATATGTACACATAGTTGCACAACATACCCTCTCCTAATTCCTCTTTTAATTCTGCAGGATATTGGAAAAAAAAAGTCTAGCTGCTGTCGCCAGTTTGCCAGTTTGCCAGTTTTGCCCGTTTGGCATTTCATCTAGTGGCCCATTCTCTGTACTTTGTTTTCTGTTCTCAAGTGCTTTTGCTCTTTGCATTTTGGCATTGTCAGCAGACGGCATCCTTTATATCCTTTGATGCCTGGCAGCTGGCTTAACTCCTAGACTCTCGACGTCCTGGTAATTGAAAACGCAAGTTATTTCGCACTTATTATGAATGAGGGCGTAGGGGCTGCATAGGGATGCGAAGGGCCTTAAGATGGGTTGACAACGGGTTAGCTCTGAGAGTGTCGCACTTACTTATTGTATTAAGCTGATTTTCGGCAAGTTTGTAATTAGTAAAGTTTTGATTGTGCGCACTGAGAGAGAGAGAGAGCAAGAGAGTACGGTTTTTCTTCATATTTTCTCGCATTTCCACTTGCCTCGAAATTGCTTTCCATGTCCATGCAAATTAACATAAGCCGCCAGATGGGCGCACTTTGCATAAATACGAGCATCGAGCATCAAGCATCAAGCATCAAGCATCGAGTATCAAGTATCAAGTATCGAGTGTCAAATTTTTGCACTGCATTTCCCACTTTACAGTCTGCAGCTGCTGTAATCATGGGCGTAGCTGGTTAGGGGCAACTCGTCATAAATTATTTTAAAACACTACAATTGAAAAGTCAATTTTAATAAATCCCCTTCAACCGTTTTCAATGGATGCAGGGTATTAAAAAATCATTGGCAATTGTATAAATGTTTAAAACCAATTTCTCATCCTCGGATGAGCACGGATAGATCTGACTTTAAGTTCGATTTTGATTAAATTATAAATTATACATGCCAATTTTATTGGCTTACAGAATTGAGATTGATTCACTACACTCTCAACTGAAAACAACTTCTTAAATTCTGTAGTTTCAGTAAATTCAAAATCTAACCAATCCAGAGAGAACAAATTGTTTTCAAAATAATTGGGCATGCAAATCCACGATTTGGCTCGAACCAAATAGTGAGCAGGACGAACTGCATGAAGGGTATCGAAAGCCGCTTTGCAACTCATTGAAGGAGCCGGCAGAAGGAGCCGGCGGAAGGATGCCGAGTTCGTTTCTCACATGTGGCTCCGGTCAGGAAGTGCATAAATTGTGCAAAGACCTATCTGGACAAGCAACTGCCTCCACCTGCCACCAAAGTAAGTAGCTTAGTGCCATGAAAATGGGGTGCGGAGGCAAAGAGGTTCTCTGATCGACATGCACACGGCCAAAGTTATTTAAAATTTGTTCGGGCGAAAGGACGATAACCATACTCGTAGCCAAGTGAAGAAATGCATATGTGCATTTTACTACCTCCTTTGACGTTTACAGTCCATTAAAAAATGCAAATCGCAACGGGTGGCAATAAAGTTTGCTGCTGTTGCAAGCTCTTATAAAAAATAAACATTCAAAAGTGGGAATTGTTGTGCCTTGCTGAGGTATGATTGTTCTTGATGTTCTGACTGAAGAATGGAATCTATACATGTTAATTTTATTTCCAAATAACTCCAGTTAAATATTCAAATTATAAATGTTGCTAAAAAAAATAAAATAAATGTTGTGCAGTCAAATTAAAAAGTTCCCTTACCGAAATCTGATTTCTAATTAAACTCTAAAATCTCATCATATTAATTTAATTTTTGAATAATTCCTGTTCAATATTAAAATCTGATATGTGTATACCTTATAGGTATACTGGCTGAGTAGCATACCATTTGGTGACTATATAGCAAGGGAGGTCCATTTCTATTGATAGTCCAAACATCCAATTTCCAATACAGTTGCCAGCCACACGCGACAGGATCAAAGAGCAGCACAAGGACTACAAAAAAGAGAAGCATACATCAGCAGCGTGCGACAAGGGACATTGAAAAAAGTGTAGTGAACTGGACAATAGGCAATGCTGTTGCCCACCTGACTGCCGGACTCGCCTGGCCGCCTGCCAGTATGACTGAATGACTGAATGACTCCCTGCCAGGATGCGTGACTGGTAGGCACGTTGATTGGGAATGCGTTCATATCCTGCTGGCGCAGCATCCGGTGAGGGACTCAAAAATTGTGGCACATCAGGTGTTTGTCAGTTTTCCAGTTTGGTCGTCCTGCTTCACCGACCTGCTCTGGTCCTGCTCCTGCACGGCGATTGATTCTGTGCCCAGTTTGAAAACAAACTAATAAGCTTCGTATAGCTGCAGTGCTTTTATTGTTGTGCAACAGTGCGTAGGTGTTTCTGCAACGTTATTCACTCACACACACACACACACATGCCACACACATATGCACAGTGGTGTACACGTGTGTGTGTGTCTTAAGCGCACAACAATGCTCCTTGCCACGCCTGAACTGTTCGAATACAGGATCAAAGTTTACTACGACTGTTGCACGCAAACAGTTTGCATTTGTTCACACGATATTTTTTGTTAAAATCACATATTAAATGACATAACAGAGGCAACACATAATCTGCAGTCTTGTGTCTACCAAAAATAAACAAACAAAAATTGAAATCCAAAGTTGAAAAATAACAGCCAAATATTTTAAAAGATTTGAATATTTTTTAATAAATTACAAATGCTGGTACTACAAATGGATGTTAGAAATAACTGAATTAATTTGAATTCGCGAGAAATTCAAACAATTTCAGTAAATCTTGACTTATTTCGATAATTAATTGAATTAGATTGCAGAAAGTGCATAAATTTCATGGTGTCGCCATCTAGCGTTTAGTAGTCAATACACAACATAGCACTGCTTCGGCAGAGGTTGGGCACTGCTTGCAAAGCTGTGAGCAAGCGAGTGAGTGCGACTGCTTAGCAGCAAAAGCTGTATGCTCTGTCACTTGATTCAATATTTAAAATATAAAAATTAATACGTTAATCGAATTCGAGGTAAACAAAATGAAAAAAAAGCTGACGGCAAAAAAAGGGCTATTAAGATAACAACTGATATTAGTACAGAAACATATGTTTAGGCTTCAAATCGATATACGCTTTATATCGCTTATAGATTTTGGCAGTTAAATAAAAAAGCTCAATTCAGGACATGCGCAGAAAAACAAGAATGTTGACCTTAGGCACAACAACAATTATAAAGGAACAGCAAAACTGAGAACAGCAGCAGCGAAAAGCAATGCAAAGCACATTGTGCCATGCTTGCTGCGCAAACAAAAGGCGCGAATCCAAAACGGACGACTGACAAGAAAAAAAGCCGAAAAATAAAAAAAAACACGCATCGAAAGCAATCGCATAATAATTTAAGACCCTTGATGAATGCCTTTGCGTACGCTAAAGAGCAGAGGTGCAAACGGGAGGGAAGCGAACGTATAATTTTTAAGTACTCAGAAGGTTCTTAAGAAGCACAAGAGTAACTCTGGCCAAAGCACATTTTTCATTTCTTTTATTTTTATTTTTGGTCTGCAAACTGCGAAGCTCTGCTTTGCTCTTATCAGAACATATTATTTCTGCCCCCTGATGCTGTACAGCTTTCAGTACTCAGTGAACTCTGAACAGGGAAACAAGTCTTGACAAAATACATTTATATATATATATATATATATATGTAAAACAAAACGCGTTTTATTTTCATGACTAATAGTAAAGTGTGTGAATAGCAAAACAGCAAATATACACATATTTCAATACAAATTTAAACAAAATAAATTGTATATTAATAATATATAGATAAAAGTGCTGCTGGGATCAGAAATATGCTTCAAAAACCTTGACCTTGAGTCGTGAAAGTGTTTAACAAACGAGAATTGCATTTAAACAGAACTAAAATTAATTTCCCAGCTTTGTGTAAGTTTTCAGTAAATTATAAGCACATTTCATCAGAAGAAACCAAGCAAATACCAGACCTTAAATATGCATTGAAGATTGGCAAACGAAATTTGCCCTTCTGCAAGGTTTCTTGTGTGGCTGCAAAATATACGTCAGATGTATTGTTTGTGTGACGTCACAGCACACAGACACGTACACACATCTACGCACACAGCTACACCCACACCCACCGCTAATCGGTTTATCAACGTCACAGCATTTTCAGACACTTTGGCGCCAGTTTCCATTCTCATTACAAAAGTATACTCTTAAGTTGATTATTTAAAATTACTATCATTACAAAAGTTTGCTCTTAAGTTGATTATTTAAAATTGACTTTAAACTGCAAATCTGATGCAATACACATAAATAATATGGTCAGCTCCTTAGTTCAGTAATCTGAGATTTTATTTGTCCAGCTTACACATTGAGAAAACCCTCCGAAGAGCTCTGGCGGCTTAGTATAAATCTGTCAATTAATATATGTATGTTCACTCAATGCCCTGCACCCTGTAAATTGGATGGGTGTGTTTTTTTTGTCTTTGATCAACTTACGAGTTGGTTATCGAATTTGTGCATGCCTAAAGCTCATATATGTGAAAATAATACAAATATAAACGAATTTTAAGTGTCTAATTTATTGTTACTTACAAATAACATTTCAAAACGTAATTTAATAAAAACGGATTAAGAAATGCCATTTATCAGTTTTGTGCAAAATTAAGTGGGGAATAATTTTGTTAAAAATAAATTATATTTTATTGATTAGTAGAATGATTTATATGACGGGCAGGTATACCTTCAAATCTACTTAATTCAATTTAACAAACATTTGTAGAATGCAAGATACATTCTCAACTTTATGACATTTAACACCAATCACCAACTATTTTTTTTTATCACTAATTAAGGTAATAATATAATATAATACATTATTTATGCTTAACATATGTTTACACATTTATTAATATTTATGTTTTGATTGTTAGGCTTCAAAACACGTATTTGTCACACTACATAAAATCTTCTGGGCATATGGAAATATTATATTTTTATATGGCATCATTATAAATACAAACAAATCGTGTTATAAATCACTTAGTACATGCGCCGCTCTCTAAATGCAAAACATCACGACAACCGCAACAAGCTTCAACTAGAATTTGAATTAAATTCAGTGACTTTGCGTACATTAAGCGAGGTACTTATAAAGTTATATATATGTTCTATATACCTCAACTCACTGACGCTTGAGCCACCACGCCAATTGTTGTTTGCCTAAGCTACTAAGCAAACCTAACGTTGAGCAATACGAAAAACGAAATATAGAAAATTATTTTTAAGCAGATACACGTTTTGATCAATAAACTAGCTGTGAAAAAAGTGATGTAAATTCCAGTAATAAAAAAATAGCATATTACTACATTTTTTATTAAAATCCCACAAAGAGTCTATTAGTGAATTGTGCAGAGGAATTGAAACTGTCTCCGGGTCACTTCATTGTCAGGAATTTGCGTTGAGGCAGTTGTGTGTACACTCATAAGAAGAAAAAATAAATAAATAATGAACTATAGAGTTCTAATAATCGCAATACATATTTTGTCAGATTTCCTTTCTTAAACCAGATTCACCATTTTTATTACATTTTAATATAAAACTATTCTATTCTAAAACTGAATTTTCCTCTCTTTTTTTTGAGTGTATACATTGCCCCAGCTGCGGATACATTCAATTATAGGTTGGCCCAAGACAGAGTGTGGGATTTCAAATACTTATAAGCGCGAAAAATCTGTAAGCATCGCAACAAATTTGCACAACTCAACGACTGAGAAACGTGTGAAAGATGCATTAAGTGAGCTCTAATCTACGAGATTCGTTTGTATCTGCAGAACTGGTACAGTTGTCCAACTCATGGCGACTTGATATATTTCAAAAACTACCCATCCGATAATGTACGTAGCACGTGTGTAATGAGCTCACAAAGCAAGAAGCATTCAGATAATTAGTTATTGCGTACAAGTATCTTTTAGATAAAAATGACGCGCACTTTTCCCGGTGGAGAATACTTGTGTACAAACAATTAAAAGCGAACACGTTGGTAGAATGAGAAAAAAGAAGCAAAAAAAAATTAAAACAACTTTTGTGACGGCAACAGCAGAAATTCTGTTGAAAGCCGAAACACAACAAATATATAACTCGTTTTTGGTTGAAAAATTAAAATTTAAAAATTGCCGGTTAGAAACGTGCGAGCCCTCTACCGAAAACAGCAAACAGAAAACAATCAACCTCGAACAAGTTCGATGTAGCTCATACTCAGAGCTTTGCCGACTCAAAGCAAAGCTTTGACGCGACTAGGTGAGCAAAGCTTTAACTGGGCAACGTGTGAAGTGAGTGCAGGGGATGCTTTGAGTCAGCTATAATCAAACTCTCGCCGAGATTGCGCCGCGAAAAAGATGCCGTTGGTGTAAAGCAGGAGGCAACAGCTCCAGCTCTCTTGTCAGTCTGCCGTATTCGTTGTTTGCGTGCGGTTCGGCGTTGTTCTCGTTGCAGTTGGACGCTTAACGGATTTGTGTGGCGCGAAATATATTTGTATTTGCTTTTGAGAAGGTAGCTAACTCAATAGATATATCCAGCGAATAATATTTTAACAACTGACTGTGTGCGTGTGTGTGTGTAATCTTGGCCAGCAAGACAATATTTAAACTGTCATCACAGCCTGTTTTTATGTGCGCAAAAGAAATAAGCAAATAAAAAATATATTCGAGTATATTAAAACAAAAAAATATTTATTTTAAACCAAACAGTGCAAACTTTGCTCAACGAATTGAAATACTCGCGAATATTCGGAAAAGGCAAAAAGTCACACCTATTAATCAAATAACTTATAAACATTAGCTTTAATTTCAGAAATTTATTTTATTAATACACATGTATAATGCATTAAATAAACGCTATGAAAATCGAGAATTTAAAACATATGGTGGAAAAATCCAAAAAAAAAAAAAATAATTAAAGCAAAATTCACACCTCAAAACAAAATTCAATCAATTCTAAATTTGAGCATTGTTTAACAGGCACAGACAAAATTCTCCAGAACTTCTTAATATTCCAGAACTTTATTTACGAAATTCATACTGCATTAATTATGCTTTACCACATTGTGTAAAAATATTTAATGCATATAACATGTTTTGCTCTGATAGCAACTAGCAATGGCACGTGCATAAGTAGATAGTATGTGTATGTGTGTTTTATATGTTTATAGATAGCTGAAAAACTATTGTACGTTTGTTTACGGTATTACGATTAATGGTTTTTCTTTCCTTTCTTATTTTGGTGTGTGCATACGCAAATTGGGCAACACTCTAATAAACACACACGCGTTCACAGACATAGCCTAATGAATCAATACACTATTGTTCAACTCATAAAGTAATTTTGTTGGCTAAAATTGGGCCACCTTAATGGCTGAGTGAAAGGTAGAAAGGCATTGACAATGAGTAGATCGACACGTAGGTAACTTAGTTCATTCATATAATGGTTTATCAATTAACAATTACAAATACAATTGCTGTTCATTGTAAAAATTACATGGAAGTCATGAGTCAGAAAATGTTGTAAGCTTCGTAGTAATTTCATGATATTACAGTCTTTGCAAGTTTCCGTTTCGTATTCGATGTCAGTACTTAATCCAGAAAAAAACCCAATTAAAAATTTTGCTGCATCAAATTGACCACTATGATTGCCACACAAACGATGCAAAATATTCGACAGATTTTCAGAAAGGCCATAATATAATTTTACACGCCGTTCGGCTTGGTTGCTCAACTGAAAACGTGAAAGAAGCACTTCCATTGGAGTAATTAGCAGCTAAAGTTTGTAGGAAAACAACAAAAATTCACTAATGACCAAATACCCTGTAACATACTTCCTGTATCTCTTATTGCTCTCATTTGCTGTTGATACACTCAAAGAAAAATACATATTTATATTAGTATATTATGAATTTAAATCAAGAAATCAGGAGAAGGTATAAATAAATATTTCTGACTTCGATTTTCTCTGAGTGCAAATACTCTTTAATTCCGACAGTAAAAACTAATTCGTATTTTTAATTGCTCTCACTTGCTGTTAATATGTTAATTTTGAGAGGAAAAAAAATAGTAGAATATTATGTTCTGATGTTGGCAGCTCATTAGTTTATTCACCTGTTTGTTCTACCTGAATTGAATAGTGGTAGAATCATAGTTGAATCACATCTGTTGTTATTCTTGCTTGGGTGTTATGCTAATTTATGCAAAACGTGTGCCCAGTTTTGCCGGTTCTTGCTCTGGGGAGGAAGTACCTGACTTATATAATCGTAACAGAGTAAACAAGTGACCTAATCAAACCAAATAGGAAAGAGAGGGAAGCGCGCGTGGTTTATTTTCCATAGCCTTGATTTGTTATAAAGTAAATATTTGTATAACTATATATTATGGGCCGACACTCGCCCCATGTGTCAACAGTTAATCTCGCGCTCTGTCAAACATTTTGTGTATAGCATATTATTTAATGAAAATTGTTCGTGGTTTAACGAACTCGTTGAAATCTCATTTATTTCCTCATCGCGGGTCTAGCTGATAATTTAAGAGGTCGTGTCTGATTGTAAGAGAAGGTACACACCGAGCGTAAGCAAATGTCTGCAGTGCCCGAAAGGTTTAAGAAGTGAAATACAAAACGAAATTCGCCAAAGTTAAAGTGCAAAATGTGCCACAAAAAGTGCTGGGCCATTGAACTTTGATTTGCCATTTACTCAAAAATAAAATGAAATAAAAAAAAAAAAATCGAAACACAAAAAATAATAAGCACAAAGTCGTGCAAGATTTAGATTTTCAACTCAAGATTATGAAGTAATTGGCATAAAAGTTATTTGGCTTCGAAAAATACTTTAATGGAATGAATACTTATCAGAGAGCCACGTGTTTTGCATAGAATAACTGAATGATTATTTGACAAGCTAAAATTAGCAGAAAATTAAAACAATTTTATGAGCTATTAAAGTGATGCTATAAACAGTAAAATGCAAATGTTGATCAGTTTAGATAAATGTTAAAATGTTTAGCTAAAAATAGGCATTTCATCTTATTAGGAAGCTGACAAATAAGTTGAAGGCATAAGATTAGTTTTTTAAATAAATAACTACAATTATTTTGAAAATATATAGTATTTCATTCATTTTGTAATATATATAATATTTGAATAAATGTATAATTTAAGTTGAGCAAATGCCTATAATTTTAAGACGCAAATTATAAAAGTATTGCTCATTTCATTTTACAATATTTTACCCACTTTTGATTACCTTTTACTTTGCAGGTTGCTTCTTAAAAATCACACAGCTGCAACATGGAAACGGAGTCACTGAATCGAAAGAACTCCTCACGGAAGAGCTCCATTGTAAATGGCAATGGTGACGCAACCGACAAACTGACCAGCGGCGATGATGGCGCTGGCGGGGATGGTGGCGGTGAGGTGACGCTTAAGGCCAAAATGAGCTTATTGAATGGCTGCACGGTCATTGTGGGCTCCATCATTGGCTCGGGCATCTTTGTATCACCCACCGGAGTGCTCATGTATACGGGCAGTGTCAACTTGGCACTTATTGTATGGGTCATTTCCGGACTCTTCTCAATGGTGAGTGAGTAATTAATTCAAATTGGGGTCAGCAGCCCATAAATATCGTTTGTTGTTGATATGCAAATGAGCTAAGGGCTCAGTTAGCTTACCACAGAATCACAACTGTTGCGGCTGCATTGATACACTCTAGAAAACAAAATTATATCCAACAGTGTTTGGAAAATCAACTATGAAACGAGAAATGATTTTGAATTTATGAGATACATTTCTTTAAAGTAGAATTGCCTGCAAAGATTCTCTTTTATTTCAACTTTACAAAAATATGCCTACAAAAATAAGTTCGATTATTTTAAATTTGTAGAATTCACTTACATGTATGTTCTTAAAAATAAAATTGGTTTTGACTATATTCTAAAATCTAAGGCACATACTTTTCGCTTAGTGTACTAATCAATTAAAGTAATAGATATGCGAATGCCGCTGTGAAACTGTGAAAAGGACTCCAACACTCAATTACAAATGCTGACAGCGTTTTGTCTTTTAATGAAATTATTGAAATTCCCGCACACACACACACACACACACAAGCAGAGCTATACGTCAGTACACCCAACACAGATACGGGCCTGACACGCCCTTGTCAAAAGCACGCCTTGCGTCTGGCGTTCGGTATGAAATTACGTATACGCTGCGTGGTCGCTGCTTGGCAGTCGAGAAAATGCTTGAAATGACAGGCACTTTGTGCTTGAAAACTGAGCATAGAAATCACTTAAAGAATAAAATTAAATTCTCATTTATTTCTCCTCCATTATAATTTAGGTGGGCGCCTATTGTTATGCGGAACTGGGCACGATGATAACCAAATCTGGCGCTGATTATGCTTACATTATGGAAACTTTCGGACCTTTTATGGCATTCATACGTCTCTGGATCGAGTGCATGATTGTCCGTCCCTGTTCGCAAGCGATTGTTGCATTAACATTTAGTACCTACGTCCTGAAACCTTTCTTTCCGGAATGCACACCACCGGAGGATGCATCACGACTGCTCGCCGTCTGTTGTATACGTAAGTAGAACAACAACAACGACAATTCTAATATATCATAGTAATCGATGCGTGAGTTTCCGCCTTAAAAGGGTGTGCCGCACTTGAATTCACATATTAAATTTGCCTCCTCTTGCTCGTAAAACCTTTGAGAAAAAAGTCTCAAAGTCAGATATGCCAAACGAACAACAAATGTTTCCCTCTGACTGTAACATAGATTTGCACAATTTCATGATACCCCTTTTGCCCATTCTGACAACCACAAATTTTTATAGATTAGCTGCACTCGCAAATGCGTACTTGACCTATTGATTGGACCCAATTCGTTTTATAGATCCCCTGAGAACAGAGTAAATATGAAAAGTGTTTGCCATTGGCTTATCAGCAGCAGTTGTTGTTACCCAGGCTGGAAGCACTACAATTTCCGATTTTGTTTTGTTTTGTTGACGCACAATGTATAAAATAGTTGAAATCAACAGCAGAGAAATAAATATATATTTTTGTGAATAGATAAAGCTAGCAGCTGAGATTCATGTTTAAGTATTCTAATCACAAAAATGTATAGTGTTGGCAACTGGAATGTAAACTCGCTCTCATACCATTTCAGAGAGATTTTAGCAGTGTTTATTGAAAACATAATATTTTGATAAATATAATTGTTATCAGTATAATAAGTTCTTTTGATAAAGCGTTCTCTTTTTGTGCTCTGTAGATTAGATATTCAAAAAATGTAAATAATTAAGCAGAACATTTTAATCTTTAGTCAAAGTAAAATCATATATTTTATATACTTCTTGAGCAAACTAACAAATATTAGATGCAATAGGTTGTAGAAAATATAGATCAAATAATAGTTTTAATTGAATCTAAGTTGACTAGAAATTATTTGCTGTGGTTTATTCTATTAACTGGTTTTACTGATTGAAATTTAAAGGCATTTGCCAATTCCTTTATATTATTACTTCCATTTTCACTTAATTAAAGTTAATTAATTCATCATAGTAAATATTTATATGTATGATTATTTTATATAAATTGATTTAACCTTTGGGAGATCTCTTTTCCTGATTTAAATATGTTTTTCTCTGGCTCGAGGTGTTTTTTTTTATTATTATTTAAACATTAGTATAAAATAGAACCGCTGATATATCAGAGTTAGTTGTTGCTACTTATTTTTTGCACACTTTGCACTGCCCAAATGTCAAGATGTGTATAAATAAGTGTTGCACGTTGATAATGTGTGGACTGACTGATCGTTTTTATACTACTTATTTAATAATGATTTAATGAAGCGGATTTCAAAGTGCTCCAGCAATACCAAATACAACAACAACAACTATAACAACAATAGTAAAAAGAGAACAGAATGTTTAGTATAACATTGTGTAAATCCTCGCATTATTACATCATCCGGATGATACTCAGTTCATTGGAATTGATGGCTTCTGTAAATCGCTAACGAAACTCCTTTGTTGTCATTATGTGTGTATATTTGCAGTGGTGCTGACTCTGATCAACTGCTGGGACGTTAAATGGGCGACCGCTGTGCAGGATATATTCACATATGCGAAAGTAAGTTAAATGGCATTTGCAATTTAAAACCCAAAACGAGAAAGATTACTACAGTGCCCGGGTTGAATTGGCATTCGCAGCTGCTGGCCTTGTTTATCATCATTGCGACGGGAGTGTATCAACTATATCTGGGCAATGTGAAATACTTTACGTTCGATAACAGCGACACGCAGGTCACATCCTTGGCATTGTCCTTCTACTCGGGACTGTTTGCCTACAACGGCTGGTGAGTGTTACACATGGCGAAAAGTGTTCGTACTAAAATAAGGTTGAATTAAATTATTATTATTAATACAAAATTCAATTTAATTTGTATTAAAATTAATGTTAATTAATAATCATTAAATCGAGTATCCGCAAGAAGTATATATTCTATAATAATATATATATATGTAAGTATTCGTGCTAAAATAAGTTCTAACCAAGGCAAAACGATAACTTTAATTCACTTGTGTTTATATAAAATATAAGATTGGAATTGAGTTGAGAACAAAGTAAATACTTGATTTGATTCTCTCTGTGTAAGCCGATTTGTTCATTTTGTCACATGGCTTGTTTGGTCTAATTGGATTTGTGCTTTTTACTTGCTGCTGTCAGGAATTACTTGAACTTTATCATTGAGGAGCTGAAGGATCCCGTCAAGAATCTGCCTCGTGCCATTGCCATCAGCTGCACACTGGTTACCGTCGTCTATGTGATGGCCAACATATCCTTCTACACCATCCTCTCGCCCGAAGAGGTCTTGGGCTCCTCGGCCGTTGCTGTTACCTATGCGGAAAAAGCCTTTGGCATGATGGCCTGGACCATACCAGGTGCGTGCGTCATGACAGACGGACTGTCTGTCTTCCAGTGTAATTTTAAATATTTCCATCTTGAATTTTTTATTTATCTTTGCAGTATTTGTGGCCTTGTCCACGTTTGGTGCCGTCAATGGCATTTTACTCACCTCCTCGCGTCTGTTCTATGCTGGCGCCAATAATGGTCAGATGCCAGAAATTCTAACCATGATTCAAATTCAACGCTTTACACCCACTCCGGCTATCCTGGCGATGGCTCTACTCTCCATGTTGTACCTGACTGTCTCCGATATCTTTGCGCTCATCAACTATGTCGGCTTTGCCACATGGGTAAGTCCATTACAAAGAGAAAGAACAAAGTTTGAATATAAATTAACTCAATTTATTTATTTTTCAATACCTTTCAGCTGAGCATTGGCGTTGCTGTACTTTGTTTGCCGTGGCTGCGTTGGGCACAGCCCAATTTGCCACGCCCCATTCGTGTACCGTTGGTATTCCCCATTGTGTACCTGATTGCCACAGTATTCGTGACCGTTGTACCTATGTACGCGAGTCCTGTAGAGACAGGCTATGGCATCCTCATGATACTCTCCAGCATACCTGTCTATATGTTATTCATCGCCTGGAAAAACAAACCAATGTGGTTCCAAAAATCCATGGGTAAGTTGTTTGGAGCTTACATCTAGCTATTCTTCGCCAGCTGTTTTTTTTTTGCGTCCTCACCTCAAAAAAAAAAAATGGAAAACAAAAATTCTGTGCATTCCTTTTCATATATGATTTATGTGCTAAACTCCTGAAACATTCTTCTCCAGGCGGACTTACACAAGTACTACAGAAACTGATGATGGTTGTGCGTCCCAAAGCGGCGTCAAAGGTTTTTAAGTTTGCTCCTTTTCTTAGTTTTCTTAAGTTTGTATTAACACACCGACTAACCCAAAGAACACACACACACAATGCCTGCTTTTTGCACTTATAATAACAACACTGTGCAACATGTTTTAAGAAGATCATACAACCTGAAAATTTGTCAGTCTTGTGAATTGTGAAATCGGCTGCTGAATCAAAATCAAAAAGAACTTTAATATTATAGAACATGTTTTATGACTTTTCAAAAAGATTTGCCTTTTGATTAATTTCATGAAAAATATGTAAATTAATACTCGATATTTCTAAAAGATTATCCATTAAGTCATTATTTCAGCTCGAAAACGAAAACTCGTTTTTTTTTTTAAATTCAGCAGCGGAACTTAGACATAGCTTGGCTGTCAAAGGTTCTAGATAGATTTTGCTGTTGCACAGTGTATTTAATATTACTAATCTATTTTTTTATTTCCTGTGCACTCGTATACGTTAACGTCTAACCACTCGTTCTTCATACATAGTTGTAGCGCACTTAAGTAGATCCATGGTGGTACTTATGTTCTTAACTAATGTTTGCTCTTCTCCGTACTTTGCAGTAAGCCTCACACGTTTCCTACAAAAGCTGCTCATGGTACTCGGCAAGCAGACGAAACCAGCTCAGGTGTAGAGATTAGCAGATGTAGAGGATTCATCACTTGGACTTATGTATGTTGAAAATCACCAAGAAGATGGGATAGATCACGTTAGCCAAACAGCAAATGATAGCATTTAATATAAAACAAAACTCATAAGCTTTTGAATAGCCAGACAACTATGAAATTAAACAGCGTCTCACAGCTTAATGCCGACCAGCGTCAAGTAAATAATGTATTTGCCTGCCATAAGCTAATTATTCATTATATTTCAAAAATTCCAAAGACCTATGGTAGGTACATGTATTAACCACCAATATGAATGGATGACCCTAATAAACTGAGGTTTCCCCACCTGCTAGGTAGGATTATGTAAAAAAGTACCCTATTTTTGGGTCGCAGCTTATTTGATAGAGGTACATTATGGACACCTGGGTACCAAAAACCCGGATTTTTTTACCTAAAGTTGAGTGTTTTTGGTATAAATAGACCAATCCTTTCGTAGTCAGTTTAGTTATATCCTGCATCTCGAGTGCAACAAGTCAACAAGGACTATGGGCAAACGTACTACCATTGAACAACGGAAACTCATCCTGGAACACCACACTAAAGGTTATTCACTTCGCCAAATAGCTGACATGGTCAATATGAGTAGCTCAACTGTGTATAATATCATTCGGCGCTTCGTCCACGAAAATCGGATAGAGAGCAAGGGCAGAAAGGCACCAAACAAGATCTTCACCGAACAGGACGAGCGGAGGATCATCAGAAAAATAAGTGAAAATCCCAGGCTATCGGCTCCAATACTGACTCAACAGGTGCAGGATGAAATGGGGAAAAAGTGCTGTGCGCAAACTGTGCGCAGGGTTCTGCGCAAACATGGCAAACATATATTTAACTTGACACTGGTCCAATTAAGCTGTGAGACACTCTATGTACACAAAAAATTCCGGTACTTGAGGTATTCGAACTGAGAATTTTCTTCAATAGCCAGCAATGAAAAACTACGAATAGATATATTTTTATATATGTTTTAAGTTTATACTAAGCCCAGTGCATGTTTCATTTCCTTTCTTTGATTCCACTACAAATTTAACTAACATTTAGCATTGAACCCAAAATTGCAAAGACTGTAATAAAACAAAAGCAAAAATATTAAAAACTAAAACAAAACGAAAATGGTTCAAAGCTTATTGTTACTTGAATTTTAATATATACGTTACAAACACTCAAAAGAATGAAGAATAAACATTGTCAGAATCCTGAACCAGAGGATGAATTTCAAGAAAATCTATCAATTTAAATCGGTTCAAAACAAGTATGAGCATTATGGGCAATGTCGAAAATTCCAGACCAGAGAACCAAATTCCTAATTCAAGAAATCTATAAATTTAACAGAGTTTTGGCATATTACTCTAAGTGTATAAGTTATCAAAATCCATACACGGACAGTTTAAATTCTACGGGCTATTGTGAATATTATATACACAAAATAATAATTATTATGTCCTTTTCCCACTTTGAAATGGGTACAGAGTATAATAATAATAATATTATAATTTAATAGTACAGCTATCTTTATGTTGCCGAAGATTTAATACGCCGTATTGAGCCAAAATTATTTGTTCAATGCATTTTAAGAATATCGCATTCAAGAGGTTAAAAATGTTATTTTTTTGGCAGCACCTTTAAGTATATTAATTAAAATTAGTATAGACATGCTCAATTATATTAAAAATCATTTTTTTGTTTAGATTATGATTTTAAATTATTTTATAAGTAACTCAGTTGATTTTTTTGTGTGAGATTTTGGAATTTATTAGATTTGTCAGAACTGCCAGTATGAAATGGAGAACCCGCAGATACCTTACACCCTACCTTCAATAGAGTACATAGCCAACTGCACATATCCTAACTGTTCAAAACATTGCCAAGATATAAAACATATTTAAAAAAATATATCAAAGATTTGAATTGAATTGTTAATTAAAAATTAATTGCATTTGTGTGCATTACTGTTGCTTTGAATGTTTTTAGCCTAGCGAATACCCAGCATATGGGTACTGCATATGATATTATGATATCTGGAATTATATATGTAACTGTTACACATTGTATTGGGCATTATTAGCTGTTCATTATATAGCCTGAAGCCGCAGCTGGAAATGCTGTTTAAAACTACTATTACATGGATCCATATTGTTGACAATAATATTTGCTATTTATATAAATGTATACGTATATGTATAGGTATACAAATATGTATGTATTTTATGTATATTATATTATACTATATACTATATATGTAAACGCGTTGAAACCACAAAATATTTCGTGTTTCTCATCAAAAAAATATACAAACATTATAATAAAAATTATAAAAAAGATAACATTTTCGAATGACTGTTGTAATTTAGGTTTTAGGCTTATATCAGCTTGAGTCAGAAAAGTACAGTGGCTCACAGTTCAAGACGACCATTGTCAAAGAAAAAAAGTAATTGCCTGCCGTAAGCTAATCAATCAATATTTTTCAGAAATTCCAAAGACCGATGGTAGGTACATGTATTAACCACAAATATAAATGGATGACCCTAATAAACTGAGGTTTCCCCACCTGCTAGGTAGGATTATGTAAAAAAGTTGCCTATTTTTAGGGAATATTTTCTTTGGTGCAGGTACATTGTGGACACCTGGTTGCCATAAAACCCGGATTTTTTACATAAAGTTGAGTATTTTCGGTATAAATAGACCAATCCTTCGTAGTCAGTTTAGTTATATTCTGCATCTCGAGTGCAACAAGTCAACAAGGACTATGGGCAAACAGACTACCATTGAACTACGGAAACTCATCCTGGAACACCACAAACACGGATATTCAAATCGCCAAATAGCTAAAATAGTCAATCTGAGCAAGTCAACTGTGTATTACATCATTCGGCGCTTCGTCCACGAAAATCGGATTGAGAACAAGGGCAGAAAGGCACCAGCCAAGACTTTCTCCGAACAGGACGAGCGGAGGATCATCAGGAAAATAAAGGGAAATCCCAGGCTATCGGCTCCAAAACTGACTCAACAGGTGCAGGATGAAATGGGGAAAAAGTGCTGTGCGCAAACTGTGCGCCGGGTTCTGCGCAAACATGGCAAACATATTTTTAACTTGACACTGGTCCAATTAAGCTGTGAGACACTCTATGTACACAAAAAATTCCGGTACTTGAGGTATTCGAACTGAGAATTTTCTTCAATAGCCAGCAATGAAAACCTACGAATAGATATATTTTTATATATGTTTTAAGTTTATACTAAGCCCAGTGCATGTTTCATTTCCTTTCTTTGATTCCACTACAAATTTAACTAACATTTAGCATTGAACCCAAAATTGCAAAGACTGTAATAAAACAAAAGCAAAAATTTTAAAAACTAAAACAAAACGAAAATGGTTCAAAGCTTATTGTTACTTGAATTTTAATATATACATTACAAACACTCAAAAGAATGAATTATAAACATTGTCAGAATCCTGAACCAGAGGATGAATTTCAAGAAAATCTATCAATTTAAATCGGTTCATACACTTAAACATGTAGAATATTGCTCTCAAAACACGTATGAGCATTATGGGCAATGTCGAAAATTCCAGACCAGAGAAATAAATTCCTAATTCAAGAAATCTATAAATTTAACAGAGTTTTGGCATAAGTTAATTACTCTAAGTGTATAAGTTATCACAATCCATACACGAACAGTTTTAATTCTATGGGCTCTTGTGAATATTATATACACAAAATAATAATTATTATGTCCTTTTCCCAATTTGAAATGGGTACAGGGTATAATAATAATATTAAAGCTGATCATTATCGTTTTGATTTAATTAATATATTTAACTTGTAATACTGAACAATTTCAAATAGATAAGTGTCAGAATTCACTTTTTTTTTGTAAACTTTGACAGAATTATCACAATTTATATTTGAGACTTCTGTGCTCTCGAAGATTTAGCAATTCCCGTTGCTTCAGACCATTTTCTTCGTTCAGGAGCTGGTAGTTCTTGGTACTCAGGTAGGTCGACAAAGTGGGAGCAAAGTTGGATTTGTTCACCTCCTTTTCCAGCTGACGAAATTGGCGCAGAGCCTCCGCATAATTGGCAGTAGCCTCCACATCCTCAAAGCTGCGCTGGAGTAATGAATGGTGCCCATCCCCACCCGACTTATCAGTGAGGATGTGGCTGTGTTTCTGCTGCTGGCAGAGCTTAAGGAACTTCTGACGGTACTGCATATTATAGTGACGCTCCATGGTGGACTTCACTTTGGAGTATGCGCTGTCCATTCGATAATACCAGGAGGAGAGTTTGCTGTAATCCTCATGGGAGAGACTGACAGTGCGAGCATGAAGCGATTGAATTGAGAGATCCTTCGATTCACCGCTGATGATCTCCTCCGATGAAGGGGAATCGGTGGATTTACTTTGTATGTCCCTTCCACCAATGCCCCTGCTGGCAAAATTCGCTAGCTCCAGGAACTGCGGCAACTCTTTGGCGTACTCCTTATCCAGCGAAATCTCGCAGAGCACCAGCGTGCAGACTGATCGCCTAGAGTCAAAACTCTCCTTGATGCAGTCCAAGATTAGCGAGTTCTGCGAGTGTTTTAGCTTAGGAAGTTGCCGGAAAAACTTGATCACATCCGTGCGACAAGTGCAGTCGAAGATGTGAAACACGGACAATTGAACCTTGTGCCTCTGGCAGCCATCGTTGAGCAGAAACTCCAGATGAATGTAATCATCTCCAGTTGCAGAGACTCGCAACGTTGCATACTCATTGTGCAGCCATTGGAATAACTCGCTGGTGCTTTGCATTTCTCTCTTACCACTGCGTCGGGATCTGGCCAGCATGTTGATCATGTCAAACTTCCTCACATCATAGTATTCCACACAGATTCCCTCAAGGCGATGCTGCAACTGCCCCAACAACTTGTCCAATTGCGAGACGAGCAGATGCGTCAACAGCTTCACATTGTGGCTGCGACGAGGCGTCAGGCGGAGCAGACAGCCAGAGCGATGATGACGTATCATCTGCGCCAGCAACCCGTTGACCTCCTCCTTCACATGGCTTTCCCCCTCGTAGCCTACAGCGTCAAACTGCAACCGCTTAACGTAGCCAGTTGATTCTGAGTTTTTACTTGCCTCATTGCCGCTCCTCGAGCGCACCATCAGAGTCGTCTTGCTCAGCAATTTCACATTGCTATCAATGGATTTGTCCCTTCGGCAGCTATTGGACTTGGGCATGGAGTCCGTGAGGGAGACAACCACACGTTGGAACTTCTCACACATCTTTTTGCTGTCGAAATTTTGTTCTGTTGATAAAAAAAAAAATGTATATTTCAAGAATTTAGATAAATATATTTTAGAATATGTGCTTTATCCAAAATTGGCATTTGACATTGATCACACTTCCAAAGTAATCTATCAAGTATATTACGCTCAGAGCACACAACCAACCATAGTATGTCAAAAGTTGCTATATTTATCACATTTTTTATTTTGTTGCTTCAACATTCATGAATGCATTTCTAGAGTTGATCCTTGCTCTTATAGCACAGCACGACAGCAAGGATTTTATCGAGTTAAGCCTAAAAGTATGCTGTAATTTTTTGTTTTCTTCTGGTAATTTTAGCCAACGCAACAACCTAAATTGTTTCAATGGTGCGTGCATATGCTACAAAACTAGAAATTAAATTTGTCTCCATTAAATAATTTGTTGATTAAATAAAAAATTATTAGGCAACATTGCCAGCGTATATAAGTCCATCTTTACGGATACCATTAAAACGAATTTGACTTTCAAGTTTGATTAGAATATCTCGGAAATATAAATAAGCTCATTTAAGAACACATCTGCAGTCGATAGTTGCTAATGAGTAATTGATAAAAATCTTTACAATATAAAATTCTTATAGATAACGTTGCTCTTCTTATTAATAATTATTCAGAATTTTTATTGGATGTGGCAGCCTTTTGACGATTCTCCTTGACCAGTTTACGCCACTCCATCCATTTGGCCAGCTCCGGCAGTTCGCTGCTGCTGCTCTGCTGCTCCAGTTGCATATAGTAGGCCTCGCGTAGAATCTTAAAGGCTTGTATGCTGTAGTATGGCTGCTGGGTGACGGGATCAAAGTAGCGAGCTGGCAATCGGGTTATGGGACAAATTCCGCTCGAGCTCTGTGGTGGTCGCTTCGGGCGGAAGATTGAATGGAACGCTTTGTCGTTGAAATCATTTTCGATAGTTACAAAAGTGCGCTCGCATTTCGACGTGGCATAATTGGTATCCGAGGATAGCTTGGTAGTGGCACCGGTTGGTTTACGCATGACGGGCATTGTCAGCGAATGATAACGTATAGTTGGACCCGTAAAGACGCGCTTTGTGGGACGCGTCTTTTTTTTCTCAAGCTCCATTTTTTGGAATTTCTCTGCAAGGAAGAAAACAAAGTAATAATGGGTTGCTTATAAGATGCATTGATGACTTACCCAGCGATTTGAGGTTTTCCTCCTCGGTGATTTTCGCCTCCTCGAGCAGCTCCTCCTGTGTGGGCATATAATCCTCGACGCGCACCTTTTTCTTCTTACGCTTGCGAGCGTCGTCCAGTTCCTTGAGCCGTATTTTCGTTGCCTGTGTTTTAATGGCCGTCGATGTGCGTATAGATTTGCGACCGGAATCCAAAACCGTGAAACGTGGACGCACTCTGCGCTTGCCGACGCCGCCAGCACCACGCTTCTTGTGGAGTATGGCAGCGGTTTTTGTTTCCTTTTTTACAACGGGTTTCGCCGGTTCCTGTTCATTATAATTATGTATATCAAATATAATTATACTATATTATATTAAGCGCTTGCCTTGTAGGCTTTTGTGTTGACGCCGCCTCTTTTTCGTTTCTTGTCCTGCGTCTCCTCCTGGTCCGATATGGGCTCATCCTGTTCGTCTATGCTGAAATCTGAATCAACCACATCCTCCTCCTCGTCTTTTTGTCTTTGAAAGTGAAATGGGATATACTATTTTGTATATTTATTACTATTTATAAGTTCACTCACTCATATTCATTGTCTCCGTCTTCGTCCTGAAAGCCGCCATACGAAGTTTTGTAGAAATCATCTTCTTCTTCGTCGAGCAACACGGCGATTTTGTTGCCAGCATTGCTGCGTCGCGAACGCGAGGCAGCCATTTAATAATAATTATTTATATTACGTTTTTTACTTTAAATTGTTAACCTCTTGCTGCAACTCGTTTAATTGTCAACAAATAATTTCAGTGTGCGTTTTCCTTCTTCTTGCACTTAACATTCACTGGCCCAGCAGACATTCACACAAAACCGTTTACTTGTGAATGGCAACGCCCAAGTTCTCTTTTGGAATTTAAATGCAAAATTTATAGCGTTAATGGCAATTTTAGAAGAGATGATTAAAAATATAGCTACTAAATCTGCTGCAATTGTTAATTGGTAATGTTTGTGACTCTATGGCGTTTGTGGTGCTCAAGTTAACGTTCCGTTGGAGCGCATACAAAAGTTGACAATGCCGAATAGAAACTTTGTTGTCTGGCTGCCGATCAGATTGCACTTTGGACTTTCTCTTCAACGTTGATTAAACGCTTGGGTTCAAACTCTTTTCACTTAATATTTACACTCCAAGGCGAACGGTTTATCAGACAGGTGAAAAAATGATCAACTCTGGAAAATTAGCGGGACGCACACTGTTCATCTCTGGCGCATCCCGGGGAATTGGCAAAGCAATCGCTTTGAAGGCGGCACGCGATGGTGCCAACATTGTGGTTGCGGCCAAAACAGCCGAACCACATCCTAAATTGCCGGGCACCATTTACACGGCTGCCGCAGAGATTGAGCAGGCCGGCGGTAAGGCGTTTCCCTGCATTGTTGATGTGCGCGATGAGAAACAGGTGCGCGCAGCAGTCAATGAGGCTGTGGCCAGATTCGGTGGCATCGATATCGTTGTGAATAATGCCAGTGCCATTTCACTGACCAACACGCCGGACACGGACATGAAACGTTACGATCTGATGCATCAAATAAACACGCGGGGCACGTTTCTCGTCTCCAAGGTGTGTCTGCCCCACCTGCTGAAGAGCAATCATGCCCACATTTTGAACATCTCGCCACCGTTGAGCATGAAGTCCAAATGGTTTGCACCACATGTCGCCTACACAATGGCCAAGTACGGCATGTCCTTGTGTGTGCTGGGCATGGCAGAGGAGTTCCGGGACCGTGGCATTGCCGTGAATGCACTTTGGCCCCGCACTGCCATCCATACGGCGGCGATTGAGATGCTGACGGGACCAGATAGCGCCAATTGGTCACGCAAACCCGAGATTATGGCGGATGCTGCCTATGCGATACTCAGCCGGGAGCCCAAACAATTCACCGGCGAGTTCTTCATTGATGACGAGGTGCTCGAATCTGTGGGCGTCAAGGATTTCACGGACTATGCCTGTGTCCCGGCGAATGCCGACGCGCTGATGATTGACTTTTTCGTTGACTCGGACAATGCGGCGGTTGTCAAGGAGGACGCAGCGCCAGCAGGAGACGACAAAATCCCGCAATTATTTAAGAAAATTGAGGGACTACTATCGCCGGAGATTGTGTCCAAGACGCAGGCCGTCTACCAATTCAACATCAGTGGTGCCAAGCAGGACACCTGGTTTTTGGATCTGAAGAACGGCAGTGGTGCCTGTGGCACGGGCACTGCACCAGCTACTCCCGATGCCACACTGATCATGAACTCGACCAATTTCTTTGATATGTTCTCGGGGAAACTGAAGGCGGCACCCGCCTACATGTCCGGCAAGCTCAAGATCAAAGGCGACTTTCAGAAGGCCCTAAAACTGGAGAAGCTGATGAAGGCCCTCAAGTCCAAGTTGTAACTCATAAGTTGTCAAGCATTTAAAGGAAAACAAAATATGTATATCACTTTATTGAATAAAAGACTTTAAAATTTGTTAATAAGATCGATCGATTCAACTACGATTAGTCTCTCTACAGAGATACCACAGACTACAGGGACACGAAGACGATAACCGAATCAAACAGTCGGCAGCCGAAGCACGGAAGCAATCGTGAAACAGACTTGTTCTATTTTTAGAAGCATCAAATGAAAACGAAAAATGTTTTGTAGGCAATACAAACTTAATATCTATATAATCTATATAGTCTAAAGTCCCATGAAGAAACTACTACCACACTAAAGTCGCACAAGATAAGAAAATCACTTCACTATACATACAAATAAATATGTACATAGCAGCATTACTAAACAGAAATGTAAAAACTACTAAATCTGTGTACTTTAAATCACTTAATAAGCAGAACATGGAGACTTTTTTTGTTTATATATGTATATAGATAGGTATGTATCTATGCAGAGGCAATGTCATCACTCAGTATGGTTGTATCTCTGTTGTCACTTGTGCGAAGCCGCAGAAAAGGAAAGAAAATATTTTCGGTTTGGATTTTACTATCATATCATTAATAACATATTAAAAATAATTAATTTATTATATTTTGGCATGGCTAAAGGTAAATATAAATATAATATATATTGAATACTTTGTTTTAAATACAGGTAAGTGTGGG
This sequence comes from Drosophila paracracens, assembly GCA_035044025.1. NCBI lineage: Eukaryota > Metazoa > Arthropoda > Insecta > Diptera > Drosophilidae > Drosophila > Drosophila paracracens. The sequence continues at coordinate 4,511,995 of JAWNMN010000435.1, read as the reverse complement.
TAGAACAGAGAAAGTGAGCAGGTCAAGCAAATATTTAATATATATGTCGATGTTTGAAGAAGGTAACCAGCAATGCACGCAAGGTGATATGCGCTCTTATCGAGTTGTACAAATGGGTGATTTTATCGATTTCCGAGCGGCACTGAGTGGCGCGCGCATTTTCAAATACGGATTCGAAGTTTCAAATCTCTAGCTACAAAAAGTCTAGTTGAAACTCATCAGAAATGCGAGTTATAAGAATCATATCATATTATTATTACATCGACTAGAGGCAATCAGTCGCTTTTTTTAAATTATGTTTAATACGATTTTTTTTAAACAATAAAAGTTATTTGACTTCGAAATGAGTGTAGCCAGATCTGCCTATTAACATTATTTTAGAAAACTCAGCCGAGCTATGGGTCCGAGCAACAAATTTATATTTGATTGCGATGCGATAATTAATTGCACATAGATTTTCATATAGATTAAACAATGGTTTTATTTGGTCTTCACTGTTCAAATGTACAATTGCACTTATTGACTGCACTGTAGATGCCATTTCGAGCCCTTGGTCAGCTTTGAAGAGTGCTCCTGTTCGCGAGAGTCTGCTCCAGGCCCTCCGAGCACTAGCTAGGCAAGTTTATGACTTTCGCCTGTCCGACAGCGATACCATACCGCACTCCGGTTATTCACCAGGATTCGCTCGTACCCGCGCTGTCTCAACACAGGTTTAGTCGCACTTGTTTCGCTTAGTTTGTGCGGATTCCGCCTGTTACCACAACTCAAGCTTGGCAAGGATTTACACTTCTCACCAATTTTAAGAACCTAAATGTCCTGTGTATCCTTTGTCGCGTCGCAATGCTTCTGACGCTCCTCTGTTGTATGCCACACTTCTGTTATTCGCACTTTACGCTTCTCTTCACTTTATGTTTATCTTGTTGCCGTTTATGTTCTTCCGCTGCTCTAGCGTAGAATTTTGTTCATAGCTTCCGCGCTTCTGAACACTGACTCACTGCCAGGGCTATATGATTCCTCACAATAGTTATATATATATATATATTTCGGCGGAGCAGAGAGATTAAGCCGCCATTTCATATTATTAAATTTCGGGCATAGCTTTGTCTTAATCGCAGTTCAGAGAATAAAGCATGACAGTTGTACAATTTTTGATATCATATCAGCATAGCAGCATATCGCATACTCGTAGAACAAGTAACAGAACACAGCATAGAACGATCGGTCGAAATATGAATGTGAGAATATATTTAAGTAGCCACAAATTTGGAGTCTTCAGATCACAGCCAGTTGTGAAACAGTAAGCATATAAATACAATTTGTTTAAAACAAACAAAAAAGTCTTATAATTTCAACTCAGTTCCTCAAGGGTATGTAAAATTTGGCGATAGCCGTTTCCATTTTTTTTTTTTGCTAATTATTTTTTTGTGCGTACAATCCAACGCAATATTCATAATATCTTGGGGGAGACTAGACAGACATCAAAACCCTTCGATGACATGTTCGTCAAAGATATATTATTGATCTCTATTCATTCGTAAAGGAATAATATTGCTAATTTAATAAATAACCCATGTAAAAGATAATAACAACTACATTTTTGTTGTATTTACAGATTAAATTCTTACCAAAATGGACAAAAAAGAAGCTCAACGAATTTTCACGCTTACCACAAATGCTCAAGATTTGTTCAAGGATGCGAAAGCAAAAGAGCAAATTCTGCTATTCGTTGAAGAAAAACACTTTGGCGATGATGGCAGCTTGATGAATTTCATGAAGATTGATGCGAAATGCGTATCTTTGATGCAGGAGAATAAGCGACCCCTGACAAGAGAGGAAGCGTCGGGGCTGGCTGCACTCGGTATTCCAGCTAAGGAAAGAAGGGATCTGTTGGCATCGGTTGGCGGTGATCGTGTGGCCAGTAATGTTATCATCAATCAAATTGATGCGAATTGTGCCATTATAGTCGCTAGTTCAGATGAATACAAACAATTTGTTGACTATATTCACTCCAAATGCGTAGAAGTTCAATGAAATTATGAAAACGTACAAAAAAGGATAATGCAAAAAAAAGAAAAACTAATAAAGTAAACGAAAAAAAAATGTTCTCCAATTTAACACTCGACTTAATCAATTTCGAACTAAAGTAACAAATATAGCTTATTAACAACTTATCTTAAATATCTGTTTACAAATAAAAGAAAGTCACTTTGATTCACAACTTTTGTGTGTGTTTTGTTTGAATGTCATAAATATCGATTATATTTGAGCTAACTCTGCTATCGATAGTATTATAGTATTCTAGATTCCACACCATATGTCTAGACTAAAAACACATGCATGGTCATCTATTCATCATCATGCTTTTTTTATAAGGCAAACTCGACTGACCCAACCGTCCCTTCTACGCCGGAAGCGAGCCCAGTCAGTCCGTGACATTGTGGGGAAGCGATAGTGCCTGGTTAACATTTACAAGACAACAACTGCACCATGGCATCGTCATCAACATCATCCTACAAAGTATGTAAATATGTCGAATGTAAACAAAATGTTAAACGATTTGCATTCACAGCGGAAAACTGTGCAGTTGATCAAATGCTTCTGCGGCTGCTCGGACATGACCGTTGAGGAAGTGCAGCGCATCCACACACTGACGAACAGTGTACAGCAGACTCTGCTGGATGGTGCCGCAACCCGATTACTTCATCGCTATCTGCAACGGTCCGGGGATAAGAGCGAAGTGGAACAGTATCTGGACATCTATGAAAAATGCGATGAGTTCCTGCAGGAGGAACAGCGTACCTTTACACGGGATGAAATCGATGAGCTTTGCAATCTGGGTCTGCCCTATCACCTCGAACAGGAATTGGCGCAGCGGGCGCGTAATGGTCAAGCGATGGAGATCAAGTCGGGCCTGTTTCGTGTGCAGGGCGTGTGCCGCAACGAGATCGAAGCGAGCAGCGATTTCAGGGACTTTAGGAACGCTATACTCGCCAAGATGCGTCGTATACCACGCAAGTGATTCACAGAGCTACCTGCAATCAATTGGTACTTTAAACTGTACTTCAAAGTGATTGATTTCCGGTTAACCGCACGCAACCTCAATCAATTAGATCCCAGCGCCTATTCACACTTAATATATAAATGGAATACAAATATTTGAAATGCTCGAGCAACAAATGCCACAGTAACGGTTGGCTTCTGTAGTATAAATGCTTAAATTATATTTATTTTAAGAGTTCCTTACCTTTCAGTACGTATCCCTAAACTTAAATGATTATGTTGTATTTGTTTGTATATTTTTGTTACGCACATAAATCAACATTTTCCAAAAACTTATTCTATTTTAATTATGAACTACAAATGGGATCTGGAATGGAAAGCCCGCTATTGGAACGGGCAAGTGTCTTCAGATAATTGGTATGAAATGGAAATTGTTTAGTGTTTGAGACTATTGATCATTAAAGTGCAGCTTGAAATAAAAAGTGTAACTTGAATTGTGATGGTATTAAGAATCAAGTTTGCTAATTTTTAAAGAAATAATTAAATTTTAACTTAATTCAAGTTAGGTTTCGCATAAAGCAACATTTCCAAATCCAAAAAAAGGTAATTTTGCGTTGAAAGAAAATATAACAAAATTGTTGGGATTTAAAGTACGGACTGGTCGGATCTGAATGGAAATCCCGCAGGTTGCAAGTTGGCAATTATACATATAGAATATATTCTTGTTAAGCACATTAATGTTAAAACTATACAGATTTATATATATATATTAATTTTCGATTGAGGAAATAAATGATTTTGCTTAAAAACTATAATTGAATGAGCCGTAATGCTTTAGGTTTTCTTCCATGAATAATACATTTCCATCGGCTTGTTGACCTACAGTTTAGTAAAAATAGTAAAAAGTGATTACATAAATAAATAATGAATTATATGAGGAATTAAGGACCCACCTTCCAGAATCGATCATTGACCTGGTGCAGCGTCTGGTTGCCATTTAAGATGACCAATTGCTGAGGCTGCGGCGCCACATAGATGCAAAAGTTGAGCAGGCGACAGGCTTCCGGCAGATCATCGCCCAGGTCGAGTGTCAGACGCATCGCTAGATACTTGCTGAGATGATCCACGGTCGCATTCGCTGTCGTCTTAATGTACCTGATGCAATTGTCCTTCAGGGCACGAATTAATTGATTATCCGCAGACATCTCGGTGGGATGGGGTTTGAAGACGAGCTCAATTTCATCGTTGATGCCCAGCTCCCCATTGCCCTCGCCCTCGGTATCGATGGAGTCACCCTCGGTGCGGCAATCCATCTGTGAATCCGACTCGGATTCCTCCGAACGTTCGGAGGTCATCACTGACATTGCTCGCTTCGGTTTCGTGCTGCTCGAATTCGAGGGCACCGGCGATGGAGTGCTGCGTACCGATGGCGGATTCGAGGCATCATCCACCTGCATCCGGCTCGAGGAAGTGCTGGGGCCAGATGTGGCCGCCGATGTGGCCGCTGGCATTGTTACGGAGCTGCTGGTAACGGGCGTCGAGGTGCCAGCGCCTGGTATAGCAGCTACTGTTGCTGGTGCTGCTGCGCCTGCTCCTGCTGACGTTGCTGCTGCCGTTCCACTTGCACCTGTGCCCGCTGCTGCTGCTGTGGTCGCAGTCGGAGCTGCAGTTTCTGTGCCATTTGTGTTGCTGTTGCTGTCATTTGAGGCGGTATCGTGGGCATGCACCGCATTCGAGCCAGCACGAGTGCTGGCCGCACCACTCCCTGTGCTATTATTACCACCAGAGCTGGCACCACCCCCGCCACCACCTCCTCCATTTCCACCCTTGTTGGTGCGAAAACGTTGGGGGCGATTTTGTGATTGCAGCTTGATGCCCTCATTGATGGAATTGACGAGTGCCTGTTGCGATTGCGTCTGATTGAATTTGGCCATCACTTTCTCCTGGAGAGCCTCGTATTCCTCCCGACTAGGATAGATCTTCGAGATGAGCAGATCAAAATTGGGGTCGGCACGCAGCGAACGCTTCGAGACGAGTTTCTTGCGGCATGTAGGGCACTCCTTGTTGCCGGAGCGCAGAGCGGTAACAATGCAATCGGAGCAGAAGCGATGCAGGCATTCCTTGGTCGTCATCGTCTTCTTGAGCATATCGAGACAAATTGGACACATTAATTCACTGTGCAAACTGCGCGGCGAAACGGCAATTTCCGTATTGTCTGTGATGATTTCCTGCGGCTTGCGCTGCAACTCGTATAGCGACAGATCCCATGTTTTATTTTGCGTTGGTTCCAGCGACGCCATACTCGACTTTTATTTGTGTTATTATTTTCCTTTCTTTTTATTTTTCGTTGTCGCACAATTTTCACTCCACTTTGCGTATATATTCGATAGCATTTGTGTTTGTTTACCATCGAAAAATGTGCTATTGATGCATCGATACTATCGCCGTGTCGTGTTTGCTTGCGATATTTTTATTTCAGCAGCGCATATGGCAACACCGAAAGCAGTAATTATGTTTGTATGTATTTCAAGCATTCTCTTGGAGTTGTCTTTTTGTTGGCTTTTCAGCTAATTGCATTGCTTCTTGATAGCCAAAGGCAATTTGACAATGCGTCAACACTCCAACTCGCAAAGTGATGCTTGATTGACAGGCGTCACTCGAGCGCACTGCATTCTTGAAAACATTTGGACATAATTCCCCCCAAATATGGCTTAAATAAAGCGTTTGCCGTTAGTTTAAATTGCCTGCGCTAGGAACCGTTCCAGTTTCACTGCACGCATGCATATATGTAAGTGCATATATATGTGTGTATGTGTGGGGGATAAGGAATGTGCCAAATTGCCTCGTAAGTTAACAGTTGTGCGCACTGGAAAGTCGCCTTTGTTGTTGCCATGTGATGTGTGCGAAGAGAGAAACGCACGCATGTTCCAGACATTTTCCCAAGCCAAAGGTTTTTCCCGTCGTCTTCGTTTCCCATCTCAATCGGCTGTCACACTCGCTGCGCATGCGTTCAAGCTCAAGTGACGTGGCAATAACATCGCATAGCCAATGGCATACACAGAGAGAAAAAAATTCGAAAATTCCGATCGTCAAATTACTAAAGACAAGCGTTGCTTTTTCAAATTTATTTCAAGTACGATTTCAGCAGTATGAAATTCCAAATATTTTAGTATATCATTTTTTAATCAAATTTGCAATTTGATTTGAGACGAACTTTGAAAATTGTATGGAATATGTATTATTGAAGAATTTATTGCAAATAATTTACAATTTCATAAGTGTACAAATACAAAAAAAAATCAAATTATTCATTTGAATAAAACTGTTTTTCACTATTAATATTTAAATACTTATAGATAAATATTTTCAATTTCCTATTTAAATAAATATATTTAAAAAAAAAACTCTAATAATTCTACACTATTATAAAACATTTTCTCTGCTTGGTTTTTTATTTACTATTTTTATTTTGTGTCAATCCTTCTATAATCAAGTAAGAGTTACAAGTATTTCGAATACTTAAGTCGATCCCAATCGAACTTCAGCTTAGAGCTATAATTTTTTCCAAGTGTATTTGCAAATGAGGTGGCGCATTGCTGACAGTGCTGGACATTTTTTTGCGCGTGACATGTAAAATGATTTGTCATCTGAAGTCGGTTTTGGTCAATTTGCCAGGTGTAAGCAATGATTTTCTAAATGCTTCATTAAAGCGTGTGGCGAACGAGCTGTACGTGCCCGTAATTAGGTGTTCCACAGATTTTCTCTAAAAACAAAATAAATTGGTATATAGAAAAATATGCTGCCAATCATGAACAGCATCCCTGGCTCCAATTGAACTGTTGCCAGATGCAACCTAGAAGACGCTTGAGGATCAGCTTGCTGGCTGACTGATGGCTGTCCTCAATAATGTGATAGCCTGGGTACGCGCGGGTTCACGACCCAAATACTTCGATCCTAATCCAGCAAAGCATGGCTTAGCCACATCGCTTCCTACTTTCAAGATGACTTCTAGCAATTTCCAGCTGACTTTGCGCGCTTATTGACATTAATCATTTACAGCCTCCTGTTAAAATTTACAACTAAACGTCCCCTACTTGTAATGCCACGCCATGTGGCATGCCTTAAATACTCTGTAAACAATCGGAAATGAAAGGGTTTCGTTAAGTGCAACAAATAAGCCAGTGCATAAACATATTTCCAGTAACGGTTAAAATGCACCTTGTTGTCAATACAATGAAACTTTGAAAATTTAAAATGTTAATCGATAATTTACTACTTTTAATTAAATTGTCTATGATAGAAGTACTTATTTTTACCTATTTTTGAAAATTAAAAAATAAATAAAAAAATTTTTTTACGCCTCAAGGGAAGAATAATTTTCGATAATTGAACAGAGTATATTTCGGTCGAGCATACTCGTAGGAACTCAGCATTCTAACAAGTATTTTTTTCCTTGTACATCTTGTTTATGGCTATTTGCTAATGACAATGCATGAAGCTCCTCTCTGACAAAAGTAAGCACTTACTAACCAAATAGCCTTTTTCTTTTCTACTTCTTCACGTTCTTCTACGTTCCTCAACACGAATGCAATTTTACAATTTTTCAAGCATTTTTTTTTGTGGCTGTCAAACTTAATCATTCAACGAAAGACCGGAAGGATGCGGATGCCATTCTATTTTTCCCTTTCCTATTTTTTTCTTCTTTGATTTTTGGTCCCGGTTGTGTTGTCTGCGCCATTTTGTACTATTTTTCATGTCTGCGCCAATGTGCGGCGTTAAAGTGAAAGTTTTACACTGATTTCGTGACTGCCACTAAAACTTGCTGTGTATAATTGAACATATAACTAGCGTAAAAGTTGGCCGGGTCTCTTGGCCTCTCTGACTGACTCTGTTCAATTCTCGGAGGCAGTGGCTCACGTTCCGAGCGCTAGGCCAGGCGAGGCCAGGCCAAAGCAATTTGAATGCTGCATCAAATTGTGGAGAGTATAGAGTTGCATAGAGCTGGCCAACAGTGCCACTTAACCTTAACACAGGCACTGACTGGCCTAGGCCCAATTCAATTCAATTCAATTCAATGTGCTGTTGATGCAACTGTAGTGCGCATTCCAGGCCACAAGCAACACAGACACAGTTTGTGCCATGTCAAAGTCAGCGCATAGCGGCACCCACCGCATACACTCAGCGAAAGACTAATCTAAATTGTGAATATTTTAGCTTGACGAATTCCTCAAGATGTTTTAGAAAAGCACATAGAAGCATCAAAGAAAAACTCGAAATCTGCAAAATATATCTTGATTAAATTTTATGTTTTTGAATGAGCACAGCCTTGATTGAAGATAGATCTCAGTTTGAGTTAAAAACTCTTGTTTTTTATGTTGAAACAAACTCAAAATCCACAGTTGACTAAACGCACGCTGTGAATCTCTGTGTTCCTGAAGACGAATCTTGACGGGATTCGAAATATGGTGGAGTACATAAAAAAAGTTAAAAATACTTAATCGTAGAATTTCCAATGTAGAACACAAGATTAGTGCAATTGCTTTTAAACAACTAAAAGAACACTTAACTTATTTCAAAAACGTCTTTCATATTCAGGATTACAAAACTAGCTCTTAACACAAGAACATAAGAAATATATATCTATTTTGTCCTGCAATCTATTTTTTTGCAGAGTGTACTCAACAATCTGCCAACATGTCCACACACACACACACACAGCAACGGCCACTTGGGTAACAATTTGACAATAACGAGCTGGCCGAGTGCCCGCCCAATTTTTGCCAGTGCCTGCCACCACAGAACAATAATGGCAATAACAACAACAAGGAACAACCACAACAATTGTACTTTTGAATTGCCTTGCTCGGGCTGTCCAAATATTGTCCAGGTCCATTGGATCACTACGAGTGCTTGGCTCATTATAACTGGAAGCGCGCTTTGTCTTCGGCTTTGGCCTGGCCCATAAATAAATCTCAATTAAAGTGCAACCCTTTGTACACATATTTTGAGGTGGGAGGCGAACACAGGATAACAATCAATCAGCGACCACGTGAGTGGCAAAGGTGGCAGCAAGCAGCACCAACAGGACTCTCACACCCTCCGCCCTCTGCACGGCTGCGCCTTCAAAAATTTTCTCAGGTTCACACCCCGCCCGATCGACTCCCAAGGCAGAGACGCCTTTTCGGCAGCCATGCTTTATTCTTTTGTGTACCAACTGCAACCCATCCCCGCCCCTGTACGTATAATCTTTTTTTTTACGTTGTCCAGCCTAGACCAAGGCTGAGTTGCAGTCGCAGTCGTAGTCGCAGTCGTAGTCGCAGTCGTAGTCGCAGTCGTAGTCGCAGTCGCAGTCGTTAAGCGTGGATTTCTTATTGTTGTTTGTTGGCTTTTTGCATACCGACAAATACTGTCTTCGCCACGACGAAGTTTAGATACACTTTCAGAACGAAGATAGCAAAAATGTCAAATGGTTGTGCTGAGCTAGTTCGTTTAACGGTTTGAATAAGTGACTTATCCTTAGATTCGGCTTGCGATCCTGATTTTCCACATCGGATTAATTTAATTTAGTTTAGTTTTTTTTTTTTAGTTTTTTAATATTCCAAAAGGGCACAATAGATATGATATGTCGCAATTCAAGTACCCCAATTTTTAAATTATTAACATTCAAAATAAAAATAAAGTAAAATTGATAAAAAAAAAATATTTTAAGTTTTTAGATGATTTTAATTATATATATCTTTATTTTACTTTATTTACTTTATATGCTCATCAAAAATGCAAACATATGAATGCTCTACGTAGTCGGAATCATTTCCATCAAAAAAATTAAGACTCCACTTTTGGCAAGTGTATAACAACAACAACAGCAATGAGAACAACGAGCGACCGACGCGACGTAAACAAAAACCGAAGTCGCCAAAGGCACAGCCAAACGTTGCAGCGAAACCAAAAGCAAAACCAATAACAAAAACGATGGCCACTTGGCACCAGCCGGGTTCCAGCAGCTCCATTCAGTCTTCGGCGAGATTTTATCGCGTGCGGACGTGTTTGCGGCTGGCTAAGTACTTGTGCATATTCACAACAGATCCACCGAATAACAGACGTTAAACAGATACTCGACAAGTTAAATGAATGCCCGCAACTTTGGCGCCACTAAACGATGCACTAAACATACCAATTCGATTTAAATCAAGTGCCAACAGCAGCAACAACAACAACAACTGCAAAAGCAACGACAATTCAGTTTATGGTAATCAATATGAGTGCAACAAGAACATTAACAACAATAGCAACAAGAAGGGCCGCCAACTGGCGCTGGCTGTGGTAAGTAGTGAATATTTGTCCGTGTTGAGCAGCTGCTGAGAATCCTTTTGTCCTTCCCGTTTGCGTGGCAGCATCCAACAAGCTGACGTTCCTCATATCCAAGCAATTATGCTTTTGTATGCAATTCTAGCTGCATTTATATTTGGATGCACCACGACTCTTAATAATTCAAGCTCTGAATGCGCATAAGTGACTCACAAAGCTGATATTGATTCATGACGAACCTTAGAAGTCTTCTTATAAATCTGGGTTTTTTTTTAAGAATTAATAAATTTATGATTATTTTTTTTATACATATTTTAACATAACATATTGTTAACATGTCGAAATATAAAGTTAAGCACACATTTAAAATAGTTTAAATTTATGACATTGTCATAGTCATTTTCCTATATTTTTTTTTGCATTTTTCTTACTTTTTTTTTGCATTTTTTTTTTACTATTTATTTACTATTTTTTTTTTTAAATTTGTTTTTGCAATTAATATTATTTTTTTTTACTACTATTAAGTGATTTAAAAATGGCTGGCACCCTATAAAATAAATTACATACTTTTGGCTACGGCTATTTCGATCAACTTAAGTGTGTACCTTATCGGGTATCCAATGTATTACAAGATAGATTTTCTGGGATTCTGTATGTGCAGCCAAGTATTGATGTGTATGGACTCCAATTTGGGATCTGAACACTTAAATGTTGAATATAGTTGATTTTTCAGTTATTCAAATTTTTGTATTTTTTCTGAAGAATACACAAACCCAAGCTTAAGATGAATTGTGCCATGAAACGCAGGATTCCAAAATCACGCCAAAATCGAAAGACCCTGATTGCACGAAAGTCCAAAAGAAGAGTTACCAAATGCCAGAAATCCGGGCCAGTTACATCCAATGCGTTCTCAAACCAGATGCGAATTTTTAGGCGGAAGAACTGCGGTTTTAGTCCCAATGAAATGCTTGCAAAGTAACCAAGAGCTGCCGCCACAGACGCCGACGTGTTTGTGCCTCTTTCCAACCAAAGCTTCACTTTGTTGGCCCACCGATGTGGGCGAGGTGAGCGTACACGGCTCCAAAGTACTGAAAAGAATGAATTGAAAATTAAGATTAAAATTAGTCTAGCAGAAAACTATAGTTCTAATTCTTTCGAGCAACCTTACACCCATCCCATTATGTATTCAAATACATTCAAACTTCTTCAATTCGACCTAATTCGAATTTTGTTATTTTGTGATTTTCTCAAACTTAAAGTTTTTATGGCCTTCATTTTAATTGTTCCAAATGGCAAATCGATTTATTGACGTTCGTTTGCATAAAAAAAGTTTGAATACAGAAAGCAATGAAAAGCTTTGACAAACAATTAAGTTTAAATTAAAATTTATATATTTATAATATGACTATGACCATCTTCGAATCAATATCAATAGCTTTTTCGAAATTAAATTGAATTTTGTTCATGTTTGAGTTGCATACCAAAAGGAAGCCAATTTAAAGCAGCATTTTGTGGTGTGTGCAAAGACTTACCCTGTGGGCGTGTGCTGTGTCTGCTTTTGCATCACTTCCTTTGTCTGCGACTGCTTTTGCTCCGAGCCATGAGCTGGCTTGGCCTCAGTCTTGTGTGATGCAGCAGGTAGAGGCAGCTCGTGTTAAAGATATTAACTGTTCACTCCAAAATGCTATATATTGTTAAAATGCATCAAAGGACAAGGATAGTGATTTGTATTTTAAAATTGTCCTCATATCAGTTGTCCTTCGGCTTACCTGCCACACTGAATGCGCTGACGTTATTGCAGCTTGTCCTCTCTGGAATACGTGAGTATTATCTATGGAAAACATGGCGAAAACCAAAGATTATAACAATAATTCTATGCCACACCACATTCGATTTCGACAACAACTAACAGCGATAACAAATAAAGTATGAGCTATACATAAATGAACTATTCATAAAGTCAAACTACTCTTTTTCTGCGTTGTCTGTGATATTTAAAAAGCCATTCTGCGAAGTTGTTGCTGTGTTCGCCTTTGGCCACAAATGTTCTGTTCGATTTCGACACGCAGCCCTTTTTGAAGTTGTCTTGAAAAGCACGCAAAGTTTGTTTTTGTTGATTGTTATACCCTGCAATCATTGAACAAGTGTGTAAGTGGCTTGATCAAATTATGGAAATGTATGTAACAGATAGCAGCAGACATCTTCGAAACCTTAAATATTATCAAGCAATCTTATTATTCTTATCCAGTATAACTAACCAAATCAATCAAATTTTTTTAATTTTATTACGTTCTTGGAAAGTATTCTCCATCTGAGGATTAGTCAAAAACAAAACATTCCATCTAAGTAAATTGTGTGTATTCGAAGGATATTTTGATTCAGTTTGTGAAATACAAAAAAAGTTTGTCTTTTGAAAACCCTTTTATTTTCCCGGAGTAACTTAGTTACAGAAATGATTTAAGCATATTTATTTTCCATTAGTAAAGGGTATACTCATAGTCGATCTGTCAAAAGTCTGTTTTTGTTTGTTTGTAGATGTGGTTGGCGCTGTTGTTCTCGTTGTTGCTGGGGGCTTCTTTTGTGCTGGTTGCATTAATAATTCCACATATGCTGTCTGGCGGCAGGACGCGCTCGCAAAAAAAGGAGCTGCATTCGATTATTCTGCAATTTATCAATACGCGGATGGACCACAAGAAGCCTAGCCTGAATCCAAACCAAAACCGAAACCGCAGCACACGAAACGAGTTACCAAAGTGTGGGGTGGCAACAATTGGTGGCCGACACTAAATACGTGTCGATTGAAGTGCTTTTTGATCTGACTGCCTTGTGTTGCCATACTGCAGTGCATTCGGTGTGCCATATGCACAGCGACCAAGTGCTGAGAGTCAACGACTCTAAAAGACTTTGACTTTGACTTCGACTTGGCTCAGGCTCAGGCATCCATCAGCAGCAGCAGCAGCAGCAGCAACAGCAGCAGCAGCAACAGCAGCAGCAGCAACAGCAGCAGCAATAAAGGCAGCTTTTAATTCCGCCTGGGGGGCGCATTGATTTTGAGGTTTGACTCAGCTCGGATCAAAGTACGCGTATACTCTTGCAAAGAGAGTATTACGACCATGTAAATTCATATGTAATGCCATTAACTGTAGTTTCAATTCAAATCTATTTAAATATCTGAAAGCATTGCAAATTCTGTCAAGGTTTTCATTAGTTTAATATGTGGAAATTTTCTCTAATCAGCAAATTAAGCAGCACTCTCAAAAATTAAACTTTCGCTCATTTAACCTTGTCTCGAACTTTCCACTGAAAATTGTGCATTTTCCCAATAGTTTTTTATACAGTCTTTAATGTTAATCAAACATTAATTTTTTATTGCACGTAAATTTATAATTTTTGTTTTCTAATTGTTATATTGGGCATTAAACAGTCTTCATGGAATATTTATTTAGTTTTCAGCTTATTTTCATTCACTAATCGTAGATTTTTAATTATTTAAGTTTTGCATTTTCCAAATAGTTTTTATACCGTCTTCAATGAGTTTTTATTTAGTGTTCTGCCTAATTTAAAAAATACAATTTTAAGACTTTTATTTTTAAACGAAATTTGAGCACAATTTTAGAGTATAAAATCTTCGTCACGCTAGGAAGGGCAGCTTTCTTTTAAGTTTTTTTTTTGTTTCGCATAGAATGTTGCATGCATTATGTGTGTGAGAAACTTTACTTGGGGATGAGAGTCTTGTCTTGGGACCCACTGCCAAATGCCAGGCACGTCGCTCCTCTGTGGTCGCCTTCGGTTAAATTCGATGCATAAAACTTCGTACGTACATACTGATATGTATAGTATGTGTTCAGTATAATTTGTTGATTGAGTTGCTTTCGGCCTGGTGGACATGTGAATATGGCCAACTGCTTAGTCGGTCAATAACATTTCGCTGAGCGACATCGATTGGCGCGGCCCAATGTTTTCTAGAGCACTCTGTCAGTCCGTTAAGCACACATGCATACTTTCTTGTCAATATGTTTTTCTTCTACTTACGGCTAAGTGAAATTCTCTCACACCCCATTTGTCATCCATCCGTCCTCCCATTCATTTCCACTGAATCGTGTAGTGCATGTGACTTTCGTCTATGATCGTTTCCTCAACTTTTCATTTTACACACACATATTACATTGTAATTGACTAGTTTCAATGCGGTTGTGTGTGTGTGTGTGTATTTTTGTTCGTGCTCATTTGCATTTTTAGCCGGTCTGCTTTGCGCTTTCTTCCTTATGACTGGTTGGGCCTTAATCACAACAACAAGCACAACAAAAGAATTATACATTTTTACAGTCTTCACTCTAAAAAAATATCAGTTTCAAGAAAAAATAAACTTTGCAGCAAATCTATTTGAAACTTATAAAGAAGAACTCTTCTTACTTAATAATTTTAAATTTTTCAAAATTTCCAACAAATAATATCTATAAATGCACAAAAACGTTTCTTACTTTTTAAATTATTTTATTTATTTTTTGATTTAATGGGAACAATTGAAATTACATTATAAGGAAATTCAAATTATTCGCACATTAGAAACACCTGATTGACCACTGTAGTTTCGCTCCACTGTAGTGTGCTCCAAAGGGCCAGTTGTCAGTCTGTCGGTCATTTGTACGTTCGTTGGGTTTACAATTTCAAAGGATTGGCCGCCTCTCAAATCCAACACGAAGTGCACTCAGTAGGCACTTGACTTGGATTACAGGCCAACTGCACACTTGGCTATCGAATGTGGAAGCCTCTGAAGCTTGATTGACCCTGAACCTAAGTCCCAAGCAGAATGCAGAAACCCCAGTCTCAGCAAGCGCATTAATCCCTTATAGAGTTTCGCATATAAAATCCAAAAATACTGCCATATAAAAGAGCCAACCATAAAAAATGTTTCATTTTGCAGTTTAAGCTGCTTCCTTTGCCTCGCTGCACTGGCTCAGGCCAGCAACGGCAGCGGTAGCGGCAGCGGTAGCGGAATCGGCGGTGGCAGCAACTCTTCACCAAAGTCAATGGCAAGGTCAACGCCAGCGATTCCCAAGGATGCCGCGCACCTCTACAAATACAAAAGGCAGGACAAATACCAACAGCAGCAGTTGCAGTTGCACCAGAAGCAACAGCAGCAGTTGCAGCTGCGAGGCGACGCTGTTGCAGCTCCTTTGCCTGTCGCAAAGCAACAAAAACCACCGGCAAGAGGCGCACACGGACTGAACAAAAAGCTGCTCAAGTGAGTATTGAACATGATCAACGTATTTATCTTAATGCTTGCCGCAGATTAAATACCCTTGCAGACATATTAAAAAACTTACAACTTTTATTCACAAAAATCCGTTTTTAATTGGTTGCCTGTGGAGCTCGAGATGTATTGGATTTTGGTAAAATAAAATTAAATAAAAAATAAATAAAATAATAATAATAACTTTTGATTGGATTTGTAGCAAAGAACCTTAGCAGTAAATCTTATCTGTGAAGCACTTGATTTATGATCTCTTTTTTTGGAAAGTAACATTATAATAAAGAAATTGAAACCCATGCTGATATACGTATGTTATATATAATACATAACAACGTAATAAAGTGCGTAACTTAATAGTTTTAGTTACTTAATTAATGACCAAATTTGAATAGCTGCTGCAAGGGTATAATGAAACTGCAAAAGGGGCGCACCGCTCATTTTTGGCTTAATTAATGCAACGTGGCGAGTGCTAAAGAACAAGAACAACAGCAAAACTGTTGCATGCCACGATTGCAGCGGCAGTTGTTGTTGTTGTTTGGGTGTCTGTGCGGCCATAAACTTTATTATGAAATATTCATGGTAAACGTTTAGAACTTGCCAGACAGACGAGCTGTCGCCCCCAACCCACCACAACTAAAATTATTTATATAACTCTCTTCCTCTGCATTTCATGGTCTCCTTCGTTGCGTTGCACTTGCAGCAAAATGGGCTTCATGAAGGTTAAGGCGCCCAACAGCCATAATCGGAAACGGCTGGCAGTTGAGTCACGACGTCACGCATCACGGGATGATTCACACATGTTCATCATCAAACTGCCACCAAATCTGCACTACTACACAGCGCCCAGCAGCAGCAGCAGCAGCAGCAGTTCGCGGAATGCATTGGATGTTGTTGCTGCCCCAAAGGTGATGCCTCACCCGATGGCCAACAATGTACAACACAACGCACAAAAGATTCCGAATGCGCCCGGATCGGAGGCCGTTGCAGCAACGGAGGCGTCGGCGTTGAAAACTAACGGGAAAAAGGTAAACGGGATTCCATTAGGTCTTACATCAACAGCAACAACTGAAAGAAAGAAAAAGAACTGGCTCTAATATCTCTTGCCAGTCAGCCAGCCAAAACTGCCCTGGCCCGGTCGATTCTTGGCCACGCCAACAGCAAACTGGCGATAAACATCGCGCGCGCATGTGCAGCAAAACAAATTGCAAAAAAACAGCAACAAAACAAACACAGTCAACACACACGTACATAAGCACACACACACACATGTGCAAGTGATGGGTGCGTGTCGGATTTGTTCAACAACCAAACAAGGCTTGTTGCAAGCTGTATCGCAAAAAAAAGCCACATAATATCAGGAATATATTTCAAGTCTGAGTCAACTAATTTCTGGAATGAACAAACTTGATTTCAGTTTGCTGCGATATTTTTTTAATTTTTTTGAGGTTCACTTTATTTTTTAATCAAGGTCTTCATTTTTTTTTAGCACTTTTTAGAATCAGAATTTTTTAAATAGTAAATTATTGTTCATATTGATTTAGTTGATTATCATCACAACTGATTATCTTGATTATTTTCAATTTCAAAATCATATCATATCATATTTGAATTATTATATATATGGTAAATTATCATAAGTGAACCTCGAGATCAATTTACATTTTTAGTTGATTTTAGAATGCACCACGTCTAATCCAGGTTAATGTATTCTTACTTCTTAATTTTATTCTA
This sequence comes from Drosophila paracracens, assembly GCA_035044025.1. Lineage (NCBI taxonomy): Eukaryota > Metazoa > Arthropoda > Insecta > Diptera > Drosophilidae > Drosophila > Drosophila paracracens. Next base: position 4,494,702 of record JAWNMN010000435.1, on the reverse strand, counting down.
ATTTTCTTAAAACTCATCAATTTTTTAATAGTAAGGTAATATTGAGATGGATATGGTAAACCGATATATTTGGCTTTCCGTCGGAATTTAACTTAACAGCGTTCGACCAGTTAGTCATATTGATAATTATCTATTTTGAAAGCTAAACTTTTTATCTCTGACACGAACATATCGTGTTGCAAGGTGCGTGCTCGTGTCACGGAATACAGAACGTCACCCAACACTAGAACAAACGGAAAAAGGGGCAACAAAGAGCAGCAGAATGAATTACCCATTTGGGCCAAATGCATTTCGTCGAATGCTACATTCATGGCTCACCCCATATAGACAACAAATGGCTAAGCGGCCAACTGGCGACCGACTTACCAACTTCGGACACAGCCTCCAGCAGATGCTCTTGTGGCAGTTGCCAGTTGCCAGTTGCACCTCTGGCCAGTAGTGGCAGTCAACAATCGACAGTCGGCAGTGGCATAGCCACTGACAGGCTCGTCACAGTCTCAGCTATTTATACACACAGCAAATTCCATTTTTTGTCAATGCTGCAAGGATGCTGCAGGCCCAAGAAATTATTACTCTCTCACGGAGCCGGCTGCAAATGAATATGCAAGTGAATGACATCAACCATTAAGCAAGCCAGTGAAGCTTCAATTAAAAATGCAATTAGTTTTGACTAATTTATGGGGCGCTTGAAGGCCTTGGTTGTATACGCAGATATTCACTTATATGGCTAGAGATAATGTCTTAAGTTACTGTTACAGTCAAGCATCGCCAACTCGAACCTGGCAATACACATAATTGATGTGAGACTGTCAATTTGAAAGAACTGTAATACATTAACTGGGAAAAGTCAATGAAAAGCCATAAAGTAATATGCGATATTTGCTCGGCCTAAGTAGTATTTGTGGTCGGAAAAGATAAAGATAATTCCCACTTATGAAAAATTGTATCTAATCTATTATTATTATAAACTATCTCAATATTGATTATACTAATAGTAAGTTATTTTGCAGGAATTTCGTAAGTTTTGCGATTGTCATTAAGATAAATGTGTATAATTTTAGAAAATAGCATTTTATGTGGCTTGCATGAGAAAATGTTCGTCTGCGCGAGGCTCGACTGTACGCTTAATTGAAATGCTTAGAGCGCAACTTAATGAAATGCGATTTAGCTCATTCCATTGATAAAGTTTTTGTTTTTCAGGTCTCGTTTCCGTTTAGCTCGAATGGGCGGCCGGGTCGTATCTATCATTGGAATCTGCCCGTTCTGAAGCAGGCGCTGCACAAGAAACCGCATTTTGCTCACGTATCGGCAGAGGATCGCAATCGCTTGCTGGATATTGAGAAAATACCGACGTGGCGCAAACCCTGGGAGAATGACACCATCGAGAAGAGCTTCACAACGGGCAGCGGCAAATCCAAGTATAGAAAATCATTGATGCAAAAATCACCAACTTATTATGCGCCCGCCCAAGCGGTTAACAAACAAAGTTTCCACAAATACTTCGCGGGCAATGGGAAACCGAAGGGCTTCTATGTGATCAAGGATCGCCAGACGAAGCCGCAGTTCTATCAGAATATCATATCATAAGCTTCAATTTCACTTAATTCGTATCCATCTATAAGACTGTGTGGTGTGGCCATCTACTAATTATACATATATAAATAATTTCTTATTTATGTCTACAACTCGCTTAACAATTGAACAACCGACTACGAGTGAAGAGTTTCAGTCTTAGCTTCGAGTATTTCCGTCCCGATGTATTTTGTTTATGAAATCAACTAATTTTTATATTTAAATCTGTGACTATCAATCAACTGGAAAATATAGAATACTTATATCAGTTACTCGTATGTTTTAGTGCATGTACGAATTGGTTTTGGTAAATAAATATGATGACTGATTTAAAACAAAAAAATTATTTGTTTTTTTTTTTATATATTATCACACTTATGGAAAATACAAAAAAAAAATTAAATATCTCAAACATCACAGACTTTTCGCTGAGTGCTCATAATACGCTGCCCACAGTTTATTGACACAGAGCCCAAAACAAAACAACACAAAGAGTTGACAGCCAAGAGCGGATTGACACTCAAGTCTGAGGTTCAGATACAGATACAGATACAATATGAGAAAGAATGCCTCGATGGCGCCTGAAAGCAAAACTTGATTCCATATTTTCATTTTTTTGTTTTTTTTTTGGCAACTCTTCCCGAAGTTGCTCAAGTGGCGTAACGTGAGCAATAATTTGCTGGCCCCGTGCTCGTGCCTGGGAGTGCTCTGCCTGAGCTTTGAGCTAGATCTCCGCATTAAGACGCAGTCAGTCGCCTGGAAACGGAAACGAGGCGAGCGAGTTTGCGCATGCGCAATATCTCATTTGTCAGATAAGAAAGCTTACACACACACACACAGATATAAATGCAAACATGAATTTAAATTGCACGCGTAATGATAATAATCATATATAAGATATGTTCTTTCGGGAAACGACAAATAATAAGCCGCACCTCCAAACTGCCGCATAAATAATGTTGTTTTGTTCCATTTGCAACTTTTGCGGCATAATTATTTTTTCTTGTGATTTTCTATCGCTGCTGCTTCTGCTGCTGTCTCACGTACATTGAACTTTTCACCCAGCGACTATGCCTATATATGTGTACACTGAGCCAAATATAACATCTAATACATATCGTTGTAAACTTAATTAAAGTAAACGGCTTGAGTGCATGATCTGGGTCGAGACGTGCCACGAATACTACGAAAGAACAATGAAATGAAATTTAGTTGATTTTAAACCAGAACAAGAAGGAACGATTAACTTAGACACATCGAAGATTACATACTCTTGTAGACAGCAGTGAATCTGCTAAAATATTATTATGATTTCATCCATCTCAATTCCAAAACTTAAGATTCATCCTTCGATAGATTCAGAAATTTCAGAGCAACATAATAATACCAATTTTCTGTGAGTTTTGGTCAGGATATCTTGGTAAAAAAGAATGGTTTTATAAGCAAACAAATCTCGGACTGATTGTTTTTATGGCAGCCATGTAATAAAGTGGTTCGATCCGTTCGATGTCCACGTCATAAGTCACGGAAGTAAAGAGGAGTTTACATTCCAAGTTTGATCAAGATATGCTTAGAGCTGAAGGAGTCTTGAGGGCAGACGGGCACGGCTATATCGACACTACAATTGATGCTATTCAAGAATATATATATTATATCAAGTCGGCATGAAAATGGGGCTTGAGCAACTTAGAATATTTATCCCTTAGATATATCGTTCAGCGCACCAGTTGAGTGAAGCTCAGGATCAAATATTAAGTTAAAACAAAAAATGTTATTGGTAGGTGATAAAAAAAAGAACACACTCGAATTTTTTTCACAATGTACATGTCATCTGTAGCTGGCGCATTAAGTACCCATCTTAAGTAGATTTAATGACTTGTTTTGTGGGCAACAAAAAAAAGGAAAAAAAAGTGCAAAAAGATAATGAAACATAAATCACATTTATGACAAATGCCATCAAGTGATGAGCTTACCGCCAGGGCGGGGAGAGGGGCGTGGTGAGTCGGGTCTGCAGGTCCATTGATTATTTTTTATGACCAGAACGAATGCAAATTGCCAAGCACCGCACAATCCCCCTCCAATCCCAATCCAATCCCCGGTCCCCACCGGTGACAACAGTTATATCAAGCAATCAAATGCCATATTGCAGTCAGATAACATTCGTTGCGATAAATGTAAACTAATACCAATCTGCGAAACAAGTAAAGCTTTGAGTCTTGATACGCAATAATGAAGGCCGCTTGCCGCTGGCCGCTTGCTGCTTGCCGCTTGTCGCTGTAGATGCAACACGTTAACGCCATGCCATTTCCGCCTGTCATATCAAAAAATTTATCTAAAAGTGTTGCTTAGAGCCAAGTACTGAGAACTATGACAACGATATAAAAGAAAAAAAAGATAAGAAAAGTCAACCAGCAACAACAACTAGAGAGAACCTTACAATCGGGCGTAACCGACTGTGAAATACTTTGATAAGTTTGGTAACCATAGCTATCGCGGGAGAAATAGGCTTTTATCGTTTTGAAGGCTATTACTAGCAATATACCTTTCAAATTTGCTGACAATCTTTCAAAGTGTGTGAGATATATGGTGTATATATATGGATATTTAAGATATAGTCGGAGGTGGGCATATACCGATCCTTAAAGGACATCGCCAACAACCTACCAACCAAATTTGGCAACTGTAGCCTTAAAATTGTGGGAGATATGTAGCTTTATCGAATTGCGAATATCGATTTTATCGGTTTCCTAGGCACCTAGTGGACTATCCAATTTTTTTGATTTGTCTGACGCGGGCACAAACCAATATATTTTACAAGTTTCAAGTTCGTATCTCAAAGGATGTCGAACAAAGTCCGTACAGACAGCTTGACGGACATTGCACAAAACCAATATACTATAATACCTTCGGTATCAAAGTATAACAACAAGAAAGGCAAAAGCAATCAGTAACGGGTCAGGTTTGGTTTGCGTGCGAAGAGACATCAAGAACTACAACTCGATCTTCAGAACTTGTTTTACACGCAATCTTGATTGCAATTATGTAATTCCGAAATGCGCACTAATTAAAATAACATTTCACTTAATTGCATTTTTTGTGAGAGTTTTGTCAATGGGTGAGTGAAACATAAAAAGCTAGTAGAGGGGAGAAAATATGATTACATTTTGTAAATGCTTTTATTGAAATGCAATAATTAACAATATTAAATTTAAATTCAAATTTAACTGGCATTAGAAAGCGCCATCTACTTGCCATTTATGTTTTGACTAAGCAGAACAGCGCTGCCATTACATCGTCGTTAACAGTTGGCAACGCTTGGCTCACAGCTGATTTATAAGGCCAAAACAAACAATGAAATTTATTCGATGGCCTCCAATTTACGCGACTTAGTTCTCAACACGCATGTGCCGCTAGTTCTGCGGGACTTCCCCAACCACTGGGAATGCTTTCAAGACTCGCTGCAAGAGTGGTGCGCGCGCTATGACAAAGCTGCAAAGGATTCCAGTTTGCCGCTTTTTGAGGCAATTTCTATTGCGGATGGCTCCTCGCCGCAATGGGAGCGAAAGAGAGCCCGTGTCCGAATGACGATGCAACAGTTTCTGGATAAGTATGCCACTGAAAGGGTGGGCAAAGAGGCACAAACCGAATGGGCCGCCTATCAATACAAGCGAGCTGACGAACTGCCTCCGAGCTGTTTGACAGGCATCGATTTCAAATGCTTTGGTTTCGCGGAGCATGAAAATGATTACAGCTTGTGGCTGGGCTCGTCGTGCGCCAATACGCCGTGTCACTATGACACTTATGGCGTCAATATTGTGGTGCAGGCATTTGGCTGCAAATCCTGGCTGCTGTTTCCGCCCGAGACGCCGCTGCAAAGCACGCGGATTCCTTACGAGGAGTCCAGTGTCTACTGCCTGGAGAACTTCTATGCGCCCGCGCCGCATAAGCTGAGCCATTATGAACAGTTCCAGGCGCAGGCTCATCACTGTCTGTTGCAGCCGGGCGATGTGCTAATTGTGCCACGTCACTGGTGGCACTACGTGGAGGCGGCGGAGACATCGCTGAGCGTCAACTATTGGGTACCGCTCAAGGCTGACATGGATGTAACACTGGACGAGTTGTTGGTCAAGCACATCGTGGAGAGCTTTGTCAAGGGCGAAAGCGATGAAGTCAAACAGTATCTGCTCAATCCCAATCAGCTTGACGAGATTGCGCCCTCGGCTAGCACACTCTTCGGCCAATTCGAGCGGGCAGTACAGCAGCAGAGCTCAGCCAGTGGGCGCAAACTATGGGCAAGTGACTATCTCAGCCAGAGCGAAGTCCAGCAACTCCTCGACAATGCTGAGGTGCGAGTGCGCACCTTGGATGTTATGTCCAAGGAGGCATATTCGAAGCTCCTGGAAAAAAATTCCAAGCGATGCGATGCCAGCTGTGAGCAGCAGGTGCTCAGCTCAACGTTGGAGCAGTTAATTAATAGCATGTGCTCTGCCCGTTGTATTGCAACGATCAAGCGAGAATTCTATCGGAGATTAGGTCAGAGTGAGACAAAACGTTTATTGTGATATTTGATTATTTGAGATTAAAATCCAATTAAGCATTTAATTTAATGTACGATATTCATATGATACAATTTGAAACACAACATGTGGATGCATTGCATTTAATGCCTTGACCAACGGTTGGTTGCCATTGAATCTAGATTCACCAAGAACAAGAATATATATATATATCTTTATATGTATGCAAATGGAGCCACGGGCTAAACACAGTGTGAGGGTAATATATTTATGGGAGGGCATCTGATGAGCATTTTTTTTTACCAGCCGGGTGGCTTCTGGTTGGGATATCCTCCCTGTTGATGCGCAAAACTGCCCGGATAAGTGCCATAGTTGCCGGGCGGTGGACCCTGTGGGAAGCCACCATATTGGTAATCTAAGAAAATGACAATAAATTAGTATTGATATTATTTGAAGTACTTTTGGGATACTCACTGCCCGGATATGGCAAGGTGGCATACGGATTGAAGCTCTGCGGCATTGGTGGTGGCACGTAAGTCGGATATGGCACAGCCGGTGAGGCGCCATATGGAACAGGCATGTGCATCTGCGCCGGATACGGCATATTTCCCGGGGCCATAGCGGCGGCTGTTACGGCTGGAGCACCAGCAGGGGGCACACTTGGAATATCTAGCAAGAGATAAAAACATAATGAGATAATCAGATAAGATAAGCATAAGTTAATTAAAAATAAAATTGTATAATAGCTATAAATTATGGCACTATCAAAAGAGTGATGTGACTAAGACTGTTATAGATATAGATTTTGGGGATTTACATTTTACAAACAGTTGTGAATAATACTAATAATAATTTTGATCTATATGTATATAACTTACCGCTGCCACTGCCCGATGTGGATGCATAGTGTGATGGTAGAGATGGTGTCGCTGGTGGCGCCTGGCGACTGGACTCTGTGGTCAGATCCTTGAGCAGCTCCTCCTTTTCAGTTTTGCGTGCAAAGACAAAGTCACTGATCTTATTCTGAAAGACGACGAGCAACTGGGTCAGATCATTGTAGAACTTGGTGCCCTCCTGCAGATTGCCAGAGAGCTGAATGTAACTGTCGTAAGCAGTGGCCAGTTCCTGGTACAGCTTATCGCGCGATCCGCCGCAGCTGCCCGTCTCCGACACGAAGGCGCTGTGGGCGCTTTGAATGTCGCTGACAAGCGGTTGCTGCCGCTCCACGCTCTCCTTGACCTGCTGCTGCAGCGGATTCAAAGTCTGACCGATGCGAGCCAACGACAGGGCGGGCTCATCGATGGCGCCATCCTTTTGCAGGGCCTGCAGAAACTCATCTTTCATGTCGAACGTGGCCGACTTCAGCTCCGATTCGATAGCATCACGTTCCGCCTTAATCGTTTCGACAGCCTCCATCAACTGCTTGAGACGCTGCACACTGGAACAATTGGGATCCACGCTGCCGCTGGCCGAGGGCAACGATTGATGGATTTGCTCCGGAGGCAGCGAGAGCAGCTCAATGCCCTTCTGGTTGGCCTCGAACTTCTGGCGCACCACTTTGTCGGCCTCAATGGCATTAGTGATGACCTCGCGATACTTCTTAGAGTTCGTGCGAAACATTTCGGTCAGCTTGTCGGAACTGATGCGAGTCCAGCGCTCCTTGAACTGTGTACGCAACTGATTATCCGAATCACGTTCCTCGTCCAGCAGACGCTCCGTTTCATCGAGGATCTCACGATTGCGATTGAGCAGCTCGGGCAGATCTTTGAGCAGCGATTGCACACTCTCAATGCCACCCTTTTCGCGTACCTCGTTCGCCTTCTCACGCAGCGATGGCGGCAATCCGCTGTTGCTGTCCGTCGACTCGACGGCAGCGGGCAGATTCAAGCTGGCCAGGACGGCATTTAGAGTTTGCGTAGCGTCGCGCAATTTCATGATCTCCACATTGACAATCTCGTTCTTGCGCATATCCGAAGCGGTCAGCGCACGATGCAACTCAACGGGCACCAGATTCTTGAAGATGTCCCTAAAATTGCCAGCCATTGGACTGCCCATGGGCAACGGCTTCGCCACTTGCGCCTTGCCCGGTGAGGCGAGTGTGCTCAACTCCGGTATCATCTCATTGTAGATGAACTCATTGTCCTTGGTGGACTCGGCCAGATTGCGCTTGGCCCGACTGAAATAGTCATCCAGATAGGTCTCGTTGCCGCCACGCGACTGCGCCGCCTTGAACAGATCGATCGCATTGCGCAGACGCGCAATTTCCTCGCCAATCCGCTTCGCGGAGCGACAGACAAGACTCTGATACAGCTGCGTCAGCGCATGAAAGCCCGCTTGCTTGCCAGCCACCGTGGTTATCCAGTCCTTATCCCACAGACTGCGCACCGACTCGCGCTGCATGGCACGCAGCACATCCGCATAGAACTCCTCACACTGGCAGCAGAGTTTCGCTATGATCTGGTCCTTCATGTTGTCTGTGAAGCGTGTGAGAGTAATTGGGATTAAGATTCAGTTTGTAAAAATCATTGGGAGGAGAACCTCAACCTTAAAAACAATTCACCTTTAATCGCCTTCAGTATGAAAACTTCCTGGGCCTGGGCGACCATCAATGCCTGCAGCACAATCAACGTGTCCTGGCTCAAATCGGGCGTTGGCTCCGATGGCACCGCTGCTGGTGTTGCTCCCTTTAAATACTGGAATATGCCGGCGCTCTGCTGGAGCAGTTTGATGGCCAGCTTGAGGCCATCATCGGTGTCCAGTTGCTGGCTGGAGGCGACGCTGCTCTGCAGTGCGGCGATATTGAAGAGCACACAAACCTTCTCATACAACAGCGAGGTATGAGCTGTGGGATTTAGAGGTGTGGTTAGGTGTAAACCGGTTACTTAATTTAATCATCTTTTTTTCTAACTTACTCAGACTGATCTTGCCACCGAAAATGGAGCCCTTGTCAAAGGCATCCTTCCACTTGAATGGTATTTGGAGTTCGTTGGCTGATATCTTTGTTTCCAATGCGCATATTTGATCGTAGTAGCTACAGTAATAATAACAAAACAAGTGAAACCAAATCAATTAAAAGACGACGTCATTTGTATGTTTATGTCTGACCCTTCTCTCCTTAACTCTCTATCTGGCTCTCTCTCTCTTGCACACACACACACACACACAAGTGATTAATTACAGCTTGTCCGGCTATCAACCGCTATGAGTCATAATTGAGAATCCGCAAAGAATTATTGCAAATAATATTCTTATTTTAATTGACTTACGCATAGACAACTTCCAGAGAAGCTTCGTATTTCTCGAAAAACTTCCAAATCGCCGTATTGCGTTGCTTTGAAAATTCATTTACTGCTTCCGCATATTGCGCTGTCTCCTCGGCGCTGGCTCCATTGTAGGTGCTTTGTATCAGATTGTTCAGGGGCTTTATAATGTCCACCTCGGACGGTTTTTTCAGCGGTATACCCAGCAGTTTTGACATTGCGTTAGTTTGATTTGTACTAAATTTATTTAAAAGCAGCAGTTAAACGAATTTAGCTTATCAAACGAAAACCTGATTAATATTGTGTGCTGTTCTCCGCTCTGCTCGGTGTCTCATCATCTGCGGCGGGCAGGTACACGAACAATTAGCTCTGAGTAAGTCTCGTCTGTTAAGCGTGGAGCAGTCCTGCTTAATGTGCTAACATTATGTAAAGTGTGCATCGCGTGAAGAGCGCTTGTTTAAAATAAAACCAACGGTTTATTTTATTGTAATAATTAGCAATGGGATTTAGCAATTGACGTATATTTGACATAAGTATAATTGCCACCATAATTCATTTTAATTGTATTCCTTATGATTTAAGAAACTATTTGATTTGTGTAGAATATCTGTTAACATGACTGTTAAGCGCAGAAAGAAGACGGTTGAGTGGACTGCTATTATGTTATTCATTGTGAATGAGTAGCAATACCGGCCAGCTGACAACTCTGCCATAACCCCAGTGCCGAATGTCAACTCTAGACACTTTCTATTTTCTGATTGCGTTGTTGTTGAAGAAAACTGGGTGAAAATAAGAGATTTATGCATATAACATAAACGACAATCGAAAACCAACCAAGTAAAAAACCGAAAGCGAAACGTATACAAATAACGTGTGAGTGAGTGAGAAGGCAGCTTAAGAATTAAACATTGATTGATTGAAAACCTTGCAGCGACAACGAAAAGCAAAAGCAAAAAAAAAATCGAAGAATCGACGAATTTGCATCTTGCGATGGCCGATGTTGAAAAAATGACAACGGCGCCAGCAGCACCACCGACCGACATACCTATACCCAACGTCGTCCCATCGCCGAACGCGAGCGAAGCGGGCGGCATCGAGCTGGGCACCTCGCCCACCCAAGAGCCCTCGAGCAATTCGCATCCGCACGACTCCGAATATGACACGGCCAGCGATCTGGAGGGCGGTGACGGTGACTACGATGACGATGAGAGTGCCAGCGATGAGGAAACCGAAACCGACGACGATGACGATGGCCAAACTGAGTCGGACGATGATGACGATGAGGATGATCGCGGCAGCGGTACGGTGAGTGGCAATGGATTGGAACGAACGGCAGCCGAGACGGAGGCACAAAAGAAAGTGGACGAGGATCGCAGCAATCCACAATATATACCGAAACGTGGCACATTCTACGAGCATGATGATCGCACCGCCGAAACGGAGGGCGATGGTGCCGGCAATCATGATGGTGACAACGATGGCGGCCAATCTCAGCTGGAGCCCAGTTTTCCGGATGTCACCAATGGCGATGGTGGCGCCTCGCCCGCCGGCCAACCGCCGACCATATCGCAAGCATCCAAAACGATGAAGAAATGGCAACCGGCATCGGGCGGTGATCGTTGGTCGCACGATCGCTTCGAGGCCAGCGAACAGGCGCCAAAAACGCGTGCGGAGCTTATGCAATCCTACGGCTATGACATACGCAACGAGGATGCGGCGCCACGTGCCCGACGTCGCCGCCGCTATACACGCGGTCCGAGCAAATATTCGCGTAATTGGGAGGACGAGCAGGCGTACCTCAAGGCCAGCAACAAAGACCGCAAACAGCCGCCACGTCCCCAGGACTTTCCGGCGCTTAACGAGCGCAGCAGCAACGCCACCAACAGCCATCGTCGTCCCCGCCGCTCCTCCGCCTCGCGCGAAGAGAAAGAGAATCGCGGCGAGCGACGCGCTGCTGCTGCTGCTGCCGCCGCCGAGAAGCAGCAACAACAGCAACTGGGCAACAATGTTGCTGCTGGCGGTTCGAGTAAAAACCACGAGACACGCGACCGTGAGCCAAGGAATCGCAACTATGGCAGGGGTGGTGGCGGTGGCGGCGGCGGTGGCGGCGGTGGTGGTGGTGGTGGCGGCGGCGGTGGCGGCGGTGGTGGTGGCGGTGGTCGTCAGAATGCCATGGAGTTCAAGCAAAAGTCAAATCGCGGCGAGCATCGGAATTATGCGGATCAGCGCTCGGATCGGGATTATCAGCTAAGTAGACCAAATGGCGCAGCCAAACAAATCATTGATTTGCCACCACACCAACAGCAGCAGCAGCAGCAGCAGCAACAGCAGCAACAGCAGCAGCAGCAACAGCAACAGCAGCAGCAACAGAGACAACCACAGCAGCAGCAGCAGTCGAAGCAGCAGCAGCAACAGTTGCAGCTCCAACAGCAGCAACAGCAACCGCCACCTTTGGTTACCTCGAATCTGTCGCAGCGTTTGCAGCAGGTGCAGCAGCGCAACGATCCCAGCCATGTGGGCAGCGTTCAAATGCACTCGCTGGCCTCGCAGAACCAACAACAGCAGCAACAGCAACAACAACAGCAGCAGCAGCAACAACAACAACAACAACAACAGCAGCAACAGTTGCATCTGGCACAGCAGCAACAAACGCTGCCAACGGAGCAACGCAATGGACCCAAACGCTATTCCAGTTTGCGACGCTCCCAACACGAGGCAACACAACAGCAGCAGCAGCAACAACAACAACAGCAACACTTGGCGGAGCAGCAGCAAATACAGCAACAGTTGCAGCTGCAACAGCAGCAACAACAGCAGCAGCAGCAATCACAGCTGCTGCTGCAGGATCCACACGTGCTCATGCAAATTGCGTATCAGCAACAGGAGTTGCAGGCGCAACTGCAAAACCTACAACTGGGTGCAGCAGTGCCGCCGACAGCGGTGCCATCGGTGCCACAGGCCAAATCGGCAACAGCTTACACACAGGCGCCCACAGCGCCCTATTATGTGACCAGCGGGGAGCCGGTGCCGGTGCCCGTTTCTGTTACTGTGCCCGTGACTGTGCCCGTCGCTGTGCCTCAGGCGTCCTATGTGAATCCGGCCAGTGCTGGCTATCTGCCGCCCACGCCCGCAGCCGTGGCTTATGCCCAAGCACAGTCGGCAGTGGTCACACAGCAGCAGCAGCAGCAACAACAGCAGCAGCCACAGTCTGCGCCGCAAGCTGCTCCAACGGCTGCACAGGCGCCTCAATCCGGTCCGCCGTCGCTTAACTATCACCAAAATTACAATACGGTTGGTGGCACCACGTACTTTGTGCCGCCGGCGCAGGCAACCACGCGGCCAGCTGCGCTGCCCCAGCGTCGACCCACAAATGCGATTCCCATACTGCCACCCTCCGAGAAGCACAAGACGCGTGCCGCCCGCGCAATGGACGATGGAGCGAGCAGTGGCAGTGGGGATAACATTGATCACATCATTGACAACATGTTTGTGCAGCGGCCGGCATTTCAGCCGCCACCAGTTGGCGCCGATTTGTTGCCCGCGCCAGCCAAAGCAACGAGCGAAGAGCCATCAGTGGCCATTGCTCCGATACCATCATCAAGTGCAGGCGGAGGAGGAGGAGCAGCTGCTGCTGCTGCTGCTGCAATCGCCAGCAGCGAGCAGAATCATCAGGCTGTGCCGGTGCCTGGGCAAGATTGAGTGGAACTTTATGCCAACCAGCGGCAACAGCAGCAGCGTGGACGCAGTCGAGCTCACGACCACATGTCCAATGATTACGCAATGCTGTCGTCACTTGGCGTTGGCTACTATCACGCCCACTAAGCGCAGACGCAGTGCATCCGCCCGTGCATCTCGCCACAAGTTATTTTTGTTTCTTTTGCCCCCTCGGGTGGGTCTGTGACCTTCAAAAATTGAACTCTTCTTTTTATACATGTACATTTAAGATAAACCCAGACTCACACACACATATGTAATTAGCTAGTAGACGCACTTTACCGAACTAACTGCAGTCGCGAGTAATCGTAGTCGCATACTCCGGAGTTCAGCTTTCGCATAATCCGTAGATATATCCATATACACAACATACATACATACATACTTACATATATATATATCTATCTATCTAGTAATCGAGTGCAAGTCGTGTGGCTCATTTAGCAATTATAATGAATTTTTAACCAGAGGTAAGTCTCCGGCGCTTAAAGTATATGAGATACAAAATATAGTCGCATTTTGAAGTTGAATTTATCGTGAATTGTAATCAATCATTGAACATTTGAATTTCAATAAAAGTTGAAAAACACTGAAAAAAAGAAAAACACAAAATGGAATACACAATTATTATTTTTTGATATTTTTTGGGAGTATACATATCAACAGTGATCGCTCGTTAAAAAGAAATTATAATCATAATTTTCGATGATTTTGACGGATCACCCCAGCAAGTGAATCGTTCTCATTACCGAGCGACCACTGTACTTTAAAATCGCATAGATACAGATATGCTTATTCAGTAATTTTGATTAATTGGAATATGGGGCAGAACATTGTATGGTTTTCGGATTGAATTTTAAGGGATCTTTTGGACAATTATGTTTTTTACAATATAGAAAACCAGAAAGAAGAAACGCCAAAGATAACATACCCTAGTAGACCGGAGTCAACCTGGCGATATCAAAAATATATAATAAGTTTAAAAAACCGCGTCAAAATTATAAAACCCTTCACAAGGGTGTCAAAATGCTGGCAAGCTTATTTCATTTTTTGGTATCCTCTAAAAACCTCTTCTCATTTCTGGCTTGGACTGTAAAAGTTGATTCTATTCTAACCGCTGACTCTGCATGGAATGCATACAAACTGGAAACTGTTTTCTTATGTGCCTAAAAAAATGCGAATCATTATGTAAATGTTGAAATTGCGGCGGTTTACAAATTTGATTCATCGCCCTGCTGCTCCAACAGTTTTTGTATGCGACAGAATAACTCCCTGAAGATGATGTTGTATTTGCGGGCGCTGGTCTTGATGCTGTCCCGATAGGCAGTCGTATTGATGTAGATGCTGCAAGAAGGTATAAATATTGAATGAATATAAATAAAAATTAACAACAGCAGCTGCAGCTTACGCATTTGAGGTAATTGCGTAGAAGACACCGTAACCATCCAGGGTCATGGGTGCGACAAAGCCCACGTTGGGCGTGAAGCCCAGTGTGCTGGAGGATATTATGAAATTGCCGCCACCACCGCTCTTTGCATACAGTGGATCATCGAAGAAAGCGGGTATCTCCATTTTGCTCTCGTATGCCGCGGCCCACAACCCAAATAGATGTCTATCGACGCCGTTGCCTTTACGTGCCTCGTCCATGAGGTGCCTGTGATCTTTGACAGCGGTGCGAAAGGCTTTGACCAACTGCAGATCGGTGGTACTCGAATCGGATGATGCCTTAAGGAAATCATTTACGGCATTGGTGCAGGCGCGCAGTGTCTCTGTGCGTCCATTGTAGAAGTGGCGCATCAGCGCCGTCTCATAGGTGGGTGCAATCCTGATGGGGAGGAGAAGTGTACAATTAGATTTGCTACAAGTTGTAGTTCTCTCACTTACTCATTGTGCATCTGACAGTAGGCCCATTGCATGACCACTTGCATAAAGGAATCCGGATGCAATTTCTGGGTCTTCATGAACTCCTTGCCATACTCATCGAAAACTTCAAAGGTGACGATGATATCGTTGCCCTAAGAAAATGAATAAAGCTATTGAATTTTGGGCACATTATTTGTGATATTAGCGACTAACCCGCTCGTCGATCTCTTGGTGCACCCGTTTGATCTCCGACTTCAGTGTGTTGTCCAGCTCGAACTTGAGCTCTTGTATGTCCACGACTTTGGTGTCCTTTGCCTCGTTCCAGTCGGGCTCGGGCACTTCGAAGAAGCTCAGCTGTATGAACGTGGCAAAGCTGGCACTGATGGTGCCATCGTAGCAACTGTGCTCCCCGACGTACACAAGGTAACCGTTCTTGAACATCAGCAGGCAGCTGCTGCGATCCGACCAGCGTGAATGATAATCACCGTGCATGGCCATTTGTAAGGATTGCTCAGTATCTTTCGGCGTATTTTCATCCCAGCAGATATCGAAGCAGGAGCTCTCCGCCAGCTTCAAAGTCTCTTTGTTGGCTTCAGAAATCTCAATGATCCGATTACGATTCTTTGCCCAGCTGGTGCGATCGTCATTGGTTAATGCAGGCACACAATCGCCCACCGGCTCATAGTCCAGGATGCTGCGCAATCGCTGCAGTATCACCAAAATCTCTGGGGCCGTCAGAATAGTGTCATCCTCGTGCACACCACTAAATGCAAACTGACGCCCCTTGCCGCTGATTGTTACATGCGTGGGTGTGCTGCCCTCGACCTTGGTCAGGAAGTGCTTCTCGACGTAATCCTTCTCCAAGCCCGGCACCCGCGCCGTGGAAAAGAACTGCTTGTACAATGCCGAATTGTATTTGATCTTGCCACCGTTCGAGGACAGTGGCTTCAGCGCCTCATGGCGTACGATGTCAAAGAACTCCAGCGTGTGATAAATGTGACGGGCGAGACTCTGAAATTGAATGTCTCATCCATTAAAGATATGCTGTCCAAATTGCAATATGTAATTATCAATATAATAAAATGTCTGATTAGATATTAAAAAAAGATATAAATATCAAGTACCATTCATTAATCTAACTTCAATCCTTATCTATTAGACCCAATTATTTTGTGGGGAATTCAATACAATTAGTAAATATATGTGATGCTTACCTTCATCATATATGCGGGCGTCTCTGGCACACCCACATGCGCCATCTGGCTGGGCATCTGCATGAGCTGATAGGGCATCAGCGGCAGTCGCAACGTATGATACGCATAATCCTCCCAATAGCTGCCCAGCCAATATTTCGTATTCGTCGCCCTTTCCTTGAGCTTTGCCTGCAACTCGGCGCCGACTCCCTGCTCAAACTCCTCGATAATGCGCCGTGAATTGGCCAACTCCTCGTCGCTGCCGAAGGGTTTCAGACTGGCATAGTAACGGGCCATGGTATCCCGCAGTTCGGGCAGCGGTAGCTGCGGCAGATCATCATCATAGCTGAACGTGGTCTTGTCATCCTTGTCACGGAAATAAATACTTGCACGATCCATTATTGCTCGAACGAGTGCTAAAAACGTATATATGTATTGAGTCAAAGTGCGGTGCGATACTCAAATATATAATCTGTGTGCGTGTAAGCACTATAAACGATAAGCAAATAAATCAAACATCGATTTACCACTTTAATTTTTCACTTGGTCCAAAGTACCAAAACTCGAGTGGAGCCGATGAAAGGTATTCAATGTCAACACACACAGATACACACAAACTTGTAATTGTATGTGAGTGAAGAACCTTTTCACATCCGAAATGCAAGAAGCGAAGAACCGAAGCGTTCAAGTGTTGACAATCAAATAAATGCCGAGCGAGTTAAATTCAATGGGTGTGGAATCGGACTAAGAGCGTGAACGAGTTAAGAAATATGGGTTAACCGATGGCAAAAATTGCCAGTCGGCTTGATAAGAGCAGTTCAATGGACGTATGAACGTATGTAAGCAAATTTAATCAATTTGCATCTCTGCCATGAAAGTGAGAATTAAAAGTTTTATTACCCGTATAATACTTAACCGTGACGTCACGCATGAATTGTGTGCGAGACATAGGTAAAGAGAGGGAGAGAAAGTGGACGTTGTACCCGGCAGTTGCACTCCCTGCACCCATTCAATTATGCACCATCACCGTTAAAGTTCGAATTTAAACACAGATAACACTTGATTAACACTCTTAAGTACTAATTGCAGTCTGTACTTACCAATTTAATTATGTGTGGATTTGTCTAATTAATAAATGTGCACCATTTGCTCAATTAACAGAGCTTGTGCTGACCGCTTGCGATTTGTATGCGCATCGTGAGTTGCTCAAATAATTATTTAACATTATGAGCTCTTTTGCGTTCATAGATTTAACAGCGTGGAATGAGGCATGTATTAAGAATTCGGTTTTAATTTGATGTGCGTAGAATTCACAGCAAGATTTCAGATTGCTGTCACATTTTCTAGTGGGTGGCTGGCTTGATTTGTTTACACGCTCAGCTGTTGTGACGGAGCTGCCACTCTTTCAAAAACTCTGGCAACGCCGTGCCCCGCGATTCGCAAAAACATCTGGCATCAGCTTCAGTTTCATGAAATGAGGAAATACACAGCACGAATTAAATAGAACAATTATTTATTTTTTTTTATACAACTCTTGCTTCATTCAGCTGCGAGTACAAATCGAAGAGACACGAGTCGAAAATGCTACCATCGACGGGCCTCTTCAAGAGCTTTGCCTGCCCGTACTACAACAACGCTAGCAGCGCTACCAAAAACAACAAAGACAACAAAGACAACAGCGTCGACACCTGCAAGCGTCCCTTCTGCCATTTTAAGCATTTACGCAAGGGTAAGTAAATAACAAATGCAAAATTCAATTAAATTCAATTCGAGCCTGTGCTTGCAGAGGATGTCGAGACAGCGGAACAAGCGGTGCCGGAGTACAAGCCAGCGCCGGTGCCCAAGTTGCTCTCGCTGCCGCTGCCCGAGCTGATGATGACTGCGGCGCCCATCAGGCAGAAGAAGAAATCCAATCTAGAGTATCATCCAGAAAAGCCGGCCCTGAATGCCTCGCCTGCCAAAAAGGGTCTTTCCGATGCGAGCGGTGTACCCAAATATGTTCCCTCACAGTTGGTCAGCACAAATGGCACAGCCAGCGATAGCTGGCAAAGGCAACACACAGAAGAGGACGATGTAGATGAGGAGGAGGAGCAGTTACTGGTGAAGGTGGAGGAAAAGCAAGATTTGCCAGAGCCGAAGCTGGAGGAGGAGCAGCCGTTGCCCACGGAAGAAACTCCAAAAAGTGATGAGGAAAAGAAATCATTGTCTGTTTCCCGAAAATCAGAGCACAGATCTAGCAGGGAGCGTGATAAGCATAGGGATCACAAGAGCTCAACATATAAGGATAAGGAACGTTCGGAGCGTCACAGTTCCACCACCAAGCCCAAATCCTCAACATCGTCCTCATCATCTTCATCGCATAGAAAATCATCAAGCACCGACAAGCATCGTAGCGAAAGGAGTTCCAGCAGCAAGGACAAGGGCAGCACTTCCGCATCCACATCGTCATCGTCCAGAAGTCGCCAGCATAGTAGTAGTAGCAGCTCCAAGTCTAAATCGCGCAGTTCGAAAAGTTCCTCCTCCGCCAGCTCCAGCTCAACCCGTAGCAAAACCAAAACCGAAACAGACAAACCAACTGCCACCAGTCAGCAGTCCAGCGAGGACATCGAGATGGACTTTGACATAGATGTGAGCACGTCTGATGCGGAAATTGTGCGTCAGTGTGAAATGATATACGATGAACTGGAGCAGGAATTTGCCCAGCTGCACAAGCCGGCGGAACCCGCAGCGACGGAGTGTGTGCTCAAGCGCAAAGCACCCTCGCCGGACATCGATACATACACCGAGGCGGTGACAGCCGCTCTCCAGAAGCGTCGCGTCGCTCACGAGAATGCCGACAAATGCAAGACTCTGGCGCCGGTGACAGTCCACAAACCGAATCACATTCGGAACGCGATGCAGCGCATCTTTGATAGACGTGCCGAGCTGCGACGCCAGGAAAAACTACGCGCCGATGCAGATGCCGAGCAGCTGCGCCTCGCTCAGGAGCGTGTACGCGTTGCGCAAGAGGAGCTGCGGGAGGCAAGGGCCAAGACACTCACCCCACTCATATCACGAGCGGCTCTAACGCCGCCAACACGCACAGGTAGTTATTCATTTATTTTGATTGTAAACAAGTATAGCTTAAAGTTCGATATATGGTTGTATATATCCCAAAATGCAACAGATAACGAACAAGCTTAAAGACTGGGCAGCCAGGAGAGGCATGCGATTAACTATCTATTAAATTGGTTTTCTTTGCTGTTCAAGAATATATTTACTATATACCTTTTGAGCTCTCAGATGTGTCCTTTGCTAGAATTAGATTATAATAATACTTAATAAGAGTATCAAAACTCTGAGCTTCATTTATTTTGATTATATATTTATTTAATCATAATAATTCCAAAGCACTTATCATTCACAATGCAACTGCATTTACACATTGTGTATTTTACGCAAATTGCTGATAATTCATAATTGGAGCAACATTTCTCTTGTTTGTCTAACCTAAATTTGATTTAGTTATGATTTGAGTCGTGTTTACATTCTATACAATATTAGGCGTGCTGACATCTAGTATATATCTCGTATCAATATACTGACGTTTTAACTGGCAAATATTGTGTTATATCCAAGCTCAAATCAGTAATTTGAATGATTATTATCAGTTATACATATATAAAACTTTATGATTTAATGAGAGTACTTATCGTTGTTTTTGTTGAACCCACACAGGTCGTACGATTACGCCCGTGGCCAATGTCATAGCGATTGCACGGGCCAAGAAGAAGATCGAGGAGCTGCAGATGGAAAAGAAGCCAGCGTTTACCACAGCGCATTCGTTTAAGGGTGGCACTCGTGTGGCGCATACTCCCACAGCGGCACTGGATAAAGTGGCACCGGCAACGGCAGCCGCAGCCGCCAAGCCGCCAGTGCTGGAGCCGCAGAGCTCGAAGATATCGTATAATATACGGATGCAGTATTACGAGATGATGGTG
Organism: Drosophila paracracens; assembly: GCA_035044025.1. NCBI lineage: Eukaryota > Metazoa > Arthropoda > Insecta > Diptera > Drosophilidae > Drosophila > Drosophila paracracens. The sequence continues at coordinate 4,474,603 of JAWNMN010000435.1, read as the reverse complement.
AAGCAGTGCATCGTCATCTATCCACAGCTTAATGATGCCTGGGAACGGGCGCAAGTAGAGGAGTTGGCCGTCTTCAAGAAGTGCAGCACGCCGTCCATCTACAAGAACAGCTGCATGCTGGCCATCAACAAGCTGCGCAAGGAGGCCATTGAGGCGGGAAATCAGCCCAGCTCCGCCTGCAAGACAATCTCACATGAGATGATGCTCGGTGGCAAGCGGGCGCTCACCACATCCTGGAGCGTGGAGAAGAAGGAGTATGTTCCACACAAATTGTCTTTTTTCTTCTGATACTCTATTCTCAAATGGACAGCAGGACGTGTAATTTACGTCTGACGATTTTCATTCCCAGATTCAAATGTTTTTCGAATCAATCAATTTAGTTTGTCGAATTCCTGTCAATATCTTTCAAATATTGTTAAATGTCAGAGATCAGAGTATCCGTAGATTCTAATCTGGCTAATATTTTCCTTAAATCTTTTAGCAAATTGAGCTCCTCGGCAGAGCCCTTCGATTCGTTGTGCGCGGAGAAGGCGTACGAAATGGTATACGATCTGCATCTGACTGATGAGCAACTGGTGGAGAATGGCTATCCGCGACCGGGTCCTGGACGTGGCGCAGCTGTCATACGCGCCTGCCGCCCCAATCGGCGGCCCAATGAGACGGAACGCTATTGCTCACGCTGTGGCAAGGTGTTCAATTTGAGTATCTACGATACGAAGTGCATCGACATGTGCAACTATCATGCAAAGAGCACTGGCTATCGACGTGGATTTACGGACAATCAGCATCGCTGCTGCCAACAGCCGGCGGGCACACCGGGCTGCAGCTATGCCAACTATCATGTGAGCGACTACTACGATCCGGATAAATTGACCTGTTTCGTTAAAACGATTGAGCGCTCGGACGACTATGTGCCCACCAAGAAGGACATCTATGCTCTCGATTGTGAAATGTGCTACACTACGCATGGAATCGAACTCACCCGCGTCACCGTTGTGGACATCAATGGGCGCAGCGTCTACGATGCCCTTGTCAAGCCAGACAATCAAATTGTGGACTATAACACTGTGTGCGTATTATAAACTTCTCAGACTATATATATACTATACAAATCGCAGAGTCGGGCATTCTTATAGACTCCCTAACTCTAATCCATGTATTACTGATTTGTTGCAGCTACTCGGGCATAACGGAGGCTATGCTGGCGAAGGAAATGCGCACCTTGCGGGATGTTCAGGCCGTGCTTATGTCCATGTTTCATGCCAAGACGGTGCTGGTGGGTCACAGTCTGGAGAGCGATTTGAAGGCACTGAAGCTCATACACGATGTGGTCGTAGACACCTCTGTGCTCTTTCCCCACAAAATGGGTCCGCCAAAGAAGCGTGCGCTGAAAACACTGTGCATTGAGAACCTCAAGCGCATCATACAAGAAAATGGTGCGTAACTAAATAATCCAAGACTATTCCATGGTTAAATTAAAATCAACCTCCCTTTTGCAGAGGCTGGCCACGACAGTGCGGAGGATGCGGAGGTTTGCATACAGCTCATCAAGTACTATCTGCGCAACAAGATCAGTTGAGCAGCGGTCACGATTTACTGGGATTTACTACACACTCTATACATATATTTTTCATTTCATCATACATATATTTGTAGTATGTATTCCCGACTTGATCCCAGTCCACACAGAATCAAAACGTATCCCCTAAGTGAGCCTTAAGATCGAAAAAATATTTATATACAATTCAAATATCTATATATATATGTATATAGATGTAATTGAATGCATACTGAACAATAAACAACAAAAGCGATTGCATAGCTGCCTGTGTGTATTTATTATCAAAGGATTCTCCAGCAGATGCGTTTGAGTTCCTTCTCCAAACGCCTGGCAATCTTTGGTGCACTGGTGTACAAGATTCATCGAGTCGGTCGTGCAAATGGTGGTTGTTGGCTTTGAGCAGGCGATGTGTCGATGCTTATCTTGTGGTACATCGTCAAGTCCGCCCCACTCGAGATCCGCCGGAAATCGGCGTTGTGCCCAAATTGTATCCATACGCGTATACGCTTCGTTTCGTCACAAGATGCGCACTCGGACGCACCCGCTCGGAAGCGCGTTACAGCGCCTCACCAATGACCAAAGCGCTGTGCTGTGACCTGATCCATGTGCACAATAATGCGCTCCAGCTGCTTATTTATGCAATGGATATTATCGCACTTCCAGCTTGGCTCGAAGGGATTTGATTTGCACCCTAACCGATGCGATTAATTGTCAGTCCATCATTAGCTCCGCATAGTGATTGAATATCTTAAGTGCCTTGGCTCAACAGAGCTTTGCGGATTTTATTGAATAGTATCTCATTCTGGGTTTGACAATGTGATTTCAGAGCTGTCGCTGCTCAATGATGGGGAGTCGATGGCATTGATTGGCCAACATTCATTAAAAAGGGGAAGGCGAACGCAGCTGAAATGATGACATACATGAGTACATCTTTAATTGTTTTTAAAAAAGTGTTTTATATTTTTATATATTTTTTAAATATATAATATCTTCATTTACAAACTAAATATTTATATTTAATTATATAATACATATTTAAATATATTTCTATATCATATATTCATATTTATTTATTTACAATTCAAATGGTATTTATACAGCACGTTGAAACCGTTTTTTAAAATAAATATATAAATTTCATTTTAAAAAATCATTTTTAAATTTGTATTCTTCAAACTTATTACTAATTAAATTGTTTGAATTTCATATATTTTCTTTATTTAAAATTGAGTTGCAATTGTAGAAAATTGACTTACGTACAGCCAAATCAATCATTCGCATACAGTTCTAAAGTCTGTCGTCGTCCGTCGTCGTCGTCCAGCAATCGAAAAGTATTGCCATGGAAAATGGCAAAGTTTTCTAAATAAAACTTCGGCCGCTAACCAGGTGCCATAAAATGTTCACAAATTGCAAGTTTGTAACTTTTGCAGTTGTTGCCCGCTGCTGCTGTATAATACTTATGTAACTACCCCATAGGGTTGCTCTTCGTCTTATTATTTTAATGTAATTTTAATCAGATTGCCGTTGTACTTCATATTTTTCAATTACACGGAGCAACGGCTGTTGCCACGAGCGCCAGGAGGCAACATCTGCTCCTCGCTGTTGTTCTTGTTGTCGCTGTTGTTGCTGTTGTTGTTGTTGCTGTTATTGTTATAAAAGTATTTGCATGGTGTGGTTTTTCAATTTGATCGTTGCGTAATTTCAATTTCATTAAAGATACGGACAAAAACTTTTTTCAACATGAAATTCTATTAGTCAAAAAGCCGAAGCGAAAAGCAAAAAAAAATAATCGGTCCAAAAGTTTTGTGCTTTTATTGCCGCCGTAATTCGCAATAATTGTTTCCGCCGGGCAATGGGATGCGGGAGGCTGGAGGAAGCCAACCATGTGTCTAGCTGATGAATAGCAATGGTTGCTGAATTGCCTTGCAGATACATTCATTTATATTAAATACACTCACAGAAAAATGCTCTTCATACATAGAATCGAATTTGATTAATGTCATAAAATGTTACAAATAAATTAATTTAAAAATAAAATATAATCTTTACATTTAAGTAACAAAATAAATGATTTATGCATTTTCATGGATTGGGTAAAACACAGAAAAATACAATAAGCCAAAAAAATTGGTATGATTTAGTTAAGAATCCAAATCACATAGAAATTTCAAGTATTTGAATAGATTCTGTTTGATTGTGGAAAATACAATTTATTGGAATTAAATATTTTATTTAAGTGTATTTGCGGATGTATCGAGTGGTTTTTGGGGTTCTGGTTGGGCTTTTTTAGGGTTGCTGTTCAACAGGAAAACCTAACGAAATGTAAATAATATTAGTGGTACTTGGCAATGACAATGTGCATATGTGGCCCAATCCTAAAGACCGCACGCACACATACACATACACACACACACAAACACACACACACACGCAAACACACACATAGAGTGCAAACAAAACACGGGCAAGTTGGGCTGCAGGGCACGCGGAGCAAAAAACTAGGAGAAACATGGAGCCCAAGGGCTAGTGGTAAATACAAACACAAGCCCAAAATACAAACAAAAACACACAACACAAGAGAGGCAGCAAGAAAAATGTAGGGAAGTGTGTGTGTTTATAGGGGGTAAGTGGGTGGGTGAAAGTCACTGCTGCTTGACTTGTCCCTGTCACACATTGGACAACCTGGACGGGTCGCAAGTATACTTAAGACCGTCGAAATAGAGGCATTAAGATCTTTGCAGTTAATCCCTTGAGTAAATGTTGTGTGTGTGTATGTGTGTGTGTGTGTGTGTGTGTGTGGTCGCGATGACATTGTTGTGCTTGTTAGTGTGTATAAGTGTGTGTATTTGTGGATAGTACACAGTGTATAGCCAGTCTAGTTGTTGTTATTGTTCTTAAGGGCATTAAAAAAAGGCTTAAAAGCTTGCCGACATTCATTTCGGGTAGAGCATGTCCTGTGTGTGTGTGTCTTGTGTGTGTGTCCTGCGCCTTGGGCCGCACTTTATGTTCGCTCCTGAATATTTCAGCTAACCAGCGACAATAGCAACAACAACAACAACAACAAGAAAAGCCACATGCGTGCAAGTTAAGTGCTTAAAGCATTTAGCCTAACGGTTTTGGCTTTTAATTTGCACTTTCTGTCTGTGGCAACAGAGGGCGGAGTTTTCGGTGGCGCCTCACGTATTTATTTAAGCAAATTGCGCATACGCCGCATTGGCGCAACGCTGAAATATTAAAGCAGGCGAAAACTGAAAATAATGCGTGTGCCTCTTCCACAGGACAAACTCAGCAAACAGACCAGCTGGCAAGCTGCAAAAACCTTTTTACAACTTTTCTAGAGCTACTACCACAAACAGAAAAAAAAAAACATAAAAAAAAACTGTTAAGCTGCAGCCGACTACGCTCCCTGCCGCTCCCGACTCCAACACATATATAAATAAGGCACTGCCGAAAAGGACGAAAAAAAAAAAACACGGAATAAGGCAGTGGTTGGGTGGGTGGGGGTAGGCAAGCAAAGGCGGCAAGAAAAGCCGGCGGTAAGCGCAAAATAAAGTCATCACAAACATATTAGCAGCGAAAAACACCTGAGCAAATAGATTTATATGCTCGATAAAGCAGAGAGTAATTTCCCGTAGATCCTGTTGCCGGCAACCACCCCCCAGCCAAAAAAAAAAAAAATCTGCTCAGCTGCAAGACAAGCCCCCCCAAACCCCCTAAACCTGAGTTCGCCTGTTGCCTAAGCCGCAAAGTAGCTGGGCGCAAGATAACATCACTTTATTGTAAGAAAGTTAAAACCCAGAAATGCAAGCCAAAGCCAAATAGTCCGCAAAAAGATGGCCCACTGTGTGTGTGTGTGTGTGTGTGTGTGTGTGTGTGTAGGAAGCACTTAAAAAAAATGACAGAAGTAAAAATGCCGACACATGCTCCTGAAAAAACTCAGTTAAGCGAGACGAACTTTAAATGCTCTTCGAAGGATCTATTCCCATTAGAACTTTAATTAATTAGAACTTTAAAAATTTTAAAGTTTGTAGAAAATAAAAAAATAAATAATATAAATAATCCTATACAATTGAAAACCCCCAAAATTTCCTACTGCACACGAGCATGAATTGTGTTTATTTAGTGCAGAAAAACCAAAAATCAAAACTCGAACTCAGCTAATTTTAATTTCACATCCAACTAGATAAATGGAAAACACATTAAACATGCTGACTATTAAATTAAATTGGAAATTCAATTATGTCAAATTTCAAATGTGAAATTTGCTGCAATTAAATGAATATAGAATTCTAATAGAATTTGGAACAGTTGCACAACTAGAACGTCTAACTAAATCCCATTTTCAATAAATTAAAATATCACACAATTAAGAAAACATTTATTCGATTTTTCATTTGCTGATATAATTGTGTCTTCATTTATAAGTCTAATTGAATTTTAAGCAGCAAGCAAAAAATATAATAGTGTTTTTTGCTGCAATTTAATGTATATTTAACACATAAATAAATATTTATTGTATCCTTTAGCAGTAATGAATTATTATTGAATAGGATCAGCAGGATGAGTGTGCTGCTGGCTGTGTCCGAGCTGATTGATGACGAGACGATTTCCAGGAATATCTGATTCAGTGCTTGTTGAACATGTTGATAAATTCTCATATTTCATACGGGTATACTTGGTTCTCTCTAGTTATATAAGGGAGCTAAACTACCTTTTTCAAACGGAGCTTATGAAACTTTCCGATGGCATTTTGGCATTGCTTTGCGACCAGTTTACATTTTGGTGCGAAAATTTAAAAAAGAATTTCGAGCATACTGGAAGGATGCATGCAGCATGCAACTACAACTAAAGTTGGTAACGTTGAAAATGCCACTTGCAATTGTATGTTGCAGTCTCCCGAGCGCAGCTGTTGACAATGAAGGGTGAGCTGGTTTCAAGATTGAGGGAGTTGAAATGGGAACGGGCCGCACGTGCAACTGAAATTGTGGCACACACACGTCGTGGTTTTATTTTCTACTTAGCTGGATGGTGTAAAAATAACTTTTGGAGCAGAGGACGCGAGAGGTCAGCCCAGGCCATTAGCTGAGTTGACTGCTTGACAAATAATTAGGACAACAAAAAAAAATAAACTGAAACGACACACACATGAGTGATGGCGTCTATTGAGGGATATATCCACTCAACGATGACACACACAAATTGGCATTGCTCAACATGGCAGTCAAGTGGTTTTCGGGGCAAAAAGTTGTGGCACAAAAACCATCCAAAGATTTGTCGCGGTCGCCAACTCGACCAAAAAAAAAAGTTAATTGCAGTTAATGACGACATTAATCACAAGAAAATGAAGCCTGGGCGCACTTGACAATAAGCGCAAAGCGACAAATGAAGAGCCACCAGACAACAGGCAGCAGACTAGAGACAGGTGGGGGGCGGAGGGACAACAGTAGACAACAGCAGACAACAGAAGAGGCGACTATTAACACCGATCCCTAGACTTTATGAACTACAAAAGGCGGTGACAAAACAATGGCGAAACTTGCGTCAGCCAGTTGCAAGTGGTTGGGGCTAGAGCAGCAGTGCCATGAGCAGGACAAAACGCGCAACAAGCGCCAATAACAACAACAAGAGGGGAACGGGAACGGGGCGAACAGGAAGTGAACGCGTAGTAGTAGGAAAAGCAATTTTACTGCGAGCTTCCTTTAAGACAAATAAGTCAGCTGGATCAAAAGGGACTTTCAGGCGTGGCACAATAGAAATGAATTATAAGCGCAAAGGGAGGCGGGCAAGCGGGCGCCAACCAGCGCAATGTCAGCGATAATAATGAACTATGCAGCCATGACTGATGATGCTGCTCAAGATGTCCCCCCAGCCACCTCATCCTCTTCGCCCTTCTGGCTCTCTAACATTCCTTGGTGCAGCACAAAAAGAGCACAACAGCAGACGGCGCAATGTCCACTGCGATTAGGCAATGTCCAGCACTGGATTGGATAGGTTATATATATATATATACATATTTCTATATATATCCGTATTCGAAATTCCTTTTCATCACTATAAATTTTTTTGGAATTTTAGCTATTTGTTGGCAAATGCTGTAGTTGGAGAAATTAATATAGTTGATAGATCTCCAAATTAGTATTAATCTGGAGACCCAACCTGGATCAAAGTAGCATATTAACTGAGTTTTAGCATATGATATTGAAAATGTGCAAATTTTGCTTAAGGTCGAATATTTTGAATATAAATTTTAGATTATTTATTGTTTGATGACTTCTTTTATAATTTAAAAATGTTTTTATTTTCTAAGTTTTTAAATACCGTTCGGGATTTGACTTAAGAAAGCTTTGCAGTTTGAGATTTAAGAATTTAATGTTTTGGGAACTCTGAATATTGATTCAATTTTGACAGATACCATTAAAAAACCCGCGAATTGTGCTTAAATATTGTTAATATACATTTTTGAATGTGACTATTTTGTGTTTGGTGGCCTCATTTCTTTATAATTTATATATGCACTTAGCATTCTACAGTTTAAGGGTAAGGGAGAAATAATATGAAATAAGTGAATAAAACAAATAAAAATAAAAATATCTTTTAAAATAGCAAAGCTGATGGTCTTAATTGTCGTATTATTTTAATATAAATGTATTTTAGTTATTATTAATAAACACAAAATATTTGTATTGAAAGTTATTATTGTTAGTATTATTGCCACTTGTTTTTTTTTTGTTTACATATAATAACTGCAGATAAGAAACAGTTAACAAAACAATACAGTCAGCTTAAGCAATCTTAAACATATTTTGACTGTAGATAAGGTACAGTTAAGAGACCAGCAATACTATACTTAATAACATTATGGGTGTAATTAGCAAAACTTGGTAGATTAACATGCAGATGCTTGCAAAATTTGGCACAAATCTGAATTGTCTGGTTTGTTGGGCAAACAAAACGAAGGTTAATTAAACGCAGTTCGTTAATGAACTTTCGCATTGATTGTGCTGATAACTGCTATCTTAGTGGCTATAAGCGATTCATACATATACATATATATGTAACTGTCTCAGCTGGTCAGGTAATGAGCTGCACGTTTTTCGAGCAGTTGCCGCACGAATGCGTTGTGGCAACTTGAAAAGGAGTGCAACTGCCGCACAGCTTTCGCCTCCTGCTGGAATGTGTGGGTGCGAAAACAAAGAGGTTTCTGGAATTTATGCAACATGAGCGTCTATAACTTATCCAATTAAAACTCAATAAACGCGCCAGCCCAACCTCCGCCTCCTGCTGCCCCTGCTCCTACCTCTCATGGCCAACTCAAATGAAATGAAGATGCCAGCCATGCCAAGACAAACTCACAAATATGGGGCTGGGGTTGCTGTTCAATAGCAGGCCACCGGCTGCTCCTGGCTGGAAGCTCCTGACTGAGCTGACTGGCTGGTTGACTGGCTGGCTTAACGCAGCGATTACAAGTGCCTTCAGCTTGTAATCCACTTTTGGAAATGCAGCCAGTGCCAAAGCGAGTGCCTGTCTGCCAGCCAGCATGACAGCCACAAATTGAAGATGACAAAATGTCTAAACAAGCAAACCTATGTGTCTGTGTGTGTATAGGTGTGTGTGTATAGGTGTGTGCGCACATCTAGCGGAATAATCAATAAATTACACACCTGTCTGGCCACAGCAAATTTATATACATATATATATGTAGAGAGATGCATGTAAGCCAATAGTGTATATGGCTTACGAATTATGGCTTGGGCCAAAAGCATAGACGTCGCCGGAATATAGAAAATATTTTTCAAAAGATTCCAACGGCGCATTCCGCAGGTGCCATTTGCCAAAGCGGACGCGAGCTGCAAGATGCCAATGTCGGGGCCAGCCCTGGACACGATATAAGCATATATATACACTCGGAGAAAAACTCTGAGCCAGAATGTGGAAAGCAATGAGACTTTATATATTATAATATTGTTATTTTTGGAAGCCGAAATTTTAAAACTGATTTATCAAATCATATCTAATATAATAAACCTAAGGTTTTGAATGATATTTAAAAAAAATATACCCTTTTTTTATTGCTAGTATACTTCTATGTATAATGCATAATATTTGAGACTATTTTTAGAGTCAGAAATAATCTTCGCCAGCTGATTAGTTTCTGAAAGGAGATCTACAAAAAAAAGAACTACAAAGTTTTAACTTTCTACAAACTGCGTTTGTCCAATAATTACAATATCGATTTTTTTGTAAATTTAAGAATGAATTGGAATATCTTTAATTACTTCAATTTACTAAACACCTGACCATATCTATTTTTCTGAGTGTAGCATATACAACCATGCAGCTGCTTTCTATATAGTCGGCAGCGGCAACTTCAATATTTCACGCTTGCTAAGTTCTCGATTGTTGGTGTTGTTGGGTTTTTGGTAGAGTGGCCCAGACACTTGGCGATAATTGTGCTACCAAGTACCGGACTTGGTATTTTCATGAGAGTCCGGCGAGGGCCCAGTAGCTGCTGGCTTCTGGCCACTGGCGCCTGAAACTGACTGAGTATTTGTGCGTGCCATTCTGACAAGCCGGCTGGCAGGCTTGGCAGGCTGGCAGGCTGGCAGGCGATGGGGTCTTTGGCTGGCAGCACTGAATTTTTGATTTATGTGCATTACTTATGCTTTTACTTAGTTGTCTTGCTACAGCTCTCACTACCTATCTCTCTCTCTCTCACTCGCTCTCACTGTCGGCCGGCATATTGGTGTCTCTGTTTGTCGCTTATGTACGAGCCACCAAATTGATGCTAAGTGCTTGGGCGCGCGTGCAAAATGGGTTGAGCGGGAGTAAGGGTCAGTGGTTCTGGCAGGAACGAGAACCGGAACGGGAACGGGAACGTTAGCTGGGAGTCGGTGCAGTGTTGAGCCTTTTACACATGAACCGCACACATATATATTAAATACCATCCTTGGAGAGTCATCAGCATTCCTCGAGCGGTTTTTATTTCCGTTTTCATTAGTTGCTTCTTACACAAGTGGCGCCCACACACACCAACACCAACACCAACACCACCACCAGCACACACGCATAATAGCATTAATGTCTCGTTTACGTCGTGCTAGAATACACACATGTACACATACTTCATATATATATATATATATACATATATACTTTCTACTATTTTGTCAATGGCAGCCATTTCTATGTTTGTGCACGTATTTTGCTGTTGACATTCCGGGCGCTGTGGCCACATCTCGAATTGCGAATGAAAAATGCTTGTGATAATTTGTTGACCTCAACAGGCGATTGCTACTCATATATATATATATATATATATATCTATACGTATATGTATTCGTGGCACATTAAAGACGTTTTAAAATTGCTTCTTGTTATTTTCGTCTATTTTATTTTTTTAATTTTCTTATTGTGCAACGTTGCGTATGCTTGATAAGTGGCATACGGCACAGGGCATAAGCGCGACACAAACACGAATGGGATTTTTGGGGCGCTAATCAAATCACGTACTTAGCCAAGTAAAGTACCGACATACACACAGACACACTCTCGGGGCACAACACAAAGTGTGCCACACGAAGCATACGAATCCAAAGACAACACAACAAGTCCTTCGAAGGCAACGTAACAGGCACAGGAAATGCGCATTAATAGCATAGACAACATATGCCTTCAAATACAGTAAACAAGTGCTAAGACTGTCCTTGAATAATTAACTAAATTTAGTGAATAAATGCAAGTTTTCTCAAAAATGCAAAATAACTTAAAATTCTGCTGCATCAAATGGCGAATCAACCAGAGAAACAAAAATCCATCTCTCAAAATTTAAGTATTTTTAGTTGACAACATCTTCAAAGTAACTGCTAAGCTAGCGATTTATGTTTCCATCGTAAATGATCGCTAATAATTAAGAAAATTTAATTCTGAAATAGAATAAATTGTGAGATATATAAAACATAGTCATTCAATTTTCTTGAGTGGGAAGGAATTTATGAATTCTATTATGAATATGATTGCGTTCATACATTTATAATTTCGCATTGCTTGTCAAAATATTGATTTAGATGGCCAGTTGCCTGGGGTTCAAAAAGGGGCATGTGAAATAGCTAAGACGAGCTAAGCTATTGGATTACATGCAAAACGTTTTTCAATTAAATATGACAAATTTGTTCGTTGTAGGAAGGTTAGACTGTGCACGCACACATGCTACTCTTATTTGTGGCACAAAAACTTGGCTTGGCACAAAGGCGAATTACGAGCGCATTTAAACTGGGGCGCGAGTGCTACTTAAATAACTCATTTAGGTCGCCTGATCCCCCAACGGAGTCAATGTCTATGTCTGGGTATGCAACTGCGTGTGTGTGTGTGTGTTTGAGTGTGTGTGGATGTGTGCATAAAATCAACAATAAACTTTGTCATCTCAATTTGCTTATTACCAGCAGGCAGCAGGCAAAACTTTCTTATTAATGGTGGCGATTTCAATGCGTTACACCCCAAGCCCCCCTTTCCCCCTAATCCCATATAAACACATGTATGCATGTATGCACGCTTGTGTGTGTGTATGTGTGCGTGTGGCATTGCAGATAACGTTGCGACAAACTCACACAACTAGCTACGCGCAGCATTTTGATGTCAGGCAACTTTCTTTGCCGATTCACAACTCTCGCACTCGAGTCGCATCCAAGAAGACCGCAAAATGGCAACGTGATGCGGTGCGGTGAGGTGAGACGAGGCGAGACGAGGCGAGGTCCTGTGGCAGCAATGTCTTCGTCGTTGTCTCTCCACTTGTGTCCTGAATACCATGTCGCTGGCATGTCTTATGTCTTGCGGTTAGCTGCAAGTCTCGCAAATTGTAAAATCCATAATTAGTGTCTGTCACGGCACATAGACACCAAGCAGGCATCCACCCGCATTTCACACATCCCTCCCACATACATACACAGTGCGGAAAAAACGGTTCTAAAATTATATTTAAATGACATAAGTCAAGTATCTGATATACCTATACCTCCGAGAATATTATAAAAATAAACAAACTCAAGGTAGTCAATAAGAGTATTCGTTAGAATAATTTGAACATTTTTGAATAAAAGAATAACAAAATAATAAAATATTTAAAGCTAGTCATAACTGAAAACATATTTGAATTAAGATCAGAAAATTCGCTTTTAGTAATTTTAATCTAATTAGAAATAAATTTCAGAAGTAACACTTGTGATTTATTTATTAATTTTATGTTCACAAAATTATTAAAATATTTTAAGCATTTGATATCCAAAATTATAGTTTAATTAAAATAAGTATCAATTTTAGGGCAAGAAATATTTTTTCTCTCTGTGCATCCAAATTTGAGCGCTGAGCTGAGCTGCACTTAAGCCGTAGTTGTTGCTGCTGCTCTAATTGCAAGTAAATAATGTATGCGAAAGCCGCTTTTAATTGCCAGCTAAAATAAATACAAAATCATAAAATTTTGGAATACATCTACAACTTTCATATATAGTTCATAGTTACTAGGGGCAGCGTACCGGCTGGCTGGTTGCATGCCCCACATTTTTTGTAGTGGCTGGGTTGGCTGCCTGGAAGTTTTAATGATGCAGCTCCGGCTGCCACTTACGCATGCACTACTACATTGAAAGCGAGCTGGTTCCTGCCGCTGCTGCCACTGCTGCCGCTGCTGCCCCTGCTGCTGCTGCTGCTGGTCGGTTCAAAAATGCAAAAATCACGCAAATTATCGAAACATGCGGAAGCACACTTAAGACAGCCAGCGAGCGACTTTGCCGCATAAATCTTTGCCAAAGTCGAACAAAACATAAAAAACTCAACAGCAAACTATGCACTCTCTCGCTCTTTGCAAACAGTTGAAAAAGTACAAAAATCTTGAGGTATACTAGCTACACGGCTCAATCCCAGTAGCCTCACGTCTATTCCCCTCTCTATTCAGAGTTAGCCGTAAAGACCAAGTTTTCAATGCCGCAAATTGCAAAACTTCCACGTTATCCCTTGAAGTGAGAACATGGCTGCAATCGATTGGAAATTTCAGCCGACAGTTGCACAGTGGGCGATGAATTGTTAAAAAATTCCCAACAAACAGCTTAATACATACACACAAACAACACACACACACACATCATCAAACAATATAATCAAAATGAAATTAAAATAATAAAGCGTACCAGAGCACAATTGAAAAACAAAATGAAAATGTTGCAAAATGAGAATGGACAGCGAAAAGTTTTAAATTTTATAAAATACCGGAGAACATTCGAAAAACAATTAAGTCTTTGGAAAATATAATCAAAACCAAAACCACTTTGATTAGTGTCGCATAATGCTACTATTACTGTTCGGAATAACTTATAATAATTAAATTAAAAAAAAAAAATATATACACGATGATAACATACAAAATACAGTTAATAATAATTATCAAAATTATAATATTATAATTAATAATATTATCAAAAACCAAAAACAAGCATGGCTTTAGACAACACATTGTTAGAAACTAGAAATAAAAATATATAATAATTAAAATTAAATTAAAAATACAAAGCACACTTAAATTAAAAAATATAAAATGAACTCAGTGAACTTAAAAATATACACATATTATATATATTATAAACATATATTAGAAATAATAATATTCTGTTAAAAACACAAACCAATGCTAAATATTAAAATTTAAATTACATAAAAACACTCAATAAACATAAAATAATTAAGTACCGAAAAAAACTTAAAGGCATTCGATAAGATAAACATGATGGAAAGATGCACTAATTATGTGATATAAAAGACCAACACACACATACAAAAAACCCATACAAATTCTAAATATTTCAATTTAATGAAATGTATTTAAAAAATGTTATTCGATGATGTTGCCCCCTGTGAGGATTGAACCCACGGCCTTTGGTTTACGAGACCAACGCTCTACCACTGAGCTAAAGGGGCACTTTTTTTTATCGGGTAGCTATGTGGCAAACACATATGTCACGTCCAACGACTGCGATCGGTGCTGATAACAGCAGTTATTAATTTGGAATGTCAACAAAAAGTTCTAAGCAGCCGAATGTCGTACTTAGAAAATGTTTGCAACCAAATGAAAAATAAATATTTAACAAAATAATACAATAGTTAAATGAGCAATGAATAATATATATAATATAATAATATTTAATAAGTATATATATATATATATGTTTGTATTTTAAAAGTCAAATGAGAATATTATTTTCAACCTCAGTCATGTATTTTTCTTGGCAACGAAAAATTATGTCGGCCAAGGCAAAAGTTTTTTCGCCAACTGTCAAATGCAATTTAGTTGATAGGATCAAAATCTTTAAGCATACTAAAGGGACTCAATGGCGCCCGGGCGCTCTAACAAAATCCAACAGCTTCCGCTCCCTCCCCTCTCTCCCGCCGCACTTTTCTGATGACATTGTCGACGGGCTTGTTGCCACACTCTATATGCAAAGGCAAAGTGACTGGCTGGCTGTGAGAATTTCACGATTTAAATGCGATTTACGGCGCTAATTCGTAGTGCCAGCGGCATAAAGTGAAGCCAGCCTCTTCTGACATTCAATTGGCCTGGCAAGGAGGATTGCTGGCTTCTCTCTCTCTCTCTCTCTCACTCTCTCTTTCTTTCAATCTCTTTCTCTCTCTATCTCTCTGTTTTTTTGTACTCAAAGCAATAACATTCAGGCTCATTTGATTTTCTGCACATTTATCATAATGGCGGCCAGGCGATAGGAAGACGAATGCTTTGAATGGGCGGCAAGGTAAATTTGGGCCAGCACACAGCGAATGACAGCCAATGCAATTTTGTGGTAAAACGTTTGTAATCTGATTTGAATGAAAGTGCATAATGACATCACAGCTCAATTATGAGAAGCGCCCTTAACCGCCGAAGCAACAGTAGTATTGAAGACGGTCATTAAAGAAAACTGCATGTTTTTCTTGGAAGTGAAGAATAATTATCAGTTTGTCAAACTAAAATAAAAATATGCAAGATTTGAACGTAGTTTTATCATTGGTTAGAAGACATTTATAAACTGAAAAGTTCAGTAATACAATTGGTTAATAATAACAATAATTTCAAAGTTGTCATAATTACACATTTACATATTGTCAATATTTGATAAATGCCTTAAAAAGCTAACACAGATATTAATAATAATAATTGTAGAACAGTTTTTCATGTATGTTGCATGTTTAAAAAGTATTTCACAGATAAAATGGAATAGATAAAGAATAGAATAGAAATAATCTGAAATAAAAATTGATAACATAATCTCGCAGAAAAAATGCCTAATATGATTTCTCAATTTACTAAATTTATTTATGTATATAGAGCTGAATTATAGTCTAAAATTTTAAGCAAACAATAGAAACTTTTGTTGTTGACTTGATATATAGCTTGGTGACTTTAATGCGTCTTCAGCATTGATTTCGATCTTTAACATTGCGAATACATTTAATCTTTTTCTTCCGAAACACAATGTAAATTGTAAGGATTTTCTTTTTCATTCAAGTCGACTTCCATTGTGCTGCTTGGGTATATAAGAAGCAGCAAGCTCCTGCTGCAGCCCGGCTATAATCTTTTTGATTTCTCAACTATTTGTAATGCGATTGCTGCCATGCATTACGTTTGCCCCGTTAACAATTGAGTTGGTTTCAGTCCTGCCTCGTCCTGATTCGAGCACCAAGCTCGAGCACTCGTTGCCATCATCATCGTCATCATCTTATGCTACCTAGCCCGCTACTTGTCTACGGCCCCGAAGTGCACTCATCGGTGGATTCTCCTTCGCACTTGAACCACTGCACCACCACCATCAAATGCTCCTCGACTGCTGCTTATATATATAATGGTAGGCAAATTCCGTTATCAGCTAACGGCGGCTGCTTTTAATGTGAGGCGGCTCGTCCTTTGCGTCTATCTATCCTTGCAGCCTGCTTTGCATTGTGCCTGCATGCTGACAGTGGGTGTACTGTGTGTGTGTGTGTATTACTGTATTGGTGTGTGTCAATGTGTGCGTGATTATTTGACTCTAATGGCTTGATAAATGCGATTTTGCGAAATTGAGTTGCGCATTGCATTTAATTGAATAAGCACATCGCCAGCTATTCGCATATATCAGTAGTAAATTATTCGATGCACACGTATATATATCTATATATATATATGTTTTTATCATACATACATATAGATAGCGAATATATATCACGTTCTGAATAATTGGCAACTAATTGAGAGCTAGTTAATATGAACTGTCAAAGGTCATAGTCTAAACGAAGTGCAACAGGAGCAGAGAAAAGTTGGAAAATTGAATGCGATTTCCATTTCTTGAGGGCGAAATTTGCTTTAGGTTTGGGTACTGACCAAAAAGATGTTTTCGATTGCTGCCAGAATAAAAAATACGATAATTGTAACATAATCATTCTTGAACTGATTTTTATAGGAATAATTATATATTAATAATAAAATTAAAAAGTGTATTCAGTGTTCCAGTTGGTTCCGACTAGAAAGTTCTCATTTGACTTCTTTAAGCCTATATTCATAAAACTACTATTTAGAATAAAACACGAATCCAAAAGCTCTCAGCTTGTCAAGAAACTGATTAAAGTAATAAACAAAAAATGGGGGTAATAAAAACGAGTAAATCGCAGAATATCCACCAGTCACTGCCGATTACTGTGCCTATTGGTGATCTGTGTAGTGGTCTGCAACTGGTAAACACGAAATTAAAAAGAAATATATTCATAAGTCTATGAACATCCTGGCATAAGACAGCGAAAGGAAGCGAAGGACTTTTGGCAGCGAAAATGCGTGAAGCCGACTGAAGAAAATTCACATTTTGGGATATTAAGAGCTGAAGAGCTGACCCCAAAAACCAGAAGCAACTTGATTTATAGGCGCGACTTTACGGCCACGTTTTGTATGTTTTGTTTCAGTAGTTGTTTGTGTTGTTGTTGTTGTGGCTGACAGCAAACTAAGTGCGAATCATTTAGGAGCTGAACAAGAACACTGCGAGCAGCGCCCACCGCCTGCCTTTCCAGGCAAAAGTTTTAATAATAATTTGCAAATAAATTACAGAGCAAGTTGAAGGCAGACGCCGCCGTTAGAGGGTCCATTAGATAGCATTGAGCAATTGTTGTTGCTGTTTCTGTTGCCGCTGCTTGTACATTAAGAACTCATTGGCATAAATTGCAATTTAATGTCTGCTTACTAGCTGGTTGTTCTTGTTGTTATTGTTGTTATTGTTATTGCTGCTCTTGTTGCAGACCTCTTAAATACGCCGGCTGTCAAATAGTTGAAGCATATTTATTGCTGCCCGGCACTTTACCAATGCCAGTTGTTGTTGCTGCTGCTGTTGCTGCTGCTGCTTTTGCTATGCGAGTGCGAATTGTGCCAGCAGCAGCAGAAGCAGAAGCAGAAGCAGCAGCAAGCATTGCTGCATTGCGCATACGCCCCATTGGCGGAGCATACTTTTCAGCGCCAGGCATTTCAGTTTTATAGCTTCTCTCACTTGTGTGTTTATGGATTCGCACCTCGATTTGCCAGTTGTCCGATTTTTGTCCAGCATCTCTCTCTCTCTCTCTGTCTGCGAATTAATGTGCTTATATTTATTTCAGCATAAATGTTCGCTTCTCGCTTTTGTCTCTGTTGAAATACACTTTGATTGCGGCAGCCAGGCGAGACAGAAAGGGGAGGAGACAGAGTGCGAAAGTGGTTGCTGTATTCTGTTGTGCAGCCAGTTAATTACGCCGAAAGTTGCTGCCGTTGCCCATTAATATGGCTGAAGGCGAGGTGAAATTTGTTAAAGTCATTTTCGCTTGGAAAAGTGCATAAAACTGCTGGGCAGAACGCCAAGTGCAGCGTGTCCTTGGCCGCACCATAACGAGCATCAGATCGTTCTGTAACTGGCTCGCTCTCTTGCTCTTTTCGCTGCCACCATAATTGTGTATGTAATTGTAAACGCTGAATTAAACAAGCGTCATTAAAATGTAATTAATTGTCATTTACGTTTCACGTACAGCTGCCCTCTCTCACATCCAGCCAAAAGGTGTTTGCGACCGCATCCATCCGGCCGCATCTTCATCCCAGCTTTCAAGATGAGCACCCAGCATTCTTTTTTCTGTCCCTTTTATGTTTCGCGTTCGCTTCGTTGTTTCGTAATTTGCTTTACGTTGCGCTTCCTTAACGACTTCCACCAGCACTAGGCTTGCAGAGTGCAGCAGGCAGAAAAAATGGGAGCTGCAAAAAACAAACATATTGAAAACTTTCATGTTTCTGGCTAATTAATTAAATAGCCATTAATATGAAAAGTTAATTTACATGTGGAGTTCGTAATTTGATTTACACGCCCACACACAAACACACACACAGACAGCAAACACACGCACACACGCTGGAAAAAACAGGAGTCCACTCAATTGCGTGCGTCAACCTAATAATCAAGTAGGTAAATTAAAATAAAAACAAATGTATTACACATAAAAGTGATCAACTAGTAGATACCGTGCTAATCTAAGACAATCAATTACTTTTTGTTGTCACTGTATTAATTATGAATAGAATGTGCTTAAAGTATTAGACAAGTACGCAACTCTATGGACTATTAAATTAATTAAAAAATTACTTTGATTAACTTTTAATTGATGCTGTCGGTATTTTGCACTATGCTCATAATTTGTTTATTTTGTATTACTGCTATTTGTTTAGTATTTAGTATTACAGTTATTATTTTGTTATTTGAATTATTATTAAATATTATTATTAGAAAAGATTAATAATGAAGTAATTATTAAATATTACTTAAGTACTGTAAAATAAGTTAATAAATCTTAAAAAATTTGTTATAAATAATATCGATAATTCATGTTATATTCTTACTTTCTAAGATTTATTTATTGTATCCTTATGAGCCTGAGCTCAAATTACAAAGCCCAAAAATAATTCGTTTTTCATTTTGTTATTAATTTATTAGAATGATTATTGTATCAAATTAATTTTCATTTTAAATGTGGTTGCTTGGCTATTTGAATTCATTCGGAATAATCAAAATTATTTATCGTAATGGTTACTGCCAACCATCGACTATAAAGACAATAGAGTTGATTTAGTCTAGCATTAATTATTATTTCGTCATTGTGTTTTTAGCAAGTGAAAGTATTATGATTAGTGTAAGCAAAGTTTGTACGACATACTTTATTTATACTGCTATTGTTAGTTAAGATTGCCTTCATAATTAATGTTTATATGTACATTTCATCTTGGCTCGATAGTTCCACACGTCATCTAAACATGGCTAAATCAACTGGGCTGTAATGCTTTGCAGGCTCAAAGAGGACTCTCTGTCTCCCTCTGCGCACTCTCTCGTCCCACTTTATGATACTCATGCTGGTACATTTAATGATTGCAGGATATTAAACATACAGATTTATGGCAGGCAACGCTGCGTATGCGTAATCAATTGAGCGTCAAAATAGTTTGCCAAACTCAATTATAATCTTGAGTTAGCTGGTAAGCTGGCAACTGGGAAAGTGGCAACGGGCAACTGGCAACTGGCAACTTACTCTGGCAATAAGCGCAGCGCAGACTCGAAAATTGATGTGAAAGCATTTGCATAAATAGCGAGTTGTGCAAAAACAAAATAATTAAAACGGGCAACAATAACAACTGCAGTTATAAGAAAAATGGCGCGTTTACATGCAAATTATGCGAGTTGTGGCAATAAAATTGTTGCGCTATGGAGACGGAATGGAGTCGCGTGACCGCATAAATATAAACATGTGGCAACTAGCTGGCAACAACAAATACAACTACAACAACAACAACTGCCACTCGTTGCTGCATGCCACGCTGACAGCATTTGCATATTCTAATTATAAGTGCAGCGACGGCGGCGCATTTGTCATTTGCTATTTTCCATAACGGACAAGCGACTCAAGAGGCGCCTCCTTCAAGGAGGCAGCCAGCCAGCCAGCCAGCCGCTCGGTCGGTTGCTTGGGCAACTACTTAGCCATAGTTCAATGCGCAGAGCATTGGCCCTTTGCCTTTGCAAGGACCTTCGATGCAGTCTCAGTCGGGCAACATAAGCAGTGAGGATTTTCTTCACACGCAAGTATGCACAGAAAGAAAAAATAAGGTACTTTAAGAAATTTCGCATTTCTAAATCAAAATTGCAATAGTCAAAATGGAATTATTTTTATTATTTCCTCATTTGGAATCGTTTTTTTTTACTCAATTTAAAAAATTCCAAACTAAACTAGATTTGAATACTTTTTTTTTGCTTAATTTTAAGAATTTTTTTTTAAAATTCTATTTAATTAATTTCTACTAAAATCAATCGACATAGCAAAATAATTTTAATTAAATAAAATCAGAATTAAAATGTAATTTTTGTATATTTGCAAATATTTAAAAACTTGTTTGTTGAGTTTAGCTCTTTCTCTCAGTGCACTCACCCGCGAAACTTGTCTATGTACAATTTTTCTATTTAATTTTCTTATGTGCATGCAGCTGCTGCTTATGCTGCTGATGCTGCTGTTGCTCCTTGGCTTGAAGGATAACGCGTGCAATGACATAGAGAGCTGCTGGCAAAAGAAGCTCAGCACCACCAGCAACAGCAGCAGCAGCGGCGGCAGTCCTTTTGAAGGGGCAGCAATTCCCTAGCGTGCGTGCCACACACACTCACACACACGCACACTCTTTTGTATTAGTTTCATTTGAAGCTGCAACTTTGGCGATTTATTTAGATTTCATTTTATTTGCCAGCGGGCGCTGCTGCTGTTGGCTTAATTGACTGTGGCTAAAGGATATTCGCGAGCGAGCACGCACATCCTGCTGCTCTCGTTAATCAGCAAATGGTGACTGACTTTAAGTCGCACAAGGACCTTAAGCGTCGACGTCCTTCAAAAGGTGCAATCAGCCATGTATTTTTATAATCGCATCAGGCATTTTGATATCAGGCATCAAACAAATATTGCGTAAGGACAATTGAGTAAGTGCACAAAGGATTTAAAATACTCGCATTGTGCATGGGATTGGGGAGACCCAATGAAGCGCATGCCGTGCACAAATGCAAATACACACACACTAACACATGCATTCACACACACAAACACACAAGCAGGTTAGCCGGCATCAGGAAAAGCACGTTATGCAATGATAAAGGCAATGCCAGGACGAGACAGAGCTGCAACTGCTCCATGAAAAAAATACCAAATAATTTCCACACCAAAGTTCAAACACTCTTGTAGAAAAGAGTTCAGGTATTTGATCATTTATATATCACTATGCTTGCAAAGACAATCGATTTTTGAATTGGTAATTAAATGATATGCCGACAAAATTGAGATTTTGAACACTTACCAAAATTGGGCTTAATTATGTTGGAAAAAAATAAAAGTTTTTAGTTTTAGTTTAGTTCTCCTTTCTAAGAATATAGATTTGATCTACAAAATTAATATATTATTATGACTGGAGAATTTGGTCGTCCTTTTATATTTTAACAAGAATATTTATAATTATTTGTGTAAAAAAATTTGTACCAGAACTATTTTTATGCTAAAAAAGCTGACAGATTTCGAGACTATGCTGAAAAGACATCAATATAACTTTCCAGCTTAGTTTGCTTAAAATCGTAACAATGATGTCTTAATCAATAACTGACTAATTACACGACAAGTCCTGCATACCCTCTGCAAGAGAATATACAAGAAAAAAAGAAAAGATTTTCAATAAGCTTTTGTCACTTGCATTGGTAAGGACTTTGGGCCAACTCTTGTAGCCCGTCGCTGGCAGCAACGCAGTCATCCGTGTTTGCCATTCCTTTTTGGGCATTTGTCGAGCTACACAATTTGCTGCTCAATTGTCTTGGCAATGTCTCTCCCCTCCATCTCCACCTCACCCGAACCCCTTCCTCATTCCCTTGCTCTCCTTGTGTGCCATAATTCAATTCATATTTGGTAACATTATATAAAATATATCTATGTATATGTACATGTTCATCATGTTTATCGCTGGCAATAGCCATCCCTTCCAGGAGTCAAGCACTTGCAATACATACACCCATAACCACACACACAACCACACACACACGCACACTGTGTGCATATGTGCACATCTCTCATTGCTGTAAGCCTTTTTCGATGGCTTGCACTTGAGACTGGGGACAAATGAGCTCTGCATTATTACGTTTTATGTGAAGTGCTCTCCTCACTGACGTCATCGCTGCTCAATGGTTGTCTTTGCTGCCACATAGTCAAATGATATTGCTGAAGACACTGACTGCATTCATACATAATCATAATGTAATCATGAACATTTCCCAAATTGCATTTGTTGCCCTTGCCACAAACCAGAGCGCGATATATGCTTAGCTTGTTTTTTCTGATTTCCTATTAAGTTGGCTCAGTGTTTATATATTTATTTTTTAGATCGAGAATATTAATTGATTAAGAATTTGGATAATATGAATGCCATTTTTAATAAACAAATCGGAATTTATTAAAGTAGAGCATCTCTTAGACATCCTTCATATTGTCTGTCTCCTTCATATTCAATACAACTCAATATTTATTAATTAATAAAATAACTGAAAGATAAAAGGCATAAAAAGCCACATTATACCACATTGCCTAATGCTTAGTGCAACATGAATTAGTATATAATAAATTGTTAACAATCTTAAGAAGTTAATTTAATTGACTTGCTTATATATTTTATCTTCGTGGCAATAAAATGGATTTATAAAATGCACGAATTTGCTTAGCTGTAATTTGAAATGCGTCTTATGGAAAATGAAGAGAATAATTTGATTTAAAATCAACTTCAAACTCATAAATATCTTAATCAAATATCAATAACAATGTTTAAATTATTATATTGATATCAATACAGTATTTCCTTTGGCAAATTGACTAATTTAGAGATATCAGCGTTTAATTTACGTATTGGATTCAATGGGATGCCGATGATGATTTGTTGCAGGATTTGAGTTTCCGCAAACATTCAAATTTACATATTATGGTCTTTTGTGTGGTCGAATAATAAACGAAATAAATTTAATTTGTTTGATGACCCTTTTGCCATCGTTTTAATTAATAAATGCCAAAAACAGCAACAATAATATTAATAGCAATAACTATGGGAATGGAAAAAATAAACAAACTTTACAAAGAGTTTTGAGAGTGGCGAGCAGAAAATACAAATAGCAAAAACAAAGAATTGCAACAAATTAATCAACTTTTATTGTACATCGCCGGAATCGTAAACAGTACAATGGGACTATAGGACGGAACGGTATAGCAGATCGGACATTGGACACGGTCCCTGAATTCATAATTTGCATAAAGTCAAATGTGGCACCAACGCTTTTTGTCCTCAACGATTTTCGGTCTAATAAAATATACATTTTGCTTAAATCAACAATGAACGTTCGTATGTGTGTGTGTATGTGTGTGTGTGTGTGTGTGTGTAAGTCCTGCGACCGTTCACTTAACGTTGGTTCTTAAAGCAAATTCTCGGTGGTCGCTATGCAAACAGCATAAATGAATGCGGCGACCTCAAAAAATTAATATTTGCTTTATTTATTATGCATTGAGTACTTAAATTAATTTCCAAGTGTGTGTGCGTGTGTCTGTGTGTGTGCTAGTGCGTCAAAGAAAATCCGTAATTATGTAGAAGACTTTGTGAAAATAGAATAGACAAATTTTGGCTGGGTAAAGAGAATTTTTAGTTGTCTTTTAAAGTTTTTGGAACAGAACTTTGAATAAAAAACCTACTTTGGTAGGCAGTTGGGCAAAGACAGAGACTTAAACTGAATGAAAAAGTTTGTATATTAATTCAATACATAAAGAATAGGATCTTCTTTATAATATTAAATTAAAATCACAAAAGAAACTACTCTATTTGTGTAAACAGACTTTGATTTAAAATTTTTTAAATTAAAAAAATATATAAATTGGCTTTGTTTTGCCATATTTGTGCCACACTTTATTAATTAACCAAAATTCATGATTAAGTTGACAGGCGAGCAAGAGCCTGATATAAGCACTATAAATACAAAT
Organism: Drosophila paracracens; assembly: GCA_035044025.1. NCBI lineage: Eukaryota > Metazoa > Arthropoda > Insecta > Diptera > Drosophilidae > Drosophila > Drosophila paracracens. The sequence continues at coordinate 4,449,963 of JAWNMN010000435.1, read as the reverse complement.
TCTATATATACACGAAATTAACAGATGCTCTTGAATTGGTTTGGCTGAAAAGGATGTCTACTCATAAATATGAACTAAATAATAATTAACCAAAGTAACTCTAAACTTTTTAGCAAGCCAAGTTTTTGTTTTGATTTTTGTTAGTGGACCCGAAAGAGTTGTAACATTGTTTTGCGTCCCTCCAACTTGACTGGTGCGTAATTTCAGTTGTTGTTACTTACAATTTTGTCAAATCACTTTAAGTTGGGATGCAGAGAGTTGGGACTGCGGCGTGCTGTGTAATTAAGTGGGCCGCCACGGAAATAGCACTTTAAGTGGGCAGTTTTCTTTTCTTTTTTTTTTTTGCCATTTTTTCTGTTGTTTTTTTTTTATGGAAGGCAGTCGACGTTGATCGCGTAGAGGACGCAGTCCGTTAAAATAGCTGGCAATTGGCACGTGACTGGACTACTAAAATAATCTTGTAGCTGAGCGAGTGACAGAGAGAGAGAGAGAGAGAGAGCGAGCACTGAGTCCTGGCTGCCACTTGCCAGGCATCCGCTTTGCGTGTGATTTAAAAATAATTAAACACGTACAGCGAATAACTGTAATTTTCAGGCAGCCAACACGCACACGGGTCGCAACGAGATCGAGCGAGCGGGGAAGGTGGGAAGGGGGGGAAAGAGGCGGCCCTGCAACGAGAATTTTAAAATTAACATTTTTATTTATTTGAAAATAACACAACGGAATCGGCTCATTGGGCAGTTAGGCATTGAGCGTTGAGTGTTCAGCGTTGAGCGTTGAGTGTTCAGCAGTCAGCAATGATGTCCTGCCTGATGTCCTGCCTGATGTGATGCTATCGACGATTTGCTCCGTCAGCTCTGTTGATTACCATGGCCGGCACGAAATCGGCACAAAATACCCATCAGGGCATTGGACCGTGCTCCGATCGGAGGCGGCGTGCTCCACTGTTATTCCATGCTAATCCCTGCTGCGGCCATTGGATTACGTTTGTGAATGGCTTTCCAGCGGATTGCCAAGTGACACTGTTGCGACTCGTTCAATACACACCAAAATTATACGGCTTGGGATTTGGGATTGGGCTCCATTCTCTCGATGCGAAATGCAATTGAAGTGGATTTAACAAACACACACAGAGAGAGAGAAGGATAAGCCTGCGGCTGACGTTTATTACTCAATGGGCGAGAGGTGTGCAACAGTTTGCTCAGCAGTAGAAGGAGAAGGAGGAGGAGGAGGAGGCGTAGCAGTCGTATTCACACTGGCATCTGTGGATGAGGCATATCCGGAGTACGCGTCTGGCATTGTGCATCGCTTAAGCGGCATGGTATTCATCTGCATCAATACGGGTGGCCTTCTACACCGGAAGTGTCTCGTTGGCCGGCAATCCGGTTGCGTATGCTGTCACGCCTCACGTCTTTGGCTGCTGACCGGGCTGGACAGAGTCCATGTGTTTCACTTGCAACGTGTGGCAAATTGTTTAACTCATGTTATTGCCGACTTGCTGCACGGCATCAGTATCGAACGAGCGACTCGGTTTCCCTTCGGCCCTTCCTGCTCCTTTATGCACGTCGATGCACATCCCTAGTCAGTCAATCGACAGCCTATTGCTCGTCCTTTCCTACACACACACTAACACACACACACACACTCCTTGCCTATTTTTTCATACCCTATTCGCACTCAGAATGTATACACAGGGTATAGTTAAAGTGTTCGTCTACAAATTATCGGATTTAAGCGTAGACTGAAAAGGACATCTCTTAAGAATGTGGGATATATAAATATATAAATACAAAATTAGCAAAGTCTTTAAGCTATATTGAATATGTCAAACTAGTTTTGCAGCATGATTTCATTAAGCGGAATTCTGCTAATAAATAGCGTGAAAATGATGACATCCAGAGCTTTAATATATATTGAAAGAATTATTTAAAGGCAAAATTTAGTTAACGTTTTTTTTCTTTTCAGCTACATATTTAGAGAATAGGATATCTCCGGATCTAACATATGATTTTTCTACTCGACTGCTCTGTGGTCAGCATGCGTCCAAACAAACGCATTAATCCCAGCCTTGATTTAGGAGCAATTTTGTGTGATGCTTGCTTCCGTCGCTGTATCGATACTACGTCCAGTTGCAACGAGCATTGCCAAGGCTCACCTGACCATGATTGGCTCTTGATTTATCATGCATCAGTCTGATTAAATGATGCTTAGTGGCTAGTAGACAAGAGAAGTGCAGTGTGTGTGTGTGAGTGTGTGGTCTTGTCCGAGGCGCTTCCGTTTTTATGTACGCATGCAACATATGCACCGCCTGCTGTAGCAGCAACTGAGCATCCGAACAGGGATATGTCGCATTCCAGTGTATTGGTCTGGGTAGAGCCCTTTTATCCTAGTGTCCGCTGACTGAGTTCATGTCAGCCCAATGTGCTGGCCGAGTTTATGGAGGCATCCCCAACTGACGCAATGATGGGCACTGTTTGTCGCGGTCTTTGCGCGTCTGCCTCATCATCACGTACGCTGCACGTGGGCATGCCGACGATGAGCTGCACCAGCAGGACATCCCTGGCCATCAGCGACTCCGGCTATTCATTATACCAGGCTGTCTTTCATGGTGTGCCGCTGCCTGATGCGTCCACGCTGGGAGGGCGGCACTGGAACTGAGGCAGCTTAGCGAGGAGCCTCTGTATCTTGCAATCTGCTGCAATGTCCTGCATAATGATTGCTGTAAGGTATGCCGGCTGCAGTTTTAATCGCAGCATCTTTTGTGGTGTGCACTTCTTCCTTTTGTTTTCAACGTGGACCCCCCTCAGGCTTCGCTGCTGCATCAGGCGGATGCACTGGTTGAAGTCTGCCATCAGACACAAGAGTGCTGGGCAGCTGCAGGCTCCAGGCAGGCAAATAAGTTGGGTGAGCTTATTATTAATCCAGGAGAGCTTCCTTAAGCTGAACAACTTTCCAACTACAATTTTGACTGCATTTTATTATTGTGCGTAACTGATAAATTAAGATATCTAGCACCGTAAGAATATTATGATATTAACTGTACTTAATCTGTGTTAAAAGACAATATGTAAATATGTCTTTGTTTAATATGTTTTCAGTACATCTTTGAGATTAGTTGCTGAATTTATTATCTATAAGTGTGTTAATTATTAAGAACAATAATTATTCTTGACAATTTTAAACAAAAATCTGTTTCTTATGTTTCTTAAAGTGGAATATCAAAAGTTCAATATATTAAAGTATTTTCTTTTATTTCCAATAATTTTAAAAACTGTCCACTGTATAAATTCATGCATTATATTTGTATCTCTGCTGATGGAAATAATATTATTTTTTATCTTTGCAGCCATCGACATTAAATTCACAAGTTTGTATACAATTTGTTTGAGGTTCTTATCGCAAATTGTTAAATATCAATTAAGTATGCAGTGCAACAAATTTTGAGAGTGATTTTTTTTTTGTTTTTTTTTTTGCGCACATAGTTTGGGAGTGCTAAAAGTTGTTGTCTGTATTTATGAATGTTCATGTTTTCAGTTGCATTGGGAAACAGTCGCAGGATGCGCTGCTGTTTGTCCTGCGGCTGCTGACGCTGATGCTGTTGCTGATGCTCCCCAAGCGTTGCGTGCCCCTAGGCAGAAGTGGAAAACAGCTTAAAATTTTATGGCATTTAGAATGGGTGGCGTCGTAATTTCATTTCGATGTATTTGTCGAGACGTCCTGCAGACGGCATTGAAGTCATTGTCCATTCTGTCTGTCAGTGTTGCCAGGGGAGAGGCAAACGGAAAGTTGCCAGAGTTGTAGCTGGAGTTGGAGTTCGGCGCCTAAAGTTGGAGCTGTCATCATTGCAGTTGTCATGTGCTTTTTATGACTTGTCGAAAAATTGCAGAATTGTCATTGTGCAATGAAATATAAATGTCAAAGAGGTTCTTTTTCGCTTATATTTTATTTATTTATTTTTAAATTGTGTTTTGTTGCTTTCGCTGGCAATGTTCATGTCCACAGTCTTATGCAGCGGAAGCGGAAACGATAACGCACCAGACAAACACACACTCACGAATGCATACACATAAATATATAATACACATGCGTCACAAACAGAGACGCGCCTGCAGGCACGTTGCCTTCGAGTCGGGGTTTTGCGGTCTGGCAACCCCGCGGCGCACAAGTGCCGTAAAGTGAAACCGAACCAACTGCTAAGCGCCTTGACATTTTCCAGTTGTTAAAGTTGCAGCAAATCGTTCACACTTAGTTCGTTTGGATTAATCAAAAAGTCGAAGTATGACTTGGAAACTATTATAACCCAAGCAGAGCCAAAACAAATCGTTAGTGTTTTGTATAACGGTTCAATCCAGCGCTTCACACATGAACGGCGATTTTCATAGCAAAAATCAGATTCTGTTTCAGGTTCTTTTAATGAACGACTGACCTACTTGACACTTAATATATATTAATAAGTTATTTAATTTAACTTAATTTGTATATCCACTAGCTGAAAATAAATTGTTTATAATTTAATCTATATATTACGCAACTAAGCCTAAGTAAGTTTTGCTTATCTTTTATAATTTTTTTTCTTTTTGTGGTTAACCAAACGAGTTGAACTAAAAAGTGCAACTCTAATTGGCATGGCTTTTGGCATTGTTGTTGTGGTTTAGTGTTAAGTGCGATGTGCTCAACAATCAATTGCATAGCTGAAAAGTTGATCGATTTTGCAGCTTTTAAAGCGACAAAGGGAAAGAGCTTACTGCGCAAGCTTTCAAACCAGTTTGCGGCTCAAAAGCTTTGCGCCGCATGAGGTAAGCAACACGATCGTTGCGAACGCAGCGCACAGAAATGAGCGTGTAGACATTGTGAACGGTTCGCAGCGGACGAAATCAAAAAAAGAAGTGAAAAACAAGAAAAAGATCACAAAAGTGAGAGAAAGAGCGACAGAGAGAGAGACAGTGTGAGCAAAAAAATGTGTGCGTGTGTGTGTGTGAATGAGAGCAACACAAGTTTGCAAGTGGAAATTTTAACAATAAAATGCTGTGAAACACAATAAACTCGCCTCATCCTCAAGGCAACAACAAAAAAACACAACAAAATCCAAACAAATTATGCACAAAAAAGAAAACACATCAAAATTAAAATAAAAACATTATTAAAAACACAACTGTTGCAACAACAACACAAACGACACTAACTGAAACGAGTTACAAATTTGAATATTGTATACGAATAAATCAAAAGAGAAAGAGAGCGCGCGAGCGTGTTAGCTGAGTGAGAGACCGAGACAGCAAATGACAGTGCTAGACTTTCGCAGCAAACGTTAAAATTTTGCACGCACACGCCAAGAAAAAAAACAATATTTCAGATACAGCAACAAACGCTATACAGAGTTAGAAACGGTTAATTAACAGCGAGCTGCTCTGCTAACTAAAATGGAGTATGAGAAAATGATGTTCATGACAAATGCGGCCGATGTAAGTAAAATACATATACATACATTTACAAGCATATATTCATATACATATATAGTGATGCTTAAGTCTGGGTCGCTAGTTGGTGCCTGTAGAAGTATATGTACATATTCATTTAATAACTACAAGCCTAACATACTGATAACCTTTTCGCATGCGCTTATCAACATACATATGTATGTATACATTTGCCTGTGTGTGCATATTTTTTTTTTGTTTATTTGGATCTGGCGCTGTTATTTGTATGCTCAAATAATTTGCGCAATTGCCTGCCAGCATATGTATATGTATACATGTGTCAGATAATGTTTTTGGCAGCCATATGCGTTGCTTATTAACGTTATAAAAGCCATCATCATCTGACTTTAATTTAGTAGAAAAAGTAACAGATACAAATATGTACATACAATGTGTGTGTGAGTATATATGTATATACATACATGTATTTAGTATGTAGGTGGTGGGTGTGTGTCTTAGCTAGACGGCAGCAGGCACAAATGAATGTCACTAGGTGAGAGTCTGCACTGCGTCGCATTGTCTGCCATTGTTGTTGCTATTTTTGATGTTGCTGCTGCTGATGTTGCTTTTGTTGCTGTTGTTGGTGCTGTAGATGTTGCTACACTTGCTAGTTACATTTTCCATTTGTCTTATGGCATTTCGTTTTAATTACAACAACAGCAAACAGTAGTAGCAGCAGCAGCAGCATCAGGCATCAAGCAACTTTCAAAAGATGCTTTCATTTTGCAAGAAGTGATTCTAAATGATTGTCAACTATGGCAACAATAACAGCAACAAGCAGCAAGCAGCAGCAACAACAATGTCAAGCTGGCATTTCACTCGGAAAGTGCATTCCAATGGCAGACAGACAGACGCACATCAGATAGTTTTGTTGGACCTACTTAAGCTCTATATATGCCAAAGAAAAAAAAAAAACAAATAGCAGAAGCAGAAGCCGCAGCAGCAGCAAAAAAAAACTTGTATTTACCATTTTTGATTGATTTGATGGAAATCTGTCTGCTGCGGTGATTTTGCACGTCGTTGTTGGCCAACTTGCTGTTGTTGGCCTTCTCGCGTTTTCCAATTGCTGCTGCTACTGCTGCTGCTGTTGACACAAACAGCAGAAGAAGCGCAAGAGAAGCGTTTAGAAATGCACTTTGAAGCGATCCATTGGCCATTTGGCCAGTCAACACTCTAGATGCCTCATTATATTTATGGACATAATAAAATAAATACTACTGGCCAACAATTAAAAATGCAAGCGCATTTGCCGCTTTCGCAGCAGCAGCAAAAAAAGAAAAACAAAATACAAAAATAGATGAGGGGAAAGAAAAGAAAAAAAATAGAAAAATAAGAAAGCAAAAACTGACATGACATAAATATTTCAAGTCGCTTTTCACCACAGAATCAAACAATTGCGCCGAGTATGTTAGCTGCTTTGCAGACTTCTGCGGACTTCAGCTTGACTTGGCCCTTTCGGCCATTTTTCTAATAATACTTGCAAATCAATCAAACTCGTTAGACAATGTAATCAGCTTGTGGCTTGACTTGGCATTTCTTGGGGTGTGGCTGTGCAAATTGTTGTTATTATATATAGATATATCTATATAAGTATATATAGATAGACAGTAATCATTGTTGCGTTGCAAATCGCGTAAATGTTGCGTGGCTCTTATGCAAATTAAAATGAGTTGGCCAAGAGTTACCTGACTGTCTTTTCCACAGAATAATTGTCAATGCGTGCATTGCATAATGAGCAGCAATCCAGAGTCAGTAGAAGTAACTGAAGCCATCAGACCAGATCAACTCCAGCTCCAGTGTCTGATAGAGTTCAGTGCCTAGACTTTGGAATGGGAATGGGAATGGGAATGGTCTCCTCAGTTACAACTATGGCAGTTACTGTGTATGAGTGTGTGGGTGTGTTCATGTGGGTGTGAATGCGGTTACATTGCTCTCTGATGTGTTTTAGAGTGTGTAGAGCAGTGCTTCAACTACAAGCTGTACACTCTTTTCGGGGCGCCTAAGGAGCTCTGGGATTGGTTAATGGTTTATGTTTAATGTAGGCCACATTCAGTGTTCTATGTTTGCCAAACTCAGAGTCCACTTACAGTTAGAGCTGCAATCTGGTGCTGCCATAATTAGGCAGACTCAGAATTTAAATTTGTTCATTTGGTGAAATATTTGTAAGCAGCTTAAAATTTATCAAAATAGTAAACATAGTAAAGAATAAGATTATCAATTTATTTTTGAAAGAGTTCGTCTGTTTAAACGTGAATCTTAAATAAATTAACACTTCTTGTTAATATATCAGTTTTTTTTTACTTAAACATTAATCAAGATTGATTTCACATAGATATAAAAAAACCGTCGCCGTAAAAACAAGTCTTTACGATCTGAGCTTGAACAATTCAACAAGAATTAATAATGACAACGATCTTAGAAACATAGCAAATCTTAAGCAATTATTGCGACTTCTTCTAATAGAGAAATTATAAAATCTTATGCTCTATGAAAAGAGTTAAAATTTAAAGTTTTCAGTTTTTTATTTTTGCATTAAATTAAATATATTTTATACAATAATATACTTATGAGTAGAGAATGTGTAGCTAACTAAATGTTGTCTAAAAGTACGATACAATATATATATAGTTAGCTAACGAAATTTCTTTTAGCAAGTAGGATGGATTAGAGGATTAAAAAAATGACTTTCGGGGCAGCTGTCTATAATTGGCCTTATTTTAATTAGAATTGTTGTATCTGAACCAATAGTCTCAGTGCTTAGCACATTTTTCTTCAAGCAGAAATGTTCTGCATATTTAAAGAAATGAATTGTTTGCATGCAACCTTTAAGGTGACCCGGAACAGTTGACACATTTATAGTTTTGCTACAGTTGCACATTTATATCGAGGCATTATTTGCATACAGCGTTCTGTGTTCTGTGTTCTTATCTATGAGTTGCTTTAAGCCATGCTCTGATGCAGTCTTATGGCCAGCTCAAAAGCATAATTGAAATGCAAAGATCATTAGTATGTATTTATTTAGATTTGCATTTGTATTTGTATTTGTATATCTCAGACTTAAGCTGCCGTTTGCCATGTGTGTTGCCTGGCTACTAACCTGGCAAGTGTTTCACCTTGTGGGGCGCAGAACAATTTATTGTTGCATGAAATGTCGACAATTAAATGCAATGCAAACGACAAACGACAAATCCAAAACACTGAACCGAGCAACAGAATAACACAAAATTGCGCCGTCACGAACTGCGATCTATTTGTACTGCTGCTACTAAAACGTAAGCGAAATAAAACTAAAAAAATAAACAACAAAAAATGAAACTGAAAAAAAATTATAATTAACGAGCGATGTAAAAATAAGCAGAAATAAGTCTTGTCGCTGTGACAGCTTAGCCCACGCATACGAGTATCTCTGAGTAACAGCGAGTATCTGTGAGTACGTGTATCTGACAGTGTGTACATACACTCGCAGAATTAATGCTGTTCTAAAAGAACTTAAGATATTTATATTTGCTTATTCCACAAGGACTCGCTGGAAGAAAAAATTATATTTTATACATCCTTAAGAGAAGAAATGCTTTTCTAAGTGGGCTAGAATTTTTGACAGTCGACCCTTAATAAATGAGAACCAAAATGATTGAATCAAGTAAAAAATATTGAATTGAATTTATTATTGTCGATTCTTAATGCTACATAAAAGTAATAATAAATATGATTGAATCAAGTACAAAGTATTCATAACAAAATAGTTATTTTCTAAGAACTTGTCCAACATTTAAACTTATATTTCTCAACATTTTTTTCGCCAAGTGTAAATACGTGGATTTGTGTACTTATGCTTGCTGTTGAGAACACTTCAAAAGTTATTGAAGTGGGGGGTTTAGGTTTGTTTCTTCTATAGTCATAATGCGATTAGAATAGATTAACTGACAATTGTCGCTGTGGCTCGTCAACCAGTCACTCAGTCAGCCATTAAGTCAGTTAGTCAGTTGCTGTGTGGATTGGTGGTTGGAAGCTGACTTGAACACCTGAGGCTTTTTGCACATTTGCATAGTTTGTTTTATTTAGTTCAAAGCAGCAAAAATATAAATATAAATTAATTTAAATAACACTTGGCCATTATTCAACATCAACATCAACTTGGTCATGGCAGCTAAAGCAAAGCAACACAAATAACAACAAAAGCCACACTCAAGGCTGCTGCAATTGCAACTACCCTTCACTTTGTATGGCTGTCCAGCTGTGAGCAGCGGAGTAGGGGTGTTCAGGAGGGGGCACGGCAACCTTTTGTCACACACACACACACACACACATGCACACAGAGTCTCATACACATGGATACACATAAAATGGCCTCAAGGTTGGCAAATGGTTTCTTTGTCCGAGGCCTGGGCGCGCCCCGTTGTAAAGCCGCACTTAATTTATTTATATAGATCGTGCGCTCGCCTTAGGCGTTGGCCATTTCATTTATTATTAACTTAAGGCAACAACAATCAAAGCAGCAACTCAGCAACAACTACTACCACTACTACTCTATAAAAGCTGGCTTTTGGCGGGTTTCTTTTGGCCACACAGCTTCTTATCTGATCGTCGCTTTAATAAAGCTTTTGTCGCTGCTTAAAGCAACGTTCTGAAAAACGTAAACTTGATTTGATTATTAGGCAAAAGCATAGCACAAGCATACAAATACAGAGACACACTTATGCACGCGCACACACACACACAGTGGCACAACATTCTTGTCTCGGAATTGTTCTAATGAATTTTGTTATATTTTTTTTTTATATTTTTGCCGTATTGGCTTTCCAAAAACGTCAGACAAATTGTTTAAACTTGTTTTGTGGCCATTGGCTATATATTTCAATTTACTTTGTTATACAGATTGCTCAATATTATGATTGTTGCTAATTTCCAAAGGCATATTTTTATTTTTTTTATTTTATTCATTTGCGTAGCTCTTAACTTCACACACTCAAAATTTAATCAACCATTTTTGTTATGGTCATATTTTGTTGTTATTGTTCTTGTTGTTGTTAGTTGAATTTGTGTCTGTACCAACTCGAGATATGCTCTGAGTTTTGTGGCCTACGCTTCTGCTTTATTTACATTTCATACTGTTTTTCTTTTGTTCGAACTTACATACACACACACACACACACACACACACACACACACTTGTACTGTTTTATGTGCGTGTGTTTGTTGACATGACTCAGTTATGATTTCATTTTTGTTTTGCTAGATTTGAGATTTTAATCAGCTAACTGAAGCATTAAACTGAAAGATTTAAACCACACACTTGATGATAAATAATTCATTGCATTCTCATCAAGTGAGCGTCAGAGCTCATCAAATGATGAATTAATTTTTGGTAGCCTATAATTTCATAAGTGGCTTTATTTTAAGTAGTTATTTTTAGGAAGCAACCAGAGAAGTTTTAATGCAGTTGCTAATTTTAAATGTACACAAATTCAATTTAAATATGCAATGCTTTGCTAAAAACCTGTTTTATGATTATTGAGTTAAGTTTGTTAGCTAGTAGTTGATTAAGTATCCGATTAAGAAATTTCAAGTTAAGTATGATTGAATAAGCCTCATTTCACAAGTTACTTAAGACTTAAAACGAAGGAAATATTTTCTTATTGCACTTAATGCTAATTGTGAAGTGAAAAGTCTGTAGTACTCTCTCTCTCTCTCTGGTCTCTGTCGGATTTATTTATGCTACTTCAAAATTTACACTTTGCACACTTCTATTAAATATTTGTTTGTTTTTGTGCGTTTAAAAATGTTTAAAGTTGTCATGGTTAAGCAAACGATTAAGTAAGCCGATTCTGAAAATCTATAAATCTATTAAAAATGAATTAATATCATGACTATAAAAGGTCTAACTGGGGATATAAAGATGCGCCTTAATCTCACTTTTATTAAACACTACAGAAATCATGAATAGTTGAATAGCAATCGAAGAGCAAAGCTTTTAAATATTATCAGCTATTAAGCTATTGCCATCAAATGCAATTACAATTTACAAACGCAAATATTTATTTGTATAAATATGGAATTCTGTGTGTATTTTTGTACCTTTGTGAATGGCTATAAAAATAGACCTGTCATTTAAATGGATCTATTAAAACTTGTGGTTTTTTCTATAAATACCATTGGGGCGTCTACGAAAATATTACCTGACTGTCATATTGCCAGTCCAATTCCCAATCCCAAACTCAATTACCGTTTGTGGTTAAAATGGTTTTGTTGTTTTATTGTTGTGCATGTTGGCCTATTGTTGTGCCAACTTTGACACCCAAGCCGCTGGCTGTTTAGAATTTGTCGGCGCTTTGTTTTTCTTGTTGCTTGTGTGATTTTTTGTGATTTTTTTTTTTTTACAGTGAAAACAAGCAGGTACAGCAAGAGCAAAACCAACAACAGCAGTAAGAACAAGCATATCATGTTATTTTTTTAAATTACCAATTTGTGACGTTTATTTATTGTGGGTGATATGCCATTTAATACATGTATCGCTCAGTGTGTGTGTGCGAGTGTGTGCGTGTCTGTGGCAGGCTTTATTTAAATCTGAACTGATAGCTTTATTGACAGGCGTCTCATGTCAGAGCTGCCAATGAAATATGGTTCCAGTTGTTGTTCTTATTTTTGTTGTTGCTGTTCTTGCTATTTTTATTGCTGTCCAGAACTTGGCTAAATGCGGCATACAAAAAAAGCCTTTTGTTTGATTCCATACATTGTAATAAAATTCGTATTTGTAGGCTATTGGAAACTCCGTCAAATCTTGAGCTTGTTGGACTCACATTGTTATTGTTGGTGCTGCTGCTGCTGCTGCCGCTGCTGCTGCTGCTGTGTACAGAAAGATTTAATTAAAACTTACGGAGTTTTGTGAGCGCAATGTGAAACCAGCAGGAAATGTGAAACGGAATAACCCAAATGATCTAATTGCCGCAAGACTCAATGCTCTGAGGATGTGGGTATTGTCTTGGGCCAACTCGTCAAATTGAAAAATTCCACATATTTATTGAAAATAAATTTCCGTATTTATTTGCTTCAATTTTATTTTGGGCAATTGGTAATATCAGTTAAATTAAATGAATTGCCTTGCTTTTGTTTTGAGCTTTTGAATTTGTTGTTTAAAGTCTTTCCTCCAAAAGCCAATTCATTTATTTTTTTTTTTTGAAGATAATCATCGTCTTTTGATTATTATAACTTCAATAAGTATTTTTCATAAAAGAAGAAAAAAAATTTGCGGCAGGGCATTAGGCCATTTATTTTATTTTAATGATTAAAGAAAAATAATATTGGTGGAGTGCTTAGGCAATTTTTCGTTAACTTCACTTCAGCGATGGCTTATTTAAGTTTCTTTAGTTGAAAATATATTTTAATATTATCTTATTTATGTTTTTTTTTGTTGCTATTTATGAATGTAAAAGATAATATTAAAGTCGAATTTAATTTTGTTTTTTATGAAAGCTTTTTCATAATATGAATTGGGGACATTCCGTTTTATTCGATTTTTATGTAATTTATGATATCAGTTAAACAGAAAGAATTGCTCTTAGCCATAAAAATGTTTCAAGCAGGCTAAGCAACTGGGCGAGTTATTTATGGTCTATAAATAGCAGCCATCAATTGGTTAACAGAGACACTCGCCAACCCCTCAGCCTCGACCTCAGCATCTACCATATATGCACTTTGATTAGCGCTCTTAAAATATTTAATGGGTTTTTTTTTTATTGAGTCACTTATTGCTGGCTTAAACCAGGAACAGCTGTGTGCTTTTGAGCCTGTTGAATCATGTGAACAATATTTCTAGTTGGCGGCCCAAATTCAATTGAGCGAAGTGCCGGTGAAGTACCCTTTTTGGGCCAATGGAAAAGCACAGATATTAATAGTATGGCAACTAAATAATATTTAAGCTAAGTCTTAGCACTGGCAATTAACAGCTAGGCGAGAAAAGCTAACAACGAAAATCACTCATACGCTCGGTGCGCCAGCAATTAAAACATAAAAATTGTATTAACATCGTGACTGGCTGAAAGAAAAAAAATCTGAACAGCAACTGCAAAACTAAACAAACGACGACGTCAATCTTGTATTGGCCATTGAAATTGCATGGCAATAACGAGTCACGCCCCCCCTTTCCGCCCAACCATCGAGCAGCAACCCTCGACGTCCTCGATCTCTTTGGCTCCAAGCTGAGACTGCAAATCGGAAAATCCAGAATGAGCTGTTAAATTAATAATAAGCGCACAACACAATACAGCACAAACACACACTCACTCGCACACACTCGCACACACTCACACACACACACACACACATAGACCCTGCCACCCGCTTGGCTGCGGGCCACTGCTGTGAGCTTAATGAAAAACCAGTTTATCCGCATTCAGCATTCACTCAGAGACAAAAATCGTAGATGATAATAAAATACAAAAAATACAGAAAAAAATTAAATATAATAAAAATTTAAAAGACACAGCTGCACAGATAGCAACATATTTACATTTATTGCAATACAACAGGTAAGAATCGAGCAAATATATAGAGTATATAGAGCTAATTGAAATGCTCGCAAGTGAAAAACTGCCATTTTTGTGCTGGGTTGAAAAGTGACCAAACTCAAATCAATTGTAATTATTTTGATATATATCATTTTTTTTTTTTGAAGTGTTATCAGAAATATGAAATTAGACTTTAGCTCTTATGATACTTGCGATCAATGATATGATCAATATTTAGGATCATAAGATATGTATATTTATTTATAATCGACTTGCACAACTTGATTATCTTAAATTTGAAATAATTTGTGCAGCGCTAGTCAGAAAAAGGGTTTTCCCATTTCCCACCTATGACAGCTATTTAAAAAGCGAATAATTCTATATAAAGAAAATGTGTTATTCGTTCATACGAAAAGTAATTCACATTGCTGGGGGGCTGTTGTGCATATTATATCAGATAGGTTTGATTTGGATCTCGCGTCATTGTTTGCCGCTCGTAACAAGAAAAAAAATAAAAATAAAAAAAAGTACACGGCTCTCATTGTTGTTATTAGTTTAAGTTGATACCCCTACTCAGTGCCACTCCCCCTTCGTCTCCCACCGGCGGACACTCAACTACCCCTCTTGAGGCTGGCGAGATCTGACTAGTGTTGTGTGTTGTGTGGCTCAATTGGGCTTTGGGTTTTTTTGTTGCTGTTGTTTCTGTGTTTTGTGTTTGCATTTAGTAGTGTGTGTGACGTCATGACACACACAGCCTGTGCCGTGATGTGAAGTCACAGTTTTTATGGATCGGCTCGGTTCGGCTCGGCATTAATAAGTTGATAAATGTGAAAATCGATGCGATTTTGAGCTTAGTACAAATCTTGCTTTTGACGGCAGCGGCTTGGCCAAACGCGGAGAGCGCTACGAATCGCTTGGAAACTTAAGGTTAAACATTAACACAAAAACAAATTGAAATTCAAAAACAAACATTGCCACATTTAGGGCAGGTAGGTGCCAGCCAAGCTCAAATTAGAAAGGCAGTAGCAAAAGATACACAAAAAAAAACGGCAAAAAAACAAAGACGAAAATAAAACAAGGCTTAATCTTGTCTTTAAGCGTGCTAATTAAACAGTGGCTCAAGTTGGCCAATTTAATTCATTAATTTCATTTTTTTTTTTGTCGAGACTGATAACCAATTAGCAGTTCTTGTGGAATGTGGCGCCTAAATAATTAATATATTTTTTTTGGTTTGTTTTTGCAGATGCCGCACAGCTGCAGCACCCAGTTCAAGCTGAGCACAGAACCCTTCCCTACAGTCCAGCCAGACACGTATGCGGCGTATGCCTATGCGGATAGCTTTGATTTGTCGCTGCTGCCGGAGGACGCCGGAATACCCACAACAGTTTATCAGTACAACGCACCTCAGATCAAGATCGAGAGCGCTTGGGAGTGTGTCAGCGATATACAGGAGCAGGCAGTCGCTTCTGGCGCTGCTTATGCCGGCTCCAGCCAGCAGTTGATACCGCCACCGCCTGCATATCCGCACAGCGCCTACCCCTCGCCACAGTCGAGTCCGTTGCAGTCGGAGTTTGCAACGTTTGCGTACGGCAAATACAACGGCAGCTACGATTGCCTGAGCAGTCCGTGCCCCTCGCTGGACGCAACGAGCATTAAGCAGGAGCTGCACATATTGCCACCCTCGCCGCCAGAGTCCAACTGTGAGACACCCTCACCCCGCTCCTCCGCCTGCAGCGACAGCAGCAGCATCAGCAGCAGCGGCTGCATCAAAACGGAGCCACTGGATGCCGACGTGGAGAGCTTCATTGATTTAAATACACTACTGCTCCAGCAGCAGCAGCAGCAACAGGTGGACATCAAGCCGAATCATCAGGTGCTGCGCGAGTGCCTCGAGGACACAACATTCCAGCGCAAGCACAACCTGAAGCCCCTGGCGCTGGAGTCCTTCATTGGCGGCCTAGCTGAGGTCCGCGGTGACTTTGAGCCGGTCATTTCTCTGGCCCTGGAACATGCCAAGCGGGAGGCGGACGCCATCTGTGCGGAGCTGCAAATATCGCAGGGTAAGTCAAGGCAAACAAACGCAACACAACATTCAACACATTTTTCTTAGTCTATTTTTTGTGTAAACAAATTTAATTTGTAAAGCAACATTTGAGTTTCTTATCTGATTTTAATGAAATTAATAATTAATTACGTTATATATCAACTGAAAGACTATATGTTTAGAGTTGTGTATTGTACCGATAATCTCGAAACGGGGCCAGCTAGCAATGAAATGCAAAATTCTTAATCTGATGATGAGAGATGAGAGGCCTCCTTATGTCTGTGACAAACTTCTATTGCACAACTTTATTGTAACCTTTAGCCAATTTTTTATTGTCTTTTATTATATTTGGATTTTTTCTTACTCATAGCTTTAGTCAACATTTTCACTAAATATGCTAATTTTTATATTGTAGTTTTTTTATTTGAAATGCGTTTTTTTTTAAGAGACTTTCTTAGTATTTTTTTTAAGATTTTCATAAAAAAGTACAGTCATATTAAATTCCATATGGTTTTGGTTTTTTTTTTTTTTCTAAATAATAATAACGCATTTATTTCAAATGTTTTCACAAATTAATGTATTCTTTTAAAGAAATTTGAAAGCTATTTTGGAGCATGCATTCATTTGACTAACTTTTATTATTCATTGCTCTTAAAGAATTTTTAATGCAATTTTTCAGTTTGATTTCTTAAACTATATCTAAGCTTATTCATATGAAGCTTGAAAATGTATCGCAAAGTTTTTCATTTAATTTATTATTTTACATTTTGATGGGTTGACAACAGACAACACACAAAGACCAAGAACCAGTTTTAAGAAGTTTTTTGCTGTTTTATACAATTCGATAGAATTATTTGTTGGGATAAACATCACTTTAAAAGTAAACAAGCAGTCAAAGTGCTTTTTTTTTATTTCTTTTTATTTATGTTTTCTAATTGTTGTTGTTGTCATTTGCAGATCCAAATGCTTGGACGTCCGCTCAGGTACACGCGTGGCTACGATCCACCTTGGCACAGTTCAAGCTGCCGCCGGCTGCCAATCTGGAGCTGCAGTTCAGCGAAGATGGGGCTGCACTGGCATTACTCAGCGAGGAGGAATTTACACGGCGATTGCCAGAGGTAAGAGCTAAACCAAAAAAACAAGAAAAACTACAACAAAAAAAGAAATGCAAAAATGTGACTTACTCAACCTGGCCAATACAATTGGGTGTTACAAAATCGAAGCGGGGTAGACTAATAAGCATAATATACAAGAAGTGAAGACAATGCAAATGCCAAAAGCAAAAGGCAACGGGCTGAAAGCAACGGCCGAAACGAAGCCAAACAAAATACCAATCAATGCGATTGAATTAAATTGAATTGAATTTCGCGTACGAACGAAACAAAACTAACTTAAAGTTGTTTTAAGAAAAGAGAGAGAGAGAGAGGTAGAGAGAGAGAGAGAGGGAGAAAGAGAGGGGTTAAAAATAAAAAATAATACAAATAAATAAAAACTGAAATAAAAACAACAACAGCAACAGACAAAAAAAAACAAGTTTCGTAACTGGCGTTGACGTCATGGCCCACAGACCAGGCGCGACCAAATCGGAAAGCAAACCTGTTGCCAACAATTAGGCAAAATGCTTGCGGCATCCAAAAACTACTCCAAATGCGCTCCCCCAAAAGACAAAAATCCAAAAAATCAAAATCGAGCCTCAGCTCCACAAAGTGCCAGTCAGCACTTTGCCAAAAATATACGAATGATTACATTTGCCACTAGGTGAAATGTGCGACGCATCAAATGTTGCTGGGTTAATGCTGTTGTTGTTGTTGTTGTTATTGTTGCGAGTGCAACACAAAATGAAAACAAAAGACTTGAGCAACGAACGCGACTGAAACCGAAACGGGCAAGCATCGAGCGAATGAAATGAGAGAGCCAGCGGGACAGCAAGCCAGCGAGCCAGCGAGCGAGCGAGCTCTCAAAAAATTAGTAACCGTGGTCATGGCTGTAAAGGTGAAAGAATGTGTGAAGGTTGTTTGGTGAAACTGCACAAGCACTTGGTTGATTACGAGCCAGCGACAGCCACACAGCCACAGCCACAGTCACATCCAATGCACAGTGGGCCCAAAAGGCAATCTAAGTGGCATTAAATGAATGGCGAGATTTACTCTAGCAAAATAGATGAGTCTTTGATTTGATTTTGAGTTTAAGCAACAACAAATGGCCATTTTATAGAGTGTAAATCAGGCTTAGAAATTTTCTGGCAGCACACAAATTTCTCATGATAAAATATTGTTTTATTTATATTGCTACTAAATTCGATAGGCTTTTTATTTAAAATTTTTAAAAAAATGTCTTATCAATTGGATTTTTTTTTTTTTTTTGCAAAGATTGCTAGTTTTTTGTTATATTAATTTCGAAAAACGTTTCATAATTTAGATTAACAAAATGATATTTAAATTAGAACTTTCAATTGTAATACAAAAAATAGGTTTGAAATTAAAGTCTTTTTGGAAAGCCTTTTCCATTTTGTCTAGAGACAGACTGCTTTTAATAACGATTTTCATATCGATTTTCAAACCAAACTTAAAACTCAAAGCTTAAAAGATATTGTACCTTAATATATTTAATTTGATTCAATCGTTATTCAATCTGATAGTTAAAGCCTTGTGTTACAGCCTTTTCATTTCAAAATCTGTAATACAAGTTTATGTTTCAGTTTGACAAATCTTTCGAAATATTTACGTTATTTCTAACAAAATCATAATTTTTAGAAAATAAAATCCCGAATTAAAATAGAGTTATCTTTCAATAGGAATGATGTTTTAGTGATAAAATTGTTCTGTTATTATTATATATATATTATTATTATTTTAAACCCGACATTTCACTTGACAGATGCTGTTAATCTATCCCCGAAAACGAATCCCGACGGTATTCGATATATAATATATATAACAACAAAACTAGGCTAGTTTAAGCATTCAAGAATTTGTTCTGCTAGCAACTTTTTCACTTCTCAAATACAAATCGAATTTATTAAGTGTGCCACATAAGCAGCTAGCTTGGGACTTGCACCCACTGTGCATAGCTACAACTTAAGCTCCAACTCCATCTGCAGCCACTAAAGCAACATCCACAGCTCAGATGACAGCGGCAACAACAGCAGCAACAACAGCAGCAACAGCAGCAACAGCAACAGCAACGAAGACGACGGCACTTGAATTGAGCCAACGACCAGCAACGACATTGCAAGGTGAAAGTAAGTCGCTGTCGTTGTTGTTGTAGCTGTGACTTTTGTTGTTATTGTTGCTTTTGTTGTTGGTTAGCCAGTCGCTGTTGTTGCTGCTGGTTGCAACTGCGGACAGCGCTTGGGTACGAATAATTTATGCGCGCATTTAGCAGTTAGAATTTGAATTGATATGCCGTCTAGATTGGGCAGTTTGCGAAGATTAAGATTTATGCGAGATTTACTTGGGCTCAATTGCAATTTATATACTTATACGGTCGCTTTCTTCTCTGTTTCTCTCCGTCTATTTGCAGAGCGGCAGCACATTGCACGCCCAGTTGGAGATATGGAAGATGTCCTATGCCGATCAGTTGGGCAATCAAATGGAGGCTGCACAGCCCGCAAATGATTTGCTCTGGACGCCAACAGTTGCATATCAGTCGTCTAATGTCAACCATGAGGAAAGCGAAGGTGCGTAGAGCGAGAGGGAAATATAAAGAGAAAGAGAGAAACCTATCTTAATCTATTAATTTGCTAGTTCAAACAATTTACTTAAATAAAACGCAATTATTTATTACATTTTTGCAACAATTATAATTAAATTTCCAAGTGCAAGAGATAAACTAAAATTATTCAAATTGCCAATTCAAACAATTTACCAAAATAATGGGCAATATTTCTAAAAATTTATAATCACTATTTAATTAATATCCAAGAGCGAGCGAGAGGGAAAAGTAAAGAGAAAGAGAGATATTAACATTAATTTATTGAACTGCTGATTTCAAAAATGTACTAAAATAAAGTGGAAAATATTTCTTAAATTTTTTGATCAATAATAATTAAATTTCCGCGAGTTTGAGAGTTAGAAATATTAAGAGAAAGTGAGCATCTAACATTATTTTATTGATCTGCCAGTTCCAAAAATGTACTTAAATAATAGTCAAATATTTCATAACTTTTTACATTTCCAAGAGCTAGAGAGAGATAGACTAAAAAAAAGAAATATATCTTTAAATTATAATCAATATTAAATCAATTTATGATTTGCAGATGAAGAGGATATGGAGGTGATTGCACCGCCCGCTGTGCTGCCTGTGATTGCCACGCCCACACCGACAACATCGACGCCCACACCTAAACGCACTGGAGGCACTCGCAATGGCGGCGGCTCCCACATACATCTGTGGCAGTTTCTTAAGGAGCTGCTTGCGTCGCCGCAGGTGAATGGCACGGCCATACGCTGGATTGATCGCAGCAAGGGCATCTTCAAGATCGAGGATTCTGTGCGGGTGGCCAAATTGTGGGGCAGACGCAAGAATCGGCCGGCAATGAACTATGACAAGTTGTCGCGTTCGATTAGGCAATATTACAAGAAGGGCATCATGAAGAAAACGGAGAGATCACAGCGTCTCGTCTACCAGTTCTGTCAGCCCTATCATCAGTGAGGCGGATGCTCTGGATCCAGCTGGTTGACTAGTTCTAAGTTATTTAATTTATTTGGTAGTCCTAAGCCCAACATTCAACCACCCAACCAACCAACCAACCACCCACCAACTTCGCCCCGCAACTATGCTCGACTAGACCCACCGATCTAGCGAGTGTTAGTGCTTGTACATATACAATACTATATAAATTTCTATATATATATATAAAATTATATATATATATATATATATGCATAATCCATAGGCACGAAGGTAAGTTCGTGCATTAGTTCAACTTGTTGGTTTTTTGAGACTCGTCCTGAGTTCTTGGCCAGAGTTGTTTAGGCTAAAGCCGTTGGCAGTTGGCGAAGGTAAGTTCGTCCTGTCGCAGCTTTAAGTTACTTTTCAAGCAAGCAATCAATTTTGTGTTGCATGTGTGGGCGTGGCATTTAACAATTGCCCCCACCAAAATGCATATGTTTGACTTACCGGCGACATCTTTATTCAAATGCTGACTGTTCGAGCGTTGCGCCCAACTGTGTCCTTGCCAACTCCCGAGTCCTTGCCGCTCTGTGCTGTTCTTGCACGTTGTTGTTTATGTTGACGTTGTGTCGTGTTGTTCTCCTCCATTAGTAGCCGGTGGCAGTTAGCGAACATGAAGGACACGCGCACACAAGTAGTCAGCATAACATAAAAAAAACAACTGCAACAAACAACACAAGTGGATGGCACTCAAGAGGGGGGGAGCATGTCCTGCAAAGGTGGAGGCAGTGGGCAGCAGGCGCTGGCAGCAGTAGCTGAAGGTGTTGCGGTAATTTTAGGAACCATATATCTATGATATATCAAAAGTAAGTTCTATGAACAACAAAATAAACGAACAATTTGTACAACGAATACGTATATGAATACATTATATGAATATGAATACGAATATATATTTACAAACTTACTTCAATTAAGACGCACATTTAATATGACCCATTTAATTAGCTGTAGTAATCCTTGAAAATTTTTTCTCTTCTTCAAATGAAAAGTGAAAAAATTTTCGACTAAATTTTTCGGCACATTTCACAACTATTCAAATAATTTACATTTATATTTGTTCATCTGGTGTGGGTTCAATTTACGAATGTATGAGTGTGTGTGTGTGTGTTTTATCTGTTTGTGTCAACTAGATAATTATATTATTTATTTTTGCTTAATTTTAAAACAAAAGTCAATTGTTATGCTCCCAATTAATTATGTTTTGTATTTCATAAAATTTGCATTTTGCATTTTGCGTGACTTGCGGCTTGGCTTATTTGTTGTTTGCAATTTTTTATCACTTTATTATCGAATGCATTATAAAATGAATACAAGCACAGAGAACAATTGCATATTTGCATATGCATAGATATAGATATAAATATATATGAATATATGAATACAGATATAGCTATAATTAGATTACAATTTTGTGCGCTTTTGCGTTTATTTTGTTTAAGATTTACGTTCATTTTGTTTATTTGTATATTAACTATTGTGTACGCATACCTATTGCTATGCCAACTATTTATTTATTTATTCAACTAACATATTGTCACGATCAAATAATATTTCTCAAATAAAATTTACTCCAAAACACAACATGTTAATTACCTTTTAAACGAGAGATGCTTTAATTGAGTAGTTAAAATTGAAATATTTTATTTTTCAATTAATCTACTGAACAATTCGTAATTACAGGGTATTATCAGAAGAAGAAGTTGCACTATTTAAGTATACAAAATAGGCTTGAATCGCAATTTAAAGCAGCTTTTGAATTTAAGTGCCCGTCTTTAATGGTTCGGAATTTATTGCCAAGTGTAGTAATTTGTACGGGTTGTAAGGACCGTTACGTAAAACTGCAGATACTTAAGCTTAAGTTGGCTTATACTTTAAGCGCATTGCACTTAATCGCTACAGCTGACTTGTGCATAATTATTGTTATTGCCTTTACGGCTTTATTTTGTCGAACTTTTGGCCACTTTTTTTTTTTTTAATGGCGGACCGCAGTTTTCTTTAAAATATTTATTTCATTTAATATATCTTAAACTTATTTTATTATAATAAATAAAACAAAGTTAAAAATAAAATACCAAATAATTGGACCACATACGATAGATTCAAAAGTATTTCTGAATTTACTTCATTTAATCGACAATAATAAATATGCCGGGCTTATACTGTGAACAAATCGTTGTTAATATATAACTTTTTAAAAATAAAATTTTATTGCCTGCGCCTCAAGCAGAATAGTCTTTAAAATATTTGTTATCTATACGAAAATGTAGCATGATAAACCTATATACCCTGCACATATTTCTATAACCATTGCCCCGATATAGCTGACTTGCTGCAGAAAGCTTTTTAGATTGCCTTGTCAGTCAGGGCGGGGCATTGCACTCGTGTGTGACCGTTGCCAGAGACTATTTTGCTGCAGCCAGCGCATTTTCAATCAACTATTTTCAATGATATTTGCGCTAACAGCAAGGGGAAGGAAATGGAATTTCCAGTGAATGCAAAGAGGATGTTAAGCCAAAACAGACACACACATACATATTTATACATATGTATATGTATATATACATATATATATATATATATATATTCATATGTACTATGGGGATTGATAGTTTGATCCAGGCTTGGAGCTAAGCGATGCGAAATGGTATGATGCTCATTACAGCGGACATGGCTGAAATTATGAGGCTTAGTTAGCAAATATTTTTTTGGGCTGCTCGAGTAGGTATATTGCATGTGTATGACTGGCCTTGGCTAAGATTATTTTAATGCGCTCCACTGACTTCATCGTCTTTGTTGTCGTCGTCATGCGGTCGGGATTGTTGCTGGTGCTGAATCTGAAGTTGAAGCTGGGCCCGTTGCCCGCTGCCCGTTGCCCGCTGGCCGTTGCCCGTGGGCTGTTTTATTTAAATACTAAATCGCATTAAATGCCATCAAGTGGAAAATTCCCAAAAGCAATAAATTTATTGCTTGCTGCACAAGCAGCGTCCACGATCACGGCCAGGACGAGAGTCCTGGCTGTCTGCTCTCACTTTTATTTTGCCGAGAACCTTATACAGTGCTTACTTTATACAATATTTGCATTATAGCTTACAGACCTGGCTGACTGACTGGATGGCTGGCTATCTGGCTGGCTGATGGCAGGATGCTCTGTTTATCCTTAGCCTGGCATGCTTTGTCTTTGTATTCCCCCGTTCCTTGTCTTTGTCATACGCTCGTTTGGTTTCTGTCTTTGTTTTTGGTTCTTCCCTCTTTTTCGGGCAACTACAAAGACAAATATTTAATTGAATTAGTGCAGCTAGCGTTAAGCAGACAATGCAAGGCCACACCCATCTATCTAGTAGTCTGTCAAATTTGAATATTTGTGCTTGAGACTCATCAACAGGTTCGTTAGCATGCGAATAACATTCAGCTGGCAACCAGGAGCGTCGCCAATGTGGCGTAAGATGGGACAAAAAGCTGAAACTGCTACAGATTCCACAAAATAAATGTGTAATAATGGAATTATTTATTTAAATTCAGGAAGCTGATCGTCGAAAATCATGTCAAATTAGTAAAATAAATATTCAGCGAGCCTGCAGCTGAAAAGCGGATTTATTCAAAAATTAATTTTATATTCAGTGCTTTTATTTAAAATTTGTTTGCCCCCTTTTGTTTGTGTATACAGAAAAAAGCATTAGCTTTGGCACTTACATTGAAATTTAAATTAAATTTATTATTTTAATTTTTGTTCGGAGTTCGAATTAGTTTAGTTAAAATTTTCTAACATATTTATTGATTCATTTTCATTTTAAACAAATTTTTGGATTTTTGTTCGATAAAAAGTGGTTACCAAAAGGCTGACGTTTTCATTAACTAAATTATAATGCGCGCAACAAAATTATTATTTTATTTACTATTTACAATCTGAAATTAGGCATTTTGGATATATTATATATTGAAATATCTCGCCAACCCCTGGCCGATTTTCAGGTTGCGCCTCTGCGGCAACCCGTCAAAGCCCAATTCTTATGTTAATTTGTCAATTGCAACCGCCAAGCCCCCCCTCCCCCACAATCCTATCTAAACGTTTCGCTGCTAAATTTTGATAATTACGCTCGGCTTGTCAATTGTTCACCCGCCTTTTACTTTTATTTATTTTTTTCCCGTCTTTCTTACTAAGCCGTAGTTACGCCTTTTTGGCCTTGTTCCAAAAATACCCTCTCATTTTGCGCGCATTGCTGAACTTGCGTACCTTTTGTTGTTTTCTTGTTGTTGTAGTTGTTGTTGTTGTTGCTGGATACTGGTGGCGTTTAATTAGCATAATTGGTGATACGACCCAAAAGCCCGCTGTCAACCGCCAATTTTGAATGTGCTCTTATGAGCCGAAAGTTGGTTCGGTTTCAGCCATATTCCGCCGCTAATTAAATGTGGCATCTAATCAATTAAGATTTTCCAACGTTTTAGGCAGCCAGTGGCTATATGGCAAGTTCTGTTGGTATTGGCTTTAATTTTACATTAGGCTAATTCAAGCAACAAATTGCCGACCAGCTGCGCTGCATACCAAAATGTGGTAAGTGAAAATTCAATTTAAATTGATGTCGACTGGCCGAAAAGCCAAAGCACCGTAGAATTCTGGTAAGGTAAACTACGGTAAGGTAAGACCTGGCCAAGTGTATGCCATTTAACTTAAGTACCTTGGCCACAGAGTCTCAAACACACACACACACACAGACACACACAGACACACACTCACCGAGGGAGAAGCAGTTTTGGTCGCCGCCGTTTTGTGGCCACGTAAAATAGGTAACAAGTGGCCAAGCATTTGGGTCTACTTGGGGCTCACGTCCAACAGGCAACAGCTCTCGGCCCATGACTGCGAAATCAGCGCCGCAGCCGCTAAAAGCAGCAACAATTTTAAAAATTCATAAAATTGTTTTGCTGGCACCGGACAGCAGGAGTCAGGAAGTGTTCTCTGGCCTGGCTACTTCATTTTCAAGTGTGTTTCAATTTTGCTTGTGTTTATTTTTCTTATTCTCATTTCTGGACTGCCTGTCTCACCTGATCTGTACAACTGTCTGCCCAACTGCCTGCCTGACTATCTGTCTGTCCATCTATCTGTCGGTTTGCTGGTAATGAAATTACAATTTTTGCTGGCCAAGTCATGAAAAATAAATGAGGCTTAAGCGCATTGCACGGCCAACGCCTGCAATCTCAACCCCACACACACAAACAGACACACACACACACAGTCCCTCACACCCACTCGCACACATGTGTCATTCAACAAGTTCGGCGCTGCTGCCGACCCCGCAGTCAACCTACGCACAATCATAAATACCATCCCAGGAAAGAGCAACCCAACCGCAAGCATGCCGAACTAAGTCGAAACCAAAAAACTGAAACCCAAGCCCAAAAGCAGGACCTTTTTTTGCATACCCTTGCAAAGGATATTATGATTTTCTTATGCCATGTGCAATGCTTTGAAGTGGAACTGATGGGATTACAAAATCATTTAGATTAAAAAGTTTGCATATAAATTGAATTTGTGCAGTTGGAATATATAAAAATATATTGTTCATATTTAGGTTTACATGTGAGCTAAGTTTACATTTAGTTCTAAAACTAAATTCTTATTTTTAAAAATTCGCTTTTTTATTTGATTAATTAAACTGAATAAATGTAAGTTTTGTGATTCTAAGAATATTTTCGAGAATAGTCTTATTCTAATACATGATTGGTCAAATATATGATTTATCATTTCAACCCACGCCAATCTTCTTAGGCAATAGTTAACCAAGGCTTTGATTGATATTAGATAACTTTTCTGTAGAGTATTTATTTATCGACTTGGCCAATTTCACTTACGTTTATTTTCTTTCACTTTTAGCCGCATTTCAATTAACTTAAAATATATGCGAGCAATCGAGTTGCCCCAAAGGGAGCAACGCCCTTTTTCAACAATTTGCCTTCAGCTCAATTTTTATTCCTCAAGCATTTTTGCGCATGTTTTATTTCGCCTGTTTTTTTTTTTTACTCCTTGTGAGTGTGTGTTTTTTTGTAGCCTACATTTGAGCGCAGGCAGCATTTAGTTAAGTGCATTTGATTTGGCCAAAAAGCCCCCACGACACAGGTTAACAGCGCATAATGCGGCAACCAACTCGCTTGCAATTTATTGGATTAAGTATCTAAGCCCCAAACGAGATTATATATAGAACAATTATGTATATATGTGTGTGTGTGTGTGCGCGTGCATATGTATTTAATGCCAGAGACAATAACAGCATTATGCAGCCTAATCCACATCGAGTTTATAACACACATACACACACACACCCACACTCAAACGTGCAGTTCAATTGGTCATTGGCCTAAAATGTTATTAGGATTTTGCACGAAAAATTTCGTATCGATTGAATCTGGTTATCGTAGAAGAACTGAAACTGGAGACCGGTGCAGGGAGGGAGGAGGGAAGGGAACCAGATATTTGAGGTGGCATGTGTTGTGTCGAATTGTTGGGCGTTTTTAATTAGTTGTGTCGCAATGCTTGGCAGCGCATTTAATTTAATCACGTGCCGTAAGCGTCAAATATTTGAGCAGCATTGAAAATTGCGTATGCGCCATGTGGCCCCAAAAGCTGCCTCGGAGCCGGCTCTGCTGGGAAACAGGCACAACGTGGGCCGAAGGGGGCTAAGGAGGCGTGTCGTAGGCGTCGAATGGCAAATGTGTTGACGCATTTTACACAATACACAATGGACCCAGCACACACACGCCAAAACACACATACACACAAACACATCAACTCGGAGCTGTAATTATGAATTTCATAATCATTTTGTTAATATGCGCAGCACGCGACTCGTTGCCGGGCGCTGGGAATGAATTGCAGCAACGCGTGGGGTGTAGGTGTGGTGGAAGTAGGCGGAAGGGGTGGGCACGGGTGGAGAGGGGTAGTCGGAAGCAGGAACAGCAGTCAGCGTTAAGGCTGCTGCTATATACATGCGCCGGCGTCTCCTGCTCATTTCGTGTGTTCTTATCCTGCGGGGAATTAAAAATAATTTGGGTCGTTTTGCTCAGCGTTTGTTGCTGCCAGGTGTTATCTGACTGCCTCCCTCCCGCGCTCTTTGAATGCGTGTCTGTGTGTGTGTGTGTGATGATTACGGCTTAATTTTTGTTATTATATTAACATGATTAAATTAGATTTGATTTTGCAACCTTTGCCAAATAACGCGCCTTGGGAAATGTATGGCATAAGCTAAGCCGGAAGCCGAATTATCCAATTTTCTATGCTATTGTATGCCACAGAGTATAGCTCGTACACTAGCTCATCTTGTATGGCACACCTTAACTAATAACCAATATAATAACGCACATATATATGATTAATCTGTTAATACTGACACAACAATTGTTTGGATTCCTCGCAGACAGTCATGCATAAATATGCATAATATGCAAATGAACATTTCGATTTAGAAGCTTTAAACCTTTATTTAATTGCTTGTAGTACTAATGTAACTTAATCGCTTTCTTTCTCTCCTTCTTTCTCTCCCTCTGCCTCTTTCTGGATTTGTGTATCTTTCGCTCAAATAAAAAGTCCGCAAAGCAACTAACCATTCGGTTATAAAAAACATTCGCTAAAAGTCAGCTAACCTCAATAGAGAGTTAAGTTTTATTTATTTTATTAGATATACGTGCACACTAACGTGTGTAAGTGTCTGTGTGTGTGTGTGGGTGTATTGTGCTTTGGTATTAATTAAAAAAAAACACAACAGCGATGTGAACACATATGAAACTCATTAAGTGCGCGCAATTTGCAAAATTATATTTTTTATATTTATTTTTATTTTTATTGAATTGTTCGCAGCTCGCCGCCAGCGAACGCGAGATTTGCAAACGCTTTGAGCTCAACGGCAACAACAAAAACAACAAACCGCAACAACAAATAACAATTGCAGCTGCTAGCCAACTGGTTCCCAGTTGTATTAATAATAAATCTGAAATTATGCAATTAAATTGGCGCCATCCTGCAGGCAATAAAGGAGCAGTAGCAGAAGGAGGAGGGTGTGGAGTGATAGGAGAAGAAGGTTTTCTGCATGTGGGCCAGTAATGAAAAAAAGTTGCAAGTAGCAAGTGTATTAATTTAGCGGTAACGTAAAAGCCGCGTGTGAACACAGCTGCAACATGATCTACAAGCAGAAATGGAAAGAGACAGACAAAATAGACAGAGAGAGAGAGGGAAATAAAAGTGAAAAATAAAAAATATCTTACTTTACAGCTAAATATTCTTCCGATATATGTATAGAGTATATATTCTTAGTCAGCAACACTAGCTAAGATTTATAATATTTGCTTCAAAAAACAACATTTAAAGAAACATAAAATTTTGAGCTCGAAACTCAAATTAAAATGCCTGCAGATTAATTCCGATCCAAAAGGGAATGCAAACTTCGGCGTGCCTAAGATGACCTATATATCTCGTTATATTGTTATTTTTAACATTCTCCAATTTTTTTTCGGAGCGTATTTACAGAAGTAGTTGCAAAGAATGCATTCTTCCCAGATGTAAAAGCAAAGATACACGTGTATTTGAAAAGGTGACTCGAGACCGGGTTGGAGAAGGAGGGAAGTGGATGGTTATAGCTTCCGTTCTCCCTTCTTCGCAAGCGGCAATTGTCGTAAGCTATTTTTGTAAGTGATGCGTTTGCGACTGCTTAGAGGATATTTTTCAAATTACATGAAAATACGCAAAAATCGCAGCGCAAGTTGCAAGAGGGGAGCTAGCTGGCTAGTGGCAAGTGGCACGTGCGGGGGAGCTGGCGAGTTGAGAGTTGCACGAACTTTGCCCAAAAGGACGACGACTCTATGCACGAAAGGACTCTGCATAGTTATACGCATTGTCAATGGATTGTGGCACTGCTGTAGTTGCCACTGCTGCAGCTACTGCTGCAGTTTCTTATAACGTAAGCAACTCATAAATAACGCGAATGCAACTGAACTCGACCCCATTGGGGAAAACCAAACCAAAACCAAACCAAGCCATGTACTTACACTTTTCTACTTATTTGCCAGTACATGCGAGTGTGTGTGTGTGTGTGCGTGTGTGAGTGTGTGTGTGTGTGTGTGAGTGTTTGTGGCACTTCAACTCTAATATAAAGTTTGCACTCGGAAATGTGCTGCGAGCACTTTTTGTTATTACTACGCAAAGTTTTGCCTCTCCACAGTGGAGGCGGGGGCGTGGCTACCAGCTGATTTCTTAAATGAAATAAGCAGCAAAAAAAAAAACTAAAAAAAACAGAAAACTACAATAAAGGGAGTAAAAATTAAATTGCTCACAATTTGCACGGTTCAATGCGCTTCAGCTAGCGAGCGTGCTAGAAAGAGAGAGGAAGAGAGAGGGATAGTAGGGCGTAGAGAGAGAGAGGGAGTGAGAGAGTCAAAGCTGCAAGCATTTTCGCACAGATTTTCATAACTTAGATTTTCAGATGTTCGCACTGTGAACAATGGCGCAAAGTTGCCGTGACATATGCGTGTGTGTGTGTGTGTTCGAAGGGGGTGTGTGTGTGTCGGTGTGTGTGTGTGTCGCAGTGGGTACCTGTGTGCAGAGTTGTAAACTAATGCAATGACAAACGCAATCACAATAAGAAATTTTACAGTTAGTTAAGTTTGTCTCGTTGGGGCGTTTTTATACCCATTCCAAATGCCTGACAATGGGTATTTTGAAGTGCTGAAAAGGAAAGTAATTACGCAAATGTTTAATAAGCAAGTTAAGTCAACATAGCTAAACAAGATCCAGAGCGAATGCAGATTAATATATATATATATTTATATTATAAAAATATATTCTTAATAAACAAGTTGAGGCTATATTATTTTGAAGATCGTTAACTTCATTTCAGATGGAATGTACATTTTTATACATACCATATATACTACCGATAACTGGCCAAAATAAAAGTATATTCCTTTGAAACAAGTTGAGCCAATATGACATAGATTTTAAATTTTAATTTATATATTTTACATTTTAAATCGATAACAAGCCAACATAAAATTTATCATATAAAGACTGATGACACTAAAATGATTGCGATTGTTTTATTTTCTAGATAGAAATATCGATAATTATCAATTTGGAGGTTATAATCTATAAGAGCTATAAGCGGCATAAGTGATCTACAATATTTTATTATTTTTTTGTAAGTGATAAAGATAAGACTGGGTATCTTCGAGGCTAGTTCTGACGTCTGCAGTCCTTTTATCCGCTCTTGTTTCAGTTGTTGTTGCTGATGTTGTTGGCATCTCGCTTCGCAATTTATTTGACACAGCTCCACACCTGTCTCTTCCAGTCAGTGTGCATGTGTTCGTTGATAAAATATGCATAAATACAGAAGGCAGAAGGCAGAAGGAAGCAAGGTGCCACAAAGTTATTGAAATATTTAAAAAATATTTAAAAATTATGAGTGGCTCACAGCCTCTTGATAATAAATGGTAATAAATTGCGCCTGATGCGAGAAGTTAATAAAAAAGTTCAATAAAAATCGGAAAAGGGTGCTGATTTCTGTGCGCCAAGGGAATGCACGTTAAGTTAACCGTTCGATTCCCCGACTCGAACCCTCATCATAGTTCATTAAATGCGCAAACGTATAAAAAATGCTCAACCTGCCGCCCCACACCAACCCCTGAAACTTATACATATGTACGATAGGCTGGACAAGGCAGATCGATGGGTGGGCGGGCCAACTCGTCGAAGATGTTGGCCCTCTGATAAGCTGGTTGCGAGGCAGTTTTTGGGCACATAAAAGCATTTATTTTGTCTTTTACTTTGTACTTTTCTTGGTTAATGCATAAAAGCGGAACATAAATAAATTTTGTTTTATGCGCCAATAATGATGAAGTTATTATGATGACTTTATTAGACGCACCGACCCATGCTCCAAGCCTAACACAACCAAAAACCCCAAAGCTGAAATCAAAAAAAAAAAAAGAAAGAAAGGAAAAAAATCAAGCGAGAAGAAAGCACATCATAAAAATACTGCTCCAGTGGCAGAGCATTAAAAAAGTTTAGCAAGCATATTTATGCGCACCTATATATATAAGCATATAGTACATATATATACAGATATGTATATATATCGTGTATATTAACCGCAGGCCTCTTGTCTCTGGTTTCTCTCTCTCTCTCTCTATCTGCATGCACTCAGGTCACAGCTCTCTTGAAGGCACTTGGCTCCGCTTTTTTCTCACCCACTCGGCGACGGCACTTAAGCGACCGGCAGAAACTTTTTTATTAAACTGCGCTAATAGAACTGAGAGGCTGTCGAGGTCCTGAAGTTGGGTCAATTTCCAAAATGGCCGCCTGGCTGCGCTTAATAAAATTTATGATTTCAACGCTCGGCTTTGACAGTTAAAATTAAAATGGGTGGGCGGCAAGGCGTGTCATCCCAATTCATAGTCAAACCCAGCCCAGTCCAGTTCGGCCAGGTGACCGGGCGAGCGAAAAGAAAACTGCAAAGTATAAAGTTAAATACAAACTTCCCAGGGTAAATTGATAACGCTGCTGCTGTTGTTGGCGAAAGGACTGCGACTAGGACTTGAACTAGCTCATCGCAACTGGGCGCAACTGTCGCATAATGCAACAAAATTTAACATGCCAGCCAGCGTACAACATGAAAGATTATCTCATGCATGGCGGCAGGGTGTCGGGGGAAGTGGCACAATCAGCGCGGAACAGCTCGATCTTTGCATCTCGCCCCTCGAATCCATCATCTCTTGGAGCGGATGCACAGCCATCAAATCATTTTGCAAGCGGAAAAAGCGCTTGACAGGCGTGGCAGCCCAAGATGGAGCATGTGATGTGGGCCATGTGATGGGGGGCAGGCGGTTGGGGTTTGGATTCTGCGGAAGAAGGCTAAGCGGAGCTAAGCCGGGAGAGCGCGTCATTGTTGTTAGCTGCGGTGGCTTGTGTCCGCCATTGGCAGCATTTATGGCGAAATGTAAAAAATTGCAAAATACAATGCCAACCAAATAATGCACAACAAACCGAGGCAAGCAAAGACACTGCATAAAAAAAAACCGGAAAAAAGATGGGGCAAGCAGAATGCAAAAAAGATAGATAAATATTTATAGCGAAGATGATATACTCTATCAAACAAATAATTTTGTCTTTACATATCATATTCATTTGCACTCCTAACAAATTTTTTAGAATATTTTAAAATCCATGCGTAAGGAGGAAAATATGTTTTTTTATGTTTATTAAGGGAATTATTTGTATGATATAATATAATATAATATATTATAACAAATTCTAACATATTTAAAAAACACATGCTGCTTTTTGATAAGCTTTCAACTTTAGATATATCTATATATAATCGCTTGATATAAAGTTTTGGAGATAAAAACGATGTTAAGCGGTTATTGCATATTTAATAAATCTCGATTAAGCAAATTATTGATATAGGCATACTCCCTTGTAGGGTATAGAAACATAATCAGGGTGGATAGTTGGATAAGTTGGAAGTGGCTGGTAGTTGTGGCAGTTGACCAGCGCATCCGAGGGTTCAGCCGCCACGTTTCGTTGCCCTTAGTTATTTCCATCATTTTTCCGTTGTTTTTTTATTATTATTTTTTTTTGCGTTGTTGTTTTTTTTTAATATTATTTTTTCGTCTCTACTGTTTGACTTTCATAAAGTTTTAACGACTTTTGCCTTTGCTGTCATAGCTCAAAATGTCTTACATGTGCAGCAGCCGCAGCAGCACAGAAACAAAAAAAAAAAAAAAATAAAATAAAAGAATTGAGGAAGCGAATGAAAGAGCAAAAACTTGTCCAACTTTCCACTTATAAGTAATTTTGTAGACTTCTCTGGCCATTTAGTTGGATCGTCTTTCATCAGTTGACTTGAGTTGCACTTGAGTTCGCTTAATTTCAGCGACATTTTCTTGCCCCATCGTGCAATATTCCACTCTTCAAACCCTCATCATATATCTCGCTCCATTGGGCACCACTGGGATAACCTGCAGTCTCATCTCAGATCAAACTCTAAAAGTTTCTTAAATGCTTTCTCTACAAGCAGCTCAACGTCGAACAAATGCTTTGGTCGCCAGCCAAACGGGTGTGAAAACAATTCCATATGTTGCGAATATGTTTGAGAGATACTATATAACTAATAATTATATTGGAAACTTTGTGGAATATTTGTACAATACACTTTGTGAATAGAGATACAAGTTAATCAATGTAATTATAAAAAAGCAATTAAATGTTCAGAATTTAATATGCAGCTTGTATATCAATTTCGTATAACAATTCATATTATATCATTATCTGAATCCACATCTCACTTTATAGATTTAAACTGTCAAAACTCTAGCCACCAAACATTTAAGTATATATAAGAGTTTAATTACTGTCAAAAAAATTAAATTATAATAATAAAATGAAAATGATTATAAAAACAGATCACACTTTTTGAAATGGGATTTTAAAAATAAATGTTTCACATTAAATTTGATTTTAAAAATAAAGTAGCAAATTAAATTAAATACAATTAAAGTTGAGTAATTATATTCAAATGTAATTGAAAAAAGTGACTAAAATAAAATATATAAAAACAGTTAAAATGGCGAGCATAACAGTGATGAGGGGATTAAGCTTTCATCAAAAACACAAAATTTCAACAAATTAGTGCTAAACAATTTATTTATACTATAATAATTATAAGTAATTAATATAATATTACTATTTACTTACTTATTACAAGCAACAAATATCAATTAAATATTATTGTGATACAACAAAATGCAGTTATCAATCGAAGAATCTGATTTTTTATAAATACTTATAACCAACTGCAACAGACAATGTCAAAAAATATTCATTACATATTTTTATATTTTCACAGAAGCAGCAGTCAGTCGAACAATCAGATTTCTATGAAAAAAAAAAACTGGAATCGCATCCGAATTTCAAACCCTTGATTGATTTGAGTAGTTTTTAAGCCATCAGATTTAATTTTTGGCAAATTTTAAAGTGAATTTTAACATTGACAATTTATTTCAATTTGGCTTTACTCATATGTCAAATCATCATCACAAATCGACGCATCAGATAAAGTCAAAACTTCTGTACGGACAATTGTCTATCGATTGATGAGTTTATCGCAAATTAATTGAAAACAAAATTGAGCTGCCTGAACAACTATTAAATAATTGCAATTTCATTGAGTCCCTTTGAAGTGTAAAGACCAGCGCCCAACTGCAGTTTTGAAAGGATGTACAGGGTAAATTGAAACCAAACATGTGGCAATTTCAACAAGATTTCAAATTAAATTTGACATAATTTATAACGCTTAACCAACCACACCCAGGCACACACACACACAATCACACACACACCAACACACACCATGTGTGGCAGATGTGTCGTTTTGGGGTAAGCTGCATAAATATACAAACAGTGAGTGAGGAGCTACGGATATGCCAGTGCGGTCACACATTCATCATCTATTTATATAGCCGTATGGCAATCCTGTCACCCAATCCCCCCATCTCTTGCCACCATCACACCACATCCTTGTTGCATTCTGTTTGTGTGTCTCTGGCTTTGGTTGATTTCCGGTGCGTTTGACCCAACTGAAAACACACACTAGCCTACTAACCTCAATACGAACGGGGCTTGCTCCGTTGGTAAGCAGGCAAAGAGAGTGGAGTGTGGGACCGGAAGGGGGGTACGAGGGTGTGGCAGTTGCATTGCCCAGTCTGAGGCAAGTATTTTGCAATTAGTCAATGTGCGTGGCACAGTTTTGCCGCCTGGCTGCCCTTGGCCACAAATTAAATCATATAACTGGACAATTATTTAATGTCGGCTGCC
Source organism: Drosophila paracracens (assembly GCA_035044025.1). Lineage (NCBI taxonomy): Eukaryota > Metazoa > Arthropoda > Insecta > Diptera > Drosophilidae > Drosophila > Drosophila paracracens. The sequence continues at coordinate 4,414,410 of JAWNMN010000435.1, read as the reverse complement.
TGGCAGCGTAAAACAAACAATAAATCAATTTGCGGAAGGCAGCGGAAAATGGCAAATGGTAAAATAGTAAAATGGAAAATGGAAAATGAGCTGCGATGCGGATCGACTTGAAAATTGTGTAAATATATGTAAATTAAAATGCATAATTTATGTATGCAATCGCAATTTATTTATAAACCGACACATTAAAACGTAAAGATAATGGCACATGCGAGTATGTCTATATGGGTGTGTGCTTGTGTGTATGGGTGTGTGTGTGTGTGTGTGTGGCTGGGTGGGTGTGTAGTGTATGTGTGGGTGGGTGTGGCAAGCAAGTCAATTGCTCATTTGGTTTTGGCGGCACGCAGCTGCTTTGGTCGCAACAACAATGCGACAATTCCCAGTTGACCAATGAATGCTTAATGTGCCTGTGTGTGTGTGTGTGTGAGTGTGCATGTGACACTCTGCTGTTGGCATTAGTCCCGGCTAATTGTGTATGCGAGTGTGTGTGTGTGTCTGTGTTTATGCGTGTGTGGCAGCTGCTTATCAGCGCGGTGCGCTGGGCAGGACTTAACTGAAGCTTGCTTATCGGCCACATTTGAGCCCTTGGCGCGGTCAGCATTTGTAATTATATACATAATAATACATGCCACACACACTTACACAGACAGACACACACCCACACACACACATGTATATACATACATATACACTCAAAGAACACAGTTGGTAACTCAATCAAAATGTCCGAGTTATGAAACAAAAGCTGCAAAATTGTGCAAATGCATAAATATCCTCGTTTCAATTTTTCCTTTTGTTGTTTAAAGTGTCAGGTAAAACAATTGCAACGGGTTTGAATTATTGGGTAGGGACTGGGGGTGAGTGGGGGTGCAAGGAGTGTGTTGGCCAAGTGAGTGTAACTTGAGCTTAGCAGCTCATGAATATTGTGCTCATGCAAACGGGTAACGAGCTGTCAGAGATTAAGTTGCAAGCGTTACTTTTTATTATATTTACCGCGGGTTGCACGATGAGCTGGGGCCAATGGAGAAAGGCGTGTGGAGAAAGAGGAGAAAGTGGAGAAAGTGGGGTATTTCGCCGGTTTTCTGTCGCTAGCTGCTCCGATAAGGGCGCAAAATATAACATTTTGCATATGCTTACAGCCACGAGGCAGAGCAGAGCGGAGAGCGGGGCGGCGAGGAGCGGGGCTGGTCAGGATAGCCAAGGGAGCCAAGGCAAAATCGTTTTGACCAGCTCGCAAACAAACAAGCAAATGGAAAAAAAAAAGAGAAAAGTGAGGGAAAACCAAACGAAAAACATGCGAAAGGCAGATGAGAGCAGCGCAGCAAGCCGAAACGAACACTTTGCTAAGGGCAACGAGGGGTGAGGGGCAGGGCTGCAAGGGGTGCAAGGGGTGCATGGGGTCAGTGTGCAGCCCCCGAGGACAACAGTTGCAAGCGAATTTATGCGCTTTGTTAAACAGCAACAGCAGCAGCCAAAAGAAAATAAAAAAATATGGCAACAGCAACAACAACAAAATAAATAAGAGCTGTGGAAGATGGCAACGGAAATGCAGCAAAAGCAAAAGTAAAAGCAATCCCAACACACCTACCCCCCATCCACCCACCCCCTCGGGCGGCTAAAGAAGGCGTTTGGCGTGTGGGCGTGCATAAATAACGCGAGTGTAGCGTCCCTCCCCACCAACCCCCTAAAATCAACTCAGCCAGCAGCGCCCTTCCCTTGGTATGCAATACAAATGAAAATCGTGTTTGCGCTGGGTGTAAAGTGGCATGTGTAGTGGTGCAGCTGTGGTGCTGCAGCGGTGCTGCAGTGGCAACGACAAGCAACGAGCAACGGCCAACATTTGCGTTCTTCTTCTGTGCTGCTGCTTGTGATTTACAACAAAACAAATATGCTGGCCGGAGCCAGAGTAACGGCAACAGAATCAGCTTACCCTTGCACCTTACCTTGCGACTTGCACACCCCCTCCCATCCTCTATATAAATATTCCCTCCCACCGCCCTATCTTACACCAAACCCAACCCGGCACTTCACTTTGGTCTGACTGATTTACAAGGCTGCTAGCCGAGATTGGATGGCGCTGTGTAAATAAAATAGTAGACGGAATCCAAATGCAATTTTCGTATTTCGCATTTTTGAAAAATAATTAAACTTAAAGAAGCTGCTGCAAGTCGAAACTCGAAGCTGAAGCAGCTGCAGCTGCAGCAGGAGCATATTCTTTCTGGCCAAGGGGCAACTAACTGCCAGTTGAGGACAAAGTTGCCAGCTGCATTGGTGCAGTTAATTGCAAAGTTTGCTCTTAACGGGCAGGTGTCAAGGCTGCACTTTGAGCTCAAAATCCGCGGCAACAACAAAAACAATTGCTGCAAGCCGAATTGGTGATATATATATATATATTTTTACATATATATATATATATATATATGTGCCATCCATAAGGATGCACATATTCTCGATAAGATTTCGCTGGAGCGCTTTTATACCCCGCACACAAAAGGTGAGCAAGAAAGGGCACGTCTGTGCCTTAAAATTTCGCCTAGCAGGCGAAAGACAACTTTTATTAACTTAAAGTACTTTTTATGGCAATAGAATATCTGCATTTGTATACATATTTTTTTTTTTTTGGTTCTGCACACTGGGCATCCTTTAGTCGAGCTTTTTATCTTCGTGCTTTCTTACGTGTATTTGTTTTTTATTGTGCAGCCCTGGGAGTTGGGGTTGTGCGCATTTATCAACGGAAATCATAAATTAAATTCAGTGCATATTTCATGCAATGCCTCCGCCATATTTATTCCCGCATGCAATGGGGTATATAAAAGGTGTGCTATGTGTGGTAAAAGCAATAAGTAGAACCACAGATCTGGCTAATAAAGTGCTTCAAAACTAAGTACGAATTAAATTAAAATACTTTTCTAAAATGAAATACTAAATGTTACATTATTTGCATTATTTTTTGTTTAATTTTTTTTAAGAAATTTGTACAAAAATAAATAAATAAAGTTAGTATAAAATTAAATGAAAATTTTTAAAAAACTTGTTGATGGGAAATTCCCAAGCAAGCATTAACTTCTACAAGTAATCCCAATTTATAGACAGTAATAATGAAAATAATATGCAAATAGTTAAAAGGATTTGCTCTTTCGGTGAGAGTATAACAGAGTCGAGTGCAAATGCTTACCTGTAAATTTGAGAGGCCGTTGCAGTCAAAAGGGAGCCAAACACATAAACCACAGACACATGTCTCGTATATATGCATATATATGTTTTTTCTTATCTTTTTAATTTACAATCACGCTCATTGCGAATTTTAATTGTTGCATAAACGAAGCGGACATCGAAAGGACCACAGGACAACAGAACACAGACACAAACAATGCAGTTGTCTGTGCAGAGCCGAGACTCGAGTTCTCTTTGATTATCAGCTGAAGTCCGGACGGGCAATGGGCTGAGCAAAGGGACAGCAGCTTAATCCGATTCTGGAGCACGGCACACATTAAGTTCACTGGGATAGTTTATTATATGCATGTAAACTGTGCCCATAAATTGAGCGAAACCTTTCAAAAGAATGGATTTCCGCACTCAAAGACTATTTATGTGTATGTTTGCTGATCTGCTGTTGATGCGATCTAAGATAGCCTTTGTATTTAGCCGTGAGTTTGTTAATCTATCTCTTGTAGAGAACAGCTTGAAAGTCGATCTAAGATTGTCTTTATATTTAGCTTTGAGTGTCTTAAAATATGTATAATCATTTGTTACTTATACGATACAGGTTAAAAGTAGTTTTGACACCTGTAACGTCATGTTTAAAGTACATGTTTAAAAAGTTCTTTTATCGGATGTTTGACTCGAGTAAAAAGAGCAACAACATGACAAAAGGTACTTAAAAAAGTGATAATGAAGGAATGGCAAATTGAATAAAGCGCAATAAAATCAAAAGCAGTCCACAAAAGCTTATTGGAGAACATTAACATTATGACAAATATTGCGAAATTCGATTTTATTACTTTTTTTTTATTATATCCTTATGACATAATCAGCCAATAATAGTTGCTATAAAACCATTTTGTCTACTTATATATGCAAATTGATTTTATTACTCAGTTTTATTTGATCCTTAACATTTGTTTTATTATTCAAACCATATTTGAAGAGGCAGAGCATTGATTTTTGGCACCCACCTAAACAACTAAAGGGCAATTTGGCAATAATAAGATTCAGCTACTAGACATGAAACAAATAAATTGCCAGAAGAAGAATGCACTCAAAAAAAAGGAGAGGAAAAATGTCAAGCTTAAATTTTGGCATAAGAGCTCACAGCTGTAAGTGCAGCATTCAATCGGTTGCCTAGTTGCATACAGAATTCAATATATACTCAGATTTTTTACAGACGGGAAGGAAGTGTGCGGGGGCGTGGCACTTACATATGTATATGTAGACAGCTTTCTTTTGTGCGTAAAATCAAAGCAGCTCATTGTTGGCGTCACTCCTTTCAGAGCTCTCCCAGCAAAAATGTGAAATAAAAGAAAAAAGGAGTTGCAAGTTGACAGGCGGCCATTACTCATGCGCATTCGGCCAGGAGACAGCCGGGAGCCCCCATGGCTCACCAAAATTGTCGTCGTGGGTGCGCTTCAGGGTCGGAATGTGCCACAACCATTCCGAAATGGAAACGCTTCTGCCTTAGCTGCACACAATTTATGTTTTCCTGGCATAAGTGGCACCGCGTGGCGACGCGTCGCTTATCCGGCATCCAACTGACTGGATGTGGTCAATGTGCTTGACAAATTGCTTATTGTTATGGTTTTTCACTCGCTCCTCTTTTGCGCACACGACCCCGCCAACATTTGGCTGATATATCACGGTCCCAACTCCCAGCTGCAGCTTCACAGCGATTTAGGGCGTCACCCGGCTTAATAAGTCGTCTCATTATTTCTTTACCCTACACCCATTAAATGTGGCATAATAGACTGTTGCAATGTATTAAGTCATAATCCTGGGTTCGAATATGCGTTTCTTAAGCCTTAACTTGGACATGTCTGTAAGTATCTCCAAAATACATATTACGTTGGAAAGTCCTTCAGATAGCTTAGATAAGTGGGATATTTTGAAAACACTATAAGCACTGACAATCTCCTTGCGAGTTCGCAGACAGTCAGTTTGTTTTGATAAGAGCTATCACCTGGCCAAAGGACATTTAAGGTGTCCTTGTAATTTCCGTGTATAAAGGGTATCTACTCATCGCGCGCCCTCAACTAAAGCATTCGCATTTGCTTTTTTCTTGGACTACGTGCGGGCACTTCACAAAAAACGGAACAGTCGCCCAAATGCGGCCTCGTTAATTGTTTTGATTAATGAACGAACGACCTGACCTCACGTGCCTGCCAGTGCAGGAGTGCTGGAGTGCTGAACGGTTGACTGGGATGGTGGAGCAAATACTTGCTGCTTGGCGGGGCACGCTCTGCCATCGTTTCAATTTGCAGTTGCATGCACTTTCGCGCTCTGTTTCGGATTTCTCGTTGGGGTTTGCTGTTTATTCGATTTTGTCGTGTGCTGCATTTTCTTAATTTGCAGTTTTTGGCCACGACACAACCACGCCCCTCCCCCCGCCCATCTCCCGAAAGTACCTGAATCTTACCACCAACGCCCTACTGTAACGGAGTTCCATGCGCTTTTTATTTACTCGTTACATTTTCTTTATTAAATATACTCTTGCCGAGGGTAATCTAATATTGATGTGAAGTTCGCAACGCCTTGATGGCAATGTAGTCCATATATATGTATATTCGTCATCAACATCCCTAGGCGAGTCGATATAACCATCTCTGTCAGTCTGTTTCTCTTAAGCCAATATAAATACTTTTCGTACATCCGCCTATTAGCTTCAGGCAGTGTATATGGTGGAGCCAGCCGGATCGAATTAATATAACTTACAGCTGTCATGGGTATGATCGGTAGAAAGATGAGTTCTTGTCAGAAAATCCTTTTTTTATAAGTTATCGTTATCAAATTCATAAGTTATGTATAATTGTGCTACTAATATTTCGCCAAAAAAAACCTTAGGATGGGACTGCTTTATTTATTTATTTATTTTTATTTATTTATTGTCAATTAAAAATCAATTGACACAAAAAATACAGGAGCTTAAAGAATTAAAATTATATCAAAATTATAAATATATTTAAAATTAAGAAAGATTAAAATGATTGAAATGATATCTGGGGGTATTTAAAAGCAAAATGGTCCAACATTTGTTGCAAGAATTGCTATAGCTATAGCTATTATGAATACGATCGGTCGTAGGATGAGTTCTTAAGTGAAAAACACTATTGTGTTATTACATTTCGAACTTATCTAAACTATCAAAATCGATCGCTTTTTTAGATTTATTGTAGCATTTAGAGGACGGCAGGTTGAGGGTGTAAGGGTATTTAATCTTAGGCATGCCTAAAAATCATTTTTTCTTTTTCTCGTTTTTAATTAATTTAATGCGCCAGTTTTGCGCTTTTCGTATAATTCTATGGGTTGCGGGCGGAATGAGTTGGCGTCTACATTTTGATTGCGTGCACCGCTGCGACCTACGCACACACTCACACCCAGAGAGAGAGTGAGAGCGATAGTGAGAGCGAGAGAGGGAGAGACTGAAACACGCATACCCAATGTAATTAGAAAATTGTTGCACTTTGTTTGTACTTATTTTGAAAGCCGTTTAATTGAGCCATTTGCACCAAAGCGTAGTTGAAGTGGAAGTTGAAAGCTAGAATGCAGGCAAATTAAAGCGCCTCAAATCCTGCACAGCGGCAATAATATAATGCAACTTAAGTCCTGCCAGCCAAACGGCCAACGAGCCACCAAGCAGAAGCAACGGCAATGGCAAAGGCACCAGCAACATAATGCCACTTCAACTGGCAGCTGCCTGACAGCGTCCACATACAGCCAGGCAGGCGACAAAGAGCTGGAGGGAGAGAGAGTGAACGAGATGGGGAGAGCGGGACAGAGCGAGACGTGGAGAGAGTGGACAACAAGGATGTTGCTTGCATGTCATGTAAAAAAGAAGGAAAGCGCTTGACAACCAGACGGAAAGTCAGCTGAATGACCTGCTGGCAACCATCCGTGGGGGTTGGTGGAGATGGTGGTGGAGAGGAGGTGGTAGAGAAACAGGTATAGATGGTAAGAGGGTGGGGTGGGTAGGGAAACTTGTGGTTAAGTAAGCGCTGCTGGATGTGCTCTAATTGTGGCCAACATGTTAAAATGAAATGGATTTTCATTCAACAATTGGCTTACACACATACACTCAGAGAAAAAAGGGGAAACAAGTACAATCAAAAAAAAAAATCAAATATTTTCGTACTTGAAATAAAAAAAATTAAATATTGCTCTGCTGTATTATCTGCAATCTGTGCAAAGTTTTGTTAACATTTGTTTTTGGATTTGGGGCACTTTTGATTTTGAGTGTAGGAGCACACATATGTGGCACTGAGGCACTTAACAATCGCATGGCCGGAATTGGTAGTGGTTGCGGCTGCCACAAGCTCGGGTGGCGGTAAAGGAGTTAACTTATGATGGATTATGGCAACGTTATCGTGCTACTCCAAGCCAAAACCGAAGCATTGTTAAGCGCCCTGCTTGCAGTTGATACCGCATCAGAGCAGAACAGAACAGAACCGAAACGAGTTCAATGCGAGCCGGAGAAGGAGGTGGACTCGTAGCCGAGTGGAGCACTCAATGTTGAACATAACGCTAGAGCACTGTGAATAATAATGCGATTGCCTGCTGACAAAAGCCCACACAGCAAGCAGCCCGAATCCGATCCGTATACCATGTCCAGAGAGTGGCGCCACAATCCGCTGCCTTCCTTTCACACAAAGCAGCTGCAGCAATCAAAACACACGCATTAACTCGTTTAAAGGGAGGCCAGGGGAACATCGACTCCAACTCCAACACCGACTCCGACTTCAGCTCGGACTCTCACTGGAAAGCCGGCTACAGCCGGAAGGCAAACACATGCTGAGGTGGATGTGTGCAGGACTCCTCCATTTTTCGGCTCGTGTGCGTGTGTGTGTGTGTGTGTGTGTGAATGGGGCACAAGTTGTGGTTATGCTGCGGCTGCCACTTGGCGACAGTGATAACAAGCAACAAGTGGAGTGAGTCGAGGAGCTGGCGGCCAGAACAAGCACAATGCCTGCCATGACAACAACAGAAACGTTCAACAAGAGAGCCGCTAGTCGAGAGTGCTCGACTGAAAATACTCTGTTCATGGCTTTGATTTGCTGTCATACAACTCTTTTAATTTTAAATAAAAACAGATTGATTGACTGACTGATTCAACTTTAGCCAAAATGTCAAACTTTAAAAAGATTTGGAAAGAAAAGCATGAAATTCACTTAGGATATACCTCTATATCCTATATAATTGAGAACTTTAATAAAAAACCCAAAAACTCTGTAAAGGCAAATTAAAAATTTGTTAACAACAAAACCGATAAAATAAAAATGATTTTAATATTTCCAGCAGATTACTATAAATTGTGTGGCAGTCAAAACTAAATTATATTCTTGCCTAAACACGTCTGCTCACTTTGTTATATCGATCGACATCGATATCAATGTTAAGTACACAGTTACAAGCTAAGTTACAGATGTTTTGGACAGTGGAGGGGGAAGGCGTGTTCAAATCCAAAGTCAAATGATGACCGAAAGGAAATGGAAAATGGCAAAACGTTGTGGTGAATGTTGACATGAGAAACATGAGAGAAATCAAACTGAAAAAGAGAATTATGTAGATTAAATTATTGTACATGAGAAATTCTTGTAAGGCACACACACACACACACACAGACACACACACCCTCCACACACACGTTGAGCAGAGCACTGGAGAGTTTAGCGAAAAATGCGCAACAATGTGCAATGAAAACGAACAATTGACAAGCGGAGATCTGTGTGGGTGATTTCTGGTGGCAGCAAGTGGGGCATGTAGCTGTGGCATGCAGCATGTAGCAGTCGAAAATGACAACTTCGTTGACGCTCGATTCATGGCTCGGGGCCAGCAGCATGACACAATCGTATAAAAAATCAACCAGTAAACATACATTGAAGTATAAAACGAAAGAAAAACAACATTCAGCATGCCGAGTGGCAAGTTGCAAGTGGCAACTAGTGAGGGGCGGGGAGTGGGGCCCCATTGGCTGCCTCAATTGCGGACATGCCGCAGCTCACAAGGATGCTTACATGTAAAATCACTGAAAAATTCTGTAGCACCCAAAAGGGGCAGCCAAACGAGGTAGAGACAGTGGCGAGCGAGAGAGATATAGAGGGAGAGAGGGTGAGAGACATAGAGAGGGGAGGTGGCCTGAAGAGTGCGAGGTGCAAAACTCAAACCAACGAATGAATGAACAGGGAAAACACAATTTAGCAGAAACAACAACAAAAAACAGAAACAAATAGAAAAACAAAAAAAAAAAAACAATACCTATAGTAAAAAAAGTGTAGAATAGAAAACGATGGCAGCACTTTTTATTGAGCTGACATTAAGAAAAAATAACAAAGTCAACAACAGCTACAGCAACAACAACAACAACAATTTGTATAGTATGCAGGATAATAGCAACAACATTGGCGGGCAGCGCGCACAAGGATCCAATGGCAACAAAAGAAACCAACAAATCCATGCAAATCGGATTTTGTGATTTGACTGCTGTTCATTGTTGTTGTTGTCGTTGCTGTTGTTGCTGTTGTTGTTTTACTTTCATTGTGTGTGTTTCTGTTGCATTTCTTTTTTATTCTGTACGTTGCTTTTTGTGTATTTCCATTTAGTTTTCAGCTGCCCAGACCCAGGAACAGGAACAGCACAGTGATTCTCCTCCCCGGTAACCACGTCCCTCTGCTGCTATTTGCTTTGGCATTCAGCTTTGGCAACAATTGCAGCCAAGCGGCGGCCTCTCCAAGGCACCGCTCGTTAGCGCCACTGGCTCATAGCTGGAATACTTCCCTTGCCCGCTCCTGCTTCTGCTTATGGTCCTGCTGCTGCTCATGGCTGCTGCTGGGTCACTCTCTGGGGTCGCATTAGCTGCACATCAATATGTATACACGAAACGTATACGTATACAGCACCAGAACCAGAGATCCAGTCAGGCGACTGACTGTGAGGCGTATTTATAAATGTTATTACGTATTACGTATACGTAACGTTGCTCCAATTTTAAAGACAAACAATAGGTGAAACGAAACCACATACTTGGCCACAAGATAGCAACAACAACACAACCAATACAAATAATTGGCAACGTAATTTGATGCACAGCTGCTGCCCCGCTGCCCATTAGTGTAAAACAAAGCTGGAGAAAGCAGACTGCAAAGTTGACTAGTGAAAATGTTGTGTGTTTAATGCGCTTACAGAAATACATATATATGCCTATATATATGTTCTTAGCTTAATTTAATTAACGACTGGATTTCCCATCCTTGAGTGTTCTTAATAAGTTTTTGCTTAACCATTTCATGACCCAATTAAGTTTGAATGTTTTACATTGTATTTGATATACCATCATTACATGACTAACAAAACATATAAATGTTGTATAAATGTATTTTTCTTAAGATAACTACAAATAAATAATTCAATAAATCAAAATTCAATAAGACAATTGCAGTTGTGTGACGGCAATGTTGTCCTCAGGCATGAATGGCCTTGAATGGGATCATTCTTAAGCGCATTTTTATATTTAAACTAGAAAGTCTTAATTTTTTGTGTTGTTCAATAAAAAAATAAATAAAATTAAATGTTTAGTGAATAAATTCAAGCATATTTCTATAAAATAAACATTATTTAAACATAACATAAGTTAGCCAATTCGTTAAGGTGATTATAAACATTTTATGCAGCATCTATGTTAAAGTTAAGTGTTTGAAATATTTTCTCCGAATAACGATACATTTTATGGATATGTGATTTACTTTTGCTTTCTCTCTGCACAAAATAATAACAGCTGATAAATGTACGAAATATAAATTAAATATAAAGTAAGTGCACATAAAATGGGCATTTTTGATTTAAGCTTTAGACTTTGTCATTGATAATTAAAATATATTTGAAACTGTTGGCAGTTTCAGTTTCTGATTATTTGAAAATAAGCTGCGCCCGTGCCACACCCTCTTTTCAGATTGTATTCGAAAAGCATTCATACCTTTGATGTCCTTTTGACATTTAAGCTTAAGGGAGATGCTGCTTTGAGTTCGGTTAAACAGCTTAACTACCAGACTTAATTAACGTGCTTGCATTCAACAAAATTGCAGACAAAATGCACAAAGAGACGGATGCACTAATGAAATGCGAGTGTTCAGTGGAAGAATGCGATTCGATTCAAAAGAGTTTATGTTGGATGGATGAGGCAGTAGTCATGCTGCTCAAAGCCATCCATATATCAGCATATCATTTTATCAGCTCGACAAGTATTGCGTTGACAATGACTGCCAGTTGGTGGTAGAGTCGCAGAAGGTTGCCACTGGCTGTTCACTTAAGTCTCGAACATCCATTCAACACTGAAGCCTACCCCTTTATCCCAGCCCCTGGCATGCATTATGAATTAAAACCGTTGCTAGGCAACGACAAACGACAAGCGACAAGGACAAAGGACCAAGGGCAGAGGACGTATCCGACATGCGAGTATAAATGGTCGCTGTGGCAGCCTATTAAGTGGCTTTTTGCCTACATTGTTTTCCACCTCATCGCCTCTGGGCGTGTGCACAGTTTGAGTGGCACTTGTTACGCGCACAAGCTGTAAGTCAACCCCGCGGGAGGGGCAAGCAGCTGGGTAAGAAAAGCACGCAGTCGAACTTAGGGGCAGGCCACCCACTGAGCGATATTCTATTTGTTTTTGTTATTTCTCGCCTTTAAAATGGATTAACTACAGCCCCACAGAAAGAAATTCCCATTCTTTGTTTTTGAAGGATTTATTTAATGAACAACTTGTTGTCTGTTAATGTTTTTGTTGTTTTAATCCGAGTGTTAATCACCTTTAAAGCTGGTTCAATCACTTTTGATATTTTTAAAGGTTAGCATGTAAAAATAATATCCTACAACCTCAGAAATAACATAATTGCTGCCCACCCCAGCACCTGCACAAAATCAACAATCCTGTCGCAAACATTAAGGCAGATAATTGCCTATAAATAAATTAGATACATTCCCAGATATAAATGCGAACTTTGATATTTTTGGGAGTTTTAAGGATTTCAGATATAAAATTTTACTGCTCAATTGTGAATAGTTACAAGTTGTTCTTAGTAAATTTATTTTAAATTTATTTGCATGTTTCTCACTATTTCAAAATGTGCATTTAATGTTGTACACACTATAATGGTTTTACTCTTCTTCAAAGAAATGGTCAGATCCTTAAGTAAATTCTAAAGGTAAGTGCCAATAATATATTATACTATTATCAAATGTTTAATTTCCCAAGTGTTTTCCTCAACTGGTAATTATTTTCCAGTAGAGGAGTAAACGCATGTATATATTTTTATTTATTGCGCATCTGCCGGTTGAGCTGACTTAGCTGTATCTCTTGGATTAGACGTTCTTTCATTTATTATGTTTCTTCTTTTTTTTGCTGGCTGGCACGCCTAAAAGCATGCAAATGTTTTGGGCCTTCGATAAACGCATTACGAGCGTCTTAGCCATCACTTAACAAGTTGGCAGCTGGCAGCAGGCTCTTAACTGTTCAAGCTGTTAGCTGTTAGCTGTTACGCCCTGAAAAGCCGCTTAAAGTTTTAGTTAATTTATACACAGAATGCTCAAGGAACCCAACAAATATGAGCACAACTGCTCGAGAACAGGCCACTCGAGTTGTGCCCGTTTTCGCTTTAAGGGAAGTGGCGGCATTTTTGTGTCGCGGTCTTAATTACTAGGCAGGCTCTGGCTTTGTCTTGGTGTATGCAGCTGAAACTTGTCTGCACATGTGACCCACTTCCGGCCGTACAAAAGAGACCCAAATTGCAAGGAAGACGATGATGAGGATGACGAATACGATGTTGGCTGCCATGTCATATAAAAGGGCTTTAGTGACGACGTCAGCTGCCGAGGTGTGAATGCAGCTCCTCAGGCAGCAGCGGGCTGATGAAGAGGAGTTAGGTGTGAGAGTTGTCATGACATTTGCAGTCTTTGAGCTTGCCCTATTTCACCTCATTTTTAAATCTTGGCTTATTTTTAGCATAATAAATTTCATATGCAAATATTTATGTAGTGGTTGCACACACACACTTTGTGTGTATTGTGCAATGCACCCAGTGATATTTCAACCAGTGCTCATTGCAGCACAACACTCACACACACACACACACAAATACGCTTTCGAGTGGTGTTCCTGTTGCCATAATGCATTAGACGCGACAAATGATTTTATGTTGTGAATGCATAGAGAGAAATCAGGGGTAATTAAAAATCCGATTTTACTTCGTAAAATACACAATCTCGCCCTTAGTATAATTTCCCAGTTAAGCAAGTTGAAAATAATGATTAAGATGGAGTAATTTGATCAACTCTTAACGGAAGTTAGATTACTCAGTTGAAATTTAAAGATTACTTTTCATTTTTGCCAATTTAATTAAACCTTCAGTATAAAAATTGGATAAAGAAAGATTATAAAACGTTTTTAGGAAAATGATGTGATTTTTTTAATACGAATAGAATTTCAACTTTAATTTAAAGTTAAGCAGAGTCAAATTTTATGTTGAAAACTTCAACTAAACAAATAAATTATTATAAAACCAAAAAAAGATGTAGCAGATGAAAAAGTTTATTATTCGAACCCGAATTTCCTGGTTATTTTTAGAAATTTGGCATTTTTACTTGCTGTAGTTGAACTTTTTTGCAAAACATTTTTTTCTCGGTGCGCAGTCAGAAGCAGAAACTGAGTGTGCGTGTTTATGGGTGTGTGTGTGTGAATGTGATTATGTTCGTGTATGTTGGCAGCGCATGGAGGACAACAAGTAGCTCATAATGCAAAAGCAAAATCACAACAGCAGCGAACAACAAAGGTAACGGAAAGGGGGAACACCAGCTGCCGGCCCAAAAACAATGCCTGGAAATGAGGTGCACGCACGCACACACACACACACATACTTGCATACATACATACATGCAACATGACGTCGGCATGTTTTTGCAGTGGCTTTCACTAGCACTGCAGCACGTAGCAGGTTGCAAATGGCATGTGGCATGGTTCAAAGTTTGGGTTCAGGTGCAACTTGTTGTTTCGTTTTGGGTCGCCTATTTTTTTTGTTAGTTTTTTTAAAGCGGCAGTTATTTTATGCCATTTACACCTTGCACCTGCCACAGCCGGCAAAAGCAAAGCCAAATTAGCCTGGCAATAATATTATGCCAACAAAATTGGTTGAGGCCATTTCATACGTTTCATGCCAGTGCCTTATTTGGATGTTTGCAACTTGTTCGACCAACAACGAAAAGGGGCATAACTTTTCAATTTCAGGTGCCAGACCAACAGAACTGTATTTAGTTTCTGGCATATGTATGTGTGTGTGTTTGTGTGTGTGCCTGTGTATGTGTTTGCATGCGAGTTTGTTTGTTATGCAAATACATATTTCAGCTGGCTGTCGTCTAGCTTCTGCTGCCATTGTCAACAGCATGCTGAACTCCAACCGATACGTATGTATGCATGTGGCATGTGGGCTCATATTTAAATAACCGTTATATTCACCTGTCAAATTTTCCATTTAAAGTTTTGCACTGGCATTCGTAACAGTTGCCCCCCCTGACGCACTGTGCACATGATTTCAGAATACAAACTTTTCCATTTTAATTTCCATATCGCCTCAGCACCCTAATTTGTCTCTCCCTCTCTCTCTCTCTTTCTGTGTCTGTCTTTCCCTCTCTCTCTCTCTCTCTTAATGGTCTAGTTCATATAAAAGGTAAGCTAGCTACCAAAAGAGTCTGTGTAAATGAAGATGAATAAAGAAAGTAAGTTTTTATCTAGGTTCGTCTGATTGGCATTCATGCAAATTCCACACCCTAAAACGAAGGCTATACAAAAGTTAAAAGGAGTCTGCAGAGTATGTCAAGTGTTCCTTTTCTGAAACTCTCATCTTTTAGGCCAATTCCTACTACTACGAGGTGTGTTCAAAAAGTATCGCGAATTTTGAATTTTCGTGGGTTACGTATATTCGAATTTCGATTTTTTTGTAGCGTTATGTTGGTACTCATGTCTCTCACTTATGCCGACAAGCTCGGCCATTTTGAATGTTCACTTAATTTTTGACAGCTGCTTTGCTTGCACGTGTTTTGGATCGTCTTCGATTTTTACCTATTCAAAAAAATGGATCAAAGAACCTGTGTCAAATTTTGTGTGAAAAACGAAATTAAGTGCGCGGATGCATTCCGAATGTTGATTGTGGCATACGGAGAAGCTACCTTGGACCGAAGCAACGTTTATCGGTGGTACAAAATGTTCTCAGAAGGCCGAGAAGATGTGAACGACGAAGAGCGTGCCGGACGCCCGAGCACTTCAACAACAGACGAAAAAATTAATGAAGTGGAGAAAATGGTATTGGCCAATCGTCGAATCACCGTTAGAGAAGTTGCTGAGGACCTAGACATATCGATTGGCCAATACCATTTTCTCCACTTCATTAATTATATATATATATATATATATCACATGTGAACGCTTTTTTCTTCGAGTTTTCGTATTGTTCCCCCAATCAAAATAACAGGCGAACAGAAATGTTTAGTTAAACGATTTAACTGGAATGCAATAATTTCTTTTCAATTTAGCATTTAAATCGAACTGCCTAAAAGTGTGCAACACTTCGGCAGTCAGATGATCGCAGCTATCATTCAACAACGGTTTCATTTATTATTAAGTTAAGCATACTTTTAAGCGGTTCGATTCAAATGCTCAATTGAAAAGAAATAGTTGCATACTTTGCAGAACGTGTATTTGAGGTTATTCTCCAGGTAAATCGTCGAACTAAACATTTCTGTTCGCCTGTTATTTTAGTCGGGGAACAATACGAAAACTCGAAGAAAAAAGCGCTCATATGTGAAATATTGATTTTTATTTTCATAGGAGCTTGCTCCACCTCTGTCGCGGGTTGGCCTAGTATTTCAGTACCGCCAGGATTCGGCCCAACTTAATAATAAATGAAACCGTTGTTGAATGATAGCTGCGATCTTCTGACTGCCGGAGTGTTGCACACTTTTAGGCAGTTCGATTTAAATGCTAAATTGAAAAGAAATTATTGCATTCCAGTTAAATCGTTTAACTAAACATTTCTGTTCGCCTGTTATTTTGATTGGGGGAACAATACGAAAACTCGAAGAAAAAAGCGTTCACATGTGATATATATATATATATATATAATTAATGAAGTGGAGAAAATGGTATTGGCCAATCGATATGTCTAGGTCCTCAGCAACTTCTCTAACGGTGATTCGACGATTGGCCAATACCATTTTCTCCACTTCATTAATTTTTTCGTCTGTTGTTGAAGTGCTCGGGCGTCCGGCACGCTCCTTCGTCGTTCACATCTTCTCGGCCTTCTGAGAACATTTTGTACCACCGATAAACGTTGCTTCGGTCCAAGGTAGCTTCTCCGTATGCCACAATCAACATTCGGAATGCATCCGCGCACTTAATTTCGTTTTTCACACAAAATTTGATACAGGTTCTTTGATCCATTTTTTTGAATAGGTAAAAATCGAAGACGATCCAAAACACGTGCAAGCAAAGCAGCTGTCAAAAATTAAGTGAACATTCAAAATGGCCGAGCTTGTCGGCATAAGTGAGAGACATGAGTACCAACATAACGCTACAAAAAAATCGAAATTCGAATATACGTAACCCGCGAAAATTCAAAATTCGCGATACTTTTTGAACACACCTCGTATTTGAAAATTTAACTATTGAATACAGAAACTCAACCAACACCTTAAAGCGGCTGCTATAGAAAAGGTAAAAATAAGTCTTCTACTTCTAAAAAGTATTGCGGATTCTATTCCAAACATATATTTTTTCCTTACCTAAAACTGTAAGCAAATAATTGTTGGAAATTTCAATATTTTCTTAGTTCAATTCAACTGTTTTTTTATGCTGCACTGATAGATTTAAAAAGACAGGTTGTTTACATTTATATGTTAATATAGACTTTATTTATATGTAGTTGTTGTTTGAAAAATGTTTACAAAATAATCAAATATACATATTACATATACATATGAGTACGTATCTAGTCACATATACATTGAATGCAGAAAATGTTTCATTTTTTGTGGGTTATCTTTACTTATCGCTTGTAACTGTAAGATCTGTGTTGATCTGTGGATCGAGAAAGTAGAATTGTACACTCATATTTCGTTTGGTTTTCTTCATTTTTTTTAGTTTTGGTTTTTTTTTGTTGCATTGCATTAACTAAATACAATTAAGTACATAACTAAATATATATATATATATATATAGTTAAATTACACATACGAACGCACATATACATATACATACTAGAACATCATCATTATATCATTTATATACTAATCGTTTGGACTCTAAGCAATTGGAGTGGGTTGGAATCAGAGTGGTAGGTTGGGGAGGGGTTGGGCAGTTCGGGTTTTTAGATTTTTCGCGTATATTGTAATTAGTGGCAAAAAGTGTTTTCGGTTGAATATTTCTTGTTTTCCATTTTTTAATGCCGCATATTTTTTTCGTGTATATGTATATTTACTATATATACATATAGGTATGCATATATATGTGTGTGTGACGCACTGATTTAATATTTTAATTATAAGTACGTTTGCCTTGCCGTTTTGTGCATTTGGCCATGAGTTTTGAATTAAACCTTCAATTTTTTTATTTTTTTTTTAATTCGGTTTTCTTTTTGTTTTTATTATTATTGGCAGTCCCTCGACCGCGCCAGTGACTTGTTTTAATTAAATCTTTTAAAAGCTGTTTCGAGTAAATGGTTTTAGTTATTATATTATTATATTATTTTAGACTTTTTTTTTTTGTATTTTTAAATCAATTTTCTTGTTTACATACAATTGTATCTGGTTTTTTTTCTTCTCAGATATATATAATTTATGCAACAGCTGCTGTAATTTATCATAATTTATGTACTTATGCATTTGACTAGTTGAATATTTTGCCTAGCTTTTAATTTACTAAAAATCATAATACAGGGTGCCGCCACTTGTCAGTAACCAATAATAAACCGGTGCATGTGTAGCATTTTGCCTTGTTTTATATATATACTAATATTTGTATATATGTAGCTCGAATTATCTTGGGTGCAATTTATGTACAAAAGAAAGAGAAATGTTGAGAAATACTGGAAGAAAAACAACCTTGGTCGCACCCTGTTTGATGCTGAAGTCGAATGCATAATTTATGTTATAAATTTGCTATAATTATTTATTCATATATATGTATTTTCATATATATCATGTGGATTGCCTGGCCATTAAAGTAGCTCAGCTCCAATTTCAATTCTAATTATTTACACTTACGTAATACAAAGCTTTAAGTTATAGACTATGTGTGTGTTTTTGTGTTGTATGTGTGTGTGTGTGTGTTTGAGAGTGTATTTATGTAATTTACATGTAGAAATCAAAGCTTATTAAATTACTCGCTTGTATTTATGCTACTTAAGTTCTACAGACATCAAAATAGCAAAAAGCTAGAAAAAACTGCGATTTGCTTTAGCAATTTTATGTTTTGTTTTTTGTTTAGTTGAAATTGAAATACAATCTTATGTTTGGTATTCCATATCAAAACGTTTGCAAATGAATACACAATTCTATGCTTTAATTAATTTACTTTATGAATTCTTCTTGTGTGAGTACGAATAATTGGCTATGCACTGGAATGTTAATCAAATTAACACATACAAGTTGCTAGATACTAGATACAAGATACTAGACACTAGATACAATTTACCGCTGACATACACACACAAAAGCAATGCTATTATGACAAGACATCTTTTTAAATACGTTGAGTTGTGTGTATCTTCTCTCTGTTTTTTCTTCTTCTTTATTTGCAATCCATTGTTTGCTGCATTGTAATATATTTCATCAAGCTTCCTTTTGTTTCGTCGTTTATCTTCTACATTTTTTCCCGTTCACTTCTTTGGTGCAGTTGGTTACCTACTTCTAAAAGTATGCAATAAAATCTATTTACACTGGAGACTCGAGTGCTGAAATGTTGAGATATTTTATGTATCTATGTAATGTGTTTATGTATGCATGTGTGAGTGAGTGTATGTGTAGTATGCACAGTTGATTATGCTATTACATTGATTGTATCATAGTATATTCTTATAAATGGTTCCATTTGATGTGGTTTTTTTTTTTTTGGTTTCGATAATGTTTGGAATGTTTTGTTCTGAGAAATTGCAAAAATTTAAAGTTGAGTTGAGTTTGAGGTTGAGAAAATGTTGCATGTCTTAAGCTAGTTACAACTAGAGTTGCTTTTAACTGGCACACTCTATTCCTGCTGCCAATGTTTACTTTACTTTTCTGTTTGCCATTATTAACTGTTTTCGAAAACAAAACCCGTTAAATTTTAATGCTATTGGCGGTGAAATTCGTTACTTAAATCCAAAAAGTTGTTTAGCTAAGTGGGCACAGATCTAAGCCAAGATTAGCTTAAGCATTAGCGTAACGCCGCTCAATGTGACCAGACTCAATTTCTGTCGATTGACTGCACCGCTGCCATAGAAGGTCACACTCAGATCTCGCATCTCGTTATCTGCAAGAAAATCAATGGATAAGAATAAAGAAAAGAATTAAGCATAAATTTATCTGCATTTTCATTAAAATTTTTAAGTATATATTCAATAAATCCTGGTCAAAGCAAATTCAATAATTTCTTAAATACATATGTAGGCAAATATATCGTATATATACACGTACGTATATAATTTATTTTGAATGAGCAGTTATAACTGAAGTGCCATGATGCATGCAGATTTGCAACATTTCAAATGTTGCCAATGGTTTTTTAAAAATAACACACACACTTTCGGTCACTAATACACACAAATATGTATATTAAACGAAATATTCGTGTTATCCATTTAAAGTACATTTTTTTTGTTGCTTTATTCTTTATTCATTGCAAATTTAACAGAAAAAAAAAAAAATTCTTGCCGCAAAACGCTTGGTAAACTGGAAACACGTTCACACATTTGCACACGTGTATGCATAGATACACACACGCATACACACACATTTGCAATTTTAAAGAGATTTTTATTTATTTTATTTTTTTTTTAAGAAGTATGGGCTTAACACAAATATGGCGATTTTTTATTGGAAAAAACATGCAGATATAAACCATGCAAATAAAAACGAAAATGGAAAGATAGATAGATAGAAAGAGAGAGAGAGAGAGAGAGCGAGCGAGCGAATATGAGAGTTAAGCTGAGAAAGAGAGAGAGAGAGAGAGAGAGAGAGGTGGAAAAGTAGAGATAGGTATAGTCAATTCGCAAACTAACCTGACTGACCGTGATTTAAGAATGTGGACAAATCGACAAGCACATCTGCAAATTGATATGTGTGATCAGTCATTTTGAACAAAAAACATGACGATGGTACAGATAGCGATAGTTTCGATAGCGAGAGTTGAGATATGTGTCTATAAGTATGTGTATAAATGAATGGATGGACGAAAAAAATTGTTTTAATTGCACTGGCATGAACTGACATATAAATCAAATCCATGGCCGCAAATAAATCATTAACGCTTTAACTGCAAATGCGCAATCAGGGAAAAAGTTTACTTTGCCCGCTGAAGCGCAGATGGATGAAATGACAGGCAGGCCAGGTGGATGGCCAGGTGGATAGCCGGGTTGGACAGCCGGGTCATATGCCTGAGTCTGTGTGCAGCTCATTTTGTGTAAGCCGCCAATTAAAATGGCAAACGTGCGACATCTGTCAATAATGACAAATGAACATTTCGCCATTAAACCCAGAAGCAGGGCCAAAGTTGATGGCAATTGCAATTCCAATTGCGATTCCCGGCCAGCATTGGCTGACCAGCCTGGCAGAAGTAAAAGAAACCCAGCGATAATGTCGAATGCAGGCAGCCGAGGCAACCAGGTTAAATGAATGCGCCCAGAGGCTGAGCCAAGGCAACGAGGTTCTGCTTCAAGCAAGTTGAGATGTGTGTATCTGTGTGTGAATGTCTGCGTGTTTGTGTGTGTTTGTTTATGTGTGTTTGCTTATTGCAAAACTGTTACACGACAGCTGTCAATGGGAGCGAGAGATGGGCGCTCAAAAACTTATACATATTTGATATTTGCCTGGCTGTCTGCCTGCTGCCTTGCCTGGCAGCTAGTTCGACATTATCTAAAACATACAAATCTCGTATGCGAATTGAATGCGGCTGTCAAAAGCGGAGGCGGTGCCAAGTATCCGTCCATGAACAGGAGTTGCTCTAAGCAATCCTTAGCGCAGGCAACTACTGACATCCTTGACATGTTCTCATTTGCTGTTTCTGCTGTTGCTGTTGCTGCTGCTTTTGCGCACATGTTCAAGTCATTGCTGACACTTTTAATAGACAGACAACATTGGACAGTGGGCCGGACATGGCATGTTGTATACTGCACTGTTTGTTGCATGCTGCACACACGCACACACACACACACTCACACTCACACAGGACAGCTAATCTATTGAGGCATCTGTGTTGCCAGCGCATCAAAACATGACACGTTCAATTTAGAAAATTCTGTTGCACATCCTATAAATCCACTGCACAACCACAGCCCCTCCGCTCGGCGCTCATTCGTTGGGCTCGCTTAGCTTCGCAGACTTGCAAAAATGGCAAACGCATCGAATTACCATATAAATTCGCATACTGTCCACATAAACTACAGGCGAATTGACAATTGCGGCGCCAGCGAAATGCCAACAATTTTGTAATGAAAACAGACGCAGCCACCGTTGTGTAAGTGTGTGTGTGTGTGCGTGTGTGTGTGAGTGCTTATGCTATGCACTCAGAGAAATACTGCTTCTAACTGCAACTACAAGCGGTGCATAAATTTTAACTTTTAGTTCTTTACATATTCAGTAAAGTTCGTTCGTAATAAATTTGGAATATCCGATTATTCAGGAATTTAAAATACTTAATAATAAAATTAAGATTAATTTAAAAATGTACTAATCAACAACTTGATATCTAACTCAAAGTAATAAAGTTCTTAATTTAAGATTTTTTAACATGATGAAGAAAGTATTTTTCTTATATTGAATAAGTATTTTGTTTCAAAATGGTTTTAAAGATGAATTTCGATTTATGGTCCAGAATTTATATCTTATCCATTTTTTCTGTGTGTATTAATATGTATGTGTGCATAATTGTGTGTTTGTGTGTGTGTCCAGTGTATTCCAGTGGGGCTAATGTTGCTAGTGCCGGCGGCAGCTCTTTCATTGCCATCGACTGTCATTGCGTCTTTTATTGGCTGCGGTTTGGTGGCACAAAACCATAACCTCACTTGTGATTTTGTATTTTACGTTTCGCGTTTTGTTCATGAGCTGAACATGCAGCACAGCGACGATATAGACGATGCAGGCAGCATGCAACGCTGTGGCATTTACCACATTAGCCACCTTTCAGCACCTGGACAGGGAGGATTTCGCTCTTGCTACGCTTCGATTGTGTTGTAAAATAGGTTTTTGTGCCGGCACCGGATACAACACAGCGTTCTCGTAATAGCATTGCGGTCCGGCGACAAATACACACACACATCCACACACATACAGTAACGCACACACACTAATGCACACACATTTACATTTGTATGTGCTGATAGGTGCATCAGCTAAATCCGATTCTTAAGCGTGAAATTTTTTTGTCCAAATGTATATTTTTTTTTTGAGTGTGGGGAGTAAGTTGGGGCGTAATTCACATTTGCATTTCCAATGCCAGGAACAACGGCAACAAGGAGCTTACTGCACAAGCCGAACGGACACATCAGAGGGGGCGGACAGGAAGCGGACAGCATTTTCCAACGGCAGATAAATCAGTCAGAGGCTTTTTCGCTTACACTCACACAAAAACTAGTTGCTTTTAAAGTTTTATGCATATTTTAAAATTAAGCTCGCAAATGACAAGTTGGATAACAAGTAGTTAACCAGCGGTGCATCTAGTGACAAATAATATAGACAATTAATTCATATCTCTGAAATTAATTAGGCTTAATTTTTAGTGGAGAAAAATCCTCTTATTTGTAACACAAAGCTTGTAACAGCACTTAAACTAATATTTAAATATTTCCAAGTTTTTTAAAGAGCCACAGAAATAATTTTTAAATGATTCAAATTTCTTCCTAACTAAGCTTTTTTTTTTGCCCGAACTCTCCGAACAAATTAATCCTTAATATATTTTTCAATTTTCCAAATGGCTTCATTGCTGCATATCAAATTTTAAAATATATATTTATAATTAACTAATGATAATAATCAACTATACATTTTGAGAGCCACAGAAAAAATTGAAAATAAACAAAATTTCTGCATCAATTTGTGGTATTATTTTTATTTTTTTATGACCGAAAAAAACAGATTTAATGTAAACATTTTCATATGTATTTTTCAGTGCAACTCGCTGGATTTGCCAAATATTTCGAGTATCGTAGCAAAACACACACCAATAGACACAAACACCAACACACACACACACACACACACACTTGCGAATGCATGTGAGATGTGAGTACTCGAATAGTTTGCAATTTCTTTGTGGCTGTTGCACAGTGGTTGCACGGATTTTGCGCGTTTTTGGCGCTGCTAAATGCGGATTTGCACTGCATTGTTATGTGCAACTGTTTGGCACCGCAACAGCTACTGTTTTTGCTTTTGTTGTTACAATTGTTGATGTTGTACGTTTTTTTTTTGTGAATTGTGCCAAACTCACAGCGAAATTGCAGTAAACTTGGAGTCAAGCTGGGTGCATGTAACAAACGGCAATGCTGGCGGCCACTTAAAGCCAAGCTTAAAGCGCAGCTCGCACTTGGCCAGCTGGGAATCAAGCTTATATATATATATATATATATGTATTTATAGATACGTACAATATATTCTAATGTATATGTGTGTATGTGTGAGTATAATGCTTTTAATAATGCAGTTTCTTCCATTCTTCGCATAGCACTTGCGGCAAAACTTCAGCAACAGCGTCACGTGGCTCCACTGCAACTACCTCCTCCACCTGCCCCTCCCCGCACCTCAAGCTGCATTGTGGGACCAGCACTTTACATAAACATAACATTCACGTTGAGAATTCACATTACACATCTTGCAGCAGCGCGTGCTGCAACACAAATACGCACACACATCTGCTCCATACTTATACTATAAAGTGTATATATTTTCCATATATTTTTCTATATATATATTTTTTTGCAGCCTGTGCTTATTATGGTGCCACTACAAAACTTTCGCGCACTGTATGTGTGTGCGTGTGTGTGTATGTGTGCTGGTGTGTGTGCGTTAGCAAACTTTGCAAGTTACAAGCAAGCAAAAAAATGTTGTTGCTGCAGTTGTTTGGGGCCTTTGATAAAGCATTCCCAGCGGCAACACAAAAGCTTGAAACGCACACACACCACACACACACACACACTCGCTGAATGGGGCAGTGACGGTGGGTAAGAGGGTGGTTTGTCGAGGGCTAGCTGGGGAGCGAGTAACAGAGATAGCTCGACAAGATGGACAAGTAAATTGAAAGTTTGAGCTGCACTGAGCTGACGTTGCCTCCGCTGCTCCTCCGCTGCTCCTCCGCTGCCCCTCCGCTACCCGTGTAAGGGTCCACTTTGTCATCCTTTGAATGCGTCGCGTTGTTGCTGTTGTTATTGTTGTTCTAGTTATTGTTATTGTTGTTGCCCGTGCTGGTATTGCTATTGCCATTGCTTTTGCTGACTGGTCCTCCGTTGGCACTTTCAGCAAGTTTTACGCAACTTTCAACGAGTCTTTCATTTTCGGATATTTCTTCTAGCATTCACTAGCTGCTTGCCACCTTCCCACCTTCGACTCCAATCTCTTGCGGACACACAGACACACACACACTCACAACACTCGTTGCTTTAGTTTATGTTGTAATTTTATTTAACTTCGCTTTTTTCTCAGCTTTTTCTTTTTTTATTTTGTTTTTTGCTTTATGTCGAGTATTTTTTCGCGTGCACAAAATGCATTATTTTTTATGTCTCCATGTGCTCTTAGGAGTGTTGACCCCCACCAAGACTGCTCCTGAGCCCCATATGGAGGTACAGCGCTAAGCCGGGCTAAGCGTGAGTTTCTAACGTTAACTACATATCTATGTGTGTGTGTGTGTGTGTGTGTGGTGTATGTGTGTGTGGTGTGTGTGTATATGATATAACTAGTTGCATACCTCCGTCGACTCAATTGCTGTCTCTGTTACACGCTACGCAGCGAAATGTTGACAGCAACCACAATAGCACCAACAACAACCACAATAGTTATAGCTATGAGAATAGTCGAGCTCTGTGAGTACATTAAAACAGTGTCATAAAAATTAAATGCCCTTAAAGGGCTTGCTGAAGGCTGGCAACGTGTCTGCCAGCAAATCGAAGTGAATATGCCAAATGGGAACCCATATTATACAATCTATATATGTGTGCTTTATGCAGATGTGCTTTTGCAGCAATTCAATTGCAGATTAAAATATATGTTTGTTTGTTCCATGTAAAATATATTATCCAATTGGAAATTATAGTGTAGCTATAATTCCCAAGTGCTTCTTTTGAAATAAGCCAATACTTGAGCAGAACTTTAGCTGTTCAAAATAACATAAAGCTAAAATATATATAAAATAATAAAAAAAATGTATTAGTTTCTTAAGTATTTTTTCGTTTTTTTTTTTATCACTAGCTATGAGAATTCACAAGCACTTATATTCGAAATGATTGCAGGTCGATGCTTAAATGAACATTTAGAAATTATAGAGCACTGAATGTATAATAATTTTTTAAGGATTATTTTTTCAATCTTTTATTTTTAATCACTATCTATGAATAATATTTATTTGGAGTTTGCTATATCACAAAGCTATGGAAATACGAATTTTCTAATTATAAAATATATATAAATGTTCTCGGTGCAACATGATCATTTCGATTAAGAAATGGTTGATGATTAAATTGCATTTTTATCGCAGTTGCCCGTTAAGTTTGACTGCTTAAATAAAATACTAAAATAAATATTCTTCTGGGGTTAACAAGCAAATTCAACATTTCAGTCATTTAACGCGCTGCTGGCAACTTGCTTTTGGCCAAAATGCTGATCTGGCGCAACGCAAACCCCATTTTTGGGGAATGTAATTCGCAATTGCTTTATTCCCAATGAGAATTTACACGCACAACACACACAACACACACAACACACACACCCACTTATCCTTAGCTACTATGTAAATGCATGTGTATGTGTGTGTTTGTTTGTGACTCCACTAAAATGCATATGTGAACTGTTGATGTTTTTTGTCTGCAACGACACTCAATTGGCGTTTTCTTTTAGTGGCATGCCACGAGCTCACGGACAGCAGCAGCAGTATCAGTAGCAGCAACTGTTGTTGCTGGTTGCTTTTGCTGTTGCTGTTGCTGTTGCTTATTGGTCGCTTGTTGTCCAAACTGGTCGACTTGCCAAGCACGTAGTCCAGGTAAATGAACTGCTAATATCTAGGTGTGTGTGTGTGTGTGTAAATTCTTGCTACATTGTGTGCTCAAGTGGTGCTTGGTGTGCCTTGGTGTTAGTGTTGTTGCCAGCAATGGTTGGCATTGTTGTTGACATTGTGGTGATAAGCACTCTTTTTGTTGGTTACTGTTGCTGCTGTTGTTGTTGTTGTTGTAATAGTTATGACAGTCTGGGCTCATTAGTTGGCGCTTGCCGCGTTTACCAGGTGGCAAGGATTGCTGCTGCTGCATTGCATGTCCTGCCGTTAATTGCGCAAATTGTTTACGTTTCGAAAACATAATGAAGTCATTTCCATTAGCGCAATGCACGCCACTGATGACTGTGCCACAAAGTGGTGCTACTTCTGCTGCCGTTGCATTGCAGCTGCTTGCCCTCGACTATGCGCCTTACAATGCCGCTTAATGAAGTTGTGTATCTGTCTGTGAGTGTGTGTGTGTGTGCGTGTGTGTGTGCACCTGTCAAAGGCACAAATGTCTTGCACAAGTGACATCGATACTGCAGGCTGTGTGGCATGCACGTTTTACTTGATTTAATTTCGTCGTCTCTCTGTCTTTGTATTTCCCTCCCTCTCGCTCTTTCATTTACACACACACACACACGCAATTTGTGTGTGTGCGTGTTTATTGCGCATTTCTCTGGGTCTGTCTGGATATTTATCCGTTTGTTTGCCACAGTCGGCGGCATTGAACAACGCTCGCTGCTCGTTGCTCGCATTTGCATGCATTTCGCACAGCAGTCAAAAGATGTAGATGACTCAAGGGATCGGGGGAGTGGAGAGTGAGGCGTGCCACTGGCAAATATGCGTCATTTGCATTGGGTTAAAACGGTTGGCGGAGCGTAAGAGCGCGCTACATTTTATGTGACTGCCACACGACGACGACTTGCCCCGTTGCGGCATTTATTCAGCATGCAATGCAACAATAGTTTTGCATATAAATGGTTTTCGTTTGCGCATTTAAATGCAATCCCACCTTGCATCCCCAGCCACATGCCACATGCCGCATGCCACATGCCACCTGGCAAATGCAAAACCCAATCGACGCCCCGCATCTTTGTTTATTTATAGCCGCGACAACTCTTAAAGAAATAAGTCTCTGTGCGAATGTGTACACACACACACATGTGTGTGTGTGTGTGTGTGCATCCAATTAGTGTTGTGTGTGTGCTTATTTAATTTTTCACGCTCATTATGCAGCGAGTCAAGTCTAGTAGGAGGAGCAGCAGCGTTGCAATTAGTCCACCATTTTGTGGCAAATCGAAATGTGTGCCCAGAGCCAGAATACAGTGCGTATGCTTGATATTTGAGTACTTCAGTGTTGCATGCCAGCAACTATGTGTGTCTGTGCCTTAATTTAATGCTTCAATTTATAACTTGAGCTTTGCGAATATACTTTTTTTTATATTTCGTACATATTTATTTGATCGCATTAAATTGCAACAATTTGCCGTTTCTTTGTGGATTGGGGCTTCCACTTGACATGTGAAGCGATTTTCATGAAGCCGCACTGTGATTTTTCTGGATTATCAGCGCAAGTAGCGCTTAATACCAAATTATTATGCATGCAGTCAGCAACAAAAAAAAATATATAAAATAAAAATCAGAACAGAAGCCTGGCAAAAAAAAATATTGCATAAGCGCCAGGCGCATGCATAAGCATGCCTGCCTGTGTGTGTGTGTGTATGTGTATGTGTGTGAGCAGCTTATGCCATTTACATACACACACAGACACATATGCGCCTGGTTTAAAAATTGATATGCCATTTATATATGTACTTATGCAGTATTTATGTGCCTTCTGATTACTATATACTCGTATGTATATATCTAGTTATATATGTATGTGTGTGTATATATTGTAAAATCGAAGAGCTGTCGTTTCACTCACCATTTGATGATGTGGAGAAGTAGAAGCTGTTGGTCAAGTCACTCCAGCCATAACGATTCCTGTGAATGTGTACAACAACAGTTTCAGACACGCATTAAGGTTTGGCAACAACTAATTGTGTGGCATTAATATGCAAATATGCGAATGTGCAAATGCTAATTGGCAGCCAATGAGCCATTCTAACTAACTGTGGCCCACATAGTTTTAATGGCCACACGCAGCGAACGGAATTCGGGATATAATTAAGTTAAACTAGCATAATATATGTGATATATGTATGTTTTAGCAAGCATGGGAAATCAACTAGAATTAATTCATTATGAGAATATAATAATTAAGAAATGATAAATTAAATATGATAATAATAGTAATAATAGTAATAATTATAATAATAATAATAATTATAATAATAATAATAATAATAATAATAATAATAATAAAAAGAAGGAATCACTAGGAACTAAATTATAATTGGTATTTAAAAATAATAATAATAATAATAATAATAATAATAAAAAGAAGGAATCACTAGGAATTAAATTATAATTGATATTTAAAAATAATAATAATAAAATAATAATAATAATGGTTCTTAAATTGTTTGATAAATATAAAATTGTAGTTGATTTCAAATTGTATTTTTCTGTTTGGTAATATATTTATATATTCATAAACGCTCTGCTTACCGGGATTGCACTGTGGCCTCGTATTGCTGATCGGGATTCAGTCCGCGCACCATGTAGCTCATGCCCTGCGAATAGTGGTGAGAGACGGGAACGGCGGGCAGGACCACATCGCGCCAATCGTTGTGGCCCCAGTGCATCAGATTGCCATAGCCGCCATAGTTGGCCAAGTTGCTGCCAATGCGATGATTGTGGCTGACAGCGCCATAAGGCGAGGAGGAGCCAGAGGAGAGTGACGACGACGACGACGACGACGACGATGAGGATGAGGAGGATGACAACGAGGATTGCGAGTCAATGGCATTGTCAACGACCTCATGTCCTTGTGGCAGCTTGCGAAAGGACAACTTGTATTCCTCGATGGGTGTATGCGAGTCCACCGCCCACGAGATGTTGTATCTAACGAGTTGCAGCACCAGCAAAAATAGAAATACAAAGAGAGAGAAAGTGCAGTTGGGGATGAGTTGGTTGCGTGCAACAGTTGGTGTTGCCTTTATTTTCAAGTCGAACTCAATCAATATGTAATTGTTAAATTTGATATAAAGCCATGCCATGCTGCACTCAGCCAAGCATCACGCGACAACAACACGAACTGCAATCGCTGCTGCGACAACACTGCAACATAATAATCAATGCTGACGCTGCTGTCGACAATGGCTGGATTTAAGATCAACCGTACGAGTGCAAAGTTCAGTCGCAGTGCTAATGTTGTTGCTGCTGCTTTTGTTATTGGCCCTTTGTTTGCCCTTCGCCTGAGTAGCTGGCCAACGCATAGCACACAATGCGTTTCGTTCATTCAACCGAAAAGCTAACAGCTTGCCCCAGTTCCCCTGCCCCAAAAGTGCAGCATGGGCCATTGGCCTCAGCTTTAAGCTGACGATTGCTTTAAGCCAAACTCCGTTCGTTTCGGCTCATTAACAAAACGTATTAATATTAATGGCAATAGCAATGGGGTTGAGACGTTGGACGATTTGGTAGTATTTATAGCGGTAATCGAGAGCCGAAACTATTCAAGCAGCAGTTCAAGTAAACAACTAATTACAAGAAAGCGTTTCGTCCTTGTTGTCCTCGCTGGCTCCTAGTGCCATTTACATTCGTATTCGCATTCGCGTAACAAAGGCGCTAGTTCATTGCTTTGCGATAAACTCGGCACACAATTTGAATGCTAATCAGCTGTACAATGAGTTGATGAGGGGGCTGCAGAGGCTGGAGAGGGGGGAGGGGAGGGTGGCACAGACTCATAAACAAGCCAACTTATACAAATGACAAGTGCGTCGCTAGAGAATGGCATGGGGACAACTTGTAAGTTTGCTTGTGCTTGGCTTTTATTTTGCTTTCAATGTTGGTAATTTTATTATTATTATTATTTTTGTTATTTTTGTTATTTTTGTTATTTTTGCATACTTATTGAGCCATATGAACTAATAACCTGAAGTCCTGCGCACAATAAAAACATAAAACGCCAATCAGAGCGAACTTTTCGCATATAGCATCAAAGTAAAACGAGCAATAAAAATGATTATGAACAATTGAAGAGGCAGCGACTGGCGCCAGGCGCCACTGAACTGCGACTGTAGCACCACAGTGGCTCCGTGGCCCAACAATTTGCCAGCCTTAATTGCCGGCAGCAGTTTCCGGCACAGCCACCAAACGAAATCAGCAGACCGGCGTTGACATCGCCCAATAGTCAAACTCAATCCCATTCCGTATCCATATCAAAATCCCATTGCCAATGCCAATGTTAGTATTTGCCTGCTGAAAGTTTCACAGACGCAACGGGGACTTTTCATAGTCGAACTGAAATCGACACTCGACAAAGAAAGCGATTTATAGGATATTGAAAAAAACAATAATATTGCCTTTAAACAAGTGATAAAATTGAAAGTGAACATCATTTGAAATAGTTGCTTGATTTCTAGCTAAGCTAAAATGAAAGCTGATTAAATTATCTCTACACATTATCTATTATTAATTGGGATATTGAGAAAACTATTTTAAGTAGAATACGTACGAATTTTGTATGCCATAAAATTGAATTTTGACGTCTTAACCTTCAGCCAGCATTCACTGTATTAGTTGGGAAAAGGGCATCGGAATTGCATAGATAGCATATGAAATATACTTGATATGTTCGACCTTTTTCCAACATTTTCAATTTTGCACATTTCCAATTTTTCATATTTTTATTTATTCTTTTTCTAGTTTAGTGAACTTAATTCAAGTTGAATTATTGAAAGGTGCCAATGCCACTCACCGGCAGCTTGTTGGATCCACAGCTATGTAACTGAATGTCTGTCTACGTCTACGTCTGTCGCCCAGTCAGTTCGTCTATCTGGCGCGTGTGTGTTAGCATGTGCGTGTGTGTGTGGGTATGTGTGACAGTGAGATGTGAGCTTGTTTGTCGGTTGGCTGCTTGTTCTCTCAGCCGAGTATGAGGTTGTAAGTGTGTCAGTCTGTCCGTCCGTCTGTCCCTCTGTCCATTCATTCGACCGTATATTCGTCTGTCCTCGTGTGTGGCTCTGATGACAGCTAATCCAATTAAAAGTTTTATTTGTTACGTACACGACCAGTTCTCTGTCTGACTGTCCCACGGGCCGTGTGTCATTCAACGAAATTAATCTAATAGAGCCGCAGTTGCCTCTAGTACGCTGCTGCATTCACCAAAAACTGACATTTCGCCATTTCATTTTTTATTTTTTTAGCTTCGCATCAATTCTTTGATTCAGATGCTCGATTACGTATACGCAGTGTCATGTGTGTAACGTAACGTATACGCAGTGTGAATCTCAGTGCTAATTAGGCGCCCAGCTGGCTGGTCTGCTGGCAATCGAACTGAAGTTAACTTAACTCAACTGGAGTCAAGCACACCGCAAATTGTCTAACGGTGGCCATCAGTGTGTGGCACGTGGGACCGGTAAGTGGCACGTGTCTGGTCGCTGGGGCTGAGCTGCCGATTGAGACCCTAGCGTATCAGCGTAGAATTGGATACGGGTGTTGCCGTATTGCTGGGATACATATTTATATATATGTAGTGGAAGTTTGGCTCACCTGTCCTTGTATTGACTGATTGCCGGTGAATTAAAAACGGCAACATTCGGTTTTCCGCTCAGTTGCAAAGTTTTGCGTGACTTGCCAAGCTGATTCTCAGCCACGCAAGAGTAGTTTCCAAAGTCCTGCGGATGCACTTTGCGTATAATCAGCGTGTGACGTGAGCCACGATTCTCCATGATGTGGCGCTCGGTGGTATCCAATTGCATGGTGTCTTTGAACCAAATTACCTGTAAATAATTGAAAACTTGGTCAATCGCAGCAAACACGAAACTCATCAAACTACAAGCTACGAATCCGGCAGCTGGTAACAGGCAACTGGTAACTTGCAACTGGTAAGTGGCAGCTACCAGCTACCAGCTATCCACTCTCCACACTCCACTCTTTACTCTTGACTCTCGTTTCGACCGAACATTCAATGAGTGTCAGTGTGTCTGAGTAGCTGTAAATTGCCATATCTGGCGTCTGACTGCCTGCGCGGTGGCGTGTATATGTGTGTGTGTGTGTGTGTGTGTATAAGCGTATGTGTGGGGGTTGAGCTGTGAGAAAGTTGAAGTGATTTACAGCCAATACTTTCCCAATATATCGCATTGCATCCACTTCGGCTTCACTTGAGCTCAAACAATTGTGCATATCTTTTGCGCTTAAATCAGGATTTCCCCCACAACAAATCGGTTAAAAACAAATATTGAACTCATTCAAGGAGTAAAATATAGTATTTATTTGAATTTAAACCAATATAAATAAATTGTTTATTAATTTAATCTTAATTTTTTTATATTGTTTTGCGTTCAAATTATATATTTGAATTGCAATTTAATTAAATTCAAATAAACTTTTATGAATTTTATGTCAATTTTTTTATATTGGTTTATGGTAAAATTCAAATAAATGATTTAACTTGCTTTTTTTTTGGAGTTGCCTAATTAAATATTCTATAAAAAGTTTGTTGGGCTTATTAATGACCATCAACTATAATATAAAGTCACTTTTTAATTTGAATTATTTATTTGTAAGCCGTTATTCATTATTATTAAACTGCATTTGGCGGTAAATAAATGGTCAGCATAGACTTGCAGCCAGTCTCTCAACGAGGTGCTTGCAAAAGTTAAGAGCTGAGTGAAAGCCGATGTCATTTATTTAATCTTTATTAAACGTTTGTAAAAGATTTACGCGTAACATATATAAGTCGCTGGCTTGTGCTTCAATTTGGTGGATTTCTTATTTTTTTTTTGAGTATTTTGACAACTGGAGAACATATAAATTTCAAGAGCTTGTTTCGTATGTCAAGTGCGCTCATAGCCTGAACAAACAGAGGAGTTACAGCCTAGTACTAACTAGTATTATGGCGCTCAACTGACAGCCTCGACAGACGACAAACGATATACGGGGGCCTTGTGCGTGTTTTGACAACGAATCGTGCTTTAGGCCCAGAAAATTTTGCCGACTCTGCTTGTTGCCAGAGTCTCCCAGTTGCCAGTTGCCAGTTGCAGGTTTGAATTTACTGGTTGCCAGCCATCCGGCTGCTATTTGTTCATATGTGCGATGTTCCGCCGGCTTTGACAGCCTTTAGACAGCCAACCGTTGGGTAGATAGCGCCACCGAAGCACAACGCACGAATTAACACACACACACGCACAACACACAAAACGGGTAGCAGCAGGTGCTCAACGCATGACTCACATACCAAAAAACAAGTTGCTCCTAAAAGAAAAACAAAAACCAGAGCCTTCAACAAGAAAATACATTGCAAAAATAAGAGAATAAACATATATATATAAAACAAATGAAAGAAAAACAAATACAGAATATGCCAAGCCACGTGTACTCCCTACAGTGGGCTAGATAAGTTAATGCTCCGAACCATATATGCAGAACCATAAAATAGAAACATTAAACGGTAATACAATTTGGATATCGTAAAAAAAAAATTCAAATTTAATTATTTTTTCTATTTCTATTTTACAACTTCAATTAAATTTAAGCAAAAAAAAAAAAACTGTTTATTATGAAAGGAAATAGCTTTACCAGTAATTAAATAAAATTATCAAAGTTAACATCTAAATTTTTTTATAAATAGTAATTTGCAATCGGGGAATATATATTTGCTGTTCAACCATGTGGCAAACACATTTTCTGTTTGTCTCTTTGACCGTACAATTTTTGGCGCTGCTTTGGCGCATATTCCATTAAAATGGCTGTCAGCGCTGCACATGTGTTGTCATATATTTCACACACACATACACACACACATTCATAGACATATACACATATAGATATTGCTGTTGTACGTGTGTAGTTATGCCATCATGCCATAAATGTTTGTTATTATTTGTGCAAAATGTTGATGTTTGCGTTTTCCATGCCTTTTGCTGGCCTCGTTGTAGCTGTTGTTTATTTTACGCTTTTCCCTTTATTTAAGCCACGCTCATCAACCAACTTGGCCAACATGGCCAACATCATCAGGTTCTCGGCATCTCTGTTTCTGGATCGCTCAACCGTGCGTAACGAGCCGTAAGTGTTGACATGGCACAAAAATTCCCCAAAAAATTAATGCATTTCATATTTTACTTTTCCATGTGCTTTTTCTCTCACTCTCTCTCTCTGTGTGTGTGTGTTTTCCACAAGCTTTGCCTAGCGTATTAATTACTTTTGGTTTATTAAATTGTGCCTCATTGGGTAAAAATGTGAAGTAAGCCAAAGTGTTGGACAGGCGATTGATTAGTCTAACACTTTGCACTTCATCAATATATCAAACATCAACGCAGAATGTTGCGTCAATCAATCTTTTGCACTTGCGTTTAATTTGCAAACGGCTTTTGTTGCACGCTTACATGCCACAGAACAACAGCAACAACAGCAATAAGTTGGCCAACTTTGCAAGCAGCTAATGTGTGGAAGGCAACAACAGGCAGGCATTTGAAGCAGACGCAGCACTAACACAAAAAAAAATTAGCATTGATGAGCAGCAAAGCGAAAAATGGCAATCAACACTAATCAGACCCCAAAATGGAGAGGAGAGGCCGTAAAAGAAGAAGAAGCAGAAACTTTGCTTGCTTTTGGCAATACTCTTTGGGCCACTCAGCGCCTCCTTAGCGTCGTCTTTGACTGCCACTCAATGATGCAATCCCCAGTTGGATGGCAAAGCGGAAATTGTTAACGGAAAAGTGTTGTTAGGTGTGCGAATGTGTGTGTATGTGTGGATGTAGGTGTGTGGCATTGACGCAGCTGCGTGTCGATTGTTGCTTGCCGCCTTTGTCCTACGTCAGACAGTCTGCCTTCTGGCTGTCCGTCAGGGACAAAGCAAATAATTACGCATACGCAACTTCTTCCGTCAACACGCACACAGATACGTGTGTTGCGTGTTTCTATCTGTGTTTGTCTGTGTGTTCGTGTGTGTGTTGCTAGTGTCGCCACTAATAGCTAGCGATTGACTAAAGTTGCTGGCCACGCCTGATTGCCACCGCCACCTGATCACACCCACCCACGCCCAGTGCCATTCAGCTGGAAAACTCTTATAGAAATTGGTTAATAAATAATTTGTCGTAATTAATTACACGTCAGCAATTTACAATTGAGCTCAAATCATTCGAAATGTCTGTCAATTTCCGCATTATCCAGCAAACAATAATGCGCGACCAAAGCTCTTCATGCGCTCTTCACCAAGAGTCGAGACTCTAATTAAAAATCAAACGAGCGCAGCGCGTGAAGCACTCGCTTCATTTAACTTGAAGAGCAGCTCTTCACAGGGGCATCATCAGCATTGATGCACAGCGTCAACATCATTACCAATCAATCGCATGGATATTAAAACATGAATAATATTTATGAGCATATTTTGCAGCAAATAAATTGTGAATCATTTTATAATTAGATAACGCTTTCGAGCATTTAATTTACTACAAATTGGCTTGAATTTTATGGTAATCACAATTTTAATTTGCTTTCCATTTTGTTTCTAGTCGAAATTTGTTTCATAAAATATTTCATCGTATTCATTGTAATTATTCAGATATTTTCTGCAAATAAGTGAGAGTTTAGTCATCCATAGAAATAAATGGAACTTACATATTTGTGTTTTTATGTCATTTAATTTTAATTTGTAAGCTTAACAAACTATTTAAATCAAGATGTCTCTTTTTATCAAGACTTTTTGCTTGCGCAATCAAATATTTATATTTAATAAATATTTTCTTTATAAACATGTAATAGGCATATGGTTTTCATATATAATTATCTTCTAATTGAATATATACATTGAGCGGTTGTTAATGAGCAGTTTTGGGCTAACAGAATCACAGTAATTAAGAGCACAGACTAATCATCACTCTCTGCGCAGATGCCCGATTTTAGATGATAATATGTGAGTGTTCCAATGTGCGTCAGTTTGTAAATAGGCCAAACAAGTATTCAAAACCGGCATCAGCTTAAAAACTCATTATGCACGAAGACTAACCTATACTATGCCAATCTATGTGAGTGTATATGTGTGTGTATGTATGTGTGTGAAAATGTGAAGAAAATTAACAATTTGGAAATTAATTTGCAAAATAATTGAAAGCAATGACAACGACTATGGACACGACCCCAAAGCGATGACAGCACATTAAGTTGCAGCCACCAAGCTAGCACCCTCAGTTGGAAGGGGTGTGGTATGGGAAGGGGGGGAGGAGAGGGAAATACTGCTGTGCCTGTACAGGCAACACTCATTAATGTTGTTAGCTGTTGATAGCTCTGTCAAATGCTGCTGCATGTTTAATGTGCCTGACATCGACATCAATGACATCGATGGGGCTGCCAACAACAACAACCAGAATAACAGCAACAAGAATCACAGCAGCAGCAATAACAACAACATCAACTACAACAATAACAATGGACGCCTCTCTACGATGACGTTGATAATGATGTTGTCTCATTGCTGTCGCTCATGTTAATGACAATTGCTCTAATGACAATGTTGCAGACGCCGTTGCAGCCGCCTGTCATTGATGGCCTGCCACACGGGTGGTGCATGGTGTTGCGTTGTGGTGGTGACTTAGTGCCTATTTATGGCATTCATTATGCAACAAATCAACATTATATATCAATGAAGGTATTATGAATCTGCCAGAACATGTGCCGCAATTCCTAATTAATATGCAAATATGCACATATGTAAATACGTGTGAATGCCACACACGACACAGGTGTATACGTATGTGTGTGTGTGTGTGTGTCAGTCCTTTCAACGCTTGCTAAATAATTAATAGTCATCTGTGGCACATATCAGAGCTTGTGGATTTTCTGAAACTTGCCGCATCTGGCTCATTATTACGGCTTGCATTGTGTCAAAGCATAATTAAAAATGCGCATTGCCACAAAACTAGGGTGCACCGAACAACAGCAACAGCACCTACAATTACGACATGCAACAAACCGCAGCAAGTTATCAATCAATACAAACCATTTTCTACAACTCATTGCGGTCTTTGCATTTGATATGTTATCCAAGCTGATTAAATATCTCAGATTGTTATGTATGGCATCTATTTCAGCCTTTCATTAAATGTAATTAGACAACTATTTCCAGATTGCAGTAAACAAGTTCTGTGCATATTTCTGCTAATTTGAATAGTTTTCCACATTTATTTCCTTTATGTGGTTCGCAATTTGCAGATGAGTGCAATATTTATGTGAGCCTTAAATTAAACAATTAAAAGCTGCATGCATTCTTAGACTTGGCTTAAGTCATACTTGTATAAAGGCTTTTCGGATTTGGACAATTGGATAGGATTTGCTAAGCTAATTTATTCAATTACCAAAAAATATTCGTTTAACGATTATTGAAAATTTTCAAAGAGAAATATAAAAAGCATAGTAAATTCTAATATTTATGTATTCAAAACAAGAATTCTAGCTTCATTTATGAAAACCAACCAATAAATAAATAAGCTCAAATAATTTGTTTGAAAGTCCGTGTAGAAAGCCAAATTAAACAATGGCAGTGGTCAGTAACTTTATTCGGTTGCTCAACACAAAGGAGTGCAGAAGACACACGCTGTGAACTGTTGTAAGTTGCAGGCTCGTTAGCATGTTGGCTATGCCGTGTGGCATAATCAGGCAGCAAGAACTCAGCGTTAAATTGTATATATTTAACTGAAGTCATAAAACAGCAAAGCAGCAAATGACGAAAACGGTTGTAGTTTGGCGCCGGGTGGCAGCTAGTGAAAATGGCATGCGGAAATGCCATTCTCAAAGACTACAAATGCCATGCCCATCTCTGAGCAATCGTTTCGTCCAACTGCCCCCCTACCAGGCCCCCCGCCGTTCTCACCATCGCATTAAGCATGCACAATGCAAAGAAGGCGTGCAGCTTGTCGTATAATGAAATGTGTCCAGCAG
The DNA here is from genome assembly GCA_035044025.1 of Drosophila paracracens. NCBI lineage: Eukaryota > Metazoa > Arthropoda > Insecta > Diptera > Drosophilidae > Drosophila > Drosophila paracracens. The sequence goes on along the minus strand of JAWNMN010000435.1, from coordinate 4,375,700 downwards.
AACCAACAAAGAGTTGCAGCTGAGCGAGCCGGCTACATAATGCAACAACAGCAACAACAACAGCAACAACAAACAAAACGTAACGAAAATAAAAGAGAAAAGAAAATGCAGTTGGCGCTTTTCCTCGGAAAGTACATACTAGTCAACTCTTTGCGGCTACAAAATGGGCGCACAAAGTGCTGGGCGCAAAAAATTTGAAAAATTAAATAGCATAAAAACGTAATGCAACGCCCAAAAATTCGTTGAACTGAAGGGGAAAGAGTGTGGGGCGAAGGGGTAAGGGACTGGCTTGGATCTACTGGGCCATCTAACACTCAAAGCCAAAGCCAGAGTCCCAACAAACTGAACTGAACCGACGCTGTATAATTTTAAGCATTGACATTTGCGGTCTACAGTCATTATTTGGCGCACTAGCCCGCGCTCTCCCCTTCTCTCTTTCTCTCTCTCTTCCTCTCTTTCTCCCTTTCCACTTCTCTCCCTCTCTTACTGCTTGTGTGCAGTTGTTGGATAGCATTTTTTTTTAGCCTGATGCTACTCTCTGGCAGTGTTCTTCTTCTTTTCCTTTTTGGCTGCTCGTCGCTTCACACTTCCGCTTTGGCAACTTCCGCAATTTTACTTTGAATTATAGCCAAGCGTATTCATTTAAATGTCGGCAAAGGCGCACAGCACACACAAATAAAAAAAAAAAAAATTAATACTCCTCTGTAAGAAAAAAAATTGGTGTGTGTGTGTGTGTAAGGAAAAGGCACATTATTGTCTCTTTATATAAAACCTTGTAGTGGCTCTTATTATAATTTTATGAAATGTGATACGCTTTGATGTATGAGGATTATATACATATGTCCATGAATATGACTTACAAAAGTCTTATGTGTGGGCCAGTTTTTAAGCCAAGTTAAAATACAAAAATTGCGTTCAAATGCATCACAAAGACTTTGTGTGTGTGGCAAGCTGACTTATCGAATTACTATTTAAAGCGATTTGTAAATCAAGCGAACCACCCAAAATCTCTGATTACATTTGAGTATTATATTTTGTGCCTATTTAAAGAGCATATAGCTTTATTTATATTTATAGCTTCACATCATTATTTGATATGGATATTAATAAACTTTCAACGCATTTCCTGTTCAAAAAAAGTTAAAGCAATAATAAAATTAGGTCTCGTTTGCTAGAAATCAAACAATCAGACAAATCAAAAGATGATTAAATGATTAAACTTCCTAGCTGACATAATTATCTTCCTTTGTCAAATTTCAACTCATTTTATGAAATACATTTTTTATCTATGGAGTATTTCAAATTCGACTCTGCGAGCTTAGCCCACTTGCAACTTGCCGCTCTTTGAATTGCTTTGTGTTGGTCTATTGTGTAAAATATTCGGTCCGTGTTTCATTATTTGCAGACTTTTAATTAATGTGCTGGCAGCTGTTGTCGCCCGATAGCGTCACCCAAAGCGAACTCCAACTCTTTCTCATCCAAATTCGAAATTTCGTTTGAAATTCGCATGACTGCATGCCAAAATCAATAGACAATAGTTTCAAATCAAACGATTTTTAATATCGGCGCTCCAAAAAGTATGCTTCACTTTTTAAACTACAGATTTGTGTTAGTTACAGTGCTGTCAGAAAGTATGTGTATGCGAGAGTATGTATATTAATGGGTTCTGGTACATTGGTGCTGCTGTTTTATGTCCAAGTGAGAGCAGCAGAGCCAGTAAATGAAAATTTATGAGTTAAAATTAATTAAAACATACCTCAGGCTGTGTTTCGCCATGAACGATGCATACCAGCATCGCCTCATGGCCCTCTCCCGAGAAGACAACGGGACGCTCCACAGAGATTTCCGGCGGGTCTGTATGGAGTATGGGAAATATTAAGAAAATTAGTAAACATTATGCTAAGCAAACAGAAAGCACAACATAATTATAGGGAACGAAAAATTACAAGACGAAACAAAAAGCAAAAATCAATGGCCCATTTCCAGTGGAGCTCGGATGCCATATATAATTAACTGCTGGCAGCGCACCACCTTTATTAGTAAGCCCCTCCACAGCAGACATTCATCGAAATTGCTTATAAATTTTAAATAAATGTCGGTCCAACAAATACACAGAGAAGCCACTTTCATAATTGCAATCCAACTAGTTGTAGTTGTAGTTGTAGTTGTAATTGTAGTTGTAGTTGTTATAGTTGTGGAGTGCTCGTGCCACTCAACCACATTGTGTAAATGGCAAAGTGCCACACAGACGTCGAACTAATCGTAAGTAGTAGCTGTCGTTGTGGTTGCTTCGCGTTGCATTCAGTGCCAATAACCATTGAAAATCAGTTTTCAAATAAATTAAAGTGTCTTGCCAATTGGTGCTGCCAACCGGCTTCAAATTAATTTGTTTCGCTTTCGTTTGGCCGGTCAATAAAATGCCACACACCCAATGGGCTGTGAGGGGTATATACTTACATAGGACGTGTAGGACGACCTGACTGGATGCGGGCTGGCCGACGCCATTGTTGGCGGTGCAAATGTAGACGCCGCCCTTATGACGATCCACATTCTCGATTGAAAGGACGTGTGAGTGGAGCTTCTCATCGCCTGCAAGACCAGAAATCGAGAAAACGAGCATGTGAAATGGGAAATGTGAAATGTGAAACGGGAGCAAGAGTCAATGAAATGCGGCCATCGAAGCAATGACAGAGGCAATTACAAGGACCTCAGCTCACAGCTCACAGCTCCATCTCTGCCTGCGTCTTCCAACCAGCCAGACAAGGCAATTCCAATGTGGCCCCGGAATGGCTTCAGTGTGCGCATTGTATATATTTAATAATAAAGGAGAGGCGCGAAGGACGGCGCTGAATGTCAGGACATTGCGCTGCAAATAATTCCTTTGACTTTTCATTTTTATGGAAATTGTTTAAGTTCTTTATATTCATATACTTTTTCACTTTTTTTTCCGAACCGCTTTTTGTTATTCTTTATGCTTTTAATTTGCGTCGCCTGTTGGCCAGTTGACTGCCTGACTGCTTGACTGGCTGACTGGGTGGCTGGGATCCTTTCGCTCGTTCGTTGCTTGCCTATTTATGCAAAATCTTACCATTGGGCAAAATATTATTTTTGCGGCTCCAAGTCACATTTGGCGTTGGATTACCAGAGGCCGAGCACTCAATGCGCACTGATGAACCTTTTTTGACTTGCAAATGTCCGCCGGTGCTAATGTGATGAATCCTCGGTGGCACTGCAAAAGACCAAAAACAACAACCAAATAAACAGAGACACAAAAAGGAAAGGAAGCAAGAAAACAAAAAAATATATATAAAACACATTAGAAATGGCCAGTTGTTGTTGTATATATGCGTTGTGTATACTACTACTACTAGAATTGTGAAAAAACAATGACTGCCCAGTGTCCAGGCAAAATGTATGCAAAGTCCCAGCTGCCCTGGCCAAGGATCAAGGCGCAAGGACGCCAAACAATTTGAATAAATATGCGCACAAATGCAAATTGAATGAGTGCAAAATGGCATTTACGCATGTGGAACGAGCCACATGCCCCAGCTTGAGACTTCGGCAATGCTTCCGTCTGAGTCAACTGCCAAATTGGTGGTCGGTTTGGTTGGTCCAAACAGCTTTCGGCTATTTTATTTAATTTGCAACTCGAATTTATTTGTATTTGTGGCCGAAATTATTTTACGGCTGTTTAGAAAAAATTACGACAATGTCTGCTCGGTGCCATCGCATCCAAGGATACAATTTATTAGCATTTCCCATGCATTCGCATATTTTGGGAGGCTGCAGCCAAGGAACCCCCCCCCCCTGGAAGTGGTTTTAGGAGCGAGAGCTAATCGGCTTTGGCTTTGGCTTTGGATTTGATTTGATTTTCAGTTTGGCAAATTTTATTTATCACCCTGCTACCCAGTTATCAAGAAAATGAATATGAGGGGTAGCATAATGCTGAGTAAAATAAGGGAAAAACCTTTGAGTGGCTTAAACTGTTAAAAAACAGTTTATAAATATGAAAATTTTAAATCTTATTAAATTTCGTTTTTTTTTTAAATTAATTTTATAAAATGTTTTAAATCGACAATCATCCGTGGATGTTAAAAATTATGTTTGATATTTAATATGCTAAAATTGCTTGTAAATAAAGTTTGATTATTCAGAAAATGTTTTTATGTTTTTATTCTGAAATATAAAAAAGTGCTTTTGATATTTGGCATGCTAATATTTATTTCATAATGATCCGTTCAATAAATAATTTTGCTTTAGAAAAAAACTATTTTTGTAGGGTAACTCCAAGTCGGGAAGTTTCGACTGGAGCATTTTATTTTGCCTTAGAAGAGATTGTGAAATTGTTTTTGGTTTTGGTTTTGGTTTTGGGTCTTATAACTTCGATGTTCATTAGAATTGAATTGCATACAAATTAAAATGTAAGGGTACAAAAAGAACGCCAAATGCATTTGCGACAAAGTGCATTGTATTGATGCAATTTCACACAGAAATTTTATTAGACTTGCAGCACATACATATATTCGATTGCTTTGGCCAAAACAAATAAGAAACAACTAAAGCAGACACAAAAGGCAAGTTCCTCCTGGCCAAAAGCAGTACAAGCGATGGTTGTATTTGCATTTGAAAGAAAATTACAATTGATCACTGAAGGGCGCACAAATAACGACAAAGAGATAACAGAGACATCTATATATATATATACATACATATATATATATATATATATTTAGACAACATTGAAATGATATGCAGGAAAATCAGCAAGCGACTGTAATAAATCATAGAAATGTGTGTGGCTCACAGCCAAAACTAAAACACAAAAAACAAATAACTTCCGAGAGTGAAATATGGAGAATAAAAATAAAAAAGCAACTGAGTCCAGAGAAAAGGAGACTAAGACTGAGACTCCTGCGTCGTCTGTCTACATGCTCAAAAGGACTGCGGCTCCAGCTTCATATCTGTATCCTTAACTGTATCTATGGCTAAATGTGTGTGTCTTCGCCACAGGCTCTACTTCATAGATATATACATATATATGTATATATGTGTGTGTGTGCGTGTCTATACATGTTTTCAATAATTTCACGCTTTGGTGGGACTTTATGCCCGACAGCCGTCGTATTGAATTCAATAAATATGAGTATACTCATATGAGTACTCATAACTGTAAGGCAGTTGACGACTTATAGAGCAGTTCATTTTGACTCGTCTATGGGTGTGTGCGCGTGTGTGTGAGTGTGTGTGGCATGTAATACGTGGATTGCGGCATGTAATATCATGCAGATGACGACTAATGTGATGCCAATCGCTGTGTGACAGTGGGTGACAGCGCATGGGGCGACGGTGGGGATCACAGTGGTTTTAAGGGGTGGTGGTGTGGTGGAGGGTGGAGTGGGTGGCGGCAGCAGTCAACGATTTTAATAAGCGAGTTCTTTCAAGGCAAACGATGCCGCAGTAGCCACAATATCCGCAGCGCCAGCTTTTGAGGCAACTTGTGGCCATGTACAAGGCACACAAATACAGCTACATACACACATATATTTGTATATATGTATATAGATATATATATGTATATGATGCTCGCATACTTATATAACAAAGATTATACGTATATTGATTATATGCCTTATTTCGCTAGTTGGTGCAACTTTAGCGTTCGGTTTTTGTGGCTTTTAAAGTTACATACTTCGACTCGGACGGTGGAGTCAGGCATATAAGTTTTTTTAAGTACAGTGGGCAGGGAGCATGAAAAGGATTGTCGGGAAGAGGAGGTGCAGATTGAGGTGGGTGAGGTCAGTCTGCTAAGTAATTTAAATCCATAGTTAGTTGGCAAAAGTTGAGTGCTAAAACTTAAACGGCTTGCCAAAGTGCTTGCGAGAATCTCCCCATAAATATGCACACATATATAGATATATATGTATATTTCGTCCTTGCGCTTAATTGTTGGTTCGTTTGCATCTAAAGATGAAGCTGATGCGGAGGCTGCAACATCCTGGCTGGACCCCGGCTCGTTGGCTTGGCTATATCCTGGGCATATCCTTGCAATTTACCCTGCCATTGTGTTGGTAATTTGTCTCAAGTATCCAAAGCAACTTTGGTGTGTGTCTCGACTTTTGTTTATTGCATATTGTGGCATGCATCAAATTGCGCCACAATGCCCAACTCTTTGCTCTCTCTCTCTCCCTTTATCGTCTCCCTCTTTCGCCATTACTCTTACACACTCAGCTTGTGTCTGTCTCTATTGTTATTGTTTTGCTCAATTATTATTGCTGTTGTTGTGTTGTTATTGTCCGTGCTGCACATAATTAAATGCAGCCCGCCTGTCTGTATATGTAACCGCCCCACTGCACCACTGCACCACAGCACCGCCCTCTACAGCACCTACGAAATTGTGCAATTGTTTTTGGCATATTGGCCGTATAATTTACACAATTGTGTGGCTTTATTTTACCTGTATAGCTGCCACGATAATAATTATGCTTTCCGATTGAATAGGCCGGCTAAAGGCCACAGGACTAAAGCCTTAATTAGGACCCGTTTAAAGGCTTTAAGCAGCTTATTATGCAATCATGGCATCCATTGCATTCCAGTTCCAATTCACCTTTAAGTTGGATTTTCTGTTGGCTTAAAGCTGCACATGTAAATTGAGGTAACACTCGTAATCAACGGAATCATTGCACCATTACCCACACCGCCAACTTTCTCTCTCTCAATTACGGTAAAAATACCCAATTGACCACAATCGATGCCCACAGCAGTTGCCACATAACTTAATGTTTTGCGGTCCGTTTGCGGTCAGGCGTGGCAGGTCAGCAGCGAGTTGGATGGGGAACTGGGGCATGGTCACTCGAGTTGGGCTAATGAACGTTTGGCTGACAGATGTCAACGTCAAATTGGTTAAATGCAATTCGCAATTTGAATAACGTCAACAGAAGAAATATATTAAATGGCTAAAAGAAGGCAGTTAAAAGCAGTAAATTGTTGTACTGCAACACGAGGCAAGCATATTCTGGCGAAAATGTGTTGACATATTGATAATTCATATTGTCCATTTACTAGAACGAAATTGACAGTCACAACCAAACTACATTAAGGTACAGAGAGAGACAGAGAGGGAGTGAGAGGGAGAGATATTGACCCAATATTTACATATATCAGTTTATAAATATATAAATTGCTTGATGGTAATGAGGTCAATATAAGAATGGATTCAAGTTGATTAATTATATACACCATGAAATACTCTACTTCTATGCTAGCTATGAAGCTATCGAAAATCGATATACATCGACTCTCGTGAAAAAGTGGGAGTTATCGATAAAATACAACAAATTTTAGGCTTACAGGTCCTTAGGCCCACTTGTTTCTACAGATGGCTGTTTATCCTGATCAAGGGCATATACCTTATGCGTTCGGAAATGCTTCCTTCTGCCTGTTGCATACTTTTGCATAAATTATTTATACCTTTCTCACTCGTATTGAATTGGCTCATGATATAAAATACTAAATGTGTATATAAATTTTTATTTAAAATAAATTCGATGTGTAAAACAAATAAACATATGTTGATATCATTTGCGCAACATAAATTGAGCTTAACCAAAAACAAAATATTATTAATGTGAATTTAAACAACTCCACTCAGAATTTTGCCAATCGTTCCACAAATGCAACCATTTGAATTTTAAAATTTCATTGTTGCTGTGAAATATGATAATTTGACCTACATTGCAGACTCTAAAGCAACCGTGGAAGCATTTCCACATATATATCCATAAATTCAATTTTTTTGAATCCAGTTGAATCCAATTTTCTGTTATATATGTATGTATTTTTGTGTAACTACCATCAGCTGAATTTAGATAAAAACTTGATTTTGTTGTCGAATGCAAATTTTTTGCTTTTAATTTGAGTGTACTTAGTTTTAATAGTTCAATGTTAAAAACTTTTGACTTGTAGCATATTCTGCAGCTGTCATTGCATGTCCAAACTGAGTGGCATGCTACACAGGCTTGTTACAAAACATGTTGCACATTGTAAATAAATAGAAGGTAGTCCCCTTAGACCGAATAGATATACATACATATATATATATAACTTTTTGGGGGCTGTATTAAAAGATTTGTCAACTGCCAAAGTTTGGACTCACGATGGCTTCGGGCAGCACTGTTTATTGTGGTCTGGTTGGCCTCCACTTGGGCCAGTTTGGCCAGCCATCGTTGGGCTAATGTCTTTGTAAGTGCGCGATGCTGGAGGAGTCGCGTTGTCGGAGCGTTTGCTAGGAGGCCAGGATGCCTGGATGCGAGGCAGTCAGGACAAGTGCAAAAGTTTGGCAAGCGCACATTATTTTTTCATCTTTAGTGTGGAGGCCAAACTGAAAGTAATTTACGCTCGTAAAAGCTGGCAAGCCAAAATGCCAGAGCGAGTCAAACTTTATGAAATTTATATTCCAGCACACGTTAAGGAGGGGCTGCGACATGGGGTGTGCAGGGGTTTGGCTTTTTGGGTGTCTGCTGTTGAGCCTATAAAAACTTCGACAGCGCATTATTTTTGCTTGTTTCTCCTTTGACAACAATGCGAGAATTGGAACCAGAAAGCAGCCGCCGTTTTCCCTCGCCCAATCCAAAAAAAAGACCAGGCGCTACTGCAGAGTTTTCCTTTTTTATGAGAGGGAGGATGGCAGGATGGCAGGATGGGGCGAGAGGGGGCAGGAGGGACAACAATTTACGTGCGCTGCTAAAGTTCAATAAACGAAATATTTCTGGCCATGATCATTATTTGGCAAACGGAGCGCATAATAAACACATAAAATAAACAAAACTTTTCAATAATCGACTTTTTTCCCTCAAACAGCAGCCCAGAAGCACAGCATCCCAGTCATTGTTTAATGTTTGTTTGTGGCAACGCCAGGATCAGCATCCCACACAAATAGGACAAAGTTTCAATGACAAATGAAAAAAGTTGTTTGCGGCGATTTTTTTGCCTGATGCTTAAATAAATACACATTTTTTATAGGCTGGCCAAATAAGTGGACTGGTAATGCCTTAAAGCCCATCTGGACATGCTTCATAAAGGACATACTGACCAACTACGTAAGCAGCATTGCTCTCTGGCACTGAACGCTGACTTGTGTGAGAGTTGAGCACCAACTACACTTTGGAGATTTTGGGAATTGTATCGCAATTTGCATGCGCACACAAACACAAACACAGTTGAAACTATAGCCAAAGTCAGCAAAAGTGTTAACAATGCCGTGGGCCAGAAGAGCAGTGGAGGTGGCGGTAGTGGGGGGGAGGGGGGTGTGTGTGGGATTGCCGCAGCAGCGAAGCGAATGCAAATAAAAAGGCAACACTGTAATTGAGGGGGGGAAATATATGCAAATTATTCATCATTGCTGATTAGAAGACGCACCACCAAAAGGCATTGACAGGCGCAGGGGGAGAGGGGTAGGAGAGGAAACAGACAATGCCAGAAACAAGAGGCGACAGACGAGAGTAGATATAGAAGAGAGTGGAAAGAGCAGAGAGAGAAGAGAAAGAGAAACGCACGCTTGTTAGGCACAATGCGTTCTCGGCACAGGAAGTAGTTAAGGGCCAAGAGCACGCTGCTGCCCTGGGAGAGTGTGTATGGGTGTGTCGGATGGGGTGGGGTGTGTGTGTGTGGGCAGATAACTTGTGCAAAAGGGCATTGGGAAATTTGCATCCGCTAGGACTTTGGCGGTGCAGCGGGGTCGGGCAAATGGCAGATTAGTTTTGATTTTTCCGCTGGCCGGAAAATTTCCCTATTGAATCTGTGGCCATAAAGCCGCCAAATTGCAGCACTCAGCTACTTAGCATATTTGAGTGAGCCAGGCGCTCTAAGGATCTAAGGATATGTTAATTTGAGACACACACACTCACACGCACACACGCTCATCGGCGAGGTGTCTAAATGATGTAGCCCAGTCAACAATGGACCCAAGTGATTTGTGCGAGAGCCGGCATAAATTTGCCCATAAAAATCCTTAGAAGCCACATAACCTCAATTTCCTAGCCGCCAAATTTTGCATAACAATGCACCAAAAAATGAAGGAAAAAATATGAACATCAAAAAAGAAAGTGAAAGTAAATTCTGGCAAAAAGAAAAATATGAGAGCCATTGGAAATTGTGTCTGACGGCCTACTTACCGAGTATCTCGACGGTGTGGGTTATTTCGCGTGGCTCCATTGTGGCAATTTGGCATATATAATCGCCGGCATCCTGAGGCACAGCATCACGTATCTGTAGATTGAAGCCGCTAACCAGATTCACGCGCGGATCGGGCGTCACCTTGACGGATCCAGCGGTTAAAATGGCAATGCCCCGTTTCCAGGCAACCACATAAGGCTCTGTAAAATGAGAACAAGTGAATTATATTATTGAGGATGAGTACCGAAAATTACACGTTTTATAATCACGTCTTGTCTGATTCAAGTTAATTGGTGAATGCGACAGGGCAATCACTAAAATTACGCTGAATAGAATCAGACAATCAGACACACACACACAAACACACTGGAGTCCCCCCCACACATATATATATATGTACGCATAATAAGTATAAGCACTTGCAATATAAATTGAAAAGTCAGAATTCAAATGACTCAATTACAAGGCATTTCAAAAGATCTAAAAGGCTAGAAATTCAATTTGGCATGGACTCGCACACAACATCAGACACTACAACCACAGAGGAGCAGGCAGTCACACAGACACACTGGGGGAAGTGGTAAGGGTGCTCTGTGTGTGTGTGTGTGTGTGTGTGTGTGTGGTGACAGCCATACTCAGTAACACCCACTTGATATCCGCTAATGTGCGGCATTTGCAATCATATGCTAGGCACTCGATATGGTAATAGGGAATGTGCAAAGCGAAAGCGAACGGAGCAAGGCATTGGAAATTGGTACACTCAGAAAAACTGGCAACATTTTGAGCCGGAAATAAACACTGTTGAATTGAAGCCAAAGCTGAAAGTTCAGGACTGGAAGATTAATATTTTTGTGAGAAACGTTTTTTAGTCTTAAATTAATGCTTATATGATAGTTAAATAAAGCTAGGCTAGCTTGACCCCAGAAATTAAGTTCCTAAAATATAACCACACACTTCTTAACTGCAAAAATTTGGTTGTACACTTTTTTATTTTTTTATTTAAACACTTTAAGGATAATTTAAATTTGAGACGGTTTAGTTCTTCCATTTTGCACTTGAGCTTAGCATAGAGTTTCTCGCTGAGTGTTGGAATTCGCATTCATATTCAGCGGATGTCAGGTTGCCCGTCACACTGACAGGCAGAGAGACCGAGGGACAGTGAGACAGACACACTCCACATGGCGCATTCATCGAACTCATTAATTGTGATTCCTTTTTCAATTTATGTGTTGTTCGAACCGAGTCGCAAATCGGGAGTCGCGAGTCGCGCATCACGTGCCACGGCTGCAGTAACAGAGTGGTGAAGTCGCCTCCTTTCAGCATTCATGCATACATACATACATAAACATATATTGAAATTAAAATTGAAGTCTCCCGGATTTGATACTAATGATGAATGACTTCCGCGAATGGTGCTCATTAAAAATTAAAACAGCATTTTCAATTCACTCGGGAATTGAGTATTTTATGTGAATGTGTTTCGAGTATTTTTGGCCGAAAAGAGCGTTGAAAATTTAGGCTCCAATGCTCATTATCGACGGGCCTACGCCGTGTTAAATGAGGCAGACAGACAGACCAAGAGACAGGCAGAAAGGCAGATGGGGCGAAATTGATTTCAGCACGCACATGAGCCTTCTAAATGTGTGTGTGTGTGTGTGTGTGTGAGTGTGTGTTTGTGTGTTTGTGTGTGTGTGTGTGTGTTTTCAAAGACTCTGTGAAACTTGGTGGTAATAAAATGCTTATGAAGTCATTTACATGCGCATTCAAAAAGCGTATTTATTTGCAATGAGTTCAACAACACCAACAAGCCAGTCAGGCAGGCAGGCAGGCCAGGCACTGTGTGGCAGAACAGAACATGATGGTGGTAGGGGATGAGGCTGACTACGACGCAGCCAGCACACACACAATCTGATTCACATTCACATTCACATTCGCAGAGCAGCGAATAAATAAACTAGCGCCACCTGCCGTCGTTTGCATGCACTGCGAAAATTGTGCTACTCGTGCAACTAAAACTTAAACCCAAGCAGCTGCCTTCAGAGCGGAAAGCATAATTTGTGGTATAGCTGAGCTGTTTGGGTGAGGAGGAGAATGGTAAACGAGTTGGCTAGTGTTTTACCAACTTTTGAGTAGTTTGGCTTCTTTTGGTCTGGCAGTTACCTAAGGGCAGTGCAGACAATGGAAACCTGCATATTAGACAGTCAGTCGTACGTGTATACGATGCAGCGAATTCGTAACTATGTTAATGATAATACTAAAAAAAACAAATACTATGCCAAATTGCTAAGCCAACTCGAGTTTCTTGAATTTTATTTTGAGTATATCTACTTATTTTTCCTCTGAGTTTTATGTTAAATTTCAAATTTGGCGATTGTTTTATAACATTTATTTTTTTTCCTTAGTTTTAAATAATTTCTACTCAAATATTAATTAAGTTTTGATTTAATTTATTCCATAATATTTTAATTCAAATTCTTTAGAATTCTTTGGAAAAATTAATTATAAATTGTAGAAAAAAATGAGTTTCACTTTTCCTAGAAAATGTATTCAGTTTCGCGCCACTTTTGGAGAAAATATTTCTAGTTATTCCGCATTATTTTAATCAATTTCCGCTTGCCGCAATATTGCTTAGTCGTATTGTTATTGCAAAAATGTGAATTGTGAAATGAATTTCTCGCAATGTAATTATTTCATCGATACATGGGTTTCAAATTCGGTTCTGAGGATTTAATTAAGCGACTGTTTTGCAGGAACTATAATAATAACAAATGATGTACACACAAAGAAGAGTTTGGCAAGCTGAATGGAACGGAGCTGCTAGTGTGTCATAGTGTTGGATAACTTTAGTAAGAGTAAGAGAAATGGATGCGACTTGGAGAGTGGGCGGGACACTGAAAAGGGGGCGTGTGCTCAAGCTTGGAGTAAATAGTCTATGTAGTGTTGCAGTTGCGCTTAAAGTGTGGTCGGTCACTTGTAAAGTGTGCACGCATCACAAATAATGCACAAGACCATATAAATTGCGACTGTGCTTATATATATTGTGTGTTGTGTGTGTGCTTGTGTGTGTAACTAAATAAATTGTTAACTAAAATAACAACAATCTAACGAAAACAAGCAAAACACAAAACGCCTCAATTTCCGGTTAAAGTGTTCTAAACTAAATAGAAACACACACATACACTGGCACTGGTGTGCAGGATAAGGCTATCCGTTAAGGCGGAAACCGGAGTAAAAGCATTTCGGCTCTTGTATGTCAGCCTCACATGAGGACTGCCTCCTAGTCATGAACACAACTCCTTGCAACTGGACAAATTGTTGGCCATGGCCAGCCGCATGTTGTGCGCTCAATCTATCTATCTACGTATCTACGTATGTATGTGTGTATGCATGTGTTTGCCTTATTTAGGGGCACAGACAAATTTTAGTTTTCTACACTTCAGACTCAAACAGACAAACAGACAGACAGAAAAACAGACAGACAGAAAAACAGACAGACAGGCTCACACACACAGAGGCTATTCAAATATGGCCGACATTCGCTTTTGTTGTCGGCGCTGTGTTTGTTTGCACTGGCCACACGGTGCGTATGCGCAATTTGCTGTTCGAGTCAAGGCATATAATACTTAAGGACTTGCAACAAGGAGCATGCAGACAGAGAGAGAGAGAGAGCGAGAGAGTGAGAGAGAGACCAGGTCCGACATGTTGTTTGTATGAGCGCAATTTATTGCATGTCGGAAAGGCCAATATTATAAGATGATGACCCCCGAAGATAAACGATTTTGCGGCTAAGCCGCCCCATGTACACATCTAGAAAGGGGGATGGGCATAGGAGGAGGTGTGGGGGTGTGGGGGTGTGTGGGTGGAGTTTTCCTCAATATGGCATTATTCTGCAACTTCTTGTGTAAGTTCTGTGAGTGTGTGTATTAAGTGTAGTGCGGGCACGTAAAAAGCGAAATTAGAACTGTAAATGGCATTAATATTGAAACTTTGTTGCTGCTGCCTTGCCACATGCCCAGTTATCACCCTGCCACTCCAGTCAGACCCCTCCCTCTGATATATACCCAACTCTTTCCCTCCTTACCCCGCTTTTCGCAATCGTTCTGCTGTCCTGCTGTTTGCACAACTTCAACTTTTGCGGCACGATTCCATTTCCGCCTCTCTGTAATAGTTTCAAGCGTTAACTCCGACTCCACGCTTTTGCATTTCCCTCCCCCAACTGCAACTTCCAGCGCTCCATCAAAGCGTAATGAGCGTTTTCTCTGTGGCCGTCGTAACTGAGCTTTTTGTACCTTTTTTGCATTTTATTGCATTCAAGTTTGCTGCCAGTTGCCACTTTTTTGCTGCTGGTTGCTTTTGTTGCAGCTGGTGTTTGCACTTGTTGTTGCTGTTGTTGTTGCGGCCAAAACCATCAACAGGAAAAGGTTTTATGCGTGCTGACAAGTTAAGCACCGGCCTTTGGTAACACAACTTCAACAGCAATTAATTCTTTGAATGGATTCTGCAAAAAAGGCAAATGAATATTAAAACCCTAACCGTAACCGAAACCATTCTCGATGCATTCGCATATTTGATATGCAATTGTTGAATGGCATTTAATTAATGTTAAGCAATTGCTTTAAGTACACGTACAAAATTCCAAGTGCCTCTTGCTTAATTCGAGAAAAGCTTTCTGACATTTGTAATGGTATTGGGGATTGTTGATATTATGTGTGCGAAATATCAAAGAAAAATATTAAATTGAGTACAAATACTTTTTGTTGGAAGAGTTAAGCTGTAAGCTACCCTGTTGTAAGACTTTTCTAAAATAGATTTTATACTTAAAACAAGTCCCTTATTATATATACATCATAATATTTGAGTATTCTAAGGATCAAGCATATTTATCTTAAGCCCTTAAGCTCACATTTCCCAACATCAAACAGTTGAATACATTCATTCAAATCTTAAATACCCCTTGTTGTTTTTGAAAGTACAGGGTATGATTTCAAAAACAACCACGCACTTGACAACCAACCGACGTCTTTCAACAAGCAGCACTTTCCACTTATTTCATAAATTTGATGAGTGCGCAAATATACAAATATGCCCAAGGAATTGTGTGTTAAATAAAATGAAGTACAAGTTGATTATAAGACTTTGAGTAAATGTATGAGTACTTTATAAATTAATTACAAACAAAATAATTAAAGAAAGTGCAACAACAAGAACCAATATGCTTAAGCAAATCTACGACGCTGAACAGATAAGAGCCTTATAATCTTTATTTCAGCTAATATAGCCAGGAATTCTTTAGATCCAAAATTTTGTGGAGTTATTAGAGAAGCTTCTCAAACATCTTGAATACTTTTTCTTGTTGTGTGTGTTTCTTTTTTATGAAATGATTTGATTTGGTTTAATGAGTTAAGAGTTTGAAATATTTAAAATAAGAAGACTTAAAAATGTTTGGTCAACTTGAATGACAATTTTGTGTTTAAAAGCTTAAAGGAAAAAGGAGAAAAATGTTGATAATGGAAATAAATATGAAATATTGTTTTTGGCGCATTATTTTCTCAGGTACAATTTAGTTCCTT
Organism: Drosophila paracracens; assembly: GCA_035044025.1. NCBI lineage: Eukaryota > Metazoa > Arthropoda > Insecta > Diptera > Drosophilidae > Drosophila > Drosophila paracracens. The sequence continues at coordinate 4,359,960 of JAWNMN010000435.1, read as the reverse complement.
GCAATAACTAAACAATTTTATATTTGCATACTTCCAGATTTATTTTATTTTCTTTGTTTTGCAACAGCTTCTTTTTATTTTACTTTTAATATAAATAAATAGGTACATATAATAAAATATATAAGTTAAAAAATATATAAGTTAATATATATGTTTTAGGTTAGCATTTTCATATTTTTTCTCTACTACAGGATATCATTTGTGCAGTTATTTGTTGAAGACTGAGTGCGATGTCCTTGCGTATGTTTGTCTTAGCGGAATTACTTTTCCATTGCATAACCCCAGGCCCAAGTGCTGACTAGCATACAAACAAAGGGAAAGGGGGGCGAATACTACGAGGGGGGAGTGACGAAGCTTCCTAGCGTGCACCTCAGATTGCCCCTTGCACTTGTGTGCAAAAAAATTCAAATAACATGATAAAATGATAATGATGAAATGCTCCAATGTTTATTTAGACAAGCTCTTGCATGTGGATGAGAGTGTGCGTGCGTTTGTGTGTGTGTGTGTGTGAGTGTGTGTGAGTGTGTGCTATATTTCTTATTTGCCAAGACATAAGATTACTTTTGTAAAAGTGCGAAGCACCGCAATAAGTATTTAAAGGAATTTTCATATAATATGCAAATGAGCAGTCACATGCTCGCCGAAGAAAGAGCTAGAGAGAGAGTCAGAGAGAGAGACAGTGAGAGAGAGATAGATGCGGAGAGGCAGTGAGGAAGACGCACTCATCACTTTTGCTCATTTTCATGTGATTTTCTTTCGAATTTTATGGGCTTTCGTCATAAAATAAAACAGAAATGTGCATAAATTTTGCATTTTTGCTCATCATCACTCCGAATACAAAAAGAAGCTGAAGAGGTGCAGGAGGACGAGAAGCAGAAGGATACGGAGCAGGAGCAGGAGCAGCAGGAGGCAATGCTAAGAGTCTTTTGTTTAGTGTGGTTTTAAAAATTCTATCAATTACATTTTTATTATTATGGCTAAGGCATAAAAAAAAATGCCCAAAAGCCGCAGCAGCAGCTGCCAGTCTTAACATATTTGCCAAACATCCATAAAGCGAACCTTATGAAAATTCGTCACGGGTTTGATTTTAATTACTGCACTTAAGAGCCAAACTGAGCCGCGACACAGCCTGTGTGTGCAGAGCGATGTCTCTAATTAAAGTGTCGTATGGTGGCACTTTATTAACATAGAATGCCATCAGACTGCACAGGACTGCTGCACGGAAGCATAACATCTATAATTTTCTTTTATTTTTTCAGGCGCTGCTTTCTTTCATTTTACTTTCTTCGTTCGTTTCCTTTTTTATTATTACCCAAATGCCTGTGGCTATAATTCCGGCTTGTGCAAAACTGTTCTATCGTTGTATCGTCTGCGTCGTTGCTTCCGTCTCCCCCAATTTATTTTTTGCTTCTTTCTCTTTTCGTTGAGGGGCAATGAAGTGCATGAGAAATGCCAAAGAAAATGCCAGGCTCTTTGTTCTCTATGCTGGCTCTAATAAACGGTTGAAATGACCACAGCCACACACATATACAAATACATATATATATGTATATATATATACACCCTTAAGACCATGACAGTTGCCTATATAAGTGTACATGCACCATATAATGTATGCCAAGTGTTTTTGGGTTCGAGTTTTTATGCAGCACTTTGTATACAAAACTTGGCCAAGATGTCCAGATGACGACAAAAGCTTCCAGCCTTAACCTTACGAGTGTAATACATATGTATATACATGTTTATATATATATATATGCATGCTTGTCCTGATGCTTATAGTAAATCTTTGTTATGTACAAATAATCTCGCACACACGACCGCATTTAAATTGAAAAACGTACATGGCACATGCCAGCGGTGCAACTACCATTTTCAGTGGGTCCAAAACCCGTAACCGAAACCGGAAACAAAATCAAGTATAAGCTATCCCCCCTTCCCATCCACCCAGCCACACCCGCGCACAAGGACACCCACACAAAGACATCCATCTGCTACTTGACGGCATTTTAGACAGATGTTCGTCAACGGCTCATCCTTCTGGTTAGGGCTTGTGGCTCCTGGAGAGATCCAGGATTAATGCATTGTTGCGGTCGGTTGGCAGGCATCACATTGTGTAGGGTTAATTATATATACAAGTCTGTGTATATGCATGCATACATATCTATCATCATGCTGACCACAACATTTCAATGACAACTGAATTAAGGATACCCAAACACAAACCCCCACACACACATACACACACACACAAAACTACTTACACTTACACTCAGAGAATGATGCTTTTCTGAACTAAAGCACTAATGAATTGAAAATCCAATCGTTTTGTTTTTGCTTTTCAAGTTACTTGATTTCAAAACCGACTGATAACTCAGAATAAGGCAAGAAATTTCCTCAATATAGTAATACTTAAAGTAAGTGCAAAATGTCATAGTAGTAGCTTAATTTACTTAAATATTACGATGTTACTTTATATGTTTTTTGTCTTTTTTACATTTTTATTTACAATCCGAGGACAATCAGAAAACCCTTCTAAATACAATGACCATATTGCGATGGAATTTACTCCCTTTACTCTACCTAAATTTATCTTTAGAATAAAATGATCTTATAAATATATCTTCTTTTTAAATTTTTTATTTTAATTTAATTTATCTTTTTACTCTGTGTATTTTTTGGGTCGACTGACTTTAAAGTCAACTAAATAAATAAATAAATAAATCTTCTGGCCAAATTCAAATAAAATGAAATGGGTTTCTCCATGAACACCAATATATTTTGTGGAGAACTATTACAATATTTATCGAACAGATTTAAAAGAACCGTAATTGTATTCATTTAAATTTGAATTAACTTCATGTTTATAAACTATTATAATATACTCTACAGAAATAATAGTTTTGTAATCTGGCCTAATTTTTTTTGGCAATTATTTCATTAAGAAAATTATAACATTTTTTCCCTCTAAAAGCCATGCACACACACACACATACACTAATTTCAGCTAAAAACATGGTATTAGAGAAAGTTATTTTTTTTCTGAGTGTGCTCTTACTCATACTCATGCTCATTTGAGCTACTCACCCGTATTGGCCACTTCGCAGGGCAGCACTATTATATCCCCGGCAATGAATTTAAATGTCTCGGAACGTGATATGAACATGGGCTCATGTTTGGACATCAGTCCTTGGGCGCTGGCTGCAAACGAAAGAAATTCAAATGTTAAATATAGAATACAAAATTGCGGACTCGGTTTTAAATTTCAACTAAATTACAGTAAATGTTATTAGCCTAACGCACTCACGTAACATGTCCAGCACTTTACGCTTATGGCCAACAGCCGAAACATAAGCCAACATCATCAGGCAACGTGTGTGTGCCTAATTGGTTTAGGCGATTTTGGGAAAATTTGTCAAGTGTCGCAAAAGTTGACAAAGTGCATTTTATTATGTCCGAGCTAATGAAACTTGTCAGAATTTGTCAGAAACATGCGACGTCAATTTAAGCATGCTCATCCTGGCAGTAGCTTGGATATATTTTAGTGCACTCGTTGTTGATTTCCCAATCAATATTTAGTGTGAATATATGCATATGTATATATGAGAATGCATATACATATATATAAGTGAGCGTGTGTATGGGTGCTAATAAAATGCCCGAGCTTAGCACTGAAAACTTTGAACAAAAGTGCTAAAATGCACTTAAGTACTAAAACTTTTGATATTGGATGCGGCTCTCTTCTGGGATTTGCATTAATTTAATTGGACAATTTTATGGGATTATATGAATATGAAAATTTAGCATATTTATGCGCTTAGGTATGCGGTAAGTTGGCCACAACTATTGCTGGAAGGGGGCAGCAATTATTTGTCGCTTGCCATTTCAAAAGACCTCCAAACGGAAACGAGTATATCCGGTTACCAGCAGTAATCGATTACTTTCAGTGTGACAATGCAGAAAAGAAGAAAAAAAAAACAAAGACCAAAAACAAAATGGTCGCACTTCCGCACGCAAACAAAGAAAAACAAAAATAGCGAAAAAACAACCATCAGGCATCAGGTTCTCGAGGAGCAGACAGCAACAAAAGTGCGTATAAATAAAATGCCAGGCTCTGCTTGCTGGCCAGGATGAACAACAAGAACAACAACAGCAGCAACAATAGCGAGAAGCGATGGCAAACAATTTAATACGTTTAAGCGAATGTGTCAACAGGCCAAGCTGGCTTGAGCCTCGGGGCCATGAGCCACGGACCAAGGCCAAAAGCAGACGACGAATGGCCAAGCACTTTTGACACCGTGACAAGACTTGCGAGGTGGACCTGCAGATCCAAGGGGGAGCTGGAGGTGGAGCTTGGAGCTGGAATTGATTCGATTACGCTGCGGGCACAATAATGAAGTGTCAAATGTTGTATTTATCTGCTGCGAAAACATTCGTGAATACACTCAGTGGGTGAGTGAGTGCGTGTACGAAAAAAAAAAAAAACAAGTAGGTAAGCAAAAGCGGTCGCCAAAATGGGAGAAGGCCGCCGACATGATTCTTACTCCACCAACATCTTCCCCCTCGATGTCACATTTCCGGAATTTCATTTGATTTCGCTAGCAGCTCCTGGCTCTTGCCTTATTGTGTGTGTGTGTAAGCGTGTGTGTGTGTGCTTTGTTTTCGCTTCGCTTGCCCCCTGCCCAATAGTAAATATAATTTCTTTTGTATCTGTACTTCAGTGCGGCTGTCAGTTGTTGTCCTCGCTGCTGCTGCTGCTACTGCTGCTGCTTGATTCTGACAATATTTTAGCAAGGATAAAGGCGTTGGCAGCACGTGCCTGTGCCCTGTCGCAGTCAGCTTGTCAATCGAATCCTTGATGCGGATAATAACGAAATAATGTTAGCTGAAGAAACTTATTTCTTATGGCATTTTCCTTTTGAAGTTCGTCTTAGAAGGGTTTCCGGCTCCCCTAGGTAGCTACCCCTCTCACTCTATCTCTCCTCGCTCCTTTGCGACACTCGACTGCTAATAACCCAAATGACTTTCTGTCACTTGGGCACTGATACACATTAAAGATGTAGCAGGGAGCATCAGCAGCAGACAAACGTGTCGTCATCCAACAGGGACTCACTAATTGGACTGCCGCACGAGGACCTCAGTGTCGGTCTTCTCTCCTCTGAATGAAAATTAAGGCGTATGTCGCAGACAGCTGTATCTACATCCCCTTGGTGGTGGTATTCGTGTCCATCTAGCCATATTTGTTCAATTCAACAACTTTACTGAAACCAAATCGAATTACATAAAGAATATCATTTGGGTTTTCGCTTGACCTCAGCACTTATTCAACATCTTCAATTTAATTCAATTAAATGAAATATTTATTTTTGGTCATAGATTAATGCTATATATATTGAAATCTTCACAGACTTCTTAAATTTTAGCAAAAAACACACAAAATTTGAATGCAGTTTGAACTTTCAGTCTTGATTAACTTTCTTAATAACAAGTCATTTGTCAAAATAAACAGAAATTGCCTACACAATTTACATTTCTGTACAAGGCCAGGCTTCAGAAACCTCAGAAACGAATATTGCCCCTTGTGGCATGTGGTTGGTTTCTTGTACTTTATTGATGTATTGATGTAATTCACAAATCAAGTTTCTTTTAAATTATTGAATTGGACTGGGCAGTTCGCTCTGTGGGGCAACTATTGAATTTGAATTTTCAATATGATTGCCAGACGGAGTTTAGGTTTTTGGCACTGGACGAGCTTTTTGTTTTTTGCGGTTTGATTTGAAAGTTTTTCCATTAAAGTTATTTGCTGAGAATAAGAAAAGTTTGGCTTACTCGCTCACAAAAACAAACGCACACACACACACACACACATTTGCAAATATTCAATTTGAGTAGAAAATTATCAAGTTCGTTATTTTTTTGTGTATTTTTTGTTATACATTCATTTCGGCAGTTACTCGGTTTGCCTTGCCCGCTGACCTTGATGTAAATGGCAAAAGTACGTGGGTGCCGCACAGCAAAGCTCAGCGCAGCGAACAGTGCAGAAATTGAAACATTTTTAAGCACGCAAAGTACATAAAATATGAAAATGGTTGCAATTGCAATTGCAGCAAGCACGGCTGGGTTCAGTGGTACAACTGCTGTGCCACTGCCACTGACACTGTGTGTGTGTGTGTGTGTGTATGTGTGTGCCCCATTAAATGTGAAGCCAAAACGAATACGAAAACAACAATCCACAACCCACCTGGCTGAACATTTGCCTTGCGGTGCACCTGGGAATGGCTTCGGGGAGTGGACTTTCAATTCGACGCTGCGAGGTAGCACAAAAATTTCATTAAACACTGAACCGAGTTGGGCGAAAAAGTAGAGAAAAAAAAAATCAAATAAAAAATAGTTAAGCAGGAGCAGTAACTAAAAGCATGGCAAACTTTAATCCACGTACATTTGCGAAAGACGCTCTCAACGCTGGCGGCGACCAAAATAACAGCCCGAAAAAGTATGCTGTGAAAAAAATATGGTTAAGAAAAAGTGCAGTGGAAGTTTATCTCGTGGCACTTGCAAAACCAACACGTAATTTCCTTTGAGTGGCCACTTATCGTGCTCTCTCGCTCTCACTCGCTATCTTTCTCTCGCTCTCTATCTGCAGCTACTTCTTGACTAGTTGGCTTGGGCAATGGGCATGTCCCAGACGGCTGCATAAATCTCCCATAATTCGAGCAGTCGAAGTCAGAAAGAGAAAAGGGCAACAAGGATTAAAGCTGGCAGCTAAAGCAAGCGTGCCGAACGGCAGCCAAAATGAGCCACCAAATGCAGCCGAATCAAGGATTACCTATAGTGCACAAATACACACACAAACACACACACACACACAAAGCTGTGTATGCTTTCAAACTGATTTTCGGGCCAGCGAAATTCAGTGAAAACCAAAGTTTGTTGTTGCACCCGTACGTGTAGCAGCAGCAGCAGCGGGAGCTACAGTAGCGACCAAACGATACCGCAACCGCCCACTAAAACCGACAATGCCACGCCCACGCCCATTTCCGCCACATGCTAAAACAATCTTAAAAGTTAGCGGGAAAACAATGTGATTGCAAGTGAAATATTCATGAGGTGTAGTACTTCAGACTTTAGACTCGCAGCTTGCAACTAGCAGTAAACTGGCAATGGGCAACTTGCAACTTGCAACATGGCGAGTCGTAGAAAACGCTATTGCAACTTAAAGGTGTTAGAGTGCTGAGTAAAACTGAAGAGTATGAGGTTTCAAAAGCAAAGCGCTAATTTTGCTGCTCGCGCGGCAACAACAACAACAGCAGTTTAAAGCACTATGCGCTATCTGGTTAAATTGTTAGTAAACTGACTTGTAGCCAGGGCCCATAACACTCGCTCACATGTGGCCCATAAAATCTTAAGTTATGCCGAAAACTGTTGGCCAGCTGCAGCAGCAGCAGCGGCAACTGTCGGAAAATTGCTTTACCATCCTCGGCTGTGGTTGGGAAACACAGTGTTTTCAGTTCCTGCCCCTCGTTCGGCTGCTTGCTTTCACAAAATGGCCAAATTTGCAAATCTGAAAATCAATACAAGGTTTTGGTTCGTATGCGGGTTTTTTTTTTCCAAATTTAACAAGTTTTTTTTATGTTTTTATTCATTGAGACATGTCTCAAAATACATTGAAATAACTTGGTCGTTTGGATATGTGAAAATCCATTTCACACAAAATCTAAATCACTTTTAATATTCATGAACTTTTAATAACTGTTGTGAAAAGTGTTTTCAACGCATTTAAGTAAGTTTTCGAAAACTGTTCGTATACAGAAAATCAATAATAAAGTTTTATGATGCTAAAAGTTAAGAATGGGAAAATCGGTAATAATGAATTATTCAGAAAGTACAACTATTATCGCCATTTGAAATTCGTATTTTGGAAATCATTTTGATAAAGCTTCTGCTGTTCACTTTTTAAATAGAGTTTTATAAACATAAATTTTCTATATATATAAATAAAGTAGAACGAAAATATAACTTTTCGTTTATCTGTTTTTAAGTTTTACTGCACAAACACTACAAAAAATGAATTAATTAAGTGTGCAGCTCACCAAGCAAAAAATCCAATACTCCAAAAAGCAAAATTATCAATTAAAATCAGATGCGAAACGAAAACATGTCAATTTTCGGTCGACTTCTGCATAACAAATACATGAATATACATTTCAGTATATTTATAGCATATATATATATAAATGTATATATATATATATATATATATATATCTTATTTTATTTTGACATGTTACGCATACGCACTGAAGCGCAGGCCAAGCCAGCTCCACACACACACACCCCATACACATCCATATGCGAAACAAGGAAATGGGCAGACAACACACACTCCCACACACAAACATACTCAAACACACACAAACACACACGAACACATATGCAATGTGTCACCTTTATGGCGACAGGAAAATGAAATCACGTTGTCCCTCACGTGACAAATGTAATGATAGATGTGCTACTGTGTGTGTTGATGTGGTCTGTGTATAAGTGTGTGTATATGGGTGTGTGTGTGTGTGGGTGCGTGTGTGCTTATGTCCGCCTAGAGTTGAAGTTGTTGTGTCGGGGCAACAGGCACGTTCCAGGACAGGCACTGTAGACGCTGTCGGGCAACGACGACAACACGTAGCGAGATGCGCATTAAATTGTGAAAAATGGAAGTTGCTGCAAATCAAAAGCGTATTACAGCCCGCAGCCCCAAATAAGTGAGACGCCAAGTTTTTTGTTTCGCTCTGCTAACGGTGTGTTTGTGCCTAAAAACATGCTGAACAAATCAATGCCAATGCCGTGAGGAGATCTCCTCCTCTATCTCCTTTATTATATTGCATATGGCATTTGGCAGCGAAGTAGTAGCCCTTAACTGTCGCCAATTGATTGACTTTTGGGCAGTTGGCCACGCCCACTCAGTTTCCGAGCACATGAATATCTCAGAGCATATTTATTGACTTGTCGTCGCCATGCGCCCTCTGACCCGTCTCATATCGCAGTAAGGACATACACAACACACACACACACACACAACTCGTTTCTCTCCTGGCCACGGCATTTGACTGCCTGCTCGTGCATTAGCCCAAAGGTTATGCTGGCTGACTTTGGGCGCGATACTTATGAACGCGGACGCGATTTCCTGCTAACTGACTGCCTCACTGAATGCCTGCTTGCCTCACGCCTACAACATTTTTCACACTCAATTGCCTGGCAACCTTTTGCACAGGATCACGCGTCACAGAGCCCCCACCACCCAAGGAAAAAAAAAAGAAAAAAACAGTAAGCGAAGCAACCCGCCACCCAGAGTCAGCCAGCTACTTAGCGTATGTGTTGCATACAACACGGCAGCCAGTTCGAGTGCGCCCCTTTTCTTTTTTTTTTCGTTGTATTTCGTGCCACATGAGTGTCCTATGTGTGCGTGTGTGAAGTGCTTTTAGGCAGCGAATTTAGTTTCCTTTTTGCCAGCCTTTTGTGCAGTGTCTTGTGTATAAATTGTATTTTTTGTGTTGTATTTTGATTGTTGTTGCCGCCTTTTTTTCTGTGTTTTTTTTTTGTTTACTTTTTTGATGACATTTTTATTCACTGGGTACGTGTGGGTGCCTGCATATCAGATTAGCGCATATATCATGCATAATGGTTACCAAACGACGGCAATGATTTCAATTCTGCGATAAAAGCGAAAGCAAACACAAGAAAAGCACCAAACTGGGCCACAAAATAAGGCTTTAAGTTTTATATTTCACTTATGCGTACTTTTTGAGCAATTTCGTCGTCATCAGAGTGAGCAAATTTCTTGTTCGGTTTTTGAAGTTAGTTTTGCTGCATTATTAAGAGTTCACATTTTGTTCGCTACGTGCGACGGTGCGTATGAGTTATTTGCACACGTTTTACATTTGTGACAAGTCAGCCAAAAGGAAACGCCCACACAAAGTGAAAGAAAGAGATGGAGCATTCGAAAGTGGGAAAGAGAGAGAGAGAGCAGAACAAAATGTCCAGTGATTGACGATAATTGAGTGTCGCCAACATGCGGCATCAATCTGGGTGTCAGAGTGGACATAAAAAGTGAAATTGAATTCGCTTAACAAAATGATAAAAGTCTCGCTGATCATTTATGCAACAGCACAGACAAACAGACATGGAATGTACAAGAGCACAGAAATGAAAGAAAGAAAAGCTGAATATGACATTTTTGTCTCTTTCCAGCTCTGAGCTGCTGCTTAAATATTTGCGCGTGTCAAATGAAATTGTTGAGCAAGCGTCAAACGTAATCTACACAATTTGCCGGAGAAAACCAAGTTAAAAATTCAACTCCAAACTAATTTGCCAGGCCAAGAAAATTTCTCACTCTCTACCTGTCTCTCTCTCTCTCTCTCTTTCTTTATCGCTCTGTCTCGTTTGCTGTGTGCAAGTCTGGGAAATTGCAAAATAAATGTTGTAGAAAAAATCCAGAAAAATTGTTGCCAGCCTGAAAGCATAAATGCTGGACTCGGGCTCACACACTAACACACATACACGCAATTTTCCGGCAGTGTAGCTCCCGTTGCTCGCGCTGGGTAGCGCAAAATGCGTGTATGCAAATTTTCCCCAGCAGACGTGAACTGGAAAAAAATAGCTTGCACTTTTTCGACACACACACACGCGACACGAAAGTGAAGTCAAAAAATAAAGGAAAGCCAAGGAATGGTTGCGAGAGAGGACTGGGGAGTAGAGAACTGGACAGACGAAATCCCCATTAGGTTGGCCTAGTTTTCAAACGGCAAACTGCAGTGTCCAAAACATGTTGGGCCGAGGGCAAAAGCCATGCTATACAAATGACAGATATACGTGAGAATGCACATCAGGCGGCAGAGCAGTGTAAGATGGGGCTTGCGTTGCAAGGCAATGAAGTGAAGGCATTGCTGGCCGCATAGTGCGTTGTGTTGTGGCATGTTAATTAGACAAGTTTGTGTGCAGTTGAATACCTTTTGGCGTGCGTATGGATTGTAAACGGGCCAAAGCCAAATAACTAATGATTCATACGCTGCCACATTCCACGCATAATTAGCCACGTCCCACACCAACATTCAAAGAAATATTGCATTAACTGGCCCCTCGAGAGGGTGCATTGTGGCAGCTGGAGTGCAACTGTAGTTTCAAAATAACATTAAAAAAGCATGGGAGGCAAATAAATCAGATGGTGTTCAACAACAACTATTGCGAAAATTGAGTTATATGCCAGCACACACACTTACACACATCCACACACACACACCCACTCATATATAGGCACGCATAATAATAATGCCTTGTAGCGGAAATCCTGAATGTTGGCTCAGAGAGCTCCTGATTTAATTAGAATTAGCATTCAATGCATTTACAGATGCTGCAAAATTAATAAGCCACAGCCTTGTCTCTGAGGTAAACTCATTAGGGGAATTAATGAGATAATTATTAAACTGATTAATGTTAACTTCGAAACGTCTTCAAAAATATAAAATCTACGTAATCTTTGTGTCTTCGATTTAAGAATATGGCAACTAAACTTATTCTCTTTAATAAAACTCATTTATTTCATGCACTTTTGTGCGCAACATTATCATTGGCCAGTTGTGAATTAATTTTCAATAAATATTCGTGGCTTTAAGCTCATTAGGACCAACCACTCTAATAACTTATGACCAACAGCTGAGCCAGTTTATTAAAAATTCTGTTTTCACAAATTAAATATAATTTGGGAGATACTTTAATTTAATCATCAATTAATCATATGATTAACCTATTTCGAGCGTACACCGAAAATGCTCTAAAATGTATATAAATAATTAAACAGCGCTTACAGTCAAATATTTAGTTCAGCTGGGTTTTAAATTATTTACTAGCCTTAAATATAAATGAAAAGGAAAGGAGGGCAACCTAAAATGAGAGAAAAATGCGTGTAAGTCGACATTCAACCCTTTTGCTTGAGGGCCACGCTTCCTGATTTGTGTAGCAGCTGCATTTTGCACAGTTCATGGAGACACAAGCAATTAAATACTTAAGCGAATGCTTAAAGAGCCCCAGAAAACAAGGGGAAATTTATGCGAAATGCGAAAGGGAAAACGTCTGGAAAGAAAAATACATTCTGAGTTGTGGAATTGTCATGCAAAGTCTGGATGCTATTCAAGTGGCCACGTAACTAAGCCACCTGCTGACATTAAGCTGAAATTCAACTTGTTAAGGGTGACGGCAAAAAAAAATACTAATAATTTGTAAGGGTATAACAGAAGAGAGAGAGAGAGAGAGAGGTGTAAAAGAGAGATAGAGATAGATAGAGAGATAGAGATAGAGAGAGCAACTAGAAATGTGTTTTGGAAATGTGGGCGATGAGATGAGATGAGATGCAAAGTGCGATAAGCAAACAGCCTTGGTGTTAAATTTTAAGTGTTACAAGGACAACACAAGCATACAGACACTCACACACACACACACATGAGCATACATACCCACACACACACACACGCACACTTAAAATGGTAATGTCTGCGACTGAGCCAGCGACAGAGATGAAAGCCACAAAAACCCTGCGGCTGTCGCTTGTTTCTCTCGCTGTGCCACCTATCTGTGTCTACATTGATGTGTGTGCTTTGTAATTGTTTACTATTAAGTTAACGGCAGCCGCAGCAGCGGCAACAATCGGCGGCGCTTAACTCTGCCACAGTTGCTTTCGGTGTCAACGCTCAACCGCTGAAAGTATTGTCAAAGACCTTTCGAATGCTTGCCTTTGACACAAATACCCTTATACCCCAAAGACACACACATCACACACATCACACACATCACACACATCACACACATCACACACACCACACACACAAACACACACACACATCTCATTATAGTTGTCATTGTATTCGTAACTCAGGTGTATTACTATTTTGTGTGAGCTTATTGGTTGTTTTAATTGTCACCATTTACAGTGCACGCGATAAGTAAACTGCTAGAATCAAAGTGCTTGTGTCAGGCAGCGGCTGAATTTAATTAAGTGAGCGGCTTTTGCAGCAGCTCAATTAAATGTATGCCAACACAGAGGAACTGGCTTTAAAGTGATATCCACTTACAATACGCTTACGGCACGTGTGCCCAGAATTAACATACTGTCAACAACGCCATGCAACATAAAGTACAACAGCAATAACAACAGTTGCAACACTCGTTGTTTACATATTTAATTTGGCACAACGCACCTTGCCCCGAGGGTCCAAATGGATCACATTCCTCAGCATCGAAAGCGCAAAAAAAAGGGTCAACATTTTGTGATGGCCGCCTTGGCACTGATTTCTTTCTATTAAAAATTGAGCTTACGACATGCCTATGCGTGATGCTGCCCCCATTCTCTTAAGGGTTGCAAACTGATAAAAATGTCAACACACAATTGATTCCCGTTACCCGCACGACAGCACGAAAAAAAGAATACGGTCTCTGTTCTCCGGACTCTCCCACTCTCTCTCTCTCTCGGTGTCTTGGCCGGGGTCCTTAGCATAGGCAAAGGCAACACTCAGCAAAGTTGACATCACGTTTGTTGTTTGATTTTATTGAGCCACATTTTTTTTGTTTCAGCATACGGCCTTACAGTTTTTCTCAAATGACCTGTAGAATTATTGAGAGAGGGCATGAAAGTGTTGTGCAAATTTATGTACCAGAAGTACAAGAAATTTCTGTATCCAAAAGAAGCATCAATTTGGAACAGCATACTCCAGCGAATTTAATATTGCAAAATCAACTACTTACAAAATAATTTTGATTGAGAAAGCCTTCCTTTGCCTTGAACTAAATTATCGTGATCTATAAAACTTATAAGTCATTTAATATTAGCTGATGAGAAATGCCTCAGTAAAAAAAAAATAACTTTATATTTATTTAATGAAGATACTATATAAATCAAATAATAAAGAAATCACGTAGGTTGTTTATTTTTCAAATCTAAATTTATCAATAAAAAACAAAGATAACAAGCAGCAAGCCTACTTGACAATATATTATTTATTAAATATATTCATTATATTAAAAATGTAAATATAGATAGATAATATACTATATACTCAGGAGTTGAAGTAGTGCTTGAAATGATGCATAGAAGGTATCTGCCAGTTGGTCATGCCCCACATAAGCATAGTGACTTGTTATTTCGATTTTGATGGCCCTTTTCTAGTATGTATGTATCCTATGGGGACGATGTTGTTTAGATGACCCGGGCAATTGTTTACAGCTCTTGGGCTCATGACAGGACTAGTCGTAGTCGGCTACATGCTTTGCATGAAATCACGTCGTCATCAGGCGAACATTACGAGTATGTCCCTGGGATTAAAGAATCGAATTGGCACTTTGAATTTATCGTTCAGGCTGCCAGGAGTGTGATTTTTATTGATGCTCCAGTTTGCTTTTTAAGACCCACACACACAAACACACACACACACTCTGCAGTTTTTAAGGTTTTCAGCTACTTACTAATACTTTTTATCAACTGTTAACTGTTAACTTTGTCAGCGCCTCTAAACTCAACTCAACTTTGCTGCTGCTGCTGCTGCTGTTGCTGCCACTTCGGAAATGTATGCAAATACATTTAGCCAAGAAAAAGACAGAGGAAGAGCAACAGCAACAGCAACAGCTATAGCAACATTAGCATTAGCAGCAACGTCTGCAGTTTTCATTATCTCGCTGTTGGGGCTTAAGACTTTATTTGCATAAGCCTTGAAAATAATATCAAATATTTTGCATTTAATTATCACATTTATGCAGCTAAGTGAAGGCGGGCGCAGCGTTTTTGCTAAACTAACCACGCCCACAGCAAGTGGACGGTAAAAATGCAGAAAGAAATATAAACAAATAAAATTAAAACACAAATTTTCTGTATAAAAGTTTATCTGTTTGCAGGTGCAAACCAGGCTCAACGACTGTTGCAGCTGCCCATGCCAGGTGGGCGTATGAGGTGGGCGGCATACTGACAGCCAGATTTAATTGCAACGTAATACGTGCGTAAGTTTGTATATTTTTAATGTCAATTAAGTCTCAACTCTCAGGCACTGAGGTTGTTCCAGTTCTTGTTGCTGCTGTTGCCGCAGTTGTTGTTCTTAGTGTTGTTGCTGCGGTTGCTCTGGCTTGAATCTCTGTTCAAGCTGTAGTTGTTGGCGGCCGTCGCTGTCGCAAGTTTTAAAGCAGATTCTCATTACGCGATTGTAAAAGTTTTAATGCTGTTCTTTTGTAAGTTGGCCTTGCTGCTGAGGAGCAACTCGTCCCCCTCCCCCCATCCCTACAGAGCCCACTCCAACCACTCCCAGCTCATTGTTTTTCTTTGGCTGTTGCCTGTTGCCAGTCGATGATGTTGTTGTTATTATTGCTGTTGTTGTTGGTGTCTGATTTATGTGATAATTTCAGCTCGAGTCTGAGACTCATATGCGTTCTGGGTACCGGATGCGTTCAGGATATGAGCCACTTTTACAGCCAAACAACGTATTTGTTGTTGTTGCTTTTGTTGTTGTTGCCTTTTCTGTTTATTTTGCGTGCGTCTTTTGCGAGCTGCAACTTATTTTTATGTTTGCGCTACATGGCAGGAAGTAATCATCTTGATGGCTGTTCAAAATTTATAGCGTATTTTGTCTCATTTTACACACAACAGTGTGTGTGTGTGTGTGAGCGAGTGTGTGTGCGTGTGTGCATGTGTGAGTGTGTGTGGCTCTGTAATGAACTACATGATTTTAACATTTAAGCAAACACAGCGCCTAGCAAAGAAGCGCGTGCAACAACAAGAAAAACAATTGCTGAGCAAATTCATTGCCGCCGGGTGGCGACACAAGCAAATCGCAAACGTGGGCGTGACTTTTGTCTAAGTCTCATTCATATGTGTGGGTGTGTGTGTGTGTGTGTGTGTCTGTGTGCCGCAGACAGCTTAACACGGCCTTAATGCTGTTTAACTCAACTGTCGCTAACGCGTTTAACCTGAGGTTAAATTTTCAATTTGCTTTTACATTTTGTCCTTACGCCGGTTCCAACAAAAACCCGTATAGCAAAACCGACGCAAAACACACCAACCTAACCGTATACCGTACTTTTACATACGAGAGCAATTCAAACCGTATGAAACCAAGCCAACCATACAACAACGTTTTAATCTATACACACTCATCCACATACACACTCACACACACACACACACACTGAGATGTGTCCCCGCTAGTTGCGAAGCGTGGGAGAATGTTGCTTTTTGCGCGGGGAAAAGCGTAGGGTTGTTGGATACACGTGTGTGTGTGTGTGTACGTATTGTCTATGCATGTCTCTGTTTTGCCAAACGCCTAAAGCTTTTTGTGTGCCACAGCAAATTACTTGCATGTTGCGGCTATACTCTAGCGCAGAGTTTCATAACTTTGTTAGCAAGTTTGCGACTGCTAAACTCTTAGCGCCGGCAATTTGAATTTTGAATTTGAAATATATCCAACAAGCAACATTTTATGCTCAACTCTTAGCAAATACTGAGAATATGATTTAGATCTACGAAACAAGATTCGAATTTATTTAAATGCGCTTGAGTTCTGATTGAGAATTTGTTTGGTTTGAAATTTAACTCAATTGCACTTTTATCATATTCGAATATACATTTTCAGAAGAACAGTCGTCAAATGTGTCTCAGTATTTTATATACTTAAAATTAGTCACTGTTGAAATCAATGTGAGCAAAAGTTTTCAAGTCAAAATAACTTGGAAATTTCCATAAGAATATGCTGGTTTCGGTGTGTTGAATAAACTCCGGCCCGCTTTTGTTTTGAATGTATTGCTTTAAGGGCCAAGACAAAAACATTCGTCTGAAAGCACGTAGCCAGTGCTCATGCTCATAAAGTCATGCACTTGACTTTGGCCAGGAAAAATTGGAAATTAAATTAATTCTATAGAATTTTATTAGGTTTCAACTAAGCGAGGACAATGGCTCTGGCTACAAGGACAATTCTCTGGCTGTTTCAAACGCTTCGGAAAATTAAACAAAATTGCCGCAAGAAAAGTTTACAAAAATTCACCCCCGATCCGCTCAGCACGGTCCGTGTGGCAAATAGATGTTAGTGAGTCCATAATAATTTAATTTGTTGCCGAAAGTTGATGAAAATGGATGGCATATTTGAAGCATTTAATTTGGTGAAGCACAGATATCCAGGAGATGCTAATTAAGACAACCTCCCACCGGGCATGCACTCAATGAGCTGAGTTAAACTCAAATTGCGAAAATCTATCCAAAAGCTCAACGATGCAACAATTTGGGGCAGCACTCAAAATAGTTTTGGTTTTTTTTGTTTAGCTACAATTTGTATTGCATAGTTTTTAGCACTCGTGCAAATATTTTCACTTCCGCTTGATGGCGATTAAGCGAGTGTGTGTGTGTGTGCGAGAGTGTGTGAGTGCGAGTGTGTTTAGTGGGAAAAAAGCTGACAGCAGATAGTTTTTATTTACATTTACTTTTAAACACTAACGACCAGATAAAGCTCATAAATTACAGCACCACGAAATAAATACGAAAAAATAATTTGCATATACAATTCTAGCATAATTCATAGAATTTCTCGCACTTTGCTCTGATTAAAGCGGCTGAACAATGCTTAAGCTATTAAGCTGTTAAACCACTCTCAAATGCCTCACATTACTTGCCACATGTATTTATTTTTGTTTCACTTGTTTTATACGTCTGCCCGAACAGGGCTGCTGGCTACTGTTTTG
Organism: Drosophila paracracens; assembly: GCA_035044025.1. NCBI lineage: Eukaryota > Metazoa > Arthropoda > Insecta > Diptera > Drosophilidae > Drosophila > Drosophila paracracens. The sequence continues at coordinate 4,342,210 of JAWNMN010000435.1, read as the reverse complement.
GGCGCTGTTCAACACGGCTCTAGCGTTACGTTAAATGCTGCAAATGACACGAAGTCACGTGTTAGATTTTGCGACTTTGGCGCTTGTTAGCGTTTGCCTGTTAGCTAATGCCTAAAACGTATTCGGTGTATCCTGCAAAGTGACATTTAAGTTCAGCAAAGATTTCATAAAACCAGACCGTCACCCATACCCACAACAACCCACACAGACATACCCACACACACACACACACATAAATATATGTATGTGCAACAGCGGCCAATACAAAAGTCACTAAATCTCAAAAAGGAAAACCAATTACGACCATTACCACATATGGCAATTACAAGGAAACTTATCCTCCCTCCACCCTCCGGCTCAAAGTTTCCTGCCCAGCGCTCGCTCTCTGCTCTGTGCGCGTGCCAGAACAGCAAAGTCTCATTAGTTGCCCGCAAAGCGAATGACGAGGACGCAGGACAAAGGACGTGGCAGTCAACAAGCCGCAGCAAGCCCAAGCCCAAGCCCAAGAGGCAAAAAACTGCTTCCATATGGCAGAATCGTACGGCTCTCTATATATGTATATGTATATATACGGATGAGGATGTAGATATGGATATGGGTGGCTGGCAATGGTAATGACGCTTACTATTATGGCCAAGATGATGGCCAACAGTTGCTGCTCATTTAATGGATGCCAGGTAGTCTGCTAGCCTGCAGCTGCACCTAATGGATCTCCGCCTCCCCGCCTTTCTCCTCGCTAAGCGCAGTCCTCTTCTCTACAGCCTGATGCTCAATCAATTTGAGGGGCACTTTTATATTTTTCTGTGCAGTTGTGTTGTTTTCATTTAATGCAACAGACCTGGTAAGTAATGCAAATATAGAAAATGATATATTTTTATAGAGCTCCTCGCTTAATGTGTGGCAAAAATTGTTCCGTTTCAATTTGTAGCGAGCCCAAACGAATAATTTATAAAAAATATGCATAAATTACAATAACAGCTGGCATACATTTATTTTTCCTATACCCTGCAGCTATTAAAATATTTGAAAATGGATATGTTACAAAACCAGGCAATAACTGGCAGATGCCCGTCTATAAAACTATTTTGTACACTTGTTGGGGCAAAATGACACAACAAACATGAAATGTATATGTTAAATTATGTTTCGCATTTCAAAATATTGCCTAACAATAAGTAATTTTTTTGGGCCAGTTGTATAGCAATATGTATACATGAATATATACATATATTTATAAAAAGTAGTAAGAAAATTTACAGTTTTTTTTCGGCACTTTAAACAACCTAGTTACTCTTCATTTTTAACACTGGGTATCTGCTCGATGAAATACGCATCGCAAATCGCATTTTCTTTATTTATTGGTGCATGTGCGATGAGCTTTTAGCAATTTTATTTTTTATCAGTGTGTGTGTGTGTAAGTTTTCTCTACAGTTTTTTTTTCGTGGAAATTTCATTTAGCGAACTGTTTGCTTACAGCCGTAAATTTGCGCTAGTAAAAAATTTAGTTGCGGCAAGGACATTCATGGGCGGCATGTGTGCGTGTTTACAGGAGCAACATGAAAAATCAACATGCGACATACAAATTTCATGATATTTCATAGTTTATGCACGCTGGCCGAGATGATCTATGTTCTGCACATGTACAAATATATGTATATATATATATATATATGTACTTGTATTTCAGCACATGCAAAAACCCATTAACAATAACACAACAATGTTGGGGACTCCACTCCACAAGGGGCAGGCAGAGTGGGCGCGCTGGCGTCCTGGCGTTGTGTCATTAGCATATTGCGTGGCGGGCGCCTATTTGGCAATATCGATAAAGTTCGTTAAAAAAGATTGAAATGTGCGATTTGAGGCGATTTACTCAATGTGCCAACGACTGGCAACAGCAGCAGCGAAAGCAGCAACAGCAGCAGTGGGCGCCTTTAGAAACAAGGGTTGCTGCCACGGCTGCTCCTGTACGTGAGGAGGCTGCTTTGACACTTGTCACCATTAAGCTAAGCTGTGTGTGTGTGTGTGTGTGCTGTGTGTATGCAGAGTGAATTTGACAATTTTTAGCTTGCTTTAAAATGCTGCCAGGCAGTTTCACAACGTTCGTTGTCGCCGGCTTTTATGCTTTTTAAGTCAGTTTAAGATTTTTGCAGTCAAGTGACAGGCAATCGCCGAACGGCGAACGACAACCAAAAAATGGGGCGGCCACATGTCCTGACACACACCTCCTTCCCCCTAGCAGCCGCTCACAATCGACACCCCCTTGACGAGCCATGCTTTTGAGCTCCTCTCAGTCATTTGGGTAGCAGCACGCGGGATTACGTTTTTATCCTTGTATCCTGGAAACACTTTCACAGCCAATTTTATTGTACGCTTGCGTTTCGTTGCCTTTTGTGTTGTTTATGCTGCTGCTGCCCTTGTTGTTGTTGTAGTTGTTGGTGTTGTGCATTTTTATGCCGCATATAAATAAATCTGTTAGTTGTGCATGTTTACGACATTTTAAGCCAGGTCTGCAAAGGGAGAAAATGGCGGGAATTGGGGAGAAATGCGCTGTCAACTTGTGCATAAGCGTCAATTTTATGCACACTTCGCTGTGTAAATAGCGTAAAATGTTGTTGCAAGCATTGGCAAAAGAAAAAAAAAGAAAATGTGTATAAAAATTCATGTAAAGTCAAGCGACACTACTGCCCTCGTTTTATGCTAATCTTGAGCGAAAAATAGTACGAAAACACCTGATGTTGCACACTGACTGTTTGAGGCAAGCAGAGAGAGAGAGCAGCTTGGCAGTGTCAATTGGTCAGCAATTCAAAGTTAAGCACCGGTCAACTATAAGAGCTGGCTACAACCTGCTAAAACAGTGGGGGATGGATGGGTGTCAGAAGGGTCGGGGGGGGGGGGGGGAGGGGGCGTGTACTCTGTTGGGATGTGTATTTTATGCTCTGCACTTGAGTGCGTAATTTTATGAGGCGCTTTTCCTTTTTATTAGCAGCGCTCGACAATAAACTGTTTATGTTTATTATTTGCTGATGACCTACGTGCAAAAGGGCGCCATACAGAAACGAGAGAAAGAAAAGCGCACATACAAAAAATAAAATATAACTCAAGAGCCTAAATAGTGGCCAAGCAGCAAAATGAATCACTTACGGTCATTTGGCAGCTATACGCTGAAAACAAGAATAACAACAACAATTGGGAAATGTTTGGCAATGCGTTTCGAGTAGTAAAACAGGCAACAAAAAAAAAAAAACATCGCCCGTGGATCGACTGCGTAAATTACAAATTAGCAATCACACTAAAACTGAGCGGGGGCAGAGCGAGAGGAGAGGACTGAGGGAATGAGTGCTATAAATTGGGCTAAAAGCGAAAACTTTTCATATTCAAAGCGTCAACTCATTAAATGGCTGTCTGAAACTACGCAGGACCCAACTCGAATCAAATGAAGCACGAAAAACAAATCAAAGTGGCAGATACAGATAAACACAAGTAGCAACAGAGAGAGAGAGAGTGAGAAAAGAAGTAAGAGAGGGAGAGAGAGAGAGCGAGAGAGAGGTGTAAATGCTGTCGGAAACGGATGCGTGTGCGTTGAGCAATTTGAAAACGGAAATCAAAAATTGACCTTAAGCCCGACTGCTGAATGAGCAGCGCTCTAAAGGCAATAGCGATGCGGATACTGCAAGGGGCAAGGAGTAGGGGGCAGGGGGCAGGGTGCAGGGATTTGGTAGAGCAGAAGGGCACAGTTTGGCTTTTGTGGGTCTGGGACCATTAAGTCGACACCTAGTGCGATAGCAAAAGCGAAATGAAGTATAAAAGTAGCAGAATAATAAAAATTTATTGAGAAATAAAAAACAATTTAATTTATTAGTATTTAGTGTGGAAAAGGAAATAATCGATGTTATAAATTTTTGATGCCGGGTCGACTGCTGCTGGTGCTCTTGCTGCTTTATATGCCAAGTGGCTGTGCTGTGTGTGTGTGTGTGCAGCCTTAAGAGGCACATCGAAAACAAATGAATTGGAATACGTTGGCTGCCAAAATAAAGCGGATATGCTGCCGGATACTAGGATACTATGCGTCTGTGTGTGTGTGCGTGTGTGTGTGTGTGGGTGGGTGTTGTATATGTGGTGTGGCAAGTACGTGTCTATTTGTGTGAGTTAGTGTTTTAGAAATTCGACTCGGATGTGGAGTTCAAACGCTTATCAAGTGTGTAGATCTTACTTATGAGTTTAACGGCCAGGCCAAAAGCCGGAAAGGCAAGCAATGGAAATGCCAAAGAAAACGTAACGAAACGATGGCAAAAGGAAACTCAAGGAAAAGCCAAATTTGTTGTAGGTCCGGATAATTTAATTTATTGTTTTCTCTGTTAAATGATGCTCAAGAGTATAATTCAAGGCAGCACCGTACGCGACTAATGTGCGCACAAATTGCCCAAAAGTCGAGTAGTCTGCAGCCTGATGCCTGATGCCTGCTGCTTGCTGCCTGATGCCTGATGCCAGAGGCTGTTATATCGACCCGTCTATGACCTTTGATGCGTGCAAGGATATTTGCAACCGCATGCCAAGCAACCAGGCCAGCAGCCAGGCAGAATGGTTGTTTGTCCTGGCTCGATGACAGCAAGTGGTTGCACTTGCTGGCGCATGAAGTGCTCAAGCAGAGCACGGCTTTAAGCACACACACACACACCCATACACACACACACACACACGCACACACACTCAATGTAGTTGCACACACAAAATATGCAAATGCTATTTTGAAAACTCTTCGTGAGCGCGCTTTGGGCGCAAAACAATGCACATTTTAATTTAAGTCGAGTTTGTTGCCACAAAACACGGGCACGGCCAACAAACAGGCATCAGTGGCAGCAGCAGCAGCAGTAATGCAAACAACTGCAGGATATGTGCCAATAAAAAGTTTGGCAAGCAAAGTTGGCGTCACAAAACTGTAACTGCAGCACACTGCAGTCGTGTTAGAGGCAGCCCTTTTATCTGCCCCACCCCGATGTTACCCTAAAATTGAGTGGCCTGGTATCTTGCAATAACGGCAGCAACAAACAGACCGTGCCACATGTTTTTGCTGCACGTCGAGTTTTTGGCTAAAAAGCAAACCCGATTTCCGCTTGCCGACTTAATTAAACTTCATTTGCGTAGCAAGTCGCTTTAAATTCCGCAAAAATGCTGCCGCGGAATTGGACTGAACAAAAATGGTTCAACTGTCACAAAGGGTGGAGTGTGGAGTGCGGAGCGGGGTGTGTGGGGAGTCACATAAACGTTATATAAATACGGCAATTTATGGGCACCGCATAAAGAAATGTGCTGTGCCAGACACTAATGCACTCGTATTATGCATGTCTATTTTTATTCCTCCTACTAGCTGCTGCTGCTGCAGAGGCCGCCAAGGACTCGCGACACACACACACTTACCTGAATTTGGCCTGCGATATGGCACACTGACTGCACTTTCTCTCTCTCTCTCTTCGCCTCACTCTTGTTTAAGCTGCAAGTAACAATCTGTGTCCCAAAAAGCAGACAACATAAAAAGGTTAAAGACAAAATTGTTGTCAAGAGCAACATAGGAGACCAACACAGGCCAGGTCAAGTGGTGCGACAGTGATGTGGTGCTGTGGTGCCACGGCACATCATACGAGTAGCGGCACGTGCTGAGCTTATCCCCATTGAAATTTGCCACAATTTAAGCCACAGTAACCAAGGCACAAAGAAGCGCAAACAAAATCAGACTGAAATATGCCAACAACTAAACAGGTCAGACATTCAAACTGTGGGTTAAAAGCCTGATTAAGGCTTACGCCAAGCCAGTATTAAAACACAAAAACAATATTATTATTTGGCCATAATTTTTGGCATTTCGGTTTAGTAAGAGGGCATTTAAATATGGTCACGATATCTCTGAGGCGTACTAAATCGATGGCTTAGTTTGCGACGGTAAATGAGCAAAATTCATACAAAAAAAACCCCTCTCCCAGCGTCTGTTTTACTGCTCATCTCAGCTGGTGAATTTGGCCAAAATCTTCAATGCTTTTAAAAATAAAATTATCTGATTTTCATTTCTAATAAACACAAAATATTTTTAACTTTGGTTAATTGCTCCGAAAAACAAAAATCATTTAGCTGATTAGGATATTTCATTTTTTAATAAGTGATAAGCGAACATCATGAGACTCATTTTTTGAGGATATCAGATGAGTATATAACCAGATAACTGGCATTGCAAGATATGATATAGCTTGTACGAAAAGCTTATTTTTTTCAGATTTCTAATCCGACTTTGAGCAACACTATACGAGTATATATAATTTATAATAATAAACTAGATCTGCAATTTATTATGCTGATTAAAAATCATCACAGCTATTAAACTATTAAGGCATTTGCAAAATTATGACTCAGCAATAAGTGCTAAGCATAATGTCCTTTAAGCGAGTCCCTCGACTTGTGGGAACAACTTGTTGAAAATATGTTTTTTGCCATTGGCACAATTAGTGTACAAGTAAGGGTATTTCATCTTCGTCCAGTTTGAGATTAAGTATATTTTCTGCTTCTGGCCTTTTGCATTTAATTTTTTACGCTTTCGTTTCTTTGATGATGTTGAAGAGCAGGGTTGTTTGGTTGACTGGTTGGCTTGGTTGGTTGGTTGGTCTGGTTTGGCTTGGCTTGGCTTGGCTTTAGTTGGTTGGGCTTGGCCGGTCGTTGGATTTTATGCCGACATGCCCGCGCATTTTAATTAAGAAATTAAATTAAATACAAACTGATGCGTAACAGATTCCTCGTTACTAATTAAAATTCAATTTCTTGCCATTAAAATGAGCAGCGACAACAGCAACGGCAGCAACGGCAGCAGCGGCAGCAACAACAACCGACGTAGCGGCAACAACAGCGTCAATTACAAGCGAAAACCCTTCGCACCGGAAACCCACAGCAAACAGGGAGCAACAACAGCAGCAAATGGGGCATGGCCACGCCCCCCTCCCGCCCTGTTGCCCCACACAGAACAGCGGCAAATTAAGCACGCAAAATTAATACGCAATAAAAAAGCAATAATAAAAGCCAACGTCGAGGCTGATTCCCACTCCCACTCCCACCTCCCACAGCTCCAGATAACTGAAAACAATTTGTAGTCTTGGACCAGGCTCTTAACTTTTATGTGCATGTTTTTCGCTTACCGTTTCTGTTTTTCTATTTTCCAAAATTGAAAGCAAAAAGAAAGAATCAAATAATTTTCTTAATGGCCAGCAAATTGATAAAGCGCACAAAGGGAACAACGCGTTTCGCACTCACCAAAACTTTTCTATTTTTAGTTGATGCTGCTGCTGCTGCTGCTTTACTAATTAAAAATTCTGGTTATTGAAGCAGACGTTTGATTGATTCACTTCAAATTAAACACAAAAACACTGTGCTGCAGGCTGGCGAGCAAGCTGCGGTTAAGTGGGGCGTGGCTGCAAAAAAGCAAAAACAAAAAAAGCCAGCAAGCTCAAGGCAACAATCGCTAACAGCCTGAAAGCCAAACAAAAGCTACAAAATACTTGAAGCAACTATGCCGAGCATGTTGCGAGCTGAACGCAACGGAGAGTGATGCCACTTCCTCCCCTCCCCCCCCCACTCCTCTTGTATAACTGTTTCTGGCAACATTGTTCGCCATTTACGAGACTAAACGGCATAACAAAGCAAGGCAACAGCGCAGCCCACAAGAGGGGTGTGTATGTGTGGGGGTGTGTGTGCGGGGGGTGCTTGTGTGTGGGGTGCAACGTGCAAAAGGGTTTGCAAATTACTTAAGAAAACTGTTGTTGGCTTATTGGATTAGGTACAGCGTACACAGTGGAAATGAGATGGGGCATGTGAGAGCAGGAGAGCAACCGAAAAGCGTTTCAGATCTTTCAACGCACAATTACCAGCGGCACTTTTATAATTTCTTTGGCATTCTGGCCGGCGGTACTCAACCAACCGTTACTAAATAGCTCTAAAGCTAGCCCCGGCCCCGGCGGAATTTGTATTTGCGTTTACCGTGAAGGATCTTTAAACACACTTGCCGAGGCTACTCGAATGCTGTCTGGCTGTGTGCTTGGCCTATTCTCAGATTGCAAACATCTAAATTTAACTTCAGCTCAATCGCATATTTGCCTCGAGCAGTAAATAACACGCAGCTGTTCAAATTGAGCCACTAAATCATTTACCTGTCATACAAATATTTTGAACGCATTACATTTTTCAGATATATCATTATTTACTCGTCTTTAAATGTTGACTCAATATTGGCATATACCACAAAAATTGTGCTTAAATATTAACAATTTGTTTTTTCCAATATTTTTGGAAAAAAATATAGATTGATTAACTTTTTCTACGAGTATTGAGTTCCTATTTTTGTGTTTACTTTTAAATTCAAAATATCGAATCTTAATTCTCTCAATGATATCTGTTCCTACTTGTTGTTTTCATTGTTATGGACATGTCAAGTTCTTAGTAGTATTTGTTTTTAGATGGCCAACAAAAAAAATATATATATACATATAGATATAAACGTTTGCCTTTACCCCGGAGGCCTGTGTTTTGCCGTATTGTTATACAATTTTGTTGAAATTTATTTACAGAGTTTATGCCACCCAGAATCAACATTGAAGTTGCCAACAATGGCAAGTGGCAAGTGGCAAGCGGCAAATGGCAAATGCCAACAACAACAACAATAACAACAATTGTATAGAGCCAAAGCCAGAGCCAAGACCAATATCGGACCAAAACACAGCGCCAAGTTATGCTTCTAAATTTCTATCCCCAGTGCAAGGAAAGTTGCCTTCGTGGATGCCTCGTGGTGTGCATGCTAAACAGCAGCAGCTGGGTCATGGTCTGAATGGGGAGTAGGCGTGGCATAGCACAAACAAGATAATAAGTTCATAAGTATTATTTGGTACATAATCTAGCCCCCCCACACCACCCACTCCCACTACGATTGGATTTTAAACTTGAAATCGTGTCAAAGTTTTTGCTTTGGCCACGGGGATTGGCACAGGATATTGGCAAAAGGACATGCCAAGTTAATTGCCTAGATTCTTGGCTGAACTCTGAATAAATAAGAATTGAGCTGTGCAAAGTGGCTTAGACAGCAAATACCACTTGGCCAGGCTCGATCCCTGATTACATCTCCATAACGCAACTGGCTGCCAACACATTATGAGGCAAAACGTCAGAGTTTTGCCTCGTTATTGTGAGGACTCAAATGATTTGCCGTCCTTAAGCGCTGCTCGCTGCTAATTAATCACAGCTCAGTGAACAGCAACTGGCTATTTAGTGCAACTACAGCTAATAGCATTTTATCCTTGGCCAACTTGGCCTTGCCACACACCCCCACACACGTGACCCCTGCCCACAGCCCACCACTCTCCTTTTGAGTGGGCTGGCAAACTTTGACTAAGTGCAATTTATGAGTGCATTGCGCAACGCGAAGGCAACTGTGCGAAATTTGTTTACAACTTGGGTGTTAATTGACACAACCAACAGCAGCGGCAGCGGTGCCAACAGCAAGTATAGTGGCCAAAATGCCCAAAGCAGAGCACAACAGGGTCAAAAGCAAACCAAACCAAGTTGGTTAAACAATTGGCTGCACACAAAATGCTGCCAACATTTTTTAAGCTCAACAATAAAGTTTTCAAATGTAATTCAACACCTTTTGCCCTCAAGGCTGCTTTCATACTACTTTTTAAATACTTTTCATAAGCAACGCAACACTGCAAACATCCCAAGCATTTTTGGTGTGGCATCCACGAACTGTTTGCAACTAGAGTTGAATTCGTGTTGTCTTTTCTTTTGGGTCAGGTCTGAATGAAGCTTTTCTTTTCTCTCTTTTTCATTATCTATTCGAGCTGATTAAAAAACTAATTTAATATATTTGAACTCATGTATGTAACTTTCAAAATTGCTACTATTATATTTCTTGGACTTTCGACCCATAACCTGATGTAGTTATGAATCCGTGTATATATGTTCAAACTACGTTTATAAATATGAGATAGATATTTGTGGAAATCAATGTATTTATTGGACGCAACTTATTCGTCGGCCCAAAATCCATTTGATGAAATTCATAGTTGAGTACACAGGGAAGAATGAATAATGCGAAAAAGATAAACCAAATTAAAGTTGCCACATTGTTCCATTGCATTACACAAATGGATGCCATTTGAAACAATAGCTGTGTAGGAAAAAAATAGTTACGCTCTGAATGGAAATGGAAAACTATTTTAAGTTTATATGGGAAATTTTGATCAATACTATTTCGCATATTTCGAGCAGAAGTTGCATACCAAAAATACGATTCAATAAATTTATATGCATTATTCATGAGTATTCAGCTAGACATTGATAAATCTATAGAATTAGGTGTTGAGCAGAAATTGGAATGTGGGTTCTGAAATGCCATTCCGGCATTTCCACGCTAATTTACATAAATATGTGAAAAATAAATGTCTGCAAATAACACAGCTTTATTACTACTATATAACTCAAATGTTTGTCAGTTTGTGGAATGCATTCGTGTCATGCTGCACACTTGCCACACTCTACTTGCGGCTCCACACACGCCACAACTCTTCAGCCGAGTTAATGAGTCTCGAGACTTTTACAGTTTTCACTTCCAATTAGCTGGCATGGCAGCCAAATCGACTGCAGCTGCCTCCCCTATCCACACAATAACAATGAAAGTAACGAGAAAAAATTGCGATAAAAAAGAGAAGAGAGCAAACAAAAAAACCAGCAAAACAAAAGAAGAAAAAGTAAATCCTCAAAGCGTAGTAAATCAATGTCTCCGTAATCCTCACATAAGGCACTTTATCAATCAATGCAGAAAGGATTTCCAATGAGTTTTCTTTTATGTCAACGCCTCATTGGTCGAAGGGTGGTTGGGTGCTGTGGCTGAGGGTGTGGGCTCTCCTATGACCGAGCACACACTCAACGCACACACACATATCCATATATGGCGAACGCGGCGTAAAGTAATAAGCGGTAAAACAAAGTAAGACTAAATAATACAGTAAATCACAAGCTAATGCCACACTCACACAGCAAGCACACAGCTCACACACACAGCACTCACAGAGCACACACAGTGAGCACACACTCGCACACTCAGCTGGCAGGCATTGAAGCAATCAAATTAAATCCCAATCGCACACTTAGACAGACATAAACGGGAACCTGGGTAACGGCAAAACGGCGATAAAGCGTTATGGTTCATTAGGCCCATCGAGTGCTAGGCGGAGACTTCGAGAAGAACGTTGACAATCGCAATGACAATAGCGTTGAGCCGAGTTTACAATCGATGCGTTGTATATATATCATGCCTCACAAGTCCTGCCACACACCATTAATCTACACGCAGAAAAAATAATCACCTTGCATTTTCAGAAGTACTCCAAGAATTGCTAACCCTAATATTCAGAAAGCAATTTGCTATAAGGTAAAATTGTTGCTTTCTAAAAACCAGGTCTGATTTCGAGGAGGATTTGCCTAAAATGAAAATTTAACATTCTTATATTGGACTTTCGAAATTCACAAATAAATCTTATTATACAGATTGTAAGTTTTAATTTTATTTCTTAATTTTTTGAGTGATTTACTAGATTTTATTGTGCTCATTTTCTCTCAGTGTTACGCAGAGCGCAGGGGTAGCGCTACAGCTGCAGCTTAGGGGTTGCTGCTCGGCACTTAATGTCAATATCATTAAGTGTGCGCCCATATGGTAAGATGACGCACCACCAACACTAGCATCAGTGCAACCACTTGAACTGTGCCTGCAATTGTCACCCAATTGCATAGCGAATTCTGATCCCTGACACTTGGTAAATATTTGCTGCAGCAATTTGGTAAGCCAAACACTTTTCAAGGGGCACCATCTGAATAATTTGTTGGAATGACAGAGCAGCCTTGATCCTGCAACCTTTTTGGTGGAACACAACTCATTTAACTTGCAGCCACGCTTCATTTGAGTTTGAAAAATGGACACCTGCGCCGTTGTCGTATAAATCCAATGAAAATTTTACCAAACTTTTATGAACGAGTTAAAGACAAGTTAAGAACACGATGGCCATCAGGCAGCTGGCAGGCGAGTTGGCAAGGTGGGTTGGAAAAGTAAAAAGAAAAAAAAAACTAATAATGAGCTTTCAATGTTAATAAGCCGAGGGGAAAACTTTAGCGGCGCTGACAACGCTCGAAAGGCGACAGCTGCACTCAGCCAAGAGAGTGGAAGATCCAGCTGGGATATGGCAGAAAGGTGGGATGAGGAGCGAGGGCAGTGGCGGGGGTTGTGTCTGCTTAAGCGCCGACTAAAATCCCTTTTATAAGTAATTTCATTTTCGCCACTTTTGCCCACTCAAGAAGTAATTTAAAAACTTTGTTAGGCATTTTTAAAGTCATTTATGGTGACAAAAACAGAAAACAAAAACAAGAAGAAAATTTACTCGAGGCAAAAAACATGGAAAAAAGCCAAAAAAAGAAGAAAAAAAAGAATAGAAATTGAGAGGCCTGCGTTGATGAGCTACTGATGAGGCGTCTGCTTGAATGTCACTCGGAGTATGCTCCGAGATTAAAAAAAGAAAATTTTGTTGGTAAAAAGGGCAGGCGTAGTTGGAAAAAAAGGAATAAGTCAGTACGACAGAAAATAATGCCGAAAAACTTTGCAATCGCCTTTTGTTTTGCGCAAAATTCACAAGAAAACAAGAAGCAACAGAAAGCTGAGAATCGAATCTAAATGACTAAAAGCTACCTCTTAAAAAAATAATTGGGATGAATCTTTGAGGCATAAGATGTTAAATTTAAATGTATAAAACTGTTGAAGCTATGTGTTGCATATGCTCTACTAAGAATGATAAAATTTACCCTGTAACTAGTACGAGATAACTTCCAAATACTCAATCAACTAAATACTCTGTTCAGAGGAATCAGCAAGATATCAAAAGACAGCTATAAATAAATAAGAGCACAAGTTTCAAAGTGATTTTTGATGTCAATGGTAAGCTGATAAGTCTGCGACTATTTATTATACTTCTGTCTAAGAATCTGTGATTAAGATCAAAGCATAGAATGTTCAAGGTTAACACACACCATTCACTATGTGTGGGTATTCTATACACATAAAAGTAACTTAAAAAAAAGGTTTCTCAAGCAGCACATAATAATGATTTTTTGTACCACTTCCCACTTAACATCATAAAGCAAGCGCATCATTAACTCAACTCAACATCAATTGGGCCCAGTTCAAGTCTAGCTAGGCTGGCAATTACTGTACATAAATAAATGTTGTTTATTTGGTCCACTTCAAGCTCTATCTTTCTCCACAAATCATCAGCTATATAGTCAAATTTTTGTTGACAAATCGCCGCATTTGGAAGGCTCAGAATGTGCAAATCTATCCATAAATATCAGAATGATTTCTGGCTTTTTCATACAGTTCAACAGAAAGAAAAATATGAAAAACGGAAAAAAAATTCTCCTGAATATGAAATGAAGCAACTGGACAAATGTTGCCCAAGTCCTTCCACCCCAGGTTTGTGGAAATGCGTGTCCATGTCCTTGGTCCATTGCCACTTTTTGCGCCGAGTATAATAATGATAATAAAGCCGCGCATTCGCTCTCCAGCACCAAGCAGCTGTGTGTGGGCGAGCACTTCATTGAGTCCACGCGGATGGCGACGCCCCCCTCATTGACGCCCATTGTGAGACAGCTGGCGTTGAACTTAAATTAGCCTGTAGACAAACACACACAGAGAACGGAATCCGCTTTGGTCGCAGCAAAAGTTCTGCTTATCATCGAATTAATCTTTCATACGGCAGAGGCGAAACTGGGAAATATTTGTGCATTGGCAATTTATTGCAACCACAAACAGGCGGTTAAGTGTTGACTTGAGTGGTTGAGCCAAGTGTCGCCCCAAATAAGCATTTTATCATACACAGATTGAATGCCGATAAGGCGAAGACTTCAGCTGCTGCCATTTTAGTTTATTTGCCAAGATTAACGATATGCTGCTGATGCTGCTGTTGCTGTTGTTGTTACGGCTGCTACTTGTGTTGCATGCCCCCTTCAAAACAATGCGCAGCGAATTGCCGCATGCGGTGAAATTAATTTGAGGCCTTGGCCAGGTGCCTGCCACTGGCAAACAAAGTGAGTTATTATACCTTGATCAAGCAACAAAAACCTCGGGCATTGCAACCTGTCTATCTCTTAGCTGCTGCTTTTAACTGCAAACTTCTGGGTGGCCCGCAAAATGGCCACATCCCAGGGGTCAGAGTGAAACACTCGAGCTTGCAGCTAGCCAGCAAAAATGGAGGTAATCTATTTGCCTGCCCTGTGGGTCCAGCCAGAAACAGCTCTCAATGTCAGCTAAATCCGGACATTGCTGTACGACAAGCCCCTCCGCCCTCAACTTCACTCCCCAGTCTTACGTCGACAAATGTCTAAAGATAAAGCTGCAAAAATATTTTAACATCCTTTGGCAAAATGCCGGCGCATGCCACGCCCCATACCCCATGCCCCATAACTCCCACCACTCTCTGCACCACAGATGCAGTGAGTCGTCTGTTTGGTAAGTGGGTCCGGCAGCCGCAGCTCAACCAGCACTAAACAAAGTCTTTTGTGTGAGAAATTTTCATATTTTATGTACGAGCTGAGAGCTGAGTGCTGACTGCAAAAGTGAAGCTAAAAAATGCCATAACACCAACAACAACAACAAATTAGCTACAAAACTGTTGCAGTTGTTTGTAGTTGCACTTGTTATTGTGGCTGTTGTTGCTGTCCCTCTCACTGGGCATGTCAATTTAGCCGAGGCACTCGACTCACTACTCTGCCGGCCTGACAAATCCTATGATAATACGCTGCAAATTAAAATTACGATGCCTTTGGCCGGAATTAAGAGTCGTCATTTGCAATTACTTAGTTAGGGCCGCATTGAAGCCAAAACTGCAACTCGTAATGAAATGGGGGCCCAACTGGCAACAGGAAAACAAAATGAAAGTGCTTCGACGCACAAAAATTCTAAATGAAGTGGTGCCGTCAGTCAGACAATCTGTCCGTCAGTCAGTCAGCTCAGTAGTCCTTCAGTTAGTCGACTCTTCAGTCCGCACGTCAGACAGCCGAATGGGCCTCAGAGTCACTTTATTTTATTACCAACTTGTTTGCACAGCTTTTATACACATAACTAAATATGATTCTCTGCGGCTGCTGATGATTCCAAATTCAATTAGCCCAGTTAACAGAGAACACTTGCTTTAGTCTACAGAGCAAATTAATCCAACAACTTTTTCCCATTTGTGGTCCTAAATTATGCAATCAACAGCGCATTGAACTCAAATCCAAAAACAATTACGAAACAACAAATTAATAATATACAATTTTCAGGAAAAATGGAAAAACTCTAGAATCATTGCCCACAATTAAGTCGTACAATAAGCAATTTTCTGATAGAGGTTTTTGTTTATGTGTATAGGATGAGTACACAGCCAAGCCTACAATTTGTGACCTTTAATATCATATCAAATGTCCACAAGTTTCTTCATAAAAAAAATGTCTGTATTAGTTAGTAAACGAATTATTTTTGACCTTTATCAATTCGTACAGTAGCAAAATGACGTAGTTAGAGCTGATTAGCCCCTTTCTTACTATCAAAAAAATTATTATTTCAGTTTTCCAACGTATTAATTAAATCAGGACTGTTTTCTGGAGGTATGGAAATTCCCGATATATTTATGCGAACTATTCTGTGGGTCATTTCAGAGCTTGTTTTTCATGATTGCAGACCAGTTTTCTATTGGGATTACAGCTGGACTTAATGAGCATTAATAAGCTAAAACTTATTTTCAGTGCCAAGTAGAAATAGCACTGGAATTTAAGAATTTAAATTAAAGTCAAAAAATCAACTGATTTCAGTTAATGGAAGTTAAGATAAGTTACAACAGTAATTCCTTTATAAAAAAAAAAACCATTGCAAAATAACGAAACAAGTTATTCAAGTTGTTTAGATTTAAGAGGCATAATAGAGTACAAATCTCACAACAAATATCCACTTGAAACGATGAGAAATGACAAACAAAAAAAAAAGTTTGTGCACCCAAGAAGCACAATCTTCGAATCTTAGCACAAACAATAGTTAAAAGATTTAGCTGCCACAATAAAGTGCTTTCAACATCAAAACAACTTTTCCAAAAACCCATTACGAAGACGAACACAACGAAAGTTGACAATTGGAAAGTCGATAAATTTAGATAAACACTGTAATCGATAGATTACAAGCTATAACTCCAATTAAATGATCAAGAGCAACAAACACAAACAAAGAATAAGCAACAAGAAGCACTAAGGATTGAAGTGTGCATCAATCTAATAAAGGAACTTGATGGACGTGGCTCGTCATTAAGGCTGAAAGGATTTGTCAGTGACAGCCAGCCAAATGATATGTTGGGAAGAGGCAGCCGGGTGGGGGAAGGGGGATCTGGGTGGTAAATGGAATCAAGAGTGGGGCAGATCAAAGCTGTGGTCAGTGGCCAAGGGCCAAAAGGACTACTTAGCAAGGGTCCGTCGTTGCCAGGCAGCCGCAAAGCAGCTTTCACCATGTTGCAAATAACGCATGAGTTTTTCTTCTCAGTCAGAGACAGAGAGAAAGAGAGAGAGAGCAAAAGATAAAGAGTGTGTGAGAGAGAGGGAGAGTAACAGAAGCAGAGAGTGCGTTGGAATAAGACATGAGCCCAGGCATTGTCTGGTGCCAAGTGCGGCAATAAACTTGAATTGCTGACAGCAACCTGGATTCGGCAAAGACATGGCCAGAGTTGGGTGTCTTTGCCACTGCGCGACTAATGTCGAATCGTCACATTCATGGCCATCAAATTTAACTCCTTACAGCGTGTCATATTTTTGGCTGGCTGGTAGATTTGTGCGGTTTTCCGCTTTATGCTCATCTTTTAATTGTCAATAAAATAATCATTTGCAAACATTTTGCACAAATACAACCGCAGCACGTGCCGAAAATACACGACTTAAGTATGTAAAGCTGCAAATTTTTATCAATAACCGATTGAGCACCGAAATGGGTGGAAGGATGGGTGGGAAACCACAGAAATTTCACAAAAGTTGAAGAAGAACGAAGAACGAACCAAAATATATATATACATATATATATACATATACATATATATAAATATATATATATATTTGTATATACATGGATGTATGTACATCTTGAGAGGCCACACTTCAAGTTATTGACGAGATAAAGTTGAAGATTTTTGTGTGCATTTTGTGAAGTGCCAGACGGCAGCCCATAATGATTGAGGTCCTAGAGCGAAGTCTACCAAGCCAGAGGAGTTTCCGAGCCAGAGCTGATGCCGTTGAGTTGTTGATGCTGAGCATGGCACCATCATGCCAAGGATGTTGAGAGTTTTGATGGCCTCAGCAACGACGGCAGTCAGCAGCCGCAGGATGCCAGGAGCTTAAGATTTTCCCATGCCCCATTGTTATTGCGAGGGATTGTGTGTGCTTGTGTTTGCATGTGTGTGTGAGTGTGCATGTGTGTGTGTATGTGTTGGCAGGTCTAGTTTATTTGCTCAAATGCTGCTCGTTTGCTCATGACACCAGCAAGCAGCAACAGCAGCCGGCAACAAGAAAAAAAAGCGAGTGAAAAAAAAGCAATAAAAAGCCATACGAAGCGGAAAAAAGAAAACATTGTGGCTAAACAACAATGCCAACAGCGTAACGCACACTTCACACACACACACACACTCATTCACTAACACACATACACACACATACCTCATCGATTTTCACTTGAACGGGGAAAACGCCGTCGAGCAATTCTCTGGAGTCGTACAAACAAATGCGCGTAAATTTTGCTTAGCGCAAGTGCAAATACTTGACACAGCCGCACCTAAAACAAGTGCCTACTAAGCGAGCAGTGACAGACTGAAAGATACCCTATACTCTTTTTAAGGCATCAGACCTCAGTTCAAACTCTACTTCAATCATAGTAAAAATTAGCTTAGTCTTTGAATTGCTATAATATTGTTTTGTATGCATATGAGCGACTTACAAACACCCTGTGAAAAGTCGCAAATATTAGAAACTATTCATGGCAATATGATAGACTAAAATATAACCCATTAAAAATAGTTCAAATCATAGCATCGCACACACTCAAAATACCTAGAGTGACTTAGGTCAATGCGCAAAAATATCCTGTAATCACATTTAAAAGATTACAATTCTGACATACAGCTACTCAATCAAATGTATAAGAAAGATTCACTGCTCGCTTCTACTTGCCCCGCCGACAACAGTAAACACCCACTAAAAAATATCGTTGTGCTGAGCCGGTGAACCTCATGTGTTTGAGAGCGTTTTGCATTTACATTTGTTGGCATTTTAGTCATATGTCAATATACTCTTTGAGGCTGTTTGTGGGCGTAACTTTAACGCTTGACTTGGCTTATCGTCCCCATAGTCCTTGCTCAAAAACACGCCTTCGACAAAGTTTCGAGTTTATCATTATTTTTCTTGTGTTTATCCTTTTTATTTGTTGATTTATTTGCATGTGCTTGCGAAGCAGTTAATAAATTTCAGATACATTGAACTCTTATCTCGGACAGCTAACGAGAAACTTTGCGAATATCGAAAGTTTTGTGGCAAAGTTTTCGCAGGTAATAGTCTAACCTATGTCAAGTTGATTAGTTTGTGGCCAAGACAGCTGGCTAAAAACCCAGCCTCAGGGAATTCAGATAAGACAAAGGCATGCGTGTGCCTTGTCTCACAAATATGACAACAAAATGAAAAAAAAAAAACACAAAATAAAATAAATGATAAATTCAGCACTGTATCAGTTTTGCATTCATGAAACGATTTGCACGCCAGCATCAGGCTCAATGATAAGCATTGGTTTGCATTTGACTCGAAGTGTGAGTGGAGGCAGCCACAAATGCAAATATTTGAAGCAACAGCCAAAAGCAGCGGGTACAAATTAACAAAAAACAAAACAAAAAAAAAAGAGAGAGAAGCAAAACCAAACCAAACCAAACTCGACTCAAACTCAACTAACTGCAAACCGAAATAATTGTTACCGACACTGACACAACTTTTGTTGCAACAGTTGCTGCTGCTGCTGTTGCTGTTGTTGCAACAGTTGCTGCTGGCTGATAGCGCAGACAAACGTCCCGCAGCAATTGAAACAACAGCGAGTCGACCAAGAGAGAGAGATAGAGAGAGAGATAGAGAGAGAGAGAGATAAAGAGATATATACATAGAGATAGAGTGACGGACCCGATTCGGATTTGGTTAGAAACGGATGCAATGCCAATGACTGACGCTGGTTTGGGTGGTGTTTGGTGTTTTTTGGTTAGACGGCTGCCTGTGTAAACTTGGCAACACAAAGTAAAGTTATTTGCGGTTCATTATTCACTTTTGGATTTTATTTCCTCGTGGTGCACTGAAACAACAGCGGCGACGTCATCACGATCGAAAACCAAATGATGGGCAGCAGATTGAAGAACCGTTTCGAGCCACGTCGAAGCACGTCGACGTTTGTTAACTTGCCCAAAGCACAACTGCATCTCAAATGACTTGGCAATAGCCAGAGGGTCAGGTTGGCGGGGATGGGGGTTGTTTGTAGGGAAGCAGCAGTGAACATAGCGACATTTAAATACAAAATTTTGCTTTGGCGTCGTTTTGAGGAATTTTTGCTCTTTGCTTATTCATCTTGCAAGTTGAAAAATAAATTAATAATGCATTCTTGCCACTGACAGCAGCTGCAACCGCACACGGCAGCAAACGGAAGCAGGCGAGAGGGAGAGAGAGAGATAGTGTTAGCAGTGCAGCAAGTGGATAGAAAAGGGACTCAAATATTCCATGCGCAACGTGGCAGTCCTTGTCCTAAAATTTAATTGCATCTTTTTCAGCAATTCTAGCACGAAATGAGAATGCATGCAAAACGCTCGCAGAGAGGGTCTTAAGCACCCATCCTCCTCTCTCTGGCAAAGACAACCCTCTCCCTTTTGATCCTGGCAGCAAGCAGTTTAAGCTTTCCGTTTAGTTCAGTCAAGATATGAATACTAATAGCCACTGGAATGTTTGAGTAGCCAAAAGGACATTGCACTGTCTGTGAACCCAGGCAAACAGCTCCCAAGACAATCTTTCGGTTCGGTTCCTTGATTCTCGTTATTTCCCTTCGTTGGGGTTGGTCTTTTGGGGGCTGCAGTTTTCTGTTCGCAATGTCATTGCTCTTCTTTGATACCGTGGACATTCGCATAAATGTCAGATTGAGTTTTGTGCGGCGCCAAAGTTGAGTCCTTGAAATGCATTTGAATGCAAAACTCGACAACCAGTTGCCCAAGCCCACCCTAAACCCCGTCAACGACCAGAGGGCTGGCATGTTGAAACAAAAACGTTGCAAAGAAAAGCAATTAGCGAAATTAATTGCTGAAGTTTCGCCTTTGAAATATTTATCTGCCCGAGTGAGATTAATTCAACAAGAATATTGCCATGGATATGCTCAGTGCCAGGCACAATCTTTAGCCTTGTCAATTGAATAGCTTAGCGGTTGCTCATCCCTTTTCAACTTTGTCAGATTGACCTGCCACAAAGGTGGATTTTATGCTCTGAAGATGCAACAAGATAAGCCAAATAAACAGCTGCAAAAATTCAGGCAATCAAATGAAAAGAGTTTTGTTATTCTCTTTACATACATAAATATTTAAAAAAAATATTGTCAAAAATTTCAGATTGGTGGCAAACTCTTGTATAACATTTTAATGTATTTCATCCTTTCGGCTTCTTAGTCTATTTAAATAATCTGTGTTAAAATGGATTGAATACGCTTTTTTACGATTTTATTTTACAATGGCCTCTCTGGCCAAATTAAGGTCAAAATACGTTGTGGGCAAAGGATCAGCTCTTGTTTTATTGGATTTGAACCCATTTTTAAAAGCTCTGATTGAAAAAATAATGCAGACGTCAATGAAAAAACAGACAGAAAAGTGTTGAACAACAAATGCGAATAAATTAAGACTAGATAATACCAGATGAGTACAGCATAATATCTAAAATGTTTGAACGATTAATCGTATAAAGTATTTTGGATTAAGCTGTTAAAGAAAAATAAAACAAATCCTCAGATTAAATTAGACTAAGTCTCTAAGCTATATTAAAATGATAGGCAATTGTAGTATGTGAAAGTGTTGAACTTACCGCTTTCCCAGTGCTGTGACAGCAGCATTGCAACAATGGTGACAAGGGGCAGAGTGCGGCGAAGCATTTGGGCCAGAAATGTCCTGCTGCTGCGGGTATGTCTTCGCTTGTCCTTGCTAGGGCTAATTGTCGCCATTGGGCTGTGTGACGCCATTTTGTAGCTGGCTAAAGTTGCACAGTTGTTGAAGCTGTTGTCTCTCTGATGCTGTTGTTGTTGTTGTTGTTGTGGTTTGTTCTTGTGGCTGTTGCACTCAATTGGATTTGAAAGACTTTTGTATGTAAGCTGTCGTATTCGGGTACATTGAATTTATTATATCATTGTTGCTGCAGGAAGCCGCAGATTCTAGCAAAAGTTGCTGCCGTTTCCTCAAGTGCAACTGCAGCAAGCAGCAAGCAGCAGCAGCAACACTTACGGAATTTTAATTATTCAAAATAGGTTTTTAGCACAACGACTCCGAGGGCACAGGACTCGTACCACAGGACTTTCCCTCTCTCACTCACTCTATCTCTCTCTCTCTTTCTCTGTGTTTTAATTGCTTGTTCTGCTGCAATGCATTTTCCCGGGGCGTTTGCAAATTTATAGCTGCAAAATAGAAGCAAAAACAATATATGTATATATGTGTTAGTTTTCTGCATAACCACAATGTCCTTTTGCCGTGTGTTTTTCCTCTATGTATGCGTGTGTGTGTGTGTGTGTGTGTGTGTATTTATATATTTGTGTGCTGCGTAATGCTGCTAAGCCGTTGTGCCCGAATACATAATTCCTATGCAAATAAGCATAGACCAAACACTAAAATTTATGTGCGCGCTGCGTTTTGCCTATCTGCACACAGAGTGCCACAATTGGGGCGTGAGAGGGACGCCCATAAACACAGGGGCGCTGCAGTCTATATTGTTTGCTGTTTTTCTTTTTATTGTGATATTTTTTTTTTCTTTGGCGAAATTTGTGGCCCGAATAAAACTCAAGTAAGGCGTAAAAATATCTAAACGTTGCGATGGCACAAGCCTGAAAAAAAAAATCACAGAACACGCTGCCAAATTAACAGAAATTCGGGTAGCACAAATTTGTTGTTGCATGTCACCAAAGCAAGGCAAAAGCCCATCTCTCTCTCACTCACTCTCTCTCTCTCTCTATCTTATTCCCTGTCTATGCTTTTTTTGCTGTGTATATCTGCAGTCAACGGCAAGCCAACTGAAATAATCCTGAAAAATATTGTTGGCTTTGATTTGGCGCGGCTTTTCGCTGCTTTTTTATGTCCCTTTGATATTTGCTCTGAATTTTTCTTGTATCTTTTTTTTCATTTGCCCCGACGCTCTATTTAATATGACATAGCAGTTCTGCATGCATGACCCACAAAATAGTACAGAAAAGACTAACTGCGCATCATTTGCTAGCTGCATGGACACACACACACACACACACTGTCCATAAACAATTCTATTAAAATTAATGTAGCATATTTTTAAAGGCTACGCATGGGAAAGAAACTTAAATGCAATACAAATTGATTCGCATTTACTAGATGATCGACAAAATGAGTGACTAGACCGACTGGCAGATACCCTATACAGACACCAAGCATATTGTTGACTCCGTCTTCAACACTAAACTTCACAAAGCGAATTAAAAACAAAACCTAAACCTACAAAAAAAAAAAGTCAAACGAAGCAACAAATTGGGACGCAAGTAAACAGTAAAAGATAAAGAGAAGCTCAGGGGCGAAAAAAGAATAAAAACGAAAAGCACAAAAAACAAACAGATAAAGGAGAAGGAAAAAATAAAAAGAAAATACCCAGCAAATATGATTGATTTTATGTGTTTGAGCTGTGCAGCAAGGTCGAGTGTTAGCAGCTGAACAGCTGAAGAGTCCTGAGTCTTTCATAGCTAAGGTCCGTGCCAATGACAAGAAAGGCCCGAAGGATATTGTAGGAAGTCTGCAAGAACACACAAGGATATTACTTATGTACATACTCGTCCAACGCCTATGCGGAGTTTTTTATGCACAAGGAGATAAGCGGCAAAGAGCTAAGAGTGCCCAAAATAGGGAGCCAATTCTAAGAAGGAAAACCGAAAACCAAACCACAACAACAAGAAAAGAACCACACACGCTAACACACTCCTATACGGAAGACATGCGTATGAGAAAATTTGTGTATTTGCCATAAAATAATTTATCAATTGAAAAAATTTGTAGACAGCACTCGGTGCTGGGGGAGCCAACCAAGAAAATACTGTACGATGCGAAGAAAAATGCCCAAGCACTTTATATAAAAATTGTGGCATGTGTATTGGGTATGTGTGTTGTGTGTGTGTGTGTGTGTGTGTGCCTGTGTGTGTGTATTTGTGGGTAAAATTATGACAGGAGGAAATAAAAAAGCATAAATTTATTACTGGGCAAACGATGACTACTAAAACTTGGCCACAGGCCCGCTGGGAGTGCGGCGCGCTGCAAGCGAGCATCATAAATAATCGAAGGGGCGACAATATTGAAAGCCAGGACAATGAACAAGGACGCAAGAGGCAGCGTCGAATGCACTGACATTTTTCCCAAACAGCATAAATAAACATAAATACAATTCGATTGCCAGCCAGGGAACGAACGAGAGATTGTAGCAAGGAGCAAACATTGGCCTTGTGCTGCTGGAGGGGGGAAGGGGGTCGAGCGGGTTGCGGCACACGCAATGCCCCAGCGACGAGGCGGCGACGTGGCAGCAAAAATAATTGTACGAGTACATACAACAATTTGCCATAACAAGGATATCAAATTTGCGCACTGGCGGCAGCAGTAGAAGCAGAAGCAGCGCAAAATAAAAAGGATAACGAGGCACAATAAAAGAAATGAAATCGTAACCCAAACTGTTACTAATTGGACAAAGCAGCCAAACAGCCAAACAGCCAAAAAAGAAAAAATCAACAAAAAAATTCAGAGAAAGCCGTGGAAACCAAGATAGCCGACAACACCAACAAGAGCTTATATGGGTAGATTTGTGTGTGTGTCTGTGTGTGTGTGACCCACGGCTCAGTATTGTCTGAGTACTAGTCAAATTTCGAGAAAGTCCAAACCAAAAAAGAACAAACAAAAAAAGGACAAAAATCGAGAGTGCCGAAAAAAATGAATACCCTCTATTTGAATTAAGAACACATTGATTAAAGATCTATAAAAAACGAGAAGCACACACTTAAAATATATATTATGGAATCATATAAAAAATTTAATTTTAATTTAGTATAATTAATACAGAATCTGTTGATTGAGGATCAATTAAACAATCAAAACAAATCACACAATTACTTTATTTAAAATAATCAACCGACTTTCCCCTTAAACTTAAGCATTTTGAATATAAAAAACAATTAAATAAAGATCAATAAGCAATCAATAAAACTCAGCTGTTGCTAATAAATATATAATTACGTCGCTCCACATTTTCAAAGCTAGGCGAAATCCTCTTTAAATATTTATATGCATACAGGGTATAAAAAACCCAAACAAAAAGACAAAAAATAAATACAACATAAAGGGAAGGACAAAAAAAAGAGTTGGCTTAGTTAAGTCTAATTTTGTTGGGAGGCAGAGTGCTTAAAAAATAATTACGCGTTGGCAATCAAGAAGGCGTCGTTATCGTTGTCGCTACAGGAAACCGGATACGGATGTGCATGTGCGCGATGTCAGCATCCGGCAGACGGGTGGGCATTTGGAGCTGCTCTGGGCGTAGCCATCGAATGCAACGTGCCGAACTGACCGCAGTGTGGGGTACAAATTGAATTTGGTTGTTGGTGGACGCTTTTCCACAAATTCGCCAACTTACAAGTAATTAGGCAGCAGCCACCCACACAAACTATAGCTGAAGGACACAAAGGACATGAACACACGCGTTGTCAGTCGCTTGGCGCCGTTTGCTTTTTTGGTTGATTGTCGAGTGCGACTGTTGGCTAATTGCACAATGTGCTGCAACAGCAGCAGCAACCACGATGCCGTTGACGGTTTCTCATTCGCTCTATCTCTATCTCTCTCTCTCCCTCTCTCTTTCTCTCTCGGGGTTGCTCTTCTTGATTTCTTTTACGTGTTTGAGTTGCACTTCTGCCTTGGTAATTACCAATTTCAGGCGCCAATTTGGCTCGTTGCTGCTGGCCAGCCAAAAATTTAATTAGTTTGACAACCAAACGTCAACTTGTGTGTGCTCGCGTGTATGTGTGTGTATATGAGTGTGTGTACTTGTGTATAAGGAGCAGTGGGACAAAAAAAAGAAATATAAAACAAAAAACATCAATGAAAAGAACAAATTTTTCGACTGGCCTCAGGCGCCATGAAATTATGAGCAATCACAGCTAACCCTTTGACCTTTTGTAATCTCTTTAACGACACGACGCCAACAGCAACAAGAGTAAGAATGAGATGAAGAAGCATCACTCAGTCAGTCAGTCAACCAGTAGGTCAGTCAGTCATTTGAGCAATATTAATTTACTTTACAAGTGTTGCGTCAATTAATTTATTTTAAACCCTTCGCACAAAGCAGTATAACTTTGACACTTTGACAACAGCGGTACACTTAAAGGCCGGAAGGACATGCCTCGAATAATAGCACTCGATTTAATTATTAAAAACACCAGTTTTCGTCCCGCCGCCTTTCGAGCGTTACTAATTAAAGTCGACGACATTGAAAACTCGACCTCAGGCTAGTCTAATAAATGTCTATCGCTGGCTTCGGTCTGAATTATTCACACTTTTTTCTAGCAGCAGATCAGCTGAGGCTGAGTGGATAAACGCTATGCACACACACATACACTGAGCGAAATGTGATGTTCTAAATTCAAGCACCTGTACAAGCACTATTTCTTCATATCGAAACCTAATGAAAAAAGACTGAATAAATTAAGTACAAAATATTTAGCGCAAGCACTTTTGTACTTATAAAATTAGTTTCACAAAATTCTTGTAATTAGTTCAAGAAGTAAAATTTATGAATCAAGCTGATTAAGTCATGTTGTAGCATTAACTTATATACTTTAAGTAATCGTGTTCACAAATAAAGAAATAAATATTATTTTTGGTAAGTTTTATAGGGGGGTAAAAATATTTTTTTAATTAATGCAATTGAAAATAATTAACTAATATTGACATTGAACGGACTTTTGACAAAGTCATGTGTTATTTTTGTCAGTGTAGAAAATAGAGCTGCATTGGCAGCACGAGTCAATTTCAAGAACACTCAATGGGGCAGCTGCCCCATCAAAGCAGAGCAGGCCGATGCGGGCGCTGCTGCTGCTGTTGCTGTTGCTGCTGCTGAAGCCGGAAGAGCTCTTCACAGTTTATAGCTTTCAGTGGCACTTGGCAAGTGCAAGCGCAAAATTTCAGAGCTTGCAGTTTGTTTTCTATACAAGCACACACACACACACACACCATGCCACACTCATAGAAATACGCAGAAGTGCGGACTATTGGATAGTTCAATTGATTAAGTTGACACTGACACTCATCGGTTTAATCTTACACACAACATAATTGGCCGGCATTTTATTTAATCAGAATTTGATTAAATTCAAGCCACTTGAATTAGATATGCACAGTTAATTTTTGCACACAGCGTAGGCCAAAGGCAAAATTTGAACGATGCTGCTGGGCATTTTTAATTTGATTAAATTCATGCAGCAGCAGCTGCTGCTGCTGGGGCAGCTAATTAAACTCGAAAACTAACGTGAAGCCATTGAATGGACATGCCAAGCACTAATTAAGATTTTGTCAATTACTTATGGCAAGTGCCACGCCCCTGCCCCTCCTACACCTTCCCAAAGGAGGCAACAAAAGCAGCAGCAAGAGCAGGAGCAGCAGCAATAGTGGCATCAGCAGACCTAAAAAGGACACTCGCTGACACAGCGTAAAATGCACGCTCTGACCGTGTCTCTATGTCTCTCATTCTCTCTCTCTCTCTCTCTCTCTCTCTCACCTTCAATCTCTTTGCAGCCTGTTTGGTGTAGTTGTGTGAGTGTCCGAGTATCTGTGTGCAATCATTAAAATTAATTTATTGGTTTCATTAACTTGGCCGGCAAGTCTTTAGCAGCTACTGGGCACATTAGTCGCCATTGCTGTTGTTGCTGTGTCGTCCTTGTCCCGAACTAAGCTGCAATTTTTTTATATGTCGATGCCAAATGACACCACGACGACATTTCGTAGCATTCGTTTGGTGGCCTGGGCCAAAATCCGTTGAAAGCATAAGCCAGAAAAACACAAACCGCCCGAGCTAAAGCCAAAGCTATTGCGCTTGGCTGCCCAACAATGAAAATGTATTGTTGTTATCTGCTGGTCGAGGGTGAGGTCAACACAACAACTGCAACAACAACATCAACAACCAACCAGTATATATATAAATGGGCATGGACTAGAAATAATCATCATTAGGCACGACCACAGTCAAACTCTTGAGACCTGGAGCCACTAGCTCGAGCAACAAGTTCTCATAATTCTCTCGCTTTATCTTTCCCGCTCTCCCTCTCTCTCTCTCTCTCTGACTGCTCACCTTGGCTGCAATTATGTACAGTTAATATTTACTTGGCTTTAAATTTTCTGGCAACTCGCAAAACTTTTTGTTTTCAGCCCGCTTTAGAATGTCTGTCAAACAGACGGAAAAGTTTATGAGTTAAGGCAAACTCGCACAAGAAAAAACACAAAACTTATTTAATAAACTCAAAAAGAGGCACGTCTGATAAAACAAAATAAAAATCCATACATATGTATATGTAAAATCTTAGATCTAAATTCAATCAATTTATCAGAAGTAAACATAAGCACAACAAATACAAACAAGTTACCATTAAGTCTACCCAAATGCAACAAAG
This sequence comes from Drosophila paracracens, assembly GCA_035044025.1. Lineage (NCBI taxonomy): Eukaryota > Metazoa > Arthropoda > Insecta > Diptera > Drosophilidae > Drosophila > Drosophila paracracens. The sequence goes on along the minus strand of JAWNMN010000435.1, from coordinate 4,314,159 downwards.
TTCTGCACAACAAAAATAAAAGTTCCTTTCTTCTCCAAGAATACAAAATGTTGTTAAGAAGCTACAACAATTTTACCGTCTACAAAATATTTAAGTATAAATAAAGCTTCAAAACAAAAGTATTTGTATATTTCAGATAAATAGTTGACAAAGTATTTATATATTTCTTTGCTAGTCTTCCCATAAACAAATTTGTGCTGCAGACACAAAATTCTAATGTAAATATTGTTTTTTGAGCTTATCTTTAACTTAAGCTCTTATTTGAAGCATAAGAATTTTAGATTGAAGATTGTCAAAATGTATATGGAACAATCTAAAACTATTTCATAATGGAAAACTTTTTTGTAAAGTTGATGAATATGTTCATCAAGATACTAACAAATAATAGACGTGCCTAATTCAAAAGAGAATTCATAATTAAAGTTGCTTCACATTTTGTTTCATGTTTCAACAAAATTGACAAAGAACAAGCAACAAAAAAAAATAGTTTCCTGATTACTTTTCATCAGTCATGTTTTCAATCCAGATTTTGGTCATAATAAAAATGAGATAAAAAACAAATAACTTTACAACTTAATTGCGATCAAAGGGCTTAAATTCACTTTAACTAAAATCCCAAATTAAAGAATGTGAAAATTTAAAAATATGCAATAAAAAAAGGCACTTAACTAATATATTTGTTTTAGTGAATCAAAGTGACAACTTTATTTACATATTCCCAGTTGGATGCAATTCAACAAGCCGCAAATTATTTTATTCTGCAAATTACGTTTTTTTTTTATGTTCAATCGAGTATACCTTGAGGACTGTGTGAAGTGCTTGTTGATTAGATAGCTGTATCAGTTCTGCATGCAATGAATGTTACATTTGTCATATATAACTGTCAGCTGCTGTCTATATTTAAGAAGTCAAACAGACAAGGCTGCACCACCCGGAAATGCAATGTGCCACCCGTTTGATGCATTGCTTTGCACTTTGCCGCATCGCTGCTGATGTCGAGGCGACTGAAGTGCATTTGGCAAATAAGAAAAATTGCATAAATTTCATTAAATTCGAAATGTCAAGCAACTGTCGTGCACCCGCCGACCTACCCCACTATACTATGCATATTTCACTATATTTTTTTTTTCATGCTGTATATGTATGTGTGTGTGTTTGTGGCTTAACATCATGAATGACGTCGTCTGGCGCGGCTGAACTGAAAACCACTGGGTGTGTGGGATTGGGATGTTTTTACCGTGTTCAGTGCTCGGCAATATTAAAAATTGTGCACCAAAATCCCCAAAGTAATTTATTAAGATGCCTCATGACTGTTTCACGCGCCGTTGACTTCACGCCATTAAAAGCCACGGCACAACCAGAAATATAGCAATACATATACGCATACATGCAAAGGGTGCATAAATTTTCACCACAACAGCACCAACAACAATAGCAACAACAACAACAACCAGAACACAAACATTACTGCGACACTTTTACTAGGCTGCCTCATTGGAGTTGCGGCTTGTTTAGAACAGGCAGCAGATGCATTAGTTGCTGGTTGCTGGTTGCTGTTGTTACTGCTGTTGTTACTGCTGCTGCTGGTGCTGCTGCTGCTGCTTCTGCTGCTGGCGTCTTGAGAGTAGAAGGAGCAGCTGCACACAGCATCTATCGTTAGATTCTTGACATTTATATGGGACTGCTCTGGCTTGGCCTTAGCCATTTGGCTTTGATTGCAGCACCCGAAGTTTTTGTGGTTAGCGCATTGTCATAAATTACTTGGCACAGCTATTGCTCCCAATGCTGCCAGCCTGCCTGCCTGCCTGCCTGCTTGCCTGCCGTCAGTTTTTGTACACATATATACATGTATATGTATGTGTGTGTGTGTATATCTGTAAATCGTAAATCAATGTGGCACACATTCAGCTAGAATTGTGACTCTGCCTGCCTTTAGCCACGCACCACATTGCGTATGTGTGATATATATATTTCATAGCACGTGTCATGAATTCTAATTACCTTTTTTCCCTTACTTGTGCTTTGCTTTGCACACAATTCATAAATTATAAAATTGCGAAAATTTCAAATTGCATTTGCAATGATTTCTTCTTGGGAAAATTTCATTTTATTCAACATATTAAAGCTCAAATCGAAAAAAGAATATTACAAAAAATTCGAAATAAACCCATCAAAAGATAGCCGTCATTGTTAATAATTAATTATGCATATATTAATCTGTATGTATTTTATATACATATGTGATGTGACATATCAGCTATAAATTAAATACAAACTTTCATATAAAATATGATTTGAATGCGCAAATTGTTCGTTATTCATAGAAATACCCGTATCCGATGCTCAATAAAAGTTGCAAAAAATTAATTGAAGAATATTATCAGTTCATCTAAAATTGTGCACAGTTAAATTGTGAATAATGATATCAGAATAAATAAACAAATATTTGTGAAATTATAAAATTGCAGAATATTTCCACTTCGAGTTTACTCTTTGCATAATTTCAACATTTTCCATAAAAATGATTCATGCAAGCACTTTGAATATCAGCAATTACAGGGCACTCAATAGTCGAGAACACTCCACGCTCAACATTTGCAACATATTTTATTATATTTGTGCATGCCTTTCATTTATGCATTTTCATGTAAATGCAATAATCAGCGTTATGCAGTTTAGCGTATCAATTACGACGCCACTCAGCCACATGCTGAAAAACTTTGTAAATAAATAATTATTTCACATTTTTGAGTAGTGCGCATGAAAACTAAAATGAAAGCAAAAATTAAAAACCCAATTCAAAAATACCAACAATTGTTGCTGGCGCCCTTATCAAATGTGGTGCACACTTTAACTCATAGAAAAAACTGGCAAATCAAAAATTGATTTGAATGGCCATGCGGTAAATAAAGTTGAGAATTCAATTATTTAAAGCAAACAACTGAAACGGTCCGGAACCCAACTGACGGCAACATGAAACATTTATTAAATGCGTCAAGCCGCAAAAAATCACACAGCACAACTCTGTGTAATTATATATATATACAAGTTTGCGTACAAAACATTATTATGCACATTTTCCTTTTCAAGTGGGAAATGATATTCCCACAAATTCCTGTTCATATTTACCGATTACTTTCTCAACATAATTAGCAGTAAATCATTTTGTGAATCTATGTATAACTGGTGTATATTTTCGGGTGATTTGTGTACTTCGCTGTGGGGGGTGCTGGCTGGTCAAATATTTGTGATATGGCCTTGCCATTGTTTCGCTTAGTTTATAAATTAGTAAAATTGCCAGTTGGCGTTGCGCTAAAAGGCAGCATGCAGCATGCAGCAAGCCGCAGTCGCGTCAACAGCATTGATAATATAGTTTTCAATGCATTTTAGTGGCACTCATTGGTTGTTAGTCGACAGCTGCAACAACAGCCAAACAGCCAAACAGCCAGCAACATCAAATAACAACACAATAATGTTATAGATTCATTAAAATTAGCAGCGCATTTGCTAAATATACCGTTCGAAAGTGTGTACGTGTGTGCGTGTGTGCATATGTGCATATGTGTGTTTGTTTATGGTATGGAGTGAGAATATGGTTGAATTCTAGAAATTTTCATGCGGGAAAATATAATGTACATATACTGCTACATTCCATGGAAGCAATTGTTATTGTGCACTGAGAGAATATGTCTAATATTAAATAGAATCAAGGGAAATACTAAATCGAACCAAGTGACTATCTAATTTAGCTTTTGGTTGCTATAAAATGCATAATTAATTATTAAAATTTATACTTGTTCCCAATTACAATTTCTCTTTTCAGTAATAATACCTCTTTATATTTGTGCAGACTTTTAAGTTATTTTAGAAACAGACTTTTACTAAAATTGGTTTGGCACTTGCACAACGAATAAATGTATACAATTTAGTGTGTGTCCTATTTCTCTGAGTGTATGTTTACATGCACACTTGTTTAATGGAATTGGCATCTACCCATATAGGGGCGCCCACGCACGCAAGCAAGTGGAATTTTTGAGCTCGGACGCGTTTGTTGTGGGCCCATTTCTGGTTGCCGCTCGTTGACGTTGCAATAAATATCCACGGATATTTATTATTTTGCGGCACGTCACTGATAATTAAAAATAAATCAATTTTTAATGGCGCTTTTGAAAGCGGTGCCTGCGGAAATGCTTCATGTGTGGCCATTTGCGGGTAGTTCGGGTCGGTTTTTGGCTTAAAGCAATTAGCGCCCAAATTAGTTGGCGTCAAAATGTTGCGTGTTGTTTTGGTCGCCCCCAAAATTCAATAAGGCGGTCCACGTGCGAATTTCAATAACCGAACTGGGCCAACTGGCATGCAAAGCACGTCAACACAATTGCCAAGTGCCAGACGCGCCTTTTCGGCTAGGCAAATCAGTTTATGATTCATAAACAATACTTCATCAAGCTGCCATCCCAAACAAATACACTCACGCACACAAAATACCAACGCACATGTTTGCCAAACGGCCAACAATAAAGATCAGCACAAATGCAATACCCAAAGAATATTGCGTCAAACCGCAAAAGACAAAAACAAGTGGCTGAAAAAAGAGCTTGACTAGAATTTACTCTGTAGTATCTGAAATTGGCTAACTCCGTTTTACATTGCTCTAAAGTGAATGGGAAGAAATATTTTATATTTACAAGCCAATAAAAATGTCCTGACTGCAACTAACAAATATTCAAAATATTTTCATCAAATCAAAAAGTCTATTTTGTTTAAAGGTTCGATGTGGCATTGTTTCTGTTGCAAAGGTTTAGTTTAATTTCAGGACTGCTTCTTGGAACATTTGTAATCAAATTCAATTCATGCTCCGACGATCTTAAGCAAATTAAATTTTTTTCTATGCTTTTAAATTGTCAAAAGTTTGAGTTGAAAATATTTGAATTTAATAAATGTATGCATAATAAATGAAGGCATGCCCAAAAATATTAACAACAGATAACGGTTTCCTATAAGCATCTGATCAAAAATATAAACATCACATAGATGGAATCCGATATTGTTTACTCCTCCAATCCAGCCTAATGCTCCCCTAATAAATACAGGGTATTCAAATGCCAATGCGTCACGTTGTTGCAATCATTAGGCTAGGAAAGAAAGGCAAAGGAAAGATGGGCATGGTGAAATACTTGATGTGCGTTTTTGTATGTGTGTCTGTGTGTGTGTGTGTGTGCGTGTGTATGTATGTGCGCTTGGAATCATCAAATACAAGACTCGAACTCGTACATCTGCCACAGATTGAGCGCGCGTGCAATTGGCAGAGTAGCTGACTTGACCGAGTTGGCAATGGGGGATAAATATCTGTATATGAGGCTAAGCCTGGAAATTGATGCGGCCAGCAAATCGTCAGCAATTGTCCTGGCCAATTGTTTGACTCATACATGGGTGGGTGTATGTGTGTGTGTATGAGTGTGTTGGCCACTTTATGACAAACGCGTGCTATGAACTTTTGGTAGATAGCTGGCAAGTATGATTGAAGGTCGCTTCGGCTCGTCGCCTCAATTATGCAGTCAACTCTTTGTGGCTGATATTTAAATATATGTATTTGGGCATGTGGCAGCATGATGTTTATAGAGCAACATCAACGTAAATCTAATAATATAAACCCGCATGCAGAAGCCATGTTATTTATATGCACGCATAAATATCAACAGCAAAAACAGCAGCAATAACAACAGCAACATGTCCTGACCACAGTTAGCTTGGTAACCGCAGCAAATGGCATAAAAGTCAACATGTTGAACGGCCGCTGGAAAAAATATAGCCCCAGCTTTGTATACGCGCGCGTGTGTGTGTGTGGGTGTGTGTGTGTGTGTGTGGGTGGATGTGCGTGCGTATTTGGCTGTGTGACTTTTCATATCTTGGTAGGCTATAAAGTATAAATTACAGCAAATATGTTAGGCAGCAACACAGCATAAGAGACACAAGCAGCCGCACGCACAAACTAACTAACAACTATTAAGCCTCAACATCTCGCCCCCTCTCCCAGTCTCTCTGCCTGTGTGTCTCTTGTCTTGGGCAAGTAATCAAAATGCGTGGCACTGCCATCGGTATACTATATTACTTTATATGCGGCGTAATACTCACTGCAATTTTACACACAGGCACCATGCCATTTTTCCGGTGATTAAGTGTTGATAAGTCTATAAATTAACTCGCCGACAACGCAATGTCTGCATAGAGGTTCACACACACACACAGAGACACACACACACCCACAGCTGTGAGAGGCAAGCATATTAATCATGCTGCAAAGCGAGTGCGAGTGTGGACAACAATTGCCTACTTATTGGGGCTGAACCCTAAGCAGCAGCAACAACACGCTGCCACTAGCTAATGAGCTGACCAAACATTGAAGCTGGCTGAAACTGCTCCAGCAACATGAGCACAAATATGCTTCAAAATCGATTAACAACGCGTCCAACTCAGTTGCCAAAAGTGATATATGCTTATAGTTATTAGCACCAGCAGCAGACTTGTGTGCAAACAATACAATCTATTGTAACACATTTTGAGCCTGATTCAGGAGGAGCAGGACCTGCTATCCAATTATGACTTTAATTGTCTTCAAGCCCATTCTTCAAAGTGAATTATTATTTACGTATATTTACTAACATTGGTTATATCAGTAGATTTATTTTAGTTCTCTTAGACACCTGTGTATATATTTAAATTCTTAAATAATTGAACGATATTTGGACTTATTTCAATGACATATAAACACATTATGCAGATTGCCAGTTGTCTGCTGACAGCAACTTTTACCTACAGCTGACACTTCTCATCAATATTGTATATGGTTGTCCTTTCATACGATAATAACCATTCGCACACACTGGCTATGTAGTTTAAAATAATACTATGTACTTACCCTTCGTCCTTAGAAAGTCAAACAAAGGTTACGCATCATTAAAATATTTACCCCTTGTTTATATTTGGTAGGGATTTGAAAGTAAGTGTTGCTCATATACGTATGAACATTTTCGAGAAAACTTTCACTGATTACTTATTGACAAACAATAAATTTATATTTGAAATTAAATCATCCATATTCCGCTTTTGGTCATACTCTCTTACCCTTTTCATACTCACATTATAAGCAGATTATTGACTTTTCCACCCTCAAGTCATGCTCAAGCAAGTTGTTTACTTCATTGATCACATACATTTAAAAATTCCTACTTCTATAGCCTTGCCAACAATAAATTATAAAAGCCTTCTTTAGCCTACCCATTGTTAAGTGTTTGAAGAGTATCAAATTCAATCCACTTGGAGTTATGGTTTATAGAAATGAGAAATCTATAGATTAATCTCAGACTTGTGCACATTTCAGCGAACTCCATTCCAATACTTATGTCAATATAAACAGACTTTAAGGTGATTTGTTCAATAAATTGTATTACATTTTCAAAGATTTCGACGACGCTTCATGTCATTTTCAGCCGAAACATTTTCACCTGCTCGATTGCATTTAAAGTCAAACGGAAAGGCAAACAAAGTCTGAGCCAAGGGAATTCAATTTAAATGCGGACAAATTAATTGCTTAAACTACGCACACAATTGATTTACACAAATTTGCCAAAGACAACATCAACATCAACAAGAAATCTGTTTTAATTGCGGTTAAGCCAAGAGCAAATTCGTTTTCCAGACAAGAAAACTCAGCAAGTTCAAAGCATGGCCGCGGGCGCAAAATGTTCCCAGCTTTGAAGTGCTCCATTGACAGGCTGGCAGCCAGGCAGGCAACAGACCCGAATAGGGCCAAGACGAAATTAGCATAAAATACAAGGCAACAACAGCACCTATATTTAGTGGGGGGTAGGGGTGGCAAAAAATTAATCTGCATTTTGGCCAGCAACAGAGACGGTCGTAACTGTGGCTAACCGCAACTGGCTTGTGCTTCAAAATACAGTTTGTAGTTTTAGCGGTGTTTGCCAACACAGGTTTTCACTTGCCGCTGGGGGAAACTGTAGCCTACTTCTGGGCGCCAAGAATTTAATTCACCCAAATGGCTCAAAAGATGAAGACGACACAGAAAATAAAAAAGGACAGGCAACACGTTTATTACATTTACACACAGCACACACACACACACACACACACGCACACAACACCCCAGACAGCCAACACATGTAGGGTAAATAATGAAAGGGTGCGAGAGAGACAGCACATAGCACATCGCACATAGTCGTTGATGCGGCACGCGTAGACACATTAAATCAAATTAAAAGTGCGCTAAGTGCAAAGTGTGCAAAGTGAGAAAACCCCAGGTAAATCCCACTTTTAAATACAAATAGCAAAATGCCCCCTAGTTCCTACCACCCACAAAAGCCGCTGACACTCTGAATGTTGTTTGGACGTGGGGCGATTGCGGGGAAGGGGGCGTGGCGGACGCTGAGGCTTGCGCCTCTGCTTTGCTGCTGGAGCTCTGCGGTCCCATTTTTTCAGAGCTTAGCGCCGCTTCTCGTGTAATCTTAGTTTAAGTTGAGTGTACAACACACAGACAGGCCCAAAATGTCGAGAAAAAAAAAGTGAAATATTCTAAAGCTGTGATGCATAATGAACGACTATGTGTTACCCCTTATAACTAACAGTAAAAAACATGAGCAAAGTGTGTCCCAAAATAATTAGACAGCTCATAAAATTATGGCAATTAAACTGAAAAGTACTTATGATGCAATACGGGGAGATAAACTGTCATATACCCTATAAATTTCTCATTTTTACAAATTCTTGTGGAAGTTGTTAAATCTGATCAACTTGAAAACTTTCCATACTAAAGAGCTCTTGTACAACTTGTGTAATTTTAATTGAATTTAAGACACTACGCTGAAAAGAATGTTCAATGACAAAGAGTGAACGACTATGGGAAACACATGTAACTCTAAGTAGATTAAAAAATCTATTGGAGAAATGACAAACTGCCTATAATATTATTTACAGTATAATCCCACAACCCTTAAGTTATAACGAAAAAAGAGCTTCAGAAATGTTTCACTTCGTGACTAACCTCAAAGCTTTTATGGTTTGTACTAAATACATATTTAAGTCTGTGGGGGATTTCGCAAACATACCCTTTATTTGCTTAAGTACATATATGTGTGTTTGTATGTATGTGTGTGTGTGAGTGTGTTTGTATTGTGGCGATGACTGTCCCGACAGCTCTTTGTGTTAAAGTGAAGACAGACTAACACAGTGCTTTTGGATTTGCTCGCTTGCTCGTTTTTTTATTCCTTTCTTTTCGTTTTTTTCAATTGCTTTTAGCGTAATTGCGAAAAATCCCACAGGTAGCCCAAATAACGATAGCTCTTATCGAAATCGCGTTTTTAGGCCTAACCGCAGCAATATTTGCCCGTTGCCTCTTTCAATTTAGCTGCGCTGCATTTTGATTAGTTTTTAACATTTTTGCCTATAGCAACGATGGACAAACACACACACACACACACACTCGGGCTTACACACAGGAACTCAGAGAGCACACTTGAACTCAATCAATCAATTAATCAATGAAAAAAAATGCAATCAACTTGAACTGCTCCCAGTAAGCTAACATGTGGATAAACTTAAGAGGGGGGAAACAAATATTGAGTGGAGAGTCAGGTTCAGCCAGGATAAATAGCTTCAATTCATTAACTCAAACGCTTTGCACTAGCCTGAATATTGCAAAAACTGCAAAATGGGATCAGCTATACAGAAAAAAAAAATGTTTAAGAAAAAAATAAAATGGAAAGATTTATGTAATAAATTTACATTGAATATTGAAATAATACAAGAAAAGTTGAGGACAATTCAATAAAACATAGTAATTAAGTAAGTAGTAAATAAAGTAATAAGTAATCAAATAAACAATTTAAAAAAAAAGTATATTATTTTAAGTAAAGCAGCCAAACTATTTTTATTCAAAATAAATTGTTAAAATTGTTTTGTGTGCCGTTTTCTTTGTATTTTATTTATGTGTCAAAAATATTTCCCGGTGTAGAGTAAACTGTGAGTCTACGTTTAAAAGGTAAAAGCTGCCAACGCCTTTCTATCAATGGCAAAGGATTTGTTTTGCTTTCCTTATATGAACTTTAGGATGGCCGCCCGAAATCTGAGCTGGCTGTTGTGAAGGTGTTGACGAGCTGTGTGCGTCGCTTAGTTGGTATTTTTACGTACGCGCGTAAAAATCACATTTTAAAGCAGTTTCTGGCCCGACGACAGATGACGAGAGACAGAAGAAGAGATATACGCATTGAAGCGTGCGCACTTTTGCGTTTTCCATTCAGACAACAAACCAACCAACCAACAACCAACCAACCAACCAACCAGCCAGCCAGGCAGCCAAAGAGCCAGCCAGACAGCCAACCAACCAAACAGTCAGATAGTTGGACAGACAAACAAAATGACAGACATAGCGGCAGCCAGCACATTTATTTTATTTCAGTTTGTTCTGGCAGTGCATAAAACTGCTTTTAACATGCTGTTTGTTGTTTTTGTTGTTGTTGGTGCCGCTTTTTTTTTGTATTTACAGAACGAGTCCTTTTTATGCCAAATGTAAGCGATCTGCGCACTGGCAAATAGCAAGGCAAAGAGACTAGGGCAACTGGGGGGCAGGCTTGGACAAGCAGATTTAAACCGTTACGGCTTACCTGACACCAGCCAGATGCACACATTTATACATATATATATATATACATACATATATATACATGTGTTTAAATAAAATGTTCTTGCACCAAACGAGACATCGCCGCACTTTGCGAAATCACAAACAAACAGCAGCAACTGGGCAACAGAGTGTGCAGCACGTAATGTGAGATAGGTAGATGAAGGCAAGAGGGAAGCAGGGAGTTCAAGGGGCAAGGGGGCAGTTAAGGCGACAGACTCGACTAGCAGCTTACATTGATTTCAACAGAGTCTGTAGAAAATAAAAGCTGCTCCAGCAAAAGCTTCAAATTATATTTATATGTAAGAAAACTCCTACGAGGAGAGCATACTGCCCAATACACTCACGGATTTAATGTATGTGTTGCAGCAGACATACATTGTGCATAAAAATGTAGTTTAGGTACACAATTAAGTTAGCTTATTGATTTTTCAACAAATACTTTATGCTCGACGTCAACTCGACAATAAATTAAAAATACAGTCAATATATTTTCGCTTACAATCCAAAATAATATTTTATTCATTTTAATTTTGGAATTTGATAAAGAAAATAATATAAATTAGCATTAGTTAAAAACATAAATTTCAAGCTAATCATAATAAAAAATATGATTTATTTAATTTTAATTATTGAAATTAAAACAGAAAATAATTTATAATAAGTAGTTTCGCAACAAAAATATATATTGTCAATTTATCTTACAATAATTGGATTTTTTATGATTCATGATACTTTATTAATAAATTACCCTACAAACTATTTTGTTGTACAAAAATTATAAATAAATTATTAATCTGAAAATAAATCAGAAATCGTTTATTTTAATTACATACACCATCAAAGAAATATTTTTTTTTAATTTCAAGTCTTGATATTAATATAGATAATAATAACTGCGTACAAACGGCATGACAAGCGACCATTTTACGTACTTTGTTAGGGTATGGGGTAAAAAACCTCAGTGTCGCCGCTTTGGCCGCTTCAAAGGCCGAAATACTCGTCAGTTATATAAAATGCTTTCGCATTCACAGAAAATGACAGAGCTCTGCATTTTATTTACATCCCCGGATTGGACGATCTAAGCGACAAAAACGAAAGCATTAAGAAATTGCAAAGCAATTGAAAATGGCGCTTTCAGAGCTCGGCACAAGTTGTGTCCACAATAAAGGGCGGCTCTGTGTTGGTGGGCGCTGGGGAGTGGCACGTCATACATTTAATTTAAATCGAGTGCAGCTTTGAATTCCACCGCTGTCCATGTTACAGAAGTGAATGCATATCAGGCATATAATCGCGGCAGAAACACGAATTCCGACATTGATTTATGCGACGGATATAATATAAAAGTGTCAGCTGCCACAGAGCTAGGGCCGAGAGAGTGAGGAAGGGGATGAGGGCGTAAAATACGCAGCAGGTAGCTGAGAGTTAAGTTCGATTAAGCTAAGCGAAAATAAATTACACAATATTACGGCTAAATGGCCGCTAAAACTGTGCGCCGCAGGCAAAGCGGCAATTTGTTGCACAGCTACAGATACAGAAAAGGGTAGGGAAAACAGTAGGGGACTTTCACACACACGCACACCCTCAAGTCCTGTCAAAGTATTCTCTAGAGAAAACGCGCGAAATTTCGTGCCGTAATCAATCATCAATTACGATTAAATCCATCAGGAATTATGCGTTAAATTGATTGAAAGTCAGTTCGCACATTTTAGCCAGGCGTTGCTTTGAGTTATGGCACAAAATCAATTCAGAGCACAAAATCAATAAGACTGTTGTACAGACCAAGGACCAAGCGAAGCACCACCAACTCTGAAGTACCAGTTGAAGCATTATCCACTGCCGCCGTCAGTCAAAGTCAGCCAATCACTTCAGAGCGACGAGCCACACTCGCCACCCATGCTAATGCCCACACCTGAACTTAAATCCGACGAAGCGGCTCAATTGACGGCTAACAACTTCAGGGCAGAACCCGATAGGGTAGACGCTGTGTGGGACAATCGACTTTTTAGACTCTAATTTAAAATAAAAAAAAAAAACAGCTCTGAGAAATGGCAGAAAAAATAGTGAGGAAACATAACAAATAGCAATTTTACCCCAACATCCAACTCTCGCCTTCCTTAGGAGCTTCAATTGAGTGCAATAAGTCTAAGAATGGTGTAAAGTGCAAGTGAGAAAGCTTCAGCTGCTGTCCCCTTGTCCTCTTCTATCTTCCCATTCACACACACACACACCCCTTCCATTCCCTCTCCACTGGTGTCTGTCAGGCTGGGAAGTAATTTATTTATCAAGTTTCAAGCTGCAGCTTGAAAACTTAATACCAGACACCAAATTGAATGCAACGCCGAGGCAGCCACTCTCAGATGGCAGCCAACGGTAAATGCAGCAAGAGCTATATACAAAACCCCCCCAGGCAAACCTGAGCAAAAGCACAAAGGCAAACCGAAGCCAACTCAAAACTAGCCACCTAGATAGCCATAGAATACAATGAGGAAAAATAACGACACTGATTATAGACTTACTAAAGTCGTCCGAGTACAAAAGCAAATCAACTTTCTATGAAGAAATGTACCAATATAAAATTATATATAACTGATTTTCAATAGCGATAAGTAGGCAATGTTTCGTGAAGACGTCTACAATCTCTTATAGTATATATAAATTTATTAGAATGTCAATTAAAAAAAAAATACTAATACAGGTATTTATTGACAGACTTATTTGCATATGGGATTATAGTTAGTTGATAAGATACAGAGTAAAAAAAATATAGTACCTCGATATGAATTTTTATCATCATTCTCATAGCCAGTTCTTCGTGTTCTTCGACTAGTTCTTCAATAGCAAACTTATCTATTGAGTTTTTCAAAATTAGCCAAAATTTGTGTTGATACATTCAATTTAAGAAAATAAATGTTTATACTAACGGAACGAGCACCTTGCATAAATTTGCATTGAAAACATGCGTTTTTCAATGCAGACATGCTTATAAGGATTTTTATAGAAGTTTCTATATCAAGCTGTGCTTAAACCGCAAAATTCAATTTTGTAGCGATTATGCCAAAGAGCTGGTGCAATATCTTTGCAGCACGAATAGAGTTGTTAGCGCGTGAGCCTGACAAGGATATCGCAAACAAGGACAAAGATACAAGACACTCCCACCTCCCCTGCCACCTCTCACAATTTGTGCGCAGCAACAAAATTACTTTTATGCAAAAAAGCACAAAACATGTAACACAAAGGCGTCAACTTATGATGCACGTTATGAACCACGTTGCGTTGCAGTGCGATGTGGTTGTGTGGCAATCAATGTGTGTTTGCCACCAAAGAGGCGTTTGTTTGTGGTGTCTATTCAATGGCATACGTTTATTCACTCATTCATTTATTCAGTCACAAAAACACCCACTTTGTTGCCATCTGTGAATAGTCTAATCGAAAACAACAAATTGAAAATAAATAATTGATGCGCACTTTTTCTTGCAACAAGGCCACGGCAGCAACAACGACAACAACAAAGAGCGAGATAGGCTAAGTGGCGAGTGTGGCAACAATTATGCAGCTGAACATTTTTACAGGCCCAATGCTCAATGTATATGTGTGGTTGAGTGTGTGTTTGATTGATTTGGCATTCTATTGAATTTGCTGCAATTGCAAAATTCAAGGTTGGTGTTGCGCTTGCATTGTGTGTTGCAGCAGCAATATAAAAAGGCATTGCCTACTTTTGAGGGCAGCGGCTCAATTAAAATTTTACGCCCATTTGCATTTGCAGCACATGGCAAAAGGCACATATATTGAAGGATGCGAGTGTGTGTTTGTGTTTGTATGTGTGTGTGTGTGTATGTCTTTGTGTGTGTGTTTGTGTGTGTGCACATAGAATACTACTTGCACTGGTGCTGTTGTTGCCAGGCAGCTGCTGTGCACAAGTTGAGCTGTCGCTTTTGTTGAACAACTTTAAGCGATTAAGTGCTATGGCCCAGGGGCATATACCAATGTGTGTGTGTGTGCGTGTGTGTATGTGTGAATTAGCTGCATGTGTGGGAAAGCAGACGTAATGAAACGGAACCTATTGCATAATTGAGTTAATTCTGCCATAGCCAACAGGATAAGCTTAAATGCTGCCAAACTTAGGTGTTTGTTTTGCAATAAATTCTTGTAAATTAATCTTAGGCTATAAGTTCAGGATTCCGTATCCTTTTACTCCATAAATCGAGCATTTCAACAAATTGCTAACAAGAAAAAAGAGCAGAAAACAATTTAACATAAGGCCAAAAATTATTTTCTTTACTAGATTAGGCACAAGCAAATTTGGTTTAGTATATTCTAAGATGTAATTATTCACTTAAAAATAAATTAAATAAAAGAAAACCACAAGTGATTTATTAAGTAAATACAAAATTGACTTACTTTAAGTTTATTGCATTATTTGCGTGTAAAAATAAATATAATAATTGAAGGTTATTCGGTTTGTGCCTTTTTTCTCATTTTGCAATATTTATTCTAAATCTCTCCTAATTTCAACCAGCTTGAAAAAGTGTCAGAAACTGTAATTGGAACTTTTAGTTGAATTTTTTTGTAGTCTTTTTGTGCATTTTTAAAATTTGCATTGTTTTATGCTGTGTGCCTGGCCGCATGTGCAATTTATTTTTTATTAGCACTTTTGTTGCCGCTTTTCCAACACAAAAAGCAAACCAAATCAGCATGCAAAATATGTTGCATATTTTACCGAGTGCCAAAAACAATTGTAACTGCAACAGCAACAGCGCCAGCACCATCAACAATGGCAATAACTAAAAGGCGCCAAATGAAATATGCAACAAAAGAGCGTAAAACATGAAAATAAATTGAAAAACACAGCGCTCAAAAATGAAAAAAAAATAAATAAAAAACGGAGACCAGCAAATAACAATATATACTCGGTTAACAAATTGCAACAGATATTAGAGGCGAAGTCTAATGCAACAGAAACTGCAATGGCAACAGCAACATTCAGAAAGACAGGCACACAACGAATTAAACGAAATCCAACTGGATAAATCCAAGCAAAAAATATATATACACGTCAAAGCAAAAATAGGAAGGGTATGTATGTGCTTTTAACTCTGCTTAGACCGAGTGCATTGAAGTATAACTAAACCCAACGAAAGCACCAAGAATAACACATAAAAAACAAACAATATTAAATGGCGCTGTTGGGCATGCTCGACTTTAAAATTCCCTACAAATAATTTGATACTAATGTTTAACAATCTTAAACAAATTATATTTTCCATATTTTATGAAACTCTGAAATTTAAGTATTTTGATAATTTATATTTCTTATATATTCCATAATTTCCAGCATATTATGTAAGATTGGTAAGAATTCAGTTTGCATTTAGAAAAAATATATATTTATTTTCCATTCCGTATTCCATTTATTTCATAGGGTATGGCAGCAAGAACACTCCCACTCAGTTTTGTACAATCCCGAAAAGAAGATGTTGATGATGTGCAGCAGCTAAGGAAACTGTGAGTGTGTGTTTGCAGATATGTGTGTGTGCGTGTGTGTGTGTTTATGTTGCAGCAAGCGTAGTGGAGCGTATTGCAGGGCAATGCTGCTGAAATAAGGACAGGGTATGTACGGGGCACTGCGGGGGGTTTCATATTTCCGGCTGCCTCCTGAGACAGGACAATTTTTAAAAATTCAATTTTGTTGAACATCGAAGCGGTTGACTGTTATTCTGTGTGTGTGTGTGTGTGTGAGTTGTCTAATATAAAAGATGCAACTACGAAAATTGCCTTTTGTGTAGCTTGTACTGCGCCCCTCAAGCCACCCGGTTTCCATGTTTGCAAAGAGTTCAGATGACAACAACATAAAACAAAATAAAGCCGAGATAATATTCATTCAACAGTACATAAATATAGACTATAACTCTGTATATACGGAGAACCAAAAGATGGCCTAAGTATGGTGCCTCGAGGTCTCGTCTTATATGTTATTTAAGCTGCGAGCGTTAAAGTTAAATATAGCAAAAGAAAATCGAAGGAAAATGCAATTGAAAACTGCAAGATTGTGAAACATTTGGACAACAATTTGAGATGAGAGATATAAGCTGGAAAATAAGAGAAAAGCCAGAGTAAAATGAATTCAGTATTACACACACATACACACGAATATACTTACACACAATGACGAGCGTGGACACGCCCCCTTTGGTATACGCCCAGACAGCGAGACAGCAAAATAAGGATGCGCATCTGTGAGATGATTTCTAATCCTTAATATCAAATCCATACAATCAATTTGTGGGCAGGCGCGAGTTGGGGGTGCGTAAATAAAGGCAGGATATGCGAACACAGGACACGTGACAGCGCATTATTATTACGAGAAATACGGACAATGGAATATGTACGCACTGAAATCTCATCGCGTATCGCATATGGTATTCAATTTTCTGCATAGATAAGTCTGACGCATGCTCAACTGCAACGGGGAATGCGAATAATATGACAGTCACCTTTGGGGCCTCCGACCCTAATAGATCATTGTGTGTGCGTGTGTGCGAGTGTGTAATATCAAATGAAATGCATTGTCATGCCAACAAGCCAAATTCAGCAGAATCCAGTCAACAGGCCCCCAAAGCAATCAGCAGTCAGTTAGGTGCCCAGCCCAGCCCAGCCCAGCGGAGCCCAGCCAAGCCAACTCCGCCCATTGTTGAGGGC
Organism: Drosophila paracracens; assembly: GCA_035044025.1. Lineage (NCBI taxonomy): Eukaryota > Metazoa > Arthropoda > Insecta > Diptera > Drosophilidae > Drosophila > Drosophila paracracens. The sequence continues at coordinate 4,296,770 of JAWNMN010000435.1, read as the reverse complement.
CAACTAAACAAATAACGCAGTATTTTTGACATCAGCACCATTTTCATGACTGTAATCTGCACACACATGCACACACACGCACACCCACAGCAGCTGTCGACTGATGTATGAGGGCAGGTCAGCAGTTGTTGGTTGAAATAAGAGCGAAAAATGCGCATATATTAAATTGCAAGTAGGCAAAGAGGGCGGGAACAGCACCCTTGACCTTTGAACCCGTCGCTGTTGCATGTCCACACCAATTGTAAGACGCCTCAAGAGTCTGACGCGCTGTTAGAGCATAGCTATTCGGCTTGCTTGCAACTCGAAATATTTTTTGCTCTTTTGGGCTTAAAGGTGGCTTTAAGCAATTGAATACAGTTATCGAGACAAAGGAGAGAGGGGCGTACTGAGGCAGGCAGAGTACGAGCGGTGTGCGTTAAAAAGGATTTACGCAGGGCTGTTAAGGAAGCAGATAATGTCAATATTAGTCGCCTGCATAATGTACAATAAATGGCAAAATAATACAAAAGAAGCGCGCAGTTAAAGACCAAAAGCAACCGAATCGGTAGCAGTCAGGACAGCGACGGCTGCCAGGACAAAAAGGACAAAGGCATAAGAAATCAATAGCATTCATGCCCAAAGGCAGCTGCGCGGCACAATGAAAAGCAGATCCTTATACACACACACTTACAGCCTACACAGCTCCCTTCGAAGTGTAAAGCGAAATATTTCGACATTAAGCCGGATGTCAAATAAAATATAAATTTGTCAGTTATGGCTTTCTCGGCTGAGCTGTGTGTGGCTGTTTTTTTTCTTCTTTTTTTTGTAATTGTTGTTGTTTCTTAAATGCAAAACAAGCTGAGATTTGGTGGCCTTCTTGGCGATATAGACATCTGATCTAAATAAAAAGATACCCTCAAGTGGCAGAAATTTAAATTTGAATTGGTTAGCAGCTGCTATTCTTAAGAGTTTGTGGGAGTTGTTGGTATGAACAACATTTGTTTCAAACAACCAAAATTCAAACTGATTCCCACTTTTATCAAAGTATATAAAATCTAATGTAATAATTTAAATATTTCTTTAGCTGGCTTTAAGTGAGCTATAACCAATGCAAAAACAATAACGATTTTATATTTATTATCCGAAATCTTTCGAATTGCATCGGGATTCGTCCTTAGGAATTCAGTTTAAAATTAATTGTTCAAATTTCAGGAAGAGAAGGATATTGATTTTTAAATTTGTAGAAACTAAATTGCCACTCATGAAGAGTTTGATTGATTGAAACTTATCACACTGATAAAATAAGTGCTTGAAGTGCTTAGAATTGGTACCGAACACCACACGAAATCAAATCGTATATTATATATATTTTAAGGGCAACAGCTATCATAACTATAACTTTGACTAATTTGTATTTTAAGTATAATCCGATTTAGTTCAAGTCTCGTCGAGATTCATCTTAAACATGTTCGGCTTCAAATCCATTCGACCTGGAGCTAGCGATAGACATATTTAAATAAAAACATGAACGCCAAACAACAAACGATTAATAAATATTTTATGCACACTGAAATTTAACAAAAAAAAAAAGGTACTGAAACAAATTCTTCAAAATATTTAAGAAAACAATAAAATCCCGGAAAGATACTTTCAATATGCCAACTTCACCAGATTTGATGACAAAATCAAAATATGCCCAGCAAGTGCCATGACAAAGCGCCTTTTTTGTACACAAATTAATCAGTTTTGTTAATGCGACAGCCACCATTGTGCTTGTAGCGATTTTATGAAAATTAACAAAGAGGCAACAAAAAGGCAACAAAGAGCACAGCTGAAAAGGGGAAGCAGCAACAGCAACAACAGCAACAACAAAAGGCATTACATTTAAAAATGTATCAGAATGTGCGCACATCATAAATTGTGAAGAAAGCGCAATAAATAAAATGAAATAATAACATTTTTATTGCACTCACATCAATGTGAGGTGCGCCCTCATCCCCTAGCACCCCTCGGCAACCCTTAGCAGAGCTTTCAATACTTTCGAATGGCAAAAGTTTTGCCCGTTTCCTTTCAGTCCTTCCTTTTCAGCGTTGCTCTTTAATGGATGCCATCATAAATTATTAGATTGCTATTTGGTTTTTTATTGTTTCACCCGCGATTGAGCAGCGGTCTTGAAAGGTTTCGCCAACGAGCCTAAACGCAATTATTATTACTTTTAAAGCATTTTTTATGCGCACTTATTTCCTGGCCACACGAATTCGCTATTAACAATCCAACAATCCAACAATCCAGCATACAAACTTCTTTTTGCTGTGAGCAGTTTATTATGATTTTTTATGAATATTACATAATGCGACACAGCGCCATGTGAACGAGTGCCATGTGCCACGTGCTGCTTGCTACCAGCCACACACACATGCACACACATACGTGATGGTGTGGGTGCGGATTGGTCTGGGGGCCGTTGAAGCAGCTGTAACTGAAGTTCGAGTCAACTTCACCTGTACGATTCACGCTGCTGGCTCGGCACAGCGCATTGCGGGCGGTTGGTTGGGTTTGATTGGGCTGGGTTGGGCAGCTGGGTCGGAAATTGTTAAAACTGTAATTGCTAAACGAATTTTAATGAGCTCATTAATTTGATAAAGGGATTTACACCGTGTTGCGGTCTTCGAGCAGCGTCTGCTCTCTGACCAAATGTTACTGCTGTTGCTGTTGCGGTCGACTGTCTGTTTGCTTTCGCGCTGAGGCATGAGGCATGAGCGCGGCAGGCTTTAATTAAAATTTGCTTTTGAAATAATTTTGACGGGGTTTTTCTTTTCTTTTTTTTTTTGGTTTTTTTTTTTGTATTTATGTACATATTTTTCTTTTGGCGGACTTTGGTTAATCAAATTGTTCGGCGTTTTCGGTTTGTGCCCTGCAGTCAGATCGCAACGAAAGCGGATTGCCAAATACAACAGCACATAAAAAACACTCTTTACACACACACACACAAACACACACACACACCTAGAGTGAAAGCCTTGTGCTGCAAAAAATATGCGCAAAATTAAATAAACGAAGCGTAAGAGATACTCGCACACGCAACTGGCAACTGGCGACGGGCAAGAGGCAAGAGGCAACAAAGGCAACAGGATGCAGCTGTGTTACGGCTACAGTTACAGATATGGTCACACTGATAGGCCAGCACACATAAACAATGAACAAGCACAAGCCCAAACACAAATACACACGTACACAACAGAAGAAACATTCGCCTGTAAACTGAGAATGATAGCACCAGTTTTTTTACATTTTGTTTTCATTCTTTTTTTTAGCTGACAGACAGACGGACACTTATACATTTGGAGTGGCCTCTCGAACCCAAAACGGGCTCATATGTTTTTTTTTTTTAGTTTTTGTGTCCAGTTCATCACGTGTCGGACAGTAGGCTTGAAACTACCAGCAGCAGCAGCCAAAAAAAAGAAATGAAGACAAATAACAACAAGAACAGTGGCAGGAATAAAACGCTTTTGGGGCAAGACAATCAAATGTCAGCTAGCATTTCGGCAATTCAGCTTGTTGTGCACCCAACTCTCCAACTCTAACAGCTCCACCGCCCCATCCCCTTCTTCACTTCCCCGCAGCAGCAACTGTGAACGCGTTGATAAGCGCCCAAAAAGCTAATTGGATTTCATTCAATCGGAGGTGGTACTTTCTTCTTTATATATATATATATATATGTATATACATCTATTTATACAGGACGCACTCATGTGGCAGAGATTGTGGTTCGCGAACTTTGTTCATCTGCTGGGCTTAAACAAGCAGCGGATAAATTTGGAGAAAATTTTAAAACAAATTACATTAAGGAATTTTACAAGAGAAGCCAAAATGAGAATGCTTTTGATATGCCGACAAAATATACTTAAAGCAATGGAAATTGCTGGGGGAAGCTTTTCTTTGAGAGTCATTAATAGACATCTTAAATATGATAGTAGTTGAATATTGATTGTAAGGGTGTTCAATATGCTCTGAGACTTATTAATTAATATGGCAGTTACTTATTAAGCCATTTCAATTAAAATCAACAAATATTCAAAGGACAGAATTATCGGAGATTAAATATGCTTAGATATTAATTAATTCAGCCGAAATTAGGCATGAAGGAATTTAAATTGATTAAATATGAGTTCATGGATAATTATTAATGTGGCACGCGTATTATATAGTATTAGTTGTACTTTAAATATGATTTAAAGTGGCTCAAAGTTAGTTCATACAAGTTACTTTTCTGTGTCAAAGCTTCAGCTTCAACTTATTTGAATCGTCAGATTTGAGAAGAAGATATTTCCCAGACTCGTTAACATAAATCGTTTAGCTGGTAAAACTATTTATGCAGCTAACCATATTGTAGAAGATTATAAGCATAATTTTACGACTTGAACAATTTCTAGAGTCATCTAAATTTGATAACAACTTTATGGTATTTCCTTTTCTATTTATACAGAACTCTAGCAGACACACCCCACCTAACCCTAGTATAAATTATAAATCTCGAAAGTATTTGCTGCTCGAGTGCCTTAATTTTGCATTCAGCCACGACAATTTTACATTTAAGCCGACAATGCCAACAATTCCGAGCATATTCAACTGGATTATCAGCCCGCAATACGAGCACAATTCGCACTCGACGGAGTCGTTAAACCATTTAAATTCATACAGCTGCAGATAGAGTGAAGGTACTTTTATTGTGGGGTTCAGAAGAATGGGGAAGTCGCACATTGAATGGCGCAGAACGACAATAGTGTGCAAAGTGTTGGCGCTGTTTAAGCAAATGTTGCCCCAAGAAAATAAGTAACGAAAATAAAATGCTAAACAAAACAAGAGCGGAAAACAAACAGCAACAGAAAAAAAACAAAGAAAACGGAACCAAAAACTCTCAAACAACAATTGTCAACGTGTCGCAGTGTAAAACTTCAAGGCACGCGACACAGGTGCCCCAACAAAAACAAAAAACAATAATAAAAGGTAAAAGGTAGAAAAAAAGACCACAAAAAACTGGAAAAAACAAAGAGGATAATATTTACAGTGGGCAGTTGTGTTGTCATTTTCCGTTATTAATGATTGCAAACTTGCAAAGGTATAAATGTTACAGGGCAGCAATGCAAACAACAACAATCCATAAATATTGCAACTGCAATGCGAGCAGTTTTTGGCCAGTATTTTGCGATAGGAATTTAATGAGCAATTTAAGGAGCAAAAGGGATGCCAGCTCCTTGCTAAGACTGTTGGCAAATGACGAAAAAGGATTTTCGGAGCAAATTACGCAGCCAAATGTTGCCCGGGCGCCAAGACAAACAATAAAATATTCAACAAGCGCCCAGCAACAGCAGCAGCAGCAACAACAACAGCAACACCAACAGCAACAACAACAATGAAAACATTAGTAACATTTGTTCGAATTAAAATGAAAACGTTGACAATCTTTGTGACTTTGAAACCCAAAAGGGCAGCAGCTTGCCTCTGTGTGTGTGTGAATCTGTATCTGTTTGTGTGTGTGTATATGCCTTTAAATAGAATTAACATTCGTCTTTCCAGCAACAACAACAACAACAACAAAAGCAAGTCATGCAACCCAGCAAGTCCTGTGAACCTTTTGCCAACAGCAACAAAAACATGACAGCAGATTTGCTTGGCAGCTCATTCATTTTGCGCTGCGTGTCAGGATGTTGCTACCCCCACCCGCAAGCAACCCTCCCCCACCCACTGCTTGGCAGACCACGCCCCAGAATTTCATTTGTATTCGAAACATTGTGTCCTGCTGAACATTCTTAATTAGGTTAAGTCTACTGTGTCGCACGTTCCTCCCCAGAAAGGATACATATCCTGCTTGATCGGGTAGCTCCTTATAACAGCGTAATGGAGTGTCTCGGTGTGTATGTGTGTGTGTTGTTGTGTGTGAGTGTGTGTATGAGCATGCATAAGCCATTCAGCATAATTTTGCAGCGAGTCATATTTGCAATTTAAATCCCGGAAATGAAACAATTACTAAACTTTATCGGCTGCAATCAGGCGCAGAGCCTGAGTTTTAGTCCGGGTGCCCGCATCCTTGTTGACTGCAGCACAGCAAGCGGACAAAAGGACACTCACACATACACACACAAACACCACACTTAATGGCAACATGTGCCCCGAAACAAAAGGACACTTTACAGCGCAACACATGTGCGGCAATGGGTTTGAATATGTTATGGCTGCAACAAGTTCCCAGGCCTGTAGCGAAAAGCAAGAGCATAGCAAAAGGACACAGGAACGGCATTGCGGGAGACAAGCTTAAACGAGAGTTGGCCAGACCCTGCATGTGCTAAAAGGTATACGAAACTCATGAGGCTAAATCACTTTGGCTTAAAAGAATAAACTTGCAACTTAAACAAGTTAATGAAGCTTACAAAGAACAAAAATTATGCACTTTTGTCGATTTTTCTGCACGTTAGAGGAACGTATTTATATATATAGTTTTATATATTGCATATTCCAATTTTTGTTAAATATATGTTTTATATATTTGTATAAATAATAGATGATACAGAATTTTATTCAAAAAAAGTATTCGCTTTAATCACAGTAGTGCAAAAAATGGAATAAAAATTCGGAATAAATAAAATCGTTGTGAAATCTAAAAAACCATCAAATCGACAGCAGCAATCGGATTTATCCAGCATATATTGTAGAATTGAACAAATTTGCACAATTTGCACAAATTTTTTAGTCATCTCTTATCTAAGTTTTATTCAAATACGGCATATACATATATGTAGGTGTAATATAGATAAGCGCAAAGAGTAGTAAAATTGAATGCATTTATTGATAAACATATATTTGTGCATAGAATTATGAGAAGAAAAACGTATTTTCAGCAAATTCTATGCACAAATACAAAACAAATGTAAACAAATACATAAACTGTTGTGTCGAGCTCCTGATAGCAGCAAAAAACCAAAACCAAAACCACGTCCAACTCCCGCTGCCAGTTAGTTGTGTTTTTTGGAACCTGTTTTGTAAATGAACTGAAATTTAATTAAGCGCCACTCTCATATTTCATTTGGGCAAACAAACTTCAGACTGTCCACGCACACGTCTCATCCTCATCATAATCAACATTATCATCAGCATCATCATCATCATCATCATCTGTGCCGCATCACGAACAACATTAACGTCACGACTCTGACGCTGCTCAGTTTCAGACTTTATAGCAGCAGCCCCATTTTGTAAACTAAACTTTTTGAGCATAACAACATATACAAGACCATAGACCGTAGACCGTAGAGTGGGTTCTGTATCTATATCTGGTTCTGGCTCGTGCTGCGTCTGAGGCGAAACTTTAAATTTTTCGGGGGTGGGGGCAATGCTGGGAGGCAAGCCACAATAAGTGGCACTTGTGGCACAAACAAGCAGCGACTCACGCGATGCTGCTGCTGCTGCTGCTGCTGCTGCTGCTACTGCTGATGTCAAAAAATGTGCACGCCCAGCAAGCATGAGCGCATAACCTCCCCCTCGCTTCCCCTCAAGGTTCTTAGCTCATTTTGGCTGTCGTCGCATCAGTCCCTTATAATACTCTATTCCCATGGGAGAAATAAAGTATATTGGAATTTGTCATGTACGTTAAACAAATTTTACTTGCAAATCAGTAAGGCAAATATAAGTTTGTTTGCCCTCAATTTAAAATTAGGGTCATAAAAAGTTTATATCGAAACTCTATTGGCAATCTTTCTAAAAAATACACTTTCCGGAAATAAACTTTTCCTACCTAATCATATTGCCTGTGCTTTCCATATCTCATCTCACAGTGTATTTTATGGTCGTTCGCAGCGTTACGCAAAATTATAATTTATATTAAATATTTCTGAAGATTTGCTCGTGTCCAAAATTGAATTTAATACTTGGTCGCTCAGCTGCTGATAAGCTCAAGAACTCAGACAAACTGCAAAGCTGAACTCGGCGTATCCATGGCGTGCTATGAGAGGACACTTGACAGGATTAAATATATAATTTTTATTTCGACTCATATATCCCACACACACACACAGAGTTGTAGAAAAATTTGCCTTAACATATTTTACTGACAGGTCAGAAAAAAAATGGGGGGGAGAGCAAAGAGACACTTTCCTTCCCGTGTGACCCACGTGCGATATTCGAGTGACAGAAATTTCCACTGAAATCGAATTATAAAGTCATTTTAGCTCAATTTAGCTTACGTTCGAGTTGTTGTTGTTGTTGTTGTTGTTGCTGTTGCTCTTGTTGGTATTGCTGTCGCTGCTGGTGTTCTTATTGCTGGTGTCGTTGTCCTGTGATCCAGTTAAAGTCTACCGACTGACTGGCTGTCGATTTATTCTCATTTTTATTGCTTTAGTAGCAGAAAATCTGTTTTATTCGTTCTGCTTTATTGTTGTTGGCACGAGTAATTTAATGTCTATTGCATTTAAGCTAATATTTGAGTTGTTGTTATTGTAACTGCTGTTGGTGCTGCTTTTGCTGCCGCTGCTGCTGCTGCTGCTGTTTCTCCTGTTGCCATTACTTCTCTGTTTTAATGCTATTTTTGTATGGCTTTTACGAGCTTTTTATTGCCTTTTTTAATGCCTGGGCCAAACGGTGGCTGGTCACTTGTAGGACTACATTACCCCGAACCAATTTACTTGTTAACCTCCGCCCCTCACCACCCAAACTCCCCACTCTACTACACCCCCAGTTGGCTTTGTTTTTTGGGTTTGTTGCTGTCTCAGTATCGTGATAAGTTTACTGCACTAATTTTCAGCCATTAAAGTATGTGGCGTATACGCAACGCGCCACCATTTTAATTAGTTGTATAGCATAATTTTTTAGGGTGCGTGAATTGCTTTATGTGTATTAACAAAACGATACACACACACACCCACGCACACATGCTGCCATACCTTTATCCTATTATATTAACTCTTTGATTCAGTTTTGTGCGTTAGTCACACTTGGCTGATTTCTTTGGGCTGTTTATTTCCTGTTGTCTTTTGTCTGTTTATTGTTTTTCTTTTTTATTTTTCCTTTGTGCCTCATTGATTTCGTTAATCGCAGCAGTTCTTAACGCACACATCAAAGCCTGAAGTCAGACGATTGTTGCCTTAAGGTATTTCAATAGAAAGTTGACAAATTAGTTGCCCTTTTATACGAAGTAACTATTTTATATGGGGTAGAAGAAAGTTTCCCTAACCAGAGCTATTCATTATAATATTTTTTACAATTTGGCTTATAATAAATTAAATTGTTATACAATTTTCAATACACATTATTTTACATTTTTTGAATTAAGTATAAAAAAAAATATTTATCTTTTCATCTAGAGTAGCTAGTAAAAACTTTGTGATCGATTCAAATATTTTTATATTCAATTTAATTATTTTTACAATAAGAAAAAATGATTTAAAAAAAGTTAATTGAATAATTTTAATGTTAATTATCATTACACATTCTTAGCTGTATTTTCTAAAATTAATTACAAAAAAAATATATATGCATATATCAAACAAACATGTATATATGACAACCATATAATTCAGCTTAGTAGTAATTAAATAGAGTATTTATATCAGATTGTCGCCGATTAATGATAATTTAACGAAGGATATCTGCAAGTCAATCAGCTGCCAGTAAAGCAGTCGTATTTGCTGTTGCCAACAAAACTGGCATTTTAATCAAATGTTGACCATCAAATGCTGACCAAAAAGGTCAGTTGGCCCAGAATAGGGATTGGTAGTGATGAGGTGGAGTGCTGCAAGGAAGGTCAAAGCGCCAAACTAATTTGACACTGATGTTGGCCACAAACTGACGCACAGACTGTGCATAATGCTTATTACCCAAGTAATTTACGGCCAAAGGCGGCGTGCCACGCCCCCTTCACGGACTATGGACGGCTGCTCTTTCGTTTTGTTGCATGCAATTTGCAATCAGCAGCAGCAGCGAACATTAGAGCCAGTGTTGGAAAATAAACAATGCGAACTTGCGCTGAATGACAGACAGACAGCCAGTCAGTTAGACTAAGCGAAAGAGAGCGTTGGAGAGAAGGAGATGGAGGACTAAGGCCTGACTGCGTTAAGTACGCAACAAACACACACACAAGGAAGCACACACACTAAATACTTAACACTTGCAATCAGTGAGTGCGTGTGTGTGTGTGTTAGTGTCATGTTGCCTATTATGAATTGTGCAATTGTCGTCAACGCCAACGCGACGTCGACTCTTTCTCACTCTCTCCGCTCCTCTCTTCGTCTATCTCCGCTCTGCACTGAGCTGCTTTGTATGTTGTCCAACTGACTGCACTCAGTCTCCGTGTGAGTATGTGTGTGTGTGTGTGTGTGTGGAAGTGTGTACATGTGCTGCTCTAACTGACTGACTCGACGCTTTGACTGGCAGCTTCGCAGTTGAGTCGCTGCTTGCGTTTAACTCGAACCCTATTCCTTTTATACTTTGTTTTATGCTTCTCCTCCCCCTTCTCCCTTGCTATTTGCTCGTATCATGTGCTTTGTTTGCACTGATGACGTTCGCTGTCTGCTCCGTTTGCCGGCATTTTCGCCATTTTTCACCCAACGCCGACGCTTGACTTGCAAAAACCCCCTCAACAACAGTTGCTGCTGCTGCTGCTGCTGCTGCTGCAGTTGCTGCTGCACTTCTTGTAAATGACTCTTCAACGTTTGTCGTATTTGTCTGGCAGCACTTTAAGTGCCAAATATTTTTACATTTGTTTACGGGCATTGCTGTTGCTACTGTTGCTGAATGTTGCTTATGTTGTTGCTTATGTTGTTGCTGCTGTTGCTGTTGCTAGTGCTGCTGCTGCTGCTGCTACTGTTACTCTTGCTGTTGCCATTTGCATGCAATGCGCACATTTTGACAAATGACGCATGTTTCTCGCTAGCTTTTCAGGAGCAGCATTCGGCTTCTGCTTCTGCTTGGTTTGGGGCAAGTGCGCCTGCTATCAAATTTATGACATCGCCCTGGCACTAATTAGACCAAGTGCCCAAATCAGAAGTTGACCAGTTAATCAAGCGTACAAGTATTTAATTAAGTGTCCCAAAAAGCAACAACACGCTCATTTTCCAATTATATCACTGATAGGGATGGTAGGGATAGCATTCACCGAAATTTATCGAAAGCGAATGCTTGTGCTTTTTTAAATAGATTTATATCGAAATCGCCTTTGATTTATTTTCTCTATAGAAATTAAGCACATCAAATATGTGTGTTAATACAAAATATAATAGACTTATTTACTTATAGATAACGATAGCTTTGGTTTATATAAGCTGCTTTTAGCATCTATTGTCAGACTTAAGCCCATTTGTTGTTTTAGAATCAAATATTTATCAGCTTCAATGTATCGCTTGACAGGCCATCAAATTGAGAAATGCCATAGACAAAAGTAGCTGAAATCAAAACCAGTCACTTGATGAACTAGGTGTATTGCAGAGGAAGTGAATGTGCTGTCTGTTTGCATTCATCATCAGCAACGGCAATTGAGTGACAGCACCATCAACAGCAGCAACAACTGCTGCAACAACAGCTGCAACACAAGCTGCAACAATAGCAGCAGCAACAACAGCAGCTTCAGGCCCAGATTTACATTCACCAGTTGCAGTTTTGTGCTATTTGACTTATTCGCATTCATTTGATTCGCTCGAAACTGATTGCATATATTAGTGAGTGTCACTGTGAGTATCTACGTCTGCCTGTCAGTCATTCTATGCGATTGTCTGTTTGGTTGCCAGCCAGCACGTTGAAGCGCATGTAAGGAAATCTTTTATGCTTATGAATATGCGAGTTTTTAGAATTGAATCGCATGATTGTCAATCTCACAATTGATTGAAAGGGCTGTCTTTTAGCGTGATGACTTGACGCAACAAGGAAGCACACACAAATAAAAAAAACCGCGTACTTCACTCACAAAGCCAACAATGGGGCCAAAGATAAAAAAAACTTGACAAAACAAAATTTTATACAGAAAAAGTTTTTTTTTTACTGAATGTACTCTTAAAAAAAAAACTGAAATGAGAACAAAATTGACTCATGTTTGTTCATTATGAAATACTTAAACTAAATATATTTTCTTGGCTTTTATTGTCAATATTTTAGGTCGATCGATTTTAAAGAGCATATTTAATGAAATTATAAGATAATATTTATACAGACTTTTACATTGCGGATTTTCACAATTCATTTATTATTTTATTATATCATATTTAAAGTTTGAATATGAACATCAATTGCTGAACATTAATTTTTGAAGAATGGAAATTACTGCCGGAAATGTCTATGATCTTAACATATCGCCTTTCAATGCAGTAAATAACTAATATGTGCTCACTGTACTTCATGGTAAGTACTTTAATGCCAACTGACAATTTAATGAAAATACCAAACAATTATGACGCACACGCCGTTAAGACTATAAGACTCTTTTGGCCCAACGATGATTGGCACAAACCAATTTATTGATTGCCAGCTGAGTAAATGATATGCGATAAGAACTTTCCACAACACTTCACATCACTTCACTTCATTTCAGTTTAGATCAGTTTAGTAAAGTTCTGTTCATTTCTGTTCCAATTCAGCTGAGCTGTCGACAACAACTTGGTTGGTTTTGGCATTTGAGCCATTAAGTAACACGCAAAGGTCGCAAAGAAATACCAAATATTGATTATTGCCACTGGCTAGACGCCCAACAATAACAAATAACAATAACAGAACGACATACAAAAATGTTGGCAGGTGGTTGGGCACATAGAGGAGTTTACGCCCTTTCAAAACAGTTCAATAAAGTCGAACAAAAGGGTTCGACTGAATTATTTAAGTGAAATTGTTAAGCTGCAAACGAAATGATGCAGCCCACAAATATTTGTGGCTACTCATGAATAAAATAAATGAAAAACTTAAGTAAAGGGAATTTTATCAAACTTTGGAACTTTAGTTTAATCAATTTAAGTGTGGGAAAGGTGTAAAAGTGTCAAACTCAAACTGACAACCATATTTTATTTAATACTCACTCCAAAAACTATCAAATAAAATATATATTTCATTAACAAATGTATAATACACTAAAAATGCTTGACCATCAACGTAATTTTGGATTATTGTTCACTTTTTTCTTGAATTTGCTGATGGGCTTCAGATAATTCCTAGCAAAACGTATAAGAAGTGAATATTAGCAAATGAAACATGCAACATGCAACATGCAACATTCGTGCAATACATACGCTTCTTCCGGCGGCATAAAACAGAGGCACATGATGCCATTACACAAATGGAGAATACCCGCGATCAATCCACAGCTGCCGGACACAAAGAAAAATGTGGCAAACTCGTTGTTGCAGTGGGCCCACATCGAAATGAGCAGGATGAGCGCCAGGATAATGCACATTATGCCGCTAATTAGATTGAAGACGGTTGCCTGTAAAAGTGCACTTGGCTTGTTGTAAGATTGATGTTGTTGTTCACCACACACATGCCACACAAAATACGCACAATTGGATCCAAGCCGATGGTCCTGCCGCACATACGAAACAACATCAGGATCAGAGTCTGGGCGGTGCAAACCGGCAGAAAATATGTATAGGCCCAAACCAATATGCCATATTCGCCTCCCAGCACACAATGCGAGTAGAGCAGGCGAACCAGACAGTATAGAGCAACCAATTCGAAAATCTGCTCGAATACACTAATTGGATTGAGGGGGAGAGAGAGTTATGTGCCCCGACTTACCCCGGAGAGAACCAAAAAAGACCAATTGAATGTACGAAAACTCAGAGTCATACTGAGAATTGTGTTGCCGTTGACACGATAAGCAAATCTGTAGCGACCCAAAAAATACATATTAACACAGTTCCTCGGGTTAGCCTTAAACACCGACAACAACAACAAAGAAAAAAAGGTTAACTCGCTGACGTTTTTTATTATGCTGATTGTCCTCGATAGTCGGAGACACGCATCGGGGGCAAGTCCTATCGCTAATTTCATTACTTGCGCTATGCGGCGATGATTTCATGCAATTTAAAGCCACATTTTTCAGTCGCCAAGCATTTAGCATAGTCGTACTCCCGTAATTGTAGACCTGTAGACCAAACAGCAATGTGGCCCCATATATACATACATACACCTGGATAACCAACAGTTGAGCGCCCCTTTGCAACTCAGTCCCAGGCTTTTAATATAATTGCCTGTTGACACGGGACGACCGACAATGGGCCCAGTTAAGAATCAACTAGGGTTTTTTCTCTATAGCAGAGGGGGACGGTAGTGGAGTACTATACTAAGTAACGTTTTATAGCGCTGATAAATGAAATTTCAAAACGAAGCCAAAACAAAACAAAACAATGTAAAGGCAATGAGACCAAAATGCTAGCTGCTCATATTGCTCACTCCCTCTCTTTCTCTCCCTCTCTCTCTATCGCTCTCACTGATTGTTAGTTTAATTTTATATATATTTATGGATTTTTGCTGTTGACAGGCACTAACTACATTAAGTGGAGCATTTCGTTGGCTGCTCCATATATTTTATTTAAAGCCTGCTTAAAATGTGCTGCGCACAATCAAAATCATCCCTGAGAAATGCAAATTTATTTTTAACATCTTACGAAAACTCCCAAGTAGAAACTTTTGAACTGGCGTTTTTCTAGGCGATTTAAAAATCAACTAAAGAAAGTTACACAACCAAAAGAAAACATAAAATAACAACATAATTATGCTGTAGACGAGTGAGCTAGACAATGATATACCCTGCAATCAGCTGTTGTATATATTCTGTATAAATGTATATATATATTTTAGTGCCAAATTTCCCTTTAAAGAGATCAATATAAGAATACGTTTTAGACTTGGGCGTTTCTTATCCGATCTTGAAATCAATGTATATTTTATGACAATTATAAATCTGTGCCCTTAAAATTATGTCATTTATTGCTATCCGAAGTCGATGCATAGACATTTATCGATATGCGAAACGCTGAGGCAGTTATCGATAAACTGCAAAGCACTTAATCTGCACGGGGTAAACGAAAACTTTGTTTCCAAATTTGGAGACTAAATCTTATAGACCCTGATGTCCTTTGGATAATACAGACGTTATAGCCTGCTATTTCTGCTGATCAGAAATTGAGGGATTGGAGGTTCTTTCTGCTGCCTGTTGCATTCTATTGCTGAAATCTATTTAACTCTTTTACCAATTTTTAATGGGTTCGGGAATAGGAAAACAAAAACTCACATTTGGCTAGCTGAAACAGCAACGGAAATGTAGGCTATGATTTGACTGCTATTTGCCAGGACATTCACTCTGTAAAACATCTGAAATATGTACGAACGTATGTATTAGTGAGTTTATCGGCAAACCCACTCACACACACAATCACACGAATAAAGAGAGAGAAAGGCAGACGCTGTGACAGGTCCCATTGGTGTGGCTTGAGAGCTGAGAGCAAACATAAATCAAATACATGTACAATTTTTGTACTTTCCGCACACATATCCTGTGGAAGGGCAATGGGCATACACGCAGGACATCATGCTTACCCTATGTGTATGTGTGTGTGTGTGCATTCGGTTGTGTCTGTGTGCATTGTGTTTTGTGCGCATCCGTTAGCTTTGTCATTTTTGCTCATTTCCTTCCGGTTCGTGAAAGAAAAACTGCAACTGCAAACCCAATGACAACGAAGGCAACAACAACAACAACAACAACAACAACTGCAATAAGTAAAACCATCCAAAAGACATAATTCCCAGTACTGCACCACTGTGCCGCTGAGCCACTGACAAGCCGTAAGAAAGCAAACAACAACAGATGAAGCCAACTATCAACAACATAATGCACAGCGGGAAGACAGCAATAAGCTAAGGGCATAACTTTCTGCTTCACACACACTAATACACACACTTTACACACACTAACAGACACACACACACACACAGCCTAGAATTTTGCATGAAATTGCTAAGACATTGGCAAAGAAAATGTATTCAGCATAAACTTGGCTCTGGAATTTAATTATTTTGCAGTTGAGATGGCAGCTTGGGCCCAATTTTTTGCACATTACACAATACAACATACACAAACACAAACGCAATAGAAAGCAACCAAGCCCCCCCATCCATAAACTCCCTTTCGAGATACATGTGCAACGTTGCAAGGGTTTTCGCTGGCATTTATTTTGTCACACGCTGCGATTACTTAAGCCAACCGAGTCAACAGCAAAAGGACACACAAATTTATTTATGTGTAGTAGCAAACAAAACAAAACAAACAACTTTGATCATGTTACAAGCAAACAACAAACCACAAAATATACACTTGTACATTCGTTATGTCGGAAATACATCAAAGCACTCGGTATGCAAAAAGTTTTTGTGTTCGTATTTATTTTGACAAAAAAAAAAAAAAAACAAACAGAAAAAAACAAAAAATAATCCTCTTGGTACGATTGAAAAGTTGGTGTGGATTAAGTAACTAGCCGAACTTCATATGGTTAAGTGAGGGCAGGGGGAGGAGTAGGGGCAGCACAATTACCATCGCGAGCAGCACTGCGACGCACCACCTGTCGAGTTAAGTATGTGGCACTTTCAAAGGCAAAGCTGCATGCAACTAATTAGCATGGCTTGTTGAACTTTTTCAAAAACCAATTAAATCTCTAGAACCAACACAGACACACACAGTAGACACACACACGCACACACAACTAGGTATATATATATATATGTGTGTGTTTTGGCCTTTGAGCACAAAGTTCGCTTTCAACGAGTAACAAAAACCACCAAACAAATTTTTTTCATATTTTTCATACGATTTTATAATAAATATAAATACAAATATACTTAATAGGTATGTGTGAGAGTGTGTGTGTGCATACGTATGTGTTGGTGCAACATCCGCCATCTAACTTTGTCATAAGAGCAAAGAAAGCAATTTACAGAACAACAACATCAAAATAACGTTATTAACGTGAAATTAAACTTTGTAAATTTGTTTCCAAGCGCCGTCAAACATTAAATTAAAATTACAAAATATGAAAAAAAAAAATAATAAAATAAAAATAATAAATAAATAAACAAATGGGTTAAAAAATAAACAGAAGGTGGCATTTAAAACATATAGATACAATTAAAGCTGCCCTCGTTGATTTCCATATGCCTCAAAGGAGGGGGCATATTATATAAAACCATTACGGTTGGGGCACATCCTATGCAACTTTCCGATGATGCAACTTTTTTTTTGCAGCTACCATTTGTCAAGTGGGCTAAAGTTAAAACGTATGCGTAACACGTACTATATGAAATACTGAACTGTGTAGCAGAGTGTAGAATAATCAAGTGGGAGGCTTAGTGTCGGGCTTAAAGTGCAACCTTGTTGACTGCATATAAATTAAAGTTCAGCAATTTTGCAGTTTGTCAACACGCACACACTCAGTTCTTAACAAGAGTTTGAGTGTGTGCGTAAGTGTGTAAGTGTGTGTTAGTGTCTAAGTGTGTTTACTTTTGCAATTTCCTTTTATTTGTTTAAAGTTTTCGGGCAAATAGAGCGCTCAGCTCTGTTAGCTG
Organism: Drosophila paracracens; assembly: GCA_035044025.1. Classification (NCBI taxonomy): domain Eukaryota; kingdom Metazoa; phylum Arthropoda; class Insecta; order Diptera; family Drosophilidae; genus Drosophila; species Drosophila paracracens. The sequence goes on along the minus strand of JAWNMN010000435.1, from coordinate 4,279,208 downwards.
TTAGATGTTGACGTTAAGTTCCATGCCCCAAAGTTTTCAGAAGTAATCTTTTAATTAAGTGGCAGGACGACGCGTCAGCAGGATTCCCCACACAAATTATGAAGGACGCAACAGGAATGGGCGCTTAGGAAGACCCTTCTTAAACGACCACAAAACAGTACAAAAAATATAATTTGATTAATGGCAAAATGTTGTGCTCAATTAGCAAAAACAAGAACAGAAGCAATACAAATAAACGGAAACGACTTCTCCCCAAAAGAATAAAGCACATTAAATAAATACACCTTGAGCAAAACAAAATTAAGAAAATAAATATATATATGTATATATATGTTATTATATATGTATATAAGAGCTTAATGTGTGCCAATTACCAAAGAAATGGAAACAGAAAAGAAGGCGCCAAATAAAATATAGCAACAAAATGTGGCACACGTAAAGCAAAAGGCAATGAAATATTTTACAACTAATAAAAAACATTGCTGCAATCAAGTAAATCAAGTGAAAAACTACAGCAACAACAACTGCAGTGCAAAATGAAGTGTAAGAGAATAAATACAACTGCATCTCTAACAAACACAATAGCAGCAAAATATAAAATGCGAAAACACTGCAGGGAAGAACTTAAATAATTGTTTACATTATATTTTTCAATTTTACTATGCATTTCATAACATTTAATATTTTTGTGTTACAAAAGCAATCATTTGTTATGTTAAATGGCAGAAGATTTTATACAAATAAATAAATATGTAGAACAATTAAAGGATGTAGGTCTTTATTAAAACTTCAGCTGACAAATATTTACATACACATATTTACTTGATATTTAAGAAAATAAAAAATATTTACTTGAGCATAAAATTTGTACATTTTTTTTTGTCTATATAATAAAGGCAGACTTTATTAATGAGCAGTCAATAACAGTGTAAAATCACTTATGACGTGGCACGGGGAAAGTGAAAGTTATTGAAAAGAAATCCATTTAAAGTTGTTATGAAAAAGATATAAAGATATTAGATATAAAGATGATACATAAAGAAAGATAAAAATTATTTAATAAGTGATGACTCGATGACATTGATGTAATTCTGTATCCTATAAGAAAATACAAAAGTAGCAAAAGCAATTTTCCTTTATAAATCGAGGCAGCCTTTGCGCTACACTTTTTGGTAGCCTGCATTGACAAAGCTGGAAACTTGCTGAATGTGTTGACTTTGGTTATGATCAAGTACTTTAAGTAATACAAACAATAAGTTCCCTTAACGTTAAGTTTAACTAAAATGCCCACTTTGCTTAAGTGTATAATAATAATACGCCAGGCTAATTAATTATTATTTACTATTAACACAAATTGTTTTTGATAGTTTGACTTATTTACGGCTTCGTGTCTAATTGGCATTCCCACACATACATATATCAACCTACACATATTCATATATAAATATGTATATCTATTGATATGGATAAGAATATTTGCAAAGATTAAAGTCATAAATGGCTACTAATTGAGTGTCAAAGCACTCTAGTTGGGAAAATATTGAAATTGAATGAAGATGCCTTTGCCCGAGTGCATTTAGCTAGCCAAATATTTACTTTGCCAATTTTTGTGAATGTGTCAACAAACATGACTGAAAATGAATATTCCAGCTACGTGACAATATGGCCAAAATTTAATTATAACAAAAAGAACAGACAGTAGCCGAACAAGCAAAGTATACAGCAGACAGCAACAAAAACACATGCATAACGAAAATGTGAAGAAACTGGAAAATCTAAAGGCTGACAATAACAATAACAATAACAACAACAACAACAACAACAACCTGAAAGACAATTAAATTTTATTGTAAACGTTTCAATTAGGCATCATGACAAAAGCGGCAGGAACAGAAATACGAAGAAGCCAAAGGAAATTTAATTTTGTTTTCAACACTGAAAAACTTGGTCAAAGTTCAAGCACAGCCATGGCTACAACAGCTGACACTAATTAAAACCAACCGTTTGGGGTTCAACCCGTTCTGCAACCCTCCCTGACCATTCAAAAAGATAAATGACAGTTTTGTCCATCGTTTATTTGATCTGTGCAGTAATCCTAGCTAACTGGGCCAGAAACGCACCTATATCGGATGACCGAAGCTCGTATTGGTCAAGTGTAAACAGTGTGCAGACAAATTTTGAGCTCTTTCTGGCAGATAACCAAAGAAGTTTGTGGCCAAGTCTTGTGGCTGGCTAATTGAGTTAATTACTAAATGATTATGGCTAAGCTGCCAAAACGATAACGATTACGATAACGTTTACAATTTGACTAAACTTCAATTTGTCCTTTAGAAAATTCATTTTGGTCATAATTTAATATTGCATTGTGCAGCTTAGTCGAATCAAAAGGAAAATCTACATTTTGGATGTGCTGCCAACGTAATAATTGGATTATTACACAAAAGTTAAAGCGTCAAAGGAAATAATAAGAATCTGAAATTGTTTACTATAAATATAGCTAAATACTTTAAGCATTATTATATAATCTTTATTTTAAGCTAAACTTTTAATCCCCGACCGATTTGGAACTTAAAGATCTACACTTGAATTTTGATATTTTCTGCAACTATGTTGGTCAAACTTGAACTAACCCAAGGGTTATTCGTAATGTTTTAGTGTACAGTGATAATTCAGCGCTGACATTTCCATTACTTAATTAGTAAGTCAATCAATTGACAGTTAACAGCTCGAAATGAAATTTTGTTGTTAGTTGTCATTTTGCAGATGAGCGATATGTCAACTAAAATGAATTTGAATTCAAAAGCTCTTATTGAATTACACATTACACAATTACACATACGCTTTCAGTTAAACATGTCCTTCGCTGTCATTGAAAAATTTGATGACATGGAATCGAAATTAATACAGCTTCCAGACCCAATTTAAAATGTGTTTGATGAGAGATCATTGTCGGTCTGGTCATTGCCAGTAAGCGGTTGTTTATGTAATGAAAATTGAATTACCTGTTTTTGTCACTGTTCGTTTTTATGCGAGTGATGAGATCTGCATTTATAGCAACAGTTGATGTTGAACAACCTAAAAATGAAGAGACCGAAATAATATTTATATTAATTACAATGTTTATTACACACAGACCCAACAATTTATTAATAATACGTGTATGAAATGAAAAAATAAAAAGGAATTTTTAACCATATGTCGGTCGAAAGAATTTACAATTCAATTGCGGCCTTAACAATATGCGGTGTCAAACCGCCGCTGACCAAAGTGGAGGCGTTGAGAAATTATGCGTTGGTTAACAGGCAGTCGAGGTCGGGGGCAAGGGGTGTGTGGCAGCCACATTGAACCGCATCCGCAATCACTAAAAATTAATTTCAATTTTATTGCATAAAGGGGCAGGCAACATATAAACACGCATTCACCCAACCCGGCAACATGGCTGCATGAACTGCAAACGGCTGTGGTACGCGGAATGTGTGGCAAGGGCCAGTTGGTCTCGCTATGGTGTGTGTGTGTGTGTATAAAATAAGACTCAAGGCATGGGTAGAGTGCAGCAGAGGCTAAATTATGCAGTCGGTTATAACTCAGACAAAATGGGGAATGGTTGGAGCGGCAAGAGGGAGTCGATTTCAGTGGGTAAAACCAAAAATTTATGAAAATGCAAAAGCGTTTTTCAGGTTTACCCAAGGTAAGCTGTGGTGCAACCAGCAGCTGCTACCGCACCCGCTTCAGTTGCTGCCACCACCAATTTTAATATGAATAGCAGCAAAACGGCAAAGGGCAAAACTGGTAGCCAGCAACCAGCAATAACAACCGGCGAAACTCAGCCAACGAACTGAAAAAAAGGACGAACATGAATTGCGGTTTAAACATTGAATTATGAATATTTCCCCCACCTGACAGAATTTTTGGTTCTGGCAGCACATTTATCATCGTGGCGCTGAGATTTTGATTAAAAGCATAAAATGTTATGTAATAATCATGCTCAGCTTAATAGGTAAATAAAGTATGAGGATGTACAAGAAAATTATCTTCCTCCAAGATTGCACTCTACTTGAACATATTCTGTAAATTGGACTTATCTGAATATAAAGTTTTTTAATTTTGCTAATGATTTATTTTCTCTCTTACTCTTTATTTGCTGCTAACGTTTTATATCTTAACAATTATTTGTGTAATAAGTTTTACAGTTTTTCAATTTAAATTTGAACTATTTAATTTTAATTGTAAATCATTTAATTTGTAATATTAATAATAAATTAGATTACAGTTGAACTAATTCGAAATAGTTTTACAATTTAATATGACTTGGAAAAATATATATATTCGAAAAAGAAGACTTTAACTGAATGAATGGAGGCAATCAAGCACGACTCAAAATTTATTAATGGTATTCTTGTTCCAATTTTGTTTTTATTTACTTATAGGTGAATGATGTTCTCAATCATAATTATCCACAACTGGAGTGGACTCCACTGCACGCACTTTTCCTTTATAGGGTACACAACAGAGATCACAACCCTCAAAAATGTAGTCCACGATATTTACACAATTCCCAAAGTTGAAATGAAATTTCTGTTGGCCGCTGGTGGTTTTTGCGTTGAATGCAAATTATCAATGGGGAAAACGGTATTTCCATAGACAAAATGCTTTAATTTAGAGCAATTACATACACAAAGGAAAGTTCATTTCAAAAGGTATGGAAACAACTCAATGCAGCAATATGTATCCCACCTTGTTATTATTGCTCTGCACGCGAACTCATTTATAGAGGCGCCATACATTCATTCAGTCAACTTCGCACAGCTCCCTCTCCTCTCCCCTTGTGCGACCCATTCTGGAATACCAGCAATCGGATTATTGCAATTAGCTGGTCCAACTGATGATGCGGCAGAGCCAGACAGGATTAGAGACAAATACCTTCAGACATATGATTGGAGTCGCTGATAATACGGTTTAATTACTAAGCTTATTTCTTATTACTTCTTTTAGTACATAGCATATGGAATCAAACATATCACTAATAATGTAGTAAATATATAAAAAAAAAATATTAATAATAATAAAATTTCATGTTCGGCATTAAATTTGAAAGCAAAAAGATCTTAATATTTAATAATAATATAAGCTGAAAATATGGAAAATAAATATAAAAAAAATCATAAGTAGATAGAAATTGCACGTCATCAGCTTAGAATAAATTATTCACTCAAAAACACAGCTGAACTGTGAACAGCTAAACAATAATGAAATACATCTATTACACATAATTTTAAATTACAAAAACTCTTTCTATCTATTTTAACGTCATTTATGTTAATTTATTGATTTTTTTTTGTTGGTAACAAATTCTGTTTGCTGACAAAAGCCATTTACGTCACAAATTAGAGCGCGGTCATTAATTCTGTTTATAGAAAAACAGTGCCCGAAAAATGCCATACACAAAATTATGTTGTGCCCTTCTTTTTAAGCTCGAATTTTGTGTGTTTTTGTCATTTAATTAAGGTAGCCGACTGGATAATAATTTTTAGCAATTTATGCACGACACCAATTTGCATAATGCAGCAACAACAAATCAGAATACAAAATGTTTAATAATGTTGACCATAATGAAAATCTATGGCAAAAGTATCAGAAACACAGAAACAGTCAGTTTGTTTTGTTCCCCCATAAATTATGTGCAACAACTCAATCAAAATACAAAATACATATGCAAATAGATTCAAATGCACGAAGGCAAGAAGCGAAGCGGGGAAAAAAGAATGGACGAATAAACAGGGAAAACAAATAAATTAGCCATATCAATGTATATGCGGCATGAGTGAGTGAACTACGGCGTGATAACGTATTATTATACTATAAAAATCATTAATATAGCCAGCTCTAATGCCGCAAATATGTAAATGCCAGTCGTTGTCCTGTTGTGTTGCCACAACTTATATACACACACTCAACAAGCTCGCAATCACACCCGCACTCATATGTATGCATATTGTGTGTGAAAACACACACTGTGTGTGCGTGTGTGTGTGTGTGAATGTGCGCGTGCGTGTGTGTGCGTGTGTCATGCAAACCGCGTATAAAGCGCGAAATTGCGGCATTAGCCCCAGCAGAGTCCTCTGACAACGCCTACCATTTTGAAGAGAGGTGGGGCGAGCCATTACCAAACACTTTGAGCGCAACACACTCGCGACACGGCCAACCGTCAGACAGATAGACAGACAGACGGACAGACATACAGAGACAGGCAGTCAAGCAACAAATTCTATTAGTTTGTCAAGGCTTTTCACAGAGACATTTTCGTAAATTTAATATGCGCAATTTGTTGTCAAACGACGTCAAGCACGATCTATAACTGGGCTGTGAAGGCAACAGGAAAAACAGCGACAGCGGCAGCAGCAGCAGCAACAGCAACAGCAGCTGTCCTGGCAACAGGTTGCCACTTTTCTTTACTTTCTTTCCACGCACTTTACTCGCTGTCCTGACAACCAGGAGGACATGCTGCTAGATGGCGCATCATAAAAGCTAATATGAGTTCACCTGACAACTGCCTGTTTGCCTTAAGACACTCGCTGCTTATATAACATAATCAGCAGGTAAAACATACCCTCATATTTCAACTAACTCGCAAATTGCCATGCACACATATACACACAATGCTCTCACACACACTCATACACTCATTTGTGCACATCTGAATAGGCCTACACAAAAAAATGTTGCCTGTCGCCAGGTGCATAACATTAGCATTAGCGAAAATGAGTATTATCATCTTATAAGTGATGTCAATTGCCTATCTGTATAAAGATATGAATGTTTGATATACCCATATGGGAAACCATCCATATTTTGTTCTAATAGCTTTTAATTAGTTTTTTTTCCATTGTTGGAAATATTAGTCTACTTACAAGGATAAATATAGGAAAAATACTAATATAAATTTAATTTCTGTTAACATCATTTACTTTGCACTACAAAATCATAGTTTTGATTAGAAGCAAGTCGTGCGTGGTTGCGGCGTAAGAGCGAACACAAAACCGGGGCAACTTCAATTTGCATGCCCGGGCCAGACTGAAACTGATAGCGCAACTCGTTGCAATGCAATCTCGCCACAAGACAAAAGAACTGAACTCAACTTTCAAGCTAAACTTTCTTGGCAATTTTCCTTTTTGTTGTAGACTATTATTTTTTTTTTTTTTTTGTGTGTTTAGACGATTGCATTGGCGCATTAAGGCTGCAACAACAGCAACAACAGCAACAATTGAATTTTATAACAAACAATTTTACGCTTGAAGCCCGCAACTGCCACTAGTCTTGACTTTTGTTGCTGTTGTTGCAGCTGCCACTACTGCAGTGAAGTGGCCCAAAAATCATTGACTTTGCCTCTGGCCAAGCAATTTTCAAGCAACTTTTTTCTATTTATCGTTATTTACCATTTGCTGGCCCGTGCGCCAGCTGCAACAACGACGTTGGCTCCACAATAAGCATTTGAACCTAGAACGATTTTTTTTTGTGGTTTTTTTTTGTTGTTGCTACTTTCTGGCCGCATTAAGTGCAACGCTTGAGAGCAGAAACGGCATTAAGCCAAAAGAAAAAAAAAGAGGTCAAAATCAATTTACCTAACCCAAATAATTGCCATCGAGTTGCTTGCATCAGCCACAACTTTTCGTGCTGCATAGTTCTTAATTAACTCGAAAGTTCAGCAAGTGCACTCAGCTCGTTCAAAGCTTTGAGTATTTAAATAAAATCATCTGTTTAGCTATTCACGAAATTAATTACCTAAAAGTCTGGCAAACATTTTGATAAATCAGAAGTTGTCATGAAAAAATAATAAATTTGGCTATCAGAATGCAAATTAGCATAATCTGTTTTTAAAAACGTGCCTCTATTGTTCGAAAATTCCTCAAATATAATGCAGTCTATATTTGAATATTTATAATTTGCAAACACTGAACACACTGTTTGTTCACCAGATTATTCACGCTTCTGTGCTGTGATAATAATCTCAATTAGCTAGCAATAAAATGAAAAACAATTGTTTTTCCAACAAATTATAAGAATATCAAATTATTAGACTGAATCACTTAAAAACTCAAACAACTGGTGCCAATTATATTAACAAATAATTTATAGTTTTGGTATTTATTATTAGTTTGGCAATAACAAATATGTTCAATTAAGTAGTATAGTTTTACATTAACTATTTTGAATTAGCTGCAAATATGCATTTTAAATATAATCATTAAATAATTATATACTGTAAAGAAATTTGCATACTTTGCATATATGTAAATAATCATTTAATATGGATAAAATCACATCAAAAAATAAGCCATAAATATATCGGGGGAGTATTCAATCAAAACACAGAAGAAAAACCATAATCAGAACCAAATAGTCAACTCACGAACTCAGTCAGACCAAATAAGTAATGAATTCTTGCTGAAACTTGCTCTCAGTCTCTAAGTCTGCTTAAATCTTTAGTACAAATACTCGTAGTTAAGACTATGTTTACATTCTAATTAAATGCCTCATTCTCGTTTACCGCACCCTCGTATATCATTTGGGTCTGTCGTTCAGTGCAATCTTTGTACAAAGTTATTATGCGCACTCCCTTCCCGAGGGCGTGATTATTCAATCTGTCGCCTATGCATACTCATAAGCCAAATCAGCTATGCACTCGCTCTCAACGCACGAATACCTTCTATATTCATATGTATGCCATCCATAAATATGTACATATGTATACATATATGTATGCCCAACATCCCCATTGCCTTTCCCGACGACTATCGACTGGTTGCTTCATTAACAACTTTGTGCGTATTCATTAGGCAAACCGAAAAGTCTTGGGGAGCAGCAGCAGCTGCGGCTGGTAGATAAAAGATTTATGCTTACACTGATAACCCGAGAAAACGCCCACACACATGCTGGAGCGCCAGATAGACGGATAAGCCAACAAGCACAGCAACAACAACAGTAAAAACAGCGAAAAACAAAACATAAGCAAAATCACAAAAATATGCCAGGAAAAAGAGCCAAAGCCAGAGCAGAGTCTGTGCAATCCAAGCCTGCCACAACCAAAAAAAAAAAAATAAAAATAAAAATTAAAATACGGCAAGAAAAAAAGAAGTTGAGGCAGCTGCTTGATTTGGCATTCAGCATAAAAGCGACTCCGACAGCTGCGACTCAAAAGCCGGGAAGATTGGGGTTGGTTTGGGCGGCTTGTGGCCTGTGTTACAGGAAATATTTGGCAACATGTTTGGCAGCTTGACGTGGCGCCTCTCTTTCACAATTCAGTTCATAAATTAAAATGCCGCAAATCAAATTCGCATTCAGCTTTAAAGCACTCGCATGCTCACAGAGTCATGAGCCAAGAGCTCTTAAACATTGTCTAACTTTGCTGCGGGCCGAGCGAAAGAACGGAAGAAACTTGGCTGCATGCTAAATTATGTTCACACATTTGGGCCACAGCCGGACCAAGGAGGCACAGCAACACCATGTGGCTGGTCGGTTAGGGTTTCTGTTGTGTGGGAGGAGGAGGGGCAGCGCTGGATTAAGTGAGGGGTGCAAGTAGCGTTTGCATGTGCGGTTTTATGCTGTGGGTAGCACTTAATCTCTTACGGGCTCTGCCAGCCGCCTTTCTTCCATTTTCAACTTAAATTTATTATATTTTAATCACTCCCCGGGGTGTTATTGTTATTGTTGCTGCTGGCTGCTGGCTATTGTGACGCAGACGGCGGGACAGTTAAAGCGTATTTTTAAGATGCGCCTCGCTGCCTCAAAAAGTCTGCTTACCCATACACACACACACACACACACAAACACACACAGCGGCACACTTGTTCGCTTTAAATTGTTTTAAGCGACGCAACGGTCATATTTCTTAGCCAGCCGCGTCCAGCATTTTGTGTGTTTATTGCTCAACGCCCGGCCACATTGCGTATACGCAATGGTTTTCTCGATTTATTTTTAATATACACTTGCGCAGAATATTGTGAGTTTGTCTGTTTTATTATTATTAATACTTTGACAAATTTGTATTATAAAGATTATAATTAAAAAAAAAAATTTTATTTTATTGAAAATCATTTTACAGAAATAAGTTTTTTTGCCTTTTTAGAAATGTAAACTAAAAAGGCTCTTCATATCTTTGATAAGGCATTTTGAAGCTAAACAAATGTGTTTGAACTTTTGTTGCGATCAGAAAAATATATATATCCAGCATGAGACTTATGTAATTATCAAATCAAACAACAAACAATAAAACATCAGGTAATTTAGTTACTTTGGATACAATATTCGCAATTAATATATCAGTGTTAAGTCAAAATAATAATTATAAAATGATTAAAATAGTTTGTTAACATCGGAGTACTATATCAAATAAACTGAGTTCAAGTCTCAGCAACCAAGTTCTGAGTTTAAGATCAATATCAATATCCCATTATATAACAGCCTTTATTAAAGTATTCACTTGTTTATTTGCAAGAGTATTTAATTTTCGTCAGCATGAAACTCATCCATGTAAAGTTTTTTTTCGTATTTTATTTGATGTTGTTTTTATTTATTGTTTTTTTTTTGTTGCTTGCTTGCTTTGCTATCGGAGGCACTTAATCATTTTGATTGTCGCAAATGGTGCTTTATTTAAGTGCGTTGTCTGTTGCGGTCTTGTTCGAAAAAAAAATGTTTCGGGTCATTAATTTGTACATTTTGCTAAATATATAATTAAGTTCCCAATATTGTCGCACTCATTTATTATGTGACTACATTAGCAGCCCAATTAGTTTTTTTCTTCTCTCATGCGATAACCCTTTAACAATGCATTTGCGACGACTTTGGGAAAGTGTCTGACGCACAACTTTGGCACGTCCAAAGGCAAGAGCTCAAGTGTCAAGTGCTTTAACATCGATTGACTTGGACATCTATTAGACATAATCATGACTTTCCCCACACACACACACACACATACACTGAGCCATTTTTGTGTGCGAGCTGCATTGCATGCCTAAGCAAGCAGACAGTCAACTTCCGTTAGTCGGATAGGAATAGCAGAGCTCGGCAACTAGGAGACGTATGGATTTTGGCTATAGTCCTGCCTGGAGCCGACCACGTCAAGGACGACAATGAAGCGCAGGAGACCAACAAAATCCGAGCCACATGCAAAACGCATTCACTTGAGGCTTTTTTTATCTTTCTGCCCTCTCTTTCTTTTCCTTTCACAATTTCTTTTTTTCGGAACTGCTTTTTTCGTTCAACGCTAACGAGCAAAAGAAATGCACCGAAGAGGAGGAAAATGGCAACATTTTCACTTTACATGGCTTTTCGTCGACTACCGACCACAATTGGGCCTTTTGGGGGCGGTCCCAGACCACGTTTTAAATTATTGCCAAAATATTTTGCGCTGACTTCAATGCTGACCATCTGACATTCCCATACATCAACGACACTTGTTGGCAACGACATTTGGCCATTTGGAATACCCTCGAGAGTGGACAGAATGAAGGCTAATATAGGGTAATATGGATAAGGATATGGGTAGAGGCATAAAGAGATAGAGATATAAAAAAATGTTCATAACTATACGAATGTATATTATAAATTAGTCGAATTATATATAACATATATAATAATATATTTTATCAAATAAAGATAAGTAAATGTATAATACAATAAATTTAGGGACTTGACAGATAAACTCCCAGCTTTCGATATCTAAATTAGGTATACTTTATGGTATATATATATATCTATAATTAATAAATAATATCTGTATATTAAAAAATAATTAGTGTAATTTCTTGTCCATCCATATTTTTCTACTTCACATCTTTTTTTTATATATTTATTTACATAATTTGTTTTTATTATGTCTTTTTATTTTATTAAGGAACTTGATTTTTTTCCATGATTAAGAAACTGAAAGAACCATTATTTGAAAAGTAAAAATAACACACTTAAGAATTTGTAGAAATTCTTTCTATACTCATTTTTAGTCTACGATGAATTCCAAGAAACTTTCCTCAATATCATTGGTCTGTAACGAAAAAGTTTCTTACAACTCACAGCAAAATATATTATTTATCCAATTATTGAATTAAATATTAAATTAAGATTTTTGTCTGTATACAGGATAACTGCATGTCAAGCATACCCAACACCAGCTAACTTGTTTTACACAAGCGTTTTTTGTGTGCTGTGAGAAATGTCGATGCAAATGTCACCGCGGCAAAGCGCAGTTTCCAAGCGAAAAATACCATTGCAGCACTTTAGGCGCACGCCACGTGATGCACGTTAACTTTGACGTTGCACGTAGCCACGCCCCACTGCCTCACATCGCTGCGGCGGCAACAATGCAACCACGCCTCTCGTAAAAGCCTCCACTCCACACACGCACCACAAAAACGCCACACAATTCTATTGATTGACAGTTTGGTAAAACGCATAAAACAGCAAACAGTTCGGAGAGAGGGGAAAAAGGGGCACGTCGCTAAGGACCGGGGACAGGAAGAGGAACATCAGCAGACAGCCGCTCAGCCGTGTAGAGCTGCAGGCGTTACAGTTGTGGCGGATGTGCGCTTTAGCAAAATGCAAAAAAAAAAAAGAAAAAAATTGAAAAATAAAGGGGAGCTACAACAACAACAGAAAATATTAAAAAAAAAGTTTGTGGCAAAGAGAACAAAATGTGCCGTAGCGCTAAGCATAAAAAAAATGCTTGCAACGTTCATTTGTAATGCAGAAAGGTGCAAGCGTTGCCTGCGGTGTTTACGGTTGATGGGTATGGAATGGGTTTTTGGATGGTTAGTGGAAACAGGCCAGAGTTGACACCGGGCATCCGAATGCTGATAGCGTTGCCTCACAGTCTGCCACATACCGAATGTGCGAGCGACAAACTAATTGGCTTGCTTGTTTTTGGCAGCGTGATTTTCACAAAACACCTTCAGCGATTCAAAGCTTAGATGTGAAGAATATCATGCAGGCAAATACGGGTATGTGCAGCATACGAAATAATTGAGGCACAAGTAAGGCTTCTTAGTGCAACATTTACAATTGTGAGCAGACGCTGAAAGAGACAGACTTAAAGCGAGCGATAGAGAGAGAAGTAGTCAAAGTGTAAAACGAGATTTGAAAAGCAAATGCAAATGAGCTACTAGCTGCCAGCTGCTAGAGGCATATGTAATCTGGTAGCAGTAAAGAAAAATGGGAAACTATTTTATATTAAAGTGCATTTTAAAGATAGTAAACTTTAACGTATAAAAACGTAGCGAACATTAAAAAACTATATGTATATATTTATCTTATGTGAGGAGTAAGGAGAACATTTTACGTATATATGAACGAGAAATATAAAAGTCAGTTCAGAAAAGAATAAATTGCATGAAGATATATTCTTGTCTGTTGTCGCTGCCAGTAAAACAGTTACGAATAATATATGAAGCAGACTTCGAACATTTTCTGATACCAGCGGAACATTGACAAATTTAAAAAAATAAAATTATTTTCTAAAAAAGTAAAATTGAAAGTTGAAATGCACAAATAAAAAATAGTTACAAGTAGCATACGAAATAGTAAAAGAATATTTTCTGCTGCCAGTGGAACGTTTTCGAATGAGAAATGAGAAAGTGAAAGTATAAATTTTATTTTAGTCAGTATAATATTTGAAGAACACATTTTCTGGAAAAGACATTTGTTATTGCATTCCCTTAAAAACTTCCCCAATCGGAACATTTACCAGACCAAGTCAAATTGTTGCAATTTATAAGCTCTTAAGTGATAAAGGCCTATTAGGTGACGAGCATAGGCCTATTATTTGTGTACATACTGTATGACTTGGCGACATCGTATGACAGGTCACATTAGTTTGTCAAACTAGCATTCAATTTATCTCAATTAATCATGGTCAGCCCCGACAGTTTATAAGCTGCTCAGCTTGAGAAATGACTAACATCACGGATCAGCCCAAAAGACTTTATAACAATGCTCGTATAATGTGCACATACGGGCAACAAAAGAAAGAATACCGAAAATAACGAGTACTTACAACTAATTCATTTTTTATTATGTAAATTAATTTCCACAATTTGTAACAAGTGGCAAGAGCAAACAAACAATCAAACACACAACACACACACACACGCCTATATGAGTAGTGGGTGGATGAGTGGCAGGAATGGTGGAATGGGTGGGTGGAAAATGTGGGATTTTGTGATGTGCACCACCAAACACCACAAATTATCAGTGCCGGCCCAGTTGTGGCTCGACTCACTCTGTGCGTGTGTGTGTGTGGAAAAATAAGTACGTTTGGGAAATAACTTATGTTAGTCAAGCGTAAATTGCTTTATTAAATAAAGCGCAGCCAAAGTAAGCATGGAATACATGCCGAAAAGGACACAACAAGCGAAGCAGTCGCACGGAGTGGGCTTTGGGGGCAGGTTACATAAACCGAAAAGAATAACAAAACAACAAAAACAACAACAACAACAACAGCAACAAGGAGAATCACAGTCACCGACTAAATTGTACAATGTGGACGATGTCACTATGGTCAGGCATTCAGTCCTAATCATTGTGCACACACTCCAACTGGAGACCCGGACAAACAGAATGGCAACGAGCACAAAAGGAGCAAGCGGTGGGTGGTCGATTGGGTGGTGCACATATGCTACAAGCTGTGCACGCCCCAAACACACATGTGTAGTAAGCTCAAGGACTAAAAGTATTTTTAGCTAATATCAATTTTTCATAGTTCAAAGATTTTCAACTAGAACACAAAACACACAGCGATGGACAAAGAAAGAGACAGAAAAATTTAGAGGCAGCGGATGAGGCAACAGGAAGAGAATGGTGCAAGAAGGGGGGGCAACAAATAGAGAGCGAGAGGTACGTACGTAAAGCCGTTGCCACATTTTTATTATTTTTTATTTGGGGCCAGCCAACAACATGAAATTTGCTGGTTTTCTGATTATAAACGATTGCCTGCAGTGTCCTGGCACACACAGGACACACACAGGACACACACAGGAGACACACACGCAGTGTACACACACACACACAGCGTGAAATTTATGTTGGCATTTAAAATGTGGCCCCGGCAGGCAGCACAACTATGCAACACCCCTCGCTCCTTAACTGCTTGGACTTTGCCATTTTATTTGTACATGCATACATATAAATACATATATGTATACAAATGTGTAAGTGTGTGCGTGTGTGTGTGTGTGTGTACATTACGTATACGTAGAGTGCATTGACAGTGCCAAGATTCGCAAGCTCTGCTGCAACTGTAAGTGAAAATTTATAGTCAATACAAAAAGCCGGCAACCGGCAGTCGACAGTCGGCTGCATTTTCAATTTTTCGCCTCTTCGATGAGATGCAGCAACCAGGAGCAACCAGAAGCAGCCAATAGCAGCCAGTGGCAACCAGGAGCAGCAACGGTGGCAGCCAGGTGCTGCATCCTTTGTCGAAGTGTAACAATTTCATTGTGTGTGCCCATCGTAAATTCTTATTTCTTGCCGATGGCGCTTGAATGTCACTCAGCTAACTTGGCTAACTGGCAGCTGCTTTGTTTATGCGCAGCCCCACAAAAGGTGTGTGCACATTTTTCTCTACCCAAACCCAAATCCACTCCCAACATCCCCTTAACAGCACACACACAGCACCCACACATTTTTGTCTCTTTGGTTCAGTTTCGATTGCGACATTGATTTAGATTTTGCCCAAAAATGTCGTTCAATACATTGAGGGGGGGAGTTGGGCCGACTGAGTCTTTGGTGTGGCATGCATTGTTGTTACATCAGTCAAACAGAGCTCTTGTTAGTTTCAGTCCTGGACAAGTAGAGCAGTGTACAAAATTCCATTAGAGCATTTCCCAATTTACCAAATTACCATTTATCCACTGAGCCTTTTGCGCCTCATACAGATAACACTGTTCTACAAGTTCCTAATCCAATTGTAATACATTAATTTTTCTGACTTGAACTTGTCTTGAGACACTCAAGACTCAATTTTTCTTTCATTATTTGTATAGATTGTTTGTACTCTTATTAAGCATCATATGATATGAAATACCATTACCAACACCCAAATTAAAATCTGTCTTGAAAGTGCTAAGAAAAATAACCTTGTAAATTGTATTTTTAAGGCACAAAATCTATACATTAAATAGAGTGAAATGAACACACAAAAAATAAATATAAATAAAAATGTTTTTAATTTCAAAATGTTCATAAATTCATACTTTAATTCATAATTATTTTATTTACAAGCCAAATGTGAAAAACGATGATGACGATAATGTATAACCAGCATTTTTTCTACACATAAAAATATGAAATGAATTCCGTAGCAAAACAACAATTCCCAGTAAAAGTGAACAAGTGCGTAAAAAAAAATCAAATTAAAAAAATTAATTTGAATAGGTATTTGATTGGTTTCAGCTCAAGTGATTTTAAGTGCGCAATTATCAATTAACAAAAACCACAAATTATATTATTTGTTTGGTTTCGTCTTTAACAATTTGGCATTTCATTTTTTAATGAGAAAAAAATTAATTTAAGTAGTTATTTGGCTGGCTAAATGTCAAGTGTTTTTTAGTCAGTTAATATAATTGATAAAAATACCATTGGTATTCTTCATCGAGAGTTATCTTTAGGGCTATAAATATCAAAACAATTATAAAATCTATATTTAATTAAGTAAATAAATAAAGTTAATTAAAACAATAGCATAAGTTAGCCAATTTGTTATTATTAAAAAAAAGATAACATTATTAATAATATAATTAAAACGCGTATGTAAATGATTAAATGATTATTATTTTTTAATTATATTATTAGTTAATTGACAAATCAAAACTCTTGGCGAAAAATATGACAACCGCAACTCATGTTGACCAGTGTACTCAAGTAAACGAAAAATACGCACAGGTTGCCAAATTGACTGACCAACTAACCGACTTTTAATTGCATCAGTTTCACTCAGACATTATGCTTGCACCTCTCATGCCAGCAACAGACTGTTAACTTGGTTTGTTTTTCTACATTGTGTGCGAGTGTGTGTGTGTAGTTGTTACTGGTTAGCCCCTGCCTTTGTATGGTATTTGGTTTATTAAGTTGGTGTGTGCGCATCTCGTTTGAGGTATAATTGTGCACAGCGATTACATTACGTGTACGCTCGATTGGAGAAGCATTTGCATTGTTTGCAAATTAAATTGTAAACTGGTAAGCTGCCAAATGGGTACTCTGGTAAGCTCTGGGTGCTCTGTGTGTGGGCGCACAAAGCGAAAATAGGGCCAACAGCAAAATTAATTTTTCCTTAGCCGCAATATTGAAACCGAGCAACGAGCGCGGCAAATTTACACACCATTAAGTAGTTTACACAGACACACACTGCGAGAAATGCAAGGTGTGGCACAGCAAGTGGAGCTATAAAAATTGCCACACACACACACACACATACGCAGACTAACACACAAGTGTGTAATTTGATATTTTGCTGTGTGTCATGTGTTTGCCTGATGGCGCCCATAACAATGGCATAAAATGCAAAAACAAAAAAAACAGAGAAGCAAAACTCTAATATAATAAAAGGCAAGTGTGTGAATGTGTGTGCGAGTGTGTATGTGTGTTTGTGTGTGTGTGTGTGTGTGTATTAAGCACGCTGCGACAAACTATTCAATCCGCTCATTTCATTAAATTCAAACACAACACTTGATGCTGAGCAACGTGCAACATGGCGTATGCACAATGTGTGGCTGCCAGCATAATGAAGTGAGTCGTGTGTGTGTGTGCGGGTGTGTGTGCATGCGTGTGTGAGTCTATACGTATTGATATGCTAATCGAGCAACGTGTTGCCCATGCAATGTCCAACAGCCGTGGCAACACGTGACTGCTGCTGCTGCTGCTGCCATTTTTTGCCTAATGGCCAAGACAAAGCACAGCAAATTGCAAAAACGCGCTCTGTTCTGGCCTGGTCTTGTTTGTTGTTTTCACTTGGCTCTTGTTTGCTATGGTTGTTGTTGTTGCTGTTGCTGTTGCTGTTCTCCATGTTGTTGTTGTTGTTGTTGTAGGTGGGCTGCACTATTAAGCGCATTATTTAGTTTCACCTCAAACAGCAGAGCAACGACATCCAGAAGATAAGCACATTGTATTTTGTGTGTGTGTGTGTGTGTGTGTGTGTGTAATGGTCGGCCTGACAGACTTGTGCCTCTCTGTCTCTCTCTCTCTCTCCAACACATACACTATATGTGTGTGTCTGTGTGTGTGTTTAGCACACATCCAAAGTGCCCTTAAGTGCCCTGGGGATCTGTGTGGCATTACATGCTGCGGCGGCACTGGCATTGACAAAGCCACATAAACGCCAACACCTACAAAACACGCAAACAACAAACGACGACTTCCACAGAGCAACAAAGAGAAAGAGAGAGAGAGAGAGAGAGAGAGTGAGAGAGAGGGATACAGAGTGCATTGTTGTTCTCAATTGTTGCTCTTATTGCTGCTGTAGTTGTTTGCGGGGCCAGCTGAACATTAGCGTGCGCTTTCATTCAATCGATTAAGAGACAAGCGTTGTCTAGCTTAGCCACACCCCTACCCCACTCCACCAATTCACACACTTTTCACACACACACACACACACACTCCCTTAACCCCCTCACCATCTTGTACTAGCAATTTTGCGGCTTGTTTGTTAATGTTTTGAACAAAGTACCCACCCAAAATAAAAACAACAAAAAAGTGCTTGCCACACCCCGCTGTCATTTTTATTTGCTTGCTCAATAGACAAAGGAAAATCCTTTTGAAATGTGAGGCACATACTCATACATATGCATAAATACTAACATGCTGTGCTTCAATTTGGTTAACGATAAGGTTAATCATACAACATTTTCATTTGAGGAAATCGATTAAATTGAGAGAAAAAAATTTATTTTTTATACTAGCTAACATGATATTTATAACATTTATTTTGCATTATTTAAATATATCATACATTTTTAAAATTAAGAATGCAAAATTTAAATTTTATTTTTATTATTTTTAGTAATTGTTAACTGGTCACTGCCGCAATTCAAAATGATAGTCAAAAATAATTTATTCACATGCAAATTAAATTTAGCTCAAGGTATACATAATCAAGGAATTTTTGTGCATATTTTAAAGAATATTTTTTATATTTTTTCAGGCATATTTCAAACGCATATTTTACAGTTTTTCATGCACATAAATATCCGCTGTGAGAATAATGAATTTGGGAAATTTTAAACTGCTTTGAATTTTTGACACAATTTGCTAATGAATTTGCACAAAAATAGTGCATTTCAATTTTGGAATTTAGAAGCATGACCAAAATATATTGAATTTTAGCGTTAGTTCAGTTATGGAAATGGAATGAAAATGAAAAGGTTTTTCAAATATATAAAATATTAACTGATATAAATATATATACATATCTAGTGTAGAGAGACATATTCGGGGATTTAATTAATTTGTTGCTGGTCGCAGGAAGTTATGGCTTTTAATAAACGCAGCAGCTAAGCCGGGAGCTGGGGGGATGGGCATAAAAATAAAAATAAAAGCAAACGACACACAGCGAATGCAATTTGGGTATCTTGTGTCTTGTGGCCAAACTCGCGTATTACTCAAAAAGGAATTAATCCCCCCCACCTCCCACCACCCCACCAACTCCAAGACCAGAGCAGAAAACAAGCTTTAAGCAATGGGCGAGCCAAATCAAAAAGTAGCCAGGACTTATGGCATTTGTTGGTGTTGTTGTTGTTGTTGTTGTTGTTGTCTCTCGTTATTGGGCCGTGCACGTTAATCCTTAAATCTGCCCAAGTGCTGGCAATGGCTAAAAGAAGAAAAAAAATGGAAGCAGATTGTTTGCTGGAGAATGCCAGGATTCAGCCAGGACTACACATAGGCACAACACACACACACACACACACCCACACACATAAGGCATTGCGTATACGACGCATTGTATGTACTTTGTACATTGTGCCATGGCGTATACGCAATATGGCTCCACTTTCGTTTTAATATGAATGCTAATAGGCTAAGTCTGGATTTCAGCACACCCGCACACCTCGCAGCTCACTGCTCACTGCTCGCACACCCGCACACCCCTAACCTAGACGCAATGCTTGAAATGTAATTTCCCACAATTTTTCCTCACTTTGCGTACAGCATCAGCATCAGCAGCAGCAGCAGCCAGACAAAAGAACCTGACGACAACAAGAGTGAGCTGGAGGAATGGGAGAATGCGACTCTTGGACAATATGGCAGTGAAGGCTACAACGCACAATGCCAGGACCATTTTTATCGCTTTTCATGAATGCTGTGTGACCGGCTTATGTTTTGCAGTTAACCAAAAGTTGAAGCCAAGGCAGGCCAGGCAGCCTGGAGTGCCTGGAGGCAGGCCTGTGTGCCTGCCTGCCTGCCTGCTGCTTCTCCCAGCTACAACTGCTGTCTGCTGCTCCTGCATGCCACACCCTCTATGGTATATGTGTTTTTTTTTTTTTTTTTTTTGGCATCCGTAGGAGGAGTATTCACATTGCCATTACTTGTATCGCTTGGCCTGCTCGTGTTGTGTGCTGTCCATTTAATAAGGCTTTACTTGGCCAACACTTGTTAGAGATGGTTGCGTGTCGGAATTAAGAAACACGACTTACAGACAAGCTGCAGTTGTGATTAAGCTTTTGCCTGTCATTTGATTTTTATTTTTTATGTTTTAATAATGTTTTCAAGATATTTTATGAGTGGAGAGGTTATGTCACAAGGATAAGCCCTATTTGGGTCTAGAACTCTGCATTCAAATCGCGCTTAAGCACGACATAAATATTTTTAAGGCGGTTTTAGTCATATTACGCAAAGTCGTGTTTAATATGCTAAATATAGAAATTGTTTTATATTTTGATTAGCTTGCTGATTTATTTATACAAAGAAAATCATACTGAAATTTTGAAAATCTACTTACTTTTGGTGCAAATACTAGCTAAACTTATTGCTCTGGAACTACAATTCTTAAACGCAGGGTTTTTCATTTCTTTCATTAATTTGTTTAAATTAAAGCTAAGTAAATATTCAGCGTGTTGTTTTCAAAATATTTATACCTATTCATATCTTAACTATTTTGGGAATTAAATTATTATTTTTCATTATTAATTAAAGATTTCATATATACTCATATTTTATATAATTTTTATCAACTTCATATTATTATGTCATCGTTTTGAATCGTGGAATCTCTAGTAAAACTAGGATTTTGCCTCAGTCTTCGGCTTAAGTCCAAATCTAAATTGTGTTAAGTCGAGTTTAGTCGTGTCAAGTCATATTTAATTTAGTTATTAATCAATGTAAGCCAGTATTGACGATCTTGTTTTTCTCAAGTTATAATAATACTTAAGCCTAGTAGGCGCATGATTTTAAAACTTTCGTGAAATTCATCTTAGCCCACAAATTTCAATATAATATTTCTAAAACCTGATCACGTCTAGTTGCACTAAAAACAGAAACCCACCTCTAAACCAGAAGCTTAGCTTCACAATGCCCCCAAAAAGCTGCTTTGCTACATTATGCAAGCTGCTGAAACTGACCCAAAATGAAATACACATAGAAGACACACACATAGTATGAATAAACCCATTTGAATGCCAGTCTGATATTTGGTGTATGAGCAATCTTTAGTCGTTAACAAGCTTGCACTCTAATATAGCACATTGTTGTTGCTGTTGTTGTTGTTGTTGTTGCAGCTATACGTTGTGATGTTTATCGGAAAATTTACGCCGTGTCGAATCAGCTGCTGTAATTGGCTCGCTCACAGTGCGTTTTGAGATTGTTTGTGCTTCAATTTCAATTTGAGATAAGTGACATTTCGTTGCATTTTAATGAGGCTCATTTCATTAATGTTTTAGCAGCTATAGCTTCTGGCTTCTTGACTTCTTGGTTTCCTGGTTTCTTGGTTTCTTGGTTTCTTGGTTTCCTGGCCTCTTGGCCTTTTGGCTTATGGCCTTGACTGGCAGCGTCGACTTATCGCCGACTCGCAATTGAGTGCTAAACTTAACGCTGCGTCTGCAGAAATAAAAAACAAACGGGATTGGATGGGTGTGGGAGAGACAAAGGACACATCAATGTCCTGGACGAAAATGTGTCTAAGCAGCGTATTTTATGAATGCATGGAATAATTCGGCAAAAATATATACGAAAACCTACTTAAATAATTCGAGTGTTTGCTGGCATAGGTCACCCAGCAGCCAAAGGGGCGCAAAACTTTTAGCATTAAAAGCAGCCGCAGCAGGCAACAACAACAATATCAACAACAACAAAGCAAAACACCGCATAAATGCTACATGGCATTTTTTTTTTCCACAAACAACTTTAAATAAAAATCTCTTTTCAGGGTAATGAAACTGCAAAAGGCAAGCAAGGACAACATTCAGCCGAAATACAGGAGGGCAAGCCAGAAGCAAGGTAGTGGTGGTGGGGGCGTGGCAGAAAGGCAGCCTGCCACCTGCATGGGCTACACCTGCTGACAAAGACATTTACTCAAAAACTTTGTCGGCACAAAATAGAAGGCAACAGTGGCAACAACAATAACAGCTAAGCAAAATCTAAAAGCAAGTGCTCGACGAGCTGATGTCCTATAAACAGCTTACAAACTAACAAACAAATTACAAAAAATAAAAATAAAAATTGTTATAATTTGTATAATAATTGTCGTTCAATAATAAATAGATGTGCTTTGTGTACAGTGATCAGATTAATATATTATAATTCTTGATATAAATTGAACAGGAGAAAAAATGGATTCAAAATACTTGAATACATAAAATATATGTTAAAAATATGCAATCCTTAATTAAAACTATGATCAGATCAGGAGAAAAACAATTTCAAAATCGAGTAATACTTGAATAATTCAATACATAAAATATATGCTAAGAATACGAAATCATTCATTAATAAATCAATTGTATGGGATAAAAGAAAGTATGAGTATGTATAAATAAATGAATAAAAAAGATATAAAATTAAAAATATGAATTATTGAATTAGTAATTTTGTTGTATGTATCAAACGATATTGTGGGTATGTATAAATTGATAAGTGAATAAATGAATAAATAAAATATGTATTAAAAATGTTGTGGATCAAAATAAAATGTGATTATGTATATGAGTGAATAAATGAATAAATGGTATATTCATTAAAAATACAAAATTTTTTCATAGTGATTCGATTGATAGAAATTGTGAGCATGAAACCTGCATTTTAAAAATAGCTAATACAGCTCCTTTAATTCCCTAGATCGATGAGCTTATAAAGAATTAAAAACTTACATCCTAAACGCAAATTTATAGATTCTCCACGAAAAGCTAATGAACAAGGTTTAAAAATGGCTTTCTTCCTCTTGTGGCATGTCGCATTCAAAAGCCAAACTTTATGATACTCTAGTGAAAGCCACAGGGTATAATGAGAACAAGCAGGCATACCGGGATACCGTTACACCATGGCATGACAAACATTTCTGGCAAAACGCCCGCGTTCTGCCAACTCCAACCCCTCCCGCTCCCACCACACATTTGAGGAAAGCGAACAAAGGGCGCCCGTTTTTTCATTACCATCTTGGGCGGCAGGTAGTTCAGAGTCTTTAAGTGAAAAGTAACAAAAGTCAAGGATACCGCTAAAAACGCCTGGTGCCACTTTCATTCACTTTTCATTTCACTTTGTCGTGTTTCGCATTTTGTGCTTTTCGTGTTTTTTGTTTGTTTATTTCTTTCTGGCTGTAATTCTTTTTTTCTTCTTTTGACTCCCACATCACATGCTTCGGTGTTTTGGGTTGGAGGTAAGCGAAAGTGTTGCCACATTTATTTGACGTGGTTGTGGCCATTTTGCACACGGCATTGTTTTGATTCCCGCTTTTGTTTCAACCCGTATATCATTAAATATTTATTGTCCGTTTTGTGTGCGCGCCATAAAACATATAATATAAATAAACTAACCTCTCATTTAATTCAATTAAATTAATAAACTCATTTTGAATGTTTGTCAAATATTTATCCGAAGCAAATAATCAAAATTATACTTAAATCAAGCGAATTCAAATGCAATTTACTATCGCAAATCAATTATTTTTGTGTCGCAATCAAATGTGAAATTTTGGAATAGCAATCAAGTGCTAACTATGTATGTCTGTATGTGTGTGTATAATTTGTTTAATAATACATTAAATATACTAAACATTGTTATTTATGATGAATTTCAACAGTTGCTCATTTCGGCGAATTGCATTCCGAGAGACGGGGGGAAAACGCATTTTATAAATAGTTTTGCGGAAAAACAAATTGTTTCTCAAACCGCTTTGTTGCCAAAGCAAAACAAATGAAATTTATGAAATATTGCAAATTCTTATTTGCAATCAAAATGAAATCATATTCAAATTATCCGCCTGAATATTTTGTTAAAATATAATTTTAAATTTGTTCAAAGAAATGCTTTAATTGCTCCAGCCAAATATAAATAATTATGCACACTCAATATTTTGCAATTACAAATATTGATATTGGACATCAACCAACTTTTTGAAATGTCTCTAAAAATGACTTAAAGTAATTTATCGAGTAAATAAACATATATAAATAATAAATAAGTGGCACGCGCAACAGAAACTAAATCGAGCAACATGTGAAACTTAAATCAAATAAATGCACACACACACACACAGATTTGCACTCATGTATGTGTGTGGTCATTAGCCATGGACACCATCGTAATGAGTGGAATGAAATTCTATAACAGGGCGGCTTACAACTTAAGCTAATTACGTGGTACACGTGAGGCTATGATTTAGCGTTTAGCATTACAATTAAAGGGCCTCTGCGTGCGGGTTGCCGGCGGTGTGCCGAGGGGGGGCAGAGGGAAGGCTTATCATATCAAATGCGGCACGCAACTGAAAGTGTAGAAATCCATATAATAATGGCGACAACTAAACTAAAAACAACAGGTAAGTAAATGTGGGAATGTGAGAATGGTCGACTGCCAGGTACTCTATAGATTGTTGCAAAAAAAGTTAAGCAAACTCAATTGTTAGCAAATCGATAAAACTTATATATAATTTTTCAATTTATATGCTATTTTCGCTAAGATTATTTACCTCCAAGCCTTGAACAGATATTATTTATTTTCATATATTCATTATTTGTTTATTAATTATTTATTTTAAAACTTTAATGGCTTAAAATTTGTAAAAATAAAATTAAATTCGAAACATAAAATTAAATATATTCATAATATATAGCTTAAAATTAAAGAGAATAATTAAATGCAAGATTTAGCAAATAAAATTAGGTATAAAAAATAAAATATGTAAAATATAAAATAAAAACAAAAAATTAAATGTTTTCTAATTAATGTGTTGCCCATTAAAAAAAAGGTTGATTGGCAAATTATTGTTATCCACTTTGCCAAAGTATCGCTTAGAGGGTATTAAAAGCTTCAGATGGTTGCCAGGCGCTTGCGTGCCGGGGTCGGCAAGTGGAGCATGTGGCATTGTGGGTATGACTGGGGCAAGATGAGGTTATTACGCCCCAGCCGCAGTCTAACGAGGCGCCGTACGCTCGTGCTCCAAAACTGCAACAATTAAATTTAATTACAAGTGTCATAAATATGCCAGACCACACCACAAACACACACATAATCACACACACACACACACATACACACACATATGAGTAACTAAGGGAACAAAATAATCAAATAGCATGCAGCGAATAGAGGAGCGGGCGGGAGTGGGAGTTAGAGGCGCAGCAGCGGCAACCGGAGGATGAGCAGCTGCAGTTGCCCCAATTGCAAGTGAAAGCCTCTCGGTCGAAATGCCAACCAAAAAGCCAGTGAACCAGCGTGTAAATTAGCAGGGCACAAATTAATTATTCAAAATGTGCGGCACTTGAATTACTAAACAGAGACGGACAGCGGGAGGAAGGGAGGGAAAGGGTTGGAAAAACAGCACGTACGCACAAAGAGGATGAGCTAGTGTGAGTGTGTGTGTGTGTGTGTGCGTGCAACTGCAACTGGTACGCCTAATTAGGCATAATTAAGCGGCTGAGCATAGATTTCGGTCCTGGACAAAATTGGTTGCACACACATTGCAGATCTGCATTTGACTTTAGTGTTCAGCATGTTCAGCATCAATTGGATTGAAAGGGAATTGCTTAGTGCCCAGCTTCACACAGAAAATATGGAAATCTTTGCTAAAAAGCAAGATTTAAGCAGTGAAATCCACAGCGAGGTAATGACAAAAAAATAAGTTATTTATGCAAAAGCAGTGGCATCTGTATATAAAATTAATTAATTAATTAAATTTAAAATTTCTAAAAATTTTGAAACTGAGTTAATCTGCTGACACGCTGAACACAGTTTGAATTATAGTATTTTTACAGGCTTTAAATTTTCAATTAAAATAACTTTGTCAAAAACAGATTTTCAAAATCAAAGCATTTTCAATCAAGGTTTGGATTCTCCTGCCAAAATATTTTGTTCACAAATCGAAAGTAATCATTAATCATTAATCATTAATCATTATCAAAAGGACTTTTAGATTTGCAATATATACGCTAAATTTTATATGCATTCAGGTATATTATAAATAGAAGGGAAACTTGTTCTTAGAGAATAATTTTGCATGAAGAATTAAAACTCATTTTCAAATGACATAATAAATACTTGAAATAAATGTGATTAATAAACCACAGCAGTACTTAAAATAAATGACATATTACAAATGAGCCTTACACAAAAGTTAGGGTTTCTACATCCGCAAAAATCATTGAAGCGTTTCGCAAAACCCGTGCTCATTAGAAAAATTATTGTAAGTGTTGCACACTCGACTCATTTTTAGTTGCACGTAGTTAAGCAAATCAACGGGGCGCAAATCAAGATTTTCTTTTATTTTCCAGCAGTGGCCCAGTGGAGGTGGTATTCATATTTGCACTACATAAGTATTTTCACGCTCATTATGCGCTGCTCTCTGCTCTCCATGGCGCTCACAGCAATTACCTGGCAGTTAGACGGAGGTGTGGCCCACCAGTAGATGTAGAGGTAGAAGTAGAAGTAGAAGTAGAAGTAGTAGTTGTGTTGTAGATGGGTTTTATTTGTGCTACGATTTGAGAAGCATTTATTTTACTTTGTACATGAGGAGAGAGGAGCGGGTTTCTTTCAGCTTTCAGCTTGGCGTTCGTGGCTCGGCGTCATAATGAGTGCAAATTTATTGGGTCATTTACGAAAATACGAGTAAAAATCTACTTTTGCTTGGCATTTTCTTCTCCATTCTTTTTGCGGTGTTTTCTTTTAGTTATTTTAGCAGTGGCGAAGTAACGATTACTGAGGAGGCAGCAGTTGCTTATTATGCCATCTAGCCTCAAGTTCTGCTGTTTTTTAATTAGTCAATAGCCAAAAAGAAAAGCTCCGATAAGAAACTGCCGCTTAGTTGGAAAATGTGCTTCTGTTTGTGTGTGTGTGTGTATTTGAAATGAAAATGAAAATGGGCTGTGGAAGGGAAAAGTGCACGCGTCCAAATGAATTGGTATGGCAATTGGCAATGGGCAACAGTTACTTATAAAAGTATTGTACACAATGAGCCATAATAATGCCGAGCGAAAATGGCTTAAATACTTCAATGAAAGCGGCAGCTGGTATTTTAACAGTTACGCATTTTCTTTGCGCATGTTTTTTGATGAAATATTTAATATTAACGCCGAATGTTAAATTGCCGTTAAGCGTTCGCCTTTGTCATTTCAGCCAATCGCTTATTAATTGCCTGGCAACGCGCATTATGCATCCATTTTCGCCAATTGGCAATGGTTCAAAAGTAATCCCAAAATTAAATGAGTTCCCCAATGCCTCGGTACCCTGTAATTAGCAGTCTATGTTACTGAACAACTCTAATGAAGTGAGAAAATATGTTAACAGATTTGATTTTTAGTTTTATTCTAATTCAACTGAGAATTTGAGTACGAATAAATTAGAATTTTGCTTCCGAACATTCATATTTTTAAAATATAAATTTTCAAGAATCAATTGGCGAAACAGAAAATTAAAATCGAAAATAAGACTTAATATTAGTTAGTCTTTTCTAATCAATATATATTTATACATCAAGTCTGGCAAGTCTGAAAATTTTCAGTTACTGATTGGCAGGCAATTTTTTAATAACCTCAAGACCAGGACGAATGTTGCGATCTCTCCTGATTTTAATGCCAAGTTAAGCTTGAATCGAGTTAATGCCCCAAATTGCCACCCCACAGTTCCAAGTAGGCATTTTCCTTTCTATAATAATTAGGCAATTATGTACACGAGCGAGTTTAATGAGCTTGGTATTTTATTCGAGCAAATAATTCTTTATTGATTGACAGTGCGACTTACCAAAGTCTTTTTATAGAGTTGTTTGAACTGACTCAGTTTAACAGCTATCATATTGAAACTTGTCATATAATATGTAATATAATACAACTTAATATGTCAAACTTTCTGATACAATATAACTACAATAAAGTATAATATTCAGTCGTAGAAATACAATTTACTTAAATCTGAAATTGAAATGTCAGCAAATTAACTGCGATTTATTTTTCTCATTTTAGATTGGACATATACAGTGGCGGACACCTTATTTGAAGCAAGGTCAAAGAAAAAAAGTAATTGCCTGCCATAAGCTACTCATTCATTATTTTTCAAAAATTCCAAAGACCGATCGTAGGTACATATATTAACCACCAAAATTAATAAATGACCCCAATACACTGGGGTTTCCCCACCTGCTAGGTAGGATTATGTAAAAAAGTACCCTTTTTTTTGGGAAATTTTTTTTTGGAGCAGGTACATTATGGACACCTTGGTGCCATAAAACCCGGATTTTTTACCTAAAGTTGAGTATTTTCGTTATAAATAGACCAATCCTTCGTAGTCAGTTTAGTTTCATCCTGCATCTCGGGTGCAATAAGCCAACAAGGACTATGGACAAACGGACTACCATTGCGCAACGGAAATTCATCCTGGAACACCACAAAAGCGGATATTCATTTCGCGAAATAGCTGAAATGGTCAATCTGAGCAACTCAACTGTGAATATCATCATTTGGCGCTTCGTCGACGCCAATCGGATTAAGGGCAAGGCCAGAATGGCACCAAACAAGATTTTCACCGTAGAGGAGGAGCAAGGGATCACCGGGATAATAAGGGGATCTCCCAAGCTATCGGCTCCAAAAGTGGCTCCACAGGTGCAGGATGAATTGGGGAAAAAGTGCTGTGTGGAAACTGTGCTCAGGTTTCTGCGGACACATGACTTTAATGCCCGAGTTCCACGGAAAAAGCAATTTATAAGCGTGAAAAATAAAGGGACTTGGATGACGTTCGCCAAAACCACTTGGACAAGGATCTGGAGTTCTGGAACACTGTTATATTTGCAGATGAGTCCAAATTCAGCATATTTGACTCGGACGGACGGAGTTATGAGTGGCGACAGCCCAACACTGAGCTGAATCCCAAACACGTAAAGGCAACAGTCAAGCATGGTGGAGGAAGTGACATTTCATGGGCATGTATCTCGTCAGCCGGATTCGGGAATTTTGCGATTTTTGGAACAATAATGGACAAGAATGTCTACTTCAACATACTAAAGGAAAATTTACTCCAAAAAGCCGAGAAGGTAGGAATCCGACGTACTTTCCGATTCAACCACGACAACGATCCCAAGCATAAGGCCAAGATAGTACAGTCCTGGCTCAACAGGAACTGCCCCCACATGATAATTCCGCCGGCCCAGTCTCCAGATTTAAATGTCATTGAGAATTTGTGGGCTGTGCTGGAAAATAGCATCCGGAAGCACAGCATATCCAGCAAAAAAGACCTCAAAAATGCTCTACGGGAAGAGTGGAGCAAAATCAGCCCAGAAGCTACCAGGAAGCTGGTAGCTTCCATGAATAATAGGTTAAGGGAAGTAATTAAGGCTAAAGGATATAATACTAAGTATTAACATCCTTATTTAAGTTTTTACACGGAAAATATATTATTTTATTTAGACTGATCCAAATGAAAACTGCACCTTAAAGTAGGCAACATTTTTATAATTCTACCTAGCAGGTGGGGAAACCCCAGTTTATGGGGGTCATCCATTCATATTGGTGGTTAATACATATACCTATCATCTGTCTTTGGAATTTTTGAAAAATAATGAATGAGTAGCTTATGGCAGGCAATTACTTTTTTTCTTTGACCTTGCTTCAAATAAGGTGTCCGCCACTGTATTTGATATCTACTTTAATTAATAATCGCCACAAAATAGAGTGTTGAATAAATCGATCGACTCGAATAGAAAGTATATAACCCTATATAAGCCCGACGAAGAAAACTTCTCTCATTGTATTTAAAATAAATATTTTGTATTGTTGATCATAATAAACAGAAAAAAGTCACGTTTGGTCCAATTTTATAATATTTTATTTGCGTACATAATTTGTAAATTAATTATGAAAATAATTAAAATATATATATAAAATATTTTCTATATTTATTAGTTTTAAAATGAATTTCAACATTGTTTTATAGCTTGGCAACTCCAAATTGGGCCTCATTTGATGTCTTGCATTGTTGGCAAAGTTATTATCGATTGTGTTAGGCAAGTGGTAAGCAAATATATTGCAACACCACATGCAACGTGCACACGAGTGTATGCTTTTGAGTGCGTGGTGTGTTGTGTGCATAACGTTGCATGTGTGTGTATTTGTGTGTTTGGTTATTTGTTGTCAAATTGGTCGCTGCCCACATTTGCCAGTTAGCTTCAATTATTTACATTTAGTCATTATTTTGCAGAGAAAATCAATTGCGGGCATGCTTAATTGGCAAAATGCATGTTCGAATGCTTTAAAACAATTAGCCCCAGAAGCGTTCACACACACACACACACACACACACTCACACAAGAATAGAGTGAATGCAACATGTGAATAAACTCGATATTCATAGTTGCTGCTGACTTCTGACCAACTAATAAAAGCTGCAAAGAGCCGCCAGCTATTTGACTCAATAGAATGTAAATGATTGCAATTGTTGTGGCATGTGATTGCTGTGGCATGCTCGTATGCTGCACGCACATAAGTATATGCGTTGCTATATATTTGGCTGGCTGGCTGCTGCAATGTTTATTTATTGATGTGACTCGCACTGAAAGGCGAGCGACCGCAACAAATGAAACGGAAATTAAGGACTGCAAATGCATAAGCATATAAAATGTGCAACGGGCACACAACACGCATGTGGCAAGCGGCAACAGTGAGAGGAGGCGAGCTCAAATGAACATTCTATAATGCATTTTTTGGTCTGTTCATTATTTTTTTATATATTTTTTTTTGTCTTGATTTATTTTATTTACTTGGGCAGATACACAAGCTGATTTATTCTTTGGCCATTTTTCACGCTTATGCTGAACTTATCGTAAATTAAAGAAAAATGCGATTTTCAGCTCAGAATTGCGAACTGCGAAATATATTTTTGATGTCTTTTTTTTGCCAGTTATATTCAACTTTATCTTTAAACTTTTAGAATTAATGAGAACAAATTTTAAAGTGCATTTTTCTGATAATAGGACAGTTAATTAAGACACTGAAAAAGAGAGTGAGAGAGAGCGAAAGGTCAGCTAAATGAAAGAGACAAAGCTACTCAACTGGATCTTTTTCAATTAAGTAATGCATATTTCAATCGACTGGCAAATGTGGGAATCCGACTCTGAAGTTTCGCTACTGAGACAATACTTAATCAGACAAATATATATATATATACATATATGTGCTTGCATTTCAGATATGTAGCTGTTGCGTGTAAGTCAACAGTAATTGATGCTAAAGGGTCAATGGACAATATTCTCAAATATATATTCTTCTAAGACAACATACGAGGAAACCATTTGAAGTTTTGCAATCTCCAATGTTATTTAATTTTTCAAACGCTTGCTGATTTATTAATTTCTTCCATTATAGCTGAAGCTCAGCAAACAGATATAAAATTGTCTAAAACAATTGCAAAACATTAAAGAGTAGTTAAAAAGCAATTTATTCAGCACACTTTTTTACTTAGCACTTAACAATCTAGTTATAAATAATTCCCCCACTTCAAACTGGCAGATCCTTAAACATAATTATGCTCTGCTCGTATATTAACTCTTCTGTTCAAAATATATTTGTATATTTTTAATTTATTTATATTATATCTGCAGATGTGTTTGTTCTTGATTGATTGTTAAATGCTTTCCTCAATTAAAATAAATAAATAACAAGGAAAAAAATTGAAAAAAAATGATTAAAAAAGGATTATCGTCACGCCGAAGATTTGATACCCTTGAATTGAGGTAAATTGCCGACAACTATATCAAAATATTGTTATGTTTTTGTAAGTCTTAAGCAAATTCGAACTGTATGTTTTCTCTTTGATGAATGTACTTTTTGAGTTGAGGGAGAAATCATAACAATTTTATAATATCCACTAAAATTCAACAACAATTTACAGCTCAGATTGAAAATAAGTTTTTGTGTTAATACATTATCTCGTGATGAAACATTTTTCGATATTATGTTGTATAATAACAAAATTATATTCTTTCACATTAATACAAGCAAATATTGCAGAGTTGCTTTTCAATTTTCCAGAAATATTGCTCATCCAATAACAATTCGATTGGCAACAAACAAAAAATAAGAATAGTTTAATTATAATAAAAATGCAAATATATATATATATATATATATATATATATTGCTTTAATTGTTAAAAAATGCGAGTGCACAAAAAGGATATATTGAAATTCATAAAAATTAAGTTGAAGTGATTGTGAAAATCTCAACGCTTTATTTCATATCAATTATGCAGCTGAATAATTGCCATTCTCGAATTAAATGCACACGTCCAAAAACAGACAAGAAAAAAATAGTAAAACAAATTATAATTAAATAAGTAAAAAAAAAAATATATTAATAAAAGAAAAACAATGAAGTATTTAACGCATTGAAACTGAACACATTCATTGTTATAATTAAATATTTCAATAGGGTTTTCTTACAATAGTAATCAATCGCCGTTTTTTGATATTTCTTAATTTATATTTTGTGTTATAATATTTTTCGAACAACGAAAAAAAAAATTTATATGTATTATAAGTGGAAAATAAATAATGCGATAAATAAGAATTATATTTATGTATGTATTTATTTATTTGGAAAAAGAATATAATAATAATAATAATAAAAACAATATAAATAGAACTTTAAGTTCAGCAAATATTTTAATAATATTATTTAGCATTTTACTTTTCGAATTATTTATTATCCTTAAACTAATTAAACTATAATTCAACACATTAAATATAAAAAAGGCTTGGATAATAAGTAAAAAAACTCAGTTGGAATTTATCAGTTCCACAAGTCTTCCTATAAAGTTGGTTCTGTCTATCAGCAATATTTAATCGTTTTTTGTTTGGTGACCTCGATTTATAATTAAAATATATGTTTTTTTCTGGGTGCAGTTCACGTGTTTTTTATTTTTATTTTTACTTTTACTCATTAATACATGCCACATTACACATAAATTATTAATCTATTTCTTACTTACTTCCTACTGTATAGTTGAATACTATTTACTAATTATTTAATTTTTCCATTTCCACACTTCAACTATAAAAATTCCATACTGCAAACATTTATTTATTTTAATTCAATAAATGAGCAACATTGTCTTTTTGTTGCATAAATATTTTGAAAGGACACACAGGCCTTCAACAGGTGGCTGAGTGACGGACAGACAGACTGCCACACTTACCTATTGTATTATAGAAAAATTACACACAAGCAACTTGTTTGTTGTTGCCGTTCTGATCGTTGTTGTTGTTGTTGTTGTGGCTGTTGTTGTCGTGTTGTTGTTTTATTTAACCAAGTTTTCAACTGTCGACAGGGAATTGTGAGCCAGAAATGCAGTTTCAGTTTCTGCTGTTTGCGCTGGCTTTCGCAATGGCAAAGTCCTTATACACAAACACTTACACACAGGGACACACACGGACGCCCTGGCACACACACACACGTACACACGCGCGTATACACACTCAAACGCATACACACACACATGCACACGCGATTACGAACGCACTGGTAAAAAATGTTTATCAACTTTGTTTTATATAAAATAAACTTTTGATATTTCTTCAATTTTCTTAAAATTGCTGTTTTGTTGATTTTGTATTAATTTTTAGGGGCTATTTTTGTTTTTCGATTTACTTGTGCGTATTGTTTTTGGAAGCTGCGTCTTAAGTATGGGCGAATGGCGCCAACAACGTTTTTTTCTATTTTGGTAGTCGTGCCTCCGGTTGGGGCAAGAACAACAACAAATTACAAGCGTTGTACGATTTTCACAACAATTTTCTATGTCACAAAAACTGGCCGCAAAATTGAGAGCGGCGCCGAGCCGAGAGCAGCGCGAGAGCCAAATTTGAATTTGAATCAGCAGCCGAAATCAACAAAATCGCATTGGCCTTTACAAAAGAACGCACAAAAACAGCAGCGGTCAGCAAGTAGCTGGCAGCCAGTGTTAACTGTTTACCCAGCGACACCGATTTAATCCGCACGATTGATGTACATTGAACATTCGCTAGATGCGTAATTTATTTGCAATAACTGTAAAATTGCACGAAGAAACGTGTGTGGTGTGCACAGGAGATGAAACAGAACCGCCTCGTTACGCGTTTGGTTGAAGACTGCGTTGCGTCCTCGTTGCGAACGACTGGGCCAGTTTGTCTTCGGCAACCACTCGTTGATTCAACAGTTAGCATACACGACGACCGAAACACACACACACACACACGCACTACACACGAAGCTCGTGTAACTGGAGGAGGGTTACTGCTGCTGTGTGCGTGTGCGTGTGTGTGTGATGGGTGGGTGGTGGTTGGGTTGTTTGGGTCGGTTTGTTGGTTAACACGAACCGCGAACTCTGAGACTAACCCAATGTAATTGCCATTACGATGATGCCGCACGTTTGCTCTTTTTGTTTCGACATTCCGTTGCTGTTCGAATGCGTCCCACCAAAGAGAGAATTTCCCGACTGCAAGGGAGTTTTGCGTGTGGAACTTGTGGCATATATTATGCGGCATTGAAAGGGTTGCGAGTAAATTTACAAGAGCATTATTCAAGGCCTACTTTGAAATAATAAAATAATAATAATATAAATAATAATATTAGTAATTGTAATGATGTTAATAATTATAATATTAAAACCTGTTGCTGAAAACATTATTCTTTAATTTCATAACGTATCTTTTACCAATAATTTAATTAATAATAAAAAAATATTAATAATGATAATATTACAATCTGTAGCTTAAAATTACATTCTCTTATATACAAAATTTATTATTTTTTATCATTAATTTCATAAATAAAAAATAAATATTAATAAAATATTAAAATACTTATATTTATATTATTTATACATTTGGCTAGCTCCTAAATTCTATATATTTATATATTAATATTTTAGTGCGCCATATTCATTCTTATTGATCTCAAATATACATAAATAATCAGTTATTGATTGTTTCCTAATTATAATTGTTTGATTAATATACCATTTTTTGAGCATAGATTAATTACTGACTTATTCCAAATATTTTTCTGAGTCTCTAAGGGGTAATCTCTCCGCTTTCAAAAAAATACCCAAATCGAAGAGCCTTGCAGCATTGTTTGCTAACAACAACAAAATAACCCTTGTTAAGAGCACTTTACTTTGCTCACTGCCCCTGCGCTTAAGGGAAATTTTCTCTTAAAACAGTGATGCTGCTGCTGCTGTTGCTGCTGTTGCTCAAAGCAGATCGTTCAATCGAATGCCACGCGACGCAGCTACTTCAAGGCCGTTTCGCTGCCCCTCGCACGCCCACTTGCGCTGCTCCCACAAAATAAACATGTATTTTATTTTATATTTTTCATTTTATGCATTGTTTTTGTTGTTGTTGTTGCTATTGTTGTGGGTCAGTTTATTGTTATTTTGTTTTTAGCTGGCAACTTCATGTAGAGCCATCTGTAAAATTAAATTTAGCTCCCCAGCCTCAACCACACCTCCCCTACCCATTAAGCTGGCCACAGTCCAATGGCCACATTGAAGGAAGGGAATATTTTGCAGCTGCCCTCAAACTATTTGCCAAACAGTCGCCATGCTCTCATAATGAATATTTATGAAGATTTAAAAAACATTTTCTTCGCCTCTGTTGTTTTATGATTTGCAAGTGTGCCTTTTCCCCCATCCACCATCCCCTATCTCCATCTCCATCCTCTATCCCCATCTCCTACTCCCTTTCGCATTGCTGTCTCCTTGTTTCTACACAGCGTCTTCAATTCAACTCAATGGTGTGCAAAAGTTTCACTGATGGACAATGTCCTCAAAAGTGGACAAAGAGCGAAAACAATTGAAATGTGTGTGTGTGTGTATTCTGTTGTTGTTGTTGTTATTCTTCCTCTTCTGCTTCTACTACTACTTCTCCTTACTGTTGTTGTTTTCATTTTGCAAATGATTTCATTATGTGCTGCAGACGCCGAGCATTCCTCGCCAGCATCCAGCAGCGGTAACGCTCCGTATACTTGATATTGCTTGTTCCAAACGACAAATTTTTCGCGTCCCCAGGCGAGTTAAGAGGGTCAACATAGAGGGGTGGGGAGGTGCGGGGGCTTAGTGTTTTCACTCACCGTTTTCTACGGTTTTCCACTGTTGTCTCTTCGTGCAAATTTATTGATAATTTAATTTGACATTTGCGGTTACTGATTGTCATGATTGTTTTCATGTTAATCGTATTGTTTGACTTTTTCTTTTTTTCTGTTTTTTGCACATTGTTTTTTCTGCTCTTTGCGTTGTATATTTTTTACGCTTGCTACCACTTGCTACGTATATTCGTTTTTTTTCTTTGGTGCCTGACAGTACATATATAGAAACAGGAAATAGCAGATCACTGTATCATATAGATACAGATATATATTAAACGAGGAGAGACAACTGAAGTCGATGATTTGGGGCGGTGCCAGAAGAACATCTGAGGTTCTAGAGAACAGAGATAGAAAATATATTTAAAGCATGTCCTATTCAAGAGATGACAAAGATAGGGCAAGAATCTGTGTAAGCTTCCTTTAGAAAACCTATTAAATGTATTTTCTACATTTTTCCAAAGGAAAAACAATTCAATAGTTAGGCTCGATGGAGGATATATAGGCCCGGAAGGAACTCAAGTTATCTTTTAGGTCGCATAATATAATAATAATAATAATAAAAACACAAAATAAAAAAAGGATATTAAATAATTATTAAGATGTCCTCCCATTTTGACTCCAAGTATTGATGATCGATATCTCACTCAATTTAATTTTTTTTTTTAAGTTTGAATTTAATTCCAATTTTATTTGTAGTTTAATTTGTTAATCATTTTGTAAATGTATTTGTTTAAATTTGCATCTCTTAAAGATGCACAAAATTAAATAAATAAAGGAATCAAGAATACACAAGATAAATGGTTAAATCAAATAAAGTCTACGCATAAGTATGTCAAATAAATAAATAACATGCTTAATGGGTTAACAAAATATTGTCACGGGTCAAAGGACACATAAGGAATTCAATAAAGTTATGCACAAGGATATTTAAGCTTGGGCATGCCGAGCAAATATAACTGTTATTTCTTGTGTCGTCTTTAGAATAGCGAACCGTTATTTGCATTTACTTTTTATGTGCTTTTTTTTGTTGCTTTCTTCTTTCTTTCTTTTTTTTGTTGTTCTCTTTGTTTCATGCGCTTAACAACATCATTCAAGGGGCGTGTTGCAAAATTTGCATGTTTTATATGCCATTGGTGTCTATGTTGTCAATGTGGCATTGTTGTTGCCGTCGTTGCTCTTATTATTATGTGTTGTGGCCTGTTTTTAAAGGCTATCGCTTGCCGCTCTTTAACTTTTGCTTTTGACTTCTTATATTATATTTTCTTCTCTCTTTTTTTTTTATATGCTCATCTATTGTTTTGCTTTTGCCTCGAACGCAAAATTTGCATGCGAAAACAATGAAAATGGTCAGCTAAGGCGAAGGCAAAACCCATTTAAATGGAAAACCCTCTTCGGCGCCCAGCCCTTGCATACCTTTTGGAAAATGTAATGTTCTTAATGACGATGCTAAAGGTATTTTAATTAAACTATTTCCTGGCTGGACGACATGCCATCATGCTAAGCGTGCCCCCAAGAGCCATGGGCGTTACTAAGCAGCCTCAAATGTGCACAAATATTGAAATATTTATGCCACACACACACGCACACATAATGAGGGAGAAAGAGAGAGGGAGGCAGCGAGAGAGAGAGAGAGAGAGAGAGCGAGTGCAGATCCGTCCTTTGCCTGGATGTGTAATGCAATTTTAATTTCTTCAGCTCAGCAGACGGCAACTGAAAAGCAGCCTCCTGACAGATATATGAATATACATCAACATACATACATATATATAAATATACATCAACATACATACATATATATAAATATATATATATATATATATATATGTGCTCTATATATAGAGCAGATTTAGCATTCCTTGGCAGTCTCCATCATGGTTCGCTTCGGCTTCGTTTCCGCTTGCTGCGCCATCATTTCCGCTGCTCATTTTTTGAGTGACTGCCGAGTGTGTTGTTGTTGTTGTCGTTGTGTGTGTGTGTTGTTTTTGTTGTGCTCTCTTTTTATGCTTAAGTGTGTTGGATTGTTTGCCCATTTGATTGTCGTGCCAGAGCATTTTTCAATTGTCAGCCGCCTTTGAAGTTGATCAGTTCCAATCAGCTCCCAGCGGAAATTCCCAAATAGATGCACCTCAAAATCTATAGCAGCAGCTGTCTAAATTTGTTGTTGTTGTTGTTGTTGTTGCTTTTGCTATTCCCTGTACCCACAATGAGCTTAAAAGGGTACAATGGGTACAAGGGTACAAAAGGGACATAATTAAAATTCTCGCAATATATTTTTTGCAGATAATCAATTTTAGTTTAAGATAAATTCATGCCACATAAGGAAACTCAAGAATGAATCTGACTGCTTAGGAACAGACCCTTCTGGGACAACAAATATTCACATTTTACTGTTTAGAACACAGCTCCCTAGTTTGTTAAAGATACCTCAGCAGGAACCACTTGTAATCAAATATATAATAGAAATAAATAAAGGCAAAAAAAGAATTTATTGTAATATTGTCCCTTATAGGGGTTGGCATTGGTGCTCTACTCTGTATAATAAGTAGACACTGTTAGCAATATTTTGCTGGAATTTTAACTAAGTATAACTCAACTAGCGTGTTAGAAATAACGGTTTCCAACTATATCTCGAAACGAAGTGAATTACCAAGAAAATTTGTATAAACTTGAACGGCTTATGATATTAGAGAATCTATATTCAAAAATTGAGAGCCTGACGGACAGATGTAGAGACAGCAAAACTGTTTGTTTTTAGCTTAAAGTCAACTGCATTCTTGGAGAAAAACTTCAAGGTTCAAATCCGATTTGCTGTCTTTATATAAGCCAAACCACTATTAATAAGTACATCGAGCAATTGACTGATAGTAATTATTTATGT
This sequence comes from Drosophila paracracens, assembly GCA_035044025.1. Lineage (NCBI taxonomy): Eukaryota > Metazoa > Arthropoda > Insecta > Diptera > Drosophilidae > Drosophila > Drosophila paracracens. The sequence continues at coordinate 4,239,551 of JAWNMN010000435.1, read as the reverse complement.
AACTTTTATTTATGTCTATGACTACCCAAACAACTTACAAGTCATTTTGAAAAGATCATTTAAAGACCTTCAATATCATAACAAATAAGCTGAGACTATATAAACTCTGTGCTCGATGTTATATTTGAGAATAATTAAATGTGTAGCTAAACCAATGGGCACAGATTTCATAGATAAATATGACCAAAAATCAAAAACAAATTTAAATCAAATTCACTTCGCTACTTCAAGCAATATTTTCGAGCATTTTCAGTTCGTCACTAGAGCTATTTAACACCTCTCTCAATTTTAATAAAAAAAATGGCCATAATATTCATAGAAATAGGCGAGTTTTTTGGAGATAACGAATCTCAAATTTCCTATCTTTTCGATGGTAATCCAGTGAGGGTCATTTCATGATTGGGATTACATCTGGGCTTGCAGAAGATCATTTTGGCTAACAAAATAAATCAGATGAAGTCAATTTTTAGCTGCTTCAAGGGATTGCGGAAATACCTCATCCTGTTCAAGGATATATTATATATATATTATCTTGTTTTTATTATTATAATATCCCAACTGTCAGCTAGCTGGAAATATATGATATAAGAGTCATTAGAGGTGCTATATATACATATATATGTATATACATACATATATATATGGTATTTATGGCTTGAGAGCATTTGAGGAGCATCTTTGAGTCAAGCACACCCGTTCAAATTTTGTATGCACATTGGTGTTGCAGTTGTATTTACATGCCACAAGCAACATAAATTGTGGTTAGCTACGTGGAACAACGTCTCAAGTTTTGCAGCGGGCGCATAACTTTGCATCAATATGCAGCCTCAACCGACCCCCGAATTCCCCGGCCTGCAGAGCCAAGCTCAAATCCCAGTCGCCCCCACACACATGCACTGTACACACACACACTCACACACACACACACACACACTCACACAGTTATATGAAGTTGAAAATGCAGCCATAAGGAAATTTCATTATTAGCGCGCTTACACGCTAATGAAGCATGTAAAATGTCAATGTAGTTGTATGTGGCACTCACTCACTGCATGTGTGTGTGTGAGTAAATATAGATATATTATATATACATATATATTGAGTCGCGTTATGCTCCTAGTTTTATTGCAAATGTGTGTAATGAATGTAAATTAGTAAAAACTTTTCATGTAGCGCGCATTCGCATGTAAAAAGGAAGCGCATGTTGCAACTAACCTGCGGCAAGCCAGGATAATGTGTGTGTGTTTGTGTGTGTGTGAGAATGTGTGTACCTGTGTATGAATAGTGTTCGAATTAGAATAGCAGGTATACAGTTATGTATGTGATAATTATGAGCAATCTGCTGAGCCTGGCACCATTTTACCTTCAATTCTCTTTGAGCCACGACCGACTTAGCCAATTATTAATATGCAAATGTCTTAAGATATTAAGATATTATGCAAGTTTTAAGCACTACTTAAACTTAGTGATGCTCTGGCCAACTAATAACATTTTATAGTCAACACAATTTGCCACTTTAACAAAGTCCAAAGGCAATTTGAAATTTTCTTTCAACTGCTGACGGGCAACTTAAATTTAAGAAAACTAACAAAATCAAGAAAATGTGCAGCATTTTAACCTGGCTCTGGAATACCCTGCAATGGCCTAATAAACACTTGGAGTATATATAATATATATAATATCATATTTATGCGCTAAAATCAACTTATCAGAGAAAAAGTTATTTATATGAAGGTCAAAACTTCCGAATGCCATAACTTTGTCGAAAGTTTCCCGATTTTCATAAATCAGGTCATCTTAAGCTTGGTTTGACCTCTAAATTAATTAATAATTAGATTTATGCTGGAAGCGCAACTCAGTCTTCAAATTCATGTCATAATTATACCCTACAAAATGTATTTAAGTGTGTGTCAAAAATTTCCAAATCCATAACGGTTTTCAAATCTTAGGTTTAAGGCACTGCTTGTATATAGAATTTTCAATGTTATTTTTAATGTATTCAGAGTAGACCATAAATTGCATAATTTAATTAAATTGTCTATGCAATACCCAATTTTACACCATTAAATTTGACTAAAATATACATTTGAATTGGGCTTGAAGGCATTTGTCTGATGTTGATTCAGTGGCTGCATCGGCAACCACTTGCAACCTGCCAATCAGTAATCCTTGGGGCATTCAGAGAACAATCCAAAAAGTGAAGAATCGATACTCTAAGGCAGCGTAAATAGTTTATTTATAAGTGCTGCTTATCAAGAATAAATGGACACAAAAAAGTTAACTGATTGTGTTAGTAACGTGTAAAGCTTTAAAAAGACCATAACTTAATTAGAAAGAGAGATGGAGATATGGAGAGAGAAAGAGATGCATGACCATCGAGATGTAGTTGACTACCCTCAAGTCACCAACTCTCTCTCTCACGCTCTCCATCTCTCTTTCTAACAACAGCTGCAACTTTTAAGATACGGCTAGCGGTATGCAAAACCAAAAGTAACAATGGCCAAAACGGAAGACAAACAGACAGACATACAGTCTTGTGGACCACATCAGATGCCAGAACACACACCCACCCACAGAGAGTGAGAGAGAGAGGGAGGGAGAGAGAGCCTGTGAAAGGTGCCACACAGCGTGGCGCAATGCACCCTTGGCATTAAAATAAGCAAAAGCAAACTAACAAAATTCGTTTATCAACGCCAAGCGTAAGGAAAGTTCAGTCAAGGTGCAAAATAATTTGTTGCAATCAGCTTAGCTGAAATCGGGGGCAACTGTACGGGCCAAGGCGGGTAGCTGCTGGCTGATATCAGTTAGCCGGTGGCAGGTGGCAGGTGGCATGTAGCAAGTAACTCCTGATGCTGCCGTATTGCCAGCCTCCCCTGAAGCTGACACAGCCATTGCCGGGGCAAGTTTTCAATTTAGGTTGAATTATTATGACCTTAATTAACACGTCGTTTCATCATCAAATGCTGCACTTCGTCTTATGCTTTTGTTGTACATTTTTGGCATAGAAATGCTGCCCCAATTCCCCCACCACCCACCTTCGACTACAACTACACTTGGAGAAAAACTAAGAGCAATTGCACTTAAACTTATTATATAATGCTAAAATCATATCAATGAAAGCATTTCTAAAGAATAATAAAATAAAGAAAAATAAATATAAAAAATAAAATAAAAAAAAAACTAAAATTTATAAATGAATTCTGATTTATTAAAAAATTAAGTAATGATAAAAATTAATGATAATAATTGATTGTTATTATTTCAACGCAACGCTCCTATAATCTTGAGCGCAACTGTATAGGGCTTAAGAGCAACTTCAAGGCGAGCTCTCTCGACTAGTGCATTCTTACTTGATATTTTTTCAAGTGTAGTAACTTGGCCCTGGCCCAAGCTAAGCTGCTGATTCGATTTTCTGCAGACATGCACTTTTGCAGCACAGCATCGCTCTAATCCCCTGCCAAGTAACTGTTGCTCTCGCTCGCTCGCACTCTCTATCTCTCTCTCTCGCTTGCAGTAGGTTTTTTGGGGGCGTCGGGAATTTTACTAATTTTGGGTTTTAATTAAATTCAAACTATGTTGACGCGCTGCTGGCGTTGAGGACGACGTCATCATCACACCAGCCATATTACTTATGTAGCTGAATTTTATGCACCTGCTAATTGAGTGCCCGAAGTGTTAATTGAAAAATGGCCAGAAATGTGGATGGGGTGGGGATGCCTTAAAAGCCGGGCTTAAAGCAGAGCTGACAGGCGTCGTCAGGAGGCGTCATCATTCATGCTGCCGTGTCCTCGTTTCATATGGAGTTTTGTGCATCGTTGTATTTGCCTTATGATTTCTTTTTTAATTTCCCAAAGGTATTTAGAAAAAATTTAATAATATCAAATGTGACGAACACGCTGTCCAGCACTGTTTTGTGTCCTTGGGGCCGGGCCAGACCGCACCCAGGACATGCCGGACATGCGTACATGTAATTTCATATGTATTTGTTAGCAAACACACACACACAGTGTATGTATGTGTGCCTGTCTCGGTTTCCGCTTGGCCAAATTTGTTTACACTTTTCGTGTCCAGTGCGCTGCCCACTCATATTTTCATTTTGAAATATTGTGCTGTACACACAGACAAGACGAGAGCAAGAGGCGCGTTTCCACAAAAAAAAAAAAAAAATAAAAAAAATTAAAAAAAAAAAAACCCCCACTTTTTGCTGGCCCTGACATATGGCGCTAAGCCTGTCACATTATTAAACTTGCTTCATGAGGCAACTGCTGCAACTTCTGCCACTCTGTTCGGCTCATTTAACAAACTCGTAAATGGTAGCAGCAGGCTACAGCAACCCATGAACAACCGCACGTGATTTGCATACAAGAAAACTCACACACACCCCCACACCAGCCAGCCAGCCCTCCCCCACAAACAAGTCGAAGCTGGCCCGAAACTTAATTGCATGCCAAATGAAAAGTTTAAAAAACCAAAAATTAAATGTGCGTTAAATTGCCAATAAACATGGCCAGCATTTTAATAGGCGCTAAAATATTCACCCACAAAAAAGTGTTAGGCAAAAAACCAAGTTATATGCTAAAATTATAAAAAAGTGCCAAACAAAAATTAAATCCTAAAAAGAAAAACAATTTTATAAAAGTAAAACAAAAAACCTAGAAAAAAAAAGAAATTGAGTTGAGCCATCAAACAAAGCCTTAAGCCATTATTCGAAGAATGCCGAAGAATTGTTCCAAAAAAGTTTCAACGAGATTCATCAAAATTTCTGAGAGCAATTTGCTTTATACATAAAGTTTGGTGAACTTCTGTTTCGACTTTTTTTTAACTAACAATAATAAAGCCAATGGAACTATAAAGACTGTGAAACCCAAACTTCAGTACCACAAGTCATTAAGAAGACATACAACAATTTTGCAGTCTAAAAGATGCTCCAGATAAGCTAGGAAAAACAAATAGGATAAATGTCTATAAGGTCCCAGGTCAAAGACGCGCCGGAAAATGTGGTTATCGACAAAGGTTGACCAGATCACCAGCATACTCGTTTCCGTATATAAGAAAAATATAATATTGTCTTAAAGTATAGCATGAGAGTCATGGATATAGCAGTTATAGCAAAAGACCACTAAAAACATGCCAGTTATTATCTGGAAAACTATTTTTGGTAAATGCAATCAATTCCCTGATTGAAACTATCAACAACAGTAAAAATAACGACAACATTAAATATTGATAACAAAAGATAATAAACAAATTGAAATTAAGTTTTCTTAAGGCGCTTAGATAAAATAAGATATGTCTTCTCCTAAAAAAAAAGGGTTAGGAGTAGCCTTATCTTCAGTTAAATGAATGCTGAAAATATTTATTTGACAAATATCGAATAATATTTATATCTAATCAAAATATATATAAGATACTTAGCTACGGTTTAGGTAGGTTTCGCAGCAATTAAGATCGACTGAAAGATCTCACAACGATTTTAGACATTAATCCTTATCTGCTGCAATAGGCAACAAAAAACATACTCGCGAATCAAGAATCGATAATTTATAATTGTACTTTGATTTATATATATATATATATATATATATACATTTTTTGAGTTACTTTTCTATCCGAAAAAGATGTTTAAAATAGGTAAATATTTATTTTGTTGCATTTGTAATATTCTCATTGAAGTTAGAATAATATTTTGTTTTATAGTTTTCCATTTTCGTATGATGATAAAGATATTTAAAATCAATATTGTTCTGAATAATATATAAGTTTTCCGTTAATCGAATAATTACAGGCGTCGTAGCCAGAGTGAAAATTATGGAAGATTGCCCGGTTATAAGTAAACTTTCCCAGCTAGGAGTCCTCCACCCATTAAGGCCAGGGTATAGAGGACTTTTCGACCAGGTTATACATCCACACTGACTCTGACAACACACAAATAATATTCATAAATAAATTGTTTATTTTATTCGAACAAAAAATAAGTAAGCGTTGTTTTTCATGTTGATTTGTCTGTTAGTACTTTGGGAGCACGTTATAAAATCATTTGCTCTACAACAGCTCTCGACAAAACACCCGAAAGATTTCGAAATATTTTCACAAAATCAACAAACATTTTTAATTTTCACCAACTTTTAGTTGGAGAAAGAGGAGCACAAATGGAGGGATTATGTCGTGCCAACAACAAGCTGAAGGTCAGTGTACCGCAGCCGCAGATTGTAAGCATAAATAATATATATATATTTATATATATATGATGCTTATAAAACTCTAATTTCAATTCAGAAATTCAGCGAGAATGACATGAAAGTGATTGCCGATCTGAAGCAGCTCTATATGCATACCATCAATCTAGATGTTAAGATGCAAACTGCAATTTACGACCTGGAGAGATCGTATGAAGATGAACACAACGAGATATTTGACAAGCGCAAAAAGATACTTGAGTAAGCAGTCAAAACAAAACATATATTAGAAAAAATATATATTTATATATATATATTCCCAGAGATTTTAAGAAACAAAATCATGGCGATGCCACATCCGTTGAGAACGTATCCAAATTCTGGCTAATTGCTTTGAAGGCCTCCTACACCGATTTTATAACCAAAGAGGATGAAAAAATACTATTGGTATGTTATCGAAGAATCTGGTATTTAATTGCCCAACTTTCACAGTTACTTGCAGCATTTGATCGATATGCGATCCAAGCACTATAATGAAGGTAAAGTGCATTTTGTGCTCGAATTCACTTTCGAGAAGAACGACTACTTCAATAATCGCATTCTGACCAAGACTTACATCTTGGAGACCACGCCCAACAAGGAGGATCCCATCTCCTTCGATGGCGCCGAGATTGTCAAATGCGAGGGTTGCCAAATCAATTGGAAACATCCAGAGGAACGTGAGAAACTTGCCGGTTAGTTTTCAATTGGAGAATCCAAATAGAAATGGGAAAATGGGAAAAACTATTTTATTTCCGTCAGTCTGCTTACGCATCCTGTAGAGGATATACAGCCATATCCCTATTGGCAAATTACCATAGCTCCAAATTGTAGATTTTCTTCATCTACTGATAAAGATCTTATGTTTTGAAGGCTTCAAAATATTTTTCAAATATCCGTCTTCAAAATAAGCTGCAACGTGATAAGAAAAGTTTTCTTCTTTAGCTCAAGTTAAATATTTCAAAATCATTTCAAACATTTATTGAAGAAATATTTCACATTTGGAATTGAAGAAATTTGATGTCACAGATAAAAATGCGAAAAATTCTCAAATTCCCAGGAATATAGATTTTTTTGTACAGTCAGTAAGATTCCATTTAAAATAAGCAAACAAATTTAATTCACAGCTGAGCCGACATTCTTTGACTTCTTTGATCCACCCGTACTGCCCGATGATCCCGAAGATGCCAACTTTAAAGATATTAATGTAAGCCACGCATAGCCATGCATAGTTCATCAGATTTAAATTTGTAATCTTCTTTCGACTCTTTCATCAGGCCGTACTGCAGAATGACTTCGAGCTGGGCTTTTATATCAAGGAGCGCGTCATTCCCAAGGCAATTTTATTTTTTACGGGCGAGATTGCCGATTGCCAAAGCTCCGATACGGAAAGTTATACGGATGGCAGCGATGACGATGGCGACGACGATGAACCGAATGGTGGCGAGGAGGCAACGTCCGAGTAGTGTGTGATCGGTAAACCCCCAAAGAGAGACACAAACAAGAAAAAATCCATTGAAAAAACAACTTATTTACACACTTTACACGATAGATATTTTCCATGTATGTTTGCCACACCACAACACAAATAAGAAAAAACGGAACTGAACAATTGTTTAAAAAATGACCAAGAACATTAATAACAAATGGCTACCACCGAATACAAGATGCATCAGATTGATATCAATTTCAAAATAGGTTTATCGTTTGTCTTTTTAATGCTTAACAAGTAGTTTAAACTGACCGCATTTACACATAATATATATATAGTATTATATATATATATAGTGTGTGTTTGTGTGTGTGTGTGTTCCAAACATAATACTAAATAACTCTGCGTCACACAACAGCAGCAGAAGAAGGAAAGTATCCGCTCCTGGACATTCGAAATAGTTTTCAGAGAGATTCATATTTAATTCTAGTTTTTTGTTTCTTTTTTGTTGTTAGATTGCTGCTGCTGCTCCCTCTGCTTCTTCCTCTGCTGTTCCCTCTGCATCTTCCTCTGCTGCTCCCTCTGCTTCTTTCGCTGCTGTTCCCTCTGCTTCTTCCATTGCCATTGTTAAGATTTTCGCTTGGTGCTGCTCCTGTTTCTTCTGCTGCCGTTTGAATCTACTCTTCAGACTGCTGCTTCTGCTTCTGCTGTTGCTGCTGCTGCTGCTGCTCCTCCTCCTCCTTCGACGTTTCCGTCTCCGTCTCCGTCTCTGCATCCGCGTCCGCCGCCGCGTCTGTCTCTGTCTCCGTTTCCGTCTCCGTCTGCTGTTTGTTCTGTTGTGTTAAATGCGTTGCAACCACCTCGCATTCGGGCTTGAATCTCTTAAAGTTGTTCACACCCAACTGTGTGACACTCGTGCCGCTCACATCGATATAGATTAGATTGGGGGAGCACTGCACTAGATGCTCCAGCGTATAGTTTGTGATGTGTGTATAGTTGCACAGCTGGATGCGTTCGAGTCGATTGTTTGACGACCGATTCGAGTTGCGTATCCATACCATCTCCGGCTGCACCGGATTCGGTGCACGGCCAAAGCTATAGATCGCACGATCCGAGACATAGTATTGTGGCAGCAGAGAACTTGTCGCCGGACGACTGCGCAATCGCCGTGTATATTCCCTGTCCAGGGGATCGAGCATGTTCCAGAACATCTGATGCTGCACCACCTGTTGGAAATTGCCATTATTGCCATTGCCATTTTGTTGTTGGATGCGACGGCGACGCGAAAAATCGACATTTCGCTGGCGCTGCGTATAGATTACATCTTCGCGTCGCGGCAGGAAACGACTGTGCCCCGGCTGATTGCCGCGCCAATCATGACCGACCATCTCAAGGATGCAGGCCATCGCCTGCTGCGGCCGTTGTCCAAAATATGGCACACCATTCTGCACATAGATGTAGGCACGCGGCGTCGCCAGACTACCAGCTCCTGCGCCTGCTCCGACTGCTGCGGCACCTGGTTCGGGATTCTCAACATTCTCAGCATTGGCGGCACCATGCTCGGCCGGCGTTGGCGAACGATCGCGTGCCACGCTGGGCAGCCTTATGACGACAAGTGGCGACTGCATGCCACCATTGCCATCCGCATCGGAGCTATGCTCGTTGCTGTGCCCGGCGACAATATCTGATTTATCGGATGACGACGCCGATGTTGATGAGGAGTCCTCATCCTCGGACTCGGACGAAACACAGCCACCATGCCGTGCATGCCTCGAATCGCTGTTGTCCCTCTGCTGTCTCTGTTGTCCATTGCAATTGTCCGTGGCGTATGCATTGCTACCAGCTGCTACTGATGTCGATTCCTGATTTCGTGCATTCTGTGCACGATATTTTTCCATGGCTGCACGGGACGTTGAAGGCTCGTCGTCATCGCTGAGCTCTTTGGCCGATTCTATTAGGCCGGAAATTGCTGATTCCTCGCCACTACCATTGCTCGTTTTCGCTGGGGACGGTGGTTTCTCTGGCAGATTGGGTGGTGAGTCCAGCAGCAGTTCTCTCAGCGTATCAATGGCGCTAAAGCACTGCAGATCCGAATTGTTAATGGGCGTCAAACGCAGATCGAGCACCTGAGAAATAATAATTTTTTGATATGTTATATATCCAAATAAATTAATTTTTATCTCAGCACAGACCTCCAACTTTTGAAAGCCAAAGCGGGCCGCCATGCTGCCATAGGGCACAAATTTGCACATCATTTGGCAGCCCTTCAAACTGAGCCGACGCAACACGGGCAGCTTGGACAATGCCATTATGTAGTACGGCTCAAACCAGTGATTATCCTCAATGCTGAGATCCTATATATATAAATATATATGTATATGTAGAAAGTGAAATGTACAATTAGTCTTCCTATAACTCAAATCGAATTAGATTTGTGTACCCACCTCCAAGTCAACCAATTGCTTTTCTATCGTGTGAAATATGCTCTTCACATGATTGCCGACTTTAACGCTGCAATCCTTGAGCATGAGTCGCTTCAGCGAGGCGGGAAATTCCGATATATGTAGCTGTGAAAAGATGAAAGATCAGATGATCAGTAGGAATATTCAAACTTTCGAAGCTACATATCCAAACATCGCAAATTAAACAGCATTGGGTTAATCGTTACTAACATATTCAAAATCCAGACTAACGCCCTCCAGTTCGAGGACCTGCAGCTGCCGGGCGACCTTTGGAAAAACGGAGGTCAGCGTGCGGGTGAACTGTTTGAATTCGCCGGCAACATGCTGAGATGAGGGTGGGCCGCATATCTTAATTGTATGCGTCTTGTCCGTGGCACGTCCGAGTATCTCCTCCAGAATGCCCAACGGCAGCGGCGCATTGCTGAGATCAATATTGTGCCAGAAGCGATGATCCAAGAGCAAACTCTCAAAGCGCGGCGAGCAACTGCAATCGAATACACCAAAGTGATTAAAAATTAGGAACGAAAAGAAATAATTCTTACATACTGCATCACGGCGAGTATGGAAGATGTGTCCAGATACTTGAATATCTCGAAGAGCAGCTCATCGCAGAAGTTCAACAAATTGTGCTTATTTTGTTGCTGCTGCTGTTGTTCTTGTTGCCATTGCAATTCTTCTGTTTTGCGTTTTTTCGGCTGCGGCGGCGGCTGCTCCTGCGACGGCGGAAAGGGAATCTCGTCCGCTGGTTCGCAGTCCGACAAGCGTCGCTTTTGCGCAGCACCGCAATCGTTATGTACATTATTCATAGTGTTGTACACACGCTCGTCAAACTTAATGTTTTTCTTCTTTTTTTCTGGTCCTACAAACCGACTTCTTGGCACAAAACTATACAAAAAATAATAATAATAACAGCCGAGCGGAGAGCAGAAAACGTAAAATCTGCAAGTTCTTCTTCATTTGCCATTCGCAGGGACGCGCAACAGCTGTTGGTTTCGAACGTATATCGATTGCTGGCATATCGATAGTTATTCGTTGTACAGCACTGTAAGCCGTGTAGGTTTCCCAGCTCGTGTTTTGGTTCATATATTCGGCGTATTTTCATTGTATTAAAATGTCGCTGTTAAGGCATTTCCGCAAGCTAAGCGTGGAGCACACAAGACGCACACTAGCCGGCAGCACCAGCAGCATCACTCATCAATATGATAAGGATCCCCAGCCACTATTTACAGACGCCGAAACCCAGCGTCTGCTGCAAAACATGACGCAACTGCAGCTGGACAAAGTGTTCCGGAAACGAACTGTGGCGGACAACAGCACGGAAACCAAGTTCATGACCACCGCCCAGCTGGAAAAGGAGTTCCTCCAGACGATTGTGAAGGCCAACAAATTGCTGCAAATGCCGCCAGTTGTCAAAGTCAAAGAGGATGCTAAGGATGCGCTGATAACCAAAGATGCGGCTCTGAAGGATTTTGCGGACACAAAATATGTATTTACGGACATCACCTTTGGACTGCGCAACTCGGAGCGTAAAGTCGTAGTAAGGGATGTGGATGGCAGCTTATCGTACGCCTCGCTAGACATCCGCAAGCGAATGAATCAATTGTATTTCCCCCTGGACGGGCGGAGATCCTATACGCCCAGGATGTTCTCGCAGCCGGAGCTGCTGCAACGTTGTCTCGAGGAGCACAAATATGAATTTATGCTCGATCGTCTCACCGTGCAATATGAGCCGTATGAGCTAGAGTTCCATCAGATCTCGGCGAGGGTTTTTGAGCATTTAATGGAATCGAAGCAATTCGATTTGTTGCGCTCCACGCGCCACTTTGGTCCGATGGCCTTCTTCTACGCTTGGCACCGCTGCATCGATGATCTGCTCTACGACATGATACGCCGGGATTATCTGCACAACGCTGTGGAACTGATTGCCCTGAGCTATAAGATTCATCAAATTCCTCTGGATTACAAGCAGACACTCGGCCAATTGGATGCACTGCAGCCAACACCTGGTCAACGCGCACTCAATGAGCTGCGCAGCTGTTTGAAAAAGCCCCAGGAGCAGCACATTCAGGATGAGATTCAAGCGGCTATTGGAAAAACGGAGCAAGACTTTGCTGCGGATGAGATCAGTTTGAAGTTCATCGAGGAATATATTGGTGGGGAGCATGCGCTGAAGAAGGTGCAACTGGAGCTGGCCGTGCAGACCTTGAAGGAACTGAATCTGGAAAAGCTGCAGTTATATCAGGGACTGAAAAAGGCACATGGCGTCCAAGCATCCTCTTCTTAAAGAAACATCTTTTTTATTATTATTGTTTATTGATTAAAACTAAGATCGAAATTATTTGGTGATTAGCCAAGTTAATTCTCCTTATCTATGCTGCTCCCATTGAGTAACTGCTTCACACACCGCTGATACTCCATGAAGCACTCTCTTTTGTGCCTGGCACAACGTTGTGGATTGCTGAAGCGACGCATGCCAACCATGCAGCAATGAAATCGGGATTTGCCACGAGAGGATTGGTTTGCCCCGTTCGATAAGTGGTGATTTTTGCATGTTGCGCGTAAATTGACAGCTGATGGAAATTCGCAAAGTTATCGATAAGTGTTAATTGGCATTCACCCAGCGTGTAATCTGCAAGCCCTGGTCTTGTAATCGACAACCGGCAAAAAATTACATAAATGTTTGGCGGTTTTTTTGAAAAAAAAAAGAAGACAGATTTTCTCGTCTTTTTGTAGTTTAGTTGTTTATTAAAACGTTACAATTTAATTCTATTACATTTTGCTTATAAACGAAAGAAACAAATCATCGTCAATTGGTACAATTCATCATATTTTTATACACCGCTATCATCATAATTGAACTTCTTATCAAACAACAAACGCAAACACATTAAATCATTATTATTACAACTTAAAAAAGGGCGTACAAATTACGAAATTAAACGAAAAAGAGTTTTGCAAAAAACAAATTATTAAATGGTGTGTTTCATGGACAGATTGTAATGAAATATAAAATCAGTTGAATGTCTCTCATTTGGGGGCATAAAATCGCCGTATTTTATGTACAAAACGAAAATGTCTCTTATATATATGTAAATATGTACGAAGTTTTGTCGTTAAACGTGCGCGAATGTTTGTTGGTGGGCCTTAATCGTTTTATAGCCTGGATATTGCGGAAGTCCCTTTTTATTTTTTTATCATATTTCTTTTTTGTTTATTATTATGTCAAGTTTATCAATTGTTTTCTTGTGCTTTTGTTTTGCTGTTGCTTTTGCTCCTGTTGTTCCATTTTATGGTAATTCTAACTAAATTTCCTCCGTAAGAGTTAATCGCAAGTTAAAAAAAAAGTCAATTCTATACTTTTTAGGCGATTCTTAAGACGCTCTCTACCATTTCTTCTTGTGCTCATCCATGGAGACGCCACCGGGGCCCAAGGAGACAATCATGAGCAAGCCGCCGATGACGGAGAGTGTCTGCAACATAAATATGCACAAATCATATCGATTTAGCGATGTGAAAATCAATAGCTTAAATTTCTGCATACCTGGAAGAAGTCATATTTCAAAAAGTCTCTCAGTGGCTTGTGCGACGGAATGGTCCACCAGGCATTGTGGTACAAATTGAGCACGGTCAGCAGCGCGACGAGAATTAACGCCGACAACTTTGTCTTGTAGCCGAGCACAACGAGCACCATCAAGGTGGAGCCAATGATATCCTGAATCACATTCCACACGCTTAACTCGAAACGGATCAGCGTTATGAACATAAAAGCCAACAGGATGCGTCCAGCCAGCTGCATAAAGTTCTTGGGCTTATTATCGCCCAGCGAGGGCACACCAGCAAATAAGCTGCGTCCCTCGATCCTGGCCTCCGCCAGCACCAGAAGCAGGGCACCGATCAAGGCAAAGTTGCGCAACAGGAACTGGAAGTCCCACAGTATGGAATAGGCTATTGTCTACAAACAACAACAGAGATTAATTATAAATAAAGGACATATTATACATGATGTGTAATGTGTAATTTGTAATTGATTTACTCACCTGTAGCACAACAATAAAGAAGAGCAGACCGACAGCAATGTCCACCTTGAATCTAGCCATTACCATGCCACAGCCGCCAAGTTGTCCGAATAGATTCGTCAGCACGAATACCGTCGCCATAAACTTGCCACAGCCCCAGCTCATGTCCATATATTCGCGCTGCTCGTTCCACTGGAAGTACATGCGCAGGCCATCCTCGAAGAATGTGGCAATAAGGCACAGTCGTGCAACAGTTGGCAACACATATTTGCCGCGCTTGATGACCTTTAAAGCAACAATAAAATCACTTAGAAAATCGAATTGATAACACATTTCAAGTGCTTAATCTATTTACATGATATGCTTTGCGGTTTTTTTTTATAACATAATATTTGAACAGCGGATGAAAAAAACTGAAATTGTGAAAAAACTGAATCAGCCCATATTTTAATTTTAATAAAGACAAAACGAGTTTTTTAAATCACAACAAAGACTTGTAAAATTAAAAAAAAAAATTTTAAGTGAAGTATAAAATTTGATTGAAATAAATTTTTATGAATCGCTTGAAAATTATTGCATTCAAATATGAATAGATTTAAAATATTATATATAAATTATTACACAAATAAATAGAATCAACAATATTTTTTTTTTTTTAATTGATCGCAAAATCGTTTGAATATCGATAAGGCGGGAGTGCGCTCAGTTAGATTCTGATAAGAACCCCACATGCGCACATTGGCATTGACAATCTGCTGTGGAGCGTGGCTTTTCTGACAAGACAGTGTTGATTTGGCAGCAAGAAAGGCAGAAAGCAATCTGGGCGAATGACGTGTCTCTCTCTCGGCCTCTCTCTCGCTCTGCTCCACTCTCCGTTGCTCTTCTGCGAAATGTTACTGTAACGGGTTTTCATGCCTAGTCGCCGATCGCTCAAATGCATAATATGAATATTGATACATATGTAAAGCACTCACACACAGATAAACACACATAAGCATGTACATATGAAAGCCTGTGTGTGTGTGTGTGTTAATCTGAAAGTAAGATTTTCATTTGCCCAAACTTATTACGGAACTTAGTTGGAGGTGGACGACGCAACAACATTAATGCTGCTCACTCTCACCACTTTCACTAGACACGCACACTTTGGCACACACACTCACATACACACACAAACAGAAGGCACATATGGCGTATTCTCAACAAATGCCAATTAGATATCAAATTCGAAATGCCAATTGCATTCCTGTCAAACATAAGGTGCTAGTTGATTTCGTGGAGATTAACTGGGTTCAACTGAGACGCCTTCGGCATTGGTAAATTTTTAGCGATTGAGCTTCGAACCTTTGCCGCGTTTGGATGACGTTGGCAATTTTCTATTGCCTAGCCTTCGATCCCGTTCGGCTTTTGTACGATTCGCTGGGATGCAAATGGTGCTCGGGCTCAAGTACAATTGCATTTTGAGTGCTACTTTCACGATAAATGATCCTAAAAAGAATTACCTGTTCGGCCACATCTTCCGTTTTTGTAATATATTCGTTGGGTATGCTCATTTTTGTGGGCGCTGTTCTGTCCGGTTTATATATTATTCCAGGCCGATGTCGTAATTGGAGCGCATGCACGTTTTTTTGTTTCTTAGGACACTTGTAACGTTTATCGTCACTCGGTGCACGAAATTAAAATTAACAAAAACCAGAAAAATCAAAAAACACACAACACGGGCACTCAAAGCGCTGACAGAGAGAGCCAGGTGGAGAAATTGTTATCGATAGCGATAACGATGCGTTTGGATGCATTCGCATGCGAATGGCAATTACTAATGCTATCGTTGCCATCAGCGCATCGTGCCAGACATTTTATTTTATTTTTGATTCATTGGAAGAAATTGAAACAAAACGAATAAAAAGCGCACTATAAAATGGCAACCGTAGCTATGCGAAAAAGAAAGGATGAAGAGAAGCCGAGCACTTCGAAGCACAGCCGAAAAGTCAACAAGGTGCTGCAAGATGCACAAAATACCGGTGAATTTCCAACAGATTGGGATGTGGATGAATACAAAACGGAATACGAAAGCGAGGAGCATTGGGAGCTGCGGCGCAGTTTTATGGTCGAGCACAAGGATCGCTTTGACGAGGAACGCTTGGTTTGCCTCGCGCAGACATTCATCAACATGGAGTTCATGGGCTGCAAATATCCCTCGGATGTGATGCTTCTCGTTGCAGAATTATCGAAGGATATCGCCGAGGAGTTCCGTAAAAATCGTGCCTTGCGACTGAAGCGCACCTTTGTCTCGGCATCGGATGCAGCGGAACAGCGTGCCAAAGGTAGAAGGATACAACAATAAATAATAATAATAAAGAGACTATGATTTACATATTATATATATATATTCATATATATATATATATATATATATTATTTCCGAAATACATACTGAGCCAACAAGAAAAGAACAACAACAAAATATCCTTATTACGTATTCCAACTAATACAACTAGGGCGCAAAACTGCTCCAGCTCCTGCTCCAGTTCGAGATTTGCAAAAGGAGCGCATTTGCTTTGGCGGTGGCGAACCCATCAATCTTTTTGATGGCCTGCGCTTTGGCATGCTCGTCATTTTCTTGGCCGGCGGACGCGATTGCATCCGCAACTCCTGCCACAAGGCCAACATGAAATACGATGACCGACAGGCTGACGAGCATTCCAAGTCGGCGGAGGTTCTAGTGAACGGCACATTGATAGCCAGCGCCAGTGGCGACACTCCAAAGGCAGCCAAATTGATGGCATTTAAGCAGGCGCTGCTTCTGCTCCAAGCACATTGCTATAGCATTAAGGTAGGCATCTCTCAGTTGTGAATGCTCGGCTGCTCTTTCTGTAAAATGTTTCTCGAAATTCCCAGTTGAATGCGTCGCGTCAAACGATTCAGGTGGAGAGAAGCAAACATGGCGTGGACATTAAAGTCACCAAGGAGTCAGCGGACAACTTAGCGGACAACTTAGCGGAAGCCAAGCTGGATGCGAGCAACAAGGGCTACCACATGATGCGCCTCATGGGCTGGACAGGTGGTGGCCTGGGTCGGCTCCAGCAGGGACGCGAGGAACCAGTGGGGTGGGCTCTCTCCTGGAAAACATTTATGTATATATATGTATTATATTATATTTCTGCTAATTTCTAGTTACCTGCTGAAAAACAATCGCTTGGGTCTGGGCTCCACGGATCGGCGTAATAATCTCTCCGACTATCGCAAGCTCATTGAGAACTACAGGAAATCGGATGATATTCGGGACATGCAGTTTGAACCCTCCTTCTCCAAAGAGGATCGCGCCCTTTTTCATGCGTAGGTTTCATATCCTTAATTAAACAAATTACACACACTTGCTTTAATGAATTCCAATTTGTTTTAGGATTGCCAAGAAATTTGGACTACGTTCGAGTAGCTATGGCCAAGGTGAATCGCGTCGCTTGCTTATCACCAAGAAGATAAAGAATAATATCATATTGCATGAAATCCTCACAAACCGCAATCCAAAGTTCTGCGATCGTTTTCTAGTTCAGGTACCCGTTCAAAAAGCGCATCTGTTTCCAGCACATGTGGCTACCCTACATTTGGACAATTTAACGGAGTAAAAGCTAGGCTTAAATGTATTTCGGTATATATACATACATATGTAAATCACTTTTTATTTAAACAGAAAATAAAGTTTAAGTATAGTGTTAGATTCAAAAAGCGCGCACAAGTTGCATTTGTATACGCTTCGCGGCGAATGTGCGCGCATCGCTTTGAATGGCAACGCAGAAGAAGCAGCGCAGTGCAACAACAAATGCATTGCTGCAGTTGTCGTTTGTGTGTATCCCAAAGATTCGATCTGTTTATCTATCTATCTGTCGGATGCGATGAACAGGTGTCCGCGCTGCAATTGCGAGGCAACCGGACAGAATCGTCTCGTCACGGATAGCTGTGGCCATAGCAAATGCCGTGCCTGCCTGCTGGCCGATATATCCGATTGCCTAGAATGCCAGCTGCTCACCAGGCGAATTCCAGTGGCAACAACTACAGCCGCACAATCCGCAGAAAATGCCACAACGATCGTAGAAGGCGTAGCGAGTGATAATCACATAAGTAGTACGGGGCCAGGCTGGCACTGCACCGTGTGCAACAAGTCCTTGCGCAGTCGCACGCAACAGTATTACCATCGCTCCTGTGGCAATGAGCTGCTAAAGAAATTCCACTGCGCTCTCTGCAGTCGCGTAAGTAGATCGTCCCAACTCCCAATATATTTCTTTCCTTATCATTATCTTGATTCTTAGCGATTTGCCACCCGTTCGCATCTCAAGTATCATCAGAGCAGTCATGGCACGAATCCCAGCTATTGTTGCAGCATTTGCGACAAATCCTTCAAGCAGAAAATTGTCCTCCAGCGTCATATGCGTGCCCACAAGCCGCATGCATTTGGCTGCCCCGACTGTCCACGATTGTTCCACAATCAGAGCGCGCTGACATCACACGCTGTGCTTCACAGTGGCGATAGTTTGCCCTTCAAATGTGAGACGTGCTCCAAACACTATCTGACCAAGGCCAATTTGAAGCAGCACCAGCTGAAGCATGATCTGAACAGCACGCGACACTGCTGCCCCGTCTGCAGTAAATCCTTCCTGCGCCAGTCGACGCTTCGGCTGCATCAGCAGCGTCATGCCAAGCTTGCGCGACGTGCCTGCTCCCAGTGCCAGAAGACCTTCAATGATGTGGACGCACTGACGCGACACATGAAACAGCACACGGCCACCCAGAGTTTTCGCTGCACTCTGTGTGACGTGACCGTCAATCGACGGGACAATATGTTGCGCCATCTGCGCTCCATGCATCCCGGTGTTCAGTTCGATGCAGGCGTCCTTATTATAGATGCCGTTTCCAGCGATCAGCTGTCGTCCGCTCCAGCAGCGACGTCAGTGCAAAATGTGCGTTACAACAGCGTTATCCAGAGTGTGGGCAATGTGCAGCCAGTATTCATACCACAACAGCCCCAGGCGACGCTGGAGTTGACAGCAGCAGATGCCCCACTTGTCGACAAAATGCAAAAGGAGAATGTGAAACTGTATCGGAAAATCATCTTGGACCTGGACAACGAGGAGTATTCCAATGAACTGAGCAACGAACTGGACATGGATGCGACGACCGCATCACCTGATGGGGAGGAGCAGCAAGTGATGCAGCAGCCGCAACGTATTCCAAATCATGGCAGCTCCAACTTTAGCGAGCGACATTGGCGCAAGAATTTCAAGAACTCGTACGAAAATGAACACACCAATTGAAGTAGTATTAAATAGTCTAAGCAAACCCCTTTTACACCCTAGTAGAGGGTATTCTAAGTGTAACGCATTGCGGGTGTCGCCTTTTGCGAGCAGCCAAAGTATATATATATATATCTTGATCTTGATCAGTATTAACTGTCGACTGTCTCTTTCAACTAGTCTCAAGGAAACTATTATCGATCGAAACTTTTTTATCAGCCAGCTGGGAATTATTCTTTTTTTTCGGAAATATTTCAACCCAACAATAACGAGCTTAATTAGATAATTAGCATTTAAAGGGAAAACAAATCTTATCACTATCTGATCTTTATATGAAAACTGAGTATTCCATCTATTACAACAATCCGATATTTTTATCAGTTCTGTTAATATCTTTAGTTCAGATTTTAGACTCATAAAATGTTTATAATTAGGCCAATTAAATAGCCGGAAAGCATAAGCACAAAATCGATTTGCCACACCTATTTAAATATAAATAATACTGGCGGTTTGCCATAATTATAAAACGACGACGACGTCAATGCCCAGGGTCTACATGAGTTCATAACATAATTGCTTAATCAGTGTTCGATATGTGGCATGAGCAGACGGAAATCGAAGCGCTCGATGAGATCTATATGCTAACGGAGGGAGCAGCAGGGCTGAGAAACTGGCGCAAGCTGCTCACTTTGGGCGACACACTGGATAAACAGCTGAAGCGCAAGTTGCTCTGGATTTGGCCCACAGCGCTGGACTTGAGGAAATGCAACGAAGTACTGGTGGAGTTTGGGATAAGTCAGGTGCTGAGCATTGGTTGTGGCAGTGGACTGCTGGAGTGGCTACTGGCAGCAGCTGGTGAGCAGAAATTACACATCTCTGGCCTGGAAAGAGACCCCAAATGGTGGCGCAGCAAGTATGCTATACGCAGTTTTATTCCCCTCAACTACGTGGAGGACGCCGGCTCCCGATTGGATGCCCAATTCCTTAGCAGCTGCTGCTCTCAATCGCCGCCAGGTGCCCTGCTCTTCTGCTACTTCAACAATCGTGGCGCCTTTGAGGAATACCTGAGCGCATTTAGGGGCAAGTGGTTGATGTTGATAGGTCCAGAACCCAGTTTGGGCATACACACCGATCCCAATCCGTTGCAACCGCAGCTCTCCACTGAAAAATGGGCGTTGCGCAAGCTTATCAACTGGACCGAGCACAATCTGGTGGCATTCTATGAGAGATTAACATAAGCTAGCCAATTAGTTATATACTTTTAATTATTATAATTAGAATATTAATACAAATATGCGTCTAACTCCTGTTGACCTCTATGTGAAACCGACAGGCGGGTATTGTCTGCACTTCGGCGGTAACTGTGCTATTTATGCCCAGATTGCTGAGTGCGCCTCGCACCAAGCCGCAGGTGAAGGCCACAAATTTGGGCGCCTGTTCTAGTTGCTTGGCGCCCGGCGAGATGCGTGTGAGAAAACGAAATGTGTTGTCCTGGACCACGTACATGCCGTGATTGTTCGTCCGCAAATTGTCCGCTTGCTTCTTATAGATCAGTGTCCAGAAATCGGTGCAGATGAATTTCATTGTCTCCAGTTCATCCTTAAAGCGCGTGACGTCACGCGTTAGACGCTCAATGAGGCGATAGCCAGTGGTAAATCCAACGTACTCCAACGTGGCCAGATCATGTTGATCCTGAGAAATGCATCTAGAGTTGGTAATCCAGTTTGTTTAGTAGTGCATGCCGCTTACCTTGCTCTTATCCAGACAGTAGTTGACTATTTCGGCATGCAAGCAATCAAAAACAATTTCCTCCGACATAATTTTTACACAAATCTGTTTATTGTTCCCTGTTTGTAGTAGCGACAGTCAACAGCTGACTTTAACGTTGACATCCGAATGGCAAATCTTGCTTCTTGGTAGTGGTAGTGTTGCGCGTTAAGTTTTTCTTTTTATTATATATATGGTAACATATTTGAAATAAATAAAATATATTTAAAAAACGCTGTCGTAAACTTAAGATGTAAAAATAACCATAACTAAAATCGCAGCATTATAAAATTTAGAAATTTTAGCTTTTTTATAGACTTTTTTTTTGCACAATTTGTCAGCACTGGCCCATTGTGGCGAAAACTGCATAGAAACCGTGGGACAGGTAAAAGAGTTCGGCTTGAAAACAGTGCAGTGCAATAATTTTTGTTTAAATGGAGAGTCAAATCTCGGGACTGCACAGCCTGGTCTGTCAGTCCATATTGGTGTTAATTTGCCTGATCTGCTTTGGCTATGGAGGACTGAGCGGCTCCAAGTTTGTTTTCGACGACACGGTGGCAATTGTGAAAAATAAGAATGTGTATACGCTGCCCACAAATTGGACGGGCATTTTTAGAGATGATTTCTGGGGCACTCCGCTGCTGAGTGTGGATTCGCACAAATCGTATCGGCCACTGACAACGCTGATGTTTCACTATGAGTACGCCATGTTGGGCTTGAATGCCGCCCACATGAAGTTCATCAATCTGCTGCTGCACTGCGTCATTACGCTGCTAATGTGGCGGTTGGTGCGTTCCTTCTACATCGATTACGTTGACGTTGAGCGTTGGGCAATGATATCGGCTGCCCTGTTTGCCGTTCATCCTGTGCACACAGAGGCGGTGTCCGGCGTTGTGGGCCGAGCCGAGTTGATGTTTGCATTGATCTTTTTGCTGTGCCTGCTGCTGACGGTGGCCACAATCGATACGCGTGGTGAAATTGGCGTCTGTCTCATCATGTTCCTTACAGCCGTCGGCATGCTCTTCAAGGAGTCGGCAATAACAATACCGATGACCTGTGGAGTATTGGACTACTTTCAGAATGGCACGTATCTGCTGCCGCACCGACTACAGCGACGTGTAGTCCTGAATCGCCTTCGCTATCCGGCATACATTTGGGGTTCGGCGGTGCTGATCGTGTTGCGTCTCTGGTGGCAGAACTTCGAGCCGCCCGTATTTAAGCCCGTGGATAATCCCATCGCATACAGCGAATATCTGCTGATCCGTGGCATGTCGCAGCAGTATCTCTTCGTGGTGAACTTTTGGCTGCTGTTGTGTCCACAATGGCTGTGCTTCGACTGGGCGCTGGGCTGTGTGAGTCTGGTGCGCACCATTTATGATCCGCGCTTGCAGGCAGTGATTGCCTTCTACTCCTTCATTCTCGTCGCGGCGACAAACTTTCGACGCTTGGCTGGTTTGATATTGGCGCTGTGCATGATGGTGATTCCGTTTCTGCCCGCCTCGGGCATTATACGCGTGGGATTTGTGATTGCGGAGCGGACGCTGTATGTGCCCTCGATTGGATTCTGTCTGATGTCGGTTTATTGTTTCCTCTACTGTTACCACAACTATGGCATAAATGTCTATCTGCGCACCTTTATGCAAGCGATGCTGATGATGATCTTTGCCGTGCTCATGCTGCGCACACGCCAACGGGCTGCCGAGTGGCTGACTGAGGATACATTGTTTACGTCCGCACTGCTCGTGTGTCCCAATAATGCCAAGGTGCATTATAATATTGCAAGGCTGGCGACGGATACGGGCAATAGCAGCCGTGCCTTTAAGCACTATCACAGAGCCATTGAGTTATATCCGGGCTACGAGTCGGCACTGATGAATCTGGGCAATCTGTATCGCGAGCATGGCAATCTGACCACAGCTGAGAAGTATTTACGTGCCGCTCTTAAAGCGTATGACGAATTTCCCATCGCCTGGATGAATCTGGGCATTGTGCAGGCGACGCAGAAGAAATACGATGAGGCGCTGGTCAGCTACGGGAAGGCATTAGAGCTTCGGCCGGATTATGCCGTCTGTCATTATAATCTGGGCAATTTGTATCTGGAGCGGCAACACTATGCGGATGCACTGCGTCATTGGCAGCATGCCATCGCCATCAATCCACGTCAGCCGAAGGCCTGGGCAAATATTCTGACAATGTTGGATAATCGGGGCATGCACGAGGATGCACTGCGGATTTCGGTGAAGGCCATGGAACAGTTGCCCAATGAGCCGAGTATTATGTTCATACGAGCCAATGTGCTGGGCAAGCTGAAGCACTATGTGGAGGCGGAGACTCTCTACAAGCGTGTCCTGGCCATCGATCCGGGCAACATGCTATATCACACTAATCTCGGAGTGCTCTACCATCGCTGGGACAAAGTACCCGAGGCCATCAAATCCTATCAAACTGCCTTCAGTATCAATTCCGCTAGAGCAACAACCGCACGGGATAATCTCAATAAGCTCATCAAGCGCGTGGAACGCGAGGGAAAAAGTGGCTAATTAGTTGGTCAAATAATAATACTCATCCTAGATATATAGACATCTAGTCATAGATATAACATTTTTCAACACCATTCAATATTAAAGAACATGTAAGAATAATAATATGGATTTTAAGAGAAAGACATACGAACAGCACGTCGAATTTAACATACCCTTACAGAATGGCGTAAACCACCTAATTAATGAATAGCTATTAGTGCTAGTTAAGATTTATACTCCTTGAAGTCAGTAATATCCTCTGCAAGGGTATCAAAGTGTAGCATGTGGAAAAAGAAACAGCCAGCGCAGTTTGCAAGCGTGATATTTTCGAATATTAATGTCTATATATCAAATTAAATGCTGATTTTAAGAAATTCGCAAATCTATTCAATCTGTCCACTATATAACTATTCTAGTCTTAATTGAAAACGAACAGCAACAAAAT
Source organism: Drosophila paracracens (assembly GCA_035044025.1). NCBI lineage: Eukaryota > Metazoa > Arthropoda > Insecta > Diptera > Drosophilidae > Drosophila > Drosophila paracracens. The sequence continues at coordinate 4,215,404 of JAWNMN010000435.1, read as the reverse complement.
AATTTCTATATAGACTCGAATAGTTTATCAAGTATTTTTGATAATCAGTTTTCTATTTTTTGGAACGTCTAGTTTTTATTTTCGCCTGTGTTATGATTAATCTATTTTTTGTTGATGATATCACGCAACAATAAATCTGCCATAGATAACGATTAGCAATAACAATAAATCGGTATATTTTCTATAAACTTTAGTGGTTGTGTTTTGTGTCCACCTCGTATCAATTGAATATCAATCAATAGCTGTAAGACAAGAGTAATTTTTCTACTATCTTTTTGACTTATCTCGATCTATCGAAGTATTTTTCGACACATTCTAACGAGCAATAATCTTGCCTTTTGTTTTTTACCATATTTTAATTAAATTCTATAGTTAAGTCTAGATTATCAATAAGAAAGCAAGTATTTTTGTATTATTTAATTTATTTACTCGAGGGTATGTACAATTAATTTTAGAACTAAATAATGATGGAGTAACTAGATGAGGAATATAAATTAATTTAAATCTAAGACATAAAATCTACAAAAAATACTTTCGAGAGCAGCGAAACAGTTTTCGATTCAATTCCATTACAAAATAATAATACCGAGAATTACATAAAACTATTTATACTATATAGGAATATACAATTCAGACAGAACCACAAAAAGGAAGTTAAATCAAAAAACCGAGATGATGTTACAAATTAATCACTATTCATGATATGTAATAATCAAATATGCAATTAAAATATATATGGATATATGCATTTATGTGTGTTTAATAACAAAAGTCTTTGATGTTGAGATGCACGTCGATTTTGTATTGGGCGAGTTGGCGAGCGAGCAACGGCAGAATCAAGTTACTTACAAATAATAAGTATGATGAGGAAAATAACACAGTTTCCAAAGAGTAAACCACATGAAAGTTCTAGACAGGTTTGTGGATTGTGGCAAGACATTAGTAGATCACCACAAACTCCTCGCTTTCGCTGTCATCAGGGTCTGACTCATGGCTGTGCAGTTGCGGCATTGCAGCAGACTCCAGCTCCTGGGTCAACGATGCCACCTGCCTGATGAGTGGCTTGTATAGCGAATCGCTCATCTCATCGCGTGCATGGTCCAGGCAACGACCCCGCGAGAAAGTAAATAGTGGATAATTCATTTCCATATAGTCTGCTTGCTGCTGCTGCTGAGGATGCGATGAAGATGTTGCCGTTGACTTATCCACGGTGGCGCCAGAAGCGCAGCGCTTGGGATGCAAATACTAAGCGGGTGGAGAGATTTATTAAAGACTGCTCCCAACTTGATTCAACTATTTTCCACTTACTAATTGCACACTTTCCACAAAGCTATCGAAATCCGTTTTGGTGGCACAATAGAAACCAATGCAACAGCTCGGATCCATTTTGCTAGATTTAATTTTGCGCGGCGATTTGCAATGAAATGAGTGCATGGAGAATGTCTCCTGGTTCACATCCACCATTTCCTGGCAGTAGTGCGGATCCAGATGTATCAGTTTGTCCTCCTGGAAACCCACAAAGTACAGCGAATGCTTCGGCTTGCCACCAATAATGCCCAGGCAGTGCTCCGTGCTCAGCAGCAGTTTCAAACAGTGCGCATAGACCGGATTCAACTTATCAGCGCCCAGACGCAGTGGTATGAGTACTATTAAGGACTTCCAGTGCTGCTGCGGCTGCTGATCCAATTTGTGTGCATCGCTAGTCGATTTTTTTGCATGCTGCCAAGGTACGTGTTGCTTGGGAACCGGCTCCGGTATGCTGCACTGCTCCTCAACATCTTGCATGTAAACTAAAAAGATAGTGGATTTTAAGGAGTGTGTAACAGATATATATATTATATATAGATATGTCTAGTTGGTTACTCACTGGTGCAATCCTTGGCCACGTATACGCTTATATTGTCAAAGTCAGCATTTTCTTGAGCGGCATGCTCTAAGGCGTGTCTGCGAATGGACGTAGATTAAGATAAGTAAATATTTAAGGCAAATAATATTCAATTCAATCAACTCAAAAATTAAATACCATATTTTAAATTAATTGATTTTTACAGACCAATTGAAACTGGTTTTGGAAATTTTATAATTAAGTATAAATTACAGATCCAAATATTAAATTAATATTCTCAATAAAAATATAAATTCTATTTTTACGATTATTAGCCACTCACTTTAATAAATATGAGACTGATGCGGGGCCATACCAGTCGCCAGGCTTCTTGCCCAGCTGCTCGCCCAGACGCACCAGTGCGTGTATGGAGAAGGGGCTGCTCTTCGATGAGCTGTCGCCGAACCACTTGATGATCTTCTTATGCATATTATCCTCGTAGGTGGAGTGCAGCTGCGATTCCGGATCGTAACGCCAGCCTATGTAAATAACAATAGTTTACCGCCAAACTGTGCAAAGGTTGAAGTTACTCTACTTACTGCGACCCAGGAAGTGGCAGATTAGGCCCTGTGCCATAAGCATTTGGCCACTGCGCAGCATGCAGCCCCAGCCGCAGTCTGAGGTATAGTTGGAGCCGTTCATGATGGGAAACTCACGGCGATAGGTCATCCAGATGCGGCTGTAGAAATCACGGCGAAAACCCTCGATGCCCTCCTCCCAAGGACATTCGGCCACTTGGTTTTCAGCCGCATCCATGCCAAGCTCTTGCGGCACAACGATTTCATCAATCTGCTGTGGATTTATTGCGGGATATATGCTGGAGGAGGTGGACGTTGTGGCCGTCGTTGCTGGTATGCTGTCATACGCTGATGTGGCATTATCCAACGTGACCTCATCTCCGCTGGGCAGCTCCGTAATCGAGTTCTCCATGCTGATGGGCGGTGTGTAGCGACGATGATAGCACCGTCCCAGCAGCCATACCGGCTGCTCCTTGGAGAAGCTCGTCTGACGAATTTTGCCGCCCCAACCGTATTTGACATTGTGCCACATGGCCACCAGTTTGGCCTCCATGCCCTTGGTCGGTGTACGATTCGCTGCCAGATCCGCATCTTCATTGTGCTGATGCTGATGTTGTTGTTGGTGTTCCACGTGAACACATGAGTTGTTGCTGTTGTTGTTGCTGCTGCCGCCATAAAGCTGACTGAAGGCATTTATGAAACGTGATGACGTCGATATTTTGCGCTGAGGTGTTGCTGTCGCTGTCGCAGCACATTTTTCCAACTTGGGGTTTTGGTTTGCTGACGCAGCAGCAACTGTGTGTGGTATGGTCTGTATTGGGGCTGCCTGCTCCTCCTCGATGGCGCCATCCTGGACGTCGCCATTGACCAGCGATGCAGCGGCGCCGGCAGCACCCTGTCCAGTTGCATCGAATAACACCAGATTTTCATCGGTCAGCTTTGAGAGCAGTCCATCATAGTTCATCTGTTTGGGATTGAGAAAAGCCGTAGATGATGGTAATGATGACCGACGACGCTTTGTACGGATTTTTCTAAAACTGAAGGGCATGGCACAAGCGAAGGCACAGTAAGTAATAATTCAATGCGCGCCACTTGATGGCTGAATACCACTGAATCATTTGCCATTGTGCCCCGTGTCTGTATGTGTGCCGCTGATTACCGATATTTACTCACCGTTTATTTGTTTAAAAATATGCGAATGATAAAGTAAAGCTTTAGTTTTCTGCGTGTTACTACTCGTATTCCAATGTTTATGCGCGCCCCAACTCGATTTGCTCATGTTTTGTCGTTTATGTAATGTACACGAAATCATGATAAGTGAAAAATTGCATTGCTGCCAATAGCAAATTATTTTACCTACGTTAAAATTTTAATGTATCCCAAAGTATTTAAAACAGCTGAAGCTATAGCTTACTATAAATAATTATAAATACATATTTAATGAAATTTCAATTCACCTCGTTCATATTTTTAGCTAGTTTAGTGCTTTTGGCTTAACATGTAAAAAAAGATAGCAAAATTCACAAATCTTTACTCAATAATACACGTATTAACAACATGACAATTCACAATAAGCGTTTGTTTTTCTACTTATCACGACATGAGCGCAGGCATAAACGTAGGCATTGTTCTGCAGAGTTGCCATCTCGTTTATAAATATTGCAACTCTATTTAAATCCCATTGTTCTCAAGATGCAGTGTATTTAATGCACCAGCTGCAACAATTACAGCGCAATTGCAATCAAACTGCGGTTGAACCAACAACCAACCACAATCTGAGTCAGTTTTATTCAAAACAATTCTCAAGAATTGTTCTATTCTTTAATTGCTGCGTACGGCAACACTGAGATTAACCTTTTTGTTATTGCGCAACTCACGCGGCCGCAGAACGAAAGAAGAGAGAAAAAAAAAGAAAACGATAGTTTGGCAAAATGGTAAATAATGCAAATTAAACAGACATAATTAAAGCGTCAATTAAACTTGTAACTAAAATGCTGAACAGCAAAATTCAATTCTAAGCTTGTTTCACACCGTCGGCCACCGGACCTACAGCCACTTGCCAATTTTCTGCGCGGCAGCCGCAACAAAAATATCAACAACAAGTAATATGGCAATGGCAAGCTCGACACGACTCTCCTCATCCTCTGTGCTAGCCACAGAATCGTCGAACAAGGGTATGATCATACTCAACAGGCCAAAGGCACTGAATGCCATCAATTTGGAGATGGTGCGCAAGATTTACAAGCATCTGAAAAAGTGCGAGAAATCCAAGTCACTGATGATTATCAAGGGCACCGGTGATAAGGCCTTCTGCGCTGGCGGAGATGTGCGTGCTTTGGTCGAAGCTGGGCCCACAGACGAGTCGAAGAATTTCTTCCGTGAGGAGTATACGATGAATGCATTAATTGGCAACTACAAGATACCCTATATTGCCCTCATCGATGGCATCACAATGGGTGGCGGAGTTGGACTCAGTGTGCATGGTAAATATCGAGTGGCAACGGATCGCAGTCTGTTCGCCATGCCCGAGACGGCGATTGGACTCTTCCCGGATGTGGGTGGCTCACATTTTTTGCCGCGACTCCAAGGCAAATTGGGTCTCTTTTTGGGATTGACGGGTCAGCGTCTGCGTGGCGGAGATGTCTACTATGCTGGCATTGCCACGCACTATTGCGAGAGCAGTAAGATTGCGGAATTGGAAAACGCCCTGCTCAACTGCCCGGATGCAGATGAGGTGCCCGATCTGCTAGCAAATTTCCACACGAAACCAGAGAAACCGTTCGTATTGCAGCCCGTGCTGGAGCAGATCAACAAGAACTTTGGCGCCAGCTCCATCGAGGGCATACTCGAGAACCTGCAAAACGATGGCAGCGATTGGGCAAAGAAACAACTAGAGGTCAGTGCTGGGAATAATAAATAGCCAATTTAACGAGTTGCTAATTAATTGGGGCAATTGCGAATGCCACACGCTGAAAGCACATAAATATTTAAACATTATAACATATTTAATTAACACCTCGTTGTGAGTAGCACATTTTTCGCACCAAACAATCTTTATAATGGATTATATAAATTATTCCATCTCATTAGCTATTATACTTGTTATTTATCATTTCTGAAAGGCACTTGGACTGTATCAAAAATAATTTATTTAATTTTCATTTGTAAATCTTTCACACAGATCCTTTGCAAAGTTTCACCCACATCGCTGAAGGTCACCTATCGGCAGCTGGAGCTGGGCTCCCAGTTGTCCCTGGCCCAGTGTCTGATCATGGAGTATCGTTTGGCTGTGCGTCATTTGGAGCCACGAGCTGACTTTAAGGAGGGTGTGCGTGCCCTACTCATTGACAAGGATCAGCAGCCCAAATGGCAGCCGGCCACATTGGCTGAAGTGACCGAGGAGCATCTGCAATGGTTCTTCAGCAAGCTGCCCGACACCGACGAACTGAAACTGTAATGTAGCCAGCGCCGATGCAAAGCTTGCGTAGTTTTTAGACTGCATTTTGTTACTACTTCTTCGGTTATGATCTTGTCTTCCGCTCATCTGCACCATTCGACGCCATTCTGTAAACATTTAAACATTTCCAAAGTTAACATTCGCTGAGCATGCATAGTTTGCCTGATCTTTGTTAATATTCACTAATTTTTGGCTGGGAAAGCTAGCTAAATTTCTGGAATGTCTTTTACCTTTCTTCTTTTTTCCAGCAGCGACTAAATCATGGATAACATGTGTTTACACCAGAAATTTGATGCATTTATCTATGAGATATATATTATATACAGAATATATATATTTAAAAATTTACAATACTAATTGTGCCTAAAGAAACAGGATAGATTGATTAATAATAAATTGAAAAATGTATATATATATTTTTAAATACATTTGTGTTTAACTTCAACTGGCCTAAGCAACGCCCTCCTTTGGCTTAATACTCTCCTCCACCATGTTGGACAGCTCCAACAGTTTATCGATTTGAGTGGACTGGAAATTGAGCTTGGACAGCTCCAGTGTCCAGGCGGCGACATCGACACGCAATTGTAGACGTATCTTATCATCATCGGAGACGCCACTCGATGGCGTATTGGTTGCTGCACCACTTTTCAGATTGCGCAGCCGGCGCAAAGATTCCTCGGTTTTCTGCACAGAAGTCAACACATCGCTGACCACATTGAAGTAACTAAAAAAGTGAAGAGCTAAAGTTATTAAGAGAAATATTTAATATTCCGCCGAAGCCACCTACGCCTTGGTTATATTGCTGCACACATCGGCGAGAATCTGCTGAACGACCAGCGTGCCCAGCTGCGACTCGTGCTGTGCCGTAAAAGCCTTGATTGGACGCAGCATTTGCTCCACATAGCCGGAACAGCGTGTGGGCACCTCACGATTCGTTTTGCGATACAAGCGCGGCAAATCGTTCACCTGCCGCACATTCTCCGTGCCACATTCGGTGATCAGCAGCTGCTTCAGCGTCTCCTGTATGATGCCCAAATGCTTGTCCAAAGTATCGGCCAAATGAGCAATGGATTTGCTCAAAACATTTTTGAATAAAACCAGATTTTTCGTCTTGGGTGCCGCTTTGATGATGAGCTGCTGCAGCTCTGGCAGATATGCTTCCAGCTTCCTGGTGTCCGCATGCAGAGCAATTAGCAATTGATTGCGTGTATAGGATTTTGTGAAACTGCTGCTGCTGCTCTTGGATGCACCGATGGCGTCCGTGATCCAACGTGATAGCCGCAAAACAATTTGCACATTAAGCTTGTAGAATTTGGGAAAGACTTCGGGCAAATAGACGCCTTCGGCCCAGCAGCGTGTCAGCGCCTGCTTGGCGGCATTAAAAGGCGCCATCTGATAGCTATTCAATTCCGGATTCACATTTAGCGTGTCATCCTTAAGCAGCGGCTCCAGTTGGGCTTCGAAAGCACCAGCAATTTCCTGCAACATTTCAAAGTTAAAGTCTAATTCATAACGATATAAATTAATTTACCTGAAAGCATATTTGAAAGTAGACTGGCAGATTCCAGCGGGCCTCGAAACTCTTTGTTTGTTTGTGCTGGCGATAGATGGCCACTGCCTGTTCTCCACTGCTCGTGAGCAGCTCCTCGATCTTACTCAGAAAGTCCCGGGTGCATTTGTATTTCACATAGAACACTTCCAGATTGCCGGGTGCAAATATCGAATTCATATGCAGCTCCAAACGCATCTCAACATCCGCCCAAAAGCTGTTCACCACAAAATTAAAACCACTCAGCTTGTTCGAGTAGAGCGTGAGACGCAGCAGATCCGTCATGTGCAGCGATATGAAGTTCAGTATTTTGCTATAAATACCAGCCAGACCCTGTGGCGAATTCTGCAGCTGCTGTTCGCCAATAATGCTGCACATATAAGGAGCCACGACATCCTCGCGAAAGGCGCGCTCCGCTTGCTCACAGGCATCAAGTGTAATGTATATGCGCAGACAGCGCTCCAATTGCTCAGAGGCCTGTGTAGTGCGAGCCTGCTGCAGTGCATCGTTGAAGAAACGACGCAGTTTCTGATGCACTTGCTCCTCCAGCTGCTGAATTTTGGCCTTGTCATCGTTGTCCAAGAGAGCCACACAGTTTTTCTCATGAAACCGCAGGAATATCAAATCGAGCGCAGCCCGCTCCAAGTCTACAGCCTGTATGGACTGTTCCTTCTCGCTGCTCAGTTTATTGGAAATCAACTCCTTTAGTTTCCCGATGATCTCGTAGACGCGATTCTTGCTATTGAAACTGCTGTGGTATTCGCGCAACAGACGCTTCTCCTGCAGCTGATCACGCAACTCCAGCACCTGCTCCTCAATCAGGCTATGTATGCTCTCAATTTCTCCTCGAAACTGCTCCAGCGGTCGCTGTATTGTCTCTATGGACTGATCGAGACCCACCAGATTTGCGCTTAAATTGACAAAATCCGCATAGTCTTCGTTAATCAAATCTATCATTGCAGCGCGCAGACCCTTCAAGTACAGCCCAAGATTGTCGCGCAGCTGCTCCAGGCTGGGCGCATTGCGATTCTTGTGCAGAAACTCATCGACGGAGAAATTTTCCTGCAGACAACAGTTTCCCAATTAGAAATATATATCGGCTGATGTCAACTAAGTATTTACCTTCATAAACTCATTTTTGTCAAAGCACAGCTTCTCTGCCGTGCTCGAGCCACCGGCTATGGATGACTTTCTAGCTGGCTCGTGCATTTCGTGATCGATCTCTTAATATATTTGAGTATATTTATACTTTAAGAATATTTTAAAATAATTGCCACGAACGAATGCCAGCAGCCAGAACCATGACAATCGATAACACGGTACAACGATTACTTTGCACAGCTGTTGGCCTGAGTAAACTTCAAAAATGTGACAGCATTGTCAATCGACAAGTCTTTGGGGGTTTTTCCGCGATTTGTTACCAAATTCAAAATGTGAAAAAATCTAAGTTATCACGACAATAACAGTACGACAGAATCCGGTTGTGCAAGCTTTCCGAAGCTATGCAAGTAAATGGAGCTGTAAACATGAACGATAATATTCTAAGGTGTAACACGTCTATTGTTTTGCAGTGGGCAACCTCAGCTAGCTCAGATTTCTCAGGATGGGGTAACTCCAACCCTGCCCATAGACGGTACAGATTCGAAACAAACTCGACCTTCACAGCACTACATATCAACCTACATGCACACACAAAACAAACGAAACAGTTGGCCGGCCTGGTGTATGTGGCCACGACGTACCCGCCCTTCCTGCAATGTACCTATGGGGTTTTGTAGGTTCATCGCCCTTGTATGGAATTGGCGATTAATCTACTCCATACTCCCTCCAAACGAATCTACTCACGTTTCATATTTTTACTATATTTTATTTATATTCATTATTAACTTAATATCTATCACTTAACTCTAAAACAAAAAAAACAAAACAACAAAAAAAAAACAAATAAAAAATTCGCAATAACCTGTAGCTCCTTCGGTGAAGGGCAATGTAATTATCCAGTTCATGAGGCGTACGGTTCTCCTTTGTACCATTTCTATATTGTCGTTGTGTTTCATAATGGCGTGCGCATCCCAATAGATGACGGTGCTGAGATTCGCAAAATGGTAGGAAAGTGCGCCATCAAGTATCGCTCGCTCAGCGGATATGGTAACTCGTTTCCTCTTCATGAGATATTCGCGCACAATAGTCCCAAGGAAGGCATGGTATGTATTGTCAATTCTTTTCCCTATTGCACGAATTTGGATGTATGCTACAGCCTCGTCTACGGTGGGTATGCGCGATTTGTCATTATAAACCTTTCGTTGCTTCCGCGCCTCGTTCTCGGCAAGCAACCGTTCGTACCGTTCTTTGTACGTATTTGCCTCATTTGTGGCTATAGTAGCTTCTGCCGCAGTTCTGGCAGTCTCGGCGGTGTGTTCGGTTTCTATGGGTCGTGTTATGGCGGCTTGTTGTGCTGTGTGGTTGTTGGTAGCGTGTGTGGCTAGGCCTTCTTGGACGCCTTTTGCGGCGTTCAGTGCAGCGATCAGGGCTTTGTTTAGTGCTCTTAATTCCTCAAGCAAGGTTGTGAGGTCGTCGGTTGTCGGTTGTGCATGGCGGTGCAGTGCCCCATATAGCGGTGAAGACTCTCTGTATTGCTTGCATTGTGAATGACTACCTGACTGCCTAGCAATTCTATATTCTATACCAGGGTGTCGTCAACAGTTTCCACGTATTATGCGAAAATTCTATCGCAAAAAAATGTGGCGGTATTCGATTGTCTGTATCGATATTTTTCGACGAATGCAACAAAGGTTATTTTAAAATAATTGCCACGAACGAACCATGACAATCGATATCCCACATAATAACGATAACTTTGCACAGCTGGTAAGCTAGCCAAAATTAAAAAATGTGGCAACATTGTCAATCGACTCGTCTTCAACATTTGCCGGTTTTTCACGCGACCTGTAAACAAACTGAAAATGCCCAAAAATCCCGGTTATCGCAACAATAACAATGCTCCACGCAAGCGACAAGTGCAGCTGGACGAGCAGAATCCGGTTGTGTTCGCATTTCGCAGCTATGCAAGTGAATTGGACGGCAAACACGATCGGCACGAGCGCATCGTGAAATTGAGTCGCGACATCACAATTGAATCGAAGCGAATTATTTTCCTCTTGCATTCCATTGATGGACGGAAGCAGAACAAAGCCAAGGTGTTGGAGGAGGCGCAGCAGCGTCTCACCAAGCTGATTGAGGTCAACTTTCGTGCAATTGCACTGGAGCTGCGGGATCAGGATGTGTTCCAGTTTCGTGGCGCATATTCGCCGGGCTTGCAGGAGTTCATTGAGGCGTACACTTATATGGAATACTTGTCCAATGAGGACAATGGCGAGCAGCAGTCCAAGTCGATGTCCACTTGGTCTGATTTACAGTCGGTGATGCAGTATGAAGAGGAAGTTAACAAGGGAGAACCTCTCCCGCAGTCAACAGAGGAATCTCCCACAGCCGACGATCGAGTTGCCGAAAAAGTCATCAATAAATTTCAGTTTTATGTCGATCCAACTGAATACATTTTGGGGGTTTCGGATTTGACAGGGGAACTGATGCGTCGCTGCATCAACTCGTTGGGCAGCGGTGAGACAGACACCTGCATGGAAACTTGCAAGGCTTTGCAACAGTTCTACTCGGGGTGCGTATTATTATTGTATTATTTAATTAATTTGAGTAATCTTTAAACAATTTCAATTTACAGGTACATTAGTCTAAATTGTCAGCGTGCCCGGGAATTGTGGCGCAAAATTACCGTTATGCGGCAGAGCATGTTGAAAGCGGAGAACGTTTGCTACAACGTCAAAGTGCGCGGCAGAGAATCAGCCAAATGCGCCAATTTCGATCAGAAGCCGACTGACGATGCCGATGAAGGTTTCTTCTGAATTATGCAAATATTTATATATTCCCAACAGTATACATATGAGTTTAATAATAAATGCGCTTACTGCTGATTTCATTCAAATGATGAGAAATTAATTCGCAATAACAAAAACAAGAGTAAGCAAAAAAAAGTGCATTTGCAAAATATTTTATATATAAGCTACTGAAAAATTATAAAAATAAAAGTATATTAAATATTTTCAGGCATTCCAATTTTTAAAACACTATTTTATGCACTGCAAAGGAATGCGAAACAGTAACAATAAATTAATTATTAAATTTGTATATATTTAATCTTGCTTCACCTAACAAAGTGATATTGTGATCACATTAAGTACTCGGTACAAGTAACGAGTAAACGCGACTGTGAACGATCTGGCAGCGCCATGCAGCATTGTTGTTGTTTGGATCCCCAATTGGGATTTTACCAGTGCAACAAGTTATTAAATTTCACTACCCGTCAAGCTGCCTGTATACACAAGTCTTTGCATGAATCAGCGAAAGTCTGCCTAAAACGGCCATTGTTTCAACATGAATGTGGCAGCAGCTGAGGACAGGCCCAATGACAATGCGAAGAGATCGGGCCGCGAGGACAACTCAATGCCCATCAGAATGCTGCCTATGAGTGTCCGACAGTCGTTATGCGAGCATCTGGACTCGCTCAATGTGTGGCAGCAACTGGCGGCATTTGTGAAACTCTACTCCAGCGATGTGCAGCACATACAGAGTGAGAATAGTCGCGGTCGTTCGCCCACCAACGAATTCCTCAACATTTGGGGTGGTCAATATAATCACTCGGTTTACAGTCTGTTTGCGCTCTTCCACAAGTGAGTCACTCGATCTCCTCTCTCTCTCTCTCTCTCTCCATATCTCTTATCTTGTATTCGTTGCAGAATGAAGCTGCACAATGCGATGCGTCTGATTAAGGATCATGTGGATGAGAAATTCCATAAATACATTCCGAAAAGTGAACCGATTAGCGAGCTGCGTGCACCGGCTAGCGACAGTTCCAAGATTAATAATGGACCACCGTATGGCGCCGCCTCATCGTCGTCGTCGGGCGTTACGGACGATAGCAATAGCAATAGTTTGGAATCTCCCGGGGATATTCGTGTGAGCAGCGTTCAACGTGCCGCTCAATCCTTGCTGGAAATCGATTATCAGGAGCTCGTCGCTGCCACAGAGAATTGGCTACCCGAAAATAAACTGGGCAACGGAGGCTTTGGTGAGGTCTTCAAGGGCGAATGGAAACAGCTGGATGTAGCCATCAAGGCAATGAATTATATCCACAAGCACAATGACAAGACACAGGTGCATCTGCAGCAGAGCTACAACGAGTTGAAGTATTTGAATACCATACGACATGACAACATTCTGGCACTCTACGGCTACAGCATCAATGGGGAGAAGCCCTGTCTGGTGTATCAGCTGATGAAGAACGGATCGCTCGACTCCAGATTGAGAGCACACAAATCAAAGCAGCCCATGCCGCCGCTGACATGGCAGGAGCGCTTAGCCATAGCTCTCGGCACGGCCAAGTAAGCGACTATTTCAGTATATATATATTATATTATATATATTTATCCTATACAGAGGCATCTATTTTCTGCACACGGCGCGCATCAAGCCGCTAATCCATGGCGACATAAAGCCGGCGAATATTCTGTTGGATGGCTGCATGCAGCCAAAGATTGGTGACTTTGGGTTGGCGCGTGAGGGTCCCAAGTCCATAGATGCTGTCATGGAAGTGCGACAAGTGTTTGGCACACGCATCTATTTGCCACCCGAGTTTCTTAGTTCGAAGAAACTGAGCACTGGCGTGGACATTTATAGCTTTGGCGTTGTCCTGCTGGAGCTATTCACTGGCCGTCTAATGGCCGAATGCACGCTCCAAAATGATCAGCAAAATCTACTTAGATCGGTTAAGACCAGTTGCCTGCAATCGCATCAGAAGCGCTTGGATCTCTTCGATAAGCATTTGGTGACGCCGATGGGTGAGGAGCTGGACAAGTGCCTGTGTGCCATCGAAGTGGGTCTCAAGTGTGCCGCATCCAATCCACAGGAGAGACCCTCAATGGATGAGGTTGTCCGAAGGTTTAAAGCATTCAGCAGAGAATTTTAAATTGCTTACTGCGACTGCAACGAATCATTCAAATATTTTTTATTTTTATACATTTTTATGTGACTCTTGTTATTTTAATTATATTCAAACAAGTTCTTTACATTAAATACATATACATTTTTTATATATTTTTACATTGCGTAATGATTTTTACGAGAGTTGAAAACTTTTTTCAATATTTTTAAAAACTAGCTGGCAAAATAGTCCGCGATTTTATTGTTTTTGAATGAAACATTTCTTGTTAACTCACAACTTAATTGATTTTCGAAAGATGAAGATTTTTGAGCATTCGATTCGAAATTGATCAGGTGCCAATTTCCCAAAATCTATTCACATAAATCAGGAATCGTTTTGAGACTAGCGTCAATCGGATTATTAAATCTTTCCTGCATAAAGACTACACAGCTGGTCATACTTAGTTTATTACTTCTATTCTGGTAGTAGAACAGAGGATTTAAGTTTTCCGATTGATAAACAATGAATTTGAAAAATTCCAAGTTTAACAAAAGAATCCAAGTGCTGCGCAACCTATCAAAAGAGAAGACACGTCAGGAACGGGAGGAGAACCGAGTACTCATACGTGGCGTTGAAATGGCCCTCTCCGAATCCAAATGCAATACGCAAAACGTCGAATTGGAGTGGACATTGCCATCTCCACGTCCTCAAGCATTGGGGGCCATCAAGACAAAGCTGGCCAAGAAGAAGGCAAATTCATCGCCTCGCCCCAAAGGTGGCTTTCGGGCCGTAAAGTCCGCGAATGCGATTGATGATGATCAGGTTGAGGGTTTCATTGAGCTGAACAGTAAGCGGTATCGAGTCGCCTGCACGGCACGCCAAGAAGAGCCATCTCCAGGAGCCGATGATCTGCTGAAAGTTTCGTAAGTTTGAACGCAAAATTTTCGGATTTGTTTCCTTTATCCTGCCCCAACTGCAGCGAATCCAAGAGCACAATGTGTACCTCAAATTCGCGTTATGCGATGATTGGTCGCATTTCCAAATCCTTGGGCTTCAAGCTGGTCAAGGAGTCGAAATTGTGGAACATACTGTGGTCCGATTCGTTTCCGGGCGTCGAGCTCTTCAAGAATATGAAACGCTTTCAGCAGATTAATCATTTTCCGGGCATGATCGAAATCTGCCGCAAGGATCTGCTCTCGAGGAACTTGAATCGCATGCTCAAATTGTATCCGCATGATTACAAGATCTTTCCCAAAACCTGGATGCTACCAGCCGAGTAAGTGCACTGCAGATCCTTCCTTAAGTTACCTTATTTGATGACCAATGCCTCAGCTATGGTGATGCGATGAACTATGCCCTGAATCACAAGCGAACTTTTATCTTGAAACCGGATTCGGGTGCCCAGGGTCGGGGTATTTATCTGACCAACGATCTGAAGACCATTGGACCCAACGAGCGTCTCATCTGCCAGACATATGTTCATCGAGTAAGTAAGAGTTAAGTGTGTTATCTAAGCAGGCATTCTTAATCTTTAGTTCCTCTCCAATCTCAGCCGCTGCTCATTGATGGCTACAAGTTTGATTTACGGGTTTATACATTGATTACCTCGGTGGACCCACTGCGTCTCTATGTCTACAATGAGGGACTGGCACGCTTTGCAACGAACAAATATGTGGAGCCAACCCCAGGAAATGCCCAAGATTTGTATATGCATCTGACCAACTACTCGGTGAACAAACGCAACTCGCAATACGATCTCTGCGACAATGATGATTGTGGCAGCAAGCGGAAACTGAGTGCGATTAACAACTGGATGGCCAGGCACAACTACAATGTCAAGGAGTTCTGGTCCAATGTCGATGATGTCATCATCAAGACAATGTTGAGTGCTTGGCCAGTGCTGAAGCATAATTACAATGCCTGCTTTCCAGGTCACGACACGATTCAGGCCTGCTTTGAAATACTTGGTTTTGACATATTGGTCGACTGGAAACTGAAGCCCTACATCCTAGAGGTGAATCATTCGCCCAGTTTCCATATCAACGAGCAGGTGGATCGCGAAGTGAAACGTCCACTCATCAGGGATACACTAACGTTGGTCAGCACCGTTCTGGCTGATAAAAAGCAGATCATTCGCGAGGATCGCAAACGAGTCAAAGAGCGCCTCCTTAAAAGCAAGGGCGACACGTGAGTAGAGTTTATAAGTAGTAAGAATGAGCGAGTCGAGAGAGCTCGACTACGGCATACCCTTGACACAGCTGCTAAATATATTTTATCAATTAAGAGACGGGTTTGAGTTTCAGCGCCAAATAAGCGACTGCTGCTATATTATACATCATCTGGAATACTCTGCCTTTAAGATTGTGGCTATCGATATTTATCGATATACGTGAAACAGAGGAAGTCATCGATGTCATAAAATAAACTTGCGCTACGCGAGGTCTACAAGAACTTATATCTAAAAGTTGAAGTTGAAGTCTCTAGCTCTTATAGTCTCTGAGATTCAGACAAACAGACAGTGAGACGGACATGGCTAGATCAAATAGGCTACAGATCCTGATCCAGAATATACATGCACAGCGTATGGGGTCAAAAATGTTTTCCTTTAACTTTTACACAAAACCAATTTAAAATTTGTATTCATTTTTTTCAGGGAATTTTGAAAGTTTGGTGAAATAAAGGTATATAGAAGAGTATCTATATCTATATATATATATATATACATATATAGATATAGTTTAGGACATAGTTATAGATATATAAATAAATATTTAAATAGATAGATTTATAGATACATTTACAGATATTTCCGGAGTAAATGAAAGCAATTAGAAAATTTTTTGCACTTATTTTTTTTTTCTCAGAACGCAACGCTCCCGGATGGCTGCTGGGGCCCCGAAGCTGCCTCCCAACAAGGAAACCAATCCGACGACCAAGGTGCAGTCGCCAGAGCCGGAGATCGATTCACTGGCACAGCAAGTCGCCTGGGAGGAGAGTCATTTGGGCAATTTTAGACGTATCATGCCGCCGCCAGATGCCAACTTGGTCAACTACTACTGCAAGTTCTACGGTCAGACGAATCAGGTGTCAATTTTCCAGGAGACGGCAGCAAGCAAGAAACGTGAAGATTTGGCGCGCAAGATGCGTCTGCAGATCGAGGAGAAGAAGGCCAAACAGGAGCAAATGCTACTCGCGCGGAGCAAGCGCAAACGCTTGATTCAGCCACGTTCGGTGAGGGAGAGGCAACGTGTAATCTCGAACAGATTAATGGAAAACTGGACACCCGGCTTTGTGTCGGATGCGGAGGAGCGACTGCGGAACACCTGGTATCAGATGCGCACAGAATCCATCAGGAAACTGAAAATTACAGAGAACGTAAGTGGGAGACCAAAAACATATTCAAATTGTACCTTCCTTACAAACTATTCCTTCGAATGCCCCACAAGGTCTACGCATTTCTTTTCCATTATGGCCTTCTGAGTAATTCAGATATAAACACTTTTCCCAATTTATACCACTATCTGCAAATGGGCTATGATATTACGGGAGCCATGTGAGTCCTATCGGGAGTTGCTTTCACAGTTCCACAGATGACAATATGGAAAAAAGTCAAATTATAGGCGTAGCAGATGTTGGTTCTGATCTCAATATATATATAGATTTACCTGATTTATTATATATTTTTAAAATTTTAATTAGCTGCTCACATAACAAACACACAAATAAATAATAAAAATAAATATATTTAAGCAGTTAATGGCATTTAATTGAAAGAAAAAAAACCCTGATTCATTTTGAAATTTTAATTTATTCTGAATTAATTATTAATTAATTCAATTATGTACTTATAAAGTTATGATTACGCAGAATGTTTTATTAAGGGGAGGTTTCTGGTCTTAAATATTAGCATTTTGAAGTTATTAAAAAAAAAAAAACTATTTAAATTAATGCAAAAACTCAACTCAATATAAAATATAAAATAAATTAATCCTAATAAAATCTTTTCGTACTGTCGTTAATTATTTTAAATATAATTAAATGTTATCTAGTCATGAAAACAAAAATTGATTCATAAACTAATCATTAACTAGTAAATAATTTATGATTTTGGATTTAAAATATATGCACAATAATTAGTTGTCATGTTAAATTTAAATTAAACGCTAGAAAAATCTGTTTAAATTATATAAATAAGCAATCAAATTCTAAATTAAGGTTAATTAAATTTAAATTAAATTTTAAATTTAAGTTCATGGTTTTCTTTTTTTTTAATATATATGTAAACAATAAATTTCTAGTTCTATTAAATTTATATTTTATTATTATTCCCAACTTTGAAATAAAATGAAATCAATTTAGTTTTCCTTGATTATTGTGCTAATCTCTAAACCATTGACCCAACTGCGCATAAAATAAATGAATTGTACATCACATTTCTATATATTTGACTATATATATGTCTGTTAATGCTTGGCATCCATCCAACAAACAAACCAACTGAAGAAGCATCATTTTAAAGACATCAGCATTTTGGCGCGTGTTTTATCTACAAATCAACCAAAAAGCCAAACGCCGCGAGTGAATGGAAAATATTAAGAAAAATTCTCAGAGCATATTCGACAATATTGAAATTAAGAGAGGGAGAGCGGGAGAGAGAGAGAGCCCGGCGGAGATCAGAGTGAAAAACTCAGTCGAGCCAAGGAGCAGGCAGTGCATAGACACATTGCCACGTCAGATTCGCTTGTGGAAAATTGAAAATAGTTTGAAAATTGTGCCGCAAATATTTAAATAGAAATTGAAGCGATTAGAGAAAAAACTCGTAAATCTTTGTAAATTGTGATTTTTAGTGGGCATGTTCAAAGTGTCGCAGGAGTTACGTTTAAATGCGACCGCAGCGGGCACCATGGGGCAGGGAGTGGGTGGCAGCGATGCCAACGATGGCAACAGTCCCGAGAGTGTTTGTATTTTTGGGCGATATCAGCGCACGCCCGATGCTGGTGAGTCGAGCCAACCTCCCCCTTCCAGATGCGGAAGTAAACATTGAGTGCATCTATTTATAAATTGCTACCCAAACAGACGCATATCCCACAGAGCCGCCACAGGTCTACATAGCGCCCGAGCTGACCGATGCACGCAAGGTGCAGCTGCTCCATTTGCCAAGCGGCGCTGTGCGCACGAATTCCACTGCGAGCTTCATCATCAAACGCAACGGAGTGAAGGGCAACTTTGACGTGCGTCTCGAGAGTCCCAGCGGTCAGCACGGTTGCCCTTTGGAGCTGCAGCAACTGGACCCTGAACGCTTTCAGGTGCAATGCCATCTGCCACAGGCGGGTCTCTATAAAGTGCACATTAAATGCAATTCTGTGCCGTTGCCCAAATCGCCGTTTATCATTGTGACCATAGCTGGGGCTCCTCTGACGGAGGCGGGAACGGAGCCAACTGCAGCCAGTCCAGCAAGTGAGTATATTGAATATAGAAAATGCATCGCATGAAAATTTAAAAACTATCTAAATTTAATTTAAAATTTCGTAAATTAAATTTATAAGTATTATTTTAATTTATTAATTAAGTATGCAAATTTAAGTCTTGCAAAAATTATAATTTTTACGGGATTAGTAATTATTTAAGCCAACTGATGACTGGTGGCAAGGGGAGGAAGGTAGTGAATGAATCTGCCTCAACCACGCAATAAAAATAACTGCGGGAAAACAGGTTTTTGCGATTTTTGTAAGTGTTGGCGTCGCCTAGAAATTTTCATACCAATGTTAGGAGAAGGTTCCAGTAATACACCTTACAAGTTGAGTGACTGTAGATAAAAAATTAAGGGATATAGAGGCTCTTCCAATTTTTGATTAGCGTGGCCTGGAAATATTTTTACCAATTGCCAGATGGGGGTTCCTAATAAAACTAGCCCTAAGAGTGTGGGAGATAAGTGGTTTTTGGTTATTGATCTGATTGATTATCTAGTGGACGTAGCACCACAAACCTAACTCTTTGTCTGATCCGGGCGTAAGCGAGTCAAGTTTCTAGTCTCTAGATTATAATGATGATATGTATCCCAAATCGACAAGGACCGACTATAATTATATAGAAAGCAATACTTAGTTACCTATTAATATTATTATCTACAGAATAATCTTGAATTAATTACGGTAATTACATAAATATGTTTATTTATTAATATTAATTTTTATTATTTTAATTGTTTTAATGAATAAGTAATCAGTGTTTTTTATTTTTGAGGGACCACTGTACACATACATATAATACAAATGATTCTTGTCTCCTTTCATCATTTGTTGCCTGGCAACTTTTCAGTGCCCACCTTTGAGTCGGATGCCAGCAAAGTGCAAAGTCGTGGTCTGGGCCTGACGCACGTTAATCTTCTCGAGCGAAATGAGTTTACTGTGGATGGCAGTGCGGCAGGTAGCAATATGCTGTTTGTGGGCATCTTGGGACCTCAGGGACCCTGTGATGAGGTGCTGCTCAAGCATTTGGGTCGCAACATTTATCGTGTCATGTATCAAGTGCGAGATCCAGGCGACTACATCCTGGTAGCCAAGTGGGGTGATGAGCACATTCCTGGATCGCCATTTAGTCTCAGCGCCGAGTAGTTTTCCAAAATGTAACCTAACTTAATATGAGTTGTAATGTTACTTTAAATTAAAACAGACCAAAATAAATATTATTAGAATTTTTAGCGTATATTTTGTTTAGAGAAAATAATTAATTTCAAAACAAGTAGCAGTTAAATAAATAAGTTGCTTAATATAGAAGTTAATATCTTTTCAATAAACTAGCTAAAAAAAAACAATTTTATATTCAACTAAGATTATTCTGCAATATAAATCAGTTATTATCAGGTATTAAAAGGCGTGCTCCAATTTGCAAAAATTGAAAAGTTTTCCGTTTTCAATTTCAAAGCGGTAACGGAAAAGTTTTGCGTAAATTGGAGAACGCCTGTTTATTTAAAAATTTGCAAAACAATTGATAAAGGTAATTTTTGTTTTGTTAGATGGAGCCATCTGTTAGAAAATGTCCATATGCCAATTTCTCATCAATCGCTGATGCCTGTTGCGGGCGACACAGTTCATTCTATGCACAATGTATGTGCAATCTAATGATGATTACCAGCGCTGATGACGACGACGGCAACATTATCATTTTTTGTTATTTAGCCGACGCTAATGACGTTCGCATTTACTACATATATATGTATGTGTGTGTGTGTGTGTTAGTGGGGGATGGAGTGCCGTTGCTCCAACCTAATGATGATGACCGCGTACGAGAACAGCTTGTATATGTGTGCGTGTATGTGTGTGCGTGTGCGCGCGCCAACAAAAGCAGTTGCGCATCATTTAGGCGGGCGGGGTGCGGAGGAGAGTCGTAGTACAAAAGGTTGCCACAGTTGATGATGATGATAATGCGTTTGCTTTGCTAGCCTTAACGAGCTGCTGTTGCTGTTGCTTTTGCTGCTGGCGCGCTTAAGATAAATTACATGGTCATGCACATGACTGGAATCAAGCTAGAGCGCATCGCAGCTAAAAATCATTACTCATTTAAGCTCGCAGTGGGCGTGGTTGCAGCATACTATTCCTTATTACATACTACAACATTGATTGTCATATTGTTGCAACTTGGCGCAATTTGCAACACGTACAAATATAGTTTCAAATTTTATTGGGCACATTTGCCAACTAGCTGGCAACGCTGTGCGTTGGCAAGTCGCACACTAGTTGAACTTTTCACACCATGTTGCGCGCGCTATTGCTGTCTCGCTCGAATAACGTCATTATGGCCGTGCTGTCTTTGCGATTAGTGTTGGTAAATATCTCGAGCGCTGCGGTAGCTAACTACGTTTTGTCGTGTGTGTGTGTTGTTCCTGAACATAATTAAAATTTAATTATTTAACTTATTATTAAGTTTTGCATTTACTTGTGTGTGTGTGTGTGTGTGCAGTGCCAGTGCAAACTGTAACTGTATTGTGCGCGCGTCCAGCTGCTGCTGCTGCTGCTAATGCTGCGACATAATCCCATAGCAAACCAAAAGTATGTATCTGTGTTTGTGAGTGAGTGTGTGTGTGTGTATCTGTATCTTTATTCCTCTCAAAGGGAAAAAATGTTGTACGCGTGTGTGTATTCAAGAAAAGTAACCATCTCTTCTTCTTGTTGGCCCCATCATCAACTGAGGGCCATCACTCGCTTATTGTTGTTGTAGGAGCATCTTCATTTGGTCTGGCAGCTTTTGTATACTTGAAATACCGCTTCAGTACAACTTGAGTCGTTGTCGCGTCAGCTTCTTTCTTACTTCCTTCGTGTTTGTTTGTTGTCTCGTGCCAATCGCCTCGGCGCGCGAGCAAATTTTTACACCTTGCATTTAACTTTTGTTTACAGCGCATGTGTGTGTGAGTGTTTGCGCTTATGTGCATGTGTTTACTTGCCGGTCTATCTACAGCTTAATGATAATCTAAAACTGCTAATTATGTGCATGTGCGCATGTGTATGTGTGTTTTAATGTGAAGCGCTGCCAGATTTATTTTTGGTGGAATTAGACAATGCCAAACAAATCTATTTAAGCATTTTCAAAATTATTGAAAAATGTAATCATTTTATTTAATTATTGCGAGTACTTAATTTCTCAAACAGGTGCTGTTTCCAAATCATTTCAAAATTAAAGCACCACTACAATAAATTTACACATTTTGTCTTGGTTTTCTTCTTTTACGTTTATAATTAGAGCTTTTGTTAAAGAAATTCGACGATTTTATTTGTATTATGCTAGCTGCTGCTTAAGCTTTGTCAGCTGTACGTGCTTAAAGTAAACATATGTCAACAAATGAACTATGGAAATATGTGTTACCTAGTGAACAAATTGTATACAGACAAATTGTACATTTTAAATAAATTTTTTTTATATACAATATAAAAACGTGTCGAAAGTGCCTTATATATAAGTTGTTTCTGGTGTGCCCTGTTTTAACTTGGCAAATCTATTCATATGTGTTCATTGTGATGATATTAACATAAAAGTAAATTCAAAATATTGAATGTATATACAGATATTAGGACTATACAAAATATCATTTACAATTATACTACTTAGATTAATTGAAATTAACTTAATTTTTTAATGCTGGGGTATTCATTCTCAAATTCACATTGTCCATTTTAATATATTCCATGTCAAATTTAAATAGTTTTGCTCGGCCAATTTCCGATTCAAAGTCGAATAAATGTTTAAACATTCGTCCGTAAATTGCCGGATATTATTACAAGTAATGCAGCAAAAACACCTATTCTTAATACCATCTTGACTATCTTGAATATCAGCAACATTTTACTTTTTAATTTTGAACAATTTTGTGATTATATTTTTTTTTTTTTGAGTTTATAGAATAGTTATCCCACTAGTTTGGTAAACATTTCGTGAGCAGGTCAATTGAATCAAACAATATATATATTTAATTATATTTATTGCATATTTAAAACAAAAGAAGTTTTATATGCATTTGCATTTTTAAATTTTCTCTAAAATAGTTGGACATATAACCAGAAAAATTTTCTTATATTAACTTTTCATTTTTTTTTTAAATTTTTATTTACATTTCGTCCGAGGACAATTAACAAATTTTATAGCTAAAACCAACTTGTCAAGATTTATGCTACTCCCGCGAGTTCAACTTGATATCTAAGGCTCATAATTACCTGCATATTCAATGTATTCGATTTGGGAAAGCGTTGTTCCTCTTTACCAACTAAAATTAATTAACTAATTCAATTAATATATATTATATTTTAGGTGCGGATGTGAGGTACAATTATGTCTCCATACTGATTAGCGTGCTCCATGTCCCAACTCCAATTGGCAGCCGAATTTTGTTGGGCGACCGTTTGTGGCGAGTGATTCCCATGTGAAATGCCTGTAAGCATTAAATGCGAATACTATTCATCCATTAAAGCGTTCATTTTATATCTAATTAATTCCTTGTAGTATGAAAAATTCAATAAAAAGCGCCGACAATGGGAGGATAGTGGAGTATTAGAGCTAATTAAACTATGGAAAGTTTGCGCCTATGAATTGCGCACAATCAAACGAAATGGGCACCTTTATGTGGCTATGGCAAAGCAAGTAAGTTACAAACAAAATATATAGCTAATTTAATACTTGAATTAATCATAATCTTATTTTTTTTTGTTTTTGCAGTTGACGGGTCTTGGCGTACCCGTTACCGCGCTAGAAGTACACTTTAAGGTGAATAATCTAACACAGCGTTACAGACAGGAGCAAAAGACATTCGAGACAACTGGCATAATCAGCACGTGGAAGTTCTACAGTCAAGTGGATGATGTATTCAAGAGCTTAGCTGCACACACGGGTTACAAGTGAGTAGCGGATTGGAGTAATTGCAAAGCTTAAAAATATGAAATATAAAATTAAATTCGCAGAGATAAACGCATGACGAGCACCTCGAATGCCAGCAGTTTACCATCCACATCCGAGTCACCAGTTTGGAAGAATCCAATGTCTCAGCAAGAGTTTAATAGCAACAACACGGAGGGGTTCTATAAGTAATTATTATTATTATTAAAAAAATATGTATATAGATTGATTAATTGGCTTATTATGCAGGTCGGAGTACGGCATGCACCGTCACTTTATGGACCACTCCCAGCCGCCGCCGAATGCCGGCAATGTGGACAATTTCATGGCATCATCGGCGGCGGTGGCAGCTGTGGCGGCTGCGGCATCCGCACGCCTTGCCGACAGCAATATGGAGCAGCAAATGCAGAATGCGGCAGGCGCCAGTGGTGCCGGGTCCGGTGGCAATAACACCAATGGCGGTGTCCCCAATTATAATAAGATGAAAAAATCCCACGAAGATTACGATAAATTTGTGGACATTGTGAAGAACATTGTCGACACGCACAAAACGACGCCCGACAAAGTGGACACGTTCAGTGAGTTTCTGCGTTCCTATATGAAACGCTGGCCCGAACGGCTACAGGACGAGGCCATCAATCACATGACCAACTATGTGGTCATCAAGAATATGGAGCACAGCATGGGCGGCGGACCGGGCGGCGTTGGCCTACACAATCCAGAGGGCGTCAACAATCGGCAATAACAATACAAGCAGGAGCCCAACAACTAAACGCAGGCCGCGTTCGGGCGTGAAGCGTGCAAAATGAAGCGCAGCCGGCGGAGTTGTTGGACGACCGCCCAAAAATGCGGTCGTAATTGGCAGCTCCACGAAACTGAGTACCATGGCAAGTTGGCGGAAAATACTTAAAAACAACAAAAATAATATAAAGTGTGGCGCGCAGTTACTTAAACTAAAAAAAAAAACAACAAAAAAAAACAGGAATTATATATCGGCAAAATGCAAACCGAGAAGATCGGTCAGTTTTGCTTAGATAATATTGTAAACGATTTCATGCAGTATTTTTTGTATAGTTAAAATATACAATATAAAGTTTTTAGTTTTACGTCTATATAATTTGCTATATTTCGAATTGAGTTCGATTTATAGTGGTATGAATACACACATACACATAAACACACAAACACATACACAGACACAAATACACACACACAATTTGTAGAGTATAGGGAGTACAATACAATTATATGTAATACGTTTAGAAATCATTTCCTACTGTTAGCTGTAAACGACAAAAAACCTAAATGAATAAACGCTTTAAAAACAAGATCGAAACACTTTAGTTATGTATAATATATATAAAATATATGTATTAGCCAAATCACTGTAGTTTTTTAATCGATTTGAAAATTAAGTTGGCATTTTGTAGATCTTAACAGATCTTAAACTAAGTTTCAAGAAGCAATAATTTCTTTTAAGTTTTGTTTATTGTAGTTAAATACGTTGTACTTGACAGGCGACGCTGCTAAACATATTTGCCTTCGCTGTAGCCGTAGTGGGCGCAGTGGGCGTGACCAGGAAACGGGCAAATGTACCGCCCTTGTTGTCCGACAGTCTACCCGGGTTGATCACCAGACAATCGTTGACCAGGCGTATGAAATGCCGCTGATCGCTGGGCAGAATGAGGATATTGGGCAGCTGTTTGAGCTGCGCATATTTCTGGGCCAGTTGGGAGTCGTAGGACATGTTCTCATCCGCCGGCGGGCACAACGGATAGAAAGAGCCCTGATTGAACAGATGATTGATGGCGCGATGCATTCGCTCGCCCGCATTGGCGGCAAACTCGTGGCTCAGCAGATGGTCCAGCACATCCGTCGAGCTGACGCCCAGCGTCAACCCATCCAAATCCACCAACGACGGATCGGGCAGCATATGCAAATTGGGATACGTTTTGCGCAGCGGCAGCGATGGTGTGGGGTAAACGGCTGGAGCAATCGCATCCTTTTGACAGCTAACCATTAGCACCGTGGTGCTGCTGCCCACCACCTCCATGATGCCCGTCAACATCTTCTCGAAGAAGGATTCGAAAGTCTCGGCCAACTCTCCGACAAGTTTGTGTTCGGCATCCACAAAGGCACCGGTTAGGAGCAGCACATCTGGTCGATGTTCTTTGAGGTATTTGAGCAGATCGTGCAGCGGATCGTAGAAGAGATCTGAGCTTTGGGTATACGGTCCGGCGGCGACAACAAAATGCACATCTCGATCCAATTTCAGTGGCGGTGGCAACGTCAATTTTCTATCCGTGTAAATCTCCTCGACGACAAAGGTATCGCCCCGTGGAATGAATCCCTTGGCCAGCACAACTTGTCCCGGAAAAATGCTAGCAGACTTGATTTGCGAGAAATTCAACGCTAGAAACTTCTCATCCGTATTGAGCACGGCCAGCAGCGCTGAGTGGGCATCCAGTGGGCCATCATCATCGGAGTGTATCATGCCCACGGCATGAAGCACATGCAGGGCGTCCAGCGTGTGTCGATCCTGTGGGTACCAGCTGCACTCTGCAGCTCCCTTGGCGCCCAGTTTCTTGTCGACCAGCGCCTGGCCAACATCCACGAGACGATCGTGCAAATCATCGCATCTCTCATAGAGCAAATCGTTCATATATCTCAGATTGGCCATGGTTAAAGGCGCATCATTGTGGAGTAGTTTCTGAACGACAGGCAACGATTGCTCCATCTGGGATTGCCACGTGCACGCAGACAATAGCCTTGGGTGCCCAAATGAGTCAACAATATCACCAGGTCGTCCCATCGAAGTTGCTATTGGTGTCGCTGGAGTCCTTTTTGCCGATTGAGGGGAGTAGCTGACGGGGCTGAAAAGGACGCCGCTCTTGAGGGCAGAGGAACGTGGGTGTTGACTGTGTGCCTTGGGTGTGTGAGGCTGTGTGGCAGCGGATTCACTGACATAATCCTCCATCATGGGTTCATCTTCCAGCAGGCCATAGGAAGCCAAAGAACTCGTCTCCATTGCGGCAGTTTGGGATTTGGTGTTGTGTTGTTGCGTTGACTTCTTGGCGCCGCATTTCTCACGCCTCACTTGCAGCACCTTGCGCTCGAATTCACCCAGATTCTCGGGCGTGGGATCTTCCCCATGCAGGTGGGACAAACTGAAAGCCATCCATTGCTCCACAAATTCGGTGGCGTCGGCAATGCTGTAGGACAGCGACAATTCCACACATTTGTCCAACACAGCGATGTTGGGCTCCACGCCCATTTCGTCGAATTGCTGTTTGAGTTCAGCGTCCATTTAGACTATGCACTTAAATAATAATTTTAGTAAACAACTTTCTGCTTAAAGATATTTTGGCGGGAATGTATCGAGTTCTTCTTCATTATGTTTGCCAATCACAAGCAATAATTTACAGTCAGAGCTGCCACTCGCTTAAAACTATCTGGCAACACTGGCCAACACATTGGGTCCGTCGAGTGCTTTGCAGCACTGCAAAATAGTCAATGCAACAGAACAGACCTTTTCTCGGGCGTAAAACAAAATTAATAATTATTAAATCTACAGTTATATATTTGCAACCAGCAATGTGTACAAAATGTTAACTAAGCATACAGTTGCGCGCTTGCAACACCAAGCGATGACGCATAACAACCACAACAAAGAGTAAACTTTGCAGCAGCAGCGACAACAACAACAAAAACCAGCCCTGCAGCAACAATACAAAAACAACACAACACACACAAAAAAAAAGAAAACATAATTTGGTCAATTTGCATATTTCAATAGAAACCGAAACAGTAAGCGGACTTGGAGATTCACGCACAACAACAGCAAAAATGAGTAAACTGGAAACGGACTCGGATAGTTCAGAGGAATTTTTCGATGCCGAAGACACAACACCGAATCGCGCCTCAACACTTTGGTAGGGTGTAGCAGAGACCCCCACTAAAATAGTGACTCACCCTTATGACACGCATATTTATTTATTGAAAATTGCAGCCGCAAATTGCCGCCGGAATGCGCGCAGGAGTTCATCTTTCCAGAGCCAGCGGTGCGTGTGAATGCCAACGTCTCCTCCGACAGCGATGCAACGCCCATTGGGGCAGGCACTCCTGCCACCCGCAGTCCCACAAATAGTCTTGGTGCACGTCTCAAGCAACAGGATGCAGCCATCTTTGTGGAGCCCAAGGCGGGCGGCAAGGGCGTGGTGAGTGTGGCAAGTGGGTGTGTCGAGGTGGGAACGAGTCGAGTGGAGTGACGTCAATGGGTGGTTTTTCTGGAGTAGCTGCGTTTGTTTGTGTGTTTTGTGTTGATTGCGTTGCGTTACATTTTTTGATAGAGTTGTTTTTTTGGCCGCATGCATTCTTGAGGTACAAACACTAAACACTCGATAATTGTGCAACGTTTTGGTAGTAAAAATTTAAATTTTTATCAATAGAAATTTGTATTTCTTATGAGTATGTTTTTGCTTTGATTATTTGTTTGTCATAATTGTTAAATGTTGGCAATTAATAACAATAATAATACATAACGAAAACCCAGCTAGATGTTCAGTTATGTATTATTATATATGTACGTATCCTAAGTTATCATACATAATTCTCAACCAACAAAGCCGCACCTTATTAACTATTTACATTGTTTAGATTAGATAATGCTTAAAACTGATTACCCAATTATCGAGTGTTTGCTGTACACGCCTTCTTTCTTATTGCAAAGTGATGTCCCTATTGTTAACCCCAACTCCCCCTCCAACCTGCATTCTTCATACGAATTCAAAGCACGTTTGCGTTTTCCCTTTTTATTCTGCTCAGTGCAAAAATCAATGCAAAAATTTCAATGTGCCGATTTCACTGCGCTTACCCCAAAAATAATAAAAATGTTTAGCAAATAAAATTCCCTGACAATCATGTATTTGGTTAGATTGCTCATACGGTTTTCACTATTACCCAAGCGCGCAGCGTTTGTTTTATTTGTTTTTATAATTTATGTTAACCCCTTCCGTTGAGGCACCTCGTTGTGTGTGTGTGCCGCTGATTGTCATCAGTCAGTGGTCAGTGGTCAGTCACAAATGTGTCTAAAGCGAGGGCTGCTCGATGGTTTATTATTATTTGAATAACATTATTTCTCTCGTCAATAGTTTGGCAATATATATATTTATTTTAGATTTATGCAATTCTTGTTTTGTACCTCGTTTAAATCTAAACTAAAGCATTCATTTTAAGCATTTTTTTGATTTCACCAACAATTTTTGGTTCCACTTGTTGCGTTTTTTTTTCTTCACTTTGTCTAATTTCTTTGTATTTGGATTGTGCGCTTGGCAACATTTTGATTAATATAATTTCTGCCCTGTCAATTGTTCGCCACTTGCATAATTATTATAATTAATTGGCTTGCGTTACGCATTTTTTGTTGTTATTGTTATTTATAAACCATTATCGCAATGCTAGCAAAAGGTTTGCCGTTGTCGCCCCAATCATTGTTGATATTGTTGTTGCTTTGTGCTTTATTTATTTGTACATATTTCCGATAATTGTTTTCGGTCAAGGTTTTTGTACCATTTGATATATTAAGCCGGTCTGGAAACATTTCCATCGGAAGGTGAAACTGACGGGTCTTATCTGTAACCGCGTTGAGTGCTCTGCAAATGTTTGATAACAAATATACACTTAGTAATTTATGGCACAGTTTGTTTCCGTGTTTAGCGAAAGATTGCCTTTCAGTAATGGAGCTTTTTGACTAATGATTTATCTGTTTATTATACACTTGCAGTGGGTCTTACAATTTTCCAATGAATCGTGTAACGTTTTGAGGAAGTTTGTTGAGACTTTAAGAGATAGATTGATAGATCCCATTTCTGTATATATTTAAATATTTGAACTTTTCTCCCCCTCAGCAAATTTCTTTAAGCTTCGGACAGCTGAATTTAACTCATTTTTCTTGTTTGGGATTTTTACTTAAGTTTTGTGTATTTTTTTGTTGTAATATTTGTTAATTTCTTGTAAACCTGTTTGCTCTTTATTTTCATATTTTGTGCTCATTTCAACGACAAAAAAAAAAATCAACTTAAATAAATACACGTAAAAAAAATATAATAAAAAATTAAATTAATTATAAAATTTACATGGAATATGGTCGAAACTTCAAAAAACTCAACTCATCTGTGTAAATAAAAAATAATATATATATATATATATATATATACGTATGTATATCGTACACATATAGTCTGGTAGACAACGCTTTCAAGATCTGCGTGATTGCATGAAAAAAGATGAAGATGATAATCCAGGAAATACACTCACACCTGACTCTCAGGTACTACAAATCTATTTTCAATTTCCAATTGTAGCATACTATTACTTGTTATCAATTAGCTTCTAATGTTTAATGTAAATCCCAGCTTAAACTACTTTGTGTAGTGCGTGCTTTTATTTATTTATTAATTTTTGTATTGCTATTATATGTGTGCCGTTCGTTGCCTCGGCCTTGACTTCAATTAGTTAGCTAATTTACAACTTGTTTGCATACAACCACAGAACAGCTCGATGGATGGTGTATTTACCAATCGGACAACGCATCCGTTTAAGGTGGTCGAGAGTGATACGATGAGCATACACAGCATGACATCATTGGGTCGCGTGGGACGCATCTTGGCCGGCAGCATCGATCCGTCTGGTGAGTTGACTTACATGCTCTTCTTGCTTGTCTTTTTGTGTCAGTCAATTTTCAACACGATTTAAATATTCACATTCCATTCGTTTGTTTTCACACTCAGCAATCAGCGTTGATCGTGAGTCGCTGGCCTCCATGAACACCCAACAGCAACAGTTGCAACAGCAGCAGCAGCAACGCCAGACGCCGCCGCCGCTGCCCACAACGATAGCAACAGCAACGGCTGCCACAACAATTGCAGCAGCATCGGCAGCAGCCGCAGCAACGGCAGGCGCCAAGCAGTCGGCGTATGGCGTGCCCACAACTGCAGCAGTTGCTGCATTGAGCAGCACACAAATCCTACAGGAGCCGGATGTGATAGCCAGCACAAAGTTGGCGCACTCAAAGACTACCGACTCGATAACATCCAGCGGACCTGTGGCGCCACCGCGTCGCAAAAAGAAATCACGCAAATTCTCGAGCAGCTCGTCGGAGCAGTTCAACATGAATGATGGCATGCAAGTGCCAACTGGTGGCGATACGGAGGACACCGACAGCGATACGAGATCGGTGCAGAGTGTGCGCGATGTGCAGCAACAATTGCGTGACGACATTGTCAAGCAGTTCGAGAATTCGCTGAACGATGTCAGCGCCAAGGCGTCGAGCAATACACTCACCTGTTCCTCAACCAGCACAATTGTGTCCGCTTCGGCGTCGACGGCGACAACAACGCCCTCATCACTGGCCCAAATGGCGTCGACGAGTCATGCGAGCTATATGCGGCCAGTGTCCACGGCGAGCATTGTGCTAAAGCCATCGCATTCTCTGGGGAACAGCGCAACATCGGTCTACTCGAAGCCAAGTCCCTCGAATTCGGCTAAGAGCAACTCGGCGCCGGGTCGGGTCAGGTGAGCTCCTGAAGCACTTTTCCCATATTTTATCATTATTAATTACGATCTCTTTTGCAGTTCCATTGATCCCAATCAGGGCCTCAATCTGTTCAAGGCCATTCAGGGCGGTTATGTCGTTAAGCCGCGCGACGAGGCGAGCAACAAGGCTCAAGGCCCATCGCAGGACGAAATCGAGCGCATCGAGAAAATGCTCATGGAGAGCGCCAGTCGTCCCAAGCTGGCGGGCAGCGGTTCCAATAGCTTGGGCAGTGCCACACGGTATGTTTGCAGAATGTGCGAGGATTAGGCTGGAAATTGAAGAGTGTGAAATGCGATAATTGAGTTATATGTTATTTTATATCAATCTATGATCTTCTTTTTTGATAGTTGCAAAATTTCCAACCCATTAATAATTTGTTGTACGAAAATTAATTAGGAATAGCTTTAGGGATTTTCGAAAACTCATTTGTCAACATAAATCGAAACTAGGAATAGATTTTAATTCTTTTATAATTCCTACTAATGAAGTGACGGATTTTGATTATTTAAATAATGCCACTTTAGATCCGTTAGCGTATTTGAGGGCCTTGAAAGTGAGTCATATCAAAAATTAACTGAACTTTTTCCGAGGTATTCTTGCAGCAGTACGTCTGATCTGTATATTATGTACAAGACTTGGAGAATGTGCCACAAGTTAGTTGAATAATTCACAACATTAACTAAATCTTTCTATAACCATAATAAATTATTGCTAGACTTATTGCTAATGTTAATTTGGGCAGCTTAAATCTTAACTACGTTTTGAGCTTCAAACTAATTTCGCTTATCCTTTTCGCAGCTATACGGCCTTGTATCGGGTAACCGATAAGGAACGGCGCAAGTCCGCTGGGGATGAGGATGTGTTGCGGCAGATGAATATTTATGTGCGCACGCGCACGAATTCGGGCAAACAGTTGACTGACTTTGAGATACTCGAACAAGTTCCTGTAAAGAATTTGGATACTGGTGAGAATATGCCGTTATCCGAGGTGCGTTCACCGCCAGTGCCTGAGGGCTGGAATCCGCTCTCGCTGCATATACTGAAGCTGACCTCACATCTGGAGGCCATACAGAAGGAGTCGGATGAGGAGAGCGTAATTGGCATACCGCCCAGCAGTGAGGGCCAGCAGCCCGACGAGGAGGAGCTCGAAACGGAGGATGGCAGTCGCCTCAAAAAGAAAACGGCACGGATTAAACGCTTCTTTGGCAGCACGATGCGTAAAACGGTGGATAAGGCCAAGTCGATTGCGTCGGAGGTGTCGCATGCGCGACACAAGGAGGATGTCGCCGACATTGTGGACGCCATGAATCCCGAGCAGAATATTAAAATCAAAGCATCCTCATCGAATAAGGGCCCCTATGAGTTTACCAAGCTGCAGCATGTGCAGGATCTGATTGGCGAGGATACCAGCGCCGTGTGGTGCATGAAGTTCAGCTCCTGTGGACGACTACTGGCCACCGCCGGACAGGATAAAGTGCTCCGCATTTGGGTGCTCAAGGATGCCTATCCCTATTTTCAGGTAAGCTACATTTATTTATTTTATCCTGTACAATTCGAACTAATCAATGCCACTTTGCAGGATATGCGCAACAAATACAATGCGGATCAGAAATCATCGCCGACGCCATCGCAGGAGTCGCTAGTGTCGCAGCATTCCGCCGAGGAGGCAATTGCGATGGCCACTGCAGCAGAGAAGTGCACGGGTCCATTTATGCCCAAACCCTTCTGCACGTACAATGGCCACACATCGGATTTGCTGGATGTCAGCTGGTCGAAGAACTATTTCATCTTGTCAAGCAGCATGGACAAAACGGTGCGTCTGTGGCACATCTCGCGGAAGGAGTGCCTGTGCTGTTTCCAGCACATTGATTTCGTCACTGCCATTGCGTTTCATCCGCGCGACGATCGCTACTTCCTCAGTGGCAGTCTTGACGGCAAACTCCGGCTGTGGAACATACCCGACAAGAAGGTGGCGCTCTGGAACGAGGTCGATGGCCAGACGAAGCTCATCACGGCAGCGAATTTCTGTCAGAATGGCCAATTCGCTGTGGTTGGCAGCTACGATGGACGCTGCATATTCTACAACACGGACCAGCTGAAGTATCACACGCAAATTCATGTGCGATCCACGCGTGGCAAGAATCGGATTGGCCGCAAGATTAGCGGCATTGAGCCGATGCCCGGTGAGGATAAAATTCTGGTTACCTCCAATGACAGTCGTGTCCGCCTTTACGATCTTCGCGATCTGAACTTGTCCTGCAAATACAAGGGCTACCTCAATGTCTCCTCGCAGATCAAGGGCTCCTTCAGCCATGATGGCAAGTACATCATTGCCGGTTCCGAGAACCAATGCATCTACATATGGAAGACGAATCACGACTACTCCAAGCTGAGCTCGGTAAGTGAAGCGGGATTTAATTGCTGTAATTTCTGTCTTAACAAGTTGCTTACTTTGATTCCTAACTTAGGTGCGTCGCGATCGTAGTGATTTTTGGGAGGGTATTAAAGCACATAATGCCACTGTCACCTGTGCCATATTTGCGCCACATCCGGAGGCCATCATCAAACCGGAACCGGATGAAATTCCAAATGATAAGGTGAGCATGCGTGGAGTAACCATTAATCACTTAACTCTTTCAAATGAGGGTACACGAATTCTGTCGTGATGTTTGCAACGCATTGAAGGAGGTGTTTTCGACTCCATAGTGTATATATATTCTTGATCAGCATCGCTAGCCAAGGCGATATAACAATTTTCCTCTGTCCGTCTGCTTCTTGATGAAATTTGGCAGCAATCTTTGATTTTGCTGCAGGCAGTTTAAATATTATCGTCGGCCGGATTATATCACTATATTATATAGCTGATTTAAGAATGATCAATAGAAAGAAAACTTTTTTGTTTAAAATGAAACTTACTTAATATGAGTGCTATTGGGCTGCGATAGGTAAATAATAAAAACAGAAATATATATATATATATATATATATTTGTATAATCAGAGTAATACGTACGAATCACAAGCAAAATGACTCAACATGTAGCTAAACTATTTTCAGTCTTTACGAATAGAGGTGCTCCTCTATTGACTTAACAATGATTCGCTCTATGCTTGCAAACAGAGGTGCTCCTCTGTTGATATTTGCTATTGTAATTGCTAATAACTGTTCTCTCGTTGTTTTTCCCATTTTCCACTCTGTATGCAGCCGGATCCGTTGGCGGAGCAGCACAAGAAGGGCTGTGGCTATGTGCTGGTCAGTGCCGATTTCAATGGCGCCATCAAGGTGTTCATCAATAAAACGAAGCCCAAGCACAGCAGTCTGCCGTACACGGCCATTGCGGATTAGACGAGGCGCCGATTTGTCAATTAGTCTATTGAAAATGAAAATAGTTTTGTGGGGTGAGGGGGGTGAGGGGAATTGGGGAAATGGAAAATGCAAAATGCAGCCGAATTGGGTTGAAAACTTTTGTTTTAGTTTCGTGTGTTTCTTTTGTATTGTATTGTGACATGTATGTATTTTGTACGGATTAATTAATAGCATTAACGCTTATTTATGTATTTAATCTATACGCTACTTAAGATCATAATGTCTTACACTATATATATATATGCATATATATATATAAACTACGATTATGTGAGTTGTTGTTAACGGATATTCGAGCAGTATGTGTGTAAAAAACAAAAAAAACGCAGCATGTTTTTTCTAATGTTAATTATTTTCTAATGCCAATACTGTGTGTGAACTGTAGCATGTGTGTGTGTGTGTGTGTGTGTGCGTGCGAGTGTGATGTGTGTGTATACTAGTTGATATTTTATTGCTTGTTATATTTCACAAAACAAAATCCAAGTGTATATTTTTTTATTCTTACAATATGCAATTACTTTAAAATAATAATAAATAAAAAAAACAACAACACACACATACACACATTTTCACACGTATATGACTAATAATGATAATTAGCTTGTGGTAATTATTTAATATACTATATAATATTTTGTGTAAAATAAAAATAAAAAAAACTAAAAAAAAATTGCGACCCTTTGGGGTACGCCAATGTGCACTTAAAAAAAGTTGAAATTTCTTGTACTCTTTTTGGGGGTATTTTAATTCTTTTATTTAACTTTGGGTAACTGATCTATTATAACTATGCAAACTAAATTTTCTACATTGCAATTTCAACTAGTTTGAGACTTGACTTATGAAGCCGCTTTTTGCTGAAGTAATTTGTTTGTTTAAAATATCTTAAGCAAAATTCAGTTTATTATATTATCAACAACAGATTATTATGTCATAAAGCTTAAATGTACATAGGTCAGGGAATTTATTTTCGTCAACCTAAAGTTAACTGATTTTTATAAACTTTTTTTTACTTATCTGCCCCATAAAGAATATATATTCTTCGTCACTTTTGATATGTTTGACTTTTCTGACTAACCACATAAATGTAAAAAATGATAAACAAAAAAAATATGTTTATATTAATAATATTTCAAATTCCTTACTAAAATTGAAATTACGGCAGATTAACTCCGCTCTACGAGGGTATATAAAATTCGGTGTGGCTAAGAAAGATGTTTCCTACTTGGTTTCTAGTTGTTATTGATTTTGCACGCTCCTCCGTTAGAAGCTGCTGTTTCTGCTGCTGGTTTTGCTGTTGAAGTGCTTCGTTGCTCGAGGCGGGAAGGATTAGAAGTGGATGGCTGGCGGGTGTGGTCCTGGTGACGACAGCTATTTAGCGTAAGTTTAACCTTCATTGTTGGGGCTTCCTAACGGCCAAAGGGTGCGTTCTGATGTGCATTCAAGTAGAACTGTGCGTGTATATATATGTGTATATATATATATCCTTACATATATGTGGATAATCCTTTGTGATTTAAAAAATGGGTATTTTGTCAATTGTGCTGGGCATGTTCTCGTTTGTATTTGCAATTGCAGCTGGTGCTTGCCAATTCCCGACTGCGACAAATACTCCAGACAACCCGAATACAATGGTCGACACAGAAATTATACATATATATACATATATATATTGCTGCGCCAAATGAGCGAAACAAAAAGAAAATTTTACAAAAACAAAAAAAAGTGTCGAGCAAATGAAAACGGGCCTCAGGTTCCCTCCAACTCCTAGAAGCGTGTTTTATTTTTTTTTTGGCCGGAAGAAGCGACTTCCTGAGTGCCATGGAAATCATTTGAAGTGGATGGCTGTGGGGATTTCCTCGTCGTGCAGACAGACAAAGCAGCCGGTTGGGCTAGTTGTGCTAGGCGGCGTCTCTTGCCACATTTTGGGGCGGTTCTGGGCCGCTTCTCGGTTGCCTACCAAAAGCAAATACAAATACGGTAATTTCAAGTGGCGACAACGACAACGCCAACGAGCGAACCCAGCAACCCCAAAAACGTTGAAGATTTATACGACCGTATGTACTACGGCTCATGTCGCCACATCACATAAATGTAATGTATAAATGTATGTACATAATTTATCATTGTATGCCACATACAGTGGCCACTCGGAAGTTGCAAGCGCGAGCAACGAGATTTGTCATCAATTTTATTAATTTTCAAAATCATTTTACTACTTATTAGAACTTAATAAAATGTATTTAAAATTTTTTGAGTAGAAAATGACAAACCGAATTTTTATTATATTTTTAATAATTATTTTTAAATATATTTTTGTTCAATGAAAAATAATATTTAATAAGCAAATTGTCATTTTGATATTTTAATGGAAATGTATTTTTCAATTGCTTTTGTTAAAAGATAAAAATTAATAATTTTAAAATAATGCATTTTATTCACCAATTATTACTGCCTGATATTTAAATTTACTATCTAGAGAAATCGGAATATGCGTTTTAATTATTATTTTGTTTTCTATCTATTTATATTTTTTCTAGTTCATAAACTCTTTCTAATGGATAAGTTTGAAGTAATGAAAATATATCTTTTTAATTGAATAATATAAAAAGTAATAGTAATTTTAATAGGTTCTACACAAAGAGAGACATAAATCCTTTATCCGGGTGACCACTGTACTTGCATTTGTACATACTTAATGTATGTGCATATATCTGGGCCGACTTTCTTTGGTGCTTGGCGCCTCGTTGCAATTTTGTCTGCAGTGCCGCAAACAGCACTTTAAATTGGAAGGAGTTTTGGGGCAGGGATTGAAGTTTGGGCCAATGAACATGCCGGCTAAATAATTGTTTAGTCAGATAGCAAAGTCACTCGAAAGACGATTAGCGCTTGTGTTCTTTTTAGCGTCTGTTGCAACATGCAATCAATAAAGATTTACTTAGTTGGGGGTGTCAGCAGGTGGGTAGGTTTGGTGTAAAGGTCGGAATGGAGTGGGTTGGGTGGTGGCAATGCGGCAACAACAGCTGTTGCAAAGGCTGACGAGACCACAGCAGCCAGACGCCGGCGCCGGCCCTCGTCACCTCAACACCTTCCCACCAGACCCGTTGCAAATGCCAATCAATGCACTTTTGGCCATGTGCCAAGTTGCTCTTAGCAACAGAAGAGCATCGAGTTGATGAACAGTTTGCATAGTTTCTCTTAAACATAAATTTAAGAGTGGCTGTTAAGAATCACTGAGAGTGGGCGAATTTTGTTTAAATTTAGGAGTTTAATATTAGACCTTACATTTTTTATATTATTCCATTTTCTAGTGTCCATTTTAGCTGTTCTATTATTCTTGTTAGACCATTTGGCGGCCAAAACCAGCAATAATGTTAGCTAACAGCGCGACTTAACAGCGAGCTCAAAGTGTTAAGAGAGCAGAACTGTTGCGGCTTTGGTAGAGAGACAGCCAGTAGAGATGCGCATGCAGCAGACTCGTGAGTGTATCGTGACCAAAGTGCTGTGTCAGACAAGAACAACTGGATGCGTAGCCAAGTTGAGCTTGTGGTAGAACTTAAATAAGAGAACAGAGTATGCTCATACAAAAGCAAAACACAAAATTAATAAAACCCATGGTGCACACCACGAATTACAGCCATCAGAGGTTGTGGTCGTGTTTGATTGTTTTTGTCACGCGCACATCATTGGCATGCACACAGGCGCACACCCACACGCACGCTCACACACACACATGCACGCACACAAACGCAAATACATAAACATAATGCGCCGAGATTGAGCAAGGTGCGCTTAGCTCTTACAATGCTCTCAGTTTATTTCTGGCTCTCGTGCAAAGCGCAACGTCGAAACGGACGGCTCGTACGGTCGCTCGGTCGCTAATGTGTTGTATGTGTGTGTCGGTGTCGGTTTCGGTCTATTTTTCGTCTTTACTGCTGCTTGACAAATGCAAATGCAATACAAATACGCAGTGTAACTAATGCATTTATACATATACATATATAGATATTTATATTTATATATATATATGTGAATATTTTTAAGAAAAATATGAAATGAAAGAATTCTATGTCAAAAATAGCCACAAACTGTGAGTGTGTGCGGTGCTGCACTCGCTGCCTGTGTGTGTGTGTGGGTGACATTCTTACAGCGCCCTAGCACTTAATTAAATTAAACAAAACTCAACTTGAATTAAAAGAATACTCAGTCAAGCTAAAGCTCAAAGTGCAAACGGTTTGTGTGTGTGTGTATCTTAAATATGATGCTAATTCACTTTTACCGTTGTTGTTTATCGGCCACAAAATTGCTCATTTATCGCAGATCGATTAACTTTTGATGACCCCAATTGGATGGCATTAAGGTTCTAATTAGACTTCGATTAAAATGTTAATCGTAAATTGTGCAAAGAAGCAGCAGCAGCTGAAACTGTCGCCTTTTTTGCTCTCTCTCTCCTTAAACACTTCTACCTATTTAAACCGGTTTTTTGATTTGGGGATTTATTCTAAAGTGTTGTATTTTATTTGCCCCTTTTTTTAATTTCCATATTAAATTGTTTGTTATGCATTTTCTCTAACGGTTTGCGGCGTAACACAGTGGGAAAAAACTATGCCCGAAAACTCTACTGAAATCGTTTTTTAATGATCGCTGAGTTTTCCTTTAAGCCAAACAAATTTGCCATGGCTCCAAACGCTTCATTAAATTACACTTTATTCTGAGCACATTCGAAGCTGGAATTGGGTTTTTATTTTGTTATTTATTTTTATCGTTTTTATGTGCATTTAGCCTTAATTGAGCTTTCTAGCATGCAACTTAATTATGACGTTGCATTCGACGCCCGCAATATGGCCCCAAAATCGTGCAAATGCCCAAAAAACAAATTTGTACAAAAAATGTAAAAAAAACACTTTCAAAATGCAGCTAAAGCAATTACAACAACAACACACACAAACATTGCACCTAATTAGAGTCAAATTAATAGCAATTTTGTATAAGAAAATTTAATGGAGTACAGTGATCGTTCGATAAAAAATGCTTTGACTCAAGGGTTTATTAAAAAAATGCATTACTTAAAAGTTAATTATTTGAAAAGACTTGTTTTTAGGTGGTTTTCGAAAGCAAGTCTAATAGTTTTTTTTATAAAAGATATCAAAAATATTGCTTACCAAATTATGAATTGCCGATTAATGATATTAAATCCATTATTGAACAAAAATGAATTGTTATTAAAATGTAATGAATAATAGATTTATTTTGTTATGTTTTCTTTTATTTAAAGAAAAATACGGAAATTAATGCCTACAACATTTTGAATTGTCCATTCAAGAAGTCAAATGCATTCTAAATTGGGTACTAAATATATTTTTGAGAAGCATTTTTATTTACGAGCCATTACTGTATTACAGTGGAAACTTGATAATTTGAAAGCAACATTTAAAAGCCATAAAAAAATATATGTAGATATATTTAAAAATTATAATTAATTATTATACGTTCGCTTTATAAACATTTAATAGGTTATTTGAAAATTTAATATGCAAAAATATACAAAACAAAAAAAGTGATAAAAATCAACGAGTTGCTGTTCGCATAGGGCATCATCTACCCAAAGTATATTGTACTAAAAACCGCAACCCTTTCACTTAAAAAAAAAAAACTCAGAGAATCCAAAGTGCAACAACCAACAACAACAGCAACAAACGAGCCAAACGAGTTTCAATCAGCCAATAACCAATAAGCCAAACCAAATACAGCAACAACTTGGCCCGTTAGTGCGCCATCGTGGCCTATATTCAAAATAGATCAGCCGCAGTCGCAGATCACAGCAGCGCTGTCAAAATGCTAAAAACAACAACAACAACAACAGCAACTTGAGAACGCAACGAAACAAAAAAACAAAACAAGTTTTATGCTAAAATAATAATAATAAATAAACGCAATACAAAGTTTCAGTTCAAGTCGTTAAGTTGCAGACGAGAAGTCGCGCAAAAAAAGTGACCTACAAATACTGGTTTTACAACCAACAAGCAACAACCAACAACAACAACTCGTGAGAACCAACAACAACAACTGAAAATGCAGTCAACAGTTGCGGTTAAGCGCCCGGGTCCGCCAGTGCCGCCCAGGCCCAAAACAGCAGCAGCAGCAGCAGCAACTGCAACAGCAACATCAGCAGCAGCAACAGCAGCAGCAGCAGGAACAGTTGCCGCTGCGGCACCAGCCACGCCGCCCATCATCCAAAAGAAGCCCACATTTGTTAGCCAACTGAGCGCCGTGGGACGCACCCTTGTCTACAAGTCGCCCTCGCTGAATCTCAATCAGAAGAAGCAGGCGCAAACACAAACGCCCACCATGGCGCTAGTTGCAACTGCAACAACAACAGCAACAGTTGCCGCCGCTCCAGCAGCAACAGCAACAGTTGCGCCTGCAACGGCGCCAAAGCCGCCTTTGAAGCTGCGCAAGGCGCCTGCTGTGCCGACAGCTAAGCCCCGTGACTCGGTGCTGATCAGCGTGAATCGCGCCAATTCTCTCAGTGCACAGTCGACGCCCGCTTTGAAGGACACCCGCCTCAGTCTGGGCAAGGTGGATTTTGAGCGGGCGGGTCTGTTGCCCACCACCCAACCGCTGCCCAAGCCACGTAAAATTGTACAATTGCCCGTGGCCACACTCGATATGGATGATGCTGATGATGAGGAGGCAGCGGCGGCGGCGGCGGCAGTGGTGGTGATGCCCTCCACATTTGTGGCGGCACCCGCAACGCCAGCGAATAGCATTTTTCGTCGCTCCAAGACCACACTGGATAGCCCCATCTCCTCTTCCAATCATGGTGGCAGCTATCTGGGTGGCAAAACTGTCGAATTTAAGAATAATCTAAAGAACGCCGCCGAGCGCCTGTTCGCGGAGATCATCATCAGTCAATCACAGAAGCAATCTGCAACGGATACGACCATTATAACAAAGCACGAGCGTGCCATTCAACATCAGGCGCTGTTCGAGCAGGAACTCGAACGGGATCGGGAACGTGAGAGGGAACGGCAACGGGCGAGGATGAGGTGCGAGCGGGAACAGCAACAGCAGCAGCAGCAACAACAGCAACAACAGCAACAGCAGGTTACCATTCAGGCAGCGGGTAATTGTACGCGCATCAACATCAATCCTCTCGTTACTTCGCAATCTGCCACGAAGAGCTCGTTGAGTGCCGGCAATACGCCGGTAAAGAAGCATGCCTTCCATGAGCTTCTCATCTCCGAGCTGGCTGCGATGCGCAATCGTTCTTGTTCGCTGGAACAGTTGCCTACGAAATCACATTCGTTGGCCATGCCCATTAAGACTATGCCACGCCCACGCTATAATTCCATTGAGGATGCCGATACGGAGGATGTGGATGCCGATAATGTGGAGGATGCCGATGGCGATGAAGAAGATACGCTAACCTATGCCATCAACAAGTCCCTCAAAGAAAACAACAACAACAGCAACAACAACAAAGATGATAATCTAAATGGCAGTTCAACGCCTCGGAAACGTTGCCCTTCGGGCTGCTCCTCGGATTCATCGCCCTACGGCACAGAGAGATCACAGCGGATTAGGACCTCGGACTGGATCGAGGTGGGCGACAATGGCAAACAGGTGACTCTGACCAGTTGCCACATCTCGCTGGAGGATTCGGGCATGGAGGATGAGGAGCGATTGGATGACATGTCCTCGTCGGGCGTCGGTGACAGCTGGGACAGCGTCAAGGAGGCCGAGCGAGAGAACGAGAAACGTTGTCGCAACGTCAAACGGTGAGTCAAACAATTCCAATTGATTTATGATTATACACAACATTTTTATTGGGGTTCTCTTTTCCTGTAAAGCGATTAAATCT
The DNA here is from genome assembly GCA_035044025.1 of Drosophila paracracens. Lineage (NCBI taxonomy): Eukaryota > Metazoa > Arthropoda > Insecta > Diptera > Drosophilidae > Drosophila > Drosophila paracracens. The sequence goes on along the minus strand of JAWNMN010000435.1, from coordinate 4,172,802 downwards.
TTACCGTGCACTCATCTGGCATCATCAAATAAATACTATTTTTAAAATTGGAAACGTGATTTTTTTTCTATCGATTTTCTCCCTTATATATTATGAGATAATCAACAATACAAAATAATAGTTATAACTATCATGTTAGCATCATATCATGTGTAAATATTTAATTATTTATACTAATGAGATTTTCAAAGAGTATTTAGTGACTAGTCTGGAATGCGTTCGTCTGAAACCGGGAAATCCAAATCGGTCATGTAAAATTTGTCATTTATCTTTATCTGTTTTTTTTATTAAAAGTTCCAGTTACAGAAAAAAATTCCATTGCAATCTATAATTAATTCTAAAGTATTATTTATACGGTTTTGCGTATATTTGGGGGCTCCGATTATCCAGCGAATAATTTGCTATGTCTATTGTGGACTTAAAATATATATAAAATATAAACTTTATTATATTTACTTTTAACTTTTAACTCAGCTAAATTTTTCGTAAACTAAATATATAATCTTTTGGATGATGTTAGTCATTCGTATAATTTTTTGTATAATATTCTTTTGTGACTCACTAAGCAATTATCGTAAGTTTTATTCACAATATTCAGCATATACGGAAACAGGGCGGCTTTAAATATTATCAAGAGAAACTGGTTTACTATACAGAACAGTAATGGGCGGGATTGCAAAGATTAAATAAATTAGCAGACATATTTCTGTCATGATATAATAACAAAAGATCGGGAATTTGGTTCAATTAAGCGTATCTCTGCACATTTCGTGACAAATTCATGGAAAATCCTATGCCACACTAAACAATTTGTTTTTCAATATTTCGCGTTGAGATCGTGACCTAATGCAAAATTCTAAGAAATATTATTTATGAAAACGCTGCGATTCTCAATATGTAAACGTTGACAACGTGACCTTTCCACAACTCGTGCGGCTTAACAAAAAAAACCGAAGAAAAACCCCTGAAATCCCGAATATTTTTCGTTTGAGGTTTGCCTGCCATTTCCTTGATTAGTTCTCTGGAAATTGCTGTCAAATGCCATAAAAATTGCTGCTGACAGGATTAATGTAGTGAGAGGGTATATAAGGCATTTACTCCCTGCCATTTGCTTTGTTATTGCTCTGCATCCTGTTAAAAGGACACGTGTAGCACTGAAAGGCTGCTGTGCTGTTGCTCATTGTCAACGTTATTTTCATTAATTAGTTGCGGCTGATTGACAGACCCTTTTTATTTCTACTTCTTCCTCTCAGCCCTCTGTTTTATCCCTGTCTTTCGTTATCAGTTGGTCTGGGGAAAAATCAATAAATTGCTATGTATTTTAAAAAGGGGCGCGAGATAAGATAAGCGGTCTCAGCTATCTGGCAGATACAAAAGATGCTACCAACAGATACGAATAACTGTTGCTTGCCTGCCTGCCTGACTGGCTTGCCTTGCTTACCTTGCTTACCTTCCTCTTACCTGTTGTAGGGCAACCATTTGGGGCGGGGTTGATGGTATGGAAGGGGCGTGCCTGTCGCCTACTGTGCCCCCTTGTAAAATCGCAACATGTGTAATTTTATTTATGCGCTTACAGCAATTATTTCACCGAGTTTCACTGCACTCTGCTGACACGCTTTACATGCCCTGGGCCACCAGCAACTCGCAGATAGCTCGTATCTCTCAGATACTCACACACATGCACGCATTCACACATATGTATTTGTGTGTGTGTTTTGTCCCATTGTCTTTTGTCTTTGGCTGCTCATGCAAATTGCTGGCAACGTTGTTTCGGGTTCTCTTCAGACTTAGATGCGGTTTTAACAGCTTTGCCTGGTTTATTTATGCTTCTTTTCATTTTTAATTTTCCATTTTTTTTATTTTTATTTTGTGATAAATTATTGCTGACACCATTTCGAAGGTGTTGTTGCTGCTGCTATTGTGGCACGTTGCATGTGTGCGCATTACGCTCTATTGCAGTTGCTGCAACATCAACAGCAATAGCAACTGCAACATCTTGCAATATTTACAACAACTCTTGCCAAGTTAACGTCTACTCATGTCTTGTCCATATATATATACCCACATACACACAATTTTATATTTACCTCTGTACATTGTGTATTTAATTTATCATAAATGCTTATTTCAACAAATCGAAACTCGTTTTCAGTCAGTCTCTGTACAATATTCAAAGCGTTGTTATTTTAACTGCGCATATGACTCTGTAACTCTTTCAATGCACGAGGGTAGCCACAATTGTTAGCCAAGATCTAAGATCTGTTTTGAATGTTCTTTGTGTGGCTAACAAATGTTAATATATATATGTATTTTTATACCCTTGTGGATTATAATTTTGTCTCATAAAGCTACCTTATTGAAACTTGGCATATATTCGTATTTTTAGATACTATAGGAACTATAAATTAAGAGAAGAGTTTCTAGTTTTTGGATCAAGATAGAAAATTCTGTTAACTGACCTTTATGAAACTGACAAATATTAAATAAAACTTGCTTAATGCGTAAAAAATAATAATATTTTGAGATCTGATCTAAAATGTCAGCAGATTAACACCGATCCGTGAGGGTATGTAAGCTTCGGCTAGTTTAGGATCGCAGTTCTTGCTTGTTTTTAGTTAGTATTTCAATTATAATCTGTATATAGATTATATGTATTATATATTTGGATTATTTATAAATTTTCAACTTTCTAATGTGTTCCATACGTAAGACGTTTTACGATTTCAATAAATATATATGTATACATTTTTTCTAAGCCTTTTCTTTCTTTTTATAAGCTAAGAATTTTAAACCGCTAGTTTGGCTTGTGTTTGCGTGTATTCTATAGCCACCTATTTAGCTGGTATTTTTGCATGTCTTAAATTTAAAAGCTGTAACTGCAGTTAACCTCATAAAATGCATTTTCAGATAAATACTTTCTCATAATTAAACTCGACTGTTTTCAAACGTAATCTTAAAACTATACGCTAAACGAACCTGCAAGTTCATTAACACTGATAACAATATTATTCAGCGTGGCTTGCATTTGGATTAAGATGCTATCATTTTTATATAACATTTTCATTTTCATAATAACACAGTTTACCTTTGGATTAACATGATATAATTTATATCTGGCAAGTCTATAAATTATATGGTGTGTGCATATTAGGTTTTCCACCCTCGCAATTTATATATGCACTGTGTATTTTGCTGGACGTGTTTGCGGTGTGCTCAACGCTGATTATCGTGACTCACATTGTTTGGCATTTGTGCGATCGCACACATAACTACGATACACACACACACTAGCACACACACACACACACATTGGCACACACATAAAATTCAATATAAATGCAAATATACAATTCGTATAGTCGTTAAAGCTCCCATATGCGGGTCTTGAAGCTTGAGAAACTCGACCAAGCGTTGCGTCTCCCAGAGAGTCTGCTTCTCTCTCTCTCTCTCTCTCGCTCTCTCTGCGTGTTTTTCTCCTTCTCTTGCGACCCATATTGATTAGTCATACATTTTACGTGCCCCGCAATAAGCCAAATGTTAGTATCTGACTTATTCCCAGACACAAAAGTCACACACACACAAATAGAATCGATGGAAATTGTGTTGCATCAAGAGTTTTTAGCATGTTCATAAAAAATAATAAATAAAATGGACATGGAGAGAAAGCTGTGAAAATGTGTATAGAACTAGCCAATGAATCAGCTGATCAATTTGCACGCACATTCAGGTGTAAATTGCGTCTTCATTTGAGCTATTCCCCATCCCAAAGAACAGTTAAATTGATGCTTGAACAGGCTAACTGAATTTCGCAGCATCTCTTTTACCAGCATTGATTTTTTGTATCTTCTTATTATGCGTTCACCTCAAGATCTAAATCTAAATCTGAATCTGTTCACATTGATAATGGTTTGGTTTTATATGCAATAACGGTTGTGATTTGATTAAGATTGATGCTACATTATTATATAACATGTACTTAGACCGTCTCAAATAGTCTAAAATAAATGATAAACATCTTGAACAGGATTTGAGTTAAGATCTTTAAATTTCATACACAATTTTTGTGTTATATATGCATAAATTTAAGCAGCTGTCTTCAATTACGTTTAGAACAATTTAATGCTATGAATGCGTGTTTTATCGGCTCTGTTTTGTCAGCTGCTCGTGATCTTATATAATGAATAATAATTAGAGCCAAGTCTAATTGCCTGTCACACGTTTATTTCCAGTTGAAATCTTTGACATTATTACTTCATACGTACGAAAATGCCAAACTGGTTGCTGGTTGCTAGTTGCTAGTTGCAAGAGGGCGCTCTAATTGAGTTGTTAATGAAACTCACTTATAGATGAGATGCGCCTCGGCAATGCCGTGAAAGCTTTCCTATTTCTGCCCCGCTCGAAAAACCAATTATCCATCTTCACATAGCAAATCAATTTGTGCTATGTGCCCATAAAAAAATGCTATACATAAGTATATACTCGTATATATATATATATATATACATAATGTGCATGTGTAGGAAAAACTGTTGATGTGCTTCTTTTGTATCGCTTTCCGATGCAATTTCCTTGTGGCTTCCTCCCCTACCCAAAAAAAAATCCAAAACAACCGAAACTGATTAAGCCATTAAAAATTCAAGCGCAAACTGTGTGCGCAGACTAACGAGCTTTTGATTAAATGATATGCTGCCCAACTTTTTTTCTTCTCTACTTTTTTGTGGGGGCATTATTTAAGTTTTCAAGTAGTTTACAATCAGAAAGTATTTAGATTGGGGACTGAATATGCATGTTGAGTAAACCAGTTTCATCTAATTAAAGCGTTCAATTGAAGTGCTTTGTAAAGAAACAAATTGGTTTTCACAAGATGGGGAAATTTTAAAGAACCGTTTAATCCAATTCACAGCAGATTGAGGTAAAAAGATATAGATAAGAATCTAGTTAAAGAGAGATTGAGTTAAATTTGGTTTCCATGATTTAAATCAATCCAACATTTTATTAATTTTATCTTAACTTAAGTTAGTTACTATTAAAATATCCAAATTACTATTTTAAGCATGGCTTTTATAAACTATATTAAATTGAGATTTCTTTTTCATCAAAATCTTCCATAAAGTATCTTAAAGTTGTACTGGACACTTAAATTTCTGCTAGTTAATGAAATCCAGCATTTTATTAAATTTATATTAACCCAAGAGAGTTTCCATCATGGTATCAATTGCGTTCTTAAATTTCATTCAATTAAAGTTCAGGCATTCACATTATTTCATTAACAGCTAGCAAAAAGTACTCAACTCATTCATTCACATTCACATTCCTCCATTCAAGCCATTTGCCCATGTTTATGGCTATGTGTGCAGTAATTTTCCTCATTTGTAATTGGAGTGAGGGAAACATTGGGGCAATTCTATGATTAGTTTTCACTCAGCAATCGCTTTTCTATTTTTTTTTTTGGGGCAAATCTCCACTAAGTGCAACTTGATGTGGTCGGTCATTGGCATTTAAACTCGTAGCTTGCAACTTCTTGAATTCATTTCATTTGGCAATTGATGGACCCATTTGCTGTTGCTGTTGTTGTTGTTGGGCATTTCACTTGCCCATTAAAGCAAAAACAAACGTGAAAATGCTCAATTCAATCATAAATTTTGTTGTCACTCCTCGCTGCCCATCCCCCACTCTCTCTCTCTCTCTCTCTCTCTCTCTCTCTCTGACTCTCTCTTTGGCATGGCTTTGCGATAACAATGCTGTAATTTGGCGAGCAGTTTGTTTATCTAACTGACTCCAATGCAATGCGATGTCGGCAATCGCTCCGTCGTCGTGGCCGTCCCCTTTAATTGAAGTGTGCCTTTTGTGGCTTTCATTGCACTTTTACTCACCAACTTATGTATATACATACATATATATACTCTAGATATCTATATATCTATCTATATTGTGGGTATTTATGGAGATGTCTATGCCCCATCGAAGCGCTACGTCAATCGGCGATTAACAAACCGAATTCGTGCAAATAATTAAAGGGGCTGCCTTGTGTTGCCCATTTGCTAGATAAATTCAGTGGCAACCACTGAGTGTATACAAGCTGGCAACGTTGTTGCACTCCATCTGGCAATGGCTGTAATTACAAGACTCTGGCAGCGACGCATGCGCCGACAATTTTATTGCTGCTGCTTGAGGATGTGGCACAGCAGCAGCAGCAGCAGCAGCAACAACAACAATAACAATAACACAATAAGGCATAATCCAATTTGCAACGCAAATTCATAGCCCACAGTCTCGCACAGGGAGAGAGCAAGAGCAGCAGCAGCAGCAACAAAAGTCACAGTTTTCTATTTATTTATTGCAATTTTCCATTTTTGTTGTTTGTGGTTTTTTTTATTACCTTTTTCATATCCTGTAACTGTTAAGTGTTTCGAAAAGTTTACCAAAAGCATCCATCTAAGAGAAAATCCTACTGATATCTATAATTTAAATATTGCAATATCAGCTCAAGAAAGGCTAAATTCAGCTAGAGTCAGCTGTGCACTATAGTGGCTATCAGGAAATTTATTTATAATAAATTGTATCAACAGATAATATTTACATTTACATTAATAATACTAGAAATTAATTTATAATAAATACTTTCAACAGATAATATTTACATTTAAATTTTTAATACTCCTCCTTATTCGCTTTACCACTCTGCCTCAGCAAAAACAAATTTAGTTAAATATAATATTTTTTTTTAAATTTGTTTTATAATTAAAAAACAAAAAAGGATTTTTTGTTTTAATATTAAACTGGTTAATAATAATTAAACGAATTTCGCTAAATGCATGTGCGGATTTTTCAAAGTCACTGAAAATCAAAAAAAAATATTGTTGGTAGTTGTTATTCACATAGACATACACATTAGTTAGTATCGTACCTAGTTACAGGGTATTCTCTAAACGAGCACATTTTGTTGCTATTTTGATTTGTACTTTTCTTGTTCGTTTGTCGTCTTATCGCCATCGAGATTGGAAGGAAGCCGCTAATGCGCTTTTTATGAAATATGAAATGCCTGCGTGTAAATCGCACATCAACACAACAACTCAGGAACAGCTATAGCCACAGCTTCAGGTTCAGCTCGATTCGGTTCCACTGCTTATGAGTCTTAAATATATTATTATGCCAATAATATAATTTATCATACATGCGACGCTTGTCGGACGCGTCGTTTCCTATGTTCGCGCAGTGGGTAAAATGCAAATTGTAAATTGCCATCTTACAAATGCAGTTTTTTCTTTTTATGCTTGTGCATAAACGCAGTTATATACTACACACACACACACACACACACACAGAGTCTGGCTAAGCAGTTGGCATCGTGGATTATAAAATAAATTCAATCAAAGCGAAAGCAATTGCAACACTCGCAACAGGCAGCAACAAAAGCAATAAAAGCAACAACTACAATGCGGTCACCCGACTGCCTGCTGTTATTGTTGTTGTTGTTGTTGTTGTCGCTGTTGCTGCTTGCTGCAGTTGCTGCAACTTTATTTTAATTTAATTGCATAACTGAGCAACAGTTGTCCGTTGTCAAGAATTGCAAGCAATTTCCGCAGCTCAGATTCAAAGCATCACCATCTCAATAAACATCAAATATGCATTTAGATTCTAAGTAATATATTTTTACGACTTTTGCAGTTTCTTAAGTGAACTTTGTGCTTTTATAGCCTTATTGAGGTTATTATATTTTATTGTATTGCTTGACTTTGCGTAAGATATTCAAGTTCTTGATCATCATCAGTTCACAGTTATCTTAATGAAACTCCTTTTCAAACAGTAGATACTACATATAGCATGCAATATTTTGGTATCACTATAGTCCATAGTAGCACACATTAATCTTTTCGATTTATAATAAAATATAAAAGCCGGCAATTTGATTCCGGTCGTCGGCAAGGGTATATCAAATTTGGCCTTAGATAGCCTTCGACTGAGCCAAATATTTAAGCATAGGAGTACACCATTTAAACTTGGCCAACTTTTACTTTATACCAAATGACCATAATACAAAGTCAAACATGGGCGTTTCACTCTTCCTCGAAAATAATAGTCATTGGCGCATCTCTGTGGAAGTCATCATAACAAATACTTTGCAAATTTGAAAGAAATTAAAGTCTTGCATTTGCAACCCCTAATAAGGGGGTGTGTGTACCCCACAACCCCCCCGCCCGACTTTGGTCGTTCGCTATAATTTGAGCTAAAAGTCTTAATTTACATGCCACCATCAAACACATTTTCAGCGCCAACGTCTCTCTTTCGTCGTATTCCATAAATTTGTTTTTTCAACTGCATTTTCAGTTTTCAGTTTCCATTGAAATACGCTGCGCATGCCCAACTGAGAGGGGGAGCGGGGGGAAATTGCTGTGGAAGTGGGGGACGGTCTATTAGACATTTGCAAATGATTATTAAAAACGAAACGAAAACTGTGTCGTAATAGCGTCGACAAAAAGAAAAAAAAAACAAAAACGCGAAAGGCAACCTCCAACAACAACAACAACTGCAACTGCAACTCCAAAAAACTGTGGCTCGATGCAGACTCTCAATTTCCAAGCATAATTTTCTAGGAATTGCAACAGCAATAAACAGCAACAGCAACAACAACAAAAACATTTGTAATGTGCCTCTAAGCAAATGCAGTCCGGAGTTGGTTTGTTTTGCTTGCTCCATGTTTACCCAAGATGCCATTTGCATATCTTTGGCGTTTTACATGGAAATTCTTAGATCATAACTATTGCAATAACCATTCAAAGGCAAATATTATTTGGTTTCGTCTTCTTCATCGTTTTAACCGGAAATACCAACCCCTGTCTCTCCCTCTCCCCTCACTTCAATCTCCTGTTTGAGCAGCTAAAACAACAATAAACGTCGATCGCTTCCTTAACAAATGTTGACAAAAATCTTCACAGCTGGTCAGCAGTTGGTTCCTCTATTTTTAAACTCCCATAACGATTGTTTGCTTATTTGTTTACTGCTGTGCCTGCTGCTTGATTGATAAAGACCAGATGATGATGATAATTGCCATGATGATATATTTTGAACACACCACCAGCTTGAACTCATTAAAGTCGAGTCTCAAGGTGAGCATTTGACAGAGATTTTGAAAAATGTTGCGTTCTTCCAGTGCTGATTAGATTGACCTTAAATTTTGTTTAATCGTCTCGCGGCATATATAAATATATTTGAAATATATTTGAAATAGTTAATGATCTTGTTTTTACGACTCTTATATACAATATTATTATAAACACATTTATAATGTAGATTAAATTGATGTCTTTTTGACTGGCTACTAAGGCCTGTGGCAATTTTGGTTGTTAATATAAAAAGGTGTATGTAAATTTGGGTAATTGGCTTGCTTTAATTATCTTTACTTTAAGCCCAATCTTTGAAAAGGTAAAGATTTCTGGCTGTCAGCTTTGATTTAGAAACATTTGTTAAAGTTGCCCCTGTATTATTACGCTCATCTTGCATGCAACAGTTAATCAAACCAACTATCAATTAACCTACAAGGTTTACAATCACCAAAAGATCTGCTGTTATTGATTTCTTGAAATCCCACACTCGGCATGCACCTGAACCCAGGATCAACCGAGTGCAAATCATTACAGACAAATCCCATCAATTTGGCTTAATGAATCAGAATTGATTTTAATGATCACTCAAGCATTCAAAATACCAAACACAATTTGGCTACCAAACGTGCAATTCTCAATCTTAAGACCGCGATTCCACTTGCCCAAATGTGTGGGCTGGCTGCCTGGCTTGCCTGCTGGCTGGCTTACTGGCTGGCTGGCTGCCTTCTTGGGCTCATGGGTCGAATGGTGCGAACGTATGTAGGTGGTTTCTTTCATGCCACAGCCTGCGAAAACAGAGACACACGAACATGGATCCAAGCCAAGTTTAGACTAATAACGTAGAAATGTAAAATCACGCAAAGTAATCATAAATTATAAACACTAGAGACGTATATGAAAAGGCAACTGGGAAACTCTACGATAGCGCAGACCAACTACACTGGAAGAATAAATTCAAGTAAATTTTACTAATGAGATTTTTGGAAATTAATATTAATATATTGATATTGAAAAGTTAAAAAACCTGAAGTGGTTAAATTAAAAAGATATTCGACATTGAAACCCGATATTAAATTCTTTATTTATTTTTTATTATGACTTTTTTTTTACTATCATTACTTATATTACAACTATAGCAGCGACTAATACATATTTTAGATATTTGTCAAGTCTGGTTCTTGAGGTTTCAGTTAGGTCAAACTTAATTTGAATACTTTATTTTTTCACTGTGTAAAAACTCAAGCCATGTTGCCCATTGCGAGTGCCTCATGCGCCTGTCAGTCAGTCAGTCAGTTAGTCAATTGTTGTTGTTGCCGCGTTGTAATTATGATGAGTGCCACTCGCTGCCAAAGATACACACACCAGATTCGGTTGCCGAGAGTGTGAGAACCGTTAAAGTATGGCAAAGCGACTCTAACTGAACAACTGGCTGACTGACTGGCCTGACTGACTCGACTGAGTGACTGACTGACTGGCTGACAAGTGTTGGGCCTCTTCAGTCTGTTTCAAATAGTTTTAGATGATGCGACAGAAAACCCGAAACCCAACAGCCCAAAAGCCAACTGGAAATAAGTAGCACAAAGTGCGCGCAGTGCTCGAAAGACGTCTGTCTCAATGTCTGCGCCTGTTTACGGTATACGGGTTATGTCGTCTAAAGTCAGTCAGTCAATCTCTATCTTTCTCTCTCTCTGTCAACTGGAAGTTCTGTGTGAAAAAGTAAGTAAGCGTCGAGTCCCTCATAATCATCATAATTGCTAAGCATCAGACACTTTACTGTACACTGATTGTAACTTCCCGATGTTGGTAGCACCGAATGACAGCAGCAACCAACAACTGTCGGATTCGTTGATCTGTATTATGTATGGGGTGAGCACGCTGAGAATTGTGTGTGTGTGTGTGTGTTGAACCATCAGAACAACAACAATAACAACCACGTCAACACTACACCTTTTCAGATTCCCCAAGATTTCAACGCACAACGGTACTTTGAATCTTTTTGTTGGCTGCCCTGTTCTATGCTATGCAGCACGTTTTTCCAGCTGTACAAATATTTGGCTTTGTATTAACTTTGGGTCAAGTGTGAAAACGCTGCAACTTTCTATACAAGTTTCTAACTCTTTTTTTTCGGATAACATTGATGGTGAACACAGTTTCAAAATAGTTTGTTAGCTTAAATGTTGAACACTTAAATTATGCAGGGTTCATTTAAAGAATAATGGGCGCCCTTAAGCTGTATATCCAATTTTTCCGCCGTGACAAGTTTTATTTTTATCATGGAACCATTTTTTTTTGAGTGAGTGATTGTGACTATGAACGCCACAAAATTTTTTGAAGATTGTTTGTATCCCAAAAAAATTCTTATGTGAAAATCTCTAATGTAAAAAGCATACATTTTTTTTGGCTAACATTTCTTATTTAAAATACGAACTTACTCTAATTATATCTTTTTTGTAAACGGATCGTTTTCCGATATTTGATCATTTATAAAAATTATGATGTTTAATATATTTTTTATGTATCTGCACCATTTTTCGCATAAAGATTTATAACTTGAGTAATTTGACAAGTTCTCAATTTAAATTTATGTAATTAAATGTATTTTGACCTTGTATTATCCAATTATCTATTCTGCATATATTAGTTCTTGTGGCACTTTTAATTTTCGATTGTTTAACTTTCAGCTCAATTTCACGCGAGATTGCTTAACGGTTGCTGATTCGATTACCCTTTCCAATTCCCACAATTTTTATAAATAGACGCACTTTAAATTGATGTAGACAAGCGTATAATTAATATTTGTTGGTACATAACTTGTCCGTTTTCCATTATAATTTTAGCATTAGTTAATTAAGCGACTTTTCAGTTCAACTGTGCTAATTTTATGCAAACTCATCCATCGACGTGAGAAAAACACACAACAAAAAACAAATAAAAACTGTAAATTTTGTAAAAACCGAAAGCCAAAATGTAAAAAAAGTTGCAGATGCGGAAAAATTGGCCAACTAGTGAATGGTGACTGCTGATGGCTGATGGCGACCTGGAAGTGGATGTGGATGTGGATCTGGACGTGGACGTGGACGCATATGTGCGCGTAGGCAGCCAGTCTTTCCAGCTGTCCAGCTGTCCAACTGTCTGCCAGTCTAACTAACCGACTGACTGGCCTGGCCCGGCTTGGCCTGGCTTATATAAAAAACCCACATGACGATACAATTTGTGTGTTGTTACTTTGTGTGTTTGGTACAATTTCATATGAAATTTTTTATTTTTTATTTTTTATTGTTGCTGTTGTTTTTGTTGCGTTAATTTATAACATTAGTCGTGTGTTTTGGCTGCCCAAAAATGAGTCGAAAAGAAAACTGTAAGAAAACTGAAGCCGCTTACGAAATGCGCAGACTTGCGACGAGCAGCAGCAGCACCACCACCGTAGCACCACCGTAGCACCATCGTAGCACCACAGCGTACCACTTGGCCAGCACTTGTGTGCATGGCCCAATGGAGCTGAAGTCGCCGCAGAAAACAAATTCAAAACCAAATCAGCGCAGCTACCGGAAGCAATTCGCCACTTAATGCACTTGAGCTCAGTTTTGCGCTACAAAATTTAAATTTCAAATTTTCAAAATTTTTGTTGTATTTGTTTTTTGGAGCTAAGCCAGTCACAGATTCCGGCTTGTGGACCAGCTGGTCTACTCCACTTGCCAGCTGGTTTTCGTTTTTGGCGAATTCCTGTCTGCTGTAATCACTCACGCACTGAGCCCGTAATATATATATCTCTATATATATCGATCGCAGGATTCATACGAGTTCCAATCAATGTTTACCAATATTTTAACTTACCTTTTGCTACGTTTCTGTTTTTTTCTTTCATTATTTTATTTTATCTCAAGTGCTGTTAGCGCAATTGAACTTTATGAGTTTGTTGTTGTCTATTGCCCAAAATAGCAGCTGCTGTTGCTGCCAGTGCTGCTGTTGCTGCTGCTGCTGCTGATTTGTATCTTAAAGATACAAAACGAAACTATGCAGTCAAGTGCGCGCTCATTGCTCAATTTTCCTGCTCCAATCGGCCACATTGGCCACAAGTGCTTTGACTTTTCTCTAGTTGTTGTGGCCATTGTTTTTGTTGTCGTCATTTGCCCCCATGTAAATGCGGAATTTCACTTGCCTAGAAATCTCTGGTTTTTATCCAAATAAGTACAAAGAGGTGGCGAACTATAAACGTTGATTTAAGCACTTCAGATTTGGTAATACGCAATACCTTCGACATACTCGTTGAAAATTGAAAGAATTGTGTTTGGAATGTGCATATTGGCAATGGTTAAATATAGATTTTGTTTTGCGTGGAGATCCCTTATGAGAATTGTTTAGTCTAGTTTAAAAATAATCGTTTGAAACCCTTATTTATTTTGTGCTTGTAGAGCTACTTTTGGTAGTTGTTCAAAACTTATTTATATTTATTTAACAATACATTTTTAGAAAAAATAGATAAATAATATTAAAAACCTTATGACAAAATCGGTGTTATGATCTTTGAAAATATGTTTTGGATATTTTTTTTTTATAAAAAATAAATTGTACAGTCAATTTGATCTTACCTTTTTTGAAGAGTTTGTGCACTAATGATGAGCAATACTCATACCGAAAACCTTATTGTTATGTATGATAAATGTGTGATAAGGCATAGCTGATTCAAAAAATGTATGGAATTTTGAAAATAATCCTTGATTTTCGTTAAGTCGTTTTACAGTAAGCCTTAAAACTATTTGTATTGTTGCCTTAAGTGCTTTCACATATACAAAAACCCACAATCAACAGAAAGTTTGTATATTAAGAGAAATACTATGATATAAACATACCATTTTTGATATACACGAAAATAAACACGAAATAGGTATTAACTGGCATTAGGCGACACGACAATAGCTGAAATTTTTGCATTCAACTATTGTTTCTTTTTTTTCGAAATTTTTAAATATATTTATATTTTTGGCTTGCGTTTAGGTCATATATATAAATTTTTTTTTGGTTGTTTCTTCATAAGAGTTTTTTTCTTTCTTCAAATACTGTGCATAATATGAGTATACGTAAATAATTCACGAAGCATATTTGATATATTACTAGACGACTTTCGCTTTTGTCTAGTCCAAGCAGGCAACTGGCAGAGCCAAATGCTCGATAGTTTCTAGCCCAAAAACCATCCGACCCATCGTTAAAAGCAAACCCAGTCGATGACATGCTGCATAAATTAAGAAACCCTACACACCTTCTTTCTCTGAAATGCTATTCGCAAAGGTGGTGCCGATGTTTGGTCTTTTGGATGTGTGTGTGTGGTTTTTTTTTTTTTAGTTTTGTTTAGTTCTACTAATCAGAAAACTGAAATCAAATTTCGCTTTTCGTTGGACTCGAAAGAGAAACCCGAAACTAATCGTATGGAACGCAGGTCACTAGACTAAACGAAATTTTGTGCTGTAGTATTTGGGTAACCAAACCAAACCAAAAACCGACGTGAAATCAAATCGAGAGCTATCTGCTGCTGCTTCTTCTTCTTTTACTGCTTCCTCTTCTTTTTAGCTTATTTGCATATGATTACTTAGTTGTGTATTTAGAAATTTCACAAAATGAGCGAAGCAAAGTGGCTTAGAAACAAGCCCAGAAACCTACAGGTAGCACACGCATCCAACTTGGCGCTGTTTCCAGTCCCATTTGAAATGAAAGCGAATGTTGTGAAGAAAGGCGGGGGCGTTGTTTCAGTTGTTGCTGTTGTTGCTGTTGTCTCACGTAGTGCATATAAATCTACTACTGATAGCGCATTTCATTTATTGCTAAGAAAGCGCATTCAATTTCAGTCAACACTCACACAAACACTGAGCTTGACCCTCTTTTTGCCAACTCGTTAAATGTTTTCTTATTGTTTTTGTTTCTGGTTTTTTTTGTTTTTTTTTTTATTGTTTGTCTTGTCTTTTTTTTTTTGCTTACCATTTAACGCACTCGTCATTTGGCTTTTGTTATGTGCAAGGTTTTAGGTAAATTACCCACCAACAATTTTCAGGTGACTTCCCAGTTAATTAGCGCTCCATCTGAGATATTTTTAGAATACAATGGTCAAATTATAGCTCATTAGAGTGCGGCATTGAAAGAGCTCGCAGTTACTGTTGTGTTCCTTGTGTACCCTATACTTATGTAGCTAACTTTCAGTTAATCCCCAAGATTTTCTACTTTTGAGATATGTTCTTAGTCGAAGTAGCTACACATATTTATTATGCTTAATGTTTATTTACTCTGATC
This sequence comes from Drosophila paracracens, assembly GCA_035044025.1. NCBI lineage: Eukaryota > Metazoa > Arthropoda > Insecta > Diptera > Drosophilidae > Drosophila > Drosophila paracracens. The sequence continues at coordinate 4,157,419 of JAWNMN010000435.1, read as the reverse complement.
GGTAAACTTGTTGAAAATTAGAAATGGGAACTGGATGGATACTCTATCAAGACATAATCCATCATCTTTTATTTGAAATGGTATCAGTCTTTTCATTTTTTAATATAATTGCCATAAATTTTACTAAAAGGTTTGTGGGTTATTTACTGTGCCCTCATTAAAGAAGGGAAAGAAAACGGTGGAAAATTTGAAGAAAATATATATATCATATAAATGTGGGAATTGACTTAAATTTTGATAAACTGTTTGAAATCATGCTTAGTTTTTCTGTTTGTTCGAATTTTTCTTTTTATTTTGGAGTACATATGTTTGTTTGCTACTAATATTCGTAAGCGGACCAGTATTAGTTATTTTTAACCACCGTCTACGCTGACCTCATTAGCACTTTGAACTTGCTAATGGGTTCTAGCTGATTTTAACCTATCATTTGCCCTCAAACACAATGCGTTGAGTTCTCATTTGATTGAAACACACACAATGAAGTCAACGGGCTGCGGGCCCATTTGATTTGTTGGCCAAAAAGCTGGAAACCTTTTATTGAGCAAAGCTTCATAAACGTTTTTGATATCTGGGTCAACTATTGATATTATGATCACGTAGTTTGGTTTTGCGAGAAATCGACCCGAGCCGCGTTGAGTTGAGTTGACTGGCTGAAAAGGCATTTCAAGATTTATGACAGCGTTGCCAGCAAAATGGCGCCGTTGTTGTTTGTTGTTGTTGTTGTTGCATTCTTTTAAGTTGCAGCGCATCCCGTTCGTGCTCCCATTTGCCACCTGCGCGATTGGATGCACTATTTTCGGTGGTGCTGTGCTACACATGTGTGTGTGTGTGTTTGTTGTGTGTGTGTCTCTGGTGTGGTGCGTGCAGCGCTTTTCTTAGGTTATTTTTAAAATGCGACAACGAAGTCGACGATGATGACGACGACGACAACGACAAACGACGACGACGCGCTCCCAATTCCGCTTTTCGATTCTCGCACACAAGGGGCAAGGGTAATGTGGTCTATAGTTTCTTTTTTTTTTTTCATTTGGTTGCCTGTCGACGCTGTCGGGGAGCATAACAAATTTGATGGCATCCAACAACCTCCTGCTCGTCAACACAACACAATTTGTTCTGAATGAGCAACGCGTTGTGCCCGAATTTTCTTATTTTCTGTTTTTTGTCGCTGCATTTGAGGTTTTACCCTTTGGCTCATTGAACAGCAGGCAAATATGATGTACTACACAGAGAAAACAACGTGTTATTTTGTTATTATCGCTAAAAATAGCAATTGTAGCGGCTGTCGAAAAATGCTACAGGGTGGTTTTGTTTCCGAACTACAGTTATATATTTATTTTGGTGTACACTCAGAGAAAACAATCCTAATTGGTACAGCTGTTGTCAGAGAGCGATAAAATTCGAGTTTCCAGAATGCCAAATAAAATGATTATATTAAGAACGGGTTTCTTTGAAATTAATGGGATTTGATTTTTACGAGAATGCTTTTTTCCATACTAAAACAGTTATGGCCTATAACATTGACTTATTACTATTATTATTGGCCATAAAAGTTGGCAGTAAACGATTTCCTTTTTTATACAAGCCCATTTTTAATCTCGATATTATTTTCACATAAACTCAAATCAGCCTTGCATCAAGAGCTTGAGTACTCAAAGCTATAAATAAACAATCTGTATATAAAATCTGGTTGCTCTAATTAGGAATGCAATATTTCTGCTTATGACTAGCCAGCTTACAGTTATTTATTTCTTATCACACAGTAATGTCGTGGTTAATCTTGTATTTATAATAGTTGCAGATACTCTGCATATCTCCATCTGCTCATCTCTCACATACTCTGGCGACACACCCTGTTTGTTATTTTATTTTTATTAAATCAATACACGCATTTCTTATATATTTTTATCTTTGTCTTGATTTTCTAATTTTCTCAGCTCTTTCAGCTGTTCTCTGCATCCACAAATATATATGTATATATATATATGTATATGTATGTGTAAAAATATATGCATCTGATAGATAGAACTGTGTGCCTTTTGTATCTCTTCCGCTCGAGGCGAGAGAGCGAATGAGTGACTCGGGCTATTCGACGTGGCAAAAAGTCGCCAACGTTTGACTTTTAGTAGCACGCGAATTTCTCAGCGCTATCAAAGCGAGATCCAACAATTCCCAGTCAAAAGCCCAAATACGGCATTAGAAAAACTAAATTATATGTTTATAATTCCCATATTGTTTGTACAAATTCTAATTAGTGAGTACGCGTCAAAAGGCCCACGACCACAGCGATCATAATATTTACGTAGCTTATGTTGTCGTTGTTATTGTTGTTGCTGTTGTAGCTGTTGTGTGTTTTTTCTTTTTTGCGTGTGTGCGTTCTAAAAACCAAAACGAGGCTGCATAACAATTAAAAATAATTGTACAGAAAAAAAAATAAAAATCATAAAAATGTTGCCATGCCTCGCAAAGAACTGAGCCAAAATATTCTGTGCGTTTTGCGTTTGAGTCTTGAACAGAAACGTGTAAAATTCTATTGCCGCCGTTTAGTTGCAATGTGTTTTTCCAACTTAATTAATAACAAAACAATTTTTAAACGCTCCAAGCTGTGCCTACTTACATATTTGTGTACATATACATTTATAAATATATATATATACATCTTTATATGTTTATTTTCGTATGTGCTTGTACCCAAAGAAATGTCTATATATAATGCATATATATAGCTAAAGTTATTTGTGTTGACCTTAAGCATCGGACTGCTGCCTGCACGTGGAAAATCTTACATATGTACTTCTAATGTGAGCATTTAGCGACTGCGCTTTACGGCTTTGCTTCACTTAAGCTCCATTTACCTCAATTTTCAAGTGTGCTGAGAGTGACTACAAAAATGTGAGACCAAACATGTACTTCGCCACAATAAAGTTCAGAAAATTGAAATTAGAGCGAATGTACTTTAGTATTTATTAGAATTAGAGTAAAGTTTCTTAGTGTGTGTTAACATAGTTTCTTTTTATACATAACTGATTAGGTTTATGGCTATCGAAATCAAAGTTTGTGTCAAATGTTAAAATAGTGGTCATAAAACTTCTAGCAGATAAAAATCTTGGTTTACGGAATGCATACAAACTTAAATATAAAACATGCTTGCCCTATAAAAAGTACTTCAAATTCAGGACAGCTTACTGTACAGCTATATTAGCTGCTGAGAATATAGTAAATCATTGACGTACATTCTAACTGTGTTTCTCACACTAACTTTCTTATTTTAATAAAACCTAAAATGAGTTTAACGCCGAGCTTATCTTAAATAGAAAGCATTTCTGAACTAAAAAGAAAGTTACTTTAAATCACTGTTAAAAGTCTTACATTATATAAATGTATACAAACAAAATTTAATATCTAAACATTTGTTTATAATTGTGGCAATTTTAAAGAACTCAAATTAAGTGTGCTTAATTCTATAGAGATCTTATTTTCTACCTAAAGTGGTTTGCTTATGCTCTTAAAGATGCTTTTGATTTTTGCGATACTAAAGCTAAGTTATGCTAACAATCCCAAGTGAATAAACATAACACACAATGTTTTTAAGAGCACCTAATATCTTTGAAAAAAGCAGAGTAATGATAATAAAGAATATATTCAGGAGCCAAGTGCCGTAAATATTAAACAACTTGCTGATGACGTAACAATTAAATGAAAAAAAGTCCCGCTTCTGTTTATATTAAGTTTATTCATTAATATGTATCTAGCCGAATAATCTCTATATCTACTTTCTTTGTACATATGCGTTCTTGTTTAATACTTTTGTTTATTTGCCCTTTTGTCATCACACCCACTCTAAACTAGCCACAATAAGCATTCGATAGACCAGTCCAGACCCGTTCAAACCATGCCAGTCCGATTCGAGTTTTGATTTTAGGCATTTATGAATACTTGAGCTAATTAATTTAAATATTGGAAATGTGTGGCGCGTAGGTCGAAAACTGCGAAAAGGCGTCGCCGTTGCCATAAGTGCCGTCAGATAGAGCCAACAACAAGTGATATCAATAAAAAAAAATCTTCATTTAGATATCGCCGATATGCCATATTGAGCAGGGGCAAACCGATTGTGTACTATATACATATAAATCAAAATGAATGCCTGCTTAAATAGTATATACTTGTATGCCGTAAGACAACAGAGTCATTTACTATTTGGGGGGGCTAATGAACTTGCCATACTGTGAATATGAAGCAATCTGCCAGTCGGACAAGACAAGACATAAATAACAAAACCCAAACCAACAACGACAACGACAACAGCAACGCCATACAAATTATACTTAAATACTTAAATAGTTAAATAGTGAGCGTATTTAAGGTATGTGTTTCCGTTTTTGGCTTAATTAATAACAGAGCACTTGAGCCTTGCATGTTTCTTTATTCTCTCTTTTATTTATTATTATTATTTTTTGTTTTGCTGAGACCAAATGTAAATGTGTCTGAAAAATGCTTTGGCCATAATTAACTGCACTTTGGCTACAGAGTACCTGTGAAATTACAGGCACACCGCTGTGCTCCCTTTGGCGCCATTCAGCTGCCAATATGAAGTGCATATTGTTTACAGCACATGCTGAGCACTCACACACACACACACACACACCTAGCAGGTTTTGGCTAATTAAGCCAAGTAGGGCAGGTATCCCACATATATAAATATATTTACATATATACTCGTTACATTTTCATTTATTATTTATTTGCCTTGAGTAATTTGCCAAAAAGTTGGCAGGCAAATAATGTATATAAACAAGAAAAGAAAAGTAAAGTGAGTTTTCTTGCTGCAGTCTTCAAATATTTATCGTTTTGGTTGCAGAAAAATTTCATTTGTTATTGCTCACCAGCATTTTGATCAGTTACACATCATTTTTTAATATTCTTATCATTATCGCTTATCGATAATTCTTTTTATTCGCTGTATCGAGCAACGGTCATCAGTTTGGTGAGTCAACTGTTATTTAAGCTTCGCTTTTATAAACATACAAATTTGAAAAATTAAACAAAATCGATAGCTTGATTGAGTAATAAAATGAATCAGATTTGGTTTTGTAAATAGTTATCGATAGTTCAACTGTGATTTAAATGCAGCTCTACATAAAAAGTGTTCTCTTTAGCGTTTATATTAAACCGATAATTGAAATTATTATTTTAATATTAAAATAATATTTACATTGCATTAATTTATTATTACATTGCATCATTTCGTTAATATTTAGTGTATTTCTGGCTGACATTAAATAAATAAATATCTGTGCAAATCAGTGCAAATCAAGCCTTTACCCATTCATCTTGGGATCAGAGAATAAAACACTTTTGTATACATGGCTATCATTTTGTTTACTTTTTTTCGCTTAACAAAACGTTGTCTTTCGATTGTGTTTATTGTTTACTGTGTTTTCTTAAATGCTTCGAACGTGCTAAATATGTATTTTGCACTTCATTTTTTTGTTGTGATTATTTTTTAAAGTTAATGGCGAAGAGTTGCAAAATAAAATGGGCCCTCGCTTGAGATATTTTGTTGTTGCTTTTGTTGCTGTTGTTGTGATGTCCACTTTTGGCAGCTGTTCATATATATACGTAAATAATTATATAGGTACTCATGTGGCGTATAAATATAGTAGTATGTATGAGAGAATATGCTATCAAAATAAATACATAATAAATGTGGCATGACGACTGCTGAGACCAGCATTGAGCATTGAGCACTTAACTCATTTTTGTGATTATTGCTTCCTGTATGTATTGCAGAATTTGTGCGCAAGTATTTGTGAGAGCTTAGATTGTTTTGCTGTGGCGTACTTGGGGTGAAATCGGGCATTCAACTGGCGAGCCAAGAAGAAACAATGTTACAGAGCCAGATACAAAAGTATCTTTCGCAAATAGAGAGATACTCCGCTGACTGTTCACACAAATTAGCGATTGGTAAAGCGTACCTGCTTACTGATTACACACACACACACACACACATACATACACACACACGGACAGCAAAGTCAAGCAATTAGCCAAGTTAAATACATAATGCATTTCTGTCTGGGCCAGCTACTGCACAGTCCGGCTGTCACTGTCGACGTCGACGTCTTAACTTGGCTAGCAACGCTGCCAAGCATTGAGTTAAGTCGGCTGCAACAAAGTATATATTTATATATCTTAAGCCATGCCGTGACCGATAAATCTGCTAAAATGCTCGAGCGAAAAATGATTGCGGATTGTTGTTTAAGCTCCGATTCGGCTTTGGGATCTGCCTCAGCATCTACATCTGAGTTATGGGCTGCACTTTAATTGGCGGCTTTTGGTTGGCCACCGACTTGCAGCTGATCTATGCATATTATGGCTGTGCTTTACGCTAAGCGAAGTACGAGATAGTAACTTGGCCACCAATTTATCTGCTTAAGAGTTTAATCGTTGCTAAACACAACAACCATTTCACCATTTTAGTTGTCCCAGCAATTGGGTCAGCTGCGTGCTGCACGGCAACAACAACAGCAGAAGTAACTCAAACCGCACGTTTCTCGCATTGTCAAATCGTTCTCAGCTAACGTATCTATATCTGTATCTGTATGTATGTATCTGTATCTATGACTGACTTTTTTTTGGCCTTTGATGCAGCTTGTTTTGGACTTGTTTGTTGGCATTCTTAGCAGCCAATGCCACAGCCAGCGACAATGGAGCGTTAAGTCTGATCTGGCATTCTGCAATAAAATATAGATACAATTTTCACTCCCACCCCCCGCGGTGGCACTATAATAAATTATAATAATACATAATAATAATATTGTTTAAAAACATTGTGCACACAGCAGCCAAGCAAAGAGCAGTCAGTGTCGCCATAAAAACTATCCCAAAGTTTTAAGCTATCAGACATGGAAATAGGCACGATTGAAAGTTGTTCTCTGGTGTTGACAGGTTTTAGGCTTGAAATAATATGCTAATTGGCCAAGATCAGCTAAAGATTAACCCACAAAAACTAATCCTACGAGATAATAAACAAAAGAATTTTATATGCGAAGTCAATTATATTATATTTGTGACAATATGTCACATTCAAGTATAGTAAATAAAATATTTCTCTTAATCCCAAAAAATATCCAGACCTACACAAATTTTTTACTTATATTATAAATATTTTAAGCGATTGTGCTCAACGTTTCTTAAATATCAAGATCACCTAGAACAACAAGTTCAGAGTTGAAATATGACTCCTATTCTAGACAATCATATTTTCCCACACTACTGCTGAGCCCAAGAAACCAGCTATAACTTAGCCACAAATATCTCAGAATTGGGTTGAAAATAATATTGAAAATATAGAGCTACCTATCTGTAACTACTTATCTATGGATATGTGACAGCATTTCAGGTTGGATTGCACCCAAATATCATTTACCAGAGTCACCCTCTAAGAAACCAGCCAAAAGTAGCTAATTGTCAGCACTGGTTTAGATATGTTGGCAACGCCAGTGGCAGGTTAACTTCAACCAATAGCTGCTGGCCTTGGTTACTGGTTTCTAAGCCGAGCTGAGTGGCTCCCAACACTTGAGCCTATAACACCATGTGTGTGTGTGCGTGTGTGAGTATGTTTGTGGAAGTCTGTTGCGGTGTGTGTGTGTATGTGTGTTTGTGGGTAATGGCAGAGATTGAAATGTCATTGTTGTCAGCTTATCGTTTGAAATTAAAGCCCCAGCAAAAAAGATAATCTAAAACTCGAGCTCAAATTCGCTGCTTAGTCAACAAAAAAAAAGAAAAAAAAGTAAATTGTACATTTTGCTAACACTTCAAAATTGTTTGTTTTGTTTTTGTGTTGCTTTTACTTCATTTATTTCTGTTACTACTGATCCTACTGTTACTTCTGTTATTTGTTGTGTTTTGAAAAGTATCTCAAACGAAAAGTTTGTCGTTCTCTGAAAATGTTTATCAAAGCCTTAAAATTCGTTCGGTGCCCATTCACAGCTAATGTCTTAAGTCGCTTCAAGCGCAAGCTAAAACCAACCAAAACAATGTCCGATGATCTGGACGAGCTGTTTCTCTCACCGATACCGGCCCCAACTCCCGTCGAGCTGCAGCAGTGCATCTTGTTTGGCTTCCGCCGTCGCCTCAATCCCGCCCAGATACTAGAGGAATGCCACAGCGCATTTGGCCCATTTGCGCCAAGTGCGTCGTATGTGGCTCGATGGTATCAGAGATTTCAAGAAGGCCTCTTTAACATTGACGATCGTGACGATGATGACGATGACGACGACAAGGAGTGGTGTGGGGGCGGTGGCGGTGGCAGTGGGCGTGGCCAAACGCCAACCACTTGCAGTGACTACAATGACTACGTCAATGATAATGACAATGACCATGGCCTACTGCCGCTGGTCTTGCATGATGTGGGGCTGCTAAAGGATAGTTATGACAATGATGTTTATGATCAATACAATGATTATGGTCATAATGATAATGATGATGATGATGATGATGGGCACGTGATTAGTTATTGGCACGGCTATGGTTATTTGGGTGGCAAGCACAGGTATCTTTAGTTTAATATCCCCCCCTTCATAATAAATATTTTAACTAATTTCGATTTCTTTTGCTTTCTTTTTGATTTTATTTTAAACAGCGGAATGTCGATAAGCGGCTTGCCGCCATTGCCAAAATCTCTTAGCGGTTTCAACAAGCTGCTCGGCTCCGATTCGGGATTACTCAGCGATGTTGAGGCACAGCAGGAGTTGGAAAACAGCAATAACAACAACAACGACAACGACAACAACAAGGAGAACGAGAGCGGCAACAAATTAGCAAGCCAAATAGTTAGTGATAACAAAAGCAACAACAACAACAACAACAATTTGAACAGCGATAAGCAGGCATCGAAAGACAGCAGCAGCAAAGATAATGCAAACGATAAATCAGCAACGGCCACAGCAGAGTCAGCCTCAATAACAACAACAACAACAACAGCAGCAGCAACAACAAACCTGGCTGCCAATGCAAGTAAAAATGAAAACAATACAACAACAACAACAACAACGACAACAGCAGCAGCAACGACAATAATAACAACAACGAAAGCGACAACAACAGCGCCAAGCTCACCTGCAAAAATCAATGTAACGGGCAGCACTCTGGACGCTCAGATAGCGACGCTGCGAAAGGAAATGGTAAGTTGATTGCCCACCAACCAAGCAACCAGCATTTGGCTAGAAATATCTTTCTGCTATATATACAAGTATATATATATATATATATATATATACTCTATAAAGTGGGGAGGTATTTGGAATTAGTTGTCAAGAATGTAACTATTATTAGGGTATCCATTCCAATTTGTTTATAATTATAGGAAATTTTTATAAAAGATTATAGCACTTGTTTTGGTTATTTAGCAAATTGAAATGGGTTCAGTTAGATTAAAATTAATTTTTTGGTATTCAGTTAAATCGAAGTTAATTTTCTCTTCATGAAAATGCTGGGTTATCAACTGGATTTAAACACACAATTCCTTTATGAGAGAAAATAGAGATTCCGTACTTATCCTTAATTTATATTTATATATACAGGGTATATTTAGGGGTTATCACATTTGCAAAGCTCTCCCTTGCTCGTGAACGAAGAAACACTTCATCACAACTCCCTGCTAATGAAATATACCAATTATTCATATGACCTTCTATTGAAGAGTATTTGTATTTCGTCTAACTGAAGAGTGATTTATAACGCTTCTGCTTTTGATCACAATTTGGTTTGGTTTGCGTTTTGGTTGCTGGCCTTTGCTTCTGCTTTAGCCACAGTTTTTGGGGCGCGTCATTTGCATATGAAATGAAGCTAAGAAATTCTGTTAACTTCTGCTGCTGCTGCTTCGGCTGGTTTACAATCAAAGTGAAAATGCTTCAACGAACGGAAATGATTTCGAGCTGCGCATTTGTTGATATATGTAAATATGTATATGCATGCATGTGTATATATGTATGTATGTGCCGGCTGTCAGCACTTGAATTCCAAAACAGCAATTTCAGATTTCACTGTTTGAAAATTCTTCAGCATTGGCTTGCACATTTTTCATTACTGGCAGCGAGTACTCCTCATAATCATTTGTTAGTTCATTTTTGTTATATTTTTTGGTTTTTGACTTTACACAATAAAAATTGCATTTTTGGGTGCAGCTTTCCACAACTTTGACTTGAGTGATGATGTTTGTTGAGCGTAGACTTAACAGTAATGATTCTTTTTGCAGCTGCAGCTGAATTTTAATTCGCTCTCTAACTTATGCACTTCTATAAAAGCGAAAAAGAAAGTAAAGCCGATGTCGCGACAACTTTCAGTTTTTCCGGTGGCAGAGTTCATGAATATTTCAGGGCATTAAATAAGCTCACCCCGAGACTAAACTCCAAACTTTGACATTGTCGCGTTGTCGCTAAGCTGATATAAATGACCATAAGGCAGTCAAATGGTAATTTTCGTGCGAGTTGGGTCAACAAAGCGAAAGATGCAAATGCAGCTTTAATTCATTAAGTCGAATTGGCAAAGCAATTATCTTACCAATTCAAAATAGCCAAACCAAAAATAGTATGAGCCAGAGAGCGACGCAGAGAGAGCTGCCCCAAAGCAATGGGGCGGCCTTTGGCTTTCAAGTTTTCCACGTTTTGTTTTTTGCTTTTTGTTGTGTGTGTGTGTTTTTTGTGACATTTAACCAAGATGCCAAACACTTTGTCAGAGTTGAAAGCGCAGGCGCAATGCTTATTTTGGCGTTAGGCTCTTCAAATAATATATTCATTTGACAACATGCCTTGGGGCATAAGTATGAGCAGGCAGCAGCAAGGGGCGACAGAAAGAGGCGTGTTTCTCTGACTCTGATGTGAGAAAATGTAGCTGCAGGTCAATCTTATAATTGTGCTGCATCAAAACTAAATGGGAATTTAAGTCAGCATCAAAGTCTGACGTACAATAAATATTTGCAAATACTCTATGCGATTTTTCGAAAATTTCGATGCTTTTATAATGAGTTATGCCGTTAAGAGTAGATACGTCTATAAAAGACTATTTCTGAAAATTGTTATTCAATGTAAATCCTTATATTGGTTAGATTATAGAATTTTACTCTTAATTCCATGATATTTATTGATAATCTAGAGTTTTGATTTGTCTTAGGTCCAAAAAGAATTTAATTTTTATATTAGTTTTTATTTATTTTTTTAAATTTAATTCTCTTTGCCTCAATTCACTATCATTTTTGTTGTTATATTTTCTGTATTTAATTTTTCTATTATTTTTTTTTTTATATTACACAAATCGGAAACTTAATTAAATATTCAGTTTAGTTTAAATGACCTTACGATTTAATTCAGGTTTTACATAGAGTTGTTTAAAAATGCGCACGATTTATTGTGGTTATAGCTTAAAACAAGAATTAACACATGCAATATGTATATATATATATATATAGAATATGTGTGTAATTAACGGGTCACAGCTGAAGCGAATTTGTATCTGTATCTCAAGTTACATCCGTTTGCGATGCGAACTCAAATTGTGTTGGAAGTTTTTCACATACGATTTGAGGTATTTGGCTAGTGCTTTTCAGCTGATACGTTGATCACGAACTGCACATGGCATTCGCATGTGAATTGTGACACGGTTTTTTGAGGCTGCCACCTGACTTGTCTATTGGTCTTTATAACTCTGTTGGCCAGGCCCACATGCACGGCCTGTGAGCCAAGCGTTGGCCAAGTGCTGCCCGAAGTTGTGCTCTTGACCAAGCCTCAGCGCCATCATCATCCCAACATTGTTGCTGTTGATTTTGTCGTTGACAGTTGACAGTTGATTTGTAATTTGGTTTGTTTTTTTTTTATTATTTTGTTTTTGTGATTTCAAATTTTTTGTTGCTGCTGCAATTAAATAAATTAAAATTTGTCTGCGCGCTTGCGCAATGATTTAACATTTGTAACGCAACTGCGACTTGTTTTTAATTGCAATTCGATTGGGCTTTGTGGGTTACACATAGTATTTGCTAGCCAGCCAGCCAGTCAGCCAACTGAGGCTTGTCTTAGCCGGGTCTAAAGTCTAATGCTGGCCACAAAAAAAAAAACCTTTCACATTTTATGCCTAGCTCCGGCGACCTTTTGTAAAGAACCTGTTTAATGGTACACCAAAGGCGTAGGTGTAAAACTAAAACAAAACTGCAATTGTGGTGCGGCTGAGGTTGGTGGTGTTTTCGGTGGTGCTGGCTGACTAGGAGCGGCCACGTTTCGAGTCTATTTGTTGCCCCACAAAAACCAAAACACATCTAGATTTCTGTTTGCTGCAACAGATTTTGGCCTTTTTGTGCTCCGTATTGGGGCGCCAATTTTGTGGCAACTAAGTACGTTTAAGCATTTAAGCCATTTGGCAATTTGCATGCCAGTTGTGCAATAATTCTGTGGCACTTTTTTTGTATTTGTTATTTTTGGGTCAGGCGTCATCTGTGGGCTGGGCAATCTTCAGTGCTCCCCTATTTATTTTGTGTTACCTGTTGGCTGTTACAATTAAATTACAAATGTTGCTATGTGTCTTGTTACCAATTACGCTCCACTTGCTGTTGTTACCGTTATTATTGTTGCTTTTGTTGCTATGGCTGTTTCACGCGCTCAAAGTTAAAGCCAAAAAATGCCGGACAACGCCAACGCGCGCCCAATGACACAGTAATTGGTCATTGTTTTTGGCCAACCAATTGTTATACCCTACGCAAAGAGAAGTACCATAAATTATGGCATGATATATGCGGCGTTATGTTATACGCGAGTGGCAGGCTTGACCTTAGCAAACCTGTTTATAAATTACTAATGCAGTCTATTTTAACTGATATAAAATATAATAGTTAAAAAATTTATGTTTAGTAATAGTGATTTCATTTATTGTTTATTTAATTGTTTTAACAAACTTAAACAATAAAGAATAAAAATGCAAATAATTTGTACATTCAAGTACCCGTTGAGGAAGATATTCATATTTGAAAGATCCCAGATATGTAAACACTTAAAAATTAACAATTATTATTAAAAAGTATTTTGATATTTCTTTATTCATTAATTTCTTATTTGTTTTTTAACATTTCACAATTTTTACATAGACAACAATTTAACTGATTACATTTTAATTATTATGCATAGTTATATTAACTAATTGATGAGAAAGACAGTTTTTTTTGTTGGTTTCTTGCATCTTTTTGATTAATATGAATAATTTGTCATCGAAGGCATGATGATTGTGGAAAAACTTATTGCAATTATGTGCTTACACTGATTATTCAAATTAGTCGCGTTGATCAACATCATCGCTGTCAATTTCCTCATCTGAATCATTATAGCGACACTTTCATAAATGTTTGCATATCAAAATATTTGATGATTGAGTAGTTTGCAACAACTAACTTGTCTTATGTTGGAAATGCTTTTAACAAAATCGAATTCATATAAAATTGCCAGTGTTGTGCTGCCAAAAATTAGTTAATTAATTAAGGCATTTTATGATGAATGTTTTCTATATAAAGAAAGTTAGTAATAAATCATTATGCATATACATATAGAACACTTAATTATGCAACATTATGTATATAGTAGAGTATTAAGCTAGTCGTTCAATTGTTCTCTGGATGTTTGCTACCAATGGATAAACATTTAAATTTACTCGTTTACAATTACGCGCGGCCTGTCGCCGGGCCTCGAATTGGGGGCTGCGGATTGCGGACAGCGGGTCTTTGGGCCTGGGTTAGTTTGCCTTTGTTTTTTGCAAATGTTGCGGTTGAATGATTAACGATTCAAGCTGTGAACTGTTGGTGGGTGTGTAACGAACAACACACACACACACACACACATAGTACATGCTCACATACCTATTGCAATTATGTTAGTTGGCCGCTTTTGCTTTCAATTGTTCAATTGCTCTGCTCAGCTCAGCTCAGCGGCAACTATAAAAAACCAAAGAAATTGATACTCTTTCGTACCTACATGTGGGTACATATTTATTTATAGTTATTTCTTGCTGCTTTGTTTTTTTTTTCTCTCTTTTTTTTTTTGCAATGTGTCGTTTGTAGCCAGCCGGTTCAATTATGAAAACTGAAAGTAAACATTTGCCGAAGGTCAGCAAAGCCGTTAATATTATTAGATCAGCTTTCAAAAAAATGCCATAAACGCAATTATATTATGCAAACTTCAATTTATGTCAATTGGCCAAGCCAATGATAAATTGCCATATTACGATTATATCAATCAATATAGATTGTGCGATAAGCCCGAGACGGAAGTTAGTTGGTAAATGTATGGAATAGATAGTCTTTTGAGTTATAGGCACGTTTAGCTTGTTCATATTGTGCTTAACTAAGTATATATTATGTGTTTTTGATAATGTTATTGTTCTGCTTGAGAAAACCGGTTGATACTGGGATCTGAACACGGAGAGAGTGAGGAAGAACGAGACTCTGTTGGCTGAAGTGCATGCAAATTGATTGAGATGCTAATCTAGATGCTCGTCAAATAAAATCGGCAGTCTGAGTTGATTTTCTGCTTCCTTGGACCACAACTCAATTTTCATTTCAACATTTTTTTTTTTTTTTTGTTCGAGCTCCGATTGATTTCTAGGCCTAAGCCAACTACGGACAAGCTGTCTAGTTGACTTGCTCATCTCAAAGCTAGTTAATTTTTTGTCGGTTTAGACAGCTTTTCCCTTGGCCTTCGCCTATTTCTAGGCAGTGGAAAAAACCACATGCATTCCATATTAATGAGCTGCCATCCGGAGTCGGATCCTCTCTCGCTAAGCCAAATGAAGCTCAATTGTTGTTGCTGTTGCCGGTGCTTTTCTTGTCGCACCCAATGTAGATTGAATAATAACACTTTTTTATATTGCAAGAAAACGCATTAAACAAAAACAAAAAAGAAAAAACTTGCAACAATGGATGAAAAGCTGGAGTTGAACTAATCAGCGCAAGCATGCAGACATTAAGCCAAAGACAGCGAATTAAGCCAACTAATTCCCTAGTTGCTGTGCTGGCTCGCAAATTAAATTTATGAACAGAGAGAAAAAAAGAAGGCAGCAGCAGCAGCAGCTGCCACATTAGCCGCAAGCCGCAACAAGCAAACCCAAGCAGCAGGGCCAACTTAGTGAGAAGAAATGCATCAAGCCATGAAATGACTTTTTATGGCTTTCCATAAAACGGCCTTGAACGCATTCGATGTTCTTTCTATTGCATTTGTTGCGCTCGGTTTCGCTCTCTCTCTATCTCTCTCTCCCTCCTCTCTCTCTCTCTTAGCCAAGTTTCTTTTTCTTCTTCGATTGTTTCACTTTATTTGGCACAAGCCACAAAGCAAAAGCTTAACAAATCCCTCGCCACAACATTCAAATTCATTCTGCCTGCCCAGCGTAAAAGATTCATTTGAATGCGTCGCGAATTCGTTTGCTGGCCTGGTCACACTTGAAGATTCGTATTCGCATTCGCCATTTTGTATCACCTGCATAGATGTTTTATATGTTGCTTGTGGGGTTTAATGAACTCTCTTGCCAGTTATGTTGCGTAAATGATATATGATATAATGATAAGCGTACATGTGGTAATGACCCATGTAAAAGTCGTCTTTGCTTGTTCTGTGATTTATAATGATTTCCTGGAAATTTACATAAGAAAAAGTATCCGAGAGTTGCTAATGTTATTCTAAGCAATGTTTACATCGGATCATAATGAGCTATGCTAAATTTGGTTTTTTTTTCTGTTTGCTGATAGATCATAGCTGGTTTTCTCAATCTACAAAAGCTGCTTTAAAAACGTGCGCTGACTTTAAATGATTATGGGTTGAGAAATCTAAGCAGCCCCTAAAGCGCTATATTTTTGCTATTTTTTGACAATCTCCTATTAATCTAGCTTTGTGTAGTGATAGAAACATGTTTTGATTTTTAAAGATTAAATTGGTAGAGATATGTTGTTCTAAAATTCTATTTGGGCTTATCGAATGTTGGTTTTTTTGTGGCACAGTTTTATGTGATCATTAAGCTTATCATTTTGAACAATCAGTGGGGATTTTAGTACTTATCAAATCGTGTTCTTCGCACATGTGAATATGTTAAGTATAAAAATGTCAAGCATTGCATACAAAAACTTAGATAAGATCGATTAAATTCTTTAAGTATCGACTACAGTTTTCTGCCTGAATATATATTTACGAGTATATGTCGTCTGTCATCATATGAGTGTGATGTAACTTGTTGGCGATCAGAAGAAAATGTACTCGTTCACTTACAGGAAAGGGAATGTAATTCTTTTATGATTTATTTTATTATGTTGTCGCTTCCGTTGCTTATTTCAACGTCTTCCGCTCATGCTGTGCTTCTGCTTAAATTTCTTCGTTCTACGGTTCGGTTCTTAAATTTAACGATGGCGTCATTCGAGTAATACTTGTTGTGTGTACACCTTTCTTTCGAAAAGTCCACCTTCCGGCGGCGTAACTCATTGCGTCTTCACTGCTTATGCGATTCTTCTGTGCCTGCTGGGGTCAACGTCACTTATAACTGTGTGTCGCCACCACACCTACCCCGCTCTCATCATTTTGCCGTGTGGCAACCTTTGCATGCATCATGCAAAAATCAGCGAATGGAACCAATGTCAGTCGCGGTTCAAGTCCGGCTGCGATTATATCACACACACCCAGCAGTGCCAAGGCACAGGGGCAACTATACAGATACCCGCACCCCTCCCTCCCTCCCAACTTCAAGCCATCAACTCTTTTTAGGAGTTGCATGCATAATTAATAACGAAATGATTTGGCGCTGGACTGCGAATCGAAATTGAAGTTGCCTTTGCTTGCCACATGGCCGCAGCGGGTGGCCGCAACTCCTGCAACTCCAAAGTCTCAGCTTGTTGTTCTTGTTGTTGTTGTTGTTGCCTCTGTCTTGCGGCTGTCATGGCGTCCACTAATGATCTATGCGGGCGCCCAGTTGCTGGCAGACTGGCAGCCAAAAGGCACCTGCGAAAATAAACTACACAAGTTCCTCGAACTATAAATAAAGCGGATTAATGTAAATGCCCTGTAGGGAATGAGGAATTATTGCCAAGCAGCCAGTCAGCCTCAGCCAATTGGGAAAGTTCTTTGCAGTGCAGTGCAGTACAAAATTAGCCAGACACACACGCACACACACACCGGGGTGTAGAATTTGCATGTGTGCATTCCTTGCCCTTTCACACAGGAAACACTCCGACGGCAACAACATCTGAAATCGAAAGTCTGCTGTTAATTGCCTTGAGAGATAGAGAAACAGAGAGAGAGAGAGCGAGAGAGAGAGAGCGAGCGAGAGAGGGAGGGAGAGGAATGAGAGCAATGATTGCTTTAAGAAACATTGTCACTGTTATTATATCATTTTACGCTCAATAAGTCGGTTCATAATTGTTGCATCGCGTTGGAGGCGACGTTAATTGTGGCAACAACCCGAAAATGTTGGCCAGGAAACAGGTTACAAGAGACAACAACACCCAACAACTAACTGATCGTTGATAACGACTTGGCTTACATTCCATCAGCAATTTGATTGCGTTGCTGTCGTTGTTTTTTATGTTTGTTGTTGGTTCGTCATTTCTGGCTAATGCTTTGCAACTTAACCAACTTCTTGTGCAGCTGACTGTGAAATTCACTTTTAAATTTGCTCTTTTTTATTTCCACTTTTTTTTTTGTTCGTCTTCTTCTGCTGAAAGAGGAGCGTAAAAAAAATAAACAAACAATTTAAACATGATTTTCATTTTATTTGCCCCGCCATTCGAAACGCAACAATAATTTTTCAACAATGGCGCAGACAGTTGAGTTCTGAAAGCAGAATAAGTCATTTATAATTATTTAATATGTAGCAATTGGCTTAAATTTGATAAAAACTGTAGTCTATATAAGTTGATCCAGTGTAGCAAGAATAAACAAGTGAAGGAGCTATTTTGCCTACTAAATTTAAACAAACAAAATAATACTTTTAAATCCCCAAATATGTAATATCTGAAACTGAGGTCACGGCAACCAAGGCTGTTGTAGTTAAGAACTATAAAAGTAATAAATATAAGCCCTGCCATCGCATCGTTAATAACACACGCTAGTTAAAAGTACTGAGTCACCATGGCTCTAAAAATAATTATTTACAACATGTATTTAAATATTTATGGTTGCTTTTTGCAAGGTAACTTAACATGATTTTTCTGAATACTCAAAATTTATTTATTTCCTCGGGTATTTAGTAATTTATTAAAAAAGAGAATGATTTACAACTCGACTTGACAACTTGACGAATATTTTGGTTCTTGGGAATACTTGAAATTGATTTACTTTTAGTGCTTTGTAATTTGTTTTAAACTTATTCCATATAATTGTGTATGAATGACACCATTGTTAATGTTGATTATAATTGTTTGATAATATTTGTTCAGTTCCTTCATCGTCTTAAGCATCTTATGTCAACTCTTTGTAACTGATACATAATGCCACATATAACATATATAATATCGATTTCCTCCACAGTTGTCTACCCCCTTTGCAACCTACAACACTGGATTTCTTTTCTATATTTGCTTTGTTCTTTCCTTTTTTTGTATACTTAATAGTATTTTAGTGTATTTTTAAGTGCAGCAGCGTGTAAACAATAAGCCGACAACATGCTGCGATTTTCAATGGTTATTTAACGTACTGTTATTTCTTTAAATGTTATTTACTGAATTGCCAGATTTGCTATCAATGCCTATTTTTTTAACTATGATTCAGTATTGTATTTCGAGCTAAATGTCAGCAATGCCGCCGATTCTAAGCTTGGCCTTTGAGCATTTAAGTTTTTGTACTTTGAAGTTTACAGCCTTGTTGCAATACACTTTTTTGGGTGGCTTTTGAGAATCGAGCTGCGAAGGTTGATTGTTGGCTAATTGAAAACTAAGTAGACAAAAGCCAACCGCTCTTAACGGCTCCACTTGCCACGCAGACAGACGCGGACACGGCTCCGTGACTAATTATGTGCGAGTCACTGAAGCCAAGTTCCGTTGGGGGGATATATAAACATATATTTATATATATATATATATCGAAATAAACGTCATGGCGCAATGGGCTTATAAAGTATATACATAGATACATATATATATACATATGTATATGTTATGCCTATAATATGCAAATTGTGTGTTGCTTTGGACAATTGTTGCAACGAGGTGTGTCATAAACACTTAAACAAATATATTCATATATGTATAATATATATAAGCAACTATTTGTATTGCAATATTTATGTAGTTAAGACTTTTGTGATGGCGCAGAAAGATGAAAGCCGCGCAGCACGTAAAACTCACATAAAAAATTAATAAAAATTTATTGCAATTTTCCCATTGGGGCGGCTGACAAATGCATTGAAATCGCCAAACGGCCAAATGACATGCAAAAAGTGGACACAATGCAACAGTCTCGTAGGGGTGGAGCAGAAGCAGGAGCAAGAGGAGGCAGAGGAATAATGGGGGTGGGGCATCTAAATGTGGCTCAGTCGAATAAATAAACAAATAAACATTCGCTGGGCCGCTTGCCGCAATCAAAATAAAGTCAACAGCATTGGATCAGGAGAGCTGTGTGCATTGTGGCAACCATTAACTCCCAAGTGAAAGTTTTGCTTCATATGTGCCCCCCACCCTCTCTTCCCTCTTCCCCATCCCCCATTCCCATGCAGCTCCAGCTTTATCCATAGCTCTCCAGCCCGTGGCTTTGGTTTTTGGTTTTGTCTTGCGTTGACAGTTGCACACAAATTACAAAAATTAGCGCTCACATGCAAAGTGCAGTCGATGGCAGCGATGCCTCCATAATCTTTGCAATCTGCCCCCAACTCTTTTCCACTTTTCTGCTACCCCTACACAGGGAGAAAAAAATTAAATCAAATTAAGGCATATTAGCTATAAGAATGCTCCACTCAAACTAAACAAATAAGAAATCTGAAAACAAGCAAAATGATGATTTGTTGTCTTGGGTTTGAATATTTGTTTAAACATATATTTTTATGTTAAATTTTTTTCGTTTTGTTTTGCAAATATTTTCTTTATATTTAAAAATATTATTTATATTTTTAAAAGATGATTTGTTAAAGTTCGTTTTGAATTGACTTTTATATAGTTTTCGACTTCCGTAATTGTGGTTTAATGGAGCAGAAATGCTCGACTTTGGCAGCATTCATCTCCCGTAGACTATCAAGATGGTAATTGTGTGTATACTGATGAACTTAATGTGTTTTTCTCCCTGTGCACCCCTGCAACTACTCCTCTCTTTAAGCGCGGCGATTGTTCGTTTGGGTCGCTGATGTTGCGCTTGCGCCTGCGCTCTTCTGGGGCGCATTTGTGCAGTTAGAAAATGGCAAATGCCAAATGGGGGCATGCAGCAACTGCGCGACAACAAACAACAACTTACATGATGATGGGGGCCTACATGCCCCATGCACAACTCAATGGATTAACATACCCACAGCACCGCACTTAATTTGCCCAGGGCCAAACGTAGAGCGAGGCAAACGAATATTTACCGCTGCCCCAAAGGCATGCCACACGATGCAACATTAGATAAATCACAGAGTGACAAATATGCTCAGATATTAGATATTTAAGCCACAACTCGAATTGGTCTCTTTCTCTTTTTTCTATCGCAGCATCTAATTGTGCACTTTTCTGCCGTATTTCAACTTTGGTTGGGGCAAAATTAAACATTTTAATATTCGGTTATAGCTGAAGATATTGAGCAAGCAAATCCTTCAGAAATTTATATATTCTATAAATAAAATTAAACAAATTTTTTTTTAAATTTTATAGATGAACCAATCCTATTGAATTATTTTTGTAATAGAGCGGATTATTGTGTTTTAATTAAGTTCATTAGCTAATCCGCCTGGATCACTTTCTGTGACATGTGTGAGTCTTGTAAAATGAACAGCATCTTGAAAATGCTTTGCATTTAATCATCAGATAAACTCTTTGATAAAAGTGATGCAGTTGTTAAACTTGTTTCATTTGATCGTTTGCTCGTTTTTCTCAATTTTTCATGTTGTATGATTTTATTGCCATATAAACTTTAAAATGATCTGCTTTTCATACCTTAACTCATC
The DNA here is from genome assembly GCA_035044025.1 of Drosophila paracracens. Taxonomy (NCBI): domain Eukaryota; kingdom Metazoa; phylum Arthropoda; class Insecta; order Diptera; family Drosophilidae; genus Drosophila; species Drosophila paracracens. The sequence goes on along the minus strand of JAWNMN010000435.1, from coordinate 4,136,287 downwards.
CGTATTGCCTTGACACATGCGACTTATTGAGACAGAACTTTTCAATATTTTATGACTGTAGCTGTTTTTAATTGCCCTTCCATAACGATCTGTTAGACTCGATATGTTGGCACTCTTTAAAAAGAATCTGTTTACTGCTGGCAAACAATCAACACCTTTTTGGTCCAGACGGAGAAATTTTAATGAGTTGCTCGCTGCGTTGTGGCGGATGCTGTTGTTGCTGCTGCTGCTGCTGCTGCTGCTTTTGTTCCAGTTGCCGTTGCAGTTGTTGCAGCATTTGTTGCAGCCCCTAAAGCTGCACAGAAAATACTTTACCTCAATTTTCGGGTATGCTGTTGCCGCTGTGGCAGCTTTTGTTTGTTTGGCTTATCAATCAGTGCGGAATCAGCCACAAAAATGTTGCGTAATTTTGCATTGCAGACAAAAACACACTAAAACAAAAACAAAACAATAAATTTGTACACACCGTTTTATTTATGGCCGCGTAGCAGTTTTTGGCCACCGTTTTGGCCCGGCAACTTTTATGTTGTAGTCGCTGCGCTTGTTGTTGTTGCTACTGCTGTTGCTGTTGGGGCAGCTGCGTGTGTGCAATTGAAACTCGTTGGAGATGCTTGCATCGGTTGAATGTGTGTCTTAGTGCCACTAGGTAACTGATTTCAAAGCTGTTCGCACGTAGAGATGGTCACGTGTTAATCCATTAGCAAACGATATTAAAATGGGAAATTTACGATAAATATATATTATGCAAATATTGGCGAATTTAAAGAAAAAAAGTTGGCGAAGCCAGGTGCAGTTTTACACTAATGCAACATGGCTTAGATTAAAATTCGATCCATGGCATACTCCCTTGGAAATTACACAAGTACCATAAACATTTGTATTTCTCTAAAATTAGTTATTGCTTAGTTTACAATGCCACCCAACCCACTATTAATTCTAAACATTATTATTTATGTCTACGAGATAGCTCAACATACAAGTTTATAGTTTTCGGAAAGGTAAACTAATTATCCTTAGTATCGTAAATAATGAGCACAGTTTGCAGACAGACAGTGAAAAATTATGCTGTCTTAAAAATGCTCCATCTACGAATTATTATTAATTATTATTTTTTTTACTCAAAATTCAAAATGCTATAGATTTCAATTTAATATGAAGGCTAATTATAATTTATGTGATAGTCAAGAGAAAAGTTATTATATGTAAGCTGAAAATATATATGTATATAAAAATATCTCAGCTCCATTAATTTTCCAAATGTGGCAAACGACATTTGGCAGATGGTCTGTAAAAAAATAGCCTTTTGCAAAGGAAAAAAATAAGAGACCAACTTTTTGCCTTTTTTTAACTATATTTTCAAAGAAAAACAAGTTATGGGTTTGGTAAATGTGCCGCTCTCTGTCTGTTCCTCGACTGGTGCAACAAACCAGCAAAAAAGATTCTGTGCCCTACTCTCTTTTCTCTTTTTAAGCTAGTGAGTAATTCATATATGGACCATTGATCTGCTTCCACCACGCCCATTTGTTGTAAACAATACCTAAACAGATAGTTTCCGACAGCCACATTCCAGCTCGAACTTTATTTCCTTCCTTTGCCATGGGCACAACAAAAAAATCCATTAGTAATACCATTGAATAGTTTACCTTTATTGAGATATATATTACGATTTATTGCGACTGAGCGGCGCCTCACAAAGGGCAACCAGCTCTGGAACTGTTAGCTCGTCGCCTTACGTTTTGCATATCAACAAGAAAGAGGAGAACTGTTTGCGAAAGATTTGCGATTCGCTTTGATTTGCAGAACATGCCAACACGTCGTCGGCGCTTGGCACCCACAAAGCCACATACGTATTGGCCATATTGGCGAGCTTATGAGCCCCGTTAGATGAACACAGTCTATAGGAGGATGTGCATTGTAAATTGTACAAATATCGTTGACATTTTATCGTCTTGTACGTGCTGCACTGTTGTACTCCAAAAGGAGTGGAGTCAATTTGATTGGATTCGTATTGGTTTTGGTTTGCATGGCGAATTAATGAAGTGAAATGCGAAACGGGTAACGAGCAATAAATAAGCGACGTGTCTAAATATTCCATGCGGAGCAGGAGGGGTCGGTGAGGGCTGTGGGCGCCATGCGGAGCGAATGCAAGTGCAAAAAAAAAAGAAGAATAACGCGAAAAAAAATTCCAAAGTTGAAAATGTTCTGGGCACGTCAAAATGTCGCCAATTGCCTGGCAGGCTACATAATGATTGTACATGGTATCATGGTACATGTATCTTTGTATCTGTTCAGTTGTTCAGTTGTTCAGTTGGCGCTAAAGTTAAAAGGCGTGACTGTATTGTCGACAGCTTGGCCAAATGCAAATGCCAAAAAACATTGTCGTTGTCGTTGCAACTTGGCTAAATTAAGTTACAACAACAACAACAATAAGAACACTTGAGTGTGACACTGCATGCTGCAAAGTTTTGTTTTTGGCCCGAGCTTATCTCTGGGGAGGTGCTTCCGCATTTGCGGCGCATTCTCATTCTCATTCTCATTCTCAGCGGCGGTCACCAAAGTTCAACGCACAAATGTTTGAAGTGCTGCCGATGCCCCAAAGGCAACAGCCCAGCCTCCTCTCCCTTCAGCTAAAGATAGATGCTACACTGAAATTTATTTTACATCCCCAAACGGCAGCTCGACTTCTTTTCAGCAACTGAACTAGAACTGAGACTATTTTTATTATTACTTTTTATTGTGAATATTCGAAATGTATAATCTAGTAATAAATAAAATAGCTTTAGGTTTTATTCAAGCTTTTATGTATTTCTCTGAGTGCAGCTGCTGCCAGGCGACACATGCATAATGCATGCAACAACAACAGCAACAACAAAAGCAACTTTTGTGCCTAGTTTATGGCCGTTGCATCCATGAGATACACGTACTTAAAGGGCTTCTGTCGCGTCATCGCCTTTTATCACACACTACAACTAATGTGCATAACAAAATATAATACTTGACGCTTGTTTTTACTGTTATATTGTTGCTGTTGATATTTTTAACAACGTGCTTTAAGCCTTTTGGGCCTAATTAAATATTCAGCAAAATGGTTTTTTGCAACCCTATCGATTGTACTTGACGTTCCACTATTTGCGAAAGGTAGTTCTTTGCTGTTGCGTCTAATGTCGTCAATTGTTGGTTGGTTGGGCTTAATTACATTCTCTTGAACTGCGTCACTGATTGCAGTCAGCCTCGTGCCACCTGCCACCTGCTTGCATAAAAAAGCGAAGAAAAAAGTACGTTAAGAACATACGCGTTAAAAACTCATTAATGCGATATTTGTGGCGCAAGCGTAGTGTCTGAGCCACATGACTTGCCATTTACATCCCTGAAGTTCATGAAGCTTACTTATATACATATATGATATATATGACTCTATATATATGTATACATAAGTACATATATAAATAACCATGACACATGCGTCGACAAGAGCTTAAAGGGCCTCCTTAAACGCTAAATCATTTGCAGCGATTTCAGACTTTTAAAAGTCTTGTCCCTGATTTTATGACTCGAATAGTTTTTAGTGCTCGTATAATGCCCATTCTTATTTGGGTATAGTTTCTTTGCTTAAGTGTGTACTCTATTTTCATAGTAAGCGTATGTGGTTTTTTGTAAGTATATTTAAAATTCACATCTTAGTCACGTAGATTTTACCATGTCAAACTGCAGAAGGTCAGAGCATTAAATCTTTTTATATGAAACCACAAAATGCACTTTGTATTTAAAAATTATAAAAACTGCAATAAATTATGAGTGTGTTTGTAGATGAGACATTTCATTTAAGCAATGTATATAGAAGATACAAAATGTGCAATAAATATTAATACCTCAACGTTTCAAGTATTTTTCCATGAGTATTTGACTTAACTAATCTGCAAATGGTAATAAAAAGATAGAAACCAAATAGCGCTCTTCCTTTCACAGTCTCTGGGTTTAACGAGGCTCAGACAGGCAGATAGAAACGAATTTTTATGTCTAGATTTGTACTGAGCATTGGAGAAACTTTCTTCAGTTTATTACTACAAGGGTTTAATTGTTTTTTTTTTTTTTTTAATGGGCTGTAAACTAAACAAATTTTGCATTGACCAAAACAAATGAACTACAATCAATTTTTATATTTTTATCACCATAGTTTTTTTTTTTTTTAAATAAATATATTTAGCTATTTGAGCAATAAATTCAGCAATTACGCTTTTTAAGTATAAAATTATGTTTTTTTTAAATATCCCTGTTTTCCTAATCGGGGCATGCTCTGTTGGTCAACATCAACCTATATCTTCATTTTTAGTATGTTGCATGATCACGTCATCATTTTTGTTCAATGTCAGCAAAAATTTAGCTAATTAAGTTAAATTTAAAGCAAACGAGTTGAGTGTTGTGGTTTTTTTTGTTGGACGTTGTTAATTACAAAATGATGTATTGCTGACATTGGGAGCGAGTGGCTTGTGAGCAGTTTATGAGTCTTTGGCCGCAGCTTCCATTATGCAAGATGCGAATCGCGACTATTACGCATACGCCGCGTGGACACAAAGTTCAGATTGAAAGTTGGTTTAGCATAACAAACCTTTGTACAAGGCAGCTAAGCCGCATCGTTGTTGCCGCCTTTGTGCCGCTTCTGCAGTTTGTTGTTCTTATTGCGGTTGCGATTTTGTAATAACTCATATAACGGTACGAAGCCGCAAAACTTTTGCTGCAAAGACAGCCGCCGCCGCCACATTGTTTGTCTTCCGCAAACAGATTTAACACTCGAACATTGTGCAAAATTCTATTAGTTCTCGCTGCTGAGGCGAGCCGTTCTCTGAAACTTTTCCAATAAATATTCCATTTCGTTTCCCGCTGCATTTGCGTGTTTGCCAATGGATTTGCCTGTGTGTTTCTTGCTGTGGGTTGCCAAGTAATGCGGAAATACAAATACATACATATATGTCAACTGCTCCTATATATATATATATATATATATATATATACGTATGTATATATGCATATTGGGTGGGCGTGTAAACTGTGCCAGCAACCTGAAAAGGTGTAGCTAATTCAAAACTTGCTGCACTTGTCGCCTCAGGTCTCAATTCCAATTAATCACTAATTAACATACATGAGAGCTCCAAATGAGTCTGTCAGAGAGTGTGCGTGTGTGTGGGTGTGTGTGACAATTGAAATTGTGCTAATGCATTAGTCTGATCAGAGTTAATGCACAAATTAGAATAAGGTGCATGCCAAAGTCAGCTGTCTTTGTTGCCAGATGCAATTTAGCCCAGTTGCAAAATATATTTATTTATATAGTTAACTTTTTAATTATTCATCTATTTAGCTATAGCTGAGAATAGTTTGTGTATGAGCTAATTAAAGTCATACGACATAAAATAATAATCATAAATAACTAATTGCATTGTTATATCTAAACTTATCAAGTAAGTTAATTTATTTATTGTTTTTTTTTCTATTGGATGTGCGCTCTTGACCAAGTTTAATTCAATTTGTTGATAGATAGATAGATAGATAGATAAATATATATAAGTACAAATCAGTTGATATTTTATGATATTTTTCCTTAATCTACACAAATGGATAGCAAATTCAATGTGTCCTAAAATGTATTCTAAATGCTGCTCATGTCCAGAATGCTTGCAAATATCTTCAAACTTTCTCCTGGGGTGGCTTGGTGTAGTCTTGGGCGCTGCCTTGAAAGTGCCTTAAATACGTCAGGATTACAAGCAATGTGACAGGCCAAAAGCGTTTGGCCTGTTTGGCAGCTGCAGCATCAGCAGCAACAGCAACGGCAACAGCAGCTTCATGGATATCAGATTGCTAGAGTTGCGGCCACAGACAACGCCAGATCCGCTGATCCCCAGATCTTGCCCGGCTGGCTGACGTCTAACGTATTAGCAGCTCAGTTAGAGTGGGAGTTGTTGGTGGTTGGTGTTTGGGGTTCGGACTGGGAATCGGTTGGGGAGGGGCGAGGCGGGGCGGGGCGGGGAGGCTTGGAGGCGCATTGTCGGCTCTGAGCGGATTTGCTTAAAGCCGCGATGGTGGCAGCGATGCAGAAAGTTGTGCTGCTTTTCTTTTTATTTATATACGTATAAATGTTTTTTTTTTATTTTATTTATTTACTTTTTTTTTTTTTTGTATTTTGCGCGAGAGCGCGCGAGATATTATGCGGCGATATTAATTGACAAATGAGATTTTTCCTTCCTAGTCGACAGCGACAGGGGAACTTTCATTTTGACCACAAGCGTCTTGTTGTCAGCCCGGCTCAAACTCAAACTACAACTCCAACTCCAGTACCAAGTCAAGCTCGCTCAAACTCAAGCCCACAAATGCAGGCCAAGGCAAAATATGCATATGTACGTAGTCGGGCTTAGATGGATGATGACTGGAGCCGTGTCTCCGGCCAAACAGCGGCTGCTGTTTGGGTTAACGCCAACTAACTGTCTCGGGCTATCAAACGTGCCGCGAACTCTTGTCAAGAGTTACTTAATGCCATAAATGCGGTTTGCTGAACGCACAGCGATAGACGCTTTGTATACGTATGTGGCTGGTTCAGTCAAGCTAGGCTAATATACACCCCCTCTCTCTATCTCTCCCTCTCTCTTTCTCTATCTCTCTCTCTTTCGCCTCAACCCACAACACAGCATGTCTTCTTGACGGGCCGCTGAACTGTTAAATGTCAGGCCATGATAGCAGGCAGCAGATTGATGAACGCTGTCATGGCATAAATACGTACCATATCCAATGGTGAAATGCAAACTGAAAAAAGAATGGAAAACGCACAAAATTATTGCATATGCATGTGGAGATACTCTTTCAGTTTTTAATACCAATTCAAATTTAACCAATTGGACCAATAGGAAAAAATATTTAAATAATCACTTTGCAATACATAAAAATATAATAAACATTTTTATGTTGCTGCTATGGTTATCAGCGATTAAATGCATGCTGTGAATTTTTAATATAAAAAAACCAGGCTTAACTACGCATTTTTTAATAGCTACAATTTATGATTTCATTAGTTTATGGCATCAATGCTATCTATATTTAAATCAAAAGAGATTTATAAAAATTTAGAGATATATATAGATCGCATATCAAGTCTATGATGCTTGCTGCAAAGCTTCAATATATGAATCGAATATAAATTGCAAAGAAATGGCTGGTCATTATAAAGCCAGCTACTCTTTGAGAGTGTTACAAAATCCAATTAAGGGCCATTATGAATACGATGACGAATCGAAACTGGTAATAATGTCTAAAGAGTGTTAAGTAAGCGTAAATAATTGAAAATGCAAAATCAAAATTAAATAGAATAAAATTATATAATGTGTATCAAAAAATCATTGTTTAAAATATCCGTATTCTATTTTTCCCCTTTTTTAAGTAGACAATATGTAATTCTGCTAATGGCGACAAACTCTGCTAGAAAATGGTAATTCTTTGTTCAAAATTCTCAGCTCTCAGCCTGTGATGAGATTCTACGTCTCTTAAAGCCAAACGTCAAACCTTTCTACGGAGCTTTGTGGGTGTGCCTCGATAGACAGTCGCCATCGGTTTTAGTTGCTGTGTGTGGCGCTGTCAATCAATGCCAATGCAAAAGCGCTGCAGCAACAACAGTCACTCAGTCAGTCAGTCAGTCAGCCAGTTGTTCAGTTTGCCAGCTAGGTTTACATGTATATATATATAAGTTTACCTTGGCTTTTTGAAAGTTGCAACGAATGGTTTTGGCGCGTTGGTGGCCCACGTCAAGAACTTGTAAATGTTGCATATTAATAAGTTGTGGCGTTATGTCTGTGGCAAGTTTGACTAATTTCCGTTTGTTGTTTTCTTTCTCATTTATTTTTTATAGTACGGACTGCGTCAATTGGATCTCTCGCTGCTGTCACAATTGTGGGCGCTAAACGACTCCATACAGGAGTTTCGCACGATGATCGAGGAGCAGGACGACGAAGAGGATGATGATGGCGATGTCGATGTCGAGCTGGATGAGCAGGGCAATCGTAGGCATTCGCCGACGCCATCATCCTACGATTCCGTTAGCTCTGAAGGCGGCGTCGAGGATGCAGATCTTGTAATGCAGGCCAAGGCGAAACGTCTGGGCACCATACCAAAGGTCATAACGACGCAGCCAAAGCAGCAGCAGCAGCACCTAAAATCTGATGTAAAGCCAGTGCCGAGGATGCGTAGTGCACCACCGCCACCACCGCCGGTGGCATTGGTGTGCACCGCTCGGAAGGCGGCGGCTCCGCCACGACCCACATGATGTTACCTAACCGACTTCCTCGCCGGAGTCAGGATGGTCATGTGCAAGGCGATTGTGAGCGAAGTACCGCCGCCGCCCCCGACAACGCCGACTCCAATGTCGAAGTCGACGCCGTCAACATTGGGCAGCATTTGAACAGGAGCTAAAGTTGCAGCTAGAGCTGAAGCTGGAGCTGAGAACTGGAGCAGCAGTTGGCGAGTTGGAAGTCAGATCACGAATGGTTTTTAATTGTGGCATGCACCATCCCTAGTTAGTTTACACTAAACGATAAACGATATGCGATAAACGTGGGATACTCTATATCTATCAATAACTATATATACATATGCATATGTGAGCGATTAGAGCGCTACTTACTTAGCTTGTAAGCCGCAAATAGCCTTTAAGTTTAGCAGTCCTTTGTGTGATCTTCAGTTTGTAAGTTTATTGTAAATTGTTTTTTTCTTTCTTCTACTTGTTCGTCTGCGTTGGCCTCCAATTTGGGGGCTACATTCTGGGGTTATATTTTTTCAAAGGCATGGCGGGTTCAGCTATATAACATACATTTTACCTACACATACAACATATATTTCTTCCTGTCCTTATCATATACAAAATATATTTTATGATTTACGATTAAACTAACTTAATCCACCATTTTTAAACTATAGTCTTTCAGATTGTAACTGTAATTGCTAAACTAAAATCTAAAATGTTGCTGTAGACATAAGTTAGGAATCTGCACTTACTTGTATATATTATTTAGAAGCCTGTCACTCAATAAGCAATCTGCACTATAATTCTCACCTTGGCTTGCAACTTCAAACAATACTATGTCTAACAAGAAGCGAAAATAAACAATCTAAAAGCGAAATGAAAATTATTGCAAATGCATTTATTCAATATTCAAAACACGGAGGGACTCTCGATCCTTAGTAAATACTCATGGTATTCGAGAGCACCTTGAAGCATGGAAAATCAAAGGCCAGCAGTTGATTGTCTGAATAGATGCTGTGGAAACTCGGACACAATTTGTTTGCCGACTCCAACAATATTTCGTTATTCTTGATGCACATAGTCATGGGTGTTATCTTCGAAATAACGGGTAAGCAGAAAGTACGGGAGGACTTCCTGTTCAGCGTGAAGGTGAGAATGGCCTTGTCATTTATTTTCAATGTCACATCCACAGAGGGTCTAAATTCTCTTAATTCATATACCGTGCAAACTGAAAAGAGACATTAATTCAGTTGAGTCACTTTGTTGACGTGGCTATAACATACGCGTTTTGCGGTAGTCCTTGTTTTTAAATGTGGTTTGTAGGCAGCAGACACATTTTAGGGCAGTCGGGCAGTCGCAAGCCGAATTAAAGTTCGCTGGATCTTGAACTGCATAACCAAAGGTACTCTGCGCAGAGGCTGAACTAAAGATGAAACTACACAACACCAATAGCAAGTATTGCATGCCAAGGCTTACAACCGAATATGCCATAATTCAAGTATTTTTTTTTTTATCAGGATAAAGCAACTTAGATGTCTGCCACAAAACTAATAGAAAAACTGAGGAGATCGTTGCTTTTAGTGGTGAAAATTTTGCACGCTAAACTCTTTCGTTACACTTAATACAATTAGGATTGGAGTAACCATAGACATACGCGTCACGTATTTCTACACGTGTCAGACATTCAGTTCGTTCAGTTCAGTTCAGACTCCAAGCAGAAAACATCTATAACATATTTTTGCGAAAGCTTATAAAATGGTATAATAAAGAGTAGAATAAAAATAAAATTAAATGAGGAGCGCACAATTACAATATATTTTGCGTGTAATTTACAAAATGGTAAGCCTGAAAGTAGGCATCAATTAGGTAAGGATTGCGTCATGAACGATCCCTGAAAGTAGGCAGCGATGTATGCGAAACTAAGAGTAAGCATGGAATACTTTCTATGAAATGCTTATGAATCTGAAATAAATCAGAATTTTGAAAATAAAAGAAAATCTATAAAAGTATGATATTAGTTGTTGTAAATTGTTTTTTGCGGAATCTGCGCACTATATACTAATTAGATGCCTATCACTGTAAGCAATCTGCACTTTTGCATAATTGTCTCTTTGGCTTGTAATTTCAGACAATACTACAGAATACAAAACGAAGAAAAAATCTTGTAAATATATTTATTAAATTTTGAAAAGCAGAGCGACTCTACTTCTTAGGCAATACTTATGCCATTCATGCCCAATTTGACGCATGGAAAATCAAAGGACAGCAGTTCTGCCTCTGCAAAGCTGCTATAGAAAATCGGACAGATATTGAAGGCCGTAAGTCCCGACATCTTTGCGCCCATCTTGAAGCACACAGCCATGGGTGTTATCTGCGATATAATGGGTAAGCAGAATGAGGGCGTGCTCCTCGTATCCATTGTAAACTTTGACACTTCACTGCCATCCAGCGACACAGTCACATCCATCGACGCTTTTAATATATTTACTTTAAGTGACATGCAAACTGAAAAAATACCCAATTATGACTAATTCATTAAGTACATTTTGTTAATGTGGCTAAGACATACGCATCTTGGTGAAGTCCATGACGTTAAGGACAACACCCTGGCAGCAGGTGCAGGTTAGGCTCAACGTGCAGTTACAACCCGATTTAAAGGATATGGGTTCTGCAGTAGTATCAGCGGCAGTCAGCACAATGCCTGAACTGAAAATACAGATCACCAACACCAGCAAAGTATATTGCCTGTCAAGGCCCACAGTCGGATTTACCATGGTTAAAGTATTTTTGTGTATATAAAGCAACTGCGGTGTGAGCCACAAAACTAATCAAAAATTAATCCAGTCGCTACTTTTTGTAACCAAAGTTTTGCACGCTAAAATTAATATACTCATTTAAATTTTGGCAATTAAATTAAAAATAATAGAAAGAACGGTTCATTAAATTTCCATAGTCGCGCACAAGTTCAAGAGCAATCAAGCGAATTTTTGTAGGGAACAATTTAGCAATAGCTAAGCCTAAAAGTAGGCAGCGATAATGTACGGAGTGCTACATAAATGGAATACTTTCAGTGCAATTTTTATAAATATGAAATTTGCTGTATCGAATTCATAATTATTAAGGCCTGTTTACACTCGCTGGCAGTGCTGCCATTATTTTTCAACGCGGAGCGAGAGATTTCGTTTTTATTTTCTTGTAATAGAAAATAATATTAAATAAAGAATATTGGAATATATATTTATATATATTTACACACTTTAATACAGATTATATTTCGCCATTATTATAATTACGAAATGGCGAATTCTGTTGCATTTTCGTTTAGCTCTTCTTGCTGGGGAGTTTCATTGCTTTATGAAATTAATAAGCATGTATTACATCGTCACAAGAATATCAATGTACATAATACAAAATAATACCATATAATTGACGTATTTATAAATGTATATAGAAACTTAAAACAGATTTTATTAATTTCTTTATTTGATTCCGTATTAACTATAAATCTATATCCATATCTAAATATGCCAGTTTAGGAGGTTCTGTTTAACAATCAAATTAAAACTGTGTGGTTCAAGAAGATATTTTTTTTAGCATATGAACATGTGCTTTACATTTGTATGTTTTTATCCAACCACAAAGCCACCGAATATTCAAGCACACATATATTCATTCAACTTAAAATATGAGGAAAACTAATTCCATCTAGAATCTAAAAAAAAATGTAAGTCAACTAAGATTTTAATAGAACTGAGGGGCTTACGCTACAGGTTTCCATATTAAAGTTAAGTTTCACTTTTAAAATAATTGTGACATAATAAGTATGTCATTCTGCAGTTACGAGTCATAAGTGATTCTCAGTTGTAAGACTAGTAAATACTTTGCAATTGTAATGATTCACAATGCTAGGGGAACTCTTAAATGTTGAATGTTTTGTGACTATTTATCAATGGTTTTCCCATACTAAAACTGGACTTCTCACTAAATCCTCTATTGTCATTAGCTAAAACAAGAGGGATGGCGAAGGCCAACTTGTATTAAAATAGCCAACTCGAAAGATACACCATTTTTATTAAATTTATTTCTTGTCACACGAAACTGGTTAGGTGATGCTACAACAATAAATTTCCTATGGCCGTGAATTAACCAAAAAAAAGCGAGAGTATACACATAAATCCGATACGACTTATGCTAATTCAAGCAATGCTTAGAATGTGATCAGGAATCAAAATAAAAAAATATTTACGTCTAATCAAATGGAATTTAATTTTCCAAAACAGTCGAACACGAGCTTCGCAAAATCGATAATCTCTTGAATTTACGAGGGCAGCACGAAAGGTTACTTGTTCACCTTCAAATGTTAGGTTGATACCATATCTTACAAAAGTGTGTCCACACTAAACCGAGTGTTCAACACAAAAATGCACCAAAATAGTTTGAGCCAGAGCTAATTTATGGATTTTCGTTTATTAGCGTCATATTACACTACCAATCGTAATCCATTCAGGTAACATATACAAATTTAAACATCTAACATACACTGTGTTGTCAATTTAGAGCAGCTCAATGGGAGCCAACGTGTTGTTATAAATCGGGGAAACCCCGACAAGCATCTGGTTGTGATGAGAAATTACTCCAGCCACGTTGAGAAGAACTACACCACAAATCCAGCCGATAAGGATGGATATAACGTGATTGATTTTGAGAACCGTACACTTAGCCCTGGTGGTCTAAAATCAATAACTGGTAAATTCTAAAATAATATATTTAAAGGTTGTGTTTGGTAATTTTATTTGAGAAATAATTGCCAGGATTCATTGTTTTCTTTATGGTAAGTTAGTTAACGAAAGTTCTGAAACGTATTTACTTAAGATACATTTTTATAGTCGCCCTTCGTTGAGAGTATTGATAAAATATTTCTGGTCAGTGGTAATTAAGTAATATGCAATTCACTCAAGCGTAATGCACAAACTGCTCAATGGCAAAATCTCATCTCCCGGCCCTTGATTGTCTTAAATCATAAACATAGCTAAATGTATAGGTTTAGTGTGCTAACTTTGTTACTGTCAGCATTGGAACTGTGTTTGGTTGGAGACCGGTTTCGAATCAGTAGTAGCTACAATGGATTATAAATAACAAAATCATATGGTGGACGCCATCATATGGTAGACGGCAATTTCTCGACGCCTAGCTAAAATATTCTTTGCGGATCTCTACTGTTGGATCGCGGCACGAGTTCATCTCAGTCTCGTTTGGGAACTTCAACTCGCATCAACATGACAGCTGCGAAATTAGTAAGTAGCCGAGAGCCCGTCGACCGTCGACTGTGTGGCAACAATTTGAATGGCATTCAAAGTGTTTGCATTGGAAATCAATGCGTGCAATTAAAATGTTAAATGCTGCAGCTGATACTTAAGCTGAATATGCGAGTAGCTATATAATTACTCCATCAAGTGCAATTGCAAATGATTTGTATCTCACTCGTGTATCTTTCAGATATTTGTTACCGCCCTGCTGGCATGCTTGGCAGCCAGCTGCTCGGCTGGTTTCCTAGACTACATTTTCCCCACCATTATGGCGGAACATTACTCCCAGGTGCCCACCAAGGAGGGTTATCGTTTCAAGTAAGTAATTTTAATCGATACAAATCTAACAAGCACCTGACAAACACCATCTTATCAGCTTGGAGGAGCCCAATGGCAGCAAACGTGAGGAAATGGGTGTTATTATGAATCCGGGACAACCCGACGAGCATCTGGTTGTTATGGGTACTTACTCCAGCTACGATGAGAAGACCGACACCGACACCATTACCATGTACACAGCCGATAAGGATGGTTATAAGTCGCGTTACATGATCAAGAATCGCAAACTTAGCCCCGGTGCACTGAAGTCTGCTGCTGGCTAAAAACTATGTAAATTAAAATATTTATAATTGAAAAAAAAAATTTTTTTATATGTGATAATAACAGAGTAAAATACAAAATTATTATTGCTGAAATGAATGTGGCATTTGGAACTGGTTTGGAACCTTGTTCTTTGGCCAAGATCAAGTTGAGATGTTTCATTATCGAATGGTCATCTGGATAAACACGATTGGCTATTGCGTAATATATAATATAAATCATAATATAATAATATGTTTTGACCTTTAGAATTCTTGCAGTTTACAAAATGCTGAAGGCAGTCTATCACCAGTCTATGAATTAAGCCTAAAAGTAGGCAGCGATAATGTACGGCGTGCAACATAAATGGAATACTTTCAGTGTAATTTTTATAAATATGAAATTTGCTGTCTACAATTTATAATTATTAGGGCCAGTTGGCACACGATGGCAGTATTCGAAAATACTTTAAGACAGATCTTATTTAGCTATTGCAAAATTGCGAATCCTTTTGTATTTTCGTTTAGCTTCTCTTGGTGGGGAGTTTCATTGTATATATAATACAATATAATACGCGAATAAATGAAAATTCAACAAAATATGAAGGAAAATAATAGAATCTAGAGAAAAAAAAAGTGTAAGCCAACTAAGCCTTTGATATATTTGATGGGCTTACACTACATATTTCCATATTAATGTTTAATTTCACTTTTAAAATACTTGTGAGTTAATAAGAATGTCATTATTATCTGCAATTAAGAGTCAAAGTGATTCTCAGTTGTAAGACTTGTAAATATTTTGCAATTGTAATAATTCACAACGCTAGGGGATCTTTTAAATGTTGAATGTTTTGCGATTATTTGTCAAAGTCGTCTTTCCCATAACAATACTGGACTTCTTCTATTGTCATTAGCTAAAACGAGAAAGAAGGCGAAGGCCAACTTGAATAAGTCTAGTATTGAAATAGCAAGTGGTCGGAAGATAGTCCATTTTAATTCAATTTGTTTCAGTCATACGAAACTGGTTAGATGATGCTACTATAATAAATTTCAAACTGGTTAGGTAATGCAACAACAATAAATTTGCTATGGCCGTGAATTAACCAAAAAAAGCGTGAGTATATACATGCATAAATAGTATCCAATATGATTTATGCTAATTAAAGCAAAGTTTCAAATATGATCAGGAATCAAAACAAAAAAAAACGGAGTCTAATCGAATGGAATTCCATTTTCCAAAACAGTCGAACCCGCGCTTCGCAGAAGTTTTGGTGAACCATCAACCAGACCCAAATGCCTTATTCTAGGAAAATAATGCAATACATGTATCGCAGGCTTGTCGTGCTTGGGTTCGGGATAAGGATCTTAAACTTGTAGAGTGGCCAATTATTCCCATTATTCCCATAGAGAACAAGTGGGGACACCTGAGCAGCTACGAAGGCTGGCGTTAAGGACTGGTTCAGAATGTCTCTATCTGGCATATACTGATTTTCCAGAACATCGCCAATAACTAACCAACCAAGTTAGGTGACTGTAGCCTTGAAATTGTGGGAGATATGTGGATTTATCGATTTGCAATGATCGATTTTATCGATTTGATCGATTTTCTAGCCGCATAGTGGACGAAGTACTGAAATTTCAGCAGTTTGTCTGACGGGCACAGACCAGCATATGCTCGAAATTTAAAGTCTCTATCTCTAAGGGTGTCGAAAAAAGTAGTTTTCATACAGACTGACAGGCGGACAGACAGCATGACGGACATTGCCCAAAACAAATATACATATATCAAAGTATAAAACACATATTAGACGTGATAATAACAGAGGAAGATACAAAATTATTATTGCTGAAATTATAGTGACACTTGGAACTGGTTTTAAACCTTGTTCTTTGGTCAAGCTCAAGTTGGGATGTTTCATTATCGAGTGGTCATCTGGATAAACACGATTGGCTATTGCGTAATACATAATATAAATCATAAAATAATAATATGTGATGACCTTTAGAATTCTTGCAGGCAGTCTATCACCAGTCTATGACTTAAGCCTAAAAGTAGGCAGCGATAATGTACGGACTGCAACATAAATGGAATACTTTCAGTGCAATTTTTATAAATATGGTAGTATTCGAATATACTTTAACACAGATCATATTTAGCTATTATTTTAATTGCAAAATTGCGAGTTCTGATTTTTTATCTCTTCTTGGTGGGGAGTTTCATTGTTTTATGAAATATAATAAACATCGTACATATCATAAAAATATAATATATATACATATATAAAATATCAGAGTTACTCATTTCAGTTTTGTACTCTATCCTTCTCTTTCTTCAAATGTTTCATAAGTGTGTCCATACCAAATTAGTTAGCTAATTTATTAATATTCGCTTATTAGTGACATAAGCCGAGGATACTTAACGATTTGAATATAAATGTTTATCTTTGCAGAAGTTAATTAGTTTCTTTTGACAACTAGCATCGACATGTTATCCTTTAAATTGGTATGTATGCAAATCAATAAAATAATTGTAATATAATTTATATTTTACTAATATGTATTTTTCATAGGTACTTATCTCTGCCCTGCTTTGTGTTATGGCTGCCAGCATTGCGTCTGCTTTCCCGGACGTTAACACCAAGTAAGTAATTTTAATACATACATATCTAGCAAACATCTAACCTACATTTTCTTATCAGGAGAGTGAAGAACGACACAAAGACACTCGGACGTAGTATTAGTACCAAGGTTCTAGCATCAATTGCTGGTTTTCATAATCACACTTGAATACATTTTTTGAAAACATTTATTTGTAAATAGATTTTTATCATATTAAATTCCCGAAATTCGATTAAAGGCACTCGTGTTCATGGTGCTAAAAAGTGAATCAAGCCCAACTTGACCTTGTTCATGCATTTTATAACGGTGTTTCTTCTTCTTACACTGTTATTATGCATTGGAATGAAAGTTCACTTACTTTTTTTCCAAGAATTTGTGCTTTTCTTTTATGGCTAGATTGGCTGAGAAATTCGAATAAAGGCAGTAACTTTCCAGCCTTTGAAAAAGTAAGTATGGCGTAACTTTCCAGCCTTTGAAAAAGTAATTATGGCGTTATATGAAATTTCTTTGAATGAGATAATAAAGTGCACATAGTGATTTAAAAAATTATAGTTAGAAACAAATTAGTTGAAAACAAAAATTTAGAATGGGAAAGGAAAAGGAAAGATACTCTAACCTCAGGAGATAGCTAAGATCCTTGCTCACAAGGATACTGAAATGAACAACAGACAAACATCAATTAACTTATTAGTTTGGAGGAAAATGAAGTCAAGCCCGGCTATAAGGGAATGCCACATTAAATTTTGCAGAAGAGCGCATGTGCCTTTAATCGAATTTCGCAGAGTGTATATTTATTTAAAAACGTCGAGATTTCCAATCAGAATTCAGTATCGGTTATGGTTGGTAATTTTATTTGAAAAAAATTCATTGTTTTCTTTATAGTAAGTTACTTAACGAAAGTTTAACGAAACTTATTTACTTAAGATACATTTTTATAGTCGCCCCTTGTTCGGGGTAATGATAAAATATTTCTGGTCAGTCGTAGTTAATATGCAATTCACTTAAGCGTAATGTACAAACTGCCCTTGACTAAATTTATTTTAGTGGTTAAGACATGATTCAAGCCAGCATATGCATTTTGGTTATTTATTCCTCCTCATTTTATTGTTAACAACATATATGTTTTATGCACACTTTTATTCGCTTTAATATTAAAAATGTTATTTGAGTATTCGCCTGATGCAGGGAGATTATTATTTATCACACCACCCACGCAAAATCGAGTTTTCAGTGGCTGTCAGTCCATTTGTCATTAATTAATATGGTTAATTATGTGGGGCTACTACTCTCATCGAAATAACACATAGCGAAGTGCCCTTAGGTACACTTTGCTTTGCTTACTTTGTTACTTTCAGCACTGGAAGTGTGATTGGTTAGAGACCGGTTTCCACTCAATAGTTGGTACAATTATAAAAAACATAAAATATTACGTATACGACACATCATATGGTGGAAGGCAATTTGACGACGCCTCGATAAAACATACTTTGCAGATCTTTACTGTTGAACCGCGGCTCAAGTTCATCTCAGTCTCGTTTGGGAACTTCAACTCGCAACATGACAGCTGCGAAATTGGTAAGTAGCCGAGACCCAAAAGGCCGCCACTCGATGCAAGGGTGGAGATTGCTTAAGCCAGTAGCTATATAATTACTCCATCAAGTGCAATTGCAAATGATTTGTACCTCACTCGTGTATCTTTCAGATATTTGTTACTGCCCTGCTGACATGCTTGGCAGCCAGCTGCTCGGCTGGTTTCCTAGATTACATTTTCCCCACCATTATGGCGGAACATTACTCCCAGGTGCCCACCAAGGAGGGTTATCGTTTCAAGTAAGCAATTTTAATCGATACAAATCTAACAAGCACCTGACAAACACCATCTTATCAGCTTGGAGGAGCCCAATGGCAGCAAACGTGAGGAAATGGGTGTTATTATGAATCCGGGACAACCCGACGAGCATCTGGTTGTTATGGGTACTTACTCCACCTACGATGAGAAGACCGACACCGACACCATTACCATGTACACAGCCGATAAGGATGGTTATAAGTCGCGTTACATGATCAAGAATCGCAAACTTAAACCAGGTGTTCTGAAGTCTACTGTTGGTTAAAAACTATGTAAATTAAAATATTTGTAATTGAAAAAAAAAGTTCGATGTTAACAGAATAAAATACAAAATTATTATTGCTGAAATTATAGTGACATTTGGAACTGGTTTGGCACCTTGTTCTTTGGCCAAGATCAAGTTGAGATGTTTCATTATCGAACGGTCATCTGGATAAACACGATTGGCTATTGCGTAATACTTAATATAAATCATAATATAATAATATGTGTTGACCTTTAGAATTCTTGCAGTTTACAAAATGCTGAAGGCAGTCTATCATCAGTCTATGAATTAAGCCTAAAAGTAGGCAGCGATAATGTACGGACTGCAACATAAATGGAATACTTTCAGTGCAATTTTTATAAATATGGTAGTATTCGAATATACTGTAACACAGATCATATTTAGCTATTGCAAAATTGCGAATTCTTTTGTATTTTACCTCTTCTTGGTGGGGAGTTTCATTGTTTTATGAAATATAATAAGCATTTATAACATCGTACAAATCATAAAAATATTATGTAATACAAAATTATACCAAATAATTAACATATTTATGTATGTATATACATGTCAACTGCGACCAACGCTGGCTACCGCCGCTTTGTGCAGAATTCCCCTGATACCAGATCCTCCTTTTCCTATTGCCTTTGTCGAGGAGCCCTTTGAGAAACCTCTCCTTGGCAATTTCGGCGATGGATCTCCCCGGTAAAATATAGGCTTTCTCCTCCGCTGCCTCTCGCGAGCGCTGCCTCTGCATCAGGCCTTGCTTCTTTTTGGGCAGTTCTTTGCCCATTCCATTGGTGGTTGGCCAGTTCGCCCTCCCTGATCAGGAATCAAAACAAAAAAAACTTCATCAAATCAAATATAATTCCATTTTCCAAAACAGTCGAACATCTCTGACTTGTTATTTAAGATATCAGAGATACTCATTTCAGTTTTTTACTCTATCTTTCTCTTTTTTCAAATGTTTCATAAGTGTGTCCATACCAAATTAGTTAGCTAATTTATTAATATTCGCTTATTAGTGACATAAGCCGAGGATACTTAACGATTTGAATATAAATGTTTATCTTTGCAGAAGTTAATTAGTTTCTTTTGACAACTAGCATCGACATGTTATCCTTTAAATTGGTATGTATGCAAATCAATAAAATAATTGTAATTTAATTTATATTTTACTAATATATATTTTTCATAGGTACTTATCTCTGCCCTGCTTTGTGTTATGGCTGCCAGCATTGCGTCTGCTTTCCCGGACGTTAACACCAAGTAAGTAATTTTAATACATACATATCTAACAAACATCTAACCTACACTTTCTTATCAGGGGAAAGAAGAACGACGCAGAGACAGAAAATCGTAGCATCAGTGGCGGTGTTCTAGGATCATTGGCTGGTTAACTTTCGAAAACAAATCTATTTATTATGTATTCATAATTACATCTGAATAAATTTTTTGAAAACATTTATTTATAAATAGATTTTTATCATATTCAATTCCCGAAATTCGATTGAAGGCACTCGTGTTCATGGTGCTAAAAAGTGTATCAAGCCAAACTTGACCTTGTTTATGCCTTTTATAACGGTGCTTCTTCTTCTTACACTGTTATTATGCATTGGAGTGAAAGTTCACTTACTTTTTTCCAAGAATTTGTGCTTTTCTTTTATGGCTAGTTTGGCTGAGAAATTCGAATAAAGGCAGTAACTTTCCAGCCTTTGAAAAAGTAATTATGGCGTTATATGAAATTTCTTTGAATGAGATAATAAAGTGCACATAGTGATTTAAAAAATTATAGTTAGAAACAAATTAGTTGAAAACTAAAATTTAGAATGGGAAAGGAAAAGGAAAGATACTCTAACCTCAGGAGATAGCTAAGATCCTTGCTCACAAGGATACTGAAATGAACAACAGACAAACATCAATTAACTTAATTAGTTTGGAGGAAAATGAAGTCAAGCCCGGCTATAAGGGAATGCCACATTAAATTTTGCAGAAGAGCGCATGTGTCACTGCCTTTAATCGAATTTCGCAGAGTGTATATTTATTTAAAAACGTCGAGATTTCCAATCAGAATTCAGTATCGGATATGGTTGGTAATTTTATTTGAAAAAAAATTCATTGTTTTCTTTATGGTAAGTTACTTAACGAAAGTTTAACGAAACTTATTTACTTAAGATACATATCTATAGTCGCCCCTTGTTCGGGGTAATGATAAAATATTTCTGGTCAGTCGTAGTTAATTTATATGCAATTCACTTAAGCGTAATGTACAAACTGCCCTTGACTGAATATAGTTTAGTGGTTAAGACATGATTCAAGCCAGCATATGCATTTTGGTTATTTATTCCTTCTCATTCTTTTGTTAACAACATAAATGTTTTATGCACACTTTTATTCGCTTTAATATTAAAAATGTTATTTGCGTATTAGCCTGATGCAGGGAGATTATTATTTATCACACCACCCACGCAAAATCGTGTTTTCAGTGGCTGTCAGTCCATTTGTCATTAATTAATGTGGTTAATTATGTGGGGCTGCTACTCTCATCGAAATAACACATAGCGAAGTGCCCTTAGGTACACTTTGCTTTGCTTACTTTGTTACTTTCAGCACTGGAAGTGTGATTGGTTAGAGACCGGTTTCCACTCAATAGTTGGTACAATTATAAAAAACATAAAATATTACGTATACGACACATCATATGGTGGAAGGCAATTTGACGACGCCTCGATAAAACATACTTTGCAGATCTTTACTGTTGAACCGCGTCTCAAGTTCATCTCAGTCTCGTTTGGGAACTTCAACTCGCATCAACATGACAGCTGCGAAATTGGTAAGTAGCCGAAAGCCCAAAGGCTTAAGCGAGTAGCTATAGAATTACTCCATCAAATGCAATTGCAAATGAATTTGTATCTCACTCGTGTATCTTTCAGATATTTGTTAGTGCCCTGCTGGCATGCTTGGCAGCCAGCTGCTCGGCTGGTTTCCTAGACTACATTTTCCCTACCATCTTGGCGGAGTATTACTCCCAGGTGCCCACCAAGGAGGGTTATCGTTTCAAGTAAGCAATTTTAATCGATACAAATCTAACAAGCAGCTGACAAACACCATCTTATCAGCTTGGAGGAGCCCAATGGCAGCAAACGTGAGGAAATGGGTATTATTATGAATCCAGGACAACCCGACGAGCAGCTGGTTGTGATGGGTACCTACTCCAGCTATGATGAGAAGACCGACACCGACACCATTACCATGTACACAGCCGATAAGGATGGTTATAAGTCGCGTTACATGATCAAGAATCGCAAACTTAGCCCCGGTGCCCTGAAATCTGCTGCTGGTTAAAAATTATGTAATCTTAAATATTAATAATTGAAAAAAAAATCAAATTAGACGTGATAATAACAGAGTAAAATACAAAATTATTATTGCTGAAATTATAGTGACATTTGGAACTGGTTTGAACCCATGTTCTTTAGCAAAGATCAAGTTGAGATGTTTCATTATCGAATGGTCATCTGAATAAACACGATTAGGTGTTAAACTTCAGAATTCTTGTAGGTTACATAATACTGAAGCCAGTCTATCACAGTTTTTAACTACAGAATTAACTTGACCATGAATGCTTGCTTTACGAACTTAGAGACAGATTATTTGCGCACATGAATCGAATTCAAGTTAATGAACTTTTAAATGCCTATTAACTTTTTTAACTAAGATGCCTGAACAATATCAATTAGTTCTACAGAAATTCGAAAGGGAAGCTATGCATGGCAAAGGCAAAATAAATAAGAATGATGTAGTTGAGTGAGTTTGACTACGATATACCCTGAAATCAGCTGCTGTCTGAAATAGAAACTATCGATATTCAAGAAATGGAGTCACTTATCGATAACATTACGCACACTTGATCTGACCTATATTCCAAATTTGAATATAAAGTCTCTAGCATTTATATTCTCTGAGATCCGTGTGACCTGACAGACTGCTGGACAAGCGGACATTGCTATATCCATCCGGCTTTTGATCCTGATCATATATAATTTATGTGGTCGAAGATGCTTCCCGCTGCCTGTTACATACATTTGCACAAAACCTTTATACCCTTTTTACCGATTTTGAATGGGGTCAGAGTATAAAAATACGATGACAAAATTATGAGTATTTCTTAGTAATAGGCAATTTAAATAAACATTAAATATTGTGATTCAAATTCTTCATTGTAAAGCCGACTTCAAAGTGATCGTCATAAACTCAAAAAATCAACAAAAAAAAAAACAACACTACAAAAATGATCAACAATCATCAATCACTTATAAATGAATGAATGAAATTTTATACTAACAAGGTTCAAAATAATGAACGTTGAAGTCTTAAACATTTTTTGAACAAGCTCAGAAATCATCATTTATATTGATTATCGGACTCTAATAATTATTATAATTACTTTCAGATCACAAATTCATAATTACACACTCGAAACATATTAAGTGTTACCGTGATGAAGGTCAAATATTAAACCGACATTTTGGGATTTTTTTTGGTAAATTTTTGCCGCTGTTAAACTGACGAGAGCTTACACACGCTTGAAATATTGGCGAATATTCCCCAAAATATATATATATATATTTTCATATTTGTATCGTACTTGTTATATTTACATGTGAAAATAATTTAACAAGCTTTGAGTTACCAGAGACATATTGTCAGGCTGATCTTTTGCCTGCAAATATAAATTTAATACGAAATTGTTTCTCTATTGTATGACAGCTTTGCCTGAGTGTGTAAAAAGGCCTCAAACCGCGCTCCATAGCAATCAGCAATTGACTGTGTGCATTAACAGCGTTCTGTAATAAAACCTTATGTTACGCTAACAGCAAGCTTGCAAATACTCAAAAAAGCACATATGATTTGCTGCAAAACTTGTCAAAAATTTAATTTCATACAAAAAGCTTACGCTAAGCATGGCACAAGACAATGAGGGGGAAAGCAATGCCGACGCTAACGGCTTTTTTGTTTGTAAACTGTGCGAACAAAGCAGTGGAAATTAAAAGCTTTGAATTGTTTATTAGCTGCGAGTTGGCTTGGCGCGCAATTGGCTGCTTTGATTGTTGCCACAGGTAACTGACCAGACACAAAACGGCCCAAACAGAGAGCCGCGATACCAAGCCAAATAAACAAGCTTCAATGAGACAAGCCGTATGTGTTTTATTTACACTTAAAACAATTTCAAACGAAATTAAAGAAAATTGTTAAAAACTGTAAGTGTTTAAAAAGATATTATTAAATAAATGTTTTTTTTTAAAGCACCGAATAAGAAATACTTTCAGATTACAAATTGTAATATAAATTATTTTCTCACTTCTTTTTAGAAGAATTTTTGAATTAGCAGAAATAAATATTACTTTTTAGAGATATAAAATACTTTATCGTTTCAAAAATTTTAGAATTAGCAGAAATGACAATTAATTGTACAAATTGTATACCGGATATGTATTGTCAATAATCGAAAAAAAAATATTTTGACTATTTTAATATATATGTATATTATCTTTAATCGAATAATGCAGTATTTTTCTGAGTGCGCTTACTGTACTTATGTATGAGTAACAACAGCAGCAGCGTCAACAACAACAACAACAAAACAAACAACCACCAGGGCAGCGCCAGAGTGCGCCCCTAAGTTTGGATTAGAACGTAGCGCTCAGTTCCCGGACAACTTGCAGTGATGGCAGAACGCGACGCATAAAATAAAATTTATATGAAATTCTTTTCGTGCAACTATAATTTGAAATGATAGCCAAATTTTAAAATAATAATAATTAAAAAAATGTGCAAGTGTACAAAAAGTGATGTTGCTTCAAAGTTTATAAATAATTGAAAATTGGCAGAACACCAAACGAGGAAATGAAAGCAAAAATTACGCATTCTGTGTCATTTTTATTGTTGTTTGTGATCATTTTACACAAATGCAAGGGTCGCGCAGGGGGAGAGGGGGCGCCAGTTGGACAGGCGTTGATACAATTAAGTCACGGTAAGCTGAGCAACAAGCCAAAGTGAAATTATTCGTATTGTTAAGAGACGCATAGATATGTTATGGGCGTAAATATTTTTAGTTGTGGTCACGGCTCAAAATGACCCTTCAACTGCTGCTTTTGTTTTTGGTCTTGTTATTGTTGCTGATGGTGTTGCGGACACAAATAATTTGACCTTTAGCTTAATGCGTCAGTGCTTCTGAACAAAAAAATTGGCCAAAAAAATCATAAAAATATCAAAAACATATGGGGGTTACCCAAAAATGTAGGACAATCAATATAATTTACGAGTAATTGCAAGGAAAACAATTGCTGCCAAATCCAAACAGGTGCACAAATATGCGTTCAAGTTAATTGTGTTGGCAACACGCACACAAATTGGTCAACTTTGATGGTTTTTCGACATACTTTTTTGTGTTTTTTTGGGTTCTAATCGATAAACTTATTACCGTTTGTTGTCTAACCCGTGCACTGGTGTTGCTTTTGCTTGATCATTATCATTGAGGCCAGGCCATCATAATAATGACTACTTTAAAGCATTGTCAAGTCACAAGCTCTTTGAACTGGGGTTGTGTGGGGGCTCTTAGCATAATTTGTTAGCATCTGTTGTTGCTGTCGTTGTTGCTGTTGCAACCAGTTGCAATTGATCAAACAAACTTGCAATGCGGCATTAAAATAAGATACATAAACATAATAAAGGCGAATGGAATCCATTCAGCTTGCCCAAAAGCAGTCGCTTCAAGTGCCGACGACTTCGCGACGTTGGGTAGGTAACCAATTTTCCTGATTTGTCGATAAATTGAGCGTCATTTATTTTGACAGCAGCGATACTAAGATACTCTTCAATTTAATTTTTTATTTTTTACTACGTTATATTTATGAGACTCATATTGGTATAAAATATGTTATGATACGCTGTTCCATTTATAAGGTTTCGTTTTTAAAAAGTTATGAGTTTCATAAAAGAAGATTATCCTGATTATTTCCTAATACTATTGATAACTCTACAACTACATAAGATCTGTACACATTTTACTAAATTAAATTAAGATAATTAAAGACCTTTCCAAATAGTATAAACTTGTTCCTGTAATCCCCCAAACTTCAGACAGTAATACAATCAGAAAAATTATCAATGGTTTGAGTTATACTACGAACTACATCAAGAACTGTATTGAAATTCGAAACAAGAAACATTCGTGGCTTATTAGTCAAACTAAGCTAGACAAACTATTTTTAAAATTGAAACCATTCCAACTCATTAAAACTAGCTCTAGCGAACTGACTGAACTCTTGTGGTAGCCCAAAAATAAAACTTTTTTTTGTTATATATGTATATAATATACAGCTAACTGGTGGTAAGCTAAGGCCCAAAACTGTCTATAAAGTTTTTTGCACTCCAGCTAATTGCTATAGTAACGATATAAAAGTTCAAGAAACTCCTTAATAACAAGCTGCCAATTGGCAAATAAACAATTCAACTATAGGTAAATGAAAATAAAAGATGAGATAGGGAAAAGAAAATAATTTCAAAGACACCGCAATAATTAAATTCGTGCGACACGCAAATTTGCAGATGATGATTTGGATGATAACTATCCGGAAATTAAGGACGAAGTACATTTGGAGGATTTCTTCTGGACGGGGTCAGGGGATGGGCCACCCGACTATTTAAAGAAGGTGCACACAGGCATAAGCAAGGGCAAGGATGTGATTGTCAAGACGGAAACGGTGGTGGCAACTGTCTACGTGGATGGCAACAATGTAAGCACACGATAATGCTTAAAATTTGCATTTCAGTAATTGTTTTGCTTATGTTTTTAGGAAATTGAGATACCTATCTGTCTCGACTGTAGGCCCGATGATGGTGGTGGCAATTGGGATCTGGGTGCACCCGGAATGCCGCCACTCAATTACTCCGCGACGGATCGACGCTATTGGCTGCTGACCGTCATGTCTGGCTTCTATACGGCCAAAGATAATCCTCTACTAGAGGAGAAACTGGCACGACTCTATCGGTTGGCTTTTACGAGGTGAGTAAACTTCAAAAAAAGATAATGCTATTGAAATGAGAAAATCGAATTATAATTTAAATCGAACTGATGGGCAGAAAATAAGATTAGAATTAGATTTTCAGATTAAATCAAGAACAATCTGTCATAGGAATATATATATATATATAAAGATTAACTCCTATACTGAAACATTAAATATGTGAACCTTGGTTTAAGTAAGACAGAGCAGTGATAAATATGACAGTCTACCTTTGGCGAATTTCTAAATTTTTTGTTTTTATTTTTTGTGAGTGTATAATTCTGGTTAATAAATAGTTTTGCCTCAAACTTTCATATTTGGGTTACACAGACAACAAACACGCCACCTGGGCATAAATGGAGCACAACAAATTGCTGACGTTTCAATGGACGCACCACGTGAGCGTCGCCAGCCCGGCGCAGACGTGGCCACAGCGACAACCACCTGGCCAGGTGATGATGTGGAACTACTCGACATGGATGTGGATGTGGATGTGGATGGTACGCACCATGTCAAAACTGTGTGGGCGGCTGGAGAGGCGGCGGGTGGCGAATACACCGAATGGGCAGCTAGTGACTCTGCTGAGTCAAAAGAGTCGCTAAGCAGCACCACCACGCCCCCAACAACAACAACAACAACAACAGGGAGTGAGTCCATCGACTACAGTGCATATGTTACGCTTATCCCCTGGGAGCTAATACAGCAGAATGGCAAGTCGGAAAAGTTGCAAGAAATGCGCGAAGCGTTGCTAAGTCAACAACAACAACAACTACCCATCTATAGGGAGGAGCGAGTTCAGGTTGTCATACACAACATCACGCAAGTCAGCGAGTCCGAGCTGCAAAAGTGGAACAGCACTGGCAACGCCGTCGTTGACTCTGACGCCTATGTTAACCTCAAATTGTAGGCCTAAAAGCTCAAATAACTGTATCAGTATTCACTAACTTCAATCTTGTATTCGTACAGGAATGAACGTCCCGTTGCCAATCAAACGGAGCTCATCTACACGGTCCTCGTGAATGGCCGACCCGTTCTGGCGACAACCGCCGCCAAGGATATGGAACTGGTTAGCGAGGCTGAGGCAGTCAGCACGCTGGGAAACCCCATCTACATGAAATCAGAACGTAAGTTTAAGTCAAATGGGTTGGAAGGAAGCAGACACTGAAAGATACTGAATCAAAAACTAATATTGTTTTGGGAATAAACACCCTAATTAATATGTAGATAAAAGCGTTAAATTTAAAAATTTATTCACTTTAAGAAAAAATAATTTAATTCAGAAATTTGGCCTATTAAAAATGATTAATGCATTTGCAACTGATGAGTTATTCTTTTTGTGGCAACGGATTCTGTCTTGTCTTATATTATTAAGAAAAAGAAAATTAAGTATTTTATTAAGTTAAAACTCTTCTTAATCACAGCATACATTAGGGAACCCACTGCAACTGCTTTGGCGCCGGTGCCACGCAGTGGTCACGCTGGATTCTTCAACTCGGTGAAGAATAATGTGGCGCTTGTGGTGATCAGCTCCTTGGCCATTCTGCTCCTAATGCTGCTCCTGGTGGCCATTCTGCTGCTGGGGCGCACACGCTCTCGTGATCGTGAGCTCAGTGAGGTTAACAGGTAGGAAAGTAATATTTTATTTGTTATCAGTTCATTATCTAATCTATCGGTGCCGGCAGAAACTCTTCCCGCAATGAGCTTTTGTCCGAGGGTCAATCCATGCGACCCAGTTCCCGAGGCACATTGCTGGACAGCGCTGCGGGTGGCTCTGGCGGCAATCCGGCTGATCAGAGCACAACGCGCTCACGAGATGTGGGTGTGCAGAACTTCTCCTATGAGCGGGAGCCACGCATTAGTTTTCCTGGACCACCAGGAGAGAAACACACGCGTGTTAGACGCGATTCCATCTCCTCGGCAGAGAATACCTCCGACTCTTCCGTTTACTGTCCCATCAATCCACCAAGCGCCGATGTACAGCGCATATTGGACGACAAGGCTGCCCGACTTTTTGATGGCCACAAGAGGCGACGTCATCAGTACGATCGGGCGGAGGGTGGACTTGATGATACCATCTACGCCTCAGTTGTGTCGGAGAAGAAGAGCGAAAAGTTGCGACACAAATCAAAGCGTCGCTACCTAAACGAGAATCGTGTGGGTTCGTTGGAGACAAGTCCGGTTCAGGGTTCACTTGGTCAAAGTAACTCCTCCACGGAGGAGGGCAACTCGCCGGCGGCAATGCGTCGCAGCTATGAAAACTTTCAGCGCAACGAAGCCTACAATCCGCACAACAATTACCATCGCAATAAGCTGCTCCAGCAACAGCAGCAGCAGACAATCTTCACCGACAAGGAGTATCCAGAAGATGGCGTTGTCGGATCTCCTCAAGCCATCAATCGGGAGATGATACGTTCGCGTGGTACGCAACAATCGGAGAAATCCTCTGATACGGCCAGTGTGGGCTCCTTTCTCTCGATGGCGTCGGTTCGCGCGTTTCCCAAGAACCAGTTGCCGGAGCCACTGAATCGTGTTCTCGATCCCGTTTTCGTTACCTACTACGACAATGTGAATGCCGTGGCGCCTCAGGCAGCGCCACAGAGCTCCACAAGATCCCTCAAGTCACACAAATCTCTGGGGAGCAGAGATACCACCATTGCGACCATAGCCAGTTTTCCCAGTCCGAAGGCGCCGCCAGTGCGGAATGTACGTTCCGCATCACACAGCGACAATCCAGATCCGGGCTTTGTGGGTCCCGTCGTCTGGGAGCGGCACAAGAAACGTTTGGGCAGCAGCGCTGACAACCAGGGTGAGACGGGTGGACACAATGACAATGATAATGATGATGACGCTGATGTGCAACTTGGGGCACAAACACGTTACTAACCTGGCAACTGTAGTCCTTGTTGTTGTTGCATGCACACAGCTGTAATTAGAAATCTAACCCCAAAAATAGAGAGAAATAGAACCCAAATATCCACTTGCAGCTACAGCTTCACTTACAACTCAACTGAACTTCCTCAAACCATCTTCCGCAGAGGCCCGCAGCCATGCAGACTTTAGCCCCAATCAGATGCGCGATGCATCCGCCATACGCAACCACTACGAGGGTCTGCTCGAGGGCGCCATGCAGATGTACGCCAGCCAGGATGATCTGCCGATGCCATTGCCCTCCCGCGACTTTACCAACAAACGACGACAAACCACAAGCCGCGAACATCGCGGCTCCTCAGCCGGCTTACCCAGGTAATACATAAATGTATATATACTGACTAAGCAATATTAATCTGAAAACAACAAAAATTTATAAAATTATATACTCAAATACTAAGATTATTATCTGGAATTTAAGATAAACATTCTTATTAAAAAGTCTATTTTATTATCACGAAATTTCTTAATTTTAGAAGCAAATTCAGATATTTTTGAGTTCAAGAAATTCATTAAATTTAAATAAATTTCTCCAAGACGTTGCTATTTTAATTTGTTTTAAAAAATGTATGATATTAAATTCTTGTGCCAAAAAAATGTTCTTATTTACTTTTTTCTGTATTTTCCTTAATTACAGCTATCCTGCAAAGGCTTACAGCACAGCCGAGCGTCCTTCGACCGCGCAGCCGGAGAAGACACCCAAATCGGCTCAGTCGACGCAGCCACCGTCGCCCACCTACAGCGCTTGGGGCAGCAGCCTGCATGGCTCCCATTCGCCGCTGGTGCGGCCACTAAGCGCTGGGCCCTTCCATCGTCCCGATACCATTTTGGAGATATCTCGAGGTGCACTCGCCGCTTCATCCAGTTCCACAGCAAATACGCCTGGACGTGCTCGTAGCTCGCAGGCGGCTTCGGCGGCGCCACTAATTGAGGCCATTCAAAGTGAATTGCGCAGATTCAAGGAGCAGAAGGATTAAGCATATCATCCAAAAAGTGACATTTTATAATCATTTTTATTTCATGATACTAAACCACGCTGAAAAGATTCACTTTTCCAATTTCATTAGAATAAAATTTTCACAAAACTTTAAAACTGTTTTCAATCTCAGCTTCAGAGAAAATTACTTATTTCTGCTTAATCAAATATAAAATGTTATCTCTTCAATCTAAACTTGTTGGTAGAAAATTGGGTTTTGTTGAATTTCCGAAAAATAAATAGTTTCCCAAAATTAGTTAAATTTTAGTTATTATGTGAAAGAATATTATAACAAGCTTAGAAGCAAATATTTTGAATAGATCTTTAAAATAATTCGAGACAATTTGCGAACATAATAATAGTTTTTTTGATTTCAAATAAAAGTCCTTTGCATCTTTAGTTTTATAATCAAGCAATAATTGCAATATTTAACATCATGCTTTTTAGCTTTATTTTGAGAAACTTTTTTGAATAATGAATATTTATAGTATTTACATTATTAAAGTGTTTCGGGGGTTTTTTAAATCAAGTTTTAAAAAATCGTTCACCGACATTGTATTGCCCTCACCAGCCCATTAGTTATGTTCATTATTTATTATATACCCATTATAATATTATATAGTAATGTTGATCTCATGTGCAATTCGTGTTGTGTTGGGTGTGTTGCGAATGTGTGTTGTTTTCATCGGTTAGATTATTCGATTAGTACAGTTCCTTGTGTTCCTTGTCGGCAGAAGGATAGTCCTTAGCATTGACACTTCGCTTGCCCAGACGAGGTCCAAACCACAGGCCAGAAGATGCACTGGGTCCCGTGCGTTTGTCGAGCGCCTGTTGCAATGCCAAGAAATGGGCCCAATCCCTCAGATCGGAATCGCTGCGACCTACCCGAGGAAAGGGCACCAAACGCTTTTGGTAATCTGTACAAAATAAATATAAATTAGCTTGGTAAAAAAAAATCAATTCAATTTGACGTCAATATACCTTCGAACTCCTCTGCTGAGCCATCGCCCATGCCATAGATATTCTCATAAGCGACAGCATCGTTGGCATCGTGAAGGCTGTTCACCAGACTGGGATCACTGCGACCTACACGTGGAAAGGTATAGAGCCCCAGATTGGCGCCTCGACGGTTTTTATTATGTTTCGCCTGCTCTTGCTCTAACAATGGAGATTAAAATCGATAATTATCTCCCAGTATATTGAGCAATAATCCTAAATATATTCTTAATTGTTTTTTAATTGGTTCTCAAATTCATTTTTTTTTATATAAGGTATTCAAATATATATTTTTCCTTAAAATAACTAAAAAAAAACTAAAACACAAGCTGTCAAAAACCAACAGAAACCCTGATATGAATTATTATTTGAAAATAAATAAGTTTATCGTGGCTAAAAAAGGATATTTGATTTCATGATAATTGAATTGAATTGAATAGAATACAAATGCAAAATTTTAAAGTCTTGTATAAAATGTATGCTCTGTGGCTCTTGCTGTTCGGTTTAGGATTTAATGGAAACAAATTGCAACAGCTCGAGGGACAAGCTGATAAGTGGTTTTACTGCTGTCAGCTGTGCGGAGATTTATAGACGCGGACTAGCAGTCACTGGACAAGTACTATTGCAATAGTGGTTAAGCCATATTAATTGGTCTCTCAAAGTATCTAATTCATCTTTATTTTACAACTCACCTGCTGCACTGAATTTTGTCAACAAAACAAGCAACAGTATTGTGTAGGCAATGTTGATTAGTCCCAAGAACGACTTCATTTTTCAAAATTGAAAACACTTTCAATCTTTTTTAAATGTTACTTGATGTTTACTTCTTGACAGTCGCTGACACAATGCTTGATGCTGGAAGCAACTCTCGTCCTTTTATACGCCAAGAGCATAACAGATTCAATGTGTGGGTGGCAAAGTGGACAACAGGCAACATTTGGTCCTGCTGCTGTGGTTTTGTGGGCAAAAAAATGTTGCTAAGGCTAGGCACTTGTTGCCAATGGCTTAAGCCAATATTTTAACAATGTGTATGCAGTTTTCCACGAAAAGTGAGTTTAAAAATAATGTTGATTACAATAGTGAAAATGTGTAAAAGTTAATACAATTTCCATAGAATAACTGACAAAATGAAAAGAGATTTTCAAGGTAAATATGTAAGCGTAAGGTAAAGTATAAGCGTGAAAGAAAATATAAGAAAATATATAAAAAATGATGAAAAGTAAAAAATATAATGAATATATATTAAGGCAATATGGAAATAGTGTTATCTAGCTAATGTTCTTATGCTTATTTATATATAGTTGACTCAAAACAATTTCATTTAAATTTGCTTACATTTCGTTTATTTATTGGTCACACACACTTTATGCACTTAGTTCTGCTTAAAAGTCAACATATGTTTTATTGAATATAGAATCCCTCGGATTACAGCCAGCCGGAGATCATGCGGCCAGTGACGGTCGACTTGCCACGTTCGCCACCCGCCGCGGCGCTGCTTTGACCCACCTTGTTAACGGGCTTGACTGGTGCGGGTTTCTTATCATCGCCTGGTTTCTTATCGTCCTCTTTCTTGTCACCGGGTTTGGCTTCACCAGGTTTGGCTTCTGTTCCCGTTGCCGGCTTGGACTCAGCCGACTTCCCTTTGGCGTCCTCCTTCTTGTCATCGTCCTTCTGCTCCTGTCCGGTTTTCTTATCGCCGGCCGGCGTGGCTCCTCCGCTGGTTTCGTTAGCCGCCTTCGTGACACCGGGTGTTTTGTCCGCTGTTGTGGTCTTGGTAGTGTCCGGCTTGGCATCTGCAGGAGCCGAAGGCGCCGCACTCTTGGTAGCGACTCCATTTGTCGCAGGTGGCTTGGCTGCCGTGCTTTTGGTTGCCTCCTCCTTCTTGGCAGCCGCTTCCGGTTTAGCTGTTTCATTTGGTTTATGCGCCGCCGCCGGCTTGGCATCAGTTGGCTTTCCAGGCGGTACAGGTGCATTGGGTTTCGCTGCATCGCTTGGCTTAACTGCTTCCCCGGGTTTGCCCGCTTCGCTGGGCTTTCCAGCAATTGGTGGTTTGCTGCCTGGCGGCATGGGTTTCTGTTCGCCTGGTTTGCCATTAGCAGATGGCGCTTGGGGCTTGGAATCTGCCTTCTTATTGTCCAAAGGTTTCTTATCGTCCTTTTTGTCCGCAGCTCCATTGGTCTTCTCGTCCACATTCTTGACAGAAGCGCGCAATGCTGCCATCATGGAGACACCTCCTCCTGCACTGTTTGTCAACTTTTTCGACTGTAAACATTATATGAATTTAATTTCTGATATAAATCGGACTCTGCAGGGCAATAACAGCCTAAAGAAAATATTTTTTGTAGGAGTCTTAAACTATTTTAGATTCTGATATCAATTTTAATACAAAAAAGAAAGACAAAAATCGTCTGAACTAAATAAAATAGTTTTCAATTATTTAAAAATCGTAGAAAATCTATTCCGACTTGTTAAAATTTCGCAATATACTAATTTTTATCTAAAAAAACTTGTGAACTTATCTTCAATTCAGATGAAAACCCGGCAAAATGAATACACTATATTTCTCTATAGGATGTAACGTATAATTATGCTTAGCATATCATTGAATCTCACCCCACTGGCTTCTGGTGGTTTCTTGTCGTCGTCGCCTTGTGTTTGATCATCACCCTCGACTAAGGATACCTCATCGGCTGCCATCTTCTTGCGCATAAACTTCACATAGGCCACTCTCGTCGCAGCCGTCACTTCGCCCAATTTCGGATTGAATTCTTCGGATTAGGAAGGGTATAATTAATAATAATACTAGGGACACAAATTACAATTATCACCCACCTATCAATTTGGACTGATCCATTTCTAGACCCTCGTTAGCCTGCTCGATAATCTTGCGCCTCAAACTGCGCTGGCTGTGGCGCTGCATGGAGGAGCGCTTCGAGCCAATTGGATCCGCAGAGAGTGTCTTTTTCCTTGCAATTGCATTCCAGTCCTTATCGCTGTAATCGAAAGGAAACTCAAGCTTATCTTTTGTATGTAAATAGGTAATTCCCCTTACCCCTTTTGCGCCTTCTTTTTGCCAATGATTTTGGCTAGTGATTCGAAGATATCGCGTCCGTTCGCGCCCTCATCCATCTCCTGCTTCAAATTCTCCACAAAGCCAATCTGGAAGTCCTTCATAATGCGACGTTCCATCACCTTGCCCTTGGTGCTGCGAGCAGCTGCAGGGTGGTTGATTAGTTGAGAGGGTGGCTTAGCAACATGTTGGGTGAGCAATTAGTAATTACCTTGCGTTTTTTTTTCAATGTCCGGCACTTCCCATGAATTATTGGTGAAAATCTCCAGCAGTTCAAAACGTAGTGAACTAATATCCTGGCGCACTTCAATGATATCATCCTCAGTGATGCCGTAATCGTCCCTCCGCCGCTGCTCCGCCGTTACATAGCGTCGCACCAGCAGCTTCATCACTTTGTCATGCAGCGTCTGCGCCTTCTCTAGGGATTTACGCTAAGGGGGCCGAGAGGAGTGGGAAATGAACATTAACATTGACGCACACCCAAGCCACAGGAGCTTTATTGAAACTGATTTTCTGAAAGGATTTGCATTGATTTGCCAAGCGATTGGGTTAAGCTCGGTGCCACCTACCATAAAACTCTTGGTGCGAGACCGCCGCCTGTGGCCGAGTGTCTTGCGCAACATTTTCATATTAGGGCAAAGATTAAAGGGTGGCGGAATGGTGCCGCCATCCTCAAAATAACTCATCCACAGCTGCGAGCGGGCAAACTTCCACTCTGTGTCGGCACGCTCCGAAATGATTTGATACGAATTGGACATCATGGCAATCAGCATGTTGAGCAACACAATAATATTAATAACCGAATACGAGCCGAACATCAGCAGCGCCCAGAAGCGGGTGAAACTCTTGATGCCGGCCAAGTCGAAGGAAACCAGGTCCACCAGACCAAAGGAGGCCCAAAACAGTGATTGCGACGTCTCAAACAAACTGCAAAAATTAACAATTTAAGACTTGAGAAAAAGATTTATCAAATTCTACAAGCTTACTTCGAGAAGCGCCGCCAAATGGTGCATGCCTTTTCCTGGTCATCAAAGTCAGCCACATCGGGGTGTAGATGATAGCATTTGTTCTTCTCCAGTTCCGCATAGTACCAGAGCAACTGGTTCAAGCCGCAGCCAAATGCAAATAAGACCAACGTGTAGATAAAGAAGAACTTAATAATATCTATAATCATGCGGCCCAGCGACACCTGCAGCGGTCCCAGATGCGGATTTATCGAGAATATGTGCACCAGCTTCAAGTAGGAGAACACCATGCCAGCGGCAAAGGCGCCCTCGGAGAGCAGCATGGGATCGAATGGATGCCAATGCTCTCGCGGAAAGTATGGATCTATGCCCCTGAACCACAAATCTCGCTAAAATTAATCGATAATAATAAAATCAATATAATCCAAAACAAAATTGATGAGTAAAAAATCGAAAACGTATTGAGGGTCTGAATAAAAAATTCTCCATCCATTTAAAAAATAATCGATTAATATTGCATAGTAAATAAATAAAATATAGTCCAAGTAGTCGATTTCATATCAAAATCAAATAAAAACGCTCAACTTACATGCACTATGACCCAAGCAGTGGCTCTACAAAGTATCCAAGTGACATAAAACATATTTGATATATAGTCAACAATGTTCCACAGATCCATAATATACTCGAAAAGGCCATCGGAATATAAAGTCTTGAGTTCCTCAAATATAAGAGCGGCTATGTACATTATAATTGCAAGCTCAATGGGTCCTGGAAGTGACCCGCGTTCGTGTTTGCGCCAATCCTCCAACATGGTCAGCATCCAGGGGAAAGCCAGCAGTTCAAAAGTGATTTGCACCACGCGCAATGAAGCTGCACCCAAAAGCACTGTAATACAAAAGGGAGCTTCAGCCTTATAGGATCGATCATAATAAGAGATATAGGACTCACTCAAAAAGAACATGTAGGAGCAGGAGTGTGTTATGAACTTGACGAAAGGCTTGCGCATGAACTTGGCACCGTCCGAGTCCGGTGCCAGAATATACTTCATACTGTAGATGGGAAAACTGCAGCCCAGCTTGATGACGTCAATGAGCTGCTGGCTGCCCTGCTTGCGCCGGAAACCGGGTAAGCCCTCATACCAAATGGCAGCCAGCAGTTGTTGCACATTCGGATGTGCCACAAACTAGAAGCAATAATTTACTAAATTAAGCAAAGATAGTTTTGGGAATGAAAGAAATATTGAGCCCACCGTCTTCTGTTTGTAGCGTATAGCTAGCTTAAGGCGATCCAGTGTTTGTCGATGGCCGGGACACCAAATCTCATGCGATGGCTCGTGATTAAAGTTCAGCATCACCTCCAGTTCCATGGAGGTGCGGGCATGGTCCAACAGCGCCGTTACAAAATCCTGCACTGCTTGACGCATTTCCTAAATTAAAGAAAATGTAATGGGATAAGGAAAGATATTAAAATGGAAAGCATAAATTAAGTTTCAAACTACACTCTTCGAAATTTCTTCAATATTAAACTAAATTAAAGAAATTAATATTCTTTTAATCAGCTGATCTTTTCTAAAATATTTGTTTTATATTGTTTAATCAAGAAATCTGTTTTAAATTAAATTTTATTTGTTTAGCCCTCCTACCGTGTATTCTGCGCGAAATTCGGATTCCATGGCCTGTAGGCGCTTCAGTTCCCAGGACAATTGAAAGGCGGTGAGCACAGGATCACGTGAACTTAGAGCTATCAGCGAGCTGGCCGAGAGAGCCCGATAGGCATTGATACGCGACTGCGAATGGCGCAATGAATCGGACGTCTGCGAAGTAACACACTCATCGCAACCGCACCTGAAATATTTGAGACTCAGGAAATTACATTCCCACAGAGATTTGCAATGTCACTCACTTAACGTCATGTGGCATGGGAAGCGTTGCACCACGATCCAGCAGAATCTTCAGTATCTCATAGTTGTTGCGATGTGCAGCGAGAATCAGCGGCGTTATATCCGTGGTAAATGTTGATTTCGAGCGATCCACCGACTCCCAGCTCTAAACAAAACAATACACTTGCATACGATTTATGGCAAAATTATCTGAGGAACTCACATAGGGGTCTCCTTCCTTGTGATTGGTTTCCTCCCACTGCAACAACTCCTCGACAGCCTCTACATACTCTTCGGATATGGCATGCAACAGAGCATCGCCCACTTCAATATTGTTCTCCAGCAGTAAAACCATCAAATCGAAATTCTCATTCTCAATGGCCGAGATAAGCGCCGAGCGATTCATGGGATCCGTGCAGTTGATATTGAACTTATCGGGTGGTGCGTCTGCATAATCTTCCAGAATTCTGCAAGCATAGAGCTGTTTTTAGATTGCAAGGACATCCAATACAAAATACTGACTTTTTGACACCGGCCAAATCACCACGCTCGCAGGCTAAGATAAAGTTCTTCTCTATGTCACTGAGTACATACTCCTCGGCCATCATTAGATCGTAATCCAGGCGGGAGCCGGCCGCCTTTTCGGCATCAGTCTCCATCCTCGCACTGGCCTTCGATCACACAATATCAAAACAATCAAAAGTCAAATTTTCACATTTCTTGCAATTAACACTTCACGACACTTATTATCCTTACTAATCCTTTTCTTTTTTTTGTCTGCCCCACTGTATCCTTTTTGATATTTCACACGATGTTGAGTCTCCAATTAGCCGCGTTGAACTGTCCACAATTGGCAAGTACGCCGCGGTATATGTCGCTAATTACATTAGCGGCTGGCTAAAACTCGGTCAATGTGTATGCAGTGCAAAACAAGTCAATGGGCGCCGTCAGGGCCCCATATGCTAATCGTCAATTGACTTCGGGTCTGTCTCTCTGATTGCTCGAGCAACTCACGTGAAAAATGCAGGGAAACAATGCACATTGCACAATGCACAATACGAGACAAATTATGTTCGATTTTCGATTTGAGAAGCCCTAGAAATAGAACAACACTCGTTCACTATAAGG
Organism: Drosophila paracracens; assembly: GCA_035044025.1. Classification (NCBI taxonomy): domain Eukaryota; kingdom Metazoa; phylum Arthropoda; class Insecta; order Diptera; family Drosophilidae; genus Drosophila; species Drosophila paracracens. Next base: position 4,097,381 of record JAWNMN010000435.1, on the reverse strand, counting down.
TGATATGGGCTAAGCATGCAGTTCGGGAATCAATGGTAAGTCAAAAAACCAATGGAATATTAAATGATTATATTATATATTTAATTTCTTGCAATTATTATTGTAGTTTTAAATGTTTAATGATAAGAGTTTACTGTTCTATTTAGATTAGAGCGTGATTTAATATTTATTTTAAATCCAAACGCATCCAATCATAAAAATCAAATAAAATTATAAGCTCATTGGACGACATAGGCTTGACGATACCAAGATACCACAGAATTTATAAAGTTTATTTAAAATATTGAATTGGAAGCTCAAGAGTTGAAATGCATTTAATAAGTTTGATATCGAAAAGCTCGAAGAATTGAGCTAATATTTATTAGTTGTCAGTAAAATGTAACAAAAGTTAACATTCACAGTTAACATTTCCAATTTTACATAAAGTTAACTTTCAACCTTTGCTACTTTTATGTATAACAGTTGAACGTGCAAAAGCTTCAAAGCTCTGAATATAACTTTAAAGTACGCAACTTAAAGCTTCAAAATGGTATTCGAAAAGAGTCAAGACAAAATTTCAAGAGCGCAATTGAAAGAGTATCAATTGAGTTAAGTAATTGACTTTAATTAAAAACAGCAACAAGTAGCTTTAATAAGGCTCAGAAGTGATTAACTTTATTAAGCTGAGCAGGTGCTTAATTGCAATTATAAGCACGTTATTGAGAAGGCAAATTAATAATTAGCTCAAGTGAGGGCCATATCGATGATAGGTAAACAAAAGCAACAACTGTCGCTGCTTGACTGCATTTTTTATGGCCCACGTTGCATGTTGCCTAGTTTTGTGCGTTCGCAGTGCGTGTTTCTATGTCAATGCACTTGGATATTAATGTACTGCTTGGCAATGGGATGCGCTAATGCACAGGAGGATACAGATCCTTTGATACCTGTGCAATTGTCAGTTTGCCTCACTGGATTGACAGCAAAAATGGCGTTGTACGTGTTCAAGTTGTGGAATACATCGAGCTGGTTGCAAGGGTTGCAAGAGTTGCAAGAGGGCAGAGTGAAGGGTGCAAGGGTACAGAGTGCAATGCACTTTGCTGACATTTCTCCGTGTGTGCAGCTCGAAATGGAATTTCGAAATTAAAGTTACGATTGCGAATGAGTGGGTCGTCGTTGAGGTGATGGGTCGGTTTTAATTAAATGAGAATTTATACGTGTACGTAATGTGCACTGAAAACTTTTTGAATTGAATTAATGCAAAGGCATAGATGGGAAGTACATACCATTATTTCCTGAAGCTTAAAAATGTTTATATTACAATTTAAAAGTCATTATTGTTTATTTTCTGCTTATACTTATATTAGAGCCCAAAACATATATACCGTTATAAACAAAGAGTTAAGACATATAACTAAATACTTTAAAGCTCTGGTGGAAAAGTTATGTTATCCTCATTTCAATCAGGTATAAATTGATTTAATTGAACAAAACAAGCATGTACAAATAATGTCATGGAATATTTTATAATCAAGTCAAAGATCCTTAAGACTTTAATTTTTTACCTTGTGTAAACAAATAATTTAAAAATGAACTAGTTCCCATTGTGGTTCCAGCTGCAGATAATTAAGCTCGCACGAATCGCATGCAAGTAGTCCTTACTTGTATCCCGTTTCCCTCTAGTTAGGTAGCCATTTGCGTGCGCAGGGCGCGTGGCGAAAGCCGTTACACTTAATGAAACATTGGCCTCCAGAAGAACACAGCCCCAAGCACTCCCCACACTCCCCTTGCACCACCCGGAACATTCGTTGTCAGCTAGGCTTTCGCTTCAGCAGGCCCTTGTAAAGGAGCGAAATGTATCTTTCAGTCGTTTGCTGCTTGTTAGCACAAGTTGCACTTTCACTGACTTCAGCAACAGCCAGCAACAGCTACAACAACAATTATTATATGGGAACAACTTTAGAGGCGGGGTAAGCTTTTGCTTGCCAAAATTTAATTTTTTTGTTTTTATTTTTATTACCTTGCAAATACTAGAGACATTAAAATAATAACAGAACAGAAAAACAGCGGGATAAAAATAGAAAGAATTGAAATTTGCCAAAAAATAATTGCTAAACATTGCTATACAATAAAAATAAAAATTAAGAAAATTATTTAAAGACTTATTTGTAAAATATCATATCAATGGTAAAGCAAGACTTTAAGCATAAGTTTAAATAACTTTAAGTTAATAAGCCAGGAACATATTTTATATGAGATTCATTAAGTAAATAATGTAAGTAAATAATGCATAGAAATGCATCTGCAATCAATGTGCGTGTCTCTTCCAATACAATCAAGTGCCTTAAATACCTGGAATAATCGGTGAGTTTCAACTTCAAAGCAAAAATGTAAACTTGTCTAAGCACAACTCCCCATTTGCATTTTAAGTGTCAGGTGAATTGAGAAGCGAACGAGCTGCATGTGATATTCTTGAAGTATGCGAGTTGCAGGAAACAAAAGAATGTGAACACTCAGGTTGAAGAGAACAAACAATGAGATTAACATAGTGGAAGTATTTGAACTCCTATTATGTACACCAGTTTATATACTGACCAGCTATTTGAAAATCGATACGACTTCAAAGATGAAAGTGTTAAAGTTAAAATGGTCGTTAATCATGAATTTATTGCGGTCGTTCTATTTTTGTACGAAGAACTACTTAAAAAGACCCGCAACTCAACTTGACCCAAACGAGGGAAAGGAATGAGCAGCCGCAAGCAGCGGTCGTTACAGGAGTTCAACAGGGGAAATTCACCACCTTTCGTTGCCGGCTATTAAAGCCGATGTCATTCTATGGCAGGCGCTCAGTGCACAACTTGGTGGCCAGGCGAACGCACCTAGCAAACCGAAAGGATAAAACGCGCACGGTGAACACTGTTGCGGGACATTTGTACATTTCTAGTTTTATATATTTATTTGTTATTTACCAAACAAAAAAAAATATATAAAAAAAAAAACCCATTCAAGTGTAAACAACATAATACTCTGTATATAAACATACATATACACTTATATGTATGGGGAGCATCGAGCTATAAAGTACAAAACAGAGTAATAGAAAAGTTTCAGTGGCAAAAACAATTACATACAATTGCTTGCAGGATATCTGTGGGAGCTGAACAGGCAACGGTTCTTGTTTGTTTCCACAGTTGGGTAAGTGAAAGTGCCTTTGGCTGCGTGAACAACTCAAAGGATTGCAGCCACAGGATGTGCTATTGTGCATTATTATCCTGTGAACTTGTTTGTTTTGCTAGCTGACAGAGTTCATTGACTGTCCTCTGAGTATATGTAGGGTCATAGGTTCCATAGGAACTGAGAAAGATTTTCTATATGATAAATAAATAAATATATTATTAGCAATTCAGAAAGTAATCGAAATAACACTTTGTATAAATACAAAAGTTTTATTTAAAGACACAATGCTGTCTGCAAATTTATATATTTTCCCTCACATTACCTTTGTAATCGTGTACATTCAATTCGGAAAATACGTGCTATTATTTATTGTCTGCTCTGCCTCCCTTATTGCTTGCCACATGCCACCGGCCCCAGACCAAATTCAAGTTTTCGCTCATTTCTGTTGCGTTGGTATATGTGTCCCTGGCACAACTAAAATACCAATATTCCCCATATATCAAACTAAATTCCTATCGAGGGGTCTGCATTTGGCATTGATTACGAAATATTTTGCGCAAATATTTTTATTTTGCATTTTGCAAGAATTTTTATTGAATTTTAACGTTGACATTAAATTTATTGCTTGTGGTATAGAAATTTGAAATTTGAGTTGAAACATAATATGGACATGAATAATAAATATAATGCATATTCATAAGCTGAGAGTCGTATTTACGGACCAAAAATTTATTTTTAATTACGATAAAAGCTTTACAAATTGAATGTTTCTCATTAAATTATGCATATATTAATGTCGCATATTTAGTATGGGCGAACATGGACCAGGTTTATTGAACTCCATTTAAAGGATTATATTTGAATTTAACAATATTTTCGTTATTTACTTCTGCAGTTGCTTTCAAAGGATGCTTAACTGAAATTCGACTTGATATAAAGTACAATCGATATAACAAAATGTTCCAAGCAGTATCTTTAAACTAAATACGATATAAGAAGCACAGAAGCTAAGTAAACTCAGAATGCATCAGGTGCTCAGCTATGAGACGGCTGTGAGGGCCAACAGCAGCTCGCGTGAATACCGCGAATACATTTCAAAGCGCACCTGCGCCTCACTTCTCCTCACCATTGGCTTCTTTATGCTCATCGCAGGTGGGTGAAGAGGGGCTGACTGGGGGATGCCAAGGACTAGGGGATATGCTAATGAGTCTTGTTTGTTTGCTTCACAGGCTACTTGCTGGGCAATTTTGTAACGGAACGCAAATATCACATACGCCAGCTGCTTACAAAAAAGGCAATCAAGCACGGAGATGGAAGCGGTACTGGCGTCGGCGAAGTGGATGGGGATGGGGACAGGTATGTGCAGCTGAATAGCGTGGATTATGGCAACTTGCAGGAGATGCGTGCTTATCAAAAGAACAGAGACCAACTGCTGACTGCCGCCCAGGTGCTGAACAAGCTGCTGCAGCAAGACGAGAGCGAAAAATATTTGGCCACATCCTTGAATACGGAGATATTTAACAAGTACATTAGCTGCACTCAGGATATACCGCCCAATACGAACATCAAAGCTAGTCAGTTTATAGAACAACTGATAGACAATACCATTGCCAGGCAGCGCGATTGTATGCGGATTATTCAGGTGGTGATCGATAATCATCTGGCAAACAGTCAGCTATGAGCCACGTTAACAAGCTGCCAAATTGAAATGAACGCTACAGTCGAATCAATGTGTTTTTAGTTCTACAGCCAAATAATATATTTATATTCTTATGAAATATTTTAAATAATGTAATTTATGAATTTTTATATGTGTGTGTATGCGTAGAGAGTTTTCATATTGTACCAATACTATTTTGAGAAGCAAATAAAGCCAAACCATATATATAGATGTGTTGAAAACAAACTGTCATCTATGCAACCTTGTTCATCACTCTATTCGTCTCGTTTGTCAAAAGAAGAGCCACAAACTAACAATAGATCGGCTTAACATAAATAGCAAATGGAGAGGAAACCCCAAACTGAAATCTTTTGTTTTTGGCTTTAAGTTTTCACACGCAGTCAGCACAGGTGGGCGTTCTGTGGCACCTCAGGCAATAACCATTAACATTTTGTGGGCCTACGGGGGGTCTCCAATCTCCGAAATGATAATCACCCAAGGAACAGCAAATCTCGCAAATATGCAAAGCAAAGTGCGCAAAGTTGCTCCAACAAAACAAACCAAAAACAAAATAAGCAAAGAAATTATTGGAAAAGATTTATGATATTATTAGTTGAATCGACACTTTGTTACATAAAAAGCAAACAGGTCAATTTCGGGGCATGGCTGGGCTGGGCTGGGCTGAACAGAGTGGCCCCATACGCGTTCATAATTAATGATCGCAACTTGGCCTTTTGTTGTTTATTGGTCTTGATTGTAAATTCACCTCATTATTAATTGCTTTTTTTCCATGGTGTGAAATTAATTTAAATATAACGAAATTCTAATTAAGTGGGTTTGGTAGAAAGTTAACTTATGTAACCAGCTATAACAAATTATTCTATAATTCAATTTTCACCCATTTTAATTGCGAATATTAATCTTATTCAACTTATATTTCAAGAAAAAAGTGGGTGGTGGTTTTGTGGAATGTATGAATGTCCGTGTGTCTGAATACTTATAGTATATAATATATATATATCGTATGTTTGTCTTTTCAGAAGGAGTCATAAGGACAAAACAAGGCCATATTTATATTTCTTATGAGAACTTAATTAATGTTCAACAAATGTTTTGAGCTTTCCGTCCTTATTGAGATGTTTTATTATGAGCTCAACATCTTTATCCAATTCTAGTTTTTAGTTGAGTTGTAAATTAAAAAAAAAAACTAAAAGTCTGGCTCAGAAAAAATATTCTCAATTGAACTTAATTAAAACGTATCAGTTGAGAATCAGTCCGCAGAACCCATTTCCTACATGGTAGGCAAATCGGTTCAGCTTCATAGAAAACTACATAGTGCATTAGAAAATCTTTTTACTCCTGACATGCGACTGTATTGATTGATTGACCACTTACTGAGTAATGGGTGTGTGATATTTCGTTTTATGGTACACCGAATATGTATGTCAAACCAAGCTATTCAATCATGAACCACGTCTCACTTTGAGTATTTCAAAAATGTCTATAAAAAGATATCAAAGCTTGCCGAGGTCCATTTCGAGAAATGACAGTGAACTGAAGACAAATGGCTCGCACGGCATTAAGCTGGAGACGATCAATAGCCAATGGCAGTTGATGGTTCAGGAGTTCAGATGGTCGAACAATGGAATGCTGCCCATAAATGCCTAGCTTGCCAGTAGCCTAACAAGACAATATAGGCAGTATCACGTAGTATCAAAAGTCAAGCTGCAGCTGCCCTTGCCGCAGGTGTGACCACGGCGCGGCACACAATTAACCGGCTGCCAAATGATTGATTTAGCTTACTTAAAAACCCATTTCGTATAATCTGGAATGGACGTAACCAAATGGCAACTGAAAGCGAATCTGAAGCTGAAGCTGAAGATCCGTATCAAATGCGTTTATGCGAAGCTGATGATGACCTCCAAATTCGAACTTAAACTCAAATTCAAACACCAAATCAAAAACGCAAATGCAAATTAGCCCAAAATGCGTTGGCACATGTTGTGTGTGTGTTTGTGTGTTGTTTGTGTATTGTTTGTTTCCCCCTCGTCTGCAGTAAGCCATCTATATTTCACACCTTAAACGGTTGGATCAATGAATCCATTGCTATTTCATTTCTCTATTTGCATTTCAAATTATTGTCTGCTCTTATTGACATGTTTATTTAATAAACAAAGGCCTTTGTCTTATCTGCGATTATATTTTTTTCGTTTTCTTATACCAACCGAATATGAACCAGCATATCATATTTTTGAAAAAATTTCTCAATTGTTTTGTGCCACTTGTATGTAGCCAAGTCGACTTCCAAACGATTTGATAGCTTGTCACTAATAAAAATAAATACATAATTGGCTGCATTGCTGACTGAGGAACTTGATGAGGCATTTTGACTGGCGCATGACAAACCTCAAAATCTTATTGATCGGACTATCATGCAGACACGAGCTCAAAGATAGACACACCGCGGAACACCACACCTAAAACGGTAGTTATTATTGCATAGTTATTGGTGTGGCAAATATCGAAAAATATATATATATGTTATATAATTTCAAAATAAAATTTATAATTTATCAATGCAAATCTGACAACCGTATTTAATTATTATAAACATTTGCAAAATTCAATCACATTAAATATATTTTATTTTAGCTTTTACGTATTAAGATATAACTATATATTGCCATATATTATTAATAGATCCTGATGTGTTCTAAAGCTTATATCTAAAGATTGATCAGAAATATTTGCTATTTATAAATATGGCCAAAAAAAACTTAATTAGTCTTATTGCACCCCTCTCTTCTAAGTTCAATTACCTTTAGCAAGGGTATGCGGATCTCTTTGAAAATGTATCAGCACACCAACCGCAAAACTTCATTAAGAAATTATCCATAGCCAAATAGATCCGAATGTTGGCATTTTCAATTTTACTGTAATGCCAAACAAGTAGCCAAAAACGCAGATCACGTTCAGCCCGCAGCGTTGAAGTTGACTTGGAGGCATGCGCAGCTGCTGGAGTTGCTGCTTTTGTTGCTGCTTTTGCTTCTGCTTTTGCTGCTGATGCCAAGTGATGGTGATTCTGGACAGACATTGCCACTTGCAGCACTTGGGCCACAATCAAAATTTGTTCAGTTCACAAAATGCCAAAAAGCCTAGTTGGCTGACTGGCCAAGAGTCAAATTGAAAATTTGTTTGAATCCCACCGGAGAAACGCATATGCGGTACATGTGCGATAAGGCGGTAAACGGAAAAGGGTGCAAACGGGTTCAAAAGCGCACAATGCGATACGGCTCCGTTCAAATATCAAAAGTCACGACGAAGAAAGCAGGTTTCCAGTATTATATGGAATGGATTTCTTATTTCTTTTTTGGCTGCCTCAACTTGTATGTTCAGTTTTTGGGGTGCTGGCTGCGCCTTAAAATTCGTGTTGCAAATACTATGAATGATAATATGGGGATAATGATGTGTTTGTGTTTATGTTTGTGTCTGTGCCGGCTTCAACTATTGACTGTGTTGACTGTGGTGGTCATGTGGCACGTTTCCTTGAGGTAGCAGTGCTTTTCACTGCCTCTGCGTCTGCCGCGGAGTTCGACAGCGGAAAAGCTGTGCACATCTCAGCAATGCCAGCAAAACGATTCACAGCCAATTTCGAACTAGCGTTGAAGCATTCGCACTTTGATACGAACTTTGCAACGCATTCGGGGTCAAACGTATTATTTCTTGTTATTACTATATGTTTTCGAAAAATCAATATTGATCCCATGCATAAATTCGTAAAAATATAAATCCTCCTCTTAAATATTTGACAGCTTCAATTAACTTTTACTTAAAGGAAAGATCATACAGGAGAAATTTTTACATAAGTTTTGACAAACAATCGTTTTTCCAAATATATAGACAATATTAATCTAGTGGTAAGCCTGTGATCAAAAAGTCATTGCATTTGATAATCGACATTACAAACTAATGGCTTTTGAAAGATTTAATCCATCCCTTAAACATTAAAAAATTCAACGCGAATATTTTGTTAATATTTCTATTACATGCTATAATAGAAATATTGTATTATTTATATTATTAAATATTATATTTAATTGTCATATTTTGAATTTGTATTTATATATAATTTATAAATTTATTTAATATATACTTTTTTCATTTCTGATAGTAAAAATACCTTCTGGTGATGTGATATTTATTTTTGAATTCAATATGGTTTTTTTTAAGCAATTATCTTTAATTGAATTACATAATAATGGGCATTAAAAGCTAATGCTTCCCTGAATTTTCTCATCTTTTTTTAAATTGTTGGCCTAATTCATGGTCAAGCGTGTCGGGGCTTTGAGGTGCCATTAACTGATCTGACATCAAAAGTGCATCAAAGTCGCATCAAATCGCATTAATGAGCTGAACACAAAGTCTTGGCCAACAGTTGAACTGGTCAACAGTTCAGCAAAGCAAACATGAAGCGCATACAACAAAACCAAAAAAAGCAATTGCAGACTTTGTTAACACTTTGTTGTGCAAATGGAGGCTTAAGCCTACAAGTTTAGAGGAAATGGCCAAGAAAAACGGAAATGTGCGTGGCCACAGTGCATAGTCAAGAGCTGAGCTAATTTACGTACACAAATGGCGCTAATTTGAGAGAAATTTTTTCAGCGAAGTGGCCCGAAATCGTTGTAGTCAAAACAGGCGGAAGCCAGAGCCAGTTGAAGCCACCGTTGAAGCCGCTGTTGAAGTTGCAATTGAAGCCGTAGTTGAAGCCTTGGCCAGTTTGAACTGTGGCTCGTGTTCCCGCTGGCCTTTTCTTTAGCTGTCTGGTGGGATCATTAATGGTTTGGCCAACGCTGCAGGCCAGGATTTTGCCATGGCCAAAACCAGTTGTTTTTGCCACACGAAGCTAAAGCCCAAAACTGAAGATGAGGCCGTCTGTGGTTAAATAACTTCCAAGCGTCATAAAAACAGAGCCACGGCAAGTCGAATTGGAAAGTGGCCAATGACGCGACATCTGCCAAGTTGTCAAAACGCGACACGCAAAAGGCCCAAATGAAAAGCTTAATTAAATAACAGTTGCTTAACATTGGTAGAATGGCTCCATTATGAGATTGCATCATGTGAGGCGGTGCGCTGATTTAATTTGCAATTCCCGTTGCACTGTAGACCCAAGTTCAAAAAGCCCATAAGGGCCATTTTTATTATAAGTAGGCGAAAGACAACAATACAATACAATAGATCTGCAAGTAAAATGTAGCTTTCATTCATTAGGCCGGCAGCTACAGTCTTAGACATGATCAACAGTTGGCAACATTGATGCCAACACCAACGTCGACGTCGCAGTCGCCGTCGCCGTCACAGTCGACGCCAACGCTCTGGCAACATTGCGGCAGCATCTTCAGCAGCTTGGTCCGTTGAGGCAGGCGAGGGAAACTTCAAAAATTGAACGCTTGCGCTTCGGGTTCAGTCTGCAGCGAGCGTTCAGTCGGTTCAGTTGTTGTTTGTTAGCGGCCAGCCGCACTCAGCTTCTCACCCCAGAAAAACACCACAAAAAAAAATAAAAATTATAATAACAAAAAAAAAAAACAAACGTGAGAGATAAGAAACAGCTAACAATCGATCGGTTGGCCGAATGTTGTTGCTCCTCTCACTGTGAACCGTTCGCTAATTTGATAATAACGATTCGAAATTTTTCAAACTAAACGAAATTAACAAGCCAAAAATTTGAGTGCAACGAGAAAGACTCGTTACAAGAATTGAGCCATTTAAATGAAATAATTCCTATGATCATAACATAATTAATAAATTTATATAAGAAACTGTGCATCTAACAATTACCCAAAAGGGGTTAAAAACGAATTCGCTTTTAATTACTTTTGATTGAAATACGAAACGTCTGGCAACAAATTGGATTACTTATATACACTATAGTAGGCAAAATATGTTTGTGGTGAGTGACACTTGCGACTATGAAGCAATTCTAGAATAGTACTACAGATTAATAATTAAGTTATTTAATTATTTAATGATTCAATTAAATTTGTCTCTTTGAGATCTTTAGTTTTACTCTGTTTGGTCAGATTAATCTTAAGGGATGATTTTAGTTAATAACTTGATCCCAACAGTGCAACTAATCCACAACTAATCCGAGAAAATATAAGCAATCAATTCTTCACTTAAGTAAACAGTCATTCCAAGGAATACTCTACCTAAAGACTTAATATTGATTGCATGCTGCTTATAGATCAATCATTGCTCTTTCTCAATTTTATTTTAAGTCAATTAGATAATGACTGTAGCTTTGGAATTGCTTATATCTTTTTGGCTGTTCAAATGTTGAACGGTGCTCATCTTTACTTCATTAATATAAGACTTTCACAATGATCTTTCCCTTTACTAAATGGGATTAAGACATTCACAAACGAATTAAGAACTTAACAACTTAATTGTAATAAGCGGCTTCTGCACTCTCCCAACGTAATACGATAGAAAGTTATAAGATGAGCCGCAAAATAAGACTGGAAAGTTAGGGGCGTGTTTACATGATGTGTGTTAATCACATAAAAAATATATATATATGACCATGCGTACACTTACGATCATAAATCAAAAAATCCATCAGTCAATAACGCCCAATTTTGGCGCTTCGAAAGTCATGGCAAGCTTCAGAGTGTGGGAGTTTTGATGAGCAACGCAAATCCATCAATGGACATTTGCATTTTTACACTTGTTGTATTTCCTTTTTTTGCCAGATCAAATTATGAAAAGTCATTCGATTTGCATGCCAAGTCATTTGTGTAATGGCTTTTTAATGCCATATAATGATTCCATTTCGGAGCGATGATGCCCCGCGGCTCAATAAAACAATTTAATTAGCGACATGTGGATCTCATTTGGTTCACAGATTAATCATAGTAAACATGCATAAAGATCATCAAACGTTATAGATACCACTTTATCTCAGAGCTAATTGGCTAAACAAGAAAAAAAACCATTTACTTCAAATGAAATGACGATTAATGTTTGCTGGTTAACAGCAGTTTTGTTTTACCTCTAACTAAATAAAGTGGTTTACACATCAATCTAGTTTTTATCGAATGGTAAAAAAGTTTTTCTTAAGGTTTTTCCGGTTCTTTAATTCGGCATTTTTATTAACATCACAATGCCACACAACCATTGCCAACCAATCCATTAAAAAACACCCAGGCTTATCCCATTACGGCTTATATAACATACAAGAAAAACACAAAATTGATGTTGTTGCCCTGCCACTGCTGCAAGCGACCTGTTGCAAAGTTGAGAGTTGCCAACTGGATGCTGACCAAAAGCAGCCAGTCCAGCAGTCTTACAGTCCAGCCATTCAGCCAGCTATTCAGGCGGCAAGTCATCAGAGAAGACGTCCCAAAACGCAAAATAAAAACGCGTCTGTAGTCTGTCGTATGTTGGTCTGTTGGTGTTGACATGCAATAAAATTTCACTTTTCTCTGCATTGCATAATTGCAGTTTGACAATGCTTAAAATTGATTATGTGTCTTATGCTCTCTTCCTTGCCAAATTGCTGATTTCACCAAGCAGCCAAAATTAGCTGTAAACTGCAAAATAAATCGTCTGCGACGAAGCCAACTGTGCTCAGAAAAATACTCTTACAAATCATATTTCATATCAGATTTTAATTAACTAGGGAAACAAAATATGGAGGTATGAAAATATGGAAAAGAATGGTAGTATCAGATGTTGTATCTCCTTGTTAATCACGGATTAAACAATTAGGAATGCGCTAGAAAGACGCTATACCAATAGATACCCTGTACATAAATTCAACGTAAATTTATCAAAAATTATAAATAACATTTATCTGCAAAGAGTATTCAAAATACAGACAAATGATTTTTATGGTTCTTAAAATCTCTTAAGGGGTATGCTTACATTCATGCATATACAGGTTACTACCATCTGGCATGTAATATGCCTTCCCAACCAATTTTGCGACTGCAAAGGAATTCCAAAAGTGTTGTTTATTGTAATTAAATTAAAAGTAAAAGCGAAAAACACACTCACTCACGTTCGGTTCATTCACAAGGTATTCAATTCATGAGTTCAAACACGACCGCACAATCAGACACACAGTCAAAGTTAGTTCGCCTGCTGAGATAAACGCAAGTATCGTGTCTACAGATCTGTATCCAGCCAGAGGCCCTGCACAAAATTGTGAAACTGTCAAAATAACAATTTACCATGCCGAATGTGTTTGCTTTACCCACGATGACGTCGAAAGCACGTAAATCAAAGAGACACTGAAACCGACACCTGACTTTAAGTTGCATTGCATGCAGTCATACATAAAGCATCCCTATGCATATCCATAACCATATCCGGCGACAGCCTCGGCTTCGGATCAATTTTACTTGATGACAGTGGATTTGACAGTGCACGTTAATAAATCTAAAATAAGTGCGCTTTGCTGCATAATTGTGAGCACACAACAAAGTTTCGAATTGTGGCGGGTGGCAAGTTCGTTGCCTAAGTCTTTTGTTATTTTTGTATGACCCTCTCCATATTACGTTAAACGTTTTGATGACTTGACGAGGAGTTATTATTGTTGTTATTGTTATTGTGCTGAAAGGTCAACAGCAGTTCCAGTTCCACTCTCTCACAGGGTGTACGTAAAATACGTAAAATGTAAGTGGCACACGATGCTGCACACAATGTAAACGATTTTACATAATACATAATAATAATAATAATGCAACAATATGAGCAAAACAAAGCGACAACAGCCACACAGCAACAACAGCTACAAAACTACCAACAACAACACATTTACCACTTCAGGTGGGCAAATGACGCCGAGGCCGACTCGCTCGTCTTCATCATCCTAAAAGACAGATACGCTGGCATCGATAAAAGTGAAACCAAAATTGCCCATGTACCGACTGCGGACTGCGAACTGTGCTGTGCCGAGTGCCGAGTACCGAATGCCATTGACATTGCATTTTTACCTCAACGTGCCATTAGATGCAAACAGAAAGAAAAAAATAAACAAGCCAACATCAGCAACAGCCAAAGAGTAAAGAAAAAGAAAAGATTTGCCTTCACCTTCTACTCCTCATGCGCCCATCGAATTGCTCCTCGAAGACGCGCAAACAATGGGCAAACATTACGCGAATGCGCCCGCAAAAAAAAAGCAAACAAATAAATAAATAACAGGCAAATACAGCAACTAAACAACTTTTTTCACCCTTTGTAAATTTATTTTATTTCGCGCCCATTTAATTTTGTATTATTTTTATTTTCATTATGAAATAGCCTGCCTTTTAGCTTGGGCAATCATGATTAAAATGTTAGCTCTTCGCTTAAGGCCTACTTCAATTCGATGAGCAAATGGGCTTTAAGCCATTACTTAATCTGTTGTTATCATTTGAATTGAATTTGATCAAAGGCCCTTTTGACGATTTTCAACTTGAACTTCGTCTCGTTATCGGCACCATCGGCAAACTTGACCTCTGTCCAATTAACAACAGCCGAAGCTTTTGTTTCTGCTACTCATTCAGAGTTCCCCAAAATGCTTAGCATAAAGACAATGAGGAGTGAAGTGGCAAAATGATCTGCGTATCGCTGATATACATATTTATGGATCCGTGGCCATAGCTAAACAAGCAAAACGAAACCAAAACTCAATTAAATGCACATAAATATGTAAATGGATCTTAAATGAATTGTAACAAGCAATGAATATCGTATGAATAAATTCAATATCTATAAACCTATTGCCCAACACACGTACATGCATGCACAAATGCCAATCAAGAGATCGTTGGCATGTCAAAACACAGCCATCATCATTGGGCTAAAAGAAAAAACAAATATTAAAAAAATCTCTTGACAAACCAACGGAGGAGCCCACTTGCATACGGGCGACACGTCTCCGATTTGATTTTTTAGTGTGAAATTATGCAAATGTCTCCGGCTTGTTATTGATATGGGTGGGCAGACACACACTAACGCACACACACATGCAGACACACAACAACAATTACATGGTTTTTTATGGGGCTGGGCATTGGTTGGACGACAAAGCATGGTAGCCACAAAGGCAGTTATAAACTCGTAAAATACTGTAACAAATTTATTGGGCAACCTCAATCATAGACAATTTTAGCCAAAACATTTAAGCGGAAACCTAAATACGCTGAGAAACACATAAAAGCTGAATAGAATACGTTGCAACAAACCACCTCTTTGAAGTTATGTTGAACATGGTCAGCATTTAAGTTTAAATCAGATTAAGCCCTATTCAAGATAGTTCCGCTTTGATTTTAAGTGCTTCTCAAAATTTCCTAACTTTCAAGTAGAAAATTTATAATCAAAATCAGTTCGTTTTTTACACTTGCACTTAAATAGAAAATTAATAATAAATATCTGTGACCTATATTATTTCATTCTTCAATTATAATTGATGTGCAGTCAAATATGAAATACAACTACTGAAAACGTATCTTGAGTGACAGTTTTAATACATGCATATAAATACCAATTTCCTGTATTGATTATTTATATACATCATACAATTTAAATTTTACTGCTTGAAGATGCTTATTTAATTATTTATGTGAGTGTGCTTAAAAGGTTTTACCCACTCTTAAGTTTTTGTATAGCCATTAATCGAACGATTGGGCGTTAACTGACTGGCACATGAAATAGATGTTATTGCTACTTTATGTTATTATGATATTTTATTGCAATTTATGATGTTGCTGCATTTTATGACACCGCTGTGATTGGATGCTTACAAAATAATATTAATATTTATGCTGGCCTACTTAAAGCGTAAATAAACAAACATCATATTTTCGCAGCAATCGGAGGATTGAGTTACCCATCCAACTAGCCGGGCAACCAGTCAGCTTGTCAGCCAGTCAAATAAACCACTCGCAACTTTCAGAGCAGGTTTTCGTATGCTTGCATATTAACAAGTGACTTGGTGGCAGCTGCTTAATAGTGCGTGGATTGCAGATGCCACTGGACGGTGTCCAGAGTGCTTAAGCAATTGCAAAACGAAGAATGTAAAATGCAGCTGTTAAAATGCAAAAATTCGAGATGGTCGAGCGGCGGTCAGCGGGCGTGAAATTAATCACAAAGCGGGACACAAGATTCCCCCAAGCGTCGGCTGTCAGCTTAAATTACTGGACAATAAGAGAGATATGAGGTCCCATTTTTTCAATGAAACTGGGTTACCCAGTCTTGGCAGTCTTCACGTCTTTCCATCTACGGGTCTTCCAGTCTTACACACAACGAAAGTGAAGCTTCGTCTTTACTCGAAGGTGATTATGTAAGTTTTGGTACTTTTCGCTCTTCGTTTGGCTCCATTCGAAGTGAAAATAATGATAAATAACAGCAAAAATAATTTCAGCCCACGCTTTGAATAATAAACTGAACAATAAATATAGAGGCAGCCGAGGCTTTTGTGAATTGACTTATTGCTAATTTATTAAGTTGGTTTGATTGTTTAATCATTTTTACACTTTACCGCATACGAGCGAGGGGTGCGGAGCCTATTACGGAACCAGGCGATGGATAAAGCGTAATTAAAAAATATTTATTAGCCAGCTTATTCATTTGCTTAATGTAAGCGCCGCACGCGAAGATAGTTACTTGCTGTACACCAAAAATTGTAAGATAATCCGCGGATTTATATATTTTTAAATATCAGCGGAGAAAGTATGGGAAATGTGATGAGATATTTTTAAGAAACGCTAATGCTTTTAAGAAAAAATAAATATTTGGCTTATTAACGTTTTTTCTTATCTTTGATGCGCTTTTTCATAATTTCAACTAAAAAGAAAACTCCCATTGATGATGATTTGTTTGAATGGAGAGGAAACATTTGTAAATATTATGTTTCCGCAAAGCTTTGCAAGTTTTTTTTTTACATACTATTCGCGTTGTATTTCCATGTTGGAAAACCAACGAATAAAAAATTATTAACAACAAATAAACAAATAGAAGAAAAGCTTATTTATTTACATTGGGTAAACTTTTAGTTGGAGTTTCGTGTTAGAGCTGTAATATAGCTGTTAGATTTCCCAGTTTCTTGACATGGGCTTTACAATTTATGATGATTACCACTTTTAAAGGCATGTGCATAAGGCTGGCAACTTGATTAGCGCGAAAGACGACCGCAAAGCTATCAATTGGCGACTTGACGATTTGAAGTACGTTGGACTTGAAGACGGCGATGATTTCCATAGTGAAATTGACGCAAATGAGGAGCTAGGCGGACAACAACGCTATTGATTTTGTGGCTTTTTATTTGGCATAAAAAAAAACAAGAAAAAACACAAAGACTCGAGCGCAAAAAACTAAGAAAAAAGCAAATCTGGCAAAAGACAGACCTGAGAGACAGAAAGTCAGCAATAAATTTTGTGGCAGTGCAGCAACAAACAAAAAAAAATAAAATAAAATAAAAGCAACGTTAAATATTTCTTTGACAGAAATTTATTTCCCATCAAATGTTGTTTTCATCTTTTTATTGGCAGTCAAAGTGCAATTTTCAAAAAGGAGTTTCTCCTTTTTTTGTTTGCCTTTTGCAGAACTTGACCTTTAAACTTGCGCTGGGGAGTAGACACATAAACAAACATTTTTAGCTAAATCGGAAAAATGATTATTGTTATTGCAACGCTTTGTGTGAAAAAAGCAAAGTCATAACGAAATTTGATTGATCTCGTCAAAAGTGATGCGAGCCGCGATTTAAAAGGCCAAAACACAAAGAGGATAGAAAGTGGCAACCAATGAAATCCAAATCAAGCAATAAGCGTACAGCTTTTTGATGAGGGAGTAATAAATTAAAAAGATTAATTATTATTTTTCGACGAAACATTATTGCAATTTATTTTTAAGTGTTGGTTACGATTTTTTATATAATAATGAGGATCTCAGTTTCCCTTTTTATAGCGCATGTTAGAGAGAGTGAGTAATTTATATTATTTTAGCATGAAGAAGTCTCGTCAATATTTCCTCAAATATTTATCTTATGTATAACTAGTATATGTTGTGTAGTATTGTAGCAAACCAGTACTGAAATTATATTTTTGAACACATTTTTGCAATAGAATTTTCACACTTATGCAACATTTCCAGTTAACAACATTTTCATTGGTTCAATCACATAATGATTTGGGCCGAGTCCAAATAGAAAATTGCAATAAATTAGAAAAATTTCTGTATTAGTTTTGCTTTTTTATTAAGACTGATTTCGCATTGCATTGCATCAAATAATTAAAGTGCAGACAAAACGAAATCAATGCTCAACCAAATCGAGCACCAACTGTAAAATTTTGGGGGGCAACAGTACAAAAAAAAAACTCAAGTGGCAAGTGGCAGAAACGTGACTACCAAAATCCTGTGCCGAAAACCGAAAACTAAGTTTGGGCGCACAGATCGGACCCACTTAGAGAGCAACAGGTGGTCAGATAACTTTGCTTTGGCTGGTAGTGATCGCTGTGGATCGACTGCGACTGACTGAGGATTAACTGTGGCGCATTGGCGCACCGCTTGTTGGTGCAACAATTAGGCTAAACTTTCAGCGAGCGTCCAAACAAGCGTTGCAAGGCAATTTGCAATGCAAAATCGTTTCCGAGCCACAGTGAAAACCAGGGCCAGGAATCAATCGTCAAGCTGTTGAAAATCGCAAATTGTGCAAAAGCAATGCAGCATTCAACATTATTGCATGCTGAATGCCCCCCTCAATCTGCCATGCTGACTGGCAAATCTCTGTGGCAGGTTACGAACTATAATGCGATATGATTTGCCGTCTTTACAAATGCCGGAAAGATGAATATGCATAGATTAGATAGCTTAGCCATCGCCATTGCTAAATAGTACGAGCACGAGTACGAGTTCGAGTACCCACACGGGTACTCATTTCATTTTTTGGGGTGTTTCAATAAACAGCGTGTTGGCTAAACCCAAGCGCTGTTTAGTTTGTACATACAAATCATATGTGGATTATGTGGAAAGTGAATGAACAACTTGGTGGCTAGACGAATCTTAAATAAATTGTTTGCCCTTGGGTTGGATATTTTCAAATTAGCATATTATTTATTTCATTTAATTTAAAGTTAATTCAATAATTTTTGAGAGAGTTAATGCATATCTTTCTCACAAGTTGTTCTCTCACATCTGTATCGATGCATATCTGCCTCATTTATTTTTAGTCTTTTCATATCGAATTAAGAGAGGAATTTAATTCATTTAAATAATTGAGGTAATTATACTTTCGCCGAGTTATTTCAGTTTTCTTAAAAGTGTTGACTTAATTGTTCAATATTTGTAATTCATTGCATCATGCAATAATTATAGTTGCAATCAACATTTCCGTTAATGACCAAAAATATGCCAAGATAATTATAATGTCCACCAAATATTTACGGTTGCTCAAGTCTGAATTTAGAGGTATTGCCATTAACTCAAATGAGGCTTGAACTGTGCACTCTTCCATGCCAAATCACAAATATGATATAAATCGTCTTGTGCTTAGTTTTGCTCATCCAAGTTAATTAGGCCATCAAATAAATGCCTCAATTACATGCCCTAAAGTTAATTAGCATAATGGTAAGACAGATGGATGTAAGCAATCCCCCCACAACTAAACCCAACTTTTTGTGCATCTGCCTATTCACAGAGACATCTCAACACGCTGCCATGGGCGTTGCTGCTGGCGCTATTGCTGACGGCGCTACTGCTCCAATTGACAACGGTTAATGCCGAGGATGGGGCGGAGGCAGTGGGGAATGTCAGTACTGAGAGCAATGAGATTATTCCACGTGAGGCCATACAAAAGCTAGACTATTCGGTTCGACAGGCACTTCTCCGGGCAATAGACAAGCTGGAGCGGGAGGAGGCAACAGCCTCAAGCATCTTCGAGAATGAGGAAGAATCTACCACGGCGTTACCGTCGAAACGAAATGAGGTTGCCACAATGCCAGCGCCACGGGAACGTGAGGAAATACTTGAAGAGAGCACTAGCTCTTCGGATGCTGTGGTTGTGCCCACTGTTCAATTCTATACGGCCACCTTTGACGAGCGCAACGCCCAGGAGCAGTTGCTTTCCTCCTTCATCGATCGCTCCCATCTGTGGAAGAAGACAACGCTGCGTCCACTCAATCAGGAAACCGATTCGGATGTGGGTCCAGATTCACATCAAATCACAAGGAGTGTGGACAGCTCTGTGGGATCCAACGAGATCGCACACGATGGCAGCCATGAGATCAAGTTCGAGATACGCAACGTGAAAAAAGGTACAACCACAACAGCAGCAACAAGCACAACGCCAAGAACAACGACGACGACAACAACAGCGCCAAGGCCACGCACCACCAGGCGTCGCCCCCCCCGTACCACAACGACGACAACAACAACTACGCCACGACCAACCCACAATGAGGATGGGGAGAATATTGAGCTGGTGGATAAGCAGGACATACGCATACAGGAGGCACCGTTGGTAACAGCATTTACCGTTGACTTGGATGAACGAGGCACAGCGCAAAAGTTTCGCCCATTGCTGCAGGGACAGCAGCAGCAGCAGCCGAGTTTCACCCACCAGCCACATCAGTTGCCACTGGGCCCCACAATCACCAAGTTGAGTGTGCTCGAATCGGAGTTGTCTGCAGCAGCAGCACCATTGACCACACAGAGTCCCACCAGCACCAGCAGCACAAGCACCACCCAGTCAAACTTCAACCAGTTGGGCTTGTCCACAACGCCAGCTTTCCAAAGCAGCAGCAGTTCGAACAACAACTACGTGAAGGTAAGTTTAAAATTTAAAAAATTACACAAAAAAAAATACAAAAAATGTATAATCGTATCAGGATTGAAAATCCGAGAGTCTCTTGTTAACGTTAAAATCTTTGAGCTCTGAGTGTGCCTTAATCCAAGTCTTACTATTTGCACTAGGAGCCACTGGCCAGCCCTAGTGTGGCACCACCCATCATAAACAATTACATCATTGAACGGCAGCGGGCTCTAGAGCAACAAATCTATCAGCTCAAGTTGCAGGCACAGCAGCAACAGGCGTTAATATTGCGACAGTTGCGATTGCTGGAGGAGCAGAATCAAAGTCGCTACCAGGCGAACGCATTGCAGCCACTGCAGCAGCAGTTGCAGCCACAGCCGCAGCAACAACAACAACAACAACTGCAGCAACAACATGCATCACTGGAGGCAATACAATCATTGCAGCCGCCATCGCCGGGTTACTCCATCAGACCTTCGGTTGAATTTATACCCAGTACACATACAAAGACCATTATCTATCCCACATATCCAATTGAGCAGCAATTGCCGCTGCGCGATTCCGTTGCGGCCCATAAATTTGCCCTGCACAGCGGCAGTAGCAGCAGCAGTAGCAGCAATAACAATAACAACAACAATAACTATCCGAAATTTTCAACGGCAACGAGTGCAGTACAACAAATTTTCCAAAATTTGCAACAAAATTTGCAAAAAACAGCGGAAAATGCTGTCAGCAATAATCAAAATCCCAATAGCATTGCACCGCACCAGAATAATTATCAACAGTTTCAGCAACCACAGCAGCAGCAACAGCAGCCACAGCAGCAGCAACAATTGTTGCTACCCAGCTATGTCAGCAATGCGCTCTACCAACAACAACAGCAACAGCAGCAGCAGCAACATCGTGCTCGCCAGTTTCGCCAGGAATCTGGCGTGGGTAATTTTGGCCTGAATAATAACGACAATGTGGAAATACAGCCGAGCAGTTCCTTTGCCACAACCTTTGTTAGCCAGCACAATAATCTGGATAATCAAAATTTCTATCGGCAGCACTTGACGCCGCAGCTGAGCAGCCAGTTGCAGCAAAATGCGGAGCAATATCTGCAGCAGCAGCAGCAGCAACAGCAGCAGCAGCAGCAGCAACAGCAGCAGCAACAGCAGCAACAGCAGGAGCAACAGCAGCAGCAACAGCAGCAGCAATTGTTGCAGCTGACAAAATCAGCGACAGGTTCAGGACATCAGGCATCATCAGTAGCATCCAGCTCAGGTAATCCAAATGATAGATTTAATAGAAAATACTTAAGTCAGTTTAGCAATTTAAGAAATCTTGAAGAATTGAAAGTAATTAGTAAAGTTTTAGCTCTCAACCATGGCATACCGCAATTTGCATCACAAAACCTGCACTTCAATAGCGCCTTTTGAGCACCTACTGAGGGCAATTGCACCAGCACCAGCACCAGCACAAACTGAGTACCAATCAACCAACCAACCAACCAACCAGCCAATCAATATCACTTCCACAAAACGCACATCCAAAATTACCCAGCACCACCAATCCATCAAGCCAATCCATTAAGATGATGACTGCCGTTATTCCATACTTACCCCATTTAATTAAGCTCCTCTTCTTGCAACATCTTTGTAAATACGCACTCTAACGCATAAGCATTACTATAATAATGAATACGCAACGAGGACTACCGAAGCAGTGGGAGAATCTGAACAGGTTGTGCCGTGCCGATTAAATGCTCTACTTGGCAGAAAAACAAACAAAAATATGCAAAAGCAAAAACTAAATATCGAAATGTAATAATTATTTATTTTTTATGTGAATAAAGTTTATGATAAAGTACAACAAAACATACTCAAACTGATGTTATAATTAACCCTGAAGTATTTTAATGGGTGTAATTCTTCTGAGTGATTTAAGTCATTTTTCAAGGGGTCGTTGGAAATTAAAAAAAAAAAAGAAACAATTAAATATCCATTCTGTTTATTGGTTTGCTAGATAAGAATAAAATTCTTTTGTACAAATTGTCAATTCCAGAATAATTATTATTGCTGAAATACTGATGCATACTTTTGTGCTGCTCGTGTTAATATAAGTTGTTGTGTTTGACACCAGATGGCGTCTGTCGTCCGCCGCGGCAGCAAAATCATTGCCTTCTTTTAGGCAGTAGAATAAAATATAGGCGTCAAATGAATTTTGAAGAAATACTCATTTTACGCCCAACTACCAGGGTCACAGAAATGCATTACATTTTTTTTTATTTTTATATGATAGAGGCTCTGAAAATTGGAGCAAAATTACAACATTTGTTGTATCTCGGCCATTTGCGGAACTATTCTGAAGTTCGTTGGACCACAGATAGTCCTTGTTCAACCAAGTCGGAATTTGCCATTTGAAGGCCTATAGACCCATGGGCCATCCATCCAAACCGCTTTACTAGTTTTCGAATTATCTTTAATTGTTTTTTTTTTGTTATTTACCATTTTTTAATAAATTGTGTTTGCTTAGTGACCAACTTATTCTGTTACGTATATTATTGGTATTGGTACCTGTGCATATAAATCAGCGATGATTTGGATGAGTAAGTAATTATTTTCAAAATTGAATATCTATTAAGTTTCTATTTTCCGATCCA
Organism: Drosophila paracracens; assembly: GCA_035044025.1. Lineage (NCBI taxonomy): Eukaryota > Metazoa > Arthropoda > Insecta > Diptera > Drosophilidae > Drosophila > Drosophila paracracens. Next base: position 4,074,134 of record JAWNMN010000435.1, on the reverse strand, counting down.
TCCAATAAAATATCTTTAAATTCAGTTATGTCAGTAGAATTTTTTTTTGTTTATTGCACAATTACAATATACATGTTCTCATTCATATAATTTATTACAGCTAAATTACTACCGTAAATATATATATATATATATAAAAAATATGTGGGGCTCGCTTTCCGTTATTACTATTACTGAGTTGTAAGGGCGGGGAGGGTCGGGGCGCGATTAGTGTTATCAAAACAACAGCGATTGCTTACAAAGAGCTGAGAAAGCAGAAACTAAAACTATGCTTAAATTATAACTTAATGGTTTAGTTTTTTTTCCATTTGTTTTGTTTTGATTTCTACAAATTCATAGCTCCAGGGCAATAGCTTAACAATTTCAACAGGCTCGCTCAATATAACATAACAAAGCATTGTTATTCAGTTTCTTTTTTTCATTTTCATAGTTTTCTTTCTCTCTTGTTTTCTGTTATGGAGCGTTCTTAGATAGACCATATAGACGATATGCGGCATATGGCGTTTAACTAATATGGTACATGGACTTTTTTTGATTTTTTTTTAATATGTTTTTTTTTTATAAAAAAAAGTAGTAGAATTCGTTTTGAGCTTAACAAAAACGCAAGCTAATTAAACTAAACTAAACAGATTGATTGGAGTCATCAGCAATCATCTCTATTTATATATATATTTAATGTGTATGTATATAATAAATATTTTTTCATTTCAGTTTTTTTTTCGTATGTTTTGTTGGTGTTGGTGTGTTTGCACTAAACTAATGTAAAATGTATCACTAGTTGCTATACGTATTTATGTATATATATAAAAAATATTCCTCTACATTCGTATAATTTGCTCAAGTCTTAAGAATACAGTTGGTTTTCAATATGAATTTGACAGTTTCGAAACGCGCAATGTGCGCGTTTATTTTTTGGGGTCGGAAGGGTTTTTGGGTAATTTCAGGGAATTCTTTGCTCTTTTCATACAGCGTCGTTTGTGGAGCTGTGTTGGGGCTGAGTGTGTAAGGGGTAGTTGTGTGGGGTCAATTAGTACAAACTGACTAAGGGTCTATCCTATTACTGTATACGGCTAATTAGTTCTATGCAATTACAAATAATTATATCATTTCGTGCATGTTGCATGTTTCATGTTGCTGCTGTTGTTATATTTGTTGTTTTTGTTGTTGTTGCTGTTTTTGTTGGCTGCTCCAACTCTTTCTCTATAAGGCACAGATATTTGTTACATCAGTTTCATCTAAGTTTCTCTTCATCGTCATCTTCCTCTTCTTTTATACACATAAATACTTTCCGCTTAATGCAAATAAATACCGAAAATATAATTACAAAAATTTACAACATAGGTGGTGTGTAGAGGGGGAGTGGTGGTGGTGGTGGGGACTACACCTCGACGCCATAGTTGCGATCAACGACATAGTCGTAGCGTGGCTGGTCCGACTTCTCCTCACTGGTCTCATTACACTGTGCAACAGGGACGACGGGCGTGGCAGGCAGCTTATTAGCTTGTGCTCGATGATGATGCTCACTGAGATTCTTATTCCTATTGCTGCTTGCGACCAGAGCCGAATTAATGACAATTTTCTCCTCATCATCATCATCATCATCTTCATCCTCATCCGCTTCGTCTTCCTCCGCCTCCTCCTCCTCTTCTTCCTCTTCGATGGCATTAGCATCGGGCAGCATAAAGTCGCTGGGCAGCTCGGGCACAGGCATTCCCTTGCGCGTAAAGAACGTGATCTTCTCTCTGCAATGCGAGCAAGGAAAGATTAGCAGCTGAATGAGTAATGTGGAGATCGTCACACTCACTTGAATGAAACCAAATCTGGGCAGCCTTTGGGGACCTTGGTCTTGCGCAGCTTGTGTATTTCTTTGGTGGTCTTCATGAGCAGCTTGTGCAGCAGTCGCTCCTCGGGACACTTGGTGGGATCGGCTCGTGCCACCAGACGCTGGAATTCCTCGTTCTCAATGGCCCAGGCCGCAATTAGCGGATCCTTGTTATCGCAGGCCTTCTGAAGTCTATAAAAGGGGCAAATAAAAAACGAATATGAGTATGAGTGGAATGGAGGTGGAGATTAAGTCACAGTCAACTTACACTTCCTTAAGGTTCTGCAGCTTGGAGATTTGATCGTTGAGAAAGAAGAGCTTGCTGTGCTGCGCCTGCAGATCCAGCTCCAGGTCCAAGCTAGTTCGTGGTATGTGAGTATGATGCAGCTCTGCAATTGATTCAATAATGACACAAATTAAATACAAATTTAATTAGCAAGTGAGGCAATTGAACCTACTGGATGACTTGGTCGCCTTGGGATGGAAGCGCAACGAGCGACGCTCTACGGCACCGCGATGGAAACTGTGAGGCGCCACGCCAAAGTGCATCGCCGAATCCGAATCGCTGCGATTGAGACGGCAATTGTAACGGTTCTTGCTGACCGCCGCCGATGGTGTAAACGTCTGCGATCGCTTCACAGGCCTGTCGTCCAGCAGCTGGGACTGGCTGCGCAGCTTCTCCGGCGGAAAGGCGCAATCGGTGTTGGTCTCCTTATCGGCATACTCCTGCTTCATATTCTCCAAATAGGCCAGGTCCAGCATGCAACCAGCTGTGCAAAGATTACAATTAGTTAGAGTATTTGTTTGTGTTTGTCGAATTAATCGCGACTCACTGTGCGTTAGACCAATTGTGCCGACCAGTTGCTGCTCGTCTTCCTCCTCCTCTTCCTCCTCATCATCGTCATCGTCATCATCGTCGTCATCGCTGCACTGCGGCTCACTAACGCCGCCAACATGTTCGGGCAGCTCCTCGGCTATTTGCTCTTGCAGCTCCAATGGAGGCGCCTGATTGCGCGTCAGCGTCGACGTCTGCGACGACGTAATCGTTGACTCATCCGAAGATTCCTCTCTGTTGATGTTGTTGTTGCTGCTGCTGGCGGCAACAGCGGCTGCGGCAGCTGCTGCACTTGTGGAGGGTAAATCGAGTGACTCGAAGCTGGGCATAAACTTGGAACTGAGCACATTGTACCACTTGAGCGTGGAGTCCTCCGGATTGAATTCGGCCATGCTTATTTGCACAGTGCCCTAAAAATTAAAAAGACAATTGTAGCTCATGGATTTTATGGAAATTCCAATCGAGAAGAGATCGTAATTCAAACCGTTCAAAGACTTACAATAATCTCCTCCTTTTGCCCGGTCATGCTGACAACGGTCACCTGCAGGCTCTTGGTGAGCAGCTTATCGAGCGAAATGGGCACCGCAAAGGTGTCATTGAAGACGGGCTTCTGGAAATCGCCCAGCGCCTTGGTGCGTATGGAGGTCAGCGAATTGGGCAGCAAAGCAGCACGCAAATAGCTGCAACCAAAAAAAAAAAACAACAAAATTTTAAATAAGCAACAGCAATCTCAATCAATCAAATATGACTTACACTTGTGAGTTATCCGTGGAGGCTGTCCAGAGTGCGGATAGATTATTGGCACGCTCCAGGGAGACGACGAGCACGCCCTCCTGCTTCAGATACTTCAGGCCGATCTGCACCTGGGCCAATTCTTTGCGCGGTAAATGGGCACGTGATGCCTCAAAGACGCCAGAGTCACCGGCAACAGACTCATTGCTGACGGCTGCGGACACGGAGCGTGTATTCGAGGTGGAAGACGAGCGCGACAGCATCTCTTGCGGCAGATCGAGCAGCGATGGCTTCTCCGAAATGGGCGACAACGGCCCATTCAGATTGAGCGGTGAGCCAAGGTTCAGTTTCTGCAGCTTCGCCTCGAGCATCATGCAATCCAAGACTGTGGAGTCCAGGTCATACGGATGCGGACGCACTCCGAGCGGTGCGGCCGGTGGTGCTGTGTAGGCGGGAGGCGCTGGGATCGTCGCCAGTGGCGCATTGGCATAGGTGGGTTCCTCCTTGAGCGCCGCAGGGGCAGCTGCTACTGACTGCTGTGGTTGCTGCTGATCAGCATTGGCATTGTATTTAAGGGGCGAGGCAGGCGGCGTTTCGATTGAGAGGCTGCTGCGCGGCGACAACGATACCTCCGATACAGGTGGTGGCTGCTGCTGCAGCTGTTGTTGTTGTTGTTGCAGGGCTGGATGTGGAGGTGGCAGACGCTGCGGCTGCTGCTGGAATAGTCGATGCGAGTGTCGCTTCAGATCGACGACATCGATGTGCGCATCGACAGCAAAGGGATCAATGTAAATGTCCGTAAAGCTGAGCGCACTCTTGCTGCTCGCGGTGGACAGGGAGCCGAGACTGCTGCCGCTGCTTATCGAGAACGTGCTCTCCGACGAGAATGACTTCAGGCGCTCCTCGAGCAATTTGGTTGACTTCAGCGCCTCCTGCAATTTGTCCAGCAGCAGTTGTTTCTCCTCGTGGAAACGCAATCGATTCGCAATGCAAGTGTTCGTTGCCTCATACGCCTCATTGAGGTCCTCCTCGAGCTTGTGGCGCGTCTGTTGTATGACCTTTTTCTCTTCGGCTGTGCGGGATTTTAGGGATATGCTGTTCAGGTCGTTGAGCAGCTTCTCCTTCTCCTGGATGAGCAGAATGCGATCCTTGTCCGATTCCAGCTGGCCGGGCTCAATGCGTTCCACATGATCGGCGAGCTGTTGTTGCAGCTTCTTGATGTGCTTGCGCCACTCCGCATACTGTAGCTTCGTCTTGGCCATTTCGGCGAAACGTGCACCACCATTCAAATGCTCCCCGGCACCGCCGCACAGATCTGTCTGGCTGGCAACGCAAACCCGGTCGAAGGGCGACGCAGCATTTAATAGATCGGCATTCTCTTCGCTTATCTGCTGGCGACTCAGTTCGTTCTTGATTTGGACGAGGCTGCGCATGAGCTCCTCGCGCACCTTCTCGCCGGAGACGAGCGATTTGTGCACCTTGAGCATCTCCTCGCGTATCGCCTGCACCTCGGCAATATCATAGCAGCCATTCTGGCGCGCATTGATCTTCTCACCCACCGAATACAGGGTGTTCATGCCCCGCTGCGTGTAAGTTATATCGTTGGTAATGTGATTCAGCTCCTGCTTCAACTGACGCACACGCTCACGCGCTGTCATCAGATCGGCACGCAACAGATCCGGATCGTGTCGACTCATCGAACTGGACGACGAGCATACTGCAAAGAGAGCAGAGAAGGAACGGGTAAGTAATGATTATCAATAAGATTAACTACTGGGATAGTCTTTGATATCTCTGCAGCTGATTAACTGACTGTGTCAAGGTCTAAAAGACTAGAAAGTTCTCAACATTTTAATGGCTTGCGACAATTTTGTATTATTAATAAATGCATTTCTAATTCATTTAGATTTTTTTTATCCGAGAGTTGTAGTGATTAGAAGGGTTGGCGTATTGATTCCTTTATTGTGAATCCTAGAGTAATAAAAGTGACTGGATAATTGTCTACCCTCCTGCCTGTTATCTATATAATTGGCGCGTATGGCTATTATAGCTGTCTGCTCTTTCCGACTGACCAATGTTCGGCTATAAAGCAATATAATTGTGAAATCGCTTATCGATGTTGTTGGGCAAAAATCGCGTAGTCGCGAGATATTTTTGGGTTTGATTGAATTGAACTTACAGCTGCTGCGACTGGCGGCCAATTTGTTCAGATGATGATTGTATTCCTCTTGGGCGAGATGGAGACGCTGCTGTTTCACATCGTACATCTCGCGCTTGTTCTCCAGCTGATCCTGAGCGGCGGACAAGTAATCGCTAAGCATTTGCTCCTGGACGCTCTTCCACTCCTGGCGCGGATCCTCGAGCTGTGTGCTCTGCGCAATGTGATTGATATAATAGCGGCCGATATTCGAGTCATACGCCTCCTCCCAGCCCACGGGCAGCTCATCGCCCACACAATCTTCGAAAGAATGTGGTTTTGTGTAGCTGTAATTGACAAAGAAAGAAGCAACCAAATTAGACACAATTGGAACAGGTTAGAATTCGTGTTTGATCTTGTTTAGTCGGGCATTTAGCTTATCAGCTTGTTTGCATAGAGACAACAAAATCGCTAATGAATTTCCGTCCGGCAGATAAATATAAATATATATTTTTTGTTTTCTAGTTTTGGGCTCTAACTAAGATGTATCGTAACCTGTTTACCGTCTGTGGCCAAGTGTTCCCACGCCAGCTAATTGGAAGCGTTTCTCTGGGCCCATTCGATAAGATTAGCGACGAAGCTTTGTCTGGTATTTCCTGTGTGCACTTTTTTTCACTTTTTGGAAAAAGTCGGCAAAAAAAAAAATAAATAAAAAAACACAACACACATATTTCTTTGACTCTCAAATATTTACCATGCAGCATTAGCACTTGCCTAATGGAATGTTGTCTCCTCTCCTGTCGTCTTGTTATTGCCACACAAAAGGTATACCCCATTCCCCCCACCACACCCGATACCAAATGCTATTTGCCATATGTCTAATCTTATCGAGGTCGCAATTTTCCCGCTGCGGCAAAAGAGCTAATGACAATGACGTTGTCGTCGTTGTTGTTTTTGTTGTTGTTGACAACATTGCCGTCGCTGCGGCTAAGCTTTTTCTATACTCTATTTCCCAGGGTAAAAAGGAGTTTATTGCGTTTTTTGCACTTTCCTTTCGATGCCGCAGAGATTATTCTATACCCAATTTCAAGGGAGATAATTAGTATATTTAGTTTTCAGAAAAATGCTTTCAAATACAAGCTAATCTTGATTTGCTTGATTTTCAAAAATAACCGTATTTTGTACTTAACTTTGGCTTATTTAATGTAGAATAATTTTAAAACAATATAAATTATTTTTAATGTTTACGTAGTTTTTACTAGTTTATTTAATAAATTTGTGTAATATCATTTTAGTCATTTTCTTGCAGCTATTTTTTTTTTTAGAAACAGAGTATCGCATAGTGAGGTTCTTATGAATTTGACTCGTTACTCCCTTACTTTGTTCAGATATTTGTTTGCGAAATTCAATTTCAATATCAGCGCAGACAACAACATTTTCGCATTCCAATGATAATTACTAATCTTCATAAATTAATTGGTCGAATAGGTACACACACTTGTATACACATACTGATAATATGTGTGTGTGTGTGCTCTTCAATTGAAAAATATATATGTATTGTTGTTTTTCTTTAAGTCTGGCATATTTATATGATTTGTTAATTAATCATTGCTGTGGAATTCGCGCAACCATTAAAAAATAGCAGCGCAAAAGGCGGCCCGACACGATAATAAAATGTGCGCCATATGCGCCAGATATAATATATATATATATACTATATGTGGATTTATATATATATATATATGTGGCGTGTCTCAACTGTCCGACAGTTGCGCATTCAATTTGAATTTTCCAAGAATAAACTTGTTGTGGCAGCAGTTGCAGCGAAAGAGTATCTTTCAGTTTACACAAGAACTTAACCGTCTTAATTAGCAAATTCAGCTAGAATATTGCTGAGAGCCAACTGTAGTTTATGAAGAGCTATCTGTGTTTAAACAAATGTATAACACATAAAGAAAGATGTTTTGACGCTGATTCAACAATAGACCAAATATCGATCGCTTGCTGCACGAATCGAAACAATTCATATTGTCTAAACTGGATATTAAAAAGATTATGCTGAGAGTCAGGTGCTAACTAATTCAATGACTAAGCTAATTCCATTTGTGGTATTTTGACTAGCCTATGATCAGCTGATCATTAGTAGCTACTTATGACGTAGCCAAGAGGGGACGACGTGCACTTGGTCAGGGACCCAAAACCCAAAACCGTTGTTTCTAGCGATAAGCAATCATTAGAATTGCATGTGCTTTAGCCAACTTTGGATTTGGCGTGTTTATACATATATGTATGTGTGTTTACATATACACAATGTAAGGGTCATTTTGAAGATAAAAAATAAACTAAGTCAGTTGTAGGAAAAATGGCACAAGGGATTATCAGTTTATACAGAAAGAAAATAAATGAAAAACAGTGCAAATATTGAAGTCGTCAGTAAATGATACACACAAAATGTAGCTAAAGACATGTCCCAATCTCCGGGCACAGTCCAAGTCTGACAAACTGACAAACTGACACAAAAACAGAGCAAATTGACCAGCGAACAGAACATGACAAGAACGTTGACAACAAAGCAAAAATACGATGAGCGAAAAAAGTGGGGGAGTGGGGAAGCGGGGGTATTAATAATATGGAATCGACGATCTTTGTATTTATTTATTTCATTGGCTTTTCAACGTTAAGCAACAACTCCCAGTTGATATATCTGCATTGAATTACGAATGCGGCATTTGTTTATTTGCATGCGAACCTACCGTGTAAATAAACATAACGACGATCGACCAACTGAGACATCAATGTGCTTATACCCTTCTAGAGGGTGCTATCATTTTGTGATTAAGTTTACTTTCTTTATGTTTTGCTTATATAAGTAAATTTGCTAAGTTGATATTGAAATTAAAACAATAAACGGATTAGTATTTATATCCCCCCTCTTGTATAATCCTTTCTATAATAAATTACTAAAGAAGCAAAAATTGTTGAAACAAAATATGTATCTATAATAAAATTATTCAATTAAAAATCAAAAATCAAATATACTGTTTTTTCTATAATACACAACTGCAAACTTAGTTCGACTCAGCTTCAAACTAAATTCAAATATTACGCATTAGCCAACTCTACTATTTTGACTCTAGTTTGCTGCTTTTCTTGAACATATGTGAAATTGAATCAAGTTCCTGTACAATAATATCAATTGAGGCACAAGTTTACACAGGTGTCAAAAGCGTGTGGCAATCGCAGCTGGCAATAAAATATAAAAAAAGCGTAAAAAAGAGCAGCAAGAAAATAAAACGTTGCCTTTAATCAGCTCAAATGGGAAAAGCGCAATGCAATGCAAATTTTTATGGTTTTCCATTAGCGCTTGTCGAATTTGACTCACTTTGACCTCAAGCACGAGAGACCAGCAAAATCAAAAATCAATGAAGAGTCTGTCTGTCCCTCTGTCTGTCAGAGTGTCTCGGCAGAGTGGGTGTACAAAGGGGGCGTCTATAGGCGTGGCAACGGCAAAAGTAATAGGGCTTCCTTCTGCAATGAAGCGGCGGCAATGGCAGAGGCAACAACTAACGAGCGAATCGTTGGCCATGTTGGCCTTTTAGCTTGTTATGCTTGTTGTTGGCTTAACTAACTCGCTAACTGGTCAACTGGCTAACTGGCTAAATGGCCACACAGCCCACATAAAATGTGGCATTTGTGGCTGGTAAGAGCGCGCTCAAGAAAAACTGCATAAATTAAATAATTGTAAACAAAATATTTATGGCGCTGAGCGTCGCTGTAATAAATTCGCGCTTTAATATAAAATACAAAAATAAAATAATAATAATATAAAGGAAGGCCCGAAAAAAACGAGTTTAGAGTCAACAAAATGTTTCAGCATGAATTTTGTTGTCACAATAGCAAGCGGCAGACGACGAACAACAACTACAGTGATACCTAGGCATGGTTGGCAATTGACAACGATGTCAAAAGTTGTCATTAGGCAGCACTTAAATGAAATGCACACACATTCATATATATACAAATACCAATATACTAACGTATCGGCAGATAGATATATATATATATATATATATATATAAGCAGCATAGATACATTTGTATAAACAATATTATTTAACTGTTTACGACGCGTTTTATGCTAATTGGCCCGCTCATAAAAAAACGTATTTCTCCTGAGCATTCTTTGCATATATACGTATATCTATATATATTTATTTGTATTTGTATTTAAGTGACTTTCGGGTATATTTTTGGACATAAGTGAATATATTATTCAAGTTGATTGTGGAAGCCTGAGTTACAGCCCTTGGAAACTTTTGTTTTCGACAGCAGCAGCAGCAGCAGCAGCAGCAGCCTTGCGACAGAAAACAAATTAAAGACGCGTCAAAGTTCTGTTCTCTTTCATCTGCTATTTTAATAGACGATCATTAATTCAGTTAAAGAATTTCGATTCGATGATCGCCCTGGCCCGGTCCGGGCCCGGCCCGGTCTCGAGCCGGGCTTGGACCAAACATCATTTAGCAATTCAAATTCAATCAAGCATCTCATCAGCGACAGAAACAGTTTAAGCCGGTTTCTAACGAATTCCATAAATCTTGGCCACAGCATAAGCAAAAATGGGAGGAGTAGGGTATTATCTATAATCTATATGCAGCAGGCAGCATGTTTTCGCTTGGAATTGTGCTTGGGCTTAACCAAATCACGTAGTCACCACTGTCAAGTTCTGCTCTAATTGTTTACTCTATTTCTACGCTTGTTTTGCTTTTAACGGAACTGCGAGATAATAAAGCACACGCTCCTCTACCATATTGTTATGGTACACACAGAAACACTTAGAACACGACACGATAAAGAGACAACCATTTCCGGTTAATATCAAATATATATATTTTTTAATATATATGTCGCGATCCATTGGCCCACTTGGCCCCCAGCTCAGCTCAGAGATCGCAACGGCAGCAAACAACATCAGATTTTTATGCAAAATTCAGAGAGAGAGAGAGACAAAAACATCTACATAAGCATTAGAGCCAATTTATCTGGCAGTGAATCGAACATCACCTTGACATACCTACATGTATTTATAGGTACGAGAGTATATACAAACAAGCACAGTTGACGCAATTGTCTGAGTTTACTGCATTAAATATTACGTTATGATCGTCATACACACACACACACACATACATATATATGTGTTTGTATATACATACATATATCTATACAAGATCGTATGATCGTCGCTTGCTCAGAGAACTTATGGTGGTGGGTATTTTAGATAGCTGATACAAGTATAGATCAGCAATCAAGATAGAGCAGTATGTGACTATTATTTTGAGTATTACTTTGATGATCGTTAGATGTGAGCTTATGATCGTTTACGTTGACAGGAAACTGACTGTTAAGGAATCTCAGGTTCTCAGTTACTGGCGAATAGAAATTTCACTATGAATTATGCTAAATAAGCCATGTACAAGAACATCATATAAACTTAACTAAGCTGTTAAATAAAGTCAACTTTTGAAATCAGTCAGATTATGTGAAGAGTCCGATTATATGATATATACTTAAAAATCTACTTATCTGATGTTTACGAAAGATTTACTTGAATTTATAGACGTTTCAAGTTGACAATTTAACAGCATAAATCTGATTATAGAAAAAGAACTGATATTTTCTTTATATAAAAGCACAAATCTAACGATAAAACTCATATTCAAATTTCCGCATGAATCTGGCACATATTGAAATGTGGAAATTTGGTCATAGCTTTCGTAGCTTTGAGTTACATATGAAGATACTGGATACGTACTGACAAAATAGCAACATAAACAAAAATAATAATAATATGTGACGTCGTGACACACATAAATTGTGAAAAAAATAAAACGAAAATGAATTGGAATCTAGAGCAAAAATAAATGTTTTGGTATTATTATCACATGTTTTTGCTGTAGAATGTGGCTGCTTTGGGTTGAATTCAGTTCGGTTGCGTTGCGTTGCGTTGCGTTGCTTATCAGACAGGCGTTCACAAATATTTAAGAGCTTAATCAAATTAAGCTATAAAGGTCGTACGTCGCTTTTATCTTATCGTCGTTGTCGTTATTGTCGACGGTTGTTGCATGTTGTTCAGTAAAAAAATGAAGAAAAAAATACAATAATAAAACGAGTCTTGCGCTATGATTTTCAGATTGTTTCAAGTGTCGTTCACATTGAAATATTTCTCGCTATGAGCAATTTTTTTTTTCTTCCTTTTTTCTTGCCTCGGAGCTGTTGCAAATTAAAAAGATATTAACTGCATTTCCTTCATGAGTGTTTCTCACACTTTGACTTCCTTCCGGCGCACTTTTCATAATTTCAAGCTGATAAAAACGGAAACGCTGCAACTTGCTGTTGGGAGCTTTATCGAAAGCATTTTACGAGCCGGCTCCACCCATGTATATATTATACTTTCAATAATAATTTCACACAGGCCAAAGTCAATGAACTGCGCATGCGTTCAAGTTTTTTTTTTCCTTCTTTTTCTATTTTTCTTTAGCCTTTTTGTAAATTTTTTTTTTTATTTATTATTGTTTTCATGTCTGCAGACGTTATGCGAGATAAGCCCAAAGCATTTTCTGGCTGTTCTTTATCTACGAAGGTATTTCACAATCTTCAAGAGAAAAAAAATGTAGAGGGAGATAGTCTAAGATATGTGTGTGCCTTTCTTTGAGAGCCTCAATATCGGATAGTTTCGTAAGTGGGTGTCAATTACACCACTGAGGCACTGTAAAATACACATGTGTGAGTCGGTTTCGACCTGGGGCAGAGTATCGGCCAGTATTGGGGACTCATTTAAATGGCGTGGGCCGATGACATTAGTCACAGAGTGACGCTGGGAACTACTACATGGTAGACCCACTTACAGAGCCTCAGTGAAAGAGAGAGAGAGAGAGATAGAGCGAGAGGGAGCTAGTGAGAGGGAGACAAGGGCCTATTCGTAATAGCCAAGTTGGCGCTTTTAGCGCTCATTTCGAAATCACACAATGTCTACCATAAATTCCAAAGTGAACAATTGAAATAAATTTTTGCGCCATGCGCAATGCCAACTGCATACAAATTAACTATTAAAAAATTCATAGAATTTATACACACATGCAAACACATACAACAAAAGCGCCCACTTTGCATACCCAATCACCTATCCCGTTTCCCTCCCTCCGCAAAATCCAAATAAACTTAAATTGAAATTTATGAATTTTATGACTTGTTGACGGGCATTTTTCTCCTTTTATTTTGGGGCATAGATTCGGAAAAGCGTTTGTTTACTTTAATTTGGAATTTCGAGCAAATTGCTTTCTGAACCAAATGGCAAAAATAGCAAAACTAAGATATATGTGAATTATACAAAAAAAAATAATAATAGTACAAAGACCGAGAGGCTGCTCGTGTGGGAAATACCCTAAATAAGAAAATATAAATAATGTGGGTACATAAAAATAACTTAATTTGCTTTGGAGTCTGATCTTCTCGCAAAACCTCTAAAGATCAAGTCTTTATCTTTGTTATGTGATGAGTTTCCGTTCTTAGTAGAAAATAGGACTGAAAAATGAAATAAATTCAAATTTCAATATCAAAGTCGATCTTAAATTAACCAAATGTCTGAACGTTAGTGACCCTTTTAGATAATTTCCAGGGTATGGCAACCTTAGACTACCATCAAGTGATGCGGGCCAAATAGGCAAGGTGAACTTTCTGGCCATCATTCGTTGTGCCATTGATCGATGAGCGCTTTGACGTCTTTGGATTTACATATGTGTATATACATATATATCTGTGTGTGTATACAGATGTGGATGCCCCCATACATATGGTAATATGGGCGACCATTTCTTTGAGTAGAATGTTTTATATACATACAGATATATATAGGTATAGATATGCCAATATTTCACTGTAACAAGCAAACGAAATTGGTTTTGAAATTCTTCTTCATTGAAATGTTGTTGCTGTTAGCTGTTCGCTTTTGGGGAAAATATGCAAACGGTATTCGGTACGTCAACAAAAATTCGAGGTATGCGCATTATAAAAGCTTTAAATTCGACACGACAACTCGGAAACATTTTCGTGTCGTTCACAACGCCCACATGGAACACGCCAAGGCACAAAGATACACACACACATGCAAAGATACAGATACAGATGCAGATACATGACCAAATATTTCACACAAAATTCCTGCTAAATACTAAATATGTATATATACGTATTTGTGGCTGCTGCTCTATTAAGAAACCTTGAAGAAACGCCAAGACCAAATAAAAACACGCGAAAAATAAAAAAATTTAGAAAAATAAACAAGTGCAAAGTTTGCTTGGAACTTCTCCTAGTTGTGCAAATTGTCCACCTGTGCAGTTTATTATAACCGATTCCTGGAATTCTTCGAGTAGTCATAGCATATGTTTTTATAATAAACTATAAGGAAAATTAAACAAAACATTTCCAGTATATGACCAGTATGAGACCATTCTTATTATAGAATCAATTCATTTTTGCTTTAAAAAAAAAACCGTCTTTTAATTAAGAGATGGTATTTTCTCATTGCCAAAATTTTACTCCGTCTTCGAAGAGCTCAATGGGATGCATAAAAATGACATTCATGTGTTAAGTGTCTCAAAATATCATAACATATCGATGTTCGAAGATACATTGGTCTATTGCCCTATTGTAAGTCCATCGGTTATGTCGATTTTACGATCAATGTTTTTAGCAGCTCTCTCTTAAATTCTTAACACATATTAAACAAATCATGCAATTTTCTATCAAATATAATCATTTACATATGAAAGCCAGAGTAAAGCTAGTATAGAGTGTACAGTTTCTCTAACTTGGGGCTGTAGCTGCATTTTTAAGACAATGGATACTTTTGATCAAATTATAAGCTGGCCAGCTTTGTGAGCCTATTCCTAGCTGGCTATAGTTGCCATCAGCATTACCAGCATTAACATTATCATAGCCATAGTTATGACTATCGTCGTCGTTGTTGTTGTCGTTTTTGTACTCTGTCATTAATAAAACAACTGTTGCGACCTTCACATACCAGAGCAGCCAAGCGACTGTGAGCCAAGCGAGCAGCCGAGCATTCGAGCAACGGAGAAGTGAGAAGCAAGCAGCGAGAAGCAAAAGCAGCGCGCATGTGCACATACGCAGATACTTATATATATAAAAACATATATATATATTTATATATATAATATGTATATATATCGCATATTGAAATAATAATAAGGCGAAAAATCCAACTGAGAAACGTGAATGCGAAACGCGAAATGACGACGACGACGACGTCAAAGTCTCAGACAGCAGTCGACAGCAGAAATTTGTTATATACTATAAAGGCTTTTTGTATCTGTATCTGTTGCTGCTGCTGTTGCTGTTGTATCTGATAGAATATGCTCGTAATAATGCGAGTGCGAGTGCGCTGCAGCAAAAGGGGGAAGTTGCATTGTAAATATGACGAACGCTTTAAGTTGAGCTGGGGGCGCATTCCTCGCATAAGGTCGAGCGTAGTAGAACTAGTGATGGGACGGGAAGAGAGAAGACGCTATACTCAAACACACACGCACACACTCACTGCAAGCGCTGTGAGTTAGCTGGAAGCAAGCGTTACTTTATATTTTTTCGCTGGGAATCCGGCCATGGGTAACATCTGACAAATAAAAAAAAAAAACACAGAGGCAGAAAAATAATAATTTCTTGGCAATTTCACACAGAGCAAAAATGCCAAAAAGGAAACGAGTGAAAATTTCTTTGGAATCATGTTTTAAACAGCTGAATGCTGAATCATATACATACTTAATTTTATGTGTATCGTTTATTTAGAAATTTTTATTTCATAATTTAGAGCTGCCAATAACAAATAACAAAAAAAATAAACAAATGCAAAAATTTCAATATTTGATAAATGGTGCGAATGTGCTGAAAGTGCATAATAATATACGTATTTTAGAAAATAACTCATTTAGAGCGTATTCGAAATCATTTGATCGTGGAAGCATGTGCATAGAATATTGAATATTTATTTATAGACGTTGATCTGTTTGCAGACACAGTTTAGTTTTTTGGAAATGCTCAGCACGACCCACAAAAAAAATCAAATTAAAATCCACAACAAGCAACATTTCACAAATATAAATATACATATAGACATATATATATGTAAATATATATTTTGAGATTTTCTTTTCGCGCACTTTGTAGACAGTTTGGCAATTCGCATCACGGCCAAAATTATTTTAAAAATGTATTCATTAATTTCGGCTCGCAGTATATACACATTTTTTTTTTTTAAATATTTGCTTTACATGCCAACAAGCATGAAAATACTTTTCGACAACTACAACACAAAACAGTCGAAAAGAATGAAAGCTGCTGACCAGAAAAAAAAAAATACAAAAACGCCGCATGTCAAATGGGCCAATTAACATTTCTGTTATTTGCTTGTTGCTTTTGTTTTAAGTTTTTTTATTTTTCATTTCTTTCGTGTGTCTTTTGTTTATAAATAACGAAAAATGTTTTGTTTAAGTTTCGATGCGGCTGCGCTGTTGTTGTTGTTGCAAAAATATTTGTGCGCTGTTATTTTTAACGCCAGGTCATAAATAAATAAATTATGCATGCATTTTGTTAGCCCCCGCCTCTATTTTGCTGCTGCCCGCAGCCCTCCCTCCCCTCTGCTTCACAATTGTTCTCTCTAATAATTTATATATAAATCTGGCCCGGAATAAAATTCCCCGAAAAATAATTCCAAGATTATTGTATTCAATATTTGCTGCTGTTTGTTTATCTTTTCCAATACAAACATACAGAAGCAACCATTTCTACACACACATAGACTGGAGCAGAGAACTTGAAAATTTTTAAACTTTATGGTCAACGCTCGTGGCGTTCACAAGAATTTACACAATCTTGTTTGTGGCTAGAACCAATTGATTAAAATACTACGTTCGTTTTTTTTTTGCTTTCTATTGCTGCACATTAAAATATATACTTGTGGTTAAATGACTTGGATACAAAAGCTGAAAAATCTTGAACCGCAAAGTTGTAATTTAATTGACTATCTAACAGATACATACTTCAATTACTCATTAAAATGTGTGCGTCTTATTGGGGTTTCAGGATTACATCTTAATATTCATTTTAATAGAATTAAGTATATAGAATTATATATTATACAAATTTATAGGCATAAGCTGTAATTATCCACAGTTTATCAACTATATGTATATGAACAATAGACATTTATTTAGGAATCTAGAGCTCTATTTAAGTATCCACTAAATAGATATGTTTTATACATATATATATATTTATATTCAGTAGTTACACTTCGTTGTACATTATAAAACTCAATTGAGCTATTCATGCTGCTGCACTTTTTTGATATATGTACATTGTGTAGTGGTTCAACGAGCAAAAATGCACGACAAATGAGACAAAATATTTCTAAGCAGCAGCAGCAGCCAGCAGCAGATGTACTCGCTTTAGATACATATGTATGTACTTATGTGTATGTGTGTTTACGTGTGTGTTTGAGCGTGTGTTTGTGTGTGTACGTGCGTGTGTACGCGATCATTTACTCCAAAGCAAACAAATAAACAAACGCACAAACATGCATAAATAACTATAACTCGTAGCAGTTGCAGTTGCAGCAACAGCAACAAAAATGCAACAGCAACAATCGCTGCTGCTGCTGCTATTGCCTCCAGCAAAGCAAGTCACACACACACACACACACACACACACACATGTGTATACATACTTACAAGCAGCAGCAGCAGCACCGAAGCCGACGGCGCAGCAGCAGCGACTCAGGAATGCGGTTTTGACAAGTTCTTCTAAAATTGTACGAGCAACTTTGCTATTTACGCTATGAAACGACAACAGCAACAGCAACGACGACAACGACGAGCGCGCGAGAAGAGCGGAGAGCGCGAAGAGTGAGCGAGCGAGTGTGCGAAGGAGCGCGGAAAACAGAACAAGCAAGAATGCAGCAGGCGGCGGGGCGTACCTGAATAGCTAAAATACCCTGTGCTCGTCTCGAAGTCAATCAAGTGAAACAGTATCATAATCGCTAATGAACAGCAATTGTTTGCAGCTGCTAAAATTGCACATTTAAATTGAGTGTTTTACATTGTAATCGGCATCATGCCCCATTTGTTGTCTTGCCTTTTTACAGGGTAGCCAAAGCAGCGGGAATGGCTGCCAGCAGCATGTAATGGAGGCGATGGTGGGGGGAGGAGAGGGCACAGAGTGCGCTGCTTGAGGCAAGCCCAACAACAGCAACTAAAATGTTGCTGCTGCTGTTGTTGTTGTTGTTAAAAAATATTTCAAAGTTGCAGTGAACTCGCAGCAGCAAACGCGGCACCAATTGAATGCAATTTGTGCGCATGTGTTTGTGTGTGAGTGTGTGAGTCTCCGAGTGTGTATGCATTTATTGAAGCAGTGCGCGCATTGCCTTAAATGCCAACTTACTACTATTTCTGCTGGCAACCAAACTACGCCCAGCATTTTGTTGTTGCTGCTGCTGTTGTTGTTGTCTTTTGTATTTGGCAAACATTCCAAACGGCCATAAAATGTTCTTATTTATGTATGTATGTATGTGTGTATGTGTTTGTATGTGTTTGCATGTGTGTGTGCAGCTTGTCTGTTTGTATTATTAGCAAGCTGCACACGATTCTGCTGCTGCTGACTGCTGAGAAATAGCGAATTGGGAGTGAGACTAGAAGGGGCAATAGCAATGGCAGGTAGTGGGGAGCAAAAGGGGTTCATGGAGGGTGACAGGGGGAGGGGCGGTAAGTAGTGGAGTTGCTTTGACATGAATGTCAGCTTTGCGCATTTAAGCAGTTTAATCAACATTTTTTTTTCTTATATATTTTTTACTTATTCCTTTTTATGCTTGTTGTTGTTGCTGCAGTTGTCTTCTAAGACTGGCAGAGAAGAGAATCGGAGCCGGTTTGTTGGCCATTTCATGCATGCAGCTACATGCCTCTCCTGCCCCTAATTCCCCCTTCCTCCACTCATATAGATATATATATATATATTTATATCTATAGTAGCATTCTATGTGCTGCACTTGAGTGCATGCATCTGTATCTGCAGCGATAGCTATACGAGTATGTATTTGTATTTCTACATATATGCATCTATATGTGGCATCGTCGTTTGCGGCACGTCGCGAATTCTATGCAACGTTCAAATGTGATTGCACTTTTCTCAACTTTGCACCAAACAAAACCAAAAAAAAAAGAAGGCAACAAAAACTACCATGATCAGTTCTTGTTGTTGTTTTTTGGCTGAAAGTGTTGCGCGTTCGTTGCTGACCCACAAACCAATAAATTCCAGCTCAAGCATCTGTGGAATGCAACCGAGAAGCGGAACGAAGAAGCAGAAGAAGAATGAATTATGCAGCGAACTGTGCTAAACATTTTGACAGCGCACGCAGCAGCAGCAGCAGCTAAAAAAGATGCAGATACTTATACAGAAGATACAAATACAGAGTACAAAACACAGCTAAAGATTTGTTGTTGTTGTTGTTTGGGGCATGCGTGGAATGCAGCCGAGAGGCGACCTCTGTCCGTTCGTCTGCCTTGGGTCTGGGTTCTGCCTTATCACTTCATTAGGCCATAAATTCAACAACAAAAACAAAAAGGCAACATAAAAAATTCCACACCGCAGGTTTTGCTTAGTATTTTTTTTGTTTCTTTAGTTACAGATGCAGATGCAGATGCGGCTACTTCGTGGCACAGAGAGTTCTCAGCCACAGAATCAGACTCAGCCTTAAGCAGCTCCGCCTTCGCCTTCGCCACAGTCACGTTAATTATGCAGCATGCGCTGCATGCTTCCAAAAGATACAGATACACATACGAATACGAATACGCAGTCTTAACTCTTTTGGGGTTCAGCTTAAGAATATGTTAGGCGCACTCAAATGGCATTCGGAAAGTGCTACTGGAAAATAATACAAAAGATTTCGTGCGTCCAACAAAAGAAACACTGCAAGAGTGGAAAAGAGAGAAGACGCAGGCAGGCAGCAGACTGAAATCTTTTGGAATGTCTTTAAGCTGCTGCCTGCACTTCCTCCATCTTCTCCTCATCCTCCTGCATTCCACATATCCCCCCTTTGAGTATCGCATCTCTCTTAAGGTGTTTTTGAGCCTGGACTCTTGGAACAGCTGATTACAGCGAAACGCAGCGCCTGATTAGGGCAATTAATTGCCAAGAGATTGGAATGCAGATAGCCCCCCTCTCCACTCTCCCACTCCTTCCCTTCCACTATACTAAGGCAAGTCTGCAACACATGGCACACATGCCAATTGTGGCATCATGGTTGGTATCATGGTTTTATGGGATTGCACGCAACATAGGCTTCAGGCTCTGCTGCGAGTCAAAGGAAAGATCGGGGCAGGATCCAATATATACAATAATGTATAAATATTCAATTAATATGATATCTGGAAGAATTAATTCTAATTAATCTAATTATAAAAAAAAGTCAATCATTAAGACAACTTAATTTATACCTTTCATGTTTATAAAAATCATTTCCAAAATGATCTTTTATATATAGATTGATTTTTTGACCATCTGCTGTATCAGCAGATGTGATACTTTTCCGTTAGTCAGTTAAAGTTTGCATTATGCAATACTCTGTCAGCGATATCAGGAAATGCCTAAACACATTTTTCTGCACACACACATGCATACAAACATTTGTTGCATATATATAGCATATAAAGTATGCATATTTGTGCAATTCAAAGTCTTTGGTTACATTTTCTCCTTCTTTTTGTTGGGTTTGTCTGTCGTCTCCTTCCGCTTGAAACAGAAACAGAAACAAAAAGAAGAAAAAAATTACACCATAGCAGCAACTGAGGAGAGCCACATAAACAACAATGCCAAAAGTATCTCACAGCAATTTATCTTGAGTATGCACATTCCTGCGCTTGTTTCGTTTCATTTCACTTGAGTTTTTTTTTATTGTTTTTGTTTTTTTTATTTAATTTTTTTTTGTTTTCTTTCGGTTGTCTCTCTTTTGTTTTATTATTTCTCATTGCATGCTTGGAAAATTGCTACCTTTGCAGCAGGCCAAGCTGCGGGCACACACACAACATACACACAGACGCATATATCACGATCACTCAAAGACTCAACTCAGCCCCAACTCAGCTCAGCCCCAAAACGTCGACGAGTGCAAAAAAAAAAAAAAACTGGACAAAAAAAGGAGCAATTATCTTTAAGCTGACGAAGATGAAATACCCTTAGCAAAAAAAAAGCATAAAGTTGCGTGTTTCTCCTGCTCATTTCCTGATATATTTACAATATCCCCTCTACATGGTTATAAAGAAAGAAGTAAGAATGCTCTAGTAGCGACACCTTGAAAACAGCTGTTAAATATATAAAAGAATTGCTGATCGTAATTTGTTCAATATGAAAATACTTATTGTTTAACAAAGTTTGTGTTTTATACAGTGTAAATATAAATCTCTTGTGCGACGTATTCTTAAGGGTATATCCGATCTAAATCTAATTTAACACTCGATCAATAACATAACTGGATATATTTTATTGCAATTGAAAGGGTATAAGTTGTAAATTGTGTATTGTATTGCTATCGGATAACGATTTTCGATATGCGGGAAACGGGTGCAGTTATCAATAAAATTAAATAAAATAATAATGGTATTCGACGACTTAAATTCCAAAGTGCATTTTTTAACATGGCTGGGTCGATTCGGCTGTTGATGCTGATCAAGAATATGTCGGAGATGCTTCCTGCTAACTATTACAGACTTTAGCACAACTACATTTTATCTTTTGTATCTTTTTTAATGAATTCAAGAAACAGCAAGAAAACGCAGTGTGAGAGAGAGAGAGAGAGAGAGAAAAAGAGGGCTTCTTAGTTGTAGCTATGGCTAGAGTATACAGACTCTATATGTTGCTGTTGTTGCAATCGCAGAAAAAGGGCAACTTCATTTTCTGCTCAGCCTTGAAGTTTTTGCCGAAGTGCGAGTGTAAAATTGCCCAGCTGTGAGAATGACGCCTGACTTATTAAAAATCAATATGTCCAGAATATAAATATATACCTATATATGCCAGACCATCGAAGATTGAATGGGTAAACAGCTTAATTTGGCTTTAAGCATTTTTCAAGGGTGACGCCACAAAAAAGAGGTTGCAACTGCAACTGCAACGCTTAATTAGCACATGTTGAAAAGGAAATCATTATGCCTGATAAAAATCACAAGTGTTGATTGCTGCAACTGCAAAAAGAGACAGAGACAGCGAGAGAGTGAGAGAGAGAGAGAGAGAGAAGGGGGTAAGTGGTAAGAGAGGGAGAGGGGGTAAGTGGCAACAAGTGCGAGAGAGTTGACAGGAAAAACTCAGAGATCGCCAAGCCGAGATCGCTGCTGTTGCAGTTGTTGGCAAACTTGCAACTAACTTGCAACTGGCCGATGTGGATGTGGAAAAACAGCCGCTAAAATGGGCAAAACATGCAGCGCGACCAGCAGCAACAGCAACGCTTATGTATCTGCCACATACATTATGTATGTATCGCTTGTATGCAGCATATGGCAAGCGGAGGCTGGAGGCAGTGTCGTTGCTGCCGCTGAATGTTGCAAGTGCAAAGAAAATATTTTTTGACGCTTTGGGCCTGCTGCTGCAAACTAGAAAATGTTGCTGCTGCTGCTTGTGGCTGTTCCAAGCAACGTCGCGCCTTGCATTCATGCGCGTAATCAAATTGTAATCACTGCCTGGAGACGAGGGCAGCAAACACAGCAACTGCAACTGCAACAACAACGGCAACTGCAACAGCAGCTTTTGTTGTTGTTGCGTTGTTGTTAAGTGGAAATACTTGTTGCACAAATGCAATGCGGGCTGCTGTTGTTGCTGCTGCTGCTGCTTTGTATCTGTATCTGTACAGTGAAGCCTTGTTTAGTGCAACTTGCATTTGCTCAATCATTCAGCAAACATTTATTGATATAATAGTGCACCAAACATTCAGCAATAATTTATGTAAATTCACACATTTTTTTTGTAATTATAATAATATTTTATTTATTTTTTATTTAAATTGTAATTTAATTTATCAAGTTTAATTTTGACAGAAATTCCAATTTATTATGGTTATTTTTTAAAGCCTTTAAATTTGTTATTTCTGTATGTTAATTTTTAATTTACAAAAGTGATTATGAATTAATGAATTTATGAATCTAATAATTATTTAGTCGTACTTCGGTTTCGTTGCTGCAAAATGATAGTTTTATTTTTTTCTTTACTTTGTTGCTGGTGTCTTGTGCAATTTATTAAATGAAAAATGCCGTTTTGCAGCTTTCCAACTTGCAGTTTGCCTCTATGCTTCTCTCCCTATATCTCTCTGTCTGTCTCTCTCTCTCTCTCTCTTTCTCTATCTCTTTTTCTCTCTCTCTCTGTTTGTGGATTGGCTCAGGCATCTTTTGCAGCAGCCAAATTGAATTTTATGCAAATTTTACTGTTTCTGCTCTAGCAAAAGAAAACAAAAAGGAAAACAAAATCGACACATCTAATGCATAATGACACGCATACACAACGCACACACATATACATATATATATATATATGTGTATATATGCTGTGGCATTTAGCGGATTTTATGCAATTGGAAAAAAAATGAAAAGAATTAGAACGCTTCACTCGACTCCAAGTGTATCTCATTCTGCGATACAGATACGCATATCTGAGAAATAATTGGTAATTTAGATCGATGTTGCTGTTCCCAATCTCATCTTTAATTGTTAAGTCAGATAATAAATGGGATTGGGAGTTTGATACTTATGTTAGTGGCTTATAAATGTTTTTTTCTTGCTGGATTCCATCTCAAAAATAATAATAATAATGGCCAGCTTTCGCCTAGGCCCATTTTGGCAGCAAACGATTTTTATGTAAAACAAACGAGTTCGAGTTCGAGTTTGGCTGTGAGTTTTGACTACGAATTCGAGTTCGAGTTAGTATCATAACCGGTAGCTGTTGTTGTTGTCTGTTTTTAGCTGATACTACAATGGATCTGCTGATAATATTAGAGCCCTCAATCATCAGATTTTCAGCTTATCCCCTACAAAATGAGTGATGACCAGATCAACGCAGAGTATTATTATTATTTTTTTTTTTTGAGTCTGAAGTTTTCACAATGATCGATGAATTGAGAAACTGTCACCAAACACACAAAAAGCGACTCAACTTTTGGCTTTACAGTTTTTTCATTCATTTTTGTCCATTTTTTTTTTGCCATATGTGTAAGAAAAAAATCCACTGTGTCGCTAGGTTATGGCAAACAATTGGCCAAAACTGGGCAAAAGCGTTATTAGCATGGCCAGCAGCGAAGCTGACGCAGTCGTCTTTGACTTTTTGTTTATACAAAAAAAAAGACGAGAAAAAACGAATTAAAGAAAACAAAAACGAAAACAAAAAACGCCCGTCCAAAAAGTTGTACAGACAAGTGAAATACACGAGTATTTCAAATACACTACATGGGAGTCATTTTAAATTGTAAAGCAGTTTGTCACCTAAAATAGTTATCAAATAACTGAATTAAAGTAAATATTGATTTATGTACATATATTTCTTTTAAATATCATTTTTGAATTTTACAATTAATTAAAAAATTTTAATCTTGTCCAATTGTCAATTTTTACTTTTGTATCGAGAGTAAATTAATTAATTAATAAAAAGTAAAAAATTAATTAAAAGTAAATAAAAATTAAAATAAATAAAAATATATTAATGTTTATTAATTGAATTCCCTTTTCGATCTTTCCCATTTCCATCCACACGTAATTTTGTGTGTGTTTATCAGTAATCTACATAACTGCCGAGTCTTCACAAGGGTATGTAATTTTCGGCCTTGATTATCGTTCACCGCCGAGATTTGTTGCTCCTCCTCCTACCCCTCCCACTCGACGAAGAGCCACGAAGAGAACCCGAAGTGGCCCGAGGCTTGGCTCGCTTCGCCTCATGGTATAAATTTATTTATGGCTTATTGGAATTTTTGCGCGCTACCGGCAGCAATTTTTAAAATTCAATAACAGCTCGCATGCCGGCAGAGCGAGATAGATGCGCTGTTGCTGTTAGCGAGACGGAGGTAGAGAGATAGAGAGCGAGAAGGAGAGAGAGAGATATGTATAACGAAAGATGGGGCGAAATAATTGTGGCAAAAATATGCGAAACGTGCAAAGTGCCAATAAATTGAGGGAAAAAATTAAGAGGAGCGCACACAATAAATACTAGACGGCACTACACACACATACTTACGCCTACATACGCCAATCTGTGTGTGCGTGTGTTGGGAGGAATTTTTGTGGCAATTTCACTGGAGATTTTAGAGGTGCAGTGGGGAAGTTTGGGAAATTGTTTAATCGGGAAAGATCCTGAAGAGATTTATGGCATGTGTGTAGACTGAAAGCTAAATATTCTGCATATATATTCCACATATTCCAGTCATGGTCCACACACACACACACATGCGCAGATGTTTCATTTCATTTTTGCAGCGAGAAAATTCCTCATCTCTTTCGGTTTGTGTTTTAAAATTGAGTGAAACATTTTCAACAATGTCCAATTGCAATTTGAAACAAACAAAGGGAATGTTTGTGTTAATTGAAAGCGTAAAGCGAACACACACATTCAGACACACACATACACAGAAATCAATTATTTCGAAACTGCAAAAATTCCAACAACATTTGCAATTGTTTATGGTAAAAAGACGAGTGAGCGAGCGAGTGAGTGAGAGAGAGACACACCGTGCTGGAGAGTCATCGCTTGCTCGCTCTCTCTCTCTCGCTCTGTCGCACGCAAGACAAGAAAAATGTGAGCGAACGGCAAAAAAAATGCTTGTGGGGCCAACTAAAAAAAAAAATATATCTATGCGATGGCCTGATGTGAAACTCTCCGTCATCTCACTCCCCTCCCTTTAGCGATCTTGATCGTACACAAACGTGCCTATTGCAGCAGCGCTCTCTCTATCTCTCTCTCTAGCTTGCCTGCGCCTCTCTCTACACATACACACACACACACACACAACTCTACACATTACGTATGAGGGATTTTTAGTTTTGCTCGCCTTTTATTTAGTTTTGTGTGTGTTTTTTTTGCAGATCATTCGCTGAGCTTTATTTAACTTTTGCTCTCTTTGCTCTCTCTCTGCTTGGCCCCCACTATATTTGCCCCCCACCCTTCTGATCGTAGCAACGCCTTGTTGTCTGTCGTTCGCTTTGCTGTACATTTTATTTTTTATTTTTTTGTTTGTTGCTGTTGCCGTTGAGTTCAGTTATACTTGGAGTCTTAATCATCGCATTGGAATGTTTACATGCTCAAAAGTGTTGTTTTTTTTTGTATTCTGTTTTATGTTGTTGCCTGTTGAAAATATGTGGCTGTAATTTATTTTGCTTTTTGCAGCTGCCGCTCTCTGACTCTGCTGCTTCTTCTTCCCGCATTCCAATGCACACACACACACAAGCAGAGGCAGTCACACGCACTCACACACACACACACACACAAACGCGACGCACCTTTTCTTTCCGGTTGGAATTGGAATTTATATGGTTTTTTCCCCAGTCTGTTTCTCTTCCTTGAGCAGATATCTCTATAAACTTGCTTATATATATTTGTTTATATATATATATATATATATTTATATGTATATATACATTATTTTTTAAAATTCTTTTGTAGACTTACCGATCTCGGGGATCAAGCCATGTGGTCTTTTTGTTTATATGATCGATGTAATAGGTTTTGCCATCAAAATCCCTGGCAATGTCCCAGCCATCGGGTAACGGGAATTCGCTGTGATGATGATGTATTGGATGTTGATGATGATGATGTTGTGGAAGTGGCTGCTGTTGTTGTTGCTGTTGATTCGACATTTTGGCTACGAGCGAAAAAAAAGTTGGCGCGCGATTTTTTTTTCGATTTTATTTTTTGGTTTCCGTTGTTTGTTACTTTGCTTTGCCTTGCCTTGTGCAATGTACTAAATACAACATATTAACACGCGTGCGAGAGCGAGCGAGAGAGACTGAGTGAGAGAGAGAGACGGGAAGATGGGCAGCTTCCAAGGCGCGGGCGCGCGCTCTCAATTATTTATTTATTTTTTTTTCCATAACTGCATTCCATTCCAGCACACACAACACACACACACACAGATACGCGCGCGCACAAGTCACACACACAGACACACGCTGGGATGTTTTAGTTGTCGCTGCTGCTGTTGCTGCTTCTTCTTCTTCCACTCACAAGTCACACAAAAAATCGAGTGCAATTGATATATTTTTGTGTTTAATTGAAACTAATTAAAAAATAATTCAGCATTTGGTAAATCGATATTTATTTAGCGATCGGTGTGTATATGACAAATTATGTTTCTTGCAATTATTCCTTAGTGAATGCAATTACTTTTTTTACGATTATTTTTCTTGCATTTGAGGTGATCTTATTGGTTTTAAGCAACCGCACTGCCGACCGCACGCTTCGACATCAAATTCTACAATAACAAAAGCCATGTTGCTCAACATTGTGCATGGGAACACTTTGGCAGCATGCACACTAACAGTGTCATGTTAGTTTACAGTTTGTACTCAAGTGAACTGCCCAAACGCTGTTAAGCTCAAAATGGCACTGTAAATTGTATAGGCTATATTTATAAACTCACATACAATTAAAACATGGCTTAATTGATTTAAATGACTCTTTAATAAATGATAATAATGACGTTATTAATATTTAATGTGCATAGCGATCAATTAGCTTACAGCAGTTCTGAGCAAGTAGAGCATTGACAGCATTTCGTTAAGTGAGGAGCCATTGCAGAGTCTTATTGCTCAAAATGAGCACATGAGAGCGCAAGCTGTTCAATACAGTGTTCAAGTTTCAAAACAGCGCCATCTGTGAGTCACTATCATAATTAAATTAAAGAATTTAATGTAGACGGTTAATGGATGCCCTGCATATAGCAGCAGACACAGAGGACGAGACAGAGAAAAAGAGAGAGAACGAGGTTAAGCTGATAAACACAAAAGCGAAAAGTTAGTCTCTTTTGAGCCTCCCCATTTTAATCTTCTTCTTTGTTCTTGTTGTTATTCCCGCCTCGCCTTATTATTTTAAATTGGGGCTTCCGCACTTTTCAACACTGTTTTGTTAAGCATTTTTAATTAGTTTCCACAACAACGCAACTTTTTATGTAATTACACAACACACGACACAAACACACATGCACACCACACACACATGTACGTATGTCTGCATACATGCAAAGTTTCTGAGCACAATTATAACACGAAACACGGCAAACATTTTTTTTTTTGCATACACACACATCTACCGCTATCTCGCTTCCTCTGCCACCGCTGTCATCGCCTTTTCCTCTGTCTTTCTTCGCCTTTGCCATTGCCATGTTTGGCCTTTGCTGAGCTGCCTTAATCAGATAAGAACTGAAGTTGCTAAGAGGCTTGCCACACTCCCCACACACACACACACACACACAGCCCATGTGTGTGCGATTTTTGCACTTGGCTTAATCATTCGAAAGAGGAAAAAGGAGAGAGGGGAAGAAGAAACAGACATCAGATAACACAAATAAACACACAAGAAATCAACAAAAGCAATCGAAATATAAGATTTTGGTAAATCAAAGCTTTTTACTATGCTCTGAATACATTAAAAATGGCTTATAAAAAGGGTAGAGAATAAAAGAAGGCAGAAGAAAGCATCCGTAACCCCATAAAATATATACATTCTTGTTCGACATGAAAAGTTGAGTCTATATATAAGAAATAAGAGCTTATATAATATCTCGTTTATTTATATATTTATTTTTATTTTAACGATAACTGCTTCCATTTTCTGCATATCGATATAAATCGATTTCCCATAGCAATCATTTTTAATTTATATCTTTTTATTTAACATTATATTATATTATATTCGAAAATTATCTGTTGTACTAGCCACTCTATACTTGTGCTCGGAGTTCTGTTATCTGCCCGATAAATATTTCGAAAATAATCAGCTTGTCAAAGCATTCACTGTACGATAATGGAATGCAAATTCTCTGATCTATATTTTGTGCTTGTCGGACCATGAACCCGATTGAGAGTTTTAATGAAAATACATTTTCATAGACTGAGCTAAAAGCTATTCCATGGAAACTATTCAGTGAGGAAAATAACTTTGACCAAAGCTAAAATTTTGAGTGCAAAAAAAAAAACCCCAAAAATTAATGAAACACTCAAACAGGCAACCTGAACTGACATGACCCAAAAAGCCAATAATAATACCAAAAAGTTGACAAACACACACGCATCAGCTGAAAGGGGTGGGGTAGGGGGAGGTGGCCAGTGGCAGGAGTTAGGGATCAGCGCGTGTCGTGACACGAAATTAACTCCAAGTTATTCGTATTGTTGATAAAGAATTTTGAATTATTGATAGAGCTCAAAAGATTAAGGAGACTAATTTGAAGAAAAATAGCATTGTTTTTTATGCACTTCTCAAGGGTATTTTCGTTTTGCTGTTTTGTTTGTAACACATTAAATGAGGTGACTCTGACTCCATAAAGTATATAAATTCTAAATCAGCATCACAAGCCAAGTATACCTATATATATAGGTTTTCTATTCAAACTAGTACCTCAGTTTTCAATCTATATGTTCACCTTTTTTTGCTGCATGCAGCACATATGTTAGAGCCGATCGGATCTGGTAACTATATCACATAGCTGCCATAGGATCAGATCGTTATATCACATAACTATAAGCAGCTTTTTTATTTAACAGGATATCCTAATCAAACTCACTAGTTATTCCCAATAATTATACAAAAGTTCATTGGGATCAAAATACTATAACATATAGCTCAGATAGTAGCGATTGATAGCTTATGATAGACAGTCCTTATATGAATAAATATTTTGTTCATCAACATATAAATAGGCCCCTCTAATTTGGATAAATATCATTCAGATCGGTTTACTATACCATATAAATCGTATATATTAATATGCTGCCAGCATTATGATAAGTAGGTGACCACTTCGCCTAGGAAAAGCAGAGAAAAGTAATGAAATATATGTGTATGTGTAGCATCAACAAGCCCAACGTGGAATTTCCAATGCTTGCTTCTGTTTTCAAAATTGCAACACGTTCCCATCGCTATGCAGGATGCGTTGGCATGCAGTTGCTAAAGTGAAACTTAATCTACACTTCGACTTTGACACACACACATAGAGACACGCGCAGTTGCACACGTGTGTGGCACCTGACCAGATCAGGGTCATAATCCGCTTGCCAGAAAAATAAGAGCAGCAGCAAAAACAACAATAACACTGACAACGACAACAACAACTTGGACAACTAAAACAACGACAACAACAACAACTGTTGCACAATCAGCTTCGACAGTGGCAACGTTCCGTAAAACTGCCAGTGTATGAAGAGCCTCAAGGGAGGGGAGGTGAGGGGAGCGTAGAGTTTTGGGCATGTGACTGTCGATGCTAGTTTCGCTTTTGTATTTGCAGTCAGCTCCAGCCTCAGCTCCAGCTTCAGCTTCGGCTTTGGGTTCGTCCTGGCAACAAATCGTCTGCTAAAATCCATTGTAAGTTTCGTGCTCCTTGGCACAGCCCGGAAACTGCAGCAGTGTCCTGTGCTCCTGTTCTAGGCAGCAGCCAGATTCTAACTTTGTCAGCAAATTAGATTTCAGCGCAGTTTTCTGTTCACCGTTCAGGTTTTGTGGCCAGAGCGAGAGAGTGGTCCAAATGAAAACGGCGAACAAAGAAAAGGGACAAGTAAAGCCCTGTCCCAAATCCAAATCCAAGGTGACATGGCCAGACCCAAAGCAAACCCAATGAAATCCAACGCAGCGCATCGCAGTCGAAGCATTTTAAAAGCATCCTCAGCATAAATCCCTGAGTTTGATTAGCAGATACCCTTTGAGAAATAATTATGATAGAATCGTAAGAGGCCTTAGCTGATTTAATAATAAGTTAATATAAATTAGCTTAAATAAATAAAAGTATGTAATTTATAATACTTAAATAAAATGCATAATTTTCAGCTTTTTTTATTGTTGAGATCCTTTCTTCATACGTTCTATGATTTCTGAGCGTAACTTTTGAAATCCTTTTTTTAAGACTATACATTTTTATTTTAAAGTGCATTTAATAAAATATTTTAAAATATTATTTATATCGTTATTTTTTTTATATAAAACAAATATTTAGATAAGTAATATTGTTTTTGTTGTTATAGATTGAGTATATATCTGCAAAGAAATATCAAAATATTTACAATCTGCTTATTTAAAAACGATGCAAAAAATTCAGATACAGATTTAATTAAGTTAAAAAAAAAAACATTTTATACTGACCAGGGTATTTGGGAACCCTAGTTATAAATAAACTGGATTTGTATTTATACATAAGCTGGACTTGTATTTGGTGTTTGAAAAACTTTGTGGAAACTTTAGGTGTGCACTCGAGATCCCAAGGGATTAATGAACTGACAGAGACAGAGGTAAGAACAAAAAAAAATCAACACGACCATTATAATTTATAAATATTTGATGGCTGCTTAAACACCTGCCTTTGTTTGCCGACTGCGGGGTATAAACGAGTTGCAACCGCAAATACACACACACACACACCCACACACACACAAACATATCTAAACACATTTATGAACTATGCTGGCTTGGCACACATTTAGTTACATATTTTGTTGTTATATTTCATTTTTTTACATTCTTTCCTTTCACTTCTGCTGGCAAAGTGATATTGGTCCTTGGTGGCTTAACGTGTCAGGCGAATGCCGACAAAGGACGACAACAAGAGCGAATCCTTTTCACATCTCAGCCGACTCAGTTCAGCTAACACACTCACTGTCACAGTCACAGTCACAGATGGATAAAGTAACAGTTTGAGAGTGCAGGTAACTATTTCAACGGATTCCATAAATTATTCGTAATGATCATAATAAATTGTTGGTTGTCGGCAGTCGAAATGTTTGCTCAACACGCCATCGATTTAAAAATGGGGCAAGAAGTCGCCCTTTTGGCCGCCTGCATTTGCTAGCCATTTTCTTTGTTAACTTGGCCGTGTGCACATTTCGTTGAAATGTTTTATGATCCACCTTATCCCCAGAGCAGAAATGCAACAGTGTTTTGCCATTGATTGCACTCCGGCTGCCAAGAGTCGCAGTTCACGGTACATACAGGATCAGAGGCAGCCAACTTATTATCTCAAGTGGCACGTTGTGAGTTTGTTTGTTTATTGCAACATTGTGTCCGGTTTGAGTGTGTGTGTGTGGCTGCAACTTTGTGTTTCATCTGGTTATGGAAAAAGGAAGAAAACGCATTTAATCTGCTCACTTTCAAAATTTTGTTGCACTCAGCTTATGACTTTGGATGCCACAAAATCATTGCTTAATCAATTACTAAAGCAACTTGGAGAAAATCAACTTTAGAGTAGGGGAAAATATTCACAATTTATTACAATTATATATTCTAATATAAACAAAAAAATAAAATAAAATATTCTTAAATAAATCGAATTTTTGTTGCATACTTCTAGGCTCAAAATTCATAACAAACTATTTTTTTTTTCGATTTTTGCAAATTAGTGGAAGTTAACTTGTGCGCAGATTACTTAATTATATAACAAATTACCTGCATTTGAATATTTAATTTAAAAATAAAACATATTAAAATCTTAGTATATCATTCTGATTTATATGTAGAAGATCTAAAAAATGTATTGAAATACTTTTTCTTCGACTTCCGGGAAGAGCATTCAGTTTTTTACGGAAATACCAATCAAAAAATGAACCATTAACTCAGCATTTATGTTAATATAACTGTTTTGTATTGAGTAATATTAAAAATAAAACATACCCAAATCATTCTGATTTATATCTAGCAGAGCTAAAGAATGCAATGAAACAGTCTTTCTATAAACCAGCGTATAAAATGGTAATAAAAGTCTCGAAGATGTTGAACGAGAAGTGGTAATCAGGTCGACGAGCCAATTTAAAATGAGGAAAAGTGCTTGTGTGTGTGGGTGTGGGTGTGTGTGTGTGTGTGTGTGTGTAATACTGCAAATGAGAACATGGTCACTGATTGATTATCGACACTGTTTTGCACTCCAAATGCCTGAATGCGTCCTGGGCTTTGAATGATGACGGCCGAGTTGGCTAGTCAACCGGTTACTCAAATGCCTGAACGAGTCCAAATTGTTGCGAGCTAAAAGGAATCCAAACTGCCTAATACAGAATCAATGCCATATTATGGCTTTAAGCAGTTCTCTTTGGTTAGCTGCTCAAGGCGAGCTAATTTCATGGCTTGAAGAGCAGCGTTGCTTATTGATTTGCAGGTTGATAGGCCGAGGTCAAGTTGATCGTTTCTTTTGTGATTACAACCCAGCGGAAATTAGCAAAATTAACTAAAGATGTTTGGTTTCTATATGTAATTATTTATGTAAGAAACGATTATGTCCATTTTCAGTCACAGCTTTAAGGAAACCCCACATTAACCGGCAAATGCCCAAAATAGTCAACCCATTACTGAGTATCGCAATTGTGTTCATTTCTGAGCACAATGTGCCCGGATATCCTAGATGATGTTGCATTGGTGCGCCTAATTAGAGGTCACTCCACAAATGTCCTCGGAGTAATGGTTGTAAGCAGCTTGGGCCTGGACAACTTCGAGTCCATTGTGCTCGCTTTCAACTAATGAGTTGTGCACAATTTGGCAACCCCTCAAAATCCACTTGGAGTTAGTTGCCAGTGCCATAAGGATGCCAACAAATGAAATACAATTTGTGTCCTCATTGTGCGCATGTGTGTGTGTTATCGTATTAAAAAATTAGTTTGTGTGTGTGTGTGTGGGTCTTAAGAAATCAAAAAGGATTATGTTCTAAGCCAAACAACCAGGGTGCAGCAACAGGTCGCCCCAAATACAACACCATTCCAGCACCAACCACAAAAGGATCTCAGCAGCATTGCCTGATTGCTTGTTTGTGTGTCGTTGCCTGCCTGGCTGCCTGCTTGCCCCTTTGGTCTGTGCCGCAGCTAAATTAAAAGCAAATGGAATAACTTACCTTCATCTGGTTAATATAGAGAGCTTTCGGCTTTTGTGACCGACGACCATTGTTAAACATCACAAAGCCTCTCAAAAGATGGTCGCAATCCTAATTTCAAACCAACCAAAAAACACGCAAATCTCTCAGCCCCCAACTCTTCCAGCTCACAGCACTGTATAATGAGCTTTTGGGCATAAGAACTAATGATGAAATCCAACACATCACGACAAATCTGCCATATTCCGGAATTATATTTTCCCTCTTTTCATTTACGATTTAGTCTTTGTGAAAAAAGGGTCGAGTTCGAATTTAAGTCCCAGCAGACTATCAAGATCGGGGTCTCTTCCCACTCTTCTCTCTGCAGATGCGTCGTTTAGAATAGCATCGAGGGACATATTGCTTAATGAACAGTTCGAAAAACTATAAAGCTCAATTAATAACAATTTGGCAAGAAAAGTTTTTCCTACTGACTGCCAATTTAAGGACTCCTTAGAGCTGCACCGCCGTCGGCATCATAATGTGCACAGCTGAGTCAAAGATCCGTGCGATGCCGTCGCCTCCTCATCAAGCCATGAAATTTAATGTTTTATAAGTGTAGCAGTAACTGCTATTGTTTTTGTTGTTATTTTTGTTGTTTGTTGCTGTCGCTGTCGCTGTTGTGGCTGCTTCTACTTCGATTTACCTTTGTTTTTTTATGATGCCACTGGGAGCCATACGGCAAAAAAGTAAAAGCCATTTAAAAGCCAAAACTTTTGCAACACGAGTGCGAGAATGCAAAGGGTGTGTGTATATGTATATGTATGTGTGTGTGCGTGTCGATGTGTTGGCATGTGGCAAAAGTTGGAGGCAGCCAGCATACTTCCGCATTTATAGCAAATTTAAGCGCTTGGACTTTTATTTTCTTGCTGGGCCCTCTCAACGCATTAAGCCACAAAAGGGGCGCAGCAAGGCTCGGAAGAAGACAGCAGCACTTGACGTAGATCCATTGAATTGACGGCATCACTGGTCCAACACCAACACTAACACACACACACACACCTCCTACGCCTCTACCACCCTAACTTAAAAATTCCTTCTCTAGCCTGCAATTGGCCTCATTTCGTATTCAGTTCGCAAACGGTGATTTTTGGTTTCTGTTTGCTTTGGACTTTGTTTTGGCTGCAGCTGGCAGTTAACTCAACTATTTAATAAGTTGCCTTGCTTGGCTCAGGAGTTTTGGCCAGTGCTCCTGGACACAGCTGCTAATCTGCTGCTTTTCAAAATGTTTAATATATTGACCTTGCTGTTAATTCAACTTAGCAAGCGCATCAAATTGTAAAGTGTTGCATTTAAAAATGCATAATTCTATAATCCATTTAAATGGTTTAAATTCATGTCCAAAGTGGGATTTGCACAAGCAGTAAATATCAATTAATATATAATTAATCTCAACTGCTCCTTTCTTTTATTATATTTTGTATTTATATTATTCCATTTATTTTATTTTATTTATTTTATTTTATTTGTTTACAACTGCAACTACTGGGATTGAGTACAGGGTATCTACACGTCAAGCACTCTGGCCAATTTACAATTTTGTCCTGTTTTCGTTTGACCGTTAACAGGATAATTGCCTTATAAATATGTTCAATGTGTCTTAAATCCTTGGGAACTTTGTTTCAGCTTCAGACTTGTACGAAAACAAATTTATTAACAAAGTTGAATTTTGAAGTGTTTTGGTTACACAATTATCACAAGTTGTCTAGCATGTAAATTGCACTAATTAATATAAGTAACTTTAAACAAGGATAAGGAGATAAATGCCTTTTGACATAGCAAATATTATAAATTATTATTATAGAATGTGAACAATCCCAAGTATCAACAGAGCTTGGTAATCCAAAACTTTAGGCAGCACTATCAAGTCATTTAATCACTTAAAGGAATTAAAAGCACAACCTCAATTTTCTTCTTCTTTTTTTTTAAGTTAACTTGAGTTGTGCCATTTTTTTCTCTGTTTGAGCTGAAAGACAAATGCTTTTCAAAGCGTAGCATTTGGCCAAAGGACATGTGTCCTTTTATGGGTAGAAACAGCTACTGTCGATTTAGCTGGGATTTCGAGAAGCGCCGACAAAGCAAACTCAATAAAGAAGCTGGGAGAATGAAGAAATGGGAAATTGAAGGGGAGGAGGGTAGGGAGTAGAGCAGGATGGGGAAGACAAAGCGCCCGTGCCACCAAAAGTTGTTTACACTTGGACAACGGAGCAGGCGGTCAACATACTCTCAAGTTGTTCACTTTTGTTCTGTTTCACTCACGTACCAGCAATCTCTCTGTGTGTGTGTGTGTGTGCGCGCATTGTGAGCAACAATGTTGCTTTTATTGTTGGCAGGGCCACTTTTGGTGCCTGCCACTTTGACAACAGAGTGCCACAAAAGTTTAGCGGATGTGTTAAATATTTTTGCAACAGACCCAAATAACTTCAAATAAAATGCATTAACCAACATTTTTTTCACCTGCCAAACAGAAGTTTAACGTGTTACTTACCGACACGTAATTATATATATATATACATAATTAAAAACTGAATATTCATAATCATTAAAATCATTTAAAAAGTAAAAAATATACGTAAAGAAAGTAGCGTAATAAATAATAAAATAATTGAAGAAGAAATCGATTAATGTAGCTCAAAAGGGTGCAAAATATTCCAATCCCAATAATAATAAACTATTAAAAAATAATTTAAATATTTAATATGCAACTATTACAGTAATTGTCATTAAAATTAAGCTTGACTTTAAAGACTTTAAGGTCTTACAAATGGAGCCAGCTAACTTAAACCAACTCAGTACCTGTTTGAGCAAGTCTCTACTTGCGTGTTTACCTGTGTGTTAACTTTGTATTTTTTCTGGTCCTCTGACGTTTTGCTGCTTTCCCAGCTCAGGATGCATTTCCCTTAACCTCTGGCAATTTATCCTATTGCTTGCTATTCTTGCAGAGGGTAGATGAGTTTTCTATATTTGAGCTTTGACCCTAATCAACTTTAACATTAAGTAATTTTTCACAGTTGTTTTTAAATTTAATAATGAAAGTTAGATAGGAACATGTTGATATATGACAGGGTGTATAATAATCGGATTGCTGCTAATATTAGGTATCTTCTTGGTTTTTTTTAACCTTTACCTTTTGAGTTTTTTCTGTGCTTGCCACAATTTCATTTGGCTTTTTTTTTTTGTGTTGACACCTTTTGCTTGGGTTTTTCCACCTGCATTAGGCTTACCATTTGCTTTTTGTTACATAACAGTTATCATATTTGTTTTCAGGATTGCAATCTGATTCTGTGTATATGCCACGTAGTGTCTAAAGTCTTTTGCAATGCCTTGTGGCAATTTCCGCTTCACATTGTTGCACAGCTTCCGTTGCAGTTGCCTTTTAGTTGCTAATTTTGTTTTTAGTCTCCAACTGAAGCAGCAGCTGCTGCACTTTTCCAGCTTCCTTCAGTTTGTTTGCAACTTCTAGTTTTTAGTTTCTGTCCCTTTTCTTTTCCTCTGCAATCGAATGAGTTTTTAGGCGTTACAACGTACTGAAAACGTGTGGTAGAGCCAAATAAAAAGCTCCGAGTCTATAAGGCACTTATACATACTTCTTTACACACTGCTCACAACTTGAAGCCATAAATTTCCAATTTATATATTTGTTCTTCAAGTATATAGTCTACACGCAAATAAAAGCCGGATATTTTTATCAGGCTGCGAGAAAATGTTGTAAGCTTTGATTGGGTGCCTTAATCTTGGAAAATATATTTCAAGGATTGTCAAACAAAAACTAATCAATAGAGTTGCATAAGTGTGCTGCATGTTCATTCGGTGTATTGTTTTTGCTCGCTTATTGTGGGTTAAGGGCAATTACATTTTGGCCCGCTTTTCTGGCCGTTACCCTCATATATCAAATAGCATTGGTAAGCATCATCAATTTGATGGCACGTAATTCTCTGGAATGCATTAAGTTTCATGGCTGCAACGGGAAGGGATAACAACCCCTTGGAGATAATTAAGTGGACCACTTGCCACTAATGAGCCACTTGGATGACGCCAAACGACGCTTGTCTAACTTTTGTCAATTTATAATGCTAATGCCGTTGACAACAACAAATGCAACATTGTGAACGTCCAACTTGTCGGATTATATAAGTCAAATACAGCTATAGAGTGTGACCAGCGAAATTACAACAAAAGCAGCCAAACTACACACACTTACACACACACACATACACCCACAGGGAGTGCCTGTGTATGGCAGCGAAAGTTTCGCATTCAACTGTAGATAGTTGGGGGGAGAAAAGCATTAATGTGCATTTTGGCTGGCAATTATGTGCGCTTGAGCGCACAGACATTGAAATGGAGGAGTTACTCGTATCTGGTACTCGTACACCTGCTGGCCAGGTGTAAGCGTAGTAGCACGCATCCATTGTGTCCGTATACTTGAGCGCTACAGCCACCGGATTTTATCTTGCACAGCGCTTCTGCTGCTTTTTACGCTTACGTTGAATACCCTTGGTTGCCATTTATTTTTTAAGCTCCACATTCCAAATTCTGATTTCAATGCAAATTCGTAATTTTGTGAATAGCTGGAAAACATATTTTTCTTTTTTGGAACTTCTTATTGGATAACTGTTAAATTTGAAAGAATTCAACATTTAACTATCAATAATTAAGCAAAGTTTAAAAGCAGCCATAAGTAAAAACTAAATTTTATAACTGAAATTGTTTAAGAAGTCTTTTTTATAAATTCATTTATAAGTATTAAATCTAAATATATTATAAATATTAATTCCAAAATATGCAAAATTTTATAATTAATAAAATAAAGTTTATCAAACACTTCAAAAACTACTTCCTAGAAGTTTTCAAAACCAACACACTTAAAACAAATTTAAATTCAAAATGAATCCTATTCCAAATTCTCTAGTCCATTAATGACGCAACAGTCAAATTCCAGTTTATCTGTTATTCGCACCAGTTCAACAAAGTTGCAAATGTGGATTTTGAAATTAGACAGGCTGCAGCTTCCGGGAACACATGGTGAGGATTTATGGCCAAATGCAATGCCTCCTCGTGGACTGCTAAGGCCAAAGGGGCATGTTGAATCTTTCATCTTTGTTTGCATTTCAAATTTGGCTCGTTGCATATTTTAGGATTTCACCTGCTGAGCCAACTGGCTGATGCTTTCTGTTCCCTTTTCGCATGTTTAGTTGTTGGCCAGTTGCCGTTGCCAATTGGGAGTTCAACAACAACAACAATACGGAGAGGCAACAGCAACTACTGCCAGCTGCTGCATTTTTCATGTTTAATTTCAGCTAGTGCGCAGCTCGTATCGTTGGCGCCAGCTAGCGTAGCATAACTTTTCGCGCCCACTGTCAGTGTGATGTGCTTGGAGTTGAGGTGAGAGGCGGTTATTTTGCCAAATTCTTGTCTCTTGCCCCCTTGATATTGTCAGCCAGTAACTGTTGTCAATGCGGGACAACATTGCGTATGCTTTTTGAACACTACATGTTGTTGTTGTTGTTGCGCGTTGTTCGTCGCTGTTGCAACTTGTTG
This sequence comes from Drosophila paracracens, assembly GCA_035044025.1. NCBI lineage: Eukaryota > Metazoa > Arthropoda > Insecta > Diptera > Drosophilidae > Drosophila > Drosophila paracracens. The sequence continues at coordinate 4,034,894 of JAWNMN010000435.1, read as the reverse complement.
TTACTTGTGCTTTAGTGTTTTTCAAGTTGAGTACAGCGCGCAAATTGTTGCAGGCGCCGAATAAAGGTGAGCTCTCACTGATATCGCTAGCGAGGCAAGTTGCTGTTGCCTCTGTTAGTTTCGCAGCTCTCATGCCAAACTTGTTCGTCATCTCTCTACTCTTGTAACTTTATAAAGTGTTTCGCAATATCAAAGCAAATAACTTTCGGACTTTGCGGATGCAGCTAGAAAATGGAGTTTCTATTGCACCTTAAAACTAATTAGTTGCTATCATGTGCAATCAGTAACAAAAACATTCTTGGCTCCTTTAGAGTCGAAGCGGTTAGAATATGTTGTTTTTAGAGTAGATCCAAAAAAGTGGCATCACAGCTTAATATTTCTAGAAACATATTTATAAGCAAAGATATATTTATTCCATTGACTCCATTTTAATGTATTTTTGTAAGCAACTTTTGCGATATGGCAAGAAATTGTCAGGAGTTCAGGGCTCAATCTAAATATTCTTTCAAATAAAAATATCAATAATTTTATAAAATTAAAAATTGTTAAGACTTCGCTTAAGATCTTTTTAATTAATTTTTTTTTTGCTTTCCCATATGCAGTATTCTTATGATTTATGCCGACATTTGCATCCTTACTTCATGCTGTGTGGAACTATATTTCTTCTAAACGCTTTCGCACAGTTTATCTTTGCCCTCTGAAAGATTTTTGCTTAACAACTTTTCACCCAAGGAATTTGTTTCTTTCCCCCCGTAAGCGAAACACTTGCAAAAATATTTGTTCATAATATTTTCCCGCAAAAACTCAATCAGAAACTTTGCAGCAGTCACAAATTTGACATACCCTCTTGAAGTTAACATCAGCCAAAGGGTATGCTATACAAATTTTTGTGTTAAAATTTATACTGAATACCAGAAAATATATTATGTATATGCAATCGCAAAATTTAAAGCTTTAGATATTTTATCGTTGAGAGTGAAATGCCAATTATTCATTGTGAATGTGTTTGCATTACTTTCTTCTTTTTTTTTTGTTACAGGGTATACATGAAGCAGGCAAATAAAAAACTAAGCCACACAAGATGCAAAGCTCAGAGCTTAACTTAAGTGGCATTTTACAGTGGTGGCCACTCAAGTGTGGGGCAATACACACACATAGCCACACACACACATGTTCACATACATACTCGCATACACGTAGTTGGGCGCAGTTGCTGTTAAGTGAAATTCAATAACGCATAAAATAGCAAGTCACAAGACCCACGCTTTAGGACAAAAGAAAAGGAGACTCCAGTAAGTAAGTTTCATATACTCACTCGAACATTGTATTTTCATATATACACACCCATCTATAGGTACATAAGTTCGTGCGTCTCATGCATACAAGGGCTTCTAAGTATATAAGCATTTAAATATCTACATACATACATAGATCAAATGATAGTTTGGCAACAATTGGTTAGTTTGTAAGAGTTCTCAGATTTTTGGCATTTTCTCAGGAATATTTGGTTACCATTTAACCTTGATTATCTCGTGACAGCTTTTCCGCCTATTATTGGCCTTTCGCATAATCTTTTCTTTTAACAGCTTAAACTTATTCAGATACGCCGGGTCTGCAACATAAATCAAATATGCTGAGTATGTTTAACGCAAAATATATAGAAAAAGTTCAGCGAGTTAAAAACAAAAACAAGTCAAAAGACTTTTCGTCTAAGACAAATTAAATTTATAAACAAATGGCGTTTAGTCAACAGAAGAAGTCAAGCTGCAAAGTTTACTTTCGCATTTGCCGGGGACCCCCCTGGGCGTTGTACTTATCAACAAGCAACCAACCCAGAACAACAACAACAACAACAACAACGACAACGACAAATGGCAACCCGAAAGCATATGTCAGTTCTTTTCGCATTTGTATTTGGGGTTATGTCGTGCACCCTTTCTAAGGGAATTTTGCGGAAGAGACTTACAGCTGCATGTATCAAAATATATTTTCAGAACAAAATTTCTTATATACTTTTAAATCGCTCAACTTTTTAATTTATTATCTAATAAATTACTTACTTATTTTTTGAACAGAAAACTTAGGTACCATACTCTTCATATGTCTAATAACTTATTTAATTTACTTGTTTTTCATATTTAGCTAACAAATATATTTTTTCTAGTATTATTTTCAATCTTGTATTTAATTCATAATTGAATTTTGTTGTACAATACTTAAATATCATATATAATTCATATAAATACTTGAGTAAGGGCATTTAATATTCGTTATGCTCGAAAAAATAACATTTGCACTTTTGTTTATACATATAAACATTAACCGAAAACTGTTGAATGGCGCTCGTGTGAGCTTGTGTGTGTATATGTATGTGTGTGTTTGTGTGCGTATGTGTTTGTTTGTGTTTGTGTTTACGCTCCACGCACGCCTACAAGACGGCTTTAAAAAATGTTTCACTTAAGCAGGGCAGTTGGTGAAGGATTGGGATTGGGTAGTTCATGCAGACTTGCTGAGTCTCCAATAAAAACAAAATGTGTACATGACAAGCAAACATAAAGTTAGGAGCTCGTTAAATTTTACCAAGGGGTAAAAGCTAAGGCAAAATATGGAGCTATATAATATGAATAGGTGCTGGATATGGAAACATGCTTTTACTTTTAGCTTGCACATCTTCTTTAGTGTTCTCTTCGTAAATATCTTTCAAAATTGTCAAGCAACAGTTTTTGACTAAGCTCTGGGTTTTGGATGGCTGTCGACTTTTCACTTTAAGCTTTATATATATATATATATATATATATGTATATGTATATTATATATTTATATACATACATGTACATATGGATTATATAATTTATAATCCCAACTCAAGTGCGTGGGTGCACGTGACTTCATAAATCCTTGAGTGGAGAGCCTTGGCATAAGCCTGGATTGCGGCAATTCCTATTACCATTTGCCGGAAAGTCAAATGCAAATCCAGGCAGCGCCTATTTGGTTTATCAACAAAACATATCCTGTGCACATTGATTGTGGATTGGGTGTGCTCCAATGTTGCTGAATCAGTGGAGCGCGAATCGTTAAGGGCCAACCAACAAGGAAAACAAACGGAGGCGTTCAAGCGCAATCGACAAGAAGGAAAACTGAAGGAACTGAAACCGGCGAACAGCAACAGCAAAAAACAGAAACAAAAAACAACAACAACAACAACATCATGTCTTACAAGAGTACAAGCTGAGCAGTTGTTGGACAGATCAGTAACTGGAAGTGGCAGTCAGTCAGGCAGTAACTGGACATACTCTCTATACTTAATTTTCATTTTCATCAGCCATCTGACATTGGATTTGTGTAGTGACAAAAATGACAAAATTACATATGTATTTGATATTATTATTTTGAATAGAACACTTCTTAAATCTGTTCTTAGTTAGTTGTTGATTCTAGTTAAATTAAATTTATATTTATATATATTAAGTATGTAGTGCTTTTAATTAAAATGTAAATAACTAACAAAGTTTTTGATTTAAATTATTTTTGAAAGTTGTTGTTGCATTATATAAAATTTCAATACTCATCCAACTTTTATGTTCCGTTCAGTAGTTTATTTGATTAATTTTTCATTTTCCATCGTTTCATTTGCAGAATATCGCTATAGAAATTTATTCGAATAAAAACAGTTTGCTCTTTTTTAATTCATGCAACCGACATTAATAACCGATAAACTGATGTAAAAACTTTGGTATTTATATTGGATGCTGAACTGACGCCCTTAGCCACATATCATCCGTATAAGCTGCAAAAAAGTTTCTCTGGCAAAAGCAGAGAGCAGCAGCAGCCAAACAAATTAAAAATGCCTCAGGCGTAACGCCCGCAAATGGGTTTTCCACGTGAATTTCCTTGATATATGGCAGCTGTGATAAACTTTTACCTGACAACGTGGGCCGAACGTATCCAATATTAAGATCTAAAACCCGGCTAAATGCACGAAAATGGACAGAAAACACATGCCAATTGTCCAATAGAAGGAGCAAGCTAAAGTCGGCTCCGGATTAAGATGGAAATGGAGTTGGGCACGGGCTCGGGTTCAGGTTCCGGTCATTAACATAAGCAGCTCTGCAGGCGTTAGGCACGTGTCGTTCGCTAAAGTGACAGGAAAAAGGAAACTAGCAAAAGCACTCCACACAAAAACACACTGCCAAATAAATCAAAGTGGGTACAAAGTGGACATGGAATCAGACTACTTATAGAATAAAGAAAATGCAATTTTAATTAGACACAAGTTATATTAAATTAATCATACAAATACCTAAAACAAGCAAGTGTCTTACACTTAACTTTAGTAATGTTAAAACTACTAAACTTTTTCTAACTGTATACAATCAGGAGACAAATGTACAAATGTTCTTGGCCAGAAACTGTCAGCTGGGCGGGCGCATAAATCATTTAGAGGAGGCTCCACGTGATGTTATCGAATGGTAATGCTGTCACTTTTCTAAAGAATTTAATTGACAGCCGAATATACAAAGTCATAAATTATTGGCCAAAAAATAAGGGGCTACGCTTTAAGCCACGTTAACTGTAAACTCTTGCTCTCACAAGCAGCCGGGCCCACAAATAGCCTCAGGCAGTTGCTGACAAACCAAAGCAATACACTCACCCACATACACACACACCCACATACACACACACCCACAAACACACACACGCACACACAAAGAGAAGGGCGACACGTGCATGCTGCTAGGAAAACTGCTGAGTCCCAGCGTCTGAGCCGTGATTGTTGTCGCCTATTTGGCTTGCTAATAAATTAATGATGTACTTCTGCGGGCTGCAAAGGACTAGCAAATTGTCACAAACAGTCGCAGCCAAACGGCACAAGTTTTACCCCTCAAAAACACACACTCAAACACATACACAACACACACGCAACCAACCACATATTTGTGTTCGAAAGATAGTTTGTTGTAGGAGATGGCCATTAAAAGCAAGTGGAGGCATTTGTTGGGCGAGTTGGCCAGCAAATGAACTCTAAATGCCAACTCAACGCCCCAAAACGTGGGTTTTTGTGGTCAATTCCATAAAAAGAGATCTTTTGCGTGATATTAGATAAAAATAGAGATACACACAATTTATGTGTTTAAACAACAAACAATTCTCCGAGTAATTTATTAGTCGTAAAAACTATCTGCTGAGTTATTTATTATTCGAGGTAAACTATTTTGAAACATTTTTCTAGACATTGAAAATAATTATATATATTTATTAAATTGATAAGTTAATTTCTGATAAGTCGCTTATTAATAATTAAAAGTATCTTGAAAGGCAGTAAGAGTGGCTTAATGGATAAAGTCTTGGAAAGTAAACTCTTTCAGGACGCTTACGAGCAGACACAGAAAATTAAAAGGTAGAAGGAGATCCAGATGAAATGGATTTGATTGTCCATTCTGGTGCCCAAGGCAATGACACATATTATGCCTATACGCTTGCCCACTTAAAGGATATCCAATTCAACAACATGAATCACATTGTCAAACAACGCATACGTTAACAGCTGACTAATTGTCAAAAGAACAATTCAAATTAATTCAAATTATAAATATGTTTTTGTGCAATTGAATTTGAACTAATTGTGATGAGTGAACACCATTTGCAATTTGACTATTTGAACATATTTCATAAACTTATCTCATCAGTGAATATCTCTTTTGTAAATACACTTTCTTCAAAATAACAATATGGAATATTAAGTATCTATCAAAGTGAAATAGATGAACTTTTACTAAATACTTCAAATTTCCTCTTCGCCTTTAACTTTAATCGCAAAAGTTTATTAATTGAACTTTTCTACTTATGTGAATATATTTCAAGGCCTAGTAGCAAAACTTCTAATATTGATTAATAAATATCTGTCTAAGTGAATGAATACAAATTTATTAAACACCTGAAATTTCATTTTCTATTTTAAATTTTTAAATTTACTATTTACAATTGAATATAAATTTAAAGACTTGATATATGAATTCACTCTGGTAAGTATGAATACACTTCTGAATGTCCATAAACTCGGCGGATACACTTTCATTTAATAGCTTACAGAACACGAGACATGTCTTACATTCATTAAACTCTCATAATTCATTATCGAAATGGCCCATCATAATAGTCTTATATTGTTGTTTATGTATGTATGAGCTCATTAGTCAGACTCGATAAGGACGACGTTGACTGCCTATGTCCGCCTGCCTACCTGCCTTCCTTCCTGCCTGCCTGCCTTCCTGCTTGTTCTCCTGCCTGATTCGATGACGAGTGAAATTACTATGCATGAACGCATTTCCGCTTCCGCTTTGGCTCCGAACCGCTGCATGATGACGAACCCATGGGTCAAGTTTTACGACTCTCACGGACACACACACACACACACAACACACAAAAGTTCACTTACATGTGTGAACTTGTGTGTGAATTATTAAAGCTGAGTTTGGAATGTGACTCTGACGCTGACGCTGGCATCGACTGCGACATCGACTGCGACGGCGACTGCGACTGGGAATGCGCTTTCATGCTTTCATGTGCAACGTGGCGTATTAAAGCCAAATTGCGTTATCCGCTTGCCAAATGGCATAAGGGTGGCTTATTGAAATATTAATTGAATGTTGGCCAGCGATGATAGTAGCTCGGACCAAATTGGAAGTGAAGGTGAAGTAAAATCTTCGTCCAGGGTTTATCACCCTCATAATTGTGGCATTATGAGAACCGTGGCCAGACACAAACACAGAGATGAACGCTCAGTTGCTCAGGTGCTCAGTTACCACCTGTATATAGTATATGTGGGTCTGCTCGTAAAGCGGTCGTAAAGCCGCAGCGATGCAAAAAGAATAAAAGACCAAGAAAAATGCTTCGCGTATTGAACGAATTCAGCATACACTCTCCACAGACTGAGGCATATGCTGGTTCACGTTCGCACTTATGTAATTAGAAGGATAACAGCAAGTGGTTGAGCCTTTGGCGTTTAGCCATTGTCCTCCATTTTTATATTGTGCGTAGATTATGTATACGCCTATTTGGCTACAATGGAGGGGAGGCATACATTTTGGGCACTTTGCAGATGTTTTTATTTTCTTTGTTTCTTTTTGTTTTTGTAGTAGGTAGCTGCAGTCATTGTTTTATGAGTCATAAACATGAACAATTAGGCCTGCTGGCTGGCAACCAGTATTTGTTATGATATTTTTATAACTTGGTTTAATTAGAAAAATACATTAGCACATAGCACACAAAGTGGGTTGGCCCCTCCTCAATTGCAATGGTCGGAAATATTCTCTCTTAGCGCAAAAAAGATGAAATAACCGACACCGGCACCGGCGACGACAGCTATGCAAAGATACACATTGAAAGTCATAAAGATGAGCATCATCATAAGCGAGATGGTCACCTGGACTATGTGGAGGAAGGACTGAAACCAGTGCATCCAGTCAAGCCAAGGATAACGCTGGCTTAATGACAGTGGTTGTGGAACTGATTCTGCTGCGATTGTCAGTGGCACTGGGATCCGCTGAGCCAGAGGTGGTGGTGCATCGTTTCGCATTGGAGTGGAAACTGCTGAGCGAGAACGTCGTGTCGGATTAGCGCCTCCTTCCAAGCGTTGCTTGTCGCATTTATTTAGCCACTCCCGATACCATTTGAGCCCCTCGTATAACACACCTATAATGAAGATGATCAGGCAGGAGAGAAGTAGGGTGCCCGTTGAATTTGTTTGCCAGAATCCAAAAAGTATCGTTTCAGTATTGCCAAAATGAAAGACCATTGAGTGACCACCGTGTCCACCCTGTGTCTCGGCGTGTGTGTGCCTTGTGACTGGTGATCCGCCCTCTGATCCAGCTGAACTCCCTGGCTCCTGATGTCCTTCATGATGATGATGATCATGATGGTGCCGTGGCTCACGGCTAATTGCAGTATCGCAACCCAAATCCATCACCTCAGAAGCAGACCAATCTCTGATGCAAACGACATAAAAGCAACTAAAGATTAAAAGTTTTTTTTTAAAAAACATTTCGTATTTCTTGTGACAGTGTTATGATGTTTAAAACTTAATTATACGATTTGCTTGACGATGACTTTCGATTTGCAATTGCTCTTTGATATTATTATTATTATGTAATCCAGTGGCTAACCTACGATCAAAATGGCAATTTATAATAAGTTTAATTGGAGTGATTTTTGCAGAAAGTTCCTTTATCTGATCTGAAGTTCAAGCTTAAAACGAGGAATATTCCATTCAAAAAGAATTTTCATTTTTAATATAATGGAAATATGGTGTAAAAAATAATATAATATTGATCAATATTCACCTACAGCTGTGCTAACTGTCAATATATATATGTGTTTAAGATGTAAGAAGTCCCAATAGACCCATTACAGGCCGTGTAAACATGTCATGCATACAAATTGATAAATGTGGCATTTTAGTGTTTAGGTTGTAGTGAACGAACAAATTGGGCATGTAACCGAACTTACGTATACAAGTAGTATGCATCATTTGCATGCTTCAATGCATGTCCTTGTAAAGTCACTTATCATAACTATCGGCGTATGCAATTAGCCTCGTTGCTGGCGCTAGCAAATTGAGTCGTGTCAATCATGGCACAATTTATGGTTTCCCATTCACTTGATGCGCCTCAATTTGCTGGGCAACATGAAATTCTAATGAGGTTCGCATACCGAGATCATTAACATAAATGGAATGTGGGCAGAGAGTTGAAGTCCACCAACACCAAATTCCACTCGGGCTCAGTTCGCGTGCTGCAAAATCAATGCAATTGATGCCGCTGCTGCTGCTGCTGCCACTGCTGCCACTGTTGTTGCTGCTGCTGCTGCTGCCACTGTTGTTGCTGCTGCTGCTGCTGTAGTTACTGTGGTTATGTGTTTCTGTGGCACATCGCAGCAAATTTGCCGGCCCTAATGGCGGCCATTTTTCATGGACCACGCTGACGAGCAGGACAAGGCCATGCCTCCAATGCATATTAATAAAGATTTAAGCAAGAAGCCGAGATGCCTTAAAATTAAGCTCCAACTACAGATTCAGATTCAGCCACTGACAGCTCACTTCGAGAGCGTCGGCACGAGCTGCCCATTAGATTGTGTAATACAACAGATTAATCATACGCCGTGTTGTACACACTAACACACCCCACCTCGTCCCCCTCTCATTCTCTCTATTAATTTATGTGTCTCCGTCGCTCGCTGATTGTTGCAATGAACGTGCAGGCATCTCATATACATATACATATACATAAATATATATGCCTTTTGAGCGCAAGCGTTAAGTGCCGCAATTTGCAGGAGTTTTAAAAGTTCGGTCGCTTCTACACAATGTCAGCACGTAAAAAATGTAGCTGGATCCGGGAAAAGGGACTCTCTGGCCCCCAGTGGACCGCATTCCACTGACCGCCCATTAATGCCTGTGTTTTGCGCCAGCTTCACATTAATCATTCTGCACGCCTGCAGCGAAGAGGGAAACATGGCAGAGCGTAAAATGCCGCAGCATATTTTGTGAACTGGCTAAAAACAATGCTAAAGCTGTCAACCTAGAAAAATACCAACAATAACCAAAAAACGCAAGAGCAATGTAAACGCTGCATTAAATGATCTTTTTTCTATGGATGCTCGAGAGTTTCCGTTTCCGTAACCGCTTAATTGTCCAACAAAAGGGAAAGCGAGCAAACAATAAGGCTGACTCAATTTAAATGCTCTTCTTGGGCTTGCACAATATGAATAAATTTATATCACTGCTTGAGGCATGAGCAGATCGAAATCGATGTAGAGAGCTGTTGTTTCAGATAATATATGATCCGATATTACTAGCTCTCTTCAATCTAATTAGGTCAATCAAATGAGCTAGTTACCCCGTCAATATATTCTTGTCAATACCCAAAAACAAGTTAAGGTTTGTTGGACTTTTTATAAAAGTATTGCTTTGATATAATTATATAGTTTGACTAGTGTAACAGATTGGTAGTTCATACAGATATATGACCATCATTTATCTCACTAACTGTTACAAACTTCATTAAGAAATTACTTTTGCTCATCGTTGTAGCACTTTTGAAGATGCATTGACTTTTGTTGTCAGCCGGCGACTGGGGAGACATGAGATTAAAGCAGGCTCCGTTTCATTTGGGACTTCTGGCAGCTGCTGATGTTCTTTTCTTTATCAATTGTCTTGTAGAGCAAAGCGTTAATCATGCGCCATTTAATGGCTCTAAGGCAACAGTGCTCCCACGAGACAGAGATTTCAATGGTCAAAGTTTCGGGCTCGTTGCTGTTTCCTGTTCACTTGGCCGCCTCCAACCAGCCTGTCAATGCACACACAGCGATGTGAAAGGAACGAAATGAAAAATATGTCTTGTCTGTTCCTTTTTTTTCCATTTTATTGTGGTGCCTTCGCCCATGAAAAGAACACTCGCTATCCAGACAACACGCATAGCGTTTTAGACCCAAACAGCCGCACAGCCCCGCTCTATGCTCCCTCAAAGCTGCTCTCATGCAGCGTTGCGTGTAATCGCGCAGCTAAGTCCATTTAATCAACTTAATTTTGTACAAATTCACAAATATTTCACTTTTTTTTATTTGCTTGTATTTCTCGGGTGACGCAAGCCTCGTGGGTTGACAACGCATTTAATAAAATATTTTTACACTGAAATGTAGGCACGAACAAGAGCGGACAGGTAGCTGCTGCTGAAATGAGATTCAAAGCCCTTTCAAATATCTTACAGAATTTGGGTTTGAATACATTTTGATAGCTGCGTGACGGTCTGTGTGAGTGTGTGTTCGGTGGGTGTTGATTCGTTTTAGCAAGTTTACCATTTGATTGCCGCATAACTTCTGTAGCATTGTTGAGTTGAGCGTGGCGTATACGCATTATTTAGTTACATTTTCACATGGCAACATTGAATTAACTTACAAATATGGATAACTCTTGGCAATTCGGCACAACACCCAATCCAATTGCAAATAATAATAATTGTACAGAGCAAACAAAATAACACTTAGTCATGAGTCTTTTAACCGACTGTAACAGTCTAGACCCTCGTTATTCAATTTGATTTTTTATTTAGTTTTCCATTAAACGTACTCCAGCTAAAGATGGAATATAAAATATGTTTGTGATGTAAGAAAATCTATATAACAAAAAGTTAACTTATGTATAATACTATTTTATATTCCTATAAGAGGGGCTGCTGCCAAATATCAACAAGAATAAAATTAGTAATTGATTTCATTTGATATCTTTTACGTTTATGCTTGAGCTCAAATACCTAATGTTACTCTGCCACTGAGTTATTAAATTTCCAAAAAAAATATCACATTGCGGTTCAGTTAAGTAAATTGCTGCTTTTATATTTATTGAATTTAAGATGTAACTTGAGAGATTTGGCATTAAATAAATAGGATGAAGTCGGGAAAACGGAAAGTGAGCTGTGAGCCCAATTGCTAGAAATTCGAGCTCATCCCGTTTTGAGTCATTTTCACTTCAAAGAGCTGCCAATTTGTTTCACATATAGCTCAACACATTTGCCACTTTCTACACTCAACACTCTATTGATTATCGACTGTGTTATCTGTCATTTAAGTGGTCCCCTTGCCCGGCAACACACCGTAATCAATTTGACCCACACATGGCCTTCGAAAATACTTCACAACTAAAATGGAACTGGTTGAGCATTTAGCCCAATTGGATTTTTGTTACGTGACACTGGGCTTCCTATATCCTAGGTCCATAAAAACGGAGGCTGTGCTTCTCTGCTTTTATTGGTATGCATGATCTCATCAATTCCAGCTACAGTTAAAGTTGAAGATAGTCAATTTGGGTGGCCTTGTGTATACATTAATTACAATTATAGCTTTCACGTGCTGCACTATAGTTTTTCATAAAATCTGTTGAAATTTGTTTTAGAGTACATGAGATACAGATATTTAGAATCAATAACTGAAATTCTGCTGTTACAATTTAATGGCATCCTTGACAATTTGACAATTTTTATTGGTCTGCTTTTTTTTTATTGTTCTTCTTAGCTGTACTGCCAGACTGTCTACACTTACTCATAGGTAAGCGAATATATTTTTTATAAGCCAATCATTCCTTTTTACTGATTTACGATTCAATATTTGTCAGAAATTTCTCACATCCCATTGCGTATGACGCTGACAATTGCAGACATTTTCATTAGCACGTCTTTCTCAACTGGAAAGCTATTTTTCGTCTTTTGCTCATTCTTTTTTGCAATCATTTGGCAACAAATCGCTATTGCCAATGTTTCATAAACGTCGCATTAGTGTCACAAAAAAAAAAGGAGAGAAGAAATAATAAAAGAAAATTCTCCAAAGTGCTAATAAAACTGCAGACTTTACTGCTTACGATACGAAACGAGAGAAGCAGCAGAAAACGGTAATTCCGCTGCAATCGTCAGCTCATTTCCTTGGGTCTGCTTGCCTCTGTTCGTGAATAGCTATTTGAATATAAAATCCGCTTAGGTGCAGGATGAAATAGCTGAAAAACAGCGCAAACTCAAAATATATAACACTCATACGCCCTGGGTGCCGTGTATTGTGTGTGTAGCATGTCGACTGTTGGGTGTCGGGTGTTGCTGTTGGATGATGTTGAATCGATGTTGTGTGCTTGTCCTTGGCATCGCCGCCATTCAGTCTACACAAGCAGCATAGCTCATAAAGTGGCATCGTAACTGGCAACGGGCAGCAAGCTTCGAGTGAGAGCGTAAAATCATCATTTATCAGCAAGCAGCAGTCAGGAGCAACCAGGAGCAATAGCAGCCAAGAGTTACTAGCTGGCGCCGGAAGATCACTTTGTCATTGTCATAGCATTTTAGAGTACCGCTTCACTTACAGTGCAATGCACGCCCCAAACACACACACACAGACAAACACACACACAATCGATACTCTGTCAAGTGGCTTATGTTGCTGCGGCTCCGCCTTTGTGTGTTCTTTTTTCGGGTTACCGAAAAACTATGGCCCAAAAACACAGCCACAAAGCTTATTTATACAGGCAAATAAATATATATAATATTTGCTTGCCAAATGCCTTCGAGTGTTGCTGCTGCTATTTTTTGCCATTTACCATTTGGAATTGCCGATTTTCCGTTTACTATTTGATTTTGCTGTTTGATAACTTTCATCATATTCCACTTGGTTTTGCATCCGTTTTCGTGTATTTTTGCACATTTGCACAACTTTTCCGTCAGACAAACAAAATGTCACCAGACCATGTGGTGGATATATAATTCTCCATATAGTCCAATTATATAGAAATAATTTAATTTAATTTTCATAGTCAGTTTGGATTTGCATTGAGTTGACATTTGGCAGCATTCTTTGCAACATTTGGCAGCTGCTGCATTTCTTGTTTTGCCTAACTCGCTTTTTGTCTAATATGCCCCAAAGGGAAATAATTAAATTTGATACTGTTTGGCGGATAGAGAAAACAATTGCTCAATAGAACTGTTGGGTATAAGCCAACTACTTTAAGTTGAATAACACCGATGGCCAATATTTAGTAATTATACTTAAATAATTATATATCGACAATATTTTTTATTTCTTTTGAAAAAAGCAACTGTTGGCATAGCTGTGGAAACTGTCAATTTGCTGTGGAATGCAGTTTCCGTTGTGTTGCGACAGAAGCTGAACATTAATCACATGTATTAAAGGAGATTATGTATTATGTATTAAATGAGATTAATTCTGTTGTGACATTTTTAAGTCCGCACAACAATTTAAGTATCTCCGGCATAATTTAAACATGATTGTCATTTGGTTAATGATAAAATAATTTTCAGCTTTTGTGCAGTTAAGATGAGTTTCAAAATTTCAACTCAATTTTTGGTAATTCCCAAACATGTTCTATTAGCGTGGCCTGCGCTGACATATTCAACCTAAAAGCATAATTTGCAATCAAGTTTCGGAAAGTTTTTGTGGAAAAGTTACACGTAATATGATGCTGTGATATTTTGATGCACATTTTGTGTTGTGTGTGGCTGTGGGGGGGAGGAGAATGTGGGGTAGTCGAGTAAATAAACAACGAAATCTGTTAGAATTACATTTATGTGGTTTGCCTTTTATTTGATGCTTGAATTTTTGCTCTCCTCTTTTCATTTTTGGTTTTTGTATTTTGTGTATATTTTGCATTTGCGGCTGTGGAAAACAGAATTCAAATGCAGTTTTACAGTTTTGTAAGCTTCACTCGGACGAGTTTCATTTAAATTTGTTGTTTATTTTGTTATTTTATATATTTTTTTTTTTGGTTTACTGAACTTTAGTTCTATGTTGCATAGCATTAGATGCACTTAGTTTGTCATGCTCTTTTCTTTGTTTTTGTATTTATTTGTATTTATTTGTGTTTATTTGTGTTTATTTGTAGAATGTGTTTGTGTTTCGTGTGGTGATTAGATATATTTGTATTTCCTTATCTCCCATTTGTTCAACATTAAATTACACATACATTACACATATGTAACTCAGTATTTACTTTGAATATCATGTGCTTAACGTAGACAATACGTACAATAAAAACACTCACACTTAATAGACTTAACCAGACTAGACGTACATAAGTATACATATATGTATATTACATATAAAGTATCATTATCTTTATATGTAGGTAGTATTTGTATATGCTATTAGTATTATATTAGTATTAGTTTTATTTTATAATGCAGTTTGTTGATCTGAACATAAAAGTTAATGCTTAATGTTTGGTATCACAGAGAGGCGTGACTTTTATACAAATACACAACAAAAAATTAACAATACAAAATAATTAATGCAGAAAGTTTCTTTTTGCTTTTTGTTTTTTTTTTTGTTTTTGGTTGTTTCAATAAATACATATACACACAAATAAGTTGTATTTAGTATTGAGCTGTACGGGTATAACAAAGATACGTTCTGAGACAGTTGGTAGCAGCGAATATACATACGTATGTATATACTATTGACCATTTATATATCTTTGATTTTTGGTATCGCGCTTAACTATTTACAGTTTGACAGTTCATAGAGCCCATTTTGCTTTGTCATGCTATATGATCTATTTACTATATATTATCTAATCTGACGTATCTTAAGTATTATTAGCTGGCACACTATCTAACTATCTTCAGAGTGTTTAATATAATTTTTGGCTCAGTTTTGAGTATCGCAAATGAATAACGCTCGCTGTGGGCTCAATAGATTCGATATCGATTGTGATTCTGACTGGCTTTTCATTTTTGGTAATAACAAATAGGAAAAATCAGCTACATTCAGCTTAAAAAGCCTTGCAGACTGATGCAACTTATATTAGTATTTATTTTAACATGAAAAGCAGTCTGTTTTTTTATTACCTGTTAAAAGACTTGTAATTTATAAGTGTGTTAAAAATATTTAAAACAACGAAAATACAATTTTCAATAATGAGTTAAAAGTTCACACATCTATGTAGACAGACTGACGGACATATCAGTTTATGTTTTTCATCAGATATTGTACACATATCTATTATGACGGGGATGTCATTTTAAAATTAATAGTACCTTCTGCAAGGTTATTGAAAAAATGAAACGTTTATTCAAACCTGATTTGGGTTTACAGTTGTACAACCGTATTTCTCTGTGTATGTGTGTGTTTGGTTGTAGCTTTTAGCCCACTTCATTGCTTAGCGTTACATGTTAAAATTACAACGTTCAGTTACAGCTAAGGAGTTGTCATCTACATCATTATCGTTATCATTTATGGTTAATCATTTATCATATATTGTAATGTACTTATGGGTTTGCGATATGCAACACTACTACATACAAAAAATACTCATAGGTAAACAGTTACATGTACTCGTACATAGCATACATACATATATATTTATATATATATACATATGTATATATGTATATTGTATATGCGTGTGTTGGGCTTTCTATAGACCATATGTATGCCAAGCAGCGGAGACTAATAGTTTAGTTGTTTTGTTTTTCATAACACATATATAGAAATTCAAGAAGCCAAGAATCCGTAGCACCCTTGACTTCATAGGAAGCTCTCCCGAGCACCGTGCCGCTCATCGCCCAACATGACACGCTGCGATGGCGGCTCACCATACTGATCCTGATAGTAGTTCTCTCGCATCATAGTATTGAGGCTGGAGCAACGGAAATAGAGTATCTCCTGGAAGGGCTTGCGAAAATCACGATTTAACGTTGCGTAAATGATCGGATTCAGCAGCGAATTGGCATAGCCCAGCCAGAGGAAGAGCGAGGATAACGATGGCGGCACATGCATCGTCTCGAAGGGTCGAATCAATGCCAGAATGAAGAACGGCAGCCAGCAAATGGTAAATGCGGACATAATGATGCCCAGCGTTGTGGACGCCTTCTTCTCCTTGGCCAGCTGAAAGCGCAGCTTCTTGTGATGCGGCGATCCAAGCAGACCCGTCGAGCCACTCACTCCACCACCGCTCCCATGATGACCGTGGGGTATGCTAACGCCACCGCCGCCACCGCAACCACCACCGCTGGTGCTCAATCCGCCGCAGGTGGAGTAGGTCAAGGAGGTGTTGCCCACACTGCTGTGACGATGTCCATGGCCGGCGCCATTGCCGCTGCCCAGTTCCGTGTGTCCGAGCGGCGGTGCTGTGGCTGTCTGTGGTGAGCCGGCGCCACCGTTCATTGCCTGCTGCAGATGCGTCTGGGCACGCTTCTCCTCGAGGACAATGCGACGGGCCGCTTTGAAGATTTGATAATAGACGAACAGCATCACGGACAGCGGGATGTAGAAGGACCCAAGTGTGGCATAGATCTGATATGCAAAGTTCTGGCACACTGTGCATATGGGCTGTCCATCCTCATCCTCGTGCTCATTGCCCAGGATTAGTAGTGGCGGCAATGAGATGCAGGCGGCTGCCAACCAAACAACGCCCACACAAAGCATCATTCGCCGCGGAGTCCGTTTCACTCCATACTCCAGAGGTTTGGTGATGGCTAAATAGCGATCCACTGAGATGGCGCACAGATTCAGTATAGAGGCAGTGCAGCAGAGCACATCGAACGACACCCAAATGTCGCAGAGCAGTGTGCCAAAACTCCAGCGCTCCAGCACCTCATAGAGCAGCGCCATTGGCATCACGAGCAGCGCCACACAGAGATCGGATAATGCAAGCGATACGAGCAGATAATTGCAGGGTCTTCGCAGTTTACGCACCATACAAACGGCAATGCACACAAGGACATTGCCCACCACAGTGCCCAGAATGACTATCAGCAGGATAATGCTCACAATGACTGATTGCAGCGGTGGCAACTCAAATTCCTCCTCGTTCACGGTGAGTTCCTCGAGCAGCAATGGCGAATCAGACATGGAGATGAGGGTGCTGCTGCTGCTCCCATTTGGTGTGCTACTCGTAAATCCCTGAATGCTCACAATTGCAATTGGACTACTGTTTACTGAGCCACCACCAATAACGCCACCGACTCCACCGCCAACAGCAGCAGCAGCAGCAGCGGCAATGGCGCCCAAAAAGGCGCTGCTGCTGTTGAAATCCTCGCTAGCTGCTGGCTGTTCCGTTGTTGTTGTTGTTGTGGTTGTCGTTGTTGTGGTGGTGGTTGTTGTTGTGGTCTTTGCTGCTATGCAACTGCTCAGGCAGAGTATTAGCAGCGTCAGCGTCGCCGTCGAGATCAGTTTGTTGTAGTTGTTGCTGCTGCTGCTGTTGTGGCTTATTGATGGCTGTTGTTGAGGATGGCGTCGTCTACGGGCTGCGGCTGCTGCGCCATGTTGCCCGAACGAAGCCATCAAATTTCTAATTTTAAATGCCTTCGCAGATTTTTCTCTCCCTTCACTTTTCTTTAATTTGCAATATAATTTGCTGTGGAACGTGTCGAAAGGCAAACGTATTCTCAATTGATGTTGCTCCCACACCGGCAATCAACAGCGGCGACAGCTTTGGCACCCACTGACCTGCCAGTGTTTAATTTCATCATCGTTACAATGTTTATCATTTCCTCCATCAGTTCCATGGTGTTGGTTTATGTGGACCGATAAGCATCGCTGTTGAAATCGCGTCTTGGTCGCAATATCATTATTATTTTCATCAGCATCATCATCATTAGCATTATCATTGTCATGGGCTTTGCCCTTAATTCTCTGCAATGCTTAAAGCGCGCTGATTCCTTATTCGCCGTCGTCCAATATTTCTGTCATTAATCATAATTTCCATAAAAATAAAATCGTCTTGTTAGTTTCTGTTGAGGTCCACACAATTCAGACGTCGGCTCAGCTTCAGCTTATGGCGTGAACTGTTCGCTGTACCCCTCGGCGCTGCTTTTGTCAAGCTTGATTACTAATTTAATGTACGCTCGACTGTCCGTCAGCTCCGTCAGTCTGCTGCTTCTGCTGGCTAACGTAGCGTATGCCTAATAAAGCGATATTTGCGGTGTGCCTAATAAATGTTTAGTGCTCACGGCGGCTGCTACTGATTGTTGCTGTTGTTGCTATTGCTATTTGTCGCTAGTGCTGCTGTACTTCAAGATTTATTTTTTTTGTATTCTTTTTTTTGTGTATTTTATAGCTTTATTAATGTAAAGATAGCTGGTAGGTTGAGTCCGTTGGGCTTTAGCTTGAAACCGCCTTTCCGTGCTGTGATTGTCGCGCTGCTGTAATGACAGAGAGAGAGTGGGACGGAAAGTTAGATGATATTGCAAATTGTGCTTTAAGTGCGTAAATAATTTAGTGCAACAATTGTGACCTATTCATCTTTATACTTGTAAATGCAATTGTTATTTAATAACAATCATATTTATATTTGTTATAGTTTCAGAAACCAAATTAAATAAAATTCTAAATATAATATTGGCATAATGCTTCTTAAAATTAATTTAAATAAAATATTTATGAATACAATTCTTTTTTATATTACTTAAAGTAAAATTGTATATTATAAAGATGTTCAAGTGACTGGTTTGTAATATTTTACGTATCTCTTCACCCCATTAATTATTTACTGCTCTCAAATGATTGTTGAAATAATATTTGAAAGCATGTATTTTATACTTATCATGCATGTGCACTTTAAAGGTCTTCAGAGTCTTCTTTGTCCCTCACTTTTGCCTTATCACATATTTCTCATCTCTCTTCTCCAACCACAGCCTTATACGTGCGATTGGGATGGTGGGCGGAGCTCTTTCAATTTCCCCAGAAATGTTCAAACAATAAAAAGAAAGTTAAAAGGAGCATGAGCATGACCCCGCCGGCCAAACACAAATGTATTTCTTTACAGCAACAACATTATCATCGTACTGAACATCATCATCATCATCGCCAGTTTTCATCTTCTTGATGAGAGTCATATAAAAAACAAGCGAGGCAGAAGATGACGACCGCAGTTGCCGTTGCGTCCTTTTGTATTAATTTTCATACTTCTTCTCATTATTGAATCGTTTGCGCTGCCCCTGTTTCAATTGCCTACAGTTACGCCTACGACCACGCCTTACTTAAAAATGCGTAACAAATAAACAAAAGAACAGTTGAAATGGCAGCTTTTTTTCTCTCTTTGCTGGTTTGCAGCTTCCGTTTGGAATTTTTTACATTTTCCATTGCCCTTTTGTGGTCATCGGCCGAAGCTTGAAAAATAAGAGCCAAAATAAAATGAATAAATTTTGCTTTGAATAGAATTTCATTATGCATTGTGCAGAATATGGCACTGTTGCCACCAATTGTGGCAAGAAATATTGTGCATCACGTTTCGCTCCCCTGCGAATTTATTGAAGTCGGCCAAACTGAGGTACATGACGATTTTCAAAATCGCGTCTAGACGGCCAGACGTTGTCACAGCAAGTGCGGCTCGCAAAATCCGCAACGTTCCCTCCCCCACTACCACGCCTACCACTCTACTCTGCCCGCAGACATTCAACTACCTGAGCGTGTCAGGACTTTTAAACTCGTATTAGATAACAGCGTCAGCCAGTCTGAAAATTCCTTTCATAGTTTACGCAAAAATTCTGGAAATTTTAAATTGCAAAGGAATTTTATTTAAGCATTGGGGGAAAACTAGAGATAAGCGTGCTAAGCGAAAATTTCAATTAATCTGTATAAATATTTGTTTTAAATGATCCGCAAATTTCCGGCAAACTAAAAATAACCCCAAGCTGCCAATTTAATTCAATTTTAATTAGTCGACATTCGACACATTTTTCAATAAAATTCAATTAAAAATATTTCAAATTCCACAACTTAAACAAATAGATGGAAAGCAAATGAAAAATTTAATTTATTTTATTTTGAGAGAAAAAAATCACTTATTTCAAAATAAAGAAAATTAATTTCATCAATGCCTCGTCATACTTATTTCGATAAAATATGTGTTTTTCAATTGTTTAGATCGAACAAATCATCGCCGTAGATTTCTTTCGATTTAATGAAATGAAACATATTTTATAAAAATTGTAGCAAATAAGCAAATGTAAAATTGAGTTCAAACACTTTTCCAACACAAAGAGAGTTCATTGAAACAGCGCGTTTAATAAAAAAAACACATATTTTTAATATTTTGTTTAAGTCGAACCAAGTAGCAAATAATCATAAAATAAACCAAGCAAGAAAATAGGCACTAAAAGAGAATTGTGCGTCTATTTGAGTGTGATAATAAAAACGTACACGAATATCTATTTTGATTTTAAATGCAATTATTTTGTGTTGTTTATTCCAATTAGTTCTCGATGCGAGAACTCGAGATTTGTTCAACAATTTGCTTTGCACACCTCCGCATAGGCGTGTGCTGCAAATGAAATTTTGTTTTGTTTGAACCCAAAGCTGAATTCCAAGCTAGACGCCTACGAATATCAAAATATAAGTATATGCATGAAACTAATTTGCATTTCAGCATGTAGCTATACTAATTTTGCTGCTTGATTATGCTAATCAACTGGCAAACAGACGGGCAAAGAGGGCAGTGGGACAAGGGATGTGGCAGTCAGTGACAAAACAGAAAATGGTACAATTATTTGGTCAACAAACAAACATACTGTAAGCCGCTTTAAGCATTTGTGGACAGCTCATAAGTCCCTTGCCCTGTCCCTGAATGCCTAGTCTCATTTTGGAGATCTGCTCCTGCTGACAATGGAACATAAATAATTGAATTAAATTATGCGTCTCAGTGAGTTGCCGAAAAGCCAAGTAACCAAAATTATTACTCCAAACGATTATATCATTATTTTTCCTCAGGCAATGAAACTCGTACTTAAAAAAAGCTTCTAAACCAATGTTGGGTCATAAATAATTTGGATTTCACGTTTCTGTGCGCTGGTACTGCGGCGTATGAGCAACTTTCTACTGTTTTTTTTTTTGGATATGTACTTATTTCGTCTGCTGTCTGCCAAATTGGGATTGTGGCCACGCCCTAAACAATTTATAGCAAGTTTTACACTAGTTGACATTTGCAGTGGGAACTCTCGGAGCGGCACTGCACAACTTTTCAAATATTTAGCCAATTTCCACAGTTTTGCTTCAAAACCCAACGCGAGACAGTGTCTTGGGGCTTGCCGCATTCGCTTGGCGAAAGTTTCGGTCTGAATGCTTTACGGTTGGCAAACACGTAGTCAAGAGGATACGAGGACACGATGGGGGCAACGACGTGAGCGGATAAGATTAGCCGAAGATTTGTCGATGCGACTGCTTTGGCAGGCAAAATATGCACGAGTTGTATTATTGGTCTGTCAACAATTTGTTGCAGCCAAGTGCAGAGGGTAACTTCAACTTGAAGTTTGATTAAGCAATATGCATTGCACTCAAGGACGATCTGACCCCGAAAACTTTTGTTTTAATACTTAAAGCCATTGCAAACTTTGGTTTCTCAGAGTTATTTTTAAAATACTTTTGTTTTTCGTACGTGAAATTTAAAAGTCCACCTTGAGAGCTGATCAAAGCGTAAGCATTTTGATAAGTTTTGGGGATTTGTTGAAAAAAAGTAGAGAATAGGAAGGAAACACACATTTTCTTTTTTTTCATTTTAGGTTTCACGTAATAAGGGGGACTTTTCTTAGATGCAGTCCATTTGAAACTTTAATGCTGGTGTCTTTTACTCGAATTCTAAAATTAATGCAACAGAATATATAAAGTGAACATTTTAAGGAGAGTACAAAGAAAAGAAATGAAAGAATCTCATTAAGAAAAAGTAAAGTAGTCCATAAATATCTGTAGTACTTTACCAAAAATCTTTACTTATCCTGTTAAACTGCTAATTGTATAAGTTCATTGCCACGCCAAAAACTAGTCAGTCGATTGTCAACTTTGTCCTTTTTCGAAATAGCATTTTTTTACTGTCTCTGCTGTCGCTGGTAGTTTCTGCGATATCATTTCCAGTGTGCACTTTACTTAAAGCTGAGTAAATGAGCTTAGCGTCCGTCAGATGCATTTAAATTCAGCAAGCGTAAACTTAATTTTTCCCGATATGCCAAGCAATTGTTTCACCAGCAACAATAACAAAACCCAACAAAAAGAAGAAGATTAAACAGCAGCAAGGCATTCTGTAAATAAGAGGAATTCACTGCAGTTGTTTTGGTGGTTTTATGTGGGTTTTGCTTCATGGTCTGCTGCGGATTGCAGCTCCGCTTATTTTCATGCACCACTTTCAGCCCGTTCTCCCCTTAGAGCGCAACTGAATACTTTTTGTTGTTTTAGTGCTGTAAAAAGCTTTTTAAATCCGCGCGGCTTTGTGGCCGCAGTGTAAAATGCATGAAATAAGTGACTTTGACTTAGGAGAGGTGAGTGCCAAGAAGGGGAAAATCAGATAAAGTTCACATATATAAACTGTTGGCTACTTCGGTGAAGTGCTATCTGCCAAGTGGAGTGACCGAGTCCACATGCCTAATGGACAGCTTTGACCCCAAATCTCAGATATATTTTTGTGAACGGCAAATGCTGCGTATACGCAACGTGCGGGATATCGCTCATTTCGTATGCTTGTGCGCGCATTTCAATTATTGAGTCATCAAGTTTGATTTCTTTAACATGTCGGCAACCTTTTTCAATTTTTGGCATATTGCTTATTTATGTAATCTTTTTTTTATATCCAAGTGAGGAATTTCTACCGGTTGCTATTCGCCAAGTAATGTAATTTCAATCTGACGCGTCACCCCGCTCACGCAGGCTGCCAAAGTGTGGCATAAGGGCGTGTACAAGCAAAATTGCTGTAAATGGATGCGAGTTAAAAAGCCAACAATTTTAAATTGCCGCTGTTGACGCTGGTGCCCTTTTCACATGGGTCTTCTGCCACGACTCTTCATTCCTGCTTGAACAGACGTCAAATTTTCTCATATATTTATAAATTTTTTTTTACAAATTTCGCTTTTATTTTTGGTTGAGGGCGTGTTGCGCACTTGATGTTTATGTGTCAAGCAGCTGGTGGTTTATTTTTCACTTTTCTGGCATCCCTGTAAATAATAAATGCGTTTCTTTTGAATCATATATTAATGAAAGCGCACTTACACCAAGCAACCAGTGACTCACTATGAAACGAGTTAATCTCTTAAACAGTCTTAAGTGCCAAGCAAATTATTCATATCTAGTAAATTAGTGAAAGGAGGTTAAACTTGAACTTGGGAAGGCTAAATAAAACAGATGCTAGAATACATATCTTTTTAAACACACTAACTTCTTGCGATTGCAATCTCGAAAATAATATATAATATAATATCAGACATTCAAAGGAGTGCAGAATATTCAGCAAAAATATTAAATGTAAATTTGCGACAATAATATTAATTACGTAAGATTAATTTATATTTTAAATACAGCATATTTAATTAATTCAATGATAATATTCTGTCTGAAATGCTTATAGATATCAAAAGAAATTAATTTTATTTATTCATTTAATTTTCATTATTCCCAAACTCACTTTTGTAGTGCAGTGTGACACGAATTCCGGCATAAAATGCCTACACAGTGACATATGTGGGCATTTTGTGTGTTGAATGGTACGCTTGGGTATGAGTGTGTGTGTGTGAGTGTTGAGTTGTGTGTGCATAATAAAATGTGTGCACAAAACATGTGTAGGGCGAGCGCCTAACGGTGAAACATTTGAAAACGAGGAAAATTGCTTATCTTTAGTGTTATCTTTGTTGCTGTGTTTGTTTGTTGCCTGACATTTTCATTGGTGTTTCATGTTTCATGTTTGATAATGCTTTGCATACAGTCAGGCCGATTCCTACCGCCACCCGTCCCATCGTAGGCGTATATGAGTTATATGATTTGCATATGTATTCAAACATGTGTGGGTGTGTGTGTGTGTGTGTCATCATAAGGCATTAAATTTTACATAAATTGCGGGTACAGTTTGGCAGCTTCCTGTTCCAGGCAAAAAAAAAATGCTATTTATGTATTCGCATTTGGGTTTCCTTTTGTCAGGAAAATATTAGGCGGAGTAGCAGTATAGCAACATGTTGTGTTTGTTGTTGTTTCATGTGATTATTTATGACGGCGACTTATGGAAAAGCATTAAAAAAAATCGGGACTATGTTGATGATTTTTGCTTTTTCACTTGTCTTGTTTTTATGGCAAATTTATGTGTTGCTCCTTCGCTGATAGCCAAAGGCATAAATGTTAATTTTACATATATTTATATCTTGTACCCATATATGCATATATACTTTTGTATATGACCAACAGAAATATTTATGTGATTTTAATTTGTTTGTTTGGCAGGCTGTGACATCATCTTTGGAAATTTTCTTTATGTTCACAATATTGTAGCATTTTCAGTATGTTCGCATCAATTCATTTACTGGGAGAAAGAGAGTTTATCTGTACTATAGATAAATCTTAAATAAAATGTAGGAAATAATAAATAAATCCTTATGCACAAATCTGACTTGTCAATGTCACAAAGCCAGCGACTCATTCCAACAATAGGTTGCTAATAATTTCACTTGTGAAAGAGCAGCTTCTACTACAATATGTGTATACATATGTACATATATACATGTACATATACATATACATATACAATTATACTATGTACACATAACGCAATTTTATTGTTACAGCTGCGCAAATATTCTTTTAAGCTGACAACAATTATTCATTCAAAAAACTTTAGGAAATGTGATGATAAAGCACAGACGGAGAAATTGAGCTCGTGGCCCAGCGTAACGTCGTCCATGATCTAAGAGTGAGCCATAAAATATTTTTATGTGACTGTCATCTTCTAATTGCATTGTTTTAGTTTTTATTGAAGCTCAGCCAAACTTAGAGCACTTTATAATTTTATATTCTGTAGTTGGTGTTTAATTTAGAAAGTTCATCTAAGTCATAATTCAAAATTCAATCACAAAGTAGAAGTAGTATAAAAGTTTTTTAAACTCTTTTGCAACAAATTAATGCCTCTGAAAATTATTAAATTTATATAAAAAAGTTTATAACTTATATAAGAAATTTTGTTTAGTCTTCACCTTAACAAAACATACCTGTGTGTTATACTTTCTGTTTGGCTTCTCCTTTGCTTCGCTTCCTTGGTTTGTTGAGACAGCTGAAATAAGAGGGTAAATAATGTAATTAAAGCAGCACAGTACACATTCCATCAAGGATAAACAAACGTGATTGCGTATATAAGTATAATTTAGCGTAAACTTTCGCACCCACTGTTTACCTGTATCCCTGTACCCCACTGCCCCCTTCTCGCTCTCACACACTTGTGTGTATATGGCAACGAGCAAGGATTTTGTTTTTGTTATGTAAACATAATAAGTTGTCTGCTGTTTAAAACACCCTCTGGTGTGAGTGTATGAGAGAGACTCTGTAGACGGCATCAATCATACGTCATGCTGTGCTGTGCTGAAGTGTGGCTAAAATGCGGAAACGTTAAAGCCAGCACACACAAGATCACACACATGCTTCTGCATAACTTTTGTAAGTTGCAAAATTGAAAATTTATCGACTAGAACGCCCACACACACACACATTCAGAGCGCAACCACAACGTGAGCAGCGCTAACAAGAAATTGTCAGCAACAAATTTGCTACAAACAACAGCAGCAACAATTGCTGCAAATGCAACAACGTTAAACAGCCACGTCATCGCCCACTGTGCCATACACCATCCCCTCACAAGTTGAGCTGTTGCATGCGCTTCGTCAACGTCACGCTTAGCCGCATTTTAGACATGGTAGGCACAGGATGTGTGT
Organism: Drosophila paracracens; assembly: GCA_035044025.1. Taxonomy (NCBI): domain Eukaryota; kingdom Metazoa; phylum Arthropoda; class Insecta; order Diptera; family Drosophilidae; genus Drosophila; species Drosophila paracracens. Next base: position 4,008,684 of record JAWNMN010000435.1, on the reverse strand, counting down.
AACCATAGAAGCAGGCAACAGCCAACTCGAATAGTTGGTGTGGAGGAATAGTGCAAGTCCTTCGGCTAGTTGCACGTGCAACAAAATGACTGTCGCACTGTCAACAAATGCAGATGCAATAACTGCTACATTTGCAGCAACAACCACTGCCATAAACAACTTCAAGTTGTTCACTTCCATTGCCATACAAAAACAACCCAAATAGTCTCCCGATTCGATTTTGAATTTGGCAATCCGCCACACACAATAGTTTCTCCCCTGTAGACCAACTAGCAATTTTGTACTTAGCCATAAATTCCGTTTCTTTTACATTTTTTTACATTTCGTATTTTTATGTGTCGACTGACTTTAGTTGACAATAAATAAACAAATAAATAAACACATCGGCATTGGCTTAAAAGATTTAAGTTTATATTCATATTCTGGTGTTTGCTCTGCTTCCCTTTTTTAATACCCAACTAAATTGGTCTTGAGAAAGTTAAGAGCCACTAGAAAATGCATAATAAAATGCTCATTAACGTTGAAGTACTTATGCAATTTCAAAAATTGCCTCTCAAATGCTTACGAGCTTCAGCCAACTGAAAAGAAATGTTTAAATTATAATTATAATGGAATTGCTCTTTCTCTTTCGCACAGTCTCTCTTTCTATTTCTTTCTCTCTCTCTTTCCCTGTATGAGCTTAGCACAAACATGCAAAAGCGCAGACCGCAGCCGCAGTTGATGAAATGCTCGATGAAACTTTTGATATTTGGGCTAAGATAGAAAATGGAATAGAAATGTGGAACAAATAAATGCATTTTCCACGCAGCGGCGACAGCGAATTTGTGGCAGGATGTGTAACACACCCAAACACTGGATAAGGATAATAAAGCTCCCTCATGAGTCGAGAGAGTAACTGTGTATGTGTGTGTGTGCGTGGGTGTCTGTGTGTGTGTGGTGAGCTCGACAGAATTTAATTGAGTTTACGCTTCGTGTGAGACGGCGGCTGTAATGGCAATAGTAGCAACACCAGCACCAGCATTGGCGGTTGCATGCAACACGAGCGTTATTAACGTGTGGACAGAAATGACAACTGCTGGCAGGACTCGCTTATTACTCGAGAGTACACACACTCAACTAAGAGCTCAGTTGGAAGTGAGTCGCTTTGCGGTTGCTCTTGCCGCTTACAATTCACATCCCGTGAGTTGCGACCGCGCCAATGCTGCAATTTATTTATGATGGTGATGACGATGGTAATACTGCGAATATATTTGTTGGCAAGCTGCTGCCTCACACAAAGATTTTTAATTAAGTTAATGAAGTGCATCCTGTGGTTTTCTGTATGTTGCATCTTGCAAATATCTTCGTCTCGATGACATCAATTTGATGAAACCTCCCACTGCTGAGGACTATTGAAAATTGCAATCGAGCTTAAGTGATACCAGGAGGGCAGGAGTTCCATTCAATTGAATCGATTCACATTGAGTTGTGGTTATACGTTTCATGTCTGCCTGCCCCATTTCAAGAGGGTAGCTGTTGCTTTGCCATTTTTGTTTGCAGTTAAATGGAAAAGCAATAAAAGCGTCTTTTTCGGAAAAATATTACAGAGATAAATGAGTAGAGATCTCCGCCGTCAGCTAAAGAGCCACTCGACTACTGTTGCCGCTTCCATTTCAGTTACAGTTATTGTAGCTGCTGCCTGAAGTAAACCTTAAATATTTATGACGCTGCACAAAAAAGATAGAGAGCAATCAAAAACGTGAGAAAAGTTTCTATTGCATATTTATGCGCGCAGCGAACGAAAAGCAAAAATACAGTCGAAGTGGCAAACAATGTAAACAGAGTGAAATACCACAATCATCGAATATAAAATACACTCCAATTGGCTAGCAATTATTTGAATAGTATTTTATGCTTTTTGTTGCATAGAACCACATCTTATGCAGAGTTTGTTTTTTCCCCGAATTTTGTATACGGTTCTAAGGTTACTCAAGTTCAAAGCTGTTTGCCTACTTAGGAAGCCAATGCAGTGTACACAAAGATTGGTTAATTCAAGGCGTGTAGCAAATTTAAAAATTCTAAATTGTATAATAAATAATATTAAGGAAACAAAAATTAAATAGAAAAAGTGCATTTAAGGGTTTTATTATGTGCGACATTGAGTCTGATTATCGTAATCATAATTTATCTAATATCCTCTAACAACTTTTAAGAACCTTGAAATTTAATGTTATTTATTGCTTCTCAGACAACTGCACATGCGATAGTAAATCATAATTAATAACCTTGCTCCCAATAACTGAGGTTCTTCTCTATCGTAGCTCTTGCTTCTTCATATATTGAAGCGACTCGTATTTTTGAATTTCATTAGTGTATTATTAAACTGGATGGTTCTGTATGAAATGTAATGAATATAAAAGTGTGGCGCGTGTTGGCGGAATTGTTTGCTGGTGGGGGAAGAGGGGAGAGCCGCATAAGTAAGCGTCGAAAAAACAGCGTTCAAATGGGGCAGAGGCAAAATGGTTTTCAATTTAGGTAATTTATGGACGAGCATTGTTCGGCATTGAAGCTGCAAGTAGACCCAGCCACACAATAGTCCATATTTATTGTCGCATTATTTAGCGATTTCAATGTAATTCAGCAGCGACAAAAGAGAGAGAGGGAGAGAGAGTGAGGGAGAGGGAGGCTCAATGCATAGTTCACTGCAAAGCTGTATATATGTAATCAAATTCAGATGTGAACAAACAGATGCACCAGCTCCAAATGCCAAATGCAAAAATTTGAGGAGAAAAATTTGAAATGCACTCGACACCAGCATTTGAAATCAGGCCACAAAAGTTGGCAGCTGCACAGGAAAATGGCAATGAATGAAAAGCAAAATATAAAAAAATTGTGCCACTGGCACTGCCAATGGCATTTATCGCTGACCCAGACTTGTTGAAGAGCCACCCACTTGTGCCACGCCATCTATGAAAGCAGCTGCGTGATAGAATATTGCTGGAATACCTGTCTGCTGGTGCGAGACATTACGACAATGGACCTGATTTGTTGGTCAAATTATTTCGTATCCTGCACTTGATAGCAGCTGCTAATTAGCATAAAGTTGGCTTTAAACTTTTCTGTACACCGAAAGTTCTCGGCTCCAAGTAGCGATGAGGGCAAATATGTGCTCATACATTTTGGCATCGAGGTTTTGGTAAACTCCACAGCGTCAGTGTTCTCAGTTCTCAGTCCTTTTGTCTGTTCTGGTTCCATAACGCTGCATTTCAGTTATCTCCTCGGCAAGCCGTCTTTATCTTCGTGCATATCCTTTTGTGTCTCTTCTTCCCAACAGTTGTCTCATATTTCGGGCTTTGCTCTTCATTCTTTCCGGCCACTTTGTTTTGGCGCCGGCCATGCTGGCAATGCTTTTGTTCATCTGAAGCACGTCTGGCTCATCTCTTTGATAAATATTAGTTTAATTCTTCTCAGCTGTCCGCCAGGGCTCGAAGGAGCACTCCCAAGGCCGTTTGCAAACCGACTCACTCAGTCCACGTCTCATATTACGTTTGTAATTGCTCTCATTTTTTTTTTCTATGTATACCCTGCAACCATTAAAACTAAAAATGGGATACACTACTTTTCTGCTTTAAAATTAATTCAGATATGGTTTTACATTTTGTCAAACTTGCTAGAAACAAAAAAATTGCAGACATGTAAAGTGCCAAATTTGATATTGATTTATTGATTGATTTTCTTAGCCACCAAAATTCTATAAACTTGCCAAAACCAAAACCAAAATGTTCTTCGTAGATTTTCTGTTCTTATTGTAGATTTTGTGCACCAAAATGATTGTAAACTGCTTAAATATCTTTTAGTTCTTTTGAGTTCTTAAGCCTAGTTAACTTTGTTAAGCCCGAATAGTTTGATTGATTATGAGTTTCAGTCTAACTGAATTTGTCACACGAATTTCAGATTGATTTTCCAAATAGTACAGGGTGTATATAACTACAATCTTCTCATATGTATGTTTGCATGCGCTTTGCTTTATTGCTTTGGCAATCAGGGAATTACCTTGGCTCCACTTTTTTTTTGGGGAAATTCCGTTGTGATTGCATTGCGAAGTGGGAAAAATCAAATATTTGTTTTTGATGGAATTGAAGATATGTAGTTGGGCAAGAAGATGGAAATCGGTTAAGGAAAGCTTAAAGTAATGAAATTGGTAATAAATTAAGGAAAACTGAATGCGTCGCGACTTCTATTTAATAATACTCAAAGAAATTTTCAAATGAAGTACAAGCAGAGAAGCAACTGAAAAAGCGCAAATAAATCAATCAGCAATCTGACATCCGCTACTAAAGTTCACGAACAGTATGCTTGAATTGACCCAAAGCTAACTCCACAAGAACGTGACAATTTGGTTGCAACCGTAAAGGTAAACAGTCAATAGCAGCTGCCAAATGCCAAAGTTGAATGCATTTTGGCTTCCTTCTTCGAGGTGGTATAAATTGCTGAGTTGCTTGCCATTCATTCATAAGTTTCACAATAGCTCACGTTGGCACTCTGACAAGCTGTCTGACATTTGCCAAATTTCCTCAACGCTAACAGACACGTTTCTTGAATTGAATATCAGACAGCAGAAGACGGACACACACACACTCATACAAACGCCAACATTCCCACACATATGCAAACACACACACACTGGAAATGAGACTTGTGGAAAAATTATGATTTTTTTATTATGCTCAAATGTGACGTTCAAATTCAATTTGGATTTGTAGCATGTTTATTTCAAGTTTAACGTTCCCGCTCTTTGGAATACATATTGCCTCCAAAATTTAATTTTGTGGCGCGTCAAAATATAAGAAATCTATTCTATTATTCTATTAAAACTTAGAGAACGTAATTTCCAACACAACACACTCAGTAAAAATGCTTTTTACACATGTTAAATTAAACTTTATGATTTTTGTTATTATTTTTTATACATTTTATTCGATTTGTCTGCTTTTGTTCTAAGTAAATTTTCTTATCAGAGACAACTGGATTGTGGAATGCTTTATACACAGGCAGATTAACGTATACCAAGCGAGCGAGGAAAATAGATTAAGTTCTAGGTTTGAATATATACTTTTATTCAAAAACCAATAATAAATTTATAAAATCAAACTTTTTGTCTGGCTAAGTTTCCAACAGTCTAACAAAGTCAAAGTACAAGCAAGAAACATGAAAGACAATTTTTCGCTTTTGCTTTCTGAATAAATATTTGGCCTGGCCAAAAATAGTGTTCAGCTCATTGATGTATGGCTGACATGGTTTTGGCGCCTAACCATTGCCTGTAAGAAAGCCAAACGGAGAACAATCAGCGACAGGTGCAAATGTCGTTTCTTGGTCACGCAATTTGGCAGAAATGCTTGGGTGTGCTTCGCTGCGGCTTCTTGGCGATATCTGCTGATGGGTGGGGCTTAGCTTATGAGCATTGTTGTAATTCCTACGCCCAGCAACAAAACTTTTCGACTAGTCATGCGGTTGTCGGCGCTATAAATAAACACGGCAAGAAAGCACTTTGCGAGCGAGCTAAATTGCCAGCCAGCTGGCTTCTGATTAATTATTTAGAAAGAATGTAAACAACAAAATATCCTTGTTTTAGATGTTAGAGTTTATTCAGTTAAAGCTAATATTTTCACCATTTCGTTTGCGTCACTTGCAACGCCGCCCACTAGTGCTGCCAAGCAACCGAGGGGCAAAATACATGCGTATGGGGAACAGAAATGCAAATAGCATGGAAAGTTTGCAGCGCAAAGGATATCGAGACAGGTTGACTGGTCGTGGGAACGGAACTACAGCTGCAGCTGGGATGACGGTACACAGCCAAAGGGCTAAGGTGTAAATATTTACCTGTTGACTGCCTGTTGCTGCATCCATTGGAGTAGAGATTGAGGTCGTATGAAATTTGCATGTACGTCAAACAAGCAACAATTGGAGGAGCAACAGTTGAATTCTTCTTGCACAGCAGCAAAAAATATGCAAATCCGATTTTACCACTGAGGTAAGCAACTTAATTTCCGTTTTGCAGTCAACGGAAACAAGCGATAGTAAGTCACAATAAAAAAAACATACCCCCTGAGAAATTGAAATTGTAACAAAACACTTTTTCAGTCTTTTAGGAGCCATTAGCACAACTCTAAAATAAACCCTCTATGGTGACAGTATAAATTACAATGATATAAATTTTTTTGTTATTTTACAAGTGCTAAGCATATTAAATATTTTCATGAACCTAAAATAAATTTAATCATGTAGTCAAGCTTTTATGAGTTACAAAGCTGAGGTCTGCACATATTTCGGTCCATTTAATTAAAGCTGAATGCGTTGCAAGACACAAGTGTGGGGCAAGTCGGCACAGTGCGGCTTTTTTGGCAACAACTCTAAACAGCTTAAAAATAGCCTTTTATTACTCTACGCAAACTTGTCGGCTCAGGAATTTTCGATCAACTGCCCCAAAAGGGAGTTGATAACAAGACAAGAGTACTGTTTGCCACCGTTTCTGGTGCGGGAATTTAATTAAAAAGTTTCTCTGCCTTCCACCAAATGGCAACAAGCAACAACAACAGCGATCTATGTACCTATTTGTACCGTTTTGTGCTTGTCATGAATGAAAGTGTGTTGCAGCATCAAACATGCTGCGAGTAGGCTGCTTCTATTTAAATTTACCTTTGTTTTTTATGTACTTGGCATGTAAATTTTGTTGCCTTCAGCAAGCTTCCACAATTTCAAATCCGTCATAAAGTCACGCTGCAATGCATAAAAGTTGTAAGACGAGCAACTTGGGCAACTACAAATGCACATTGTTGGCACCAAGAATTGTGTTCGCCAGAATTCTCATCAAATATTAAGTGAATGCCAAATTTTAAATGTAATGCGTTGGTTGGCTCCAATAAGAAAAGCTGCTGGCAACAGCAGCCGCAAATCTATTGACAAAAGGCAGCACGGCACACAATAGAGGTAAACACCAGAAAGGAACTAGCAGGAACTACACGAAGAGAAAAAGTCAAGTATGTCGTTCGAAAAGAGCACTATTATTTGAAATAAAATTATTATCTTATATAAATGCTTATGTTTATTATTTAAGGCCCTAGTCGATAAGAGAATTTTTTAAATTTATTGCTTCATTCATTTTAATTTTATTTCAATTACGAATTTAGTTCTTGAATGATTTCAAGCTTATTAGTACTCAAGTGCACTTTTAACTTGAATCAAAACTTGAGCAGCGCTAAAAAGAGCTCAAGTTTGTTTTTATTCAATTAAAGATTTCAATTTTATTTACTTATCATATTTCATTTTAATTCTTGGTTTTCTTGGTCCATCATTTATTGTGGTGATTCTGAGAAAATCATTCGTAATACGGTTTAAAAACACTGCGAATGTTTATTTTTTTTTTTTTCTATGATTCTTTTCTTTGTGTACATCAAATAGCACTTGAAATGGCAACAGCAGCAGCAGTCGCAAGCATCGCCACATAGTGGTTGAGAGTTTTCTCCAGCGAGTGCTCCCGAAATTACAATGGTTGCGCAAATAGATTGGCAAGACAAATTAAAGCGCTATTTGAGTGTTGGCTGAAGCCGCTGACGGAGAACAGTCGCTCAGTTGGCCACAACCAATTCAGTTAGAAGTTGCCATTCAAGTGCCAATTAGCTGAGGTTTCATTTGGCCCTTTAGCTGAGTGCAGTCGCTTTTTGTTCTCGTTATTTGTACATCATCATCTAAGTGAACCACCACTTCACCGGGTGGATTTTAGCTCTGGCAACGCAATGCACAAGGCACTCATCATGGCCAACAATGCCACAATGAACTCAGTTGAGTTAATCTCAATTGTTGCAGCCCCACCATGGGGATCCAGAGTCCAAAACTGCAATCCATGCAGTAATTTTTTTCCCATCCACTTCTCATCTACACACGCAATTTCCGCTGTTCATAACACAAACCGCAGCCAGCAGGCAGCAGGCAGTAGGCAGCCAGCAAAATGTAAATTTATCTGTATCACTAGCTGTATAGGTATCTGTATCTGTGTTTGTACATTTGCCAGGCTAATTTGTTCAGCTGTCTGTGCGGAAGTGAGGAAAGTGGGTGGCAAAGCTGTCTAATTGAAACACCTGCAATTCGATTTCTGTAAAGTGCTCCTTACTCATACCGCAACCCTCTTTTATCTAGCTGCTCAAGCTTCCCTTGTGACCTGACCTGCTGAGCCCTGTGTAACGAACTGAAGGTCCTTAGCTTTCCGGTCGTAGCTTTTAACTCACTTCTGTGCAGTTTTGTTACTACAGCTGAATGGGGGATTAGAATTACATGTGTTCGAATTTTCCAAGTAAAGAGGTTTTATTCTGCTATTGGCAATGAACATTTGTCGAAATGTATTTACTTCTGGCTAGTTAACTACATTGCCAATGTTTGCCAAATATTTGTCTGTTATTTTGCACAGCAGGAAATGTTTCTTCTTAAACATACACATGTTCTTACACCTCTATTGTCTCTCAATAATAAGCTTAGACAATTTGAGCTATTAGAGAGCAAACTAACAAGACTTAATATTCGTTTCAAAGAATGATGATTTCAATGTATAAATTTCAAAAATTTCGATACACAAATATATGTCATTAAAAATAAAAATGACTGAAAAATTACACTCCTTTGCAAAATTATCAAAATTAAATCTCAAAATTTATGGTCTCCTTAAACTCTTTAATTAATTTAGTCACTGTTGCAGTCTAAGAGACGTGCACTTTTGACACATTTTTGCTTTTATTCAGATGCAGGCAAAAAGTCACGTAATAATATTCATTTTCTAATATGTCAAAACTATGCAGCTTGTAGACACACACGTGTAGAGAGAGTGCGGCAGACAGACACACTCGTGTTGAGTGTCACTCATTTGGCATTAGCACAAATTATGTCACGTCGCCAGTTATTTAGAAAGTTTTCAAATGGCTTAACTAAGAGCGCGCTCTTTCGCCTCGCACTAAAACCTTTTCACCTCGCATTGCCGATCGTTCCATTCATTTTAGCTTCAGTTCTACTTAGTTGAGTCCATGGCAAAAAAAAGTTTTCTTTGTCGATACATACAGACAGACACTTTGCACTTCGACTGCTGCTTCTCTATGCCAACAAAGCACTCATGGCCAGCTGTAACAGAGGGAAATGAACGGGAGGGGGCAGAGATAGATATTCATGCAAGCGGCAGCGAATCGCCAATCAACATCAACATCATCGTCAAACGCGACGTCAATGGCAATGGCGACTATAACCGCAGCCATCACAAATGCCATTAGAGAGGCAGTCAAGCCGGGACAATGGCAGCAGCAGCCCCAGGACCTGCCACACCCACCAACAACTATTTTAGTGACTAAGTCGTGCTGCCTGCATGCTGCCTGCCGCCTTCTGCCATCGGCGGGCAACTAACGGGTCGTAAATTGAGATTTCTATTTATTGTTAGGCACTTTGCTGATGCCGCTGCCTCAGCAACAGTGCGGCACGGAGCAATTGCCCATCTCTGGCTCAAATATCGGTGCCGGGGTTGGGGTAGCTGTGTCACTAACTCGACGCGGTCCGCCAATTTCACAATGTCGCTCAAGCATTTTTAATGGACTTTTAAGTTTGCTTTTATTGTTATTTGTTTGCATACTCTCGCATATAGTATATGTATATATAAATATACATATATATTTTTGTACATACGTACATTTATATAGTACATGTGGGAAGCTTAGGTTTATTTGTTGTCGTCCTCGTTGTTGCCGCACTATTTCCCATCTATATAAATGTAATGTAAATGTTCGCGCTATTTATATTCATACTCTTGCCAAGGGCATCTAGATTTGGGCGCTGAAATTACTTTATAGCACTTAAAAAATTTATATGAAATTATTATATATAATATTTTTAGAAAACTATTACAAATATAGCAAGAATATTTATTTTTATTTAAATACTACGTAAGGAACTATTGCTCAACTCATATAAGATAGAAAAGAGTAATTTAATTTCGGTGATTTATAAAAAGTTTTTCTCAACCATGTTTGCTTAATATATGGTTTGTTTTAGCAGCACTTTTGTTTCGAACTTTCATGGGATAAGTGATGGTCAAATAAAATTAACAATAGTTGCACTTAGCACAAGTCTTCTTGGATTTGATTATTCTCACAGTTCTGAGGGCTGAGGGCTATATTTGCTCGGCTATTATTACAATATTTGATCTAAAGCGATAAACCTTGTCACACCCACTGCGAGAGTTGGTTTGCCAAATGGGTTTATGCTATTCTTGGGCAAGTGTCAATCACAAGCCAAATCCCTGGAGAAGGCCCTGTCACTTGGCCGATAACAATAAATTGGTTCGTCTCTATTGTGTGTGTGTGCGTTTGAGTTTAGGGTCCTATTATGGAAATTAAATTGATATTTAAGTGACACGGATAAATATCTGGCCCCTCACGACAATGTTGACGGCAAATTGTTTGGCCACAAAATTTCTATTGAAAATTTTATGAGCTCAAAGGCTGCTTTATGAGGCGACAAGAAAGTTTTTTGTTTGGCTTAACCACGTGGCCAGAATAAGTTGTATTGTTTTGACCGCTCGAAAGAGTATCTAATGAGGTGTCCCTCTGTTGATGTGTGTCTGTGTGCGCGTGTGTGTGTGTGTGTGTGTGTACATTCGGACAGCTAATGCTTGTGGTTAAGGGTGTCTGGTATTTGACCTTTTGGCTTTAGGGATTGCCACTTTGTTTCTACTTTTGCTCGTTCAGCAAAAGGTTTAATTAATATGTAAATGATTTCGAGCACGGCAAGTGGATTGAAGGGTTGTGGCTCCTGGGGGTGCTTAGTTGAATTTAGTTTACACTTGTTTAATTAAGACGCTTCATAGCGAAACTCAAATTAACTAGTAGTTCAACCAGCTGCGAGTATGCGTGCTGCAAGCCAATTAAAAATACCAGCCAATGCTGAAAAGTTGCGCAAAAAGGAAAAATGCGCAAGAACTTATAAAATATTTATAGAATAAATAACTTTGCACTTTGTCGTCTCATATGCCGTAACAATTGCTGTGTCACAGAAATGCCACTGACTTTTCCATATTTTCATATTCATTTTCAGCTTAAAAAGTTTTCCTTTTTGCGGCGCAACTGACCGACGGAAAACTGAAGGACTTATGAAATGGCAGTTGACAGAGAAGCACTCTTGTCCAGTCTTGTCCTGTTTGCTTGCACTCCAGCACTTTTGCACATATATGCTCATATTTATTAAGTGCAAGCACTCTCTTGCTGTCTCTGTCTCTCTCTATATATATCTGTCTCTGTTCGCCTCCCTCTCTAGCCTGATGACATATGCCGGGCAAAAGTGGAATGTCCATTAATATATCAGGTGGTCAAGTTGTTTTTTTTAATTTTTTAAATTTTTTTTGTTAGTTTAGATTTTTGGTCGTGGGTAGCAATCATGGCATGACCAAATGCAATTCAAAATGCAAGCACATTTCCGGTTTACGGAAATGCATTTCCGTTTCCGCTGTCAGCGCTCTCACAAAGTTGTGCAACAGCAAACTTTTGCCGCACATCAATTTCCAGCTTGACTAAAATGCCAAACTGACACGCCCCACACAGAGACACACACAACCACATCCACAAACAACAACACACACACACAACACACACACACATACAGCACACATACAGCACACACACATGCACTCATCCATCTGTACGTCAAATTCACTTATTGGCCATTCAACCAATTTGGTTACACGATTTTGATACAATTTATTGCACTGAACTCCTCAATTGGCTTGCCAACTTGTAAATTTATTGGATTTGATGAGCATTTTATTAGCATATTCATGACTGATTGATTATGAATTGCATGCCAGACCACAAAGCATTTTATAAAATGCGTATAAGACCCGTCATCAAGTGACATACAAAAATCAATTAAATACCAAAAAGTAATTCGCTTTAAAGTCTGGCAATTAAACTGTCAACAGGGCTGCATGGCATTTTCTTTGTTTACTTACTGCCCCGCCCACTTGCAGCTCTCTAAAAAAACAATAAATAAAAAAGAAATGGAGCCTTATTGTCCTTTTATTGCGTCGTGTTTTTTATCATATAATATTTCACACTCAGCCCAACAAAAAATTCGCGCCTGATTGCCTTTTATACAATTCGTGTGTTTTTATTGTATTTTCAGATATTTTTCTCTCCTCTTTTTTTTTGGCGATATTTTTTATCATGTTGTCAGTGAGGCTCCACAATGGCCTTCTATTTTACTCCTGATATTCGTGTGGGGCTGCACTCAATACCTTTGCGTTGAGGCTCGCATTGGAGTCACGGCACCTGAAGTGCTGAGAGTTCTCTTATTGGATTTACATACGTTCTTCGTAGCCATGGACAACATAAATTGCTTTAAAGTTGTGAATGATTTATTTAATCTCAATAATACGAAATACAACGAATGCAACGCTTGTCAATGGCTTAACATTGTTTTGATTTACTTTTATGTTTAAATTATTTAACAGGATTTAATTTTAATTTTTAATCTCTTAATATCTTATTTATTTAAAATCTAATCCTAAATTAAATTATTGCACAATACAGTGACAGCTTATTAATTTATGCCAAGCTTATGGGTTTTTTGAATTTGATTGTACTACATTTATATCTAAATATTTATTATATTTGCTAGAATAAATAAAAGAAGTTTCATGTGGAAATCGCATGGCTTGACAAGAATTTTATTTTGAATAATCATAGGAATTTACATGCTCTGTGGAAGTATCAGGTCTGAAAGCCTTTTAACGTGTTAATTGTTGTGACAAAAATGGTTTTTCCATAAAAATTAAACATTTAAAAAAAACCCTCTCGCAAAGTGAATATGTGGAATTTATCAGAGCTATTTCCAATGACTTTCAATATATTTCACTTCTCCTTTTACTCCTTAAATTAAAGGCAAAATTTACGTCAAATAATTTGTAATAATAATGCGCTAACACAAATAAATTCATTTCGAATAAATTGCCCTAATTAATTAATAAATCTCTTGTAAATATAGTATACATCTGTGCGGTGTTCTGGCAACATCAGCTGCCTGACTGCTTAAACCACACACACACAACCAGCACACACATCCAACAATCACAACAAACACAACAAACACCCACCAGTTGGGCATTTGGGGCAGCCGCAATGCGCTGCCGCAGCTGCTGCTGCTTCTGCTGTCACTGGCAGGTGCATTGTCAATTTGTGGTTAATCTAAGTGGGTGGCCACACAAGCCGGCGATTTGTATGAAACATAATAAATATTTATTAGCTGAGCTGGGGCTGGTGCTGGCCAAAAATTAAATTAGTTTTCATTAGGGCAGACAAAGCGATTAAGGCCAACAGGCAATTGTATGCTCAAGCTATTCTACCCCTTTTGCTGTTTCTTAAGCATACGCAAAAATGTGCTCAAATTTACAAAGGGTATCGCCTCTGGGGAGAGACCTGACTCTGGGGGATGAGGTGTTTGAAGCCGCTGCCAAAACATTTCACGGGCTTAATTGCGCGCAAGCCAAGCAGATAAAAAACACACACCAAAACAAAAACGCAAAAATAAAAAAAAGAAGGAAACCTAATGAAAAAGTTTTGCTCCGCCGAAGAATGAAAGCAGAGAGACGGCTTCTGAAAAGCGCGTTGAGCGCGAAAATCGTTAGAAAAGCTAAACAACGAAATTTAAGTAAATATGCGCCGAAGCGCAGACAAAGTAAAAACACAAACAAAAAACCGTGCCAGGGGTGAGGAGTGCACGCCAGGGTTGGCAGTAAACAAAATCACAATTAACTGGAAATGACAAAAAAAAGTGGTGGAGAAACGAATAAATATTGGGCATGCCAAAAGACAAAATACCCAGCAAAAAGTCGGCACGACGAAAATAATAAACTCCGGCATAACTTAATGAATAAGTCAAATCTCATAGATATAATTAACAATTTTAATGCTTATTAAACTCGAAGCTAATCATAAAATTCTATTCAAAAAGTTTATCAAAGAGATGAACACAAAAGCCGGATGCGCATATGAAAATAAAACAAATGGCGTCAAGGATTGTGAAACAGTCACTTTGAGGGTGCTATAAATAAATTGGCCTGACGGGGACAGCAGAAAAGAGGGGGTAAGGGCATGACTGTGAAAATGATATTTTGCGAATGCGTCACATAAAAAATGTTGCATGTTTGCCACTTTCTGCTGAACAATACAATTTGGATAATACTTTAAGCTCAAGTATTACAATTTTAGCAAATCAAATTAATTGAATTTGTCACATAACAAAAATGATAAATTATTTCTTGACTTATCGCATTTAATTAAGCTATGTGTAAATAATTTAATTCAATGATCCGAAACGATTCTATTAATTGGCATCTGATAAAAGCAGTAAGCGAAATGTGTTTGCATGCAGAACTTAAATTAAAGATTATAGCGCTGATGACATCTTTTCATGGCCTCATTGAAGTCGTGGCAAATGTTGAGATCACTGTTCTCATCGCTGCATTTGAGGAACTGTTTGATTTCAAAGGCGCAAGGACCCTCCTCAACAAGTTCGCTGCGCGGTCGCCGTTCTGGCGCTGGCTGCTGAGCAACTTCTGCTGTTTGAGATCCACCTCCGCCTCCACTGAATGCCCCCGTTATGCCAGCGCCCACGGCATGACCCACAGCGGAGCCAACGGCTACACCTGCTGCAGTGGCTGCCATATCCTTCATCATGTCGCTGGTGGAACGACCAGCTGGTTGTGGGGTGGTGGCGGGTGGTGAAACCGTTGCCGGTTTGGTCTCCACTCTTTTGGGCTGCACAACAGGCTCATTTCGGCCGCCGGAGCCCTGAGAGGAGACGTTGCGACTGCTGTTGCTCCTGGTGCTGCCGCCATGTCGCCCTGATGCTCTTGGCTTGGGGGAAACACTGCCCGAACGTTGACGCGGCATCTCAGATATATATTTTATAAAAAAAATCAATTATTGTTTTGTTTGTACTAATCGGATCTGGAGATAATTTTGAATATCTGTTTTGAACGAAGTTTCGAATGAAGCAAAGAAGTGAAATTAATTTCAAAGGCATCTTACTCAATTCAAAGTACTGACATATTTACATACACACACGATATTTTTTTAATTTCCCCAAGGACTTGACATTTGGCCTTTGTTAGCATTTTTTTCGCATTCAACTAATTTACAAAACATTGGCAAAGGGCATAAAGTGAGGCCAAAAGCTCAAAGCCGGTTAATTGCCACCGTGCATGCCCCATGCCACCACGTGCCTGTTGTTGGCATTCTTTTTTTATTCTTGTGTCCCTCCTTTTTATTCGTTCTCAACACTAATTATGAGCACACACTAACACAGATGCAATAATGAGTTTACAGGCAAAAAGTCAAATGAATTAGGAAAAAATTTGGAATATTTCCGGTTCGTGCTTGTGGGAAATTTTATTGGCTATTTGAGCACGAGTGTGATTTGTGCCTGCAACTTCATCTTACAGCGATTATGTTGGACAGCAAGTTGAACTATCAAATTAGTGAGTTCGTAAATAGCTGCAAAGCTAAAATATACTGAAGAACTTAAATTTAAGTTAAAGTTCAATTAAGAGGTGATTATACTTTATAATTCACTGTAGGTAAGTATTTAGTAAAACACACTTCGTAATTGATACTTTAAGTGGAACAATTCCTTTTAATAAGAGTTCATTTTGCAAAATAAATTTCAAAGTTATAATTTCTAATTGCCTTTATCAACTACAAAGCAATTCCAGTCGGTGTATATCTTCTTCTACAATGCTAATAAACTAATTCTCGGAAATTTGAGCAGAACGTTGAATTGCAGCAGAAATGCTATAATTGCCACGGCGCATGCAAGAGTCAAAGCTTTTTAATTTGTTTTCGTTATTTTGCAATTCAACGAGAAATCAAAATACATGACTGAAATTAGCCAAACTGTTAGTCAAAAATGTAAAGTATACTTTAAATGCGCGCATTGCTGATGTGGCTGCCACACGCAGCAGCTACCCGAGGAGTTGTAATATATGAGTCAATGTGGCAAAGAGAAAATTTTATTAATTTATAACAAACACTAAGTGGAGACTTTGAATGCCACTTGACTGAAGCTGTGCGACAAGCACCCCACAAGTAAGCATTCAAACCACGCACACTTTGTCAGTGAATGTGGCTATGCTAATCAGCGGGGGTATGCGAACACAATTTTCACTCACTGTGTTATGAATATTTAAGTAAATAATATTTCGCTCCTACTAAAGCCAGCTGCTGCTGTTGCTACTATCGGCAACTGCCATGTGAATGGTTGTGACAACAACCACAACAACAACAACAATAACAACAACAACAAACAACAGCTGATGCTGCTCTTGGGTTATAGTAGCTAAAGCACCCAAGCTGGGTCTCAAATGCTAATTTCATTTTGTTTATTGTTTTGGTAACAACTTAATTTGCCTGTCTGCGGCGATGAAATGTTTATAAATCAATCAACATCAATAACCGCGGTGGAAGAACTTTTGGAAAGCAGACCCGATCCCGATGCCGACACCAAGATGGATAGACTTCAACTCGAGTAGATTCCTTAAGTGCTCGAATCAAGGCAATTTTCTAAAATAAACTCGTATAGGCGCTAAATTAACAGTGCTTTTCCCCTGGCCCACGCTGCGTATGATGAATAACAAAGAATGCTTTGCTGTTTTGCATAGAAAATTGATGTGATAAAAAATGGCAAAGTCGAAAAACACAAAAGAACATAAACATAAAACTGACAGTGTATAAGAAAAACGAGCATTCGTTATTGATATGGAATTTTGGTTACATCTGCTGTTTCTCCCTTTAATACGCATACGTTTATAAATGCGAAACGATTCTTTTAATGTGTCCAGAATCGCATCAGATAATAATAATATTAATTGCGCTCAAATTAACCATTTGTTTGTTTTCGTTTGTATCTCGCATTTATACTCCAAATATCAAAAAATATTTACCTAGTTTTCATTTATCATTATAAATAATATTAATTTGAATTCAAGCTTAAATCACAAGTTCTTTTAGCAGAGAGAGTGCATTTCACAGTCGCACATTACAAATAATTAAAGCAGCTTTATATTTGTAAGCGTGACAGAAACGCTGCATTCAAGCATTAGCATAATTTTAGACAGCACTGTTTTTTAATTTTCCTCAAGCACATGACATTGCGGAAAATGCCGCACTTAAGATACGCATATACATATATTATTAATGTTGATGGCTTTGCTTAAATGCAGCTTGGCGCTGTGGTTTCTTGAATCATTTACATTCCTGAAAATGTACAAAACTCAGCATAATGAGCGCGTATTATACCCTGTAAATCGGGGCGTTGGGGATTAAGCAATTGATCAATCTCTATACACCTCGGAGGCATAAACATGCTTCATAATTCAATGCCTCAATTATGGAATGTGTGTGCAATTTGTGGCATAGTTGTAACTATGTTTAACAGGCGGCGAATGCAAACGAAACGAAACGAAACGATTCGGATTGAGGCAGAGAAACGCAATTAAATATACATTGCGGCCCCATTGTGCCACAGCGGAGTCTCCTATTGCTACTGCATTCATAATCGTATGCAGACTGGAGTGAAGAAGAAGAATGGGCCACGTTTCAAATGCGGTAAATTACAGTTAACGATTTTGTAGCACAGCAATTTGCTTTATCTTTAGATTTCTATCTATTGCTTTTGTAAATGTGGCGTCGGCGTTTGCGGCGGTTTGTTTTGCATGCCACACTGGCACCTCCGTGCAACATTCTGTGCCACGAGCCAACAGTCAAGCCGCAAGTTAGACCTTGGTCATTGGCCAACGCCATTGTGGTCAGCAACATGAGCCTGTATGTGTGTGTTTGCGTTAGCCCATGTTCGGTTGGTCAACAAATGTTGCAGCACCATAAAGGTGTTGAAATAACTGCAGCACAATTCGTTTTTTCTTTTTATTGTGTGACTCGCAACAGGCCATGGGTACTTTGATTTTGTCAAGCATAATGCAACGCATGGAGGTAGGCTGTTCCGATGGCATAACCTGGGTTGTTGGATCATAGTATTATGTGGAATTAATCCTTATAGTATTCTCAGCACCTGAGATTGGCTAATAGGAAATCGTCTGCCTTCTACAAAATAAATGCACACCATCAACTTAATGGACATTAAGCAATTTTTGTATTAAATCGGCTATAAGATTGAGCCTTACACCCTAAAGAGGCATATTAAGTAGCTATTAAAGAAGCATGTTATCTCCATCTCTACAAGGGTATTATGTATTCGTCATTAGAGAGTGTCATTGAGCGGTCTCTCCTATGCCATTAGTGTTGCCGCTGCCGTTGCCTTTGCTGTTAGCGTTGCGTTGGCGTGTGCCTCAATTGTTATGGCCTTTTATGGCGATTGTGTTGGGGGCGCAATGCAAATTGGCGGCGCATAATTATGTCGCTCGCACGACTTTGAGCACAATACGAGAATAATGGAATAGAGAATGAGTGGGATTACAATCACACTGTGTTTCTGCTAACAGCTAGCATTTTATTTTTTTTATTTTTTTGCATTTGCAGTGAATGGCAGTTGGAAAACCAAACTTTTCACTCAGAATTTGGTCCTTCCATTGCTTTGCATTGTCTTAATCTGGCCAGAAGTTGTCAGTTTGCCAACTCGCACCTGTCTAATAAGCAACCTGCCACTCGAACAACTAACTTATTTAAAATTCACTTTATAATGAGAATAAAGAAGAACAGGAAAAACTTTTAATTTGCGTACGCCATGACAAAAAACTCAACCAACAAACTAAAATCAACATTAAAAACCATTCCACAGATAACAAAAAAGTGTATTTTATAAAATTGTTAGCTCTCTAACACGGTTTAGTTTATTGGTATTTGCGTAAAGTGTTCAAATGAACTTCTTAATTAATATATGTTATGTTGTTTTAATTATTTATAGTTGTGCGAAAGTTTTAAGTGCTTTCCAACATTCCAAGTGAACAGACTGAGAGCATTTTTAGAAAGTTATTATTTTATAATTGTATAATAATCTATGAATACAATAAAAGCGTACTTTGAATATGTTCCCTTTATTTATTAATTCAATTAAAAATTAAGTAAACAATTTCTCAGAGTTATACAAAATGAACTGCAATTAATTATTTTTAATCTGAAACTTTTTCTAAAACTCATGATTTGTTCTTTAGAAAGATAATTCGATTTGCACAAAAGAAGCTTATTAAAATAAAATGAATATTTTGAACTGATGCTAATTTAGCATACTCGTATTAAGGAAAGTGCATTCGAAAAGTGAGTGAGCAAAAAAACATATCAGAAACTGAATGCCATTGGGGCTGGTGGTGATTTCATTTGCCACGTCGAGCTTTCAACAAGTGACAAGCAACTGCAACTCTTTCCTGTTTCTAACCGTTTCCATTCTCTTTCTGTGATTGCAGCTGATGTTGCCATTATACCGTAGAGCCCTTGACTAATGATCGCGTGCCAATGCAATGTCAAACTGCTATTTGGACAACTGGCCAGGAACAGCAGCGTTTGCTGAAGTGGCAAAGTAACTGTCACCGGGCAAAGCAAACAAATGAAATTGCTTGGATTTTTAGTGGGGGTCGGCATAAAAAATGATTTGCCAGGACTCTTCAAGCCGAGTCATTTTTTAAGCTTAGTGCTGGCCATTAAGACGGCGTCTTAATTATATTTACATTTTTTGCATATTACGAGCTAGCTAGCCCAGAGTCGAGGCTGGTGGCTTTTGCTACTGTTTCTACTGCTGTAAGCTGCAAATTAATGACTGCATTTTCGAGTGAGGCGCCAAAAGGACGAATGCAGGCAACCTCAGTAAAGTAGGCAACCGGCTGGTAAAGCAATAACATCCTCAGCAGCGCTTCTTTGTTCACTTTCTCATTTTGCAAAACTTTGTAATGCGCAGATTAAAATTTTTGCGCTGAGTTTGCTACTTTCTTTTTATTTTGTTTCCTTTTTTTTTATCTTCTTCAGCAACCTTTGCAAGGAGTGCTCCAAAGTTTATCGGCGTGCACAAATTGTGTGTGTTTAAGTAGAAGTTCCGAATGAAAATAAATCATGAATACACTCACTCTCTTCACTCGCCTGTGGTAGCTGACAAGAATTCTCCATGGACTAGACTAAAATTTTACACGCATCTCGCATTTAGATTGCCCACTCAAGCAGCGCAAAATTTATGGTTTAGCCATACTGTACTATATAAATCAGTGCCACCTGACACTTGAGCTTAAATTAGCGTCACGTTTGTGGAACTGAACTTTGCCCCTGGCTTTTCTACTCGCTTAATTCTATTATTTGCATATATGCTTCACGCCTAAGTCAGCAGATAAGAGACCGCATGTGTGTGCTCAATTAATTTATATAAGCAAATCTAAATGCATAATACCGCCTCTCACTCGCAAATATTTATTGAATTTGTAATCAGCTTATTGGATCGAAAATGCAGCCCCCACAGAAGCGTACAAACCGTTTATGACTTCCATAATTAAATGAATGGCTTTTCGTGTAATTATCTTTATACATAATGATGTGCATATAATAATAATTAAGTTACGTGCGGTGTGGTTAGTTTTGACAAACGGACCTTATCAGTAAGTACCACATTGCGTATACGTGATGTGCAGCAAACAAACTTTGATTATTTAAAAAATATTTATGTGCGATTATAAAATAGCAAAGGTCCAAATAAAAGGGGAATTCCTGGTTCCGTAAAATGCCTTTGCGTTAGAAATTATTTATAAGCTCCAACTAATGCGCAAACTAAAAGTAAAATAATTGAATATTTACTGAACAAATTGATTGATGAAAGCCGGAACAAAAAGGGATCGATGTGAAAGCATTTTGTTTCTAACTTAAGAATCGATTATTGTTAGTCATAAAAGTATTTGAAAACTTGTTTAAACCAAAATATACAAAAATATGATTTTTTTCTCTTTGATTTTACATTTGTCAGTCCATTTTTCATACGAATAAACATTTATACTTCCAATATACATATATTGGCATCACGCAAATGAGAAATAATACATCATGTTGCTCCTCTCGCCACATACACTACAACTTTAACTAATTGCCATCCCTCAACCCAAACCCAGCCCGAGAGTAATGTTTGTCTGGGCATGCAAATAATACGCATATACACACATACATATATACTATATATGCTGCTTTTTTAGACAGT
The DNA here is from genome assembly GCA_035044025.1 of Drosophila paracracens. Lineage (NCBI taxonomy): Eukaryota > Metazoa > Arthropoda > Insecta > Diptera > Drosophilidae > Drosophila > Drosophila paracracens. Next base: position 3,987,450 of record JAWNMN010000435.1, on the reverse strand, counting down.
GCGAAATCAATTTGAGTTATTGTATTTGCCGTTCAATATGCCACAACCGAAAGCTAAAAGAAAAATAAATATTTTAAAGCAACATACACACACACATAACCGCACTTAGTCAGCCACATACGCACACACACACACATATACGCATGGCGAGGCGGGCAAGACTTGAACAGTTTAGTCGATGATTGATATGGCATTGGCCGCTGACGGTGGACGGAGGTGTTGAAGTACTGGCAGCATTGTCAAACTTTGCACACGCTTTCAACACCCACATATGCACACAAGCACACACGCACACACAAACACACCCGCACACCCGCACATGTTCAAACACAAACGTCGAGTGTCAAAGTTTTTTGTGCCTGCTTAGCGCATTTGATGAATTGTTAAAAGAAAATCGCGCGTATGTGTAAACATTTTGGTCTATGCCGCCAAGCAAAGGGAAATGGATGGGACGATGATGGAGAGCAGGGGGGAGGGGGGAGGGGGGTGGCTTGTGGTGCCTGTGAGCCAGATGCTGCTGATGATGACTGCCTGCCTGCCTGAAGCCTGCCTAACTGATGCCTGATGCCTGCGTGAGCAAACAGGTACAACAACAACAACAAAAAAACAAACAAAACCAACAACAACAAAAGCAAACAAATAACAAGAACAGAAGCCAACGAAGTGGAAACTCTCTTGTTAACTGAAATTACAATCCATTTAATGTTTTGATATTTTAAGCGATTGCGCTGCGATTCTCATATCACTTGTCATCTAACAAATAATGTCAATAAATTTAAATAGATCAAATACACTTTGTGCGATAACAGGCAGCTGAGCAGCTATAAAATGCCAATTTAATATGATGCGTATATAGATATATACATATGGATAAATACTATATTATGTATACCGTATTGAATACCACACAACAATGCAGCTTAGACAACTCTTAGAAGTTAGGGCACAGCGTATTCGTACGTGCGGCAAAACTTGAGACTTCTTCAGCTGGCAACGTTTTTGCAAGCTCTTCACTTTTAATCTGCCTTCTGCCAACTGATGAGGGAACACCGACGCACACACACACAAACATATGGCTGCTGTCAGGCTCCTGGCGCCTAATCCATGCTACGGAAGCCACATTTAGAGTGTGCCACACACACAAACACATAAACACACACGCACGCATACATAATCACACATGCAGATACTCAGTTAACTATAAGCTTACTTACTGCCACACACACACACAATACCCACACACACACACACACATACGCACTCATCACATCCAATCATCAATCACATGCTTTGGTGATTCATTGATAAGCTGCCTTCTCCCCCCTTCCTTATATTTCTGCTGCATGGGCGTGGCAATCATGTTAATAAAGCCGACCATTAGCCATGAGCCTTGCCTCCTCAATCCCTTTCACTTTCTACACCCCCCCACCCACAAATTGCCATTCAGCTTTAAGGCAGTGCTGCCCTTAAAGCAAGTTTCTTATTGAAAAATAATAAAACACAAATTTATTGTATGCTAAGTAAATACGAGCTGTGCAACATTTTGTTTATTTAACAATTTTTGAAAATCAATTTACAATTTTTTTTCGGTCAATGTTGATCGTCTTTATTTTTGATGTGGTTAGCCCGGCAACAGGCAGCAGTGGTGTGTAAACAAATGAAAGTTTTTCGCGGCTGCCAACAACAGATGCGAATTTTTTCACGTTCCCCTCCCTCTCCCCCTTTGTTTGAATGTGTGTTTTTTTTGTGTTAAAAAGCGCAAAACTTTTTTTCATAAAATCCCTGGGATATGGACTTCATTTTTTTTTCGTATGCCCTATACCAATCAACAATTGGGTATTAAATGTAGACTCATTTACCATGGAAAATATGTCGACTCATGCTAAATCTGCATGTTTTTCCCGGAAATATTTGAACGATCGATTATAAATATGAAATTTAATTTAAGCTTTACTGCTTAATACCTGTCGAAAAGGTATTTTGTAGTTGATCAGTAGCTTGTCAAAACAATTATGCACCAGTCATTCCCGTTACCAACAACAAAATCATGCGCCATTAGTGTCAGAAGTGTAATTGTTTTTCAATCGCTTTGATAACACACAAACGTGTCATGCATTTCACACAAATTATTTCGAGTGCGCATTAAAATCACTCGAAATTGTCGAGTGCTTTAAAATGACCCAAAACAACAGATGAGTGTGTGTGTGTGTAAGTGAAAATGTTGTGCAAAAGGCATTAAATTTAAGCTGTCTACTTGTAAACATAATGCCTACAGGCAAAATGCCGATAAAGTAACGCATATAAGTAATGCCACAAAGGAATCAAAATGTGTGCCAATATTCTAACCAAAAGACACTTAAGCACGTGCTCTTAAAAGATCTGAGAAGCTAATGGAACGCTCCTGAAATTGAAGCAAGGAAAAAGAAGACGCATAAATATCAAATGTCTTTGTTTTTGGCTAAGTTTTTGTTTTAAATAAAGTGAGCTCATCGAAAATCAATACAAAGTTTCATTCATAAATCAAAGAATTGATAATATTTTGTTACCCATTCGGCTAAAGTTAAAATGAGTAATCGGCTGATAACAATTCTTATTACGATAAGCCTATTACTTGAGATTATAAGGTTGAAGTCATAGCAGTTATAATCTCAACCAATATACATAAATCCGTTGAGTCAAGAGTTTAAATTAAAGGTTAACTCATGTCGAGTTTTCACTCTCGAGTTACCTGAAAATGCACTTTACAAAATATGTTGTATGCTTTATCTAATCTAATAATTGCGCTTACATTACAAAGGACTCTTTTATTTGTCCTCCTGCCAATAAAATAACGTTAAAACCCAATGCACTATAAATATACCACTGCAATAAACATTAAACTGCAATTTAATAACTGAGATTGAATAAGCCGTTTTATTTGATTTGCTGGTGTTCATTCAAGCCGTTAAGTTCATATTGTGCTCTCCTCTTTGAATGCTTCTTAAAAGTGACTGCATTTGCATATCATCTCAGATACCTATACTATAAATATATATATATATATATACAATACAAGAGCATTCTTCACAATGCAGTCAGTCATATAGATATAAAAACTGCCTCGGGCTTGATTTTAATAAGCAGTCAGTCACAGTCCTGCGTAACCCGTAGAGGGGAAGTGGAACAGCAGATCGGAGGGAAAAGCATTTGAAAACGTGCCAGGAGCACCACATTGTAAGATTTGAAAACACAAAAAACAAAAGAAAAAGCACTGAAAAAAATCCAGAGGCAAAAGGCAGTCAGAAACTAAAGACAGAGCGAGGTAAAGCGACTCAAGCTGCGGCAACTTCTGAAGGTTATAAAATAATAATGAAGACAATTTCAATGCTCTGCACCTCCCGTTTGTTGATATTTGTTGTACAAGTTATGTTGTTATTGCCATTAGGGTTGTTCGCATTGTTGTTATTAGTGCGGTTGTCCCTGTTGTGGACAGCAAGGGGCAGCAGCCAGCGCACAGCCAGAGAAGCAGCTAAATAAACAAAAAACGCGCGTCACGTCACATCATTTCCTGCAGCCATTTTATGTCTTGCCTTTGATTTTGCTTGCTTGCTGGCTTGTTTCAGTTGTGCTCTGCTCTGTTTGCTGCTCCTTATTTTGGCTCTGAATATGTTGCTATACAAAAAAAAAAAAAGGTAAAATTCTTCAAATGTTTGTTGTTTTTACTTTTTATGGCAATTAGGCGTTGATTTTTAATATCATTGTTGCTGCTCTTGTTATTGTTGTTGCTGTCCCGCAATAATACACATAACAATAATAATAACACGCATACGCCCTTCGGTGTTTAATGGCCAACGTGTGCAATTCATTAAAGGCAACAACGTAAACATCGTTAATATTAAAGTGAAAAAATACGAAATTCAGAGAATTACATGGCATTTACGTATACTTCTGACTATAGCTAAATTAAAGACAAATGCCAACAGATCCAAATGAATACTTGAATACAATGTTCAATTGAGCTACAGTTTATCCTTCTTGCTAAATATAAAACTTGTTGAATATTTGACCTTTGGTATTTAAATGGTAACATTTCTTAAGAAATATATATATACATAAATTCTCTTACTAAATGCACACATATACATATGTATTTGTTAAGTCTCCTTTCACCTTTAACCTTTAACTAAACTAATTTATTTGGGATTGCTTCGCATTTATCCCAACTAAATGCCAATTTTATTAATTGTTTCTCTGTTTGGCTGAGTTGCTAACGAAAATGCATTTAATTAACGTCTTTATTTTCCCCATTTCGCTTCTCTGTTTTCTCGAATTCAGATTCAGCTAACATTCGAACGAAATGCGCTATCCTCTTGGCAGTCAGTTCAAAAATCAATTAGAAGCGGAACATGAATATAAACGCACTTGAATTCCTTTTAGCCAAGCTAATAAAGTGCAGAAAGCGCTTTGCGTGGCTGCTCGGGCGCTAATTGGACATCGAGTGGATTACTTAGCGTAGCTCATTTACCCATTCTGAAGGACCAAATTGGCAAAATCTCGAACACAGACCAGTGAGTGCCCAAGCCCGGTATCTGTCGACCGAGTACATGCATATCCATTATCATCCGCTTGAGATTTCCATGCACATAATGACTAGGAGTGAAGGAAGTACTAGACTCTTTGGATGAAAGGATGACAACATAAACATGAACTTGTGCCAGTTTTGCAATTTTGCTGCTTGTGGGCTTCCTTACGCTTGATTTGTTGTGAACTGGCACACACACACACAAATACATACCTACAGTTAGGAGTTACATTAAAAGAGCGCTTAGTTTATGCTTCGTTAGTCAGCTTGGACGATGGACAAGGCCTCATTCTGGCGTCAAAATGCCTCGTCTGAAAGCCTGAGAGCCTGAGAGCATGAGCAGTCATATGAATGCCTCGGCGCGCCATCAGCGAACAATGGAATCAAAGGGGCCAGGAAATGGGGCGGAAGAGGCAGACTGCGCTAAGGCTGCAAAGTACCTTATATATGCAGGAAGGCAGGCAGACGGGGAAGGCAAACAAGCCGACTGCCGGCGACAGGATGCGGTCACAGGATGTGAATGGCTTGTCTACGGCGCTGCTGCTGCAGTCGACTGACCAGCAACGACCGTCTGACTGACAGAAACCTTTGTAAACAGCCACAGGACGCACAAATACATAAACACATAAACACACACACTCACACACACCCACAAACACACACATATATACATAAGGAATGATGGTGTAAACAAACCTCAAACGTATAATGAACTTACAGAGCCTTGCAGAAAATCCAGCAGCAGCGACCTTAGCTCGCTGGACTTGTTGAAACGCCGTTTACCCAACAGCCGAGCACAACATTTTAAACTTTCACATTCAGTCTTATGCACATACTCTTAACCATTAGCCAAAACCAAAAGCGGTCCCAGTTCCGGCATCATCTGACAAACCTGTCGGTCAGGTGTCGCCTATTTGTGTTGCAGTACCCGCAACCGCTTGAAGCTCGGCAGCATTGGTTTGAATAATTGACCATAAAAATGACGTCTGACCACAGAAAAGCAACTCAAGGGCAACAAAGCAACCACAAAGGGAGTTGTCGACTTGAGAGATTGAGCGACTGACAAGTATCCTGCAGTAAGCATAACGTGGGTCACAAAGTATGCAAATATGTATCTCAGACTCTTGAACTCTTATCTACTTTAAAATATTTAAATTCAAATTTAAATAAAATTAATTTAAATAAATAAAAATATAAAAAATACAATATTTATAAAAATCTTTAAATTACGAAAATAAAATTTAAATTTATCAACTTTATTTGCAAATTGATGTTAAATATAACGAATTATGCAGACTCGCTCGTCAGTTAATGTCTATCATGATTTTAACGGATTTTGCTACCTATATTCATCCAGTCAACGGTTTCAGAGTGTGCTAACAAATGAATAAACAAATTTATGAGGCGCAACCACAAGGGTTTAAGCACCCACCAATCCCGCTTCGAATTTGTTTTAAATTCAGCCCAGTGTTTAGCTCTTCCCGTCGCTGGTGAAAGACAGAAATGTTATTTGCATAAATCATTGGCCGAGGATTGATTATGACAAAGATGAAAAGGCCGGCCAGCGATTTCAAATCCCTTGCACGTAGCTCATTTATTTATGAATTTTTTCATGCCACAAAGGTTGCCAAATCTAGTTGCCTCCACCCACGTATCTACAAATGACAGCACATTAGCCGCTGCGGATGTTGGCCTTTTCATGGTTGACTGCACGCCCGCTTGGCCGACAGGCAAAAGAAATAATATGAATCAGGAGCTGAAATGGAGCCCCAGAGAACGACTGGCTAGCAGTCAGCGCTCAAATGTCAATAAATTCATTTGAGGTTATCTCTTCCAGACAACTTAATGTGCATTTTTATGTTCTATCCTTGAGTTAAATTTCAACTATGTTGAATTCTTAGGAATTTCCTCTGCATATAAGTAACAAAAAATGCATAACCAATTTCGTACACTTACCACAAATCACTGAAGTGGCTTTCGACTTGAGTTGCTTTTTATTGGCTGCAAAAAATGTAAAGAAGAATTATTAAATTGATTTTCAATATTAAAGTTATATATTTATTCAATAATATTTTCTTCAAATGACTTAAATGCAATAATGTAAAATTCCTTTACTATATATAAAAATATATAATAATATATAATATATATAAAAATATTTAATATTTTAGCAAAGCATTTTTATAGCAACTTAAAGAATTTTCTTTCCCCTAATTTTTTTTAACTTTTGTAGGTTTTAATTATCAAAATTGGATTTTCAATGGAACAGATGACCTGTTTTATTACAATTAAATGAAAACATGCTAAATATTTCAGTCATAAATAAAAATGAAAATGAATGAAATGAAATTTTTTCATGTTTGAAAATCGTTATTCACTAAAAGCTATAAAATGCCACAGAAAACGACAATCAGAATTTGGTGAAGTCCCTTGAAGACTGCGCTTTAGGTTCTATAAAACCTATAAAATCTTAACCTATAAAATTTAAACTAGCAGTTAAAGCTTTGTGGCAAGGTCAAAACAACAATTCCGATGATTCTATCCCGGATATTTATCTGGGGCGAACTATAGACTTTTGGGGGCGCGAACCACTTGGTTAGTATGAGAACGACACAAATAAAGTCGCATATGCTGACTGCTGACTGCTGACAGCATTTGATGAACCTAATAAACTCTGAGCGAAGTGCCACTCTCAGCTCTCTGCTCAGCTGCCAGCTAACGCCAATGCCAAAAATGTTAAATAAAATTTAAGCACCAAACAGACATTTGTGGCCCACAGCCATTGCCGTTGCCATAGCCGTTGACGTTGACGTTGCCAGCAATTCAAAAATATCTTTTATTGAATCTCTGTAACCCAAAAGCCGAAAAAAGCAAGCAACGCACAGCGAGTAATTCAGAACTATGGGGGCTTGGGGCTTGAGGCTATGGCGGGTGAAGCACTGCATAAAAAAGATTAGCAGAGGCCTCAGTAATGGGTCAAAGTGTGGGCGTGTACGTGTGTTTGTGTGTGTGTAGAGCGAGCTCAGAGTGACAGCTGTCAATGACATTGAGCCACACTCCATTTGCAGCAAATGTCAGCACACATGTACATATATATATATATTTGTAAATTGATTTTTCTGTAAATACATATACACACACTCATGCTCCTCGAGAACTTACTGGTATGCTTGCGCATCGGCAAGTTTCGCTAGCACTTGCAATGTGCAATCTGCCTTACATTTCAGTCACACACTCATCCACACACCCACTTACTACCCCAAGCGTATTTCGGCTGTTGAATTATTTATAGTTTTTTTATGTCATTGCATACGTGATTTTGCATAAGTTGCTTGGCGCATACAATTGTGGATGCACTTACCCCCCTCTATTCCACTGCAACCTCCCGCTTTGATTGTAGTTTACAAAAAGTTACATAAAATAAATGAGTTTCTGTGTAAAGTGGAGATGATTCAGCTAACACTGCAACATCGATTTTCAACAATTGATGATACCGCCAAATACGAGTAGATAAATCGCTTGAACAAATGCGGCGATATATTTGCAAATACGAAAACAGAAAATGAATTCGTGAACCTACATGTTTTACGAACAGCCATATAAGATAAGCCATAGAGTTAAGATTAATAGATACATTGACTGAAAAATAAATGGATTAAAGCAGCTATAGATAAATAATAAAAGCTTAATCGATCTTATGTGAGCAAAGTGTTAACTCGTTTTTCAATTACACATCAATATAATATAATAATATAATATAATATAATATAATATAATTAACCAATTTCATATACAGCCTCGATTATAAGTTTTTCGTTTCCATATTTAAAAAATGAATGACTTGTAAAATTGACTAGTTGCTTAAGTTTTTATTTTATATTTTTAACAAAAATATAATACATGATTTCCGTAATTGAATTTGTATTTTTATATTTATACACTAGAATTCTAAAAATAGCAAACTATAACTCTGTTTTACACGTTGACATTCAAAAGGTTGTCAAAATGCTTATACAACTTAAGCTTATATTTATATATTATATTTTTGGGTACATTTGATAATAATCCAGTTTTGGAGACATACACTGCGTTTTACACATTTACTTTCCGAAAAAGAAGTTCTTTGCCGAATGCTTATACCTATGTAAATAAATTATTCTTAAATACATTTGAGTAAAAGGTTGTCAGTGTCTCTTAAAATATTCTATGAAATCTACAGTACATGTTTATTTGTTTAACAGACATTGTGTGTGTACAATTTATATGGCATTTGAGTTTATGGCTCTGACTTTGTTGGGTTAAAGCCCAGTTATTTCTGTTATTTGCTGCGCAAATTGAATAATATATGGAAGTCCTAATCTTATTGTACACATTCCAGGAACGCACTCAACACTTGGCAACCATTCAGATGCTTACTGCCCAGAGCAAACACTCACACACATACACACACTTTTTATAAACACATAAATTCTTGAGTAAATGTACTGTTAAACCGTATTTTTTACACCACCCACAGACAAAGTGTGAATGGAAATGCGGCCTGCGGTTTAAAAGGCAGCCTAGACAAAAGTATGCGAGAGTTCGAGAATGGAAATGGGGATAGTAGGTGGGAATATCGGTCTACAACTATTGAAAATACATTAATGTAAACATTACATAACCTGAAATGGAGTCAGCGTAAAGGTGTCAGAGGGACAGGTGCAGGAAAAGCAGCACACAGCAGGCAGCTGGAAAATTTAGCAAATAAAAGATAATGAATTTACCGGTAGAGCTGGTCAATGCTTCGGCTAATAAATAGCAGACTGACACGCAGCTCCGCAGCAACACTGTACAAAATATCGATTACAGGACACGCGACACGACCAGCAGCAGAATACAAAGATACCAGCAGCCACAGCACCAGCAGCAGCAGCAGCTCGTGTTCCTGTCCCTGTTCCTGCTGCAAACCAAAATTTCCAACAACTTGAGCCATAAAATTTGAAGCGATTGTCGTAAAAAGTAAGGCAGATTGTGAGTAGGCATGGGCGTCCCACATATAGTATCAGCAGTCAGCAGGCAGCCCAAAGACGACAAGCCTGGCAGGAGGCCCAGACGTCTTCTGCTGATGCTGCGTCTTAGCTGTCTGCCACTTAGCACCAACGGCACACAGCTGCAACAGCAACAGCAACGGCAGCAGCAGCCGAAACAGCTTCACGTTTCGTGCAAAAATTTCACTTTGGGCAGGGGGCAGCAGTTTTATTTTTTTTATAAGTTTTTCTGTAACTTGTGCCAGCACATGTGAACCTCTTAAAGCGTTCACCTGATGTGGCAGCTACATGGGGCAACTGCTCCGTGGCATTTATATTTCGTGCTCGCGCTGCACAGTTGCCTAATTTGCCAATCTTAATGTCGACCATATAACGGCGCCCAGTTGCTGCTGTCAAATCTACAGAGAACAAACTGTGCGAAACTCATTTTCAAAACCAGCGCTCAAAATCCAATTTAGAAGGTTCAACACAGATATTCCCCCTAATTAAGTACATTATATGCTTATAAGATTTTCTTAGTATATTCAGGGCTGCTATCAAAAAATTATTATATAGAAAATACTAAATTTGTATTAGCTTTAAAAATGCTTGTTTCTAGATCGCCTGGGCTCTGAATACTAATCAAAAATACAAACATAAAAGAATTAAGAACCTTAGACTTCTCTATATAAAGACAATTTCTCTATCTAACCCACTTTTATTTAGGTACAAGAAAAATGTTGCCAGGGCATAAAGTTAAAAAAAAACCTATACATTTTTATATATTATTAATGGATAATAATAGTACCTTCATCACAATAAAATTTTTAGTTTCATTTTTCGTAATTGAAACCCAATTCCCATAGATGGTTAAATTTGCACATTTCGTAGCATGGTTTTAGGAGTTTCGACAAGGGTTGTGCATAACACAAAGCAGATGCCAGTCAGCTAACTGTTCAAACACTTAACTACACAAACACACCCTGAGACTTATACACACTCACACTCTGCCCCCGCTCGTCCAGAGCATTGACGCGCATACGCTTAGTGCTTGGTCTTAACCCGAGGATATGAAATCTTGTAGCTGACATTTATGTGTGTCTTACTACAGCTATGGCTATGACTATGGCAGCCAAGTATTAATGTCCTAGCCAAGGACAAGGACCCAACAGTGTTTGCTACCCGCTCCCCGTCATAGACCCATACACTGAATAAATGTGCAAATTCTCTTGGTTACAGCTGCAGGCCGATGTGTCTGAGTGTGTGTGTGTGTGTATGTGTAGGTGTGTGTGTTTTGTGTGCTTCTGTGTTGACATTGATTGCGTGTGCGTGTGTTTCAACAACTTTAATACTCATAGTAGTGTGATTTTAATTGAATCATATGCAATCGTGATATACCCCAACTGTCTGCATATTGGGATATCTTCCCCTTATCCTTTTCAAATCCCTGATCCTTTTATTGTCCCCCTCTGGACAGACACGCATGCACTTGTTGGACAGCATGAGCTATGCTGTAGGTATTCAATTTGTGCACATGACATTCTCGTGTTTGTTTTGCTTTCCCATTGCTCTTCCCTTTTTAAATGTCCCGGCGACAGGATTTAGTAGCCTTATAATTGTCAATGGTCCATTAGGGCCCCGTTTTGCTGTCCTTTGCCGAGAAGTCTAATAAGAAATGCCGCCTGTGGTTACGTCAATCACTTGAGCTGAACCACAGCAGCTGTGACTCTTGAGATGATAACGTGACAGCACGACATAAAATAAATCGAAAGATTGTCGGAGACAATACAACAAAAAAGAAATATAAAAGTAAAGTTAAAAAAATATATTTTGGCTTAAATTTAGAATAGTAGGCACACAAAGTATAAATAAAAATTATTTATAGCTAAATAAATAAATACATATTAGAGTTTCAGAATTTAAGTAATTCCAGAAATTTGAGATGTAAGTGCCCTCGCGAGATTTCCATTTTGTATTCATTCATTTTATATGTTCTTTTCACAATATAAAATGTAAAATATAACTCAATTGGGGCCTATATATATCGTAGAATTGCCTTAATACAGAGCAAAAAAAAACAGCAAAGCTTTAGCTGTTTGTACACATGTATATATATCGTTATTTTTGATGATTTATTTTCAGGAGCAGGTCACGCATCCATTTCTATTTCCTGCTGTCGGCTAAAGCCAGCCCCCTCTCTCTCTCTCTCTCCCTCTCTCTCTTTCGCCTCTCTGTGTGAGTTCTGTTTATGATGGTCGTTCCAATTATTATGAATTTGTGCGGCGAAATGTTATGGGTCCTGCCTGTTTGGGGTCTGTCCACATGTCCGGGCGCCAGGCGAGCAGGTCCCATGCATATCTTTTATTGATAGGATCTGGGCAGGCAAACAGAGCAAACAAAGCGGAAGTCACTGAGACATTTATGTGAAAGATGAGCAGCAGTTGAATTTGGATTGCGTGCATATATGCCCATATTGATATATATATTATAGAGTATGGAAAATCAATAAATTAATGTATTTAATGTGCCTGACTTAATGATTGCATGTTAATTCCGCGTGACTTGTGCTAACTTGATTCGACCCCCTGGAAATTGCACCTTGGTATTTCAATTAAAATGCCAACTATACACATATATGATATATGTATTCGGTGTATAAACAAAATGAATGGAAAATGCGCAAATATTTGTATTGTGTCTGGACATTGGGGTAAGGCAGCTACCATAAGAATGTGTGTTTGTTTGTGTTTGTCTTATGGCCATAAATTAAATTAGATTTCAATTAAATCGTGGGATAACAAACTCATCACAAGTAAACAATGGCATTGAATCAATAAACATATTGATAAGTCGGGCTGGAATATGTATCTCTTGAATTTTAAAGACAACACTTGAGCCAGTTGCAGTTGCTGTTCAAATTTGACAAATAGCTGCTATAAAGGAGATCACTTTCAAACTAATTTCTTGTCTTGGTGTTAATTAATTGAAAGCAGAGAAACTACGAAGACAAAGCCTTGCTACACAGCACAGGGCTGCAAGAACCAACTCTAAGCTGAAGACATCTCTGCCATCTACCAGCCAGCTGGATATTCAGGATACAACTGCTTCCTCACGTTCATCTCTCTGCCACCGTTGCATGTGGCTTGTGCCTGGAAAAATGTCACATGAACCATATGCAAATAATACGAAAGCATGCAAAAGAAAAAAGAAAATACAACTCTTAAGGAAAATATATAAAATACAGAGCGTAATACTAGTAAGCGAGTAACAAGAAATTGAAAACGGAAGGAAGCACAAAGCAAACAAGCGCATGACATGCAAAACACAGGCAAACAACTCAGACGGGCTGTATATACCCAAGACTCTGTCTGTATTCGAGTCTCAGACTTAGTCACACAGTATGAGACAAGTTGAGGAGACATGAGCCACACAACACAGCAAACTGAAAATTCGCTGATAAGCGAGGCGTGCACACCGGAAGCAAAAAACCCAACCCAAGCTACAAATAAAATGTTGAATGTGGCACGCCAACAAGCGAAGCCGAAATGAAAAATCAGCTTGGAGTTGGTGCACAGCAGAGTATTCGGCTACTAAACAGTAAGTAAAAATGTTAAAGACGAAAAACTATTCAGTATTATCACATATTCTTGCGAAACACTGACTATAAATTTAAGCTATCATATGCGCAATATATTCTTACCATGTCTTGCAAATAATAATAACAATAAAGTTTTTATACCACGCAATTTAGTCATTCATCTTTATTAAGCTTTGAGAATACAGCAATGTGATATGACGCTCAAGCACTGCGAGCTAATAGACTTATTACCCCTTAGTGTTGGAGAGTCAAGCAAGTTTTGTATTTCAACAAGTGTGAATAAACATACATTTCAGCACTCTCAAATGGCTGCAGCCAAGTTGGCTTCATTTCAAACTGCTGCACTTTTCAAATTATATAGTAATTAGATTTTTAATACGGCCAAGAGCATCAAATTAAAGCCAACAGCAAAAGTGTGAACAATTTAATATATAATGCAAGTGGGGGGGAGGCAGCAGCAGCTGGAGGAGGAGGAGGAGGAGTAGGTTGGTGACGCGCGTTCAATGTTAGTGCCCAGACCAGGTGCCATGGTCTGCAGCCATTAGTACATTTCTATTGATGCGAACTACTCATAACAGGCAGTACCATACAGCCAGGCAGCCAGCTAGCCAACATGGTAGGTAATGGCCCTAATGGCACAACTCCAGTGCAGCGTGGGACAAACACTTAAAATCAATACAGACCATTAAAATGCAAGCCAGCTGAAGCACAATAAAAACAACAAGTAAGAAGAATAAAGAAAAGAATTGTGGCACTAAACGCGGTGGTTGCACTGAAGGCTGCGTTGGCACCAGTCAAGTAATGTTAAGTTCAAGCGGCAAGGTTGCTGAGGACCTTTCGTTGCGTGCAGTGCTTGATTATGTTTAGGCGCTGCAGTAACCTCCACCTCCGAGCAACCATAAATAGGCTTCAAGGCACAAATGGAACTAACAGTAAATCGTTGTTTGGTTTTCTAATCGATGGAAAAACGTAGCGCGTGCCACTTTAACAAGGTCGAGGACACATGGCAAAAAAAAGGGAAATAGGCGAATTTATGGTATGCCACAAGCCGACAATAGCAGTGGTTCTACGCTTTACCATGTGGGTGGTCGTGCTGCACAACAAACCCACATACACACACACACACACACACCAACTCAAATGCAAATATGAAACAATATTCGCTATGAGATTTATGTGACATGCGTTGCCAGCGCCAAAAACATTTGCACTCACTCCTGTATGTGGGCGTGTGTGGGTGTGTATTTGGCGGGTGTGGCCTTTGTGGTGAACACAAGAGCATCTCCAGCTGCGACCCGTCGCTGGAGGTGTCACACTGCAGGCAACGTTCACAGCTTTTCTCACAGCATTGCAAAATCCAATTAAGACACTTTTAAATTAGAAAGCTGTCGCAAAAACGGGGCCAAGAAAATCGTTTCTAATTATTTTTCTTAGAATATCTTGAGAAATTTTTATACATAAAATACATAATTTGGAAGTAAAAGATGAAAATATTTTCAAGACAACTCACCAACGAGCTTTCAACAACCATATATTGAGCATCCATCCTTCATAATATGACTAATACATGGAATACTCAGTCATCATATTAAAGGATATTTAAGTTTATCATTTTAGCTAACCAACAATTAACAAACGAACAATCCCATGGTAACTTTTCATTTCCCACTAATCTAAGCTATGCATTTGAAATTTTACAGGTTTTTAGCAAATCAAATAAATTTTTAATAAAGTGAAAATATGGCTTGTTACATTTGGTGGTGGTATACACTTAATCACAACTAATTAAATATTCGTTAAATAATAATACCTAAATTTAACTAACACGCATTGTTTAAGTATCATTTCATTATCACAAACACACATCTGAAATTTATTATGGAATTAGGTTAAACTGAATTTATGAATTTGCCCAAGTTCCAAGTTTTCATAAATGATTAAGAATTATAATGCAAAATACAGCAACATTGACCACCAATCAATTTGCCCCAACGAGCCGCAAATACCACAAATTTCTAATGGAAATATTCAAAAATAAGTTATTCGAGTTTGATCGACAAGATTATACTCTTTATCCACTGCTGAGGTGCCAAATCAGAAAAAAACGAAGTCATTTAATCTTTTTTTCTTACAAACAAACTTTTAGTATATAGATTGAATAAATTAATTAACTTAACTCAAAAAATGTATGTATGTAATGTGTATCAAATAGATTTATTACAAAAAGAATTACAAAAATTTACCACAAGCATGATAAATATATGATTTCCAGCTATAATGTAAGTGCTTATCAGGTTTTTTTTTCTATATTTAATAAAGTTTCCACAAATTTATTACACCCTTTTAACAATAACGTTATGCTAAAGGGTATAATACATGTATGGGTGAACTAACGCTAATTATCAAACAACCAGCAGAGGTAAATTTTGGTAAATACGAATATATATTCCAATTATATCAATGAGATCAGAAATTGTAGCATACACAATCATTATTTAATTAGTGAAACACACCAAACCAATACGCATCACATTTAATTGCATTAATGGGAAAATCTAATTATTAAACAATTTTCGGTTGTTGGGTGCAAATATATGTAAAGATTTGACTAAAAATCTGAAATTCAGACAATTTAATTGATTGATCTTTAACTGCTCTATCTATCTATAAGTAAAATAGACCAAGGACGGCCTTGAGCAAGCAAATACTTATGAACAACCAACAGCTTTTTATCAGCAGCGGCGAGCGATAGTCAAAAATATCTAAAAAAAAAAAATATTAAAAATGACTAAAAATATGAGATTACAGGTCAGGTTGAAACTAGCTACGTCTAGGTCAGTAAAAAAGAATCACACACTCGTATATGATGCATGTTCTCCGGATACTGGAAACCATACACTCAATTCATTTAGTAATAAAAATATTTGAATTAGATATATAAATATTTATGCCATTTACTATTTTTATCATATCGTTTGCCGTGTCAATGACTTTTATGAATTGCGGTCGCTTGGCAGGCATTTGAAATTACGTATACGCACTGCTGGCCGCTGGCAATAAATGTGTAATTAAAGCGCCAAATAAATAATTGGGCAAACATACGAAATGGTATTCTAAATGGACTTCAGCACCCACGGGATATATACACATATTCATTGCCGATCAGAGTAGAATATCACATCCATTTGCAGTTAAGCCGAACAAATAAACAATATACAATAGCAACTGCTTGTAAAATATGTGTTTTCCTTTCTGACTAAAGGCCAAACAAATCACATGGCTATTAATTTTTATTAACTAAATCTCACTTGTGCACTTAAAGTGCCTGACGAACAAAAAACCGACGAAAAAAAAAACAGAAATAAAGAAACAAAAATAAAATGAGAGAAATGAAACCATTTACTTCTGATATGAAGCAAACGGCCAGCGTAAGGAAAGCAAAAGTGAAATCAGCTTATCAGTAACATAATTAAGCAGTGATAAAAGTCGCAGACACCCCCTCAGCCCGTACTCAACCTGCCGCACCACCCACCCAACACACTGTTGACCGCCAAATGGCGCCGAAGCAACTGATAAGCCCAGGCCTATTTTACTTATTTATATATGTATGTATGTATGTGCGTAGTATGATATGACCGTAGGTAATATCAATTTAGATTTGAATTTAATTTATTTACACTGCCAAATAAATGAGACGGCCAAATGTTTATTTAAGGCGGCGACTCAATGAATAACTTTTAAATGATTCAGTCATTCAGAAGGTGACCAAGCTAACAGCTGTTGAACTCAACACTTTTTTAAACGATACAAAAGCGATACAAAGTTCATAGATAAAATAATAGAATGGTTGATTGGAAGAAAGTCCAACAACTAAGGGTCAAAGAAAAAGAAATATATGGGTTAAAGATAGCTCGTTTATTATAAAACTACCATAAAAACAAAATCGTAAAATAAAATAAATGATGTGTTTTGGACGTGGATTATGTTATTTTCCTGAGGAAAGCCATTTCCCCAAAGCTGAAAATAATTTTTAATTCGAGTATAAAACGAATAATAAATGAACAGACCAGCAAAAAGTTATTACCCACAATTAAATAGTTGAAAGTCAGCCTTGAATGAAATTTGTTGTCTTCTGCACATTTCATATTTCATTCATTTTTCAGACACTCTCTTAACTTTAAATTCAAAATCGTAATTGGAAATTAGAATTATAATTGGCAAGAAAGAACAAGAGTGTATCCATGTTTCCCCAAGAAAACAAGGACTTTAGACAAACTTCAAAAGCCAACCTTCAGCAGGTGTCCTGTAGTTTCGAGCTCCTCGGAGACATTGACTGTCAAATGCATTCTGAAAAAGATAAATATATTTATCCATTTACGACCAACTGTGCCAAAGAGAATACAAAAGGGATAGGATGTAGACACAAAACGAAAAGAAAAGAAAAGAAAATAAAGGAAAAAGTAGAAGGACAAGAGAAAAGTTTAATGAAACAGCAAACTAGTTGACAAAAGCTGTAGAGATTATAAAAATATCAATTTAAACGCTCAACTTTTCTCAGTTGAGCAGCTTTGTACCTGAAACTGAAGCCGAAACCTTTTAGCTGTGTAAATTGAGGTGCAACAAATCGATTAAATGCCAAAAGCAGACAAACAATGGGCTGCTCGTTAATGTTGTCGACATTGAGATGTTCAATCCATTGGCCAACAATGGAACTTGGGCAATTTGCATGTTGCAGCAAGCATTTGTACAGCTGCCCCTAATTAAGTGCGCTGCACTGTGGATTAACTAAAAGCACACATAAGCCTTGTTAAATAGGATGTCTCTCTCTCACTCTCTCTCTCTCTCTGTCTCCCTCTCCCTCTCTCGCTCAGTTCCCGAGACGAACTAATGCTCGAGGCAATTCCCTGTTGAAAATGTCATACAATGTTGCTGTCTAATGGAATTTCAACGTGCCGCTTAAATGCTGTTCTTGTTGCAAATATATGTCCCAATGCGAAATGCCAAATTCGAGTTGATATTCAATTTGCATTTGCGAACAGCAGGCAAAATTGTTGGCTAGAATAGTTTTCATGCAACAATTGTTTGCCCCAAATGAATTGTTACGAGCTCCAATCCCCGCTGGGGTCAGCTTGTATGCACAGGTGGTCAGCGAAATAGCAATAACAATAATTACTAATCATTATTATAACGGTAGTGCTTTTAATTGCTAGCTGTGTTTGATTACCGCCTTGTTTACATATATATCAATAAATATAATTAATGAGTGTTTGCAAAGCTGCAATCGAGAGAGATATAGGAAATTGTATTGCATCAATCATAAATATGTAGGTATATGAAATGTATACAACTGGGAATCGATGCAACGATTAGAGTTATAGATTGAAAAACAATTATATGACAATTTTTATGCATATTATATGACTTCAACTAACTTTTAATGACCACAGCTCAAATTTCTAAGTACTTAGTCAATTTTGAAGCTGAGTTTCATTTTTCCTTTTCACACTTTGTTTGGGTTTGCTGGAGAAAATAAAGAAATATTTATGAACAGCCTTTGACAGGTAGTCGTGCATTTAATTTAATTACGGGCTTAAACTTATTATATATCAATTAGCGAACGATGTTGGCAACTTTAGCAGTAAGCCAGCAATTATGCAATCAGTTGAAAGATGTCTACAATTAGTTGGCACCAACGCCTCCCCTCCCCAGGCCATATATGCAATTAGCGAGGAAATTGAAGTAGCGCCACTCGCGGCTGGCTGGCTAGACATTCACTTTGATTAATGGCAAACAGGAGCCGAACAACATACATCCTCTCCCCCACACCCACCACATCCCCCACCTGAGAACACACAAACACCTGAGAATATGCACAATATATGGCCACTCAAGCATTCAGGCGTACATTAAAAGCCAGTCACATACACACACTCACACACATATATAAATATATATATATAATGCACCCTTGAGTCTTTGGCCAAGTCATACTACTTTAGGCAGCTGCGGCGTGCCAGGCAGGATTAGGTCGTGGTGTTTGGGCATATGAACAGATAAGTGCAACCAGGCACTTAATTCCGACATGTTTCGGTTCGGTTTTGGTTTCTGTGCTAATGACTAATCAAAACATAAACAACAGCAGCGTGCCCACAACAACAGTTGCTTTTGTTCGACCAATTTAATTAATGAAAAGCCAAAACACTCGACCAATCCGCTTAACAAACGATCTCAATTAACATTCCAGTTAACGGCATTTCGAGTAGCATATATATGCATACATATAGACTAAGCCACCTTATTAATTTGCAAGCCACCTAATGTGTCTATTGCCTGAAACAAAGTACTCTACAATAGAACCACTCAAATCGAATTTACATTTACTCTGCCAAGGTTTACGGCATGTTTATTTATTGAGTACATTATAAATGCGGAAATCAACTGTTTTGAAAAGAATTATTTTATATAATCACAATTATAAATAAATGTTAACAAAACATGCGACTAAATGATAAGCTGATAACAAAATCGTCCAGACATAAACAAGCTTATTAATTACAACAGAGTATTCAGATTAGAAGTGTTGGAATTTAGGACTGTGAAGAAAATCAAAGCAGTCTCAATTTGTATTTAATGCGATTAATTACTGATTAGATTCAACATATTTGATTGCAAGTTCTTGATCAACGCTGACCGTAAATTCATTTAAGTCTTGACCACCATTCTTGACCAAGAGCTGTTCACATAGTCAAACTGCTGGCAGTCACAGGCGAAAGTAGTTACCATCTCAAAAAGACAAACTTTTAAAGCTGATTTCGCTGTATGGCTTTAAGTAAACTTTATGTCAAGCACTTAACTCTTTGGCGAGCGACAGTTGGCTGGGGGTGGCAGAGGCGGTAGAGGCAATCGCTTGGGGTTGCTGTCAACAACAACAGAGAATGATCAACTTTGTCAGCTGCCAGCATACTGAGACTGATGATGAGCACCAACAGCAGTCGGCAGTCGTTGTCAGAGCAGCCGCAGAGTACAAGCGCTTAAAATTGCAATTATGGCATTTTAATACACTGATGAGACATAATTGGCAATTCTGCTGCTGCTGCTGTTCGGGTAGCCAGAGTTTCCACTAGTGTACTCAAAATTGTGGTAAGCCATCAATGTGTGTGTGTGTTTGTGTGTGTGTGATTGGGTAAGTGACACATTGCCGCAAATGCGCCCATGTTGCGTATACGCAATGCGAGAAAAGCACTCACGCGATGCGTATACGCAATGTGAGCTGACGGAGCAAGGCTCGGGTTTTAAGATTGATAGCTGGATCAAATGGTATATCGCAGCATGTTAAGTGGAATGTTTACGTGTTGTTGCTGTGATGTGTGCACTGAGATAAAAAACGCTGTGTGAAAAATGTAAGCACAATCGTAACTGATACTTGATTTATTAATAGGCATACACATTTTTGAATCAGATATAAATCACTAATTTCAATCATTTCCTGACTGATAAAGTATAATTATAATTTCTTAATCATTAACATTCTCTAGCATTATTATTTCATTTGTTTTAAAATAAGAACAATCGTACTTATTTGATATTACGCCCGTTTCCAATTTCTATTTCATATTTCTGTATTTTGAGCATAATGAAAAAACATGTTGATTTTCTTAGTCTAGGAGTTATGGCCTTTTGCTGAATGAAGATTTATAGGATACTCTGTTTTTCTGAGTGTTCACACACATGTGTGTGCTGTGTGTGTGTGTGTGTTGCTTTAATTACGCCCATTTGGGCCTTCTGTCTACAGGCCAGAAAGTTGGCAAAGGAGCCGCCGTCTCACATAGGCCTGCGAAATTAAGCTTAATGGTAGGCATTAATTATGCACAGAATTAAGATATATTGTGCAGGCCGCAGTTTATTTTGCCTATGACCAAAGTGCTTCAGTGTGTATTACTGCAATTTGAATTAATCAATTAAAAAAGTTACGTAAAAATATAAATAAGTTGAAAGTGAACGCTTAATTAGTTTTTCATAAAAAGTAAAGAGCGGATTTTTCCCACATCTCATTATGTCAATATTAAATTATAAATAAAATGAAGCAATTATAATTCAGTTACCAGTTTCCTCATGTGATGACTGCATACACATTCTTAAACTGGCCTTCGCTTTGGGGGCGGCAGTTAAATCCAGCCACACCCCTTTGGCCATTCACAACTGCAGCGTAAATCAATCAGGTTATTTTTTTTATTGATATGGTTTCAACTTGCCTTCAGGCATTAAATGCAAATATATATATAACATATATTGAGTGTGTGATTTATGCAAATTGCATAAGGCAAATTAAAATTTTAAAAGCCATTTAAGTTGAACATTAATTTTTGTTGAACTTGAGTCGATTAAGTCAAGCTCATCAGTGCATCGGCTTAACTATAATTGAGCACAATTGTAATATTGTATGTTTTGCATTATTATACTATCTTGCATTCGAAATTTGAAATATTGAACTTTTAATATTAATACACTATTAGTTATTATATTTAAACTAAATAAAATAAAATTTGCAATAAGATTCATGTTACTTTCAATCTTCTTTAATATATCAAAGAAATGCTTTTAGCCTTAAGTCTCAAATCAGTCCTTGAGTTTAATTGCCCCGTGTCGCTTTAATGTATCCTGGTAACTGGGAATATGCTGCCTTATAATTAAGTTGTAATTAAGTCTGATTCGAAATTTGTAGCTGACTGTCCCAGATACCAAATAATTTTAATTTTCATGACTGTCCCAGATACCTTATTATTTGAACTATTACAATAAATTTATTCTTTCTTAACTTACTAAATTTGATTTTATATTAAACTCATCATTCCTAAATTATTGCCATAATATGATTTGAATAATGCAAATGTTGCATACCGAAAATCAATTAAACGTTTCGCTATTGATGAAAGTCATCGTTCATTAAATCCAAATCAATTGTTCTGAGAAAATTTAATGGTTTTGATGACATCTTTAATTAAAATGTGAGTTAATGAGAAATGCATTAATCCTATTCAATTCATTTCAGATTGTACACATTACAATGTGTATTAATTAATAACATTTGCCATTTATGAACCCAAACAATTAGTTAAATACACAAAGCATTTGGCTCTATTTCAATTCCAATAATCGAATTTTATTTACATTTACGACTGAGAGACTCAATTTGCAAAATACTCATCTAACGTAAATAGTTTGTTGCAAAACATTGGCAACATTACAACACAGTGAAGAGGCTAAATGGCAAAATGTAGCCAAGGACTTTTCCTGGAGTTGATAGTGGGGTTATGACTGGAGACAATCATTTTATTGAGGTCTCAGGATCTTCTGTGTGCGATTTCTCATTAGCAGTGACTTACTAATTAACATAAGTAATTTGCTGAAACAGCAGCTCTCCTGTTCTCCGCCCCATCATATACATGTTGAGGGCCACAGCAAAACTGCGCCCAAGGCGCACATTTTACGGAGGCGTGACACGGACACGTCGGCTACAGGCGGACGCGGACGCAGATGCCACAAGTTTAAAGACTTGAAACTTGAGGAAGCAGCAACCACAAATACCTGGCAGACAGCTAATCACAGTCGAGTGGGTGGTTGAGTGGGTGTCTTAGTATCAGGTGGTTGGGCGGTGCGCTCATTTATCTTTGCGCGCGAATAAACACACAAAAAGCAAACTGCAAACGACAAAGAAGACAACGAAAAGATGGCAAGATGGAAAGAAAGCACAAACAAAGAAAAGGCGCATGGCTTACATGATGGATTTCCAATGGCATTAGATGCCTTGGCGAGCAAATGATATTTTGTAAATAATATAGGGAAAACGAGGCGGGGCGACGCTCTCAGTGATAGCGACCTGGGCGGAAATTAAATTTGGTCACGTTAATTGCCCCCGATTAGAGCATTTCGGTCATTATGATAAGCGCCGTGGCTATAACAGCCAGCTAGCCAGCTAAAGTCTCTGTACATCGACAATGGCAATGAGTGGGCGACCGACTGTGCGAATGCGTGTGAGTACACTCATACACATACGAATGCACTCAGTTCTCTGACCTTTCGAATACAAAGGTCTGTCTGCATGCACGAGTAGGCAATAGAAGCGTTTTCAAGTGGAGAATTTGTAACGATTTTCGATATCTTTTTTTGCGTGCGGCGGTTTTTCGGTGATTAATTATTAATTAATTAAGAGCTTTTTGTGGAGCTTAGTTTGCCTTCGTTCATTTGGCAAAACGTTAAGCTAAGGCCAGACGACTCGTTGCTCGGTATATTTGCCCAAAAAAATAAATGGGAAGACTAGTTAGCCAAATACCGAGACCGGCCCACATCCCCCACACTTCATGACATGCTTTTGTCTTGTATGTACTCTTTTGCTGGAGGGTATAAACAGAATACCGAATGAGTGAATGAGTGAATGAGATTTTTAGACACGTCTTACAAATTGCGAAAATCTACGTAAGCCACAGTAGAGATAATGTGATTGGTGGCTTCAAAGGTCAATCTAAATTTATGTTCCGGTTCCGGCTAATTGAAAAAACTGTTAGATTCGTCACTTTTGACATGACTGTGGCTAAAGTTTCAGATACATAGTTCTAATCAGAATTTTTAGCCTTAGTTTAAGTCAATACTATCACAATTCAAAGAATTTAATCAATATATGATTTGAGTTCTTCTTCCTGACTGTTTTGCACACTGATCCAACTAGCCAAGTGTGGTAGTGGAGGGACAGGTAATGGTTTGGGGCAATTAGGGGAAATCCAAAACAGTGGCTTTTGTGTACGTTTCATTTTATGTTGTGTATTTGCCGGTGTCTGTCAACTTTATTACGCATACGCCCTGTTGTCCTTTCACCTTTTGACTCTCGTGCGTTGAACGTATTCAATTTACAATTTCAATTACCACAGGGCAGCCTAAACCTATTCATACACCATTTTTTAGTAATTGATTTCCCAATGTTAGACGCTATAGTTGGTTGCCATTCGAACAATGGAAAATGATAAAAGCATTCACACAATCTAGATATTGTTTGTTCAGGAAATATTCAAAGCAAATTTTTGTATGCGCCCGCAGATTTTTGTACGAGCATCTGATGAAAATTCAACTTTTCTTCTCTCAAAGACAAAAATATAATTTCCATAACTTGTGCAAATGCGAATACTTAAACATATTTTTGTCAGGTGGAATTTCATTAAATACATATGTCCTGGAGCCGCAAAACATGAGCTAAGTTATCCCATGGTTTTTGGCTTGCAAATAACATTTGTCTTGCTCACAGCTGCGGGCCATTTGCTCGACATCAAAAACTTAATAAAAGCAATCTTTATGTTATTAAATATGTAAAGAAAGGAGAGCAATACAGCCTGGACCGAAAAATTGTCGCTCAAGTGCTATCAAAGAGTATTGTCATCACTTGAAAACACACATGTCGTGCCACATAAGATCCTTTCACCGCAAACAGGAAAGAAAGAATGAAAGAAAGAGTTTCATATATGCAGTTGTCAGGCACTCCTGGCGATAATTATCTGCACATGAGCTGCAATTAGTGTAAGTGCTGCACATGAATTGTTTTCCATCTCTTGGCAACGTGCTCTTCACTTTTCATGTTCAAGGCCGGCTCTTATTGCTGTTGGCTCTCGTTGTTGTTTGTCAGTTAAACACGACAATATATGCGTAGACTGCTGCTCTGTCAGTTGCTCAGACATTTAGACAGTCTGTCTGACTGTCTGGCTGAGAGCGTGCTGCAGTTGCCGCCATGTTGAGTTTTATTTGAAATTGTTTTTCTTTTTTTTTGACAATTAGGTTTGTTTTTTTGTAGTTATATTTACACATGTGTCTGCGCGTGTGTGGGTGTGTGTGTGGGTGTGTGTGTGTGGGGGGGAGGGGGTACGTGCATAATGTGGGCTAATTTAAAAATACATAAGCAGAGGCAGCACATGTTAGCGCCAGCGAACCATTACGAAATATTAGCACTAAGCAGACAATTTGTACCTTAGCGATATTGGGCAATTACCTGGAACTTTCCGCATGAATAAAAAAAAGCCATTTTAAATCTTTTAAAATTTAACCGGAAATGTTTATACAGAGCAGCTGCAGACTGCAAGACTGACACATGACTATATAAACGTGTTCCAAAGAAATACTTGTGCCTCACGTGGCACCATAAACACTGCCGCCTGCGCAATATTCTTCTGACAGTACTCGACAAAAATACATTTTGATTACTTCTATGTGTAGAACAAATTATGTAACAGAGCAAAACAATTTAGAAGCTTTTGACATAAACACATATTGCTATAAAAATAGAAGTAAATGCGATGAGCAGTAGTCCTTTTGAACAGGATAAATCACAAAGTGTGCTTTTTATTTGACTACATTTTATGTAAATGAAATTGAATGTTTCTTTGCTATCTTCTGTTTTCAAAATAAATAAATAAATCTGTTTTTATGATAGTTTTCAAGAAATGCAAACATATTTCAAGTGCTGCTGGAACAAATATTAATTCGATTTTGAAATGTGAAATGTAGATTTTCTGATGCAAATAAGCACAGATGTTGTAAATATATATTATTTATTTAGTTGAACATTTCACAACAACAATTTAAATACTCTTGAGGGCAGGGTTCAAGAAAACATTTCAGTAAAAACTACGTAATCATTCAAGTTCAAGTTCCACATTTGATTTGAACTGCATATAAGTAAAAAAGATGTACTGCGACATTGTCGAAGAGTACTGAGTAGTACAAGTGCCTTTCGTATTCTATAATTCATTATTTTCCTAGGCGATAAACTGAAGGGGGTGCTGACATTTTACTCAAGTATTCTCACTACAATTTACTGTTAGAGATCTTGACTTGTCAAACCATTTGCTTATGTGCTTAACGCAGCGATAACGAGTGTAGGCAGTTCCTAAAATAAATTAAAAAATAATAAAAAAAAAAGAAAAATAAAACAATGTGTCAACGCTTAAGTTCTGAATAACCAAATCTTTATCTAACAACAAGCATTGGGGAAGGAAAACAACTTACATTTGGTCAACTTGCTGCTTGTATACACCTTGTGGCACCGACTCGCTCTCTCCAGCTCGCACTCTCTTTGTTTCCGAGTTGCTTGCATAAATTGCGCAAAATTATTTTTTAAACGCTTTTCAAAAACTTGCTGAACAGGTGCCAAATGTCGCCCTGCGCTTATCGCACAAATAATAATCAATGTTTTTAAAAAACGAAAAACAAAAAATTAAAATAAAACAAAAATCTCAAACTATATATGTAAATTGTGTTGATGTTCACAAGCCTTTTAACTTTATTATGATACCATTTTATTCAAAATTTATATGATATTTCATTCAGCTTTCTTACTTTTTATTTTAAAAGTCGATTCAACGCCACAAAAATATTTCTTTGTCTGTTTTTTGTTCAATTTCTTAAGAGCACTTTTTCATTAACATTTTTGGCATATTTTTAATATTTTGGTTGTTTTTTGTTTTCTTTGGAAATTGTTACGCGCACCAACAACAACAATTGCACTTTTTGATTATTTTTTTAATCGGTACACACAGCAAAAATAGTTTTGGTTTCAATAATTTCCGTTATATTCGTGTTTTGGTTTCTTTCTTCTTCACTTCTATTTATTTAATACGGCAATTTGAATTTCACACGCACATTGCCGTTATGCTGTTGTTGTTGCTTTTGTTATTTTGTTTGGTATATTTTTTTTAATATATTTTTTTGGCTTGTTTGATTTTTTGCTGACCGTTACGCGCAGCCCCAAAAAAGTGATTTCAAAACACAACGCGCATGGAAATTGCGGACGCGTCGCAGTCGCTATTTCCCGTCCGCCTATTCACTTGTCGCTGCCTGATGCGCGCACGTTGAAAGTTTAACTGTAAATTCGGAACACACTGCCAACGACAGAGCGACCAGCGAGCAGCGAGCACCGAGCACAAGATAGCAGGCGACAATGGCGACGTCGGCAGCCAACAGCAGGCGAGCAGCGCCAGCAGCCAAGAACCGATGAAGATGGGGAGCAGCACTAGCAGCAGCAGCAGCAACAGCAACAGCACTAGGCAACAGCAGCAGCAGAGGCGCCAACACGCCTCGTACCTGTTTGTCGGCGTAACAGCAGTGGCACTGACAACAGCCCAGCTCCAGTAACAGCCACAAAATATTAACAGCAGTAGCAACTGCTCTCTCTCTCTTTCTCTCACACACATTGACGCGCTGTTATCAGCGGGCGAAGAGACAACATTATCGCTGTGTGGGTGTGTGTGTGTGATTGTAATGTATCAGTGTGTCAGTGGGTCGTTCGGGCTACCCTCTGTTAATAAAGAGAGAGCGTAAGCTTCGTGCTTTTAACTTACGCTCGCCCAAGCTCTCTCTATCTCTCTCTCTCTCCCGCTCTGTGCGGTATTCAGCATTGGGTGCTCATTTATCGCATGCGAGAAACTCATTCGAACGAATGGAATAAGATAAGAAACTTTTTAAAAATCTTGCACAGCCCGCAAAAGAATCATGTTATAATTATTATTTAGTGAGCACCTGGATTTGCTTTTTTAAAATTTAATATAATATTGAGTTTTACAGAAATTACACTTATTCAATTTAAAAATGGCGCCCATTTTGCAAGCAATGCGCTGACTTCTATTACAGGCTGAGAGTATTCTTAACTCCGTTAAGTCAACATAGTTAACAGTGGCAAGCGATGGGAGAGCCAATCGTTAACAGTACAAATAACAGTCCGCAGGAATTCAAATAAACCATTAAATGAAATTTGCATAAAACTAATAGCTGTACGAAAAGCGACTTAAAAAAGGCTAACAATCAGCTATAAAAATTGTTATATTCATTTGAAGCGTAATTGAATCGAGATGAACAGCAAAGTAAATATTGTAGAAATATTTAGCCACAAATTGAACTACTTTAATAAAGTTTGGCCACACATGAACTCTGTAAATAGTTTGTTATCCAATCAAATAACATATTACATTAACTTAACTTGCTGAAAGTATTTCCACACAAATTATGCATAGCACATTGTTTGCAGTAACTTTGATCATCAATTATTAAAGAATAGCCGAAATAGTTCTATGCATTGAAAATGCTTCGCAGCCAAGCGTATTTCCCATATGGATTTGCGCATCATAATAACCGATAATCAAAACAAAATAAATTAAAGATTTATAAGCCAAAAATGAGTAGGCAGTGTACCAAAGAGCTCATACATAAATCTTCCGGCAAGAAATAAACACACACACACTCGCACATACACGCTCTGTAGTCGAATAAAATCACTGAAATTATTATTATTTAAACAGTGGGTAATTCATTCGCCATCGCTCGAAAACACTTAAAGTGCTGGCAAACACATACGGTTTATGTAAAGTAAGGTGTACTGTAGAGTAGGGTGTACCACATGTATATTAAACACATTTCTTTGTTTTTATTTGCGGCCTTTTATACGAGAAATTGAGTAGGAGGAAAGCACAAAAAACATGAAAGGAAATATTTCCAATCAATTGGCAAACAGAAACTAATAAAAACACGTATGAGAACATCGCGAACACCCCTCCACCAACCCACCGCGTGCCCCACTCTTCAATGAACAGCAATAGTAAAAAATAATAGAAAAGGCAACGGAAAAATGTTGTTCATTCATTAAAAAGAAAATTTTTTATTTCAATGAAAATACAAGAACAATTCAAAATACATTTAAAGTACAAGCCACATGGCCAGACAGTATGCAATTCATATGTGGACCTATACGTACACTCATACACATACATATATATATATCAAGCAAGTTTATTTTCATAAAATAATAAACGACAACAGCGATGGCGACTGGAAACAAGTACACTTGCTGCGATAAAATATGTGTTTTGAATGCAGCTTCCTGTTCAATGAAAGTGCCAAAAGCCAACATATAAAGAACGTTACAGTCGGGTATAACCGACTGAGAAATACTCTGATGTAACACAAGATAAGAAGAAAGGCAAAATACATTTTATTTAGACAAGAATTTCTCTTACTAATCTATGGAGAATTTTCCTAGTAATCTATATTGAAAGTCTGAAAACTTGATCTCTTAAATTGAGAATGCTCTGCTCTGAATTTTTTTCGTTTTCTTTTTTTTGCTAACAATATACTTTTCAAATTTAGTAACTCTTGTTTTTAAATTGTATGAGTTATATGGAGGCGTGACCAATCAATTTTTGGTTGCCGGTAAAACACTTTCATAATTTGGCGACTCTAGTTACAAATTGTGGAAGATTCTAGCAATTCAGATGAAGCGAAGTGCTGGAGGTGGGCGTGGATCCGAAATTTATATGTCAATCTCTGAGGGAGGTCACCAGCAGTTTTCAAGATGAGTGACGGAGGCAGGGAAATGGATGTCGATTTTTAATAGACATCGACAACCAAATATGGATACTGTAGCTTTACAATTTTGGGGGATATGTTGTTTTACTAATTTGTTTGGTTGCATTTATTACTTAATTATTGAATATATACTGAACATGCTGGTAATCAGCGAATATGCACTTTATATGCATTCGCTGAAGGGTATCAAAGGAAACAGAGCCAAACTATTGGCGAAAGTGTAAACAAGCAATGTGAAACATGTGGGTAGCATAAGTGTTGATATATATATAGAGAGAGGAATGCCTATAGTCAATAACACTTACTTATTTATGTCCGTCTTTGGTGACTAGGGAATTATGTACGTTGTAGCTGGTAGCACTTGGATATACATACTTTTTACGAGTTTGCGAGAGAAGCGATTCAATTAGCAGAAATGCCAAACTAAAATGCACAAAACGAACGCGAAAGTAAATGTGAAACAGGTCATAAAACATTTTTATGAAATGTCAGAAGCTTGTCAGTTTATTTTGGCGCAATGGAAATAAGAGTGGAAATGGTCATTGGCCAAAATGACATATTGTGAGTTAACGAAAAGTGATCAAAGTGTCACACCCACCCACACCATACATCATCTCCTCCTCCCTCCCCCCCAGACAGCAAATATACCGCTCAATTGGTAATTCACACGTTGCTTGTGTTGGCACTTGTCATAAGATAAGCGATTAAGTATTCGCGTACAGTAGATAATGCAAATGTGCACTGCGAATTCCAAAATTTACGAGCTGTGAATTGCAAGCAGTCAATCTGGAATAAGTAAACGTAGGATGATGGATCTGATGTTAATGAACTGGAAATTGCATTTGCAAATTATTGTCACAGATGAATATTTGATTTGGCTATCTATTTGCACTTAAATAAATATTTTTGCTTATCCAACTCAAGCTGCTAACCTTTGACATTTTAGAAAATATTCAGGAACTTTATTTCAAAAAATGCATATATGCTAAAGCAGATGTTCCTTTAGTCTAGTTTAAATTATATATTCCACATAGAAGGAATATTTTATTATATTTTTATTACGATTAAGGTATATCTTATTATAATTTTTTTTTTTTCAAAAAGTTGTTTGGCTTTATCACAGATCCAAAAGGCTCAGGCTCGAGCCAATTTGCTGCTGTGTATCCATTTAGCCTTCCTTGTGCTAAGTAAGCTTTTTATATTGTTTACTGTCATTATTTTTAAGGCCAAGCTAATGTATCAGTGCCATAAAAAATTTAAAAATGAAGGCACTACCCAGAGTTAAGAATAACCTTTTGACCTACGTCAACGTAATATAAACAAGTCAAATGATGGCATATTTCAATTTCTCAACTCTTTTATAAGTTTTTCACCAAAAAGCTAATGCAAGTTTTTGATTAAAAGTGTACGTAACTTGCCATCATCATTTTTTTGGATTAGGAAATTAAAATGCCTGGAAAAAGATATAAAAAAATGAACAGCAATAAAAACCGATGAGGTAATGTCAATAACAGAGCGTAGCGAAGACAAAACTGTTGCTGAAGTCAACAGGAAAAAATCAAAATTATATAAAATGATTGCATATATATAAACATATATGCATCAGTGTAAATACGCTGAGCAAATATTCAGTAGCAGCCTCAACCGCAAACGTTGGGCGTTAGCGTTAGCGTGGGCGTGGCATCGGCAGCTATACACGAAATTGAATTTGATTTATGATAAATTCACAATGATTTATGCCCTTTGAGCGCACATTTTTCACGGTGTCCAGAACTTAAGCCGATCGGGCCAACCGCAAAATCAACCCAAAAAAAAAAGCAACATAAATAGCATTTTCGCATAATTCAATTTTTTTCTCGATTCAACTAAAATACAGACTGCTGCTGCTGCTGCTGTTGTTTCTGCTGCTGGCGGGATTTATTCAATTTGATGTCGATTCGGTTTGATTTTATCCCCTTTATCTTTTCAAGCATTGAAAAGTGTTTGCGTCAGGAGTTAGAAAATCTGTTGCCTACTTTTGTGAGCTCCATTTGCCGTTACTTGATTTCTGTTTTTGTTTCGGTTTTGTTTTGATTTGGGTTTGGTTTTAATATGCATGAGGAATATCTGAAAAGCCTTTTGCTTGGTATATTTTCACTTGTCAGTTTTACAGCACTCAAAATACCCAAATATGCTTTTTGCTTGTGTTAGTTCAAGCAAATTCCTTACAGATGAGTTGCACAATTGTGAGCAACATCGATACAAATTGACAGACAGATTGCTTGCGATTGTATATATCTGTTAGTACCAAATTGAAACTCATCATTTGCCCATCTCTAGCTGACATTGGCCTATTAAGTGTCCTGTCAATTTGTTGGCAAAGCTGCAATTGAAACTTGTAGCGTAAGCTGCTGTGATTTATGATCTATTGTCAATAGAGCAGCCAAGAATATAAATCTCCTAATTAGCCCAAGGCAAAAATTATAATAACTTTAATAAAGATTAAAGTCTGCAAACTGCAGAGACTAAACAAACAGAAGTTTTTCAACTAGCACAACCCGCAGCCTAATCCCAAAAGTAAGCCAAAAGCGAAATTTTAATTAACTTCAGCTGTTCGTTTCGTTGACATCCAGCATTAGCAGCAGCGGGGTCAAAAGGCAGACCTTTTTGTAAAGCACCAGCGAAATTAGTCCAAAATAAACACATGCACACATGCCAAGTTTCCAAAATACCTAATCCGCCCAGCAATACGCTTGGATACCTAGAAAAAAGTCTAATTTAATTGAACCGAGCCGACGGCTTTGTTTTGATTTAATTTTCCTTTTTTTCATTCTTGCCTTTTTTAAATCAATTCTATTTCTTTCGTTTAGTCACGCTGTCAATGTTAATTGATGCGCAGAAGAGTAGCGAAATAAGCCCCGTAAAGTCTCATAAAACCGACAGCAATAAAAAAAAAAAAATACGAACGTTGCGTATACGCCGTGTGTTGCAGCATTCTGTTGACAGCGCCAAAATAAAACTTTATAGCTAATTTATTTGATTAAATTTCACGCAACGAGCTGCGACTTTTATCCCCTTTCCCCTTGCTTTGAAATGTTTGAAATGTTGAAATGTTTGGCTGTCCTGATTGCTGCAAATTGATAAGAAAAACAGGCAGCAGACAGCAACTACAAATGGACAGAAGGGACAGTTGAGTGAGAGGGCAGTCTGTGGAAGATCAAAGCATTTGATTCTGACTTGCAGACACCTTGAAGCCTCGAATATTACTATTTACTTGCAAATGTGTCAACTCACATCAATTCAATTAAACAAATGGCGGTGGAGGCATCACAAATGTGATGACAGCAGCGACACTCGGATGCTTAACATTGCGCATACGTCGTGTGTGCCCAAAAGTATGCAAAACAAACGTGACAGTTTGACGGTAAAAAATAAGCAACAAAAACAAATAAAAACGATGCTGTCAAAAATTAGCCAGACTTTTAAATACTCTGCTTAAAGAAAATACAAAAATATTCTATTTGATTATGCAGGCAAACTACAACATTTCTTGGCTAGATTTTTATTGACATCAGTAGTTAAGCTATTACCCAAACGAGTTAAGCCAGCAGCTTTTACCTGGAAGTGGCACTCAATCAATATACTCTACTTCTCTTTACAAACAGAGCGTATTAAAATGTAAGCAGCGCAAACACGAAAAACGAAACACGAAATGCGAAATGCAAATCCCAAATGCGAATTTAGCATACAAAAAGGTTGGCGATGAATGAAAATGAAGGAATTGCATAAATAGCATGCATAAAAAATAAGTTAAATCGCATTATCGCACACACACATATAAACACACCCACACACATTAACATACACACACATAAACACAGAAGCACATACATATGGCTCTGACTGCAAAGTAAAGACAATTAAAGCGGGCGTCACCTAAACTGAGGCAGATGGAGAGAAATGGGTAGAAAGGGGAAAGAAAGGTGCGTCAAGTTGGCCCAAGCATTGCGCATTTCACAACACTGGGTGGCGGCACTTAGTTGGTGACGGTTGAGATCGGTTTGGATCTGCGTGGAGTGCTCTCAGCAATATAATCACTTGAATTTGAATGCCGCCTTTTAAACGCTTTACGCTGTCCCTGCAAGCCCTGCTTCATGGTATTCACCTTTGGCACCCTCGTACGAAGGGCTATAAAAATTTTCGAGTTGAGTTAAAGTTGAAGTAGCGACTGTGGCATGTGGCACATGACTGCGTGTCGCGTATCTAGTTAGCCGCTGCTCTAATTCTGCACAAGTTAATTTACGGTCTTGAATTCCTAAAAGTCAACCAACTTGTGGGCGTTCATAGTAACCGCCCACGCCCGCACAGTCATCAAGGATAAACAAAATAAACAGAGACGAAGAATAAAACCATAACGAAATATAGAGCAAATTGAATAAAAAACATTCATAACGTTGGGCGCAACCGCAAATCGCCTGAGGCCGAAGCCAGAAAATTGCGACACTAGAATAAATATAGTATAACGGACGCAAATATTAAACAAGCAACTACCCTCCACACAGACCCATTGAATGCACTAATAAATTTCAAATATTCCCAATAAAATAATTACTGTAATGGCGTAAAAAAAATGTTTTTTAATCTACAAGTTGAACTGCTTTATGGTTCAAGGGTATAGATTGCAATTATTTCCGAACTGATTGTCACTTTAGCAAATATACCCTAGTCAAACAATTTATGGGCACAGTGTATGGCAAATATTAAAGCCATGAAAAAATTGTAACTAAATGGCGAAAGAAAACACAAATTGCAGCCACCATCAAAACAGCAGCAGCAAGAAGCCAACAAGCATAGTGATTGAATTTTCACGCATCAATAGTCACGGCAAACAACAGCAACTACAACAAGGAGCACGACTACAACAACAAACACAATCATAATGACAGCCCATAAAACGAACAAGTCACATTCCAGCAAATATTATGAAGTTGGTTTGGTTTTTGCTGGCGCTTTAGCGGCGAAATCGAAAAGACATCAATTGCTCGTATTTAAGAGCTACGTTTTTATCCAACGCAGCCAAAAAGTATGCTTTAATTTCTTTTGCTGCTCAATATGGTCAAACAATTTCAATTTATGGCAATTTTTGAATGAGCCAACAAATTTGCTAGAACGCAAAGTTCACTTTTAGTTGAGAATGTGGGACTACCACGTATCCTATTTTAGTATTTTGACTGGCTTTAAAATAGTAACAAGAAAAATATTTCAATCCAAATATGCAATAAATTTAATAATTGATTGCTTTGGCTTTAGTATTATTTAAAGTTATAAATTTGTTTTCAAATGTTTTCACAGTAAGTAGAAATTGAAAAATATTAAAGTAAAGTTTATCGGCATGCCTCGCCTTGTATATATTTAAATTCTTCAAAATATATGCATGTCACTTATCATTCCTCGCACACTCCACACTAGTGGTTACACTTATTACTTTCAAAAATATCAGAATTGTTAATTGTACTATATATATTACAAAACTAACAAGGCAAATATGATCGAGAGTATACGAATTGGAATATGAGCGAATTTTATATTACCTGCCTGCTGAACACATTTGTACAAAAAACAGCAAAACACCTGCCGAACTGCCTGCATAAATGTCTCTCATTTATGGCCTAAATGTGTCCCGTGGTGTTGTATCAGCTTTGGACAGTCTGTGGCAATATTTTTGCCATTTTCGATCTGGCAAGACACAAAGTCAAATGAAAAATTCAGATGTTGTGCTTCGTGTCATGCTGAGTTGCCAATTTACAGCTTTAATGAGCAAGTTAATTAGCCAGCCGATTTGCTTGGGATCTGGTCTGCGATATAGATTGTATCCTGTGGCAAATTGCGGGCCATTCGCTTAGCGCCAGCAGGCGGCAATGTTCAATTTCTTAAATCGAGCCTGGCCGTGCTCGAAAAAAAATACTGGCAATCAAATGCAAGCAGACAAGCGTTTTATTGAATTGGCAAGAGAGCGGCATGTCGAATACGTTGCTTGAGCAAATGACATGCTAAGGATACACGCTGCGGCTACATGATTTTCCTTTTCACAAATCGAACGTTGGTTCAAAGAAAAACACAAAAATGGAAAGTGAACAAAAAAAAATATACAGCCAATAGCCAAATGGGATGCCATTCAAACGTAGCTGCAAATCATGAAAAATGAGTCATTCGACAGCTGGCTACATGATGCCAAAAATGACCATCACACACAAATATTTCAAGCGGGTTTGTCCGTGTGTGTGTGTGTATGTGTGTTTATGGGTGTGCAATACGAGCTTTTTGAAAAATACTTGAACGCCCATCCGTGTCCAACGGCCGATGAATTCCAACCGAACTGCACATGATGAAATTGCACAATCCTTCTGAGCAGCCGTTTTGCCAACTTAATCAGGCCAAAATAGTTTGCCCAGTGAAGCTGAGCATTCAGTTTATTAGCCATCTCTATAAATGCTTAGCAGAACCTGCCAGTTTTCAGCGAGGCAAAAACAATTATTTAAACTTTATAAGAAATGTGCTAACTAAATGTTGTGCTAACTAAAGCACTACGAAAATGAGAAACTTAACGGAACAAATTATAACAATAAAAATGAAAAACTTTCGAAATCAAGTATCTTATACTAACCAAAAATCTTAACACAAATCTAAAAACTATATCAGGCATTAAAATCAATGCAGTTTTAACAAAGTTCTTAAAGTTTGCTCTCAGCAACAACAAGTTTCAAACTGCAAACTTACATGTAAAATAAAGGCAGCTCTTCCTCTTAAAGATTTCTATAGATTTAAGGATATTTTTTGTCGAAAATTTTTACATTTGCAGTTTAATTTTAATAGGCAAAAGTTTTTACGGCTATAAATTCTCACCGAGCTGCTGTTATCTGGCGAAACGTGCTGCTGGTAATTAATCATCATAAAATGCATTAGCATGCATATTGAATAACCAAAGAGGAAGTGCAAAACAGAGAAATAAAAAATGTAAATGAACATCAAAGAGAGCAATCAATGCAGCTTTCATAATCAATATTAATTAGAGAACCAAACAGGATGCTGGCCGTAATTAAAAGTTGCATCCGAAGGCAAATAAATTGAAATAGCATTTAGCCACAAAGCGTAGCCAGTCTGTTCACATTGAATGGCAATAAAATGTTTTCAATATTTGCATCTAATCAATATGGCGTATACGAAGGAACAACATAAAGACTTACAGTTGAGCCCTTTGGGCTGACAAGTGACACACAGGACACACAAACACAGTCCTTGTTTGCTCTAGTTGGCTGTAAAATTTGATTACTTTATGGGCGGGCAGTATTATTATTTGGCCAGAGGGAGCACAGGTGACATCAATTGTGGGCTTCTTCTGTCTACGTCTTTTAGACGTCTCGTCTGGATTTGCATGCTTATGCATTGCGCTTTTGTACTCAGCAAGGATGTGTCCTACAATCACATATACTCACAGATACCATTTGAATGTCCTGTTTAAATATTTGATCAAATTCCAAACTGCATGTTCGATAAGTTCTGTTTAAATGTACGGCCTCACAACATGTATACATATCTCCGTACTCTCAGCTCGAGCTAATTAAATATTTGCAAAATGTTGTTAGCCAACGGAGTGAATCCAAATATGTGGGTTCTTTTTTACACATGTTAAACTTGCTGTTAATTAAGTATACGCATTGAGGCCGATTTCATTTGGACGCCAGTTTGGGCAGTTTCGTTTAGTTTTAGCTGACTCTGCATAAATTGCCCCAAAATGCCTTGGCTTTTTGTCTCGTCTTTATTTACGCTTCTTCTCCTCCTAGTCGCTGGCCATAAAATGTTTTAAGTTAAATACCAGTTAACGAAATGTCCAAAATGAGTTTGCCAGCATATGTAAATTACATTTAAAAGTATTTTTTGTTTTTCTTCCTTTTATTTTATAGAACATCACCAGTGAATGCCTAAACACATACAACAGATTTATTTAAGGCCTAGGGTATAACTACAGCTCTACCATTCTAGTTCAGCCTGTGTAAATAAATGTAATAAATTTTCCTTAATTTTAGGGGCTTTTTTGATTTTATGGTAGAAGGAGCTTGTTGCATATTTTATAGTAGCTTGCAGCGTGGTGACGGAGGGATGAATATGCATACATGATTATGGCTAAGAGAAGGAATGGGGCAAAAGGAAACTTTTAAAAGGCCAACATGAGTTTAAAATATTCTTTTGAAATACATTAATTTGGCTGAACTGAAAGTAAACTTTCAAAACGTCCAACTTCCGTTGGCCAATTTCGCTTTTCTATATTAGCAGTATTTTCGAATAAAATCATCAGTGTTAAACTCATTAACGCCCATGAAAATCTTAATTAATTATTATTTTATTACAATTAAAGTAAATTTCATCCGAAAAAAGCTCTCATTACCCTTCTACATTTTCTATAGCTGTGAAAAATTACTTTTATAGCACAAAAACTTTCGGCAACTTTCAAAGTCAGCTGTCGAATCGTCAGCAAGGATACTGGAAAGCGGGAACGGGAGCGGGAACGGGGACTGAGCTGATAAGAGTTTCAGTCTGCCGACTCAAATTGTGTGGTAGCTTCTAATTAATCTTCAAAGTATTTACAACTTTTGTTTGTAGTTGTTACTGTTGCCTGTGAATTGAAAACAACTGTAAATAATTAATGCAACATTATACTCAATTACCGAACAACTTGCATATATAAATCTCAGAGAAGCTTGTCGACACAAAACCAGCAGCACTCAGCAGCAAAATTCGAAAATCAAAAGTTTCACTAATTAAAAGCTGTTCAAGGAACTTATAGTGGGGTCAACAGAGCTGAGACTTAGCGTACAGTACGGTGCACAAGTCAGACCACAAGTAGCCTCAAAACTGACCAGACCTCATTGACAGCCAAGTTATGCGAAACTTATATTTAAAAAATGCATTACATAAGTTATTACGAATATAATTAGCACTGCAGTTTTAGTGTAAACTAAGTATTTAAATGCTTATAAGTAATATATGCATATCTTTTAACTTAAGCTGCTGAGATTATTTATTGCTGCCTTGCTGCAGATGGAATGCATAACAACCATTATGGAAATTATTATTCAGCTGACGTTTATCAAGCGTAATGATTTTAATTCACCCTTAAACAAGATACTCTTCTTCTCTATTTATACATTGTGTGTGCATTGTATGTTTAGTTATTTCAACAACGAATAAACTTAAAACTCGCACCATAAAATGGCCACAATTATGTTGCATGCTGCACCTGTAAGTGGCATATGCAAAATTGTAATCGTCCGACAGAGACAAATGGAATGTTTTAACTTGCAATCAGCTGGCCAAGCAATAAACAACAATTTATTTTATGGCAACTAAGCAAACAAAATAGCTAGCAAATAGCAAGAGCTGCACAGCAGCAACAGCCAAACTTGCCACAAGTCCTAAAGCCACAGCTAGTCAGCAACAACACAAAGCAAAGGGTTTGAGGTTTGGGGTTTGAAAGGGGTTGGCAAGTGTGCAGCTCATTCGGGGAGACATTGTATAAACAACAATTTTAGCGGATATTAAAAACAAAGTTGGCACCGTACGGAATTCTTCTTGGCCAGGAAAAGCTATGAGAAAAATGGAGAAAGCACAGGAAAACGGAGTCTGCATCAAATTTCAAAACGTGCTTTGTCGTTTCCATTCAATGGTTAAGGCAACTTTCTACTCTGTAGAGTTTTTGTATTAGATTGGCTCTGTTATTGTTTGCCATTCATTCTCATTGAACGGCAAAGCGGACATCCGCTTGTCGCACTTATCAACGGCCCAATGTATTGTTGTATTGTCGCTATTGTTTCACCAATTCGCTTCGACTATTTTCAAACATTTCAATGTCTTTTAATTGGGTTGTTGACGCCACTGAAGCCCTGCTAAAGCTATGCCAGCTGTGATTCCACTACATTTCAACTGATTAAATTTTCATTAACGCAAACATTTCACTAATGTACCGTCAATAACGCTCAACAAGTGAGCCAAGTTGTAGGCAACATGCAAATACCCTGTATACAAATCTGAACACAGGGCTGAACTCTTGATATTTATGCTTTAGAAAATGCTTGAAGAAACTTTTAAGTCTGCCTAACTATAGAAAATATTTTCAGTAATATTTTTACTTATCAATTAATTTAACTGTATTCACATTTTGCATGTTATACGATTTTATTGCAGCACTTAATTGAATATCATTAAAAATGTCAAAACTGATCAAAAGAAAATTGCTGTTGAAAATCGGTTAAATAAAATTTTAAATCTAATTGTCAAACTGAAACAATAATTGTTCTGGCACAAAAGTATTTGCATATCAATATTATATTATTTTTATAATAAATAAAATTCTAAATTAAAAAAAAAAATGTAATTACAAAAAATACTTGCTTTGCTGAATATTTAATATTTTAGTTAAAGCTACACATATTGCAATTCAACACAAAATGAATATAACAAAAATAATGCAAATTGATTGGCAAACTAAGCTGAGATTGGATGCACTTATGAAAATAATAATATTTGCTTTTCTTATCGTTTAATATCATACTAAAAAATAACAACAAAAAATTTTTAGATTTATTCTATTTGTTTTAGATTTTTCAAACGAATTGGAAGCTCTAAACCTGTAGTTCAAATCAAAGAGTCCAAATCTCAGTAAATTTACCACCAAGAGAGTGAAAATTTTCGGTTAGTTGCAGGATCTTTGAGGCTAATGAATGCTGTTGAGAGAACCACAATGAGACCCCAAGAGTGTGCCATTAATTAGAGACCAATTTGTTAGGCGTCTGAGTGCAATAGTAGGCATAGCAGAAACATTTTCAAATTAAAGTCAAATCCAACCGCTGTTAATTAAAATTTGACATTTGGCTAAATGCAGACAACAAACCGATATTTGGCCGAATAGAGGAGCCAACAGCAGGTGCTGTGATCTGCTAATTGGCATGTGATATCTCTGCAAATCAAGCGAAGCTGTTGTCTGTCAGCACCACAGCAGACAGCTGTCAGCGGCTCAACCGGCCATCCCCTTTACCATGCCCCATTTGTTGGGCTGTCAAAAGCTGTGGCATCAACGTTTGTCTATCATTAGGCGCCAAACAATTTGTGCCAGATACGCCATAAAAGGCATCGAGCATGGTCAACGGGGGAAGAGGTAATAAATAGGGTGTCTCACGCACACTTTATGCGCTTTTAAGTGTGAGTGTATGGGTATGTGTGTATGACTGTGTGTGTGGATGTGTGTGTGTGTGCGGCAGCACTGCTTAATCAACTTACGACTAAACAAAAGCTCATATAAATTATTTAATTAATCCCTTTTGGGTTTATTGGCTGCACACACTTCAGACACATACACACACACACATACACACACAAGTTTATTCTTTGTGTGTGTGTGACTTGTGCGTGCTGGCAATCAAAGTCATAAACGTAGGTGTGAAAATGGCTGCGTTGATTGCGTTTTCGCATGAGTCTCAGAGTTTTCGAAATGGGTTGCCTACTTTTTGGGGGCCGCATTCAATTTGCAATTAAATATAAATTGATTTTTGATTGAGTTCCTCCCATTCACACTTAGCATAGGTTAATCTAATGTTCAAACCGCCTGTTTTTATGTTTGGAATAATAGTTTTGTTCAAATTCTTGGGAGTTACGGAGATTTTATGTTGCAGTATTATGAAGTCGAAGACAGGTACAAAATGATTATTTGCCCTCCGAGATATTTTGATACCCTCATAAACATGGTTTAGTGTAAAACCATTAAAGTATTCTTAGTTTTAGCCCATTTTTTTCAGGACTACAATTTGTGATCGCAATAATTTTCAATGAGTTTATATACGGAATGAGTTTATATATTTGATCTTAAGGAAAACATAATATTTGTAAGTTAATCGTGACTTAATTAACAATTTAAGTATTCAAAATCTTCTCAATACTATAAAATAATATAAGATTATTATAATAATGTAAATATGTATGAAGCCAGATGAAATATTTGAAATACTTTAAATAATAATTGAAACAAAGAAATAACTAAGTGCTCAAATTTTTCAACTATGTCAAAAATATTGTGCTAATATATTTTTTGGTTTAAGTTCCTGCTCCGCAAAAATCTAACAATTTTTTGGTCTATGCAGAATCCGTAAAAGTTATGATGCAAAAGATATTCGGTGGTAATAAAAGAAAAGCAAAACTAAATTAGAGAAATTGTAAAAGTTCGGCACCACATTTATCCAAGTAAAGCCAAATAATACTGCTTGGCTTAAGACTTCATGCAAATATTTATTAAAGCTCAATTTCCATGGAGCTGCGTATTGATATTATATTCATTTGATATTTATTTGATAGAATTAAGTCCTAAAAGATATTGCCTATTGTAATATTTATAAGTAGTCTGCACTCTTTGAAATGTTTTAACAAATCGCTACTTTTATAATGCCTTTGATTGCAATCCATGGCCAACAACTACTTGGCGCTGTCTTCGATATTCATGGCCTCAAGATAGGTTGCTTTGTTAGGGTAAACTCTTTTGCTTGAGCTCGGCCAAAAATATCATGGCCCAAATCTGTAGATGTTGCAACAATACTAAGCCCGAGCACAAGCCAAGTTCATGCCGGCACACAGTACTAAATCTTTGCTTTCATGTTGTCATTTTTGTTTGCAGCAACGAGAGAAAATAAAAAAAAGAACAGAAATATACTAAACTCAGAGCCGAAAGTTTACCCAAATAGGACGAAAACCTACATGCTGGGCATATAAATCCCAGACACATGCCTTTTATGCAAAGTTTGGATTAAGTTTTGCGCTTCTGTTAGCAGGCTGAGACCCGGCCCGACTCGTCCCGACTCGTCCCGGCCAGAGCCAGATTCAGGCCAGGTCTGCATGACCGCCCAAATTTGTAAACAATCAGAAAATGTGTCAACTTATTTCTTTGTCAGAGGGCTGGGCTAACAAATAACAATGCCCTCTGATGGCATAAGTAAATACATAGTTTAAAATTGGTTTTGTTTAGCACGGGGTGTTGTTAGGAGGGAGACGGGGGAGGCTCAAAGTGTTGGAAAATTCATTTAAGCCGCTTAGTGAAATGTGCGCTAACAATAATAAAATTGGTCGGATAATAGCGAATGATTTTAACTTTTAAAGAGCGACGTTTAAATTGAACAACAAACCGGGCAAAAGACATGAATGCCTTGGCCAAATTGAAAAGCTGAGTGAATGAGCCAAAATGCAACTGGCAAAGCGTAAAATGAAGTGCACTCTCAAAGGACTGCAGCTAAAATTAAAATAAACAGAGACCAACTATTGAAAGCAAAAGATACGCTTGGAATTCCTACCCAACACACACAAAAACACACACACACACACACAAGGAAAGTAGATCCCTTTGAACAGCTTACAATGGTCTGCAAATAAATTGGATTTCAATTTTCCTGCTGGGACTTTGACATTCTCTTGCAAAATGCTTTAA
The DNA here is from genome assembly GCA_035044025.1 of Drosophila paracracens. Taxonomy (NCBI): domain Eukaryota; kingdom Metazoa; phylum Arthropoda; class Insecta; order Diptera; family Drosophilidae; genus Drosophila; species Drosophila paracracens. Next base: position 3,944,395 of record JAWNMN010000435.1, on the reverse strand, counting down.
AAGTTACTCAAGACAAAAGGCTCCGCATTGTGTGTGTATCTCATCCCATTGGTGTCTGTCAGGCGTGTCCTGTGCTATATCCTTTTTATTAGCAAATCTGCATGTGACTGGCAAAGCGCTTGGACAGATTGTGTCAGGCAGTGTGCCTCGGGCCAACAATTAGTAAGCCAATACGAGACACACGCACCATGTCAATGTCCATTAAAGCACTCGCTAACATTTTTATCATTCCCATTTACATATATAAAACGACTGCCACTTTGTCCAAGTCATGCCAAAATAGGGCGCATATGAAAGCGACACTTACAGCAGCAGCAACAACACAACAGTTAAAATGACAGGCAACAATAAAGCAAAAGTAATTTCATTCGTCTCTAATCATATCACATTCGCCATCATTCCAAACCATGCCCCGCAATGTCAGCATTTCACATTCCCAATGACAATGCCAACAAAAATATCACACAACCAAAATTCGACTCGTTTCGAAAAAGATAGCAGCAAGTACTTTAATATATTTATTTTGATTACACGTGCACGTTTTTTACAAACCAAAAATCTACAAAAATCATAAATAAATCAATATTTCTATGTTGAAATTATTTTATAAATCCATAAATATTTGTATATTTATATTCATATACATAAAAAAAAAAAATCTCATTCGATTTCATCTTCAAAAATTTTTAAAATACAATTTTTCATATTTAAAAATGTTTACTACTTTTAGTTATTGGTTTTTTGTACTTCAAAATCTCCTCAATAACTCAAATTTTAGTTCTCTGGCTTACCATAAAATCTGGTACGCATGAACGTGGCTGAAATCTGAGAATAATTCTGAAGCTGCTTTCACATATGCAAACGCTATAAATAAAGCGGCAAATGTGTAAAGTTCACTCCGCAATTTTGTGGCTCTACACATATCTATGTGTGTGTTTGTCTGTGATTGTGATTGTGTGTGTGTGTGTGTGTGTGTATTAGGACAGCTCGTTTTGAATATGCTTGTCATTGTTGGCGAAGCGGGAACATTGCGGCAAACATTATCCACTGGCATCAGCATTCGACAGAAAGCAGCACACGTGAGTGGCACACACACGTACAGAGGAGATACTGTTTCGACTGTTTGTGTTCGAGCAACACAAGTGAAATTTCCCCAGTGACTGACAGACGATCAGCCAACTGAATGTGGCAACAACAAGAACAGCAGCAAACAGACACACACACATACACACATACACATATTCAATTGCGGCAACCGCAGTAAATTCACATCTGGGGGCACTGTTGAAGCTGCCAAAATTGTTTGCATATATTGGGAAACAATAAATTTTACAGCAATGTGTAAGCCCTTTTACCCCCAAGTATGTGCGTGGGTGTGTGTAGGGTGTGTGTGTGTGCACGTCCAACGGCAAATGACCTTCGACATTTACAGGGTTAAGGGGCATTGGGATGCTGTGTGACGTGGAGAATGATGACAAAGACAAAGGCACCAAATTGCCAGACTGTGACAGCTGCGAGCCATGGATAACTTAAATGGGTTAAAAGGATACGTCCGGATGACTCCCACTGTTGTTGCCACTGTTGCTCCTTCAGCTGCCGCTGCTTTTGCTGCTGCGGCTGCAGTGCTTTTGTGTGATTTTTTTTCTGGCTGCTTGCCGAGGATTCAAGCTACGCTCGCTGCATATTTGATGTCAACAACAATGCTCGACTCAAAGTGACAGCAAAATTGAAATGACACCGAGCCCCGTCACCAGCTAGCACTAAAACAAAAGCCAAAAAGGGCGCCCAGCAAACGAAATGCCTCTGGATATCACAGGTTTAAATAGTAGATGTTCCCAAAATGCAATTCACTTGGCTTTCAGCTGAACGCAGCATATATTTATTATATTCAAATTTATACGTTGCAAAGTCATTTGTTTTAGTAGCAATAACAATTAGTTGACTTATTGTCATGTGGTAACAGACAATTTCCCAATAGCTTTATGAGTCTTTTCCTTATTATTTCATGACAAAATATTCCAAATACTGAACTAGTGAAGCTACAGTATGTTCGTTACATTCTGAAGTTACATTCTGTGCCAATTGCTATTACCATAATTTGAGTACATATTTTAAGTATACTTCTTACAGAAATATTCAAGAGAAAAAAACAAATTTTCTAACGTAAACACATTTCCTTTAAGATCCATTGAATTTTTATGAAAAAACTTAAATTTAGAGTGGTTCACCATTTATAAATACATAAACTCAAAAAATATAAGCAATATATAAATCGATATTTAAATGAAAATACATTTCAAGGGAAGCCCATCTGCTGATCCTGTTTTAATCCAATTTTATTTTCATACATATGTATCTGAGCAAAACATATAATACGCTTAGGATTATGTATATACATATGTATGTACATTTATATGTATATGTATAAAGTAAACTAAAAAATGTCACCAAGTAATTATTTTAATTTAATATTGAACTTACAATAATTCCACACAATTCGTGATAATTGGAGCATTCGAGTGTCCTATACAATTGGAAGTTATTAAATAACTGACAGCAAATTTGATTTTCATAATATATAATAATATTATTATTCGAATAAATAAGTGTAAAAATGTTCTGTGTAAATCATGAAGAAGGAACACTGAGGAATAACAAAATTCCAACAATTTACAATTATAATCAATTTTACTTCTGTTCGTTTGCATTGCAAATTGGTGCTGCTTGCCAGCAGTAAAGGAAACAAGTAATGCAGAAGTATTTTAATGTACAAAAAAAAGAGAAAGCAATAAAAGAAAGTAGATGTGGTGACGGTGCAGTAAAAGTTTTACGTGGACTATTTTTGTTATTTCTGCTTTTTAAATATCAACAATTTTCTCATTAAAATGGCATAAGGTGTGCGGAAAAGTCGGCGAGTATTTTTCGCTTAGGGAGTTTTTAGAAGTTTGGACAAACAATTTTAATAAACATGCGCAAAAATTTAATTATATGCATGGGGGCATTCAGTATTATGGGAAATAGAGCCATCGAAAGAGGCGCAAAAGTAAACATAACCAGATGCAAAGTCAGATAAGCAGAGGGCAACACACACACGCACACACACTCATGGACACACACACTCACGCACACACACGCGAACGTTGAACTTAACCCAGCAACAGCTAAGCTGAAATTTAATATTGGAAGGCAATGAGCCGGGGCGCAATAAAAGCCCCGAAACCCCCAAAGGAATGGCAAAAGGACAAGACGAGTAGAAGGAGTAGAATAAGAAGGAGGAGGGGCATCGGGTGGACACACTGCCACAGACCGTTGTGCCTGCCTGCAACCTGCTACTTCTACTTCTGCTTATGTCTATTGGCAACTAGCTGTATAGCCTATGTGACTGCCAATAGAGTCCGCACAAGGAGTGGGTAGTGTGGATGTTTCAGTGAGAAAGACCACCCACCAATTGTTCCAGTCTCTGTACCTTGCCACCTTGCCACCATACTCTTAGTAGGCGCCTTGTCGATCGAGGGGAAAATGTGGCTGCTTTGTTACATAATAGTTGAAGTTTTATTGTCGAAAGCTATTAAACTTTTCCCATCAAAAGCACAGGATGTGGCACATGGAAAAGGTGTAGAGCATTAAGGTTACTTGCCACACACGCACACACACACACACACATACACACAGACAGACAGACAGACAGAGTGTGAGTAGGTTATCAGGCTATATATATTCATACAGACAAGCTGCTTCAATGATGATTGTGCAACAATCATGATCAGCGATAGAGCAATTCGAAATGAATCCAGAACACTGAACAAAATAATGCTCAGACACTGTTCAAAATACAGTTAATGGAGCAGAAAAATTACACAAATTTTGGGTTTTAATGCATTAGCATATCAGAAATGTGGAGCATATTAAAGTTTTCACTTTAGCAATAATAAGTTGTTTACTTTGGTGCTCATTTCATTTCATAAGTGTTTGTATGGATTTGGTATAAATAAATACTTAATAAATAGATAAATATTTACAGTTATTTATGAAAATGTTTGTTTTAAAATAATTTAAGATAAATAATAATAACTTGAGCGGTACAACGAATTCAAGGAAAATGCTAAAGAAAGAAACCATTCTATTGGATCATTTAAATGGACTTGATAGTCTTAGAAACTCAAATAAAAACAAATACGCATTGTGGGCCGTAATTTGTTCGAGCTGAATCCACAGTTTACTTAACAATCCAAGTTTGACTTTTAATCTGGAATTTGTGACCTGCAATGTACATAAAAATCAAGTTTCAATGACTGTGCACTCATTGGCTCCCCTACTTGGATGTTGATGGGACCAGAGATTGGCCCAATTGACTTTGCTGTGTTAGTTGCAAGTTAAAGTGAAGAGCACGCCGAACTTTTCACGGTGCCACAGAACTTGTGTTGTTGTTGTTGTTGTTGTCGTTGATATTGTAGCTCAGTGTGGCCAGTGCTTAAGTTGTGGCATGGCCCCAACAGCTTATCCACCTGCCCCCTGGTACGGCGTTCTACTTCTACGTCTATTTTTACGTCTACTTCATCTTCGATTTGCTTTTCATGTAGCCAGGGCACGCATAGCGCATAAAATTGTTTCAATGTGTTAGTTCAACAGTGGCAAAAGTTGCACCTTGTCTGACCCACCTACCCCTCCACACCCCATCCAATCTGTCCCACTTACTATGTGGGTTATGTGTAGTTAACTTCTTTATTTTTGGGCGAGTTTGTGGCCAACGCATACAAAATTGAAAAAGTTTTCCGCGAATTCGAGTTAGAATCGCAGATCCAACACTTGAAAAACTGTATTTTTCTTTTCGAATCGCTTCGATAATTTTGTTTTTGGTTTTGCTAATGAATTTGCTTGCAGTTTGCGATGCAACCACAGAAACCAAAAGAGACAACAAACCACCCACCACTTAAGCAACACATAACAGCTGCCAGTTGCAAGGCCATTGCATTTGAAATGCAATTAATCAGTGTAAATTGCAGTATAAGGTTTTTGCAGCATGATAACAAAACTTTCATTCAGCCACAAAAAACAAACACACACACATGCACACACAAACACACATATGCACAGCTTAAGCTTGACACTTTTTATGGCAAAAGCCCGAACACAAGCTGGGGATTGAATTGAAGATACGAATAGATGCAGGCCAAAGTATATATGTATGTACACTCAGACAAAAATATTGATTTAAATTTATGTAAATTTGCTCGAATATTCTTAAATAATTATTCATGATTCTTGATTCGAATGCAATGCCTAAGAAGAGAAATTCCGGATTTATGAAATTGATTTTATAAATAAAGCTGACTTTGATTTGCTAGAAAATTAATCAGTCTCTCACTAACAATTATACTTAACTTTCCCCAAAACACTCTTACACATAGAAATTTCGAGATCGAGGTCGTTGGTCTCCCCAAATACCTTGTGTGAATTTTCAAAAGTTTATACTCAATTTGAGCTAAGAATCGCTTACTTTTGCTGAGTGAATACGGACGGATAAGCATGCAGATGGAGATAGAGCAAATATGTTGATGCAATAACATGCAACTTTGACACTTGCTAGTGCTACGCAGGGGACACAAGGGGGCAAAAAGCCCGCTACCAAGTTACATGAGTTACATGCACTTAATGTTGATTTGTGCATTGGACCAAAGGACGGAAGGACCTCATGACCAGGACTAAACCAAACCAGAGCAGAGGAGGCAGAGCAGCAGCCGCAGCTGCTTGCCCTACACTTCAAGACAAGCCAAGTTGAGTTTCATTTGCAATTTTCATCTGCAGCTGTTACTCAAGTGCACAGCACACACACACAACGAGAGAGAGAGAAAGAGGGAGAGAGCAAGGGAGAGAAATAGTGCGAGGGAGAGGGAGTGTGCAACTTGCACACAACTCGTTCACACAGATATGCCTAAGTACACCAAAACGGAATTGGAAAAAAATAATGAATTCTTAATTGCATTAGAACGAAGTTGAGATACGCTTTCTATTGGCTATTCATTACAGCCAGATTCAATCAATCAATTTCATAGAAACTTTCAACTTAATGTAATAATAATGATTCAATTTACAGATTAAAGAAACGTTCAATGAATTGCTGGAATATTAGAATTAGGTAAAAATATGTTTGTATATTCAATCATACTGAAAGTAAGTTCAAGAAATATATTCATTTTATAATATATGACAATTAATAATACAAGTAGAGCACTAGCGACTAGACCTTCAGCAATATATAGCGTAGCTCGGAGCATAATACATAAAAGATAGATGATAATAAAAGTGCATATGAAATTTATGGAAGCATACTCTTGAACTAACTTTTTAATGAAAACTAAGCACATGTTTGTTGCACGCGTTCGTGTAAGTAAGAGTATCTGAGGCATGTTGAAGTACGGCTAGAAATTGTAGCTAGCATTTAAGCTGCGCTGGCATTTGAACCCATTTCGAGTGTGCTGAAGCGGGGGAGGCGAAGAGAGTGCAAACAAGCCAGGCGAGCGATTTTGCAATGGAGAAACATACTACGAGTATATTACACTTGAGCTGGATGACCAGCTGTGTGGCAGACCAAAGATATTCCATTCCAGATGTCCAATGTAATTACAATTAATAAATAAATATGATTTGGCCAACTAACAGTAACAGAACGGAGCAAACGAAATGGATATTGAAGGCGGATTGGGTGGACGTGGCAATGTGGAATGTGGTTAGGGAATGTGGCTATTAAATTTGTCTGGGCCAAGACCGTGAAATTCAATTTATTTAACGCGCAGTTAAGTTATTTTTAATTGGCTGCAGGAGGTATGAAGCGCCTTGTTGCCAGCCGGAGGTGAAATTAAATCAAAATTTCGAAAGCCGCTCAACTCATACTCAAAATGTTGTTTGCTCCAACCGCGTCAAAGGCCACGGCCGCAGATGTGTTGCCGGGTGGCAAGTAGCAGAACTCAGCGAAGCAATGCCCAAAAAGTGCCTGGGGTCAAAGTTTCTAATTACTCGATATTTTAGCTGGTGGGCAAGTCACCAATACTTCGCTAATGCCAAGCATCGTGTTCTGCTCTTGCAAATACTTATATATATTAGTATTATGCTGAAAGATGTTTTCGCTCCAATTTTAATAGCCACAATCATTAAGTGAGTAACAATCAGGCCATGACATAAACAGACGCAATCAGAAGCACTCCAATGAGTCCAAAACTCTAATCAGTAATCAATTAAGCCACTGACAGCTGAATAGCACAGCACAAAAGCGGAGAAGTAGTAGTTAGTGCTGGCATTTTAGTATTGCAATTTAAATGGATTGGCATTTAGATTTGTGTTAGATAAGATCTGTTAATAAATAATTCAGCATAATTGATGGCTTATTGCAAAATATGAAATTGAATTTATGAGGCAAGAAAAGTAAATAAGTATACATAGATAAATAATATAGATAAATAGACGCTTGTCTGAATTGATTAAGAATTGAATTTAATATTTTTGCTTTAAAAATTTAAATAAATTTAGAAGAAAACTCAATTCAAGTAAAACAAAGGAAGAGTGACAATTTAAGTATAACTACCAAATTGAAATTGTAAAGCTAGTTTTCCTTCTACCCTTTAACCCATTTTTAATGGATAAACGGATTAAAAAATACGAAACAAAAGGACACTAAAAAACATGAGTAACAGAACTGCTTAAGCATCCCAACTATTTAGAACTCGAAATCAGGACACCATCAATTTGGTAAAGCAAAAAGCAGGGAACAAAAACAAAAACAAAAACTAAAACTACTTTATCATTACAAATCTCCAAGGGGCAGCCCATTAAGTAATCATGACCAGAAATCCTTGCCCTTAGCTATTGCAGAAAAAACTATCTGAATCAAAGTTAATTGTGAATTGAAATATGGTAATGGGAATTTTAATTAATTTATTCACGCTGCAAAATTAAAATGCTTTGAAGCAGCCACGTTGAATATTCACTTTGAAATATTAAAAGACAATACATAATCAATGTACAAAAATTGGCAAGGGCAACAAAAGACACTAAAATGGATGGCCATGGGTAAGAGAGCAGTCAAGGAAATCAATTAAAAGCATTTCCCATCTTAGCACGCCTGCTCGCCTTCCGCTGCTGCCCCTGTTCCCTCAGCTCCTGCTTCTGCTCCTTGCCGGCGACGTTTATAATTTATGACGCCTATAATTGCAGCAATTTATGTGTATGAGTGTGTATAGGTGTGTGTGTGTGTATGTGTGTGCTTGGTTGTATTTGAACTAAGGCTTATGTCATATGGCAAACCGTTTGCCTTGTGGGCATTGCATGAGTTGGGAGGCCCCATTTTGAAGTTCAGCCTTGAAAATGTCAATTTGGTCGTTACTGGCAAAATGTCTTAGTTGTCGTCGTCGAACTGGGTTCTAGGTCTGGGTCTGGGTCTGTTTCTCGACGTTGCTTGATTGCACTTTTAATTAACTTTTTTTGTGAATGCCGGCTGTTGCTGCTGCTGCTGCTGCTGCTGCTCATGCAACGGTTGCAATTCTCGGTTGCAGTTGCCAATTGTTGGCACTTTGTTTTCAATTTTTTTTTGCTGCTGCTCTCGCCTCTCATCATTAGCAAAGGCAAACAAGTCGCGCATGAGGCCGTAATTTATTGAACGGACACGCCCAGCTGGCGCACAAATTTAAGCGCCAGCAATGACAACAACAGTAAATATGAATACAATCACCAAGCTGCCACCACATCCTGTTAGCGTATTTGCCTGCCCACAATTTCGCCCACAAGCCCAATATGTTAATTCAATTTGCTTGATTGCAATAAAGGAATATTAAAGAAAAAAAGAACCGCAACTTTGTTACGGGCTTGCAGGATGGCTAAAGAGGAAGCGGCCGCAGCGGGGAGGATGTGTATAACACCTATCTGCGGGGCAGGTGTAGGTGATTGGCAGTGCAGGCACGCATGATATTATGATTGGAAAATGAAAATCATTTACGTGCGTCAATTTTCAGCCCATATAAATCAAATCTAGCAGAAAGATACTCCAACCATTTGCAACGACCGGGGGTGTTTGTGTTAGTGCGGGGGGAGAGGCGTAAGTTGTTCGCTGCCCAATGAATCGAGCATGAGTCAATTAATATGGCAACGTGCAGCGCATAATGATTGCGCAGAAAAATTAAATCAAAATCGAGTCATCTGCTTTCAGTCATAATCCATATTGGTCAGTTAATGACTATGCATAATAATAGCATCTATGTATATAAGCTGATTGCTGATTATAGTCAACCATAATGAAGGATTAACATTATGAAATAAAACAATAAATTTTAGACTGATACAAATGAACAATTTTGATTTAACTGATTGATTGCCAATATACATTTCTAGTATATTGAATTAGAAATGCCCATTAATCTTCAAACTGAACTCTTACATTCTAAGATTAGCAATCTAGAACAAAAATGGTTTCAATTACCATCCAATCCTTATTACATCCCTTAACTGTAGTAAACAAACAATGTAAACTTAATAAAAATTCTGAACAATTACATCTTATGGCTAGTACTTAAAACACAACAAAAATGCTAACTGCAATCCGAATAAAATATTAAATACTCATTAAGTCCCTTAAGTGTAGTAAGCCAACACTCTAAACTTAATAAAACTTATCTAATCCCCTTAACAAACAAAAAAATGACTAGTATGCTTTTTCGGAATAGCAGCAAATAAAAACAAAAATCCAAAAGTTTACTTTGGGTCTGGTACGTATATTAGGGCCTCGGATACTTTTCAATTAGTAGCGTTTTTTTTTTTTGTATATTTATTTACAGTGCAAATCGAGTTAAACTCAGCGGGGACTAAACACGGGAAACCGACATTCAAAAGAAAAACGCATAAATGAAAACTAAATATTTGCACTGGCTTTTGGGGCCCTTGTTATGGCCATCAACTGACAACAGTGAAAAACAAAAGAAAAACGAAAACGAATAAAAAAAGGATCTCGGCCCAACTTACTCTAGGTCGGCGAAGAACTAAAAGGGCTGTCTATGAGGGCCTAAGCAACTAAGTCAATAAATCAATTCAACATAATTTTTCTCGGCTTTTTTATATCTAAGGTATTTCGTTTTTTTTTTTCATTCCTTTGTTTTCTTATTGTTTTCGGGCAAATCCCAAACAAACAAGTCGAAAAATATTTGGCAAATGTTTGGCAACGGCAGCATGAAAAGCAATGATAGCCCAGTCATGATGTTGATACACATGGCCCAAAAGATACATAAACAATGATAACTGCAAAGTTTATCAATTTGTAAAATGGCGGCCGCTCAACAACAAAACGAGAACAAACACAAAAAATGTTAAATTTTACGTTAACAGAGCCCCAAATTTCCAAATGTAAAGCTAACAGAGCCTCACTCAAGCACCCAACAGGAAGCTCACGAAAGCGGTTGCTGCCCGTGCTAAGCATATGTGAAAGCTCAAATCATTACAGCTTGTATGTAATTAACAGTTATCTAACTATAAATTCAAATTGCATATTTAGTTTGGGTTAATCTCCTGGTACAATTTAATATAATTCTTGGATAAAGATTAACGCATTATTCGACAAGAGTCTAAACAAATTTTGCCACGTTCTGAGTCAATATGCCCAAAAATCAAAACAAAAAAATACTAAATTCAAACAATGAATGAATTGTTTTCGCTACTTGTCAATATGTTATGTTATTCTATTTTCTGCTTGCTATTTTCCATTTTCAATTTGTTTCTATTGCCATTGCGTTGTGTTTGTTTTGTTTATAGGCCAGGAAGCAAAAGAACCGAATCGTAAAAAACATTGTTTTATAAATAAGTACTATATTTTAGTGCTATAGCGTGCGCTCTGCAACACACATTGTACACGTTGGAAAAGACCAATACACATAAATATACAAATTAAAATTCAAATTGAAATGCAAAACATGTGCCAAACTGAATGTACGATTGTACAAATGTCAACTTTGATATGCGATCGACTTGACTCAACCGGACGACCGAGACTACCAAATATTTCAAAATTTTCGAATATACAGTACATTTTTTTTTTTTCTGCACTAAATTAGGCAACAAAATTAACACCTTTACCAAGTGATTTTTGTAAACAAAACGATCAACGAATGTATAGGCAGGCAGAATGGCAGCCGACCAAACAAAACATTTTTCTAATCAATTTAGCGCTTGTTCAAATTAATCACTTACGAGATGACTTCAACATGAATCTTCAATTGCGCTGTCGTTGACCAATGAATCGGTTAAAATACCCAAGCAATAACGGCATTAGAGGTCCCGTCTAATTTCGTTTAAAGAAAATGCTGGCAGCGTTTCAGTGTATTTAAATATAAATACTTATAAATAAATATATATAAAAGCAGTGAGCGTTGCCAAAGCCTAAGCACTTCATCACCATACGCCCTCTCTGTTCAGTCTCTTTTGACCATATAACGAGTCATAATAAGTGCAACTGTGTAAACAAAAATCGAAAATGTAAATACAAAATATAAAAAAAAATTAGAACCAAAGAAAATGTGACAAAATTACTATAATCTTTTAAATGCATTTCTTTGGTGTCTTTCCATCTCATAAATTCATTTATACTTAAATGTCTTTAGTCGTGTGACTTGTCTTTGTTTCGGGACACCAAGGTGTACTTTGCCAATTTTGAAAGTCACGGGTTCGAAATCTTGGAATGCATTGGTCAAACCGCATTCATTGGGTGCTATTGATACCACAGCCAGTGCCAGTTTCTATTCTGTATTTGTCAGCACACATCTCGTTGGTGAAGAGAGATTCGCTTAAGATAAATACATATTAATTGACCATCAAGAACTGTCAACACCAACAACGAGCACAAAAACCGAAAACTAAGACAACAACAATTTGTTATTAAAATATTGCCACGCTTTCTCAGCTTATTTTGTCGCTACTCAATAAAGTTGTTCAAGAAATATTCAAATTTAAAACCGAAGTGCAAATTCTCTATAAGTCATATGGGAATGCGTTACATAAATAAATAATAAATTATAAAAATATACAATGAATTGTATGCCAATATATAAAATTGATATATATGTGTCTTTTATAAAATAATTAATTCTTTTTACTAATGTATCTTAATGAAATATGTTTATTTTATAACTTATAAATGTTTCTTTTATTTCTTTTTACTACAACACCTGCTTTGAAGATATATTGTCTATTTTCACATTAATTACATACATATATTAGGAACCACTTCTCTCACTTGTGCTCTTTTAAAATTTCCCCTATGAAATAAATCTTTATTAAATTGAGAATACTGTTAGAGTATCTCGACACGCCTTCTTTCATTCCGGCCATCAATTAAGCAGCATATTCCAAGAGATCAGCGAGAATAGCAGCAGAAACGGAGAAAAAATAGACTTATATTTTTGTATGTATTTGGGGTATATATTTTTTGCACGAGGCGCGCACAAAGTCAAGACTACTAGTATAATTATAGCGACACCCACCTATTGGCGCCCAATTTCTGGCCGAGCACACGCACACACACCCAATATCATGGACAGTTGGACAGATAGACAACTGGACGGACAGAGGACGACGACGTCGTCGTCTCTCAAAGACTCACGGTCAAGTTGAAAAACATTGAGAGCATGGAACGGATGTGTGGTTTTCTTTATTCTTCTTTTTTTTTGAGTAAGATCGGAGATGCTGATTTGTTCATGGAGGCCAGCATGGGAGAGTAAAAAAAAACACACACACAGCTCCAACTATATCGCGTGTGTCACATTAACCCAATAAATAAATAGATGAGAATTCGGCAAATAACTAAAAAATAAAAAAAAGAGAGAGAGAGATATGAGAGAGAATACAAATTCTAAGGAGGCAGCGCAGTCAAGGGCAGAGACCGAGGCAGCGACTGCGATAGAGACGCAGAGCCGAGTGAATGCTCGTCGATTGTCGATGCGTCGATCGTTGTTGTGTTAATGTATCTTTGATGTTGTCTGGCGAGTCGTCTTCGCATCGCTGTGCTAGTTTTTCGCGAAAATTCTCGCTCAGTATCGAGGGAAATCACGACACGCCAACATTTGGTGGAAATGCCAGTCCGTGAACACTTCAAGTCTACACAACCCAAGGATTAACCAATCAAAAGTGTGACCAAAGATAATTTTAATTGCATTATAATATAAATATAATATCCGATGATTAAAGTGTTTAATGTGCGTGTGGCATAGGGATAAGCTGCAAAAGTGTACACACTACTTATTGTGTGGTACGTGTTATGGTTGTCAAATATAGATTCCCAAAAGGATAACCAATAAAAGTGTGACCAAAGCCAATTAGGCATACATTTAATATATAATATCCAATTATAGTGTTTCATGTGTATTTCGCTGTTCGTCTAATTAGCAAGAAAGTGTTGTGCGATTAAACGGCTCAATGCTGAAGTGTAGAGACAGCCCTATGCCAAAAGATAAGTTAATACATTTTGTGAATAATTGCACCATTTTTGATATATTAATTGTCTGGCATTTATTTTCTGTTTTAATATACATTGTCGAGGAGCTGTCTCTCTCTCTCTCTCTATAATTATCGCGAATAGTGCCTAGCTATAAATAAATAAATAAATAAAAAATATATATACCCATATACTTTCTAACAACAAATTTTATTTATTGCCCAAAATACACATACATGCACACATGTTTGTTTATCTATATGTGTGCGTGTGTGTATGTGTGTGTTGTGCTTGTGTCTTAGCCAAAAAGCAAATAATATTTAAATTTTTAGCGCTACTAACTTTTTCAGCACTAAAACACAAACAAAATTTCATCTCATAAAATTCCTATTAAAAATACAAATAAAAAACAAAAGCAAAGTGAAAAAAAGTCATATTAATTTGTGAGTTTATGTATAGGAAAATAAACTAAAATATACACACACATAAGAAAATTAATAAAAACAAAAGCCTTAGAAATAAATAGGCTAGCAAAATGTCTACAACGACGCGAAGTTCGGTGGCGAGAAAATCGTCGCTATCCAAAAGTGGTAGCTCTGATAAATCAACAACCAAATCTTCAACATCCTCAACAACAAAATCATCGAAAACAACAACAAAGGCCTCCAGCACATCTGCCGCAACAACGACAACAGCAGCAACAGATGCAACGGGGAGCGGCAGCAAACAGAAAATGCAATACAAAAATACCAGGGAGCGCATGGTCGATGGTACACTTCAATATATACTTTATAAGAAATATTAAAAGACAAAACCCCTAATCACTGCATCCTAACTCCGTTTCTTTCATGCATTCTCTTTACTAACTTTCTGCGTGTTGTTAGAATTACTGATTGGCTCCCATTAAAGATCTTTTACCATATAAAATCAAATTGTCTTTTAAGCTATATACGCTATAAAAACAAATTGTCTTTTACCTTGACCTTGAACTATTCTAACTATATCAACCTATTTGCGGCATATGCTATTTATGTCTCATAGATCCTAACCTGCAACAACAAAATTTTTTGATTTTTATGTATTCATCATTCAGTAAATATAATATACATTTTATAAATTAAAATTTATTTATAATCATAGGACTTTGACATTTTAATTAAACTCTTGGCACAATATTCAAATATTTAAACACTTTTGCCCCGCTTAATTGTCACTATTTAGATGTCTCCTTGGATTATAGATTAAGATGCCAAAATTTTACATTTTCAACTAGGCAGATAATCTTTAATTTATTTCTTTCAGCTAGACCAATTTAAGACTTGACATCATTACAAAATGTGCTTTAGTTTAGCCAAATATATTCAATACAATTCATAACTTTTGCTGGATTGCTAAAACTCAGCTCATTTACATTATTCAACCTTTATGAAAAATTAGATATAATCAATCGTCCCTTCAAATTAGATATAATCAATCGTCCCTTCAAATCATTTTGTAATGAATTTCATGACCTTGACCCAATTGAATTCCAATTGTGGATTGTTCTTTTTATGCGATCATTAAGTTAATTTTGCTTAATTGTTGAAGCATGTGTTTTATAATGCCGTTTTATTGGCATATTTCGACAGAGATTATGACAATCCAAGCATGGGCCTGTGTGTGTGTGTGTTTGTGTGTGTGTTGTGTGTGCCAATCAGTTTTGCCGACTTTTATATTCACTCATTGAGAACTCACGTAATTAGCGTAGAATATTCATGTGCATTAAATGTTGGCAGATAATGCCACAGATGCGGGGCAGATGAGAACGGGGGCCAGCGTAAATCTGGCAGTGCAGCCAAGCCAAATAAGTATTGGCGATAAGTTGCAGCAGCTCGTTAACCCACATGCGCACTTACACACACACACACAGAGAGCAAAGCACACAGATAAATAAATGCAGTAGAATTTTGACGTTGCACATTGCGTATACGCAATGTATATATAAACTAATTCATTCAAACTTTTGCTGTCTACAATTTAGATGTGCCGCTGCCACCCACACACAAACTGACCATGTCCGAGGTATACGATGATCCCAAGACGGGTAAACCCAATTTCGATACACTGCGTCAGCATTTTCTGCTCGAGGGTCGCGTCGAGGAATGTGTCGCCCTGCGCATCATCAGCGAGGGCGCCGATCTGTTGCGCGAGGAGAAGAACATGATCGATGTGGAGGCACCCATCACAGTCTGCGGCGACATCCACGGACAGTTCTTTGATCTGGTCAAGCTATTTGAGGTCGGTGGACCGCCGGCAACCACACGTTATCTCTTTCTGGGTGACTACGTGGACAGAGGCTACTTCAGCATAGAGGTGAGTGAAAGAGTGCAAATTACAATTAAGCAACTTAAACAACTCTCTCTCTCCCTCCGTCTCTCTCTCTCTTTCTCTCTGTCTCTCCCTCTCTTCTACTCTACTCAGTGTGTGCTCTATCTGTGGTCCCTGAAGATCACCTATCCCGAAACGCTTTCTCTGCTGCGCGGCAATCATGAATGTCGCCACCTAACCGAATACTTCACCTTCAAACAGGAGTGTAAGTTCATTTTTCGAAAAGGGATTACAAATTGAAAGGAACGGTTTGATTTTATGTTTTTGTGTAGTTTTAATATTTCAACCCAAACTTAACTGCAAATTTTCAAATTTATTTCTGTATAATATTTATTCTGAACAGCATAGCAAAAATATAAAAAATTAATCGCCACTTGATTTATAATATTTACAGGACAGCAAAAACATAAAAACTTACTAAAAATACTTCAAAATTTGTCAATTTAATGTGCAAGCTAAAATTCCCAAGGTTTTGATGACCAATTAAAAGAAGCTTATTTGCAGTTTTAATGCATTTTTAATGTCATTATACAATCGGCAGCAAGTGCATAAATCTTGACCAGATTCTTGTGGTTTTATTTTCCCACTTGTTTCTCATTTGCTCTATTTTCGTTGGTTGCACATTTTTGTTATTGCAGGCATTATTAAATATTCGGAAAGTATTTACGATGCATGCATGGAAGCGTTCGACTGCCTGCCCCTCGCCGCCCTGCTCAACCAGCAGTTTCTGTGCATACACGGCGGACTATCGCCAGAGATTTTCACACTCGACGACATCAAGACGGTAATAAATTTGGCAGTCGAATGGTTGTCGTGCTGAAATGTTTACAATCGTCAATCAACATTTTTGTTTTGGTCTCGTTGCATTCGGCAGCTGAATCGCTTCAGGGAGCCGCCCGCCTATGGGCCCATGTGTGATCTGTTGTGGTCCGATCCGCTGGAGGATTTTGGCAGTGAGAAAAACAACGAGTTCTTCTCCCACAACTCGGTTCGTGGCTGTTCCTACTTCTTCAGCTATTCGGCATGCTGTGAGTTTCTGCAGAAGAACAATCTCCTGTCCATAGTGCGTGCCCATGAAGCACAGGATGCGGGGTAAGCTTAAAAGGTTCCTACATATATACTCTGATTTTATTTTAAGTGTAAGCTTAACCATGTTTTCTTCATTTCGAAATAATGTAATTTTTAAAAACTATAATTTTAATTTTAATTTATCTAAAGTTGACATCAGAATAAAATAATATCGAATGTTTATTTATTTATTTAATGTCAACTAAAGTCAGTCGACACCAAAAATACACAAAGTAAATAGTTAAACGTAATTTAATTTAAAATTATATTTAAAATTATACATTTAAAAATAAGAAATATTTATAGGATTATTTTATAATTATTCACAAACGCAACTTGTTCAAAATAGGACATACATTTTTCAAATCAAATACGACCAGGAGTTAAATAACAATTTTCTTAATTTAAAGTTAAAGACATGAATATTAAGTTTTACTTATAATTTAATTTTTCAATAGTCTTTGTGTTTATCTGTTTTGACTGATGTTAGTCGACATTAAATAAGTTAATAAATAATTACAACTGATTCTTCAAAATAGAATTTTCTTCTTTTTCCTAATTTGGAAAATTCCCACATTATTTTCTTTCTATCTTCAGCTATCGCATGTATCGCAAGAATCAAGTAACGGGCTTTCCTTCGCTGATTACCATCTTCTCGGCGCCTAACTATTTAGATGTCTACAACAACAAGGTATGACTTGGCCAATACGATCATTTGTAAATTTGTATTTGGAATTTTTGCTTTCGCCTTATTGGCTATTTTTAAATTACACAAAAATTTTTTTGCTGCACAGCATGCTGCGCTTCACATATGTATATACCTATATACATATTATATATGTATGTATATATATTTGTTTGCTTGTTACTATCTATATACATTTCTGCCTTCCCGTAAATATTGTTTGCCTTTTTATTTCACATATTTATACATATATTTGTCAAAACGCATCGTCAACATTTGACAAAAGGCAGCTGTGCTCAAGTACGAGAACAACGTGATGAACATAAGACAATTCAATTGCTCTCCGCATCCGTATTGGCTGCCAAACTTCATGGATGTCTTCACCTGGTCCCTGCCCTTTGTTGGCGAGAAGGTGAGCACAGAACCCGCTCCCTTAAAATATCAGCTTCATTTTTTTTGGTTTAGGTCACTGAGATGTTGGTTAATGTGCTCAACATTTGCTCCGATGACGAGCTGGTCGCCGGGCCCGATGATGAGCTGGAGGAAGGTATGCATACTTACATATGTATATATATACATATATGTGCTTGTATATGTATTCATGTACTGTGTATGAGTGTATGTATAAATGTCGTATACTCAACAATAGTTAAATACACAAAAGAACCATAACAAGGAAAGCCACAAATTAAATACCCTTGCAGACAAGTTAATTACGAATGTTCCAAGGCATAAGGTTCATTGATGCTATGTAAATACCGTAAATTTTGACCGACTTTCCTTCTCATTATATTTTTCATCAAGTTTATAAATATCTAAATTTAGAATTTAAAAAAGGTTTTTCGGACAATTTATCTTAAGGTGATCGGCGACAACTTAATAAGGTGTTGATTAGTCCAATCGTATTTAAAAATAGCTCATGGCAAATGTTCCTCAGGAATAAAAATATATTTAATTTTGCCTTAAATATATTAATCAAAATTTATTACATTGGCATACCAACAATTAATGACATCCTCTGCAAGGGATACCAAAACCACAAACTATAATATAACTAATCATTTATTAAAACCACTTATTTACAAAATGTATCTATGTAATAACAAAACCAAAACCAACAACAACAACAACAACTATCAAACACACAACAATCCGACAAACAAACCACCCACTCAAAAACCAAACAAACATCCCGCCTCCTTCTGTGGTTGGGCGTATCAAGAGCTGCGCAAGAAAATTGTGCTCGTGCCGGCGACAGGGAATAATGTCAATAACAATACGCCCAGTAAGCCAGGTAAGCTCAGTGTTGAACCTGCAAGAAAGAGAAAGAGCTTAACGAGAGCTTTGCATAGCTTTGATCAGCTTTGGCTCGCAAAGCTTTGCCTAAACATTATACAGCTAGCACCCGCACTCAGTGTTGCCTAACTATGCAGTTTATTTATATACACAAATCAGTTAATGGTGTTTCCCATGAGCCATCGACTAATTGAGTTCTACAAATTCACAGCTTCCATGTCGGCGCTGCGCAAGGAGATAATTCGCAACAAAATCCGCGCCATTGGCAAAATGTCTCGTGTTTTTTCCGTTCTGAGGTGAGTCCAAATTCATTTGTTGTCTTTTGTGCTTTAAGTATTTTAACTGTCGTTCACCTTGCAGAGAAGAGTCAGAGAGCGTGCTGAAACTCAAGGGCCTGACGCCAACGGGCGCATTGCCAATGGGCGCACTATCTGGTGGTCGTGATTCACTTAAAGAGGGTAAGATTAATATAATTATAGAAATCAACATATAGAAAATTAAATTGGAAGCTTGAAAATGGAAAATAAAAGATTATAGAAATAAAGTTATCTCTTTTAAATTATGAAATGTATTATTTTACATACACATCTGATACGTACATACATATATACAAGATACAATATATACGATTAATAACAGAAGATTGATGACTGATTAGAAAATACTGATGAATGCTGATTATGGATAACATATAGCAGATTAAAGATGGAACAAATTAGAAAGAAGTTTAAGAAGAAGTTTTAAATATAGAAGAGTTAAGATGAAGGATAAATAAATCAGATGAAAAAAATAAACAAATATTTGTACTATTTTTGTTATGTACTGTAAAATTATAGATAATAATAATAACCGCAAGCCACAAATATATAATTTATTTTAAAATAGAAAATTGATATATACAACCAAAAGATTTAAAATACTAGTAAGAAGATGAAAGATACGAGATGAATGCACATAAGATTTATTATGATTGCTTAATTATTAAAGACTGATGATTGAATAGAAATAGATAGACTGATGTAAAGACTGACAGGCGTATGTGGCTCGGTTATGAAAGGGTATATAAAAATTATATTAATTTAGTGAGCTACTTAATTTTCCATAATTTAGATTGTTATTGTTACAGTTATATATAATTATCACTAGTTACATAATTATCTAGTTGGATAAGTTTCATAAGGAGTAGTTTCATAAGTTATATTATTATTTACAGTTGTGTTGATAAGCAAATCACTACATTAATATAATTTTTATGTACCCTTTCTTAACTGTAACTATATATATACATATATATATCTATATTCATATCTGTCACTTCTCTGTTCGATCAGCACTGCAAGGACTGACCGCAACCGCACACATTCACTCGTTTGCCGAGGCGAAGGGCTTGGATGCTGTCAATGAGCGAATGCCGCCACGTCGGCCGCTCTCGATGAGCGCCAGCAGCAGCAGCATTACAACTATCAGCAGCACCACCACCGACAAAAGCAGCAGCAACAACAACAACAACTCAACAACCAAGAACAACAACAAGAGCAATGGCGACAGCAGTGATGCCACAGTGACGAAAACGAGCCGAGCCACCGTTAGATCGGCAACGACGACCAATGTGCGCAGTGCTTACACATCCAAGAGGTTCTCATAATCAGCAATTTGGCTGAGTCATTGCAAACATTTTTAGTTAGCTTACACTTGGTTTTGCTAGTCATTTTAAAATATTATCTATATATTTTTAAAATTTATTATTTATGCTTATTTATCATTTTGTTAGCTTAAATTTTATACCCAATTCGGTTCGTAATGCCTTAGTGAAAATTGTTACCCCTTAAAAACACTTTGTGGAATTTCTATATTTACTGTAGACGTACCTTCCACACTCAAATTTATACGTGACATGAATAATTTTTAATAATAAAAACTTGACAGTAAACATTATTTATATAGCACCAAAGAAAGGGCGATATTTACTATTTGAACTGCATATTGCTGTGTGGTCGGAGGGGTGAAGGTAACGAATCAAAAAAATTATATTACAACATTATATAAAAAATTATATATCCAATATAAAAATAGTAAAATTAAAAACGTGCATCATAAAACAATGCACTTTAAACGACAATTATCAACACAATCATAATTTAAAGTCATGTTGAACTGCAGCTTACCTTTTTATGATTTGAAACCATTAAATATGGGAGAAAAGGGTATAATGGTTCTGAGCAAAAGTATGTAACAGAAGGAAGCATCTTCGAGCCGACAAAGTATAGACATTCTTAATATGTACTTTAAATTCTGTATATTTCAGTTCGGGCTTGTAAATGAAAACATTCGTACCATATTTTTGTCTACTCCTTTAGTACCTGTGGCTGCTATAAGAAATAAGAGCAAATATTCGGTCTGCCGACAGAGAAAAGTCCACAACAAACAGTGTATTGTCAATCTATGTAGATAATGCAAGCAATACGCATACGCCATGTGCGCCACAATTATTTTATTATGATGTCTCGTGTCCGTAGACACTCATAGAAAGAGCAATTTTTCCAGCAGACGAGAACAAGTTGATATTTAATGGGTTTATCTGTTTGCTGCAATTCCAAATGAACGTAAGCGTTTTGTATGTAAACAAAATAAAGCAAAAAAAAAAAAGAAGCAATACTCGTAATGATCGTCGTCGTGTGGCCACTTCGTGCACAGCCGATGTTCGTTGCCACCCGTGCCAACCATTTAACGGCGCTTCGGGGCCCAGCGATACGCCAGTCGCTGCAAACCCGTTAATTGTGATCTATCCGGAAATTCGTTCGGAAAAAAAATCTAACAATTTTTAATGGATTATTAAACGTACTTAAAGCACAGCCAGGATAAAAATAAACTAAGCTCGCTGCTCAATTAAATTCTGCGAAAATGCATCCGACACTTTTGCTGATCTCGTCACTATTTATTGGGATCTCGTGGGCGGCCACCGTGCAGCCTCCGCCTCTGATTCGAACATTGAGCCCGGCGGGAGGTGTTGTGGAAGGTTTGTTAAGAATAACTATTTTTGCAAGCATTCCAACAGATGTATGTATGTATAGATACATACGTTAAAAGTGCTTAAGGTAAAAAGCCGCTAGACTAGTTCAATCGCATACATTTTATAGATGGGGGAATGACCTGGCCTCAACCAGAAAGAATCGCAGCTGTTGTTGCTAGAAACACGCGACTGCCAATTGCGTCTCACCAGAAATAATTACAAAACGACAGTGACTTGACATATATAAGTAGATAGCGTTCAGTTTCTGCACGTGACTTACTCAATTTCAATTTCGATTCCGTCAGATGCACAATTCTGGCGACGAGTCGGACTCAAGCACCTGGATAAGATCATCAAGCAAGCGAAGCGGGCCAAGGAGACCTCATATCAGCACAAGGCCAAGAACATTATCATCTTCATAGGCGATGGCATGGGTCTGTCCACAATATCGGCTGGACGCATCTACAAGGGACAGTATCTAAAGCATGGGCATGGCGAGGAGGAGATGCTATCCTTTGATGAGTTTCCCTATACAGGCTTAGCCAAGGTAGGTTTTATTTGAAAACATTTATCTTTTTATGTACACGGAGTCATCATATATACACACAGATCTATAGCTTGTCATAAAATTCAATAAATATATGCAAAATATAAAAATAAAAAATCACACTTTAAGCAAACGTAAAAATATTTGAATATACTAATATACAGTTATGTTATAATATTAATATTAAAATTAAAAATGTACATAATAATATTAAAACAAATAAGCTTGCAAATTGTTTTTACACTTCTCTGATTCCTAAAATAATTATGAATACAAAAAAAGCATAAATATAAACAAAAACAACTTGTTCTGAGTGATTAACAGACTGTTTGGAAAATACAAAACCTCAAATGGGTAATAAAATGGAAAACTGACACACACATATAAACTATTGATATATAGTAGAATTTCTAATCAACAAATTAAATCAAGTGAAATACTTGCCTAAAAAATGTATGGTAAGGAAAAGTATAAGTTTTCCAAGGCCATACATTTTTCAAAGCTATTTGGCATAACATAATTTATTGTGGTTATTTACGGTGAAAATATAAATCAAAACTGGATCAATTTAAAAAAAAAAATAAGAAAATTCTTTTAGTTTATGTTGTGACATTTAAAAAAAATTTAAATTTATTTATGGTAATAATAAAAATAACATTTACAGAAAATGCATATAAAATAAATATTAAAAAATGTTTTTTTTTGCAGACCTACAATGTGGACAAACAGGTGCCGCATTCGGCGGGAACAGCGACAGCGATATTTACGGGCGTTAAGACTAAGTTTTGGTCGATTGGCATGGATACCACAAGCTCGAAGGTGAATGCGCAACAGGGTCGCCTCGAGTCCATCATGGACTGGGCACAGCGGGAGGGCAAACGGACGGGCGTGGTGACAACCACAAGGATTACGCATGCGACACCGGCAGCGACTTATGCCAGGGTCTATGATCGTCACTGGGAATGCGATACAGAGGTGGCGGTTCAATCCAAAGGCATTTATGCGGACATTGCCAGGCAGCTGGTGGAGATGGCGCCGGGCAACAAACTGAATGTGGTGCTCGGCGGTGGTCTCAAGCCCATGGGCGCCTTCAATGCGAGCGAGGTGCAAACGGTTAAATTTGAGGGTGGCACCGAGACGATCTGCAGTCGTGGGGATGCCAGGAACTTGGCCCGCGAGTGGCTGCAGCGACATGCAAATGATAGCAGAGATGCCAAGCTGGTGCAGACGCGTGAGGACCTGCTCGATGTCGATGTGAAGGAAGTGGATCATCTGATGGGTCTGTTTCGCAACAATCACATCACCTACTCAATTGCCCGGGAACAGGGTGAACCATCGCTAAAGGAGATGACCGAAGCGGCCATTGGGGTCCTGGAACGTGGCAAGAATTCGGCCGGATATGTGCTCCTCGTCGAGGGCGGACGCATCGATCATGGTCACCATCAGAACTATGCGAGGGCAGCACTCCATGAGGTCTACGAACTGGATCTCGCTGTGGAGGCGGCGCTTGATAAGACCGACTAGGATGAAACACTGATTCTGGTCACAGCGGATCATTCGCATTCCGTTACCTTCAATGGTTATCCTCTGCGTGGCTCTGATATTTTGGGCGCTGCCAATCTGGACCAGCCCAAAGATCCCATGGTTTATGAGACAATCACCTATGCGAATGGACCCGGTTACTTTGATCATCTCGCCAATGACTCGAAGCCAGTGAATAGCTCCAATATTTGGATGCCCCTCAAGCAATACAGCAAAGAGCAAATGGAGTCGCCCACCTATCGCCACATGGCCACCTTTGCTCTCAAGGACGAGACTCATGGCGGCGAAGATGTGATTGTCTTTGCCAGCGGACCAGGGGCCAGTTTGGTGCGAGGCGTCTTCGAGCAGAACTATTTGGCGTATGTGATGAGCTATGCCGGCTGCATAGGTCCAGCCAAGAATTTTGATGAGTCCTGCCGGCGCCACCTGGCGTCAGGAGACGACGGCAACAAGGCAGCGAGCGGCGCAGCTGCATTCAGACTTGGACTGGTTCCGCTGCTCGCCGCTTGGCTGCTGGCGCTTTGTGCCATGCTTTAAGCAACGTGTGTATTGTGTATATGTTTGTATGTGCACATGTATGTGTGTGCTGCAGTGCTATTTAAAGAATTTACGGTCTTGTAGTTAACGTGATTAACATTTTAGCACAAGCGAATAAAGTTAATTAGTCAAATAACATATTTGCTTCAATTAGACACCAGTTGAGGTGGGGGAGTAAAACGGCTATTGTGATCGGCGGATAAACACCCTCTATCTATGGGTAGAGTAAGAGTTATCTCTTATCTGAGCTGAATCAATATATATTTATGTATATATATATTTATGCGCATTGTTCTACTTAATCGTCAAAATCGTCAGACAATCATAATTCTCCATAATATCAAGATTTTCGAAGCAGTACTTTTTCAGAAGTTTCCTTTTACAAACAAAACGAAAATTGGCTCCCAACTTACTTTAAGCGATGTAAAATATAAATAAAATGTGAGTTGAATATCTGAACACTTGTTGCGAGAGAAATGCTGATTATTCAATATATATGAACATATGTACATAGTATATTACAATATAGTTTTATATTCCATAATCGCAACATTTTAAAGATTTTTTTTGCAGAAATTTTTCCATTACAATCACTTTTTTTTAAAGTGAACTTTCAAAGCTCCACAATTTTCGCGATTTGGAAAATCCATTCTGAAAATTATTGTATATATATAGGCACATCATCAATTAGTTAAAGCCTTGAGTATATTATAATAGGAGCTTTGTTGTACTAATTAAAATAAACACTTAAACACAAAATGTGAGCAGTAGACAAGTGCAACTATTTTTAAAAATTATTATTTATGCTTATTTATCATTTTGTTAGCTTAAATTTTATACACAATTCGGTTCGTAATGCCTTAGTGAAAATTGTTACCCCTTAAAAACACTTTGTGGAATTTCTATATTTACTGTAGAATCACCTTCCACACTCAAATTTATACGTGACATGAATAATTTTTAATAATAAAAACCTGACAGAAAAATAGCATGAAAAACAAACAATATTTAGATAGCTCCAAGGAAAGGGCGACATTTACTATTTGAACTGCATATTGCTGTGTGGTCGGAGGGGTGAAGGTAACGGTGTTGTATCTTATGATGGGCCCCTTCAATGTCAAATACAGATGTCAAATTAACAGTTAGCTGCAGCAGCAGCAACTCAAGTCAAGCGTAACAACAACGACAAAAACGCGAATCATAAAACAATGCACTTTAATAATTAACAAAGATAAAACGACAATTATCAAAACAATCATAATTTCAAGTCATGTCGAACTGCAGCTTACTTTTTTATGATCTGAAACTATTAAAAATTGGTGAAAAGGGTATAATGGTTTTGAGCAAAAGTATGTAACAGCCAGAAGGAAGCATCTTCGAGCCGATAGGGTATATACATTCTTAATGTGTCCTTCAGTTCGGGCTTGTAAATGAAAAAATGCGTACCATATTTGTGTCGTGTTCTTCAGTACCTGTGGCTGCTATAAGAGTACTTCCACGCATGCTTACATTTGAATGTGCACACTTTTTTAGATTGGCACAAAAACTAAAATAATAAATTTATCAGCTGGGTAAATAGTCAGAGCTCACTCGGCTACATCATTCTCACTTGTTTCTTATTAGGTTATTAGTTTTATTATTATTTGATTTATTATTTCTCCATATTCTTTACGGCTCTCAAAAAAGTGCACAATCAGAATGCAGTTGCAATAGATAAAGCAAAGAAAAATAAACGCTTGGGCACTCCACAGAGCACTCTGGTAAACTTGACCTAGTTGAGAGCAACTTTTCACTCCATTTTCTGAATTCAATAAATTCACGATTTTATATCATGATGTATCTAGCACTTTAATTGTGATAACCTAATATTTATTATTATTATATGTATGTGTTAAGTAATTTTTATTGTTTCCGAGTTTCCTTATCAAATATAGAATTATTTATTATAGTTGGCTAGAATTGTATGATCGTAGTCAAAAATGAATCAAATAAAATACCAATATCAATTCCAAAACCTTAAAATAAGCATACAAAAAATAAATAAAATTAAAAATCTATATACATCAATCCCAAACGCTATGAAATGTGCACAGAATTAAGAATAAATATGATAAGATGTGAATAAAAATCAATAACTATTCCTATCTCTACAACGGCTATACTTAGGATGTCTATTAATCTTTTATAAACAACTAAATTCGAAATGGGGGAAAGCTTAAGATTTCCAAGTGATCAAAATATTTGTTCTAAAACTAAATTTAAGCGCTTTTGATTTTGATGAATAAGATAAGAGTGAGGAACAACTCAAGATACAGCATAACAATATACAACTCTTAACTAACGTCACAATCTGACAGCTTTATGCATAATCTAAAAGGGAATTTTTGGTAAAAGAGTTGAAGTATACACCCACACATAATTCTCGTATGGTATCACTAAGTCAACAAGCTGGCAAAAATGACAATGGTTACAATTTTCCACATATGATACATATATCTAGATCATATATACACATATGCAAGTATTTTACTGTATTGTTCAGTTCGAAGTGAACTATGCCCATAGAATGTGGCATTGAGCGAGGTTACAATGGGGACTGGACCAAATATTCGGTCTGCCGACAGAGAAAAGTCCACAACAAACAGTGTATTGCTCAATCTATGTAGATAATGCAAACAATACGCATACGCCATGTGCGCCAAAAATTATATTAATACATCTGCAGCACGCGTGAGATACGAGATCTCTGTCCATGAAAGAAAAAAAACAACTGATAAACAAAAATACGATTTACATCAGTCAGTGGACAGTAGTTGATGGCAACAGATTCACAATCTAATTAGGCCGTAATTCCGCGTATTGGCACATGCTGTTGTCTCGTGTCCGTAGACACTCATAAAAAGAGCAATTTTTCCAGCAGACGAGAACAAGTTGATATTTAATGGGTTTATCTGTTTGCTGCAATTCCAAATGAACGTAAGCGTTTTGTATGTAAACAAAAAAAGCAACAAAAAAAGAAGCAATACTCGTAATGATCGTCGTCGTGTGGCCACTTCGTGCACAGCCGATGTTCGTTGCCACTCGTGCCAACCATATAACGGCGCTTAGGGGCCCAGCGATACGCCAGTCGCTGCAAACCCGTTAATTGTGACCTATCCGCAAGCCCGTTTATAAAATCCGCGCTCCACAAAAAAAAATCTAACAAGAATATAAATTTTTTTTCTTGCCGATTTTTAATGGATTATTAAACGTACTTAAAGCACAGCCAGGATAAAAATAAACTAAGCTCGCTGCTCAATTAAATTCTGCGAAAATGCATGCGACACTTTTGCTGATCTCGTCACTATTTATTGGGATCTCGTGGGCGGCCACCGTGCAGCCTCCGCCTCAGATTCGAACATTGAGCCCGGCGGGCGGTGGTATTGGACCCGAGTTCCAACTGGATCCGGTGTCGATGCAGGATAAGGGCAGTGTTGTGGAAGGTTTGTTAACTATAACTATTTTTGCAAGCATTCCAGATAGATAATCGTAGCTTGTGTTTGAAATTCACGTGAACAGCTAAACGAATGGCGCATTCAAGCGTTCTACGACTACGTGTTAGTTCGACTCGAGCAGCTTCAGCTCAATTACGCAACAAGAAAAAAATAATTGTGCTTTACATATATATACTACAAAAATCCATAAATAACCCTGCGTTTGCCAAGCATATAAATAAAACTCGTGTAAAGTGCATATTTGAAATTAAAGAACGATTCAAAAGTAAAATTATGCAATACATAATATCAGCAATAAAACAACATGTGTAAATAAAACAAAATGTGTACATAAATGAGCTGTTTTCAAAAATATAATTATGCAACCGGAAAAAAAGATAATGTTAAATAAATAATTTATATATCAGACGCTTGCAAAGTCAAAAACACATTTAATAAAAATAAATGTATCAGAAAAAGTACCAGCACAGAATCGAATACAATATTCTTTTCAATTTTAACGTAATATTGAACCTAAATTTCAAAGTAATCTTTAATCTCGTGTCAAGTTGAGAACTCAAAATATTTTATTATATTTTAAAAAAAATATATTATACAATAGTTAACAATTTAAAGAATTAAGCAAGCTTTTACATTTTCAACTAAGCTATTACTTTTTATTTAAAAGTTTATCCTAAGTCTCGTGTCAACTCAGAACTCAAAATATTTTTTTATCATTTTTTTATCAGTAAGTATTAAAGGAAAAAATAAACAGACGTTTCACTTATATCTGAAACAGTCGTGCACATTTGTCAAAATATTTATTTATCTACCCGATTAAACGAAAAAAAAACAATGCTCTTAATGATTATACAGCTGAAAAATCTACACATGCACGTTTCAATTATTTGGGGTTTACGAAACCGACAAGTAATCTTTTAAATATCAGCTCAAATGTTGCAAAATCGTTATTGTCGGAATTCCAGTTTTGTGTGTGTATGCACTTAAAATTAAAATTGCTTTTAATGATGAACTCTGCGATTATATTATATACATATATTACAGAACAAAGCGCAGCTGTCATACGCTCTCCAAATATTTTTCAAATATTTAACAAAATGGAGGATGTACTCTTTTTAAGCATTGCCAATTTTAGTATTCGAAATTCGTCACCGAAGTTGAAAAACAATTTTTAATTATAATTACTGCCGAATTTCGTGTTAGCCAAATGCCAAACATTTGTCAAAACGGTTGTAGCTAAGCAGTCAATTAGAACCCTCACAGGTGTTAAAGTCGTGATAAAGCTAACATTTGATTCTAGCATTAATGGTGTTAATTACACCTCTAAAAATATATTGCAAAAACCTCTAATTATCCAATTCGATTTCATTGACAATTCAAATTAACAGTCTGTCAACGCAGCTTAACTGTAACGTGCGTCAGTGTCGCGGCACATGGGCGGTAAGGGCGTGGAAGGGGGCAGGACGGGGGTTTTCAGTTCACGCCGACTGAATACATAAATTAAATTTATACTCAGCAAATATGAATGCTAAGTTACAGTGAGTTAGAGAAGAGTGTGAGACTAGAAGATGCCCTTTATTTATTTATTTATTTCAAAAAAAAAAAAGCTGAATAAAATTAAATTTAAAATAAAATTAGAAATTGTTAATTTAAAGTGAAGAAATATTTATAAGATTTCTGGGGGTATTTAAATGCAAAATGGTCCAACATTTTTAGTCTAAAATTATTTAATTTTTTATTTAATTTTATTTGGATAATTTATTATTTTTATGTATCTTGAGAGTTTGTTTTTAAACTATATTTATAAATTGCATGCCAAAAGAAATATATAATCAGAACAAGAAATACTTTCTAGTTCTAGGGAAGACGTTCTACCCACCCAATTAGATGTTTGAAGGGGATTTAAAGTAAAATACAAAAAAATATATATATTTATAGACTGTCGTGCAAATGCAAATTATTTAATTTCATGTCAACTAATCGAATGCAATATTTAACGACTTAACATTTTATAGTACTTGCTGGGGCACTTAAGCGTTGCAAGTGCTTAAGGTAAATCCCCTCTAGACTAATTCAGTCGAATACATTTTATAGATGGGGAACATACCTGGCCTCAACCAGATAGAATCGTTGCCCAACGAGCGACGTTGTGCAAAATACATAGTTGTGGCAAAATCTAAGTAGAAACTGGAAACTCGCGACTGCCAACTGCGTCTCACCAGAAATAATTACAAAACGACAGTGACTTGACATATATAAGTAGATAGCGTTCAGTTTCTGCACGTGACTTACTCAATTTCAATTTCGATTCCGTCAGATGCACAATTCTGGCGACGAGTCGGACTCAAGCAGCTGGATAAGATCATCAAGCAAGCGAAGCGGGCCAAGGAGACCTCATATCAGCACAAGGCCAAGAACATTATCATCTTCATAGGCGATGGCATGGGTCTGTCCACAATATCGGCTGGACGCATCTACAAGGGACAGTATCTAAAGCATGGGCATGGCGAGGAGGAGATGCTATCCTTTGATGAGTTTCCCTATACAGGCTTAGCCAAGGTAGGTTTTCTTTTTAAAACTTTTATCTTTTATCATCTATACACACAGATTTTTTCTATAACTTGTCTTAATATATATTATGGTAATAATAAAAATTACATTTTTTTAAATATTAAAAAATGTTTTTTTTACAGACCTACAATGTGGACAAACAGGTGCCGGATTCGGCGGGAACAGCGACAGCGATATTTACGGGCGTTAAGAGTGATTATGGAGCAATTGGCATGGATACCACAAGATCAAAGGTGAATGCGCAACAGGGTCGCCTAGAGTCCATCATGGACTGGGCACAGCGGGAGGGCAAACGGACGGGCGTGGTGACAACCACAAGGATTACGCATGCGACACCGGCAGCGACCTATGCCAGGGTCTATGATCGTGACTGGGAATGCGATACAGAGGTGCCGGTGGAATCCAAAGGCATTTATACGGACATTGCCAGGCAGCTGGTGGAGATGGCGCCGGGCAACAAACTGAATGTGGTGCTCGGCGGTGGTCTCAAGCCCATGGGCGCCTTCAATGCGAGCGAGGTGCAAACGGTTAAATTTGAGGGTGGCACCGAGACGATCTGCAGTCGTGGGGATGCCAGGAACTTGGCCCGCGAGTGGCTGCAGCGACATGCAAATGATAGCAGCGATGCTAAGCTGGTGCAGACGCGTAAGGATTTGCTCGATGTCGATGTGAAGGAAGTGGATCATCTGATGGGTCTGTTTCGCAACAATCACATCACCTATTCGATTGCCCGGGAAGAGGGCGAACCATCGCTAAAGGAGATGACCGAAGCAGCCATTGGGGTGCTGGAACGTGGCAAGAATTCGGCTGGATATGTGCTCCTCGTCGAGGGCGGACGCATCGATCAGGGTCACCATCAGAACTATGCGAGGGCAGCACTCCATGAGGTCTACGAACTGGATCTCGCTGTGGAGGCGGCGCTTGATAAGACCGACTCGGATGAAACACTGATTCTGGTCACAGCGGATCATTCGCATTCAGTTACCTTCAATGGTTATCCTCTGCGTGGCACTGATATTTTGGGCGCTGCCAATCTGGACCAGCCCAAGGATCCCATGGTTTATGAGACGATCACCTATGCGAATGGACCCGGTTACTTTGATCATCTCGCCAATGACTCGAAGCCAGTGAATAGCTCCAATATTTGGATGCCCCTCAAGCAATATAGCAAAGAGCAAATGGAGTCGCCTACCTATCGCCACATGGCCACCTTTGCTCTCAAGGACGAGACTCATGGCGGCGAAGATGTGATTGTCTTTGCCAGCGGACCAGGGGCCAGTTTGGTGCGAGGCGTCTTCGAGCAGAACTATTTGGCGTATGTGATGAGCTATGCCGGCTGCATAGGTCCAGCCAAGAATTTTGATGACTCCTGCCGGCGCCACCTGGCGTCAGGAGGCGACAGCAACAAGGCAGAGAGCGGCGCAGCTCCATTCAGACTTGGTCCGGTTCCGCTGCTCGCCGCTTGGCTGCTGGCGCTTTGTGCCATGCTTTAAGCCACGTTCGTATTGTGTATATATTTGTATTTGCGCATGTATGTGTGTGCTGCAGTGCTATTTAAAGAATTTACGGTCTTGTAGTTAACGTGATTAACATTTTAGCACAAGCGAATAAAGTTAATTAGTCAAATATCATATTTGCTTCAATTAGACACCAGTTGAGGTGGGGGAGTAAAACGGCTATTGTGGGCAGTGATCGACGGACAAACACCCTCTATCTATGGCTATAGTAAGAGTTATCTCTTATCTGAGGTGAATCAATATATATATACATATGTATATATATATATTTATGCGCATTGTTATAATTAATCGTCAGAATTTGGAAGTTGTATTTCTTGCAGAAGTTTTCTTTTTTTATCATATAATCCAGATTGAGTTTTAAAAAATGATTGCCGCTTAGGTGGAAAATTAATGGAAAGTGTTTTCAAAGTTGCTTTTACGACATAAAATATCATTTAAATCTGACTTGAATATCAGCAGACACATTTTGATCAAACATAATTCTCCATAATATCAAGATTTTCGAAGCAGTACTTTTTCAGAAGTTTCCTTTTACAAACAAAGCGAAAATTGGCTTCCAATTTACTTTAAACGATGTAAAATATAAATAAAATCGGAGTTGAATATCTGGAGACTTATTGCGAGATAAATGCTGATTATTCAATATTATGAATATATGTACATAGTATATTACAATATAATTTTATATTCCACAATCGCAAAATCTTTCTTCAGAAATTTTTCCATTACAATCACTTTTTTCTTAAGGTGAACTTTAAAAGCTCGCGATTTGGAAAATCCACTCTGAAAATTATTGTACATATATAGGCACATCATCACTTTGTTAAAGCCTTGAGTATATTATAATAGGAGCTTTGTTGTACTAATTAAAATGAACACATAAACACAAAATGTAAGCAGTAGAGAAACGCACCTTCGTTATATATTAATAATTAATTTACTATGGTTCACAATGACACTCGCATTTGACAGCGTGCTCCCTGGTTTATACAGATCTCTGAAGGCTATTAGGCGCAGGAGCAACCAAAAACAAACAGGAAAACAACTCAAAAAAAGGTAACACGTCTTTTTCCTAGCCCGCTTTGGCAACCGAAACAGCTTTGGTTGCCTCCGCTTCGCTGTCCAGTTTCTTGATGCGATGCACATCAACGCACTGCTTGAACTGCGCCACCTCCTGGATGCATTGCAGCGTCTCGCCGGGATGGGAACGATAGCAGGCGAGCAGCTGTGACTTGAGATCACCACACGGCGGGGTCTTGTGCGCCGCAGCGGTGCTCACGAAACGTTTGTGAACGCCTTCGACGGCTTTCGCATATTCCGACTCCATGATGGTGTTTGTCTTCTTGAGGTTCTCCTCCAGCTGCGCCTGACGCTGGCGCCACATCTCATCGTTCTTCTGCAGCTCCTGGTTCATCTGGCGCTGCACATCGGCGGCGCTGATCGTATGTCCGCCACCCTGGACATAGATGGGCGTCGCTGCCTGATAGACAACTGTTGGGTGTGCGGGAGCGCTCTCTTTGACAGGCGCCGTCTTCGCCGGCTGTGGCTGGGGCTGGGGCTTGGGCGCCGGTTTTGCTGCCTCCGCAGCGGCGGCATTTTCACGCGCTGAAAGCGTTAAGAATTCGTTTAGTTTGTATATACGAAATATAAATAAATTGGTCATTTGACAAATTTGGTTGCATAACACTTGGCCAAGGTAATTTTTGTGGGATATTCATTTTGGCAGCGCTATTGCAAATTGAATTTGTTGCGACTTTACCCTGCTGTGTGATACCCTGCTTGAGGCGCTTCACCACATCGTCGGATATGTCGAGGACGCCAGCAGGAGTCGGATTCTCCATCGAAACGGAACGTGGCTCACGCGACTGCTTTGCGCCCATCTTTTTGCTGCTCTTCTGTTTCCTGTTGTTGTGTTGTTGTGGCCTTTTCGCTGAATTAAAGAAGGTTTAAATGAATGACTCTTCTTTAACTATATAATTTATCACTAATTAGCACTGCTTGTGGAGCAGATATTATAAAATAAAACCTTTTCGTTCGCAAAGTTGTGTTGGGCTGCTAGCGATGAGTGATAAAGTGCGATAGTTGTTAATTCAGCTGAGCGATATGCGCAAGTTGCTCCGCTCTAGTGATGGGCGATACTTAAACATGTGTTTCATATGTGTGAAATATCGTATGTGAAAAAGCTTAGTGAGATTAATAAAAGTTTGTTCTATTTTATTTTAATCGAAAATAATTTTATTTGTATATCATACATTTTCATACAAGTTTCATGCTGTCACGAACACGGCAACTACGCAAAATATCGCACGGGCGTGAGCGCAATTCAGTGTGACCAAATGCACCAAGTATTTTATTTGGTGCCAAAAAACATCTGTAATTTGGTCTGTGCTGTGAATCAAACGAACATTTAAAATCAGAAGCTATCATTATAGAGCATGACAAAGCTGTTTTTAAAGAATACTAAAGTTATTAATGATATACACACACTTTCTATTTTACAAATTTGAAAAATCAAGCTAAATAAACAATCAATTCACTTTCTAATAGTGAGAGTATTTATTACAATTATTCTGTGAGAGTATTTATTAAATTGTGACCTTATTCAAATGATGTAAGGAACGTAAAGTAGGAGAAGGCACCCTGTAGTATCTTTAAAGAATTCAAATATAAATATATAATAAATATAATAATAAATAAAAATCACTTACCGTAATGACAGTAGTTAGGGTGACTGAAAAATAATTGAGACCTGTGAGGGTAAAAGGTTGCGAATTCAACTGAATGGAAAGTACTATAAGGTGCATTAGCTGGACATTCTCATGGGTATTATGCGAGAGATAGACGATTTGCTCCCAGTCACAGCTATAGTACATGACATCTAATTTGTCCGTCTGAGAAGTAATAGGTTATTTTAAGTACAATAATTAAATTCTACGCACCGTTTCTTTGAGAGTTGAGCCGACATAACCAAATACCAGAAGCTCCATAACTTTGCATACAAACCAAATAAAAAGTGCAACTGTACTTGCCGGTTTCTGTCGAGAGTTGGAGGTTAAATACATATATATTATAAGATTTACTGATCTACCTTATAACATTGATAAGCCAAGACACACAACATCGCTGCACTAAAGCTAAAAGTAATAAATATGCGAAATGTGAATTGATTCTGAAAATCATTGGCAAAACTATTAAGAGCAGTATTACGACGAAGTATTTTGACAACTTCTTGATGAAAGTCCGCAGCAATATTTGTAGTATCCTCTGATTGAAGTACTCGCTTAGCTATCACTTTGAAATCCTTATCCAATTGCAGATAACGGACATTGAGATGCATCATAAACTCACCCACAATGTTAAGCTCAGCAATGGTAACAGTGGTGCATAAGATACCCATCCAAAAATGCGTGCAAATTAGAGGTATATAAACTGGCAACCATGTGTTATCGAACATATATTTCTGCTTGTGGAGCATCACGCGGCGACCATATAAAATCTGCTTGATAGGATCCAAGCATGCCATAGTCACCGTCAAAGCATAGAAGGCACTTATAAATTGTGTTGCCAACAGTTGTCTTTTTATTACTCCAAAATTATGCGGATCCGAATCCTCTGAAATGTATATCTCGGCATAAAATTGCTGAAGCAGCTGCCTCAAACGTTTCTTGTGGACGGCAACGTGAAAGAGACGAAAAATTATTTCCAATAGGATAAGGAAAGTCGGTAAGCTTTCCAAAATGTTGTCCAGATCATCCAGATTGATAAGAAAATAATGGATATCCGCTTCCATATGTATTAAGATCACCACCACTATAGCCGTATGTAAAAATCGTTCAACAAATGTAGCCGTTTTACTTGGATTATCTTCCAAAGGCCAGAAAATATGATTTAGCCGTCGGACTAGGGCCAAAGGCCAAGACATTTTCACCAGTTCTCCGTTTCCTAATCGAGGCTGATACCACATTGCTCGGACTCTATTGAAGTACTTTGTTCCCTGAACGGCAAATCCTTCCTTATATACGCTGTCTAAGTCATAACTGTATCTATTATTTATAGTTAGTTAATTAGGCTCCAACTTTTTTTAGTTGCGAAAAAGAAAATCTCTTTATTATTTATGGCATTTTTTATTAATCAAATCAAACAAAGCAATTATTTCCGAAACTTTTCATTTATACTTTTCGCAAGTTAATTTACAAATATAAAATGCACTTTGTTGGCAGAAAAGTTTCTCAATTAAAATGAGTGACTCAAAAATATCGACAATTATTTTGCTTTAATTCGTCTGTTAAATTAACTAAGAGAAATAATATATATATGACATTTTCATTTAAAATAATTTGGCAATTTTGTTCAGTTGAGTGCCGATTCATAAGTATTTCTCATTTTCTCATCCTGTGTTTTTTTTTATGTGATGGTCGATATTTAAACATGTGTTTCATATGTGTGAAATATCGTATGTGGAAAAGCTACGTGAGATAAATAAAAGTTTGTTTTAATTTTATTTTAGTCGAAAATAATTTTATTTGTATATCATACATTTTCATTCAAGTTTCATGCAGTCACCAACGAACACAATTCAGTGTGACCAAATGCACCAAGTATTTATTTGGTGCCAAAAAACATCTGTAATTGGGTCTGTGCTGTGAATCAAACGAACATTTAAAATCAGAAGCTATCATTATAGAGCATGACAAAG
Organism: Drosophila paracracens; assembly: GCA_035044025.1. Lineage (NCBI taxonomy): Eukaryota > Metazoa > Arthropoda > Insecta > Diptera > Drosophilidae > Drosophila > Drosophila paracracens. The sequence continues at coordinate 3,907,600 of JAWNMN010000435.1, read as the reverse complement.
CTATTTTTAAAGAATACTAAAGTTATTAATGATATACACACACTTTCTATATACAGGCCACATTTTACAAATTTGAAAAATCAAGCTAAATAAACAATCAATTCACTTTCTAAGAGTGAGAGTATTTATTACAATTTTTCTGTGAGCGTATTTATTAAATTGTGAGCTTATTCAAATGATGTAAGGAACGTAAAGTAGGAGAAGGCACCCTTTAGTATCTTTAAAGAATACAAATATAAATATATAATAAATATAATAATAAATAAATCACATAAAATAACTTACCTTAATGACAGTAGTTAGGGTGACTGAAAAATAATTGAGACCTGTGAGGGTAAAAGGTTGCGAATTCAACTGAATGGAAAGTGCTATAAGGTGCATTAGCTGGACATTCTCATGGGTATTATGCGAGAGATAGACGATTTGCTCCCAGTCACAGCTATAGTACATGACATCTAATTTGTTCGTCTGAGAAGTAATAGGTTATTTTAAATACAATAATTAAATTCTACGCACCGTTTCTTTGAGAGTTGAGCCGACATAACCAAATACCAGAAGCTCCATAAACTTGGATGCAAACCAAATAAAAAGTGCAAATGCACTTGCCGGTTTCTGTCGAGAGTTGGAGGTTAAATACATATATACTATAAAATTTACTGATCTACCTTATAGCATTGATAAGCCAAGACACACAACATCGTTGCACTAAAGCTAAAAGTAACAAATATGCGAAATGTGAATTGATTCTGAACATCTTTGGCAAAACTATTAAGAGCAGTATTACGACGAAGTATTTTGACAACTTCTTGATGAAAGTCCGCAGCAATATTTGTAGTATCCTCTGATTGAAGTAATCGCTTAGCTATCACTTTGAAATCCTTATCCAATTGCAGATAACGGGCATTGAGATGCATCATAAACTCACCCACAATGTTAAGCTCAGCAATGGTAACAGTGGTGCATAAGACACCCAACCAAAAATGCGTGCAAATTAGAGGTATATAAACTGGCAACCTTGTGTTATCGAACATATATTTCTGCTTGTGGAGCATCACGCGGTGACCTTCTAAAATCTGCTTGATAGGACCCACGCATATTAAAGTCACCGTCAAAGAATAGAAGGCACTTATAAATCGTGATGCCAACAGTTGTCTTTTTATTATTCCAAAATTATGCGGATCCGAATCCTCTGAAATGTATATCTCGGCATAAAATTGCTGAAGCAGCTGCCTCAATCGTTTCTTGTGGACGGCAACGTGAAAGAGACGAAAAATTATTTCCAATAGGATAAGGAAAGTCGGTAAGCTTTCCAAAATGTTGTCCAGATCATCCAGATTGATAAGAAAATAATGGATATCCGCTTCCATATGTATTAAGATCACCACCACTATAGCCGTATGTAAAAATCGTTCAACAAATGTAGCCGTTTTACTTGGATTATCTTCCAAAGGCCAGAAAATATGATTTAGCCGTCGGACTAGGGCCAAAGGCCAAGACATTTTCACCAGTTCTCCGTTTCCTAATCGAGGCTGATACCACATTGCTCGGACTCTATTGAAGTACTTTGTTCCCTGAACGGCGAATCCTTCCTTATATACGCTGTCTAAGTCATAACTGTATCTATTATTTATAGTTAGTTAATTAGGCTCCAACTTTTTTTAGTTGCGAAAAAGAAAATCTCTTTATTATTTATGGCATTTTTTATTAATCAAATCAAACAAAGCAATTATTTCCGAAACTTTTCATTTGTACTTTTCGCAAGTTAATTTACAAATATAAAATGCACTTTGTTGGCAGAAAAGTTTCTCAATTAAAATGAGTGACTCAAAAATATCGACAATTATTTTGCTTTAATTCAACTGTTGAGTTAACTGAGAGAAATAATATACATTTTGTAGGTGCAGAAAAGTTTCTGAATTCAAAAAAGGGCTTCGAAATTACTTCAAAATTTCTCGAAACTGGTGTTTTTCTCATCTTTACGACTTATTCACTGAATGCTTCCAACGAAATATAGCAAAAAAATAATAATTATTTATTATAAATTATATAATAAGTTAGTATAATTTAGAAGAAAACCAACCATACTGAGAAAGGTATATTTATAGCTGTTGTCTTTTTTCCGTTAGTATCTTTTCAAAATAAAACAACTTTCGAATTTATTTTCAAAATCATAGATTTTATTCATTTTAGCGTTTTTCTTAAGTGTTTTTTTTTTAAATTGTTTTTTCTTTTTTTTGTTCTTGTTTTTGTTGTCGACAAATAATTACATTCAATTACGAATACTTGACATTTGCTCTTTAGTTTTGTATCTAATATTTGTTGCAATTTGTTAATTTTCGGATTACTTATGATTTATTTACTCATGTTACCCTTCTTTTCGCTTCTAGTATGACTTTAACATTAATTTCGCAATTTATTATTATTATTATTATTATTATTAATATTATTATTATTAGTGTTGTTAATCTTGATGAGTTCTTTGTTCAAATGTGTTAAAATTCGATTGAACATTTGTTTGTTTGTTTGTTTCGTGTTCGTTCGCTAATAATACACTAGATATTCGTACATCTATATCCGATTTCATTTGATATACATACACATATATATATATATGCACCTAATTTGTTAGCTGGTTTTATTTAAAATTTGCAGCGGGAAATCCTAGATTTTTTTTTTCATTTTACTTTTTTTCAGTATGATCATCATAGTAATAATATCAATATACATTTATATAATAATTACGGAAATTTGTTTGGTGTTTTGTTTAGTTTGTATCCTATAATTGTTATTGTTCTTATTTGTTGTGTGATTTGCGCGTGCGTTTTCCGATTTATCTTTATCATTTTACCTTTATTTTAATGAACTTTATCTTGGTTATTTTGTATCTCATATCACTGTTGGTGGTTTGTTAATGTTATATATATATATATATATATATATAGTACATATATACTCGACTTTAGTGTAGTTATTAATTAGATCAAAAATTTCTATACTCACATATACAATTAATTTTACAAAATTTTCAAAAATTTCCTTTTCGAATTTGTTACGTGTTCTATTTGTTTTTTGTTTTCTTTTAATCTTTTCATTTTTTTCATTTTTCCTTATGGCGTATGGACTTGTCATACATTTATTGTTAATTTAATATGTAGTATTTAATGATTTTTTTTGCTGTCATATTAGTTTTTTGTTTGTTATTAAATCGCTAGTAAGAAGGAAAATCACACAAGGTTTTTCTGCTTTTTTTTTATGATTTTCTTATGTACACTCAGTTGTTGATTTTAGTTTTGAATTTGTTGCATTTGCGAACTATTTTAACAGCGCTGTGTTGCGACTCTATCTAGGGGACTGTTCCGTTCCTTAATTAAGGTGTTGTTTTTTGTGGTTGTTGTTGTTGTTGTTATTAAAAGTATTTTGTTATTTGGTCAAGTTTACAAGGCGTGCGCTTCTCATGTCCACAACTAAAAGCCGTAATCGTAGTCGGAAGTTTCGAGTTTTTCCCCATTCTAATGCACAAAGGAAAGCAAATCATCAAAATTATATTGGAAAAGAAACAGAAAAACAAATGAAACAATTTGTAAGAAATATCACGTAATGCATTTTTTATTTAAGTTTTTCGGATTTTACTTGCTGTAATTTTGCTTGCCTGCGTTAAATATTATTCATTTTACGGTTGATTTCTTTACTGCTATACATACATATATATATACATGTATATATCTATATATATAAACGGCATACCGGCGCGTTGTTTAGTTTTACATAATTTTTGTGGTTTTTATTTTTTACGTGTTTGCAGCATTTGCGTTTCATAAGATAAACATTTGTTTGTTTGTATTTGTTGCACGTTCTCATTTCTTGCTTCTATATATATATATATATATTCATAATCCATAATCTTGACTTGCGCAATTCGAATTACAGATTTATTTTTGTTTTGTTTTGCTTCTTTTTTTTTAATATAGCATTTTTTTTTTTTTAATGGTTTGGTATTACTTATAAACAAATTTCATATTATAGCTACAATTTATTAGCTAGCGTTACAATTTTAATGCGCGCTCGCAGCTAACGCCCCTTAACGACTTTACAGACTAATTGAAAATATATAATAATAATAATAATAATAATATATAATATAATATAATATAATGCAAAGTACATTTTTCGTTACGTAGGTGTGTGTATGTTTCTTGCTGTGTATACATATATATACATAGATATATATATATGCGCTATGTACTTAGTTATTAGTTACACGATTCTTGTTTTAATTTTATAATTATTCAGAGAAATATATACGCAGAAACAGAGCTTGGCAAATAATATTTTGAACACATACATACAATTGCATCGAACGCGAGAAATTATGTGAGAAAATGAAGCGAGAAATCAATTAAAGATTATGTTTATCATTTACCGTTGTTAAACATCGAGGCATTACAAATTAGAGCGATGCTTAAAGCTAGATTTTTATGTGGGGTGTGTGGTTTGTGGTGTGTGTTTTGTTGCCTGGTGCACAAATGTCGCAATGCCTGTTTTATTATTATTATTATTATTACTTTTATATATGTTTTATCTGTTATATGCATTTGTATTTTGTCCTTAACGCTAAGTTTCTATACTAAAAGTTAGGGACACTGGCGCATAATGTGTCCTTTGTTTGTTTGTTGGTTTCTTTTGTATTTTGTTTTGTTTTTCTCTTCTTTTCCTTTACACTCGAAGCTTACAACTTATATTCAAAATATACGATTTAATATATTTATATATTAATTTTATATATGCCATTTTCATTTAATATAAATTGCAATTTTGTTCAGTTGAGTGTGCCGATTCATAAGTATTTCTCATTTTCTCATCCTGTTTTTCTTTTTTTTTTGTATGTGGTGCTTAAAGAAAATGCATTTAACGAAATAATTAATGTTTATTCTGTTCTGGTTGATGTTGTTCAGCAAAAGTAAATGCAAAACACACAGGAGGAGCTCTTGATTAAAAGTTTTCCATTAACATGTTTAATTTTGAATTTGTTTCACTTCTTCAGCTCTCTTTCCCTCTGTTCTTCTCTTTCAAGTGTCGTCTAGTAAAGTTTTTGATTGCGATTCCTCACGAATCTTGGGGAGGAGGCTCGAACTGTGGCCTGCTTCAAGTGTTGTGCATAATTTCGCTTTCTTGCCACCGAATTGCTATTGTTTATCAACTAAAATTATAAGTTAAACTTAGCATATGTTAATCTTTAAGCCTTGCCATACTCATTCTCACAAAGCAACGCAACGAACACAAACGAAAAAAAAACAAAAATATACAACAAAAAATAAGGAGGAAAGCGCAGCTGTTTGTCAATCAGTTTGTGTGTGTGTGTGTTGATGTGTGTTCTTGCAACATGTTGCCAGAGACCAGGTCGCTGACTGAACTATACATAAGACATGTTATGTATCATATATATATGCAGATATATATATACTTTTTATATATAGAGTAGAGTAGGGCGGCCGCAGCTGCTGCACGTGTGTGTGTGTCTAGATGTGTGTGTGTGTCTAGGTGTGTGTTCGGTGTGTGTGTATTGCATCTAAACAATAAAATATTATTTAGCATTTCGTACATCACCAACAACACCGCCACCGCCGCCGCCCCCCGCCTGCAGACCGCCGCCCTGGCGCATACGTATCGAGGGGCGCCTCTCTGGCGTATCATAAGGCTGCCTCGATGAATTCGTCGCTGCCATCGAATCGTCCATGTTGAGGCCGCCATTGCCAATGGCCATCGCCAGCGTTTGACCGGCCGCCGAGCTGCTGCCGAGCATTTGTTGTGCACTGCTGCCACCGCCTCCAGCTGTGCCGCCTCCCATTGTTGCGTTGACCTTGTGCTGCTGTTGCTGCTGCTGCTGTTGATGGGAGGCTGCTGCGGCTGCAACGGCAGCAGCTGTGGCAACTGCATCCTGATTCTGACCGGGACCCGCATCGGTGCCATCCTGCGCCTGCTGTATGGCCTGAGGATTACGTGGACCGCCAAACTTGAGCAAATTCCAGTCGAAGACATAGTCATAGGTGAAGCCCAAACGATGGAACAGATTGCGAAACAGTTTACGCAAATGGCAGTAATCGGGACGTTGATCGAAATGCATCTGCCGGCAAAAGTTGAGATAATTGACAAACTCGCTGGGGAAGCCCTTGCACAGCACCACAATCGATGTGGACAACTTCTTCTCCGATATGCGTTCATATTTCTGTCGCTTATTCGCCGCCTTCAAGCCCTGCCAGGGCAGGGCGCCCAAATTGAAGTACATTAGGACATAGCCAAGGGATTCGAGATCGTCGCGACGCGACTGCTCGATGCCCAGATGGGTGTTGATCGAGGCGTAGCGTGCGGTGCCCGTCAGATTCTTGTTTTCCCGATACGGTATGTGCTTGAGGGAGCGGGCATCGCGAAACTTCTTCGCCAGCCCAAAGTCAATTATGTACACGAGATTGCCCTTTTTGCCCAGGCCCATCAGAAAGTTATCCGGCTTGATGTCGCGATGGATGAAATCACGCGAATGTATATAGTCGATGCGCGATATCATTTGATCCGCCAGCAGCAGCACCGTCTTCAGCGAGAAGCGGCGTGAACAGAAATTAAATAGATCCTCCAGCGATGGCCCCAATAGCTCCATTACCATCACATTGTAATCACCCTCGCTGCCACACCAAATGATGCGCGGTATTCCAATGCCGCCCTGCATTGTCTTGTAGAACTTGGATTCGATGTGTAGCTGTGGATGTTTGGTGCGTATGCATTCCAATTTGATGGCAACCTCCTCGCCGGTGTTGATCGTTGTGCCCAAATAGATGTCGCCAAATGAGCCCGATCCTATTTTGCGGCCCAAGCGGTATTTATTCCCAACGCGCAGCTCCATTTTTCTCTGTTTTATGTTTGCCTGTGTGTTGTATTTTTGTTTGTTTTTGTCTCTTTAAATATGTGTGGCGACCTACAACGTTGCCTGCGTGTACAAAAATAAGATTAACTTAAATTTTCAATTTAATTTCAATGTATAAAAACCTTGCGCAATCCTTTCGTCGGTTTTCTTTTTCTTTTTTCTTTTTTGTTGTAAGAAAAATGATTCTTGCTGCTGCGTTTTTCTCTCTTATCTCTATTGATGTGTTTTATATTTGTTGTTGTTGTTGGCGTTTCGTGCCAGTCGCGGGAGCTGCGGCTGCTGCAATAGAAAAACAAAAGTAAAGTTCTGATTAGAAAATGTTGTTAATATTTATTGTTGAAAATATTGCAAGAAACCTGGCCAAATTGTGCATTATTTAAATTTGTATATTTTAACTGTGACTTATATACACAAAATGTTTCCTTTATTTATAAAATAAACAACTAATATCGAGTGCTTGACAGTCACTCGATAACTCTTCATTTGTGAAATCAAAAAGAAAATTGAAAATATATTAATTACTTGTGTTAAAACTTTTAGTTTTTTGCTTACATTTTTAGTAATTTTAATATTTCATCATCATTTCATATTCTCTAAAAAATAGCTATTTTTCTGCAGACGCCAGTTTGTGAATAAAACCTGAAAATAATAAAAAAAATTATATAAAAATCACAAAATTAAATAAAAAAAAATCATATTATTTTGCTATATTGAAAACAGCTTTTAAATAGCCAAAATGCCAGCACCGCTGTCTGCCATTTGCCGTTGCAGCTCTTTCTATTCTAATCTAGCGATAAATGCAAGTGACTCACACTGATACAAAAATAGTAACTGCGTTTTCGTATTCCGATAAATATGTCTGCCAGTTATCGATTAAGCTCCAGCTGTAAATCAACAACAACAAACACAAACCGAAAGAGGTGATAGTGGGGGATGGGGAAAAAATGGACGGGGGAAGGAACAACGTGCGATGTGTCAATTAGATAAGAACGCAAAAGCGAAACTATTTTTAACAACAACAAAAGCATCGAGACAAAGACAATGGTGGCCGTTTTCAGCATAAAGAAACTCAAAAATCTGTTATCGTTATCGACAAGGTTTTTTTTCAGCATAAAAAGTGGTTTTAAAAATGACGACAACATTAGCATTAAATTAAGCATTAAGCGATGAATCAGCGCAAAACAATATAAAACGAAAAGAAACTCTTAAAGATATTCATGAGCATATGTATGTGTATGTGTGTCTGTGGGTGTGTGACTTTATGTGTGTGTGCGTGTAGGTAAACAATTAGAGATTATCAGTTAAAAGAAAAACGCAACAAACAAAAAATGAAAAAGCCATTTAAATGACACTTTCTGTGGTGAAAAGCACAACACATACACATATATACACACACAGACACAAAATGAAGTCGCGCACAACAAACAGAAAAAATCTCAAAAAGTTGTGCAGAAAACGCATTTTCTCTCCCCAAATAAATGACAAAATTATGCTTTATTGTTATTAGTTTTGCTTTCTTCAAATAGAAGGTAATTATTATTATTATTGTGCCTATTATTTGCAGTTTTTGCCTGATTCTCCACTTGCCTTTTGGTGCGCTTTCCTTTTGATCTGTGCCCAACAATAACAATATGCGTATGCGTGTGTGTGTGTGTGTTTTTGACCTGTGAAGCTGATCCAATTCTAACCTCAAAAGAGTTGCTTCTGTTTGCTTTCTTTGCTTTTGCCTCTGCCTACTTTGATTTATGCATTAACACTCAGCTCATGTCTGTCATTCACCGAAAAAAAGTAACGTTTACCGTTCGTTTTTGTTGTTGGCTTTTAATGCACGTTCTAGTTCTGTTGGGCAGGTGCGCAAGTGAGACAGACTCTCACTCGCTCTCTCTTAAGTGTGTGCGTATGTGTGTGTATGTGGGTGTCTGTGTGAGAGCAAGCAACAGCTGATCGTGGTGGGAGTGAGTGCATTTTGACAGTTCCTTATTGTTCTTGTTCTCTTACTCCTTCTTTTGCCGCCAGAGTCAGACATATGACGTATGTCCGTCATGTGCATGTATGTATGTATATGCGTGTCCATGTTTATATGTATTTGCGTGAGTGTCTATTTTAGTTACGACGTCGCATATGGAAATTTGCGAAGTCTTTTTACAATTGCAAAAAAAAAGCGGCACGTTGCGTTGGCGGACGCCAAAAAGACTTCCGCAATTGCAAAAAAATTAAAAAAAAGAATAAAAAAAAAACAGTTGTGCAAACAGACAACAGTAAAAAGCAACGAAAAATGCTAATAAAAAGAATCTATGCAATTAATTTTGAACGTCGATTGCGACTGCGATGTCAGCGTCAACGTCGCTGCCGCAGTCAATGGCCTCGCTGCTGTCGAGGACGAGGCAAACTAACTGTAAAACTGCATTCGTTTTGTTTTTGTTTTTTTTCTGTTATAACGAATAACTGTCTGGCTGCAGTCTGAGTGCTGGAGGGAGGGAGATAGAGAAGGTATAGATAGAGAGGGGAAGGGGGCTTTGTCCTACCTTGGCGGGTTTTGGGAGTCGCTGCGCCGCTGCTGCTGCTGGCGTCGCTGCTAACGTCGCTGCTGCTGCTTGCACTTGACTTTTTTATTTGGTTAATTTTGCAGCTGAAACATATATATATATTTAATTTTTTATTTACAATTTCACAGCTATTAATTGGATTTCAATTTCACAACAAAAACAACAACGATAAGAAAATGTAGCAAAGAAGGAAACAAAATCATTTCAACTTTCTTTGTTTTGTTTTTTCTTATTTTCATGAACGAGCGAGAAAGAGAAACACACACACACATGTACACATATAGTCAAATATACAATCAGTAATAATTCGTATTCGTTTTAAGCATTTCTGGATATTTTAAGCCGTTTGGCAACAATTTTTTTAACAACTTTTTATTTTATATTTATGTATTATGATTATTCTTAGCGTTTGCTTTTATCGCGTGTTTGAGCTGCGCTTTGTGTGTATTTACAGTAATGAGAAGCGCCAAAATAATGCACAAATATTTTTTACATTTTGTTAAGATTTCGATTGAGGCAAAAAACTACAAAACGGAGACGACGAAAAAAAAATACAAGCGAGTCGTTTGCCCTGACACACACATACACAAGCGCATGCAGATTGCGACAATATGGTTATCTCGCTTGCACGTCTATTGGTTTTATGGCGAGCACGTTGCTAGCCAGCCCGCTTTAGCCCGTTTTCACACCAACACCAGCGCAGAGCAGGAGAGTCAATACGCACACAACGACAGCGACGACGAAGCACACATAAAGCGAGACGAAAAAAGACGTAGCCAGCAGCACTGCTGGCAGTGGTCAAAGTAGTCACTCTTTTTGCTGTTTTACGCTACGCACAATTTGTGTGATGAGAGCACATCGGCAACTTACTTTTTGCGCTTCTATTTTGTTGTATTATATTGATATTTTGCACAGATACTAGAATTTCTTTTATAAATTATTTGCTAGAATAAATCTTTGGGAACACAACAACACCAACAACTGGCTCAATCAGAAGTTCCATTTGAGAACCGACTGAACAATAGTGGAACTATTGGTTCACACCGACTGAACTAACTGCTGAATCACTTCGCTTACACGATGCTATTGTGTTCACCCAAAAAACCAATTACTTGTATATCAAATTAAGCAAATGCAGCCATGAATTGTAATATAAAGTGAATTAATTTTTGCGTTCAATTAACGTCAATTTACTGTAGTATTGTTTTGATCTCTCTGCTTCTATGAAATTCATGCGAACTAAAAATGGCAGCCCTCGCCGATGAATTGTGGCGGTCGGTCGACACAAAGTATTAATATTTAATATATCGGCATGTCATAGTGTCGTAGCAGCCAGCCTGGAAAAGGCATTGTTATCCTATACACACACCATTTGACAAATAATTGTACGTTTGGACTCATTTTATTTCTAACATTAATATTTTTCTTTTAATGCGATTAAATATAAGTGAAATATTTAGGTTTTTATTGTTTTGCAATTATTTATAATAATCAATGATGACATTTTCAAGCTAAAAAACGATCATAGATAATAGAATTAAAGAACATAATATTTTTCAATAATTGATAAATAATTTAATTGGCTAATTTTGTACTGTTTTCCAACTAACAGAACACACGCCCCGCCACAGCCGATTGGTTGAGAAAAAACAAAGCAAAACAACGGGGCATTAAAGAACAACAACAAGCAGGCAGCGGCTGCGATCTACTCAACACACACGCGCACACATGCTTACAGCATTACATATATTCACACAGGCACACACACATACGCACAAGCCGATGCACAATTAACGATCTCCGGCGAATGGCAGTCCGAGCCGATGATGGTCAAACGAACGGCACTCAAAACACGAACGCCGAATATCAGGTGTAAAACAATAAAACAAAATGCCGGAGCCAGCAACTGTTTTGTTTTTGCTTCGACTCTTCTTTTTGTTGTTTTTCGCTTGCGAGTGCATGCAAATGAGAGTTGGAGCGAGATGGATGGCATTTAAGTGTTTCCTGACTCTTTCTCGCTGCCCTCTTTGCTAAATATTTCCGCAACACATGTCGCACGGCTGTATAAGTGAGGGGTAGATGTGTGAGGGGAGGGGTTTATTTTCTAACACTGGCAACGTCATCGCCATTTGGTTTCGTTTAGTCTGCGAGAGCGAGAGATAACTTCGGCTGCTGCTGCTGCTGCTGTTCGCCCCCGCTCGCTCACCAGTCCCTTCTGGCGGCGGCTTAGATCAAATAATTTGATTTCATGGCAAGTCGCAAATTGTCAAGCGGTCGTCGCATCCGCTGCTCGCAGCTCGCTGCTCACTGGTCCCGTTGCATTTTTCCGCGACCTTTCGGCGCTCCAATTTGATTATGAAAAAACACAATTAAAACAAAACAAAAAAAAAAGCCTGACAAATTCATCTAAAAAAACAATTTTCATTTGGCTTTTGGCATTTTTCTATAACATGCGAAAAAAAAATATTTTTAATTAATTTGATTTTTTATTTGTTGAAGCTTGCTGCGGGTATTCTGACTTTGTGGTGAATTTGTAACGGATTGAAGTGGGGAACGTACATATGTGTGATAAAAAATTAAAATAAAAATGTTACAAATTAAATGACATTAAATTAGAAGAAAATATTTAATACAACATTTAAATTATATATTATTTTATGGTTCAACATTGTTTGCAAGAAATGCGGAAATCTAGAATAAAAAACCAATCGGAACCAAAATTTATATATTTTTCAGCAGCAAGTCAAGTTGATTGGATTTATCTCTAAACTTAACCAAGTGAACTCTTTTAGCTTTGAGGATATCCCGAAGAAACTAGGAATATGTAATTCTTTCGGAATCGGAAGCAATAGTATTTGAAAATTTCAAATTCACATTTTCTAAATTTCAGTGCGATTTTCGAAGGGTATTTAAGCTTTGGTATTCTGCACACAGAATCTTATTATTTTGTTTGTTTTTTATTCTTAATGCATTTGCATATTTTTGCAATGCGCGTTTTGTTTATCAACAAGGCGGCGACTTTTGAAGTGAAAAGTGCTGGAAGGAGGGGTGGTGATGGGGGGGGGAGGGTATTGGGTGCAACTTGTTAGATGCTGCCATCAAAATTGCTAGACATGATTCAATTTTCCAAGCAGGGGTTGTCGCATCGAGTATTATTTCCATTTTGATGCCTTTTATGACACTTCAGTTTTGTTTTTATTTTTTCCTACGGTTTTTTATCACATAAAACGCTCATCTGGCGAAGCGGCTTGAAGAGTTTTGTTTTTTTTTTGTTTTTTTTTTCCACTTCGATCGTATCTAGTAGGTATTTATGATTTCGTTTATGCATTTTTGTGTTTTATTGTTTAAATTTTTGACTTTTTATACGCCGGCGGCGTTTGACTTAAAAAAAAGTTAATTGAGTTGTAAAAATTATAAAGTTGTAAACCCCAGAAACCAGCCTTGGCAGCAGCCGAAGAAGAAGAGGAAGAAGCAGTAGAAATGCCTGGTAAAAGTCACATTTTGTGTTTTCCAGTTGAGACCAACCAAGAGAAACAAAATCAGGATAGAAAAAATAAACGAAACAAAAGCAAAATGAAAAAAAAAAAACATAAATACGCATCGAATTTTTTATGGCCCTAAAATGAATAGCGTCTAGTTTCGATAGAGTATTTCTTCGCGTTTTAATACGTTTTTTTTTTTTGTTTAGAGGCGGGGTTTTTATGATGTCGTCTGTCGTATTCTGTGGTCAAGTTTCAGTAACTTATGTCGCCTGACTTTTGACAGAAAGCGTCTGCCCCAAAATAAAATGCGGAGAAGTGTAAAATGAAAGCCAAAAACTATTATCAACTGTGAATTAACATAAATGATATGCCAAAATAAACCACTGACTCGAGCGCATATAAATATAATTTTGATTAGTTAATAAATAAATATGTGAATTAAAAACGTCAAAATTTAAATGAAAAATAAGCCAAATAATAATTCATCAATTTGTGGCAAACATATTTTAATTCTGTAAAGTACGACATACATATACTTGTATATAAGCAAACGATATAGATGAGTTCCCTTATAGTCTTTGGTATTACCTTTCAGAAATTGTTATCGCCTGATCCAAAATCTTTTATATGTGAAAATTTTTTTGGTTACATTGTAATTTGTTTATCAATTTTCAAAACATTTTTCAATTGCTACATTAAAATCATCATATTAGAGATAAAAACTTCAACTTGAATTTACTTCAGCCTATTTTTCGGTAAATTATTATTTTTTTTGGTAACTTGAATTAATCCAATAATTGCATTCAAATTAGAAATGAAACTTTTTTGAGAATTTCACTCACAACTACAAGCGAAATATTTTTAATGTTTTTATTTTCAAGATATTTCAACTTAAACTTAATTTTTTTTTGTGCTGTGAACCCATTAAAAATGTGAAAAAGGTATAATGATTTTGTGCAAAAATATGTAAGGGGCAGTTGCATGCCTCTCCAAACCCATAAAGTATATATGTTCAAGAAGAGAATTAGAGATTAAGATTATTTAATATTTTCGATAAGTGCCCCGCTTCGAGAATTTATTTTTATAATTTTCGATATCAATAAAAAACACAATTGTGAAGATGCTGCTAATATAAAAATAAATATACAATAAGCACTAACTAATTCTCGATCAATTGAAAAAATGCAGATTAAGAAAGGAGATTTTATTAATCACAACTTATTTTAATTGATTTTTAATTAAAATGTTATCTGTCTCGATTAGAGCATTCCAATTTGCTTATTAAGCAAAAGTTCCCATGTATATAAATATCATCCCCTAGCAGCTGACAGCGGCACTAACTTCCCATCAACTGCAGATTGACTTGTTATCGATTCGTGCACCTTGAAGTTCCTTTCGCTGCAATCTTATCGATTGCGCCATCTAAATACAGCTGCAACAAGTGGCCAGCCAAACTGTGTGCTTCTCCTTCTGCGACCGCTTCTTTTAGACACTCTCTACACCCGCCGCTGACGGCGATTGAGGTGTCATAAATCCACATGTGGCTGTAAAGTGTTACTAATTTTGTGTTTCTATATTTTCCACTTCTTGCTGCTCTTTCTCTCTACTTTGTCACCCGATCGCTTGTGGCCCCTTTGCCCCTTTGCCCTAACTAATTTCACACGAGCATGTTAATGTTTACACGCGTACCGCGATTTTTATGTGTGTGCGTGTGTGTGTGTGTGTGCGTGTGCTCGCCCCCGCTGCCGGCACATTCAGCCCCAGTTCCACCCAGCCAGACAGACAGACAGACGAAGAGTCAGCCAACCAACGGCGTCTTGAGCTTATCTTGCCTCAGTTCCGAGCCGAGTGGCGAGTTCGTTGTCGAGTCGCAGTTCAGTCGCTGTTTGTCTGTCGATCGTGTCGCGTCGTTTTGTCAAATTCTCTCTCTCTCACACACACCCACACACACACACACTCTCTCTCTCACCCACACATGGGTGTTCAGTGATCTAGTTGATTTGCATTCGTATCTCGAACTATAGCTGCAACTGTATCTGTATCTCGAACTGAGTACAGCCGTTGATCGGTTAACAAAAAACTCAAAAAAAAAATGAGCGCAAATTCAAATGAGGAACGCGCCAAGCCTGTGGAGACTTTGGTCCTGGCCAACTATGCCCTGAAGGCGGAGCAAAAGAGAGCCGCTGGCCAAGGTGGACGCAAGGAGGATGAGCGCATTACCAGCGCCGTGATGAAGGTCCTCGAGGGCTACGACTGGAATCTGGTGCAGGCATCCGCCAAGTAAGTCAAGTCATCTTTAAGGCTTTAATTTATATCCTTGAAATCAAATTGGTCAGATTTTATATAATTATTTTTACTATAAACAATTAAATCTGATCTCTAAACTACTTTGGTAATTTTCTGTTTTATCGAAATTGAAAACTTTTGTGGAATATTCTGCTCATTTAATTTTAAATATTTGACTTATGATTTTTTTAATATAATTTATTTTTAAATTTTGGATCTTTGATTTTTAATACAATTGTTAAATTGGAGCTCAATATAATGTGGAACATTTTGTGATTTATTTTAATATATTTTATATATTTATATAAGACAACAAAAAATTGAAAATTAAATTGATCTTCAGTTTTAATATGGATACCTTTCAGTATAAAAAAAGTTGTTTAGATAGAAACACATTTTTCAATATTTCAAGAATAGAATCATTTATATATATATATATATATATTTTATATACTATATCCATAGACTGCATCGATTAGATGTTACCCTAATAATGTGGAACACTTTACTATAAAACAGATTAATGGATTATTATTATAATCTGGAACAATTTTCCAATAAATTATTAAAGAAATAAATTGCAACATTTTTAAGTTGAATGTATAGATTTGCATAGCTGAAAAGCAAGATTTTCAAAAATTAATTGTTGATAATTCTTGTTTTGCAGTTTTCTATTTAATTTGTTGGATTTATATAATTTATATTTATTTTAGATTTTATTAGATTTACATTTTTTAATGACACTAAATTAGAAAATCTTTTTTGCAAATCAAATACTCCTCAATTTTACTATAGTTACTAAGAGTTTCCGCATTAATTTGATTTTATTTAGCAAATCTTATTTAATTATGAAATCCAAATATTTAACTGAACTTTTTCTAAGTCTTTTTATCTGGAACACGTTTCAAGTGAATGGATTAATGGCACAAGTTTAAAATATATTTTACTTAATATATATTATTTTAATAGATAATGTGGAACACTTATTTATAGATATAGTTTTAGGAATTTAAAATTGTTAACTGAATTACAGATTTAAATATATTTTAAGCAATAATAGCACAAATTAGTTTTCGATGTAAATTTTGAAGTATTACTCAAATTACAACTCGTAAACTAAAAGTTTAAAATTTGCGGATTATATTATTATCGATCAGAAATTGCTCTACTATTTCTACTACTATTTCCTCAATTCCCTGGATCTGCCACGTTATCCAGAGATTTATGAATGACTAAGCGTGGCGCTGTTCTTTCCGCTAATTAACACAATTTTTTTTATTTTTATTTTAATGGATAAACAAACTTGGCAAAGTCGGCAAGTTGTAGTAGAAGAAGCAGAAACGAAACAGAAATCTATATACATATATATATATATGTACATATATATCTATATATATATCTATATACAAAAACAAAAAACACAATAAATGTGCGGAGAAACACGTTCAGAATGAAGACGACAAATCAATTCAGGCATAAAAAGCGAATAAATATGTTTTTAGCATAAAGATGTTAACTGCTAACAAGCTGGCCATACATTACAAGAGAGAAAGGGATTGGGGAGAGGGGTTGAGGGTGGAGGCGAAGTACGGGGCATGCTCTGGCAGGTGTAGACGTCGATGTGAAAAAAAGAGCCAAAACCAGTGAAAAATTCAGTCAGCACAGACAGCGTTGACACTTGGATGAGTTCACAACAAGTTGGCGCCACTGAAACGGCTACTTTTGGTTGCAAGTCGTGAGAAAGCGCTGACGGCGGCCTCTTTGTGTGATCCCTGTGATCCTTCTGCTCCAGCTAGCCAGCCAGACCAGCCCTCTTTCACTATTTATCCAGCATTTAACGCAGCTACTACTTGCAGAACTAATCCTCAGGTGTATTTATTAATTATATCTCCGTTTTTTTCCAGACTACATCCTTGAATCCAGTTTTAGAATTTTATTTTATTTATTTATTTATTAAAGTATTTTTCAGACAAGTTTAAGCTCAACTTATAATCCGGAATATTGTCGTCTTGAACCAACTTTTCTTTCTAAAATTTCAATGCTAACAAAAAAGATTAAAAAAGTTGCACAATTTATAAATAATTTTTTTTAAAAGAAAAATATAAAAAGATGATAATCAGATTTGAAATATAAGTGCTGAAGTAAAAATAGCATCTTAATAAAAATCTATTTTTTGTAGAGGTTTTGTTTTTTAAAAATGAAGCAAATGATAATGGAAATGGAAACTATTTTATGTATTCTCCGTAGGAGCTAGTTAAATCAATTAATTGTTCTATGAAAATATTAACTAGGATTTGTCTTCAACTGAAGACTCTTTTAGCAAAAGTTAAAAAAAATCACTAACTGTACTATTTATTTTATGTACTTCCAAAATTGATAAGTGTAAAACTACATTTTTTAGGGAGGGAATAAAACATTTTATTAAATTAAAGGAAAGCTTCGATAACGAAGTTAATAAGTTAATTTTTTTTGTAAGTAAAATTGATAAGAGTGTTATTTTATTGCAGGCACTGTATGAACATATTATCTATAGGATATAAATATATATATATAGGCTATCTAATTTATTTTGCCATATCGCTAGAATTTATTTCTTATATAATACAATAAATAAATTTATTTTAAAGAAAGCACATAAATAATAGGAAAAATAATGCTGAATAATCCAGTGAATAATAAATTTAATCCGTTAGTAATTATGCTGATGTGCACTAAGTGTCCAACTCGCTTATCGCTTATCAGGCAGCTCCGCTCAGCTGGTCGTCGTCGCCAAGTTGCGGAACATCCTTGGACTCTGCCGCTTTCTGTTTGTTGTTGCAAAAGCGCAATCGCTGTCAAGAACACGTGTGTGTTTGCACAAGGATATAAGGCGGGGAGGGGTGTGCGGAGAGATTTCCTTTATCTGCACAACATTACGGCTGGTTGACTGGCCACCCTCTACCCCTTTACCCCTTTACACACACTAGACATTGTTTATCTAGCGCTTTATGCGCCTGTTTATTTTTGCTTTAAATCGCTTAAAAATGCTCATACACAGCCCACCACACCCCCTCTCCTCCCTAGAAGGGGTGCCTTAGGGTGGGGGGGCATGGAGTTTTTTTTTATGTACTTAACCTCTGTATCCGGCGGGAATTAAGTATTTGATAGCTTACAAACTTTTTGTAAATAACTTGTGTAATGCTCATAACATTTTTACAGACTGCTGGCAAAATAGTTATTGACTTTTAGTAAAAGTAAATAAAAGTTAACATTTATATAACTAAAATCACAGAATCTTAACTGAAGAGTAGATCTGAACGCCAATAAATTAAACTAAATCATTGAATTTATTTCCATTGTCTTTTAAAAAGCTGAAAAATGAATAATTAATTTTGTAAGTAAATGTAGTAAAAATGCGATGAATATAAACTTAATGAATTTAATTATTAAATGAAACATTCAAAAATCAAAAAAGTTTGTAAATTTTTAAAGGCATACAAAAATAATGTTGAATACTCAATTTTCATTAGAGCTTGATAAAGTGTAGCTAGAAATAATGCAAAAAACTTTAAGTCCATAAAAAGTGCAGCAGTCACTTGGAATTTAAATATTACAAAAGTTTCTATAAATATTCCTTTATATCTTTAAAATTATCATTAAGAAATTAGAATCTGATCTAGTCTGCATTAAAATCTTATAAAAAAACTTTTACAATTTTCCAAAACATTTTCAAATTGATCCATTTTTATGCTTAGTTTGGAAATTAGTGTAAACTTCTGCAACTTGATCTCGATTTTTCTGTAAATCGCATCAAATTGAGTAGCAAAAATTATTTAATATTTATTATTATTTATTACTCGAATGCAAATTTGAATTTACATTTTTTTTATGAAAGAATTTTGTACTTAGGGTGGAAATACTTGGTTGTTAATTCTCTGGTTAGCTCTGTTTAAACTAAGGTTATTAAATATGCATTTCCACTTCTTTCCCAACTTTCTATAACCTGAAGCCATTGAAAATGAGAAAAAGTTGTGCAAAATTATGCAACAGACAGAAGAAGCACCTCCGGCGCCTAAAGTATGTATGTATATATTCTTCATAATTCATTTTTTATTGCTCAAGCTGAATGGATCTATTATGTTATTATATATTGAATATATAATTTGACCACAAATGTAAAGTGTTTTTTGAGCGAAAATTGAGCTGTGATCTTTTCCGACTGCGTGAGAGAATTGCGATGCTTCACCTGAAAATTTATAGCACTTGAAGTGAAAACCGCAAATTTGATATGCCCCAAAAAATGGTTTAATCATTCTGCGAGTGAGTCATCAACAAAATATGTGTATATATATATATATCAATAGTAATAATAATAAGCTAGCCAGTTAAGCACTTGAGAAGCTCGTCGATAGGCGCTTGCTTAATTTTGTTTTTGTTATCATTTGGCGAGGCGCAATTTGTGTCGCTGCATATGTTGCTTTGGAGTCGCCTTTGAATATGCCACTTATCACACACACATCACCCCATAGACCCCAATTTGTAGTTGGCTCACAGTTGAGCCCCCTCCTGAAGGAATAGCTTCGGGGTTCTGCTTATTCTTTTTCCTCTTCTTGACACGTTGATTAGATAAGGCGCTTAAGTTGGCGACTTTGGGTTATGCTTCGGTATGTGTTATAAATAATATATTGGGCTTATCTCTCTTTCAAAGAAGTCACCCCCAGGTAGGGTGCCTGCGCTGATATCATCGTGCGTGGTCTAAATATGTATTTCTCTTCTTCTTCTTCACTTTTTTTATTTTTGTTTTTTGGGGTGCGCTTAGCCGCCCAGTCAATTTACATGCTCAACATTGGAATATCATCAGTCGTTTGCCTAAACCAACACTCTCAACTCAACTCAACTCAACTTAACACAACTCAAATCGACAACTTGTGAGACAAAAGTGGGCGCGGCCAAACATGTCCGGTCACGTCCATCAGTCCACTTAATCCCAGTGACGACAAATCAATATGAGTTAGTTTGAGTATTGCAAGCCAGGCGACCGTTCCTGAATAAAACATTTAAAAAAAACATTTAAAGAAGAACTAAAAAAATACTTCTTTTTTTTTAAATTAGTAATTAGGGTTTCTCGAATGCAATATAAAATGGTTCTTTTCAGAAAGCCTACCTACAAATATACAATTTACTCAGTTTTGAAACGCTTGATTGATTTAAATAAAAAATAATAATAGAAAAATAATAAATAATAAAATAATGCTGTGCACGTAAAATTCTAAAACTTAAAGTAGAGTTTCTTAAAAAAAATCGGTCGATTATAGATAATTTATACTGAGTTGCTTTTAAATAATAATAAAATATTTATTTATAAAATCTGCGTTTCTTTTGATTTTGAAGTATATTGGTTTTGAATATGTATTTTTTAATCTTCTTCAGCAGCTTAAAACAATTTTAAAAGTTTGAAAAATCTATTTGAATTTCAGTTAAATTGTTTTTTCCATTTCAATTTATTGAAATTTCATATTTTTATGATTATAATTATTGTTCTTAGGATGTTTTAATTTACTGCTTGTTTTTGGTTGGCAAAGCATTAAAATGAGATCGAAATTTGACACTTGATAAAAATTATACAATTAAATTTGTTTTGTTGGTCGAAAGCAAAATCGGGAATAGAATCTGACAAATATATATTAATAGATAAAAATTATATATATATATTAAATATATATAATTTCAATACATTTCGCATACTGTTATTAAATTAAAAATTAAGCAATTGGAAATATGAGTAGAGCGTGTTTTTGGTGTTGGTCCTGGCGAAGAGGACTAACCAGGATATATGTTCACAGCTTCTCGCTCCATCAACTTCTGGTTTATTTGTACAACAACACAACTGTGCAGACACACGTGCGGCTTACAAGACAAATATTGATTTTGTTGTTGTTAGTCAGTTGTTTGTTGGTTGGTGCCTGCTGATGCTTGTTCTTAGCTTCGCTGCGGTGTTCATAACCGCAACAGCCAAAAGTTTAGGAGCCCATCCATGTTTGTGTCTGGCTAGATTTTGCATACTTTACGAGTGTATCCCAAACCCAACAACCGACACTCAACACTCAACACCAAAAATGAAAAACAAAAAAAACCAAACAGAGCCGCAGCATTTCCTCTCCCCGCCTCTCTCTCTCTCTCGTTCAGGTGCCACCCAACTTGTTTGCAAGTCGCGGTAAATTTACAAAACGGTTGCCACAACTCCGAACGCCACCCTCTTCCACATCCCCTCAATCACTGTGTCATGTTGTTTGGGCTTTGCTCGCCGCGTGGTTCCAAAATGGCAGCCAGAAGCGGCGGTTTTATGACCAGGCACAGGCACCATTTACCAGCTACCAGTTACCAGTTTGCAGGTAACAGAGACAAGGCACAGGTGCGTGACAATGGCCAGGATTGGGCAATATAAGCATTGACTACGCGTGTGTACACTCAGAGAAAAAATATGATCCTGTTTAGAGTACAGCCGAGCTAGAATTGAATTTTTCTTTATATTTTCTGGTATATATTAGAATCAGTTCCGATTTCAGAATAGGAGTCAATTTAAAACATTTAAACTTAAATTTATATTTGAAGCAGATTTAGTTTTTTTTTAAGAGGATTTCAAAATTGATTTAAGACCTTAAGCAATTCAATTTCCTTTTTTTTTTCTGAGTGTACAGAAAGGAGTATACATGACAGGTTAATACACACTCCCACACACACACATAGACACACACACACACCAAGTCATACGCAGATTGGCAGGATTTGAGGCTAAATCCAGCTGCCACGCACAGCCGGAAATGAAGTGGAATACGGAATTGACAGCCGTTGTATTTTGTTTTTTATTTATATATTTAGATGCATATATTTTTTTATACTTTTTTTATTTTTAGCATTTCATAAAATGTTTAACCCAAATATGCGCACAAAACTCATGTGGAGGAACCCAAAATGCAAACAAAACGCCAAAAAGTGCTCGCTGCGTGTGTCCAACTGAGTCCGTCCGTCCGTCAGTACGTCCGTTTGTGTGTGTGCGTGTCTGTTTTGATGAATATTTGGCTAACATGGCGCATATCAGCCATATGACTTGGCCATATGCGCTCTTGAAGCTTCAGTTTTGATGTCCGATGCCAACAACAAAACAAGCCAAAAAAAAAGCGTCAAAACTGAAACGCAAAGTTTAATTTAAGCAATTTCCGAAGTAGAACACAACACACATACATAGATATATGAATGTGTGCTACACTATCCTACAATATTTCTATGTGCAATTGGAGGGAAATGGGAATGATCTAATAATGCGATATTTAAGTTAGAATTATTATTATTATTAGGCATAGGTTAGGAAGAAGAACCATCTGAGGCACGTTAAAGATTATGCTCTAAGCTGTGCTATAAATTTAAAAATCGACTGACTCTGAAAGCTATATAATATGGTAGTCAGTTGTCAATTTTTTCTTTATCAACATATTAAAAGCTCAATAATAAGCGTAATGGATCAGTTTAGTTAGGATAACTTCTTAAACAAATAAGTTTTTCATACAAGAACTCATATATCCATCGATGGTTCCTACGGGAGCTATATAATATAGTAGTTCAATAATATTCCGATCAAATGTGGAGAGTTGAATAATACGCATACTGTTTCAGATGGGTTAGGATAACAAGATAAAAGAACCTATCTTTCCATCGCTTGATCCTTTCGCAGCTATATATAATAAAGTGCTCCGATAATCCATATTAAATGGATTATTGATTGATTGACTTTTAACACTGATCCAATTTTCGAAAGCATTTTTCTGATTTATTTTATTTCAATTCAAAATCACAATTGTAAAACGAATTTTCTTATTTAAATTCAACAGGAATTTTCAAGTACTTATCCCATTAGAGGCGACCATAGAATATTCGAAATTTGTTTAGAATTTCAATCAATACCCAATTGAAATCAAACTGGCTGTTGTCTAGTGTTGTCCTTGCAGCAGGACATTTTCAACGGCACTTTGGCAAAACGGCAATGCTAGAGACATATCAAGCCATATCGCATATCATCGATTGCACATATTCTTTCAAATGAAGGACAACAACAATAACAACAACAACAACAACAATAACAACAAGAGAAAACGTTTAACAAGTTTGGTTGGGTTTCGGGTCTGAACCTGGTCACTTAAAGTGTCGCTCTTCATTGCAAGGTTCACAGTGCCAGACTGAGAGTGCTTCATCTGCTCCACTCTGCTCTGCTCTCCCCTCTGTCTCTAGGTTCCCTGGTGGTCACTGATGGTCTTGGAGTCCTCTTTTTTTCTTTATTTCTTTGGTGTCTTTTTTTTTTCTTTCGTTGGGGGCTCGAGTGCTCGGCGGCGACGACTGGCTGTAAAAATAAATTGACTTGGAAATTGAAAAACAAGCAGCGAAAAGCGGGCCATGAAGTGCGTATCAAGTGCCCAAGAGTGTGAAGAGTGCACAGAGTCAAAGATGCCGGAAGTGGGGGGCAGCGGGGGACCGGGGGGGAGGTGACTTAAGTCCGTATATGAGCAGTAAAAGCTCTTTGAATTACGCATAAGTCTCTGAAAAATATTGGATGGCGAATTAATGATATGGAAAGTTCAAGGTTCACTGGGAAATTCATGAAAATGCAACTAAAGGAAACCATTTTTTTTCTATCTTAAATTATAGCTGGAAATCTTTGTGTAATCTTCATTAGATAGCAATAGGTGACATAACACTTAAGATTGATGATAATGAAGCACTTGGCCCAAAACTCAATTTTCAACTGAATTTTTCCTAATTCAACTTGTAGTTGAAAATTGTTGGATTTCTAGGAATTTATTGGTTGCAAACTTTTCATATACTTTTAAAGTATGTACTTGCTTTAGTTTTTCCGGGGAAAATTTAAACTTAAGTGTTACGGGCAATCTATAATCATAAAACTTGCAGATGAAAAGTTTTTGTGGCATTTGTAGAATTTATTATTTAAAAAAAATTATTTCCTTTACTTTTTTGCTTTATATTGTTATTAATTTTTCAATGAAAAGTTGTGAAAATAAAGCAATTTTTGATTTTACTATTAAATTATATTTATTTGCTTGCGTACAAAATATGAAAGATTGAAATGCGAATTCAGCGCTTATTAAAAATATTTATTTAACATTTTTAAATCAAGTTGAAAATGTATAAAATATGTATTTATTTATTCTTCAAGATTCTTGGTATTAAAACCAATTTCAGTTGTAATATTAAAAAATACAAGTTAATTTACTTGCTCTCTTGAGTTGTGGGTTAGTTCGTGGAAAGTGTTTACGAAATTGTTTTTTCCTTTCACTTTTCTTTTTTGTATTTCTTGGAAATTTTTGTTTAGCGGCTGCTGCTGCTTCTGCTGTTGCTGCTGCTGCTACTGCTGCTCCTTCAGCTGTTGCGTCTGCAACTCCTGCCGCAACCTGCCTCAAGGAGAAGATGCAGACGACATTATTCTCAGAACGCCATTCAATGTCAATAAGAAGCGAGGCACTTCCACCGACAAAACAACAACCACAATGACAACCATAAAGGCCTTGGCAGCGGTTGCCTCCTTTGTTGTTGTGGTTGTTGCTGTCACAACAAAAGCTGAGCAAACGCTCGCATGCAACTCTCACGGTAGCTGTGTGGCAGGGGCATCGCCAGGGCGGGGCATTTGGGGGCAACTGTGCAACTGTTGCCTTATCGGCTTATCAGTAGACGCCCGCAATGTTTGACCAACTTTTATATATTTCCTCTTTTTCTCTCTTTTTTTTTTTGGGCCGTTGTCGTTTTCCAACTGGCAACGTAAATAGTGGGTAAAAAAAAAAGTGGTGGAAGTCGTGGCGGGGCAGATGAGGGGAGACAACAGCATCCGTTAGGCATTTGAATGTGGCGCAAAAGCATTGGAAAAAGTGAGAAATATTAAAAAAAAAAAAGAATAAAGTGTCGTAAAAAAACAACGTCGACGTCGACTGCGTGGGAAATTGATGAGCAGCGCAGCCTAAGCAAATACGTTTGCCGTTGCAGTCGACGTTGCTGTCGCATTCGCAGTCGCAGTCGCAGTCGGTGCTTTCTGTGTATCTGTTAGATACATTTAATATTTGTGAACTTGTGAAAAATCGTTGCCGCTGCTAATTGGCTGCATTTGTAGTCAATAGTTTACACATTGGAAAAATGAAAATTTTGTATTTACTGCCTGGGCTGTAAATATTTGGGCCTTGCCTTTACAATTGCAACTTTGTGGCGCTTTGTGTGTGTGTGTGTTGTTGTCTCTTTAATAACAAAAGCAGCAAATGGTCCATGAAAAAAAAAAAAAAACAAAAAACGATGCAGCAAAACAAACCAAACAACAAAAAACAACTTTGGCATAAATGCGAAATGCAAAAAGTGAAATAAATTCGCATTTTTCATATACTACGCGCTGCTAACGGCCACTTGAAGATATCACTTAATGAGATTTGCGCATCTCCAAATGCAACAAAAGCAACAACAACAACAGCAACAAATGCAACAACAAAATAATGAAGACGTGCTCGAATTGCCAAGTGCTCGGAACTGTTGTTGTTGTTGTTGCGAATGCTGCAAAACGAACATCACTTGATTCTGATTAGCGTGCTGTCAAGCGTGAGAGCTGACTACACACACACACACACACACACACACACACACATACTCGTTTGCCACATGCACTTGTTGTGCGTCATATTTGACGGGTTGTGTGGGGGATTTGGTCGCGACGATTCCAACAGCAGATAAGCAGCCGCCCGCCCGACTTGTCCAACCGATCCGCCATTTGGCCTCCGGTCTCTGCGCTCGCTCGTCCGTTCTTCTTCGTTTTTTAATCGCTTAATAATCTTCAAGTCGAGCCCGGTTTGTTGTAATTAACCGCAGACAGTGCGGAAGGAGGATACATGTACATCTACTTAGTTTATTTTGGTGTTCTCCACCTCTGCAACAGCCACACGAGCTCTGCAAATTAACAGCAAAGACAGCATCTAAACGATTTTGAAATCAATGTTTGAGTTCTTCAAAAAATATTTTCAAATAATTAACAGAATATAAAAATTGTGGAATAAGATTTAGAGTCTGTATTCTATTTATTATTTAAAATATATTTATTATATAAAATTATGTGTAATTAAGACCATTTACGATATATTTATTATTATTTTTGGTGTGAATTTTATTGCTATTATTAATATTATTATTATTATTATTCATATCTGATAATTTCTATGAGTTCTGAGCTCAACACATGTTTCGTCGGCTTAGCCAGGAAGCAGATGGTATCGGCTTAGCCAGAAGGAATACTGCACATCCTTCCTGGCTAAGCCGATACCATCTGCTATGATGTACTTTGAGGAATCCTCCTCAATTTCACAATATCGACTGCTACTGCTAATAACTATGCATAGTTTGGCTAGGCGATCTCTTAGTTTGCATAGTTTAGTGAATATTCTAAGTTCTCCTGATGGATATCACTTGCTTAAATCGGTTATTAAATCTTCTGATATAAGCTGCCTAAAAGATATTAGACCAGTCAAAAATCTGGTGTTCCTCTGCCCAAATTGATGCCTCTCTTCGTTTCCCACTTGGTTCTGGTATTTCAAGTAGTGAGAGTCTTATTAAATGTGTGTAAATATTTTGATAATTATATGTAAATTGTTTGTTTATTTAATGATAGTTTAGCTATCAATCACTAATTATTTAGGCTATTTAATGTTTTTATTTTATTGTTTAGCGAAGAATAATATTATTTTTTATGTTTAATATTTTGCTGTTAGAATTGTTTGGGTTTGGTATTTTTTTTGTTACTTAAATTTGCATCCTTTAATATATCATTTTAACTCTCCATCGTTTTTTTTATTGAGCATGTGTTCAAAGGACTTTTGTATAATTCAGTCAATAGAACTAGCATCTTAATTTACAGTAAATACTCCAAAGTGCTTCTTGTGTTCCTCTAGTCTAGCAAATGTTTACTTACTTAGTTAAGACTATTTCTCAGATTCATTTTCAGGTTTTCTTTTTTTCAAGTTCTGTTTGTCTATAGAATCGCTTTGATTAAAACCATTTTTGGCTGAGACAGGCAAGAAATTATGTTGGGCTCGAATGGGCACCTGTGTACATAAATTTGTGCCCCACTCACACGCACGCACACACACACACATGACGCATACACTCATTGTGTCCGTTGCACACTTGTCTCAATCGAAATAAATTGCCTTAGCTGAGCAAAATCTGTTGCCAGTTCATGTTTATTTAGGATAAATAATTCAATATACATGAAACGAGCGTATAAAAGTAAGCTGCATAGAGGCAACCTTTATCTAACGGCCCACTTGCCACGCCTATCTCTTTAATTGAATTTGTTTCTGAGAGTGTTTTCTTTTTTCTTTTTTTTTCTGTGTTGCACATATAGCTAACTCACAATAAGGATTACGGTAATTGAGTTTACTCGACTATCAGAAATTCTAACCTAGACAGATAGGTGAATTGGAAATTGGAGTAGATTAAAGGCTCGACGCCTTTTAGATAAAACATATTAGATTTACCCAATACTTTCTTATCAAGGCTTTTCAATAACAAAAATGAACCAAGAAAATCCAATAATAAATACGATTGCATATACGAGGAAAACTTCTGCTCAACTTTAGGTTAATAGCTGAGTCCAAATTTCACATAATCATATTTTGCATTTGAAAAATTATAGCAATCTATATGTTAAAAAAAAAAATCAGACTTGCCTTGTTTGAATACATTTGCCGCAAATAATCAAACAGCTTTATCAAGTTGCATCAACATATAATACAATTGTCCCTCATGGGTTTAATACATGAAAACCATATTTCATGAACAAAATCTCATATTTTCTGCAAGGGTATAACAATATACATAAATGTGTGTATGTGTGTGTGTTATATGTGTGTGTGTGCGTGTGTTTGCCTTGGTAAAAGTCTGTTAAGTTGTGGACCCATTTTTTTGTTGAATACTTTTGTGTGTATGAAGTTATCATACGCCTCGTCAATTTTATTTAAAATTCGAAATACAATATACCAAGATACACAGAGAAAAACTACAAGTTAATATCAAGAAAACATTCGGTGCGCTTATTATAAAGAAGAATCTTGAATTAAGTTCACATTTTTCTCAATTTTAAAATATTATTCCGAAAAAATGTTTAATTTTCGATTGTTTAATTTCTTTTTTTCACTGTGTAGGAAAACAAAAAAGGCAGAGAGAGAGAGAGAGAGAGAGACAGAGTATAATTCACTATTGTAGTGTCCTCCAAGGAGGACAAGGGATTTGAGTTTCCTTGCTCTTGCTCTTAAGGGTCACAAGTGACAAAAAGGCAACTGAAAAATCAATTTCACTTTTCATTAAAAGAAAAAGTAAAATGAAATTCAATAAAATGTTCTTTCTATTTTATACAAGTAACAATTTAAATAAATTTTTACTAATACAAATCTTTGCAAAACATTCTTTTGCAAATAATTTTTGCAATATTTTTGCGTGTGACTTTATAATTCGGTTATTTTCAAGAGTTGCGGCCTTGAGGCATCCACTTGCAGACATTGCAATCAAGTGGTTGCTTTTGATGTTTATGTTGTTGTTGTTGTGGTTGTGGTGTTTGTTGTTGTACTGTTTATTGTTGTTGTGGTTGTTCTTCGTTTTGGTTTTTGCAGGCCAATATAAAGTTGAGGTTGCAATTTAGAACTTTTTCAGCCTCGGGCTGCTGTTTCTTCGTCCCTGACAAATAAAAGTTTTAATTGCAATTTTCAGTTTGACATAATTCGCGAATTTTCACATCGCCAACGGCTGGCAAAGAACAGAAGAGCTCTGCTTTTATTTTGATGTGTGTTTGCTGCCATTGTAATTAATGTCAAGCGAATGCCGTAAAGCGTTGAATCTACCACTTAGACTCAACTCACTTTTAACGCCTTTCCACAACTTGTTTTTTGCAGAGCGCCCTCCGATCGCAAAAAGGAGCACATCAAGCGTCCAATGAACGCCTTCATGGTCTGGGCCCAGGCAGCTCGACGTGTCATGTCCAAGCAATATCCCCACTTGCAAAACTCCGAGCTGAGCAAATCACTCGGCAAACTTTGGAAGTGAGTATACGAAACGAGTTGAAGATTGATTGATGAACGCAAAAGAAATTTATGTCGAGATATTTTGAATGAGAAGACAAGTTTTCGCGCTAAAAATTACTATGCAATAAATCCACTTTCAAAACTCCGAGCTGAGCAAATTGTGGAAGTGAGTTTACGGCAGGACAAGTTGGGATTATGATGAACATGATAGGTTTTCCGTTTATGTAATATAATTAGCTTCCTATTTTTTTTTCGTGATTATCAACATCAACACCTTTACAAATCTTGATAAAATCACAAATATTTTTAAACACTTTACAAACAATCGTAGAATATTAATGATATTTTCTTTACAATCTGAAACAGAAAGTATAAAATGGAAATACCTTGACTACGGACTTTAAGTTGGACAAGGAAATCGATAACTGCAAATCAATAAAATCATTTTTCTAGAGTCACTAAATTTGAAAGATTTATTACTCGAAAAGCCCTTCCAAAAGCGGACCACGATCCCATTTCAAAAGCCTATATTTCCCGCAATATCGAAGTATTTTGTAATCGGTTCTCATATTTTCTTTTATTTAATTTTTGTTTTGAAATAAATAAACAAATTTAATAACTATGAACTGATACTGCAAACTTTTGCGTGGGTCTTTCTCAACGCACAGATTGATCCCAATTTAAGTTCAACTTTGTTGTCGAGTCTGAGGTAGTCGAGAGTTTTCTAATCGCATTTTGCTCAACAATTAAAGACAGCAAGCGATACAAGTCGCCGATTTGTCGTCATCGACTTGTTCAAAATTAAAATTGTACGGTTCAGTTGACGCGATAATAAGTCGAATCTTGAGAATGCCAGCAGATAAGAGCTGAAGCCGGCAAAGATGGCAAAGCATCCGCCTCAGTTAATTGGAAGGCAGAGCGCAGGGCACTTGTCACTTGTCGACCAATTTGTAGACCAATAAATAAGCGAAACATTTGACGTGGCAGTGGCCATAAATTAAAGCGCTGATTATGCGTACCCCCCCTTACTCCTTCACCCCCTCTCTTTGTGTATTCGCAGAAATCTGAAGGATAGCGATAAGAAGCCGTTCATGGAATTTGCAGAGAAGCTGCGCATGACGCACAAGCAGGAACATCCCGATTATAAATATCAGCCTCGTCGCAAAAAGGCGCGCATTATGCAACAGACCGAGGCAGCAACAATTACAGCAGCCACAACAACAGCTGCAACAGCAGCAACTGCTGCAGCAGCTGCCACTTCAGCTGTGCGACGCGCCAACAGCAACATGGCTCAGCGTCGCTTGGGCAAAGTCAACAATAACAACAATAACAACAGCAACAACAACAACAACAGCAGCAACAGTAGCAGCGGCAACCACAGCAGCAATTTGTGCACCACCAGCAGCAGCAGCAACAGCACCACCACCACCAACAGCAGCTCCAGTCCCGATGTCTTCAGCAATGAGGCGTTTATGAAATCGCTGAACAGCGCCTGTGCTGCCAGTTTGCTGGAACAGGGCCTCGCTTTGGACCACGAACTGGAAACGGAGCGCGGTCTACTCGACTCACCCTGTTCCACGAACAGTTCACTTTCATCGCTAACACCCCCGACCACGCCCTACAGTGGCAAACAGCAACAGCAACCGCAACAACAGCAGCAGCAGCAGTTGCCGCAGCATCTTAATTCTAGTTTGTTGCTGCGACAGCTAAGCGAACCAAATGCTGCAACAGCTGCAGCAACAGTTGCTGTTGCCAACAACAACAATGATTATGGCGTCCTGCTCGATGCTGGCCGGGAATATATATCGCTGGGTGAGCTCAACTATGCGGGACAGACGGGTGTGCAGGATTTGGATTTTCTGGAGAATATTGGTGGCTTCAGTCAGTATAGCACGCGTGGCAACTATGCCGGCTATGCTGGCTACAATGGCGTTGCGGCTGCTGCCACAGTTGCTGCTGCGGCTGCGGCGGCAGCGTCACACACCAATGGAGCGCTAAATTACTTGGGCACGCCTGGGAAAACGGCGGCGGCATCATCCGCGTCGGTCGACATTGATCCCAAGGAAATCGACCAGTATTTCATGGATCAAATGCTGCCTCAAACGCACCAGCATATGCCGCCCCAAGCCGTCGTTGCAACTTTAACCAACACACACTCGCCCCCCCTAAACTCCTCCGCCTCGCTATCCTCGGTCTGTTCCAGCGCCAGTTCCCAGCAGCCCGTCGAGTGCCTGGCCTCGCCCACTACTGGTTACTATGAGCACTTGAGCTACCAGACACCGAACGGAAATACCAGCTATGCACACTATGTTGCAACAGACTCCCCCCAGCAACATCAGCAACAGCAGCATCAGCAGCAGCAACAGCAGCAGCAACAGCAGCAGCAGCATCAGCAACAGCAGCATCAGCAGCAACATGAGCAGCAACAGCTGTCGCATCAGCAGCAACATCATCTTTGGGGCACTTATGTGAATCCCTAAGCTGCTTAATTTGCACATTTGTCCACATGGCCAGTGCTTCCTCTTCCTCCACTATGGCATTATGGCTTAGACGATGACTTACGTTCATTGGCTTATTGTCTGTGCAATTCCAAAAGAGGAGAGTCTCCCGCAACATCCACTTGTCGATATTGTGCAATTTAAGCTAATCGCTACGATTTTCGCTTATAGCCAATAGTCAATAGATGCAGCTGATGATGATAACGATGATGATGATGATTATGTTGCACAAAGCATATTCAACATTCATATAGCAATTTGTGGCAATTCAACTTGCAAATAGTCCATTGTGCCATGGAAAATATGGAATGGCTAAAATAGAAATGGTATTTGGCTACCATTTACAATAGCCAAATGGGGGAGTTTATTATTATTATTATTATTATCACTATTATTAAATCGATTGCTTAGCTTTCACATATTTTGATAATTTATTCCTTAAACGAAAAGTAGAAGAGTGTTTTTTCGATTCTAGTACAATAATTGGCTCATCTTAAGCGTTATCAATATGAACTAGTTAGTTAGTAAATAAAATGTATATCTTATATATAATATTAGGAAAAGAAAAAGGAAGAAGAACACATATTACAATCCAAAAAAGTTTCAAGAAATACCTATTTATAAAATTAATTTATGAATTCGTTCTACACACAGTTAATAAACCAATCTAAAATAGTTCCACAAAATATATAAATTTGCTTTTCGAAATAAAATAAAATAAATAAAAATAAAAAAGTTAATACTGTTAAATATACATATGTAAATGTGAACTGCTTAAAAATATATTGAATAAAATGTAGAATAATTTATATATTTAAATATCTATTTTCTTTTAAGTTAAGAAAATACTGTTGAAAATCGTAGAGAATTTAGAACCTGCCGAAAATCAATTACCGGTCTCATAAGTAGCTCAACTTAAGCTCTGCAATTTAAATAACAGCTGTTGGCTATTTTTGGAAAATCACATTTAAAATGTAAATAAAATAGGAAATACTTAACGCATTTTCGGCTCAGACTTCCATGCAAGACATTCACAACATGTGCATAAATATTTGACATATCTTCCATTGGAGCATTTCAACGAAGACAAAGCCAGAGATTTGCCGTATTTTAGAAAATCTTTTTAAGCTTTTTACATTTTCCCATGCATAGCGCAGCACACAGGCCGTCAAAAGCAGCTGTAAATTTCGTAAGCCCAAAATAAATTCCACTGAAATTAACACCAGCCCACCAAATGGGCCATTTACTTGGATACGTTTTTTTTTCTTCAGATTTTTTTGGCACACACTAACATAAAATAAAGCAACAAAATGAAAACCCTACGCAGCTCACTTGCTGATATATACATATATGTATATAAAGATATATATAAAGATATGCATATGTAGCCATTTATATATTTTTTCATTTAGCGCGGCGTTTATTTATTTATTTTCATGTGTTGTTTTTTCACCGCTTTTCAAAGCTTAGCTCAATTTGCGCATGTAACAAGTTGTTGTTAATTGAAGCGCAAACGGGGCGAGAAAACAAATGAAAACGGGAATTAGCAGACCAAAACCGTACCCAACCAATGGCAAATGGCCATAACACAAAATGGCCGAGAGTAAAGTTGAAAACATCACAAATATATCGACTTGACGAATTTTAAATACGCTTAAATTACCTAAAGAAATAAATGGCCAAAAATTCAAAGAAGTCAAAACTGAATCGATTTTTTTAAACAGATTCCTTTTCAAGTCATGGCTTAAACTCTAGCTTAAAGATTTAATTTTAAATTTTATTAAGGTTTGTTAGAAACAGTAATCTATATATCTTCAAGTGCTAGAAAATTGAAAGCAAAGGGTATCCAATGTGTACATATACGGACAAAAATATGTACGCATTTTGTGCACATTTAGAAAGTCGTGAAACAAATTGGCCAAAAGCTAAGCCAAATTAACACATTTCCTGACCACTTGTTTATTTATTCACATAATTTATGCACAATATTTATTTAAACGATTCGTTTTCCACTTCTTTATTTTTGAGGCTTTCTCAATAATTGGCAAAGCATTTTTACGTAATTTGAGTATTAACTGGGAGATTTACGGTTAATTTATTTAAAGCGTATTTTTTTGTATCCAGATATTCGCTGCAATTATGTTGCTCTATATCTCAATTAAAGTACGGCACAAGGCAAGTAAATGATTTGCTTGGATTAACTTACGGCGCAGGCAGCCAGTGGCGTGGAGTGTTGTGTGTGTGTGTGTGTGTGTGTATGTTTTTGTGCAAATGGTATTAAAACTAATGACGTTTACGGCAAAGTTTGCCTGGCTTTTGAGTTAGCCCAGCGCATTGCTTTTAGCTGGCCCTGCAACGGGTCGTATGCGTAATGAAATTTTGTGTGCCTTGTGCTTTTGTAACTCAATTAATGGCCACAACGAGCCAGAATCCAATTTTCCAACGGCGCTCACTTTAAATTCATTTATAACTTATGGCAAATTTAAAGTTGCTCATTAAGCCTGACCAGCAGCTTAAGGCTGGGCACCTGCTCAGCATTCTTTTGGCTGTTCTTGCTCAAATTGGGCCTGGAAGAGCTGGCTAGTGGTCATTGAGACGGGATGGTCGACCTCATTGACCCACAACTAGCAAAGCATAACAAGTAAAAGTGATCGATTCGAGAGGGAAAGACTAACAGATACCCTTTATGCAATTCTTTACATGTCGTAACATGAGGAGAGCTATTGGTAAAATGATATAAACTTGCCACACGACAAATTACATTCTAAATTTGAAGCCACTAAGTCCGACAGAAATATATCACTGATCTCAAATATTATTTAAATTATTAAATGCTAATAGTTTTCCCTGTTGCTTAAAT
Organism: Drosophila paracracens; assembly: GCA_035044025.1. Lineage (NCBI taxonomy): Eukaryota > Metazoa > Arthropoda > Insecta > Diptera > Drosophilidae > Drosophila > Drosophila paracracens. The sequence continues at coordinate 3,872,928 of JAWNMN010000435.1, read as the reverse complement.
TTTCTTTACTAAATAACTTTTTTTTGTATAATTTGACACAGGGTATGTCAAAAATTCCAATTTGTTGTTGGTTATTCAAGGCGTTGGCGACGTGCCGAGTTGGTCTCTGGACAATGATGGCGCTTTGGGACGCCTTTGATAATGGTACACTCCACTCCGGTCCTTATCTCCTTGCCCAATCTCCAGCTGTATTTTCTCTTTTCTTTGGCATTTTTACGGCTGCAAAATGAGAAACGTTGGCCACCAACTTATCTGGCGAAAAAAAAAAAACATTTGAATAAAATATAAGGCGAGAAAAGTTAAATCTAATGTAAGAGTCACAGCCACAGCCACAGCAGCAGCAAAGTGTTGCCAAAATTGAAATTTTTGGTTTGGCTTTTTGTACACCCTTTATGAAGTGCATATGCGTAAAGTCATAAACCAAAGCATTTGTCATGATTGTTGGAATTGGCAAATAAAATGGATTTATTGCTATTTTGAAAGCAATCTAAAATGTGTGTCAGACACAACAAGCCATTGCCTTTTACAGCAGCTAGCTTAGAGAAACATTTTAGCTATTTTTTATGAACCACAAAATGTGCATTTAAATATGTGTCCAAATGCAGTGGATTTGCTCTAGCTCAGCTTTATATATTTAGTAAATTAATTTTGCATACAAGCTCCAATTCAGAAATACAACAATTTTATTTGTGTTTATTAGAAGATAGGGTATGAAAGATTCTTTACATGGTTTTTCGTTTTATTTGCTTATTATTTGTGCCTGCTGCGCTGGCCGAAACACAGTCCAGCACACTCATTTACAGTTATACTATATTAGCATTTTTTTAATATGCCACCAAAGGGAAAACGGCAAAAAGCAACTGAAATTATTTGACTAAAATGTGGGGAACTGTTGAAATGGGCAATTTAAGATTGTAGGCAGCTGGCCAAATTATGCGTAATATGTATGGGCTCTGTGTAAATGGCGGACCCTATTTGTAGCTCATTTCATAATAATGGATAAGAAATGTGTAATAACATTTTGTAATTGGGATAGATGAGAAATGCTCTGCTTGGATTTCCAAAATTCTTTCATTAAGCCAAAAATAATGGTGGCATACTTTGAGGCGCAATCATTAAAATACTTAGAGTGACCATAATTCGTATTTAATGGGCATGGCACAAAATGTGTATATTTTTTAAGAAAAATGCTCGGAAATATCATGATGCGGCTTTAGATAACGTCAAGCGACTGTTTTATCGCATACCACATAAATCTTATGACCAACTCCCAATACAAAATTTGTATTAAAATTTATACTAGAAGTGTGGGCAACGTGACTAAAGATGCCCTCCGAAATTCATAAGTCATAAAATTACTCACTAAAATGCGGCATAAGCTGAGTGAATGGGAAATAATCGCACATTTAATATTAAATTTGATGAGCATTTTGTAAATGGCTTTTGGATAGGTGATTGGCAAACTTACTCAACTTATAACAAATGCCATCCATCAGCATCAGTCAGCTTCAAGCCAGTGCATATCTGCTGTTCGTGTTGGTGTTGCTCTTCCTGTTGTTGCTTGTTGCTGTTGCCATGGATCAAATTGATAATATTTGTCAATAATTTTTGGTGTCACATGAAACGACAAAATGACAAAATATGCGTTGCGGCTGCTTCAATATTGTGGTACAAGCATGCAAAACAAGTAACAAAACTGTTCAGCTTGAGAGTGGATAACCAAAGCCCCCCAAGAGTACAATATACACAATTTCGTACATGCATGATATATGATATATATATATGATATATATCCATACATATTCTGTTTCGGCTTTAAGCCAGAGTTGCTTGTACTTCATGTACAATATAAATATTGATTTCTTTAATAACTTATGTACTTTTTCAGTAACTGGTAGCTGAACGTGCTCAATATTTTTTCGCTGCTGAGATAATTTTCCATATTCAAGAAATCACGTCCCTTTCTAAAAATGTCATTTGTCATTTTCACGAGAATTTATGTTGCAAATTTGAAGTCTCTAGCTCTAAAATCGGCTCAGACAGACAAACTTGAATAAATCGACTCGCCTGTTGATGCTAATCAAGAATAGATTTATTAATTCATTTAATTTAATGTAATTTTTCAAAATATTTAAATTTCCAATTTTGTATAGTTTTAGGGCAGACAAAGATTTTATACTTTGTGCTTGTTGCTCATCTGCATCAATTACTTAATAATTGCTTCCAAAAACCAAACTGAAATAATTTGTTTGAGTTTTTCATTATCGATTTTCACCGATTTAATATGAATGCGATATTAAAATAACTTACAAATTACACTTTGATTAAATTGGACAGCTCTTATGCTCATCAGAGAACTACGATTGTTGTTTGTCTGTTGTACTTTGTGCCGAGTGCATGCAAATTAACACGCTTACCTCTCTGCCGGAAATTACATAATGAAAATAGCGAACATGTCGAAAAAAGAAATTCACATTTTTACATTAAAGTGGGCGGACATTGTGTGTCCTTCAGCTGGGACAGGTGCCAGCTGAGCAAACAGCCCGCAAATGCCAGACTAATTAGTGCAATATATAAATTATTTACAATTAGTGGTGGAAAAAATGGACAAAGAGAGACAGATTACGCTTAAACCTAAAGTGAAGCTATACAAATATTTCCATTGTTGGCAAATTTAACGATAATAAGTAATTAATTATTAAAAATGTTTTATAATATTTTGCAGCTTGTAATTATTTATGTATTTAGTTACTTACGTAGCGTCCAAAGTGTCATTTTATCATGCAATACTGGGAGAAATGGGATACTTAAAATAGTTTTAGTCTCTTTTTGCAATTATTTCTTATGTTAAAGTAAGTGACTGCTATTAAATTTTAATGTTGTTAAATAATATAAATAAAAACAAATTGTTACTATATCAGTTACATTACATTAATTCAAGGATTTTTTTAATTATGTAAGCTCCATTTACTTTATTGTATAAGAAATCTTATTGCAAGGCAGAAAACGAGTTGATTTAATTAAATCATGCAAAATCAGGCTTGAAAGTTGGACTTAGCAGACTGCGCAATACTCTGCTAATCTTCATAGATGGAACTGAAACAAATTAATGATGAATATCTTTCAGTAGTCGATTTCTTTTTCTAGGTAGACTTTTTGAAAATTTATTTGTATTTAAATTCAGCCCAAGGTGCAATAATATTTTAAAACTTGGGAAAATCGGCATTACAAATGTGGAAAAAATATAGTTATATATACAAGATTCAAGATACTTTGTACGTAAAAACGTCCACAATTTTTAAAAGAAAATTTCCAAAAACAAAAATTTTAAATAAAAATTAAAGTAACAAATTAACTAACGCAAAATTAAATATAAAATTTTTATAAAAAAGGAAAAATAAAGTATTTTTAAAAATGTAGAGGTATAAAAAATAAAATGGTCCAAGATTGGAAAAATCTATAAGCCCAAAAGCGCATTCAAAATTGTTAAACGAGGAAAACATTAAAACGTTAATAGGAAAATGGTAAAGAATAAGAAAGAAAATAAAGAAAGAGTAGCCAAATCTGCGAGCCTATGGATTAGGATAAGTTCTTCACAGAGTATAACCAAATTGTCAGTTCACAATAGGGCGTGGTCCATAAATCGCTACACGTTATAAATAAATACTGAAAATTTCTGTGGCGGACAAGCAATCGACCCTTTTTCGCAGCGCTATCAGAGTATAATTAAATAACGTGGAGGAAAGGAAACCCTTTAAATTGCCGCTCTTTCATTAACTGTAAAGGTTACGCATTTTTGGCCTCCCATTTGGGTGATTTACAGGTTGCAAGACAGACCTGCCTCTTGCGACATTTTGCAGCTTCCTTGGTTGACTGTTTTCAATTATCCGGCAACTACGCAGAAGCACGCACAGCTCAGCAATTATCTGTGTGCGCGCGTGTGTGTGTATGTGTGTGGGTGTGGGTGTGTGTGTGTGTGTGTGTTACGGACTTTTGTGAGCTGGTGCTCATCAATGAATGTTGAGTAACTTTTGCTTATAAGGTCCGGGGTTAACTGGTCCTCCAACTGCTACATAAAAGGGACTCAACTTTGAAGCACTCTTGTATTTGACACTCATGAATGATGGAACAAAAGCTGGCATGGACTATTAAATACCCTATTATTGCTAAGGAAATATAGTAAAGGATAGTGACTATTATATATTCATATAAAAACCCCCTTTGTCACCAGATTACAGAGTATGTGGCTTACTTATATGGCAATGTTGACTTCTGGAAAATGGCAATGGGAGCACATTGTGCTGGTTGCCAGTCCGTAAATGTGTTACTCAGACAGCTTGGTTAGCAAAACAGAACTTAATCAGATTCACAGTGTCAATGAAACGGCATCAGTTGATAGACGCCCAAAGGACAGACTGAATGGCTGTCAGAGACAGCACTTTAAATATTCCACCTTTACTTTTATTCATCTTCCTCATTTTCATTTGGACTACTCCATTTAATTTGAATTGAACTCAATGTGCTCACAATGCGCAGTTGTTCCACTGTAAACTGTGTATTCTGCGCAAGTTCATCAGTTCTATTATATTCTCATTTATAAACATTATAGTCGGCGGTTTTGTCTTGAGTGAGCAGTTTTTTAATTAACTCATTGTGTCTTAAGGCGCTGTAATTGTAATTAAAACGCAAACTGCCTGTGTCATGCAACAAACTGTGTGCCACATATTTAGCTTCGAAGTAAGGTGTAATTATGTACATTATTATATTAAATAAACTATAGAGAACTACAAATGTAGCAATGGATTAGCTTAGTCAAATGCTAAAGATGTTTAGGGATACTCCGAAAAATGAAATGGAACTAACACAAAATCAAGCTTAGATATTTGATTTCGAACTGCATTTATATATAATTCTTATTTTAAGTAGCACACATTCAATTTATACAATTCGCTCATCACTGAATTTTAAAGTTAAGTTGAGAAAGTTAATAGGCCTCATTAGCAATAAAGTAAAAATGCTAGGCACGAAGCCAACAATTTCCAACAACTCTGGGCAAAGTTGCTGCTCGGCAAAAGTTCATTAAAACGTTTCACAATGAAATTTTAATGCACATTCAACCCTTTAAGAATACTTTTAAACTAAATTGTTTTTCACTTTTATTTTGTGGTAGCCAAGTGTTAAGTGTAATCTGTAAAATGCTTTGCATCCTTAATGTAGTTTATTCTTCAACTTTTTCTTTTCATTGCTTGCTATTGTCTGCGGTTTTTCCACTAGTTTTCTTGTGAGCGGGTGCCCAGAAATGTTGGGCACTTAATTAGCTAATGGCTCTAGCATCGCTTGCCATTTACGTAACGTGGCTAAGATTGTGGCCCGTTACAGGCTGCCCAATTTCGCAGTGGCGTGTCGACAAATTGGCCTTGATTGGCTTGCAGCATGTCAGCGGGCTTTAATCATTTGAGCTACCCACTTTTTTTATTCCTGCCACATTTTCCATGCATTTTGCATGTCTGCCTGCCAAGCGCTTCTTTGTCTCATTTTAATATATTTTTTCAGCACGTCGCAACCACAAAGTTCGAACTCAGCCAGGAGGGGCGTTGACAAGAGCTGCGCTAGAATACTGTGGTTATATATAGCTCATAAATCGAAATGCCAAGCTTGTCGAAAAGGTTGATGCTTTTTAATGAATTTATTGTTAAATTTGCATACCATAAGGTGTCAAAGGAAAAACGTGGAACAGAAAAGCTTTTTATGAAGTCAAGAAGTGCAAAGCAGATAATAAACTAGACACAAGAGGTGAAAGTTCATTCAGAACTTAATAGAATTTCCATCCATTAAAAACTTACCTGCCTTCTTACCAATTTTATGACAGTTTTTAATCAAGTCAGTGTAAATAAATAAATACAAAATTTAAAAATTGAGGAATTTACAAAATGTAAGTTACTTTTGACCGAGAAATAAATCAGATTTTTTAGACTTAAAATAGCAAAATTGGAGGCACTTTCTGACAGAATGTGCTGAAGAAATACGAATTCTCAAGAAAGACACTCATAGTCGTGCAACACCTTCCATTGACAGAGCTATGAACAGAAGGAGAGAGGGTTGGGGCAAGGAAAGCGTTAACAAAAGATAGGAAAGCATGCAGAACAGAAGGTCTTTAAAATACAAAAATGTTGCCCAGGCCCCTTGGTCCAGCTGTGTGGTCCACAAATGTGCCGGGCACACAGGCATCTGTTGGCCAACACGACGACATGGAGACAGGCAGCAGCAACACAATGGACCAACAATTTAATGGCTTATATAAATTTGCATTTGAATTGTTTTTTGAAAGCCGCCTTTGATGCGTGGCCGCATAAACAATTCGCTTGTGTCCGTTATTGTCTATTGGTTGCTCTTTTGGTTTTTATCTAAATGTTAAATGGTCAACAGTGCGTATGATGTATATATTAAATGTTTTTTTCTCTCTCGGATTTATGACGAGTGCCGTAATAAAATCATATCAAAACTTAATGTGCTGACTTCGTTGTCCCGCTACTGCCACAGTGCTGTCAGATTTTTAACTCACAGTTGTTTTTATGTGCCAGCATCTATCAAATTGTCAAATGAGCTGTCCGCAGCAGGACACTTGGTTGGATCATCCCATATGCTATATATGAAGCGCATGCAATGGCATGCGCTCGTAGAGAGGAGCACAGAGGACAGCTTGGACGGTACAGGACAGGCAAGGACAGGACGATATAGGACAGGGCAGTCAGGTCATGCGTTGACCATTTTTGCATGCCAACCGAACCGGACACTGCGCGCATCAATCAAAAGCATGTCGCCAGTGCCTTTGTGCAATCAGGAAATGGATTACGTGAAATGAATGCTGGTTGTTTTGGGTCCATAGACAATACAAAAGCTTCGCTTGATCCTGCCTCAAAGCGGTTGTTTGCTGACACCCCGGAACTGTGGACAAGAAATGTTATAATAATGTCAAATCAAATCCTAAGGCAATATGGATTTGTTTTCCTTCCGTTCGTTTAACAGGATATGAACAAATAACTTAATTAAGTCATGTTACAATAACTTTTGTCCTTCACTGAATGTGACCCTAAGCAAATACAATACAAATTGTGTAAACATGTGTAAAAAACAAATGAGTAGTTATCATTATTATAAGTCATTTTAAATGTGATGCTCATTGAAATGGAAAAACAATGCAATCTAAATCAATTTTATTTAATTTCCTTTATATTTGAATATTTATTTAAAATGTTTAAATTTTATTCAATGTTCAGCTGCGAGTTTTTTTATCCAAATTCTTGAAAAAAGATTCAACTAATACATGAATCAAAAATGTTAGTAAGAGTGTAATAAACTCAAAAGTTTTTATTGTCTCGACAAATGTTAAAGCCCACCTTGCAAACTTATTTGAATACGTAATTTTGAGTGGAAACCAAAATTTGTGTATTTGTTTCGCGTAGAGAAATAGCCTCAAGGGCCAAAAAAGTTTTCACGGTGATTTCGCACCACAACATCTACAACAACAAAAAAAAAATCAGCTTTGCGCCGATAACTTTATGAAGTCAATCAAGTTTTAATGAGGGGGACACTTGTAGCCCAGTTCGGCCCGTTGAATAACTTATCAAATGTCCGCAGGGGAATTAAATATTTGTTGTGCTCTTCTTCTCCATCGTCATCTCGTTGATTGTATCCCTTTGTCCTTGTGTATTGATTTAGGTACTTTTTTGGGTAGAGTACTTTCGAGCCCAGACCATAATTTGAATAATGGTTCGCTGCACTTGTTAAATATTTTGCCTTTAACAGCGTCAAATTTAAATGAATAGAAATATTAAGACTCAGTTGAGTTTTTTTTCGATTTACATTTATTTATTCGGGGTATTTAAAAATACATGTTTGTTTCTGTTTCTGTTTCGGTTTCTCATATATATTTTTATTCATATGCACAAACGTACATAAATAGTTTTCAGTTTTGTTAACACATATGCATTTTATGATATGAATTCATTTTTGGGTTGTGTTTTTAATTTTTTATTTTTTGTAGCTCTTTACATGTACCCTCTATATGTTTGTTTATACACATTTATTTGATCGTTATACATTCAGTTGCATATATAGTATATAAATATGTATGCTTGAATTTTTTTTAAGACCTTTCCTAGAGGTCTGCACTTAAACTCTAAAAATAGTACAATATGCTGGATCGAAAAGAAATTCATTCAACTTGATTTTCGCTGCAGGTTTTGTTTGTTTTTTTTTTTTGTAGGGGGGTCGCATTTCTCATTGTTTGCGGACTTCGCTTGTCAGCTGGCTTAATTTATTTTCATTACGGCCACATTCGCTCCGGTAAACTCCCGGCCATTTCGGGGCACGGCATTCTTTCAGCATTTACAGTCCTCACAATCGACGACGTACAATGCCAACTCCCAAAGGCTTTGCCTTTTGACTGCAACACAACAAAAGAAATTCATTCGAATGTTAAGAAATATTTCTTTTTTGAGAAGTAAGAGATGGGATAGAGATGGTTTTTTATTTTATTTTTTAAACACGACATGTAATGTAAATATATTTATTTAACTTTTTTGATGGAATTTTCTGGCATTGTTGCTCAAACTTTTAAAAATGAACCGCATGAAAGTGTAGAACAAATTACTAAATTTGTCGATAGTGAATTTGTGCTTTCTAACCTTTGATTCGTGTAACAATTGAAAACACAAAAACGCTCAACTTTAAGTTTGAGCAACAGTAAATAACGTGGATAATGTGGGGGAGCAAAACTCATATTAAGTATACGTACCATCACACGCTTTACTTTTGACGGCAACAGCTGCTGTGGTGCTCAACAGAGGAGCAGCTGTCGCTGCTGTAGGATGTTTACAACAACCTTTCGAGGTCCTCGCTTTCCGCATCGCTTATGTAAGAGTCGGTGTCCGTGAAATAATCATCGTCGCATCGATTGCGACGGCAGCAAACACGTCTACCAATTTCATCATCACTCCAGTGCTCGAATTCCTCCTTATGGTGCTCCAGCAGCATTAGCGACGGGAACAAACTATCGCAGCCGCTGCAGCTACAGAAATGACAATGACACAAAAGCAACACAAAAGCAACGGCAACAATTCAGTTAACTGAGACAGCTGGCAAATTCGATTGATTTGATTACCCAAAGTGTCGCTTCTTCTGCTGATGCGAGGCCAACTGCCGATGACAATGGAAGGAGCGATCACACACATTGCAGGTAAGCGATTCATCTGAAAGTGCAAACAAAAAAGCAAATGTGAACTTCGTACAGTATAGTATTTAATATTCAATGTGAAAATGAATATAAATAGGATTAAATAAATAGTTTTCCTTTCTTGAAATATCAGCTTTGATGTTGCCATACTTTTCATCACTATTCAAAATCGATAAATCAAAATCAAACAATACTCGGGGTGAATTTAAAACATTCGCAACAAATTGGTCAATATTCGGAATGCTGTTCAGCTAAGAATATGTTAGACAATGCTTCAAGAATGTGAGAAATGTTGATAGTGGAATCAGGACTTAACAAACTCAGACATTTAACAATGTTGGAAATGTTAATAGTATTTATAATATGTATATAAATGTCATAAAAATATATAGACCAGAAAATATCTAACTTATGTTGTCGAAATTGTCTAGATCGAGACAGTTATAAGGTCAGCAAGACAACTAAACAGAGACCATCTTTCCATTTGCAACTCTACTCATTTCGTTAATCAGTTGTGGCTGTCAAAAAAAAAACAGCAATGTCAGCTGCGTTAGCTGAAAGCGTTTTGGCCACTAACCGTAGTCATCGTCATCGTCAGCCATGGCCAATGCGTGAAGTCGGCTTATTGTGCTTTCGTTAATCTGTTTGCTGGTTGCAGACATAGACATGGACATGGCAGCCGCTGAAAGGTCCTTTGATGATTTGCCTTTAGCCTGACACAAGCCCAGCTCACACAGAGCGCTCTCCACCACAAAGTTGCCCTGGCAATCCGCGTTTGTACACGGCAATAGCTCCAGTGTGGCCTTCTCATTGCCATTAGGCTCGTCATTGCCATTGCCATTGACATTGTTGCTGTTGCTGTTGTTGTTGCTGTTGGTGTTTGTGTTGCTGTTGTGGTTGTGGTGACTGCCGCCGGTGTTGCTGCTGCTGCTGCCAGGTGCCAGCATTTCAAAATCGTCGAGCTCATCGAAAGGATCATCGATTTTATGGCCAAAGGACACGACATCGTCTGCCTCGGCGCTTAGCCTTCCATATGCCTTGCGTGGCGGTCGCTTCACGTATTTATCTGCAAAAATATAACAAAAAAGTATTTCATTAGTATTTGCAGCAACATTTTGGCGCCGTTGTTCCAACTTTCAACACTCTTTGCTCGTCATGACAAAACTTTTTTAGTTATTGTTGCCCACGTGCAACATTCGAAAAATTCATACTGCAACTAACAATTTATGAGCATCTTTTTGTTTTCGACTTTGGCTTTTGTTTCGATCTCAGGTTTTGTCCTGCGTATCCTTTCCGGTCACCACAAAAGTTTTCGTCCCTTGTCCCTGAGCCGTGAAGTGATAAAATGAGATTTATTGGTCCCATTGTCAGAGCGAATGAATGTGTGTGCGTGTGTGTGTGCTTCTGCTGAGGATTACAATAAATAGTGGCAGCCTATAAAATTATATCAAGGTTTTATTGAAAGGTAACATATTTATGTCGTCCAGCCCACATTCATTTGGCTTGTTTGAGGCATGTATTTAAATAATTTAAAGGTACACAAGGCGTATACGCAATAAAATAATCTGAATAACAACAATGAAGTTGCAATTACTGAGAAGAACTGTTTGTTAGTTTTCAAAAGACAACAGTGGAGTCTGCAAAGATAAAACTCCTTTAGCTACATTTGGAATGTGTTGCAATAAACTCAACTAAAATGTTAAAGTCTGTGGCAAATACATTTTATGCCTTAAATTAAATCTGTTCTGCGACAACGACGGTAATTTTGAATCCAAAATGAAGAAATATGAAAAAAAAAATGTTCAGCAAGGTCTTTTAATTTCTACACACCTCATAAATCTTGTTGACGAACAAGGAAAAATAGGAAAATTCTTAAATTCAAAACTTTATCGTTGAAAATATAGCAAAACTTAAAAACTGTTCGAGAAAATCTCGTCGCTGGGTTGATGAACTAAGTGAAATGTCAAAAGTTTATGCCATGAATTTTATTGCGGTCTAAAGTAAACGCGAAACAAATAGAGGCAAGCATGCATATTAAAAAGTGTGGCATGTAAACAGCAACACACGCACACACGCACGTACGCACACATAGGCAAACAGCAGGTGCTGTAAGCTGGAGGCAAATGCAAAAATTGTTTATGCGGTTGCGAATAAACGCGTTAGTCCGTGAAGCCAACAGGACTACATTTTATTGCTAAAATGTGTGTGTGTATGTGAGTGTGTGTGTGTGTGTGTGGCTGTGTGGGTGTGTGGCTGTGTGGGTGTGTGCAGCGTGCTAAAAAGTATGCAAGAGCAAGTTTTTTCGACGAAGCATTTAACGGCATTTTTGCAGTAGGTATGTGTCTGGTGCGTCTGTGTGTGTTGTTTGTGTGTTGTGTGTGTGTTGTGCGTGCAGAACTGTTGCCGCTGGCATTTCCTATCCTCAGATTGAAATTTATGACACAACTGGTGGTGTGAGTAAGGACAAATAGGAGAAAGTTGTAGGCAGCCCGCGAATAGTTGGCCTTTTAGCTTGCAGGCGTTCGCATTTTATTGGGTCTTACATGCTAGTATCCCAAAACAAGACGCTCAGATTCATTGCTTTTTTTGACTGTAGTGCGTATTTCGTATTACAACACAAATTATTACAAATGATGCTCTGGCAACTGACAGCTTGTTGGGTTTCCAAACATAAATCACGGTCAATCTGAAACAAAAAAAAAAATAAAGAAGAAAAAAACAGAAACTTTGCTGACGGCTTTATTAACACGCCCGATAAACGCCCAATCATTTGCCATGGTGTGTGAAATATTCGCATTACTTCAAAAACCAAACATAGATCTAATAATGAAAAGTCAGAAAGCTTTCGACTAGTAGCTATCCTATGTATATTTTATAAATTTTTTGAATTAAAATATTACCTTTTTAAGTTTGCTGTTGTTTTATGAATATTATTCATTGCGGAAAAATATTTTACGACAAATTGAAGGAGGATTTCTTAAAGACCACATCGGCAAGTATCTGATGTTTATTTGTTGTGAATATATATGTTGTTGTGTTTCAGAAATATATTAAATTCAATTTATTTTTAATATTCTATACAATGCATTCTCTTCTCCAACTCTAAGCTTATAATCAAAAATTTGTTTTATTTATTTTATTATAATATTTTATTATATACTATGTTAAGATATTTTTATGGCAAATAAGCGGAGAATATTTGCAAATCCATGTCAGTAATTATTTAATGTCAATTTGCTAGGAATCTGTGGAATTTCTACAAAATTTTACTTTCCTCTTTAGATCTTTGTAGTTTTCTATCCACATGCGATACATTTTATTTAAGGCAAAAGGGTATACAAAATTGTGGTGGCAAATAATTGATGGTCGTATTAGGTTCTTTGCTTCGCGTTCGTTCCGCTGCTTGTTACACGTCTTCCTTTCCTGCTTCCTTTCCCCGATCCCTCACATTAACTACCCTATTCTGCTGCTGCTCATTTGTTCAATTAATGGTATCTGCAGGCAAAGTTCGCCAAATTAGCTGCCAATGAAAACAAAAAGTCGAATGGCCTTCAAAACTTGCCAGCTTTGTGTGCGTATTCCATAACTAATTGGCTTACACACACACACACACACACACACGCACACACACGTACATAAACTCACATACACTTACCGAGCGTAAATGTGCGTATAACTGTTGTTTTACAGTTCTACGTAAATTGAATGCAGTCCACATGTATACACAATACATTGGGGAAAATGGCGACATTATTATCAATGACAAATGGATATCACAATTATCGGTTAATGTCGCTGACATATGTTCAACAGCATTTGCATAATAAATGACCAGTTCATGTGCACATTTGTGGGCATGTAGCACATAAGTTTGTTAATTTGGTCGAAAGAGTGTATAATAAAATATGCATATAACTGATTTTTTCCTGACTTTAAAAAATACACACATAATAAACAAATATATTTAAAATTAAAAAAAAGTTGAATATTTGTTTAACATTTACAGCTATGCAGGTAAAAAACGTTTGTGTAATTTACATCAATTTCATGTTAGATATTCAATTTAAATAAATATACGTAATGAAATCAGTTTTTTTTTTATTATCGTGCATTTGCACATGCCAATAAATTACCGAGGTTATCAATACACCAATTGTGTTGCGTTTAACAAGAATTCCTTATAATAATATTGTCATTCAATTGGAAACACAAACAATAAATTGCTCAAATACTTAAATGCGTTGGATTTGAAATGTTTACTTTTAATTTTCAGCTGAATTATATCATCATTGAAAATATCTGCAAATTGATATATGGCAATTTGAATACAAATTGCGAGTTGCAAACATCAATTTGATTTGTGATATTTATTCTGAGTTCCGGATAATAATCAATTATAAATGCAGAAAAGAGAATTAGTCACGTTTATGGGATTAATATTGCCTCTTTCCCAGATACGTGTATATTAAAATATTGTGTGTTTAATTTAGTAAAATTAATTATCTGCTGTTGTTTTTTAATTTCATTCCATTTGGTTTTATCTTAGTAATTAATTGGTTTAGTTAATACAAAAAAAGTGCAGTTATCCTTTCTCTTGTTCCAGATTTTTAGTCGCAATTTTTTACTGGTAAAAAATCATTATATAATAGTTTACTTATGTGTTTAATGTGGACTAATACAAGACGAACACAAAAAAATTTAAAATAAATAAAATAAAAATTAAATTCATTTCAAACAACTCAAGAATAAAAAATCTGTAATAAAAGTGCACTCAAAGTGAAGTTTTCCTAACTTGGTAAAAAAGTTAAGCCAGAAACTTTAACTGTAACTTTAAGCAAAATATTCTTTAAATAGAAAATATGTTTAGTTAATAAAAAATCCAGCAACTCAAACCTTAATCAAACATTTTTATTTGAAGCAAAAATTCATGAAATATTTGTTACACACTTTGTTTTACCAGCACTCAAGAACTGAACAATATCGCAGAAAGGCATTCCATTTCAATCACACCAGAAATAGGAATTTGTATTTATTTATTTATTTTTTTTTTTCGAGTTCATTTGTATCAGTAATTGTTACGAACAACAGTCATTTGCGGATTTATTGTGAGTTTCCGTTTTGTGCTGTGTTCTCGAGCTTTATTACGCTTTTTGTGTGTCGGAGTTGGCGCGAGGCTTAGCGCTTAGACGAAGGCATCTTGGGACAACGCCTGAAGTGTTCTTTTTTTTCGACAGTCATATCCGTTTTACACCCTGCCACAACGACTCCAACATGCCACAACACCCATACAGTGTTTCAGACACACACATAAGTGAGACCATAAGAAGCAGCTTATTATTAACAGGAGGTTTTCTTTCCCGTATTTGCTGTGCCTCACAACGTCCAAGCTCGCATTTTTCCATTTAGGCAGCGGCAGCTCTCTCGCCATATGCCAGAGGATTTTGTGCAAACAATAGGTACAAGTGTTTATTTAAGCACAATTCGCTACACACACATGTGTGTGTGTGTGTGTGTGTATTGCTATATATTTCTCAAGTCATTGAAGGAATTTTAATTAACTTAGTTTAATACGTTTGGAGCTTATGAGTTTAAGCTGCGGCGTCATTCAGCACTTTAGTTGCGAATTGTTTTTCTTTCATTTGTGCTTGGTAACAATGCCAGTTAAAGACAAGTATGCCACTAAAACGTTGAAATGTTTTCAAGGTTATTAAGAACGACATATATGCTGAAATTCCGATTATCCATTTAAACAATTATTGCAGCTTTTCCTCACGTATCTTCATCAAAATCAAAATAAAAGTTAAAATACTGGAATTAAATATTCAACTGTCAAAGTTTCAAGCTTGTGCTAATACGATAATTGTATCAGTTGTTTTTGACTTATTTCTATTAAAATAAAACAGGAAAACGTTTAGTAAATTTAAATTAAGGTGAAAGTTTATTTTTTAATAGCTTACTGAAACTTTTACTGGATATTTTGTATTCATGTTCATATCAATGCTTGTAGTATTGCACTGAAGAACATATATACTGAAATGTCCACAAAATGAGAATAAGAGTTAAGACTTTGACTTATTTTTTAAATATTCATTCTTTTTAAGCTATACTGTACTTAATATAAATTATGTTGCCCATATCCCATTTTAAAATTATTGAAATCTATTTCTAAGGCTAATGGGTTGTAAAATGCTTACAGCAAATACGTGTTGGGTTTTTCTAAAGTATTTTTTATAGTCTGTTATGGGATTTATATTTTTTTTTTAAGTGCTGAAATATATACATGTAATGTATTATGAATGAACCTTGTATCTGTTTTGTAATTTTTTTTAGGACTTTCCAGGCTTCAATTTTGGTACACACTTTAAGAATAACTTTAATGTATTTATATATTAAGATCAAACATTTTCAGATTTAGATACATTTAGATACATAATCCAACTGATTAGTCATTTTCCTTAATCGAACACTCACTAAAAGGCTGCTCATTTTGCAATTTTGCTGAATTGGCTAGAAGGCATATGGTTGGTGTTAGGTTTCAGGTTCACATTGTGTTCTGAATGGTGCCTCTGATTGCCGAGTCCGAGCGTTAATTTGAGCACACATCTGTATGGGTGAGCATATCTCTGTGCTGAGTCATGTTTCACTAATTGGTCGGCGAGTGCAAGTAATTAGTGACGGGTGCCGAAATCGAATAATATAATTGCCACCTAAACCGTAAACTGTTGCACTACTAGCTGACAGCTTACCCTGTGTGGTGTTGTTGTGGTTGCCACTGCCGTTGGCGCCACCGTTGCCATTTCCCTTGCTGCTGAAGCTGCAGTTGTTGTTGAGCGAGTTGAAAAAATTGGCGGCGCCCGTGCGACGTAAAATCCAAAACATATTTCAAATTTTTCTGTTGCTATTTTTGTAGTTTGATATGTTGCACTAAAAAGTATGCTACGAACTATACGAAACGTAGCGACGGCATTTCAAATACCGCGGCTGATAGGCGCACGACAACACTAACAACAAGAGAGCGAGAGCGAGACAGCCAGAGAGAGAACGCGCGACAAGGATAACAAAAAGATTGTAGACTGTTCAGCTGCTGGTAGCTGTTCCGTGGCGTCGCGTTGTCTGCAGCTAACTGACTGAACCAAGCCCTTCGACTGCCATTTTATACTCAACAGCTTTCGTCTGCTCTCTCGAAAAAGGAAGAGAGCGCTGGTGAGCAAGAGCGGGAGAGCAAGCAAGCCTTGCTACGTTGAACGTTAAAGGTTAGCGTAACGTAACGACAACAGTTGCAGCTGCTGCTCAATTTGCTGCCAACGTTTTCACTTGTATGCTAAACGCTGAACTTGACCTTCGACAACAATTGGCTGCATTCTGCTCTTGCTGCTGCTGTTGCTAGCAATCCAAAAAATGTCTTTTGCTGCGGCTAATGCTTTTGTTGGTCTCTGCTTACATAACGGTTAATGGCGCCTTAAGCGCCAACAGTCTGCACAACTATTACTACAAATGTCCATCAATCATGTCCCGGAAGTTCCTGTCAAGCACACATTTAAAGCTGCCGCACGCACGTCTACACTCTCAAAAACAGATGGCTTGGAATTAAGACAGATGTCGAAACGCACGATTGCGTTTTTGTAAAAATTACAGTTTGTTTATTATACAACAGAGTTCCTTAAAATTGTGAAATGTATTTCCTGATTACTGAAGTGAGATTGCTAAATGGAAAGCATTTATTATACAACAGATTTCCTTAAAATTGTAAAATACATTTTCTAAGCTGCAGGTTACTCAATACAGATGGACAACCAAAAACCAAAGGTTAAACATCTTGTTTAATATTTTAATATGTGTATATTTTCTACTCTCTGTTTGTTTTTTTTTTCTTTCTTTAAGTTACTTAAAGCAAGAGTTTTCTTTTACAAAAAATCTTTTGCTTAAGTTTGTGGAACACATTTTCTAAGCTGCAGATTACTAAAGAATAGAAAGAGTTTTTAAAAACAACCGCCAAGAATACAGATCAATAAGTTCATTGGGTGAATATTTTCTAATTTTTTTTATTTTTTTTTGCTTTGAGTGTAGTGTGCCACGCCCCGCTTCGCGTAAAACTTAACTGTCTGCAGCAGTTGGTGCATGCAGCACGAGCTACGTGAAATGGCAGCTTGAGCGTTTACATGAACATATGCCATTAGGTTCAAGAGCAAGTGCATGTGCTTACACACACACACACACACACACACACACAAACAGACACACACTTACACACAGATACATACACAAAGGTTCTTGCCCTGGAAAATGTCGCGATTTTGTATTGTGCTCAGAAATTGCTTAAGCGTTTGCGACTTTTAATGCCACCGTACAAATTACAAAAGCGATACCAACTACCACAAAATGTTTGGATAACTTTTACTCGCAGTTTGAACTACGCGATTTTGTTTGTATTTCCCCGCCCAAATAGCACAGCGTAACTTGATATTGCAAATGTACACAGTGTGGGGTTGACCGATGTCCTTTTGCCTTTTATACACTCGGCAAAAATACCCCATAAATAAAATGCAACAAATTGTGGCAACATTTGCTAATATTATTGCAAATTCTTTGAGTGGGATAATGTTAATAAAATACAGTTATCAATTACAACCATAAACAACTTATATTATTTCTGTGAATTTTCGCTTAGCAAAACTTATTTTAATTTAAGGGAATTTTCTCGAATTGCGTAAATATTTTGATTGCTTTACAAACACCTACGCTTAGTATAAAATCATTACGCAACTTGTAAACCAATTTGTGGGTAAGCGAAAAGTTCTGTATAATAAACATTTGTACAATATTTGATGCATAAAATATGCTCATTTGATATTAAACCAATCATGTGGCAATTAACAATTCAAATTGGCAGAAATTTTGTGTCGAACCTTTTGGCATCGGCTGCATTAAATATTCATTTAGTACGTGCCAAAGTCAAAGAGACAAGCGAAATGTAATCGATTTCAATTGTGGATTCGAGCATTTGAGCTTTTGTATTATGCCCTTGTGTTATGTGTTATGTCAAAAAGCTTGCGATATGAATTATGTATTAACTTGGCTTCTGCATATCGGGTACATTCGAAAACAATAACAACCACATCCAAAAGAACAGCCTAAACTCAGTCTAAACGTAATTAGATAAATTGACAGCTCAACTTGAAGGCGTTTTACAGAGTTCAAATAGTGGATTAGGTTGAAGGCAAAGTTAGCATCCGAATTGACAAGCTGAAGTAGACTGTCAGACATTGATTGCCATCTAATTCAGTTAACTTTTGACCTTTTTATCAGCTGCTTTAGTATGCTAGACACAAAATAAAAGTGCTCAGGGAATTCAAGCAACGCAGAATATATAGACTATTTCAGTTCAAGATCACCTTAAAATTATTTTGATTAACTTAGATGGGTAATATTTACGAGAATATGCAATCTGAAAGACGTGTTCGAAGTACAAACACCGATTGAATGATTAGTGAGAGTACAGAGTAATCTGAGTACTATAAAAAAAATCTAATAAATAATCAATAAATCAAAGTTGGAAAAATTGCATTAAAGCTATCATAATATTAACATATCATTATTAATTTTTAAGAATAAATGTTTTATAAGTTTCGTATAGCTTAAGGACATTTAACAACATTTTCTTTTTTCACAAGAATGCAACTCTGGCAATTTCGAATAACTTGTTTACTATACAATCGGATATTCATTATAAATCATGAGCTTAGATTTATTTCAGAATCTGCACTGTTAATAATAATAAGTGATTATTATTTAAATCTAAAAAAAATTAAATCAAATAGAAAAATGACAGATTGTTTTTTAGACTTGTCTCCGACAAAATGATTACTCATTACTCGTATACAGAGTGGTTCCAGATATCCCACATATCCCAAATAGCAAGATATTTAAATGATAGGTGTGCTGCATGAAAGTCATAATAATATAATATAATATTGTTTACTTAAGCAGAAAAATGCATGACAGAGTTCGAGAGCCCGTTAAAAGGTGTCATAAGACTTCATGGTTTTTATAATGGGTCCAAATCACAATGCAAATAAGGATATTCGAGTATGAAAATGGTTGGCACTCACGGGCAACACGTCAGTCGAGCAGTTTCAGTCATGATGTGTGTTAGAGTCTTTCTCTGGTGCTGCTGCATTTTGGCCATAGTTGTTGGCCAGTTGAAGCCCGTGGTGGAAAGCGAAGATGATATTGAGGTTATTCTCTCAATAATTTCAAAGATAGATACTTTTATGCCCACCCGGAACATTATTACATACCTTGTGGATCAGAAGGGGGCCAAAGGAACTTCAATCACAACTTCGCTTCACAAACGACTGATGGAGACTTTTAATCGTCCGCTGATTGTGGCTGGAATTCAGTCTGGCTCACTTGATAATTTCATCTATGGAAGCAATATGGCAGTTGTTTTTTTTACTGGCATGGATGATCCCAATTTAAAAATGTTCCCACAAACAGTGATAAAAATGCAATCGGTTTTGTGCATATTTTTGTACAAGTCGGAAGATGATTCCCCATTTCCAAGTGATCAATTGGTAAACTTTTATAAATGGTGCTGGAATCACCAACTTTATTTTGTTTTCCTCATCTCAACGAGCTGCAACAACTACGAGGTGTATGCATGCCAAATGAGAACAGGATTAAGTATTTATAAATTTAAGAACACATCGTTGACGGAATTGAACAATGTGACTTATAGAAACCAGGGAAATATGAGACAACTGAAATCTGTGATTGCCGTTTCTCATAGCATGCCAGAAGTACTTGTGGTAAGTTCGTATAACTACTGAATTGTAATACTAAACTTATAATACCATAACCATATCTGCTTGCAGTTCAACACATCCGATGGCAATATTACGCTAGGCGGTCTCTATGGCATTACGTTGACGGAATTTATACGTTTTGTGAACGGAACTATGGATATACTGCAACTGTCATTTGACGACTATCAGAGAGAAATTCGAGAGGGCAATCGACCAATTGATTTTGGCGCGAACTCGGTGGCCAATTCTTCGATCAGCCAATATAGTCCGCATTTGCTGGCATTGCGATACTGCCTGATCTTGCCATTTGAGCGTCGTGTTGGCCTTCAAGACTACACAATGTTTTTCGATCGGAACCGTTTTCTACTATTATTTATGGTATTTTTCTGTGCCATTAGTTCGGTGGTCAATCGTATTTTAAGGCCACACATTCCGCTGAGCGTTGTGATCTACTGTAACTTTCAGCTTGCGTATGGACAACCTCTGCCAATCAGTGGATTTCGAAGTCTTCGTCTGAAAGAGAAGTGCATCGTGCTATTAATTTTGTGCTACAGTTTATTGAGTGTTACCCTATTGACTAGTTTTTTGGCAATGGCTCTCACCACGAAACTGAATAAGCCACAAATTATCGATGTCGACACTTTTCTGAGCAGTGAATTACGTATCATGATATATCCCCAGCAGAAGCAGTACATCTTTGATCACTTACCATCTGTGCTGGGCGATCGTCTTCTAATTGTGGACGAGCAGACAAGGGATCAGCATGTTCTGGCCCTAAATGATAGCTATGCGTATTTCATGACCACCCAGAAATGGTTGCTATTACATTATATACAAAGCCGATTGCGTGAGCCCAAACTGCGTTTAGCTCCGGAGAGCTTATGCGGAGCTTACATGAATATGAAGTTCTATGTGCGACCCGGACGACCCTTTCTCTATATGCTGGAACCCTTTGTGTGGAAAATACGGGAGGCAGGTCTTGGTGAGAAGTGGATGAAAATGGGACTACGTCAGGCAAAGCAGGCCAAGTTGATAGATCAGGCGCCATACGATCCACCCATCCAGCAGCCCTTACCAATACTCTTCTATCAAAACACTTTCAGAGTGTACGCATGTGGAATTTCACTGAGCGTATTATGTTTCTTAGTGGAACTCGCCAGAAACCGCTGGAATAATCGAAATAATGCAAACATAATGTAAACATAATATTTTTAGGAACAGATATCAATTTTATTTACCATTTGTGTCACCTTGAAGCACTTTAATAAATCTCGCACTGCTAAAGCACCATAAAACACAAATGAATTATTCGAAATGAAGGAACTGAAATTGCATAATAATCGACAATTTGCAGCTTTAACAGGTAAGAATGCTTTAAGGCAATACCTTAAACTCAGACTGAATCGACTTAGTTGCTGATACTGATATTGAATATACATATGTGTATATATCCATTACGTGGTCGGAGTTGCTTCCTTCTGACTGTTTTACATGGAAATTGAACCTTCTTGGGTTCAAGGCAAAAAATGAAAAATAAATTTTTAGATTGAGTTATGCGATTCCAGTAAACTTTTATTTGCCAACAGTTTGCTATATTATTTGAAAGGCTTCATTTTAGCAGTTTGCCATAATGTTGCTTGTGCATAAACTTAATGCGCAATACGAAACTGAAAAATATATACGAAATTATTTAGCCAAATTTTGATTAACTTAATTAATTTAAAGCGTAACTCACCCAATGGCCACAAAAGCTACAAAAAATAGAGCTGCGCTCAGAAAGTTGAAGAGACCAGGATAAACAGACAGTGTGTGCTGATAGATCATGGTATAAACCGGTGCAGCAACTATAACAGAAAATATCAAAAATTATATCTGATTAAATAAAACCTAAAGTATAATTTACATACCAAAGGGAGCAAATGATTGCAAAACATTTTTTATGGAGAAAATTTTACCTGCAAAAAAAATCACATAATCATTACAATCATTATTAATGTTTATATACTCGTATACTTGCCCAGATCAGAGGCGGGCACTATATTCGAGACAATGGTGCGACACATGGGACCACCGATGGAGCGGAATACCCCAAGTGCAATCGATAGATACATGTGCCACGGCATTGATGCAAAGCCCTTTGTCAAGTTACTCAATATTTCCGAGAGCAAAGATAGCAGAGCCAGCGTGACAACAGAGAGACCAAAAAGCTATGTACAAACAATACAATGATTATTATGCAAATTCAATAGTGATTGTTAAGAATGGTACGCGATACCTTGCGCAGCATCAGGAAACCAACCAAAGCGCCCATCATGGGCACCATTTGGCCAATCGTCTCAAAGAACGTAAACTCCCTCACCGACCAATGGAATTTTTGGCGTACAAACAAATACATCACAGTCATCACACCATCTATAAAATATATATATACATTATTATTAGATGTATTCACTACGGAAAAGAGCTCACCTATCACAAAGATGGTCATGAACATGGCCAACGTCACGAGCCAAATTATTTCGCGAGCATGATGCTCACGTGGCTTGCAGCAGGTGCTAAACATGTCCTTCAAGTGCCCCAAGCTAAATATATTCATTTTTTCAGACTCCAACTCAGCTTCCGACTGCTTTGCGTCCTTGGTCACAGGATCTGCCAGCTTTGGCAGTTCTTTTGTTGTCTTCTCCAGCTGCTCATCATTAATCCTGTATCCAAATATACCGCCATTATGGTCATCCTTCACAGTTACTTCGAGTTCTACTTTCTCCATCAGTTTCTTATCATCGTTCACAATATTTTGTGGGCAATCTATGGACACCGCTTTGTCTTGCAAATCATTCTCCGTCTTTTTTGCCACTTCCTTTGCATCCTTGGCATCCTTTTCGTCCTTGGCGTCTTTGGCGTCCTGCGCGAGGCGTATGTGCAAACTCTCTGGCATATAAAAAATGATGAATAATGTGGCTAATATCGTACATGCCGCTGAAATAGCCTGCGTAACAGCAGCACTTGTGGCTGCATACACATAACTGGATAACAAGGATCCACTGCTGATCCCAAAGAACATCAGCAGCTCTATGGCTATCATTCTGCAAGGGAGAAAACTTCAAGTCAAGAATTTATGCCAATTTACCACACAATTAATGCCCACCTGTAGGGCCTTGTTTTAATATCAGTCACATCCGATATAAAGCAGAAGGCGGCCACCGAAAAGACGCACATGCCACCAAGCAGCGAGTGAGGCACTGCAGCCAAGGTATACCACCAGGGATTGACATCATTATAGCTGGATAGCGCACATATAATGGTTGATGTTACAGCCGAGCCCGAAAAACCTGCAAAAGAATTCACAATCTAAGCTAAGTGGAATCGCACTAGTCGAGAGAGTGCCTAACTTGGCAATAACCTGTAATCTTACATTTGTAGTTTACGCTTTAAATTTACATATGCTAATTTGAATACTTTCTAAAAAGTTTATGTAAAATAAATTATGACTTTATGCATCGCTACTTTTTTCTGCGCACATTTTTTTTCGGCTTTTGTATACTTTTAACAATGGTGTGCGAAATTATTTTCAAATTATAAATTCACATTCTGCGTGTGGTAAACATAAATTAATGTTTGTTTTCATTTACAACTGGATTGCCTAATCGCTTTATATTTTGAATAGTTACAGTGTATTAAACTATTCGTTCTGCCTACCAATCATTGAGACGACGAGCAGCGGCTTGCGTCCATAGTGATCCGACCAGGAGCCAATGAAGAGGCCACAAACTGCTGGCACAATGCTCTCCATTAAGGTGCGTGTGAGAAACATGTCGGCCACATACGATTGCACCTCAGTTTCAATGGCCTGTAAACCGATAAATATATGTATAATTTTTCACGTCAGATATTTATTGCGGATGCACTTACATGGATTTCAGAACTGGCATTTTTATTGTCCAGCTGGCTGCAGTCGCTCGCATTGTAATGGAAAGCCACCGTGCATGCTTGAAAAATAATCTGATTGCGCATCACAATGCCTGAAATACAATATTCAACAGAAACTGTCCGAAATGTGAGCTGAATGGCAAAAATAAACGCTTACCTGAGAGCATATGTGAAAATATCAGCATGAATACCACGGGCTCAATATAAAACATATAAAATAACTTATGCACCGGCAGACTCTTCAGCTTATCCAAAGCGGTGGAGATTACAGATTTCTCAATCATTATGTATTTGTTTATATATATTTATATTTTTTATATTTATTATATATCACAAAGTTGTCACATGAATGGTTAATTAGTTTCTTCATATGTTTTTTTTCACCATGAACGATTTCTATTATTATTTTTTCACATATTCAATTATAGATGACCATGCACGAGTTTTGCGCTCATCTGCAAAGTATTTAATTTTATGTGTATGTCTCGCTTATTAAATGATTTGAAAGTATTAATTTAATGAGCTTGGATAATGGTATCCGTCGCTACTGTAGTTTGGTACACGTATTTAGTTTTCCAAAAACTGGCCTTGAAATTATTCACTGATGCGATGCGACAACCAACTTCGACGAGCTCAACGATCAACTTGACTATGCAAAATGTTCAGCTACCGGCAAATCTGTTCAACTATATAGCGAAACTGGTTTTGGGCTTAGGGGATTTTGTAGCTGAAGCTTACGAACTGAACTCGCGCACGCTACTGCAGTGGAAATGGCTAATCACGATAGGTTAAATAATCAAACAATTGTTTAATATTTAATATAACAATTACATAGTATGGCGACGAGCAAAACAGCTTGTGTGATTTTTAATTGTCCACACACGTTTGAATTCTGCTATATGAAGTGCAATTTAAATCGGACAAACACGTGAATCTGCTACAAAAGATAAAATTGATTTAGCTTCGATAGACGTTTCGATTGTGATGCGGTATAATGTACTTTTTATTATGTCTATTATTCACATTAATTAAGTATTCACAAGTTCCACTGACTCAACGCGAAACTCCTCAAATAGTTTATAATAGTCGACACTTGTTTCGAAACATCTTATATCGATTTACGAGCCAGGAAGTACAATATGATAATGTTGGAGAGGTCAAAAGTAGGAATAGAAAGAATTTTTTTGACAGCAATAACTATTCACATTAATCTACTATTGAAGAGTATTCTACATTTATAAAACCTATTTTTTATGCGGAAAATATTCCATTCATAAAAATACATATAAAACGTGTTGAAGTCAAAATCTCTTAAAAATAAATAATAATACTAATAAGTTTCTCAAAGAATTGAAAGTCTCTTTAAAAGAATAAATGGGTACAACATTATACATTTGTTCTGCAGTTACAAAATTATTAAGGCAAAGATGAAAGTAGTAAAAATTCTAAAAATGGATCTCTTAAAAAAGAAAGACTTAATGCATTTGTCACAAGAAAGAAAGACAACTCAGTTATTGTGGCAGAGATGGCACTAAAAACTGAACCACATTTTGTTAGATTTTATGCTCAACTATTCAAGCTCGACACAACCGCAGCTGCCACGCTCATTACAGAAGAGGTGGGGCGGGAGGCAAGTCCTCTGAATATGTATAACGCATCTAAAACACTTTTTATTTGGGGCTTTGTGGTTTGTGATTAGGGTTTTTGGTGGCGTTGATGAAGATATCAGCGTTGCTCTTGCGGCTTCCGTGCCTCGCATGGCTGACATAATTGCCTGCCAGCGAGAGAGCCAAATGAGTTTCAACAGCCTACATGGCGCATGCATATTACGCATACGTCGCGTCCACTGCCCCAATTTGTTGACAAGCTAATTGCAAACTTTTCCGCCGGCTGTTCGCATTGTGTGAACGACTAACAAAAGCGCCCCGGCGATGAGTTGAACACTTTTAAAGGCTCTGCTCGGCATTTAAACAACAACAAAATGTCCTGCAGATGTGATAGGTGGTGCAAGTGTTGTCTCTACTCGTTGTGCCACATGCAACATGTAAAGGGCTTTTTTGGCGTTTTGTGTGTGCCTCTTGTTCGCTTGACACAAGCCAGAGTAACAAGAGAAAAGAATAAAGTCAAAACAGCAAGAGTAAATTAAGCGAAATACATAAAGAGCACAAAAATAGGAGACAAGAAACAAAACATAAAAAATAAATGAAAAAATGCACAAAAGGTCAAAGAAGGCGAACACGATTCAAGTGTCGGATGAAACGGGAGAAAAAGCAATTTCTTAAGACCAGCACGTGCCTTAATTCATTTCAGTTGGCCCTAATTATTTCGAAATTAATTAATTAAAGGGGCCACAACTGCTGAAAGTGGCTAACAATCCGTTTTCTTCGCCATCCTTTCTGCTGCATACCTGTTTTAGAATTTAAATTAAATCCCCTTCTCCAGTCTTAGTTGCATCTCATGAATAAGATAATGCGCAACCCATTTGCACTTTATTTAATTCATTCCCTTTTATACTCTTGATGATTGTATTATATTTAAGTACTGAAGTTTGTAACGCATTCAGGGAGACTTTCTAAAGCCCACAAGGTATACATTTCTTCCTTGTTTTTTTTCTAAGAAATCTGCATAGCTGTGCCTTTATATGGACATTCATTTATTCAGGAAATGAAAAACAAATTGATAATAATATTGTTGACTCGATAAAATATATTTGCGTTCTGAAAGAGGGCCATCAATATGGAATTGGCTGACTATGTCAGCATACTCTGCTACATACCTGCTAGATAACAAAAATTGAAGTGATTTTGATTTGGATTAGATGGCTTTGTCGAATAAAAGGTTCTTTAAATGTATTAAGAGCTTAACATTACACAAATATCTCCATTTCTTCTCCATTTCTATTCTCTATTTCTATTCTCATTCATATGACAAATCATGCACTTGAACTCGTAGATAAGCCTTTAGTACTTACCAACAACAATAGTTCTGCTCTGACATGAATTTGTTGCTCTTACAATGGTTCCAGACTACTCTAGTTGACTTTTGACAATCCCCTAATGCGGATTTAGTTGTCACAAATTCAACATATAAAAACTATTTATTCTAGACTTGACAGCTTAAGTTGGTTATCTAAACTTAGAATTGTAGCTTAAATATTCTTTGCCATCCTTAAGTAAAATGCAAAATGTTTTCAAGCTGCCTTTTCAGTAATTAATTAAGACCCTTTATAAGTTCCGAGACCCCTGCCAGCAAGAATCCAAATTCCCCATTGTCTTTTGTCGCAAATTAAAAAATATTAAGTGCCCCTTTGAAGATATTAAATTTATGTTTTGTATTTTTTTGTTTTTGTTGGGTTCGCATTTAACAATTAGGCTGTGGGCATTAGCGGGCTTGAAAGTTTTAATGCCGCTTTAAGCCGTTGCAGCTGCTCCTGTTTTATGAAATTAGAAATTTTCATTCAGAGCGCCCAAACCAAAACCTTCGAATCAAAGCTGGCCTTTTTAATTGGCCCCTTGCCCATATTGTGGACCGAAGCCCATTTTTGCAAAATCCGCTAATGGTTGAATTGGGCCGCAGAGTAGCCGCTGCGTATAAAAAGCTTACAAAGCACAGCCTCAAATTGCCAGCTGCATTTTGCGGCGGCTTTCATTTTGGCCACTTGTAATTGCACGGACGAGCACCCACAAAATCCGGTTAGTAATTTGTGTAAAGTGTGCAAGAGCAAGAGCATGTATACAATTTACTAAGTATCATTCAAATAAATAACGCATTTACATTGAAAGGATTTCATTTAATGCCAATTTACTGACTACCCCAATGAGACCATACGCTTGATTTATATTTGGTGTTCGGAATTGTGGCAGCACATTTCATGGTGATTGGCGTTATTTTCAATGATCCCATACTCCAAATAGCATTCAGTTAAAATCAACAGAAATCTCTTTAATGGGGTATTTAAAGTGGAAGCTAAGCGGCTCGTTCTAGGGATACCCTGTAATCGAAATTATAATCTTAATTTATTTTATTTTAGCATTAAGTTTATTCACTTTCATATTTTTTTATTTGACTGAATTTTAAATTTACTATTAAGCCAAGTTACATGAAATTAATTGCACTGGCTACAGGGTATGCAGAGTAATTTGGCGGGAATCCCACAGTTCTCGCAACACAGTTTGTTAGCTTGATAAATTTGCTCACATTTAACAAACTTGTTATGAGCGCTTTCACAATTTTTGGCTCACTGCGCACTTACACACACACACACAAATAGCTCACTGGCTGCTCATTACTCATGAGGGAATGTAGTGGATATATATTATACATATATGGACGCATAATAATCATAACATGAGCATATTATCTGCATGTATATTATGTAAATAAAGCATGTTTCGTGGCGTGTTAAATTAATGAACTCGTGTCGCAGACATGTCTCACTTTGATTACGCGCAATCTTTCTCGGCTGACACAGCGCCATCTGTTGTTTGTTTGCGTTTGCCAGGAGGCAAAAGTTTTCTTTCAGTTTTCTGCAGTTTTGCTGCATTTTTGTTTGCATGTCTCGCCGCAATTTGCCAGGAGTGAAGGAAACCAAAGAGATTGCTTTCAAGAAATCGTATAATACTTAACAGAAAAACATTTTTACAGTTCATTGACTCGGCACTGCGTCACAATTTGCGGTAAATCCGACATATTTGTGCTGCATTTACATATGCCAGCAATTTACTTTTGTTCTTGTTCTGCTTTTGTTGTTTGAGCAAGTTTTCGTAATCATAACTCAGTCGCATTTGCCATTGTCTGCCATTTCACGCTGTGTTCAATTTTACATGCTCCACGTGAAAGCACTTACTGTGCGTGTGACACTGAGCCTGTGAGTCGGTGTGTGTGTGTGCCACAGATGAAAAGAATTTGGCGAATGGAAAATCAATATATATTTATGAGTTCATGTTGTGGATGCACGTACCAAATATATAGATCTGGGAAAGCGAATACCTATCCACCTCATCCATTGGGGAATGCATGTAATGCCAACTTGTTGTACGCTCTTAGCCGTAAAAGCATTTTGCACATAACAATGCTACAACTACAACAATTTGTGACATTTATTTTATTACATATATATATATATATATATTTTATTTTTGCAACAAATTTTTATTTGATTTTGCGTTGAGTGCAAAGTTCTTAGAAAAACGCCATATATTATATTATTTCTTTTCTCTCTGGCGACAGCAGACACAATTGCTACTTCAATTTGCCGTAACTCGGCGATGCTCCCACTCAACAATAAAGCGCATAAGATGTCCCAGCTTGGAAAAGTATGCCACGGTTATTTGAGCTGCTGTAAACAGCTTAAGAGCTCAGCGGCAAGTGCAATTTGCAGCGGCAAATGGATGGAGATAACTCGCCACGAAAAGAGATCAGCCAGTTACTAGTGCCGTTAATTTTCAAGTGCAATTAAAATTCATCTTATTTACTAATTTAAGCTTTTTAGAAATATTAAATTCGTTGGCAAATTTATCTTAATGTTCCAGGAAAAACTAATTGACTGAAACCAAACCAAAATCTAATTTAAGACATTGTGTCGTAAACATGCAACAAATACTACATCAATTTCTTAAAGCTCTTTGATGAGTTCTGCTTTTGTCATCAATCAATAATCTATTTCGAGAATTTGAGTCTTAAATATGCAAGAATTATTGCATAAAATTGTTAAAGCTCTTCAAAGAGCTCTGCTTTTGAACAGGTGCACAGCTTGCGGAAGTAGCAAACTCTGTGCGCTTCTGACAAGAGTCAATGTCAATAGAATTTATTGCATGAAAGCAAAATGGGAAATCTCAGTTGCAGGCATCATCGAAGGACTCGAATTGCATTTTGCACGATTTGTTTTTGCCAGTTTTGCTACTGCTGTTCTCTGTCGTGTCTCAGGATGCAAACTTTTAGTGCTTCAATTTCCAAATGGAGTGAAGTGTATCTGTGTGTGCGTTTGTCTGTGTTTCTGTTACAGTGTGCGAGAGGAAAATCAATTAGTTTCGAGAACGAATTTCGAGTGGCTGTAGTGAGTCAATATCGATGGATTTCATGACTAACTCTGTGTGCGGTTCGTGTTTGTTTTGTCTACAAAAAAAATTGGGTCAGCAGAGAAATGCAAATAGTGTGGAATGGTATGTAGAACTAGCTACGTATTTAAATATTTACATGCACTGCACTAAATTCCAGTATTAAATGCCTAACAGATAGTTCTGAGTTTAGGCATATTGTGACAGCAATAACCACATAAGTTATAAGATGTTAATAGAATTGGGCATGGTTAGTATAAATGAAACGATTGCCTCATAACACGTTGATTTAGTAATTCGTATAAATGAAAATATTAAATTATGATTATTATATGAAATACTTGGCAGGAATTTATTATTTTTATTGCGAACTTATATTTTCTTTGATTCTATCTATCTATTCATGGTGCATTTCCGCTTGGTTCATTTATAAATTATTATGGTTGAATGGTCTAGTTGATGTTTGGTCTCGTTTCGACATTCAATTTAATTGCAAGTGAATGTTTTCGTAATATCAACAAATTGCTACAGGCTCTGTTTATAGTGATTCAATGGGAGTTCACTTTAGCATTTTAAATGACACAACCGTCCCATGGCTTAGACCTTATGCTGTATAATGAAAACCGGCTTTGATATCAAATAGGCCGCTAACAAGCCCAAAGGCAGATGCTTGGGAAGGGAGCACGTCTTGCCTGTCAACCCAATAGCGCAATTTGATTCGAGGGCTCAAGTCTTTAAGTAGAGGCTCCAATCAAGGCGCAATAAATGGACAAAGCCGAAAAGGTCGCCTTTTCTTTTGATATACACATTAAGTATACGTCTATCTTGTAATGGGACCCACAAAGATATGGTCACAGTGTGGGCTGAACTTTCAGCTCTGTCGCTGCCTGCACATCGAAAGAAGCAAATCAAATGCGCAGCTGAGAATGTTCCTTTTCGTTTCTTTTTTTTTCCTTTTGGGTATTGTCATCTGTGTGTTGAACAGCACACCAAAATGTAAATAAATAAGTAAACCTTTACAGCCATTTTGGGGTTCCTTTAAGAATTTGCATAACACATTAAATATGCACAACACACACACTCACACACACAGATTTACGTACGCCAATAAAGTGACCTATGTGAGCTGCTTAGTAGTCAGCATAAATCGGGGATAAAGCGGACACCGCAAAGGAGCCCTACAAAATGCCAAGATCAAATTGAACAAAGGTATTTCCAGCTTGTGGTCGAGGGGTTGTTGTAGACGATGACGGGGCGGCCGGGGCGGGTCGGGGGTTATGCAGCTTATCGCTTTGTCGCTTCAGGTATTCACACTGGCAGCCAGCTCAGCGCCTGCCTATTGTTTCTGATAAACGACCATGGAAATCTATTTCTATGCCACCGCAAAACATTTGTCACCAATTCGATTTCAAATGGGCACAATACTTTTGTATTGCTTGTAGCCCAATAAAGCTTGTATGTGACTTTGGAGGAGTGTGTGTGTGTGTGTGTGTGCCACTTCAAATAATTGAAAATGAGTGCAATAAAAATAAATTACTGCCAAGACAAACACGAAAGCGTTCGACTTAAAGGAAAATCTATTACTTTGACAATAAAGCCATCACAAAAGGAAAATAAATAATTGTTCGCATTGTTCAGCTTCTTATTTTAATGGTTTAAGTATTTAAAATATCAATAAATATTCAAAATTAATGCATTTTCTCATTCTCTGTAAAAGAATCCATAGAAAATTGTATTGTTTTAAAATTGTCATATTTTTAGTTTCATAAATGTGCCAGTAATTTGTTCCTCATTGTTTGACTTCTACTTGAGTTCTACATTCAAAGTTTGAAACCCAATTCTAATACGAAATTCATGTTAAAGACATACCTTAGAAAAAGGCTAATAATTTTCAGAGGCATAAGTTTGTTAATAACCATGTTGAGACTCCTCTTAATACAAATTATGCCCATGAAAATAGTTATTTAAATTTGCTATTTTAGGTGACTAGCAAATAAACTTTGATGCTCAAAAGCGGGCCAAGTTCTTATCTAGTCATACTTTGTTTTTCTAATTTTCTTTTCGGATAAACTAAAAATCATTATGTTAATTAAACGTTTTTGCGTTTCTCGGCATTAAATACAATTTCATTCAATACAGAACTGTGCGGTCACCCAACGGTCCTATCAGATACCATTTAATCACTATGCAAAACATGTAATATTATATTGCGAGTTCAGAGTGTTTATTTATCTTCATTTATGCTATGCAGCAGCCAATTCAATAAAATGTGTCAGTCTTTATTTGAAGACTAACCTTTCGTTCAAGCAATGTCACAGTTGACAGTTTTATTGGGCGACAAATGCCCAATTATCGAGTGCCCAAAATTGCTACCAAAGGGCTGTCAATTTGATGTCTTTGGCGAAAACAGTGGCTGACTTGCAAAATATAAAATTCTATTTGTGTCGCTTTCAACCCACGATCATTCCACCATATAAAATCCATTTAAAATTCCTCTTTGTGAATAGTCAAATACGTGTAACAATCTGTTAAATAATTGCCTTTGTGACATGTTATATTGTATTTACATTAATTCCCAGAATCCTTCACGAACAGATTTTTACCAGATAGCAAAGCAAACTTCTTTTCAAACTTATCATATTACAAGATACTTGTAAATGCATCTGTCCAACATTCCAGCTTATTTGTTGACAAAAAAAAATGTGGCCTTTTTTACATTCTTTGAAGAGTTCGTATTTCATTCAGTACTGAAAAGTGGCAAGTTGACCTTATTTTATATTGTGATTCCAACTAAGTTGCCATAATCAGTAAAATGTCTCACAACTGTTCTCTGCTAACCATGAAATTAGTTTTTTTAACCCGACTATGCTTTTCCATTATATATTTGCATATTAATTAAAATTGTGCACTATACGGTCAAAATATTGATTATTTATTCATTAAGGTAAAAAAGCAAAAAAAAAATTAAAGCCAATTTTCTGTGATAACACGCAGACAAGAGCAAAAAGCCAAAAGCGCGAAAAGCCAAAAAACAAATGAATTAGATGGTGCAAGACGAAGATATACCCTGGAACTTGATATGAAGAAAGCAAAAAGAAAAATAAATTTCAAGACAGCAATTGTATTTATTATTTTATAAGTAAGAAAAGTTACAAACATTTTGATTTCGACCAACTAACAAGTAAGAAGAAACGAAAAACAACATTTGCAAAAGTTACTTATACACTTTATTGCACGTTAGCTGTCGACAGGGTATAGTAAATTATCGACTGAATTATTGATGCGGTTCAGTGAGATGTGCAAATGATGTTGTCAAAGCGAACGCCTGGGAAACATTTTTCAAGTTTATTTTTCCGCCATTCATCTGCTTTCACGCGCTTTTCACGCGCTTTTCACGCAGCATTTAATGTTTTGAGGGGCACACAAGCACACAGCAATACGAATAAATAAGATAAACAAACATAATAAAAAAAGAAAAAAAAAAACAAGTAAATATCAAAGCCAGTCAATCGTCTGCGTGAGGTGACAGATTTTGCAGTTAACCTTTGCGCCGTGTCAGGTGCATGTTTGCAGCAGATGTGGTAATTGAGTATTGACCAAACAGCTGAGCAAACGATTTCGTGACCGGCGACAATTGCGCTGAAATGTGTTTGACTTGTGGGAAAAAGAAAGTGCTTTTTTTTGTACAAAACGGATTCGACTGGGAAGGGAAAATGCAGGCCAAGTTGTGGCTATGAAGTGCTAATAGGCACTTAAAGGCAGCTTGGAAATTAGTGGGCGTGACAAATGTGGAAATGCTGATCAGGTATGTTAAGCTGGCCGCAAATCCAAGCTGAGCGGCTTTTGAGTGCGTGCAATCAGTTTGAGTGTGTTCAACAATTCCGTTTTCATTTCCGTTTCCGCCTGCAAAGCTGCATTTGCCAACCTGCATTGCATATTGCGGCGTCTTTTGTATTCAACTGTCACTCGCATTGTCAGCAGAGTACAATGGTGTTGAGTCTGTGGTTTTACGTGTGTCTGTTATGCAATTGACTCGTAATACAAATGAAAACCGAATTGGTTTTCACATTTGTTCAGCTTGGCATGCCGCAATTGCAATCTCAATTCGATTCTGGCATGCGGCTAGTTGGTATTTATCTCAGTAATTGAAACAGTTTCGCTTTCAGCCTTCATCCTTAATCATTTCAGCCACAGAAACCTCAACTGCAGACTCAAACGAATTTTTACTCCTTCTTCACAAGCGCGAAGACAGACAGCAAAATCAATATTTACTAGCTGCTGTGGCATGCAGTTAAATTGGTAAAAACAACTGAACCGAAATGGATTCACCAGCCAGAATCCAATATGTCTGGCAACAACAGCCATATGTGAGCAGTGCACAAAAAAGTCGAAGTTTTTCTGGTTTTTGTTTTGGGCTGAAAGCAGACAAATACAAAACAGAGAGTCAGATAAAGTACAGACTGAAGTGGAGATTGGTATGCATGGCGTATACGTAATATGCACAAATTAAGTGCACAAGCAGCATAAAAACAAGCAAGAATATAAAGGTCAAGCCTACTTGACGTGGATATACCCTGTAACAGTGTTTTTTTTTATTGGGCTAAGCCAGGTGCAGACAACTATATCCTCCCTTCTCAAAGTAAAGGTTAACACAGACTTCAATGAATTTTTGTTATATTATTTATTATAACTATCTTCAACCCAATAGTGAATTATATAAATATAAATTATATATGTTGCCTTGAGAATTTCCAAGATTAAACAATAGTTTGAAAATGGTAAAGAGCTATCAACATAGTTGGCCCTTGAGGCCTCGTTTGCAATTTTGTAGGATATTTGGTATGCTGGAAAACAAAAACAAAAGAAACATAGAAGAAAAATGACTGTAAATTAAGTTGACTTGAGGGCAGGAAAATGTAGCGCATGTTGGCCAAGTCGAATGCCAAGGCAGTCTGTGATTTTGTACAAGTATTGTCATGACACCCCAAAAGGAGAGCTCAGAAATTAATGAACCATCTGTTGTACATTTTGGAATGTGCTCGCTCAGTGTGTACACAAAAGGCTTGACATTTGAAAGTGATGCCTGCCACAGAAAGTGTTTCATGACATTTGGCATTAGCATGCAAAATAACCCCCAAGCACATTTCTAAACGATTTCACACACACACCGGAATGGTTATGGTTATGTCTTGATTATTTTAAGACTCTTTTGAGAAATCATACTAATTTTATTTGAGTTATTAAGCATTGATAGAAATGAGTAGACTATTTATAGAATATGGCCAACTTCATATCTAATCGGCTGAACTGATTGAAATTCAAAATAAATCAAGTCTATTATCTTAAGCCACTAGTAGAAATCTTAATTTGTTGTTCTAAAATAAAGCAAATCACATCTTAAAGCAGCTCTTAGCATGTTTTAATCCCTTATTTTGAAATTTGCATTTTGCTTTATTCATTTAATTTTTGCACTCACCAAAAACTTGCATAAAATTTGGCAGAACATTTTCATGGCATATTGCTGTTGCTGTAATTTGGGTTGCGGCTGCCGCTGTTGCACATGCCACATAAATTCTATTTCCAGCTTAAATATGGAAAATTTTAACCAGGCTGAAATATGCGAACTACATGCTGAACCTAAGCTAATCATGTGTGTGTGTTGTGTGCCAGCAGCCATGTTTGCCATATTGACCTGTAAACTAATTTATACATCGAGTGCTGCTATAAGTTGGCAAGACTACTTCATTTTGTTAAGTAATTGGTGTGAGTGGCCCATTGGCCAATTTCGAATCCTCTCCCATTTGTGCATT
This sequence comes from Drosophila paracracens, assembly GCA_035044025.1. Lineage (NCBI taxonomy): Eukaryota > Metazoa > Arthropoda > Insecta > Diptera > Drosophilidae > Drosophila > Drosophila paracracens. The sequence continues at coordinate 3,837,095 of JAWNMN010000435.1, read as the reverse complement.
TTCTCATACATTACGGTGGCATTCGATTATGGACCAATTAAAGTGAGGCTGTATAATGCATTTAATTAAATTACAATTGCTCATGCCTTTGCCAAAGGTGCATCATCATCACCGAGTTGACAGGCCAATGCCAACTATGGTGTGCTATAATTATTTAAGGGCGTGGCTGTAGCATTAGTTGATGGATACTAATTGAGCTTTGTTAAATCACTTTTAGCTATACAACACTGCAATCCCGCCCCCATTCCGATTTAAATTGCGCGCATGAATTTTCACTTTGCATCGGGGTCTCCCCTCGAGTTCATTCGCCGCTTCATTTTCATTGTGCTTAAATGCTCGTAAAATGCAAACCAAACAAGTAATAAAAGCTGCACACACACACACACACGCGCGCACCATGAAATCAGCCGTAATGTTTTTACATAAAAAATGCATCAGCTGTTTCATGTAGTCAAAGCTCAACACTGGTAGCCCGATCCTCTTAAGTATTTTCCTCAGCTTTATTTCGCATTTAATTCTTACAAATATTCCTTAGGAGCCATATAAATACATTTTCGTCTTGGGCACGTTTGTTTGTGTCTTGAAAATCTGACCGCACGGAATTTCCAGCATATCATATATATCATATAAATTATGGTCTGAATATTAATACCCTCCTCCTAAGTTGCAAATTGCTCCGCCTTTTAAGCATGCTTATCTTATGCAAGTTTTTAACTAAAGATTCACCATAAGGGGTTTTAGCTTAATTTAATTTTAATGACTGAAATCATTCACCTCTTATTTTGTGACGCGTGTATTCAATTTTCCCTCTTGCCTTTGTAATTCTGCGACCTGTAATAAACCGTAATTTGAAAAGAAAATGCATGGCGTATGAGTAATTTTATTTGTATCGCTTCATTGATATTTAATTGGCCAACGGACGCAATAAAAGAGCCATCGTGTGATGGCTCAATTATGCATGCTGCAAATTAAGTAAAGGCATTAAATTAATCAAACAAGCGTGCAGGACAAGCAAATGGACAACATTGTAAACTACTTGAACAGCACGTAGTCTGAATAGAGGCTTACAGATGATGTACAGTAGTTAATCGCAATAATGCACACTTATGAGAAAAAATGGTTATTTCAATAATACATTTCATTTAGATATTTTTCTGAATGGGTGTTGATCCTAATGATAATAACATACTCCTCTGGCACAGAAGCTTATAAGTACTTCTTGCTTGTATTGCTCTGAAGCTATAACACAGCAAATTAATAAAGCAAGCACTATTTTGCATTTTTTTAATTGTTCATATTTCAAATGGAGCTTAAATTCAGTACTGCAAAGCAGCCAGAGCAATTTAAATATTACTTTTACTTCTGCTACGAACTTTTAAAGAGTAATATCAGAGCCAGTAGCAGAAAACTGAGATGAACGCTCCTTCGCTCTGCTCTGCTCTGTCATTTGCAAAAGCCATAGCAGTAGCAAGAATAAACATTTTTCCATTAAATTACTATTTAATAAATCTATAAAAATTGATATAAAATTATCTGATGTTTGATCAAATCCAAAATAAATGAATTTGTACTTTTTTAATTGGACTTCTGTGTATCTTCTAATCTAAATGCCAATATTTCTAAATTTAAGCACTTGCTGATCTTAAATTATGCTTGCGTTGATTTAAAACCTGTGTTACAACTGCTCAAGCACTTTAAAAGTCCGAGACTTTTGTGCTTTGTAGGCGCATCAGGCTGTGAATCTGAGTACGTGACTGCACGTTTCAAACTTTAGTGGCTTGTTTTACTTATTTCGGCGTCGTTAAACAAGCTACAAAATGCATGTGCAGCCCTAACAAATGTATCCACAGATAAATTCTGCCATGCTCTGGCTTTTACTTAGCCATTAGACAGGACATTCCCCCATTTCCGCCAACAGGGGATTAAACTTATCAACATAAGCTGCAACATATCTGTGTCTAATTCGTTCAGTCTGAGACTAAGTGCTTTTGCAATAGAAATGTTGAAAGTTGTTGTCTCTTCAGAACTTTGCTTAGAAATTGTAACAGGAAGAACGCATAAGTAATAATAATTGAAAACTTTCTTATTGAGCTTCCAGCAGCATGTTGAGTGCGATATGTGAACGAAATTAATTAAATTTCACATGGCATTTCAATCAACTGTTGTATCCCCAAGATAAAACGAGTCAGTTGTGCAACGAGAACAAATTTCTTTCCTCATGAAATGTTGAATCCAAATGTATGCTGAGTTGCTCATAAATCAACTCGGTACGCAAATGCTGCAGCTGCACATATCAGAAGCCAGCTAATCCAGTTTAGACTTTATGCAAACAGCATCATGTGTCACTAACCGGGCCAACTCGTCTCCGACTTCGGTCCGGGCCTCTTATTTCAAATGAAATTAGATGCTGTGTCAACGGTGGCAACTGCGAGCAGAGCCAGAGTCGACAAACTCTCTAATTAAATTAAGCTGTAGAAAGTTGTCGTAACACTACCAAAAACAAGCACGCACACATATATGCATATTTACATATACATTCAAAAACAGAGCAGACTGACTGGCCACATGTGTGCTTTGAGTTTTTCATGCCACCTAATGCGCCCTCCCCTGTGCCCGCCAGTGTTTGCCCCTTCGCCTGCTCCTGTTACCGCTGTGTCAAAGTTCGCGTTGCGTGTGCGTAAATAATGTCTGTTGCCATCCAAATTGTGTGAAATTAAGGCGGCTAAAGATTGTAAAAGACCATACGAGCATATACAGGGTGCCGCTTAGTTTGTCAAAATTAATCCAATTAGATTTGCCAGCTGTTGCGGTCTGAGCCGTGGAATATTTATCTAGATTGCTCACTATTGTTATTTTAAGCAAAATGGTGGAAGAGGAAAGTGCACGACAAGAGAGAGAGAAAGACAAAGGGAGAGTGAGAGAGAGGGAGAGAAAGAGAGAAAGAGAGAGAGACAGATAGACAAGATAAGTAAATTAAAAGCAATTAACCAAACAACTTTCTATTATTTATTATTTAAAAAAATTGAGAATGAAATTCAAAATTTCTAAATGAGGCTTATATTAAAAACTTAATGCTTCAAATATCTTTAATAAAATAAGTTCAATGCTAAATGCTAAAAATAAGGTTTATTTTAAAAATCTTATGTATTTAAATATCTATAATAGTAATAATAAATAATATGCTTATAATAAAATACAACATTTTAAATTATTATGTTTAAAACAGCAAAAATTAATTATAATAATCGAAAAAATATGTTTGAGTCTGTGCGTTGAAAAACATGTGAATTTAAATTTAGTTGCAAATCTTTAACAAGTAAATTTCTCTTTGCCGATGAAAAAATATAACAAAATATATATATATACACAAACAAATTACAAATCTGATAAAAAGACACGTGAATATTGTGTGGCAGATTCTAAAAACATTTGCTGCGGGGCTTGCTTAGCTGTTTACTTATGCATAACCCTGTAAGTGCAGCATGTACAAAATGTAGACAAGCAGCTGCTTTTTTTGCTGGCATGATGCCTAATTTCATTAAATTTCAGTTACCTGTTGACTGGCGAGAAACCGAAAACCACCTAAAACGATGCCAGCCAAAGAATTCAATCTAACTTCAGGGGCCAAAGTTCTTAGCTGCCATCGACAGGAAGAGGGAAGAGGAGCGACGAGTGGAAATCAGAAAAGCAGAAGATGGAAATTGTGGCTGCTGACGTGTGGTTTTTGTGTGGTTTTTACGCGTAAGCCGCTGCTTGGCGGCCAAGTGGATAAAAGCGAAATGAAAGAATACCTTGGCGTATGGCAAAATTAAGAGGCAGAGTTCAATTTTTTTCTCTTCATTTTTTTTATCAGGTACTCATCTGCAAGTGTGTGTGTGTGTGTGTGAGGGTGTGTCTGTTTTTCTGAGTCAATCGCTGTTTGAAAGACACACGCACTTTTTCTGTTTCTGTTTTTTTTTTTGCCCATTTCGCACGCAGAGCCATAACATCTTAATGGACGTCGAGGCGTTTAAGTGCTTAAAAGTCGTCGCAACTTTCCAATTTTTATTGAGCAAATATTATGTGTGTGCATGCGTGGGTATGTGTGTGCATGTGTGTGTCTGCCTAATATAAATATAAATGGCCTGTGCTTACTGGTCGTTAAAAGCGCTTAAATGTCGATATGGATCATTGCCTGGAAATGACAGTTAAATCTCAGCCGACCTTAGCAGAAAACAACCTGTGTTACATTTAGTCTTTCTGGTTTTATTCCTTCATTTTTTTTTTTGCTTGTGTATAGATTGGTACGGAGACTGGGTCTGGTGTGGTGTACTACTTACTGAGAGTCAACCCTAATCACATTTAGCCCGGCATTCAGCGAAGCATTTAACCTTGTCAGGGGGCTGGCAAAGGGGCCGGCAAAGGGGCCTTGTTGCAACAATGCACTGGGACATTTATTACATTCGTTGGCGGTCGACCAACCAGCAACTATACAACCTCCTCCTCCTAACACCTCCCACACCCAAACACACCCATTTCCAGAGCCTGCAACTGGAGGTTCTGTTGAGTGATTTGCTTTGCCACACAGCGTTAACTTGTTTGAGCAGTCAAAATGAGCAGAGAGTTTGTTAGCAGCTCGCTGCCAACTTGTTACTTGTTGCCCCCTTGGCTCTTTTGCTCGTATTGCTTCCTCCTGAACTGGAAACAGTGGCAGTTTGTTTACTTGCTGGCTTTGCACTCGGCATTTTTGGCCATTGTTGCAGCCCACTAATTGGCACTTGCCTTGCGGCTCTGCATTAATGAATAATTTAGGAATTCTAATTTCGGAAAATAAATAAATAATAAAAACACATTTTTGCTTTTTAGATAGACGAAAGTACAAATGTAATCAGGAAAATATATGTCTTTCTCTTTAAATTGAATTTTCACTTATTTCACTTATATGATTTCCTTTCCAATGAAAACTGAACTTTTACTTAAAAGTTTAAGTAGAGGCACACAAACGAGAATACGAATCGATTATATTATTATTAAGTTTTTTTTTATACTAATAATACATAATGAATTAATAAAAATTTCATTTAAAAAATGTAAATTTATTACCAATTTTTTTACTTACATTTTAAATTGTTTACTTATTTAAAAAGTTGTGGCTTTCTGGTGTTTCACAATAATTTATTATATTTTTCCATTATTATATTATACTATTCTCCTATACAGCAACAATAAATATATTTAATCTTATAAATTTACTTTACTCTTGCCTTTTTTTAATATATTGCATAATCGGGAATACTTGAAACCCTTTTCATTCCCATGCATATTCGATATTATATTGAATACATTTTTAGTGGCTGAAGCCAAAGAAAATTGAATAAATTGCTATTGCACGTCTGCCACGTGGCCCTTTTTTCTGTTCTGCGTCGGCAATAAAGAAAAAGTGAAAATGAAAATGTCGAGTTATGAATATGACACTTTTGATTGAAAGCAGAGACACACATGCACCCATATGTATGAATGAGTGTGTGCTGCGTGTGTGTGCAGCTCAATCAAATTCATACTCAGCGTATATTATAATACTTATGGAGATAGCATATAGTATGCGAATTCTTTGGATAATTGAAAACGTGTCAACAAGTTAACAAGTTGCTCAAATAGAAAACTCTGAAAGCCAACGTCGCTTTTATGTCCTTGAGCCAGACGTGTCTTGGAGCGAAGCTATAAAGATTATTAAGCGGATGTTGTCCCCATAAAGCTTAACGTTTGCGTCTGAAAGTGGTTTTTCTTGTCTAACAAAAGTGTAAATGTAATTTTTGTAAGAAGGTAATTATCATGATAAAAATTCGCAATTGATTGGCCGAATTTGGTTAGCAAAGTATCTTTAAAGTTCGCATAGAAACTTGCCCTAGTGTTGAAAAGTTGAAAAGTTTTAAGCTTGCAAACAATCTCGAATGCAAAACTTAGAATCAATCTAGATTGAACCCACATATTAAATAGTTTGAAAAACTATACGTCATGTGGCTGATAAGTCGATAAGTCAGTCTGTGACACACGCAAAGTAAACATTAATTATTGAAGCAAAAATTAGCCACAACCTGTGGTTTAATGTCCAGCGATAATTTGTCGATAAGACTTCAAAGAATATTGTTGTTTTCAAAATAAAATAAATAATAAATGAATAAAATTAATGAATGAAAGAAACCCATATATCATGCTAAATAGTAATAATAGTAAAAGAGTAAAAGCTATTTAGAACGTGCAGTTTGTTTGGCTTGATTAATTATAAACAATCTTTGGCGTCATAAGTTTGCCGTTCCCAAGGTATTTCCCCCTCTCTTGAAACTCTTTCACACATTGTTGTGCTAATGACAAATCAAACAAAACAAAACGAATACGTTTGCAGTTCACACCGAGTATAATCGGTTACAGATAAGGTGAGTATGCTACCGCCGACTTTTGTAGAAATATTAATGCTCAAAAATATTGGCGTGACCAAAACATAGCAGAAAAAATAAAGACTCGATAATCGCTCGTTGTTGGCCATTCCTAATAGATAACAGCAAAAAGCGATCGACAGCTCAGCGATCGACTCTTCTTGGCAGTTCAATGTGATATTCCAACTGAGTCGGACGCGTGACAAATTCATTTATTGCGACTGAAACTTATCCTCCACTCTGAGTCATTGATTATGAATTTCCTACTAGTCGCAACTCTATTGACATTGGCAGCGACCACACGGATCACAGGGGCGAAATTATATGATGATGGCAGTGACAGTGATGAAACCACTGACGAATCCCTGAAAAATTGTCCACATGTTCACTTCCTGTGCAAAGTCCAAGGGAGAAATAATACCCCAGTGCAATGTATGGTGAAGCAGTCCACAGTGGATTTAACTGGCCTCGCTTACTGCGATGCACTCCACTGCGAGCCGGAGGCGTTTCTTCATGAATACCTAATACGGGATCATGATCAGAGTCCACACACCAACAGTTGGAAGCGGGCCAGGATTGGAGAACGTGCCACGCTGCACGATGTGTGCCTCCTGCGGAATGGTTTGCCAGTGACCAGAAAGTGTGAGATGAAATCTATGCGAGCCCAATGGGAACGCATTGATGACTGGCAGCCAGTTGTGTGCATGCGGATATTTAGAGAGCGCTCTGTCAGCGTGGAGCTGAACACTCTCCATGATGACATCCTGGAGGGTAGAAGGCGCACAAGCAACACCCAAGAACGTCGACAGATGACGGGTATCATGAGCGCTATTCTCAGACAGCCCGATACAGCCATGCTGCCAGCTGATGTCCATGTGGCCGGTCAGGTAATCGGTAAGCTAATGGAGCAGGAAAGGGATGCAGCAGTGGGCTCCGATTTGGTCAGCATTTGTCGCGATATCATGTCCTGCGATACTCAAGTGTTGCGTCTCTCATCTCAACTCAACGCGACCAATTCAGTGCTGAGTAAATTTGAGGATTATATGGATGCACTGCCTGAGCAGTATGTGCCCAGTGAAAGCTGTGGCAAAGCAGTTATTCGACCGACAACTGGTGCAAGAGATTCATCTGAAAACGGTGTGGAAATCCTCAACTATGCGAACCTTGGTGTGCAGGCGATGATGAGCAGTAATCTGAGCGTATTCTATGTGAACCCCGCCTGTGAAAACATTACTGGCGTAGCAATATATTCATCAGCCAGCTCAGAGCGAAGAACTTCCGTTGGCGGCATATATTATCGCTTCCTGTATGTCAATGAGGACTTGGAGAAACTCAGACGGGAATTGAATCTGGAGACTGCCACATATCTGCCAGAGCAACTGTGGCAGCAACTCAAACAGAGAGGCGCCTCTTACATAATACTCAAGGTCTACGCCCATGACGGACTCTTTGTGGAGACTTCTCAACAACGCAGTCGACGCCCACGCAGCAAAGTGCTATCCATAACCATTCCCGGATTTAAGAGTGAGTTAGTCGATATATTTATATATAATTGTATCAAGCTTAATACTCGTTAATTCTCAGGTAAATTATTGCCTCAAGCGTTGCCTCTTTTGCTGCTCAACGAGAATCTTCGGCAACCTGATGCACTTGCCAATAAGACGGGCAGTGGTTGTGGCTATTGGAACTATCAGACCTGGTTGAGTGATGGCGTCACGACGAGCTCTGTCTCTGACATATTAAGGGATCCGGTCATCGTATGTCAGACTCGCCACTTGACTCAGTTCTCGTTCCTGGTTGGCGGTAGTTATCGCAGCAACGATTTGGGTGAGGAGATCCTAGTTAGCCCACGCAATGAACGCGCCCTGGACATCATATCCATTGTGGGCTGCTGTCTGTCGCTGCTTGGTGTGCTGGGCATATTTATAACGGCAGCTGTATTCAAGAGCTGGCGCAGTCAGGCCTCCACCAAGGTGCTCCTGCATCTCTGCCTGGCGATGACACTGCAAATGATTCTCTTTGTTTTCGTCAATACGGATGACCTCTCGGAGCAGCTCATTATTCGCAAGGATTACAAGCGTTGTGTCATGCTTGGAGCTGTGCTGCAGTATACGATCCTAGTACTCTTCAGCTGGATGCTGATCATTGCCGTCCTGCAGTTTCAGCGATACGTGACAGTGATTGGCATTGAAAGACCACGTCGTTATATCCTAAAGGCAGCCCTTGTGGCTTGGTCATTGCCACTGCTGCCCACTCTTTTGACTGCTTGCATCGATCCAGACTCCTATCTGCCGACAGCTGACCAGCTGGAGATGGACACAGGCATCTGTTATCCCTCTGGCTTTGGACTCACCTTTGGCGTTGTGCTCCCAGTAACGCTGATAACAGTCGCCAACCTGGTCATATTCGTCTATGTCTTCTACAGCATCTCCCACTCACTCAGCCAGAGTGTTCAGCGAGCCGAGCGCAAGATGGTCAACAAACAGATTCGTCTGTCGGTGCTGCTCTTCTTTTTGCTGGGTCTCTCCTGGATCTTTGGCATCTTTGCCTTCATGCAGGCGGGCATTGTTTTCTCGTATCTCTTCTGTATCACGGCGACTATGCAGGGATTTGTCCTCTTCGTTTATTTTGTGCTGCTCGACGAGGCGAATCGGAAGGCCTGGCGGATTCTCATCTGGCCAACCAGCATGAAAATGGATGTACAAAAGCGCACCACGGAGATGCATTCGATGACGACCTCCTCAACGAACTAGTAAAACTGATCGCTGCATCAGTTATCTGTTATGACGAACAAAATATCACTAGTAAAGTATTACTCACTTATTGTAATTTTTGTGTTGTAGATATAAAAATAATAATTATTTATCAAGTTAGGCCCCTCATATTAAGCAAAACTATTATACATATCATCACATCATATACACATACTCCCACGAAATCGCGCCGCCCGCACCAACGAAGACGAATCCACTATACGATTTGCGGTCTGCAGTATCATTTGCCGAATCCACGTAGCCGTGTAACAGTTTTCCCGTAGCCTGATAATGAAGTCTGTAGTGGTCGGTTCCCGAAAGGTTTTGTTTAGTTTATACCGCAGGCTGGCGGGGCGATATAAATGATATAAATATTCAAATGTAGTGGTAGATAGCGTATTCGGTTTTAAAGGTAGACAATGATGTTTTTTTTTTGGTTTGCAAGTAACTAACCATTGCATACTTTACGGTAGCTTGCTCTCTAAAACGAGATTCAGGATAAAACCGCAGAGGAGCGGCTCAAGAGTGCTGAATACCAGAGCTTTGCTCATCTGCCCTATTTAAGCCGAGTTGCACTCGGGAAACGCTCTCTTAGTTTTTCACCAGTCGATCGCGATACTGCACACCGCCCCATGTTTTTTTTGGAAGACAGCCGAGAATAATGCAAATGAACACACGTTTCGTTTTGTGGGAGATAAGAGAACATAAATAAAGACTCTCGAGTGCCGTCGCGGATCGCCGGTCAAATCCCGTATATAACCTCATTCATCAACATCGCCTGGAAGCCATATGTGTCCATCGGAGCACCTTCATCCCCACCACCCCCTCATCGTCAAGGAAAAAAAAAGTGCCGTGCAGCAACCATAACCCATAATATTTTTTTCACTTGGTCTGATTTTTTTTTTATTTCTTTTTTTGGTTAAGTTTATGTACAAGAAAAGCAAAAAAAACATGTTAAGCCAACCCCCCTAAACGTGACAAGTGCGCTAAAGTAAAATTTTATTTTTTAAACAAATAAACAGAACTCCTAAAAAAAAAAAAAAAATAATAATAATAATAATTTTTTTAGCCAAAAAAGAAATTGTTGGCACCTAAGAGTATAATACATTTTTTTGTTGGTTCGAGTTTTTCTTTCTTTTTTCTTTCTTTTCATACCTAAAATATTTTAACGAAATAAATAAAGGAAGGCTGTGGCTGTGAAGTTTTCACCCATTTCGTCCCTGTGGCAAAGTTGTAAAATATACATACAACCGCCCGAGATAATTATGCAGCGAGATAAATTTAAAAAAAAAAACAAACAAATAATATCTCAATATATAATTAATTAATATATATATATTTTTTTTATTTTATTTTGTTAAATTCTTTTGTAATTTCCATACAAAAATTAACGCCATCATGCATTAACGAAATAACAGTCAAAAACAGAAAAACAAGAAAAAAAATAATAATAACAGCAAAAGAATTATATGCCTATATCTTTAAATACCTGTGCGCACTTGCCCCTTTTAGGTTAGATTGGTTATAACTTAAGTTTAACCTGCAGAAAAAAATAGATAATTGAAAATAAGAAAATGTAATAACCCCAAACATGAATAAGTATGCAACAGAAAAATTGTTAATTCTTAAAAGAAGTAAGCAATGAAATTTATAAGGGGTATGCAATAAAATTTAAAAGAAGTATACAATAAAAAATTAACCAAGAAAAGAATGAAATCTGATAACTTTAAGTACAATTTAAATTTAATTTAAAAAAAAATTGTTTTTTATTTAATTAAATCAATTTTCTTGCCTCCATTCAAGTATCGTTATAATTTAGTTAAAATTTTTTTTGTTTAAATTTTTTTTTTGTTATGAATTTACTTATAAGAAGATATATATGAAGTTTGTGAAATATAGAAAAATGAATCTGTTAACGCTTATGTGTCCTACTGGCCGGAATGTAACTTGAGTGGAACATCTAGATTTGCTTTTGGGGACTTTCCAGGAAAATGTCAGCCCAGGAAGACCAATTGGTTGCGTGGGTACAGAACGCGTTATCGGGGTAAACAACAACACGCACCCCGAAACCAACCACCGGAGCCAACGAAACCGCAGCGCTTTCCGCCTAGTTTTGGACCCCCATGATAAGCTCCATCTTTTGGTGGGGAGTTTTGTCATGTATTTGGAGTTATACTCCCAAAAATCCGGACTCTGAAAAACTTTAAAATTATGACAGCAAAAAAGTTCCAGGATTATTCTCCTGAACGTTTCTGCTTCCTCTGATATTCTCTTGGACGTTTCTACTTCCTCTGATATTCGCGCGCGAAACGAACGCTTGCTGTACACTGTTGTCGTCTTCTCCGTTGCTTTTTCTTTGTCTCTCGCTTCAATAATTTTGATTTTAAGGTCCGATAATAATGGCAACTGATCTCTCGTTTCGATCGCGACGACAAAATTTTCAAAACTTTTTCCAAGTCCCGACAGCAACACAATTGTCGAAACGTCTTCAGAAACTTCCATATCAACTACCTTTATCTTGTCCACTATATCAGAAAATTCATGTAAGAAGTTTTGCACCGTCGAAAACTCTGTCAACCTTAACCGAAGCAATTTCGAAACAACGTAATTTTCGTGGCAGGTCCAAGTGGCTGATACATACCGGAGAGCGTATCCCAAGCTTCTTTTGCCGAAACGCAGTCCTTTATAAAAATTAGCTATGACTCTTCTAAACACAGCATTATGCTTGCTAGTGCCTTTTCGTCACGCGTATCAACTCAGATCAAACTCATACTCTGCGTATATTATAATTTTTATGGAGATAGCATATAGTATACCAATTCTTTGGGTAATTGAAAATGTGTCAACAAGAAAACCCAAGCGAAGCTATAAAGATTATAAAGCGGCTGTTGTTCCCATAAAGCTTAACGTTTGCGTCTGAAAGTGGTTTTTCTTGTCTAACAAAAGTGTAAATGTAATTTTTGTAAGATGGTAATTATCATGATAAAAATTCGCAATTGATTGGCCGAATTTAGCTAGCAAAGTATCTTTAAAGTTCACATAGAAACTTGCCCTAGTGTTGAAAAGTTGCAAAGTTCTAAGCTTGCAAACAATCTCGAATGCAAAACTTACAATCAATCTAGATTGAAGCCACATATTAAATAGTTTGAAAAACTATAAGTCTTGCGGCTGATAAGTCGATAAGTCAGTCTGTGACACACGCAAAGTAAACATTAATTATTGAAGCAACAAATTTTAATTTTAAAATAAAATGAATCAGTAACCCATATATTATGCTAAATAAAAGAGTAAAAGCTGTTTATAATGTGCAGTTTGTGTGGCTTGATTAATTATAAACAAATCTTTCAAAAATATTGGTGTATCAGCGATCGACTCTGCTTGGCAGTTCAATGTGATATTCCAACTGAGTCGGACGCGTGACAAATTCATTTATTCCGTCTGAAATTTATACTCCCTCTGAGTCATTGATTATGAATTTCTTTCTAGTCGCAACTCTATTGGCATTGGCATTAAATATCGATGACAGTGAAAGCATTAAACTACGCGTAGCTTGTCCAACTGGGTATTACAAGGGCATCACCCAATCGGGAAATACTACCATAGTGCTATGTAAGAAGCGCCTTGCACTCCACTGCGAGCCTGAGGCGTTTCTTCATGAATACCTAATACGGGATCATGTTCAGAGTCCACACACCAACAGTTGGAAGCGGGCCAGGATTGGAGAACGTGCCACGCTGCACGATGTGTGCCTCCTGCGGAATGGTTTGCCAGTGACCAGAAAGTGTGAGATGAAATCTATGCAAGCCCAATGGGAACGCATTGATGACTGGCAGCCAGTTGTGTGCATGCGGATATTTAGAGAGCGCTCTGTCAGCGTGAAGCTGAACAATCTCCATAATGACATCCTGGAGGGTAGAAGGCGCACAAACAACACCCAAGGACGTCGACAGATGACGGGTATCATGAGCGCTATTCTCAGACAGCCCGATACAGCTATGCTGCCAGCTGATGTCCATGTGGCCGGTCAGGTAATCGGTAAGCTAATGGAGCAGGAAAGGGATGCAGCAGTGGGCTCCGATTTGGTCAGCATTTGTAGCGAGATCATGTCCAGCGATAATCAGGTGTTGCGTCTCTCATCTCAACTCAATGCGACCAATTCAGTGCTGAGTAAATTTGAGGATTATATGGATGCACTGCCTGAGCAGTATGTGCCCAGTGAAAGCTGTGGCAAAGCAGTTATTGGACCGACAACTGGTGCAAGTGATTCATCTGAAAACGGTGTGGAAATCGTCAACTATGCGAACCTTGGTGTGCAGGCGCTGATGAGTGGCAATCTGAGCGTATTCTATGTGAATCCCGCCTGTGAAAACATAACTGGCATAGCAATGTATTCATCAGCCAGCTCAGAGCGAAGAACTTCCGTTGGTGGCATATATTATCGCTTCCTGTATGTCAATGAGGACTTGGAGAAACTCAGACGGGAATTGAATCTGGAGACTGCCACATATCTGCCAGAGCAACTGTGGGAGCAACTCAAACAGAGAGGCGCCTCTTACCTAATACTCAAGGTCTACGCCCATGACGGACTCTTTGTGGAGACTTCTCAACAACGCAGTCGACGCCCACGCAGCAAAGTGCTATCCATAACCATTCCCGGATTTCAGGGTGAGTTAGGCAATATATATATATATATAATTGTATCAAGCTTAATACTCGTTAATTCTCAGGTGAATACTTGCCTCAAGAGCTGCCTCTTTTGCTGCTCAACGAGAACAATCGGCAACCTGATGCACTTGCCAATAAGACGGGCAGTGGTTGTGGCTATTGGAACTATCAGACCTGGTTGAGTGATGGCGTCACGACGAGCTCTGTCTCGGATATATTAAGGGATTCGGTTATCGTCTGTCAGACTCGCCACTTGACTCAGTTCTCGTTCCTGGTGGGCGGTAGTTATCGCAGCAACGATTTGGATGAGGCGATCCTAGTTATCCCACTCAATGAGCGCGTCCTGGACATCATCTCCATCGTGGGCTGCTGTCTGTCGCTGCTTGGTGTGCTGGGCATATTTATAACTGCAGCTGTATTCAAGAGCTGGCGCAGTAAGGCCTCCACCAAAGTGCTCCTGCATCTCTGCCTGGCGATTACACTGCAAATGATTCTCTTTGTTTTCATCAATACGGATGACCTCTCGGAGCAGCTCATTATTCGCATGGATTACAAGCGTTGTGTCCTTCTTGGAGCTGCGCTGCAGTATACGATCCTAGTACTCTTCATCTGGATGCTGATCATTGCCGTGTTTCAGTTTCGGCGATACGTGACAGTGATTGGCATTGAAAGACCACGTCGTTATATCCTAAAGGCAGCCCTTGTGGCTTGGTCATTGCCACTGCTGGCCACTCTTTTGACTGCTTGCATCGATCCAGACTCCTATCTGCCGACAGCTGAGCAGCTGAAGATGGACACAGGCATCTGTTATCCCTCTGGTTTTGGACTCACCTTTGGCGTTGTGCTCCCAGTAACGCTGATAACAGTTGCCAACCTGGTCATATTCGTATATGTCTTCTACAGCATCTCCCACTCACTCAGCCAGAGTGTTCAGCCAGCCGAGCGCATGATGGTCAACAAACAGATTCGTCTGTCGGTGCTGCTCTTCTTTTTGCTGGGGCTCTCCTGGATCTTCGGCATCTTTGCCTACATGGAGGCGGGCATTGTTTTCTCGTATCTTTTCTGTATCACGGCGACTATGCAGGGATTTGTCCTCTTCGTTTACTTTGTGCTGCTCGACGAGGCGAATCGGAAGGCCTGGCGGATTCTCTTCTGGCCAACCAGTATTAAAACGGATGTACCACGGACACGCATTCGATGACGAACTCCTCAAAGAACTAGTAAAACTGATCGCTGCATCAGTTATCTGTTATGACGAACAAAGTATCACTAGTAAAGTTTTACTCACTTATTGTAATTTTTGTGTTGTAGATATAAAAATAATAATTATTTATCAAGTTAAGTCCCTCATATTAAGCAAAACTATTATACATTTTTTCTTTGTCTCTCGCTTCAATAATTTTGATTTTAAGGTCCGATAATAATGGCAACTGATCTCTCGTTTCGATCGCGACGACAAAATTTTCAAAACTTTTTCCAAGTCCCGACAGCAACACAATTGTCGAAACGTCTTCAGAAACTTCCATATCAACTACCTTTATCTTGTCCACTATATCAGAAAATTCATGTAAGAAGTTTTGCACCGTCGAAAACTCTGTCAACCTTAACCGAAGCAATTTCGAAACAACGTCATTTTCGTGGCAGGTCCAAGTGGCTGATACATACCGGAGAGCGTATCCCAAGCTTCTTTTGCCGAAACGCAGTCCTTTATAAAAATTAGCTATGACTCTTCTAAACACAGCATTATGCTTGCTAGTGCCTTTTCGTCACGCGTATCAACTCAGATCAAACTCATACTCTGCGTATATTATAATTTTTATGGAGATAGCATATAGTATACCAATTCTTTGGGTAATTGAAAATGTGTCAACAAGAAAACCCAAGCGAAGCTATAAAGATTATAAAGCGGCTGTTGTTCCCATAAAGCTTAACGTTTGCGTCTGAAAGTGGTTTTTCTTGTCTAACAAAAGTGTAAATGTAATTTTTGTAAGATGGTAATTATCATGATAAAAATTCGCAATTGATTGGCCGAATTTAGCTAGCAAAGTATCTTTAAAGTTCACATAGAAACTTGCCCTAGTGTTGAAAAGTTGCAAAGTTCTAAGCTTGCAAACAATCTCGAATGCAAAACTTACAATCAATCTAGATTGAAGCCACATATTAAATAGTTTGAAAAACTATAAGTCTTGCGGCTGATAAGTCGATAAGTCAGTCTGTGACACACGCAAAGTAAACATTAATTATTGAAGCAACAAATTTTAATTTTAAAATAAAATGAATCAGTAACCCATATATTATGCTAAATAAAAGAGTAAAAGCTGTTTATAATGTGCAGTTTGTGTGGCTTGATTAATTATAAACAAATCTTTCAAAAATATTGGTGTATCAGCGATCGACTCTGCTTGGCAGTTCAATGTGATATTCCAACTGAGTCGGACGCGTGACAAATTCATTTATTCCGTCTGAAATTTATACTCCCTCTGAGTCATTGATTATGAATTTCTTTCTAGTCGCAACTCTATTGGCATTGGCATTAAATATCGATGACAGTGAAAGCATTAAACTACGCGTAGCTTGTCCAACTGGGTATTACAAGGGCATCACCCAATCGGGAAATACTACCATAGTGCTATGTAAGAAGCGCCTTGCACTCCACTGCGAGCCTGAGGCGTTTCTTCATGAATACCTAATACGGGATCATGTTCAGAGTCCACACACCAACAGTTGGAAGCGGGCCAGGATTGGAGAACGTGCCACGCTGCACGATGTGTGCCTCCTGCGGAATGGTTTGCCAGTGACCAGAAGGTGTGAGATGAAATCTATGAGAGCCCAATGGGAACGCATTGATGACTGGCAGCCAGTTGTGTGCATGCGGATATTTAGAGAGCGCTCTGTCAGCGTGGAGCTGAACAATCTCCATAATGACATCCTGGAGGGTAGAAGGCGCACAAACAACACCCAAGAACGTCGACAGATGACGGGTATCATGAGCGCTATTCTCAGACAGCCCGATACAGCTATGCTGCCAGCTGATGTCCATGTGGCCGGTCAGGTAATCGGTAAGCTAATGGAGCAGGAAAGGGATGCAGCAGTGGGCTCCGATTTGGTCAGCATTTGTAACGAGATCATGTCCAGCGATAATCAGGTGTTGCGTCTCTCATCTCAACTCAATGCGACCAATTCAGTGCTGAGTAAATTTGAGGATTATATGGATGCACTGCCTGAGCAGTATGTGCCCAGTGAAAGCTGTGGCAAAGCAGTTATTCGACCGACAACTGGTGCAAGTGATTCATCTGAAAACGGTGTGGAAATCGTCAACTATGCGAACCTTGGTGTGCAGGCGCTGATGAGTAGCAATCTGAGCGTATTCTATGTGAATCCCGCCTGTGAAAACATAACTGGCATAGCAATATATTCATCAGCCAGCTCAGAGCGAAGAACTTCCGTTGGTGGCATATATTATCGCTTCCTGTATGTCAATGAGGACTTGGAGAAACTCAGACGGGAATTGAATCTGGAGACTGCCACATATCTGCCAGAGCAACTGTGGGAGCAACTCAAACAGAGAGGCGCCTCTTACCTAATACTCAAGGTCTACGCCCATGACGGACTCTTTGTGGAGACTTCTCAACAACGCAGTCGACGCCCACGCAGCAAAGTGCTATCCATAACCATTCCCGGATTTCAGGGTGAGTTAGGCAATATATATATATATATATAATTGTATCAAGCTTAATACTCGTTAATTCTCAGGTGAATACTTGCCTCAAGAGCTGCCTCTTTTGCTGCTCAACGAGAATCTTCGGCAACCTGATGCACTTGCCAATAAGACGGGCAGTGGTTGTGGCTATTGGAACTATCAGACCTGGTTGAGTGATGGCGTCACGATGAGCTCTGTCTCGGATATATTAAGGGATTCGGTTATCGTCTGTCAGACTCGCCACTTGACTCAGTTCTCGTTCCTGGTGGGCGGTAGTTATCGCAGCAACGATTTGGATGAGACGATCCTAGTTATCCCACTCAATGAGCGCGTCCTGGACATCATCTCCATCGTGGGCTGCTGTCTGTCGCTGCTTGGTGTGCTGGGCATATTTATAACTGCAGCTGTATTCAAGAGCTGGCGCAGTAAGGCCTCCACCAAAGTGCTCCTGCATCTCTGCCTGGCGATGACACTGCAAATGATTCTCTTTGTTTTCATCAATACGGATGACCTCTCGGAGCAGCTCATTATTAGCATGGATTACAAGCGTTGTGTCCTTCTTGGAGCTGCGCTTCAGTATACGATCCTAGTACTCTTCAGCTGGATGCTGATCATTGCCGTGTTTCAGTTTCGGCGATACGTGACAGTGATTGGCATTGAAAGACCACATCATTATATCCTAAAGACAGCCCTTGTGGCCTGGTCATTGCCACTGCTGCCCACTCTTTTGACTGCTTGCATCGATCCAAACTCCTATCTGCCGACCGCTGACCAGCTGAAGATGGACACAGGCATCTGTTATCCCTCTGGTTTTGGACTCACCTTTGGCGTTGTGCTCCCAGTAACGCTGATAACAGTTGCCAACCTGGTCATATTCGTTTATGTCTTCTACAGCATCTCCCACTCACTCAGCCAGAGTGTTCAGCCAGCCGAGCGCATGATGGTCAACAAACAGATTCGTCTGTCGGTGCTGCTCTTCTTTTTGCTGGGGCTCTCTTGGATCTTCGGCATCTTTGCCTACATGGAGGCGGGCATTGTTTTCTCGTATCTTTTCTGTATCACGGCGACTATGCAGGGATTTGTGCTCTTCGTTTACTTTGTGCTGCTCGACGAGGCGAATCGGAAGGCCTGGTGGATTCTCATCTGGCCAACCAGCATTAAAACGGATGTACAAAAGCGCACCACGGACACGCATTCGATGACGACCTCCTCAAAGAACTAGTAAAACTGATCGCTGCATCAGTTAACTGTTATGACGAACAAAGTATCACTAGTAAAGTTTTACTCACTTATTATAATTTTTGTGTTGTATATATAAAATAATAATTATTTATCAAGTTAAGTCCCTCATATTAAGCAAAACTATTATACATATTATCATCACATCATATACACATACTCCCACGAAATCGCGCCGCCCGCACCAATGATAACGAATCCACTATACGATTTGCGGTCTGCAGTATCATTTGCCGAATCCACGTAGCCGTGTAACAGTTTTCCCGTAGCCTATTAATGAAGTCTGTAATGGTCGGTGCCCGAAAGGTTTTGTTTAGTTTATACCGCAGGCTGGCGGGGCGATATAAATGATATAAATATTCAAATGTAGTGGTAGATAGCGTAGTCGGTTTTAAAGGTAGACAATGATGTTTTTTTTTTTTTTTTTTGCAAGTAACTAACCATTGCATACTTAACGGTAGCTAGCTCTCTAAAGCCAGGTTCAGGATAAAACCGCAGATCTGCGGATAGCGGCTGAATACCAGAGCTTTGCTCTTCTGCCCTATTTTAGCCGAGCTGCACTCGGGAAACGCTCTCTTAGTTTTTCACCAGTCGATGGCGATACTGCACACCGCCCCTTGTTTTTTTGGAAGACAGTCGAGAATAATGCAAATGAACACACGTTTTGTTTTGTGGGAGATAAAAGAACATAAATAATTTATAACAATTAGCTATGACACTTCTAAACACAGCATTATGCTTGCTAATGCCTTTTCGTCACGCGTATCAACTCAGATCAAACTCATACTCTGCGTATATTATAATTTTTATGAAGATAGCATGCGAATTCTTTGGGTAATTGAAAATGTGTCAACAAGTTAACAAGTCGCGCAAATAGAAAACCCAACGCCGTCTTCATGTTCTTGAGCCAGACATGTCTTGGAGCGAAGCTATAAAGATTATTAAGCGGCTGTTGTCCCCATAAAGCTTAACGTTTGCGTCTGAAAGTGGTTTTTCTTGTCTAACAAAAGTGTAAATGTAATTTTTGTAAGATGGTAATTATCATGATAAAAATTCGCAATTGATTGGCCGAATTTAGCTAGCAAAGTATCTTTAAAGTTCACATAGAAACTTGCCCTAGTGTTGAAAAGTTGCAAAGTTCTAAGCTTGCAAACAATCTCGAATGCAAAACTTACAATCAATCTAGATTGAAGCCACATATTAAATAGTTTGAAAAACTATAAGTCTTGCGGCTGATAAGTCGATAAGTCAGTCTGTGACACACGCAAAGTAAACATTAATTATTGAAGCAACAAATTTTAATTTTAAAATAAAATGAATCAGTAACCCATATATTATGCTAAATAAAAGAGTAAAAGCTGTTTATAATGTGCAGTTTGTGTGGCTTGATTAATTATAAACAAATCTTTCAAAAATATTGGCGTATCAGCGATCGACTCTGTTTG
Source organism: Drosophila paracracens (assembly GCA_035044025.1). Classification (NCBI taxonomy): domain Eukaryota; kingdom Metazoa; phylum Arthropoda; class Insecta; order Diptera; family Drosophilidae; genus Drosophila; species Drosophila paracracens. Next base: position 3,816,880 of record JAWNMN010000435.1, on the reverse strand, counting down.
GCAGTTCAATGTGATATTCCAACTGAGTCGGACGCGTGACAAATTCATTTATTCCGTCTGAAATTTATACTCCCCTCTGAGTCATTGATTATGAATTTCTTTCTAGTCGCAACTCTATTGGCATTGGCATTAAATATCGATGACAGTGAAAGCATTAAACTACGCGTAGTTTGTCCAACTGGGTATTACAAGGGCATCACCCAATCGGGAAATACTACCATAGTGCTATGTAAGAAGCGCCTTGCACTCCACTGCGAGCCTGAGGCGTTTCTTCATGAATACCTAATACGGGATCATGTTCAGAGTCCACACACCAACAGTTGGAAGCGGGCCAGGATTGGAGAACGTGCCACGCTGCACGATGTGTGCCTCCTGCGGAATGGTTTGCCAGTGACCAGAAAGTGTGAGATGAAATCTATGCGAGCCCAATGGGAACGCATTGATGACTGGCAGCCAGTTGTGTGCATGCGGATATTTAGAGAGCGCTCTGTCAGCGTGGAGCTGAACAATCTCCATAATGACATCCTGGAGGGTAGAAGGCGCACAAACAACACCCAAGAACGTCGACAGATGACGGGTATCATGAGCGCTATTCTCAGACAGCCCGATACAGCTATGCTGCCAGCTGATGTCCATGTGGCCGGTCAGGTAATCGGTAAGCTAATGGAGCAGGAAAGGGATGCAGCAGTGGGCTCCGATTTGGTCAGCATTTGTAGCGAGATCATGTCCAGCGATAATCAGGTGTTGCGTCTCTCATCTCAACTCAATGCGACCAATTCAGTGCTGAGTAAATTTGAGGATTATATGGATGCACTGCCTGAGCAGTATGTGCCCAGTGAAAGCTGTGGCAAAGCAGTTATTCGACCGACAACTGGTGCAAGAGATTCATCTGAAAACGGTGTGGAAATCGTCAACTATGCGAACCTTGGTGTGCAGGCGCTGATGAGTGGCAATCTGAGCGTATTCTATGTGAACCCCGCCTGTGAAAACATAACTGGCATAGCAATATATTCATCAGCCAGCTCAGAGCGAAGAACTTCCGTTGGTGGCATATATTATCGCTTCCTGTATGTCAATGAGGACTTGGAGAAACTCAGACGGGAATTGAATCTGGAGACTGCCACATATCTGCCAGAGCAACTGTGGGAGCAACTCAAACAGAGAGGCGCCTCTTACCTAATACTCAAGGTCTACGCCCATGACGGACTCTTTGTGGAGACTTCTCAACAACGCAGTCGACGCCCACGCAGCAAAGTGCTATCCATAACCATTCCCGGATTTCAGGGTGAGTTAGGCAATATATATATATATAATTGTATCAAGCTTAATACTCGTTAGTTCTCAGGTGTATACTTGCCTCAAGAGCTGCCTCTTTTGCTGCTCAACGAGAATCTTCGGCAACCTGATGCACTTGCCAATAAGACGGGCAGTGGTTGTGGCTATTGGAACTATCAGACCTGGTTGAGTGATGGCGTCACGACGAGCTCTGTCTCGGATATATTAAGGGATTCGGTTATCGTCTGTCAGACTCGCCACTTGACTCAGTTCTCGTTCCTGGTGGGCGGTAGTTATCGCAGCAACGATTTGGATGAGGCGATCCTAGTTATCCCACTCAATGAGCGCGTCCTGGACATCATCTCCATCGTGGGCTGCTGTCTGTCGCTGCTTGGTGTGCTGGGCATCTTTATAACTGCAGCTGTATTCAAGAGCTGGCGCAGTCAGGCCTCCACCAAAGTGCTCCTGCATCTCTGCCTGGCGATTACACTGCAAATGATTCTCTTTGTTTTCATCAATACGGATGACCTCTCGGAGCAGCTCATTATTCGCATGGATTACAAGCGTTGTGTCCTTCTTGGAGCTGCGCTTCAGTATACGATCCTAGTACTCTTCATCTGGATGCTGATCATTGCCGTGTTCCAGTTTCGGCGATACGTGACAGTGATTGGCATTGAAAGACCACATCATTATATCCTAAAGACAGCCCTTGTGGCCTGGTCATTGCCACTGCTGCCCACTCTTTTGACTGCTTGCATCGATCCAAACTCCTATCTGCCGACCGCTGACCAGCTGAAGATGGACACAGGCATCTGTTATCCCTCTGGTTTTGGACTCACCTTTGGCGTTGTGCTCCCAGTAACGCTGATAACAGTCGCCAACCTGGTCATATTCGTCTATGTCTTCTACAGCATCTCCCACTCACTCAGCCAGAGTGTTCAGCGAGCCGAGCGCATGATGGTCACCAAACAGATTCGTCTGTCGGTGCTGCTCTTCTTTTTGCTGGGGCTCTCTTGGATCTTCAGCATCTTTGCCTACATGGAGGCCGGCATTGTTTTCTCTTATCTCTTCTGTACCACGGCGACTATGCAGGGATTTGTGCTCTTCGTTTACTTTGTGCTGCTCGACGAGGCGAATCGGAAGGCCTGGTGGATTCTCATCTGGCCAACCAGCATTAAAACGGATGTACAAAAGCGCACCACGGACACGCATTCGATGACGACCTCCTCAATGAACTAGTAAAACTGATCGCTGCATCAGTTATCTGTTATGACGAACAAAGTATCACTAGAAAAGTATTACTCACTTATTGTAATTTTTGTGTTGTATATATAAAATAATAATTATTTATCAAGTTAAGTCCCTCATATTAAGCAAAACTATTATACATATTATCTTCACATCATATACACATACTCCCACGAAATCGCGCCGCCCGCACCAATGATAACGAATCCACTATACGATTTGCGGTCTGCAGTATCATTTGCCGAATCCACGTAGCCGTGTAACAGTTTTCCCGTAGCCTATTAATGAAGTCTGTAATGGTCGGTGCCCGAAAGGGGTTGTTTAGTTTATACCGCAGGCAGGCGGGGCGATATGAACGACTACTCAAATGTAGTGGTAGATAGCATATTCGGTTTTAAATGTAGGCAATGATGTTTTTTTTTTTTTTTTTTGCAAGTAACTAACCATTGCATACTTAACGGTAGCTAGCTCTCTAAAGCCAGGTTCAGGATAAAACCGCAGATCTGCGGATAGCGGCTGAATACCAGAGCTTTGCTCTTCTGCCCTATTTTAGCCGAGCTGCACTCGGGAAACGCTCTCTTAGTTTTTCACCAGTCGATGGCGATACTGCACACCGCCCCTTGTTTTTTTTGGAAGACAGTCGAGAATAATGCAAATGAACACACGTTTCGTTTTGTGGGAGATAAAATAACATAAATAATTTATAACAATTAGCTATGACACTTCTAAACACAGCATTATGCTTGCTAATGCCTTTTCGTCACGCGTATCAACTCAGATCAAACTCATACTCTGCGTATATTATAATTTTTATGAAGATAGCATGCGAATTCTTTGGGTAATTGAAAATGTGTCAACAAGTTAACAAGTCGCGCAAATAGAAAACCCACCGCTGCTTTCATGTTCTTGATCCAGACATGTCTTGGAGCGAAGCTATAAAGATTATTAAGCGGCTGTTGTCCCCATAAAGCTTAACGTTTGCGTCTGAAAGTGAATTTTCTTGTCTAACAAAAGTGTAAATGTAATTTTTGTAAGATGGTAATTATCATGATAAAAATTCGCAATTGATTGGCCGAATTTAGCTAGCAAAGTATCTTTAAAGTTCACATAGAAACTTGCCCAAGTGTTGAAAAGTTGAAAAGTTTTAAGCTTGCAAGCAATCTCGAATGCAAAACTTACATAAGCTGAGATGGGCTAAATCAATCTTGATTGAAGCCACATATTAAATAGTTTGAAAAACTATAAGTCTTGCGGCTGATAAGTCGATAAGTCAGTCTGTGACACACGCAAAGTAAACATTTATTATTGAAGCAAAACTAGAATTTTGAAATAAAATGAATCAGTAACCCATATATTATGCTAAATAAAAGAGTAAATGCTGTTTATAATGTGCAGTTTGTGTGGCTTGATTAATTATAAACAATCTTTGGCGTCATAAGTTTGCCGTTTTGTAGAATTATTAATGCTCAAAAATATTGGCGTATCAGCGATCGACTCCGCTTGGCAGTTCAATGTGATATTCCAACTGAGTCGGACGCATGACAAATTCATTTATTGCGACTGAAATTTATACTCCACTCTGAGTCATTGATTATGAATTTCCTACTAGTCGCAACTCTATTGACATTGGCAGCGACCACACGGATCACAGCGGCGAAATTATATGACGATGGCAGTGACAGTGATGAAACCACTGACGAATCCCTGAAAAATTGTCCACATGTGCACTTCCTGTGCAAAGTCCAAGGGAGAAATAATACCCCAGTGCAATGTATGGTGAAGCAGTCCACAGTGGATTTAACTGGCCTCGCCTACTGCGATGCACTCCACTGCGAGCCGGAGGCGTTTCTTCATGAATACCTAATACGGGATCATGATCAGAGTCCACACACCAACAGTTGGAAGCGGGCCAGGATTGGAGAACGTGCCACGCTGCACGATGTGTGCCTCCTGCGGAATGGTTTGCCAGTGACCAGAAAGTGTGAGATGAAATCTATGCGAGCCCAATGGGAACGCATTGATGACTGGCAGCCAGTTGTGTGCATGCGGATATTTAGAGAGCGCTCTGTCAGCGTGGAGCTGAACAATCTCCATAATGACATCCTGGAGGGTAGAAGGCGCACAAACAACACCCAAGAACGTCGACAGATGACGGGTATCATGAGCGCTATTCTCAGACAGCCCGATACAGCTATGCTGCCAGCTGATGTCCATGTGGCCGGTCAGGTAATCGGTAAGCTAATGGAGCAGGAAAGGGATGCAGCAGTGGGCTCCGATTTGGTCAGCATTTGTAGCGAGATCATGTCCAGCGATACTCAGGTGTTGCGTATCTCATCTCAACTCAATGCGACCAATTCAGTGCTGAGTAAATTTGAGGATTATATGGATGCACTGCCTGAGCAGTATGTGCCCAGTGAAAGCTGTGGCAAAGCAGTTATTGGACCGACAACTGGTGCAAGTGATTCATCTGAAAACGGTGTGGAAATCATCAACTATGCGAACCTTGGTGTGCAGGCGCTGATGAGTGGCAATCTGAGCGTATTCTATGTGAACCCCGCCTGTGAAAACATAACTGGCATAGCAATATATTCATCAGCCAGCTCAGAGCGAAGAACTTCCGTTGGTGGCATATATTATCGCTTCCTGTATGTCAATGAGGACTTGGAGAAACTCAGACGGGAATTGAATCTGGAGACTGCCACATATCTGCCAGAACAACTGTGGCAGCAACTCAAACAGAGAGGCGCCTCTTACCTAATACTCAAGGTCTACGCCCATGACGGACTCTTTGTGGAGACTTCTCAACAACGCAGTCGACGCCCACGCAGCAAAGTGCTATCCATAACCATTCCCGGATTTGAGGGTGAGTTAGGGGATATATATATACGAGTATATATAATTGTATCAAGCTTAATACTCGTTAATTCTCAGGTGAATACTTGCCTCAAGAGCTGCCTCTTTTGCTGCTCAACGAGAATCTTCGGCAACCTGATGCACTTGCCAATAAGACGGGCAGTGGTTGTGGCTATTGGAACTATCAGACCTGGTTGAGTGATGGCGTCACGACGAGCTCTGTCTCTGACATATTAAGGGATCCGGTCATCGTATGTCAGACTCGCCACTTGACTCAGTTCTCGTTCCTGGTGGGCGGTAGTTATCGCAGCAACGATTTGGATGAGACGATCCTAGTTATCCCACTCAATGAGCGCGTCCTGGACATCATCTCCATCGTGGGCTGCTGTCTGTCGCTGCTTGGTGTGCTGGGCATCTTTATAACTGCAGCTGTATTCAAGAGCTGGCGCAGTCAGGCCTCCACCAAAGTGCTCCTGCATCTCTGTCTGGCGATGACACTGCAAATGATTCTCTTTGTTTTCATCAATACGGATGACCTCACGGAGCAGGTCATTATTCGCAAGGATTCCAAGCGTTGTGTCTATCTTGGAGCTGCGCTGCAGTATACGATCCTAGTACTCTTCAGCTGGATGCTAATCATTGCCGTCCTACAGTTTCAGCGATACGTGACAGTGATTGGCATTGAAAGACCACATCATTATATCCTAAAGACAGCCCTTGTGGCTTGGTCATTGCCACTGCTGCCCACTCTTTTGACTGCTTGCATCGATCCAAACTCCTATCTGCCGACAGCTGAGCAGCTGGAGATGGACACAGGCATCTGTTTTCCCACTGGCTATGGATTCACCTTTGGCGTTGTGCTCCCAGTAACGCTGATAACAGTTGCCAACCTGGTCATATTCGTATATGTCTTCTACAGCATCTCCCACTCACTCAGCCAGAGTGTTCAGCCAGCCGAGCGCATGATGGTCAACAAACAGATTCGTCTGTCGGTGCTGCTCTTCTTTTTGCTGGGGCTCTCTTGGATCTTCGGCATCGTTGCCTACATGAGGTCCAGCGTTGTTTTCTCTTATCTCTTCTGTACCACGGCGACTATGCAGGGATTTGTGCTCTTCGTTTACTTTGTGCTGCTCGACGAGGCGAATCGGAAGGCCTGGCGGAATCTCATCTGGCCAACCAGCATAAAAACGGATGTACAAAAGCGCAGCTCGGAAACGCCATTGATGACGACCAGTTAACTGTTATGACGAACAAAATATCACTAGTAAAGGTTTACTAGTTTAAATAATAATTATTTATCAAGTTGAAAGCACAGTTTATTAAGCCCCTCATCTTATTCATAACTATTATACATATTATCATCACATCATTATTATCATGTAACAATCACACATTAAGTTAAAATTTGTACACATTTTAACATGCTGATTGAAATTAATCAAAATGATGTACTAGTTTCGAATTGAAGCTCAACTTATTAGCTTTCTGATTGTTGATTATATTCAAGTAAGAAGTTTTAGAAGATAGAGTTTTAGAGCTTATAAGATTCCAATTTCTTGTTTACATTTATATTTGTTAATTGTATTTTGCGGAGTGTACTAATGGAGCAGTAAACGATGCAAGCTCGGAGGAGCAGCACGCTGTATTCTTTGTGATTCCCACCTGTGACGTACAAAATAATAATAATAATAATAAAAGTATTGATACTATTTTACTTAATACTCAAAAATTAGTATTAAGCTTCCAAAATTATCTATCAATAGGTATTTTTTATAGTGAATACAATTGCTTTAAAGACAGTTGAATAACTTGGTTTGATTGAGGGCATTTTACTATTAAATAATCAGCGCAGCATTTAATTGTTCCTTGGTGGGTGTTTGGGTGTGTGTGCGTTTATGTAATTGAACATCAGAAAGCTCTCTGTTTGATTAGCCTTGTGATAAATGTGCCGCTCGAAGCTGATTGATAGTCAGTGTCAGAAATGTAGGTCGAATTCGCGGGTGGAGAGGCAGCTTAAGTAGTTTTTGAGAGCCCCACAATAATTGAACATTTTGCACGCTGCTCTCTTTGGGTCAGGGTATGTTATGGTTCAGTGGCAGCTCCTTCAGCAGATACTAGTGCATCGGAAGTTGAAATAACATGAAATGCGCATTAGCTGCATTTTGGCAAACTTTCAACTTTTGACAGATGCACAGAGTTGCACACAGATGCATTTGAGTTGTGTCAAGGGCGTGCACATGTGGCGTATGCGCAATGTGTGAAATGCGTCGAGGCTGACCTGCTGACAGAGATCAAAAACCCAAGAAATACGCCACAACTCATGTGTAAGCTGAAATTCTTTTCAAAAAGAATTTTGCTGGAGCTTAGCAGTGTCAACAAACCCGCCTGTAATATCTGACTCGGCAATATCTGAGCCAAGTCAAGTATAAACTGGCAACAAGTCAACAGGCAAACAGGCAACAGCAACAGTCACAGCGAACAACACAACAATGTCTTAGATGTGTGCATTAAAAGTCAACGACTCGGCAAATGAATTGCAGGCGAAACAAATTTAATTTGCTTGCATAGCAACAAACAAAAAACCATCAAACTTTCCCTCAAGACCTTAAGAACCCAAATGTACACTCCCAAAAAAGGTAAATTTTTGCCAGAAACTAAGTGAAAAGGTTGACAAAATCACAGATCACAGAAGTTCTTATTTCTTATCATTAAATGGTTATTTCGCATCTTAAAAGAGTTGTTTACTTATTTTTTTTTTACTACATTTTGCTTGCCTAAATATTCCTTAACTTGATAATTAAGAATTTTATTTCTTATGTAAAATTCTCAATCTTTTAGCTTAATAAAAATAATGTTATTGCTTGTCAAAAATGACATACAAATATTTACATTAGCACATTAAAGTACGAAGAATGTTTTCAATTTAAGAAACGACTATACTTCTATCAAATTCAGGTCTGATTTTATTTCTGAGTGTAGTCGCCATTCACTGTCTTCTAATTACAGTTTAGGTTTTCATGGCAAGCGCTGCGTATGAGTAATTTTCACGGTATGCCTCATTTTATTATCCGGGCTAAATTTTGACTTGCCTTTTGCTCAGGTTGCGTCTTTTGTCGGCCACATCGCATTAATTTTGCTAATTGCGCGAATTATACGTTCTTTTTCTTGTTTCTGTCTTTGGACTGGTCTACACTTTGATAGTCTTTTATGTGGCAGATGGAACTGTATTTAGTGGTGGCTCAACGCAAAACTCGTGCTTCTGCTTAATTGCCCAATTAATATAAATTATTCGGCCTGATACCTGTTTTACGGCCAGACCAACAAAATTGATTATAGTTGCGTGCCATAAAATCTACCCCATTAAATATTAATGCTCTGTCGTCAAATCTTTGCCTTTAATAATTCACAAGTCTGTGTTGGGCAGCATCAAGCATTTGAAATTAGAATACGCCGCGATGGAATTGCAGACTTCCAATTATATTATATTCATCTGGGCCTCTCAATTATTTTTGCTTTCCTAGCTCCAGATCACGTTGCTCGCAATGAAGTCGAGTGTAGACAGGGCCTCAGGTCCTTGGGGGCAGCTCGAATGCCAACCATCTTAATTGCACCTCGGAGTTCAGGTGCTGCCTGCTCACGTATGAAAATGTGCCACTTGCCCGCAAAATTGCCCTTTCGCCAGCTGCTGCTGCTGCTGCTGCTATCAACTTCAACTGATTACAATTTCAGATTCGCTAAAAAAGAGAGCGCATTTAAGAGATAAAGAGAAAGTTAAGAGGCAATGTTTTGGTTCATTTGCGCAGCTGCGGAGCTCTCTCTGGTTTTTAAGGATGCCCCGCCTGCATTTGATTACGTGAAACGTAAGGCATTACGTATAGTACGTGGCAAAGGCTATAGCACAACAGTTTGCGTCGACTAACGCATTTGTGTGGTACTCAAGCGGAACTGCGAGCCGCCAATAAGCAAGTCAGGAAACTGAATGAGTCTTAAGCCAAAGGTCCAAGGTCTAAGCACCTGCAGAGCAGAGCTAATTCGACTGCTAGATTGCAATAATTTAGCAGGACCCGTGTCTTAATCGTCCTCCAGCAAGCACCCATAAATTGTCTTCGAATCGCTTTTAATATGGTCATAGATTCGAATTCATAAAAACGCTATTAAGGCAGCGCATTAAATGGCGGGCAAAGGTGCCTCGCCAGCTGTTAAATTAATTAAAAGAGCTAAAATCAAGTCATAATAAATGGCTGTCAAGATTTAAGGTAAAGGTCAAAAACAGGAAAATATTTATATAACCCACACGCGCTGACAGCGGCCAGGCGACGTCCTTCAGATACCTTCAGGGCGAGTTAGCTTTAACAATATGCGCACTGAACTGGACACTCGCCGAGTTCAGGTGGGTCTAAAAATAGGCGCCACAAGGGAGCATTCTTTAATTGCCGCAAATAGAAACGCCTGTAACACCTTTTTGTACACCTGTCGCGCCTAAAGGTCATTTCGCCCTCAATGCTGACCAAAATATGAATGAACTATTAATGGTTAACGGGCACGTGAGTTGCTTGACAAGTAGCATATGTTTTACTTATATCTGAGAATATGTTCCATAAGTATTTGGGAACGAAGATTATTATCAGCACTCAAGCAAAGTATTTCGCAATAAATAACTTAATATAAATAGCACATTTTTATTTCTGCTGTTCTGTTGACAAAGAGCAGCTGGCACTTAAATTCAACTGAAGGATACTCTAGCGCCTTTAAAGAATTTGAGCATTAGCTTAGGATCATATTTATAAAGTATATGGCTGACAGTTGAAATTAATGTGAAATCAACTGATAGTTGATTTTCCTATAGTCAAATCATGCTTAGAGCTCTGCGGTTTTTGTTGGATAATTTGTTTAATTTATTCGCACATTTAGTTCAGCTTAATTGAAGCAGTGGCTCAGCCAAGTGTAGTTTGTGGTTTCTGCGGCATCTCTTAATTTTTTAAGGCGTTTCTGTGAGCCTTAAAACGGCTGCTAAAGCAGCATCAGATTGACAGATGTGTGTGGCTAAATTAAGTCTTATTGGACTAACTATATACGTGCGTATATACATATACAGTGGCTCGAAGCTTATTTGGATCATGGTCAAAGAAAAAAAGGAATTGCCTGCCATAAGCTAATCATTCATTATTTTTCAAAAATTCCAAAGACCGATGGTAGGTAACTATATTAACCACCAAAATTAATAAATGACCCCAATACACTGGGGTTTCCCCACCTGCTAGGTAGAATTATAAAAATGTTGCCTACTTATAGGTGCAGTTTTCATTTGGATCAGTCTAAATAAAATAATATATTTGGCGTATACAAATTTAAATAAGGATGTTAATACTTAGTATGATATCCTTTAGCCTTAACTACTTCCCTTAACCTATTATTCATGGAAGATACCAGCTTCCTGGTAGTTTCTGGGCTGATTTTGCTCCACTCTTCCCGCAGAGCACTTTTCAGGTCTTCTTTGCTGGATATTCTGTGCTGGCGGATGTTATTTTCCAGCACAAGCCCACAAATTCTCAATGACATTTAAATCTGGAGACTGGGCCGGCGGAATTATCATGTGGGGGCAGTTCCTCATGAGCCAGGACTGTACTATTTTGGCCTTATGCTTGGGATCGTTGTCGTGGTTGAATCGGAAAGTACGTCGGATTCCTACCTTCTAGGCTTTTTGGAGTAAATTTTCCTTTAGTATGTTGAAGTAGACATTCTTGTCCATTATTGTTCCAAAAATCACAAAATTCCCGAATCCGGCTGACGAGATACATGCCCATGAAATGTCACTTCCTCTACCATGCTTGACTGTCGCCTTTACGTGTTTGGGATTCAGCTCAGTATTGGGCTGTCGCCCACTCATAACTCCGTCCGTCCAAGTCAAATATGGTGAATTTGGACTCATCTGCAAATAAAACATCGTTCCAGAACTCCAGATCCTTGTCCAAGTGGTTTTTGGCGAACGTCATCCAAGTCCCTTTATTTTTCACGTTTATAAATTGCTTTTTCCGTGGAACTCGGGCATTAAAGTCATGTGTCCGCAGAAACCTGAACACAGTTTCCACACAGCACTTTTTCCCCAATTCATCCTGCACCTGTGGAGCCACTTTTGGAGCCGATAGCTTGGGAGATCCCCTTATTATCCCGGTGATCCTTTCGGTGAAAGTCTTGTTTGGTGCCATTCTGGCCTTGCCCTTAATCCGATTGGCGTCGACGAAGCGCCAAATGATGATATTCATAGTTGAGTTGCTCAGATTGACCATTTCAGCTATTTCGCGATATGAATATCTGCATTTGTGGTGTTCCAGGATGAGTTTCCGTTGCGCAATGGTAGTCCGTTTGTCCATAGTCCTTGTTGGCTTATTGCACCCGAGATGCAGGATGAAACTAAACTGACTATGAAGGATTGGTCTATTTATACCGAAAATATTCAACTTTAGGTAAAAAATCCGGGTTTTATGGCATCCAGGTGTCCACAATGTACCCGGTACAAATAAAATTTTCCCTAAAAAAGGGTACTTTTTTACATAATCCTACCTAGCAGGTGGGGAAACCCCAGTGTATTGGGGTCATATATAAATTTTGGTGGTTAATATAGTTACCTACCATCGGTCTTTGGAAATTTTTGAAAAATAATGAATGATTAGCTTATGGCAGGCAATTCCTTTTTTTCTTTGACCATGATCCAAATAAGCTTCGAGCCACTGTATATATATTAACACCCATATTTATCTGTCATGCTGAGACTGCTCAAGGACACCGGAGCTGGTACGTAATTAAGCGCAGTGCTTAAGCCTGATGAGGTTTTCAACGCGAGATAAATACTTGCTTATTACAAAAACACAAGACCTAAAGCCTACCCAGGCACCCGCACCCTCACCCTCACCCGCAACCGCAACCCTCATCCTCTCTCCTCTTCGTCTGTTGTCTGTCTGGCCATTCACAGTAGACTCTTTTCTTTATTGGAGTTACAACTTAGAGGGAGAGAGAGGCAGAGAGACAAAGCTCGCCATATTTGCTGGAGCACGAGCATAATATTAATTTGATTACACTTGAGCTGGCAGCTGTGTATGCTGCAGCATACTTTTATGCGCCACTGTGAAAATTACGACAGTTCAGATGGAGTTGGCTGCAGCAGTTCAGTTAATTTTACGATGCCTACAGTTAAGTTTGTTAGCTTGTGTGCTGCTACTCCTTTTGCCAGTCTGCATAAACACCATTCAAAGCATCTTAAATTTGCAGTCTTTTGTGCAGCTCAGCATTTTAAGGGACGCATTAAGAATTTAGCATAAGTGCATTCCACAAGTGCCTTCAACCATAAATTGGCTTATATCCTGCATGTTGCCTGCATTATTCGACTCTACTTGGAGAGACTTCAAAGCAACAAGATAATTGAAATTCCAGCAATTTTCCATGTACGATTGTTTACGCTCAGTAACAAAAGCAAACAAAGCAAATTCTACATTCGCGATTGAATACAGTGGAAAATTTGCTTTCACTGAACACATTCTCAAGAGTTGTATTTTTTTTTTAATACCTTAAATGCTACGCCCACTTGTCAAACCCCCACAACTTAAAAGCACTGGATTTTCAAAGGAAATTTCCAAAGTGGAAGAAAAACACATAATATTTAATCAGATTCTGAGAACGTCAAGGATTACGCTCAAATTGTTGTTCATCAGATTAAAGCGAAATATATATTTAATTCATTTTGTGAGCTTGTCTGTATTTTGAAGAAATAACATGAAACTCAACCGAACTGATTTAATATGTTAATGCAATGAATATGAAATGTATTTATTTTTCTGAGTGCACGATTGAATTTTGCAGCTGCAGCAGATGTATAAACGCCATTGAATTTGCATTGTTTATTTATTTATATGCCTGCACTTTAAATATAATGGAGCTGAGCTTTAAGTAGCCCAGGTGTGCACAATAAAACACACACACTCACACACACACACACACACTGCGAAGTTTATTATATTACTAACGGTAGTAAAAGTTTTGCAATTTCAGAGGAACAAGTTCGGCTGCATCAGCAAAAACAGAAACCAAATACACAGGAGCACCATCAACTTGGAAGAGTTTGGTTTTTTGTTATTTGTTTTTTGTTTTCGTTGTTTTTATTTACTTTTTTTCTTGGATCAGCTTCTTTTTCATTTTGATGCCAACTGCAAGAGGAGCGAAACTTAGACAAATACAGGACGATATACTAGATGTGCATAGATACTAAGATGGAGATAGTGAGAGTCTTTGTTGCTGTAGGTAGACACAGAGTATGCGAAATTTGCATATTTCATGTATTTATGCATAAGCGCTAAAAGCCAACTGAGTGCTTTTAGCCCGGTGGCAACAAATGCCGCATTAACGTGCCCCTTGGGAGCTGTGTCAAAATGAGTGCGCAACATTTGCATATATCAGCCAAGACTGTTCATATTTTGAATGCACATATACAGATACACAGTATATATATATATATATATATATATATATGTATGTATGTTTATACATATATAGATGTGTTGCACAAAACGCATCAACATATTAAATATGCGAATTTATGAGTGGACTACACGAAAAGGGACTTTCGCAATTCGCCAGACAATAACAATTGCGCTGAGATGATGATGATGAAAATTAAAATGAACATGTGACGACTGCGGCTTAAGGTCAGACAGTGTCTGTGTGTCTGTTGCTGTGATGAATGTTGCTGGTTACCTGAGGTGTGCGTCTCACTTGGAAGACACAGGCAGCATCATTAATTATGCACAGGCTGAAATGTCAAAGGTGAATCAGCGCCACAAGACGCATTTTTAGCTCTTACACAAAATATAATCCCACTCAGCCGATTAAGACGTTGCACGCTGGGACTTCAAAACCGTTGTGGCAGCCCAAAAATAAAAGTTCACAATTTAATAGACAAAACACATATATTAAAGAGCAAAATATTAAGCTATATTTGAGGGCTTAAATTTGTAGAAGAAAACATATTTATAGAAAACAAAACAGCAACTGGAAATGAAGTAAAATATATTTTAATATAATTAAAGAAGTTTTCCTTCTTATTATGCATTTAAATTTGTTGGCATTGTGTTCCTTGCATGGTTGCCATAGTGTAACGAACTTATTTTAATTAGTTTATGGTCTGATTGTGGTCTGTTTGCCAAGTTTATACACATTTCGTTTAGGTCTTCATCATTTTGTTTAGGTTGTTCGTCTGGCAAGGATTTCGTGCCATTGTAACATAAAATCGATGATCCATTTGATCAGCCTGATAACTGGAAATTGATTGCGACGTTTGCCATTGGCGCGCCCACAAAAGGACCACTTGACCGCGCCCAAAATTACTCCTGTTCGTCCTGTTCGTCCTGGTTGTTTCTGGCATTTGTGGAGAGCCAGGGCACGTGAGCGCGTACTTTTCTATGGGTTCTGCGCGCTAAGTCAATTGGAAAGCGATTCGAACCCAACCCATGCCAGCTGCAGCTGGAGCTAGAGCTGGATCTGGCGCTGGAGCTGTGACTGGTCATGCATAAAATATGAGCGTGTTGCGATTGCCTGTCGAGCATAACTAAATTTGTTGCTGCTCGGGAACACACACATCCTTTTGCCAGTGCATACAAAACACATCATATCATCATATCTTCCTTAATGCCCCCGTCATTATTATCAAATCCGTAGAACATGAAATCCCTCGCCTCAATTGGGTTTAGTTCAAAAGCCCATCAAACTTATTACATAAAAGCCGGCCACAACATTGCGAGGGCTTTCCGATTCCAAAAAAAATTGACGTTCAAAGTCAACTGGACGAAAAAAAATACAAAATATTAGTTTGGGTTGCTGAACTGGAAGATAACATATTATTCAATCTTTACCATACATTAACATATATATTTTGTATTTCATTTCTAAAATAGTTTAAGTCAAATTTAATGTATACTCATTTAATATTTATATCTAGACTATACTGATTTCGGTAAGCTAGAGTATATGTTACCATTTCAAACATATATTTGAGTGAAATATTTGAAATATTGGCAAATGAGTAGTAGATAAAATAATCCATAAATTCTTTATATTTATTTGTATTATATGCATTTGTAAAACTATAATAAAGTTAGCTGCAATATTTGTTTGTATTATATGCATAAACTTTAATATATTTAACTATATATATAAAATGGATATAAAAAATGAATAATAGTCCCATTTTCATCGAGCTTATAGAGGCAGGGTATCGAAATGGCATTTCGGGTAGACAGCTCGAGCTTTATGATGATTATGATGTGTCCGTTGTGTGTGTATTAGATGAAATATATATATGGGGCTTGCTTGAGCTGGTGCGTTATGCGCTCTTGGGCAAAAGGAACCCTCATCAATGTGAGACATTCATTCAACCACACAGGAAAGGTTTGCTGGCCCATTGCCAGCTTAATTAACTACACAAATAATTTACGTAGTAATTATGAGCGCTTTAGTGGGTGCATCTTCCCAATCCATTGCATTCCGGCTGTTTGGTTTTTATCTGAATGTAGTTTGCATATAAAACGATATGTAAATGCAATTGAGATGATGTGGATATAATGGCAACTTCTAATTACGTAATGCCGCTGCTTAAATCAATTCCAATGCAGCGCTATAATAAGTGTCATGGTTGTTGCTAACGTTGCGCTTCATTTCCATTTCCGTTTCCTTTTGCTTTCCCAACTGATTTTTAATGTCTCTCACTTCTCTCTCTCTATCTCTCTCTCTTCCTCTCTCCCTCTCTCTTACCTCACATCCCTGTTGTCTGTGATAGTCGATTTTATTCCCCCTAGCTCAAAGTGAAAAACGATTGGAATTAGGGAGTGGGTTTATTCAGACAGAAACTGTTTGGTTACGCAGCAATCAGCAATTCCTATTGCAGCATGGTTTTGGATGTGGCGAAAAAAGGCTGCCTCGAATAGCGATGGATTCCATTAGATAATTGCATTTCTGAATGCGTGTTAACCATTATACATATGTAAATTGAATGGACAAAACGGATTGAGGAAAAATGATTTAATTTTTATAAAATATGATAATAAAAAAAACATTTTCCAATCTATGTTGATTAAATTGGAATCGCATCGCTAAGCTTAACATAATTCTATTACTTATGTTATTCAGTTACACTGGTCGAATCGATATAGTTTATTTTAAAGCTATCTTGATCAAATTTTGAACACATTCGATTTTGTGCTGGAAACTGTAAAACATTTAGATTCCATTGGAAAAATGCGTTGAAATATGAGTTCTTGTTTGAAATCGTTTTTGATTAACTAGTTATCCTATCCAAACTCACCAGTTAAACAAGTTATTTGAACAACAAATTATCAACGTCGGACTACTAAATCACTTTTCATGAGAACAATAAACAAAATATTTAAAAATGATGACATGCATTCAAACCATTATCCACACAATTAAAAATACTTTTAGAAGCTGAAGATCGACAAATTGATTTCTTACTGTTTAAAATACTAAATTTCATTTGAAACCAGTGCTAATGTGTGAAATATTTGGTGAAAAATAGACAATAGTCAATATCAAATTTCGTCATGCTAATCGATTAGCTATTGCTACTTAATCTTTAGCGTAATTCAATATATTTTGACTAAGCAGGCTACTTAATATAAATAGTTTCGTTGTTTTTTGGCATTTGAAAAGCCATTTATACAAATTATAAACAAATTTGGCTAAATGCAGTGAATACAATATGTTTAAGTTAAGTTGTCAAGCAGACACGCCTCAACTTAGTAACGCATAAATAAAAATAAAATGGATGATTTTTCATTTTTTGCATTTGAATAGCAATTTAAGCAAATTATGACCAAACTTGGCTAAATACAGCGAATACAATTTTTAAGTTAAGTTGTCAAGCAGACGGACAGCTAAAGAGCTCGAAATGACTACAATCAGAGATGAATGAATGAAGTATTTTGAATTCATAAAACAGATGTTGAATCGCTTTGTCTGGGTAGCATAAAGAGACAACCGATTTAAAATCAATATAAAACTCCATAGATTTGTTCAACGCACATTTTTATAGCCATCATACAAAAGGGAGTGCTAAGCCCCATTGAAAGCAACTGAATTAATTAAAAGACACAAAAAATTATTAACTAGAGAAGGAGAGTCACAGAAATGATATTTGCTGATCTATCATATCAATTTACATAATTATAATGGCGTGGATAGCAGGAAAAGAGTCGCCGCATTGTCTAAGCCGTATTCGTAAAAGTTACCAGCTTAAACGTAACCTGCAGATTATCTACATAATCTCAACACGTCAGCTGAGAAAATTGTGGTGATTGTCATTGCCATTGTTTTAAGCCAATCGTGGGCTATGAACTTGTTAGCTACGCGCGCTTCAATCTTGATTGATAAACACTACAAAATAAATCTAAGTCAGCTATGTGGTCTACTCGAAAGTACTAATCGAGGAGATACCCTAGAGTTGAGTAGTTGATCTAATGAAGATTGAATTCCAAAAAAAAAATGACAGTCTATTTTTTTCGCCAACCGCTCAGCACCAAGCTTGAAATACCACTTTCAAAATAAATTATGTCTAAAATCAAATAATGTATTCTTTATGATTGGAATATTGATGCAGAGTAAAAATACATAATTAAATAACATCTATGTTTGAGATTCGATTCCAAAGAAAATTGAGTGTTAAAATCATTAAATTCACAACATTATCTCTGAAGTGTGCTTTACAATCTATTAATTATTTCATTATACCATTTTATTTATGGTTAGAGGATAGATTGTGGGTAAAAATACACAATTGTCTAAACACCAATAAAATATTCTCTGACAGTCACACTTCTGTGCTGAGTTTCATATTCATAATTTCTGACGGCGCTGTTCTTCTTCATGTGCCTATCATGATACCCTTTGATTTCTTTTTCAAGTGGGTATTGATTATAGAATAATATAAAATAGAAACAAGGCAGAACCAGATCAGGTTGAAGTAGAAATGATACTAAAACCTTTAAAAAAAAGTAATAAAATAAAATAGTTAAATAAAATCATGATACGAACAATTTGCATAAGTGCCGTGTCCAGTTGGCAGTGCTCGAAAATGAATTAAGTTTTAAAAATAAAGCGACAGCCACTACCAAGAGAACCACAGAACAACAACTTAGCTGGCAGATTCAGATACTTGGTATCTGGTCAGTTTAGAAATTTATGTAAATGCATTTTGTGGCCCGTGAACTTGAAGCGCGCCGTTTGCCATAGCCACAAGATTCAGATTTAGTTGCCCAACGGCTGTGAAGCGAACGAGTCTGTGAGCGAATAAAGCGAGTGAGTGAAGCGTGTGTGTGTAACGGGTATCGAGTACAACTGAGTGCCCGATTATCGAGTACCGAGTGTTGTGTGCGTCGAGTGCTCTCCACAACTGTGTGTGTGTGTGTGTGTGTGCGACATAATAAACGACAAAGACTGAATCATGTACAGGACGTGGCTCTGTGTAAGTTTCAAGTTGAGCAGCCGAGCAGCTGAGCAGAGCTCAGCTCAGCTGGACCCAATTAGTCATTGTATGGAGTGTAATTTGTATTGCAGCTGATTTCTGTGCTGAGCGTTGTGTGCGCCGGCAATCTCGCCTACTTGCCCCGCCACACACAGAGGGTGGTGCAGCCAGGCCAAGCATATTATTACAATGCACCTGACCCCAGCACATCGCAGGCTTTGCGCCGCATCATCCAAGGACATCTGCAGCGCTTTCAGCAGGCGGACAGACAGAGGGGTATTTCGCCACAGCCGATGTGGGTGGAAGTGTATCGGCAGCCGCTTCAGCAGCTAACAATTGCAAACATGCTGCCACCGAATTCACCCACACCCAAGAATTATGCGATGAATTTTCTGCCGGAGGGCAGGGACGTGGCACCCGGAACTTCCTATATACCGTTAAAGCTGTTGCGGATACGAGTCAAGTGAGAAAGAGACGCGGGCGGCATCGTCAGTTATTCAAATGAGCATAGTTCTGCCTTTGCTAGGAATGTCACTCTTGTTAAGCAGCACCGGAGGCAACCAGTAAATGGGGTTAATTTGTCATAATCCTACTGGTTGTTATAACATATTAATGTTAACGACATATTAATTCATCGATTAATTCTACACTTAGAAAAATATATCCTATAAGTGTAAGCGAGATCAACGGAGAACCAGAATTCATATTTTCCAGAATAGTTTTTAAGTTCATGAGTCTCAATTCTTAAATGTAGAAACATTTGAATATTTATTTCTTTTAAGCAACAACGTATGATTTTAAAGCCTAATTTGACATTATTTTTTAAGTGTTAGCATAGCATTCCGAATTAAATTTTAAGTCCAACGTTATTTTGTGCCAACAAAAAAAAAACTACTAAAATAACAAATGCAAATGCTAAAAAGCGTATCTTTGAGTTACGGTATTTTGTTCAGTTTCAGATACAGCCTCGAACTTGCGGAATAAGATAAGTAACAAATAAATTATAATGTAGCTACGCACCGTTCGTAATGGTCGCTAACTAGTGATCGGAGTATGTTAAAATACTATAACGTCGAATAACATTCACCAAATTAAGTTTGTCATATCATTTACATAATTTAGAAGCCATAAATTAAAACGCACGGAAAACAGAAACAACGATAGCAACTACAACAACCGGACGAGCAGCAAAAATATACCCACCGCATAATTGCAATACGAGTAAGTTGCTATATAAGGTCACCGAAATGAAAAAGTAGTTGTGATTCTAGAGTAGCATTTATATGAATTCTATACACATTGGAAATGTCAATATTTGAGTTTGTACTTTGCTTCAAAGTTGAATAGGACTAGCTGCCAAATTAAACTATCTCCCAATTAAGAATTCATAAGACATTAATATAACATTAAATGCCATTCTGATTTAGCTTCAAATGATTCAGAAGATGAAAACCATATTAAAAATAAATATGTATATTAAATGTTTAAAATTCAAGAACATGTTATTTAATAATTCTATAAAACAATAAATTAATATTCAGCTATTTTGTAGAAACATTTTTATTTGTATGTTTTCGTAGTGCTCGCAAAACTTAAGACCGGTTTAGTACGCGGCTAAAGTGGTTAAACATGCAGCCAAGTGGTGTTTGTCTTCGCTTGGAAACACAGTGGCTTTCAAAACGTGCGATGGGTTGCTTGTCATTGCTAAACTTTTAAGCTTGCCTTCGTCAGCTCTCATCGATTATAAAATGAATAACAATTGCTTAAATACTTAATCAGACGTTATTAAAAACAGCTTTGCGGAAATTATCGTATTAGTTGTAAAGTTTAATGATTAAAGTTTATAATCTGCCATAATTTGAATTGCAATTTTAATAAATAAAGATGACATTAGTCATTCAAGTTTAGTCATGTTATTAAAGAAATTAAAATATCAGATAGAGGTTGTGTTTAAATATTTATGTGTAGATATATTAAGACTTATTAATCTAATATATCTTTGTACTTTATGCGATATTTTATATTATAGTATTTTCATTAACCAATAGGTTTATAATCTAAAAAATTAAAGCAAATTCTTAATTTGCTTGGGGGAAACTAGAAATTTTAAGGACTTATAGAAATGAAATTAATCGATAGTTTATTTAGGATTGGGTTATTCTGGAGCTGTTGCTTAAGGACGGAGTCATTGAATTTTGTTCCGCTGTGCGCTTCGGCAGATTTATCTTTGTCCGGTTGGGACAGATAAGATTAAGCCAAGCTCTGCGATTAGTTGTGTTCAAGAGCACAAAGTACACGAAGAGGACAAAGCCCTGCAGTGTGGCGGTGAGACAGAAGAGATATGAGAATATAATGCCCAGGTGCATATAGCTGCATAGTCCAAAAATCCAGGTGAGTCCGAGCAGAAAGAAGAGCAGCACGGATAGACGCAGCTGCTGGATGATGAGCTGCCGTCGCGGATTTAGTGCACGATGTATGCTGTAAATGATGCACAGCATCATGAATGCATTGGAAATGGTAACCAATGCAATTGGCAGCACTACGCCGAAAGTGAGGCCATATCCCGAGGGATAACACAATGCCGTGGGACTATTTAGCTGGTAATCAGAAGGCTTGAAGGAGTCGGCATCGAATAGGACAACCATGATAACTGGCAGCAAGGGCAATGTCCAGGCAACTATAGCTGAAATGAGTATATAATGATTGGGGCGTGCCACGCCTATAACGGTAACATAACGCTGAAACTGCAGAAAGGCAATGATCAGCATCCAACTGAAGATGACCAGTACAGAGTATTGCAGCAAGGCACCCAAAATCAAACAGTGATTCCAATCATCCTCCGACCACTCCCCATTCTCGCTGAGGTAGCCAAAGAGCAACAGCTGCAGCGACAAAGCCACACAGAGATGCAGGAGCACTTTGGTGGATGCCTGAGTGCGCCACTTCTTCACCAGCGCCGCCGTTAAAAAGATGCACACGAGTCCAAACAGCGACAGGCCACATCCCACCAATGTGATCATGTCCAGCAGTTCCTCATGTGCCGGCAATGCTGATTCCAGTTGAGAGTTTTCATCCTCCACTTCCAACTGAGCATAGCTGCCACCCACTAGAAAGGTGAACTGCGTCAGATGGTGCGCTTGGCACAGCACATTTGGTGCCCACTGTGCGTTCTCCTCCTGGCAGGTGGTTACCCCATCATTTCGCCAGCTGCCATAGTTCCAATAGCCACAACCGCTTTCACCACTGGAGGATTTGTCCTGCGGCAATAGAAATGGCAATGCAGATGGCAATTCAACACCTGCGAAAGTTAAAATGAAATAAATATTTAATATACAAGGAAATAAAACTTTTGTTTTCAAATTGCATGACTTGAATTTTTACCGGATTTCCCCTTTCCCTTTTTTATTATCTTGAAAAACAAAAGAGTAGTTCAAGCCCAGAAGATACACTCAAAAAAATTAATTAATAAATAAAAAGGAAAAAAATTTCAGTATTAAAATGTAAATATTTGTATTAATATTTGTATTCTCTTTTTTCAAACTCACTCTCAAATCCCGGAATGGTTATGGATAGCACTTTGCTACGTGGTCGCCGGCTGCGCTCCTGAGAAGTTTCCACAAAGAGTCCGTCATGGGCGTACACCTTAAGTATCAGATAAGAGGCGCCTCTCTCTTTGAGTTGCTGCCACAGTTGCTCTGGCAAATAGCTAGCAGTCTCCAGATTGGACTCCCGCCTCAGTTGCCCCAAGTTCTCATTGGCATACAGAAAACGATAATAAAATCCGCTGATGGAAGTGCTTCTATCTGAGTTGGCTGTTGAATAAATTGCTATGCCAGTAATGTTTTCACAGGCGGGATTCACATAGAATACACTCAGATTGCTGCTCATCAGAGCCTGCACTCCAATGTTGGCCAATTTGATTGTTTCCACGCCGTTGTTAGCTGTTAAGCTTGCATCAGTTGTTGCCTTGCCACAGCTTTCTCTGGGCACGAACTGCTCAGGCAGTGCATCCATATAATCCTCAAATTTTCTCAACAGTGAGTTGGTTGCATTAAGTTGGGCCGAAAGTCTCAGCACCCTCGCATCGCTAGTCATAATCTCTCGACAGATGCTGACCAAATCCGCACCGAGAACTGCCTCCTTATCTCTACGCTCCGCCAGCTTGGCAAATATTTGCGCAGTGCTGTAGATGTCCACAGCTGCCATTTTTCCATGTGCCTCGCTCAATAAATATCTCAACTTGGTCAGTAAGACCGGTTTGTGGCTCAACTCGTCGAGCAGCTGTTCGCTTAGGTGATTAAGTTGCCGGCTCAGTTGGTTGCCCGCCAGACAGGTGACGTTCTTGACCTTTTCCCAGTGACCAGTTGCATTGCAGAGTCGCCGTAGGGGCAATCCATTTGCATCCAAGCAAAGATCACGCATTGTGGAAAATTCTCCAGCCTTGGTGCGTTTGAAGTGATTCAAGTGCACTTCAACCTTTGCTCCAACATCCAATGCGTAGTTGTGCTCAAAATCTTGTGCTTCACAGTAGGCTGGTTCTTTGGGGGCAGGCTTTACTGTGCTCCTCACCTGCCATTGTTGTTGTGGAAAGAGATGCACACTTCGCCAAGTGCTGCTGCTCGTGCTGACAAATTCAGCAAGTCTCACATGTGCCTCCGCACTGGGCCAAGCCATCAAGAGTAGGCAAATTTGCCAAATCATTTCCATTATTTAGTTAATTATTGTGATTAACTTGATACATGGCCTAAGCCGTTAAGCCATTAAGACCGTTAAAATGGCACGTTGTTGCCTCAGCAAGCGCAATGCTCAACTGTCGAGTCGACTTAGAGTTCTTCAAGCAATCACGACTTGAGGTAATAAAAGTAATAAATTTTATGGCCAAGATGCGCTTATCCAAATTACGTAGTTTCTCAGTTGCTCATTCATTAATAAATACACACGATAAATACATACCGATAATATATACTTTAAGCATATTTCTCAGATTTTCTTCAAAGCTTTAACTCGATCTCATGAAAAACTCAAGTTCAAGTTCGATCGGTAGCTGCTTCACGTCAAAACAACATACAGTTGAACTCAAGCTGACACCCCTCTCTTTGTCCCCCCTTCATGGCAATTGCTCAGTCTGTCGATATTTATATAACAAAATGTTGAATGATAAATGGTAAGCAACAGTTTCTTCTTCATCGTCGACAACTTATTGATATTTTCGAAAGCCTCTCGAGATTAGCGCGCCGCATCGGCTGTCAGCGCAGATCTGATTATATTTTATTACTGCTTCGATTCGCTTTTGATTTTTGGATTTATTCATTCGTTTTTATTTGTTTTATTGAGTTTTGATTTTAGATTGGAACAGGTGCGCTGTCTGCCGGTCAAGTGTGGCAACTAGTTGATTGTGGTTTTTTTTTCCTTCTTTTCTGACAACTCTCAAATTACGTGAACTAAATTAATGGGCCAATTTTGCAAAAGTTGTTAGACCGTGTCCGAATCCGATTTATCTCAAATAGTATCGATTGTTAGGTCATCAATAAGTTTGTCGTCAGTAAAATTGTTTTTATTTATTCAAAGACAACAAATATTAAGGCAATATATATTCATTTCCTAATTTGACCTCGTGTTAACTTAAAAATTATAATAAATAAATAGTTTGTTAGAACATCTGTTTTTTCAAGCCAATTCCATTTTTTATTTTTTTGTAGGCACTTGAAAAATGTTAACATTTTATGTTATTGTGCGTTGTACATGAAAAAACAATAATAAAACTTTTCGTCTTCTAATAACTCATTTTATTAAGAAATTGAATGCAATGCATTATTTCTATAATGTTTTATTAATACTTTTATATTATTATGATTATTATTATCAAAGAAAAAATATTTATGACATACAAAATAGAATGTTTGGCGACGAACTAGTTTTACGAATTAAGTCTTTCTAATAAATTCATATTTATTCATATGCAATCTGAGAATTTAGTACACACTTTTACACATTTTATTTATGGACAAATTATCTGTTAATTACCAAAAATACAACTATTTCAGTTAATGAAAAAAATGTAAAGCTTCAGCAACTTGAGATAGTCAACTTTAAAATAATTCGAGGCACACTCGCAGAATCACAGCAGGAGTTAGTTCTGGTTAAATGCAATTTCGTCATGTATGCTCTTTTGGAGTTTAACTTACAAATTGGCATAATAACAAGAAATGCAAACTAATGATACATTTGCTTTGGCTGCATTTGGTATTGCATGTTTACCTTTGGCCATTCGCATGCACAATTTGTCAATGGCATGTTGTAGTCATGGCTGACCTTGGACTGTAAGTTTTGCAGAATACTCAAATATTTGTGCAATGGCAAAAAGTTCAGATGGACAGGTAAATGCAATAAAACTGCTGAATTTCAAAGGAATTTTACCAGAGAAATATTTCGGTTTTATAATATAAAATGTCATTTTCTACACGTTGGCATTATTTCCGGCGCATTGACTGAGTGAAAGTCACATTTCAATAAAAACAATTCAATTACTAACAAAGGTTTATTAAATTTCTAAAATAGCTAAACAAATTAAAAAATTAAATACCTGAAGTATCCTTAGAAAAATTCTTATTATTTGGAAAACAATCGGTCTGTGTTTTAAGACTTATTATGGTATAGACTCCGCCTTGGATGAGGCTAATATCTTCTTTTTGTCCAAGATATTTTTCATGTTTAATTTTTGCTAAGCTCCTCTGAAATTAAACTTTAAGAATTCCCTACTTTGCCTGCAAAGTTTCGATGCACGTTTGACTATAATAGATTTGTACATATATAAATACGTATATAAATTCATCAATATATTTATATACATACATAAAAGTTCAGTTAACTAAATAATCCTTTCTCGGCCATTTAATGCTCACAGAATATGATAGTAAAATGGAAATTCGTTAATTCGATATCGCTTGAACTGCCGGACTCACATTTTAGCAGCTGCATTCAATTTGATCACATTACAGCTTTTTATTTGCATTTGAAAGCTTTGAAATGTTAAACGCAAAATTGTTTTTAGAAATTAAATTTCCAATCGTGGGGCACTTGATTATGAATAGATACTCAAACGATTGCTTTGTGTTTGTTCAGCTGAGCAGTCACAGATTGATTGATTGATTGGATGATTGATTGGATGATTGATTGCAGAAATTGGTTCAGTGATTACGAGTGCTGCTAGCTGCCCAGTATTGGTGCTTGATTAAATACTTGCAATTATTTACACAAAACGGTTAAGCAGCTGAGAACTCGAGTGGAACATTTTCAAGAGCAACATTTTTTCTTATCGGATAATTTTGTTTGACTTTCAACCAGAATGCATTTAATGCAATATTTCTATATATATATATTTATATATATATATATATATATATATATAAATATTTGTGTTTATACATATTATATTCTATCTTTGTGCAACATTTTCTCTTGTTTTTTCGACTTTAAGTCAAATTGCATTTCACTGCAATATTCCGACAACTATTATATATATAGTTTTATATTTATATTTATACTTGTATTTATATATATTATATTCTATCTTCGTCTTTGGTGAGTGGACGCTTAAGCAATATTGCTTGGAACATGGCCTGGGATTGGGTTATAGCTACGTGTTTCAAGATGACAGCAAGACTTTGACGCTGGTTGGTTTCTTGGTTCCACTTCAGGAGTTTATTTACTCAAGTGTGATGCGATTATCCTACTGCACTTTTCCTTTGTTTCCATGCGCAACCAGCGGGGCATTGGGCACACAGTCAGATGCCATTATTTTCAGCGAGCAGGATTTGTGTGAGTGCGGCTTTGTGCCTTGCGACCTGAATTTCTTCTTGTTAATTAAATATCCTTTAGATTGTTATCCTCTCGCCCTGAAGTTTATTAGAAGTCTGGAGAACCAAAAGTGTTTTTATCCAAACGATCTATTTCATTTGCACAATATGCTTACATCATTTTTCGTAGTCCTCTACATTTTCTTTACAGTGAACAGTGTATCAAAATGGAGCATATTAAGTTTAGACAAAATATCAGCTAATATTCACAGTCATATTATATAGGATATGTAAATGTCTCGAACCTTAATTGTGGGTTGCTTTAAAACATCAACAGGGGCTTCCAACGCTGTTCCATTTATTTATATTTATAAATAAATCATTTCCATGACTTTCTATTTTTATTGTCTATTTATACACTCTTAAAATAGAGTATATTTTCTATTGCAGTTGAATGTTTGTGCGTTGTTTGAAAGCTGTGATTTTAATAGTCTGATGTCAGCAGCTGCTGGCTACCTGTCTACAGTTTCTCATTATCTTTCTCTTGCCAGAGCCCATTCCATCAGTGTCAAAAGCATTGTCGGTCTGCCAGCGTCAGAGTCAGAGTCAGAGCACCCCCCTTTGGCCTCATGCCGCCGACATTTATCTGACATCTCAGCTGACTTTTGTTGTGGTCACTGTGGCCCCATTTCAAACCCGTAAGCGTTGGTTAAATAAAAGCTGTATTAAAACAGGTAAGCATTTTCCAGCCGAAAATCAATGAGTGTGAGAAACTAATAATACTCTGTAACAAAAGTTGATATATTAGTTTGTGCAAGTTTTTGAAACTGGCATATCCGATTTAAGCTTTGGATCGAACTAATATTTCATATAACTGCTCTAAGACCGATCGGTCTAAAGATTTAAGCTGTAGGATCGAGATGGGCGTAGACATATACATATGTCCACTTTCTTGTATATTAAAATTACAATAACGTTGAAAATTTAGTTCACAGCCAGTCGTGAATCGGAAAACAAATAAATACAATTTATTCAAAGACATATAAAACATAATAATATTTGGAATTCCTTACTAAACTAATAAGCTTGAGATCTTACATAACCTACATATGCCAGTAAGGCTGTGATGATGTCAAAAAGTTGATGTAGCCTGCAATAACACGCATTTTTATGTTCGCTTTCAACATGTCAGACATTAAGCTCAATTTACATCGCAGAATAGTGCATTATCATGCAGGATGCCAATTTTAATAATAACAGTCAGGCATTTGCATTGTTGTTCGGCATAAGTGAAAATGAAACCAATTAAATGTGCACTAGGCAACTGACTGATGCAACCTCAAAGCACTTCAAGTGCTGGTTAAAATGTTGCCCACAAAGTGCTGCAGCTGTTTCCTGAAAATTAAATTCCAATTATATGCGATGCAATTGAATCAAACGAAGAATATTTAGTTGAATGCAATTTTAATGAAGCTGATTAAAATATTAAAATATATATGAACAATTTGTAATAATAAGTTAAATATGCAAAACAGAATTATTTTCAATTGAGTTAGTTTTCATCTAAAGCGCAGCATCGCCATCTATGGTTCGGTGGAGGCAGTTAAAAAGCAAGAGAGAGAGAGAGAGAGAGAGAGAGTTAGCGCGAGAGAGAGAGAGCTTTTGGTTACTCACAGCTTTTGTTGGTTAACAGCTGAGCTTGCCAGGCAATTGGCAAGCGGTTGCCAGGCGAAACGAGCTGCCACAGCCAGTAAGGCAGTTTTGAAAAGCGCACAAGTGTCCTGGCGCTAACTGTGTGTGTCTGCCAGTGTGTGTGTATATGTTTGTGGTGTCCCTTTAATACAACAAGCAGCTGGCGGCTGCTGTTCAGTCGTCGATGGCTGTCTTAAGCGAACTGTTGTTCAACGCACATCCTGAGCGAAGGAGCCCACAACAGAAATAGGCTCGCGCGCGCTTCTCGCTTATCAAAAGTCAACCGAACGCGAAACGTGTGTGGTTCTGTGTGTCTGTGTGTGATTCTCAGGAAGTTGCCAGTGAAACAGAAGTGAAAGTCAAATCTAAAATACAAAACAAATAAATCAAACACCAAAAAAAAAACAAACAAAAGAAAACGTATAAATAAAAATACGCGACTCAAATCGCACAATAATAAAAACAAAGCATACATAAATACAAAAGTAATAATACAAAAAATAATAATAAGAAACAGCCGCCAAAGGAGAAGCTCTAACACAATGCTGCTGTTCTTGAGCACAAAAATTAAAGCATACTTTTGAGCGCTCTAATTTATTTCGCTCGCTTTTGTCTCCGTCTCTGACTCTTTGTGAGACAGTCCTCTGGGGAGGCGTGTAATAATTTATGTTTTACTGTGTTCTTGGTGTTTGCAAAAAAATTACAATAACACAAGTGGACACAAAGCGAATAGAAATATTTGCCTCAATATGTCAAAGTTTATTAGACATTTGGCATTGCGTGCCCGCGGCAATTTGCGGACAGTTGTTGCAAGTTTTTGTCGTAGAAGTTGTTGCTGTTGCTGTTGCTGCTGATGCTGGGGAAGGATAGTAAACGTCCATTAAGTTTGATAAATGTGTGCACAGTCTCTGTACATACAATTGCCCAATTCAACTTGGCTTTGTCTTTAATGACCGGACTGTCAATCATTTATTCAGTTTTATGGCAAATTGACAGACAATTTGTTCGCAACTAACTTTCAATAATATCATTTAGTTTGTTCTAAATAGTTTTAGTTAAATAAAAATTAGCGCGTTATGCGACAAAAGTGCGTGAAATATTTTGAAAGCGGCAACAAAACTGTTGGCAGCACTCATTGGATGGCACTCGAGAAACTTATTCACAATTTCGCTGAAAGCATTTTCCAAAATGTCAGATGTTGCACGTAATTAAAATTCGATGAATTGAAAGACTCTTCAGCAGAAGAGGTTGCTCGAGAAGAAGATGGGGGTGTTGGAGGTGCTGCCAGTTGAAGTGCGACCTCATTTGGCGAGCTAAAATCAACTGATTAATATGCAATAAACGCTTAAATCAACTGGGGCTGAAAGCAAACAAAGGCTCTAAAGGTTGATAGCGATAAGCGAGGTCAAAAGTTAAACAATGAGGGCCAAGCTCTAAATAAATCTAAAATAAGTACAATGCAAATATATTTTATATATATATATTTAAATATATATATATATTTATTTATTTATATATATAAATGAGTGCTCGGTCTATGCACCTTAACGAGCGTGCTAATGGGCAGCAGCAACACGCACACACACAGCCACACACAAGAAAACATACACACACACAGCAGATGAAAATCGATATTTTAGCATGGGCTTTAAAACTTGTTTAACTTGGTTGGAAACTCAAAAGGAATTAGTTGGCAAGTTTACTTAAAGTCAGTTAATTAGAAAAAACGGAGAAACAAGATTTATATTTTTGTCATAACCAGTTTGAATTTCTGTAATTTTCCAAATGTTGGATTAAGTGTTTTTAAGGTTAAGTTTCTAGATAGACAAGCATCCCTACAGTTAAATAATTGTTCTTCTCTTCTAAAATCATTTAAAAAAAAGTGTGTTTTTTAAGAGCGATTTCGAACATAATTTTTTCTGAGTGCACTCGTTTGCTTTTACCATAAAAAAGTTACGTTTTTTTTTTGTTGCTGCCACGATCCTACCTAGTTGCATGCCTCACAGAGTGCTTTGGCAGCAATGCTGAGTGCAAAAATAGGCGACGACTTAATTGCCGCACACTTGGCGAGGCACATAAATTTGGAGCCACGCTTGACTTGCCACACGAACACAAACAAGCACCTTTGTGAGTGTTTGTGTGTGTAATTAAAGCAGCGTTATGCATCCTTTGTGCAGCTGGCTGTTGCCATTTTGGCTGCTCTTTGCCATTACTGTGACCCAGTTGGTGGGTCTGTGTGCGACTTTAGCTGCTGCACGTGTTGCATGTGGCATGCAACAAACAGAAATGCTAGAAGGCAATAACAGCTGCAATAACGCCGACAACAACTTGCAACACAAAAAAAAACAGCTATTGCTGTGAGGCAAACACTACAAGCTCCTTGAGAGCTCCCTTGCACTCATTGGAATATTTGATTAGCATTTGCCCTTAAATAACAAAAAAATAAAAAATAAAACACCACAACTGCCAGGCGGGGTCTTAAACATCTACGAGCTTAGGCCAACAGTCGAATAAACATAAATAAGGGCAGAGGCCAGCAAAATTTAAGACCGAAAACGAAACGGAACCAAATGAAAATGAAATACTGAACTGAATACATTGTAAAGCCGATTTTAATGTATAAACTCATGAAATATTCATGTCCATTGTGGCATTTTTGATGCTACCTCAGTGACAGACAGCATTGCGACCCAAGCAAATCCTTAAAGTTTATGCTGAATTCTTATGCACTTAAAATGAAACATTAATCGTATAACGAATTAAATCCGCAAATTTTCATTTTCTTCAACAGATGTGCAAATCTTTAAAGCAACTATTTAAACTAAAATGAATTAAAATTATAGATTAATAGGTTATGTTTCGCATTTGATTATATTCGGTGCAAGTGGATTAAAACGCCAGCAAAAGTTTCCTTTTGCATTTGAACACAGCAATTAAAGATAAAAAAAAAGCTGTGAAAATGGTAAGTGAATTATATTCAAAATGCAAATTAATTATTTTTAGGCTAATTCACTAAATAAAAATTCCATTAATTTATGTAAATTATTAAATAGCTCGACAAGTAAAAACCAATTAAATTTTTATATCAATACTAGGAAATTATCAAAGAGAATAATATGAATAAAAAGCTAATGCCATAACTCAATAAATCACAAAATATGTGAGTGGCGAAAAAATGTTGAGCTTGTTAAACAAATACATGAATTTTTGTAATCCAAACAATGATTGATCTAATAAAATATTTTGATTGATCTGAAAAACATTTTGAGGTTGTTTTTGTATAGCAAGCGCGTCAAACGTGAGATAACATTTGTAATGCAGAGTAATAAATATTAGGGAAAAAAAACGCCTCCAAAACATATTTTCCATGCGGCAAAGAGAAAGATTGTTTTTCTCTGCAACATTTTTCGAGCGTTATTGTTTTACCACACTTTAGGGAGAGAAAGAAAGCAAAAAATGCAGTAAAGCCCATAAATGTAATACAATTTTTATTCGAAGCAAACAAACCATTTATAAATTCCAGTAAAAAAAAACTGTTCTTAGAAAAAAATTCGTGATGACCAAAAAATGTATTCGATATTGAGAAGCTTGAATTTGGCTAAGCGGTAGCTTAAAAATTTCCTTACACAGCTGCTAGTTGATTAAATTCAGATGACATATTTTAAATGCCTGATCAATGTTGAAAGGCAGTAAAATTTAATGAAATTCAATGCAAATATTTTGCAGACATAAAGATGCTTAATTTCGCTTACCACATATAAATATATCGAGTATGCTGATTATTCTTAAACAAAAAAAAGGCTGTCCTTAAGATTGGTTGGTAAGAGAAAATTAAATGCCAAGGACAGACATAAAAATCACTTTAGCCAAAGGGAATCAACTCAATGACAAGGCAAACAAAATTCCCGGTTGCTGACATGCCACATACGCATACGCATACGCATATGCAGACATTCCTCGACATATGAGCGAATGAATAAAAGAAATGTTCACATCTAATGATTGCGATTTTCGCATTACTTTGCATGTTTTTCTATTCTATTTTTCAAATTACGCTCGGCAGGAGCTACCCACGGTTAGTTCCATCATCTTTGTGAGCTATTTGGTTTCTGCTCTTGAGTTTTTATTTTTGGCCGCTGTTGTTGTTGCAACATTTCAATATGTGCACAACAAAGGCAATAAACATCAAATATCGGTAAGATACATCTTCATCAGACAACGAGCAGCAACCGAGCAGTCCAACTTAGGGCGGGGGGGCGACCACTAGACGTATGCGTAATGTATGTAAATATATTTGAAGTATTTTCCCTGCTGGCTTAGCATTACTTCCGGCGGTTGCGATTGATTGTTTGTGCTCCATACTTGCAACAGCGCTCTATGAGCATGTAAGTGCCTGTCTGCCTGTGTGTGGGAGTATGTGCGAATGTGTGTCCATGTCTGGGTTTGATTTCGCATAACAAATCAAATTGATTGCTTAAAGGATACATTTAAAAGAAATGAAATGCACAATCCTTATTGATTTCACATTTTTTGAGTATATCAAACGAGCAGCTCCAAAAAGAAGGTTCAATCAGTTTTTTCTTGATGTTTTCCTGAATTTTGCTTTTCTTTTTTGATTTTGGTTTCTTTTGTGCTAGAGAATTTTTGGCTGGACTTCATTTTTATTATCACTTATTTTGCCTGTAAATGCAATTAAAATGTGAAACAGCATTCAATTTTGCTGTCGCTTTTATGATTTCATTTTGAGTGGCCATAAAAATGTCTCTGTAATTTCAGTAATGGGGCCGCACAAGTGGACAGACAGTTGATTTTCCCAGTCCCACAAAAGCAAATAAAATAATGTGCATGTACTATATAATAAGATAGAGCATTAATGTCATGCTGCGTAATTATTGTAAGATATTCCTTTGTGCTCATAAACTAATTGTTGTTGTTCTTTGCTTATGTGTTCACACAATTATTTCTTTCAGTATGGCTTTGTTAACTACGCCTTGGAGTTGCTGGTGCTCAAGCATTTTGGCGAGGAAATATGGGAGAAGATCAAGTAAGTAACGCCAAAAGGGCAACGACTCAAGAAACCCATTAATAGCACTTTATGCGCAAACTACTACTCCTACTACTCCTACACTTCAGTTCACTGACAGAACTCGGAATAACATCAGGAATTAATGTGCCATTTTTATTGTTTGTGTCTGGTATAGAAAAATATTTAACAAGCCTCCCATGAAACACACTTAACCAATTACCAGCGCCACGGTTTTTGGTACATCATTTGTGGTAACGTCTAATAATAATAAAGAATGATTTTAGTTCCTGTTTTTATTAGCATATTGCATTATGCATAACTCAATTAGTTGTTGGAGAAGATAAGAATGGGATCAAAATAATGTATTCAAGTATTTACAAATAAGGGGATTCCGCAGTTTTGACTTGAAGTTAATTAACGATGGAGAGTTACAACTCTAACTCTAATATATACAGAATAAGACCAAAACAAGTATGGAAATTTTAAACGAAAGGGTAATAAAATAATACCATTTACATTATTGAAACTGAAACATATAAAACAGGGTGGCTATAATATAAAATGTTCAACTGGGGCAGTCTTGAAGCTATGGATTGTGTAATAATACATACTTAAGTTAGGAGGTTTTGAAATATTTCGAGTTGTTTAGAATATTGATTTCTTTGAATTAGCACTGTATTAGTAGGAGAAGTTTTGGTTAGGTAAGTGTGCTTATGGCAAACTAACTTAATGACACAAAATGCTTATTCATCCATTATTTATATTCAAAAGCATTATGAGCCAGCAAAATTTCTATTATGTTGCCAAAAGTACAAGAGTCAAATATCCTTGCTTGTTTTATGTAGCTTTATGTACACATATTTAAGAATGTTAGCTTCAACAAGAATGTTAGCTTTCAAGAGCTCTAAGTTAAACATTGTCAACATTATAAGATGTAAATGCTAAATACCATTGCCTCTTAAGAGACATGTCAAAGATCATTCAAATGAAACATCAAATAGTAATAACTATATAACTATTATAACGCCATGGGGATTAAAGACGTTTAATGCCGTTAGTAGCCTGATTTTATTTCTAATAACATACCCAAACACTGACGAGCTGAACTAATTCCGGCAAGTGTGCATAACAATTTGTGTGGGGGGCTTTTCTACATATGTGTCGTCGGGTTTCAGTTACAGTTTGGGATGCTCTGGCATGTTACTAACGTAGCGCATTTAATTAATAACTAAAATACATAAATTTATGCACAATTTTGTGACCAAACAGCCGACAGAAGCCGCAATTAACTAATTATCCATTTTTCACATGTGGCACGTGCTGTTCGCTTCCCTCATGCCACACACCCAAGAGTACATAAATTAATTGTTTGTATGCGCGAGAGTGTGTGTGTGTGTGTGTGTGTGGCACACATAAACAAGCAAAATACGCGTAGCATTAATGTTAACAACGATTTGTGGACCTCCAACTTGGCCAAAAGGCCCCGAATGCAGTGGCAAGAATTAACGGATATCACGCCTAAAATACGCCTCCCTCCTTGCTGTGTGTGCGAGCGTGTGTCTTTCAGTAAATACAATACGCATTTATCTAAATTAAGTTATTGATATAGCGTGTGTATTTGTTTACTTGTTCACTTGGGGTTGCCTTTGCCTGAGTCATGCACTAATTTTCCCTAATGGCAGCTGAAGGGAAGCCAACCAAGCATGATGTCAGAGCTGATTTAGCTAATTGAGCAAGATTTATTAATTTTGATTTGCTTGAGCGTCAGTCAGCTGCCAAAAAACTCGTGGCATTAATTTGCTGCAAGAAATCGTTTTAATTATCTTCATGAAAGCAAAAAAAAACATCAGGCGCAAAGACAAACTTCTGCGATTTGCTTGCTCGTTGGTTGAAAATAAACGTCTTGACCCTAGACTAAACGGCTGCTAACAATGACGCTGGCAATGACATGACTTTAATTACATTGCAGCCACTTGGCATTGGCAGTGGGGCAATCAATGCAACGGCAGCAGTTGCAGCAACAGTTCGACTCGATGTGGCAGTTGGCAGTGGCAAGAGATGCACTCATTATTCTGCCACTTGAGGCGCCCAGGCATTGGCATTGACGTTCGTCCACACTTGAGTCAATATACACACACAAACACACACACAGTCATACACAATTCGAGTTGAGCATTCTTCGTGTTTTCTTGAGTTACAAAAAAATGCTGGAAAATTTAGACTGCTGTCTCACAAAGTTCAAAGATTCCATAACAAAATTTGTACATGAAAAATAATACTTATGGTGTGTTAACTTGTGCAGCTGCGGTTAGAAGTTATTTAACAAAATTCTGATTAGTAAACTTATCTTTTCACAAAAATCACAAAAATGTGCTACGATTACGATTCGTGTCGTGCCACGTTGTCATCTCTGTGGCAACAGTCGCAGACGTCAGTTCTTGGCCTCGTTAGCCACTGGTTCAGTTGCACTTGAAGGCATTGTCAAAGCGTTCATTAAAAGGAAGGCAAGACCAAAGGAGACTCACATTGACAGGATACAACAAGGAGCAGCTTATGAGTGCGTGCCCGTTTTACTGTCTGACTGCCAGCCTCACTGTCTGCCCCTCTCCACCACACTCCGCCACTCCAGCTTGTCTGTGCGACTGTTTGTCTGT
Source organism: Drosophila paracracens (assembly GCA_035044025.1). Lineage (NCBI taxonomy): Eukaryota > Metazoa > Arthropoda > Insecta > Diptera > Drosophilidae > Drosophila > Drosophila paracracens. The sequence continues at coordinate 3,780,814 of JAWNMN010000435.1, read as the reverse complement.
GTCTCTGTCTGTGCCTTCAATATGAATGCCGGAGGCATTTGGCTTGATTGACGCACTGCTGACCGCAAATGAATGAACGAATAAATGTCCCTCTATGTCTCTCACTCTCTCTCTCTCTCACTCTCTCTCTCTGTCCTCTTTTTCTCTCGCTCTCTTTGTCTTCTTGTTGATTACTTTTGAAGCTGAGTTGGCTTTAAAGCCGTGTGGCCGAACTACTTCAGGCGGCACTCGTGCTCGCCCGCACTTAATCAGAACCTGTGCGCTAAGTGCTTTATGGGCTGCTGCTACTTCACAGCCATCTTCATCTGCCTGTTGTTGTTGTTGCCGCATAATTGCAACACATCAATCTGCAAATGAGCCTCATTAATTTGCCACAAGAACAAGATTGAGTTTCAACTTAAAGCTCAAACTCAACGGCTTGGAAACGTGTGCTTGAATTATGCTCTGCTGTTTGTGTATGTGATTTCATTTTATTTTAATGCGGCTTGACTTTGACTTTGATGTGGCACAAGGATCACAAGGATTGCTGCACTGTGAGGCTGAGCCAGGGACTGAGACAGAGGCCGAAACGCTTGACATTAACGCTCGAGACAAGCACGGACAAACAAGCAGATGTACAGAGACACACAGACACAGAGACACTCATAAGCACAGTCGGCCACGGTCAAAGTGGCAGTTGTTGTGCTAATACACAAGCCGGAAATGTGAAGCACATCCCCCCAAATCGGTCTATGCTGCGGCAGTGTCGCTTTATTGTTATTGTTGCGAAAGTCCTTGTTATTGTCAGCGCTGCTGGTACTGTTGTTTCTGCTGTTTCTGTTGCTGCGGCTGCGGCTGCTGCTATTGCTGTTGTGCGTGTTTGTGGCACTTTAGACAAAAATCGATTTGCCTATAAAATGTTTTACAAAACATGCAGGCACACTCACACACACACACCCACACACATGCACGCACACAACACGACCACAATATGGGCATGCTGCTTGTGCCGGCATGGCGTCTAAACCTCAAGGCCCCACAAACCCACCCACATCTGTCTGCCCGTCCATCCAGTCGCCTGCCAGCCTGCCTGTCTGTTCATATATCAGTCAACTGCTCTGTGTATACATATATTTTAATACTGAGCTGAGCTGCTGCTGCTGCTGCATATTGCCAAAAAATTCACTGCTAATGGGTTAAACCCCAAATCCCAAACCTTGACTAACTGCTGGACCACAGAGGACTAACTGCCATGCGGGCAACTGCTCCCAGGATTGATTATGCACACATTGTGATGGGCTTTCGCAACGCTTTCAACTCAATTTCTCTAAGCTATAAATAGACAGTGGCTTCTTTCCGTTGAGTTCATAAATGGAGACCACCTGGCTGCCTAAAACAGTGGTCCTCGCTTTGATTTTAGAGAAGTTTCAAATCAATAAAATCCATCTATATATATAATTTACAGTTTTTTCAGATATTTTTAAATATTAGATTTTTGTTTGTGCAACTTAAAATTATTGGAAAATTTAAGATTTCTTCTGAAATTAATAACTTGATTTACGATTATATTTTTTTATGCGATAATAATTTGATATAATAGCTCAGCTAAAAGGAGAATTATGGTTGACCATTTTTAAATTGATTTTTCCCCAATTACGATTGAATCCATGATCGAGTAAAAACCATAAATATTTGCTTTAATAATGCTTATACAATTTTCCAGACATTTAATATTTCTGTGTGCTTTGCATATCCTAACATGCATTGTGCCATTGTATTCAGCAATGTTTACAAGCCCATTTAAAAGCGAAACATTTTTCCAGAAAGCTTTCATAAATCAGAAATATGATGGCATTCAACAGAATCATATCATAATTCGTCGCATATGCAGATGGGAACCTTATCTGAGGCATAGGAATTTTTGACAGAGCCCAGCTGAGCTGAGCTGGCCATAATTTGGTGACCTGTCCATGTCAACATGTCAGTTCTAGCTACGCTTTTAGCAATGGGAGCACAGCTAGTGGCATGGAAAATTTGATATATTGACAAGGCATTGGATTAGCTTCACGCCTCGCTTTGCTTTTGGGACCATATTTGCGCAACGCTTCACTTAATGCGCATACGCCTAGTGGTACGTGCCACGTGTGTGTGCATGTGTGTGTGTGTGTGAGGGCCATATTAAATGTAAATTTGAGCGAGTTTAACAAAACACATTTGTCGTTATTGAAAAGCAGAAAGAAGAACCTTTTCTCTTCTTATTAACTTTGAAAAGGAGTGCAGCAGTTGCGGCAATTGCTGACAAATTTTTAAAGCTTCATCAATCTTCGATGTGCCCCGCTAAAAGGGTTAGCAAAGCGGATGTCGTTTGGCGAGTCAGCTAGAGCTCTGCACAGATACCATTTGGCGACCATTAAATACACATTTTAACACTCATGTTAATTCGGAATCGGTTCACTAAGTGCCGCTTAAAAAACCGCGCATAACAATCTATTTTTTTTTTCTTTCTTTTTTTGGGCCATTAGGCGGCTGCTGATTGTGACTTCATGCCCCATGTCCGAGCTTCATATTACTGGCATTTATTTTTGCCGCTGCTCCCGCTGCTCTTTAGATATTCATATAAGCATACACACACACCAACATACACACACATAGCATTCATATTCGACTCCCTCGCGCGCAGCATTATGTGGTGTTTTTTTTTTTTTCGTCTCTTTTCTTTTGGTTTTTTTTCGCCACACAAAAATCGATCGCATTTTCATGGCAGACATTATGGAAATTCGAGTCGCTGTTCAAGTGTTTGTCTGTGTGAGTGTCGGAAATGGCATTTCTCAGGCATGTAACGAGTTGAGAGTGTGTGTGTGTTTGTGTGTGTGTGTGTGCATGCGTCTTTGAGTGGGTGTGTATGTGTTTGTACACATATGTGTGCTAATGCGTCAACAAATGTGCGTTGGTGCGTCTCAAGTTTCAATCCTAGCGAAAAATGCGTCCGTTTTTCCACACAAATTTCTCTAGTTTTAAATATACATTTGACACGAAAAGTTGCAGGCGGTGTGCGGTATATGTATGTACATGTATGTGTGCATGTTGCTAACCAACACAAATACACAATAAAAAAAAAAACAAAAGAACAACAAGCAGAGTTAAAACAGCAAACAAGTTTGAAAGAGCCACTTGAGCGTGTTGGGTTTGGGGATACCCTGTAGGACTTTATCAGGTCTTTCATAAATCTAAAAACATATTCATTAGATAGAAAGCAATAGGAACAATATTCAAATTTTTAACATTCAGAATGAAAAATATTTTAATAGTTTTTTTCAAATAAGAGCTAATATTTTTTGTTAATATTTTGTATAAAATAAAAAGTTTAATCAAACAATCGAGTCACACTCGTGCTCATAATTTATTTACAAGATTACATGACAAGATAGCTTCAACCCTAATAACGAATACGTACAATTTATGTATTATAATAAATCCACTTTTCCGCATTTTTGAAACTACCCTTTTTGCAATCTTCAGGTAAAGTTTTTCCGCATACAAGCTACATTTTTGGTTATAATTTATTTACAATATAACAAGTTTTATCAACATCACAACACATACGTTTTCCCATACAAAAGCAATATTTTAACAAAAGGAGAATTTTCATCAAGATAGCTACAGGACTTATAACGACTTCGTTTACTATGTATGAAGTAATTTAGCACGCTCTTCCTGTTCCGCTTTTTCAAACAACCCATTTTACGGAGCACAGTTTAAGCCAGCAACAAGACAAAAACTGCCAGCAAACTCTTCCATCTTTCACACTGGCAAAACTTTAGATTTTGTTAGTTTGTCTTTCAACTTTTCAAATTGCTGTTTGTCATATTTTCATATATCAATTCAAACTGCCGTCAGTTGTTTTCGACAGTTGAACGCATCCAATAATATATGTGTTTGTATATTGACTGTCAGGCTGCATCTCTCCCTACCCCTCCCCCTCACCCTTTCCCTTTCTCTAACTGACTCCCCATTTGACACGTTTTCGCACTTATCGCCGAGATTACTTTTAGCTTTGATTGCATTTCCTTCTGCCTCGATGAAGGCAACTTCTCAACTTCTCGCTCTTGGGCAGAGCAGCATTTATTGTTCGTTTGATTGCTTCACATTGAGCGCATTGGCTGCCCACCTGACATAGAGCCACGCCCACATTTTATGCTTGTAAGTTCGCGTTTTATGTTCAGCACTTTTATCGCTTTATGAATTACGCGTTGCGTGCGTGCGTTCAAAAACTTGGTGGCCACGCGGCGCATACGTAATATGGCAATGCCAACCGACAGTCGGCAGCCGAAATCCATGAGCCATTAATATCTGTTACGGCTTCTCAATAGCCATCCAGTTGGCTGACCACTGCCCCTTCGTGCGTTCAACTCAAATCGAGTGCATTAATTCACATAGAAGACATCAAATTATTGCCTAGGCTCTAAATTAAATATTACGCCATGGGCATAAATATTGACTGCCAATACGATTAACACCGGATTTGGAATAGATATGCATGTGAATAAATCCTTAGCTATGGGCGAAAATCATAACTTAATTAAAGCCTCGAGCTTAACATTAAATGAATGGTAATAAATAGATAATAATTTGTTAATAATTATGTTATAACCAATTCACAATTCTTGAAATTCTTGCAAACCTGACAAAAGATATGAAGACAATGGCCAAAGGATCACAGCTTGTTCAATAGAGTATAAGGGATTGTGATAAATGTTAGAAGTTTGTTTGTTGTTCATGTCTATAATAGACTTAAGCTTGATCACTTACGTATTATATTTCTTATCTCAATTTCAATTAATGCAAGATAATCACCAGCAGTTGAGCGAGCTTATGCATAAAGTAATTCACTAAACTAGCTTAAAGGTTACAAATATCAGGGCACAAAGCCCGCATTCCTTGTGATGGATTTGTGGAGCGAAGCCTTCGTAGGCTGTTTTTAGACGGTTTCCAACTCATTTCACGCCAAGAGCTAATTATAAATTTATCAACTTTCGTGCCAAAACTTAAGACCGCACAAAGCCCCATTAATTCATAATAATAACTTGATAGAAGGCAGGCAGCAGCATTTCGAGTAAGAGACCAGTCAAACCATCCCAAACATCCACCACAACCCTGATGCCAGCACCTAGCTGCCCCCACGCAGTTGAACGCTGGCGCCCGAGGTTGGGCAACAAATATTAATTAAATTAGTTAAATATGCTGGTCTGGACTGTTGGCTGGGGCGTTTCACAATGCCTATCTTGTTAATCATACATCCAGTGTGCGAGCGCTTTCAGAAAGTTTCAACTCAGCGCTGCACAACAATAAAATTACATTCTTTTTTTCATTGCATGGTCAAATGCACAGTCAACGTGAGGGCGGATCCCGTTGGGGCGTGGGGGTTGCCATAAACGAACCCACGTATTTCGTGTATAAATGCATCAGTGGAAAATTCTTATTTATTGCATTGGAGAATTGCGCCACAGTTGGGCTGACTGTGTGGATTTGCTGTATGTGTCTTTGTTGCATCTTTTGGGTTGCCACGCAACGCTTAAATGCAATTTGTGTGGATTGCTGTTGCAGCTGTTCAATAAAGCGCAACTCAACAGGCTATTTTTTTGCCTCTTTTGTATTCAGCTCTTTTTATATTAAAATCAAGTCGTTCACATGCCAGAGCAAATGCAATTGAAATCACATGGAATCCAATTGAATTTATTTGAGTGTCTGCAACGGCGTATACGTCAAGTTGCCACAATGCCTAACGTCCCATGGAAGCAGCTATCTCAACTGGCAACTGGCAACTGGCAACTGCAACTGCATCTGCGTATTTCTCCGGCAGTTACTTGACTGCCTTAGCCCCAGCTCAAATCAAAACCTGTTTATTCCATTCCCTTTTTGTCATGCCTGCAAATCGATGGCGTTGACCAAGCAGCAGGCACTGCCAAGCCTTGTACAATTTTTCTCTTGATTTACATACAACAAAACCAACAGCAAGAAAAACAGCAAACAATATATTGACACACATGTCTGCGACTGTTTGCGTCCGCTCCACATACACGGGGAAGACAACGACAAGGGGAGTGGGGGCACACACTCCACAGCCCGTGGCGACGTTGCAACAGAAAACTTGTAAGCTGCAGTGACATGCCAAACCGGAAGTGTTGCCTTGTGTGGCACTGTCAATTTGCGACTACATTTTTGTTTGTTATTATTTTTGTCACAGCTGCCTCGCTTATGGCACTTTATGTTTGGCATTGCTTTGAGTGTCTGCTTGGCCGTAAGGCATCATTAAATCAACCGTCTATGCCAACATTATTGCAAAATTATGTAACAAATTTGCATAAGGTTTGCTATGATCAGCACCTATTAAACGATTTACAATCGGAAAATGTACAAATATAATAAATTATTAAACAAATATTGGCTATAACTTAACTTAAAAACATCCTTAAATTACAGGAAATTAGTATTCAAATATATTATGAATATATATTAAGTATTGTCCTCAAGTATGCACCTCCAGCAGTATTTCACCCACTTTCCTAAAATCGAAGATTAAATTTCGTTGCTTCCATAAATTTAATATTTAGAGGGACAAAAATAGAGGGTAACTACATGTCAAGCACTCTCCTGAGCCCAATTTCGTTGCTTCACAAAATATAGTGAAAACACCCAAGTGGCAAGCAGTCGAGGCGACAGTCACAAGTACAACTTTTAATTTTGGATGCCCATCATTTCTATATCCGCTTCGGCATTATCTTATTATAGATATCAAAAGGGAATTTAATATATTGCTAGATAAAGCACCCGATGCATTAACATAAATAGGAACAAAGTTTTTCATTAAATGGATAACAACAAGGATATTGTCATTACTAACGCGTTTTAGCTTTCGCATTGGGTCAGCTTTAAAAACGAAGTAAATTAAGGACTCGTGACTGTACACACTCAGAATTCCATCCGGGCAGCAGTCCACTGCCCCGAACTTGCCGTATTTATCAGCGCATATCGACAGTTGCTAATGATGTCCTAATTTCGAGATGTCACAGTGAGCGCGTAGATAAATTTTTTTGGCCAAAACAAAAAGAAGAAAAAAATAAGAACTTTCAGGCAAAATACAAGACAAGATGGGCGAAAGTCAATCGATGAGCGGTAGCCACAAAATGCCAGCCATAACAAATGGCCAAGTGAATTGTGGGAGTGGGAGTGGCAGATGGAGCTCGATTTGGTTGCCTCGTGACTCTGTATCAGCAACAAAGTTGCGCGCCAGTTTCGCATGTGGACAGTTATTAATGAGTTGGCCGGCAACGCTGGACACAAAAGTGGCATTCATTAATTTCGCTGAACAGGCTGAAGGTGCTTGGTTGATTCTTTTTGGTCTTTTTTGTTTATCGGTCCAACAGATTAAGCTCTGATGCTGCTACTACTTGTCCCAATGGAAACTGCGTTAAGGGTTAATCATACGCCCCGTGGTCGTGGCAAGACAGTAAAAATGCTAAGCCCCTGCTAAATTGACTTGGCTCGGCTAATCGCAATCACAATGGCAATGACAATGACAATGCGCAAGACAGCGACAATGAGAATGTGAATGACATTCGCAATGATGAGCTTCATAATAATAATGATGATGCTTAAACTCAAACTCATAATGAGACCGAGACTGAGACAGAGACAGAGAGAGAGACTGGGGCAGGGGCTGAGACGGAGACTGAGACTGAGACTGAGGAGGCGCCTCCTCTTTCATTAACGACTTACATCACGTCCTGCAAGTGGTTGCTCTGCCAGCGGTTTAACGCTAATCGCATACAAATACAAGCATACATGCAAGCTCAGCGATATAGAGAAATGAGAAGGGGAGGAGAGTGAGGAGTGATGGTTGAGGAGTGAGGAGTGAAGTAAACGCAGTGCCGCAACATTCACAAAGTACGTGCAACTGCAAACCTTACTCATTGACTTCTGCTGCTGCCCCACTCTGTACGCTGTCTGCCAGCTTTGAATAACACGCCTCAAGGATTACGACGCACATGCCACATAACCCACCCATATGGCAAAAGCAATGAATGTTTTCATTTAAATTTGATTGTCTTATAGATACCCTGCTTTAAATGTCTTAACACACATAGCTAACTAGATTCGCAGAGAAAATTAACAAAGTTGGGGTAGAATTTACTGTTGCATGGCTTTAACTTGAATTGTTTGTTTGTATTTATATCAACAACAATATTACCTGAACAAAGTTAAGCTCTAATTTATCACATACAATACTTGTTAAACACTTGTCATTATTTTATTATAATTATCATATTATTTATTATGCATAATTTGATTACAATTAATTTAATAATTAAAATGATATGGAATTCATTAAATAATATTAATTCCACAAAGAAGTTTAATTAATAATATTACAAATTGAATTACTGTCTAAATCACGCCAGCTCACTTTGACTTAATAAATCATTTAGTTAATAATTGATTTAGTACAAAATTAACCTTCTCTGTTGAATTTGAATATATCTATTTACAATAAAGCATTTACTCACTAATTATAGGGTAAATCAAATGGACAAATGGCGTTCGTTTTGACTGCAATTTCAATGTTAATTCGATGGGTCTTACAAATCGATTTGGAATCTCAATGCAATTGATTGCCACTACTCGATAATTTGCCCACTATTCTGTATTAGGAAGCAAGGATGCATTGGTTGTTGGCCTGGCCCTGGCCATGGCACAACTTTGGCCCATTTCGAATTGTTTGTCTGTGTGTCTATGTGTTTTCACATTGTTGGCGCTTCTCCAGTTGTGCACAATGAAACATGTGACTCACTTGAGTCATGTGCCACATTAACTTGCACAAGTCTTAAGTGGCTTTTAACCTTATTTCGCTTCCGCTTTCTTCGCTGCAGCTTTGCTGCAGCTTTGCTTCGCAACACACATTTGTTATTTGGGGGTCGCTGCAGCGGCAGTTGCCTCTTAGAAAACCAGCCACAAAATGCTGCATTAGAGTCCATACGACTAACTAAACACCTTTGTATTCTTGGGCAACTAGCTAAGTTATATTTTTTTTTTTTACCTAGAAAAGCTTTATTGAACAGATTAAAATTTATTATTGTTCGCAAAACAAAAAATTCAATGTATGGAAAAAAGTTTTAGTTTTGATAAGTCAATGTGTATTTATTGGTCGCTTTTTATTTTACTGGCCAAACTGATTTAAAATAGCTTTCATTTAATATAAAATGTCAAAGTCTTGATTTCTTGAACAGTTTTTTTGTTTTTAAATTTTTGATTCACATAAATTATGTATTATTTTTAAAAACACTTTCTAGATGACCTGGAACTGACTTGGACAATAAATAATTAATGTGGATTTAAACATATAACAAATAGTATTGATTTTATGAAATAAATTTGTCACATTTTCCGCAGACTGAAGTAAGTTATAAATACATTTTCACACGAAGCAACTATTAAGCACTAATAAACATAAGTGGACATTTTAAAGGATTAAAGCTTAAGCTGCACACTATTTTTTCATAAATAGAGTCATTAGTTGAAGCTAATTATAATTTCAGTAGAATTAACAGGCTTACTGGCTATTCATACGGCTGTAAATATCAAAACTCATGTTGCAGGGAAAGCCACAAAGGCTAAGTAACCTACAAAACCGCAGCTAAGCTGAATCTGCCTTATATATATACTATATATACTTATATTTAGTTGAACAGAGGCAGGCGCGCTCTTTATTCCAAGTGCTCAAGCAATGCGCTAGTTTCAGTCCATGTGTGTGTGTGTGTGTGTGCGTGTTTTTGTGTGAGTGTGAGTGGGTGTGTGTGTGGGTGTGTGCGGGTGTGTGCATGTGAAATGTGGACGACACACATGCGAGTCGTAAGTTTTGAGCCGCCTACAGAAGGGAAACAAGTTTGTGGCAACTGTCATGAACGTGAGCCAGAGCTCATAAGCCAAAGCCAAGGCTGAAACAGATATGGCAGCAGCAGCTGCCAGAAACCCATAATTTCATGCTTATATCTGTAGTGATTCACAATTTAATACCATTAGTATATTAATTCCACAAAGCACCGCAAGCTCATTAAAAATGCGCAAGTAAGTTGAGGGATGCTGCCAACCGCAAATGGCAAATCAAATTAGCTAATTGATTTGTTATCAAATGCGGTTGACTTGGCTAAAAACTTTGTAAGCCAACTTCAAGTTAAAAGCTCAGTTCAACAAGTAGTTCATAATAAAGCGATTTAGTGGCGTGCCATTAAATTGAAAGATCCCACCAAGGCATACACACATGCCACAGCAACAGCTGCGTGTTTGAGGTGCATAAAACTAACGTTCGTTTCTCTCTCTCTCTCTCTCTCTCTGTGTCTCTCTCTCTCTCTGTGTCTCTCTCTCTCTCTCTCTCTCTGTGTGTGTGTCTGTAACTTGTGGCAAATTAAACCATAATATTTGCACGCGAGCGCGTCAAAAACAAATATCATGCCTCTGGCTGATTTCGGACTGCAAATATGTAATTGCCAAATGGCCAAAAATTGTTGGCAACATTTTTGGCAAACAATTGACGTGCAGGCAGCTAGGTAAAAGCAAATAGAACCAAAAGCAAGCCCCAACGAACAGCAATGTTTGCATATTATTTGCCGGCAAAACGCCATTTAGCAGATTAGGCCACTTAGATGTTGGCCTGGCATCAATACCCCACCCACTTTTAGCCCAGCCACCCGACAATATTCAAATGAGCGCTGGAGAAAACAGAGAGAAAATACAGGAAATTGAATTTGTAAGCAGCTGAAAGGCAGAAGCAGCCGCGCAGCCAGCTACTAAATGTCTTCTTGCATTTGTTACGCTTCGCCTACACGGCGTATACTTAATGTCACGAGTGGCTGCAAATAACAAGGTGATAAATTGCCAGGCGTGTAATTAATTTGTACAGCATAAATTAGCTTAAATGTCCGAAATTAATGTTTACTTACTGCGGAAAAGGCATATAAAAAACTTTCTCTTTTGTTGTTTGTTTGTGAAACATTTATCGCCAAATTTGATTAGATAATAAGCACGTGCCAAAAAAATAAGAAGGTACACACTAAAAAAATGTATAAAGCAATTTGGGCAATTTTGATTGTCGCTTTGTTTCGCTCACGCACACATTAACTTTTTCAATTAAGTTGTCTGTCTGAGAGGTGCCACAAGCACGCGCACACTTGCAGAAACACACACACACATGCACACAGGCTGGCAGCATTTAAATCAATATAAATCAATCATACGCCACGTAGACTGGTGAGCTGTGCGATTCCCTTTTTAGGACTTAACTGAAAATGTGCGCACCTAATTTAATTTACTTCCTTAACATTTACTTTTTGTTTCTGCTCACCATCCAAATGAAAGCCACTAAATGAAATTCTTTTTACTGTTGCCCATTTTGAACGGAAATGAGCTGCATTCACAAAACAAGTTTGGCAACAAAATCAGAGGCTGACATTAAATCTAACTTGCAGGAATTTTAAATCTATTTTATTTTTAATGACTATTTTTCAACGCTTTGATATTTTACACATTATTCTGATTTTCATGTTGCTTATACAAATATTTCAAAAATCGCAACAATCTAAAACCAATTCTCAGTTTTAATAATTTAATAAATAAATCAAAAAAAAACATTTTTAAATTATACTCTAATATTTTTTCTATTTGGTCGATTGTTACTTGAATCCAGTAAGCGAATCTTAGCAAGATAAACTCACACTTAATTGCTTAATATACAGATTAAAACAATTTTGAATAAAGCAATTATTTCAATTCGGTTTAACTCTTTGATCGTACATAAATAAACGACAAAATTGGTTTAACGTTGCACGATGGCGGCTGCATAAATCTTATTTTCATTTTTAATCTCTTGTGACTCACACACACAGGCACGTCGAGTTGCAAAGACGCAACCACATGCAATTTATCATAGAATAATAAATTGCAGCTGGAAAATCAATTTCAACATTTCGATGCGCAAAATGCGGATGTTCTTTGGAATAATGCTTGTGAAATTCCTGTAGCTGAAGCTGTTTCTGTCTCTGATGTTCGCAGGAAATTAAAAATCAAAAATCAAAAATTGTCATTTACATATAGATTTTATGCCGAAGTTGGCAGACACAAAGCGTAATAAAAGAAGAAAAGACGTTTTTTCGCCGGGCTTCAGATATTCGCAGATTTGTGCAGCTGTTGATATCATTTGCAATTTGCAATTTGTCAGCTGCAATTTGACAGCTGTTTTTATTGCGTTTGAAATTAGCAACCAGTGAACTGTTGTTGCCGCCCTCGTTGACATCAGCCCCCTCTCTGATATACATCCTGCCGCTGATTTGTGGTGAGAGCGAGCTGGAGTATCAGAAGTTAGGCCAGGTAGACATGAGCTGGGAGAAAATGGAAAAACTTTCGCACGTACAACATCTACTTTTCTATTACTTTTCCATGTGATTTCTGTTCGGTTACTTTTTCTGCGACGTTTGCTTCTTTTTTTTGCCTCTCCCCTTCGCAGTAGCTGTGTGGCACGTGGTATTCAATTTGTTTTGGCAACAGCTTGGCAAAAGTTCTATTAAATAATAAAGTCGATTTGCACAATGTTTACTACAATAACAACCAACAAGCAATTTTTTTTTTGCTTATTTATTTATTTTTTTTTTTGGTCTTCCGCATTATTATTCAATGCAAATGCGACTCGAGTTTTTGCACGGGAATTAACATTTAACAAAGCTCTTTGAATACACTCGAAATTGTATAGAAGTTTTGGGGGACATTTCCAAATCCCAGTGTATTTGTTGGACCGGCAAGAGGCGAATAATAATGTGCTTTCAATAAAAGTGTCCAGAAGAATTGGTGATTGTGTACAAATTCCTGTAATGGGAAAATATATATTTTAAATAATAATATATTAAGTAACAAAAAATATTACGATGCTGCAGTAAAAATACGTATTTTGGGTCCCGACTCAACCACATTTTGATTGTTCAATTACTAAGTTAATAAAAAGTGAAGTAAGTTGAAAAAATATTAATTATCAACATCTTGCACCGAGCATAAATTTCAGCTCGGCCAAAGAAAACAAGTTAAAATATGCCGAATACTCCATTAGATTTTGGATCCCTGCTCCAGTAGTGGTTATAAAATCCAGCGCCATATGCGCGTCCGTCAGCTTTATGGCTGCTCCTGGCCAAAATACACATAAACAAAACGCACACACACACACACAAGCTCACATGCACATTAACATATATACATATATACATGTACAAGCACAAAAGCAATTTAATTAAAATTAATGTGTGTATTTTCTGCTTGTGCTGTTTCTTCTCCATCTTGTTCTCGCTGCTCCTGTTGCTCGCGCTCTTCATATTTCGGCTTTGGCGTTGACATTACTGCATCCTCCACTGTTGGTCCCTCTGCCGTTTTGATGGCACAACAACAACAATAACAACAATAACAACAATAATAACAATAACAACACCAACAATGAACAGAAAAAAGGCCATGGTCAGCATGGAGGGACAATTTCTGGTGCGTCAAATTTACGATGACGAAATCACATACAATCTAATTGGAGCAGCTGTTGAGATACTCAGTAAGTAGCAGCCAGCAAACACTTAACTGGTTATGACTGTAGTTGCGTGCCACATAAAATATGCCAACATATTCTTACACAGAAATACCAGCTGACGATATATTGGAGCTGTTTGGCAAGACATTCTTTGAGTTCTGCCAGGATTCGGGATACGATAAAATCCTGCAAGTGTTGGGCGCAACGCCGCGTGACTTTCTACAGGTAAAATGTGAACAATGTGAGCTGCATGTACAGTCGAACATCTGAATAATGTACCGAAGAGGAAATAGCATATTTACATGTTAATGAAATTACTTATTTAACTTATAATTACAATTTAAAACTATCTTAAATTAGCGAACAGTGACTTAAAATGGCTTCAGCTCGGCTTACCTTCTTAATAATGTTATTAAAGTTATAAGTTGTTAAGCTTCAGGAAGAGAACGGATTGCCTAAAAGTTCTAAGATTTATGAACCATAAACCAAAGAAAAAGAGAAAAAGAGACTTAATCTTAATTAGGTTAAGACGGCAACTCCTGCTGATTTTGTAACTATTATTAAATACAGCAAAATCAGCTGAATAATGAGGGAGAATGTGCCGCACGGATTCCTCTTCTACGGTAACTTCCGCAGGAATCGCCGTGAGGGCAATCAATCTTGTTGCATAAACTAAGGCTTAGACCCTTATATTTTTCAACTTCAAAGGACTAAGTTTATATTAAAATTTAAAAAATAAGTATTTATAAATCTACTTATAAAGTGAGCAAAATAAATATATATAGAAACGAAAATAGCATGAAATGTACACAAACAAAATAATGTCCATCTATTCATTAAGTACATTACGAAGTAAGCAGCTTGTCCAGCATTGTTAGTCTTACAATTACATTACAAAGAAGTTCGACTGTGCGAGCGTTCAGGCAATCTTTAATTAAGCACATTTCGCATTTTACGCTCATTTCACATGCATCACACAGCTTCTCATACAAATGGTGGCAGCAACGCCCGCAGCACCAGCAGCATCCGCAACGCTTCATTTCATCGCATTTTCCCAGTGGCAATTTAGCTGCGAGTCATTTTTCATGTTGCCATCGAGTCGCTGCTCGTGGCTCATTCCCATTCGCATTGATAAGAATTATTTTGCTTCAGTGAGCACACACCAAGGCACACACACACACAGGCTGCCATGGCCTTTTGTTGCACTCACATTTCGATTTATTTTCAATTTTCCACACTTTTCACCATCAACGTTCAACAGAAGCCAGCCACATCATCATCCATCCAACCATCCAACTATCCATCCATCCAATGAGACCCATACCTTTGTCATAATAAAAATGAAATTGAATTTTTGTTGCATTTCAACGAAAATGAATATACATGTATATAGAATTTGGATGCGCTGCACGACCATTTGGGCACCCTGTATCCGGGCATGAGAGCTCCCTCGTTTCGCTGCACGGAAAAGGATGGTGAACTATTGTTGCATTACTATTCGGAACGGCCAGGACTCGAGCACATTGTCATCGGCATAGTCAAGGTATCTTCAACCCTCAATCCTCACCGCTTACCTAACTTATCTGTTATCTGTGTTACAGGCCGTTGCATCTAAGCTGCACGGCGTCGAGGTGGAAATTGAGATTGTGAAGCGCAAAGGTGAGCCCATCGATGAGGCTGAGAAGGAGCGAGCCTTGGCACGCGAACAGCAACAATTGGACACTGAGACAGCAGCAGCAAACGGATCAGATACCAGTGCAGCTGCAACATCTACAACGGGCACAGTTCAAGTTGATGCCGACACTGCTGCAAGTAGCGAGCACAACAATAATCACAATACCAGCCACAATAATGGTTCCATCGCCGGCAACAACAACACCAACGTCAACATCAACAACAACAACGATGGTCAGCAAATCGCCAGTGAACCGGGTAAGCTGCCAGTTCAGGCTAACAAATTGCTTTAGTCTCTCATTATGTGCCCCATTAACAGGCGGGGTATAATGATGTAGACGGCCAATATGCTACCACTGACAGTTAAGCATTTAGCTTGTTGCACGATAGTCAGCACTATAAATGATAGTCAGCACAAAATGTGTAGGACAGGCTTAAATGAGCACCAACCAGTTTCTAACTGAACGCAATCGGGCATTAGGGACTCATGCAGCAGGTCGAAATTGAAGTTGGCAGAGAATTAAACATTAACCACTCTGGGCACGATAAAAGAAAAATATTTAGCACAACAATCACAATTTTCACTCTCCGTGTAATTTGTAAATCGATTAAATCGATTATGCGTTTTGTTTTTAATAGACTCATTACATGGAGTGACCAAAAAGCATAATATTAAACACAGAATACTCGATGAGTATGAACATATATTTTTATATGTGCCCAATTTAATGGGTGGAAACAATTTAAGTTGCTGCCATAAAGCAAATAAAAATACGTAGCATACTTTTAGGGGCAGTTAGGCGACGGAATAAATGTTTATAGCTCGGCCATATTCAGAGACATTTTCGATGGATATAATTCAGAAGAGTGTACTTAATGAATCTGTGTGCGATTATTAAGTTGTTAACTCAGAAACGAAGAACAAACATCACTCGCAGGTCAAACGAAATTAGGTCGAATACTAGAAAATTAATTCCCCGAAAATTACAAAATCGATTTAGATGTAGTTTGGTAAACTGGTAGCTCGGGCAAAACAAAATGTTTGCCTTAGACTTTATTCAGCTTACATCCATTCAAGCTAGGCGGGATTTTAAAAATAATTTTATTTTTTCTGATTTATTCCATTAAATTCAATTGTAATTCAATTCAAATATCGCATTCAATTTAAAAATTGTATTTCCCGAGCAGTGTATTTGGTATTTGGCCAACTCAAGCAGGGCCCAACACAAAAACCATCTTGCTCCCATGCTAGTTGAGCCTGTAAATGTATGGCTGTTTGGCTATTGGTATTGGTATTGCCATTGCTATTGCTATTGCTATTAATCTTCAATTGTAATCTCCTCGGTCCTCCCATCCAACCACATAGCTGGCGGTGAACAATTGGCAGCCACATCGAAGGGAGCTGGGATGATGCCCAGTGGGCCGCTTGCGCAGGATAGCTTCAATTGCGATGGCGACAAGGAGCAGCAGTGCCTGCGCCTCCTGAAGAACAAAAGCGATGACATCGAGCGCTACGACCACGTTCAGTTTGTGATACGTGAAATCAGTGTGGCAGCCAAATCCCAGGCGGACGCCAAGAAGGATGAGGCAGCGGCGGCCACCGATGACATGGAGTTTCTCTGCGAAGGTTAGCATTCTTCTATTAATTTGGCTAATTGCCAGACTAATTGGTAAAAAACCCCGTTGAATCCATTTTGTGGATCACCTTACAGCGCCACTCATCTCGCCTGCGACATTCTGCAAGGTGTTCCCCTTTCACCTGATGTTCGATAGACAAATGAAAGTCGTGCAGGCCGGCAAGGCCGTTTCCCGCGTTATACCCAGGTGAGTGGAAATGGGAGTGGACGAAGGCCAGCCAGCCCGTTCTAATGAAAATGGCCACAAACCCATTATTGGCCATCTTGTTTGCGATTTGCCATTATTACTGTTTTCATTTCCCCCCTTTTTATGCCCGTTCCCTTTTGCGATAGGGTGGCCGAGGAGGACTGCTCACTGATAGAGGTGGTGGAGGCCATTAGACCACACCTGCAGCTCACATTCGAGAACATTCTGTCACACATAAACACCATCTATGTGCTCCAGACCAGACAGGGCGCCATGAGCAGCCGGCACGAACAGCGATTTCTGAGACTGAAGGTAAGTTTTCTATTTTTATTTGCTTGCCTCAACAGCTGTTTCGCTCTTTTCGTTTTTGCCCTATGTCTGCCCAGTCGGCCGCATTGATTTCAGCATGAGGCCATACACACAAACACACATATCTGTAGAGGCACTGCCACACAGACACAGACACAGCCACATCAACATATTGAAATGAATATACAAAAGGGCCGATTAAGCACAGCCGTCGCCATCGAAATTGAAACTGAAATCACTTGGCATTAAATTTTATGCGGCTTGCCGCAAAATGTTACATAAAAATCCGTTTAATGATAATTGTCTCATGTCCAGTTCTTTACTCAACTCTATGTACCCACTTATTTTCCAGGGACAAATGATGTATATACCGGAGACAGATCGCATATTGTTTCAGTGCTATCCCAGCGTCATGAATTTGGATGACTTAACCAAGTGAGTAAAATATAAACTATTACGGATGTGTTTCAAATTGCTTGAGCATAGGTACTCCGATAACTTATTCAATAAATTTACAATATGTATGATTTTCTGTTATTTATAAATAAATTATTTATTTATTTGTAATAATCCTATACTAAACTCATTTCTTATGCTTTTATCTTATCTTAATTTCTGCAATATTTAATAACATAGTTTTTGGAATTATGCTCGCTTCTCGAGCAACACATTTAAATTTATTAGTTTACACAATGAGCAACTCTCCTCAGGTGTTTTACAATGCTTACAAAAGAAAAACCACAGCATGACAATATTCTAATTTGGGCAACGAATTTTACAGCCTCTCATATTTTCCACCCTCATCTGTATTTTCTTTTATGTATTTGGATAATTTCAACAAATGAAAACCAACAAATTTTACATCCTGTTTGCTTTCCATATAGCTGTCTGCACTTTGTGGAGACATCTTTTTTGCCACCACAAACAACAAGAGTCCTTTGAGGGTAGTCCTTAAAGCTTTAAAATGTTCTGGTTTCAAATGTAAGGTAGATTTATAGAGCAGCAGCTGTTGTTTGTTATTTGTGCATTTAAATCGAAAGTAATGGCAAATATCCAGCTAAAATTTATTGGTGACAGTAAATAAGAATTTTTACACCTGGCTATAAGCCCCCAACACACACACACACCTCAACCTTAAGCTCGTCTGCTGTTGTGTACATATTTTATTTTATTTTCCAGCGCAAAGTAACAATGCACGTAATTTTTTTGATTCTCCTTATATTTACAATTACTCTCCATCTTTCTATCCATCTATTTATCTGTAGAAAGGGACTCTATATTTCGGATGTGCCTCTGCATGATGCGGCCAGAGATTTGGTGCTGCTTTCCGAGAAATTCGAGGCCGAATACAAATTGACCAAGAATCTGGAAATGCTGACGGATAAGCTGCAGCAAACGTTTCGCGATCTGGAAAGTGAGAAGCAGAAAACGGATAGGTAAGAAAAAAAGTTGCAAAGCATAGCAAAAGGAGAAACACATTAAGCCGTTCCGAGCGAACAGCAACCCAGAAATCCTTGCATGCTTTCAGCCGCGAAATTGAATTGAAATTACTCGAACAACTTCTTTCCATTTGTTTGTCATTTGTTCCGCTGCGACTGCCACTCGAACTTTACCACGTTTACCACCTGACTGGACACCAGGCTACTCTACTCGGTGCTGCCCAAGTCTGTGGCGAATGAGTTACGACATCAGCGTCCAGTGCCGCCCAAGCGGTAAGCTATAGCCCCAAAGCACCTTTCCAAATCCCAATTAGAGATGGACGCGTGTCGTAATTGGTGAATACTGCTTTGAAGCACATTAAAAATAATACGAAATAATAAAAGAAAAAAAATTAAAAATTTAATATTGATATTCAGTGGATGCTACAAAATTTGTAGACAAAAGTTTCCAAGATACAGAAAACCATTTTTTTTTTCAGCATATAATATAACATAATTAAAATATGCACTTATTTGATAAGTGATATTAAAAGTAATGTTAATAATAATTTTAATAAGTAAATATAATATTTAATAATATAAAAATAAATACAAAATTCATTTCTTACCATATAAATATTTTAAAACGCTGACACGCGCTCCACTCCAATCCTCGAATACGAGTGCTGTGACAAATGGTTATTAATAATAACAAATACATATATATATATATACTTTGACAGCTACGACTCCGTAACGCTCATGTTCTCCGGCATTGTGGGATTTGGGCAATATTGTGCAGCCAACACGGATCCCGAGGGTGCCATGAAAATTGTTAAAATGCTTAACGAGCTCTACACGGTCTTCGATGCCCTCACCGACTCCAAGCGCAATCTGAATGTCTACAAGGTGAGTGCTTTCCATATACTTGTGTATATACTCTAGAAAACATATAAATATCCATTGAATACGTGGCACCACGCTTCTTTAATGGCTGTCAAAATGTTGCCATCAGTCCGACAAGTAATTACTATTTTCTTCTCTGGCCACAAAACGTTGCAAACCTAACAAGGCCACACAGTTTTCTTGGCAACATTCAGGTCAGCTGTCAATTAGCCCGGCAGCAACTATGTATTGCGAATTCACAATTTTCAATATTAAGGCACAAGTTTTTGTATTCTTTCAGGTGGAAACTGTTGGCGATAAGTATATGGCCGTATCCGGTTTGCCAGATCCTTGTGAGGATCATGCCAAGTGCATGGCACGCGTCGCATTGGATATGATGGATATGGCCAAGAATGTCAAAATGGGTTCAAATCCAGTGGTGAGTTGAAATAAAAATATATTATTAAATACATTTATAACCATATAAATTGCCTGAAATGGAAGTCAATCAAATACTGACCTTAAATGGCCATTTGAATTGGCCTTTTTTGACATTTTGGAAAATAATTTATTAACACGGTTAGATTAAACTTAATTTAATGTCAGCTAAGCCGAAAGTAAACTTGCCGAAACAATCGTAAAATATAATAAATCTGAAAATGATTTGCAAATTTATGCGGAAAAGTTTCCAAAAATGATGGTACACGAAATTTGAGTATATTTCGCAGCAAGTTGCAGCTGTCTGTTGCACACTTTGGCGGCTATGAGAGTCTAAAATGAATGCAGATTTAATGTTCAAAGTTTTCAAGTTTTCAGCTGCATTCTAATTGTGCTCACTGAAAGCATTTGGAAGTTGTCATCCGCCGTTGCTTTTGCGCTTTCTGTGTGTATCTGCAACTTGAACAATTTGCACGCAATTTGTTGCTGAAATGCATTTGAGAAGCGAAGCGGCAACAACAAACGCAATGGTGCATGAATATCAATGGGGCACAGTTAGGACATAAAATCGCATAAATGGCCTGCACGTAAAACATTAGAAAGTGTGCCAAAAGTAGAGAAATAAAGCGCAAGTTGATACGCTTGCAAAAAGTTGTGTCAAACTGTGCAAATTGCTAAAATTAATTCGAAATAGATGGCACCATGTCAAAAGACAGAGCAGCAAATTGTGTGACATGCTCAGGCACCCTTCTGTCTCCGTCTCTCTCCCACACATTCTGCCTATCTCACTCTTTTGAGTCCTTGGCAGCCTTTGGCACTTGACCGTCAACTGTCATCAACTGCGGCCTGCTGCAATTTCTATACCCTGTACCGATTACGAAAAGACAAAACGGGTGTCAAGTATATACAGCAGCTAGAGGGATATATCTTCGATTACTTAGTATATATATATATACATTTATATTCTTGATCAGCAGCAGATGTCGCTAATCTCCTTTTTCTAAGCGCATCTTGATGGTTATAAGAAGTAAAACAGAAATAAATCAAAAAACATATTCATTCAGCATTGATTAATATTATTTTCCTTTTTGAGTGCTTAAAAAATTAATTTAAAAAAAATGCTATTTACATTTTAAATTTATTTTTACTATTTAAATTTCTTATTTTCCATTTTGAGTGCTTAAAAAATGAATTGTAAAAAAATGTGCTCAACATATTTTAAATATATTTTTTGGACTCTTCTCGGCATTTTCTAGTCGCGCACTCTCGACTAGAGCATTTTTGCTAGTTAGTTTTTTTTTTTTGGGCTTAAACACTTTTGGCTGTGAGTGGCTTGAGCTTAAAATATACCAGAGATGGTTATGTGTGTGTACATAGAGAACTGTACGCACAGAGGGGGGTGGCGAGGGGGATGTCCACTTGATGGCATCCTTCAGAATTACAGCAGCCAAGCGGCGTCGACGCCGACGTCAGCATTGTTATACGTGTGGACAATGCTTGTGGCTTGTCACTCAGTTTGAGTATGTGCGTATGTGTGTGTGTATGTGCAACATTCCATAACGGCATACATACATACACACACATAGGAAGAGTGCGAGTGAACAAGTCGTCCTCGAATGTTCAGCTCATGTCGCTTGACTTTGCTATTTTATTTTTTTATATTATTGTTGCTAAAATTCTCATTCAGCTTTTAATTTTTATTTTTGTCTTTGTCAATATTAGATTTGAGATTTGGGCATAAGTTAAATGGGTTATAGCCAAACAGCGACCGATGACAGGAGTGGGGCAGGTGGATGGGAGGAGGGGGGTGGTTGACATGCACTTGTGCATCGTGCATTGTGTTGCAATTTACAGCATATTTTGGTTAAGCGAAGCAGCTTATCTCAAGCCACATTGTAATTAAATTAATGTTGCCGCTAGCAGCGAACAGCAACAGGAGCAGCAGTCGGGGAAATGCGTAATTCACTGTTATTAAAATTGAACAAGAATCAAAATCAAAAATAAAACTTACTAAAATTCGCACTTCAACAACTTTTCGTCATTTAAACGTGTTCAAAAAACAAGCAACGCATTTTCCAAATATGTTTTTACTGACTTCTATAATAATCTGAAAAAAAGTTAGCAGGCTTAAACTATTTTCAGTCAACTGCATTAAACTATTTTCAGTTGAATGCATTTGTATTAAGTGTTTTTACATTTTCTTTAAGATTTTCAAATTTAAATTAATTGCCCGCCAAACGATAAAAGTATGCCTGGCAACCCTACCAAATGAACAGCAGCAGCCACTGCTTAAAAACTAAGTTTGATATTCGGTCTAAAAACGGAGGAGACTGACAAGTTCATCTACTGACTAACTGCTGCTTTAGTAAGTTGCTAATTTATTGAATAAAGCAGTACAAAACGTTCCTCAATTTTTTACACGGGCGTTAATTTCAAGTGATCGTCGTCTGCCTGTGGTGCATACTAAAGCCTACTACACGGCAACGCGTTGCCAACCATTGCGAACTATCGAAACCATGGCAAACAGCTGTGCGTGTTTTGTTTTTCGCGCGCTTTTTCACTAGTGGCACTGTTTTGCTTGTGTGTGCGTCTGTGTGTGTGGAAAAGAAACGAAGAAGTGGAACCGATCTGCGCAACACTACAATTAATACAACAATTGAAGGAAAATGTCCGCCAATGGCAATGTGAAAACACCAAAGGCGACAAGCACCAAGGAACCGAATCAATCCAAATCGAGCAGTGGCAAGCAATTAGTCCAAACGCGTCTGCCTTTTAAGGTGTTGACGCCGCTGGCTAAAGCGGATGGCGAAGAGCAAACAGCGACTGCAGCCACAGCCACAGCGGTTGAGCAGCGTGAGCCGCGCAAGCGCAAATTGTCCTATGACGATGACAAGGAAACAACAAGCGGAGCTGTGGTACCCGAACAGGACAAGGACGGGGAGTGGGGAACGGAGAAGCAGCTGTGTCGCTCCAATAGCAAAGAGAATCTCGATGTGCCCAGCAAGAAACTCAACAACGAAGATGTTGACGACATGCAGGTGGACGAGGAGGAGCTGGTGGAGGACGAGGAGCTTGTAGAAGAGGAGAAGAAGCAGGTGGAGAAGAAGCAGGTGGAGAAGAAGCAGGTGGAGAAGAAGCAGGTGGAGAAGAAGCAGGTGAAGAAAAAGCAGGAGCAGGTGGAGCAGCACCCGGAGGCAGCTGAAGCAGAGCCGATGCTGGAGAGTAGAGGCAGACAGAAGACGACGCCAATTCAAATCAAACTGCCGCTAAACAACAACAAACGCGGCAAGCGTCGCAAGGCGTTAATCAAATCGTCAGAGGAGGAATCTATAAAGCCGGCGGCCAAAGAACGCAGCGAGTCCAGCGATGATGTTGAGTCACTGCAGCCCCAAAAGCGTCCCAAGGTCATTGAGCCAAAGGAGAATAACATACCCAAGCCAAAACCCAAATCCAATCCTAATGCAAAATCCAAAATGGATGTGGCCCCAATACTGCTGGACAACAGCGACGTGGCTATGGACATGGATGTGTTGGAGGTGGAGCAGGCAGAGGAGATGGAAAGGGATGCTGAATCCGTTTCCATTGCGATTCCCGTTGCTGAGAAGTCGCCAATTTTGACGGCGAAGCAACAAAAGATATTGGTTCAGCGACGCAATGCGCGTGAGGAAAAGGAGCGCAAGCTCAAGCAGGTGGAGAAGGAGCAGCGCAATCAGCAGAAGAAAGCGGAGCTTGAGCAAAAGGAGGAGCGTCGCAAGGAGCGCGAACAGAAGGGGGAGGAGCGACGCAAGGAGCGCGAGGAGAAGGAGCGCAAGCGGCAGGCAGAGACCGAGGAGAAGCGCAAACGGAACGAGGCCAAAGAGGAGCTGCAGCGCAAAAAGGACGAGGAACGGCGCCGCAAGGAGCAGGAGAAGGTGGAGGCAGAGCTCAAGAAGAAACGTGCTGCTGCATCCTTCTCCAAATTCTTTGTGCCCAAGCAGTCGAAGCAGACCAGCAGCAGTGGCCATAACAATGGCAATGACTCCGGCTGCCTGGAGCACGAGCAGAACAGCTGCGACATCGGTCCCAGTCACAGCAACGGCAGTGGCAGCCAAACGCTCGCCTTTCGTCCCTTCCAGGTGAAGGACGACATGATTGTGGCGCCAGTCACACGCGGCACGCTGCCAAGCGAGTCGCGCCAACTGCTGGACAGCCTCTTCAATGATGACCTGGTTGATGATGATGATGCCAATGAGAGCATCACTCGTGCCCAGCTGTACCTCAGCGAACTGAGCCTGTGCAGGCACAAGCCGCTGAGCGGCAAGCGCGATGCCCGACTCGATAGATGCGCTAAGGACGAGGAGGTAGACGATGATATCCAAGTGATTGGTAAGCAAAAGCAATACTCCAATCTGCAATCTCAAATCTCCAATCTAACCATTTAGATGACCTGGCCACTGCGGGCACGCCCATTGTGGTTGAGAGACCCAAGCAGCTTCCCTGGATACGTGCCAAGTATTTGCATTTTGCGAACAATCGTCGTCCGCCGTACTACGGCACCTGGCGCAAGCGCAGCCAGCTGATCAGCGCACGTCGACCACTCGGCCAGGACAAGGTGCACTTTGACTACGAGGTGGACTCTGATTCCGAGTGGGAGGAGGAGGAGCCGGGCGAGTCGCTGAGCGCCAGCGAGGATGAAAAGGAGCGCGAATCAGAGGAGGAATCGGAGGAGGAATACAACGAATGGTTTGTGCCCCACGGCCATCTCAGCGACGAGGAGATGCAAAACGATGGCGAACTCGACGATGGCAATATGCGCGAGGCGCAGAAAGCCAAGCTGCAGGTGCTGCAGCAAGAGTTCGCCCAGGAGATGAAGAAACAGACCAAGAAGATCAAGCCACGTCTGCTCGGCCCCGTCTGGCTGGACGAGAATGGCAACAAATCGCAGCTCTGTCCCGCTGTCTTCACACAGACCCTCGATATGTACGCCTGCTGGCAGCTGGAGCCGCTGACGCTGGAGCCGCCGCCGGAGCCGACGCACGAGGAGGCTGCTCCCGAGGAGGCTAAGGCCAAGCCGATCGTTATGCAACTGGATGAGCCCCTGGTGCAGCAGCTGGTGCGCCTCGTCCATGGCAATAGCAACTCTAAGGCATTCCTCGTCGCCGAGTATTTGGAGTATCTGAAGACACAGATTGTGCCGCAGTCGCCAGCGCCGCTGCTGCTGCCGTCGAAGACGCTGCTGCGCGAGAAGTTGGTTGAGTTGGCCGCGTGGAAGCCGGTCAAAAGGGAAACCGGTGTCGAAACTAAAAAATCCAAGAAGCGCCTCTGCTGGGTGGTCAATGCCGCTGCTCTCCACAAATACCAACTGGACGATCTAACGCTCCAGAATCAATGGACCTACACGCTAACCCCCAAGACGAGCAATACAGCGGACACCTCGTTGCAGGAGGCCAATCCGCTATCTCAACCAGAGACGCCCCCTGCTGTTGTCGCCTCCACATCGGACATCAGCAAGTTCACCACAAAGTCGCCGACAGCTGCTTCGTCAGCGGCTGTGCCGTCCACCAAGAAGCGCGCCACGCTGCTGATGTCCGTGCCGCGGGATCAGCAGTTCCATGCGCCCACCAAGAACGCCCTCATCAGCCAGTACCTGCGCAAGCAGAGCGATGAGACCAAGGCCAACAATGACTCGCCGCCAGCAGTGCATGATGTCATCGAGCTCTCCGATTAAACACATATATTTATATCAATTTTCGCATCTAGTTCATTTAGTCGTAGTGTTCACTGTACTCAGCCTTTTTTCATTTTTCTTGCTAATTCTATCCTTATATTTATACTAAACAATACTTAAATATTTTTATTATTTAAGCTAAAATCAAAAACAAGATAAAATTATGAAATTTTCTAGAAATTTCAGTTAATATGTGTGGCATTTTTGCCATATATATTTGTTAGTAGTAGTTTTTGTTAGTTAACTTAATTAATTAATTGATTTTACATTTTTCTATTTCAATTAATATATTCTTTTTCTCCAAATTTACACTTATTTGTTAAATTATTTTGTAGTTGTATTCAACTGTGTATTTATAAATAAAAATAATAATTTACAAGTATGTAGAAAAAACAAATGCGTTCATTTTTTTTTTTGGGTATTTTTTTTATTTTTGCAATTAATTTTAAGTTAATTTAAATATATATATGATTTTCTTTATGATATATATTATTTTTCCTACAGTTTTTATTTTTTTTTTTATCTGTGATATTTAAAAATTGTAAATTTATTAACATTTTGCTTTTATCTCACTGATTTATTTATATTGCTTTTGTAATCGTTGTTTCTGTTGTTGTTGTTGTTGATGTTCATGTTATTGTTTTATGTTGGTTGCTTGTTGCGCCACAA
This sequence comes from Drosophila paracracens, assembly GCA_035044025.1. Taxonomy (NCBI): domain Eukaryota; kingdom Metazoa; phylum Arthropoda; class Insecta; order Diptera; family Drosophilidae; genus Drosophila; species Drosophila paracracens. The sequence goes on along the minus strand of JAWNMN010000435.1, from coordinate 3,754,302 downwards.
TTTCACCCCTAATAAACCCTAAGCCCAAACCCTTACCCCCCATTCCCATTCCCCATCCGTTTTCCGTTACCCACTGATTTTCGAGACGTTTCATTTCGTTCGCAATCTCCATCCCTTATGCCCATATGCCTTTGGTTCGACTGTGTCTTAACCCAACTTATCCATTTCAACTGATGTGTTGCATGCCACATCGGCAGTCAACTGCTGCGGTTGCCACTATTTCATATTTTGAGTGATTGCTTTTGGTAATACAGCCTGTATCCTGGCTAACCGGTATGTGCTTCAGCCCAACAGATGGTTGCACGCAATCTTTGATGCATGTGCATGTGCAGAATGACACTGGCAAAGCAAACACAACATCAGCAAAAACCAAACCAATGGATAACGATAGGCAGACAGACAGATCTCGTGTGGCATTTGACAGGCGAACTAGGCAACTTTGATAGATGGCTCCAAAAGCAATTAACACGACCCACTGCGGCTTCGAGCCATGTTGCCATTTTGTTATCATCCATTTCCCGCTTCATTAGCCGCGGATAACAAAAAAACGAACCGCACTTGAATGCCTGCAAAAACAGTGAAAATGTCACACAATTACGCATCCCTTACTCCCCCACGAAGCGCTTTTCCCATTTGCCATTTTATGTAGCCAATTATGCAATGATATTTCCCAAGACAAAAGTTTGCCGTTCTTCTGCCTTTTGCAAGTCAGCTTTCCATGCTTTTTGTGGGCGGCTATGTAATCAATAAATATTGCTGCACTGTTCAGACCAAGTTCAGCTGGTATATTTTGGTGATACTATATACAACAATTGAGTACATTAGCTGACTGAAGGGTATTTAGGGGTATATATAGAGTTACATATTCGAAAGCAATTTATAAATTAAATTTATTAATGAAATACAATATTTGTGTATGAAATCAATATAGAAAATAATGACTATAATATTTTTACAAATTGTTGCACGCATTTTTTTTGTTCTGCAAGTTATTGACCACTTTTGTAGACCACTTTTCCAAGAATCAAAGTACTCCCATTTCCAAGAAGAGCAATTCCAAGTCTTTTAGAAATTTCTCGTTATTGCTGGTCTTGCTTACAAAAAAAAAAAAGAATAGAGTGGAAACTGAAACATAAATAGAAATAAGAAAGAGTAAAGAGTAAAGAAAAGTGAAACACTCTCGTGCTAAACTCACTTATCAAAATTGCATTTACTGGTCGCATGGTTGGCCTGGCATTGATTTGATTCAGTTGCTCGAAGTATCAGTCAAGATGCTGCTGCTGTTCTGTGGTTCTAAAAATGCACATCAAAAGAAGCCTTGGCTTCGCTACTCAATGCTGTTCAGATGAGGTGGAGAAAAGATTTCACAAGTTCCACCCCCTATCAGCCCACCCACTAATGTCTGACCTCAATGCTGCTGTACTACTATTTGCAAAACTAAAACACATAATTAGTGCAGCGTAATGATGTTGATACCCTGTAATTCCACATTTTCTCAGTATACCAGGCTGCTGGCTACTTCTGTGACAAATCATATGATGTTGGCCAAAGCTATAAGAAACAGTTTATAATTATTGTGTAAATGGTTTAGCTTTACCGAGTATTTTTGAAATATACACTCCAAACCACTAATAATTCATGCTTCGACACTTTCTATTAGTTCCGGTCTACTTATTTTTATTTTAAACCGTAAACGCACAATTTTGGCTTTTTTGCCAAGCAAACAGTCAAAGGTTTTCAGTTTTTGCTTCAATAATTTCAAAAGTGTTTCTGCGTCTGTGAAATTTTAATTACTATAAGTGAACAACGTCTCGAGAACTCTTGATTAATGTATTATTTTTGCATTGGTAGCCTTTCAATGGCAGACTCTGAAATATTTTCCACACATGTTACACACGACACCTACATACATACAGTGGCGGACACCTTATTTGGAGCAAGGTCAAAGAAAAAAAGTAATTGCCTGCCATAAACAACTCATTCATTATTCTTCAAAAATTCCAAAGACCGATCGTACATATATTAACCACCAATATGAATGGATGACCCCCATAAACTGTGGTTTCCTCACCTGCTATGTTGGATTATGTAAAAAAGTACCCTTTTTTAGGGAAAATTTTATTTGTACCGGGTACATTGTGGACACCTGGGTGCCATAAAACCCGGATTTTTTACCCAAAGTTGAATATATTCGGTATAAATAGATCAATCCTTCGACGTCAGTTTAGTTATATCCTGCATCTCGAGTGCAACAAGCCAATAAGGACTATGGGCAAACGGACTACCATTGAACTACGGAAACTGATCCTGGAACACCACAAAAACGGATACACACATCGCCAAATAGCTGAAATGGTCAGTCTGAGCAACTCAACTGTGAATATCATCATTTGGCGCTTCGTCGACGCCAATCGGATTAAGGACAAGGCCAGAATGGCACCTAACTAGATTTTCACCGAAGAGGAGGAGCAAAAGATCACCAGGATAATAAGGGGATCTCCCAAGCTATCGGCTCCAAAAGTGGCTCCACAGGTGCAGGATGAATTGGGGAAAAAGTGCTGTGTGGAAACTGTGCTCAGGTTTCTGCGTACACATGACTTTAATGCCCGAGTTCCACGGAAAAAGCAATTTATAAGCGTGAAAAATAAAGGGACTTGGATGACGTTCGCCAAAACCACTTGGACAAGGATTTGGAGTTCTGGAACACTGTTATATTTGCAGATGAGTCCAAAATCACCATATTTGACTCGGACGGACGGAGTTCTGAGTGGCGACAGCCCACTACTGAGCTGAATCCCAAACACGTAAAGGCAACAGTCAAGCATGGTGGAGGAAGTGACATTGCATGGGTATGTATCTCGTCAGCCGGATTCGGGAATTTTGTGATTTTTGGAACAACAATGGACAAGAATGTGTACTTCAACATACTAAAGGAAAATTTACTCCAAAGTGCCAAGAAGCTAGGAACCCGACGTACTTTCCGGCTTGACCAGGACAACGATCCCAAGCATAAGGCCAAGATAGTACAGTCCTGGCTCAACAGGAACTGCCCCCACATGATAATTCCGCCGGCCCAGTTTCCAGATTTAAATGTCATTGTGAATTTGTGGGCTCTGCTGGAAAATAACATCCGGAAGCACAGCATATCCAGCAAAGAAGACCTCAAACCTGCTCTGCGGGATGAGTGGAGTAGAATCAGCCCAGAAGCTACCAGGAAGCTGGTATCTTCCATGAATAATAGGTTAAGGGAAGTAGTTAAGGCTAGAGGATATAATACTAAGTATTAACATTCGTATTTAAGTTTTATACGCCAAATATATTATTTTATTTATACTCATCCAAATGAAGCGGATCTCTAAAAGTAGGCAACATTTTTATAATCATACCTAGCAGGTGGGGAAACCCCAGTGTATTGGGGTCATTTACTAATTTTGGTGGTTAATATATGTACCTACCATCGGTCTTTGGAATTTTTGAAAAATAATGAATGAGTAGCTTATGGCAGGCAATTACTTTTTTTCTTTGACCTTGCTCCAAATAAGGTGTCCGCCACTGTATATACTCGTACATATATAAATATATATTTTTCTGACCATTTTTGGCAAAGTCACCTTGTTAGGATAGTCGCCCTTTGCTCTTTTGGGTGGAGCATTTGGTTGCTGGCACTTTGTCGCAGCCGCAGCTCATTTCGTTTTAAATTTAATTAGAGCAAAGTTTAGCCAACCACAGAGGGGAGAGAGGGCGGCTGGGTACTGACCCAATGGCAATGGCAATGGCAGTGGCAACTGCAGCTTTTCCAAGTAATTGTGGCAACTTTTCTTCGGTTTGGCTTGAAACTTGCAACTTGCCACATTTTCGTGCAGAACTTGAGCCATTACTGTTGGCTTTACTTTGGCTCTGGAAGTTTATTAGCAAAATCAAGTGTTGGACTCGGTAATCGGCGAGTGGCACATACATTTTTATTTGCTAACACTATTAGAAATGGTTAAACACTACAAATTTTACGGTCTACAGATTATAATGTTGTACTCTTCTCTATATATATTCCAGCAAATCACGATTGGCATCCACTCTGGCGAAGTGGTCACCGGCGTCATTGGGAATCGTGTGCCCCGTTATTGCCTCTTTGGCAACACAGTCAACCTAACGAGTCGCACGGAAACCACCGGTGTGCCCGGTCGCATCAACATCAGCGAGGATACCTATCGGTGAGTGTGCGAGTACAAAACACTTAATAGCTAGCTAGCTAAGCGTTGAGGGTTGAGGGTTCTTCTTTCTATTGGCCTTTGTGGCAGCCACATAGGCGGCAACAGCTGCCTGTTCGGCCTCCTCGGTAATGGCGCCATCGCTGGTGGCCACAAAGGCAGCGACTGCCGCCTTCTCCGCATCGGTGACCGCCTCCAGCAGCTGCAATTGATTATCGCTCTCATCGTCCGAATCGCTCTCCTCCCCGCTGCTGCTGATGGTCTCCAATCTCTGCACGGCATTTGTCAGCTTAGCCATTGGATTCGCTCGCGAAGGTGGCGCTTGCTGCTGCTGCTGTGGCTGCTGCATCTCGGGTCCGCCCAGCTCCTCTGTTAGGTCAATATAGCGTTGCAGTCGCAGCGGCAACCGCAACGTATCGATGCCATTTGGGAGCTGATTACATTCCCGCAATATATCACGAATACGACAGCTGAAGCAAGGGCGAGAGAAAATAGACAGAAAATAAATAATTAAAAATTGTCACTTAAGTGAACCGGAAATGGGAAACATTGCCTTTAGTGCAGTCAGAGTATTAGAAATATTATTTTTATTATCAGCCAGGAAATGAAACAGATATTGAGGAAACTTTTCAACAAAAGTACTTGATCTGCTGATAAACTTAAACTTGAGATAAATGATTACATTTTCATCTAAGATTTTATTCACTCTAATTGGATTTAAGTAATTTAAAACATGCTTATCTAAAAGATAAAAAAACACTCATATTTATATTTTTAGTAGTAGAAGTATTTTCCACCGTTTCACAAACTTTCTGTTTGTGCATGAAAGATAGTTTCACTTGACAGTTTAACTTGTTGTTTTTTTATATTTCTTTTGAACAAAAAAGTCTCAGTTTGACATTTTTTGGCGCGCGTGCTGGCTGTCAATCTTTTTAGGCTACGTATTTCATAAATTAATTTAAGTTTCATATAATAAGCTGATATAGAATGCAGCAAAACAAAAAAAATAATATATATACATATATATAGATATATAAATGAACTGACAAGACTGAGCAAAGTTCATGTGCTTAAAACTTTCGATGTAGCAGAATTTCTATAAACTTTACTTGCGCCAACAAAGTTGCGCTCTTTTCAGTGCAGCACTCAAAACAGAAACAAAAACTAAGCCAAACTCACAAAAGAAAAAAACGGAATAAGAGGAGTTCAAGTACCGGAAATTGTGTGCGGATTTTTCTTGATTCTTTTTTTTTATTTTATTCGTGTACTTTCTCACTTGATTCGGAGGCAATCAAGCGTCTTTGAGGCACAGTGAAAGCTGTTTTTTCAGACAGCCCAGAGCACAACTTTCTGTGCGAGTGCACATGAGTATGCGAATTCTTGTGTGATTTTTCTTAAAAGTTGAAAGAAAAAAAGGCGGAGAAAGGGAAGAATTTGAGATCATAAAATGCGACATCAGCTTTAAAATATGCTAATCTGTCGCTTAAGCTGTTCGACGCCATAAACAGTTGCCTGCTCTGGGGTTCAACTTTTTATGATGCCGTTAATTTGTGTTGTCAACATTATTGAGGGCTGCAAATGATGTGCGCCCTTTGTTTTTGGTCACTTTACGAGCCGCCACCAATCAACGCAGCCAGTCCCCAAGCACCAGCTACTAAGCGGCCATAAACAAAAAAATAACTCCCGGTTATCGCGGCTTAGACTCTCAATATAATTTGCCCAGACCGAGAAAGAAATTGAAAAAGAACTTGCATAGCTAAATAAATTCCACCTGCAGGAGTGAAAAATAAATAAACCCAACAGCAGCAATAAAAACCGGATTCGCAATCGACAACTAAAAGTGGCCGTCAATGCAATGCATATATGCACATGTATGTATATGCATTGAGTTCAGAGAGACATATATAATATATACATATATATATGCACACACATATTTCACATTCACGTCCAGTTTAATGTAGTCCGATTTGACAGCCTTTTCAAAGCGCAACCAGGAAAAAACTGGCAGAAAAAATACATATATCGAAAGAATGATTAACTAAAAGTTTACCTATAAACTAGATTAAATTGCGCACACTATTTATTGTTAAATATATATATACTATATACTATTGGGCTATTTATATAATGTCGCCCCTAAACTTATGGACTAACTTCCACCTGTATGTCAACCTTGGCAAGTGTTGCCTTTTCTGTTACTTCTCCATGCCCAAAATGAATTGTTTGCCAGCATAGCCTTTTCGGGCCCATTCCAGCTTGCAGGGCATAGAAAACACACACGCAGAGCACAAGTGAATTGTGGGCGGTTGGGGGTTGGGTGGCGAAATTTTGTTGTGACACGTGAATGGGCAAACGACAAACACGCGAACCAAGTACAACAAAAACAATCAGTTGGGGGTCAAAACGTTTGTCAGCCCCACTGAAATCCGATCCGATCCGATCCGAAAATGGGCAACGGCACAAACTTTTGTGCTAACTTATCAAATTAGTAAATAGGTTGACAGTTTATCGATTAAATACCGAGTACTAATCAAATTTGTAACGTAATTCAATTAAATTTGGCCAACAGCTGATGGGCTAGTTGGTCTCGATTCGGTCATATCTTTGGTATGGATTTCACGCAACTTTGCGCATTTGCTTAAGTTGCGACAAAGTCGATTGGTCGCAAGGGTCATGCTGAGGCCACGAGATTGACATAATAGACAAAAGACAAAGCGAATTTGCAGTAAGCCTAATCACAAAAGCGACCAAAACGAAAAACCAGTAAATTTTCATGCTAAAAGTTGGACGATTTCACGTCGACAGTTGCCGCTTTGACAAACTGTCTGTCAATCAGACGCCGAAGTGAAGTCGACTTTGCGCTTATTAAATTTTCCAAGCTTATCACAGGGAAAACTGTAAGAGCCGTCAGCAACAACCAGCAACAGCATCACCAAAATAATTAAATAAAAAACAATGCTTAACTTCGTTGCCAACCGTCAGCAGTCCACACTGCTTACACACTGCTTACAAAGACAAATGGACAGTATGCTTAGGTATAGGAAAATTCGGTTTCTAAGTTGATAATTACCGGCAGAAATGACACAAAGTCGGCACGCCATAGACCTGTTCCTTGGCAATGATTTTATCCCTTAAGAGTTGCATATAGCGCTCGAAAAAAACTTGACGTCTCGCCCCATAATTTATAGGCTGCAAAGAGAGGAGAAGTGAGGTTGTGAGGGGATGACAAGTAAAGAGTTAAGTTTGTGGCAATAAAGACAGACAGCTGATGTCCCGCATGTGAAGCTTGTGTCAGTTGTCAGACAGCCAAATTGATAAAGATATTGTTGGCAAAAAAATAAATAAATAAATAAATAATTTTCAATGTGCTTTTCGCTGACCTGAAGAAAAATAATAACAGAAATTTAACTGTAAAAATGTAATGTTGCCACTCACCAGAATAAAGGGAATTTCGATCATGGCCAGATTGCGCATAAGTATGTTGAGGCAGAGAACTAGCTCGTAATTGTAATTGCGTCCGTCCTCGATGAGTTTGTCGAGCAGCGCTATTATCACGGAGGTGCCCCCGTCTGGTGGCAATGGCGAGGCACCGTATCTGCAATGATAAGCGGTCACGAAACTGTGGCGAACTGGTAGCTACGTGCAACGAGCTGCTTGCCAGCTGCCAGCTGAAGCACGTATTTGGTTGGGTTGCGGTTCGGGGTCGAATGCTCTGCGGCTGTTAACTGTAATTTGTAGACGACATTTCTCAGCCTGCACTCAAGTGGGTGGTTTGGTGGTTTTTGGCTGGCGACTCAAATTTGTGCTCCCACTCCAGTTTGGGGACAAAGACAGGTAACTGGTAACAAATGGTCCTAGCCATGATAAGCAGCATGTGCAAATGAAATAATGAACTTTGCACAGTTCGCGGGTAGTTGATGTTCTGTCATATGCACACACACACACACACATACACTGAGAGAGAGAGGGGGAGACGGACCAACATTGCTTATGATGTACTGTGGTAAATTGCAAATGAAGTGCAAATGTGGCAGGTCCCGCCCCACGGCAAATAGTTAATGTTGAATCACATCAGAGTTGTCACATTTAAAATTGAAAATGTTTCTCACAATGTCTGATTGCGCTTCATTTTCTTTTCATTTGCATTTGGCTCCGATAAGCTGCTTGATGTATTATAATGAATTTATTTAAGCACCTAGACAAAAGCTTTGTATAATGAGAGCATTTCCACTGAAGTCAAATGTCAAGGATATTTAAATCAAAGGTGTTCTTTGTTGAATACCAAAGTCAAAAATGATATAAAAAACCTATTCAAGCTTCAAAGAAGTTTTTTTTATATTAGCTAACATTTTTATTTCATCTTTTCCAATTTAAAAAATTGACTGCAAACTATAATTATCGTTATTCAAAAAATAAATTCAAAATATCACATTTACAATTAAATTAAATTATCAAAACAGATTCACTAATTAGAAACTAAGAATGAATTAGCTAGCCAACCTTGTGTGGCTGCTCAGCAATGCTATTTGTGTTGCAAGCAACAGCGCCGCTTGTGGCAGCATCATTGCTCAGCACAAAGCGCTCATGGGGCAACTCTGCGTCCGAAATGAGGCAACGCGAAAATGGTGAATTTATGAGATAATCTAGAGCCAAATGGGAATTTCAGTTGACGTCTCGTTTACATACGGTTTCTTTACTTTGTTTACTTAACACTTTTGTAACATATTTAAAAAATATAAATTATTTATTTAGTAATCAAGTTTAACCAGGTCATGTCACCCATACCTAATCGGATATGTTAAGGCTTCTGTTTTCCAACTTTATGTTTTCCAACTCTATATTTAACGACTTATGCCAGTTGATAGGATTTTGTAACATCTTTTACAACTTTTATTATTTATTTATTTATTCGTGGGATTCAAGAATGGTTGAATTCTGATTTAACTATCAAATATAAATGCACATATTGTTGCCACAAAGTTAGCTGCAACTTTTTAGATTATTATTTAAAACTAAATATATAATGGCGATTTTTAACAGGAAATACTTATATATAGCAAACTTCGATTTGTCAGATTGTGGACGTTATTAGCAGTAAACATTTTTGCCGCAAGAAGTTAGAAAATAAAAGATAAGCTTTTACTTATGCCTGTATATCTTCAACACATAAATACAATCTCCAGACCCATTAGATAAAATCTTCTTTACACCAATCTTTGCCAGTATACCTCCACTAGCATAATTCACCAACCCACGGAATGTAGAACTATCCCATTCTTCAACTTTAGCAGCTATGTACTGATTCATAGTCTTGGTAAGAATAAAGTTTCTACCACGTTCTCTACACTTCATGGTAGCACGCATACCAGCTATTAACACCACCTCAGTTAAGGAACCAACTAGGTGAAATCCTCCTGGCTGACAACTTGTGTTTAGGATATTCATGGCTTCAACCATGTTTTCCTTGCTTGGTGTGGCATAATCTCCAAGATTGAAGAGAACCCTAGTGATTGGGATAATATCAGCCTTAGAAAATATAGATTCTGCTAGAGGTGTCAAAACTGCACTATTGTCAGCCATGCAATCAAATATAACATGCATCCATGATCCTAAGATGGAAGTGGCTAACAATCCGGCTTGCTTCATTGTTAAAACTATGCTTTTAGGCTCTCTTTCAGTTGCCTTTGGCTGTCTCTGGGGAGGTGTGCAATTAATGAATGTTGCAATGAACACATATGCTTCTTTCAGTTGAAGCCTCCATATATTCTTCCTGTTCTTCCTGGAGTCTGGCCCAATCTTGTAGAGTACTTCTGCAGCAAATGCTAGGGCAATAGACTTCACTTCTCGTCCAGGGGTAGTACTGAAATCGGGGCACACCTTCATGAATTCATCCTTCAGATCATTAAAGTTAAAGGTTGGTACACCATATTCCTTAACGAACTCTATGGCAGACATAGGAGTGAGATCTATCTTCTCCATAAGGTGGTCCTTGATATCTTCAGCAACAGTTGGCTCCAGGCGCATGCAAAATATGGTAGGCATGGTTGTTAGGGTATATTATAGATAGGGCTGAATACAACACGTGTAAGATTTCACTTAGGTCAATTTGTAGCTCTTCACTAATGATCACACCAAATTGCTTTAAAGTGGTCTTTATTTTTCCACTCAGTTCAACGACAGTGTATGTATGAATATACTGAGGCTCTAAAAGACACTGCCATTATTGAGAAAAAATGCATGGCTTATATACAGAATTCTTAGACGATAATGTTTGCTTTGGATTCGTTAAGCTATTTACGAGCTGACCTTAACAATCAATAGTTATATACTTGTATGCGTGTACAGATACCATGGGATTAAGATTATCTTATTTACGACGCTGCCTGTGATACACTATCTGCTAACTGCAGGCCGCTCGACAGATGCTGTGAACATTTTCTAATCACAACCCATGGCTTGGGTGTAGCTTATTTTCTGTGTATATTTATATGAACCTAAACAGACAGTTATTAAGCTCCCTGACAGCCAGCTGTTGGGATGGCTTAAGTACCTGGGTCAACCGGTGGAACATCTGCGTCAATGAGAACAAGTCTCAGCACTGTACGTTTGCGCTCAGGAGTGGTAACTGTCCAACCGTCCGACTCAACAGCACGGTCATACCTCAGGAGAACCATGTTCGCTACCTGGGTATGTATCTGGACAGGAAACTTACCTGGCGCAAACACATACAGATCTCCGCAGCAGCGTGTAGACCCAAAAGGGCGAAACTCAACTGGTGAAGTCATCCAGCAAACTCAGCTTGAGCAACAAGCTGCTGGTGTACAGGAGCACCATCGTGCCCACATGGACATATGGGATCCCATTTTGGGGCACAGCGGCAAAATCTTGGGTTAACCACATTCAAGTTCTGCAGAACAAGGTGCTAAGAGACATCTCTGTTAAATGATTAACTAATTAAAATAAATTGCAACATTAAAAAAAAAAAAAAAAAAAAAGTCTGCAAAATATTATTATTATTATTCAAAAAATAAATTCAAAATATCACATTTAAAATTAAATTAAATTATCAAAACAGATTCACTAATTAGAAACTCAGAATGAAAATAATCCATAATCCAAAAATAAAACACTTTGTTGAGTATTTATGAGAAACTGAATATTATATATACTCCATGCATATTTATGATCCATAAACAGTTTCACATTCACAACAGCAATTTGTATATTTCCGCCAATTTAAAATGAGAATGCAGCAAAGCAAAAAATTGCTCGCAAATGAAAAGCACAATTTATGCCAAATCGGGCAGCAGGCAGCAGCAACAAAAATAAATAACAACAGGCAATCTACAATAGACTGATAAGTGACCCCATAAACTAACCCTCTCTCTCTTCCAACCCCTCGCTCTTCGCCAACCCCTCTCTCTCTCTCTCTTCCATTTGTAAATCAATCGTTGGCATTGCATTTTACCATGCAATTCACGTATCTCGACAATTTGCTACCATTTGAAAACTGATTGTAAACTTATGTTTAGAGTCTGTTTATATATGTATATGGCAAGTGGATAGCGAGTAATGGAATGAATTATAAATAAGTAAATAATAAATAAATGAAAAAAAGGCTATACACAATTTTATATCGATTTTACTGAAGTTTGGGATTGATGTTTTGAATTAGATAAGATAGATAATCAATGAGAGAAAATAAATTTACCACATTTGGCAAATGGTGTTTTCATTTTGCAAAGATGGAATGTCCGATTATTTAAAGACTTTAAGATTCTCGTGAAAATCCACAATAACATAAAATTACACGATTTTTAATCGATTATATACAATAATATTTAAGTAATTTTCGATCGCTTAAGTTTATACCTTACAATTTCATCAACCGGAAAGTCTCTAAGTCTGGAGTTATTTTTTGCAGCAGCTGGTATTTTATTCTAAAGCAGATCAAGTGTTTTCGAGTTGGCACAATTTGCAATAAGTTGTGAGTTTGTTGTTGTAATTGCATTTGTCATTTCTGATTTCTTTTTTATTCCCTTTGAGTGCAATCAATATTATAATTTAATGCAAAAACATACTTTTTGGCGCAGCATCAAAAATTGAACACGCTGCTTCAGTTGCCAAAAAAAAAAAAAAACAGCTGAACATGCAACGAGGCGTGGCTGCAGTTGCAAGAGCAACAAACAACAAGAACGACAACAACAAAACAAGAACAACAACCACACTGATAGCAAATGCACATCGAGCAATATCAAGTTATGCGACAATAAATTGCCAACCGCAGAGGCAGCGACGAACTGAACACATTTTCAAGGCTGACAACCATTTGAAACTGCTAACGTTTTCATATAAATTTCATAAAAGTTTCATAGCTACACTCAGACAAAAAACTGTGTTACAAATTTAACATGTATGGATTTCCCAACATTTTGTTTGTGTATTTAAAATGAGTCAAGAGCCATCATTTAATTTCAGTTTTAGATGAGTTCATAAGTAGACTACGAGCTTAGAAGTAATCATACTTAATTAAATTATGCTCAACTTCTGGATTTAGAAAAACGAAACTCAAATAAAAAATATTTTCTGTTGTCCACAATATTCAAAAAAAGAAACTAAAATAAGAAATACTTCGTATTGTCTACAATTTTATAAATTTTGTCTACTTTTGACAGCATTTGCAATTTTTGTAGCACAATTAGCTCAACTTTTTTTGTAAGTGTACCAATCTTGATGTTTTTGCTGCTTTCACTGTCATTGACTGCACACAAGTCGCAAGTTTTGTGGCAGGCAGGCAGGCAGCCTGCGTCGGCCCTGAGACAGAGAGGAGACACACTCGCGTCGCCTTGTCATGCAAATTCAGTTTGGCAGCGACTTTCATATTTAATGTTAATATTTGCATCCGAGAGGCGGGTGGCAATGACGCTGTCAAGGGGCGTGTCATTGTCAGTCCAACCACTTGATTATGCTAAGCGTTGCATAGAGTTTTATGTTGCATACATCAAGGCATCTTGCTCCTCACTCTCTCTCAGTCACTCTTCCTCAACTCACCACACAAGTGCCATCAAGCTTTGCATATTTTTTGCGCTAATTGAAGTGGCTGACAAGACACAAATCCCTTTCTTTGCTCCATCCACATCCTTACCTGAGTAGTATCAGCAACACTTCGGGCGCATTTGCTTGCAACGCAATGCGAAGGGGCGATGAGCGTCCGCAGGACTCGATGGGCACATCAATGAATCTGCAAAATGGCCAGATAAATACATAGTTGGTTAAATATGACCGGATAAGTGGCTAGTGCTTGGCTCAATATCTGTGAACCAGAACAATCCTTGAAAGGCAACCCAACTGGGAAACCTACATTAGCCCAAACAGAACAAAATGAGTTCCACTTTAGGGAACAGGGAAGCAGGGAAGCAGTGAAGCAGGGGCTAACTGCTAAGTGCCAAAGGAAAATAAAGATGCTCGCTTGTTGCTTGTTGCCTGTCGCCTGTCGCCTATTGTCACATTTTCGGTTATGTTCTGCTTTTTTCTGGCTTTTTACTACCCTTGCTGAGGGTGCTTTTATTTTGTCGTCAAGTGCGTAATTACATTCTCGGCTTGCAGTAAATCTTGCAACAATTTACATTTTAATAACCCCAGAAATTTTACGTTCAACATTTTACATTTTATTTTATTTGTTATATTTTAAATTTTAACTTAAGGATTCCATTTACCTTTACATTAATTATTTTCATTTGGTTAATTTAATGTTCTTTTTTTTGGTTTATTTTAATCAAGTCTAAATTAAATATTTTTCGTGATATATTTTTCGAAATCGGACTGATCAGACTATTATATTATGTAAATGGACAAGTCGCAAGACAACTTCTTGTTTGAAAAACTTATGTTGTTAAGATAGGATATCTAAACCCTCTGGGGCCAAAACCGCCTTTGGTCGGCCTAATTTTATTGTCGCACTTATTCGCTTATCTTAAAAAGGCTGCAAAAATGTCGTTAGCACTTTTTGGGCTTTCAGGACTCGCAAAAACAGGACTAAAACCTTTATTCCCAACGGCGACAAAATTAGATATATGTTTTATTATTTTGAAATTTCTACTTTTCTTAAATTAAATTTTGTTTTTGGGGTTCTTCAAGTTAGTTTTCCCAAAAAAAATTACAAGAGGTTAACTGGGTTCATTTAATAAATCAGAAATATATTTTTATGTCAGGGTGTGTAATGTTCTGCTTGTCGTACATATCTCTTCTTGCTCGCCTTCTTTTTTTTGAGAGTAATTGTCTGTCAACTTGTCCATAGGGTGCAGAGCTTCAATATTGCGTATACGCAGCGTTGTTAGAGGGCGTTTAGCTCCATTGAGCCATTAGCATGTACACCGTATGCACTTCAAGCGCTTTGCGCCACATGCCAAACAAAGAAAAACGCACAAGAGTGTGTGTGAGTGTGTGTGTGAGTGTGCGTTGTGTGTTTGTGTGTTACTTGCTGTGCTGCTTTAATGACTACGCATAAAAGTGGGCAAATAAAAGCCCAAAAGCCCCAATAAAGCGACAGCAACGCATATGCAGGTGATTTACCCACACACACATATCACACGCACACACACGTCCACACACACACATACAACAACCCACACTTTCAGGGACATGGCTCTGTTGAGCAGGTGATAAGCGAATTTAACGTTCTACGCACTTTCAGTTGCAAAGTTCTGTGCAAATTAATTTACAGCTTAGCAGCACTTTGGTGTGGCCAGTTAACACATTAAATTCGACTTTGTGACCAACTAGCAACATTGGCCATAATTATAAGTAGACAGTAGGCTAAGACCATTAGCTTAAGCAACAGGTAGTTGCTTTAAAATATATCAGATTACTCTTCACTTATGCTACTCATAACCAGAAAGCTAGGCTTCCACAACATGCATTTAATTATTTAAACAGACTTTTAAAACATTCAGCCACTAAATATTTAAATGTCTTAAACTGAAAGCCATAGAAGCCGGCGCTGTTTAAAATGTGCTAATTATTAAGAACCGTTTATGGTTATTATAGATAATGTTCGCATCGTTTCTCTGGCATCACTTTGCATTCAACGAAACAGCTTATAATAAAAACTAATATTATTATTATGATAACTGCTTTGTATATTGTAGTAAAAAGAAGTGGGAATGCTGCAGTCGGGCATAAGCGACTGCAGAATACTCTGACTTACACTTTCAGATATATTGAAAATTTTATGGGTACCTACAGACGGATAACTCTTGTGACTCTAGCTCAAATACTGTGGAAGATATAGGCATTTCTGATTTGTAGAAAAAGAGAGGCTTGAGATAGTGGAGTGCCCATCTCTAAAGGATGTTGCCCACAAGATACGGACAAAATTTGATGGCCATAGTTTACAAATTGTACGAAAATATATTCCAAAAATAAAGTTTCCAGTCTAAAAGCTGTCTAATACCTAAGACTAAGACTAGAAGTAAGGCTTAAATTAGGATTGTTAAGAATTGCTCTCTTATCTAATTGAAAAATACATTTTCCGATTTCAGCTAAAAAAAAAGCCAGAAAAAATTTGCTAGATTTCATCAAGTTTTTATATTCCTTGCTATTTATGTTTGTCCAATGAATTACAAAGAAATTTTCAATTATTATTATGTAAATTTCTTTGAATATGCTGGAAGTAATAATAATATTCGATTTCATCAGCTGCTTACGTCTTTGCTATTAAATTCATTTGTGCAACGTTGCGCATACGTAACAAATATTTGCCGATTCTCTAATAAAGTAAAATTAAAAATAAAGCAATCTATTTTTATTATTGCTTATAAAAACGAATATTTTATATTTGTGCATAAATCATGTTGTAAATGTTATATGAGAAAATTCATTTAGGTATTAATCTATTTATACTCTATATATACGGAATCTTGTTACACATTTGTGACGTTGATTTGTGCAACTTTTAGCGGCACTCAACGCCAATGTTTATAGTGACATTACTTGCCTCCACACACACACACACACTTGCAGATATTAATGCTTGTTCGTTTGTGTTGTTGCTTTGATGGAGACACTGCTTAAGCTCGAGCATCAAGCGAGAGGGCATCATAAATGTGCGCCTAATGTTTGCCAGACAGCTTGTCTCATGCCTGTGTTTATGTATGTGTGATCGTGTATGTGTGTGTGTGTGTGTGGTTCAGCGCTTGAGTGTTGGCCATGTGCGCTTATTACACGCATTTTTGACTTTAATCCTTCGAAGTGTTGGCAAACAAAGCCAAAATAACAAAAGGTTTACATAACTGCCTGTTGGTTTGCAGCTTATCGCAGCACACACACCCACCACAACAAAAGCAAAGCAACGCACACACCCATGTTCATAAATCTCTGGCAGAAAAGCGAAAGAAAGAAACGGAAAAGGAAAATGAAAATGAAAATCAGACAGGCAGCGAGCTGAGCTCATGTTAGAAGTGAAAATCTTAATTATACATGACACCAGCATCAGCCCCGGCAACAGCCAGCGTCTGAGATTGAAAGCCGCAGCGGCCATTGTGCAAATTAATGTCCATGTGTGTGTGTGTGTATGCGAGAGTGTGTGTGTGTATGTGTGCTTGTTAAGTGTCACCAACTTTTACTCAATTATGGCTGACAAACACGCAAAGCGAACAAACAATGCCAGTATGTATTAATTTAATTAAAATCCTTTTATTTGCAATTTTCTTTTGTTTTTTTCTTCTTTTTTCTTCTTTTTTTTTGCTTTCCTGCCTTACACTGAATTTTCCCAATGGGATCCCAGCAACAGGCGCTGCTGGGCCTTTGTTCTGTCATTTAAGCCAGCCATTCATTAAATTTGCTTCAATTTCCCAGGCTTTATCTGCACGGCTCTAAATATTCGAAACGCTTTCCGGTTTCAGCCATATTTACATTCAATTCCTGCTTTGCTGCTCAAAATGTTTACTTAAATTGCGATTTAGTTTCAAACTACATAAATTTCGATGTTTTCTTTAACAAACAATTTAATATAATTATTGGGAAATATCTTGCAAAAATTTAATTAAAATTATTCTGCAGCAAACTTTGTGCTGAACTTGCCACACTTGTCGGAAACGAATATTTATCTTTGCCCGTGGCATGCCAAGCAGCAAAACTAAAAACATTCGCCTTTTGTGGATATTGTCTTTTTGAGTTTTACTTAAGCTAGCAAAATTAATTTAAATGTAAAATATTTCGCTAAGTTTAATTAAAATTATTAATATTCTCAATTAGCTAGACTAGAAAACTTTAGGCCGAAAAGCAGCTTTGACTGTTTCCAAGCCACAAAAATAACAGAAGGAAAACAAAAAACAACAAAATGTAGTTTGCGATTGTCAACTTGAAAGTCATTCTATGAGCACTTGCCACATTTAGAACAAAGCCACAAAAATGTTTTTTGTTTTTTTTACCTTGAGCCATAAATTTGGTATGCTGTCAACTTACCTGAGCTGGCGCTCCTGCTCGAATCGCGGTATCCACACGGGCAATGTCAGCTTTTCGCGTGTTGCATGCTTCAGAAAATAAACCATGGCGCGCACATTCTCATGCTATCAGGTGGAAAAACAAAAGAAGCTTTCGCTTTATACATATATACTATAAGTGTGAGTGCTTGCAACATATAGCTTACCTGATCCTGAAAATCGCTACGCCAGCCGGCTATAAAGTGCGGTGCATGTGGCCCAAAAAGTGCACCCAAAAAGATGCGCTCGAATGTCTTCTCGCACTCATAAATAGCCACTAAGCAAGGGGAGAGAATGCGAGAAAAAGAGAGAGAGAGAGAGATACAGTCAGAGAAAGAGATAGTATGGCAATTATGATATAACGCTCCACAAGGAGTCGCAGCAAACAAATAAAGCAAAGTAAGCAGCTGCACTTGTTGACAGTATTTTTATTTTTTGTTTTTTGTTGTGTTGGCCACACGCTTGCCGGATGTGGCGGCTGCCACAAAATGAACTCACAGCACCAGCAACAAAGCAAACGCGCAACGGAAACTTGCAAAATTTCAGCAGCCAAAAACCAAAATGAAAAAATCGCGTATTTTTATATAAACGTAGGGTTGAGAGTAGCTGGTCTCTGAATGTGTGTAACGTAAATCGCACGCTCCACAAGAGGTACTTGCAACATTTTGACTGCGGCTGCACGCGCGGAAATTTTCACTCTAAAAAAAGAAAATCCATATTTTCCAATGGAGTTTTCACTAACTTTGCAATACTCTGTTTCTGTTTGTAGGACAACTCAAAACTCCAAGAGCTCTTACTAGAAATATGACTTTAAAAAATCTGTCTTTAAAATAGTGTGAAGTATTTGAATTATTTTAAATATGTTGTTTTATTCATACACCACAAAGTTTAAGCCTCTGTATAAGCCTGGTGGGGCATCCAGCTAACATAATAATTACACCACGTATTTTGTACTGTGGATTATATCGTAATATAACGCTAAAAAACAACAGAAAATTAATATAAAAAAAACATTATGTATTCCTTGAGCTAAGTCAAGGTCTTATCGATTTTCCAGCACCCTGTTGACTTGTAACAATAATCTTTAAACTTTCCTGGTAAAAAATTAAATAAGCCAACAAGCAAAGATGGCTCAAAACTCCTTCTCTGGTATCAGAGTACAAAAATCGCAAGTTTTACCACTTGGCGTGTCATATGCACAGTGGGCGTAAGCACACACACACACACAAAAACAAACACACCCACACACACGACACACACACACGCAGGCGATGTATAGTTAGCTTGGAGGCAAGGCACACCATTAATTCCGTTAGTCTTGGGGCTGTCAAGTTTCACGCAGCATTTTAATTAGAGACAACACACACAGCCTCTGAAGGCATGGCCCAAATAACTTGCAACACTTTGGAGGCACTTTATAAGTTTTACGATGCAACACAGTAGCAACAGGAGCAGTAGCATTAGCAACACTTTCGCCTCTTTTACCTTAACACAATTTCCAGCTGGCAATTAGCAGAAACACGTGATTAAATGAGATTCGTGTGAATCGCGGCTGGTTATTTAAGAGCGTTATAATCTGACTCAAAGCCATAAAATTCATTAAAATATGCAAAACAAAGGGGCATGCCTCAAAGCACACCACACACACACATCTGTATATATATATATATATGTATATATGTTGTGGCATTAAATTATTAAGTTAGTGACTTTGACTTACCCAGCAGCTGCACGACAACCTCGGAGTCGCGTACTCCCCAATCCCAGCAGCAGCGCAGCGCAATATATAAAATGTTGTGATACTTCCCCATGAGGCACACCTGTAAAACAGATTTCCCCTTTACTCATTTACCCCTATGCCATATATCTTTACACAAAACTCATTTGAATTTAAATTAAATGCTTGCATAGGATTTTGACCAGGCACATGTGTTACACAAATTACATTGGAGTTAAGCAGGACTTAAACATTTAGACTTCAATGCTGCCGCCTACAAGGACACAGAAGTACACAAATAGATAAATCTAAACATTTGCATAAATACACGCATTAATTAAACACAAGTAAAAATACCACTTAGACACAAGATTGATTATACATTGGGTCTTATAAATTGTACAAATTTCGAGAATTTTAGCTCCTTAGACGAATAACATAAAAATCAATAAAATAATTAAGAAGGTTATAAGAAAACTGAGCTGGATCGACTTAAACACAAAATATCTACAATATATAGTTAGTAAGAAAACGAAGCCGACTGGAAAAATGTTGGTTCAATTAGTCAAAAATGAAAATAAAAATGTTTTCTTAAATCAAAAATCAAATTCTAAAAATGTGCACACATTTCTTGATTTAAACAGAAAGGGCTGGACAAAAGTGTCGTCTCAATTAGTAAAATCAACAACTATTGTCATACACTGGGTGTAAACACACACACACACACACAAAGACACAGACACACACAGCCACAGACAATAAATAGTTAGCCTCAAGCCTTGGAACACAACTGAAATTTATTGATTATGGTATGAGTTTTGCAGAATTCTCTTGTTTATGAACCCGAAAATAATGAATGGGTTTCTGATTCCTTTATGTGTTTTCTATAGATGCACTTTTTAAAATGCTAGTTTTTAATATAATGGATGCAATAAATGAAATTGGCTGAATTGAAGAGCAGCATTTAAAAGAATTTATGTATATGGATATGGGTAGAAATGTTTGTGTTAAACTAAATAAAAAAAATCGAAGCAAAAGCAGAAGCAGATAATAAGAAGTTAAAATGACCTAGTATGAAAGCTGATTTTTTGTGTCTCTTAAGTTCGTCTCATAATTTAAATATCTAAATTGAGCTTTATGAGATTTCTAGCAAATCTGAAAATCATTTTGGCAAGCCAATTTATCAACTCTCACATGTCCGTTGGCCTCCTTGGCCAGTCGATGGTAACGCAGAGCGGCAACAACCGCCAGGCTGGCAACCTCAGCCGTCTGAACATTTTGTCCCTCGCTGCAGCCCTTGATGATGGCACTCAAATGATCGAGCACATTGCGCCGGGACTGGCGATCGTGGAGACCGTTGCGTGTGATTTGCTCGAAGGTGTGCTCGAAGAAGCACTCGAAGATGTAGTCCATGACCAGTTGGCGTCGTGGTCGTCTGCCACAGCGCTGGTAACTGGCTCGGCTGGTCGCTCGTGGCGCCACCAATGTCCGGAAGCCGTACAAATAGAGCGGCACTGAATGCAGCCAAACCGAAGCCAAATGACGTTTTAATTGACTTACCAACTGCTGCAATGTCAGCAGCAACTGCTGCAAAAACATGACACAATAAAAAAAGAATATTATTATGGAATTTTAATAAACAAACTGATTTAGTTAAAAGCTGCGCAAGACAGAATTCAACCACAAAAAAAAAACACGTTAAGCCAATTTCCGCAGACGCAAGCGAATAAGTTTCGAGGCAACGAAACACCGAAGGAACTTGCTTCAGGGTGAGCTCTCTCTCCTCGCTCTCCCTTTCTCTATCTCTCTCAGTCTCCCTCCCTCCCCTTCTGCTTGCTTTCTCTCTTTATTGATTTTTTCATGCTGGCAACATTGAGCGCAAAAAAACCAAAACATTGGCAATGTGTGCGTAAAAAACGTAAACAAACAAAGTATGGCCGTTATATTTTCATTTAATTAATTCATTGTAAGCGCAATGCAATCAACTAAAATCATTTTTCAAATTTCTTTTACTACTTGTAATCATTTCATAGTGTTTATATTTTCAGTGTTGTTTCTATTTTACATATGTATGCACATACATAGCCGGCTAACAGGTGTTCGTGTGCGAGACGAGCGATTTGAATTTCACAGCTTGCTTTGAGCAGGTCACTCGATAAGTCACTGTGAGAATAATTCGCTAATTCGCCGGCACAATTCACCTAGCATAAAATAGGTTAATTTGCACTGTTCAACAGACGCCAAGCAACTGAAAACAAAGTCGAAATTTTGAATAAACACAAACGCTCAGCTGTTTTTAGCTGCTCACTTTCTCACAATCTCTTGCTCTGCCTCTCCACACTTCTTTCTGTCTCTCTCTCTAAGTATACACGCTCACCTACGCCCATGCACTGTTCCTCTCTTTCTCTCTCCTTGGCCATTTTTCTTTGTGATTTTCAGTCAAAACAGAAGCAGAAGTTCAGTTTGTTATTGCTCAAAGTGCGTAATTGATAAGCGCTTGTAAGTAAGTTTACAGTAACCACCCACCCACACAGACACACTCATATACACACACACACACTCGCACACACACAAATAAACATTGGTTCATCGTTAAAAAACCCAATTGAATTAAAACCACACATTGCAATTTATTTATCGCGTTATAAAATGTTTTTTTTATAAATTCGCCAGGGTGTATTTTAATTTTTTATCATAATGGTTAGCGTACTGTATAAAATTTGTTTGCATACTTCCGGAATGTATTTACATACTAAGTGCACGCTAATATGAGATTATGCAAATTTCTTACTTTTGACGTATTTGGGAATTGAATCAGGA
Source organism: Drosophila paracracens (assembly GCA_035044025.1). Taxonomy (NCBI): domain Eukaryota; kingdom Metazoa; phylum Arthropoda; class Insecta; order Diptera; family Drosophilidae; genus Drosophila; species Drosophila paracracens. The sequence continues at coordinate 3,732,076 of JAWNMN010000435.1, read as the reverse complement.
ATATAATACAGATTTTTATCATATTTGTAAGTCTCGATACACAAATGAGTTTGATAAACGATAATTTCGCGACAAATATGTTTAATTAATCTATAAATAATAATCGTAGAACTCTGATAAGAACAATTAAAACAAATATTGACTTAAATCAGCCGAGAATATAACTTACACCTGGCAACAATAACATTTAAAAATGAAGCAAGCATATTTAAACTTCGGTGCAGCAAATATGCACATTTTTTTCAGGCTACAACTGAAATGCAATTTTTTGCATTAATTAAAAAAAATCATACTTTGAGCACACATTTATATATATCACACATACATTTTTTGTGGATGACTGACAACTTTGGTTATTTGCATATGTCAATTGAATTGTGGATTTATAATTTATTTACGGATTTTTTCTGCATAAACAGAAGCTTTTTATTGGCAGCAAATTGCAATATAACATTTATTTACTGGTTAGTTCAGTAAGTATAATGGAATCCCATCAATTATCGAAATCAAATATTTATATTGCACACGTCTTATTTAAACTGATACCTTAAATATTTATTCGAACAATTACGCAACGGGTTATGAAGACATTAATTAAAACCCATTCAGCTTGGGGGCAAATTATACTGATTGCCTGCTTACATGTGAATCATTCACCTTAATCAGTTGAATAAACACCATTGAGTATTCATTGGCAGATGCTCAACTCTGAGATACTCTGTAGCTAGATCTGAAGTATGAAATGTGAGCAGAAATTTAGAAAATGAAAAAAGCAAACGAAATTTTTAAATTTAATTTGAGAGAGAGAATTAAGGATTTATAATAGAAGGCATATAATTACAAATTTCACTGTTCTCCAGTCAGAATGTAGATTTACTCTGAGTAATCGTATTTGTATAGCTGACGAGTTCTACTTCTAGCTGCCTTACCCCATTACAGGGCCTACAGGGAAAACTAAAATGGAGTTGACCTACTTATATGTATATTATTAAGTACACTATGTAAAATTCGATAAAGGTCATCAATTTGATCTCACATTTCTGATTATATGAACATGCGACACATTCAATTTGTGGTCAAAAGAAGCACTCTGAAAAAGTGGTAAATTGAATTAAATGCGTATGCTATCAGTTATTGAGCACAATAATCGAGAATATCATCCATTCACACACACACACACACACACACATATTGTCGGGGGGTATTTAAATGAAATATTGCGGTTACCCGGAACGGAAACGGAAATGTGACCACAGCAAGTGCAGCACTTGAAGCCAAACCAGTTCAATAATATGCATGAAGGGTGAAAAATGGCAAAATGTGTAATAAATTCGATGCGAAATGCACAATTTGCATACAATTTGCTAACATTTATGTCAGAAAATAAATATATCGTTTGAATCTACAGGTAGAAGTAAAAAAACATTTCTCGTTAAAAACAATAATTAAAATAAAGTTAGATAAGAAACAAAAGTAAAAAGCAAGTAATTTGAAAAACAACCATAAAAGTATCTTTATGAGTTATGTAATTTGAGCTTAAAAGCAATTTTATGAGTTATACAATTCGACTCATAAAGTTGATTTTAAGCATGTTTTCTAGGCATCACAAAGTTTAAAACATCGATTTTGTAGTCGTATAAGATAATGAATTTAATTACTAAAATTTAATGGCAAAATAAAATCAAATCGCATACAAACATTTTCGAGACTCATATATTATTTTATTGTAAAATTTCAAAACGATAAAAACTCTTTTTTCTTAATTAAAGAAGTTTTTTCAAAGATGCCATTTTAAAACTTTTTATCTTAATATTTAACATGTGCGTCATAATCTTGAATCATTATATGGTCTACCAATTTAGGCCATTTATCCTTCAGGATCTTAACTTGAAGGCTATATTAATAATATATAATAATATAGTAATAAATCTTCCTTCTCTTGCTGATCATAGAACCATACACGGATTAATCTAAGTGGAAAAATTTATTCTTTCTAATAAATCAGCCGAGTTAGTTTTGCAGTTTCGATTTCAATTGTCTACTTGTAAAATGCAAATTAAGCGAGCTTTTTATTTATTTTTTATGATAATAAAAAAATGAATTTTGTCTAAAGTTTTATTTTCTTCTGCATTCTTAGAGTACTCATAAAATATACATAGTGCTTGTGAACAATGCCGCATAACTCTCAGGCTAGCACTTAAGTAACCTTATTTGTATGTGGCTCTAATACGACAAGCATTAGCGCAGTACTTGTAATAAATTGGCTAAGCCACGCCCTTATCCCTTGAGGGCGGGGGAGTTCGCATGCATTATGTGAATGTAAAGTGGTCGTAATTTAAATCTCTGTGTGCACTTTGCTGCTGGGGGCAAGCACGCGATTGCCTTAAATCATATCGTGCAACAATACGCAACTAATGCAGGACCAACTTTTGCTGTCTCTTCTTTGCAGGTTGCTCTGCCAGGAGATCAACCAGGATGAGTCCTTTCAGCTGGAGTATCGCGGCCCGGTCATTATGAAGGGCAAGCCGACGCCGATGGACTGCTGGTTCCTGACACGTGCCACCAGCAACACGACCAGTGGCAATGGCAGCCTCGATTCGCCGCTGCTGCAACCCACAACGCCAACGGCGACAACGCAACGTCTGGCCATGGGGCAACATGCGAGTGTCTCACGTACGTCCTCGACGGGTCCTGTGGCGCCAAAGGATGCATAGGAAATGCACAAGCAATGAAATATTATGCTCTAAGGCAAAATCTATGTGTGACTCCTTCGCTGCGACTGTCTGCCTGTCTGTCTGTCTGTCTGTCTATCTGTGTGTGTGACTGTGTCTGTGTGCGTGTGTCCTGGCCACTTAACCACTTCATTTCTATAACTCTGCATTTGTCCTATCTTGGCCCGCATTTGTCCTGTGGAGCAGAAGCAGCAGCAGCAGTTGGCATCAGCAGCGCTTGGCTTCGCTGGCTCGCAAAAGGTAATTTATGTTAATACTCTGCCATCTTCCATCCATTCCATCGTGCAGCTTCCATCTTGCATCTGTACTCTTTCGATTGACGGCACGCCCACACAACTTAGTTTATACACTGATTTACATTTGTACAGCGATTACGCTGCGTATACGTAATTTATGGCATATTTACAACGCTTATTTGTACTGCATAAATCAAAATCGTGTATCTGTTCAAGACGAATTAGCATTATGTATCATTTTCATTTTCAATGCCACTTGGCGATATCTCTATGAACATTTGCCATTAGTTAAAGTGTTGTTTGTCATTTGAGAACTCTAAACAAGGATTGCACATACAAGAAAACACATCCTGCTTGCTGTTGTTTGCCCAAGTCTCTGTGCTTATGCAGCAAACTAGATAAGTCCAAAACAACTCAATATAAAAGCCATAATATGGCAAACAGTTAAATATATATATCCTCCACTTCACTGGTTTCCCAAGCCTGAGCCTCTAACATTTTGTAGCATACTTAGCCTCAACTGCCGAGCCAAAGGATTGTCAACAGAGCCGAGCAAACTGTTTGCACTGACTTTGTTTGTGCTCATGTTTTATTTTTTATTTTTTTTGCCTACAAAAGTTCAGCTAGCTTCATGCAAGCGCACTATATACACATGTATACATATATATATATAAATATTCCTATATCATCAGAAAAAACCACAACAAACTAAGCTGCGCTGGTTTGCCAGTTTGAAAGAGTGCGAGCGCTCGGAATTTAACACATATTTTCATATCAAATATTTGGCATAAACAAACAACCGCAAAAAGAGAAAGGCTGCTGCCATTGAAGCTGCGACAGATATAGATGCGAGAGGGCAGTTCGAAGAGTTTAATGGAACTTAAGAAAAGCAGAGGGAGAAGTGTTAGCTGTATAGTAGAGGAAGATAACACAGCCCTCTTAAAAATAAGAAATAATAATAAAAAACTGATATATCAACATCTACCATATATCCCTTCCACCTCTCGCTCTCACTTTTCTAGAGGTAGTCACATTTGAAATCGAGGCATTTAAAATTTAAATGAGTTATAAGGATAAATAATAAATAACATATTTTTTTTTATTTGTGAAATGCTTAGTAACTTTTAGATGAATGAACTCGAAAAGAGTTTTATGCTACTTTAAGTACTCCTTGAGAACTGGAGAAGATAGAGCTATATAGATAGAGGTTACAGCTCTGCTCTAAACCCAAAATTCTTTTGCAAGCAACAAATTTAAGTCATAAATATTTTACGATTTTCAAATGGCTCAATATTAAATCAAAGTGTTTAAGTGTGTGTTTCTAAGGTCTAGTGCCTATAAAATATCTACTAGTTTATTCCGACTTTCTATGTTTACTTAAGTTTTTGGGCAATTTGATTTAAATATTTTCGCTTTAAAGACTTGCTACGAATAACTACTACTCCAATCCCACAAATATGTAGATACAGATCATAATGTTCCATAACTCAAGTTACTTTAGAAAACAATCATAATCAAGGAACTTTTGGCTTGCAAATACAATTTACAATTTAACAATCGCATAGAAAATTGACTTTCATTCTCAAGTGTGCAGCGACTACCCTCGCTGGTGTGTAACTCAAGTTTATATCTTTTCCCCGAAACTTTGTTAATGTTCATGTGACAAAGCAAGGCGAATCGCATTAAACGCCCACAGAGCGTCCCATGCACAGATCCAGATATAGATACATATATTCAAATACTGGGAGTAAGCTGCTTATAGACTTGCATACAGATTCTGTTTTGAAAATGTGTGTTTTGGGAACTGCTTGTGGGCTTGCCATTTTATATTAGCTCTCAATGTCTGTTTATGACCCCGATATGCGCACATTATCGTTAAATGCCAACCATAACAATAACAATAACATCAAAAACAAAAACAACAATGCAATTTGACGGTTTGCAAGTTGGAAGGCATTTTGATGATGATGCCATCCATACACAAGTGCCAGGAATCTATGCGATTGTGTGTGTCCCTAACGATGCCTCGTTAGAAATGGATTAACATTGATTATTTGTCGCATTCAGTTTTTCTTGCCTACATCTACAATTTATATTTTTTTTTTTTGCCTACAAATAATAATTAAAAAGGGTAAATGAAATGTTTGCCAAGTAGATTGCTCAAATTTAATATAAATCATTCCCTTACGGTCAGCAGCTCATTTGCATTCATAACGAATGCAGGCAGGGACAAGGGCTACAAATTAATGTCTTATGAGATTGAAGTTGGGATTCTGTTAAGGGCTGTGTGAGAATCCGAAATACTTTGTTGCCAGTTTAATAAGTGGAACAGGGACCTTTTCAAAGCAAAACTCATCAAAATGACTTTTCCTTAATATTTTATATTCAACAAGATATTACTGATGATTTTCTTAAGGGAATTTAAAATTTATTTGCATTTACAATTCACAATTACAATTAGGTGGAACCAAGCAAATGTCCAAAGCTTAAATGAGCCAAATTTAATTTAAGAACTTATCCTAAATATTTTTTACTGTCTTTCAGCAAACCATATTTAACATGCCTCGTTGCTTCGCTCGAATTTTTGGCAACACTTTTGTCACACTGTCTCCTGCTGGCATCCGGTTGCCCAACACCCCCTTATCCCAACCGCACCCCTAACGTCTTCAGCCTAAAGCAGCTGCCTGGTTTCTCTAATAATTTTTCTTCGTTTCTTCTATTTGGCATTTATTTAGACTTCACATCCGGTTTATTTGTACAGGATGTTGCCTCAGGCTGCTATTGTCGTTGCCCATCTTCTGCCTTAATTTTTTTATCCTCTTTAAGTTTTTCATTCAGATGATTTTTTAAGGCATTTCGATTCGCCTTGAAATTATTAAAATGTTGCAGGTCAGCTGAATCCTTTTCAGCAAAACTCTTGTGTTGTAATTAATTCAAGTGAATGCACTCACTTATTCATCAGGCACTCACTGCGGCAGCATCAGAGCTCTTTGTCCTGCAAAAAAAAAAAGAAGGAATTTTAACGAGCTCTTAATTAGGTCTGCCTGTGTGCCACATCGAGATGCTTGCAGCGCGTGGCATTGGATTCAGCCTCATTTATCATCGGCTGACTGTTTGTAAGATATATGTATGTATGTTTTCTTTACATTTCCGCAAGCACATCCATCAATAAATTTGTATAGATATACATGAGAATGTATTTCCTTCGAGATGGTTTTTTCACATTTTCTTCTCTCGCACAATTTGGTTTTCTGTTCGCGTCGCTTACATTTCAAATACACAAATGCAAATCCCGAAACCAATCAAATAAATATTTGCCTAACTAAATACAACATCAATTCGATGCCTGCGCCTGGCTCTGACTCTCGGAGTCTTCTTCTCGGTCTTGGTCTGAGTCTCGGTCTGGGTCTGGTTCTGGGTCTGGGTCTGGGCCTGATTGTGCCAATGGCATCCTGTACTTTTTCAAGGCCGTTGCGTGCGAGCCTCATAAAAAATTTAGTTGAAATTGCAAGTGACAGGCGCGATGCTCCTGGTAAGCGGCTTCTGCTACTTCTGCTTCCACTGCTCATCATCAGTTCAAGTCGGCTTTTCTCATTAAAAATTCATAAAGATGGAAATTATGATTGCTATGAGCCGCCGACGACAAAACGCCAGTGCCAAAAGCGACTGCTAGCTGTAAGCTTAAATCAGTTGTTGGGCAAGAGCGACAGGCGAGTAAAATGTGTAACAGCAAAGCGAAATGCTTAAACTTGGATGCCCTAAAATAGCTGACAGATTAAATATGTATTAACTGTTCTAGAATAAATTATATATTTGATTTATACAATTTTCATTGAATGACCAATTAACTAATATTTTCTTTTTTAATAAGGAAGGTTTTAGTTGAATTTTAATAAAGAAACGACACTTGCTAGTGTGATTAATTTATTATATATTGCATATTACTTAAATTAGCATTTAACAAGGAATGTTTAATATATTTACATATTCCATCCAATCCAATCAAGTCACCTCACATAGTTGATGTACCCTTACCGTAGCAAGTAATTGTGAAGGATGCTCACAAGAACTACAGAACGGAAAGAAAAATGGCCAGGCCAAAAGTTTAGCCAGATAATAATATGTCTAACGCTAATGCTGATGACAACGACCATGTCAATGAGTATAATGCTCCTTTTGCTCTGAGGCGTGACGTGTTATATGTCAAGCTGGCGGCAGCAGAGACTAAAATATTACGCATACGCCATGTGTGTCTAATGCAAAATTAATGTGAGTTATGAAAAAAAAAGGGGTTGCTGCTGACAGCAGTCAACGGCAGCAAGTGATGACAAACTTCTCCGAAATGTGTTGCGCATTTTAATAGAAATTATTCGCACGTTGTCACATTTGACATTCTCGGTTAGGACCAAAAGCCCAAAAGAACTATGGCAATTTTTTTATTGAATTATTTTTATTTAATTTTTTCTGTATGCAGAGACAGATCTCTCAACTTTTACCCTTTTGCATAACTTGGGCAACCAAAAGCTGTCAAGAGCGTAGGCTGCAACCCCAAAAGGCTACCTGAGAGTCCTTGACGTGGCTCATAAAGTTTTGGCCATGTGGCTAGTTGTTGAAACTTTTGCTATTTGATTATTGCCACAGTCAGTGTGCAGCAGCTTCAAAGTTTTTATGGTCTCATTTCTGTCATTAATAAATGATTCCTGGTTTATGGACATGTCCCATATAAGAGTCACAGTAGTTGCCATAAAGTGCCAAACTGTTGTGTCCCAGCATCATTAAACTGAATGCTACGATGTAAAAAAAAGTACATCAAAGTTAAATTCCCCACAGAAATTGCCAACTTGACGTAAAGTTGCAAATTGAGTCTCAAGAAGTGAACCCCTAACAAATTAAACCTGCCCAAACCGGTAAGCCAGGACTTAATCGAGAACTCAGCACTAATTTCAATTAAAGTTGAAACGCCAGCAAACACAAACTAACTGACTGAAGCATGCACACACAATGCTCAATTTGACAACAACATTAACTAAACGCCCTACATGAACCCCGCCCTCTCCCATCGGCTCTGTCAGACAGGCAAACAGACAGATAGACACTGAGATAGACAGACAGACAGTTAAACAGTTGGCTGCGTTGGCAAACAGATGCCTGCATTTGCATACATTGTCGTTGTGGCATGCAACGCTTCCAAGTTCGCTGCCAGTGCAGCCACAGTTGCCACACAGCCAGTTGCCAGTGAAGCCAAATCGAAATTGCGCCACCAAAATGCAAATTCTGTCAACAAATTTGATTCGATTCATGCTCAACATATTTAATTGAACACAAATGCGCTCCAAGTTTGGCCTTGCTTAACGATTGTTTTGACAGCTGTCAGCTGCATGCTCTCAGCAATAAGCTGAGCACAATTGGATGCTATTCCCAAATATTTGTTAGTTAAATAAATGGTTGTATATGTATATAAGAAAATATATATGTGTACATAAATATATAGGAAATTTATATCAAATCATTTAGAATCGAAGTTGTTTAATATGCTGCATTATTTGGTCTATTGAATCTGGGCATTCTAGCACATCTGTCCAGCGAAGAACTAACTCAAAATATTATTTCCAAAGTAACGTTAAATCTCTTAAAAATCGCAAAAGCCTTGCTTAAAAAAATGATAATTTATGAAATATTTATGAGTTATATGAAAATGTTATATTAATTACCAAAAATTAATATTAATTAGCTTAAAAATAGTTCAACTTTTTTGTTTAGATAACTTGAAAAATATTTATAAATATAAATATAAATATGTAAACATTTTGCAGCCCACATCTAATGCAACTTTAAAATAGTTAAGCCAAACAACCGCTCGTTGCATAAATATATTTTATTGAGTATTCATTACTTATTATTTATTAGAGTCGCCTTCAGCTAGACCAAATTCAATCAGCTGGAAAAATGTTCTATTCCAATTTCAAACAATCTCCGATTTAATATATTAACAACGATTTCATATCGTAGTTCTAGCTGCCTTTAGTTACGTGACCACACAAATCGAGCGAGTTTTGCCAACAAATGCGATGACGATTAAAACCGGCAAAATGTAAAACAGGAAACTGTTAAATTGTGTATAAAAGCAAGAAAAGAATGAAATAAAAATGGAGCAATACGCCCACAACATCAACATCAGCAGCAACATTGGGGGCAGCTTTTGTTATCCCTTTAACGCCACGATTTTGTGCACACGACATGCACAGCGCTTACAGCTTTACAAACAGACAGGCCAGCAGTGATGTGGCCAACGGAGCGTATGCTCAACATTTGGCAAGCGACTAAGGCCCAGTGCAGCCCAGCAGCGGTCGGACAATGGGGCTTGGCTCCTGAAATTGATTTGTGGGCCATCTAGTTCGCGCCAGAGAGTGTCCATTGCGATATTTACAATTTTAATTCAATTTGTTGGTGGCCTGTTCACCCACTGCGAAACCTTTAGGCCAAAACCACGCCCCCAAAAAGTGGCAGCAGCCACTTGCTGCTATTTTTGCGCATTAAACTAATCGATAGTTTATGGGTGCCTTCAACGATGCAAGTACATTTTTGCCAAGTAGCAAACGGTCAGTCAATTTCAATAACAAGCTCAGCCGAAGGACAAACTGTCCAGCGTCCACAGTCCGCAAGGACAACATGTTGTTGTTTAATTGTCTGTAAAATTGTTAAATTGCTTAGTGTGTTACTCTGTATTTGAGTGTGTGTGTGTGTTATCCTGTCAACGGCTTCCAGTTTACATGCATGTGCAATTACAATCTCTCTCAGTCTCCCTCTCACTCTATCACTCTATACCTCCCTCTCTCTTTTTGGCCATGCCTCCGCTACGCCTTCGCATTTCAATTCGAGCCATTGTCATTCTGTTGCTGTTCCTGCTCTTAAGCTCTTAAATGTTTTATTTATTTCAAACACTCTACTGTTTCCATCTGGTTACATTGTTCTCTCCACGACAATTTGAATTTATATGCAGTTGATGATATTAGAGATGAGTGCGTGACGCACCTTTCATTGTTGCCGCAAAACCCAATTTCAGAATATTATTATTAATATTAAGCTAGTATTTTATTTGATATTTTATTTATATTTTTTCAATTTTATTTGTAAAAGAGAAGTAAAATGCTTTACTTCCATTTTGTAATGACTCTAAATTGGAATATCTTTCACCGCTTTTTGGAATGTTTATTTTGCATTTTTTTTCTTTTTTTATTTAAGCATTCTAAACTGACAGTTTTTCAATTACTCGACTATATAAACATATTTATTCTTCCTTTCTTATAGCACACCATCTAAAATGTGGTAATTTTTTTTTATTTCAATCGCATACAAAAAAATTATGTTTTCGTCTTTTTCAATTATTTTCTTTAGTAATAAAAATAAATAAAAAAAAATGTAAGAAAAGTAAATGTTGCTTCTAACATTTACTTAACTCATATCTAAATATTTCGATATCTTCTTTAACATTTTTATATGGTATAGACACGAATACCGTGAATCACATGCCACAGAGCTATCGACACTTGCCAAAAACACATAGCTGATATTTAGTATTTTTGCGAGGATAACCACAGCTGAGCGAGAAAGAGAGAGAGAGAGAGACAGAGAGTGTACAAATACATAAGATAAATAAATAAAATAAAAAAATCATCCGCAAACGCTATAAATAATGGTCTCTTGGCAGACGCCTGAGCCTGCCTCTAGCGGAACTTTACGTGATTGCAATTTTTAATTTTCTATAAAGCTGACACTGGACGACGAGACAGACATAAATACATATAACGGTATACTGCTGCGTTTGAACTCCTTTTTTTTTTGGCAATCAAAAGTTGCTTTGCGCCTTTGTAGTTTGTTTTGACCTGGCCAACGCAGTTGGCATACAAAACGCGCAGGCAACAAAAAGTTGCCACTTTGCTGGCCACATTTCAACTTTGACATTGACACTGTTAGCCCGGCTCGGCTTGGCTCGGCTTGGTAACGTAATTGGCCGTAAAGGGTTGAAATTGAATTGTAAGCGCAATAGAAGCCAAAAGAAGAAAAGGCAATAAGTAAAAAATGATAATGTTGTAAATGATTGACGCTAAGAATACCCTGTAGCTGGAAAACACTTTCTCATTCATATCAAATGGATATTTTGCAAAACACAGCAAATTAAAAATATTATTTTCTTCTCGCTGATCACTGATTTCATACATAAACGAATATACCCAGATCGAAACTGGTTTTTCACTTCTGCGTATTTCAAACAGTTGTCCAACTTTATCACACCCTTTTCCACTCATTTGATTGTACAGGGAAAAGCGTGTAAAAAGGAGAGAAAACAAAGGCTAAGACCAAAACAAACAAAGCCCAATGGAGCGCAAATGTAAGGCGGCCCCGTCTTTGGGCTTTGATTTTTTATTCAACCGCCTTTTATGGCCAAGCTAAAAACTTTATGAACTTTTCATTTACACAAGACCTCATTTATATACATACATATGCATACATATATATATATATATTCTACAAGTAAATAAAAGTCTCATTTCTAGAGTATTTTATTTATTATATTTGCTTCTTCTTTTCCAGGTATCATAAGTGTAAAGCCACCCACTTCGTAACTACTACGAGTAGTTAGTAATTAGTAAGTAGAGAGATACTTGTGTTTATTTGTGTGTGTGTGAGTGTTTTAACTGTATACAAATTAAAATGAGTTTTATATATGTATTCGTCAAGGCTTTTTGAGTGTTTGTGAATATTTATATGTATACAATTGAGAAGGGTTAATATATTTATTTTTCTACTTTGTGATGGTTTCTTAGGCTGAACTTTTTGTGCTTTGTACTATAGATGTAATTTATGTAGGCACTACACAAATAATTCTAATTTAAATAAGTATATAAATTGTATGCTAAAATGCTCCTTTCGAAATGCAAAAAAACACAACAAACTAAATAAAAACTCATATGAACAAGAACTGTACAAATTATCTATGAGTAAAAACCATGTAAGGCAAATATTCTAATCCACAAATGTTTTTGGACTCTAATTAAGCGAAACTCGTAAATACTTAAGTATACCACAAAAGGCACCAAACAGCTGTAGTATAGTTTCTGATATGGGGAATAGGCTACTTATCTCCAAATCTATTGCGAAATCCACAGCACCACTTCAATACAGGGCTTAATGACCAGAAAACGAAATGTTAGCAAAACTCAACAGCACCAAAAACAAAAAAAGGTCGTATACAAATAAATCACAAGTTAACCAAGAAAAAAAAGATAATAAAATAAAATACCTATGAATACCAAACAAATACTAAATATATACACAACGTAAAATAAAATACCAGTACATTAAGTGAACACCTTAAAGTAAAACAAAATACCAAAGAATCAAGCTCATCCAGAACCACTACAAAAAACTATTAAAAATTAAAAATGAACTAAGCATATTGTTTGTGAAATTTGCTGTACATTTATTGAGCTATCCGGCAATATGTAATAATATGCATACCTATGTAAGTGTTGTTAAGACAAATCTCTACGAGTACTATACATAACAACTGAAAATAGCTTTATAGTTCTTAAGCCAATCCATACTCGAAAAAAGTAATAATAAAAAAAAACAGAAATCAAACAAAACGTATTTTTCCCAGCATTATAATCACATAATATCAAATATGAGCAAAAGTATAATCACAGCTATAGAAATCAGCATATATTTAAAGAGAAATACGATATAAAACCAAAAAAAAAAAAAAAATAAAATGGAAATGCATCTATTAGATACTTAACTGTTCTGCTGAAAGTTCTTTGTAAGTCATGTAAAGATAAAGTTTGGCTATAGATCGATATAAAGCTGTTTGTTTGTTGCAAGTGTTTTTTAAAGTTGAGAGCAGATTGGAGAGTTCATAAAATGTTAAGAAATATTACAATTGTAAATTACAAAAAGTTTCAACTGAAATAAATCATTTTCTCTATCCATCTCTCCTCCTGTCTTCCTCTGTCTCTGTCACTGAATCTGTATCCCTCTAACTCTCTCTCTCTCTCTCTGTCTTGCTCTCTGTAATGTGTAAATGTTTAATATGTTATAATTATGATATATACATACATAAATATATGTAACCTAAAAAATTATACATAAATAAAATATCTAATTAAACCCTGATATTTGAAACGTTTATTAAACTTAGCAACAATTTCAGATAATATTATTTTTATTTTTTTTAATAGCGTAAAAATGAATTAAGTCAACAACATTCATTTTGAAGATTCAATATATTATAATTTTCAATTTTAAATATCATCTTCAAGAACAGGATTAAAAAAGTAAATTAAACTTTTATTTACACATATTTGTATATTTTATTATAATGTTAAATCAAACGCATTAATATTTTGTATATGTGTTATATTTTAAATATATATATTTATTTTTCAACATTTCAGATCACTTTAAAACTAAATTCTTAATACTGCAGCTAGCTATAGAATTAAATTCTAAGAACAGTTGGCACGCACAGGGAGTGAAATCCCATCGCACGATTTGCATTTGATGCCTCATTAACGTGCTAATGAAATCTGCTCATTCCCCGTCCTGCCCCATTTCGTTCACAATCCCCTCGCTCCGCTCTATCAGTGGGCGCTTGGGGCGTTTGGGGAGCAGGGCATCAGCTGCTTCGGCCTCCTCTCTTGCAATCCGCTCGCGTATCCAATAATTTGCACCACAGACGACCAACAGCAGGCTGGGAATCACAATGAGCAGCACCAAGCCCAGCGAGATGCTTGCCACGCGTGCCGCATGCTCCTCGTGACCTGCAAATGAAAATGGTGCATACACAGAGGAAAAGGTAACAAAGCGTAGTTGGACACGAGTTATTTCCTGCTCTATTTTTTATTTTTTATCCATTTCGAATAAGTGTATTTTTTAGATTAATCAAGTATTCAGGCAATCCATTTGTTGCCTACTTTTGAGCGCCACTGTCACTGTGCGAATGCCACAAACCGTGGCAAACACACACACTACCAGTACACAACCCACACACAGATACTCCTAGATAAGTAACGGCAACTTGTCCATCAATTTGCTCAAGATTGATTGACACTAGCGTAATGCACACAATACATTTGCTACATGGGCGTGGCACAGTGTGTGTGCGAGTGTATCTGTGTGTGGTGTGTGGACAATGGGTGAGTGGATTCGCCCAGGGCGTCGCCAAGGCACGTGACAGTTGCCTCAAGATTAATGTCTTTGGCTCTGTCCCTATTCCTTCGTTATAAATTTCGTGGCATTTTCTTTGCACTGCAAATGCACAATTACACTGTGCAACACAACAATATTGCAACTAGTTGGTCAAATATATTTTAATTATAGTTCAAAGCAATTTTGTCAGAAGGACCAAAAGTTCAATAAAATCTATTTAATTTCTTTAGCCAACTAATAAATATTTTCAGGCAACATGGGAACTATTATTTTAAGTCAATTTCCTGATTATTTTCAATTTTAGATTTAGCACAGATTAGTTTCTAGAAAAATTGTCAGATTTTAGAAATAATTTCTAAATATGTGAAAGAAAAAACTATATTTAAAATTCAAGTCGATTTTCTTCTTAGATCTGACTGCTAACATATTTTATGTTGCAATCTGAAAAAAAATGTTCAATTGCAAAAATGTACAACATATATTTTAGTTAACAATATAGATGGATATCTGAATTATTTTACATATGTTGCACAGTGTAAATGGGGAATGCAATAATGCAGCGCTCGTCATGCAAATCATTACAGAAAATTGACAGCAATTCGCAGCTTAATTTGAAAGCATTTTTGATATCTGTTGAAAAATATTACTTTTGGCAATTTGGTTGCGCGTTGTCAACATTCATGTAACAATTGGCATTATCAGAGCACGCTATATATACATATATATGTAGACAAAAAGATGTGTACTAGATGTATACTATTAACAAGGTTTTTTATTTTATAATATGATGAAACTTTACAATTGACAGAATAAATGAAAGTCGCTGGCAAACAACAAATTTGTTAAAAAATGATTTTCTTTTTAGTTTTTTGGTGTTGATTATGGGTTTTTGGCGAGTTCATTAAATAATAGTTATAATAATAATAATATGTGTGGCTGGGCTATGTGTTTAATAATAGACGAGTGTGCAACAAGTACTTGCAACAAGGTCATGGAAACAACAACAAATGAAGACAGATGCGGCAATTGGCAAAGTTAAACAAAGTTATGCAATAATAATTATAAACGTAAATATAAATGTACGATTTATATATATATAGATATATGTATGAAATTAGTTATACAAATTTGAACTTGGTAGCCTGTGCACAGAAGGCAAAGTGAAAAGGTGGGGCAGGGCATGTGTGTGTGTGTGTAGATATCTGTTTCCTAAACTTCTGTGGACTTTTGCACTGATGGCGTTGGCGATGTGGCCAATGGTGGTGGCGGGGAGGGCAGGCCAGTATCCTGCGTCAGTGGTGTGGGCGCAATGCGTAGGGGCGTGGCAGTTGTTGTTGTATTTACGCCCGCCTGTGGCATACCAGACGGCGGCCTACTATAATATTGCGAATTGTTCGGCAACACGGGTACGCCTCCAAAGCGATTCTGTAGCGCCGCCTGCGGAGTATAGTTAATGGAGCTGGCGGCACTGGTGCGACTGTCGACGCCGCTAAACGTTGGACTGTATTGCTGCTGATGCAAATGGTCGGCCTCCTCCGGCGACATGGGCTGATGATAGCCGGCGGGATGCGTAAC
Organism: Drosophila paracracens; assembly: GCA_035044025.1. NCBI lineage: Eukaryota > Metazoa > Arthropoda > Insecta > Diptera > Drosophilidae > Drosophila > Drosophila paracracens. The sequence goes on along the minus strand of JAWNMN010000435.1, from coordinate 3,716,325 downwards.
ACCTGTGTGCACATCGCCCTCATCGAAATCATCATCGTCCTCGGCAATGGGCAGGCCATGTTCGTTCAGTTCGGTGCCGGAGCCAGAGCGCAGGGATCGACGGCCAGATTGCTTCGGTTTCTCACCTGTTCGGTTAGTTTGATTAATGTAGGAAATGTCCTTGGCTAGTTTTGTGCTAGTTCTATTATCACTACCTTCCGATGATGTCACATCCTCATCGTGCATATCCAGATCCCATTTCTTAGCTGGAAAATCAATTTGCGGTTTGCCCGGTAATGGTTCGTTCGTGCGATATACTTTATCGTAGGACCTACTTTTTTTCAGTGTGCTCGCATCGGTGTCGCTATCTTCCTCCGGATCATAGTTCAAAACGCGCAAATTACGAGCGGAACCGGCACGCGAACGCGGCAATGTCATCTGCCAATGGGGATCCTCCTTCAATTGCTTCTGGCGATAGCGATAGACACCGCATACGATGCACAGCATCAATGGCAATATAACGAGGAAGATAATGCCAATTGCTATGAACGCGACACGACGCGTGTAATATACCTCACCTGTACGCATTCAAATTAAACAGGTCAGCTCAGCTCAGGTCAAGGACAATAACAAATAACAATAGCAACAACAAAAACAACACTGGCAAAAGGGGGCAGTTTTCACATGTTCTTGGCAAACACTTCAAAAATTTGTTTTATTTTGTTTTTACTTTTCGCATGTTGGCAAAAGTTTGGTGGCACATCTGAATAATCAATGTAGGCCAATAATCTTAAATTGCAATTGCAGTTCAGAGTTTCAAAATATTGAAACTTAAAGTTTTCTCTTGCTCATAAAAAGTTGTTTGCATATGTATTGCAAAATTATTGGTAAATATTGTGGCTTTTATTCCAGCAGACTTTAAACTTATTTTGAATTTTTTCTCTACAGCTGCTCTTTTGTGTGCAAATAGTTTGAAGAAGGTTCTCTTATACACCAACTTTTTGGAAACTTAGGTGAGAGTTAAACAAATCAAGCCTGCTGGTAGTGATAAATATTTAATAACCATTAATAATAGTTGAGAGCAATTCAATAAATAGTTAACGAAACTGCAGAATCGAAAACTGCTAACAAATTTATGCTGCCAAACAAAATATGCTTCCAATCTTTTAGTGAATGATTCACCAAATATTTAATATATGAGAACTATAGTTACAAAAACCATAAAGCAGCCTGACAATATGCTTAGTACAAACTTCTTGCTATATTAAAATTTCTATTTCTGTTCTTTACAAGAAATTTTAATAAGCTTTTTAAGCGCCGGAAAACATAAAACACTAAATATTGATTGCACTTCGTATATTGAATTTGCCATAAACATGAGAAAACGAAAAACATTTTATACGCTTTTTATTCGCTTGGCTTGAGCAAATCTGTTTCAGCTTATCAGCTTAGCAAATTTATTATTCTCTTGCCAAGAACATGTAAAAACTACCCAAAATTTAAGATGAAAATCCAACTTACGCAGACAATCCGTATAGCCGTACTCGGGCAGGTTCCAGAGTCCACTGGCGAGGCACTCGCGACGCTGATCGCCGACCAGAATGAAACCCTCATTGCACTCAAAGGCCACCTTGGCGCCGGGCATAAAGTCAAAGCTGAGCTTGCGTCCAAAACGAGGTGTTTGCAACACGCCACAGGATACGACACGTCTGTGAAGCAGTCAAGGATTAGCAGCTGCAAAACTAATAATTAACAACTCTGTAACTCACTGTGCATTCTCCGCCTGCATGTTGACCAAACTGTCGTAGTAGTTCTTGGTGAAGTGGGCCAGATCTCGATTCAATGTCATCGCATAATCATACTGACACTGCAAACACTCACCACACAGCTCCTCGGCCCGTTCCAGATCAAAGCTGCGATTCGAGGGCAGGAAATCGGCAGGATCCATGACAAAGTTCGGCTGGAATGACGCATTCGAATAGTAGCTGGCCATCCGTCCAAATTCGCGTGTGAATAGAGCACCACCCACATTGGGCACATCCCGATCCGTGAGCATCCACTTGAGCCCGAAATTGTTGTATATGCTGCGCTGATCGTTCAGATTGAGCGAGGCCACCTGGCCATTGGGCAGCGTGAAGTCATCCATCGGATTGAAACTCCAATTGCCAAACAAACCAGACGTTTTATTCTAGATGGGAGCAGAGAGAGGATTAGATAAGTTTGCTAAGAAAGAAGAATTATATTGAACTTACAATAAATTTCCAAGGCAGAAAAACGCGACCCGTCATGAATCCTTCGTTTTCGACGACCTCAATGCCAACGCCGGCATCGAACTGCACCACCACCTGGGACTGATTGAGCAGGTAGGTCGGCGTATAGACAGTCACACCGTCGAAATGCTGGAACTTCAGACTCTCGCGATCGAAGTACACCTTGCGTCCATCGGCCAAAACATCGAGGCGATAACGCCAACGGGCGTGCTGCGGACGGAGACGCACCTCAATCGTTGTCGTGGTATTGCCCCTCATGGCAATTGCCGTCAGCTGTGTGGCCATCACCTGGCCATAGTAATTGGGTGGCAGCTGCTGGAAGCGACCCTGCACCTCGAAGCGTTCGCTCTGATCTGTGCTGCGGGCGAGTACGAATTCGCCGAGGCCATTGAATGTATAGGCACTGCCATCGAAGGTAATCAAATGTGGATCACCAAAGACGCCGGCGATGCCGGGCGCCTGATATGCGACACAATCCTGGGAGGGACGACGCTCAAAGCGATAGGTTTCACAGCCGACAGCCTGCTCCTCCTGCCAGAAGCAGCAAGAATAGAAGGGACGCATATCGTGGAACCACATGGACAGAGATGGCACTTTGCTGGCCTCATTCCAAGGCATCTTGCCCAGATTGTGGATGCGACGTGGGCGAGAGCCCCACATTTGGTCATAGGTCAACATCAAGAAGCCATAGCGATCATAGCAACACTGTTGTTCAGCTCCTTGGGCACTACGCGGATGGGAAAGAAAAATTTAAAAATATATACAATATGATATAATAGTATAAGGGACGAATAAATGTATATTTTGAAAGTATAAACAAAATTAAATTAATATTTAATTGCAATGAATTTCAGATAAACATAAAAACGAAATGAAAAAGAAGCAGGGAAAATCATATTCATAACAGTTTGCAATAAAAAAAGTTTTAAAGTTCAAATTTTATGTGAAATATCTCTTAGATAAAAAAGCATAAAAACTTAAAGTATTAATTTAATAATCATAAAAGTTAAAGACGAAAGTTAAAGAGAATTAAAAGAAAGTTAAGTGCTAAGTAGTCTATGATATGAGAAAAGTTGATTTTAAATATTATAATGATGATGATTCTATTAAAGACTTTTATAAGCCTAATGAATAAATAATTAAAAGAGTGCACTCAACATTTAAGGTACAACAGTGGACTCTAAGTAGAGGTGATAAAATATGAAAGATGAATGAAAAAAACTTACGAATAAATGATTTGATTATTATTTAATTATTTTTTGATGATTTATCTATCAGTCTTCAAAAGAGTGCACTCAAAACAGTAATCCACATCCATTTAATACTCTGCCACACATGAATATTCATGAATAATTAGAGCATAATTATCCAAAAGTAGATATTGCATAAATTTATGGACTTACACTGGTGTGCCGCTGACCACACAATGAATGGCGCCCCGATGACGCAAACAGCTGGGATTCGAGTCCTTGTCGCACTCACGATCCGGTCGGAAGCGACCCAAATCGAGCACAGCCTGCTCCAGGGTGCAGGGGCACAGTGGCAAATCGGCAGCAAAGTTTCTACATTAGAAATTTCATATTATTCAGATTATTTTGGTCGAGTCAGGGCCAAAAGCTGTCCAATTAAACAGACATCAGCCAGAGAATTTCCTTGACATTTGGCAGCTTTTAATTAACACGAAATGCAAATACAGGTGCTGCCTCTAGGCTGGGTGTTGGGTGGGGCAGGCAGGCATTAACTTACCTGAGAAATCGGTCAGCGCGTATCCAATTATCGCATAGAGCACGAGCCCAGCGTTTGCCATGCTGCTGTTCCCACTGCGGCGCCATATACCATGCCAAGGGAATAGGTCTCGACCACAGGGTGCTATAAAATATACAACAAATAATAATTAATAAACAAATAACATAAATAAATATTAAAATATAAGCTACGAGCCAGCTTTGAGCAAAAATCTTAGATTTCATATTAAATCCCAAATTAATGTTTACTGAACTAAATCAAACATGTTCCTTAAAAATGGGAATCAGAATAAAAAGGAAAAAGATATTTTTGAATATAACTTTACAAGTTTTTTTTTTTGCAGTAATTTATAGTATAAATATAAATCCCTTGTGCTTAGAAATTATTAGGAAATCTTAAGCGAAATATTTGAGTTTTTAAGGAGTGGCAAGTTTTCTTCTTTTAATTGATATGCGCGAATTTGATTCAAGGTTCTTCATTCTAGCATACATAGACTCAATCGGATAATACATTTATTCTCCGTTTTTTTTTACACATTGTTTACTCTAATTAGCAACACATTTTTATATTTCTTTTCTAAGCATATATGCGCATCTAGAACCTTCTGCAAAAATCGATCATTCCCAGCTAAATCCTATTTTCAAATACCATTATCCTTAATTGAAACATCTGCTGCTCTAGCTTATCAAATCCAATCAGTCAATTCGTATCACATGTCACATTGTGTTAGCAATTATCAGCTAACTGCATTAAGGCCATGAATGGCTAAGTGCAGTAGCATGCCGCGCTGAAACGCTAACTGTAACGCCAATTCCAGTTGCATATGACTGTAGGATTGAACACGACAATACCATTAGCTGGGATGACATTGACATGGCTACAAATTGGTTGGTTATATGCGGAAATTTGTTCGCGCGAGCTGCTCATCAAATGCAAATTAAATACGCAAATATAAATTGGAAATGATATATGTGGCATGGGGCATGCGCTAAAGTTACGATACCCAAAGGTATCATAAACCAAAGCGGCCCGGAAAACGCAGCTGGGCACAAAACACAAAGCTGCCAATTTAGCTAATTTTGCCAACGAATTCTAAGCCGAGTTCCGAACAAAAACCTTTTTTTTTCGTAAAATATGTAAAATTAATCTGAAGCATTCTTGGGTAATCTGTAGAAATTCCATTTAATTCGATGCCATCAATAAGTCGTTTTCAGTTATTCTTAGAGAGTCTGTGCGGAGTGAAAGTGTGCCGAGTTATTTCCAATTAATCTACTCAGTATTTTCCACTGCAGCTGGATTAACTCGGCTGTTTCCCCGAATTTCATGGCTGCTTGGCTCTCATTTTTATTACGTCAGCATTTTATGAACCTTTTCTACAAATACTTCAAGTTTAAGTGCGAAATAATTACAAAAGTAAAGCTCAAATCTGGCTGCAGGAGTGCACGACTACAGAATACTCTGGTAATAATCTATCCACAAATTTGTAAAGGTTTTTAATGGCAGATGGAAGCTAAACAGCTAATTTGTACACCGACTGAATGGTCATATAATAAATGGCCTACAGCCATTTTAGCCACTTAAAATGTTAACAACTCTTTCGGCAAAGAGTATAGAAATAAGTAAAGGGTTTTAACGCCAATTCGAGCTATGCAAATGAATTCGACACGCGGACCTGGCAACAAAATTGGAGCTGGCAACTGGCAAGTGGTAAGTGGCAAGAGACGTGGCCATTTCACTTCGAGCTATTGATTAGCCATCGCTTGTAATTACAAAGTGTCATAATAAGCAATCTATGGCCAATTGAGTCCAGGCCAGAGGGGAGACAGCATGGCCAGATCTAGTTGCACTTTGAAATTGCTGTGGCAAATTGAATAAAAATATGGACGAGAGGGTAACTTTGAAGCAAGCACAGCTGACACAGCTGAAAGTCAATTAAAACATAATAAACATTGGCACGAGAGGCGGCAGACTTACGGACTTAGGGCCAGGTTGGAATATTGAGCCGGTTGGGTGAGATTGATCTGCAGGAAACCGAACTGCATGTCCTTGTTAATGTTGTGCCGATTTAGGTAGTTGGAGGGTGTGATCACATAACTGCCCGTATTCGTTAAGCTTGCCTCGATGACATCGATGTACTCGAGTTGTGGTTCGATTTTAGTCTCCCGATAGCCCCACAGTGAGATCATGACGTTGGCATTCAGATTGGAGGTCAAATTGAAGGCATTCCAGGTGATGCGAATCTCGTTGGGATTACGCTTGTGCACATCGTCGGTGGCAAAGAAGATCTTCTCGGTGGCCGCAGCCGGTGTCTCCACAAAGTACTTGCCACGCCACTTGAATCGTTGTGTGCCCACCGAGATCTGGAAGCGTATATAGCCCTCGGCCTTGAGGAAGGGTTGCACACAAATCACACGATTCGTATCCACATATGTGCCCAGCACAGACTCCGTATCAAAGTGACAGGTGACACGTATATTTGGATCGAAACAGGGTCCGGTTATGTTCACCACCTGACCGCCCAGCATATTGCCCGACTCCGGGGCAAAGGTCAGCGGCAGCAGGGCAGCATCTAAAGTGGAAATGAAAGGCAACACCAAATGTAATCAGTGCCAATTAACAATTGGGGTAGACACAATTATACGCACCAATATCCTTGTTGCAGGACCCAATTAAAATTTGCTCATCGATGCGGTAAATGTGGCGTCCAGGGAAACCATTGCCCCAGCCCCGGTTCACCAGGTCTCGTATAACCATATTTTGGCTGTACGGCTTGTACTCGTAGGCCTGTGTCCCGTTGCCGGCATTAAAACCCACCTGCATAAATTGGATTTGTAATCGATATTAATAACTATCCCTTAATTACAATTTGTGTTTTTGTGTGTTTGTCTGTAATCTCCATTATATTTGCCAAATCGGACAATTGCCAATTAGAAACAAACATAAGTGAACTCCAAATTAATTTCTGCTCAACTTGCCAACTACCTAAGCACAATTTGGAACACTCTTGACCAACAAAGCATGTAAATCAATTTGCCAGCAAGTTTCAGACAAACTTCACAATTGAGTTTAATGATAATTTGCAACTTTTAATCAACAACTTTGCAACATATGCAGCAATCTATGTAAAGTAAAGCAATCAACTAATTCGCTTTATATAAAAATAATACTTTAACTATGGCTAATGATAATGATTAAAGTGTTTGTTTGAGATTCATTGAACTACAAAGTAAATGACTAAACTACTATTGCTATAGATATTGTTCAGGTAGCATAAAACTAAATAAACTAAATTTATTTTGTTGAAGAATAAATTATTATTATACTAAAAGAAGAGTTTTTGATTGACGTAAGACAAATACAAATTATAAAAAGAAATTCCCAAGCAAAAAATGATTTTTTTAAATAATTATTAAGATATGAAATCCATTGTACTTTTATTTATATAATACAATGATTACGTGAAACTTTTGTCAAATCTGTCAACACACGTGAAAATTGCACAAAGGAAATGAAGTTGAGACTTGAGAGAAAATCGTATGTCCCACGTGTTCACTGCAGGATATTTCACTCAAGAAATATAAGAGGCATTTAATTGGCACTCATGCAAATTGTAACTACTCCAGAATGAATCCTTAATCCTTACTCAACTGCACAAAAGCCTCTAAGTGCAGGCAGAAATAAAAAATTTATTAGTTAGATGCGTTGACTTTAAAACAGAACAAAAAGGATGCGCCTGATGTGTGCTACGGATATATAATTTAGAGCCAATATTCAGTTTGCAACAGAAATCGTTAAAAAAGTAAAATGAAAAGTGTATTTAAAACACAAGCCAAGCGCTGATAAATGAAAACTGAAGTGCAATGAACACTTTCCCATTTGCTGACAATAATGAAAATTGCAAAGCTTTTACTTTGATGGACTTTTTCCGCACGTGTAAACTAGTCTGTAATTGGTTGTGTGTGTGTGAAAATATAAGTGAATTTTTGCTTTGTGTGGCATGTAGAAAAAGAATTGTTTTTTCTTTTATTTAAAATTTTTAGCAGAGTTGCAAAAGTTAAGTTAAGTGGAAAAATTTAAAAATAAAAACTTTTAAGTGACTTACGAAAGCGGGAACACCGCCCTCGCCCTTTGTCGTATCTCCGCCAGCCTCAGTGTGGGACAACCAATTAAGGACATCATAGTTGAACATGGCATAAGTGTAGACCTCATCGGTGGCAAGAACCATTTGGAAAGTGTTCGTCTGGGAGTAGAAAGCAAAACGTGTAAATATCAAAAGCAATAAATTAATAAATTTTATTTTAAATCAATCAATTTAATATTCGAACCAATTCTAAAGCAAGAAACAACATAGCGCGGACACAAACCAATCGATATAAAATATTTAAAATTTTGTAGAATTTAAGTTGCTAATTATAGTTGAATAACACTTACCGTAAAGAGGGAGTTATCAATGCCGCCGGCAAAGGAGACATTCTTCCAGGTGGAGATCACCACGTGCTTGGGCACAAAGGTATCGGCGCCAACGACTCCAGTGCGAATATCCCACATTGTGCGCTCACGCACCTCGACGCCGAAGCGGTCTGTGCGACCCATCAGATCACGCACCACACTGCAAGATATATACACAATTTATAAATAAGTAAGCATGTAAATAATGCGAAATCAAATCAGCAAACAGGCTGCGCAGGGGGGGTAAGTACATTTTGGCTTTTGGTTTGGTTTTGGTCTGGTTTGGTTTGGTTTTGGTTTGGTTTGGTTTGGTGTATTGGCGTCAGAGTTCTTTCCTGTATGAAGATAAATTGATTTGATGTTTGGCATATAAATCAGCGCACGGCGGCTGCTTTAGCTGGATTTTTAAGCATATTGCCTGGATTTTAATACAGATTTGATGAATTTTTATGTATTTTACGCCGCTGTGCACACTTTCAAGTCGCTTCCGACGATGGCTCTGACAGCGGCAACATGGCGTATGATTTATATGCTTTAATTATTCATTACGCATGCCGCCCAAAATAGGCTTTCGCGTTTGTCTTACACGCTCTCCTGACAGTTTGCCCTACGGCATTTTTCATTCCCCACATGAAATCATTTGGTTGTACGACGAGCCTAATATCATTTTAAGGAAATCTTCCTATTTAAATGCCTAAACGCTTTGCTGTCACTTAGGAAGCTATCAACTGCAAGCAAATTGCGTTACAATTGTTTTATGCTTTGTCCTTTTACATTTGGTTAGCAATTAAAGTTCAAAGTACCTGAAACATTTCTCAACACAAAATTGCCAAACATCAGTTATTTAATTACTAACAAGTCATTTATGAGAGTTCAAATCAATTTGCAATTGCAATTTGCATTTCCAGTGGACTAACTGCATTTCAATTTGATACTAAAAGCATTGATCGAATATCAAAATTAAATATTCTAAATATTTCTAGTGCACTTTATGGCCAAAATATTTATTGCTTTTATATTTCATTTTTGCACTGAAACTGAAAGTATTTATGTCAAACGAAGCAATATAAAATTATTTGATCTGGTCTTGCAACATTGATAAATATTTTAAATATTTCCGTTAATACAACAATGCGAAACAACAGCCGACAGATTTATTGATTTCCGTGCCGCATTTGGTTTTGATAAAAACTAAAGCAAACAAAGCCCGATGCAAAGTGCAATGCACACAGCAAATATAACTAGTTATATTTCATGGAATATTCATGAGTGAGCATGCATTCATCACTCGCAGCTGCTTGTTGCACATTGCACGCGTCGCATGTGCAACATTTATATAATAACACTTTGACGCTTTTTGCACAAAGTATATACAAATCATTTTGAATATCACGATAAATGCACATCATATGCATACAAATGTGTAGACATATTATAATAAATGGTAAGTGTTTTGGACCATTTTCCATTTTCCATCACAATAGACATATGATGCAATTATGGGGCTCATAAATTATAACTGACAGCAGCTGGCAATCGAAAATAAATTGCATTTCGGCCGCAAGTGTTTGAAAACACATGATGTCCACATTGTTAGCGCAACAGCAGCTACCAGCTACCAACCGCCAAATATGGCCCAAAACACAACAAAAAATGCCAAGTCAGCTTGGCTGGCTGTAAAAATAGCAGCAGCAGAAAAAAGCAGACAATAGCGAAGATTAACTGGTAGATACTTTGTAACTGATTATTAAACTTTTCTTATTTTATAATTTATTTAATTAATTTTTTAGTTTTTTTATATTTTTCTAGGCGACAATAAATAAAATAGTCAATTCGCATTAAACATAATAAATAAAATACAAATAAATTAATATAAAAATAAATTCCACTGTAATTCAAAGTATACCTAAGATAAAAATCGCGCTAAATACAAGAAAACTATTTTGGTTCTTAGAAATAACTACTAAATATTTTGAAGTAAAAAATGTCTTAAAATTTGAAAGGCTTTTTTATAATTGTCAGAAATGTAAACCTAGTTTTTAGAAAAAAAATCCGCCTAATAAGTGAAAATTGAAAAAAATATGCTAATATTTGCTAAATACTATTTTTAGCAGCATTAAATTATTCATGCAACCCACTTTGGGATGGCAGCATATGGGCATGTAAGAAGAAGAAGGCTCGAAAACCGCACAGCAGAAGACTCATGCCACTCAGACACAGGCACAGACACACACACAGACACATGGAGTAGGCACATGCACATGCACTTGCATAGCTTAACAGCTATGTGTGTGTGTGTTTGCATGGCCACACCCACTACCTACCGCCCACCGCCATGAAACTTTAAATGTCTGCAATTGACATTCAAGCTAAAATAGGCAAAAAAAAAAGTACAATAAAATAAAATAAATAATATAACGGAAAATTGTCACACGGCCCAAAAATGGTTCGGGCAGCAGCCAGAAGCCAAACGAGCTGCACGTGTAAGTAAGCCAAACAGCTACACTCGCACACACACACAAACACATGCACATAATATACACACACACACACACACACTTCGACACAGTGAGCATAACAAAAGTAATGGAAATTCACAAGGCAGAGTTGCGCTGCTCGTTTTGCCAGTTGTCAGTGTCATCTGTTTCAGGCAGAAAAACCCTCAAAATGCCTCCCATCCATCTACCCACACCCCCCATATATCACCCTCGTTCTCTCTCCACCCTTAGTTTTTGGCGTGCCAGTTCTTGAACTGCGCCATTATGTACTTTATTGCATACATTCGGGGCGCCGACGCCGCCACAGTTTTGTCTGCATTTCAGCTGGAAATGCCTTTTCCTCAGTTTTCAACTTGCGCTATCCCTACCACATCCACCCGTTCCTCCTCCTCACTCAATCTTCAACTCACTCGTCGACGTCGTTGTCTGAGTTTTATTTTCTTTTTTTCCTTTTCTGTTCTTTGCTTTTGGCCCAATTTTCATCTGTGTGTTGTAAATGAAAGTGAAACAATGGCCGTACTTAAAGAAAATGGCGAAAATTGCATGCACACTGCACGAATCCTTGCACTCCTTCTGGCTGGTAAATAAAAACAGTTCAACAAAATGGGGCAACAGTTGAGAACAATGCACAAAAGGCCAGAAGCGACAAACTGACGTGAACTTTATGTTCCTAATCTGTAAAAATGTTTACAGCAGATCATAAATAAATATATTAGTGCGATTCATTTCACATGTTTCGCAATGATTGAAGCGTTGCATGTTAAGCGAAAAGATTTACCATGTGCCGCCCATTGACATAATGCTTTAATTGTGACCACGCCCACCACCATTGGAGTGCACGAACGCGTTTGGTGTTTGCTGCCCTTGGCAAACAACAATTAAACGCTCAACGCTGCTGATTTACACACTTGAACGCTTCACAAACACTTTTCCACAAAACTTTTACTAACTGCGCAACCACGCCCCCATCCCTCATGCCCTCCTCTTCCGGTTGTGGCATTCATTTTTGTACGTACCCCTCGCTAACAGGCATTATAACTTTGATGTGGTGTAGGTGAAACCATGTAAAAACACAATTTTACCGCTAATGAGGTATATCTATTTGTTTAGAAACATATGTCTAATATAATTTCAAGATAAGTTTCGTAGCACATCCATAAATAATATCCCAAAATCAATTGCATATTAAGAACATTTTTATTGGTATGACAGATGTCTGTCCAATAACCTAACTAAATAAAATTATATGGAAAATATTTTGTAGTAACTTTTGGAATTTATGTAAAGTTTGATTTGAATATCCTTAAACATTTATTTTTATTTTAAAAAAATATATACAAATAAATGTGGCAAAATTTAATTAATGTCAAAATTTAAAACTGATTTTTATATTTTATTAACTCTCATTTGATAAACGGTTTTCATTCACTATTTTCTGGTATTTAATTATTGTCGTTCAGAAAAACTTAAGCAAGTTTTATACTTATTATTTAGATATCATATTATGATTCATATTTTTATTTTTATTTGTATATTATTATTACACATCATATAAAAATATGCTGCTCTTGACAAAATATATATATAAAATTATGCTAACTTTTAGAAATCTTTTTCATTTAGTTATAATATATATAATATAATATAAATATAATCTAAATTATTATATTCTTATATTCAAAACTGTTTTCTTGTAGAAATACATGTTCCAGGGTATTTAATCAATATCAGTTCGCAGTTATTTGCACTTCATTGTTGCTTTATTTGCGCTGGCAGAAACTTGGCGTGTGTGCGTAATTAAACTGGCGCACATCACGAATTTAATGGTCAAGACGCGTGAATGAAGGAATAAGCGTGAATCGTAAATGAAGTTCACAGTTCACACAGCATAAGCGACTTACGCGGCAGCTGCTAACTGTTTACCCGCCCCTCATTCAACACTCGGGCTAATCATGCACGCAGTGTTAACTATAAGCGTGTAATTAAATTGATAGTAGCATATAAATGCGAGCATTTGTGTGTGACTGTGTGTGTGTGTCTCTGCTTTTGTGTGTGCTGGCTAGAATGCTCTAAAGCAATTGGAATTTACACAGCTTCGCTTATAGCTTCAGCTTTGCCATTGACTGCCAAGTTATTTAAATTAAATTCCAGCCAATGGTCACCCACACATCAAACTTGCGTCCAACATTTTTGCAAGACAATTAAATGCCGGAGTGTGAAGCAGCAAACCCAACCCCCGCACAACCCCCCCTTGCAACCCCCAAAAGTCTGCTCTTTCAGCGAGACTGCTGCGTTGGCGATGCTACTTTGACATATTGTGCACCGCTGACAGAAAACTACGCAAAACGAAATGGAAAATGGAAAATGGAAAATGCATTTACCGTGCCGTAACCATTGTCCTAGCACACCACGCCCTGGTATATATGTGTGTGTGAGTGTGTGTGTGTGTATGTGTGCATTTGTGTGTATTTTTCACAAAATTGCTCTCATCCAATGCCCTTTACAGACCGTTAATTGCTTTGTCGCACCAATTTGTCAGCAGTAAAGTACATTGCAACAAAGTAGTCGGAAAACATAGCTCAACATAGCGGCAGCATGTGAGATATTTCAGTTAAAGTGGGGCATGTGAGTTAACTTTCAGAAATACATGTAAAGCACTTTCTACAAACATCATTTAAAATAAATCAAAAGTGCAAAAAATATTTAAAACCTTTCCAAAAACAGTTTCAAATAAGAAATCGAAAAAAACTACCCAATAAAGTACAAACATCATATTAGATTGAAGGCAAAGGGTATTTTAAGAATAAATTGTTGAAAACCAAAAGTTTAGTTATTAGTTCAGAAGTAAAACCAAATTGGAAAGCTTGTTATAGGAACTTCACAAGCAAAACCAAAAAGAAACTCAAAAATACCCCAACAATACTCAATTTACGTAAAAAATGGAATAAAAGACTTAGTAAAAAAAAAATATTTGCAAAATAGCAGTGACAATATTTGTGTTATATTTTAATTAAATTGCCTTTTGTACTTGAAATTGATTCAGCAATAGCCTCAAAACAAACAGCTTTAACTCAATTTATCAGTTACAATCGAGACTGAACCATTTCAAATACTACTCTAACACATACATACATGCATGTATGTGAAAACTACATATATACATTTGTACCCATTGCTTGTCCAGTTGCGTCCTTCATTCACAGCAGTTTTTTAGCGTTATTTATGTGCTGTATATGTTATTTTTTACCACACAAGAGTACAGACTCCAAGCGAACTGTCTGGCTGGTAAAACACGCTGCTTACTTTGCATAGGGCCAACTAGCTTGGCTGTCATAATATATGCATATCTCGGACAACAAATGAATTTCAGCTGTTATCAACGTTGCGTATAATTAATTCCATATATTTGCCTGTTTCACATTTAGTGATTACAATGCAAAGCCAACAACTTAAAATGCTGAAATGTTGCTTTGCTTGCATCATTTGCATAAACAGCTAAACCAAATGTTGAAATCAAAGCACACACACACACACACCCAACAACAACAAAAACTATGCAGTCACATGTGAATCTCATTATTCCACAATTACTCGCAATAAGAGCAACAAGAGAAAAGATCCAAACAGGCAGCATAATTGAAACAAAAAGTCCAATTTGGTCATTCGATTTGTCCTATTTTCGTGGTCATCAAAAATGAAACACCAAGCCGGGCATTTGCCAGGAGCTCCCATGGCGAGATTGTGGAATTGCCTGCTGCATCAGATGGTCAAACAGTGCTGCCAATTCAGCTAACAGTTAATTACACATTTAACTAATTTGCAAATGTAAATTGTAAGTTAAAATATTTGTTTTGCACAAAAGCCGGCATAGCTCAAGCGAAATAAGGAAATAAAGAAGCGAAGCGAGTAGCAAAAGAAGAGGCAAAGCGTAAAAAAAATGAACAACAGCAAAAATAGGAGCAGACAGAAAGCAGAAAAAGCAATCTGATTGCTACGAGCATTTCAACTTAATTGAAAAGCAGCGAGAAGAACTCGCTTCGTCATTTAAATTGAGTTTTGAAAAGAAGTGGAATCAAAAACGAGAGCTTGCAATGATACCAAAATTATTGTGTACCCACTTTAAACAATAAAATTCAAAGTGCAATGCACTAAACAAAGAAAAACGCCAAGCAAAAAGTTGGGTTTTAAATAAGTTTAAAGCAAGAAGAATAGATAAGCTGCAAGCGTTGAACTTTCACTCTAATTAAGCGAAAATCGAGTTGGCAAAACTTTATTTAGTTTATCACTTTAGAGGTTCGTGACTTGCAGCCATTAAATGCGCTATATTTAGCTATATAAAGCTATATTTAGCTTTATTAAGTTTTAAGCTCTGTAGCTGCTCTTTGGGAGTGGTCGCTGCTGACTACATATTTGAAGTGAAAGGATGCACGGATATATTAATGCTGAAATCAGCAACACTGACAGCACCCAGTGGGTAACAAATGTGCAAACAGATAGCAAAAGCAGACCGGATCGAGCACAGGTAGCAGCAGCAACAGCAACAGGAGCAGGAGCGGGAGCAGGAGCGGGAGCAGGGACAAACTGTGCAGACAATGCAAAAATGCTGTGGCAATAAATGACAGTAACTAGTAGGAATGCAAATGCAAATGTACACATACGTATACAAATATGAATACATGAATGCCAAATGCACACAATGTGCGAACGGAAATGGAGAGCGAATATTGCAAACATGCCACACACAGCCACACACACACACAGAGTGACACACAATGTGTGCTAAATACAGGCACGGAGCGTGACAGTGGGTAAATGCCAACGAACACATACCCTGTAATAATAGTTCAAAAGAAATGGGAAGCAAATTAAGCTTCAACTTTTCAGTATCTTTCAGTAAGCAATTTAAAATACTAATTGGAAATAATAGCTTGAAAATCGAATCGAAAATAAATGCTCTAAAAAATATATTAACATATCTCAATTTTTACAGTGTCTGTGGAAGTGTTGAAAAAAATAAAAAATATTTGTATATATCTATATATATATATGTAGGAAAAAAGAATTTGTAACTAATAAATTTATGGGCTTAAAATGAAATACGTGACGAAATCAACTTGTTATGTTTTGCGAGCAAACTTCTTTCACGTTACAAAAAAAAACAGGGTATACAAATTGCTGCGTAAAAACAGGCACGTTTACAGTTTTAAATGCATTTGTTGGAATTGAAGTGATTTTAACTATGCAAATGGCATAAGAAACTGACAATAAATGTGATCATAAATGAAAAAATATACGGAAGTTATGACTTAATAAATAGGAAAGTTGACAAAATAAAAAGGGTTTTTAACTAACCGGAAGTAAACGCCAGGAGTGCGCTGATCCACATCCGATGGATAAATACGACCCACACGGCACTTGCTGAAGAAGATGCCCATGAAGGAGGGATCCCGTTTGTTGGGCCAGTCCTTGATGGGAAAGACCAGCGGATAGGTCAGATACTCGGGTGGATCCGAAAACTCCAAGTAGCCATTAAGCGAGAGCTAAAAGCGAGATATAAATTTTATTAACTGATTGATAAATCGATGCAACAATTTGACTTACGCGCGTGTAGTTGAAGCGGAAGCCATAGAAGGGCATCTGGAAGTTAAAATTCTTGTGCAACTGCGTCATGGAGGCGTGTATATCGAACTGATAGTCGCCACGGCCACCATAGTTGTCCCTGTCGAAGAACCAGTACATAAAATTGCTTCGAAGCTCGGCAAGACGAGCACTGGTAATTGTGTAGCCGCCGGCAGCGGTTGAGGGCGTATCCGGTGGCGCCACATTATTGTTGGGATCTGCAAGAAATTTAAATACATATATATTAGCATACATACATATTATTATAGCATACACTCAGAAAACTAAAATCGAATCAATTGAAAACGTTGTCAAAGTCGAAAATACTTTTATTTTATTATTTATTTTTATTTTCATTAACTGTTAATTAAATTAGTTAAGAAAGAAATATTCAAAAACAAATTCTAGTTAAGGTTTCCAGAGCACAACAATATAACTTGCACACTCCTTTTTCTGCCAGTGTATAAGTGTTAAAGCCAAGACGACAACGCTCCATAATAATAATTTTAAATTTCAGCAGCTAATCCTCGGAGATTACGTATTCAATTCCGCAAAAACGGGCGTACTAAGTCATGCCCCCAAACCCAAGCCGCAAGCGCACAAAATCTCCTTTGCCACCCAAACAGACATGGAGCCTGCAGCACGGCGTCATTTCAATTTAGGCCGGGTGCAAGCGAGGGGCGGCACATAAACTTAAAACTTTCCAGTTTCGTTGCAATCTTGGCTTTCGCTTGCCGCATGCCTGCTGCATGCTGCACGCCAGTTGCCAGTTGCCAGTTGCCATTTACCACTTACCACTGGGCCCATTTGCACATATTTCTTGCAGCTTCCTGCTGACTCACTTACAAAATTGCTGTCTCTAGCTAGCTGGGCTTCCTCTACACTTAGCCGTTAAAGGTCACTGTTAATATTCATTTCACTGTTGCCAACAACTTGCCAGCCACAAATTCTCGTCTTTACTATTTATCACTTCCACGCTCTCTCTCTCTCTCTCTCTCTCTTTTTTCTTTCTTTCTTTCTAATTTGATGGCTTTTCTTTTAATTTTGTTTCACAATTTTGACTGAATTAGTGCAATGCTGATGATCTCTCAAGGAACACAAAAGCAAAGATTTTATAGTCAGATTTCAAACACAAAAAGTGAATAAATCTTTATGGTCCTTGAGATATTTCAAAGCATTTCATTATGAGCTCAGTTGGATTGAACAAAAGAAAAATTAAGAACAATTTTAATTGAAAAATAACAACTTGTCTTCATTTTATTTTTGCATATTAACAACTCATTTTCAATTTTGGCTCATGGTAAAATCCACTTGAAATGCATAATCCATTTTGAATGAGTTTAAAATGCATTTCCAACTGTCGACATTTATTAAGTGATTACATATGTAAGTGGCATAATGCTCGATAAGCATCATCGGTGGCAGTAATGACACATTAATAGTTGTCAGCTGGCATTTGAGCTAAACTCGAAGCAGATTGCAGCACTCATAAAATCTTTGCACTTTTTTTGCTGAGCAGCTGTCGCAAATTGTCTGCGTTTTTAATCTATTTGTGAATCAGTGTCGCCCATAAAATATGATGAGGGTCAGCAGTAATCCTTTTTGGGCCAATATGCGTAATTGTTCCAGGTAGCAGAACTGCAGGATTAGCTGCCCGATTTATGATGCTGCCTTTTGCATTTCAAACAAAAATTAGTCCGCGGAAAATACGCAAAATTCGCGTGTTTCCAATTTAAAGGAAAATTTAACAATTTTATTTTTTGGAGTTAAGTTCATTTTCGTGGAATGCAAATGCAGGTTAAATGAAGGCAAGTCAAGTTTTTGGCAAGGATTTCGTGTGTCACCGTCACAACCGCAACTACCTGAAAAAGGATTCTAAGTGAGGCAAGATGCAGCTGCTTTTTTTGTTGGCAGGTAGCCCAATTTGTGGCATATAAACTGACAGCATTTTCAAGTGCCACACATTCGATTCGCACAACGCAACCAGCAATGAGCATCAGCACTTTCAATTTTCAGTTCTACAATTACAAACTGCCTGCTGCAATGCCGCAGTTCACCAGCGCCACCAGCTTCAGTGAGCTTGAAATGGACATCGATGAGGAGGAAGTGGAGCAGCCACAAACGGAGCAGAAAGTGCCAAAGCCAGCAGTTACCTCAACGCCACTGCCGACAGTTAAACAGCCGATGGTAATGACCACACCCCGATACACCAGTGAGCTGTCGTTGGCCATCAGCTCGCCAGATGTGAGCAAATCGCGGCCAGCGGATGCACTGCGTCCACAGCTGCATCGGCCACAGAAACGCTGGTCTATGGAGCTGCGCGAGAAGGTGCTGGAAATGTCCAAGCGCAACAACGCCTCCGACAAGGAGGAACAGCAGCAAAAAGCAGGCGCTGGCAACATGCAGCAGCGATTTATGCAACAGCTTGAGGCAAATAGCAGTGCCACAGAAATCTCTCGCACTGTTAGTGACAAAATCAACTTTTTCAACAAGCTCACCAATACCTATGAATCAGCCAGCAACGCCAACGCGAACAGCAACAACAGCAATCGCTTCATTTCGCTGCTGCGTGCCACACGCTCTATGGGCGTGGCAACAACCACTGGCACTGTCCATGGCCCAGTGCCGCCACCAAAGCCCAAGCGCTTAATGGACAACAACACCACAACAGAAACAGCAGCAGCAAAAACAACTGCAAACGTGCCCCATCAGTTTGCCACACCAAATGCCAAGGCGCCGCAGGCCTACAACAATGTGGCACAACGCAAAAGTTCGTTGCGCCGCAAACCATCCATGGAGAAATCTCGTGCCACCATCGCCCGCCAGAATTCCAGTGCAACAATGCGTCCGCAACGCCATGCCATGATGGAGGATCTGAGTCTGGTGGTGCCGGTGAGGCTACGCATTGCCGAGTACGAGCAGCGCATCTCGATGAGTGCCTAGCTATGCCAAAGGGGCATGCAACCACCCACAAAAACCCAACCAACCCATTTAGTGCAAGCTCCAAAGGATACGCCTACTCCTAGTCTAATCGTCATCTATTCAACAAGTGTTCAACATAATCATAATCAACGATAAGCATTTAAATTTGTACTTATTTTAAGTTCGAAAATAAAGAAAAGATAAACTAAACGAAAATTTATTAACCTAAAAATAAAAGCTAAAAAAGTTTTTCGAAATGAATTCTAAAGTTTCCCCAAATGAACAAAATTAAAAGTGAACAAAAAGAAAATATGCAAGAGAGGAAAAAAAGGAAAACAATTTAGTCAGGAAATAAATTTTATTATAATTAAGAAAACTCAAGGAAAATTAAATAATTGCCAAAACTTTTTGAGCTAAGGTTTTTCGAATATATGATTAATTTTCTAAGGTTAAGCATGTATAATCCTTCACTTTAAGCACCTAGTTTAATTTAATTCTTTAAAAAAAATTAGAGTTATCCAAAATGTTGTTTACAAAATTTGCTTTTCAAGTGACGCATAACTAAAATTCCGCATTGGCTTGGCAACAGTGGCAGCAAGTAAACAGGCTTACAGATTACTCTGTTCAAGTGGCCCGGAGTATATTTATAAGTGGGTTCAACGAATGCAATTAATACAAAATTGGGATCAGTGGGATCAGACGAAATAAATCTGATTCAAGTGCTTTTGCTAATCAAGTGGCGAGAATTATTTATTTAATTAGGTTTAACAAATGAAATCCAAAGAAAAGCAAAGCAAGCAAATAGCGAAATTGAAAAGCTAAAATTAAAAAAAACAAAATTAAATTAAAAAGAAAGTTAAAAACAATGAGCAAACTGGAATAGACTAGAATGTGATCTAAATAGAAAGGACAATTAAATCGAGTTACATATTTGCTTGCATAAGAAACTGCAATCACAAATCAAATATATAAAATTTGCAATAAAAAAGAATTAATCACAACTTGTAACTAACATGACTAATAATTAACAGTAATAACGGCACTTTTATAGTATCTGTGCGAATCTGATTCGAAAGCTAACGGAATACATAGTCCGAAGCTGATTCATGCATTGGCATATGTGAGAACACACCTATATTGGTATATAAAATGACCCTGCTTATATATCACCCACTCTTATACTCTCTCTCTCTTTCTCTCTCTCTCTCTCTCCCACTCTCTCTCCTACTCTCTCTCCCTCTCTCTCTCTCTGTCTTTCGCTTCTGTATTTGTTTGTTTTAATGCCCAACTCTGATGAGTGCAACTTGAGCATTATCTTATCGTTGTATTAAATGCCCACCCCACAAACGAGACACCTGTGTGCCACATAGAGCAGGGGAGGGGTGGGTGGGTCGCCAAAAGTCGAACAGGTTATCGAGCAAATATTGGTAAGCGGACAAGAAAACCGCTTCATAATGCGATAAGATAGCCACAAAACGAAAGCCGAACGCTCAACGCGGCGTATGAGTAATGTGGGCTGAATCAGCGCATAACTTTAAAAACAAGGCTAAAAAGATACAACAAAAATTTAAGAAAATTTATACTTATAATTAATAAGTTTCCAGATTAACCCCATAAACCCAAGCATATTTAAAAAATAAATGAAAAATATATTTAAAAAATTACAAAAAAATTAAGGAAAATTAAAAAAATTGTTTGCTTTTCAGTTTGACTAACTCAAGGACTATCAGCGTTTGCTATGGGCTTGCCTATTGTTTTGTGGTTCGGTTCACAGAACCGGTTCGGTTCAAAATCAGTTACTTACCCCAATTGTAGCCCGTGGAATCCAGATCGTACAGTTCACCCAGGTAATCATTGGGCATTACTAGTGCGCCCGATTTCTGTTGCGGCTTGAGGCCTGCCACAGTGAGGATATCATCGGTGCCGCGACTCGATGCTGCAGCGAGTGGTGCCGCATGCAGCACGGGCACCAGTTTTGCTGGGGAGGCGGCGGCGGCGGCGGCGGCGGCAACAGTTGGTTTTGGTATAACTGCTGCCACTTTTTCGACAATTTTGACGACGCTTTCCGCTGTTTTTTTGGGCACCACAATTGGTATTTCCACAAATTCGGTCGCCTTGACGATTTTGTTGGCTGGTGCTGCGGGGGCAACTGCTGGGGCAGCTTCGAGTGCGGGTGCCTTTTTAATTTGATCTTCCACTTCCGTTGAGATATTCTCGTTGGCCAGCACATAGGCCATAAAGCCGCAGGCCAGCACACAAACCACAAACAGTTTGAAGCGCATTTTCACGCTTTTCTATTACTACAATTTTCCTGCTCCTTTTTTCGATTTTCTTTGTTATACACGTTTCGTTTTTCGTTCGTTTCGCACTGTAAAAATAAATTAATCACAATTTTAATTATGCAAGAGACACTAAAATAAAGTTATTTAGGTTTTTCTTTTTGTTTTTGTTACACTGCAAGAATTAGGATAATATTTTGCCAAATTAAAATCAATTTATATTTATTTATTTGTATTTCCTTCCAATTGATTTGAAAACATTTAAAATGGTTTTTTCACTTTGATGACATCATCAATGTGTCTCTGGCCTTATCGGCCATAAAAAATGCTTATCACACACTGTTTTTTTTTTAACTTGTTACCAACCTTATAGACTGCAAAATAAGTACGTTCGTTACGGCGCCGAGTTCATTTAAGACTAAAGTCGTTGGGCGTTGCCAAAACTAGTCGACTGCTTCACCTGTCACCGTTTTTCTCGATTGTGAAATGTTGGCCGTGTTATCTCTTATGCTCAATACTAACGTTTATCTTATCAGCAACAAAGCCACGCACTGATAACGCATTCCTCTTCTCGCTTTTGGCGCTCCACATTTTGTTGGCCAGGTCTCGGGAATTAAATTGCCTTTTGAGTTATTGTGCAAGTTGCCAGTTATCAAATTCATTTGTTTACTTAATGCTCTCTCATTTTGGTGTCTCTCCTCCACCATTCTTATCAGTTTCCCCTCTTGTTGACTTTAGCCACATTACAATTTGTGATTCATGTCCATTACAGTTAATCATCGTTTCTTCTTTGGCAACTCTCGGCCATGATAATTATAGACAATGAGCCATAACAAAAGGCCACAAATTCGCATTTCCGCCTCAGAAGTTATGAATGAAATCAGCGTCACATTAATTTACGCACTTCATTTCAACATTCAATGAAAAGCCACAAATATTTAATTTGCCAACAACAAATCTCTTGCAATCAAATCAAGTGAAATTCATTACTTAAATCCCCATCCACCCAATAGCCAAAAGACTGTTACCAAGTGAAACGATTAAGAAAAGATTGAATCCTTGAGCTAAGCACATTAAGTGAATAAATTTCATATTTTTCAGAAAGAAAAATGGCTTAAGATTTTTTGCTTTAAACGATTTAAAATCGAATTCAGCTTATTGAAGCTTAAAGAGTTTTAGCTTTAGAGTTTTGAAAACAGTTAGTTAATTGTTATTTTATAAATTATTGTTTTTATTATTATTAAAGAAACAGGTTCCCAAAACCACACCGACTTACGAAAACGGAAAATCTTTCCTTTTGAAACTGACACGAGTGCTTATTAAATATCCTGCCTAAAAGTATGCAATAATAAAATGGAGAATTTAGAGAAATGAGAGCGCAGCACAATCATGTGTTCACACCTTAATCAGCTGGAACAATGCCAAAGAAAGGCAGAGAAGCAGAATTCCAGTTCTCCTTTTTTACTGTGAGTGACACCAGACACACAAGCGAAAGAGTTAGAGCGAAAGCGAAAATGAGCGCGCAGTTGATCGCTTGTCGCCGCTGGAGATCAGTATACTTATCAGCAAAATGGACAAAGCCCAAGGGGGTCCCTCAGAATGAGATTCAGTTGTGGGTCAAACGCGAACGGCTGCAGTTGACAACGGCGAGCGAGCGCTAACAATAAACTAAAATAAAAACACAATTAACTAAATAAAAAAGAAAAAATGCTGCGATACTTGGTGAAATCGGAAGGAAAATTCGCGGTACGCGGCTATCACAGCAAACAGGGCGTGTGGGGCTATCGTCCAGTTGCCAAGCGCATTTACCAAGGTGTTATTCTAATTAATAATCATAATAAAATAAAACTTAATTGTGCTCATAATCAGTGTGCAGAGTTGGAAAGATTGTTTCGCGATTTTTAATCTAAAACTACAAAATGTACAGCTGCTGCTAAGATAAAATCATTTCTGATAACTCGGGAA
Organism: Drosophila paracracens; assembly: GCA_035044025.1. NCBI lineage: Eukaryota > Metazoa > Arthropoda > Insecta > Diptera > Drosophilidae > Drosophila > Drosophila paracracens. The sequence goes on along the minus strand of JAWNMN010000435.1, from coordinate 3,692,598 downwards.
ATGCTTGATGCGAAATGAAATGTGTATAAATTTCTTGTGGCAAGTGCCGTAAATCAATACGTTATTTCTTAACCCACAAACTAATTATTTTGTTGCTGTTGTTTCCGTTGCTGCTTATCAATGCGTGTTTGCGTTTCGCCGCAAACTCTTCACCTAAATCAAAAACAACAACAGATGTGCATCAGCCACAACAACAACAGCTCAAAGCGAATTGCTGTGGGCAAACGAAAAAATAAAAACAGCCGCAGAGCAACTCAAACTTGTTCGCCTCCAACTTTTTGCCAGCACCCAACAAGCAACATGTATGAAGCAACATGTGTGTAGCAACCTGTTGCAGTTCTTTGTTTGTTTATTTTTAAACCAACATAAAACTTGTATTTAAATACAAATATTCCTGCAAATTGACAATGAAAATGATAATAATACAATTTAAATATGGAATTGTTAAAAATTAGCAGTGCTAAAGAGCTAAAGCGATATAAATAAACCGCGTCAGTTCAGTTTTGTGAAGTGGAATATATTTACTTCCAGTTTCCAATTGAATTTTACAGTTGTCAATCTTTTTATCAGTTTGTCTTTGGCTCTGGTTGAAATTTTTTTGGAGCTGCAAAAACTGCTAAAATTAAAACGAAACTATGCCCAAACGCATACACACACACACAATAACACACATACATATGTTTATTCAATGTGTGTGTGCGCAGCAAAATAACAAAGTCGAGCAAACAAAGGCCCAAAAATTGGGAATTGGATTCAGGTCCAAAACCAGAACTAAGCCAGCCACACAATTGGCAGCAGCCAATAAAAGGGGGCCAATTGAGGGTCTTATCAACGCTGAGCACGTCAGTTCTTATTAACAGGCAAACACACACAGAGAGAGAGAGCGAGAGAGTGCAAGGGAATGTCAATTGTAATGCAAAGGCGACCATATCTCCATATGCACTCAGAAAAATAGTTGCATATGAAATAAATGTGAAGAGTTTCAGCTGAATTAAGCTAGTTTAAAAAATACTACAAACTAAAATAGGAGAAGAGAAAGAGCTTTAGCTGACTTTCTTTTAATTTTTTCTGGGTCCCAAAAATGATATAAACCAAAAAAAAAAAAAATTTTCTAAAATGTATAAATCAAATTTTAGGATTTTAGAGTAGAAATTATAACTTTCTATGGGACTAAAATAAAATACTTAAATTGTTTTTCGCTTCCATATTTTTGAACATGGTTTCTCCGCATTAATACTTATTTAAAGGTATTTTAAATTGAAATACAAATCACTTTCTAAAAGACTTAAATATGTTTAAAAAAAATTTGTTTTGTTTTTGTATTACATTTAATATTTAAGAAAGCTTCTACACATTTTTTGTAAGGGCCTGCATTAATTAAGACAGTTGTTTTTTTTAGATTTAAATATTAACAACTTTCTGAAACACAAAAAAATTCAAAATTTTTAATTCTATTTTATTTTGCTTTTATACCTTAGTTATTTTTTAAGAATTCGAGATTACAGACCATATACTAAGGCTTTTTTGGCAAGTGTACAGCTAAACTGAAATTTTGTTTGCGATTCCTTTTAGGAACTTTTCCTCAGACGTCGTGGTGACTTCATATTTTGTTGTTGTTGTTGTTGTTTTTGTTGACTTGATCCTGTGTATTGTCTGTCACAAGCTGAGCTCTGCGCGCTTCCCTTTAATTCACTTGACATGTCCAATCAGAGAAGTATTGGTGCTCCCTTGGTTTCGCAGCACATCCTACCACATTTTACCGTTCTGCTTGCACTTTGCATTGTTCAGATGCTGTCGTTTAGTGCTGCTGCCTCATATATAACTGTCATGACGACATTATCTTTTGGCTGCTGCTGCTGCTGCGTTGGTGGTTCATAATAATATTTGCACTCCCCCAAAATGAAATATACTCGCCACAAATATCATTCATCATTCATTGTGTGCTTTCCTTGTGCCCGAGCACTAGCAGGACATGCATGTCCTTTGGTCACGCAATAAATTGATTTATTACCCAAAAATGTCCCAAAATGGATTGCATATATTTTTAAGCAAATTAAACTTTAATGCATTTTCAACTAAGCCAACTGACAATTGTCAATGATCTTTGTGGTCCTTAGCTGTGTGCAGCACACACACACACACTCTCAGGCATACATCCTTTAAGCAGGATAATACTTTGGCACATAAACACCTAAGCAGACAACGAACCATCAACGACTTAGCACCCGAAAATAAAACACCATAAAAAACATACCCAATAAAAAACATATCCAGTGGCCATATCTCACTTATATGTAGCTATAAAACAAACATCCTGCTGCCAGGCACCGAAGAAGAAATGTCCTTTAAAGGATTCTACTAAGAATGGAAATTCAATGCTGAAATATTCAATGCGCAACTTTACTTAAATCAGATTAAATCAGAAAAAGAAGACAGAAAAAATATAGATTTTGAATATCTGGCATAAAATGTTTATTCACAACAGCAAAATATTATATTAAAAAAAACTGTATTCGAATTGAAAAAATAGTGTGAACAATTTATTCAGTGTTGCAGGTATACAAAAAATGTGTTTCACTCATAAATTATGAGTAATGTTCCAAAAAGAAGTGACAGAAAATATTCATTTTAAATATAAGGCAAATAATGGTAATATGTACCAAATGTATATTGAATTAAAATGTGTTTTTGTAGCTTTAAATCTCTCCCTGACGACAAGCAACATATTTAACTTAAAAAATAAAACCGATTAATAGAGAATTATTTAATCAAAATAATATTAAAATAAAAGTATTTAATAGAAATTGAAATCTATCGTACTTGGACAGAAAGACAATATATCAGCAAAGACCTTAAAGTAATGCCATAGTCTTTGATAATATATAGATATTAAAGATAAGGTAAAAAATTTAGATGCTTTAACATAAATATTTAGTTATTTAAAAGTTCTCACAAAGAAGGTTATGAAAAGGGCATCTAAAAGGCATTAAGTGTCAGTTGTTGTCCAGTCATGCTTAAGTTGATATGCTTCACACAACTTCCGGTGGGTGTGTGTTATATATATATATATACAACCATAAAATGTCAATAAATTCAAAAAGGCCGCAAAAAGTGGCAAATGCAACATCAACAATAACAACAACACACACAGACAAATACATCGATGGATGCTTTTACACGATTTTTGAATAATTTATAACTGCAAAGAATGAAAATTTATATTGCTTACGCATGTGTTTCCCATTTTTTTGTTGCAGTATCCGAGGAGATGCGCGAGGCAAGGAACTCGCAGCCGAATGTCTATCGCTGGGTGGAGGCTTTTCGCCAGCACGGACACAAATTGGCAGCCGTGAATCCCATCAGCATTAAAGCAGCCTCCAGCAGCGAACGGTAAATACTGTGAAGATGGCGAAAGCTGACCCTCATCCTTATACATATGTATATACACATATATATATATATATATATGTATAATTTATACTTTGTCTGTCGTTGCTTCTTCGCATTTTATATTGTGTCCTTTTCTTGCAGCGAGCTGCAGGAATTAAATCCCGCGTTTTATGGACTGCAGACACAGCAAACGGTGCGCACCGCTGGCCTTCTAAGTGGCGCCACCAACGCCCCACGTGATGCCCCACACAATGTTGCCCAGCTGGAGCAGCTGCTTCGCGACATTTACTGCAGTAACGCGGCAAGCGCCGAGTTTGCCTACATAGAGGTAAGCAGCCGTATAATTCATACAATAAAATTGCACAGATAGCATACCCAACAAAAGAAAAACAAATGAATACCGACTGCGGTATACCCTGTCATTACAGCTATACCCTTCTTGTGGGGATGGGGGTGGGTGTAACTTGACCATTGAATAATATTTAAGGTGACTTTCATTGTTAACAAAGTACAAAAAATGTTTAAGATTCTAAATAGAAATTTGGTTCTTTCGACTTATGTAATGAGGAATATGGGATTTAGATGCGGGAGTTATGATACCTTCAACATCAACAGGAACAGGAATAGGAATCAGACCATAAAAAAAAAAAAAAAAACTGATGTCATATTTTTGCACACTCTGGCTGAATAAAGTTTAACCATCACACATAAATTTGATTATAAATTTGAACAACAAAAAATATGATTTAATAAAGCAACTTTGAAATTGAATTTTTTGCCAAACTATGGAAAACCCAATAACTTTTGTTCCGGATATTCGGCTAATCAAAACAAAATTACTTACTATTTTAATTGCAGTTTTTAATTATAAATTTTTAGAATTCCCAGCCAAAATATTATATCTTATATCTTATCTTATGAGTTGAATCAGATATATTGTCTTACAAAAAAATGGTTTCATACAGCAACTAATATTAAAATATATATTTTTTTACCTATTTAATATTACTATGCAATAAAAATTCAATTCAATATGCAATGCTTATAGAATTCACATAGTAAGGTAAATAGATGGATGTATTATTATCATATGCATGACAACCGATTAAGCCTGTTGTACACCCTTCAGAGCCTATAACTGTTTCATTCACTAATACAAAAATCTTTGTCGACTTGAGGGCTTCTATCACTTCCGAGCTTAAAACATGTTTTCCTAAGATACCAAATCTGTTTTCTTGCCAAGACGACACATTCAGAAATGATTTCCTCTGAACATTCGTTCACAAAATCAGCAGAGTCCGGTGCAGACTATATCTAGTTTAGTTGGGTAGCTGTCAAGAGACCGTTATGGACTGCAAGACAATTCATGTCCAGGGATATTAAAAAGATAGACGGACAGACGAAGGTGACTAAATCGACACGGATAATAATGGTGAAGAAGAATACCTTATGGCATTTCCAGATGCCTCCTTTAATTACACACTTAACGGCAATATTATGAAGAACTCTGCAAGAGTATATATAATAAATATAAAACCTGGCAATTCCCTTGTAGAGTACCGAGGAACGGGAGTGGCTTGCACGCAACTTTGAGGCACAGAGGCAACATCAGCTGCAGTCGACGGAGCGCTGCGAAATCGCCGAGCTGTTAATTAAGTCACAGGCTTGGGATAATTTCATGGCCCTCAAATTTCCCATGGTCAAGCGATACAGCGGGGAGGGCGCTGAGTCCATGTTGGCCTTCTTCTGGCAACTTCTACGCGACAGTGTTCAAGGTCAGTGGACTGAAATGCTGAAATTCCGAAACATCATGCGCCCAACTCCCAAACTCAACCACCCACTTACCCAGCTGGGGAATCAAGCGAAATGCTATCCCAGAGATGGGCGCGTGAGTAGCTGAAAATGATAAGCTAATCGCAAAGAAAGCTAAATTATCTTATCTAATCGGTGTCGGGTAGAAAATGAAAACAACCGTTAAGGAAAATCCAAGAGTTTCAATTTTTATGTTTATAAACAAATTGCAGATAATGCCAGGCCAAGCAACAGAGATCCGTTTAGAAATAGTTAATGCCATAATAAGTATATTTATTCCATAAAGATTACTTTATCTTTATCACTTAGCTTTCGATTAGGTTCGTACAGAAAATGTTTAAAGAAAAGACTTGCGTTAAAGAACTTTTTTTTTAGTTTAAGCCATTTTGATATCCCATATTTGTTATGTTAACATTAATATTAATTTTAAGTCTAACTCTGATTGTTTGATTGATGTGTTCTTCTTGAATTGTAGAATATATTAAGATAATTAAATAATTTAATTCATTTAATATTAAAATTTATATACTTATCTTAAAATATGGAAAATAAATATATTAATATTAGATTTAAATTAAACAATAAAAAAATTTATTTATTCTAATTTAAGAAATAATTTTCGTATATTTATAAGTTATTATTATTGTTATAATATTTATAATAATTAGTATTTATTATTATGTGTAGTAATTAGTATTTATTTTCACACTTTCATCTCTATGCCTCGGAGCTCCACATGACTCCTGAGAGCAGAACTTGAGGCACATTGCGGCGCTCGCTTGCCTTAACCCTAATCTGATTTTCTCGCAAAAACTTTCTTTCTTTTGGCATGGCCCACCTACGACGACAACAATATCAACAACAACAACAACAACAATGACAACAGCGAACATTGAGCATGTGGTGCTGGCGATGCCCCACCGAGGACGCACCCCGTTGCAAGCAGTGCTGCTAAACATGCGGCCGGCTAAAGTTTTTCGCAAACTAAGCGGCGCATCGGAGTTTGCCGACAATATCGAGGCCATGTCCGACGTCATAAGTCACTTCCGTAAGTGAAACTTTTCCTACATATAAATATATATATTTATTTATTTTTTTTTTGTGTACGTGTGTGGCTTTCTGCCGGCACACGCTGCGTATGTGTAATTTAATCAAACCCACATCCTTCGCAGATGTTTCCGAGCAGTTGCAAGTGCTCGGCAAGAGCATTAACTTCAGCATGGTTCGCAATTCCTCACATCTCGAGGTAAGTTTCTCAATTTAAGGCACTAGATTAAACAATTTCAAACTTAAGTGGTTCCTTGTTGATGAACTTCAAAAAGTGTACATGATAAAAATAGCAAAATTATTTAAAAAATTCTAAAATGCTAAAAGAGCTAAAGATTTTAGCTCCTAAATCAATCTTAATTTAAAAATGTCCAATATCAAACTTTAATTAATTTTTTAATATTTATTCCTCTCTTTAGGCCGCTAATCCTGTATCCATGGGCAAGACACGCTCCAAGCAGCAGACTCGTGGCGAGGGATCTTTCAGCAAGGATGGCAGCGCTCAGAGATTTGGTGAGCATGTGCTCAATGTGATACTCCATGGCGATGCCGCATTTACAGGCCAGGGCATCAATCAGGAGTGCCTCAACATGGCCTATGTGCCCCACTTTGAGGTGGGCGGCAGTCTGCATCTAATCGTGAACAACCAAGTGGGATTCACTACGCCTGCTGAGCGTGGCCGTTCCACCGATTACACCTCGGATCTGGCCAAGTCTATACAGGCGCCCGTCTTCCATGTCAATGGTGATGATCCCGAGGCATTGGTTCGCATCACCAATCTGGCCTTCCGCTATCAACGCGAGTTCCGCAAGGACATCTTCATAGATCTGAACTGCTATCGTCGCTGGGGTCACAACGAACTGGATGATCCGACCTTCACCAATCCTCTAATCTATCAAATCGTGAACAATCGTCAATCTGTACCTGATCTTTACACAGCCGAGCTGGCCAAGCTAGGCGTACTCAGTGTGGCACAAGCTATTCAACTGCGTGATAATTATATGAACCATCTCACTGAGGAACTGGCGCTGGCGCCAACTTATCAGCCACCACCATCCTTCTTTGAGCAGCACTGGGCGGGTCTGAAACTAGCCCCCAGCAATGAACTCACCTATTGGGACACGGGCTTGGATTATGGCCTGCTGCACTGGATTGGCCAACAAAGCGTTGCATTCCCCGAAAACTTTGTGAGTGAAAATCAGTAAATTCTTTGAAAACTTAAAACTTTGCTGCAACCGACTGTGGCATACTCTGTTAAACAACTTATTGCTTTCATAGATGAATTAGATATATTCTTAAATCTGATTCATACATGAAAGCAAATCTTTTTAATTTTGAAGTCATACGCTTTTTTCAATTCTGGAACAGAGTATAAACATTTTCATCGATTTCACTGAAGATGTTTGGAATTTTCTTTTCACAGAAAATTCATCCGCATCTGCTAAAGACCTTTGTGCAAAAACGACTGAAAAAACTGGAGGCTGGTGCCAAAATCGACTGGGCAACGGCGGAAGCCATGTCCATTGGCAGCCTGATGTACCAGGGCCACAATGTGCGACTCAGTGGCGAGGATGTGGGTCGGGGCACCTTCTCGCACCGGCATGCGATGATGGTGGATCAGCAGACGAACGAGATGTATGTGCCATTGAATCACATGGAGGGCGGCAATGGTGGCAAACTGGAAGTGGCTCACAGCATTTTGTCGGAGGAGGCGGTGCTGGGCTTCGAGTACGGCATGGCCATTGATAATCCACAAAACCTAATCATCTGGGAGGCGCAATTCGGTGACTTTGCCAATGGTGCCCAAATCATCATCGATGCCTTCATTACCTCGGGCGAAAGTGAGTATATGTAACTAGCAAAAACTGTGCTAATCCCTAATTCGCCAGGTAAATGGATGGAGTCGAATGCTATGGTCATGCTGCTGCCACATGGCTATGATGGTGCCGCCTCGGAGCACACTTCCTGCCGCATCGAGCGTTTTCTGCAGCTCTCCGACTCCAAGGAAACGTCAGCCGATGGCGAGAACATCAACATTCATGTGGTTAATCCCACAACTCCGGCTCAATACTATCACGTGCTGCGCCGCCAGCTGGCCAGAAACTTCCGCAAGCCATTGGTAGTGGTGGCTCCAAAGACGCTGCTCCGCTTACCGGCAGCCACCTCAACGCACGAGGACTTCCAGCCGGGCACAATGTTCAACAATGTTTTAGGTGAGCCGCTTCTGTGTATTACAATGTGCCGCGAAGTTATCCCACACTTATCAGAACAAAAAGAGATTGAGATCGGACTACTATATCTTTTAGCTCCCTTAGCAATACAGTCGAGATCTTGTAACAAGATAGCCAAATCAAACTTACCCAATATGCGTACGTCTTTGCATATACTTGTATCTTTAATAGGAACAATCATGTTGGTTTAAATGTATATATATATATAGTATTGCTAACAGTAAGGTATCTACTAGTCGGTCACATTTCAGGGACTCGGGCACCCTCACATATTTATGACTGTTGGGTTTAACCAATCTGGTCTTCTAGGTGACAGCAGCGTGGAGCCGGAGCAGGTGCGCAAGGTCATCATTTGCAGTGGCAAGCACTATTACAACCTGGCCGAGGAGCGGGCAAGGCGACAGCTTCAGGATACGGCAATTGTGCGCCTCGAATCGCTGGCACCGTTTCCCGTGCAGGAGTTGCAGGCACAGCTGGCGCAATATGGCAACGCGCAAAGTAAGTTCGAATCATAAACTTGCTCGCTAAAAAACCAACTAAAAAAATCATCTACAAACCGCAGCTTTCGTGTGGAGCCAGGAGGAGCATCGCAATATGGGCGCCTGGACGTTTGTGCGGCCACGCTTTCAAAATTTAATTGGCAAGGAGGTAAGCCACATTCACACACACAGACACACACCCACAAACACACACACACATACACACATATTTAGACATGTACGCAATAAAAAAATAAAACTCTTACACAGCTCCATTATTGTGGGCGTTGCGAGGCGCCAACACCCGCCACCGGCATTGGCAAAGTGCATAAGCGGGAAGTTGATGAGATTGTTGCTGCCCCATTTGAACTTTAGCGTGATGTTGCCGCCAGCCTGCCGCTTGTCTTCGCTGCCGGACACTGTCTACCTGCCAACACCAGCACTTTCCCGACCCGCCCACCTGCCCGTTCAAATATATCACAAAGTACTTTAGCTCAATAAAACTGACAAAAAAAAAAAGAAAGACAACAAAAAGCAAATCGGTGAGCTTTAATGCAATTTGATGGACTGCTTAATATCCTGTAATTAGCTGAAAAATTGGTCACTAAATTTTTTCCTTATTATTATAAATAAGAAATATAAAAATATGTTTTGTTCCACATTAGTTAGCTATTCTAAATACCATTGGAATAAACAAAAGAATCGCATTTTTTATGTTAGCAGAAAACCTTATGTAAATTCTTAAGAAATGTTTTTTAATTGTTAAAAGTTAAATTTTAAATATATATTTTAATACAGCTAACTAATATGGAATAAAAAGATTTTCTTTTCTGTTTTCTATTGTATAAGACTAAAATGAATTGCATTTTTCAGAATTGAAATATTTAAATATGATCAACTTTCGCACAATCTTAAATACTGATAATTAAATTAAGTAGTTTTTAAATATAAATAAGTCCACAAAAGTTCGTGCCTGAAGTCTCTGATATCTTCAAGCAGATAGCTTAACCCATTGTTTAGGTTGAACAAAAATGCATAAAGCACTTTATGGAGTCATAGAAGACACCTGCGGCTTGTTGCATATCGCTTCACAACTTTCAACACTTACTACCTATTGCTACAGGCTACAGGGTATTTGTAAAGCAGCCATGCTATAAAAGGCGGTACCTAAAAGTTCAATGTGGCATTACAAAATAATTTATCGTATGAAAAAACCAAGTCGAAACTTTTAGCCAAAGTTTTTAATTGTTTGCTGTTGTTGTAGTTGCTGTTGTCGACGTTTGTGTACATAATTTGTTCGTGTTCCTGTTATGTGTTGTAGTTTCTGTGCCTCTGGCATCATAATAAAGTCCAAGGTTTAATGCCAGTGACAGAAAAAAAAAAGGAAAAACGGAGCCAAACCAAAGAACATCAGAAATCCAATTTAACCTACCGTAAATATTTATTATGTTTATGAAACATTTTACAGACTTTCAATTGGTACGGTTGAGATGGTGACCTAACTTAAATGTGTATATAGTAATAAATCGGAGGATTTAGTATATGGACCACCATAGCTGGATAATATAATAAGAGAGATTTGAACAATAAGATACAAAAATGTATATACGAGATACACATAATAATAATAGCTAAGTAAATTAATATGAGAGCAATGTGTATGTGGTATATAGGGTGAGGGTGAGATATGAGGATTACTACATATAAGGCGTTACCAAGGGATCTAAAAGATTGGAAAGGTATTGAAAGAGTACTAAATTAAAAACAGGTTAGAAAAAAGTCTCATCACGCTTAATTTCTAGATTTCAAGAACTTAGATGACCTGCCTGCCATAGACACGCTCTAGAATATCGTAAAACTCGCTTGACGTCTTATATGCAAAATACAGAAGTCACATCCAGAATACGAATGCCAAACCAACGGCAATTATAACGAAGGCAGTTTCTCGACAATTGGCATTATCCCAGCCGCACTCCAGATCAAACTTCAGGGCCTGAGAACATAAAGTGAAACATTAATAGATCGATTTGGGATCTTAAGCATCCAATAGGCTTACCTCCAGTAACTGTTGACCGCCTTTATTCTCACAACGCGTCTCGCGAAGATCGTCGTCGTGATCATCGCAATTGTGGCGTCCATAAACCTGGCATGGTGAATTCATAAACGTGCGGAAAACAGTATCGGTCCAGGTCTGCGATGAGCATATATATTGCCGACGCTTCCGTTGCCAGAACTCCACCCAACTAACAAAGATAACTCAAATTATAAACGATTAGTAGTGATTTGGCAAACTCACCCCAAGTCGCAGTCGCAGTTGAGATCCGTGTGTGACATCTTTAGATCAGTGAGAAATACGCTATTTGGCAGATATGGCACAGCGCCCGTATTCGGATTGGGTATCTTCTTCAAGTTGCGATTGTGATAACGTATGTCCAGCGAAATGTTCCGCACACGACCCATGTTCTTAAAGAAGTTTGTAGGCAATGCTTGCAGCGAGGTATTAAATAGTTGCATATACAGATATGGAGAGCGCATGCCCTGTTTAAATGTTAAAGTAATTAGAAAGATTATTATTATAACAGTTACTGAGCATAAATCAATATACAAATATTGCAACTTAAGCCTTTAACTATGGCTTGTTTATGAAGATCAAATATACTTACTAATAAACTAATGATTCATTAACATTACTTTATTTATTTAAATATTAATAAATACAAATTTTATAAATTTATTTTAATATTGATCTATATATATATATAAAATATTTATACGAAAAAAATTAAATAAATATCTATTTTTTTAAGATTTTATATTTATTAGAAAAGTTATCATAAATAACTAAAAGTTCATAAGAAAGGTTTATACTGAAATAGGAATGGCGTAATCTAATAATTTGTTTTATATCTTCGAATATAAACGAGGAAAATCTACAACATGATTTTGTTGGGGTTAGCTTAAGAACAGTTATCTTTGGTTTAGTAAAGATTAAATATTCTTTTTCTAAAACAGACTTTTCGTATGCAGGAAACTTCGTTATTTACACAACTAAATTTTCAAGATATTAGTTTTATGTGTATATATATATAACGCACATATGTCTTATATTATATATAAGTAAGCATTTACATATAATATATAATAAACTAAATAATATATATATATAATAATATACTCTAAGCAAACTCACCCGCAGAATGCGTTCGTGTAGATTTGTAAATTGTGGTCCACTAAAAGTAATATTGGTCAGTTTGGAGGGCAGATGTCCCTCCATTTCACGACTCAAGTCCGTGGGCATGCCCAGCTGCACCGTTTGCATCTCTTGCGTGGGTCCCGAGCCCTTCTTCACGATGCGCGTGAAGGGCTGTGGTGCCTCAATCCACAGTTCGCGTATATTGTGATGATGTCGCAGCAAATGGGGTATATTAAAGTGCTCCAAATGCGAATAGGCAGTCAGTTTGAGGGAACGCAGATGCGGCAGTGAGTCGAGGCAGCCATATTCAAAGTAATGCAAACGGAAGTTGGATATGTCCAACATTTCCAAATCCTCATTGACCCCGTCGAAGCTGTTGTTATTTAGCGAGGTGATCGGATTGCCAGACAGCATTAGACGACTGTAAATTGAAGATGCAACAGTAAGTAAAGTGAATTATCTAAAATATGTAGCTGCAACACTCACCGCAAATGTGGCAGCGATTGTGTCATTAGAGGAACATTGGTCAAATCATTGTTAGACAGATCCAACATGCGCAGGTTGCTCATATTGCTTGCCAGCTCCTGTGGTATTGAGGGCAACTCATTGTAGCCCAAACGGAACTCACGCAGATACTTCAAACGTATCTCGGGCACTGTGCTCAGCGATACATTCTCCAAGCCCAGCTTAATCAGTGACGTCTCAAGACCCATGAACGACTTGTCCATCACCTTGAGATCGCGATTGTGTGAGAGATCGAGAACCGCCAGCTTGGGCATCGTGGCAAAGACGGCATCATCAATGCGCAGCAAATAGTTGTAAGAGATATCCAAATAGCGTAGGGACTAAAAGATATAGAGATGTGCGAGTGATATATAATAGATGGTATATATATTTAAAATTATATAGAATATAAATGAATGTCAAACGGAAGCTCAACTTTTGAGGAATGTAATCCATTTCAATATTAAGTAAATCTTCGCTCCTTGATTCGATTAGTTCTTACCCTAAACTTATTCGACAAATCCATGCTGTGTATGGTGGATATAAAATTATTGGATAAATGCAGTTCGCAAAGCGACAAGGCAGCCAAGCTGGACAATGATGAAGATGGTATCTTCAGTAGCATATTGTGCGAGACATCCAATCTGTCGACATAAAAATGTGTATGTTTTTGAGCTTGAGGTTAAACCTTAACAAATCGGGGAGTTTACTCACTTTTCCATGCCACTGTTGTAGAATAGATTGTCAGGCAGACCACGTAGTTTATTGTGTGAGAAGTCAACAATGCGCAATCCTTGCACAGGCTTAAAGATGTCCTGTGGTATATCCGTCAAGTAGTTGTGGTCAAAGTAGACCAACTGCAGCTGCTTGGTATTCTTGAAGGCATCAAAGTCCAGTTCGTGTATCCAATTGTAGCTTAGATCCAGCCATTGCAGATGTGGCATGTTGCCAAAAACATCTCGAGTGGTGTTCTAAAATGAATATGTTTGTATAGAATATAATATAGACGATACATATAAACTTGAAACTACACAGAAAAAATTGTTTGATATACATTGAGTTTAAAATATCATTATTTATATACCAACCATTAGTGAATTGTAGCCCAGATGCAAATGCGTCAACGAGATCTCAGCGGGCCTGAAGTAGCCGGGATGTATAATGGAGATATTATTGTGGGACAGATCCAATATCTTGATGTTTGAGTGGTACATGCTGCCTACAAAGACCGAATCCCATAAGCATAACTAATAGTATTTATTTAGGTATTTATAAGGAATTACCATGTTCATTGCGGCCACTCCAGGAGGAGTTGTACATCAGCTGCTTGATCTGATTGTGGCTAACGTTCACATTCAGATTGGATAAGGTGCCCACTTGATCGAAGTAGTCAAAGTTAAAGTTAGGCAGCTGATTAAAGGCCATATCCAGAATCTCTAACTTGGGCAGATTTTGAAAGGATTCATCCGCCAAATTGTTGAGTTTATTGCCACGCAGACTCAAGTATTCTAGCTCATCCAGATTCATAAAGGCTCGTCGCTCCACCTTGTCAATCTTATTGTCATCCAATTGGAGTTTTCGCAGCGCTTCCAGGTCAAAGAATGTGTGCTGCGATATCGATGATAGATAATTAAAGCGCAGCGAGATCTCCTCCAGCTTCGAGTGTATATCGCCCTGGAAAGTGCCCTTGAGCACCTGCTCAATGCGATTGTCATGTAGCTCCAAGAGTCTAAGATTCTTCAAGAAGTGAAAGCTTGTATCGCTCATGCTGGTAATGTGATTGTTGCTAAAGTCCAGCTCCTGCAGGGAGGTCAGATGACGCAGTGCCTCCGCAGGCAAGGCGCTGCCAGAGTAGCCATGCGACATCTTCAGCGAAATGAGCGAGTGACCAATCTGAAAAAGGAAGAAGAATCATTTTAATAAAATTGCCAATTCTTAACTCAATAATTAACCTACTCAAAGCAAGTAAAACCGTCCTCCTCAAGAATATAATTTTTTACAATAAATAACAAAACATTTCTGATTTATTTTAAGAGCAAAAATTCTCATCTTGAGTAATTTAATTTTAATTTCCTAATTTTCTGCTTATTTATATAGCTTGAAGCTTGAACTAGTTGCTTGAAATTAGTTAAACATGTACTTAAATTAAGAACAGAGTTTCTGTGTGAACTTAGTTAACCTTACTTCATGAAAAGCATCATTCTCAATGCTTGAGATTCCATTCTCGCTGAAGTCCAATCGCTTCAGACCGCGGACATGCTTGAAGGCATGCGATTGTATTCCTGTGAGGCTGGCCCGTGTTATCTGCAGATCCTCCAGTTCGACACCAAAGTCCCTAAAGTCCTCCGCTCCGACAGAAGTGGTGCCCATGCGGGATATGGACAGCGATCGCATGTTCCGCATTCTGGTCATACTTTTTGAAAATAAATACAAAAACAATTTGCTCGGGTAAAGGGGTGTGTGGGGAGCAGGAGCTATTGTTCAGTGCTGGGGTCACTTACTTGCGCAACGTCTGTAGATTGGTGGGATCGTTGCGATCCCCGCTGAGATCCAGTTTGAGCAGCGTATAATGCATGGCATTAAAGGTTTCCGTTGGCTTCGGGATCTTGATCGTATTATCGCGCATGCTGATCACCCTGTATTTGTGATGGAAGAGGGGAAATAAGTGTGAATTGGTTGGGTTATTTGGGTTCGCATTGCCGCTTATTGCTACATCCATCGCCTCGTTTGCCATTTCCAGTTGCATTCGCATTCGTCACGTTCTTTGAAAGCAGGTCACACACTTAGCCCACATTAGGGAAGCCCCACACAGAAATATCGTTGCATTGCTGCTGACAATCGGATTAGGGGCTCTCGGTTTTCTCACCTCAAGACATCGAAATTATTGAAGAGTTTGTGGTGCAGCTTGGTCAAATTGTTGCCGGACAAATCCAGAATCTGTAAACTATTCACCAGACTATCGAAAGCCACCGGAGAGATATTGGTCAGGCCACAGTAGCGCATGTAAATCTCACGAATGCGCGCTGGCTTGAAGGCATCGTCCTGAAAGTGGAAAATATTTGAGTCGAGTTTAATAATAAAAATCGAAACTTTCTCTAACAATTTCAAAGCTGATTTCTCAATAGTTTTTACCATCAATAGAAAATTAAATACCTTACTTAATCCTAATCTACTCCAAGCCAATCCCATAAGGGATCACTCGACTCACCTTTAGTGTATGTATGGGATTGCCATCGAAGAAGGTGCGATTGACTGTATCGAAATACTTGAAGGAATTCGGAGGCAGCACTTCAATGTGATTGTACTCCAGATGAAGATTGTCCAGATTCAGTTTGGTACTAGCCTTGATATCATACGTCTCATTGCCACTCAGCGACCAAATGACATTGTGAGAGATGTCCAAAGTACGCAAACTCTTCAGCGGACCCAGTGCATCATAGGGTATCTCCGATAGAATATTGTCCGTGAGTAATAGACGCGACAATCTCGGCATGCCATCCACAAAGACATTCGGATCGATTTCAAACAGACTATTGCCACTCAGATCCAGTGTCTCCAGGTTGAGCAAACCCGAGAAACTATGCGACATCAGCATCGAGATGCAATTCTCGCCTAGATTCAGATTCTGCAACGAATCCTCCAAGCCGCGAAACGAGTCATGATGAATAGTTGTTATGTGATTATCAGACAGATCCAAGATACGTAGTTTTTGTAGATGACGCAGTGATTTCGATGGTATCTCCACCAGATCATTTTGAGGCAGTATGAGCTCCCACAAGGAGCGTTCCAAACCGGTGAAGGCATCATCTGGTATTTCAGTCAAATGATTACCCGAAATCTTTAATCGATACATGCCCGTCGATTGCAGAAAATACGGCTCGATCTCTCGCAGACCCGTGTTCTCCATGTGCAGCATGAAAACCTGAAACAAATTTGAATACCAGAATTTGCCACTGCAAGGATTCACCTTCATGCTTACCTTGGATTGGTTAACCATGCGCGGCAGTGCTGGAAACGGAACATTCTTGCAATGGACAATGCCCAGATCAGTCGAAGACTTGGAACACGTGCACATCACATTGTAGGTGCACGGCGGATAGCGCGTCTCCTCCATTTCGCGGCTGAACATCGAGGCACGCGCCAACGACATCCAAATCATTATAATCAGTGTTATGGTAAGGAAGGCATAGCCAAACTTAAAGAAGAACTCCAAACCCTAAGGAGAACAGAACAGAAAGGATTTGAGACACTGCCAGTTGAAAAGTCTTCTAGCATTTCAGTTGCTAGGCAGGCGTTAAACCTTTCAGGAAGTAAGCAGCAAGCATAAATGTCTTTTGGCCTTGTGGGGTTTCACTTGGTCTTCGCTCTGCTTTTCTTTTGTTTCATTTTTTTTAATCAACCCTAGGTAAGAACGAAAAGGCTTGCACTTTTAAGGCTATTTGTTCAAGCGTATCAAATGTCCTGACTCCTTTTTCAAGTAGGTAGCTTTGAGTAAACACAATAGCTGCCCGGAAAAGGGAAGTGGCAGGATGTTAGTATCGTCATTTGCAATCCACGGCGGAAATGAATTTAACATAACTCTTAATTTATTTTTTTGTTTTTTTATGTTAAAAAAAACCCTATTAAGTGCATCTATTAAAACTATTATTATTAAAAAATTTTGTATATGTTTTGCTTTGCTTTTTTACCTACTCAAAATCTTAATTAGATATACTACCATCATTATTCGAGACGAATCTGAAACAGTTTTAACTGTTTTTATAAACTTTTTAAATGCAGAATTCAAGGAACACTAACTCAATTTTTCCATACTTATTTTAGATATATTTTTAATATTTAATTTGCCTTTATTTATTTCAGTGCTTTTTTTACTTTACCATTTTGAAACACTTTTGGAATCCATATAAAATGGGTATTATATTTATATTTAATTATTATTATTATAATTAACTCGTTTTTGTCAACTTATTATTTTCGAACTATTTTTGTACCTTACCATTTTTCAACATAAACACTTTTGAGTTTAAGATTTTCAAATACCTATAAAACTGTTTTATAATACTCAATAAATATATTTAAAAGTTGATAAGAAGCACTCATTAGCTAATTTTTCTAAACTTTTTATTTTTGACACCTTTGACACAAATTTGAATAACACTTGATAACAATCAATATTTTGTTCACTTCTTGTGCAAATATGTTCAAATATGTGAACTTCTAGCTTGGAATTTAGCGAATGGAAACCAGCACAGTAATCGACGATTGCGAATTGCCAAACGACCTCAGTTATATTTAGTTATAATTATTTATTTAATTTATGCCGGAACTTGGAATACACACCATTTTGTTAATTGTATTATGCACTCGCGACAATTGGCATTTAGAATAACTTTTAATTTAATTTAGCTGTCTCTCTTTTTGTTTTGTTTAAATTTAATATTAGGTGAAACTAATTTTAAATTGCTGCCAGACACAGGATGTGCGTCACTTTTGAAGCCTTGTGTGTGTGTGAATGTGTGTATTGCTGCCTTTTTTGCGTGTGTATGTGTGTGTGTGAGCACAAGCCAAAGAATAATCCTTTTTAGTTTTTAGTGGCAGTTTGGCTAAGAATGGGCAGCAGCAACACGTCCGAACCGCTGCGCGTTTCACGCACGTCTGAGACTTGAAAATCAAACGGGGTGCGCATTTGGCAAGAAAATAAAGTAGCGCAAGTGGCGCACGTTGCTAATTGGATTGTTGCATTTTGTATGGGCTGCTCATTTGGTTCCATGGCGCCATCATTGGGCACAAGCACGGGCCGATTTATGTCGCATTACTTAACGCCTGGTTGGCTGCTCAGTTCCGTTTTGTGTTTAGAATTTGGCAAGCAAAACACATCGCAATTGCTCAGCGGAAGGTGCTTACTCTGAAAATTTGAGAAAAACCAAAAAAGTTACCAATGGTAAATGGCAAAGCAAGGCGTTTTGTTTTCCATGCCGGACGGGCTTATGCTGCACGGCATGGATTAAAAACTTATACGAATTCACACGACAATATTGGCGAGCGGTGCGATAAGCAGGTTGTAAAACTTAAGCGTGCAACAAATAATTGACGCACAAAATATATATTAAATTCAAATCAAAATAAAAAGGAAAACAATTGCAACAGCAGCTTCACTTTAGCGTACGAATCTTGCGATAAATCCAGCTGTGATAGGTGCGCTCCTTGACCAACTCCTTATCTGTAGGATAACAACAAAAGTTAATTGCGAATATTAACATTTATAAATATTATTTGCGACTAACCATCGCACTGAAAGCACTGCGCCAGTTCGGGCGGACAAATGTTCTCCAGATTAAAGTAGAATGTGGTTATCTGCTCCCTGAACGTATTCTGCGACTTCATGGTTATTTGGCGCGAATGCGGATCCTTGCCATCCAAATTCTCGCTCACATAATGAGCCGACAATTGTATGTCCACCACATCGCTGAGCGCATCATCAATGCTCTCCACCAGAGTTGGCTGCTTATTCAACAGCTGTGTGCAGACATCCGCGTAGACTAAAGCAAAGGAATTTGAATTAACATAAGCAAAAGTGATCTAAAATCTGTTGAAGTTGTCTGCTGGCTTTTATATAAATAAAACCAATTTTACTCCTCTCAACTGACCGTTGGGTAAATTCAAATTGATGTGTATCATCAACAGATGCTCCATTGTGCAGTGAATTTGAAAGAGTTTGGAGACACGCTGTACGCTCTCCTGCTCATCAAAATTACTGTTCTTAAAGCCGGACTCAGCTCCATTTTGGTAATTTTGGCCGGTTTGCTTGTTGCTGCCTGCCGCGTGGTGCAGCAGAGTTTTGCGTATGCCAATGGGTGCCGCATCTCCCCGCACCGCATTGTGCAGCGATTTGCGCAGCTTCGAAAGATCATTCGATGAGGCTGCATCAGTTGCATCGGCACAGGTCGATTCGGCGCTGCTCTTTAGCAAACTGGGGCTGCACACTTTGCTCTCCGTAAAGATGAACTCGTAGTCCTTGTAAGCCTTCTCCAGTCCAATTTCCAGCAGCAACTCCAAAGGTTCAGCGCCACTGAGACAAGGCATGGCCAGGCGGCTATTGGCCAAATTTGAAATGATTTCAGCCAAGCGATTTTTGTTGGTGGGTGTGTTCTAAAAGCGAATATATAAATATTAATTAGATATAGAATTAATTTCACGGAGTTATTTACAAACCACAATATTGCAGCGCACTGCGCATTGGAAAAGCATGTTGAATGCTGTTTTCAGATCCTTGTATGAGGAACAACCTGTTGAGAAGAAATAACAGATGAATTAAGGCTTAAGTAGGTTCAGAGCAAATCATTCCTATGATATAATGGAATGTTGATTCTTTTTTTAGGATCATTACAAAGTGTCTAATCTTCGAGTTAAAGCATGTCCATCAATAACTGTTACCCCTTCATAAAACCTACACTTGAGCAACTCCCACAGTTTGTCGGTGAGATCGGTGAGTCTGCGCTGTTTGGCTCGCTGCACAACCTCCTCGATGTCGAATTCGCTGTGTCCATCCGTAAAGACGTCCGTAAATCCGGAGACCTCCGTCATTGTTTTGTTAATCGATTCGCGTAGCTCGTCCATGTCAACGCCGGTGCCACAACGATAGATGGGATCACGTGCGATGCCCAGCTTTTCATCCCTGTGATGGCTGACAATATCCTCGCGTATGTAGACCAAAATGCGCAACTGATTCATGAAATCCTCCGTGAGAGCACCACAATCACCGACTCGAAAAGTTTGATTCAATAGCACATGACAACTACTGAGATCCACCAGAAGCGGCAACGTTGCCGGCGTTGACCAGCTGCAGCGGAGTATCATCTGCGGATTCAGCTGGTAGCAGTTCTCAATGTACGTCTCTAGCTGACCGCCAGCAGCCATGCCATGCTGGCGCACCAACGACTGCGAGGTAACCATGAAGGAGGGCATAACACCCTCATAGGAGACAATGCCGCGTGCAAAGTGCGTCTTATTGAACTCATATTGCAGGAGAAGCGTGTTCCCAAAATCGCTGCCATCGCACAAGAACCAAACGGAGCCGAGTCCATCGCCCTGCTGAAACTTCTCCGAGCAAATAATTGAGCGCGCCTTATCCACAGGCTCACCACGATGATAGATTTCGTCCTGTTTCCAGGGATATCGGTTGACGATCTGCAAATCCAGCGCGGAAAGATCGCCAATTGTGTCCACCACGCAGTCATCTTTCAGGGGACTGCCCGTCAAATCCAGATCCACATTGGTTGGCGTTATTCGATCGGTTTTGAGCAGCAGTTTGGTGGGCGTGGCTGGCCCCTTGCGATCTTCCCGATAGAAGAAGACAATTTTATTGGACGCTTCGCGCGCGCCAACGAATCGGCCCAAATAACTGGGCGGTGCGTTGTATGTAATCGTATAGTTATCACCATATTTTCGCAGCAACTCGGCGTATATATTCGCAAGATTGATAGACATGTTAAACGAACATATAAGTTAAAATATGCAAAAGCACACATGAAATGCTATCCAGCAAAAAAAAACACAAAAATGGCATCCAAAAATCTTAACATTTTGCGGAACTGTTATTAACAGAGAGTCAGGCGTTTTACAGAAAAAAACTGCCGTTACGCGTTTATAACTCAAAGCAATGAGGGATGGTATATAAAACGCGCTAAAAGCAAATTATTTTATATAAATGGCCTATAATATAAATAAGAAGCTACAATTCCAGCTAAAAGTTTGAATTTAGCAACTGCTTTTGTTTGCACAACATAGTCAGAACAGTGTTATTCAGGCGGCAAATTTAGTTTAGGGCTGTATACAAAATTAATATCGATGTTAAAAACGATATCTGACAACAGCTGGTTGGCAGAGAAGTGCAGCTCGCGGATCACCCTGTGGATTTGCACATATTATCGATAACACTCGCACGTGTTGGCTTTGTTTTTATTTTAGTCAACTTTAATATAATTTTTTTTAAGCATGTCCGAATTTGAGTTAGAAGACAGCGGCTCAGAATTCGATTCAGATGAAAATTCCGATGCAGAGGTTTGTGAAATGATGCTTAAGCAATGTAGTGAATACTCTAAATTGAATAATGCTCCTTGCAGCTACAAGCGGCTTTCGAGCGTGGCGATCTTAAACCGGGTCTCAATGTGGAATTTACTGCACAGCGCAACAAAATCAATGATATAGTAAGTGTATCAAATTACGAAATTACGCTCTCTTTTATAATTTAGCTACTTTAACACGCCACATTTTTCAGACCAAACTGTTGGCCAAAACTCAAGCAATACGCTTGGATCTGCCTTGGGTGGAACGTCTCGATATGATCAACAATTTGGCGCCTTTGGCCCCCGAGCTCGCCGTGCAACTCGAGAAGCACGAACAGAAGCGTGCCAATCAGTTTAAGGGCAATGCCAAAATACCGTACATACAGCCCGTGGAGGATCCGGTGCTGAATGATTTTAAGCGTGAGATGATGTTCCATCGTCAGGCACAGAGCGCCGTTCTTGATGGCATCCAGCGACTGCATGCGCTGGGCCTTAAGACGCGACGACCCGACGATTACTTTGCCGAAATGGCTAAGACGGACGAGCATATGCAGAAGGTGCGCTCCAATCTGATGGCCAAGCAGCAGGGCCAACAGAAATCGGAGCGCATTAAACAGATTCGGGAACAGCGTAAGATGGGCAAAATGCTCGCCAAGCAGACGAAAGTGCAACGCGAGGCGGAAAAGAAGGACATGCTCGATAAGTTGAAAAAGTTCCGTAAGGGTAAACTGAAGAATTTGGATTTCCTTGAGGATGCCAAGGCGCTGGAATCGAAGCAGAAACAAAACGCAGCAAATCGCAAGTTGCGGAACAAAAAGTTCGGTTTTGGTGGCAAAAAGAAGGGCCTCAAGCGCAACACGAAATCCTCGGCAGCCGGCCTCGAGTCTGAGAAGTCCACTCGCAAGCAGCGTGGCGTCAAAGCGGGTGCCTCGGTCAACAAGCGATTGGGCAAATCCCGCCGCATGAAGGCCAAGGGCAAAAAGTGAAATGTGAAAATCACTTCTGTGCATATGATTAACTAGATTTTAATTTATAATTACTAAATACATTTTGTATATGTTCATTAAAACAATTTTCTTAACGAAATGGGCACAAGACATCTCTCTATTCCCATATTCTTGATCAGTTAAATCTATATATCTATATATAGTTCATGTAGCCAAGATCCGAAAGAAATGATATTTAACTGTCCACACCTCGAAGTTAACTTATCAGTTTGCTCAGTCGACTATATTTATTACAACTAATTACATTTTTAAATGTACACTTTTGGATAGTTACCATATTATTTAGAAAATAAATTTCTAAAATGTATGGTTGTAGCTTTCTTAAAACTGGGGTCTGCATAATGATTTTTTTTACAAATATATATGTCTAATTTCCAGTGTTGTTTTTTATGTGTGTGTTGAAGAATTTTTGTATATCAGTTATTTGTTGCTTATATTTATTAACAAACATTTGTATTTTAAGATTTTAGATATACAAAAGTTTTGGCATAGTTTACAAATTCATATAAATTGATTTGAAAAGTATTTTTCCAAAAATTTGGGTTTGCATTTCTACGTTATAGAAATAATTTTCTTAGTAAAACGGTAAATTTTTTAGGTTGGTTTTCATTTTAGGGCAATTTTTCGGAGTGTCCTAAGCATGTCTCATAATCTAATCCTGCCTGTGCTTCCTTTTCTTTTTTTTCGTCTTTGCGGGCGCCTCAATTTCATCGCTCGCAATTTCTTTTTCTTGCGTCTTGTGTTTTTTGCTCTTTTTTGCCATCTGCGACTCGGACTCAATCTCTACCTTTTCAAGAACAACTTCAGGCTGCACTTCACTGGACTCCTGCTTACGTTTCTTCTTTTTGCTCTTGATGGGTTCGGCGGTCACTTCAGTTGTCTCCTGCTTGTTGTTGCCTAGTAGATTTGCTAGCATCTCCCGCTCCTGTTGCTCGATGCGAGCCAGTTTTCCACTCAATTTGAGGCCGTGACGTGCTCCCTTGTGGGCAGTGCGTCCGCCGCAGGCCTTGAACAACTCCTCATCCGTCAGCACATTTACATGGCTGACAGCAATGTCTTCGCTCCTTATGCGTTTCGTGTTGGCCACTTCATCCCCACTTTGGGTGAGCAGCGCCGATTTCAGAAAGTGTTCGTAGACGACACCGTTTTCTGAATTCCTCTGATGGTCCTTGGCCTTGTTCAGCTTGCGCGTCGAATAGCCCTTGGTGGAGATCTCAACAGCATCCTCGCCAGCCTTGCGCCCTGTTCTCACCTTACCATTCTCTTCCAGTTGAACATCAACATTTGAGGCTGCCTCGTTGAAGCAACGCTCCCACCAATGATCATTAAATTCTTTGGCACGATCGACGCCTAGGCCGGCATTATCGAATTTTAAGCTGGCTTTCAATGGCGCCGCAATACCAGAATTGTTTTTGCCCAAGCCTTCGCCTTCTTTCCAACCGTATTTACCCAAAATCTTCTTAGCGAAATCCATTACAAGAACAATGTGATTCTAATTATTGTTTTAGCTATCGCTCGCATTATTTACATTTATCGATAACATGCAGCAGCATTTTAGCATGTGCGCATTGCGCAGCAAGGTGGCTTTCCCAACGATAACAGGGTTGCATTTGAGCGCCAACAATAAAATATTTAAAAACTTACATGGCAAGTGTAAATTATTAAATTCACATTTGCTGAAAACCAGTAGAATCAAACTACAATTTTTATTCTTTAACACATTCATTTTTCCTTTATTTCACAATCATTCAAATACCATTATATTTTTAAGCTGTTGCTCTAGCCAATGAAAGAATCCCCACTTTATTCGACTATGTGACAATGATTAAGTGGCAATAAAAACTTGTTAATACCAAAACAAAAACACCAATTGAAACTTAAGGAAATGTTATCAGTACGCGCCACATCAATTCAAAAGATGAACAGAAAGAAAATCCATAGAGGCAACACGCCACACCCTCGCCACAAAGAAAGTTGCACATGCCTCCTTGCCGCCTCGACTCGGATGTTGTGCGTCAAGGCAACTTGGGCCGTCGAGAGAGAGAGAGAGCTGAAGAGCACGCTCAACTTTCTGATGTGGGAGGTGTTGTGGGTGGGGGTAGAGGGGCTTAACTGCTGCTATGTGCATCTAAAGCTTGCAATATGTTAATTAAAATTGAATTTTAATCTTTAAAATCTCTTGTTTAAGTCGTATCTGTCGTCTTCGTCTTTCCGGCTGACGCCAACTGATGTTTTTCGATTGTTTTCCAATGTTCCTCGCCGTTCGCTGTTTAAGACTAAATATTGCGTTTTTCTTCTACTGAGCATTGATTTTGGTTTGCTGGTTTTCGTTTTTTTTTTTTTTTATCTCGATTACCACGAATGTTTTTGAAAAACAAAATTACATATATTATGTTTTGTTGGTTGTTTTTTTCTTGTTGTTGTTATTTTATAATTAGATAGTACACAGGATGAACTAGATGTTTGTTGGCTATCAATCAATCAATCATTATTGTTATCAGTAATAATCGAAAAAACGAACATTGATGTTGTGTGTCCGTTTGTTTGTATGTTGCTTGTTGTTTCTTCTTCTTCGCTATATACTTTGATTTCTCGTTGCTGGTAAACCAAAACGAGAAAACGGAGGAGGAGCGTCGTCCTGGTGCGGGCGGCGCTTTAGAAGGCGAACAGCAGCAGGAAGGCCATCATAAGACAGAACAGACCCATAGCCTCGGAAAGGGCGAAACCCAGAATGGCATAGGAGAACAGCTGCTGTTTCAACGATGGGTTCCTGGCATAGCCGATGATCAGAGAACCGAATACTGTTCCAATACCAGCACCTGTTGTATTGGTTTCGTCAGTCAATCAATCAATGGAGATAAAAAGAGAAATTAATAGATTAATAAAATAAGAACAAGAGAAATCAAAACAGTTAAAAAAAAAACACAATGGCTGATTGCCATTGGAGCAGCAGAAACAGCTCATTCAAATTAAATGAGCTGTCTGCTTTTGTCCACTTCTGCCTGGTTCCAACTACATCTTCATATTCCATTCCTTCTTGAAGCCAGTCAGTCACAGATTAGTCTGAATTGAGTTCTGCGCACCTCCTCCGAGGAGGGGTTTGCAGCAAGCACATCGCACTAAAATTGCTGGTCACGAAAGATTTCAATGCAACGCGCGTCGTCGTCGTCGTCGTTGGCAACAACAACAATAACAACAACAGCAGCGTGGCAGCATTTCTGGTACCTTCGCCCTGCGATTAGACAGGTTTCCTGCTGGGAAATGAAACTCCTCGACAAGCGACCACCTTTAACAGCAAATCGCTTGTTGTACACACAAACAAGGGAGTTTTGACCAATTCTCAGACCTTCCCGGGGCTTTTTATAGAGTAATCAGATACTCGTTGTGTGTGCCCCAGATGCTAGATTGTAACTGACTGAGGAAAGCGATGATGATGGAGGTTCGGCGGCTTGTGGACACAATTGAAATATATAGGTAATAAATTACATATTAATACATACACCAAATTGATAGGTGATTTCGGACAAAAAGACTAACTTTGCCTTTAAGGATAACAATTCTTAATTTATGCGGCTAAGCAGAATTTAAATATAAGAATTGTTGTTGTAAAGAACAAAAATTAAATTACATATTAAGACATAGACCAATTAATAGGTGAATATTTACAAAAGTAGTCTCAAGTTCAGCAACTTTGCTTTAAGGATAACAATTCTTAATGTATACAGATTGTGACCACAATTTAAATGTATGAATTGTTAAAAACTACAAGAATTGAATTACATATTATTTTCGACTCATTAATAAGTGTTTTCAGAACATTTACAAAAATGTTCCCACAATTGGGATTCCAATTCTTAATTTATGCGAAATTTACAACTTTAACTGTATGTCAAAATCTGTTTTTTTTTTGTCGACTTTAAAAACCAATACGAACCGGAACCAGCGACACCGACTGTTGCAGCACCAGCGCCAATGAATTTGGCAGCCGAATCAATGTCACGCGTGACTGGCGAGGTCTGGAATGACCTGATCTGTGGCAGTAATGCAACTGGGGTTGTGTTCTGAGCGGCCAAAGTTTGGCTCTGGCTGATGACGGCGCTGCTCAATGGTCGCAAGTATTGCTTCGAGTTGGCAAGGAGCTATAAGAGATAAAGATAGATAATAGACAAATTATATAATGTATGCACATAGAGCAAGAGAGATAAAAAAGTTGTTGTTCTTTTCACGTTTGACATTTGCATTCATCTCCCACCCCCAAAAATTGCTCAAAAGTTATGCAATAAGTTGAGCAATTTGGATTTCAGCCATTTGGCAGCAGTTGCACATTTGTTGTTGTTGTTTTTTTGTTGTCAATTGCAGAAAGGCGCTAAAAATCAGCACGCTTTTTTATGCTAAACTTTTCATTTGATTTTAAATTCGTTTTTAATCGCTGAATTGTTTGGAAAGCTTTCGCCGGTTCTAACCTCAAACGAAAAGCGACATTACTACTGCTGATTGTGTTATACAACAATCGCATAGACGATAACACTACAAAGTCAGATTTGTATGAATTTCACATATTAATCACATTAAATTAAAATCGCATGTAGTTTTCTCTAAATAATTTGAAAAATTGCATTTAAACAAGATCAGAGAATTAGTAGCAGCTATGAAACCGAGAACATAACCTCAATGCACGCATTCCAATTATGTAACTGTATGTGTTTTCCATTGGAATCCACCACACACACAGACACACGCACACTATCTATGCTTGCAAATGAAAATCGATGCGGCTATAAGAATTATGTAATTAATGGCAATAGTAAATAATAAAAATAAAAAAACAGATAACAACAATTATTTTATCTCACTTGATTCAATATATATTATAATTTTAACTTACCGCGCTCCTGGCAACGGGGGCAAAGCGAGAGACTGTCGACACGAACATTTTTAGATGAATTTTTTAATTGGCGTTTCGCACAAAACTTGAAGCAAGCGCACGTAGCTCTGCAAAAAGATATATAAATTTGTTGTAAATATACATTTATGTATAAACAATAAAAACTGTTCGAGTTGAATGCCGCTTGCAATTTTCTGCTGCTGGTTACGTAACAACGGAAAAAAACGTATCCATTCGATTTTCCACAATTACAAAATGAAATAGACACACTTAATTGCAATAATATTCTATTTACTTTTCCACTTAATTCGCTTTGAGCTCAAAAAAGATTTTCTTTTTTAGTTTCTTGTGACGCAACAATACAAAGTATATCACACGCACACTATGACACAAACTGTCAGTTCTCTTCATACGGGCCCGTGTGACATCTTGTGTGTGTGTGTGAGTCTGTCTGTGTGCATGTGCCGCAAGATGGCGACACATTGAACACGTTGGAGAAAAATAATATTTTCACTAATATTCCACATTGATCACACACTCTTCTTCACAGTTAATTGTTATTTCTAATTTTTTCATTTTGCAATAAAATTGTCAAGCATTTTTGCATTTTCATTCGATTATTCAACCATCAGCAGCAGCAATTGCAGGGCGTTGCGGGGGTACTCCACATTTTATATAGCAGCGCAAAATCACCGTTGAACTCACTTCGAACAAACCCTTAACAACAGTGGAACCGTATTAAACGCGAATTTTTACATTACCCTACAGTCGACATGCAATTCTTGGCCGTGGTGAATTGGAAAGACAGCAGGAAGGCCTGCGCGCGCATGACCACTTATCGATAACAATAAATATTAGTGGTGCTACCACTGCAAAAGTTAAATATTTAAGCAAGACTTAATCTGTACTTGAACACTCTGTTATTTAAAAAATAGTTTGGCAAATTTGCAAAATGATTTTCAATGATTTATAACTTAAAAAACCAAAGTCAACTGCGTTGAGGAATACCCGTAATCTCTTCTTTTTTTTTTTTTTTTTGACAAAGTGCGAATTGGTTGATTTACATGTATTTATTAAATTTACACAAAGATTTGCATAAAAGGGTGTAGATTATTATTTGTGTAAGAATGTTGGTCACTAAATGCATACCTGTTCCGTGGTGAATTGGAAATGGGCTTGGAAATCAATGCCGGTTACACTTGTCAGCCCTGGATTTGCACATCTTTGTTAATAAATGAATTATCGAATAAGATGGAAAAAATTTTGCTTGCAACTAAAATGACCGTTCCAATTCTCTGATTAAATCCTACAAATAGAAATCTTGCTAACCAAGCAATTTGCATATCGATTGTTCAAAAATTTGGCGCGAGAATTCAAAAAATAAACAATGAATAATTTTATACCTTTACTTCTACGTTTTCAATGGCTGATAAATATTGTCATACTTAGTAGTAAATAAAAGAGGAAAAACAAATAAGCTAAATTTGAGTATGTGCTGTAAGCAATACGACTCGTAAATTTTCAATCGATTATACATCGAATACGTATCCAGCCCTGGTCCGCATACAGCCACGCGTCGTGGTGTCGTCACATCGTCTGGATTATGATATAATTTGAGCAACTCAAAACCCAGAACAATTGAAACAGGATGCTGTAAGTAATTGTGATGCCTATGGTAATCAGCTACACAGCATTTCTATATCCAGGCATTCATAATTCTGTTTTGTGTATCATTGCAGCCCTCAATTGCATAACAGCGTTTTTGCATAAGTGTGTGTGAGTGAGTGTGTGTGTGTGCGTGTGACCAGGGACGAAACACACAAGTACATACTAATCGGACGGAGCGTATCACACGTACAACTGGGCTAGCTCGTTATTACTACTACTACTAATAATTCAATATACGGCACATATTGAATATTGACTGGAGTAAATTGGATTATTTTGACATTTGTTTGCAACGCCGACGCCGCTTTAATTTGTTTTTTGGCCATACCAACTATCGAATATATCGATAGGAAAGTACATGCGATAGTAGTTACCCCATCACCAAACAGTATTCACTTGGAACAACACATTAATTAGTGTGCACACTGTTCAATAACAGTTGAGCAGGCTGTTAAGCGCTTGGATGCCACAAAAATAACATTAAACAAACAGTGACACTTACATAACGCGCAGTCACAGTCGTACGTCGAGTGGTGATATGGCCGTGTTTCTGATCAACATCTGCAAATTCAATGGCTGTTTCAAAACCTTTCCCAGTCTAAGCGACTTAATATCACACATCGAGGGCACACACATAGGTAAGCGCAAGCAAGCAGTGCAAGAAAGTGCTCCACATAACAAACATTAATTAGTCGCGTGACATTCGGGGCGGCATCGTTCGCCATTCGTCGGCACACTGTGTTTTGTTTATTTAATTTATTTATATGTACATCGCATCCATTATTGTATATGTATGCGTGCACGGGACATATACTGAATACAGTAGGTGTGTGAGTGAAATGTGATTGTGAATGTTAATGTTAATGTGATATTGTGTTATTGTGAATGCACGCCAGTTGCTTGCTGCTGCAACGTTGTTTTTACTCGCAGTGCATGCATACAAAAAAAAAATAATATTTTGCATTCGTCCAGCCCAGAAATCAATTTTAGATTGTTTTGTGTACATTTGTGATTTGCAGTTATGCAGTTATATGTATATATATATATATTAAAGTATGCCATGGAAAATCAATATGGCCAGGCCTTAAATACGCACGCACGTTTTAATGCGTACGCCGCGTCGCCTTCAATTGAAACGGCAGCAGCGAGCAGCAGCAGCGCATTCACAATAGGCGACAAGCCAAGCTGAATTACCTGTGCTCGCACACACACACACACACATGCACGCAAGCGTCCATTCGTGGCATGTACAGCATTCATTCTACACAATTACACATACATAAACACACACACACATATGTATGTTTGTTCGCTTACGATTGGCAAAATGCATGGGTGCGAGCGAGAACGCAAGTGCGTGGCAAGCAAAAACAAAAAGAAAAACAAGCAAAAAGCCGGTGATCCATTAAGCAACAACAACAGCAGCAACACAAGTGCCTGTGTGTGTGTGTAAGCCGCCAGCGTAGCAGCAGCATCTGCTGTACCACAGGCACTGTCGGCAAGGGCAAATGAGCGCCTTATTTTTTGCTGTTGTTGGGTTATTGGATTTGAGCGCGTCTTTTAATACAGGTGCATCTTACATATAATAAGCCGAACCCCCTACCCAACCAACTATGTTACATTGCTTGTGCATAATCAATTAATGTCGGTTCTGGCGACAAATACACGTGTCTGATTACCGATTATCGATTACAGTGGTTGACATCAAATTATAAATGTCACTTGTCTCTTAACATCTGCTGTATTCAAAATTGGAACTTATAAGTTTTAAAAATTGACCACACATTTTAATATTCAAATTTATGTTAAAGAGAACTAGTTTTTTTTTTTAATTTGTTTTCTTTCTGAGGAATTTTTGTAGCAAATTTAAATATTTTTGTAAACTCATGGACCACTGTGCGGCATGCATTTCACCGGGTGCCCCATTAATCAAGTTATATGAACGAAAGCCGGCTGAGAACAACAACAAAAGAAGAGGTGAATGTTGGGAGAACTGGAAACGTAACAAAAAAAATAAAAAACAGTTCCAGCTAGAAACAAACCCGGTTAGCCTAAACAAAAAAAAGAAATTTCTAATTTTAGCAGCGCTGCCTGCGTGCAGGTACTTGATTGAGCAGTGTATGGATGTGTGTGTGTGTGTATGTGCGGGGGTGGAAAATCAATAAAATTAAGCTCAGTGTTGCCACTTGGCACTGTGGCGATGGGTTGTTGCCGGGTGTGGGTTGAGTGCGTTACGTTACGTTACAGGGGTGTTATTTATGAGGCGGTTGGTGGTTGTACGTCAGTCAGGGCTGCTTGTGTTTTATTTATCTTTGCACACATACTTGTGTGTATGTATATATATACACATATATGTACTTATATATATATGTATGTGTATATGTATATGTAAGGGTTGGTACAAGCTCAGCTGACTATTACGGCAAAAAGTAAGCAGCTGTTGTTGTACTGCTGCTGCTGCTGTTTTGATAACGGTCAACAGTAAATGGCGTCGTTAGGGGGTGGTCTGAGTGACTGACAGGCGTATTACATAAAGTTGCTACTGCTAATGGCTTCCACGCCCACCCATGTTCTTGCCCCATGGCAACAAATAGCACGCACACATGTACTCTCCTATCTCATTTAATACATGCGTATGTATACGTGTATTTGTAAGATACCATCTCGAAGGATTTTTTTTCGGAGTGCTTATGGCATAATGTTTGTACAGTAGTCGCTCGCTAATTGTAATTTTCAATTTAAATATTTGATTTTAGTTTGTTTAACAAAAAAAATTACATTTGATTAAAAAAAAGTGATAGCATTATTTCCAAATCTACTTTTAATTATCAAGTGTGTACTGTATAATTATCCATGTTTGCTTACAGCAATTAAATTGTTGGAAGTCAAGTGTTAATATATTCGAGATACTACTGTGAATTTATGATCCGTATGCATATATACAAGTACACACATATCAGTGTTTGTTTTATGTATGCGTGTGTGCCTGTAATTGCTGATGGCTTTGTGGCCCAGTTGGCTGTTTGTCTCTCGCTTATCGCATCCAGCATCTCGTTATGCGTTGTGTTTGCTGAACAGCAGGAGTTGGGCGGTTATTGTATTTATTTATTTATTCTTCTTTTTTCACAATTTCTTTTTGTCGCTATGGCAACGCTGTGGCGAGACCTTCAAGTTTGTCCTTTGCACAGTTGCCAGGCACCTGTTGTGCATACACATATACAGATACATACACATACATATACGGACAGACACACGCGACATGTAAATTTATCGATAACACATGTGCACCCTGTGAAATGCAATATGTCTTTTTGCAATATGATTATTTTCACATATATCAAGAAATGGCGGCACGACATGTGCGCTATTTATGTAATTTGATAAATAAATAAAAAAAAAAATGTAAATTTTTGTATGCCGGCCGCAGTCAATGACATTTTGGCCCTTTTTATCAAAATGATGTGGAAAATTTTCGAAACGCCCAAAAACAAATACGCGCAAAAAGTAGCGGCGAATCAACAACATCTGTGTGATTTCACACACACACATGCACTTACAAATGGATGTGTGTATTTGTGTATAAATATTATCTGTTAAAAATTCTGCAACAAGTGAATGACTCAGATGACAACGCAAAAGCAATAAGAATAACAGGAATAACAACAACATCTCGTCGTCGTATTCGTTTATGTTTATTTTGTTTTTAAAAATCTGAATGCATGGCAGCGATACACATTCATATAAATAAGAAATATATATAAATGTACGTGTGTGTATACACCTAGATCAAATTTGTTTAAATACAAGTGTGCTTCAGTCAGTGTTCGAAAATTTTTGATAAACAACACGCAAAACAGCTGAATAGTTGGCAATTGAGAGAAGCGCTAGGCGACGACGACGTCGATGAATGCATGCATGAGGTTATCAACTATAGCAAATTGCGAACAAAATTGCTGTAAACTGATTTGACCGCCGTAAACTGAAATGACGCCGTTTGAATTGTGTTTTGTGGGTGGAATAATAGTAGTTCGATAACATTAGTTAGAACTAAGCGTATTACGGAATAAAATCTTAAGTAATTTACCCATTTCTATTGGAAGTCCGTGAGAATTAGTCAGCAACTCGCAGTTATCTTTTTTTTAGTAATAGCTGCTGATAACAACGCACACCCTGTGATTTACACATAATACGCACACACGCATACATTTTTTAATTTATCGCATATGTTTCATATTATTTTGTTATTATTGTTTTCTTATCGCGCTGCATTGAGCGATAGAATGATAGAGAGAGAGAGAGTGGGTTGGGTTGGGTGTGTGGGTGGCTGGAAACTTCGATTACATGTTGCGCACCAATCAATTGCACTTTGAAATCATGTGCAGGGTGTATCAAGTTTAATTAGTGTTGGTCGACTTTCAATTTGCAGTTCGCAGCTTATGGTTTGGTTGCACACACAGTTAGCCGGTAATCATATCTGATTGATTAGTCAAAAAACTTAAAGCTTATGCTTGTCGTCGGTTGTCGCTTTGTCCCCCGATAAGATAGTCACTCAATTACTCACGCGCTGCGTAGTCCGTCTGTGTGGAGAGGAGCCCCCATCCCTGCACACACCCATCCCTATATACATAAATACATATACATAATCACAAGACCCCCATAATTACAAAAATGCGTCAGCCAACCGCATTTTAAGCGCTGTAGGCCAGTTGTACAAAGTTTTACATGCGCTCACATTTATTTATTTATGTTATTTTAACTTTTCAATAACATAAAAACACGCCTTGTGATACAGTGTCTGATGTGTTCTTATATAAATATATATTACAATAGGGATGAATGCGTGTCGTGCTTATCGCTGAAAAAAAAAATCACGGTAAAATTCAATTAAAAAAAAAAGGTAAAATATTCTCATATTTTTAAGAAAAATATGCCTTGAAATAATAATCTTCAAATTGTTCAAGCAACACAAAATAATTCTGGATGGTTATTTTATACATTTAAAATACTAAGTTTTGAAATATTGATCTTTAAATTGCTCAAGCAAAGCTCAGAACAATTCATGACGCTCGTTTTTATTTAGAGTGTGATTGAACTTGATTTCAATGCATAATTAAAGAAAAAAAAATCATTTATAATTTATGAGCGAGTTGAAATGCTCTTTTTAATGCAGGTTATTTGTGTGTGGCCCGCAGTGAATTTCAATTTCAAATTTGTATATATGTATGTGTATTGAAAATTTCTCCCTGACTCTCTCTCACTCATTCTCTCCTTCTTTCGCCCTCTCTCTCTGTGTAGACTATGATCCTAAGGTGGTTGAGCAAAAGGAACTGGCACAGCCGGCGTCTCTGCCGCTGAGCTATGTGCTGCGCTTCATATCCGACGATGCGCGTAAGGAGGCTTCCACTTTTCTGTCCAACACCACTAACACCAGCAGCAACAACAACAACAACAGCAGCAGCAATGCCAACAACAACAACAGCAGCAACAGCAACAATTCCAACAGCACCGGCAACAGCGGCAACAATGCGGGCGGCAATGCTGAACTCAAACGCAAGCTGGCCATTAAACATCATAGCTATAGCATGTCATCGTCAAATCGCAGCAATACGCCCACAGGTAAGATTGATGGCATTCACCCTTTATTTGTTGTATTAGGTAAGAGTTGAGTATAAAATTAGTTGCCAGCCATCTACGATCCCAGATAGTCTATGCTTCCGAACAGAACTCCCTGTAAGGCAACCTATAAAATTCTTGAGAATTCCTTATCATTATATTAAAAGTATTAAGAAACTTTGGTTTATAAAATACCACAACCAAGTCACCAAATATAAATAAAATAAATTTTAAACGATACCAAAGGACCACTATGTAAAAGCTTTAATTTATAAATACGACTTTTAGGATTTTTTCTTTAATGTCGATTAAATTAAATTAATTTTAAAACGAAATTTAAATATTGGCAACAAACGTTGCTGGTTTTCGTATACTTACAACCAGTATAATCTAATTAATTGTTGATTAGCCGAGTTTCGCAAAAATCTTTAAATATTGATTACGAATACCAATTTCCACCTGTATGTTAAATCATTTCAGCTAATGAGGAATATAGTTCCCTATAACTCTTTATACCTCTGCAATCGCGCACTTAATCTCTTCCTCTAGTTGTATTATATATATTACATTTGTCGTCACCTCTGTTAAAATCATCTTTAATAACTGAAAATCATGTTTATTTTTAAATGTTTTTATTTAATGAACACCTACGAAATCAATATATTATTTTATTATTTAATTGTTTTTTAAAAATTAGCTATTTTAAGTTGTATTTTTGCTTAAAAATTTGTTATTAATTTTTGTAAATGTTTTTCAGGCAGCGAAATGGACGAGGATGAAATGGTTGTCACCGAATCGGAGGACAGCAATGATTCTTGGACCACCGAGGAGTTTAGCTCTGAGTTTATAATGCGTTATGGCAGCAGGTGCGTTTCTTAGACATTTTCATAACCATAAGCACACTTATTATATATAATACACTCCTTTTATTTTTGTTGCAGACATTCCGGTGGCGGCAGCAATGGTACGCCCGGCAATGAGAAACCGTTTGCGTGTCCCGTGCCCGGCTGCAAGAAGCGCTACAAGAACGTGAATGGCATTAAATACCATTCGAAGAATGGCCACAAAAAGGACGGCAGGTGAGCATGCCAAATAACCGTAAAATGCTCCAAAAGCAATTACTACATTTATAATATATTATTTCACAGAGTGCGCAAGGGCTATAAGTGCCACTGTGGCAAGAGCTATAAAACGGCGCAGGGCCTCAAAAATCATGCACTCCTCACCCACAACACGCAGCCGGAGAGTGTTTTGACCACACAGCAGTTGGCCCATTTGACGGCAGCAGCTGCGGCGGCAGCAACTGCTGCTGATTCTTCTGCTGTGGCCAGATGCAAACCGGACAGCAACAGCAGCGGCTGCAACAATCCTGCTAGCAATAGCAGCAGCAACCACAATAACAATAACAACAGCAACAATAACAACAATGCAATACAGCGCAGCCAATCGCCA
Organism: Drosophila paracracens; assembly: GCA_035044025.1. Classification (NCBI taxonomy): domain Eukaryota; kingdom Metazoa; phylum Arthropoda; class Insecta; order Diptera; family Drosophilidae; genus Drosophila; species Drosophila paracracens. Next base: position 3,656,252 of record JAWNMN010000435.1, on the reverse strand, counting down.
TCGCAGTCGCTTGGCTCGCTGAGCCCCTCCAGTAGCAACATGTCGAGCAGCACCAGCACCAGTTGTCACGGCAGCAACAGTTTGTCCAGCAATAATGCTGCTGCCACTGGCGGCAACATGTTGCAACAGCTCAGCAATGGCAATATTGTGACGGTAACGAATTTGCCACAGCAACAGCAGCCGCAGCAGCAACAAACGCTGCCCCAGCACCAGCAGCAGCCACAGTCTCAAAGCGCAACCGTAACAACAACAACAACAGGTAACAGCAACAACAGTTTAATGCGCAGCACACTCGGTTTAGTATCCATTAAAGCCAACAACAGCAGCAGCAGTAACGTTGCCGCCAGCAACAACAATGCCAAGTCCGTTAGCAATTTAATCGCTGCCAATGCAACGGCCAATAAAATACTCAAATTGGCTACAAATGTGGCCAACGGCGTCGATGTTGCACAGCAGCAGCACAAATTGATTGACACTGGCAACAGCAACATGCTCAAGACGAACAACAATGGCAATGGTAGCAATGTTGTAACAACCGTAGCAACAGTTGCTGCCAGCACACCAACGAAAATCACGTTGCCCAATTTGGTTAATCTTGGCATTTTGACGCCGGCCTCTTCGCCCACCAAAAACACACAGACCTTGACATTTACCACAACGGCCAGCAACCATCAGCAACAGCAGCAACAGGCATTGGTTGCCTCACTCACCAGCAACATGTTGCAACAGCAGCAACTTGGTCAACAGAAGCTGGCCAAGACAAACATATTGCTGTTGCAGGAGCCAAACACAGTTACAACGCATCTGATACAGTCGCCACCACAGCAACAACAACAGCAGCAGCAACATGTGCTGCCCATCAGTCCCACAAGCAGCAGCAAGAGTAGCTCGCCAACACCACCCTCCTCCCAACAACAACAACAGCAGCAGCAGCAGCAACAACTGTTGCACAAAAACGTGGCTGTTATGAAACAGAAGCATGTCCTCTTGGCAACAACAACAAAAACAGCAACTGCACCAGCAACAACAACAGCAACAAACGTTGTTGAGCCCATGGATACGGATGAGTTGCCGTTGATTGTTAGCGCCGATGCGCTAACGGACAGCAGTCTTGCCACAATTGTGGCAGATGGTGGATGCAAGGAAGCAAGTATGCACGCTACGGGCACCATCACAGTGGCAGCCATTGAAGTTGTTGGCTCTGGCATTGTCAACGCCGAAACGTAGCCTATACTCAAGAAGCTACTTATGCATCGTAAGCAACAGCAACAACAACAACAGATCTAAAAGTTGCACTCGTCGCTGCAAAAACAAAAACATTCTAACAATTTTTGTAAACGGTGTAATTTGAACACTGCTTAGCTTAGTTTTTATTTACACAAGAACACCTTTCAGTTATTGTATAACTTTAAGCCACACTTCACTCACCAAAACCGATTGGGAAAACACATTTCGTAGACTGCTTTTTGAACTTTATTATTTTTAGTTTTATGCTTATATGGACAAAACAAATTGATTGATATATTTGTTGTGTCTTTATATGTATTATGGTTGCACGAATCGTGCCGATTGTGTAATATTAAATTTTAGTTAGCGTTTAACGGTTGATCTCCTCTTAATTTAATTAGACGTAACTTAGACGAAACGACGACATCAACAACAACAACAAACAAACAAACAAACATTGTAATAAAATGCAAATAATTTGAATTTCATTTTCTAATCTAACGAAACTTTTATTGTCAGAGGCAGACTATATCTATATATGTCTATATATATATATATATATTAATATATATCTATTTTATTACATATATAGTAGCAAGTACTTTTTAGAGAAAAACTGCAAAACACACACACAAAAGTATTATATATGTTTTAAGCTTTAGCAAATTGAATTATATAGGCATATACGCATTTAGCGTTAGCCACAAACCCCTCTCATTATATATATTAATTTAAGTTAACACACACACAAACACACACACACACACGATACCCACGAATAAGAAACCTTTCAATACTTTCCACTTGAGTGCAATATATTTTTTTATTCCTATATTTCTCATCTCGCAATAATTTCGTTTCTGTAAAATTTTTTATTTTGGTTTGTTTTAATTTTTATTTTATGATTTCGTTACTTCTTTTCCTTTTCTCTCTACCTATTGCAGAAACCTCTTACTCCTGCTCACTCAACAACAACAGCAGCGACAGCAACAGCTGCAAGCTACTTGCGACAGCAGCTAAATACAACACCAGGCCCACAGCAGCAACACCAACTGCAGCAGCAACAACAACAGCTGCAGCAGCAACAAAAATACCAGCAACAACAACAACTCCCATGCAAATCTCGTACACATTTATTGAGCACAAGTATTCCGCCCTCGGTTTCAAAGAGAAATTCTTTTCGAATCTGCGCGCATCCCGCAATGCAACAGCCGCCACAGCCAATGGCGATAATCTGGCTGCAGCAGCGGCAGATGCTGCATCGACGGGGAGCACAACTGTTGGTAGTGGCAACAGCAGCAGCACCACCAACAGCAGCAGCAGTAATGCCAACGCCAACAACATGCTCAGCGCTGTTGCTGCTGTGGGCCAAATGTGCGCTCTACAAAACGAGCACATTCATCAAAATCTCTACAAAAAAACGATCAACTAACGGGCAGAGTTGGAGAGAGACTGAGAGATTGGGATCAGGCTGTGATGCAGTAGATTTATGTCTGAAGCGCGCTTTCAATTATGGCGGCGGAGCAAGAGGATTCCTCAATAAGGCAGAGCAAGGGAGAGCAAGTTCTCAAGATTGAAGCAGTTCAATCATTTAAAACATGCACCTAAAATACAAAAACAACAATAATCAACATTTAAAATCTAATACTTTTCGCACATTTTCACAAGCTATAATTTCTCACATTTTTACCTAACATTATATTCTATTCAATTGGCAGCACACATGAAAAAAAGCAACAATTCTGAAAACCTCTCTCAAGCACTACATTAGAAAATAATATTAAAAAAAAAAAAAACGTATGAAAAAAACCCATCATTAAAAATAACCGTAAAATTTAGTAAATAAATTTTGAAGGTGTTTCTTCAACCTAGTCATTATCGTAGTTAAATTAAATATTTTGATTTACATGCACATAGACATTTACAACCAACTACTATGGCAAATTGGCAACAACATCAGTTTGCTACGACTGTAGTTGGTAAAAGCATAATTTTGATAACAAATTCATCAAATTGGCAACAAAAAATAGAACACAAAAATATAAACAACTTGTGCTCTTCATATTAGCAAAATTTTTCGGCACAAAGTTAAATACGCTAAAAAAAAAACAAAAAAAAAAATCGAATATGCAAGCAAAAATTAGCTAGCTACAAATTAACAAAAAATAAAAAACGAAGAAAGTGAAGAAATTAAAACTGATGGAATACAAAAAAAAAAAAAAGGAAAAGAAAAATAAAAAAGGATGAAAAGCTTTAAAGCTTCAAACTGTTTCCGTTTAGAACCCAAAATAACTCTATGGTAGTTATAGTATTATATGACATAAAATAAATATACATATATAAATATATATAATTATATATGTGTACATTTAAATTATATACTTGCAAATCATTAAAAATACGTTCTATATTTATGTATGTGCGTGTCTCTGTGTGTGTGTCTGTTCGATTATAAAATTTATGTGTAATGTCTTAATTCAAATTTTGATCGTCCTTAAATGTAATAAATTTAACATTTATACATAGCCTGTATGTTCTATTTCTATGATGTGAGTCATATTCAAAGTATTTTATGCATGCATACAAAATTACAATTAATAATAATTAGAAATTATTTAAAAACACTAAAAAAAAAACAAATATTAAATGTGGATGCGGTAATTCGTCCCCAAAAAATAAACAAAAAACATACAAAAAAAAAAAACACTGTAATTGGGTTCCTTATGTACGAATAATGCATAAAATTGAATGAAGAGAAGATAAAATAATAATGAAATGAAACTAAAATGAAACAGAACAAATTAATTGAAATTTTAATATACATACAATATACCTACATATACAAACATTAATATTAACTTATATATATATATATATTATATATAATCATAATAATATATAGTTATTAGTGTATCTAAAAGCCGCCAACCGCCAAACAAATTTTGAAGCGCATTTGCAGACGCCCAGCGTCTAAAATTAGACTACAATACTAAAATAAATGTGCGCCCCCTAAACTTATATGAATTATATTTAAGACCACACGCTTACGCGGCTTTAACTAGCCGACATAGTTTAGCTATCAACTTTTATATCAACAAACAATAACAATAATTAATGAAGTGGAAAACAATTTTTCGGCGCACCGAACATAATTTATCCCTGCAGTTCCATTGAAAACAAAGCAACCAACTGTCCGATCGTTCCCTAATATATGGCTTAGAAAAAATCCATCTTGCTCAATAGTTGAACTTAAGATCCCTTTAATAATTATATATATATATATATCTATCTGCAGGGATAAAATGAAAACTTTTGCGCTCCAAAATGAAAATGGAAATAGGCAAAACCGAAACTTTTGGAAACCAACTCAAAACCCTCTAATGGAAACAATAAATTAAATATACCTATTTCTATATTTAAATGTATTTCATCTTATATAAGACTGCTGTTATGTTCGTAAATATATTTAATATATATTATAATTAACGAAAAATATTAACATACATACACATAATAATAAAAAAATATATATATGAAGGAAAAACAAAATTGAAACAAACAAAAAAAATACAAGCTAAATGAATAGTTAAATGTATTCGTACTCTACCTATATACATACGACTATGTACTATACTATATACACAATATATATATATATATATATATATATACATATATATGTATATGATGTACTGTAATTTACTACATTTCGTAATTATGTATATGTAGAGAATTAATTGAAGCGTATGTGTATGTAACCATCAAATCAACTTATATTGTAACAAGGGCTAATGTTGTAGAGACTTGAATATAACGGGTTTAATATCAAGTAATCTAAACTACATCGTATACCGACATCATCATTATCATTATCATCCAAAAACAAAGTAGTAAAATATTCTCTTTTTGCTTTATGTGATCTATTATACATATACATAAAAAAAATTACATAACTACATACATTAACATATATATCTATATATATGTATAATAAAAAATGTCCTTGAAAAAAAACAAACTTGTTTTAATGTTATTTTTAATGTATTGTCTTTTGCATGTGGTTAAGATGGAATACGGGTGTGCAAATATCGGCTTCCTTTTCCACTGGTTGTTTCTAATACATCCCTTATAAATATGATCGATTTTCAATATATATAATATAATTTAAGTTTATTTGGTTACGAGTTATAAGCGATTTAATATATAATACATATTTTCAATATAATATTTATATAATAACGCGACTCGGGGTCAGACTATATTCTTAAAATATCAAATAATTAGGACTTTATTATGTTTGGGAATGTTTGACATACTCAACGCCTTGCTTTAAGCATCGTTATGGAATTTGAGACCTTTTCGATCAGTGCCTGATCCTGGAGCAGTTGAATTTTTGTCGCTAGTTCATCCAAGCTGTGCAAGTCCCTCTGCTCGTAGGCACAATCGATTGCCTCATCGTACAAGCTGCAAGATCCAGTGGGACAATTTAAAATAGTTATTTATTTTGATTATTAAATATTGATGAATATTATTTGATTTACCCAGCTCGCATATACCAGTGCACCTTGCGTTTGTCCGGACAGCGTGCAATATATTTGCGGGCTTCTTCCTTGTTGTCCTGCTGGAGGCAGACCTCCACGAAGGGTTCATAGCCAATGGGACTCTTTTTACCCTTCGAGAACTTCTCAAGCTCCAACCAGTTGAGCCTCTCCGCCATGACGAGTATGCGCATCCACCAGTACCGGCGATCGGGCACCTTGTAATCGCTTTTGATCCTCTCCACCTCCTTCAGATCGCCCTTGCGCAACAGTTCCATCATGGTGTCGTGCACTGACAGCCCATTCAAGGAAACTTCATCGCTACGCTTGGCAGTCAGCGTCCGCTGGAGCTTAAGCAGTCGTGCAGTATCGGCGCAAAGTTCCGCCTCTACAGTGCATCTGCCCTTGGCGTAGCTGCTGCCAATGAGTGATAGATTGGATTCCACACCCTCGCTATCGATGGCATTATAGAAATGATACTCGGCAATGGACTTGTGATCGTCCTCGGTGTTGTAAATCTCGTAAAGCGCGGAGCGACTCGATTCCATCATAATCTTCTTGTACATATTTAGGGCCAATGGGAATTCTCGTATAATCATCTACAAATATTACAATTCATTTGTATTAATAAGTTGGAATTCACGCTTGCTAGAAACTTACGTAAAAATTGGTGAGCATCATTTTTTTCTTAATCTCCAGGAGCACCGATGTGACCAACTCCGTATCGCCCGACTGTGTCGCACTTGCCACCGCCCGATCATACTTACCCATATTGAGAAGCAGTGGCACATGCAGCGAAGCACGCGGCTCCAGCTCCAACAGTTTAATGGCCAACGCATCGCGTCCGGTTTCGTGAGCCTTCTCCGCAATGTTGCAGAAAGAAATGCCCTCAACCGAGGGATTCTTGAATTTCTCCGTAATCTTGCGCGTTATTTCACTATCATCTGAGAACAACAACAATAATGAATGAGCGACCAAAATATTAGGACACAATCTTACTCAGATCACTCATGACTTTGTCATAGGCCCAATTTTCAAGTATACCAGAGACGGGTAATTTAAGATGCTTGGCCATTTCTATGGCTACGGCATAATTCTTGCGAAAGACCAGACGATTTATGATGAGCTTCGGATTCAGATGCATAAATCTGCAAAAGTGTACAGTGAAATGAGCAAATCTAAAATATGTTGATAGTTATAAATATTATTTACTGTTTATAGGTAAGCTGCATGGCAATTCTCTTGTTGCGCAACGTATTTAAAACTCTCAAAATCCTCAGGATGCGCAAGTACTCGTCTGGATTATGTTCCAGAATGAATCCTTTGCCAAAGTAAGCCGTCTGCAAATTGAAAATAGTAAAATATTTGGTTATCGACTTAAAATTGTATATGTTTAAACTAACCCTCATCAGTTTCTTTTGTGTGACGGGACAAAATTCATAGGATGCTGCCTCGATGCACTCATTGACGGCCAAATCAATGCTTGTGCGGCACATGCTCAAGTATTCATCGGCCTTGTACGATTGCTCCACGAACTTCTTTTGTGCTTCAAATAGATAGCTGGCGGGCTCTTGACTGTTAACAGCAAAAATGTTTTCCACACATTTTGGTAGACGTTGAATCATCTCGTGTGAGCTTTGGGTGATTATGCGCACACCATCCATTTCGGCGACGAGAAACATGACAGAATCCTCATACGAGAATTCGCTACGATCCGCATTGCGATTGACAATCAATAGATATGAGGGATAGGAAATGACAACAGCATCTGCATCCGTATTGTGGGTATTCATAATCCATTCAATTTGCAACGGCAAATCTTTGCGACCCGTATCAAATTCACAGTACTTCTCCCGCATATCAACGCTTCCCAGCCAGAGCAATCCAGTATTCGTATACAGGGCCAAGTGCTGATGATTATACGATACAGATATCTTGATGATGCGATCATGTGGTTTCTCAAAGAGATTAGCGGTCACGGTGCCGACTGTCTGACCATGGAGGAGCTTAATAACCTCACGCTCGCGTCCCAGCAGACAGTAGCTGTTGCGACCCTCGGTCACAATCTCCCAGCACGAGCAGTTGGCATTGGAATCTAAAATGGGCAACATGCTAATTAAGTTCGTATTACAATTTATTGCTACTCCTTTCCTACTTGGTATATCGGGCAGCTTTCGCTCGGTTTTATTGCTGTTCTGCTTGAGGAAGATGCGTCCGGATGTTGTCATTACGGCCACGCCAGTGCCTGCAGCGGATTGAAATACTTTGGCCTCCACAATCTTAATAACGCTCGCCTCGCCACCAATGCTATACGATTCCTTCTCCTTGCCAAATATGTCGTAGACAAACACTTTGGCATTCTCTAGCACACATATCAGATCCTCCGTATCAGACCAGCCCATGGAAATAAGTTTGCCATGATTCCACTGCAAAAAAGGCAATATTTATTATTATTAAAAAATTATAAATTAAGATTCAGATAATAAATCCTGCTCAGATTTTAATTTGAATTTTTATCTGATCTGCTTACCAAAATGTGTCCCGTCTCATTGCCGGAGGTATCGAAAATCCTGATCATCGGCCTGGAAGTGCCTCGGACTGGGACCAGTTTTGTTGTGTCGCGTATAACAGCCAACGGACCTCCATAGGGTGCAGACACTACTTGCATGTACTCCAAGTCCAAATCGTTTGGCCAATCTGGTGTTTCAAGCTCCACTTTTCTGGGAGGGCGTATTTGGCACAAAATTTATACACACAAAGTACGGGTACACAGAAAAAGCATTTTCAATCAGTTGGCAGTTATAATTTTATTGGCGATTGATAATTCATACCTGTAGTAGTCTGGGCGGACCTTGAACCACTCTCCCGTATTAAACATAATTGGCATTTTTAAACAAATTAATTTCGACAACCAGTTGCAACAAACAAAACTAAACAACCCTTGTGCGATGCAATTTGTCTTTTCTTATTGTTATTGCGGGTAGAGAGTAACCATTTATAAGTAACTGTTGCTTGTCACGAATAACTTAAGGTACTGACTCGCTGTATTTTGACAATACATCAAAAAGTGATCGCAACAGAAAACGTTTTTAAATTTAATTGCAATTGCATAACTAATATTTTAATATAAAATTAATAAATTAGCGTATGTTTTCATATATATTATATATGAAAATAATTAGCAAGATTCCTATTGCACTTTCATACTTTTGTGATGCGTCGTACAGCTGGCCGTACAACCAAACGTTTCGTGTGTGAGCCCCTCCCAAAATATAATTGCCGCTGGTTCTTGCACATGTGAAAGGCGAATTTCAACAGTCAGTATTATCCACTCGTGTAGATACACGCTCAAAGCTACTTTACAGTTTATTAATTTATAAAAAAAAATGGCTGACACTAAGCAAGCGATTGTCGAGGGCGTCGATGCACTCACTCTAAATGGCAAACTAGAAGCAGAGGCAATTGCAACTGGTGCTGCTGCTGGCGAGGAAACAGCAACAACAACAACAAATGTGGAAGATGTTGTCGATCCATGGAATGTCTCAAGTTCCAACGATGCGGGCATCGACTACGATAAGCTGATAAGTATGCAATGCGATTTCAACTCAAAGTGTGCAATTCTCTAATTGTTGACACGTTGCAGAACGCTTTGGCTCAAACAAAATCGATAAGGAACTTATCGCACGCTTTGTGGAAATCACAGGCAAGCCAGCTCATCATCTTATCAGACGGGGCATATTCTTCTCACATCGCGATCTGCACACAATTCTTACGCTACGCGAACAGGGCAAACCGTTTTATTTGTATACGGGTCGTGGTCCCAGTTCGGATTCCTTGCATATTGGCCACTTGGTGCCGTTTATGATCACCAAATGGCTGCAGGAGACTTTCGATGTGCCCTTGGTAATTCAGCTCACTGATGATGAGAAGGCCTTGTGGAAGGATCTGAAAATTGAGGATGCCATTAAATTGGCGCGCGAGAACACCAAGGATATTGTCGCCATGGGCTTTGATGTGAACAAGACTTTTATTTTCAATAATCTCGAATTTATGGGGTAATTTTTGTAATTGTAAAAATTTGTACTGTTTGTAAAATTAATTTCTTGTTCTTGCAGCAAATGTCCTGCTATGTATCAGAATATTATAAGGATTCAGAAGTGCGTTACCTTCAATCAGGTCAAGGGAATTTTCGGCTTTGGCGACTCTGATATTATTGGAAAGATTGGCTTCCCAGCAGCGCAGGCAGCGCCGGCTTTATCGAGCACATTTCCATTCATCTTTGGCAATCGGAAGGTGCACTGTCTGATTCCCTGCGCCATTGATCAGGATCCATATTTCCGCATGACACGCGATGTGGCGCCTCGCTTGGGCTTCCCCAAGTGTGCGCTCATGCACTCCACTTTCTTTCCGGCCTTGCAGGGAGCCAAATCGAAAATGTCGGCTAGTGAAACGAATTCCGCTGTGTTCCTAACCGACACTCCCAAACAGATCAAGAATAAAATCAATAAATATGCATTTTCTGGTGGACGCACCACGGTGGAGGAGCATCGTCAATTGGGCGGCATTCCAGACATCGATGTTGCCTATCAGCTGCTGAAATTTTTCTTGGAGGACGACGACAAACTGGAGGAAGTGCGCTTGGCCTACAGCAAAGGTGAAATGCTAACCGGCGAGATCAAAAAGTTGGCCATTGAGGTAGGCAGCATAAATAATATCTGTATTCAATTTATTAATCCGCATCCTTTTCCTCAGACTGTCACGCCCATTGTGGAGACGCATCAGGCAGCACGCAAACTGATTACAGAAGAGGTGCTCGACAAATACTTTGAGATCAGAGCCCTAAAATTCGGCAGCTAGAAGTAAAAAGAAGATTCAACTATCTACACAACATAAATGTATTTATTGCTTGTATGTTTGCCACAGCTGAAAGCTTGTTGCACATTTGAAGCTGCGCTGCGCTCGCTATTTATTTACTAAGCAAAACTAAATATTTTGTGTTATTATTTTTATAAGCACACACACACTTACATACACACGCAAAGCAAACAAAAAACAATAAACAATAAAAAATACACATCTCGGATTTTGACCCACTTCTTGCTGTAGTTGTAAAAATGCTGTAAAACTCTCTTAACTCAATTTTGGGAGCGACGCGTCTGATTTAAAAGTCGCTAAATGGCGACTGGAAATGCATTTATTTCCCGTTTAGTGCAAAATAAGTTAAGCATCTGGAAACGCAGCTAAAAAAATAAGTTTGTTTCTTTTTTAATTTTATAATTTCCGTGTAATCCGAGAGCTACCGAACGCATTCAATTTCTGTATCGTGTCTCGCCGATATTCCAAAAATTACTTCTACAGAAAGTTCTATGATATTTCCCATGTACACTAACAACAACAAACATGGCAAAAATTAAATATATATACTAATATTATTTTCTATGCTTTAAATAATATTTTATTTAAGCAGTAAATAATTTATGTATCTTATTTTCACTTCGATTGTATACAAACTTAACTCAATCTGAAAATATGAAACTTTGTTGATATTTTGTTAGTTGTTAAGAAATTTATACCATTCGCTTTTTTTTACTTAATCTATATGAATTTCAATGTTTTCCTTTTTTTGAGTGTGAGTTGTTGATTAGTTATGACGTCGACTGGGCTAAGCTGCAGTTAATGTGGTTTTATGTGTATTTTCTGTATGTGTACCAATCATATGCCAAACTCTTTGCTATGGATATGTGTAGGCGTACATACATAAATATCAGGTGTATATATGTATGTATAAGCAATTTTTTTTTAATTAAGCCAAAACACTTGTGTTTACACGCGTTGAAAATATATACACACTGAGTATATACTGAGTTCGTCGTCTCACATACGAAGAATGCTGCTGCAAAGAAAAATTCAAACTGAAGTTGTGGCGACAACGATCCAAGTCACAACGCGATCCCATAACCCAAACGCGGCTCCAGCATTGCACACGCGCTCCTCATCATCATCTTCAATTCAATACAATACCAAAGAAATTAAGCCGCATCAACGTTGTTGTTGCTGTTGTTGTTGCTGCTGCTGCTGCTTTTGTTGTTGTCGTTGTTGTTGGTGTGCGCAGGTATATAAAAGGAAAAGCCGACAGATCGAAAGATCCTCGACTTGTTGACACACGTACAAAGGGCACTTTGTCAACTCAGAAGTCTCTCAAAGCATTGATCAACTAGATGACGCCAACTAGCAGATCAGCACTTGCTCCAAATGATGAATAGATATTGCCATCATTCATCAGCTAAGGGAAAATACTTTGCACTTCTAATGCAACTGCAGCAGTGAACAGGTATACGATATTACACTCGAAAAAATCATAATAATAATAATAAAACATAATAATTTGAAGAAGATTGATTTTATATAAAAATTATAAAAATAAAGTTAAAGTTATTTTGGATAACCTTAGAATATGGTTCAATACTTAAGACTTAGATTTAACTTAATATCAGAACGAAATTATTTATTATTATTTTTATATAGGCTTACATTGGAGGTATTTTTGACCGCACTCCTGATTTGTGCAAAGCTCAACATTTATTTTCCAGTGTACCGCTGTTGGAAAGCGAAAGTGTTCTTGTTCACAAAATTGTGCTGGTGTGAGCAACACTTTCTCGGATCTCGCGGATCATTGGCCGGCGACAGGTCGTCGCTAACGGACGTCAATTCGTAAATCGGCTTTGGCGATGAGTGATCAACTGTTGAGTTCCAACTCGGACGATCCACCTGTACTGATACCCACTTCCATCTCGCTCTCCAATACTTACAACGATGCGGAGTCCGCAGAGCAGCCCGTGCTACTTGAGCTGGGCGCCGCACTGCCGTCGACGTGTGTCAGCTACACTCTGCCACCAGATGCCGGAGGATTATTCACATACAGTTCTTCACACGCACACAGCATTAGCTATGCGCAAAGTTTATTGTCCAGCTATGAGAAACATTCTCAGCATCATCCTCAGCATAGTCTCAGCCTGATCGGTAGTTCAGGCTACAGCATAAGCGTACCACAGACTGTGTCCATGTGGCATGGAGGAAGAGTTGCACCCATCGAACCGAAACGACCTGATCTCGTGACGGTGCCACCACCCACATATATGAGTTACAGTGGAGGCAATTCTATCGAAGTGGACATTGCCAAGGAACAGAATCCCGCCTGGCGGGAAAAGGCCATCCAGATGGAGAAGGACTATAGACGCACAGCCTGCGATCGGGAACGCACCCGAATGCGAGATATGAACAAGGCCTTCGATCTCTTGCGCTCCAAGCTGCCCATTTCCAAACCAAATGGCAAGAAGTACTCCAAAATCGAAAGTTTGCGGTGAGTTAACCAATTTAGTTATACTTAATTGCTTGGAAAAAATTATTGTGTAAAAATTTTTGATTTTGATTTTTTGAATTGCTGAATTTGGTAAAATATATTGAAAAACAAATGGTTTCTGGTACGATATGTAAATGTTCACTCAAGTGTTCATATATGATATTAAGAGTCTCTCCTGGCTGTAGGGATTATAATTAAGATCGTAACTTCTGAGATTTGGTTAAGATTTTCTTAAACCAAGCAAACCTTATCATCAATATCAAAGAATCAAGAATCGAATCAGTTACACATTATATAACAAATATATATATATGGAAATTTATAATTATTACCTTTTGCAGCATCGCGATAAACTATATTAACCATCTGCAGGCTATGTTGAGGGAGAATCATTCTCTGCCCGAAACGGAACTGGTCTCATTCAGGTGCAGCAGTCGTTCCGTGCACTACGATGGCCAAGGACTGCTTCATAATCACGCCGGCACCTACGAATATGAGAATAGTGCTTCGGCGGCGACATCTTCACAAAATGGATTCCATTGGAGCGGTGGCAGTAGCAGTTCACCGGGCTATGAAAACAATTCCAAAGATCACTGGAATACGTAGTTGTCATGGCTAAAAAACAGTCAGTGTACAATTTTCAAAGATGGGGAAAGTCGAAGAAAAACTAAAAAAAAACTGTTTTGAACGTTTCGAATATAAAAATTGTGGTTAGTATAAGAATTTCCAAAATATTTAAATACTAAATAATAAGAATAACTTTCAAGGTTTATAAAGCCCGATGAAAATGCCTTGATTTCACTATCAGAATTATCAACATTATTTGTACAGCGTCCAAGTGCAATTTTATATTAAGTTTACAAGACTTTTGTATTATAAAGACGTGAAATAAAATAATCAAAATAATGACTTAATTCATAAATATTTATTAAAATATTTAGTTACAATCAAAATGCCATTAAGTTAGTCCGCAAAACGTCTCCTCAAACACATGTTAAGATTGATTTCTGACTATTGAGAACTATGGATCGAGTGAAGTTGACGACAAACAACAAAAATGTAATCTCTATATGTATATGAATCACATCACTCGTATTACAAACCCTTTGCCCAGTAAATTTCAGCAGTACTCGTGACTTTTTAGGTTATATTTATTTAACGGTACGTTGTTAACATTTTACAGTTGATAATTTGCATAGTTTGAATAAAGAAATGACTGTTTTTTCGTCTTTGTTTGATACTATGTTAACCTAAAAAGAACAACAAACAAAAGATATAACAAATTATTATAGACGATAATGGAATTACTGAACTGCATTTAAAAATAATAAGTTTTTAATACTTATTTATACATTTGTAGCTTATGGGATGGTGTTCATAAGGCCAACTACACACTGTTCTCACACACGCATACACACAATTTTTCCGCTAATTGAATCGAATTTGAACAGTAGAATATTTTTTTTCTTTTTTTGAGTTGACTCTTCGCAACATAAATGGGGCGAAATAACAAAAGATGGAAGGATTTTATAGCCTAAGCGCTTAGTTGTCCTTCTTCATTCTTGTCGAGGTCATGCGGTAAATGATGGAATCCCTGCCGGGATCCATGGAACCAATGGCATAGCAAATGGCCAACAGCGACAGGGCGAAGACGACCATAAACCACAAGATTATGTTGAAAATGACGGGATAATCATCATTGTAGTACAATGCCAGATTGAATTGGTTAGAACTGTCGGATGGGAGAACGTCACGCTTGGAGCGTGCATTTGCCACATCCTTTTCTGTGGTCTGCACAAACAGCACAGAGTCGCTGGACTTCTGAGCGGCAGCCAACAGGCGTGCAGTGGCAGCAGAGATGAGCTTGTTTGCCTCATCGACAGCAAGCGATTTCTCGCCATGCGCCTTGGCAACGCCATCGACAGACAGACGAATGATCAGCACATTCGAGGGCTTCATCATCTCGGCGAGGTTCTCGGCGGCGGAATTTATGCAGCCAATTTCCTGCAGGAACTGCTTGTCAGCATTGTGCAACGCGGGATTCAGATGCTTGGTGGGCTTGGCTGGCGGTGCCTCAACGTCACCAAAGCACGACTTGAACGATTGCACCTGAAAAAGTGATAATGATAAATATAATGACTTAGCTAGGCGAATCAGCAGTAGTCACTTACGCCCTCATCATACTGATCGAAATTGATGTCGCAAACAGGCTCATTGGCTGCCTCCAGCTCTGCAGCCAGAGCGTTGAGGGAATGGCCAGCATAGGGGCCAACCAGTTCGTAGGATTTCACATTACCAGCGTTTGTGACATGGCCAAGACCCTCCACGTGAACGGCAATGATGCCCTGGGCCAAATGGAATGGCTCATTGATGATCATGCCACTCCAGTCAGAGTCGCCAATGACGGCGTTGCCCATGGCAGCGTAGAGAACATCGCCAACATAACGGCTGTTCAATGGATCGTTGCCCTTGAAGCTAATCGCCTTGGGGCTGTTCAGCACGGTGAACTCGCCAGCGGCGTGAACTGCAAAACGACAACAAGAAAACAGTTAAAATTAATACATAAATATTTTCTTTAACACAGTAAAAGACTTGCACAGATTCTGCGCGAGGAGGAGCACCAAAATTCACCACCCCATTTCATATGACAGCAGAACCAATGCAAGTCAAAGATAAAACTATTTTTACAATTCATGCACAGCTCTCAACGCTGAACTCACTTACACAGTTTAAATTGATAGTTTTACTTACTTGCTGCAATAAATAGCGAGAAAATGACGACGTTTTGCAGCATTTTCATTTTTCTGCCAGCCTTTTAATCATATGACGAACAACTGCACAGAGAAAAACCTACTACGGTCCGACTGTCATGTGATGGTTATTCGAAGTAGATGCTATCGATAAGAGTCCATCTCTAATGGCCAGTGTTGCTTGGCAGGAGATATAAAAATATGACGTCACAAATTACTCAAGCATTTTGTATTATCTTTAATTGGTCTACTCTTGAATTTTTATTATTATTTTATATTTAATAATTGAATTACATATTTTGAATGCACAGCAAAATTTATTGTGCATATTTTATACAATCTCAGCAATCTCAAAGTATTTTTAGTATTTTTGGTTTGTTTTCAAATTGATTTTTTTTAGTATTTTGAAGCTTGCCGCTGACGGTCGCAATTTTTTGCTTTTGTTTTTGCAAAAGCAACAAAAAAGTGTGTAAAAAACACAGATTTTGTTTAGTTTTTTTCAAATGCTTTGGTCCTTAGAGCAGGTTGAGGGCATGCTAGATGTCCTCAAAACCTCCACGGACAAAAATGTTACATATAAATGCCTCGTCAAGCTGCGCACCGATGTGGTTAAAGATAAAGATGGCATTGTGTTGTTTCGAACAGCGGGGGGCGTTCCGGAAATGGTTCGCCTGATTACTAAACTCAATGAGAAGATCATGGAAGTCGTTTTGAGCATATTGGGAAATTGTTGTACGGATGATCTGGCCTGCATCGAGGTGAGTTGCAACCCACAAAAATTAAAATTCTATATGAATAGAATTTATTAAAATAAAATTATTTATAATAATTATTTAACATTAGCAACATTAATAACAATAAATATTATATATTAATTTTATTTTTCGTATTATTTCTATAATTTTTGTAGACTGCATATTTAGTCTGATTAAAATACCACTTATAAATTTTTCGGAGTTTGAAATATTGTTTTGTTTTTTTTTGTTAATCAAATTTTTAGTATAGCTGTATTTCCACATTTGCTTAGTTATATTGATTACATGTCTATGGATATCTCTAAGATCTGTAGAATATATCTGCAGAAGCAAAATGCAGATAATTTCAAAGATTTCATCAGGCTAACTTTAAAACTAAAGGATCTATGATTATATATACAAATATAGGACAGAAGAACATATGGACATATCTGATCGGCTAGTGATGCTGATCGATAAATAATAAAATACATATATTTTGAATAATTTGTTTTTAAATATCATTAACAGGCTGTGGAGTGCAAGGTGATTGGACCATTGGTGACCATATTGAAAACCATTCCCAATTCATTGATTCAGTGTCGGGCGTGCCGCATGCTCGGCAATCTGGCAAAGAGCAAAAAGGTGTCCACCTATCTGATGGCTCACTATGGAGCGATAGCGCCTGCCATTTGCCACATCATCGAGTCGACGAGTGCGGTGCAGACAAGGATAATGGCATTTAGGGTCTGTCGCTTTCTGCTCGTGAGCAGCCAGTTCTACAAGCATTTTCTGGCCTCCAATGGATTTCTGCAGCTGATGCAGATATTTTCGGCCGTGATGAAGAACAACGAGGCGCCCAAGGAGTCGCGGCAGGACATTGAAGTATCCGCCTTAATTGGCCTGAAGCGTAATCAACATCGTGAAAAGTATTTCGAGGAGGTGGCTCGCAATTTGGAAGGTGTCCGCAGCGACATCTTCGATTACCAGATGCTAAAGAACTCCACCCGCAACTGTGAATACATCCTGCCCAAGGAGAACGATGCCATTGAGCTGGCCTACGAGATCCTGAAATGCCTGATGCTCCTTTCTGCCCAGCAGATTGGCATGCGAGTTTGGGAGGTGTGTTTGAAATTATATCTATAATAATAATAATTATAATTTATTAATTGCAATTCATTTAGGCCCTCTCCCGGAGCACATCCCTGGCGCCCATAGTGTATTTCGTGAAGGAGGACAGCGAGCAGCGCTCATCGGCACTTAAGATACTTTCCAACTTCGGCAAGGATCCATGCGCCTTTTACATGCTCAGCACGGCGGATTCGATTGTGGCTGCCTGTGAGCTGCTCATGGCCGTGAATATGGTGAAGCCGCTATCGGAGAGCGAGTGCCGACATTGTGTGAACATTATATCCACTTTATCGACCGATGCCTGCAGCCGTTCCAAAATTCGACGATGTGGCGCATTACGCAAACTGGTGGCCATGATCCGAGAGTCGCATTCTCGGAGCGAGCGTTCATCGGTGAGTTGTGGCACTGCTCATTGGATGCATCTTTTTAAGTGGTATCTGTTTTCCTTGTTTTCAGCTATTTTACATTCTGAACAACTTTCAATATGACAACCTGAGCATGGAGCTGCTGCTACATGAGGGTCTGGTCTCCATGTTGGTGCGCGAACTAAACGATTATCTGACAGGTGATGAAGAGTATCACAAGCGACGAAACGAGGAACGTATGCAGGGTTTCAAGAAACGCAAACTGACGGATCCAACATCGCCAGAGACGTTGAGCAAGGTATTATTATGTTTCACTCGGATGCAATTAAAATGGGGAATCATTTGATCTTCTGTGCATACATATTTATATTGTTTCCGTATTTGCAGTTCTCAAAGACGCAGGAGACGCACTCCTCGGACTTTGACTCGCCGAGCAGCTCGCCGCGATCATATCGCACCACAAGTCCGTGCAGCTCGCGCAGCATGTCGCCAGTCTGCTCGAAACTATTTGATAATGATGAGGATGAGGACTATTCGCCGGCCTGCAGTGATGACGATGACGATGAGGATGATGGCAAGACTCAAGTCAATTCAAATAATGAGAATCGAGAATCTCGCATTGCTGCAAATCGAGCTCAGCCCACCAATGTGATGGACATATTGAATTTAATGGACGAGGGCATCGAACCCATTGACGACACCTTATCGGACAAGGAGGATCTGGAGGAGCTGAGCTCCGATGTGCCGCCTAAGCTGGCCCAGCTGCGCAATCAACAGTCTGGCGACACAATCGATGTCATTGAAAATCTCATTTATCGCATTACCCTGATGATCAACAAGCGGCCGGAGTTGGGCAAGCCGGAAACGCTTGACACACTGATACGGGCCATTAATCTGTTCGGTGCCAACAACAACTTTGCCAATGCTCTGACCAATATATTGCTGTAAGTTCATTGTTGTTGACCCGATTTGTAAACCTGTCTAATTTAAATTGCGTTTTACAGTGAAAGTCAGTTCTTTGCCCAGATCATCAAGCATGGCGTTGTGCATCAGCTCTATCAGTTGACCAAAGTGGAGGAGGTGTGTATAATAAGAACATATAACTGATATAGATGCCTGAGATTCGAAGAATATATTTATGAGCTTAAAGGCATTTACTTTTATTATTCCAAAGCCATTATTAAATTTATTTTCTGTTTCATAGATGCGCAAGGATGGCTTTGCATTTCTGGAGACGCTCACCAATGTGGGTGAGTCGAACTATGGCAAGGAGGAGCTGGTGCGTTTGCTGCGTTGCGATGCCGATTTGAGTGCACAACAACGGGCTGCCATATCCGTGGCATATATCATCAAAAGCCATCGGCTGCTCTATCAGTTTCTGTATGATGGCAATGCGCTGACTTTGTTGTTCGACCTGTTGCTGCGCAAGAAGAGCGACAATCTGTATGCGGATGAGGCAGCCGATGCAGTTACGGCCATGTCCCGTTTCACGCTGGGCATCATTCTGCCCGTGCCGGAGCCAGTGGATGCCAATGCCATCATGTGTGCGACTCAGTGGAATGCAACGGCTGCACCACTGCACGAGAATTGCGATATGCGATTCCTGGTGCAAGGCGAGGAGGATGCGACAGCAACAGCAGCAGAAGCAGCAGCAGCCGCAGCCGCTAAAGAAACTGAAAACCAGGAAGCCACGTTTAGTATTGGCTTCAACAAGCAACTACTCTGTGATGCCAGCGAGGTGTTCAACAAGATGCTCAACAGTGACTTTCGCGAGGGCCACGACGGCGAGATTCAGCTGCGCAACTATACGGCCAGTGGTCTGCGCTATTTCCTCCACCTGATTAGCTGCCAGTCGAGTCACATGTCCATGCCCGAGTATGGGGCACTGCTGGAGGCGTTCGAGATGTCGCGCGTGTACATAATACCCGAGATGGAGGTGCTGCTCCATGAACGGCTCATCCAGTTCCTCGACTCACACAATTGCCTCCGTCTCTTGGAGTGGGCGCTGAAGAACTACCATGCAGAGCTCACGGAAACTGCCATCAGTTATTATTTGTGCGCCTCAATGTCCGCACAGGATAAGCTGCTGCTGTTCCGCGCCGCCGAGGACTCCACATATGCCAGCGAATGGTTCCAGCTGCTCAACGATGCCGTGTACGAGCGTTGTCGCAGCACCGGCTATTAGCCAAGGACAAGTGCTGCCCCTTCTTCAGCCTTTACCTGCCAACTGTACTATATATATATATATATCATGTGATTGTTTGTGTGTTTGTTGTGCGTGCCAAATAGCCAAACAGTGTATTTAATGTCCCAGCCAATAACTATGTTTCTATGTACTACAAATAATAAAAATTTAGACTACAATAATAACATCTACCAAATGCACCATATAAAATGGAAGTGTGGGAAGCGTCTTGATTGTGGTGTTCGTCCTGAAATGTGACTTGTTTTCGGGAAAATTGCCGTTCTTCAAAACGAACGGAAAAGAGGCGAAAAATCATGAAGAAAAACCGACGTAACTTTGTCCTTGTGCATACAAGTAGTCGTTGACTTGTCAAATCGTAATATACATCCAAAACTGATTAAAAGGACTTTCTTGTGATACCTCTGTATCCTTTGATCATCATGTGTCTTTCGTTCTAGATTTATGCTGATTTATTCTGATTAAGCCTAAAAGTATGCTTACAATTTTTGTTTTCAGCAACGTGTGCATATTTTGGTTTAAATGCTTCATCCTAAAAATATGCTTTAAAAGTATGGATTCTCTTAAGACTACTTCCCCATTGTTTAAATTAAACGCAGATTTACCCCAATATATATATCTATATTTCATTTAATTTTTTAAAAATATTTTGTATCTTTTGAATCAACCAAAGTGTTCTGAATCCTTCAGGGATTCCTTATTGCCATCAACCTTTATTACTATTTCCATTCCTATTTTCTTTAATTGCTCTTGGTGGATTCATAGTTGGGCAACCCACAGAATTGCTTAGCAAGCCAATCCGTTAGAGGAGCAGGAGTTATCATAAAAAGCCAACGATAGATTCTATAGCGCCAAGTTTCGTGTATATAGAGAGTATGAGGCTGCTGGTTGGTTAGAGCATCCTTGAACTTGTCGAGCAGGACATCATCCTGCAGCTGATTGGGCTGCTTGAAACCTGTTAGCATGCTCAGAAACTCATTGAACCTGCGGAAGTAGTTGCCATAATGAGCCAACTGCTCCTCGTTGAATCCTTCCAGCATTTTCTGAGCATGATCCTGCTGGCGAGCAGAAATATTGCTGTCCATAACAAACGAGCCGGGCACAAAGTTGATCACCTCCACGCCATATTGTTGCATCTCAATGCGCAGCGCATCGTTCCAGATGCGGAGAGCTGCCTTGGAGGCAGCATAGGGCGCCAAGGAGGGCAGAGCTTGAAAGCCGCAATGACTGGTCACATTGATGATGCGTCCGCGATGCTGCCGAACCAGTGGCAACAGTTGTCGGGTTAATCTCATCGTGCCCAAGAGATTGCAATTGATCTGCCACTCAATCTGTGACGGAAGTTGCCATTCAAATTCCCCGAAGCACATGACACCAGCATTGTTGACCAACGCCATGAGCTCGTAGTCCGTGTTGTTCAAGAGCTCGTCCAGCTGTAGCTGGACCTGCTCTATGGACTCAGGCTGCAGCAGATCGAGATGCCAGGTGTGCAATCGTTGCCGCGTCTCGGCGTCAGCGCTCATTTGCTGCAGCAGGCGTGCGCCCTGCGACTGCAGATTGTGGCAGCAACAGATGACATTCATCTCAAGCGTCTTGTAGCAGTAAACGGCCAGGGAATGTCTACATAGTAAATGTATAAATGTTAAATATGGTTTGAGTTGGGCAGAGGATATCTCATAGTCAGGCACTGTCGATTAGAGTATTCTCATTTTGTAATCACTTTAAGTTCTTAGTGATGTCGACTTACCCCAAGCCCGAATCACAGCCCGTGACCAGGACCACTTGACGCTCCCCAACGTTCAGCTGACGTCTTCCCAATCCCAGGCTGCGTTTCAAGGCGCGCAGCAGTTGAGCACAGCTACCCATATCGTTGCTGGTTCTCGATGAACTGACGCGCAGTCTCACATAAGAAATAAAATAAAACAAAAAGAACAAGAAAAAAACGAAATACATGCATAACGAGCCCGAAATTTCGTATCATCATATGCCAAACATATGCACTGTGTATATAGGCATTAACTGTATATATGTATATGTGTGTATATTGCCCATTTTATGTATGTGCTCACACAAATGCAGACACACACACAGATCCGTCCGCTTGTTGCTCGCGCCTTTTGAGTCTTACCTGCGCGTTAGGCTGGTGCCAAAAAACAACAGGTAATCGTATCAACTCAGCCTGCTTTCATATACATATATATATATATTTCGAATGTTATTCTGAATTTGTGCAGAAAAGTGCAACGCACTTAAAGTAAAATTGATATACACCATGATTGGCACATAGCTGGATGATAAGCTGTTCCCTTGATAAGTATATCGCATATGTTTTTACAAATTTACAAAGTTTGAACTCAAATTTAATTATGCTTGCAACATTCCATGTCAATAAACCACATTCAAAACTCTTACGTACTTCATTAAGGAAGGTTCTCGAACTATTTAAAAAGATTTATGCTTTAATTTATGCACAAATACATTTAAGAAATCTGTCAGTTTATTATTGCCATTTTGTCACTTCGAAATTTGCTGAAATTTAGAATGCATTATCTCAATTTCAAGTTTTAAGGTTCACCCTAATTTACCTGTCCAGTCTTATCACCGGCTGAGCCAGCAGAATTGTAATTTGATGTGATTTTCAATTGTTTCACACATATCCGCTCCAAGGCTACCATTCAGTTCCATATGAATAGTTTTTTCGCAGACATAAAATTAAATAGACATTTTGGTTTTTAGGTTTTGTTGTTTTTTTTTATTTCTCTTACTCAATGTTGGTGTTTTTACCCCATTTAGAAGTGCATTTTTAGTTCGATTCTGTTTACAATTTTCTGTGAATTTTACTTGAAAAATGTTGCGTTAGCAAAAACGGGGGAAGGGTAAGGGGGAGGGGTAGGTCAGCTATATCAAATATTGTTGCCCGATTTGCTGTTATTGCTGGTAACTAACATATACTTTAATGTTGCTTTCTTTATTGCATAATACACGTAATTACATATTAAATAATTGCTTTGCTTTGCGTTTTGTTTTGTTTTGTTTTGTCATTTCTTATAAATCGTATTTGAAAATAGAGCGCATCTTGCCTTTAGTAAAAATATATTTGGGTTTTTCTACTGCGCCTTAAATATTAAGTAGTATAAGTATAGTATTTCAAATTCTCTTTCTCTCGTTTTTATATTTTTACTTTTGTTTTTTAACATTTAGTTTATCATTTGATTTTCCCTATCTCACTTTTTATCAAGGCAACGCATTTATGTTTCTTGTGTTTTGTTTCATTTGTATCTCGCATTTTGTTTTCCTTTATCTTTAAATGTACAATTTTAAAACCGGCTTAGTTCCTTTCGTTACACGCTCTGTTAATGTTCCATTTGTATTTATGTGTTTTTTTTTTTTTGTTTTTTGTTTGTATTTTATTCAACTTGTTAATAATAAATATCACAACTCATCCTTCATATACAACATTCTTCTTCGTCTCCTTCATGCACATCATTCTCATACATCTCTTATTCATTTACATTTTTTTCCTTTCTTTCCTTCTTTTTGTTTTTGTTTTCTTTTTTTGTTGCAAAATGTTTAGGCATTTAGTTTATATAAATATTTGCTATGTATATGTTTTCAAAAAACACACGCAAACGAAAATGGTTGATTGATAATTGCACAAAAAATCCAAGTATATATATAGTATACATATGTAAATCGTTGTAGAAATATATGTATATGTACGTATATATATATATATATATATATGTATTTTATAATATATATATAGATAGGGATAATTGACAGCAACTCATAAATTAAGCATAATAAAGATAATAATACAAAAGCAGTTACAGTTACAATTTAAACGGAAAAACAATTAAAATAAAATATTAAAATAAGTAGATTAACTTCTTTGAGCCCGGCTGCCAAGAAACGCACACAGCTAAAACCCCCATTCAAATTAATGGGGGCGTGGCAGCCGAGTTCATTTTCGTTCGTTTTCCAAAAAAACAAAGGGGAAAACATCCTTTTACAAATCTTAATTAAATTATTAATATATATATATATATATATATGTGTGTGTGTTATATATATATATATATATGTGTGTTATATATATATTATATAAGTGTAGTTGGCGTCACGCAACCACCGCCACTCATCCTACACCACTGGTTATAAGCTGACCAACTTGGACGGCTCACTTGTGGGCGTTGGCAGCTCCAGCGGATGCTTGTTCTGCGATGAGCACGTGGGCACCAATGGACCCGAAACGGGCGTCAGACCGGTGCCGCCGGCCATCAGTGAATCGAAATTGAAGTTGCCGGCGGATGGTGTCTGGATGGGCACACCCTCGATCTGCATCGGTGTTTTGCCAGCGATGTTGCCCGGCTGCGCCATCGACTGATTCACATTGAGCGTATTGGGACGCATCTTTGGCAGTGGCTTGACATGGTTGCCAAAGCCGTGCGGTGCCATGCCCGAAATGGGCGTGTTGAGGGACGCAACGGGACCAGTGGGTGTCGTCAGGGATGCGCTATGCGGCTTCAGTGTGGCAATGTCGGGCAGCGCAAAGCGTTTGGCCGCCGGCGGACCATCCTGATCAAGCGATGAACTCGAATCGAGTCCAGCATCGTGCGGCTCATGCTTTATATTGACCAACAGTTGATCATCGATTAGGACCGGCTTGAGATCGAGCGGTGAATTGCTGCGACCGGTGGAATTGAGCGATGCATCGAAGCCGGTGATGGTGCCACAGCTGCTGTCATTGCTATTGCTATTATTATTGTTGTTGTTGTTGCTGTTGTTGTTGCTGTTGCTGTTGTGATGATGGCTGCCATTGCTGCCGGCGCTGAGCATCGTTGTGGGCGCAATCAAACCGTTGCAGGTGGCCACACTGAGCAGATCATCGCGCACCTTCTGGCATGTGGGACGGTGTGCCTCAAGCACATACTCCAGCTGATGCCTGGTGGCAGTCAATATCTCAATCTCCTTCTTAATATCCTCGTTCTTCTTCAGCAGTCCATCGACCTCCTCCGACAGCTCGTTGGTCTGATCGACGCGTCGCTTGCGACAGCGTGCCGCCGCCAACTTATTCCGCTCGCGGCGAATGCGACGCTTCTCCTCCTCCTCGGGCGACATGTTCGCAGACTTGTTCGGCCGCCGACCGCCGCCGCGACGCGCTGGCGTGGCACTGTTTGAGGTAGATGAATTGCCGCGTCCAGCACTGCCAACACCGGCGAGTGCAACTGTAAAATTATTGACACCGGAGCCATTGGATCCATTGTTGCCAAGCATATGGCCACCATTCTGATACGAGGTGCTGTCCGTGGCGGCACTTGCTGCAAGACAAAAGAGTGGCACATTTTAGATACATTTTGATGGCAATTCAATTATTTCACTTACAAGTATCCGTTGTGCTTTGGTCATCGTGCAGCCCACCTTCGTTCCAGGAAACGTTCGATTCCTCCGAATCGCTGCCGGGCACACTGCCACAGTTGAAGCCAAGCAATTCGAATTGCGGATTTGCGTTCAGTGTGCTCATCGTGCTCATTGGGCTTGCCAATGTGAGGTTGCCGCCAGCCGATGCTGTTGTTGTGACTACATTGTTGTTGTTGTTGATGTTGATGTTGTTGCTGCTGTTATTGTTGTTATTGTTGTTGCTGTTGTTGTTATTGTTGTTGACAGTAACGTTGCACAATGATGTCAGCGGCGGCGGCTTGAAACCGGCCTGAAACGGCACATTCTGCGTCTCCGTTGTCAGCTCATAGATGGTCTCCTCAATCGTTCGCAGTGTCGTCGGCGTCAGCGTTGGCGTTGTCAGCGTCGGTGCACTCTGTATCCCATCAAATGTAACGAGCTGCAACAAGAGGCAAGACGAATATCCGATTAATAAAACCCATCAAAAGTATTTGAAATACTTGTTGCACAATTGCAAATATTGCATACATTTCTTTTTATATTTATTGCATTTCAAAATAAGTATCGACCAATAAATATTACTTTTTTAAAGAAACTTCTTTTCATATTGAAAGACTGCCCATTTAATTTAGATATTTATTTAGATACTTTATCGAATATATTCGATAGTAAATATTTATCTAAAAGCTGCACTTTTAATCAGCAAACCAAAACTGTTATTTCATAACCCAAAATAACAGACTCGGATGAACAAGAAGAAGCAGCAAACAAATACAGTTATTTCATTGCCTATACATCAAAGTTAACAAGAAGAAGAGCAAGCAGCAAAGTAATTCGATAAATTTACATGAACTGCCAAAGGAATGTTAGAAAAAAGAATGCTTTAAGTGAAAGGTCAAATTTCTATAAAATCGATAACTATAAAATAAAACATGGACTATTTAAGATTACTTTCGATACATATATAATAAAATGGCACATCGATATCATATGGATTTAATTATGAAAATAATAATTATTATTATTTAGTTTGATCAATCGATAATGCCAAACGTGATTTCAATGCTGTTTTTCAGGTAACTCTTTCGTAAAAAGAGCAAATTGCAGCCACGCCTTTTTAGTCACTTCGATAAGTTATCGCTTGTTAGTGAGTTATCGATGCGTACCTGCTGCATAAAAAGCTCACTAGCCAAAAAATTTGCAATTTCGCTGGCACTATCCAATGCTAATTTATCGCCATTTGTGGTTGCCGCTGTTGTTGCTGCTGGCAGTTGTTGTTGTTGTTGCTGCTGTTGTTGTTGTTGTTGTTCTTGATTATAATTAATATGCCCACAATTGTTGTTGTATTGTTGCTGTTGCTGCTGTTGTTGCTGGCTTAAAAAGCTTTGCATTTGGCACATGGCGGCCATTGCTGCTGTCGCAGCGTTGGCGTTGGCGTTGCTGTTGCCGTTACTATGCGCAGTAGCAACAGTTGCTGCGTGCATGTTGGCGCGTGCAGGCATAGCCATGTTGGCGGCACTAATGTTGCTGTTGTTGTTATTGTTATATGATTGCTTTGATTGTTGCTGCTGGTAGGCTGACTGCGTGGGCAGCAACTGTTGCTGACGTAACAAATGCTGCTGCTGCTGCTGTTGTTGTTGTTGTTGCTGCTGCTGCTGCAGCTGTTGACTATAGTACTGTTGTTGGTTGTACTGTTGCTGCTGCTGTTGAGTGTATTGTGCTGCGTAAGGCGACTGTAGTTGCTGCTGCAATTGTTGCTGTTGCTGCTGCAGTAGCTGCTGCTGCTGCAACAACTGCTGCTGTTGCTGCAGCTGCTGCTGCTGCTGTTGTTGTTGCAACTGTTGCTGATAGTAGGGATGGTAGCACGCATTATGCGCTCTACCATTGAGATTTTTCATCATACCGCGCGATAAATATATGCTTAAAGACTAGAGCTTAATAAATATCAAGTATACGCGATATCAAAGAAATATTACGTATACGCAGACAGTTCGTTGTTTTATTGTTTTGACTAGTTTCGTGTATGGAGCTCTCTTAACTTAAATAACAATATTTATATATGGCTTACAAGTGGACAACAAACGATTCAAAAGTGTTTACACTTAACTGCGAGATACGCTTAAATTAAATATTTACAGCACAACTTTTCTTGGAAAAGATGCGAATCATAATAATGATATTGCTGCTGATAATAGTGAGTATAATCTAGTTGTTGTTGTTGTTGCCTTGTCTTGGTGGCTGCTGTTGTTGTAGTTGTTGTTGTAGTTGTTGTGCTCTTTAGCTCTTTGGGGCGCCAAAATAGTTCGTTCGTTTTTGGTATTTTCGCGTTTTTTGCGTTTGCCTTTCGTTGGAATTGTTCGTTGTTCGTTTTGGGCATTCAATTCGTTCAATTCAATTTCGATTGTTGTTGTTGTTGTTTGCTGCTGTTGCTCGATTGCTATTTCTGCTCTTTCTGATCTTTTAGCCACTTTCCGGCGGCTTTAGACGCTTGACGACGAGCAGCGTTTGGCAATTTCGCAAGGATTCGAAATGTGAGTGCAATGCAAACATAATAAATTCAATTCGAAATGTTTACAACTCTTTATAGTAATAATTATAATATTAATAACACTAACAATTGTAATTGTAATGATAACAGTTAAAATAATTGTAAAAACGGCATTGCCCAAAAACTGTTTTTCAAAAGCGAGCGAATTGCTCAGATTATATAATTATGTTGTTGTTGCTATATATCTATATACATAGAGATTTATATATATACATGTGCACTATATAAGTTGTACATTTGTGTGTGTGTGTCCGTGTGTGTGTGTATTTCGTTTTGGCTGCCTTGCGCTAGTTTTTCGGCCCAGCAATAATAATTACACTTTGTGTGCCGCCTCGCAAAAATTTATGTTTAATTAATTTTTTTTGTACGAGTCGCTCGGGCAACGCCTCTAAAAATGAACTCTTTTTCTCTTCTTTAAATATGCTCGTGTATAAATAAATTTGGTTGCCTTAAAAGAAATCCACGCGGCATGCAACAAAATACGTTGCGGTGTTGTTGTTGTTTTCTATTTGTTCCTTATTTGCATATAAGTGAAATTCTGATTTATTTGTTGCTTGATTCGTTTGTGTGTGTGTGTGTGTGTGTGTGAAAAACCGAACAATAAAAACACAATTTTATTTTTATTATTTTATTTCCTTTTTGTTTGCAATTTTTTCGTTTTTGTGTGTGTTTTTTCGCTCTTCTTTCGGTTTTCCAAATTTATTTTCGTTTTCGTTTTATTTCGGGCAGCGCACGCGATCGCACAGAAGGTTTTTCCGTTTATTTTGCGTTTGTTTTAATTTTTTTTGTTTTTTGAATTTCAAAAAAATTCTAAACTTCGATGGTTCGTTGTTCGTTTGCGACTGAGCGAAAGAAATTGAAATTGGCAGAAATGATTCTTTTGCTGAGCACTCGCATCGGATACTAATGCAATATAAATGAGAGGGAGAGAGAGAGTGTGTGTGTGTGCGTGTCTGTGTGTGTGTGTATTCGCTGTTGTTCTCCTGAGTGTGTGTTGCTGAGTAAATTAGACGACAGCAACTACAAAAGACAAAAACAACAACAACATCGTTTAGCAGCTAAGCAAATCGAATAAATTTTAAATGTGCTCGCTGCTGCTTGGCTCTTAATTGAGGCAGCAACCCACACGACTAACAACAACAGCAACAGCAGCAGCGGCAGCAGCAAGAAGAAGAAGCAGCAGCAGCAACAGCATCAGCTGCCCACGCCAACAGCAACAGTTGCTGCCATAAGTTTTGCCATAAACTTTTGTATATACAACTTAGCAGTTTTTCTACCGAATTTCATTTGTGATAATCAATAAATTTTATCAGTCAGTTTTGAGCTACAGAAAACACATAATAATGCAGAAGCGAAGCGAATTGTGGTTGCAGCAACATTTTTTTATGGCAACTAAATACACATCTGGTAATTATAGCAAGTAATATTGTGTTTAGCTATTTTCATTTGGATGACATTATTTTGCTATAAGAGTTATGGTTGGAGAATAAGTGCAGCAACAATTGTTTATAGCAATTATGCTATAAATGCATATGGTCTGTTGGTATTTTGAGGATTTATAGCAAGTAGTAAATTATAGCTATTTTTTGTAATGCTATTAAAGTGTAACATTGACACAGTAAACAATAAAAATCTCTTGTGTGCCGTGTTCTTTGAAGGTGATGTAAAGTGAAATACATCAAATTTAAATTTGAAGGCTGTCTTTTATAGCTAGAGATATTTTTACCTTTGCCATACTTTGTGCACACAATAATACATAAAAGTTCGGCGAATATAAAAGTAAAGTTATCAAATTTAATAGACTGTTGACCATAAAGTTATGTATATATCTGTTATATATATATATATAAGCATTATTAATCACTTTACAGCATTTATGGTTACCCTTGCGGTTATAGCAAACTTCACCCGATTTTGCAAGTATGGCAACGCTATTAGTTCAACTTTTCCAACTCGATTACAATAAAATAAAATTTAATATATATATATATATATATATGTACATATAAATCGAAGTATTTTTTATCACTTGGCAACTTTTACAATTACCAGCTTTTACAAGTGAGGCAACACTGTCAGCTTTTCAGCATTTTCTTAAGCGTTTTCTGGCTGTCATAAATTATCAGCTAATAACTCAATACTGCGTCTGTTTCGGCCTGTCGGACATGAGGCATTTAGCAAGAGTTATGGCAGCCAAACACAAAACACAAACACACATTGCTTGTGCGTTTGTGAGTCTTCTCTTTGTATTTATAGCCACCATTCGAGTGTTGTCACAGATCCGCCGAAGAAAGACAGAGAGACAGATGGACGGACAGACAGACAGGCGGACATGAAACAAACAAATGTGAAATGCGTTCGCCAGATTGGCTGAGAGCAGGTGTTTTGACAGCAACAATCAACAATAACAATTATTGTATTTTGCGAGATCTGTAACTAGGCGTACGACCACAGTTTCCCCCACTCGTTGTGTTTATTTTCCCCTTTTTTTTGGGGCCACAGTGAAAATTAGCCAAAATAAAAACAAATAAAAAAATAAATAAATAAATAAATAAAAAATGTATTGTTCAACACTTAACATCAATTTGATGTTTTTTATTATTATATTGCTGATGTACTTGAGTGATTCGAGTTGCGGGCGGGGCAAGGCGGTGCATTGATCCTTTGACTTATCGCTTTGCATTTCCTTAACGTGTATTTTTCAGACTTATTTGCGAGCCAACAATCAAATTTATTCTTTGTGTATTTGTTTGACGTGGTTGTTTTTGAAGTTAACCGCTATTTGGTTTGTCTCTTTTTTGTTTTGCTTTTGTTGTTGACAAATGTAAATATTTAAACATTTGCGACTTTCGTTTTAACCTACTTTCTCAAAGTGCCGATGCGGCCGCTGTTCAGATTGCATAAAAAACAAATCATTAAAAAACAAATAATAAATTAAAACAAAAACAAAATGAATGCAAATGATTTCGCAGAACCCATTTACACACTTGCCATTTGGCAGATGAATCAGCCAATTTAGTTGAATTTTAAATATATAGTAATATACATATATATGTATATATATATTATATAGTATTTGTAGCTCGCGTGCAATCGTAATTGTCTAAATTGAAACGAGCTCAGTCGAGCAAGCGAGCAATGAGCAACTATATAGTAGTCTTATCACAACCAGCCCCAAAGTACGGGTCACTTGGGGTCAATTGAGAAAAGAGGCGAGACTGGTCAGCTCAATACTATATATACATATATAAATGTATGAATAACTGTTGTCGTCATATTTTTTAATGATGGGGGCTATTACTGTACCAGCTGAAATTGCAACTACTCTTGCCTCGAGAAGCCAAAAAAATATATAAAAAAATAAATTCGAAATTTTATTTTTTTCTTTTTTCATTAGTTTCTAAAAGAAAAATAAATATTTTTGTCCACTTCCATAATTCTCACTGCTTAAACAAAAAGAAAAATCAATATTTGTATTACAGGGTATTACAAAGTTGAGCATTGTTGCAATTAGTCTACAAATCGTACATGCGTTGAGTGCTTTCAGCTTGTAAACATTAATTTGATTACATAGGTGCGCTTGATAAGCAAATGTAAGTCACAACTACAGTAAACATTGGCCATTGGCGTACACACTGTGCGGTTTAATACATCAATTAATATGCTGCTAGATTATAAATACATATAATTAAATTTGTGATTAGTGATTTGTTGGGCAAACGAAAGTTGAGATGACCTTGAAATTAATTAGTTCACTTTTTCGAATTCGCACTGTGCCTGTGTTTGTCAAATACGCGGGGCAAGTGAGGGTTAAGAAAACGAAAACGAACCAAAAGCAACGACGACATCGCTTTTAGTTGATCATTATTATTGTTGCTGTTGTTGTTGTTGTTGTTGTTGCCTTTGTGTGGCTGACGTGTTGAGTTATTTTTAAGCCAATTTTAGCCAGACAATGACGCAATGAAGCGAAATACAAACAACTTGGCGCAGCCACAAAACGATGACAATTTCATTGTTTATAACCAAACACACAAAGTGGCAACGAGCAACTCAAAACTATTGGGCTAACAGTCTAATCAGCAGCCAGTCAGCCAGACAGCCGGGCTGCTTTTCAGCCAACTGCTAAATGTAAAATGTGCTTCAGGTTTTTGCATCAGTAATGGCAGCAATTTGAGAGCAATAAAGCTGCAAAGTTACAATTACTAACAGCAATTAAGCTACAAATTCAATTTGGAGAAGTGCCATTTTCAATTGTTCAAAATACACGTTTGTTGAGCTTGAGACGTCGTCCAAGATGTCGTCATATTTGCCAATAATGGGGGTATTACTGTACCAACTGAAAGCTATGCTAAACTAGTCGTTCGGGAAGTTCAAAAAAAGATAAGAAAATTCTTTGGTATAAATAGCGCAAATAAAAGATTAAATTTAATAATTATAAAACAATTGCCATAATTAGCTGCTTTTGTTATTTAACTTGGCTGCTTTTAAGTTTGTTGCAAGGCTCATTTCAGTCATGTGGCGTATTTAGTTAATGCCTATTATTTATTTCAATGCTCGATTGCATAAATTAAGCGAATCGCCAACTTCAAATGTGTTTTTCAGATGCTGCCAATTGGCTGGCGAAGGTTGAAACAAAGGCTCGCCGCCTGAGTGCGGCTTATTAGAAATGCGCATTATTTACAATAGAGAATAAAAAAAGCACGAAAAAAAATACAAAAAAAATGCAATTTTGATTTCTAATTGGCAACAAAGAGTTGCCACAGCAACAAAAGTGCGCTCAAGTGCAAATTGTTATTGTTGTTGTTGTTATCGTGACTGCAGTCAAAGTTGTTTGCAATGTCAGCCGAACAGAGTTGACAAGTTCAAGTGCGCCGCTGCTGTTTTAGTAGGCCAATCAAAGCCAGCCAGAGTTGCCATGCGTGCGTACAGTTGCCACTTCCCCTTCGCGATAAGCACACACAACGTGCAATATTTTTGTTTCCTTTGTTGTTTTTTTTTGCGCTTTTTAGCATAAGCAAATTTCTGCGAATAAAACAATTAATGAAAAGGGAGAAGCAAAAATCATTTTTACTTGTCTTACTTTTTTGTTGTTTTTTATTTTTATATATATATTTTTTTAAAATTTTTTCTTGGGGATTTTTTTTTCTTTTGCATTCGCTAAAAAGGAGAACGTGACCGCAATGCCGTAGTGAAATTCTTTCGGAGTGTCTCTGCCTGCTGCCCGCTGCCCGTTCCTCTTTTGATAAAACCAACTGCCTCAGATCCGATCCCGTTCCCGTACCCGTTTCCCGTGTCCCGGGACCAAGCCCGGTCTCGCTTCCGCGCCCAGTTGCCAGACAAAGTCAACGCCCGGACGCTTGCCTCAAAGTTTTCTGTTTGTTTTGTTGCCGGCCTTTTTCGGGCACGCAAACCCCGCTTGACCATATGCAATATAATATATATATATATGTATATATATATAAATAATATATTTATGTACCACATGGACTTTGATATAAATTAACAGTTTTCGCATGCGCAGTAAACTAAATCAACTTTTTAGAATATTTTTATTTTAACAAATTGCTTTTCCAATGAATTTTTTCTGCGACTTAGAAATAATCATCGAAGCCAAAAGTTTTCTACAATGTGGAGCAAAATAAATGTTTTTAAATCCCGGCGGGATTGGAAATATATTTGAGAATAATTAAAAACACTTGAGCAGAAAAAAACCAAAAAAGTCACCAAGCAAAAAAGCAAACAAAATAAATCATTGATTAAACTAAATTTGCACTTTTTTGCACGTCTGTTTTCCCTTGTGTTTTTTAAGTGTATAATATTATATGTATGTGCTCGCTGGTTTTTTAAAGTGTATTTTGGCGACTGGCATTCGAATCAATTGATGTTTTGTCCATTTTTGGGAACGCCCACGTGAACTTAAAAACTGCGCTGGCAATTGAATTAAAATTTTCATTTTTTTTTTGTCTTCTTCTTTTGACAAACATAATTCAAAATTTGCCACAAAGTGCAGCAAACACCCAAAAAAATGTCAGCCGAGGGTCGCCATAAAGTCGTACATAAATTTTAAGTCAATTTGGACATATTTTTTATTTTATTTTTTGTGGTATCCGATTGCGATTCCTTTCGTGTCAGGCTTTTAAGTTCAGTGTCAAATTAATCAGACTTTTGTTTGGCCTGTGCCATTTTATGGGGCTGCAACGGGGCGTGTCAATGTCCGCCAACAAAAAACACATTTGACAAATTTACATGTGTTGTTCAGCACTAAAATATTTGTGTTCTCTCTGCTTTTCTGTGTGTGTGTGTGTGTGGTTTGTTTGCCTTTTGAGCATTTCGAGTGCATTGAACCCGCCTAATGAATATAGTAATTGTGTTGTACTAAAATGTTCACACACTGGCCAAATAATGTATTTGCCAAAGGCGTGAGCGATAACAAATCTGACTGAAATGACAGCAATGATAACACTCAACTGCTCTTTGAGTAAGTCATTTATTGTGATTGCGAAACTTGCAGAAAATAAACAAAATTCAATATTTAAATAAGACAAAGAAACCCAATTTGTAGAGTATCTTGAGATTATACAGAAATTTAAAAAAACGATTGATAATATATCGAAAAAGTATGGCACTGAAATTATTTATGTTTATTGTATAGTAATCGGTCGATTTGAAGTGGTCTGGACTTAAATTTGTATATTTAAGTTCATTCTTTACAGTTTTTCTAAATTATGTTTTATATATAAAATATTTGTAGCAGCCATTGTTCAAAGAGCAACAACTTACCCCTGATCAGTTGCCGAGTTGAATGAGTTAATTATTATTATTGGAGTACTGCTGGAACCTAGCCCGCTTCTGAACCAATAGGTTCTTTTATACTTTCGAGTTGAGGGTTCTTATGACTTCCGAGAAGTACTATATATATATTTTTTCAGACTTCTACTGTTTGGCTTTTCAAATTTATGGCTGTTTCTGAGAAATGCATATAACTGATTATATATAAGCCCCGACTAAGAACTGATAAGGGAACAACAACGATCTATTGATAAAACCAAAATGATACGTGTCGATAATATTTAGTTCAAGTGGCTTAAGTGGCATTAACTGGTAATTAAATTTGTAAAGAGGCAGCGAAATATATATGTATACATGTATGTGGAAATATCCGAGAATATAGGAAAAGAGGGGCTAATAAAATGACGCGACATTGGTCTAGGAATAATTTATTTAAATGCATTTTGTCGCGACACAAAAGCAACAAAAACAATCCACAAACGCAACAGCAGAAAAAAAAAGAAGCATTTTTGGAGTGGGAGTTTACAAAATTTATGGCAAAGTTTGCCAGTTCGAGGAAATGGCAAACAAACGTCGCGTCGATGCGGCGCCAAAGGACACAGGACGAAAGGACAACAGCACGTAAAATGCAAGCGATTTGCAGGCGATTTGCGGGGGGGGGGGTGGAGACGGGGTCTGGCAGGCAGACAGACAGTAAAAGTTGTTTTCACTTTTCAAGGGTCTTTGGCAGCAGCACAAACAGCATTTTGCGGGCTTGGCCAATTTACCAAGAAGGACAATGCGACGCCGCTGCAATCAAATGGAAAGTCAAGAAGAAAAAAAAGAAACGAATGAAAATGGAAAATTGTGCATTTTGTGGTTTGTTGTTGTTGTTTGTGCTGGTCACTTGGCTGCTGCTTTGTGTTGCCTCAAATGATGGTAGACACACGTTCTAATGTCCTGTTTGACATGACAGCCTCAAACTGCCCCAAAAGCAAAATGCCCGATCAAATTAGTAGCCAAAAGTAATTCGAGCAGACATTGATGCAGTCCAAGTAAATATATAAATATATACAGCAGCAGTCAAAATAATAGTAGCGCATAATAGTTAACATATGTGATAAATACTAAAGATAAATAAATATCGAAAGATGGATTAGATATAGCTAATTTAGCAGTAATCAGTTGATTGCAATAATAATAACAGAAAAGTAAAGATTGATTAGTTTTGCCAGAGGATGAATACAATTAGACCCCATTGAGATTATTATCTTGACCGCAACTGTATGCATATATATATATTAATTGCAATTGAGCAATGTTCAACTTCACGCTGCAATTAACTGGGCTGCATTCTAAATGGCCAGTTATAAGCCAAACGGCTATCTATGACTAATGGCCATAATGAGTTGCAGCTTTCATGTGTGCAAAAATTGCAACAAAAAATTTACAGTTTAAATGCAGAAGCAGTTGAGAATTATAAGCAAAAGTCCAAGATTAAATAGTCCTAAACAAGTTGCCAATTATTTAGCAAAACAAAATTTAAAAATTAAAAATTAAGCTTTCTTTGTTTGTTTTTATCTATTGTTTTTTATCAGTTGTCTTTTAACCATATTTGCACCACTTACTCCACATTTTATTTCATTGTTCACTACTCTCGTGCATGGGCAGCTGTGCGTATTGTTGAGCACTGGTTTTTTGTGCCTGTCACGTATTTGTCAAGTGCTTTCTTACTTTCGGCGTGCCCACGAACTGTCAAACGCCCACACTGAGCCACACTACTCGTTGCAAAGTGCGCAAAAAAAATAATATATATATATATATATATATATATATATTTAAAAAAAATGTTTAAAAAGATGACAAAATAAATAAAACTTTAAAAATCGTAAGAAAATTTCCCCACACACACTTTTGCCATATTCAGTTAATTAAAAGTGCTTTTTATTGTTCGAAAATTATGTGCCAAAGAAAGTTGAAATTGTCTAAAGACTCTACCCTATCGCTCTCTCTCTCTCTCTCTCTTTCCCTCTCTCTCTCTTTCCCTCTCTCTCTCTTTCCCTCACTCTCTCTCTCTCTTATTCTGCAATACCCACACACACACACATCAATAGTTTTTGACGTACATCTACTTAAAGTCTGATAAAGTCTACCCTTGGAACTCCCTCGCACTGACTACACAGAGAGAAAAAAGTTAGAAATTATATTTGCTTGCACAACTGTTTATTGTTTCAAAGCAAACAAATAAAACAATAATTAAATAATTACAAAAAAATTCATCTACCAAATATAAAATAAATGGTTTTCGCTGATCAAATGTTTTTTTTCTCTTTTTTTATACACTGCAATGTATTTCACAATAATTAAAATATTAATTAAAAATTCGCAACATATTTCTGAAACAGAAATTAGGCAAATTATCAGAAAAAAAAATACTTGAAAATGTATTAATATTATTAAGGCGTTTTTCTCCATGTGCATAATGTGCTTAAGCGCCTTTAATTAAACAATTTGAGCGCATTAAGTTGCATATGTCAGAAGTCGCAAGTGTTTGACATGAAGCATGTTACTTTGAACCGCCCCAATTGTGGCAATAACTACATATATATATATTGAGACACACACACACACAAATATATATATATATACATAAAAAATACATGTCCCTACTTATGTACAGATGCATTATGAAATCGTATATATAAAACGAGTATCAAGTGTCACGCGACAGCCTTTTGGGCCAGCCTTTTGAGCCTCAAGTTGAAAGGGTCATGCGACGACGACGTCGAAGGCGCCTGCTGCCAATTTCAATTCGCTTTCTACGCGCACTGAACCCGTTGAACCCTTTGTCGCACTAAACGGAAGGTGCCAGCACGTATACATATACATATATATATATATACATAAAGTACTAGATATAAGCTTGGCCAAAAAAAAACTTGATAAAATGGCACGAAAATCGCACGTGTGCGATATCGTCAAACGGCGCCGGTTCCAGACGCCCGATCACTGGACTGTGAAATGCAACGGACGTAATATGCTCAAAAAACAGCAACAACAACAAAAATACAGTAAATGAAATAATGAACAACTTGTTTTGTTGTTGTTGTTGTTGTTTGCTCATGAGTTGGCAACGTGATTTTGGCTTATTTAACGGCTTGCAATTAAAGCGGCTAACAAACGAAATACATAGGTTCGCCCGTAACACTTATAAATCAAACATCAGGTTTTAATTGAAAATTAACTTTTTCAAAATATTTTATATTCAATTTGTATACCAATAGAAAGCAGATTTATATTTATTTCAATTTTTTGATTTTATGTTTAATTTAATGCTCAAAATAATAATACATTTTTTGTACAAATCGAAAGCAAAGTTAACTTAATTTTCATGTTTACATTTTTTAAAGCAGCTCAACTTGTGATTAACTTAATGCTCAAAATAATCATTAAATTCTATGGTAATCGTAGGAAGAAATTTGAGATTTTTTGACTTAGTAAAAATTTGTTGATAACATTGAAATGCATGAACGAGGCTAGAAGTAGATTTATCGCCGTTTTATATATATAATTAAATTATTGTAAAAAACAGCGATAAGAGTAATTCTAGCATGTATCATTTAGTTATCAATATATTTGTCCAACAATGCTATTTTTTCGATCGATCGTCGTATAAATTAGAAATGTTGACTAGTTTTCTAGGCTTCCCCGTTCATATCTATTAATGCCACAATCAAGGTCGTCATAACTGTACAAATATTTGAGATATTTGTTTTTTGTTTTGTTTTTGGCTTATCAGCGAGGCAGCAAAATGCTGGTTTTAGGACATTGTACCGCCTACACAAACCATATTTTCTACACTTGCCACAGTCAATAATTATTATTATCGCAGAACAAAAACTAGAAATAACACAAAAAAAAGTACAAAAAATTAGAAATGGAGCAGAACTGAAATCGGAGCGCTTGATAAGGGTACCGCCAACACCGACACCGGCACCGGCACCCTACCCTAATCATTAAACAAACAAATTCAATTGCAAAACAGCAAATCATATAAAATTCGATATAAATATATTTATACAATGTCGATTGGGGGCGAAAAAAAAACTAGAAAAAAATCGAGGGGTTCTACAACGGCATTGCAAAAGAATTTTTTAGCGTTGATAAGCTCAACGAACGCATTGCACTCAAAAGCGATAGAAATAATACGGAAAATATTTCTTTGTATTTCCAAAGCATTTACAAATAAATGCAAATCGACAAGTGATCGAAACTTCTGGTAATTTGAATACTACACGCTAACTGATTGAAAAGCAATTGAAAAGAAATTTGATGAAATGCTTACCACTTTGGGCAATGGCGACAACGGCATATTAAACAGATGATACTCATCGCCAAAGATATTATAGCTATCCAGCGTCATGTTTGCGGTTTATTTGTTGTATTTATATAGATATATATATATATATATCAGTTTAAGTTTAAATTGCCGTTAAAAAGGCGCAACAGGCGATTGCGGCGTCTGTTGTGATGACGAATGCAAATTTGTGGCGAAATTCGCTTTTGTTGTAGTATTTAGTATTTTAGTATTTGTTGATCCTCGGCGCGCACTCAAAAATGTATCTGTTTCTGTAGCTGTATCTGTTTTTATTGTATATGTATGTTGTCTTTTTCAATGGTGTTATCGTCAGCTTTTCCGAGAATTATTCGCGTACTCGCTCGCACTGCACATGCCGCGTTAATATTTGCTAAATGCTCAACAGAATTTCGCGTTTCACTGAATCGAATGCATTACTTCAACGAAATGATAACTTTTTTCATTTCTTTTTTGTTTTTTTTTTGCTTACAAATTTGGGCACTTGCCGTTCAGTTCGACCAACGGATTTGAACTAAATGCGTCATCGTTGCGCCGATGACTTTTATATGCCAGCGCCAGCGACTTTTGAGTGCTTATCGCATTCCACAGCACAGCACAGCAAAGCAAAGAACAGCGCGCGACAGCGAGAGAGCGACATTGACAGAGAGCGACATCACGAGAGAGAGCGAAATGAGAGAGCGCGCGTGTGTGTGCAAAACCAAAAGCACGAGTGCAATTTTGAGTTTGAGTGAGTTGAAAGCTTTGCGACGATTGGCATTTCCTGAGCGGACAAATAAAATGAAATACTGTCAAGTGATTCCATACATGTGTGCATGCGTGTGTTTGTGTGTGTGGGTTTTTAGCCCCAGTTGCTTTTCTTGCTTTTGTTTTTGCCTTTTATTATTTTGCCTTGCATTTGGCAGCGCGCCGATTTGAACAGCTTCTTGTGCGCCCTGCCCTTATCTTATCGCCAGACAATTTGGTTATGACATAATCAACTAAATTTAAAGACCTTCGTAAAGTACCCCTCAACATATACACACCCACACACACACGCAGTCACACACACACACACACAATCACACACACACCCATTTACAATAGTTTGGCTTTGTGTCCAGTTTATGTCTCG
This sequence comes from Drosophila paracracens, assembly GCA_035044025.1. Taxonomy (NCBI): domain Eukaryota; kingdom Metazoa; phylum Arthropoda; class Insecta; order Diptera; family Drosophilidae; genus Drosophila; species Drosophila paracracens. The sequence goes on along the minus strand of JAWNMN010000435.1, from coordinate 3,615,739 downwards.
AATTTTGGTCTTATCAACGTTGCGCTGCGCTTTTAAAATAGGTCGATTTGTTTCGCTCGGTTTGCAGGTGTCTGCAGGTGTCTCACTGTATATCACAGTGTCTTTATCTACGATATTTAATGCTAGAAACACTGATGGATCATGCGACTGTTCACGTTCTAGTCGTAATTTCAGGTGCTTATGACAAAACGGAAGTTGGCTTAACTATGACATACCCTGCACAGCGACAAGTAATTGAAAGTGGGTTATTTCTCTGTTAGAGTGGACCAAAACTTATATTTATTGGAATATTAAAAAGTTTTAATGCAAGCTTTGACAAATCTGTGTGCCAGTAAAATAATTAAAAATATAGTAAGTACTTTATAGAAGTGTATTTCTAAGAATATTTCTGAATTTCTAGAAAAACCATCTATTTTAGAAATTATTTCTAGAAACCAAAACATTTTTCTAGTTGCCTGGCTAATTTTTATTTCAATGCGATTTTGCTTCTCATTTTTACAGTGCATTTTTCAAACCTATAATTTATTGCAGGTGCAAGTTAGATATACCCTGCCAAAAGTGCATGCACAGGGTATAAACAGGCCGCACTGACCTTGTTTACATTGAGAGTATCAAAGGCACTTACATGAGCGAAATTCGAAGGGGGGTCGACTGTAATGCGAACTGGAACAGGGCCATGTGACAATAAGCATATGTGGCTATAGATTTTCGATAATCCTTTGATTTACTTACCTGCAAGAATAGAAATGAAATATAATTGTCTCAATTTAGTATCAGATACATGGTATACAAAACTAATGAGTGTGCAATAAAGAAGGGATCCATAAAAACTATTCAAAATGCAATAAACTGCAATTACATTTGGAGTTTTTATGGCAAGTATTTTCAGTCGATCTGAATCAGTTTACGGGCTTTATCGCAATACACCCGCATTCAGGGAGCGTGGTGTTAAAGCCGAAAACCCAAAATTAGACTCTCGCAATCTGTAGCAGTACTTTAACTGTACCGCAAAATGGGCAAATGCGGGACATTTTTTTATTTTTATTTTTTTTTACTTAAGCCAACCATAGTTGGTTCGAGTTTCAAGAAGCGCCCCCATTTCATATTTTATTTATATACCAATTGCGGCCGGGCATTGTGGCCAGAGTTCTTCGAATTATAATTAGAGCTAAAACAAGCGACTAACGTCATCCAACACAACCGTTGATAAAATGTCGGAAACAAATGTCCGGAAAGTAGGAAGTTGTTTGCGTATCGCTCAATAGAAAAAAAAAACGCTATAATAAAACTTATGTTCCAACAGCGGCTTTCCACAATGCCCAACATTTCATACATTTCGCGTTTCCATTATGAATATTAAAATAATATAAAAAAATAAATAACTTTGTATTTTGGAAAACCTTACAAAATTAGGTGAGTCATCGCAAAAATAACATGAAATACTCGGTTCGAATTTTTAAAAAATGGCAACATTTTTTGAGATTTTTTGTTGTATCGAATTTTGTCAAAATGTTGGTAAAATGTGCAGGCAACAATTTTACTTTCAATGTTGGCAGTGGAATCAGGAACAACAAAACTTCTTATTCCAAATACAAAATTTTGTATCTCAAAAAAATAAAAATGAAATATTCTAACCACTTTGCTCTTAAAACTGTTATTAGTTTTAAACAATTAGAAACAGTTTATAAGCAATAAAAAATATTTTACTCTACTTTTCAAATTTTATATTTCTTATATTTAAAATCCTCAGCAAATTCGATTTTCCAGCAAAGTTATGTCTAAGGAATCTAACTCCCCTAAATTAAATTGTAATTAAAATTGGATAATAAACAAAAAAAGAAACATTTTATTCGACTTTTCAAATTTCGTATTCTTTTTTCCCGATTTCCCAGCCATGATATGTCAGATAAGGCATTACATTGATACTTTACTAGGAAATGATTTTTCAGTCAATGGAGTTCATCCATTTCAGGCGCACCTGCAATTGATAAGCTACGCGTGACTTTGGCAAGGGTTTACATCAGTGGTTTATAAATAAATTGGACATTATGCATTTGTTTACCTGTCGCGGTAGGTAGGCTTGATAGGCCATAGCGATAAGGAGAGATTCGCATGCGAGTTCGACAACTTCCGGTGATGATTTATACAAAGTAATAAGAAATGAAAAACAAAACAAAGGAACAAATAAATAAAATAGCGCACAAAGGTGGCAAAGCTATTGACACTGTGTCGTAGGCCCTGTCTAACCAGATAAGTAACCCGATAAGATTGCTGAATGCCCACAACGTAATTACCAAGAAATCGCCAATATTGAATGATAGAAGGTGTATTTATACCAAAGCACAGCAGAGAAATTTCCATCGAATTGACAATTACAACCATTCAACCTGTCGATAAGGACTGATTTCCTTAATAATAATAAATACTAAAAGAAGCAACTTGCAACAAAGTTTGTTTAGCTTTTATTCAAGTTCCAAGGGATAGATAACAATTTCCTAAGAAAATTATTATTTGGGGCTATAAAAAGATACGATATTTGCAATTCAATTCTATGATTCATGAGTCCAAAGTCTGCAACTGAGATAAGCGAGAGATAAGTCAAGGTTTGACTTTAAGATTTGTGCAACTTAATTTAATATATAATAAAAAAAGATTTCGATTCTTACAGAAAATTCGGAACTTTACAAAAAGCAAAATCCACCAACTAAATAAATATTGAACTTAGTTTTCAGTATTAATATTATTGTAAGGGCATTTTGTTCAAAGGGATGATATTGGATATTGTGACTTTCCCAGCTTGGGTTTAAACGGGTTTTCCCACTTTTCGTAGTCAACTTATTTAATAATAATAAAAACGTTTATTCGAATCACGCTGGTTGTGTTTGTGCATTTCAAATATTATCATACTCATACTAGAAAGAATCAAGTAACAAATGCGGTTTATGTCATGTGGGGTGTAACATGACTAATAAATAATATAAGAAAAACACTATTTTTATTCTATATATACTTAAAAGTTTAGATAAGAAACCTAAATGTTTAACCACAGCTAAATTGAGATAAGAAACGATTTCAAAAGTAGAATTAGGTATATATACATATGTAAGTATATATCTTTCATCATATTCTAAGTCAAATTAATGATCTTTATCATTTTCTGCTTCTTACAAAAATTCCAAATAATTAAATTCCCAATTTTAATTTTCAGTATTCGTTTCGATAAACTACTCAAGTTGAAAATTTGGGCATAATTCTGGAATGTTTTCTAAAGTGGGTCAGCTGAGCAAAGGCCAGTGTTGCCAAGCGCTATTGAGCTATGCCAGATGCCAGTGTTGCCAGCTGAGCAGCTACAAGGGAGTTCCGCGGCTGATCAAGGCGGTGCAGGGCAGCTCCAAGGATCAGCAGCTGGCTGGGCAGGTGCAACGCTTTGGCGAGGACAGTTGGTTTGTGCATAGTGCGCCCAAGGCGGAAACTATGGGCGTGGCCGATGGCGTGGGCGGCTGGCGTCAAATTGGCATCGATTCCGGCGTCTTTGCCAAGGAGCTGATGACCAACTGCTCGAAGTTGAGCGAACAGGCCGATTACGATGGGAGGAATCCGCGTCAGCTGCTTATCGATGGCTATCATTGCTTGGAGCAGCATGCCACAAATGTTTGGGGCAGCAGCACCGCCTGCCTGGTGAGTCTCCATCGACCCGATTGCACGCTGCACTCGGCCAATGTAGGGGACAGCGGTTTCCTGGTGCTGCGCAACGGCAAGGTGTGGTATCGTTCCGACGAACAGTTGCACAACTTCAATACGCCTTATCAGCTCTCTCTGCCACCCGCATCGGAAGTGGACAAGGTGTTGGCCGATCAGCCGCAGGAGGCCAACTGCACACAGCTCGGCCTGCAGCAGGGCGATCTTGTGCTCCTCGCCACCGATGGCCTCTTCGACAATGTGGCCGAGAGCGAGTTGGTGCAGCATCTGCAGCAGTTGCACGGCGAGACGAGAGTGGAGCAAGTGCAACTGGCTGCCAATCGACTGGTGGATTTGGCCAAGCGTTTGTCCATCCGCACCGATTATCAGTCACCCTTCGCTTTGAAGGCGAAGGCCAGTAATATGAACTATGGCGCGGGTGGCAAGCCCGATGATATTACCGTTATCTTGGCCAGCGTTGAAGTGCCACAGCAAGACAACTAAATTTGTTTGGCACAATTTGTTCTCGCTTTGAATGTTTGATTGTTATTCAATAAATAACTAAATAAAATTTCATGTTTTTTCAAAAATTATCAAATAATCGAAATTTTTTTTTATAATATTTTTATTTAACTATGAAAATTATTATATTGTATAAAATATCATGAGATCAGAGAGCTAAAAATAGCTTTTGATGATGACCTTCGATTACTTCCGATCTCAGAGATCAAAGTAGGAAGTTGGAAATTCAATAGGTATCTCCCTATACCTCTGAGTCATCTGCGACCTCAAAGGAGCAAACCAAATCTATTTCGTAAGATTCCAAAGTTGATATATATATATAAATATTTTCCGGCCACATCAGACATGAGTTCAGTGTTGAGGTATTGCAAATATCAACAAGCAAAATAAAAAAAAAATACTAGAATCAACTTTAGCTGCGATAACAACGTAAAATTTCATTCATACGGCTAATAAAAGAAGAAAACAACAACAACAACAACAACAGCAGCAGCAAAAAAAAAGCAGAGCGTGAAATGAATGAACTGAACTGAATGTTGTTGGCTACAAACACAACTACAACTAAAACTACGCCACGGCACTCTACGTTTAGCGATGACTCATACGCCATTTAGCCAGAAATCATGCGCTTTTTTTAAGCCAGGGTAGTGCTGCGTGCGGGCAGGGCGGGGTAGAGGGCCACACATTTGGCGTAGGAGCAGCCGCAAGAAAAAAAAAAAACAAAAAAAAACTCAATTCCACTCAAACACGTTTCACACCATACAAAAAGCACTCCAGCTGCGCGCGAGAGAGAGAGAGTGAGCGAGGTGAGAGAGCGAACTTTGCGTGCGCGAGAGCTTGAGTCAAAGCGAACGTTGAGCGCTTTTGCAGAGAGCAAGTGCAAGAGAGCGCACAGCCGTTGGAAATCCCCAGCATATTTTAAGCCAAAGCAACAACAACAACAACAACGCGTGCGAAAAGCAAAAGGAGCTGCCACGTCGCAAAATGCGTTCGTCGTTGCTGGCAACTCTTCTCTGCTGCTACTACAGTGAACGCTCAACAATTGGAAAAAGTGGTTTCCCCTTTTTTGATATCAACAAACGGTTTTGGTATTCATCTAATCAACTGATTATGAGGCAATACAGTAAGCAATCTAAGTTTATCTAGATAGATAACAGTAAAGCAGGTGTTGCAGTAATGAACTACAATTAATAAATAATAAGAGCAAATAATTAGTACTGCTTCTGTCTACAATTAATAATTAGATGCAGTACTAATTATTTGCTCCCACTCTTTTGAAGGTGGAATATTCAACAAATTTTTTTGCAGTACTCAAAAATGTTTTTTTCAAATTATCTTAATTCGAATTTGCTAATACGATTTTTCTTTGTCTTCAGATTTTTAGAGGATCTTTCTGCACATACATTTTCTTATCTTTATTTTTAAATTTTGTTATATATATTTTCTGTCTATTTAATTTATGTTTTTTATTTTTTAGTGCATTTTTATGCGTTTGCAATTTATTGGGATTGTTTGGATTTATCGCAATTGTTGAGAATGTTGGAAATGGAAATAGTCATCTATTCCGATCCTTCCAGAAATGTTTATAGTCAATCACACTTTCTCACCCATTCCGAGTTTTTTAAACTCTATTTTTTATCGCTTTTTTTAATATGGATATCTAAACTGAAAAACCTGAGCTGCACCTTAGCCATATTTAAACTATTTAACACTTTCGATTTTTGAATTAAAATTGCGGCTACTTATCGAGGGTTCACTGTACGCCTTTATCTTATTTATTCGCACTTCTCGAAGTGCTGTTCCGCTGGCAGCGCGGAATGCTGCGCCTCTTTCTTGGAATTCGGCGCCATGACTCGTCACAAAATAATCTTCAACACGAGCCACAAGCAGCAGCAGCAGCAACAACAACAACAACTCAAAGTGTGGCGTTGCCAGTGAGGCGTGTAAATCTTTCACTGGTGTTGCACTTTTTACTTTTCAGCCAGATGTGCTGCGATTTGTTGCCCCCCTTTTTTTTCTCTTGCAATTTCCGCTGCCGAAATGCGCATTAAATCATTAAACCAAACACAAAATTTGCACAACTCAATGAAAGCTAATCTAAAAAAAGTAAAAAACACTATTAAAATCGAACCACCCAATTTAGGCGTAGTCATAACCTTTGCCATGAGTTCAACAAACGACAAGTTTTCCCGGAATTTTCCCAAGCCGCTGCCTATCAATTTTCTTCTCTTTTTTTGTTGCCCAAAGAAAATCGAATGTGAAAACACGCAACATTTGACATTTGACTAGAATTTCCCCGCCCAGTTTTCCACCTCTTTCACACTTCGCACAGTTGAAAAATATGTCATGACATAATTTTGGTATTTCGACGCCTCGTCTTAACGTATTTAGCATAGTTGGCTATAACAAAAGGAAGCGAACGCTGCGTATACACAACCTCAATTATAATGCTATATTCATAAATATATTTATATATATATATATATATATATATATATATATGTTGCTTTGTGACGTCAGCCCGCACACAAAGTAACTACCAAATTTGGTACTCAGCACAAACGATCGTCTCGAGCATAAAAAGAAAAGGAAAAAAAAACCGGCTTATCAACAAATAAACATGAATAATGCACAAGTCAAGTTTCAGCATTAGAGATAGTCCCCAACGATATATATATATATATATATATATATGCAAGCAAGCAAATCAAGTACAGTTGAAGCGATTGCTTAAGTTGGTTTTTCTCGCCAATTTGGAAATGGGGGGTTTCCCGATATCCTGACTTAACTCGTTCAATTTCGTATACCCATTAAAAGTGGCTAAAAAGTGTATATTGATTTTATGCTACTGTATGTAACAGGCAGCAATCTAATAAACTCTTATATGTATTCATAATCAGGATCAGCAGGCGAGTCCATATAGTCAACTCTCTCTGTTTGAATACCCAGATATCGACGACTATAAGTTCTAAATTACTAAATAAAAAAAACTGTGTCATAGTCATAGTCAAATATTTCCAAGATTAAGCGTATATTTATCTCGAATGTCCCATGCATGTCAGGTTTGCTTCATTGTATCGATAACTGTCGCAGTTTCGTAAATATCGATGTTTATCGATTTTAAGGGAAATTGCTGATATATAACATACATTTACATATTACTGATCAACCGCACAAATTTCACAAGTAAGACACATTTTCATACTGATCTCATAATTATCTTCAGTATCTGTGCTGAGCATAAGAAATGGAAGCACTTTCAAGCATGCATACATTTGAAATTAGACAAAAAAAAAACTAGAATATAATATTTAACAGCTATTTAACGGGGTATCTCTTAGTCGAGCTCACTCAACTACAGCAGTCTTACTTGTTACTTATCAGATTTATGGCTGTATTCGTGTGTGCAACATTGTGAATTTCTTATGGGTGTGTTGTGGCACAGAAAAACGAAGAATATAGAAATATCAAGAAAAAACCGACAAAATAGGAAATATATTGGAGTAAAAATAAGGAACACTTAAAAAAACATAGTTCAATATAATTAAAGAGGTGTCCAAGCAAAACCATAATAATATAGTTAATATTAATCAACTATATAAAAGGACTCTAAAAAGTTAAAAATATAAAAAAAAAAAATAAAATTCATACAGCAAGCAACTAATTATATTTATTTATAATAAATTACATAAATATTTCATAAAAAATCCATTTGTTTATGCTGTCCGTTCCCATTTCTACAAAAAAAAAACTACGCGATTGACAAGAAAGAATCAATTTTGAATTATCAACAAACAATTATTTAAATATATATATATATAGATAAGTATAGCAAGATATGACTGTAAACTTTGCATAACAATGCCAGATAAACTTTAAGTAATTTTCTGTTAAACATAATTGAACAGAGTGTGATAAAGTTTTTGTTGCTTTAATTGTTGACGTCACAAAAGTCATAAACTTAGCGCGCCCAAGTTAATACACCCATAAAAGCCCAGAATGAGCAAAACAAACACTCAGGCAACAACAATTAATTTCTTAGTTGTACACACATACATATATATATATATATATATTTATTTATTGTTGTTTAATAAACGGCGCTGCAGTTGGCAGTTTTTATTTGTTACTTATTTTTAGTTGATGCGCGCATTAAATTCGCCAATTTCTGTCGCTCGCCTCGGCAACAAGCGAACATTTAGCTTTATCTTCTTTTGAAAGAGTTTTGTTTATTAAATTGAGCATACACAGAAAGAAATTAAGTGGCAGAACTTAAACGAACTGCTACAAGGAAAAATCAAACTTTATTTGGAAATAATTTCCCAAAATTCGTGTTAATTTTTTGTACATAAAATAAGAGGAAAAAAAACTCAGAGTTCTATATTTTCTCCAAGTGTAGGCTTATGCTTTGAGTATTTCATTAAAAAGAAAATAAAAGTGTGCGAGTCGTAAAAAGGTTTATCACCTGTGAGGATTGACTTTTAATGCATTTGCCACTTAACGCATGAATATATTTATGCATACAACTGATGCATATATATATATATATATATATATATATATATATACATCTATGCAGCAGCAACCACAACAACAATCGACTAAAAATGGCATTATTATTGTTGTTGTTTGATTCAAGTGCAACGCGCCTTTTACGGCCGGGAGACGCATCCACAACCACAACTCAAACTCAACAAAACTTGCAATTCCAAAAGCATCCACAATAAATACACATAAAACGCGTGAGTCGTTTGACATTCCAATTGCGGTTGCCAGGTTGGCGGGGCGGTGGGCTGGGTGGCAACACGGGGCAGGCTAAGCAGCTGTGGCAGCTGCGCTCAAATTTGACCTTGGCATTGTATTTAATTTTGTTGCGAAATTCATGGCAACATTGTAGCACATAAGTATGCACATATCTTAACAACAATAGCCTAACTATTTAATAAGCTTAAAACTAACAAGCTAACATCAAGCAGAAAACGAGAAACATTATTAAAAGGCTTAAGACTTATTTCCATCGCCTTGGTCTAATCTTTTTCAAATTCAGCATATATTGATCAGTCAATCATCATCAATCAAGCATAAGCTAGACTCTGCTACTAATTAAATTGCAGTTTAACAGCTGCAAAAATGTTATTTTTTAATTGTTAAGCAATAATAATTCAGAGTAAAAACATAAATTAAACATTAATTATTGTTCAACCATCAAGCAAAGTTTTTATCGCTGCTAAAAAGCTTTTCAGAATTATACAATACTCTTTGTGTACGCTGTCTCAAGTAATTTACAACACTGATATCCGATTTATAACTGTTCAATCATCATTAAACTTAACTGTAATTTATGTCTTATTATAGATCAATCGTTCCCCAAATCATCAATGGCTGCTAAGAAGCATTTCAGACTTTTACAACACTCTTTGCTTACGCTCTCTCAAATGATTTGCAACACCAATTTCCAATTTATTATCAATCAATTATTATCAATATAATGTCAGCTGATAGCCAACAGACTTTACAGACTTTATTATTTAGCAATCATTGTTTTAAATCGTCAAAAGTTAAGCATTTAAAAAAACTCTTTACAATCAAACAACAATTTAAAAATCAATTTTCAACTCCCATTTACAATCTCTTACTCATCAATCATCATCAATCTTGTAATGGATTTACATATGCTATAAATATTTCTTATCTTTTAATTAAGATTTAATTTGAAATTTTATTTTTAATATATTTTTGTACTCTTTTGTCTCGAATGACATTAGTTGACGTTAAACAAATAAATAAATACAGTTTAGCCAGCAGCCAAAAAGTTCTGTGATTGATTAATTGATTGTCTGTTCACTTTTTCATAGAACAATCAGCACTGGCTGATGTCGAGCCCATAATTTGGTAAGATTAAACAAATTTGCATACTCAAGCCCAGCATGACTAATCAGTGGGTCACAAATTGGCAGCAACAACCACGCGCTAGATGCTTACCCTTGACCTTACCAGAAACAGAAGCCAGCTGGCGTCTGGCTGCAAGCAGACGAATGCAATTGACCAAAAATATTGAAAAAAAAACTTCTTGTGAATCGCACGTGCTGCAATTGAAAATTGCAAATGTGGGCAGCGACGCCTACGCAAAAGTTGCACAGAAAGGCAGAAATAAAAGAAAAAAGGGGAAAAATTGCTGAAATGGCAAAGAGAAATAGAAATGGTAAAGAACCAAAAACAGAATCAAATGCGCGGCCAGCCTTCAAATGCCGCATGATGAAATAATTCGCAAACTGAGTGCAAACAAAAAAAATCAGGCGAGTGCAGCTCATTGAGCGCGAGAGAGCGGGAGCAAAATAAAACTATCGCATGCGATAAAAAACGTGCCAGTTAGCATAAATGTGTGCGAGAGAGTACGAACGTATCTGTGTGTACGAGTGCCTGTGCGCGTGTGTGTTTATGTGCTCAGAGTGAGCGAGGCAAATGGGAAACAACAACAAAAGTGTGAATTGAAATTCCAAAGATGTCGACAAAATAAATACGAATAACACTATAAAAAATAAAGGCCAACAACAACTGTGGCGAACTGTGGAAAGATACAATCAAATTGCGCACAATACAATTCGACGAATATTCGTGGAAAAAAAAACACAAAAGTCAGTCAGCAATAACAACAACGTTAATTTTACTAAAACAAGTTTTTTTGTTGAAAAAAATAAATAAAAAACACAAGCTTATGATTATTTTAGCTGGGAAGTTTTTGCAAATGGATTGCATAGATAGAGAGATAGAGAGGTAACTCTTATTGCGTTTTATGCAATTCGCCCCCCCCCCCCCCCACCCTACCCTTTCCAATATAGAGCACATAAATTAAAAAAAAAAAATTAGACTTACGATAAGATTGCGCGCCGTTGTCGCCGTTGATGTTGTTGTTGTTGTCGATATCGTTGTTGTTGACATGTCGGGCAAAAAGTCCAGTTCTTGCGTCGTTGTCACCTCCTCATCTTCCACTTCTCGCTCCCGCTCCTTATTCGAAGTTGTTGTTTTTGTGTTTGCTTTTGTGCGTTCAACTTTAACTTTCATTGTTGTTGTTGTTGTTACTGTTTGACTTTTTACACTTTGCACTAATTTTCGTATCGTTTTGTTGCACTTGGTCAACTCTTTACATGTGCGGGCGTTTCTTTATTTATATTTTTTCTTTCTCTCTTCCGCTTACACGTACACGCAGCTGGCGCTCTCTCTGCGCTCACACACGGTTGCACTGGCTTACTCTCTTTAGCTCTCTGCTTCAGGTCCACAGTTCCAGCTGTCAAATTGTTGCTGTTGCTGTTTTTGTCTTCTGTTTTGTGTTAATGTTTAAATTTTGTTAACGGCAGAATTTTCTAGATTAACTGGCAATATGGCCCCGCGTAGACGACGCCCGCAATTCGCTTTGAACTTCGTACGGCGAATTGAAAGTTTCGAAAACGTTGACGGCTGTTGAATGCGTTGTTGTTGTTGTATGTCGCAATTTAACAGCCAACACTCTGGTGAATTTGACGGCGATAAGAGAAACACACAAGCACACACGTACGCACGCACACAATGACTTTTACTTTGCGTTTTATTTGCTGGATAAAAGAAACAACAACTGCACAAAAGTATCTGACGGGGGAAATAAATAAATAAATGTTTCACTTGCGAAAAACGTAACAAGAACAAGAACGCATAACAACAATTAAAACGTCTGTTGTCCGTTAGTGAGGGAGAGAGACAGAGCGAGCGAGTGTTGGGGAGGAATATATGTATGGACAACTAACTAACTAACTACACGGATAGACAGAGACAGAGAATGGGGACGCAGAGCCGCGTGGCTTTCCGTTGCCGTCGTTGCAGTCGCGTTGCCTTAACAAAAAGCGAAAAATAACTGAGCTAGTAGCTCCCAACCAGCCCGCCGCCATCGTCATCCGTACGCTCGTGACGTTTTAGCCATACAGCAGCAGCACTCACACGCACACATAAGCAAACAGAATCACACACAGATACGCACGCATACATACGCCTTGCTTTTGCTGGAAATTGAAGATTTTTTGTTTACCAGGGTTGGGCAATAAATGGAACTAATGTCAAGTTACTGCGCGGATTATTATTATTTATTATTTAGCTTATTGTCTGCTTTTTTAGAGATTATTATTATTATTCGTCTATAGTTCATAATAAATAACTATAAGAAAAATTAATTTCATGATTTTATGGATATTTATATTATACGTCAACGATTGAGCCTTGAGCAAAATCAAAAACTCTTTAAAAACAATAATATTTATTTGTGTTTGTAACACACAACTTTTAATTAAAAATTTAGAGCTTATGCTTTTCAGGCAGTTTCTTTATATACTTAAATATTGATGTGAAAGATTGGATAATAAGAACACTCATATTTTAGAAACATCTTCAGAGAGCATAAATAGTTGTAAGCAAATTATCAATTAGTTCATTTAAAATAGTAGTAATAGTTTAATAAATCATATGAATAAGTAAATCTTGCCATTGGTTCCCAATTCAATTCGCAGACGGAACCATTTTTTGCAGTTCACGTTCACGTTCTGCGTCTCCCCTGACGAATGACTGCACACAGGCAGAGATACAGAGCGAGAGAGAGCAGACAATGACTGTCAGAATGATAGCCCAAAAGGCAGACAGCAATGAGAGAGCGCGCGTGTGCTCTCTCCCACACACACACACACACACACAGCAGCGGCACCCAAGCCAAAAACCTGCTGTCTAAATTCTCGCATGCGACACGAAATTTTGAGTGGAGCTTGCAAATACCAACTCAAGTGCTCGCTCTCGCTATCAACCTAGCTGCCGCTCTCTCTCTATTGGCATCACTCAAAGTCAAATCCAAAAAAGAGAGAGCGAGCTCGCTTTGTTTGAGTGTACAAAAAAAAAATTTGTAAATTTGGCGCGCTGCTTGCGTTTGTTGACATTTTCTACTTGGCTGCGCTGCTCGGCTGTTGGCCGCGTTTTTTGTTTTGATTTCATTGCCGCTTCTCACTCTCTCCATCTCACGCTCTCGTTCCATCTCTCTCACACTCGCGCACATGTTTTGTTATGCATGCTATGTATGCCAATCTGGCAGCCCACGCACCTCACTCGCTCACCAGCGATTAGGATGACTCATCGGGGTTTCTACACACGGATACGCGCACACACGCACACACAAACAAGCAGTGTATTACCCCCTACTTGGAATTCCGGCCTGCAGGCAGCGACAGGTTGCGTAGCATCTCGCCAATTGGCCATTTGTTGCTTGGACTCTTTTCTTTTTTTCTTAAAAGTATCTCGCAATTACAGTGAACTCTGCATATATTAAACTTTTCTTTATGTTACATTTATGTTGGAAACATTTTAAGGTTATAAAAAAAATTGATAGGAATTTGTAATTATTTGTTAATTTATTTATTATTTTATTTTTAATCTTTTCTTTTTTAATTTATTTTAAAAATCAAACATTTTAATTATTTTTTAATTTCCTATTTACTGTTAATAGTTCAGATTGAATTTATATAATTATTCACAATTAAATAAGTTAAAATGAAAATTCCTAATATTTAGACAATCCAAAAATTTAATTTTAGTGGTTGAATTATTGAAAAAGAGAAAATTTAAAATAAATAAATATTTTATGCTCAATAAAACTATTTAAAATTCCTGAAAAATATTAATTTCATAAGGTTTTTACTTCAATTAATGAATCAATTAAATCTTTGAAGCAATTTTATATTCTTAAGTTTCTCACTTCAGTTCAACAATTACCAAGTTTCTTACCGACGAGTGAACACTGTAGTTTGACGCGTGCTAAATGCGGCTATTAGGCGATCTCGAAGCCATTAGGCGCTGCAGCCAAAAGTGGCTCAGGTAGCCAAAGCAGCCCAAAGTGCCACCTAAATCTTGCGCTGGGCAACCATTAAGCAGCAGCCGCGCACACAAATTGCCCGAGGACACCGAGGATGCCACCAGATAAGCCAGATTGAGTCTCAGTCTGGGAGTGAGTCCGAGTCTCAGTCTGAGTGCAATGAATGCCACTGGCGACGCTGGCACTTCCAATTGTCTGACGACCCTCGGCGCACTCAATTAGATAACCAGCCACAACAGGCAGACAAACGGACAGAAGGACAGGCAAACAGACAAATGGACAGAGGACGGCGGACAGAGGACGGACAGGCAGTCGTCAAGGCCGTTGAGTGTTGAAGTTGAAGGCGAGGGTTGAATGTTCAATCGATTTATCAGGCTACTGCACTTGGCCAACAACAACAAGCCGCATTGTCTCCTTAGGGCGGAAATCGATATATATATATCTAATAAAAATATATATACTTGCCACAAGCTAACCCTGCCCAGCGATAAGGCTAATTTTCTAAGTAAATCAGAAAGTTTTGCGTTTCCTTTTAATTTATGCATTTGCCATTTTCTTGGAATTCTTGTCAATGTTCCTTTACTTAATGCAGATTAAGAATTTAATGTTGGTCAAAGCGATATGCGTTTTACTCGGAAATCCATTTAAAATACGTCTAATCAGCATGCTTATTTAGTGTATATAATATAAATTAATATTAAATATATTATTTTTTAATTTCTCGTACTTTAAGCTAATATTTAGCATGAAGTACTTTTATCTTATTTAAGTTGACTAAGTGAGAATTTGGAAAGTGGACAAAAGTAAAGCATTTGTTTTTTAAGTTTTTGAGAAACTTTTCACTGGTATTTCGGAAGATTTCTAATTTCAAATTATTGATTATTTGAGAGAGGTTTTCAGTGGTTTCTGCTTGATGAGAAAATTAGTTGAGTATTCATACCTAGGGGTCATAGAAAAACTTTTATATTGTTTGCAAAGTTTCCGATAAAGATTAAGATTTTTTTAAATATTTTATTATTTTCATATACGGTGGCACATTGGTAACTTGATTTTCGTGGTACGGGCTTAACCGCGACTCGGGAATACTCTGGTACCAGTGGAAACACAGCTGATCAAGAAATTTGTTGCGGGCTTGTTTTTGGTGACGATGTGTTCTTATCGCTACTACTGATATTTGCAACAGTTGCTGGGACTTAAAAATAGAAAAAAAATAGTAAATTTCAGTTCCGATTCCGGTTAAACACACTAATCTTAAATCGTAGGAAAGTCATTGATTTTTCATATTTCACTCATTGAATATGTGATTCATATAAAGTGTTAACTGATTTTTAATTTAAGTTAGTTGACATCACTTTTAACCAGGTTTTCAAACCGAAACGAATTTCAGTTCGAATACCGATTATGGTTATTATTGATGGGAAAGGACGGTTCCAATTGAGTTCTTAGTTATAGAAATGGACTGTCTTGAGGGAACTCTTCTGCACAGCTTCCAATCTGCTATGGTGAATCGTATATTGAAGAACCCAACACATAAGATTCGTATTCCAGAATTAAAGAGAAGAATTCAAGAGAAGTGAAAAGTATCCTGGATAAGGATTAATCAATTCCATTAATACCAATGAGTAATGGAACTAACAACTTGAAAGTGAAAGTTATGAATCGAACTTTATCGAGTGTTAATTTATGATCAAGAAGTAAACCTAAATCGTGTACTTAGTTCAGTCTATCAAGTTGCAACCTACGGTTTCATGAGGTAAGCAGGCATTTCCGATTCCCTTTGCAATTCCGGTTTCTTCAGCTGTTCCAAATGTGAATTAATGAACAGAATTGCACTTTCAATACAAGCACAAATTAGATAGTTTTTCATATATATATATATATATATATATGCATTTTTTAATTGTTAGCTTTGGCGATCGTCACGATCGAGCGAAGAGTTCGTCATTGCAATTGTCGTCGCCTACGTCATTCATTACTGAATATTACTTGGAATTAGTGTCGAAATTCTTGAAACTGAAAACGACAAAATCAAAGACGCATTCGGATCTAATATGTCATTTAAGGGCTGACTAATGCGCAATGCGTCATCGTCTTTGGGCGAAAACTTTTTCTAGATCTTATTTAAAGTTGCAACTTTATTTTGTTGTTAACTAATTAATTTATTGCAATGCGCAAAAAGCGTGCAAATGTTTTTCATGGACAATGCTTAAAGATTGCATTTGGCACTTTCCATTAAACGAATTTCAATCGAAATCCAAATTGTGTTCGAATGCTGGACAAAAAAAAAAGACCTTGGCGAAAACAGCTGATTTTCGCTAATGGGCGTTGCGACAAGTCGATGGGCGTGGCTGCAACACATTGCGACGCAATAAATGATTAACACAACACTTTAATGACTTTGTTGTAGAATCGCTGCTTGCAAAAAAAAAAGAAAAAATAAATAAAGCAAAACAGAAGGTAGATCTCTGGGCATGCCGAATATTGGATACCCTTTTCGATCGGAGCTGATTTGTGGATATTCTTAATTTTAAATGTTTTAAATAATTTTTTATTTTTTATTTATACTTTAGATCTGCATTTTCTATAGTTCTGTAGTTATTCCATGTCTGAAAGAGTGCCTCGGAACATCTCCTCGATCTTTCTTCCGATAGTTCCTATGACAGTTATATGATATAGTGTTCCCATCATAATGATTTATATTTTTCCAAATGTGAGCAACTTAATAACACATTTTTTCAGTATTTGGTTTGGGATATAATGATAAAAAAAAATATATTGAAACGAGATTAAATGTTTTTACCACTTATGTTCTATGACAGCTATACGATATATTGGACCGATCTAGTTGTCTACGACCTATTTATAGACTTATAAAAAAGGCGAAAAAATGCCAAGTTCAAGTTTCAAAAAGACAGCTTTAAAATTATAGAAAATCAACTTAATCGAAAAATATAGGTATATATATAGGACAGATGCACAGTGGGACATGGCTATAACGACTCGGCTAATGCTGCTGATCAAGTATATATAAATAAAATGTAGTCGAAGACGTGTCTCCTTCAACAAGTGACAAGCTTAATGACAAAATGAAAATACCCTCTGCAAAGGTATAAGAAAAAAAAATCGCAAATGTGACGCTCATTAAAATAAAGCATACGAAAAAATAATAACAGCAAAAGGCAACAACAACAAAAGCTACAACAACAACAACAACAACAACAGCAACAACAGTTAAACGATTGCAATTTGAAGTTGTTCATTTCGAGCGCTTAATTGTTTTTGTAATAATTAACAACAAATGCGAGGCATTGCCACAAACCAACAACAACAACAACAATAACAACAACAACAACAACAATGCAAAGTTCAAGGACCAGCGACAGGCAAAAGTGTGTAACATGAACATGCAACACGGAACTGACAAAACAACATTGGCAACTTGCAAACAAAACAATTGAAGATGAGATCACTGACAGGATAAGAGTGTTGAGCTGGTTATAATTGAGATGGAACTGAAGATATGAGGATACCTTTAAGTATTCTCACTTGTTAACTTAAAGCCAGAGAGTACTAACGGTAAAAGTCTTTAACACCTTTTATAAATTTCTCACTGTAAGTATCTGTATAAATGGTAATTTTAGCAGGCGCCAGTCGAGAGAGCTCATCTGCATCCAGTTTTGAATACCTAATTGTAAAAAAAAATATATATATAATATATATATATATATTTAACATCATTTTATTTTTTATTTTAATTTAATTTCTTAATTTAAAACCAGGAAAAACTATCTATTTGTGTCTCTTATTGCTATCGGAAATCGATTAGTATCGATTGATCTATGTATATAGGATTATAATTAAATTGGGCTACCTGCACTGCGATCTATCAGATCTATTGGGCCCCATCTATATAGGATATACGAGAGATTTTTTATGTCAGCTTTGAAGTGTCCAGCTCGAATAGACTCTGAGATCAGCTCGTCCCAATCGGCGATCAAGAATATATATACATATATATATTGCTGTTTACTGCTTGTTAAATATTTTTCTCTTCAAATAAATATATATCCTATATCGGTCTTCGCTATATACTTTTTCGCACAGTGTATATGATTTGATCATACCCCTTCTTATAGATCCTCTCCGTGCTTTGTGTTGCAATCTTGATAATTTTGATTTAATTCGCGACTTCCTCGCTTAGTGTTAAGTTCTAATTACTGGTAGCTAATCAGGGTCCAAAGATATTCAAAATAAAGCCAAAATCACATTAAGTAATAGCCGTTAAAAATGCGATAAATATTAACAATCACCGTGACGCGTCAAATTGAACATTGATCTAGAATATAGAATCTGGTTTGTGGATCGGTTTCTCTTTCTGTTTCAGTTCCTAATTAGAACTTAATTGCCAAAACGGGATTTCTCATTCATTTTGATAATGGCTTAGATAATTGTATTTAACTTTCTTTCGTATTGGTTTTAATTATGATTAGCCAGTTTTTGGCAGTCGGTTTTATTTGGATTTGCAGCCAATTGTGAAGGTTGATTGTAAAGGTCACCTTGAGCAAATTCGAAAGACTCCATTTAGCGGGTATTACGAATTTATTAAGCTTAACCAATTATCCAAGTACACGTGTTCCAGATTTGCCAGTCAAAGCATTATTCTTATTAATTTATTTTATCTACAAATTTTGCACAAATTTTAATGGCATTAAGCAAAAAACAATTCTTATTCATATTTATAAATATATATATGAATAAGCAATAGTTTAAACCACTCAATTATATATATATTTTGATAATCTAGTAAGTGGAAAAGTGAGCACCATTTGAAGTACTTGAACACTTCAGCACTAGCTGCCAGTTATGAGTTTATAAGTATTGTTTTTTTGTTATATATTATCTAAATAACCAGAAAAACTTTAAGGCGAGCATCGTAAATGTATATAGCATATAAACCATTTCCAAATAAGGCTATCTTTCGGACCGGAAATCTATATGTTTCAAAAACAAACATATTATTCTTAGGAAAATGTTGATAGCATTTGCCCAAATTTTAGGTGCATATTGTCGTATATTGGATAAGTTACTTTAGCATAACTTGGATAGTGGTTTATACAAGAACTCGACCAATTTGCCCCTATATTATATATGATATATATAGTGAGCCGATTTTGATGTTTTTTGTTTCATTTGTTGGGGAAATAATTGAAAGCATAACATTTAAGTTTGGTTATAATCTTTCCACAGAGTCTTCCTATGTTAGCTATATAATATAGAGTAAACTGATTAATTGCGAGCTATGATAAGATAATAAAAAAAACTAAGCATCTTACAAAGAGCGGAAAAATACCGACAGATAGACAGAACTCGTGATACAGATCAAGAATATAGATTTATTTACTTAATGCGCTCGAATAAATAAAGCTAAAAATCACATGACAAAATGGATAATGGTTAACAGGTCTGCTCTGTGGGTGTATGTGTGTGGGTGTATGTGTGTGTGTGTGTGTGTGTGTAGGAGATAAGGAAGAAGACGCAGTCGCAGCACGGCAACACTTTTGGTCAAATATGGGCATGTCTCCAGAGTCGTTTGCTTTTGACATTTCCGTTATGCTTTTTTTTTTTGTTCGCTTTTTTCTTTGAGCTGGCTTTAATTGCTCGCCACTTCCTGGTGGGGTTTTGGAAGGCGCTGCCAGCTACGTGACTCGACAAGTGTCATCTTATCGCGACCCAGTTGCGCTTCTTCCTCTTCTTCTTCTAGTCGTTGTTGTTTCTGTTGTTGTTCAGCATTTTCAGCCAATGAGGGTTTAATGTTGACAGATTTTTACTAATAATCAAAAAGAGTACATTAAACCAGCAGCAAATATTAAAATAAATATGTTTTATAGCTCTCTGTCTGCTGGCTTAATTTAAGCACAACTTGCGCACTTTGTTCGCCCCCCAGTTGCAAGTTTTGCGAGTTGAAATAAATTTAAATTACGCAAAAAAAAAAAAAAAAATTATTGCTGTTTTTTGTTTGGGGTGCGGCATTCCCACGCCGCAAGCGAAACTGCAAATATTTGCAGCAAACAGAGTTTAAAAAACAAAAGTAAATAAAAAATAATAAAGTCAAAAAAGTACAAATTTGCCCCTTAACTTGGTGCAATGTGGCGCATGCGTAATAAAATGTTGCGTATACGCCCCGTGCGACCATTTTGAAATGTTCAACAATTGAAACACATTCAACTAATCGTGAGACGGAATTCATTTCTGAAGTTGAGAGAGAGAGAGAGAGGGCGAGAGTGAGAGAAAGAGAGAGAGAACTCCACCTACAGCTTTTCTGAAGCGCCGCCCACAAAAAAAAAGCAACGCCGAATGAAAAGCACAAAACGAAAACGAACAAATCAAACAAAGCGCATCAGTGCCAAGCGAGACAACAAGCGCCAATTTTCTTAGGTGTAAAAGAAAATGCGCTAAAAAATTGCTGAACTGAAACTCAATTCCAACGATGACAGAACTGAATTAACTGCTCAATAAGTTGTCTCAGCACTGGAAAAAAAAAATATTAGTATTCAAAATCACTTAGTCAAAGTCAAGTTAATCAAAATCTAGCTAATTAAAATCAAGTTGTCAAAATCAAATACCAGCTTAGCAATCATTTTGATGATCAATAAATTCAGACACTCAACAACAACAACAACTAAATTTAACCAGTTTTCGGGAGGAGTGCAAGGGAAATTTTGACAAATAAGAACGATTAATTTAAATACGTTTAAGCTTAGACTGGAGACATACTGTCGACATCTAAAGTTCATTACAGATATGAAAAAACCAACCGATTGAAAGCTATATCATTTTAATTCTTTTGTTCAAATCTTAGAAGCCAGCAAAAAAATATTTTAAATGTTAAAAGACCAATAAAGAAAAATAAAAACAATTATAAACAATGAAATATGTAAATTTATAAATATAAGGTTTGTTGAAGTAAAAACGCAAGATAAAATTGAGATGGTAAGCTGAAAGAATAATAAAAACTACTCCAACAAGGGGTATTATTAGTTTATATCAAACAAACAACGAAAAAAAAGATATTAAAACGAAGTTTAAAAAAAAAAACGCCTGGACGGGAAATTCTAGTCAATATAAGATCGAACTTTCATTCTGCTTTTGAACTTGGCTTAATCCAAGCATGAAACACAAAACACTCAAAACGAGGGTCAAATCAAAATCCAATAAAAATAAAGCTGACGCGACAGAAAAAATATTAAAGGTAAATGCAATTTTGGCTCTAAATGTACAAAATATAGATAAATATATATATAAATAAAAATAAATATATAAATAAATTGAGAAAAGCTTAGCCCCAGCAAATGTTCACCACAAAAAAAAGGTTAATTTTATTAAATCGCCCCAAAACGAAAATCCCCCTAAAAATTAAATGTTTTTCTAGTTTTTAGAAAGAGTTACCAACTATTCGAAAAATGCATCTCTTAAAATTAACAATCCCAAAAATATGTCATTTTTTTTTAATATGTTTTTTTTTTTAGAAATATTTTCTACTATTAAGAAAAACATTTCTAAAAAAATGAAATGCAATAACTAAATCATTTCCAAAAAGTTTAAATGCAATAATTAATTTTTAGAAAGCACCACTTGAAATCGCAAGTTCTTTCAACTCATATATTGTATAAGATTTGAAAAATTTTAGAAATTTACTTTCAAAATAAATAAATAAATAATAAATGTGAAGAAATGCAGCATTATTCAGCGATATCTTGTGACGTCACATGACTGTTCAGGATAAGGATATATATTAAACTATATTTCTACTCACGTTCAATTGTTGCTGCTCTCTTATGGTTGCGCCCCTTATGGTTGTGCGCAGCCGTGCCTCGTTCTGTGGCAGCGCCTGTTGTTGCATATGGCGCTGTGTTGGCACCAGGAATTGCTGCTGTGTTTGCTGTTGCAATTGTTGTTGCTGCTGTTCCATTGTTGCAAAGTAGCAACTGCTAACTGCTGCAGTTGTTGCTGGCGTTAATTGTTGTTGCTGTTGTTGTTGCTGTTGTTGTTGCTGTTGTTGTTGTTGCTGCTGCTGTTGTTGCGTGTAAACGTAAGCCTGTTGCATGTATTGTTGCTGCTGTGGCTGCTGTTGTTGCTGCATCAAGTGCTGATTATAATTGACTGTTGCCATATTATTGTTGTTGTTGTTGCTGTTATTGTTGCAGTTGTTGTTGGTGTTGTATTGCTGCTGTTGCTGCTGTTTAAACCTCTCCGATCTCAAAAATTCAAAAGTATTGTTGTTATTGTTGTTGCTGTTATTGTCCCAAATCGCATAATTATCATAATGTTGTTGCTGTTGTTGTTGTTGGTCTTGTTGTCGATGCATCTGCAAGCGTTGTTGTTGTTGTTGCAGCTGCAGCAGTGCTTGTTGTTGCTGCTGCTGCTGCGGCAGATTACTGCTGCTGCTGCTGCTGCTGATGTTGTGTTGCATTTTGATGGATTTAAAAGCAGTCATCAACAACACAACAAATTATCAGCATTTATCACAAGGTTCTCTTTTTATTCCTTTTTAAAGTGTGCAGATTTTTGTTTGTTTTGTTTTTGTGTTTAATTTTTGGTCGAGTTTATCATTCAGTAAGGGGTTTCCTCTGGTTGTGTGATTTTTTTGTTTGTTTTCGCAGTATTTATTCATTTGCATTTATTAATATTTAGCTATTGCATTTTATATTATGGCTATACTATAAGTATATTTGGTCACTTTTTGGATTGTAATTTCAACTATTTAATATATATTTAATGGCCTTTCGAAATGAGTATCTGAAAATATTAAAGAAATTTTTGCTGGTTTTAGATTTTTTATTAAATTATTTTAAATGAGTTCATTATAATTTTTATTTTAAGTCCAGTTCATTAATTATGTATTTAAGCTTGTTTTGTTTCTCTTTTTTGTCTGAAATCTAATTTATTTATTATTTATTTTATTAAGTTTGGTTTTTTTTTGTAATCTGATTCAAGATCCACTTTATTTATTATTTGTTTGGGCTTGTTTTGATATCCTCTTGAGAGTTGTATTTATTTATTTATTTAGTGCAAAAATATTGCGTAAGCCTTTGAAATATATTAATTGACAAAGCTTTCTTTTTTAAGGCAATTCTATTTTTGTATTCATATTTTCTTTTAAAATCTGTCGTTTTTAAATTTGCTTATTTATTTATTTACTATGCTTGTTATTAACTCTTTAGAATGTTGCACAGTTTGTATTAATTTTGAAATGTTTTCACAGGTTTCAAGCTTTCACTATTTGGCGAAATACATTTTAAATTTCTTAGTTAATATGTTTTATAATTATTTGCATATTGTGCAATGCGCCGGCGGAGAGAAAAATAAAAAAACATTTTGCGATGGCGATGACTCAACTTCACTTGACTCGCTTATTATTACACACTACACAACAAAAGAGTGTGTGTGTGCTTGTGTGTGTGTGTGAACTTTTTAGTTGCTCGCGCAGTGTATGTAAATCAATTCAATAACATTTCTTAATTTCATTTTCATATGTTTCATGCTCTTTGTTTTTGCTAATTCTTTTTTTGTCCATTTGCATAAAGGCAGCACCCGCCCCGCCCCACGCCCACGCGCACACGTGTCGGGCAAGTGGTAACGGTAACATAAGCGAGTAGCGGTAAACGGCGCGTAAACAAACACCAAACAAACAAGCGACAAGCAACTGCAACTAACGGTGAGTGGATGGTGGGAGATGTTGGTGAATGAGAGAGGAGTGGGGTGGGGATATTGCTACGCTTGTGTTTTCATTTGCTTTTTTTACGGTTCCTTCACTGCGCGCACGGATTAAATTACGTGATTTTTTGCTATAAACACACACACACACACACATACACAAGTGCACAGAGCAGACGCAGTTTGTTTATTATTTTTAATAAGTTTCCACTTTTTATTTTTATTTTTATGCCGCACTCGTATATATTTTTGCTTGTTTTCTTACTGAGATTATGTATTTTTGTTTTTTGTTTTGCGTCTCCGGCGTCTCCTGCCACTTCCACACGGCAGCAAGGCACAAATTGTATTAAAGCATAAAATGAAAATCGAATTTTGATAAACCTGCGCTCAGCAGGCAAAACACACACACGCATACACACACACATGCACTTGAACAGTGAACGAGACACGGACACAGAGACAAGCGACGCGACGCGACGAACGTTCGTGTTTTCGGTTTGGTTTTCGGCTTCGGCGATCGTTGATCGTCTCAATTCACTTCGTTTCGTTTCGTTGCCTGGGCTTTTGTTTGGCTGACGGCGGCCTGCTTTGCTCTGCTCTGGCCGGGTTCTGGGCTCAAACTGCTCTGTTGTTGCGCTGTTAAGGCTTAAAACGCGAGCGCAAAAAAAATTGTCAAAAAATGCACAAGCCAAAAAAAACAACAACAACAACATAAGTCGCTTTTTATTTAGCTGCTTGTTGTTGTTGTGACTAATCGCGTTTGGTGGTCGCTCGCGTCAAAGTCCAGCACAAAATGTTGCAAACACCTTTTGTTCGTGGCGCCAATTTGTGAATTCATAGGCAGTGGGTGAGGGAAGACCCTTTTACTGTTTGCTGTTCCGTTTCGTTTCGTTCCGTTCACGTTGCTGGCTCATAGATCACTCACAGCGCGTTGTCGTCTTCTTGGCTACTTTGCCTAACAGCAGCCGCCGCCTGCATGCCGATCGACGCAGACGTCAAAGCTGACGTCGACTTCGACGTCGTCGTTTGGCTATGACTAACGCTGGCAGGCACGCGGCTGTGGCTCCAGCTACAAAAACAATATACATATGTAGAACAGCAGCAGCAACAACAACAAGTGCGAAAGCCCTGTAATTTTTTTTCTCATTTTTCCGAATCTATGCAGAGAACAACAGCATGATAAAATATGCGCGACGTGCCCACTTTTTTTTGAGCAACTTTGTGCCTTACACACACACACACATACACAGACATAGACTGTATGCTTGTATATGTATGTGTAAATGCATTTTAATCAGTTTTTAGCGACACCTTGCGCCGCCTCAAATGCAAATGATCCTTACACACACTCACACTTACATATATGCACACTCTTACGCTCTTTGCTTGCTTTCTCGAGTCCGCTCTCTGTTTGCTCTCTATCCACTCTCTCTCTTATTTGCACGTTGCTCTCCCACACACACTGTAGCAAATTTTTGCCATGCTTTTTACCTGGACAAATGTTAATTGAAGAATTTATTGTTTGTCTCATTGTTGTTGTGTTTATGGCTGGCGCTGGACTGGCGGCGACGTCGGCGACGGCGGCTCTTTTTTCTTTTCTTCAAAGTTGTATTTGTATTTGTCGCGTTTAATTATGACAGCAACAACATCAGCAGCAGTAGCGGCAGCAGCAGCGACGGCGAGGCGATCATTGACTTTTGGTTCGCGTTGCGTTGCGTCGCTGCTGACGCCTCCGCTGCTCAGCTTTTTGTTTTTATTTTTGCAAATTTCGGCTGGCCTTTAAATTTTGGCCGTTGTTGCCTGCTGCGCATGCGCTTCAACAATAACAACAACAGCAGCAGCAGCTCCCACGAATCGGAAATACTTTTGTAAATCGGACAGTTTCTGCGCATTTTCATATGTATTATGTACATACAGTAAACAATCGACAAGTGGAACGACATTTTATTTTTAATTTAATTTAAGCCATTTAATAAATATTTTGTACTACATTTCAATTTAATTGCATACGCCAGAATCAACATTATTATTAACTGTATTCTTATAAATTTAATATTAAATTGTATTTTTAATTCAACTTTTGTTTTTGTACTATACTACATTTCAATTTAATTGATAACGAAAGAATCCAATTTTTAAGAATTGGATTCTTATACATCTTATAATTAATTTTTAATGTAAATTTAATATTACATTTTATTTTTAACCGAATGTATTTTTTTCATTTTTATATTTTATGTCGACCGACTTTTGTATATTAATAAAAGGATTCATAAATAAGTAAATAAATAAATAAAAAAATGCATAGCATAAATTATCACAAATAATATTCGTCTTCACATATTTATCGCTATCGCATTATTAGAGCATTTGCCCCCTCCCTCCCCACACATAAAAAAGAAACACATTGCGAACTTTGTAGCTGTTGACATGTTAATGACACTTTTATAATGCGTGCAAGCAACAACAACAGCAAAAACAACAAGAACAACAGCAAATGCGGATACACCATTTCGCTTTATTAATGGAGCAGCAGGCAAAGAGGGAGAAGGGAGCGGTGGCGACAACAAATCGTTTTCGCCGTTCTCGCTCAGTCAAGCTTTTTTTCGCCTTTTCCGCTTTTTTTGCCTTTTTATGTTTTTTTTTTGGGAAAGGGAGCGGTCGCTGTTCGCAAATAATAATGCATTTATTTCCATTGACATTGCGAGATTTAAACGCATTTTTGATGTACGAGTTGTGTGTTGTTGTTGTTGCTGTTGTTCTTGCTTATATGTATTTGAGTTAATGATATGCGCACACACACACGCATGCGCTGCAAAAAAAGGTAACGGGTACACTGAACTCAGCGCAAACGCCTGCGATAAAAATCGCCTGCGATGACGCGA
Source organism: Drosophila paracracens (assembly GCA_035044025.1). NCBI lineage: Eukaryota > Metazoa > Arthropoda > Insecta > Diptera > Drosophilidae > Drosophila > Drosophila paracracens. The sequence continues at coordinate 3,589,063 of JAWNMN010000435.1, read as the reverse complement.
TCAAAGTGAGGAAAGCAAAAGCTTTTTCCTTTTACTGCATACACACACACATACATGCATATAAAATTGGCGAATTTGCAGAACCAAAACAAACCAAACACACGCAATAATTGGCGGCAAAAGAACAGAAGTCGCTGTTGCTGTTGCCGCCGCGGGCGTTTTAAAACGCGCGCGAGCGAAGAGGTCGTTTTACTTGATGTGTGTCGTTTGCCTTGGCCCCATTTCGCCGTTGCCGCTGCTCTCCATCTCTCACTCACTATCGCCTTTTGTCAGTTCAGTTCTTGTCGTGGTCAGCTTGCGGAAGCTATTCGCATTCCACGCTGCACGCGTAGGTTTGTTTATTTTGTTTTTCCCCTTTTTTGGCAACTTTTCTTTCAATGCCGTTCCGCTTTTGCTTCGTTTCAAAGTGCAGTCGAATTTGGAGCTTCAGCCGTTCTCCTTAATGTAGTTGTTGTTGTTATTTTCCGTTTTTATTTCGTTTCAAAGTGCAGTTGTTCGTTCCTAGAGCTTTAGCCGTTCTCCTTAAGGTTTTTGTTTTTTTTTTACATTATCACGTATTGCTTTTATGATCGTCGCGTGATTTCTTCGCTTTGTTGTTGTTGTTTTCGCAGCTTTTACTGCGTCGCAGCTTTTATTGTAGTTTTTTGTAGGGTTTCGGCAACAGGTGTGGCCCTCCCTTACACACACACACACATGCACAGACCTGTACAGCGAACTCTTTTGAAACGGTCATGGGAATGACGTGTTCCACATCCTTATCGCCTAACAACAACGAGAATAGCAGCGAGACGTCTTTTGGTCATTTCGACATTTCTGCGTAGACGGCCAGACAATCAGTTCATGACTCATAGCAACTCAGGCGCTCTGCTCTGCGCTGCTCTACCAGTCGTTTTCTATTTGTAACCTATATTGAGCGCTGGCAACTGCGTCGCCTCTGACGTCGCTCTCGCTATCAGCGCAACTCTCTTTACGTAGATCGCACTCACTCTCTCGCACTCACTTATACGCTATCGCGCTCTTTCTGTTGCGTACAGACGTGCTAACGGACCTAGGTCTACAAGCAAAATTAAAATTAGCTTAAGTCATAAATACAAAAAATAAAAATAAATTATTAATATAAGATTTCCATTTTTAAATGCTCTGATGTTTAATTTAGCGGATGTTGACTGTAGTTTTACATATGTAGATAAATATGTAAGTTGATATGAATATTCAACAACAAAAATCTTTCCATTTTTCGTTGATTTGTGTGAATCGCGACTCGGGAGGCAGCCCCATAAAAAAAAAACACCAATCAGCCGGGCAAACAAAGCAAAAAAAAACATTAAATGCTTTTGGCCAAAAAGAAACAAAAAATAAAATAAACTATAAAAACAAGCTGAATGCTCTTCGGCTCTGGTATTTTTATGCCCTGTGTGCGAAAGTGTCCGAAAGACTCCGACGCATATTTCAAATCCGACTTGTCAAGCGAAAAAGGCTCGTAAAGCTAAATCTGAAATCAACAAAGCTGCAAAATCTCGCGTCTCGTTCTCTCTCGTTCCCTGGAGTAATTAATCGACTCTGTCAGTAGATATACACATAAGAAAAAGACGGGAGAGAGAGAGGGAGACAGTTGAGAGAGATCCCATTCTGGTGGGATTTAGCTGTCTCCCCAAAAATAAAACACAATTCAAAATTCGAAGGCTGGCGTTTTCAAAATATGCATAAATATCACGCGAAATAAATGAGAAGTTTTTTATATCCACATCAAAATATGCATTTTAAATCAGTTAAATAAATCACGATATTTGTCAAATCGATATTTTTTAATGAAATATTTCTTGTTTTTAATATTTTTATTATGCCATATTTTTTCTTTTATATTTGTGTAATTCGCTTTTCAAAGATTTTGGGATAGCATACTTTTGGGAACAAATCCTTCTATCCACTTTCCAAGCATATATTTTTTAGCAGATTACATTTTTTTTTTATTTTCTACATGGAATACCTCAAGATTTATCTAAATACTCGAAGGCCTTTGTTTTGCGTTAGGAAAAGACAGAATAAGAGGGGGATAAAGAGAAGAGAGAGAGGGAGAAAGAATAACAGACAGCCGCTGACTGAGACCACGTCGGCTATCTCAGATAAAACACTTTCAAATTATAAATTAAAAAAGCGCACACACCTTAAAAACTGGGTAGCATGTCGGCGACAAAAAAAAAGCTCTAAAGCAACAATAAAAGGTAAAATTTTCAAGTTGGACCCAGCAAACAGAAGCTCAGATGCTCTTCCTCTTTAAGATTGTTTAGATTAAAGTGTCTATGAATTAATTTATAGCCTATATGGTATTAATAATAAATTTTTATTTAAATACTAAAAAAATTTATAATAAAACTATGTAAGAAAAAATGAACAAAATTAAAGTATTTAAAAATTAAATATTTTTGTAAATTAGTAATTTTAAAGTTCAAGTATGCTATTCATAAATAAGAAACTGTACGTTGCTCTTAAGAAAGTGGTAAAAAGTACTTTGAAATTATTATTATTATTATTACCGACTCTAAGATTAGAAAAAAGGAGAATTTAGTTAAATACAAGCTTGAGTTTATCAAATCTGTCCAAATTTCCAAACAAATATAATTAGTTTCTTATATTCTGAACTAAAAGCCACACACTATGCAATGTGCTCAAACGAAGGAAGGGTAGACAAAGAGCATGTCTACATAAATAAAAACTTCTTTGCCATAAAAGCAGCAGCAACAACAACAACAACAAACATAAAAGTTAAGCAGGCATTGAAAGGAGTTTTTGAGGGGTGGGGGCAGAAGCGGTCGAAAAAGGCGAAGAAACTGTAGGATGGGACAGTGGTGGAGCAGAGACAGCGAGAGCGGGAGAAGGAGGAAGACTGTGAGTGGGAGGGAGAGAGGGATATTTAGGAGCTCGCAGTTTTTTTTTGTGGAACACACAGCTGTGTTGTGTTGCGCTATTGTTGTTGTTATTGTCGTTATGGTTAACCCAAATGTAGCGTTAAATTTGACTACTGCGACAGACGTTGGCCGCGCAGTTGGCGACAGTTCCTAGAATTTCACAATCAACGCGTTTTATTAACCGTTGTTGCTGGTTCTGCTTTGGCTGCTTTTGCTAAAGCTGCTGCTCATTTTTCTTCTGCTGATTTGGCTGCTTTTTCTGATAGTGCTGCTGATTTGGCTGCTTTTGATTTATCTGCTACTGGTTTGGCTGTTTATTTGCTGCTTCTGCCGTTTTGGCTACTGATTTAGATGCTCTTTTCCTTGCTCTTGCTGCAGATTTGCTGCTGCTTTTTTTTAGCTGCAGCTGATTTGCCTAAATTTGCTTAAGCTGCTGCTCATTTAGCTGCCGTTTTGGTTGCTTTTGCTTTAACTACAGCTGATTTGGCTGCTTTTCTTTAGCTTTGGATGCTTTTGCTGCTGTTTTAGCTGCTTTTGATTTAGCTGCTTTTGCTTTAGCTGCTGCTTCTGCATCTTTTTCGGCTACTGCTAGTGCCGCGGCTGCTGCTGCTTTAGCTTCTGGTTTGCCAAGTTTCTTTTATTCATTTTTGTGAAATTGAATTTATTATTTCACAATTTGGCAGAGACACACACACACACAGATATATATATATAAATATGTTTATTTGCCTTATAAGTCTCGCGACAATGGCAGCCTGTAATTGACCCACTTTGCAGAGCCACAAGGAGTATGCGGGTGTCGGTGTTTGCACCGCCATGTGGCATGAACTTTATGCAGCGCATGGCAATGCCAAATGCGAAACAGATAAAAAACGACAACAAAAACTTGCCGCAACTCAACACGTGTGCCTGGCTTAACCTGGCCAAGCCCCGTACAACCAAAAAATAAATAAACCAGTTTACAGGCGCTCTAATTGCGCTGTATTCACTTTTTTCAGAGTAGCAGCAACAAAAATAAAAACGAAAGTGCTTTGAACTAGGAGATACCCTGTACTCAGCGCTAAAATGCAGCTGTAATAGCTGTGCTTCTTCTTCTCCTACACGCACAAAAAATCAAATGCTGCAATAGATTTCTCAGAAGAAAGAATTACACTGGAAATTATAAAAAGCTCGGTAATTATTATTATTATTATTCTATTATTTTTTTAAAAGCGTATTTAGTTAACTTTGCATTAGAATTATGAGAAGAAATCGACGGGTTTTAGAAACTCACTGAATAATAAGGTTATTTGTTTCTATGAGTGTAGTCTGCGCAAGGTCTGCTCTAAACAAAGTTTTGCTGGGTTAAACATTAGAAATGCATTTAATTATCAAAAATCAAAGCCATATCTATAAAGATAATCGGTTGTTATCTTTATCTTTTTATGTTAGTGCAACTCCTTTTTACAGGGTAAGTAAAAAATAAATACCCCCCCTTGAGGCGCCTGTTCTGTGTGCTGTCTGCACGTTTTCATTCATCGCGGCGGCGGCAAGCAACTGTTGCATGCAGCCGCAAGTTGTAAATTGTTGGGCGCTTGTGGCACGAGTCGAATCCAGTTGAGTCGAGTCGAGGCACACTTGGTGCTCGCAAAGCGTCTCAATGTCCACGCGTTCGCATGACTCATCGGAGTCTCCACTGGGCTCTTTGTGGTTGCTGTTGTTGTTATCGTTGTTGTTGTTGTTGTTGTTGTTGTAGTTGTGGTTTAGCGACTTGCGTCTGTCGCTTTTGTTGGCTTTATTATCATACGCTACACGCATTCAAGCTGCTCGCCATTTCAGCCAGCGCTTATCTGCTGCGGTTTGCGTTTTGGGTTTTGAGTTTTCTATTTAAGCACAAGTTGTTTTTTTTCTTTTTTAAATTTACACATTTATATATATATATGTATATATATATATATGTATATATTGCCTATTTGCTTTTGAATTTATGGCCAACAAGCAGCGACAAGCCAAACGGAAACTACTGATGTACAATACAAGCCAATACAATCTTTTGTATGCTTCGCACATATCTTTTATCAATGTTTGAGTTTGTGAGCCACTTGGGGGAAAACCCTTTGATGAGACATGCTAAATAATATAATGATCGAAGAAAAAAAAATAAACACTATACAAGTAGGCAAATAAGATCAATTTGGTTAGCAAGCTAGCTTAATATCTACACTCAGAAAAAAGTCGAACTTCATTTCACAAATGAGGTTAACATATTATTCAGAAAATTTATATGTATAAGAGAAGTTTGTATACTTCTAGAAACCAGAGTTATTTTGGAGTAGGTTTTTTGCAAATTACAAAAAAAAGTTTATAATTTTTGTTACTTATTTTACTTATATTACTATTTATTATTATATTACTATTTAACATTACTAATTTAATATTTCAAATAAACAAAACTTTTAGATAGCTGATAAGTTTATATAAATTAATATGAAAAAAATAATTAACAACAGCTAAACTTGAATTTTTATTAATTATTTCTATAATTTATAAAGCATTTTTTCTACTTTTTAGAAATGATTTCTATTGCTAAGAAATACATTTCTAAAAAAATGAAAAATCCGTAATTAATTATAAGAATTTCTCTTTTCGTATATTATTTACAAAAATAAGAAAACCTTCCAAGTTTTCAGGGCGATTCCGTAACTTTTAGGTCTATGTTTTTCTGAGTGTTTGAAAACTCAATTTCATTGTAAAGATCGTTAAACTGCCTCAAGTTGGACAGGAAGCAATTGATAGATTTATAAATATTTATCTGAAAGATATAAAAAAAAACGATGATACTCTTCTTATTATAATTATGGCTCAATATTTGGATAAAAGTTTCAAATTATTGCCAGGCACTTTTAGATATTATTCGACTATAAATTGCTACGTTTAACTTATCAGTTACGTTTATCTTTCCGTCAAGGCCATTGCAACTAAATGGCGGCCAGATCAAACAATTGCACAGTTAATATTTACTAAATAAAACTACCCACTTGTGCTGATACGGCCAATAAATACATATACCTTAATGCCACCTCAGATAAGGTCTAAAGCAAAAAATAAAAGGAAGTTGCAAGAACATGCAAATCATTCGCAATAATTTTTATCCCACTTTCAAGGAACCTTAACTGGAAATATGCACTACACAACTAGTAATTTATAAATAGGTATTAATAGTTATATAGTTATACGATCTACCCAATCAGCAACTAAAATTGAGTAAAATAAAAATGGTATATATAGAAACCGTTCCTAATAAAAGGTAAGCAGCAAAACTCAGCAAAACATTGAAACATTAAGCAATGCGAACTGCAGCAAATTTCAAATTTTCAACAATTTTTGCAAACAAAATACCAAAAAAAAAACAACAAAAAAACACCAAAAAAAACAACAAAAAAACAAAAACAAATCAACAACAAAAGATGCCGAAAACAAATCTGAAGCTGAAGCTAAAAGCCAAAGGCTGCGGCACGTTGCGCTTTGATTGAATCGAATGCGTGACGTTGACGCTAAAAGCTGGAATCGAAATCGCTAAAAAAAAAAACACACTAAATTGCACAACTTGCAGATGCCCTGTAAAAAGGCGATGCTTAAAGGGTGAAAGACTAGCACTGTTCTCTAAACACTACAGAAGAATTTTACAAGCTTAATTTCAAGAAAGTTTGATTAAGGCATGAGCAGATTTGCCTAAATTTGAGTTCGATATTCGAATTTACAAATTGTTATTTTTATATATATATATAAATATTTTATAATGATAATCAAATGCATATATAAACGCTGAAATAATATCATCCTGACATTTGCAAAATATTATTCAGAAAGTAAATAAGTGTTGTGAATTTCTATAAAATAGGGTTTTTTCTTCTTTTGGGGTGGAGTTTTCAATAATTTTGAATAAGAGTGTCTAATTTCCAGGTATGATTCTTTATATATTTTGATTTTTCTTAGATTACCTCTCTGGCGACTTATATTATGAGCACATTTTTTAACTTCTTTAATTCTTTTTTAAGCTACTCTTTTTTAAAATAGAAAATATTTCTAAAAAATATTTAAAAAAAACAATATTTATATTGTTAAGAAAGTTATTTTTCTTTAAATATTTAGAAAGTATTTCTAAGAACGACAAATTTTGTCTAACAAGACGAATTTCATTTTAAGCTGAGTTTGGATTGCAGCGCGATTGTTTCTCTGGATATAGACTCAAGAAAATTGATATTAATATGTATATATATATTTTCCAGACATTAAATATTGACAATTTGAATTTAAAGATAAGTTAAAAATGCGCAATAGATTTCTTTAAGGTTGGTTCTATTTGAATGTCCTCCACTGTAAATAGATGAATAATTTTGGATAAACTGAACTACTCAAGACTTAGACTGCAGAAGTATATAACTAATAATACCTTCTATGCTTAGCTTACAGGGTATTTGGTATAGCAATAAATCTGCAATTGTTGCTACAACAACAACAAAAACACTAAAAAAAAACATTTAATGCATTTTTGCGCACGCTTAAAGCGAGAAAATTATGTGAATTTTATGAATGTTGTGCATTTAGTAGAATTGTTGTTTATTTAGTTGCTGTTGTTGTTGTTGTTGGTGTTGTTGGTGTCGCACACCTGCGTTGCAAATTGGCCGCATCGGTGACAAAAGCACAAAAATCATTAATATTTCAAGTTTAATAAGCGCAAAATGGGTGGCATTTGATTTGGCCAAGATGCCAATGATTACCAGCCAGCTGGAGGGCAGGCATTCAGTCAGACAGCGAGTCAGCCTGGCATTAACATAATGATCTCAATATTTGTACAGCTTTATCACGACCCAGAATTTAATTACACAGCAGTTTCAGCTTCAGATTTTCACTTCATTTTCTGCCGCACACAAATTAGACACGCGATCTCTGCCGGTAAGGCAGGGCGTATGAGTAATGCAGGCAAGTGCTGCATTGTTGTTGCCGTTGATAATGCTGTGATTATTGCAATTGTTGTTGCTTGTCAAGCAAACTCAACTCATTCCCGCCTCACCCCCTCAACGAGTGTTCTTAGCAAATGACTTCAGCGCACTAAAAATACATTCCAAAGACATTTCGGATTTTGCTAAATGGAAACTATTTTCGGACCCGTGCAACTACACTCGGAGAAAAATATGCACTAGAATTTTGATAAATCAGCATATGTCTAATATTAAGAAAATTACTCAAATTTAGACATTTCAATTCTAAAATCCATTGTGTTTTTGCTTATATTTGGGAATAATCATCAACAAAAATTTAGTTTTAAGTATTTTTGTTTTATTTTTTATTTCTTGCATTTTACTAAATTTAAGAATGCAAATTTATTCAAAATTTATATATATGATTCTAAGAAGTAAGTTGTAATTTCTAAGAACTGAAAATTATAAATAAATAAAAGATTTTAACGAATGTCAAATCAGGCTAAGAAAAATTAAGAATAAATTTAAAATTTTATTTTAAAAAGATGTAAAAATTATTATAAAAAGAAATTTAAAATTGTATTTAAAATTATTTTTATATATATAAAATATATAAACCAAAATGTGTTCATGCTTAAGTTTGTAGCATAATTTTTTTTTGCGTGTAGTGCTGTGTGGAGCTATTTTGCCAGTGAGTGATTGAGTCATGGCAAGGGCAGCTCGAAACATTTCAAGTGCAGCCAAACAGCAAAATGAATGCGAAACGAGCGCGTGAGAAAAGCAACCAATCAAATTAGCACTGTTTCTGTTACTGTTTCTGTTGCTGTTTATGTTGCTGTTTATGTTTCTGTGGCTTGGCTTTGGCTTTGGCGTTGGATTTGCTTTAGGCGTACCTATAAATAAAGTAAGTCGAGCGCCTGCAACGCGGCGTGACGGCGTCAAACGATCAGCAATAATTGAAGCATGCAATATGTGCCTAGTCTTTGGCTACAGCAACGACAATTTATCAGCCCTATCCCTATATTGTTTTTTGTAATCTTCAAGATGTCATTCCTAGGCAAAGTCTTCAGCTGGAAAAAAAAAAAACTCATGCATCGTTCCAGTCTTTGCTTTAACTATTATTATTAATAATATTCGAATAACAAATAAATTAATCAGAATTATAATCAAAATTCCAGTTCTCAAAAATCTATTTTAAATGTGTAAAAAAGTTGAAAAAGCTTAAAAAAGTATCTCTTAAAAAATATATATATCACATGAACTTTAACTGAAATTGAAACGAAAGAGAAATTATAAACAATTTTTAATTAATTTATGTACATTTTTGAAATAAAAACATTTTTTGCTTTAGGACCCATCAGTCCAATAAATAAAAATAGCTTCTTATTATATGTAGTGAAAGAGAGAAACACATGTGAGTCTTGTAAATAGTTAAATGCCGATGTCGATATCTGTCTGATCTATGGCGGCACTTATTTATTTTATTTACCTCCATATATTCGTGGTCCTTGGGGCTACGTCCAAAACAGCTGTGCAAACGGGCCATTTAAGTACAATGTGTATGCAAAGCGGTTAATGCCATTGGTTTAATTGTTGCAATTAGCAAACAATGCGAAACAGTTGTTAAACCAATTCCCAGAACTACCTGACCATTTATATTGACTCTGGCTGAACAAAAGATCGTACTAAGCTGTCAAACCAATTGATTCTATATACAACATATAATAAATTATCCAGTTTGGTTTTGAAATGAAAATGCCAATACATCTCCAAATGTATGTGTTAAATTTTTCAAAATTTATTTTTACTGATGATTAGTACTAAATAATTTTAATTTTTCTTTTATTTTTTTTTTATTTTCTTTTTTTTATCATTACCACTTCCAATGAATTTCTTTGCAGTCTTTAAAATTTGTCTAAACAATGAATATTCATGTTTTGTTAGTTTTTTTTTTTTAATAAATTTCATTCACTAATTATATATGTTGCTCTGAAAATTGTATTTTCTAGAAATGTTATTTAAAATGAATGCCACAAATATTTCGGTATCTAGAACTAAGTAGCTTTACTTTCTGATTTCGGTTTTTTGGTTTTCGTGTGATTTTTTTTTTTGGGTTTTGTTTTTTGTTTCTTGACTTTTTGCTAGATAAATCGCAATATGCACCAATTCAAATACAACTGATGCGGCAGACAACAATCAGATTTCAAAATTCAACATTTCACATTGTTATTTTTTTTTCATTTTCAATTGTTTTTGGTTTTGTTTATTTTTAGTTTGCTCCGGTTATTGTTGGTTTTGTTTATATATATTTTTTTAGTTTGGGTATTAAAAAATATATATGGAAAAATTGTACACTGATATTGAGGTATTGGAAAAAATCGGCGTATATGTTATGTATATATATGTATGTCATGTATATACAGGCATTAATTATATAAGGTAAGGTATTTCAATTTCCATCTTTTTTTTTGTATTTTTTTGGTTTTTTGGTTTTTTTGTTATGTAACTTTGACATGCAAAAAATGGCTTGCGCTTGGTGCTGTTAATGGGAAAATTCACATTTAAAAATTGTTGTTGTTACCAAAAAACGTTTTTGGGCTCTCGGTTTTTTTTCGGTATCTTGTTCCTATATAGCAACGTAGGCAATAACAGGTGCAATTTTTACTACGTACAAATTGTAATATGAAAAAGCTTACAAATTATTTCGTTTCATAATTGCTTGCAATTTTTGTGTGTTTTTCATTCATTTATGGATTTTTAGTTTTCTTTTGTTGATTTTTATTGTGTTTAGGTACTATATAAAAATACAATATATATTTATTAAAATTCACAATCTTTTGCGTGTTTTTTTTGTTTTGTTTTTAGTTTTGCTGCAATTTGCACAGCAAAAATGTTTGTTTTACATTTTTTTTTTACAGCGCTCCTAGAAAGTCAAATCTGGAATACTAATATCATTTCGTTTTTAATTTTGAAAATGGCTGAGCAAATAATTAAAGAATCTGTTGCACACACGCACACACACACACATATACACAAGCACACATGGCAGACCATTAGGAATGGAGTTGGAGTAAATCACACACAGATATTCAAAGAGTTTCAAAATTAGCAGGTTGAGCCACACTATGTCTTCACTGCAAATGCATTCTTAGCTAAATCCTGGACACATATCCAAAATACATTTAAACACCTAAGGATTTGATATACCGTAAAAGGATCTGCAAGAATATACACAATATATCAACTATCATTTCACATCGATTAGTCATTATCCCATTAGTTAGTGGCTTAATGATGAATAAATTTCAAATAATTTACTAGCTAGTGGTTGTGGTTTATTTTCAGTTAGTTTCTTCGGTTGCTAAGCTTCTGTTAACTAAGCTTTTTTTTTTTTTTTTTAGTTTAGACTGTTTTTATTATGTATTAGGCTAGCGAGAATTTAGACAATATCAATGCTTAAATTAAATAATGCCTGCTTTATGAACTTTAAATGCGCCTATGGGCAAAAAATCGAAATGGAGACTTAAGATTGCATTCAATGCATACTCGCACACACACACGCATACACATACACAGATATACACACACACGCACACACAGATATACAAATACATGCATACACTTTAGGCTTATAGATTCTTTTCTTTTTGTTTTGTTTTGGAATAAGTTCTAATAAATATACAATATGCTATAAATTGCAAAAGCACTTTTGCACGGTTCATTTTGTAAATCCTTTTAAAGCTTTTTAGTCCCCAATTTCAATGGGCCAGTGGCGCGTTGCGCTCGTCGCGCCTCCAATTCCCGCTGACGCTGCACCTTCTTCTCCTCGCGCTTGCGCCGCGCCTCGTCTAGTTTGCTGTTTCCTAAAAGGAATCAATCGATGAGTGAATATAATTTATATATATATATTAATGGCACTCACCTAGGCCCGGCTCATCGAATGGCTCGAATTCGCCATCGGCCCAGGAATCGCTGTTCCAATTGGCATTATGCGTCGTGTTATTCATATGCGATGATGGCGGGCTTATATTATTGCAATTGGTCAATGCACCAGGCGTTGTGGGCGATGTGGTGGCGCTGCTCGAGAGATTGGCCAGCTCCTTTGGTCGCAGCGTTGACTGTTGTTGTTGCTGTTGTTGCCTCGATGGCGATAAGGTGATGTGTGAATTGAGCTTGGCCAGCGGTTCGATCAGATCATTTAGCTCGTGCTGCTGTAGCTGCTGTTGGTGCTGATGCGGTCGCTGATGCTGCTGCTGCTGGCTGGATGATGTCGTTGAGGATATCGATTGTCGGGCCAACTGTTGCTGCTGTTGCTCCTGTTCCGCTTGCTCCTCCTCCTCGCACTGCCCACATGCAAATAAAGTAAGTCAATTAATGTGAATTAAATTTAGTGTTTTTGATTTTGTTGCTTACCGGATCCTCTTCCAGGCTGCCCCATTCCTCATTATCCCAGCCGTCGCGCACTTCGCTAATCGCATTAGTTGCCACCAGTTGACCATTGTTGGAGTTGGCAACCAGCGGACTGCTCGGATCCTGTGAAGTCTAAGGTGTGGGAACATATTAAATATTTTTGAATGTGGAATGAAAAGAATTTTCTTAGAACTACCAAAGATTTAATCCCCCAGGCATATAACATAAATAAATAAATGTATATATCGATCAATCGATTCCGACTGAAGATTGAATATCCTTGGAACATTTCAGATGTCTAAACGAACGAGGATTCCTTGCACAATTCTATACAAGATTTCAATCCCAAATTGAAAAAATAAACTCACATCCATTTCACCCCAGTTCTCATTGTCCCAATCGTTGTTGCCGTAGTCCGATGCCGAGGCTGAGGTATCATTACTTTCGTGCTCCAAGGATGTCATTGAGGTGACACTGCTTGTTGTCGTCGACAGGCTGCTGCTCGAGGGTTGTTCTGTTTTCAATAAAAAAAAAAACATTCAATTAGAGACAGCTAAAAGCCAATTAAAGGTATCACTTACCCAATGACGCTGGCTTTGAGAGATTACGTCCCGTTAAAGGCGGTCGCGGTCTGGAAGAATCGCTTTGGCTGCGATAGAACTTTGCCGTCACCGCTGTCACGGCCCAGCCCGCCCAGGTGGCAGCTGCATTGCCAATCGAAGGCGTGGCCGTATGAACATCCGCCTCTGTTATAAGAAAATTATTTCGTTTCAGTTGGATTTACACAAAACTATTTATGTTTATTTGTCACTTACCCATTGTCTCGCGCAGACTGGGATCATCTGAGACCTTTTCGAGTTTGCCGAGGAAGCCGCGTATTGTTTTAAAGGCCGGTTCCCGGACCGTTTTCTCTGGATCCACAGTAAGCGAACACAACGATGGTAAGACTCGATTGGCAACCTCACTGAGCAGAAAATATTGCTGTGTGGCCGCCAGCGCCAGGACGCCGGCAACACGGGCAGGCGGAAATGGATCTCGCATGGCTCGTATAAATGCCGAGACAAGAACACGTTGTCGCACCTGCGGATGCAAATGTGGCGCAATCTTGCCCAAGCACACTGTAGTATTGGTGCGTATGCCGCCCTGATCATCACGCGCCTGCAAGCGCGCAAAATGACGCAGCACCTCCACATTCAGATTGTTATAGTTCAGTTTCGGCGCCAAATGGATGATAGATTTGACCGTCTGCTCGCGTATGGTCGCGTTTGTGTCCAGGAAGCCATGTGCCACTTGTGGAAATATCTGATCATTGACCACAGGTGGCTGCAGATGTGCAATAAACAAATCCAGTTGCTGCAACAAACGGGAGCGAGTCACGCGATCCGTTGACGCAAACAGCTTCACCACGCAGGGCACAATACGCTTCTGATACTCCAGCTCATCCAGCAGTTTGCCCAACTATGTAAAGCAGAGATTTGTTTAACATGTGGGCTTGAATTGTTGATGATATCAATTAGAATACCTTAAACATGGGCGCCAGCACAGCGGAACCCGCATCACCATACTCGTAAGCCGTTATCAGTTGTGGAAGTATTTTATGTCTACAAACATTATCGGGAAAGTTCTCCAGATGCGTCGTTAAGCCGCTAAAGAAACGATTCTTCTCCGCCTTGTCCTTAATCTGAATTTCCTCCAGAAACAGCAGCGTGTCCACCAAATCATTTTTAAAGAAACCGCCTGGCTTGCGACAGCGCGTTATAATATCCGCCGGATTTGGTCGATTCGATGGCGATGCACCCACCAGCTCACAATAAAGCGATTGCAGCGATTTGGGTATGTGTTCAATGTCCTTCAGATTGGAACGTTGCTTCAGCACGCCATTGAAGGCCTCCCACACGAGACAGCCCAGGCCCCACATATCCACAGAGCTATTGAGCGAAAAGAAATTTTAATGAATATGGATGAAATTCTAAAATTATTAAGGGACAATTTTAATTTTTTATATTTTTAGTCTTCAGCTAAGACATAATAACTTTGAGGCTGTTCTAACATTATTAAGGGACAATCCTAATCTTTTACATTTGCTGAAGCAATTCTAATATTATTAAGAGAGTATTAATTATTATTCTAATTTTGTATATTTATATTTCCTACCATTTGGTTGCTGCTTTGAGCTTGCTCTGATCATTCTTCTCGGGCGCATCGTAGACCTCCAGTGTAACGGGTATTTTAACTGGTGGCATTGGATTGCCATCGGCAGCAGCGACATATTCCAAACTGCCCAGTTTCCATTCGCCGGATGCATTGACAAACACCGACCAGGCGGAGACATTGTTGTGCCGCAAATTGCCATCGTTATTGAGAAAGGAGAGAGCACGCTGTAATCATTGAGATAGAATTCAAAATAAAGTTGTGCATTAAATAAATATTTTGTGAAGCTTGCCGTTATTTGAAAGATGCCCCAGGCGAGATAGAGGCCCTTCTGTACATTGTCTGTGGCTAGTTTTGTGAAATATGTGCCCAAGGGATCCACCGCCTCGGTGGCCACATACAACATCTTGTCCGTTTCCAGCGAGTCCAGATATTGTAAGATGCTTGGGTGACGCAACGTTTTGAGACGCTTCAGCGATGCCTTGGCCAGTTCACATTTTGTATCGGAACCGCTGCGTATATCATACACGAAAACGGACACCTCCTCGAGGGTGTTCTTGCGCTTGGCCTTGTGCAGTGTCCATATGGAATAGTTGTCGAAGCCAGCGACTGGTTCGCCAATGTCATATGGAAAATCTTTGGAGGAGTCGCGCGAGAAGAACGACCACATCATGTGTTTTGCTCGACGGCTCAATATTTTGTTACGTCCGGTGACAAACAGCTAACAAAATCAGCGACAACACACTCACACACACTAGCGCAGTCAAGCACGCACACACAGCTGTTGCTGTCTATGTTACTGTTGACGAATTGCTTCAGCTCAGCAGAAGAGATGCGCGCTGCAAAGTGGGAGATAGAGTGAGCCAGAGAGAGAGAGGGGATGGATGTTAACATTAATGAGTATACACCAGCAGCAACACAATTACGTACTATTTTTCAGTTTTGCTTTTATCGTCGTATCCTTACGTTTGACAGCTGTTATCGTTTACCGTTATTGCACTTAAGCGGATTTATCAACAATTCACCTGCCCATACACACGTACGCACACACACACAACACACACACACTCTTTTTACACCACTGTTATTCTCTTTCTATGCTGAGCAGCAACAATTTTTCAACATACTTTCGGTTGGGAAATCGAAATCGTTTCGAGCTAAACGCAAAATTAAAGACTAACGCGTTTCTTGTTGCACTATGTTACATTATAAATAATCGGCTGAGCTTGATGGAAGTTAAATTCTTTAATTATTTCTAAACTTTTTCCCGAGTACGTCAGCTTTTCGCTTCTTCTTTCGTGGGCTGCTTTAGTGATGATACTCCAGCAAAGGGGTGCACAATCGACTAGATGAGCAGCTGACTTAGAATATGCTATCGATTGCTAACATTATTAACAACTGAAAAAAAAAAACTGAAAGCATCTAAGCAATTTTGTAATATGTAAATTAATATTAAAATATTAAAATTATTACTACACAACATACTCTTCACTTTTGTTTTGCTTGCAATTTGAAAGTGCTAGACATTTGCCATTCACAGCGATTGCCATCAGTCACCACAGCACACTTGACAGCTGAACAGTGTGGCAAGGCCTTACCCTGTGTTATAACATTCGTCTCGCTGCCAACTTCACGCAGGTAAATTTTCGCTGTTCGTTCGCAGGTATTTTGTGCTAATATTTTGTGCAGGAACTTCAACAGCAACACAGGATGATGATGCAACGTAGTGCAATCTTGCTGCCTCTGGCTGTTGAAGCCACCCTTGTGGCTCAGCAGCAACGTGGCATGGCCACACTGAAGGCCATCTCCATTCGCCTCAAATCGGTAAAGAACATCCAAAAAATTACGCAATCAATGAAGATGGTGTCCGCTGCAAAATACTCCCGTGCTGAGCGTGATTTGAAGGCGGCGCGTCCCTATGGCGTGGGTGCTCAACAATTCTTCGAGAAGACCGAAATCCAAGCGGATGGTGCGGCCGAGCCGAAGAAGCTTTTGATCGCTGTGACTTCGGATCGTGGCCTGTGCGGTGCTGTTCATACCGGTGTTGCTCGTCAGATTCGTGGTGAATTAGCTCAAGACGATACAAACACCAAGGTGTTCTGTGTGGGCGACAAGTCACGCTCCATTCTCGCGCGTCTCTATAGCAAGAACATCCTGATGGTGGCCAACGAAATAGGACGATTGCCACCCACTTTCCTGGATGCCTCGAAGATTGCACATGAAGTGCTGTCCACCGGCTACGATTATACTGAGGGCAAGATCTATTATAATAGATTCAAGTCTGTGGTGTCGTACCAGTGCACCGCACTGCCAATCTACAGTGGACCCACTGTCGAGAAGTCGGAGAAACTGGCCGTTTACGATTCGCTCGATAGCGATGTGGTTAAGAGCTATCTGGAGTTCTCGCTCGCCTCGCTCATCTTCTATACGATGAAGGAGGGCGCCTGCTCTGAGCAATCGTCTCGCATGACTGCCATGGACAATGCCTCGAAGAATGCCGGTGAAATGATTGAGAAATTGACTCTCACATTCAACCGCACCAGACAGGCTGTCATCACTCGTGAGCTGATTGAGATCATCTCCGGTGCCGCTGCCCTCACATAAGAAGTGAAACTCGACTACACTCCAGTTCGAGCCGCAGCTCCAGATTCAACGATCCTAAATACACCAAAATAACCGATTCGAAGTCGCCAGAGCTGCGAATATTGAAATGATTAATAAAATCTTATAAATATCTGAGATAAAAACACAGAATAAATAGCGTGGAAACGAATTATTGCAATTTTTAGTTAAATACATTGTTCGCATTAAAAAAACATAGTTTACAGTTATTTAAGTGCATTTTAAACCTCAATATTTGAGAATTTGGATCGACAAGAGATTGAAATTTATTGGTTGAAAAATAGTTAAATGTATTCTTCGTATAATTTCAGAAACCCAAATTTTGAAAACATCCCTTAACAACTATGGAATCGTGGCGAACACGTTAAGGCCTGAGCCTGAGTGTGATAAACCCGGAAAACTATCTATTATATAGACTAGCACATATTTTGTAGCATATTCAGTATATAGGCGCCTATATCTTCATCCTGGTTGGTCCAGGTGATCAGTAATGTCT
Source organism: Drosophila paracracens (assembly GCA_035044025.1). NCBI lineage: Eukaryota > Metazoa > Arthropoda > Insecta > Diptera > Drosophilidae > Drosophila > Drosophila paracracens. The sequence continues at coordinate 3,571,517 of JAWNMN010000435.1, read as the reverse complement.
TTTGCTTGGGATCCTTTTCGTCCTCCTCCACATTGATCTCAACGCTTTCAACGCTTATGGCGCCACTCTCCTGCAGCACGACAGTCCAACCCGTTAGCTTCTCATCGAGCAGCAATTTGAGTTTCTCGCTGGTGCGCATCTTTGGTCCCGGATCATCCATTTTGACCTTGGAAGTAAAGCGCATCACATGCCGATTGATGCCGATCTCCTTGAGGGCATCTGTCAGATTTTGCAACATAATACGATTGTCCTTCATCACCAGAATGCCATGAATGAGACGTCTGCGCTTCGGATCTGGTGGTTGGGCATTGAAGGCGCGTGCCTCCGCCTTGAGCAGCGATATCGAAGCATCCACGGGAATTTTAACGGGCGTGGAGATCACACATGTCTCCCCATTCGCCGGCATATACGTCTCCAGATTGAACTCATCGCGTATTTTGGCGCGCAGGAATTTCATCTTCTCCGCCTCGCCGTGCACGAGCATCACGTGCTTGGGCTCACAGTTCTGGATGAGCTGCATAATACCTGAAATTAATTTAATATTAGGCTTATAGTTGTGGCAACTCATCAGTCAAGTAGCAGAAGAAGACATAAGAAGTTTTGCCAATGGTTTCTATTGTTTGTTATAGTTGCGCCCAGTTCTGCTAACTGCTAGATCAGCTAAAAAGGAGCTGCCCAGGGTGCCTAATCTCTGCAGCAGCAAGTCTTTAGGAGATTCCTCTTCTTCATCTTCATTATGAAATTTGAAGTCTACTGACAATGGCCAGTTATGGCGATAATTAATGCGATGTAGTTTAGCTTAAAACTGCGTTGAAATTTGGAAGCATTATAGTGGAATTAGTTTTTTCCACTTATAGGGCTATTTGTTCGATTACAGGGCATCTGCTAGTCGGGTAAGAGGATCACTTCACTTACCCTTGGCATCGGCATGTGCTGAGAAGCTCATGTACTCCACTGCCATTTTGACCTCGACAACTTGACGATTCTCGAACTCGACTTTCTTGGCACCGCCGAGAATCTTGTTGCCCACAGTGCCCTGGACACAGTAGCCGGGCATGATGACCATGTTGTTCTCGTTGGGCGCCCACTTCTTGAAGATTTGCAGCGATAGGCCGGCGTGCAGCATGCCAGGTGTGGCGAACACAACCATCGCACCGGGATTGTCAATATAGGCCTTATCGAAGGGTTTTATGTGCTTGAAGTCGAACATGTTGCGATGCACAAAAGTCTTGCGAATCTTCTGATTTGTCCACGTGATGAACATTTTGTAGTATGTATTTGCCTTCTCTGTGAGGCCAAGAGCAAAGTAGATGGGATATTTTAGGTTCATGCGCTCCCAATACGTCTCCAGCAGGATGCACAATTCCTGTGCACGGCCCAGAGCAAAAACTGGGATCAGCACTTTTCCGCCCTTGGCGACACATTCGTGCACCTTCTTGAGGAAATCCCTCTCCCGGCAACGCTTCGAATCTCGTATTGTGGTTGCATACGTGCTCTCCGAGATCAGCAAATCCGGCCGGCATTTATCAATCCAGGCGGCACCCAAATGTCGATCTGGCGTCATATTATAATCGCCGGTATACACCACACTCTGTGAGCCAACCTTGATCCAGAACATGGCGGCGCCGAGAACATGACCAGCATAGTATGCTTTAATCTCGAGATCTGTGTCGACCATCATGCTCTGATGCAAGGTGACGGGAATCACTTTCTTCATGCAATCCTTGATCATTTGCGTGGTAAAGAAATTTGATTCACCCTTGCGCTCCACTGCCACTTTGCGCATATCCTCGAGCAGAATGGGAGCTATCGCCTTTGTCGGATGAGTCATGTAAATGGGGCCCGCATAGCCAACTATCTCCGACATATACGGCAGAGCGCCACAGTGATCTATATATATAGAAGAATTATAGATCCATTGCCAGACACATGCTTACCACTCACCTAGATGAAAATGGGATATGATCACGCAATCGATGTGACTAGTGATGGGTCCTTCGGGCACAATGTACGAGAAATCCGGAAAGCGTCTCTCATCGTTGTAGCCCATATGCATGCCACAGTCGAGCATTATGTTTTTGCCGCCCATCGATAGCAGCAGGCAGCTGCGGCCCACATCCTGACCAGCACCCAGTGGCGTTATTTTAATGTCGGGCATTTCGAGTGCATTCGCTGTAAATGTTCAAATCGCAATAGATCCTCTTCAAAGCCAGCAGCCATCTGTTTTCGCCGATTTGTGATAACACAGAGTTGCCACTGATTCTGTTGATGTTATCTGCGTATGTTATTTGTTACACATGTGCAGTTCTTCGTTAAGTGAGGAGCAATGCAGCAAAGTTTCTTATTAATGGTTTTTAGTCAACATCTAAATATATACTTAAATTATTATTGTCTATATTATTATTTTAAAAATGTAACATATGTTTAAGTTTTTCAAGTGAAAGGTAATTTAGCAGTAGGGCTTTTTATTTTATTTGCGCACTTTACAAAATCAAATAACGACTGTTTTACATTTAACATTGGCATGGTAACAACAGTGATGTAATGTAAACACTTATGTTATCTTTAATGTTATTGTTTTGTGTTGTGACAAAAGCGAAGATCTTTTTTTTATTATCAAAATGCCCGATTCGTTGGAGGATGCAGATCCTTCGACAGTATCGCTACGCATCTGTTTGGAGGGGCATGCCAATGCGCTGGCCCTGAACAAGGAACACAATCAAATTGCCGTTGCCGGGCGCAGCTGTAAGTCAAACATTTCATTCTGGAGATATAAATTCTTAAAAGGATTCCTTTCAGTGCTCAAGGTGTATTCAATCGATAGCGATGGCTTCACCGAAGTCTGCAATATGCGTGGTGGCAAAAACCAAAATCTCAGCTACTCCTCCAATGATGTCGCATGGAGCACACTGGATAGCAATATTTTAGCGACGGCCGCAACGAATGGCGTCGTTTCCGTCTGGGATCTGTCCAAATTTGGACGACAAAAGCAACTGCTGGTCTACAACGAGCACGAACGCACCGCGCACACAGTCACCTTTCACAGCACTGAGCCGAATATCCTTATCTCCGGTTCACAGGATGGCACCATCAAGTGCTTTGACATCCGTTCCGATACGTCGGTCAATACGTATTTCAGTAACTCGGAATCGGTGCGGGATGTGAAATTTTCACCGCATTCGCAGAATATATTTTCGGCCGTATCGGAGAACGGCACTGTTCAGCTGTGGGATATGCGAAAGTGGGATAAGTGCATGGTGCAATTTACGGCGCACAGTGGACCCATCTACACCTGCGATTGGCATCCCACACGCAATTGGCTGGCGACGGGCAGTCGTGATAAACAGATCAAGGTGTGGAATATGGATGGACGCGCCAGCCTCGAGTACACCATACACACCATCGCTGTTGTGGGTCGCGTTAAATGGCGGCCCGAACGCACGTACGTAAAATAATTCAAAATAATCAATTTCTCATTTTAATGTTGATTTCTCTTTAGTTTCCACATAGCCAGCTGTGCTCTGGTGGTGGATTACAGCATTCATGTTTGGGACATACGTCGTCCCTATATACCGTTTGCCTCGTTTAATGAGCACACCAATGTGACTACAGATATTGCTTGGCAGGGCAGCGATTCGCATTGCTTGCTCTCCACGAGCAAAGATTCCAGCATTTATAAGCATGCGTTTAAGGATGCCACACGTCCGGCGCTGAGTGCCAATGCACAGGGTGCCAGTTTTGGGCGACACGGCGATATATCCTTCGCTAACAAGATCAAGGAATATACAATCAAATCGAGCGGCAGCTCCAATACCAAAACTACAAATTTTATGTGAGTTTGCAGCAAATTTTGTACTCTTGTTCCATTTCCTTATTTAAATATGTATTTTAGAAGTCGCCGCAAGTCCACTGTGCCGGGCAACATGCAGTTCCATCTGGACCATTCCAAGATGTATATGTTTATGCTTAAAAATTCGGTAAGGAAAGCAGTCGAATAGAAAGTTTATATATTTCTAAATCTAAATCCCACAGAACATGGCCTCGGGCTCAGATTATCCGGCGCATGATGTTACCACAGAGTTGCGAGTGCATGAGTGCTTCATTGGTTGCGCCAAGGAGCTGCTGCTCAGTGGCAAGAAGCTGGCCGAGCTGTGTGAACACAACGCAGACATCTCCCGCAAATATGGAAAACATAATGTAACAATTATTTCCGTTGAGCTTCACCTGTATTAACTAAGCCTTTCCACCTAGGCCACCACTCTGTGGAACTTCATCAAGCTGTTCTATGGCACCAGTCACTTTGAGCCACCGTTCGAGCATCGCTCATCCTTCTCCAATCAAAAGAATCCGATGAGTTCACGCCGTGCCACACAAGTGGCCAGCGATTGGGCGCCCCATGAGCAGGGCCAGGAGCTGAATGGCAACAGCCAGGAGACACAACATGAGGCGGCCGATGCCAGTGAGGATGGCGATGAGCTGGGTGGCGGTGGTAAACAGCATCCGCCTCCAACCAGCTCAGTCATACTCTCCGAAACGCAAATCATTAGCGAGATTACGTTTGACAATTTTGAGCTATTGCGCAACGGATTCATTTACGTTGGCCCAGCGGATGTGACTAAAGAACTCGCATTCCCGGACACCGCACTACATCATGATGTGCAAGCAGCGCGTCCACAGCTGGACATAAAGCCTTCCGATCACGAAAAGTCACCGGTGAGTTGAGCAATGGCTAAAACTAGCTGCTGTTTAATTAAGTCTCTGCTCTTTTTTAGCCACCACATGTGCCGAGCATATTAAAGGTCAGCCATGTGCCACCGATACCCATGTGGGAGCCGCATCAATTTGTGGCGGATGCTTTAATGCTGCAGAACGATGTTGGCGATGTGCAAACGGCTTTGATTGTTCTCATTGTCTTGGGCGAGGCACGCAAGCTGCTGCCTATTGAGGATGCTGTGGTGGTAAACTCGATTCCTATTTGAATACCCTGTAACCTATATTAATGGCTATTGCCTGCGCACAGGGTATCGTGCCAGCACTCGTTATTTAATCTCCTGCGTCACTCTTTCTTTTAGGAGCACTGGTTTCACACCTACGTCGATCAGCTGCATCGCTATGAGCTCTGGAACGAGGCCTGTGAGGTGATCAATCGTGCTTGGGTGCGATCCGTGCGCCAGTTGAATCAACAATCCACCGTCATGCACACCAATTGCGGTGAGTGTGGACGACCGCTGGGCGGGAATGTGGGCTGGTATTGTGACAAATGCAAATCGATGCAGTCGGCCAAGTGTTGTGTCTGCGGTCTGATTGTGCGTGGCGTGTATGCCTGGTGTCAGGGCTGCTCACACGGCGGGCACATTGAGCACCTGCAGCAATACTTTGCCAAGCACTCGAAATGCCCCAAATGTGGACATCTCTGCGCATTTTCATGACACGCGGAGAAGCCTTAAGTGGAAAGCAAATGTGATGCCAAAATAATAATGCGATTTCTAGCAAATTCAATTCCATGAAAACCATTAAAATAAAACTTGTTAGCCTTATTTGTTAATTAGTAATTACAACACATAGTACACATATTTATATATATATATTTTTGTAGTAGAAGATTAGGGCTATTTGATGAACGTGCTCTTGAAGGGCAATATAACGACAACCTTTCATTTTGAGGTGTACGCATTCAGTAGCAGAAAGGAGAGAAAAAATTATAAAATTGAGAGTTCTGTAAGAATTAAAAAAAAGAGTAGAGCACAACCAATGTGTGTTGTCTTAGCCATATATAACTAAATAGTATGTACTTTGTGGTCCATAGGAAACACAAAGACACCACCGCCAGCCAGCGCTGTCCAAAAATCCATGCGCCAAGCGCAATGAATTGGTTTGAATGTAATTGGCAACCAAATGGCTTTCATTCTATGTTCAAGTCCATTTGATTGTGTTGTTTACATTGCGCCTCGCGCAGTTTGTGTAGCTTTAGGTTGAGGATTATCCTAAAGCTTGGATTTTCGAGCAGCGTTGGCGGCTAATTGTCAAGAGGCAAATTCGAGGCTCACAGTTTGGCAAGCGTCGCCCGAGGAGGCGGCAACGATTGAAGCCGTATTGCGCTTTAATGCAGCCGGATCTTCATCGTAGCGTATAGTCATAGAGTTGGAGTTGCCAGGTATGAGCACATAGCCCAAAGTCTCATAAAACTTGATAAGCTTGTCCTTGCAGTCCAGCGACATTTTGTAGCAGCCCAGTTGCTCTGCCAACAGCGATACGGTTACCACAATGCTGCAAGGGAAGGCACAGCTTAGATTTTATTTAGCTTATATTCTCATGGAGCAGTTGAACTTACAGTTTGCCCAGCTGCTTGCCACGATAGGAGTCATTGACCACCACATCCTCCAGGCGACCGCGCTGCAAAGAAAATGCTGTATGAGATCGTTGCTGGGCTACTTAAAATAAGATATTATAATGTTCTCAAAAGTTCCGTTAACATAAAATATATAATCTTTATCACTAACAAATAATCCGTGTTTTTCTTTGATGTTATTCCTTAACCTACCACTGAACAATTGTGTATAAATTTGCGTTCAACGATGAGCGAGGCGGCGCCAATGATCTCGCCCTTCCGCGTATCCTCGATGACGGTGACAAAGTAATCACCGCTGGCCTTCATCTGCGAAAAGCGTGCTGCAAATACGGACAACAATGAATTTCACCTGAAAGTGCGCCCAATCCAAATACTAAAAACTCACTCAGAAATTGTGTACGTGATACATTTCCGACTTCGGTGAGCTGTGACAACAGCTGCAGGAAACCCCGATCATAGTCCGTATCCTTGAGAGGACGCACCTTCAGCCAGGACTCACCCGGATTGGCAGCGGAGATAAAAGGCTGGAATTTGGCGGGGCTGCGATGAAAATCGAGTTTCAGCAGCACATTCGGATCATACAGATATGTCTCTTGCTGAAATTGAGTAGAGAGAGGCCATAATAATTAGTTTATAACGTTCAATTAATTGCGACACAAATATATCTACCACATATTGCACCATTTTGAAAGCCCACCAAACAAAGTAAGAAAAAGGCCAACGTCAGCAAACGACGCTGATTGAAGCACAAATGTAAGCAGTCAGATAACAAGAGGTAGGCGAAGACAGACACCAAACTGAAGTCACTAGCAGGAACGGGAATAAACAACTGGTTTCATGCAATGCTGTCACTTTCGATACTAGACTGGTTTTTCTATACCCTGTACCCCTTAAAAATGGGGTAATTAAGGGTATTGTGTGCTCGTATGCGATAGGCAGAATGAAGTGAAAAATTATGAACTATGTATAAAATATAAGATAATATTTGACGAAGGAGATATCTGTGAGCCCATAAGACAAGTTATATATATTCTTATATTCTTACATAGACCATTTATGATTATCGTATATTTATGTTCTCTCAAACGAACATTTCAAATATTACCTACTTCGACAGGGTATGTCTAGTGGGTCGATCTATCTTTAAATTATTATCTATTTAAGTTTTCTCATACCTATGATTGTTATCAATCCATGTTCTCTCAAACAAACATTTCACTTTCCACTCACTTCGTACGTAATCAACTTATCTATTTATGTTTACCCATACGAACATTTCACTTTTTTCTCAATTCGTATATAATAACTTCTTACAACTTATAATAAACAACTTGTCGCAGGGTATCTTCCAGTCGATCGGTCTACATATTTACTCGTGGATACTATTTATTTATGTATTCTCATACAGACATTTCACTGTCTGCCCACTTCCTATTTAAGTAATTAGCTCTTAACAGGGCATCTGCTAGTCGGGCATTCTCCAATAGAGCACTCCCAACTTGTTGTCTTTGGTAAATTGTATTTTGAAAATATTAATTTTTCAACGTCAGCGCAAACCGGTAAAATGCGTAAATGCCGCGTAGCTATCCACATTCCATGTCTTTATCGATTGGCATTTGTTGTCTGTTTGCTATGAACAGGATTATATTCGCTACCAAGTCAAGGTCGCATCCAAATGGGGGACTCAACTGCCACGTGGTCACGTTGTTGGCTAATATTTTGTCAACTTGTTCTGCTTTATTTATACTCACCATATTTTAGTTGTGCCTAATATTTACAAACTGATAAAAGGAACAGAAACAACAACAGCATCCACACGCTGCTGAGACGGAAGTATTTTCTGTGCAGTTATCAACTTAACTTTGAAGAACCGCAGGCAAACTGAGACAAATCGGAAGAGAGCGAGAAAATATTGCGAATGCCTGCGAGCAACAGCAGGCGCTAATTGGCTGTAGAGTGGAACAAAGACTGCTGAAAAGTATCGAAGCAGTTTCAAACTGAACTGAAAATAAAAAAGACATAAGGCATATTGAAAACTGCAGTATCAGTTGTATTTAATAGACAACGGCACACATATGTGACCCTGAGATGTGAGCAACTGTAAACATTTGAACAGCTGATGTGTGAGGGAGAGAGCAGCAAGAGAGAGCCAATTGGGCTAAAATCGAGCAAATAGCAACTGTTGAAGCAAGCGTAAGGCAAATTGCACTTACAGCTATTTTTAATAGAGAGAACTAAAAAAAACCTTAATATTTTGTTCTCTCTCCATTGCATCAGCTGATTAAAGAGAGCGCGCCAAAAGAGAGATTTAAAACAAAAAATGTGCAATGCATTTATTTCAACGCATACATATTACAATAAAATTAAATAACGTTTGCTGTTACGTGGCTACAATATATTTAGGCGTTTTATACATTTCGTAAGCGAATTCTTCGCGATGACTGGGATCGTATTCCAAGCCAACATAATCGATCTCCAGGCCAAATGGACCATCCATGCCCTTTTTGGCAGCCACCGAGAAACCAAAATGCGTCACACAATTCAATGCGATGGCATTCTGGCGATCTTGGACGCGACCTTTCGATGACAGAAAGAACTTGGAGAAGGGTATTTTGGCTATCTGCCAGTGTGGACCGCCGCGTGTATATAGCACATAATGATAGATATCATTCCACATGAGATCGAAATAGCCCTCGGTGTGCAAATTAATCAGGTAACTGCGTCCATCTCCCCGAACCTTCATCACAAGCATATTGTACTGCGTCCAGTCGTAAGTCGATTCACGCTTGAATGATTTCTGTATGCGAAAAAAATATATTTGAAGTATTTTATTTATTATTGTTGAATTTCTCTACCCACTCTCACACGCTTGGTGCGTATATTTGCGTAACCTGTCCGCTTAATGATGCCATCCTTGGTGTGTTGCGAGCTGACCTCGCCATGAAAGAGTCCTGCGCCCGCAGCGCTCAACTCGAGCGTCGCTGTGCTTTTGCCCTCGCCGTGATCCGCGTCCGTTGTCACCGTCCATTTGTCGAGCACATCGGGTGCTTTAAAATCGAACACAATGTCCGTTTCACCTGGTCGAAATACCAGTATTGGATCACTTTCCAACTTCTCTTTGACCTCCTGGCGCCACAGCTTCATCTCTTCTTTGAGATCACGAAATCCATCGATAATGAGCTGCTTTTTCGATGGTTCCGGCAGTTTGGTTTTGTAGCCGGATTTCTTTTCACGCTCCCAGAAAGTGCGCTGCACGGCAGTCGTGTGAATTTTTGATGCTGCTGGCAGCCAGCAACTTATCCGTTGCGTTTGTCTCACCAAACAGTGCATTTTAACATATTTTTTCCAAGAAAAATAACAATTATTAAAATGCAATCAAACAACGTAACAATTATCAGCTGTGCATTCTGCCATTCACATTGAGACGCCGACACAGTGCTCGTTACAAAGATAAATGTGAATGGCATATGCAAATTTGTTGTGTTTGTTTTTTATTATCGCCTGCAGAAGTGCAAAGTTCTTTTAATTGCAAACTTCAGTTACAATGAAACTCCAAGATGTGGAAAAGTGTGCACCCAGCAGTGATTGGAATGTGCTTTATTGGGTGCTGGGCAGCATTCTAATGCCCATAGCCTTACCACTGGCCATAATGAATTTGTGGCAAAGTTTTCGCGCCCAGAAATACCGTAATCAGTTGCCGGGAAAGGTGACAAATTGTGAATTATGTGTATGATGTATGCTAATAATTAATGAACACATTCACAGGTTGTGCTTATTACGGGAGCCAGTTCTGGGTTGGGTGAATCCCTGGCCCATGTTTTCTATCGCGCAGGTTGCAAGGTGATCCTAGCTGCCCGTCGAGTCGAGGAGCTGGAGCGTGTAAAGAAGGATCTACTGGCACTAGATGTGGTAAGTAGTGTAAAAGTTCTTTAATACGTTTGTATTAACAAAAGCGTTTTCAGAATCCCGCATATCCGCCCACGGTTTTGGCTTTGGATCTGGCTGAACTTAATACGATACCCGATTTTGTTAAGCGCGCCTTGGCGGTTTACAATCAAGTCGATATACTGATTAATAATGGTGGCATTAGCTTGCGTGCTGATGTTGCCTCAACGGCTGTTGATGTGGATCTTAAGGTTATGTTGGTTAACTATTTCGGCACCGTGGCGTTGACAAAAGGTATACAATTAAAACCACTTACAAAATTAATTTTATTACCCAGCTTGTCTCTCTCCATTTAGCCCTATTGCCTTCCATGGTCAAAGGTCGAAGTGGTCACATTTGTTTCATAAGTTCGGTGCAGGGAAAGTTTGCCATACCGCAACGTGCCGCTTACTCCGCCTCCAAGCATGCAATGCAGGCCTTTGCCGACACACTGCGTGCAGAGGTGGCAAGCAAAAATATTGCTGTATCCTGCGTCAGTCCTGGTTACATACGCACACAGCTCTCGATGAATGCCCTAACAGGAGCGGGCGACAACTATGGCAGTTAGTAGACAACTATTCATATTCTTTCGCCAGTTACTCATAAAAATTTTCATTTTGTAGAAATGGATGAAGCTACGGCTAAGGGCATGTTGCCTTCAAAGCTGGCGGAGCGCATATTGCAATGCATCCTGCGCAAGGAACCCGACATAATTGTCAGCGATTGGCAGGCCAAGATTGCCTACTATTTACGTCATTTGTTACCTTCCGTATACTTTTGGATTATGGCCAAACGCGCCTTGAAATTGGAAAACGCCAATAAGAAAGCTAATTAAATCAAAGGTTTATCATTAAGTTTTTAGTTTTGTTTTTTTTATTGTTATTTGAATTTTGCTTGAAATGAGAAAATTATAAAATATCGCGATGCGTGTGCTATGAGTTAAAAATTAGTTACGTTTTCATAATATCGCTTTTGTAATGATAATATTAATAAATTAAATAATTAGTGTAATCATACCATTAATGTTAAGTACAACTTAAGTGTCACACATTTGCTCTCTATTTTTTGTTCGCAACTTATAATACGATATACCAATTATTCTTCTTAAATTATGCTTGTTTTCATTTACGGCTTTTGAATTGAAACGCCTTATTAATTGACGACAGAAATACTTTTCATTCGTGATACGATCTTTGACAACATTTATTAACTACGGGGGACCGGATCTCTGCGAGGGGCTTGTAATATGTATTCTTTAAATTCATTTAGCTAAATTATAAAAATATTCGTTATGAATTCAACGAAGTGGGTGCAAAAACCTTTATAAAAAAAATTACATTAAAAAAAATAATTACAATTGAGGTACACACACAGATTTTAAAATCGTTTTGCAGTTTTACAAATAATTATTACATATATATATAGATATATATTTATATAGTTTCAAAATCAATAAATTTCTTATGTACAATACACAAAAATGGTTCACTTCGCGCTAAATAGTCTTTTTCATCCACGCTCAAAATACTTTTTACCTATGCTTAGATAATAATTCTTTGCATTTATTTATATACAGTACATAAACATTGGCCATTTTTTTTGCTTTTTTTTTTTTTTTTTTTGGTAATTTTAATGATATTGCCGATAACGTTGACGTTTAAAAAAGAATCTGCGCCTTGTATAGTTTCATATTTAAATAGTTATCATAGGTATTCGCTTTACTTTCCTATTGTTAAGACAAACTTAAAGCTACAATTTCGATTTCTCTTTTTTCTTGTAATTTTTAATAAGCATTTCAAAGCGATTGTCGCGTACTTTTTTTGTTTTTCGTTTTGTTCGTTTTTCGTTTTACTTTTCCGTTTCATAACTTGCCTACGCGCTTACGTTAACTGTCGGTCTGTAGTTTTGTTTTTTTTTTTGTTTTTTTATAGGTTGATCATTTGAGCTGAGCTTATGTATCTATATGTCTATTAATGCGTTGTACATTCCAAAAAAATATACCCAAATGCTCATAAAAATTGCACGCCCCGCTAAAATATTGTACCAGCCATACAAATGCAAATATATATCAGAACTGTACGCAATTTTCAAACGTCGATTTTTCAACACATTACATTTACAAACTACTATGCATGGGTATTTTTCCAATTTGTTAGCTTATACGACTACAGTTATTAATTATTATTTTTTTTTTTCTTATTTTGCAAGCCGTTCGCTTTGTTCGATTTATTTGTGATTTGATACGCTCTACGTGACTATGTGTGTATGAATATCGTTAGGTGTTCTTAGTTGTTCTTCATTGCTCTAATTTGTTATTGCATATAAAAACTATTTATCTTTTTCGCTTTGATTTTTCTTATATACACTACTACTAAGAATGGCGCAGGCATTAGTGTGTGCGTGTGGGTGTGTGTTGGTGTTTGTGTGTGTGGGCGTGACTGTGGGCAAGTGGAGCGTGTCTCTGCTAACTGCATTATTAGCAAGTGGAAGTGAGTCTTGGCTAACTGCATTATTAACTTTCTATTTGATTCTGTTGCGACTACTACAAACTACTTTCGATGCATTTTACTTTTGATTTTATTGACAGTTATCGTTGGTTATTGATAGCATATTCTTTTCTTTTTTTTTTTTTTTACTAATTATGCACGTATTGTATATATTTTCTATTTGCAACTGCCCCTGGCTACACACTCTCTCTCTGTCACTGTCTATCTCAACTACAAATCTTAATATCATTTTGATCTTTCGTCTGGGATTAGTATATTCATAAGAGTTTTTTAAAATTTGTTTTGGTTAACTTTTTACATTCATTCGTTACTAAAATAGCACCTTGTATTGTTGTTCTGTGAGTCGAAGTTTATAGATGACAATGGTCGTTGTTCGATACTTTAAGGATTACGATAAAAGATATTCGATTCAGAAGAAACATAATACTGTGTACAAATAAATGTATATATATATATAGAAAACAGGCGCCAATTTTTGGCGAGTAATAAACATGATAACAGTTTGAATGTGTGCAGCAATCGAATCACGATGAATATTACAAATTAGCTATTAATCGATCGGTATCTATTGTAATTCATGCTTTGCGTAATAAAAAATAGTTCAGCAGAGGAGTCAATTAAAAAAGCCATTACAAGGTACAGATCAGTTAGTATGTTGCTGCTGTTGCTTCTTTTAGATAAACATATCGATCGTAGTTCGACAACTGAACACAATTCTTAGGTAATAATAGACAAAAGTACAGTTTATAAGTTATAGTTATAGATCAGATCACGAATACAATACAACAGTTAAATAGTATGTAAAAAGGTACAATGTGCGGTGAGTGCGGCTGGCTTCGGCGGTGACGGTGTTGGTGGTGGTGTCAGTGGTGGGGCGGCATTGGGTGGGTAAGCCTATTTTTATGAGCGTTTTGTTGTGTTACGTGTGGGGTGGGTAGCCATAAGCACGAGCGGTATTAGTGTCTAAGTACAGTGGTCACTCTAAAACTGGAACTGCAGTTATAAAATGCTTATTAATGCATTGATTGACAATCTAAAAAATAGTTCTGATTAAATTATTACTGTAGAAAACGAAATTCCAACCAATTGATATTTGGTGAAGATCGAATGTTCTATGTAAAAACAGATTGAAAGTTATTGAATGAGATAAATATTTTCTGAGATTTAATTATTACTGTACAAATAGAAATTCTTTGCAATTATATTGTTAAAAATCGAATAAACCATATACTAAACTAAATTTCAAAAAAGGTTTTAGAACCTGTTCAGCTTTAGTATTTGATAGTTCCAATTTATGAGTAACTACTGTGAATAGTATTTTATGGTGAGTTTTGAATATGTTTTGCGGGTGTAGTGGGGCGAGGGGGCGTGGCATTCACATATTCAGCAGAAACGGCAAGTTTAAGGCAGTGTAAAGTACACATATATATATATGTATATATATACAAATCTATGTAAACCTATGCGACAATTTGTATAACTAACTTTAGGACTTATCACTTTCACTTGGTTGCTTTTGAAATGAATACGAAACTGATCGCGCTGATCTTAGCTAACCAGATTCTCAACATCGGATACAACCACCTCCAGATCCGAGGGCAGCTCGTTGTCTATTGTTGCAGCTGCTCCAGCTGCAGCTCCTGTTATTGTTGTGGTTGCTGGATTGGAGCGTGCTCTGAAATTATTGAGACTGCGTCGCGCAGCTGGGAGACGCTGCTGCTGTTGAGTGTTGTTGGAGACGGCACTCGTGGAGGCGGACTGTTGCAGTGGAAGGGGCAGCTGTGGCATATTCCCACTCGACGTCGTTGTCGTTGTGCTGCTCGAGGATTGACGCGAAAAGCTTGGCGGTAGCGCCTGCGGTGTTGTCGCCGGCGTCGTTTGACCATTGAGTGTGGCGCGTGGAATGTTGCTGAAACTGTTGCGCGCATTGCGCGTTGGTGGCACAGGAGCTCCTTGGGCCGGCATGGCATTCGAGGCGCTGCTATTTCTGCGCAGATTCGCATTGGAAGTGGAGCGACGTTGTGGTGCGGCTACTGCTGGTGTGGCTGCTGCTGCTGCCGTCCCCATTGTTGGCGGCTCTTTGCCATTTTTGGCTTTCAGATTGAGGCTGCTGCGTTTCTTAGACTTGGCCACGTTCTGGCTAAGATTAATCAGATTCTGTGTGCTGCCAAAATTGCGTGTTAAATTGATGGAGCCACCAGCGGGCTGTGCAGCTTTGCTGCTGCTGCTGCGACGTGGCGCAACCGCAAAGGGATTGTGTGTGGACAGCGAATTGGAGCGACGATACGAGCTGCGTTGTGTCGCAGTTGCAGCTGTTGCAGGTGCAACTGCTGTCTCCAAGCTGGCGCGATTTGAGCTGCTGCCTGGCTTCGAGTTGACATCACTGGGCAGTTCCACATTCTCGTAGCAGTGCTCCGAGGAGTTGCGCGCCGGCGCCGGCGGCTTCAGAGTCTCGTAATTGGGCTCGTTGAGTGTGAGGATTTGATTGTCGTCCTCGGCCTCGTTGCAGAGCAACAGAGCCGTACGCTTGGCGCGCTCTGTATATGCTCCTTTGGACGTGGAAGCCTGCCCAGCGCCGCCACCAGCTCCTCCTCCTCCGCTTGAGCGTGTGATGCTCTTCTGGGCACGTTTGGGACGCGCGCCAGCGCTAACGCCCACCACGTGCGTCTTCACCTTGGGCTTCTTGGAGAGCCGCAGCGAGAACTTGAAGGGCGGCTTGTAGACCACTTGCAGCTTGACCTTCTCATTGGACAGATTGCCCATCGACTTCGTCTTTTGTGGCGTCTTCTGCACCAGTCGCTCGGGCGTCGATTGCGATTTGCTCATCACCTTGCGCACCCGAGAGCTATGCTCCATGTGCGACAAGGGCTGTGCGACAATCGGCGATTCCAACAACCACTTTTGCACCTTGCCGAAGGTGTTGCTGTAATTGTTGCTCGTCGACAGATTGGAGGCATCATCGACGCCAGTCGCATTATTGTTGCGCTGCGAATAGTCGATGATCTCCTTCATGTGCTTGCCCAGCTTCTTGGACTTTTTGGTCTGATCCTCGTCGGCGGCTGTGGCTTTCAGTTTCTTCTTGACCAGCGCCTGTGTTCGAGATGTTTTCTTTGGCTCCACATTGCCGCTGGCCTTGGTTGCGCCACTCGAGCGCACTGCAGCTGTGCCCGCTGCTCCCACGACGGCTGTTCCGGTGGCCAGGCCAGTTGTTGACTTCTTGCTGCGCTCGCCGCGCACCTTCTTCTTGAATGGGACTTTGGTGCGCACCGCAGTGTGCACAATGACACCATTGTTGTTCTCTGGCAGACGCACCGTTTCCGTCGTCGAACTGTGGATGATGGTTACCGATTTAAGCTTCAGATTCGAGCGTTTCGCCAGTAGCTTTATGCTCATTATCTGTGGAAAATTGCATAGCATTAGTAAAATCAGGAAAACTAAGTTTGCTTTGCGGTTTAAGTATGTTTTGCATGAGTTCAAGCCTAAATGCGCTCTAAATTAGCTTAGTCATCAACGGCAGATGGGCGTTTAGTTAATTTCTGTTTACTGGATTCGTTTCGGGGTTCATTGACATTGGTCTCACCCTCACCATCGCCCTGGGCCTGCTCTTTGGCCTCAAGCTGATCCCTCAGCATACATGTAACCACACGCATTAACTTTGTCAAACAAAAAATCAGGTCAAGTTTAAGAAACACATTCAAAAACAATTTTCACCATCCAACAACATGTTTACAAGAACTTCAATCTTAAATCTTTTAAACTGCAACTTTTGGTTGGTGAAAATTTGACTAAATTTGAATTGAACACTAAATTTGCTTTACATACCAGCAGCAGGAAGACGCCAATGGCTGCCAGAGCCACCGTGTACCAATGATGTTGCATCCACTTCTTGAAGGTGGCAATGCTCTCCTCAGATAGCAGCAGCTTGCGCAACGTGGCCAATGGACCCGATGGATCCACCTCGCGACACTTTTGAAAGACATCGCAATAGCTGCAAAGCGTACACAAATTAGTAATTGAAGCGTTTGCTTAAATTTAATATAAATACCCATTGTAGTCATTGCAGGGAGTGCCCGGCTTGGAGTACATGTCGGGCACATCGAAGGGCGCCTCGTTCCACTCGAATGAGCTGCGGCAGGGACTCTCCTCGCCGGGCAGCTTGCAGCAGAGCTCGCACGACTTGATGCGATCGTCCTGCGGACCGGGAATGCATTGGCACGACTCCAGGCCATATGCCAGACAAATACTGCCCGTGCAATCGCCCATGTAGCACACAAACTCCTTGTTGCAAATGGTCTTGTTAGGCTTGTTGACCGACGGCGGACACTGGGGCACACGTCCATCGCAGAAGGAGGGATCACGACAGCCGTTGTCATCGCGACACTTGTCGCCAAACTTCACCTTGCAATCGGTCGTGCAACACGGTCCCTGCGACGGGCTGCAACGTGCATGCGGTGTCAGGGTGCAGGGTGTTTCATCGAGATGCGGTTGCCTGGACATGGGAAAACAGCACGAATCCTTGCAATCCTCCTCCCAGCCGCAGTCGCATTGCTCGCCGGGCTCCACAACACCATTGCCACAAATGGAAGACTGTGGCTCCGTGAAGCAGCCCTTCATCGAACGCGCCTTGGCATTCAGCACGGGCTCAATGGACTTTAGCGAACAGGCGCTAAACTTATTGTTGTTCTTCTTGTCGCCCGAAGTGGCGCGTGCGAACATGATAAAGTTGCCATCCTCGCCACCAGGCGTACACTGCTCCGGATCGTGCTGTTGCGAGGAGTTACATGATGAAGATTTATAGGTAAAGGGATGGAAAGGCAGGGTATACTCACCGGTGAGCCAAAGTTGTGGCCAATCTCGTGGGCAAGCGTGACATGCGAAACCGCTGGCGGCACATGTTTGCCATAATTTAAGAGCGTAACAATGCCCGTATTTAAGGACTTTAGTGAACCACGATAATGTCCGTTCTTTTCGCAAACACCACCCGCATTCTTGAGATCACCAGTCCAGGCCAGGCCGAGGGTGCCCATCTCAAAGTCACGATAGGTAAACATATAGGCCAAGCAGAAGGCATCGTAATCCTCCTCTGCATAATTAATAAATTCAATTAATATACATGTTTATTACACATTATTTCAGCCCGCTCACCTGAAAACAATTCCAAAAACTTCTCCACGCCATAGTTGCCCGGAAATCTATAGCTGGGATCCTTCATGGCATTCATATTGTGCACTTTTATGCGCTTGATCATAAATGTGATATTGTCGGGTTTGCCATCATTGTTGAAATCCGTATTACGATAAATGGAATTGGCACGCTGAACATGACGAGTGATGGCCTCAATGGAAGCCTCATCGCTGCCCATCTTCTGGAAGAACGTGTGATCCGCCTGCAAATACAACATGCACGTGGTCTTGCGATCGTACAGCAGCCGGGGAGAATTGTGTATATCATCGCCTCGACCACTCAGCAGATTCGTCATGAGCATGCTATTAAAACTGGGATTGTGTGGATTGGGTGCAAACACAATCTCCGGATTGTAGTTGTTAACTATAATATTGGGTTTCTTAGTTGCACCATTCTTGGTGATGATCTCCACATGTGTCTTATGGCTGGGCCGGTCGTTGTTGCCCATTCCCATCGAGAGCGTTGTCCAATTGGCATTGAAAAAGTTATTTGGCAGGCTATTGCTATTGTTGACATTGGGCTCCTCGTACGGTGTGCCAAACTCCGGCTCAATGGGTCGATTATACGTGCTCACAATAATGTTTTTATGTTTCGTGTACAATTTACGCACATTGTTATTGTTGTTGTTGTTGTTGTTGGTGTTGTAGCTGCGACTGCCGTCGCCGACATTGGAGGGATTATAGTTATTTACAAGTATATTGCGATTGGGCGTCGGTTTGGTCAGAGTAGCCAGAAAGCTTTCTGTGCTGCGCATTGTTGTTGTCGATCTACGTGATTCCTCCTCGCTGCGATCCTCCTCAGAGGCGAGCACACGAAAGTCATCATTGTAGGGCACCTCCAGATCTAAAGGCAGCGGCGGATTGCGATTGTATGTGGGAACTGTGACGTGCTGCATGGAGAATAATTACAATGAGTAAATGCAAAATGGTATTTTAAACATGAATTTAAATATGTATCCTGTGCCTCACCTCCTCTTCGGGCAGCCAACGCTTGCGCCGAAGTCGCTCGCTGGCGCAGTGCGTCTTTATGGGCGCCTCGGATGACAGACCACTGCCAAATGAATTCGGCTGCTGGTGCTGCAGTTCCCGCATATTCACATCGCTCAGTTTGTAGACAATGCTGTGCACTCCGCTCTCCGCCAATTGCTGTGAATAACGCTGCGCTGGCTCAATATAATAGTGCTCCGCTTGCGTCTCAATGGTGCCATCGAGCAGATTATCACTGGTGAGAACCGCCTGGACATGCGCCGCCTCATCATCCTCCAGGCTACCCGTGTAAATGCGTGAGACATCGTAATCGATGGGTCCCAATGTGTTCTCGATTTCGACATCAGACGCAAACACCGAATTCGGTTGCTGACGCAGCACCAAAAGAAAGTCTCTGCAAAAACAAAAAAGGGAAAAATATTAATTCAATTTTATGCAATTGAAGTCACCCACGCACCTGTCATGTGCAGAGAAATTCAGACGAATTGTGTGCGCCAGTCCGAGGCCACTTGAGGGCTCCTCCACTTGCCGTTTTCGTCGCGCCCGTGCCTGCTCCACGTGACGCAGTTGCGCCGCCTGCAGCACGGCGCGATCGAAATTCGCCGCCTCCCAGTGTTTTATGTACGGTGTCAGTTTGTGTGTGTAGCCTGTGTGTGTAAGTAGTGTGTAAGTAGAGAAGAGAGATTAAGATCGGAGGTTAAGGGGAAAGTCTCGAATGTATCTTACCTGGTAGCTTGAGCGGCGTTGGAACTGCTAGCAGCTCGCTGATTGCCACAAGCAACGCCAGGAGCGCCAGCAGCCAGCCCATGCTTCTTGCAACCTTCTATATGTGTGTGTTTGTCTTTTCTATAGCTGTGTGTGGTGTGTGTATAGTGTGTGTGTTTGTGGAAACCTAACTAGTTCTAGGCTGCGTGTGGTTGGCTTAGATTGACCTTTGTTAGCCTTCGTCTCTTACATTATTGCAGCGTTTCTTGTTGTTGTTGTTGGTGTTTTGCCAATAATCAGTATTGCCAAAGTGGGAAAGTCCGTTACAGCCGACGCGACGCAAATTGTGGCAAGTGACATCTCACGCGTAGCTGCTGTGGAGGAATGGGAAATTAATGGGTGAGGCATATATAAGAAAAGAGTATAATCGATGGACTGATTGCAATAACTGTGTAGCCTCTGTCATCAGCACAAAGAGACTGCACTTTATAAATACCAATCATACAAATCACACAGCATCAACATATGAACACCAGTTAAAAAGCCAACAACAACAAAAGCTCAACGATTGTACACAAGCAATAAAAGTATATTCGAAGTCCAAACACCGATGTGTATATACCCTTGCATACTCTTCGCAAAGCCGTATTTAAAATTTTTTTAATAATTGTCTAGCTAACTTTAATAGCAATGGAAGCATTTTAGAAAATATTAAAATCATAAAACAGACACAATTTTTGAGCTATATAATATAATAATAATCAAACGTTGATTTGTTTAAGCCTCGATTTTTTTGATTCATCAAGATAAAAAAAAACTATATAAGAATGATACTTTTTATCAATAGTTCCAATGAGCGATATATTCATAAGCAAAACGAAACTATGACAACCTTAATAGTTTATAAAATCAAAAAATAAATAAACATAATCAATTTTCGTTATATAATATTACTATATTAATAGTCTGATGATGGTAATTTGTAGTTTCAGTACTATGAACGTAATGAAGTAAATGTTTGAGATTCGTCAAGATATTTAAAAAAAACAACATAGTTTCTATATAAGAATACAATTTTTGATAGATAGCTCCCATATCAAAAAAAAAATGAAGAAACTATGGCAACATTAGGAGCTTATAAATAATAACTAATGATTTTAGAAAAACCTATTTTTATTTTCGATATATAATACAATAATAGTCCAGTGCTAATAAGTATTAGCTTAAAAATAATGAGCATATTGAAGTTCGTACTTTAATTTTATAAAAGAATAAATTTTTTGAGCGATGGTTACTATGAGAGATAAATTCATAAGAAAGATCGAATTAGGACAGCTTAAGAAGCTTATAAAAAGAATTAAACGGACAAATCTATATAGACTTATTAATCAGTAATATATACTTTACAGAATCCGGAAAATATCTCCATTAAAGCGTTACTCCATTCATAAGAAACTGATAATACCATGCACAAGTGTATTGAACGAAAAGTTGCTTTCACCTTTGGCAAGTCGAGTTCGTTAGCAGGCGAAATTCGCAACAGATCAAAACAATAAAGTATGTATATACATCTTTTGTTCAAAATTTACGTATTTTTGCATAAATGGCAAAAGCAACAAACGGCTGGCAAGAAGCAGCACAGCTCCAGCTTCAGCATCAGCATCTCATTAGCACTTTGTTCACACACACAAGCACACATACAGACACACAGCACACATGGATACACGGATACACTCACACGCACGTATCAGTGGCATAAACATCACACACACACTCTGGCACATGTGCTACACTTGTATTGGAGTGTGCCCGTGAAAACTACTGTTAGTCGCCAAGCTATTTTTTTTTCTCTTTTTCGCACACATTTATATTTGGTCATTTAATGAATTGCATTCTTAGACTGAGTTGACAACGGTTTAATTGGATAATAATCCTGTGCTGTGAGTATTTCTTATTGTTGGTTGTGTGTATGAGTGAGAGAGTATTCTTAATGTGAAGCAAAACTCTACTCGCTGCTCGCTGTTGTTGTTGTTTTGTGGTTTAACCAAAATAATATACTATGTAAAATCAAATTAGCAAATTTACACTGGGGTTATTTTTATTTTTATAGCACATAACAATTGTCGCACTTTTCCGTTTTGGTAATTGGATTTGGCTTAAAGTTAAGGGAAAAATATTAAAACTACACAAGCACATACACTCAAACACAGGAACACACACACATACAAGCACAAAGCCAATCGACCTCCGCTCGCTGTTGTATTGCCATTAACGCTGTGGCGTAAATGGTAAGCCAGCCAAGATTTTTTTCTGGCCTAAACCTGTTCCCTGGCTTATTCACAGGCCCCAAAATAAACGTTGTTTCCTTACGATTCGCTATTTTCATTCAGTTATATTCTCGAATTTGCATAACTCACTTTTTATTCAATTTAGGACTTGCATTTTAGTGCAAATAATTTAAAAACAATTATTTTATTTCTCCCCACATAAAAAACGGCTGCAGGTAACAAGTATCGATACTTTATGTGCGCTGCCTACCAACAAACTCGATAACATGCGTTGTGTATGTGCTTATCAACAATTTGAGGACTTTGTTTTCGTTATCGATAACATATGTGAAACTGCTGATTTTGTTTATTTTATCGAATTGAAACAATTAATTTTTTGTACTAATCAACAATCAACCGCATCCTTTATTAGCGTCTGCTGCTTATGAATACCATCACGCAACTGTTTGGCTTTCTTCTCTAGGTTCTCCTTACACGCCAACAACTTTTCCCTTTGTGCGTCCAATGTGTCCTCCATGGATGCCAGTTTCTTGACTTTTTGATCATATTCATCAAAAACTTGCCACCACGTCTCCAGAGTCAAATGTTCGGGCTCTGTTAGCAATACGTTTTCCAGAGCTGCTATGTTACTGGCGCTGCTCCTTGTCGGCTGGCATGTTTCAAAAGTTTCAATATCCACAAGCATTTCTTCAACTGTGGGCGCTGTTGGTGGTGGCTCTACCTTTGGCTTGGACTTTTTAAACATTCTGTTAAATGAGTCTTAAACGGATTAAAAGAGATATTCTGAATAGTTTATGATACTGCAAGAAAAATGTTGTCAACATTAAATTCGAGTAGCTACAAATGTACTCAAATAATACAACCTGTCTTAATCAGTTTGCCTTAACGGCACTGCAGCTAACCAATTTCCGTACCTATTTTGTTGGTAGTAAATATTATAATAACTCCATAAATAAATAGCTTCCAAATGATTGCGTTGTTTACTTGTTGATAGATATCCAGTGTTGCATAGTCTTTGCATTATAGTGTTGCATTTCCAATGGTATTCGTCAACACTACCTTCCCGCTTTTTAGTGCAAGACACGCTCTTAGCGTAAACAAAAATAAAGTAAATTGTATTAAACTGCAATAATGACAGATCAAGACGTGCTAAGTGCTGCTGCTAAACACAAATTTATAGAGTCAGCGGCACGTGCAAAAAATCCACTCGACAGCCTGCCCTACGACAGCTACAAATCCCTCTCTGGCGAAGAGTTCAAACTGAGCTGTCGCGCCAAGAGCGACATGGATGCAAAGACTCTCAAATGGACATTTAAGCTGGCGGAACAGAATGTTGGCACCTACTACAAGCAGCTCAAAATGGGCTGGAAGCCCAAAATCAAACAGGCAGAGCTCAACAAGAACTGGGCACGTTTCCTGGTGGCACAGAATGCAAAGAAGGAGCCCGTGGCTTACACAATGTTTCGCTTCGATATGGATGATGGAGATTGTGTGCTCTACTGGTAAATATATGAGATCTGCTTAAGATAGTTTATTAAATCACTGCTCGCTTTCGTAGCTATGAAATACAAATTGCGCCCGAGTATCAGCGGAAAGGTCTTGGCAAGTTCATGATGGAAATTTTGGAGGCTTGTGCGCGCCTTTGGAAGCTGGAGAAAGTAATGTTGACTGTGTTAAATAATAATGAGAATTCGTTGACGTTCTTCAAAGCGCTTGGATATGTCAAAGATGAGACTTCACCAGACGTTTTAAAAGAAGAGGACTATCAAATCCTAAGTAAGTCCATGTTGGGCTGATTATTTATTTCGGTATTAACAAAAGGATTCAAATATACTTTTAACCATTTAGTCTACAAATTATTTCAAGAGCTTGAATTGTGCCTCCAGATAAGTAGCCATGCGTATGTCCTGGCTGCTTAGACCGCCCACATCGTGAGTGCTCAGGGTGACCTGCACCTTGTTGTACACATTGAACCACTCCGGATGATGATTAATTTTCTCAGCGAGCAGTGCAACGCCAGTCATGAAGCTAAATGCCTGATTGAAATCCTTTAGCAGAAATTCCTTATATATAGCATCACGTCCCTCGACCATTGTCCAGCCTGCATCCAGCAGTGGTTGCAGCTTCTCGCTGCGTTCCTGTTCATTCAGTTTGGCCTGTAAATGAGATTTTTACCCGTGAGCAACAAGTATTTTCATTAAATTTATTTTCGTTGGCCTTGGGTTCGTTGGCTGACCCCGCCTGGCCCCCAGCGATAAGTGCGTTTAAGCCAAGACATCGCATTTTGTGCTGAGTTTTTCTGAGTTTATAAGTATTTGTCTAATTTACTTACCACCATTTTAGGTTTTTTCACTGTTTTTGTAGCTGTCGAGATGGGTTGATGCTTGTTGTAAAATCTGAAATGGCCAACACCAGTTGCTGCTGCTGCCGCTGCTCTCGTTGCGGTCGGGTAGAGAACTGAGCTGGCATATCTGTTGCTGCTGCTGCGCGGAATCAAAGCTTCTCAATCTTGTGGTTAATCGCAACTTGTGTACTCACCAATACAACATTCGTTCGTGCCGTTCACTCCATGTTGTTGTGGTTGTTGTTGGCTTTAAACCGGTGGCACTCGCTTGCCAGCAGTAGTAGTCTTTGGTGTGTTTATTAAGCAGACTTGCAACTTTTTGAAAGCTACGTAAATTCTGTGCACATCTATTTGTTAATAACATTCTAAATAACTGGTTTGCGAATTGTGTTCTGTTAACACAATCAGTTTGCAAGCGGGCCCGGTACGCTGCTCAGTAAATGGGGTTAACAATTTATTGTTTTCCAAAATTGTATAACGTAGTTGATTTCAGTGGGGTTGTTTTAATTTTTGTGACTAGCATAAAGAATTTAATTAGTAAAAGGAATTTATTTTACTGTAAATACGATATTTCTGACTGTCATGACAGGTGCATGACACCGTACCTAACCTAGAGCAAGTATACTTATGTTAGTTAACAGAGCGCTGTTAACTACTGCTTCTTCTTCCAAAAGTAGCAATTACTTGCAGTAGAATACGTTCGTATTTGAATTTAAATTTGAATTTGGATTGATATATAACATGAATTTATTTTAATACTTTACAGGAGATATATAAATGAAAGTGTAAATTGATATTGAAATGTATAGCTTATAGCTTATTTGTGCACCATATTGTCAGCTTCTCCATTGCCATAGTAATCATAGTCCGGACTGGCAGTTGAAGTGCCCGCCTTGGGATGTTCGGTTGAGGTTGCAATCTCTGCATTGCGACCGGTTGCTGTCTCTGGAATAACTGTTGTTGTGGTTTTACCCCAACGAAGACTATAACGACTCCGCACAAATGGTGGCTTGGTGGCCACAATGGCATTACCGATGGCTGCTTGAATGTTCATTGTTAATTACACATAAAATAAAATTTTTAAGACTTACCCAAACTGAAAAAGCAACAGCAGAGAATCAAGATTAGAGTAAGCTTCATTTTTGCAAATGTTCTCAGCGCAAACTGTTCAATTTGCCTGCCGGGTTCGCTGCATTTATAGGCGCACCCAGACTGGACAGATAATCAAATATTCCCAAGGGGGATAGCGCAGTGAAAGCTCAGTCCGAGTGCAGTCATCCCATTGCCCAAGGGTCCACTTCAAACAAGTTCATTCACCGGATTTGCGGTTTTTATTTATTTATTTGTTATCTTTGATGAACACTTACTAAGCTTATGGAATTACATTAAAAACGATACATCAAATCGAAATTGCTTAAATAATATGGTAATAAATACGCGTAGATTTCACAAAACAGAAAACGCCTCAATTATTCTGCGGCCGGGGGCGCTTTGGACCGGATGGTATTGGTGGCGGCGGTACGTCGGGCACATCGCTATTTTTGTTCTCCGATCCGTTTTTGATATCCTCGAAACTGGGCGTGGCATCCAGGCTGTCCAGTGGCAAAGGCTGTAGCTCCGGCTCAGCTGGCTGCATTGGAGGTGCCTCAGCTGGCGGTGGAGGGCCGCGTGTTGGATAACCCTGGCTGGGATAGTAATCGTAGGGTGGCAAATAGTTCTCACGTTGGCGCAGATAGCTCGTCTGGTCATAGATTGGCGGATACTGGTGATAGGGATAAGGCGGCAGCTGCATAGGCGGCCCATTAAATTGGGACGAGAGTTTGATGAGAACAGGCGGTAACCCTTGCTCATTGAGTGCAATGGGCAACTGCTCCTTGGATGTGATCTCCTTTGGCTCCGAATCAGCTGGAGTTTGAGGCGCCAACTCCGGTTGGACCTGTGGAGGCGGTTGTCCTTCCGACGGCACAATGCTGGGCTGACTGGGATCATAGGATGCATAGGCGGGTGAAAATTGCGGTGCTGTGGGCAGTGGATAGGGCAACTGCAATCGAGAATCATTAATTTATATTAATTTAATTTGTTCCCAATGAAAATTATTCCGTTACAACTCACCCGCTCATTCGGCGGCAAGCCCGGCACCAGTGGCTGGCCGAATCTCACCAGGGGTGGACTGTAGAAACCAAAGGGATTATAGGGTCCAAAGGGCGCGTAGCCCGGCTCGTGTATGGTGGGCTGTATAACGGGATAGGCGCGACTCGAGGTCAGATTGTCATCGGTGGTGATCAGCGCATTGTAGACCCTGGGCTTCTTTCTCAGACGATGTCCGCCATGGCAGCAGCTGAAGCACACAGACAGCGCTAGTAGCAACAATAGACTGGACTGTAAATATAGTGAAAGAGAGGGAGATAATGCGAGAGAGAGAGACATTAGATTTTGTGCAGTTATCGGGCTATACAAATAAAATAAATAAATAAATAATAATTATAATTATAATTAAGACAATTATTTGCGCTCTGCACATCTGCAAATAAATGTCTGGAAGGGTATTTAATCTGCATCACTTTCTGGACAAATCTTCGCTGCTGTTTTGTTTCACTTTCATCGTAAAGAGCGAGTCCGTGATTTGTCACTAAGACAATTTAACGCTATTTAATTGATCGCCAACTTGATCATCAATCAATGAATTGTTCACACTGGACGCAATTGTGTGTGTATTTGTTTTTTTTTTTTTTTTTTTAGTTATTGACGGAAGTCGGGAACTACAACGGACAAGGAAGCCGGCACGGAACCGCCAGAAGATAGAAGACTAGAAGTTCAGTTCGACGTCAGCAACGCCAGCACAGCTCATGACTTTCAAATGCTAGAGTAGAGACCGATTCGCTACGAAACTCGAAGCAAGTATTGCATTCAAAACGTGCTCCAAACGGTTGAACCCAAAGCAACAACAACAACAACAACAACAACAATTAACAGCCATATGTGTTAGCCATTGTTGTGAATTAACTACAGTTCATTAGTTTTGAATTGAAACGTAGATTGTTCCTTTAATTGGATTACTATGGAGCCGATCAAACCGGACGGACTGACGGTCGGACGGCCAGTTAGAGCGAGATCAGCATTTGGTGGGCCCAAGCTGATCATTGGAATTTTGAGCCTTTCCTTAGGCAGCTTTGTCATAGGTCCGGTTAAACAAGTTGCCCACCACTTGGCATGGCATGGAAATGCGCCAGTCCATGAAGCACACACACTGCAATCAATACACACTCCAAGCACACACACTCTTTGATGTTGCCCACTGTGATCTGTGACCGAGTTTTTGCTTGCGATCTTGATCTTTGCAATTGCTTTTGTAATCCGCTCCTCCTGCTTCTCTGCGCTCAGATTACCTAGAGACATATTTATGGTTGGGCTTTAGCTAGTAATTGGCTTGCTTTCCATGTGGATTTCACTTTGACTTTCCATGGACACAAGACAAACAAACAAACAAAAAAAAAACCAAACATTCTCCACCCACGCATCACCTCTTGATTTGTCGACGTACATTAAGCTACACACAGCTAAATAATAATAAATAAAATAAAGTTTTCTAAAATATGAAAAAAATATTTTTATTGTGAATTTTTTATATATTTATTTTTTAATTAATGTCATTTTTCAATAAACTTTTCTTCATTTTGAATATTACTATCTTACGTTTTTATTTTTTTTTCAGTGTATAGAATGTATAGATTTGTGTGTGCTTTCAAAACGTAGCAAACGTCAAGCAATTGAAAGATCAGAGACCAATTTTCAACGCTTTTCCTTTTTGGCTTTTGTGTGCTCCTCGAGCTGCTGTGAAATGAATCGAATTGTTTGAAATTGAATCAACAAACAACAAACAGCACAAAAGCAACAATTGCACAGCTCGTGCCGATCAAGAGACGATCATCATTATCATCATCATCATCATCATCACTATGATCATCATAAGGCAAAGTAAGTGCACTTCAATGCTTGAAAATTGGGGCAAGTTAAGTGCCAAAAACTACGAGTTTTGTAGCTTGTTTATAACAACAATAACAACAGCAACAACAATACATACAAAAAAAAACGTTAGCTGAAACTGATGCACAACTGCTGCTGTTGCGGGTCGCCTTTGAAGATCACGCTCTTGGCCCTGGTAGTGTGTTTAGGCTCAAAAGCTAAGTTCAAATAGCTGATTATCAGCTTTTTACAATGTGGGTGTGTGCCACAAGCGATCAATGTGGCAAACTATTAATGGGGTATGAAGCTTATAATCTGATGATGATTTTTTATGACATATAACAAAGATTTGTCTTATATATAATTCCATCAGATGTTTTCCTAAAAGTTGGGCTGAACTTTATATGTACATAAAAAATACAGAAGTAGGTAAAATTATATTTTGAAATTATGATTTTTATCTTCTAATATATGTGATATACCAAAATAAATTAAGAAACCTTTCCAAATGTTTAGTGTTGGAATTTATGAATGGATTTTCAAAAATAAGCTTGCCTAGAACTTAAAATTAAATTTTTTTTAATTTTTTTATACCAAGGACATTTTTTGTATATTTTTTAAAAGATTGTAAAGATTAGAAGCTTAAAGCGTTAACCTTTTCTCAAGAAGTTCTATTAGTCACACATTGGCAACATTTGCTGCGCACTTCGCTTAAATATGTCAGATCGTTGTAAAGTAGACCACAACTTGTCAGTTCTTTAAGTTCTAATGATTTCCTTGTTTTTTTCATATGAATGATTTTGAAACTGTGGTTGGTCTACTTAAGCCATTTGCTCTCATTCGTTTAATATTTTTTTCTTACTACATAGCTTGCATTGGCAGTCGTTTAGCATGTTAGACGCTGAGTCAGCAAACAGTTAGCAGTCAGCAAGTTGCTCTCAGAGTCAGGGCTAGCAGATCAGAGACCATTTCAGAGGCAATTAAAAAAAAAAATGGTCACAAAATGTAACCTTAAACCTGGCAAAGCCAATGAGAGTTGCTACACAGAAAAAGTGAAAGTGTTTTGGGAGCGTGGGATCTATAACGAATAGGAATACATACAATCCATATATAATGACCAAATGTCAATCAAGTCATCATCATTTACCTTTAGGCTATGCATATTGTCCGTCTACCTCTTTAAGTATGCAAGTTGTGTTCTTTGAGGGGATTATTCGGCTTGCAGGAAGCACAAGAAATGCCCAAAAAAAAAATTAACACATAAATCGTCAACTGCACTCGGGGTTTTTCTTTCTGTTGTTTTTGCTTTGTTTGCTTAATTATTTATGTATATATATATTTTTTTTTAGTTTTGAAATGCACTCACGACACGTAATGACTTTGAAAAACAAGTTGCTATAAATTATATTGCAATATATTCCACATGCAAAATAAACTGAAATGCAACTAAAGCAACTTTAAGCCTGGCCCAAAGCTCTTTAGGTTTGTATATTTTTTTTTATTTATTTATTTTATTTTTTTTTTGCGAATCTGACACGAGTTGGCGCGGAGGCTGCTAACGTTCAACTGACTGCGGGCTGCGCACGCGCGTTTCTTATTGGATTTGTGAGCGAGCCAAGCGGCGGTCTCCTACCTTTTATACCTTCAACGGCGACTGCGACGCCAGCGTTGCGCTGCTGCTGCGGCTGCCTTAGATGTCTGCTACGGCTGCGGCTGCTGCTGCGGCTACTGCTGCGTTTGTCAATGGAACTTTGTGGCGCTCTGCAGGAACTTCTTGCAGTTGGCCTAGATTTTGCAGAGCATAAAACTTGGGTTACCAGAGCTCGATCATTAAGTTTGCAGCTTCACAGCAGGAAGCATCCTTCGACAGAGCTTTCTTTTTAAATTTAACGTTTTAATTGAGAAAATAAATGTGATGCATTTAAACTAATTATTAACTACATTGAGTATGCTTGGCGAAGTGTATGCATTAATCAGAACATTAATAATAATAAATACAACATAAATATTCTACTCATAATTTTGCAATAAAATGGGAAGCTATCTTAAAAATAAAGTATCCTTAATATTTAAACAACAATTAATTTCTTTACTTTAAAATTATTCATATATATTTAGTTTGCTTTATTGTAGGCGACTCTTATAATATATATTTGTTATGCATTAAGATAAACATTATATATTTAAATTCATATTTATTTACATTCCCCTCCTCTTCCAGTGTTTTTAACTGATCAATCAGGCAATTAAAAACTTTTTTTTATTTTGTACTCCTTATATTATATCAAAGTTTCCATCTTATTATTTATATTATCATATTATTTAACATATTTTATATTATTCTGACCGGTTTCAAACATTTTAATTTTGAATGCAATTAAAAATTTTCTTTTTAAGTCATAAGCATTAATTGCACATTAAAAATCAATGCATAAAATCTACTTGTTCCTGATTATTATTCCTCTTCCTTGAACAGATTTTTTATAATGTTTGGCATACCAATTTATTATAAATTCATCGCAAGTCAATCTTTTTTAATAAGAAAATCGATTTACAGTATTTCCAAGTATAATTGAGAATAATCATTAACTAGGGTATCAAATATTCAGTGTGCTTTGGCATGGCAACACAGTCAGAAATACCTTTTGTTGCATTTTGATGAGTTATATCTTAATTGCTTTGGCATCGCTTCATCAATTGGTTGCAGTTAACTGTGTTAACTGAGCGAAAGTCTAAGTAGAATAATGAGTGAGAGAGACTTGCTTGACCATATCTATATTGTATATACTGTAGATCGAGTAGATCGAACAAGTCACGCCTTCCAGCTATTCTTAGCCATAACAAATGAGCTCAACTACAATAGTTTCACTTTCATCAACACAATGGCCAAAGAACTGCTATTCATCTTGTTGTTGTTGTTTATGTTGTATTTGTTGTTGATGTTGTTGTTGTTGTTTTTGTTTACTACTAGTTACCGCACGCCCCACACTTTGTACCAAAACAGCTATTAAATCGGAAACCTCCACTTTGCCCCGACTGCTGTTGCCAGCATTATTATGATTATACCCTGTGTTTAGAGGTTTAGGGAGGGTATATTGTGGTTCAATAGTTGCGTTTGAAAAATAAAATACAGTTTGTGTATTTGGTTCCAGTATATAATTTTTTTAAAATTATATACAATAATACTCTTATATTCTTCTCTCTTAAAAGATATTAAAAAGTTTTCTCATCAGCTTAAGTTTAACATCTTTAAGTTACAGGGTATTGTGAAGTCGTTCAGTGTACATCTTTATTGTTGTAGTCACGTTCACCAGCCGAGGCAAAGGTGATAAGTGTCGGTCTCCGTCAGCTGCGTGGATATCCATCCCACCCACACTCGAGACTCTGCTCAAGACTCGAATCGGAGATGCAGACAGATCTCTTGGGGTCAATCAACAATTTGTAGATTGCTTATTGTTGTTTGTTTGTTGTTGTTGTTGTTATTGTCGCTGTTGTTGCTGTGGATGTTAGTTTGTTGCTGCCTCCTGTTGCGTTTTCTTTACTGCATGAACTTTCGCTTTCCCTTTTCTACGTTTGCCGTCCGTTTGATTGGCATAATGAGTCTTTGAACTTTTCGTGGCAGCCTGATCTGGCAGCTAGCAGTTAATTAGTTGCTTTTCTTGTTGCTCTTGTTGTTGTTGTAGTGGGTGTTATTTTTGTGTGCCAGGTGTATTTCGATCATGAACTAACCGACCAACCAATCAAAGTTAATGGCATGAATTATGCTTGCTTTCTACAGATCGAAAATATAAAGAAGTTATTTATTTGAGTGAATGATACAGATCGTTATAAATTACCAAAATTTAGACAATGCCAAATTGGTGTACTAATAAAATAACAAAATACTATCATTAAAATATTGAGCAATTAAATTTGTAATTTTTTAATTTCACTTTACGAGATATTGCTTTTGGAAAAGTCTACAATATTAATCTATAGAAATCAATAGTAAAAATCATAATGCATGTTTTTGTACGAAATAACAAACATAAAATATGAAAAATTGCGATTAAGATGGCCAAAATAAAAACAATTTGAATTTATAAATACAACCGCGCATTTTATTCAGCTTCAAAAAGTTCTACATATAAAATACTAAAGTAGATTTGCTCACTGTACAAAGCTAACAGCTTCGAAGCATTTAATTTGTCGCTAGATGGCTTGTGCGTAATAAGTCAATATTAATAACAGATGGCGCTGCAGCTCATCGTTACATTTTAAATAGGATCTTATCTGCAAACTACTTTCTAGAATATTAAAATTATAGAAATAAAGATTATTGTTGTTGTGTTTGCAAGAATAGATTAACAGCTGGCTTACAGCTTTAATAGACGCAACGTTTATCAAGAGTTCGTTATGTACGTTGAGCTTTGAATTAATATGTGAACCCTTAGCCCATTGATAAGAGAATTAATGACAATGGCAGTCGATAACATCTGGGTGACCTTCCAAGGTGACCGATCGTGCGATCGATTTGACTAGCTCAATGCCTATAAATACGAAATGCACACCCAGCTCAAGATGCAGTTGCAATCAAAGCAATGAAACTAATTATTCTCCTGCTGTCTTTGACTCTGGCTTTTGCCCATGAGCATGGACACCACTCTGGCTATGTGGTAAAGACACACGAGGATCTAGTCAAGTACCGTCGACACTGTGCCGAGCAGGTGAACGCCAGCGCTGAGGACGTAGCCAAGTACGTGAAATGGGAGTTTACGGATGAGGAGAAGAGTCGCTGCTATATGAAGTGTGTCTTTGAGCAGTTTGGTTTCTTCGATGCCACCCAGGGCTTCGATGTGCACAAGGTACATGAGCAGCTCGCTGGCGGTTCTCATGTCGATCACTCGGATGACACGCACCAGCAGATCGTCGCCTGTGCCGATAGCAATGCGGAGGGAAGCGATGCCTGCACCTGGGCCTATCGTGGCGGCATGTGCTTCATGCGCTCCAATCTCCAGCTGGTCCAGCAGAGCGTCAAGGCCTAATCCAAAAGCCCCTTATCTCGATCCGGTCAATGTTAATTCCACTCAAGTTCAACGCTCGCTTAAATAAAATGATTTCGATTTGAATTGCTAATTTTTTCATTTATTCTTTTCTTTCCGCGTATCTTTATCAAATCTACTTTCTGACTTTGATTTAACTGCCTGCAGTTGCTTCACATAGTAATCGTTGACCCATTCGCCAAATGTGCCCGATGTGGCACATTTGTAGGCCTCGTAGGCCCACTGTGCCGGCTGCTCCTCGCGTCGCTCTTTACTGTTGCAATAGTCGATGACCAGGATGAGTTCCTCCATCTGATTGTGTGCTGCAAAGATTTTGGCTATGCGCCTTGCATTGTAGCCCAACTCATCTGTCCACAGACCCAGTTGCTGCACTACACATCTCAGCGTGGCTGCATCCCCACCAGCTTCTTCTGCCTGGCAGCTCTCCAGGCTGTGTTGCACGTCCTTTGTTCGGGGCAGCTGCCAAGCATCTGCTCTGCTCGTCATTAAGCCACTGATTAGAAAACAGCAAAAACAGCAGCTCAGTAATTGAAGCTTTAACTCAGTCATTTTTTGAATGGAGCACTTTATGATTCTACACGCATCTTTTATATATAAACAATTGTCGGCTGTGGAGGGAAAACCAGTTGCGATTAATGCCTCGACATTGACATTAACCTAGAATTCTTTAACCTAGAACTCTCGGACATGTTTCTAATTGCTTTCCGTCGCATTGTTATTGGGTCAGGCTAAAACAAACAGGCCAACATTTGCTGAATGTTTGTTTTTGTTATTGTTTACTATATGTTTTATAGTTCATTTTGGTTTTTGTTTGAAGGCAACTTGCAAATAGTCGCGTTCACAGCTTATAAACTAGACAATTGGATGCTTTTTGTGGATATTTATGTTTTATTTAATTGGTTTTTTATTTGTTTGTCATTGCTTAGTTGTCTAGAAATGAGCTATACAGAAGTGCATTGTACGTGCTTGCTGCTAGATAAATTATGATAAAGTAACTTACTTTGAGTAAGTTGCCTCAACAATTAGAGAATGTATAACTTATAGTATATAATTATTTTAATTAATATATTATTATATTTTGGTTAGGAATTTATTCATTAATAAGTGAGTTCTGTCAAAGCAATTAAGTCGACTTTTACGTATAAATATATTTATAATTATAAGTACATTATCATCATTATATCATTATCATTTTACTTATGTTTCGAATATTTTTTTAAATTTATAAATCTAAGTGCATACACTTTATATAAAGTATCATTAATAATTATTTTATCACATCACTATTAAAGATAGAATTTGTCGAAGTCGTAACCAAATTCATACTTTAATCAAATATACTACTTGTATATAGGAGACGTCATCTCTATATCTAAGTGTCGTAATGCTATGTTTGTTATATGTTTAATAAAATTTGATGATTTCTGACGCCTTCAAGGTATGCACTGTTGACTACATCAGCCTATAGTTTTTCTGCATTCCCAAAATATTGTTTCTACAACTTCTTATCTTATCGAATCTTAAGACACAATATGACAGGTGTAATTTCCAATATGAGCAAATTCAATATAACCATTAGTTTTTGTGAAAAACTTTAACTTTGAAGTAAGCTAAATACTCTCAGTTAAATACATTTATTTTTTTTAAATGCGCAGATTATTTTGATGCGAATGACAAGCATCCACGCAATTTGCAAATAGCTGCTCTCTATCAGTCTGCCATGAACACCTTCGCCCACTTATCCCCAATTTCTACACCCCTTTCCACTTACCTCCCCCCTCAAATTACAATAAGTAGTCTAAATTGCAACTGCAATTATAAGCTTGCGACTCATTGCGCAATTTGATCCTTGCATGGCCCCATACGGACGGAGAGTGCCCTGCAATCAGACGTGAAAAAAACCAACCTTTGACTGCAGCTGAAGAGTGGGGGAGTGGGCTGAAGGGTGTGTGCTGCACAGAGAAGACTTTCTCCGTTGACTGTGACTACTTCATTAACAAGTCGCTGTGTTTCGTTTTCACGCTGCAATAGATCTTTCCGCACCATTCACCATTCAATCCGTGCGAAGCACACACACACCATGTGCGAGGGAGCCGCGTTTGACAAAGCTAATTTCATTGCGGCGGGCTTAGCGAACCGGGCTCTACGTAAGACCCGTAAACATGCCAAACAAACACTTCACACGAACCTATTCAATTATTTCTCAATTAAATGTCGTGTAAAGAAATCCATCCACGGTTCTCGTCAATATTCGTTCATTCGTTCGTTCCTGTTTTTTTTTTCCTTTTTCCTTTTTTTTCTTCATTCATTCAACGCCTGCTCCCCATCGATAAACACTTGACACTTTTGGTGGCTGGGTCTCTGGAGGGGGTGTGGCTGGCGAATAATAATAGTCAAAGGCAAAGTGAATTCAATTTGATTTTTCATTTGCATTTCGGGTTATTTTTTTGTGTGGCTTTTTTGGCTTGATTTTTATTCTGTTCGTCATGCGTCTGTTGTGCTTTGCAGTTTGAAATACTTCAACGAATTGTTTATGCTTTTGTTCTTGTTTAAAAATCTAAACAAATCAGATCAAGTTGCAGTAACAATCGGAAACTAGTTAGAGATATATATAATATAGTTTGTGTGTATTATGCGATAGTAAAATAAAGTAACAAAATTAGTTTTAAATTGTCTCTCTTATGTATCTGTTTTAGAGTTAATTTGATAGATTTATGTGCAGAAAGGCTTTTTTATGTACTTTATTGTATTATAAATTTGTATTCTATATTATGATATACTATATGTCTTATATTCTATTTAATTGCATGGTTTAAATGCAGTCTGTTACTAATGCTAACATGCTTAAATTCCAAATAAAACAAGCTTGTATGAACAAGATGATAGCAAAAATATAAGGCTCTCAACAGATTTTATGTAAGCTTACTCCTATATTCAACCAATCTAGGAACAGAATGGCTTTAGACACGTTTCGCTAAAGAACCAATGCTAAGAATTAATCCTTCTTAAAATCAGAATTATAAACTAAAAATAGTTTGTGAAAAAAGTAAATAAATGCTTCGAATTAGTTATCTAAAAACGCCTCAAAAATCAGAAAAACTGTTCTTAGCGTCTTTATAGAAAGTTACTATGGATTTTAATAAGACTGGCTAAAAATTAATTTGCTTCTGGTTTCCATGGATTCCGTTGCACCTGACATCCAAATCTTATATATTTCGATCCCTTATAAAAAAGGGAAAGAAACTAAAAAGTTTCAATAAATAGGTTTTTATTATCACTTTGGCAAAAATGTTCTTGGCTATCTACTTTTACTCGTTTTATAGCTTAAGCCAGAAAACTACAGCATCAAAACCAACCACATTTTTCATAGAATAAAATTTAATATTTTTTCAATGAACTTTCGCCCTTTCTAATTTAGTTCTTAGTACTCTTCACTCACTCTCTCTATCTTTGCCTTATTCTTTCCTTTTCTACCCCTCTCTCCGGTTCATTATTTCAATTTGAGTCATTTTGCATTTGATTGCGCTGTAAAATGTTGGCTTTTTGAGTTAAATGGTCTGCGAGTTGTTTCTTTTGATGCGCATTGTTTTCTGGGCTGTGTGTTTGTGGGGTCGGCCCACCGAGCCAGTCTCAACTGTTTCCATTGTATGGAAATGGATGTGGAAATGGCAATGGAAATGGCCCCGGCACGGGCCATTGAAGCTGCTCTAATTGCAACTTTGAAACTCAATTGGGTGGCCCAACGGGTTCTATGCATGGCATAGAACCACTTTTGCATGGTCGAAACACACACACACACACACATAGACACACACACACACAGACACCAATTAAATAAAAAATGTTTTTGCGCTTTTCTTTTTCATAAAATACACACAGTTTACAAAATGTACAATTTGCGGAATCCACTCGAATTTTTATTATTATTTTTTTTTGCACATGTTGGTCAGGGGCCGGTCGAAAGGTCAGCTCTATTTTTGTATAGAGCGCCAAGTGGTGCGAGTGGTGGGGCACACGTGCGGTGTTTTTTGTTTAAAGCAGCGGGAAATCTTTTGCAAGGACCTGCCTAGCGATAATTCTGCACTCCTTCACTCCTCAACTCCTGCACTCGTCCATGTGCTCGTGTGCAGCAAAGCGTGTGTCTGCATTTTAGTGCGTCAAGTTTGCCGGCAACAAATGCGACAGTAAAAAGTTTTACACTGCCAGCTCCCAACCAAACTCCTCCCCCCTCCAACCGAACGCCCTTAAATGTGGGCGTGGCCAGCTTGCAGCGAGGACACATTGTGCCAAAAGTTTGGCTCCTGGCAAAAGTTTGAGCAACTTCTGCATGCAGCCAAACTGGCAGCAAAAGAAATGCTAGAAATTGGAATTCTTTCGAAAGTTATTTTTTTCTTTAAACATTCGAGCATACCCTGTAGTCAGCAATGCTTTAACAGCTGTAATAAACAGGTAAGAAGTCAGACAGTAAGGGAGGTGAGCCTAAGATTAAGAGTGTAAATTACTTGATTAATTTTAATTTTTTTGGTTAGTTTTCACCATTTATAATTTGTATAGCAGATATTTTGACAAACTCAAAACTTGAGAACTCTATCACCATCTCTATCTATCTCTATCTATATCTCTATCTATATCTCTACCTCTACCTCTACCTCTACCTCTATCTCTATCTGCTCTCTAAATAGATACAAATTTTTTTCAGGACCTTTTGCATTGATTTGTAATAACAAATTAGGTAAAGAGTATCTTTTAGCCACAAATTCTCGACAACAACTTTCTTTGCTAATGGTCATTTTGTGGGCATGGCAATTGGTAAGCTTAATTAATTATTAATTAGCGAATCTCTCGAACAGGCACAAAGCCAAACAGCTGCCGACCGCTTTACGGGGCTATTCAAAAAAAATAAAAATAAAAAAGTAAAATAAATAAAGTAATGAAGAAATAAATGAGTATATCAAATAATTCATGTTAAAACATTCGCACAAAAGGGAGCAGGACTTGGCACAGGACCAGGGCCAGGACCAGAGGCAGGAGCTGAGTGCTGGTGGTGTGTGTTGGCTGGTGTGTGGTTTTGTGGTGGGCATTTCAGCGCGTGCGACGGCTTTTGTTGACCACAGTCCGCGCATTAGCGTGGCTAAATTACTAAAGTCAGTGGTGCGGGCAAATCGGTGGTGTGCTGTGGTTTGCTGTGGCTTGGCTTGGGTCGAGTGTCCACTTGGCTTGGACTCTGACTGCAGTGGGGCAGTGTAGCGGTGGCAATGTGGTAATTGGAATTAATTTAGCATTAAGCTGCATTTCTTTAGCTAACTGCCTCTCCCTCTCTCTCTCTCTCTCTGTCTCCCTTTGCCCACTCACTCTTTCTTTCATGAAGTGCCTACATTTTATATAATTTTTTCTATTCTCATTTGGCTGTTAATTAATTGCGTTTAGTTGCCGCAAATGGTCGTTGGTAATGACTGGCAGCTTAGGGGCGTGCCACAAACCCTCCTGCATCCCTCCAGCAACCCTTCCTCTTAGCCCTCTTACTTGGCTCATTAGCGTTCTGCAATTAGCAGGAGGGCCAGCACTTAAAGTCAGCCAGATCAAAGCGGCCGACGGCAGACACAGTTAATAAAGATTGCCTCAAAAAGGCAACTAATCTATCCAACTATCTATGCATCTATATCTGTGCATCTCCATTGACAAACAAAGGGCAACAATTGCTGCTGGTCGTGCCACACACACGGCGTATGCGCAATGTCAAGTGCACAGACTGAGAGACTGAGGACTACCTTCAAGTTGAGGCAACAACTTTGTTGTTGTTGCTGCTTTTGGGCGTGGCACTGAGCGAGATAGCCAAATGCCGTCTGCAACTTATTGACATTTTTGTGGCGATTGGGTTGGCAGCAAAGTTCGTGCAGGACTAAACTAAAATATCTCAATTGGGTTTTGCAATACAATAAAAATTTGAATTTTAAATTTCAATTAAAATATACGAAATTATCTAGTTGAGCATTTCCCAGAGACAAGAAGTACTCTTGGGCTTCTTAATTTAATGTGTAGACAATCAGTCGATTGATCTTATACAAAATTATTATCAATGAGGTTATGCTGAGATTGCTGATCTTTTATCAACCTTACATCTTGAAAGAATGCAAGAATCTTCGTTGGGTTGAGGTCTTTTATATCTTTCAGATTGAGAACATGTTTCCCTAGGATATCCTTTTTTGGCCAGGACTACTCCTCATTGTCACAAAATCAGCAGCTAAACTCGATATAATCAGTGGCATTCTCTGCCGATACCGCTAAGTATTCTAAGTCCACTCTTTCCCATGGATATTACTGGCTTAAATCGTTTTTGATTATGGCTGACTGAGAGATTTTTGGTTTGCCTGAGACCTGGTGCAGCTGCCTAGCTCAATTGCAGCAAATATGTTTCTTCCTTTTTAGTTGCTGTCGTATTGTGGGTTTTTTCATAGCAAAAGCAATACGACTATGGTTCTATTAGGTGCCCCACTTTCCCGTACAGAATTAATTTACTGAATTCTATTAATCACACATCAAACATTATAATTTTTAATTTAATTTCTACATGATTTCAGCAGTTTTGTTTTTACTTTCATTTGGATAGATTTTCTTTAAAATTGATCAACTAGTCAAGCCACCCGTGCAGTTGCCCCTTAACTCACCCACACAAATTGCACTTCCGTTGTCTCTGCTGTCTGCTTCTTGTTACTTTTATCTGTTTTGCATGTACGCTGAGTGTGTGTGGCTACCCAAACACCCCACAACGCCACTACCCGACCACCGTTCGCTTGGCATTGGTCCGAATCGTTGGCAAGACACACATGCGCTCTCTTCCTCACTCTTTCGCACACTCGCACACACACACACCCACCCACACCGCTATCCCTCTCTGGCTGGATGGCTGGCTGGCTGTGTTATCCGTAGAACTCATTAACCTGCGTTTGCTGCAGCAAAATCCTATTGTTTGCCAACTGACAATCGGCAGCTTTTCCCATGCCTCTATTTCTGCTGCTGTTGCCTGTGTGTTGGCCATTGTTATAAATATATTGTAGATATATTCATTGTACTATTTTACGCTTGATTACAGCCAAAGGATTTTTGGCACACACACACACTCGCACACAAACACACACTCACACCCACACCACCGCAGTCCTTTGTTCGTTTGCATTTGACCGCGTGTTTGGCACATTCTCCTGGCAACCACTAAGTGGATACGCTTATTATCCTTCGTTGGCGTTGATATGTGCCGCGCTTTAGCCCCCACAAACCTCCCACGGCCCCTGCCCCTACCCACTCCCCTTTGACCTGCTTGACTGCCTTGCCCGCCTGCCACTCCTGCCTGCCTCTCCTTGCAAGTCCCGTGTAATTTTATTCATAAACTCGACTAAAACATATTGCCTGGCTTTGGCTAAGCATTTTTGGGCTCATTGTTTTTGGCCTCTGGCAGTTGGCAGGGCACCAGGCTATAAAACACGTTGCGCACACAGCAGGACGCTGTTTAGGCTTTGGCTTTTGTGCCAATGAATACAATAACCAAATTAAATAACCAAGGTGATAGTGCAGCCCAAGCAATCAGCGCGCTGCCTCCAGGCTCACAAATGCAGCAGCTGTCCGCCCAATAAAGGGTTTAAGATTAAAAAGCTGTACAATCGGGGAAAAAATACATATGACCAGGTACTGAAAAGAATAGATTTGGGTAGCTAAATAAAATAAGGTTGATTTCCCTTTTTGGATAAAAGTAGATTATCTTTAATTTAAAGAAAAAATGGAATACATCTTAGCATTAAATTAAATATGAAATTCAACATATTTTGAATGCTTTCTTAAATAATTTTATTTTATTATTTTATAATTTGAAATTAAAGATTAATATTTTTTGCTTTAAAATATTAAGTTTAAAAATTAATTGAAAAATATGTCATAATTAATTTTGTGGATATTTATAATATTTTTTAAAATCAGATAAATTATTTATTAATTTCTGGCGCAAATTTAAAAAATAAATTGAAATACGCTTTTTGCAAGTTGTACCACATATTTTTTCGCAGTGTAGCGCTGTAGAGCTGCAGCAGCAATTAGCCTGCACTCAATGCTAATAGATACTTATCGTGGTTTGAGCCAACAACAATGATAGCCACTTGAGAGCATTTGGTCTATAGAGAATGTGAAATTGTCTCGCTGCGTTTATCATTTCGATTTTGATATGCATTTATATTTGTATTTGTGTATTTTTATTTATATGCGTTTATTCGTCTAGCACTAAATGCGGCCCCAGGACATTCTCATGAAATGGCAAACAAAATAATGAGATAGACATAAACTCGGCATCTCAAGCATTTGATTCGAGTGCAACCTGCTCGAAACTTCCCACAAGCAAACGCACACACACACACACACACACACACAGACAGATGCACATGCGTATCCTTTAGATACATTATACATTTGCCGTACCTTTTCTTCCACTTGAGCGAGCGGCCTGCGAAACAGCAACCAGCAATGAGAGAACCACTTGAGCCTCAGCATTTTCCTTTTAATCCCATTTTATAATTCTCATTTCTCATTTTTGTTTGTGTGTTTACTTTGCTGATTTTTGCTGGCAAATCGTGAGCAATTTAACTGCAATTAAATTGCAATTTTTTTATATACATATATATAGTACATGCCACACACACAGTGCTGCCAGGAGGCAAATTTCGCAGAAGCACAAACAGCATCTCAAGCAGCAGCCGCAGCGCAGCCATTGTATTGCCTTTGTGTGGCCACAGTAAATGCATATAAAAATAATAATAATAAAAAAAAAATACCTTTTGCGGTTTTTCACAATTATTTTCGCACCAAAAACGCGCCTCGGCTTCTTTTTGGGCTTTTCCCTCTTGGCGCCTCTTGACTTGCCGCGATTTTCATTGTTGTTGTTATTATTTGTTTGTTTGTTTGTTTTTGTGTTTGTGTTTGTTATTTCTGCTGTTGCTTTCCTTTGTGCGTGGCGCATATACAAAATGGCCGGCTTCTTGCCTAGACCAGTCAGCCAGCACACTCCTCCCTCCCCACCCGCCCTCTCCTAGGTTCGTGTGCAACGGCGTGTGCTTTGTAATTTGTATTTAAAAGATGTGCCCTATGCAAAAAAAATAAACCAAAAAAACCTTTGTGCCACATAATTGCTGGGCACACTGAAAACGCTTTGTGACGCCTTCTCGCCATCTCGCCATCTCTCTCACTCTTTCCCTTCCCTCTCTCTTTCTTACTCGCTCACTAATTTCTGTGGCTTTGTGGTTTCTTGCAGCTGCTGCCACTTCTGCTAGGTGCTCTAATCGTGGCTCACAGACGCTCAAGTTTTTCCTTGGCAGACGAGCTTAAGAATCTTACAAAGAAATTATTTTGACTGCATTTCTCTGTAAATTAAATAAATGCATATTTAAATTGAATGTTTTTCTCAAACTCAGAATATTCAAAACTTAACTTTGCCAAAACAGATTTGATTTTTTTGAATCTTTATTGAAATCTATAAATCAATCATATAATGCTTTTCCTTTTAGAAAAAAAAGTTAGTTAAACAATATAAAATACTTAATTATGAAAACGTTAACAATGCAAATTATAGCCAGCTGAAATACTTATTTGATGATTTAGATATTCTTCAAACTTAACTTTGAGAAGCATATTTCTTGAAATAAGTCTTTGGTGTCCTGGCGTTTATTAAGTGCTGTTTGAATGAATTTTATTCTTAACTTGTGCGTCCTATTTTTGGATATGCAATTTGTATATGGTCTCCCAAGGATCTTTACAAGGTTCATAAGTATGAAACAGAATCATTAGAAAATAATTTCTGTCATTTGTAATTCGATGTCTTAACTAGAATACAAATAATAGCTTTTATTTTTACTAATAAATCTTCGGTCTATTTCTGATCGCGTAATTATTCTTCTTAGGATCTTATGATTAGTAGAACCAGGAATTTTCAATTTCTTTTAAAAAATAAAATAAATATTTAAAATATTATATTTAAATACAAGCAAAAATTCTTTATTGTATAAGCTTACATTTTTCACAACTAAATTTAATTTATGATTTATTAATCCAAGTTT
The DNA here is from genome assembly GCA_035044025.1 of Drosophila paracracens. NCBI lineage: Eukaryota > Metazoa > Arthropoda > Insecta > Diptera > Drosophilidae > Drosophila > Drosophila paracracens. The sequence continues at coordinate 3,528,134 of JAWNMN010000435.1, read as the reverse complement.
GATTAATTTACAATAAAAAGTCAATTCGAAAATGTTCGAAAATTCTTTGACACTCTGATAACTTGATGAAAATTTGCTATTACATTCTGCGCAATAAGATCATATTTAATTAAGTGTGTCTTGGATTAAGACAAGACGTGTAAAATTGCAAGATTTTTATGCATAAGTAAGTCGTAATTAAAATGAAATGAAATCAGGCGCCTAAAGGTGAAGGTGCCAAAGTGTTAGCCATGTTGTTGAGCGAGGCTTTTTCGCTCTCCGCTGAAGCGTGTGCTGAATATTTAATTTAATTAAATTCACTTGGAAAATAACTTTGAATTAAACAAGACAGCTACAGCAACAGCAACAACAACAACAACACAATGAAGCCGGCGACAACGTAATGAGAAAAATTTGCATAAATATGTCTTGGGTTGTAGCCGAAACGAAAGTTGCTCCTTGCCCGAGTTAGCAGTTGAAGTTGAAGTTGAAGTTGAAGGTGACAATCAGTATGATGACGATGACGTTAATCCTTTGCAGCCAAATGCTGGCATATGCCAGCATCAGCACCAAACATACATCATCAAATGTCAAATTACGATTTTCGACGAACAAATTTTTAGCAAATGCGATTGACACGAGAAGTCCTGCAACAATGCAGCCGCCTGCCGAGGGATAACAACATTTTCAAATGTTTAAAAAAAAATGTTGCTACTTATTAAAAAAAAAAGAAAGTGAGAGGGAAATCGCCGAGAAACGAGCTGGCAAATGATGAGCACGTGCCGCACATAAAGCGGCTAGCGAAGCGCATTTCGTCCTTTGGCCTAGTCCTGTGCTGTGTCCTTTGTGCTCGGCATCTGCATCTAATCCTGATAGCGACGGCTTAATGTCACCAAAACATATTTCACTTTCCGAAAATTGAAAACAAATTTCGCTTCGTTTCGTTTCGTTCCGGGTGGTATTCGCAAGTTACAAAAATATTTGAATGCTCCTCAATTGTTATCCTTTTATTTGCTCAAGTGTGCTGTTGCTGTTGTTGTTGTTGTTGTTGTGACTATCCTAGTTATTATTGTGCTCGCATTGTGGTTACTGGTCAGCTTGTCCTGTTTGCCTGCCCGGCAATTTATTTCAAGTGTCCTTTCCCATTTAGGACTTGCCATGTTACTGATGCATGAATTATGCGTTTTTGCTGTTTTTGATCATTTTTGCACAGTTCCATTTGACTTTTCTATTCGGTTTTCTTCACTTTTTTTTTTTTTCGTCGACCCGTTCAAACTTTTGAAACTTTATGCGTTTGTGACAGTGGGCTGAATACGATTAATTGCAGTCAAAGATTTTGAGTTTCGGTGAAAGTTGAGCTAAGTAAGCTAAAGTAATTTAAAAGTAAATAAATTAAGTTAATAAATACCACCTCTTCTGTAAGTCTTAAAAATAATCTTATATTTTCTTTTCAATTACATTTCATCCACTGCTTGACTAATCCCTCAAAAGTGACTTTCAAAAACTCTAAAACCAATTTCAAATCGCTTTTAAATCACAAATGTCATTCAAATTGCTTGGTGACCATCTGTAAGGCTGTTGATGACAACCACTGTGGCAACCCCTTATTGGAATGCTCTGCCTCTGTTGCTGGTCCGCTCTAATAAACTTAACAATAACGGCTTTTTTATTCACCCCAAACCCAAACCCGCCCCGTCGTTTGTCATAAATAATTCTAATAATAAATTAAATGCATCCGTTACAGCTCGAGTCAGTTCAACACGGGGTTTGGGTCAGTGATGAGTGTGTTTTGTCTGTGTGTGTGTGTGTGTATTCTATTAAGGATTTGCACCCCCATTTGTCTTGCCCAGACAGACAGAGGGACAGACAGTTATCCTTGGCAGTCGTGCATAAGCACACAATGATGTTGATGGCCCAAAGGATGGCATTGTTAAGTATTTTGTGTCCGCTTGAGGGCACGAGTTGAGAAATGTTTTTCCACAAATTTGATTTGTGTGTGTGTGTGTGTGTGCCACAAACCAATTGAATTAAACTCTTGTTACCTTTTTTTTGGAAATTCGCTGAAGATTTTAATTAACAATTGCACACCTGGCCAGGAGCGGAGTCGGGGCACGATTCAGAGGAGTTGGAGGCCCAACACTCAATCAAATTCGAATGAACTTATTTACACACTTTGCGTGACGAAATTTGATGGGCGCCGAGCAAATGAAATTTGTATTTCGGTTTGCGGAATGTGTCATCCACAGACATTCATGCCACCCAGCCCACCCAACCACCCAGAAACCACCAGTCAGGAGTCAGGAGTCGTCACCAAGCACCAGTCGCTAAGAGCCACCCCCATTTAGAGCTTGCCTTTTGACACGCGAGATGTTGCCACAGATCCAACCTGCTACACCCCCGGTATCCGTCGCCCCTCTCCCACCACCCAGTGTAGTCCATCCTCTTCACCTTGCCTAGCTAAATATGTATTACAAAGTGTTTTTGCACCCGCGGCGCCGTACTCATCGTCGTCCTCATCGTCCACAAAAAGAGGGCGTTCTTTGGGTTTGGGGCGCGACGTTTATTGGCAATACATATAGCTCGTAATTGTGCTAGGCAGGAACGGCAGCAACCGCAACCCCAAAACAGTCGAAACCGGGGTCCGAGAGACCCACAGACAATGTCAAAGTGTGATATTTCGCTTGAAATACTTTTGCACACACACAGTTGCCCCCTTTTTTTGTTGGCCCAAAGAATATGTTTTGCTGGCATTTTGAATTATGTTGAAGTGCTGCGGGGGGGGGGGGGGGGGTGGGGGGTGGAGTGGCTTCTGGGTGTTGCAAGCTTGGGCTTAGATTATTGGACTGCGGGGGCAGAGTACACTTGAGCTGTTGACATTTCATTGAAAATTGAAAATTATCTTGTGATATTTTGCGGGGTGTTCGTTTGATGAATGAAATTGTGACAGTGCCTCAATTGATTGGGGGAATGTGCAAAATGAGTTTAATGCGGTCTTAACAGATTTATTAGATTGATGGTGAGATTGTTTGCTGATGATTAAGGTATGATAGGTATTAAGTATGCCGGCAAATTAGTGAGGTTTAGGATACGTATCATAAGAGTTTATATTTGTTATTTATTCTTTTATTATAATTTATATTCTAGACTCTTTAAATCTCATTGCTTGTGGATAAGTAAAGGAAGAAGCTTTCCCTCTGCGCGTGTCCTGCCTGTCATTAGTTAAGCAGAACTTATCATTCGACCTAGTTTTTCTATAAGAATGGCATTATTTCTACTAGTGACCAAAGAACTTATCCGTGCACCGATTATCTCTAGAGGTTAAACCATAATCAAAAAAGTATTCTTTTTAAAAAATGTTTTTTATTTTTAATTAAATGTTTGCATATGTTTGGTCCGATTATTTCTATGGTAGGATCTAGAGGAAAAACTGTGATTAAAAAGGTGAAAATCGGTTTAGTTTTGACCAAATCACTGTGGCTGTGGAATGTGCTGATCTATCCTTTTATGAAATGATTTTTTGAATATCAATAAGATATTGTTTTTTAAAATCGTTTCAGTTTTGATCAAATTAACGCTGCATGGCAGGATCTTATCCTTCGATATATCTAGAGCAACATGATCAAAAAACAATCAAAAATAAATTAAAAATTGATTCAGTTTTAAGTAAGTTATGGAATGTTTGAACTTATTCTTTTACGAAATGAACTTATCTTTTTATTGATTATTTCTATTGCAGCAATATGATTGACTATAAGTAACTAGAAAAAAATATATTATTATAATATCTACTATCTATATGCTGTGCACAGATATATATTATTAATATATAAATATATTTATTGTGTATGTATTCTAAATGAGCATTATCTATCCGTTATTAAAGTAGGTTATTTCTGTTTCCGCGGAATCAGTCAGTTTGGCAACATAAAACGTTTTTTCCTGTTCGCCAGCATTTGGAGGAGTCTCTTGACAATGCCAAGTGGCCACAACTCGAGGGTACACAATTATATGCAGCATTTAAAGACTAAATTTCCTGGAATTAAGTGGGCTTAACCCAAGCAAAAGCTGCTGCTGCTGTTGCTGTTGCTGTCGCTGCTGCTAAGAACCGCCATTGTGACGTCGACGTCGACGTCGACTACGACTGCGACGTTAACTGCGACTGCGGTTGCGACTGCGCCCGAGTTTGAAGCGAAATCAAAGCGCGCACAATGGAAGCCGACGCAAATCACTTGAATATATAAACTTATGTATTGTATATGTATACTTTACACATAACTTCCAATTGTGCCCATTATGTGCGCATTTCAATATTTCCAGCCCAGGGCAGGCATTGGATATTATAGTGAGTACAATATATATACAATGAACACGCGAGTGGCCCATTTTGCCAGAGAGCACAATGGAAACTTCTCTCGTTCCCATTGTTCCCATTGTGCAATGTGTTAAGAAGTTGTAAGCGAATTCTGCCCCCCTCCATAAACCCCCTACCATAGATTCCTCCCGCTAAACTCTGGCAAACGGCTGCGCAGGCGCGGCGTCTAAAATTTCCAACAGCGCATCCTGCACCCAACAATTTAACAGAATTTTCCAACGAAATCTTAAATCTTTTATTGAGTTTCTGAAATTGTAATTCAATTAAATGCGAAGTGGAACACTTGGTAATCTCGGTACTTGGCACTTCCTACTGCTGAGCACCATTCGCTCCTATTGTCCTCTCTAATTGCAGTTGTAATCGATATGTGCAGTGCGTCCGTAGACCAAGACGGTAACTCAATTAATTGATCCCACAATAGATTTATTGTGCTTACGGGGGCGTCACAATTATATCAAAGATACACAGAGAGAATAAGCTGTTTTTAATTCAAGAATAATTCTCTCTTGTTCGCAAAACTACAAATAAAATTTATTCTTGAATATCTTAAAGTACGTATCAATCATTCTTAAATGGAAACATAAATTCTTTGGTTCTTTGGCTAATGTTTGTACAAAGTTCTCAATTGTTGTTTCTTACAGTGTAGCAATATGATTTGAGGTTTCTAGGCTGCAACAGAATGACAAGCCAAAAAAACGAAAGAAAAAAAATTTGCCACGTTTCTTCGAACTAACTATTAATATTGCTCATACGCCATGAATGCCGGCACGTTTGCCAAGAACACGATATAAGATGTAGTACGTGTAGCAGCAGTAAGGCAACCAACGACATGTATGTCAGGCTGCATGACGTCAGACATATCATATCGAAGAAAGTATGTAATTTGTATAACTTAATGCCCGCTCTCGGCACATGGCAAATTATGTTTGACAGCCGGAACAAAATAGTGATGTTATAAAAGACAAAATAACTTTGTTAACGAGGCTCTTAGGCACACGCATGCACACACTAAGCACACACAACACACACACACACACACAGACGTACACACACAGACACACAAGATTACACATGAATAAAGTCAAGCAAAGGCGAGCGTATAAAAAAGTACGTGAAAATGTGAGCGGAAAAATGCCAAACCATCTTCGCTTCGACTACATATCAAGGAAGTTGAAGGTTAGGAGAGAGAGCGGGGAGAAGCCTGTTCGCTCATTATCCTTTGCAAAAATGCTAATGTTCAGCGGTTGCTAGCCCAAAAAAAAAAAAGAAAAGAAAAACATAAATATGCAAATGGGCTTGCGGCATAGTTGCCGCCTTGATATGAAGTCGTTAATGTGCTCTATGATAGCGATTTCGACTTATTTTCTTTCTTGCCTTTTTTTTTGAGAAGTTGATGACATCTGCTAAACGGGGTATAAACATAATGCAACAACGTTTGTTTTACTATGGGTGTTGAATTCTTGACAAAATGGATTAATTCTAATTTGGTATTTGAGTTTTTGGAAAGAATAATACTTATTTTTACCACAACAGTTTCAATTAATCTAATTTAGCTCAATCTTAAATTTTTTATTTTCTTAAAATAATTTGAATAAGTAATTGTTATTATGTTCATACAACTCAATCTTCAATTTTTATTTGCTACTCAAAATTATTCACTTACAACACAAACAAAAATATTAATTTTTTACATTTAAAAATTTTTTTTTTTTTTCAATTTTTAACATTTATTTTTTACCCTTTAAAAATAAATTTCCTTACCATTTCTTAAGTGATTCTCATTTAACCCAAACTCAATATTTACGTTTAACTTTCTAAGAACCGGTATCATAAGTATTTGTTAACCCAAGATTGCTGCATTTAACCACCTATTTTTTACAGGGTATTCAAATTTTGATATATTTGCGACAAATGCAATTTGAAATTCGTTGCACTCGAATCTGGTTGAATTTCAATATGAAATATCTTTGTGTATGCCATTATTCGGATCAAGATTATTGTGGGCGATTTGCTTTTTGCAACAGCAATTTGAACACTTAACCAAAATTTGAATAAAAATGTGCGTAAATTGCAGACATGCCAGCCAAGGATTGGGCGAAGGATGAACTGAGCACAAAATCGATGCCATTGTCTCAATTCGATGCGGTTAAGTGGGGTGGAGTGAGGTGTGGTGCGGGCTTGTCAAATAAAACAGCCCGTTGGCAAATGTGTGCTGACAAATTACTATTAACAATTCCAAGGAGCAAGGACTCGACGATGCGCGCAGGAGGGAGTCGAACCAGTTGACAAAGAATTTCACAGCAAAAGTAAAAAATTTGCATGATTTAAATGCCGTTTTAATTGAGTTTCAGCCGAGGGGCGTGGAGCAGGAGCGAGCAAGATTGGTTGGTGGTTCAACCCCCCGTTGACGTGCAATGCCAACAAGCATTTAACCACATTTAAATGAAATTTGCCACCAGCTGCGTGTGCGAGAGAACGAGGGAAAGACTGAGAGAGACAGAGAGAGAGAGTTGAGAGGGAAGCAAAAGCGGTACACAAGTCGCATGCCGCACACAAGACGAACTTTCAAGGCACAAAATACATGTCTCTATGTATGCGGCGTGCGTGTGTGTGTGTGTTAGTTGTGTGTAGTAGCCTGGGGGCGTCGAGATGCCAAGTGGTCAGGACTCTGTGTGCTGCTGGACAGTCCTGCGCCATTACAGTTTGTAATTATGAAACTATGCAATGAGCATGAATGTGTATTGTGTGTGTGTGTGTGTGTTTGTGTGTGTGTGTGATGCACTCAACAAAATTTATCTTAAATTACATATGTATATTAGCTGTTAAATAAGAAGCTTTATTTTTTTTCAAGCATATATTTACTATAATGAAAATATTAATATACACATAATAAATATTGCATAAGTAAAAAATTTCCATTTAATAAATAAAATAAATTTAATTGAATTTACATACATGTATTTTTGTAGGTAAATCTAAAAATCTTAAATATTTAAATTCAGTACAAAAAAAAATCAAAAAATATCCAACTCTAACTGCAACTTTATTTGAATTGTTGCCAACTATATTATAAAATATTATTTCCATATTGTCGTATTCAGTAAATAAAAATTGTTAATTTAAAAAAGTAAATTGAAGACTATTTATAAATATTCGGTTAAAAAAAAAGAATGACCATTATTTTAAATTCTATTTACTGATTATTAAAGTCTAAAATATTGCTTTGAATTTTTCTATTCTAATACCAATTCAATGCGATTAACTGAAGGTCGACTTGCAAATAATGAATTTAAAATTGTTAGCTGAAATAGAATTGAAACTGAACTAAGAATAATAAAAAATACGTTAGTAACGCACATTATTTTACACATTTTAAGTTGTAGATAATATAAAATTCCTTAAATTAAGCGAATTTTATACCAAGCATTTTCTTTTTTTAATTTTTTATCTTTCAATCTACTACAATATTTTTTTTTTTTCTGTATGACTGCCATTTAAGCATACCACATGCGCTTTTATGTACCTCTGTGTGTGTGTGTGTGTGTGCGGCACTCGTATCTTTGAAACTTTTCTCATTGGTTGCGGTTCTCGCCCCTCGCCAAAAACAGTTTGCAGCCATTGTGTTTTGCCGCAACTCGAAATCAATATCACGTTGTATCCTTCAGCGGCAACAAAGGAACTGCTGATGATTGACAGAAACAATTCACACACAATCACACACAGGCACACGCACACACATGCACATCAGGCGCTTGTAGGGCTAAAGAACAACCCTTCAACACTCAACTACATTTTGATTAAAACTTTATTTATTTATTTGTTATATATATACATTTGGTATATATGTATATATATATGTATGTGTATATAGAGAAAAAGCATTCAATGCGAATACAATCTGTATATCCTTTGAGGCGCGGACAAACGAAATCACATAAAAACAAAAACTACTCGATCAACAATGCGCACAAAGAACAACTGATGCCAAAGAATCGTTTTTTTCTCTTTCTTTTTTTTGGTTTGTTGCATGCTCTTTGAATTTTTGTATTTTACTGCCTGTAAATGTGGCAGCGGCAAGGGGTTATGGAGTGTGGGAGAGGCGCTATGCCCGACCCTCGTCCTGTTGAAAAAGCTGCGAAATAAAATGTATTTATTGTATTGTTTGCTTACCCTGAACACAATTTAGTTCGGTCTATTTAAATTGAAACTTTAACTAAAACTTTATTTAGTAATCTCCGGTTTTTGGAGTGTGAGTATCCAATGAATTAACTAAACAGAGTTTATATTTAATTGGGGGCCTTTTATGTTTTTAGCTGGCTTCAGGTCATGTGTTATATATTTAACGCTTTTAGGACTATTCTTGATAATAGGCAGCAATTGCTTTTTATTCATATTCAGCCAAATTGGTTATTTGTCGATATTTTACGACTGCAACTCAGAAACGAAGAAAGACAGAGGCGAAACCGGAGCTGGGCAGAGGCAACAGGAATCCGACAAGCTAAAAGTCTTTTGGGTGGCTATAGACAAAAACGATTCCATGGGAAAGCCAAGGCTTACGATACTTAACGGTCTTTTGGCAGGACATTGTAGACCAAGAAGTCACCAAGCTAAGGTTTTGTGGAAGCAAAAAGGAGAGCAAAATATCTCGCTTTAATCAGGAAAAGATGCAGCATCCTAGAAATGCTTGTTATGAGATCTCAACCTAACAAAGATTGTAGTATTCGTGCAGGACCTGGGGTTGATGGAGGAGCTATAGGCTCAGAAGGGGGCACAAGAGACCTTATAGCTCGCAGTGAAGGTAGGTATTTTAAGGATAATATTGCGCGAAATTATATAATATATATTAAATTATACCATGTACATTTTTTTTACTAACTTACTTTCAATTTGCTGCTGAAAGGCTTAAAAATTGATCTACTCGTAAGCATATTTTAATTTAGCTAATTCCGTTTTCTTCTATTTTAAGCAACCCAGTTCTTACGGACTGTCAGACCAAGTCTGTCATCAGTCAGGTTAAAATTAAGTATATTATTATTAAAGTAAGCAATCTTCTGTTTACCTGGGCGAGCAGTTGCTTGTAAATTTATTTTATTTCTTTCTTTCTCTCTTTCTCTCTGTCTCTCTCTCTCAGAGACCATATGCCTGGCCCTGTTTTGCCGTCTGCTCGCAAAACTCAATTTATACAATTCCTTTTACTATTTTCATTTTTATAGTCTGACTAGCAATTTATTTTAATATTGCTTCGATAAAATGTTTTTTTTTTTTCTTCATTTCTTACACTTTGTTTGCACTCTCAACAGTATTGTTATAGCTCACTCTCTTTCTCTCTCTCTGTCCCACCTCCTTCCTCCCCCCCCACACCTTTATCCATCCCTGTTGCGCTCGCTGTGAGCCTGTAGCCGACATTCCTCCGGCTGCTCCTTTGTTCTTTCGCTCGCTCGCTTTTTCTGTGGAGTAGCTCTTGAGTTACGTTGCCATTTTTGTGTGTGTTCCGCTCTTTATTATTTGAGCATTTATTTTGCATATTGTATTTTGTATATTTCGTTTTTACACGCCTTTTGTTGCTGTCCTTTGTATTGTCAAGTGTCCAATAGTGGGGACTTTTGTATTTATTCTTTGTCCTCTTTCTCTCTCATTTTTTAGTGTTAAACATTTTGTGATTGCAGTTTTGTTTATTTTTTGCTCGAGTGCTGTTGGGCGTGGAGTGTGTGGCATTGTAGTATTGGGTATTATCTGTGTCCTCTGATGCTTAAGCAAAGATAATTACTAGTACGACAGATTCTAGGCAAAATATCATACTAATATTAAGTAAGTACGAGTTTTTAGCTCAAGCACAAAAAATATGGAAACAAGTCGAAATACTCAACAATATTAATTTCAATCAAAGAAGACTGTGAAACCACTTTAAAGAGCATCAGCACAGAATAGTATATCTTATTTTAGGAATAGATTAAGATCGATTTTTGATTATACTTTCTAACATTTTTGATAGCTTCAAAGAGATTTTTTAATTAGTTATGACGTTTGATACATTGAAGAGACGTCTTCGCTCCCAGAATCGATGTACTCATGTCCGTCGGCTGTCTGTCTGTTTCTCTGCCAACTTGTTCCTCAGATTCGAAGCTATCTTGATTAAATATGTATCATATATATATATATATATATACATACATATGTAATATAAAAGAAGGATCGTTCGAAGGATGTGTTTTTGTATGAAAAGCTTGTTTTTCCTAATCAAACTTACCCAAAATGCTAATTATCATGCTCCAAACATATGGACAAAAAAGTATCAAGATCGAATTACTATATCAACTATGAAAAGTTTGTTGTTTCGTTCCTAACTTTTGGAAAAAAGCTGTCATTATCAGATTATCATTATAGCTTCCATATGGACGATTGGTCAGTTTTTAAAATTTGTGGTTAATGTAGAAGATTTCAATTTCACTGCGGTCTACAAGGGTCTGTGATCTAAGATGGCCGTTCTTTCCGATTTTTTGTCTCACTTAAATGCAAAAAATAAATCCAATTTGTTTATCAATCGCAGATGTGTAAAAAATGTGCATGTCCTTGTTAGCGCGTGCCAATTAACACAATGCCAATCTGTCTCTCACGTGTCCTGCACAAAGCATTCGAACCCACGATTTGATGTCAATTAACACACACAAACCAACACACAAATAAACTGTTGGATAAACATGAACACGCTGCCAAGCGTTGCATTTAGATATTTATCGCACTTAGCTCTGCTAGTCAACCACCCCTCCCCCCCTCAACACCCCCCTCAGCCCCCCTTAGCCCTTCCTTATGCCATGTCAACCGCAGAGACAACACGTGACTTTCGTGCAGAGAGAGTTCAAAAATCACATTTCGAAGGACTTTGACGGGCGACGTTGATGCGACTGATGAGGACGCTGATGGGCAAACAATGAGCTAAGCAGCGAACTCAATTCAAAAACAAAAATAAAAAACCCACCCCTACCCACGCACTATGTAAGTATTTAAGAAATTAAAAAAAATATATGCATCTATATATACAGTGAGGTACAGTTGCCTTCCGGAAATTATGATTCAAGTCAACATATTGATTCTACATGAATTCAACAATCAATGTGACGCGTCGGCTTTGATAAAAGAAGAAAGCAGCTCCCCTCTCACTCCCTCTCACTCTCTCTTGCTTCTCCCCTCAAAAAGAAAGCAACACAAGCAAATGTAAAAAATCATTTGAAAGACAACACACAAAAAATAGAAAGAAAACAATATGTAAATTATGAATATTTGTGTAAACAAAACGAACGGCAACTGAGTGCATCAAAGAACAGAAGCAGGGTGAACACTGCCATTAGCCCAGCTACTGTATTAAATCATATGTGAGTAGTACTATCTGAATGTATACTCGGATAGCTGTATAGCTGTATGGATAGATGGATGGATGGTTGGATGGATGTATGGATGGGCCATATCATCTGGTGTCTGCTTGGGCGGCATCAAAATTGATTTCTCATCGCGTCAGTTGCTCAACAGGCAGCCAGGTTTTATGTTGTGTATGTGTGTGTGTATGTGTGTGTGTGTGTGTGTGTGTGTCCACAGTGAGCACTTGGCTTATTAGCCGACTGAACTAGCCTCATTGACGTCGCACAGTGGGCAGAAAGACAGAAAAAGTGACATCTAAGAAAGTTGATTAAATATTGCCTCATTAAATCATCATATTAAAAATATATGTTCCTCAAAACAATTGTTTTCAGTTTTCTATTTTTCAATTTTAATAATTTTAATTTAATAAATTAATTCATTTAAATTATGTAGTTTAATTATTTTTGATTAAAGATTTTAATTAATTTGATTTTATTAATAATAATAATTTTGATAACCTGTGGTAAAAATCTGGAAGTTTATCAATTTCCGAAATGTCAAAGGAAAAAGTGATTTTTAAGATTCATATTTGCTCTATTATTCAGTTGAGATTGTAAATTTAGTTTCAATTAGCTTTTAGTTAAGTAAAGATATAAAAAAAAGTGATGAACCGCTACAGCACGCCGAAGATTACTTAGCTCTATAGATAAGATCAAATTGCCATCATCTGAGTAATTCCATATATTTAATCGATTTCGTTCCGATGAAAGCTATATGATCGGATCTGGATAACTTTTAGATGTAAGGAGCAAAGTAACAGGCATAACTGTTGAGTTTAGTTAGGATAACTTGTAAAACTAAATAGTTTTTTATTCAAGAATCTTGAACCCTCCGTTTCCCTCAGAGTTTGCACAGAATCAGACGTCAAGTTGGGCAGACAGACAGTCAGGCATGGCTATATCTGCTCGTCTAGTGACTCGTCTCCTTCAATTTATAATGCCTCCTGCAATTGGTGTTATAAGTTGTATTAAAATGTACTCGTGTATTAAATTATTGTAGCATCAATCTTAATTTTCTATTGCCCACAATATTTGTGCGACTAATGCTCATCTAGGCATAACCACTGTGGCCCGGTGGCGGTGTCTCTTGTTGTGGCAAAAGGTCTGGGCCACCTACTTTACACGTTTGCTACTTGAAATCGCATTTGTTGTCTTTTCATGGTTGTACTCCTCTCCATCGCGTCTGCCCGTCTGTCTTTCTGTCTGTCTGTGTGTTGGAAAAACAACACACAAAAAAAACAGAAAAAGGCGGAGTGAATTGGGGAACCTGCCAAATTAGTTGCCATGTAGCCTTATGACCCATTGCTTGACAAGCGGCAGATTGGGTTACCCAATCCCAATCCGAGTCGCCTGTGTCTCTAATGTTTATCTTGTAAAAACAAGAGAGGTAACGGGGAGGGGGGAACTGAAAAAAACGAATGCATTTGAAATCTGGCAAAGCAAATAATAACAAATAAATGAAACTAATGCCAAGTAGTAGAAAAAATACGGCTGCTGCCCCGAGGACCACCCTCGTTTAGATGTCGGGAAAACATATGTCTGGGCATTTAAGCTGTTAAGTAACCCTTTTTTTTGGCAAGGGTTCTACTAACCATGTGCCAATTCTTGAAGGAGAGCAAGAGCGAGTGAATTCTAATTGACGGCACTTATGGAAAGCCACAAGAGCCCGTGTGGCATCTGCAGCCCCCGGGGACACAATCCCAGCCATGCCAGTTATCCTGCATATATATCTATGGCAATCTATCGTATCTAAATATCTATTTGTTGGTTGGTTCGTTTTGTTTGTTGGTTGTTTGTTTGGCTTCAGTTGGCGTAATCGCCTGCTATTAATTCATTGTCCATTATACGGCAGCTCCTTGTCTCCTGACATTGTATGCATTTTGTATGGCACAACCGGAGAGAGCACACATGCATGTTGCCTCAACGGCCTCGACTGCCTCAACTGCCTTGCCTCCATTGTGTTGTTTGTTGGCCAACATGGAACGCTACTCTAAGATATTATCGACAGCTCGTCCATTGACAATAACAAGCGCAAGCGGCAGCCCAACTGACTGTCTAAACGCTGCCCAGGCAGGCCACCAGGAAGCCACCAGGATAACTGTTACACTGAACACAAAAATCGTACAGATGATGAATACAATTTTATATACGATTCTTGCAACTAGAAATATTCTAAAAATATTGCACAAAATTACGTAAAGTAATCAAAAAAGTTGAATTAGTCTTAATTTAATCTAATTTAATTTCGTCTCTTACAAAAGATACGTTTAAGTCTTTGTGGATTCCAAGGAGCAGCTTCAATGTTTCTTAGCGTAATATTTTTATATATTTGAAGTATTTCTAAATGTACCCCGAGATACATAACAGCATCTCTTAAGATATTATAGATACGATTGGAGCAATTGGAGAAAATCTATAATTTCACAAACCAAACATTATCTCAAATCCTTTCGGATTTATGCTTAAGTCAGATTAAATTATTATTTAAGCAAGTCCTTAATTAGAATTGTGATTTGTGCTTCATCTGCTACTGCTTTATTAACAAATAACTTGTTCCTCTTTTCTCTCAGTGTAGTAGCTGGTAGTTGCCTATTGTCCAGTCGGGTGGTAGTTGATCTGCGGTTTTGGAATTAGACCACCCCGTCATTGTTAGGCACTGACAATGGTGCCCATAGAACGAGCGCATTGTATGCCCCTGAACACACACACATACACACACTTGCACACACACACACACTTGCACACACACACACACATAAACAGTACTCTGCTGTTATGTTCTGTTTGCTTTTGTTGTTGTTGACTTTTCGAGTTGCCGCACAATGCCACAGAACAACCTATTCGGACAAATTGATATCCAATAATTTAATTTTGTTATCCATTTGCCATTCAGTTCGCATGTCCGCAAATAGTTTTGTAATTTGCACTACGGCATGCGTGTAACCGATATTATTGTCCTGCCTTCGGTCCTTCAGCCATTGTAAAATAACTCAAATGCCGAGTCGAGTTCATGCCTCATCATGCTGGTCATTTTCACAGCACTGCCACTGACCCTCTGACCCCCGATCCACACTCTTAATCCCCTTTGTGGCCAATAGTTTTATTATAATTTGTCGAACTCTGTGTCGGTCTGTCTGTCTGTTTGTCTGCCTGTCGTGTGTGTCCGCAAAGCAAACAAGTCAAAAACAATATTTTGTGTGAAAAAGGATTTCACATTTTCATGTTTGCGGTTTGGGTGTTGTGCGGCGTGTGCCATTAGTTTTTGATAATAAACAATATAGTGGCGAATAGATAAATTTGATAGGGATTAACGCCTTCACATATCAACCGCATCACATCACATTAGAAGCCCATAATTGTCACTGACCGGCGTCCAATTGGAAAACTTTTTGATATTAGAAATTGTTTGCATTTTTGCCCACATTTCCCACAATTCGAAATAATGGATTTAATAAATGATTCATTAGGATTACTAATTGATTGGCGATTTAAAGCTATAATCTGTAAACTCAGTTACTCATCTAAGGGGGGAAAATTATTTTTAATTAAAATTGTTCATCACACAGTATGCGAATTATTTAGTGTTAACATTTAATGGCATAAGAGGTTTATTTATTATTATATTATTATACGATTATTGGCAAGAGGTAATTACAAATTATATTATACTCTGTACGCATAAGAAATTATAATATTTATTATACAATTTATATATATATTTATATTTTGTATAAAAATTAATTATAATTAATATTCAACAATATATCTAGAATAAAAATAATAGATCTAATTTGAGAGCTTTTCTTAATATATTTTTGTATAATCCGATTAAATGCAATATTAAGCAAAAGGCATTAAAATTGCTCAACTGAACTTGCATTGCAGTTGATGGCAACTATGTGCAATCCTAGTCTGACAGAAATCTCTCCAGGACCACAAGGACATCTCCGCAAAACCACTGCGGCAGCTGGCAGTTAGCGAAAGTATTGCAGATTCTCAGCGGGTGTCTTTGCTCTTCAAGCTGAGAGATTGATTGACTGGCAAAATCGGCTTACTGCGTATAGTTTTCCTCAGATCTGCTAATTATATTGAATTCATTGTTCGCATGAGTTACTCTGCTTGCTAGAAATACATTCCCAATTAAAATTGTCAGATCTTACAAGCCACTGAAAAGCGACCGATTGTTTCTATGGAAGCTATATGATTTAGTAGTCCAATGTTTGTTTACAAAATTCTGGAGAGTCCTGAGTTTATACCCATGAAGATGTCATAGTATCTTCATGATATGCATATATATATTATATATTAAAACAAACTGTGCCCCTGTATAAAATGTTCTTTAATCTGGAAATGACGTTTATAGGGCATTCCGGAAAGTTTTAGTTTCTGTCCATGTGTTACCCATCTTAAGTTTTATAAAAAAAACTCATTCAAACGATTTGTAGAATTGGATTTTTGTTGTTTTTTTTTTTAATTTATTAAATACTTTAACACAGTGTTTGAAATGTATTATCTAATACATGGTACGATATATAAGTATATGGTACATATACATAGGTATCTCAATCGATATATATGATTCTTTACACAATAATCTCAATAATAATAATATTAATGTTAATTTGATCTAAACGTAGTATCTTAGAGCTCTTAACGTATAATACAAATACTTGCCGAGTGATAAACATGTCGCAGATACAATTTACAGTTATGCAGATTCGTTCTGGATATATGTGGGTGGGTTATATATGGGATGTAGGTGTTTATGTCTTACGAACTAAAGAAAAATCAATTCTACTGCGATTTGCCTAAAAATAAACAATGTTTACACTGGGGCCACTGGGGATGCTTGAGCTATGTTGTCTCAAAGGGCCGGAAGACGACCAAGCCTCAATCCTGGGAATCGCCGGCATTACTACTCCGATCCATGGCAATGCCACCAGCACCATTCGACTCGGACTGATCGATATCCGCGCTGCTCAACACCCCCGGCAGATATCCTGTCCCAGCATAGGGGGCAGAAAGGAAACGCTTGGCATGCGCCTGCATGAAGGGATGATAGCGATGCGGATGGGTGGGGGAGCCGAACACAGCGGGCGGCACCAGTGGCGAGAAGGCGGACTTCATGGGGAATGGCGGCGAGGGGGGCACCGACTGGGCCGACGATGGCGGCGGCGGTGGTGTCTGCGTCAAATCCTCGCCAGCGAGCATGCACTCCATGGCCTGGAGGACGTCGCCGCGAAAGCGCTGCATCAGCTGCTCCACATCGCTGCGTCGTCGATTGGGAAATACACGCATCAGCACATCGATGGGGGACCGCTGCTGCTGCTGATGCTGAACATGCTGCCCCAAAAGTTGTTGCTGTTGCTGCAGCGACTGCGACTGCGCTGCCGGATGATGGGTGGGCAGCCCGGCGGCGGCCAGGAACTGTGTGTGATGATAGGGCATAAAGCCCTGGGCATGCCCATTGCCAAAGGAGCGCAACAGATGCAGATTCTCGGCGGGTGTATTGGGCGGCGAGTTGCTGTCCTCCTTCTTCAGGCTCAAGTTCTCCGGCGTCGCCTCATCCGGTGCCGAGTCCACATCCAAATCCGATTCCGGTGAGCTGGGCGGACCGGTGCGTGCCGGCGACAGACTGGACGTTAGATTAAACAAACCAGCGACCTTGGGCCGGGGACTGCTGGGTGAACCGGACTCGGAGCCCGTATCCTGATCGGTTTCATTCGAGAGTGCAGCGCCACGTTTGGAAACTGCAAAGAGAACAAAAAACACAGGCAGGTTGGAGATTACACTCAGAAAAATAATATGTAGAGAATTTTCAACTGAAATAAAAGACAAATTTTATCAAAGTTTTTATTTCAAAAATGTTTAAAGAATTGTGAATATGTTTTTTATGTTTTTCTAGTTGTTAGGGCAATGAAAAATTTTATAACATTCCAGAGGATATCAGAGATTTACAATAAGTATTTTCTCCAAGTGCACAGATCAGTCAGGTAGCTGTGGGAAACTCTGTGCGGTTTTCCACACAACAAATAAAAGTATCGAATTGTGCGAAGAGAAAAGCAGCCAAACAAAAAAAAACAAAAAATAGAAAAGAAAAACAAAAAAATTTAATCACGGGAATCGCAAACACACGTTCAAGTCAGAGTTGGGAATGGAGATGATGATAATGGTAGGGAGGGTTCGCTGACATGGCAACCCTGGATGAGTCCAGAGCGGGGGTTGTCGAGTTTGCAACCTGTACTGTAGAAGTGAAACAAGTTATACGATATTTTTTTTCTATTTGATTTGGCAGTTGACGAAGCCGCAGTGAAAATTTAATTAAGTTGCGCCCTGTCGATTTGTAAACCCCTCCCCCCCGATAACCCTGGTCCCTCTAACTCTAGACTACATTCTACATGCCACTGTGCACCTGGTGCTGCTGTTTCGAATTGTTTTTTTTTCCTCATTTCATGGATGCAATCGTCTTGGATTTCAGTGCAAATAAACAGTGTAGTACTTAAATGGGACAGGTTCGATTGATTCGCGTGAGAATCCTTGCGTGTTTTCCTTTCTCGAAACAACCAGAAAGAAGAAGAAGAGAAAACAAACATATCTTAAAAGGGACTTCAGAGAGTCTCGCATTACGCCCTCAGCTTGGAATTGTCTTACAACCTGACAATGTCAGCAAGGTTCCAAATTAGCACTCAATGGAGTGCCCAAGTATCTATTCCAAGGACTTTGTAACTGTTGACGTGCCCCCTTTTTGACCGGGGGTTGTAATACTGATTTTTATGGGTATATAAGCTGAATGCTATTGTATCGGATAATGTTGCCTTTAATTGTATTATTAAAACGCTTTAACAATCGATAAGATATTGGGTTTACTTTGAATGAGTTTAGATGTTGCTTTGCATTGGTGAGATTGAATAGAAGTGGAATGTGTATATGGAAAAATGTGAATAAGTAAGTCGAAACAAGATTGAAAAGTCATTCAAATAAAATAAATAATTCAGAAATTGCTAGTTTTAAGGTAAATTCTAGATTTAAGACTTCGATTTTGCAGTTGTGTCAAAAATCTATAAATTAAAAATGCAGTCTTATTAGTAATATATTTCATACATGTCTTTAGCTGACTCCAAGTCACTTGATCAAATATTTTTACTGCTCAAATAATATCCAATGCAAAAATTAAATGCAAAGTTAAAATGTATATGGAATAAATAAAATGTGTACTAGTTAAATTATTATATAAGTAAACAAATTCTTAAGAACATTAAAGAAAATTTAAATATGCTGGGAGTAGAAAGAAACCTGCTAACTTTGTGTTTTAGAAATAATCCAAATTGTTCTCCGGAAATCCTTACAATGTTTTGAAGTTGTAAAATCCCCGGAACATGCTCTTCACCTAACCAGACGAAAGTTCTTAAATATAAATGTAATTACTGAATTTTGGGGTGGAGCTGTGAAAGCTAAGCAAATTGTGCTAGGAAATTGGAGTCTTCAACACCAGCTTAAGGCTTCCCTTTAATTGTTGCAACTTTTACCCATTTACCTCAACTTTAAATGCTGTTACCCCTTTTTGGAGAGAGGGTTGGAGTAAAGTCGTTGTTTATGCGCCGTTTAGCCGAGTGCAGGTTAAACGCCTTGACTGCTGAAGCCCTTGTGTTAACAACACCTACAACTTCAAAATCAACAACTCATACACCCAAACACACACTCACACATACACACAAACACATACACACACATGTCTAGGAGTGTGGCACTTTATGCGCCGCTGCGCTTTTCACAATTGAAAACGGAACATTTTTCGCAGGCGAGTTTTTCTTGAGTGACTTTGAGCAGGATGTGACCAGAAAGGGGAGTTGTGGGCGTGGGTGGAGAAGAGGGAGGGGTTATAATGTCACACATGGACTGCACACAGAAGAGGGCGTCATTGTTGATGTTGTTTGCGATGGCGAGCAGCAAGGCGTAAATATAATAATTTCATATTTGTCGATGTGGCACGTAGGACTTACCGGGACTCTCGTCCAACTCGGTGCGTGTGGGTGAGAAGCCAACGCTGAGGTGCTCGGAACGGGTGCGTCCATCCGTGTCGGATTCATTGCCATTGTAATGCTGCTGCTGCTGCTGGCGTTGCAGCTGCTGATGATGAAGTTGTTGCTGCTGTTGCTGTTGTTGCTGTTGCTGCTGGTGGCTGGGCGTGGAGCTGGCCTCGTAGCCATCGCTGGGCGGTGATGGTATGCCGCCATGGAAAACACCATTTTGTGCCTGGCCAGCACCAGTGCCGGGCGCTGTGGGACTGTGTGAGGTGGGCGTAACACTATCGCTGCCATTCTGCTGCTGACCCTGACCCGAACCGGGCACCGAGGTGTACAGTAGCCCCAGCTCCCTGGCTTCATTCTCCTCCTGCGCCTGCTGGCGTCGCAGTGCGACCTGAAAGCCAACGGACATGGAAAACTGACAGATTAGATGACTATGCGGCTACGGCCAGGCCATTGTCAGTGGCCATCACCCACCTGTGCGGCCATCACACGCTGCCGTTCCGCTATCAAGGTGCACTTGGCACACACACAATCCCGCCAGCGGCAATAACGTTTGTGACCCTTCAAGGCGCTCACCTGCAATTGGTCAAAGATCGGAGTTAAGTGGTTAAAAATCTGAGTTCGTTTGTGGAGTGCAGTATAGAAGCATTTCGATTTAAATCACTTGAACTAATCATCAAACTGAAGGACGGAAGTATGTCCCTGACTGTTATGCATTGAAGTCTCAATTCATTCAAAACTTAATAAGTAAATATACAATTAATCATAATGAATAACAAAAAATAATAAAATACAAATGTACAACTAAACTTGGTGAGGATAGTAATAGTAATAATTTAATAATCATTTTACAATTTAAAACTAAAAATAAATTATACATAATTCAAACACATAAATAAAAATTTCTGGTTGAATTTAAATTCAACAATTTAGATTTTAATCAAATTATCAATAAATAAAAAATATAGAAAATAATTAAATAAAATAAAACACTTACGGTTATATTTATATTATAAATAAATAATAATTAAATAAAAATAATTGAATTAAAACTCGATATTTCTGGTTGTACTTAAATTATGAAAAAATAATGAATAAATGAAAATATTAAAATAAAAATTTTTGTATGTATTTAAATTGCAAAAAAATCCAAAATTTGTTACAGATATTTGTAAAGTCCAGAAAAAAACTCTACGTAGATCAAAAAATTAGTTGTGTAGTATGAATTAGTTAATCAATCAAGCTAAGATATAAAAGCAAGCCAAAATGTTAGCTTCGAGTGTTTGGAAAAGAATGGTAGATAAATTTAAAACTAAACCAAGTATTAAAACAAGAGTATTATTAAGTAATTGACAGGCTTCGTAAGAAACAGAAAGCATAATTTGTATGAGCAACTTAGCGGAGCAGTTGAAAAGTAATTAAATCAATTAGTATTTCAGCTACTGCTCCACAATTACTTAGACAGGTAAGGTTATTCAGATTGAGCTTCAACTTGAGCCAAGTCTAAGATTTGGTAAGCCACACTGACCACGCCATGATTGCGACACCTTGCGCATTTTGGGGTACGTTGATAACGCTCCGAGGCGGCGCGCAGGAAGAAGGCGGGCGGCAGGGCGCCCAACACCGGATGCTGTGACATTAGATTCTGCATATCGACACCCGACGGCAAACTCATGCTGAGCTAACACACACACGCACACACAAATATACGCACTCTGTCAAAATTGGGTGTTTCTGGTTTCTTGTATATATTTGATATGTAAATATATATTTTATTTGTTTTTGCTCAATTCTCAATGGAAATCACGCTTTGGTGTAACAGTCACAGTCACGGCTAACACGGTAATCACGGCACGCGCATTGACGACCATGTCAGATGAAGCATTCGATTGCAACTGATTCAACTTGGACTAAATTCAAAAGGGAGCAGCAAAAGCAGCAGCAGTAGCAGAAGCAGTGGCTGCGATGCCAGCGCCGCAGGCAGCGACAGCGTTCAAGGCAAATGGCGGCAAAGCGGCAACATTTACCAATACAAAAGCCGCACACACACACACACACGCACACACTTAGTGTTGGAGACAGAGCGAGAGAAAGAGAGAGAGCGAGAGCGAGCAAAGAAGAGAGTAATGCT
This sequence comes from Drosophila paracracens, assembly GCA_035044025.1. Taxonomy (NCBI): domain Eukaryota; kingdom Metazoa; phylum Arthropoda; class Insecta; order Diptera; family Drosophilidae; genus Drosophila; species Drosophila paracracens. The sequence goes on along the minus strand of JAWNMN010000435.1, from coordinate 3,506,213 downwards.
GCCTAGGGTTGCAAAATATATACACTTTTGTGTGCGTGCGTGTGTGTGTGTGTGTGCTTGCTTGTCGCTGCCTGCGTCGGAGTTGGCGTCGTCGCAGCCTCAGCAATTAAGAAAAAAGTTTCAAAATCTAATTTGGTACTGTATACAAATTTGTGCACTCGAGGCGGGCAGCGACGGCGACTGCGGCAGACATAGTCTGGCACAGTGGTGCGAGTGTGGTTGGCTCTGCTGCGGTGGATGCTGTTGGTGTTGGTGGTGGTGGTGATGTTGCCTGTAGGCAGTTGCCTCAGCTGCTGGCTGGTGGTTGTTTGAGGTTTCTTTCATTTTCTTTGTTGCTTTTGTTTTACAATTTCTTTTTTACTGTTGTTGTTCTTGTTGTTGCTTGGCTTAAACACTGTGCGCTTGTGTGTGTGTGTATATGTGTGTGTATGAGAGAGCTTCGGTTTATGGAATAGCCAACCAAAAACGTGGTTGCTCCTCAGCTGCGAAGCGACCTCGCCGCTGGTTGGCATGGCAGCGTAGGCGAATACACACACCATTCACACACACATACACATGCAGCTCGACACAACTGACACAGTTGGCAGTTGCAGAACTTGTGGTTGTTGCATATGTATAAAATGTAAAGGTTGGCAGGAGAAAGGGGGTGTTGCATGGGAAACTTAGGAGGTCAATTGCAGCCTGGGTTCGTCTGCCAGCTTTGAGCAGCTGCTGGCTACTCGAATGTTAAAGTTGCTTTTTTTTTTCTTTTTTTTGGCATGTTGCCACTCGCTTTTCATTTGCAGCTGCTTTCTGTATTTAGCATTTAGAAGTGGTAGCCTAAAAAAATAGTTTATTGCTTAAAAATATTCACTCAAAGGCGAAGCACGAATGAAAGACTTGAAATTTAATAAACTAAATTAAATTGTTTATTTTTATAGCTAAGTAAATGGTTAGAGCTCTAAAAAGTAAATTTAAAAGTTTGGCAGTCTAAGATATTAAGAAATTATTAAATATATTATTCTAATTAAATATATTAATAAATTTAAGCCATGAATTCGATTTAATCATAACTATCACTAAAGAATAACACCACTAAATATTGTGATAGTACATACACATATACATATGTATTTTAAAATGTTAAGAAAAAATAAATAAAATAGGAAAGATAAAGGAATAAATAATAAATAAATAAGTAAATAATTTATAAGTAAATACAAAAAAAAGGATAAGAAAAGATATGTCGAGGAGCAAAATCGTTCAAGATATCGAAGGGAGAAAAGGGCCATGGAAAAATTATGAAATTACATTTTCCAATGCAGCACCTCTATTATTTTGAACGCAACTATATAAACATATGCACGTTGTTCGTGAGTAAATAGATAAACTCACAACGACAATATCATAATTGTATTATGAATGCATTAGTAAAGCTAGGTTACCCAATGAAATTGCATTCGAATTTTTTTAAACAATTTTCTTTTTATTATTTCACGCATTTTCCATTTTTAATTTGACAAGTTCTGAAAGAATTAAGTTTGTAGAAGTTTTAGCTTACATTAAAATATAGCTGATACACACATACATATACATACATATATCTGGATACGTACATATGACACGTATTTATCAACGGCCATTTTGTACATTTCGATAACTTATCGAAAATCGTGTCATGCTAGTTACAGTAACAAAAAGAAGAACTGCACGTCTCTTGTACATAAGAGACGCCAAAGGGTGGGTGTTGTGTGGGAGGGTGGCAACTGGGCGCCTCAGTGGGTCGCATTGGCCTATTAGAATGTTACAATATTATTGCAATTGAAACAAACTGCGACGGCGACGGCGACGAAGCAAAAACAAATCTAAAGTCACGTGTGCGACAAGAAGCGGCGACATTTTAAAAGCTCTGCGCACTTAACGCTCTCTCTTTCTCGCTCTCTTGCTCTCAGCTACGTTGCGCATTGAACACTTTTGCAGTTGCTCTATCTGTGTGTGCGTGTAGACTCCGCCTATGCGCAGAGGCGGAGCCAATACTCACACACACGTAGTCACACACACACACACATACACAATATAAACACAAAGCGGCTACAATGTTGTATTCGAAAGCTGGTCCAAAAGAAACAAGTTTCCAAAACTGAAGAGAGGAGCAACAGACCTTGTGAATGCATGTGTGCGTGTGTGTGTGGGAGAGAGCGGCACAAGGACAACTAGCATAAAGAGAGTACAACAGTGTCTCCCTCTCTCGCTCTCACTCTCTAGCTCTGTCTGTCGCTTGCTCGCACAGTGGCCTGCCAGTTAAGCTTGGCAACTGTAAATGGCTAGAAATTGTTGTTGTTGTTGTTGCTTTTGCTTTTTGTTTTTTGCTCTTTCTGCTACTGGTTTTTGCGCAGGGGCAATTTCTCGTATTTTAACTTTGTTTAAAGTGCACACACACACACACGTGTATATGTATATGTATATGTTTATGTATATGCATATGTATGTGCGTTGTTGCTGGGTGGCCACTTAAAATGTGTTTTTACTGCGGGCCAAATATGCAAATTAGTTTGTGCCGCGCTGACTGACAACTTCTTCAGCCAACAAAAGCTGAAACATGTCCATTATATCAACGCCGCCGCCGTCGCCGCTCTTCATGCATGAGCTGGACTCCAAAGCAGAAGGGAAAGGGGCAGAAATAGCTGCAATACAAACAATATGCTCGTAATAATCATGAGCAGAAGCAAGCAGGCAGGCAGGCAGAGTCAAGGCATCATCATCATCAACAACAATCGGTAACCAGTAGCTAATACAACACCAACAACAACAACTAAAGCAAACGGAACAACAATGAAAACAAAACGAAATCAACATAATAAGCAATAATAACTGAAAGACATCTTATGGGTTAAAATCTGATATGCCCCAAGTGCTGTCTTCCTCACTGTAGAATAGCTAGAATTGGGTATTTATAAATATTCACAATTCGTCAAAACTCAAATGCAAATGATTGATTTTAATCTGAATGTATTCATTAATTTTTTGTTTATTTGCCTTTATTTGCTAAGCACGTTAATTTTGCTGGTAAAACATTTGCAATTTACTTATGATCCTGTTTGGTACTCATTCAGGGGCGTAGCAGGCTTTTGTGAAGGGGCAGACAGGGGCGTAGCCGGTTATGGGCAGACTATATTAAATATACGGTATTGGAATGAATATTTAATATATATATGGATATATTGTAGATATTTTTAAAGTATGATTTATATAAAACTTACTTTTGCGCAAAAAAATACAAAAATCACACTTTTTAAGGTAAGATTTGTGTAAAACTTACTTTTGCAAAAAAAAAATATAATAAAAATACATTTTAAAGTAAAACTTATATAAAACATACTTCTGCTTAAAAAAAATAAGCTTAGCCTAGTAAATTTAATTCAAGACACGTGCGTATTTACAACTTTGTATAGTTAAACTTGATCATGAGTTTAGTTCGATGTCAATGCAATAATGCGTCTGTTGTCTTTGGCAAAGATCACAAAGTATAGTAAGGCAAATAAAGTAGCCAAGTTAGATAGATTGGCTTGAATGGTAAATGCAAAGTGCTACGCCAAGCGAGAGATCATTGATACTTTACTTGCCGCATGCTGTTGGCCATGCTTCTTTGCTTTTGATGACTCCGACGAAGAAAATGCGACTCAAGTGCTCAAGTGAGGAGCAGCCGCTTGAGGGTTATAATGAACTGCTTCTGATTCAGCAGCCGAGACAGTGACAGATGCTCTTCGTACAAGAGATAGAGGGGGAAGAGAGAGCAGAGGGCTCGAGCGGGTTTGGGGCACTTACTGAGACGGAGACGGAGACGTTGCCGGAGTCGGAGATTGAGAATGAGAGGCAGACAAAAGAAAAGTGCCTTAAAATGTTGACAAATATTTGCCGTGCATTGGCCGCAAAATTATTTGATCAAGACAACCGAAATATTAAGTTGTATACAAAGATCTCTTTTTTTTTGTGTGTGTATTTGCGTGTGCGGCCACTGTATGTACACTTGGAGAAATATACTTTGTCATACATTTAAGAAGAGATCTGCAGAAAAAAAGGGTTGTTTAAGAAAATTCAAATACAATATTCCATTGATAAATATTGTTTGAACCTCAAGTAGACAATTACTTTGGGGTAAGAATATTATTTTAATTATATCGTTGATTTATTTCTCTATTGTAAGAAAACATTCTTGAAATAATTATTTCGTTCTCTGGTGTATGATTTTCGAAAGCGCTTTTCGAAACATTATATCATGCGGAAATTTCGTCATTCGAAAACATCTTCAATGCCTTCTTGAAATAAGATTTTCGTTCTCTGGTCTATCAATCAGATTTTAATATTTTTACCAACCAACACATATTCAAATTCATGACATTTTTTTGCCGAGTGTAGAGAGATCAAAAATTGTACAAAATTAAAAATGAAACTTGAAGACACGCGGCTAATAAGATTTCCTTGCGTCATTGCCTCATTCATTCATTCCGAATTGCGATTTGTTTGTTTTATGTTTTTTTCCTACTCTTTTATTATTGTTGTTGTTGTTGCTTTTGTTGTTGTTGCTTTTGTTGTGCGTTGCGTAGTTGAACTTGTGTTTTATGTTTAGCGTCCAAAGACAATATTTGAGCAATCATCGAAGACGCGCCAAGAGGAGGAACATTGTCTCTATTTTCGAAAAGATCTCTCGTTGGGTACAGCCACCCAAAGAGCAGCTAAAGATATCGCACACACCTCCCCAATCCTATGACCCCCTCTCCCTACCCCCTCCCTGCTACGTCCATTTCCTTGCGAGCTTTCCATTTGGAGAACTGTCAGCGGCAGGCATTGGAAACAAAGCGAGGACGCAGCCACTCCAAAGTGGACAGGGGGCGAGAAAAAAGTTAATTTAATTTCAAGTGTGTGCAACAATTGTCGGTCCTGCGCTTATCCTTTTCAGCCAAACCCCCTCCCCCCTGCCAACACCACCCCATCCATGCGCCTGCTTCTATGCTTGGTTTGGTTTTTTTTTCTTTTAGGTTTATTTATTTTTGTCTTTTGCATATTGTTTTACAAGCAGATTTCTTTAGTTGGCGACTTGTGAACAATCTTCGACTTATCTTTGACATCAAGAAAATCTCATTAAATAACTTCCGGCGCTTTCAAGTCCTGCGAAAGTCCTTGCCAGCCAGTCAGCCAGCCAGCATATCCTGCGACTAGAAACCTTCGCTTCGCTACAAGCTGAAACTTTGAACTCCTGTTCTCTTCTCATGTATTTCGTGTTTCGTCGTTCAGCCAGCCATGAAATTACATTTTCTCATGATATAGGAGTAGTCGGGTGAGGGGGAGGGATGGTAGAGGGGGCCTGCTGGATGTTTAAGAATAGGAAACGCTTTTTGTGGGAGTCGGAAGCCATTTTTCGTATTCCACGTGCCCAAAATGGAACAGAATACTTCGTTGTGCTGTAGATTCAAGGAAACGTGAAAATGTTGTTAAAAGTTCACAGAAACTTTTGTGTTCATTTTCTGTTTTTTTTTCTGTTTTTTTTTATGTGTTCTCTGGCGATATTGTTAGCTGTTCACAGAGTTTCTTGTTAGTTGTTAGATTTTTCTGGGTGTCATATGCAGATCTGATATGGGCAAACACGAAAACAGTTGAATAATTTGTACAAACTATTCACAGTGCACAAGACATGAGGTTTTATAAACTGAATTATCAGAAAATGAAACGGACATGAATTTAAACTGGGAGCTAACAATCTAACAAAATATTGTTTATTATCGATTTATAAAAAATTTAATATGTTGCATATATTTTTAACGACATAAAAATCTCATGAAAATTATTTTTAAAAATATTCCTTTTATATTAATTTTAATATGAAACAATGAATATAAAATGAGCACAATATTTCAAGAACATTTTAATTATTCAAGTCAAATAATCAAATCATTAATCAAATAAAATACATTTTTAAATAAATGTAGTATATTTTATATTAAATAATTTTTCGAAATAGCTTATGTATATTTACTGTGCATGTGAATTACAATCAAATTTTAAATTAAAGAAATAGTGAAAATGTTGACAAGCAAAATCAATGCATTAAATTTGCTGGCCCAATTTTATTTTGCAAAACAAGAATCACAACTGAAATCCTAAAATTCCAATGAATTGCAAATTGCAGAAAATTGTACATTTTAAAATAGAAAAATAATTGAAATTTAAGTTGCTGGCGTATTGCAATCAGTTAACAAAGTTTATTGTTCATTGATGGATTTGCTGGTGTCATATTTAGAGCTGATAAGATACAAAATCGATGAAAAGTAAGCTATTTCTATATATAGTTTGGCATTAACGTGTTTATTTGTAATTGTAATCGAATTATTGCCAAATGCCTGCGTATAGTATCAATATCCCTTGTGTCATTTGACACACGCCAAAAGCATTCCTTGCCAGGAGAGCAGGGCCGAAATCCACGCCGAATAATCAATCGTCAGCAGGAAGCTCTGATTTCAAATAATTGTCGTGATACAGAAATGGCTCAAGGAGCAAACACACACATGCACACACACAGACATGCATTAATACAATATTGCGAATTCCGGCACAACACAATTTGACACCCTTGACGCAAACGAGACCATTTACAAGGATCGTTAGCCGGGCAGACCGATGAGATTATGATGCCCGTAATTTGAGCTGGCCACATTTGCCCAAAACAAGGTCACACAACAGTCTCCATAAACAGCTCGCTGCTGACTTTGGATGTGACACGCTCGAATTCTGGATTTGCTAATTCATATAATAACATAATAATTTTTTAATAACAATCTGGCATATCTGAAGCAGGCAACGCCCTTCAGCTCAGCGCTCGCTACTCTCAGAACCATTGTTTGGGCACAAACACTGTTTCCGATTTCGTAGAGCGTGTAGTGCACAGTGAGAAAAGTTTCGCACTATAAGCCAGAACCATAACACAAAGAATCTCAATGCAACTAACTTCGACGACCTCTAGAAATAAATTCAAAATGTTAGTACAAGTAATAAATTAAACACTAAATTAATATTTATTTATTTTTTTATTTAATGTCGAGCAGTATTTATCGACACAGAAAAATTCAAAATTGTAACTTAATGAAAAATATATCAAAATTATTATTAATGCATATTAATAATGTAATATAATATATATAAAGTTTTAAGTAACTTATTTTTTCTCTGTGTGTTACTCAGCTAGCTCTCCAGCCCACCCCCCTTGGCCAACCCCGTTTGTTATCTAACCCTCAGTTATGGCACCAACAATTCTGAACGCCCCTTTGACAGGGCGTTGAGGCAACTGTTATTAGTTGAAATTTGCACATATGCCTGTCTGTCTGCTTTGGGACAAGGGCGCGTGGTTCCCAGCCAAATATCGGGTTTATATTCAACTCTCTCTCACTCTCTCTCTGTATCTCTCTCTCTTTATCTACCTCTCCCTGGCGTTATGGTAATGACAACTTTCAAAACTGCCGCTGGCCATATTCACGATTTTTTTTTTTGGACTGCCAGCTGTGAATTTTATTTGATTTAATTAAAAAACTACGTCTTTGGCCTTACATAATGGCCGACAATTTGACAGCCATTTGTTTGTCCTAGTTTGAGTTTTGTGTCCACTTGAGCAAAGGCTGATGCTTGCATAAATGTATATAAAAGGGGATGAGTGTGTGTCGGTTAAGATAAGATAACAGTTGAGTGGCAAATTAGTTTTATAAAATTATTTAATTAGAAAAAGATTTGGGGGAGGAGTCTGCATTTAAAGTCAATAATGATATAGATTTGATATGATAAGATAATAATTAGTATGAAATACTCAGATTATTTGTATAAGTTCATAGCTATTATTCAACTATGAAGCTGAACAAACTGAAACTTATGAATAGGTCAGTTAATTGCTCTCTCCAAGTAGATAGAAAATATAAATAAAAGATCAAGGCTAGTCTTTCACAATTTTAATTTTAAGAAAACTCTTTTTAATGGTTGGATGGTCTTAAAAAAATTGTTTTTAGGGTTTTGTGTATAAGAATCCGAAGCAACCAAAATATCTGACTGCATGCAAGGCTTATGAAGTCATCTAAGAGTCAAGAAATGTTTGAGAAAATTAAATTATAAGAGCCAATAACTAATCTCTAAATGAGTCGAAATCAGAAAATTTCTCAGCTTTTCTCGGAAACTACAAAGACGATTTTTATGTCTATTAGCAAGCTAGTAGCCCTAATCTTGTTGATCGTAACAATCTTATAGGATTTAAGCTTTTAAAAGAACTTTCAGAATTTATCTCTGAAATGCGCAAGGTATGTCCAATTTTTCGATTTGTCAAATTTTTCTGATCTACGCGCTTGTGTAATATTTTGCGAAACTATTTTTGTCGAATGCGGATGTTTTAACGTCCCACAAAAGTCTATATTTCATTTCGAGATCTTTAAGGATAAGAAAGATACACTTAAATTTCACTTAAATGCTTAACATTTAAATTGCCGCCAAGCTATAGGGATGCATTTGCTTCAGCTGCACAAATCTATCGATAAGCGATACTTCACAAAAAAAGATACCATCCAAATGTAGTCATGCAATGTGGCCACCCATCATGTTAAGTTAACAGTTACAGCGCTGAGTTAACAGCTGCTAGAAATGCGCAGCTGTTGAAATTTCAAAATTAAATCGCCCGCAAATATTTTCCATTTCTGTTTATTAATAAGGCTTCATTCAATTCAAATTATAGGAGTATAAAAATACATTTATTATATAAGCACACGCCCGGTCAAATGGAAATAGTATGGCGGCGCATCTATGTAAATGACATCAAATATATGACGCTGAACAATATTTGTTTATAACAATCAATTATGTAAATAACTAAAAACGTGCTATGTGTACAATTTATATTTATATATATTAGAATAGTTGCTGATCATTTGCCAGTGGAAGCATAGCACGCATTGCACACCCGCACCGGTCGACCCGGCAGCCCCTGGGCATTGAGCAGGGGCAGCGAATTCTCCGAGCAGGCCTTGCAAAAGATTTCGCCACAACTGCGACAATGATGCTTGCGACGGGTCAAATTAAATTCCCGGGTGCAGGCAGTGCAATGTGTGGCTATCGAATCGGGCGCCCAAATACCCGGACTAACTGGCTCCGGCATTGCTTGCAAAGATTGCGATGAACCGGAGAGCAGCTGTTGCTGACGTCGCTCATTGTCCTGGAACTCGGAGATCTTCAGCTTGCTAACACTCAGCTGAATGCCCAGTTCCTCGAGCGTCGTCTGCGCCTCTGACCATTGATTGCGCGACTTTTCCAGATCCAACTTTAGCTTGTCGTTCTTCTGCTTCTCCCCGTTGAGCTCCTTGACACACGCTTGCAGTGTCGCAATCTTCTCCTTCAGCTTTAGCTCCTTGTCTTGCAAGGATACGCGCCATTCCCGCTCAATGCGTGTCTCTGCCTCCGCCCGGGCAGCTCTCTCCTCGCTGGCACTCACTTGGCTGGACATCGTTTGTGACGTATTCTTCAAGATCTCGCCCAAATTGCTCTTATCACTAGTCCATCTGTGGAAGGGCAAACATGTTTTTATTTAGGGGCGTTCAAAATGATTATTTATTGTGTACTTTTTAATCTCAATAGCTCTCTAAAAGTAATGTTAACAAACAAATAATACATATTTGAGATTACTGAAAAATATATATTGAGCTCTAAAATCTATCTATCATTATATCTAAAAATCTATCATCATATCTACCTATCAATAAACTTTGATAAAATTAAAGAATTTTTATTTGCATGAGCAAATAATTTAAAATATTTATATAAACACAAAAACAAATGAAATTTCGCAACTCTTAATTCATATAAAAAATCGCTCTATCAAAAAAACTTACGTTTTATATAATTGAAAAAAAAAGTTCCAAAATCTTCTATCTGATCTTGTTTAGGAAAGATTTTGGGCTCGAAGAGTAAAGATTGAAATAATTTTTTTAGTTCTCTAGTTTCTAGTTCGAATTGGAATAACTACAAAAAATCGTTAAATGCAACCGATTACTGAATCTGAAAATCACAGAACATTTGAATATAACCCAATCTAAACCTTTTATTTAACTCTCCAGTTTATGCTTTTTGGAGAGGTGATTAAAATACCTTTCATATCATATGAATTAAGTATAAATATCCGAAAAATGCTGGACTAAAATAGATTTGTTTATTTTTTTAGCAACCTAAAAAATCGACCCAAATTATCTCAAAGTGCAAAAACATCCATTTATCATAGATTAGCTCAATTTGTACTTAACAGCGATCTTACTTTTTCTCTAATTGTTCAATTGTGCTGGCCATATCTTCCTTTTGGCATTCTAATTTGCTCATTAGCTCCGTTTTGTGGGTCAGCGACGCTTTGCAATCCTGTCAGAAAAGATACAAATACAAAAATCTTTTGAACGAGCGGTTTTATCAACAATGATCACAGATCTTGGGTTAGTCCGAAATGAAAGACTCGAGTTGAGATAAGTTTTATTTCTTTGGTTTGGTTTTGAGATATATATATATATATATATATTATATATTATATATATATATATATGGTTATATATGTAGTCCGTTTAGCATGTATAAATACATAGATACATACATATTTATATAATTACATTGTTAGTATTGCAACTAGTTTTATAAGTACATGGCATAAGTATAAATTAGGTTTTATACCGATCAAGCAAGTTGAGAGTACGATACGTGTTTCGAGTGGCATAGATCTTTAATATAATATGTATATAATAAATCATCTCTTTACAAATATGCGTACATAATGATGTAATACTTTATTTTGGGGGGATTATCGGGGAAAAATTCAGCTAACAGCTTATACTTTTGAGAATCTTCAACAACTTTCTGTAGCTATACGAGTACTATATATATATATACATATATATATATGTGTATATATATGTATATATATATTGCTATAACATGTGACTTTGGTTCTCTATATATTTATATAGTATTGAAGGCAACGTACATTTAACATCGGTTCTAAAATATATAGATATATATTGTTAAGCAGTTGCACTCTGAGTTACAGTTAGGTTAACAGCTCTTTAGTTGACCGATATGGGAACTTTTTTATATATATAGTACAGTGGTTGATGCTGGGAAATTTATATTTTCAGAATTGTTACAAAATGAATACCGTAATTTCCACGAATTTTACTTTATTCTTATTTTAGTGGGAAACATTTTTTGCATTAGCTGCTGATTTTAGTTTAAAATAATAAAATTTTAAATGTTTAGAAACTATAATATTTAAAAAACATTTAGAATATTGAAACGTTGTTATTAACGAGCGACCACTGTACTTATAAGGATTTTTAGTGCCCACAGATCCATTCCAGACACCAATGATCATCTAGCATAAATAATATTGTGTATTCAATTAACATAAGTAAATGCCTTCTTAACAGTTTGATAAAACTAAATGACTTAATGATCTTATCCTGACGCATCCTGTTCGCTGGACAGAGCGTAATCGCTACGTGAACCATCTCCGCCGCCCTTGAAATGATGCGTTACGGCAGTCGCAGCCTCGGCCAGTTCATCATTTAAAGATTTGGCGGATGTGGGCGTCTTGAGGGCTGCTCCCTCCTCCGGCTGCAGCTGGAGCGGATTTGGTGCTGCTGCTGCGCCTGGCGACTTGCGATAATTGTTGGGATTGAAGGGCGGTATGCCCTCCATTTTGAGATGCAGCCGCTTCATGGGCGGTCCAGCGTCCTGTTTCTGCTTCTTGGTCATTGCCTCGAACTTTTGCAGATTCTGCTGGCGTCGCGTATTCGGCGAACGATCCCCGCCGCCTCCGCTCACCAGGGCATGCTGCTGATGGTGATCGTGGAGCTTGCTGTCGTATTTCTTTTCTAGCGATTGTAAAATGTTACCAATTTGTGAGGCTTTCGTTTGCAAACGAGAGACCATCTCGCCCTTCTGTGTGAGTTCATCTTCACATTCCTAAATTTCAAATTTCAAACGATTGGGGAGTAGTAGTAGGAGTTATCTTTTATCTTTCTTTCAACAGCTTGATTAAGGCCATATTCACGAGGAGAGGTAAATTTGTGAATCGAAACAAATGCAACCAAAGACAAAGAAATAAACCAAATGACTAACGATCAAATGAGTGGGTTGATGAATGTCAGCAGATGAGTTTGGATTTTTAATGTTGAGTGTGTTTTTTTTTTGAGTGTAGAGTTGGACGCGAACTAGGTGGTAGATACTCTGAATCCAGCTTTAAGTTAGTTACACAAATAGACAGGCTGATAGTAGTTGGCCCTGCGTTTATTATTTGATCTTGTCGAATATATACTGTTCATCAATAATATGTCTGGGTATATTAAACATCTGTGCGAAGGCTATATCTTCAATTAAATGTTTACTGCTGATCAATACAATGTCTGGGTATATATATATATACGTGTATCTTTACTATTGTGTTTACATTGCTATATTTAATCGATTTCGAAATAAGATCTGTGTGAGAGAGTCAGACAATTGTGACTAAATCGTGTTGGCTTTTGATGCTGATCAAGAATATAAATATATAAATATATTTAATGTGGTCGGAAATGCTTTCTTTACTTAATAAATATTTTTACACATCTCAATCTTATTATCTCCCTATTTTTAATTGAGTTCAGGTGATAATAAAGATATTCGAAATATTTTTAGGCTATCTTTAGGCCCAAAAGTTGGCATAAAATGTCCAAAGATATAGACAACAGACAAAGTGTGTCATTTTTAGCTTAAGAGTCATCAAATGGATTTTTGTGGATTATCTAAAATATATATATCATCAATCTCGATATCAATATTGCTGAATTATTGATGACTACGTAACAGCTCAAGCAGTCTTTTCCATCTGTTTAATTCTACTCTAAAGCTGGTCATAGGGAACTGTTACCTTCCGATATTCTCAATTCGCGTCCATCTCCACTCTGGTTGTGTTTTTGTTGTGTCTTGTGGCAATACGCACCTGCAGCTTGCGATACATTTCCAGATTGATTTGTTTGATGTCGTCGAGTTGGCGTCGCAGCGAGATAATCGTGTCCTGTTTCTCGTGGATGTCCTTCTCGAGCAGCTTCATGGCCATATCCGATTCGGCCTTGAGCGACACCTGCAGCTTGAGCTCTTTGTCCAACTCAGCGCTACGTTTTCGCTCCTCCATCAGCTCGGAGCTTAGGCCATCAGTTTTATCCTTATCCTTGTCCTTGTCACTGGCGCTGCCCGTGGAGCTGTTCTCGGAATGTGTCTGTTGGCTGGCGGATTGACGCATCGCCTGATTCTCGGCTTGGAGAGCCAGCAAACTGTTGCGCGCGATGGCCAAATCCTCTTTCATCAGGGCATTGGTGGTGGTCAAGGACTCAACCTTGGCCTGCAGATTGCCCACAGTGGCGCTGTGAAAAACGAATGAATCTTGAATCGGAATTCACTTTTTAGGCGTAAAAACACTCGACGCACTTCAAATGCCGATTGAGCTCCTCAATGTAGTTCTTCTGATCCAGCACAGCAATCATGTTGCCCTGCCCGGTGGCATCCATTGGAGCTGCTTGCGCCGACGATTCCTCATGGGCCTCATCAGCATTCCGGGAACTGGAGCGCAAATAGAGCGAGAAATCGATGACGCCCTGCTGCGAATCGAGATCCTCCTCCTTTACGCACAAATTGCAATCGATGACATTCAGGCCAACGAGGATGCCCATAATGACAACAATCTAGATGCGGGAATGGGGAGAATCACTTGTTAATGAAGATGCCCAGTTGGGATAGAGATGCAGATTGAGCTGGTACACACACCTCATCGCTCATCATGAGAGCCTGTGGCTCATAGTAGTCGTATAAGGAGTCTTCGCGATGCTCGATCAGCGCCTGCAGATAATCCGATAGCTTCTTCTGCATCAGGGCAATTCTCAGCCAGGCCCGGGCACGTCCAATGTGGGTGCGCACCGTCGGCAAATCCCTGACACTGGCCGTTATATCCTGCGCCTCGGGACAATAGTTCTCGACACTCTGCAACAGATCCCAGAGTTCCTTGCGCGGTCCCAGTAGACCCTTCTTTGGCCTCAGGCCATGGCCGAGCACATGCTCGATGACGATAAAGAAATGCTGCAGCGGCAGATGATCCGAGTCGAGCATGCGTCCATATCGCAAAGATTGCTCCAACAGCTCCTTGACGACCAGTTTGCATATGTTCACCAAATTACTCCGCTCAATCTCCGCCGTGTCGCGTGCTGCAATTGAGAAGCGATTGATGTCCAGGTGGAGTGTTAGTTTTTTGTAGCGCATCCTCGATAGCATTTTTTTTGGATGCAACTACTCAATGTAAACGTCGTTTTTATTATTGTTGTGGTTGCAAACTGTGTGCTCAAATTTCGACATCCTTAAACAACTTCAAGTGAAAAATTTGAAAAGGAATCAACTAATTCCTCCTATGACTTTGCCAGATACTCTCCAGGAATACCCAGCTGGGTCAAGCTCTAATAAGTGCCTCATATCAGAAAAGATTATAATAAACACCAGATTTATAATGACAATCGCTGGGTTAAGGTCTAATATGATTCAAATAAATACAAAATTCCTGCACGATTATTTGGATGCTCAGGAAAAAATCGCCCTAAAAATGCAAAAACTTTTCTGGGAAATAATTTGTAGATATAAAAAAACGTTTTTCATAAAATTAGTAATGCTTGATCAGTCTGATTATTTTTTTGAGTGTAGCAATCAAACATTTCCCATATCAAGCTCTAATAAAGACCTCACATAAGAAATGAGTACAATAGATACCAAATCCCATCCCATCACAAATAATCGAGTATTCTACAGATGTGTCTGACATTATAGACAGATATAAGTCTCGAGATTTTTGAAAGTGCTCCCATCAACTTAGCACTTAACTTCAATAACAATGCGACAATTAAATAATAAATTGATGTATTATGAACATTTATGTGCTGTTCTCGTTGCTGTTGTTCCTGGCGCCCGGCGGTTGTCCCATTTATAGCATCGATCTGTCGACGCTGGAGGTGCCCAATGACTTTCAGAACGAGCTGACGCTGCAATCGATGCTCAGCTCTGAGTTGCATGAGTATCGCAACAAGCTAAATGCCAACACCAATGCCGAAGAGGTCTCGTCCATGCAACATTTTCAGCAGGCACGCGATCTGGACGAGGATCGGGAGCAACAACAGGACGAGGATCCGTTCGAGCGTGCCGAACTACTGCGCAGCATTGAGGATCGCATTAAGGCCACATATTATGCGGCTGCCTCGCCCGAGGAGACCAAAAAGGGCGAACTCAATGCCGATGGGGAGCCAACGTCGCACGATCAGTCAAAAACCAAACCCGACACTTGTCCCAACGAGGAGGCCACATTTCTGGGCACCAATCTGTTTGGTAGCTATCCGAAGCGTTGCTTCTCCACGGAGGATATTGCACTGTTGTCCGCTCGCAAGGATTTCGAGCTGCTGTTGCCCAAATCGTATCCGCAGAATCTCGTTACCGATGAAGTCATCCATACGCTGATGAAGTACTTCAATAGCGTCAATCAAGTCGTCAGAAGGATGTCCGACTTGGAGACACGACGTCTGCTGCAAAGGGCCTTCTATGATGCACTGGGTGGATATTTGCGTTATTATCTGGTGCCGGTGGCACAAGTCTCCTATTATGCGGGTCGCCTCAACTTGTGCACAGTGCAACGTTTGGTGGCATTGTATCGCCAGTGCCAACTGGTGCTCAACACCAATGGCAATGGCTGGAAATTGCCCGAATCCGATATTCTGGCTCAGCTGAAGAATGTGCGCATCAAACCCATTCATCTCAATGAGTCGAGCAGTGTCGAGAAGGATGCCTCGAGTTGTGCTCTCTTGGATCACAGCTGTTTGAATGGTGCCACCGATAATGATGAGATGATGATTGTGCCGCTGCCGCATTTGGAGCCGGAGGATAGCTCCAATTTTTTTACCAACATATTTTTGCCATTTAAAAATCGCCGCATTTACAATCTACGCTCGCCGGAGTCCGCCTTCATTCTGGTCAAATTTTTCAAGACGCTGAGCAATTGTTATCGTTTTCAGGGCGTGAATCAAAAGATCTACAATCAGAAGCTGCGCATTTGGATTAGGGAGAACGTTCAGCCGCATTACAGGGATGAGATGTTCTATCCGGGCCTGGGTGGCATTCTACAGATCTACGAGGCCCTGATGCAGCCCAACAAACATAAATTAACACATTCGTCGGCGGACGAAGAGTCGCCGGAACAGGAGATCATTCCCAAAATGGGGAGCAATGATTATGATTTATCACCCGAGGACATGAGTCTGGCCGGAAATAGGGATCAGGGTCCGAAGCATAGCGACAAAGACAGAAAGGTCAAGGACAAGGAAAAGAACAAGCTCAAGGAGAAGAACGATAAGAAAAAGGAATCTAAAGAATCCTCGTTGCCACGTAAGCACAGTCGTTCACCCAAAGAAAATGAAAACGAAGCAAACACTTTGCTAGATGAGAGTGAAAATAATCAAGGAGCCGAGGATGATGCCAGTCCGGATGACAGTGGAATGTATGCGTTTTATGCAGCGGCCATTTTGGGTATAATCCTTTTCCTATTATTATTGATAATCTGCTGTTGTCTGCACTGTAACAAAAAGGAGAAAAAAATCCTCAAAACAGTCAAACCACCGACTGCTACCGATGGAAAACATTTTGGTTCGGAGAAAACGCTGCCAGTGCCCAAAGCAATCCCCCAACCGGATCGAGGCTGTTGGAGCACCCTCTTCCACAGTCGCAGAGTCAGTAAGCAATCAACATTCAAAACCGATGCACAAAAGAAATCTAACAAATTCGAGAACACAAGAAGTCCGGGCATTAGCCTCGTGGACAGCAATCAAAGCCAGCGGTTGAGCAGCCCCATCGGCTTCAATGATGTGGAGAAGCTGCTGCCGCGCAAAAAAAAAGGTAAGTTTTACCAAAAATCTCGGCTGATTGACGGACGTACTGAGTGATTGACTGACTGATTGATAAAAACAAAACTGAGAACTGGTACGATCTATAGTAGAGCGGAAGTATTGGCAAGCAAGATTAGCTCCCCTTAAATATATTCTATCTATGAACGTGTCTCTGAATTGAAACAGTTTAAGACTTTAGATCACAAAGCTAGTGATAAATAAAATCCATTCAAGTCCATTCAATCTTGACTTTAGTTAACAAGTATGAAAGTGTTTCTGAAGATGTGCACAGAATTTTAGCTAGTGATAAATAATAAAACAAATATGATAAATAACAAAAATAATAATAAAAATAATAATAAATATTAACTATTGATAAATATGACCAATTAGATGGCAAGAATGAAAATGTGTCTGAAGATACGATAACATCGACCTCATCGCTGGGCTATCAATTCAAGAGGAAGTTCATACCCATAAGGATGGGTCGTGAGAAGCGCGAGGAGTACTATAGAAAAGCCGAGAAAAAACGAGCACAAGCACTCGGCAAACAACAATCGACAAGTCAAGAACCACGAGATAGGAACAGAGATCGGGAACAGAAACATCAGCAGCAGCCAGCAGAGGATAGAACAGATGGGCGACAGCGTGCAAAAGATCGGGAGTCGGAAGCCAAATTGCGTGCAAAAGAAAAGAATAAAAAGGCTGGTAAGCATAAGCGGCAAGAGGGCGGCCTGTCCCCGAGTAAGGAGAGGGAACGGCACAGGGAGACGGAGGTAAGTGTGCAGAATGCAATCCACTCAAATCCACTCAATACATCCAAAACAGGAACAGAACAGAAGTAGAACTAACGAGAGCAGCGATTGCAGAATGCATGACAAAGATGTGGCTGGGGAAGGGAAATGTTCAGGTGTGTATCAAACGCACTCGTTGGCAATGTACTCAAGTCCAAATCTTTGTTTGCAGCTTTCTAAAACCCAACTCACAATTACAGGCAACATCAATGGAACTGAATCGAGCGTTTTGATCAACATAGAACCAAAAGCGCAAACAATTAATCTGGTTAATTCTACAAGTGTAACGCATGAAAACGAAGTGGACAGGGAAGGGAAGAGTTCAGGTCTGTAGCAAACACCTAAATTGCATCACTGCTTAACTTGCAACTTATAGATGCAGGTAAACCAAATGGCAGCGAATCATCAGTTTTGATATGCATAGAGCCCGAACCGCCAAACGACAATCAGCAAGCCTCATCAAGTGGGGTCTGTGCGGTTAGTTGACTATAATATATCCCATATTCCATTTAAAATCTAATAATATCTAATCTTAAGACATCGAAATCGAGCTGGGTAACAACCTACGATGATGACAGCAAGTGAACATCATTTTCCTGTTGCTTTTGTTATCTTTTGCAGTGTTTTTCTTCTTTCTTTTTTTTGTAAGAGATATATTTAATAAAGTTCAGTGTACGTTTGAGATGACAGCCGCTGCCCTGATCTGATCTAAGATTGGACAACTAGTCGCCACGCGACACAAGAAGCTGCCCCAGGCAAAAGTGACGAGTGCAAAGCAAGAGTGTAATGCAATAATAACAGTAATGCTAAAGCATGCCAAATTAAGATTTTCTAAGATTACCACGCTTATGCTATGCCAATTTTCAACCAGCTCAATGTGAGCTCAATTTTTCTCAATTTAAAAAAAAAGAAGAATAATAGCCGCAAGTATAAATCAAACTTATAATTGTCAAATCTAGTCAGAAATCTAATTGATATAGTTATAAAAATGCCGCATAACTCAAGAACGCATCTCGCAACCGATTATTTCTATGGAAGTTGTATGATATAGTAGACCGATCTCGTTTTTTTCATATCCTTATGATAGGAGTTTGGTTTGGATAATTTGGTAAACAACGTAAGTATTTGATACAAGAGCTTAATTTTTGACCTATTTTTCCTGGAAGAACAATATAATATAGTGGTCGTATGTCGAAGATTCTTTGCCCAATTTTGAGGAGCACAACAAAAGTTTGATTTGGAGATATATTTACACAAAAAAAGATTTTCACACAAGAGCTCATCTTTCGACCGGTCATTCCCATGACAGCTATATGATATAGTAGTCTGATCTCAATGATTTGTTGTTTAAAAATGAGGAGAATTATTATACGTATATTGGATGAGTTTGCTTCGAATATCTTGTTAAAAAAAAGGTTTTTACACTAGATCTCATCTTTCGACTGATCGTTCCTATAGCAACTAATATAGGAAATAATTTACATAGTTGAACAGACGGACATGGCTATATCGACTGATCATGAATATATATGCTTTACGGTGTCTCCCTTAGTGCGTTAGCAAATTCATGAAAAAAATTATAATTGAATAAAAAAAATTTAATAAAAAATAAATAATAAATGAAAGTGTTTAAAAATGTGTTCATACAGAAGAAGAAAAAGATTTTGAAACAAAGAAAAATTTGATCTTCCGAGACACTTAATGAACTGTTAGTTAAGGCGCAGCCAACTTAACGCGCCCATTAAAACTGTGCTGTTGACGTTGCCAGATCGCCGAAAGAATCAAAAATAAAAAGTCCATAGCATAAGAGTGGCAGTTGCATTTTTAGATGCAAATAACGAGTGCGAGATAAAATAAAATAAAACACTTAAAAGAGAAAGAAAGAAAAACAGGCAAGAGGCAAGTGTCAAGCAACGTACAGAGATGCGACCAATCAGCAAGCGTGCCACCGATGAGGCCGACATTTTTGTGCTGATGCTGTGAAGCCGCTGCTGTTGCTGCTGCAGCTGCTGCTGTTGCTGCTGTTGCAAGTGCATTTGAGCCGACAACGTCGCACAGACGACGCCCGATAAGATTTTCAATTGCCATAATACCGTTATCCTCGAGTGTGCCGCTGCCCGAGGCAAGTCCCGCAAACCGCTTGCCACTGTTGCGCTGCCCAAACTGATGAACTGAGGCACGTTGATGCACATAGTTGTTGCCACCACAACCAGCAGTTGAACTTCTACCACTTGCAACATTTAGCATTGCTGCACCGCCGCCCACTGTCTTTGCCCCGTTGGCCACATCGATGTCCTGCAACTCCTTGAGGCACAACCACTCGCCATCGACAGACACACGAAAGTTGCACAGATAAATTGTGTCCTGAACACCGCCGGCGAGTTCCTCGCTGTGGCTGCCGCTGCTGTTGTTGGCATGCATTGCCTTTGGCAGCGCAATTGTGTTGCTGCTGTTGCTGTTGTACGGCGGCAATTGTTGTTGCGGTGCAGTTGCAATTGTTGCTGTTGCTGTTTTTGTTGCGGCTGCTGTTGTTGCTCCTGTTGATGCTGTTGCTGTTGTTGCAGCTACTGCTGCTGTTGATGTTGTTGCTGCTGCTACTGTTGCTGCCATTGCTAGTTGGGGTGGATTTTGCCCTTTCTGTGCTTTTACTGCCTTTCCTGTTGTTGTTGCTGCTGCTGCTGTTGCAGCTGATGACGTCGTTTTGGCTTTTGCTGTTTTTGCTGCTGCTGCGGTTGTTGCTGACGTTGGTGTTTTAATGACGCTTTTTCTCGAGCTGCTTGCATTAAGCAAAAGCTTCGATTTACTAGCCATGTTGTTGTTGTTATTGTTATTAGTGTTGGTAAACGTGCTCAGCTTGGTTTTCTTTGCATCCTCCACTAAACCACGCATTGTGACTCACTTCCTTTTTTTATTGATAAAAATAGATAATCCGAAAAAGCCATTAAAAAAAGCTGCACTTTCGCAGCGCAAAAAAAGAAAACATACGTGTAAAAGAAAAGTTTCCTTTTTATTTCCTTCAACTGCGCCTGCTTGTTGTTTGTTTTCCGATGCACTGTGCTAAATGTTTAACTTCGAATTTCAACAGGAAAATAATGGCAATAAGAGATGAAGAAATATCCTGAATAATTTAAAATGTTGCGCCGAGCTGTTATCCTGTTGTCGCGTTGAGTAAGACTGATGCAGGAAAAACTTTCTACTATTGATTTGTCAAGCACACTTTTGGCAGCACAGCTTTTGCAAAAGCTTTTTTTTTGCGTTAGGGTGGCTCAGGAGACACCTTATGCACACCCTTTAATTGCACTAACAATTACACTTTTTTTTTTTTTTTGTATAATCAAAGTATATATTTATATATAAATATATATAATTATAGGTAAACATAAACTCACCGGGCTTTTGGCATTTTGGTTTGGTGGTGCCGATGACTGTTGCTGTTTGTGGCGCCTCGGGATATGTGGTTGTGCCGTCGATAACTTCGGAGGCAGCTGCAGCGGCAGCCGCATTCGAGAATTGTGTTGAAATCTGATTGAAAATATGCGTGGAGATATTTTCGGTGAGTCGAAGAGTGCTGCGCAGGCGATTAAAAGACGAATTTGGCGCAGGCGTTGATGCAGTTGATGTTGATGTTGACGCTGGCGTTGGTGTTGCTGGCGACGAATCGTCGCTTTTGTCATGGCGCACCAACAGATCGTCCGTACTCATTGCAAGCGACACTAACTAAACATACACACACACCCACACACGCACAATACACTTCACTAATCAAACTTTATTGCACAAATTGTGATAAAAACATAAACAAAGTCTCGACACAAAACACGGAAAACAACTGAAACAGCTGTTGCATGCATATGCAAGCAGTGTGGCCAACTATTATAGTAACAACTTCTTGTTATCGATATATCGCGTGAGTGCATCATGTGTTTTGTCGTGCAGCCATGTTTGTTTTTTTCACACGGCACAAAACAAAAACAAGACTGTTTGTTACGCGAACTTGTTTCATTTCAGCTGTGACTGCTCGCGACTCGGCGACAACACTTTATAAAGCTTAAACTGGGTCACCCTACCCAATAATAAACTGAACAATAAGTGCAAACAAACAATAAAAAAAACGTTAAACTTGTAAGCATCTTGAATAAACGTTCCGTTACTCAGTCTCAGTGCAGATTAGTGGCAGGGAATAAACAGCAGGATTTGATCGATACTGCGCATTAAGCATATTTTGCATATTTTACTAGCCCAGCAGCAACAACAAAAATTACGTCGTCTCTGATCAAAAGTCAAACAACTTTTTTTTGTTGTTTACATGTGTCATGCAGAAGAGGAAAACAAACAACAGCTAACAACAAGAAATTTGACGGTAAGGCGGAAGTGTAACTAACCTACACCCACAACTAATACAAACGCACACATACACGCACACATTCGTAGTTATCGGCCATATTTGTTACTTTTGCAAACAGCACTAAAGTTATTATTAATGAGAGAATCTGTGCTCCAAGTACCACTTGAATAGCCAGCTGACCACAATTGAAGCGATAACAACAAATGATAAAACGTGTTTTATTGTTGTTATTGTTGGTGTAGACGAAGGGTAATTACGCCGTTACGACGACGGTGAGACACTCAGAAGTTTATAAAACGAAACGTTTTTCAATTTCAATTTCCTTTGTTGTGCGCGCGTGTGTTGTGCATGCATGCACATATGTATGCATGCAGTGAGAGCGAACGACGCCATATTCACTCTCGCTCTCTTTGATGACAACTCATGTTCGCTCTCTTTCGGATTCACTGAACAGCTGATCGACTAACGCATTCTTCTCTTATCATTTCATCACTGGTAATTTCGACTCCCACTCTATAGTTGCAGGCACTTGGGAATGAGAAAATAATAACATTTTTGGTCAATCACTCGAAATTGAAATATATACCTAAATTTTCACTCAAGTTCAAGTCAAGCTACCGCTGTGGTCTACGTGCAGAACATGACGAACTTTGTTATTGCAGTTATGATGCCACTGGATTGGCCCATAGTATATCAAATATCCAACTCAGAACAATTCGCCTGGCCTATTTAAGCCGTTCGCCAAAAACCGTTTGCCGCAGAACTAGACGAGTAGCCGGCGCGATAAGACGTGTGTTAGCTTTAAAGTGAAATACCGCAGCACAAAAGTCAAGTGAGTGGCAACGAATTCTATTGTATTTTTGTCGCTTGGAGATGAACAACTGCAGCAACAACATTGGTGCACGGATGCCACAAATCAAGTTCAAAGCACCGGCACTTGTCAATTTTTCGCGACTCACAAAAAAATCGCACGATATCTTTTGTGCACGTGTGTGTGTGTGTCAGTGTCAATTTCTATAATTGAAATGTGTATTGTTCATATATACATATATATATGTGTGTATGCATGCATGTATTTTTGTATGTATGCGTGCGTAACGCAGTCACAAAGTATCTCAGCTCTTCTGATATCAAGAATTGTGAACCCCTCCCCCTCTCTATCTGCTCTATCACAAAACGTTTTTTTTTTTTATTTACGCATTTCGCTTATGTGTTCGAGTTAAAGAACCCCAGGCAAAAAGAAGAAAGAATACAACAACAAAGAATACAAAACACAACATAACAAATACAAGAAGAAGAAAAAATACTGGTCT
This sequence comes from Drosophila paracracens, assembly GCA_035044025.1. Lineage (NCBI taxonomy): Eukaryota > Metazoa > Arthropoda > Insecta > Diptera > Drosophilidae > Drosophila > Drosophila paracracens. The sequence continues at coordinate 3,482,782 of JAWNMN010000435.1, read as the reverse complement.
TAGCCGAGTTGAACTCGTTCTTTTGGGGCCAGGCTTGTTTAGACAAGTGTCTACAAATTCTAAAAAACAAATAATAATGTTTACCAATTTTTGACCCAAAAACTATATCATAAAACTGAAAAAAACTACTATAACATAAATTCTAACTATTACAAATAAAATAATAAATGTACAACAGCTTTTACACATTTATTTATGATCTTTGCAGAATTTCATATAAGTTGTATCTAGACGTAACAAATTCATCTAGACTATTGCTCTTGTTGATAAGCGAAGCACAGCTGATATACATTTTTTTTTTGTCTGTTCAAAAGCAATGCATTTATTTTAGTTCCTATTTATTATTTATTTACTAACAAACAAACAAAGCGCGTCTGCGCTGATTAGGTTAGCAATCACAAACAGCAACGGTTAGAACTGTTTTCGGTTTGATATAAGATAAGAAAAAAAAAGGAAAAAAAAAACCGAACAGTTTGTATTTGTTTCTTGTGTTGTTGTGGGTGTGTGTAAAAGCATATTTGCAATGCCAGTTTAGGCATTGGTCAACGTATACGTGATATACTCTACCAGCGTAGTTATCGATCACAAGCGGACTAGACGAGTCAGTTGGTCACGTTTTTCGTTGTTTATCCACCGTTGACAGTCGACTTTAAAATTACCCCCCGCTAAAGGATTTTGCTAAAAGCCTCACATAAGTCGCCATATCAATGAACACACTTATAATTGCAATATACAGTGTGTGTGTTTTTGTGTGTGTGATTGTATCTTATCTGGAAATAGCAAAAAAAAAAAAGAAAGAAAAAAAGAGCTGTACAATTTAAGCTGCATCACCATCTTGTCGAAAATTCATAATGTGTCACAATAGAATCAGACATGTGCATTTTATTCGTTATTTGGGATTTAAGCAAGAAAAAAATCACTTCAAACACTTTTTTTTTGCCATCGTTTCAGTTGCCTGCTGTCTGCCAGCGAGAACGGATTTCGATGCGAAAAGTGTTGCCAGATCGGTTTCAGAAAAAAAGTGCGCTTTAATATTCCATTTCGATTATCATTTCGAGTATGTTGACTGAGTTGTATAGATTTATACTAATTTTAGCTTGGCTTTTGGTTGGCTGGTTTGCTTCGTTTGCTGCGTGCTCGTTTTCCTTGAGTGTGGAACACGCTTGTTTTTTTTTTTGCCATTGGGGCATCGCATTTCAAAATCCATCGATTGCCCTCGGTTTATGTGATATTGATAAATTGTTGCACACATATTTATCATTTTATATACGTCTTGTTACATTTATCTATTTTCATTTATGCCGCGCACGTTTTCTTAAGTCTTAAATCCATAAGAAAACAAATTTACAACTTCATTTTGGTTTTGCTATGTATTCGTATTTACAGTTATAATTAGAAAATACTTGATAAACGCAATTCAAGGGCAATTTGAATATTGTTTTTTTCTTTAAAAAAAACCATATGGATTAGACATGCGCAACATATCAACAAAAAAGTGCTAGTCAATTCAATTATTTTATTGGACATATATAAATCGTTCAATCGGTCATTAACAGAAAACAATATAAATGGAAAAAAGTTAGTCATACTTATCAGAACGATGCTGTCAACATTTGTAAAACAATAATAAATAATATATAAATAAGTATTTTTTGATAACCAATTACGACGATTATCGAAAAGAAATGTCATATGAAAGACTTTGAGTGCATTCTTTGTAACACCAAGTTCTATCTATAGATCTATTACTAATTTCAGAACAATGGAAATGCCATAAAAAGACTTAAGATCTTTCTTTGTAACAGCAGGTGCCATTTATAGATCTATAGATCGTTATCAAGCCACAAGCAAAATATCTTTAGACTGTATCTTAGTGGAACCTGTCACTTTTTACACAGCTATCTAGCAAATTTTAAGTCGTCGATACTTGAGTTTTACACTGCGTCTGCTTATCGATATGGTGGGGCTAATGGTGGTTGGTGGCTGTTTCTGTATCGGCTGTTGTACCCGCTTTGACGCAGTCCATTGTCTGCTTTCTGAGGGGATTTATACATCAATTGCGAGTCAATTATATCAGAAAAATAATGCACAGTTGCTAGGGGCGATTGGCCGAAGAAATTTGTTGTTGTTGATAGACTTCAACTTTTGACGTAGGCTGACTATCAAAATAATACATGAAAATTGAACTAAAGTTAAAAAAAATTTAAAAAAAAAAATGTTTATATAATTTCTTTTAATTTACAGTTAAGTCACAAGACATTCTAAATTGGCTCAAGCGTTGCAGTTGGAGGAGGACATGCTAAAGCACTGACTGAGCCAAAAGCCCAAAATACCAAAGATAGTTAGCATATATTACCCTTAGTTAGGACACGAGATTAACCAGCACCACCAAGTGGACGAAGCAGCCGACAGGCTCACTCACAATACAAGATGAATATCAGCAGCAATTTCTTTGACGAGCACTTTGGGCTGATCTACACGAGTGTGGTCAATCAATATGTGCCCGAATATATCAAAAGCATGGAGTACACACCCTGGATATTCTCGCTGCTCGGCTCGATTGTGATTGGGCTCAGCGGCATCTTTCCGCTCTTCATAATACCCACAGTCGATAAGATGAGCAAGGAGGGCTACAAAGATCGTAAGTGTAAATATTATTTTATTTATATTACAGTATGAATATATATATAATAATTGCAGCCGCTGAGTCCAAGTTTTTGCGAGTGATGCTCAGTTTTGCCGTCGGCGGCTTGTTGGGGGATGTATTTTTTCATTTACTCCCCGAGGCCTGGGAGGGCGATAATCAGAGTGAGTAATCCATCGAGTGGTTTTTTTTTTGTTCATAATAAAAATACCCCACGTTTACAGAGGCCGATAGTCATCCATCGTTGGGGTCTGGCCTGTGGGTGCTGGGCGGTTTGCTCAGCTTCACCATTGTGGAGAAAATCTTTTCGGGCTATGCCAGTGCCGATGAGGAGAATCCGCAGCCCAAGTGCGTGGAGATAGCCAACTGTCTGCTGCGTCGTCATGGCGGCAAGCTGCCAGAGGGACAGACAGCGGATAACTGTGGTGGTGCCTGCGACATTGAGGATGTTGATCAGGTGTGCTTTTTGCGCGAACGCGAAACAAAGGCGCAGGCCAACAAGGAGCCGACGAAAAAAGTGGCCGGCTATTTGAATCTGTTGGCCAATTCTATAGATAATTTTACACATGGCCTGGCCGTCGCTGGCTCCTTTCTCGTCTCCTTCAGGCATGGCATCTTGGCCACCTTTGCCATATTGCGTAAGTTTCTGCAAATTCAGCATATGCGAGTTAGTATCGCTAATTAGTTTCTTCATTTGTGCAGTGCATGAGATTCCACATGAAGTGGGCGATTTTGCCATATTACTCCGATCCGGCTTCAGTCGCTGGGATGCGGCGCGCGCCCAACTGCTGACCGCTGGTGCTGGTCTCTTGGGCGCTCTGGTGGCCATTGGTGGTTCCGGTGTCACCTCAGCAATGGGTAAGCAAAATGTGACCACAGCCTGTAATTGTGAATTCCTTTCTTACCATGTTCCTTTTTCAGAGGCGCGCACATCATGGATTATGCCATTTACCGCTGGCGGTTTTCTGCACATTTCCTTGGTCACAGTATTACCCGATCTCTTGAAGGAGGACGATCGCAAGGAGTCTGTCAAACAGCTGTTGGCGCTAATCTTTGGCATCGCCCTAATGGGCCTCATGACGGTGCTGTTCGAGCATTGAGCACCGTCCTCCAAGCAGCTCCAGCTCTACAACTCTTTTAGATGTTTCTTTTAAAAAATTCTTTGTTATTTATTTCGGTTTGCCGAAATCAAAATTTGTAAATGGCAGTACAAATCAATCGCTAAGAATTTCTTGCTGTGTACTAAACTAAACACGGCATTACATATAGCTCGCTCCGGTTGTATAGTAGCCAACCAACCAATACGAATGATATTTAAACGATAAACTATTGCAACTAATTACGTATATATATTTTGTACCATACGAAGTCAAAAACATTACATAGATACGAGTGAAAATATAGTACATATACATCATATATATACATACCTAAATATATTTTTGATTTAAGCATACTAATTTCTTTTCGTTGGTGATTTTATTTGCTACTTGATCGGAAGATCTTTGGCATGAGTATATTAGAAATCAGAAATAATAAATTGCTGTGCTATATCCATAGTTAGAATACATACACACAAGATACTTTCCTTTCTTGCTTTGTTTTTGAGAAACATTTCGGGTTTTTGTAATTTGATCTAATATATATCAAATCATCAGGTTTCCTACGTTCTCATATCAGTGCTTCCAATTAACAAAGTAAATGTTGAGATTGAATAAGTAGAAAAAACATTTTGTTGAAATAATCCATCATCTGTAAAAATGAATTCCATAGTGTTACTATTTGGTATTAACTATTTAAACTAAAAACTACTTTTAACAAAAGTTAAAAGTCAGAAATAATATATTGATCTGCCATATCCATACTTAGAATATGAGACATGTTAATAAATCGGATTATATGCTATTAAACATATTGTCAACTATCAAAATGTTTGCTCCTTTCTTTAATTTGCAGTTTTTGTGCTTGAAAAATCTTATAAATTAACTTTGCTTTGTTGAAGAATGCGTTTTTCAAAATCAAAATTTCCTTCGCTCAATGAATATTTTCATATCATTGTTCTTAACTAACAAAGTTAATTTGAAGAATATTAAACAAAACCATTAGCATAAAATAACACATTATATAAAAATATATATGTATATACATAAATACTATAGTTTGCTAAATATATTAAAGTTGACAACATAAGCTCCAGAGCATTAAAAACAGCCCAACTATTGATATATAAAATATCTAGGCCAAGACACAGAAGCAACTAAAGCTACAAAATGCAGTTGGTTAAGAGTCCGTTGATAAGATAATTTAAATCAATTTATCAATTCCACTTTAATACCAATTAAAGATCCATCATTATAAACATAAACTATTTAACATAGTTATTTGCAGGACGATGCACACACAACTCAAACACACACAAAACGACTGAAGTAAAATCTGTTAAGTTTCTTCTTATAAAAAACCAAGCCGTTTTATTTGTTTTGTTTTTTTCTGCAAATCAGTTGTTGGTTGGTTCGCAGCAGGATGTCTTATCTAGTTTATTTCTTAGACTTGATCTTCTTAAGGTAGAATTCCAATTCCTTGCCCTCCAGAATGTAGCCATCGGAGCGACCGCATTGACCAGGGCGGGATGAAATGCAAGCTATACGGTGAGTAGAAAAAATAAAAATTAGTAAATAATAATTAAAATTAATATTAATAGCAAAGAAGCAGAGATCTCAGAGTAACTATGACAAGCCAAATTCACGCCCAACCGGCTTACGTCGCACTTAAAACAAGTTTGACGCAATTAATTAGTTGGATCGCTGAAGTTTTTACATCAGCGACAAATAAAACAAAAATAAATTCAGATTGAAAACGTACCCAAGATGCGACCGGAAGTGAATTGATCCTCCACGGCCTGCTCGACCTTGCCGAACTTTTGGCGCTCGAGATACTTCTTCATGACCTTCTCGCTGCGCTTCTTGGTGAGCACATCGTTCTCATCCTCCTTCTGGGCGTGCTTCGGATTACGTTTGCGTCCCAGCGGCAGCACATAATGCGCCTCGTACCACTGACGGAATGGCGTCGCATCAATGACCACGATGCTGTTCTTCACCAGCGTCTTGGTGCGCACCAACTCGTTATTGGAGGCATTGTAGACAACATCGGCGATACGCGTTTTGCGCGCAACTCCCTCTGAAGCCCATGCAAAATTGCCGGTTTCCAGGCGCAGAGCGCGCAATTTGGTGTTGCCACCTCGGGTGCGGACAGAGTGAACGCGTGCACCACCAAGCTGTAAGTACAGAGTTGCCAGACAGTTAGCGGAATACACACAATATGATAAAAATACAAGATATTTTTTTAAAATATAATCAGTAGTCCGAACATAAAGCTTTTTGATCATCACAGATGTGTGCACACGAGCAAGTCGAGTGCGCTTGCAGTTGACACGCGTTAACATCATTTTATTGTAATAAAAAGCACAACAAATGGCGACGGCGGAGCAGGTAAAACTCACCTTGGTGTTGGCAGCGGGGCGACCCAACTCGAACTTGCGCTTCTTGCGTAGCGACTTGCGCTTGCCACCAGTGGCGCGACGCTTATGTGAACTATCACGGCTAATACCTTAAAAACATAGGAAAAACACACACACCATAAATATCAAAACTCCAAATTCATAGCCAAAAATATATCAAGAAATTCGCACAGCATGTGGAGTTTTTGCCTTCTTTGCACAATTATTTAGCCAAATTTTATACATTTCATTTATGCTGGACTCGCATTGGTAGGAGGCATGCATAAAGCACGCATTTATGTTATTTTTATGAATTTCACATTCGATTTTCATGATATTTTATCACATTTTGCACTAGCCGACGACTCACCCATGTTCGAGTAAAAAGCGAGAAAGAAAGGAAAAGACACGCACAACCTCGTGTCAAAAGTTTTTAGGTTACCATTTGACAGCGATGGGCAGCACTTTTGCAGGGTTGCTTTGGCCTTTGGATTACTGTCCACCTGATTAAATTACATAAAATATATGGAATTCGAAAGTATATCGATGTTTTCAGCACAATTATCGTCACACGAACTAGAAATTATCAGCTTAAAATGAGTCTTGTTTTTGTGACGTCTGTTTGTTACAAATAAATATCGATGAATTTCTGGCTGCAGAAAAAAACTTTATTTTGGAAAGTTGAGTAAATATTTTGTAATAATTGGCAAAGAATTAGCAAGTTTATAACATTCCATATGTATATTTACAATAAAATACATTATATACACAATGCAACATTTGTACGGTGTTTCAAAATAATCGATATGTCGATAAATTTGTTGACTCCCTACTGTACATGAACTAGAAAACTTGACCCAAGCCAACTCGGAGCCGAGTAATTCGTGGATTTTTTGTTTGCGCGCACACAAAAACAATTCAATAACAAAACAATAACAAATGCCAACATGGTTGGCCGGAACGCCAAAGCTCTGAAACATTTTCACCGGCTCACCGAATACATAGTGCAGTGCAAACACTGTGACAAGACGCTCTCCTCAAAACACACCTCATCCAATTTGACGCGCCACTTAATCCGGAATCACAAGTTACTCGCCCGTGCGATATTCGCCGGTGAGGAAGGTAAAATGCTTGCCGAACTGCGCGAAGAGCTGAATGCCCCCGAGCCCGAGGCAGATGTGCACATCGAGGCGAACATGGGTGAGCGGGAAACGAAAACTGCGGTCCGCGCAATCATTGATAACCAGCACCAGGTACGCCACACGGAGCAGCATCATCACACGGAACGCAACAAGGTGATTGGCAAGAACAATAAGCTGTGGGCGCATTTTGTGCGCATCTCCGAGTTCATGGCCAAGTGCAAGCACTGCAGCAAAACATTATCGTCCAAGCACTCCTCGTCCAATCTGATGCGACATATTATCCGGCGACATCATAATCTCTCGAAGAACCTAAGCTATTCACAGCACAGTTTGATATCACCCAAGAAGGAGTTGATGCAGAGTGAGGATCGCAGGCAGGTTGATCCGTTGGAGAAGGTGGACTTTGATGATGTTGACAGCATCATTGAGAAGGTTACCGATCACATAGAGGATGAGGTGAGCATTAGAACGAAAACACATCTCGATCTTTACAACTTATGCATTTTGACTAAAGTTCACAGCGGATTCAATGCAGGGTCCCTTCTACGAGTATGTCGTCGACAATTCGGACATGATGGTCTCCCGCAATTGTGATGACGATCCAACGAATATGTCGCATTCATTGGAGCATGCGATGGAAACCAATTCCATAGAGGACACGACTACAACACAATTGGATGAGAAACTGAAAGCAGAGACAATATATTATAATGAGATGGCCGAATTGGCCAGGGCAAAGCGGCGACTCATCGATCTGCAGACGAAGAAACTTCTACTTGACATGAACGTTGTGGAGAACAACTAAAATTAATTAATTAATGCTGTTATTTTAATGATTAAACAATAATTATACACACTTGCTTTCAACTTACAATTACACAATTAAGCTTAACAAAAAAAAGTTGAAACCGACACTAGCTGACCGTAGGATCTTCTCGCGACTCCTTGACATCTTTCAGTTTCTCAATTTCCAGCCGCTCCTTGCGCACCTGTTGCGCCACAAGAAATTTTTGCATGCGATAGAAACCGGCCTTCTCACTGAAATACATCGCCTGCTGCCGCAACAGATTCTCCTTCAGCTCCCGCATCACGGGCGTATCATCCGCCTGAATGGTTGTCGTTACCAGTTGGGCATCGGTGCTATCATTGCTATAATCGGACACCACATTATCACCGGATTGCACAGACAGCGAATTGGCAAAGCTGCCACTTTCAATATATTGTTCGCCATCCTCTTCCGCAATATTGTGTAGCTCCTCCTCGACTTCGATGAAATCATTGTAAAGCGCCTCATCGTTGACAATATCTTCCTCCTGCTCCTGCTCTACAACATGCTCCGCTGTTGTATTGGCATCATCAGCAACAACTTCGGTATAAAGCGCCGACAGATCCTCATGCAACTCATCCTCAGCTGCAGAAGAGTCCTAAAACAATTGAGTTATATTAATTGCTAAACAATAATAATTATAATTATATACAATAATATTTGTAAAAATATATAATAAAAATTGTATTGTAATAGTATATAATAATAATAGTAAAAATATATTATAATTATAATAATATATGATAAGAATAGGATGAAGACATACTTCACCCCGCATCGCAGCGCCATGTATCCGGATCATGTGCTTGCTGATTGCATCCTCCACGTTGTCGCTGTGCTCGAAGTGCTCCTCGCACATCTGGCACTTCCACATGGACACGTCGCTGGTGGCCTCGCAGAAGTCAAAGAATGTATTCGAATCCGCCTGATGTGGCTCCGGCCTGGGCGGCACATTCGTCGTCTCTCTGCCGTTCCACACGATGTTGTGCATGCGATGCAGATGTCGCTGTAGATTGCTCGTGCCTTGGTACGACAGATTCTTCAGGCAGACGCGACAACGCACCGTATCATCCGAGATTCGGGTGATGTAACGCCAGACGAGACTGCCGCTGATGCTGCTGTTGCGGCGGCTAGAACTCGGCGTTAGATTCTCCGTTGTGCTCGACGTGGCCGCCTCCAGAACCTTATCCGTTGTTTCGATTTTCACCGGTGTCGTCTCATCCATAATATCATGCCTGCGCTGCAGATGTGTTATGACATTGGCCGTACCATGGAAACGCATCCTTCGATTGCACAGTTTGCAAAGCACCGTGTTTTTGGTCAACTTCTCGCAATAATTCCACACATAGCTCGAACTCTTGCGCTCCTTCTTGAAGAATGGAGCCTCGCTTCCCCACCGACCGACACGTGGCAGTTGCTTGGCCTGCAATGCATGGGAGGTTTAAAAGTGTTGAGCATAGATAGCTTCACTAAACCCACCACCTCCTCCAATTTCTCAGCGTGCATGCGTCGCAAATGCTTCGTTATGTTGGACGTGTTACCACCACCAAAATACAAGACTTTTTTGCATATATGACACAGGGCACGCTTCTCATCGAGCTTGGTGCAAAAGTTCCACACAAAACTTCGGTTTGGACGACCCTTTTTTACAGCATCATCTGGATGTGGCTGGAAAAGAAGACTTTAATTATTCCACATATATAGTCGATGAGAACTGTATTACCAAATCCGAGATGCCGTGTGCTGTTTGTAGGTGCCTACCCAGAATGGTTGTCTTGCTGCCAAAGGTTTCGCCGCACACTTTGCATCTGTGGACATCGGAGTGTTCGGGCACCGTGCTAAAATAACTCCAAACGTAGCTGCGACGCTTGTCGGTTGATTGTTGAGGTGGTATTGTATTTTGGTTCTCCACCAAGTGCTCTTCGGTCTCATTATCGGCTATCGAATCGCAGTCTTCGTACATCTCATCTGTTTTCGCAGTTGTTGAAGCAATCAAATGTTTACAATTACAATTCAAATTACCCACATTTCTGTTTCATTTTTCCCTCGTTCATCATTTGGCTGTTTACGATGCTCAATAAAATAATCGGGTTGTTTACTAAAGAAATTCGATAACTAGTTCGATCCCATATCGGACTGGTTCACATTTTGAACTAACTATTGATAATGATAATAGTGATAATAATCCATTATAAATGAAATATACACATTGCGCATTCAATTTAACTACAAATATTTCCTATTGTAAGCATTACGAAGTTAAACAAGTGATTAAATCAAGTCGACTATTACATTCAAATTCACTAATAGTAATTTATTTTAAAATAGATTTTAATTTTGATTAACGATGAAATTAACTATCGAAATTACATTGTATCGGTATCGATATTTCTAAGTGGCACATCTCTAATCATAGCTAGGCTTTGTCAATCGCGTCGTTGAAAATTCTGCCTAAAGCAGAGGGAAACAAGAAATAATGGCAAGCTTTTCACCAAACCAATTGCGGCAATGCTCTCGGTTCACCGGAACTGCCTGCTCACCGGAAAAAGAGCAAAAGCTACGCGATCAAATCCACAACGAGCTGGCCAAGATCAAGTATTGCAGCAATCCAACGTACCCGTGCAGCCTAATGCGCATCGATGGCTACGAATATTGCATTAGACACATTCTGCGCGATCCACGCGCCAATTATCGCCAGTGCACCCATGTCTATCCCAATGGACGGAAGTGCGGCAATGCGGTGCCCAAACTGGATACCAAAAAGGAACATATCATGACCACCCTGTGTTTCGAGCACAATCGCCAAACTCAGTTGCAAAAGACACATTTATCTGTCGGACGACTTCGCAGTCGCATCGAAACCAATGAGATTTTATTAAATAATATGTTACATCATGTCAATGTGGTGGATATCAAACAGGAATTGCCCAGACCCGACCCGGATGATGATGAAATTGATGTCGTTTCGTCGCATGTTATGCCATTTGGTAAGGCGAATTTTATATAGTCTGTGGGAAAGGTTCACCCTGTAAATGTGTATGTGAGGAAAATTGGGGAAAGGTTTGGTTAAAAAATTGATTACTTATGATTCCAAAGAGTGGATGCATATGTGAATATATACAGACAGAATGGGCAAATATATATGTATCTAAATATATGTATATTATTCTCCACTAAAGTTCAATTTTGATCGTTTCTCCTTTTGAAGTCAATCAGGATCATACGAATTCAATTGGTCAGGTGGTAGCTAGTGTACGCAAGCGTCGTCGCATTTTGGATTATGCTTCGGACAGTTCCAGCAATGATGAGGATCCGCCCTGCTTGCGCAATACCGCCAAAGATGTGGAGTTCTATGAATCCGACTACGAAAGCGTCGACTCCGAGGAAGATGATCCACTTAAGTAAAATTTAATTTCAATTGATTTATGTAGGCAGAAATGTAATTCAATTTATATTTGCAGACATGCTGGCGTCTACACGCGTGCAGAGGCAGTGCGTCTGTCCGAAATGAAGCTGATCAAGCTGCAGGATTTGTATCGCGAGCAGATTACACATTTACAACAGGAGATGAAGCAACGTCGTCGCAACTATTTGCAGGACATACGCCGCGAACGCGAAACCTACTGTAAATGATGCTAAATGAGTTTATACAAATATTGGGGGCAACTATTTAATATTAACTTGCACTTGCAGGCAGCATACATGATCAGCTCAAGGAGACGCCGCACGAGCGTAAATTGTATGAGCAGCTCAAGGCGTTGAATGGCTATCATTGCCGTCAGGGCATGGAGGCGGTGCTCTACAAGAAGATGAAGGAGAAACGTGCTCGCGACACCCAACTGACAGCCAAATTCTCCACGCAGCCCAAGTGTGTCTTCACCGAGGGCGGCGTTAAATGCGGCGAGCGCACGTTGCCCTGTAGCAAGCATTGTCGCAAGCACATACTCGAGGATAAGCGACAGGTGCTGTATCGTGCCTGTGGCGTGGAACGCAGCGGTGTCGTCTGCCAAGAGCCAGTGGCAAGCATATTGGAGGATTCTACTTGTGTGCTCCACTTTAACGTGGCGCCTCTCAAGCGCCAATACATACAAAAGGTGCGTTAACTACAGGCTGAGCCTAAACAAAACAAAAAACTACTACCAGTAATTATAACAAAACACTCGTATCACTAATAGCACTTAAATTAAGTCTCTCGCTACATTTTTGTGTACATTCTAATTGCATATACAACATACAACATTCAACATTTATTACATTTATTTATTCGATTGTTTCGAATTGAGATCAAAACAAAACCCAATATATAAAGTTAGTACATAGTCATAGCTATAACAATAACCATACACAACATTAGTAAGTATTTGCGTAAAAACAAAAAAAAAACAAGCTTTGTGATCAAATATGAATAAAATAACGACCTCTCACCTCCCTCCCCACCCCACACCGCACCGCACTCTAACATAACAGTTTTATGAGGAGCCAAGAACGCAGTCATTTGAAAACGTATTTGCAGCATACGATGAACGAAACGCCGTTGGTTCTGATCAGTTTGACAACGACGATTTTGATCTGTTCGAGTTGGGTAATGACATGTTTGATATTGATTCCGATGAAATTGAACAGAGTTATGCCTTCATTTTGGATCTGGACTGTACCGATCCGGGATTGCGACTAAACGATCCAAGTCCTCCCCTTCAAGATATTATTTACGAAAATTCAATTTTCAATCAAGACCACATCTACACTGCATCTGAAGACAGTGGAATTTCCCATCAAGATCTTACTTTAGAGCAATTAATTCCCCATCAAGACGAAGAAATCGCAGCAATTGATGTTACTGCAGCATATGAAACACAAAACGAATCGATTTTCGAATTAAATGAAGATGAAAGCGAAATGTCGATTATTCAAGCAATTAACCAGTTGTCCGATCAACTATTCAACTAAATTCACAATCAAAAGGAAATCATATTTACCATATCTGCATGTACATTTTCAATTTGCTAATCTGATTCCAATTAAATCATCTAATTCGATTTCAGCTATCGATATTAATACTAATAATAATTTTCTCTTTCACAGAAATGCGAATCTGAGACGGAGGACGAAGAATTATCTGCCATTCTCATTAAACAGGAGGTCAAACCGGAAGAAGGTGTCGAGGCCAATAAATCCCTTAATACGACCACAGCACATGTCGAACTTAATAAGAATAAGAATAAGAATGCATCCATGTGCAATGTGTAGTCAAATTTGTAGGCACCATATATGTTTAATGTTGTATGCAGTTGGTTTTAACAATCGCAAAATGTTTTATCAAATATATGTTTACTTGTTAGTTAAGATTTTTAAGACATTTTTTAATCAGTTTTTCAGTTTATATTCTTAAGAAGCTTAAAAGTTCTCCGAACTTATCGATTAATGTGCGCGCATCTCTAATTCACAGGGTGTTCATTGGCACCCTGTGGAATGCACATAGGCCAAGCATTGATTGCTTGAATTTTACTTTGTTTACTATGCTTGTATAAATTGAGTCTTAGATTCGATATAATTATGAGGCGACAGATGAAACTGGGCATCAAACAGGTTTTTATTAGCGCTTATTTTTTATGTTATGGTCTTATTTATAAATAACTGCCATTGCAGCTAACCGCCGGTTACATCAATGGACAATTTTCACCCAAATTGCTGACCGAACAGGCACTAAATGATGCCAACAATTTAAAGACCTTAAACGCCTTTGTTTGCCTTGCCAGAGAGCAGGCCTTGCAGCAGGCCGAGGAGTCAACTGACAGATATGCGCAGCAAAATCCCATTGGCCGATTAGATGGCATAACCATTGCAATTAAGGATAACTTCTGCACCAACAATTTACCCACAACTTGCGCTTCCCGGTAGATATTTGGCTTAAATATTAAGTGTTACTATGGTATTAAGAACTCTTCCTCAAAGCATGCTGAGAGATTTTGTGCCACCTTATGATGCGACTGTGGCCGCCAGATTACGTGCGGCGGGCACCATTCTGTTGGGCAAAACGAATATGGACCAATTTGCCATGGGCGCCGGCACCGTCGACTCCATTTATGGGCCAACGAAGAATATTTGGAGCGAGGATTTAAGCGAGGACAATTGGAGAATAGCTGGTGGCAGCTCGGGCGGTACGGCATCAGCTGTTGCAGCTGGTTTGTGTTATGCGTGAGTATAAATCAAAAATCTTTGTTTACATTTTTTTAAGATTCACTCTAACCTCAAACGAGAAAACAAAAGTGTGAAAATCTCAATTTACATATTCGGCCGTAAAGCACTCGAAGCAGGCAGTGTCAATACAGGATTTCATGCCTATTCGCAATTTTATTCAAGGAGACACAAAAACTCTTCTGCAACCAGTGTTTTTCTTTTCCGTTGCATAACAAAAACTAAATATGGATAGAGTTAGTTTAAATGATAATTTCCGTATTGCCGAGATCCTCGTCCGATGGCAGCACTATTTTTGAGGGATCCACATAGTTGGGGCTAATCAAATCGAGACCTGCCTGCTCACGACGACGCAGCTCCAAGAAACCCTCACGTTGTGCCCAACTGCGCAGCTGTGTGTCGGGCAAATAGGCCCAGTAGAATGTGCCCCACACCAGGCACAGTGTGACGGCAAAGAAGAATGTCGATTTTGTCGCCTTGCGATCGTCCGCCTCGGTCTTGTAATCGAAACCGTAGCTCATCCAGTTCTTTGGACTGGGATTGGCAAAATCTTCGGTTGTTACGCTCGCTGGTGCTGCAACTGTTTCGTCCTTTTTCGGCGATGTTTTGATGCTGCGAAACGATGTTGCACGCTGCAACGTTGTGGCCTGGTTGATGGCCACGGAGCGCTGCAGCGCCACGGCGCGGCTAGTTAGGCGAAAGAGCGCAGACATCGCTTCAGCACGTTACAAATATTTCCAATAGTTTTGTAATTGTTGTACTTTTTTTCGTTCGATTTGGGCGCAGTGTGACCGTTCGTTAGCACTTATCATCTGTTTTTAGTAAAAACATTAAAAACAATCGATATATCGACAGATAGATTTATTAAAAATAAGCTTATCGATGTAATCGTGCTTATTTGAAAAAATATATTTTGAGTTAAATATTTGCTCTCTTTTGCAAATATTTTTCCTTTTTCGTTCGCTTTTGGCGTTGGTTACCACCTGTCATTTATTCTTGTTGTAAACATCGATAAGTGTATATTAAGTAATATTTAAAAAAAGTCAATTAATTAAATAGTATTATTGCAGTGCAATTGGCTCGGACACTGGTGGATCTACTCGCAATCCCGCCTCCTATTGCGGCGTGGTTGGTCTCAAGCCTACTTATGGCTTGTGTTCACGACATGGCCTAATTCCATTGGTCAACTCAATGGATGTGCCAGGAATTGTAACGCGTTCAGTTAGCGACAGTGTTGAGATCCTGAATGCAATAGCCGGTCCCGATCCCCTAGATTCAACAACAATACAAAAGCCATTCAAGATTTTACAATTACCAGAAGTGGATCAGATTGATTTGCGTTCGCTGCGCATTGGAATACCCAAAGAATATCACTGTGAAGGACTCGCCACCGAAGTGCTGGAAACCTGGACAAAAGTGGCCGATTTACTGGAATGCGCTGGCGCCCAAGTGCAGCAAGTGTCGTTGCCCAACACAGCCTCCAGTATATTTGTCTACTCGATACTCAATCAATGCGAGGTGGCCAGCAACATGGCCCGCTATGATGGCATAGAGTATGGTCATCGTTCCGAAGATGAGCGAAGCACGGAACAGTTGTATGCCCAATCGCGTGCCGAGGGTTTCAATCAGGTGGTAAAAACACGCATTTTGACTGGTAACTTTTTGCTGTTGCGCAAAAACTACGAGCATTATTTTGAGAAAGCGCTTCGCGTACGTCGCTTAATAGCTCAAGATTTTGTCAAAGTTTTTGAACCGAGCGCAACTGAAGATAAAGTAGATATTTTACTGACACCTACAACACTGAGCGATGCTCCACTTTACAAGGACTTTGCGTCGCTAAGCAATCGGGATCAGTGCGCCGTGCAGGACTTTTGCACGCAGCCCGCCAATATGGCTGGAATTCCGGCGGTTTCGTTACCCATTCGTTTGTCCAAGGCGGGTTTGCCACTCAGTTTGCAACTCATGAGTAATCATTTAAATGAGCAGTTGCTATTAACTGTGGCACGCTGGATTGAGGCACAGGTGGAATTTGATTGTTTGGAGAGTTTAGAGAGACATGCAGCGAGGGCTTAATTTATAAAATCAAACATAACAAAGCTTTCATGTCGAGATTACCAATTTTAAAATGTAGTTTGGCGCGTAAAAATGTTGAAGCAAACGATAGGTATCGATTTCAAAGAAGCAGACAATCCGTATCGATATTCGGGCCACTTATATAGTCGTAAAACTTCGAGTCAATTGCTTGGGCAAATAATTAAATATACTGTTAATAAATAAATATACTGTTTCAATATAGTTAAAATAATAAAATGTAAATTAAATGGAAACTGCTATTGAGCTTTGAATATCGATAAATAGAGCACAGCGATAGTTTCCACGCATCACACATATCGATAGTTTGGCTTTATTTAGCGGTCTGGCAGCACTGCGGCCATGGCAAGCGAAAATAAAAGTGCAGATTTAAAACAAATTCAGCGTCCCACACAACGCGGCTTCAAAAAATGCATAACTTGTGGTGCCATGAATGGCAGTCGTGCGCTCCTCTGTCGCAATCCAAACTGTCCACAGCACAAGAATGTGCTCGACGGGGTGCAACTTGTGTGCCGACGTGCAGGATGTGCAGTTTATTCACTCCGATCCAAAGAACAGGGTCGAGAAACGCAAGCGCGCAATTTTGTGTGCATCGAGGATGTTACGTTGTCGCTGCAACCGAATGCAGCTGTTGTCTCCAGCAAGGCCATTTGCTATGTGGACGCATGCAAGAGCGACACCGATTGTAGGCACGTCAAAGCGTGCCGCGAGGGACACGATCAGATGCCCAAGGCACTCGTTTACACGGTGTCCCGCGAAGTGCTCTGGAATCTGAACATAAGTCTCGAGCAGAAACAACAGCTCTGGCAGCAATACAAATCAGCCGAGGAGCAGGAACAGCTGCCCGCAGTGCAGCGTCTAAATCCGTCCAATTTTGTTGTGAAATGCGAACGCTCTGATACGTTTCCGGCGGCTCATCTTCATGTGACAGCACTGGCCAATGGAGTATCCACAAAGAAGGCGAACTATGCTTGTGCCTGTCGCAAGCTGAAAATTATTGTGGAGCCGGACAATTCTCTGGTCATGCAGGATGAGATCTGTGATCATTTGTTGCTCGTCCTCGCCGGCATTCTCAGTTCACCGCAGGGCAAAACAATTTATGGCAATTTCACGAAGAGTCTGCAATCATTTTGGATGCCAGACAGGCTGGAGACACCGCTGCGCGAGGCAACCCACGATGATTTACGCTTGAGCCTGAATATTAACATTGGCGGCGATGCTGATCCCCCAGAGGACATTTACGTCTTTGGCGATGAGTTCTGTGTGACAGACTCGGATGTAAGTTGAACAGTTTACCAGGGATTTTAAATAATAATAGATTGATTTTATTTATAGCTGCTGCCGCTGCCTGAGGAGCTCTCCGATCTGATATACGATGTGGATATAGAGTCGACGCCAGCACAGAGCACTGGGAGCAGCAGTGCTTTGGTGCGCAGTGCCAACGATGCGCTGCTCTTGTCCAACTATGATATATACGCGGAGGAGGAGCAGGAGCAGCACGACCAGCATTTGGAGCTAACCGATTGCAATATTGAGCTCATGGATCAATATCAGCTGACGGATCAAATCGATTTGTGTAGCGAGGACATTGAATTGCCACTGGTCAGTGAACCGTACAATATACTGGCGCCGCAACCAGCAGTCACTAACCAATTACCTGCCATTGAGCTGCCAACGATTGCGGTGGTCAAGAAACCAGCTCTCAAAGCATCTGAAATTGTGGATGAGGTGAAGACACGCAAGCAGCCACCGCTGCCGGCAAAGCGAGCCCTGATTGTAAATGAACCCACAGCAGCTGTGGTTGAAGCTGTAAGCGTGGCATTGGAGCCAGCATTGGCATATGCCGCCTGGCTGGATTATGTGATAGAGCTGGTCAACGAATCCGTTGAGCCGGCCACGGAGTCTGGGCAGGCTGTCAGCATGCGGCAGGTGTTGCAACAGTTTCATGTGCACAAGGTTATAAATGAGATATATATTTTGATATATATTTATTTTTAATATTTATGTTTATTATATTATATTTATATTTAATTATATTTATGCTTGCTTTCAGGAAACATTCTCGCATTTTAGCAAGAGTTTCAGTGCTGGGATCAAGCGTCGTCCACTGCATCAAGTCTCAGTCATGGAAGCAGGAAAGCACAAGGGTCTCACCAAGTATGTCTGGCACTTTAGTGCCTCGCACACCGTCAAACGCATCTTTAGCAGTCGCAATGTGTGTAAATGATATATACATTTTTTATATATTTTATTAATATTTAATCTTTCACCTTGCAGCTCACATTGCAGCTGGAACGTTCCTTTGAACTGCATTCGGATGGCAAATTTGTGCCTTATGTGCGTCAGGCAAAAGTGCCAACTTCGACGCAGCCCAAACAGCGTCAGGTGCACACCCGACTGAGGCTTTATATGGTCAACATGCTGTTCGATGCCGAGCATAAGGTTTAGCTTAGAAACACAGCTTCAAAATAGTTTATAATAGGTTTGTTATGCAGGTTAAGAGTGGCTTGCTCATCTCCTGGATTCCCGATGTGTTGCCAAGGAGCAACTTTGGTCTTATGGATGTGGAATTCACTCTGCAAACGCGAGCACCGATTTAATTGTAAGTAATAGAATATAATATACTAATAATACTAATACCAATACTGAATTGCCGATGAGGCATCATTCAAAAGATTACAATCTAAAATTTAAAATCTTTTAAGATAATTATGCTTAAATTTGCTTTCGAGGCAAATCGAACCCAACCTGTAAGAAAACATATTTCTGTACCAACTGTTATAATTTTTTTTTATTTTTTGGTTTAACAGATTTGCTTTTAGCAGCTCAAAGTTTAAAAATTTATCAATTTCATATCTATAAATGCATTACAATCAAACAAAGTTGCCACCTATCCTAACTTTTTTATGAGTATATTGTAGTGGCAGCACTGTCCGCTTGACTTGATCTGGCAACCTTGTGGGGGGAACAGCACATTTTTGATGTTTACGCAATTTTCAATTTAAGCTCAAATTATACTCGTTTTCATTGCATTTGTGAGTTGTTTAATACTTGAAAAACTGAACACATTTTTATACATTAACAATTACAGCTGAAAGTAAGCAGTAAATAAAGATGTTGTCACAAGCAATTGCAGCAGCAGCTGTTTGCCGGACAGGAGTCATCGCATTCAGGTGCAGCCGGCGTACGATGAGCACGGCGAGATTGGTGCGCTGCATGGCCAGCAGCAGCAAGTGGCAAGTAAACACTGGTGCTTCCCCCCAGCTGCTCCTCACGAGCAATTTTCAGCAATATCGGGTGCGTCAATATGCCAATGAAAAGAAGGTGTTTGAACGCACCAAACCCCATTGCAATGTGGGCACCATTGGTCACGTGGATCACGGCAAGACAACACTAACGGCTGCCATTACCAAGGTGCTGGCCGACAAGCATCTTGCGGAGAGCAAGAAATACAATGAGATAGATAATGCGCCCGAGGAGAAAGCCCGAGGCATTACAATCAATGTGGCTCATGTGGAATACCAGACGGAGACACGGCATTATGGCCACACCGATTGTCCCGGTCATGCGGATTACATCAAGAACATGATCACTGGCACTGCCCAAATGGATGGCGCCATTCTCGTTGTCGCCGCCACAGACGGTGCCATGCCACAGACGCGTGAACATATGTTGCTGGCCAAACAGATTGGCATCGATCATATGGTGGTGTTCATCAATAAGGTGGATGCAGCGGATCAGGAAATGGTCGAACTTGTCGAAATGGAGATACGTGAATTGCTCACCGAAATGGGCTATGATGGCGATAAGATACCCGTTGTCAAGGGTTCAGCGTTGTGCGCGCTTGAGGACAAGAATCCAGAGATTGGCTCTGAGGCTATTTTGAAATTGTTGCAGGAGGTCGATAGCTTTATACCAACACCAGTGCGTGAGCTGGACAAACCATTCCTTTTGCCCGTGGAGAATGTGTATTCGATTCCGGGGCGTGGCACTGTCGTCACCGGTCGCCTCGAACGCGGTGTCGTCAAGAAGGGCATGGAATGCGAATTTGTTGGCTACAACAAGGTGCTGAAATCCACCGTCACCGGTGTGGAGATGTTCCATCAGATACTCGAAGAGGCCCAGGCAGGCGATCAGCTGGGCGCCTTGGTGCGTGGCGTCAAGCGTGATGACATCAAGCGTGGCATGGTCATGTGCAAACCGGGCAGCGTTAAGGCCCTCGATCAATTGGAGGCGCAAGTCTACATCCTGGCCAAGGAGGAGGGTGGTCGCACCAAGCCCTTCATGTCCTTTATTCAGCTGCAGATGTTCTCACGCACTTGGGACTGTGCGGTTCAAGTCCAAATACCGGACAAGGACATGATTATGCCCGGCGAGGACACCAAACTCATATTGCGTCTCATCCGCCCGATGGTCTTGGAGCAGGGTCAACGCTTTACGCTACGTGATGGCAATCTTACATTGGGCACTGGTGTCGTCACCAAGGTGATGCCACCGCTGAGCGAGACACAGCGTTCCGAGCTGACGGAGGGCAAAAAGGCGCGCGAGAAAAAAGTTGCTGCCAAAAAGTAAACATAAAAAACGTATTTCACACCATTTTTTAGTCTGCAAGTCTGTCGTTAATCAATAAAATACATAAATAAATTTACATAATGTCTTTCGAAAATCGGCGAGCTTGAGATCAAAGTAGAGCTACATTTGTATAGATGACACACATCCTTTGAATGGAGCAATAAAAAGGTCCAAAGTTCTTCAACAATATGTCAAAGCACTTTCTCTAGATACAGCAAATAGTTCATCGCACGGCCTTCAAAATAATGTGTGAATTAATTTTTTTTACCAACTGACCAAAGGACATACAAATCGCATTTGTTCTTGCCGAGAAAAAGGAATTTCCCGCTCATTTCGATTTTTAATGTCCTTAAAGATCCGCAAGGATTTGCCCCCGCTACACCCATTTTTAAGTTAAGTGTCTTTTTCATTTTGCGCCTAAAATTATGCCTTAAATTTGTAGCAGACCAGCTTAGCCATCGCAACAACCTAATTTGTGAGAATGGTGTGTGTACGTACTATCGCAAATTCTGGAAATAGTTTTGACTGGCTCGCCAAATAAATGTGTGTATATTTATATATATACAGCAAATATCTTTAGTAGATTTTATACATTATTCAGTTTTTTTGCTGTTGCTTTAAATTATTTTGGTAGTATTTACTGACTCCCGCGGGAAAATAGCGATTCATCAAAGCAGCTGGCACCGCCTCCACCATTTCGTAGCCCTCCCAAAGTACCAGAAACCAAAGTTCATCCTTAAATGTGGTGACTTCAGTGATTTTGATCAGATCACAGCCTCGCTCAAAGCCATATACCACATTGCCTGTGCTATTCAAACGCACAACCACTTGGGGTCCGTTCATTCTTTCAATTATGATATATATTTTTTCGACGTTCAAGGATCTAAATAATGCTCATTAAAATAGTTCATTGTACTTGTGTTTACTTACCTTTTCTTTATAAAAAAGAATATAAAAAAAGAATATTGAAAAATATTATTCTGAAAGTTATTACGACTAAGGTTGACAACCGTATGGTGTTATTATCAAGGCTAACTAAGTATATTTGGGGTTTGGAAGTGAAACAAAAAAACATCTGATCAGTTATAGCAGGGTAGTTATAAACCCAAATCTATGCTTAAAATAAGTGGCTAATGTCTTTTAAAAAGAACCTAATTACAAACAGAATTCTACGAATTTAAAATGAGCGAACAACCAGCATTATTTATCAGATGTTCTTTATTTCTATTTTGCATTCGTTTTAGTTTTATAAGTTTTTGTTTTTGTTTTGCATCCATTTCAACTTTTCATTTAGCTTATTCGTAACTTAGATGTACATACATAAGTTTATTTTTAATTTACTTTTGTTTTTTGTATATCGAGATACTATTTTCTTATCATGCATCGGGTTTTCGCATTCCTCGTGCGCTACTTAAAAGCCTTCAACTTGTTTTCTATTTGCCGTCTTTCTATATCCGTCTTTAAACTGCCTTCACTTTGATTTTCATATATAGTACTTGCTGCTCTACTTTTGCTTGGATTTTCGTATGTTTTCCTTTTTTCTTTTCTACTCTGTTATACTCATACTCTTTCAAATTTATGGGGGCTGTCGTTTCACTTGTATCCCTTCTTTATGCATTATGCTTAGCTCTAAAATCGTGGGTTATGCTTACTTAAGTTTTTCGCTACTTTTCAGCTTTCTTAATAAATCGGTTTTCTTATTTTTCTTTATCTTTTTTTGAGTTTTGTTTTTCTTTTGGGCTTTTATGTTAATTTTTTGTTGTTTTTCTTTTTTTGTATTCCCGTGTTTTTTACGCTTAAGTTTGACATTCATCACATTTATTTAACACCGTCAATTAGATAATATTTATATTAATATATGATTTGTGAAGGTAGTTAGTCTTGGAAAGGTTTCCTTGCTCGAGAAGTGTGTGCAATTTTTTACTTTACTTTATTTTGTTATTTTTCTATCCATTTTAATTTGCAATTTCCTTTTCTTTTTGGATCTTGTCTTTTCCCATTGGCTTGTAATTTCCTCGCCATATTGATGTTAAAGTTTTCTTTTTTTGGCTGTCATTAACAAAACTTTTCCCATTTATTTAATATTTTCGATTTAATTTTTTTTCGTCTTTTCTTTTCTTTTTTTTGCATAGTATAACTAATATCTACTTTGTGTTTAATAGTTAAAATGCTTTAGTTATCGTTTAGTTTTGGAAATAATATGATTTTTTATATTACAGATGAAGCATTCTAGTTCTGCCTTTAGTATGAGAATTTACAAGCCATCTAGATACATATATATATCTGTATATATATATATATATCGTTTTTTAATCATCTTACACTATTTAAAAAAGGTGCCTAGAGTTCGTTAGCTCTGTTTAACGAAACATAATTTCAAAATTGGTCGTTAGGTTGAATTGTTCGATTTTCTTTTCTCGAGGAAATGCAGCTTGATTTTTTTTAAGAATATTTAAAGTAGATTTCTTATTGAAAAAAATAATAAAATAAATTAGAAAAAGATTGCATCTTATTAAAGTTCATATTCAAATCTAGGATTTGTTTGCTTTTGTAGACAAACCATTTTGAAATCTTGCACAAATCATACTCCCAAACGGTGGAGAATATAATTTCAAGGGGAAAGAGAAACCAATCTGATTGAAATGGGCAATCGAAGGAAGAGAAGCTTTTAAGGTTTAGATACAGTAATTAATACATATACATAATCGAGTATACCTGCTTAAGATAAAGTGTACAAAAAACCAGTCTTTAAAACATTTTGTTGTTATCAGTAAATACACATACATACATACATATACATATACATTCCACATATAAATGTATAAATCTTACTGTCTCTTAATCTTGAGCCGTTTTGAACAGGGCGCAAAAACTCAGAAGCATAAATTGTGGGAATTGTGTGTGCAAATTGTTCAGAATCCGGATCGATAGCTGATTTATACCTACTATAAGTGTTTATAGCACCCTGCTCTACTGCAATTAATCCTATATATATACCATATATGTATATATATATTAATATATACGATTACTAAGAAAAAACTTGTACATGCACAATCCATAGATTCCTATATATAAATATATATATATCTATATATGTATATATATAGATTTACGCATACATAGCCATGGCAATTCAAAAGTGCGACGTAATAGTTAGTTTGAATTAACTGTATAAACTGTACAATTGAAATACCCGATGAATTTCATTAAGCTGATTCAAGCTGAGAGTATTTTTTATGTATTTTCTTTTGCATATTTGTTTTTTTATTAATTATATTCTCTTTTCTGGAGCCATAAGCTCGCCGTATGCCAAAAGTGAGACAACAATGTTTCTCGTTATTTTTCTTTCAATAGTTTTTTCCGCACAGGAATTTACAGATATATATATATATATATATGTATATATATTTTAATAATACTTTGCTTTGCGATACGCTTTACAAATAATTAGTACTTAAATACTAAACGCTAAGCAGTTTGTTTTTCCTTCTTTCGTATTACATAGTTTTATTTTATTTTAGTTTTTTGTTTTATTTTTTACAATATTTATAGCTCGTCTTAGGTTCTAGTTATTTTTCTCATTCTTTCATGCAATTCTACATATATAAGTATATATATTTACAGTTGTGATGTGCCTGTGATTCAATTTTCCTTTTGTTTTGTTTTCTTCTTTTTTTTTTTGGGATTTACAGTGATGTGGTGCTTTTTAGGTGCTTGTTTAAATTTGAGAAAATATGTCTTGCATGTGCCTGGGAAAATACATATATAATACTATATATATATATATATATATATGACGACATTATGTATACGCAATTTCTTAAATATGTTCATTTTCTTTTCTATTAAATTCGCATTAATTTTCGCTAAGATTTTTGTTCTTTGATTTAATTAATTTTTATTTTGCTTTTTCGCAATTTCAAATTTCAACATTTAATCGTTGTAAAAAGTGAGCAGAAAACATTAACAGACTGTAGGACGGACATTGAATCAAAATTTTTTGCAAAACAATATCTATATGTATATATATATAGGACAATAGGTAACGATAACTGGCATTAATAAGAACCTGATTTGAACTAAGTATTGAGAGCATGGCACAAAAGTACAACAAATATTTGTTTAATCCTTGTCTATAAAACTAAAATTAAATTTAACAAAATGCAGGAAAATTAATTTTCTTTTGTTTTTTTTTGTTTTTTGTTTAGTTGAGAACTATTGCAGTTTGTGCGTTAACTACATTTACTTACTATTATTAAATATGTATAGACTTAATCATGTGCCTTGTTGCTAAGTTGCTAGTTTGCTTATTTGCTGACTATTTTTTTCTGCTTGTGACTAATTTACGTTAAATGTAAATTTAAATTTAAATTTAAAAATTAATAATGGGTCGTAAATGTAAATCAATAGTTGTAAAAATACGAAATTAACATAAAAATAGTTTAAATCAAAATAAATTAAAGTAAGCATAGTGTTTTCAGGGACTCACTTAATAAATACACATTTCAATGTTTACAATTAAATATAATTAGGTTTTCAATTATAAATTATATTTATAGAATTATATATATATATATATATATTTATTTTTAGTTACATATATATCATATTTTAGCATTTATAAAATGATTCATATGCTCTTCAGTTTAAATCTAAGCTACAATATCTAAGTTTTGAGCATCTGTGACTGCTGGTTGTTGCAGATTGTTAATGTTGTTGTTGTTGTTCGTTGTTGTTGATGTTGTTGTTGTTGTGTTGGTTGTCGTTGGTGGATTGTGCAATTCGTCAACATTTGGGGGCAGCAGGCAATTGGCATTGTCCGATTGTTGTTGTTGATGCGTGTTGTATTGTTGTTGCAGTTGCGTTTGTTGTTGCATCAGTGCGAGCATTTGTTGTTGTTGTAAGTGAAGTTCATCAGCAGCATCGGCAGCATTGTTAGTAACAGTGGTAAAATTGGCATTAGTATGGGTTAAATCATTTGTGGGTGTTGTTGCTGTTGTTGCTGCTGCAACTGTTGCAGTTATTGCTGATGTTGGTGTTGTGATTGTTGTTGGTGTGATTGGTGGTGTTGGGACTGTTGTTGTTGTTGTTGTTATATGATTGTTGGGCATGTCATTGCTGTTGTTGGACATTGACGTTGATGTTGTTGTTGTTGGTGTTGGTGTGGGTGTGATGGACAATGAGGCAACTGTGGGTGGTAACAATGATGAGATGGGTAATAAGGAAGAATTAGTATTTGTTGTTTCTGTTTCTGTGTCTGTTGCAACAGCTGTTTCTGTTTGATGATGACTATGACTAATGAGATTTGTTTGGTGCTGCTGCTGCTGTAGTTGCTGTTGCTGTTGTTGCTGTTGTAGCTGTAGCTGTTGTAGTTGTTGTTGTGTTTCATGTTGCATTTGCAGCTGCAGCAGATGCTGTTGTTGCAGCAACAGCTGCTGCTGTTGTTGCTGTTGTTGATGTTGTTGGAGTGTAACATTACCGTTGCTGCAAATTTTGCTATAGAGATCCGGCGTGGCCGTTGTCACATCCTCAAATTCGGTACGGAGCGCCGTGCGCTTCAGTAAACTCAGATTGCCGGGCAAATAGGACAGAATATTATAGATGAGACGTATATCCTCGCTGGAGGTCCATACACCCGGACGCTTGTTGTGATACAGCTTCGCATACTGATACACATTCGCCGTATTGCAGTACTCCATCTCAATCGACAGCGATGAGATGGCGCAGAAGGTGCACGCCTGTGCTCCGCCATATCTGGACAGGATTGGAAGTTGATTTAGTTATGGATTCAATTTGAAAGTTTACTAAAAAAATGTAAGAATTATTTATAATGCGACTTCATAACTATCTTTTAATGTGTTGAGCATTTTTGGTATTCTTTTAGATGCCAATCTTAAGTTTGACAAACCTAAATATGTTTATCCTGCCACTAATCGAGCCTTTCCTTTTCCTTCATCAAGCGCTGATCAAAGGAATTTGAAAATTCCTATAAACTTTACATTTTTATATTGTTTTATTTCAATATTTGGAATTTCACAAAGTGGTTCTTTTATATGTTCTCCCAACTGCAACTCATCTACTAAAACTATATTTTTGCATACAAATAAAAATAAAAACTTTTGTTTTTTAGTTTCTTTCTCACCTGTCGACAACTACAATGGGTCCATTGCGATAATCATTGCAGCGCTCGTGGACATCGACAATGAAGTCGTAGATGCTGTTTGGATTGGACATCTCTGGCCAGCTGGGGCAGTGCAGCATCTTGACGCTGAGCTCGTAGTCATCCTGAATGGACTGGATGACAAAATCGCGACTTACATAATCGCTTTTGTTCGTCTTGTTCAAGTATTTGACGCGATAATAATCGCTCTCGATGGGCGTGGCCTCGTCCGGCCAGAATTGGGCAAAGTTCTGCAAGAAGGAATGAGTTTTTAGATAGAGTGTGAATCTTGTCCTGCTTTTTGGGCCAACTTACGATATCATCCAGTGAGGAGAGGAGCACTACTGTTTGCGCATTGTGATCCCAGACCATTTGCCAGAAATCCTTGATGGTGTGCGTCATCGGATGCTGGGTGACAATGAAGTCGCGCAAACGTCGGAATCCATGGAGCCAGGATGCATTTATATAATCGCTGCCATCCTCGCCCGGCTTGGGCGTTAAATGGACACGACTGCCCTCAATGGGAAAAATGGCGCCACGATTCTTGATCGAATTCACCTGCTTCATGGCGGATGCAATGTGTATGTCCTTTGTCTGGAACTGAATGATATTCTTGTATTGCTGCTCCAAGTATGGAGTGCAATTCTTCAACTCCTCGATTTGCTCTGCAGGCAAATTGGTCTCGCCCGAGGCGATGGCCTCGACCAGGGCGTCATGCAGGAATATATATTGCTCCTCCGTCTGGACGAGGAAATTGCGCTGGGCGCGAATGTGACGCAAGAAGCCAAAAACGTTGACAATCGATTTCTGCTGGATCTGCTTGAGCATCGCGTCCAGAACGATATAAGTGCCTGTGCGACCGACGCCAGCGCTGTAAGGATAATGGAACAGGTGTTCACAGAGAAGCCTAATCAAAGATTAACCCACGACTCACCTGCAGTGCACAACAATGGGTCCAGCCTCGGCGGGATTGGCAGCGGAGGATTTCTTGATGAAGTTCAACACGGGCAAAGGATGATCGGGTGTGCCATGATCCGGCCAATTGGTATAGTGATATTGGTACACAATCTTCTCCATATTGCACTGCTTCTTCTTTTTCAACTAGATATAAATAATTACAGATGAAATCAATGCTCATTAAATTCTGGCTGCCACTCACTTTGAGGTGCTTGATTTGCAGGGTGCGCACTGTGTAGGTGGACATGACCTCCTCCTCGACGAGCTTGACCTGTATAACGCCGTAGGTCTCAATGCCATCCTTGGGCCAATACATATCGCACTTGCGCCTGCCACGCTCCACCAGATTGGTGATCATCACAATAATTGCGACACGCTGCTCCCAAATCATGCGCCAGAAGCAATCGAAGGTGTCCGGCAATGGTCCCTGGGTGCCAATGAACGCATGCGACTTCTGATAGCCATCGATAAAGTTCGCATTGATGTAGTCCAAATTCTTCTTCTGTCCGGGCGTGGGATGCAAATGAACGCGACTGTGATCGTCTGAGAAAATGAGAAGAAATATAAATATAAATATACAAAATTTCAAATATAAATTATTCTTGAATATTTGTTTAAAAATGTTAAAAATGTTACTATTGCTACTGCTACAAACTTTCACTTTGAGAAGAGCACATTTGCGCTGCTTTGCTCTGTTTATTGATATAGAGAATTCAATAAAGTATAAATATAACTATAAATAATATATGTATATATATATTACATTTAATTAGTGCTATCACTAATTGTGCTATCTGTAATTGTAGCAATGGCAGCATAAATGAGAGCAGAGGAGTAGCGAAGTAGCTACTGTTATAGCAATCGCATATTTGTATTGTTCTTTTGCTCCTCGAAAACGCTGGCGAGGAACTGCTACCTAAGTTCTTATGCTATTCCGTTAGTTCATTTTTTATGATCTTAACTTTTGTAAGAATTCAATTTGTTGATTAACTTACATGCTGTTATGTTGAGATATCGATTCTTGCGCTTGTTCTCCGGGTGCTGGGAGTGTTCGCAGGCGAGATCATCGCTGATGCACTCGTTCTGAATCGCTTCGTATTCGCGACTGAATCCAATATCGCCGTCGGCATGCAACGATGCCACATGTTTGGCAAACTCGTTCACAGGCACCGCGGCACGAATCTCATCGCCAATCTTGACGGGCACCTCCCAATCGACCTGCGGCGCATTCGGATGATGCGGCGGATCATCCAGATAGTAATAAGCGGCATGGAAGCACTTTCTGCTGAAATTAGAGAATAAACAAAATGTTCGAATGTTAATTAAATATATTTCATAATTTTCGAGATTTTGCGTGTACTAAAAACAGATAGTGGATAATCTTTTCACATTTAAATCTTAAATATAAACAACAGCTCGTTAATTAAAAAATAAAAAAATTGAAAATGATATAATAAATATTCTTTATTATTTATGAATCTCAAGTAGAAAGTATGCAGCGAAGCGTCGAGCTTGCCCCACTTCAATTAAAACCGACTCCTTCAAGTTGCTGGCAGTAAATACTCAAGTAAAGTATCTTTCTCTCTGAAAAAGTACTTTAGAGAGAATTTTTTTTTATGGAATTAGTTGAAATTGAGTCGGAAATAACAAAAATATAGCAGGTGTCAGGTAAGCTGCAGTGGGAGATAAGGGGGGGAGTTGAAGTGAACTTGAGTGTGCAGTGAGCTTTTAGAAAAAAATCAAAATGCATAAATAATAAGCTGTCCAAGTAGACGAACAGAGATGGAAAAAACAGGGAGAGAGAGTGAGAATAAAGATAGGTAAAACAGTTTGAAGGACCTTCGCTTAGATGGGGTTGAGTAGTGGAGGGGTTGGGGGTGTGGGTGTTATGGTCAACATTAACATTAACGGCATTAAGCTGCAGCCAGGCACAAACAAGTACAATTTTTGAATGGCAGTCGCTTCAAATGAAATGAAATATTTCGTTGCTTTTGGCATTTGAATGAATTTTATGCAAATATTTGAGTAGTAGACACTGAGTGACAATGACGGGTTGAAGGGGAGGAAGAGGGGGTAAATAAATAGCAACTGCAGCAGCTGCTTACAAAATATTGAGGTTAAGTTTTGTAATTGGCTCAAGTGATTCCAAGCAGAGCAAGCAAACTTTTTTCTTTTACCTATACACACACGCACACACCCGCACACCCACACGCACATACTATTTGTGCACATAACTTGCCAAGTTTCGCTAACTTTTCTAACCCGGCAACAGAAAGCTTTTGTTGAGTAAGCTATTTTTTTTTTTCAATGGAATTTTTCTATGTTAAGCAAAAGTCTAATTAGAATTAGCGTCTGACTTCATTGCTGATACTATAATACTATATATGTAGTCTAAGTGGGTGTGAAGTAGGCTTTCAGTTTCATTGCGCTTATCTCTATCAGCTGATGATAGATTAGGACTGCGATAAGCTCTACGGGGACGTGGAATATACCCAATAACTGCAATAAAATGCAAACGAAAAAATAATATTGCGAATTTGTGGTTCAATGTATGTTGCATTCAAATATCAAAATAAATAATAAATTAAGCAGTTTAAGCTCAAATAAAATATGATGTTTTTCTTAGTTATGTTTTGAAAGGGTTTTAAAAAAAACCATTAATTTTAATAGACTTGTTCTAAGAACAAATTCTTAGTTCAAAATTGTTAATACACTGTTTTGTTTTGCTAATTTTTTATACTTCGAAACTGAAGGTGTAATTGGTACCTGACATAAAAAACAACTAAGAATACTGTAATCGACTACGAAATTCCCTTCACCCAGCTGTTAAATATATTAGTCTACTTTATTTTTGTTAAACCAGTTTCAAACATTTTTAATGGGGATATAAAAATGATTTAATTTGTAAAATTATTGAGCGTATTTTTCTCTGGCTTTCCATTTCGCACCTATCTATACATGTATGCACTACGCTATCTATATAAATATCTGTCAATACGCATTCAATCAACTATTTGTTTAGACATGAAATATTTGTATAACATTTTTTTGTTGTGGAACAAACAGCAAATTGAGCAAGATGAGCAAAGTTTTTATCTTCAATAGACGGAGACGCGATAATAAATAAAAATAAATAAAAAAAAGCGCAGCGTCATCTGTTTAATATCCAATCATTTTATCAGCCGGAATTTGCTTATCAACTACAACAACAACAGCAATAATAATAAAAATAACAACAACAATAACAACCATCGAGCACTTTGAGTTGTGAAAAAAAACGACGACAACTGAAACTGAAATGTATCCGAGATGTTTACTTTTATTTGGATTTCTTACGAATGACTAAATGATATTTACGGGCATACATATATATGAGATATGTCTGTAAACACAAATATATATACATATATATATATTTGTTATTCAATGCCGCCGTCTGTTGATTTTATTGTGGTTTTTATTGTTGTTTTATTTTTTGCCTGGTTTTTACGCACCAGATATTTCGCATGGAAATATACAACATTTGTTATAAATGAAGCGACGATCTTTTGTAAATCATAAAACTGCTCATTAACGACGCTAAAAAATGTTAGTAGCTAGATCTAATGCACACATATATATATATTATATAGTAACGATTTTAATTGCACATTAAAAGTCATACTGTGTTTTTTTTTCGTTTTGCTAGAGTATTATTTTTATTGCTTTTTGTTTTTGTAGTTGAAAAAAACTTGATTAATGTTTGGATAATTATAGGGCAATTCCCCCCCTTTGAT
Organism: Drosophila paracracens; assembly: GCA_035044025.1. Lineage (NCBI taxonomy): Eukaryota > Metazoa > Arthropoda > Insecta > Diptera > Drosophilidae > Drosophila > Drosophila paracracens. Next base: position 3,450,920 of record JAWNMN010000435.1, on the reverse strand, counting down.
GTGTTATGTAAATATTTGTTGTATTGTGGAAACTTTTCTATTTACTCAGTTGCACTTTTTTTCATGTGTTTGTTTTCTCTTTTTAGAAATTATTTAGGTTAATTTGAAGTTATGGAAAAAGCATAAAACTGCGGTACTTTTAAAGCTGTTGTAGTTTTATTTTATTGTATTTTTATTAAGAAATTATTTAAGTGGATGTGTTGATTCTTAATTTGTAGGAGAAAACGCTTTGTTTAAGGCAAACAACATTTAATGCGTTTTGTATACTTTGACCTTAAATTTATTGAAAAAACATAAAAATTCATTTAATTTCTTAGACATTTTGTTTGACCTATTTTTCATTGAAACATTGAAAGAGTTTAACTTTACTTTAGTTTTGCAAAGTTTGATTTTATTTTTATTTTTATCATTTAGTTAGTGTATTTATTGGTGCGACATTTAACATTTTGATCTGGTTTTTGTTTTCTTTGTCAACTTCCGTTTTGTTTATTTATTTCTTATGCTTTCTGTAGCAGTTGAAATCCTACTGTTGTTATTTTTATCATTGTTGTTGTGGTTTTTGTGCTCATTTGCTATGCATTCTTCTTGTTGATTGTTTTTGTTATTGTTTTTGTCGTAAAGTTGATCGGAAGATTCTGTTTACGTCGTTTTCTGTTTTTTTTTTTTAAGGCGTGACACGTGAGTGGGCAGCTAAATGGCCCAATTTCCCACATTTGCTGCTTGCTGCGAAACGAACAAAAACTTACGTAAACCAATTTCCCCGTTTCGATTTGCGGCGTATAAGTGTTGTGCTGCTGCTGCGCTGCTGCAGAGGCTCCTGCTTCTCCCCCCCTGCTGCTGCAGCAGCTGCTGACATGATGTTTAATGTAACGATGAGCGCAAGCTTCTCACAAGTTGGGGGAGGGGCAGGTGGTGTCTTTGAGATTTTTTAACAGGCTTGGTTTTCTACAATTGCATTGCACTTGTTGCGCTCGTTGTTGTTGTTGTTGTCGTTGCTGTTGTTGTTACGTTGTACGTAGCAAAATTACGTCATATTCGCAGCCGCCTCGACGCCAATTGCAAAACTTGCAAAATTATTGAAATACGCAATTGACACGAAAACACAGAAAACAAAACAAAAAAAAAAAGAGGCATAAGAAGAAGAAGACGAATTGTATCGATTTGACAGCTTATCGAGCCTTTTACTTCTTTGCTGATAAACAATATTATTGCGCTATCTCTCTCACTATCTATCTCGTTCTGTCTGTCGCAGACGCGTGCTTACGGCTTTGGCTGTCGCGTGCACGCTACTCACTCATTTCTTTGATCGCGCGGTTCGATTATCAAAACGCAACTGAAATTTCAATCGGACGGCAAAAGCTGTGTTCGCCTAGTCACGTTAACAGAGCGCAATAGACATGTTAATAACAGACGCCGCGCTCTTTTGCTCGATCTGTATAAGAGAGTGAGAGCGTGTGAGCTTATTTTGCTCGCGTTACAATAATCAGCTGTGTGTGTGCGATAAGCCTAAGCGCTTATTCTCAGTCGATTTCTTTTCGTTACGCATTTTAATTATACATTTTTTTTAATGAAATTAAATGTTTTTAAAATTTTCGAAAAATAAAAATGAATGATTTGAAAGCATAATAATTTCGAATGTTAAGATTTTTTTAAGATAAAACTAGAAAAATATTTTAATTCAAGAATGTTATTTATCCAATTAAATCTGATGGCCCACTTATTTTAAACGATATATATATAAAATTTTTATTTTTTTTGTGCGTTCTATGCACCACATTTTTTTGTTTTTAACTAATTAGGAATGAAATTGAATAACATCCAAATGGAGTCTACTGAACAAAAGATAAGCGAATTAATTGCCTAATTGGCACAAGCCGCATAGCATCTGCAACAAAATACACAACAATTGTGTGAACAGAACAAAAGTTTGCCACTGCAACAACAACAACAACAGTTTGATGATATCGGGGCAAAGAAATCGCCAACTTGCCACTTAATATGCATGGCAGCAGAACACCAAAGAAAGAAAAAAAAAAACAAATAAAAAAGAGAAAGTGTGCTGAAAGGCATATCCTGGGCCAGTGTCGTTGCTATAGATAGATATATACATATATATATATTTATATATATTCCAAATTAAAGTTGGAAAAGTTTCATTGCTCCCAGCAGAAGACAATCGAGCAAAAAGAAAAAAAAATAGAAATAAATAAAAATCGCAACTGATGAAGTGAAATCTTGTTTGGTTTCATCATTTCTATTTTATGTTTTCTTTTGCTTTTCTCACTGAGGGAAACCTAAGGTGAGCTTACCATACCATTAAACCTCTCTCCCACTCACCCCCGCTGTTCATCCCTTGGGATCTCTAAGCATACACGTTTTTCTAATAATTTCAGGCAACAACAAATGTGCAACTTTTCCACCAAAAAGTTGCGCATACGAAGCCAAAACAATTTCTTGCCAGCATTTTTTTGTTTTTGCTTTTATTTTTCCAACCGAAAAGTTGGCGGAAAAACTCTCTAACACAAGCCTTTCCCCAACCCGCTTCCCCTATTCAATCCCCCACACCACAGCACACATGGGGCACAGGCAAATAAAGCCGTTGCCGCAAAACAATGTTGCCAAAGTGCATAAAATATGAAACTATCCGCCACACAAATAGAGAGAGAGGGAGGGAGATATAAATATGGAGAGAGAGAGGGCAGATCAAGTGAAAAAGACAAAGATAGAGATAGTTCTACTACTTAAAGGCAAGGCAAACAAAGTTTTCCATTTCTGTTATTGCTCGCCTTTTTTTTTTCTTTTTTTTTTGGTAGTTTTAGTTTTATATGCGGCGTCAAAATTGCTGTTATCGTTGACATATTTTTGTATTGTAACCAGCAAATTGTAGCGATAAAATTCCTGGAGAATCAGCACAAAACTTTTTGGCCAGCCAAAAGTTGAGAGGCAGTAAAAACTATCGACGAAAGTAATTCATGCAACCAATTGAGTAGAAAAATACTTTTTCGAATAACACCTTAAGGGATGCATGAGCGCATCTTAAGGGGTGAAAACGGTTGCATTCGGGCTGAAGATTTTCAAATGCTTAAGCATTAAAATACCCAACGAATATATTATACATTTGAAATAGTTCAGATAATAATTCATTTGAGAATAGTCGAATATTTGTTGTGTTCAAATTTATTTAAGAGCTTGAAAAAACTTCTAGACGAGTTGAAAAAATTGAAATATCTTATATTGAAAGTTATCCAAGTATTAATTAATAAAGTCTTTTAAATGATTATTAGCTGAGAAGATATTAGATTAATATAAATCAATAATGTGTCTAGATATAAAATACATCAATTGAAACTTGTAAATATTCTTCAAAACGGTGGCTTTTATTGTTGCATTAAATCGATATGAATCGAAATAAGCAAAACAATCGATAAAATCAATAAACAAAATATTGAACAGACAGAGAGACGGATAGACAGACAAATGGATCGGATGCTGATCAAGAATATGTATGCCTTATGTACTCCGATATTTTGTACACTTTTAATTCATTTGAAGAAAAGTCTTTGAAAATATGATTGCTTATTATTATATATATATTATATATCTGTCATATTATATTATGTAATTAAACTGATGTCGAAAGGCGTTTTATTTTGAACAAGTTTCAAAATCTGAAAGATTTTCTTTGATAAACTTATTAAAAAAGCAAATATTTATTTAACGTTGTTTATTTTCATTGAAGATATAACTTTTGATCATGTAAATAAAGATTTACATCTCTCAATTCTTTTCTTTCTTTCTTTAGTCTTCAATAATAAGTCAAATAGGCTTATCAAAACCTCAAGATTGGCTGCTTTTAAGCGTATTAGTTGCGCTTTACAAGTCGACCCGGCCAGTTTACCTATTTTTACCCACACTCCGTGGGGAAGAACCCTTTTTTCCAACCTTTTCTTTGTGTTATATTTTATTTTATGCGTCCATTTACTTAGCTCGGTTCTTTTATTTGTTCGCATTGAAAGGGAAATTGCGGATATTTGTTTTGTTGTGTTTGTTAAATAAAATATAATTTTTTTCCGCTCTAAAACGCTATGCTGGCAACATGAAAAATGGGTTTCGCCATCAGAAAGTGCCTACCTCCCCTATGCACCCCCCCTCTCTACCCATTTCGTTGCCTTGGCTGCCTTAACTTTCCGCAGTATTTGTAAAAAAATAAATAAAATGGCATTAATTTGTTAGCAAAAACAAGTGGATGGGTTGGGGCTTAGAAGTGCGTGGTTAGGGGGAGGAGGGTTTGAAATGCGAGCGGCAACTTTTATTTGACATATTCGCGGGAGCATGAAAAATGGCATAGCAAAGAAAAATAAAAAAAGAATAAAAAATAAAACAAGAAATAAAAATATTTCATTGAAGTTAAAAATGCTTCGCATTTTCTTTATGGCGTCAAGGAGTCGAGGGTGTTTATGGGTGTGTGTGTGTGTGTGTGGGTGTGGTTGGTGGTGTGTTCGGTGTGTTGACTGCCCGGGGCTTTTGTTACCCGTAAAACTGGTAACGGGTTAACCACTCGCACATTTAATAAAGACTTTAAGTAACTTAAAACTGTTTGCTTGCTTTGGGCTTCATTCAGTTCTCCGTATCGTTCCGTTTGACGTCCCCGTTGGGCTTATGTTTTTGTGATTTGAATTTTAATTAACATTCCTAATGAAAATGCCAGAATGAATGTGGAACCGCCAGCAATCCCCCCTCCCTTCCCTATCCTTGACCAAACAGCATCTTTGTTTTTAACTCTTTTGGGCATTTTCTTTTCATTTTTTCTAAATTCTGGGAATTTCAGTTTCAGCAGCGCTGCACAAGTTTGCCTTGAATCCTTTCAAAACAATTGGTGACTAATTTTTGTTGTTAAATCTTGCTTAGAGGCATTTAAAGTACAATTGCATTGTTTTTTTTGTGGACGTTTCATAGAACAGAAGAATAGCATTCAATAGAACAAACTTCTTAAGGTTTACTAAACTTTCTTAACTTTTTTTTCATTCTATACAAGAAATATTTCAAACCTGAATCCATTAAAAATGGATGAGGAACTGATAATGGGTTTGTGCAAAAGTATTTAACAGAAAAAAACAGGCAACTCCGACCCAAATCGCTTTACAATAATAGTCATAGTCATCAGGGTCGGATAGGAAATATTTAAGTATTGGCCCAAAACATCTGAACTCATTCCATAACCTTTTAGAATTACTATTGTTAACTGTACTTTTTTAAAATGATGTCTAAAATCAAGAAATTGTATATATGTTTTTTTGAAAACCAGTGCTTAGTATAGATACATACTTTTGGGATTGTTTATTCTGGGCAAGCTCAAGCAGAATGCCGGGGGAGGGGACGCCGGAAGGGAGTTTTACTTAGACAGAAAGTGGTTTAGGTTAAAGTTAAATAAAAAATGACCATTTGGACTTTCGCCACTCTTGATGAGTGGCCGGCTAGGCCCTTCAATAATATATTGGTTTACTCCCATCTAAATTTAAAGTTGAAAACGCAAAACTCGATCTATAAAATTCAAAATATGCCCGCAAAAAGTGCATCAAAAATTCTTGGAAACATAACTTTGTCAGAAGTAAGGTGATTTTCAAAATTCAGGGCTTTTTATTATGATTTGCCTCTCCACGAAAAGCTGAGAAAGCGCCAGGGCAAACTTATGCTACTTTTACGGTATTTGCCATATAAATATTTACAATTTATTCCACTTATATATATATATATATATATATATATATATATATATATATATATATGTATGTCTTGTAGAGTGTACATGTTAATCTAAGCAAAGCGGACAACACGTGTTGCACTGCTTTCCATAAGAGCTCGACTAATGCCCCCGAAATGTGTTTTGCTAATCCCCCAAATCCACTCCAAGCAAACTCTTTCTCGCGTGAATAGAAAGAGAGAGAGAGAGAGATAGATAGACAAGGTAAGAAAGAGAGAGTGAGATATCTGTCTCCAGTTCGATGTCCCGCAGTGTTTGCTGCCACATTATAATAGCTATATCTGCCCTCAACCAGATATATATACACATTTATATATATATACATATGTTGTTGATTTTAGGGAAATTAAATGGGAAATTAAAATATTTTGATTTTCATCGGCACACGCTCCGAAAATAGAAGAAGCGAAACATCGCCTGCTGTGTGTGGATCTATTGGTTCTAGTGGTGCCTCAGACAGCATCAGCAGCAGTCGACAGTTTGATTTGTTGCCAGGGCTATTTTTAGACTGCGCCACGGGTGGGTGGGCGTATGGGTGTTTGGGTGGTTGCGTGTGCCGTGCGGCGAGTGTGTTGAGACTACACTTAACAAGTAAGTGTTGCACTTTGAGTGTGTTAGACTGGAGATACCCTAACATCCAAGATCTCCGATCTCCGAGTTATATTCAATGTTATACAGTTCTTATAAAGCCTAATGCCGAAGGTAAGCTATCGATAATTATCGATTTGTTTGGGTTTGGGTACTTGTAGCTCTCATAACTTTTATCAAACTAAATGAATTTATAAACATTTTAAGGTCGTGGATATTTTCATATGACTGCCACATGCATTTAGACAACTTCATCATACCCTTTTTACACAGTTCGTTAAAGGGTATACAACACGAAGAGCTGGGCGTGCTTTTTATATATTTATGGGGCAGCACGCGTCGCAAATGCAGCTGCACTTGTTATGTTTAAAACTATAAAAAGAGTCGAGTTCAAAGGGGTTGGGGTTGTGTTTGGGGTTGGGGTTTGTGTGTACGAATGTGTGTGCGGGTGTGTGTGCGTAAACAAGGAGCGCCACTTACCTCCAGAGGAAGAAAGCCATGACAATCAGCACGATGCCAAAGCAGCTGAAGATGATGCCAACCAGTACGGCCAAGTTGTAGTCGTTATGCGATTGACGCAGCAACGGTTGCAACTTCTCACAGTTCGGCTGCAATTGTATCTGGAATAAATAAAGGAATGTAGCAGGTTAGTTAAGGCTTTGACTTGGGGTTGGTATTGCCGCTGCTGTTGTTGCTCGCAGCTGCGACTTACACAACCCCCTCTGAGATTTATGGCTTTTGCCTGCAGCTGACACTACTTAAAGTGGGCAAAATGTTGTTTTTTTGTTTTTCCCATCTTATGCAAATATTTATTTTGCACGGTGCTCGCGTTTTCTAAGCTATGCCCGGATTTTATTTCCACTCCTTATACTCATACTTATTTTTTTTTCTTTTCTTATTATAGCCCGTAAGACAGAAATGGCTTTAGAAAAAAGAGGCAAACAATTTGCGAATCTGGGCCACAGGCTGAGGCAGGCATCTCCTAACTTTTTGTTTGCTGTAACTGCTCAGTCCATTTTCACATTTATAGCTGGAGTATTGACTCTTAAGCTACTTTAAATTCTGAAAAAATTATATATATCTTGAGCTAAAATCTCAGAAGATTTTTGAATGTTAAGCAATGATTCAGATTTTGTAGGAAAGCTATTTGCAAGTTTAACATTTAACTGATGCCAAAGTATAAGTTTTATATCAATTTTAAGTGAGGAAAAAATATAAAATGTCAAAAAAGTTCTTTGAAAAATAAATGAACATGTAAACAATTTTTTGTTTGCAAAAATGTGACTAAATACCTAAGAATATTTTTGCCGTTCAGCAAATCTGCAAACAACCTCTTAAATATTAAATCATTTTGTTTTAGGCATATCAAAATAATGTTTGTTTTTCTAAAAAACTTTATGAAATATATTTGGCATTTGTTGGCATTTGAGTTTTGTTTTTATGTTTCGCTGCATAAATTATATATTTATTTAAGGGACATTCCTGTTGTTGACTGTGCGCCTGAGCGGAAGTGAAACTGGTAGTGGATGTTGATATGGATGTGGCAAGCGGAAGCGTAGCATGTAAATGTGGCCAAAAGGTGCAGCCAATTGAAATTCAAGCGAGAGCAGAACAGCAGCCATGAATTATATGTAAATACACCGCAGAAGAAAATCCAACAGAGAAAAGGCGAAAACTAACATATACCAAACCAAAAAAAAAAAAAAAAAACCAAAAGCAGAAAACTGCACAAGTTGTATGGTTATATGAGTTATGGCTAAAAACTGACCGCAACTCCATCAGCGACGAGATCAGTAAAGTTGCCATATTTTGTCACGGGTTCCACACCCTCACAGACACATATATTTTATGCATGCCACAAACTTTGCACTATGGTTATGGGTTAAATGTCAGGCGGGGATTTTGTTATGAAATTGTTACGACAAGTTGAATGTATTTTGAGTCGAGTTGAAAAGTCAATAAACCGAGCGGAGCGTCAACAACAAAATGCACTCGTCGATTGATGATGGGCGTGGCTGGGGAGGAGGAGTTGGCGTCTGATTATGCTTGACAAATTGCCATTAAGTATGCAAAAACGCTTATTCCACATGCGCCCCGTTGGCCTCCATCTGATGCTTAATGATGCAAGCGAAGGCTGGCCGGGCAGTCAGCTGCAGGCAATAAGGATACAAGCGAATATGATATGCCACAAAATGTAAGGTTATATATAAATATTTATATATATACATATGTGTGTATTAAGACCTTGCCTAGCAGCCTGGCAAGCTGGCAAATATGCAATAAACTCCTAGCCAAAAGCAGCAGCCAAAACATGCTGCAGGCAGCACAGCTATGCAGACATATATGTGGGCGTAATCAGATATGGCAAAGTCGAGACCATTTTGCAATATTACAGCCAAGTTTATGGCATGCCACGCCTACCACAAAAAGAAAAAAAATAAAAAGAGGCCATTGCATTTTTGATTTGTAGTTGCATGAAAAAGTGAATGTCAGGAGCCAAAGTTGCTTGCTATATGGAGCAGGTGTGTGTGCGTGTGTGTGCGTGTGTGTGAGTGTGTGTGTGTATGCGTGTGTGTATCGATATTGGTGTGTATATGATTTGTTTATGCACTACTTACAATTCTCGATTCCGAAAACTTTCCCAACACAATTTTCTTGGGATTTATAACGCTGAACGATGCCGCTGCCACTTTGACTTCGTAGTACGAATTTGTTGTCAGATTTGGCAAAACCATCTGAAAAATGAGATGTTAAATATTAAATATTAAAGAGTTTATTCAAAATGCTTAAATATTTAAATTTTGGCATATAACACTAAGAGTTTAATATTTATTTAATTGGTTAACGTTTTAAACTTATTAGCTTAAATATTAATGGAAATTTGTTTTTTATTCTACTTGATTTTTATTTAAATATTTATATACATGGAGACCTAATTGATTAGGTGGATAAGAAAAAGGATATTATAGATAGGCAGGACTATTTAGAGAGCTCAGAATAACACTAAGCAACTGCTTGTTTAGTAGGCAGTTACTTTTAATTGGCTTGTGGCAACTACAAAAATCCAAATATACAATTCCGCATAATAATTTAATTTAACACCCTTGAGACAAGCGCCATATTTTACAGGTATCAAAATTGTAGCTGGTATAGGCAAACAAATAAATAAATTAAAATATACATAGTTATAAAAAACGCTGAATTTATCTAAGAATTATGGCTGTGCGCATTTTGATTAACAATATTTGTTTTGCCGAAAAATATTTCAATTACGAAAATAGTTTTGAGGAAAAGCAAAACAAAAAAATACGGCAAACAATGCAAAAACCGAGCAGGGGCTCATGTTGCAAATAACAACAGCGAAAGCAAACCAAAACAAAGAAAAATGAAAAATGAAAACTGAAATAAAAACCTTTTCCGCAAAACATATAGAAAAAAAGTCAGTTGTACTTTGTGCGAGCATAATAAAATTTTATTGTTACGATATATTTTTTATTATTATTTTTATTTTTATTTTTTTGTATCTTGTTTCGCTGCGGCGCTTTATATTATTTATTTTGTTTTGCATTCTATGCAGAGCGCTAAATAAAAACGGGGCAAAAGGCAGCATACCAGAAAAACCCACAAAACGGCATAAATTTAATTTATTTCCAACGAAGACCCGTGCAGGTGTGCCAGTTGTGTGTGCGTGTGTGTCTGTGTGCGAGTGTGTATTGTTTTGGCCAAATATTCATGCTGCACAAAGACAAAGCCAAAGCTAAAAGCCAAAAACCATAGTCCTGGCTCATGTGTGGGCGTGCCTGCAGATAAACATTTGTAAAATATTTACATGTGTCGCCTGCGGACCCCAAAAAGGGTGCTCTTCTTGTGACCTCTTTATAGAGGCTCTCGTTATATTCCGATAATAACAACTATGGCATGCCGTACAATAGGGTATTTACGTCTGAATTCAATTTACGCCGGTCAACTTTTGATTGATTTAAAAAACTGAATTGTTAATATTCACTATCAGCAATGCTCCTCTGGCTACATAACTCAATTCGTGAGGCATGAAATTTTTTCATATTTTGATTTGGTATCTCAATTTGGCTATGTTTTTCTTCAGGGTGAGATGCACAGCGATTGTTCAGTCAGCTGTGGAATTTGAAAGGCATTCTTTTTAATTCCCAGTGCGGAACAAATGAAAATAACTCATGTAAACTCTACAAGAATGGGGACATTAAAGGATAACAAATTTCTAAACGGTGCTCTGCGCAGAAGGTCAACAAAATTCGAGAATTTTGGCTTGTTTTTCATATATATTGTTATAGAAATTCTTAGGAATAATTAGCAGTGACGAAAATAGAGTTTAGTCTGAGTTGGAAACTGGATTTTATCAATGTATTTTAAGTGAACGATCTTTGCAAATATATATTATATATATTATTATATATATATGTTAAGTAAATGATCACATATTATTTATATTGCCATCATAAAATAATATATTTTTAGATAAAAAATAAATATATATTAAAAAACGAAACTATTTTCTTCTAAATGTTCAGCTACTACTGTCTAGGGCAACGCAAAGTCCAGTAAGCCTTTGGTTTTTTGTGGAATTTGCAGTGGTTATTTATGCTGTTTGTAGCATAAAAATGCAATTATTGTTGGCATTGTATTTTGTCTTTTTTTTGTTTTGGCAAATTCTCTCGCTCGTGTTTTGCCGTTATCTAGTTCACTTCTGTACAACGTTTATCAAAGCATACTTTTTGGGTGACCAACGAGCGGTAAAAAAAAGGAAATATCAAAAATATCATCGCAAAGTTGCCAACAATCAGCATTTTGTTAGAGAACGCCAAAAAAAATATGCAAAATAGAAAAAAAAATTAAAATAAAAAATAAAAGTTGTGTGTTGTGTAAAACATTTTACACAGTTAAAAAGAGAATGCAAACACAACTCGCACACAACAATGTTGCCGACAATCAAAGGTGTGTGTCGCTGCCGCCCCAAATTTTTTAAATTTTTTTGTTGTGCCAACATGGCCGACAAAATGGCGGCAATGCAACGTAAAAAAAAGAATGCCGGCAAAAAATGCAAAACAAAAAAAAAGGATAAAACTACGGGAATATATGACAAATTGCTGGCCAGCAAAGTTGGCAACTTCCTCGCTCTTTGTGAGTTGTCAGTTAAAGCCACGTTTCCTTTTTTCGCTACTTTTTTTTTTTTTTTTGAAATGCTTACCGCTGTTTCCAGCTCCTTGGCGGATGCATTGATGCGTATGTCACGGTGCGTATCCTGGCCGGCCAATCGTGTTTTCACAACATAAAAGTCAATGGTATTGTAGTACTCGTGGGGTCGCTTCCAGCGTATCGTAATCGACTCCTGCGAATGACACGTCAGATTTAAAATCGTCGGATTGCTGGCACCGCCCACATCCGTACGCTGGGCAATCTGATCGGACGGTTCGCCCTCGTTCTTTGTTGTAAACGCTTTGACAATGACGCGATAGTCGGTAAAGGGTTCTGCAATAAAGAAAGTCACAAAAAAAAAATAAAATAAAATCAACCAAGAATGAGCATTGAAAATATGTGTAAAACAATGAGTTTGCAGTTTGACTTTCTTTTTTGATTATTGTACACAAAATCCATTTTGCTGTTTCATCTGCCCCAGTGGGCTGTTCTTTCGACAACCAATTGTGCCTTTGCCTTAATAATTCAATTACTATGACGCTTCAGCTCAGTTTTCATGGTTACGCAGTCAAACCACAAGCGACTTAAATTAAGTTAAAATGTAGGGATGAACTTGCGTTAGAAGTTCAACTTCAAGGGATATAACAGAAGTGATATGATTGTCGATTATAATTTTCAAGTACTTTAATTTCAGATAAGCTTTGCTAATCTATATGCTAAAACATATAAGAACAGCACACACAGCTTAATATTTTATACTTAGATGAAATATCTTTGCTAAATAATATTTAAATTTAAGAAACCAAACGATTTTGCCTATGAAATCTATATATTATAGTAATCCAAGCTTAATGATGTTTGATATGAAGAGCATTGTAATTAATTGATAATTGGTGAGTAAGGTTGAGATAGCTTGGTAAACAAACAAGTTGGTTATACAAGAACTGACATAATGTTGTGGACCTATATTAATTATATTATTATTATTATCAAACATAAAAACATGTAAACTGCAGTGTTTGGTTAACTTGGTAAACAAAATTAGTTGTTCGTTCAAGAATTTATCTGTCGGCCGATATGTGTTTGATATATTAGAAACATATTAATACACACATTGGAATAAGTTTAATTAGGATATTAAGTTGAACAAAATAGGTTTATCATACAAGAAGTCATCTTTCGACCGATTGTTATTATGACTGCAATAATATATAGTAATCCGAACTCAATGATTTTTATTCTAAAAGTAACGCGCATAATAATTTCCATATTGAAAAAGTTAAGTTCCGAAATATTGTTAGCAAAACCTTTTATCATACAAAAACTCATAACTGGACTGATTGTTTTTATATGATATAGTCATCCGATTCGGTCAACTCGGACACAAGTACAGCCTGTATTAAAATAAGGGAGTGGCACATGGTTATATCGACTAGTAATATTAATCAAGAATATATCTACTTTGTGGGGTTCAGAGTCGCCTCCTCCTTTACAAGGGCATTAAAAACCTCCCTTATTATTTTTCTTAATATTTTATTCCCATTGTATTACCTCATATTGCAGCAATTGCTCAATGCTGAAGAGCACTTTAATTGTTTATGGCCAAAATAAAGCTTTGCCAACTACAAGCTGCTAAAATTTGCTCAAGTTACGCACATTTAAATATTTTCCCAATTTGTGTGAAGCACTCAAGTGCCTTTATTACCGACCCTAAGCTCACTGGTAACCGCAGCGCTCATTCAAAGTACAGTCATGCCCAAAAGGCAGATAGCAACAACAATAATAATAACAACAGCAACAACAACAAAAAGACTTTAAGCGCCATTTTAATTGCTTTTTATGGCGTCCGGGGCCCTTAAGCAAACTGTCAATATACCTGAGCGATACAGCAGTCAAGCTGTCAGCATTAACGCCCTTATGCCTTAGATCCAATGGCCAACACGTCCCTCCCACCCCCACTTCCCCACTTCCTCTCTCACCTCCCCCCCTTGCCTGTCATTAGCTGTAATTGTAGCCCAAGTCAATTGTTTGCCCGCTGCTTTGTAATTAAATAGTTTCAAGTGCCTCACGCTGGCCACTTTTTGCTGTTGTTAACAACTTTGACGCCTGTAATTATGAGCCAAAACCGAGGCAGGTAACGCGCCCCCTACTTCCCCGCCTCAGCTAACCGAAACAAATTATTTGCTTGTCGCGAAATTTGTTGGTTGTTTCGACGTCGGGAAGAGTTTTCTGTGAAATTTGCTTCACTTTGTCATTGCATACTTTTAGGCAAGACCAAAAAAAATACGCAAAACAAGCACAGCATTATTAGCGTTGCAGCATTGTTGCTGGTAGAAAGAGTTAGGTTTTTGGGTGCAAGGGGAGGAGGAGGGTTATCTTCCGCCAGCATTCCATGCAATCAACGTGCAACATTCCGTGTTGCTCATACGCCGTGTGGCACGCTTAAATATTGTGCTGGAGGCGCCCACATTGTTTAATTAATTACGCGCGTCAGATGCGCCAGGAATGAGTTGCAACTGTTGTTGCAACTGTCGTTGTTGTTGTTGCTGTTGCTGCACATTAAGCAGCATGCTTTGCCTGGTTTGGCTGCTTTTTGGCAGCTGCAGCTATATAAAATTCAATTTTCATTTATTTTCAACCATTTGGCCTATTTTAATAAAGTGTTTGTGCCACAATAACAAATTTGTACGTTGCATATTAAATTAATTAATCTCACAGTTGTTGCTGTTGCTGCAGTTTTCGACGCACAGCATTTTGTCAATTGAAGAATGCTTAATGTTGCCAACAGTTCTGGTTGCTGCTGCTCTTTTTGTTATTGCTGCGGCATTTAAATTTAATTATTTTTTTTTTGACGTTTCAGTCAGTTGACAGTTGACTTTTAATTATGTGCATTTTTATAATTTTGAAGCTGAGTTTTCCATTTCTTATAACATTTTTCTCTTTAAAAACATTCTTGTCAATCTTCCGAGTTTTGATAACTGTAGAACACTATTTACCGTGGTTTTACTACACAAGTTAATTATTGGCGAAATTGATTATGCTTTTCTTTTAGGTCGCCTTAACTTATCTTTTTCATCTTCCATCTCATTTCCTTAATTAAATTTGCTATACTCCGCTAAGCCTCGAAGCGTGCTTAATTGTAATAAACTTATCTTACATCACAGGCCCACAGATTCCCTTTATTTTATGCCTCAATCTTTATGTTTTTACTTTTCTTATTACTATGCTAATAATGCTTAAAAAATTTCAGTCTGGTTGGGTTTTTTTTGGGACTTCCAAATCCTTGCAATAAATGTCCAGAGTTCTTTTCATAATAGCACTAAGATTTCAAAATTCTTTTATAGATTTGGTTTAAGTGCTAAAAAAGTATCAGCTATGTTTGAAAAGCATTCTTCACAATAAGCTAAACTAACTCCAAGTTCGTTTTGCGCTTGTTCTTTTAAAGTTTTAAGTATCTTAATTATTCTTTTTATACTTACTCAGACTTTGGAGTTCGAAGTGTATCAGCGTTTCTGGGGAGTTGCGGGAGTTCTTAACGATTTCGACGCCCGTTTGATTGTCGTGTATGTGAAAGACATGGTAGCCGGCAATAGCGCCATTTTGATTCTTGGGCGGATGCCAGGACATTGTAATGCTATTCGCGGATACATCCAGCACAGTGAGATTCTGAGGTTTGCTTGGCACTGTAAATGGGAAAGAGACGCAAATACAGGATATGAAAAGTTTGCAAGCTAAATAAATATAAATCTATATTTATATATATATATATATATGTGCTGAAATGGCAAGTTAGCATACTTAACCGACAGAGTTGAATTATGCTTTATTAAAGGCGACACAGCTGTGAATCCCTGAGGTTGGCAATCATAGAGAGAAACTTTTCGTATCCTACTTTGCTGCACAGGAACCGGAAGTGCTATGTACACACACACACACACACATGCATGTGAGCACATAAATAATTTATTAAATATCAAATAAAGCTAGCAAACGGAAAAATAGCAAACAAAAAAAAGGACAGAAAAAAGGAAAGTCATATAAATTGAAATGAATATTTTGCAAGCAGATGAAACAATTTATATTCAAATGCCACTCACTCGATTGTGCATGTGTGTGTGTGTGTGAGCTAGTGAGTGTAAGGAGCTACAAAAAAAAATAAAATTATATATTCAATTACGAGAGAGGGGGTAAGAGTGGGGCAAGGAGCTGGCACATGCCAAGCGCAACGTAATCGAAGCGCATAAAGAAACGGAAATGCGATTGCGAACAATTTATTATGGCTGCAATTGTGAGCAAGCTTCTCTCTCGCACACTCACTCTTAGTCAACACACACACACACACACAGAGAGACACACCCACATGTTCGCATATAATCCCAGGCAATGGCAAAAGCAAAGGATGCAAAGCTGCAGCAATAATTTCATTTGGCAGGGCCAAAGGACAACATCCGACCATGTGTGACGCCTGCGGGATAGGGCAGCAAAGGGGTAAGAAGAGCATTCTATGTAAGTGGCAAAAAGCACTAAATGGTAATTTATTTTACTAATACAGCAACAAATACAAGCAAAGAAAAAATAGAAAGAAAAAACACTTTTGCGTTTGCCAGCAATCAAAAGGAACAAATGAGTGAACCCCGAGGGCAGTTCAAGCACTTGACCTGCCAATGGCAATTGCTGCCTCTGCTGCTATGCAAATGCGATAAAGCTTAACAAAACACAACATAGAAAGACATGTGTATGTGTGTGTGTGTGTGTAAAATAAACAGTCGCTGTCAATGTGCAGAAATTTATACAATTCAATAAATGGCATTTCTCTTCTCTTGACGTATTTTCCTTTTTTTGCTGGCTGCTGCTTCCTTTTGCAATTGAAAACGGAAATGGCAAATGGGAAATGGACACGAGGAGCTGCAGAGTGCGGAGAGTGGAGCATCTGCTTCAGTTGATAGTTGGGGCAAAAGGCAAACGACAAAGGAAAAAGCCAATTTATAGACTCGACTCGACTCGACTCGACTCGATTGGAGGAGGAAACTTGTTGGAGCATTGGCAAATTGTAGGCCCCTGTGTGCGTGGCATTAAAATCAATTAAGCAACAAAGTGCTGCATACATTCCAGGCGTCAAAGGATAAATGTCGCCGTCGAGGTGCAACAAGGGGGAGTGGGTGGTACAAAGTTAATAGCATTGACAGATGCCAGAGACAGCAGGCTGTACATTTTCTTTGTGGCACTATCTTAATCTTGCTGGCTCACTCTGGCCCACACTCTCTGCCACCCACTCTGTGTGGAATCTGGGCTCTTTGTGGAGCCTTAAGTGCTTCTGATTGGTTTTGCGCCATGTCGTTTACATTCATGTGAAGCCGCTTTGTTTGTCGTTAGTTAGCCGTAAATTGATTTCCATGCACACCATCTCAATCCAGAATGCCACGGCTCCTAGCCGCTGTCGATGCGGCATCTGGATGATGCCACCTGCTAACCGTGATTCCCCCAAACTCATTTCTCTTCTCTCATCAGATCTATATATACATACATGTATCCATTATGCAAACTCTATACGGACTTCTTATTTGATTGTCTCTATGCAGCAGAGTGAGTTAATTTAGTTTCACTGTCGTAAGTGTACTTATTCCTAGTCCCTTGCTTTGAGTGGTGCTAATCAAACTAGAATAATACTAATAGTTGCAAGGCTATTCACATATTGTTTGCATTGCAGAAGCTGAAGACCAGGCAGAATACAGAATTCAATATAGAAAGGACTTAATTGCCTTTAATATGATTATTAACAAGAAAAACAAACAATTAAATGAACCAAGACTAAACATGTCAATTTTGGAAACGAAAGCTAATCAATTGAATAATCTAATCTAATCTAATCAGTAGGATTTTTGGTCTGATTGCATTTTTGTGTTGAAGCATTTTATATTTTAAATCTTTCTACAGTTTGTATTTTATATTTAAATAAATTATCTTCAATTTATTTCACATGTTATTTACTTATTATTTATAATTTTATTTTATTTTTAACACTAAAGTTGACAAAGCGGTGAATCGCTTTCTCAAGACAAGTCCCGACGGTATTTGAAATATATCGAAAATTTAATTATATTTAAAATAATTTCTAATTTTCAATATTTTAATCAAAGTTTGTTGACTGCATTAAGCCTACTTTAAATACAGAAACAGATTTAAATTAGTAAGGACATAACTATTTTAGGATGGCAATGAAAGCAACTCAAGTGACTAAATATATAATAAATAAAATTAATAAAAATATCACTGTCTTGTTAGAATATATTTAACTAAGTTTTGAATCAATAGTAATAATTTGAAGACTGATTAAAATCATATTCTTCTCTTGTTTTTAAAGTTTGAACTAGTTGGACACAAATTTTAAAGCGCTATTGAAGCGTTTCAGTTGCTTAATACGCTGTTAGACATGAACGCACAATGGTTGGCCCTTCCTGGCTGAGTGTTTGAGGCACTGGCCACAGCAAGTAGCGAGAGCACAGCTACAAATTAAAAGAAAACAATAGAGGGGCAGGCGGTGGGGGATGTGGGTGCACACTATGAGTTTTGCCCGGCGCCAAGCGGAAGAAGCCAAGTGTGAAAAAGTAAGAGAAAAGCTGTAAAAAAATGTTGAGAAAAAAGTCAAAGCTGCGCGTGATTATTTTCACAAAGCACAGGCAAAAGCAGGAAGCAAAATCTTTTTTTAAAAGAGTAGCGCCCGAAAACCAATATAGACGACGTGCTTAAGTTGTTAAGAAAGGCAAACAAAGGCACTGTTCCCCAAGGGGGGGAGGGGGGAGGGACTGTATAAGGTGTCTCTGTGTGTGTGCGAGAGAGTGTGTAAAAGCAAATAGCATTAAGTTGTCTGAGCCTCCAAAAAAAAATAAAAAATATACTACGCGATATATAAAGTCAAGAAAAAATGAAGAGTTTTCGGTGACTGCACGAAACTTGTATACCCTGCTGTTAAATACTATAACTGATAAGTGATATATATATTTGTTGCTTAAAAGACTTTAGACTGAGTCAAAGTTTGCTGGGCATCGCCCAAGTCTCGCATTTGTAGGGCATCTAAATAAGACACGACTTTTTGGGGCTATTGTTGCGCGTAATCCTTATTTTAGTTGCTGTTGTTGTTTGTCCTTTAGGCTGTGTTATTGTTGTTGATGCTGAAGTTTACGAGCTGCTTTCGGATTTGGCCAGACGTAAAAACTAAACAAAAGGCGACGTGCCAAGCGTAAATAGAGACAGAGGCATACAAAAAAAAAAAAGAAACAAAAATAAGGACGATTGTCACAGACACAGAAGCAAACAAACAATTAAGCGTGTGTAGCTCCGTTAAAAGCCATACACCTATGCACACCCGCCCACACACACACACACACACATACACACACACACACACATTCGCACACATTCACCTGCAATTTGACATGTGAACGCGTTGCGCTTGGCTGCTCTTCAATGGCGCTTCAAAGGCTCCGAAGCTAGAGCCTCGCATAAGGGAGCAAAAATTATGCGCAACAAAGCCCAAATACAACAGCAAAACAAAAAATGCGGATAAAAAATGAAAAACTTTAACTTAAAAATAGAAAAGTTATAAAGCAGGCGCGCCACGAACAATGAGACACTACTCAAGTGATAGCCTTTTGGTAAATGTATTTCGTGTGTGAACACTTTAAGCCCAGTTGTTTCAGGTTCACGTTAACAAGTTCACAAGCACTTTACGCTGGTTTTAAGCCAGACTACTGTAAAAAATATACACGCTTGCCAAACGTGAATAGCATGGCCTTTTTGGCAAGCGTTTTCATTTTATTTTTTTTAATTTGCAGTTTGTATTGGTTTTATTTTTTAAGGTTTCTGGCAAATAAATTTACAGCTTTGACATCCCGACAATTTTCTGTCCTTTAAAGTATAGTTTTGGTTGGCCAGTTCATCTTCATGGTAAATATAACTGCAGCTGACAATTAACTGTTCATATAAAAGCAATGCCACTCAATAAAAGCCGCTTGCAACTGACTGAAGCCAATTTATCAAAGCTATCTGCTCCCTGAGCACAATTAGCCACCTGCCGTTGATGAATTTGACTTGACTTTAACACTCACTGCACACAAATTGAACAATCCGTATTTGAGTAGGAAATGGATACTTTAAAACCATTGCCATCAATTTAGAGACTTCAGCATAATTAAGCAAGTTGAAAATAATGTTTGGACTGACTAAGTGTCAGTCTCAAAACTCGAATTTTATAAATAAGTGATTAAGTGTCAATCTAAAGGCTTGAAAATATATATACAGCCTGAAAATGTAATTGTAAAAGTGTCTGATTTGATGGTTAAATGGAAAGTTCATGTTTTGCCAAATTTGTGGAAAATTCCCTTAAGCGTTAAAAGCCTTTCATTAATTCAATCGTTGAAACATTCGTATTAAACACAAATTATTGCCATTGTGTTGTCTAATGTTGTCAGAATAGGATTTTGGTATGTCCTGCAGCTATTATTCAAGTTGATGTGTAAGCATTAAAATGCACATACACACTCACTCAAACACACTCACACACACACACACACACATACTATACAAATAAACTCCCCTATAGCAATTTGAACTACTGTCTGGGGCCGTTTGCTGGGCACATGTCATTTGCCTTGCTACTTGATTGCTGGCAACTGTGGACTGAATATTCCGGACTGGCCCGACAATGGACACAAATTAGTGAACTTTGAGCTGCTTGTCATGTGTCCGTTTTGGTCATTAGCTGGGCACATAACAAAGCACTGGCCAGAACAAATAGTTTGTCAGTTAAAGTACAAACATCTCTTCTTGCACTCTGACTAAAAATGCTTGAAGCTCCTCGCCGAACATTTTTATTTATAGTCGGTTTTTTTTTTTATATATTTCATTTATTTTTATAGTGCTGTGAAGTGATACTTTATGTTAGCAGTCAGTGTTGGTGAAATGCTCAAGCTGCTTTTATTCTTGCCTTTGAGTAGCTTTATGTATTTTTTCGGTTAGTGCTGTGAAGTTTTGCTATAGTTTCCTAGCAGTCAGTGTTGGTAAAATGCATTAACTGTTTTTATTTCTACGCTTGAGCAGCTTACCCTTCGGTTTATTTTACTTTTGTAGTGCGGTGAAGTGTGGCTTTAGGTTAGTAGTCAGTGTTGGTAAAAAGCTTAAACTGTTTTTATTCTTGCGTTATTATGTATTTTTTTTATTAGTGCTGTGAGTGTTTCTTAAAATACATTAAATGTTTTTGCGAGGTTTTTTTATAGCTGTGCGGATACCAAAATCATGCCAACATTTTTGAATTTCATTTTACAACACTACGCTTTCGAAGCTGCCAAATTTTAAGAAGCAGTATTTATATTTTATATTTTAACCCAAAAAATTCACTTGATATTAAATATGGAAAAGACCGAAAAATTGTCTCTTATATTTAAGGTAGTGTTAACAATGCTTTAAGGCACTGGCTGACAACACTTTTGACGAACTTTATAATCCGTTGTACAGCTTTAAGGTTTATGCCTCATATCAGCAGCTAATTAAGTGAGTGCCACGGACGAGGGGCACGAACAATTGAGCGATAAATTCAACGGCGCCGGCTCGCCCCACGGGCCAGAGGTTATCGACAGGAAGCTGCACATGGCCGCATCATGATGCAACACTGCCAGCCATTGCCTTCCGGTTCCGGTGGCAAGATGTAGGTGGTTGGTAAAACAGACTGATGTGATGCTTGAGACGCGGAATCTGTTTAGGATGCGGCAGAAAGACCGCATGTATCAGCCACAAAAGAAGGCATCAATGTCACGTTCAGCATTTTTTTTTTAACAAGGTGTTTATGACTTTAAGCAGCAGACACACACACTCATAAACACACTCATACACACACTCATACACACACACAAACAAAGTGTAGGCAGACAAAAGGCATACTTCTACAAAGTGACTTTCAAGTGCAAAAAATAGGCAGGCTATAAAGTGATGTGCAAGGGATGGGGGCTGGGGGATGGGGGGTGTTTGGACTGACTGATGTTCATGTTCAGCAGTCAGGGTTGTTGTACTTTAGCCGTTGCGTTGTGTTGTGTGTTGTTTTGTGTATGCCGCACAAATAGACATGTTGAAGTGCAGTTAGGCGGAAGTTGTTGCCCCGGCAAACAGAGGTTTTTTTTTTGTGTTTCGTTTTTTTTTTTTGGGTGCGCCCCCAGAGGAGCTATACAAATGGTTTATCTGTTGATATGTATATGGTTTGGCATTGTTCGTGCATGTGTGTATTTTTGCTGTCCTGGCCAGGACTATCAAAAGCAAAGCAGCCAGCAGACTTCACAGTTTCATAAATTAACACACAATGCAGTGATAAGTGGGCAACAATTTTGGTACTCTGTTAAGCAAATGATTGCAAGTATATAAAAACATTTCTGAACGCCATTTACAATTTACAGTCTGATAAAAAAGTAAATTTACCTTGCAGAGAAATAAAGTAAATGAAGCATGAAATAAGATTCAAATATATTTTTGCATATATTTTTTGGCAATTGGTATTTAAATAATTTAGTGGTGTGTTTGCATTTGGTTGCTGGTCCACAAAACATCCTTTTAGCCTCCTCTTTTAAGCAGAAGTCTTAGAAGTGCATTATTATGATTATAGAATTTCTCAATAGCAGGGGACTCGTAAAAAATTTACGCATTTTGGTCTTAAGCTCAGCTTGTGTAGACTAAATGTGCAGGAATTACCCAAATATTTATAGCTAAGCTTGTGGCATTGACAAAAAGTAAAATACAAATAAATGTAAATAAAACCTATTTCTACAATCGTGAATCAAAGCAGCTGCTTGTCTGAACCTGGAGCAGGGTATTTGCAAGTCGAGACTTTCTTTGCCTCAGCTGGAGTCACAAAACAAAAATGGTATACAAGTTGTTTGAGCATAAAAAGCGCAGCAGAAGACACGTAGGTGTGCTTGATAGAGTGAGAGAGAGAGAGAGAGAGAGGGGGGAGATAGAGAGAGAGAGAGATAGAGACATCGACAGATAGCAGGGGAGAGACAGAAGTGCTTTGCTTATCAGCTGCAGGCGCTCTTCACAGCCTTGAGCACGTTTCAGCGTTGCGCCTTTTGGGTATGCAACGCTTTTTGCACGCACTAAGATAGGCTCTGTCTGCGTGTATGTGTGTGTGTGTGTCTTTGTGTGTGTGTGCATGTCACAAATTAAAAGCAAAATGATTGATAGCTGTTTTTTGCCAAATGGCTGCCAGCCAGCCAGCCAGTCAGTGGCAAGAAGCAGCAGCATCACAGGAAGTTCAATGATTTATGCTTTTTCTTAGTTATCCTCACATACATATTTTGAGATGGGCTACTAAATGATTGTTTTCGTCTTCTTGTGCTCGCTGGCTAGCTTCCGGCTGGCTGGCTGCTCCCACTATTTTGCACTTTTAATGTATTTTTTGACAAGTCATGTTCATAACTCAGAGTCCTGTAAAATTTTGTACAAGTGACGCACACACAAATACAAACGCACCCAACACACACACATTGAAAGTTTTGCTCAAAAGTTGAAGTGCAAAGTTTGCGTTTAGCAACTGGATTTTGCTGAGAATGTGCATGTGTGCGTGTGTGTGTGTTTGTGTATTTTTGTTTATTTCTTGCCAAGCAAATCATTTGTCAAAAAACGCTGTAAAACTTTAGCTGCTGTTTGCTGTTGACAAGCTAAAAGTTTCGTCAATTTGTATTAGCAACTTTTTCGCCTGGACAACAAATAAAGTTAAAAAAAAAACAAAACTTCCAAGTGGCCAAAAACTGTGATGCGAGCCATTTGCGATGATATACCAAAAATAAATCTATTTAACTTTAAAATCTATTTTGCAACTTAAATGGCAATGTTTACTCTCGACTCTTGATAAAAACAGGAAAATATTTGACTTTGAGATTTCCTGTGTACAGCTCCAAAATGTCATAGCATTTTCTCGTATTTTCTATAGCGTATTTTTACTACAATATATTTTATTTATCTCCCAAAGCGGTCAGTGAAATCTGATTTTAGTATGCAAGCTGAGGTTCTATTTAGAAGTTATTATTATAATAGTTGAATATTCTGCTTGAGAAGAGGATGAATATTATTTAGAGAAATCCAGTCAGATTAAGAATAAAATAAATTCGTCGAAGATATTTTGGCATACTTCTAATATTTTAATGATATGTTTTAAGATAAGTTGTATAAAATCAAGCAGACAATTTGAAAGCCCTATTAATTAGCAGAGTATATAAAAAAGGGAAGTTTTCTTGCTTTGAGCCGAAATTCGAAAGATAAATAAGACGTCATCGCTCAGTGCCTAGTTTATCTTTACCTATGACAGTTACACATGGCACCTCGTTGAAATTAATTATCTTAATTCTACTCCAAAGAGTTGCGAGTTTTGTGAAACTTTTTGTCAACAGTTGTTTGTCGTTAGGGCGACGTCAACGACAGGCTGCATCTGACAGATACTTTTGTGCATTTAATTGCAAACTGCGACTCGCTGCATGTTCCGAGCAAACCAATTTCAATTTCATGCCACTCGGCGATGCTCAAGTGCCGCGAAGTCGACAGATGGGGGTAGTGGGAGGTATCTGAAGCAGCTTTCCCTATTCATCTCACTCTCTCGGCTCGTGGCATTTGATGAGCAGTAATTTTCAGCTGGAGACCGACATTGTGACGAACAACTCTCGGTTCAGCTGCGCCTTGAAATGAATTAACAGAAAAATTAACTCTGCACAAGGACACCAGCGAGTGGTTGTGGGGTGTTGAGGCGCCCCAGCTGCCTGCACAAAAGTTACGAAAAACAATTAATTAAACTAATGACTTGATAGAAATTTATTTAGAAGCAGGCACGTTGAGTTGGGCAGGCGAAATTAATGCTGAGAAAGCTGGTTTTGGCCTTGATATTTTATTTTATTTTTTTAATATTATTCAGCTTAATGGCAGGTTTTAGGGGGTTGGGTTGCTGCAAGGGGAGCCGTCAATTAGCCTTAGCGCGGCAAGCATTGATTTAACGATACTTAAGCATATTGTTTGTGGCACAATAACAAAGCAATAAATCTTAATGCTACGAACATTTTCTATGTCAACCTAAGCTCTTAAATATATTTTTGTTTGCGCTGCAGAAAAGTGAGAAATATGTACAATTTCTTATATATGTACAATATTTTGTGTATCCTTAAAAAGACATTAGAAATTTTGCTTTATTTTTTATTAAATTCTTATGCATGATGTTTTTTTGCAGCCTTGAAAATATTGCTTTATTTTATTGTTGAATAGTTTGTCTACAACAACGTACAATTCAAGCAACCCATTTATATTTGACTATCACTATTTGAGATTATCGAGAATGAGCTTTGAAATGCCAGTATGGCATTATTTTACTGCCTTGTGGGTAGATAAATCTTTATGAGCGCTATTCATACTATATGTATCTATAAATATATGGTGCTCGACTGAATAGTAATATAATTGGCTTTGGCAGCAATAATAATTAACGCTTCGAGAATAATTCCTGAGCGAACAGTCGCCAAATGCTTAATTTGCAAACTGCATTGTCGTCATTCGCAATTGTTGTTTTTGTTATTTGTCTGTCTGTCTGTTTGGCGTGCAATTTGCATACAAATTTCTAAAGAATATCTTGCCTGCTTATAGAAATGGTAGATAAGTCACGGGATCTAAAAAGTAATGACTTTAAAGCTGATTGAGCAATTAGCATTTATATAATTTAGTTTAATTTAGTTCGAAATTATGTACTCAACTGCTGGGATTGATTTAAGCAAGCGTCAACTGATATGGGAGCTTCTAGGCTAGGCAATGTATTTATTTATATTGTTTTTATCGATAATGTGTAGCCGAAGGTCATTGCTTTATCATATTTGTACTTGTTTGTGAACTATATCTATTCAATAAAAGTCGAATAATATATTCAATATCTGTGCGTTGGACGAGCTTGTTTATAAGTTGATTAAGTGTTAATGATCAGAAAACTGGATCATAATGCTAAGAATAAAAATAGTCACTTTTTCGTTTGTTTACTCATACTGATAAGCTCACAAACATTCAGCTTAATTGAATTAAATTGGTATTTTGGTAAAGTTCAGGGTCATTTGTGGCGCATGAAATATGATGTAGACTAAATCCTTGAACTAATTTTCGCCATTTGGCTTATTTATTTTCATTCATATCGGTTGCAAATGCTGAAGCATAACAAAAATATGGGAAGAAAAAATAAATAAATGCATTTAATTGAAGTTTTGCGTGTGGATAGCAAATCAGCGCCAGCTATTAGCCTTGTGTGACGCCACCACAACCAAACAGCTCACCCCCAGCACCCCCCGTCAACACTCCCTTGTTATCACACAGCTGGGCATTGGCCTGAGCAATTTGCCAGCTGTCAGTCGGCTGCTCTTAATAATGTTGCTGGCCAGCACGCAATAAGAGAGAACTCAACATGCAAATTGCATAGACGTGGCTTTTTGAGGGTGGGGGGTGTGTGTGTGGGGGTAAATTGGGGCAGTGGGTGTTATTTAATAAAATGCAAGTCAGCTAGCCAGCCTGTCAGCGGCTTGAATTTAAAGTAGCAAAACCCATAAAGATAGCTGCGCAGTTAGAGAGCTTAACAAATAAATACCAAATAATTGTGGGCCATAAAAGTTAAGTTGTTAATTGCTCTGTTTGCTCTTAGTGGCAATCGCATCGCGTGTGGCGTGGATTTCAATGAAATGAAACAATGAATCGTTTGACGAGCTGCCATTCAGCATTGTTGTTGTTATTGTGGGTGTCAAACCTCGGGCATATTTCATTAAACGTGGCCCGAAAAAACTTGGCCCGCCAAAAAACAATGTTAAATAATTCATTTGCCAAGCGGCAAAGTTTTGCGTGAGAATTTAGCCATATTACATGTTACGGCAAGGGGGTAGTGTTGGGGGTGGTTTTTTTTTGGGGGGGGGGGGGGGGTGAAGAATATTTGCCAACATTGCTGCGTGTTAAGCCGGAAATGAAAACTCTGTTAATTGCCTTGAAGTATGCAGAGTATTGCCAAAGTTCTTATTGCTGTTTTTTTGTTGTTGTTATTGTTATTGTTATTTTCTGGTATCCTATCGATAATAACTGAGCAACTGTCTGTTTACGGGGCATATCTTCCGCTTCTAGGACTGCACAATAACTTTTTGCGGCGTCAATGAACCTGAACACACTGTCTGTCAGGCTATAATGGAAAACTCTTGTTACAGTTAGCAGCCATCAACTGCTATTTATAATTTTTAATGAGTTATTGGACAGCTGTTGTCCAAACAAAACAAAAAAAATAAAAACGAAATAAAAATAAAATTACGACTCAAGTTGGACAAATTTCTCGAAATGTGAAGTGACCGATTTAAATGGAATTAAATTTTAAAAGCAGAGGATTAAAATAAGTGTGGGCTATTAATAACTTATAGCGTAATTGTTGGAAAACGAAACTCAAACTTCAGTTACAACATTTTTCCAGACTTAAAGCTGCATTTGTAAAGCAGAGCTTGGGCTAGCACTCATATATATATAAAATATACAAATATATATTGTATGTTTCACATCAAAAGTTTTAAGCTTTCAACAAAAATGTGCAAGAGCATTTCTTTTAAATTTTCGAAACTGTCTAGACATAAAATAATCTGAGATTTAAAAAAAAATTGTAGATCTACCAAATATATGATTTTGCAGAAAAGTTTTTTCGTCAAATATTTATTGTATATTTGAGCAACTTAAAAAAAATTGTTTAATAATAATATGTTTAATATATTAATCATGATGTAAGTACACCAGTAATTATATATCAATAAATATAGTTAAAAAAAACTGTATAATCAAAACTTATTAGATTTTTAACTAATTAAGTTAGCTTCATAAATCTGTCAAGACAAACTAAATAATTAAGCATTTTTAAGTGTTAGCTGACTACAAAAAAATTAGTTGTTAACTAACCCATCTTGCCAGATTTAAAAAGTTAACTTAATTAGTTGTTGTTCCTTATACAATTAATGTTGACTTTCTACTACTTATTTTCAATATAGCTTTTAAGCAGATCTTAATTTGAGGTTTAAAAACTAATTTAAACTTTTCCATTCAGAATATTATGGGAAACATTTATGATTTACCAATGTAGATCTGAGCTTACGATTTAAATAAATATATATAAATATATTTAAGCTTTTCCCCACTGTAATTAACTCTTATCTAGAATGTATTTAAACAACAATTTAATATATAATATATATTTAATATATAATATGGAATTTTGTTTTCATTCCAAGAACAAAATTGCTTAAGAGATTATTATATTATATTATACAATTGCTATACATATGTAAAGCGGTTAGACTTCATTCAACTTGTGTGAGGAATTAGTTGATTAGCATTTTGTTGAGCACAGTTTGTTTGTTGTGTCATTATCTCATTACATGCGATTAGTGCTGCCGCAATAATAATGCACAGCTAGAATAATGGAATGAGTCAACTGGTGGACGTAAGCAATTCAAGTGTAATCAGCTGCCAACTGGGGTCAAGTGAGTCACACAAAGCAGCGCGGGTTGGGTTGACTCGAATGATAATTGTAAAAGAGATATTTGCAACTATTTACCATAATCATCATCGACAGCGGCATAGGGGGGCGTGGCATCGCCAGTTGTGTCCATCGTATCGCCGGCAACGGCAACGGCATTGGCAAAGGCCAATGTTGTGGCGGGAATTGCAGCTGGCTGATCCTGTTGCTCAATGGATGTGGGTGAAGTGGGTGCGGACTGTGCTCCAGTGGGCGTGTGCGTGGCTAACTTAAATTCAGTCTCAAGTGTTTCCCAGCCGGAATCAGCTGATGCCTCAGCTGCCTCCGCATTGACTAGTTCCAGCATATTCCGCTCAGTTGTGCTGGCCACCAGCTCAGCTGTGGTGCTGATCATTGTTGTTATGGTGGTGCTGCTGGTGGTGCTGCTACTGCTGCTGCTGCTACTGTCATTGTTGCCACTAAATGCCGCTGCTGGCGGAGCAAGGCTCGGCAACGCAGTGCTGCAATGCTGCTGCACAATGCTGCTGAAGAGCAACAGCTGCAGCAGGGCGCGCAGTGCGAGGGGCAACTTCAGTGGGCGTGACATTCCAGCTAGCTATTCTAAATTCCTATTTTTCTCTTAAATGAATCTCACTCGTTTCGATCACTTGTTGTGCGTTGTTGTGCGCTTTTGTCCCACTGTGCGAGCGTGGAACTCAAGGCTTTTTGTTATTGTTATTAATTAAGTGTTTTTGTTTTTCTTTTGTTGCTTACAACATTTTGTGCGAAGTCTGTTGTCTTAGTTTAGTTCGTATTTATTTTGATTTATTATTAATGGCTAAAGTTTTTTATTTGCTTAAATGATTTCCATTTTGGCACTGCATAAATATATACAAAAAACTGGCTTAATCTTGTCGTTGTTGTTCTTGTTGATTTCCCTTGATCATTGTCATTATTTGTTAGTTTAACGCTCGTCGTCGTGTAAAACCTTTTTTTGTGTTTGTCTGCTATCAAAACAGAAAATCATCTTCAGAAATAAAACATAATCCACTCGCAGCTGTCACTCTTTATAATAATTTATTGCATTTTTTCGATCTTTTCTGGCCTTGTTTTTGCTCTTTTGTTTTTTTCTTTTTGGCCACCCTTTGTTTTCTTCTGCTCGCTTCTTTTGCGAAGTTCAACGCGGTTCAATCTTCAAAAAAACATTGGGGCGTGTCTTTGCAGCCGTTGCAGCCGCATAAAAATACATTACTCGCCTCATGTGGCAACCATACAAATAAATATGATAAAATGTGCCAGAATACAAAAAAAATAAATACATACATATATACATATATGTATGAGGCACTTGCAATAAATTGACGAGCTCAACATATACAGTGTTGACATGTGTGCAACAGCTGGAGGCACTCGTTGCAGACTACTCCATGCCTCATCGCAAAAATTGCCAGCAAAGCTCACTGATTCTATGAGCAGTCTGCTTTAGACGACAGATGAATGCGCTACAATCTTAAGTCGAGCAGAAAGAAGACTTATATAGACTTTGAGCAGGAAAATACTATAGGTATATATTCCCAATATATAAATAAAAAGAGTAAGAAGCCAAAAATTCCTAGCCAAGAAGCTAAAACAGAAGTTTTATAACCGATTTACTTTTCCAATTTAAATCAGATTAAACAATTAGTTTTTGATGCATTAAGTAGCATCAAATTTTAAACTAAGAAAATTAGTTTAGGGTTTTCCAAAGTTTCTGCCACATTTAATTAATATTAATTCGTATGCTATATTTATAATACATATTAAAAAACAGCCACCTAGATGTATAATTTAGTGAATCAGGATAAAAAGATATCAAAAATATGCAGGGATAATTAAAATTTTGAAAAAACAGTTTTAATTACATTTTATACTTTATAATATACAGAAAACGATTTTTATTGATTGACTTATTGACTTATTGATTGTCAATCAATAATGTTCAATAAATGATGTATGCAACATAAGCGTTCATCCTGCGTTTCAGCTTAAATTCATTTAAAAATAAGTGCATGAACTTTAGACTGGTTAAAGTTGGTTTGAACCAATTAATATTCGATAAGGTGAGCTCACAAATCATGATGCATTCAGCAATTGGGCAGGTCAAAAGTAAAATCCTGTTGGCTGTCTATCCAGCTGCCAATCCAGCTAGTTAATTACCCAGGCAACTAAGCTAACCGAACTTAACAACTGTCAATCACGCACAACAACTGCTGCAACTAAAATGCTTCACCTCTATAAACTAACTGCAGTTAAAAGCAGACTTACACATATTTATACACAGAGAAGCAAACACAGAGAGAGAGAGAGAGAAAGAGACAGAGAAAGAGAGAAGGAGAAAGAGAGTGGCTGTGTACAAAGTGCAAATTACATTGCGCTCGTGCTGATTCATTGAGAACTGCCTCGGCACGCCATTTACCATATGCTTGGAGCCAGCTACTTGGGCTAAAGTTTCCGCATGTGTGTGTGTGTTGCACTGCCGGTGCTAATTAGCAGCTCATCAAACTGCAGTGGCATGCAGAAAAAAAAAACACACACACATACAAAAGAGTTGAGTTTTTCGTTGACACGCCGAAGTTTGCACACACTTGAAGAAGGAAATGCATCGCTCTGAAATAATTTATTTTTAGCTCTAAATCATTATGTGTGTGATAAGTCAAAATTAATCACTAAGTAACAGTTAGATCCATTTTTCAAGTTTTAAGTATTTTCCTCAACATCACCTCCAAAGCTCAATCTTAAATAACAGCAACTTATTTATAATATCATGTTGAAGCTGTCGTTGAACTCAGCTATTAAATATATTCTAGTTTTATTTCCAAATATATATTTTATGGGATTGAAGATGCTTCTTCTTCTGTCTGTAATGTGTTCGGAGTATGAACAAAGATAAGAGCAAGTATAACTTTCGGAATTTGAAACTGGAATATTTGCAAGTGTTTCCTTGCACAAGTACAAAACACCCAAGGTCGCAACCAGGTTTTTGTAAGAATTTTTCAATGTTAGCCGAGCTTGACACTTCATAATTCAAATATTTAGGTATTTTTTAAAGATGAATAAAAATCAAAAGTTTGCCAATGTTTTTGCAAGACTCCTCTGAAGTTAAGTCTTATATATATTATATATATTTTATTTATATGTTATTTGTTATATGCTTCTCTACAAAATTAGACTACCCGCTGAGGGTCTGTGAAAAACGTAACCTGAGCAATTTCAGAAAGGTAACCTGCCAGAGGCATTAGCTGCTTAGTCGTAACTCTAATCATAATAAAAAAAAGCAAAAAAAAAAGTGGATAAGAAAATGTGACTGACAGTTAGACAGAATGAGAACGCTATAAAAGAAAGCTCTCTCTCTCCCTCTCTCTCGAAATGTGTATATATCCAAGTAGGGCTATAAAACCGATATTGCAAAATGAATTGACGAGCAGAGCTAGGAAAATTGGTCAATCAACGACAATTGTTGGCTGCGTGTGCGAAGCATATACAAATATAATTGTAAATATATATATATATATTTAAATATTTGACAAACGCGACGGGGTCAGCTGCAAGGGCCAATTTGAAGCATATAGTATATGTATATACATATATTTTGATTAGTCAACCTCTGTGAGTGTGTTTTGTGACATGTGCCACGATTGCGATTGCAAATGTAATTGAAAAATTGCCCACTGCTTGCCCTGTTTGTCAAGTGCAGAAACATAACGGAAGAGACATACACGCACATGTGTATGTGTGTGTGCGTATGACCCATAAATAGAAATCACACACGTCCACACACACATTGGAGTAAGCCGTGACGACTTTTTTATGGCCGTTGGCCTCTTGCTGAGATAAGCTCCACTCTGCTTGCTCATAAATAACAATAAGCGACCTTTTTGTAAGTCTTCAGTATTGATAAAAAAAATCATAAAAAAATGTTATGTTATCGTTTTGGCAGGTAACATAAATATTATAGACAGCGGAAGTGCCAGCAGATACTTGACGATAGTAGGCCAAATGTGCCTAAGACGATTTCCCATTTAATTCTTCAAAAAATAAACGACAAATTTTTATAGAGCAGCTCAGCTTTAAGTGTGTGTGTGTGTGTGTTTGGGTGGCAACCCTGCTTTCAGCATGTGAAAGTGTGTTAAAGTAAGTGTCTCAAGTGTCAATAAAAATCATCTAATTGGCGGCAACTCAATCGAGTCAATCGACTGAGTAAGATATGCCTTTAAGTTGATGTTGTTCTGTGGGTGAATCAGAAAGAAATAGTTGCTCTGAGTGTTTGAATGATTCAATCCACTTGAAAATGAGCATTGGTATCAGATCCAAGGCGCTAATGGCTTTGAAACTGAAGAGTTTACTTGATGGACAGTTCTAATATATAGAAGTTACATTATTATTATATTTCTAAAAAGTTAAGTATGACATTTTTATATATTTTATTTATAAAAATGTAATTAAAAATGTAAATAAAAGAATGCAGTTCTTGGTTGTAGGTAAAGTTAAATAATAAAATTTTAAATTATATTTATTATATTTTGTGAAATTTTATGTTTCCAAGCGAATAGTGTATTTAGCTAAAATTTAGTCTGATCTAGAGTACACAGTAGAAGTTAACATCTTCCCAAACATATACATATATGAACTTGGCGTATTTTCTCTTTCGATCAGACTTAATGTATTTGCTTTAGTTACTTTAATACATTGAATATTGAAATTCTAGTTTTGCTATTATATTTAAATTTGAATTTCTCACAGAAAATATTTTTTTAAAATATTCTCTGAGCTAGACTACACAGTAGTACTTATATTCTTTACAGAATTACATCTCATGGCTTGAAATGCTCATGCTTATAAAGCATTTTTATGAGTCCGTGATTAGGAAGGGTATTTCAAAATCTATGCGTATATTTGTATGCGAGCTGAAGTCACACATATCCATTATGATTACGGAAATGTACTCACTGGGTCAGACCTAATGCATTTCCAATAGCTTGCTGATTAAATGGGGCAGCCCTTTTACCCCAAAAAAAAAACAAATAAAAAAATGAAGAAGAAGAATAAATGTATTTTGGATGGGCTCTAATAAGCGTGAGACTGTTTGATAACCCACATATTACCACACTTGAGCAGCCACTTTCCAAAGACCCAAATCAAATATACATTCAGACAGAGAGGCAGACAGAGCGACAGACAGAGCGACAGACAGAGAGACAGACATACTTCCCTATGCATACAGCACCATGCGAACGTTTGTTTGTTTGTCTGTTTGTTTATTTTATTTATTTTTTTGTTGATTCCCCCAACTGAAAGCAGCGGTTTTTTTATGAATGGCCCACATTGTGGGGCAATACAATAAATACACTTATATAGTGCATCAAAAATTGGCTTGTTTTGTTGTTTTTAGCGCCTTGTCGACGTATTCTGAATGCTGTTAATTTGTTGGGGAAATAAACACAGAAGAAGAAAAAAAACGGCTTGCGATTAATAACTGAATAGTGTCTATGACTAAGGTCAGTGCACTGGGGAGAGTACTTTGGAGTATATATGTATATGTGTATGTGTGTGTGCGCATGCACGGCCACAAAAGGATATGCGAAAAATCAATAAAGCCGGGCTGGGCCACACACATACACACACGCACACGCACAGAAAAGTGCACGTGGAGAAGGAACTTTTTGGCCAAACTGTCGCCACAAAATACCGAAAGCGAAACGGGCACACAGAATTCAAAATTGTGTCACTTAACTGTGAATATAACTCTCTTATAAAATCAGTTTAGTTCTGATTGTTGTTCTTTCTTTGTTCATTTTCTTTACTTTGCTAAATATGCTAAATGATGTCGGCGTTGTTGTAAAAAGAGTGCGAAACTAAAGTTGGCACCACAAAAACATACGCCAGCAGCAGAATATTTGTAGTGGCAGAATGTCAACAAAACCCAGCAAGAGAGAGAGAGAGAGTAACACACACACACACACACTCTCTCTCTTTCTCTCTCTATGGCTGGCTCTCTTTTTTGAGCGCGCTCTCTCTCTGTGTCGCTCTCCGCTTGCTCAGAGACTCGTTTTGAGCGAATTTGCCTTGCTGGTCTTTTGGGTTGCGTTCTGCTTTTTTATTGATTTCTTGAAAGGTACACAAAATGCGAATAACAACAACAACAACTGAAACACAACGAACAAAGCCAACACTAACAACAACAACAACGACGAAATTAATGAACGCACTATTATTATTATTATTATTATTATATGTTGTATTCATTTAATTCTTCTGTAGATTCACATAAACACTTTTATTGCCAAATTTTTATGTCTTGTAAAATTTGTTGGGTGTTTGTTTATTTTTTTTTTTGGTTTTGGCACAAATCTTCATTTTTTTGTTTAATGTCTTGGGTATTTAAAATGTCCAGATTATATATAGAAATACACATTTGCGTTAATCTCGTTATACATTGTTTCAGTTATATTTCGACAATATATATTTCTTGGATGCATATATATATATTTTGTGGCAAACTGTCCGTAAGAAAAAAGGCGGCTGCTGCGCAGACAATTTTTCAATCTTACGCAGCACACTTCACATGGGATTTTCACTGTTGTTTTTCAATTGTTATTTAGTTATTTGAATTTGTTGCGTTTCACTGAATGTTTTTTATTGAATTTATATGAAATGCAAATATGAATGCCTCGCTTTTTGCAATAGGGGCCCTCAATCAGAAAAAAAGTAATACTCAGCGCAACGAGACGGCGGCAATGATGATGACAGAGACAGACAAACACACACGGCTCGACTGCTTCAACTGTCAGATACACTGAGATAGATTCGCCGCCGTTGGCTTTTGGCTGAATTCGCCGTGGTGCGGCATATGCGGCAGCTGCTATTGCTGCTGCTGCTGGGCTGCTGCTACTGCTACTGTGAGCAAGAGAGCGTGAGCGTGAGCGAGAGCGAGCGACTCGCCAAACCATACAAAAGGCGAGTGCAAAGGGGAAATTAATTCGTCGAGGTATTTTATTTTGGGCGCGCATTTGAATCGTGGGATATTTGCAGGCAGGCATTGATATCGATAGCAAAAACGTGAGAACTGCATCTGTTTGCAATTTGATTTTATTGCCTGATAATATTTACATATTTATTTGTGTGAGCGTTATTTGCTTATCAATTAGCAACCCATTATCGTGGGTACGTTTGCGATAATCAATTTAATTAATTTGATGTCAGAAGTGATAGTAAAATTACGGATGTAGTACTTGTTGATAAGAATAGAATGATTAATAAAAAAAAAATCATACAATTGCAGATTAGAGTTGTTAATAACTTAGTTATTAAAAATGTTTGAATATGTTGAAGATATATAAATAAATGTTTATTAGTTAGTAACTAAGGCAACTTTGATTCTACTAATTATTAAGACAGTTGCTAGTTTATGCTTTCTTAACATTTGTAGCATTTTCCTTTGATTAACACACTCAAGCTTAAAGTTTGCATCAATAAGGGACTAGTTAATAATTAAACAAAATGGTTTTCGTTACTTTTTTTTATGTATATTGCTTTAATACAGAAAGAAATTTTAGGTAACCTAAAATATATGCTTATTTAGTTAGTAAGTGAAGCAAGTTTCAGTAATTATTCAGATAGTTTGTGGCTTGTGCTTTATTAACATTTGTAACATTGCCCTTGAATAACGCATTTGAGCTTCAAATTTCTCTTGCTTATCTGGGCCATCATTTTTATCATCTTCACCTTCTTTATGTGCTCTATATGGACAATATGTAAAAGGGGTGCCAAACTGCCTGCTTATTGCCCATTTGTTCTGGCTCTGTATGCTTTATTGTTATTCGAGTATGCCTGTATGTGTGAACGTGTGTGTGTGTGTGTGTGGGATTGAATGGGTGTAACAGTATCTGGCACAATGCTTGGCCATTTGGTAAGCCCTACCACAAAAGATACATCATTAGGCATTATGGTAAAATTACCTGCCTATGCATAAAACCACTTGAAAACTCATTACAAAAGCGCCACAGTAACGCTTATATAATACACACATACACACACACACATAGACATTTAGGTTAGTGTGTGCGAGGGCCAAAAAAGGTGGCTCAGACTGTTAAAACAGTTTTGCACCATTGGCCACAAAAGTAGGCGCTACAAAAGTTGCTACAAGGGCGTTAAAGCACTTAGATTTATGTCGCCCGATACACTCACACACACACACACACACACCCACACACACGCACACACAGTCACGAGTTTGACTCGTTTTATGCATTTAATAAAAACTTTCACTTCGCTGGCTGGAAAAACTTTTGCACTTGCACTGAAGCCGAGTACTTATAAAGCAATTTTCAAGTCGGCCTGGCGCATTATATACCAAAAAAAAAGGGGCTCTTATTGCAAAATGCCACGCCAAATTATTAATGAAATGATTTGAAGTGGAGTTATGCTTATGCTCGCATCTACTTAATATTTTTATATTTCAGATAACTTTTTTTGTTTTTATTTTGGTTGGCTTATTAAAAAGTTAAAAGGTGTTGTGCGGCTGCTTGTGGCCTATTTGATTTTGTGTGTTGTGTGTTGTGTGTTGTTTTGTGCTTGCGGGCGAGTATGAAAAAATCATAAAACCCATCAAAATAATGTTAATTCATTAAGTGGCCGTAACTTGCTTGGGCGCCCAAGTGTAGGCTATAAAAATTTAACGCACAAGAAGCAACCGCAACAACAACATGAGCAGGAGCAGAAGCAGAAGCAGGAGTAGAAGCAGTAGCAGGAGCAACTCATACACCAGGCTCCGACATCATCGAAAGGATCTAAAGGAGCCGTTAAGCTGGCATTCGTTTGGCGCCTCAGGTTCACCGCCAGCTTTGTGCTGAGAAAATGAATGATTTTTATTTAGATTTTATGGGCTCCTGTTTGCCTTGGTGGTTGAGTAAGAGGGGTAAGAAGGGCACGTTGCTGGTAATTAGAGTCAGGTTTATGCCCTGCCAGCCAGGTGTATATCATGCCAGCAGCAACCAGCAACAACCGCAACAACAACAACAAGCACAGCTAACAATAAACTCGAAAATTATGTGAATGAGTTTCTTAACTTATTTTCGACTGTGCAACTGGCCCCCCCCCAAAAAAAAAACAAAAAAAGAAAATATAAAAAAAAGTTACCCCAGTCGGTTTTAGGCTCTCAAGATTTATATCTTGCACATGGCAGGCCTCGCAACTTTTTGGGGCAGCTGGCCGGGGTGGGTGGAGGAGGAGGCAGTCAAACCGCCAACGAGTAAAACAAACAAAAAGCGAAACGAAACGAAACGAAACAAACAAGCAAAGTTAAATGAACAACTTTTGTGCATTATTTATCTACACAGTGAAAATATGAGTACTAAGAACAAATACGATTATTATAACAGCACATATAACGAGTAGATGATACCCTATAAACAACTGACTGAATGAATGGAAAAATATGCGCAAGAGCGTAAAGTTGATAGATGACTTTTGCTGCAAAGTATTTCAGATTTCATTCTACTTATAACAATAGACTAATTAATTAATTAGTTGACAGCTCTGTTACTGATACTAAGTTTAATAGTTAATAATATAAGATATTTTAGTTTTACTACTAAAAATAAATACAATCTGTAGCCAATGAATGGGCTCACTTTGAAACTAATTGCCTGCTTCCTTATACATTTTCCCACTTTCTTCCACATAAAACATTCGTAAAGAATGTTGCGAATGTTGCGAATGTTGGAAATTCAGCTCGAGTAATTTATGCATAAATTTCAAGAAAGTTAAGCGCCCGCTCTAAAATGCAATTATAATTTAATTAATTTTTTATAATTGATTACAATTGAAAGAGGAAACCAAAATGGAAATTAAATCCTTTTAAGTTTTAAATTTGTTTCTTGTATTTTGGGGCTTTTCTTTTCTCGTGTTTTACATCAATGTTTAATTATTTACTGTGCAAAGACAAATAAAAATAATAAATCAAGCAGTAATTTTGCCACTCATAATGGAATCGCGGAATGTTGAGAATGTGAATGTACAAAATGTTGGCCATGGTGCGATTAATTTAAGTTTCTTGTTGTGCACCAGTTGTATTTATTTTATAGCAACTATTTCGACTACAAAGTAACTTTTAAAGCTAACTTAGGTTTCCACTGGTAGCCCAGTTAGCATACCCACTCTTAGCTTACAAATTACAGGGTATATGGCAAATCATAACCACAGGGCTGTGGCATAATGGCAGCCCCGATGTAGCCCCATCAAACGGAGCCTGCCAGCAGCAGATGAAACCGCGTTGCCACTTGGGCTCTTGCCTCACGTTGCCCCTCTGACTGATTATGAGCTTTTGTGTGTGTGTGTGGGTGTGTGTACTTGTGTGTTTGTATTTGTGTGTGGTAGCCGCTCATTTAATATTTTATGACTTATCTCTTTTCTATTAAGATATTTTAATGCACAAGCGAAAATTGTGAAGAGCCAACCGCAGGACGAAACTGATGCTCAAGCTCAGTTGAGGCGCTCATAAAATCTAATAAACATAAGTCAGTGTCTGTCATATACACGTGTGCGTCTCCGTGTGTGTGTGTGTGTGTGTGGGTGTATGTATTGTATACTGTTGTGGTTTTGGCATTTTATGAGCAAGCTGCAAAAGTTGTGTGCCGCCAGGCAGGCACAAAAATTCTCACCGTTGCTGGCTTTTATTGATACGTTGCTGGAAATTTACAACTTTAGAAGGAGGTTACTGTGGGTGTGGGGTGGGCTGGATGGAATACCGCAGGCTGCGATTTTTAATATGCATTAAAATTAATAAGAACACGTGTCGTATACCCTCAGACCTCTTTGCAGGCCATGCTATGCCCTGTGTGTGTTTTTTGCGCTCTTTCTTCTTCGTCTTCATAATTCCATTTTATCGCGCACAAATTTTTATAGCAGCGCCGCAGGCGTCGATTTTAAATAATGTCTCCACTCATCCCCCCTCCCCACCCCCGCCGACACCGACACCTCCACCTACTAAGTAGGGGTGTTCGTGCAAATAACGTGCAAGCTTCAACGTTGATTTCGACGCCATTTTGTTGGGTTGTTAATTTTACGCTCATGCGATAAGAAATTGCGACAAAAACGATGGAAAATTGCTGCGCAAACTGTGCTCGCGAAAAGCGACTTGGAATTTATGAATATGCCACTTTTGTAATGGGCCTTGTTGAGAAATTGCCCAAAATGAATTGTGTTGATTTTTTTGGCCATACTCTGGGTAAAAGTAACACGTGCGTTCAGCTTGTCAACTTGGTTGTTAGACAATCAACTTGCATTCAACTTAAGCAAAGTCAATCGAAAAAGCAAATGTCCATTTCGAATGAAATTAATTTTGACGCTGACACTTTTCTGGGTCTGTGTTCGGCTTAAGTACAGCCACTTTGCCCAAAGAAGGCAAGAAGGTAGAAAATGTAGCCAAAAGCCTTGACATGATTTTGATTAAGTTGCTGGAATTGCTTGACTTCGATTTGCCAAATACAGTCTTCCCTTTGCATGTCAATTCAAATTGGTCGACCCCCGGGTCAAGTAATTGCATGGAATGTAATAATTCGATTGCCAAAGTTCGGGTAAGCAGCAGCGACACATCGTCACCATATAATTTGATATGCCACATATATATATCTGAGGTCACACGACCACGACTATCACTACCTGTACTCAACAACCCCGAATAATGTTGCATTAGTTCAAATGCCTAGAGCCAGTTCTTTGTGGTTATGTGGCACATACGCTTATAGTTCGGCATTTGGTCACTTCTGACAAGTTAATAACCAGCGATGGCTTTGACTTGCCGCTTAATTGAAATTCACAAATGATGCGTACTTGGCCAGCTGCCAAGGGCAACTCACAGTTGAACGGGCTCAAAGAGCTTCTATTTAATATTTGCAGACGGTATTTCAATTTGCTCACAACCCAGCGAGTAGTGCACAAACATTTCTGAGCTCATTATATAAAGGGAGACAATTAGAAAATTACTTCTGGCAGCTTGCCTATGAAAATGCGAGAGCGTCTTGCGGAAACTTCGCAAAGATGCTTTAATATTAATTGAAATCAGATAATTGAAGCACATAGCTCTCATAAGAGTAACAATTGCTACGAGTGGCATAGTGAAATTGTGCAAAGGTGTGTAACAGGCAGAAGGATTAATGTAATATCCGATCACTTAACGATATATATATATATATCTTTCTTCAGTTTTTGTTAACCAAAAAGCAGCAAGGCTGCTTTGTATTTAAAGCTGCAGTCAGAGTATCTCCTAGTCGAGCTATATATATTTAATATTTAACACTTTATTATGCAGATAGTATATATTATAAAGTGAAAGAAACCAGCTGAATATAATAATTATAGGGTAGCAAATTTCATTACTATATTCCGAATTTCAGAAGGAATATTTTCTGAAAATCAGCGTTTGCACTTCAACTTTTTTGAAATGTTGTTTGAACTAAGCAATATTTCGAGGATAAAAAGAATATTTTTTTTTTAATTTAAGAGCTGTTTTCGAATTATTATATTTAGAAAGTACAACAACCTTCAGGCTGTCAGGTAAATTGCTAAAATTCATTTTTATTTCGAGTGATTAAATTTAATAATGCTGCACTCAAGCTCTCTCAGGATTTTGGCAGATAAGTGTACTTGTAAGTATAACAATAGCTTTCTTGGCAGCCAGCTTAATTAATGTGTGCGAAAGAGTATTAAATTTTCAGAAGCCCCAAGATAGCTAGCATGGCTGTCGAGCATGTATTGCGCGTTGTAAATGCGGCCATAACAAAATTTTGCCTTTTCTCTTAATCCCCACGCGAAATTTGCGGTCCGCTGATCAAAAACAAAATTAGTTGCATTACATCAACAGCAGCAGCAGCCGTGGCAGCAACAAAGGCCAACACCAACATTTGCAATAATGGCTGCGTTAGCGGAAATCCTTTCGCCTTTTAACCCCCGCCCCGCCCGCCTGACCCAACCAGGCCAACAGGCAACGCTTGGCAACGATGAACAAACATTACTCATACGCACCGTAGCCACGCTCACACGCCCACAAAAAGTAGCTACGAGTCACAGGTGGGCGTAATACAATTTCCACGCCCCAAAATTGTAGCCACAGAAAGAGCTTTCAATACACACATATATATATGTATATATATATATATATATATATATTTGTATGTATATGTATATATATGATATTTACACCCTGAACGCTGCTGTTTAACCAGCGAACAATAAAACGAAATTGAATTTTGCGCTTTTAACGGCAAAAACACACAAAAGCTATAGCCGAGGGGGTGTATGTTCAGGGGTGTTGGTGCGAAGGGGGGGGGAGGGGCAGGCATGATGTTGGGACAGCCGTTTATAATGGCACACTGGCAGGTGTGCGTATTACACACAAACACACACACACACACACACAACACATTTAATGCAGTTTTAGCCCTTGCTGCTGTAGCCACAACAACAACAAGAACATTCGCAATTACAGCAACAACAACAACAAGAACAACCGCTGCTACAACAACATTAAGCCAATTATATGGTGCACTTTTGACATTAAATTCGATTCAATTTATTTGTGCTCCCTTCTGGCCAAAAGGCTGCTGCTGCTGCTGTTGCCGCAGTTGCTGTTGCTGCAACAGAAGCAGCAGAATCAGCAACAAACGCTGCGATTTTGAAAGCAACGTTTTTGTTGTTTTTGTTGGTTGTTGTTGCGCTCGTTTGGCAGCTGGTTGGCAGCCACGTTATTGTTTTTGACGAGGAATTTAATTTCATACTCACAGACACAAGCCCCAACACACACACACACACACACACACATGGAGAACACTCCAACATTGTCGTTATTGTCTCTTTAAACACAAATTGGCGGAAATTATGCCTTAAATG
This sequence comes from Drosophila paracracens, assembly GCA_035044025.1. Taxonomy (NCBI): domain Eukaryota; kingdom Metazoa; phylum Arthropoda; class Insecta; order Diptera; family Drosophilidae; genus Drosophila; species Drosophila paracracens. The sequence continues at coordinate 3,408,945 of JAWNMN010000435.1, read as the reverse complement.
CAACCAAAATGAGTAAAAAAAAAACAATTTATTTATGTATATCATATAAAGCAAGTAAGAATAGATAGAGTTCGACTGGAAGATACCCTACATCCAACTTTCTTTGCTGATTAAGATAAATATAAATATACATATATATATATATATATAGAGATACTTCTTTCTATTGTTCAGGTGCAGACAGACAAGGTTCGCCAGTTAATTTGGATCATGAACATATTTACTCTATAAGATCAGAATTGATTCCATCTGCCTGTTCCGTACCTTGACACAACTTCATTGTCTGTTTTTTAAATCATTTTAAATAATATAAAAAATCAATTTGTCAAAGCGCACAATTTTTCAGTTGATTTATTAAATTGACCAACCGCAGACAGAAGAGCTGCAATTTTGCATTGAGCAACTGTCTTCAATAAGCCAGCCACAGATATTTGTTCTTTGTTCCAATTAAGAAGTTGTAAAAGCCAGAGAAATAATAATATTTTTAAATTGTCTTTATTGGCTGACATATTGTATATATGTGTGGAAATTGCAGCGATTGCGTTCGGTGAAATAAGTCATGTGAAAAATAAGTCAGAATAATTTGAGGATATTATGAAGTATATATAAATGTTGAAAGAAGACATGGAATATATGTTATATGTAAGTATTTAAATTAATTTATATAACTGATTAATAGTCTACAATTCTTTCGTTATTCAATCTATATTTATAACTGCGTGACTAAAATAAATCGAAGTAGCCTTGATATTAATTCTACAGCTTTAGAAATGTTATATTTTTTTTTTGGCACTTCTTAAGATAAATCTTTCTATAAATATGTCTTTTAAAGAGATAACAAAGCCTACAGCTTGAGACATATTGTTCTTAATTGTTATTTTTGTGGCGCCTCTGTTAGTGTTATCAGACTTATTGCCGCAATTCGCATTAAGTTTTTTTCAACGATCAACACTGCCCCATTTGAGTGGATATCCATTTGGCCAACTGCTGCCGCAGGACATACAAGCAAATAAAATTGCAAAAATTTATGGTTTCTATTATGCAAGCCCACTGTCTGCATATTTTCATATGTCACTCTCATTCAGAGTCCCTTTCCATGCCCCATTCCCATGCCCCATTGTTATGGCTGTTCGTGTTGTAGTTGTTGCTGTTGCCACTGACTTAATGGCAGACGACATTGTGAACATAATGCTGACATAATAATATTTTTGATGCTGCCATGATCTGCATGACAACATAGCATCACCACCACCAACCATCCACCCACCATCAGCACCACTCAGACTTCCACTATAAAATGACTCGCAGCTGACTGACTGACTGACTGACTGAATGAGTGTGTCTGAGATGAGACTGCCTTACAATTTGTCTGCGCCATTACTCACAGTTGCAATCTGTACCAACACAAACAAACAAACAAACACACACACACATACACCACCTAGCAACATACACATTGGGTTGCCATTGCAATTTTCTGCAGCTTCAATAAATTCCATTGCGAATGCATTTTTATCGAAAAATATTTTTCTGCTATTTTGGTGCTGAATGGCAGCAAATCAGCAAATGACGTAGATGAGCAGAGTAACTGAAGAAGTCAGAATTTTAGCACACACACACACACTCACACACACACACTCACACACACACACTAAAATACATTTTATTTAGAATTCAAAATTTTTGCAAATTCCGTTTAAAAACGCACCTGGTTTTTTTTGTGCCATTTTTGTAGCACGTTGCAAGTTGCACGTAGTTCAGTTTTGTTTTTTCAATATCCTGCAGCATTTTTGCTGATAACACTGAACGCTTCACACCTCAGTGGAAAGGTGCAGCAGAATCGAGCATTTGATTTATGAAATGTGTAAATTTAAAATAAACCAGAAATTGCGAATAAAATTTCTAGTATTTATTGCCAGTATTTATAAATAACGTGGCCAAAACTTTAAGTGAGGGGTGAAGGGTAAACTGACCAGGTACTTTTGTGTTGTTGCACATGCCACAGATTAAAACAATTAAAAATTAATTTAATATGATGAGGTTTGTTTGAAATAAATAGAAGTTCCATCAAACGGAAAAATATCGATATTTATTTTGAAAACAAAACACAAATTTGAAAATTTTGTAATATGCAGAATTGAGTATAAAGAAATTGCAAATTTAAATCTTAATTTATTTATTATGTAATAAGTACAGAGAATAATAAATTTCTTTAACAGCTTCAACTATCTTTGCACATAATTCTTTTAAAAAACAAATATTAATATAATTATGAATTAATTGTGTATTTTGCCACTTATTAATTATCAATTGATGATAAAGAGATAATAATATAATGTATGTAAGCATTGAATGTGGTAAATTAAAATAATTAATTATGGAATAATTTTGTGCATTGTGTATTCTGTACAAATATTTGAGTTCGTTTTTGTGCAAGCGAAATGAATTATTATTGCATTATTCAACAATTATTCATTTAAATCTTAAATCCCTGTTGAAATATGTTTGAATTAATACTTATATATATATATATATATTATATCGTCACATTGATTAATATCGAAGAGCTGGTCAAGTTAAGTTAAGTTGCTCTCAAAGACAAGTAATAAAAATAAGGCTTGATTTGAAACTGCTTTTGACTCTTCATTTTTCCACGGTATTTACAACAAAACCAATATTTCAAATGCAATTTATTGATATGGGAGTTTGTGTGGCATGCTCGAAATATCAGCACGAATGGTATTTAATATGGTTGCCCATAAATAAATATATATACATAGTATATGCATAAAAATCTATAGAATTCTTGTCCGTCAAGATTAGAAAATATTTGAAGCTAAAACCAAAGGATAAGTTCAAATGGTTGCCAACCAACAAAAAGTCCTTGTCAGCCCAATAGCTGTAGATGAGTGTGTGCAGACGAGCATGTGTGTGTGGGGGGGGGGGGGGGGCTGGGTGTATTGAAGCGCATGTGTGCGTGCCTGCATGTGATGATATGCTTGTGATTGGAGCACGAAAGCGAGAAGTATGATGATGTTGATGACGACAACAACGATGAGGACGATGACGCCGACGATGACGATGACGACACAAGCAGATACTAAGGGTTGTGGATGGTAGTGCATAGTTGGGATAGGGGTCAGGGGTAGGGGTGTCATAAGCAACAGACATGTTGCACATGCACCAGAGCATAACTACCCGTAACAGCAACATGCGAAAAATGTACACATTCACATAGCTGTGTATATGTTTCTCTCTCTTTCTCTCTCTCTCTCTCCCTCTCTCTCTCTCTCTCTGTGTGTGCATGTGTGTGTGTAAAGCGAAAAGTCAGCCAAGGAACGGAGAGGGGCGCAGAGGAGCCACAAGCTGCAGCAAGAGCTGTGGGCAGCCTGTGCTAGTAGCCAGCAAGTCTCTGCATATTTTAACTCCCACAGGAAAAATTTCACAAGATGGCTTGACGAACTTACATACACTTAACAAAAAAACTGTGGTTTATTTTGTGCACAAATCAAGTGGAAAAAAATCGAAAAGCAGCAAATTAAATTCTATTATTGAAATACCCAGAAATCTTAAGTTGGCTAGAGAGCATAATTACTTGCTGTCAAGAGCTTATTCACTGTCCATGTTTGGCAACTATATATTATAATTTCCTCATTTAATTTATATAAAACGGATTAGTGATTTTTCTGCCAGTGTAACAATCAGACATGGCAGAGGGAAAGGAGGTGACACTGGATTGGCAGCGTAACGAACAACTGTGACCAAACAATGTTAAGGCTTTGATGAACCTTAAAAGACAACAACAAGAGTAGAAATATGACAAAATGCTACAGAGATCGACAGAGACAGAAGGAGAGAGAGAGAGAGAGGAAGAGAGACAGGGAGAGACAAGTGCATTGCAAAGTGTTCTCTAGCTAACCCAGAGCAACAGCAACGGGGCGTATGAGTGTTAAAAATTGTGCACTATGGATGAATTGAAGTTCCAATGGGGCAAATGGAAGAAGAGTGCATATGTGTGTGTGACTGTGTGTGTGTGTGTGAGTGCTTGCTCTCATCACTTCAAGCAAATGGAGATGAATGTGACGTCTGTGCTGTTGGGAAAATACTCAAAATGAAAAGGGAGTGAGAAAGCGAATATAGATTGGCATATTTTATGCATGCTTTTGCCACACAAGAGTTGCACACACACACACAAAGAGATTGCCCAGGTATGTGTGCTTGCCTCAGGAGCAATCAGCAACTTCACAGTTTGCGGTTGCAACCAGTTTTTGGCCATTGGCCATTGAATAACTTTGAAGCGTTGCTCACTGCCCATTTTTCCATTAATTGTTTATTGCATTTGCATTTGTTGACCAACTAATGTCGAAACCAACAACAACAACAATTGCAAACAGTTGTATTAATTTATTGCTTTGTTCGTAGCCACATCTGAAATCCGTTTAAGGCCCTTATGGTTTTGACGGATTAAGGAGTGCATTTTGCATGAATGCAATCTGATAAATTATTGAATGATCAATTATTCACACACCAATTTAAATATGTAAATACCAACTACTAGTTTAGTTTAATTCACAAATATTTCCAACATTGATTTATCCTTTTTTTTGGGCTAAGCAAACCATAAAAGTACATAAATTAAGAGTGTGCTTGATTGTTGCACATGCTGTTATTTGGATTTTAGAGTTCTATTTATGCAGATTTATTTGTTAAATACAGTCACATATGCTAATATGTATGTATAAAATATAAACTATATGGAAGTATTATATTGATTTAATCAAAAACATACATCGATTATTTTATATTTTTGAACCGAGCTAGAAAAATATTTTCCAATGAATATAGATGATATGCCATAACGTATTCAGAACCTTATCTCTGTATATATATATTTCATATTTTTCTAGAATATCTGAGAGGCATTTGAATATTAAGATATAAAAAAGTTGATTTTTATCTGTTAAGTTTTCGCCCTTATGTGAATTCGAATTCAATTTGAAAAATATGAAATTGATGTTTTCCTGCCAGTCACCTAAAAACGTATTTTTATTATTCACAAAAAAAAAATCATGATATTTTCACAAAATTTATGTTGTTGACTGGCGAGGCGATAGTGTCCATCAAAATAGATGTATCAATATGCAAATGACAAGTGCCCCAAAAAAGTATGCAGCACATTTTTGATTTTGCCTTTAGTTGCATGTTGTTAAATTGTTGAACGGCTTTTGGCATTTAGATTTATGCTACGGCTTTTGCGATGTTTTGCATACCAACTAGGCTTGTCAGCCAAATGGACATGCTGGTCAAAAAGTTTTTGCCTATCGCTTTAATTAATTAATAAAATCTACAACTAGATAGAGAGAGATAGAGAGAGCGGGAGAGAGAGAGAGAGAGAGAACGGAAGAGATTTGGACAATTGCAGGCAAAGTTGAGTAAAAGTTGTCCCAGCCAAAAATAAAGTTGTTTTAAACAAAATTTTTTTTTTACTGCATGTTTTTGTTGTTTGATATGCGAGTGAAATTCTCATTCACTTGTCAAACTGTGAATTGGCAAAAGATTGTCATAACACTGGGAGCGAGATAGAGTGAGGTGAAGAGAGAGAGAGAGAGGGGGAAGATAGAGAGACAGTCATTTGCTTGGGATATTTTATTGCACTTGAAAAGTTTCGTATGAAATGTGCATGGCTCGAAGGCAGCCTGTAAATGGCTGCAAGCAATAAGGATATGTTGCATGGCTGTCGTGCTTTCTTGCCGCATCCCATCAGCCCATCTCTGACTGCTTGGCGAGTTAACTGTAATCCGATTAATAACGGTAAACACTTGTAAAGGAATGCGTATGCGAATGCTGCTGTTGGTGTGGGTTGGTTGATTGAAAAACTGCAGCTGCCACTTGCACTGTACAAAGAAGTCAAGCACAGACAAACCCACACACACACATGTATATATACACACACACACACATGCACATAACCACACACCCTCATCAATTCACACTCGGACAAGGCCAAGCCAGGTAGATTAAATTGCATTTTGAAGTTGAATTATTGACAACGGAAATTGATGTCATTGACTCGTTGCAACTGCCACTGCAACTGCCACATGCCACACACTGTGCGACACGAGCTCGTACGTTCAGCTGATTGTGATTAGTCTTTTGTGCGACTCCAAAGTTGTACAGCTTGATTGATTTATGTGTGTGAGTGTGGCACACGACTGCTTTATCCTTATGAATATAGCACTGACACACAGTATTGAGTCTGTTTTCGAGTGGATTTATTCGGTTTGTTGCACACGTTGATCTCTCTTGTTTGGCAGTTAAATGAGTTAAACGATGACTGCTGCCCACTCACAGCAGGCGCCAATTTAAGCAGCTGACAGATTTTGGTAATATTTCATAAATATATTTTTATCAAATATTCAAACAATTTTAATAAAATTTATCCTTCAACTGTCAGTGGTAAATTGTGTAAATTTTGTATAAATATTGAAATATACCCTTTGGCAGATAGCTCAATTTTATATAGCAATATTATGTGTATATATTTGTTAGTTTAGTTCACGAATAAATCACTCGTGTTTCCTTTGAATCCATTTCAATCATTTTTATCATTTGGTTAGTCAAACTCAATTGATGCATTATGATAAATATTCATTAAGCTATCCATGCCGTGTTCCATCATGTGTATCGGTGCATTCCAAATTTAATGCATATGCGTTTGAGTGCATTCAAATGGCTGTTGATATAGTTAAAATACGTGTATCTATATCCCTAAAGCCAGGTAGCAGGCAAATCTCGTGTGCAAACATTTGCCAATGGGCGGGGCAATGAGGCGTATGCGTGTTGTTGATTTAATGCCAAACCCATTTCACTAAAAAATGAAGAGATGAGTATGGCACAGCTCGAAGTGAGTGTGCGTGTGTTTGTGTGTATGCGTTCGTGTGTGTGTGGCTTTGCTGTCAGTTCGTTGACAATTTGCTTGTTGGTTTGGGTCAATTGATAATTTTAATTAAGCGCTAACACTTTAATTTATTATTATTATGTTGATGTTGCCAGCTAATCGAGCAACGCGTGTATGAGTGATGTGGCATTAGCCTGTCAACCCAACCAGTCAATCAAAGTGCACATATTGTTGCCACAGCCCCCTCCCCCCCACTCCTCAATGCCCCAACTCGACAACTTTGAGCAGCAATAAAGAGCCCATGGGCAATTTTAATATGCAGCTATTTAATTTTATGAATTATTGATGCATGTTTAGCGGGAATGTCGTCACTTCACACACACGTATCGATGTGTGTGTTCTTGTGTGAGTGTGCGTGTGTGTGCGTATCGGCAATCAGGCCAAGGGGCATTTTATATTGCATTGAACACTATTTTATATAGACATATATATAGTATATACACTTATTTGCGGTTGATTTATGCGGTCGCTCTACTATTTACACACCCATTGTGTGTATGCTCTGTCTCTCTCTCCCCCACCTCTCCCTCTCTTTCACGTTTGTATAGCTGCCGCAGTTCATTTTAATTAATAATTTCTTTTTGTTGTAACTCACATTCCATAAAGCACATCGGAAATTTACTGCTCGACTTACCTGCAATGAAATGGAATAAGAGAGAAATTCTGATTTAGTATAAATCAAACATTTTTCATTTCAATAATGTTGATTTTTTTAATTCAAATCCAAGCTCCACAGCTGACTGAATCTCTCCCTGCAGACAAATCCACATCAAAACAATCGGAGTATATAGAGAAAAAATATATAAAAACAAAATACATAAATTTAAAAAAATAGGTCACCAAATGATAAAGAATTAAATATTATATATTTATCTTTGCAAAATTATGTTAGAGCAACGAACAAGTCTCTAAAATTAGCCAAACCAACCAAATTGCCAGTGTTTTCATCGTATTTTCTAATGAAAGCAACACAAATTGCATTTCACACTTAATTTTTTGATGCATTTAAGCTTTGAACTATGACACATACGAAACGGTTGACCCCCCAACGAAAACAATATCGAGCAAAAAAAATATCAAAATTAAATTTTCAATTTCAATCAGCGTCAGCTTGGACCCGTCTCTGGTGAATACTGCACAAAAGTGTCCCTTTTTTTATTTTTATCCCTATGTGTGAAATTTAATATTTGTGTTGCCAGTTACAAACACACACACTCACACAACACACGCGCACACACACGCACACACACACGCGCACACATTGTGCTACAAGAGCAATGCGCGTTGAGTAAATAAGCAGAGGCAAAAGGCAAAAAGGATCCGAAAGGAAAATTGAGCGCCGAGTCTTGGCGGCTTAGCGAGCAAAATCAATGACACAATAAATATTTGTGCAGCGCTTAAGCGTCGAGTGTTTAAGGCTGTGCGCAACAAGAGAACTATGCTCCCTCATAGCCCGATATGCTATATACATCTATATATAAATATATATATATATATATATATATAAATATACCCTACATACGTGGCCTTGTATCTCATATTGCAGCTGCTTGCAGGCGCTTTAAAAACGGAGTCTGAATATGGATTTAAGTGCCGGCAACTGCTACTAAGCACATACACACACACATGCACACACAACGCATACATGGATATCTATGGTTGTGTCAGGCTGTAAGCCATCTTGGATATGGAGCGCTCGCTTATTTGAAGTTTATTTCTTCGTTAGTCTGCTTTTTATTCGCCAAAGTTTCTTCTTTATTTTTATATATGTTTTTTTTCCTTCTTTTTTTTGGCTGTCTTGCAAAATTTAAGTGTGTCATGACATAGGTATCAGCATGTGTGTGTGTGTGTGTGGCAGTAGCGCGCATGTTTATTGCACTTTGGGGAATATCACTCCTGACCCAACCCGATTCCCCACATTTTGCACATCAAGTCAAAGCCCAACCGAACCCAATTCGACTCGACTTGGTTTGCTTCTCTGAGGCAAAACGTCGCTTAATGTGGCAGAAAAATGTGTAAATTACGTCGAAGCAGAGCGCTATCTATGTGTGTGTGTGTGTGTGTGTGTGAGTGTTTGTCCCTGAAATAAATTGAAAAATGTAGCGCATTGTAAAAACGAAGAAAAGTGCTGCAAATTAAATAAAAACGGCAAATGGCAAGAGATACGAGTTGATGTTTTGTGCGCAATGAGCACAATGTTACAAATTTATATGTTGTCTCCTCAACTTCAATGTGAGGTTTATGTTTTCTGTTGGGTAAGGTTCTCTAGAGAGATAACACATCTAAACATGGCTTAGTCCTTCCGCTGCCCTTGCTAGATCTTACTCCACTTTTTATTTACGATAGGTTTTGGTTAATCTCTTAGACTAAATTAGCCACTGATGTCTAAATATCTTGTTCAAATTCTATTTAAGTTGACATATTTGAATTATTTTCTTTTATATATGTATATAATAATTTTAATTAGGGTTGATTTCTACATAGAATAGTTATTGGTTTACCTTCTAGAATAAATCAAATAAATTATTTTTATGAATTATATTTTATGTGATGTATTTGCAACAAAATTCCTTTTGCCACTAAACTTTTGTCAAATCTTGAATTGCTAAATTTGAATTTAATTATTTGATATTTGAATTTTTAAGAGACAATTTAACAAAGTCTGTAAATTTCAAATCCTTTTTTTCTTTATGTCATATATTTCATAAATAACTACAATTAAATTCGAATTTCATAACTTAAGATTAGCATTTACAGAGACACATTAAAAAGATTGTTTCTTCGTCTATTTTGACTTAAGAGCGGGTGCATACATGTGACTAATGTGAGGAAATACAATGTATGGCGAAAATCTGTGCTCCCTTTTGTGGAAAAACAATGAGCTGTAGGGCAAGCACATTTGATGGCAGCATAAAAGTGATTGCATTGTTGCAAATGTTGCAATCGAATGAGCACCGAAGGAAAAACAAAAAAGAGGAAAAACAGAAAAAGCAGGGGAATCAACACAAATCAGTGCCAAAAAATTTCAAGTAATAACTCAAAAGTCGTCTCATTGTATTCTCATTTTTATACTCATTTTTATTGCTCATCATGCGCAGTGCGGTTGGCTGCCCGGTCTATAAATATATCGTATTTTTTATCTGTTTTTATGTGCTTCGCGTATTTCCGTATTTCCGTATTTGTTTTTCGCCAAACAAACCCCCCACATTGCAAATCCGCCCACAAATCGCCGCATTGTAGTTTTTGTGTGTTTCGGCAAGGAAGGCACAAATATCATGCGCGAAAAATCAGAATGTTGTTTATGTGATTTATGCGCTAGTGTGGCAAGTTGCAAGGTGGGTGCGGCTCGAGTAGCAGGTATCACCCGGTTGAGCTGTCAGTGTTGCCCCTTTAGGTCGTTTACAAAATAAAACATGTGAAAAGTGTTTGAGCCAAATGAAATGCGCATAAAGCACCCAACACGACCGACGTGTTACCGCTGCAAATAGGGAAAGTGTATGGGGAAAGGGGCGTGGCAGCAGGTGGTCCTTGCTGGAGTGCATTTGTAACCCACTGACAAGCTGAATTCAAATTCCCACTGAGCGTCCTGGAGCGCATTACAAACACTCTCATAAATAAACATACAATTGCAGAGCATTGCAAAATTGTAAAAATGTGAAAATTTTGCTGTTTCGCTTTTTACACCAGCTTCAAAAATTTAAACCCTCAACCAAGTGGCATCCACTCGACGCTTATATTTTAATTACAAGTTTCTTTTTTCCTTTTTTTTTTTTTTGTGCTGTTTTCTGTTTATTTTTTTGCACCCTCAACTTTCTGTCAATCAATAGCAGGGCGCAAAAGTTTTTCAATTTTGCAGCAACAAATAGCTAACAATGGCTTTTTATATACTTCTACTATGCTATAGTATGGCCGATTCAATCAATATGGCACACAATTGGTCCATTCACACGCCCATTTGGCAGCTGCGTGGGCGGAGCGGGGTTGTGGGGGGGATTGTGCGATTCCAGTTTAGAGTCAGTCGATTCGTGTCCTGTTCTGTCCTGTCCAGTTCAGTCCAGTTCAGTTGAGCTCAGTTCAGTTGGGCAAACTTTTGCTAACAAAAAATTAATTTAAAAACTTATTTCAATATCAAAGTGGGCCCAAAAGCGAGCCAAAAGCCACGCCCCCCACAACGTAATCGCTAAAGAGCGTGTAGCTTTTTAATAAGATTAAATGAAAATGTCGTAAACGTTTTTCCTTTTCGCTTTTGCGCTTCACCAAGTGTGCACAAGAAAATGGCTTTGAAAAAACTGAAAAAAGAGGAAAACTGTGTGTGAAAATCGCCATCATGAGGCGTGAGCTATCTATCTTTATCTTTCGCTTTCTTTTTAAGTCAATAATTTTCTCTTAATTTTCTATAGACAAGTTGGTCGAGCGTTGAAAACTAAGGCCAAATGACTATGGTAATATCATTGAAAAATTTGAAAATTAAAATAAATTGCATATAAATTTCATCTTTATAAAGTTTACTTTACTAAGGTATTGACAACTATTTATGTTCAGTGTATTATCAGGCCCACAACAAATTTTATTTTGCTTATGTTTCCAAACTATTTTTAGAGTCAAATATCATTCGCGAACAACTAGAATATCAATCAAAACATGGCTAATTTTTCAGTTGAGTACTTTCGCTACTTTATTATTTATTTTGTTTTGGAACGGCTTTCAATACACAATTTAATTTATTTTGTTTATGTGCCAAAACTATTTTTAGAGTCACTCGCTTGCACAAAAATCATTGGCGAAAAATTGGAAAATACCAATCAGTTTTTTCAGTTGAATACTTTCCCCACTATAACACTAATTTTAGTTTGGAACAGCATTCATTTATTTTATTTTTTTTGAGTCAATCGAGTCGTTTTTTCCAGTTTAATTATTTACATATTTTATTTATATAGAGAAAGCTAATAATAATATTATTTTAAGTATGACACTTTTGGAAATAAATAGTTTGAAAGTTGAAATGTGAGTTTTGTTGACACTACGACTGACAGCCAAAGTAGTGTGTGGAAAAGCAACCAAATACACACACAACCATACACATATACAACCATACACATATACAACCATAAACACTTACAACCATAAACACATACAACCATATACACATCCACCCATACAAACACACACATTCATTTTATCAATCAGAGAAACACATGCGTCCTCACTGATTAACGCCCTTTCAATGAAACAATGCAAATGCAACACTCTAACAGCTTAATCACACATTGATGACATTAATGAAATGAGGAGGACACAGAAGAAACAGAGCAAACAGCAAACAATGCTGAATGAGACTCGATGCAGAAGAAACATGGAAAGTCAAGCTTAATTGGGCAAGTAAAATGGACTCGAAGACAGTTATTTACAATGCCAAAAACACACAACAAGCGAAGTAGTGTGTGAAGGGTGTGTGTTAGTTTGAGTGTGTGTAAATGTGTATGTGCGCGTGTGTGTGTGCATCTGTAGCCAATAACACTAATTCTCAAGAAAGCAAAGAAAACTGTTGCCCCACCTTCCAATTGAGTAGCAGGATAAGAGACGAGAACTGCAGAACATGCCACATGGCTGCAAAGTATTGCTACACTAAATAGTTGCGTCAAGGAGGCGGTGTGCGAATGGGCGTGGCACATACAAGAAGCTTGCAAAAGAAATGCTGGATATTATTTAAAGTGTGGCGGGGCAAGCAGTGGGGAGGGGGTTACATAAAAGTTGAGCGCTTGGGTGTACACGGAAAGCAACTCTTACCACGTCGCACCATTGACTGTTAATGTGTAGCAGCAATTGTTGTTTGTTGTTGTTGCTGCACTTTCCACACACTCAAACACACATACACACACACATACACACACACTCTCGAGAGCGTGCACATTTTTGGCATAATACAACAATAGATTTGAGACATGCGTCATTATCAACATCGTCGACAGTGGCAGGTTGCCCCTTCAAACGTCAGCATGCACTTACTTAGTGTTGCTGTTGCTGTTGCACTTGATGCAAGTCTTGCAACACTTGTGTCATTCAATTCAATGACACTCATTCATTCAACGTTTTGCAACTCAGATGAAATAGCTATTGAAGCATCATTAGCTGCAAGCTTTTAGTGTGTGGTTGCTGTTTTGCTCCCCCTTTTTCAATAGTTGCAACCGACAACGCTGCGTATGAGTAATGTATGCTTGCCATTAACATTAATTTGTGATGCACTCCATGCGATGGGAAAGAGAGTGAGAGTGAGAATGAGAGTGAGAATGTCATTGAGATAGAGATAAGGGAAAATGAATGTTATTCTTATTTCCATGTCACATTCTCCAACCTTTTTCATTGCTTATTAAAACACTTTATTTTCAGCTATTTAGAATTCCTACATAACGAATCTGATTATTACGCAGACAAATTATGATCCCTATTGCATTATATACATTTTTATTATTAATAGAAATATTTGAACAAACTGCCTACAACTATTTTAGACCATAAACAGTTTTTGCATTCAGTGCGTAAAATCTTATTGCTTATTATTTATTATGAACTTAAATATTATATTAAGAATTTATATCGAAAATGTGTATAAGAACATAGAACACAGAATGTCTAATCTTACAATGATAAGATGGTGGAAGAGGACTCTTATCTAGAAAAGATATAATGACATAAGACAGACGCGTACCGTTCCTGACTGTCTTACAACTATAAATTAGAAGAGTTCTCATAAATAGAATAATGAGTCTAGACGCACTTACAGCAGCGAATGTGTTCCCAGATAAAGTCATAAGAATTTAGAATTATTCAATAAATCAGTCTGCTTTTTTTACATCGTTGTTTATTTTATGTGGCATGTCTGCAGCTTTTATAGTGCGTCTTTTAAAAGGTTTGAGCTGCGTACTTGATTTGGAAATTTAATTTAAATTAAACACGTTCAGGTATTGTCTTATCTCTGATTTCTATTCGCTCTCTCTTTCTTCTACTATTCCCTTTTCTTATTAGCATTTTCTGTTTCTGTTTATATCTTGCAATAAATGTTGAACGATTTTATGTTTTAACAAACACAGTTCTTTTGTCACATTTTGATTTGTAACTTAACTGTTTCATTTTTATTTTATATATTAATATTAAACTTGCATTGCATTTAGTCTAAATAAAATATTAATTTTAGTGCTTACATTTTTTTTACTTTCGCCCTTTAAATATATTAATATAATTAAAATACTAAATTCAAAACTTTGCATATTTAAATATTTTACATATTTTTTTACATCTCTCGTCTCACTTTCAATGTTTTTACGAGTTTTTTCTTTGTTTGAAATTGTAAAAAATTGTATTAGGCATGCGCTTAAAAATATAACTCATACGCCATGCGGTGCAAAATGTAAGTTGCACAGCACGCAAATAAAAAGAACACAGTTGAAAGTGGTGCAGAGCATGCTCGTTTTCAATAAAGCAACACACGACTGCTGAAGTCTGCAAACTTGGCAGGATCGAAAGGACCAAATCGGACCCAAATGCGTTGGCATATATTTTGGTCGGTTTCAGTAGACATTGTTGTTGTTGCTTTTGTTATTGTTGTTGTTGTTGCAACATTATCACGTACGTTAATGCGACAAAAGCGCAACGAGGAGCAAAATGTTTTGAGAATTTACTTGGCTACCGCCAGCTTCTTTCTTTGCTTCGATGGGTATGGCTTTACAATGTGTGTGAGTGTGTGTGTGTGTGTTTGTGTGTGCCGATGTGTGTGCGAGCTGAGGTCTTGCTCCTGGCTGAGGCCTTGGTTTATTTGCATTCCGCGTGCCACATCCGCTGCCGTTTCCTGGCGTTACTTAAAGCGTAAAATACTTTTCCGCTGCTCGACTTACATAAGGGAGTAAAAGAGCAGCTGCTGCTGCTGTTCGAGTGTGGGGAAAATTGTTGAAAATTATATTTGATGCGCGTGCCACACACACACACACATACGTGGCGTATACGTATTTTTGTGTTGTGCTGCTTAAATATTGCCAAAACAGGCGACACAACATTCTAAACCTCAACTCGGTAATGCAGAACAAAACTCCCACTCTCTCTCTCTCTCTCTCTCTCTTACTCAGTGCTCAGGTGTCGTCAAAGGGCGGAGAGGGCATCTGTGGCTGTGGCAATTGCGGCTGCCGCATGTCAAACACACACAGTCAACAAAAAACGCAGTCGCCGTCAACGTTTTGCGTCGAGTTGATGTGTTTATACATTTCGCGAAATGACAGAAATTGAATAAAATTTATGCAACGCTCGACGCGACGCCTCCACCACAATGTCAGCCTGCGTCCACACGAACGTGCCACCACACAGCAAAGCAAAATTCGAGAAAGCCCAAAAAGTATGCGTAGACGACGGATTCGAGGTTGGCAAGGGGAAGGGGCAGCGATATTACCACAATTCGCAAATGAAATATATGCGAAGGTCATTTGATGTTGGGCCGCTGAAATGTGGCATTTAAATGCATAACAGATTGCATGCAACTTTTGAAATATTCACAATTTATGCAACACTGAACAGTTGACCGAAGTGAGGGCGGCGAGGGAGTGGCAGAGAGGAGACTTTGAAAAATATAATAAACAAGCGAAGCTCGCATAGCTTGTGGCAACTCCTCGAATAGCAAGTTAGCCACTAGAAAATTGTGTCCGTTGTTTTACATCATTATACGTAATATTTTTGCTTTATATTCAACTGGCAATTTTACATCATTTTACATAATATTTTGTATATCACATCCAACAGAGAAAAGCTGTTTGTAGAGCGAAACCTAAGCAAACCCTCACTTTAAGTTAGTTTCTTTGGCTAGACTGTCTTCGACTTGTCGCTAATTTAAAGCTGCCCCAACTTAAGAGCGTCAAGTAAAGCCTTATGTGGCTTCCAGCCGTTTCAATTTGCAGTGGCTTCGTGGGTGGTGTGGGTGCTTTGGTGCGACATCAAGTGGTGCGGCAGCAACGCCAAGTCTTTTGGCCGCACAATGCAGAATTTTATGGTGCCGTCGTTTGGTTTATTGTTGCTTCAAAAAATATGCATTTTGCGTTGGCTTTAATTTTATTTTTCGCCTTTGTTGTTATTGTTGGTATTTTTATGATTATTTTTTATGGCAAACTTTTAACAGTCAAGCCAAGGCAGCAAGGGCATCACAATTTTTGCTCAACAAGGATAGCGGAACAAAAGGCGTCCGTTGGTCGTCATGGCTTCTGGCTGCAAACTGAGCGAGAGAGAACTGTGACATGGTACAGCGACCATGTCATATAGCTTCACTTTGCTGCTGATGTTGTCGTTGTTGTGGCTGCCACTTTTGTCGCTGATGCTGTTGCTGCTGCTGCTGCTGGTGCTGGTGCTGATTTTGCTTTTGTTGGTGAAGCCATGCCACAATTGGTTGCCAGCTAAGCTCAGCGTCGCAGCTTTTAAATATTGTCCTCAGTTTGCTGCTGCCGGCGACCGCATGCCACAAACGCTTAAATCAAATTAACGCATCTTGACTGCAACAACAAAACAATAACAGCAACAACAATAAGAACAACACGTTGACAATAGCCAAACTTGCGGCATTTGCTGGTGCATAGTTTATGCTTCGCTCACAATGCCAGCGACTAAACTAAAGCTGACTAACCCAACTATACACTGAGAGAAATATGTCGAACTTTAGCTCAGTTTTTAATGAGATTTTAAACAAACATTAATATTTGTATTCCACATTTAAAGTAAGTTTAATTTTGACTTTTTGCTTGAAATAAAAATCGACTTTAGTTATTTCAATTGCTTGGTTTTTTCGCTTCTTGTAAATAGTTTTGCTTAAAAAAGGAGAGATTGACTAAGGTTGAATCTCGATGTTCAATTAAACGGCGACTGTCTTAACTGGAGCCGGACCAACCCATCAGGAATGGCCAGATTAATGGGGGGGACAAAGTCATCTTTAATCTCACACTAAAATAACCGCTGGCCATAAATTTCAATTATGCTGATTTCAGAGAGAAAGAGCGCAATCCTTTGAAGTGTGTGCTGAGCGCTGAGTGCGAGTCCTGCCATCTATTGCACATTCATTAAAGCTGGCCCATGAAGCAGCTGCCTGCCTACATTGTCCTCTGGCGAGGACACTGGCATTGTATGACAACATGTGTCGCTATGCGGCGGCTGCTGTGGAAAGTAACGGCACGTTGCGGAGCCTGCCATGTTGTGTTGAGGATATTGCTAAACAGGATTTCCAGGCTACAAGGCATTTAACAAAATGTTGCAAAAGAAATGCCAACAAAAACAACAAGTGTAACAACTAAACAAATGCAGGCGACAGCAGCACTCAGCAGTCGTTGCAGTTGCACAGTGGTTGCAGCTGCAACAGAATACATATGAATAAATAATAACAATCGTATTTATGGCAAAAACTAGCTTAGATCTTTATACACTTAGAAAACACGACATTTGAAATATAACCAAATCATCTTATAATTCGAAAAGCATATTTCTAAAAAGTTTGTATTTCCCTTCTCAATTCCAGGGTGTATTTTTCTAAGTCTCAGAAAATATTATGTCTAATTTCAAAGTTGCTTTTTTTAATTTAATTAATACACAAGATTAGTAGATTATAATTTTACACATCCAAATATTTTGGATAGTTTTTCAAATAATTTCATTTAATTTAAAATAAATGTATGTAGCTAATGAATTTTATTATTCTTTATTTTATTCTTCAAAAAACCTATTGGTTTTGGAAATTTACAGCTTAGAAAACATTTCGAATTATGAAAAGGAATTAATAAATTATTTCTAAAAACAATAAAAATGTTAAGATCGACTTTCCAACTTTTAGATCGATTTTTTTTTTTTTTGTGAGTGTAGTGTTGTTTCTCAGTTTCAAAATACAATCTCTTTTAATCAGAGAATACGAATCATTCTCAATCTGAGAATAATTCGCCTTTTGCGCTTAGAGAGGAAAGCTTATTGCTAAGCGCGACTCTTAACGACGGCTTCATATTGGCCATAAATTAGCATTTGGCTCACAAATCTGCTAGTGCGGATTGTGTGGATTGTGGCCCACTGTTGCATAAGGCAAATAAGGCAAATGCATTTCGCAAAGCCAGCAGTGACTGGCTGGTGGGCGTGGCAACGAGTCAGTTGAAGTTGTAATAACAGCAGCAGCACATTTCAAATGCAAATGTGTTTGTGGTGTAAATGCAGTTTTACAAAATATTATATAAGCGATGTTAGAACGACATACGAGTGTGGGGAAGCAAGGGGTTAGGGGGGGGAGGGTGGAATGATAAGGCTCGGTATGTCGGCTACACTATGTGCATAAAATTTGCAGGATTTACATTTTAAAAACGCACAAAAAGCAGACAGACGATGCAGGGGGGGAGGTGGAGTGTAAGAAGCGACGTGCTGTAGCTATTGTTGTTGTTGTCGTTGAGCTGGTTTTGGCCAAATGTGGTTTTAAAGCTTTGCGCCAGCAAAATAGCAAACGGCGACTGCGCGAAGACATTTGCCAAGCAATGCAATTTGACTAAGTGCGTTTAGCTGGAAGAGGGGGGAATGAGGAGGGGGTTGTCAAGCTAGTGCTGCAAATGAAAATAAATGCACATATATATATGTATATGTGAATTAATGTGTGTGTGGTTGTGCGTGTGTGTGTGTGTGTTTATGTCTGTGGGCAATCAGTGCAAAGCGTTTGTCGGCTTAAGGCCTCTAGACCCGCAACGTTGCCTACTTTGTGGCGTCGCTTGTTAGCAGCGACGTGGCAACTCTGGCAACTTGTTGGCCAACTCTGGCAGAGCTGGTAGAGCTAGTAGTGCTGGCAGAACTGCCAACTGGCAACTGGCAGTTGGCACTTGGCACATGTCTGCATAACTCTACGACTGTCCAGGCCTCGTTTTATAACGAGCTTTAGGCATTTAGATAAATTTCAAAGCTGATTTGCTAAAGCAGCCTGGCGCTGGGGGCAGTGGGCTTTGCGGCACGCCCATTAAGCGTTAAGTGTGCAGATAGAGCAAGAGGAAAACTAACCACATGAAAGTCGCTTCTAGTAGCAAATACATACAAATGCACATGTGCAACATGACAAGCTGAAATTGAGTGCAGGCACAGCGAGGAGCAGAGAGAGGAAGGCAACCCGCAGGAGATATACATAGACACAGACAGATACCCGCAGGAGACACATATAGACAAACATATTATATGTATATATATATATATATATATATATATATATTGAGGCTCCACAGAAGCTTAACCAAGTTAGGTAGCGGCAGGAACGGGTGACAGACAAATAACTGCTCGGCGTGGAGAGGAGGGAAGAGCGGGGTACGCACTCGGTGACCAAGAGCAAGTAGTGTAAAGAATGCCACTGACAATGTACAAAGTGCAAAACTAATTTTACAGAGTGTAGCCTTGCAGCAGCAGCACCACCACCACCAATAGAAACAACAACCACAACAACAGTATTGCCAGACGTGGCAGACGAATGCGCAACAGCACGAAGGGTCAGTCAACAGTGACAGTGGCAGTGGCAGTGGCAGTGGCAGAGGCAGCTCAGCTCAGCTCAGTTCAGTTCAGCTCAGCTCTGTTGTTGTGTATATGTCTCTGTGTGCGCAAAGGACATGCCCCGCAGCTGTAGCGGCAACAAGCTTAAAATGAAATCTATCATACGCTATGGAGACACACAAATACACTCTGTGTGGCAGTTGGCGATTTGCATTCGTATCGGTGCTGCGATTGAGGCAGCCTCTTAATTTCGTTGCAGTGCGATGGAGAGAGAGAGAGAGAGAGCGAGAGGGGGGAAGAGAGAGAGAGAGAGGCAGCTAGAGTTGCCTCCGTGTCGTGACACGACTAAACAAATATGCTAAATGTTATTCACATTTTATGCTACGATATATCTAGAATATATATTCAATTTTAATAATATTAAAATATTATTTTGATTAAAGTGCAGAAATATTTACATGATTTGGATTAAGAGACTTCCAATTATATATACATATATAAATTTAAAGTGTTCACTTTCTGTTTTCAAAGTTTTGGCAATTTTCAATAATGCTCGATGAAAATCTATTGAACATTTACTAAATACAAACTAAAAAATTCGAGCTTCATTTTTTATGCAAACTTTTTGCTTTTGACGCAGTTAAAGTAAACGGGAAAAGGGTTTTTTATAAATGACAACAAATTGTTGTGAATATAGTATGACTGAGGCAGTGACCATTGACAAATCACTTTAACCTCAAGCTCGTCCATGCGATAGTGTGTGTGTGTTTTGTGTGTTTTTGTGTCCATTTGACTGACTGTTTGACATGGATATGAACTCTGCTAGTAAAGTTGGTAGTTGATTGGCTTAAATTCAATTGTTTGCGCTTTGTTTGTTGCCTAATTGTTTAGATTTGTTTTGTTCGATTTAAGCCGATTACGGTCGAAACCACAATTTGTTGAAAGCTTTTGCTTTTGAGGCCGGACAGGTGTTTGTTCAATTATGTTAATCGCCGGACACACTCACACACACATACACACACATTTGTATGTATATCAAATATACATAGACTCCATCAAAAGCCGACAAACAGAATACAATCTAAAGTACAACCAAAATACGCCTGCAGACATATCACAGTCCCAACAAATACACAGATAGAGAGGCGAACCTTTAACCTTATCGTAAGTACTTGTGGTGCTTCTCAAACCCATCAAGGAGTGTCTCTGCTCCCAGCAAAGCGAATGCCACGTAAGAACTTTGAAAAAATGTAATCAAGCACGTAACTTGCACAAATTTTCTGCACTTTTGCCAAGCCAAAAATAAAAGGGCAAAATGGAAAAACCCCGCAGGCCCAACACACGACAAACACACAGACTCGGCAACAAAAAAGAGATGCTTCGAATAGGATACGCACGAAAAGACACCCACACACACACACACTTGCACAAATACATATGTAAGCTAGACGAGTTGGCCTCAAAAGATTTGCCAAGTGTGTTTGATGATGCCCAAAAAACTCCTCCAATCCTTTTCACTATGAACTTTAGTCCTTGCTACCTCGTATTTAAGTTAGTGCTAAGAAGGTGTCTCTTATAAGGTACGTATATATTATCCTTATCAAACGAGTTCACATTTAATGTATGTACATATTCTTCATCAGACGAGTTGATTGTGAAGTTTCCTTAAAGTCAATCTATCATTCAGTTTCCATAGTTCAGTTTTATATTATATTTATTTTTTATCTTATTATTTACTTACTTTATTATTTCATTTTAAATTTGAATTTAATTACTCATTTTTAAGTTTATATATTTTAATTTTAACTTTTATTCTATATTTTGAATTTTAATTTAATTATTTTGTCAGTTTAATTTTAGTGTTAAACATTTTTAATGTCAAAAACTAATCATAAACATTTCAAAATATTTATGACAACTTTTAATAACCTATTTTTCTACACTGAAAACTCATCAGTCAATTTTCATGCGAAGACAAATGCATTCCACAGAACATCACATAGTTGAGCACTCCCGTTTATTACATTCGAACTTGTTCTTTTGCTGCGAAACATAGAAAAGTCAAAAGACAAGTTAAAGACTTTAAAATCCGTCTCCGATAAAGTGATTGAGCGTGTGTCGTAAGCCCGGGGAGCATTTGTCAAAAAAGTTCAATGGAAGTCATTGTGAGCGTCAGACAGGTGGATGAGCTGCCTGCCCCACACACACACACACACACATATACACATACATACATACACCATAAGGCATAAGGCAAGAGGTGGAGGCAAAATCAAATGAAACTGATCCTGGTAAAAAGGAAATCGAAGGAAATCTAAGCAGAGGCAAATGCCAAGCGCACTGCCAGAATGTGCAGACATGATATGAAATTATTTGTCAACGCTATTTTCAACATCTTTTGCAACATTTCATTTCGTTTTCATTTTTGGCATGCGACGCGCTCCTCTTTTTTATTTTGATTTTCATTTTTTGCTTTTGCGGTCGCTGCTGATGGTGTGATTGGCTGTGGTGCGGCTTCGATGGGTGAGGCTTCGATGGGTGAATAACTTTACTTTTGCATTTCGTATTTCAGTTTCAGTTTCAGTTTCGGTTTCAGTTCATGGAGTTTCTTTATTTTCTGCGATGGAATTGCATGTCAAGCGGCTGCAGACATGCAATGACAGCCATCGAACTGCAGCGCAAAACTTGTGATTGCTTTCAAATGTTTTATTAGTTTACTCTTTGGGTCTTACTATTTCCAACAACAACAACTCCAACAACAACGTTACTTGAATTTCAGTTCGCTGCACAGTTATCTCTGTGTGTGGCAAATATTATGGCAGATGCGGCATTTCGGGTAAGGCTCGTTCGAATTGGAAATGCAAATACATCCATGCCACTTTCATAGCAGTAAGCCAATTCTCATATATGAAGATTACTCCATTCAAATTGGGCTCTTTTCTTCTTTTTTTTTGATTACATAGACGTTATGTTAACAAGCTTTTAATATACAGACTTAAGGGCCTTATATAGTATTCGAGTTGGGCTAAAGGGAACTTTTTTAGTTGCAATTAGAGACAGGATGGGAAAAGTTAGCATCCTGTTTTGGTTTGGATTCGTCCCTTTGTGAAAATTGGTTGCAAAGTCACCCGATTTTCCATCAAAGTATATATGATCCTGAGGAGTCCACATGGACGATTAATACTCCTCTAAATCTACAAAGGGATAAAACCATTTCTATGCTTGACTTGGTTAAAAGGGATGCCTTATGTCAGATTGCAAGTACTAAATATTTGAGAAGCAACTGATATATCAATATTATGCATTTACTAATGGATTCCTGATTATGTATTTGTTGGGGATGTTCTGCAGTCAAATTCAGCATGAAATGCATAACCAGCTGACTTAACTGACTTGTGTTCCGATTCGGGCACGTTTACCTCGAAGTACTTGAAAATTCAATTAGGCAACAGACGAAATCAATACACCAGAGTCATGAATCTGTAGCTGCTGCAACCAATTGCTGCATCCTCCAATCTCTATCTCTATCTCTCTCACTCACCATCTCTTTCTATTTTTTGGTTCGGTTATACCTGAGGTTCTACCCGGAGGCACGATGTAATTTTCGTTGCCGCTCATTAATTTCGTCTATTTACAAGAAGTTTTTGCCGCACTCGTTTCTTCTACTCCATCTTCCTGCCACAATTTTGTGTTTTTCATTTTTTGCTTGTGCTTTGTGGCTGAGTAGCCGGTGCAAGTTTTTTAAGTGGTTTGCGGGTTTGGCAGCAGCGCTGGCAAATGAAATGCAGAAGTTCTGAGGGAACTCAGGAGTTCTGGAAGGAGTTCTTTTTCGTTAGGCATCTCTGGAGGCAGCTTCAAACAAAACTGTGCGCAAACAGGAAATAACGGTAACGCTGTTTCATTTCCGCTTTTATTAAAACATACTTTGGCCGTTGTATCTCATCCGCTTCGTCTTTCGCAGCCATCTTTTTTATATCAGCCCACGCTGCTGCTTGTTGTCCTTGTCGCCATTTTGTTGCTGTACAGCTGCTTGAAGCTTTTTGTTTTTGTTGTTGTCGTTGTTGTTGCTTTTGTCACTTCCGCTAGCCGCCCGCAGTATTTCAATGGTAAAACTTGTGCGCTGCTGCTTCTGCTGTTTTTTTCTCGCGCACAGTCAGCGGATGTTGAGCCACCTTTTTGGCCCGGCATGCAAACAGCGGACGCAGCCGACGTAGCCCTCCCCCCTATCCCTTGAGCCGCAACTGGTTGAAAGTAGCCAAAGGTAATTAATTTTGTTGCTGCAAGTTTTATACGAGCAGCAGCAGCGACGAGTTTGAGGACTTGGCTGCTCCTCAGGCAAACACAGCAGGCGGTTGCCATCAAACCGCGAAACTCAACTCAACTCAATTCATTTGATCTCAGCTCAGTTCTCAGTTTAGTTTCGAGCCAGAACCGAACTAGTGGCAAGTGGGGCAGGTGACGTTGTTTGGGGCGCCCTTGACAGTCCACACAGTGCAAATGGATTTGCCATTTTCCATTTTCCATTTTCACGTTTCACGTTGCTCGTTTTCGGTTTTCCATTTACTTTGCTGCTCATTTAGTTTGAGTGGCCGACGCCAATTTTATACGTTTCTTTCTTTTCTCTTTTCTTTTTTGTTTTTTTTCTTTTGACAAACTAAAGCAGCTGCTGCGTGCGTTCATTTTCCATTTTCCGCTGCAATTTCCATTTTGCTTCATGCTGCAATGTGTCTATTAATTTTGTGTGGGCCACGCCTCATTTGGCGTTGACAAGCAGCCCTGATAAATGACTCGCAGAAAATTCAGTTTTCACTTGACTCCTGAGTCCTGAGTGCTGAACAAGGCATCTAATGAACCATTTGAATTGGCTGCCTTGATTTGGCAAGTGAATCAAGCTAGTGTCGGAGTGGGAGACTCTGATTTTGTTAACATAATGTGTAAAATGGATTATGATATGATTACTTATAGATACATTTATGAATAAGCCAGACATGAAATGTTCAAGGGACTCTCAAATTCAACAGAATTTTAATAAGCATTAATAGAGTTCTTTGAACTGTAGATAATATCTTGTGACGAGAAGGACTCATTTTACATTTGTCAGCTTATCTGAATACAAAACTGAAAGTAACTGACAGAGAACAACAAATGTCAAGACTTTGTTGGGTCAGTTGGTAATTGTTGTTTTGGCCAACACCTGACACTTCATATACTTGGCAATGCCTGTCCCCAGATAGGATAGATATCCTTGGGGTCATGTCTAAAACTGAAAATGTATAACTGTCTTTTGCTTGAAACATGACGCGTTAAAGTCAAAAGTTGTGACTTTGGCAACAGCAACAACAAACGGCAACAATACTAACAAAGCCATCAAGTACCACAATGTAAGACGGGACCAAAAGTAAAACTACGCAAGTGAAATGAAAATGAAACGAAGTTATCATGGCTCAAGGCACACAAGGCAACGGCTATTATTTCTTTCAGAAGGATAAGCGTTTTGGGGCGTGGCAAACCCACACACACACACAAAAGTGAATAGCAATACCCAACTGCAGGTCGAGGCTAAAACTGCCACAAAGGCCCAAAAGAAATTCTGAAGTGCAAGTCGATCCAAAAAGCCCAAGCCTGAGCTCGAGCCGGAACCGGAGCCAAAGTCAAAGCCAAAGCCGTAGTTACCAGCCTTAGTCGTAGCCGGGTCAATGTCAAGAGTTAAAAAGCGACAGCAACCGTAAAAGGCAAGTGGCAACATTTTAATCAAAGAGACAGAGTCGCCTGCCGAGTTCAGTTTGAGTCAAAGCGCAGGGCGCAGGATTTAACAGACGGCATCAGCAGCACCAACAACAACAACAACAATAATAATAGCAACAACTACAAAAAAAAGCGAAAGAATATCGAATAAAAGCAAAACATGTGAAGCCTTTGGAATTGCTTCGCAATTGCTGCTGCCACGTGTCCTTTTTTTATTTTATTTTTTTTTGTCTGCTCTTGCAGAAAGTACTTTGGCTAAGAGCTGTTTCACACATTGAATTTTATATGTTTTCTTGTGAACTTCGCCGAGCAGGTATATTGCCAGTAGTTGGTTTATTTAATTTAGTGTAAAGCACTTCACATATAAAAATAACATTAAGATCATCAAAGCAAGAAATCCTAATAAAAAGTTGCAAACATTTTGCATTACATATTTTTAGTCATATAAAAATGTATTGAAATCAAGTCAACCACATTTGAAAATATCTATAAAAGCATCAAGTAAAGTAATTAATTTAATTCAAATGCCAGATCCATTAAATTATTTTTTCCTGCATTAAAAGGTTTGTGGGCAAGGGTATAAAAAGTGCGGTGTTCCCAATGACTCTACCCCATTGCTTGTTTTTTTCCCCCCTTTTTTTTGCTTCACTACTCGACGGGATAGTTAACGACTTTTTTACATGGTCGAGTCGCAGTCACTCTTTTCAGTCAAGGGACACGGCGAGCATGTTTATTGAAGGGTTGCTCACTGTTGCCACCTATGGCTAAGCTGCACTGCAAGGCTTCATAATGTTCACCGCATGCGGCTAGACGGGGGGCGTCTTGTGGCATGCTAAACACACACACTCAGATGCACAGCATGGAAACAAGCACGGGGCAGACATACAGTCTGGCACTAGATTTCTGATGTAGGCAGCCTTTGAAAACGAAATTCATGAAATATGATTTGTGTTTTGTGTGTGTGTGTGTGTGTGTTTGTGTGAGTCTTCTAACTGCTAATTAATCAAGTATGTCAAAGGCATTGCCAACATGTTGCCGAGCTCATCAAGGCAAGCGGCATCCACATTTGCACATTCCACATCCTTCCACGTTCACATTCTTATTCACATACCGGGGCAAGCATCCTGCACAGCTGTTTAAACTTGTCGACTAAGCCGCTGCAAATCTCATGAAAGCCTCGCCTGTCTGCACCTGGCAGCCACAAAAAAAAAACACCGTTGAATAAATGTAGAAAAAAATGAAATAAAACGAGTAACAAGAAAAAGAAAAAAGAAAAAGATGTGAAATGAAATGAAATTACAAAATTATGCCAGCTGCGAACATATCTGCAGCAGCGAACTTTTGCTGCAGGAAGCCCAAGTCAAAGGCGCTTATGAAAATGTGCCGAAAAGAGCCTTTTGCCAAAAGCAAACAAATCTGCTGCCAGAGTTAAGTAAGCCAGTATATATATCATCTAACCTAACCTGGTCTGGCATTCAAATACTTTTCTGATTTTCTTATTCGCTTTTTCATATTTTTCGCCACCCGAAAAATATCGCACATGTTTACCTTTATCTTGGCAATGTGTATTAAAAGTTGTATTTTTATGAGAAAATATTCTCATTATACAATACTTAAGCTGGCATTGTGGTGAGGGGGAGGCAGGTGGCAACCTCAGGTGGGTCTGCCGCGGATTTGCGCCTGAATCTTATGCTAATTATGCGTTAAGCATTCAACTCTCCTTAAGACTTTGAATTCAAAGAGTTGCAAGTTCTGGGAATTGCGAAGTTGCCAGAGTAAACAGCTTATCGTCAACTTTCCGAATTGAAAGCAAGGCAAAGTAACCAAACTGAAAAGAAAGACAAAATTGCAGATGTGTTGGTGCCGAGGCTTAAATACACTTTGAAATATTGTATATAAAAGTTATTTAATCTGATTGAATATAATCTTCAAAGGAGCGTAACTTAATTATGATAGTAATATTATTACTTAATAAGCTGATAAGAATACATAAAAATCCATATGTAATGGTAGACTGAAGTTTTCTCTATAACAATTATTTAATTATATATAATTGAATAATGTTCAATCAGTTATTTTTTATAGAAATCCATGAGCCAAAAGCAATATCTTAACTGATTTAGATAGACCTAAAGTGTCATTTTACTTGGAATATATTTTTCTTATGGTTGAATTTATTTTCAAAGTGTGTCAAATTTATTTTGAAAATCAAAACACTGTTTGTGAGTACCTTCAAAATATTTTACGCTGGCTATTATTTATATTCCACCTCCAGCCACTGGCGTGGAATCGTAGGCAGTGGCCGGCGTCAGCAGGACGGAGGACTTCCGTGAATGGCGGCGTCTGAGCCACAGAACAGCAACGGCAACGGAAATCCACATTGGACCGCGCCAACAAAACAAAATTCCTCCGAAATTGTACGTGGAAATGGAAATGGGACCGAAATAAGGATATAAGCGGATGGCAATGCAGAGATGGAGATGGCAGCGTATCGCATAAGAGATATGCCTGAATGGATTTTGGCTCAATTTGTTGGGTGCTGAGTACGCAGCATATGGCAAAAGTTAAAGTAAGCAATTTTTATTTATATTCGATTCCGATCGCACACACACACATATACACACACAGCTGCTGAAAGAAATATGAGAAATTGTAGCATATTTTTGACTCTGTTTGGTCTAACTCAACTTTTATTTGTTTGCTTCAGTGAATGGCCCTGGCATTTTGCGGTCGAGCGATTCAAAGCCTCAGCTCTTCTCTCCATTTAAGCTGATATATGGGATAAAGACAGAAACAGAAACAGAGACAGAGAGAGAGAGAGAGAAACAAAACGTAGAAGTGGGAAAAATAATAAATCGTAAACATTGGGACTGTAAAATACTCTTCTCAAAGTTTGAAATATATTTGTTCATATATGTTAAAAAAAAGTGCTAACAGCTTAATTAATATTAACAATTTTATATTGAGTGACTCTGAATATTTGCCAAATAAATACAGGAAATATGTGAACCACAAAAACTCGTTTTGATTTTTCGTTTACAGTGCATATAAAAAGTGCACACAAAGGCGATTTTCTGTTTATTGTGGCACTTGTTGTTGCCATGCAACTATTGGATGCTAAAGGAGCTGAATGTGTATTGAATTGTGTAGTTTTGGTCACTTTCTGGTCAGTTGGCATTTCAATAAGCAGTCGTCTTAAAACTAAGACTTGCAAAGAGCTCGCATTGCATATAAATCAAATATCGACAGACTCGTTCAATCTGCTTTTGATGTCTAAGCAAGTGCTCACATTTCATATTTTGTGCATTCCACTTGTGGAAATATTCACGTTCACATTGTTTGAATCTCAATTGTGTTTGTGTGTCTGTGTGTGTGTGTGGTATGGAATTTGTGTGTATCAAAGCATTTAAAGCTGTTCACAAATGAAGCATCATGCGGTGAAGACTTGCATTCAAAAAGTTGACTTTAAGGCTTTAAACTTATAGTTTGGCAAAGTTTTGATCATTTTACAAAACCATTGACTAAGCTTATAGCTAGAAGTTTCCATCTTACATATAAAAATAGTGAATTTAAAGCAATCAATATAATTTTTGATTTAGCATGTTTACCGATATCGACTAAAATAAATTATCAACACTCATTTCCTTTGACCCAAGACATGACTAAGCTAAGTATTAAGCCATGAAACGTTTTTGTAAAAACTCCCCCATTTTCCAAGATGAGAATTTTGTTCTCAGAATGCTTGTACATTTTTCTAGCGAGTAAATAAGTTATGAAATGTATTTTAACTAAAGTTGTCTTAAATTCAAATTCTCAGAATTCTTGAGTATTTGCTTCAATTGTAAATGTTTCCAGTGATTCAAAGCATATTTTGATGACCTCAGCACATTTTAAAAGCCAAGTTAACTGCTGAAAATAAGTGGGAAACTCACCTCCTTCATCGGTCATCACCAAAATGGTTGTCTCCGGGCCAAGGCCCTCCGGATTGAAGACCTGCACGGTGACCTTGTACTGGGTGTACGTTTGCAGGTTCTGTATCTCGTGACTCTGCAAGGAAAACGGAAAATGAAAATGCAAAACATTATTAAAAGCTTCCACTTAATATTGGTGGGTATTAAAATGAACAGTGTGCAGTGGTTTCTTTCTTTGCTTTCATTCTTCACTTCTCCTCCTCCTCTTCCTTAGGAATTCGCCTGCTGCCGGCAGTTGCATTCTGCCAGTTGCATGCCGCATCAGGCTGCTTCAAGCGGAAATTGCGCATTGCACACTTTTGTGCGTCGTTTGGCAAATATGTATGCACGAAAAATTGTATTTGCTGCTTGTAAAAAGCGTTGCAAATAAAGAAATTGGAATTGAGTTGCTCATGGCCGCCCTTCTTAATTGTATATATATATATATTATATGCATATATATATATGCATATAAAAATATATGAATGTGTGTGTTTGCATAATACATGGGCGTTAAGAGCAATCAGTGAAGGATGCGCTTGAAGACCGGCAAAAACTACTTATGTGGAACGGGTGGGGCTTATTAAAATTTTACGTAAGGTCAAAAGCAGTGCGAAACCATAAAACAAGCCGCTGGCTTTAAGCAGCTCACACACACACGCTCACACACAGAGAGAGACACACTCACACACATGCATACAAGTTGTGGTTAAGCCCAAAATGGCTGCCTGCTACAACAAACACAATTTATGTTGCATACATTAGGGCGCTCGCTGCTTGTTGTTGCTGCCTCTGCTGGACCGCAAAGCGGTTAAGAGTTAGAGAGTTAGAGAGAGAGAGAGGGGTAGTGTGAGTGTGGAAGAGAGAGATGGAGAGAGAGGGAGAGAGAGTGAGAGTATGTGCTTAGAAACGGATTGACTGCCACGCCAAAAGCTTAAGTGGCTACTAGCAGCCAGACTTGGCCAGCGAGCGCTTTGATTTAACAACCAACAAACTTCCATACATATAGCACATTTATTTTACTTTACCCTCGACCCATTAAAAATGGGCAAAAAGGGTAGCATGAGGTAGTGCCTATGCAGAACAAAGCACATCTTATATATATATACATATATATAATCGTGATCAGAAGCAAAAGCCAGATTGTATAAGAGGTATAACTTAGCATAATATTATTAATTTGGAGAAATTATATTTATATTTTATGAGAGCTAAAGATAATTAAATATGATCCAATTTTAATTGATATAATACTAATACTGAGAAACAATAAATATGACATAATTTGATCAGAGTCAACTGTCCACATCATATAAGAGCTACAGATAATATAGTAAAATATTATATAATCTGAGATAATATTTATAATCTGAGCCGAAGTGATATGGATTGATCTGAGTGAATAGATGAGCTACAACTAATATAATATGATATTAATTGACATAATTGCTAATTTGAGAAAAGGAATTTAGATTTTCTTAACCAATCTAAAAATCTATGTAAATTAAAGTTTGGGTTTCTTAATATTATTTTTATTTCTAAAGATAATGAATAAAAAACTTCAAAGTTGTTAAGAAACTAGAATTTTAATGTTGACCAAACCAAATGTCAGATAACATATATTTCTTAGTTTAAATAAAAGCCTACAGTTGTTGATTCAATATCTGATTGCCACAATTATGACCATTATATCTTTCCTCTCGATTTTCAAGATTCTCGTTTGTATAACTACGACTTGAATATCTGCGAGAATTATGCTAAGCAAAGACTACAAGGTATATCTGGGTCGCATTCTCTAGCCCAGAAAAATCTAACTTCTTTCAGTATGCGAATATGCATGGCTTTAGTTGGCTTTTGCTATGCGCTAATGCCGCCCTTTAATTTTATTTTATGTAGTCGCTACTAGAGAGGGGTCTTCAGTAGTAAATGGGTCCAAAAGTTTACAAGTGTTACCAGTTCTCATGTTGCGTAAAAGAAATTGGCCACTTCATTGATATAATGTAATTAATAAAGCTGAGAGTGCTTGTGGCTATGCTAAAAGCATGATAAATTGCTAGCATAGATTTGATCGGAGCTGTGACGCATAAGCTCGTAATTAGTGCATTGCCTAACACTGGGCGCATCATTAAAAGTTTCGTCCTGATACTTTTCGTTATCCTGGCAGCCAGTCAAAAAGGTGTAAAGCGAAACTCAAACAACAATTAACAACAACGAGAGAACAACATCAACATGGATAACTATGTTGCTGCAAATTTGTAGCTTGCCACATACCACACACACACACACACACACACACATACATACATATATGCTTTGCGCAAAAAAAGGAATAAAGAAGAAAAAAAAATAAAATACGGTATCAGGCACAAAGTTTATACGGTTTAGTTTTCACTTTGTGGCTTTTGTGTGAAATTCACACGGCGTTAAACGAGCAAAATTTATGCTTTACAGCGCAGAAATTTTAATTAGAAAATTGGCAAATTTTAACATTTTGGGGTATGAGTTCTGCCGAGAACTCGAGGCGTTTTCACGCGTGACAGCTCAATGTAGCTGATGCTTGGCAAGGGGCAATGGGGAGGGGGGTTTGACAGCTAACGGCAGTGATATGGGAATAGAATGGCAGCAGAAAGCCATGCCCTCGATTACAGCAGGACTTACACTGACACACACACACGCACATACAAAAAATGAAGTCGCACGTTTCTGCCTGCAAGGATAATATTTCAACATTTCGCAACTGACATGTAAAAAAAGAAAACAGAAAATATATGGAATAAAAGAACGCTCAGCTTCAGCTCGAGCACGGTTTTAGCAGCGGATCCCAGGACCTGGTCCGGGTCCGGGTCCGGCGTCTAGATAACTGCAAAATATGCACTCAAGCACAAAAGCGTGCCATGTCCCTATCAGCGGAACTGCACATCCCACCCACCATGCCCCTACAACCTCTTTGCCTATGGCTTAGTTTTTTTTTTTTGGGAATTTAGGCAACTACGTCGCGTCGAGTGTTGTACGTGAGCATTATCGTTAATAATTTTTGCATATTTAAAGCCCTCTTTTCCTCCTTCGCAGCTTATGTCTCTTCCATAAATATGCATTGAATATGGTGAAAATTCAAAAATGCATTCCATGCATTGCATATTATTGCCTTAAATGCCATGCGGGGACTTTTCAAATTTTCACTCAACAATTTATTTATAAGCCAGATACTCGCGGCGGAAGTTAGCTGATACTTTAATCTATAATAAAAATGTGTAATGCATAATAATAATTTTGAATTTCCAAAATACTTCAGTGAACTGAAAATCCAATGATAACATACAATTTGTATGTGTAACTAAAATTTCAGAGTAGCTAATTTGGTTTTATGAATGAATGAATATAATATGATGGTGGATGTTGCTGCTGATTAACATTATTAGGCAGTAAAGTTGCGCAAACATTGGCAATTGAAATTGAAACAAATAAAATGTACGTTGAATTCTTAAATACATTTTCAAGTAACTGGCAAACAATTTCCTTTATATTCCTTGCAAACTTCGGAGCAACTTTAATGTGCCTTTTTTTTTACGCCCATTCCCCAAAGGTGCAGGCCATAAAAAACGGTCGTAAATTGAAAAATCAATTCATTAAACATGGGGAAATCTTCCCGTTGCTTTTCCTATTTGCTAATTCAGCTGGCTATTCCCGCAGGGCGAAACGAGTAAATATATCCGAGTTGTTGTGATTTCATTTGGATACCTTCGACACTTTGCGTATCGCATAAGAGTAGTTTCATAAATTTCAAATTCCTTGAGCCCCCAAATGTAGACAATGCTTTTAGTTTGCGCTTCAACAAAAGGTACTATTCCCAAGTGGCATGTGTGGGGCACAGCACGTGCCGCATGTGGCAAAAACCCGCATGTATTAATGTTTAACATTCCCACACTTCATTAGTGCCGTCGCGTGTGGTGTGATAGAAATACCATGCACTCCCCCACACACATACATACACACACCCACACACACACCTAAGGGACACACACAGACACTGTCCAAAATGTTGGCCTTGCTCTCAACTAATCGTTAACAAATTGCTTGTGATAGCGACCACTACAAGATACGCTAACGGTAAATGAGCCCCCGTTGGCAGCCCCCACCTCCTTCTTGTTTGCCGCATGTGTGGCATGGAGGTATCCTTAAGCTTGGGGCTTGTGACTTGGGGCGTGTCTGTGAGAAAAAGACCTTTGCCGGCAGGTGTAAATTACTTTTTAATACAACGCGAGCACCGCACAACCATCGAATGACAACACGTAAAACAAGAGAAAATAAACGCTGTTTTCGGCAAGCCGACTATTCAGATACCCTAACTGGAATATGCTCTCGTTTAAATTACTGAGCTGGAGCAAATGAACAATGCTTTGTCTGGTTTGGTTTTTATTGCTAGATTTTCTCAATCCTTGCCTTAAATGTTGGAGCATTTTACAATTGAAATTATTTTATTTTCATTTATTATATATTTTTTATATTATTTGCAGTTAATTTTAAAATTTTATTTCACTTTTGATTTTATATCATTTTATTTGTTATATAACTTTTATATCATTTGAAATTTTTAAAATATATCTATATATTATATAAATTATTTAAATACTTGGGATTAGAAACCTTGTCGAATAAATTGGTAAACGAAAAGTTTTTCATGCATAAATTTATTGAAAACGAAAATGCCAGCAAAAAATCGAATATGTTGAGATTTGATCAAGATATTTCAACTCAAAAAATAGATGTGAAATGCACGATTCACAACAATTTTACAATATCCACGCCAAAGGGCATAAATGGTTGAGGGGCGATTGAAAAAAAAGGTTTTGTGAGACAGGCAAACACGAATCCCGAAATAGAAATCAATGTGGCAATGTTGCACGTTTTGCGGCGCCACTTGCTGGCATTTTCAATATGCAAAAGTGTCAGAAATGCTGGAAATTCAATTATGTTGAATAGGAGGAGAGGAGGGGTTGTGTTTGTGAACTCACCTCCACGGTATTATCGCGTATATAGATTTCCTTGGTGTCATTCGGGTTGCGATCGCGTGGACGATATGTAATGCGATAGCCGAGAAATTCACCCAGAATGGTGTCCGGGGCCGGTGGCTTCCACGAGATGTACACCGAGGTGGAGGACGTGTTATGGGCCGTCGTTGGTATCGGTTTGCCCGTGGGCGCTGCAAAGCAAGAATGTGATAGAGTGTGAGCCCCCAAAATCCAAATCCAAATCAAAAATCATGAGCATGAGTTTAGCGAAAAGTTTTTGGACTGACAAAAAACTTGGCGCAAACTCAAAAATTGCAAATTAAAAATGCCGCGCACCACGAAAGTTTAAGTCGTGTTCGCGTTTTGCGCCCGCTTGCCTTAAGTAAAAACGTTGTCTGTGGCATTGTCAAGTTGTCACTGTCACGCAACATAAGTTGCAAGTGCCATTCTGCCCCCCACCCATCACAGAGTGTATGCCTGCGCCCATGGGACTTTTGTGTTTCCCTGTGGGCTGCTCTGTCGCATCAAGTTAAATGGTGCGTGCGTCTCAGCCATGCTGATGTCCTGATGTCCTGGCTCTGTCCTAGCGTCCTGATATCCTACTGATGGGCAGGTGAGCTGCTCAAGTTGTTCTGGCAGTTTGTCAGTTGGAAACTCTGGGAATGCTGCATATAAATAAATTATAAGATCTTTTCATTTTTGCCTTAGACTTAGTCACTCGGAACAGTTGAAAATTGAAAGCTTCAACTAATTTATACAAATTGGCAGGAGCCGCAGAGATATGTGCAGAGACATATATAGGTCTCTTAATGAGCTACAAAGCCGCAGACTATTGACTAATTTGTAACCGCATGTGTTGCAACACCAGAAGCTTGGGTCGCACTCCAATAATGAGCGGCATAAATGGAATTTCAGGCAACCCACACCATCAAAGTTGCCTTTCGAGTCCAGGAGTCGTAAGACAAATGTGTTGCTAATAGCTTGTCGCTGTCGCCATTTGGATATATGGCTAACACACACAACGCGAGGAGAAGGAGGGGAAGGGTGGGTAGGGGTTGTAGGTTGACAACTTTTAGCTGTGATTAATGTGCGAGGCGCACTTTCGAGGCCTATGAGCGATGTTCGCTGACTTTTTGGGGTTTGCTCGTGCCCAAAAATAGGCAACAATTAATCATCAGCGCCGAGAAGCTGCTAGCAGCAGGTGCCACACACACAAACACACGCACACACACGCAAATACACACAGTAGCCGTCTCTGTGCAATTGCAACATAAAAGCAATGCGTTTGTTTACCTGTCAATACTTGTCTATTTGCGGCTTACCAACTATTGCAGCTTTATCATTATTATTATTATTATTGGGGTTGTCTTCTGCGCTGCGACCTGCTAGATCCCTTGTGCCTTTTGCTGAGCTTATAGCTCTTCCATCAACCTTAATTATGGAACGAATGCAAGAATCTTTGTTGCTTGTGGGTTTCTTTGTCTGTCAGGTTCAGCACACATTTCCCTTCTCAGCTTATAGCTCTTCAATCACCGCTATTTATTGAACAAATGCAGTAACCTTTTCTATGGTTTCTATGTATTTCCGGTTGATAAGGATATTACATCTTTATATTGCTAGTCTTCTATGATGTCACAAAATGGTCAGAGACCGCTGCTGACTGTAGCTATTTTAGTTATGTGGAACTAAAATGTCAGTACTAAGTCTATTCTGTTGCTTGCTGAAATTGATTTTGATTACAGCTAACTTTTGTGGCAAC
Source organism: Drosophila paracracens (assembly GCA_035044025.1). Taxonomy (NCBI): domain Eukaryota; kingdom Metazoa; phylum Arthropoda; class Insecta; order Diptera; family Drosophilidae; genus Drosophila; species Drosophila paracracens. Next base: position 3,373,011 of record JAWNMN010000435.1, on the reverse strand, counting down.
TGCGGTTTAAACTCTTAACCACAAAATCGATAGAGTCCGCTGTTGACTATAATTAGTCTAGGTTGATGACTTCTTAGGCTACAACTTTCTGTCAAGAGACCGGTTTAGATAGTTTATTGTTTCTACCATGCAGCTCACTTTTACAGCACTACACCCTACAGCACTACACCCTACAGCCCTTTTCTAACCAAAATTGCGCATTTTATTAACGCATCCGGTTGGATCAGCATCTGAACTCGTTGCTTCCAATTATTTCCAAAGTGAATTGGCTTTATTGGCAACCAACTATCTGAACTAAACTCAACTAGCATATTTCATAATTAAGATTTAAATTGAGCTCCACAGCCATAACTTTGCCCCCCGCTTACTAATCCGATTTTGGTTTCTAGATTAAGGATGCACTTAGGCAAGAAACATGATTTTTTTTTGGTTGAAATTCATGTAAGAAGTGAATCCCAAAAATGTACTTCGGTACTAGTCTAATTTAGTTGCCCTTATAAACTTTGTTGAATTCGTATTCAAGTTTTTGGTCTTAGAAATACTTGCCTGAACAATCGTACTGAACTTATTTCAAAGCAGTCTTATATTTCTGATTTTATTAATTTGATATCATCTTATTAGCGATTTGATGTATTTGGCTGTTTTAAAGTAAGATCAATAACAGTCATATATTCAGGCTTTTAGATCTATTGCCCATTTTCAAAATTGACGGATTTTAAAGACGTTTGTGTAGAAGACTATCTATGTTTTTATCTGTGCAATACACACAAGCACTTTATCGTTAAAATAATTAAATGCGTATTAGGCTCAAAGGCAGGCTGGCACTTTTATGGGGTCGCAATTTTTCATGGGCGGCACTTAAAGTGGGGAAAGGTGCGCCAAGTTGTGACGGATGGGCATAAAATTCGAATGAAAAATTAATGCGATTGTAAAAAGTGTAATGTCAGCTGTCTGGTAATTTCTATGAGTCACTGTCACCGTTGAGCCTAACATAAAGTGAGCAACTATTTGGACAACATTTAAGGGACATTTGCTTTGCTGTACTCACCTTCGCGCAGCGTCACAATATAGTAGGACTCCTTGGAGGGGGGACTCATGCCCAGCTTGTTAACGGCCAGCACACGAAAGCTGTAAACGGTGAAGGGCGTCAGTCCGGTCACCTGATATGATGTCGCATTCGTTCTCGTATAGATCCTGGCCAGCTGATCCCAAATGCCATCCTCTCCCTCGCTGTAAAAAAAGAAACAATGTATTCACATAATCAGTCCATGAATAAATCACTAAATACGTTCAACTTTTATTTTTAGCTATCTATTTTTAAATTGTTCAAATCTTTTCGTGAATAAATTACATTGCGAAATTTATTAATCTTTATTGCATTGGCTTCAATTGACACCTGCAAAAGCAATTTATTTATTTTTTATTAGCTATGCCAGAGACATTTGAAAGCGTCCATCAGCAAAGGGATTACCATAAAACACAGCCAACAAATGCATTATGAAAATGTGTGGGCGTGGCCGATGTGGGCGGCCCACAGCGGCTGCTGCTGTGCATAAAATGTGTGCGAGTTTGCCATAGGTACTAAAATATTTATGCGCTTCTTTTAAACACACACACACACACACACACACACACACACACACATACACATACACTCTCTCAAACATTTACGCAAATTCTATATTTAAGAAAAAATTGTATGAGATTTGTTTCGCCTGCATGGGGTATTTTCATTTTGTTGACTGATATGTAACGTATTAAAAGAGTCTTGTTTTAAGTCAAGCTCAAGCTTGATTAAGATGAGATTAAGCATGACTCATGATATTTAAATAAAAATATAATAACATGTTTATTTGGTTACTTGAATAAAGTTGTTGGTTTCACAGATATTATTAAACCAAAAATTCAAATTAACTGACAAAAGTTTTTCCATAAACAGAAACATAAACTAAGCATGATTGTGGATAAGATCCCAGAACTTTAAAACAAATGATTAAAATTCATATTAAGTTTAAAATTCAGCAGCTCCTAGCTGCAGAGAGTGCTTTCTCGTTATTCTTTTTCAATTTTTGTTGCCAGTTTGTTGTGTCGTATAAATTTGCAACAGGGGCCGCAAAATGAGCACTTTTCACGACCAATATGAAAGCGCAGTAAATTTTGTTTAAAGTTGCCAACAAAAATTTATCATCATATTTTTTAGCCTGCTGCATAAATTTCCTGCATGCTCGGCAAACATGTGTGTTGAGGGTGTGTTGTGTGTGTGTGCGATGTGTGTGTCTTTATGTTTGTGTTTGTGTTGAGGGGTTTTTGTATTTTCACATTATGTTATTAGGGCTTATGCACGGCGTCAGCTGCCCGGGATAAACGGGGCGCGGCTTTTATGTGTGATTAAAAATGCATTAAATATGAGATGAGCAACCGACCAAAATATTTATATATATTTGTCTACCAACAAAAAAAATAAATAAAAAAAAATTAAACACACATTTTTAAAGTTGCGTGAAAAGGCATTAAAATTAATAAATGCGTAGGCCCAGCACTATTTATGTGAGTTTGTCTGTGCGTAACACATGTGGCTGAATTGTCAATGGGTACTTTGAAAAAATGTATACAAGCTGCGAAGGAAGGGGGGGCGGCGTGTGTACATATTGGCCAAAAAAAAGTCTTGGCGACTTCATGAAAAATGGGCGGTGTAACTTTTGAAAAATGCTGCTGTACGCCTGAAAAAACCAACTCGACAGCAGTAGCAAACAACAATAAGAACAAGATCCAAATAACCGCAATGGCAAATAAATTTGCGGCTGCTTTCAGTCTGCACGAGTGTGCGTGTGTGTGTGTGTGGGTGTGTGGGTGTGTGTTTCTATGCGTGTGTTTGAATCTTTATAAAATACAAACACAATTTTTTTTGTAAGCCGCTTAACATTTTTTGTCCGCTTCTAGCATATGGCTTATGTGTGTGTGTGTGTTTTTTTTGGGTGTGCGTATGCTACCGTATGTGTGCGCGTGTGTGTGCGTGTGTGATTTGCATGGCTAGAGCCAAAGTTCACGCACGACTTGTTTAAAGAGCCAAAAATGGTTGTATTTGTTGGCTGAGCAACTGCATTAAATATGCACATTGAACTGCATAGTTAATGACGGGGAATAAAGCAAATCATGTTCCAAAGGGGCCAACCACAAACTAAATTCCAAATATTTCATTATATGCTCAAATACAGCATTGTGTTTGCGTATGTTTTCCATTAAGCTTACAATTGACAGCATTGTTTGGTGTTTAGTTGATAAATAGATTTAAATCGACTAAATAAAACAGCTATTATTCTTCTTCGCTGGAATATGTAATTTTATTACACAACAATTCCATAATATTGTTTGTAATTTAACTATTATTTTTGTTTTCTCTTTTAGTATTCGCTGTGCAATTACAAAGTGACAACTCAATAAAACCGTGTCTGTTGTTGTTATAAATTAATTAACGTTAAACGAAATACAAAAAATGTTTGCTTAAATAACATGTATGCAAATTTTTTTTGGCCCACAATCAATGAAGAGCCCTTAAAATTATGATTAAGTTAACTATAAATCGGCAAATATATTTTTACTGTAAATATACATACAGAATCAGAAGGACTAGTCGAATAGTACGAATAGTCTCTTATATATTCTTTCGTATTTTTCGATCTTAACAAAATTGGTGATATTGAAAAATCAATAAATTTTCGTATGGCAGTTTAAATTCTGCATTGCAAATGCTTGAAATCAAATTGGATGGAAAATACTGTGCGCTCCAGCGCACGATAAATCTTCATTTCCTTTGCATTGAGTTGCCTATCACTTCTCCATCTGTATTTCTATCTATTTATCTAACTGTGCATTTATCTCATTTTATTTTTATTAAATCAGTATACTCCATTTTCTCCATCGAAATCAACACATTTTAATGAATGCCTCAAAACTGTAAACCGCACTCAAATCGATGTGAATACGCCCATTAACCCAACACCTGTGAATAAGTTTGGTGCTACACACAATACACTCTCAACTGTGTTGTGTGTGTGTGTGTGAGTGTATTTGTATTTGTGTTCGGGTGTTAATGCCGTTTATGGTGCACAATAATGTACAGCCACTTGTTTTGGGGCACTACACTCCACTCCACTCAACTCAACTCAACTCGACACTCCACACAACATGCCTCAACACACCTGAACGCAATTGAACACAACTCTCTTTCAATTGCATTGGCATTCAGTGTGGATTTGCAAGGCGAGATTTCCAGCTTGAAGTATTTCGTTGTCATCGTCTTTCAATTTGCAGGCAGTACTCAAAGATATTTCGTATATCGCCAGCTACACAGCGGCCGATGCCAAGTCCGCTCCTCCCACTCCTTTTTTTTTTACATATGCGCAAATAAAACGAATCAAGCGAAAATGTAAATAAGAGGCGTGCTGTAGCAACAACAACAACAGAAATATAAGCAACAACAAGAACAACAAGCCAACATCCACTTCACATTGTTGGGGTGGAAATTTGCATAAAATACAGCCAGCGATGCTTGCTTCATTTTGTGCATTGGGTGCATGCCCAAAATTGTATGCAACATATATGTATGTGTGTGTGTGTGTTGTTTGTGCACTCGCGCGTATTTCGAGTATGTATGCAAGTGTGTGTGTGTGTGTGGTTATTTCTTATTTTTGCATAAATGCACCACAGGCTTTGCTTGCCTGTCATCGATTGCCGGCCCCAGTGTCTTGTATTACTGCCACGCCTCCCTTTTGCCGCCCCTCGCTTGCCGCTGCTGCTGCTGCTGATGGAAATTTATTGAAAAATTTTCGCTTTTCAGTGGATTTCACACAGTCGTCTGGCTGTCCTTTGTGCTGCAGCACTCGCGGCAATCGTTTTTATTTCATGCCACGCATTCAGTTCAAGTTATTCGGAAAATAGCCGCTGCAAGAACGCTTCCTTGCTCCTTGTGTGTGTGTGTGTGTGTCTGTGTGTGCATGTGTGTGTTTTCTTTTCTATTTAAATGGAGCACAAGTGAAGTGCGTATCCTGTACAAATGCGCGTATATCACAGCCATCGTTGCACATATTAATTAAGGGACTCGCGTCGAGGATATCTGCATGGGGACTTACAGCCGAGCGACGAGCGGAAAGCAATAAACGCATGATTTTAATTGATTGCATGCGCTTTCTCATTGGTAAGGCAGAGAAAGGATATGCATGGTGCATCAGCTGGCCACTGACCGCGTTTCCGTTACGGTCTTTTGCGGATGTGGGCCGGCGAGGCGAAGGATAATTATGATAGATGAATGATAATATGTATAAGATACATGTTGTCCACTAAATTAGATCACACTTGCAGTGCAGGACTCAAAGGATTGCGGCTATAATATATTTATAGCTATAGCTATGCAGAGTACATATGGTAGATACAGTAATGATGATGGATATTGTGATTAGACCTCATTGTCTACAAAACTCGGTCACAAATCAGGACTGAAAGGATTATATATAATATATAAATAACCATGTATAAATAACTAACCCTGCACAGTATAGATTGATGATAATATTTAACAAAACTGTTACATTATGACCTCAAGAGTTAATTAAACTTAATGACCTATATTATATATACATATATAAATATTTATATATATCTATAAGCTGAGTACTTACCGGGTTTCAATAATGAAATGAGTCACTGGCGCATTCCGCGGATGTTGAGAGTGCGCCCAGGATAAGTTCACGGAGCGTGATGTGAAACTTATTAACAAAGGACGCTCCGGTGGATCGGGCACATCTGTATGGCGAAAGAGTGCGAGAGACAGAGAAAGAGGGAGAGAGGGGAGATGGAGAACGAGAACGAGAAGAGAGAAAAGCACATGAGAAAAACTGGCAGCTATCAGTGAAATGCAAATGGAAATCATGACAAGAAAGAGAATGGCGGAGAAATGTTAATGTGCGAGTGTGTGTGGATGTGTGCCAGTGTGTGGTGAGAAAATCGAAAATGTGTACACCCACACACACACACGCACACACATACTCAGCCACATATCTGCAAATGAAATCAACAAAATGGAAGGAAACCGGATAAATCATTAATGTTGTTATGGCTTTCATTAAACGTGGAATGTCGAATCAAAAAAAAAAAAAAGGACACGAGAAAAAAGCAAAAGACGAAAACCAGGGGGGAAAATAAAAGAAATGTAAATGAATACGAAGAAAATGAGATATGCGGCACGCAGCAGCTTAAACACTCTTAATGTTAAGCAATCTTAATGGAGATGTTATGTTCGATATAGATGATGGCGGAATACATTACTTCTTGGGTGGACACATATGAACCTTTAAAGGCAATCTAGCAAGCTGAACTAAAAGCAAGCCAGTGCCAAAAAATTTAAATTGCAATTTTTTGTCATTAGGCAATGATTGTAAAGTAGCTGTAAACAGACAAAATTATATAGCATGGATCGATTTTTACGACATTTCTCAACTGGCTTAAGCGTTAAACCTTTTAAATCTTTAATATTATGATTCAACTTTGGCTCATAGCTCTAAAACTGACTGAAAGGTCAAGTAATAAAGTTAGATTGAAACGGACAGAATTGTATCGCTAACAACTTAATAACTCCTTAAAAAATTATACTCTTAACACATATATTTATATATTTTACGAACTTACCTTGTACCAGCAGATCAACAATCGCCTCAGGTATATGACGATCGTTGACGAGACAAATGTATTCAGTGGTGTCGCTGGCCAGCGCCGGTGAGAATTGCAAACCAAAATTATCCGATAAAAGTTGTATCTGCAATTGAAAAATCAAAAATAGAATTTAGGTTAATTATATATTATTTTATTTACGTTGTCGTATTTTTTTCAGCTTAACTATTTCCATGAATTTCAAAGTTCAAATCGACTGACACACAGTTCGTGTGTGTGTTACCTTGAAGTCTAATCTATTTTGGTCTTGGCATCAGTTAGCATGACAAACAATTTTATCACAGTCATGTGTGCAAACACAACTGCAGTCAAAGTAGTACAAACAATGTCGAGTGGGTAGAAGGCAGGTATTCCTACTCGCACTGACCGGAGGGGCCAAAACGAATACAAAAACGAAGCAAACGGACATGGAGACGTTGACAGTGCCTGACAACAATGTGGACAACACGAGTTTCTACTTTAGGCTCCATAGAACTTTTTAATACAAAAGACAAATAAGTAACAAAGAGCAAGTTTACTGTGTGACCAAGTTCCACCCCCGATTCATCCCTTTTTGACTGTTTTGTTTGCATGACCAGCACTTAAAATGCTCCGATACATTGGCCCAACATTTGACTCCGGCGACAATTTGTTGCCGCACACGTAAAACTTTCCGATTCTCATGTAAAAATGTTGCTGTAGTCATAATTGAGGTTGAGCCAAATTGAGTTTTGCGACGGTTGGGCTGGAAATGCACGAAATGACTTTAAGTTTCTGGTTTGGTTCACTTGCAACCAAAACAACATTTATAAATGCAGGACATCCTCGTAGAGGCTGCTGATATCACAGCAGACAGACAGCGAGCGGCCAGCAGCACCGACACGTATTTGTTATAATTTCTCAGAAAACCTATTAGGGATTTTATGCTTGAGGCTGCCTGCAATCTCCTGGATTGAATTGTTTCGTATTAAAATAGACTTTCAACCTTTCAAAAGCATGAAGACTTTGCTGGGCAGAGTTTCACAGGGCTCTTGTGCAAATATCTGTTGTTCAGCTCCTTTTAATCTGCAAGTGTTTTTTGGAGTGTGCGTGTGTGTTTTGCAACAAAATTGTAAGCACAATCGCCTGGACTGCTGTCAGCTCCTGCTACAGTTTTGTGGCATAAAATTGTTGCTCGATTGGATTTGATTATTAAGCAATAAACGAAAGCTGCCAGGCCGCAAAGCAATTTTGCCATTTTTCCACATTGGAATTTCAATTTACATTGTAATCTGCAGTCGAGCAGCAAATTGAACCAAAATTTTAATTACATGCAACAAATTCGAGTAGAATACTCACACACACTCACACACACACACATGTAAGCACTAAATCTACGTGTCCGACAGTTTTATCATATGTCGTAAAAAATCCGATGTACTATCTGTAGATATTCGAACTAAGCGCGTTGAGCTGGCAAAACAGTCTGGCGACGGGAACATGAATCATTTCTTTTTCTTTTCTTAGCCACGAACATAAAACAAAAGTTAATAGTTGCTTAACAGGGAGGTTGGGTGAGTGTGTGTGTGTGTGTGTGGTGTTGGAATAAAATGAAGCAACTAGGGTGAAAAACTTTTAATACACATAATAGCCAGGCATCAAGCACACATCGCACTGTGGGGCAAGCCACAATGAAATGGTGCACGTAATTATGTATCAGGTTGAGAGAATTAAACTTAGTATTTAATAACTTAATTACAATTATTAACAATATCTTATAATAAAAATATAATATAATTTATAATTATCATAATAATTAATAATAACAATGCAATTGTCAAGCTAACATTCATAGCAAGCTGAAAGAGGTTGATGGAATTAAATTAAATATTTAATAAGTAATTAATTATAAGTAGCAATAATAAATATAAATATATGTTAAACCAATTGAGGAATTTATTATTTATGTGTTTTTTTTAGTGACAAGGCAACAAGAATATTAGATTTATATATTATGCCATACCTCAGAGAATAATACACAGTTTGTTGTCTTATTCTCATCTTAAAGATTTTTGATGTTAATTAACAATTCAAATTCTTACTTAAGAGTTTGATGAAAACTACTTGAATAAAGATTTGCAAAATGTATTAAATGAATGCAATTTTCGTCTGAGATTTTGGCCTTGACTGGCACCACTGTGCGGCACAGCCGCCGCACATTGAGCAATGGCAAAGGCCAAATTGGCCAAGAAATATGAGTAAGTACGCTGCGGACCAGGTAAACTCGCTGCTTAGCTTGGCGCCAACTTTGGCTTGGCTGCAGCTCAAGTGTCCCAGTTTGCCATTTAGCACGAAAGACTCAAGATGGGCAATGGGGGCATGGGGGCATTGGGGCATCGGGCAGCCTGCCTAGTCCCCGCCCATTCTACTCAGCTGCAGCAGAAACGGTTTCATTCTTCATTTTGTTTGCCCCGCCTCAGTGGCCCCCGGAGTGCGTTTAAGGCGGCAGCTGCTGTTTTCAGAGGAGCTGCTTGGCAGCCACTTAAGCCATTTTTGCGCCTCGGCGTTTTTATTTTAGCACAACTATCAAACATTAAAAATATATTGGCTTCGCTGTCTGTATGCAGCTCTCTCTCTCTCTATCTCTCTCTCTCTTTCTCTGAACTCAGAATCACTCCTGGCTCCTTTCTAACTCCTTTCAAACTCCCACTGATGGCCACTTAGTTCTCGGGACTTTCGCTGCAGTTTCTTATTTTTTTTTTTTTTGTATTTTTGTTCGCCTTCGTCGTCGTTTGGCACTGGCAAAGTTCAAACAGCCGTCTTGAAACTAACTGGCTATCAATTATTTTAACAGCTATGGTTTTTGTCTGCGAAAGAACTGAAAACATTTAATAGCCTCAACTCAAGTGGCCTCAGCTCGGGCCATCAAGTGCCGAAATATGGGCAAGTAGGTAATGAATTCTAATATGACGGAAGGTCGGGCTGGAATATGAGTTATAACTCTGCTCGGGGGATTTTTATGTTTATTTTCTGATTTCATCCAAAGATTAGATTTATAGAAATTGCAATAAGAATTGTTTTCTATCTTAGAATGATTAATGGCGCAGTATCAAAGTTTTTATAAATTATCGAATGGCATTTCACATTGATGTGGGATAAGTTTTCTTTTAAGTTGGGGCTAAGGCAAAAAAAAAGAAACTATAAAAAAAATCAACTGTGATGAGTGTTTTTAGTTCTTTGAACACTTAGAAATAAAATGCATTCTACAAAGAGTAGTAAAAATTGAACTTTAACTATAAATTAAGTTAGAAGCAGAATGAAATTGAGGTAGTTTATTTTCAACTAAACGGACTGCATCCGAGAATGTTTTATTGTGGTTGATTCGTACTCACCCTAGGGCTATGGAGCAATGGAATGCGATTGGCAAACTGTGCGATTGTCGTCGATGTTGTCTTCCAGACCAGCGTGTCCACCAGCGAGTGCTCCGTTACGCCCGGACAGGGTATGGTCACGTTCTTGCCAGCTTCAGCATTCACCTTGACGTAGTCCAGATTCGTTACGTCTGCAAAGAGTGCGTTAAGTTGAGCATTAAAAATGTGGCAAGCGAAAGGGAGATATACATATATGTATATGCAACAAAGTTAAAAGAAAAGTGGCTTATGCCAGACTTGTCGAAAATGTTTTTGTAAACGTTTTCTGGCAGGCATTTTAATTACATAAAATTTCGGCACAGGCCACAAAGCGGTTGCTCATTGAATGCATTCTAGTTGCTATTTGGCCAGGTGCAGCACACACGCACACACACACACACGCTTACAATTTGATCCTTTTGTGCAACATTTGTTTAGGAAATTGCCAAAAATGCAATTGCAGCACAAGCTTGTGAGGTTGGTGCACAAACTAAGCCGTAGCTTCAATTAAAATTATAAAAACAACAAATCGATTATGGCTTAAGTCGCTTCAAGCCATTTCCTTTGCCGGCGTCCAGCATAAATTTGTAAGCGTTCAAGTGTACATAATAAGCATTAGGCATCACTCAAAGGCCAGCACTGAGTCGAAGCAGAGTCAGGACGAGCCCAGTCTGTCCTGAATGGTAAAATCATGGAGAAAAACAATCGCCGGATGCAGTGCAACTGGTTGCAGCAACAGCAATAGCAACTGCCACAGCAACAACTCGTCAGCAATCAGCTTCCATGCAATTTGCGTTTGGGACTCCGAAAAGCATTTCAACAGTCCCATCTATGGCCATGACTTGATTTCCTTCTTATTCAGATGGGTGTGGTTGTGGGGCGAGGGTGGTGCATTGGTTGGCCAGTGTCAGTTACAGTGGCTTAGTGGTTGCATTGCGTTGGTTACATGACCATCATTGGATGCAGCTGTTGCCGTCCCAGTTGAATGCCAGTCTCTTAATGCTGTGCCCCACTTCCAATCCCCAAAATCTGGCGACATTTGGCGCAAATCGCTGCAAAGTTTACTATGAAAAATGGGTTGATCACAGAGCAGAGAGTGTTGCGTGCTCAACAGTAGCAGTTGCAAACACGATTTAAGCCTTAATTTGTATGGAAAATTTTACAAAAACCATTTCAATGCATTGCAATTATCCTGGAGTTGTCCTGCATGTGTATTAAAATGATAGCTCTGGGAAATATATGGGAGTCAAGTGGATTATAGGGCAGAGTTATGTGCCTCTCGCATGCAGGTTTTTAAATGTCGAGCTTAGGTATTATTTGTACAGAGTTTTACTAATGCAATGTAAAATTGTTGACATGGAAAAAAGAAAATTAAATGTATACAGAAAACGAGATTAGCGGTTTGTTCCAATAACTAATATCACATAAATGTATTGAAAATGCCAACAAATATTGTTTTTGGTTTTTTTTCATTTTATAAACAATGCTCAAAATGCAAAGAACATTTCCCGACATAAAAAGTTAACATTTAATTATAATTGATGATAATTAATATTAATAATTAATTGTTGACATTTTAATATAAAAATTTCCTAACACGTCGAGTCATGTTTAAATAAATCTGATTTAATTTTTATCAGTCGAGGCAGCAAAATGTTAGACAAACACAAACAAAACAAACAAATTAAGTTAAATTAGAAATTAATATAATAATATTAAATGGTTTATTTTATGTACAACATTTTTGCAATAATTACAGTGTGGAAAACCCAATCAGACGAAAAATAAAAAAATTGTAATTTCAATGATTAAGCTCAAAAATAGGGCTGTCGCCCAAAACCGTGGCAGCTCTAGGGCATAATTTTTGAGTACTACTCGTGTCCAACTCCAAACGATTTTAATTACTCGACTCTTGTCCGGCGGCAACTGTGCGACGGATAGACGGACTGACAGATAGACAGATAGACAGCCAAGCTACTTGGCACGCATATTTTACATATTATAAGCTGACCAGTGGTCTACACTTCCCCAGCTTCTCACCCTCTTCTCCTCCTGCCACATAACTCACAACACGTTGGCGCATTGCGTGCGTGCATGCTGGACAACTAATGTCGCCGCATCCTGATGCTGCAGCTGCAGCTGCGACTGCCGTTGCTTCGCTGGATATGTGTGGTCAGTTTTGTGTAATTTATGGCTTTCGGCACCATGGTGCACCACGCTACGCTGTGAGATTTTGCATACTTATTATGCAGGCCGCATGCTGATGAGCAGGCACACGGCACAACACACACACACAGGCCCACGCAGTCAAAAATGTGCCTAGATGGAGGGTGTTTAATTTCCTGATCATTTTTCGGCGCAAAAATCGCGACGCCTGCTACAAAGTTTCGACTGCCCAAATACGACCGCACCCCTCTCATTATTTCGCATAATGTCGGCCAGGAGTCAGGAAGCAATTGCGCGCAATTTATGCGCGAGCGCAAAATGTTGCCAATGTGTGTACACTGTGTACAATATTGAATAGCATGGCAAATCACATCGATAGATAGATGCAAAGTTTCGCCAGCCTGTGGGGCAATTAAAAAACCAGCCCAAATTATGCAGCGAAGCAGACGAGTGCTGTGTAAATAAATTATAATTACGAGTACTTATTTGGCTGGCTGCATGACTACCCAAGGCACTCCTCGAGACCCTGCCACTCAGACCTAGAGACGGGCGCGTGAGTGGGACGGACGATGGACGATCTTTTTTGTTGAGCACGAAATATGAAAATTAATAAACACAATTTGTGTCTATAATGTGATTTTTTTTTTGTGATTTTGAAGATAGTTTTTGCGTACACAAATGTTAGTCGAGATTATCATTTTTACTTATGCAAATATTGCTGGTAAATGAAATGAATTATTTTTTAAGTAGACTATGATTTTACAGAAAATTGGAGAAAAATCTAACTTTTAAAATACAGGAATTAATTTCAATTTATTTTAATTTACTTCTTAAATTTCATTTATGTTATGTATTTCATTTATTTCAATTATTTTGTTTATCTTAGGTTTCAATTTAATTGATTTTTATTAATTACTTTATTTTATGTACTTTAATTTTTAGAGCTTTTTCACTCTCAAAGACTAATTAATAAAACACATTCACATTAAATTATAGTCCGAAGGTTATATTTTTACATTCTGTGCATTAATTTTCCACCCCCTTATGTGTAATTCTCAGAGCCCCATCTTGATAGCTAGCAAACATTGACGACACGTGCTCATCTCTGCCCAACACTGCGGAATCGAGTCCATGGAAATTAGCCAACGACAAATGGCCAAAGCCATGGGCCAAGCAATCCCCCTGGGAGGGCACCAGCAGTTTCAGTGCACTTGGCCTGTGGTTCAGTTGAGTGAATTTTGAGCAAATGCTAATAATCAATTTGAATGCAACCCTCAAAGCGAGACAGACGAAGCGGCAACAATTAATTTTATTTATGTTGATTCTAATCAACGAAAAATAATTTCACTCTCGACAATTGCCTCTTGTGGCGTCTGCTGCCATGGCAATCTGCTCGTCCGGTTAGATGTTAGATGTCTGTCTGTCTTTTCTGTCTGTCTGTCTTTTCCGTTTGGGTCTGCACTTGTGTTGTTAGTTGTATTGAAATTGAATTCATGCACCGTTGCATCCGATCCGTTGCGTTGTGTTCGAGCTTAAAATCATTACCGTTATTAGCGCATTTAGACGTGTCCGATTGGCCAACAGCAACCTTGTACCTCCCGCTGGCCAAGTCAATGGCCAACAGCAACAAGCACTTGGCCAGCATTTACTGTCCAAGCATAACCAGAGCAAATGGAGCTGCACTGCATGGCTTAGCCAGACCAATGGCCCTCCAGAGGATCCCATTGTGAGTACCATTAAAAGGGTTAAACGGTAGAGGAGGTTTGTGTGGGGGGGAGTATTATAGTTGTTGCCAGCTGCAGTTAGTTGTGGGTCAGTGGCAGTCATCGTTAGTGCTATGCGTCCTTACTCCAGGGCTCAACTGGTGTTCGTTCCTCTTTGCCACTTAAACATTTGCAATTAGCTGCCCCTGATTATAACTGACAATTCCCAAGAGCATCTAGAGTATATGTATATATACACAGATACTCCATATAAGCTTGTCTGACTCCTTCTCTGTTAACATTCAGGTTAATTACTTAGCTTGTAGATTTATGCAACCTGATATGGACTCTGATCGAATGGGTTTGCTTGCATTTATTTCAGCTCCAAAATTACTTAATTATCAATGAATTATCTTATCCAAACTGAAGATTGTAGATTGTTTACTATAATCCAAACTCTGCAATTCTATTCGAAATCGGTTTACGCATTACCAAATTGCATAGCTTTCAAATATTTTTTCGAATCTGGCTAGTTAATCTGCATGCATCAAATGGAGTTTTGCGAACTTTTGTTACACTTTCGACGGCTTTATTAGAGCCCCATGCGCTGCAACAAGTGAACAATGGCCAATGATTCGGGCGTCAGCAAAGAGTTGCTCAAAATACTGGGGAAATGGGGAAATTGCAGTTCGGTTGCCAAAAATGTCACGAAATTGACATTGACTGCCGGCCTGCGAGGACAGCAGCAACATTTTATGCCGGAGCCATTTGGTTTTTAATCCATGCGCCCTTTCGCCAACAGCTGGCAGGAAATCGGCTTGTGAAGGCTTTTGCTCCATTTTGGCCGTCATGCATCCAATTTGTGCGCATTCTCCTTGTACTCGATCCACCCCTACCTCCCCACAGCCAGCAGTTTATTTTGTGCTGCCCTGTCGACTGCATTTTCAAAAGGGCCAACAAGTTGTGCGTCGCTTGACGTTGCTTGCAATTTGGTAAGCGGCCATTTAGAAATCATTGCAACACAATTCTATTGCAGTTGAGGCGGGTTTGCAGTGAACCGCTTTAAAGCCACGACAACGGAATTAGCTTCATTAAAATGCCGTCTCGTGTTCGGGCTTAAAACTGCATTTGGAAACTGAACTTATTTTCCAATTGAATTCGCGGGCATTCCTTTTATTTCTTTTTGCCATCCTTGGCTCATTTCATTCCATTTAAATAAGCATTTCATCATTTATTGCTTGCATCAAACGCATTTCCTTTTGACCACGCTTCTCGAGTTGGCTCTGATCGCAATTCAGACGCATTTATTTCGAGTGCTTGAATAATTATCCAATTATAATTGAAGCCGTTGCTTTCACAGACAATTCGCTAGGACTTTATTATTTCATATTTTACATGCTTTTATTGGCGGCAGCTCAAGGCACGTGGACAGAAGCTCAAAAAGGATACGTATATGCGAGTCCTCTCTTCGTCCGTCTGTGCGTCTGTGCGTCTGTCCGTCTGACTGAGTGGGCTGACTGGCTGGCTGAGTGGCTCCCTGATTGAATAGACAGTCTGTCTGTTTTTGATGTTGGCTGCCCGCCCGTTGTCCAACATAAATAAATGCTTAACCACCCACAGACAGCAGCAGCTCCTTGAAAGTACAGCCATGGCAGCATCAGGAGCAGTAGCCTCCCGGCTCTGTTCGCATGACGACAAGATATCCCTTTTTCAAGCCTCAGCGCTCCAAATAATTAAATTATAATAAGCCCCACACGCTCAGTCAACGCCACAGAGGCAAATACGGCCTCGGCCATGTGTGCATGTAAATAATTGAGAGTGCATCACTTCGAGATACCAGCTACGCAGGGTGTAGTATTTTGGTTTCATTTATATATACATATATGTAATATACATATATCAAGTGTTTTTTACAGATTCTAATAAACTCCATCTGCATATGGGAAGAAGCAAGCACGTCCATCCGTAAATCTTATTGTCGCTCATAGACCATCTTAGCTGTAAGTTGGGCATACTTTTTATAAAATGAATAAATTTCTTTAAGTTTCTGTCTATCGCCTGGGCACATTGAGCTCGACGATACC
Source organism: Drosophila paracracens (assembly GCA_035044025.1). Classification (NCBI taxonomy): domain Eukaryota; kingdom Metazoa; phylum Arthropoda; class Insecta; order Diptera; family Drosophilidae; genus Drosophila; species Drosophila paracracens. Next base: position 3,356,967 of record JAWNMN010000435.1, on the reverse strand, counting down.
ATGTTTACCCATTTCAATTTATAAGTACAGATAACAGCTGACAAGTGGCATGTGGCATGTGGCAAGTGGCATACAGCTGGCTATGATGATGTGTGTGGCATGATTGAGCCACGACGTGCAGGTGGGCCTGTCATCAATTCGTCATAAAGTGTTTTGCTTATGAAAATATCTTTTAAAACGAGAATAAGCATAAAAACGAGAATGAAAACGAGCACGAGGACGAGGACGAGTACAAGAACCTGACCCTATCAAGGATCAGTCAATAATGCTGACATCATATTGATGCCAAGCTGACGGCTCTGTCATCTCACAATTCATGTGTGTGTGTATGTGTGTGCTTGTGTGTGTGAGTGAGCTTGTCTGTTTTTGTGTTTTTCAATTTCACTTAACTTTATAAACGCTGGGGCTGTGTTTGGAGGGATAGATAATTGTTTGACGGACAGCTAGAAGTGCTTTCAGCTCATTACACAAATGCGGCTTAAAGCCAGTTAAATGTGCATATTAATAAATAGCATAAGGCTCTATTTAATATGCTATATAACCGTGCAACCCTTAAAAATTGATGTGTACTCAATTATGTATATTCAAGTGCGCCTCAACTGTAATTTTCCACGTCAAGCCCATAAAAAGTTTAAAAAAAAAATCATTGCGTATATACACATATCTGATTATATAGCATTTGTAGCATAAGCCTTTTTAAATCATTATAAATTAACTTGGTAATTTAAAACCATATAAAAAAATGTTGCATTAAAAAAAAAAATCGAAATACTGAAAACCGTAATCTGCAAATCGATTTTCAGTCACAATATGTTTTTTGTGTCTGTATGTTATTTGATATTAGCGGGAACTTTTGCATATCCAATTGGCATCATATTACCTGCTGTGGTACATATACTTTTTGCAGGCATTATGGCCAGCCCTTAGGACGAATCTTTTTGGGGCAACTGACACAGTCAGCAAGCAGCCGCTTTGAAATCCAGCAAATTGGCACAACTGCGCAATGCTACAACTGTAAACTGCCCCATTCCCCTTCCCTCTCTTCCCCTCCACTCCTGCTCACATGCCGCACTTGAATAGAAAACGGTTGCACATTTAAGGGGCAGGGTGTGCAGATAGAGACAGGTAAAAAGTGAAAGGTACCAAATGTTGTTGCTTTATTGCGAGGCAACATTTTAGCGAGTTTTTACCGTTGAATATCGGTTCGAGTGTATCTATGTGTGTGTGTGCGCGTATCTATGTGTTTTTGTGTGTTAGAGTCTTGTTGTCGCCCTTGTCATGGATGGCGCTTGGCGTAATTAAAGCTAAATAGCCGGCATAATGAGCAAGTAATTAGCGCTGCTTTTGCCAACAGTTTGCACCGTCCTGTGTGCTTGCCACGCCACACAGCACCTCCCCCTCTGCCCTTATGTGGCAGCTACTGTGTCTGGCAATATTATAGAACGCTCTGATCTCTGATATTGCATAATTTGCATGCTTCTTTGATGATTTCTAAATAAATTTGTCTTCTCAATTTGAATAGCCGTCACAAAGTTAATACAAATTAAAAATGAAATATCAAAGTATTTTAATAAATATCAATTATAAACAATTCTTCGCATCATAAATTTTGCTCTAATTACATACGTTGCGTCTATTGTGAAATAAATAAACACAAAAAAAAAATTGCATAGCTAATTAAAAGCAATCTGTGATTGACTGCCTGCGAGCATTAATTATGGTATATATAAAAGCATAAATTTGAATTTAATTACATTTGTATACCAATCTAAGGAATGTTTTTTTGTTTTTTATGGCGGTAAATATATAATATATATATATGTATATATGTAGCTAGCCACTTTACGAGCACGTTGCCTTGAACCAATCTGTTTGTTTGTCTGGCTGTGCGTTGTCCTGGCAAACAAGGACTCGACACCGCCGCAAAACAAACTCAAATAGTAGAGTAAGTTTCTTTCTCATTAGGCGTCGTGTTTGCATCCACACACACCCACATACACCCATACACATACACACTTTTACACACACACACAGAGAGCCAGTCGCATGGGCAAAGCAATTTTGACACCAGCAGCTGAAGCTGCTTAATGAGTCCAAATCCGACGCCCGCAACTTTTAGCTATGCTCCAAAGAACCCAAAGTGTGAGGCAGAGGTTTGGGGGCGGGGACTGAGCGGGCCGGGGCTGGACTTATATTTAGGCTAATGCCAGTCTGCAAGCAAAGTGCGGATGGGGAATGGGGTTGGTGATGTTGTTTTGGGGCGTTAATAGCTAGCGTTGTTTGTGTAATTTGTTTAAAAGCTGACGTGGTAAAATATATACACAGATAAGCCTTACACTGGACTGGAGCCAAAAACAATAGCAATAACAGACAAGAACAACAATAAAATTGTTCATGTTTTAATTAATCATTGCCAGTTTAAACAAAAGTCAAAGCCGCCAATGGAATCATGGGGAACCCAAATCGAGTCTAGAAACATGTTGCTGGGTAAATAACAAACAACAGCAATGTGAACAACAAAATGGTCTAGATAATTATGTCAACAGACCCCCCCACCGACACTCAACAACCCCCGCAAAACCCATATGACAACGACCGCCGACAACCAACCCTCTCCCCTATTCCCGCATATGCAGTGGACAGCGAACAAATATTTGCTGTTAGGATAATCAAATTTACATTTAACTGAAGTAGAAAACGAAACGAAGTAGACCTCAAAAGATACATTTGAAATCGTGCTCATCCACCCAACCACTTAACCACTCCACCACTTGACCCAATAACATCACCAGCGGCGCTTTAATTATGCCGCAACTGCAGTAAAAGCAGCAGCTGCTGCTGATGTTGCTGCAACAAACTGACAGGTGCACCTGTTACAGCAGCAACAAGCGCACATTCCCAACGGCATTCAGCAACACACACAGAGGCACGCACAGCCACGCACAATTGTGTTGTGCCACTGTGCGTAAATAGGGAAAATCATTTTGCCGCAGTTTCCAATTAATGTCCCCATATTTATATTTTTCTGCCACAGCTGTTGCTTGTTGCCTCCTGCCTGGAGAGTTGTGCCGCAAGGTTGCATCCGAAAATTTGCAATCGCTACAAAATTAGTTTTTGCATTCATTAATAAAGATGGCTGTGTATATTCCGCCAAGATGTGCACAAATATTTAATGATTTATAATCATTGAAAATTATTATTTTGTGACTATGAATTATTACTGTTCAGATTCTGAATATACATTAAAATCAGCAAGTATGTAAAAATAAATTTAGCCTTCACAATTGGGCAACTGATTGATATTGATTATCCCTGTCATATACAACCTCAATGATAAATGGGGCTTAAGATTAAGCTACAACCAAAGAACCATTTTTAATTGTATTGTTCAGGAATAATTAATTGAGAATTTGAAATGGATTAATAATGGAAAATGTATGATTTGCTTCGCTTACCAGCTCAATAAATATTGTATTGAACTTCAGACAATTAAAAGAAATAAATTATTAATCCAGATGCTTGTTTGTTGTAATTCTGATTAAGTTTCCATATATTTATTAATTAGCATAATTATAATTTATTTATTATTTATTTAAATATCAACTGCTTAAGGACTTACCAATAATAGTAATTTATTGAATACCAAATTGGGATCTCAATTAATATTAATTTGAAATATTTCCTATTATGTTTTTCCTACTGCTGCTAGAGCAATGCTTATCGCAGTGTGGTTGGAAAGCGCCTCAATATCAAATCGTAATGAGATATTAACATGGCTAAATAGTCAGACGTTGTCAGCGTTATCACGCCCACAGATGCCGCTTGCTATATCTATACATATATATATATATAAATAGGCCTTTGGGCCAACAACAAATGACATGACATTTGGGAATTTATCTTGGAAAAATACTTGCGGCAAAATGAACGTCGCAACGCATCCAATAAATTAAGCGATACAATGTGCTCGGCAAGGAGAATGGTATGTGTGTGTGTGTGTGTGTGTGTGGGAGGGAGTGGAGTAAATGGAATGGAGTCCCACTATATGCATAGATTGGCTGGCCCCGCCCACTTGACTTGAATTGAACACAAGCGACGAGAAAGCGAGACAAGTTGAACTGTAAACAAGCGCGACAATTTATCTTACTTTCATTTAATTGTCAACGGGCAAATAGCTTGCCAAACGAAGCCAAGACACAAAATTGCTGCTGCCAAAGTTACATAATCTGTACACACACATACATACATACATAAGTGTGGGTGCGTGTGTGCCTGACAGAGATAATCAACGTTAAATTAGCGCTAACAAATTGACAATGTAAAAATGCTGTGCTTACTTTTTGGGCTCAAGTTTAATTTGTGGTTAAGCTGTTTTCCAAAATAAAAAAAAAAAAAAAAAAAACACACATACATACATACATATATATGTATATATATATATCTGATATACATATATATTATATCTGAAAATTAAAACCGTAACTATTTGGTGTAAAAAAAAACGCAGATATTGCAGCGTTTTTTAAATATTCTTCTGACTGCATTGTCAACGACTAAAAAGTATGCAACGTGTTCGCGCACAACTTGCAACTGCCACTGTGGCACCGTAGGCTAAACCTACACTATTTATGACAAATGCAAATATTAATCAAATATTTCGAGGTTTTTGGGCCAATTTGCGTCTATTTCACATTGTAATGTTTTCTATTGAAAGCGAAGCTTAAGGCAAAATAAACAGTCGCTAATTTATGAAGATAATTTATTGCTTAGGTAACCTGATTGTTTATAATTAAAATATGTTTTTCTTGATTGTAGTTGAAATATGTTTATTTATGAATTGTTTTTATAATTCTGTAATATTCTTACACCCGTTAAGATATATCTTCAGAGATAGCTTAACAGCATCCTTTTCTGGTGACAACAATGAAATTCCATAAATAGAACTCATTGTTATATGTTCAGTGCGTGGAGCTTTATGAACTTATCGGATAATGATGTAATGTAAAGAAACTGAGAAATTGACTGGTTAAATTGAAACTGACTAGTACTTATGTTGGCCCCTTAAGGGGAGGGTCTAACAAATGGAGTTTGTTTAGTGTACTGATGGCAGTAATGTTGACTTCCAGATTAATGACCATTTTGTTGGGTTTTCTCAGAGAGTCGTCTCGAATATCTAGAGTTAAGTCGTGCTATTTCATTTGTTATTAATGGGCCAACGAGCTCTCTGTGTATTTCTCGATTAGTATGGAGCAAACGTGCTTAGTTGTTAGATGTGTTCTGGCATTTTTTGAGGAATTATCACGCTGGTTGCCTTGGCTGTAGGTGGATGTCGCATGCTCACATTAGCTTTTTGTATAAGAGTGGCAAGATTCTCCTTTTCTGGCTTCCCCCTGCAATCAAGGCATCTTTTTGAACTTTGCATTTGGCTGGCTTTGCTTAGCAACAATCTGATAAATCCAGTTAAGTCTTCTGTCATTATGATTGCATTGTTTGACTGAGCGAATATGTATGAATGTACATTTTTTCATAATTCTGATTAAATTCTGCCTTCTACCATACAAAATAAATATCTTATTTAAATAAACTAATATTTATTTTTCTTATAACACGAAAAGTGTTAATTTCCTCCATTATGCAAGGATTCTTGTTTTTCATGCTGCTGCTGTTGGTTTTGGTGCTGTTGGTGTTTGTGCCATTACGCTTATCAAGAAGTGGGTCAGCCGCTCACTGACACAGTGACTCTTAAGTGCACACACAGACACACATACAGACACACACACAGAGTGAGCGAGATAGTAGCAGCTAAAAGTATGCAGCTGATGTAGCGTTGGGCTTGATACACTCAAGCGTCGACAGACGCACTCAACGACACAACAGCAACAGCAACAGCAACAACAACCATCTGACACAGTTGACGTCTAGAGCTGTAATGCAGTCTGGCAAGCACTCAGTCAACCTCAGAGTTGCATGCCCCAAGAACCCACCCATAACCCCCAAAGTCAGCCTGACCCTTTCTGGCTCATTGTTGTCATTCGTAATTTTTCCTCATCTTGTTATTGTTGTTGCTGCACTGTTTAGCCAATAGTTCTGTGTGTCTGTGTGTGAGTGGCGGAAATGCAAGAGTCTATCTCACTGTGTGTGTTTGGGCTCTGTGTCCTTAGAATGCGGCTAAGTAGCTGCAAACGTTTAACTGTTGATTGTGGCCAACACAAATTGTTTGCACTTAGCTTGCTTCTTATGCACTGAAGGTATAAAGACACATTGATTTCTTTAAGCTCTCAAAATACGAGCTGACAATTGTTGTATCGCATTCAGCTGTCCCATGCAATCTAAGCCTAAATTGTGCTGCTTGCAACTTGCTGTGGCAGTTGCATAGATATACTCAATCTGCAGCTTGATTTTCTCATTATCAGCTCTTGGCACAGTTGGCAGGCCGGATTGCAGGTCAAGTGTAGGGCATGCAACAACAATGGACACACACACACACACACATGCTCGCAAGGACTTCTTCGTGCCTCAATTCCGCACACAATGCTCCTTACCTGAGGCCTAAAGTCAGTTATGCACTAAGTGAAACAGCCAACACAAATAGCACACGTATGTCACACACTCACACTAACACGAACACATACATCAACACACACACAAACACACACACTCGCTTTGGCAAAGCAAACAATTATCCAGCGTTGCGTATACGCAACGTGGGCCATTGTCTAACGTTTTAGTCGTATATATGTGCAGCAGTGTGTGTGAGTCTGTGGGTGTGTGGATGTGTGTGTGTGCATACAGGTGTGTGTGTGTTCTGCTGCTGTTGTTGTCACAGCACAGCACAGCACAGCATCATACACAATTTCTCTTCGCGCAGGTCTCAGCTAAATTTTCTAATGCATTCTGTGCGTGTTTATTATTTCAATTACGGCTGACAAAACTTGAATGCCTGCTAATGCAAATTGCTGACATGGTGCCTCCATTTCACTCAAACTGTGGCTGCCTCTCCTCTCCAATCGCCCACGTCCTCTCTCCATGCTTATCACTTTTGCTGTCATATAATTTAAGCTATTAGGCGCTCGGTTTACTAATTAAAACGCATCACGACTATTTGCTTATGAGAAAACCGGAGCAGCAAAAGCAGCTTCAACTTTTGCCACTGCTTATGACATCATTCGTTATGCGTGTGTGTGTTGCGTGCAACAAATGTCAACATTTTCTGCCTCTGGTTTCGATTTTAGCCCGAGTTTCACAATGATTTTCCATTTCTCGCTGCTTTATTGCTTTATGCTTAATGAAGTGGTTTCTTAATCCACGCCCCCTGGATACGCCCCCTGTCAACGCCCACCGTTCGGCAACGATAATGACTTGGCCCATTTGTTAGTGCTGCTTGCGACGATTGTCTATAAATAAGGCGACCTTATGTGATTAATTTGGATATGCATTTGTTTTCATTAGACTAATTTCTACAATGTGTGTGTGTGTGTGTATGTGGGCGTGACATCTATCTTGCAGCAGACATATGTGTGCCTGAGTGTGTGTGTGCTATTATAATTCAGTTTAACTTCAGCAATTTGTCAGCTCAGCTGCCATGCACAAAGTGAAGCTCCTGAATGCTGAATAGAATCCTGAAAATTGCAGCATTTCCAATACAAATGGATATTTACTAAAACTTGTTGCCAGAACCTTAGTCGGTTAAATTTAAGCTACTGTCCACATGACAAAGACTACGACAGATCTGCAACAGCACTGTGCTGAATACCACTTAGTGGACATTATGTATCCCTAACTAAGACTGCTGTTCATATTGATATGCTTAACCAGAAGAAGATAAATAAATATATTTCACATTTATTTATGTCGATTTATTATTGATGCTTGGCTTAAGGATTTACAATATGTTGGTGCTTAGATGTTTAATTGTGTCTTATTGCGCTTCATGCCTCTTCCTTTTTCGCTGCCTGCAACTGACTCTTGACTCCCAATTAGATATCAATACTTCTCTTATATCGGTACTGACTCGATTACCCGTTCTTAATAGTTGCCAGATAGCTTTGACCGCTTCTTGTTTGTTTATTGTTTATCCCACAATTATGTCATATTAAAACAAATATTCGAGTAAGCTCGACTATCAGATACCCTGAACACAGCAGTGAAATATATTATTCTATTTATAGTGCCAAATATAAGCAGTTGGAAAAGTGCTCTCAATTCTGAATGTTTTCTGTCCGATATTGAAGAAATTTGATGGCATGTCAAGGTTTAGTTTTAATTGAAAGAAAATGTGCTTAAAACTGCTATCGGAAATCGATATGTTTTGATGTTAATGAAACGGGTGCAGTTATCGATAGACAAGTATCCAAATAGTCTTATTGTCTCTAAGATCGGCTTCTTCATACTCGGTTGCTTAGCCCGATGAAGAGTATATATATATTATAGGATCGGAGAAGTTTCCTCCTGCCGGTTACATACTTTTTTTCTCCATTTTTAAAGCTTTCACGCTAGACTCAAAAGCTTTTTGGCCAATATATAAAGTTGCCTTCATCTCAATTATTTTTCAAAACTGGTATGCTTGAATATTGACTTTGTTGCTCAATGCTAATCTTTTGAAATGCCCAAATGTAATAAGCAAATGCACATTTTGTATTTTATTTTAGGTTTTGCGGATAAAGTGGGCAAAGTGGCCAACCAGTGTCTGCGGCTCTCCGAAATGCAAATATTTTGCTGAAAGGCTCAACTAAAAACCAAACAGAAAATGCCATGAACACATGGAAACACTCAAAATAACTCTGCTTATGCAAATGCCATAATTACGAGTGCAGATGTGTGTGTGTGTGTGTGTGTGTGTGTGAATGCTTGTGTGTTTGTGTGTGTGTTTGTCTGTTGTGGGTAGCTAGTTGGCTAACTATTGTTATCAGCGTTCATAAAATAATTGCAGCGGGCAAATTGCCTTTATTTATTGTTTAGCAACAGCAACAACATCTGTTGCAACTGCAGTTATTTTAATGATGACAAGTGTTTGCATTGCGCAATTGCATTTGCTATGTGAGTGTGTGTGTGTGTGTGTGTCTGTGGTGTTTGTGTGTGCAGAGTATGTGTGCCATGTGCCTTGGTGTCCGTGCACATTTAAATCATAAACACACGGGACCTCAATAAACTCTGCTCATTACAGCTGCTAATAAATTGTCATGGTAACCGAGAGAGTTCCTAAACTATACACAACAACAGCAACAATAACGGAAAACACACACACACACATATATATATACACACACACACACGCTCGCATATCACATGCATGGCAAATGCTGAATTAGTTTGCTTGAATCCTTGTTGGATCCTTGGTCCGCGTACGTCAGCAGTTTGTTGAACTTGCCAGCGTTGACAGTTCAACTCTGTAGCGAAAATCAGTTATTATCAAGCACAAATAAAAGTTGAGGCAACAGCAAAGCAACAAAAATTTCTGCGTCAATTTGCCAAATAGCCAAAAAAATAAAGAAAAAAGACATAAATAAATAAAAGCAAAACAGCAAAAAGCACCCAAAGTGAATGGATATCAACACCCACAGTGGAAAGGCATCATAAATAAAAAGCCAATTAATATATCATAGTTGCAAGGCGTCAGACAGCCAATGTGGCAAGTGGCAAGGCGTGGTTGGGACTTTCGACAGTCGATACTCTTAGTGTGTCTATTTAAGAGCTCTTCACCAAAGTGAAAATAAGCAGCGAAGTTAGCGATTAAATAGGTTAAACACAAGTTGAAGCAGTTAAGCATTTTCTTTAAGTTAAAATTGCTTAACTAGACTTTAACCAACTCAAATAATAACTGCTTTTATATATTTTCTCAGAGCCATACTTTTAAGGGGAATTTCAATATAGGAACCTGTCAATATGCTCTTTCCACAGGTAAAAACTTGAACGAAGCACAATAATTAAGTTGCATGTTCAAAACCAATTATGGAATTAGTGTTAAGCTTACTTAAATAATCGCAAACTTTGGATAATTTCTCAAAGCAACATTTTGAAGGGGAATTTTAATTAAACTTGTAGCTGACATTTTGAAGAATGCACGAAATTAGACTTAAGCAAACTGAAATAATAACAGCTTTGCATTATTTCTCAGAATTACACTCTTCAGGAGTATTTTAATATAAAAGCTTGTCAATCTGCCACAGTCTGTAATACTTATAATAATAATACTTAAATACTAACTTATGCTTGAGGCATAGCTTTGGGCTCAAGCACAATTTAACTTTCGCATATTTTTGGCCCCTCTTAGAAGGCCGCATACTTTAGCGCAACGTTGGCCAAGCAAAAGGCGTTAAGCGAAGTAGCGCTAATGATAACAACGCACGCAGCAGCAGCACCAGCAGCGGCAGCAGTAGCGGCAACAACAACAAAACTAACAACAATATTAAGAAGAACAAGTGAAATATCAACAAAAATCAGCAACATGCCATTACCTAAAGCAACAGCGACGACAACTGTTTGTTTGCCGCTACTAGAAAGGCATGTTACACATACGCGCTGTGGTACGCACACCAACACACCCACACACACACACACACGCATTATAAATGATGGCTGCGTTGTCTGCTTTCTATTGCTTCTCTTTTGCGTTTTTACCTTTCTTACTTTTTCATTTTGGTATTTTGGTTGGTTCGAAGTTGGTAGCTAAAGCCGCCAAACGACTTTGTGGCATTAGGCATGCAGCCCGTCTCTCAACGAGGTAGGCCAAAGCCAAAAACACGCACATCCGGCGCGAGCAGCGTGCTTTGGGCGCCCATCTCTACACACGCCTGCCCTATCTGCGACCCCACCCACCTTCCCTTATCTCTCCAGGTGTTTCCATACATGTATATATATATATATATAAATTTTTTTATTTTTGTTGTGTTGCGTGGCAAAGCTTCACATTAGCGTTGTGTCGCTTAAATTTAAATTTGCCCGCTGACATTTGGTGTGTTGGCAACAGCAGCAGCGACTCCTACTGCCTTTTGGCCATTTAATCTTCACATTTCCGCGCTATTTTATCGCTGCTCGTTTTTACACAAGACGCCTGCTGTCTAATGCCTTTTCGATAATAATAATACTAAACATAGGCAGTTTAGCATATAATTTATATAAGCTGACATTGGAACGCCTTCCAAAAGTGCCAAATTAAAGCCCATCATTTCTTAGTAGCAAAGTTTTTATTTATTTAACTTAAAAGTTATTATTATCCTGGGGGGACTTTATGCACAGCAACCTGTAAGATTTATTGTGCCACAAGAAAAAAAGAAGAAGCAATAAACTGAAAAGTTACATGCCACAAATTTTTATTAATTTCCCAACTTGTTTTTCAAAATCTTGTTGAAAGAAAACTGTTGAGCAGAATTGATCTCTTTTGCCCCAAGTCAGAGTCGTACGCGTATAAAAATAAATATTTAGTAACATGTTGTTGCCAACTAGTTTGGTAAAAGTTTGGCCAATTTCGTGTTGGCTGTCGGCCATCAATCCCAAGCAACGCATTGTGGTTAGTTATTGACAGGCATTGTTGGCAACGGAAATGCTTTTGCTTTCATGCGAATTGTTTTCCTTGTTTGCCCCAAAATGACGCACTAACATACGTGTGCCCCGAAGCAAGGGGCAGGCTTATTTTGGTTTGTTGCTTCCGTGTTTGGTAATATGTTTTGCTTATTGTTGCCAACTTGCTGTTTGTTCCTGTTGATGTTGGTTGTTGTGATGCCAACATATGTATACATATATACATCAAAAGTTGTTAACAAATGTTTGTGTTTAGTTTCTGCGGTGCATGGCAACCAGCATAACAAAGACCAACAAAAAACAGAAACAGCAACAACAAAAACAGAAGCAATAATAATAATAGAAATAATAAAAATATTAACAATAATAATGACAAATAACAACATGCTAAACGCAAATATTGTTTGGCTTCAATGGCATGTTACTCATGCGTTTGCTGCGGGCCAATGCGTCGTATGCGTGATGTTGCCACTTGACAGTCGCATAATAAAACTATTGCCGATGAACATATTAAAGCCTGTCTATATCTAAGCAAACATGGCGGATGCACCGACCCAAAATAAAGGGGCGTGTCTGCTGCTGTTTTTGTTGCTATAATAATTGGGTTATTAAAACAATGAACAGCCATAATGTGGATAATAATTTTTAAACGCACACACAGTCAAACGACAGCAGCAATGTAAAGTCAAACTCACACACACACACACACACACACACACACATACACACACGTAGACATGCTTTTAGTGTTAATTAGCACAATTTTGTGTGCTGCTTTTATGGGCGCAATGCGAAACAACAAGCGCCTGGCCAAGCGCCACGGCCAAGTGCCAGATTCACATCCTATTGCCGCTTTGACTCCTTCTGCCCCCGTCGACTTCATTTGCGGTTGCCTCTAGCAGCAGCAGCCAATTTTCTTTTAACTGTTGTTTCGGCTTGTATTCGCTTTCCCCTCTCTCTCCACCCAACTCAATCTGTGTGCTGTGTGCAGCCCTTTGCCTGACCTCAATTTGTTCGCAGCATGACCCGCGGGCGCCGTCTGCGCTTTTAATTGTTGATTTTTCGAGTGGGCTCCCCAAATAATAAAAATTACGGTTAAGCGACCATAAACGTACCAATCGAGCTGCAGTTAGCCCAGAATCTACAAAATACACCCAGCCACCATTTCCTATTCCCATTCAATGGATGTCTGCAAACTTTTGCGCCGTGTCGATGAGCGCTGCACACAAACACATAGAAATAAACTTCAGTTGCCACGTCGCAGGTGGCAAAAGTTTTTTTTTATTTTTATTTTTCGACCAGTCGACGATGGCTTCATAAATCACAAACCTGGCCAACATAATATTTCGGCAGCAGCCAAATAAAAAGAAAACGCTCATTTAAATGTTAAGCTACTACTCTGTGGACAGTATTTGCTGTTGTTATGTAAATTGGGATGCGGCTCGCTGAATGTTTTTGCTTCAATTATGAAAATTGTTTTTATGAATGCCATTGAAATTGTATTATTCGCGCCTAAGTAACGACATTTGCATATGGCATGAACATTTCGTCTTACTTATTTATTATATACTTATTCATTTTTTACATTTTTATCGTTGACAAAGCGCAAAAGAAGCAAAAGAAAAAGCAGCAAACGAGTCGCATTGTCATCACATGAAGAACCTCTAAATACATAAGTATAAATGAATATATAAGTGGTTTTGTGTATATACATATGTATATATTATATACGTGTGTGCGTGTGCGCATCTTATGATTTTATTATTCTTGAGCACATTTCGAAAACCATTCAATTGAAATGTTGGATTTAATATGGTTATTCAGGAAATTACGTTTTCAAGGTGTTCATCGAGCCTCAAGCGGCTTAAAATTTGCTTTTTATTCCGCTGTTTATGTCATCGAAAATGGTCGACAGGATATATGAAATACTCCGACAAAGAGCAATGCGCATCCATTAAAAATTAATTTCAAATACTTCACTGGAAATATTCTTTTTCATCTTTTATTTTTCTTCTTTTCATAAATGCAAATCACAAATTTTACTGCTGCTGCTGTTTAACTACAACAAAACATATAATATTTCTAAAATACACAAAATATCCGAAATTCAATTATAATGAGAGTATTACAATTGTAAATGAATTATAATTGTATAATCTGAATTTGGCATTCGGAGAACCGCAGTGCAGCAGTTGGTGGATTTTCTATCGATTAATTATCGGGATGTGGTCTTTCTGATTATTGCCTCATTAGGCACTATAAAATTCCATTTAAATTATTTCAATTCAAACTAAGTGTGTGTAAGAGTCCGTCTGTGTGTGACAATTAATTTGTGAATTTAGCAAATGAGCATTGCAATTGTATGTAAATTTGGAAATGTTTTTGCAACGGTAGCTGTCAGGTGGCAATGCTAAATGATTCAGGCACGAGCGGACTCATCGAGCGCACCGAGAGCACACACAGAGTGATATAAATGGTCCAAAAATTGCACACATCCTGCTAATTGCTTCATCTGCATAATTTATGCGCACTTGATGCAATTCCAATTGCATTCCAGAGGTGTTCGCCTGCCTATTTTAGCCAACAGCCAAGAGTGAGTGATATGGCCATGCCAAAAGTTGGGTCGAAAAAAAAGAAACATTATAGGAATTGTTGGCAAATTATTATCATGGCGCTTAATAAGGCAAAACTCATGGTCGGACTCCATAAAATTGCACATTAACTCAAATACATAAATATTTATAGATATATATTTATTTTGGGCTAAAAGCCAAAGTCGAATTTTGGTCAGCATTGAGGTCACAGCGCAACTATACAACAGAAATGGGGCCGAAATGGCTTAGGCAGTGGAGCAGTCTTCTTCAAACTTGGCTAGCAATTTATCAACGTGAAATGCCAAAATGACAAAAAGACAATGGAAATGGGAAAAACTAGCGAAAAGTGAAAAATGTTGCAACTCAGCATTTGTGTTTCGTTGCCCCAGATAGAGAGAGAGAGAGAGAGAGAGAGAGAGACAAAGAATGAGTAAGAGCCAAGTCAACTGATTGGCTGCCACTTCCACTAAAGTTGCCACAAGAAGTAAACAAATGTTGCGACTGTTTGTTTTGTTGCCCCCACCACCGCCCACTGTTACTTAAAACATTAAGCAGCAGCAGCAGCAGCAGCAGCAGCAGTGGCTGTAAGTATTTCAGCACTGCAGTGTTGCAAGCTGCATGGCAATTCATTTAAAGCCACTCGACGACGTTGAGACTGCCACTTTTTGCGCTTTATTAGCCAGTGCTTGAAACTCTCTTCTCTTTTCTTCGAGTATCTGTTAAACTTGGTAATGTTGCTTGGCTTGTTTACAGCAAGCAAGCATGCTTACCACAAGCGGCAGCTGTTCGGTTTTCAAAACATTTTGTATTGCATACCAGTTGGCGTATACGCAATGCGCATGTGAGCAGCTGCAGCCACTTCCATTTTGGCCGTTAACACAGCGAACGGGCGTGGCAAACAAATGTGGCAATTATATTGAACCCAAAAAATGCTTTAAATATCCCTTAGCAATTGCAATTACATTTTTAATCCATCAGCAGTCCGCTATGCAAATGGCATTTTCACCATTGGTGCAACGAGTCGTATGCTTAACATTAATTAATATCAAATGCCCCCAAAATGCTAAGCCAAAAACGACTGCAGCACCATTTTCATTAGGAGCATAACAATGGAAACTGCCGTCGTCTAATTGCAATAACTGTAGACACAAGCGTTCGTCCTTCGTCCTTCTTACTTCGTCCTTGCCAGCATGGCATTATATAATTCCAGTGCTCGGCTGCTGAGCTGCTCAACTAAATACATTGAAATCGTCGTCGTTGTTTGGCTCATTTTCACCCACTTGCCGCTTACCGATTGCCGCTTGCCCCTCGCCGCTTGCCGCTGCCTTTTTGGCCAAGTTTTGTTTGCTAAATGCCATTCGCACTCCAGATTTTCCATTTAAATGGCAAATGCAGCGAACAAGCCAGCACAAAAAGATGCTAGAAACATAGAGTGAAGATTGATCGACGTGCAGATACTACTTACTACTTACATACTCCTCAGAAAAGCTAACTTAACTTGATCTATATATCGCACACAGAATATATATGCTACAATTGGATTTGTTAATGCTCAATATACATACATATATTGATATAGAAATACGTTTACTCAATATTGATACTTTTACATATTTTTTTGGACTTTCGAAGCTCAAACTTTTTAATACGCCTTTTCTAAAATAGAATTTTATGTGCACAGGGTATGGCAATGGCAATGGAAAATCCAGTTAAAGTGGCAGCAGATTCCTTTTTGGACCGCAACAGCATTGCAACAACATTCTGCAATGACTTTATAAACAGACTTTAATTTCACTGCCTGACGCCCAGCAAAAGTTGACTTGAGTTTTTATTTGGCTGGCGCCAGGAAAATACAATTTCCGTTTCTTTATATGTTGGTAGGTGCTGTCTGACTAACTGTACGACTGTCTGCCTGACTGGGAATTCTCTGAGTGGGTTCGCAGTGTGCCACTTCCTGACTGACTGTTGCCATGGCAATATCTAATTTTTGGCAACACGAATTTGTATCATAACAATTTGGCACTTTCAAGAAATGTACACAAATTTTTATTTTTCGAAATGCCGGTAAATGTTGTACTCGAAAAAGCCACGCCTATGCCTGCTTCCTTGCTCATGTCCTTGCCCGTATTGCATAAGCTGTGGAACAGTTATTTCTTATCCTGTGATGCGGCAGTATTAAATTCCGTTTAAATGTTGACAGCTGCTGCTGCGTAGATTGACCCCCTGCTCAATGGCTGCCCTGCCACTTCAGACAATGCAAATTAAAAACGCACAAAGCCTTCCATAGGACACAAAGCACAAAGAAGTATAGCAACAAAAAAAGAATGAAAAAAACAGGGAACGAACAGGGAATGAACAGAGAAGAAGAAAAGAATCAACAACAAGCGAGTAATCAAAGCAATGGCTATGTGGATGCCTCTGTTCCTGCATCTGTCTCCGCCTCTGTTTCGATTTCTGTTTTTCTGCCTGTGACTGTGCCTGTTGTTGCTTTGATGAGGGCACTTTAGTAAATCGCTGTCGTTGCTGCGACTTGTGTTGCCTCGTGGTTGCCATACCCTGCAGGCATAACAAATCTCTGCAATTGGGTTAACTCACGCTGCGAAAGCTTATGTAACAGCTGGGCACAATTTAAGACTATAAAGTAGATATACATAAGTCCTTGTCTGCATCAAAAGTTGAGTCGGTTTTTCTGACTGGTTTATTATTAAAATCCGCTGCTTTCCAAATTTTTGTATAATTATTTAATTTCATATAATATCAGTTGACACAGATAAATACAACAAATTAAAATCTAAGTCAATCAATTCGAATAGAAAATACAATTTCAATATTTAATTTTTTTAGCGGATATTTAGGAGTGTAATTGGACCAAAAATTGTGGCGTGTGTTGAAGAAAGTCCATCAAAATGACAATCATACAATATAATTAAGAAACCACAAATGTTATTCGCAAGAGAAAGCAATTGAAAAGTTTCTAAATTGACAACAATAAAGTAAGTTTTATAATCACGCAGATTCCTCGAAAAGCTTCACGCAACGAATAATTAGAATTTCAACGAGAAAGTTTTCGAAGGTCTCGAGAGAGCATATCTATTATCAACAGAAAATTATCTATTATCGCATAAATATATTTTCTATGCAATATATTTGAGCAAATTTATAAAGCATCTGATAGTCAAGCATGCTTATCTGTACTCGTCGTCGTTAAGCGTAGGCTAAAGTCAAAGTCGCAAGTGGCAAAAACTCTATAGAAGCGGCCTTCTCGTGGAGACTGATGCCGAGAAATTTATTGAAATATTCGCACATTTGCAGCAGCATCTTTGTTATATTATCATGCTACCGTATCCAGAGAATTTTCCTGCTTCCGTACCCCTCTGCCCGATGTGATGGAGTGCGTGCAACGTATTCACATTAATTTGGTCAATTAATGCCTTGGCACAGACTGAATGAGCGTAAGAAATGGCACGCAGCCTGCTCAAGAGAAAAACTCTAAGGCCATAACAGCCAACCTACCCCCTACCCCTACCTACCCCTATTCCCTGTGCATCACATTAAAATGGGTCAAGCTTCAATTGCAGACGAAATACGGCTTTTGACTTTTGCAGTTTCGCAGTTCGTCTCCATTGGCCATTACGCATACGCCATGTTAGCCGACGTGCACTTCAAGCTAATGGAATGCACAAGTGTGGCACAAACACAAACAGGTTACTCTCTGCAAAGGTTGAGAAAATAATTAACTACACTTGTGTGCAACAGCTTGAGAGATCAAAGAGTGTTTTTCCTTTTGTTTTTGCAGGCACATCAACTTTTAATTGTTTTGCTCGCAATTGTTTGCCCTGTCAAAATATTTTATGCCAGCCTAAAGTGTTGACGCTGTTCAATCATGCCAAATAATTGTAGGTAAAAGTGTTGTATTTTGAAATTAATTTTAAGTTCTTAATTGAAAGAGTTGACCCTGATTGCCAGTTAACGCAAATTGATTTACGCTTATGATTTTTTGGACATTTTGTCCTGATTCAACATGTTTCGGCTATTGGCTGCAGCCAACGGGGCCAGCACTGCTTTGTTTGCTAGCTGGCCTCCAGGCATGCAAATTGAGATAGCCACGCCCCTGTGGTAATTGCACAGCAAAAAAAAAAATGTCATATTGATTTAGCTAATAGCTTTGGTGCCATAAAAAGACAAAAAACAAATATTTATGTATATATTGATTTAGTGCCATGGTAATATTTCTAAAAATAAATAGTTGCGAATTTTTTCACAATATGTTGGCAAACATTTTGCAGCAATTAGAAAGAGTTTATTTAACTTTTAACTCGAATTATTGTCACGATCATTTTGCATCCATTATTTTCCAATTTTAGGCAATCAATCATTTTAAAACTAAATTGAAGAAATTAAATTGGCTTCTCGGCATTTAAGCTTTTAATTTTCATATTTTTCGGCTTACCATAAATTTAAGTAATGAAAAAATGATTTTATGTAAATTTAAAGGAATTTGGGTTGTGATTGGGAAACATCTTTCTATTTTTTTTTTGAGTGCATAACTTGACCAAAGTGCATGTTCTACAAAGTAAACCTTGCACAAGCCAAGACGTTTATTTGACCGTTTGTGTGTGTGTGTATCAGTGTGTGTATGTGTGTGTATTTGTGTTAGTGTTTGTTTGTGTGTCTGGTCATTTTGTCGTCGTTTATTTGCCTGGCTGTAGGAGAATTTTGGGGTTTTGCTAAGTTTATGCAAATGTCCTTTCAGCAATTAGCAATAAATGTTTGTATTGCCTACTCGGCCAACATTTGTATGAGTGTCTAAGAATGTGTGTGTGCCTGTGAGTGTGTGTGTCAGTGTGTGAGCCATTTTGTGGCCCATTTGTGATACAAATCATGCGGTCTACATTTACTGCGGGCCACCAGCTGTTTTGGGGCCAGCCTTTAACTGCATGATGTGCCTTGGCCTGGTCAGCTTGGCCGCCAACTGTGAATCAGGAAGTGTGGAAGTATGGAAGTGGCCCAAAAGAGTATGGGGGTGGGGTTTTGGGGTTGGGGTTAAAGATGGGACAACCAGCAAACGTTGCGGCCAACGTGCAAATTGTGCGCTAAATTGGTTTGCCTTTTGCATTTGCATAATTTACTGCGGTCGCCTTTGTTTGCTGTTGTTTCGAAGAAAGTTTGAGACTAATTCAAGACACTGACGCACTCTTTCAGCCGCATGAAATTATGTAAATTTCAAGCAGTTTTCCATTTATTGGCATGAACATTTATTTGGCAGGACAGACGCTGAGCCAGTGCCAGTGATTTTGAACAGGGTCAAGACACTGGCCAACTTGGCTAATGCATAAATGACAAGGCAGGGACATCAGGGACAGCCGACAATGACACACCCACATCATGCGGTCGCCACGTTGACTGGAGCAATCAACACTCAAACCGATACACACACACACACAGACACATGCATACATCAAAATTAATTGGCCAATAAGCATGAGGTCACACTATCACACTTGACTAACTGATGTCGCCAGCAAATGACAGCCCTTCGCGTAATCACCCCCAAGCCCGATTAATTGAGCGAGTCGAGGGCCACCAACAAATCGCGGATTTGCTTTGCATTTAGATTGAATTGCATGCATAAGCAAATTGGTAGAAAATGCAGAGAGAAGAGGGTAGAAACCAGAAACCAGTTAACACAGACAACTGCAGCAGAAAGTTTTTTAATTCCAGACGGGACAATGGCATTTGAAGTCCACTCCCGTTGCGCTCAATAAATTGTTGAGCAACTTTAGACAGCAACAACAAGAACAACAACAACAGCAATACCAGCAATAACGACATCTACAAGCATATCAATCTTTGGCATGAAATGATCTGCGACGCAGGCCAAGAGCTATTAATATTAGGCAAAAGCTGGGTCATATCTATTGATTGATGGCTGATAAGTAGCAGGTTTCCCATGTGTATATGTGTGGGTGTGCGTGTGTGTGGGAGTGGGAGTGGGTGTAGTGTGTGCATGAGAAATGTGTTGCCTACCAATGGCAACCACCTTAGAAGCCCAAACGCCGACAACCAAATGGCAGGCATAATAATGCGAGTTTATCTCTGCTTGGTAACCAATTTCCAACAATTTGATTTATGTATTTTTTGTTTGTGCGTGAGAGAGAGCCTTATGCGACTTACGTCACTTGCTGTTGTTGGCTTTTGCTCGACGCATGACTTGCTGGGGCCAAAACACTATCATCAAAAGTCCTGATATGTAATCAGGATATGCAGCAGTTCTCCAATTACAGAACAAAACGTTGCCTACTTTCTGGGGCGCGCTGACGCAAGCACACACATCCCTATGTATACGAGTGTGCGTGTGCGTGTGCGTGTCTGCATGTGTAATGCTTTGTTATGGTGTCTATTACGCATACATATGTACGTCTAATTAGCTCAATTTGACTGGAAAAACGGCGCTAGGCAACGCGAAAAAGAACTGATTGGTTATCAAGCAGCTGCAGAAACCATGATAGCCTTAGGAGCTTAGATGCAACCGGAGAATCACATTTGTGGAAATGGTCGCAATTATACCATTATAACGTTGCTAACAAATATAGAAGACAGAACAGATAGCGAGCGGAGCTCTTTTGCTGTCAGCAACGACTAAAACAAGCTGATTAGTTTGAATATGAACTTGTGCAGCTGTCATCTGTACAATCAGCTATGAAAAAGTTGTTCAAATTTGAGATTACATAAGAGAGATTTGGTTAGTAATTGTTCCAGATTAACAACAGGCAAAAGCATATTATGTATGAAAAAGTTGATTTTCAATATATCTTTAATAATCTCAACATTAAAAGTGGTTGTGTAGAAAATTAAATATTATCTTTACTTTTTTTCTAATAATAATTATTTTTTCTAATAATCACTTAATTGTTTCATTCAGTTAATAAAAAAACTTTTGTTTAAGATTAGATAACCCAGAGGCAAGAGCCGATTACTTATAAACAGTTGTTTGCCTATAATATATGTATATGGTAATATCAACAGTAATCATAAAATTTACATATATGAAAAGATGGTTGCTTATAATAAATGTTATTACTAATATCAACAATAATCATTAAAAGGCAAACCTTTTTAAGGAATTACAATATTAATGAAAATGATGTTTCTCTGAACTTTTTAAATAAACTCATTAGCATAAATTGTCTTTGTCTTATTTTCAAAAACAAAATCAATCCTATTATGTGATTAGAATTCCACATTGATTAGTAATCAGTTAAATTTTTTTTCCCAGTGGTAATCTAATCAAGATCAGATTACCAAGAAAATGAAATTTTATACATGTTTGTTTATTTTTAGTTGTCGCTTAAATGCCACTAATTGGTGTTTTAGGCAAGGCATTGGCTATGGAGTGCTGTGTCGGTGTGGCAGCTGCCACATGCTGCCAGGGCGACCATCATTGGAGCCACCCAAAAGATTTGCTCGTGCCAAGAGATTTCGATTTACGCTCGAGGGATTCCATATTAAAATCGGATATAAATTGTTTTCGAATATACACACAACCAAATACACACAGACGGACGGAAGGCAAACGAGTAGCGTTCATAACAAGTGGTTGACAAAAACACACACACACGCACACTCAGAGGAGCACACATCAGTCGTGCATGTGTATTTAAGTACGTGTAAGCCTGTTCATTCAAATTGTATTGCATTTATTTACGCAGTTGCCGCTGTTATTTGTCATTGCTTTATCTGCTGGGGCGTTGGTTTTGTTAACAATTTTTAAGCATTTTTAAAATATTCATGGACTGTTTGCTAGCAACAGGCAAACAATTTTAAAGTATATATTTATATGTATATAAATTTTATATGTATATTCGCTCGTCGTGGTATGCTGCGTTTCCAGCGTTAGTATTGCATTTTGTGCGGCTTTGTGCAGCTGATTAAATTAATCAAATTATTCATTTCAGCCTGACACATGCATAAATCACGACTGTGTGGCAAGTTGCTGTGACCCATTTGCAAGCCGAGCGTTCCTCAGTGAGTTGCCTGCCACAGCAAATTTGATTGATCATGCGTGTGGGTTTATGGGTATGTGTGTTTCTAGTAATTAGCACACCCACACTTTGACCTCTTGTCATACATATGTATATGCGACGCTGGTAGGTGTAGCAGCATGTGAATTGACAAATGACAGCAACCAGGTGTGAGTCTCATGTGTATTTTGGCAAATTAATACAACACATACTGTTGTTGTACGTGTTGCTGTCTTTTTTAGTCCCAAAATTGTGAACGTCATTTCCGGAGCCAAAAAGACAGTCAGCTTTATCGGGAGAATGAAAAAAATCAAACCAATTTTGAAATTTTTAAACAGAGTCTAGACGGAAATTAATGCATGTTTTAAGTTTTTTTTATTATAATTTTTAATAATTAATAGAGACAACTTTCTATTTTTGGCATGAACTACAAACATCCAAAACTTCTAGACATAAGTTACTAGATTTATTAAGCTTTTTTATTAATGATTAAATTAGACATTTCATTCCACAAACTTGAAGAACATCATAGTTATAAGCTATAAGGTTTTTCTTGTATAAAATAAATAGATAAATTATTAATCAACTTTGCAGTGGTCGTTTTATGACGCATGAACTATAAATGTCAGCAACTTCCAAATTTTATTACTATTGATTTTTATTGGAATGTGAGAACACCAACTTAAAGAAGGCAAAAGTTTCAAATACTTGTTTAAACTACATAAATATTTAAGCATCTTTGAAGAGTTATGTTTTTTTTTTTAATAACAACAATTGAAAATTCTTTTCTTTTTTTTTTTAATGTAGGAATTTTATTTAATATTGATCAACCTATTGAAAGGTTATAAAATTCTCGCACAGTAATTAATTAATTTTCCAAGTTTTATTTTTATTGTTAGTCCAACAACTTTTAGAACTTATCACCGGTAATTCAATTACATTCATTATTAAATTATTTTTACGATTTAGATATATATTCTAAATGCGAAATAAGTCTGAGAGCCTTCAACTTGTGTTGCTTGTTTTACAGCCTATTAAAGCTAAAGCGCCTAACTGCACTTTAAGGCCGCTAAAAGCAAGTCAATCACATGGCTCTATTAAGTCGTATGACATGGGCATTAAAAGCCTTAATGCCTGACGATGGGTAGATGTCGAGGCAAGGGGCAGGGAGCAGGGGTTCGACAACCCTTCAAGGTTCGCTTTATGGTCTGAAAAGTGTATGACAAATGCGCTGCTCGTAAAAGATGCGTTAATCTCAACTTCCAGATGCGCATTTGCTCGACTTTTGTTTTATAGTCGCACTTATTTTTATTTGCACGCACAACGACTGCAAAACTGACAGAGATCAGAGATGGATGAAGAGACGGAGCGAGGGAGTAGCTGGGGCCGGCGACTGTATGATAGAAAAAGAAAGCAGCTTTCTGCTTGATTAAATTATAAGAAATCATATTATACTCACACGTATAACAGACGGACAGCGATGCCTGCCTCAATGCCAGGACGGTTCAAGGACTTCGACAGTTGCTTAATTGGCGGCATATCTGCTGTATGAGATGTGTGTGTGTTTGTGTGCCAGAATGAAGCCTCTAGCAGAAGGCGGACAAAAGCCCAAACTCACTGTTTGCTTTAGCTAACTGAGAGTGACACAGAATGACACAGAAGACAGAAGGCTACGAGCAAAGACAATCAGAGACAGAGCGAAAGCGAGGTCCAATGAATATAAGATGGAGCAACTCAGCCACCAGGCATCTTGTGCATTTTGTGTATATATGTGTTAGTATGTGTGTGTGTGTGTGTGTGAGTGTTTTTGTTCTCTGTTGGCTTTTGCTTGTGCTTTTGGTATTTGGGTCAAAGTCTTGCCTGCATTTATATTTACATTGGCCTGGACTTGTCCGTACATAACATAAAGTTTAATTTAAAACTTTTGCTCATACTTCGCAGCATAAATAAATGCGTATTTGAAAGGATATGCGTACAAGCAAGACACATGTGCCCCGCCCACATCCCCTCATTTCCCCCCCCCCCCACCCGCCACTCTATGCTGCCTCCTCTCCGTTAACAATAACTGCTTCTGCATGTCTTACTTTGGTTTTGTTTGCTCTGATTTATTTACAGTTTGCATTAAAACTCACTTAAATTTACATGTTTCGTTCAGAATTGAAACTGTCTTTATACCATCTTCACATAAATGTCTTATCAAAAACCTATAAACTGTGCTTTAGTTGGGCTTAGAAATGAGTATGAGACAGTTTTATGCAAGAGAACACGTCTTGCGAACAGTTACTAACAATTTTGAACACACTTTTCCATTGAATTTATTTCAAAGTTGTTCAAAACTATTCTTAATGCGAGTTTGCATTACAAGTTTTTAATTTTAATTATGAAATAATCAACAAAACTAAATTCGTGATTTAAATAACATGCTAGCAGTTTTTCCAAGTTATACAGAACTGTAAGCATTGGAATTACAAATATAAATACTGATTTTATATTTGGTTACAGTTTGGACTAAGTCTGTCAGAACTAAAACCAAAATATTACAATTTTAAAAACAAAATAAAATCACAATTTCATCTGTAGAAAATATTTAATTCCGCATTCATCACACTCAACAAATTCGTATTTAGGCCTGCCACAACTTTGTTAAAATCAATTTGATTATGGTTTGGACTCTGGATTAAAACCTGAATATAAAGTGTTATTTTTATTGTGGTTTCTTAGATTGTGTTTGTCGTTTGAATTACTTTAGTGTGCTGCTCGCACACAAAATAGATTTCTTTTGAACACAAACACGTTGTCCGATTAGTGTTCATGTCTGAATAGAAAACTAGTTCGAGTCACATTTCTATTCAGGAGACAAGTGGCAGATGGACAGGCAGGAAGGCAGGCAGGCAGGATTGCAGGGGACAGGCTTAAAGCTGGGCATAAAGTGAAACGTGTCAAACGCATATGTTCCGTTGGTTGTTGTTGTTGTTGCAGCTGCTGTTGCTGTTGCAACGGAACCTTGACCGAAATGAGGTAGTCCAAAGTGTTGTCGGCTTTTGATTTTGGTGCTGGCCAAGTATCTATGGACTTCTGGCTGTGGCACTTAGGCCATTGCACGCCAATCGATATGAATCTGGTCGATGCTTGCTTGCGTTGCCCCAAATGTTCAGGTGCATGCAACAAAATGAAAAAGCCTGGCTGCCCTTTCAGCACCTCAAGTGCTAACAAGAATTCGGTTGAGTGCTGAATGCTGAGTGGTAGATGGGGTGGAAAGGGAGTGGGGACGAACGCGTTGACAGGACGCTGAGTAAACGCTTGGAGCGCCTAATAAACACATCCGGGCCACGGCCAGGACACGGCCAGGACTCTGTCTAGGAGAGTTCAGGCCCGGCCTGGGCCGTTGATAAGCCTAATAAACTAAGCGCAAGCCTTAAACAGCGGGGCCAGTAATTTCGAGACGCCGGACAAGGGCCAAGTCGAGCGGAAACGGAAATTGTCACTGGCAACAAAAATAATAACAACAACAAACACTTGGAAAATTTTGCTTTTCTTTTACTGTTGTTATTGTTGTAGTTGAAGTTGTTGCCATTGCTGGTCGTAAGCTGGTTCTGGCCAGAAATTGGATTTATGTGCTTCGTTAGTAAATTGGTTGTGATAGGCGCAACGTCAAGAAGCAGCAACTTTTGGGCGTGCTGCCAACTGCAGGCGGCAAATACAACTGTAGCACTGCCAACAGATCAGACGGTGGCATTGACAGTGTCTCCAAATTGGCAATGTACCATTTGCAAACAACGATAACACAAAAACTGAAAAGAAATTAGTGTCAATCGTTGGAATTGTACACATCCTTCATGCCTTCATTTCTAGCAATAAGAATATCTAAATATCTAAGCCGAGTCATATAAATAAATACATTAATTAACTACTAAATATGTTGAACAACACATTTTGATTGTCGGACAACAAAATAGTAAAGATAAAATGATTTAAATGTCTTTCCAATTAAATTAAAAGCTTCATTTTGTGCACAATTCATTTTATCTTAATGAGATTTCAGCATAAAACCATAAACCATATTTTTTTTATTTATTTACTTAAAAAAAAAACTATTTCGTTTAATAATACAAGAGCAGTAGAGAGTAAACAATCAGCTCAAATCATTTAATCATTTCATTTTGAATTTATATTTCGACTTCTATTTTATTTAAGTCCCTTGTGACTAGCGCAATAATTTATGACTTTTAAACTTGTGGTAATGCCAGATAAATCCGAATTTACAAAATAAATATTAATTGTTTTGGTGAGCTCATTTCAAATTTAAATACGGTTTTGTTTGGCTTCCGAACTGACCTTTTCTGGTGCGAAAAATATATGTATGTATATTAAAATAAAATTCATTTTAAATATCTGCATACCAGCTAGCAATATTTAGCTTTAATACTGTTCAAAGTCACATTAATATGATTTATAAATTTATTTTTATTTATATTTTAAGCGCAATTTAATTGAACTCTTGAGACTATTAAAATTTAAAAGCTTTAAGCTTATGACGAGGATAATTCAGGATAAATAAAAAAATAAATAAATGCTCAAAATAATCCCAGTGAGAAGACTTTAATTTCAGTAGAGATAAACTTTTTCTAAAAATAATTCTCGCCACAAATAACCCCAAAATGGACCACTGTGCCGGCAAGCAACTTTGCTGCAAGCTATTTGTGCTCAATGGCGGCGGTGCTCTCGTCCGGATGTTGCACAACTTTTTAAGCAGCTTGCTTTAATTTCTTCTGCTGTCACATGATCTCTCCGGCTCCGGCTCTGGCTCTGGCTCCGGCAACCGGCTCTGGTTACGGGCCCAGGGCTACGGGCAGACGGCACAAGTTTAGCAGTGTCTAAAGCCTGTGAAATGTTTTTATGCGAATTTTATTACATTTAGCTGCGCGCGAGTTGTTTGGGATACTTTATTCTCTTACTTTTTTATGGAGAGGGCGTGGCGGGGGCGACGGCTTAAAGCGTGATGGGCCTTGCTAAAATTTTCATTATTGACTTTCAGGCGCATAAATGTACGAAATCAGCTTGAGGCATTTCAATTTTTGGACAAGTTGAAAGTTTCATGGTTTTTTTTTTTTACTTTATGCAGCCGCCGCTTTTTATTACAGTTTTTCCATTTGGTGTTTATAATTTGCGTAGTAAATTGGACGGCCAAAATTGTGCCATTCATGCGCGAAACAGACACGGGAAGTGTGGGTAATGAAGAGACCTAGAGCGAGAGAGAGAGAGGTAGAGATAGAGCGAAAGAGAGTCCAAATTGCAGTGTCCCAGTTGGCGCTTTAGTTGATGTTGATGAAGTGCCTCGAGGCAGCTGATTTATGAGTGAGCTTTGATCGAAGCAGAAGCAGACACAGCACAAGCTGAAGCCAGATTAGACAGAGTAGCCCGAGTAGCAGGATATGCAGAAATAGGCAAAACCAAGCCTCAAAAGATTGTGGCATGGCAGCCATTCAACTGTTCGGATTAATGAGCCGCTGTGTAGCAACCACATTGGGATTTTTGAGGCCTGTCCATGACCATTTGACATCATGTTGGCATTTTTTTTCCTGTTTTTTGCTGCCTGCATGTAGCGAAAGCGGATGGACAAAAACTGAGTTAGTCAGTGGGCGGGGCACACAGGACGCGGCAGAAAGTAGAAAGTTGATAGTAGACAGTAGGCAGTTGGAAGGCCGCAGGCCACAGGCAGACAGGATGTGCTTTCTGTGCCTGCGCCTGTGTCTGTGTCTCTTTGCCTCTGTGTGTGAGTCGCCACGGCCGGTGGCAAAAATTAAATGATGACGTAAATGAGCAAGCGACCACAGAACACACAGCAGCGGCTCAGCTAGTTGAAGGAAGTGAGCTGCCTGCTCCTTGCTCCTGGCTCCTGGCTCCTGGCTGTTTAGAGCCAAACACTGAACCGGATATGCTGAGCTCTTGTCCGTGCTGGGCGGCTACGCTGCCTAATAATGAAATACATGAATTTTGTAGACAATAATCGCAACGGCTTAGCTGGTATTATAATAGGCACTCGTGGCAAGCAGCAGCAGCAGCAGCAGCTATGATAATGAAGCAGGTGAGACCTTTTGTGGCCCGTTCGCTCTGCCACTGCCTGTGCTTAAAGCTGCCTTTAATAGGGACTAATATTTCCCATGGCCTTGATAAGATTGCGCTTTCCATGCTAAACTGCCACATTTAACCAATTCAAATGTAATTTTTATGCACTTGAGTAATACATTTGTAATCCAAAATAGTAATAAAATAATTTTGGTGTTAGGTTTAATCCCCTCGAGTCTGACTTCATTTATTAATAGCATTGATAATTATTGAAATATTGGTTACTAATTACAGATTTGGACAAAAGTGTGCATAGTAAATTTGGAATATTGGCAGTGATTTTTTTCTTGGGCACAGTTAAATATTTTACAATAAAAACGATGATAAATAGTCCATCCTTAATTATAGACATCACTTGTAATATCAGAAAGTTAAATATTTCTCCACATATGTGGACATATCATATCATATCATGTACAAAATATATCTGATATTTAAAAAATGTTCTCATTTCTCTCTATCATAACCGCATATTCATTTTTCTGCCACAATTGCAATTTTGCTCTCAAATTCCAATTGTGCTTATCACGCAAAATGTATTTAATTTAAATAATTTAATAAAAAATATAGCCAATCAAAATGCATCTCCGTTTCCCCTGTTATAATTATGTTTGAAAATTAATAAATATTTAAATTTGATAATTTGTATGTAATTGATGTTTATTTAACTAATGTGTCCCATGAATAGCAAAACTGCACAGACAACAAAAATTCAATTCAATTAGTGGACCTAATGACACGCAGACAACAACAATTTATTTGTTTTCTTCAATTGAATGTAAATAATAATAACAACAACAACAACAGTAATGCAAACAATGACCAAATAAAGATTTACAAGGCTGCAATGGCCAAAACTGCAACAATTTTATTTCCCCACAGACTAATTGGTAGCTTGCACAGCGGAAAATTCAAGAGAATAAACAAAAATGCAGTTTTGCCTCAAATATGCGAATAAATTTCAATTATTTCTTGAGCAGAGACGCCCGAAGGACAGCAACGAAAGTTGGGCACCAGAAAAGCGAGCAAATAAAACTTGTTCCTTCACTTTTGACAGTGTTCTGGCATTTGAAATTTGAATTTGAAATTTTTGGCAATCCCTAATTTCTGTGTATATCACAAAATAGTAATAAATGCTGACACATGTAAAATTATATATTTTTCATGGGTTTCCTTTGGACAAATAATCAATATTCTTCTAAGGAAGCTGTGGCAGGAAAAATAGGAATATATTTTGTTAATTGATATGCCTGCTGAAAATGAAACTCATCCGACATCTAAAACGTATTAATGGAAAACAGCAGAGCAACTTTTTGCCAAGGAGTGCCGACAACTGAATACTCTTTTTCTTATAGGCAAAATAGTTGTAATAATAAGAATGAATTATTCTCTTATGGATTTGCTCAAAGTTCAGATTAAAATTTATACCAAAACTAATTCTCCGACTAACTAAATTTATATGCCTAACTCCTGCTTAAGTTTAAGAACGAAGCAATCTTAAGTAGAAGGCAAAAGGCAATTTATGTAATTGTTTTTAGCATTTTTTGCAGCTGCCTGCCGCTACCGCAAAAATTTGCTCGAGTGCGCAATGAATCTAATAAAGAAATTACGCCCGTCAGCGTTTCTGTGCTCAAGGACAACGCCTCGCTGAAATGTAATCCTAGTCGGAAGAGGAAGAAGATGCTGTTGTTGTTGTTGTTGTTTTTGGTGCTTGTTGTGCTTGTGTTGATTTTGCCAATTGTTTGGCTTTAACATAATGAGCTGAATATCAAGTAAGCTGTCTGATAACAGGCCACAAAATTTGTGTATATTTATTTCCTTAGACGTCGCGACACATGCATAATTTAAAAGCAAATCCTTAACTGGCTCTTTGTGTGTGTGTGAGTGCGTGTGTGTGATGTCATTGCGTGTGTGCGTGAGTGTCTGCTAATAGTTGTCGAGAAGCATTAAATGTTCGATTTACCAATTTGGTGCGATATCTTTTGTTTTCTTCGACCCGGCCCAAAGGACAGAACAATGTGTTGCCATAGTCATGCAAAAAGTTTCGTTATTGACTCTTGAGCTGGGAAAGTGGCCAAAAGCATATTGCCATCTCCTCGCATAAGCGGGCTAATGCACACGTGCCGCTTTTTGTGGCCACCATAAAGCAAACTTATTGGCCACAAACGCTTAGTAAACTTTTTGTGGCAACAACTGAGGCGTGGACGGCATTTATTTTTATACGCCTGCAGAGGGTATTTTAACTTGGCCTAGAAGTATGAAAGTGATGTTTCGTGAACCATTAACTTTCTATATGTATTCCTCATCACCATTGATAGCCGTATCCATACAATCCTAATGCTATAAAAGCTACTCATTGTCATTGGAGCAAAGAGACTCTCAAAAGTTGTTGCATTTGATAAGACATTTTTCCAATTATTTCAATTAACTATCAAAGACAACAATCGGATCAGTTTTTCCTGCAAGTGTATGCAATCGATGACTTGCCTCAGCCAACTGTGCCTCCTTGTGCCACTTTCAGCTGACTCGACTCGAATTGACAAGGATCGAATAGCTGTCTCGAATATTTACAACACTTTGTCACATTCTTAAAATGAGACAGATTCCTTTGAAAATCAATTTAAATAAATCGAGAAAGAACAATCATCCTGGATATGCCGTAGATTAGATACCCTTGAAGATTAGAGTTAATCTGCTCAAATCTAAATTTCAATTCGAAGTTTAAAATATGTTTATGATATATATACATATAGATCTGTTCATCTTCAACCTATGTATATATCATAATATATATCATAATTATTTATTTATTTCATCAAGATTCGGCTGACGATGCTGATTATAAAAAATATAAAATTATTCTAAAAATGCCAATGGATTTATGGATTTTTAGCTGCACTAAATTGCAGTTACGCAACTTGGCTTGTGGCGTCTCCGTTGCTCAACATCCATTTTGCAGTAATTGCCCGGCCAACTTCAATTAATTTGCCAGCTAGATTAGCATGTGCGCAATTATTTAAACAAGCCACGACGCCCACTTAAGTGCCTGGGAATTGGGCGTGGCACATAAAGTGTGATATTGAGTGCAGTTGCTGCTGGCGCTGCTGCTGCTGCTGCTGCTGTGGCAACTGTTGTGCAACTTTAATTGCTTCACAGATTTTTGGGCAAAAAGTTTTTCATACTATTTTCATACTATATTTCTTGAACCAGCAAAACACACAATGCAAGAAGTGCGTGAAAACTCAGATGCAAAAGTAAGCTACTTATGGGGCATGTTGAAAGTGGCAGATTGCTGTTGCTGTTGCAAGTGCAGCTGTTAAAGTTGCGACAAGAACAACAAATGTCACCCACATCAATATAACGAGGGGCAGTGCGGGGCGTGCCAAGCTGCATGCCTAAGGCTGCTGACTGTTGGCCTGTCAATGGGCGTGCCACACTGCGAGGCGGCTGGGGGTGGGGGGAGACGCCACATTGGCGGCGGCTGCTGCTGCAGCAGTGAAAACAATCGAAATTATAGCAAACAAGCGCGTAAACTTTACGCTTTCACTGCGCGTGCTATGTGTGTGTGTGGTGTGTGTGTGTGTGTCTGTGTGTGTAAATAGTCGCCTGGCTGCAGTTTTATTGCTGTTTCGATTGTTGTTGCTGCGGCTGCTGCGGCAACGGCGGTTGCCACTCGACAGCGTCATTTGAATTGCTCGACAAAAAGCGTTGCACAATCTGCCAAAGCGCTATACACCAATACACACACACACACAAACACACACATACACACAGACAGACAAATTCAGCTTGTAAACATTTTTTTTGTGTTTTATCTGCCGTCTCTTTTATTGTTGATGGCGCGCAAATTCTCTCATTTGCCTGGAAAATTTTCGTAGCATGCTTTTTGGGGCCAGCCGCAACGAAATGTGTGTCAACAAAAGTCGGCGGCGGTTTGTTGTTGTTGTCGTTGATGTTGTTACCGTTGTTGGTCTTGTTGTTGTCTTTGATCATTGTCAGAAAGAGAGAGAGGGACAGATATATAGCTGGCCTATAGACACAACTAACGCTCGCTCGTCTTTTTCAAGTGCAGCCACACGAACAAAACTGCAATTAGCTGCCAAGGGTGTTGTTTTGACACCAACCCCAACCCCCCACATTCTACCCAATCGACCTAAACACTTTCAAAGCGGTATTTACACAACCCGTTTTACTGGTATTTGGGTCAGAAAACAGGACTACAGTTGTGCGACCATAATTACATGTATAGCCGCATGCACACAAAATGTTTGCTTCATTTATTAAATTTTTGTTCGTTTAATTGGGCTACCCGAAAAATGCTTCTGCTATCTGCGTCTCGCTCTACCACTCTAGCATTTATAGCAGACCATCTCGCTCTTTTAATCGAAAACCACTTTTTCAGCAAAACATGTTTCCAAGATATGTAATTATATTTAATTATAAAAATAAAAAAAAACACACAATCATTGACTTTAACGAACTGCGCACCACATTTACAAATACACACATGTGTGTGCTTGTGTTTACATGTGTGTGTATTTCAATGTCGTGGGGGGGGGGGGGGAGGGGCGTAGACGGGAACAGCTCATTAACATACATGACATCGAGAAAAGCAAACCTTTTGTAATGCTAATTAATACGAAAAAAAAATACAAAACATGTTCCCGAGCCGGCAGCGATATGACCCAAATCCAATAAAAGATAAATAAGTGTCCTTAGAGTCAAGCATGCCCGACTACCAAATACACTTTGTGTGGAGTGTGCTCGTGGGTAAATATGACTAATAATGACTGGCAAGTTGTAATACTTTTATGCTTTTAAACTATCAATATAGGCAAGGAATATATTTCAGATTGTATTTGTTATATGTCTGAGTATTCCCACTTCGATATTGACTTAATTACTTTTCAGTTTTCGTACTTAATTTAACTCAGTAATTATATGTATGCCTTAAGTTTATGACTCTACATAGCTCATTGATTATAATTTTCATTTCGAATTCAGAAAAAAGCTTTTCATCTTTTTTCTACGTTTTCAAAACATTTTTAAAGTATTTTGTCTTATTTGCATAATTTATTTTATTAATCATGTACCATAAATAATGAAATTACTTTGGTTAATTATATTTATTTTAATGTATTTTGTGTGCTGCATTTATTAATTATATTAACCAAAATCCTCCGCTCATTTTTCAATAACTATTATTATTTAATTATTCAATTTTAATTGTTTATATTTTTAATTGTGTTTTAATTTAAAATTTAATTTGATATTTTTAGTTTTAAAATCATTTTTAAAATTTGATAACCATTTTTCGTCCACGTTAAATTATAATTAAATATATAAATAATAAACC
The DNA here is from genome assembly GCA_035044025.1 of Drosophila paracracens. NCBI lineage: Eukaryota > Metazoa > Arthropoda > Insecta > Diptera > Drosophilidae > Drosophila > Drosophila paracracens. Next base: position 3,323,353 of record JAWNMN010000435.1, on the reverse strand, counting down.
CGATTTGTTGGCTGCTGATTTTATAAGCATGAGTCTCTTGCCCGGGGTTGTCATTGGATTAAGCCAATTTGTGGAATGTGTTCACATTGCGACTGTATTGCATTAAAAATTCCATTAGCATTAATTAAGCCTCCTCCCATGCAGAAGCTGATGGAATATTGGCCAAGTGAGACGATCGTTTCACTTTGCCATTAAAAGGATATTTGGCCAAGTGGCAGACTTACCGAAAATGCGTCCTGCTTCGATGGATGTTGGCGTTGTTGTTGTTAGCACCAACACAAAGCCATAAATAATGAGTCCAAGATGATTTCTCGATTTGGCCGAAATGCGCAGCGTCATTTTGTTGATGTTCTTGTTGTATTTGTTATTTTTGTTGCAATTGATTTGTTACGTTTTTAAAGCAATTGTTTTGCGGTGGTTTACGTTACTCTTTTTTTTTTTTTTGGTTTGGTTTGGATTGGTTTGGTTTGGTTTTTGGTTAGTTTGGTTTGGTTTTTTAGTTTTTGCCCATCGGCTATAAAATTGAATTATATTTTTGTTTACTCTTTGCAAGCCAATTTGTAACTCGATTTCTCGTTTGCTTCGATTCTCTTTGTTTTTTGAATACGCTTTTTTATGGCTTTTCAATTGTGGTTCAAATATATGTATTTTCTTTTATTGGCTGAACCTTAAGTAATCATTTTGTCACAACTGCAAAATAGAAAAGAAAATGAATTCGATTTATTAGAGATTTAATTTTAAGGTTGGAAAATATTTGGTAAATAAATTGGATTTTTTAGTGTGGTAACTTTAAAAGTTACTTCCAACTGTGCATGTCATTTTGGAGATGCGGCTGGCAAAATTAACTTAAGGATGTCAACTTAAAACAGCAGGGAGCATAAAATAACACACACTAACACACACACATAAAGAGAGTGCACATTTGTGTGTGGGTATAAAAGTTATATGTGCAAAATGAATTTGGCTTTTTTATATAACAAGAACTCGTCGCACTCGGAAGTCTGACTACATAAAATGAAGTGAAATCTCTGCTGGTGGTGCCTAGTGAACTAATGGCGGGTGGTGGAGTGGTGCACGGATAGAGGGGTGAGGTGCTGCAACTGTCGGTTGCAACAGGATAAACGTAGCGTAGATGCGCCAACATAAAAGTGAAATTCGCTTCACTGCAACAGCAACTACAGCAGCAACATTGAACCGCAGCTGAGGGTTGTACACTTAATGCGGCAACAGTTACAGCATGTGGCAACAAATGGCGGCTATTGTTGTTGCTGTTGCCATTGTGTTGTTTTTGTGTTGCATTTGCTGCTCAAGCAACTTGGCGCGCTGCCTTTTGACTATAAAAACTGCAAACTGAGCAGTAAGCGCCTTAAAGCTGCCACTTTGATGCGCCATGCCACAAGCACACACAAAACTACAACAACACCAGCAACATTAGCTCCAACTAAAGCACAAACAACAACACCGCACGCCACACACACAGAGGCACACGCACACACACTTTGCACATGACGTAAATGTTGTGGTTGCTTTGAAAAACTTTTGTTTTAATGTTTGCACGAGCTACAAAACTGAAATGAAAGTTTTTCTTAGCCTTTTAATTCCCGCATTTTCGCCCCCCCATCCGCCACCTAAGACCCAACCTCGATGAGCATATGTGGCAGATTAAGAGGAGGCGTTGTCATCGATACTGATACCAATGCTGCCACATCAACAGCAGACTTTGCAGTTCAAGTCTTCAAATATTCGGCATATTTAATACAATTTTAAAGTAAGACAGAATTTGATTTTCACGAGTCAACACTGAAAAATCATTATACTGAGTATTAGATAAATTCCTATTCTAAAGAATTTGTTTATATATAGTACAAAAAATAATTTGCCTTCAATATATCTGATTTTTTCTTTCAATCTTATCAAATCTCAAACTCATTTAATCATTTAATTTTGATTTTGTGTGTTTTTTTTATTTAATCAACTATCAAATGTCATTCTAAGTACACTTCTCTGTTTGTTCTTCATTTAAAATATTTTTAATTAAAGGTAGTATTTGATTTTCACAAACGAACTGGCATAAGTCATGCAGAGTCATAGATTGATGCCAATTTGCAAGAAGCCTTGTAAATACTCATAAAATAATTAATATGAGAAATGTTTGCTTTCAATTTGTGTACTTTGTTTTATCAACTTTCAAAATGATCTGTTTGTTTATCATTTGCCTACCACATACCGCATATTTACTAGGCTGCATTCTATCATTTTTTAAATAGCAAAGAGCAATAGTCATAAAATAATTGATTTGCCTACTTTCAATTTGTTTGTTTTTTTTTATTTTAACAACTTCAAAAAACGGCTCGTTTGTTTATCATTTGCCACTGTATAACTTCAAGCAAGATCGATGGACTTTGTTTCATTTACTTAGGGAACGGAAAAAATAGATAATTTGAAATTTTCACAGTTGGTCAATTTTATTTCTTATTACATTCAGAGGCGAATTGGAAATCAGAGTCATTCAAATTGAGTTTTTATTATTGCCGGTAATTGCTTCTATCGAAATTGGGAAACGTGATTTTTGTTTGCAGTTCATGAAAATTTCCTTAAAAAAAATTTATATTAATAATAAATTTGTGATTGCCATGACAGATTTTTAAAAGAAATAACTTTATGGTCAAGGTTTGGCTGTCACTCAATCTATTAAAATATTTTCTCTGCTTGCTAGCAAATTAATCTTTAAATTTAATTTACATTTTATCCTCTAAATATGGGTTACCAATTTGGGCATCTATCAAAATATTTATTCAGTTTGCTAGTGACACCATATTAAAATGTGAACTATTATTTAAATATTTCCTGCATTTTCGATGTAGTATTTGTAGCCTTTGGATATTCTTTTTACAGAACAAGTTTGTCCAACATAGTTATTTAAATTTGTGCAACTTTCAGCTTGGTTGAAATCCCATCTTTATATAATGTTAGCTCTTAAAATGCATAAAAAGTTTTATGGCACAATAATTTGTTTTTCTACTCTTGCAGCTGAAGGTTTTTTGTTAGTAGTAGCTTGTTTTTGTTGCTGCTGCTGTCTGCAGTCAGTCGTCTGCAGGAAGCTGGTAATTAAAGTTATTTTACATATAACAAGCTCTCGCTTGCTACCATGTTCCACAATATGTGTGAAAAAACACATTGCAATATCTGCTTTTAGCTTTCAACGAGTAAAAACAACATATATATATATACATAGTTTTTTGACTTGACACAAGCATGCTCAAATTTGTAGAAGCACGAATTTGAAATCCACATATTTGTTTTCGGTTTTAAATGCTGCAAACACAACTTTTGCATCGGACTTGGTCATTATATTTATATCCCATTGTTGTCAGCTAGACAAGGGTATCAACATGTGTGTTTGCCACCTTTCCTCTACAATTTTATCATCTTTATCTTTAGTATTTTTGTTGTTCAGTTGCCATTTGCTAGCATATGTATAATCTGATATATTTTTTTTCCCTTTGCTGAAATTCATTAAAATGCTGCTGGTTGTTTGGAATCAAGTGTGCACTGAATTCAGATTCTGAATTGCCAACAATGTTTCTTTGAATTTGAGCTTAAAGCACTCTTCTTTTCAGCACTTTGCCCCTGTGTATGAATATTGCATATTAAGATTTACATTTTACTTAGGTTGCATCAAAACATTTTATTTTATGAGCGCACATTAAAAGTGTTCAGATATTCAATGTATCTGTCTCTAAATGGGAGCTATTTGATCACTTTTGTTGACTTTCTTTGAAAACAAAGTCAGATGTAACTTAAATATTCCTAATAACTTTTTGGCATAAAGTCAGTTCTTGTTTACAGCATAATTTTTCTCAGTTTGAACAGAATGCTTATGCAACACAATAAATATTTCATTATTTACGAATTTTTAAAGTTTCTATAAAGAAATGTATCTTGCTCTAGCATAATTTCATTTATTATTTTAGTATTTGTGAAATTTTATGGAATAAATATTGTTTTCTGCATATTTTTCTGAATTAAAAAATTTGTGCATCACAAAGTATCACAAAGTTTCATTCATTATTCATAAGCAGAAGTCGTGTACGAAATATGTTATTCAACTAAGTATAAATTTATTCATTGTTTCTAAGAAACGATTTTTGCTTAAAACAAAAGAAGCACAACTTTTGAATTCACAGATTTTTATTTAAAATAAAAAAAGCACAACTTTTGTATTCATATTAAAAACAGTTTATTGCTTATAATAAAAGAAGTACAACTTTTACATTTCGACTTGTGCTATTGTATATTCCTCCGACCTTTTGACTATTTACATAATTAATAATATTTTCTGTATGTTTTGTTTAAATTGAAAAATGCTGATCGAACAAATTTGCTTTATAAATTAGAGACAGAAGCCATACAAAAAAACTTGTACAAATTCATTCTTTGCTCCAAAAAACTGAACATTGCTTAAAGTAAGAGAAGCACAGGTTTTTTGTATATACTAAACACAGAAAACAGCTTTACTTAAAAGAAGCAGAATATTGCTTAGGTTAAAAGAAGCAGAATATTGCTTAAGTTAAAATAAGCAGAATATTGCTGAAGTTAAAAGAAGCAGAACTTTTGCACCTCCACAGAATATTGCTTAAGATAAAAGTAAAACTTTTGCATTCAGTCTGCTGCTTTTGTACAGTGTCTTAGGCGTGTCGTCTGTGAATAGACGTTTTCGTAAGCAGCTGACACTAAGCGGAAGGAGACGCCACCTAATCCGCAAAACGAAAACATAGCCGCATGAAGCCCGCTAATGGCGACGCCATAAAATTCACCGTTGCGGCAACTGTTTGGAGCAGCAAGTAACAACTGTCAAGGAGACGCCTCTAACGGTAAGCACCTTAACGACTTTGGGGGTGGACTGGCTAGGGGAACCTTGACAACTGCTGACCAGCAACTCAACAAGTCCCCCCCCCTCCACGGCACCATTCACCTCTTTTTGTGGCACAACTAATGACCAGTTGTCGCAGTCGTAAAGCAATTAAAGCGACTGCCAGCATTTCAGTTCAGCGGCTTTCAACTTTCGTTTTTAGTTAGACAGACAATTGCAACGTCTTGTAGCAAGAGGAGGGGTGTCAAACAGGTGTGGAGTGAAGAGGGGGAGGGGAGCCTTAAGTAGTACAGATGTCAGTAGACGATTTGCCAGCTCAATTGGGTTAAAGAGCATTTCGTGCAGTGTACGCGAGAGTTGAACTCGCATGAAACTTGAACATAAATTGCAGCAGGTTGCCACCAAAATAAATGGGTTGGGAGGGGCAGCGTGTTAAGTGCAATGACGCACAGGAAGTAAGCAGCAAGCAGGATATAAAGCGCGAGCAGCAAAATCACACAAAATATGCACAGGATTATTTAAACAGCAGCAACAGCAACAGAAACTAGCAACAGAAACTAGCAACAAAACAACAACAACGACATCTGCAACATTTACAGTTGCAACTTGTAATTTACTGCTTATTTACGTTGATATAAAAAATGAATTAAGCCAGCGAGCAAAAGGTAAACTGTAAGCAATGAAAAGCTGAGGAAAATGTAGCAAAAAACTAGCGTGGAGCAGCAATCATAAATAAATAAGGCAGAAAGAGAATAAATAGCTGTAAATAAGCAGCTGACATAAATGAAATGCTTTGACATGTTGCAAATGCGCTCGAATAAACTTTAGGAATTTTTATTTGCCTCAGACAGCTGCTGAAAACTGCGTTAATTGGCTTGAAAATAGCTAGAAGTTGTCATGTAACAGTTTAAGACCAAAGTACAATTTGCATAGCTTTTTAAGATTTTTGGTGTACATTTTTTGAGTGAAGGAATACGATTCCGTAAGGTATTGAAAAGACTTGAATAAATTGAAAATATTCCTAAATCAACTTTTATAAACTATTTCTTAGAGTACGAAATCGTAAAAGCATTTTTGGAAAATCTGCCAAGTTTTAATTTTTATTTATTTATGTATTTTAATATTATTTATTTATTTGTTTTTTGAGTTAAAAAATACCTTTAAAAACCAAACAAATATTTTAAAGCACTTCAGCATCGCATTTAAATTTTCTTCGAATTTCTCACAAGTTTTTGTTCAAATTTCTAAGGTTTTAAATATTTATGAAAAACGTAAATGCCAATAAAAACAATAAACAGCATCCACACAATTTGAACGGAGAGTATTTGTAACTCTAAAAAAGGAATCAATAAATGAATGATTGAGTAAAAATAATATTTTCATAATATTTGCATTTGAATTCTGCTCGAGTGTATTCAAATAACACTCAACCAATTCTGCGAATTCACTTCAAATCAATTTGCTATAAATTCTTATAACCCAATTAAGATGGAATTAAATCTGATTGTTATTACAAGTTCTTGTAGCCCATTTCGTTTATATATTTTTTATGCGGAAAACTGAGTCTCTTTTTTTTTATTTGTAAGAGCACTCAACAAATGCTAAGAAAAACGAACAACATTTTTCAATATAAATAAAATGTGCCCAGTACTCTGAAGGAACAATATTTAAAATTACTATTCATCTGATGAAGCCTGCTTATAGCTGCCACATTTATTTAACTTGCCACTGGATGTGAATAGTTCGTTTTAAGACTTGAATAACAAATATTTTATTTTGTAATATTTTTTGCAGTATTTTATCTGTGTTGCTCTAAGTGGGATCACTTTTGTTGACTTTCTTTGAAAAGTTAAGTGCTGAAAATCTCTCAGACACAAAAATTAAATAATTCTGATGACTTTTTCACATCAAAAGTAATTCTAAAATAAACAACAACATTTAAGACACTCGAAATAAAAACCGTTCTTGATTCTAGTATGAAGTTTTGCATACAATTTATTTTGTATAAAATAATAAAGAATTCTCCCTCTACCTTAGTTGACAATAAATAAATAAATAAATAAATGATATTTTATTTGTGGGCACTTCAGATTTTATTTTTGACAGTGCTGAGTTTGGAATTTTAATATATTAATATTAGGAATAAATTTATTTAGAGTGCACTCAACAAAAGCTTCAAGAAGGCGAATGATATTTTGAAGAACGTTTCTTCTGATTATTTATTTTGGTTTAAGTGCTTAAATCTTACTTAAATTTTTATGTTGTTCAAATTACTTATTTTAATACAAAAATACTTTAAGTGAATCCCGTGAGAAGTATTCAAATTACTTATTTTAATAGAAAAATACTTTAAGTGAATCCCGTGAGAAGTATTCCATTTGCTAAATTACTGCACTTCTCTTTATGAACCAAATTGAAGTCACAAAGTTGCCACAGAACACTCCAATCCACCGTCAACTGCACGCGTTGCAACATAATGTTGCTCAATTTGTCTGAGCCGCTGCAGCACGTAGATTATGACGTTACACAATGGCTGCTAGAAGAAAACAGAAGAAAAAGAACTTGCAACACAAGTTGTGTTGCAGCTGCGGCTTTTCTCAAGTGTTGCCGTTTTAAATAAATGCGCAGAATGAGGAAGAAGAAGCAAAAGTAAACAGGTGTTGCCACAACAACATCAACAGCAAGTGTTGCAAGCAAGGCAAATGCAATTGTAGCAGCAACTGAAATGCTGTTGTGCCACAAGATGCGGCAGCTTGTGCAACTGGACCACTGCTTGACATTGTCTGCTGCCTGGAATTGTGGCATGCCACTCACATATCCTAATGGCCAACTAAGTGTGCCGTAAACTGAGCTTACACCCAAAAAAAAAAAAAAAACAGGAAAAGCTAATTTGGTTGCAAGGTTGCTGCCCCACACTGTGTGCGAGTGTTGCAAGTGCCGTGCGTTGGCTTACAATGAATTTATTATTTGCTGATGTTTGCTATTTGGGGCACGTGCCGCAAATTTTAAAACACTCATAGTTCCAACGCCGGACGTGGCACACTTGAGTTTCAACAAATATGCCACACACACTTACACACATGTGGCATCTTCAACTTGGACAGTTTTTTTTTTTTTTTTTGCCCTTTTTCTTAGCCATTTTTGTGCTCGACTGCGTTTGTTGACAAACATTTCGCTTTCTTTTTAGCCAGGCCAAAAAAATACTGTTTGGGAAATCAGCGCAAATTTCGTGGCAAAGTAAATAAATTTTGCCTCATAGTTGTGCTTTAGTTCCAACTGCCTGCCCCAAATGAGTCTTGAGTCCGCTTTTATTGCCCAGCACACCAAAAAAAAGCAAATAAATAAATGGAAAGTATGCAAAGGGGGTGGGGCGCGTAGGAATGGGGTTGGGGGGAGGTAGGTGGGCCGAATGATGGAAATTAAGGGAAAAACGCTCACAAAGGGTTTTTCGCTTAGTGTGTTTGTTAAATGGCACATGAACATTTTATTTTCTTGATCGAGGTCCTTTTTTATTTCGCTCCTTTGGGCCGCCTAATGTTGGCCATTAGCAAAAATGGGCAGCCAAAAACTTTGTGGAAAACAATGCTTTTGGTTAAGTAAATGGCGCCAACAGCCACTAATTAAACTAATTAATTAATGGTCCACAACAGCAGAAGGGGGCATGGTTGTGGTGGGGGCGGGGTGAGGTAAAATTGAAAAGTGAAAACTGCGCACAAAAAGTGGCTCAACTCAAGCGGAAGAGTAATGTTGAAGTTAACCCGAAAAACCCCAAAAAAATATGCAAAATATGCCTGCCTTAGAATTTGGGGCATGTGGCATGTGGCAAGAAGGGGTTGGTGTGCGTCTAGTAAAACGCATTTTAGTGTCCTACGACGAGCTTTGCATAAGCGTAAAATTATTGAAGCTGCGCAACAAACAAAAAATTTGCATGCATCCTGCGGCACGCCTCAAAATGCGGCAACAACAATTTACATTAGTGTATGGGTGGCTGCTGATTGTGGGTCAATGTGTGTGTCGAATAAAGGGGCACCTTTTTGTCTGATGATGCTGCTGCTGCACTTGAAGACTGCTTGCCACTGCCACAGAAAATAACACAAGTGCCACGCATTTTGCGGCAACTTCATTTTTCATATATTTATATATATATTCTCTTTTTATTTTGATTTTATTATGATGCACATTTGAAGCACAAACACTGGAACGTTGCCGTTGTTGAATGTGTGGCATCCACAGATTATTATAATTTTTTTTTCTAGCGCCGTTGACGCGCGCACTCGCGACGCGAACGCACGAGGTCCGTCAGCGGTTGCGGACACATCCTGACGAGCGCACAACAAACACGAAACTGAAACGCATTCGTTTTTTGCGCTAATAAATTCTCGACTCATCAACAGCAGCAGCAGCAGCAGCGACGCAACTGCGACGCAGCGGCTTCGTGCCGATGTCTTATTGCCGAACGTTGCGTCGTTTGCCGAAGTCGTGTTGCCTGCACAACAATTCGGCTTGCCTTGATTTCTGCGCGCGTGTTTCGTTTTCCCGTTTTGGTCCTGGGCGGACACACACACACAGATAGCCGGAGCGCGTTTCAACTGTTGGCGTTTTCTCGGTTTTCTCCGTTTCGTTCCCGACTCCGAAACTCAACACACTCTCCCACTGATAAGCCGACAACTGATAAGAACTCGTCTGGTGCTCTTACTTCGCGACCTACGCAAACAATGCAAATCCAAATGGCAATGGAACAGTAAATTAGAAATTGAATACATTGTTGCCTTTTACATATCTTCTAAAATGTATTTATTCTGATTGTGGACATATATTAAATATTAAATATTTTCATATTATTTTAAAATGTTAAACTAAATGTTTATCTGTTGCATTATTATAATATTACTATGGAACTAGGCACCTGTTGTCCTGACTCCCTTTTGGCCTCAATAAAAGCATTCTGCTAAGTCTAACAGGACACTTTACAGCTAATATTTGTTAGCAGCATTTGAACTCTCGGATTAAGTTGAGTGTGAGCTTAACAGACAACAGCCAAAAAATCCAAACGGGCAGTTTACTTTAGCAGAGCGCTGTTCTCTCATAAGAGTTAAAAATTCAGAGCCAAGTATTAGCAGAGCGGCATCCACGTACATAACGTAACATAACATTTTTGGTGAGATTTAATGTGACTAGCAAAGTGTTCAACTAAAAGCCATTTGAACTTTTTAAATAGGGCACAGTTAACAGTAACTGCTGTTAGCAGAGCAGAGAGCACCCCTTCAGCATAACATTCTACTACTACGATTAGTAGAGTAGTTCGAAGCTCAAACTTTTTAACAAAGAGCATTGTTAACAGTCTCCTTCTGCATAACATTCTACATTCAATGTGATGCGACTACAGATTGTTCGACTAACAGCAGTTCGAAGTTCGAAACTGTTTCCAGGCGCCAGAGTCAATAGCTGCTGCTGCAAACTAAAAACCACCCCTTTTGCAAAACATTACATTTTAGGAGAACTGATGCGACTACAGTCGAACTTCAGTTCGACTGACGTCAATTCGAAGTTCGAAGCTGATTCCATGAACACTGCTTATGTTATTTTTAACAGCCCAACTGTCCCCTTTTAATAAGCGTTTTCCTCAGCTAAGCAGTCAGTAAGTTCATGCACTGTAAAATCAAATGCCGAATCAGTTTCGAAATTTTATTTTGTGTTGGGGTAGCTGTGCAACATATTCGACAAGAGGCCTTTTGTCACCAAGTCACTGTTATTGTATAACGGCATACTTAACATTATTCTTTATCGCTGCTGATTTTGCTGACTTGATTAGCTACAAGCTAGAATTTTTCAGAATTTTCGCCAAATGTTAAATAAATCAAGTCCATTTTAAATCAGGATTTTTTCAGACTTGTTGATATAATTTTAAATATTTAAAACCATCCACAGTCATCATTTCCTTCAGAATTGTTGGCATAATTTGTACATTTTCAAATTTATTTTCGAGTTTTGCTAAAATTGAATCTATTAGCTCTGATCTTTATCAGTATTAAGTTTTTTCAAATGTGATAAAAAGATACTGTTAACATTGATAAGAATTGTTGGACTCTCAACAGGCAGCAAGCAACTGTTAACATATGGCTGAAATTCATTTATTTCACCTTTGCAGCGATTGCTGTAAAATGTTTATTTGAATATCTGTCACTGATAGTGATACCAGCTACGATACGGAGAGTAAGGTAAATGTACTGTAAACGTTCTGCCGACAACAGTTAACATGAGGTATGTTAAGTCTACAGTTTGATAAGTTTGATGATAACATAATGTATGTTAAGTATACAATTTGCAGGGCTGGATTTGAATGAATACACCAAGGCTGTTAGCAGCGAGCAACAGTTAAGCAAAGTGGGGTGTTTTTGTATTCTGCAAAGCTATTGCCAAATGGTCTACAGAACGTTGTCCCTTATGGGGAACATTTTCATTCTGTACACATTCAAGAAGGCAAAACCTGTTCTGCAAGTGCTTAATAGTCGGTTACTACATAAGTCAAATTTTAACAGCTGTTATGCTGTCTGTTACTCAACTTCTCTGTTAAGTTTGCCTTGTCTGTTTACCAATCGCAACTTTTAATTGCAAACCGCGCCCCATCACCCCTCTTCAATTCACATCCCTGTCATACCAACATGGGTAAAAGTCAGCGTAGGCAACGAGGCGAAACTTCGACACAATTTAATTGCAATGAGCTGTAACATAAATACAAACTGCGTTTACACCCCCCATTCCACAGCTGCACCAGTTAAGCGTTGCACACAACCCCCGCACTCGCCCCTTGTCAATTGATTGCGCTTGTTGGCAGTCATGTTAATCACAAGCAGTTATAGTTGCTGCTGCTGCTGCTGATGTTGTTGTTGCTGTTGCTGTAACTGTAACCGCTGTCAACGCCTTTGTAGGCAAGAGTCGGTTGGTCAAAGTCAACCCCTAAATGAAGACGCGGGCAAAAAAACCAAAAAATTTTAAATTGCAAAAAATTTGCAACATAGAAGTGAGGAGGGGAGGGGAGGGTTTCGGATTGCACCAGGCGTAACCGAAACTAATTCGCAACAAGCGCAATAAAAATTATGAACAATAGCGGAAATTAGGCATGCCAGGCAGGAGAAAGAGACAGATAGACAGACAGGAGATATAGCGATAGATGGAGATAGCGCTAATGCATTTAGGGTTGGTTAGGGATGCTACAGTGAACAAATGCCGTGGACAAGCAGAAGGTGATGAAGAAGAAGCAGAAGCAGAACTCGTGGCAGGGTTTCAGGATTCACTTGCGGTTGACAGCGTAACGAAATGTTAACCAAAGCATAACGAATGCGAGCGTTTGCCGGGAAATGCAGGGGGGTGGAACTGGGGAGGGGAGTGTGCAAGGGTGCAACGGTGTAAGGCTTATATGGGGGATTGATGGGGATAGTGGGGGTGATTGGTGGGTGCTCAGACAGCACTGATTGGCAACTGCAACAAGCACTGCGAATTGTCAGCGGCGAAAGTGTTGCTGCCACAATTCCCTCCCCCTCTTTCCCTGCCTCTATCCACAGGCTCCCCTCCTTTACAATTCCTTTCCGATTCAGGACGGTGCCAAAGTTCAAGCACAAAGTTTAATTAGCTACTTTTTTGCTGCTGCTGCTGCTGCTGCTCTTGTTGTTGCCGTTGCATGAAGTGGCTTCTGCTGCTGTTGCAGCAGTTTCCTCCATTGTTGCACCTTTTGGTTGGCTTGGGGCACATGTTTGTAAGCCGATAGCTCAGTGTGTCTATGTGTGTGTGTATCGAAAAACTTGCTGTGTCGAAGCAGGAGCAGGATACTTCTGCTCCTGCTGCTGCTCCGAGCGAATGGCACTTGACAGTGATTTATGGACGAGGCCACTGATAACCCAACTAAAATGGGTGGCAAGTGCAAATCTGGGTCGACAGAGAGAAAGATATAGAGAAAGACACCCGAGCTCAAATCCTCACCCCTACCAACTCCACCCTTAAATACTCTCTTGCAGCCTCTGCTCATTGTTGAGTTTCGTATTTATTTTTTTTCTAGTCGGCGTCATTTTCATGCCGCAAATGTTGCAATTTTGAGCGGCTCAAGCGGCTCACATGTGCAATCATTTTTTATCGCAAATCTTTTAGTCCAAAACCCAACTCCCCTCCACCCCTTCGGGACAACCCTAAGCGACTGCTTGCAACTGCCCAGCGGGTTGTTAAATTGCCGCCGAATCAGCCTCATTCGGAGCCATTAACCTTCTGTCAATTTCAATTTCAATAAGGCAAAAAATAATAGATTGACAAAATCTGTTGCAATCGGGGCATTAGGCATTTCTGACAGCCCATTGTCAAGATGCTTTCGATAAAACCAAAAATGCTTCCCCAACTGATCAAAAATGCAATTGCTGCGCTGCAACTGTCAGTTAATGCTTTAATATCTTGATCCAATACGCTAATCAAGATTGAAATATATTAAAATGTTGCATATGCCACTTGACTCAAATAACAAATTAAACTGAATACAAATCAGAAATAATATTATCTTTTTTTTTGTTAGTTTTAACAATAAGTATAATTTTTTAATGCTTGTTTATTTATTTAGTTGATGCTGATTAAATGAAATATAATTAGTTACAACTTAAAATTAATAGTTAAGTTGAAATACAAAAACAATAATATGAAATACTACTTGTCTGCTTAATATTAAATTATAAAATTGGTTCAACACTTATTGAAAGAATTGGTATAAAACGGATTATTCATTGGTATAAAACAGATTATTATTAATAATATTCAATCACCAACTAAATTAATAATTTATATGCAAATCAAATCAAGCTACTTACATAAAATTAATAAAATTCTCTTATTTTTTTAATTTACAATTCAGTATTTTTGACAAATTAACAAAATAAAATATTTGCATTTTGTGTTTTTTTTTTGCTCAGCCTGTAGATTCAGATTTGTATAATGTGCTCAGTATTTATAATTCTTTATTGCGAAAATTACCATAATTACTAATCGTATTCTGTTCCCCGATTGCTGTGATAAATTATCATAAGCAATATAAATATCAGCAGCCGCTAATTTTCGCAAATTATGTTGGCAGGATGAAAAAAATAAATAAATTAAAATCCTAATTAGCTTAAATAATAATTTTTGTAAATGAAAAAAAAACGTTTCAAGAATCTACTCTTTAAATTTGACATCGTTACTGGCAAGAAATATATTTAAATATTTTAATTTAATTTAATTTAATTCATTAATGCGCTTATCGATGCGAAAGTATTGTTTTCTAGTGATTCATTTTAGGATATTGAAAAAAGTAATTTATATTCCCAAGACAACCACTTGAATGAATAAATATTGCTCTGTCTTCCATTTAACTGAAACTACTCATTAAATGAGTGCTTTCGAATGGTCAGTCAAATGCTGGAATCGCAGCAATTTCATTTTATAATAATAAATATGTTCAAATGCATGTATTCGTTAGTTAATGCACTTTCCACAGACTGACCATATAAAATATATATATATATATATATACATCCATATGATTTGATGGAGTCGCTTTTATGGTGAGCTTTTATGTTATATGTCTTTTGGCAGTTTATTTCACCTACGAGCTGGGCGCACGGTTCGTTGATTGTGCAAGGTTTGGTGGAGCGGTGGGGTTGCGGAAGGGGGGGGGGGGAAGCGTGGACATTCACGTGGACGATTCGTGTGGCAGCGCTTGTTGCCATTTCCGTTTCCGTTCGCCGCTGTCGGCTGCATGTTTATATGTTCCGTTGCTCGCTGCCTGTGTGTGTGCGTGTGTGTGCGAGTGTGTGTGTGCGTATGTTGTCCGAGTGTTTGCCGGTACACACAGATACAGAGCCATTCTGTTGTGTCCTGCAATGTATTGCACATAAATCGTTTAAAATAAAGTGATAATTGCATTTGTGTTTCATCTGTCAAAAGGACGTCACGACGGTGTGTGTGTGTGTCTGTGTCGCTGTGTTTGTGTGTGTTGCTTGTGCAACACCGAAAAATAACGGGCAGCATATCTGTCTGTCTTCCTTTCTGTCTGTCTGTCCGGATAGCTGGCTGGACGCCACTTGCGCGACATTTTATGAGTGTCGCCGCCATATGAATAATTGCGATAGCAGCCAATTTGAATGCCAATGCAACCATTCTCAGCCCACTCCCCTCAACCCCTCCACGTTTCAACTCCTCAACCCTTGTCGAAATATTCGAGGGTTGTTGTTGTTACTGTTGTTGTTGCAACGCTGTTAATTTCAGTGTCACTCTGAAGTGGATTAAAGTATTTGCGTCGACTTAAACCCTAAAACGAGCGCAACCCCTCAACTCAACTCTCAACCCCGCCCCAGAGTCAAATAGCCCCTTCCACCGCCCAGCAGGCAGTTGCAGATGCAACATTCATCGAGCTTTGAGCGCTGTACGCACTTTTTATGTGTACCTCTCTCTCTTTCCCAGTTCTTACCTAATATATTCTACATCGCATATCCTTGCCCGCTCTGATTAATATGCGACACCCCGTTGCTGTCACTCCGCCTCCAGCCGCCTGCCTCATGTGGCCTGTGGCATGGCGTGTGAATCAGCCAAGTGTTGCCCAGCCCTTAAGTCCTGCCCACCCCTCAGCAATCCACTTGCAATTGAAACGTTAGGCAAATAGCATTAATATTTATATTGTTTTTTGTTTTTTTTTTGTTTCGACAACGTCAATTGCGGCATCAAGTGTCGCATCCCGTTAAGGGATTGAGTTCGTCGTCGCATGCAAATAACAAAAGTGACGCCGCATGTGGCAAATTAGGCCGCAGTCGATGCAAGCTCAGGCAAAATGTAAATAAAAATTCCATGATTGAGTGTGCTTGATGCTGAGGCACTCTTTATTCCGCTCTGAAATATCCTAACCCTCTTCAAATATTTTTTTATTATAATTTTTCATTTGATTAGCCGAATAAATTCGAATATATTTTTGGGTCTATAAATTAGAAATGTGCAGCTTGAAAAAAATGGAAAATACGGTTATAACTCGAATTTAAATTGTTTGAGGGGATACTTTTTTTATTATACTTTGTTTAGTTTAATAAATTCATACAATAAATCAACAACAACAAAATCTGGTTTTAACTTTAATAGATGAAGTTCTTTAAAAAAAGATAGAAACTTTAATTTTTAATTAAGCTTTGCCTCATTCATAAACAATAAAAATTCGCTGAATGTCTATCACCTTAAGCATTTAAACAATGGATGCAAACTATCTTTGAGTACTCTTACCAATATTCGATGAATGAGTTAATATAATTCGACATAACTTAATTTAAAAGTTTGCTTCATTTCATAAATTGTATTTTATTTTTTCGCTGTTTGGCATACAAATAATGTATGAGATTAAGTTCTAAAAAAAGGTTGCAAACTTTATTTGAATTTGGTAATTAATATCAAATATCGAAAAATAAGTGATTGTGATTAGATTTTAAAACTGGTTGTATATTTAATTATTCTTTTCTTAATTTAATAAATTTAATACTTTATCAGATGATGTAATAGAACTGAACAATTTTAATTCAAATATGATATATGATAATAAATAATAGAAAAAGGTAAGAGTCGATAAATGAGGGTCTGAAATCAATTAAGGCAACATTGAATATCAAGTGAAATTTGGGTGGCTGAACACGGCAACGAAATCTTGACCAACAGCAAGTTGTGGCCTTGCCACGCCCCCCATTTGACCTGCATCGCAATGAGCACCTAATGGGGTTAAACTGTCTGAGCCTTGCGTGCTTTATGGAGGGTGGCAACAGGTCTGTAGACCTATGTAGGAAAAAAGAACGTGTCGATTTGATGAATGGCGTTTATTAAGCAAACAATTCGAGCTATTTGCAGCCTAATTGCGGCTCATGCATCAAAGTGTTGTGGCAGTTAAATGGCTTATTAATATTAAACGACCATTTACAAAGCAAAAAAAAATAACCTCAAATAAATTAAGTACAAACGCACCGCGTGCCATTGGCCAAGTTGAGGGCGCCGACAAAGAATCACATGTTTAATTGCTGCCCATTTGCCTAATTTCGAGTGGAAGTCAATTTGACGAACCGCATAACCATAATGTGCCCCAGGGAGAAAAGCCAGCCGATGCATGTACCACGACATTGCATGTCCAAAAAAAAAAAGAAAAGCAAAAAATGAAAAATAGCAGCTGAAGTTCTCGTTGAGCTAAACATGGGAAATAACTGCAGTTGAGCGGGCTTTTAAGTGCTCGTCGAGGGAAATGAGTTTCACTCTTGCATGCCACACGCGCACTTTTCCTTTTTTCATATCGTTTTTTATTCTGTTATTTTTTTTTTTTTTGTAAATCCTTTTTGTTTCTGGCATGAGCCAAATTGCGCTTTATATACAACTAAAAGCGATATCAAAGTTGAACTAAAAATCACTGAGCTCATTAAAAGTGAGAATTCCTGTTAAGGGCATTTGTGGTTTTCATTTTGTTACCCATTTTGTAGTGTGTCTGCAAATCAGAAATAAACAAAACACAAAACATCATTTGGACAACTTCATGTTAGCCTTTTGGCCGTTATTAATGTGCTCATGTGCTACAATTTTCTCTTAGTTTAACTGATTTTAAAAAGCAAAAGTTAATTAGTTTTGACTTAAATTAAAATATTTCTCATGACATCTAATTAAATTTCAGTTATGGTCTGGCTAAAATTGATTAAGTTAGCTTTTAAGAAATGAATTGATATGTCAATTAGAGTAGAGATGAAGGTTAACCAGATGTTTGCATGAAAATTAATTAGTTATGTCCAAGCGTTACTTATTGACGAGGTATCTTTGTTTAATTATGGTTCTAATTAATAGTGGGCTTGGAACCACACATCTGATTATAACATTTAGTTATTCATTGTAATTGTGGGTTTGCAAGGAAAAACTATCCAAAAAGCAATACCTTAAGTAAATATTTATGTATATAGTGATAATTATGAATTTACTACTGTATAACTTTTTCCTCATTGTAACAAGTTGAAGTTTATTTTTGTATGTCTTAAAGTTGACCTGTCAAGAAACATTTCTAATTATATGTTCGAGTGTTGAATTTGAATTTATTTACCAAATGGGGGTGTTAATATATAAGAAGTGTTGAGGAAACCCATTAATTACCCAATCAGACCAAAAATGTTGAATGATTAGCGATTGGTAATATGCGAAAAGAAAGAGAGAGAAAGGCAGAGGGAAATGAAAGTAGAGAATGGAAAATATTTGGGATTTGGCTAAGGCGGTGGTAAGCAGAAAGAGGAGTAACCCAACCACCTTGCCTCAACTGACCGTATTTCATTCAGTGGATTATAGGAATTGTGGGAAACTGGTTAATTTCCTAGGTCGCTTAACGCAGACTTCCGATATGTCAGTGAGAAAGGGAGCACCTAGGAATTAAAGTTTACTACTCTTAATTACTGGGCAGTGACAGAAGAAGTGCCGGACGATGGTCACAGATTTCCTGGGAACATGTTAAAATTGATTAGCAAATTAAAGTTAGATAGAGTTCTGCAAACAAGATGTGATGCAAGTCATTAGAACATAATAGAATATAATAGAATATAATATAATAGAATAGAAGAGAAAAGTGATAAAGTTGTTAGGGATATCTGTGCTGTCAATAATTATCCTGTGTAGAAAGACATTACTGCGAAGTGTTCTGCCGTTTATCAACAACGAAAGATTGATAAATTTGATTGTAGAATATTGGCAACCCATTTAAAGATAATTAATTATCATGAATTCGATTAGGTCTAATTTTGTCAATGTGTGTGTGTGTGTGAGTAAAATATAACCGTTCTATAACCATTCATAAGTTCAATAATTGCTCAACGCTGTTGAGTGGAAAGTGCTCGACAAACGCTTGGACAAAATGCTCATTATGCGCGTTATTTGGATGCAGTAATTTCACAGTGAGCATTTTATATAACTCCAGCGCCACTTAAATGTTGGCAAACAATTTCAACAGTTGCCAGTTGCCCGTTGCCAGTTGGCAGTTGCCAGTTGCCAGTTACTCTTCATCTGCAAATAGTTGGTAATGCCCAGCTGCCCACTCCCCTCCTTACCCACTCAAAGCCAAGCATAAAATTCCACTTTTGGTTGGCAACTCATAAAAATTAAATAAAATATGCATTATGTAGAAAAAAGTTGAACTAAAAGTGCGACAGTTGTTTTTGTTGTTGCTGTTGTTGCCAGTGCAGTCGCCCACACACACACAAAAGAAGAAGCAGCAGCAAGTGTAGTTACAATAAATACATATGCACTGGGACAGTGGCAGGCAGCAGTGGCAGGCAGCATCGTTGTTGAGCATTATAGAAATCCCGTTAAACCCACTTAATTCAATAAAACACCTTTCACACACTTGGCGCTAAAGCCGACAACAAACTATAACGTTTAGCATTAGTGTGAGTGTGTGTGTTCATTTGTGTGTATGTAGCTGTGTGTGTGTCTGTGTGTGTGTGTGTGTGTGTGCGTTAGTGTGTGTGCCAAAAGCTACTTCATGGCTGCAATTTACGTTTAAAGTTGCTTAAAGTTACTAACGACAAAAGTTATAATTGCATAACGTGCTCACGAGGTGGCACTATAAGGCAGTAAAGAGGAGGGGGGATGGTGAGGGTGCAGGGGTGGTTTTGGGGTGCAACAACAACTACAGTGAAGACTACGACTACTATAGAAGTAAGCGCGTAGCAGTTGCTGCAACATTCGCATGCGAGGCAGCATATGGCAACCGGAAATGAAACGTAAATCAAATAAGTAAGAAGCGTAAACGCGCGCACAACGCACACACACCAACACACCAACACACACACACACAGACACACACTAATACTTGCTGGCCCAGACAAGTGTATTGTCATTAGCGACAAGGACGAGACATAGCAGCGACAACGACGAATCTGTCTGCCCCACTCGCTGCACCTCCCTGCATCTTGGTCGAAATTGAAAAGTATTTTCATTCGTTTTTCGTTTGGTTTTTTATTTTTATTATTTTTTTGGAGAAAAGTGCATTTGGGTTGGCAAGCGGCGAGTGGCATGCGGCAAGTGGCAGCACTCATTGTACAGTTGCTGGCACTCTTAAGCAGAAGCAGTGAAGGAAATTGTTCATATTATAAATAAAAGCGGAAAAATGTTGCGAGCAGGGCAATGACGGATGCGACACACCCCACACCCCACACCCTACACACACGCAACACACACACAAAACGCATGTTCTGCCTGCACAAAGTGTCAACAGCACGCGTGTAAGGTGGGCGTGGCAATGCGAGGGGGGCGTGGCAAGCATGTCTCCAACGCCCGTCAATTTCTTTTGCCATTTTCATTACTTTTAAATGCGTTGCGCTGAATTAGAAACATTTTGTAGCAATTTCTTTTCTCTGCTTCGGCACAACTACTTTTTCGTCAGTGCGTCTTCACTTCCGTTTGCCGACAGCACCACCCCCTCACCCCCTCATCTATCTGCTTTTTTCTCCAGTTTTTTGGGAAAGGTGTTAAAAATGTTTTACGTCTTAATAGCCCATCGCTGTGGGCTTAGCGTGTTTTCTGCTCCTTTCTCGTTTTTGCCACACTTCTCCCTCATCACTTTTGCTCTCTTTGACTGTTGCCATTCTATTTCCGGCGCTTTTTTCTGTTGGCCTTAACAGGCAGGGATTTTGGGCGGGGCAGAAGGGTTGACAGCATACCAAAAAAACTCGTTTGGGTAATGGCTTAACGAGTTGGCATTCTTTTTGATTGAGATTTCTTCAATTAACGCCGCGGGTGTTGTGTAATTTGATTCCTAGAAACTCGCTCGCTTTTCAAATGAGTTTCGCATTGACTGAGCAGATTTCTGGGGTAGAGAGCTAGTTATGAATAATTAATACCAAATGTGTATATCATCTTAGAGGCGTTAGCAATTCTGACTGTGTCAGTTTAAATACTTTTAATTTAAAATTATTTCAGCACTTACTCTTGAGAAGCTATGAAATAACTGACATTTTTAACCAGTTAACTATTTAGAACAGCAATGCAATATTTTATTTAAAATATATTTAAGTATTGCAATATATGTTTATGACAAAGCAAAGTAAATATATGCAAATAAATACATATATATTTATTTATAAACTAAATTAAAATATAGCTAAGCCAAAGTTGCAATTTAGTTAAGCCTTTGGATGTATATTATCTTATAGCCACTGGCTTTCATTCAAATGAAGATTTATGAAGTAGTTGCTTGAGAAAACAATTTGTGTAAATGCAATGTAAGCTAATTCAAATGCATTCAAACTGGCAGTAACCGAGTGAACAATACTCTGCTATTGTAACTGAATAAACAACTAAGTCGAAAGAGCTTGACTAGGATATATCCCGAACGCAGCTAGTTTGATTGCCAATTTTCAATGCTCTTCAGCTCAAAAAGTATTCCATATTAATATACCCTATTCACGTTGAGTGCAGTGTATAAAGTGTAAATACGAAATTTACCAAACTAAGCCCCATAAAATGTGTGTACACACATGCATCTACATATGTATTTGTATATGTGTGCATGTATTTATCTATGTATGTTAAATTTATATGAACTAGGTAGGGAACTAAATCGGCTTACCAAAATCCCAGTACAAATGTATGTATGTGTGTGCATGTGTGTGTGTGTGTGTGTATTAACATTGCATTAGGTACTTTCGAATGTCAATTTGGTTATTCACATGCAATTTAAATACAAGACTGAATGCACTTCTTGTGTTGATTTGCCAACCAATATGAAAAAGTGGCAAATACATTATGAAAAAAATGGATGAAATTGAAAATGAATTTTCATTATTTCATTTACGCCCGTGTCAAGTGTAAAATGTGCAAAAACCAAATATAATTTCAATATCCGTTGCAATTATTTGCTGTCATTGGTCCATTTAGTTATGGGCCCTTGCCTAAATAATGCAAATTTAATGCACAACTATTTTGCAAATGCAAATGCGAATGCAAATGCAGATGCAGATGCAGTTTCACTACCTGTACTCATTATGGCTTGGAATCTTACTCATTTTGGTTAGGTTTTAATTTAGTTGTGCTGTAACTGTAGCGCGGTTCGTTATGGCTTAGTGAAAATATTTAAATAATTTATGAGACCAGCGATATTTTAGTTTTTAGCCCCACGTTCAATTGATTCGCGAGCTGCATAGAAATGCACACATGAATTATTTAGTCAATTGCAGCAGACGAAATTGCAAGCGGAAGAGAGTTATATCTACATAACTCTTTCTCTCTCTCTCTCTCTCTCTCTCTCTCCGTATATATATATAAATATATATGTATATATATAGGTATAGTATACATACATGCAGTAATTACTTGATTTATAACCAACTAACAATAAATTGAGCAACGTGTACGCTGCCAGGACGCACATAAATTGAATTTGCGCTGCCTCTGGGCCCAAAATGATATGGGCGCGGTGCACTTAATCAGGCCCGAATTGCTGCCAGAGCTTGAATTGTTGCCAAATTAAATTGTTGATGGTCAATAAAATCATTTTTATGCCCTGCGGCCAGTTAAATATGACCGCGTGGCAAGGTGTCTAACTAAAATGTGAATATATCTGCCTAATAAGATCTGACCGACCAAAGCAGACACTTTGTTGTAAATTGATATTGACGATGTAGATTGACATAAACGTTTATTTGCTTATGCCCTGAAACTAATAAAGTTGAGTAAAAGTATTTAGCATAAGTAGGCAGCTCTGGCAATATAAATTATATATATTTTCGATCAGAATCAACTGACGTAGCGATAACAGCTAGAGAATTCAAATTGTGAAAATGAAATCTTGTAACATACCTTGATTGTCTAAAAACACAAAAGTTATAGTTGACAACGTATTATCATATGGATCTCAGCAGGCACAAATATATAAAATATTTTTTAAGTGAAATTTGTCAATAAAACCAATATAATATATTACAACAGCTGCGTTTAGGGTATATTGAAGTTGAACTCAATTGACTACAGCATTCTGCCACTTTGCTGTTGACAGCAATTATGGCTTTTGATAATTGATAATTTTCATA
Source organism: Drosophila paracracens (assembly GCA_035044025.1). NCBI lineage: Eukaryota > Metazoa > Arthropoda > Insecta > Diptera > Drosophilidae > Drosophila > Drosophila paracracens. The sequence continues at coordinate 3,300,397 of JAWNMN010000435.1, read as the reverse complement.
CATTAAATATCTTAAATATAAATACATTTTAAATGTAATGTATTCAAAATGTTTCAGCTTCAAACATTTATTGACTAAGCTCTCCAGACACGAGTTCTTCTTACGATTGTAATACTTTTAATTGACAACCAGCCATCGAATCAAATAGCTGTCATTAAGTTCATTTCTATGTCTAACGACATTGAGTCTGTACGAGGATATCTATTATACCTTAATATTTCCATTTTGCCCTTGACTTTAATGTGCTTTTACTGTGCAAATGTGCATATTGCGTATACGCTCCATTACCATTCACTGCGATTGCGACGACTCCGACACGGCTGGGAGGCTGGGATGCGCAACTGCCAAGTCAGCGGAGCTGCGACACGATTCCGTCTATCATCTGAGCCATCTATCAATTTAGATAGGCCGCTGCTGCTGCTGCGCTAGAGACAACCAACATTGGCAAAAGAGACTCCAAGGGTAGCTGTGGGGGGTTGTGGGGGGGGGAGTCAAACAGACAATCAGACAGTCGCTCTATGGAGCTATGGCTTGGTATCTTAATGAAGTATCGATTTCTGCGATTCCAACAAATTCTCAATTCTCGTTTGTTTTTTTTCTTTTCTTTTTTTCTTGTGCCTTGCGGCGAAATTCCTGCGAGTCATGTAAATCACTTATTATATTCGATTCTCTGCTGCTTCGTTGGCCATCCACCTTAGAGTCTCTGTTTCCCACTCTCGCTCTCTCTCTCTATTCTCTTGCTCATTCTCTAGAGCATGTTTATTGAGGCAAATTTTTGCTTTCTTTGATTCGCATATATGTATTGCTTGAGTCTGCTGTTTCTGCTGGCAAATCTGTGAACGTAATCTGAAATTAGTTTTAAGCTCGTAACGCATTTAACTAACTAAATTGTCATAATGGCAAATAACAACGGGAAATAATGACGTAACGCAAAATGAAATCAGGCATTGAACCAATCTAAGTGTGTCCCGTTTCTGCCCTTACACACACGCCCCTTCCGCTCACGCTCCGACATACAGTTTTACTTTTGATATGATCTGAGCGTGTGGCGGTGGCGTATACGTGATGACTTTGCAAATGGCATCAGGGGCAATCATATTGAAAGCTAAGCGCATAAAAAGTGTGTCAGTGTGTGTGCGAGTGTGTGCGAGTGTGTGTTCTGTCTGCTGTGATATGCGTTATTTGTATGGGCAGGATGACCATAAGGGATATCCACAAAACTCATCGCCGATAACACAAATGTAATTTCAGATAATTTGTTTGCTATATCCCGAATATGATTTTGTTGGGTAATTGAATAAAGCCAACGGCTTACACTCCATGCGAATGGCAATGTGAAAGTAAAGTGTCCGGCTTAAAATATCACAACCAGTTGTTTTTATATATATAGATGGGTATTATATGTGCTTGAGCAGAAATTACGAGTCGGCATCAATTATTAAAGCAAATTTGAGTGCAACATTTCGAGAGTGAATTACGACAGCTTTTTCAATTGTCTCTCGCATACTAAATGTAAATTGACTTTTCACACGGAGATGGAGGCATCATCTCTCACCAATTAAAGCCAAACAAATTTAAACAATTTTAATTTAATTGTTAACTATTTATTTTTTTAACAACATCAGAAACAAATAAATATCTACTTTTATTTTTAGCTCAATTTTGTATTCGGCTGTGATTAAACTGCTTAATGTTGATTTATAAAACTTCTATAGCTAAAATAATCACTGCATGAATTTCTGCACTCGCAAAACACCCAAAATTAATGTCTGATTTGTGTGTATGTGTGTGCTTGTTGCTGATCAGCCAGAGATTATAGTCTGTGGACAGCCAATTGAGTGCGATCCTCCACTCTCTCTCGAATCTCGAACCTTGTCTGGCACTTAAACAAATGAAGCTGTCGCCAGCGTGTTATTTATTAGAGCCTTTTCAGCCACAAATGCTTTTTTATTAATTTGCTCTGTGGCAAAATGCAGACACACACACAAACACACAGCTGCAGTGTGGCAGAGGGGAGTGTGGTGGCAACCGCGAAAATCAGCTCTTATTCATTGGCTGCAATCTGAGGCTGAAGGCTGAAAGTTGAAAGCTGCAACTTATTTGTCTGGCCTGAGCAGACCTGCTTTCTCTTTCTCTCTGCCCCACACTCTATCTATCTCTCTCTCACACACTATGCGCTGCTCTTTATCGTATGTTAAAGTCAGCAAACTCACACACACACCCACACACACACACACTCGCACACACTCGCACACACATTAACAATTTTTAAGTGCTTTGTAGAAAGTTTTTCGCAGTGGCGTTCAAGTGGCGTCGCTTTGTTTAAAATGTTCAGCCCCGCTGAGCAGTCAAAGGTGGGCGTGGCAGTTAACGTACACACACACACACAATCACACACGTACACCCACCCAGCCACACACACAATGCTAATTCGCAGCGGGTGACAAAGTAAATTATGATATTCGCTTCCCGACTAACAGACTGCGTGCACTTCCTGCTTTTTTTTGCCGAGCACCCATTTCAAATGCCGAAGGGAGTTTATCTTAAAGCGTAGAAAGATTTAAACACGAGAGAAATCATTGCTAAAATCATCTGCTTGGTTTGGCATAATAAAACTTGATTTGAGTTACAGATTCTCAGCTTAATATGCCACATTCTATTCTCAAAGTCAGACGAACAACTTTGTTGTCTATCAAAAAAATGCAAACACTAGTTTTATATCCATGATATATTATCAATTATCAACATTATTGATATAACCAAAATATTCAGAAACTGCGTACAGGGTATCTGCTAATCTATCACAGCTAAACTAGAGCGCATTTGGCTAGCAGTTTTTGGGCTAGCGGCTTTTCCATTTAGCCTGGTCGACGGTGGCTTGCGTGATTTGTTGCGCGGCGTATGTCGCGTCTGCACCACCCAAGCCACCGCCTCAAACCCGTAGCCACGTTAACCCACCCGCTTGCAGCTGCACCAAGCCAGGCGGATGAGCACTTGGAAGTTTTTGCCATATCTGTTTTTGAGCTTCTTAATGGAAAGTTTTCGGGGTGGCGAAGAAATTTACGATATGGCGACCATCCGCGCACCAGTCGCCAACCGGCGTCATGTGAAGATAAGCAAATGAAAAGGTGGGCGGTGCGTGGCATGCAACATCAGGCAGTGACTGTATCGTTCTAGCTTTAAGTAAATTAGTTCAAGTTGTTGCAGCTGCTTGCAGCATTGTTTGTCCATCAACTGTTTACCTGTGACATCGTTTACAATTTTAATGCCACTTTGGAGTTGTAATAACACTGATAGCTGAAGTCCAAGTAAATTAACAAGCTGCTTAACTAACTACATCTATAACTAAAAAGCAACAAGAAGAACAACAACAACAGCAACAAGCAGACCAACTATAGAAAAGAAGCCGCAAATTTTTCGTGCAAACTTTGTTAACTATTTAAGACATAATTTAGCAAATTATTTTCTTCCACACTGTCGGAGTGAAGGGTTGACTGAGGCGGGTTGGGTGCCTTTGAGTTGCTCAATAGTAAATATTATGCAAATGAGCGCCTGGGGTCGAGCCACGCCCCTCCTTACCTTAGAGTTGGGCGGCCGACTTTGCAAACCAGCTGCTTTGTTAGTTTGTTTTCTTTTTTTTTGTAAACCCTTCGGTTGAAGCCAAAGTTTTTGGAGGAGCATCGGGAGCAGCAGCAGCAGCTGGTTGAGCGCATGTCCTTGCCATGGCTGTTAGTTTTTTAATCCTTTTGCAGTTATTAATTTAGTCGCACAGCTGCATTTCACACACACACACACACGCAGAGTGCGATATGCCTTCTAAGTTTCTGTATTTGAGAAAGTTGTTGCTAGAAGGATGGGGCAGGGCCAGTTGGAAGTTGCCTGTCAGTCAGTCAGCGTGACGCACGCTTGACGCATAAATCCGACGTTGGCTTTAATTAGTTCTCAGATTGCCTGCCCTCAAGTGGCAACTTTTATCTTAAATATTCATGTGTGTTCAATCTTAAAACCATCAAATATGCAAAATGGCTCTATAAATTATTAGCCTCAAGCCAGAATGCGACGATGATTAAAGGACGAACTCCGATGACCCGCATACGAGCTGTCAACTCACTTTACGAGTACATATTTATATTCCATATTTATGTATGTCATCCCCCTTAATCAATTTGATGTAGTGTGCAGTCTGCCAAATTCGAAACCTAATAAAATAAATTGTTAATGAATTTGATATTAATGTTTTAATAAATAACATCGATATCCTAACCTAAAAGAGACTATTAGAAATAGGCAACTCAATTTTGGAAAGTAAATTCGCTTATACTGAATTAATTTTCATTTGTCAATAATTTCGAATATCAATAGATATCGATTTTCCAAACTAATAAAATTCTAATTTTCAAGCAGGGCTTTTTATAGAATATATATTGACATATTTTTTTCAACTGAATAAATTTCATTAAGATCGAATAAAAAACACACTCAAAAGCGAATTAAAATATTGATCATAGATTTGATTATGCAATGCTTTTTAATAGAACATTTGGCAATAAAACTAGAAAAATATATTTCATAGTTGAGTGCAAGGCATCTCGTAGTCGAACTCACTCGTAGAGCAAACATTTTTAAATAACCTCCAGTCTACTTACAAAATTGTCTAACTCTAGTTCGAGTGCTTCAAATCAGCTTCATAATGTCGAAATAGCTTTATTTTGTATTCCATTTTATTTTCAGAACCTTTGATGATCATTTGCTTACCCTACAATTAATTTATTTATAAGTATAACTGAACATTTTGATTTACCAATAAATTTGAAGTCGTCTTTCGTTCAATCTAGCTGACTAGTCAAGTCGACAAAAATCTTTGCCATCCACATTGCATTCCATCACATTTTACATTGAGCATACTTTTGAATAGATAATTTCGCACAAATGTTGTTTGTTTCCGTTTTGCGTTTACTTATTGGTTGGCTTCTCCCTCGTTGCTGCTTTATATAATAATAAAAAGATATAAGTAAGGGAAAAGCGTCTACATAAAAACACATTTCAATGTTTATGGAAGCATTATGCTTTAACTGATTTTCGCATTCGAATGATTTATGTTTCCCGGCTGACTCATTCACTTGGCGCCGGGGTTTTGGGCCCGATTTGACGCTGTTACCTGTAAAACAAATGCCCTCGGGGAGCTCTCTCTCGTTTAATGCTCATTTTTCATAATTTTACATGTGATTTGAGTTGCTTTTTTTTTTTTTTGTTTTTCTTTTTTTTGCTGCTTTTATATTTTATATGAGTAATACATTTATATACCACAGTGAAAATCGATAATGGGAAATCTTTGCAAAAGTTTGCGGCTGAGACATAAAAATGTATCAACAGGTTAACAAGCAATTTAGCAGATGCTGCCTAACGAGAGGGGCGTATTAACTGGCTGGTTGCGCCCACATTTGCTGCTCATTCATTTATGGCACGACTTTTCATCTATATATGTACATGTATATATATTTATAGCGATGTATATGTGTGTGTGTGTGTGTATATTGAAAGAAATTTTAGAAGCCAACAAAATCATTTTATGCATCATTAACGTTTTTGTGTTTTATATGCAAATTGCCAGGCGACACAGACACCCCAAACCACCCCCTTCAACCACCCGCGCAGACATCCGTTCAAAGAAAAGTCAAACTTTTGGCCCATGTGTGTGTGTGTGTGTGGATGTGTGTAGATGTGTGTGTGACCGCAGCATTAGTGAGGTTCAGTGCACAGCGACAAGCGACCTCTAAGTCCCGATCCCGACCTCCCCCTCCCCCCAAACACATGATGGACTGACCGCTCTGAGCCTGTTATCCTTTGGCCCAACCCCCACCCCGCTCAACCACCGCGCCCCGTCATCGTCTTCAAACATTGGCCACATTATTCGCACGCAATGAGCCTTGAAATTTAGTTTTCGGTTAGTTTTGAGACCACTTGATCCTTTAAGGGTTCGCAGGAGCTTCTTCTGTTCAGGACACTTTTATGGTAAATTTACCATGTGCCTTTGACAGCGTATTACTTCATTTTGTGGGTGAATGTGTGTGTGTGTGTATGTGTGTGAGTGTCGGCTTTTCATTAAGCCAAATTAATTGCAACAAAGGTAAGCCTGTTGCAGTACACAAAGCAACTGTGCAACTGCGACTGCAACTGTGCCACATGCAAGAACATTTAAACAGTCATTAATTAATTGTAATTAAAATCATTTTTGCTGCATTCGTTTCAGCTTGTGAGCTCGCTGATTGGTTCTCAAAGTGCCAGAGCGCCCTTTGTCCGTTGTCCTGGCAGCGAACAATGCCTGGCGATAATTAACATTAATGCATAATTATATCAAGCGACTCAGCAATTCGTGCAAGCCTCTTTATTATGCAGCCCGACAAGGATATCAGCGACCAGGACATAAATGCACTAGTAACTCCTGCCAGACCACGACCTGTTTCTGTCTGTGTGTGCGTGTGTGTGTGTGTGTATTGTGCTATTGTGCATTGTATTGTATTTTATATCGTATTGTTCACCGGCAGAGTTGAGGCTGTCGCCCAAGGCAAACTACCAGTTTCAACTTTGGAATTCTATTAGCGGCTTAATATCCGACAGCGGAGCATTAGAAGCGAATAACGATAGAAGCTATTTTGAGCTTCTACCTGATAATTGGAACACTGAAGAGCGATGCAGCTAACTAACTGCATCTCCCACCACTCTGAGAAAATCAATTCAAAAGTATTTAATGAACTTTTAAATCATCTACTAAACTTGCCACATAGAAACACTTTAGATTTAGCTACGAGATGTTTGCTATTTCTTGCATGTTTGGTTTTCATAAAACCAGAAAAAGTTATTTGGGAGCTCGCAAAAAGAAAAGTGTTCCGAAATAGCTTTTAAGCGAAATTTAAGCTTAAGATTAAGATTAAATCTTAATCTTCATTTTTTTCACACATCGCATGCCAGTCTTAAATTCTTTTGTTTATATTTATTTTCCCACTTATTGCTGGGAATTGCGAGCTGGCCAACTTTTCAATTGTATATAATTAGCAAGCGAAAGTAAGTCTCAAACGCTAAAAACAAACATACACTTCCACACACACACACACACACACACAGTAACAAGCACACTTTGGGCACATATGCTGAAGTGACTGTTATTATACCCTGAATTGTAATTGAAAATGGCCAGGTGAGTATCTTGAAATTATGTTAAGTATGCAACAGGCAAAAGGAAGCATCGAAAATATACATATTTTAATATATTTATATACATATATATATTTATATATTGATCAGCGATATACAGCCATGTTCGTTCAGGTTTCGGCTCGTCTCTTTGGAAATAGAGCACCCCTTAAGCCCGGAGCAATATTAAATGCTTTTGAATTGAAAGTGCTGCGCTATTGCTACTGCTACGAACTTAGAGTGAGAGCAATAGCAAAATCAACGACAGCCAACTGAAATGAGAGCTCTTTTGTACTACGCCACAAAAAAATATACATAATGCTCTCTGTAATTTTAGCTCTCTGTAAAAAGAGCGAGATCAGAATGGGAGAATATCAATTGAACTGTAGAGTTTGTAGAACTGCTCAGTAATCGCATATTTGTCTCACTATTTTGCTCCGCATAGCTGCTATTTTCTATGTTTATGGATGCTCCACAAATTTCAAGCATCCTTTATAATGCTACTGATTAGGATTGTTATTTATTCTTTCTGTTCCTTGCTCTTGATGTTTCAAGCATTCTTAATTTTGCATTCTGCTATTTTAAGTAAGATCAACGACTTGTGATTGCTATATAGGGTATCTTCTAGTCCGGCTCTTTCGACTAGTGCTCTATCTTACTTGTGTATGAGGTGTGTGTGTAGTACCCTGTCGTTGACGGTGAGGCGATAAGTGACATTTGAGCGAACGCTTTGGCTTTGAATATTGGGGCGTGGCACTGCATGTGTGTGGGTGTATGTACGTTTGTGAGTGCGATTGTCTGTCTGTTTGTGTATGTGTGTGTTTGAGTGGAGATTGCAATGGTAAGCCAACAAATATTTATCTATGCCAGTGGCCATTTTGCCAGTGCCTGCCAATAAAATTGTCATTCCTGTCATTGTCAGCTTAATGGCAAAGTGAGCAACAGACGCCAGTGCCTACAGCTGCATGTCTCTGTATGTGTGTGTGTACACACATTCATATATATATATATATATACATTTATATTTATATATACATATAATTATGTATGCGTTGGTATGCCGACTGATAATATATGCACAGTGTGCGCAATTATGTCAATTAAATGAAAGTTACTTTGGGTGAGCACTTTAATCGAGAGCACGAGAAGCGCTTGACAAAACATACAATAAAACACACACACACACATACACGCACACACACGTAGATATACAGACATGACAATTGGATCAAGAATTATTTGTGGCATTGAGTGAACGTGTGATTTAAGCACAAAAGACTCCCAAAACTAATTGGCTTTATTGCAAACATAAGCCACTTCAATATGCACAAGTAAAATTGTTTTTTCTTCTGCTTTTCGGTCAACAACCAAAACAGGTCAAACGTAATTAGCATTTAAATGGCAAGTTGATTGCCCTAATGCATTCATATATGAAATCGAGTGCATTCAAGCGAGCCACACACACATAGATACAGATACAATTCAATAACAAATTCATATTCAAGTTCGAGCTTCAGTTTGTTCGGCAATTAAACGTTGTAATAATTTAAGCGAAATAAACAGATGATAAACGCAAAAGTCGCCTACAAAACAAGCATAAAGATGCACACACACACACACACAATTACATATAGCTCGTCCTGTCTCCTGCCCCGCCTCCTTGTTGTGCCTTTTGCTGGCCGTTGCGCGTGTGTTAATGGCAAAAGCGTTTAATGTTTCCAGTCACGTAATAAATCTAAATCTCTGCCCTGTGCGCTGTCACTTGCGTTTTATGATTTAATTTGTAATTTACTCGTAGTGTTGCCACCACCCATCTCGGCCTTCTCCTGCTTGTCCTCTTCTTTATCATTCTGCTTGTCGCTCTGTTCTTTTGCCACATCTTATTCGCCTTGTTTTTTTGACAGTTGACTTCTGTTGCTATTTTGGACAACGACGCCTCCGGGCATACCATGTAATATAACGATGGAAAACAAGCCATAAGAAAACCAACCAAAAATATGTAGCTCGTTACGCATTTCGATTATGAAAACTGTTAATTTTTGTATGGGGAGCCATTGCCATAATTGGCCTTTAAATTTACAAAAAAAACTGATTGGCTGCCAATTTAATCTAAACTTTGAATTAGGCCCTATATTACATTTTCTATATATATATATATATATATATATATATATATATTATATTGTGTCAGACACAAAGTTCTCTTTTGCGTTTGTGTTTGTGTTTGTTAAGTGAAGTTTATTTTCTAATCCATCATAACGTAAAGGACTTGCTTCAAATGCTCAAAGCCCACCCCTTCAAAGTTGTGTGTATTTATTTTACCCTTCTGTAAACAGGATTATCTAGAAAGGTATCTAGGTGGATCCAACAAAATATTATTAACCAATTTATTTTTTCTAATATTTTCAGGCAAAGTTTTTGGTTTAATTACTCCCTCTGAATTTTATATAACTTAATTTGCAACTTTTATTTCTTTTAAATTAAATTTATAATTTAATAAACTTTTTTTTAACAAATTATGAACGATGTTTGGTCCCCATTAAATAAATAAACATATATATAACTAAATAAATAATATATGTAAATACAAACAGACTTTCAGTTCCTAATCCAAATTCAACCTCAGAAATGTAATAAACAGAACCAGTTTTTGCTGTCTCTCCATTTCGATCAATCTAAAACAGCTTGAAGTTTGTGTTTATTAAATATTTTGCTGAAGATGCTTATCAATCAAAATAAGATATTTGACTAACCTGATTTAAATGCTGAATTTATAATTTGCCAACACTTTATCATATGAAACATATATTAAATTTCGCAAGCCGTGTTTAAGCTAACACTTTTTGAAATGCATATATTTAATATTTTGCATATCCATAATATACTTTAAAGCTGTATAATTTAAGTTATTAATGCATTTCCAATTTCGTTTTGACTTCCTAAAAACCATTAAGAACAACATCAAGTGCACGAGGAAGTCAAAGAACATGGTTGCACAGCAAGCATCAAATTTGCAATCGATTGACATAAGGAACTGCTGTCAATTGAACAGCACCTGAAGAGGGAGCACCTGAACAACAAGCCGTTACTCTTGCAACCACCACCCACTGGGTGGTTTGTGTAGTATTTGCTACTTTGCATATTTTGGCTTATCGAGCGCACAAATTGCATATGCAAAATTATTATTCCGTACACACAAACACACACACATTCGCACATACATTCGCGCACACACTCGCTCAGGCAGACACTTAACGGTAGCTGCAACTTTATGTGGCTAGCATTTTATGTTGGCTTTGCCGGCAAGTTTTGGCTGCTTCAAAGCTGAGCGAAGAGAAATTACCTTTTCGCCAGTTTATAGCCACAAACCTTTTAAGTCTGCCACGCCTATAAGCCGACAGCATTTAAAGAGCTCTTTGCTGTTCTTGTTGCACTTCAACTGCCTTTTCACGCTTTGCAGTCTCGAAAATGTTCACATTTTTAGGCACGTTTGCAGCCACGTCCTCTTTTCAATGCGTTTTTGTCTAGCTGTGTGCAAGGCTTGTGTGTGCCTGAAATTTTTCTAACGCCAATTGCTTTTAACACCTCCAGCACACACACACACACACACACTTAAATCTTTTGTGTGTTGGCCACGTTGATCACCCTTGGCTTGAAGCATGAAAGGTTGCAGTCGTATCTTGGCCTGCCAGTTGTACAGACTGACATATTGCATTTGCCTGAATGGGCAGTCAGCTGAGATTATGTACACACATACAAGAAGGGGTTACTATGTGTGTGTGTGTGTGTGGCAGCGTTTCCTTCCGTTGCTATTGCCACAAAAAACGGAAGCGAGCCGCACTAAACGATTTGCTTGTCTCGCATGCTGAAGTATTTCCAAACTGATTGACCGGCCAGCTGCAATTGTGGCTGGCTTTAAAATGAAGATATCTTCCACCAAAAACAAGCATTTTTTGATATATATATGTTTATTTATATATATATATATATATATATATATATATATATATATGTGGCGGATATGCCATGTGTGCGTGATAACGGCAAATGGCTATGCAACCAGGCAACAGACTTACATCATTTGTTGTGGTCAGTGGCAAGAACGTATGCTTCAAGTTCTTTTATTAATGCCGTTGCCTTGAAAATATATGCAGCTAAGCTGAACAGAAGAAGATGAAAACGCACGAGGCAGCAGCAGAGCCGTCAGCGGAGGCAGCAGCAGGGGCAACAGCAGCAGCAGCAGCATCTGGCCAAAAGGACTTGGCCATTTTATTGCATTGTCAATTTAATGGTGTGGAAATGTGGAAATGCTTTACTAAAGAGTGAAACAAAAGCCAAAAGCGAAGAAACAGACAAAAGCTGCCGTCGGCATACAAAATACACACACACAACAAACACAGCACACACACACACACACACACATACACAACACACACGCATAAACAAGACAAACACAGAGCTAAGCTGACTGCTAAATAAGGCAGTTAGAAGATGTTCAAAGCTGGCAATAGCCACGCCCCCACCACAGTCCATCCTCCAGCCCTCTTCTCAACGCTTCGCACACACATCAGTGGTTGTCTGTCTCTCTGTTTGCTGCCTCTGCTATTGTTGTTGCAAGTAAAATAATCCAAACGTTTAATGCCTGCACAATATTTATTGCCATGTTTCATATTCGTAGATACTTTTTTGCAACACCATTGCCACAGGACTGACTCAGTGCTTGCCACAGTCAACCTGCAACCTGCTGCCTCCTCAGCTTACAGCCTGCATTGTTTAGTTTTGTACTTTCACTTTGCCATTGTTGTTGCTGTCGTTGTTGCTGCTGTCGTTGTTGCTGCTGTCGTTGTTGCTGGTGTCGCTCTTGCTGTTGTTGCTACTATGTCAAGCGATTTATAAAATGCCAAGCAGCAGCAACAGTAGAACAAGCAAGTGAAGAGGCCATTGAAGTAAGCAGCCATAAAAACAACAAATGGAGACGGCGACGCTGACAGTGAGTCTTGTGGCACAGTCGTTGCAAGTACGACAAGAGATAAACGGAAATTATTAAAGTGCTGCTAGATTTATGAAATTGTATTTGTATTTTTCCTTCCCCTCCAACTCGCATCTAAAATTTGTTGTTTGTCTTTTTGGCTAGTTATCCGAGCAACATTTTGCCAAGCGGAGCTTAGGTGTATTTTGGCAGCTTTATTGATTGGCTAAACTTTATACTGGCCAATATTCATTACACAACTGCCAAACTGTAAGTTAATATATGCAAAGAAGTATGGCCTAAAGGATTCAACAGCAAAACAAGCAAAAGAAAATATGCACATATTAAGCTGAAGACTTGTTTAAATTTGCAATATGGCAACATTAATTTAGTCACATTTTCTGTTTGCTTTAGTTGATTTAATTATTTAATTATCGACATTAAAGTTGCGAGAATATAACACACAAATTTCTATGGATTTTCTTGGCAAGTTAGTTGCTGCAGCAAAGCACTTTCATAAATCATACTTAGCAATTTAAATTGGTAGAGCAAAATGTGTTTATCTGGCAAATACCCTGTACTCAGATTTGAGATCTTAATCAGATATTAAAACTGTATTTCCGTGAAATACTCGCATTACTAAATAGATTCTGTGTTAAGTATATATTTCTTAGGGGAAATAAATTACTTACTTAAAAACGATTTGCGCAACTTTCTTGCAGTGCTTTTACTTTTATAGGGTATGCAAATTTATTACATATTAAGGCCGTATTTTCAATTGTTAGCAGAGCCACTGTGAGTATGCCTAGAGCCACCCACTTAGCCACTCAACCACCCACAACCAACTCACATTCCCGGAAAGGCGATTCATTATGAATGCTGGCTCGTAATTTAATCGAAGGCAATAAATTGGCATTTAAATGTAATAAAGACGTGAAAAATAATTACAATTGCTGAAATGGATGCTTTATTACAAGCATTATTATTATTATTATTATTGTCGCTGGCATCAGCGACTTTTATACCATTTTTTTGTTGTTGTTTTTTTTTCCGTATTATGCGCATATTTTTTGGACATCATTTTGCGGACTCGCCGTGCCTAGCAATTGTTGTTGTTGTTGTTGTGGTTGTTGCTGTTGATGCTGTTGACCAAAAGCATGACAGTTAAGTGACATTTAACGGTTAATAAGCCTGACAGATTTACAACTGTCAGCGACGTTTAAAAATAATGAACAGCAAGGACCAAATAAAAAGGAAATATATATATATAAATATATATAAAGTATATAACAAAAAATAAAAAACGACAGACGAATAGCCAAGCGATTTGGCTAAATTGACTGCGTAAAGTGAATTATTAATGTCATGTGGACCAACTGTCCCCATAAGTAGAAGATGACGAAAGAAGAAAGAGATTTTTCCTGGGGGCAGTTGAATGGTGGATGCTGCCTATCGAAATGGCACTAAATGTACGTCTATTTAGTTTCCAAGTGTTGAAAATTTACTGTGCGTATTAAATAAATGTGATTTTTCCGGCACGTGAATGCCACGCAGCAGAAAGTTAACATCATGGCGCAAATGTGGAGTTGGGCGCGTGTAACTGTTTTCTAGACTGACACGAAAAAGGCATGACTCCATGCGTGGGGTTCGCTATGGATAGACAAACAAAGGACGAGATACATATACAACGCCATTGAAATTGTGTGCTAAAAAACTAGGACATATGAGTTGATTCAAACCAAACCTCTTTTGGGAAAAAAATATTTGGCAACTGATTTAATTAAGTGCTTTCTTCCGAGATAATGAAAGCTGGAATTAAAAATCGGATGACGATTTATTATGTTTTATAATTTGTGTCACTTTTTTTAATTTTTGATAAATTATTCATATATTTAATGTCGACTAACATCAATCGATAGAAAAAAACACAAAATTATACAAAAAATAAATTCAAATATAATTTAAATTTACAATATAACTTTTTTGCATTTTAATTGCAATATTGGTCAAACATTTCTTGCCTGATTTAAGAAAAACCCAGAAAAAAAACAATCACCAATCAAAATAATTGGTGTGAATCAGTTAAGATGCCCACCACAAATGGAAACGATAATGATAATTACAAGACAAGACGTTTTAAATTGAGTTCTCAATGATGGAATTGATTACATGATAAAATCATTACAAAGTACTCGCAAAGGTTCAATTAGCAGTGCAACGCTTAAGAGAAAGTGGACAGAAGTAAGGGACAGGTGTATAGCGAACAGAACAATTAATTTGTCTCATCAACGCAGCGGAATCAATTTCATCGTTTAGTAATTCAAGAACAAACATAACACCTAGCACAACGCGACGATAAGTTAGGGAGGGAAGGTCAATAAAGCGTTGTCTATTGTTGTATGCAGATAATACACACCAGTCGCAGCGACGAAGAGCAAAAAGTAAGAATTTATTTCCAGAATTGGATGCAGAAGCGAAGAAGTCGGCTAAGAGTCATCGAACTGCTTTGACCAACGTTTAATAAAACAATAAACTTGAATAGCTTTGCTATTCTCTTTGAAATATTTATGGTGGCTTGCGTGTTTTTGTCGACACGCGACCATCTCTAGATCGCAAACGTGGTAGCCATGAGTTGCCTCTTATGCCGCCTAGGCTCAGTGGCAGAAACACAATAAAACGAAAACAGAATAGAACCGAAAACTAAACCAAACGTAACAAAAGCGAAACAAAACGAAACAGAACAGAACACAAAATAGTAGGGGAAAAACAACAGAAGACAACGCTCATAAAACATAAATTTAATTTATGTGCAATTTTAGCAAGTCGTATAAATTTTCGCAGGCGAGAGAACAAATATAAAAATACAAAAACATAAACAGAAAATAAGAAAAAAAGCACGCAAAAAAATATACAGAGCCAAATGAAAACAAGAATAAAGATGAAATACCGAAAGCGGTAGTGGCCAGCTGGCCAAGGACCGCTCGGGCTTAGCTTGTTGAAAATGTCCTTGAAAATGCCATGTTGTAGTTTGTATTGCTATTGTTTTTGTTATTGTTGTTGTTGCTGTTGCGCTTATTTATAGCCCAGTTCTTGCTAGCCGGCCTGAAAGGGTATAAGGCAAAGATATATGCTGCTCTCAAGATGCTTGTTGTTGTTGCCGTTGCTGTTGGCTTATATGAGCAATTTATGCCGCTTGGCTGCTTGAATTTTAATGAATTGCTACAAATTCATTTCAGTGTCACAAAAAATTTGCACAAACTGTTTGCTGAAAGACGGGGCGGACATATTTTATTGCCTACTTTTGGGCGCCTGCAGCTACAACAGCAAATATTAATTAAATTAAAAAGCCAACAAGAACAGCAATTCAAAAGCTGTTTTTATTTACTTGCATGCTGCTCAAAGTTTACCAAGTCCTTCAAAAATGGAAAAGTGGATAAGTGGGGATCTGTGTAAACAACCTGGTTAATAAAATAAATTAAAATCTTAAGCGCAAGATATATAACGCTCGCTTTCTTCTCGGCCACGCTCACCGACTGAGCTGGGGCATGTATTGTTGTGCATTGTTGCAACATTCTTAAATGCAATTTATCTAACATTTAATTTTCAAATTTCCAGTTTAAACAAGGACAATGCAATCATAAAACTTTGCACAACATCTCTGTGGGCAAAAGACACTGAGCAGAGTGCATTGACAGTATTTTTTGCTTATTGTTTACCGTATATACATATATTTGAATACACACTCAGACACTCACATACACACACACACACATATACAGCAATACACACACTTGTCGTCGCACCCAGGGACAATATTGTTATATTACCATTATTGTTGGCATAGTTTTTGCCGCTTGTTGCACACAGTTCTCTTCCTCTTGCTGCTGTTGACTCCTGCCACTCAGCCCAGATGAATACCAAATTCAAGTAACTTTCAAACAGGATTGCTATGTGACTTCAGCTTCCATTTTTGTGATGAAAAATTAATTGCATTTCTGTAATTTAAATATATATTTTCTGCCTGTCAAATTTGAGATTTGCATACAGCAGCAAAGGTTTGTCAAACCTGCTCCGAGAATGGGCCATTGACAGATTTGGCATTTCAATTTTGTGCAATTCTAAAATTTTCAATTATTTTTGCTAAATTATTACTCTATAGAATACTTGTTTGATAACGTTATTCGAAAATATAATGTGAAAATTGAAATTTATGTGTTTGCTTTTATCAAATTGATGGATTTTCTTTACATAAATATTGCAAAATTTGACAAATTTTTCATCTGTGTAAATCCATATTATATAATTGTACTTAAGCCAAGAGAAAACTGCCATTACTTTTGCAATTTCTTTGGGTCTTTTATTATTATTCGTACTCTGCTAAAAATCTGATTCAGGACTATTAATTCAACAATAAATGGCTTTAAGCTGGGAATATATTCTGGGTCTGAGGCTGATTTCCGATCGATCCCTTGTTAAAAACCCGTTTTATTTGTGTGTATGTTAAAATATTTGTATTCCTCTGCGTATGTGCACAAAAATAACGTAATCTATTGTTTTCGCTTTGTAATGGCATTGGAGAATGGATGCACTTGCAACGCTGTCAGGGCACAAAAAAGAGAAAAGAAAAAAGAGATCACAAACAATTTTGAATCCACTCGCAATCGGAACCTGCTGTGACTTTTACGCTCTGTTGCTGACATTTTAATAACAACTCACACTTTATAGTTAAATGCTATGGATAGACTGAGGGACTGTGAAGACCAACACGCTGATATTTGATGGCCATTGTAAATAAATGAAAAGATGCAGACGCAAAAAATTCGGTGACAATGGACAAAGTAGGCGTCAACGCCTGACACTTGTTGGCTATTTCATTTTATTTTTTATCGTTTTTTTTTTTTTTTTCGTTCAGTATCATTCAACGTTTTGTGGATATTTTTCGGCAACTTTTTTATGCCACTTGTGTGCCGGACTTACACATTGTCAAATTATTACAACCTTTTAAAAACGCATGTTTAATGAAAACGTGCGGAAAAGCTGAAGAAAGAAATAAAAATCGAATTTTAAATGGCCAGTGGCCAAACGAATTCTGTGCGTGAATCCATTTTATTAAATATTTTCCGCCTATTTTCATACACTCTGTAAACAGACACAGAGCAGGCAGTTCGACCCTTAACGTCGTCTCATCGAGTTCGATACTATACATCGTCTCGTCGTGTTGATTACACACTATACGTGTATCATATGTGAACCTATAAACTACATACACATACAGTTAGACATCAAAACAAAAAGTGTATTAATTGACCATAGCAAATATATGCAAATGAAATATAATTTTATAAAAAATTACATAAAATAAAATCTTAAATATCCTGCATTAAATTCATTTGCTTATTCGAGCTTCGCGGTCCTGCTTCATCTCTCTCTTCTTGTATTTATCTCTTTTGGCAGATGGCTGCTTTAATATTTATGCCAAGTGCAACCGCAAGGCAAATATTTTTGCTTCATTCATAAAATTTGACATTAGCATATTGCATTTCCATTGCGTTAATGTGACAAAATGACAAATGAAGAGGAGGTGGCTTTCAACCATCAGGGGGATGCTGTTGAGATGCATTTTATGCGTTTCGCGGAAAATGCATTTGCATTTTTTTCTTTTATTTTTGTAGTTGCTGTTGTTGACACTGGAGTGGAAAATGGTTACAGGATGTGGACGCAAGAGTGGCACTCACTAGCAATGGCAAAAAGTAAAACACTTTGACAAACGTTTACAAAATAGCCAAAGAGACAAAAACAGCAACAACACAGGAAGAAAAAAACAACAACAAAATTCAAAAGCACCGAAGCAAGTTTGAAATTGATAAATTGATTTATGCAAGCAGCAAAAAAATAAAAATACAACAAAATCATCGTCAGTCGACTGTGCGAAATATATGCAAAAATCTTTTATATGTATATGCCATGAAAAATGAAAAATGATGCTAAAGTCGAGCACTACAAGCAAAACCAGAAACAAAAAATTTTAGTTTTCCAACGAGCCACTATATAAAAACATATAGACTTTCAACAACCGCAAAATTCAGCCAAAGAACGCGATGATGCAATATTTTCAATTGTTCCAGGATCAGACAAAAAATCAGTCAACGAATATGACCTTAAAACGCAAAGACGTATATAAACATAAGCTTGAACATGTGATGATACTGACAAAAATAGAAGCTGCCTCAAAATATAAACATAAAAAAACAAATGCAATTGTTTAAAAATCTACTAAAAAATCAGTTCAAAACTTTCGCAAAGCTTATTTCAATGGTTTTGTGAGGAATGAGTAAAAGGCAAAAGTAAAAATAAAAATATACACATTTAAAGTCAGAGACACTTATACGTTGTGATATTTTTTTTATTTTGTTTTATTCTGTTTTATTTTCTTTTTTTGCAGCTGATTGAGTTTGCCAACAGTTGTAGTAAGTATTAGCCATGGCCCATGGCCACGCACGTACTTTGCAACCGCCAGAACACAAAAATGGCAATGTCAAACAATATTTCCGCAATAATTTCAATTTTTACACGGGGCACTGAAAGTTGCTCCTGATTGCTTGTGCGGGTACAGATCCTGTTTTTTTTTTGTCTATCTCTGTGTGTGTGTGTGCATTGTGCACTGGGGCTTTTAAAACGTAAAGACAAATAATTCAATATGGTAAACAAGTCACGTGCCTGGTGTGTTATTGCTTTTTGTTGGCTTTGATTTTGTCATAGACGACGACAACGACTCCGACTCCGAATAGCAGACAGTGCAAACAACATTGTGGGGGCGCAACGGCCACGCCCACACCCATGTGTACTTAAGCTGGCAAAGGCATTTGACATGTGCAATCCCCTCGCTCCTGCCAGCAACAGCAGCAATCATTATAAACTTAATTAAAATATCGACAAGCCATAATAAATAACAACGCCTGCGTGTAGCCGACGCACATTTCCCTTCAAGTATTTAACAACATTGCCACCGCTGCCGCCGCCTACCTGTAAATATTTAAACACACCACCTGCAACACACCTGCTCTCAAACACAACACCAAATTTTGCACATTTTTAGTGCTTACGAGGGAGGATATCAAATAGCCCAATTCAAGAGAAATCAAATAGGCATTTGATCGAAAAGGGAAAAGTAAATTATATAGAGTTAGCCAAACACATACACAAAAGATAGATGGATCTACAGATGAGGAAAGGCCTGGATGAAAATATAGATACTGCTCAATTACGATAACTGCACAAGCTATCTGGTGATAGGAAAGATGCATGCCAGATAGATGAAAATATAGACACATAGATGGATGATAACACAGTTTATAGATAGGAGGATAACAAGATATATATATAGATGGATGAATAGTTGGACAATGCTAACCTGACGCTTATTATTTATATATATTAGGGATAGATACGAATAGATAGTTACTAGATAGATATCATGGATCGTACATGAATGAATGTAAAGATAATAAGATATATAGACGGATTGCTGATAACTTATTTAGTGTTAAAATATTATAGATGCACAAATTGTCCGCTGAATATAGAATATAAATAAATATGGCTTGATGGATAGATTCACACTCGAATTGCCAGAATTATCATCATATTAATAGATATAAATATCTGGACAGCTTATAAATATATACAATAGATGGATAAATACTATAGAATGGGCATTATATATCTGTCATCTGTCATTAATGGATGGATAAAAAAATAATAGGATATTTATATACACGAATGAATACTAAGAAAATGTCTATCAAAATGTTGCCTGCTGATTATAGTCTATATTTAGATAGAAACAGATAAATGGATGGTTGGACATTTTACATATAGATATTGTGGGTAGACAGTTCGATAGATAGATAGTTATGATAGATAGCACGTTGACGGATTCATAAAGATATAGATTAAAGTCTGCTGATTGTGTGATCTTAAAACGGGATAGATAATAATAGGAGCTACCCTCGTGCTGCACGTACTTACATGCACATATAAATAGCAGCGTCCGCTCATCCGCATCCCTATAACCATCCGCATCCCCATTCCCAATCCCATCCACATCCATCTACATCCACATCCTGCACACAGGTAACAATCACTGGTAACTGCTACATGTGTAAATATTTACAAAACGCGCCAAAAACGTCGACAAACAGACGCCAGGCGCCTTCGCTTGTGCCTCTGCATGCTCATCATCATCATCACCATCGTTATCATCATCATCGTTATCAGGATGGCTTTTGTTGTTGTGCGTGTTGTTGCTGAAATTGTAACTCGTTCGCTGCCATTTTCCTTGCCACACACACAAAGAGAAGCACACCTACTCACAGACAGACAGATAGACAGGCAGACATGTCATGCGACTGTGCAACGTTGTTTATGCCATTCGATACTTGGCGTATGTAGTTGTTGTTGTCGCCATTTGCCTTTTTCATCTACCCACACACACACACACACACACACACATACACTCAGACACACACAGACACAATCGCGTTGTATGATGTGTTTCTTTTTATTATTATTATGCTGTCATTTCTGTTGTCGCGACATTGTCAGCAACATTGTTGTTGTTGCCTTTGTACAACAACACGAGTTGCCGTCCTGTGTGTGTTTACCTCTGTGTGTGTGTGTGTGTGTGTGTGTGTGTGTGTTTCTCTCGCTGGGACCCACATGAAAGGGTATAACTACGTCTCGTCTACGACACATGCTATAATAATTTTATGTCTTCCAAATTGCTTAACCCTAAATATTTCATTAATATGGCAAATAGCTCTTCAGATTTGCCATAAACATATGTATAAACTAACATAAGTAGACGTCCTTAAATTTTGGGTTCTATTTCATACGCAACCCAAAATATATATAAATCAATTTCAAATGTATTTTTTTTTTTGTTTTGTCTATTTTTTTTACTACAGCAATCCAACTTAATATCCTTGTAAGTCATGACAACTATTCATAAGAGCAACATAAATGTCGAAGGAAAACAAATCACAGACACTAAATATTACCTTTTTTGAGGATACTACAGTTGTGACACTTTATATCGTGTATATTCAAACAAATTGATATGAAAGGATAACATGAAGTTACGCTAATACGAATTTATAAATAATGCAGATAAGTTGAATAATGAGCGACGAGAATGTGAAGAATTTATCAATTTATAACTATTGTGAGTGCTCTAGTCTGATATATCGTGTCCCCTTCTGTGTCTATATCTTTCCCATATGCCCTGATTCTTGCATGATGAATGCTTGTCGTGTTGAGCGTTTCTATGTCTTCCTTGTTAAGACAAATTTCCATAGGATACAGCTTCTTCAAACGCAACACAATCCGATTTTATGTGCTTTGAGGATTCATTCTCGTTATCACAAATTAATTAGGTTCTGCTCCTGATTATACACAATTTAGCAAGGTTAAATTTCAATCTACCTTCTACAAGTCCGTTCTTCCTTTGGATATTAATTGCTTAAATCGATTCTGAATATAGCTGCTTAAAATTTATTTGGCCTATTTTAGCCAGGTGTCTTTGCCCAGCTCGCTTGTTGCAGATGTCTGTCCTCGTTTCTCAGTAGTTGTCGAATTGTATTTGTTACTATGCAACAATACGGACCTGATTCTGTTGGAAGCGGCTTAACTGCTTCGTTTGCCGCTCCGATTAAATTTTATTCTTAAATGAATAAAATGAGATAATTGTTTTTGTTGTTTGCACATATTAAAGCTGTAGCAATTTCAAAAGCGATTACAAAGAACCTCAAGTGCAAGTGTTTTTCATTTGGGAGTAATTAGCTGCGGTTGTATGTGTGCACTCTGTATCCTTGTGTGCATTAATAACATACATACAAAGGATGGGGTGGGAGTACCCCTACCATTCCCATTTGAGATGAGGCTTATCTATGCGACAGTCGCAAGCACGCCTTTACGCATTCTTGAAATGTTTACCTAGCCGTTGGTTTTTGTGTGCGACAAAACAAACAAAGTGGCGAAATAGATTTTCAGGACTCTTATGGCAAAAGTACTTTGCACTTAGGACATAAGCCGCCGAAACGACATCTTCTGCCGAAAGGCATTGTCCTCGTCCCGGCAACGACAAACACAAAATGTTTTCAATTATTTGCCGAGTCTGCAGTTCATTAACATAAATTAAAAATCAAAACCACAGGATGTCAGTTGAGTTTGCGCTTGTGGCATGGCATTGGGCCCATCTAATTATGTGTGCACTCTTCATAATTTTATGAGACTCTGGTCACGTGTCTTTGCCAAGTGTTTAATCGCCGCACTTGCTTGCAACGCACGTTGCAGCTATTAAAAGCGGTTTTAACCTTCACCTCAACACAATTTAATTTCGTGTATAACAACGCAACTTTTAAGCCGAAACAAACAAATGAAAATGTGACCAACTGCTAATATAGGGAAAATGTAAAATTGTTCTTCTCATTACAATTTTCTCTGATCAAATATTTATTTATCTTAATGCAAACAATTTTCGTAATGTGGTTGTTTTCCATTTAAACACAGTTTAACAAACGAACTGCATTTCGATGCCTATAACAAAATTATATTCTAAGCAATAACTCTGTACTTCATTGGAAGTATCCTCTTAACCTTTCCTATATCATATTTAAAATAGCTGACTCTTACAGAAGTTATGCAGGTATTGAAAAAATGTTGCAGAAATTGAAGCGCTTTATTTAAATATATACATATGTACATATAGAAAAAGAAGATGCATTTTTTTTAATTATAAAACGAGGTCACCAAATAATAAAAATCTTTTATACAAAAGCTCGTTCACTTTGCGTACTGCGTTCGCCATATCATCAAATCGAATACAATTGGATGAATTATTAACAACAGCTGATGATTGCACTCATTATTTGATTAAAAACTGTGATATTAATAAAATACCAACAGGTGAAGGGTTCAGTCAACATATCAGCCATAACTTTAACAAATTAAAACTTCAGTTTGGCAGCAGTGTTAATAAATTGTATATATTTTAATTGCACAAGTTGGTAAATTTTTTATAATTGTGACAGCATTAAACGGTTTTTATGCTCCCCACTTATTTATGCATATGAGATGTGGATGCTGCACCATCAAATTAAAATGCATTATGCAAAAAAACATCCGCAGGCGGGTGGCTTATTAATAAGTTAAGAACTTTAAATGCCTCGTAATGAAATGCATTTCAGATATTTGCATTGGCACTTAACGCTTTTAATTTCATTTCATTTACGCAAATATTCAGATGAAAAGCCTTGAGGCGATCTTTCATTTATTTTCTCTGTATTGTTTTTCTTTTTTCTCTGCCCTTTTCATACTCACAACGCGCATACGCAACGTCGTCCAAATAGTCGCCGCTTAATTACAGCCCTACAACAATTGACCCCCCTCGCTCCGCAACTGCGGTCACAGTTAATGACAGCTCAGCAGTCATCTGACGTAAATCAACGTCGCCTGAATCCTGCAACTGCAGCCAGGACGCAGCCAATCAGTCCACAATTTATTGGTTGGCTCTGCTCGAATGGTGTAGGGGTTGGGGGTTGGTGTTGGGTGGTTCAGCGGTTGATTGGGTGCTCTGTACTGTTGACCGTCTATGGATTCAATCAGTGACACCGCAGCCGCAAAATCAACTGCTTAACTGGCCGCTTATTTTGTGCGGCGCACGATGAGAGTTGTGCATTGTGCCGCAAATCGCTGCAAGCGGGTGAACTGATTATATTCATTAAGTATTTTACTCACAAATTAAACAAAGAAAATAAGGTGATTATTAACCAATTTCTGTTTATTTATTTTTAAGAATCTTTAAGGCTACCAACTTTCTGCAGATTGCTGATTACCCAAGATGTAACAGGACAGATCGGCTACAAGAACTTTATGAATGCAACAATTTTGAAACTTGTAAATTATAGCAAAAATCTTTATAAGAACTGATTGGTTTTATCTGTTTTTTTCCAACTTTTGCAACAATACAGTTTACATTTAAATTAATGGAACTGTGGACTGTGCATAATAATAAATACATTTAGAAACACAACTAAAATAAATAAATAAATATAAATGAAAGAACTACTTAGTTAACTTCGATATTCATAACCCACATGTGTTACATATCCAATATTTAATAGGCAGCTGGCGTCAGCTGGTCAATGATAATTTGTAGATCTCATTAGGCATTTGTTGAAGGAATGTCAATAAATTCGAGTGTTTACGAAACTCACACAATCCCACAATGAGCTGACCAAGTGGAATGAGGTAGGAGAGTACCAGACTTAGTACATTGCTTGGGCGAGTTAGTTAAAGAACTGAACAATGCGGTTTACACAATTCGCTTTATCTGTTCGGCTATCAGATATATCATGTATGTACTTGCACAAGAGCAATCTGAAATCTGGTCAACATGTTTGTGGTTAACGCTTGATAGCTTTTTGAATAGTATGTTGGCCGTCTGTTAGAGTATGTGTTTGGGTGTTTGTGTGTATATGGCACAAAAGTTTTGGACGAGACATGCTGAAAAAAGCGATGCGGCAAATATTTGTGGCCCTTGCCCATGTTTTCGACATTTTATTTAACAAAAAAGCAAAGCTAAAACAAAATGCCAAAACAAAAACAAAAAATCTATGCCCAGCCATTTTGGGGGCATCGTAAAAACAAAACAAGAATCGCGCAATTCACATTGAAAAAAATAAAAATAAAGCAAAAAAAAAAAAAATAGGTTGGGCAAAACTGCTTAGGCAATTTTCAAGTGATGTCCTTCCATGCTGGCTGCGATAAGTGTGTGCTTTACTATGTCTGTGTCTGTGTGTGTGTGTGTGCGTCGAGCATTTGTGGTCACACAGACAGAGAGAAAAATGGCAAACACACGCATCAACTGCTTCAGTGAAAACAGTCCCTCAGCAGCGAAATGAGTTTTGGGATTCGAACCTCGAAAACCTCAACGTTTGACTGCTCTGTGTCCGGCAGTCTAAGTAACTAGAAACCAACGCAAACAAAAGCAAATGCCCATAAAAATGGACAACAGCAAACGCGCTGATAAGCTGCAAATAATTTGTATGAGCTGGACAGAGAGGGGCGTACCCAGTGAGAAAGGGAGCGAGCAAAGACAAAGCGTCAATTTCAAAGGCGATTCACAAAAAAAAAGGCAAAAAACCACACAAAAACAAGAACGACCAAGTGGCTCAGAGCTACACTATGGGTGGGTATATAAGTATGTAAATATGTATTTAGATATGTATGTATGTATGTATAAATGTGCGTATATATGTGCGTATGACTGTTAAGGCTTTATGTTTGGCCATATCAGTAAGCTCATAACGGTTCGGAGTCGCCATTAGCATAGGCAAGAAGAGATGCCAACAGACAGATTGCCTGGCTGGCAGTCATATTTGCCTGCCACAAAATGTTGCAGCATCTGGTCAGATCATCGCACTTGCCACATTCTCAGCACACTTATTGCGTTTCTTGCTGGGCCACATAAGTCTTGCCAACTCAAGTAGTTTGTCATAAGTGCAACATCTACGAGGCAACACCCAAGCCGTAACCCAACCACCAGGCAACCCCTCAAAAAGCAAGCAACATAATCCAATTAGACCCAACTTATTGTAGCGTGCAGAAAATGCCAAATATTGCCAATTATAGAATATTTCGTTATAATTAACTTGTTAGAAGCAACACATGCTAATTAAGAAGATTGCTTTCTGTTGTCAGTGGCGATAATTGAATGTTGAATGCTGTCCTCAGGCGCAAAATGAACATGTTAGTTTTAGGTGCTTGACGAAGATATATATTGTTTTCTTTTTTATTGAGCTTAGATAAGACAAAGTTAGTGTAGAAATATAAATATATATATAGAGGTCAAATGTCCTGTGAATATTTTGTAGGTGCTTGACTTATAAATATCCTGATTTCTTATACAGAAATATTAAATATTATTATTATTTGTTATATATATTATTATTTTATTACACATTATATATTATTAATTTCTGAAATAATCTTTAATTGTTGGTATTTTAAAGCCACGCACTTATAGTCGAGTTCAATTAATAAGTTGGCCAATAGCCGAGATTATAATTGCAAATTTTGCTCTGCTCTGCTGTGAGCGAACTTTACATCAAGAATCGTCTAACATATATTGGTGCATAGTTAGCTTTGCATAATCAGCGATTGCATTATTTTCATCACACATGTCGCATGTGGCATACAAAATTGGTGCCACATCACAACGCGATAACACCGACCGCAGCAGTCGCTGCACTTGCAGTTCTTGTTGCTGCCGCGTTTGCAATTTTGCAGCCAAAAAAATTGGGGCTAATGCAAACATTTTGCCCCGCCAGAAACCCACTCGTAATATTTGCATATAGTTTTTTTATTCGCGCACAAAATGCGACCGAAATGCTGAAATGAAATCGGAAACTGCCATTAACAACTGCAGTTGTTGGTCGCAAATGGCTCGCTGTCTTTTTCTCTTTCCCTTAACCCCTTTCTCTCTCTCTCCCTCTCTCTCTCTCTGTGCGCTTTCGCACATCGATCGGTTAACGGTTTTAAGCGCAAGTTATGTGCAAATTGTGCACAATTGTCGGCCAACGATTGTTGAGCCGGCGAGCGCCAGTTTAAATTTCAATAAAAGTAAAATCAAAATATTGTCAATGGGTCTGGCAAGTGCTGCAAGAGAAGGGTTTGAGTTGCGCGGGAAGGGGAGACGTGTGCATGGCCCTGCATAATGCTTAATGTGAAATGGCAAAAAACAGCTCCAGTTCCACACAAATCGCACAGACACACCAGACCAAAAACAAAATAAATACAACACAGCTGATCTCAAATAACTACCGAAGATTAAATACACTTGCTCAGTCGGTGGCTTAGTAATAAAGTGTTTGTAAATTTGTACGTAAATATTTTAACCATGTAAAAAATATATAAAATATACATAAATAAATTATGCGAAAGTAGCTGAGGAAACTAAAAAGTTGGGCGCATAAAAGGGAATCTGCTTTTGCTGAGCTAAAATATTTGTATTTTAACCAGAACTGGCCAGTTCTCACTTTAAATAATATAAAATAATATATAATTTGACTTTTTCCGAAGGTATTCAATGCTAAAATAGTCATGGAAAATTATGGAATTTCTGAATGTCAATTAAAATGAGACAAAGCATCGAATTTTACGCATTGGCTGTAAAAACAAGAATACCTTCAGCCAGAGTATAAACGTGAACTGAAGCAAAGAGAGCGTAAAAGACAAGGAGTCACGGTATAAGCAAGGTCGTTGCTGAAGACTGAACATGAGTGTGCAGATGCTAGATGGGGGAGTGGAGGGTAGAGGGTGGAGGGTGGAGTGTCCTGTGGCGTGGTTTCAACAGCCGCACAACGCATGACATTTATGCCCGACATAATCCGCTTACACAACAGGATAACAAGATGAGCACTCGTACATTTTTAATACGCCCGAGATACAATAATTTATATGCGTGGCACGTAAGCGACGAAGGTGGCCTGCCAAGGGGCGCCACCGCCAGAAGGAGCAGCAGAAGCAGTGTTAAACGTAAACAAGACTGAAGACTTTCAGCCTCCAGCGATTGCGTGTGGCATATGCGTTGGGGCAATGAGGCGTTACTTAAGCAACGCCATAAAATGCATACGAAGGATATAAATACAAATTGTTGTTGATATACATATGGCTCACCAGCCACGCCCACAACCTCTTAGTCGATGCATAATGAACTGTCACAACGCTTAGCTGCTTAGCAATTATTCGTGCCACACTCAAATCCAATTTGTATGCGCTATGAAAGTCAACAATATTCCAAATTCAAGCAAATTTTTCGACCACTTGTGGCAGCCCCAAGGCTGTTGGCCAAACGATTTTTTGGCTAGTTCAACGTGAGCAGCGTTACCAAAAGTAGGCAACGGGGTCAACGATTCCTATATTTGCGAGCACAGGAGAAACCACAATAAGAACAAAATAGAAACCAACTCGAGAACGAAATCCAAAATACGTCAAGAACAATGCCAAGAACTAGCAACACAACCCAATCACACACTCACTTGAGCTCGGATAGCCCAAAAATTTATGCGATTTTGAACTGCTGCCGGCCCTTTTTAAAGCGCCAAATGAGAGCCTCATAACTTTGCAGCAACGTTTGTAACCTAAGTGTTAAGTTAATTTTAATAATAATATAATTTAAGTAGCTTAAAGTAGCATTTAAAACTGTTTTTTCAAAATTTTTAAAATCCGCTTTCCTCAATGATAAACATTTCGTACTTGATTTAAATAAAACTGTTGATCGGAAAAAATGGTCGTAAAACATTTAATTCAAATATAAGTCAGACGGTAGCAACTTTTTTGCAAACAACCAATAAATAAATAAAAAATATGTAATTAAACAGTAATTCACTTCCATTTGTTCTTCATTAAATTAATAAATATATATATAATTTTAATTAAGCTTTAATTGCATTTTGAAATAATCCTTTCTTGTCATACTTTTTTGGCATCGCTACGCAATACTCGGGGATAATTTCAAGAATTGGCAACATACTTTACGAATGTAAATTGTACAAGCAACAAATTTACATTCGAGAATGTACGAAATGTTGATTTTGAATTCAGGCTATTCAATATTTTTGAAGTGGTATTTTTGAAGTAGCATTCACCTGTCAAATTGCAATCCAAAGTGAGAGACTTTAGGTGCTCTAGTAAATGAATATAAATTCAAATATCAAGTGCTAATAGAAATGGGTAGAGTGAGAGTATTTCGAATTCGTTTAGTGTAATGCGTGTTTTTATAGTATTTGTTAGCGGTTGACGTTGGAGCTATTTGCTTTCTGCCGTTGCTATTGTCTCCGTCTAAGAACGTGCGTACGGCGGTGTTAAATTTGGCACACCCACACGTGCTCGCACCGTGTCAATATTCAAGTGTGCGTGTGTGCGAGAGAGCACTTTATGGCTTAAATAAGTCAACAACACGGCAAAAGCAAAAACAACAATGACAACAACAACAACAGCAACAACACCCATCAACACGAAGGAGGAGCTGAGCAAACAAACTTTGACTGCCTGCCCAGCCCAGCCCAGCCCAGCTCAGGCTGCCAATGTGAATGTGAATGTGATTGTGAATGTGAATGTGAATGCGAGTGAGTGCGTTGAGCCAAGTTGTGTTTACACTTTCGTGGCTTTTGTTTATGATGTCAAATAAAAGTGCACGACAATACCGAATAAATATTTTATTGCAATGGCATCCCCCAGAAAAGCACGCACACACGCAAACAGAAAGCAGAAAGTTACTTAAAGTATTGCCTACGCTCGGTGACGACTTGGATTGTTAAGTTAAAGCCAGAGAATGAGAGACAGAGTCCCAAGTCAGGCAAGGAGAGATCAAGATCTCATCTTGGGCGAGCACATAAACAGCTTTTGACAAATGTGCGCCTAATAGAAATAAATGCAAATATAAACTTGTCCATTGTTTAGATGACAACAGGGGCCCCAAGCCCCACACCCCGTCGCCAGTCCGACACGGTCCATTTGTCAGAGACTGTGCCACAACTACATCCCTCCCCTCTCTTTCTCTCACTCTCTCTCTCTCTCTCTCTTTCTCTTTGTAGGCCGCCTTGCAACATGGTGGCTGTCTTCGCTTTTATTGTCGCACTCGCACGATAAACATCTTCGACTATTGCCGACTGTATTTCAACTTGGCCTCGCTCGCCTGCTTATCATTAAACATTATCGCGCAACGTATTTGACATTCGTATTTTTGCCAACGCCAACGCCATCGTCTCAGTCTCAGCCTCAGCTTCAGCAATTGCCGTTTTTATTGTAAGAGTCCCGTTAACCACAGAGGCGTCTCATCGTGTCGCCTCGCCTCGGTTCGCATCGAGGTACTCTTATATATCCATTGTCATTGCCTTTGTTGCTTTTATGTTGATTAAATTATAAAATATTTACTTGCCCAATGTTGTATCAGCTCCATCTATCTATCTCTTTCTCTCCATATCTCAGTCTCGCTCTCTGCCGCTGCACCCTTCTCTCTCTCTTTCTCCCCCTATCTCTTCTTGTTGTATCTTGATATAAATTTCATTTTTAATATGTATGCCAGCCAATGCGGCGAATACATAATGTTTACCTCAATATGTTAAATGATGTTCCAAGACGAAACCAGTTATGAATTAAACATATTTTTTACATGATCTTAAATAAAAAATTGTTATTATTATTTTTTCTTGTTAATTTCCATTTCATCATTCTTTTTTAACTCTTGTTATTTTTCAGACCGATGAGACGTATAATGAATCTTTTCGGAAATAAGGAATTATTTTTTAATTAATATTTTGCCTTCTTTCATTTGTAAGCGCGCCGAAGGCTTCAGAAATTAATATCTGTGATTGATGCAGCATCACCAGTCCACCTTGTGGTATCAATATGGAATATTTCCCTTATGGCCAAAATTCTGCATTCAGTATTGCAAATATCAGAAGCAAAATTGAATATTGCATTTTATGAAATACAAGTAAATCCAAATATTTATTAATTTTGCCTTTCACAGATTCATTGCAATAAATTGAAATTGATCAGAACCTTATGATTTCAAATTTCAAATGATTTCAGATACTTAAAATTTAACAAATCTTAACATTTCTGAAGATCACGAAAATATGTTTGTTTGTTTTAATATGACCTCTGATTGTAATTTAAAAATTTTTCCATTAACCGAGAGATTTTTCATAGACTATAGCTGCATATCATTCTTGAACTGAACATTTTTTAAATTCTTTGCAACACATGGGATTTGGAGAAGAGTAAAATCATTTTTGATTGTCTAAGGCAAACAAGTGTTTGCAATGTTTTTTTCTTTACAAGCACATTTCATTTTTTTGCACTCAGGCGTAGCCGACATACTCGAAATTGAAGTATCCATGCTTCGCACGGAAACTGGAAACAGGTTCGCGAAGCAGACAGCCATTTTTGCAGTGGCAACAACTCACGTTGCATTTGTCTCTGCCGCACCACGTGCCCTTAACGCCGTCCCCATTGTCGCAGACCTTCTTCTCGCAGGTCTCACGTGTGTGATACTTGCCACCATATGTTTGTCAGTTGTGGTTCGCTCCATTTGCAGCCAGCTTGTATTGAATCTTGGTTGGCTTGCAGCAATCGCCCTTTGCAACTGACCTGAGGCACAGCAGCCAATGCAACACAAAAAGCATTGCGATCAATAAAAATCTCATGACTCGAATATATCGAAACTAATGCCAACTGTGTGAGACAAATCCTTTATGTACAGCTTTCTCTGCACTTACTAATTGAATATCGCAACCGATACGTACAGACTGACCAAAACTTTGTTCTCAGTGTAAGAACATGTGGAAAAAAAAGAATGGCGGTTCTGTAATTGAAAATTAAGTTGTGGTTAAAAAAAACCGTTTGTTTTTAACTGTTTGCCCTGGACCAAAGCACTAAAGTAAGTTTTAAAAAAAATAAGTTAAAGTGGAAGTAATGAAAAAATATATAAAGAATTTCTGAAGAGCATTGTTCACTTAATTTTAAGAATGCATTAGCTTAAAAAGTCTCCTCTTCTTTCTATTAGCCGGATATTCAAATATAACTTGACCTGAGCTAAAAGGCTCAATTATTAAGTGATAAGCAGCTAATTTGCGCAATTTTCAGGATATCTGATATTTTTATTTATTTAATATTTAATTTATTATTTTAATTTCCCTGCTTAACTATAAATAATTAACATTAAAAATGTTATTTGAATGTTGCGTAGCTGTAAACAGCAGTAATTCTATCATTACAAATAGCCAACTTAGATAATACTTTCCCAAAGGATAACGCATTATAGAGACTGTTTGAAATAAGTTACAAGATGAGATCTCAATCGACTGATTAAGCTATTAATTATTTTATATATTATAATATTAATACTGCACACACAGAAAACATAGGAAACTTCTAATTGTTAAGCTAAAGCCAGTTATAAATGTTATTTTAAGTGTCTAAAAAGTACGAATAGATTTTGCTTTGACAATTAAATTTAATTTAATTTTAAAAAATACCAAAAAGTAATGCTAAGTATTTAAAAAACAAAGTCTAATTGCTAACTACTCTTAAGTAAATTTCAATTCACAAACAATTTGTCATATTCCCAATTAATATTTGATTTTTTTTGTTCATTGAATATTATTTCACTTCGACATGCAATTCGGCACTTCAATAAATGACAGACTTTCCCCGTTGCAACTGCCAGTATCATCCCGACTATGATTAATTGCTAAAAATCCAGTTCTCTCCAAAATTGCAAAATGTAATGAGATTAATCATTGTCTAATGAACTTGAACAAAAAAAGAAAAGAAATAGAAGAACATTTTTGTTAGTGCAATCATTAGGTTTTGGCAACAATACAAATTAAATGTGCAGCTATCCATAAAGTATCGCATGACCAGAGCTCGTTCAGTAACCAAAGCTGCTGTTGCTGTTGCTGCAATTGCTGCTACTTCATTTGCAGGTGGTATATAGAGCAGAGCATGCAACACCCACCCACTTAGTATATACACTCATCAAAAAAATCGCCAATCTTATGAGTTCTTTATAAATTTTAGAAAGGATGTTTTTAAAAAATCTTTTTTGTATTACTTTTTTTTGGGGATTGTCAATTTAAAGCCAGCATTCCAAAAATTTAGATTTATATACAAAAACATAATATATTTTAGGTCGATTTTTTTCTGAGTGTAGGGGCTGTGTGTGTGTGCCAAAAACAGACCCGTAAACAAAGCAGACGCAGACGCACTTCCCATTCCCAACTCGTCCTTTGAGCGCTATGTAGGTAACCCAAATAGGAGCTTGCCCTATCGTCTTACAACAGCTGTGGATGCAACAAGGGCACAGTATGGCAAGGTGCTGCACGGATGTTGGGTGGGGGTATAATCTACGTTAGCCTGGGCGCCTGCCTGCGCAGTTTATCAATTCGTACCACATAGCAAAAATTGATTGCAACGATTTATACTTTCTACTTCCTTTCACTTTGTATTTTCACATTACTGCCCCACCTGCTGCCACCTTGCTGGTTGTTGTACACCTTTGTCCCTTTTCATCTTGTAAATACTTTTGCTATAATATCCTTTCATTGCTTGTTTTCACTGTACAAGTGCCCGGGCATTGTGTTTGCTGTACTTTTTCTTCTTGTTATTGCTTCTACTTCTTCACTTTCTTCGTCGCTTTCGCTTTAGCTGCAGAGTGTGGCAAGGAACGCTTTTCGTTGCTGGCGTTGCCAATCTTTTGTGTAACACAATACAATGTCCTGCGGTTGTAAAACGATTTATTTTGTTATTGATTCACTGTAAGTGCTCCTCTCCAGCCAAGCCACTCCCTGCGTCTGCCATCCTCCCCCCAACCCCTCCCCCTCCCACTTTTCCTATATATGATGCAAATGTTATAATGGCAGCCGCAGGCAGCTCGCTCTCGCTCCTCTTTGCATACCCCCAATGCGCGGAATACCCCTACTCGCCATATATTGGGGCTCTCGTGCTAAACATAAATAAACATTTCGCCGAGATTATTGAAGTTTTATAACTCATTTCTGTCGATTGGTGGGCGCGGCCCAGCGATGTGTATAAATAAATGGGCGCACATTTCAAACGCTGCGGGAATTAACTGGATAGTGAAGTAAGGGGGGAGTGTGGTATTTTGGGGTGGAGTTATGTTCATAGGGCGGCACAGTGAGTGTGCCACAGACAGCTGTCCTCTGGGCTCCTTTCAGTTTTCGTGTTGCTGCACATTTTAATAAATCGGTTACAAGGGCATAGGAGGCGACGTCCTGAAACTCCAGACACAGCATAGGGAATCAGCAAAGAGAGAGAGAGAGAGAGAGAGAAAGTGAGATGGCAGCACAATAAGAAAATTCGTGATCATAAATATCCTGCAGGCGTTAAACGTTCACATCGTTTTCGACATCGTCCTTGCACGAGGACGCCTTTAATCCTTGTGTTGGTTTTCTTTCTTTTTTGCCAACTCAACTCAACTTTTGCTCCCCATGCAAGCAAGCCTGAGCCTTTATGCAACACTTTTGATTTAATATGGCACAACACAACAACAGGAACAGGAGCTGAAGCATTTCGTCCTTTTGTTTTTGTGATTTGTGTCTACATTTAGATGGTCCGTTCACATCATTGTTGATCCTGCTCCCATTTCTACTCCATTTGTTGTTGCTGTTCTTGTTGTGGTTAGCATTTTATTATCGTCTCGGCTTGAGGCATTTTTGTTTTTGTGTTCTTCATTCGATTTGCTTATTTCTTTTTCATTTCCAAGCCATTAAATAAAGCGCCAGCAAAAAGACGAGAAAAAGAAAAACAGAATAAATGGAAAAATGTTCCGCGTAATGATTTGCGACACATTTACTTGCAACATAAATTAGATGAGGCCACCAAGTGGATAACTGGGGCAGCCCTTGCAATTGGAGCCACTTGCAAAACACATCTCAACGTATAATTAACTCAACAGCTGACGCCAGAGACAACAACTGCTGACCATACTTAATATATCAAATAAATGCTTGAAAACACAAAGCTAATATTTATTGTGATGCCCAAGTAAGAATACTTGAATTTTACATCCCAGCAAACAACGATTATTCTATTGTATTTATTTATATATGTATATAAATAAATTGATTGCAAATGGGCTTTGCTATGTAATTCTATAGTCGGATTTGTATTTCACAAAACCAAAACACGGCTTAATTCGATTGTTTTAAGCTCAGTTTTTATGTTGCTTGCCACCAGACAAAAATGCGCATGAACCAAAATAAATAAACCCTTTTTTAGTGTGCTCAAAATAAACCAACAAAAATATATAGCATTTCATTGAAATTTATATATTTATTTTTTAGTATATATTATTTATTTTTTATATATCTATTTATTTTTTTTTTAATCTTTTTTAGTTACCACTACTTGCTTAACAATACAAATAATTACAAATTATCGCAAATACGTTTTTCTTATGTTTAGTATCACGTTTCCTTATTTAGCAACTATTTTTGACTTTTGCGGCATATTTAATCACACATTTTTATAATCATAATAATTCATCAATAATTCAAAATAGTAAAATTTATTTAGCTGAGGCCTTAAGCTATGACACCTATAAAGTATCATACATTTTGTTTGCGACTTTTAACAATAATATTTTTGAGACTTGCAACTGTTTGGAATTCCATATAAGAGTGATAGTTTGGTATGTAAAAAAATAAATAAATTCTGTGAAACTTCAATTTATAAAAGTGGTCTTTATTGTTGTGATGCTCTGCATTATCGAAGGTAATTCACATTAAAGTAATATTCGTAAACCTGAGCCAAAAACAGTTATCAGTTAAAGCCAAGTCTGTGAGTAAAACGTTTGCCAATTTGGCAGCTGAGCCACAAATAGGAAAAAGGAAATACAAATGGAAAATGGAGCCGAAGGGCTGAGGAGGTGAAGAGAGAGCTCATCGCTTATGCTGTCTTTATGATTAGCAAAGCAGCCCAAAAGCCAACATTTAGATTAAACAGCATGCCACATGTGCTGCTTGCCACACACACACACACACACATATAACTATATGGATTCTGTGTGCGTGTGTGTGGAAACATAAGCTAATCAAAGCTAGTTTAATGCGTGCGCCGCCAAAGTTAATCCTAATTAATTTAATTACGCTTTTGGCATAAATTATTCGACATTGAACGAGAAATAGTTGGCACACATGCACACACACACACACATCACACACACACACACACACATATCTATAAACCATAATTAGTAGGTGTTTCGCAAAGCTTCTAATAAATTATATTAATTGATGTCGCCAACAATGTGCAGTCAACTGAGCAAAGCGGGTATTTAAAAGCTAAAATTCTTAACTTGGTGAAAATTCATCAAGAAAATGGCAAAGAAGAATTTCATATTTGAATGAATAGACAAATATGAAATCATTGAAAACTTTGCCTCTACTACTTTCTACTTTACTTGGCATAAATGTATTTTATTGAAATATTGTATCTGACACACCACTCCCCAGGACTCGAATACCCTCCCCTCCCTCTGAGTGTGTCTTTCTGTCTGTCTGTCGGTCTGTCTGTCTGTTGGTCTGTCGGTCTGTCTGTCTGTCTATCTGAAAGCACTTCGCATTGCAAATGCTCAGCACGTGCAAGAAATTGTCGAGATGGCAAATAGTTTTCCAACAGCTAAAGCAACAAGCAACGAGAAGGCAAATGGAAAACTCTCAAATGTCCCACTGACTGACTCCCAGCCCATTTGAGAGTGGCTGTGGCTATGGCTAAGTCCTGGACATGCACCTGCACCAGGAACAGGCACAGGTCCAAGTCAAGCATCTCTCAAATAAACTTGAAAATTATTGTTTTTGTTTTCGCACAACTTGAGTTTTCTACTCTTGTCGCAAAAACTTTTATTAGGTGTCTGCATTTGTTGCCAATATTTTGGTTTGCTCTCAGCGAAATTACCTCAGGGATGGCGCACAGGACTTGAGGTGTGTGTGTGTGTGCGTGAGACGATCGAAAGATGAAAGATTTTTTTAATTAAAATATTGTCCTGCCAGAAACTAATAAATCAACGCTGCACTCGGCGCACTTTTCAACAGGTTTTATCAAGTGGCAGGCAATCTATTTTTTGGGGTTCAAACGATGCCTCAACACGCATCGCTTGTGGCAAGTGGAGCAAGTGGGGTGCACAGAGGAACAGGGGGAATTGGCCCATTCGGGGCGACACCATAAGACGTATTTTGAAATGAGTGGGAGTCATGCAAAGCGAAGCATTCACCTAGTGCACTAGTTATTTTCCTTAACATGGGAACGCCTGGCATTGACACGCGAGAGCGTAATTGAGAGCACGACGCTGTTAACTTAACATTGACCTAGCATTTAAGAGAGTTTTGAACGCAACTGCGCAGCTGCGGTGCTGTTAAAGCGTAAGTTAACAGCGCAATTTTTAGATTCTGCTGAAATGCTGCGGAATTGAAACTCAGGCGCTGTTAATGGCGGAAATGAAGCTAAGAAAATTGGTTTGGGAGCCTTTCGTATCAATGAGCAGCGCTTTGCACAAAGTTGGCAACTGAAAGTGCTTCATGCTTGAGTTTTTTCAATCAGTTATCTCTTTATAGAAATTACGATATTTAGTAAACTACAAATGAAGCTGAACAATGTGTATTCAAATTACCTGTCACTTTTAATATGCAAAAAATAAAACTTCAAGATTAATGATAACTTAAATTAAGTGGAAAGAAAACGCTTAACTTTGAGTCTGCTATTAAAACTTGTTTATTTTTATCATAATTTGTTCGAGAAGTTGGATACGAATTGAGGGAGGCGTCATCTTTAGCAGAGTGGATATATGATAGAAACAATCGATCAAAAATTACTTCTTATATGAAGTAATTTTTTTGTCCCATAAGTTATCCTAACCTAATTCACCATTTATGTATGCTATCTTACATCAAGGAATTATCGAGATTGAACTACTATATCTTATAGCTCCCAGAGAAAGAAGATATCGAAGATATCAGAATCAATATGCGTATTTTTATGTTTCTTACATTTGGACAAAACAATACCAATATCAGATTACTTAATTATATGGTTGCCATTAGAATAATCGGTCGAAAGAAGAGTTCTTGTATGGATATCTTTTTTGTTTAACAAGTTATCACAGCCTAACTTACACAATATACATAGTATTATATTTCTACTATTTAAAAAAACATCAGACTACTATATTATATAACTTTCATTCAAATTTAAAAGGTAATGCCTCAAATTGCATTTTTATGTTTTAAATATTCCTTAATTTAAGGGAAACAATGTACTCAATATTTGAAAACAGCAGTGCCGAAATCTTTATTCAATTTCTGATTTAAAGCATCATCTTCAACATGCAGCAAATTTTCAACTTAAATTTGTGTAGCTTGTAAATTTTGTGAAATATTCGCAAGCCCCAAGCGATTGCTAATGAAATCTTTAATTTATTTAATATCATGAAGCATGCCAACTACTCTGCTAGTTATACTTTGACCACCCAATCACTTACCACACACAGCGCACAAGCAACAGGGAATAATGCCTGCGGCACAAACACCAACTTCCCAACTATCCTCATGAATCCCCTAACCCGTAACCCGTAACCCGAATACCCCACCCCCTACCTCTCTCTCCCTTCCTCTGCCATCAGGCAACAAAGATCGGTGAAAGACAGAGAGACAAAGCACCGCAGACTGCATTCAACTAGATGGGTCTGTAAGTCTAGGCGAGTTTGTGACTCGAGGCGGCTTCATGTGCTCGACTGGTTTGGTTATGCGGTTGCCTTAAGTGCTTGAAGGGTTGATGGGTTGAAGGGTTGATGGTTTGATGAGCTGATGTCGCGAGTCTCTTGTAACGTGGACACGGCGACACCGAAACATTTGCGGCTTGTCTGTGCGAATATGTGGAATACACATATTTTGCACCCGTCGCCTTCGTGGTAAGAAGACAAACGTTTATTAGTGGCAACTGTCATGCCAACTGTGTGCCGCTGTGCTGTGCATGTTGCACGTAGCAACCGCAAGGTGCACCCGCATCACAGTCAGCCAACTTTATGGCCACTAACTAAAAGGAAAAAACGGTAGAGTTTCGTTAAGAATATGATATGCACTCAATAAGCAAACGGACCACTTGCAACCACTCAATTGGTAAGTTGCAACTCCCCAACCAGCCCCAACCCATGCAACATTATGAGCAGGACCAGAACCATTAAGCTGGCTTTCAGCTTATGAATAATGCGCACGTTTGAGCAAAGACCATAAATAATACGCAAATCGAAAACGCGCAGCGTCTAATTGAAAATACTGGGGCATTAGATGAGCAAAAGGGGGAGTGAAGAGTGTGGTGTAGAGTGGCAAGCTAAGGGTTGGGGGTGTGTATATTTCAATGGTCAGTGGGTTGATTCATTCGTTCGCTGCCTGCCGCAGATTCATTCGCTTTGCCAATTAGACAGCGCAGACACGTGCCGTATGCGTATATCCTATATCCGCAACGAGCCATAATTTATCGAAGGGCCAACGATTGAGGATATCCGTCAGCTTACAAGGCTTAGCCGTTAACTGTTAACCGTTAACTAAGGGATGGGGTTGGGGATGGGGGGTGCTTGTTCTTGCTGCTGTTGCTGTTGTTCTTGTTAAGCAAGTGCGCACTTCAACTGCACACGTTAGCGCCATTTTATGGCCCACAGAAGAAGTCGAAGGCGCTCGCTCCAAAGTAGGCTATAAAGTTTTAGTGTCTTACATTGTACTGACAGCCACTTGAACTTTTCAACGCCAATAAATAGAAGGTCTAAGCTAACTAGAACGGGCAAGAAATCAAATGATAGACGCAGGTAAGAACTAAATTCAATTAAAGCCAGCAATTTGTTGGCACTATTTTGCTAGAGAAGGGTGTGGGGAAGAGTGAGAGATTAAATAAAAAACGGATAGGCAATAGTTATAGCAGTCTGCTCTCTTCTTCTCTCCCCCTTCTTAGTTTACTTACCACTAAGATACAAACGTTTAACAATATGTGATGGGATTGGTTTCATTTCATGTGTTTATCTGCTTAAATTGAATACTGGAAAATATCTTATTAATTTGTAGTTTAGGTAAATTAATTACTAAAGCTTTAAATAATAATAAATTAACATAAAATCTACAACAAACCACAAAAAAAGTTCTATTTAACTTTGTGTGCCTTAATATTAATTTACGCCAATTTAAATACATCTTCACAAAGTCTGTCAAAAGTATTGCGTTGTTCTCTCTTTATTATTTATAAGCAGCAGTAAAAAAACCCACACACATCCGCCTCCACACCCGCTTCCACATCCGCAACCGCATCCGCAAGGGCTGAAACAGAAATCTTAATGATTTAACTAGCGTTGCTTGCGCAAGTAAACAAAACCAGAAGAAAAAACGTTAATAAAACTGCAAGCCCTCCACTTGGAAATCAACTTAAATCCAGAAAAAAACGAAACGAAACGCTTAACTATTTAATTTTGTGTACGTGTCATGACGAGGCAAGAGGAGGGTAGCGAGTAGGGTGTAGGGAGTAGAGTGTTGGGGGCAGCGAGTGCACTTACTTTTATGATGCACTTTTTTGTGGCTTTTGTCAGCTGCAAGTTTGTTGATTGGCATTGCATGTTGCCAACTTTATACAGCGACAGACTGACTGACAGACAGACAGACAGAAGGAAAATTAACCGGCGTCAAGCACTAATTGGCTGGCCAACTATGTAACGTGTTACCTTTTTTGGGCTACTCGCTAGCTACATGTGTGTGCCCCATATGGCAACTGATTGTGGCAGATAGCAGCAGCAGCAGCATCTCAGCAGCAGCCTCGACAGCCTCCAGGTTAGCTACTTAGATAACGTTTAAGATGCAACGGCGCCAACTTATGTCATAACAGTTTAAATAACATCAAATGGCACACCTATCTACACAGCAAGAAGTCGACTTCGGTTTCAATGAGACAGCGATTTTATTTTTAGAAGTTGTTTTTTTGTTGGTGTAGCGCAAGCGTAGATTCTGTATTCTGTATCCACAAGATTTTTAATTTTTTTTTTTTCTCTAAAATAAAAAATGAATAATTTTTATGCAAGCACTTTCAAATTACAAATTTTGCTTTAAAATAACCTTGGGCTCACTTTCAAATACCACTCAACAACAACCGGAATAAACATATTGTTTATTAAAAGTTCTCTTGTTTTTAGTTTTTAATTTAGAATTTATCAACAAAAAAAATGCATTTCTCACTCTCAAAATAATTAATAATTTTTAGTTTACATTTTTGAAATTGCAATTTTGAGAGTAATGTAATTGAAACCAAATTTTCGTGCTGTGTAGCAATCTTATAGCCATCCCCCTCTGGGCCACCCTTTGGCTAACCGACGTGAGAGTGCCGCCACAAAAGTGCGACGGCTATGACGACAACGACGCTTCATTGCAGCAATTTGCATTTTAAGTTGCTAATGACAAAAGTTATAATTGCATAACGCTCAACATGGAGTACAGGACGACAGCAGAGGAGAGTTGCGGAACGTGAACGACACATGAGTTGTAGCTGCTACATGTTGTCGCTGTTGCAAGGAAGGTGTCATGCGTTTGCCTAAGGTGCAAGCAGGCAGGCAGGCAGGCAGGCAAGCATTCAGAGAGGCAGTCAGGCGGAGGGACATTCCGGCTGTCAGGCAGCGCCACTTGGCAGCCGGAAATGAAAAGTAAATCAAATGAGTCGCTGCTACACAGCACTGGCAGCACTTGATGAACGCTGTCCGTTGTTGCTGCCTTTAGTTGCAACATCGCTGGAAATTGGCGTCGTTGGGCTGTCAGTGCGTGCTCAAGGCACAACACATGCACACAGACACACACACACACACAAACACACACATCAAGAACTGGATTACTGAGTCGTGCGGCAGTTGCAAATGCAGTACACTTCATAAACGTTGCAGACAGTTGCAAAACTCTGACTCTGACTTGGATCAGAATTTTATTCAATTAATAAACTGACGCACTTCTGCGAACTGTCAATGGCAAATCTTGCCCATATGATTGCGAAGGGAACACAAATTCAAGAAATCAAGTAACAATGCTGCAGTCAGTAGAGTGAGCTCGACTACGGATTACCCTGTACCCATCCATTAAATATATGTATATTATTGGCAAATAATCCTTAAAAATGTGTGGCAGTGCTTTCATTTGTTTGTGTCCAGTACTGGTAGTGTAGGATAAAAGAAGAACTAATATAGTTATATATACAATACACACACACACACACATATTAATATTCCTTTCTCACACACACACGAACGAGATCAATACATGAATAAGTTTTGGACTTTAACTTGAGTTTTTCCACCTTTATAAAATTCTAAATTCAATAATATGTCAATAGTATATTATATTATCTTAACGACAGACAGACTCGGCTTTTGATCCTTATCTAAAACATATATACTTTATATAATCGGAGATGCCTTGTACACACTTTTGCACAAAATCATTATATCCCTTTCTCCCATTTTTAATGGAAAGAAAATGCAAATGTGTCTCGCGTGTGTTTCCAATTAATGAAAAGCTGACATATTACATGATTTCCCTACTTTCCATAACGAGATGGAAAATAATTTAACTTAACACTCGCGCACATTGTTGAAATATTCCTACATTCAACCAAATGCAATTTGGTTGGAAAGTAAATACATTTTTGGCCTTACAGTTCACATGGAAATCAAGGGGCTCGATGTCAGATCGTGTAATGCTCTCAAAGGTATTTTTTACAACACACAAGACAGCGCACACGAAAACACGATAAATTTAATTAAAGTCTTGTTACAAACAACACACAAAAAAAAAAGAATGTTTAAGGGAAACAAGAACAGGCCATGTAATTTGCATAAATGTCAAACGTAATTTGGCGCTCAGCAGGTCAAGTTGGGGGCTCATTACAGTAGCCAAATGAACAGGCAAACAAATGCAATAACAACAAACTTCGCTCTCTCTCTCTCTCTCTCTCTCTCTCTCTCTCTCTCTCTATCTCTCTCTATCTCTCTCTTTATATGTATTTACATGTGTGCGTGCATAAAATGCACGAGTTAAGGTTTTTCAGCAAAAGTTTAAGCTAACAAAAAAACACTTGCATTAAAATACCCTGTAAAACAAACAAATATTCTTAATGTGTTTGAATCTTTAGCTTAAAAATGAACTCACATAGTTGAATAGATTTATTTTATATTAGTACATTTTGTAAAAAGCCTAGTAGTAGTATCGAGTTAAACAAACCTTTAACCATGTTTTTATATATTAGGTCTTTAGGTTGTGTGCTTTTAGCTAAGATTCATATTCTATGCTACATTATCTGTAGTTGACCTACATAAAAAATACGTACATACATATGTATATAATAATGTAATGTAAAAAAGTAACTGACAGTCAGTCTCCAAGTACTCAGCTTCATATTCGAAAATTGAATTTCAGCCAACAAAAATAAAATTCAAATATGCCAAATATGCATAAATAATAAAACGAAAGAAGTCTTCCTTACAGCAATTTCAACTGATTGCATTAGATGTGTAATAAGATTCTACGAAATCAGTCTTCAAATAGAGCATCTCATTTGTCGAGAATTCTCGAGTGCAGTAAACTGGTAGTTATTATTTCTATTGTTGTTGGCGTTGTTGTAGTTGTTATAGTGGGTGGTTGCTTTGAGGTCACTTTGAC
The DNA here is from genome assembly GCA_035044025.1 of Drosophila paracracens. NCBI lineage: Eukaryota > Metazoa > Arthropoda > Insecta > Diptera > Drosophilidae > Drosophila > Drosophila paracracens. The sequence continues at coordinate 3,256,921 of JAWNMN010000435.1, read as the reverse complement.
AACTGTTTGCCGCAGCTAGCAGCAGTTCCACTTAACAACAAACAAGCTTATGGACTTTCCACAAGACAGGACAGGCAAGGCAAGAATGGGACGACAGACACGAAGCGGGACAGACAAACAAATGCCACTTGTGTCGAGTATCATTTGAGAAAAATGTTAAATACACTGAACGAAAACGAAAATGAAAATTAATGAAAAGAGCGAAGCGACAGAAGCGAGAAGGTTAAAAGTCGCTGGCGTATGAGCTGCAACAACAACAACAAAAAGAGAAGAAAAAAAAAATGGTAAACAGAGTAACAAAGAGAGAGAGAGAGAGAGAGAGAGAGAGAGAGAGGGAGAAGGAAGCTAAAAATTAGAAAAACATGAAGCAGCTCGCAATGTGTGGGTGGCGTTTGGAGGCAGTGGCAGCATAGATACTGCAATGCAGCTTACCAGCCAAATGCTGTTTGTATCATCTAAAAGCTTGCATATACATGTTTATACATACATATATGTTGCCGACACACACACATACATATATATACATATATGTACATACTTAAATTTTTTTGTGCACTCTTATGCCCTGCTCGAGAATATTTGTTGTTGTTTTTTTGGAGCTGCTTTTGCGGTTTTGTTTTTAATATTAAGCGCTTTAGTTGACGCTGACGCTGCTTGTTTCTGTTGCCAGTTTTTATAGTTTCTGGCAAGAGAAAAACCAAAAAATATAGCAAAAAAACAAAAACAACTTTTAACCCAATGCGAGTGTGGCGAGGTGTGTGTGAGTGTGTGTGTGTGTGTGTGTGTGTGGGAGTGTGCTTCAGTCGAGTTTTGTGAGCTTTGTATAAGCTATGGCAAAATGCGAAAGTGTTTAGCCAGCAGTCTCCGCCACCCACCCAAGCCCCCAAAACAACATAAATATAAAATGCAAAGCTCAAACTCAGTGTGAGGAGGTAGCTATAATAGAGATAGAGAGAGAGAGAGAGAAAGAGATATATATATATATATATAGAGAGAGAGAGAGAGAGAGAGCGAGAAAGTCAGCTGAAATAAAATATAAATAAATGTGCTCGCAAAGAGCCAAATCAAAGGGCGCACATTATGCATATTGCATGCCCAATGCCACATGCCACTGTGCCAAATGCCACATATGCTGCCCAGGTGCCTGCCGCACAATCTTTATATGCAACGGCAGCCACAGCTGAAACGTGCGCATAAATTAGTAATTTGCCACACTCAAACTTAACTTGCAACCCCGCAGCAAATTTCAGTTCCCATTCAAGCTGAAAAACTTAAAAAAAAAAAAACCCCAAAAATATTGAAGTGCAAAAAGCTTGCAACAATACTTATGCTTTCGGATGTAAGCTTATCTAAGTATATAATGAGATAAAATGTGCGAACATTCATACATTTTTCATTCTCCAATAGAAAATCACAAAAAAGTTATCGATTTTCTCCAGTACTTTAGGTACGTGAAACACTTAAGTTTCATATTTTAAAAATAAATAAAACACTCAATATACATGGACTATGTACATTAAAATATACATGCATTTTTTGTACATCATATATGCATCGTTAGGCAAACGTATGGCTTAAAAATTCACTTTATTGAAATATACTTTTTTTATCCATATTTTGCATTCATTACATATGTATGTGTGGTATAAGTATGAAAGTTTGTTTGTTTCAATAACCAAAAGCAAACTAGAATCAATTTATGACCAAATCATGACAGTTTGATATTTATTTAGAAATCGTTTCGTTTTAATATACAGATTAATTTATACTAAGAATTTCAGCAGTGAATCAAATCTTAAATAAAAAAAAGGAAATTGAACAATTTTTCTCCATTTATTCGCATCTTCAAATGCTGCACTTTGCCAAAACAACACGGCCATAAATATCAAGCAGTTGCTTATATTATATAATGCCACTCCTTAACAGCAGGCCGAAAACAAATTTACTAAAATGTAAATAATGTACTAATTCAACTACTCTAACTATTTTATTATATATTCACTATATTAAAATTATTTATTGAAACACTTGAATGCATATGTGAATGTAAATATAACATTCATGTCCTCTTCAATGTGAATAATAATGATATTAGTCAATATAATAGTTCAACTAGTCAGACTATTTATTTACTATATTTACAATATTAATATTAGATATTAGTACAAAGCTGAAGAACCCAGCAGCTATGCTTTGCTCAACTAGCTATAAGTTTTCAACTTTTTGCTAGCTCCTGTAAATTAATATTTGCATTATCAATGCCACGAGAGATTTGCTTTCATTCTTTCAACTAACACACTGTATAGTTCCTTATGACTTTTTGTGTGCAACTAATTCACATAAAGTTAATAATCCCTCGGCTTAACTTTAACTGCAATATTAAACATGATGAAGGACAGGGCAGGATGCCGGGGAGAAACGGACTCTTAGCGAGTCTTTAGATGTGCACAATTGCCATTTAGCGTCAGAGGCGCAGTGCTCGTCCTCGGTTCATTTGGCCAACACATGTCCTGGCTGGCACTGCAGTGCCTTCCTGCCCCACTGCCCCCGGTCCTTCTCCCTGCCTCACTGCCTGCCTGCCATGTGAGATAATCATATTTCTTCGCTCGAGTTGCTCTTAACTCCCATCGTTTTTTTTTTTTGCTTTTCTGCTGCTGCTGCTGCCTTTGCTCGGAACTGTTTTTCAACTAAATAATATAAAATATGTACAAGCCAAGCTGGCAAATTACGAGCTGGGTGTATCCTTATGCAGCACAGTTGGCAGCACTTGCCAGCTGGCAGTGCAGCTGCCAAACAACAACAACAACAGCAATTCCAACAATTGGGGCAAAAGCGAACCGCAGCAAAACTAAAAAGAAAAGTGCAAAAGTAGCTGGAAAAACCAGCGACAACAACTATAAGAAAAACAAAAAACATTAAAAAAAATAACAAAAAAAAAGACAATGGAAAAGTCAAATTAAATTTCGCATAATTCTGTCATTGTTTTTGTTATTGTTGTTGTTGTTGGTTGCAGCGCTTTCGTTTACTTTTTGAGAAAAGTTTTTTGTTTTTGCGGCTTGGCACAACTTTTTTTTTTGCCCAGCCACATGTCGCAGTTTGCTAGCAATTTTGTTAGCATATTTGATGTTGTTGTTGCTGTTGTTGTTCTTGGCGCAGTTTTCTTGCTACGCTTATTCTTCTTCTTTTTCTTTGGACTGGTTCGAATGCATTTAAATTTGCAGCGCCGAACTTGAACCAAATACGCCACATGCCGCAATCCTCCTACGCACACCCCCTAGAAACAGCTGCAAAAAAAAAAAGCGCTTGGGGGCCAAAAGTTTTGGGCCAAATTGCTTGGCACCCAGAGCACAAATCAAAAGTGACTAAATGAGGCGCACGAATCTAATTAGTTTGCCAGCGTCGACAAGCCACAACCACCCAGCGGAAGCGGAAGTTGTCCGGTTCGCGTCGCCATTGTGTGTGTGAAACAAAGAGAGAGAGGAGGAGATAGAGTCAGCATAGCAATTAGCCAAACACTGGCAATGTCCACGTCCATGTAAGCAGCCAGCGCGCCATTTAAGCCTAAATGTCACCAGTCGACCCACCCCAATCCAGCCCCCCTCTTAACCCATGTTGTTCACCTGTTCAGCGTTGGGAAACAATGGCACAAAAGCACAAACAAAAGGACTCCAGCGCTAATCTGCACTAAATTGTTGTTTATTTTTCGGCTTTAAACGCTATGTTTAGTCCTGGACAGTACACACACACACAGGCACACGCACACACACAGTTGCCTGATTTGCGTGGCAATCGGCCATTCAGCGAGTACGCTAATTAGCCCGCCTTTTTTTTGTCCACTTCTCGAATGGTCTGGCTAACTGGCAGGCAGGAGCTCAACTTGCCATCAGGCAATATTAAAAATTAATATGTAAAATCATTCGCACATAAATGAAAAACACACAGAACGCATATTTATTAGCTGCTCAAATTGCCTGAAGTCCGTCTAAGCCGCAAAACTCCATGTTATTAACTTCTCCACTATTATTATTAGTGTCGTTGTTTTCTGTTTGTGCTAGCATTTTATAAAGTTTTTTATTAAATGAAATGATGCAAAAATAAAAATATTGCATTATCAAGTGAGTAGTAATAAACGTAAAGTACTCTTTAATTATTGGTTAATGTTTGGTGTCCTCTTATTATAAATAATATATGTTTGTCGCTGGCTCCAGGGAAATTGTTCTTTTGTTATTTTTTATTTGCTGCAGTATATTTCGATTCTCGTCAGCATTCGTCCATAGCTCTGCACAATTATTTCTCACCAATTAAATTTGTATTTATTTTTGTTTTTACATTCTTTGTATAATTATATCACTTTGTTGAAGATAACTTGATATACAATAAAGTTTTTCATACAAGAGCTGAGCTTTAAACAAACTGCTCCTATATGAGTTATTTGACTTGGTAGTCAGATTTCAATTAAATTTTTTCCAAATATGAGGAGCATAATACTATAAGCAGCAGTCATATATCAACCTTGGCAAAAACTGGTTGTAATGCGTGCTAGCAGCACACGGAATGTTTCCATTCATTTGTCATTTAATTTTTGCACTTTGTCACCCATACAAAAGCCAAAGCCTCCAACGGCAATTTACCAAATCAGACAGAGGTGAAAAATATGCTGCGCCTGCATTTGTGAAAGTCGGGTTGTGGTGGCTTGAGAGGGAATTATTCGACAGGGGAGGTTTGGTGGGGGGGGGGGGGGATTGTGTTGCGATGTCAGTTTGCTATTAATGCTCTTGACTCTTGTCTGTAAGTAGAGCATCTCGTCGCAATGCAGACTCAAAGGATAGTTTAGTCGCTTTGTTCGCTCTCTTCTTTAGCGAAATATTTCCCTGCATTCTTTTAGGCGACTCACGAGTAGGAAAGAGCGGGGCGGGTGGCATTGCGAAAGGGAGACAAAGTTGCCATCAACGAGGCATAAAATGTAATTAGTTGTAATTGATTTAAGCACAAGTAATGTTGATTAAAAGCGTGCACCAGGCAGACTTGTGGCAGTTGATATGAGAGCAGAAAACAAACAACTGACGACAGACGCAAAAGCGCGTTGCCTGCAACATTGTGGTAAGCTTGACAGCGCAACGCAACATGCACTACTTATCTGAATGCGTGCGTATGTCTCTGTGTGTGTGTGTGTGTGTGTGTGGGTACAGATCCTGGACTCTCACTCAGATACACAGAACAAAATCATAAATACTCAGCGTAATTTTTTCTGTGATGTGAAAACAGCAAATTAGCGAAATCAGAAACTAAATTCAGCTTTTTTAAGCCTAAATAAAGCTACTTATTCTCGTTTCTGTACAGGTGGACATTATGGGGTCGAAGGTGCTCCCTTCTGCCTTTCACATAATTTTGCACAAATTCATTTTACCCATTTTATCCATTTCATTATTCATATCACAAATATCGACCGCGTTGGGCACACGGAACATAAGATACCCTTACAGATAATAATTCATGTTAAATTTAAAAGCCTACAAAACTATATAATATATTTTCTCATAAATTCTGTTAGACAACCTGAATTTTTCTATAAATTTAGTCATTTTTTATGCATGTTTGCTATTAATGTAATGAAAGTTAACAATTAAATATATTGGTTAAAATTATAATAGTTATAAAATTTAGCCAATATATTTAATTTTGAACTGCTAACTGATATTTCAGATTTTTGGCCCTCTCATTTTCTAATTGAGAAATTTGTGAATTTACATTTCTTATTTATTTTTTAAGTGTATTTATTTGTGGTGTTTGTGTGTATTTGATGTACCCTTCACTCATATAGTATTTGTTGCTCTCTGAGCTGTGAGCTCTGAGCTGTCAAACAAAGTTGCTTGTAGCGCCAGTTGACAGTGCGCAACAAAAGTCGTGACACACTGACAGCCGCAGTAGCAAAACAAAACCCAAAGTGCAATTGTTTCAGACGCCCCACAGATCCTATCCCAGGAGTGGCCCTATTCGGGACCAGTTCATTGGGAAGATAAAGACAACACACGCACAGCAGGCGCATGCAACAAAGATGCGACTCAAAAGTCTTTCACTGACTTCAGGACAAAGTTGCAATTGGCCACTGGACTGGCCTGGGCTACTTAGGTGCACACAGCAAATTGAACAAAAGCGCACTTTTTGCATAGTAGTCATCCCCACTCCCAAAATCAGACAGGTGGCAGTTGGCAGCTGGCATTTGTGGCATTTGTTTGACTATCTTTAGTTATTTGTACTCGATGTGCGCTAATTTGATTGTATTCGTGAGATAAACAATGCGAACAGAAACGGGCAGGACTCATCTGGTTTTGGTTCAGCTCAGCTCAGCTCAGCGCCTCCCCGATTAAATAGGGCTTGGCAAGCAGCAACGCCACAAATGGCAAATAGCGAGCCCAGCTATATGACGCCTCCATGCATACATCCGGTGGCAAATAATGTTTTTGGGGCGTTTGGAATAGGATTTTGCGATTTATTTGCCAAGTGTAAAAGACAAAGAGCCAACAGGCAAGCCAGCCATGAAGTCTAGGCCAAAATGTAGATAAGGCAGGCCAAAGCTGAAGCAACTGAGCCAAACCAAATCGAGCCGAGTAAAGTAAAGTATAGTAAAGTAGACGAGCAACTATGTAAAGTAATCAAGGAAACGTAAACGGAAAGCGTCTAGGCACAAAAACACGATATCTTAATGAAGTATCGATTGCGTCACTGCAAATGCCACCAAAAGGCAACAAGGCTCCATTTCCAATTGCGTCTCAGTCTTTTCCCCTACTGCTGCTGCTGCTGCTGCTGCTGTTGTTGTTGTTGTTGTTGTTGTTGTTGCCGAGAGCAACTGTGGAAGGTAGCTGGAGGAGCTGCGCGGGTGCATGGATTGAATTGAAAGGTTTTTTAAAATGACATTTGCAAAGATGGCACAGTAGAATCGAGTACAACAATTTGCATATAAAATTCAATTATTAGAGAAGCGAGAAACAAGAAGAGCAGTTTCAAAATGTATCTAAAGTTATATTTATTTTTATTATTATTATTATTATTATTGTATTTATTTCGCCTCTGCTTTATAAATGAGTTATAGTTGGTGAATTTCATTAAAGCTATTTTTGTTGGCTTTCCTACTTAAATAAACTGCACATTTTCATCCAACAATATAATTCGAATTAATTATCTTTAATCAGATTTTATTCATACTTTCATAAGCTTGTACGTAATCTCAAAAATATAATTCGAAATGATTTTTCTTTGTGAGAATTTACATTTATTTATTACAGATTTTCATTTATTACATTATCATAAGCTTACATTACATATTACAAATAATTTTGAGTGGTTAGTCTGCATTATCGTAATCTACATAGATGGTTAAATGACAGCCATTAGTTGTTAGTAAACAGCACTTAATATCTCATACACAATTAAACCGTAATATATTCCTTATTAGTTCCGATTAACTGAACATACCATATATTAATTTAGTTCCACAGTATTGTCAATGTTTGCTCCGGGCACACTTCGAATTTCATTTGCTTGCTTAGCTCTTATCGGATATTTGGCTCCGTCTGGCCCCAGGCAGTTGCCCTGTCAGTCATTCGTCGACGTTGGCCTATCAATGCTGCTCCAAGATTAGGAATGCTTCAGCCGAAATGTCGACATTTGACATTTGCATGGGCGCCCAAGCGCCAAAGTGGGCGTGTCAGCTAAATGCAACCCGCTCAGCTCCGCCCACAATTTTGCTTTTTTTTCTCTTTTTTGTTTAATTATTTAAAGTGCCAAAAAGTTGACGTTGACTCGTTGCCACTGCCTGCTCGCAAAAACACGCATACGAAATCCCAAATGAGTTAATTTAAAAAACAGAGCAAGACACACACAGACGTGCGCACACACACTTACAGTGCCACTCACTAGTCAGAAGTCAGGTAGACCCGCAGTCCTTGCTAAATATTCAATAAGCGGCAATTTTTGTAGCATACAAATGGGCGCATTACGGCGTAATTTACAATCGGCTCTTGAAAACGTAGTTTGAGTGGGTGTGTGTTGATGTGTGTGTGTGTGCTATTCAGCATGCATCAGCTTTCACTGTGTGTGTGTGCATAACCAAATGAGTCAAAAGGGAAACATTAGTCATACCAAACATATATGTAGATATATGCAAGCAGGCTGGCAGAAAAAGTCGAAAAATGTCTATATATATATATATATATCTTTGGCAAGAGCTAATACTCAATATATATACACTGTATACCCAATAATCGGCTTTAAGCGCTTTCACAGCCCAAAAAACTGCAAAACGCTATCAGCAGACGGCTTTCAATTAGTGCAGAAAATGAGCGAAGATTTCCAAGAAAATTCATTAAAGCTGCGCACAGCCAGCTGGCATCGCATCTTTTGAAATTGTAATAGAAGTACCAAGAGGAGGCCAAGGCAAATGTTATACTGGGTGGTTGGATGGTGCTGGTGATGCTGTTGGTAATGCTAGCTGGTTGCTGGTTGTCCCACCTGGCGACTGCTTTGGGCATGGCTCTAACTTTGGCGCCTTGTTAGTAGGAAACAATGTCAAACTCATTAGTGCTCCCAAAAGGATTTCTTTTACAGTGCCGTCAAACAGTCTAAATACACACACATACACCTACCCACATACAGACATACACACACACACACACGCGTATATACATATATATACTCAAAAATTTGTAGATGTGCTTCTACAGCAGCGAGCAGCAGCAGCTTTGAACTTTTTTCCTCCTCGCATTTACTTAATGGATTAATGAGATTTTTTGTTTGCCAAAGCCAACATCATATTCGGTGGCAGGAGGAGCAGGGCGACGACTAAGTAAACGAATCGCAAGACGTAGGTGACTTGAGTTGGTTTTCTTTTTTTTCCATTCCACTGCCCCATCTTCATCTTCTTCTCCGTTCTGGGTAAACATATTTCATGTGCAAGGGTGCAAAATGCATGAGCAAAGAGTATTTCTGGGTTAAAAGCCAACCAGCAGCATAAGATTAGGCTTCTTAATTCCATCTAGTTTATATTTGGATAATAACTCTATGACATATTTAATGAAATTAAATTCAATCGAGTTGAAAAACGGTGTATATTTAAATGAGATTACTTTCTGATTATTTAACACTGAAACCATTAAAAATGGGTATAATTAAATTGTGAAAAGTATGTATATAGCAGGCAGATAGTAGCTTCTCCGACCGCAATAAATCTATATATATATTCTTCATCAGCATCAAAAGTCTAGTCGATCTAGTTCTTAATATCTTTTGACCAGCCCCTACACGCACTTTTTGAGGGTATAATTCTTTCGTTTTCAACATTAAATGCAGTATAAAGAAAGGGCTTAAAATGTGAATCAAAATTGGTTAACTTTTGACAAGGGTGTGGATGTAGAAAGCTTAATTTCCTCTTTACTAACTCTATTCTATTCGAGTGTTAAATCTCAAACTGGTATTAGAATAGTGTTTTCAACTTTAAATATTGCATGGCAGAAGAAGCTCTGAGTATCTCGTGGTCGAGCTCATTCGTATAAAGCATTCTTCCTTGTTGTAATTAAATATTTGTTAAACTTTCTTAAAGAACTACAATACTAGGTGGAAACTGGCTGACTTAAGCCTTAGCATTACTTAGACGCTTCAATCCTCATGTACTCAACTTATTTGTCATATCTAACTAACGTAACAAATCCTCTAAGCTGAGCATAAAGCAAGAAAAGTACAGCAGTCTCCGCACCAACTGAGCACAATGTACAAAAAGTAACAAAAATTCATGCTGCCTGACTAATAAATACCCTTTAAATAGTGCTGGTGATATAAAGAATTGACTCAATATTTAAAGATGTGAAATTTAAAACAAATATCTACTAGAAGCGATTAGAAGTTAAGAATTTCCCAAACTAAAATCGGAGTAGCTCTAAAATGAGGAGCTAACCAATATGGATAATAATCCACATTTGTACATAAAAGTGATATATCTAAAAAGAAGTTATTATTCACTTTTATCTAGTCGAACTGTTTAACAGGCATTTCATGTTAAGTAACTCATTAAAATGAAAGCAAAGCTCGATTAAAAAACCTAAAAACCCATCTAACAAGAGTAGTTACAAGGTACACTGGAGACGTGCTACTTTCGCTGTCCGCGGTAAACGAATGCGTAAAGCGTTCTTGACACCTTTCGCTGCCACACGAGCAAAGCTAAAGCCTCAAGCCTCGAGTCTCGTGCCCCAGCTCTAGGCAAGCGTCTGCCCCTCTTTAGTGTCATAATCACCAACATGCTAGCACGGTTAGCTGACAGTTTTTCAACACTTGGCAGAGCAACGCTTTGTTGAGCAGCTACCTCCCCTTCCCTCACCGCCTCATCTAGCTGACTTGAAGTCAGGTCACACACAAATGACTTTGAATTATTTGTTTACCTGGGCCCAGTTTGGCCAGCTTCTGCTTCTGCTCCAGCTTCAGCTTCGTCAACAGCTTTTGTGGGCAAGCCAGCCCAATGGTGCGTAACAAATCGCAGCCATAAACTGGCTGAAGGGAGAACGTGATGGTGACTTGCAGCGGGAGCGTTGAAGGGGGTCCCAGTGCTGCCATAATAATTCACAATTTTTCACAGTTAAGTGTCATGGCGAGGCGGCTAAAAAGAAATGCCAAACAAAGTGTTGTGCACAATTGTCGGTTACTAAGCGGCGCATTAAATCAAACAAGCGACCAAAAAACATAAAAATAATCCCAGACTTAATGTGGCGGCTCACCCTGCGTATGCGCAATGTTGATGCTAAAAGGCGGTAAAGACGAGGAACCTCAGCTCAGGTGCAGATGCTTGCAGGACAACCAAACACAATTACATGATTATGCATTTGCGTGAGCCATTTAAATGTCGTGGCCAGGCAACAATCAAGTGTGTGCCAAGAGTGGCAAAAGTGGGCAAATGGCAAGTGGCAAGTGGCATGCTGGCGCTAGCTGAGCAAGCTGGATGAGCGCTGCTTGTGGCATGCTGTCGGCATTTATATGGACCGCTTGCGGACTGACTCCATGGGCGCCACTTCAAATGTCAGCATACAGACATCAAATGCGCCAGTAAACAACAGCAGAAACCAGGAACTGGAACAGGACAGGAGGCAGCCAACTGGCCCATGCAACATGACAAGTGAAAGGCGGCGATGTCGCTTCACGGAGTGCAGCATATGTTGGCTTTAGTTGCCACACACACACACGCACACGCACACAATTGTGCTTGCCATCCTTGGTCCGGCAATTTTATGTGTCTGTGTGTGTGATCGCTTGATATGTGTTGTTTGTGCAACGCTCTCTGTTGCAGCTATTTGTCATAGTCTTGCCCTTAGGGCAGCAAAAGTTATGTTTAGTCAACATGACAAGTCAAAAAGAACCAAAGGATTACCCAAATATATTGATAGCAGCATGCACAAATTTATTGACACAAGCTAAGTGATTTATATATAAATATATATATATATAGATATATATATGTATATACATAAAAATATATATGCACATATATGTAAATGAATGTATATGATCGACTCATAAGTTTGGCACAACTTTTTGCACTTTGCAATTGACAATGAAAGCTCAACTGAAATCAAGATGTATAATTGAAAGTGCATCATATATAAGGACATATTCACATATTCATTATTATTATTATTATTATTATTATTATTATTACTTTGGCAATAATTGATTTTAATTTATTGATTTATTTATTTGTACTTAAAAAATAACTCAAGTGAAAATAAAAGTCGCAGTAGAAAATCAGTAACCAAGTAGTCAAATTTTAACTTCCATTTTTTACAACACTTTTCACTGACTTTTCGAAATAAATTCCTATGTAAGTTCTATGCACTATTTTGATGAAAGAGTTTGCCCCTTAAAAACTTCACACATTTACAAAAATTAATCGTAAAAATAAAGTTTCAGCTCTGCAAATCCAAATACTTTCTAATAAATACCAAAACCTATCCGAATCAAATCCCAAAAGATTACAAAATCCAGCCAAATCATTGCATATTGCATTAATTAGCTTTTTTGGCTTTTTTTTAAACTCACCCCCACACACACATCCCTACACCCGGCGGTATCACCGTAAAGTATTACTTCACCGGTTTGGGTTGCCTAACTAGGCACTCTCCGTCGAGTGTGTGTGTGTGTGTTTGTAGGTGTGTGTGTGTGTGTATGGGTGTTTGGTTGTTTGTAACTATTGACTTCTAAAACTAGGCAAAATTCCATTCGATGGAGGAGGTAAAATCTTGCAACATGCGTTATTCTATGCCTCAGAGTTGCTCCCATGCTGAGAGTCACTTAAAAATATCTGTGTGCTAACGGTATGTATGTGTGTGTGGGTGTGTTCCTCATATATGGCATAGTCATACACTCATACACCACTACAGGTTCAATGGAAAGTTTCGCTCGCTGGTTCGATGCAAATACCAATAGCAAAAGCGAAAAACAAAAGCACTGAGTTGGAAAAGTTGGATGGAAAGCTGCTTTTGTTTCACCTCGCAAACAATGAAAGTCAGACAACTTTGCCATAATTTATTATGAAATTTTCTATGGAATGCAATGAAAATGCACTTGGCCAAGTAATTTACAGGGGGCACGCAGCATATTAAATGAGGCAAGTGCAGTGTGGCAAAAGGAAAAGGTGTGCTCAGGTGCTTGCGAAATAAATGTGCCATTAAATTGATTGAAATTGCATTGTGTGCAACAGTTTGTGGGAAACAAATAAGTTTGGCAGCAACCGCTTTGTTTGTGTGCGACAAGCAAAAACAAGACCAAACTGAACCGGAAGTCGGCGTGAGTGTGTGAATGAGACCAAAACAGAAAACACACAGAGACAGAGACAGAGAGAGGGGGACAAAAAGGGGGCAGGCGCCCCTTTGTGCTGACAATTTTGCTGATTTAGTCAAGTTTCTAAAGTTGCCACAAAGAGCCGAAGTGGGTAGACAAACAGTAAGCGAAACACAGCCAGATAAAGTGAAAAACCAGAGTGGATAGAAAGAGAGAGAAAGCAAGAGATGCTTGCAACAGCAAGGGAAACATCCCCCGCTACCACCCTTTTTTGGCTACAACTGCAAGTTGCAGGTTTTAAACATTTTCATTAGCGTTAATTAATTTGAAATATGCAATTTTTTTTTCGCCCAGTGCGCAACGCAAATTACGCGTTGGGCAAGAGGCGGAGGAAGGGTCGGGCGTGGGGCGCGGAGTGGGAGCGGTGGCGTTCAAATCAGATGAGTTGAAGCCTCTTACGCTCGGTCTAAAACTCAAAGCGCAGCAAAAATGGACCACAGCAGACACAGCCAGCACAGAAACTACCCCACAATCCGCAACCCACCGCCCACTATCTACCACCAACTCCCTCCTCACCTCATCTAACAAAGCTGTGAAGTGAAGCGAGTGTACAGATGGGCGCCCATTTAGTTTGGATAGCCAAAGGGGGGTGGGCTTCGGAGGGGTTTTAGTAGTATAACGTTCGCCGCACTTTTTAATTACGCGAAAAGCGGCTGAGCCGCGCAGTTTTGGCTTTGAGCGTTGTTGGCAAGTTGGCAAAACCGTTGACGTTGTGTCGTTGCGGCTGGGCACAAACCTGGCTAAAGAGCCCTGGCCAAACGGAAAAACGGCCAAACCGGCTGAAGTCAAAGTCACGGCCGGAGCCAGCCAGTTGCAAAGATTTTTGCCACAGGCAAAAACTATTTAATAAGGCAGGGTAGGAGAGTTTGGCATGGATTGGTTGATGTTGCCATCGCCCAGCTGAGGAGTCTTCCATGAAGATGAATGCGTGCTGAGAGATGGACAGACCCAAAAACACGACCCCTTTTTAAAATAAAATGCTCAATATTCATGTTTGAAAAAATCCAAAACAAAAGAAAATTAAAAGAATGGCATACTAATTTATATAAATGTAGGTTAGGCAAGGTAAGTGAACTGGAAAGTTGTAAAAAATTCGGAAATTTTAAAGGATTCATATTTGGGTTATTGGGAATAAAGGCTTGGTTCAAAAGTGGCCAGGAGAAGTGGCAGGGCAAGCCTGTTCATCGGATAATGCAGAAGCTTAATAATGCTCCTAAAAACACTTTTTCCGAGTGAGAAGTAGAAAGTTCAGTTAAAAACATGACTGGTGAATAAATTAATTTCATGAATCTTGTGGAACTATCTCTTAAGTTAGTGTTAAGCAGAATACTAAATAAAAAGAGATTAATGTTATGATATATGATATTATTATGTTTCTTTCACATTATAATGACATCAATTCAGTACAGCAGGCACGAAATATTTCGAGCACACGAGTCCAACTCTAGTTCAAAAACAGGCAAGAGCTGTCATCTTAGGCAAGCCGAAGATTACAGTCCCTTTTAGATAGAAATCAACTGATTCATCCTATTAGAGCTATGAGATATAGTAGTCTGATCTCTGTTAATCGCAGTCCATATGTAAAATGCATTAGTGTTCATATTTTCGAAAGTTTTCAGTGTAAACATATGGAGCACTATATACAGAAATTGGGTAATTTAAATTTGTTAAACAAAAAATGTGTTCATAAAAGAACTCATCTTTCGACCAATCCAACTTATGAGACGTCGCCATCAAGGCGTTACAAACTTGACCACAGAATCATAACACCCTCTGCATAATGAGGCTGGCCAAGTGACTGGCAGATGAAATTCTGTGGTTGTGCATGGGTTTGAGCAAAGCAGTTGTTGTTGTCAATGTTGTTGCTGTCATTGTTGCTGATGTAGTTGTTGTTGTTGTTGTTGTCATGTCTTGCATGTTGCATCCATTTTACTTACAGATGACAGCAGTGCAAGTCGTAAGACTAAGTCGTCCGAGTCCTCAAGCTGTGCTGCGGCATGCATTGAAATTCCAGTAAAATTATGGCTATTATCAACACTCAGGTCTAAATTGATTATACAACTTTTTGCAGCACTTTAAGTTTTATGGCCCAAAGCGCAAAGGGGTTGCAGCTACAAATCCTTCTGCTCCACCCACTACCGCATCTTCCCCTGTTCATCCACAATCTTTGTAAATTATGCGCATCTTCTTGGCCAACTGCACAGTGTTGGCCATAGGCAATTGCCATACTTAGTTGCAGTACTTTTCTACTCGAACTACCAGGGTGCAAAATTATGAACTACTTGAAAAATATAAACTTACAGGACGCTGATTGCACGTCGGTGGTTGGAAACTAACTTCGAACCACCCTAAACCACCAAAAACCACTAATGTAAATTACGCATGTGAAAGAATTTGTTACATATTTTTTTAGCGTGCTTCACTTTAATAATTCAAGTGCCAGCGAGCTTAATTAAAGCCAAATTCTGTGGCGCTTGTAGGCGTGGGGGTGTGGCGACAACTAATGCAGTTCATACCACAGTGGAATTAGTATTAGCGGAGGCATTTGCACCACACACACATACACATACACAACTAAATCATGTTGATAAAAATTAGCTCTATGTAAAGTCACGTCATGCCCAGCCAGGATAAGGAATCGGGAATCGGTGAGTCAGAGAGTCAGGGACATTGAGATATGCACAACTTCCGCATCGCATCCGGTCCAGAGTACGTGAGCCTATATGGGGCCAGTGCAGAGTTGAGTTTAGGTTTTAGTTGATTTAACTAAATGGCGACAAGTTTAACGAGTGTCACAAATGAGATTCAAAGCGGGGCCAACAGCCACGTACACACACAGATTGGCCCCAGACACACACACACATACACACACACACACACAAACATATGGGCGGATGGGCCACTTGAGTCGCCTCTCGTTCAGTTGCCAGTTGCCAGTTGCCATATGCTAAGCTCTGGCCTGGCCTAAACAAACATAGACAGACAACATCGCACGGAATGGGAAAAGTTTTGAATAGCAAAACGCCCACATATTGAAATAAACGCTTTCATATGTGGCAAGCTAACAAATTTATAGTTTGGCATCGAATTAGCATTGCTACTAAGGGACAGCGGAGCCCAGAGGGCACAATGCGGTGCGGTGCGTAACACATACGATGTACACTGAAAAAAAAAGCTAAAGTGTAGACAGATATAAGTTATATGACATAGTTAAATCTACTGTGACCCCTCCTGGGTCTTTAGCTCCTCCTTTTTGCTGTCTTGCGAGCTTAAGATTTGTTTCCCTAGGATACTACATTTTCTTCTGCGTAAGGCAGCTCAATCCGATTCGTTGTCCTTTGAGAAAATCTACGCATTATACAAAAATGGCATCTAGTTTAGCTAGATGACCTCTTCGTTTACAATGTCTTGTCAAAAGACCGGTGAGTATTTCAAATCTATTCTTCCCCATTAATATTACTTGCTTAAATCCTTTAAGGATATTGGGCTTGTCTTAGACCTGCTGCCTTTGCCCAGCTTATTTCTATGTAAGCAAGTTATTTCATTTTAATGTTGCCAAACAAATATACATATATATATTGGAATCAAAAATTGCTATGGCAACTATATCTGCAAACACAAATATTCATCAATATAGTTTTAAAACTTAGGGACTAGTTTGCATAACAGATGGACAAACGAGCAGATGGAGATGGCTGAAGATGCTGATCAAGAATACATAAATATATTTAAACTGGAGACGTTTTCTTCACAAGTGTTTTCAAAAATAGTTTATAAGCTTTTACGCAACTTCATTTATAGGAAGACCATTTAAAAGACGATTCTCATTACCTGATGAATATACTGAATATTGATTCTGAATATAAATTTACTGAATATAATAGAAATATTTGCTATTAACATTTAGCAGCACAAAAAATAGATTGTTTATGATGTGAACTGAAATCAGTTACACATTTTTTCTATAAAATATTGAATATTTTGATTTAATGTGTTTTTTCTATTGATTTTTAATTCACATTTTGCCTGCAAGTGTAAAATATCCGCACAGAAATAAGGGCGTTTGGAACATGCGACAGCCAAATTCAATATATGAGCAAATTGTTTGCATACAAGCACACATAACTAAGTAGTATAAGAGTCTGTGTGTGTGTGTGTGTGTGTTTGTGTGTGTAAACTGTATTTGTATTTGAGTTCTTGTTAGTCTTAAAACTTTAAGCTGATTGCGAGCCCTATGCATATTTAAATCTTTTATCTATGGAATACAATTTTCACAATTTCTCGAACGCTCCTTGATTGCGTATCTTTCTTTTGTGAATGCTTTTTTAGCAGCTGAATGGAAATCAAGTTGTTACACATTGTGTGTCCTTCAATTGGAATTTTGTGTTTGTTTGGAACGTGGAACGTACATCATTGCGTATGCGTAATGAGGCATTAACAAGGCAATTTGTGTATGCTCAGAATGGGTAACATTTATTTCTGGATTTTAATTCATTTCATTACACAAAATTAGCTCGCTTATCGTCCGCTCAAATCGTAAGCCGTTAACAAGGACAACACTTGGGCACATTAATGCCAAAGGATACGCAGCACAGGCCAAGGGCGAAAGTGAATGATGAGGTCAAATCAAAATCCGAAAAGCTGAGAAAGTTCAAAATGCCGACTTCAAGGAGGCAAGGGACATGGTGGACACGCCCCCTCGTTCGTTACGTGCATCGCGATAAGCAAAAGGACAATGCGGCGGCCGTGTAAGGATGCCTTGGCGCGCATCCTTTAAAATTCTATCTAAAAAAGAAAACAACAACAATATGCGAAACAAGAGCAAACAAATGTATGTGTGTGTGTGTAAAGTAAAGATTGAGGCCTGGTGCGAAGGCTAGATGAATTCGAAGAATGCTACGATGGCGCAATTGGCGCTATTTTTGACGGCTCCCTCGGCTCGCCTCTTTCTGGCTTTGCTTGTCCTTTTCGACTGTCGTTTCGCCATGATTTTTGTTTGGTTTTCCATGTCCTTCCAGGGCAATGTGAAGTGTATTGGAAAATGTATTTTCAAACTTGGCAAGATGAGCCTACCCACCACAAGTTGTTTATAGTAACTTATTTTGTTGTGTAATTATGTTGATTAAAGTTCTGTGCATTGAAAACAAATATATATATATTGAAGTGCTTAAATCGGTTAACTATATCATATAGGGGTATCTGTGTTTATCAATCAAAATCAGAAAAATCACAAACTACAATTTTTTATTTGTTTTAAATTTTATCTTTTGGCAATTACTTATCAGAATTACACGTCTACATCATATATACACACTTAAGTCCAATAGAAACCGAAGTCATATTTAATATTTGCTTAATATAATCACCTGCTTATACAAATATATATGAATGTATATGGTAACCAATCCTAAAATGATTACTTAGGAGTTCAAATTTTGCATCAAGTAAAAAATAATACATGAGTAAAAGAATTTCAATACCGACGCTCTACATAACTTATACGACTAGATCGCAAGGATCGCAAAGATTTGGGGTTAAACTTATTCCATTAATACATGAAATTTAACACCTACTCTCTTCATACGACATGATATTTAGTAAGGATCGCATTAGCATATCACACACATCATACGCAGTCAAGGGTATTACATATTCGGTATGCAGATTACGGTTGTTTTTCAGCATTCTTTTTTTTCGTATTTTTTTTATTTAGGCCAAAGGATTATTTGCTTGGTTTAGTCCCTTGACTGTGTGCAGGATGTTTTGTCTTTGGTTTGTTTTGCCTTTCGGTTTGGCTCCCTTGCGGTTGTGGCCCTACGAGTTTATCAGCGAACGAGCGCGTCTCAAAGCACGACCTTGGATTTGGATTCGTATCTGTGTATCAGTATCTCTATCTGTGTGTATGCCTATCTGCATCTGTGTGTGTTTGTGTGTGTATGTGTGTGTGTATCTGTGTATGTGCTTGTGTTTATTTAGGTCGCATTTCAGAGGCTAAGATTAGATGGTTTGAGCCGCTCTGGCGCCAGCAGCAGCTCAGTTAGTTTGGTTTATGGCTTAGCAGCTGTTTTTGGTTTATTAATTTCGCATTAAACCGTGCAATATTTTGTGCCTATAGCCCTTATTTTCTGCACGATATTTGGGAGGTGGCCGAAGACAATTGGCAAAATATGTCTGGTAGGCAGACAACATCTTTTGTGCAAATGGCCGTTAAAAGTTGATCTAGAATTTGTGGTACAATCTTTATATGCGCATTAAATCTTCGCATATCCAATGTCGAATCTTTTTGGCCAAATGCTTAAGCAACTTCAGCGCTCATTAAATGCCTGACCTTCCAGATTTCATAAAAATGCAAATAGTGAGAGAAGGAAAGCGTAAAAGCAACTTCCCGTCATTTAGTAAAAAATAAAAAATAAAAATAAAAATGAAAACCAAATTGCACGAGAATTATGAGTTTGGATACAGTCGGGGTTCGAGCTTCTTTCCGTAAGTGTGTGCAGGGCTTAACAACTCTAGATTTTTGCCGCCCTCAGCGCATTTTATGCCATAGATTTATGAGCTGAGACATGAAATGATGACCCACGTTTTTGACGTTCCGATCTTTCATTCTTTTCAACGCTCATTTTGGTGCTGCCTTGGCACTTTTTATGGTCCAGCACCTGCGGTCAGCCCAAAAAGGGCTAATAAACTTGAATACAGTTTGCCAAACTGATTTGCATAAAACCCCCTCCGACTTGTTATTGCCATTGCTATTGCCCAGCGCCGTTTTCATCAAAAGGTAATTGGATTTCTGGATCTCGGTTGACGACAACGCGACGCCGACAATCATTTGATTAAAATTGCTCCACAATAGACAAACAAAATGCACAAAGAAAACAATAATATTGATAAAAAAAAAAAAGAAAATGAAACGATAATATCTAAAAAAAACATGGAATGTTTTCACACACTCTATAGTACTTTTAGACAATACGGCACGCGAGGTAGTTGAAGCTATGCTCACCCTATTATTTGCATTGGATTTTCCAAGAAAGAGAGAAAGTTTAAAACATATATTTATAATAAATTATATCTAATTAGTTATGTATAAAAACATTTTTTAATATTATTTAATAACAATTTTAACAGGCAATATCAAAGATGGTGTGGTATGCTCAAACTATTATATTTTCGGCATTGAAAAACAGAATGACAATTTAAAATATATAGCTATAAATATATAGTTATATAACTATATCTTTACATCATTATAAAATATCATTAATTAAACTTTAACGACTTTACAATGAGATATAAAAACAGCAGCAATAATATTTACCTATAATAAGCCTAAAACAAGCAATAAAAAATTTTTATCTGTAGTAATTTATAACTTATACTCTATTATTTTAAGCAAACGTAGCTCATTTATTTGTGATATATGTATATATATATTTACATTATTTTGTACATCACATTAGTATAAAATATCTGTACATAACTATCATAAAAACCGTTTGTAATAAATTATAATTAGAGTAAACATTATAACATTTACATGTAAAAATCCCCAAAAATACATTTGTATCTCTGCTAATTTGTAAGTTGTGCTTCGAATATACTCAACAATTGTAGCACATTTGCTTTCTTAACTTATTTAAGTTGATGCATCTCACATAAATAATTTGAAATGCTGAGCATCCTATGGTCGCACTTGCACCTACATGTTGATAATAAATTAAAAAAAAACACGCCAGTGGCAACAATAAATAAAGGTGCAAAAAAATAAAAAGCGCGATAGACAGAGTACACGGAATTGGTGGCGATTGTTGGCAGTTGTGGCACGCGAGTGCCACGCCCAACACAACACGATGGGCAACCAGCCGCCCACACCTGGTTAATGCACCGTTAGCCCCAAAATGGGCGCCGGCTGTTGGTCAATGTGGCCAGGTTGGCGTCACCGAGTTTTCCATTATATTTTTCCGTTTCTTTTTTGTTTTTTGTTTTTTTGGAGAGAGTTTGTGTTTGTGTTTTTTTTACTTTGCGGCTGCTTTGTTTTGGCTGGTGTCCCTTTTTGCGCTTACGCCATTCTCGTTTATTTATTAGCAATTTTATTAGCTATGAATTTGTTTGTTTTTATCGTAAAAACCCCACCACACAGGCAGCCACAGAACACAAACAAAACAAACAACAACAATCGACCCATCCACCCGGTCAGTTTCACTTGCACCTCCCAAAGGGTATTAGTATACGATGGAGCCGTTTGTTGTTGTTGTTGTTATTGTTTTTTGTTATTGCAGCCAAATGAATGTGATTTATATTTTCAATAATGAAAGTGACTACCACCGCAGCCAGAGTTTCGGTTTCCCGTCTGTTTAAAACATTTAAATTTAAATATTTTTCTATGCCTTGATTTATTGGTTTGGCCTGCAAATGTTTTTTCTACAATGTGATGCCCTCCCCCCGCCAGGCAAAGAGTGATGAGGGGGCGTGGATGACTGGCTGGATGTGGGCGTGGCATTGCTCGTTTCACGCCCGAACACACAAAAGATGTGACTGGCGGCGCATTTATTTGTCTTGACTTGTCCGCCATGGTGATTAAAAGTTTTGGTAGCCTTTTCTTTTCCCCAGCAAAATGTTACAAAATTGTGGCAGATAATGCGGCAGAGTTTTTTGTTAAGTACCAGGCGCAACAGTAGTAGTAGGTGCCACAAGGTACACAAAAGCCAGTAGGTATTTACCCAAATCAAAAGAATGAGGGAGTGAAAGAGAGCGTTTGCAAATGACTTGAAGTTGGCTGAAAGCTAAACAAGGTAGAAGATGCCTTTTAAGGGAACCTTTTGCTTCCTTAATATTCCTGTAATAATATAATAATTATGGGCCATCATTAAATTTTTAAAGAGTGTATAAGACTGAATACTTACAATTATATATTTTTATATCTAAAATGCGACTTCTAAGCGCTTAAATAAATACTGAGTACCTTAAAAAGGTACACTCAAAGTGCTCAAAATACTTAAAATAACTAAAAGTGTACAAATTACGTAAATGTGGAACGATTAAACTTGAGTGAAGAACTGAAACGCTCATATAAATCAACTTTCAATGGCTTAATTAAAATAATAATAATAATAAAAAATAATTTTCAATGCAGGCGCGCGTCCTCAAAAAAATTGCATAGCCCTGCTTCGTGCACTTCCACCTCCTCCCCACTCACACAATTCTGGCCACTTAAGCGGGGTGAACCCAAACCCCTAAAACAGGTCCAATGCAAACACATTCTCCCGCTCCATTGCCCCATTCATGGCCCGCAAAACTCGCGCATTTTGCTTTTATTTATTTTTATTTAACATTTTTTTTTTTGGTTTTTTAATTTTTTATTAAAACATGCGCTAAATGTTCCCCTTGCGGCAATTTAATAAAAATAAAAGCCAAGCTGAACAACTTCAGAGTCGGCACAGTGCCTGTTTTAAGCCCACAGACACACACACACACACACACACACACACACACTCATACACATCCTCATCCACACGCTCATACATACACTCATACATACACATAGGCCTTTCAGGTGAATGCTCGCGCTGCGTGCATTAAATTTTCACTATTCATCTAAAAAAAAAAAAGAGGTAAGGAGGCAAAATAAAACCCAAAAAAAGGGGAAAAAAAATACGAGGAAAGTGAGAAATAAAGGAAAAAGTATACGTGGCGCCACAGAGCAGATATACTGTTGAATGGTAGGCGCAACACCAAAAGTGTTGGCCATAAGTCAGCAAACATGAATAACAAATCAATTCAGTTTTAACGGCCCTGCAAATTCTTGAGCGCCCGCACACACAGCAACACACACACACACAGCAACACACACACACCAACACACAGGACATGTACAGGTTTAATTTGAAAGGTGCGAAAACGAGCTGTTGAAAGGCGCGCATAGTAAAGCAAAGGCGTCGAAATACACACACAAACACACACACATACAAGCTGGTGCTTAAGAGGCCCCCAAACAAATGTGTATGCGAATGTGTATGTTTGCAGTTATGTGTGTGTGTGTATGTGTGTATGTGTAGGCCGCCTAGCTCCGTGTTAATGGCAGGCAGGCTCTTGTCCGCTTGGGCGTCGGGCATTTTGAATTTTTAATGCAGGCCTGCTTAGGTTGCCACCAACTAGAAGCCGAACCATAACCACCACCCCCTCACCCATACATCCTCCTGTTCCAAATTTTTTTTCCTTATTTGCTTCCCTCTCTCTCTCTATCTCTCTCTCCTTTTTTTAGGCATGTTTGCATACACTTACGTTGCCCAGCATGCTATGCATATGCATATGAAACTGCTGCTATGTGTGTGTCTGTGTGTGCCCCGCCATGCGCTTGTCTTTCCCTCCTACTCTCCCTCTCTCTTCGTCTCTTTCTCTCTCTACCATTCTCTTACTCTTTTTTATGCCTGGGTAAAATTGTCCGGTAATAAATTTTCAGCGTTTCCTGCCGACAAAGCGCCGCACTTTACAACACTTTTGGCATAAACAAACAAACACCAAAACACGCACACAAACGCAGCTGGCCATGCGTGTGAATGGACTATGTGTGTGTGTGTCGAGTGTGTGTGTATGTGTGTGTGTCGGTGTGACTTTGAGTGTGTAAGTGCAGCATGGCGTTCATGTAACGGAAGTTAAGTACACACTAAGTTGAGCTCATGCTCTTGTAGCAGCGTTTCCTTCATATGTTTTTTGATACTCGCCACACACACACACACACACACCCCGCCCCCTCTTCATGCCCTCTGCTCTTGGCCTGCAGGTGAAAATGTTTAGAGTTTATTTCATTTTTTTTGTGTTTTTTTTCTTTTTTTATTATTATTTTGTATACAGTGGCGCTGTCCAAAGGCTTAAAACAAAACTTTTGCGCTATGCCATCAAAATTAATGTCGACATCCTTTGCCGCTGCTGCTCCTGCGCATTAAGGCGCCTGATGAGCTCCTGCCAATGTTACTTTGCATACATGTGTGTGTGTATGTGTGTGTGTGTGTGTGTGTTTTGCATATTTTCTGTTGATGTGTACTTAAGTTTATGGTGTTAAGTACGTTCCTCAAGTGTTGAATGTTTTCGCTGCACTCGGACTAAGAAATTTCCATGAGTGCGCCCAAATAAAGTGCACGCTCTTCTTACCATATTTAATAAAGCTCAAGAGTGCAATGCATTTTTGGGCAATAATCAGCACAATTACCAAAACTTTAAGAAATTTAATTATATTATTTATTGAATAATACATATGAAATGTATTAATATAAATATAATTATTAATTAATCAATAGACAATTGATTGTTCACAATATTAAACGGTTAATTTATATGATTTATTTATGCCGCAAATCATTGTTATTTTGATAAACGGCTATAAAATTCACTTCGTCATAACTGATTGTTCGATAAATTATTTGATAACTCGCAAAAACTAATTTATTATTTATTTATTTCACTCATTTAATTATTCGTTCTTAGCTTCAGCGAGCCAAAAGATTATATGACAAGAGTAGAGCACAAATACCCAAACTTTTACACATACCTAATATCTTAGGCATAAGGATGGTAATCAAATTAAGAATAGATTTACTAAATTATGGTAATCGGGAGAAACAGCA
Organism: Drosophila paracracens; assembly: GCA_035044025.1. Classification (NCBI taxonomy): domain Eukaryota; kingdom Metazoa; phylum Arthropoda; class Insecta; order Diptera; family Drosophilidae; genus Drosophila; species Drosophila paracracens. The sequence goes on along the minus strand of JAWNMN010000435.1, from coordinate 3,232,427 downwards.
AAAAATAACCAGTTACCTGTCTTTCTTAACCAATCCTGATGAATATATGGATTAATGTGTGCTCAACGTTTATTTATACAATATTTTTATGCATTAAAAATCCACAAGAAACTTAGTACTAGATTACAAATTTGAACAATTTAGCTGAGATAGGCTCTACGATTGGCTCGTTTCAGACTTCATAATAATCATATAATCAATATTGTCAATATTATCAAGATACAATTCTTAACTGCATTCCAAGAATAGTAACAGAAAATATATCAAAGACAAATCTGTCTGTCTGTGATTGGGCACCCATTATAAAGTATGCCAACTATGCTGAATATATGTTGCACATATTAATGTGGCATAATGTGAGCCTCTATTGTGCGCCCCTATTGCGCTCAAAGTAACAGTTGTGTGGCAACAAGCAGCGAGAATTGAGAACAAGTGTTTGTAGGCGTCCTGCTTGTTGCTTGTTGCTTGAGCTAATAAAACACTTACTAACACTGACACTCCAAGCTAATTATGCACTGCCGCTGTGCGGAGACGTGTGGAGACCAGTGGGTAGCGGCGAAGGGAGATAGGGAGGAGTGGAGGTGTAGTGTCCGTATGTATCTAGGTGTAGTGGCGTCATTAACTGTCATTACACACTTTCCATAAACAACAAATGTGCGCAGTGTGTATGTGTGTGTGTGTTTGTATCTGTTGTGTAATGTCAGATAAGGGGAGACCGACAGAAATAGAGAGAAAGAGAAAGCGAGAGAAAGGGAGAGCTGCAATAAAAGTTGTAGCTGATTGTGTAAAGCGAGTATTTTAGCCTCTGTTTGTCTTTAGAAACTTTTTAAATTGTGTTAAATATTCCATTAAGCAGAAAGCTTTTTTGTTTCCAACTGCAACTGCAGCAGCGATGCCTGACTAGATAAATTCAATGACTAAAATGCCTTGGCCACCACGAAAAGGGTAACAGTTTGTTGAGGGTGCTCCAAACACAAGCCAGCTATTTTTTATTATAATTCTATGCTCAAATTCCCGACATTTTCTGTATGTATGTATGTACATATGTATGTACATAGTATGGAAAAGTTTTGCTGTCCCCATTGATTTTATTATGGGTCGTCCAGTGGCTGGCATAGATGCGAATTAATGAAGCTGGTAAGCTTTTAAAATAATTGCCTGCATACAAGTTTAATCGCTTTTTATATGTTTTTCAATAGCTATCGATATGCGGCAATCAATTGATAAAGAATAAAAAAAACAATGCCAGTTTCTAGGAATACATAAAAGCTATTCATGATTATGGGCTAGATGTATTCGTATAATAGTTACTGGGAATTCTGAAGAGTGATCAATTGAGGCACATTTCATTCAGAATTGTTTGTAAAGATGTGAAATACGAATTAGCGATTGTCGTAAGCATTAATAAATATACTTTTAATATGTATATGAGAGAAGTGAGAATTCCTCTTATTTAAAGTTTTAATTTCCAATATAAAACTTAAATTAAATTACACTTAAAGAAATGTTGATAAAACCAGATAATTTACATAATATTCCTCTATTTAATATTTATATGATTACAAATTATAATTGAACATATTAATCGCCAAGAATAATAATTATATTAATAAATGTTAATTTATATTTTTGAAATATTTCTATTTGTCTATATTCAATATTTATCCTTTGAAAAAAATAATGTTAATAAATATTAATTATTATTTTTGATTAATTGCCATTTATTTACTTCTGTCCGTTATTGTCTAAATTTGAATCGGTCGCTACAAAACGCCATCTATGACGTCGACAGCATGGCTACCATGCGCACTGCGCAACACTACTCACACACTCAATCGCACACTCATTTTTTCGGTATTTTTTAGCAACTAAAACCCAGTTAGGGTTGCAGCCGAGCTAGAAAATAAAAGAAAAGAAAGAAGAAGCAAAACAGTCAGAAAGTAGGCGCAGTGAGAATGTATAATTTAATTTAACTTAATTACAATTAGTTGGCCGCGCTAGATTTCATTTGACGTTTTCCCACAACGCCAGCCAGAACGTAGCTAACGTTGAAAAGCTACGCAAGCAGGCACAAAGCGAAAAACAAACGCTACAGCAACAAAAAAAAAATCCAGTGCTTCAAGCAGCCAATAAAGAAAGAAAGAAAAAACACACACAAAGCAGAGCAAAGCGAAAGAAATGCAGCAAAAATTTAGCCGGGGCGGCGCAGCGCTGGCGCTGCTGATAGCTTGCTGCTGTCTGCTTTCCGCCGCTGCTCAAATCGACGATTTTGACGACGACGGACTCGTCGAAGATGTGCAGGTGAGCAAAACACACACATATATTGATATATATAATAAGTATGTATGTTTGGCAGCCGGCGCACCAAAAAAGTACACGTCAGTAGCAACAACTGTTGTTCTACGGGTTGGGGGGCGTTTTAGGGGTTAATACTCATTCATATGTGCGAGAGAGCAATTTACAACACTGACTTCAATTCACACATACTTCAAGGTTTACATAGATGCATATATGTGTTTGTATGCACATGAACGTGTGCCCATCCATAAACCAAGCCAACAAACTTACGCAAGCCCCCCTCACGCCACACATGCTCAGCCCTGTCTAGATATATGTCTGTTACTCGCTCGATCTCTCTCTCTCTCTCTCTCTCTTGCAAGCTCTGAGAAAAATGTGTGTCAGCCGCGTGGTTTTTTTACTCCCTGTACTAAATGGGTTGAAATGGTATTTTGAAGTTGTGCTAAAAATAAAAGTGGACTAAAGCAATTCAGATATTCATGTACTCCAATAAATACAAGATTCTATGTTTCTCAAAATATTCATTTATTTTGTCCAATAACAATTTGAGAATATTCACGCTGTGATAAAATTCAATTATGCCAAGAAAAATTTATTTCAATTTCAACTTATAAATTTTTTACATATATTATGGACCGATATATTATGGCGTCGATATAACCATAAATAAATTATTTTTATTAGACGCTAAACATGGAAAATGAAATTTATACACTTATCAATAATATTTTGGAAAGTATAGATTTATAAATACCCCGCTTGTTTCTAAGTGAATATATCTCGTAGATAAAACGCTTGAACATGCAGAGCATGAAGAGATAAAGTAAATTTCATAGGCCTCCCTATCTAGGTCACCCGCATGTATGCTTATCTTTTGCTGCTTATCTCATATCGTTATCAATATATGTTAATTTTTCAGGAGGAACCTGTTGACGCAGCCGGCGAGGAGCTGATTTATGAGAGTCCTGTCATCGAGCCCAGGAAATTCCACTTTGCCGATCATTTTGACGATACTGAAGCATCGCGAAAATTGTGGGTCAAATCGCAGGCCAAAAAGGATGATACTTCGGAGGAAATTGCCAAATATGATGGCATCTGGAACTGGGAATCCCCGCTGCGCATTGTTTGGCCCAAGGATAAGGGTTTGGTGCTCAAGTCCAAGGCAAAGCATGCTGCCATCTCGGCACGCCTAAGCAAAAGGTTTGACTTTAAGGCGGAAAAACCACTCGTGGTTCAATATGAGGTCACAATGCAGGTGCGTTAAAAACAACAACAACAACAACCGCAGCAGCTGAGAAACAACCCAACTACTAATATGGATTGCATCAGCCTAGCACTCGCTTGTGGATAGGCTAATCCAATTAATAGTCAACTGTCAACTAATCGACACAATTTCTCGCTCGCTCTCTTTTTATGTGATTCGCAGGAGGGACAAGAGTGCGGTGGTTCGTATCTAAAGCTACTGTCCGCAGGCAAGGAAACCGATGATCTGACAAAGGTAGGTGAAATGTGATACAGTGCTCACTCGCAAAGTAGAACAATTTGGTTTTCGAAATTTGTCTATTTTTTATCAAATGTATTTTGTGTACGTTTTCTATGACTATTTATTCATTTAGCATTTCAATTTCAATTACAAAAACTTTAATCACCCATGGATCTTATTTCGGAACGAGTACTGTTTGACCTATATGCATATATCCTAATAAATGTTTACTATTTTTTGTGTTTTTACCTTTAGTTCAATGACAAGACACCTTACACGATTATGTTTGGACCGGACAAGTGCGGCAACGATGTGAAAATGCACTTCATATTCCGTCACGTAAATCCAATTAACGGCACCATAACCGAGAAGCACTGTAACAAACCAAAGTAAGTGCCTCCAGCCCCCATATACAACTGTAGTATATTTATATATATATATATGTGGGCATATGCCACAGTCTATTCAAACCACCGTTTGCCGCTATATTTGCTTTGTGTTTGATTTGCTGTGTGCAGATAAGCTGTGAACATTTTGTGCATTTAGATTAACCCCATGTGCAACAGTTGCTGCTGGTTCTCGCGGGTCATTCACTTCTTCACACTTTCTATGCCTCATTGTGAAATTACAAAGGTTCTATATTAGGTGCCACAAATGTGTAAATGTTGTATGTAAATCAGCAGTTAAATCAGGAAAAGGAAATCACTTTGTCCGTCTGTCTTTTTATATAAACTCGTCCATTTGAAAGGCTGCAGGAAATATAGAATTTAAGTTTGGAATTTTTGAGGCAAGGAAAGGTAAAAGAAATATATCAAATCCCATTTCCACAAGCTGATTTCTTATGGTAAGAAATACAGATTTAGAAATGAAAAACAAAATATACATATATATATAAACACTAACCATTCTCAATTGCTGTTTTCTTCATTTTTATTATTTAAGGAACCGCTTGGAGGAGCCCTTCAAGGACAAGCTGCCGCATTTGTATCAGCTTGTGCTGCGACCGGATAACACCTTTGAGATTCGTTTGGATCACAAGATCATCAATGAGGGCTCGCTGCTAACGGACTTTAAGCCCGCTGTCAATCCACCGGCTGAGATCGATGATCCCTCAGACCAGAAGCCATCCGATTGGGATGAACGCGAAAAGATACCCGATCCAACATCCCAAAAGCCTGATGACTGGAACGAGGATGCACCACCCCAGATACCCGATGTCAGTGCCGTTATGCCCGATGGTTGGCTCGAGGATGAACCCGATATGATTGGCGATCCCACCGCTTCCAAGCCCGACGATTGGGATACCGAAATCGATGGGGAATGGGAGGCGCCTTTCGTCGAGAATCCAGTGTGCGAAAGGTCTGCGGGCTGCGGCAAATGGAAGGCACCACTTATAACCAATCCCGAATACAAGGGCAAATGGCGTGCAGCCATGATCGAGAATCCCAACTACCAGGGCAAATGGACACCGCGCAAGATAGCCAATCCCGAATTCTTTGAGGATCTGCAGCCCTTCAAAATGACGCCAATTGTAAGTGAATGAAATGATTAAATGCTTATTAAACTAATTTTATGTATTTATGATTGTATAATTGGAGTTTATTGAATTATTTTTGAAATTATTGTGGCACAATATTTTTAACATTTTATAACAGATAAATAGATAGATAATGAAAAAATACTTTTGTTCAGAAAATTCCATATTCAAATCAACTGATGAAAAAGTGCTCAAATTGGTGAATTTGATATTATCGAATTCTAAAGTTGCTTTAATTTGTACAATTTTAAAGTGTTTTAAAAGTCTTTTTTATTTAAAGTATACAAAAATATTACTAAATTTTTGAAGAGTTATATATTTTTCAAGTAATGATTGTGTATCCAATATATTATTATGTACTTAAACATCATATTATTTTAATTATAATCCACATTTTTATGTATTTAACACATAATATAATATTTATTTATTTATTTAAACGTCTCATTTTGTAGAGCGCTGTGGGTCTAGAGTTGTGGTCAATGTCCAATGAAATCTTATTTGACAATCTCATCATTACGGACGATGTGGAGGTGGCACGTGACTTTGCCGCCAATAGCTTTGACATCAAGCGTCGCTATATTGATCGCGAATCGGTAAGTTGGCTGCGGCCACCCGTCTCTCCCCACCCCTAATCCCCAAATATGCATAATACGAACGGAACATAAACAAACAATTGAACTTTGAACTCTGCCTACGAACCGGAAGAAAACGCTGTGGCATAGAATGATGCGTCACATGAACTACAAGCCCGGGTGGTGGGCATTATATTTCGTCTATCTGCTGATTCCAGCCAGCTGCTATGTCTTCTATTTGTATCGACGCTCCAAAGAGGTTTCGCGCGACTTTACTGATTTATATCATATAGAAATGTATATGCTTAAACACACAAATTACACACATTGCTTTACCTTTGCCCCTGCACTTTGCACTCTTATTGCTATTTGCTATTTCTCATCTCATTTTGTAGGACTCATTGGTCAACAAGGTCACTGAGCTAGCCAAGGCATATCCAACGGCCGCGCTTTTGGGCCTGGTCGCCTTTATTATGTTGTCTGTCACCGGCCTTTATCTTAAATTTGGCAAACCTAGAAGTCAGGTAACATAAAGCGCTAGCTATTCAAATTGTAGTCTAATCTTTAAGCAGTTAGAACTGTTCTAATGTCTATTGTTGTTATATAGGATTCGGCGGCTACAGCTGCTGCTGCACAGGCAAAGAAAACGGATGCTCCGCAGCCCGATGATGAGGATGAGCTCGCTGCTGCTTCAGCTGTTGATGAGGAGCTGAATGAGAGCGAAGAGGAAGTGGATCCGGCACCAGCAGCGCAGTCGGCTGTTGATGATGACAGCAAGACCATAAAGTCTGCCAGTCCCAAAAGTAATACAAAGTCTGATTTAGATATTAAAGAGCAAGTGCAGCAGCAGGATGATGACGAGCCTACACAGACTGAGGTAAGTCAACTAGCGAATCTGGCCAATTGTTGTCAATCTAATCCAGTACTTGTCTTTATTGCCACAGGAATCAACCACAAAATCCGCTCGCAAGCGTACGGTGCGCAAGGACTAGAGGGCGGGGCGGGGCACAATCCAAAGCAGCTCTCGCATTCACAAATAATTGAAACTTAAACTAATTCCAAATAATGTCTAAAAGCAACAACAACAAACAACACACATCATGTTCAAGATTCAATTAACACTCGAGCTAAAAACACCCACGAAATACCAAAATCCTGTTGTTGATACTTGCTACACACACTCACACACACACAGACACAAAGAGAAAGCATAGTTCCATAGTTGATTATCGTAGCAGCTGCTAATTTAGTGAACTTTTTATTGGTTTAGTCTTCTTATATACGTACGGTACATTCTGTATTATCATTGTATTTCAGTTCGTCTACTATCTATATCCGTATATATATATATTTATATATATAAATCTGTTACGCCCAACCCAATCCAACCCCCCCAAAAACTTGTCTCATTTGGTGTAGTTTTCTCTGATTATGTCATTTTCAACTAATACAAAACGAAACTAGACAAACGAGGGAATCAAAGATAAACAAAATAAACCAATAAGCGATACGATAGCAAAACACATGCAAAGAAACTCCAGTAAATGAGAGAGTAAGTGAGATCGAAAGATAAAGAGAGAGAGAGAGAGAGCAACGGGAAAATATCTAGTTTAATATTATGTAATTTAAACGAAATTTTATGAATACGCTAGTTATACTCAGAGTTTAAACAAATTTCATTTTGTTCATTTGTAACAATGAAAATTTACAGCGAAAAATAAAAACTGAATGTCAAAACCAATAACAAATCATTATTTAATACAATTCCCAACCAAGCAACAACAACCGACGCCAAACAGCAACCCGGAAGCACTAAACCAACAAACATTGAAATTGAGTTCAGCAAATGTGGCTTTTGCCACCAACCACCAAAAATGACGCCTGGACTGCTGCCGCATGCAATGTGTTAATTTAAATTGTCAACCCCTTGTAAATTGTGATGGAAAACTTTTGTTGTGCATCCCAATTGGATTTGTGCTTGGTGGTGCGTGCAGCGACAACCACCACAACCAGCGGTGCAGACGACGCGACTGTGCGCATCTGCATATTTTGTGGTTTTGTGCCACATTTTCGATAATATTTTGTGGAAACATTTCGCTATTTGCTAAAGATTGCTAAATTTGATTGAGCAGTAAACATTTGCGATAAGTGCCGATAAATTGTTCAACTCGCACTTTGAGTTTAAGCAACTAAAATTGGTGGGTTTTGTATATATTTGAGAACACTTTATTGCCGAAACCAAATCCAAGAATGAAGACTCCAAATGTATGATAAGATGTGTAATTTAAATATGCTTAAATGGAAACAAAAATAAGTAAATACATATATTAAGATATAATTTATTCCATTCTTCTATATTGAGGAACAATTAGGTTTACAAAGAACACTTTCTGGAATCTATTGATGCCATTTATCACAACTTTAATTAAGAAGTTAATTTCATAAGTTTGGAGACTAATTGCTACCTTTTAACCAATACTTTCGACTTTCGTACTCATTTGAAATTTACATTTATTATTATTGGTCTTCAATCACTGCGAACTAGTTGATGATGATATTTGAACGCCTTCTGAGCCTAAAGCTCAGCACTGATACTTGGACAGTCTAATATTCTCCTGGCCAAGGCGACACATTATTTGATAATTGGCTTTGTTCACCCCATTGTCAAATCGGCAGATTGTTTTACTTTCATAAATATTACAACAATTTTCTACTGACTATAGAAAATAATATCTTTTGCATAGAAAGCCTTTTGCTTGATTCGAAAACTTCACATTTTTCTATTTATTTCGATTCACCTGATGAATTCATTTTTTCTGAATAATATTTTTAATTCAGCTTGCAGTTATTTAATTTTATTTATTTATTATTATTACTGTCAAAGTTGCTTAAGTGAACTTGAAAAATTGAATTGAATTTCCACTTAACTTTAAATTCTTTTGCTTTGAACACCAGAAGAGTTAAAATTTTGTTTTCCAACTATCAAAACGCTTATTTTAGCATTAAAATAATTTAATTTAAGTGACTTTAAATAATAAAATCAATTTCAAGCAGACTTTAAGCTGTTCTGCAACCAAAAAAATCTTCAAGTCTTAAGCAAATATCAATCGCAATTTAATTCAATTTCCGCAACCCATAAATATGCCAGGCCAGACGGTTTCTTGGCCATAAAGGCGGCAAGGCAATTGTTAATGAAATTGTTATGACAACCCGAAGGCTAAAAGTATGCAGTCATATATGCATATATATATATATATATATGGGATTGGAAAATACTTTCTATTCAAATTAGATTTATGCCCGCCAACAGATGTGTGCGACTCGAATTGCGTCTAAAAATCAACCCGGAAACCTTTTTGGGACACAAAAGATTAAATGGTTAGCATGGTGTGAAAGCAAAGGTTGGGGTTGGGGTTAGGGTTGGGGTGTTGGGGTTTTAACTGATGTCTGCTGCGATATCGACGCACTTAAAAGGATTAACATTTTTGTGCTGACTGCGGCGGGCAAACGTCTCGTTGCATATTAAAATAACATGGCACAAAACGAGAGAGTGGCAAACATGCTTGCAACCATAATTCATAGACAGACACACAACAACAACAACAACAACAGCAGCTGCAACCTCAAGGGGTGCCCCTCATACGCTTGTGCAATTATATTGGTTGATGTCCAGTGGTCTACTCAAACTTCGCCGAGTTTTGCCATGCGTAAGCATTATAATTTTTAATAAAAATGTTTTTTTCTGCCCACACTTTTTTGTCAAAGGCTGGCTGGTGGGGAAAATAAAAGAACTTTGAACCCTTCAAGCAGACAATAAGCATGCGAGTCCAGACACAGACACAGACCAGGCCAAGCCACACAATCCCCCTTTGAAGACTTCACAAAACGGCGGGCTTCCGAGTGAGCGCTTTAAGTAGAATTAGTTTAACCGGGTATTTTATTTATTTTTGGGGACTCCCCCACTTTGGGGGAACTTCAACTCATTGCAGCAGGAGCAGGCCTCTCGTCTATGCCAATCGATGCGTAAGCAAAAGTGCCACATGCCATATGTAATGTTATTGCAAGGGCAACCACACCTCCCCCTCCCCCCATGGACAAGTTGGGGTTGTTGCTTTTGAGGGTTGCAATTTAAGTGCCTTACATGTGGAAGCGATTTTGGCAAGTTCCGTGCAATTAAGTCGTGCATATATCTGATCGAATCGAACATTGGGCAACTACCAGTCGGCACGAGAATCCTGTCGGGGCATTAATTGCGGCACATTGCAGGCTCGATTTCATCATAAAGATTATAGATAAATATAGCAAAAAATTAAAAGCAAAAAATAAATTCATAAAACTAAATTGCTTTCTGAATACGGTTCGGCTCACTCACAAAGATTTATTCAATTGCAATATTACTTTCATTGATTTCGTGCAGCGATAATCTTCTTATGCCCCCTTCCCCGATTTCCCCCCCATTTTCCCAATAACCATTCTCCAATCGAGTAAATTGCGTTTGTCAAGGGATTTGAGTTGACTTGTGAAAAGGTTTGATGTCATTTCAAATACTTTGAATTTTGTAAACAGATTTGCATACCTTAGCGTTACTAATGAACGTCCATTCGTTGTAAACTCAATTGAGAAGCTGAAAATGTCCTTTATGGTAAGTTAATCAAATCTTTAAAATATTCTGCAGAAACTTAGACCATATATACATATATACGTAACTATGTTGCGTTTTTATAAACTACCGACTTATAAAAGCATTATCTTTTTAATTGGTTGGTTGAGAATGTCGGCCGGTTTGGCCCACACCACATAGAGTGTATCCTTCAAGACTTACCTCTTCAGTTTTGATAAGGAAAAACACTCCACAGAAACTTAACTCATATGCTATATAATCCGTTCAGGCAGACCGATTCCCTTTCCTGTGCATCTACTCCACTTGTTGTTCAGATTGAAGCTTAAAGTTGTTGCGAGTGTTCAGCAATAAGACGACTATATTCCTGATTTCAAGTTTTTATATATTGTCGCAGTAACTGATGCAGATCAATAATATATATAATTGATGAAATAGGAAATGTGTTCTTTAATCTTAATAATAATTAATACTGACTTAATATTACTATAAGGATTCAGGTGTTGAATGTCACTCGATGTTGTGTTTCAGCTGATGATAGTGTCCTTAATCAAGCCTCGGGCAGTCACTGTCTAAAAAAAATAAGGCTGTCTAAGTCGAAACTGCATCGATCCTTCGACTGGTTGAACTGCAATTAAACTTATGTCACAAAAGGCAAGTCGTCTGTTTATCAGTTTCTATTTTGATATTGATTTTATATGCACATTATTTTATATATTATTTATATTTATAACAAGTAAGAATGCTCTAATCCTTATCTCATCATCTCAGACGATTCCTCACCTTACTTCTTAGTCAATTTCACGACCGCGCCGCTATGTAAATTGCTTAGTGCTATGAGCAAAATAAATATGTATATGCTGAGTGACAAAAGCCAGACGATTTAACTGATGTGTTAACTGACAAAAGCTGGTATTCTTTTGCAATTACGGTTGGTGACTAAGTAAGGCAGGTTACAAAATCATATTCAACGAAATTGAATATTACGCGAAAAAAATTTCCCAAAACTTGACGATAATAAATTCAACGAAACTGCCCCGCACTCAACGACACAACTCCTAAGGTGGAACGTAAGTTTGAACGTAAGGATTGGTTGTGAAGGGAATTTGTTGTACATTGAACGAAACGACCCGTTTTGAAGAATGAACGAAATAACCGCTTACAGAGTAAAGACGGGAAATTTGTTATGAAGGGAATATATGCCAAATTATACCCCTTTGATTGACAATGCACGAAATAGACGCTTGAGGAGTAAGTACTTCACATTGAACGAAAATTCGTTTAATCCAAGAAATACACCTCCAACGCAACAATGGCTCTTAAACTGTTAAGCAATGGCTGTTTAGCATGTGAAAAGTTTGCTTGAACATTCCTGTTGCACCAAAAGTAAGTTAACAATTGCTCTGAAACTGTTTCACAACTGTTTGCATTTGAAAAGAGTGCATGCACGTTCCTGTCGCAAATATGGCTCAGAACTGACAAATTTGTATACATATATATAGGTATGTATACATATATACTTACAATAAATTGCCTTCATTCGAATTATTCAATCCAAATCTCTATAATTAAAATTAATTTCTCTCAAATTAAGGAATTTTCAAACGGGGCATTCCAAGGAACGGACACAAATCCCGCATGTACCTTTCCCTCCCCTTCCCCACAACAACTGTCTGCATTAATATCCTTGACCAGTTGCAGGCTACTTGAAGGACAAAACGCAATCTGGTGGTGTAAAAACAATATGATTTTTATTGTAAATCGTTTATCTTCATTACGCGGGCAGCGTCAAAAAACTCACAAAATGACCACAGCAACAACAACAACTAGACAAAAAAATAAAACCAGTTTGGAATTTGGCAATAAAAAAAATGCGCCGTTGACCGTTTTGAAAATGTTTGCATTTATTTTGAGCAGTGCTTCAAGTGTCCACCCCAAAAACGAAAAATAAAAAAAACCGATATAGTCGAATAAATATGAAATGCAACCCTTAACTTATGCATATTACAGACTGACCCTAATTAAATTTGCTTTGTGTGCGCGAGTTTTAGTTTGTCTTTTGATTGCCTTGTTCTTGGGATTAAGCTTTTGTTTTTCCATTTAACGCTTAATTTCAACATTTTGATGGCCTAACACGATTTGCGCCAGGGTCCCCTTGACCCCTTGTTATCTAACTGTGCAGGATCGCTTACAGCAACAGTAACCAGATCCCGATCCCGATTCCAATTGCTATCCTGATCCTTTTGCTGACCGCGACTAAACAAACACTTTGAACGGGTTGCTTCCTTCGCATTTCGCATTTGACTTACATAATTGCATTAAGTTAAGACTGCAACGGGTTGACCGACAAACTGACCATTGTTCGACTCTTGTTTATTTTATGGCACCCGAAAAAATGCTTAACCTTTTGAATATTTAGCGGCACTTGAGCAGCGGCCTTTTGTCTCCTTCCTCCTTCCTCCTTTCCAGACCTCTGGTCAGTTGTCTTTTTTAATGCACTTTCCGGTCAGTTGATGGCACTGAATCAATTCTTTTGTGTGGCAAACTAGCATATTGTTAAGCGGATCAGTTTCAGCTAACCACAAATCAGTTACAAAAATTCGACTTGCTTGGCAACTAGCATCGTCATTTGTTATGCATTCGAATTTATTCCACATTTTTTAAAAACATTTCGAAAAGTTTGTGAATTGAATTCTTAATTCCACTTTTTATAGCTTACTTATTTTATTTTTATGTATATTAAATGTAATGTGAATAGTTTGTAAATTGAATTGAATTACTTTTGAATGAAGAATTTACATTTTTTTTAGGTATCATATTTTTTAAATACAATCTAAAATTTATGTATTTTAGACTTAAATATTAACTTTTTTTTATGTACATTTGAATCTTGAATTCTAATTTTTGTAGGTATTTTAATATATTTTTTCATTAAAAATATCATAATAATTTTCATATTTAAAAGATTTTTATTTACACAAAAATAATACATACAATTTGAAAAGTTTGTTGAATGATTTAAAATGGAATTACAAATGGAAATATAACTTTAATAGATATATTAATAATTTTTTTAATTTTGCCAATAATAAAGTAAGCAAAGTAGTATCATATTGATCATTTTTTGACGGTTGATTAACTTTTTCTTTTATCTCGAATATTTTTATGTACACAAAAATGATATTTCCGAAATTTGATTTCTTGAATTTGATTGTGGATTTTATGAGGCACCACAAACCACCAGACACAGAAAAGCGGCGCTTGAGAACTCATTTACATGCCCATCTTTCCTCATCTTATTTTGTGGTAATTTTTTGGCAATTTTCGCAAGCCAACTGCAAAAATTCTTATAATGAGCACATCATTATTTCGGACGTGTGCTGCACGCTTTGGTGGCCTCGACAAAAATTGATTAAACACAGATACAGATACACATATATATACATATATACAATACAATGTATAAGAAACTGGGCACGGCATCCTCAATCTCAAGTTCTGCCTTATCCTCAATATTTCAGCCTGCTCGCAATCTTGCGTGACTTTTACGTGGGCTGCTTAGCCATCCCCTCAAAATTGGCTGTGATCTGAGGTATCATCATTAGTACAGACTCGAATTGCATTCAACATAAGTGTGGAATGAAATTGCTCAATATGCTCAAAGCACTGAGAGAGTTGGCGTGTTGCCAGGAACAATTCAGGCTGAGGCAACTAGGAGCGCCAGTTGTTGTAATTGAAGTCCCTCCATCGAGTGGGCGACGAAGTCTTCAAACTGGGAGTTACATGCCACAGAATGTAACTCGGTCGACAGGCAGTTTTATTGCCACATCCAAATGATACAGCGATTGTGCAACCTAAACAGGAAATCATGAGCTGCTGAAGCATATCATCATGTGTCGAGGCTCGAGGCGTAGGCAAGCCTATAATAAATGAACTTGTACAGCTTCCTTCGGATTCGTTATGAAACGAGTTGGCGTCCTGCATGATACTCTAGTTAGCCATATATAGGAGGTAGGTGGAATCGTCTGACTCTATAAGTGATAATTACTGTGTAAAATTAATAAGATAAATGCATACCAAAGTGGAAAAACTAAATTAACGATGGGGAAGATTTTTATAGGAGTAAATCGCTTTATTGGGATTCAAGTAGAACAATTTGCAACAATATGAAAAGCAATTTTAGTTTAAAAAGATGACTTGAAATCGGAACTAAAAAACTGAAAAAATAAACTTCAAAGTTCAAAGATCATTTTCACTATTCAGCTGTAACATGTGTAGTATTAATGACGTCACCTTTAAGTAAGCCCTAAGACTTCTAACACACCTGCCGCACTGCCACACAACCAGTTCCTTTTAAACTTTCAACCAAATCAAATTTCACAGTTCGTCAACAAGAGAGAACATGAAGTCAAGACCCCTTGGCAAAGAAATCCGCATGATACGGTTCAAGTGTCAAGTGGCCCTAATGCACTCACCTCCCCCCCCCCCCCCCCCCAACAGGAAGGGAGGGAGCAAAAAGCCGCGCGCTTTTGCTGCCCACATGTGAGAGAGAGAGAGCGAGCTGGATGTGTGTGTTATACGGTTCGACGACTCGTAACGCTCATAGTTCCCCTTTGAACCCGGTCTGGTTTCTGTTGCAACAGCGAAAGAAAGCCACAAAGAAAACAAAAAGGAACACCTGATCAAAATTTCAAATTATTATAGCGAAATGGGCCAACACTAAAAAACATAAGGACAAAACGCAAAACGCTCAGGCATAGCTCGTGCGCGAGTTGTTATCACAAATGTACACACGCACACACTCACACACTCGCACACATATTGGCCTCAACTATGAGCCATGAAAATGCTTTGGTCTAATGAGCACCACACAAACTAAAGAATGAAAAACTTCCAACTTGCTCGCTGTAATTACGACGACCTAAGAAAATTCAACTCTAGGGCATTTTAATTTTTTTTTACTTAGTTTTTATTTTTTTTGGGGTCGCCGCTTTGGGTCAGTCAGAAATGTTGCATGCACCTGACACCGCCGACTCATTACTTTGGGTGCGCACCCAGCCCAAAGGTCGAGGAAGTTAGAGGCAAATGCTGCCGCTTTGAGGAAGTGGAATTGGTTCTTGAGCGCGTGCTGTTTGCCCATGTTGCAAGTCGTAGTTGAAGTCGCAGTTGAAGTCGCAGTCAAAGTTGAAGGCGAAGTCAGCCAAGCGCTGCGTCAACTTCAGCAGCAGCGGCATAATTTGGTCGCGGTTCGCTGCTGGTGGCAGTGCTGGTGTTGGTGGTGGTGGTGGTGATCGTGGTGGTGGTGGCATAACTAACAGTTTTCCCTAGCGACAATGACCAGAGCACAGCACTGAGCAACCCTTGTGTGAGTTTTTCCTAGTTTTTGGGCGCCAAAAAGTGCAGCAGTCAATGACATTGTGGAGAGACATATGCGCCAGTTGCTTTGGCTCGTGCCAACACACAGCACACATCAGCATAATAACAATTAAACATATAAATATGCACAAGGATAACAACAACACCATGGCCCAAAAAGTTGGTCATGTGGGCGCGTCCTTTGCTGCCTGCTTGGCTTGACTTGTTTATCTCTTCTAAACTAGAACAGGGTGGCTTTTTGGCCAGCTGCAGAGTGTATACTATTCAAGGGTTAACTTTGAGCAGACCAACTGACGCGCGTTCGCGCCCACTCTCTTAATGCATCATATAGCACCGCTGACTCATACATATATATATATATATATATATATATTTGTATATATTTAGCACTGGGTTCGTAACGGTCACGCACGCAAGGATCTGTCTCACATGTGTTTCGTTGGTTATCCTCAAACAAGGCTTGTTTGCTTTGTGGCAACAACATTTGGAAGCTTCACGCCGCGTTGCCCTTTTCTTTATACAGCACTAGCCCAAAAACTAAACTCGAAAACTCTGTAATTACAGCAACAAATGTGACCAACTGACTCCTTCGACTGACTCCTGCGCAAATATGCTGGGCATGTGTGCATCTGGTCGACATGCTGTTTCAGTTCCTGCCCGCTGCCCACTCTTGACTTTTGTTCAATTGTTTCCTCACTTTTTTGCAATTATTAATTCGAGAAACAGGCGTCGGGTTTTTAGCTTGTGTGGTATAGTGTTAAGCTACAGATACGACAACCATATGCCATTTCCACTTCAGTTCTGCGTTATGTCCTATGTTCTCTATTGTTTTTGTGGGAAATTCTACAGTTGTTCACCATGGGCGGGCGGAGTTTTGCATTTAAAGTGCCAAAATTTAGGGTGTTTGACTTGTGAAAGTTACAATTTAAACATGCCACATGCATTCTGAATTATAATTGCTCTAAAAAACATTAAGTAGGAATCTTAAAAAACATATTTTGACCTATTCAAAATTGCTTCTGCTCAGTTTCCTTAGTTGGATCAGAGCGTAGACTCGCCCACATTTATAAGCTAGTTTTTAATTAAAATAAAATATGTAAGTATGAAAATATAAATAGATATTAATACAACAATATTAAGTCTAATTGTTAATGATAATTGTTTATTGTGTTTGCTTGATATTCATCAGCATTTTATTTAAAAGAAAAAACATAAGTTGAAATAACCGCAACATTGTTTAAGTTCTTATAGCGCATAAAGCAGAGCATTCTCATTACCATAAAACGGGTATTAAACTCAGGCTTCATCACAATATTCCCACATTAAATGCATTTTGTAGCTGTTGTTGTTGTTGTTGTTGCTGCTGCTGTTGCAGTAGCAGGAAGCTTGCATCAATGAGCACTTGGCAGGATTCAGCTTGTGAGCACGTAGCAGCCACAATGAAACCATATACTCCGACCTTATATATATATATATATATATATATATATATATATATATATTGTGTATATATATATATATATTTATGTATACGATTATTGTCGGGGCTGTAAAGTGCAACATGTGCACATTTAAAGTTGCCAAAGCTATTGAATTACGCGTGAGGTAGGCGCTGGAGGAGAAGAAGTGGCCAACTTATACACATGCATATAGAACTTAAATAGGTCGATCGTTAAGATAATATGGCGTTAAGATAATAAAAATAAAGAAACCAACTCAGAGAAGTGGCCTATGTGTGTGGCTTCCCATGAAGTAGGGGCTGTTGCCATTTAGCAGGACAAGCGCAAAAATATTGATCTGTAATAAAATCGAACAAGTGCACATAAAAATCAAATTAATAGTCCTTGTCGGTAGGCCTGTCAGTCTGGCACATTGTTTTGGTCCGAGCAGTGGGAAACCGGCAGATCCTTTCGTGTGCACAAAAAGGACCAACTCGAGGGCAATAAATTTCCGAGACAATGGCACACAAAAAACGCGCAGAAGAATGAGAAGCAGAAGAAGAACAAAAATCAGTTTGTCTTATCGCACAAATGCAATCTCTCACCTTTCAGTTTGTCAATTAGTTCAAGTGCGCAAGGACTCGACAATCTACCTGCCGCAGGCCCTGATCCTGCCCAGAAATCGCTATGTTTTTCTGCTGCACGCCGTCTGTGCAGATTTATTGAGCAGAAATCAATAAAATATTTTTATTGTCTATTACGCGACGCTGTGATGTTGTGGGCGTGTACGACAGGAGCAGTTTCTCCAGCACATGTTGGGCGGCGTTAGCTGGAAGCTGGCAACAATTGGGCGTTGAGGAACAGTTAGTCAGCTAGCTGACTTTTTGATGCCACACCATGTGCTGGATGTGCGGCAAGTGCATCTTACCTTTTTTTGGGCTGCGCAATTAAGCCGACAGCACGCAGCAAGCATTTGGCGATTAGATTTGCTGCAAAGGAGTGAAAAATGTGAGTGTCACTCGGCGAGTGTCCTGCTAGTAGTGTCCTGCGAGTGTGCCGTGCACAAAGCGCTGCAGTTAATTGCAAAGCCACCAACTGAAAGGCAGACGCGCAACGGGATAGGCGCCAGCCAGCCAAACGCTTAATGAGCTCGATGTTCAGGATACCGAGCGGCAGGACAAAAGTCCAGGAGCGCCGCTGCGTGGGTTAGGCGCAGTTCCTTGCCGGGTACAACAGACCGTGCGAAATTTGCGAAAGACTCAGGCAGTCGCATGCTGACAATTTGACACATTCAGTTTGCATACGCCATATCTACTTACCTACATATACATATATAGATATATATATGTCCTCGACTTGTGTGGTGGCAAATCATAATCGTTTCCCAACTCCTTCACGCCGCAAAAAGCACTTAAAGAACGCGCGTCTCCGGGTCTCGCCTGCAGCCCAAACAAAATGCATTATATAAATAAATAAATAGGAAAAAATGGATATGCCTATTGTGTTAAAGCCAAGTACTTCTGGCCGAAATCTGTTTGCCATCTTTTATTTGATTACTTTTGTTATTTCTCATAATATTTTTGCTCAATCCCGCCGCTGCCAACTCGTTTGTATTTAGCTTCCAGGAATTTACGACCACACAGCCGAAAAACAGAGGCGCGGCAAAACCTCAAACACAACAACCGCAACTTCAACTTCAACCTGTGTGCATTTATGATATAGTATTTTTTTTTTTGGGCACTGCGGCATGACGCAGCACTAAGACACCGCTTCAGCGAGGTCCTTGCTCAATGTTTGTGTCCCTATCAAAATTTGTTGGCTGCGGTCATCTTTTGTCTTTGCAATTGTTTGGCAATTGAACATATTGATTTCCCCGGAGGTCTCAGTCTCCTTTTGGCACACAATCTTCGATCTACTCCTCCGTTGGCAATTTCATGGCTGTCCCAGTTGCAAAAGGGCGGCACTTGCTTTTTTTCGCGTGTCATGTGTTTTTACGATCTTATTCCTGCTAATGATCTTTTCAAGGCTGCGAAGTCTCTCTGGAGAGTTGGGCCCACAACATTAATGGGCATTGTTGCAGGCAACATTAGCTAATGCTGGCGTGCAACAAACACAGCAACAGTTAAATACTTGTATCCCTAATGGCAATGTTTCCTTGAAAGTTTCGCAATTAAATTTAGTTATGGAATGCATGGGTTTTTTGTTAGACACAGAATTCCATGAATTTCAGTTAGCTCTGAGCAAAAAAAAAACTTGTGAGTTTGGCCATCTGGTTTTTTTTGTCATTGCATTTTCACTTATGTATAATCTTCAAAATAATTAACCTAAGCAGTTATCTCGTAATGCTTCCCATAATATATTTCAAAGTACACCGTTTGGTATTTTAGTAGATATTAACGAGGAGCTAAAATATTCACCCTTGTTGTTTTTGAAATCTACACTCACAAAAATCGGACTGAAAACTAGAAAAATTGGGGCTTAGAAATAATTGTTAAATATATAAATAAAAAAAAATCTACAATTAAAAATTTAGTTTTTAGTTTAGTGGAAATGCTTACAATTATTATTCTGACATTTAATTAATGTTTATCTACAAAGCTACTATTACTAAGTTTTCATAAAGAAACAACCGAGTTAAGAAATAACTTACCCTGTTGAACTCAAAGGCTTGAGTATTTATTTACTATGTTTACCTGGAAATTTAATCAAAACGAAACAAGAACCGTTAATGGTCAATAAAATAACCTTGATAGCACTTAAGAATATAAAAAAACAACAGATGTTGCCCGTCAAATTTAGTGGCTAACGACGAGTTTCGAGCGAATCGATGGCGTTTATTAATTAGAATGCACTTGAGTAAATCGCCCATGAAATTGGAGCAATCTTGCTGACAGCTTCCAAATCAGTTGCCACACACACACACACACACACACGCACACACACACACTTGTATTTACATATATGTATATATAGTCATGGCTACACTTAAATTGCTCAATCAATACCACATGCAAAACATGTTCTGCTTCAGTTTTTGGGATCAGGTTCAAAACCTAATACAGTAAATCACTGACAGCATATGGTCAAAGATGATGATGATGATGACGATGATGGTGAAGATGCCCCTGACGGGTTGACCACTTCAAGGGTCCAGGCCGCGCCAACACTCTCGAATTACACGACATTTGGTGTACTAAGCTAGCCAGCGCCTATTTAATAAGCACGTAGTCATAAACAAGGACAAGCCGCAGCGCCAAGAAAGGGATCGATTGGGTACCATTTGAGGCTACCATTTTATGTCCTGGCTGTCGTTTTTGTTTTGATAACATCTGAAGTAACTCTAGCTAGGTCCTGGCTAGGCTGTTCACTGCTGACTGCTCATTAGCAGGATGCGAGTCTTGTTATTGTTTGGATGCAGTCCCGACAAGCGTCAGCATCTGAATTATTTTTTTCTTAATGGTGTCCTGGGTGCTGTAGGAATGCAGGAATTGTTCTTTTGGGTTTTGTTTATGTCGACTTCGAAATTACGGCTCATATAATCCAAAGCAATGTCCAGACAAACATGTGTTGCAATTCATTATTTATTTTAGAGCTAAGAAAGAAGTGTTAAATTCGAAATAAATAAATGAAATTATTCTCAGGATAAATATAAACCAAAACCTTGGTTAAAAGCATATTCTGATATTTGGAAGACATAAATATTATTTCGATATTCGTCAATTTTAATTAGTATTTTATGAATGAGAAGAGTTTTTGGATGCCTTTTTTGTTGATTATATCATAAAATAAATAGGCTTATTTTAAGAGGTTCAGGTATAACACCGTAGATCTGTCATTCAATGCGCATCACTTTCCGCTGTAAAATTAAAATTCCATTTGCAAGAGTATAAAAATACTTTAAAATCATTTCCCCCAAAAACGAAGGTTAGTTTTTAAAGGCTCATCCCTAGCTGCATTTTCATGGGTCTTTGTTTATGGCCTGACTTCAATAAATACGCAGTTGGAGCATTGATTTTTCCCAGGTTGCGCACAAATGGAGCCACATCACACATTTTTCTTTGTTTCTTTGTTTGGGCTCAAAGAATGGGTATATAATTTGGTAATCTGTGAAAAAGCCAAGCCCCCATTAAACCACAGGCACTCTTAACTCGTTTCATTTATTTTTTCTTTTTGTTGTTATTATTCGTTTTTTCTGTTTTCCTAAGGGGGCAAAACACAAAACTCGTTAAAGCGCCTTGAAAAGGCTTCATCATCAGGCATCATCGCAAGCCGATCCTCAACAGCGTCCACGTGCAGGCCGCGCTTCAGCTACTGGCTCCTCCCCTACCACCTACTCCCCAGCTATGTGTGTGCATTGTACCTGTGCTCAACCTGTTTTCTAGGCATTTATCAATTTCCATTTACTCTATTCTCTATTTCCTTGGCTTCATCTATGCTTGTGCCTTCGCCTTTGCCTTTGCCCTTGCCTTCGCCTTGTTTGTTTTCCATTTCTTTGCAGGAAATCTCGACGTGGTCTTATGGGCCTTTGACTTCCAGTTGGACTTTCCCCTGCAAACAGGTTCTATTGTTCTGTGCCTCGTCGTGTGTCTATTTACCTGTATGTATTGCATTTTCCTCTGTGCACTGATATTCGTTACCTGTGCTCCATCTGCCATCTCCCTCGCACACTGACTGCTGACTGAAAATTATATGTTTTGATTTTTAACGGAAAATTGCTGAGCCAGCGCCTCATTTCAAACTTGATGCAAAGGGTCCTCCAAACCTGTAGAGCCAACTCTCTCCATCTATCTATCTCACTGTCTGTCTGTCTGTCTGTCTGTCTGTGTAGAGCAATACAAACAGTCAATTTTAATGACACACTCAAAAGCAATCATCTAATTTTTATGTAACCTCTTCAAAACTGATCTAATGAAGGGTTGTATTCAACTTTTCTCACGGGGCCGAACGGTCAATCACTTGCGAGGTCATTCAACCAGTTGCTGTGGATAGGGATGCAGGCATACAGGGATACATACCAATAATCTGAGAGTCTACACAAAATAATTGCTTTTTCATAACTATTGGATTTATGCCATTAGATACTGAAGAATTTCACGGCTTGTTGGACGTGCTCCTTTCTCGAAGGAGTAACGGCCGAAACGAGGCGTGTGCATAAAATATCTGATTTTGATCTACAGATTGGTAAGACACACTCCCCACAGCTACTGCCTGTTGGCAAATCGATTGGTTACCGCTATGCTGATGAGTTCCGCCGTATGATGATATGATCATTACAATGCACGTGTCGGCCTGTTTCAAGTCTCGACCACTGGACAAAAAAGGGTAATTAATGATGGCATCCTAAAGTTGTTTTTTTTTTTTGCATAAGGCATAGAAACCGCAATGAATTGTGTATCCTATCGATTTTTGCACACTGCTTTTGCTCATTTACAACTCATTTTTTTTAGACTCTGCCAAAGGCAATTAACATGCTCGCATGATTTGGCAAAATGCCATTTGAGGCTGGGGCGTCTTTGAAGCACTGTTTGTGGGCCGAAGTCGGTTCTAACAATGTGCTCAAATGTGCCGACTGCTTTTGTTAAAACTCTATTTACAAATGCTGCCATAATGGAAAAGTTTCAAATATTGTTAAGGAATTAAATAATATATTAGATAAAATCAGATTCAGATACTTTAACTCATTCCAACTAATTCCAGTGTATTCACTTATTCATATATCAAACAAACAGCTTGAGTTGAAAATACCCCCACTGAATTCTGTATAACAACACCTACCAGAAAAAAAAAAATACAATCTTAAGACAAAACGCAATGAGCTCCTAACAACTCTGCATGTAAATATATACACAAACATAATAAGAGACTTGATCTGAGCATAGTTTGGTGCTATGCATTTTAACGGCCGAGTGTGAAAAAACCATTAACATAGACTTTACAAGCAGGCCGCGCCAAAGGCGGCATTAGCTCTGAAATCAAAAATCTCTAATGCAAACATTACGTAAGTCAGCTACTGTTGAAAACCAAGGCGGCACTTCTCGGGAAAAACTTAAAAACTTCCGGGCAATACTCGAACATAGCACTTGTGCAAAAATACAAAAAAAAAAAACCAAAATGAAAAAAAACTTGCCATGTGAGGACTGCTGTAAACATTATCTGGTTTCCAGGAAAGTGCACAAATTGTGCGTAATTTGCATAGCTCGAAGCAGAAACCGAGTTCAAATTTCGGGGCTTAGGGGCGGCAACTGTTTGACGACATATTGCCCAATGGCATGGATCAATATGATTTGAATGGGAACAGGAATAG
The DNA here is from genome assembly GCA_035044025.1 of Drosophila paracracens. Taxonomy (NCBI): domain Eukaryota; kingdom Metazoa; phylum Arthropoda; class Insecta; order Diptera; family Drosophilidae; genus Drosophila; species Drosophila paracracens. Next base: position 3,208,797 of record JAWNMN010000435.1, on the reverse strand, counting down.
AATAGCTGGAAAAAATAAGTGCAGATGCTAGATGTTAGATCTTTTACTCTTTCGCTAGACAAAAATGAGATCATCTCATGTGTGCACAAAAGCATTTCGCACATTTAGGCTTCCAAATGAATGGACACAGTAATGGAAAAAGATGACCAGACCAGAAACACTCTTGTGTGTGTGGTCAAGCACGGAGATCAGGTTTGCCAGTTGTACCTGGATGTAATATGGCACAGCTGTGCTCTATACACTGCCAGCTAACTGAACAGCCAAAGTTGCAGTTTGCTTAATCAATTTACAATAGGGTATGTCCTGCAAAAGGATGTGAAACGGCCGCTGCTAAGGATAAGCCGACTTTAACTTGAAAATATTGCCAGAGCTCTGTATAGTTTTAGGGCTTTTGTTTTGTCGAATAACTAACTTGCATATTGTTTTGTTTGCATATCCTTAATGAATATAAAGCAAGTGTATCTGTGTGTATGCGTGTGTGTGTGTGTGTGTGTGTGTGGGGTGTGGCTGTGTGTAATATTGTTTTTAGCAGCACGTACATACATCCACATGCCACAAGCAATTCTAGAAAATCTTAAGCCGCTCTTTGAGCCTGGCCAGCGGTCATGATGTGAGTTTAAGATACCAACTACGAAATGCGCACAACACACACAAACACACACACCTAGACAGACACACACACACAGTCACAGATATTGCCTTTGATTGTGGCGCGCAAAATGAACAGTTTGTTTCGAAAAATCCTTTTTCAAAGGACACACACATACATATCCTTTCCTTAGAGCAATCCACAAAAAAAGAGCGCCAAAAATACGGATTCCTTTTTAGTCCTATGTGTTAAGTGTGTGTGTGTGTTTGTGTGTGTGCTACCCTAGATAACTAGTACATATGGATTTTGGAAAACAAATTTGGTGTAGATGCTATCATGCGCTCGACTGCACCTCAAGTGCAACAGATACAAATGTAGCTGAAGCAGTCAGCTGATGGATGCCGGTGCAGAGTTGACCGTTAGAAATCTCGTGCAGGTTTCTCTTTTGTTGACAGTCCGGTGCACTGAAGCATTTATCAACTCGGAAGATAGGAGACTTCAGATAGTCACCGGGAAGAGGAACAAAATTGAGTTTTCCATTGATATTTCATTTTGTCGGTCGACTTTCATTCGGGCGCAACTAATCTGAGTTTGCAATAATTACTATTATTTGTTCGGGCATCCCATTCCGGCAAATGGAGTTATATGCTAGACGTGGCATCCCAATAATGATGATGCGCAAAATGTTTTGGTCTTATCGCGATATCTCTCCATTTATTCGGCTGCCTGTGTCCTTTTCTGTTCGCTTTCCTGTAATGTATACGGACTTGTGTGCTGATTTTTGGCCAACGTCGATGGCGGTCAGATTATAATCAATTAGCCATAAAATAAAACAGCTCATTCTAGTTGATTTTTGTGTGGGCCGAGACACTTGAGTTTGGCTATCTTTAAATACGTATAGTTCATCTTTCACAGCAGCCTTATGATATTTTAATTAAATACTAGAGAAGATGTAAGATGTGAGGATGATTTGTGTACAACTTGTATCTATTAAGTATATAATATCCAATGGCTTCAAAATTTGCATTCCCTGTTTTTAAACTTAATATTTTTACTAATAGAAAGCAGCTGGTCATCTGGATATATCATAAGACCACTAAACACAGAAATTAGAAAAAGGCGTAAAATATTTTATATATATTATGATCGTAGTAATTTGAAATAATCATATTCATATTTGAATCTATTCCATAAATTTAAAAATTATATATTTCTCAAATTTACTAAGTAGATAATTAAGTTCCCATTCGAAGCAACTATATTAATTATGGAAGGCAGTTCGAACGCTTACTGCCTTTTTTTATTAGGGTTAATTTCCCATAGAAATTCCTCTGCTAACATTAGCATATTAAAACACATGAATCTACAATTTTCTCTACCTGTTTAAGTTGTAGTTTCTCAATTAAGCCTTATTTCCGATACTGATTCTCTGCGTTGGTTCTCCTAACTGTTTAATATTTTCAACGCATCATTGCTTAGAACTTCCTTCCGCTCATGTGACGACAAATCGGCTTATGAAATGTTTTCTTATTATTCTGCATTTTTTTTTTGTCAATCCACAAGTTGGGCTCTGGTTCCTTGGACGATGAAAGTAAACAAACCTGTGGCGAGAGGTAAATAAACTTGGTGACTTAGGCCCAAGGCTTGATCGACGCCCAGATACGACAAGAAGGAAAACAGCATTCTAAGAAATAGAAGAAGAGCATGGGGGAGGGGGCGAAGGGAGGAGGGGAGGAGGAGGTGGGCAATAAAATGAGGAGATACTTGTACTAGACAAACCAGTTGGCTGCGTGTCAAGCCACAACAATACACACAGCACACACACACACACAACGCACACAGCACACACATGAAGGGCGCCCCTTGGAGAAAAATCAGGAAAAACAGAGCGAGGACTGTACTTTTGGGCTCTGGATAAGACCAAAACAGGCAGACCCCAGGCCAATGGATGCCAGTACCAGTTTGGAGCCAACAAACAAATAAATAAGCGTGCAACTAGACATAGAGAGAGAACTGAGACGGCGACGGCAACTGTGACTGAGACGCGGACAGCGACTGCGACTGCGACTGAGGTATGGCTTAAGCATGATTACACAGTAAAAATGCTAGTTGAGGCAGCGAACGGATACGAGTACAATCGACGGAGCAAGCGCGACATGCCTGGCATAATAAAGGGGTACGAGCCATTGGGCAGAAGCAACAACAACAACAACAATAATCCAGAGTGCTCTAGTCGACAGTGCTCGACTGGGACATACCGTGTATCACGAAAATGTAGCAGTCGCTGATCGATATATATAGGTATTTCTTAATTACTCGCAGTTAGTTATATTAATAAATTCAGTCATAAATAAAGTAATAAGATTGTCAGCTCTCTTTTCTTATAGTACGGAAGGAAGGTCTGGCTATATCGACTGGCTATACCCTTTTTAAGCATTATTAATAGTTACAGGGTATATCAACAACAACAAGAACAGCAATGTTAATGTTTATGTATCTATGGGATACGGCAACGATCGCCTAGGAAGCAAGAGGTGAGTGATCTTTACAATTCGACACTTTGACTTTACAATAACAACAACAGCAACAGCAACAACAACAACAGCAACAACAACAACAGCAACAACAATAAGAACAACAACGAACAGCGCAATCAAAACAGAAAAAAATTCATCGACGTTGAAAACAAAGTTGTAAAAAATCGAAAGGTGAGCCGAGGGCAAGTCGAAGAAGAAGAAGAAGGAGAACAAGTATCCAAACTAAAGGATGCACGATCCGATACCGGACAGTCTAGCTGGGCATGTGTGTGCATATTTATATATATATATATATATATATGTATGTGTGCGTGTATGTGGAGGCAGGGTCAAGGTAAACAAAGATTTACTTTATGATGGATTTTGCTTGACTGAGCGTGCTAATGGATTTACCCTCTCTCTCTCTAAGTAACAGTCAAATTCGAAGGCAATCAAAAAATGGCATTTGGAAAAATGAAATGTACGTCCCTAAGTACAATAAATGTAAATGGATCTCGGGGTTTAGGTTAAACCGAAACCAGTTTCCAAAATCGAGAAAATGTATCTACACGGCGCACTGTGTGGCAAATGTAAAAACTTGTTGTAACACAGGAGAGCTGGGCAGCTGCCTCCAGACTCAAGCCAGAAATCTAGTCACAGCTTTTAGTTCATTTGTAGAAAAGCTGCAGAGACGAGGGCCTAGGCAGCTTGGGGAAGGGAAGCAACCCTTTGACACTCGGGGCTGGCCAGCTTGTCAGTTTATGTTGCATATGAAATGTTGGCTGAGCAGGCATTTTTATGACGGAATTATTACATCATTCATCTTCATCAACAGTAGCACAGACTCCGACTCAGACTCAAACTCAGAACTGAGACACAGACTCCTGGAATAGTGAAACGTGCTTATCAACTTTCATAATTTACATAGCTTTATATGCATAGCTGTAAACTTGTGGCTGCTTTTGACCAGCTACAAAATTGTCATGCGGGTTTTTGTTTTCCTGGTTCTTGGGGTTGTTGCTGGGAAAAACTTGTCTGCACTGATATGCAATCAAATTAAATTTCTTGTCAAGCTTAAGCTGTTTAGTTGTGAATTTAAATAAATGTCAACAATCAACAGATCACCAGTAGTTTTATGTGAGTCGTCGTAATCTTTCCCAGATTGTGAATGCAGGTTCATCAAAGAAGGATTTTATTTATTTATTTAGTTTAAAATTAAAATATAAGTTAATAAAACAGAAAAAAAATATTAAAAGAAATTATTATTATTAAAATAAATACAAAAGTTTATTTTAAATTGCAACAAGCAAAATAAAGTGTTATATATAAATAATGCTGCCTACAAACAAATTAAAAATGAAATTGAATAAATTAAAAAAATTGTAAAAGAAATGGTAAAGCTAAAATCTAAATAATAATAATTTTAATAAAATGTCAGCAAACTAACTATTTTATTTTATTTTTATTTAAAGCTAACTTGATATTAGAGATAAGGATATATTTAAATACAACTTAAAATCACGCAACTTATAGTCTAAATCCATAACATAATCAATAGCAAGCAAGGTCTTCACATCTATAGATAACATAAATAAATAATAATTCCTTAAATCAGTACTAAGAACCAACAACATTTACTTTAAATCGTTTCTCATAATTTTTAATAATCTATAAAATTCAATCTAATCAAAGACAATGCCAAGTTGCAACTTGAGCAGTTTCCCACACTGTTGCCAACTGTTATCTAACAACTTGTTTGCTCCAAGCGTAGAATTTCGAGTCTGCCATTCACTTGGCCCCATAAAGGAAACCGGACTCAAGATCAGAGATTCTCACTGTTTGTCCGGCCGCACACAGCGCCGACCGATTTTAGGAAATATGAAACGGAAGCCACGTCTGTGAAGGACAACGGCAGCGCCACTTTGCACAACAAGGATACAAAAAAAAAAGATAGAAAAACTTGTATAGAAATTCCAGAGATAATCAACTGCATTATCTGTCGATTATGTGTTGAAAATTCCATGAAAATCGCACACAAAAAAGAAACACCGACTGACGCTTGCGAAAAAAAAACGAAAAAAAAAAAATCAAAAGAGAATAATAAAAATTATATTGAACTATATCCGGATGATCGTCAGATGATGATGTCGTTGATGAGGAACACCCGAGTGGCGGCGTATCCGCTTCTCCTTTTGCAAATGTGAGCTCATCAAACCCTCGGTCACTTGAGGTTTAAGCCGGGCCTTAGCCAACATTAAAAAAAACCTACGAGAAATGCCGCAAAAAATAAATTTAAGACTTGCACCCAAATGTTCCATGAGGAGTGAAAGAGAGCGCGTGCGAAGTGAACGTGAGAATTTCTTGGTCGAATGTCCTTTAAATTTGCCTGGGATTCAGCGCGTTATAACCGCCGCTCAAGGTATTGTTCCTGCTGAAGTACTTGTATAGATTTGCTAGTTGTGTCCTTATTATCCTGCCTCGGACGCATTGTTGCCGCACAATGCCAAGTATATATATGTATGTATGTATGGTAGGAGAGTATTTTTTTACGAGGCTTCCAATGAATTCCGTTGAATGAATGAGTTCATTCCATGAATGAAATAAACAACTAATTTTTTTTTTGCGAAATTGCGGTGCTCTTTTGATACCCTGTAAGTATTAAAAGTCTGTGATGGGAGGTACACCTTAATTCCATTTTGGTATATATGTGTAGTATGTATAAGAGTGCATCTTTGGATAAATAATTTGATCAGCATCAGATGGAAAATTGTTTAACTAAATATTAAAACTTTTTTTACAAACTTTTACTTATCTGTAAAATTGAAGACATTAAAAGTTAAAAAACATTTTGCATTTATTCCTTTTATCTTAAAAATTGTATATCGATTTATTTTAAGTTGCTTAAAAATATATTTTCAAGCTGAGTACAGGGTATATTGAAGTCGTTTACTCTCCACCACACCCACTTACACTTCTTCTTAAAAATACAAGAAATTGATAAAAATTACATGACTGGAGCACAGGCGTGAGAAGGAATTTGTGGCCTTGTCGACAACTTCATTACAACACTTGTGCAATATTTTAAGGTGTTTCTCTTTTCCCATTTTTGTTGTTGTTGTTATTGTTGGTTGCATAACGTGGGTGGTAACTGGCAAAACACACACGTGACATGACGACAGGAAGGATCTGCGTGGAATGCCGCACATGTTGCACACACAAGAAGTCCTGATTTTTGCGCGCCAAAAAGTGTTATGTAAATATTGCTGTCGACATCCTTTATGAGGCACATCCTGTGGCCAATTGCCTTGACCCTTTCGGTCGACTGCAAGGCATGTGTGAAAATTGTGTGAAAATGTGCAGTGTATGCAAATGCCATTTTTAGTAGAAATCGCACATTAGACAAGGCCTGCCAAAGCGGCAGTCAACAATTATGCAATGCAAAGCGAAGGTCGCTGAGGGGGGGCGTGGTTTCCACAAGAGAGAAGAGTAAATCACATCAACGTTGGTTTTTATGTAGGTGCGAAATGACACATTTTGGCCGGGTCACAAAACCTGCCGCGTCATTCACACCGATTGCGGCAACAGTCTGACTGCCTGCCTGCCGTCTCAATGTGCGTGCCTGGCCAAAAAGGAAGGCCTTGGTTAACGGTTAGTGCAACCTGTTGTTGGCCCAAACCTTGCAATTTGTCACCTGAGGCGACATTCAAACGCAACAGTTGCCAGCTGAGTTTTTGCACTGAGCCCGCCTTGTCACCGTATTTTTTTCTTTTTTTTGTTTTGTGGCTCATTGAGCAAAATCTTTAGCCCGTTACTAAACAGTTTTCATTCACGATTTTTTTTTCTTTAAACCACTGGGGAAATGGGCTTGATTTTTGATTCAGCCTTGTCGGAAATATTATAAAATATTTGTAAATTTCTTGCGAAAATATTTGTGTGCAATTTTATTTTTTTATGATATTGCAAAATCATTTCCTATGCGAAAAAAAATTGTATAAGTCAAAAAGAAATTTATGCAATTATTATGAGCTGTTTGATGTTCCCAGCGTTGTCTATTAATTGTGTACGTGCCCAGTTGTGTATTGGCTCCCCTTTGAGAACCTAAACCATTTCTCAGCTTAGGGATTTCCTGGAAACGCCAAAACTGAATAGAAAGTTAATTCGAATTTCTAAGAGACATTTTTACACTTGTCCATTCATGGAAGCTGGAATTTTGCTAGAGTAGAGCTAGAAGGGGGACACTTCAACTGCAGCAACCTGTCAACATAATTAATCCCCTGCTGCCCCCCCTGCCATTAACTCTACAAATCAGCTGATTGTGATTGTATGTCGGCTTGCCTTTGAGCCGAAGTCTTGGCCACAAAAGAGCGTAGCAGAAAAACTACAAGAATTATGAACAATTCATAAAAAAGTAGGCCCCTGCTCGACATTCCCAAGGATATGTTTGTGTGTGTTAATTGTCGAACGACGAGGACGAGGATGATGACGAAAACTGGAACGGGCAGGGGAAGGGGAACGGGGACGAGGTCGTCATCATGCCAAGAACTGCGCCATTAACGGCAGCCACATCGCTCCCACGGCCTGTCGCCTCGCCTTGGCTTGATTTTCTCTCTGTGTTGTTTTTTATGCCATTTATACAGAAATCTTGCAACAAATCACGCGCTCCTTTTTGTTGGAACGATCCTCAGCTGAGCCACTAATTTTTTTGTCTTTCCTTGTATAACTTGTATTTTGACCTTTATTTGTTTGATGTTCAAAATAATGCTGCCTTCGCCCCCCACGCACACACACACATACAACAATCAAACTCTAATGGCTAAGTGCATTTTGGTTTGATTCAGCGAAGGATCTAAGGATCGGTAGATGAACCTGTGACGACGCAATTCTTTTTGCCATTATCAGAGCTGCTGGGGTTGTGCACTAGTTTCCAATTTATTAGGATGCTAGAGGGCACTAATTGCGGTGTGCCATCTACCGAGGCGGCATTGAAGTTAATCATTTTTGTACCTGCGGCTTAGACACTCAAAGACAAGTCAGCAACGGGCAGTGCAAACATGGCCACAGCTCCGGCAAATGGATATATTTATATATATATTTTGCTGTCTGCTTTTTGATTTTCACAACCCAATTTGCCGCTTTTGTTACCTTTTATTTTTCTTGTGTGGATCTCGCTGGATCGTTATCAGTAGTTGCTCTTCGTCTTTGTGCTTTCCAGGTTTTTATGGCAATGGTAGTTCATACTTCCTGTGAGAAAATCTATAGTTGATGACCCAACAACAACAAACGAATTAACTACAGCAATAACAGCAATAACATCAACAACAACACCAGTAACAAGAACAACAACAAGCATGTACTACTTAATGGGGGGGTAGGGGAGTAGGGCAGATAACACCCAACATGAAATCTACATAATGACAGGGCCAATGCGTTGAGGGGGAAACTAGTTCAGCTAGCAAATTAAGAACCGGTATTTGGCATACACACACACACACACACATATACATATGTACATGTGTAGTAGCTGCAATTCCCATACAGGATATCGCGCATCCTTGGCAACACCGCACGCCGCGGGGTAGAGCTGAGGTTGAGCTAAGGTCACGTCAAGGCTGCAACAACTTTGCATAAAATATTTGAAAATGTTTTCATTATGGTAAATAGATACACACAAAAGCCGAAAACGCTGGCTGCACTATCCTAGAAAACCCGGCTGGATTCCCACAAACCAAGGGTTGTCTACGATCCGTGTCCCGCTGCCGTTTTGGTCCTTAGAAGTTGCGCTATATTGGTGATAAATTAGTTTAATGGTCGGGCAACAAAAAAATTAAAGAAAAAAATAAGAAGCCGGCAGTCAACCGCAGGCAAAGCTCGGCAACTTACCCGAAAGACAAAGTTTTTTTTGGTTTTGGCGGCAAAAATGTGGCCATGTTCTGTCATTGGCCCGAACGTGTCTTTAAATGCGCTCCATGATTGAACAATAGGTAAAGATCCGACCTAACTACACAAACGACTGCTCAATAATGAACTGGCCAAACAATGCGCCAACTTTTGAGTTAAAAAAATCCAAAATAAAATAAAACCAAAAAAATGAAAAAGGGAAAAGCAAAGATTTAAGACAAGAGAATCACGTTCTAGAAATATTCACATCGCTGATTCCATACACCGAGAGAGAGAGAGACTGGACACTGGACAGTGGACAGTTTACATCCGTGTACTACATGACACAATTGCATTTTGTGGCCCAATTGTTTGCCGCACGCACGTGCAACCAGGAGTCGAGTGCGTTTGCTGTTGTCGCAACTACGCCCATTGTATCGCATATCGATACAATTATACATTTATATATACTATATATATAGACTGCATATAGAGTCTTTTCGAATGTGACACTTTTCAATGAGCTACGAGCTACGAGTTACTTTGAATACACTCGCACTCATTGTCCTGCACAGAGCAAGTGAATATGTGATCCTGACAATGCTCCTTTTATCCTCCCTCATTTGTAGTCCTTATTGTTGCCTATTAATGGTAAAACGGGGCGGAGGCGTTGTGTTGTTGCAATTTTAGCGTAATTTTATTGTTATTAATTGTATGGAATTGGTTTCTAAATGTCCCTTGTTTTTTGAGACACAGCTGAGCAGCGTTGCACCGAATGAAACCCTAGATGGAAGTCAGTGGGAGTTAAGGACAGCAAATATTAAAAAAGTGCCCTTTAATTAACTTAATAATGAAGAACAAGAATAAAGGTATTATTATAAAAATAAAAGCTTGTCGAACTATCAATATCTAAATTTGGAAAAAAATTGATCTAAAAGAGAAAGTATATTTGAAACACAAGAAAAGAAAGACCCTGGTTTTTATAAATACTTTAGTAGAAAATATATCGCTGTAACTTTAAGCAGTATTTTTGAATTTATTTATAAATGATTTCTCAAAACTGGATCAATTATATAGCTTATACAGTGATGTTCTCAAATGTAGACCGATTTATTTTCTGTATTCTACACCTTATAAATCCATAGATATACTATAATATACACAATAGACAATCCTACTTTATAATACCAGCAGTGAATATGGAAGTAGAAACCAAGAAGGCAAAGAGGTTCCTGGAAGCTATTGAGAAAACTGCGTTTATCCAAGCCAAACAGCAGCTTTGCTAATAAAGGATCGCTTTGTTGGCAATATACCTCCTTCTAGGCAAGCTCCCAGGTTGCTTTTGTGGCTTACGACCCTTACAAATTCTATATTCTATTTTACTATAAATGTTACCAACTTTTTTTGCATGCCGCCTTTGACAATTTTTGCACAGCGGCAGTTTCAGCTGCCGTTTGTTTAACACCTCCTCCTTGAAATGCGCTCTAAAAAATTGATTTCTTTTTACAGAAAAGATCTAAAAAAAAAAAAGGGAGAACAAAGCTATGCAACCTGTTACAGTGAACTCTACAATAAATATTCAACCGCTTACATAAAAGAAATGCGTGCAGCGCGCAGCGGCAGGTAACTCTTCAATTTCGAGGACATTGCAACAGTGAGGCACAGCGGAGGCATGACCTAAAGCCTGAATATACCTTGTAATTCATATTTTCTAAACAAAAATATCCCAACGCAATTTTAACACTTTTGTAAAGCATAATTTTACAGGTCAGCATCACCATTGTCATGGGAATGCATAATAACAATTTCTCTAGAGGACTCTTGCCCGGTTTGAAGTGGCCGCGAGACACAGTGTGCACTGTGGGCAACGGATTCGCGTTCGGTGACAGTGGAAACTAAGTGCCTTCCACTTCTGAGAACAAGAAGCCATTCACTGAATGATTTCTGGGTTTTTATTTTTTTGTTTTCGGGCGCGTATGAATGAGTGAAAAAGGAGTGCCTGCAAACGCTGTGGCAATAGACACAAATCAGAAACCATTCAGAGATACGAGAGCATATACTACGTCTAGGACGATAAAAGGTATGCCGGAATGTGTGTCTTCAACTATTTATAGATCGCCGACAAATTTCTTGGAAACGTTGTGTACGGATTGAAGTTTTTATCATTTCAATATTTGAGAATTGTACATAAGTAAATGGACGCAGCTGTGTGATATGAAAATATGCAAAAAAAAAAACATCACAACATATATTTATGTAAGTCAATGTACGGTCAGCAAATAGACCCAGAGTGGAGAGCAACATAGTTTTGTACCCTACACAGGTCTCAATAAGCAAATCAGTTTATACAGTGAGCTGGAGTATATATATAAAAACTATTTGATAACAGATATAATAATGAGTATATAGGATTTTATTTCGCAGTTGATTATTGCTTCGTAATAAAATAAATACAAATAATTATAAATTAACATATGGGATTCGAAATATATGACCTGGAGCCAATGAGGGACGTATTTAAAGATGCAAATGAGTTTATTCAATGAGCCTCCTTTTATTATATATTATATATTATTTATTATTATTTTATGTCTGATTTAATATTATATTTACATAAATTAACATTGTATAACTTTTGAAAGTTCTTTGCAAGCCCTTGTAGAGCATTCAGCTTAAATAGCAAAATAAACAAATTTGTGTTTTGCAACTCTATGCGGCAATATACGTATGTGCACATATAAGTGTGTGTATGTATGTATATATGTCTGCCAGTATTTATATAGAACTATACACGATAATATTTAGGCATAATTTGCTTCATTCAAAACCCGAGCACGCGCCGTGCTTGGTAAATATTGAAAAGAGTAAATAAAATCAAATAAATATACACATTTAGACATGCATACATATACATACTTATATATACATATATATAAATATATATATATTATTTGTACTCATGTATGAAAGACTGAAACTGTAGCGAATTTTGGCAGACGTTTTGCATTACTGCTGGAAGAAGCACGTCGCAAGCATTTCCGCAGTAAGATCAAACAAGATACTGTGCCACCAAAAATATTGTACAAATATATAAGAGTCAGACGTCTGACACACATACAACATGTCAATGTGCTTAATCAAGTATATATTTAATATGCATACTATTATTATTATTATGCATTCCAAGGTCAGTGGCAACATCGACTTCCCAGCTTTCATCAAAAGACTTCTGTGGCAGCCGGCCGCCGCAAGCCGATTGCTTGCAAGCAAAACTGCTGCTCATTGATAAGCAACAGCCGCAGCAACAACTACAACAACAAGGCAGTTAAAGCTATTGAAATATCCGTTAAATACACAAAAAGGCAATAAAAAAATCATATTCATTCATAAAATGCGCCTTATCAGTGCAGAGTGTGTTGCTGCATGCGGGCCTTGAAGGGGGGGCACGATAAGTGCTGTGTGACGTCACATAATTGCAGCTGGCGCTAATATTTTAGCAGGCATTTGCAATTTCCGTTGCTGCCCAGACCCGCAGCACATGCCATCGTCTGGCTGCAACTTGCCCCACTCCTCCCTCAGCCAACGGCTCATTTGGCAGTTTTTTTTGTTTTTGTTTTTGTTGTTGTTGTTATTGACTTTGGGCAAACAGATAAGTGACATTTATCGACTTTTTACGCGCTTTTAAATAAGTTGAAATTTGTTTGCGCACTTCTGCATGCAAACACCAGAAACGTAGCTGTGGCTGTAGAAGTATCTGTATCTGTATCTGTATCTGTATCTGTGGCTCTTGTTGCTGTAGCAGTATCTGTTTCTGTTTCTGTTTCTGTATGTGCATTCAGTATCTACGCCCGCTGTTTGTTGTTTGTCAAACAATGCTCAACACTTTTTATCAGCATGTCCCCTAATGCTGATTTCTTGCTATCCTCATACACACAATATTCACAATTTTACTTAAATGCTGGACAACAATATTATTATTTTTTTTTTTTTGTTATTTTATCTGCAGCGTTGTGTGGATGCCCTATCGACCGATTGCCGCCTTATCGACGGGCCAAGTGATATTTTTGGTTTTCGTATTTATCTGCGGACGTGCAAACAGCGGTGCAACAAACTTTCAAATGTTTGTGCAGTCTTAGCAACATTGTTGCATGCATCAAGTCCCTTGTCCAACGGTTCCCTTACAATCTTTCATTCACGCAGTATTTGCCATTGATTTTCGTACCTCTCGAGTTTTTTTTTTACACCGATTTCATCGATAATTTATGATATGCTAGCTTAACATTCACTAAGTGTTAATGAACTTGACAAATCCAGGCTGGAGAAATCAGTGTAAATGTTCGTAAATGTCCTTAGAGATTGTAAATCACGCTTTTATCTGTCAGATTGTGTTGCAACAGGTTAGAGTGCAAAATGTCAAAGAAATAATCGTAGAACGTGTCTTTCAGTGGGTTCCAAGTCAAAGCAAATGAAAACTCTCTTTAAATATTTCATCTTTAATCTGAAAAATAAATACGAGTGTGTAACATACATATAAAATATATAGATATAAGGTAAAAGGAAAAGGCAATATCAAAGTTGGCTACAGCTAAATGAAATGATCATAATAACTAATAATTTATTATTTGCAACAATTTGCAATAGTTCTTCACATTTCTAAGACACTTCTCAGTATATTTAAAACTGCTGATAATTTATGATCTCATATTTCACCACACTACTCATAATATGCAATCACAAACGAAAAACAAGTGCCCCTAATTCGCCCATTCTCTGGACAATTCAAGTTGACACCTTACCCAAAATCATCGTGAGAAACTCATAGGTAATATTGGGCATTGGTCCCCGGCATTCAATATTATTTATTGCGTCATGCCCACGATTTGCCCATAGCAAAAATGACTCCCACGCACGCCAAATGCAGCTGCACTCTCGCCAGATTTCCCATCGGTGCAGGAGCAGGACTAGAGTGGGTTACGAGGGACCTTTCACTGGCTCAAGTGTCTGCACAAATTAGAGTGGCAACGAACAAAGACAATGCAGTTCCCAGCGCTGACCACTTGAGGAAGATTTTTGATTTTTGTTTTTTTGGACGCATGGTAAACGCGTGCACTTTCCTTGTGCCACTGTGGCATAAAAGAGAGGTAGGCAAAGAGTATATACAAAAAATATCAGAAATTTGGAAACATTTGTCTAAGACAACACAGACAGAGCCAACAGCAGCAGCAACAACAAAAAGTCGACTGGCGACACTTGAACCGTTTGACAAAGCCAAGACAATTCCACAATGCCCATTCCCACGATACTCTCTTTCTAGGGGCTATCTAACGGTCGCACAATGCCCAAGCCATTTTCTTCTTCTTGCTTTTTTCTTCAATTTTTTGAGTACAAGTGCAGAAACTGGAGATCTTTCTGCATGCATCTATCTCACTTGCTTATAACTCATGCTCTATCCGATCCGATCCGATCCGAGACTGTGTCGTTTTTAGCTTGTGTACACTTGATATCCTGGCGTGTTTACTTTTCAAAATACTCTTTCTTCCTCTCGTCTCCCGACTATGTATTTTATTATTATTATTATTGTTGTACCCATTTTTTTGGTTGCTTCTTTCTTTGCAAACGGTTTGCCATTAAGGTGACTTTGTGAAAAATCTTCACACACTCCCCGGGTGTCTCCTCTCTGGTCACGTGTGTGTGTGTGTGTGTGTGCTCGTGTGTTATTGTCTCTGGGCTGGGGCAAGTGACAGCATCGTTTATGGGCATTGCCAGCAGGTAATTTTTCGGCTTGACTTCACTTCACTATTCGAATTACCAAATTATTCGCACGTGCATTGGTTTAGATTGAAAATTGATGGGCCTTGATTCCGAGAACTATATCATGCCTAATGCTGAGGCTCGGCATACAGACAACAATGCCCTGCAAATTACTGCATAATTATGCAACAATAGAGAACAAATAGAAGTCCAATATTGGCAATTTTAAAATTCTAAAAGCCTACAGATTGTTCCTATGTCGGATATGTGATATATAGTAGTCCGATGATGGGCATTTTGTGTCATAATAATAAACATATTCGGTAAGTTTAATTCGAATATTTCAGTGAAGAAAAAATTTTGTATACAAGATCTTAATTGTTCCACAGATTCTTCCTATTTGATTTATTAATCCAATTTGAATAATTAATTCTATATGCTAGGTACATAAAAAATATATTAGGTAAATTTAATTCGCAGTTTTTCATACATAAAGTCATCTACCGACCGATCGGTCTATGGCAGCTATATGATATAGTAATCCATTCCGGCCAGTTCCGACTTATGTACTGCCTGTAGCAAACTTACGGATACATACGAAATTTAATCAGCATAGCTTTCGTACTGGCAGACAGCCAGGTGGTCATGACTTTATCGCCTCTAAAGCTTAATTATATAAATTTGCACTGATTTTAAGAAAACTATTGCATACTTCCAAGCGCTTTTAGTAAGTTCCGATCAAATCTTGATATTAACTAGAGGTATCCCTGAAATTCTCACAAAACTTCAAAATGGCCTTGGTGTATGGTTATTTAAAAGTAATTAGAAGAACGTTTTAGAGTTGCTTAGAGTATATTGAAAGATCGAATGTATAAATGTATATTTGAAAAAAACATTCTTCTTCATATTTGGCTGGTAGCAGGTAAATTATTTTCGAATAATGATAATGGATTCCTCTTTTGCTAGCTTTAGCTTTCGATAAAATCGTCTATTATCTCTTTATTTATTTTTGCATAATGCACATCTAATAAAAACTTACAATAATCTAGTTAACACAAAATTTGCTTTGGTTACAGATAGCTCGGCTCCTCCAATTCTTGAATTCAGCGTTCTTCAACAATTATGAGGCCAGCACAATGAAGCACGTTTCCGAGAATTTATCAGACCGAACTCCATTTCCTTTTTGCCATGGCTGCAGCAGGGTACTCCCCCTAAACAACCAGTCTACACTCAGCTGAACTCAGCTCAACCCGAATCGACTGCGACTGCACTCCAAACTAATCTCAATGCTGCTGATCTGTGTCGTATGTTGAACAGACCCCAATTGCCATTAACCAAGAGCGAACACAGCACAGAGCGAAGAGCATCACACCCCAACTCTTTTGGCACAACATAAACCATATGACGACTTCCTCATTTCCGTTTAATGTGGGGGTGTGGGGTGTGTGTGCTGGTACTGTTCTCAAAATATATATATTTTCAATTTTGCCAGCACATTAATCATAAGAGTCCCCCCATTGAGGCTGCCAGTCAGACGAACTCAGACCCCTTTCATAAATACGCGTACGCATCTAATCTTAAAGATATTTTTGGGTTTTTCTTGCTTTTTCAATTATTTCAGTTTTTATTGCCTCAACATCGAGACTAAAAGTTGACACTCTACACTATACGTACATATATGTGGCAAAGGGGCATGTGGAGGGGCCGCCTCGTGTGGCAGGCAGGCAAGTCAAGGCAAGGCAAGGCGGCATTATTTTTGTGTGTCTCTGTGTTCGTGCCACACCGACAGCAAAAATACGTTATGCTCGTTTATGTTGCGCCTCGTCTGACGACTGCGCTCGCGCACCAACTCACGTTCTCCCTCAGTCTATCTCCCTCTCCCTCTCCCTCTCCCTCTCTCTCTCTATCTCTCTCTCTCTCTCTTTTTCTCTCTCTCTGTCTGTCTTTCTCTATTTCTGTGCTAGTCAGTCGCTCATTGCACCAGCCACCAGAGCCAGGCAGGGGGGTTTATTGAGCACGAGCAAGAGAATGAGACTGAGAATGAGAATGAGAATGTGCCCATATCGCATTTTATCAAACATAAACACACAACAAACACACTCTCGCACACACACACACACACACACACAAACTCGCACACACACTCACACTCGCACACACACTCGCACACACTCTCGTTTGTGAGCCGTTGCGCGCCAGATTCTGTAACGGACAAAATTTTCTTATGCACCAAGCGCTGCTGTTGCCGTCGACGTCGACGTCGCCGTTGGCGTTGACGTTGACTTCGCTGCTGGCAGTAACAAACTGCCTCATGCTGAAATTTGTTGAGCCGTTTGCTCAGCATGCCCGCCCCGTCCCGTCCCGCCCCTCCTTAACTGCCAGCCAGTCCGCCCTTTCTCTCTGAGCTATTTGCATAATATTTCGCTTATTGAGCGGGTGTGCCGACTGACAAAGTTTTCGTTACTCGCTACCCAGTCACAGTTGTAGAGGAGGGGTATATTGAAGTTGAGCTAATGTATGAGACAGGCAGACGACAACTCAGAAACAACATAAGCTGCAGCAACAGCACCAGCAGTCGAAATGTTCTGGAAATTCTCATTTGAACTTTTGATTTCATAATGAAATGCCCAATTTATATAGTAGTTCTTGAGGAATGTTTATTAAAAACAAGAAAGAACGATTTGGGATCATTATAAATTTGAAAAAAAAAGAAAGATAAAAGTCTTTTATGAAAGCTATATGATATAGAAGTCTGATAATCAAAGTATTATGAGCATAATAATAATACTATAACTGATGATTTTGATTAGTATATCTTATAAAACAAAAATGGGTTTCACACGAGAACTATTATATTGACCGATTGTTCCTATAGTCATCCGATCCGACCAATTTCGACATATGTTGGAGACGGGTGCAATAAACTGACTGACGTGGCTAAGTCGACTCGTCTAGTGATGCTGATCAAGAATATATATCCATTATAAAGTTGTCCTTCAAGTCCCTCAATGCGTTACATACTTCACCACAAAACTAGAATACCCTCTTCTTCTTATATTTCAGAGTAATTCATATCTAATCACAGAGTATCTCAAAGTCACGTACCTTTAAGATATATATTTTTTTGGCGCATTTATTGCCAGATGATCTGAAGCGTGGGCAGCCTGATGGTGGTCCTAAGAAACGTAGGTGGAGCCGCTTCCCAGGACAATAATTCTGCAATTGTAACACCCAACAGCAAATAAAAATGGTAACAGACAAAGCCAAGAAGAAAAAAAACAACGTCGTTATTAGGGTCGAGTATTTTATGTAGGGGATGTGTCTATCAACCTGTCTATAAGGCCAAAGTCCTTTGACTTTATTGTTTGGCTAGCGTGAGATCAGCACACGGCAGGTATGCTTCGGTCACTGCCCACTTGCCACACTTGCTCGTGCAACAACTGATAAATGATGTTGCAATGTGAGAGAGGCTTTGCCAGAGATTTTACCAACATCATCAACGAACGGCAGCACTTGATGATTTGCTTGGCCTTTGTTGGGCTGGGACACAAAAGGAGCTCAGACTAGCAGCAACAACGCGTTTGCCGATCCACCAAAGAAATATAACAACAAAAGTCAACAACAGGTTTGCTAGCTGTTCTACCTTCAACTAAGATGCGTTGCAGGATCCCAAATTGTTCCCACATCTATCCCGGTTGAACAGCTGATTGCACAAAAATTTTCCCAGCACAACTCAGCTGACTCTGTGTTCACTTCACTTGTTGTTTGTCTAACAGGACAGGACAGGAGAGGACACCACAGGACGTGGCGGCTGCGCAGATTGTCCACAAATGTCAAACTGTCTGCCCAACAAGGGCATATCTATAACTAACCGTAAAAAAAAAAGTATCTTTTTGCCGTTGTTGCACTTTATTTGGAGTGTCAACTGCAGCAAAGTGTGCGCACAACAGGATATTTGCCGATCCTTTGCCCGGCTCATTAATTGACCAGCGCAATGATGAGAAAATTGGAAAAATTTTATGCTCAAGTGTCCATTCAAGTGCTGCGCTTAGATTTATGCACAGATAGGACACAACGGCTCACATCCTTAAGGACCACTTTCCCTTAGGTATCGCATGTCACAACCGGCTATCTCTGTTCCTCTCCATCCAAAACTGTCACCAGACCAACTATTCCTTATTTTCTTTTTTGCCAAAGACAAACGATGGAGGCGCTTAGCTGAGCACTTTGCGTTTGATACGTTTCCCGGAATCGAAATCCGGTGATTTGCGCAACAAGCGGCAACTCTATTAACGGTTAGTCAGTGACAACCACACACACACACACACAGGTGCCACGCCTACTGAACTCAGGTTTTCTGAAGTGTTTTCCCGCTAAAACAACACTTAAGCAAATCGGGTATTTGGCAACCTTCTTGGACTTAACTGTCCAACGTTCCGCTCCCGCCCCTGTCCCAAAAGTTGATTATGTAACGTAAGCCGAGAACCGGGACAGGTCCTCTTCGATGCTTCGACTCCTCGACCAGTCGCAACGTCCTCAAGCGTATTGAGTTACTAGCGTTGTCAGCTCAGCTCAACTTCTTTGGTTTTTGCGGTCAATCGATCGGCGTGACAGTTTCGAACTTTGCTTAACGGTCTCGATTTTGAACTCGGGAACACTCAAGAGTCGATTGACCCCTCAGGATGTGGTTGGTTCTTGTTGGTTTTTTTATTATTTACATAGGATTGGCAAGTTGTACAAGTTATGCAGTTAGACACTTGCACCGGAGCTAAGCAAGGACACTTCCTTCCCGGACAGGAAAGTGTTTTTGAGGAAACGGAAGCGTTTTTGACTAGTTCCTGCGCAGGTGAATGAATACCTAAGAAAAACTACTAAAAAATGTGAATAATAAGCAAGAAAAAACGGCTTTATTAGGCACGCCAAATATTACTTCAGATTATAATATAGTAATGATAATTTTGTATTTAATTCTTAGGAGCACACATATGTATGTATGTATATAGGCATATTAGATAACGTTGGGTCGGACAACTTTTAAGCAAAAAAAGTTTTTTCAAACAAAATTTGTGGGCAAAAATATAATATACTCTACAAGATAAGATATATGTATGTAGAAAAAAAAGGCTCGCTGCAGCTTGGAGTGAATAATAATGTAGATGGTTCGGTACTGGAGCTCTGAAACCCGAACCGAACCTGTTGCGAAAATTATCAAAAGGCCAAACAATATTTTAAATAACCTACAATATTGATTTTATTATATTACTAACAAAAACTGAGAATTGTTTGCTTAAAATAGTTATTTTTCGGCATGCAAGATAACTCCCACACCCACTCACACACACATACACACGAAAACATAATCACTTTAGAGCGTGCCCCAATGGCACACACCAAAAAGTCCAAAAAGAGACGCCAAGTTTCGCGCCAAAATTGCGTCACACAGCAAGAAAAGCGCAAAACGTGGGCTTTGCCTCTGCACTTTGGCGGTCTTCACACACTCATGCACACACACACACATACACACACACTCACACTTTCATACATATAACCAGACAGGGAGCCACACACAAATAACGATCGTGGCAAAGCACGATAACAAATATGAACTTCCCATTCTTAACCGAGCACGAGTGGGAGACCGTTGCGAGCAGCAACTGGGGGGGGCAGAATGAGGAGGCAGGTCTGTAGCCGAAGCCGAAGCCAAAGAACCGAATATCGAAATCTCGCCACAAACCAAAGCGAAAAAAAGCGAGGCGGCTCAATTTAGCTCTCTAATCACGCAGAGAGTTTGCACTGCAGAATTCCATTTGTTGTTTGTTGCCGTTGCTGTTGCTGTTGCTGTTGCCAACCTTAGAGCCTTGGCCGTCTCTGTCTCTGTGTCCGCGGAACCTGGTCTGGACAGGGTTCTTAGCTTTCGCTTATGTCCATGTGAGAGACGACAGTGTCCTGGAGTCCATATGTCCACATCTCCTTCTCCTTCTCCACCTCCTTCCCCGTCTTCATCAACTGCCTGTTAAAAACATTTCGCCGAAAATGTGTCTGGCACGTAAATGGCTCAGGTAACTTGCAGTTCTTCTAACCAGACAGCAGACAGTGCAACAAACACAAACACGACCAACAACAACAACAACAACAACAAACAACAATAACAACAAATACCATTGATCAATGGGCTTAGGTCGTCTTTGATACGTCCGCGATGGCGATGCTGTTGCTGATGCCAATTTTTGGTGTGCATTATTTTTGGGCTTTGCTTTCGCTTCGGCTTTTGGTGGATGTCCCATGGAATGCTGTGCCACCAGTTCTCTTCGTATGCTTCCATAAGGAGTTTTGCGGCACAACATCAACAAAACAGCAGTGCTAATGTCAAAGTCACACGTTCTCAACTCTGAGATGCCCTAACTAAGTTATCTAAAATATTTGTATAGATTTTTTCTATATTCGACATATATAAAATTTAAAAATTCTAGAATCTATTGGAAATTGAAATTTGTTAAGCCCATGTTTCAGAAATTGAATAGTATATAATTCGTTTTTTTTTAGATTTTTTAAACTACTATTTTAAATATTAAATTGTAAATTGCAGCACACTCAACGAGCTGAAGGCCTTAGCTGATATTGTTCTAAGTTCAAAGTTAGCTTAAGGTTTTAGACTATATGTATTTATTTATTTAAATAAACCAAACTAAGTAATTTATAGGATCATATGATCGGTTCTTTCTTTAGACTAGTCGGTCTTAAATAAAATAGATTTCTTATTAAAAAAAAAGAAGCAATCAGTAGCAACTTTAGCCTTATTTCTTAACTTTCATGCATAACAATTTTGGTAGCAAAAGTTCAGATGTCATCTATATACTTGTGAAAGAATATTAATAGTTTTCTCTTCAAATATAATATCATATATCATCTATATATCATATTAACTGCTCTTTTTTAAGACTATTTATTCACAAAGGAATGAATAAAAATTAGTTTGAATCTTTGGTTTTAAGGATATCAATTGGCCTGTCATGAAATTCGTTAGTTCTATCATTACAGTCTTTATATGAATTTATCTCAATCGAAGAATAATCACAATCCACTAAAGATCATTATCTCAACCTTATATACTCTACATTCCCTTTTGCAAACAGCGTATGAAATGTTCCTGGGAAAAAATGTTGCACAACTTTACTACCTGCCAGAGCCTTCCAGTAAGCGACGACAACGATCACATCCAATCTACAGCGCAGCCAGCACAGAAGAGCTGCCTCCTGCCCCGCCCCGCTCCGCCCTGTCCTGTCCTGTTCCTCACTCCTCACCCCGCTTAGATTCATTAAGTGAAAAATTTAAAGTCTCAAATTTTTTTCGTTCATTCGACTGCTGCTCAGTGATTTTTATGGGACGCGACTAAGTCTTGCGTGTCTCAATGGGCACAAGACGCACGAGCAGCTCCAACAGCGAAAAAAAATAAAAGAAAAAACAAAAAAAAATTAAAATAAAAAATAAAAAACAAAAAGGAACACATTAGTCCTGCAGCTTTATTACAAATTATGCGTCGCCTGCTTCCTCTCCTTCAAATTCTCAAAGGTTTTCAATCTTTTTTTTTTAGAATCCATAAAGTTGTGTGCACAAGTGTATGCGTGTGTGTGTTGTGGTGTGTGTGTGTCTGTGTGTGTGTATTAATGTGTGTGTTTGTGTTGAGAGGTGTGCTATATATGTAGATGTAGACCGCTTGCTGTCTGACTATCTGACTGGCAGTCGTTGCGACGGCGCCGATAAGCGACACACTCGCACACACACTCGCACACACACTCGCACACATGCTGAGAGCAGGCGCAAAAAAGGCGCACAGATTTTTGTAGGGGCAAAAATATGCAACGCAACTGGTTTATCAACTTGCATTTTGGCGCCAAAATTTCTGCAAATCTTTTTCAAGCCCTGCGCTTTGCACGCCCTTCGTGCCACACACACGCACATACTATACAAATATACATATTCCATACATATATTTATATATATATTTGTGGCATACCCTTTACGCATATAATTTTCGTTTTATTGGACAAAATTAATTGGGCGCCAAGATAGAGGCATTAAAAGCCACTTTAATTTGCGGACGCACGCACACACGCACACAACTCTTTGTGGCAGCTACAATGTGTCCCATTTACTAATGAATTTGTACTGCAAAAAAGCTAGAGTCCACCCACACTCAGAAAAAAAAGTATTCAAATCCAGTGGAAGTGTTCAAAGTCAGGGCCCGTTGATACTATATAAGAATTTCCCTTGACTTAAGAAGAGTAGTATGTCCTCCCAAACTGAGAAAAAAATGGTGAATTTTATACTCAAATCAAGTGAACAAAGTTATTGAATCCATTAGTTAAATTTCAAATTTCTTAAATATATATTTAGCTTTTATTGCTAAGTACTAAAATCAAAGTTGATATAATCTTAATCTAAGATATAATCTGCCTTGGAGAAATGGAATTTAAAACATAATTTTTCTTTGAGTGTAATTAGCGTGCACTGAGAGCGTGCCCAGCTTCCTGTCTGATTATTTGCGGTTAGCCATCAGCAAATTTGCAACAATGTTGCGCACATCACACGATTATGGATCGTTAAATAAATTGATATAGATGGGGTATATATGTATACATATATACAACAAAAACCACAGCGGTTTGCACTGGCTGTCAGTCAGTCAGCTAGAGCCAATCTAGCCGTTTGGACACCGTAGATCCTTTTTGGCCATTGTGCCAAAAAAGAAAAGAATAAAGAAAGATTCCTTTGTGCATTCACTTGCTTCCTGTGCATATCCTTGTGCAGCGTTCAGCAATAAAGAGATTTCCTTGCTGTTTCCTTTTATTTTGCGCACTCGGCCAATTAGTGGCCAGCGGTCACAAGGTGGTCCTTGCAGTCCTTGTACCTGTCTCTCTGCCGCAAAATCCAAACAAATTATGTGATTAACAAATATGAAAAAGATACGGCGAAAGGCGCTTTTGTTTGCGCAGCCAAAGAGAAAGAGAGTGAGAGAGAGAGAGGGAGAGAGGGAAAGAGAGAGGGGGTAGTGGAAGAGGAACTATGAAAAACTCTCAGCTTATCGGACAAAACGCGTTTTTTAACGCTTAAACAAGCGCCCATTTGATATTAGTTTACAACAGCCAGCAACAATCGCTGCTGATAGCCAGCGAGTTCTTTTTATAGTTTCTTTGGTTTCATTTGAAATGCAAGCAATGCCTGCCTTTTTGCCTTCCAGTCATCCCGTGGGAATAATAACAGCCCGAGCACTCAGCATTAACTCATGTTTAATATGCTTCCAACGTTCGCCGGCACTTCCGAAGCCTTTCTCTGAGTTATTTATGATGAGGTTGTTCTCGGATCGGATATTCGCCTCGCCAATGTTATCCAAGCGAATGTAATACATATTTCAGCTTCAGAGTTTTATTCAACAAGTTCGATTAAATAAGTTCATTTGAACCGTTTGTGGATGTTATTTAACAAGTTAATTTGAACTGTTTAATTTATTTATTATGTTTATTGAACTTGTTAGTTTGAACTATTTGAGTGTTCATTTCAACTGTTTGAATTTTATTTAACACATTCATTCGAGCCTCTCGGGAGTGTTATGTTAGAAGTGTGACCTTACAAGTTCATTTGAACTGTTGAAGAGTGATATTTAATCAGTTAATTTGAATTTTATTTTACAAGATGGATTCAACAAGTTCATTTGAACTGCTGAAAATTGTTTTTTTAACTGTTTAATAATGTCAAAAAATATCAAGTAAAATAAGTTCTTATATTATATATATTAAAAAAAGTAAAATTATAAATAAATGTCATATATTAAATAATCATATATATTAAATAATAGCACGCACCAAAATTGCGATAAAATTACCTGCCGATTAGCTGTCAATACTTAACTACAACTCAAAACATTAAAATCAGTTCACTTCTCAAGTGGAATCATTAAAAAGAAGCCAACATTATATTTAAGACTCATTAGATAAGACATTAGATAATGCAGTCATAAACCACAGATAACCTTGCAGTCAAGATAACTTTACATCCCCTCCCCGTTTCCCGTATTTAACGCTAAGCGCACAGCTAAAAATAAAAAGGAGCAAATCAAATGCTTTGAACGCCAACGCAACGATGGAAAATGGAAGATTGGAATGAGGAATGGCTGTGAGTTGTGTGCCGAGAGCGATACATAGAAAAGATGCTGGACAAGTTTGGAGAACAACTCCCCACACACAAGCACAAATACACACACTCATACCAAGGCAGTGATAGATACATGGAAAACTTGTATTTTGCCGCGCAAGCCAAAAGGTCAATGCATTTAGTTAATGCACTACAACTGCATGTGAGCATATGTGTGTGTGTGTGTTTGTGTTTGTTTGTTGGAGCTGCAGCCCCCACACAGATGCGACAACGATATAAATACAAGCCGAGAGTCTCCGCCAGCTTCAGCCAGAAAAAAAAGAGCCCCCTCTCAGCGTGCATCTAAGGTTCAAGCAACTCTACATACAAGGCTGACTAGAAGAGCTGTGGAGACTTGTATGTGGACAACAGCATCCATAATATACATGCACACATGTAGATGTGATCGGCGGCTGCCTTCTATTTTGTAACGGACAGTTGAGAAAGCAGGCTGGAAGCGTGGAAAGTCCATGAAGCAATTTAAACTAATTAATGCAGACTTAAATGAAGGCTGACGATAGTTAAATACGCTTGCTGGAGCTATGGCAATTGTGAATATAATGCTTATAATAATATATATAATATATAATAATATCATATAGTATAACTGATCTAGATCTATCGTATAAATGTAATAGTATTTATAGCAGACAATTTTGTTATTTTATAATTAAAAGTTTTGGTCTGTTTATTAAAAACAAAAACTAACTGGAAGTTAACGATTCTTTAATTTAGCAGTAGGATAAAAATCTACTTGTTAGAAAAGTTTTTCATTGAAGAACTTAATTTTCAACAAAAGAACGTATTGAAGACATCAACTTGTTATTAATTTTATTATCGGCATTATTTTTATTATAATTATTTATTATTATTATATTATTGTTATATTAATATTATTATTTTATTTTTTCCAAATGCCATTTCAAACGGCAAAAGTCATCTTATGTCCAGTGAGTGACATTTAACACGACCAAATTATGGCAACCGCTGTCAGTGTATAAAAAGTAAACATTTAAGCGTTGGACCTCCACGCGTCCAGTTGGCAACCCTTTTCTGGCCGTCTGTCTGAAATGCCGCCAATATTGTTGTCAACACAAATAAACATCATCATCTGATTATGAACCCAGTTGGAGCCCCAGTTGGCTTCTAGGGTTTGTTACCTAAAAAAAGATTAAAAATAAATTAAAAGCAAAAAAAATGCGCTTAGAATATTCCCACGGCAACTACAGACGCCGACGTTTGTTGCTACACTAAAAAAAAAATTTGAGAAATGAAAAAGAAGAAAAAACAGAAGAAATACAGGCAAATCCCAACTGAAGCAACATCTATAAACGCCGATTGGCAAATATTTAATTATGCTGCGTAAACTTTAAACGACTTGACAATTTCACACTCGCATGTGAAGATCACTAGGCAGCTATACCCCTCTCTCTCGATCTCTGTGTGTGTGCTGCTCTATGGATCGGTAATTGTTGTTTTATGATCTTTAAATATACTCTATCTCTCTCTCGCTTCTCTTCGTCTGCTGCGCTGCTCGACTTGTTGGCTTTGCGTGGACGTTGAGCCCTTGGTCCATGCAGCGTATCATTCCACTCCATTCCAATTTAGCGCTCTTTTTCGTTTTTTGTGTTCTGCAACAAAGTAAGAGCCAACAACAACAACAAGCACAATCTTCAGCCTCAGCTTCAGTTCCTTTTGCATGTGTGTGTGTGCTGTCGATTTGTCTTTTTTTTCCATATTTTTTGCATATTCAAAATAACCTGGCACATATGACTGACGGACGCTGAGCACTGCTCTGTTTCCGTTCGTCAGCTGGTTTCTCGGCTTGGGGTAAATTCCAGTGATGCTTTCGTGGAACGCACTTAGACAAGAACAACAACAACAACAAACAAATTGTTGTTTAACTGGAAAAAGGCTTGCAAAACAGTTTTTTTTTTTTGGTTTTTATTGTGTTCTGTTTCACACTTTAGCTGGCGCTATTCCTGCTCCTGCCAGCCCCCCTATCCCCCAGCTTTTTTCCGTTTCCCTCAATTGACGAATTCATTTCCCATTTCTGTTTATTTTCGTTAGCTTAAAAAGCCAGACACACAAATACATGAATACATACATGCAGATGTATGTGATGCTTGGGTGGCCTCGTGAGCTTTTTTCAAGTATTGCTGATAAGTAGAAGATTGTTACTCATTTATTCTACGAATTGCCTTTATCAGAGTGGGAGCTATGATCAATAATTATTATTAAATTCGAAAGCACTTTTTGTGTTTCTTCTGATTTCCCTTAGGAAATGTCCATGCTAAATTTATACTTATTTTTATTATTTATATTTATGTTAAGAGCTGACCATGAATCTAAATCTAAGTCATCCAAGTAGGATTTCTGTAGTTATGAAAATGATACTGATACTACTCAAATATAAAAATTGTATTATGTTCTATCAAATAAAAAAAAGGTACAGTGTGATATTAAGCAAATTCTAAAAAGTAAAAATCGAATACCAAAATTCTTAAAATTTGGTTTTTATTTTAATTTAGTTTATTTTTAAATTTATTTGTATTAACTTCTCAAGTAATATATAAATGAATAAATACAAAAACCATATACAAGAGACTTAGATGCAAAATAATTGCTTAAAATATATTTGTATTTTTTTATCAGCTTGTTTTTGTATGATATAGATAGGTATATATATATATATATATATCAAACATTGGTAATCATAAAGGATATCATTTCGAAATTTATATTAAAAGCGATTAAGCTGCACAGTTTGAATATGTGTGAAAAGCAGTCAGTTAAATCAGCCGGAAAATATCTTCTAGTATACTTCTTAAGGCAAGCTATAAAAAATTGATTATTATATAGTATTGTAACTAGAGCTTGAACAAATAAATATATAGCTAATTTGTATAGATAAATGTGAATTGTAAAATTAATTGGCTATATAAAAAAGAGCATTCCAGTTCAGCACTTAAAACCTTCACATTTATGAGATGAACAGTCTGTGTAATTGAGTTCAACTAAGTTTTGTGTAGTTAAAAAGTAATCCTCTTGGAATATATGTACATGTGCATACTTGCCGGCCTGCTTAATGGCTATCATAATATCCAATTAACACTGTCTCAAAGGTCGTGGGTTGAGCTAAGCCCTACCGTTTCCATATCAGTATCAGTATATAGCACCATATGACATTCAGGCATATCGAACAATCTTTGTTCATACAAAATAAACTACTATATATACATATATACTTATACATATGCGTCTGTGTGTTTGTGTGTGTAACTGCATCGCACACGTAGTAAGTACATAGAGGCCGTCTCCATCCATCTGTATCTTTAAGTACACTCGAAAGTCACGAAGCATTACAGATGCAAACAAGCTGAATGAACGCCGCAAAATACATAAATACAAAGTGCCTACAGTTTGTTTTCATTTAAATTGAAATTGAAGTCTTCGCACAGAGCCCCAACCAACTCCAACCGAGTCCGACTTCGACTCCAGTCAAGAGTGGGCGACCCTTCTCCAAAGGGGGTAGGTGGAAGGGCAGTGTCATTGAGAAGACGCCAGTGCCAAGTCAAGACGCAGACTCATTGCAAACACGAACTTCTCCACAGATCTCAGTCGAGGAGACGACACACACAAAAAGTCCGACGAGTGGCCGATTTTCATTGTTTTGTTTCGCTGTAATTCTCGCGCTTTGAAAATTGCATTACACACAAAGCATTCAGCAAAATAATAAGAACAAACAGAACTTTGGCGTTTATCAGCCGACTGCTTATATACCCAGTAATCAATGCAGATTCCACGTATAGATTGCATTTTTTTGGGGAATGGACAAATAAGTTTTGCCAGCTCTCTAGCGCCCTTCATGAAATTTTATCAGCTACTTTTAAAAGCCTTTCGAAGGTCTTTGCCACAACTCATATTTAAAATGCTCGCCTGGAACTCAAACTTATTAACTCGACCCTTAAGAGAATTTGCCATATATTTCTATTACAAAAAAATACAAAAAAAAAAGATATATATATATATTTATATGTTTATATTTATTATATTTATTAAATTTTTATATTTTCTAAATAAATATCCCATTTGAAAATCATCACATTTTCTTCAGATCTATTTCATATCTTAATAATATTGAAATTTATTTTTCCCACTGAAACAAGCTTATAATTTATGGTATTTACATAAAATATTAATTTAAAATCAGTTTCAATAAATTTATACTTAATATTTAATATGCTCAATTAGATATTCATTTAGTTTGACTTAATTGAATTTTCATATTTTAACATTCATGTCGTTCATGTCGTTAAGGTGTGCTTTTAGCTTCATTTTAAATTGTATTTTTAAATTTATATTATGAGTTTGTCTTCACACACGCACACCCAATCTTTTTTTCTTGCGGCAAGCATGCAAAGATTCCAATACTGAGCTGGACACACAGCTGTGTGCTGCAAGGGATTAGGTATGTGGAGCTGGGGGCATCGCATGATGCCAATGCACCTCCCATTCTCTCTCTCTCTCTCTCTCTCTCTTTATCTCTCTCTCTCTCTCTCTCTCTGTCATTCAGTCTGAGCAAAAAGCATTTTGCTGTCCAAAGTCAAAGTGCGTTTCGCACCAATTCGCGCCGCTGCTGCTGCTGATGTCGTTCTCCGTTCTCCGTTCTCCGGCCCCGATAATCATGGGCAATGATGGGCTCTGAATCGGGTCTCGTATGGCAGTAATGATGCTGCCCCGCTTCGCTCATAATTATAATGACGCTCCGGCACCGGCAACATTGCTGCTGCATCTGCCCCAAAGGCCTGCAGCATCGTGAGTGGCTGCCACAACTGTGAGGGACGGACTCCAAGGCTTTTTGGTCTCTTTGATGAAGCAATGGAATTTCTTTAGCGCTTTGCAAATAACAAGCAATTGTCGTTGTCAATGTTCATTTCCGTTTAGCTCCCTCCACGCCCAGTACCCCCTCCCGCTCCCCGCCGCCCATCGAATGCTGAGTCTGAGTCTGTTGCAGTGCGTGTTAGGTTCTCAGCTTCTTCTCAAACAACTTGCTCATTATACCCTGTAACCAACTAACGATTGAAGCCGTAAAGTATATATATTTTTGATCAGCATTACTAACCGAGTTGATATAGCTATGTCCATTTTATTAGACTTTTCACCTGGGTCACTTAGAATTCGTTGTCTGATCGAATCGGAAAATAAAGTTGATGTAAATAAGTTCAAGTTGTTGAATTGAGTAAGGCATAGACATATATCTGATCCTTTAAAATGTAATATAACTACGCATATGTCGAATATTCAGTTCGTTTGAAAAAACTTAAAAATCATAATAATATTTTGAATCCGAACTACCATTTAGTAATCAGCCGATTAAGTCCAGTCTGCGTCCAGTATGTAGTCTTCGATATGCCTAATTTAATAGTTTTTTAGTATTATTTGTAAAGAGATAAACTTTCTATATATGCTCAGGGGTATCTTCCCGTCGATCACACTCGACTAGCGTACACTTACGTGTCTTTGAGGGCATTTGCCATGCTTTTTGAGTGATTTTTTGCCGCTTAGTCCCGTAAAGTTATTTGCTAATGAGTACTAATTGAGTTTGAAATGCCTCTAAATGGCCAAAATGCATGCAATTATTTTTTAGTTTTTTGTTGTTTTTGTTTTTGTTTTTTGAGCACCGTTATTTCTTTCATTGCTTTCATTTAGCCGGCCGCACGCATTTCTGTAAATGAAATTTAACAAAAATAAAGCCGCATTACATTGATATATAGGTGTGTGTGTGTGTGCGTGTGTGTATGTGTGTGTCTGTACTTCACAGCTCAAAGCGGCAGCTGTCATTCACTTGGCTTGAAATAAGTGACTGTTGATGGGAAGAGCTCCCCAATTGCTGAAAAGAAGAAAACAAACCACAGGCGCTGACAAAACTGCCACAATTTGTTACAACGCCTCCGCAACCCGCACTCTCTCCCGCTCTCTATAAATAGATCAAAAGATGCTCAGGGGAGTTGAGGAGTGGAAAACCACTTCCGGCTGTGGCGCGTGCTGAAAACACCAAATCCCGAAAAACTTGAAATGAAAATCAAACTAATTTTTTGGTAATTACAGTCAACGACCGCCCCAAAAATAAACACTTGGAAAAATCAAAAACATAAAAAAGAAAAAAACCAGATATAGCAGCAGATATACAAATACAAAAATAGAGCTCAACTCGGCCGACGTCTTATTGTCATTCAGCGGCGGCTTTTCATAAATTATTAAACTTTAATGACGTCACTGACATTTATGGCCACGCCGAAAGTTGGCAAAATAGGTCAAGAAGCCGTTAAATGACGACGCAGCCTCCGTAGCTTGCCCGAGGGGCTAATCCGCGTAAATCACAAATGAAAATAAAAATGTCCAAAATAAGTGTCCACAAAGAGGGCACACACACAAATAAGGCTTGTCCGCGGGCCACTCCAGTTGAAAGAGATCCTTAGTTTGATCCTGATGCTGAGCTGATTTCAAATGCAAATGATGCTGCTTTCCTCATGGCTATTTGATTGCATTGTGTGTCCGGGCTAAACGCGAATGTCCTGCCTGTCCATTGCATCCTTTGTGCACGGTCATTAGCCGCATCCGTGACCGTGACCCGCGCTCACAGATGCTGCACAAGATGCTGCTGCTGCTGCCACAACATCTTTTCCAGCTAGACAAGAAAAAAAAAAAAACTTCATTCATTGCAACCCCTTTCAAGGGGCAATCAAAATGTTGCCAATCGGGAATGGGACATGTCGTGGTCCAGTTTCCTCCCATCCTGCATGTAAATTAGTGTTTAACCCTTTTCTATTTTATTTTATATATATGTATATATCTTTTTTTGGTTCGTAGCCAACCCAACCCCGTTGATCATTACGCTTTGTGCATTTTCCTGCGCTTTTTTAAGTGTTTTGTCCCGGAAAAGCGACAGCTTCAATTTGCATTCAGCTTGAGGAAGATGAGGAAAAGTGTCTTAAGCTGCTTTATGGGAATTACGCGCACATTTACATGCGCATGTCAAACGTTGGCCAGAAACCGGGTCAAAGGTCGCTGCAGCTTTCAAAGCATCAACGAAAGTTGTCTCAACTTTTTGATGTTAAAGGCGGGATGCTTCCATTGTGTGATGTCCCAAAAAGGGGCTGCCTTTTTTGGGCACAAAAACACAATCGTTTGTCAAAAAAAAAAAAGTGTAATAATAAAAAGGAAGAACTATAAAAGTGAAACAAATATAGATTGTTAGCTTAGCGGGGATAACGGTTTGACGGTTTTGTTTTCTCGGCCTCAACAATGACGAGCGTGTGAGCAGCGACAAATGGCAAATGTTTACGACTTTTCTTCTTTCCTTTTTTGTGATACTATCTCCAAATTTACGACACTGAAATGGAAATTAAAAATAATGGGAATAAATGTCACACTGCTGAGCAGTGAGCTAAATTAGCTTGATTGGGCTGCCGGCTTTAAATCCAGTTCTTATAAGATTCCAAAAATTATTGGGTGTAGTTCAAGTTTCGACTATTAGGAATTTTTATTCCTAGTGAATTTTTATTTCTTCATTTAATTATTTATTCCTTAATTTATAAATTTATTGATTTATTTCTTAAAGAGAAATTTAAAATGTATTTCTTAATTCAGTATTCGGATATCTTAGGATGTTAGAATTCACAGAATCCGCACCTAGAAAACAATTTATTGTTTTGGTGAAAATCATTGCAAATTTAATTTTTTTTATTTATTTGATTATTTATTTATTTATAAATATTTATAGTTATTTATTTATACAAGGGAAAGTAAAAATTAATTACTTAATTTAGGATTTCTAATAGAATTCATTGCTAAGGGAATCTTTTCTGTTTTAGTGTTATTCCTAGTGGATTTTTGTATTAAATCAATTATTTATTTAAATTATAATTATAATTTGAAGATGAAATTCCGCTTTCTCAATTTAGTTATTAAATACAAAATTTCACCTTTTATCTGCGCATTTTATGTACTACTATTTATGTGTGCAAAGCTAAAAATATTTTGTCTTTCAGAACCAGCAAGCTTAGCTCGTTTTAATGGACGTCTCGAAAATCAATAAAATTAAACAACTCGTATAAATCAATTAAGACAATTCCTGCACTGACCCACTCAAACACTACCCCCATAGAAAAACAAAGTATTTCTGATCTAAGGAGCAAGTCTTTAATGTGTGTTTCTCATGCTTATTGTTGGGCTGATGTTTCAATTAGCCAATCCCTTTGTGCCTTGAGCCCAAACGCTGTTGATGAGCTCACAAGCAGCCCACTTTGAGTACGGCTCCCTTCATTTTCGTTACGCCCGCTTCTTGCCGCGCCGTCCCAAAAACCCAGCACAATATGAGTCTACTCAAAGATCTTAATCATAAAACGCGTACAGCACTCGTCTCAAAAAAAAAACCGACACCCCAACAATTTGAACAAACATAAAGAACTTTATATGCATACACACACACATATTTATATCCATAATTGTACTTGTGTAAAACCCCCAGGCGCCTGGTGCGCAGCGCCGCATAGACTGCAAGCTAATTACACTAAATCATTGAGAAACAAATTTAAATATAAAAAAAAAGGAAAATAACGAACAAAATACGAAATCTATTAAATGCTCCAGCATAAATTTCAATTTATGACGCCTATGAAAATAAAATCATAGAATATAGAGCAAAATGAGGCCACAGACTGTGCGAGTCACGCAAAGAGTACAATGAACCCCCCACTGAACCATCTCCACTAACTCATGTGAAATGGAAATAGAACTGCGTACCGAGCTTACCCCCACATGTACAGAAACAAAACCCAATACAACAAAGAAGAAGAGCAGCTCAGTGATGAAGTTGTCAAAGGGGAGCACAACACAAAACTTTTGGGAAACATGCATAAATGTGAGCAGCACTTGAGAAATCCGATAGCTCTATGAGTACTTAAGATCCACGAGCTTCATGTTTGTTGGCATTCTAATTGTTTTCGTTGCCACAGCCTCCCTCGTCTTTATATATATATATATATATATATATATATTTATTTTTTGTACTTCTGTCTATCGATTATATTATAGGGGTAGGCAAAAAATAAATCTACTCGTACTCTATTATTTATGAGCTGCTAGAAATGGGTTAGCGGCACGTAATATAGCGACACGCACTTCCGTTGATTAATCACAACCCGCTATTGTCTATACACTTAGAAAACAACTTACGAAAGTTATCAATAAAATTTCAAAATCCAATTTCAATAGCGTAATCAATTTAAAAAAAAAACTTCATAAAATTCTATTAAAATAAAATAAAATTTAAATTTAAATTTGAAATTACAAATTTAATCATATTAAAATTAAAAGTGAATAACTAAATTGAAACGAACAAACATTAAATAAAGAATATAATATATCAGAAAGTACTTAAATTAAAAATGGTCAATTTATCTATTTTATTTATTTATTCAATTTAATATTTAAATGATTAGTTGAAATTATTGAAAAAAAAATAAAAGTTAGCATAAGAGAGATATAAATAGCGAAAGATAATATAAAGAACAAATAGTTAAATTTCTGAAACTATGGAATACAAAAAAATATCAACAGTTAAGAAGAAAACGGCTGGAACTAAATTTTGAACAGTGTTTTTCTCTGAGTGTATGTATTAGAGCTGCGCACTTTCTTCCCAGGCAACAAGTGATATCTCCACATGGTTTTAATTGCGTTTTAAGGATGTGTCTCTCTGAACTGAAGTGTCAGCACAGGTGGCTAATGTACTATATACTATGGTGCAGCAACTAGTACCAACAGATGCATCCAATCC
Organism: Drosophila paracracens; assembly: GCA_035044025.1. Classification (NCBI taxonomy): domain Eukaryota; kingdom Metazoa; phylum Arthropoda; class Insecta; order Diptera; family Drosophilidae; genus Drosophila; species Drosophila paracracens. The sequence continues at coordinate 3,174,035 of JAWNMN010000435.1, read as the reverse complement.
AAACTAGTTTCCCTTTTCTTTGGAACGACTATGCAAATGGTGTTGAGCCGGCAAACTGATGGGTTGAGTTTTGCGCCGCTTTAAGCATGGCTCATAAAGTATTGTAAAATATTCATTAATTTCGGGCTGGGTGTGTGTTTTTCCCAAACGCGCACGTATTCAAATGAGATTTTTCCAAGCGATTTTTCGCACTCGACGCCTCTGCGTAGCGCCTGATAAGGGTATCACCACTAATTATTATGCAGCGTTCTTCTTATTTCTTTTTTTGTGCCAAGGCGTCAAGTAAAAAATGCAACCGACCCAAACCAAAACCCGACCCGACCCCTACCAGAGCTCTGGGGTGACGGCAAAAAAAAAAGATGAGAAGAAAAAAAAATGCTAGTGACGCGGCGTGTGAAATCTTTTGGTTTACTTAGCTACTCAGTGCCAGCGCCGGCTGGCTTTAGATGGTGCTATTTCTGGCGAGGACCAAGATCATCATCGAGCAGGCGACAGCCAGTGTGGCAGAGGCAGACGCAGACGCAGAGACAGAGGCAGAGGCAGAGTGTCGCTGTCAAGGGGTGGTGCCGGGTGGCCTGGGTGAGTGACTGACTGCGCCAGGTTGTGCGTGCGTGTGTGTGTTGTGTGTGTTTGCGGTGTTTGTATTTCTCAACTCTTTGCTAGCTTTTATGTTTTCGTTTGGATTGCAGCCGCCTCGTTGCATTCACAATTTGTAGTTTGGGTTTGCTTTGCGTTGGGTTGGATTGGGTTGGGTTGGGTTTTTTTTGGGGTATCATGATCATGACGTTGCACACAATAACACAAACAACAAACACAACACCAACAAAGCGCACTGGAAAAACAAGCAAATGATGAAGCAAACTTATTTTTTTTTTTTTGTTTTTGACATTCATTGTAAGTTTTTCTGAAGATCTCTTGGGGTTGTATTTTTTCTTCTTTTTGGCAGTAGTGCGCTTTATTACAAAACACTTGAAATTTTCAACATGAATTTACCCTTTTTTCTTATAATTTATAACATAATTTTGACTGCTTTTTTTTGTGTTTTTTTTTTTTTTTTGTGTCATTGTTGCACGGGACTATCAATGGCAAACGCCTGGGGCGGCAATTTTCTTTACAGCAGAGTTGTAAGAGACAACAAAAAACCAACGTCTGGGCTGGAAAATGTTTTGTTCCCAATGGGATAAAAATTAGCTTAACAAAATGCTTTATTTGGATGGCAAAAGCGTGTTATACAGCAAAAAGTCTTTAATGAAAAAAATGTGAAGAAAATGTGTGATTTTTTTGGTATTATATTTGAATTTGAATGTGTTTTTCAAATGCCTGGGGCAACAAAGAAAGTCGATGAAAAAAAAAGAGCTTATAACACTCAATTTAAGATTGGTTTTAAATAATTTTAATTTTAATGCGTAATATAAATAAAAATTTTAGTTTTTTAAAGTAATAATGAGCAGGGGATGGCAGGCAGCGAAGAGACAGCGGCGTCACAGTGCGAAAAATCGAACAGCCAAATGCGAACAACAACAGCTGCAGATAAAGATAAAGAGGCAGATACAGATAATGATCAGGATAAGAATAATGATAAGGATAGAAACAAGGAGCTGTCGACGAAGGAGGCATATTTTGGCATCACGCCCATCACGCCACAATTTGCATTCCAGGCGCAACGGGAACCGGTGAGTGCTTTTCTCTATCCGGCAGACGTGCCCTCGTTGCTAAGATCGATGATGCGAACTTTTGCCAAGAATCTGGACATCACGCTGCTCGGTCCCATCCGTGTCCCGATGATCTTACTCAAGAATAATCGCACTGCTTACGATATATTCACTAAGACAATTGTTGTCGAGGCCAATCCCAGTCCGCATCCTGCTCAACGACCACATCAGCAGTAGTCCGCAGAGCACATAGCATAGATAGTCCCTAAGATATATACCCAAAACGCGAAGATTTAGATATTATGTAGCAAGATGTCCCTCCACAAGTATATTTGTTGACTCAAACCCACAGCAAGCCCTCGATCAACCCCACAAAGCGCAGCTCATTAAAATCCTCATTCAAGCAAAAGAAGCGCCTCAAATTCAAATTGTAAATTGCGAGGCAGACAAATCGAAGACGAGATCAAGAAACGCAATAAATTATTATTTCCCAAAGGTATGCGAAAATCCAGGCAAATTCAACGCAATTCAAATGAAAATGCCTAATGAAGGCAAATGCAAAGCGAAGGGTGCCAACAATCGATGGGAAATCGAAGGCGAAGGTTGCGAAAATGCACCCCATAAAAATCTTAAGCAAAAAGACTGACTGAGGAGGTTGAGGTTGAGTTATGGCGGGTTTGGCATTACGTGAACGGTATGCGAAATCATCCACATTGTTGTTGTTGTTGTAGTTGTAATTCCTGCCACTGCATCAGCTTCAAGCAAATTGCAAAATTTGTGACGCATTCAGGCAACGTTCCCCTTTCAAGGAGCGCATGGGAATAGCGGCTCGACATTAACCGTAATGTATGTTCAATAAATATTTGGTAATTAAATAAATAGCTAGCTGTAGGAGAAAACTGTAGCAGCTGTGCAGCTTTTTCCACTTTTTTTTTTTCTTGGGCGCATGCGCGATTTTTTGGAGAGAGGGAGAGTGTTACAATTTCACTTTTACTGCTTTCGTCGTGGGATTCCTAAGGGTTCTGCTGATTGGCATGGGAGCGTTTGTAGAAGCGCACTGATATGGCTAGGGTTTTAGTTTAGGGGATAGTTGTCTTCAAGTTTGAGCGATCGTGTGACGAATGAGTAAGTTATGTGAGACTTGAGACGGTACGGTACGGTACGGTACGGTTTCTTAAAGTAAGTGATCCGACGAGCTGGATAATGGTCATCTTAATAGGCTTACAAATTTCAACTATTCGTTCTCAGATGTGCAGCCAATTCAAGACAAATTATATTTTTTAATGACAACAACAAAAAAAGTATAAGGCACTTTCCAAAAATGAGTTCTCTAATTCAAAAACTTAAAGAAAAAAGTTTAAATATTAAGCGCATTTGTTTTCTATGTATCCATCCTCCTTTTTAGTATTTGTGAGTTTTACTATTTGTCAAGTTGAAAAATATGTTACATTATATTAAGCATATATGCCCTTAAAAAATTTAAGTATAATTTCTCTTTAAGTATTTCCTAAAGGAAATAAATATAACTGTTGTTTAAGTTGATCTTTTGTTTTGAATAAATATGAATAATTAATTTTTATTTGGTTTGAAGTAAGCTTTAGAATGAAATAAATCATTCTTAATATTAAAGTTAATCTTTTATATTGAATACATACCAAGTAGAACAAACCCATTGCATAATAATACTTATTTCATATATAGGACGCAATTTTTTCTTATCAAAAGGAAAGTTGCACAATGCACTTAAGTTTTAGCCATAAATGGGGCGTTGCCCTCCGTTTCCATTCAAGCCGAATTAATGCCGCTGTCAGTGACACTGAAAGGTAATCAGACAAAAAAAAAAGAAACCAAGTCTTTTGCGTAGTCTTAGTGTTCAAATGCACGTTTATCACATGCGAATCGACAGTGTTAACCTCCGCCTCTCCCCTGCACTGCACAAAGCTGCCGTGCCACGCCCATTTTGACATTCGCTGGCATCTCCTGTGACTTTTTCCAATTTTAGCACAATTACCTTACAATCGATGCTTTCTCCGCAAATCAATTGCAGAAAAACACAAACACAAACCCCATGACACATTGCACAGCAAACCAAACCTGAAGGAACCTTACCTTACCTTACCTTACCCTACCCTACCTTACCCTACCTTATCCAACCTTACTCAACCTTGCCACACCCGGAGCTGCACACGCAAAAGGGGTAGAGTATAGTCTGGGCAAGTAGTAGGGTAAAAACCAAAAGACGTTTGCAACAAATCTCTTCCTCTAGGCACAAAACTACATCCATTTATGTATGTATGCATGAATAAGTACATTTTTTGGAACGGGTATAGGAAGTACAAGAAATAAAAAATGTGGAGTAGGGGGAAACCAAAGGGATTTAATTGCATTTTTTAGCGCGCGCGCTCTTTGCGAAAAATTTCAGCTGTGCCTCAGCTGGTTCAACTCAACTCGACTCGGATTGATAGGGTGCCGTGATCGGGTTTATGTTCAGATTCAGGTTCGGGTTCGGGTTTGGGTTTGGTCGATTTCCAGGTCGATCAATCGATCGATTGGCAACTACTGCGTCGCAACAGTTAGCAACGCTTGGCTGGTCGCCTCAACCTCAGCCACATCTTGAGATCTGTTGCTCATCATTGTCATGTTAATGTTGCGAAATGTGAATTTGATTGCCTCCTGCCGTAGATCAATAAACACACTAATGAGCTAAAGGGTTGATCCTCAACCCAATTCGATTTTTCGCAAAAGCCCATTTGCATTTCCCAGCGAGCGAATTTTCATTATCGAGTTTACATTTTCCGTTTCGTTGGCGCTGAATGCCGCGTGTGCCATGAATTTTCTCGATGGTACTCTCGGTAGTGCTCTAAGTTCCGGGGATCCCGTTGTGAAAGCTACTCTCCCAAACGTCCTTTCACATTCAAATGTGGCTCATGTAGTGCACAAAATGCCCTTAAGGCGTTTTAAGTTGCTTACTTGGTAGCAGTTAATTGGTTTGAAGTTTTACGCCGATTTGCATTTTCAATTTGAATTGTGCTCATGGAAATTTCCTAATCGATTCCGACAGCCAACGGATGCTTTGATTAGGCAAGTTCATTGTTTAGCTTCAAAAGTGTTGGCAAGTTGGCGGGTGACTTTTCTTCTTCTTTTTTTTTTGGCTTATTAGGGGCGGCTTCAACAATGACAAACAGATTTGGGGACAAGTATTAACCTGCTGGGCTTGACTTTGTGTATGCTGTTTACATTATAATAGGTTCAAATTTGTGTAAAGAACTTGCTTGTATTCAGAGTAATTTTGTACTCGGAGACTATGGAAGTAGTAAACATAAAGCTTGGTATGTTGGTTCTCATATTTTATACAAAGACTAAATATTATTTTTTGATTTATTAACGAACAGCACTAAAGACTTCACTAATTTAAAGAAATGTTGAGATGTTGTCAAATTTGGGATGGAGGCTCTAAACAAATTCAAAAACAAAGAAGATACTTTTGACTTGATACAAATCAGTTAACTATCTTGTGCTTAAGACCACCTTTAGAAGGCTTAAGTTTACTTCGTGCAAATGTGCCTAAAAATTCGTTGAACTTTTGCTGCCTTGTAAGGAAAAAAATGAAAATCGATTTTCTGATTTATGCAACAAATGCTGATGTTGTCGCTGTTGGAAACAAATATTGTCGAAGTCCAAAAATCAAAAGTTTTAATACAAAAAAAAAAAGTTTGCCGATCTTTTTGTAGATTTCAGAATATAATCGAATAATAAACTCAGTCCGTCTAAATATCATGAACAGAGGGTTAACTACTACATTCTCAGTAAGTAAGCTCAAACTCTTAATGAAGTTGAAGGATATTTTCAAACTAATTCGCGCCTTGACACTGCTCCTAACCACACACTAATTGATGTCCTGCCCGGCTAAGCCGTCTGCTCCAAAGACAAATAGCAGGCCTGCAAAGAGTTTGGCAGCTTGCTGAAACCCCACGAACAATGCCAAAATAATTAGCTGCTATTGATAGCCAATGGTCATCAATGCCAGGCATCCTTCGGGGCGTGACACGTCACAATATGTGCACAGACGCCCCTGCAAATCTTCAGCACGAAGAAAGTCAAACCGGGGAGAAAAAAGTCAGTCGCAAATGTTACAAATGATATTTTGTAGCGCACGGGCCACAAGGACTCCCTAGATTATCAATGACAGGCAGCCGGCGCTGTGGCAGCTTCATAATTTTCAACACAAGCAACAACAACAATTTGCAGAGTGCAGCAAAGAAATGCAGCAGCAGCTGCGATTAGGGAACTCAAGAAAGTCGCAGCACAGTCTGAGGTTGCTGCCCCCCAAGGAAACGCGCCCGAGACCTCGACAATTTATTGATAGCGTCCTGTGAGTGTGTGTGTGTGCAGGCATGACTGAATGTGTGTGCGAGTGTGTGTGTGTGTGTAAAGCGCACTTTTTTGCACACACACACACACATTGGCATATTGAGCCATTCTTGCACTTTTTGACTGCTTATCATTTTGCTTGTTGCTCAACTTTGGTTTTTATTTCCTCTTTTTTTTAAAGATTTTTTCGAGATTTTTGCATTTGCGCGCATTTCTACATTCCAAAAAGCACCACCGGCTGCTGCTGCTGCTGCTGCTGCTCCGACTGCTTTGGCATCACCTTCCTGGAGGATGAGGACGTCATCGTCACCCCAATTTAGTTGCTACCCATGGCCAACTTCCCATTATTCTCCCTGTTTGTGTTTTGTTGTATTGCCATTCACTTATCCTTCTCGCTTTGCTCGCCTTGCGCTGCCTGCCTGTTTTTCTTGCCTCCTTGCGTCCTTGCTGGCTTGCTTGCTTTTTTTTTTGTTTCTCCTTGTTGCCTCCTTGCGTGTGCATTTGCCGCATGTAGCTCGCGCCAAGAAAACGCATATGCCACCTCGATCGCCCATAAGTAATCCTGCTCCTTGCCACAAACACACTCACACACACTGCCTCACACACACTGCCTCACACACAGTTGCATGCAATCGCATTTGAAATGAAGCAAAAATTTAATGAAACGTGGCGAGTAGCAGGAAAAACTCTCCAAGTCTGAGCTGCCATTAAGCAGCTGCCTGGCTGGCCAAAGGAGGGTTCAACTTTGTGCTCGAACGCTCGTATATGTACTAGAGTAAAGCACCACCAGCACCAGCAGCAGCACCACCACCACCACCCGATCGATAGACCAGCCGCCCGACTAATGCCAACGCACGGCTTCCACACACAACGAGAACAACATGCAACATGCAACATTGGAGTGCATTATTCTACGACACCCAAGTGCCGGCAGCAGACAGTTGCCGACATTCATGAGACATTGTCTTATATAAATAAACGGAAGAAGACACGTCGTGACAATGACCCCAATGTTATTAATATGGCTGTTGAGCTCCTCGAGTTCCGTTAGAGGGAGGCACTCGCATCTTATCATATCAAATGTATATATACATATATATATGCCTCGTATATGTGGGGCACATAGATTTCTATCCAAGCTGCTATCTTGAGCAAATGAAAAACAAACAGTTCGTTGAACTTCCTTAGCATGTGCCATATATATCGATCAGCTTGTAGGCAATAAAAGGGGTAGATAGCCACATAGACGACTAGGCTTTAACAAATATTACGGGATTAGTAAATAAGCCCAAATGTAAATAAGAAGCTTAAGATTCCTTTAACTAGCCTTCAGAAATTACTTCATGAGTGCAAGAACAGAACTGGTGCAAGAGTATGTGGCAAGTAAAGCAAACATGTCCAACCCCAAAGAGCATATATATATATTCTTAATCTACATCAACAGCCAAGTTAAGTCCGTCTGCCTTTCTAGAGAACTCAAATTTGGCATATAAGTATTTGTTTACCATATATAGCTCAAGTTAATTTTATTTGATTGATAACCGCAACTTTTTCATGAATATCGATAAAAGATATAATCTATTGATTTATTATATACCAATAAATATTATTGATTGACTATGAAAATATCATTAAGATTACATAAGTAGGATATGATTTTATTAAACTAAAAGTAAATTCATATTTAACAAACTATTATCAGACTAAGGGCTATATCCGAGTCCAGCTGTCTTGATTTGAGCATTCGAACTACTTTTTGAGTAGTTAAATTAAGTATTGCTTAAATAAATTTCTAAAGTTTCTATTATGTAAATTCAAGCAAATGTTTTTTTTGCCCCCAAACCAGCCAACTGCCAATGACTAATAATATTTATAGATGTTTTTTTCAATTCAGTTGCAAGTTCATTTACATATGAAATGCAAGTAAGTTATTTGCTGGACAATTTTCACCTTGAGTCCATTAAGTATTTATGAAATGAAGCTAAACATATTTTCAAATTAAAGTCAATTATGCAAAAAAAAAAAACTAAAGTTCAATCAGCAAATGGGGCAGCTTTTAAAGACCAACTTCAAATGGGGAGCTAAATAGCAACCCTTAATCCAGAACAGTTAATGAACTAAACACTGCACTTGGCAAGCCATATTGGTAAGCTATAAAATAATAATATTGGGGAGCATTGTGGCATTGTGGCACCCTTCTTCTCAGTGCACTTACCAAATTTGTCAGTCAGCGATAAGGTTTGTTGTTGTTGTTGTTGCCCCAAGCAGCCAAATGTGTCGCATTAAAACGGCACAAAATATGGGACAGATGTTTGCTGCTCTCTAGGTTTTTGGCTTGTGCCACAAATGCAAGTTGAAGGTGTCGAGAGTCAGAGGCATAGGCAGAGGCGGCGATGGTGGTGGTGGTGGTGGTTGTGGCAATAGCGCCGGCTGCTTGCAGCTAAAGACCTAGGCCAAAGAAATGGCCTCATTACATTTGCTGCAGCATTTAGCTTGGTTCGCTGTTACAGTTTTTCTTCAAGAAAAACCCCGCGCGCTTTGGCACGAGCTAAGGCATGATCAGCTGTAGACGAAGGGGATGAAAACTATACATATATATTTATATATATGTATATCCAGGTGGCAGCAGCGGCGGCGGCGTCTAGCAACTACCCCTAAGGCAAGGGCAGCGTCTTGAGTTCATAGTCGCATTGGAAATTGTGCAAAATCGATTACAATGATTGCATTTGGCGACAGGACGACAAACGGAAGAAGGAACAAGGAAGGGAGTCCCAATGCCACTGCTGTAAGTGTTGCGCTGCATGCAGCAGTCGCACAATGAATGTGCGCCGGAAGAATAATGGCATAAGCACTGCCAGCAGCAGCAGCCGCAGCAGCAGCAAGGGGATTCGAAGAGCGGCAGAGAGTACGGGGCCCGGTGTTGCACTGATTTGCTTTGTTGTCGCGCATTGTTGATTTCTTGATTTTGTTCTTCTTCAACAATTTTGCACACACAGCCTGCGACGCATTGCGCAATGATTGCAGCTCCTTGAATTAATGTCCCATTCTGGTCCTGGTAATTTATATGATTTTTGCCGGACATCTTTAGGGACGATGTCTCGTGCCGCCCCAGGCCCGGTGTGTCCAACAATGCTGCTGTGGTCAATCGCTTGCCGTGCTGTTGCACAAATTTGCCTATTGTCGCCAGCCAACCATCAAATGCTCCTCTCAATCTTAAAGCAGTCCTGCAGTCTGGCATCACAGCTGCACATCGAGTTTGTTTGGACTGGGGCAGTCGAGGTGGGCGCGAAAGGAAATCATATGAAAATTTGGATGCCAGCACTATCAAATATATAACAACTCTTTGAATTCATTATCACAAAAAAATCAGAGACGCTGTATAAAAATTGACTAACAAGTGACTAAAGTGGCTCTAAAGCACAAAAAAGGGTACAACAAAATCCTACTTACTTATTAAAAAATTAAGACTCTCTTCAAAGTAGTTGTTTTTTAAGTAAATGATTATCCGAAGGTTCAACAAAATGCAATGCCATAAGAAGTCTTATGGTTAAAATACTTCCTCTGGTAAGGAACTCAATTATACATAGAGATCTTAACTTTAAACCCTTTGCGGACATCATCAATTCTATTTCAGGCCACCATCTTATTCAACTTCCACACAACTCTAAGTCACATTGCAGTTAATATCAATTAATGGTTTTTGAAAATACCTCAAATATTATATATTATAACCGTTCTTTCATTTTCATTATTCTTATGATTTCATAGGTTGGCAAAAATCTTCCAAATCATCCTACCCAATATCGTTCGCTGAGCTAGAAAATTATGTTAAACAAGCAAACCATAAATTAGCCAATTTTCAAACCTTTGAAGAGTACCAAGCTGTACCCGAAAGAGAAACCACAACACGTGCGCAACTCTAACACAAAGCTTTCGCAGCTGCTGCTTTAGCTCGTGCCCCGTTTATATGATTTATGTCACCCATGTAATCAGGGATATTGTGCACTGATTAAGCTAGCGGGTCATTGACTGTGCCACAGGCAGCTGCGCCCGTACACAACAACAACGAGGAACAAGAACAACAAGCAGGAGCAGGAGCAGGAGCAGCATCACTCAAATGGGAACACCACCAAGCGGTATCATCAACGACAAAACTCGAATCAAAATCACCAGCATGAGGCGAGTGTTGAGTGCCGAGAGCCAGACAGCACCTGCCTGTTACAACTTACAGGGGCCCGTGCCACATATCCTGGGGGTTGTAAGCAGCGAAATATGCAACCACCCCAATAATGTAGCAGCTACCACCAGACTAGGCCAGCAGACACCAGCACCACCCTCTGGCTTTGGCTAACGGTGCAGCCGTTAGATTCACACACACGCAGGCGCATAAGCTAGCATATCCTGGGCGCAGGACAATGCTGGTTGCGCACTGTACTTGCCACGCCGTCGCATACATACAGGCTTATTCGACTAGCTGCCACGCCAATTAAACCATTTGCGGAAATGGCGTCCACTTGTTTTCATTCCGCTTCAAAAAGGGGGCGCTGAGCCACCCCTGCTGCACACTAATGCGCAGGATCTGAAGCGCACGTGCGACTGCGCCACACTTTCGCGTATTTCGATTGTAAAAGGATCTGCGCAAACACACACAAGCACACACTCAGAAAAATAATCGAATTGATTTTTAGAAGTTGACTTTTTGGCGATAAGGGTTCCTCAAAGTGAGGAAAGAAAATTTGTAAAATTGAAGATTTTTCAGGTGAGGTAAATGGTTTCCTTATATCTACAAATTATTTCTAAAAACAGGAAAAACTTTGTAATTTTTAGAACGATTTTCTTCGATTTTTTCTGAGTGTACACATAACACAAACACATACACACACCCTCTACCAAGGGCGCGTTGATGATATCCTGATGCCGGCATAACAATGCCAATGTTAATGCAAATACAATCGCATCCTTTCAATTTGAGAGGTCCTTTTGTAACGCTGTGCATTAACAATTTTTGCCAAATATTTCAAATACAACAAATGCGGGCGCCGTATTCAATGTTTGCCCCTCTCCTCCTCTCTCCCCTCGCTTTCTATCTTCCTTTCTAGCACGCTCGCTTTTCCCATTTGTATGGTAAACTGTTGAAAATTTGTATCCGGCACACGTGCCAAATGAAAGGATCTAGGATGTGCTACAATATTTTGGGCGTGAGGTGTATTTTCCATATTTGCATATGATTGAAGGTGTTATTTGAGTATTGTTGCTCAAGTTCCCTAGTGTAAGAAATAATACTTTTAGGCTATACATATATGAGGCTGGGGAAACATCTTAAATTGGAGAAGCAGGCAAGCAAAGCAATTCCTTTAAGAAATATAAATATATATATAAATACAAGTCGCCATATACCCTTTACTTCAGTCACTATATACTCTATCAGAATCTTAAATAAATTATGGAAAATAGGTCAACGACCTCTTTTCTTATTTTTCTTTATTTTCTTATTATTTACCTGACTCTGTTTGACTTCACTCCTTCCACTATTAAATGTTCTCTTCAAAAACACAATATTATAACATTAGATCGTTAGATAACATCAGTTCACGTATTTATGGATGTTTCTTCACATTCATAAAAAAAAGGGAACTAATCAGAAAGTATTCAACACCTTCTTCAGAATTGACCTGCGATTGTCCGACATCGTTTTCTATGAAACTATTCGGGATTTTTTGTAAGAAGAGGAGAAGTAAACCCTAAAGAAACTCAACGAATAACATTTACAGATCGCAATAAGTCGACTAGAATTATAATATTATTATTTCATCGAGATCCGACTACTATATCATATAACTCAACAGTTATGACTATATTAAAGAGTAATATTTGTGGGTAATCTTTGGCGTTCATTCCATTTTTACTTATAATTTCATAAGCTCCGATTTCTCAGAGCTTCATCGTAGATTCCCTCCTAGTTAGAGCCAATTTGTAGAGCTCTTATATAAGGCACTTTGGCAAAACACTCACTCAGCAGTTGGCTGCTGACTGCTGACTTATGGCCAGCCAGAGCTGAGTTGTCTATATATATATATACATTTCAAGAAGTGCTAAGCATTCCACAATATCTGAGAGACACTCAGAAGCGAAAACAAAAACACAAAAATCTCAGCCAACAAAAAGAAAAAAAGTAAAGAAATGAAATGCCATGCAAACGAAGTTATTTTTAAGAAATTCAAACCTGCAGTGAGTGAATTATGAGCCAGAGCGCTGTCAAGGCTATGCTGGACTGATGCTTGGCAAGCGACACACACACGCTGGGAACGTAGGAGCACGGGGAGCGGCAAATAGGGAGCGGGACACCAAGCTCACAGTAGGCATAGGTGTGATCGAGAGGAGAAGCAAAAGAAAAAAAGGCAGCAAGGCAACACCTTACACGTTGCACAGAACAGGTTGCAACACGCTCGAACAATAGGTAGATAAACTCACGTACTCATAATTTGTTGCTGTTGTTGTTGTTGTTGTTGTTTCTAACATTTTGGAAATCTGCGCAATCTGCTTTCGTATGCACGGGCTAACAGTGGCTGTCAATATGGCTCGAACTCGGGCCTACGCCCAATGATGATGACGCTGATGATGAGAATGGGTATGAAGATGAAGATCTTGGCGATGACTAGGAAATATTGCCTTTCCTAAGAAGGATTTGTGTCAGCAAACGTGACTTGAAATTTAATGTGGTGTGTGTGTGTTGTGCGTGTGTGTGTATTTGATTGCTGATCCTTTTGTGTGCGTTCGCTTGTCTATTGTTTGAATAGTTAATTACGGGTTGGATCAGTGTGCACTCCTTTGAGCCAAGCCGATTGCACAGGTTGGATGCCAACCGAAAAAAAAAATTCTATTTTTTTTCTTTTACTTATTGTTTGGCACTTTTCCACCGTTTTGTTTTAGCCATTTTTACCCGTAATTTGGGAATTAGTTTTCAACATTTTTCGTATTTCCTAAAACATGAGAGTTACTTATCGTCGTTACGCCCACTCCGAACCACATGTGGGCGTGTCAGCGTTGACAACTGCTAACAATGACTTCATTTGTGCATTTCGCCAAACATCTTGCAGCTTAATATTTGCCAGTTGTTGAAAATATATATTTGATGGATCGGCGCATTGACAGTGTTGCTGATTGAAATTCAACTACTCACATGCGTCATGCGCCTTTTGTCTTTGCCACAATGTGTTGAATGTGCAATTTGCCAGCCATTTAGCCAGTGTACATAATATATATATATATATATATGTTCTTGATTTTCTAGTTAAGATCGTTGTAATCTTTTAATGAGTTGGCAAGGCGGAGTTCTCAGCAAGCATATGATTGCCGGCGAAAGACTATGAAGATGTAAGATCATATTTCAAATAGTTAATTTGGGAAAGATTTTGAAAAAATTACAAATTGCCCCTTTAATTAGAAAATAATTATGTCGGCTCAAACAAAGAGATATATGTGAACGAACGAGTTTAGGTATATTGGGAAAGTCTTTTTTAGGAAAAAAAAACCCATAGTTAAATATTTTGAAAAATATCATCATATTTTTAAATACTTGTCATTTATTTACTGAAGTTTGATTTAAAACGGTTTTAACAAAATAAAAATTGCTCTCAAGTTCAAGTTCAAGTTTTATTTAAAATATTAACACTTTTTCGAACTTTATCTTATTTTGAAAATATTTTTGATTACTTTTTATTATCTAATGCGTTTTTTGTAAGAAAAAAAGCAAAAACAAACGTATATATAGTAAATATTTTGAAAAGATAAGAAAGTTTTAAAATACATATAACTAAAATTAAGTATGTTACTTAAAGCGATATCTCCAAGAGCTACTATATATATATATATATATATATATACAGTGGCGGACACCTTATTTGGAGCAAGGTCAAAGAAAAAAAGTAATTGCCTGCCATAAGCTACTCATTCATTATTTTTCAAAAATTCCAAAGACCTGTGGTAGGTACATATATTAACCACCAAAATTAATAAATGACCCCAATACACTGGGGTTTCCCCACCTGCTAGGTAGGATTATGTAAATAAGTAGCCTATTTTTAGGGAAAATTTTATTTGGATCAGGTACTTTGCGGACACCTGGATGCCATAAAACCCGGATTTTTTACCTTAAGTTGAATATTTTCGGTATTAATAGACCCAATACTTCGTAGTCAGTTTAGTTTCATCCTGCATCTCGAGTGCAATAAGCCAACAAGGACTATGGACAAACGGAGTACCATTGCGCAACGAAAACTCATCCTGGAACACCACAAAAGCGGATATTCATATCGCGAAATAGCTGAAATGGTCAATCTGAGCAACTCAACTGTGAATATCATCATTTGGCGCTTCGTCGACGCCAATCGGATTAAGGGCAAGGCCAGAATGGCACCAAACAAGACTTTCACCGAAGAGGAGGAGCAAAAGATCACCGGGATAATAAGGGGATCTCCCAAGCTATCGGCTCCAAAAGTGGCTCCACAGGTGCAGGATGAATTGGCGAAAAGGTGCTGTGTGGAAACTGTGCTCAGGTTTCTGCGGACACATGACTTTAATGCCCGAGTTCCACGGAAAAAGCAATTTATAAGCGTGAAAAATAAAGGGACTTGGATGACGTTCACCAAAACCACTTGGACAAGGATTTGGAGTTCTGGAACACTGTTATATTTGCAGATGAGTCAAAATTCACCATATTTGACTCGGACGGACGGAGTTATGAGTGGCGACAGCCCAATACTGAGCTGAATCCCAAACACGTAAAGGCAACAGTCAAGCATGGTGGAGAAAGTGACATTTCATGTGTATGTATCTCGTCAGCCGGATTCGGGAATTTTGTGATTTTTGGAACAATAATGGACAAGAATGTCTACTTCAACATACTAAAGGAAAATTTACTCCAAAAAGCCTAGAAGGTAGGAATCCGACGTACTTTCCGATTCAACCAGGACAACGATCCCAAGCATAAGGCCAAGATAGTACAGTCCTGGCTCATGAGGAACTGCCCCCACATGATAATTCCGCCGGCCCAGTCTCCAGATTTAAATGTTATTGAGAATTTGTGGCCTCTGCTGGAAAATAACATCCGGAAGCACAGAATATCCAGCAAAGATGACCTAAAAAATGCTCTGCGGGATGAGTGGAGCAGAATCTGCCCAGAAGCCACCAGGAAGTTGGTATCTTCCATGAATATTAGGTTAAGGGAAGTGTTTAAGGCTAAAGGATATCATACTAAGTATTAAAATCCTTATTTAAGTTTTTATTCGCAAAATATATTATTTTATTTAGACTGATCCAAATAAAATTTTCCCTAAAAATAGGCTACTTTTTTACATAATCCTACCTAGCAGGTGGGGAAACCCCAGTGTATTGGGGTCATATATTAATTTAGGTGGTCAATATATGTACCTACCACAGGTCTTTGGAATTTTTGAAAAATAATGAATGAGTAGCTTATGGCAGGCAATTACTTTTTTTCTTTGACCTTGCTCCAAATAAGGTGTCCGCCACTGTATATATATGCTTATGTAAATTTACTTTTTTCTCATTCGAAGTAAGAATATCTTCGCTTTAATTTAGTGCTCAAGTTCTTGATCACACTCTCACATATGCAACACTTATAATAAGTTTACCTCAGCCAACCCCTGCCCTACTGTCTGCAATGCAAATTGCAAATTGAAACCGAAGTGAAAGCATTAAGAATTGACATGGACCATTTGTGATCTTCTTCAAGTTCGCCGGAGAGGCGAGCAAGTTTCCATCCCACGGTTTTTTTGGGCGCTGCATTACAAAATGCACCCATGTCACATAAATAAAATTTGTATATGCGATTAAATTTTGAAATTCAATCGTAATGCATTCGAAGACGTTGCCATGGCATAACTATGAGTTTTGGGTTGTCAGTCAGTCTGTCAGTTCAGGTCGATCGGTCGGTTGCATCCCTAACCCTCCCAGAATGACACCAGGAGCGTGAGACGAGAGCGAGGCACAGCTTGAGCTGTGATAGACAAAATCTTGTCATAACTTTGATGTTGTTAGTAAAACAAAGCAATTGCTGTCCTGAAGGTAAGCAGCAACGCGTCATCCCATCTGAGAATGGGAATCCTGCCAAATTTGCCTACTTACCAAACAGGAGGGGTGCGAAAAACTTGGCAGCTGGCAACTCGGGCTGGGGGAAAAAGTGCGAGCTGGGATTATGGAACATCGGACAGACACAGACAGACACACATCGATGCCATCTAATGTGCTGTGTAATTCTTGCAGACGTTTTGAATAATTGCTGGACCAGGAGCAGACAACATCTCAAATGCACTACGACTGTGGTTTATATACATAACTTGACTAGCTGATTTGACTGATATTCCGAGTGCTTAAATTGCGTTGTTCTGCTGCCCATGAAATATGGGCCCGCTGTCAAGGTCCGAGTTCTAAGAATGTCAAAAAAAAAAAACTGCGCGTTAAGATGAAGATCAAAATCAAAATCCAAACTGAAGCAAACAAAATTCGGCTCCAGAGATGCATGAATGAAATGCCCGAAATCCATTGTCCCGGCTCTGGTCAGGCAAATAGATGCAACAAAGGGTTGCGCGAGAATCACTCTCAAATGTGTTGAAGTCTCCGCGAATGTAACGCGATAAGATCGGCACATCAATCCAGAGAAGAGGAAAAAAAATAGAAGAATAAAGGAAATGCTATCCTTAAGAATGTTAATCAATTAATTACATGCTGTGTATACAACACAAGGGGTAAAGGATTGCCCGGCAAGGGTTGTGGCGCAGTGATTAATTCCAACATATATCCCAAGGCAATCTATAGATTGGCTGCAGCATTATATTGTGGTTGTGCTTAGAGGCAGCATAGATCTCCGGAGGGAGACAAAGGAGCTAAATTTGCTGCGAGCATTACTAAAAATTATCTGACCAGTGGTCAGTTCGTGGGTCAGTCGCGTGGCTGTTATTAATATAAACACAAACATTGACCATTGGTCAAGGGAATTATTATAGTCTCGCAGGGGGTTCACATCAAAAAGGAATCTCAACTCATCCATGCAAAACTGACAGAAGTCATTGATCTTGTCCGAAACATTTACATAATTTGTTAACAAATTATGTCTGATATGTATTTTAAATAAATTATACTCATTAAGCATATTTTTTTATTTAGAATCTTTTGACATTTATTTGTTCAAATTTTATTTTCCTAGTGCACAGAAAAAATCAATTAAATTTTTAACTAAATTATATAAACAATATTATTAACAAATTATTTTAAAATATTATTATTAAAAAAATTTGACCCAAATATTTGCTCAACAAAAAATTGCGAAAAAATGATTCTTAACTTTTGACAAGTTTATGAAAACTATTTTAAGAAGAGTTATAAATGGAACAAGGTCTTTTGCGAAAAAAAAGATAAGATGCAGGCACTTGAGAAGTCAGGCAAACAAAAACATAAAAAAAAGGAAAAATAAATTAAACTGCCTGCTGTGTGGGAACCAAAATGCTGTGCAACATGTGACAATAACGATTTGGCACTGCCTGCCTGAACTGACAGTTGCTAGAACGGACCAAAATGAAAAAACAACAACAAAAAAAACAAATGGCCAAAGATTGTTTCAATGTCGGCACTTGTTTTGTAGCACGTTGTGACCCAAATTGTTTGCGAAAGCAAAAACGACGAGTGGCAATGTGCCGAGCACCAGGCGATTGGCAAACCACTTGAGCCAGGACAATGGCAGAAACGGTTGCCATTATTCAAATTAAATAGAAAATTGCAAGTAGAACACAAACTAATTGTTAATACACTGCAATTTCAAAACTAGCCAAGGGGCCTTGGCCTGCTGGGCCTGGGAAACACTCAACACTTAAGTGGCACAAACAGTGGGCAATGTGGCAAACACATGAGTCAAATGTCAAGCAGGTCGATTAGAACCTTATCACCCATCGACTATGCCCCAGTCTATGCGCCAGTCTATGCCCCAGTCTATGCCCCACTAACCTCAACATATTCGACACTAATTTGCCTCAGCCATATCAGAATTCAAATCGAAAAGCGCGCGAAATTCTTGCGGCACACATAAAAATAGCAATAAAAAATTAAATAAAAAAAAACAAGATTTAAAATTAACTGCGAGATGACGATGTTCAAATACCCTTACATAAATATGAAATATGTAGAATCGTATATATATAAGGGTATATAGAAGTACAAATTAAAAGTATATCCGTGCTGACGAGTTATATCTTGAATATAGATTTAATTAAGTTTGCATTTGAACATTTACGTTCAATATGTTTACTAAAAAAGATTTATATTATTTTTAAACCAACTTGTATTTGTAAAAGAATACGTTTATTTAAGGAATGCATATAAGTATAATAATAATGCTTATACTAATATAATACTTAATAATACACTTACTCTATTAGTTAGTCTATTTAAAAATAGTATTTATCGTTTTAATTTTTATTATGTAATAATATAATTTGTATGTATCTGAAGATACTAAGCTAATTTATAATACACTTATTCAATTACTTACGCTATTTAAACTTAATATAATAATTAAATATTAATTATTTAATCAATCAGTATATATGTAGGTAAAGGAGCCAACTAGTTTCCAACTAGTTTCTAAGTTTATAATTTTGAGCTGGGCATCTACAAATAAAAAAGAAAAATCTTTACTAACATGAAAAGTAGAAAAGCTTATTTTCAATGCGATTTCTTCGATGAATGGTTTGGATATATCTACTCTGATCAAGTATAAAATGAATGAAATGCTGCCAAGAATGCCTTCATTGCCTGAAACACATTTCTTGGCATAACTGAAATGTACCTATGCTTAAAAAGGGTATAAAGAAAATATGTATAAAAAATATCTAAGCATGTCAAGAACATTGTTCGCTCATTAAGAAGCAACAACAACACCCCCGCAGCATTAGCTCATAATTTGTTGTTGTTGTTGTTGTTGTTGCTATTTGCCCACATACAATACCAAGTTTTGTTGTGCTGCTGCGTCGAGCAATGTTGATTAGTGCTTCCTGAGGCTGCCATATCATACACACTTATACACACACACACATACACACTATATACACACACACACATACACACTATATACACACACACATACATTGTATTTAACTTATTGTATATATAGTTTATATACTCTGTCGTATAACTGCCAAATGCCTATTTGTTTCGAGCTGCGCAAACAATGTAAGAAATGTCGCTTGGGTGCCTGGAAACGTGGAGCTTGAGAGCGGGAGGGGCATGAGGAGGGAGCACAACTTATCAGTTGCTGGTCTCGAGCAGTGGCCGTTAGAATAAGTCAGAATCATAGCAATGCTCCGGCATCAGGTCTGCTCTCCGAGGAGCAATGTAACGCTTTGATGGGGGCTACACAATGCAAACAACACATGAAACCGGCATGAGGAATTTCAGGTATTGTTTCCGGTGCTGGCAAAAGCTGAACGTTGTACAAACTTACGGTTAAAGTTAAAGAGACAGGCAGAGAGAGGAAATTTAATGTAATTGCAAAGTAGAGCGGAATTCAATCTTTAAATTATCTAAGTATCCTGAATTAAAAACATATTTCGTTATTATTAATATACTTTCAATAATATACTTTTAATCACATATACCTTATCTATCAAAAAATGCTCTAAATATTTAAAACACCATATATATAAAAAAAATATATGTATAATATAAATTGCAGAGCAACAGGTGATTCAATTTGGAAATCTGCTCTGGAAAAAATTTCAAATTTCGTCAACCCCAAGATACAACCCTAAGATAACGGTCATCATTGTTCTATATAATTCACACTATATACATTTATTTATCCATGCCCAATTTGTTACTTGAGTTGCCCAAAACAAGTAATTCATTTCCAATGACGAATTAATAAAAAGATTTCAGCTTAACACGTTATAAATCTATGTAAATGGAATACACCTCCCACAATGAATATGCAGGCTTTGTCACGTGACAAAAGATCTCTGTGGGTGTAGAGTATATACATATATCATATATGTATATGTAGTATAGTGAATTGCTTTGCCTTTGCCTTTGCTTTATGGAGCACACAACTTCGACAGCGGCACATTTAAACTCTGAACCCGGCAATTGATTGCCGCAGTGAAAGCTTCATTTGGTGAATGTTGTTCTGTGAATGGTCGTGTGAGTATGAGTATTCGTATGAGTGTGGGTATGAATGAATGCGTTCTCTAACATCGAAATGAATTGCTTATTTTGACATTTATTAAAGCTTTAAATAAAATTTATGCAGAGAATCAATTAGTGGGCTGTGTGTGTTGAGTGGAAGTGGATCATAAATGCGGGCAAAGGGGCACCAAGAATTCTGACTGTGTGTGGAAACGGGTGGTCGCCAATGGACAGCCAGACGGACAGAGAGACGAAGGAACACGCACAACGCAGCGCAGCAAAAAGTCAAGTAACGAGAAATATATTTCTCACAATCCGTTTGTAGACAAGGCGCTCACAAGGAGAATCAAGAACTCGGCGAAAGCAACAACAACAAAATGCGGCGCTGGCCAAAGCAAAGGCAAAAAAACGACACTACTACTAACAAATACAAAAACAACAACAACAATGCACATAATCAGGGGAGCGACAAAGACTGCAAGAATCACGACAGCAACTGCAGCAGCAGCAGCAGCAACTCAAAGATAAACAGGCAAGCAGCAGACAGCCACACACAAATACACATGTGTCTAAACACACACACACACACATATCTTGCTGTCTGCACTGGAGTCCTGCACGTATAAACACACACACACACACACACATACTACTACATACAACCTTATTTTGGCGCAAAAATCAAAACGCGTTTTTCTCCTTGCATGCTCATTCTCATGCTCTTCACCTACTTCTACTTCTCCATGCACATCTTGGACTGCAGGAAATCTGAGCGCCCCTGCCCCCCACCCCTCTTTCACAGAAACGTTGTTGTTGTTGGGCTCGTGTTAAGGAATTTTGCGCGCGCGTTGTCCTCGTTCCCGTTCCCCTCTCTGCTCGTGACACACACATACCACAATAACAGCAGGACTAATTTCTTGCTACGCTCTGTGCATGTCCTTCGTGCTCCGCGCCGATCAGCTGACTGGAACATAAGGAAAAAGAACTGGATTGAGCATGAGAACTGAAACGGGACCGACCCTCATTCTCCGCACCTATCCTTTTCTAACTGTTTGTCCTGCGTGTGCCTGTATGTGTGTGTTTTTTTTCTTATGTGTGGATTCTTTCTGATCAGCATTTGTCTATGTTGCGCTGCCTCTTTCTAATGTACAAATGTACATGCCCCGGTTTCCCCTACATCTTGGAGTTGAATTAGCCCAAATTCTGTGCGAAGTTCAAAAACCTTTTGCGCGAAAAGCCTGTCTGTCAACACCTTTGTCAATCTCCAATTCAAATTGCGATTACTTTTGCCTGCCATGGAGGCGTCGTACAAATATTCACTAAAACAAAAATGCACAGTGGTCTACCAATAAATAATAATTCAAAATAAAAATAATTAATAAATTATAATCGTAGATTTAAATGTTGACGTTTGTCAAGTTTTTTTTATCAGATCTTGCTTGTTTATGGCCACTGCATTTACGTGTAAGATAATACATAAATATATTATATAATATATGATAGAAATATTAATCTAAATAGTTACTTTTATTTTTAATAAATTAATTGTCTTTTGAACCGAAACGTGCTTATCTGTAACCACTGTGCTTATATACACACTTACATTGTCGGCATGCAAATAAATTAAATACTCATAAATTACCAATCGATCAAATTCCTCTATCTGCATTTTATTGCACACTAATTGCACGCACCCCCCCCCCCCCCCCCCAGCCCTTCCGTCACCACCACAAACACAAACCCCTCTTCAACGTTGCCGTGCAATACCTTTGTATGCACATCTTGCCCAGCACCGCCCAAACACACACACACGAAGAGACAAATACTAACATACAATCATGTACACAACCTCAGCCCGCTAAGCGCAAGAAGCTTTTGGTTTTCGCGCGCGCGCGTAAAAGTATCTCAAACGCTTTTTATAAAATTTTTGCACACTTTTTTATGTCGCCGTTGTCGGTCGTCAGGCGCTTAAAAAACACAGCCAAATCTCAGACCTCACTTCTTGGAATTTCGATTTACAATTTAGTTCTTCACGTTGTTTTTTCTTCTTTTTTGGGAGTTTAAACTGCTGCTGCTCCCGCTGCTGTTGTTGTGCTCCATTCCCATTGACGTTGTTGCTGCAATTTCATAGTCACAATGCTTGTGTTATGTATGTATGTGTGTGTGAGTATGCAGCCTATTCTTTTGCTCACAATCAAATTCACTCGATGCGCGTTTGTGTGTGAGTGAGCTTTTTTCATTTTCTTTTTTTTGCATATCATTTTGATTTCTCGGCTTGCCCTTTTTGTGTTCAGTCTTCGTCTTTGTCGCCGCACATTGGTATGCGAGTGGTAATCAAATGCTGTCGTCAAGCGAATGCACAATTGAAAATACGTAAATTAATCATCTAAAGAATTTAGAATTTAAAGTCAAAATAATATGAATTTCTTAATAGTTCTTACATAAGCTCTATTCATTTAATACATTAGTTTAGCTATTTTTAATTTAATCAATTTTTTGCATTTTGCATTTTTTTGGTTGACATTTAATAAATAAATTTAAAAAAAGCTCATGCTCAGCCCACTGTCCAACACTATGAATGAGTTTTAGTTTATTTTTTATCCGCATGTTTTTAACTTGTTCAAAACCACTTTATGATTTCTGCGTCCTTTTTTGTTGTATTTGCTGCTGTTCATTCTTTCTAAAAGATGATCCTCTTCCTGCAGCATGAAAGCCCAATAGCAAATTCAAGCGAATGAAACCGTAGCTCATTTAGCTTTTGAGCGAATTTTTGCTTGGGCCATCAACTCAAGCCCAGATCATTTACACGAACTAACATATGATTCACATTATGTTGGGTAAATGAAGTCGAATTATGTGGCCGCCAAATGTAGTCGTTTCATTTTGCTTGGATTTGCTTGCTGTGTGGAATCTGCCAAGTCTTTTTTACACTGCAATACCCAAGGGTGCGCCGCCCCCTCTGCTCCTCCTACCATGAACAACACGACTCCCGCAGGGCTTGCAGCACACACACACAGATAGCCATATGTAACTCGATTTTTGCTTTAACTTTGCCGCAACTGCCCACACACATTTACGCACACACACACATTCGCAGCGCTGCTCATTTAACGACATTGGCGTCTACGTCTGCAAAACAGCACAAAAGAACCACGCCCCCACGCCCCGCTCCACCTCCCCCAAAAGAGAGCAGTGTCGATCATATGACTGCGAGACAACGACTACCTGCTGATGACCAGATCGGTAGGAGTGCAGAGGGGTGTGCGGGCAGGCGTCGTGGAATGCGTGGATCTCACATTATTACCTGCGAACGACACAATCGATGCCGATGCCATCGTCGTCTTCGTCTTCGTCTTCCTCTCCAACTTTAAAGATTTGCACGATGCCCGACGAAGTCGCTCGCAGGCTCTTTGGTCTGCTCCCAGCCAGCCATTCTGCTGCAACGTAAATCACATGTGTTTTTGCTTGTTCGATCGTTCGCTTCGCTTCGGCTCCACTCGGCCCCCCTGAAATCGGCTTCCACTCGGCCATCGGTTTGAACGACGCGCTTCGCGCTATAAAAGCTCGCGCGCCAAAATTTGCGCCTTCAATCGTGCTTTGGCCGCGCATCGGGTAGGGGAAATTTAGCAGTAAGATCTACCTGTTGCTCTGGCATCAACTAACTGCAAACATATTGCTTAGACACTTTTTCTATCCCACTTTTGTCTATGCTATTTGCAATGGAAATGGAAAATGGTACATTACATATGTAGCTCCCGTTCCCGCTCCCGCTGTCGCTGCCGTTTTGGCTCTCGCTCTTGCTGCTATTGCTTTTCTTCAATTCCCGCTTCGACTCCTGCTCCTTGGTTGGTTGGTGCTGCTCGCACAAAAGAGCAGCGACGTCGACAGCAGCAGCAGCAGCAGCAGCGGGGGTTGCACCGACGTCGACGCCGCTCTTTAAAAACCAGCTGCGCTCGCATCGAGCCTCACATTTGTATTCTGTTCGTCGTCGTGTCAACATCTGCGCCTCTCCACTCGCTTTCGTACGCCAGTGCATTCAATTTGTGTGTGTGTTGTGTGTGCTCAAACCGATTGGATATAAAATAATAAATAATATAGCACAAAAAGAACCCACAACAATGTTAAAGCGGACTCCAAAAATGTGCAACAACAAATGCAATATTAGTTTTTAACAATTTATCATAAATGCAACAACTACAACAAAAACATCAAGAAACCCAAAAAAGGACTACAAACGAAAACAAATCGAAAGAATAAAATTAACTGTAAATGTGCCGCCAGCAAAAGAAACGTGCGAAAATTGTGTTTTAGCAATTTTCCAAAACGACACAAAAACAAATTTAAAATCTGGACATTCTGCAAAATAGTTAAATTAATTAAAATAGAACAACCAACAAAATGCTGTGGGAAACAATTACCGAGGAGAACAACTGCAACATGGAATGCAATATCAGGTAATGAAATTACAAAAGAGAAATAGAAAAAGGAAGAGGAATAGGCAGAGAAATAGGCAAACGCTTACCAACAATAATAAATGAAATAAAAGTGCAAGTAAAACTGACAACAACAACAACAACAAAGCGACGTGCTTGAACTTGAACAGTAACAATTACAAAAACACGAACACAAAAGCAACTGTGAACAACGGCACACAGAGCAAAGCAGCAAAGCGTCGACTGCGCAGCTTGCTGCTTGCCTTACTGTTCAACAAAAGTAAGAGTAATTTTTTTGCTCATTTTTTTTTTGATTTTTTGCACGCTCCACGACACGTTTTTTTTTATGTTGTGTGTGGCGCTCAGCTGTTGTTGTTGCTGCTGCTTTTTCATTCATTAAACCGGCTTCCGCGAAGATTGCGCAGCTCCAACAACAACAATAAGAAGAGGAAGCTTTGCAACTGTATTGTCAGTTTTTGTTCTTCCTCTTTTTCTTGTTGTTCTGCGTTGCGTGACCCAAAAGTCGTCGTCGACGTCGTTGTTCGTTCGTTCGTCCGTTCGTCCGAGACGTGCAGATGCAGTTGTTGCTGTTGTTATTGTTGTTTGGCCCCATGAGCAAAACGAAAACAGTTCAAGCAGAACATGCAAAAGGGGAATTCCGCTTAAAGTACCGCAAAACATAAACTGCAGAAGAAGAAGCATTCTAATTTCAAATTTCCAATTTACAAGCATTACATGCAGGAGAGAGTGAGAGAGAACTGGAATTGAACATACCAAACTACCCCTCAGTTTGTCAGTCTTCCTACTCCTCCTCCTCATCATCTTCCTTATGTTATTTTCGTTGTTGTTGTTTTTACACCACACCACCACCAACGCTGCCGCCGTCGCATATTTTTAGCTGGGAGTTTAATGACCTACAGTTTAGGCAACCAGCAGCAGCAGGCAAAAAACTGAGAAATACAAATGTTGTTCAGTAAAATTATTTTGCCTTGCAAAAGTGAGAATTTTTTAGTTGTACGTTTTTAATTTTAATAAATAAATGAAGTAGGCATTGCAATTTACAAAAATCATATTAATACATTTTTTGCATAGATATTTAAAAAACATATTTAGTCAGAAATTTTACAAAGCTTAAAATGCGTAAAACACAAACAAAATAATTTAATAATTAAATTGAATTAATGAAAAGCAATTATAGAAGAATTACCCAATTTTTATAGGTACATTTGAACCAAATTTAAACAACAAAACAGCTGACTAATCCAACTCTCTGTTTTGCTCTTCCTTGCAGCTCCAGCAGCCTGAACAAAAACAGCTCAAATCGCCGCGTTCGTCGTGCGCTGACCTCCAACAATCTCATCATGGATGCCATGGATGCTGATGTTGAGGAGGAGTTGTCCTTCTACGATGATGACGATGTGCTCGCCTTGCCCCAGCAGCGTGCGCTTAGCCCGGAACTATTGGGTCTGCTATCGCCGGAGGGTTCTCCGCAGCGTTTCCAAATCGTTCGACAGCCAAAGTTGCAACAGCAACAAGCAGCAACATACACATCTGCAAGTGCAACAACACCAGCGGCAGCAACTGCAACTGCCTCTCGCAGTTTTCGCATCTTCAATAGCCTCTCCTCCGCCGGCTCCATGGAGTCTTCCATGGACGACGATTACATGGAGCTCTTTGAAATGGAATCCTTCGCGGGCATGCAGCAACAGCAGCAACGACAAGGACAACAACAGCAGCAGCACAATTCCAATCTGCCCAGTGGACTCAATTCACTGATTAGCGGACAAATCAAAGTGACGCCCAAATCCCCGGTAGCGTTGGCCATAATGATGCGACGGCCGTCGGTGCGACGTTGCCTCAGCATGACGGAGACAAACAGCAATCAGCTAGCACAACAACAATTGATACAACAACAACAGCAACTGCAACCAAAGACGCCAGAGACTGCCCGGGATTGTTGCTTCAAGCGTCCCGAACCACCCGCATCGGCCAGCTGCTCCCCGATTCAGAGCAAGCGTCACCGTTGCGTCGAAAAGGAGAATTGCCCACTGCCCCAACCGCTGCCACTGCCATTGCCCATGCAACTGCCCCTCACTCATGCGCCACCTCTGCGAAAATGTATTTCACTCAATGATGCAGAGATCATGTCCGCCTTGGCACGCTCCGAGAATCGTAATGAGCCGGAGTTGATCGGTGACTTTAGCAAGACTTATGCCCTGCCGCTGATGGAGGGTCGCCACAGAGATCTCAAATCCATTTCCAGTGAGACGGTGTCCAATCTGCTGAATGGTGCCTATGACGAGAAGGTGGCAAGTTATCGCATCATCGATTGTCGTTATCCCTATGAATACGATGGTGGACATATACGCGGCGCCAAGAATCTCTATACCCATGAGCAGATCCAGCAGGAGTTTCTAAGCCTAGCACAGACTGAGCTGCAACAGCAGCACCAACAAAATGCGGATGCATGTGGCAAGCGCAACATTATCATCTTCCACTGTGAATTCTCCTCGGAGCGTGGCCCAAAAATGTCGCGTTTCCTGCGCAATTTAGATCGGGAGCAAAATACGACTGCATATCCAGCTCTACACTATCCGGAGATTTATTTGCTGCACAACGGTTACAAGGAGTTCTATGAGACGCATCAGGAGCACTGCCAGCCGGAGGCGTATTTACCCATGCTTGAGCCCGCCTACAATGAAGCCTATCGTCATTTTAGGGCCAAGTCAAAGTCGTGGAATGGCGATGCTGGCGGCGGTGGTTCTGCTGCTGCTGGTGGTTGTGGTGGTGCAACTGGTCGCCTCAAGAAATCCCGTTCTCGACTTATGCTTTAAGGGGAAGTCTGGCAACGCCACACATTTAAATTCTTTGGGATAGTGGCAACGCCAGATAAAAAAGAAGTTCTGTAAATAAGGGAAGAAGCTGCGTATTTATTTCATTTTAAAACACACAAACACATTTTTAAGTTGATTTTGTTGATTTTCGTTTGTTAATTTAGTAGAGCCTAAGACCTAAATTTAAACACACACATACAGACCATCTACACACACATGCAAACACAGACAAATTTAAATTTTAAAAAATTTCCTGTCTTTTATATAAGTTTACTATTTTTCTTGATCAGTTTTTATTATTTGTTAATCTATGGAAATTTTTTGTTTGATTTAGTTAAATTTATTAAGAGCCTTAGTTCGAATTTTATTAACGTAACAAAAATGTGCATTATAATCTAAAAAAAAAAAAACAAAACACAAATTGTAAACGTCCTAAAAATTTTACGTCTAAAAACCGATTACCCTTAGAAAACCCACCTTTAGTTTGTAAGCAGTAACAAGAACAAATGGCTACAACAGACACAAACACACTCACATACAAATTTATATTTTTAAGAATTTTTAAGAGTTGAAAGTTTAAAACTTCTGCTAGGTACAATTTACGCTTATTATTTGTTTATTTTTATGTAATTCCCCCGAAAAATGTCCCCAAAAACAAACAAAAAAAAACAAACCAATCTCCCCCAAAACTTAATTTTTAATGATTATTTTAAGCAAAGCTTATTTTTGCATCAAAAAGGCAATATTATTGAACAAAAAACGTACATTTTAAATATAAATCGCGAACCTTGAACTGAAATTTTATGCATTTTATTCACTTATATTTATTTATCAAAAGGAATCAAATCTTGGCGCCATTTGTCTTAATATTGTCAAACTGTGCTAAAAGTTGGTTAATCCTATTTAACGTTGACTGTCGCTAATATGGTGTTAGTCTTTGCTTAGCTAACAGTGCCATGTAAATTCACATAGTATTTACCGTTAGTAGGGTTGTGTCTTGACTTCAAACAGGTTCATATCTAGGCTATATGTAAGAATGTACGTTTTTGCTGCAGAAAGTGCCAATAATTGACAACAGGTGGCTTCCTCTGAAAAATACGTTATTTATTTGAAAGTAAAATTATATTATTAATTTTTGAAATGTTTGAATTTCACTTTGTAAACATTGTAATATGGTTGTTATATTAGAATTTGAATCAAAAAAAGTTTGTAGTCAACGATCAAAACATTCCACAGTTATAATTTTGCCAAAAGCGCTGAACAACCAAGTTTTTCTTTATCAAGGTTTGACATCTAGTAAAATATATTAAACTTAATGTTGGAAACAGAACTCTAACTCGAAATTTAAGATCAGATAATGGCCACAAAAAGTTTACAGAAGGCTCAAAAAATTCCATGGCCAAAACTCGTCCGATTTTGGAAAACCCGATATTTTTAATTATGGTTTGGAACAATACTAGATTCAACAAATTCATCAGGGCTCGAAATTCATGTTAAAATTATAACCTGAGGTTATGGTGGGGACGAGTCCAAACATTCTACAGTGAAAAACGGGACTTTTTAATTCCGGTTTGAACTAAACTTAATGTTGCTTAAAGTGTATTCAGAAAACGGCTTGTTAAAACTTTTGAAAAAGTAATCAGATTTTCAAAAAACAGGGCTTCTTTGACCTCAAAATTAATTTTATATTATTTCTAGATTGAACTACATATATTGTATTCATATTATTATTTAAATTTATAGTGCAGCCACACAAAGAGTTTTTGGGAAAAATCAAAACTTTTCACAGCCAAAACTTTGTCAAACTGACGACCATTAACGATAAGAGGTAATCTGGCAATTAGTATTTGTGGCAATTATCGCAAAGCTCGAGGTTCTGCTTAGTTCCAACTAATTAATTACCTCACCCCAACCAGCAAACCAAGCCCCACCACCCCCACGCACCTCAACTAAGCCAACAACCCTTGCATTTGCACAGATACCATTTAAAGATTCTACTCGCATTTTGTCAATTACAGCTGCAGGGTGCCCCAAAAATAATGTTGCTGTTGTTGTTGTTGTTTTTGTTGGCATAGTTATCTGTGTGGTTCGATGGCTCTGTGGTTCAGTTGTGGTTTGGTGATGGAGTGGATTGGCTGAAGTGCTGCGAAAAAAAAGTAAAAACCGGGTTAATCAGCGCAATTAAGGTCAAAGACACGTTGGCGTCAACAACAACGTGCCACCATGTGGCATCTTCAAGCGGTGTGTGTGCGTCTATTACTGTTTCAGTGTTGAGCAATGCCAGAGTAACAGTGACTAAGCAAATTTTGTGATAAATCGTGAGAAGACGCTATATTTCTGTGAAACATAAATGATTTCAAATTAAATCAACTAATTTGTTGGTGGAATCTTACTCAATATGAGAACAGTTTTTTTACAAATGACAAATTATAAAAAATGAATGATAAGTTGCAAAATTTTGTTTTTCTTCTTTTTCTAAATTTTACGCAATCTCAAATTTAATATTATTATTATTATTTTTGGCATATACGTAAACTTTTGTGTCAAACTGTGGCGGACTAATCAGATTAACAGGTTCACAGTCATATTTCCGGTTTTAATCGTTAGAGTCAGCTATCTGAAATTATTATCCGGCTTTTTAGTTTATATATATATATAAATATATATTTATAGAAGCTTAGATGAAGATTCTTGTTTTCCGTTCAGAATAATTTCTTTGCTAATTTAATATAACCAAAAATATGTTGGAGCCGGTTAGGTCAGTAGATAATCAAGTGACGACAAATGTATATTAGTCCATCCTAGCTTAGATTTCTTGATAATGTATACAATTATAGAAACTTTACATAGATAATCAAGAAGCTACATATAAATATGTAAATATGAAGCTCAGAGCCATTTTAACTAACAATCAAAAAGCTTAAAGCTTGCGAATTATAATAGAAACTGTACAGAGAGAAATGATGATGTGAATGAGAAAAAATGATCGCGAAAAACCCAAAAATAATAATAATGATAATAGGAATAAGTGTTTGATCTGAGCTCGAATCAAATAGAAGCAATTTCATATGAATTAAATTAACATTTATAAATATAGTCAAAGTCACGGTCACAGTTCAAGTCACAGTCACGGAACGGCAAATGTTGCGCATCTCTGATGAGCGTGCATTAAAATTCAGAAATTGCGCATACGACGCGTAAGCCCATCCATTAGATACTGCAGGCAATAATAGCTCGACTGCCCGCTGCGTCTGTGTATACATGTGTGTGTGTGTGTGTCATATATGTAAACGCTTTTTTTTTTGTTGCTTTTGATAAAGGTTCTTGAAAAGCTTGAAAGTGCGCCGACGCCGACGCCGAAGCACGAATCGCACTCGTCTAAGCCGCCTGCTGTTGCTCCGAGCTCTGCGCGCTGTGTGTGTGCGTGTGTGTGTGTGTGTAAGTGAGGTGTTTGTGTGCTTGTGTGCGTGCAACGCTGGGCCCTATAAGATAAAAGCGCTATGCCTGTAAATCTTTAGATTGCCGCCGACCAGCAAGCGGTTCGCATTCGCATTTTATTTTGATTTTCGGTTAGTTCGATCTCGCTCTCTCTCTCTTTTTTTTGTTATCTCTCGCTCTCTGTGTGTGTGTGTAAACAAAAATAATTACATGAAGTGCTCTTAAATCAACACGAAGAGGCAAAGCCGAACAAAGTCAAACTCAATTATAATATTTATAATTTATTATAAATAACTCAGTGGCTATCAACATAATCATTACTTTTGACACCTAAAATAGCAAAAATTATTAGCTTTTTCAAGTTTATCAGGGGAATGCCTGTCATAATTGTAATTGTTTTGCTAAAAATTGCTTTGTGCTTAAAATAACGCCCAGCAATAAATATGATATTGCATCTGAGTCAATAATAATAACAATTGAACTGCAATCACAATCAATCACACAAACTTTCGTATATACATATGTACAAATATATATATATATATATGAATGTATATATATGTTAGAAAGGCGTGCAAATCAATTAAGTGTCTGAACAATGATATTCATAGGCACAGCGCTAAGTTCAATTGAAATGTCAATGTCATGTGTTAAAATAAATATTTCTAATTTAAAATCAGTGTAAAAAATATACGAATTTATTCAATTACGATTTTACAATTTTAAACGGTTATTATTGTGTTATCTGGCAAGCAGGCGAAAATGTTCAAGATAGTGTTGCAAATATAATATATTAATGTATAATTAGTTGAGATTTAGTTTATTCATTTATTAAAATTCGAACTAAAAGTAAATGTTGCATATTTCAATTATATTAATTTTGTATAAAAAAAATAATGCTTTTAACAATTTTATTTTGTTCGAAAAATTCTTTGCTTTATTCATTTACGAATACTTGAAATAAAGTTAATTTAACTTTCTTTATTTAAAGCAAAACTCTGCTTTGCATCGTAAATGTTGTGCACAGTCTGATTTCAATAGTTAACTTTTGCATTGTAAATAGTATTCCCAAACTTAATTTAAATCTGCAATTGAATCAGTTTATTTTCTGTACTCATATTGAAATGAAACTGATAAATCCAAAATATATACATATTTAAAGTACTTACATATTCATGCATGGCAATTGAATACTTTCGAATCTACTTTCAAGTTGTTCTCAATACATAAGTAGTTATGTATCTAGGTAGAGGTGAGGTAAGGCTTAGACCATCCGATCAGATCGGAGATCCAAAGAGTTCATTGGCCGCACCCACACTCAGCTACCGCTTCAAGTCATATACATATATATATATATATATATAAATATAAATCTGTATTCATATTTATTCACATAGCGTCAAGCGTTGAGTTTGAAAACGAGTTGCAAGCTCGCATCTGGTTAATCCAGTTGTTGTAGTTCTTGCCTCGGAGTCTGTTGCTCTCTTTGCAAGTTGCTCAACACATCTGAGTTTGCTCTATAAGTCTACGATCTTAACATTTCCGATGCAATCACTCGCATTCAGTTTGAAGTTGAGTTTATTTTTTACAATCTGCACGCTAGACACGTGACTCGTCTGTGAATTGATTAAGAGCACTTGAAAGTGCAGCACTCAGTACACAATGAGCATAATAATAGTGCACATTAACAATATCATAATATTAATAATAATAATCACAGTCGTCAGGGCAGCACATACAACAAAAAAAAACATTCAATCCGCAATTCAAGTTTCATTGGCCCAGACCTTAATACGTGTTCGGCATGCTGCATTTGTTAAAGAAATAAACAACAGCTCGACAAGAAATATGCATTAACATTACCAAATTAAGTAAAGCAATAATGATAATGAAGAAAGGCCGAAGTTTAAATACCCTTCCATGCATATTTCACTTTGATAGAAAATCTACTTTTTGATATTACTTTAGTTAATTTGTATAGTTTAGTTATATGATCTTAGGCAAAGTCCGAAAAAAAGTTTAATTTAATTTTAAAAAAATTAGATTAAAGTTCATGACACAAGTTTGACTTAGTTTGAAATGTCATAGATTAGACTACATATTAAGATTTAGTTTTCTTATTCTAGCCTCAGAATTCATTGAATTAAATCGTGATATTCTCGACATAGATCAGAAAACAGTATTTTCAAGTTTTAATTCAGAATTAATATAGGCAAAAAACACTGCATTATTTTGGACATAACTTAATCGGAACATTGATGGCGAAGATAAAGAAAAAACGCTTTAAGCATGAATTTCTATTTTATTTTTAATTTATTTGCTTTAATAAATTAACTTTATTAATTTTTAAACAAATTTTATTTTTATTAGGATATGAAGTTGATAAAAAAAATAATAAAAATATGATTATTATATGTCTATAGTTTGGTGTCCTCTTTTTATAATGTTTTAAAATGTTTTTCACTTACTCCAGGTCAAGTGTTTTCTTTTATCTCCGATATCCCGATATATATCGAATCCCCTCAAGATTCATCTTCTTCTTGTCTTGTATATACTTATGAGTATACTATAAAACTAAGATTGCAAATTATGTTTCAATACATGACAAAGTCATGGTACTCTACTCTGGCAAAGGGTATAATCGCTGACTGCGTTCCGTTTGAATCGTTTTGTGAAGTGATTTCAGCATTAATTCAACAAAGTGATTTAGTTAATTGATTCATTCCGCTCCACATTAAGTCGCTGATTTCTATATTTATTGTTTTTACTGCTTTGTTTTGTTGTTGTTGTTTTGTTTGTTTGCAGGGTCAACATGAGGCTGCTTTTGTTGCTGGTGGTCAGTTGGGCTGTGCTTGGCGTGACCTTGGCCGATTCCAGCTATAACTATTTCCGTCTGCCGACTGCGCTGCGACCACAGAAATATAATTTGCGCGTCCTGACCCATTTCGAGGATCCCAACCATCTGGACTTTGCGGGCACTGTGAAAATCCTCATCAAGGTGCTCGAGGACACAAGGAATATAACGCTGCATGCCAAAAATCTGACCATAGACCAATCGCTCATCGAATTGAGGGATACGTCGGATGATAACAAAAAGAATTGCATCTCATCCACTGAGGTGAATTCCGTTCATGATTTCTATGTGATGCACACGTGCAATGAACTCCTCGCCGGAGAGGTCTACGAATTGACGATGCCCTTTGCCGCTGAGCTCAATCGTCAGTTGGAGGGTTACTACAGAAGTTCCTATAATGATCCGGCCACGAATAAGACACAGTAAGTTCTACAAATTTTAATTAGAGAGTGAATAGTGTAAAAGCATTATTGAATGCAAAAGAAATAACGGTTATGTCCGATGTCAAAACTATCCGATAATTTATCAATTGTTTTGTTAGGATAACTTGTTAAAAAAGCTTTTTATATAAGGAATCATCATTCGACCGATTTTCATATGGCATCTATATGAAAGATAGATAGATAGTAATCCTCATTCGCAATGATTTTTTGTCCAAATGTAAGGAGTAAAATAAAATCCATATTGGCTAAGGTTGGCTTGTTCAATCAAAAAATGACTTATTTTTCGACCGGTTGATCTTATGAAAGCTATATAATATAGCGCCTTGATATGAAAAGTTATTTGTCCAAATATTTGTAGCATAATATCACGCATAACTTGTGAGTTTAGTATTTGAACTCATATTACGACTGATCATTCCTATTGGAATTCCTATATAGATTTTCATTTGAAATTCATCTTATGTTAAATAATAATTTTATAGCCTTTTTTTATCCTTCTTTACAATTAAATTAAATTTATGTTTAATTAGTTGGCTGTCGATTACACAATTTGAGCCGGCATCTGCACGTTTGGCCTTCCCCTGCTTCGATGAGCCCAATTTCAAGGCGCCATTTGTGGTCACATTGGGCTACCACAAGCGTTTCACTGGCCTGAGCAACATGCCCGTTAAGGAGATCAAGCCTAAGTAAGTAAACTTGTCCGCTTAAGACTGATATATATAAATATATATATATATACATATATAAATATATATTTGTAGTGAGAAAATAGCGGACTACATTTGGTGCGAGTTCGAGGAGTCAGTGCCGATGTCAACCTACTTGATTGCCTATTCGGTGAATGATTTTACGCACAAGCCATCGACACTACCGAACAGCACCCTCTTCCGCACCTGGGCGCGACCCAATGCCATCGATCAGTGCGATTATGCGGCGGAAGTCGGTCCGAAGGTGTTGCAGTATTATGAGGAGCTGTTTGGCATCAAGTTCCCGCTGCCCAAGATGGATCAGATTGCCATACCAGATTTCAGTGCGGGTGCCATGGAGAATTGGGGTCTGGTTACCTATCGGGAGATTGCATTGCTCTATTCCTCGACACATTCCTCGCTGGTGGATAAGCAGCGTGTCGCATCGATTATCGCTCATGAGTTGGCCCATCAATGGTTCGGCAATCTCGTTACGATGAAATGGTGGACAGATCTCTGGCTGAACGAGGGATTTGCCACCTATGTGGCTAGCTTGGGCGTCGAGAACATCAATCCCGAGTGGCGTTCCATGGAGCAGGAGTCGCTGGGCAATCTCTTGACCATCTTCAGGAAGGATGCACTGGAGAGCAGTCATCCCATTTCGCGACCCATCGAGGTCGTCAGCGAGATCTCTGAGAGCTTCGATCAGATATCATATCAGAAGGGCTCGACGGTGTTGCGCATGATGCACATGTTCATGGGCGAGGAACCCTTCCGTTCCGGCATACAAAACTATCTGCAAAAGTACTCCTACGCCAATGCCGAGCAGGACAATCTGTGGGAGTCGCTCACCGAGGCGGCCCACAAACATAAGGCGCTGCCCAAGACCTATGACATCAAGCGCATCATGGACTCATGGACACTGCAAACCGGGTAAGTGCTGGAAATTATTTTAGATACCAACTTTTCGATACTATCTCTACTAATTAATGATATATTCTCTCAACTTTTCCCAGTTACCCCATCATCAACATTACTCGTGACTATTCGAGCGGCATTGCCAAGTTGACCCAGGAGCGTTATCTGCTCAACACTCAAATCGCACGAAAACATCGTTTGGGCTGCTGGTGGGTGCCACTGAGCTATACGACCCAAGCGGAGCAGGACTTTAGAAACACAACGCCAAAGGCCTGGATGGAGTGCGATGCGGTGACGGGTGACGTGCTGCCCAAAACGATAAGTGGCCTGCCCGGCAAGGATCAGTGGATCATTTTCAACACACAGCTCTCCACGCTCTACAAGGTGAACTACGATGAACGCAACTGGAAGCTGCTCATTGAGACTCTGACCAATGGTGACTTTGAGCGCATCCATGTCATCAATCGTGCCCAGCTGATTGACGACGCCCTGTATCTGGCCTGGACCGGTGAGCAGGACTATGAGATTGCCATGCAGCTGGTGGACTATCTGAGGCGAGAACGTGAATATTTGCCCTGGAAATCGGCCTTCGAGAATCTGAAGCGTATGAAGAACATTATTCGTCAGACGCCCAACTATGAATTCTTCAAGGTTAGTTGAGTTCATCACTCTGCCACACTCTGACTAACTTTTATTCGACACCCCCAAAAACATTGCATACCATGCGGCACTCCCCCCCCCCTCAAAAAATAGTTGTATTTTTTCGTAAGTCCTTTAGCATAATTCGCTGATTCATCTGTTTTCTATAAGAGATTTAAAATCAGGAGTTCCTACATGACCAAAATTCCTCTAACTTAACATTCACTTGAAATATAATCTTACAGCGCTATCTGCAAAAACTGATAGAGCCCATTTACCAACATTTGAACGGGTTGAATGACACCTTCAGCGGCATCGAGCAACAGGATCAGGTGCTGCTCAAGACAATGGTCGGCAACTGGGCGTGTCAGTATCAGGTGGATGATTGTGTGCCTGTGGCACAGTCTTATTATCGCTCCTGGCGCAATGAAGTGGAACCAGACAAGAAGAATCCGGTGCCCATCAATCTGAGACAGACGGTTTATTGCACCTCGATACGGCATGGTAGCGATGAGGATTGGCAGTTCCTGTGGACACGTTACAAGAACTCCAATGTGGCCGCCGAGAAACGCACGATTCTGTCCTCGTTGGGTTGCTCTCGGGAGATCTGGCTGTTGCAACGGTATCTGGCACTGGCCTTTGACCCGAAGGAGGGCATACGCAAACAGGATTCGACGTGGGCCTTCCAGGCTGTGGCCTTCAATGAGATTGGCTTCCATTTGGCCAGAGAGTACTTTATGGCTAATGTCGACGCTATCTACAAATTGTAAGTGCAAACACATTTGTGATTTATAGAATAATGACGCATATCCTTGCCGTAGCTATCATCCCATCGCCAAGGACATGTCAAGGCTGTTGACCCCATTATCGGAACAGACATTCCTGCAGAGTGACTTTGAGGACTTCAAGAACTTTGTCAACACAAACAAGGCCTCGTTGAAGGGTCTGGAACAGGCCATCCAACAGACGCTGGAGACCATGCTCACCAATGTCCAGTGGAAGGAGCGCAACTACAGACAAGTCACCCGTTCCGTTGAGGCCTTGCTCGATAAGTAATCAAGTTTGCATTTCGAGCAACATGCGTATTATTGTAAAATTAAGAAATTTTTCAAAATGCCCTCATCAGCTCTTTCAAATCTCTTGTATTAAGTATGCCGAATATTTACAAAAGAAAAATTCCAATAAACTATATAATATCAAAATATGTAAAGTAAATAGATTCTTTTAAATCAGTTATTGTTTAGGGAATATAAATACAAATAAAAAAAAGCAACATACATATATAAGAAAATTTGGATTTAAAAACATTTTACACCTGGGAATTATAAATACAATTCTTTTTCAGATCCAGGAATTGAAATAGAATGAACATTAATAGAGGAAACAGCTTTTAATGGGTAAATTACAAATCTAATTTGCTGTCTCTATGTCTTACTTCAATCAAGATCAACACGATTTATACCAAAAAAAAATCGGTTGGCAATATTTAAAATAGAATTTCAATTCTATATCATTTTAATATTTTAAGTTAGGCACGGGTAAAAATACTTGTAAGGTAGTCCTTACTAGTGCTAGTGCTTATGCCAATTCCCAAAATATTTTTCAGGTAACAAACTTGATTGAACAAAAATTTAATTTCAATTTGAAACTATTCCTTAATTAAATTGAATTTAACAATAAACAATATAAATAACAGTTTATGGAACATGAATATGGTTTAAACTGAAATGGGTGCCTAAATACCAAATTTTCTTATAGCCCATAGGCTATCCTAGCTTTTATAGACCCAGAGATCAATGGGCTAAAAGCTCA
Source organism: Drosophila paracracens (assembly GCA_035044025.1). Taxonomy (NCBI): domain Eukaryota; kingdom Metazoa; phylum Arthropoda; class Insecta; order Diptera; family Drosophilidae; genus Drosophila; species Drosophila paracracens. The sequence continues at coordinate 3,135,762 of JAWNMN010000435.1, read as the reverse complement.
TTGAAATGGTGCTTCAGACAGCCAGCAAATCGCAAATCAGTTAAACAAAGCCGAGTGTTTAACGATTTTGGTCACGTGCCAGACATGCTACTTCAATATGCAAATGAATGAAAGCCACGCCAAGAGTTGAATAAATCAATCCTGGAATCACTCCTGGGAACTGATAAGGTAATGGCAATGACAAGTGATGAATCCAAAGTGACTGCGCATGAATCTTGATTAGAGATATACACATAGATATATAGTATGTATGTTGTATATTTCGTATATTTAGTTAAGCATAATAATAATAATAATAATAATAATAATCATAATTGGAATTAAGCAGCGCTTCTGCAACACAACTGTCGGGTCATGTGAAACGTTGAGTTGAGTTTTCTTTTTTTAAGGATTTTGTTTTGATGTTTTTCATTGGAATTGTTGTTAATATTACAAGTTACAGTTACAATTACAATCTAAATAAATATGTATATGTATGTGTGTGTGGGTGTGAGTGTGTCTGTGTGTTTTTGTGATTGTATTAATGTTAATATCACTAAAGCAGCGCTCCTGAAAAAGAAACTAACTAAATTGTTAACTGAACAGCTAAAGAGATTGCATAAAGTATTTATTGTTATTATTACATGTATTTTGTTTTTATTTATTACAGTTAGCGTATGTGTATGTGAGTGGGTCTGTGTGTGTGTGTGTGCTTCTTTTTTTTCATTTACCATTTCTGTTTGCTATTTTTTTGTTTGTATTTTATCATATGAAAAACATCAATATAAACTATTTTATTAATTTTTATAACAATTATCTGATTGATTTTCAATTTGTTGTGTGTGTGTGTGTGTGGTTGTTGTTGTTGTTATTTTCAATTGGCCAATTAGAAAGGCTGTTTTTCTTTTGTATTGGTATGCATTAAATTGTAACAACTATTTAACACTCGATATATGTATGCACGGGCCTATATGTATATGTATATATATTCAGATGCATTTGATATCCATTTAAATATGTGTACGTATAGATGAATTGTATTGTTTATTTATTATGTATGAACAAATATTTAGCTATCATTTAGAGATGTGTCTGTGCCATTCATTTGTCATTCCGGAAGTATGCACAAAAACTGAACATTATTTTTATCAAAGGTATTCTTCGTTTTTTTTACTTTAGTACACATTGAATTGAGCTTTTCTTTGATTATGTTGTTTGTTTTTCATAATTGTGTGTTTGGTTTTATATTGAGGCGATAGGCGCAAGCAAATATTTCAATAGCGTCCTTAACGTGTTAAATTCGTGTTTACAATTTTATTCAGTTATTCTGTTTCGATCTGTGTTGATTTCGTTTTCAAAAATAAATGAATGCTCAAATGAGAAATGCAAAGATGCCTTAGATGTATTGGAAAAACAAACGAAAAAAATATATAAATGTATGCAAGGAAAAAAAAAAGAAGTAGAACTTTATTCAAATACATTTTAAATGCCATGTGTCAAACTAATTCAATTTGTTAACGTTAGCATTCAACTGGGACCAACTAACATACACAGATGCCCGGCCAAGAGCCACCAAAATGGGGACCAGCCGAGCGGGTTTTACACATTGTTTTTTTTTTTTTTTTTTTCTTTTGGAGGATGGGGAGGGTTTTGTTGTTGCTTGTTTCATCAGTCAAAAGGTTAATTAGATTTAAACAAGTTTTCGTATATAGTTATTAAATTGTAGATTTGTTTCTTCTTTTTTTTTTTCTTCTTTTTTTTTTATGCATGTAGATAAACGATAAGAGCTTAAACGTGTACATTGTTTAACAAACAGACTTCTGCTTCACTCGTGTGACCTAATCTAGAGACGTATATATGTAAGTATATGCATATTGTGTGTGTAAGTAAGTTTCTATATAGTACCACCTCTGTTGCTTAATATGCTGCTGCTGCTGCTTCTGCTGCTGCTACTACTATATAACTCTGCTTACTTTATATGCTGCCACCGTTCTGGGGCACAGCACGTTTCAATTTCATTGCCGAACGCAGCGTCGCAAAAGCCTTTCACATTTTGTGCAGGCCACTTTGCAGATTATCATTTGACCAAGAGCTCTGTGGTTGCTGCTGCTGATGTGAGGCTGTCTGTGGCGGCGGTGGCGTTGACGATGCATTGGGCTTTGGTGGTGTCGCCTGCGCCGGCTGCAAATCGAAACGGGCATAGAATAGTAGATAGGGTGTTATGGTTATTTTGCGTGTGGGCGACAGCAGCTCCTCGAATTCGCGCTGTGACATCGCCTTGACCTTGTCATCATCGCACATATACCAAGTGGGCTCGCTGCTGTTCGCCGCATAGTTGGCCTTGACACCGCCGCGTCCAGTGCTCCCATACCCCATCGGATATGGTGGACAATTATTGCTGGCCGAGCTGCCATAGCTAAGATTGCTATTGCTGCCATTCTGCAGGGATTCCTCACTGAAATCACTGCTGCTGGCACTGTTGCTGCCCGCGGCGCTCGCCTGTTGGCTGCAACACAGCCGCATCGCACAACAATTGACGCCATGGCAAGTTGTATTCATGCTCAGCTTGCCAATGCCATTGGTAATCGTTTTGCTCGTGAAGCCATTCAATTGCTTAACATTTTTGCTCATATCGCCGCTGCTCGACGCCTTGCTGCGACCAAATTTCATCTTCTTAATCAGACTGGTGCCGGACGAGGCCAGCGCTGAGGCAGCCGCCGAGACGGGTGTGCTGGCAATGCTGATGCTGCCATTATTGCTGCTGGGCGCAGTGTTCTCATTCCCACCAGCCGATGACGCCGCCATCTGTTGCTGCCCACTTGCCGATGATGATGTATTATTGCGGCGATCCTTGGGACAATTGACATAATCACTGGCCAAATCCAGAATGCATGTGTATGCTATGTAATGGCCCACTGTCAGTGTGGCGCCCACATGTGTGATAACACTATACAGCTTGTAGACGTGCAGTTTGTTGGCATCGCTTAGCTCACAGCACTTGGCACAGAAGCAGGGCAGCGTAAATGTTGTCGGCACATACGTGCTGACCTTCTCCATGCCACCCGAGAAGCGATTCAACTGTATGACTAACAGACGCGGCAGCACCTCGTACGATATCGAGCGTATGGCTTCAGTGTAGCCCGTACACTGATTGCAGCTGTACTTGTTATCGCCTCGAAAATATTCACGTGTTATGCACGAGTTCTGCAAGTGGAAAATATCAATTAGATATTGGCAATAAACTAAAATAAAAACAAATCGCAACAGCCAGCATGTTATCCCAATATCAATATTTAGTAATAACACGTGTTTTGATTTGGGTAGATAGTGGCTGGCTGATAGTGGCTGCTGTTAGCTGATTACGGCACTTGCCTGTATATAAGCGCTGGGTTTTTCCTGCAACTCGGCAGTATCGTATCCCGAAATCGGCACAGGTACTGAGATATCAAGCATGCCCTGCTTCTGACGCGTAATCGTCTCACAGCTCAGGCATTTGGTGGTCAGCACCACAATGCCCTCGAAATCGTTGTTGAAAAAGTTCAGATTCAGTTCACGTATACGCTCCTCCAGGCGCATCTTATCCTTGAGCTGAATGGCTGAACTTATCTCATCATCACTGGAATATTTAGCTGGCGCAGGTGCATTCGTCGACACTGAAGCTGATGTTGTGGCTGTGCCCGTTGTGGCGCCGCTAGCGCCGGTGAGATCGACTGTATTCAAATAGAAAAGACTATTGGAGGCGGCATGCACTGGTGGCATGCCACTAGCTGTTGTCGGACTGTTGTCCTTAAGCGGCGATTGCAAGCGTGTTGCCTTCGACGATTTCACATCATCTTTTCTCTTTGACTTGCGCGAGAAAAACGATGTTTTTGTCGTAGTGGTATTTTGACTTTGACTAGTTGCTATCGAACCATTCCCAGCAGTGCCCAATATCGCATGATTGCCGCCCGCATCCGAGCGTTCCAGGGCATCCACTGTGTCGGCATCATCAGGATTGGCAATATAGCTGTCAAGATAAAGCGGTTATTAAGTAAGTAAAACAGTTTTAAATGAGTGCCAAGCGTTGCCAAAATTCTATATCAAAAAAATCAGAGCAGGCAGTTCGATTCTAAACATCGCCTCATCGTGTCGACTACACATTACACAAATCGACTTAGTCGTGAATTGATACGTTTAAAAATATAAATTTCTTCTGGTTATAAGGAACTGTGTAACTCTGATTTTTTATTTGTCAAAAGTTGGCAACAACAATTTAGGGAGCAGCTCACCCATTTGCAATGACTTCGGGACAATCGGCAATGGCCTTGAGGAGCGACTGATTGGTTTCGCGTATACAATTGAGGAGACACATGAGAAACTCGTGTGCATCCTGCTGCTGATTACCCTCGAAAGTGGCATTCACATCCTGCACGGCATGGAGCAGAGTGTCCGCATGATACGGCTCACTGGAATCGGCCATTTCGCTGCCATGCAGACTATTGTACAATTCATGCAACATCTCGCTGACCACTTGGTGAGATGACTTTTTGTTGGTGCTATTTCCGCTGGCGATGTTGCCGTTGTTGCTAGTATTGTTGCTGCCATTTGTGACGCTGACGGTGCTGTTGTTGTACGACGGCTCTGTGGTGGCTAAATCCTTGCTGCTCCAACTGCGCGCATGCTCCAATTGAGCCGCTCCGCTTACATTGCGTCCCAGTGATGCGGATTTGGCGTTGTGCTGTCGCAACATCGTTTGCTGCACCACATTCAAGTCGTGGATGAGATGGTGCAGATTGTGCAAGAAGTGCGGGGCACAACGTAAAGTATACACCACTGAATTCAGATAGCATGTGTTGCCAATGTTGCACAGGGTGCCCATGGCGGGCACATGATTCAATGCAGCCGAGCCACCACCACCACCAATACTCCCATTTACTCCAGAGCCAGTGCCAGTGGTTGCAATGCTCGAGCTGCTGCTGCCCCCCACACCGGGCACATAATAGTGATGGGTAATTTGCAGTTCTGCTGTATCGATATCACCGGCACCGGCTGAATTGCCCGCTCGCAGCCCATTGCCACCGCTGGGGTAACCATTGGCCACCCGCCGCTGTTCATCGTTGGACGTCTGGTAGCGTCGATCGTATAATGACATGTTTCCGCTGCTCAGTTTCCGCTTGCGAAATACACGTGACACCGGCTTGGCCGAATCAAGCTCAATTTGGGCCGCAGCTATTGCCGCCGCCGTCTCCAACGAGAAGATGGAAGACGTATCGAGATCGGGCCGATTGCGACGCTTGCGATTTCTAACACCGACGGCGCCGCGTCTCTTGCGTCCTGTTGGCTTTACCTCCGGCACCTCCTCGATGCGATTCCAGAATTCGGAATTGAAATGTTCTGGAAAAGTCAATATTTAGCTCTTTGATTGCATCGAATGGTTGGTCGCATTGCACTTACCTGGCTTTATGTAATAACTCTTATGATCCTCAGTAACCTCGGTGGGCGTTGGCGAAGGAGTTAGTGCTATTTCCGGCAGAGGGATTACCTCAACGGGAGCCGCTTGCCGTGAACGTAAACTGGCGCAACGTGCAAACTCTGCAACATAAACACGTCGCTGTCGCTTGCGCTTCGGTAATTGGACCTCAACTTTGGCTTTGGGTGACTCTACGATCAGATCGGTATACTCGTGTTGAATCGCTGGATATGTGGAGTGTGTGGACGAGGACGACAATTGCTGCGGGTCGTTAGTTGCGATCTGGTGTGTGGAAGCCTCGTGTTGTGATTGTTGTAGTAGGTGTATTGTTGTTTCCTGCCTTCGCAATTTGATATAAATTTGCCGTTGTTGATTATTGCGACAATTATTGCTGCTGCTTGTTCTGGTGCTGCTGGGGCTTGTCGGAAGACGGGCTTGTTCCTCTCTCAGCTCAATTATGTCATATTCGTGCATCTTTCATGATCCTGCAAGAATTCATTCAAAAATTCAAAATTAGTTGGAATATTTTCCGCTTGTTATTGTACTTTATTACCATTCAAATATCCAAAATTGATTTTTATTCCTTTTTTTTTGGTAATAAAAAATAAAATTTGATTCATTTTTAATGGAATGTGAGTGTGTCAGAGTGAGAAACAAAAAAAGTTGGTGCAAGCGCAGTTGAGCTGAGCTGAGACACGAATCTTTCTCTAATGGGGTTTTCAGGCGTAATCAAATAAATATGAAAATATTATATCAGGCTTGAATGTTGATTGTCTCGTACGTCAGAAAGAATTCTACAACAAAATAACATTTGTCTGATAAACTGATAGTGAAATATATATAATCGACCATTAATCTCACCGATAGAAGGCCATGATTCATTTTAGCAGAAACAAAAACAATGACGACTCCAACGACGGGGGCTTACATAAATTTGAGAAATGCGCGTGGTATATTTTGAAAGCCGTGACTATTTTCAGGTAAGTGCTCCAAATTGAAATTGGTTAATTAATTTGGTCACATGATTCAGTTTGGCCACTGTAGTCAATTTACAGTATTCCCAATATTTATTGTATTATGTAAATCGAAATTCAGGTCCGGCTGTTATGGATGACGGCGACAGGTGGGCAGCTGGGGTGCAGCAAGGCGGCATTGGTCAGGTAGGCCGGGGCCAAAAAGCATTGATGGGCAGGCGGACAGATAAAAGAGTATAGAAATCAACACAAACAAATGTTAATGCGAACGAGCGGACGGGAACGTTCACGTCGAGGTAATCCCTCTGCCGGAAATACCACTAACTCTTTCGCCAATGCCCACCGAGGTTACTGAGGATCATAAGGGTTGTTACAGAAAGCCAGGTAAGTGCAAAGCAACCAACCATTCTATGCAATCAAATAGCTAAATATTGACTTTTGCAGAACATTTCAATTCTGAATTATGGATGGGCTGCGAGCGGGCAATTCAGCCGGTGCCGGTGACATCGATACAGCAGAGCTGCAAATTACCGATCACTATTATGTGCCCGGTGTAGGGGCCCGGTGTAGCAGCTTGAACATTGCAACTACTGACACTGGCTCGGGACTCAATGGGAGTATTAGTCCGCATCACTGGGACTTAGTGTAAGCGGAGCGGCTCAATTGGACCATGCGCGCAGTTGGAGCAGAAAGGATTTGGCCACCACAGAGCCACCACGTCCAACAACAGCACCGTCAGCGTCTCAAATGGCAGCAACAATATCAGCAACAACGGCAACAACACCAGCGGAAACAGCACCAACAAAAAGTCAAGTGGTCAGCGAGATATTGCATGAATTGTACAATAGTCTGCATGGCAACAAAACGCCCGATTTCAGTGAGCCGTATCATGCGGACAACCTGCTCCATGCCGTGCAGGATGTAAATATCCACTTTCGAGGGTAATCAACAGCAGGATTCGCACGAGTTTCTCATGTGTCTCCCTAATTGTATGCACGAAACGCATCAGTCGCTCCTCGAGGCCATTGCCGATTGTCCCGAAGTCATTGCAAATGGGTGAGTTTCTCCCTAAATTGTTGCTTAACTATGCATATTGCTATTGCTTTTGCTATTGATTTTGTTTGCTTTAATGAAGGTCACATGTCACACAAGCTGCAAATACGGAATGACGAAAAGAGCACATGATAAATGTTAAGGTTACATTTAGAATAACGTTAACAGCACCGTTAAGAATAACAACACAACTGCAAAATAAACAGTTAACAATAAAATATGTAAAGCTCTTCTGCCTTTTTCTTTCTTTTTTTTTTGCTGGATGCTGTGACATTTACTTGTACGTATGTATAGATGTATGTGTGTGTGTGTTGGTGTTTGAGGTTTGTCGCAAAAATATACACTAGGCAAACTCACATATTTCGGGAACAACATTTGCGGGCAGTTGCTAGATTCTGTGTAGCTGCTGCTGATTTGAGAGGAAAATAAACAAACAATTTCATTTGCCGCTGGAAATTGTTGAAGACGAAATTTCACTTGCAACGTAACGTAGTGCAAGACGTAAGACGCAGAGGCACACACACACACGACACGCACACACTCATGCAACGTACTCGCTAATCTGAACACCACTCGAATTTTCACTTTTTTTCACTACGGCAGTTTGCCGTTGACCGACGCTTTTACAGCCGGTTAAAATGATTGTTTGACGGCTGCACGTCTAAGCATGGCAGCGCTGCATCACTTACAAATTAATTTTGATTTTAATTCGTGTTTCAAATGTATATAGGCACGAAAATTTTGTAAATTTATGCGCCGTAGGCTTACGGCCGCTCTCGGTGTCTCTTGTACACTCGGTAGAGAGCTAATGAACAATCGATGCCACTACCGATAGTAGGGAGAGTTTTGAACAATTTGCCAAAATCGATTATTCTGCACTATTGAATGTTTTCTGTCTGGTGTCTTAAATGAACTAAAAGAAACCGGAGTGGCAAACGATATAAAATTGGCAACATGAGCAGAAAAATTCAAATTTTTGTTAGCCAAATAAATAAATCCTATATCAGATAGCCTTCAATGAACTTAACAACTATCGATGGTCGCAATTACATATCGTTTGCCAGCTCTAGCACTCGTTCGATTTCTAATCGCTTTACTTTGCAGTATTCAACTCCTCGCCTAACATGCTTGTGCTCCACAGATAACAACAGCAGCATGTAATACGCTATGGCAACACTGTCTGTGTCTTCTTCTTTCTCTCCGGCAGAAATCACGATGTCGACTGGAGTAAGTAAAAAAATATGTCGCTTTAATTCGCCAATTATTGTGCAATCCTGCATTAATAATTAACAAATTATAGCTCAACAAGTGCACAATACTTTTGGGAAGACACTAATAAATATCTCTCAACACTTAAATGTATAATTACAGACGCTTTACACTTATCCCGAGAACTTCCGCGCGTACAAAGCCCTCATTGCGGCCCAGTACTCTGGCGCTAAAGTGAAAGTGGCCGATAACTTCAAGTTTGGCGAGTCCAACAAATCGGAGGAATTCCTAAAGAAGTTCCCAGGCGGCAAGGTGAGCATAACAGAAAAATACATATATATTTGTACATATATATATATATATATTTGCTGCTTATCACTTTAGGGCGTAACAGTTTAAAAAGCCGGCAACGTCATCAGCGAAAAAAAAATAATGCTAAATTTTGCGAATTTTCGTAGCCAGGTAGACGTGAAAAAATCACACGTTGCAGATACACTAATTTATTTGCTTGTCGTATACGACGGTGTATTGTACGAATTTAAAAAAAACTATGACAACTATATCTTTTGAATGATAAATTCTTTTTAGGCTGATCAAGCAAGACAACTATATCTGTCAAAAGATCAATTCTCCTTAGGCAGATCGTTATTATCTGTGAAAATATAAATTATATTTAGGTAGATCCAAATTAAGATTATAAAGCTATCAATACAACTAAATCTGCCGGCAGATCTAAATTCAGTTTACAACGATCGATGAATAAAGTTTTTTTTTAGATAAATTCATGTACAGATTATAAATCGACCAATACAACAATATTTGTCCAAAAATAAATTCTTTTTTTTTTAGCCCAACTAAAGTCAACAGCTATGCATGTTTTTAGTCTCCTCATCCTTATCTATAGCTATTAATACATAATTGAAGTCTGTTCTCTTTGCGTCAGCATGCCTAAAATAGATATGAGCTTCTTTTATTGTCATTTCTAACCTATGCCATGTGTTGTGTTTTTGTTCCAGGTGCCAGCTTATGAGACCGCTGATGGCAATTACCTGACCGAGTCGAATGCCATTGCCTACTTTTTGGCCAATGAGCAGCTGCGTGGCGGCAAATGTCCGCTGGTGCAGGCTCAGGTGCAGCAATGGATCTCATTCGCTGACAATGAAATCTTGCCTGCGTCCTGTGCATGGGTGTTCCCACTGCTCGGCATAATGCCGCAGCAGAAGAATCCGAATGTGAAACAGGACGCCGAGGTTGTGCTGCAGCAGCTGAACAAGAAGCTGCTGGATGCCACTTACCTCGCCGGTGAACGCATCACTCTGGCCGACATTGTTGTCTTCTGCACCCTGCTCCATTTGTATGAGCATGTGCTGGATTCAAGTGCGCGCAGTGCGTACGGCAATTTGAACCGTTGGTTCGTCACCATCCTCAATCAGCCCCAGGTGAAAGCTGTTATCAAGGACTTTAAGCTGTGCGAAAAGGCGCTCGTCTTTGATCCCAAGAAGTATGCCGATTTCCTGGCCAAAACCGGCGGCGTCAAGCCCCAGCAGGCGCCCAAACCCAAGGATGAGAAAAAGGCCAAGAAGGAACCAGCACCCAAGAAGGCTGCTCCTGAACCCGAACCCGAGGAGCTCGATGCTGCCGATGCCGCGTTAGCTATGGAGCCCAAGTCCAAGGATCCTTTTGATGCCATGCCCAAGGGCACGTTCAATTTTGATGATTTCAAGCGTGTCTATTCCAATGAGGAAGAGGCCAAGTCCATTCCCTATTTCTTTGAGAAATTCGATGCGGAGAACTATTCGATCTGGTTTGGCGAATACAAATACAACGAAGAACTGACCAAGACTTTCATGTCCTGCAATCTGATCGGTGGCATGTTCCAGCGTCTCGATAAGATGCGCAAGCAGGCATTCGCCTCCGTCTGCCTGTTTGGTGAGGATAACAACAGCAGCATTTCCGGTGTTTGGGTGTGGCGTGGACAGGATCTAGCGTTCACTCTGTCGCCCGACTGGCAGATCGATTACGAGGTTTACGACTGGAAGAAACTGGATGCCAAGAGCGAGGAGACGAAGAAGCTTGTCACTCAGTACTTCTCCTGGGTCGGCACCGATAAGGATGGCCGCAAATTCAAAGAGGGCAAGATTTTCAAATAAATAGTACCAGAAAAAATGCTGCAGAAACAATCAATACCACAACATTTTTTGAGATTCGAAATGCAGCAAATGCAGCAGCAACACGAGGATGCCTATTTCTAAGTTCCAACTGATAAATGTTTAAGCGTCGTGCTGTGTAAACATTATTAAAAAAAAATACAATTACATATTATGTCCTGGCTTTTGCTCAGCAAAACCAAAACAAAATTTTTGGTATTTTTTAATTTTGTCGCCTGCCTTCTGCATTTCTGTAAACGCCGAAAAATAATTGTTCTGTAATTGCGTTCGAAACACACATTCTCACACACAAACACACACAGCCAGCAAATAATTTATACGGGATTTCAAAATAATAATAAAACAAAATATGCGTTTTCTACTACATGAAAAAAGTGTTCCAAAACGGATGACTTGGTTTCTTGGTTTTATTTTCTATTTGTGTATGAATTTCATTCATTTATTCAATCTCTTTATCCCATTAATATTTTTGTATTTGCTTACAGTACGAATAGTTAGAACAAATCTAAATGAATTTAAAAAACAACTGCAAAGAAGTGCGGCTTTTAACTTAAACGAAGCTCTTCGAGAATCAACAAGGAAATGCTAACTGAATCTGACAAACGGATGCATCATCTAGCCGAGTAGAGCCAGAAAGACGTTTACTTCTTCTTGCTGACCACAACTGGGCCAACATTGTCGCCGGTCACCTTGTTGTGCTCGGCATGGCTGCCATCGCAATAGGGCCACTAAAAGCAAAAAGAGTTATCAATAGGAATTGGGAGTTTATTATAATTCTTGCTCACATTTTTGGTTTTCCAGCAGCGACAGAATGCGGCCTTTTCTGCAATGTCCTCCACATCGACCATGTCGACCACTTTGGCCTCGTGTTTGCGAATCAGATTATTGCAGCGAGCACTCTTCGAGCAGCCATGGGCAACGGGACAGAAGGCCAGATAGGCGGTATACCCCAAGCCGGCAACAACAGCAGTGGGTGGAATGAGCGCCAGCCAATCCCTGACTGCAATTGGAATAGATTAACATGTTTCCTAGCTGCAATCTGTATAAATTTGCTATCCAATCAGTTTTAAAGATTTTTTTTGATAAATTAATTAAATAAAATGCACACCATTTTAAGTTTAATTTTAGTAAGATTGGCACACGACGAGCGCACGTGCGAAACAGGTATATATCTGGGCAAGGTATATTTTAAGAAGATCGTCGATCTAAATTGGAAATGAACTGTAACCGGTACAAGGTCGAGCAGACATAAAACAAATGACTGTGCACAACTTTCACTTATCAAATTGCCCACTATTTGCTTATCTCAACTGGTCAGATAGACCCAAACCGAATCGTGAGCTTTTCAACTATCAAAAGTTAGACAAACAATTTTTATAGCAATCGCGCGAGTTTGCCAGCATTTGTTGCATAATAAGTCAGCTTAGGTGAACGCACTGCAAAATGTGACTGGAAACAGGGCACAAATAATGTTTGCTTAACATAAGCCCAATCGCCACATAAGCACATCATGTTTTAACATTTTATCGTATGCAACTTGATGTCTACGTTTACATTATAAACTAATCAAGTCGGAAAAATTTATTCGGGGCGCCCTCAAGTTCAATTTCAATGGACGACTTACATGATAATTTAAACCAGCCGCCTAAACTGTCGGGCACCGGCAAGTTGGACAAATAGTTTGGCAGAGTTGTTTTTACTAAGTGCGATATTGGTTCCATTTTTTTTTTTTGCAGGTTTTTCTTTTAATCAATTGAACCGAAATGCAGTACACAAAACGTCTGTAAACTGGTTGTTTTTATTGTTGTTGTGTTGAGGAACAGTGTGACCGCAGCTTGCAAGCAAGAATATACTAATACATACCATACATGCCATACAATGATGTATTTATATTGTCTTTCAATTTCTCCAAAAGTTCAATGATAGTGAAATCAAAATGTAATAATAAACCGGCAAGTTTCCAAACTAAACAATTAATTAAAAGCAATACAAACTAATAATTTTCGGACAGCTGTACATATTTGTAACGGCGAGTTAGTAATGAGTACTTTAACAGCTACTCATCTCTAACAACGAAAATTATTGTGGAAAGTTCAATGGTAGTGAAATCAAAATGTAATAATAAGCTGGCAAGTATGTATAAATTTCCAAATTTGTACACATTTCATTTATATACCAAGCAACAAAAGTTCTTAAATAGCGGCGAGCTGTAAGTATTTGTAACGGCGACTTAGTAACGAGTACCTTAACAGCTACTCATCTCTAATAGCTGTTAATTTGCTCATCTCTAAGAGTGGCGAAATAATAGTTTGCGGCTTTTAGAGAAAAAGACAATATACCCAAATGAGCCGTATTCCGCTCGATGCGTGGTCGAAACGCGAGCAACTCTGCCTGGCCTCGGCCGTTTCGTGCAGTGGCGATCAGAATTGGATAACGGTCAGTCGCACACTGAAATCAGTGTGCGGCAACAATGGAAACACTCGTCCGTCGGATTGGTATTCGCAGAAGAACTGTGCCGTCCAATATGGCCACCTGCTTGAGACGGTGGAGACGACGAAGCGCAAGAAGCGCACCAACGAAAACAGCGGCTTCTCCTCGCCGGCAACTGTGGTCGTAGAGACGCCCACAGAGTTGCTGCTACGCCGCTTGACCGAGGAGCGACTGGTGGAGATTAAGGCACAGATGCGACGCGATCAGGAACTCTATTGCAAGATGCAGGGTGAAATTGAGGCGCTGCAATCGGACGAGACGACAGAGGAGCAGCTGCAACAAATGTGGCAGGAAATCGAAAAGGAGCAGGAAACAAAACGCATCGATGAAATGAAGCTGGAGAATCGAATGCGAGAGAGGGAGCAGCGCAAGAAAGATGCCCCTGGCAACTGGCGTAGCAACAACAGTGGCTCCAGACGCTCCAATATGACGGCAGACACAACAGCCGTCGATATGGATGTGGAGGATATAGGTATAATCATTGATATTAATCTAAAATATATAAAAATATATTTAAACCATTTCATCAGGCATCATTCCAGCTGCTGGCAATGCCAAACAGCAGTCGGCACCGGCGCCATTGCTGACATCGCTGCTGATAACGTCAGGTGGAGGTGGCAACAATGCCACCAACACCACCTCGTCCACAGCTGGCACTCCTACAACTCCGACTCCAACTGCAGCTGGAGCTGGCACTGGAAGCGTGGCACGTGCAACAGCAGCGGCGCCAACAATAACATCGCTGCTAACCAGCGGCGCCGGCGCCATACCCAATCAGCCAGCGGTTATTTTAAAGAGTCCCAACGATCCAGCGTTTATGACACGACCTATAAGTGGACCACCTGTCGCCGAGGTGGCCATAACCCGTAGCAGTCCTTCACAGGCAGCACCCACGCTCTCTATGCTGCTAGAGAAGAACAAAGCGTCGACGTCTGCCAAAGCAAATGATACAACAGCCACAGTCAAATCGACGGATGCAGAAGCGACGGACAGTCCAAAGCAGCCTGCTGCTGACAAGGAATTAACGGATGCAGCTGCCGCAGCTGATGCTATTGCGGACGAATGGGAAGTGGAGGAAAAGCAGCTGCTCGAGGCACTCAACGATATTATGGAAGGTGTCATCGATGAGGACATACTGAAAGATGTGGACAGCGTTGTCTCACCAGCCGCAGCAGCAACAACGGATACGCCAGCCAAATCCGACGATGTCGACTTTGAGGATAAGCTCGATGCGGTAAAGGTGCACGACGTAAACGTTGAGGATCGCAAATCTCCATCGCAGCCAAAGCCGGTCGAGGTGGTCATTGGATCCAGTGATGATTCCAATGACAACATACCCCTGGCAGCAGTTGCCTCGCAGGAGAGCAGCAAGGAACGCAGCCAGCAGTCAGCGGATGACGAAGCTGCTGCCGAGGAACTCAACGAGACAATCACCATTGCCAGCAGTTCCAGTGAGGAGAATAATCACGAAGCAACTGCGGCGACTGATGAAAGAGCAGCTGGCAAAGATGCGGTGGCAGTAGCTAAAGAAACTACAACTCCAGAGACCAGCAACAAGGAAACGGAGCAAACAACACAAACGCAGACGGCTGACGGCAAAGTCGAGAAAGCCGAGGCCAAAAACGAAGGTAAATTACGGATAGTTAGAAGAAGAAGGATACATGGCTAATATAGCTCCAAAATAAGCTGGACAGATGCACCAGGTATCAGATCGGAGTCCGCTCACTTGTAGATGCTATTTCTGTATGATAAATATATTAGTCAGGGGATAGTTGCAATGACTGCTGTAGAATATGCTCTCCCAATCCGTTCTCCTATAAGTTTATCTCCTTCCATCGGTTTCCTTTTGTACATTTTCTGATTCCTTATCCACCTACTTGCAGCACCCAAAGAAGACACAAACAAATCGCGCACCCCGGATGCAACAGACAAACCACCAACCGATACAAATACGGATGCAAAAGCGCCTGCGCTTGCAACGGCAGCCAGTTCCGCACACGATACCGATGAGGAGTCCTCCACACAGACGGAGAACAGCAGCAAACCGGATGAGCCCGCCACACGCAGTCAGAAAGCCAAGCAACAAGCCGAACACAAGATGGAAACAGAAACGCGACAGACTCCGCCAAGGGCAGCGAGCATAACGGCGACACCAGCACCCGCACCTGCATCCGTACTCGCTCCTGCTCCTGTACCCACACCCGCTCCTGTGCTGACGCGTGCGCCAATGCTGCGCAAGTTGCCGCATCGCGATCGCTCGGAGAGTCCAATGGTGGATGATGATGCCACAACGACCAGTGATCATTCGACGACAAAGTCGAGCTCAAGACGCCGCTGCTCCTCGACGCCACTCATCGATAGCATACCGAATTCACCGGCGTCCAGTGAGCACACGGATGATCGACGGGAGACGCGTGGCGCCTCCAAGAAGCTCTTCCTGAGCATCTATGCAACGCTGCTGGAGAGCAAAAACGCTACACACTTTCGACGCGCCTTCCACGACGAACATCCGCGCAAATCGGTGGATCTGTGCCTGCGTCCAATGGATCTGCCGACGATCAAGCGTAACATCGATTCGGGCCATTTGCGCAACATCTCCGAACTGCAACGCGATGTGCTGCTCATGTGCCACAATCTGTTGCTCATCTATAAGCCACAAAGCGCACAGCACAAAAGCGTGCGTCTTTTCATGCAGGAATGCCGTACGATCAAGGAGTTTGCAGCCATATCTCCAACGGATAACACTGCACAGCATAGCGTCACTGTCACCCACAAGGTGGAGAAGGAACGCACTCCGGCTGGCAACAAGGCGCGCAGTGGTTCGCGCAAGAGCCAGAGGCATCATTAGACTAACACACAACAAGCACCAATTCAGACGACACTTGCAACTGCTTCCACTTTCAGGCCATAACTTCTGATCCTTCTTTCCTCTGTCTTTCACCTGGCAATTGACTACAGATCCATTATCCTGACTACTTGCAACTTGCTCTATTTTTTATTTGTCGCCTAATATGCTCCTATGGTAGCCACAATTACTTTTTCATCATTTTTAATTTAATAATCAAAAATCTGTCAATTTGTCTTATCCTAAAATAACCAAAATAAAATTGCAAAGCAGTCACGAAAATCTTTTAAAAAATATCATTTCTAATTATTACATATAACAAAATCTAAATCTAAATCTTTTTTTGAGAGAGTTTTTAAGACCACCTAAGCTTTAACCAGGAAGAATGGTTAACCTAGGCACGTCAGAGATTACTCTTGTAGAACACAATTGAATTTTCCACATCCAAATTTCAGGAAACATTTTAAGAACCTACCCATTAGTTGTATGATATAGCAGTCCGATCTTTATGATTGGTTGTCCCAATGTGAGGTGCATAATGCCAAGCATAACTGTTGAGCTTTGTTAGGGTAACTTGGTAAATATTTTGTATTCATGATATCAGTTTTCGACCGATTTCGACAGCTATAGGCAAATGCCAAATGTCAAATTTGATCAAGAAGAAATGAACACTTGGACTTGGCTATATCGATTCGAATAGTGATGCTGCTCAAGAATATATTTATTTTATAGAGTCGGAGATGGTGTAAGAGAAAATTATAATGCTTTCCACAAGAGTATGAAAAGATAAGTAATAGAGTCGATTGCAAATTCAAATTTAAGTAGAATTCTTCAGATTCTTCATTTTGCGAAATACTGTAAAACTTAATGCGGATCATCAAGTATCGAGAATAGACATCAAGATTTATGTTTTAATAGACTTGCCATATAATATAAATAAATAATTGGTTAGTAAAATTTGCACATCTTTCAAATCTAATATCTCTTCAAATGGCTCAGGTATATTTACATTATTTTACATATATTAAACATATATTAAATATATTATTAAATATTATTTCACTAATAAATTTAATTGAAAAGTTTTTAGAAGATTCAAAAATATCAAAAACAATTGCATATTTTTGCAAGATTTGATTTGCTTTACCTTTGGGAGATATTTTATGTAGCATTACTAAAGCTCAGCTTTATGCCAAGGAAACAGGATTAATCAAAGAATATCAAATTTTGCAAGCGTCTGGATCTGGAAGAGCGGCAAACAGCTCGTCGACTTGGACAGTAGAAGTTGCGGAGGCAGCGGGATAGACGCAAGTCGCACTGGCAGAGACGTGCCGCACAGGAATCTGGGGCGCCCCACTCGCCGTGATCGATGGCACAGAGCGGTTTGCCACGATAGCACTTCCACACGTAGGGCACAAAGTATTCGAGGTAGGAGATGCAGTTGCTCTGACCGTAGCACTTGTCGTGCAGACGGCAACAGCGATCGATGCCATCGTTGGGCACACCATGTCCCCCAAAGCCACAATAGCAGCCGTATCCCTTGTAGATCAGCGGATCACAATTCGTGGAGCACTTGATCATCGAGTAGAGCTTGGCCACATCTCGCTTGCCCCGATCCTTAAGCAGATCGGTGTCATTGCTGAAGGCCCACCTCATCGAGTAACCAAAAGGATCGTTCGCTCTCGCCAAATACACATTCTGTTCATTCATCAGATCCTCCCGTTGTGCCTCCAACTGATTGGATGGCATCACTCGTATGTCCGTCACACGTCCATTCAGCTGGTGGCTCTGCAAATCCAAGAGTATCTCATCCTGTGGATAAGCAGCCAACTGCCAATTCGGCGGCTTTGGCGTTATATCCCTGCGTGAAATTTGTAAAATGGGCTAGAGTTGGCTATCGATCTTGACAAGATTTGTTCTGAGTGCTACTCTTACTCACTTGTGTGACTCCTCCAGCGAGTGCACCGGTGGCTTCAGTTCACCGGACCAGCCCGGCAAACCCAGTTGCTGCCATTCCGTCAAGCTCGACTTGAGATGGATCTCCTTCTCCGCATGAACGTCCACAATCCTAATTGGCTTCTCGGTAATATTGGGAAAATTAGGTTCCCCAAAATCGGAACGTTGCATTTTCAACAACTCAAATTTGTTGCGTTGATTCGACGCTGGCATTTTGAAGACGAAGGTGGGATTCGGATTGGACATGCTTGATCCGTACATTTCCGGTATGATGTGGGCGAGGAGCGACGTATCGTTGCTGACGGCCCTGAAGGCGTTCCAAATGTCGTTCACAACCATGTCCGCCGTAGACTGCACGGTGATTATCATTGATAGTAGTAGAAGTGCTGCAATTACGCCCCTCATTTGTTGGCTCAATCAAAAATGTTGTAAACAGGTTGGTAAACAAGCGATCCGCACGAGTCGAGCGGCAGTCAGAAATTGAAACTGGTGCGCCAGCGAAATGCGGTAGTCGCTAGTTGGCCACCAGCTGCTCAACTGCGTCAAGTACTCGCAACAACAACAACAATAAGAAATTGTAGCATAAATTGTTCAAAATCGTGTTAATAGCAATAACAACAATGGCCAGCACCGAAAGGCAGCCGCGGACGTCGACGGATTTGGTGGCGAAAAGTAAACGCATTAAGCCATAAACACAGCACACACAAAAAAAAAAAACTGACAGTGGCACAAATACGTAGCCGCTAGGTGGGTCAGTAACCGTAACCCACATTGTGTATAGACCAGCAGACCAAGAGTGCCAAAAAAAAAACACAAAGAAACCATCAAAAAAAACTTACAAATGGACGGCTAATTTTAAGGCAAAGGTTCGCAGCCTCCAAGTTCCAGTTCATGGCCGTTATTTAGGGTTTTCAGTTACCAAACAAGAGGACAGTGCTCGCTCTATGGAGGGAAATTGTGCGGTTATTTAAAATTTTCAAAAATTGACTTGAATTGATAGACACGCAATTTATTAGCAATTTTATACAATTTTATTCTTTTTTTTAATCCGTTTGGAATTTGGATTGGTCATTAAAAAATATTTATTAATTAGTAGAGCTTATAAGCAATTGTTAATAATTTTGAACATATATAATTACCTTTTACTTTTATACACAATTTTTGATTACTTTACATAATTAATTTGATTTTCTCCACATATTTCCAACGTTTTGTTTCTTAAACAAATGAAAATTTGTAACAATAAATTTTTAATTGTAAATCATTAGCCATTCCCCATTTTTCTTTGAGGCAATAATCAAAAAATCTGCGTGCCTCAAATAATACTTTTAAAATGAACATTGGATATTCAAATTATCGAGGATCCACTATGGGTTTGCCTGGGGGTGGGTGGTTCGCAAACCCGTTGCCCGTTAGTCAAAACAAAATTGGCACTATAAAATATGCAGCCATCTTATGGCCATGATGTAAATATATACATCCATAGACACATGCATACATACAATCATACAATAATAATACGCATAACAACATAAACACACACAACCACACAGATGTATGCATTTATGTTGCTTACCTGTTGGTTATTCCACATATCATTTATTTGTTGTTTGCCTGCTAAACGCCTTTGTTACGTCTGCATGCATCTTACGTGTGTGTGTGTGAGATAGAGAGGAAAAGTGGCAACAGCAAATTCAAAATACATAAATACCACTTTGAAGCAGAAACTCAATTTAAGGTAAACACGTATGAACATGCAACAATTACACACTAATAACTATGTTTTTTAATAGGCCAAATTAGTTAGATACACGCGTACTTTTCTCAAGTTTCTTCATCGTTGCTCATAGTTATTCCATTTTATTTCAAAATATGTTAAGGTGTGCGCGGAAATGCACATTCAAATTTGTCTATCGATATGTTAATCGAGTGTGTTGTAATCGACTCATCTATCGAACATACGCATGCTCAGTGCTGTAAGGTGCAGTCTGGTGCCGTTGTACAGCACTATTCTTTGATCGATCTTGTAATCGATAGTCACGATCTTGCCCGCATTTAAATCTGCCATACGCACTTGCGGCAGTTGCGCAGACCTCTCACATCTGCCACAAATAAATGCAGCTTGTGCCCCTGTGGGAAGATGCATATCCGTGTTAAGCCCATTTCCTCCTTTGCAAATCATAGACAGACAAATGCTTTTATAAATTGCACACACATATTTTATTTTTGATTTAATAAACGTGATTACAATAACAACTGCATGCTGCAAGTGCAGCATCCTCACCGGCAAACGGAAATGCCGCGCATTGGAACGAGAACAAGCATTTTTCCAGCTGCCGTTGGAAGCGGCAGTGTCGAAGAGACGACTTGACCAGAGTTCAAGTTGCGACGCGTTCTGCTTTGCTTTAATCGCTGCATTGTCATCTTTTGCTTGCGGCAAACTTTTCTTCTCTCCTCTCTTCTCCTCTCTCGCCCTTCCTCTTTGGCACATAGTGCTTGCTTGTTGTTCTACTGGTTGCTGGTTGTTGTTTTTGTTGTGTGCTCGTTCCCATAAACAACAACAACAAACAGCACAAAGCTATTTTCAAATTGGAAAGGTTTTGCACTTCGCCAACGCAGCAGCAGCCGTCGTTTCTTTCTGTATCTCCTTCCTCCTTCACATCTGCTCTCCCTCCGCCTCCTCCCATCTTTGCGGCTTCGCTTGCCGCTGCTGCCAACTTCTTTCTCGTTAGTTTGTTATTTTAACTATTATATCAATTAGTTTTCAGCGTTTGACGGCTTCTCGCCGCTGGATTGCGGATGGAAGGAAATGGAAATGGGAAAGCAGGCGACGGCAACGTCAACGTCGACAGCGAAGTTCGAGGTTGAAAATTGCGCCGTTGCAATTCACTGCGCTTGGCTTTCACGCTGGGGTTGAAACTTCAGCTAAGTATGTGTTCGAGTGTCTGTGTGTGTTTGAGTGTACCTACAAATGACAGCAGTCTCATTTTGAAAATATGTAAATTACCCAAACACACAACGAAAATATGTTGCTTATTTATTGCAGTGCGTTGGCATTTTCATCCAAGTAGCGTGAAAAGAAGGAAATGCGAGAGGAGGGTTAAAAAGTTGGTTCCGACATGGCCTGAAATATGCTTGCAGAGAAATTTAAATGGCAGGTGTTACAGTTAGACGCGCTTGCTTATTTTCTATCGCTTGGCAGCACCTAAAACGAAAAAAACAGAACAAACAAATGAAAACAGTTATATTTTCGCTGTAACGCATGCGATTGCGAGACAACAAAAATAAAAATACAATAAAATTAAAAAAAAATGTATAAATATAAATATAAAAAAAGGAAAAAACGTTTGCAGGCGCAGCATACCCCTTCGCTCCACTTCGCCTGGTCCTCAACAAATTTCACACGCTGACAAAAAAAAGGCATCAAGCTGCTAGGTCCACTAAAATTGATGCAGCGCTAGGCAGCGTGTTGAATTTGTTTTTTTTTTTGTCAGAGCTACGATTCGATTTTCAATCGCGTGTCGCCTGGCCATAAAATAAAGCAGGCAAGGCAGGCGGCAGACAGGCAGAGATAAAGCAGCAGCAGCACACACAAATCAGGCTATGCCAGGGAGAGGCAGCAGCATGCGGGCAAAAAGGGGGCGTGTCAGCCAGCATGAGTCGATCGGCGTCGTCGTCGTCTGTCTGTTTGTTGTCGCAGTTTGGCTTCTGCTTTTGCGGTCAACTTCTGTTGCTGCAACTGCCATTGTTGAAAAGGTCAATAACTTTATTCTCTTATATTTGCTGCGGGTGTGTGTGTGTGTATGCGTTTGCTCGTCATTATGTGGGTCACGGGTCAATCATGTAATATAATCATCTATTCATACAACTGATTGCTGATGATTAACGCTCCCCCCTCCTTCAGGGCAAATTTTTGGTTTTTACAGTAGTTTCTTTTATGCAGACCTCCTTCCACCCACAACAAGGGTAGCCAAAGGGCTGGGAAAAATTGTATATGCAATTTAGTTTGCCTTTCATTTTTCCAGCATCTATCTAAAATTGATTACGAGGGTTATTTCAAGAGAATTCGATTTTACATGAGTTAGATATAACATTTTTTTTAGCAGGATTTACATGAAGTTTAAATTTAATTTTGGTAAAGCTAATTAGCATTATCATTTTAAATACATTAGACGTATTTTCCACAGTCATACAATTCAAAGAATTATTTTTTTTTATAAAATTTGTTGGATATCTTTGAATTAAAATTTGTTATTCTTAACTTTAAGACAATTAATTATTGTATTTAAATTTATTTATTTATTTCGTATTTTATTTTTGCACACAAAACTATTTAATATTATTTTGATCAGCTTTTTGAAATGTTATGAATATGTTTTTATTTAAATATATATATTTAGCCAATAATTTCGGTGAGTAAGCTTCAAATTATTAAATTACAAGCCACATTTGGCAGCAAACTAATTATTTGTAGCGACAACTGCTGTGTTACCGCAGACCGCAAAATATGCCAACTGTTAGTATTATATTAGTATATTTGTACACATATATAAACATTTACATCTTGAGCATCTTTACATCTATTGACATTCCATCGCTTTACATTTAATACTCACACAAGCTGTTTTATATGATCGGATCATGTACGTATTAATTTAATGTCCGCATTAAAAAAGTAAATGCGTTTTTCGTCCAGTTCATGTGCATCCCACTCCTCTCCACCAACGCGCTGCTTTGCTCTCCTCTTTTTTTTTTTTTGGTGTGTGTGTTGACCCAACTTAATAGACGAGCATGAAATCTAGTCACGAACTTAATCATGAACAACCGTGCACTAGATCCATGTTCGCCGACAAAATAGAGTCAGAGAAGAGCAGCAGTTGCAGTTAAAGCTAGAGAGAGAGAGAGACATGGAGAGCAAGCAAACGATTCCTCTCTCTCTATCTCTTTATTATATGCATCCTATTCCAACCCATCCCATCATCATCCTGCAGAGCCAGCAAGCAATGATTATTGCCAGTGCACGATTTTCTGTGGCATTTGACTGTTGTTGCCTTCTCCTCCTTCTCCAGCTTGTTGCTTAGTGATTGGTGATTGCAACTTTTATGGGCTTGGTTCGGTTTTCAGTTTTTTTTTTTGGTCACTTTTCGGATATCATTTCATGTCATTTTTTTTTTTTGCTCGTGCGCCTTGGCAACAATTTCAATTGGGGCCGTCGTTTTGATCGGTTTTCATAGCTCAATTGACTTTCCCCCCTCCCTTTACCCTCTTTGATCTCTTGTATATTGTATAAACACATTTTGCATGTGTGTGTACGTGCTTGTCTGAGTATGTGTATGAATGAATCAAGCTCGAAGCTTCGAATTAAGGTTTATTATTTGTACTTTTTTGTTTGGCTCGCCGCCGTTGCTTTTTTCTGCTGATTTATACAATAATTTCTGCAACGCCCCCCGCCCCGCATCGCCCCTCACCCATTCTGATTGTTTAAGAATCGTGGCGTCGTTGCAGTTTATATTTATGCTCGATCTGCACAAAAAAGTTTTCAGGCCACACAATTCTACGGAAATTGCTGTTTACTCAATAACGTCTCCCTCTCTCTCTTCAGTTGTCAACTAAATATATATTTACAAATATATATGGAGCAGGAGAGAGAGCGAGACACGAAGTAGGAAAATAAACTTCTAGGAATTTACAGTAATTTGTTCCGGTAGCAAATTATTATTGTCGTTCGTTAAGAGAGAGACAGCGACAGAAATCTGAGCCCAGCTGGCAAGAAGCACAAGACAAAAGTGTTATTGAACTCTTTACTTTGCATATTGACGAAAAGCAGAGCACTCAAAACTCAAAAAATAGCCCTCACTTCAAATTGAAATTGGTTTTCATCCACTTTCAGCGACAAGCGCAGCATAAAATTAATTTTTAAACATTTTGCCTGAGTAGTTCACAAAATCATACACATTAGAGTTAATGTAGTGCGTATAATTAGGATATTAAAAAAAAAATTGAAGAGAAACCCCTGGGAAAGAGACGATCAACAATATTCTCGCTCTCTTCTTCTCTCCTCTATCCTTTTTCTTTTTCTTCCCTCAGTTACACACACACACACACAGTGACAGCTGCTGATGCTTTCGTTCTGTGTGACTGGCTTTATTCTACACGTGTGCGTGAGTACGTGTCTGCGTGTGAGTGTGTGTGTGTGTGAGTGCGTGAGCGTCGTCTTGACTAATTACCCTGCTCAAAAAAAAATGTATGATGAAAAGAGGGGGAAAAATAAACAGGTGGATAGTTTAAAAGAACACGTCGTTTCCGTTAAGAGTAATCGCAAAATTTAACTTGGCGACAGCTCATTCGTAGCAATCCAGCAATTGCACAACTTCCGTTTAAAAATATTTATAGCTCACACCAACTTGATTCATTCAAATTCCTCGCTTACAAGTTCCCAGTATTTTAATAACATTGTAAATACATTGAGATTGCACACGTGCAATTTTCGCCTCACCTTGATTGAACTACAGTTATCAATTTATTCTACTCCCAGTATTTGATGTGAAACAAATTCCCTGTATATACAATACAGACAACAGCACAGCACATTGTAAATAACACCAACCAATCAGCACACGTGCATGGCATGTCATGCAATAACTGTTGATTGAACTACCGTTTTTAATGAGTGTGGATCTAGTCACAAATACAAATAAACAATGTGAAACACTGGACCCTCACCCACTAAAAACAGTAAAACGGTTATCCATTATCCATCACTTCCCTTATTCATGTCTTACCATTATTTTTTTTATTTTTGGGGCGTCCACTTAGTCAGAGCTGTCGAGTTCGGTTTGCTTTTTAATTTCAATAATTAAGCGATAGTGCAAAAAAAAAACTGGAACAGAAAAAAATAAAACAAGGGCAATACACAAGCAACCAACTGTTGTTGTGTTGATAACGACGAGCGACAAGCGGAGCTGTGTTCTCCTCCTCTCCGTTGCTTTCTTTCTCCTTTACTATTCCGCCTTATCAGCAGCAAAATGAACTATACACATACAAACACATGTCTTTTTTTAATGTACATACATAAGATGTGTTTCGCGCCTAAACGAAAAGCATCGTTGAAATTGAAAAGTGAACTAGTTTTGAGCAATGTGGCAACGCCACGAAAGAACCGCTTATTTGCAAGCGCAAAAAATATAGGGAGCGCAAACATTCTATATACATGCCGACACACATACATACGTAAAAAGCAAAGCTTACACACGCGCACAGCAACAGCAGTGTCAGTGTACATGCATGTGTGGTGGTGAGTAACGACGATGGCTGCGCTGATGGCTCAAGTTGATAGCAGCGGTTGTTGTTGTTGTAGCTGTTGCTGCTGCTACCGACGTCGCTGCTTTTATTTCTCAAGTATTCCTTGTCTTCATCGTCGCCGCCGTTGTTCTTGTTGTTTTGTGGTCTCTTTATGTCTGCCTCTTCGAATTGAAGAAGTATGGCGAATTATATACACACAAATACACGTACATACATAAATGTACACACACACGCACATAAGAGCGAGCACGCACGAGGGCAAAAAAAACTCAACTGACTATTCAGGCATGAGAAAACGTTGCTCTCTCTCTCTCTACCTTATTGTCAATTTCGTTTTGCAATTTCAGTTTTATTAAATTGTTATTGAAATTAAATCATTTATAATTAGACGGGCCAGAAGACTGATCCAACTGTAAACGCTTCTCTTGCATCGGCTCGGACAACAGCTCTCTGCCCATTATTTCGGTAAATATGGTGTCTGTCTCCCTGTGTGTGTGTGAATTATTTTATTTTATTTTTTTTTATCTCTGTGTGCGTGTCAGCCGCCGTGTAATCAACGGCAATTTGAAAAAAAACTGCAGAAACTGGCAACGCCACACACACATACATTTCGTATGTATTCTCTAAGCACGACATTTGTTCCATTTTTTACATTTTATATTTATTTGTATTTATGATCGTACATGAAAATGTTTTACGCTCAGTTTGTTTTACTTTGGAGACGAAAATGGCGGCTTCCCTAGGAATGAATATGAGACAGTTAATTCAACATAATTGCAGAAACTGGCAACGCCACACTCACACACATATACATATAGACGCACACATTTTGTATGTACTCGCTAAACACGACTTTCGTTGTATTTATTACGAATATTTATTTTAATTTAAATGTTTTACGCTCAGTTTATTTTACTTTGCATTGTGTTGTGGCAGACGAAAATGGCTGCCGCCCTAGGAACGAATATGAGACAATTAAATCAACAGGCTATTTTTCCACTACACTTTTTTTGCGGTTAGTTTGAAATTTCGGCAGTGTACAGTTAATTATGATCACACACATATACACACTCACATATACACCCGCGCAGCGACCGATAGATAAAACACGCTTTTGGCTTTAATTCGTTTACAGTTTATTGTGGTGTTGAGAAGCATTTGTTTATAATTTGTGTTGTGACTGCTGGCGTGGAGTTTTTTTTTCCTTTTATGGGAAAAATTGCAGTCGTTCGGCGCGACTGCGCCGCTTGAGATAAAGAAATGCATCAGAATTCAAAACAACCACTCGCAAACGTCGTTCTTTTAAGACTAACTCAAACCTAAGCCATAGACACGCTCTATAGTTCAGAGAAGCGGTCGGCGTTCTGCTGCCACAGCGGAGCAGAGGAAAATCGTATACATGTACTGGGAGCCGTGAGAGGATAGAGAGCGCGGGCAGAGAGCAAGAGAGCCATTTTTCAAATGAACGATCGTAACTCACCAACACATTGAAACTTGATCGGGGTGCTGCCAACGCGTGAAGCATAAATTGCGCTGTTGTTTATTTCAAATATAATAATTTTTAGCCAATGCGCATGTCAACTAGACTAGAGTATAGAAATTATTAAAGCAAATTAAGTGAAGTAACTGAAAGTAAACGTAGTTTTAGTTACGGTTTTAATCTTGTTTTTAAATGTATATTTCATAGAGTTGGCAGCGCTAACGTGGTGGTAATTGAACTCTTACTACACACATACACAAACGAGCAGAGCGGCCCACACACACGCACTCGCATGTACAAGTACTTGTGTGAGTTGCGCTCTCGAGTTGTCTGTGTGTGTGCAATCGTGTGCAAATGATACAAAGAAGAATTATATCAAAAAAGAAAGAAAATAATGATGACGCAGTGAAAAAATTATATTAAAATAATTACAACAGCGCGTTCAACTTGGATGTTGGTAAAGACGTTGACGTTGACGCTGACGTCGACGTTCGACAACGACGCGTTTGTTAACGTCGAAGTCGACGTCTGCTTACTGGTCGACGCGCGCACCTTTTAACTGCTGCTGTTGCCGCTATTGTTGTTGTTGTTGCTTTTTCTTTTCAACTATCGTTAGCGGGGTGGGTTTCTTAAAGAAATGCTTGGGAAAGGTTTACACTACATGCAGGCATACATACATACAAAATGTACACACATGCATATCGAAATGCCTATGTTTGTATTCAGATTAATAAATACATACAAATGTACTGTACTTTGTAAATATGTATGCATGCTTGTACATATTCTTGCTCATTTCTCTTTACGCGATTTTACTTTATTTTTTTTTTTTTGTCAATTCTTTGCCAAAAACGTAGGGCGAGTTTGAGCCGAGCAAGGGTTCTTTGACGTCAACGCAGCTGTTGCTCAACAATCAGTCAGTAGTCGTATTCGATTTTTTTTGCGTCTCTCAGATCCGCATCCATTATAAAAGGTATAGAGCTGGCGGGCACGTCCATAATTTTTTTGGTGTCTTCATCAAGGTGACACAGTTTGGAAATTGTCTTCAGCTCTGCGCAGTCAATGAAACTGTGCAGAAAAGGTATAATATATAGAAGTGTCCATTTAAATATTAATTCTTTTTCCCCATCCGGTTATTTTATGTTCACTAATGTTTGCACCTCGCGTAACTAATTGGAAATTCGTTTGGGTGTCGAGAGTAGTTTGAGGGATTTCTTACACTTTAAGCAGTTTGTGATATAATGGGAAATAATTGGATATTGTGATTTTTCAAATAAGAAGACTCTTCTAGAAGACTAACCCTTTTATGATAGTTTGAAAATAATGGGCAGTAATAATATTTTCTACATAATAGTGCATTTTTAGAATTGAAATACGAATTAAGAAGCATTAAACGTAAAGGGATATTTGAATAAAATGTCAAAGCTAATGTTAAAATACATTTAAATAGCGAAATACAAAATTCACTAATGTTAAAATATTATATAATAATTATATATAATATATATATATATATATATTATTTCCTAATAATTGTATTTTGTAAATTATATTTAACGATGTAAACGGAACATTATTTGTAAGATTAACACATTTTTCTTTTTTTTTATTAAATTAAATAGATTATACAGTAATATACCAAAGAGTTATAATGCTACCTACAAAGGCTTATAACTTATATTAATTGAAAACCAATGTACAACAGAGGCAAGCTTTTATTTTATCTTCTTTAGTACCATGAAAAAAGTACCTCATATTCAATTTCCCAATCGGTGGCGATATTTATTGTTCCAATCAAACGCTCACTTCTCTTCCCACAGTTTGGCCTCATCAGTTAACCCAATATAAATATAAAAAAATTGCATTGCTTGCACAGCAGCCCAGCCCAGTTCAGATTAAAAATCACACACACACTGTCTCCGGCTACTTGTCATTACGAAAAATTCGAGGTGTGTGCTGCGAGTGGGTTGCCGCCAGTGCCCCACAACCAAAACACTAGCAAACAACCCAAAAAAAAAAAAAAAAACCAAAAAAAAACTAAAACCAACTAACGTAAAACGAAAAATCGTCGCCTGACCCATGCGAATGCAATAATCTCAGCTGGTGGAAATTGCAATTGGATTTTGTATCTTGTAAATGTCAATGCGCCGTTGCCCAACTGCCAACAGCCAACAGTCCACGTCGGCGTTTCACTCACATTAAATTACATTACGTCGTACACTCCTTTTGTTTGAAGATATATACACACATACACACATACATACATGTATATATATATATATATATATTTAAATTGCCCAAAGAGAGATGCGAGCCCATCTAATGGCTCAAAAACAAATGGCAAAGTTCAAACGAGGTTAACAGCATTTCAAAAGCTAGCTGGAAAGGAGCGCTCCTGCCCGAGTCCAAGTCCGAGCTCGAGAGTCTTGGGGGCCACCAAAATGGATGCAACTGCAACTGCAGCCAGCTAAAGCAAACAAAGCAACAAACAAACAAATCGAGTGAACAACAAAAAAATTGCATTTATATATATATATATATATATATATATATATACCAAAAGCAAGTAAGACTGATATAGTCGAGAGTGCTCAGCTATAAGATGCCCTGTACTTGCAGCTGACTTAAAATTAAATGCATTTATACTTCGATTATTTAGATAAAAACTTCATAAAAACTTGTTGCCACTGGCTTTTTAATTGGTCTAATTTCCAGACATTGAAAAATGTCCAACGCATAAAGATGTTATTTTTAATTGGCAGCATGTTGGGCTTTATCGATTTATTGGCAACATCTAGGAAAATAAATAAGTGTAATAAAACAAAATCACAAATCGAGTTTCAAAACTGACAGTATAATCAACTTATCTTTTAGCCAGTAGCTAACATTTTGGCCACAATTTGCAGCTTGACTTATTCACTAAATAAATTTTTAGCTTTGCATTTTCGGTTTTGGTTTGCTTGGATTTTGCCCCAAACTGCTGCCAATAAAAATTGAAAATTTTAAATTAATAATTTTGATTTGCTTATTATTATTTTTCTTATAATTTTATTCATTTTCCTCAGATTTTTAATTATGACATTAAATAAATAACAGATCATGAGGAACACTTTAGGTGATGACCCCTCTCACCATGACATTTGCGCATCTTTATTATACCCATTCGGGCCAACAATAAATGAGTATAAGAAACGGCCCAATAGCATCTTAAACGATAGGCACTGGTAACATGACCATAGTAAGATAGTTACAGCTACAGCTCCGCAGCATCAGTTTTGCAGCTTCAATAAAAAGACATGCGCACAAATCTGTGGACGTCTGCCGATGTGGAAGGCAGCACAGCACATATAAAAACCTTTCTAACGATCGTTTACCTCTCGCAAAATGTAACAAAGGAGTCGGAGTCGAAAACTTGACTAGCCTGGCCTGGCCTGGTCGGGCCTGACCGGGCTAGTTGCTAGATGCGGGCTGGCTAACACAGCAGGCTGGGCCCGGCTTAGGCCAAGCGCCCACTTCCTACTTGTTGCTGCTGCTGCCGCTGCCGCTGCTGTTGCTGCTGCAGGCTTAGATGCCAAACACATACACGTACTAACTTGGCAAACTTGGTCCAAACTAAGATTTTGATTTTGCACACAACAGCCATAGTTGGAGGATAGCAGCTGCTGCTTTAACTTGGCCATAATGTGCCGGCCATTTGCCCCTTTGCATACGCCACTGAGCCAAAAAGCCAAAACTGCCGCCACCACCGCCACTTGGACACATGGACAGACCACGACCAGCAGACCGCTCACCTACCCAAAAACAAAAAAAAAAAGAAATACAAAAACAAAAAAAAAAAGAAAGAAAGAAAAAAACGGCAACAGCAACCGAAAACGAAGTTCAGGCGAACGGGGGAAAATACTATATAAAAGAAAAGAGTAATAACCAGTTTTTGTCTCCCAAAAAAGCCAAACAAATGAAGTCAAGCCGAGCTGAAAACAAGAATTAATGTGTGTTTGAACAGCCAAAGAACAAATACTCTCTCGCAGAGTTGTCCTACAGAATCACACAGAATAGTTCCCGATCACTATATGATATTTTGGTTCGATATGAAAGAGATAAGAAACATTTTTGTATTTTTCACTGCAAAGTAGTTTGTTTTTATTTTGGAAAATTATTTATTATTATTTCTAATTTCTAATGGTTCTAGTTCTTAAATTGTTATATTTCCTCAAAATATTTTTAAACATAATCAAATAATCAATGCAAGATATTTCTGCAAATAGTTTAAAGTGTTTTTAAAACTAATTTTCAAATTGTTCTGATTGCTGAAAATATTATTGGAATATTATAAAATTAATAATTAATGCAATATAAAAACATAAAATGGTTTTACCCATGAATATTTAATATTAGATTAATAGTTTTTAATACAATACAAATTTTCTGGATAATAGAATTCTTATGTTCAGTCTATAGATCCATAGATAAATTCTTGGATATAAAATGATCAATGCTTTATTCCCGACTGTGTTTCTGCTCAGATAGAGTTTATAAATAGGCAAATAATTATTTTGAATCAGCTAAACTTATTGTTTAACAATTTACTAAAGTGGAGGCATCCTTGAGAGCTTTTCACATTAAGTGAAAAAATGTAAGCACCCGCCGTAAAGGTATAAGAAAAGAACGTACCTCATTTTTACGGGTATAGAAGCAAACCAAACTTCAAGCCAAAAGCAGCGAGCAGCAATCGAGCGTACCTCGGCCACAGATGGGGCCAAGCTGAAGCAGAGTGAGAGGGGCGCAAGGGGGTGAAAGATGGGAGTGGTAGGGGAAGGAAGAGGGGTGGTAAGGGGGGAGGTACACCATGTGCCGGGTCGGGTCGGCCGCTCTTCAGCCTTAACTTTAACGGCCATCATCAGATAGAGCAGCGCACAGGCAGGCATTCGGCCAGAGTCAGAGCCAGAGTCGGGCCAAGAAAAGAGCCAAGAGGCCCAGTACAGTTGAATTGAAGTTGTGGCAAACGGGTATTGAGGGAGTTTTGTTGGCAGTAGGTCTTGCATTGCCTTGGCTTGGTGGCTTGCTGGCTTGGCTTCGTCTTGGCCAAAGTCTTGGTCTCTTCATGCTGCTGCTGCTGCTGCTGCTGTTGGTTTTGCTTTTGGTTTTCGTTTGGTTTTTGTCTCTGCGGCAACGTTGTAGGAGTTTTGGCTACACAGAAGTTTAGTTACATGCTCATTACATAGATACACACATACAGACACATACATAGAAGTGGTACAAAGACGTGTACAATGTATGTGGCAAGCTATAGATACATACAATTTATGTATTGCAGATACATAGATAGAAGCCAACCTCTCGTACTCGTACTTGGCCTGAACTGGCTTGGATGCTGCTGCTTCTGCTCTTGTTGTTGCTGTTGTTGCTGTTGTTGCTGTTGCTGCTGTTGCCTTTCTAAACTTCTAGCTTTTCCGATGCTTATCGCGGCTAACAAAAACAAAAAAAAAAAACGAAAAAATTAAAAAGCGAGAAAAAAACTGAACTGAACTCCCACAAAAAAAAAGCGAGCGCACCATTTCTTTGGCCTAGCTTTAGCGTGGTCTTATCCCCTCACCCCTACACTCAGAGAAAAATATGCTTTTATATTAAAGAGTATGTGAATGTATAAGGCGAAAGGTTTTGGTTTCTAAAATAAGAGTTGTCTGAATTTGAGCATTAGAATTTGAATAGATAGAAAATAGAAATTATCTCTTTTAATTTAATTTATATATATATTCCAAAAACAATTAATTTTTCTGCTCATCAGAAAAACTTTTTTAAAAGTGTATAGGTAATTTAATTTCAAGAAAATATAGATCAACTTTTTTAAATCAATTTTACTGCAAAGTTTTTTTCTAATAAAAATTGTTAATTCTGCTTCTTAAAAAATATTTCTGAAAAATAAAAATTAATAATGTATATTCCTAGAACTACTTTGAATAAATTGAGCAAAATCCACAAAATCTATTGGAAATTGTGGTGCAAAGTTTTTTGCTGAGTGTAGTGAAGATCTTTCTTTTCACATACATAAATTGTGTCCGCAGAGCAGCAGCACGAGGAGCTGAAGCCTCTTCTGGATCATTAGTTTTGAAATTTTTCTGTACGGTCTGCGATATATATACATATAGATATATATGTATATATATATATATGCCCGATTGGCGATGGTTCAGGACTTGATTGTAGACACGACTGCAGCTCCAGATTTGCCGCCAGTTTTTAGCCTGTTTCCTGCTCTGTGTAATTGTGAAAACAATTTAGACGAATTTTCCAGTTCAATTGCGCTTTTAATTTAAATTGCAGCTAACTTGGCTCACTCGCACGCTATTTGCTGATGTTGTTAATGTTGTTGTTGTAGCTGTCGTCGTCGTCGTCGACGTCGTCTTCATCAATTGTCAGTCTTTGTTTTTGTTAGTTTCTTTTTTTCATTTTTCTTGCTTTTTTTTTTTTAGTGAAGTTGGAAGTATCATGCGCGAAAATTTCCTAGTTCATGGGCAAAATGGCAAAAGCGGCAAATGCGGCTTGAGCTACATCCAAACTTGGGCAAACTTAACTGGCAAATTTATTCTTGGCCAGCGCATGTCAATTGGCTTGGCTGAAGTTTAGACAAGAGTATAGTTAATTAACGATCAGACAATTGATAGGGGCAATGTCAGCGACGAGTTCCACAAATGGCGATCCCCAGTCAAAGTTCAATGAGTTGAAAGGTTAATATAGGGCAGAGCACTGAGAGCACTGCAGGTTTTCTACTTTTGCAAACTATTATGTGCTAAAAAATAATAACAATTTATAGTGCTAAAACTTGACAGCAATAAACTTCAGTTATATTTATTTTAGATGAGTTTTTTTTGTTTGGTGTTGTCTACTTAGTTATAACAAAATAATGAAATATTTAATTAAAATATATTTTAACATATATTGGTGGCAATA
Organism: Drosophila paracracens; assembly: GCA_035044025.1. Taxonomy (NCBI): domain Eukaryota; kingdom Metazoa; phylum Arthropoda; class Insecta; order Diptera; family Drosophilidae; genus Drosophila; species Drosophila paracracens. The sequence goes on along the minus strand of JAWNMN010000435.1, from coordinate 3,101,909 downwards.
TTACAAGTATTGTCTTGAATTTAAAATATTTTTATTAACCAATAATTTATTATTTCAATAACCAATAACTGAAGGTGTTCTATTTGTATATGCTGATAAATTTGTATCTTCTTATCGATATTTTTGGCGCCTGATGAAAAGGAATTGTTCAAAGTTAACTCAATAAAAAACAGAAGATTTTTAATGGGTTTTTCAGTAATAAGTTTTCCATATTAAAGTGAAATGTACTTAGGCTATTATTTGTGTTTAGTATAGAAATTATTCAAAGTTTACTCAGAAAATTATTTTTATGAATCTACATTTTTTGTGACATTAACATTTAACATTTTTTTTTAATTAGATTTCTCATTTAATAATATTCCACATTAAAGTCAAATGTATCTATAGCTAAAAATAAATGAATCTAGTATATAAATTATTCGAAATTAATGTGAAATATTTTAAGATTAGATTTCTTAGTAAATAGTATTTTATATTATATTCCAAACTTATCCAATATTCAAATATTTGTCAACTCTTGAAGTGAGCTCAACTTTGATTCTTCACAGCTTTGTCTAACACCATTTTTATTTGTAGAATGGAACGAACTTTGATGCCTGGCTGAGTAAGCAAACATTTTGGGGGCCCCCCTGCTGCTTGAGAGAGTGTGAAGTGACTGCAGCGATGCGTATTAACCTTTCTGCATTTGGCTTGTAGATAGACATGGACATGGACATGGACATGGACATGTACATAGATTTGGGAAGCATATTGTATGTTTATGTATGCCATACTCGACTTGAACTTTTAACTGAAGTGAGTAGCATTAAGTTTAAGAAGTACAACAACAGAAACAATCGAGTGATGCTAAATTTCACTGTTTATTTCTTGTACTCCAGCTCGAAATTAAAAGACAATAAACAATCGTGAGAATGGCACTTGAACATGTTCAAAACTATAATGGCCTTAAACGTAAATGTTGAAGAAAACGGGCAACAACAACAACAGCAGCAGCAACAACAGCAAGCAAGACAAATCAACAAGCCGCCAGAGTCAGAGTCAGAGTTAAGCCAACAAACGGAGCGAGCCGTTGGCCAACGGACAAGCGGCTAAATGAACAGACAGTCAATCAACTTTAAGGCAAAAAGCACCAACGACAACGTTAGCGGCGACGTTGGCAGCGAAGCGACGGCATCAAAGAGATTGCTTTGGAGAGTCAGCTATAGAGTTTTCGGGAGACGGGAGAGAGATGGAGATGATTTAAGGAGCGCGCGCGTCGAGAAAGAAAACTATTACAAAATGTTAATCCACAAACAGCTCAAAAAACGAAATCAAATCAGTGTGCGAACTGGACCTGAACCCAGGAACCTAAATGCTGATGCTGATGCTATTGCGAACGATGGCGATCGTATCGGATTGGATCGGTTCGAGACTCGATTACAATAATTACAATCGGCTACGCGCGCTCGATTCACCAAATCGCAACAGTGTTGCTCAGCAGATCACACACACACACACACAGTCAAGCACAGATACAGCTGCACAGATGTAGAGATACAAATACGGATAAATCAGCTATTACGTGCATATACAATTTTTATAAGAAATTGAAGTCAAGAAGCAGAATTAAAACAAAACTCATCAGCAACGTCGAAGATACAAAGATACAAACACATATTTACACATCTGCTAGATACAGATAACCACACACACACACACACGTATATGACATGACTCAGCTGTGTGTGTTTGTGTACACTCAAAAAACAAATGGATCAACATTTTTTTCTTTTTTTTTCGCCCCAAAGCACAAAGTTTGCCTTAAGTCGAGCTCAAATTTCGACTATTAAAGAAGGTTTTCTTCTTTGTTCCCCATAATTTGAAATTCCAAGGAATTGATAATCATTTACCAGTAGCTTCATAAAAACCTTTGAAAGTCGAATGAATGAAATAATGAACCCCAAAAATATAATATTACATTTAGAAGCACAAAGTAAGAGATTGCGTTCTTATCAATAAACCGCATTACTTAAATGAGTTTATGTCTTTTCTCTGCAATCTAAGAAAAGATAAGACTGTTGTATTTATAGTTATTACAATTTTTTGCAGTGTAGTACTTAGAACACAGAGAAAACGGACAAAACGGATGGCAGATTCATCTTCAGATTCAGCCTCATCAAAGCATCGCTGGCAATTTTCAGTTAACAGCTCCTCAGCTCAGCTTCTCTACTGCTGCTGCTGCTGCTGCTGCTGATGCACACTTGACTGCGCTGTAAGCGTTGTAAGCTGTATGTATCTATGTATCTGCTAGAGCAGGCATCATTGGCGCAGCGAATCGGGCAAAACGAGAAATTGAGAAGACAGTTACAACGTCATAATGAAGCTAAAGCGATGCTTGGCAAAACTTTACTAAATCGACAGCAAACCGCAGAAAACACACACAAACACAACACACACATACACACACACACATGTGCGCACAAACAATCGTGATGTTGTTGTATATACAGAGCAGCAGGCATCAGGCAGTTTTTGCAATGTTAATGTTAGAGAGAATAAAGAGAGTGAGCGCCAAGAGTTCAGTTATTTTCTCGCATGCGAGAGAGAGAGAGAGATGGAGCGATAGAGAGAGAGAGAGCGGGTTGCGCTATTGACAGCGCGTCAACAGTAGCGCGTGTAGCGCACGCATTGCGCATTGTAATTGCATTGGCAGAGCGTTTTGCAACACTGCCAGACGGACAGATGTAACCATTAAATAAAATGTGATCTCGTTTCATGATAATAAAATACATACATAAATATATATATATATATATATATATATATATATATAAATAAATGGCATTTTGTTCATCTTGATGTAGTTGCTGACACAGCATCAACTAATACACAAGCACATTGTGTGTGTGTGTGCTTGTATGTTTTTCAAGCAAAATTTATGGATATTCATTGTTTGTTTGTTGTCGATCGTCGTCATCGTTGTCGTCGTCGTCGTCGTTGTTGTTGTTCTTGTTGTCGACTTTGTCGTTGCTCTCGCTGCCAACTGAAATCACAATTGTTGGCTCTTAAGCAAGCAATGAAGAAAAGCAACAAAAAAAGAAAAAATTGCTGATGCTGCCTTCACTTCTTCTAGTCACACACACACAGACGTTGTTTCCTGCGGACACCTACTTGACAGTGTTGACAAAGCCTCGAAACAATAAACAAGCTAAAGCGACAAAAATAAAAAAGAATTGCAGATATACCAAATGTTATTTCTTTAATATGAACTAATATCTAATTTCTTGAGTTGATTCTGAAAGCAATGAAATCAAGAAAATAGTTTTCTAAGAATAAGATATAAATAATATTATTATTCGAAGTTAGGTGCTAAATATCTGTGCTTTGATTTTAGAAAGTGTAAAACTTTAGTCAATGGTTGTAATTCAAGCTAATAAATAGCTAAAAGGCCAACACTGATGTGCACACACATACACACACATTATCAAGTACATGGATATGTATGTTTGTGTGTGTGTTTGTATGTATGTAACTGAGGTTTACTTGCAACTGGCTTTTGGTCTATAATTCTTGTTTCTGGCTTTCGTGTGGCTAAAAGATAAGGAGCCAGGAGCAGAATTGCAAGCAGCGACCAATAACAGCAACAACAACAAAGTTGACGACGAGGCCAAAAGCAGCAGCATCTTCTACCAACAACAGGAAACTGGGAAACTGCCTGGCGCTGTTTGGCTCCCAAAGGAAGCCGGACCAGTAATATTTACATTTATTGCAAAATTATGCATATGTTTTTTTTTTTTTAGCCATTTTTTGCCCCTCTGCATATAAGCCATGCGCCCATAGATGTGTACATTTTATGGTTAAATATACGTTTTGCAGGCCATCATTTTTCCACAATAGGCTGCATGGAATATACACACATACATTAATATGTTGTCTACATAAATGCAGCAATTGCAATAACGTATTTGCTTCTTCTTCTTCGATGTAAAATTGTGCATGCATTTCACAGCACTGGCGATTGCTTTTGATTTGTTTTCACAATGTTCTTATAAGATAATTATTATTTTTTATTTATATAATGTGCAGTAAAAAGTCTTTTTATTATGAAAGCAATTATAAAGATCAGAATGCTACATTTGAAATATGCTTAAAGATGGTAATTATAATATTTCGGGTTTTTCGTTTCGTTACAGATATTCAAATTTCAAATTTAATGCGTTTATAATTTGTTTGAAAATTTATTAGAACGTGAACTCATTTCGTTTTGGGGCCTAAGCTCTTGTAAGCTGTATTTCCGTGGCTAAGAAGTGAAAAGCAACTGGTGTGGCCCAGAAGATTTTCATGGAAAGTTGCTGTGGTCGCTGCTAAGACAATCTACCGTGTTACCTGCTTTCTTGTTTTATGAACATTTTACGCTAGTCGCAAGAATTATTAATTGCGCAGCAACAGCACCAAAAACAACAACAACAACATCAACAACAGAAGCAGCAACAAGCAACCACCGCAGAAAACAACAACAGATGCAAAGTGGGAATTATGCATCGCTGCGCAGAAGCAGAACGAAATACATAGACACACACACACTCACACACGCATAGGCTGTTTTCCAGTGTTCGCAGTGTGTGTGTAAGCGCGTGTAAAAATATGGTAAACATGATAATACGTAATAAACAAAAACAAAAAAACAACAAAAAAAAGTGTAACACAAAAAAGGGAAATATAAAAAAATCAGGTACAAATTTTCACCAAAAACCGTTTGCGTCGCTTGGCCGCAGTTGTTGTAACTGTTGTTGTTGTAATTACTGTTGTTGTTTTTGTTGCCAAAGCTGGCTGGCTGACTTTTGACGATTTCGTGGGCACACAGTGTGAAGAATGGGCTACACTAAAAAAAATAGAAAATTTGAGTTTTTCTTTCGAAAAAACAGGGTTAATATTTTTTAATTACAATACTGATTTTTTGGTGAACTCTTTAAAATATGTTTTTTTTCTTTATTTATTATATTTTAAGAATGTAAAAGTAAATTTTAAAGAATAATAAATTAAATGTGTAAGATCGGCAATTAAAAAAAATTAAATTATTTTGTTTTCTCTTATGCTTTTCAGATATATTCATCTAATAAATAAAGTTGATTTATTTTGATTTTTTTTCAAAAACAAATATTTTTTATTGTTAGTTTCTATAGAGTCTTTTTTCTTCAGTGTAGGATAATGATTGTATGCAAGCTGCAGTTGTTGCTGTTGTTGTTGTTGCTGCTGCTGGTGGGCTGTGTTACAGATTTACAGATTATGGAGCTGCGATAACAAATGAAAGTGCCTGCATTTGTTGTTGGTTTTGTGTGGCACGAAGATGGATGGGAAGTAAATGAAGAGGTGGAGGCAAACAGAACCGAACGCTTTAGTTGCTGCAACAAATGAACTGGTCTTAATACTCTTTTTGGCCTGCCACAGCAACTCCGTTTGACATATGATATATGTATATGTGTGTGTGGATGTCTTTTTGTATGAATGGATGCGTTATGAAGAAAGATCTTAGATATGAATTTTTGTGTGTAAGCTTCGCTGTGCTTGTGAATACCAGAAAAGTCTGCTTTTGACTATTAAAATACAATTACGGTACACAAATCAAGGGTGGTCAAAGTCCAGCGTATCGACTGACAAATACCCTGCACCCTAATCGAAACTGTAAGTAGACTTCAATATAAAAACTCAAAAGATTGTTCATATGGAAGCTATATAACATAGTGGTCTGATATTATTATTATTTTTTTTTGGTAAAATGTTAAAAGCATATAAGGACTCGGATCTAATGGTGTTTGTCTGGCTATATTCAAGGCGCTTAAAAATGCAGTATTTTGAATAGAAAAGCTTATTTCCAAATTCCCAACTTTGACCCAGTACATATCATGAAAGCCATGGTGAAAGGCTCATTAAATCCGAAAAACGGTTTAGTTAGCAGAGAATTAATATTGGATAAAGTTTAGAACCATCTGCGAATGCAATTTTTTACGATCGAAAAAAAATCAAATTTAAATGGAGTGACAATTTAGTAGACAAACTAAAAGACTTAAACAAACTGTTACTGAAAACCCATTGTTTTGGAAAAACGGTTCATTTTCGCCAAAGTGATGACTGTTGAAAGTTTCAACCCATTCCCACACTTTTCATGAACTTCACTCAAAAAGTTTTGAATGCAGAAAGTTTTGAGCCTAGATGCGAACTTTTACATGAATTTAATGAATTTACATGAATCGGTTCAGATTTGTCAAAGTTTTGGAACTATCGGTAATTCCGATTGTTTCCTTTCAAAAGAATATTTGAATTGTCTCAATGCATCCGTCAAGAGTATATTATTTGTATACTCCAACACTATTGATTTTTTTTGAGATCTGGCAGCTTTGTCTAGCCGCATTAAACAGCACTGCTTTAAAACTGTCAGCGTGAAAAGTTCACAGGCAATAAAGATGGCTAGCAAATTGTTGAATTTCGGCTCCAAGCTGTACAAAAAGACAACGAAGTTGATTATAAATGGAGCTCTCAACAATAGACGCAGTGCATCGTCAAGTGCTGGAAATTGGATTGGGACACATCCAAAACTGTTGGCATTTGGCACGTTGACTGCTGGCGCAGGACTTTTGATGTACGCCTTGGATGTGAGTGTGGAGGCATCCGATGATCGAGTGCATCCGCCCGCACAGAATTGGGACCACAAGGGACTGCTGTCGGCCATCGACAAGGAGGGTGTGCGTCGTGGCTATCAGGTGTACAAGGAGGTTTGCGCCACGTGCCACTCGTTGCAGTACATCGCCTATCGCAATTTGGCTGGCGTTTGTCTGACGGAGGCGGAGGCAAAGGCTGAGGCGGAGGGCATCACTGTGAAAGATGGTCCCGACGAGGATGGCAACTACTACGATCGACCCGGCAAACTGTCCGATTACTTGCCGCTGGCCTATGCGAACGAGGAGATCGGACGAGCGGCAAATAATGGCGCCTATCCGCCGGATCTGAGCTATATTGTGTCAGCTCGCAAGGGCGGCGAGGATTATATATTTGCTCTACTGACGGGCTACTGTGATCCACCTGCGGGCTTTGCTCTGCGTGAGGGTCTCTACTTTAATCCATATTTCTCGGGTGGCGCCATTGCAATGGGCAAGTTGATTGACAATGAGGTCGTCTCCTATGCGGATGAGGAAGTGGCTCCGTCGGCCAGCCAATTGGCCAAGGATGTGGTCACATTTCTAGCTTGGGCCTCCGCGCCAGAGGACGATCTGCGCAAGATCCTGTTAATTAAGGTCATTTTAATATCGACATTTTTAATTGGTATCTCGTATTATATTAAGCGTCTGAAGTGGTCGACTCTAAAATCGCGCAAGATATTCTATATGCCAGAGTTGCAGGAGAAAGCAAGCAAGGCGGCAAGTGAGGCGGCAAGTGGCAAGAATGATAGCTGTAAAAAATAATTATACTCCATGCAATATTCATGCAATAAAAATATAAAGCAGTATTTATTAAATGTGAATTTAAAAAGCTCTTTAGCCACCTATCGTGAATATTTGGATTTATTGTTTGCGGCGTTAAAGTAAGTAGGGCGGCAAGTGGCAAGAATGATAGCTATAAAAAATAATTACACTCCATGCCATATTTATAGTACTAATATCGTATAATAATATATTTACAACAAAAATATAAAGCGAGTTGTTTTATATTTGAATTTGAACAGCTGGCGCGCTTTAGCCATCTATCGTGAATATTTGGAACCATTGTTTGTGGCGAATTCATAGTAACAGGGTTGATTTCTTTTTAAATATGTAACTATCGATAGTAATTATAAGTCGGTGAGCACGGCTATGATTTAAACCAGACATATTTTCATATTCCGAAATTACAGTAGTTAGCCAAGTCATAGATTATTGGGTGAGTAGCGTTTTTGAAAACGTTATCTTGTAACGATGACAATCGATATTTATTAACGATGCCGCTCAGTTGCGCTCTAACTCAAGCAACAGCTGATTGAGCCGCCGCGTAAAACAACTGTTTCAATGGCATCGCTGGATTTTATGAAGAGTCTGCAATTTGCGGCACAAAAACATAGCAAACAGCGGCGCAAGGATCCGGACAGCACACCGTACGTGAATCATGTAATAAATGTTTGCACCAATCTGGTTGAGGCGGGCGTCGAGGACGAAGCGGTGCTGATGGCAGCTCTGCTGCACGACGTCGTCGAGGACACGGACACAACCGTTGGCGATGTGGAGCAGCAATTTGGCACCGATGTGGCCAGTCTGGTGCATGAGGTGACCGACGACAAGTCACTGGAGAAGGCGGAACGCAAGCGCCTGCAAATCGTAAATGCTGGAAGGAGTACGCGAAGAGCCAAGTTAATCAAACTGGCCGATAAACTAGATAATCTGAGAGACTTACAAATAAATACGCCACAGGGCTGGACAGAGGTAAGTAGCTTCTATTGGATTTCCAACTTAATTACTAAATTTCTTTACCAATGCGTAGGAGCGTCGCGAGGAGTACTTTGTCTGGGCCAAACAGGTGGTGGACAATTTACGTGGCACGAATGAGCAACTGGAGCAGCAGCTGGATGAAATTTTTAGTCAACGCAATTTGTTATAAATAATTAGGCAATTTTGGGAAACATTGGCTTAGTTTTTATTGTTCTCATAAAAGGCGAGCATGAGCTTGGCCAGCTGCTGTGTCTCGTCCAGCGTGATGGCATTGTAGAGAGAGGCGCGTATGCCGCCCACCGACCGGTGTCCCTTCAACTGAATCATGCCCTCCGCCTCGGCTTTGGATAGGAACTCCTTCTCCAACTGCTCGTTGCCAGCAGGGCTGCCAATGCGAAATGGCACATTCATGTGGGATCGCACTTGCGACTGGACGGGACAATAGTAGAAGCCATTGGATCTATCGATAATGTCATAGATCAGTTTCGACTTGGCCTTCGAGAGCTCCTCCATGCCAGCAACGCCACCATTCCGCTTGATCCACTTGAACACCAAACCCGTCACATAGATTCTGGAAAATGAATGTATATATTAGAGTGCGTTGTGGAGTGCTCTGATCTGGAGTGCTCTGATCTGCTTAATTATGATATAATCATGTGTGCTTCGAATTGTCCTCTAGTTATTATAATCCTCTAGATGTGTCCTTAAGCTGGGCTGAATCTTTAGTTTAAGAGATCTACTTGAGGTTGGGTCTGTAAATTGATATTTTAAGTCACGGAAGGAATGGTATTCCGATTATTCATTAATAATCCTAAGTCCCATAATACGAGAAGAGAACAAGCACACTAAATTTAAAATCTCTAGCAGTAAAGATCTCTGAAAAGTACGATGACTAAATGGACTAAGTTCCTCATCCATATCAGCGATAGATAACGAAATCGGATATAATTTCTTCTAGGTATTATCTACCATCTATATAAAAACCTGTTGCAACAACTCACCCAAAGGTGGGCGGCGTATTCAGCAGCGAGCTGTTCTTGTCCATCAGCTCAAAGTTCAGTATGGAAGGCGTTGTCTTCAGATGCTTGCCAATCAGATCCTCGCGAACAATGATCACAGTGACTCCCGCTGGGCCAATGTTCTTCTGTGCACCCGCAAAGATCAGGCCAAACTTCTTGACATCAATGGGTCGCGAGAGGAAATTCGAGGACATGTCACAGGCCAGTGGCACCTTTGCATCCACCTGCGGCACAAAATCGAACTCGACACCCTCCACGGTCTCATTGTCGCAATAGTAGACATAGGAGGCATTCGGGTCTAACTTCCAGGTGCTGTTGCTCTGCCTGGGCACATCTGTGTATTTCTCGGCTTTGGCCAGCACCGCATTCACTTTGCCATATTGAGCGGCTTCCTTGGCTGCCTTCGCTGACCATGAGCCGGTGATGATGTAATCCGCGGAGCCAGTGCGTCCAATCAGATTCATGGCAACCGCTGCGAATTGTCCTGTGCCGCCGCCCTGCATCAGCAGAATCCTATAATTCTCGGGCACATTGAGCAGCTCACGCAAATCGGCAATTGCTGCATCTTGGATTTTTGCATAGTTGGCAGAACGATGCGACATTTCCATCACCGATATTTCGCTGCCATTGCAATTCAGCAGATTCGTCTGGACTTCCTTAAGCACCTGGATGAGCAAGATGTACTCGTTTATAACCTTACAATAATTTTACATTACATTCGGTCGCTGACCTCTTCGGGCAATTTGGCTGGACCGGCGGCAAAGTTGATAACCATTTTGTTGCTGATCACTCGAACCTCGTCAGTCGGTTGTTAAAATATAACTGAGCGACAGAAACTGCGTAACTGCGAAGCACTCACTGCTGATATTTAAACTGCGACAACAACAGCTTCAAGCTCGTATGTGTGTGTGTATGTTGAATAAAAGCGAGTGCGATAAACCAGACTGCACAACGAAATTGTAAACTGGAGGCGTGCTTCACTCGCCGTTGCTTTCCAGTACTGCTTCGGCGATAGAGGCAAATCACAGACAACACCGAGGCGGCGAATTTGATCAAAACAAGTTGACAGCAACAGCGGCAGCGATGTCGACGGCGACTGCAGCGTACGAAAACAAAACACGCGGCTTACCCCGCCCCACACCCCACAGCTATCATTCTCGTTGTTGCCATGCACTTTGCTGGAAACACGTAAACAAGTGCAATGGCAGGCGAGCAAGCAACAAACAAGCTTAAAGTATAAATGCAACTACAGCGAAGCTTGACTTATCGCAAAACTTTGCGACAGTTGTTATTTTAAATAAGTGCATTTTATATTATTTTCTAGGAAATTCCAAGTAATGTTTTACATATAGTGGCGTGCAGAATAAAAAATCTAATTATCAACTTCAATGAAGGGTAACAATTCCAACTACAGAAAATTTTAAGATAGTAATATTCGAACGCATCAAAGAATACACCATAGCCAAAACAGTCTGTGCTTACTATGTTGTTTTGACAACTGACAGTCTATCAGCTTTGATCTGTTCCAGACAAATAAAAATAAATAAATACTGATTAAGCTTTTACTGACGTAATTCGACTCATCTCAATAATATGCCAATGAAATAATCGACATTAATATTCTGTGTTCCGCTTTAGCCAAGTCTGTCTGTATAAACACAACACTATTGGCTGATTGAATGCTGAGCTGTGTGCAAATGGGAATGTATTAGTTTGGTGTGCTTATAAGTCTTATCTTATTGATTAGATGATATCATAACTCATATATCTCAGTCAGATTTGAAATTGCCCTATGGCATACATTCGCGTATATATATATTATTTATTTATTTATGCCATGCAGGGCGCACTGCTCTAATTGCTTTAGAACGTATCAGAGGTGCTCAAATTTTACCAATTTATTTCTATGCCGCCTGGGCCAAAGCGAATTTCCAATAAGATGCAGGCGACGTGCCTGGAAATTTAAACGAGTGTGAGTTCGAGCGAATTAGAGACATACACAGAGAGAGAGAGAGAGGGAGAGCGAGTTACAGATACTTGGGTGTGTTATGAGTGCGAGAGAGAGTGTGTGTGTGTTTGTGTGAGTAGTTTCTTGTGTGTCAGTGAGTGAGTGGTCATTCATAAACGTTAAGCCAATAATTTAGCGTTGTTTGGCAAGGGGCTTGTCCCCTTTTCTCTCTTTAATGAGATTTTACGCTAGAAGCAAAAACGACAACAAAAAACTTGTCTTTTGAACTAAATTATTTGTTTATGATTTATTGCAAACACTTTATGTACAATTCTAAGACTGAATTTGTATTTTAAAATAAATGCAGCTCATTCCGGCTGCGTTTGCACTTTGCCCACAATGTCGCTCCAGAAATTGCCGTAATCTTTCAGGACAGTGCCGCTGTAAGGAAAATAAATATATATATGTTAAGTCATTTGTAATGTGTAATAAAAGTTTTTAATTGAATGTAAACAGTGACTATAAATAGGCATAACCAGATGAGTTGACAGTTTTAGTCCGGATGATCAACACTGCGCCACAAAAGTACTTTGTCAACTTGCCTTTTGTTAGGGTAGAGCTTTTTTTTTGTAATTTATCAAACAAGTCTAACTTAAGCTTAGAGTAGTATTACTTTGGGTGGCCCCATTCACTACTTACACTCCCATAATTTATAATTCATTGGACACATTATTCATACGTGAAGTGAAGTGATTAATGATGGGCACTGTCATGTTGCATTTTGAGGGATACATCAACCAAATTGTTTGCTTTTTGCCGACGTCATTGTCAGCGTCTTTTTGTCGCAATACTCTTTTTGCCATACAAGCGACATTTCTGTGGATGCTTTTTTTTTTTCTTCTTTTTTGCCTTCTTTCAAGGTAGTAATTACATAAGAAACTTTTTTCGATTATCCGGCATATTGCTGATAATTATGTGTGTATTATGTAATGTGGGTCAACGTGGCGTATGATTAATGAAGAAAACAGTGACAATGATTAGACGAAAAAGTTTTTTGCTACACTCGGAAAAACATAAATGTTTATCACTTTGAAAGCTAGTAATTTTTAAAAAGAGAAAACACTGCTTTTTAGAAGATGACCTTTTGAAAAGGGTAGCGATTGTGTAAAGTCTACGTTGGTGTTTTTTTCTGCCACATTATCCCCATGATGAACTTTATCATTTACTTACGTAAAGTAGACATTGCCGCGTTTATTTTGGGGCGCCTTCCATATTAACTTGGCACCCAACTTATCACGATTATCCGAGTGCGTTATGGCCGAGCATTCGGGTATGGTCTTGGTATTTTCGCTCTGGACCCATTCGCCAATCCACTCATTCGAGTTCGCATCGCGCGCCTGCAGAAAGAAACCACGGAATGTGGTCGACTGATGCTGGTGCTGCGGATAAATGACCACTGAGATTTGCTGGCCGGGATGATAGGTCTGTTCGCTGGCGACCACCTCAAACGGATTTGTCTGCGCCGGCTGGGTGCGTGCCTTGCCATGATTGGGCTGATTCGCACGCTGCTTAACACACGTATCGGATGGTGCACCATCCGGAAAGCCCAACACACCGCCGAGCAGCTGCAGCAGGAGTAGAATACTTGGTAGCCACCGATTGCAATTCCAGCATCGATTTGCCATTGCGGTTACAGTTAGCCGAGTAGCGCGCGCGAGCTGCATTAATCAAATGTTAAAACTCTGGCAGTGGCCGGCGGCGTTAGCGCTTTTAAAGCCTCGCGTCCAAAAAAAGCTCACACTTGGCTTGGCTTGGGCGGCTCAGTGGCTCGCTCGTTGGCTTTATTAACTTAGCTCGAGTCTTGATTTTTGGATACCCTGCACTATTTAAGAAATGTGTGAAATGTTTATCATGCCGCATGGCAAATGTATGTAAGGGAGTAATGAGTCATCTTCAATTCCCTAAGGCATGGTCAAATTTATCTAGTTCCCTGTTCCGAGAGAATTCATTTGAATTTTGGTAAAATCTAAATACTTTTGGCGGCACCTTATTCTTCCGAAAGTATATTTTTTGTTGCGTCTTTCTAAAAATCAGAGTTTTTATTTGCTGAAGTCCAGCGTAAATTTTTTTTCAGAATTATAATATTTGGTTTTTTATTGCATATCATAAACATTAGTATTTATAATTCTGAAATAAAGAAAATGGGCGTAACTATTTTTACAACAATTTATTTTTTCATATGTTTAGAAATTTTTTAAAAAACAAGAAAAAAGATTTTTAGTTTTCAGCTCAATTTTTTCATGAGTGTCGCAATCAATTTTAATAAATTAAATTTATATAATTTTGCTGAGTTTGATGCCCAATTTTTGCCCCTCAAAAGGATATATTTCCAATTGGCCATGGTACAGGGTATCTTCTAGTCTTCCCCAACTTCACAACCAAAGCACTCTTACTTGTTTGTTTTTTTTTTTGGCGTTGCTAACCAGTTTTTAATGATCAAAAAGCCAAATAGTTATGCGCAGTTCCATTCCTGCAGTGCTCTCAAACTGGGTCAAACATTAGCGTTTGATGCAGCCGCCTCGTTGCTGCCCCCCCAAACACCCTCCACAGCTCAGTTGTAAACTCCCAAGCTCCATCCAGTATGAGCTCCAGACCATTTGTTTCGCATGCGTTTTATTTGGTTTGGTATGTTTGGGGCACTAAGTGCTCCATTACGAAATTCTATGCTTCTAATCACAGCCCACTATTGCTGATGTTGTTGGCCTTGTTTATTTTATGTCGCTTTTCTGTTTTCGATTTTCAGTTTTCGTATTTTGCTCGGCGCCTTAATGTGTTAATTGACAGGCGCTGGCGACGCTGTTGTTGACTTCTTTGAGCTTTTGATTTCAATTTTGCACCAACTTGGCGACATAGTACACAGAACTGACTTTAGTTCCCTCTACAATTCTGAACAAAATTTGTTCAGCAGTTCAAATAAATACTTATTAATTAAGAGTGTCTCTTTGGAATAAAACAATGGTAAATAAACATAAACATAAAAAGAACATAAATATTCAAGGCAAAATTGTTTAAGTTTTGACAACCATAATAATAAGTTGAGTAGGCAAACATATTCGCAGCTAATTTTGCCCTAAAAGTTTGCAAGCTGTTTATTTTGCAAACTTTTAGATATTAATTATAAATACATATGCATGTACTAATAAACATTTCTGTAATATTTTGCTGAGTCTGTGTATGACTTTGTGTGTGGGTGTGTTTACTTGGCAAATGAGTTTTACAGGTGCAAATAAAATGGCATCGCACCTGGAATAGAGTTTGTTTATCTACTATTAGTCAGCAGCATTAATTAACTTTTTAGTATTATGGTACTGGACGCAAATGTTTTGGTAAATATTTAACGAAAATTGTTTAACTTTGCGGAAATAATGTTAGCTGCTGTCTGCTAGAGGGTCAGTTAACTCAACGGCGAGCCGAGGCTAATCAAATCGCATTCGTGAAGTTGCCCAGTTAGTCATGTATTATAAATGTGGCCACTGCGAATTTTTAGCTCCCCTGTTAAGGCGTTAACGGGAGCAGACAGGACACAGGCCGCACGATACACTCGCAAAAAAGTCGATGCATATAGAAATCGTTAGCAACAAGTAGTCTTCAAATAATTAGATATTGTCTTAGTAGGAAAATTGTGGTTCAAAATTATATTTGAATAATAAATGCATATGTTTTGTAAACACCAAATTATAGTGAAAATATAAAATTATTATTTCAATAATTTTTGTTATTATTATTATTAAATTTAATTATGAAAATCAAATCTTGAATTGTAATTTAAATTTTTGATGCAAATGCGGGACTGAAAAAGTGTAGCAATTATTTTTGCGGGTGTACAATGTACAGCATAGCAAATGACATTTGTGCCACATCACGCCCAAAGCTTAGCAAACACAGTGGCAAACCAGCCAAGCCAGCCAATCCTCACCAGCTGTCGCCCCGTCGTCCTTTCAACCAAGCCAGCCTCGCCAGTGCATGCGAAATTGAGTCAGAAGCACAGCACAAGCGGTTCCTTTAACCGATGGTCGATGTAAATAGTACAAACAGTTTTTACATGCCACCAAGGGGGGTGGGGACGGATGGGGGGTTGGAGGTGAAGTGGGGTAAATCCACTTCATCGACGTTGGCGCGGAAAAGTGTGTCACCTGCAGGCCACCATATGCGCATGTCCTGTGAGCAGGAGCAGCTGCCTGCCGCTTGCTGGTGAATATTTCTACACCAATGTGAAATTCGGTTGACTTGGAGTTGAAATTCGTTTCGGCCAGGCCAGAACGCAGTCAGACGTTGTAGCGCGTTGGTCGTGAGGCGTGCCAAGCAAGGAGCAACAATAGAAATAATAATTCAAATAAAAAACCAAAACAACAACAGCGACTTAAACTAGAACAACGATTGAACAGCAGCCAGGCGAACGAGAAAATTGTGAGCAATTTGTAATTTTTGTATAATTCACGCGCGCGTTACATTGTGTGTGTGTGAGTGTGTGTGTATGTGTGAGTGTGTGCGAGTGTGTCTGCGAGTCCAGTGTGTGTGTGTGCAAGTGAGTGTGTGCGTGTTTGAGTGAGTGAAGTCAGCCAGTGGAAGAAACAAAAAAAAAAAAAAAAAACAACTACCGACCAAAAAACAAATGCGCTCCAAGCAAGCGTGCAAAGTTTTGTCTGTTGATTTTTCGCCTTAGAAAAAGAAAAAAAGAAAAATAAATAAAGAGAGAGTCGAAAAGGACCAAAAGCAAAATGCAAACACAAACAAGAACAATAATAAAGTGAAACATCAAGTAGAACTCAAGCACCTGGCGCATAGTATAAACATTGAGGCATAGATTGTTTGAACAGAAAGTGACGGGGTGTACATAAATGATGAGCACTCGCCAAAACTGAATCAGTAACACAAAATGAAACTGAAAATCAATGCCTTTTGCGAAAGGACAAAAAGAAAATAAAACGCTGCGTATACGTGATATGCACGAAAGGTACAAAAATAGCCATCGACAACGCGAGCAGCGAGCAGCAAAACTCAAATAATAATAAAGGGAATTCTCACGTGACGCATAAAGTCGAACCACACACACACACATACAGGCACACATAAAAGCAAATACCATATTATAGCTTAAAGCCACTTGGCATGCACACACACACACACACAAGCACACACACACACACACAGCAACTGATTATGTTGAGCTGCATACTTTTGGGAGCAGCAACAAAAATGACAAACCAGCAGCATTTGTTGCTGAAGCTTTTTGCATACATTGAATATAATGAACTCTGCAACTGAGTGTGCGGATGTGTGTGTGACTCTGTGCGTATATATATATATATATATTGGTGTGCCGTGTTTTCCTTTTAATAATTTAGCACACTCTGTAGTAAATGGCGCGTTTAAAGCATGAAACGCCAGCCGACCCCAACAAAATATGCCATTTAGCGCTGTCGGTGTGTGCGTGTGTTTGGGTGCTTGTGTGTGTTAGTGTAACTGTGTGCAACAGCAACCCCAGGCAATAAGGCCCACTAACACACTTTAGTCCAAAACTCTGTTATTGAGGACTACGTCATCCTAGCCAGTCAGCCAGCCAGCCAGCCTGAGAGGCAGCCTGGAGCTGACTTTGGCAACGTCGTCACATTTGCGCAGTCACAATCACATCGCGTGGCATAGGCCTGGCCTCCACACACACACACACACACACACACACATTTATATATATATATATACACTCAGAAAACTTGCAAGTGTGTAGCATGTGGAGTTATATGGAGTCGCCACGAGCGTTTGGATCGATTTGAGCACAGACATTGCGGCAGCTGCTGCAGTTGAGTTACAATTGCAATACACGTCATCAATTTTGCAACACAGCAAATCGAATTTGTTTGGTTACAAATATACCACTGACAAAACATACATTTATATAAATATACAGAGTCTTAAATATTCAGTGAACAGTTGCCGGCGGCGTTGCTGCTGCTGCTGCTGCTGCTCTTTGATTGCCCTGCCAAGTGTTGCAGTAAATTGCGACATTATCAAAAAGGGCCTGACCCTTGACCTTAGCCAGCGGCAACAGCATGTGACTGTGGATGCCACGAGCTTCTAGTCAATTGCTATTTATGCCCTTCCCGGGGGTATTTTAATTTTGTCACGAGATGTGTAAGACACACAATGTCATAAAAGCTGACAGAAAAATAATTTGTTTTTATGGAAAACATTTTATATTGCTTGGAACTTTATTTGCTTCTTGCAAACTGACGGAAATATTCAAAATCTGACCACTGATACTATCTGTCGAATGGTAAATTTTTCTTATAAAAAGTTTTTTTCTTATCCTCCCAACATAAAATATATAACTATATCATATAGTATATATAGTATTCACGTAGCTCGTATCGCTCATATTTAATAATTAAATTTATATACAATCATAGCATTTCCATTCTACAAGGATATTTCAAAGCTATATACACTATGTGAAATTTCGTACAGAAGATAAACAAACAAGAAACGGTCAAAACTATCTGACAACCCCCTTGTCATTGTCCCGAAACTATTGAGACCACTAGCTTATCGAGTCAGCAGCGATATCAGTGAATTATCGATATCTAATCGGCATCAGTGAGTTGAGTTAAATTACAGCAATAAAACTTGACAAAAACTTAACAATAAACTAAACTTGAAAATTAAATTTGGATGCAACTTGAACCAGAGCATCTCGTTTATACAAGACTACTTTAAAGATTTTTCCACCAAATGACCTGACTTCAAGAAGGATAACTTCTAGCATCAAAAATTGCCTAATTATCCATTATACAAGGGTATTCTAAGTTTGTTGTGTCAGCAACACTCAATTTTTTTCGATTTGCTATCGTCGTCGCCAACTGTAAAATCATTTGCCATCAAATCGCATGTCGCCTCCTTGCGAGTGCATATCCTTGTCGCAGAGTTTGCGTTTATAATTTATATGACTTGTTTGTTGCCATTGTTTCAGCTGCGCTTGGCCTTGTATAAATATGTCTGTGTATAAGTATAAGTGTGTGTGTGTGTGTGTGTCTACTTGTATCTGAGACCTTTAAGTATGCCCAGTGGCATTTGGCGCCTTTGTTGGCCTCAGGGACGGATTTTAGGCATTTTTACGACTATTAAAATATGCATTTAAATATATATCCTCTTATCCATGTATCTGACTGTGTATGTGTGTTTGCGTGTGTATACGTGTGTGCGTGCTTTGGTATTTATGTGGCTATGTGTTGAAAATTGAAACTGTGCGGTTATTTACTGAACGTCTTGGCGTTGATTGCCGTTACGCCCCATTGCCTGGTACATGACTATAATAATGATTGCCATTTTATGACCCAAGCAGGATAAATTGATGTGTTGCCTGCCTGACTGCCTTCGGTGGCAAAACTTTGTTTTATTCCTTCGTTCATCAATCCTTTTCCAAAACTGCCCCGAGTTACTTTCGTTTTGGTTGGAATTCCTAATTCCGAGTAAATATCTGTCATATATCATCTCAAAAGAGCCATATAAATTTTAATAAAAGAGAGTACAACATTTGATTCATTTCAAAGTCAATTGTGTCAGTTAAGTATGCAAATGAAAAATCCACATTTGTAAACGTTTTATCCATTAAAATATATTTTTCAGTTGCAGTAGATTTCCCAAACAAACAGCTCTTTTATTATACCCACAAATTTTCCAATTTCTTGTAATTACCATGTGATTTATTGCCTGCAACGAAGCAGAGAATTGCAATCTACTTATCTACTCTCACTGTACGTGGAGTAATAAATGAGAAAAGAAAGAAAAGAGACAAAACGATACACAATACGTCATTGCTCCCTCTTCCTCCAGTTGCTGTTTACCTAAGAGCTGTAATTAATTTGCCTAAGTTGATTCTGTAAATTGACTCAGTTTGGTGTTTGCCACACACAGTGTGTGGTGTGCACTTGAGCGAGTGTAGGCAATTTCCTGAGCATGAGTCTGACTCTGTCTGGGAATTAAAGTCAATTCAGATTGGCGGTTGGCCCCATTTAGCTGATGACACAAAAACCACTTCAACCTTGCATGTAACTGGCATTCGAGTTGTGCTCATTATGGCCAACAGATGTGCATATATGTGTGTATGTGTGTGTGTATAAGTGTGTGTGTGTGCGAGTACTTCCAAAGGTCTGCACGTGTAGAATATTAAAGCAGCGGATGTACAAATATTTAGCACATTTTTCAGCTTGTCTGGTGGTATGCGGATGCCTACACAGAAGAAAAAAATAGACAGAATAAATATAAATTTTATTCATTACAAATTCTCACATACTTACCTAATTAGTATATATAATAAATAAATTAGTAATAAGTATACACACTATGAATATAGATGAACAAAATTATGTTTTAAAAATAGTTTCAAGCGGATTCATTCTTAAAACTTTTGCCCAGTAAAAATGCCGAGCCGTGCAATAAGTATTTTGTGCTGGCACTGCTATAATTAAGGTTTACTGAATTTCTGACACAAATACTATATTTTATTATTTACACACCTGATACTTTACTGTGTATGTAACAAAGTCAACTAATACAGTTTGGTAATTTTTGTGTGCTTGTGTTTATCTATGCCTAAGTTCAAGGTGATTCATGAGCAATTAAAATGACTAAGTATTGTCGCTAAATCACACAGTCACTTGATGGCCGTTGTCCTGTCCAAGTGTGCGCACTGAAGCCAGCGAGAGGCGTTCAGATACTGGTTGACCAAATAAAGCCACGGCATGGGGGGTGAAAATCAGTGAAAACGGATGTTATGGATTAACGGGCAAATGTGTTAGCACGTTGGGGCAGCCACGCTGCATTTGAATCATGCGAAAGCATTTCACATAACACCAACACTTACACACGCACAGACAAGTATGCATAGCGCCTCGCCGCCCAAAATGGCAACGCCCCACTTGCACTTGGCTGTGCTTATACGCTCTGTGTGATTTCTAAGCGCATTCACAAACCGCTTTCACATCCGATGCAACGCCAAGCGCCACAAAAGCCAGAACCGTGTACTCGTGCCTACAGTACGTGCACTCAGAGAAACACTTTGTTCAAAATTCAATAATCCCAAGTAAATATTGATTGATCTTTATTGATTAATTGTCCCGGACTGTTACATAAAGCTCAATTCATTCATGTGGCTCAAATCTACATAAACGGTTTAGTTTTAATTAAAAAAACGTATATTTTGTGTTGACTTAACAAATATCTGATGATGGTTGAAGTTAGGAAAGTTGGAAAGGTTGAAGTTTCAAAATGAAAACAAAAGTACTGAAATCCAGAACAGATTTTTTTTGTCAAGAATTTTGGAATTAGAAAATCTTTTGAAATGCGAATATCATTGTAACTTTAGTATTCGATTTTAATGTAAAATTCCCAATTTATTTTTTTGTGTGTATTCGTTGCAAATATAATATAAATATGTTTATGGGTTTTGTACCCTTAAAGCCAGTTGGGCAAATTGCAATGTAAATGCCGTACGGATGGGCTTTTGAATTGCTTGTGTGCACCTCAAGCGAAGCGAGCAAAGCTTAATGGATTCAGATTCTTTATGGGAAATTGAGCTTAAATTGCCCAGCTCCGAAAGGGGCAAAACGGATTTACAGTGTTCTTGGCCACACCCCATGACCCATTAGCCGCACATATATGACAAGCGATGTGCTCGAGAAATTATCTAAAGCCACATAAATTCTGTACACAGGTTCCAAGGTTGACATATAAGTGTATTTGCGTTGGAAACTGAGATTTGGATAGTGCCGTTGAATGTTTAATTGTTCCAGAGATTATCTTTGCTTTCAATGAATGTCACACTACGAAAATGGCAAGACAGATATAACGTTTATAAATGTATACATCTGTGAACTTGATAGCCAGAGGATATCTTGGCAACAGCTCTCCATGTTTCTTGGCAGCAGGAGTGCTTTCGGGTTTCCAATTTATTAGGCTTAGGCTCAAAAGCTAAGAAATATATTAGCTTATGCTTTGCTCAAGGAATTTATTTAAATAAGGCTGATAATAATGTGGATAACATTTCTAAGCAGTCAAACCGCTTTCTCTTTTCCCGTTTTGCATTGCAATGAGATTAAAAAATATATTTTATCTAGTAAAAAATCGATGACTTTAAATTTATACAATAAAATCCTGTTTTTTGGGCTATATTTGTAATAAGCAGTTTTTAACTGATTTTGAATTTGGTTTCAGCAGTCAATATTACCATAATTCCAATAACTTGCGACAAGTAGGCTTATCTAATTAAATCGCGGTAGCCATGGCGCGTTGCGTGCAGTATTCATATATTAACAATGCTGACCTTAACGATGTTGCACGTGGCGTATGCGTAATGCATTGCACATACCAAGAACGCACACAGCAAGTTAAAGCCACAAAACAAAAGCCAATGCCCACCATATCAAGCAATCCATAAAGCATATGACACTGTCTGACAGCTAAAATGTGAAACGTTGCACATCGAACGCTATATTACCGATCACACGTGAAGCCCGTTGCGCATCCGTCGCGGAAACGGAAATGCACAACGGCAACCACGACAACAGCACCGCGGACGACAAAAAAAACAAACATAAATAAATTGTAAGGAATGTCAGAAAAAAGAAACAGGGTCTGGGCATGCATCCGCTTTGGAGGCCCAGCAAATCTTGTAGAGTTGTCAGCTCATTGGCGGGGGGCGAGGGGGCTGGCGGGATTCTTTATGCTGGGCTAATTGGACACAATGTTTGGCGTACAGTTTACATTTGAAGGTGGTGCAAATGGCGACAGTTGTGGGGTGGTTGCTCTGCTGGGCTGAACTGAACTGAACTGAAGCCTTAGAAACCGTTGCTTGCCACGCCATGTTTCGTGATTTGGAAATTTCTGTTTTCCCAACCCCAATCCTTGATGAAAGCAACGCCTATATCGCTCTACTACTCACGCCACATCCGCTTGAGTTTCTTTTGTTGCTATTATTATATTCGTTGTTGTTTTCCGTGGCGTTGCCAGTTTGTTGCTGTTTTGTATTTGTTTGCTTGGAGCGTGGAACAGCGACAATGCCAACTAGGCAACACTTTATTGTTTATTCGCATTTTTTCGCAATTTTATTTATTGCGTTTCACGTGGCAACGGCTGCCGAAATCGTTTGCCGAACGCAGCAGCAACATTGAATGTGGCAAGCAGTAGGAAACAAAGTAGCCACGAACTGGCCCCAAATAAACTCTATAATATTGTTATGTACAACAATCATAATTTATTATATAGCATGCTAATAGCATACCCGCATTTACACTTAGCGACTTCTAAACCAAAGTTCCCCCCTTCACGCCCATTCACGCCAATTTTCAGCAGTCTGGGAAAACCAAATAAATTCACAGTAGGCACTAACCGCGGAGCAGTCTTTCTCGCTCCATTTGGAGTCATATTACAAACATGCGATGTGTAATTGAGTTTTAATATACATATATATAGCAATACTTGTATATGCATATTGCTTTGGCTATAGTTATACATGCATGTCGTGATCTAAATTAACCACGAATACGTTAGACAATCGCAAAAAAC
This sequence comes from Drosophila paracracens, assembly GCA_035044025.1. Lineage (NCBI taxonomy): Eukaryota > Metazoa > Arthropoda > Insecta > Diptera > Drosophilidae > Drosophila > Drosophila paracracens. The sequence goes on along the minus strand of JAWNMN010000435.1, from coordinate 3,078,894 downwards.
CCCATTCACAATCTAAGACTGAATAAATAAATAGTCAGAGGTGTTGGCAAAGCCCATTGACTGAAATGAATCAGAGTACAAGTGGCGACATAAGTATTGTTATTCAACTTTTAATAAGTTATTCATTCACAAAAGAATTATGCGAAAAAGTCTTTGTATCCTTTGCAACACGAGCTAAAGTATAATTTAACTTGCTTTCGAGCCTTGAAGCAGGTAACTTTTTGTCTTCAATCAATCACTTCTCCAGGCTAGAAAAGCATTTCGCTAATTAAGTTATTACATTCATTATTTTTACATATACATATACAGAAAACATATGAGGTCTTTAATTTTATATAATATAAATATAAAAAAATATAGTAATTAAGCGAATTGAATAAAATAAAAAAGGGAAAATGTTATTTGGAAATCTTGTGAGTTTTTGTCATAAAATAATATATAAAGTCTTTTGATTTATAGTGTATTATCTGGTTAAGATATGTTAAAAGTTGGAAAAGCTCCCCGATTCGCTTTACCCTACTAATATAAAAAAAATCAAGTACATAACTAGCAAAGCAAATCGAAACTGACACAAACCTTTAATAGCTGTTTCGAGCTAATAGAGGCGACCATTAGCAAATGGTGTATAATTGCATGTGGCTATGAAATCCCGATTATAGACACCATGATAACATAAGCAGATAATGAAAATAATTGCCAAGCTCTATTAAATGGTTTCGACACATGTACGAGCAGTATTAAGTGACCTTAATGGCATTAATGCCAACAGAAATTATGCCCACTTAATTCGTAGAAAAATGTGCGAAATTCGTCCGATTTGGGACTATCTAATCTACTAGAAAATGAAACATTTTCATTCTTTAGTCTTCAATTCTCGTCCTTTTATATATTAAATATTTCCCTTAACACCAACTCCAGTGAGCAAGCCACACAAGCGATTTATGTGGTTAGTTGTGAAAAAAAACACAAAAAAAAATGAAAAAATTTCGTATGAATTATTTTGCATGCAATTTTTATTAGTTTATAGGCGATTTGGGACACAGCTAGATGAGCTAGCCCCATGGGAACTATAATTTTTAAAGGATGCGCCTGTCAGCCTAAAGCTGCAATCTGGCCGAGTTCACAGGACATCCATCACCATTTGGCGCCATGTCTATTGCATTCCGTGGGACGCATTTCTCGAATTCAATGCCAAGCTATTTATTCAACGACGTTTTGTTTGGCTGCCAGTCAAGACACACACACACACACACACACACACACTCGCACACACACACATGTGCGTTCATTCAGGCTGAGTATAAAAGAATATGGTGCCTATTGTACTGCCTAAATATGGGGCTCTTAAGATATGCGAATGAACTGCGTTAATTTTGGCACGCTGTTTTGTCATGGGGTGTTAGCTATTCGGATTACATGCAATCAATAAAGTATAGGACTAACAGATAGTTATATAAGTATATATGTACATGTGAGTATACGGATTTCAGTTGCTGGCACTTTGCCATGATGCGTTTTTAGTTTGTGCACATTGGTGTATAATTGCCTATAAATGGTTTATAATTTAGAGAGTGTTATCTTCAAAATAGACATAGACATCCGCACCCCGACAGGGTTGACTTAAGAGCTATAGGCTCCGAAGGGGGATCTAATAGGTCGTTGGCTATGAGACAATCTTTAAAATCAATGTTTTGTTTGGGAAGCAAACTTTATATGTAAATTAAGGTTAGTTGTAAGCAGCTCAGAAGATGTACAGCATTTAATACCTGTATCGATTGAGTTCTTCTGCTTCAAGCTGGTGATCACACAAATGATATCGATCGTTATCGATATTATCTGTTGAGTATATGTTAGCATGTTGAGTTTCAGATGTTATGTTACAGTCTTGTACCATACAAGCAGCCTGCTACACCATATTTAATTTGATTATTGAAGTTTTAAATATTGTTTGAAGTTTGAGAACATGTTTAAAATGTACATAAAGCTTACAACTGTTAGGAAACCTTTTTGGAAATTTGTTCACTCAAAAGTGTGAGTGAATTTAAAGAGATTTACATGTTATTATTTTATATTTAATATTTTTATGAAGTTTTCAACTGTAAGCAATTTAAAAATCATTTGTGCGGATTTTTTCCACAGTATGCGTTATGTAATAAAGATACAAGGCACAGATGAAAGAGAATATTTTGATAGCTTTTTATGCTTTTTTCATGTGCTTATTAAGAAGCACTTTCAGGATGTTGAAACATTTGAAGTCGCACACATTATCATAAGAGTCAGAAACACTGTGCAGCGTCTGCAAAGCTCTCGTTTTGCTCGGGATTTGTGTTTGTTCGTGCGACTGCAGTGTTGTTGCTACTCTGTAGGCGACTTGTACTTGTACTTGTCACACACACATCACACACACACTCCTCACACACACACATCTGTATACACAGATGCTTAAATGTAAGGCTTTCGCTATTGTTTGCAGAATTTATTGCACGAATTTCTGAATTGGCTCTTTGGCCTAGTATGTGGTCTTATTTTTATATGTACACATATTTGTAAGTAAATATATATATATGCATATATATATATGTATATATATAGCCATATAAAAGGGCGCTTGGTTCTCTGTCACTGGGACGCTCAGACACTCGGCCTTGGGTCTTATGCTAAAACAATAGCCCACTCTTAAGTATTTATTGGGTCGTAGTGCCGCATTACTTTTAGGCCACGTTTAGGGTGGCTGGTATCCTCCTTTATGCTCGGTTCGTCTTTGTTAATTAGCATTCAAATTTTCTAGTGTAATGTGCCCGGCACCCCCACAAAAAATAAAAACCAAACAATACGTCGAGCTCCACATGCTTCATCCTCCACTTTGCGCCATGTGACTGAATGAAAGAAAATTCATATCCTGTGTTATTATTGTTGTAATTTCCTGGCTTGTGGGTTTTTTTGTTGTCGTTTTGGTGGGTTTGCCATTCATGTGCCAAGCGATTGTCTCATCAGGATGAAGTCCCATTGCAGGCCATATATTAATATTGCGTATACGCATTATTTGACATTTATTTATTACGCTCGCTTTTAATGCCGTCGTCACATAAATTTATGGAAAACCCGAAAACAATTTGTACATAAATATGTTAAACGCCGGAGAATGCGGCACATACAAAACATGCAACACGTTTCCTGCTCATCACTTTTGGTTGCGTGTATCGCGTTTTATGAGTTCCTTCATGGGATAAACTCTGCCTACTGATGTGCATGCTGGTGAACATATTTGAGGATGGGATAAGTGTAAATTCGTTACATGTCTGTGGCTGGCGAATAAATTAGTCACGGATTTACACTCGCTAGCTGCGAATTTTAGGACAGAGCCGTGTCCCTTGGGTAAATATACCCAAAATAACCACAAAATTCTATTTGACAGAATGCTCAACTTTCGGGTAAAGCCTTTGGGTAATCTCTAGTTGTCATCGGATTATATATATATATATACATATATGCTAAATTTAAGCATTACACAAAAAAATTAAAATATGCACAAATATGTGTTGTGTATTTAGGAGCGTGGACTTAAATCAGAATAAATACCAGAAATTCTCATGCACCTGAAAGCCAATATTTATTATAAATAAAATTAGTCAATTATAAAGATATTTTTGGAATTTAAATGGAACAAATCAGTACCTTAAGTAACTTTTAAACATAAAATGAATTATATCTGTGCAAGAAAAAGTATTCCGACAAGACGCTTAAAACAATTAAAAGTAATACAGCCTGTAAATAAATATTTGAGAGAGACAGATCGAAAAAAGGTTTATTTATTATAAAAATAACTTACAAATAAAAAGAACACAAATTTAAGAGTCAAGTTTGTTAGCATATTCGTGACGTGTATCGGACTACGTTAAGGATATGCTCGTATTGCTGTCAGATGTGTCAGGAAAATGTTGCCTGCTTTCCACGCCTCTCCTTTATGCAACTCACACAACAACTCATAAAAAATACATATATATAAATAGTTGCAGTTGCATGATTTACAATCGCAGGCGACAGGACATTCGAGCCGCATGCGTTGCATGTTTCAAATCATGATTTATTCACTTGACTCTTTGGACACAACACGCCGCAATAAATTGCTGAAACCATGTGAATGCGGGCAACACAACAATCCAACAATTAAATAGAATAATTGAAGCGAAATTTAATTAAATGTTTAATGGTAGTTAAGAAGCCAAAATATGGCCAAAAACAATCACAATGAACTGGATTTGAGCATATGTAATGTGCTTCTGTGACCTTAATCCAATTAGCTGCCGCCCTGATGGTCAGTGGCAGCTCGACATTGCTCGCAAATGATTCCCCAATTTACTGTCAGTCAATTTAATTTCATGCCAAGTTGTCATAGAGAGAGGAAGAGCAAGAGAGAGAGCAAGAGAGAGAGAGAGAGAGTGAGAGAGAGTCTCGCTTGATAGGCATCTGGGTTGAGTAGAGCAGTTGGGACTCGGCTTCAATTTCATTTTGTTGGCCATTTGCTGGCACTTTCGGAAATTGTTTCAACGTCGGTTTGTAATTTCACACGCAGTTAAGTGATTAGCCCTGCTTTTTTAGCCTCAACCTCGTTCTAAACACAGGAAACGAGAAGCCACAGTCGAACTCCCTTAATTCGAACTCGTTTTAAATCTGCCATCCAAATGAATTTCTATTCTTGAGTGGCCCAAAAAACAATCAGCAATGACAGATTGAAAATCAATATTGATTTACTAGTAGTCTTTAGGTTTTTTTCCAAACCTTTTTTCTTATTGGGTTATTATCTTAATAGACAAAATTTAATTTTAAATTTTGTCACTCAATTTGGTGCGCGGTGCATTTAGAGAAGTTTGACTGTATTTTAATGTTTGTATTTATACTTTGATTGCAGTTTGGGCGATTCCATGTGAAGCATCAAACGGAGCAGCAAGAAGCGCTCAAATTCAAGGAGTCGTGGGCAGCAGCATGGATGAGGAGCACGACGACGACTATCGAATAATATGAGATTAGATGGGGCTTTAGAGCCCCGTCACGGTGCTGCGACGCTGCAGGGCCGCTTTATTGGCGTTGCCAAGTATCGGCGCGAGACGCGTGTAAAATGTGAGCAACAGCAACAACAATGCGCTGACGAAGACGACGAGGCAGCAGCCGAAGCAACAGCTAAAGACGTCAACAGCAGCAACAATAGCAGCAGCAACAATTGCCATTGGACAGCGTTGGAGCAACAAGCGCGACACTTGTCGCCCAGCCAGGCGCCAGGCACAACAATAATAATAACACTCAAAACAAGCAAAGTCAACTTGCACTTAAGCATTGAGGGCGCCACACCAACACCACACACAGCAACAACAACAACAACAGGAGCAGCAACAACAACAACAGTTGCGTCCCCAAAAATGCGTGAGGAGCAATCGTTAATGCTAATGGGGCGTCGGGTCAGTGGCAGCAACTACCGCATGGAAAACATGAAAAACATGGGGCGCCACACAAACATAAACAGCGTCCTGTGCCTGATTTCCGTTGCCGTTGCGGCATTGCTGCTGCCGCTGCCGCCGCTGGCTTTGGCCGATGACGGTGACAATTTCTTTGCCGTTAATAGCTTCAGCGTGGGACCCGAGACAACAACACCCGAGTTTGGTAAGTAAACACCACACGGGGTAGGGTCAGAACAGAGCCAGAATAGCCAGAACCGTCGAAGCCTGGCCATGTCGCGCACACCGCGACTCAATTGCTGTCCATGCAAAAAGCATTTGCCGCAACAGTAATCAAATATGTAAAACAATGACGTCATCAGGCTGCACATGTACCACTATTGCATAATTATTAGATGTATGTAGTTTGTTGCATGTTGCCTGCTACAGTAGCACGCTCAATAATGGACCTATGTCGTGTTTTTTATGTGACACTGTCGTCTCCAGACGATTAATGAACTGAAAGTAAAAAAAATAACACATTTGAGACTCTAATCGACATGTTCGTGTTTGAGAATTTAATATAAAAATATATTTATATATTATATATTATTTTATATAATATATACATATATAGTTGAGTATGCTTTTAATAAATCTTTTAAAAATAGCAACGATTCACCGATCCCAATTTGGAACATTCAAAACCTTCAAAATAAACATGGAATTTCTCATTTTAATTACATTTTCAAACTTTTTAAAATTCAAAGAAAGCTCGAATTAAATAAAATTCAAGCGTACGTGTTTAAAACAAGTTTTACGCTTTCAGTTCGTGTTATGTAAAACAAAATTTTCATACGTGCCCATCTCTAAGCCCAAGTGGTTTTTTTTATATGGCTTTGTGACCCTTTTGCAGTGCGCAGTGGCACAACGAAAATTTCCATTTCTATTTCTATTTGATGAGCTGCTGCATGGGGCATGTGCTAAAAGTTTGCCCCATAGAGAACGTGAGAGCATTGTCGAAATAAGAAAAGTTTCTAATTATAGATACTGTCTGCACCCCCCGATATCTATGTGTGAGCGTTTTAAATGGGTTACCATTAACATTCTGACATTTGCAATCACTTAAGAACCCATTTCGGGGTCTACCAAACTACATTCTGATTTGCTATTTCTGTGAAAAACGATGAAAAGCAACGTGCCCCAAGCAGCTACCCGCAATGGGAGATAAGCGCTGTATTAAGTTCAAGTACAAAGGGTACAAAATGTTTGATTTAATATTAATTTCAAATCGACTTTAATTAAATACATCTGAAATATAATGTAAATCTTTCTTGATCTTAGATTAAAAGCTTAAGTGCTTGAATTATGCAGATTCTTATTAAGAGTCTAAATAGTGTAAATAAGAACTGCCAATCTTTCAAATCCTTTTTTAATCTGACTTGAAAAATGCTTACCACAATCATCTCACTCACTGACATAGAATTATCGAACTTGACTGGACTTGAACAATCTTTGTAATTGATTTGTAAAATATGCAGATTCTTTCGACTAGAATTTTCGACCTTGACCGAACTTGAATAATCTTTTTAATTGATTGAAAAATATTCGGTTTCCTTTTCTGAGCTTGGCAACAAAAGAATCCCCATCAGTAAACAAAACTCTGACGTTTGGTAATCTCTTTTTGAAATGGGTATTAAAGGGCAGCAATTCAAGGGATGGATCTTCGGGCTGTGGCACAGTGGACAGGCGGTGTACACTTTGTCAACACTTGCTGAAAATTTGCTCGGTTGCTGCAACGTTGCTTGCCACAAAAAGTCCGATGCCATGCGGCAGCAGCAGTAGTAGTTCATTTTTTAGCTGCATATTGTTGAGCGCTATTCATAGCAAGTCAGTGCATTTAAAAATAAACCGGTGGCAAATAGACTTGAACACACACAAGCACATTGGGGGAGAAAACCATAAATGTGTACCACAAAAAATGGCGCAACCTTTTGCAAGCGCAGCCATTTTGTTTTGTCTTTTGCGCTTCCGTTGGCTTAAATGGGAGGTCGGCGCACATCCTTTTCCGCTTTCCCGTTGCCAGCTATCGTCATCGTCTGCCTCAGTTTCATCCTCATTCGCAGTCTCAGCAACATTCTGAGCGTCACTTTCATCGTCATCATCATCATCATCATCATCATCATCATCATTATTGGCAGCAGCAGCAGCAACGTTGCGGTTGCTGCCTTGGTAATTACGGCGGAATATCAACAAAATTAGTGCGAGTATGGCATATGCCGCAACATTAACGCTGCCGCTTAACCCCGAACTGCCGTTGAGATTTTTTTGCACACAATGTTGGACGCCAGTTCCGGCCGAAAGTTGCTCCCAAGTGCTTAATTAAGATGTGAACTCAACTCAACTCACTTTACATGCTGCTGGCGTGTGTGTGCGTTTGTGTGTGTGTGTGTGTGTGATTGTGTGTGTCTATATGTTTACATTTCATTCAAACTTAATGAAGAATTCGCCCCTCAAGCCACGTCCGACAAGTGGTATGTGGCTGTGTAGCGGCTGAAGTGCCTCCACTTGAGCCGCACTCCGGCCCCTTGAGTACCTGTGTAGCCAGCAACCAAAAAACATTTCGGCGCATAGCTTGCTCAGGTGTATATACACTGAAAGAAAAGTATGCTCTACAATCTTCAAAAATTCCTTTAACAACATACATTTTTAAAAGTAAATTTGAAATTAATCAGCCACAAAATATCTCATATTTTCTATTTTTATAAACTTAAAACCATTCCTTGCAATTAGAAATTCGCGATATCCCAATGCCTTTTAAATGACAAGATTTATATTTCCGAGTGTAGTTATCGCACATACAGGTCCACTAACCTAACTCGTACTTAACTGACAGACATGCTCAGTCAGGAGGCTCAGAGATTTATTCATGAATTTACATTTTAATCTGCCACTAAGCCGCTCGGGATTCAAATACTTTTCACTTTTGCTTTGAAATTGGTTTTCTTTTTTATTTTTGTTGTTACTTGGATTGAAAGTTTGTTGCGGTTTTCATTATAAATTTGTCGCTGGGGATTATTCAAAGAACATATGTGAAGATTACAGTTTTTTTTTTTATTATATATATTTGTTTATTTATCACATTTCTATTTATTCATAGATTATGCCAGTCGTGGGCAGAAGAAGTTTGGCGACAAGTGCGACAATACGTTGGAATGCGGCTTTCCCGGCTCCATATGCGATCCGAAGAAGAAGTCCTGCCAGTGCACCGAAGATCTGCAAATCACCAATCACATTGATAAATGTGGCAAGGGTAAGCGTTGGGTTGGACAGTGGGTGGATGGCGAAGGGGCATGCTGTACAAAGGCAGTCTCGGATGGCCTCGCTTGTCAGTCTGCCAAGTTTTCATTAAAAGAAATGCATGGCCAGCAAACAAATCCCCCAAAGCCTTACGTTGATTACCGGGGCGTAGCAACAAATGCTGCAAATTGAAAATGCACAAAAAAGAATAAAACGAATGGGAAAATAAAAAGCTTGGCAGCTGGTGGCAATTTTGTGAAGAAAAACGAGGTGGCGGGGAAAGCATGTTTACAAGCCCCAGAATACTTAATTTGACATAATTATAATATATATTTCCTGAAGGCTGGCCACATTTAATACCTTAAATTAAAATCGATTTGTGCAATTATCGTCCATCGATGATTGACATATTAACGACCAAGGCACTTAGCAGTTCTCCAATGAATCATCGCGCACAACGAAATGAGCTGAACTAAACTAAACACAACGTATAAATTAAATCATAGATTTTGTAAGCTCACAAATATAATTTCTGAGTATTCTAAATCTACATGTAAACCCCACCATTAGGTAGCTGAATCATTATTCATCAGTCTGCAGTATAATCAATTCATGATTAGCTCCAGGCAGTACTATCTCTCTGATAATAATGAAGTATTTATTTATTTCAAGCGAATTTAAGCTAATTTGTTGCAAAAAGCAATTTTTGTTGTTTTAAATTGTTTACCTAAAAAATCTCCTATATAACTACATACATATATGTATATACCTTATTTATGTGTATGACATTTAATTAGACTGTGGAAAGATACTTTCTGAAAGTCTCCGACATTTTTAATGCCAGTTTACATGAATAGTAAAATAAAGAATCATTTAATTCTAGGCGACTCACGATTGTGTCATCCGTAATATTGAATTAAAGATCTTACTAATCCTTAGACTGTTAGACACACTTTTTCGTTTACTATCTTTCGCCAATAAATAACAGTCGCATTGACCAAGATCATCAGACACAATGTTGAGGAAATTGCAGACATGTATTTATTATGTATTTACACACAAAATAAATATTCAAATACAAGGCTATATAGGGCATTGTAAATAGTCAACCGACAATGTGGGTGGATTCCACTTGCCCACAATTATCGCCCCTTTGGCTTGGCCTATAAAAATATTTGTCTGACAGCCATCAAAGTGACGCCAGTGACGATTGCGATAGTCACAATCCCAACTGTGCTCTTCCCTTACCGCCGACCATACTTGTAAGCATGTCCGGAAACAATGAAAAGGTTATATATATATATATATATAGACTGTACACATATGAATCATGTTGACCACACAAGGATTTCACTCCTGACACTTCCACTTTTGCAGCGGCTGCCATCAACGAGAGCTGCTTCTTCAACGAGCAGTGTGAAGCGATTTACTTTCAGACGGAATGCCGGGACGGACGTTGCATATGTCGCTTCGAGATGTCGCCTACCTGGGGCAAGGATGGCTCAGTCGAGTGCACAGGTCGGTGCCGAACCTGCGGCTTTTGTGTTTGTGATTGAGGGTTGAGTAATGGAAAGTGTTTTGCTTGCAGGGCGCCAGGACAAGCGAGGACCCGAGACGTACATTGATCCGGCCATGATTGGAGTGCTGGTAGGAATGGCATTGATGTTTATTATTATTTGTGTCGTCCTGCGATTGTTTAGCCAGTGAGTAAATTGCAATGCAAATATTGATCACCAAAGCACACACAAACATCAGATTCATAGAAGAAGCTCAACTGTACCAAAATCGAAATCAGAATTCAGTTCCAGTGGGACGAGGTGGACTGGATTCTGTTTGCATGTAGATGGCACTTTCATAACCTAATTGGGTCATGGGATGGGGGCTGAATGATGAGCAATGAGGGGATGGGAATGGGGATGGGGAATGGCTGTTTCATTAACTCAACTCAACTGAACTTTTTATCTCGTCGTTGCCCTGGCTGCCTGGCCAAACGATACATAATTTGATCAGCAATTAATTTCAGTTAGATGAACAAAATTTTTGCATTAATTGGCATTAAACGCAGCCAAGAGCCACATCAGCAGGAAAATCAATGTGAATATGGTAGAACAACGCCCAGCTTTTGCACATGTCATCATTGCCAGCAGAGCCAGAAATCAGATTAAATAAATATTTTGCAAAATTAATTAGCAAAAAAAGGTAAAAACGATTTAAACCAATAATTATTCCTGTGATTCAGCCGCATAATTAAATGAGAATTAATTCCTAAATTAAAGTTGTTATAATAAAAATCGGTAAATCTTTTGCATAACACAACACACTGTTTATTAACTTTTATTTATAAATATAAACTTATACTCTTATAGAAAAATAAGAAGAGATACTTCTAATAAATAGACTACATTTTTGTTTAACCTAAAAAAGTCAAGTTTATTTAAAATTTGAGATTTATTTGAGTAACTTTTAAATTTATTCGATGTTGCTTTGAATTTTCATGCACAGCTGCACCAAAATAGTTAATCTTATGGTACATTAACTAACTGAGCACCTTTTTTCTATGTCTTAGGGCACGTTGGCACGAGAATCGCACCATATTCAATACGCCGAATCCTCGCTTGATGAACGTATCCCTGTTGCGGGACAATAAGTTGCTGCATGGCCAGGACAGGCGCGGATCGCGGATGTCTGTGCGGGCTCCTTCGCGACAACCGAGCATGGCATCGCTGCGTCCACATTCGCCCAATCCGTCGCTAGGTAAGACAGGTTTGTATTCCATATGTGGCTTCATTGATGGCACCCCCTACAAGTAATAATCTAATGTAAACAGTACGCATTTTTTTTTGCTTTGGTTTTCAATTCGTTTGTGTGTTTTTTGTCGTTCTTTTTCATTTTGTTTGATTTTTGCAATTTTGTTAGAGAACTTGCAGAACTTTCTGCACACAATAAAAATAAAAAAACTCAATCAATCAATCAGTCAGTCAGTCAGTCAGTCAGTCACCAAACAAACTAACCAATCAAATCACAACTAAAAGCAAAACAAAATTCGACACAAAACTTCACGTGTGCAAAAAGTTAAGCTATTGCTAAAAAAAAAAAACGAAATGTTATTGAACAGACACACAATACAAAACTATATCTTGAACACATTTTTTTGATTGACATTTGATAACAATAACAATTTACAAATATAAAGTAAATATACTTAATGCATGTGATTATAGCCATACAAAATTGCGATGTCATTTAAAAACCAATAATATTAATTGAGATTCAACCAGTTGTCTCTTGCGATATGATACCATTATTTATTGGAGGTATTTGTTCATTAAGGAAATAAGTTTAAGAAGGTTCTAGATTCAATTAAGTAATTCATTCAACTTTTTATTGAAAATTGATTGGTTAATGAGAGTAAGGATTTGTTGGTAAAAAAGATTTCACTGAAAATTAAATCATTTATTCTATAATTTGAATTAAATATAGTTAAGTATTTAAATATTTTATTTGTTCACATAAGTTAATTAAAGATTTTATATCTTGAGCAAAGTCTTAAATATAGTAACATAATATTTGTTTACTTTGATTGGAGAAAAACTGGTTGAACAATAATTTTAGAATATTTGGCTAGTCATCGAATCTTTGACGTACGAAAGTTTTTACCGACTCGATATAGCAAACAATCAACCTCCACAAATGAGGAAGAGCACCTTGATCAAATTGCAAAAGAAATCGTTCTATTTCGAGACCACTTAATGCAGCTTAAAGACTTATTATTAGAAGTATACAGGTATACGTACATAATAGTTCTAGAGCTCTTGAGGTTTACCGAATTGAGTGGATCGTGTTGTGATTGAGTTTCTGTACGCAATCGAAATTGTAATCAACTACGAAACAAAATAGCGGCGACAAGTTCAAGTGAGCACGGGCAAACTCTTTGGGGCTCAATCAAATTGATTGACGCTTTAAGAACCGTTAAATTCAGAGCTGGACTATGTTGACGTTTCTGTTTGGTTTTTGTTATCTTAAGCCAGGCGGACAGTTGTTACCAATTACCTTTGTTCCCCCCGTACTTTAATTTATTGTTATTTGTGTTTTGTGTGTCGCGATGCCAAACAATAAACGTTTCCTTTGCTCGCTGCCTGCTCTTTCTCCTGCCACACTCAACACAAACACAATCACTTACACCCACTCAAATACTACATATACACACACGCACATACGCACAACAACAATTGCTGTTGCAAAAAAAAGGTCGCATGATACGCTCGAAGAGCAACACGCGCTCGAGTGACTCCCGTGTCAGCGATGTCTCCAACTGTTCGCGACTGCTGGAGCATCATCCGAGCGCCGCCAGTCAGTACAATGTTGTCCATAGCCATTTTCTGCCCTACGTGCCAACAACAACATCAGCGACCGCCACAATAACGAATGCTGCCCCAGCCGCAACGACGACGCCAACGCCGATGCCGACGCCGACGCCTACGCCAGCATCTTCAAACACCGTGACGACTACGTATGTGTCCTCGCCAGGAGCGGCTCCTGCTTGCGGCATGACTGCCAATCCGGATGCCAATAAGTTTTAGTCTTAGGCCAACCAAAAAAAAAGAAGATAATATACATATACAAATAAATGCAATGCAGCCATATCAGTATCCAGTATCCAGTATCCAGTTCCAGATCCCGAACGAGGTATGCAGCAGCCAACGTTGTAGTTGCCTCAATTTGTTGAATGTGTGGTGTTAGCTGTGTCCTGTAATTGTAGTTGCTGTCTTTGTTGTTGTTGTCGTTGTTGTTGTTGTACCAACTGTTGTAACTGCATACCAAACATTAAACGCAAAGTTGTAGAGAAAGTTGACGTTAACTTCCAAAAAAAAAACAAAACAAGTAAATTCTCTTAGCCATTCCAAATATAATACTTACTACTACTAACCCATGTATTGTTCCAAAACATCCGCCTACACTGTCAAACACCCAACACGAAATACAAATAACAAGCCAAGCCAAAAGATAACACAGAATTGCCGTTACGATTAAAAATGCAGTTAACAGATTTTAGTTGTTTAGTCTGCCTATTCTATGTACTTATAGACACTTCAACTGGATCTAAAGAAAACTGTCATTATACTCGAACACTTTCTAATCCATAAACTCTAAATTAAATAGTGCTCTAGAAGCGTTTGTTTTTTGTTTACATTTCCATTTCCGTTTCCGCTTATGCTTTTAGTTAACTTCATTTTGAAAGCACGCCCGATTCCTGAGTTATTTGTTTTTTTGATTTTAGTATGCTAGATATATGATGTAACTGGATTACTTTAAATAAGTTTGCTTAGTATTATTCAGTACAGTGGTCACTCGCAAATTAAGACTTCCAGAAGTTGCAGTTATGCAGAAATTAAAACCGGAATTTAAGAATTTTACAAAATTGGATTTCAATTGTGAATCAGAAGCTCTGGACTTGAATTTCCAAGGGACCACTGCGTTAGTAAATATATGTATATGTATGTATGTAGTATGTATAACATGTTTCTATGTAGTCCTTGTGCTCGTTCGGATGCATTTTTCAATGTCTGCAGATGCCTCACGTTGTCCTGTTGAAAGGCACAATCTGACTTCGCTGAGTGTCATCTTCACCGGCGCCTAAGTGAATGCTGGCTAACACCTACATACACCTTGTTGTTATTGTTGTCGTTGTTGCTGTTCTTTGAACTAATTCCGGTTATGCGTTTTATATATTTTCCTGAGTTCCATACCTAACTGCTAACGTAATAAACATTTGCTACGTGCTCCTCCACAGGCTCCCAGTCGGAATCTCATGGCAGTGCCAGCAATGCGTCTGCAACATCGGTACGCTCAAATCGCTCAAATTCTGTGGCACCCGGCAAGGTGTCCACTGGAGGTGGTCATCATGAGCGTCACGGCTCCGCGCACCGACAGCACCACTCACACCATCTGCAGTCGCCGCAGGAGGAATCGCTGATTACGAATATTACCACAAATCCCGTGGCAGAGAGCGTGACCGTTGAAATTATCGAACCAGGACAGAAGTGAACACAAAAGCTATGAAAGTAATTACATCAAAAAAAAAAAATAAATAAAAAAAAAATTAAAAGCAAACAAACAAGCAATGAAAAGAAAAGAAAAAACAAATAAGTAAATAAACATAAAAACACAGATAAGCGAGTCAACAAATCGTCGATATCGTCGTTTAATATGCACGCGATAATAAAGACCCGTTCGACACGGGCCCAAACATAATGCCATTGTTAGTAACTTTTTTTAAACCGACAATTTTTGCAAATTAATGGACAATTTTTCGAAACCGTATTAAGCGTATAACAAATTTTTGCAGAACCACACATGACAACAAAATGCTAATTAATTAATTACACCAACATATATATATATATATATATAGCGTTATATATAGCGGACAATGTATATATTGTACGGATATATGCGACTACACCATACAAACAAAAAATGTTCGAAAAAAAACCTTGCATAACAAATTCATATAACTCTTTTTTTCAAACCAAAAAAAAAAAAAAATTAAAAACAGAAAATAAGAAAATAAATCATTGAATTGAGATACTTTATTAATTTATATATAAATATTGTACGCAGATCTAAAGCTTAGGGTTCAACGCTTTAACAGAACCTATGCCTAGGCACCCAAGTAAAAATTTCGTAGAAATGAAAATGTTTTTGTAGGCATGATTTAACAAAAGTAGTATATGCGATTTTTGGTAAAAAAAAATACCACTTCTTATAAAAGGGAAAGCGAAAATCATTGCCAAAACAACAATTAGGACTCACAACAAAAGCAACAACAAAATGAATATAAAACGAGATGATGTACAAAGTACATACGCACAACGCCTTATCTTATCTATATATTGTATCTAGGAGCAGCTACCAATGTGGTAACGGGTAGTATATATTTAGATATATACATGCCTATATAGAGCGCGAGTTTCGGCCACGCCTGCAATTGCTGCTGCAGTAGACCCCAAAAGTATATAAAAGATATTATTATTCTTATAGCCAATCAAAAAACACACAGAAAAATGCTAAAAAAAAAATAAATAAAAAAAATATAAGAAAAAATATTAAGAACCTCGGGACCATATTTTATAATCAAAATATGCGTTTCAAATAACGAAAGCACACACGTTTAGTTCCCAAATAAACATTTTGTCAAGTGTTTGACTCAAAAATACTTTTAACTACCATATTGTTACACATTGCTGGCTGAACTAAAGTTTAGGGAACACAGACAAAAGAGAAAACAAGTTAGCACAAGTAGTGCCGAGTAGTTAGCGCCTAACTAAGTATAAACTAAAATACGAGTAGATGCTAGTAATCTAAATTGACTTCCAGTTAATAATTACAACAATTGAGTTCTTAACATTTTGTGCTAAATTTATGAGTTAACAATTTAAATGCAAATCTCACCCCACAATTATTTGTTCTACTATCCTCTGGAATGGTCGGTCTGATATCTTAGGAGTTGAGCACTGGGCGAGCCAATAATAGGGGAAGATTCTTAGTGCGTCCAGTGCTGAGCCTCGCCATTAGCTGACCACTTATAAAACAAAAAAATATATATCTAGTCTTTTGAGTATGAATATAAGGTTTTTGGTTTTCAGCAAGCCCCCCTCAACAAAAACTCTCATTTGCGTTTGTGCTCAATCAAAGAAGCTTAACTGTGAGAATAACAAAGTGAATACAAAATGTGTTTATACTTAAAAAAAACATAAAATAAACAAATAAAATCAACCTTAAGTAATAAATACCAAAACCTAAAGAAAATGGTACGTACAATTTAGTAGAGCGAATGCAAATCGCATAATCTTAAACTTAAACAGGATAATTACAAATTTCATAAAAACTAAAAAATAAATAAAATGCTTGAAAAAAAAAATACAAAACTAGCTAAAAATACGAGTAACTATAATTATAACAAAACAATTTTATCCAATTGCATCGAATTTTCTTAAAAACGGCAAACAAACAATCTTATTTCTAGGGCATCAACAAGTATATATACATACGTATTTACATTCCAAAGCACAAGAACAGGAATTATAGTAAAAAAAATGTAAAAATCCAATAAAAGACAAAAAAAAATAAAACACAAAAAACAACTTAAGCATTGAAATTTGGGGAAGGATTTCAAGGTTTAACTTTGTTTTTATGACAACATGTAATCTTAAGCACTGGTAAAGCTAAAGTTAAATTTAATAATACATATACATAAATATATATATATATATATACATTCATAAGATTTATGAACATTCTCCAAACACTGATTTTCTATTTACATCAAAATACAAAAACGTTGAAGGCAGACTTTATGTAAGCGAATTTTAAATAAGCGAAAATCATAAGAAAAAAAAAATTTAATTAAATTATATACATCAATATATATGCTTTATTTACTTTAATATTTATACACAAAAGAAAACTACATCTAAAAGTTAAAGACAAAAACTACATGATTATATATACACTTGTATAAGAATCTAGTGAAAAATCTATGCGATAAATTCATTTACACTCTACCAAAACAATTTTATACATACATATACCAAGCAAAATTTCGTAAATCTAACATATATAAAATCTACAACAAAAAAAAAAGAATAAAAAAAAACATAATCGCACATCAAAGTCACACCAAAGAAAATTTAATAATATATGAAAGCTACAACATCAAAAGACAAAGTAAACACATAATTCTCAAGATTTCTCATGTGACTCATTAAAAACTAGCAACACCAACAACAACTAGGAGTTGAGCATAGTTATAGTATTGAAAAAAATCAAACAGTAGCCAGGAATATAGCGCGCTAGTTTAATCGTTAAGTAAATAAATACATTGCATTCTAAAACAAAACAAAAAAATAACATCAAAAATATACTTACAAAAATGAAATGCTTTTTTTTTAAACGTTAAGAACAAAAAAAACCAAAACGCTACAACAACTTCGTATATTATACATATAATGCATATTATGCATATATATATACAAAAATATATAGATTTATATTTAAAATCAGTTCACTATAATAAAAACTATATTACCATAACTTAAAACTTAAAACATAAACAAACTGCAGTCTTTTTATAATGTGGTGCCCTTGAAAACACTCAACCTGCCCTCGCCATGCTGCAGCGGCTGATCCTCTCCTGGCGAACTTTGGCGCAACACGCGTTTATAATAGCTCTGCTCGGCCACCCACCGCAGATGCTTCGCACTTGCCGCTTCAGTCTTCTCCACGAAACGGTACAAGTGTCCATTGCGTTGCTGCAACAGCACATGTGGATGCCCCAATTCCGCCACACAACCCGCATTCAGCACCAACACTCGATCCGAATCCATTACTGTATGCAGCCGATGGGCAATTGTTAACACCGTGCAGCTGGCAAACCTGGTGTGTATGGCCTCCTGGATGAGCTGATCGGTGCTGTAAGTAATATAAATATAAAATCTAAGTAAAGAAATATATTTAAAAATATAAATATATATATAATATATTGCATCTTCCACTGCCAAAACTTTATCAAAACTAACCCAATTTTCAAAATATGACTTTTCAGCTTATAAGTTGAGTTTACTACACTTACTCAGGATCCACGTTAGCCGTTGCCTCGTCCATGATGAGTATATTATTATTCCGTAATATAGCACGTGCCAGACAAATCAGTTGTCGCTGACCCATGCTGAAGTTGACGCCACCATCGTGCAACCGGTAGCTAAGGCCTCCTTGGAGTGCGCCCACAAAGGGTTTCATTTTGACGGCGTCCAACGCTTGCCACAGTTCCTCGTCCAACTGCTGCTCAAAGGGATCCAGATTGTAGCGCAGTGTGCCCGAAAAGAGCACTGGATCTTGCGGTATAATCGAGATGCGACTTCGCAAATCATGCAGTCCCAGTTTTCCAATATCATAGCCATCGATTTCGATGAGTCCCTCATTGACTGCGAGGCGAAAGAGCGCCTGCACCACAGAGGATTTCCCTGCTCCCGTGCGACCCACAATGCCCACTTTCTCTTTGGCATGTATGGTGAAGTTAAGACCCTTCAACACATATGGCCCATGATCGCTGTAGCGCAACCGCAGATCCTGAAAATGCAACTGACCCCGAGTTGGCCAATTCACTGGCAGATTGACCGCTTCATGAGTCTCATAGGATGGCTCCGGTGGCAGATCAATGTACTCCAGTACACGCTCAACGCTGGTCATCTGGTTCTCCAGTTCGACTGAATGTCGCATGCCCCATTGGCAAATAATGCCCAACGATATGGACTGCGTTATGGCCAAGCCAACAGCTCCGCTGTAATAATCATCATCGAACACCAGAAAACTGAAGGTGACCAACAAAATGTACACAACACAAATGAGATCCGTCCAGAAAGCAAAGGCCCGATTTACACTCGCATACAAAAAAACCGCGGATGTGTTCTCATTTTGATAACCATGGAAATGCCGTTCCAGACGCTTCGTTGCATTCAAGGCGCGAATGGTGGTCAATCCCCGAAAGGTAGTGTTTGTGTGCAAATAGAGGGGACTGCGAGCTGGGAAAGAAACATAAATTGATATTTAGTCAATCATTAAACTAAAGTCAGATCAGAGCAGAACATTTTCCAAGTGTATATCATATATCGTTTTCTACTAATCCATAAATACTTTAGTCTACTCACATATGGTCTCGATGCGCTTGAGGCTTCTGCTGGTGCCAATGTAGAGACCCCGAGAAAAGTAGAGTATGGCAATCAAGCAAACAGCGGGTATAAGGAGCCAAAAGTTGGCGGTGCTCACGATGATGAGCACCGCCAGGGCATTCACAAAGAACTCAAGGGTCTCCATCATTGACTGCGGCAAGCTGATATCCATGGCCAGCATGTCGCTGGAGAAGCGATTCAGAATGCGTCCCGAGGTGGCCAGTGTGAAGAATTGCATGCTGGCCCGTATGATGCCACTAAAGAGTAACTTATGAACTCGGTTGGAGATGCGCAGGCATATCATAAAGAAGCCAAAGGTGCGCAGGACATACAAGCACAGGGTGCACGCGATCAGCACGGCATACAGGGTAAGCAGATGTAAGCGAATCTCGCGGCGCTCAATGATCGGTCCATCATCTTCCGGTTCCTTTTCCTCCCAAGTGGCCCTGCGAGTTGAATAATTAAATATTTTAGTCAACAAAATATCGATATAAATTCTATTAAATCACAAATGGATGTTTTCCAAAATCTAGAAAAATAAGACTAATTTCCAGAGTGTTGTAAAATTTGGAGCGATATTTTTTCTGAGTGTAGTCAATCTAAAATTCTAAATCTATAGTTTCTGAGGTGGTTGCTATTAGTAAATTATTAAAACTTACCATTTGGCTAAGAAAATGTCCATGGCGGCCTCAGAACCGCGCGCCAACACAAAGAGCACCAGGATAAGAAACACAACTAGAGGTAAACCCAAGATGAGAAAATATTGCTTGTAGGTGCTAAATTTGACATTTCCCTGGAGCGGCTGCTCCTTGTGTAGGTGCTCGTGCTCGTCCAGCTGCCGTTGAAACTGCTGTTGCGATAACGGCTCCTTTGGCGGCGTCTCCTCATAGATGCTGTCGCTGCGCATGGCACGCAGCTTGGACAATTCACTCTCATTTGCAATGGACATGCGAAGGCGAATGAGCTTCTTTAGGGATTCATATCTGCCCTGGATGGAGGCACGTCCGCCCTCCATGAGCACCATGTGATCAGCATGGCGCAGCAGCGGCACACGATGTGTGACCATGATGCGTATCTTGTCGCTGAGAAAGTCCTTCAGGCAATGCTGTAGAATGTGTCCACCGACATGCGAATCCACCGCAGACAGTGGATCATCCAGCAGATAAATATCCGCTTTGCGGTAAACAGCTCGAGCCAAACTCACCCTGGCCTTCTGACCACCGCTCAAACTGACACCGGATTCACCCACAATGGTGGCATCGCCGTGTTTCAATCTCTCGATATCCTTGTCCAGCATGCAGACGCGCAGCACTTCGTGGTAGCGTCGCTCATCGTACTGCTCCATGAAGATGATATTTTCGCGCAGACTGCAGCGATTTAACCAGGGCTGCTGCGGTGCATAGCTAATGACGCCATTGAGTTCCACACTTCCACTCATTATGTCCACTTCTCCCAGCAGAGCTGCTAGGAGTGTGCTCTTCCCAGCACCGACTGTGCCTACAATGCCGACAAATTGCTGTTCCTCGGCCTGGAAAGTAATGTCCTCGATATGCCTCTGACGCTTCTCCTGCTTGACATTGTCCCAACTAGCAGTTAGCTGTCGGAGCGTGACGCTCTTCCTCATGGCTACAGGATTGTGTATGCGTCCAAAATAGTTGCCATGCTGCAGATCATCGTCCACATCAATGAAATTGGCTAGACCTCCATCCGCAGGATCCTCGTGCAGCATGAGGAAATCTAAAACGCGTCGGGCGACAACGTGAGTCTCCGCCCATGAGTTGACCGCAAGGGGCCAGAGATGTAGCAGCGAACTATTGAGATGATCATAATAGCTGGAAACGATGAACACCTTCTGGGCGGTCACAATATCGCCCGTATAGACATACGCGATCATACCCAGGAATAACGATAGCTTCGATATCATAGCGGTGCATTGCACCGCCGCATAGATGAACAGGGAGCCCTTGATGGCACCCATCTCTTTCTTGCGCACGTGAGCTATCAGCTTCGCAAAGGATTTCTCCCATGCATACATCTTGATTACCTGTATCGCCGCGATGATCTCATTCATGAGGTTTACTCGCTCGTCGCCAAATTCAGCGGAGAGTCTCTTAAATTTGGCCGTCGCCTTAGCGGCCCAAACTTGCAGTGGTATAAAGACTATAATGGTGGCCATGCCCACAAGCGCTGGCCAGTCAATAATCTCATAAATGATGTAGCCAAATATCAACCCTTCCAGTGGGCCCTTCCACAGCTCGTGGAAGAAGTAGAAGGTCTCATTGAACTGCGGCAAATCGGTTGACATTATGGCTATAGCATAACCACTCATTCCACTATTATCGACAGCAACGGAGACACGCAGGCACTTTCTGTAGACCAAACCGGCACAGGCCAGCCGGATGCGGGTGCCCAGCTTGAACAGATAGAACATGTATGGATGATAACACAGGGCCTTCACCAGTGAGCACAGAACTACGCCCATGGCAAACAGATAGGCCGACCTCTCGGATATATCGCTAACATGAGAGTTCTCCGAGAAATATGACACCAACTTGCCCAACATCAGCGGTTGCAATGTGCTGCCAAAGAGATACACTTCATAATGAATAAGGTAAGTAAATAACCAAATGCAAAACTAGAAATATTATCAAAAATTCATAAATACACAGAAAATATTTCAAAACAATTGGAACTTAAAATCGGCTTGTGCAAATTAAGTCGTAATTAAGCCTCAGCAAAAAAGTGACTTACTGCAAGGAGATCTCCACCAGCGAATAGAGTATGCAAAGGGGCACAAACCGTGCGCCGTATGCCTTGAAGATCATGTGGAGCACACTGGGATGCGGTCGCTTCAGCTCACGTTCCCAATAACCCAGTAGATGTTGCGATACAGCTTGGCTATCCAGGCTGGGTAGAGTTGCGTACAAATCTGCCGGATCAATGCTTTTGCCATATCCAGTGCGTAAAATTTCACGTGACCAGCTGCAAAACGAAATTTCGTTGTTATTCTTAACTGATAACATGTCTTGGCATGTTAATAATAACAATAACTTGTTGCACATTCGGAATATTGACGCCAAGCGTTGCGACTCTGTCATAAATCTGGAAGCGCTTTGCTCTTCAAACTTTATCTTATCACCCAAGCGACAGACAGACAGACGGAGAGACAGAGAGACAGGCAAGCAGGAGTTTGATCGCGGATAGAACATGTTGTAACAGTTAACTAGAATTCCATTAAGTTTCAATCAAGGCACAAATTACGTATACGTATAGGTATAAATTTATTTATCTTTGATTAGCTGACTAATCGCCTTTGAATTTATGTTTTTATGGTCACTTTGTACAATCATGCACTGATTTAGTGATTAATTCGAATTTTCAGAATCGCGCACACTCACATAAAAAACCACTTGGATAGGGTATTGGCCTTCAGCACTGGATTCGGTTTGCGTGCCTCCTTTGTCGCGCACATTTTTTAGCATTGGCTTCACAAAGGTCGCCAACTTGCAGGCTGCTCTAATTTATTGCTAAGTATCTGGCCTATCACACAGGTATTTCCTATATATATATATTTATATAAATTCCCTTAGATCCTTTGACACTATTCCCGTATGTGGCCGCTGCCTTTGGCGTTTCGCGCGTAACTGATTTGTTGAGTGTGGAAACCAGTTGATTTTTAACTAAATGTCGCTCTGCATGCCCGGAATCATCGTTATAAATCAATGATCCGCTGTTGGCTGGCCTATCGCACCACTTGGTGGTTGCCTTTATCTTAATGCCTGCCTGACAGCAAATCATCACCGGCTGTGGCAGTGGCAGCCATGGCGCGCGAGTGTCGCAAAAATGGACATTGGCAAGACACAAATACAAATGGTGAGTAATTCATAATCAGTTATTTCAATTTTGTTTTATTACACTCTGCATTGCCATTCACAATTTCGATTGGAGCTTTCAATCACTTTGATTGTATATATTTATTTTTTTCTTTTGAGACGTTTGTGTAAATATCTCTTAACAGTAACAATTTTAATTAATATTTTCGTTGTAATAATTCTCAGGCACTTTATTGAGATGTTGTACGTAAATGCATACGTACATAAGTACAATTTTATAAGGCTACATTATATAATAGATTTCTACTACAATTTGTATAGTTTATATAAAAAATAAGTAGCACTTGGCATTAGTTTGATTTAAGTTGCTTTCAGTGTTGATTTGTGCAAATTGCTTTTTTTGAAGTTCTACAATTGTAATGAAGACATAGCGGAGGCATAACATATAACATATCTACTTAAAAATAATTTCGTTTTTGCATTCATCTTTTTGCATCACCATTGACATTTAAGTAACTAGAGTTAACAAAGAATCACGCTTACATACTGTACATATTACTTATACGGAATATAGAACTTATACAACTTATAAAGTACAAGTACAAAACAGAAATTAAGGTTAAGTACAAAAATTTCAATGTACGCTCATAATAATACTTTCAGTTCCCAATGCTATACATCTTAAGTAAGTTAAGTGGTTGTTTGTGTGTTTGTTTGTGATGAGTTCCTGTATTTTTTTGGTATTCATATCCTTTCCTACTCCGTCTTCTCGTGGAGCTCATTCACTGTGACATTGAGGTCCTCGGCAGGCACTCTGCCATCCAGTAAGCGTTTGGTATAACTTTCCTCGGCTGCCTGTTGGAGCGCAGATGCCGTCGCCGCGCCTGTGTTGTCCACCAAATGGCGCAGATAGCCGCCAGATCGTTGCAGCAGCTCGTAGGCATGGCCCAGTTCACGCACCTCGCCCGCATCCATGACCAGCACTCGATCCGAATCCATAACTGTGTGCAATCGATGGGCAATTGTGAGCACCGTGCAATCGGCAAACTTTGAGCGTATCGTTTGCTGAATCAACTTGTCCGTTCTGCAAAAGGAACAGGCATTTAATAAAATACAATCAGATAAGCGTGTCTCAAAAACTTACTCTGGATCAACATTGGCAGTGGCCTCGTCCAAGATCAGCACACGATTATTACGTAGAATGGCGCGAGCCAGGCAGACTAGTTGACGCTGACCCACGCTAAAGTTGGAGCCACCATCGTACATGCGACAATCGAGACCGCCTATCAGTGTGGAGACGTACGAACGCAGCTCGACATCGCCCAGCGCCTTCCACATATCATCGTCTGAGCGTTCGTCCATGGGATCCAAATTGTAGCGTAATGTGCCCGAGAAGAGCACCGGATCCTGGGGTATAATTGAGATTCGACTGCGCAAATCGTGCAATCCCATGTGCTCAATGTCCACATCATCGATGCGTATCATGCCCTCATTGCAGGCCAAACGGAATATGGACTGTATGATGGATGATTTGCCGGCACCCGTGCGTCCAACAATGCCAATCTTCTCGCGCGACTCAATGGTGAAGTTCAAATCCCGCAGCACAGGCGCCTCTTTCGGTGAGTAGCGCAACTTAAAGTTTATGAACTCAATGCGTCCTTTGTTGGGCCACTCGGTCTTTGGCTTGAATTTCTCTGCTGTCTCTAGTGGCGGCTCCGATGATTGCTCTGTGTATTCGAGGACACGTTCCACACTCGTCATCTCATTCTCCAACTCGGCCGTTTGACGCATGCCCCACTGGCACATGCCCGTCATCGTTGTGCTGTGCAGAATGGCCAAACCGACATCGCCGCTGTTGAACTCGTTGCGCAACAACAGAAAACTGAATGTAACCGACGTCATGTAGACAATGCACAACAGATCCGACCACAGGGCAAACGCTCGGGTGCACGAGAGAAACAGGAACCAGGCAGAGGTGTTTGCATTCTGATACTCGTGAAACTCAGTTTCCAGAGCGCTCTGTGCCTGCAGAGCACGCACCGTGGTCAGGCCCTGAAACGTTTGATTAGTCAGCGAGTAGACGGGACTGCGAGCTGCAAGAGAAAATGTATTTTTAATAACATTTATTAGAGTTGCGTCTTCAACTTACCTATGCCCTCCAATCGCTTAACACTGCGACTTGTGTTCACATAGAGATAACGTATGCCAGCCAGAATCACGACAATAACAACAGCGGGCACCAAAAGCCAAAAGTTGGCTATGGCCACAATGACCAGCACACCAGTCACATCAATGGCGAACTAAGAAAGAGCGCAACACGAGTAACATATTATAATTGAATAAGTAAATCAATGTACAATTCACTTACAAACAGACAATCGAGCAGTGTGTGCGGCAGATCCGTGTCCACAGTGCGTATATCCTTGGAGAAGCGATTAAGAATGCGACCCGAAGAGTTCGTATTGAAGAAATACATCGTGGCACGCGTGATGCCGCGAAAGAGACGATCGTGCAGACGCAGCGAGATGCGCAGACACATCCGGAAGTAGCCAAAGGTGCGCACCAGATAAACGATAAGCGTGGCAGTGAGTATGATAGCGTAGAACAAGACCAGCTCCTGACGCACAGCATCCACAGAGTTCTCAGCTCGAAGCGGTTCAGTTGCATTAGTGGTATCATTTACAGGCACCGAAGTCGGTAACTCCAAGGAGCTGTTTGTAATCATTGGCAGAGCTGTAGTGCTGCCATTGAGCACAATCTTTTCCTCCCATATGACCCTGGCGGAAATAAATAAAAGAATGTTACATATTTATTTATTTATATTAATTGAGGGATTAATTATTAAGCTCACCAGCGCGACAAGAAGTAATCCACACCCGTAAGCATTATCCTGGAGCATATGAACAGCACCACAATCAAGCCAAGTAGAAATGAGCTCTCCAACGCCTTGAAATAGGAGGCATAAACGCTAAACTTGACCGCACCCACAGCCTGCTGTTCCTGGTTGAGTTCCTCAACGGTTTCACCGGGTCGCAGCAGCTGATTGTGCTGATGATCCATGCTCTTCTCGGAGTCGCTGCGCGACATGTGACTGTTGACGCTGTGCGTATCAATGCCGCTCTCGTCGTGCGTCTGCTCCAAAAATTGAAATTGACGCGAGCGTTGCAATTCCTGATAGCTGCCCTGGGCGGCTACTTTGCCGGCGGACATGAGCAGCAGATGCTCCACATCGAACAGATATTGCAGCTGATGGGTGACCAGAATACGGATCTTGTTCGACAAAAAGTCCCGTATGCACTTCTCAAAGATGTGCTTTCCCACGTGCGTGTCCACAGCAGAGAGTGGATCATCCAGCAAATAGATATCAGCTTTACGATAAACGGCACGTGCCAAATTTACACGTGCCTTTTGGCCGCCACTGAGACTGACGCCCCGCTCCCCGACCACTGTTAAATCTCCACGGGGTAGCAGCTCGAGATCGCGTTCCAGGGCGCAGACTTTGATCACCTTCTTGTAACGCCGCTCGTTGTAGTCCTCCACGAACACAATGTTGTCGCGTATGGTGCCCTCAAAGACCCAGGGCTCCTGAGCCGCGTAAGAGACTTTGCCATGGACGAGCACTTCGCCCTCATCGATGCCCACCTCGCCCAGCAGCACATTGAGAAAACTGGATTTGCCAGCGCCGACGGGACCAACGACAGCCGTTAAACTAGGATCCTGTATATCGGTGGTAAAGCCATCGATGGCACAATTGGAGAGACCATCACTGGTGCCCCACGACGCTGTCACATTCTTCAGCACCACACACTTCTTGGTCGCATCGGGATTGTAATCCCTCAGTCGGTTGGGCTGCGATTGCGGCTGAGCCGGATGCGATTGACCGTTGGAGAGCAACGAGCCATTCAGCTCCACATTCTTCTTTTTGTCGTCGTCGTTGAGTTTGCGTTTGTTCTTTTGCTTTTTGGCATCCGCTTCCAAATTGATGGGTGCCTCCGCCTTATCGCCATCCAACAGGAACTCTTTGCATCTACGCGCCGAGACCAAAGCCTCGGCAATAAATGTGATGGAGAGGGGCCAAAAGTGCACCATGGAATCGTTCAGCATGTTAAAATACGAGGAGACCATGTAAACCTTCTTGGCAGTCAGAGCATCGCCCAGATACACATATGAGCAAAGCGCAAGGAATACCGACAGTGGCGAGATCATCGAGGTGCAACTGAGTGCGGCATGAATATAGGCCGTGCCACGTATCGCCTTCATCTCTTTCAGCCGCACTTCGGCAACGACGCGTGCAAAGGATTTCTCCCACGCATACATCTTAATCACCTGGATGCCTTGGATAATCTCATTCATTAGCTTGACACGCATATCTGTGCGCTCAGCGGTCATCTGGCGATAATACGCCGCCTTCTTGGCCGCCCAGGCCTGCAGAGGTATAAAACTGAGCATGAAGGAGACGCCAATCACAGCGGATATGCCCACTTCGCGGTACATGAGGAAGCCAATGAGCACCGATTCCATCGGTCCCTTCCACGTGTCGTGTAGAAAACAGAGCGCCACATCGAAGCGACCCAAATCATTGGACAAAATGTTGATGGCTCGGGCGCGCAATCCATCGTTGCTGCTGCTTTTGGAGACCTGCAAACACTTACGGAAAATGAGGCCGGAGAGGGCGAGCCGCAGTTTGGTGCCCACTTGGAATATGAAGAATATGAAGGGATGGAATGTCAGCACAGGCACCAGCGAGCACAGTACAATGCCCATTGCATATTGGTATGCGTCCGCCTTGCTTATCGTTGTCTGCTCCGCGGCAAAATAACCAACGAGGCCGCCCAAAAAAAGCGGCATTAGGGATCTGCAAATTGAAATTAAGGATAAGCAAATGATCTATCAAATTGGTTTTTTTCCTACATACTTGCAACAGGATTCGACGATGGAGAAGATGATGCCAAGAGGCATGAATAACCATCCATATGCACGGAATATCATGCGCACGACGCTCGGATTGCTGCGCTGCTTCTCATCCTCCCACAGTCGACCGAATCTGTTCGTAACTCGTTCGCTGTCCAGGGTCTTTCTATGCTGATACAGCTCCTCGTCCGTGAGTGGACCCTGAAGTCCACGCTTGAACATATCCCGCATCCACCTGCAATTTATATAAAAATCAGTTAGTGCAACTTGTTATCACTTGGACTAATTGCTTCGATAAGAGTTTGTTGTAAACTTTAATGGTGTCTCACACATGCGCTAACAAGTCTTAATATCAGGGTCTTACAACAGATTTACTTTTCAATTAGCTAAGCTTTTAATCCAAGTTGATCACCTAAATTGTCTTTATAAAAAAATGCTGTATATATTCCAAATGACGATTTGCAAATATCAAATACTCTGATTATTGTTTAATGAAGTGTGTTAAAGGTAGTCAATAAAAACAGTTAATAAAAAAAAATTGAATTGTTTTACACTTCAGAACGACACATGCATTAGAGAATCCAATTACAAAAAATGGGCATGCAAAACGAATTTTTATTTTACTGTAGTGTAGTGTAGTATACAGTTACCATGGGAGCAATGGATCAAAAATTAAGTTATCATATTGGCCGAGATCATAAATTTACAAAAAAAAACATGTAACAAATTTGTGTGGCTAAGATTACAAAACTTATCAGACAAGTGTATTTAATCTTCGTCAACCCAAAAATAATTCTTCCTTATTGTTTTCTGTTATGTCTAACAGAAGAACAAAGACAAGGCAAAAAAGTCGTTGATTAAAGACAAAGCATGATGAAAGAGAAAACTTTTGTGATTTTTGCATAATCATTGTATGCAACACAGCCATGCGGTATTATTATATAGTATATACGACAAATAAAATATATACTCAATGCTGTTTTCTAATCAAAGTCAACATATGCGCACCGACTGTTTATTTTGTATATAAAATTTAATCGCATTTACTCGCACATGTAAGTAGTATTTGTGAGTACTGATAATACATTAAATTGCCCTGGCAGCCATGCATACTGACATCTAATACGAAGCGTGCTAAAACAAAAATTTCATAGAGATTACACCAAAAAAAAAATTGGTTTAATAACTTATTTGATGAACCATTTAGGGCACCCTTGAACTTAACCCTTGTTATAATTACTTTTTCATCATTATCAACATAAGCGCTGCTGCTCCTATGTTTGCTCGGTAATGAGAACTTTCTGAAATTATAAGTATTATTCACAACTAATTATTTCTAATATGCAAAGTGCGGTGTTTAATGAAAAAAATATTTATTTTGAGTCTTATAATGAGTAATAAATTGTGCAAGCAAATTGTGCAATTATAATTTTTATGGTGTCTTTATTAGCGAGCGTTCACTGTATATATTTTCTTAAATATGTGATGAGTGTATGGGTGTGCGAGTGTTCGTGGGTATGTATTGATTTGAATTTAATACGCCCCGCAACACGTGCTATCGAAATAGAAAACTAGAAACAACCGTTATGACTAATATGCAGGAGAAGGTGGGGCAGTCAATAATTAACTATAACCATAACTTACCAGAAGCTCCATCGTGAGAAGCAATTTGCATTTGTGTAGGGATTTTTTGGACGTACGATCTTTCTGCGAGTGCGGTTCATAATATAATATGCTGCTCTTTAAATTTATATTTAGGTTTAGGCACAATTATCACAATTATCTTTGCCGTTTACCGTTACGGCAAGTAAAACAGCAAATCGCGCTGAGTTTTCTCTCCCCCTCTTTTTGCTGTTGTTATACGTTGGTTTATAAATAATTTTTGCACATACACACACAGCAGTTAATTCGATGTATTTAACCAATCGCCGGCAACAACAACAATACTTTTGTTACAATGTGTCTCTGGGGTCGAGGTTTTTTTGTATTTGTCTCCACTTATGAGAATTAACCGTTTGTTGCAATGATTGATTGACTTGGCAACAAATAGAGCGAGGCAGAGCAATGCGAAGCGAAGCCAAGGCCAAATGCAAATCGTTTTTGTTTGGTATGCTTATATTTATATCAAAATTACTACAAATTCGTAGAATATGTGGAATCCCGTCGCAAGTCGTCTCGCTTCGACTTCTGAAATGGCAATGAGAGAACAGCAAAAATCGTTTAAAGAAGAAAACTTGTGAGCAAGCCGCGGTCATAATGAACGAGCGAGTGAGTATTGAAGCGTGAGTGTATTGGTGTACAGCTGTGCATTGCTACTCTTTTCTCGCGCTCAGACAATTTTAGTTGTGGCGGTGTTCGTAACGCCAAACAAGTAGTGAGTGCAAGAGAATTATCTGATAAAAATGTAAACAAATTATTCCAGGCACGAATAGCTCAGTAGCTATATATATATCTATCAATATATACGCATATGCGGATTGTTTACAAATAATTCAATTTATTATATGTGTGTCAAGATAAATTTGAAAACGCAGCTCTGGTCTCAACACAACAAGGCCTAAAGGGTAGGTACGCTTCGGCTTGACAAACACAATTCTCTATTTTGCCTTTGTGTTAATCAGCTACTGCTCTCTCTCTCTCTCTCTGTGAGGCGTAGCAATAACTCTGTGTGTGTGTGTAAAAACGCTTCAAACGATTTCTGAGCTGGGCTATATAGGAGCGAGCGAGAGCAAGAGCAACAAATATTTGTTTGCCGTCATTTTAAAAATTGAGAGGGAGCAATTACCAAGCGTTGTGAAATTGTTTATTGACATACAAAGCTAAAAAAGCTTTTTTAAATTGAAATGTTTTTTGTTGCTTGCTCTTGGATGCCAAATCAATGTGCATAGCCGGCAAATGAGATGTTTATATTGCATTTTGATAAGATTTGTATAATTTCAAAAAACTCGAAATTCTTTTTTTTGTTGTGATGCGCGTCAATTGAGATAAAGTCCCAAGAAATGATTATGGTAAACACAAATAATTTTACATCATGAATGATGAACATTTATTATGGGTAATTATGGGTTAGCATTAGGTTTGTGTATCTTTTTGTTGTTGTTTGTTTTAGTACATTTTTGGGGAAAAATACATGTATTGAAAATCAAAAGAGGGGGATTCACTTAAATAATGACGAATAACATGCCCATCATTTAATCCTCAATGTATTCGAATGGCTCTGGCGGCTCGGGTTCCTTCTCATCATCGTTCATTGGCCCGAAAGCGGCGACAGGTTCGACCAGTTCCTGATCCTCAGCCTTGCCCGTGTGCTGGAATACGATGATTCCACCGATTGTGACATCTTTCATGGGCTCAAAGTGCTGGCCATCGATGACGCTAAGGATCTTCAGTTGCTGGCGTAGAGCACGGGCCGGATTCTGGAGGATTTCGAAGTTCGGCTCTGGCTCTTTCTTTTCCTTTTTCTCCTTCTCTTTGTCCGCAGTACTTGCTGCACTGGTGCTTGCTGCCTCCTTGTCCTTGTCCTTTTCATCATCCGTCTTCTTCTTCTGCTCTTTCTCCTCCTTCTTCTTGGGCTTGGTCTCCTCCACAGCGGGCTTCTCTTCTGTCTTGGCTGCCGCCGTCGTTTCAGATTTCTCCTCATCCTTTTTGCTGCCAGCCACGCCGCTCTCCTTGCTATCCTCATCCACATCCATTTTCTCATCCTCCTTTTTATCGACATTCTCGCGACGCTTTTGCCGGGCAGCAATCGAGAGCACAGCCGTTGCCACTTTTTCGCGCTCCTCGCTCTTCTTCTCCTCCAGCGGCGCTGGATATGCGTATAACGATGGCTTCGCCGCCGATTTGTACTCCATTTTGGGCATCTTCAGATCCGAATTGAGACCGATGACACAGGTCGGCGTGAAGGCCAGCGAGAGTGTGTGCGCCAATGGGAACCAGTACCAGTACTGGGTGAAGGCCAACATGCCAACAACAGCCTGCAGATTGGTGTGTCCAGTGCGGGATTGCAGCGAAAGTGTCGCATTGCGACCGCCAGCATCAATGATGCCTGCAAGTTAAAGATTTATTTAATATTATTAAGATAATATTATGTTGCCAAAAAAATAATAGCATCACTGTCACAAGAAATGCTTTGAAATTTATAAGGCACTTAATAAAAGTGAAAATTTTTTACATTTTTTTAAATTTAGAAAGAAAAAAAAGTTTATGAAAAAGGAATAATAATAATATAATAAAATTATAAATAAATAAACGATATCAATAAAGTGACCATACAAAATTTAAACTAACACAAACTAATAATTGTATCAATCATCAATAAATGTCTTGGACTCACCTTGAGCCAGAATAGCTCCATATTTGGCCATAACATCCTCGTGCTTGTTGCTGATGACCTCGGCGTACAGCTGGCGGAAGAAGGTGCTCTTGGGGCAGCTCTGATCCGTGTGCTGAATGAGGATCATGGCGGATGCAATCAACGCGCCCTGACGCACAAAATTCACCGGATCGAACTTAACCATCGGTTCGAGGAGCGCAATAGCCTCGCGCAGACCGGTGCCGGCGCAAGCAATGCCCAACGCCATGGCGGCACCATAACGCACATGTGGATTGTAGGACTCGGCGAGCAGACTGACCACCGACGGGCACTGTTCCGGTGTGCGGAAGAGTATGAAACCAATGGCGGTGACTGCAGCGCGACGCACATCATCATTCACATCGGAGACGGCAACGTGGAGGAGCTTACGAATGGCCTTGTTACTCCCACTGCCATTGTAGGCCATTGCCAGGGTGTACATGCCGGAGCGACGCAACACGGGATCCTTGTCCGTTGAGAGGCTGGTTACGAGGGGATCTGCCTCTTCGAGGCGCGAAAACATGGTCAACGAAATACCAACGGCCAGACCCCGAAGGATCTTCTCATGCTGTGTCTCCTGCGCATACGACACCATATCCTCAATGGCCTGGGCATTCTTCGAGCCCAACATGACCATGCCCATCGCAATGCCAGCTGCTTCGCCAGTGACAGCATCATCCTGATATAGATTGAACTTCAACTGCTCGTACAGATCCTGACGATGGGTGCCCATGCCGGCCAGACCCAAACCCAGACAGCCACCATGGCGGACATTCTCGTTCTGGGCATCCTTCAACTGTTGCAGCAGATAGTCAATGATATTGGTGCCATGATTCGCATGAATCAGACCCAAAGCATAGAGAGCACCACCCTCCGAGTAGCCTGAGCTTGGTCCCGCCTCCTTGGGCAGATAGCTCTGCATCAGCGCCAGCGAATCCTTCTCATGCCCGCGATGAATGACGCCTAGAGAAGCGGTCGCTGTTAACTTGGCCCAATTCGTGGCACGTGCCAACCAATCGAGATTATCACGCAGGAACTGATCGGAAGTGGTGCCACTGTGCATATAAGCATTAGCGATGACAGTCGCCGTGTGGCAAATGGAGACACGCACGGCCTCCTTGGTTCCGCGCAGCACCTGCAGATCGGCGTGATTGCTGCGTATGAGGAACTGCAGCTGCAGATCAATGGACACCTCGCCGGACAATATCGAAATCAGCTTCTCAATGTTCTTCTGATGCAGCTTCTCCATGTCGTTGAGGGAATCGATGGTACGCTCGATCTTTGCATCGCCTGCACATAAAATTGGCAAAAGGTATTGGAGGTTAAAATAGCTAAGGAAAGTGACACTCATCTTTGGATCAAATTATAAATGGCAATAGGAGCTAGAAATTTTAATGTAATTCAACTAAATGACTCAGCTGATTTCTTCAAATTATTATCTTTTTAGATGGTTAAGATTGTTCATTTATCAGTATTATATTACCGTAAATTAATTACGACTGGACATTGATAATGACACAAACAAAACAGCGATTGTTAATTTTCCGTATAATAAGCTTCATCAGCCATGTTATAAAGTAGTCAAATATTAGCCGAACTTTTGCACTTAGTTAAAAGAGTATTAAAAAATAGATGCAAATTATCCATCTGCGTAGTTCACATTACATTTAATACGATTGGAAGCTACTCAACTCCTGATATCTTAAGATATCTGATATATTTTATGTCTTACAAATATAGTCATAAATATTTACTGATGGGGAAATAAATTTCTATATATACTGTCTCCAAGCATATCAAAAGGAGTATACACCAAAAGTGAAGCTTACCTTCTTTGTCGTCGCTGCTCTCGTCGCTAAGTAATTTGGCCTTCTCATCGTCGGATTTGGCGGCAGCATCACTGCCACCAGCTGTGGTGCCCTGTGGTTTAAATGTGCTGGGCAAAGCAGTTGGGATGGGCGCCGTTTCCTTGAGGGCCTGCAGCACATTGCCCAGGAATTCTTGTGTAGCCGACTCGTAAAGATCGAAGGCGATTTGATAGGCCATCAGATTGTTCGCTTCGACGGAGGAGCGTGTGAGCCTGTCCAGCATTTCGGCAACGGCCAATGGGTCCTCCAAAAAGATCAAGCATTGACACATGTTCACATAGTCGGGTATGCCCAGATCACGATACAGTCCGACCAGGCAGCGCAGCACTTGATTGCGGAATCCACGATTCTGTAGCAAGGACATGGTCACATTGTAGGCATAGGCCAACATTCCGCGCACATCGTCGGATTTCATGATCGACGTCTCGAAGATGTCCATGCGACGCGTTTCCAGCGCAATGCCCAAGGCCTGACGATACTGATTGTCGTCCAGGCAGCGTTGAATCATGCGATTCACAATGCCCTCGAGGCGATCATCGACAGGCTTCGCATCCTTGGGATTCTCAATGAAGTCAACGCGTTGCGCTATATAGAAATCAATGCATTTGGCAATAATTGTTTCCGTGTACTCATTGCGGGCGTTCACATCGAATAGATCGCCAGCGCCCAGCGCATATGTTAAGGCGTCCTCAAAGGAACCCAGATGATAGAACACTTTTGAGGCAACCATGCCAGCTAGTTTGTTCTCTGGAAAGCCACGATCCTCGTGCAACATTTCAATTTTCTCTATGGACTCGGATATCTCCGGCCAGAACTCGTCCACAATGTTGTCCAGCTTCTTCAGGGCAAACACCTTCAGTTCGGGCATCGGCTCATCGAGTAGGGAAATTATCCCTGCGGCGGATGTGAGACTCATTTTCGTGCCTTGACTTTTTCCCCAATCACACAATAATGTTCTGTGAATTCATATGTTACACATTATATATTAATAAACAATGAAACTCTATGATTTTAGTGTAAACAAGTTAAATTTTGTAGTACTAACCAACGATTGCACCTTTTAATATTTCACAGATTTTCTTCTTTTATGCCGAAAAAACGCTAAATCACCAAAAGTTTAAGTGTTGTACAATGCCAATCGTGTAGGGTTGTTGCAAATACAACGATATAGATATATTTTGCAGTGATATTTTTATGCTTATCGAATAAATTCACATCGATATCTTGTGAGATATTTTTAATTATGTTTCTTTTGTATGGCGCCTAATTTTACTTGCAACTAATATGTACGGTTAATTTGTACAAACACCAAAAAGTGCAAATTGAGTAACAAACCCATTACGACAATAACGTATAAGTAGGCCTTGCCATATTGTATTAAGCTTTTTTTTTATTATCAAAATTTAATGCAAAGCACTTATGGAGTCAAAATAATAAAATAATATCGATGTATCTTAAAAATATCACTACCAAGTACATTAGAGCTGTCAGTGGTATATATATTTGAGTTGCATACCTTGTTATCGGTAGCTATCGATTTGATTGGTTCGCATCGCATGCAACAAAAACGCGCGAAGAACTGCTGCTAGCGAATACAACACAAACTTAGTTCACTGCGTGCGCTTCGCTATTTTTCCATCCAAATATTTGTTTATAATTAAAACTAACAAATGTTGTGCGAGGATCAGGCAATGGCAGTGGATCCAGCGACGCCAGTTAAGGGCGCCCTTAGCCTCAATTCCAGCAGCTCCTCCATCTCAATGGATGCTAAGCCACTAAATAGTTGGGCCCAAGAAGTTCGAGCTGAACTCGAACAAAGCGACGAGGTAAACACCATAATTAAATAGACGAAACTAAAAAGAAACTAAATAATTATGTTATGTAGGCATTATCGTCATTGAATAGCAGTGCCGGGAGCACAGCTGCTGCTGCTGTTGGGCAATCGAAGCGGGAGATAGCAATTGAGTTCTTGGATGGCAGCAATGAGGAGAAATTCGAGCGTCTCATCAAGGAGGAGAAAATCAAGACGCCGTTTAAGCGTCGTCACTCCCAAACACCGCCCAGCATTTACAGCAACGAGAACAGTCGATCAAACAGCCCACACAGCAGCACATCCTCCAATCTTTCATCCAACAACAACGATAATCAACCCAATCCCAATCCCCACAACCATTCGTGCCAAGCTAAGCAGGCTTCCAAGACGGGGCAGAAGGAGGAGAAGCGTATGCGTCACAATAGCTACACCTCGTCCACTTCCTCCTCTTCCTCGTACACTGAGGCGGATCCCGCGGTGCTCTCGCGTCGCCAGAAGCAAATCGACTATGGCAAGAACACAGCTGCCTACGAGAGATATGTGGATGAGGTGGCCAGAAATGAGCGGACTCGCGAACATCCGCGCACCCCCAATAAATATGGCAAATACAGCCGACGCGCCTTTGATGGCCTCGTGAAAATCTGGCGCAAACAGCTGCATGTCTACGATCCGCCTTCGGC
This sequence comes from Drosophila paracracens, assembly GCA_035044025.1. Taxonomy (NCBI): domain Eukaryota; kingdom Metazoa; phylum Arthropoda; class Insecta; order Diptera; family Drosophilidae; genus Drosophila; species Drosophila paracracens. Next base: position 3,041,982 of record JAWNMN010000435.1, on the reverse strand, counting down.
GAAGAATGCGCGCTCAGCCAAAGCCGATTCAGACTCCGATTCGGACTAGGATGTGCTAAAGATATTTAAGACGGGGTTACGTTTCGCTGGGGGATTGGTAAAGAAACTCGGGCAATCTTGAAGTTCAACATAAATATAAATATATATTTTTAATTTCATTTTGCCTTAAAAATCAGTTTGTACACATTTTTTATGTTATGTTAACATAATATCTAAGTCTCAAATAAAATGGCATCGTTTTTCATCTTTAGCATTTCGAGTCTTTTTGCTAATTATTATCTTTTGCTAGAATTTTAGCGCAAAACCAATATTTTATTTATTATGCACAACAAACAGTAAATTAAAAATAAACCTTCAATAGGAATGTAAAACAAATTCAACAAAATTTATGCTTATTTATTATAAAATTTTATTTTATGCATAAAACAAATTCATCTGCTTAAGCAAATCTGTAAATGGACGGATCAGCTGATGTCACACTGGGTATACGCGGCAGTGTTTAATAACTTTTGTAAGAACTTGAAATGAAAAAGACGCCAGAAGAAAATTTTTTTGCGTAGACTTCATGTTAAATTTGACAATTCAAATTTTTTTATTTGAATTTTTTGCATATATATAAATATAAATTTGGATGGTTAAGCAAACTGGCAAGTGGGCATGCGGATCAGCTGATTTCTCACTGGGTGCAACGGCGTGCAATTATGTCTATTGTGAACTAGTTCCTTGGTTTCTATTTATTTTGATTGTTTGGTTTACGAACGCAACTAAAACTAAGGAAAGGAAAAAGAAACAAAGCAGCCTGCATATGTTTCTCAAGAGCTACAGATTAAAGAGCAGTGCGGCGCTAAAGGGCTCCGAGGCGAAGAAGTTGCGCGCTCGTTTAGAGTTGGCATTTCCGCATATTTCGGTGGAGATTTTGTTGCCGGCAAAGGCAAATGTGACGCAGCTAAAAATTCTAACACATGGCGGAAATGCCAGCATCGTTTATTGTGTGGAAAAGCAGCCGATGTTCTTCGAACTGGATGGTGGCCAATTGGTGCCCACTCTCTACACAATGTGGGCCACACCCGACATACTGCCCTATTTCACTACACACGAAGGCGTCCTGCCAAAGCTCTCAAATGGTGCGGATTTGATGTTGCCCGGCGTTGTCCCGCTGGGCGTCGGTTTGAACATGTTCGGACACTTCAAGAAGGGCCAACTGAGTGAGTGGCAAATTGTGCTTTAAGCTAAACCAATTAATATTCTATAATTAATTATATTTATCGGTTTTAGTTGCCGTCAATTTGACCAACAACAATTCGGCGATTGCGGTTGGACAACTTGCCCGGGATAGCGATGAGTTGTACATGTGTGGTGGACATGGTGTGGCTGTCAAGATGCTGCACATTTTTGGCGACAAGCTATGGGCACATGAGCCAAGCATGCTGCAACAGATACCGCTGCATAAGGCGAAAACTTTGACTACTGAGGATTTTCCCGCATTGGGCGCTACAAAATCCTCGCCAGCGGAGCAGATTGTTGTACCTGAAGTGGCGGAGGCATGGGATGCGGACTTAAATGAAGTGGAGGCCGGCACAGCTGGCTTGTCGCTCGACGAGAATGGGGAAACGGAAGTGATAGATGAATCCACGCCAGAACTGCTCCTCAAGAATGCATTTTTGGCTGCTCTGAAAAACAATGGCAAAAAATTGCAACTGCCCCTGCTGACGAGCAACTTTTATCGGCTCTATGTGGTCCCCGAGGCCGGGGAACAAATCGATTTGAAGAAGACGCGCCACAAGAAGCTGTCCAATTTCCTTGCGGAGATGGTGGATCAGGGTTTCATTGTGGTGCGCGAGGAAACTAAAGGTGTTGACAAAATAGTCGCCGTTGACTTGGAGCATCCCGAGCTGGTCAACTTTATAACGGATGTGAGGAAGGGTGAAAACAGCGGTGCAGCTGCCGAGACGCCCCTATTCCACTCCGAGCTGAAGGAGATGTACATCGTATCCGATGTGACAGCCGCATTTTTTACGAAATTAAATTACAAAAGGGGCGAGGGCATTCCGGTTAATCAGGTCAAGAAGATTGTGCGCGAATATGTGAGCAAACATTGCCAGATGGATCCACAAACGAAGTTGACACAGCCGGATGAGGTACTCCAAGAGTTGTGCGGCAATCGATTGGGTTCACTCAGCGAGATCACCTCGATGATCACCAGCAAAATGGAGCACTCGTATCAGATGTGCAGCGGCAAGGATACCAGTGGGAAGCCACAGATCCGAATGTCCCTCGCGACGCGTTCTTCCAACAAGAAGGTGACCCTGGTCAGCAACATCGAAGCCTACGGCATCATCATGGCGGAGTTGATCAAGCTGTGCAAACAGGGCGCCGCCGCCAGCACCAGCGTTGTCAAGTTGCCGCATCAGAAGCACGAACTGCTCCAGGTGCAAGGCAATCAGATCCGATTCATCTACACGCTGCTCACGGAAACGTACAAGGTGCCGCCCAAGTGCATCCTCGGTCTCGATCTGGCCAAAGATGGCAAGAAGAAGCGCAAGTGATCCGGCTTGAAATCCGGTTTAAAATATTTCACGTCATCAAACGCCCAACGGGTGCAATAAAGTAAAAAAAAGTTTCACTTTAATTTGAGTCTGTCTTTTGTTGATCGAGAGAACATTAAATATGTGTATATATCTTATATATGTCGTATATATCTTATATATGTCGTATATATCTTATATATATATTGTATGTATCTTTTGTATATATACATTCGGTCTCGATTTCTCACCTGCCTAAAAGAAAAACTCATAACTCTTCTGTTAGAATTTTCTTATAAAATGTATAACCCAATGAAATACATCCTAAATAAGGCATATAATCTGTTAAAAATGGAGTTTATGTTTTTAAAAATACATTTAAAAAGAACTCGCAAAATTGAGATTTGTTTTACTTATATTGATTTTGTATGCAATCAAGTTTAGTTAAAAATTCTATTTATGGAATTTAATTTAAGATAAAATTCGTAAGAAATAATTGAAAAATACGCTTGTATATAGAGATATCCAGATATTCATATATTCAGCGATTTAAACAAGTCTGTATTATCTATATATATATATATATATATATACGCATACATACAACATTCTATATAAATGGAAACTCTTTTTCTTTTTGTTGGTTTTGTTATAATAAATTATTTATTAACGGTAGGGACAGGGGGGTGGATGATGAACCAATTAAAGCTACAATTACAACATTGAACAGGAGGAAATATAAGCAGCCTCTAGCCGACCATAATAACAATCTCAAGCAATTGTGCTTCTATATTGTGCCTATTTTGAATAGATTCTTCTTTGGGATTAGATGGATTTACTTGGCCTTGCCCTGGGCAGCGACAGCTTCGATGGCCTTCTTTACGGTCTCCTCGTCGCCGAGGAACTGCATGGAGACAACTGGCTTGAAGTTCTCATCGAGTTCGTAGACAAAAGGAATGCCGGTGGGCAAGTTCAGATTCATGATGGCATCCTCCGAGAGATCTGTGCGAGGAAAACAACAATAGTTAGCAAGCTAATAATTAAATTTGTTTCGACTTTTGCTTACTATCTAAATGCTTGACAATGCCGCGCAGACTGTTGCCGTGGGCAGCGATAAGGATGCGTTTGCCCTCCTTCATCTGTGGAATGATGACATCGTTCCAATATGGCAGTGTTCGCTCAATGGTCAGCTTCAGTGACTCGAACTGGGGGAACTCCTCCGGCTTGGGTCCATCGGCATAGCGGGGATCCTTCACGATATTGTCATAGTACGCATGTCCCGGCTCCATGGGTGGCGGTGGTGTATCAAAGCTACGCCTCCAGATCTGCACCTGTGCCTCACCATACTTGGCGGCGGTCTCCGCCTTATTCAGCCCCGTCAAACCGCCATAGTGACGCTCATTGAGACGCCACGTCTTCTGGATGGGAATCTCCTTGTGGCCGCTGGCCTGCAGGATGCTCGCCAATGTGACCTGGGCACGAGTCAGCACCGATGTGTGCGCCACATCGAATTCGAGTCCGGCATTCTTAACTGCCTTGCCAGCAGCCAAAGCCTCCTCTTTGCCTGCACACACACAACATTTATCGATTGATTATGTGATAATAAAAATGCACTGCTTTTTTTAGTTACCCTTATCACTCAGGTTGGCATCAAACCAGCCGCAAAATTGATTTTTCTGATTCCACTCGGATTCGCCGTGGCGCACCATAACAATTTTATATTTGCCACCCATATTCTTTGATAATCGGAATAATTAGCGGAAAATTGTGTGTGCTACTTTCGACGATGGCGGTATTCCCTCGACTGTCGCTTTTCATGCGATCCACTTGAATATGACCTACAAGGGGGCCAACCAAGGTCGTAGTTGTCAAAATACCCAAAATCAACGCTGTGTGTTAGATTCCACGTAAGCTGTTACGTGTTAAAGCAACTCTGTGATTTCTAACGTTGCTCTTACGTAAAAGCAACTCTGTGTTTTCTTTATGCAGCAGGTGGACAGCACTGTGTATTCTGCGTAGTAGAAGAAGAAGACAATAACAAAGAATTGTTGATTTTTGTTGTTGTTTATTGGCAGCTTTAAGTTTTAATAATAATATGTCTGAAAAAGTGAATGCACGTTGCACGTGGGCACAGACTGCTGGCAAACCCCACTGGCAAACGACACTGGTGCCAACGCGCCTCTCCGACGACGATGTCTTTGAAAAGTAAGACAAAGGATTTTCAGAAAAAAAAACAGTTTATAAATTCATATATTATATATATTTATATACATATATATTATTCTTCATCAGGCCCGATTTGGATGACGTTATCAGTGAGGAGCGCGCTGTGCTCTTGTCTAACAATGATTGCCCCACAATTCCGTGTGAGATGCAATTTCAAATAGCGCCCAGTTTTAAAATTGCCGCTTTGACGCTAGTTTGCAGCGCACCCAAAGTGGAAATCTTTGTTGGTTCCAGCCAGGAGTATCTGGAAACTGTCTATGGCATACCCGTTGAGGAGGATGATGGCGATATACCCATCAAGCCGTATCGCTACGATGTGGAAATAGATCGTTCTGGCATTGCAGAAATAAATCTCAAATTGCTCACCTCCGCAAAAGAGATTTGCATTTATGGTGCCATGTTGCACATAGCACCGAATCCCAATGGGATAACCACACAGTTGCAAAGGCCATTCGATATACAGAAAATACAGGAGCTGCTGCACAGAGGCGGCCCCAGCAGCAGCAGCTGTGGTCAAAATCTGAGCGAGAACAACGATGAAAAGATGCAGAAATTCATGTCCATGATGAAGGGATATGTTGGCCACGTACAGACACAATTGCCTGATCAACCGCCTGCGCCTACCGTTGACATCGATGTGAACAGCCTCAGTCAACATATCGACTCCAAATTCGTCGAATTGGAGCGCACAATTTGTAAAAGACTGGATGAATTCGCGGCTCAACAAGCAGCCAAGTTGGATCGAATTATTGCATTGCTCGAAAACAAAAACTCAATTATCAAATAATTATATATTATATACAGTTGTTGCTCGCAAATTTTCCGTTACTCCGGTAATAATAACTAAATTCCATTTTTATACTCAACAGATTTTTATGTTATAGGTTTCGATCTGTATCAAAGGAATCAGCGAGATTTAATTTGCGAGCAAAGACTTTATTGTCATTTATGTCTCAGAATTCTAAACTAAGTCGAAGTCCATCTTCAATATATTTTTTTAATTTGTTTTACATGCTATTGTACTGAGAGTGTTCCTAGTAACCCATATAATGCAAACTGGAACCTACGAAAAGTCTGTGAAATATTAATTTTTCAAAATATATATATAAATGTATCTAGATGTACTAGTAAAACTGATATTTATTTAACGCAATCAGAAATTTATATTATGTGAGTATTTAACATTCAGCAGTTAGCAATTTGGGAGACGTTTGTTAAATTTGGCTTCATATTTGTCACAGAACATTGCGTCAAAGTTACTACTTAGATCCTCCTGATCGGCTTGATTGTAAACCTGCAGAAATATTATGGTTATGCCGACATCTCTTTTGGCTTAAACTGACATTATACGAACATTATCAACTGAAATTGCTGGAACTCCTTGGAATTCCACCTCGGCAGTCTCGTCACCGTATTTCTTTAATATATCCTGTATGCTGCGGCTTTGCTTGCAGCTCTTCACGTCGCTCACATTGATATTAAAGCGAGTGGCGCACGAGTTCAACCTATTCTTGTTGCCACGCATCATGCACGCAATCAGCTTGAAGGCCTCTTCGATGGGCTTGTGCTCCAGTATACAACCATGCCACGCATTCAACTCGCACTCAGCCATGCCGTGCTGACAACTAACATCGCCGTCATCATCTGTCTAAAGTTTCATGTTACGATTATTTTTAACCAATATTATTATTAGTACGAACAGACCCTAGCATTCCCGTAGGGTACCAGGATTAAGTCCGTGTATTGCAGTCGTTGCCTGCCCAACATTGACGGTTGCAGTTGCTGTACAACAAAATTCCTGCAGTATGGACAAAGTGCTTCGTAGTATAAAGTAATGGGCAATTTTGGATTATCTCCATGATGCTGCAAATAATATTTGCTAATTAAATGACAATTTCTACAATTACCCATTTGACTTGCCTTCGCATTTCCAAGCCAAAAACCGGAACTCAGTAGTAAAAAATAAAGAAAAGTCGAATTCATGGCTGCGAAAATATTTTAATCACAAATGCAGCCTTCGAGCGATGCCTTGATACTGACTTGAGTATTTGAACATGAAGTCGAAACTTGTTGTAATCTGCCCCTATTAAATTGTTTATTATATTTCCAGGGAAGTGGGTGGGCTCTGGCCAGATAAACACACAGAAATAGTGGTTGAAGCAAACAAAAGATTTCGAGTGGAGGCTGCCCGTTTGTTTGATTGAATTGTTCGCAATTTGCAAATGGTGAGTAATTAGTTTATTTATTGCAACGAATCGGTTCACATTTGCTGAGCTGAGGGTCTAGATTGTGAAAAGTACTGTGGAACTACTCTAAGTCGAACTGGTTTGAATTATGTGCTGACTTGCTGGTTAAATTTCATTTACTTGGAGTCTGAGTTATTTTTAAAAATTTACTTACTTTGTTTTAAGGTCAAGTTTGGTCAAATTCTGCATCCGATAAGCCTGTTGAGTCAGAGAGTCATTTAAATGCGTAAAACTTTTGTTTAATTTTTCATAATATGTCTTGGTTTTGTTTTTATTTTTATTTTTTTATTACTTATCATTAACACTATTACTTTATCACAAATATTTTAAGCATTTTTACATAGATAGTTACAATCGTCGTGCTAACGTTGGTTTTTTTTTAATATTTTTTTTTATGTATTTATATACAATGCCTTTGTCTGCCCTCTTTGAGGCCCGTTTGATACTATTAATTTTTTGTCTGCATATGCCATGATAATTAATGGATAGTTTGTTTGTAGTACTACATGATTTGCATTTTGTTCTTTTGTTTTTGAAAATTTCAACTAGTCGTATTGAATATATACAGCTGGGGGGACATTTAGCTTATACAGTTTTTTCTTTGGAGGAAGCTTATGATTTTCTGACAGTTTACCTAGTTAGCATTCAAATACAAGATTTGCATTTTCTCTATATATGTTATATATATATATTCACAATTTTAATTTTGTTTTTTGGGTTTTTTCTAAAATTAATTTATTTTTATGATTTCACTAGACTTATGCTTTCAATAATATTGTTGGTTTTTTTCGTTAGAAATGCAAATTGTAGATCCTAAAAATCAAAAATGATATGATTAACATTGTTGAACACTTATACATTTAAGTTAAAGTCGTATTATATATGCATTTCTGATATGCGAACATGCCTTGATAACAATTGCCAAATGCCTTTTTTTTTTTAAATAAAAAAATGGCAGTTTCATTTATGAAAATTTATTGTATTCAAACGATTTTTGTTTTTACTTAAAAAACGCCAACTATTTGAACTACCCAAAAAAGCCAATGCCAAAAGCCAATATATTTTACCTAAATAATTCGTTGTATTCTCAGGTTGAACTTGGAAATTGCTTGAAAATTGTTTAATGATATTTATGTGTTTGTTAAAGTCATGTTTCGCAAATTATCAAATCAACAATCGCGAACTGTGGTTAATAAACCTGCGCTGAGTGCGGCACACAATTTGTAGCTCTATGTTAGCCATATAAATCATTTTATTGGCTTATTAAAAACTTTTCCATTTATTGTCATCATTTTGCGCTATCGTGCGCACAAATCCGTGCCCAGTTTTTCGCCAGTTTCTGTCCAGTTTTTCCACCGCCCACCAGCCCCCCCTTCAACTTTTATTGTGTTTCATAGCCATTCAATCGTTCGTGAGCTTATTATGGGATCCACACTGGGTGGTTATCCCATATTTCTCTAAACTTTTCTTTATTGCTCACTTGTTGGTTGGCCATTGCCCGCTAATAGCAACAACTGAATGACTGCCTGCACTTGCGAAAAATATTGATCCTTTGAAATATGGAAAATAGTATTGCGTTTCGTTATACATTTTTTGATGATGTTTTCATATTTTTACTTAAGTTTTAAGTAATTTCTATATAAAAAATAAAAGTTAAAAATAATTTCCATATTATCTTCGAGTAATTTCAACATAAAACTTAAAATATAAATAAAATACCTAATATTTAAAATAAGAAAAATGAGATCTCTTACTTAGTTCTAGCTCATATTTTTTTTTGAGTGTAGTGCGTTTGGCCCTGGCCAATGCCCATTAAATTTAAATCTTTGCGAGCTGCCATTGGTGCTATTTCGGTTGCGTGTTTAAAAGTTAAATAATGTGTGCAGCTCTCTCTCTCTCTCTCGCCCATACTCTCTGACTCTCTCATTCTGGGCTCGGGCAATGGCGCAAGACGTGTCCAATATAACTTTTTCCCTTGGGCTGACCCAATGTGAAATGCTTTTGGCTTTGATCTTCGACAGGCAGTTCAAATAGCTGCAGTTAAGTTACGGTATAGGCTCGGTTAGACAGGAAAAGGATATGTTTTTTTTTTTTTAGTTTTTAAATGAAGAGAAAAAACAGATTTGACAACACTTTTTTGGTTAAGTGTTTGATTTTGGAAGTACACAGCAATTGAACAAGACGGTTTATAGTTTAGGCTCTGCTTTCAGCATTAAGTATGAATATTTTGAGACATAGTGATTCAGTCACTGAGTTGAAGGGACATTTGAAGAACTGATAAGTCTTTGGAATAAGTGGAAAACTCGGATTTTCATATAACTGAGATATGCGTACAGATATTGTTTTCTGGTTCTAAGTCTAGAGGGGATAACTGCTGTATATCAATACTATATTTTTGCAGTAATCATTTGAATAACTCGAATAATCATACTTGATGCTGACGGCAAGTCTTTATATATCTGTATGTATATATATATGAGAATGTATATGGTTTACAAGTCTAGAAATACATTTACACTAACATTTACAAACAAACGGACACACATGCACACACGAATACACATACATGGACTAAGTTTATGAACTACTCCAATTTTGGTTTTTCATTTCTTGTAATCCTTAAGTCTAACAATAAGAATTTAATGCTTAGAGAGACAACGTCGCATAACCTTCTGCTGGTTATGCATAGTTTTTGTAGTTCTGTTTAGTTAAGATCTACGTATTTCATTTTCAGTTTCAACTACCGATTCTTATGCTCTTAACTGTTTTCTGTTTCTTTAACTGTTTCCGATGTGCGCCAGTCTTTTGTTTTTATTTTCTTTCATTTTTTTGTTTGTTGATGATGCTAAGGAATTTTGCCGACGATGGATGCCTTAGACGCAGCTCTCCGGGCCGGGCAGTGTGTCGGTGATGATGTGATTGCGTCCAGCATTCGATTTCTGTGTGATCGTCGTCAGCTGCGATGGCGACAGATTTGTGCTGCCATGTCCCATGCTCTTGGGCAGGGTCATGTGCGTTGGCAGCGGCGCCGCTGCCTTGCTCAGATTATAGTCAATCAGGCTGCTGGTGGTCAGATAATCGGCTAACGTCAGCGGATCCCGACCGCGGGGCAGGCTGCCCGACGGCTGTTGTGCCACACCATGCGGCAGCGTGTGATGCAAATGTTGTGCATAGTGGATGCCACCATTGCTGAGCGCATTGCTCGCCGAATTGGCCACGCTGCTGGCCGAGCTCAATGTACTATTGCTACCACCACCACCAGTTCCTCCGCCTCCGGCGCCAGCATAGCTGCCCATGTTAAGACCCAGCTGCTCATACCGACTGCTGAGCATGGGCATTGCATCGTAGAGCAGCGGTTGCGATGCCGCTGGCGGCTGATAACTTTTGGCCGCATGGTCACTTTCCAGTTTCAGTGTGCTAGACTGCGAGGGCGGGCTATTCAGGTGCGGCGCATTCACGTCCTGCAAAAGCCAAAATGGTAAATGTTAAACTAGCAATGTCAGCTCTGAGGAACGCCCCATGCTCATCTGCACATGGGCGTAGCCAGAGTAGCAAGTTGTGTCCACCCCCCTGACATGTTAGATTACTTACACGTAAACTTATTCAGCAGAAAACGGGTTAAACTTAATTAAACATGTTTTTTCCATGTTCTATTTAACTACACTTGGCTTAAAGAAGAATGTTCTATTAGTTAAAAGTGTAATGAATGGTCTGATACGGTTTTTTCTTGTACTTCGCTAATCATTGTCATAATCTTTTCATAAGTAAATAAAAGTGATTTGCGTAGGTTAAAAATTAAACACAAATTCTACCTAAACAAAAATGATTTTTTGGGGGATTTAAGATTAAGTATTTACTTCGGCTTATTGTGCTCTGCAAGGGATGTGCTGGCCGTAACTAGCTGAGGATTATTGTCTACGCCCATGTGCAAAGGTGCATTCAACTGACACTTACATAATCCGCAGTTTTATGATTCGCAGCGCTGCTGGGCGCGGCCGCTGTGCTGCCGCCCATAAATAAACCACTCTGTCGATTTCCCAGCGGTGACGATGTGTCACTGCCAGTTGCGCTTTTCTGTGCGCTCAATATGTCCGGCTGCTTTTCAATGCCCTGCTTCAGCGTGTAAGCCACAACAAGCCGCTGATGCCCGGCGCCCGTTTCCAGCGGCGCTGTCACCGTCACATCCATGCCTGCAACCCAAAATCCAAAAAAAACAACGTTATTTTTGCTTGGGTCCACAGTATCTAAGTCCTCTATCCGGCTTTACTCACCCAAATGCTTATCTTTATCATCGCACAAATTGCGAGCTCCCTGGCAGCGACGCCGTCGCACCGCAATGACAACCACAAACAACACGGCAATGCCCACGGTGAAGAGTGTTCCAGTTAACAAAGCGGCCAGCGGCAATATTGATAGACCAATGCGTCCATCTATAGATGCGAATGGAAGCATATGAAATGCATTAGGGATGTATGGATATATCTTAGTTGGTATTACATTTTAAATAGTATTCAGACATAGTATTATATTATAATTATATACCTCACGAGAATCGGATTAGTTTTAAATTCGTTATGAGTGTAAGTTTAGTAAATGAACGAACCTTACCAGAGGCATTGGGACTTTATAGGACAATAGGTCCTTTACATTCTTTCAAGAATGATCTAGTGAAAAGAGCTCGACTAGGGGATAGCCTGAACACAGCTGTTAAGTACACAAATGCAACAGAAACACAGACAGGCTGTTACTTAACAATTGTGACTTTAATTGCTATTGGAAATCGATTTATATCGATATCTGCTTAACGGGAGAACTTATAGTTCATATACAATAAGCTTGATCTACGTATGGATTAGATTTGAAGCTATCAAGCTCTTAAAATCTCAGAGATCGGCAGATTTGATTCGATTGTATTTATGATTACTACCGAAAATCGATTAGTATCGATCAATTCCAAATTCCACAAACAGATAGTTAAATCGACTCATCTGTTGATCAAAAATATATCGGCTTTATTGGGTTAGACATGCATTATCCCATTTCTAATAAGCTCAATATATAATACAGCTTAAATTTTTGTAAAACGGATCAAATCCTAGTCGAAATCGAAATCATGTAAAAGTTGGAAAAGGTTATTCAATTGCAGATTGGGCAAATGTACAAAACATATTTGAATATTAACAAAGCCATCCGAAACTAGCTTTTAGCTGTAAGCAATTGAACATTCAGCTTTAATTAAAAGCGGTTAAATATTTTGGATTTATTGGCTGCTGTAAGCTGTCGTTGACATACGCGTAATTGAATATGCATTACAAGGCCATAAGTATTTTGCTTACGCTAACAGGAAGGCGGAAGGAGTAGGGACGTGTGGGGCAAGGGGCGACATAGTAGTTCAAATATGTTTAACATTCAACAAATCATGCGCGCCTGCGGATATGCAACACAGAATTTCAATAAGCAAACATGCCAAAACCTGGCTAACTTGCTGCAGGGGTGGGGAAGGGGGGACGCAAAGCTATGTGTAGTCGCAGACTGTTGCTAATTTATAAACCTGCGCCTGTCAGCCAGACGCTGTCGACTGTCGACAGCAGCGCCAAAGTTGCAAATCAATAAATATACAATTTTTTTTTTTATTTTTTTTTACCAAATGTTGACGAAATTGCGCCGCGAGTGAAATTGTTCATTTATGCATGGTTGCGCTTAGAAGCACAAGTACACACTAGCACAAACATACATACACACACATACATCAAAACGCACACTCGTGCATGTCCATGTCCAGCTAAATTTGGTGTGTGTGTTGTAATAGTTGGCACATGACTTTTCAAGAATACAGCAATGATCCAAAAAAAAAAAACTATGCTTAATTTAAATTTCAGCGCATTGCACACATGTGTATATCTGTGTGTATGTATGTGTATGTATGTATATATGTATGTGTGTTCACCTTTATAGATATTTGAACCCAATGTGTGCTCAGTTTATTTAATAGATTGGAATCGCCTTACCATCAACGCTTGGCAGCGAATACAAAACAAATCCCAAATCGCATCAGAACAAAACTCAATACCCCCCCACACACACACACACACACACACACACATACTAGCACAGAACATAAAAGAATGCAAAAATGAACAGTCGTTGGCCAAATAAAAAATAAATATATGTATATACGATATGTATATGTTCAACACCAGAAAGGCAGTTGAAACTGATGCCAAGCAAACGAGTTGAGCTGCACAACCAAAAATCCAGCCAACAAGATAAGAAAGGTTTATTGACACGCCGCAGTTCAGATACCCTTGCAGAATGCGATAATAAACAGAATAATTTTTTGAAAATTCAATTAGTCTGTTTTCTTTTTTTTTTCAAAGTTCAGTTTGATCTCCGAAAATAAAAAGTTTTTCATAAATTAATCGATTTGGCGGATTCGAAAACACTGTTGTAAGAAAATGTATATATCAAAAGATGTAACCTTCAATGTGACAAATTTACAATGCTTACCGCAAGGGTGTCACAAAAAAAACGAAACCAGAAAAAAAAATAACGAAAAACGAAGAAGAAGAAAGTAATTTAAATATAAGCAGAGCGGCGTAATGAAATTTTCACACTTGTGCAAATATTTATCAATAAAACAAGCAGCAGATAGGACTGAGGCGATGCCGGGGGGCGTGGACGTGTGCGGTAAAGGCCTTGGGAGCCATGCCGGGGACATGCACATACCCGAAGTTAAGCAGATAACCCAGGCAACCAAAGAGCCAAAAGCGACACCCGAGAACCTGTACTGTGCTGCAGCAGGAGTAACCACAGGACCACATCACAAACATTGCCCAAGCAGCCTTCTCCGTCTTCCCACTGCGTGTGCCACTCATAAGCCAATTGTTTGTATGCGTTTCATTTGGTGAGTGCAGGACGAAGCAATTCGTCTACTGCTTTTGGAGCAGATCCACCATTGGGGAGATGGGCTTGTTGGGGGTTGCACTGGGCTAGCTCTTCTTATAAGCTTAATTCAATTTAATGCTCTCCCGTTTGTGATATAAATGATTCGATGAAACGATGAAAAAGTGGATTGGTTAAAATGTATGGGGATTACGACAGCAACAACGATGCTGCTCACATGCCAGCGGTATCGACTCTCCGGTTCCCGCCACGGTTTTCAGAGTGAGACGGGAATGCGTTTACGGTTACGTTTACGTTTACGTTTACGTTTACACAAAGTAAGCATAAATAAAATCATGTGTATGCGGGTGCTCTGTGTGTGTGTGTGGATATGCGAAGACCAAACAATGTAGTATCTGTATCGCATACCGCATACATCCTTGCAGCCTCATCCTTCACTCTCCACCAACCTTCCCCCTACCCCTACCTCTGTCTCTCGTGGGCGTATCTGCTGCAGCTGCTGTTTTCATCAGCGCGCGCAGAGGCAAACACTTCGTTCGATCTGCTGTATATATAGGATATAATTTTATTTTACTTTACTTTCAGCGCCGTTGTCTTTTGGGATATTTTATTCAGATAAGACATGTTTAATGTATATTTTTCTTGTCTTACAGTAATCGTTTATATTTTGTGTTGCATGTGGCAAGGTGCCTGAATGGCTGAATGCCAGCATGTTTGGGGTAGGGGGCTCAGACTCGGTGTCTGTTTCGTTTCCGTCCCTGTCGTCTGATGCGTTGTTACCTTGACGCCACAGATGCGCATATATATATATATATATATATATAAGTAATATATATATATATATTAAGTGTAGCTGGTGTGTGTGTATGTGTGTGCTAGAGCCCTGGCATGCTCAATGTGGATAATGTAACTCTTGGGGAATCTCTGTGTGTCAGTTTAGCATAACAAGATATTTCTTTTGTCTGCATTCCTCTCTTCTTATTTTTTTATTTCGGCTAAGGTAAAACATGAAATTGATTATATTTACATTAATGTGATGGCGTCAAGCGTTGCCATTGTAAACTGTTTGCAACCAAATTCCCAGCTGCCAGAACATCCCATACTCTGCATGTACATATGTATGTGTGCATGCGCCATGGCAACATTTCAAAATTTAAGTGTCGAAAGAAATGCTTTCAAATTTGACAAGGTGCAAATATTGTCACTTGACGTACATTGCATCTTGCGTGTCACCTTTATATAAAATGTCATTTATATTATATTATACACATTTTTGTCCCAAATAAGGGTGCACTTAAGAAAAATCTTTTGGTTACCATTTAATTACGAATTTCTTGAGTAAAAAAATTTTTTTAAATAAATCAAAAGATCATATCAGCATATGAAAATAATTAAAAAAAACTATGATGAGAAACCAACTAGAGAATATATAAAACGTGCCAAATTATTTTCACAAAGTAAAAAAAAATTGCTATCGTATTTTGGTAGTCTGGCTTTCTAGAGTAGAGGACCCAAATTTGACAATAAAATAGTGTTTTAAAATTGAAGTTGTGTATTAATCTACATAATGGAAAATGCTTTTGATTTTATATAATTAATTTTTAAATAAGTACTTTATGGGGTCATAAATACTTTATGGGACAACTTCACGACAATATTGTAATATCTTCTACAAGGAAATAAGGGATTAAGGAATAATAATAAGGGAATAAAAAAAAAATAAAATGTCTTTTTCACAGAGTTCTTGCTCACCACAGTTCCAGCTGTGATACCTACGCACTATATCAAACTAACTCGAATGCTCGCATTTTTTTTCCCTTCCCTTCTCCACAAATTAAACCAGTCGACCATCCATGTATGTGTGTGTGTGTGGGTGGGTGTGTGTGTGTGAAAGTGCGAGTGGATGAGTATATGGAGTTTTGGGGTATACTGCTCTAATGCGTATTAAAGAGATGATTGAGTGGATTTGTTGTTCATGTTGAGTGACTGAAGCGTTCAAATATATCATTGCCACACTCAAAATATGGTGTGTACAGAGATACGAGTACTAAACATTATTGGCTAGACAAATCCGTACTGGATTTTAGCCAACTTAATAACATAATAACCCAATAAATCAGTGTGCCTGGTATTAGTAGTTTACGTTGATAGAGCCAGGTACATAAATGGCTGGATCTGATTAAGCGGCTCGTTTTGTAACATTTACTGTACGCAATTTTTGGTTGAATTTGGCCTAACTAATGGCAAATATGAAATCAACTTGTGCTGCTGCTGTGAAAATTGAGCTAAATTACATTTAGTAACAGTTTCAGAAAATGGGATGGAGATAATTTTCACCGCTAGAAAATTCATAGATAAACAAATTAACCTCAAATCAATTTATATTTCATGAAAAATTTGTTCCATTTTTAGAATAATATTCAATTACTTTTCATGATATTATTTTCATAATAAGAACATAATTAATTTTGTGATCAAATTCTGATGAATTAATTTTTTGCTTAAGCCTGACACGAAAATAGTACGAGCAATTTGACGTCAACTTTGATCAGAACAATTTATCGTAAAGTGCGTGTGAAGCAAGCGTTGCAAAAAACATTTTCCAACCAATTTTACAGTTTTTGCTTCGTTGATTGCGGGTGAAAGCAGAAAAAAAAAGGAAAATACTTTAAAAGAAAATTAACGTCAAAGTTGAATAACAAAGCATGAATAAGAAATCTTAGCAACACTACACGATGCTGTTTGGGTCAGGTACAACTCGAAGGGCGGCAGAAGGGTAGGGAATGGGACATGACACAAGTTGAAGCAACTGTCGCCCCAACGTAAACAAAACTCGTTAAATAAAAGAACAATTGTACTTACAAAAAACTAAAACGGTTAAGCAGACTATGCAAATACTTGAATGACTTTTTAAAGGTGAAATGGTGCTTAAAAAGCAATAAATGCTTTACAGACTACTCCTCACCTCCCCTCCCTAGAACTTTCCGTCGTGTTGCATACTTTGAGGGACCGCCGACACTTCTTTCGCAAACAACACACTTTAGGGACAATGCGCAATGCAAACTTTGTATGTTGCAAGGCGGCATGCTGTTGTTGTACATTTTTTTTATTCCTTAAATAGCTATAGTATAACTCATAAAGCTGGGGAAAACACCCACCTGAACGCTTGTCCGCCTCATTGATGGGCACATTCTCGAGAACTATCGGCTCGGAGCGTCCTTTCTGGTTAACGCTGTAGACGACCAAATGCAGCGCGGGATGTGCATCCGGATAGTAGTCCATGGGCGTCAGATCTGCAAGAGAGATAATAAGTGAGGGGTGGTTGTGTGGTAATTCCATTAGTTGACCCGAACATTAATTTAAAACTTGCATTTCGCAAACTCCATTAGGTAAACGGCATTTAATTAACACGTTGCGGCCAGGCAAACTTGTGCCATGAAAAGTTTCTCGCATTTCTTTCGTTTGGTAGTTCTTTTTGTGTTTATTTTTTTGCGTAATGCTCACATCAAAAGTTTTTTTATTTTTACACCAATAGCAGCTCATTAAAATAGCAACAACTGCTTGTTAAGCCCGGCAAAAGCTTAAGGGCCAACTTCAACTCCAACCTCAACTCAAGCCAGAGTCGTTAACACGCCTGTCTAACTAATCGTGACTTTACGCTTCGTTTGACTTTGCAAATATCGCAGAATGCAAAAGCCGCACCCGCACCCGCAACCGTTTCCCACCCCTTTCCCCGTTAAGCTCACTCTGCTTGGAGGTAGGCATCGGTTCATCGATAGCGGGTTATATGAAAAGCTGCCAGCCAGAATGCTGCTAGAGTTGCAGATCCTGGGCGTCTAAGGCGTTGCCAAGTTGCAACCCAAAATGATAACCGAAATGTGGCTCATTAACTTCGACTCTATTTTTGCTTTTTGCCTCTTGACACTTTTGCATGCTTAGAATCAAAATGTAGTATGATAATACTTCTACAATCCCTTACCCTCTCTGCTCAAAAAAAAAAAAAAAAAAAAACTGCCGCTGGCTTGAGCGTACAAATAAATCTTGTTTTTCAACAACTTAATTCAAATTTTTGCCACTTCTGCTGTTGCCACTGTTGCTGTTGGCCCCTACACTCAGAAAAATAGTTGACATCATTTTACTGAGCTATAGAAGAAAAGTTATAATTTGTAAAGTTTTTTAATCATTCATTATGTAGTCATAATGTAAACTTAATCAGCTTCAATCCATAATATTAATTGCTTTTCAAAAGACTCGTGTTTAAAAAATAAAGAATAAATTTGCAGTAATACTATTCCGATTTTTCTCTTAGTGTTGTAACCGACGACTATTGCCAGCGGCGAAATTTCGCCAGCTCCAACTACCCATTGCCGGCACTCTCCCACCTCCATTGGCATAAAAGTTTTGCTGACTAGCTAAAATTCATTACAACAAACAGAGGCAGCCGCATGTGCCAGATGGTTGTAGTGCTTTTTGGATGGTAGGGGTCTGGCGGGGTTCATGTGGCCCTGGCAGCCTCAACTAATTAATCTGCGTGGCACTGGTACAGTTGTTCTTGTTGTATTTGGATAGCTTTGCTGTTTGCGCTCCTTGCACCCATTCCCTCAATGGACCAAGCACGCCGCGCAATTTGGATTCCTTAACTTTTTGCACAGTTTGTTACTTTGATTTGTTTTTGTTTTTGTTTTGCGTTTTCGTTTTTTGGACGCATAAAAGTGGGAGTCTTTAGTTTGCGGCTTTTTCGCAACAGTGATGGAAAACGCTTTCTTTGCTAAGCCAACAAGCCTTAGCGAGGCAATCTGTAAATCCAACCATATTTAAATGTAATAATGAATGTAATAAACACACACAGTAGTTGCTTTTAAATATTTGCTATGGATGAGTGAAAACTGTTTACCAACAGATGGAAATCTGGAAACTTACTGAAATTGAAAGCTTTAAGTGGTTGCCTGTTCTCATATATACCATTGCTACTCCACTTCATGTTGCAATTAAAACTCACCAGACAGATCGATGCGAAAAACTGGCACATCCACATAGGTGCTGCTCATGTTAAGTCTTAGCTTTTTGGTCTTCGAATCGTATGCCTCTAGGTAGAACTGCTGCTGGAGACCACCATCATAGCCGGGCATACACTCCAGCTCCATGGTGGAGTATATTATGTTGTCATAGTTGTCAAAATTTATGGTTCCACCAGCACCAGAAATTGCGTTGCCATCGTACCCATTCGCACCACCTCCGATTAGACTTTGGGTCACCACACCATTGCTAAAGCTGTACTCCATGCGTGAGTAATCGAAATGAGGTTGCTGCCACTCAGCTGGCATAGCTGTGGGCTCTGTACGCAGTTGTTCTTGCTGTTGTGATTGGGTTGTTGTTTCTGTGGTAGACAGTGCCACGCTGGCCACAAAATCATCATCGCTTACATTGTAGATATCATCATCGGCATCGGCATCCGCATCACTATCCGCCTCATCATCCTCTAATGATTCCAGGTCCAGTTGATGCTCAAGGGATGAAATATCTACTTGCTGTCGTTGCCGCTGTTGTTGTTGCTGCTGTTGCTGTTGATGTTGTGATGCTTCATCTGTTTCATAGTCCGCCAAGTCGTTGGGCTCATCTGCCATGTAGTCGTTGTCTGTCTGCAGCTCGGCAACATCTTCGTCAGGAATAGCATCGTCATCGTCATCGTCATCGCCGTCGCCGTCGCCTTCATCATTGTCCTCATCAATGTCCTCGTTGTCGTTGTCGTTGCTGTTGTTGTTGTTCACGTTGAATTTGTTATTGTTGTTGTTGGCAGCTTGCTCAGTCCTTGCCAGATCTGTAGACAAAGGCGTTTCGCTGTCTTTTCCAATGTTTGTCTTGACGACATCTTTGTGAGCAGCAACTGCAACGACTGCTGCTGCTGCTGCAGCTACTGCTGCTGCCTGCTCATTGTTGCCACTAATTGCTGCTGCCATTTCTTGAGCTGCTGCCGCCGGCTTGTTGCTAATTTGTGGCGCATTTGGCGGCAACAGTCTGTTCTTGACTTTCTCATTGCCAATCACCTCCAAAGATTTGCGTGCTCGCATTGTTGCCAGCATTGTGTCAATGTCGCCAATGCTGCTGCTGCTGCTGCTGCCACTGTTGCTACTGCTACTAGCATCATTCTCAGCATCACCAACAGCTGCTGCTGCTGCTGCTCCTGCTGACTTGGTTGTTGCTGTTGTGCCTGCTGCTGCTGTTGCTGCTGCTGAAATGTCATTTGCTGCCTGCCGCTTTCTTCGCTTGGCTGTTGCAAAATGATGGATTATGTTGTGCTCGTTTACATCGCTGCTTTCTCTTTGTTGTCGCTGTTGCTGCTGCTGTTGTTGTTGATGTTGTTGCTGTTTCTGCATGTTTTTCTGTCGCTTATTAAAATACTTTGCTGGCAGTTTGCCGTTGTTGTTTTTGACATTGGAGCCAGCAACTATTTTAGCCTGCGCTATATGTGACAATGATAAATTTGATTTTGTTGCACGTTGCTGTTGATGTTGCAGCTTTTTGCTTTTTGTTGATGTTGCTGTTGCTCCTACTGCTGCTGCTGTTGGCTTAAGCAGTTGGTCGTTTGCAGTGCGCCGTAGACGACGTTTAATGTCCTGCTCGGGATGTGGCAACTTCGACTTGTCCACTAATCCATCAGTTTTGTTATTGATGTAGGCGCCTGACGTGGGCGGGGCAGTCGACTTGCCCGCCGGCAATTGTTTCTGTTGATGTTGTTGCTGTTGTTTGGCCTGTCGCTGACGCTCGATGGCTGCCAGTGTCTGCGATGGTGTAAATGATGTACGCTTTCTTAGATGCTGCAATTGTTGTTGATTCAGGTGATATCTCTGCTCGGACTGCTGTTGCTGCTGCTGTTGCTTGTTATTAGATTTAACATGGCCAGCATTCATTTTCCCTTTTATATTTTTATTGCTGGCCCCGGCTGATGCGGGCACATTGTTCCGGCTCTTATTGTTGTTACCATTGCGCTCACGTACAAAATCCATGTGCGGATAATTCGCATCGTGTCTGCCGTATTGTGTTTGCAGCATTTGATTGCCATGCATTGTCGTCTGATTCGATGAATTCAGCGATGCGGACGTCACCACATATGGACGAAGCGTACAATTTCGCAGCGCACCCGGCTTGGCTATAAAAACCAACATAATAAACCAAAGAAATTTAATTTCAATTTACAAAATTAATTACGTAGCCATACACACACACATACACACACACACATACACACAGGAAATATACAGAAAACACACTCACCCGCTGGCACCACCTGAAATAGACAAGGCTCCGATTGTTTGCCAATCGCATTGCGTCCCCAGCAAGCCAACGTTCCATAGTCCCTCTCCCCCTTGGGAGTATAGATCAGCTCACTGACTGTTTCCACTGCAATAGCAAAAATTGGAGTCAATAGAATCGAGTCTCTTAAATGGATTTCATCCTGTATGTGGACATGTTCATTGTATTTGCATTAGATTATGGTCGGGTTAAGTGAAATAAATTCTGTGAGCTCAGACAGGCCAACTGGGGATGCATACACAATTTCATTTACTATGTGCATAATAATGATAAAAGAAAAACTGGTAGGCTTCAGCTTTGGTTTATGCTCTTAATTTCTAAAATCTGTTCAGGCGCAGGCAGATGCAAATTGTATTTATTGAATTTGCATGACTGAGGAAAATGTCAGGCAGAACAAAAATGATTAAGCTATCGATGATTGAACATTTTATATGGTTTTTAGATTTATCAATCAATCTATTCATATAATATGGTAAATTATATTTTAAGCTTGTCTAAGATATATTTTCATACATAAACTCAATTGAACAATTGTAATTGATGTGTTTGGCAAAGATAAAATAAAACAAAGAA
Source organism: Drosophila paracracens (assembly GCA_035044025.1). Taxonomy (NCBI): domain Eukaryota; kingdom Metazoa; phylum Arthropoda; class Insecta; order Diptera; family Drosophilidae; genus Drosophila; species Drosophila paracracens. Next base: position 3,020,198 of record JAWNMN010000435.1, on the reverse strand, counting down.
AAGTTTCTTAAAACTTAAATTGGTCATGGATGATTACCTTTAATACGCTACACACTTTGTAAGAAATAAATATAGCTGTTAACTTACCATAGCTCTCAAAATGGGTGTCATTGGATTCCACCACAGTGCGTCTGACATCGCTGCTGGTGGTCATGGTTGGGTCCTGTATGGTGGCATAGTGTCCCGATGGCACCTCAAAGTGTTCGCCGCTGCTTGAGAATGTCCACTCGAAGTCGATTTCTGGTGGATCGGAGTTAACACGACAGGGAATGGGCACCGCTTCCTCTAAGGAGGCGCCAATGACACCGACAACGTTGCTGCTGCAAACTGGCGCATCTGTGGAGTGCATAAAATATTGAGAATTCAATTCAGAGACAGAGCAGGTTAGCAAAATGCAAAATAATGAGCCAGCTGCAACTCACTGACAGCTTTAGCAATGTCTATAAACCATCTTTAGTATATATATATGTATATACATATATATGTGTTTATGTATGTGTTTTTATATATTGTATTTATATTGCCAGGCATTGAATTGACAGCTTAGAAGTGGACAGCGCCACTGGAAATTGGCAGCTTTGATTTTCAATTTAACTGCACCAGCTGGTGTGATAAGAGTAGAGAGTTGACAGAAAAGCGCACCTGGGTGCAACCCGACTCGGACCGGAAGCAGTCTTATGCATTACATTTAAATTTAAGTCTGTCAAATGTGACAAATCCTTTATACATTTTCAGCTGTTTTAAGCAGAAAGTTGGGCTTTAACACTTGGCTTATGATTTATTCAAAGTATTTTCATTGTGCTGCACTTGCCCTAGAAATACACACACCCACACATGGCAAAAACTTTGGCGTCAAGTTGAAAACTGCTGCCGTCTTCGTCATAAGAAAGCCTTCCATAACCACACAATGATACTAACACACACACATACTCAAACACACTCACACATTGAGGAACAGGATACCGGCAAGGACTTCTTAGTATAAGTACTTCATATGGTTGGTACTTTTTCCTTTTGTATTTTATTTGAAAAGTTTCTGTGCCTGCAGAAACATCGTATACAATATAATGTAAAGATTTTAGTATCTCTTTTCTCTGCAGCTGTGCCAAACTGCATTTTCATAATCCGCTTCCAAAATATTGTGTGTAAATTTGGATAATTCTCTATATACGAATTTTAAATTCAGCTTTGAAAAGCTCGCAAAATATTTAAAATATGAGCTAAATTTCGTTTAAATTATACTTTTTTTCAAGAATATATAAGAACAAGAATTCATAAGAACCAGAATTTCATTAAAAAAAAAACATTCTCATCATTAAGTTATGTCATACATCTTTTGAATTTATATAAAATATTTTGTTGCAGTCTTCGTAGTATAATTATTCTCTCATTTTTTTAGTTTTCTTAATATATTGCTACAATGTACAATCCACATAGAAACAGTATTCAACTATTTTTTTAAGTTCGTTGGTAAAAAATGTAACAAATGTGGTGTATTTACTTAAATTTATTATCATAAAAGCTTACAATGTGTGCGACAGCAACTATGGTACTCATAAATTTATATGGCTCCGTCAATTTCACAATCGTACAATGTCACTTTTAACATTTTGTGATTAATTTCAGCCAAGATACGAGCATCCAACTGCCATAAATTCATTTATCTCAATCATAGTCGATGGCACACAATATCGCATACATCCATAAGGGACCAACTCCCGGCTTATACACATTTGTCTGTATGCAAATGTTAACGCGGCGTATACGTTATGGCCGTGCAAACAGCTTGCCAGCTCTTCGATAGTCGGTGAATCCTTTGCGTTGTATTTGCTTTTAATTATCGTAATTATCGTAAAGGGGTAACTCAATGCAATGCAAACAAGGTCCACAATCCATTTGCTGATGTCTTCGATTTTATTTCACTTTACTTCTGCCAACATGCTGATGCAGCACTTTTTGTATTTGATTTGCTGTTTTTGTTTGCGTTTAATTGCTAATTTGCGTTAATAACGTTCAGTGTATGTTTTGGGTTTTCGGCATTGGAATATTGTTTTTTTTTGAGTCTCGTTGCATATTCAATTCAATTCAAACGCAATTCAATTGAAATCAGTCGACCGCAAAAATCAAGCATAATTAAATTTTCAGCCAAATAAACTAAATAATATGCATAAATGTCCAGGCTAAATGTGTTCTAGTTGCCACTGCGCTCCGCAATTGATTAAATAATTTGCGTTTACTTGGACTGTTAGCAGCAGCAGCAGCAGCAGCAGCAGCAACAACAAGAAATTCAACAACTACGAGCAGAAAAACTTATTTGCATATAAAATGGCATTTTTGCAACTGCATTAAATATGCACAATAAAAATTGAATTTTCCACAACAGTACACACACACACACACACTAATACGGCATCATGGTAATTTCGTATATAATATATAGTTCGATGTGTGCTAACCTGACCTGGGTTTGTGCTGTGTGCGACCTGCTGCCTCGGTCGCTGAGCTCATAATTATAAATGTTTTTCCAATGACTATGTGTTTCAATAATAAAAGCATATCATTCATTTTTATTAACCAAGCCCATACCATTCTCAACCGCAATCCAGCTGACACGTCAGCTTGTTGTGTCCGACCGTGGTCGCCATATGAATGTGTTTACTCACACACGCACACTCACGCACACTTGCCCTTGGTCGCAAGTAATACTAACATTCTATTTATGTATACATTTTGTATTTAAGCATCATTAATTATTTAGAAAAACAGTCGGAAGTAAATGCTCTATAACGGTAATTGAGACATTTTCAATATGTGTATACAAAGCCCAGAAATCATTATATGCGCCCATTGTCAGGCAATGAATTTATATTGCACTTTGCCATATGCTTTCGCTCTCTCTCGCAGCAACTGTGTTTGTGTGCGTGTGTGTTTTTGCCTGTTTGTATAATTACATGTGTAGTTGTTAACGAGTGTCAACTGCAAATTGAAAACAGTTAATTATGAAATGTAGTAGTTGCAACTGTGTGGCAAAAAGACCAATAAATTGCTGGACCAGCTCGGTTAAACAACGCTTTCGACATCAAAATATATTCGACAATTTAATAAGCTTACGAGTCAATTATTGAGTTTTATTCACTTAAGACACAATTTATAATATATTGATATAATCATAATAATCAAGAGCATTTGGGCTCACATGCCTCAGACGTCCTCCCCAGTAATTTTCCCCTCAGTAATTTTACTCAGTATTCATTGAAGCCAGTCGAGAAGTAGAGGCCAAGACATTGTCTTGCGATTATTGATACTGATCTAGAAGCTTATTTAAAAGTAAGTATATATATATATATATATGTATATACATATATACTAAGTCTCTTACATCTCAAAATATATACGTACGAAGACATTCATTCGAAAATAATTCTAATCAATGATACTTAAAATTAACAGCTGAATGCAGATAACACAGTACACTAATTTGAATAAATTATATATGAATGTATATATATCTATATACATATAAATAATATATATATCGATTGAATACGAGTAAGATAATTTACGATACAGCAGCACTTTATTTAATGGTGTGGCATTATCTATTCAACTGTTATATGCATTTTGCTTTGAATCAACTTTGAGTTAAAATAATCAAAATATTTATCGGCACAGCTTTCTAAATAATTATTTATTTTCATTTACTCCCAACCTATATAAGTCATCAAATAGTTTTAGAACGAAAATCCCATTATCAAAGAACAATTTAAATCTTTCGTATTGTGTGTGCCGAATAAAGTGTTACATATTTTCGGTAAAGTCAAAAATTGTAAATTTCTGTCATTGTAAAGAGGTGGAAATGAAAAACCATTAGATATAAAATATAAACATATATACATATACAGACGCTATGTAACATTGTATTGTTCAAATTATGGCATTTTGCACAAAATATTTTGTAATATTTGTTGTTGTCGTTTTTGGTTATTTGCCGGATTTGTTGTTGCGGAGGTTTTTGTGATTTTGTGAAGCGAACTGTCGAAACGCTCCACACAGCTTATCAAGTGGGTGGTTCCACCACACTGGACGGCGTGTTCAGCAGTGGTTGTGTGTGTGTGTGTGTTGTCTATTCGGTGTCTATTTGTGCATAAATTTACGCATACGTATATTTATTACTTTGCTCGACTGACATCAACTGTCAGCATTATTTTTACGCAAATTTGACTGTTACCAACATTATTTTCATTCCATTTAAAATTGAACGTTTCAAATTCGGAAATTTCATAAATTTATAAAATACAAACAGGTAAATCCCGACCAAACAATATATTTTTATATTGTGTCAGTTAAATTTTCTATACTCAGTAAAACGTTGCAATAAATAATTGCCAACTGTCAGCAGTCAAGCTGAGCTTTTTTATATATTATAGACATGGATATCCACAATACTTACAGCGTATCCTTAAGTTGACCAGGGCACTCTGCGTTTCGCCGCGATCATTGGCCGCCGAGCAGGAATAGTAACCGGAATGGACGCGACCGACGCGCTGCAGCACCAGGGATCGGGTGGAAATGATGATGCCCCAGGAAACATTCTGATTGACTGGCAGGCCCTGCAAATGATTTCGTTTACTTTGTCGACCTGCACCATGGAAATTTCCTGTGCCAGATACTTACATCATGCGACCATGTAATGCGATGCTCCTTGGGATTTGCCTTTATGTGGCATTCGAAGTAAACGTCATCGCCTTCCTTAATATCATCGGGTCGCAGCGTGGAGCCCAGGGATAATGTTACTTGTGGTGGATCTACAAAAAAAAAATTGTTTTTCTTATAAATTCCTACAATTAACACAATTGGTAATTGGATGCTTTTAATAAACATTTTTCTTGTTGTTGTTATTGGTTGTGTCGCACGCCTTAAATTAAAATGTGTTTTGATTGGTCGTGCGCTGGGTTTTATAGCACAGGCCGTGATATAAAATATAAAATCGAAAAATATTATTGCTTAATAAAATGGGGACTTGTAAGACGGCGAGGAAAGGCCATAAAAGTTAACAGCGCGACGACTGAACCGCTTTATAAGCCGGGTTAACCCTGAACGTTGCCCCCCAAACCAATGGGTATATGACAAAATTTTTAAATTAAAATTGCTGCCATCGTCATGAGGCTTTGTGCGGGTGTGTGCGTGTGTGCAGGGAACACAAATACCGATGATGGATCACATAAAAAATTTAGTGTAATTTCATTTTTATAACATAATGATTATTTATCGAAAGGTGGGCTCATGTCTATATGTAAATATATAGCACAGGTTCAGGTCTGAGTGGTGTAATACATTTTTGTCTGCATCAATTTGGAACGTATGGCAAAGTTTGAAGTGCTTAAATCAAAAACCTTTCACTAAAAGAGCAAATTTGATTGACAATAAAATATCCTCGCAGTGTTGCAGTTCAAAACTGGAATAAACTTTAATTTAAAACAGACAGAGTGTTAAAAATGGAAAATCAGTATACCAAAATTATGAACTATAACTCTATGCATTCACATTAAAATTTTTTTACAGTTGTCAAGACTAAAGATATCCTTGCGCGTTGGTCTTCTTTACGATTGTGAACTGATATAATATATGCTTAAAATAAAATCGCCATCTTACACACTTTATGTGTCTAGACAAACAGAGTAATTGGCATCTGCGAATATTTCCATAATAATAAACCGAATCTTATCCATTTAATCATGCCATCCAATCCTTTACCTTCTGTGAATTACTATTCTGACTTTATTTTGCCATTAAGCTGTTATTTTTTTCTTTTCTTATATTTATAAGTCTGCTTTTCATATACATATGTAAGCGGTGTATGTCTGGATTCGCCGCTTGGGTGACTTTAAAATTCAATAAATTTATGATTATCCTTGCTCGCTTGCAAATAAGGAGAAAGCAACTCTAAATGTTGAAAATGGCGAATTTGGGCAAACTAGTAAAAGACCCAATCTAAAAAATTGGTAAGAGCAAATTTTCTTCCTTTTATTTTTATGGCTGCGAAAACTGAAAAACTCTGTGACCTTTTTTTTTTTTAAAAAAAAAAATGCTGGGCGTTATTTGTTGTTGTGTGTTGTTTTATTTCTGTGAATTTTAGAAATTGATAATCATATAAAGAAAAATTTATGGCTTTCTGTTGGCGTTGGCAAATAAGACCAGGGTGTGTAGCAGTGTTGGGGAGTAGGAGAAATATGTTGCTGTCCGCCTTTTTTTTTTTTATTTCCTCACCAAAAAGTCGGAGAATGTAAATATTGACATATGAGCAGCAACTGTGCAAATAATGTTACATAATTTAGACTTATTTGCGCTGGCAACTTTGATTTGTGCAGCTTTAGACATATTTATGGAAATTAGAATGGGGTTTTCCCCAACCCTATCTATATATAGACTTACACATAACATTCAGCAAGAGCGAGTCCTCGATGGCAGAGTTTTGTAGTCGAGGATTTGAGCCCTCGCATTTGAGCATTGTGCCATCGTCTTCAGGTTGTGGATAAAATGACAAAGTGGATAAAACGCGTCCATTGCCCTGGCTCGTTGACAGCTGTGTAAAGAAAATCGCACCCGAGGCAAAATAGAGTGAAATCGATTAGAAAAGTGGGCACACTCAATCCAGCCAGGTGGGTAAACTACAAGTGCAAGATATAAATATGTCAATGACAAGTCATAAATATGACAGTCGCTTGACACTTGGAAATGGGAGTGTCGAAGTTGGGATTGTGCAATCAGCTTACCATGCCCCGTTTGAAGGGACGATTATTCTGGGTCCATCTGATTTCCGTATCGGGCACCGAGCCGGCCACAATGCATGTGAGATTATATTGTGTGCTCGACGAGAACACCTTCAACTTGTTGGTCAAATTGACGGATGTGGGCTTCACTGCAAGTATTGCTCCAGTATTAAGTGCAGTTATAAATTAAATGCAACTTCACTTACGTAACATTTCAATCCGTATGCTGCGCTCCACGGGCGCCACCAGTTTGGTGTTTGATGCCTGACAGCGATACGTGTTGTTCAGAGCTGAGCGCGTTATTTGTGGCACCTCCAGTCGATTAACGGTGACATGACGGCCCATCGATACACCGCTGCCCGCCTCCAACGTCCTTGAGCCATTCAACCATGTGACAGTGGGCTCCGGTCGACCTATGAATATAATATAAACCAAGTCAAATAGTATTATGCAAATTGCAGACAAGCAAATCCAGCGACTAGAAACGTACACACACACATACATCTGTACATATGTATTCCCAAAGTTGAACATTTAATGCAAATATCAACTTATTTTTGTTTGTTTGTTTTATTTTGCTTTTTGATTTGTCTGATGCGGATAAAGTTTTCGCTCTCATGCATTATTAACTCGCAATAACTTATTAAGCAGCTGCCAAAAGCAGCGGCGCACTCGAGAATTTATGGCCGAAAAGAACTTTACACATTTTAATGATAATGCGCATTTAGCAGTGTGTACCCAAGGCTTTTAAAAAAGGCTTAGCCAGCTTAACTAGCAAAGTTGTGGGCATCTCCTATCCGCATCCTACCATGTCCAGCTGACCCTATCAACCAACAAAAACTTTGAATAGACAAACGCTAAAGCCTGAATGTTAAATGAGCCAAAAATTAAACAAAACGAGAAAATGAATGCAAAGCTAAATCTTTTTTGGTGGAAAATTGAGAGGACGAATGAAAAACCAAATAAGATCATTGTAAATACAACGGTGAATTAATCGAAATATTTTCTAAATCTCGTTGTAGTCAAATTAAGCGAAATAAATCACAACATTAATAAATTATTTTATAATTTATAAACAATTTTATTGTTAGACATTAATAGTACAATAATAATTAATTATGGAAATACTTAAATTTGTTGAATCAATTTTAATAAATAGTATTTTATAGAGGGGATTATTAATTTTTGATTTAATCTATAGTCGCCAGCACAGCAACTGTTTTGCTTAATCAAATGAGTTGAACGAGAAGCGTTCTCTCTTTTATGATATTTGCACATTAAATAATGCTTAATAATCAATGCAGGATATCTGGAAAATTACCAATAATTAATATGCGTATATGTATGAGTGTCTATGAGTTCTCCGTTTTTATGTTATCTAGGGAAGTATCTGGCTTCTTTAATTTAACTCCCTTTCGAAATGTAATCGAAATCCTCGAACCTTTTTTTGTTTCTCTCCACGTCGAATGTCTGGCACCCTAACTAAAAGCATTTTATCCGCTGGCTCACATATCAAATGCACAAAATATTTTTAATCCGTTTAAGTGCCCCCGAAACGTTTCGCTGTGGCGCCTGATGACAGAAGGGTATCGGCAGGGGCGAGGGGGATTGGCAAGCTAGCTGCTTACTGCTTTCTGCTTACTGCTTACTGCTGGCTGCAGCTTGGCCATTAAGTCAGCCAAGTGAATGTGGCGGAAATGAGCAACAATAGCAACAAGCAGCTGAGACTCGGATGAGCTCAGTGCTGAGTTGGGGTTGGCTTTAGGACTGTGGAGAGGGGTGGGAGCGGGGGAGGATGGATGGAGACAAGCAGCAAGTAGCTGATAGTTGAGTGTGCTGGACGCCAGTTAGGGAATTTAGTGCCCAAATGTTTGCTGATTGCAAAGGATACGCAGCGACGACGACATTGGCGACAATAAGCCAAGGCCAGGACATAGTCACAGGACACATACGACGACAAAGTGCGCAAAGTGCGGCACGAAAAGTATGCGGGGATAATAGACAAATAACAGTTGCCTTGTGGCATTTAGCTGCTCGCATTATACTCGCATATAGTACACTCCAAAAAATGTACAGCGCTTTCTCTAATCATTTCAAGTACATTGCCAATCCAAAGACCAAAGTCTGAAAATCCTCTTCCAAGAACATTTATAAAATCCTCAAATTGTTTCGGAGAAGGTTAAGTACAATTGCTCTCAAGACTTGATTGCTTAAAGTATGATTTTTATGATTTAATACTTCAAGTTTTTAAATCAATCAAGATAATGTCTTCAAATAAATAATTGAATTAACGACTGGAACGTTATATTTGTACTTGATGTGATTGTATAGATATTTAGTATATTGTTTTTCTCGGAGTGTATGTGGGGATACACTCATCTCACCCCGCCCCCTCTAATCCCTTCAGTAATGAAGACAGCACACTGCTAAGCCATACTTAAGGTTGTCGACAATTGGGAGCTGCCAGCTGGACGCACCACCAAAAATTATGCATAGCTGCGGCCAGGCCATAAAAATTTCTTGGACTGAATGGATCCGAGCCGACGGTTTTATGGTTGCGCTCAGATTAGCTTTTTATTGCCTGGTATTAATTGCTATTAGTCGAAGTTAATAAAGTTGATAAAGCAATTTGGCATTTGGCGTTTATTGTTGGTGCGCCCAGTCGGGCTATGATTAGTGCCTCACAGACATAAAAAAAAGCGCGCGTTCAACATTTGCATGAGCTTAACTCTGCTCTTTCTGTATCTCTGCTTCCATGTGGCGTCGCCTAGAAGGTAATATTAGTTAATTTGGCAAAGCGCTCAGCGGGTTGTTAGTTGACTTCAGTTGCAGGTGGAAAATGAAATATGCATTGCTGGCTGGCTGGCTGGCTGGTTGGCTGGCTGGCTGGCTGGCTGGCAACGAAATTGTTGCATACAAATCACAGCCAAGGCGAAAGGTGTGTCGCCCAGCAGGTGTCAAAGTAGCAAATGTCGTTGTCCTCCCTGTCGCCGTCGTCGTTGCGGTACATGCGGCTAATCAAAGCAGCTGGCGCGTTTGAGTACGTGACGCATTGCCAAAACCAAAACAAGCCACATGGCAGCAAATGCCAAAAGGTTGCGCGTCCGGAGGCACTCACACAACAACCGAAAAGCAAAATCCTTTGCATGCAGAGTGGCGCACGTAAATATCAGCAGGAGCTGCGTGCTACAGCCCAGGTGCACAAAGCTCAGCCAACTACTTGTGTAGTTCAAAGCAACGATTTTACGAGACTCAGTGTGCATTGAAAATGCTGCTGGTGAAATCATTAATGCATACCAATCATTAAAGCTAAGCCCCAATCCCTCCCAGTGCCTGTTATGCGGGGCGTATGCGCAATGTAAGTTGATTAAATTTCAATTTGATTAAATGGCAATGCCCTAGAGCGCTCTAATAGAATTATTTTAGATTGTAAAGTTTATTTCATTTATTTCAACTTAGTAAAGTTATATATTTTGCAAGTCAATAATAACAGCACCAAATCAGATCTACAAAATGATGTTACCAATTAATCTAATTAACTTTAAGCTGGCTAGCATTTTTAGCACTTTTCTAGAATAACTTATTAGTCAAATCATTTATTTTTACTAACTTTTAGCATCAATTTTTTTTCGTCAAATTGGAGTTTGATGCATTTCCCTTGTTACCATTCTCATTTTCCATGAAACAGCTCAATTCAAATCATTTTAGGATAACTTTAAGTTTAACTGCTCTACACTTATTCCCTTTAAAATAATAAAAATAATGAAATCAGAAAATGATTGCTAATTTCGCAAACTTAAAAAGCAGATCAGAGAGATGAACTTATCACCCATAGTGCAAGGAGTGGCTAAGTTTTGTCAGCCTCCAGCAAATTGCTTGAGTGTGCCATTAAAGCTGCTTACACCAATACCATTACAGTTATTTAAGCTGGTGCAGTAACATTTAGTGTGCAGTTCGTCTGGGCTGCTCCCCGCACAACCGAAAAAAAATATTGTTGTCAGAAAGTTAATGATTTATAATGGTCGCAGCGATGCGGAGCCCCTCGAGCTCACAGCTCAGCGAAGCGAGCAACTTGTACAAAATTTTCACACTTGCCGGGCAAACAGTGTAAAAAAGTTGATAAATTTTTTTTTTTGCCCACGGACTCACCTTGGAGACCTTTTTAAAGATTTACGATGCCGCATATGCCTACAGGTCATAGGCAACGTTGGAGCAGTTCCGTTCGCCTTGCGACAAAAGCCAGACGCTGAAAATTGTTGCATTTTTCAAAGTAAAGTGGCAACGACAGCCGTAGTCGCAGTCGCAGCCTCAGCCGCAGCTTGACTGTCTGTCTGCCTGCCTGTCAGTCTGGATGGTCGGTCGGCTGGTCGGTCTGTCGCCTCGTTTGCTCTCTTTTTCGACCTCGGTCTCGTCGGCATAGTCACCGCAGACGCTGACATACATTTATTTTTATTATTTACGACGACTTGAGCCATGCTTCGACTACGCCTCAACCGCAGCCTCAGCAGCAGCTACACACAAAAAAAATGCAGGTCTGTTTAATCAATCAGTATTATTAGCTGCTTATCAACTGTTCTAAAGATTTTCTTTTCACATTTTACTAAACAAGAAGTTCACTTTGCAGTGGCGGAAATTTGCAGAAAGGTTTGGCTAGTTTTTTACCTATTTTCTCTGTTGCTGTTGATAACATAAATAACACTACTGGGCAGACAGTTACCCACCGATTTTGTTATGTGTAGGGCCTGGGGCCTGGGCAGCGTGTGCGCGCCTATCTGCAATGCCTCATCTTTAATTCTTTAAATAGACTCAGGGCCAAGACAGTCAATGGAGGGACGGGGGCAATGTTGCGTGTGTGGCATTGCTTGTCATCCTTGCTTGATAGCCTTTTGTCTGAGTGCTACATTTAAGTAGCTGCCTGAGTGTGTGTTTCTTACTCACTATACACAGATGTGCGTGTGTGTGTGTGTGCGCTGCGTCTGTGTCGTTTATCATGATTTACTTACCGCCACGCACTTCACATGTCAACACAATATTATCGCCCTCGAGCAATGGACCCACAGCGCCAGCAACATCACGGCCCGAGGCATCGTACACGAGTATTTGATGCGGAGGAACTGCGAAAAAAAAGTAGAAGGGCGTGAATTATGGGGGGGAAATGGAGTTGACTCTTTAAGTTCGAAGTTTGGCTGCCAGCTCACCAATAACCGTTAAATTAATTCTATGATTACGCGTTGGCGAGTTCTGAAAGTCCACGCGGCAGCGATAAACCTGTTGACAGAAAGCCAAAACAGCAAATGCATTAGCAAAATAATAAAGCATACTTTATGGGGCTTGCGAGAGTGGGGAGTAATGTACTTACGCCCTCATCATCCAGCTGTATATTTTCCACAGATAATTTCGCTGGCTGTTGACCGGTAACAAAATACGCACGTGGCCCAAATGAGTTCGTATCTGACCAATACAGCGCCTTCTCAAACGGTCGTCCACGCACATCAAAGCTGCAAGGGGGAGAAAAATTTGAGGGTACATCAAAATGCGTAAATATATAAATGTCATCAATTTACAATTATCGATCGAAAAATATAAATTTTAAGAAATATTTTAACAAGAATTTTGAATATTTTCATAAAAATAATTGAGTTGGTGATTCATATAATTCCTCTGATATCCTTGGCATTGCATATATTACAAAAATGTGTTTGCCTATATATTGTTTTTCAACATGAATTTTTCTTATATATTTAGGGGGCGACTACTGTATTATTTATCTAAGTACGTATTGGTGATAAGTTGTCTTCGAAAATTGCCGCACCATCTATGTCAACGTCGTAAATTTAATGTTTTCGTGGAACTGCTACTGCTGCTGCAAACAGCGAAGGGTGGGGATGCTTTCACAAGGGCTGCGTCTTTTACTCCAGAGCATGACAAAAATGAGTCTCCGCAATTTAGCACATTTTTCAATTCAAACATTTTGTAACTGCCGCATTTGTCGATGGGGTCTCCACCATTCACTCAATGTCGCATTGCTAGGCCAATAAAAAGAATCGTTAAATAAAAAAAAACCCGAAAAAAATTGTTGGAAAATAAAGTTGGGGTTCGAAATTTCACGCGTCTACAAAATGACCCTTTTCCTGTATGCTGACCGAAGAGAAACCTTTGAGCATAAATTTGCACGCAACTAATTTCTTCCGTTTCGCATTATTTTCGCAGGCCGGGCCGGGCCTCGCCAACGTTTGCAATTTTGCGCATTAAAAAGCCTGACGTGCTATCTTTGGCGCTTTTTATTGTATTTGTTAATGTCCGACCACCAACACCTAACCACCCAGCCATTGACCAAGCTAACCAGAACGACGAGCATACAGCGCCGAATGCCGCAAATGACTTGGCAAAAGCAAAGACAGTCCCTGCAGACAGCGCAAACTTGTGTCCTTTTGTTGTTTCCGTTGTTGTCGCCATTTGTGTTGCTGTTACTGTTGTTGTTACTGTTGTTAGTGTTGTTGCTGTTGTTGCTATTGTTGCCCTCTTGCTTTTGCTGCGCTGGCGGTTAGTCGAGCGGTTTGTCATTGTGCCGACTGCCTGCCAGCAGAGTATTGTTTGCGCCTTTAAGTGGTTTTTTATCATTTTGCCGCTGACACAATTTATATCCGGTGCTCATATTTCTTATGCTTATCAGGAGACGTCTTTTCCTCCTGCCACCCCTCCCCCCCTCATATCCCCTTCCCAAATCAGCCGAGTCACCCCTATGCTGAGACTGCGTCATGTGTTGACCAGGCAGACAATTCTAATTATTGTTGAAGTGCAGCAACCCATGCGGCGCATAAATTACGAACGCAAAGCCGCGCTTAAGCCGCTTTCTGGCCCAAAGCACGTTCCCTAATTAGCTTAATTAAATATATATGCGAGAGTGTCTAAACAAAGGGCACACAGTAACGATTTACGCACTCAACAGAAAATATAAAAAGCTAAACAAACAAAAAAAAAGGAGCATTTTCAAATGCGTTTGCTGATAGTGCTTGACTAGAAGTTCGCCTCTAATCAGTTGGAATGTAATCTAAAATTCTACGGCGAATAATTTGGTGAATGAAACAAATGCTGGCAATCTGTACTTTTTGGGGGTTTTTTTTTGCTTAATAGTGAATAATTTATTTGGCTGCTTGTTATCCGAACTGAAGGATGTTTTGTGTGCCCATTACTTGCAAAATCACTTAGCGATACCCTATTTATTGCAGTAATTCCTTACAGGGTATACCAAGCAACTTCAAAGGCTGCATTTTGGACATTGTGTCGCCGCTGGTTTTAATTTTGCGTATAAGCAAACAATAGAGTAACGCCGTCTAGTCAACAATGGGAGACAACACAGCAGCGATAAGACAAGGTGCGGATTGCTGTCTAAAGGTACTTCCCATCCTATGCTAGTCCAGGCCAGCCCATCCTGACCCAGCCTAGCTACTGTTGACGTTGTGTTTTCTTGCTGTTGGCCTTAGGAAACAATAATGCCAAGTTTGCACAATGAGCAAGGCAAAAGGCAGAAAGAAAGTAGCAAAGAAAAAAAAAACAAAAAGAAACGCTGAACGTGAAAATGCTCGAGCAGTAAAAATTGTAAAGAAAATGGCGGCCGAAAGGAAAGAAGCGAAAATAGAAGTGGGCCAAGCGCTTGGCAGGCAGGAAGAAACGAACACACGACAACAACATTGTGGCAGTTGTAGAAATGTTGACTGTCGTCGATTGTGGCCAAGTGGCCAAGTGGGTGATGCCCTCGCCTCACCTCGCAGCGCCTCGCATCACATCGCTTCGTCCCGTTCTTTCCTGTCCATTTTGAAGAGTTTGCCTAGGGCCCAACCTCAGCTCTCAGACTGATGCTCGTTCATTTCTTTTGTCTGCGGCTGTCCCCGCTCTTTTTTCCAACAATTAGTTGAGTTTTATTTATTTTGCGTTAATTGGTAGCACTTTATCTTCTGCCCGAATGAATGAGCCACGTTATTTAAACAAAACGAGCGAGCGCACAAATCCTTCGAAGACCTTCTGGACATGGCTTGGTAATTACGTTGTTTCTAATTTTTTTTTTGGCAACGCCTACTGTCTAAACGCATATGTCCGTACCTTAATCCAATATATATATATATATCTACATATACACGTATATACGTATGTGGGGCAGGCATCTCATATTGCCGTTTAATGTTTGTTGCCTTTTTCTTTTTGCAACGCTTCCGAAATGCTATTCAAAAAAATTGCAAAAGGGCAAAAAGGGGGAAGGCGAAGAACGCTACAAAATAAGGGACCAAAAACTTTTAACTCCACATGTGTTCGCGTGTGTGTGTGTGTGTGTGTGTCTGTGTTGATGACGCTGACAATAACCATTGAATAATTTTATGACAATATGTGTCAGAGCGTGTCCCCGTCCATGTATCCTGGCCTCGTTGTTCGTGTGCCTGATGGTATTTTTTGACAGTTTAAATACATGCCCCCCTCCCCGCATACACACATTCGCACACATACACACCTTTTCAGGTAGGAAAAAACTGTTGACTTCAATTATGCAACGCCAGACAAAAGTCGGTAAACTATGAGGGGGCACAAAGCTCCGCCAGCAGCACCACCAACAGCAGGAGCAGATGCGTGTGGTGCTGTTTGTGGCGCCCGTAACTGGCACAACTTGTGCCATATTAGGCAGGTGGAAATTGGTCGGGATTATGACTGGCAGCCCGTATCAAAAAACCAAGACTAAAGTGAGCGGCACAAAGATAAGGAGAGATAGAGAGAGACAGAGAGAGAGAGAGAGAGATGGAGAGGGGATAATCGGAGTAACTGAAACGCCAAAAAGTAAGCAATGGGAACTGGACAAAACTCAAAACAAATTTTAAATTGGTTTGCTCGCAAAAAACAAACCGAACGGCTGCGGCGAGAAATATGAATGAAAAAAGAGCTGTTCACGCCCTCATACACAACGCACAACACACAAAGACACAAATACACACACAGATACAGGCGCAATACACAAGACACATACATATGCAAATGGTTTTACTGGCCCTTTGTTTTTTTCTTTCCCCCATTTTTCTGTGTGTATTGGTATTATTATGGAGCCATGCTGTGTAATATCTGTAAATTTCTTTTGTTATGGCCAACAACAGTTTTTCCCGAATTTCCTCTCTCCTTACCCAACCAAACCAGTTACAATATCTCCGCTGCCTCTCACGCTAACAGTGTTGACATTTGTTGGCATCATTCCGCACATTGTTGCCGCTGGTGTTTTTGTTTTGTTTGCTTTTTGCTGGCTCTTCTTCTTTACTTTTACTATATAATTTGTAGCATATGAATATATGAAAAACAAAGGCAACAAAAAATAGAAAGAAGTAAAGCACACACACACACATGCATACTCAACAAAAACGTAAACTCCTTCGTGATGGCCAAGTTCAAATTTATGCAGTGTTGGCCAATAAATTTGGCAATAAATTCAAAATAAAACTTTCATCTTGGTGGCCCAATTCGTTTGCCTTTTATTGCTGTTGTTGTTGTTGTGCTTGATTGTTGATTTTCAACAAAGTTTTACATGATCTAAAGAAATGAATTCATATTGTTGTAAATGTTTTTGTTTCAGCCATATACCTCTGTTTTATTATTTTTTCATCAACTTTTTGGTAAAGATCGTGTTTATATTCGGGCACGGAGTGTTGCTTGGTTTTGTTCAGTTTATTTTTTCTTTGCATATCCAGATAATTCAATATGACTTTGTTGTTGACTTATGCGGCATATATTTGTCATCTTTAAAACTTTTTATTTTTGGAAATAAATAATTCTTATAGATATATATATAGAGAAGATTAACACTATCAACAATTCAATAGATCAGATGAGATGGCTCTAGAAACTGATCCCACTCAAGTTTGCAATTGCTGCTCTCCTGCTTAAGCAATTCAATTTTAGAGCGACATTTTGTAGCAGAAAATTAGAACAATGGACCATCGTTTGCGAAAACCACAGAGGCCCATTAGAAATTCTGAATGGGAGGTCGTAAGCGTTTCTTGCCACAATGGCAATGAATGAATGCAATAATGCCAAGTCAAAGTTTAGTGCCTGAAAATCGATTTGCATGCGCTTTTTGCGTTTCCGTTTTTCACACTCACAGACACACACACACACACACACACACTGAGACACATGGATATATGTGTGAGGACTTAATTACACTTTTAAATAACCCATCTAACTGGAATTTGTGCGCAAAGTGCGGCAGTGTTGCGATTGCAATTGCCGTTGCTCCATTGCCAGACGTTTGTTGTTTTTGTTGCTTGCCGGTCGTAAAACCCCGAAAATGCACTCGAGTTAATTGCCATTGGCACGACTTTTGGCCAGCTTGCCGCCTTCATCGACTGCTGCTTCCACGGTTGTCGTTATTGCTGCTTTTGCTGCTGGTCCTGCTGCTGTTGCTGGATTTTATTGCCAGCCATTTTGAATACCATTTCGTGGTTTATTACTTTTGTGGCGGTCGGATTCTCAAGTAGAGCGCCAAGTGCATGGCATATACAAACGTGCACGGCACGGAGTGAATGCACTTTCGATGGCCGACGCGTCGCACCGTCTGAAATGTTGATTATGTATGTGTCTCTATATATATGTATTTATGGGGCAGCAACGACCACATAGCGGCCACCGCTGACGATTACGGCAGTTAGCCTCGGCCGTAACATGGATTATAGCTCCTTTTTGACAACCACAACAGCTGGCAGCGACAACACGCACAGCTGCACTGACAGAAATTACCAGTTTTAAACTAATCTACATTACATCAAGAAATTCCAGATATTTTCGACAGTTAGCCTGAATAAATATTTTGTAAAAAAGTACCTTAATAATCATTTAGATGATAACTCGACTGGTTAATGTATTTGTACATTAAGTTCTTGATTTAAAAAAGTAACTAGACATGTGTTAAAAACGTAACTTAAGTTGGTCCAAATCCCTCTTTCATTTAAGAATAGATCACGAATTATTTTTGGTATTTTTTTACAACATTTTTGCACGATATCTCTGAGTGTAGCACTTTGCAGTGCAGCAAGTTTCATTATTTAAGACCCAATCCTCGTTGTCGAGCCAGGCAACCAAGCTGGCTTTAAAAATCAATTAACCTTGATTGCGGGCCATATTCAATGAGCATTCGTTTTTTATGGATGTTAACGACCAGGCCAAGTCAGTGCTAAAGTTGTCTTTGTGCCCTTTGTCCTTGTCGTTGATATTTTTGAGCTGCCTTGGCTTTATTCTGCCTGCTCTTTCATTGATGACTGGCAATATTGAACATGACGCTTGCCAAAACTAAATGTTTTTTACTACAGCTACAGTCCTGTCATGCACCCAAATGCCAAATGTTAATTTTAATAATGCTGCTTGAATAAAATCCATAACAGTTGAATGTTGTAAATAAATAAAAAAACAATCCGATGAAAATCGCATTTTAAGGGTCAAAATTTGACGCACCCAAAAAAAACAAATCCCAGCTAGGCGAGGACCATAAAAAGGTAAAGAAAAAATGGGCTCATAAATGTTGCTAACTCTTGAAAAAATCCTCAGCTCAGCTGACCCAGACAACAAAGCAAATTTTAACATTATAATTTTTAATATTTTTGCCTTATGGCCATGTGGGGTTAGCTGGCAGAGCTTTTTGCTGTTGTTGTTGTTTTTATTATTGTTATTGTTGTTGTTGTTGTTTCTTGGTGTGAAGCTGTCAAATGCAGAGCACCCTAGACAGGGCTCTAGGTAAGGCTTTGGCGTGGTTCCGGACTGCAAGCTGTGACATCCTTACAAAATGTGCCAAACGAAATGAACACACACAGACACACACACACACACATATACACATACGAAGCACATATACACACCGACACAAACACACGTGGACACATACAAAAGGCTCGCCTACTGCCTTTCAATTTTGGCGTTTTATTTTTTTGGTCTCAGCTCTTCGGCTTTCGTTTCATTTCGTCTCTTTTTTTAACTTGAGTTGGCTTCGATTTCACGCAGTGCTGGCAATTTGATGCCAAGAACCCAATCCCTAATGCTCCAACCTACCCCACAAGAGCACCCGGCCCGTGTCGTAACCTTTGTGCCTGCTGCGGCTTGGCTTATTCGTTGTTGTTGTCGCTGCTGTTACTGTTGCTTGTTTACTGTCTTTTATTTATTTGGTTGTTGCTTTTTTTTTGCAACAGCAGCAGCAGTGAAGGGAAATCGAATTCGAATCACTTTCGGATATTTTGGTTATAAAGTCGGAAATTTTTGCGACATTATTGTTTTCGACATTTTCCTAGTTTTTGGCAAACATTTTTCTCTCGCATCCCTTTCTCTTTCTACCTCATTGTCACCCTCTTTTGCGCATTGTCTGTGCAGCACTGAAATTTATTGCTTCCAATTGAGTGCACGAAGCAGCAACAACAATAACAATAACAACGACAACAAGGCGAGCACCGGGGGCAAGCAGCAACAGCTCGTGAACAGTTCGCGTTTGTCCTTGATATACACGTGCGTTCATATCCTTGTGCTGGGTCCCTTGTGTTCCCTGTCTCCTGTCCATTTTAGGTTCTGCTACTGCTGCTGCTGCCGGCAAGCATATTGGAGAAGGAAGCACACATGTAAGCAAAATTGACAAGGCTAAAGGATATCGATGTCTGCTTATAATGTGCAACATATTAAACCTAAGCACACGCTCACAGC
The DNA here is from genome assembly GCA_035044025.1 of Drosophila paracracens. NCBI lineage: Eukaryota > Metazoa > Arthropoda > Insecta > Diptera > Drosophilidae > Drosophila > Drosophila paracracens. The sequence continues at coordinate 3,000,720 of JAWNMN010000435.1, read as the reverse complement.
CCTAGCTCTATAAATAACAGCAGCAGGAGCAGTAGCAACAGCAGCGGCAGCAAAACCGTCGTCCTGTCAACCCCTCGTCCCCGAAAATAATCAAAGTTGCCGCCAAAACAGTTTTCATTTTGGCTGCTATTATTTTGCTGCCCCCTAAACCAGAGCCGAGGCTGACTGCCGTTGATGTCCTTTGCCTTTGCTTTGGGCCCTGCGGCTAATATATGAGTTCATGTCGCACCGTTTGGCCTCGCCTCACTTTTATTTTGACCCAGTCTTTGCTACTGGCCTAGGCACATCAGTTCAGTGCCTCGCCTCTTACTCGACTCGGCTCGACTCGAGTTGAGTTGATATTGATGATGTTATTAAAATAATAAATTATTTCAAAATTATGAACTGGCGCCATTTCTCATGACGTGCAGAACAGTTGCCCACTTCCTGAGCATAAATCAAAAGCTAGTCACAACTTTTAGTGAGTGCCACTCGATGGGACAAGTTACTATAACTTTGCCCCACACTCAGACCAGATAGAAACCAAAAGACAAAACTAACCACACGGAGTTTATTTAAAATTGCTTTTAATCTTCTGCAGAGACTGGTATAATTTTGAAGTTCACAATTCGGACCCCATATTGCGACATCAACAATCGAATCAATTATAGTTCTAGTTATTTTCATCTGCAAAATGACCATGCAAACTAGTGAGCCTATATTGATGAAGCTTAACACAGATTCAAATTTTGCCACAGGCGGCAGAGTCGGAAATTTATTCCCATTCGGGTTGTTTCCCTACACTAAAATACTTGAAAGTAGGAAATAATTAAAATAAAATAGATTTCTGTTGCATAAAATGAAATGGGAACTTTTCTTATATATGAATAATTAAGTTAAACTAAATAATTAATCTTTAAATATGCGACATTGGTAACTGTCAATATTCTAAATATCTTTTGTTTTATTAATTTTATTGAGCTACTATCATCTGATATATATAACACCATCAGATTATTAGAAAAAAAATAGGCAATTGATTTTGAAAATCGAGTTAGTCACGATTGGAGTATTATGTAAAACACTGTTGGATGTCATGTTAGACTGTTAAGCCAACGACACCTGCTTTATTTATTCCCCTTCTTGTTTTGCATATTAAAGACTGGGTATTTCAAAGAATTTGCGCTCGGCACTTACCTGTAAAGTGGTTTGCCAGCACTCTCACGGAACCAGAGTACCATGTAGACACGATCGTCCTTTGCTTCCGGCTCAATGTCGCACGGCAAGGATGCGGTGCGTCCCAGCACGGCCTCCACAGCCACAGTAGAAACTGCAAAAAGAGTAACGATGGAAAGGGGATAAGTTAAAAGTCAATTATATGAGACATACACAAATGCAGGCAGCCGCTGACTGAGTGTAGTTTCAAATGTAACAACATCGCGACGTCTATTGACAAAGTCATTAACACAATATTAAATGGTTTGTTGTTTGCTGTTTTTGTAGTTGTTGTGTAGCTGCAATTACTTGACTCCTTCTTCGATTCCTTAAACATCAACAAATGTCAACAAAATGCTGCCTTTTAACTGTCACGCCAACAGCACGCAAGGCACTAAACAGAGAAGAGAAGAGAAGCCAAGCCAAAAACGAAACCAAACCACACGACAGCAAGCCAGTCACCGCTCCGGTACTCTTCTCTCCACCTCCAAGTGCCTCCAACTCTAGCATAGTGCCTGAGCACGCCTTCAACTTCCAATTCTGAAAGCCCACCACTCCCTGACCCAGGCCGCAATCGTTGCCATCGCTATCGTCGTAGTCGCATAATCACAACCAAGTACGTGAGTGGGAATATTAATGCTAAATTGACGACAACTACGATGACGTCGACAACGGCAACGACAACGACATTGAAATGATGATGATGGCAACGGAATTGCCGGCGATGAGCTCTTTTTGTGCTCTGGCTCCTGCTACTGTTCCTGTTCCTGCTCCAGCTTCAAGTCCATTCAACTGTCAGTCTGTCTGCCCGTCCGCTCAACCGCTGCCTAGCTGCGATTTCATGGCGGCCTCATCTTTTGCATTTAAACTGCCAATTGATGTCACTGCAAAAAGATATATACGCCAAGGACACCCGCCAGCAGACGGAGGCAGTGTCGTGATGCAAACTCCAAAGCCAATCCCGGTAAATGACAGTGTTTAAAGCGCGCCGCATTCCATCTGCCTGAGGTGATTGTTTAATGGTCTAACGAGGCTTTGCCCTGACCACAAACATTTTGCCACACCCTGCAGCTGCCTATTAAATATTTGTATACATGGAAATGCATATATACATATATATACAAATAAGCATCTGCAATATAATTGCAGTAGTTAGGTCGAACTCAAAGTAAGACCGCAAAGCATAATCTAAGTTTATGCTGGAATTGAAAAGCCTGCACCTAATTATTTATGTTTGGCGCGATGTTATTAATAATGTATTTCGCTTATAATTAAGTGTTCTTAATGACATTAAACACGCAGACAGTAAAGTGGTAATTGCAACTTATTTGTAGATATATTATGCTTTATTGCCTGATTTAGAAAACACGCTTCTGCTTATTTACTTTTGATTAAGGTGAACTTTGAGGTGGGTTCCTAACCCAACAAGAAAACGTGGTCTGACCAGAGTTCTTGAAATTTATTGACCCTTCTCATAAGATATGCGTACATCGATCAGGAAATTTATTTTTTCGGCTGTAAAATAACATGTATTCCGACGAATAATGTCCGAACTGTACGAACGTTTATGACTTCTTCTTCGACATACCTATTTTTAGCTTTCTGCCTCTTATTTACAACCAGTGACCGTAAATAACACTACCTATTTTTATTACCCATTAGTGGATTGCAATTTATTTACAGTACTAAAAAAAATGCGAGAAATCTGAAATTGCCGGCCCTCAACGACTGCTTTGGATATTGTGCGTAATTTGTATCAAAGCTTGAGCACTTGTTGATGTTGTACAGCGCTGTAATATAATGAATATAATCGTAATTATGTGTTATACCAAATTAGATTATCATTATTTACTTTCTTGTCCATATGACAAACATTAATATTATGTTTGCCTATTTAGAAGATAGTAACTGTTTACTTAATAGTAAAGCTTACAAGTAAATGGGTACTAAGCGGTAAATGTATTTCTGTCAAAATTATCCATTTAATATATTGAATTTAGTCGTTCAGCAGTTGTCAATTCTTGCAAGCTGATTGATGATTGACAGCGATTTAGGCTACGGTTACCGCTAGACAGTACACCTGACAGCTGTTTGATTCAAAGAAGCACACACACACCCACACACACACACACACTAACACACACACATAAGTAGAGAGATCCATCAAGCAGCACAAAGCTCATTAATATCCAAAAAGGGGCCCCGCAATGATGTTACGCGTAATTTAATTTTGGGACACCCGCCAGCAACAAATTCCTCACGCATAATTTCAGTTTGCACTCTTCTTTGTGTTGCGTACGTGTGTCTGCTTGTGTGTATGAGTATGTGTGTGTGTGTGTGTGTGTGTGTTGGGGGGGAATGGTAAAATTTTTGACATTTATTTAATATGCGCACGTTTTATAGAAAAGCAATTCCCAGTCGTGTAATTTATGGCACACTACAAAAATTTGCACATAAAAATGGCGACAGGAGAGATGAACAAAGAGAAAGAGAAAAAGAGAGAGAGAGAGACATAGACAGAGAAAGATTTACACGCTAACCAGCGGACAGAGCTAAATATATATATATATGTATATGTACATATGAATTTGGGCTCTTGCAAAACATTGTAGCAATTTTCGTTGCGTTTGTAATTCCCATGTAAGATGTCAAATTTCCATTGAGCTGAGCAGAGCAAGGAAGAGTAGACCAGACACTAACACATATACACACACACACATATACACACTCTAGGCATCTAGGCGTCTCTTGACGGCAGGGGCATCAGCAAATTGACATAATTTGTGACGTGCCCCGCCTCCCCTATTAAGCACACTTAGCAAAAAATATGGTCTACAAATTAAAATTTTGAAAATCGGCATTTTGTTTTGGAGTATGAACTTCTATAAAATATTAAAATATAATTTTCAATATATTGACAAAATAAAAAAGTTACTTACTAAGGAAATCGAACTAAAAATGTAAGGTGCAATTGACAGTTTACAATTTATGATAGCTCAATATAAGAAAGAAAAATGTATAAATAACTTCAAACACAAAAAAAAAGAGTTTATTTTTATCGTAGTGACGTTTGATGTCAGGACGATTAGTTACAATCAGAGCATATTTTTTTCAAGTGCATAGATGCTGCTCAGTTCGTCAGCAGCCGCGCTGTGCGCGCAAGCGTAAGTGTGTAATGAGTGATTTGCCCATGAGGCTCACATGGCAGAGATAGCGGGCGCCAATCGGCAGCAGCACCCCCCACGCACCTCCACCGCCGGTCCACCATAAGCAAACCCACTGACAGCACTTGGATTTTGGCCAAGTGAAGCGTGCTGCGGCTTAGTTGCCCAGCTGCTTGCTGCGGCGTCATTGGCATAGATTAGTCTCAGCGGTAGCTGGCAACAGTTGACAAATGTGTTCTAGTTTACAGCTGTGTTTTTGTGGCCAAATAACTATAACATGTACAAACAAGTTTAATTGAGCAGGCTTAATTTGTTGTGTTGTTTAACTAAATATTTGCAATATATTAAATTATTTTATTATTCATTCGTGTAATTCTCTTTGAAATATATACAATTTTTGTTTGTTTTAAATATTTACGACCAATTAGTAGCAACAATTATTTATGCTTAATTCGCAGTGTACCTGTTCAACAACTTTTAACTAGGGATAATTTATATATGTCTATTTTTATGTTATAAACTATTATACAAATTTTTGTCAAAAGCGATTTTCATGTCATAGTAGGAAATTTATTTGTACGAAACTTTAAAATAATCCCTACAAATATTCCTGATACAAATTTGCAATCAAATATACACGAAAGAAAATTAAAATTAACACTTTTAATGTGAAATAGTATTTGCCTTAAGTTAGTTTTCAGTATTTTCAATGTATATTATATTTTTGACTTTTGATTTTGTTTTAATATATGCAGAGAAATGAGCCCGTTTGAATAAGCCACAAAAGTAACAAGAATACCAAACTTTTTGAAAATGCAATGAATGTGAAATCGGAACTGCGAATGAAATCGGTAATTTTTGATTTAATTATTAAACGATATGAAAAAATGCCTCAAAATGCAAAATTGGAAATATGCACTTAAGTATAAAATATTCAAAACGCATATGCAATATTCATTATATGCAAATATCTTCGCTGGTTATAACTATAATAATACTGCATTTAATTTGATAGACACCATTTATGGTTGGAATTCATTTTCATATGGTATATGAGAACTTTTTAAAGCAACACAATTCTACACATTTCCCAGCAGACTGAAGACTTAAAACTTTCTAATCCTCCATATATGTGTACTTCCTTATTAAATGTGAGATATTAAAAGTTATTGCAAACTAGATGCTTGGGAAAACTTTCTAATTTTAGTATCTGCATTATTTTTTTTTTGTGCTGCTAAAGTGCTCTTTCCGTGCCGCGTTTTGCTGTCACATAAGTTTTCTATTACACAATGTCATTAAAAAAAAAAAAATGTCATTTCACATTTTAAGGAGCAGTGTACGGGGCAGATACAAATTTCATTTGCACGCCTTGGCGGCTGGGCGTTGCCGTGCGAGCTCTGTTGTTGTTGTTGTTGCTGTTATTTAGCTTAATTTTTTTTCTTGTGTTGCATAAAACTGCCAACAGCTCGGCAACACATACTTAACCCATACATACACGCATAGAAAAACACTGTGAGTGGAGGCAGCTGGGTTATGCACATAGTATTTATATTTATATAAGTCGTCTTTATATAAGCGAAAGAAGCTGTGAAACTTATGCAAATTGCATTTCAGTGTCTGCGCAAAAGCAAACTCGACTCGACTCAAAACACGCACACACACACACACACAGCAGAGTAACAGCGGTGGGGCAGGCAGCGCCTAAAAGTATGCAATGCTTACGGGCTGCGTTGCAAAAAGTGGTAGAAAATGCGCATAATGAAATCCAATGCTATGGCTACGTCAGCTTCTTGGCTTGGCTTACTTGACTGTGTTTGGACTAGGATAGTTGTGCCTGTGCTGCTGCTGCTGCTGCTGCTACTGCTGCTTGCCACTTTCACGTTCCACTTTCCGAGCTGCTGCTGCTGCTGCTTATACATCTTCTTCTTCTTCATCTTCTTCTGCTTATTCTTCTGCATTCTTTTGTTGCTGTTGAGCGCGCCAAAGTTGTTCTACTCATTGCACGCCACGGCCACAGGAATGGCAACGACTACTAGTACGAGTACGATGCGTCCTCTGAGCATGGTAATTTTCACATGGGCACAACAAAAGTTTACCCGTGTGTATTTATACATGTATGTGTGTGTGTGTGTGTGTGTGTTTGCGTATGCTTAACAGTAGACACTTGTAAAAATAGTGTGTGCGACTATATAGCAGCCACTGTCGCCGACCCTGGCCAACGGCAAAGCAGGTCACGTGTGGCATAAGCGAAACGTTGCACCAGTGCTCCTGCTGCTGCTGCTGCTTGTTTTGCTTGTTTTGTCTTTGGCGTTAAGAATTTCTTTAAATAAATATATAAGCATTCATATATGTAAAACTGCTGCTTAAAACTTGTCTCTGTATACATCTGTCTCTCTCTCGTTATACCCTGTAAGCAATACAAACTGTTAAAAATGGGCATGTTAGGCCAATGTTTGAAAAACTCAAAGGAAATCATGTTCAAATATAGGTTTTCGTAAAGATCCAGCTTAGCTTTAAATATCATTATCTATGACTTGTAATGGGTAAGCTTTTGGTTAAAGTGTATTTGATTGCCAAGCTTGCTCAACTGTGGCACACTCTGGCTCGTTCCACATGAATGCAGGTGTGTGAGTATGTGCCTGTGTGTATAATTGAGATGAAAGGTAATGACTCGCATAGCATACTTTGAGCGCCCAAATCGCGGCCCAACAATGCGCCAGACAATTCCAAAGCACACACACACATATAAATATATATATATATATGTATATACACCTGTACCTCTGCATTGTGTCTAGGTGTGCGGGTGTGTGCTTGTTTGAAAGTGAATGGCATCAAGAAAGCAGTGGCGCTGTTGTTGCCTCTAAGTGGCACAAGGTAAAGTCGACTACAGCAGGTTTGGGCGTTTGCCGCGGCTGCCAAGTTTGTGCGTTAGTGTTCTTTGTGTGGGTGTGTATGTATGTGTTTATGTGTGTGTACGTATGTGTGCACTATTTGCACTAATTTAGTTGAAAACAAACAAAGTCCTTTGTTCAATTTTCGTCTTTAGATTGAAGTACCCACGGTAAGAGAGAAAACGAGAGCGAACTAAAGGGTGGATAAAGGAAAACTAAGAATGGAAAATAGAGAAACTTAGCCGGCGGCTAAGCAGCTACTGCTTGGCGCAATAGCTATACCAACAGCAGCAACAACAAAATAATTACAGCAACAGCAACAGCAAAAAGCAACGACTGCCGTTGGCAAATGTTAACCCATTTTTGGGCTACTCACTCTAAGTAATTAGCCAAGTACATTTTCAGCTTATAAATTTTGCATAAGCTGCAATTAGGAGCAACTTCTTGCATTTCTTCAACATTTTTGTTGTCTCTGTTGTTGTTATAGTTGTTATCTCACGTGCGCACAATTAAGGCCAAATGTCGATACTTGTGCTCAGTTTTGTTGTGCAGCCTTAAGTTGGCTGACAAGCAAGAGTCAACAAATTCAAATTCAATTGCCGCATAACAAATAATATGCCAGGGCACGACAAAATAAGAAGCCCGACTGACTGACAGTCATAAAGTCATAAGCGACTCAGCGAGCGATAAAACAACAAACGTAAACACAGTAACAAAATACCTAATAACAAATACGTCAAAATGAATCGAAATAAATATAAAAATGCAAAAGTAACTGGCAGGCCAAATAAAAAACATGCTCGTTGCTTACAATTCTAATTGACCTTCAGATGGGCGATTGGTGCCATTGCCCAAGGAAACAAGGGTAATAAGGGGCGGGTTTATTGATTTGTCTTACTGTCGTAACAATCGATTCTTAAACGGCTCAAGTAGCTGCCTTAAAGCCAAATTATTTATTGCCTGCACTCTAATACAATTACTGATGCCAATCGACGTTATGCTTGTGAAGGAATAATATTACAACAAAATTTAACAACTTAAATTTTTTGGGGGGGAAATTTGATTTTTCTCATAGTTACAACTTTCAAGAGGACCACTTTGAAGAAAACAAAAAAACTGTTTTAAATGCTCAAGCGAAAAAACAGAGCGAGGCACAAAAAAAGCTTCACAGAGGGAGTCTCAAATAGCGCCGGCCTCAGTCCGGGGTCTGACATGCGAGCTGCAGGTAGTGACTTTTGTGCTGATGGTCTCAAATGCTTCACACAATGCACAAAGGTTAGAAATCTTGATATGTGTGTGTGTGTGTGTGTTTGTACTTTGATGCCTGTCTTGCACCTTTGCACAGAAATTACATCAATTACAGCGACTTGTCTTCAACTAAGCTGACCGAAAAAGTAAGAATAACGAGCCGAGCAACGAGACCTTGCGGCTGTCTAACAATACCCATTCACACACGTTTCGATGGGGATGGCTGGATGGGGGCGGTGGGTGGTGGCTTCTGGTCTGGCATTTTCGTTTGGGGTTGGCAGTTTGGTTGGATGGTTGGTTCCATGCACATTTGAGAACATTTGACCTGAAGTGCATTGGTCATCACGTGTGGCCATGAGTCTGCATTTGAGTGCACTTTGGTCAGCAATTATTTTACGTTGAGGTCACATTAGAGGGGTCGACACCAGTGTGGCCAGCTCAGTTGCCAAAGCCAAGGCACGTTTCGAGGGATGCTCGAAATTATAAATAGCCTGAATAACACCCACTGTGCACCTAAAATTGGCTGTTTATCTCACACATGTATTTTCAAGACACTGTGTCTCGTGTAGCTAAAAGTAAGGCAGAATAATTGAAGTCACAAATATTTTGGCTTCTAATTTATGTGTAAAAGATGTTATTAATTTCATAATAAGGTATAATAACTATATAGTAATTCTACGTTCTTGGAAATGTATTTTATAATGTTTTATTCTGTTTGACAACATCTGTAAAATTGATGTGGCTGATGATATTAATATGTCTTCGCTTGAAATGATTATCTATTCAAATTAAAGCGATTCAAAGTGAATGAGGATAATTTATTTATGGTTTGAATAAATTATTCATGAGAATTGGCCAATTAAGTTTCTTGACACACATTTAGTGTTAAGTGATTTAATTTATGCGAATTTATTCGCTATCCTTTTCAAGTCACACTGTCTAAATAACCCTTAGCAGAAACGATGTCTTGGTGGACACTGTACTCGTACTAAGTAATAAAAGTTGTGCATAAAAATAAAACCCTTACATTTTTGATTATAATAATTTTAAATTCCTTCTATTCCTCTTTGTGATATTTTATAAGCACAGCTTTAATATAAATAACTTGCTTATCAAGCTAAATTTTATTTGGTGTTTATTTTTTTTTTTATAGATTTTTTGACATAATATCCTTGGCTGACTTGTGCTCGAGCGACCCTCGCAGCAAAAAACTGAACAACTGACAGTGGAAGCAGTGAAGACATAGAGTGCGAGAGAGCTTGCCCAGAGCTGCCATGCTGCCTAATGGTAGTTTTGTACACATGGGATCGAAGAGAAAAGAGTTTTGGAGCTAGAAGTTAGACACAAAGCCCGTTAGCCCAGAGTCAACAGTCCACAGTCCACAGTTGGCAGTTCGTAGTTCGGCAGTTTGGAGACCATCCCGCCCGTGGCATATTGAAGTGCAGTTCGACGCAAGCATTTTGCAGCCGCATTGTCATGTCAACCGATAAATTCACACATATGTGTGTGCGCGAGCATACACCAGCAAACAATTGACACCTACGGCAATCCATTTTTTTGGTCACGTTCAAAAAGCAAGTTGGAGTTGCCATCTGCAGCTGTTCCACTACAGAATGCAGTATCAAGTCCAGACTTTCAAGTTTGGACTTCAATGTGCAGTGAACCATTTCGTTATGGTCGCTGACAATCAGGCAGGCAGGCAGGCAGCCAGGCAGGTAACGCATGAATTGCATAAGCTGCGTTTCCGCTGCTCAATTCAGTCGGTTGAGCGTCTATCAACTGAGCGTTTCTTTCTGCTTCGGGGCATGCAACGTGGCGTGCGATTGCCCCTATTGAAGTGACAGCTTAACTCATTTCGTTAGCGGCTTAATATTATGCAATATATATAAATGCAGGTATTTATTAAAGCCGTTTACTCTGCAATTAAAATTGTGTTACAAGGGAAAACACACTTGTGCTTTTTTGAAAAACTTTCTGTAATAAATTTAACATTTATGTGGCGCAATATTGCATCAGTGACTTTTCTACAATTTTAAACTACCCGCGGAAAAAAATCAGTTAAGAACGTTTTCTGCAAATATGTATTTAAATATGTACTCTAGAAAGTAGAAATAATGTTGTATATATTTATATAGGTTTGGCTGCTTGTATTACTATGGTTTTCTGTAAATGTAGGCAGACTTAAAATTTTGAGTATAAGCTATCAAGATCAGATCAATTATTTAAGTCTAATTTAGCAACAGAACTATAATATATTTAACAGCTGTGTTCAGGGTATATCGTAGTTGGGCTCACTCGACTAAATCATTCCTAGTGGTTTTTTCCAGCATATGTGGCAAAAAACTGAAAGCTCAGCTTGCCATCATGTTCATTAAATCAATGAGAGGACAATTTTAATTTTTTTTCGCAGCAGCCACAAAACGCACCACATTCACACCACAATACGGTGGATTACAATGTGTGCAAAACGACCGCATGCAGTGTGGCCAAATAAAAAACTATTGCATACTTATGTGCGCTTCAAAGTTTTGGCTGCAAAAATGTCTATGAGCAAACATTTTGGCAAAGATTTTCGCAAAGTGCTGCGATTTGTAGACAGTTAGACAAGGCCAAAGTTTTCACCAAAATCTGTGTGTGCACGTTTGTGTGTGTGTACATGTGTGTGAGTGTGTGGATGCACTGGAATTTGCAATTATTGCCGCTTAGCACAAGATTCTTAGAATATTTGCGTACCCGCCATAAGAGAAGCAACTTGCCAAAACTTTAGTCATGAATTTGAAGATCAACACATATGCATGCACACACACTTTTGCAAATACACACAACCACACACACACTGCCATACAGACCGCATTCGCATTGACAAAAATGAATTTTAATAAACTTAGCCAAATATTTGCATATTGCACTGGCGCTAAAAACTCTCATTGACAAACTTTTAGCCTCTCACAAACAATAAACCAATTCGGTTTTATGCATTGCGATTCGCTGGTATTTGTCGATTGAAATTCGGAAAGTGGGCAACTTTCTGATGCGGGTCATACGCAAATTAGCTTTGACTTTTAAGCTAAAGTTAGAAGCTAATATTATGTATACGACACGTTTCGCAAACATTGACTGTTTGCATTCTGGCTCTCCACACTCCCCGCACGCTCTAGGCACATAACGCTTTAAACTTTCTTAGCCAAATCAATTTGCATGCCCACGTAGCCTGTCGTAATAACTTTAAACTGTTTTAAAACACAGCGGGAAAAATTTCATTACCACCTTTGGCATTGGTGGGCCGGGGTATGTGGGGAGACCCGTTGGCGGGCAACCTTTTTGATTATTTTGCGCCGCTTTCAAAGTAAATATTTGAGAAGAAATAACAACAGCAGCAACAACGACAACAACAACAACAACAACAACAGCAAATTCGTCGTCTTAGACGTCGGTATTGCGCTGAAGCACTTAAAACCTAATTAAATTTGCATTACAATTTTTTTTTTGTTTGCTGTATTCTGTCGCTGTTTGCCTTTGCTTCTAATTTTGTTTTGAAAACAGCCACGAGCGCCCGCTAAGGGCATTACTTTGAAGCAACAGCCCGAACCAGACCCTGGACACTCAACTGAACTGATTGACAATCAGGGCGCCTGCCTGGTCATCTATTCAAGCTGGCAAACAGCAAAAGAGCAACAGAATAAATCTTCAATTGTCCGCGCATTTTTCAAGTAACTTGTATATTATAACTCTAATATTTTTTCTAAGCAAATGAATACTTTGATGTTTCTGCCAAGGTGAGCGAGGTATATTTATACTATAAACGGATATAAGTCCCTATGGAATACAAATATACAATAAAGAATACAAATTATTATTATGTATAAATAAATAAGTGAAAAGCTTTGTTAAAGTATGGAAGAGAAATTATTGAACATTGAACATATTGAACATGAATATCTATTTTTAATAACAATCTTGCTGTCATGTAGGATAATTAAATAAAATATACCAGAATTTAAATATATGTAATGTGATGCATGCTATAAATTCTTTAAGTGAACTTAAAAAGACACTTTACATTGTTGACTAGTATATTTATTTATCTTAAACACCAGCCACTAAAACTGTAGCTCTGCTAATAATGATTTCTATTTTGGCAAATGTTCTAGCAAATAGCGAGTAAAAAAATAACAAATAACTAGTAAGAAGTAAGTTTTACGACTTCGACGCATGGGTAGAGAGGGTGTGGCAATGAGAAGGTAAACTGCTGGAGCGATATCGAACCATTTCCAAATTAGGATTTAAGACTTTATGTTGGCGTCATTGATTATGCGAGAGATGTGAAGTGAATGGACTGCATTTCATAAGATCCTTTCGACTTATGGAATGAGCGTAAAAGTGGAACATCTTGATGTGGTTTTACCTGCAGCATGAGCAACCTAATTTGCGTTTGCCCTTAGAGCTAACTAGAAGTCTTTTAATAGATGGATAGCTATCTCTCCAACTGCACCCTTTGTTCTCATCTCATTTAGAGGACTTTTCATACAGATTATTTGTAATTTTTGCATTACATAATTGCGAACATTTCGCAATGTTGGAGTTACCAGCTGCCGTTATGACATTAAAGTCGCACCATAAACCCGTAGAATATTGGCCATTATGACTGAGTGGTAGAAGGGTTGACCTTAATATCGATCAAGCCTTTTGCCACAATAACATGAAAATCATTTAAAAGGCATTAAAATTTATTCGAGTGCTCGTTAAAATGTCAGTCGCGCAAACAATAACCAATAAAAAGTGCGTGCAAGGCAAAAAAAGAAAAAATCCGGAAAGAAAGAAAAACAGGAAGAAAATAAAAGGAATTTTTTTTTTATTATGTAAATGCTTAAGAAAACACGTGTATCACAATACAAAAGCTTGAAGCCAATGTTTAAGGACGCAAGGCAGAGGGTGGAACCAAGCGGCGTCTACGTAATATATATACGTATATACATATATACGTATAAGTTTGTGGTGGTGGGATCAGCAGCAGGCAAGTTGGAAGGCTGTAAGGTTGCCAGGCGGACAGACAGACAATTGGCCAAAATTGCAAGCGGCAATAAAGCAAAACTCCCACGATTTATTTCTTCAGCAAGTTGGCCAAGTGAGCAGCACGGCCAACAAGCAAAGAGGCGATGCCAACGATGCCGTCTGCTATTTCACGCCATGCTCCGGCCGTAGTTTCATTTGTTTTCCACAAGTCCACTACGGAGTGCTGAGTGTGCTGCACAAGCAGTCCATATGTTGCGTGCAAATCACGCTGCTGCCGTTCACTTCTGGCTCTGCTCAGCTGCCTGGGCTGGCAAGCTATCAAAGAAAGTGTTCGTTGTCTTAGCCAAGATGCCGTCGTCGTCGTCGTCGTCAGCGTCGTCTTCGTCTTCGTTGCCAACAGGAAGTTTGCGAAACCAAAAACGGAAGCGCCAGTATTTATTATAAAAATGCTTATAGCCCAGGCAGCCAAAAGGCATATTACGTTAAAAGTGCACAGCACACACACACACCATGATGTTGTCTTTATATGAATGTACACTTGAAGAAAAGGCTTATATTTAAGCAAAGCTGGAAGAAAGTTAAAATTACTTCAAGTAATCAAGTATTTTCTTTTCTATATGGACATGTTTTAAGAATGCAACATTTAAAACTCTAAATAAGGCAGTCTTTCGGGTTTGCAGTACACGTTGTCTAATCTAGGGTCATCTTGTGACACCAACGTTCACCTTTGTTCTGAGTACAAAAATTTCTGAGTGTATGTTTGCAGCCCGTGGCAAAAGTTGGTAGCAAATTGTGCGGTCCAACGGTAAAGCGAGCAGCTCTTAATTGCACATTTATTTAGGTTCGCCACTCTGGCTTCCGTCTCGTTGTCTGCTGCTTAGTAGTTTATCATTTGCTGTGCTTAAATAACCCGCACACACACACACACACACATTTACTTGGACACACACAAGCTTGGTACAGCTTCACTCTTCATATGACTCCCAAGTTCCCTCTTACTGTTACATAAAACTTTATTTTTTCTGCTGTTGCTGCTGTTGCTGCTGCTACTGCCTTGCGGCCTGGAAAAAGTTTTCGGCTCTTGACGCAAAACGGAAATCTGTATATTAAATGACTAATTATAGACATTTTATTACCTTGAGCAAGATAAATGGCCACACTGTGCAGCGCACGAGTGCGATAGTGTATGTCTGTATAGGTGTATGTAGCTGGCAGTTCTAGTTACTTAAGTGCCGCATGCCACACACCCAAAACAACGAGTAGCAACTGACTTGCAACATTTTCAATTAAAAAACATATCTTTTGCTGTTGCCGTCTAACCTTGGTACATTTTGTGTGGCATGCTGCAAATGAAAATGCAAAATGGAAAATCCACAAAATTAAAATGACAAAAGCGAGCGATTCACTTTAAAAATGCATTTCCATAGAGGCGGCAACAGTAACGGCAACTGCAACAATAACAACACGAGCAGCGGGAAAGCGGAATCCTTGGCGGCGTCGGCGCCTGCAATTTCCCCGTTACGTTTCGTTTCATTTCAGTTAGTGCCAGCTGCTCCCGTTGCCATTGCCTTTTGTGTAATATGCTGGCTGGCTGGTTGGTTGCACCTCACCTCTCCGCCCACTCCAGCCCACAGCATCCCTTTCTTCCTCATGTGTGTCCTTTCAAATGGCGAAGACCCTCAACGCCACCCCTTTCGTTGACAGCATGAAAATTTTTGCGAATGTAGCAAATGAATTTTTTTGCACCCGCTCCTTTTTGCCAATCTTTCCTAGGCACTGCCTCCAGTTGTTGCTGTTGTTTTTGTTGTTATTGTTGTTGTTGTAGTTACTGTCGGTGTTCCTGTTGTTGTCGAGCGCCCTTTCAGTGCATTTAGTGGCATCATGAGATGCTATTGCAATTTCCTTGGTTGTCGCACATAC
Organism: Drosophila paracracens; assembly: GCA_035044025.1. Classification (NCBI taxonomy): domain Eukaryota; kingdom Metazoa; phylum Arthropoda; class Insecta; order Diptera; family Drosophilidae; genus Drosophila; species Drosophila paracracens. The sequence continues at coordinate 2,985,287 of JAWNMN010000435.1, read as the reverse complement.
TAATTCGCACAGAGGCAGCCAACCGCAAGCCATCACCTACCCTTACCCCCCACATTGGAACGGGACTTATTTTGTGGGATGGCGTTGGCAGAACAACAAGAGATGGCGCCAAAGCAAAGTGGGCGACCTCAAATGCTTTGCATAAGCGGAAAGTAATAATTTAACGCAAAATTTCCTTTTGCTGTTTGGTGCTGCTGTTGCTGTTGCTGCTGCCGAAGCTGAAGCTGAAGCTGCGACTGGCTTCTACTGCTTTTTCTTACACTTCAATTGGCCCCTATTCCCATGTGTGTGTGTTTGTGTGTATGAATGTGGGCGCCTGAGCGTGTAACTGCTGCCGACGCTGCTATTCCGCAAATTGAACTTTTAACTGTAGCACGAGCTTCCCGAAGCATCCGGTGGCAGCTGCGTGTGGTAGCAACAACTGCTTCTATTGCTGCTGCCACTGAGCAACTGCTGCTGATGCTGTTGCTGCTCAGGAAATGACAACATGACCTTCGGGCGTTGTGCGCTTTAAATTTGTTTAGCATCTTCCGCTTATGACTTGGCAATAGCCTGCAGATAAACATCCCAGAAATTGTCATAGTCCAACTTTTCCACTTATTATTCTTGACTGCGCACAATCGATAACTTCTTGCCTTTAATGCCGAGAGGCGATAATATACCAGTTTTGGTTTTATGCCACTACTTTACTACTGTTGCCACACGAAGCAAGAAGATAGAAAATTAGGTAAGAACTTTCACAAAATCAGACCTGTGATAAATTCGAATATTAGGAATGTATTTTGCAAACAAAGAATTAAGTAATGTGAAAAATTATAAATGAATACTAATTTTATATTAGTTACGGTCCTTAAGCATATGAAGCTATTTTTTTTTTAATTTTTCATAATATTTTCTTTTATAAAGAACACTAAATTAGCTTGAATCAAGACGTGAACTTAATTGTTTTTCTCTTATTTTACACACAGTAGGGGACTGTTGCCTGTTGTGCTTGAATTTCGATATTAAATTTTCTCAAAGTGCTCTATTGCAAATATGTATGTAAATCCACACAAAATGCAATAACACGTGCTCACAGTTTTTGTGCGTTGCGCTCTTCTTTGCTCCATTGTGTGGCAAACAGTTTGCTTTTTTTTTTTTTTTTTTTGTGCCTTCAGACGTGTGTTTACACTTCAGATGAATGGGGTATCACAGTTGGTATGTGTGGGGCGTTGTGAAAAAGGGAACTTGAGTTATATATGCGAGCAATTTCTTATTAAACTTGCCAAATTTCAGGTACACCCTCTTTATTTTTCCAGCAGTTTTTCACAAGTTTTAATAGATTAACATAAGTAGTTTTCTTTGTTTTTGCCGCACCGCAGTATTCCCTGTAGTTTGAGAAAACTTCTACGTCACTGTCAAATGCAAATTTCGTTTTCATGCGGAAAGCACAGAAAAAAAAGCGACGAAAAACAAAACAACAACAACAACAGCGGGAATGCTTAGCACCAAAAGGAACTCCCAAGAAGATTTCAACATGTCCAAACATTCTAAACATGCAAATTTTCCAGTCTGTTGCTGTTTTTTCTCTCTCTTTCTCTTTTCTTCTTTATTTTTCTTTATAAGTAGAAGCAAGTGTAAGGACAGAGATAGAAAGAAGCAGAGAGAGAAAGAGATTCAGTGATAGGGAGAGTAAAATGGAAAAAATAGCAAACCCGGCAACCGGAAAAACGGAAGCAGCGTGCGTGCGTGCGTGCGTGACACAACTGAAGCGCCTAACGCAGCAATCCCAGTTTGAGGGCGGGATCGGGGGCGTGGGCGTGGGCTGTGTGTCCGGAGACCGGAGTCCGAGCTTGTAGCGGTCGCTTATCTCTCTTGCCTACTCTCGAAATCGGGCCCCGAGGAATCGTTAGCCTGCCATTTTTGGGCAGAGTGGTTCGGTGAGCTAACAATGCAAAACAACAGGCGCAATTGTAGGAGCAGCTGAAAAGGCAAACAATGAACTAAAGACAAAAACCAAAACAAACACCAAGTGCCAGTATGACGTATGCTTGATACTCTTAACATATATGAAAATGTTACCTTCGCAAAATAATCATTTTTTTCCATTTTTTTATACCTTTCTTAAACTAAACAATCTTTCAATAAAATTTATGCTCACATCTCTTAACTCCACACTTTTCAACCAAGCATGCGTTACATATTCGTACCAGAATTACAATACCCTTACCCGAAATAGTAAGAAATGCTTTCAACTAAACGTTGGCAAGGACAACTTCGTTGGTATGGAACAACGCACAGAAGTGATTTGGCGATTGATTTTGTTCTGCTCCTGATTTGCCTCCTCTGATATAGAAGAACCCGGAGAAAGAGAAGAGCTGAGAGAAAAAAGAGCATTGCCCGCAGCCGGCGACAAGTGCATAAAAACCCATAACAAAATGGCAGTTGAGGGCCATGTGTACACTGAGCCGGAGAGAGGGGGCTGCAGTGCGCTGGGGCGTCAGGGGGTCGCCGTAAAATTGTTTGGAAAATTGATTTTTCTTACATTTAACTGAGCATTCGATTGCTTATTTTGCTAGCGTCGTGGAGCACAAAAAAAGAAGTGCAAACAAAAATAAAATAGCCAAAAAATGGGGAAACAAAAGAATCAAGAGACGAAGAATATTGAGCGAAGCCAAGGAGCAGCGCAGAAAAATGAAGTGAAGTGGAAATATTAAATTATTTATGTAGTTGCATTGCGTTATGTGCTTCCGCATCTCTGTTCTTTTATTGGTTGCTGTTCTATCGCTGTTTGCTAATTTCTTTGATTGTTTTCCCAGTTACCTCCTCCAAACCGCCAAGCATCTCTTTTTCTCCTCTTATCTTGGTGCTCTTTCGCCTTGTTTGCTTCTTTTGTTTACCAAGGCGCTATTTACACAACGCTCCCAAAGACAAAGGCCAATGTCTCGGGGCACTTGAAAATTGACTCAAATATTTGGGAGTAGTTAAATTAAAGCACGTACTTACACACACCCCCCTCCCCCGCTCACACACAAGCAACTTTTTTTATAAAAATGTACATTTATGTGCGAGCGAAGAACAGATTTTGGTCGTTGTGGATACCTGAGGTTATTTTGGCCAACTTGATATCTCTCATTCTTCATGATGTATTCATAACGAGCAACTCAATTAATTAACTAAAAGTAATACGGTCTGAGTCTAGGTCCAGAACCTTGTCGCTTTTGTGATACTTACCACACAAACAAACAAAATACCATAATGCTAATTATTTCACTTTACATTCGAGTGGAGCATGACAGTCGTACAACCCCTCACTAGGTGAGGGTGCTCGTTTCAATTACAAGTGAAACAAGAGCGCTGTTAAGGAGGGGTTGCAGCGTTCCCTTCATTTTTGTTTTGGGCAATGTGTTGCCACAGCAAAATTATTAATTTTCAAAAGACAATCATGTTCAGTCATGTTCATTGCTTGTCGCACATTACATTTGAAGGTGCTCTTGCGAAAGTATGGCAAGCATCCAATATTTTTATATTGTTAAAAAAATTTACAAATGTCGCTATTTTGCTTGAAAACAGAGATTGATATAAATTGACGATGGCAGAAAGCTAGCCCATCAGAAAGAACTCGTTTTATGTTGAGTGAACGAAAGTATCGATTTTTTAGGCACCATTTTAAAACAGGTTGCGCTTAAAACCAACCAAAAAAAAAAAACTCGTTTCGATTTCATGTGCTTATCTCGTCCTTAATTTTTGATTGAAAGTGTATTTGTATTTGCATTTTCCTTATACAGATTAATTGTTTATTTTATTAATTTTTTTAAATTAATATTACTGCAATTTTTGTTCCAGTCTGTGTACAATCTTTAATGAAAACTATAGCGTTGTGCTGCATGTTAACCTTTTGTTTTGCGTGACCTTTACTACCGTGTTGTTGTTATTAGACACCATTGGCAATTTTCCTTTGAACATTTATTAACATCGCCGCTGATAAATATTTAACGGTCTGCAAAGGCAAACCGCACAACTTATTAAGGTCTCCAGAATTTGGCCCCATGCTGAATGACACTTTTTCAACAAGCTCGTTGACTCGTTGTTAGTGTAATTATTTGGCGTTGCTGGTGTTGCTGGTGTTGTTGCTGTTGTTTTGTTTTTAGCAACATTATTAATTTTAATAGAAAACTTTACAGGCTCTGCCGACTCACAGCCCCGCTGCCTAGTCTAGGGTCCAAAATTAATGAGGGTTGTCCACTTGGCGCTTGTTGAATTTGTAATTTGTCGCTGCCCGGTTCCCATAGGAATACAGCTAGATGGGGACACTTTGTCGAGCTGTTGCAAATGTTGCCAAGAGAGATAAGCGTCAGCCCAGTGCAACAACAAAGTGTAAGCGTTGTAATTATTTGGTGATTTTTCAAAGCCCCCATCTTCCATTCCCTAACGCCTGCGGGCATGTTGGTTAGAGACAAAGGCTTGGCCATATCGCGGCACTAAACTTAATTTAATAGGCACTTGGCAGCAGTCGCTGGCTCATTTTTAAAGGCCACACGGAGCACTCCAGCCAAGTGGCTGGCTGCTTGCCTGTCAAGCAAATGGGTGCACAGGATATGTACACCCATAAATAAGCTCAGATAACTAATGTAAACATCGGCGGTCTCGTAGAGTCTGCATTTGCATTTGGGCGCGAGAAATTGCCGCAATAAATTCCGCCGTAAAAATATATCGACATGTTCTTAGGGGAGAGAAGAGTAGAGAAGTGTGTGGGCATCACAGGTACTCTTAGCCGTCATCAAAGTGACACGAAAGCGCATTAAAGCGAAGTGCATACAATTACAAAGATTGGATGAAATCTGCCACAGAGTCGGGCAAGTGAAATAAATGTGAAAACTTCAAAAAGCGCTCAAGGTAAATGCCAAAGCCAATGCGCGAAGGCCAATATAAATTTTCAATAGCCTTGGCCACAACCCAAATACACTCGTCAAAAAAATGTGAGACAATGACAACGCAAACTCCACAAATAAATTTCATTGAAGTTGAAAATTTATTTTATCTTTACACATCCAATTTGTATATATGTATAGAAGACATTTTGGAATTGTTTAAGAATTCACAGGCGAGTTGCCTTCGGCGAGTTTCTAAATTCTAGTTAACAAATATTTTTGTGAGTGTATACTTCGTCGACCTCACCCCATAAGCTGTTAACGCTACCGAGCTCTATGGTTTTTGAGGTTAGAGCGAGCTGCTCTGTTTGATTTTATTACACTGACAAATGGCGTGGCGCATTTAAGCCAACCCCTTTTAAGGGTGCCGTGGGAGGGTGTGGGTGGGTGAAGGGGAATGCAGGTATGTGTATTCAAAGCCATTGGCAATGGTGGAGTAAAAATTTGAATTTCGGCTTACCAAACAGCCAAACATATGCGCCATTTGGCGCCTCTGTAGCTTATGTCGCATACTTTTGGGCTTAGCGTGTAAGGCGCATAAATCTTGCACTGTCTTCTTCCGCAACCCCCAGCTCCAAGCTCGCAGCCCCCATCCTCCAGTCTCCCCAGTCACCCAGTTTCACAGCGACATGACATCGGTGCCGCAGTCCAACCAACAAGCCGCACACAAACGCGCTGTAAATCCATTTATTAGCTTTGTTAAAATTGAATAAAGCGCAGCTTGCGCATACCTAGACACAATTGATTTTTCTTCAAGGACTTCAAGGTTATGCTGATTCTCAGTTTAAAGTGTGCCCACGCACTTTGTGACTTCGTTGGGGCTGTTTAATTTGGCGCAAGACAAAGGCGGAACGATGCCCGCTCCGTGTGGGGCATGCATCAAATTTTAAACAGCAATCTACTTGGCGAATGTACTTAAAGGCGCACCACGCTCTCGAGATTACGCTTTATGTTACGTGATAACGCATAACGCGTAACCTTTTCACAGATAATCTCCTTAAGCAGCGACAGCGCCTACGCCAAGGACAAACACAGAAAAATTGCCACCCCCCATAATTCACCTATTATGCGTAGCAGTCAAACACAGTAAGGGGTATATATGCACGCACACTCTCTGAAGAGAACTTTTTGAATCCACTTCAAAAGATCAAGTTATGATCCAAATTTGATGAAAACAAACCATACTTGTGAAGTTTAAAGAGGTTTTAATGGAATTTAGACTGTTGTCATTGAGTACGCCGTGTTTTCAAGGGTATGCTAAGACTCGAGATTTGAAGTTATGTATTTTGCTTTCTTGAGTGTTGACATCCAAACGCTTGGCGCCTTAGTATGCCACGCAACATTTGGCCATGGTGACAGGTGCCTTTAGATGGTTTGTAGCAAGCACAGGGCCTAAAGCTCCGGTGTCATCAAAAATGTCACTCAAAAATTTATGAAAAGAAAAACGCATAGTCGCAAAGTGCTGGGCGATGGTACACACACAAAAAAAGAGAAAAAAATCACAACTGTCAAAGGAAGTTTTATGGTAGAATTTGATCATATATTTTTCCTAATTCATGAGAGCCACCCTTGTCCATCATAACATAATCTTTTAGATGTTCCCAAGGATTTAATAATTTAAGTTCTCATCTCTTTGTTATAACTGTACAAATAAATTAAAGCAAGTTTATTTTTGCCCAAAAGAAACTCAAATATTTATATCACGTATACGTAGAGTAAAGTTCTATCAGCTTCAACGAATTTACGGGTAAGCGTTTTTCGATAACAGTTTCACAATATTACCCAAGACATTTTTTTATGTGTAGAACGGTCTAAGGTTAGGGGTTACGGTTCTGAGTAAGTGAGCGCATGGAAGCAGAAACCAAACGCAATTTAACATGAACCCACTTAAGTCGCATGCATATTGATAAAGAGGCAAGAGGAAGTGGAGACGAGGGCTTGGGTTGGGGATGGGGGTGGCTGTTTGTGATACAACTGCTATCAGTTGCAGCTGCAGGAAGTACGCATAAATGTGCCGCGTTAAGCCTTTGGCAAGGACAAACGCATGCGATTATGAATTATTATTGTTTGGCTTAAAGTGCAAGCGTTGTGAATAACAATCAAGCACGCAGCTTGTATCGATTGTCAACAGTTGAAATGAGGGCGTGGCATCACGCACAAATCAATTTTTGATGTACGCTCAATAAGCCGCCACTTCCTGATTATCTGGGCCAGCACCTCCATTGTTGCGTATGTCCTTCGTCCTTTGCCCTTTCCTCTCTTACGCAATATTTGTTCAGCTCTCTTTTATTTATTTTTTCAGCTTTTCACTTGCCATTTTGAGCACGTGCACGCGAATTTATCTCGTCGGCAGCAGGTGAATGAATTTCCATGCCATGCAAATTTATCAAGCAAAAAAATATAAAATGCATACAAAAATATTACATCACATATTTGACTTACACATGGCTTTTGGCCTTATCAAAGTACAGTAGCCAGCAATTAAAAAGTTTTTGAGCCTAATTACCAAACTAATCTCTCCACAAGCTCACATCTTAGGCCGGATAGCAACCCGTTCGTTAGCTACATAGCATCTGCAACACATATGGCAACAAATTTTTTGTAAATGACTTTTCCGCTTTTCATTTCTTGTGCTTTGTGCTGATAACAAAACTTTCCTACTACGTTGAAATGTCTTCCTGGCTTGATGCGCTGCGTAGGGTTTGTGGTAATGGTGGAGTTGCTGGCTGGTTGAGCCTGTAACTTATACTTTGGATTATCGCATATTTTTCATAAGTGCGACGTGACTCCATTATTGGGCTGCGCTCACAGCCCTGGTCGTACCCAGGGCACTTGTGAAACCTCATTTTGTGTCGTCACTGTAACTACATAACGGGCGACCCCAGAGGGGTCACATATTTGCATTTAGAGTCATGGCCAAGTACCCAAGTGTGTGCCTCTATGTAAGTGTGTGTCTGAGTGTGACTGTGTGTGTCTGAGTGTGCCTGTGTGTCTGTGTGTGTGTGTGGCCTGACATGTGTGAGTGTGTGGATTGCGGCTTGTGCATAAGCTGGGAGCGTGTCGTATCTATTGATTAAGCTAAGCGCTTTAAATATATTTTTATTATTTAAAGCAAAAGTTCTTAGATGCTTATGGCTGCGATAAAAATTTACAATTCTAAAAAAATGCATAAAAAACAAACGATATGCAAAAGGAAGCCGGCAAAAAGCACTTCTTCAGAATACCGGTATGTACATATAAATGAATATTTTTCATCAGCATTAAAGGACGAGTCAAATTTTTGTTTTCTCAACAAACAAATTGCATTTATAAGATGCGTATTTAATTAATGTTAATGAAATACATTTTTTGATTTACATTCCAAGGCTTTCAAAATTCAAATTACATCGCAAATTCATATTTAATAAAATGTAAGCCACTTTTGTTTAAGGTCACAGCCCCTTATTGAAATTGTATGTTATTTTTGAATTTTTGATTTTCCCTAAAAATTCATATAATTTTTAATTTTGGAATGCCGTAGCCTAATAGCTCAAGCATAGTTAAGCCAATTTGTTCGACTTATAACAATGAAAAAACAGTTGAATTGAACATATTTGCATGTTGTGCATTTTAAAAGTACTTTCTAACTAATATTAGGAATTTGTGCATTGGTCAAACTCATTTTAAAGCTGCAATATGAAATTAGTCATGTGCACTCAATTTGTTAGAATTTGTTCTTTAATTGCTGTGTCAAATTCAAAATAATTGTGTGCAGTCAAATTACTGAATATATGCACCTCTCTCTCTATATATATGTATATATATGTATACACATAACGTGTATGTAATTACAAAATACACTTCTCAAATTGTAATTGCAATGCAACTGTCAAAATGGGTACTGTAAACAAACCAAAACAACAGCAACGGGAATAACGACCACAATAGTAATGCAAACAGTTTAAGGACATGCACTGAGGTGTGGAAGGAAGCTGAAATTATATGCCTATGCATCCGCATACACACACGCACAACAAGCTCAAGTGCTTATGTGTGTGTGGGTGTGTGTGTTGACATATTGTTCTCGCTGACTGAGCTTGGCCGCTGTGTGGGCCTTCAGCTTTTGGGGCTTTGGCTGTCGGTGTGTATTCGGGATATGGGTTTGTGCAGTGGGTCCTGGGTCCCGGGTCCTGGGCTTGTTTTCATGTTTATTTGTTTGGCAAGTTAGTGTTAACTTTAGTCATTCAGCCAGATATCCGTCGCTGGCACTTCAGACATACCATTCAGCGTAGGGCACGTTCTCATTATTGTAACGTGCTCTCGCCAGTGAATGACAACTGTACCTAGCCAACAATGGCAACAATACTAAGTGGTATACAGTACACACACACATGTAATACCATATAGCAGTTGCTGCCACAGCCGCCATTGGCTCTTACACATGACCTCATTAGCCATTGAAACGTGACTTGCCATTTGACTTGTTTCGCGAGTTGTTTCTCTGTTTGCCTCTCCTCGTATCTCATATCAGGCTACATACAAGTGAGTGCATATGTGTTTGTTTGCGTGTGCATTTGTGTATTCTGACTTAAACTATAATTAAATTTACCGTACTACAATTTCCATGGCCCCACTTCAGCCGCAACTCTGCGCATATTTTACCCGAAACTGTCAGTCGGATCCAAACAATTTTTGGGAATTTCCGTTGGGTTGACCTCAACGTTTTTAGTAATGGTGGCTGCTGCTGCTGCTGCGGATCCTAATGCCACTGCTGCGATTGGTATTGGGTCACAGTGGCATTTGGGGCACTGCTATTTGAATTGCAAACAAAGTGAAAACAATCAATTTTATTGCCGTTGCATTTAGTTAATTAACACCCAATGCGCCACGGCTCTATTTATGTTTTCAATTTCAGTTCGCGTTTAATTTGGTTGCGTACTTTAAAGCAAGGTTGTTGTACTCTTCACCCTTGGGAGGGGTAACTGCTTCCCAAATTAGCTTGAATTAATTAAAGCGCATTAATCAAGCGTTGCGAAAAGACGGCAATTTCCACTGAATAGCCAGAAAAGATCAACAAAAGCTGGAGCAGCAGTTGGCCATTGGAATTGCACACGCTTTTTGCTCGACTAAGTCTTCGTTGGCTATTCAGTCCATTCAGTAGCTGCTTTTGCTGTGGGCTGCCAAAAAATCTCAACTTCAATGCTTGCCACAACTAATTATGCCACTAATTGAATTTTCGCATTAAGCGCCAGCCGAAGGGGCATGCGACCTCTCTCTGGCCAACGCAGTGTGGCATGAAGGCATGCGGCATGATGCCATGCGTGTGGAATGAAGTTAATTCAGTTGCCACATTGACGCTAGGCTTATTGATTTTTCTTTTCTCTGTATACCCTGTACCTGTACAATGAAGCAAATGAAATTTCTCTTGTCTTTGGAATATAAGCGAAGTATAATACGATAAAGTTGAAAGAGCCTCTCGAATATCTTATTTATACCACAGTCTTGGAAACTTAAAGGTGTTTTGTTTTGACTTTTGTGTATACTTGTTTGTGTAGTGAGTTATTATTGTTCATACTGCTCAAAACATAGTTGTAATAATTGAAAATAATTTGTAAGAATGCTAAACCAAATTTAAGAAATGTTGGCATAAATTAAGATGAAGGCATACAGGCAAATAAAATATGGTAGAATAAAGTATTTTAAGCTATGACAAACATCCAAATAAGATCAGAAGATTTTAACAGGAATATATCATATTATATATGGAATAGATAATGAAGTTTAGTCGAATTTGTTGGAATTTAACTTGGTTTTTTTGGTTTTTTGCCCCAATAGTTTTGGAAGTCAGAGTATGGGCAGATTTATAAATCCATCCAGCAGAGTGTAGCTTATTTAGTATATAAAATGTAGTATGTATTTGAAAGTTTATTTTACCTCTGACTAAGGTATGTGCTAGTCGAGCACACCTTATTTCTAGCCATTTTCACACATTAATTGCAGCAAGAGAAATTCAGAAAATTTGGGAATTAAGCAATATCAATATACGTGAAGTACAAAGCAATCTCAGCAGAATCCATTGTCTGGGTACAATTTCATATGTGTTACATATGCATATGCATATGTGTGAGTGTAATCATTCACTATGAAAAGCGCAATTGCATTTTCCTAGCATTATTTACACTTGACTCCTCGCCTGGCCACAATGCAATTGTTGGAATTTATGTAGCGGCCTTAAATATTTAATTAAATATAATTGAACTTATTACAAAGCAGGAGCTGTTGGCTCTAACTTGTTGTTGTTGCTGATGGTGGTGGTGTTGCGTGTTGGTGTAGTGGTGTTCGTGGTGTGTTTGCTTGTGGTTGTGAATCTCTGTGATTGGCCATTGTCTGCTGGTCCGGCTTGTTTGTTTGTTTTAGCTTATATATTTAATTGCCAATATGCGATCATCCCTTGCATCGAATATGCTCTACATTTGACAATTTTTCAAAAACAACCGTATCCTCCCCTTTCTCGACTTCGTTAACGCCTTGCTACTAAGAGTATCATGCGATGTTGTTAACGTTAATTGAAAACTCTGATTGTAACTCTCACACACACACAAACACAAGCACACATGGCTAACTTATGGAATCCTTGAGCTGTCTGTGGTCTAAAGTGTGGCTATAAAATCCCAACTCCAACCCTCTGTACTTTCTCCTCTTCGCTTTGCTTGTAACTGCATTGCCATCTGCTTCCAGTTGACTCAACTCCATTTCGTTGCTGGTCGGCCATTCATTTCCGTATGACTTGGAAAATTTTGCGGCTTTTCACTTTGCGGTTATCCTCAGCCATAAACCGCAAATGTAAAACTAATGGCACTCTCAAATTTATGAATGCACTATGTGTCTATGTATATATATGTGTGTGTGTGTTTGTGTGAGTTTGAGTGGCACTATGCAGTCTTCTGATAATTATTTTGCCATTAGAATCCGATTAGTTGGAAAATTTCCCATTGCACACATGAAAATCTCTCTATATGTGTGCTTGTAAACTTTGAGATTCATATTTACGCTTGGGTTGGGGCCAGAGAGGTTTGGGGCCTGATTCACTGTGACCCAGTCATTTGATTCATTTCCGCTGCGCTATATGCGGTTCTGGTTAGTTGCCTGTCCGCAACTTGTCCGCAAACTTGTGCAGCTGCAAGTCGCATGTCTGTGTCGTGCCATGTTGCATGTCGCATGGTCCTCGCTTTGTTGGGGCTTTAAAATTTAACGCCCAACCGCCAGATAATCACAAGCATTATGAGCTGCCTGATGATGTACAAACAGCTAAATAAATAAGAAACTACCGCTCAAGCGCAACCCACACATACACTCTTCATTGCCACTGTTTGTTTTGGCCCTGATCCTGGGTCTTGTCTCGTTACCAGCAGTTGGCCACATTGCCAGCTTAAATATTTTCAACATCAATACGTTCGCAATTTCGCCAGTCGGCATCAATAAACTATAAAAGCGAAATGCTTCCGGCGCTGTCTGTGCTTTTTATACTATAAGCATAGAGCAGACCGACCATGAAGTGTAGGGTCTACTCCTGCTGCTGCACAACATTGCGAGCTGCCGGCTGCTTGTAAATAAAAAATAAAAAAAACAACTGAAAATCAAAAAATAAGAGAAGCAGGAAATATCAGCTATCTTTTGCTAGCTGTAGTTAACACAGAGTCTACCTGTTCGAATGCGAGCTATGTACATATATGATTTAAAGATCAAATGATGATTTTCTCTCAAAATGCTTGAGCTATGATAACACTCTTAAAAAATGATGGCATCTATATAACATACCTATCCAAACGGTCCGAATATGACATATGCGATGCCAGCAGCAAAAATATGAATTCATCAATCATTTTATCAAGTTTGAGATATAAATTAGCATAAAAACACAAAAGCATGGCTATTGATCAAGAATAGAGAAATACTCTACAATGCATTACACATTGCATGAGAAACTTATAATACCCAGTGCAAGGGTGTGCAAAGTGAAAGAGAGTAAACGCCAAGTAGTATATAGACACAACACAGTCAATGCAAGTCAATGGCGAGAGCGTCCTGACCGCACCCGACTCTCAACTCTCCCGACAGCATCACCGACTTGCCACATCCCAGTCCCTGATTCCTGCTAGCCAGCCAGTGTTGTATAAAATTTATGACTTGAGCGCATTTCACAAAACATTTGCGCCTTGGAAGCGGCAACAACAGCAAAAAACCCAGCTAGAATCGTGGTAAAGTTTAGTACTTATTTACAGCGGCAGCTCTGGCTGCGGTGGATTACTAGAGGTTTACGTGGCATTGGGGGGCTGGGGGGAACTGTTGCTTGCAGTCGGCAGTTTATGTGCCGTTAGCAGCATAACTTGAGGCATAAATAAGAAGACCGAACTAAAACTATATATACTATATACTAATGTATGTATAAAAAATGTATAGACAAAAATATATCTAGTGGCAAGCTGGAAAGATTTAATTTTAAATTTTTGTTGCTGCACTTATTTTGTGGCCTGTCCATTAGATTTTGCTCTAATTGGCTGTCCTCTTGACCCCATGTCTCGAGATCTCTGCTTCATATTTGTTTAGGTGCTCTTAGCACAGAAGTGGGAGACAGGGAGGTAAAACTTGTATTCTCCTTAAATGCTAATTAAAAGTTGTTTTTTGTTGAAAAGTTTATCTAGTGCTGTGCGATATGCATATGGCAAATAAACATATACATGGCATACAGAAAAAAGTCCACCAGTGTTTAATTCAAAAGCATATGAAAAGTTTATCCTTTTGGACACAGACATAACGAGCATGAGGCAGAAGAACAAGGAGATAAAGTAGAAAAAGAAGCAGCGAACCGGATGGAACAGGACAGAACATGATGTCTCTTAATAACTTTGGGCCCAGGCTTTTTGTTTGGCTGTTTGTCGTTTTTGTGCCGCTTGTTAGCCAAAAATAACCCCTTTGTTCTGAACTCGTCCTGCTGCCGACTCTCGGCATATAAGCGGCTTGGGCGTGGCACTCAGCCTTTGGCAAACTGCTTTGACACTGTCGGCTTTTGGGTTGTCTCTCTGACTGTCTCTGTCCTTATGTCTGTCTGCTTGCTTGTGCACTGCCTTCTGTGTGTTTGTGTGTATGTGTGTGTCTGCTGGGCAATATTTGGCGCAAATTAACTTGTTTCAATTAATAATCCCCCAGCAAATATGTCAACCACATGACCCACCCCAACACCCCATCCTAGTCACTGCTGTTGCTATTACTGCTGCTGCTGCTGCTAAAAGTCAAAAACTATGCAAACTTTTGCCTGACTTTGACATTTATGGTTATGCGGGAATTGGAGTCGGGCATGGGTCAAAACTTTTTTGTTGCCCTATTTGATTTGGACGATCGCAGATTCCGAAACACTCCCGCGTGCCGGCAACTGCATAAAGTTTGGGTAAACATGCGTTTAGTTTTCCTTCATTTGTCTAATGAGTCAAGTCCGGGGAGTCCGAAACTTTTTCCCCCACGTGCATTTTAGCAATATGCATTTGTCGTCAACTCAATAAAAAAAATCACCACTAAATATATAAAAAGAAAGATGGTGTGTTTTGCAAAGCTTTTAGCTTGGGGTAGGCAAAAATGGGTTTGTAAAAAAAATGATGTAAAAAACACCAACTAAGTTGCCAAGTTGTTGGACACTGTGACGTTGCCTTATGGCCGCTCTGGTGCCATCTTTTTGGTTTAATCCAATTTATTTTGCTAACAAAACTTTTGCGCCAAGCAACTTAAAAGTTTCGCGCTTAAATAGCGTCAACTCTAAAAATATAAAAAACAGAATGAGAAGGAAATGGGAAAGAAAATGCAAACAAATACAAAAACACAAAAAAAAACAAAAGTATGAAAATGACTTTACTCGGACTCTTGTAACTGTTTAAGTCAATCCTATATCAGAGCGTGTGCTAAAAATTAAATAAATTGCACATTTTGACACATTTTGCTGTGTTGACTTATTCGCCATCTCTTCAGCATCCTTGTTAGCCGTTATCCCGAGAGCCTGTTGTCGTCGACGTCGTCGTCGTCGTCGTCCTACTTCTGCTCCCTTTCCTGCTGCTGCTGAACCTTGACGACAACACGAAGCAGCTATAAAATAGTTTTTGTCGCTAACGCATGCCGCATAGCAATTTTCTTGGCTGCGTCTCCAAGCCTTGCCACCCCCTCTTTCCTACACGTTAGCCTTATTTATTTGTTTAGAATTTTTCGCACGCCTTACAGAACCCTTTTTGAAGACCTTCTCTCTCTAGTTTTCTCTGTCTCTCACTCTCTCTCTCTCTGGGTTTGGGTCACTTTGTCGTCGCACAAAACGAAACCTAATAAAGTTGTCAAAAAATTGTTTAAGCATAATGATATGCTTTTTGGCCAAAAGTGTTGTAATCCTTTTGCGGCATAACCCGTTTAATATGTATTGAAATTCACAAAGGGCAACCCACATTAAGTGGCCTTGGGTTTCGAGTTTCACTGATAAGTTTGATAAGTTTCCAAGTTTAACAACGGTTGACGGCACAAATTGGCCCAGCATAAGGCGCACAGACCTCAGCAGCAGCATCATCATCAGCAGCACCAGAAAGATAACCGCATTTGAGAAAAGTCAAATATGCAAAAGTCAAATGCGTTTCCCACCCACGCCCCCCGCTCGCAATGGAAATGTTTGCTGCTGTCTGTTGTCTGCTGATGGTCATGCCAGCAATCATGTTACAAATTTCCAGTCCGGGTCAACTGCAAATAGTGCCAAACCGATTCAAGTCGTCGATGGGCGCAGCTGCAACTACAATTTGTATACATGTGTAGCGGGTGACGTCTCTCTCTCTCTCTCTCCCTCTTTCTCTCTCTCTCTTTCTCTCTCTCTCTTTCTCTCTCTCTTTCTATGTCTCTGTTTGGGGACTCCTTTGCTGTACGATGCACGTGCTTGAGACTGGGGCATTTTTTGTTGTGTATGTTTTTTGTGTGTTAACAGCAATTGGAAAAATGTTGCATGAAGTCAAGCCCGTCGCCAGGCTGTTGTCTTTTTGTGCATGACCACTGCTAGCGATTAATAAAAAATTGTTTACTTTGAATGATTAATGTGCAACATGGTTTCCACTTTTAACGGAGCGTTGCACGCTACTCGACACCCACAACAACAACAACAACAGCAACTAGTCAAAAGCTAAGCAGAGTTGCATTACTAACATTTTGTATTCAACTATTTTGGGACCCAGATATACAAGCTATTATTATAAATTGGAATACCATCACTGCGACCTATAAGGTCTATTGTGCCCTCTTCTGAGCCTATAGCTCCTCCATCAACCACAGATCCTGCACGAATACTTGAGGGCTTCTATGTCCTGAGATTTCATAATGATATGTATAAAATATTTGCAAAGCACTCGGGTAACAAGTAAAACTGCCAAATTTATAAAGATGCCATCAAATTTGTTTCATTTTGGGAAAAGGGGATGACAACTCGGAAAAGAAAACAGAAACCGATACTTTCCTTTTCGTATACCTCACCAACAGAACTTAAATTTGAATTTGCTAATATTTTACATTTTTCTTATAGTTTTAGTTTGAACAATAAGCACAGAAGGGGGCTCCGAAAAGAATGACCTCCATTATCCAAGGCAATGTGCAAAATCCAGTTAAAAGTTCAGTTTTTTTTTGGATATTTAACAATTATTTTGAATAAAGGTCGGATATTAAATATCTCTCAGAAATAAAAAGTAGTTTTGATTGGTTTCTTACGTTTCCAAGCAAGTAGCTAAGAATGTTTGTCAGAGCTGGGCACGGATTAAATCCGATTCGGGTGCTCTCAACTGCCTCAGTCTTACTTGTTTCATTTTTTGTGAGTGAGTGAGTCTGTGTGTGTGTGTGTGTGTGTGTGAGAGAGTGTGCCATAGAGGCAACCGTTTGACCATTTATTTCAGTTGCCGACTGGCTAGTTGGTGTAAGGGGTAGGGGTGTGGGTATAGATTGTTGCAGGGCCTGGTTTGCGTCCTTTTCATTTTTCCATGTCATGTGTCAGCGTCTCGTTGGACGCTTCCGCCTAGCGGCAATCACAGACGATGCACGCTGGTCGTCGTTGTATGCAAATGTGAGTATAACTGGATAGCTCCATCATCGCAATTCATGCCACTGCCAGTGCCATGGCCACGACTACTGCTGCTTGTGCTGCAGCTGCAACTCGCACTCGCAATTGTATATGGCATTTTGGGTGCTGGAGTAAGTAGCAGTCGCAGTAGCAGTCGGAGTAGCAGTCACAGTAGCAGTCCCAGCAGCAGTTGGGTCGCCAATCGCGAAGAGACTGTTGCAACAATTGTGTTTGTGTTAGTTCCCTTTTTGGAGCCCCGTTTAACAATCCAACTGCAACCATTCTTCTGCAAAGCCAGACCCTATCTCTTCTATCCATATTTTTGGCCTTGTGTGATGCCTGCAATTTGGCCAACGGCAGAAATTATGCAAAACGGAAAAAATGTCATGCGAACTTGGCATAAATCAATAGAAAATTTATACGTTTCCACAAAAACGAACAGTTTTAGTTTAGCCAACTGCAGCGCGATAGCAAACTAGTAGCAACTGGGGAATTTCGTTAGATCATATTTCGCCTGATTTTCAAAGTGACGTTTTTCGTTTTTTTTTTGTTTTTGTTATACATGCCACTTGTAATTTGTGACAGCTCAGATTTACAGCACTTGAAATGCACTTCAGATTTGTAACGCGTGTAAAGAAATTCAAGATTGAGACATTTTTAGGATGCCACAATTTCAAGAGGTTCCAGAAACGTTTAAAAAAGCAATATTTAATATTTGTTTGGCTTAGCATAGTTATGTATAAGCTAAAAACAATGTTCGTAAATTGTAAACATTGACAGGTAATCATCCAAGTACTTAAATCAAGCGTCTGCTAATGAGTTATGATGCCAACAGTTTGTTAAGATAACACGTGGACATGTTCATACCCAAACATTAGGAGTCAAGCGTCATAACACACACATAGATGGACATGAATGTAAATACGAATAGCTTGGTTAATTATTATGTAACTGCATTAGGTTTTTGACAGATGACAAATTGTCCTGCCTTTGTTGTTATCGTGTCATAAATAAACACACATACCGCACACATATGTATTTCTGATTGCGACTTGTGGCAATGCCAAGTATTTTTGACACAACATTAGGGCAACGCCCACGGGCGGCGAGGCGCCACCTAACAAATAAACAGCCCTTAAGTTAAACTTTTTGATATAAGCTCCGAAAAATTACCCAACACTTTGCCATAGGTCATTTATCATTAAAAATAACCACACGGCAAGAATGCGTAATTATTGGCTTTGCCTTCTGCGGCGACAAAGCAGCGAACCAGGCCAAAAGAAACTGGCTAGAGCTCAGCTGAATGATTGAATGTGTTTCATCAAATATGTAATATGAATTATAATTTGTACATATTCGCGTCTGCGGCTGCCTCATTTAACCCAAACCACCAACACCATCACCATACCCATATCGGGTGTAACGGCAAATATCGCGTGTCTAGAGAAAATCCAACATTTTGTTGCGCCACAGAACGACAGTGGCCGCAATCAACGACGAGCAACGAGCGATGAGAGACGAGCGAGCGACAACAAAATGAGCTATAGAGCGCGCGTCTGAAGTGCCGATTTGAGGTTTGACTTATAACGGCAATATATACTCACATACACACACACACACAGACATTCACACATAGGCATATGATTTTCTACTCATATCCACACTTGAAGAAAAACACTTGACTAAATTTTAGTTTCTCTTGAAAATAAATATTACAGTATTGTGCTTAACATTTTTGAAGACTCAGATATAAGTTAAGATTATATCTCGGATTTTTAAATTGAAAACTAAATGCTTTAATTACTCAATTCATAAAAGAAAAAACGTTGGCTTGACGAGTGTTTGATCTGACAATTTTTGCATATAAAAAAATCCTTCTTGAAATCTTTTTTAATTTTCCAACGCTTGTTGATTTAATGCGAGTGCACTATTTGTTTTTTATTAGTGGAGTTATGTGTGTTCTAAAGTGCGATTTCACACTCAAACACAGTCATCGCCAAAGAATTGGGGCATAATCCACTCAGCACAGCATAAATTAAAATTTTGTTGTGCCTTAGTTCGCAGTTCGCAGCTCGAAGTTCACAACTCTCCAGCAATTCACAGGTCCGATTTCGCCGTGTGGCACGTGAAACACGCAACGAAAGACGCAACAGAGTGTGAGCGAGATAGGCGCAGCTGGAGCTGGAAATGTGTGTAAAAATACTCCAAATTTTATTGCCCTACTCAAGTCACGTTATGATTATGTTTCGCTAGCCAAACAATTCCGAGTACCCCATTGGAGCAGCTCACGGTATTCATTTGTTAATCAAAACAAATGAAAACAATATGAATTATGGCGAAAAGGAAGCAGCGGCTAATAAGGGTTAAAGCCGCAGAGTTTAACATCAACCATTTTCCAAAAAAAGCATTACCCCCACATGTGGCACTATACATATATGTATGTGTGTGTTTGTGTTCGTGTGCCACAATTTTAATGGAATCCTTCAAATGTGGTTTTAGCTTCACATACACAGAAAATATATTCCCGACTATGCGACATGCGTAATTAGAATATACGGCGCTGAGTTTTTAGCTGGCGGACCTCAAGCTATTCGGGTGGGGCTAAGACTATTTAGACGGCAACGCTTTTTGCCATTTTCAAGCTCGGCTGTTTGATAATTAATGAAGTCATAGTGCGGCGTATGTCTAAAGTTAAATTCTGTGCTATCACGCAATTGTTTGTTTGGCGCGACGCGGTTTGTGTCTACGCTAACACCATGTGACTGCTGTGTGCCACGCCCACATTTTCGCAACTTTTTATGTAATCGTAAAAATATTTTTATGATTTCATAATTTTACAGTTTTTGGTTGCAGAGAGTCAGTTGTTTATGGCATCCGGCATCCCCCATAACGTGCTCAAGTTTGCGGTTCTTTATACCCTCCATACCCATAAAATATATAGAAGGGTAGCATGACATGAACTTTTGCAGCACTATACATATATTATTCAGTTTGGAAAAGACTTTTAAAATTATTAGTATTACAATTTTAGTTTTCTAAGCATAAGATACAATTCTCAACTTGACAGATTGATATTATTTTTATTTTTCTTTTTGTATTATTTAAAAAGTTTTATTTGAATTTAAATCGATAATAAAAGCAGCACCCTCAAATACCTTATACCTTTTTTTCTCTGTAAGTGTTATAAATTGTGTAATTCAATTCAAATTGAATTGCAAAAATGAAACAAGAACATATTTTTCGATTAATTGTCCCAAAAGCAGGATATATGTTGGTCTGCAATTGCGCCTGCCTTTTTTTGTGGTTGCTGCTGTTTTTTTTTTAGACGTGGGCTTGATTATATTTATTTTTTGTGAGTTCTACAAGTTGCCGATTCGAGGCACACGAAGGAACAGTCACTAGAGCTCACTAGCTTATCTCAGCCTTGACTCACAATGCCAGCATGTATTTCAAAATTTATGCAAAATCATATTTTTCAAACGCAAGGAAACAACCGAACAAAAAAGGGAAAAGAAAAAGTTGCTGTGTTGTACACGGCAAGCCAAAATGGAATCACAGCGGGGCAGCTTCTATTTTGCGTTTATTTAAACAAGGCGCCCACCGGGCCAACAACTCGTCGGCTCGGTTGGGGGTACAACAACAACAATAGCGCAGTGCTCTGTATTTGTTCAAGGCCTGGTCTACCTCATAGAGAACATATACCAGCAAAAGCAACAGCAACAGCGACAGCGACAACGTTAAAAGCTGTAATAGCGACAGAAAGGACAACGCGTGCACAGCTTGAAAAATGTTTGTTGTCAACATTTTGAGTTTGCATCGTTAGCTTAAAAGTGTGTACAATGGGCAAAAATCGATAAATGAGACAATGTCCGTGATTTTGGCACACAAGCAACTTTCATTCACAACCTCAAAAATATATAAAATATAAAAATGTATATATATAAATATATACATATATATATATATGTATATGATGGCAAACGGTTATCACAATGTGGCTGTGATTTGAATTAATATTATTAATTCTATTCAATCTCAAGAATTTAATTTTATATTCTGAGAAATGCTTTTAATAAGCAGGCAAACATTTATTTTAATGTGGGTATGATTTGAACAAATTGAAGCCACTTTCTGGATTTATATATGCAATTAAAATGCGTGTTTATAAAATAAATCAACGGATGCAAACGTATCCCACTTAAATATACATTCATGCCAAGTTTTAGCATCAATATTTAATGCTGTGTGAAAAGTTATTTTTTCCTATCAACGTCTATTTTAATTTTTGATTTATTATTTTCGCATTTTCTACATTCATTCTATTTGATTTAAATTTCACTTTCCGTCAAGCAAGTTAAATTGATTAAAATAGTCAACGTGAACTGTCTTTTATATATATCAATGTGTCAGCTTGTAAATCGATTGTCTTATATATTATCTCAAGTTTAAAATAACCATTTATTTTTTCGTTCCTGGTATCGATTTGGCATAACAAGTTTCACAACAACTCCCCGTGCCTCGAAGCACACGAAATTGAAATGCAAATAAATAAAAGTATCACCTACAATGTTCTCATCCACGGAACTCTTCTGTCTGCACACACCCACTCGTGCTTCAATTCGGTTTGTGTTTGGCACACCCACGTACAAATACGAGCACCCGCATACCAGTTATGCCAAAGTTACGCCAAACTCTTGCAATTAAACTGTCAGACTTATGAATTCATTAAATATTTAAACTGTAGATTTTGAATAATTAAAATTCCATTTATAGATGTTCCTTTATATAAATATGTATGTAAATATGTGTGTATATATATATATATTTATATACAGATCCTACTCCTGCTACTACAAATCTCAAGCTATAAATCTGCTATTAATTAAAAGACCCGTGCCGCATGGACACGGTATGGCTGCCTTCCGGGGCGTATACGTAATGGCAATATAACTTAATTACAAAAACATAACCGAAATACAATTGCAAATCGCTTCTGTTGCTGTCGGTTTTTTTTTTCTTTGCTTTTATATTTTGTTTTGGTACCCTCAAACTTTTTCCATCGAACTGTTGTCTGGCATTCGGAGTAATGTTTGAAATTTATGCAAATCACAGCGCTTAAGGTGTTGCGACCCGCGTTGTATGCAGTGCACGGCTTTTGTTGTCGTACAATGAATGGGGTTTTCTTTTTTGTTATAGCACTCACTCACCTGGATCATCATCGTCGTCCCAATCGATTTGACCGGAAGTTAAAGTGATGTGCGTCGCGAATACTAGTAATGTGAATAACGCGAAATATCGTCGCCAGATGGCGCTGCAGCCGTGATAAGTTTTTGTTGCTGTTGTTGTTGCTGGTGTTGAGGCGTGCATTGTGGAAGTCCTTGCAGTGCGGAAGCGCGTACCCGTTCTAGTTCTAGTCGCAGCCCTGAGTTTCAGCATATCCATTGTGTTAAATATTTTAATTTCAACTTGTCTTTATTTGCTCGCCTATTTGTTATGCGTTATTCGTTATTCGTTATTCGTTTCTGTTGCAGTAGTTTTTAATTTTAGACACACGCGCACTTAACTCACACATAGAGCACACACACACAAACACACACATACACACTCATACACACACACACTCATACTCACAGACCGAGAAACACACCAAAGAGGGCGCGCGTGAAAACAAAAGTGGCGCCTTTGGGGCAGAACGACGCTTGGCTCAGTGTTTGGTCGTGTTGCAGTTGCAGCTGTGGCTGTGGCTGTTGCAGCCGCAGCCCTTTTTGGCCTTAAACATTCGCGCTAGCACTAATGAAGCAAAATGAGCAAATATTTCTTAAAATTCGCGTGCCTGCCTTCTGCTCTCTCTCTTTCTCTTTCTCACTCTCTCTATATCTATCTCACTCGATCGATATGGCCTTTTTTTCTGGAACAACAACTAATTAAGTTGTTTCATGTACAGTAGTTTTTGCCTTGAGCATAACTCTTATGCTTATGCAGTTGCCACCGACGCAGCAGCAGTGTATTGAAGTCTGAGTTGTGGTGGGCAAATTGTTGCATTGTTCAGTCGAACTGCTTCTGTTGCAAGCAAGTAATCCAGCCACTGTCTGCTGCAAAAAGAGAGATGAGAAAAATACGAGTTAATTATGATTTAGTTTTATATGCAAACATAGAGCAAACTAAGCCAGAAACAAAAAGAAATGAAGTAAAACCATTCCTAAGTGCATTACCAAATTAACAACTTGTAAGGTACACAAATTTTGTTTAGTGTAATTTGACGTTGTGTAACTAAAACTAAAACCCTCCCAGGTGAATACACAAGTATTCTGGTGGAGTATTTTATAATCTGTGTGATGTAGAAATGTTTTGTATTATTTTCAGATGGGGAATAATTTACATTTCACACACTTAATCACTTGTAAGCTAATTTGAAGAGAGAAAATAAAACAGATGTATCCGGCTTGTAGGAATATTAATTAATGTGTTTAATAAAAGTTAGTAGATACACAAGCATAAAATAATCGTAAATCAACCAGTGCCCTTGTAGCAATAAAAATCGAAATATGTTTTATTGTCATTAAAACAAATTGATTTTTATTATACGTAGGCTCAAAGTCTGCTTGTAGAAATCAGCTTAGCTTCTTGTGCAAATCATCGCCGCAATCAGCTTGCCTGCCTCTGCACTGTATAGATATATTTATTTTATGAGCTCATATGTATTCTTTTACTGTCATTTACTGTCTGACAGCTATCGTGCCACGCAGGAATAACACCTTGAAATAATAGACAGATACTTATAGGAGCCAAACGAGCTAAGACCCTTTATGTTGCCATACACTTGACTGCTATCATTATAAAGCTCTTCGTAATTGCATACTGAACTACTTAGTAAAGAAGCGAATAAAAGTTTCACTTTCCAGAGCACGAGTGATACCCAACGAGGGCTCTCTTTTTGTATCTCAGCAAACTAGACCAATTCTCAGTGCTTGCAGCAAGGGGTTGCCTACTTTTTGGGCTGGCTGTACGCCCCAACGCCCACTATGCGCAGCGACTAATTTGCCGTAGTTTGACTGCTCTCTGACGCTGCCTGCCTTATTATGCGCACTTCAAACTTTACACAACGAGGCAGAGGCAGCGGCAGAGGCAGAAGCAACTCCAACTACAAAAACAACGGACACAACAACAATAACAATTTGGCTCGGAATCCGCCACATTGTTGTTCATTTTTGGCAAGCTTCTCACGCCCCATTTTCCCCCTCAGCCCTTAGCCAGGCTGATTTTTAATGCAGGCAGCCACTCACTCAAATTTTGGAGTGCGCCAATGCCGCTGCACCAAAATGTTGTATAGTTTTCGTTTAATTTGATGCCATTGTTCTTGTTTTTGGTGTTGCCTTCGCCGTGGGCGAAACTGTGTCGCTAAAGTTTTTGGCACTGGTTGGGGCAGCGAACAAGCAAATAAAAAAAGAAGAAGTAAAAAACACTCTCGAAAAAATGGCGAAAAAAGTTGTCTGCCGAAATCAGCGCCACTTTTGCCACAGACATTAAGCGTTGCATGCAAAATTACCAACGAGTGGTTTGTATTTCCACTCTGATTGTTGTTTAACATGGTTACATTGTCCTTGCAACTGAATCCTGTTCGGCATTTATTTTAGTTGTAGTTGCAACGGTGGTGCATCCATGTGGCTACTGGTGCTGCTCCTGCTGCTCTGGCACCGGTTTTAGCCCTTGCCTCCTGGCTGTGGTTATGCATCATATCATGCTCTAGTTGCAAAACTTTTGCTGTTTCGTTTTTTATATATTTTCAGTTTTTTTCATTTACTTCGTTTTTTTGTGGAATTTTTTATCGCTTTATTTATATGCATATGGGACAAGTGGCATAAAAAAGTGCAACAAACAGCTAAATATACATAAATTTGTTTTTATGAACAACATAAACTTTTGCATAAAAATAAAAAAACCAAATGCACAAAATAAAACAAAATATTGTGGAAATAAAACATGACCTTTTGTTGCTGCAGCTGCACCTGCAGCAACAACTAATTTGTGCTTAGACAAAGCCAAACGAACCGAGCAAAGTTTTGCAGCTTAACACTCGACAGCAAGAGCATGCAGCAGGATGCAGCATGTAGCATGCTACACATGTAACTAGTTGCTGGTTTACTTCATCAACATTTCACGCTCGACTTGGCCAAGCCGAAACTAGACCAGAAACGAGACTACAAGGAACGACTGCGATGCCAGCTACGCAGTAAAAATGTATGCCCCATGCCAAGTGCCACTCTTTCTTTGCAAACTGCTTGCCACACCTGGCCAAAAACTCTGCCCTCAGCAGCAACAGCAACAGCAAAATAAACTCCACTGAACTGTAGAAAATCAACTGGCGACCCAAAAGCGCACACAGTCCCGTTGCACGTGGTCCACAAAAGTTTGCAATCAACTTTTCTGCTTCTTCCATCTTTTTTTTATACCGGAACACCACAAATACTTAGGAAACATATTGAGTGGAATGAGGGTGACATTATTCTATCAACCTGAGCAATGGACTTAGTCCAAATAACGTGAGTCATCGATAAAATGAACTTGAATTTAGTTGGTCATAAGTCAAATATTCTATCTAAATAGACTGCTCCTACCTTATAGGAATATAAAGATCTATTTGCATATATATTGAAAAATGTTTTCATTAATTAAATGTCGGTTATCACTTAAATAGATCTAACAGTTCTGAATACTGGGTGCCCAGTTTGGCTTTGCTACCTCTGCTTGCCTTGGACCAAGCAGGCAATCCTGGCCATTTCCAGCCACACAGTCGTCTGCTTTGTTACATTGACGGCACGTGTATGTACAAAGACATATACATTTACACATACATATATAAATGTATGTGTATACTTAAGAGCGTGTGTGTTAGCGTTGGTCAACATTATACGCAGCCCAGTTTCCATTTCGTGCTGCTATTTTGCCAGCAAGTTAAAGTGTTTCGCCACGCACTCCAATAAAAACATCTGCACGCACACACACCCACGCACACATGCACACACACATGCAAATGTGTATGTGAATACACATACACAAGCATATCCACAGAGGGGCAAGTTGAACCGTTTGAGAGCTGCCACGTTGTGTTGTGTGCCAGTTTCGTGACGAGCAACTCTTGCGTTACGCATACGCTGCGTGGGCCCGCTGACGATGGTGGCACGGATTGCCAGACAGCTGGAGTGTGCAGTCGAAATGGAGTGGCGTGTCGTGGATTCCGGAGTGGCACACTCTTGGACATTTATTATGTTTATCTAGCATTCAATTTGGCTCTGCCAACCTGTTTACCAGCATTTGCATCAATGTTTGCTGCTCGTCTGTGCGCCGTGTGCCTTATGTTTTAAGTGTTTGGCAGCTGAATGCCAAGTGGCTCTCACTCTGTCTCTCTCTCTATCCCTCTCCCTGTCTCTCTCTGTCTCTCTACCTCTCTCTGTGTGTGTATGTTTCTGCAGCAGCTGTCAAGTTCAATAAAATGGCCAGCGCTGAGCTGAACCGTGTGATTTGCAGCCTGTGCTAGGCCATTAGTAACACTCCACTGGCTACGTGGGTTTTAATAAATATTAATTGCATTAATTCAATGCTAATTAAAAACCGATAACAAATCCAAACGTGCACACGGCAAAACCCTATCTCAGAGGCTGTCCTTAATAAGTGCGTGGGTATTCTGTATATTCCCAAAGTTCTTTTCAAGTCCCAAAAAATAGCTCATACTACAGGCAGTGTTGTCTTGAGGGTTCTCACTGTGTCAGAGTAAAATATGTCAACGTTACTTAAATTTAAACATTAACATTTGAAAAACTCTCCGACTCCCGCTCTGGTGTCAACGGTGTTGCCTGCGTCAGGTAATTCCCGTCAGCTTCTTGTTGCCATTAGAGTCCTTGTTGTGCAGGACAATTTGCAAATGTGTGCGACTGTCTTCAAGTATGGCATTTAGTGGCACGAACCACAGGGCGGGCACAAGAAGAAAGCGAAACAGGACGAACAGATGGAGATGAAGTACACACACAGAAAATGGAGACTAATGTATTTATTATAATTAAATACAAACTTGCGTTGTCGAAACCGCTTCATCAAGAACATTTTGAGAGTAGTTTTATTTTCATTAAAATAAGTAAGTGAAGTAAGAAATTCAGTTTGTATTTTGAGAAGTTAAGTTTAGAAGTTAATGCTGTTATAATCTTAAGATATCCCTGCCTTAATCAATAACTTTAATTTAAAACCAATATACACATATTTAAGAATATATAAACTGTACTTGAAATAAGTAACACAATGTTTTGAAGTTGTATTTCGGCTGTTCGCTTTTCGCCAAGTGTAGCCGACAAGCCGAAGTAGAAAATTGGCGGTGACATTGATGGGGTGATACTGTTGATGCTCTGTGTGGGACCCTGTGGGTGGTGGAGGTCTGCCAAGTAGTGGGCGGCACTCTGACAGCAGCCACATCGACACAGCCCCAGCTACAAAGTACACAAAAAGTTTTCTAATTATTTTGTCATTAAACGCACACAGAGACACAAACACACACACATATAGACACATACTTATACACAGACACAGCACATCACAGCAGCCTTGTTTACAAGCATACACATGTTTGTCGAGCTATAAAAAAGGGTTACGTATCCAAGCCAAACCCAAGCACACACACACACACACACACACACACTTAGCGAGTCCTTAGTCCTCGCAACGAGCAGCATACACGAAGCAACTTTTTGTCCTAATTGTTTCATTTCATGAAATGAAGGTAAGAAATTTTGGCAGCTGTGCGTATATTGCCCTAGGTTGTTGTACGCACAAAGACGTACTTACAAAAACACACACATGCGCATACAAATGAAAAAACGAACACACACACACACGTACAACTGTGCTGCACTAAAGAAGACATCTACGCGCTGCACATAAAGCGATTAACACGGCGAATGCTTGAGGCCCTGATTGGGGTTGGTCGGTGGTGGGTGAAGGGGTTGGCGGGGTTTAACTGCCGCGAGACTGTGGCTGCTTGTGTGTGCCTCCTCATCTTGTTAAACAACAATTTGTTGAATTTATATCACACACATACACACACACTAACACACACATTTGATTATCTCAGTGTCTGTGTGTGCTTTGCTCACTTTGACGCCAAGTCAAATTTGTATATGTATATACTTATATGCTTAATATGCTTACACATATCATATTCGCATGTCTGCTATAATTTTGACATTGCCTTTGGCACAACACTCGCCAGTTGGCCTGGGACGAAATTAATGATGCCACATTTCGTAAGAAGTTTTTATTACTGATTACCAAAGCCAAACGAGGCAAGCATCTTGGCGTCAAAGTGGTTCATTCCAAGAATGAATTATGAAACTTTTGTTTCCAACATTAAAATATGCAGAATTAGGCTGTCACCAGGCTAATCAGCTTTTGTTCCTGAGTTAAATATTCGAATTATATTTTAGTAGCAAAAGCTATAAAGTTTCATATAATATCATTCATTAAGCAACATGATAATATGAATTATAAAAATTATTTTAAAAAAATTAATGTTAATTTATATTAATATTTAAGACTCTGAACTATCTTTTACACCTATAAGTAATGATTAAATAATCGGCGGCGATATTCTGCTCAGTTTTAAAATACTTGTTGAGTAAATATAGTAACAGAAAATAAATTGATCCTGGCAATTAAAATCGGTTAAGCTTATATTGGAGCTTAAGCGTATCTATATAAGTTTTTCATTACGCTGCACTGGTTTAAAGGCTTACAGGTAACCAACACGAATTGAAATCCAAAAACCATGTACTTGTATGTCAGTGTGTGTGTGTGTGTGTGTGCGAGTCTGTCTGTGTGTGACTTTCATATGCACACACTCGCAAAACTCAATTCACTAAATTGCGCGTTTGTAAGTGAAAAAGCTGTGCAATTACTCAGGAGAGCAACTTTCTGATTCAACTGCAACAACTGCTGCCAAACTGTCATGAATTGAGTGCTGCCTCTGGGCAAGAATAAAAACACACAGAAATATGAAAAAGGCAACATCGCCAAAGCCACAGCTGACACACCCTTACTTAACTATTATTTTCGCCATAAGAACGGTCCATAAGAAAACTAATTAAAATTGGAGTCGGTGTCAAGTTGGTATAAAGTATTGCAGAATAAGAAAACTTTTTGAACATTTTCTCTATTGTAGTTGTTCACGGAAAACCTAGTGGAATAGACTTACACACTAAATTCCGTTAAATTGTGAACATATTTTAATTATTCAATTAGATATTAGAAAACAATTCAAATTGAATTGCTTAAAGTATATTTTATACATCATATTCAAGTTTGGTTTTCATTTTAGTCAACCAATCTTAGAATTTAAAGGGCACTTAAGTAAAATATAAACTCCACAGAGGTCTTCATTTCGAGAGAGTGTATATAAACAGAAAATGCTGAAATGAAACCAAAACTATATGTATTGTAAGAGTGGGACTGGCAGTCTTGTAGCAACGGGTCCTGTCCGAATACCGACAGACAATCAGACAATTAAAAACCCCTTGAGTACGCCAACTGTTTGACTGCATTCGCAGTGCTCGCAAATCTCTCGAGCTCGTCCATGATTTTAGTTTTGTTACCTCCCTGGCGGCACATGCCGAGGCCGACGACGTCCCCCTTGTGGGTGACACGCAGTGGGTCTGGTTATAGGGGGGGCTGCATAGAAATTATTGTTAGTATTCATAGTAGGACTACAGTTTGCACGAAGGCCTCCGCTCACTCTCGATGCTGCTGCCTACGACTTTTGGTTAGACGAGTCATTTTCATGGCATGATTTCAAAATAGAAGCAGAAGCAGTAGTAGAAGCCGGAACAAAAGCAGTCAGGCAATATATCGAAACATTTGCCAACGCTTTCAAGTGGTTCGTTCGCATTGGCACCGCCACAACTTTACTCAATTACGTTGAAACTGGCGCTCCTAGTATGGCAGTTGCTTATTGTCCCCGGACCAAAACTCCCACTCAGAATTCACGTCAACTACTTTCGGGTAGACTTTGTGAACGAGTTGAGCTCACCTCTCAGCTATGAAATCAACGACTTTAGTGCAAACTTTGAACAATTTGCGTTTTGGCCACTGCCTGGCACGGCATCATCAGCAGCAGCAGCAGCAGCAGCAGTAGAAGCAACAGAAGCAGCAGTAAAACCAAGTCGAAAGCCAAAACTTTTCGACTACTCCTAAAGGCATATGAGGTTGCTGTTTTGGCTGCAGGTGAGGAGTTGCCTTCTAGCACGACCACACACACACACACACACATGCACAACATACAACACACGGCATTCAGGAAAAGTTTACCATTGCTGCTGCACAAATACCCAGCGGGCTGCTTGATAAAAGTGAGGGCTCGTTTGCCATTTACCCAGGGGGTCTTTTGTGGGGCAGACGACGCGACGCGTCGGCGCAACGTTTACATCTACATTAGCGACGCTGCCGACGCTGACGTCTACATCGACACTGATATCAAAAATATTATATGCATGTATTGTGTCTGTGTGGGAAGAGAAAAATATTATAAAAATCTTGAAACAAGTAAAAAGTATAAATCGAGTGGTAAAATAGTTGTGTTCATTATTTTAATAACAGCTGGACAGTATAATATACAAATATAAATGTAGTAAACCAACTTGTTTTCAGATTGTAATATACCAAGTTATAGTTTTAAGTTTACTTATTTGCAGAATGCATTCGTTTCGTACATTCATTTTGAGTCTGTAAAGTTCAAAACAACTTTTGTGGAAAACTGAAATTGTAAATGAAAACTAAGCAAAATGTTCAGTAGGTCATGTCTAATGCAGAAGTTTCTCATTTAAAATCAAAAAGAAATTTATAATTATTTTCTCACTGTGTATGTAAGTATTAGCACACATCTAACCATACGCTGTTCGACGAACTTTGATGAGCTGTTGTAATAATATTACGTCCGAATGTCGTCTGGAGTTATGGTAAATCAACGCACGGCGCTTCCCCTCCAGTTGGGCCCCTCCCCCCAACCAATGTGCATGTATGTATGTGTGTGTGTGGCTTGGTACGATATTGTGCAAACAGTTGGGCCAAAAGTTGTAAGGTTTCCGACAGGCGCCTTCACCTGCACTCGCAGGTGGTAACTAAATTATTTTGAATTGTGGCTCCGTGGAGTTAACTTTTTGTAATTTCAGTGCTGCTGCCAAAGTTAAAGCGACAATTATGATGGGCGTGAGTTCGCCTCCATCGCAGGCATCAATAAACCTGAAATGTTAATTAGTTTGGTGGATGCGGCTGGTTGCGGCTAAGGCAGGTGATAGACTTTTAAGCTAAACTAAGAAAGTCCGTATAAGCCATTTAAACTCATTATATAAAGTGTATTTTCTAAATTGAAAACTTTTACTGCTAAAATCAATATTTTGCCATTCATTCAACCAACCAGTCCAACGTAAATAATAACAAATTCAAATATTTTCAGAAGTTTGATTTCCACTTCAAGTCCATTTGCCCCACAGAAAATCCACCACGACTGCCGTTTACAGTCGTCTGCAGCTTTGTGATGGATTTTCAGACAATTTGATTGATTTGTTGACACAATTAGAATCGGAGAGCAGACAAAGCGGAAACAGGCTAATTGCGCACTATTTGACGTTTTCCAAATTGCTTTGCCTTCAACGTGTACTCCGGCTAAAACAATTGACTGAACGGAAATAGAAATGAGAATTTATAAGTGTTAAAGAATTGAAATGAGACCTGTAGTTGAATTGGAGACAGGCGCATAAATACTAGTCACGATGTTGGAGTTAAGCAATTGTGTGGGGGGTGGGGTCGAAGGTCAACGTATTTAGTTCTCTTCTGCTTGCCTATCAAAGGCAATATATCTATACAAGTGAGTTATTACTGACAACTGAATGAGGTATATCATCGTTATCTTCCATCGTCATCATCATTCACAATGCCGTCTGACTGGCACTTTAAGCATGAAAATCAAAATCAAACAATGGCAACCGATGTGGGCGTCCATTGCGTGTTGCCAGCTCATTGTAAATAACAAGGCCAACAGACCAGTGTGGCCAGTCCGTTTCCAGTTGTCCGGCTCCCATTGAGCACAATTGTCCTTACACTCAGGAAAAAAAAAACTATGTTCTAAAATGAAGAATGACTTGTGAAGATTTTGTTTGCCGTACGTAGCGAATGTTCCTCAATAAATTTACATTTATCTGAATTTCAAAATCTAAATTTGCTAACAAATCTTTGTAACTCTTTTTTTCTCTGTGTATACTATATACAGATAAACATATACTATATATTGTACCTTAACAATAAATTTTGAGCTCTATAGATTCAATGCCAATGGAGAACATCTGATTAGCACACACTTGATTTGCTGCTTTGTTATGCAGGACTCGGGGCTTCTCTATACTAATCTGGGATCCATGGATATAATGGCCATTGTAAATGATCAACGAGCCGTTTAACCAGACTTCGTCGCAATTTATAATTTGTGCTGCTCGGGGTGCTATCAAAATTTTCAAATGCGCGCTTTTGATTTGTATCAATTGCCAAAATGAACTCAAAGGACATGCGAGCCAACACCTTTTCTGGCTAAAAGGGGTTTAAACTGCTTAACAATGACAGTGACAGCTGCTGCTGTTGCTTCTGCTGCTGCTGCTGCTGCTGCTGCTGCTGCTTGTCCTGGCCATGTCCCATGTCCCATGGTTGGTGTCTGTTTTGCCTGTCAGTCGTTTGTTTACATTTTATTGTTATTGTTGTCGTTGATGGTATTAATAAATTATCTCTATCAAGATTCACGTTGGCCAAGCTCTTCAACGTTTTTAGTGCTAGATTTGTTAACGCTTCCTTTTGGCCATGGCCATTTGTCTATTGACTGACTGTGGCGCACATTATTTTCTAGCTGGTTAAATTTATTTACAAGCATAATGCATGCTAACGAGCGCTTTGTTATTTATATTGTTATCCATTACGATCATTTAAATGGGCTAAATAAAATGCATAATAAATTATTGACAAGTCTGCTCGCTTGCATACTGAAATGGCTATATCATAGAAAGACTTTGGGACTCTTGAAATTTGAATATTAATTTATAGTTACATATACATCATGTCAAATTTAGCATAAGGTGTTTTCAATATATATTTGGGATTAAAGTCAGAAGATAAATAATAATGGAATCAATTTATTGCAAATTTCACAGCAACTCATATTGCACTTTAAATATTTGATAAATAAAATAAAATGTGTATTATTAGTAAGTAGCTAATAAATATAATCCTTTATTTTTAATACTATCGATTTATTAGAGATTTAAATAACAATTTTTATGCAAACGAAGGACACAGAGGCCTAATAATACCTGCCAATGAAATTAATTTTTGCTCGTTAGTAAAATTTTGCAATTAATTGTTCACTTTTAATTAATGAAAATAAGCTGTATTATAAATATGTAAGCTATTAATTGATTTCTATGTTTTTTTGATGTTTACAATTATTAAATTTAAACTGAATAAACTGCGTTTAACTTGCCTTAGCCTACTTCTCACATCCTGCAAATGAAATTTGCGTAGAGTGGCGCCCATCTAATCTTATGAATCATTTAATAGTGCGCATTATAAAAAATTGAATCAGCGTTGTCCTTGTGCGCAGCAAGTTTGCATCGCAGAGCCGCATCAACGTCAGTTTAAATAATGCAGTCATTTTATTCAAAAGGACATTGCAGCAGTCCTGGCGCGCCATTCAGGCGCTAATAGTTTTTAAGCATAATGCAATAAAGATGAAAGTCCAAATCATGCTTCATCAACATCAACGTCAACAATATAATCAACCCAGCTGCATAGAAAAGGGACATCCGAGACCCTACTGAGCTTGGAGCCGCCAGCTATAGGGGCGTGGTCGTCAAGGGCTTTTGCGTAGCCGGTGCTGCTGTCGTGGCTGCTGACAATTCAATGTCCTGCTCAATTTGTCTGCACGCAAATGTGCACCGACCAGACCCAAGTGGGTGGCATGATCTTATTTGTTGCTGATGTTGATGCTGTTGTTGTTGTTGCTTTTGGGTCCAGCCGGGTGTTAGGCTGTATGAGCTTGTGCGACTGCAGCTTAGTCACTCAAGTGCACAGCACTGGACGGACGGACGGACGGACGGACAGACAGGCAGGCAGGCAGGCAGACAGACAGCCGCTTTGTCTACTCTTGCTCATCCTGCTGATGTCCGGTTTAAAAAGCACAGCTGGCGGCACTTGCCGTCAAGTCCTGGAATAGCAGCTGGTTGGCGGCCTGTCTGACTGGCTCGCCTGTCTGCCCCGGTGTCATCGTCTATGCTGACAAACAAAAGCGCCGACAACGAGCTTACGGGAAGAGACTGCAGTGACTGACCCGGAAACATTAAAGCCGTAGCCACATCTCCACTGCACTGCTCCCTCCCTCCATCCGTTTGCTTTGTCTGCTCTAAATGCGAAAAGTCGGTCGATTTCAGTTGCATACTAAAGCAGCATAAATATTAATTGTTGAAAATTAATCAAAAGGCATAAATGGAAAAAACCGCACAAGCATGCAAAACTAGTTAATTAGTTTTTGGCACGCACACATGCGTATATAACGAACAGATATTATATATAAAATTGGCTGACAGCTGCCATGCAACAATTTGACCATTTTAGATATTTTGCCCAACGGCTGACGCTGACCAAATGCAATGCTGAAGTGGCCATTACTAAAATATTAACAAACTCGATTAAAGCGAGCACTAATTTTGCGAACACACACACACACACACATACACACACACACACATTTGTTACGTGTCATATAGTTTTTGGTCTGCTCTGCAACTCTTGCCCTGTATCTTTGCAGTCTAATTTATTGCCCAGAAATAAATTAACAATATTAAATTTAAAGTTCTACTCAGATGACCGCAGGTCAGTAGTAAAATGAAATGAAATTATTAGTTAGCCAGACTTGATTTTGGGCTAAAATTTAATTTAGCCTGTGCCATGTTTGCAACGTAAATGCATATTTAAATATGCAGTAGCTTATGACCAAGTTAGCTGGCCAGTCAGCCAGTCACCCAGTCTTGAGCTGCCACAGTTTGTTGACTCTGATAATCCCTCAAGTTTGTTGACAATGTGGCGCACAGCCTGCGACATTTTGGCCTCAAAAATGTTGCGCAAACGCCCCAGGGCAATATAGTTCTTGGCATCATCATGCAAACCACAAAAAAAAAAAGTAAACAAAAATGCACATGTCTCTGCATATACGAGCGCCAAGACAACCGCAAAAAAGCTTCAAGCAGCTCCTGGCAACTTGAGGCAAGACACGCCGCAAAGAGCAGCCACTTAATAATTACTTGAACATTTTCATGCAGTCTGTGGCAGAAGAAGACCCGCCCAGTATTCAGTAACCAGCAGTAACCAGCAGTAACCAGCACCATCCAAGAGTGTTTGCTTTGAGTCTGTGCTGTAAACATGTGTTTACTTAAGTGTTAAGAGTGGGCAATAAAAATTGATGCAAGAGCGGGTTAGTTGGAGTGTGTTCGACGAGCAGATACTTAGCACCATGTGTCAAAATTTTCAAGTGCAACAGAATTATGTAACTTGTTGAACAACTTTTGAATTAAACTCTGAACATAATATCATTTTGAATTGTTTGCATTAAACAATGCATTTTATTTTCCTTTTTACCAATTAAGCAGCATTAAATTTTATCTTTTTTGTATGCAAACTATTTCAGTTTTTACAAAATGCCGTCCAACTGCTTTGTTTAATATCTTTTAATCGGCTTTTACTGCTAAATTGGGTTGTTGAACAAACAGGTTAGTTTTTTATTACACAAATATTTAAGCATGTACATTTTAACAATAATATTAAAATTTTGTTATAACAGCCAAATTTAAATTTAAATTTATTCAATTAAAAAAATTGGACCTACTTGATGGCTTCTACATTCTGTTACTGCAATTATCACCCCTTTCTTAACATTTTGTTATTTAACTACAGGGTATGGAAAACTAGTAAGGTT
This sequence comes from Drosophila paracracens, assembly GCA_035044025.1. NCBI lineage: Eukaryota > Metazoa > Arthropoda > Insecta > Diptera > Drosophilidae > Drosophila > Drosophila paracracens. The sequence continues at coordinate 2,949,238 of JAWNMN010000435.1, read as the reverse complement.
ATACAAGCTCAGTGCTTCAACCAGCTGCTGCAAATCTAATGATGTGAAATATAATTAAATTTGTGCTTTAAATTAAATCGTAATCAGCTGAAAATTGCAGTGAGTTTGCACAGTTAATTACTGCCTAGCTGTATTTGGTTGCATTATTAGCATAAATATTTTTTGCTCTGATTTATATTTATTGTTATAATTCGATTTGGGCTTAAGCCCACCAAAAACAAAGTTGCCTTGGGCAGGTTTTTTTTCTTTGTTTTTATTTTTTTTGGCTTATTTATTTTATTTTTCATTTTTGTTTTTGTGCTTCACATGTGCGTGTGTGTGGGTGTGTGATGTGTGGCACATGTGGAAAGATACATTTAAGGCGGAACACGGCTTGTTGTTGTATGTTATACATATACGAATGGGTGTGTGTATTTGTGGTTGGGTTTTGTTCCTGGCTGTAGACACACAATTTTCTGTTCTATTTAGTTTGGTTTGTTGCCGTTGAATAAAACATTCTCACGGCTTGTGGAGCTGGCAGCGGCAGCAGTGGCAGCGACGACCCGCGAGCAACCTTCATATGAAGTGTGTCTTGCACACGTAAAAACAAACGCCCTGGCGCAAACGGGACGTATGCTTGATGTGTTTTTAAAGTGTGTGTTTATGCGATGCACAATGGTCGACCGAACAACGACAAGGTGTATAACTGTATATGTGTGTGTGTGAGTGTGTTACTTTTGTATGATGTATGCATGTATACGCCTTTTGTTTGCCACCCAAAATGTGGTGATGGTAGTAAAAAATCCTTTTCATTGCTGTTTACAGATCATTGACGTTGATTGTTTAAATGAAATGTTTGCCGTGTGCATTATTTGCTTTTACTTTTATTTGCGCGGCAAATTTTTGAGGCCAAAGTGGGCGAAGACGGTGCTGCTGACACCGCACCACATTTGTGGCTACATAAATTTGCTGAGAATAAGCTAAATATAAATACATCAGATGTGTATGTGTATGTGTGTGTGTGTAAGTCTAGTTAAAGTTATGGGCTTGGGGCACGCCCCACAAAGTAGGCAATGTTTTATTGACAGCCATTTGAAAATGCTTCCAGGGCCATAGACGGAAAGCAAGCTTATGTCTTGCCAAAATATATGAGCATAAGGCTATTAACATTCCCCTCTTGCTCCCACAAGAATCTAAGATGCTTGGCCAGGTCCATAAGCTGTGGCTAACTTAGCCACGCCCACAGAAGTGAAATGTTTGCGTCTCTTATGCTCTGCATTATTCACGCTTCAAATCATAATTCTTTTAGTATATTTTCCAGTTTTTTCTATTTTCGTTCGCTTGTTTTTTATATGTATTTTTTTTCAGTTAAGTTTTATATTTTTTTTTTTGCGCTATGTAATTATGAGCGCTTTCGCAGCTGAATACAAAAGTTTAATTGCCTTTTGCGTATTTGAACACAAAGGCGAGCAATTAGCTGACCAACAAAAGAAGCCAAAGACATGCCTTGGCAACGTACTCCGGCAAACCTACGAGCGTTTAATAATTTATTGGCCACAGCATGAACTTTGCACTACAATTCAGGTTTCGAGTACATATTCAAAATGTCAACAGCAAGAACTTAATTTCATTTCCATATATGCTTAATAGGAGTACGGCATTCCGTCTCATTCTGAAAAATATATACAATTTTCGGTGTTGTTTCTGTCGTTTTGTTTTGTTTTGGTTTGGTTTGCTTTCGTTTCGCTCCTCTTGAGCGTCCACAAACACAAACAAAAGAATTCATTATATTGCTCATGTGTTTTTAAATTTAATACAACACACGCTATTTTCACACACTTCCACTGAACACATTCACACACACACACACACACATCGCCTACATACATATGTACAATTGTATACATATGAGCCACTTGCAGTTGATTTTAATAGCACTTCTCGTGCGTTTTTGAGTTTTGCATAAATTTTCCTTCTATTCCATTTTGTTTGCTTTGACCTGGTTTTTCGTTTCGGTTTTTACGGCCCACTGTGTTTTCATTCTCGCCATTTCGTTCTTTTCTTTTATCCGTTTTTGCCTTTTCGCTTCTCATTAAAATAGGTAAACAAAATCGCATCAAATTTGCTGATAGACAACAGATAACAGTTAAAACTTTTCGCAAACTGTGTGTACAACTCAAGGTGTGTGTTGTATGTGTGTGCTGATAAAGTTACCGTTATATTCGGGGCAGTTTGATTAGGCAAATTGAGTATAATGCTGATGGGCAGCAAAAACGGTCGAAAGCGTTTTGAACGGTCTTACTAAGTGTTGAGCATTAGATGCAGCAATTAAAGCCCGATTGTAGGAGCGTTAATTTTATACAAAAAGGTTACGCCTTAGGTTAAGAGATAAAATTATAAAAAGTCGTTGGGCTGAGCAGTTGGGTAAGATCAAAGCTAAGTAATTAAATAGCATGTTGTAAACAAGGAACAAATAAAAACAAATATTTTATAGGAAAAAAAAATGTTTTTAGCAGCTGCCTGAAATTAATTTGGTTGAGAGTTGCGCTACTAAGCTAATACAGTCGATTAAGGGATAACTTCTAGCTTTAAGCATAATGCATCCCAAAGGCATCAAAACTGATGTGTTAAGAAGAAGGTTAATGTTCCAGATGTTATGGCAATGAATAAAATACTATTATTTGAATATTAATAAATAAACCTTATTTTATTTCTCATAAATTGGAAAACACTTATTTTAATTATATAAGAAAGCCATATCTTAGAGCACAAGCAACAAAAAAAAAGCAGAACTTTTATGTGAATCACAAATTTGTTAAGCTTGAAGGTTATATAAAAAAACTAAAACATATTCTGAAGAAGACTCGTTTGGCTAAGATCAAAGCATAAGTTTTAAGCTAAAATGTTTTCTCTTTCGTTTGCTAATTTTAAACTTTAGCAAGAATTTCACTTAAGCGAACTTTTTAACACGAACTACACAAAAGAATAATCACAAATTTTATGTGCATCACAATTTTGTAGCCATTTAGAATTTGCATAGTCTGGGATTCGGACTATTCCTAAATCAGCCTTAAAACCATAACATTTCACGACCTTTTCTACTCTATTTTTCTTTCGCAATTTTTGTTTTATTTTTTTTGTTTTCTCTCTGTGCCTGTGCAGCAATTGTAGGTCAACACAAATCAGCATAAGCTACAACTACATATCGGGGCAATAACATTTTTATGTGCTAAAGCTTTGTGACAAAAGGCCAAAATACAAACGGTCGACAAGCAAACGAGAAGAAAAAGCAACAACAAAGAAACAGAAAAACTTGAAAGAAAGCAAAAAAGTGAATGGGAAAAAGTTGGTGCAACTTTGGCATTGGGTTACTCCAGTGCCTGTAATAAATTTGGGTAGCTGTTCGCAAGCAACAAATGGGGAATAAGCGAAACAAACGGTTACTGCAACATGCAGTTGAGGACGAAAGTCAGGAAAGTCAGCCTGGCCATGGGAATTGTGTACAAAAGCAAGTTTTTTACGACTAGAAATAGAAAGCAGTTAAAATGCCAAGTTGAAGGATCAAATTGCAAGATGCAGCTGCTGGTCCAGTTTTTCAAAAAAACTTATCCCACTGTCCGTATGACTCGGGCTGCCCTCGGTACACTGTCGAAAATGTTGAGCTGCTTGAACCTGTTTGTATGTGTGTATGTAGAGAAGTGCCTGACAAACACACACACACACATACACACAGAAGGGAACTCACACATGGCTATGTCATTTACATTTTATTCTATCTCATATCATGGCTGAGCGATTTCATTTTCATGCGTGTCCTGTGCCTCGTGTCCTGGGACCTATGTCCTGTGTGCCTGCACTTGTTTGTACACAACTTGTTGTTATTCTTGTTATTGTTGTTATTGTTGCTACTTTTGATGCTGTTTTCGTTGTGTCCATTTAAATGGCAATTGTTGTGGCATCTGTTGCTGTTCCCTACAACTCCTGCCAGTGCTGCTGTTCGTCCTGCTTGTCCTGCTCAGTCATATAGCCTTTTCATCTGGTTTTCATGTTTGCTTTTTACCGCCTACGTATTTATTTAGCTGCCTGCCAGCCAAAATAGTTTTAAATGTATTTTTGGATGCGCCTACCAAGCTTTGCCACTAGAATATGCATTGCCCCCGAAAATGCTCCACTTGAGTGTCGAGTGTTACTTTTGGCAATATACTAAGAGCCACCGTACACAGCACGTTGTATCCACACACACACACACACACACACACACACACGAACACACTATTCCTTGCTTTGCTGTTGCCTTTTTTATATTTTTTTTAAGCCGACTTTCTGCCAGAAGCTTATGAGTGCTGGTCCAGTTGGCAGGCGCATGCATAAATATTATAAAAACGTGCAGCTGCAGCTGAAAAAGGTGAATAGGTGCTCATGCCCGAATGCCCCTGATCCCCATCGCCCAACTTCCACGGTCCGCACGGAGTGTGGCCAAAGTGCTTACCCTCTGCTCTTATAAATAAGCCAGTTTGGCTCGAATCCTTCCTACCTGCCTCTACATATAAGTCCAACTGTCTGTCTAGCAGAGCTTAGCTTTGCGTTTGGGTTTGCGATTGTGTATGAGATTTTTCTTGTCTTTTTTTTTGGGGGGGAAACGCTTTGACTGGTTGTAAGAGCCTTTTATGCATGCACCGACAGCTAACTGATTTTGCCTCGTGTATATGCACAGGTATCTTCTGCACACACACACATACTTTTCACTTGCAACTAAAAATCTCATAAATTCTGTTGCAACTACCAAAAAGAGGTAATATTTTTCGTGCTTCTGCTTAATGGTGTATTCCATTTAGACATAATTCTCTATCTCATGGAGCTTTATTTGATAACACTAATCTTGTCCTTTATATATACATACGTATACATTTGAGATCTGTTCAAATTCGCATATTGACCATTTGTAGATATTTATCAATTTTGTTTGCTTGCAAAAAGCGCACAGCCATTTAATTGGCAAATACTGCTGGATTTCTGAATTTTGTTATTTACTCGATGGCAAAAAACTTGTTGTGTGTCAATGGAATGTAACTCAGTGGCAACTGAACAGCTATTTTCCAGTAATTAAGCTGGGCGTGGGCATTTATGTGGGTGTGGCACACAGCCGCACCCAAAGTGAACGCCAGCCTGCTCAATTTGCAGGCACATTAAATAATTGCCTAATAACTGAAAAATAAGCGAAAGCTTTTAAATGCTTTACACAAAGTCAAAAATAAAAATAAAATAAATAACAAAAATTATGATAAGCATAAAGTTATCCCTCTCGTGTGGTAAGAGTAAAAGATATTATAAAATAATTTAATCTAACTAACTAACTTAAGTACAACTGTTTGTATATTTGATTTGTAAATGCATAAATAGTTTACTTAGCGAGAACTTTTCCACAAGAGCTGCTAATAATCTAGTATTAATATAATCTAATATTATGAAAGGGTCTTTCACAAGACAAGAGTGAACTCAACCTGGGAGCAGGACTGTTCTAATATAGCAGTAAGACTGATAAAAAGAAATATGTGTAAATATAAAACTGCTCAGATAGTGAATTCGATAATAAACTGTATGGCATTCGGAATGTTGTAAGGGTGTTCACAATGGTTAAATGATGAATAATTGTTCAACTTACATGCGCACTTCATTAAGAGGTGATTTAAATGCAGGCCAAGCCGCTTGATAAACAATGATAATTACAGCGGAGCAGACGTGGCGTATACTTGTTATTAATCACGTTACTTTTCATTTAACGGGCATGTTGTACGTTAAGCTAGGACTTATACCCAATACCACGGATTGAACATATATGTTTGGGAAATTGCACGGCGTCAAGAAGGAACACACAATTATTGTTGCAAGGCGTATTACATATAGGTATAAATTTGATGTTGAATTTTTTCAAAAGTCCACAAGCAACGTGTAAAAAATACTTTTAGTTGAACACGCTCGTTATATTTTTTGTTGTTTTTTTTTGTATTATTATTTTTTTGCCAACGTTGTGAATTAACAATTTTAATAAAGTCATCCACACGCACGGCTGAAACAAGGACTCACTTCAACGCCAAGCCGAGCCGGCCGGACTTTGGTGTTTGGTCCTTGGGCTCCTCGCACTCCTATGCGTCGCGTCGCGTCGCGTGTTCTTAAGGGCTACAATTGAATGCAACAAGCAACAACAAAATTCTTGTGTCGAGCTGCATCAATATTTAATATCTATTTAACATTTTCAATCAGCATTAAAAACAACGGTTATGCCTTCATTTTAATAATTAATTTTTCATTTATTGTATATGTGATATTTATGGTTGTGTTTTTTTTATTCTCGTTTTGCAATATGATAATTTTGTGGAAACAACAACACTCGCGCACAGCACGGAAAACACACAGCAAGCATGGACAAGTTAGTCTCGGCTGTTGTTGGCTCTTTGCGTTTGACTGTCGCTGGTGTTTGCTGGTCTTCACTGTGTAATGTAGCAGTAGCAGTTGCCGCGTATCCTTGAGCACGGTGTATCGCCACGTTCCGACACGAATACGAAACTGAGCAGCGCCATTGGCATAACTGGCACGAACACCAAAATATCCCCACACAGCCAGTCGGTGGTTCGCAATTGCGAGCGGCAGCATTGCAAGGGATATTTGTTTTTTGTTCGTTCCACGTTTTGGTTCGTTCGAATCGCACTGCTCGTTTTCACTCAATTTTTCCGAATGAAAGTAAAATTTGTTGTGTGTGTGTGTGTGTAATTTGGAGTGAGGAATTGTGGCTTGTGGCTCGGCATTTTGAGTTTGTTTTGGTTTAAATTGCATTGGCTTGATGATGCTTGAGGCCAGCGAGAAGTGGGCCTATCCCAAGCACTTTTATTTTAGCTCTGCTCACCGCTCACTGCTCACTGCTCGCTGTTTGCGGTTATTCCTTTTGCCATTTGCCGTTTGTTTTCTGAGTATCGCAGAGGATTCTTACAGCACTTCAGTCAATGCAAATGCAAATACAAATAACTAGTTCAAGTGCTTGTATATTTTTGTTTTACAAAGCTTCAAAAGAGCCATAGGATGAGTACTGCTACCACAAACAAAACAAGTGCTCACAGCACCAGCACTCAAAGCAAACTTACATGCTTAAAATAAGCCCACCTCTCTCATTATGTGCACTCTCTAGCTTAATTCAACTTTTACCTGATTATGTTAATCTTATTTAAACTTTTCGCAGCTGTTCCTTTTTTTTATTTCTCTGTCTTTAGGTAATTACTTTTGCTCTAAGTGCGGCTAAGGGAGAATATCCCAAGAGTGCGTTACACTCTCTATTTGCCGCACATGCGCTCCGAGCGCCTTCCAGTGCGTTTGTGGGTAGTATAAGAGTGCTTTGGTACTTTTGCTCTTTATTAAGCCCCAAAAAAAGAGACTTACATTTCTAGCGGCAATTCATATTTAATTGTGCTTGCAAGTTTGTGTTGAGTTCAAGTATAAGGAAATTCAAAATTTGTCTTGATTTGGTCGCTGTAAATAAAATTTTTTTTTTTTCCATTGCATGCGTTGCTTAAGTCTGAACTGCTTAAGCTATAAAATACATTATCTTTATCAATATCATAATAAAATATATAATAGTTAACTTACCCAATTGTGTGTTTTTTTTTTGCTACATTTTCATGATCTTCCAAATCTAAAAATGGAACAGATTTTGTTATATTTATTATTTTTATTAGATATCATCAATTGACTTACCCTATCATGAGTATTCGGCAGTGGATTACGGATAACCGGAGCCGGTTTACCGGTTTTTGCATCCTTTGTGGGTTTGCTCACTTTGCTTACTGGCTTCGGCTCCGGCTTTGATGTGCTTGGTGCTTGATTCTCCGGCATTTTTTGTTTGACTTATTTGATATTTTCTTGTTTTGGACGCTTTAACAAAGATAACAAGCTACAAATGAAATGTTTGACGATTTTGTTGCACACATGTTTTGAATTTAATGTGCCGCCTACTACTATTTTTTGTTCCTTTTTCTGTCAGACCAGACAAAAATGTAACCTTATCATGTAAATATGAAACAAGTAAATATTCTACAAAATGTCTGAGACCCCGGGCAGAGCTAGTAAGCTTAGTCACTGAGTCAGCCTGGCATTCGTCAGACGCTTGACAATTGCTATAGCAACACACACACACACATGTATACACACAGACATAGTTACTCATATATATATTACAATACATCATAAATGTCAGCGAGCTGAAATTGCGCATAAAGCCATATAAATGAGTCTACTTTAAGGCCGCACTATATTTATGTACTTTCCGCTGGCCATAAGCGTGAAAATTGTCACACTTGCATGAAATATGTCTATGGCCATATAGAACAGCCTCCTCATTCTGACACTCACTCTCTCTCTCTCTCTCTCTCTCTCTCTCTATCTGTATTTTCTTTTTTAACTTTTTTCATTTTATTTCGTTTTATAAATTAATTTGCATAAATTATAGCATATATGACGGCTGGGGATAGCTATAAGCCAGGCCAAGCGTTTGCTATTTATCAGAGCGTAGACAATTCGCAAGCAAACAAAAAGCTCACAGCAATCATTCATTCAGTCATTCATTCAGTCATTCATTTGCTTGATTCCACTTCTAATTTACATTTTGCACGGGCCAACAAAGAAACGCACTCCTAGCCAAAAACAACAACAACTGACAGCAAGAGAATACTAGTAATGGCAACAACAACAACAACAACAACAACAATGTTGATTGTCTGTTAAAGAGCATTCAAGTCGTAATAGAGTGGTGGGAAATAAACATAAAAATCCCCATCGAATTGCAGCCGTCGCACAAAAGCCAAAAGATTCAATTCGATGAAAAGGAAACGCTCGCCTACGCACAAAATCTCTCTTCTCTAGCGTCAAATCACTTTATTTCACTTGTTTTCAATTTTCACTCACCATCCCTCACCTCTTCCCTTCCGCATTCCCCTCACCTACCCGCTCATAACAAAAATACAACTTTTTACGCTCCTTTCGCTGTTTTATGTGCATTCTCTCTTTTTGTTCTTTTTATTCCAATCATACATGAGCGCAGCTGGGCTTTGAGGTGGGTGGAGTTCGGTTTGGACGGGTCAAGATATCCCCCTTTAAAAAGTATAAAAATTGCTCAATACTTAAAGTATGCAAAATATATAAAAAACATTTCATCTGCTTCTGCCTCAAAATTGCCTTCAAAAGAACTAAATGTAATATAAATAAAGAGTAAGAAAAAAAGTTGAAATTTATATATCAAATGGCTTTTTTTTGCGAAAGTTCAAAGAAGTGCAATAAATCTCCAGTTTAAAATTAAATATTTATTTATATGCATCAGTGTTTGTAATAAGCAATAAATTAAGAGCTATATCAGCTCAGTTTGTCAACTGCAAAAATGCAATTTGTTCACTTGTCTTTCATTACATATTATTATTAATGGAGTTCATGCCTGCCACCTAGTTTGATCTATTGTGCCCCTTTTTGTAGCCATAGTTCCTCCATCAACTCTGATTCTTGCACCAATTCAAGTCGAGTTTCGGATTTCTATGTCCTTTGAGATTAAATCAATTGTACCTATGATACTGCTCCTTCTTCTGGTAATCTGTAATGTTGTACTTTGAGGATTCCCAATCATTTTCACCAAATCGGTAGATTCCGCTGCTGATTGTGCCTAGTTTAGCTAGGTGATCTCTCAGACTCATCAAGAAACCGGTGAGTATTCTAAGTCTGTTCTTCCTCTTGGATGGTACTTGCTTCAATCGTTTCTGATTATAGATGCCTAAAAGATATTATTGCTATTCTTTGTGTTCTTCATATCTCAGTTGTTTTTGCGTGTTTTTCAATTCCTTACTATTACATACAACTTGGCAAGTAGAAGGGTGTTACCTGTAACTACGACCATGCACTTAATTTCGTCTAACTTCTGTCTCTGTGCTGTGCCTTTGTGTCAGTTTTCATGTTCATGTTGTTGTCGTACTCAATAACCAACCCGACGCTGCCACAAAAACCATCGAATAATTAAGCCATAAAAGGTTTGGGGCAAGCCCACTCTACAGTTTTCGGTTTTTTTTGTTTTGCTCTGGCTGCCGCACAGCTTTGACAATTAACCAAACTATAAAATGTTTTAGTTTGAACACCTGAAAATGTGTGGAGCCAGCCGCAGTCGCCGCCAACGCAGCCGCTGCCGCCGCTTTTGGGCGCTTATAGAAAAAGCTTACCCAAAGGACATCCGCACACACACACACACACGCACACACATACATGAACGCACGCACATTTAAGCCAATTAGCATTTATGTGCGACGCTGACAGCGACGCTCGCAGCAGCAGCAGAGACAGCAGCAACATTGGCAACAGCAGCAAAAGCGCGTTACATTTCATCAAACGCACGACACTTTGTTTTAATTTGAGCAACCACACGCACACACACACACGAACTAACACACACACACACACATACACATACAGTGACAGTTTTGGTTTTGTTTCGTCACGGACTAGGGTCTAGGGCTCTGTGGGGTTTGCTGGCATAGGCATTCCCAGATTTTTGTTTGTTTGCCAGTCGCACTACCCTCGCAACCCTCCTCCACACAGCGAACCATCCATCCTCAGCTCCCAGGGGCCCTTGAACGGGATATTACATTGTTTTGGGCAATTCACTTTTACTGTGATTAATTTAAATGTGTACCCCCCACCTATGCACACACCCGCACGCACACACACACACACGCACACACACACCCGCATTTATTCGCTGCCCGCACGCAGCGATCCGCAGCCATGACATCTTTTATACTTCCTTTCCCCGCATTTTTTAAGGCGACTGTGTGCGTGTGCGTGTGCGTGTGTGTGTGTGGGTGTATTGTATATATGTATGTCGTGTGTGGCTTTCATAAATATCCTTCAAGCCCACAGCCGCCATTTTAAATCGAATTGTTCATGACACTGATGAATATAATTAGCACTTAAAAGACAACACCCACAGTTGTCGTGCTAATGAGATATGTATATGCTCATCTGTACGTATTTAGTTGGCCCGGACTGTGCTGCGGGTGGGTTGAACGTTGAGGGGCGCGTTGCCTCAATTGATGTAATGGAATTGATTTAGGCATAATGTGATTGCATTATTAATTACCAGAGCTGCCTTTCCATTTTGTTTTTGGAACTTTTTATTTTGTTTTTTTTTCTTCTAACAATAAGACAAGTGGTATTTTTAATTGGATAAGAAATTGATAGCCGTAAAAGAAAATGAAATAACACGCTAAAGCTTTTCAACTGGAAACTCTTAACTTTTAAGGCTTAAATTAAATTGAATGAGATAATTCCTGAAGGCATAATATTCCAAATTGATTTCACTTAAAACAAGAGGATCCACATCAACTTTTACTATTTACCATGCATAAAGCAAAACTCTTTGACAAACTCGTCCCAAATATGACAGCCTCATACGCAGAGAGATAGAGAGAGAGAGAGAGAGAGAGAGATAGAAAGAGATAAGCCCCTAAACGCAACACTCTCTTTTCAGCTTGGAATGGTAATTAATGAAATGCATCTGGGTGTTCCGACGGCGCTCATTTCTCACCTGATGTGTAAATCAATCCAATTTCGGTTACACCCGGATAACGATACATTCCCCAGTGTAAGCGAATGTATATATATATATATGTGTGTGTGTGTGTGTGGGTGCGTGATATGGGCAAGTGTGCGTGTGACAATATGCAACATATATGAATACATGATCATGCATCATAATCCAACAACCAAGCACACGAAAACTTGGCACACACTCATACACACACACACGCACACACACATAAATACATACATACATATATAGAGATTCACATCAGTTGCTTTGTAATTAATTACTTCACACATTGACGCCGGCCCAAAAACATACACACACACACAGCCACACACATAAACGTAAACTTTACTGACTGCTTCCAACGTACTTGTTGTTCCTGTTATTCGTGTTTGTTTTTGTTGGTGTTGCTGTTGCTGTTGTTGCTGCCACACGCTAACTAATATTGTTAGCAGCATTTTGGACGGTTAGCTGCATGTTTGGTTAGCTCTGCTCTCTGCTGTGCTGCTGCCTCATATCGTATCGTAAATTATGTGCCATTTATGCGGCATTGGATAGAAATGGAAATTTGTCCCATTTGTTGCGTCGAGACACTTGAGTATTCAGTATTCATATGGGCCACACACACCCGCCCCTCCCTCCCCGCCCACTACCACACCAAAGCCAAGCATGTTGTTTGGCATTGATTTATGAGCCCAAGTAGATTTTGCCCGAAATATTGAATGAAATGTTAAGCCCGAAAGGCACGCTAGTAGCTGGTCTTTAATTTAAATTATAATTATAGTAATTGTTCGGAAACACAACTTAGATGAAATAGATCTACTCCAAGCAGTGGCAGGTGCGTTGAACTCCAAAGGTTTGTCTTACTGGCAACCCCTTTTCGTCAGGCTTTGGCAACCCCTTAGCTTAGCTTAGTCAAATAGTGATACCTACAATTAGACGAGCAAAAACTTTGACTACTGCATTTTCTTCTTCTTCTTGTGCTGCTGCAATTACGCTTGGGGCAAATTGAGTTAGCGCCTCGACGTGGCAATGTGGCAATGTTGCAATTGGCCCCACCCAAGGATTAGCTGCAGAAAATGAGCGCAGGCAAATTATATAAAAATTTGTCTGACAACTGCAAGACGAGCCGCTTGTTCGCTTGTTTGCGTGCCCCGCTTGCATCTCACCTGTTATTTTTAATGAGGCCTTCTGCCTCGTGCTTTCAAGAAAAAAATATATATATATATTAAAATCAACCAGAAAGAACAGCTATCCTTGTCACGTCGAAGTTTAGATATCCTCGCAGAACAAAGTTTTCTTTTCCACAATTAAATTTGAAATTTAATATTATAGTTGATAATTTCTTGCCCAAATCTTACTAAGATAATAACAATCCTCATCTTCAGACAAGAACTTCTAATGACAATTATATGATACAGTTCTTTGATCCAGCTGACACCAACTTAGAGACTAGACACAGATATATTTACTCGGTTACTGATGCTGCTCAAAAACACATATGTTTTGAGCGACGTCATCACTTCTCAAAGAAAATTGTAATACCCCATGTAAGGGTATGCAAATATAAGAGGACTTGATTAGGACAGAGGCAGCAGGTATGAGTTTAGGAAGTGCATTTACAACTTGTCCGCTGCCACTTTAATTATAACTCCAGTTAAGTATTGCTTTTAGATGAAGCTCTCATCTTGTTACGCAGCTCTGCCAATTTGTAATTAAACTTTCATGCGGTTGCCAGCAGAGTCGAAAAAGTTGCACATTTGATTATGCTGCTAACCAATAAGCGCAATCATGTGCAGCACCAACAACAGTTGCAGCCACATCAACAAAAATAACAAGTGCAATTAACTGGCTCATAATTTCATGTGCTTTGAGCGTTGCCCGACTGTTGGCTGACCAGCAAACAAATTGTTGGCTTCAACTCAAAAGCGGCAACAATTTATGTGCAAAAAGCAAAAAAAATAAAAAAATGGTAACATCAAAAAACTACCACAACAACAAAGTAAAACATTTCGCACACAACTACAACGCATATGAGCATGGAAATATTTGGCAGTCAGCTACGCATACCTTGCCATTTTCCACTTGCCCCGGTGGCAGCCACCACCACTGTGGCTACTACATTGCACCAAAAATTGGTCAGATTTTTTATACCCTGAACCCATTAAAAATGGGTATAAAGAGTAGAATGGTTTTGTGCAAGTGTATGTAACAGGCAGAAGGAAGCATCTCCTACCCTATAAAGTAAATATTCTTGATCAGGATCAACAGCAGAGTCGATATAGCCATGCCCGTCTGTCAGTCCGTCTGAATGAACAAGCGGATCCCAGAGACTATTAGAGCAAGAGACTTTAAATATAAATATCTAATATAGGTTCTCGTATACCAGACGCCGATCAAGTTTGCTTTATTTTATATTCAGATATAGATTTCCGTTAGCAATAAATGCTACAATTTTAAGGGCCGAGGTTTCTAATTAACATTATCAACTGCCCAAATTTCATTAAGATCGGATAAGAAACACCCAAGTTATGATCGAAAATATATTATCATGTTGATCTCATTTCGATCAGCAGCCGCAAGCATTTTCTTATGCATATAAATATTCCCAGTAAAATTAAAATATATTTAACAGCTGGTTTCAGGGTATATCGTAGTCGAGTTCACTCGTCTATATCACTATTATTTGTTGTTTTGCTGAAGTACTTTGTTTTACCGGTAGTTCAGAATTGTTGTCAACCTTTTTACGCGACCGACCACCGCATATTTCCAAACAAATAACCAACTAATATCCACAGCAGACAGACTGCATTTCGAATGCTGACATAGACACTTCCTTAAGTGACTTTTTAGGATAATGTTTTCGATTTATAAATACGTTCAAATTTGACAAAAGAGTAGTTACTCAAAGTTTGTCCAGCTGTGCGTCTGTGAAAAGTATAAATCGCATTATAAATTCAAAAATAACTATCCATTTGAATACATAAATAAAACTCCAAATCAAGTAGATCTCAACCTGCTGCTTGTTGGGTTAGGTTCATTATTTAATAATTTGTAACGTTAAGTGACATTTATATTTTATTTTATTAATAATCAATATTTTATCTTTAATATTTAATATTTAATATTTATGACTATGCGCATATGTTTAATACTGTTAAACTTATTCCCATTGAATATCTGTAATGAAATGTGAGTAAATTACTCTCAAACAGACTTAACCAAATGAAATAAACTTTAAATCAAAGTGAACACATATCTAGAAATATTTTATTTTTTATCCATTTGTATTTATATAGTATTCCACCAAATATCATAATTTCATTTTTGAATACATTAAAGCGAAACAGAGCTCACCTGTAGCCCAAATTTGTGGGGACACTGAAAATAGACTCGCATTTAAATGTGATAATAATTACATTGAAGTAAAGTATTTAACAGTTGACTGCAGTTAAGCAGTCTCGGTCTGTGAGGCAGCTTCTTTAAATGCAAGCATTAATTTTGGGCGCGTTTCGCTTGCTGTGCTCTGTTGCGCCCCAGCTGTCTTCAGATGTTGCCACTAAAAATATTTTCACACAAAAATTACCCAGACTACAAGTGGCAAGCAGCAAGTAGCAGCAAAATAACGAAAAAAAAAAATAAAAATGGAGAATATAACATGTAATTTTACATTCAAGTGAGCGGAAAATATAAATAAGCAGCAGGTGCTCATTTCCTGTTCCGCAGCAAACATGCTACAGTAGCACAAACACAAACACACTCACATACACTTATACTTCAACAAGCACACACTTACGCAGCTGGCCAGGCATATCCTGGCATTTGTACCAAAGACAGACAAACCATATTACGAGAGAGAGATATAGAGGCAGCAGTAGTAGCAGCAGCAGCAGCAGCAGCAGTAGAATCAGCATCAGCATCAGCCACAGCCGCAGCCAACGAGATGCATCCATTTGAACTATGGCCAACGCACCTACACACACATAAGCTACAGCAGCTGCTGCTCATGTGTATTTGTTTGAGTGTATTGCGAAAAGTTCATTTATATAACTGTCGCTGACATCGCTGTCGTGACGTGCCACGACATGCACACGCCCACCTTATAATGAGCTTGGGCGGACTGCGCAGCAAAAAAGAAAGCGAAAAAAGCATATAGAAACTAAACAAGTTCGCAGCGAACAAAGGCAATTACTTGCCCTTGGTGCTAATAACTTTTGCAGGTGTCAAATGTGTGTGCATGCATATTACATAGATGGCGAAAAGTGTGCGTACAGCTCTATAATTAACAAATGATTAATTATGCATGACTTTGGCTCGCGCCCTGCCTCGTTATCAGCTCGCCACACGTGCTCTTGCTCCACCTCCCCCCCCTCCAGCCGTCTCTGCTCCTGCCCTCAAGCTGTCTGGTCGTTGTGTGTGTGTTGAGTATGCTTGTGGTTTTTGCCTTTGTAGCTGGCCCCCAAAAAATTGGTGCCCATTATTGCCTTTGATTCATTAACATTTGCTCCAGTGATAACAAGCGAGCAGAGTTTAAGCGGCTCCTACATACATATCTAGACGAGAACTTATTTGTCCTGTGTGGCTACCTTAATGGACACTGCAACGTTGGTGTCTGTGCCTTGTTTAGCATTTAACTGTCAGCTTATTTACATAGAACATGAGAGTCGACAACATTGTTTGCATACAATTACAGAGGGACAGAACCCTTAGCATGCATAGACGAAAACAAAAAAAAAAAAAAAAAAAATAAAAAAAACACACAAGGTCTGGTCAGTAAAAATAGTCACTGAGAAGAAAAGCACAACTTTAATTCATTGCATAAATAATGAGGGTGTTCAATAGCTCCAAGAAAAGCAACATACAACAAATGTGACAAAATACAAAATCAATATTTGTTTACTTTTTTTGTATCTGTTTCTTTTATTTTAAGCAAACTTGTGCAAATAGAACTACAGCTCAATATCAATGTAGAATTTAAGATGAGCCTACAAATTGTTCTAACTCTTCTTTAGGATGAATTATTGAAATGCCACTTGACAGTTAAATAATCTATCAATATATATTAAGCACTAAGTCTGCTTGATCAGAGTTAGAATATTTAATTTATATCTGTTCTTGTAACCTCAGTAATATTTGATAATTTAATCATTTGATTAATCAAACCACAAGAAGTAAAATTATTATTTCTTTATTTCTTGACTTTCATAAAGGTTAACCAATTAACTATATCTTACGATGAGTCCAGCTGCGTATCTCTAATGGTAGATAAGACTCAGGTTAGTTTCAGGACTTGAGGGCAAGGGCCTGATGAGTAATACACGTAAGTGTATGTGTACGTGTATGTGAGTAGAGATTCTTGCATGTTGCAACGCGTTTGCTGAAGTTCTGCTAATGTAGCCGAGCGGCAATAACAATACATGTATGTTGGCAACAGCAACAACAACAGCAACAGCGAACAGCTCAACAATGCAGCACCGTGTGGCAGCGTGCAACCAGCAACAAAGGCATGCAGGCATTAAACTATGCAGGTTAATTTGACTAGAAACGCCGTTTGCTGCTGCTGCTGCTGCTGTTGCTTCTTTTTCTTGCTTCATTCGCTGCTTGTCATGTTGTAGTTGCTGTTGTTGTTAGATGAAGGCGCCCGCGGGCTACTTGGACACAAAGTTGGCCCAGGCATGTCGCCTGCCCCCTTTATTATGCGGCGTTGCTGTTAGAATGTGATCCAAAGACAATGGACAAGACTCAAGCGGCATAGTTGTAATCTATGCACATACACACATGCATGTATATATTTGTACATACTGCACACTTGCATTGCACATATTTGCCACATACATGCAACAGATTCTCGAGTTATTTTGGCCATTGTTGTTGTTGTCCTAATGTTCTCTGTTTGCCTGTCGCTGTGTGAAGTTGTTTTCCACTTCAAGTGCGGCCCCTTTAAAATGCAACGTTGCGTATGCGCAATTATTAAATGCTGCATAAGGCCGCTTCGCACTGCCATTGCAATTGAATGTTGTAAAGTGTAAATTGTAAATTGTGAATACAATTTTCAATGTAATTGCTCGCAGCCATTTGACAGGATTTTGTCATAGTGTCGATTCCATTAACATTTACGAACGCAATAAAAAAAAACAAAAAATTGCGTCACAAATTAAGCATTAAACAAAAAGGACATGCGATAAAAGAGGGAATGGAAAGTGGCGATTGTGCTGCCAAGCGGATTGAAAATATAAAAAAGATTTATAACAAGTAAATACTAATTATTATAATTGCTATTAAAGCAGCTTTTGCTTTTAATGCATCTAAGCTGTCCGAGTTTGAAGGGAGACACAATCTGTTCCTTTGAATGTTGACAGCTTGTGACTCTAATCCCACAAAAAAAAAAAATATAATAAAAAATCCTCTCTACGCCCAGTTCTGCTGTACTTTAGAAATATTGGCAGTTAGCTGCACAAATCTCAGAGATAAGTTAAGTTAACAAAAGTCTAATCCCAGTTAACTTGACCATTCATAAAATTCACAAATTTTCATTCATGACATTTCATCTCTTTCATCTCTCTTTCACGTTAACTTAAAGAACGAAATTTTCACTTCAATTGAATGGTAAATAATATATTGGCAAAAACGGCGATTAAGTGTTCTAGCTATTTTGAATTACTTCGCTTCGCTGGTCGTAACGCTTTACAATCCCCAATTGTACATATTTTTAAATATTTCTCACCAGCTCAAATCCGATAAAAGCCTTGTCAAGCCTCCGTTCACCGGGCAACCCAGAAAAAAAGAAAAAACTATATATATATGGAGGTACAAAACATAATAAAGGAAGAACAACAAAAAAGTGGACACCATAGCAGCACAACATCCGCAACTGCAGAGCAGCAGCAGTAGCAGCACCAGCGGCTGCAAGGGTTGATTGCTGGCCATGTCCGCCACACAAAAAGTGCTTCATCCCAGCCATTTCCCCCTTTGGGTTAAACCTTTGACGCTTCATCGTTGCCGGAATTCAGTTACTGTTGCCTCTGACGTTGTTGCTGTTGTTGTTTTGGTCGTTGCTGCTGCACACTAATTTCATTTTTTATACAAATCGAGGAGAGTCCTCGCATTTCGTTATCGACTTTTGTTTGTTAGCGCTTAGCTTGTCGATTTTCGAGTTACTCCTATTTTTTTCCACTTTTTTTTTGGGATTTGTTGATTTTAATTTTGTATTTTTCACTTGCAATGGAAAACAATTTTGATGGTTGTGCAACGCGTTGCGGAATTTGCATTCGATGACAATTTATGCAAATCGCATTGTCCGCCAACCATTGCATATTGAATTAGCTGCTGCCGATAGGTGCGAAGTAGAGGAGGACATGTCACGCGAAAGACAAGACAAAATTGTGGCCAATTGGCTGGCGATTTGTAAATAATGCGAGTGTTGCAAGTAACCCACATTTTGCAAGCATCCGAAGGGAAATTTAATTTCATTTGTATACCTTTTGCCCGGAACACAGTCAAAATATGAATGGGTTGGTCAAATGGCAAAATGGCCAAATGGCCAAATGGCCAGCCGGTCAGCCAGAAGACCGAGGCAAGTGAGTGCGCTGGACGTGGCCGACAAAACGAACAATAGACCGTAAAATAAGTGCAAAGGCAGGCAAGCAGTATAAAAGAAAGAAAATGAAAAACTTTGAGAGTGAGCGCAGAAAATTCAGCGAAATGAAAAATGAACAAAGTGCCCTAATGGCAAAGCACGCTGAGGGGTCCTGCCAGGGAGTGGGGGCAAACACACAATGAACAGCATGTTCCTATTTAAAAGCAGAAAGCGGGCAGACGAAGGTACAGGCAAAAAAATAAAATGTAAAAAAAAGTCAGCTTCAATTGAACAGTTAAACTTCCATTAATTGTGCGCCAGCAGCAGCGCTCGGCACAGTAAACGGAGAGCGAGAAGCTGGGGCTGGGGGGACTTCTGGTCTGTGCCAACTGTGTCAGTCTCAAATTTCAAATGCATGAGATGCCTACGTAAACAGGTCAGCCACCAAAATGTTGGCAAGTTATTTGAGACTTTCCAATTGTAAATGTGAAAAATAGGAGCGGGGCGGGGGCTGGGGTGGGGCTGGGCTAGTGGATAGGGACGGCATTCAATTACATGATTGTGCCATTACTGGCAACAATAAGAGGCCTAAATGAAATTAACCAACATTTGGGCAGCTAATTGGTCGCCTAAATGGCCCAAGCTGCTCGTGTGGAAATCCATTCCACAAGCTCCTGCTGCACAAGCCATACCCCACATCCCGAAGCGACACCCCTGACAGCTTCAATGAAGCGCACCACGTAAAGTGTCGCCAGTCACACTTCATTGAAGACTGTCAAAAAATTTTCCATTTAACAAATTAGCAGGACACACAAAAAACTAAAGAAAAGAAGCAGAAAACAGGCAATTGCGCACAAAAAAAAGAATCCCCCAAGAACTGGAGCAATGACACCAAAATTAGTCTTAAGTTGGAAATAATGATGATAGGCCGGATGAGAATCGCCAGCTGCTGATAATGAAATACTCGCAGCCAACAAAAGGCTCGCTCCACTAATCCGCTAACAATTATAAAAAAAAAGAAATACCGAAAAAAAATTAAACCATTTGCTACATTAAAGCGCAGAGATTGGCCGCCTTAAAGCAGATATAGAAAAATGTAAAAACCAAATACGAATGGAAACCAATGCGCCAAAAGAAAAAACATAACAAATATTTCAGCACATAAACAAAAAATAAGCAGAGGGAAGTGTGAACGGGCAAACATAAATCATTTGGCAGCAAAATGAAAAGCTTTGCGCAACAAGTCGACGAAACAATAAAAATCTGCGTTAGAAGGCGCGATGGCAAACGGGGAGTGTTGGCGGTTGCAAGGTTGCAAGGTGCCATCCAGCGGTTGACCGAGCGAAAAGAAATATATGTTAAATTAATATATATTAGAATTGATGGCTATTGTGGAATGGTGCAGACAGCATAAGCGAAAGTAAGGCGACTTTGAATGAAAGCTTGCGACTTAAAACAACTGAAAAATACTTTAAAAATAGATCACATAAGTTTCAGCACATTGCAAACAATACTCAAGTTTAATATATATATATTAATAATGAAAAAATGTATCAGAAATGCATAACATTAAAAACCCCGGTCTGATATTCTACGAATTCGCATTATTTGATTGTAAGGATTTCTGTTGTGGAGCACAGATATAAATTGATGAGGCATTATTGATTTCATTTGATTGACTTAATGCTCATTTGTTAAGTGTATTCGATATGCATGTCAATTAAATGCAATTTGCAAATCAAGCGTTCAACAATCATTAATAGCATATCTGGTATTTATTATATAGTAATTTAAAGCGAAAAAAATTATTAACGTGTCGATTGGATTCAATATACGAATGGCATTTTTTTTTATTGTTGTCCATTAAACCTGCAATCCTGGCAGTCTTGAACATTCTGGCATCCTGGCAATTTGTGGTTCGTGCTTTTGTAGTGTGAAATCCAACATGATTTATTTGCTCGCATGTGGCACTCAAACACTATTTTTTTATTTTTTTTTTTATTGCAGTGTTATGTTTAAGTAGTGTGTTCATCAGAGGTTTTAAATATTATATTGCATATGCTCTCAGTCAGTTTAGAACACATACGAAATATAAGCATAAAATCCTGTAAACTTGACTGGAAATTTTACGAATAGATTGATTTGATTTAAAGTGAAATGATGCTAAGAGGATAATGAAAAAAAAAATATATATGCTTATGATTAAAAAGGAAACAAAATAATTTGTCCTGCGACTAACTTGCTAGATATTTTATTAGCTTATAAAGTGTGCGCTGATTTAACTTAAAAATGTGCAATAATGTTACCAACACCAACAGTAAAGAATGTGCAACCCAAAACACCATTCGTACATCGAGCAAAAAGTATCTCCTAGTACGAATTAATGGTGAGTTGGATTGTCTAAGTACAATTTCTTAAAGTATTACATTTGCTGAGCAGGAGCGGACCAGTAGAAGGCTTATGGTAAAAAGTAGTGCTAATAAGGAAGAAGAAAGAGATTCATAGATTTAGTGTAATTGGCTTTTTAGTTTGATGAGCTCACCTTGGGATCGGCTTTCTTCCAGCACTGATGGAACCACCAGGCCTTGTGGCAAAGCGTATCTCCCTCAGGATGTATGCAATGCTCAGATGCTGCTATCAAATTATCCCTCACAGAGTGGGGAACAGAGCTGAACAGCATGTCCAGATGGACATCGCCGTTGTCATCCACAACTTCGAACTCATGAAACAGGCAATTCATGTAGCACTTAAGCTTCTCATCCTCGTGTATTTCCCCGTCGCTGAACTCTTTTATCGCCGCTGTGTAAATGATTGCAATTGTTGCAATTAAAAGTGTTTTTCAAATTGCTTGCCACACACACCTTCACTGACGCCGGTTTGCTCAACGCATGCGTCGTGAAAGAGCTTTGCCATTCTGAGTACGTTGTTCGGTGGATACTGCAATTAAAAAATGCGTTGCTTAAGTAGGCGTGTCCTTGCCGGGACACTTTATTAACTCACGTTCTCCTCGCGCTGTGGCAGCGCCGGCGACAACGGCGCATCACTGAGCAGCGACAAGACGATTAACAGGCAGGCTGCGACAGGACGACGTCGGCGATTTCGACCAAAGTCACTCAAAGCCATTTCCATGTAGCTCGTCTGTAAAACAGCAAAAATTGTTTGTACGCTCCGAACGGCCTTGTTTGCCAGTTGTGAAAGGCGAAACAAAAGCGACGATGCATAACAACAAAACAACGAAACAAAAAAAAAAAAAAAAAAAATGAAGGCAATGTTGAGCACAGCCCGAATTTAAATGCACTTTCTTTACGCTGTATTAGTAAATATCTAAAGGAAATATAAATTGAACAAGCTATCTATTTATTCGGAAAAAACCACATACACCAAGTTAAACTATTTCGATTTTATAGAAAGAAGTCAGAAGAATTAAGTCAGATGCATTAAATAAACTTATAAGTATCCTGTTTATGTTAAGAACTGCTCTTTGAAACTTGCACAGAATAAGTTAAACTATTAAAATAAAAATCTTTGTAGAACTTGGTTTTAACTACAATCCATCAAGTTTATTTTTATTAGTAATAACATTAATGTAGCCTGCATTAGTTAGGATCTGCTGTTTTGAAATGTTGCACGCTGTTTGACAAATTGAAAGAACCTTTGGTTAGGGTATGCAATGTGAGAACAACAGGATGCAGAACGGAATTGGACGGAGAACTGGCACTGACGACGTCGACGACGACGTGCCACGCGTGACAGCTGGACAATGACAATGTATGTGTATATGCAATACATACGACACACTGTGTGTGTGTGTGTGTGTGCGAGAGTTTTTCTAAGTGCGCTTTTTTTGTAATTTTTATTTGAGGAAGCCCACGAGAGATTTGGGGATGGGGTAGGGTAGTGAAACCAACAAAAAATCATTTATTTCTTGCTAGCTCAGCGCACGCTAAATTAATTCTAACCGCCACAGCTGAACAAAAAGCTCGCCAAACGGAAACGGAAATGTGGCCCTGAAGCGGGGCTTCAGCAGCGCAGTTGTCAACATTCTTTCTTCGAATGCACAATTGTCGTGTTAATTTTGACAAGCAGATGCCCACGTGCGATGCCTCGGCCACCACCCCCTCCTATAGGGGCCTCAGCTATATATATAAATATATAAAGGCAAGTCTGGAATTTGCCATTCGCAATTCGCTGGTTTTTTGAACACACAAAATACAATAGAAAGACGTCAACTTGCGCCCAACTGTCACTTTTGTTCCATCAAATGTCAACGCAACAACCGAAACAAAGCCACAAAACGTCGTTGGCTCACACACACACACACACACACACACACACCATCACACACTGAGTAAAATTCACAAAGAACGAATGAAATTACAATAGCAGCAACAGTTATGATGGAATGTATGTACATATATTTATGTATATCTGTGTGTGTATATATGTGCATCACAGTTGGCCATGGCAGCAACGATGGATGGTTTTTTAATTGCCATTTCAATTTTCGTTATGCGAATTGCCATCAACGTGTTTTTTGTTGTTTTTGATGTTTTCTGTTTTTTTCAATGTATTTCATTGCTTACCTCTGTGTGTTCCCTTTTTAAACTATTCAAAATGTTTCGCGGCACACGCTGGCACAGAAATTGTTTGACAACCGCAGTCGGAATTGAAATTGCTTTATTGCCATTTTTCGCGGCCTGTTTTATATCGATTGTGGACCAGGTTTTAGCGCTTTGAGTTTTTTTATTTTATAACTATAAACATAAAGTCATTGATGCTCAATTTCTATAATTTGAATATCGGTGTCCATATTTATCTACGACCCATCCATTAAATGACTTAGCTATACGTGTAACATATGTATGCATTGCATATACCAAATTGCCTGCTGCATGCACCAAAGCTCATGTGCCACGCCCATTTGCGTGTCTTCAATTGCGAGCAGTTCGTTTCAAGCTTGCTCCCCTTCATAGAAATTACATTTTTGTGTGTTAAGCAAATGCAATAATTTAGATTTTGAGAATTTGATTGCACTAACCGAAATACTAGACCATTACCAAAAATTATTAAAATTATTATCTATTAAATCTTTTTCACTAATATGTATTCAGCGAAACGTAAAAAACTAATCTACACTATTCAACTTGTTTATTCACAGCTGCTAATTTGACATCATTGAAATTAGTACTTCTAGACTAAATATTTTACATTTAGTTATATTGTATCAGAGAGGGTTAGTCGATCCCACAACTTAAGACTTCTATTTATATCTATGATACAGTGTATGAATAAAGTCATTATATTTTATATTACTAACGTTATAATTGACCGAAGCAATAGGCGAATATTTACCAAGATTCATCATTGATACTAAAAGAGTTTTGCTCATATAAGCAAATCAAAAATCGGACAGATATACAGACTGACAGACATATGGACATGGCTACATCAACACATCTCAAGGGTATAATAAATTATTGGCTTAAGTTTAAATTGTTGCTTTTTAAAAATAGATCGCATTGCCTTCTTAAAACTGCATAAATACAAATGCAACACGCATGTTATCGTAACAATAAATAACTGACATTTTAAATTAATTATTGATTGAATAGTATTATTAAAATCGTGCACTTCTCATTCAATTAATTAATTTCTCAATTATGAATGCTAATAAAGGAAAATTAGAATAAAGTAACTGCGATAGCTGTCGGAATAAACTTGACATTAAATTATCATTTATAGTCATTTAAAATTACTCCTTTTTTTAATATTTACAACATTAGATCAATATTTTAGCCCAAAACACATGTAAATGTTTTTACAAACTACTTTTTAATACAACTGATATTGCAATTTACCGAAAATGGATTACATCAATGTATTTATCATCGTTACCTGAACTGCTCGTTTGGCATTCATTTCGAATTTCTATGCTGGCTGCACTGACAACTGCAATTGATTTCAAATTGCCATGTTTGATAGGTTAAATGAGAAAATGAATGTATACTACAAAATGTTACAGATCCATATACAATGACAAAGTGCCAAATGAAAAAGCAGAAGCATATAAATTGAACAGTTGTTGGCCATGATTAATTTGGCAACGCTTAATTTGGAATTGTCATTGAATATTTGTATATTTAACATGTTGTGTTTAATGGCTATAAATAACTCTATTTTGAATGATCTAAAATTTACACAAAGTTAACAAAAGTCAGAATAGTTTTCTACTATCTTAAACAATCAAATTGTAATGGAATTGAAGACTTGCAATTATGCATTTTAAGTAGTAATTTTAATTTATCGAATATTTGGTAAATATGTTTCTTGCATATTTATTTCATCGAGCATATATATAATAATTTAGCATTATTTGTGGAAATAGTTAATTAACCACAAAAATGAATTAAGCCCCTTTTAGCCATAAATTCCTTTTAGAACTTATTGATGGCACTTGTGCACTTTTGCATTTTGTTTTACAGAAATACTATGTTATGCCAATGACACTAGAATCGATGCCATAAAAGTGCGTTGCCTTCTTGACCCACTGCCAACATAAAATGCGCAGTAAGGTCTCAACTGAATTATTAATTATTTATGGAAGCAGAAAATGGAGTCGACAGCCGCATATTAATTTTATAACGATGTCATTAATGCTTGACGACGCATAAAATTATATAGATGCGCATTTTAGATAGCGCTAATTAAATAATTAAATATGCTTTGGGCCAATGCAGTCAACGGATTTAATGGTGCGATCTATCAGCCATGGCAATTATGACTGCATATATATCAAAATATTCGAATTAAATTTAATTCGTATTCACAATACTGCCATTCTGTCCAAGGCAAAGCTAGCAACAGCTGCTGCGCAAACTTTATGCGTAATTCAATTTCCAGTTTTCATAGAATTTTTTTGTTTTTGGAATGCTTGCCGAAACTCTATTTGTTAAAATGTGGATGTGGAGTGAAACTACAATACAGAATAAAACAAAAACATAAATCACAAGCCGTCATAAACCTTAGCCGGGATCACGCTCGCCTTTGTCCGTTCCTCAACGCTCAGATGAGAAAGTAATGCTGCAGGGATAATTTATTAGAGTTTGGTTTGCTGCTAATCAATTTGCAAGGATACTTGCCTTGGGGTCCGCCTGCTTCCAGCAGCGGTGCAGCCAAAAGGCTCGTTCGCATTTCGTGTCGCCCTTGGGGTAGAGACACCGTTTGCCCATGTTAACCGCAATGTCGTGCATCGAGTCTAATTGGTCCAGCAACTTCTCCAGATGCACCTCGCCATCCTCGTGCAGCACATCCGTCTCATCGAACACACAGTACATGTAACATTTTAGCTTCTCATCCTCATGCACCTCGCCATCGCTGAACTCCTTAATTGCCGCTGCAAACGAGACACAAGTTGCAAGTATAGTTATTCAATGACAGATAACAACAGCTTGTTTGCATTAATCCGGCATCAGACTCAAGTTCAGTTAATCTATTTGACGGTTGCTTACCTTCGGTCACGCCCGTCTTGGCAACGCAGCTATCGTGCACAGGTGCCAACAGTTTCAAAATCGCCGGCGGTGGATACTGTGAGATCGAAGTTGTTATTGGGAAATTTAAAAAATAACCAAAGAATTTAATCTCTATATCAAAGTTATTTTTTATAAGCGAGTCTATTAAATTCTTGATAGAGAATAATTTGAAAATAATTCAATAGATGTAAAATCTGTAAATCTTCCATAAAATTGTCCCATAACTCGTGCTGTATTTCTTTAAAACACAAATTTATATTAAACTCGAACATAAACTTGCTATATTAATTCCATGGATGGATGTATTTTAAATATTGACAATATTGTTTTAATACTAGTTTGAAAGTAAACTCTAATATTGTCAAGTTTCACTGGAAATAAAATCACAAGCTATTGCTTGAACTTGTTGCATCGTCAAATTAACTCAGTCCCTTCCTTTACTTTATTAACTTTATCTTTTTAACGCCGGTAGCGATCTGAAGTTGCTTACCGTTTCATCACGACGCAGTTCAACTGCCCGAGTGCCACGCCCCATCAGCACAGAGCAGAGCAATAAAATGCAAAAAATGTTAATAGTGGCACGCAGAAACATGATGCCGCACAGCTGCTGGTCAAGCTGCAACGTAAGTCAAGTCCAAAGTAACGGTGAGCTCCGGAAGCACGTGATATGCAGGATATCAGGGATCAAGGATTTAGTGGTATTGCTGCCAGCGCAGTACGCTCTCTCTCTCTGTCTCTCTCTGTGTGTGCGTGTGCGTGTGTGTGTGTTTGCGTGTGTACGTGCCACTCGGGGTATTAGCAGACGAAATTGAATGACTTCAGTGCGGACGAAGAGGCGAAATGCAACTGCAATTGGCCAGACACCAAGTGGACACTTTATAGTCGATTGTAAGTACAGCTTGATCAGTGCAATTAGGTGGCATTAATTGCTGGCAGACCGGCAGGGCTATAATTAGCCAAACACTGAACCCACAATTAGCAAATCAAAGCGCATTCGGCAAGGCGCGAAAATACATGGCTTATGCGGTAAATAATCATACGCCATGTTTGATGGCCTAAATGGCAGTGACCTCGTCGACCCAAAGGCAACAAGTAAATAACAATAACAGCAACAACAATATCAAACACAGCAGCCACACGCAGAGAGCTATTAAATATAATGTGAGACGACTGCCAGTCCTTAAGCCGCACCCCATCATTTGGGCCCACACGAAACGCGTTAATTACGGTAGCATTGCAATTTTTTTTTTTTTTTGTTCTTTTCTTGCTCTCACATTCATTAATTATTATGCAAGCTAAGCGCTTGACACAAGTTTTGGATGACGCTCTCTCTCTCTCTCTCTCTCTCTCTCGCTCAACATGCAAGCGCAACGTGTCAAATTAATTTTTAATAGCCACCCACAACACACCGCCTCCCGCTGCTAGACTGTTGCCAAATAATAGATTTAAACGAGCCGCACACCACCACAAGGTCCAACATCAAAACTTGGGGTATGCCCATGCATTGTAATTAAAGTTTTGGGGCCACGCTGGGGTCATTCAAGCTACAAGCTAACCCAAAATAAACGTTAATATACGCACAAAGGCACTGCTGCCAAGTTGCCGCATTCAACTTGACATTTGGGTGTTGCCAGTTGTCCTCCTGTTGCCATCGTCTGCCTGTTACCCGTAATTGCGCAGTATGTTGAAGGCATTTAATGCAACACTGCACTATACAACAAATGACATCTCTGTCTGCCACAAATTACATTTTTCTTAATAGCTATTTGCATTTGAATAAATAATTTAGAAACGTCCTTTAAATTTTGTGCCCATTTTAAGTTTTAATTAGTTTTTAAATCCAGCTAAAAACAATTATATTATTTGTTAAATTTTAAATTCTAGCCTCTAGCTGTTCCTTTTAATTTTTAGTTTATTTGATTATCATTTTAAATTTATAAAAACAATTTTTATATATTTTAAAGTTTGTAGACTTATATATAAATATAAAATACAAACAATAAATAAATACAAATTAAAATATTCTTTTAAGATATTTGAAAAACATTGCAAATAATTAAGCTCAAAATTAATTATATTATTTTTCTCTCACTCAATACCAGCACATAAATTATTTTATAGTTAATTTTATGCTCTTTATTTTTGTATATATTTCTATTGTGTGTATTATAAATTTATACAGCAATTTTGTGGTGCTTTAGATTCTTAATTTATATCGAAAAATAAACGTTTTTACCGATTGTACAGTGAAGTTAGTGTTTAGTGTACGTCTGTGCGTATTGACATCTGACACTTGCAAATTAGATGCCGGCAGGCTGAATGGTCGGGCACAATGCTGCATATGATGTTGCACACTGTGTGTTGCACAACTTATTGACACCTTATTTGCGCTCACAAAACGCACAACTCGTTTGCGGTTTGTGCACACAATTTACATGTGTAATTTTTCGGAGCCCGAATGCCAGCCAGCTTGCCATGAAAAGTTGCAGCTGCTAACCACAGCGGCAGCGGCTGTTACATCATTGTCAGCGACTGGACACAAGCCAGGACGAGCGAGGACAACTTCGTTAAACAAACTGCAGAATTTTGTGCAGTTTGTCAAGAGACAGAGAGAGAGAGAGAGAGACAGAGAGAGAGAGAGAAAGCGAGAAAGAGTGGGGAATAGACGCAAAAGGGGTTTCAGAAAATTTGAATGGCGCGTTTGTTGCGGCCATTTGTATGGTCTCTTGTGGTTTGCTGCTGCCGGATATAATCGATTTACTGTTGTCCAGCAACCTACTTGGTACGCATTTCATCAACATCATGCAACAAACCCAAAAACTGTAAACGGAAAACTGAAAACCGAGAACGGAGCACTGCTGCTGAGAAAAGGGTGACACTCCATGGGCGGTGGCTTTGCCGTAGCCGACTCCAATGAATTATAATTAATGATTGCGGCCTGGGCGCCGGCTTAGCATTGCAAAATTTATAGCCAGACCAGTGAAGCTGGCTGCCTGAGTATAATAAATTTAAATTAGCACTACGCAAATAAATACGCACAATAAATAACTGGCCAAGGTCAACAATTTAGGGCCATTTGATATGCATTTAACATTTTATTGCTCATTATTATGATTACTATGATTATTTATAACCAGGTCAGCTAACTGTAATATATATGCATGTATGTATATAACAATTTTTTCACACACTAAATTCAAAGTACCGCTCAAAGCAATGCAACTTGCATCATTAACATATTCACAGTCTATTAATTTTCCGCCCACACGCAGGTCTGAAGTCCTTAAGTCGCTGTTGCTGGTTTGCCAGTTGATCCTTTGGCAACATAATTAGAAACTTTTGCACTTAAATGCAAGTCGAGAGCATGCGGCCAGTCGAATGAATGCATTAAGCCAAAGTGCAAGCCAAGTGCGCGTTAGAAATGTGCCATAACTGCCACAAGTATATGATGTGGAACTCCCCCTTGTTTTGCTGCCATGAAACGCACTTCCTTATATAAGTACTAAAAGATGAGGTCATTAAACACAGTACGGATAAGCGTTGTAAGTAAGGCTTAACATCCCCCAAGTCGGAACTCAAAATCTATTCAAGAAATGTTATTTAACAGAGATACAAAATTTAAAACCCGATGCAGCTTTGACAGAGTTAAGGAGGATGAAGACTTGAAAAGGTACCAAGACTTAATGCTGTGGGGAAGAACTGCAGAAGAACTGGTTAAGATATTTCCGTTCATCACACAACCTCAAAGTGATGCATTTCAAACTGTATCTTATTGCATTTTTCAATAATATAATTGTACAAAGTTTCTGGCAATTGAACTAATGTCAATTGTGTCATTTGGAAGTAATACTATTAATTGGCTTGAAGATAAGCACTTGAACTCTACAGATTGCAATGCACTGAGGGAACTATAAGCGAATATTAAGGGCATCTCATTTCTTGCTCTATTGCTCTATATCTATCACAATCTTTATCTTGGTATAAACTAAAACTGTGTCAATCATATGGAAGAAATGATAACCTCTACCAAACATCAGCTTGTATTAATTTCCAATACGTATTTGTGGCTTAAGCGTTCTGCCTGATTTTGCGTTTTCTGTTATTTAATATGGCAATGACTGTTGTGCTTTGGAACATTTATTGCTGTGTGCCAACTGCGTATGATTGAGCGATTTGGCCTGATTCTGACCAATTTGGGTGGGCGAGGGGAGAGGTGTGTGTGTTATTGTATGTGTGGATGCAATTTAAATCCACAGGCACTTAACTTTATGCGTGACCCATAAAATTGGACATAAATGCATCAAATGGCATGTCATTAAATATTAATTATGGATAAAATATGCGCGCACGACTTTCTCAGAGCTTTGTGTGTTTGGGGGTTATTAAATAATATTTCGATGCGCAACTGAATGCAGACAGCAGCAATAAAATGCATTAAAAACCATTTAACACTTGGCAATTTTGAACTTAAATTTTGGACTGCAAGAGAGGCTTGCAAATTCAACGGTTGGACAAACAGGGCTGGGTTGGGCTGGGTCAACAGGCAAAGGTTAAGGGAAGCAAGGGGCACCTCCAGCAGCAATGTCATTGATATTCATGAGCCCCAGGCGTTTGAACTTGACAGTGATTAAGATTTGACTGTCCTAACCAAAACAAAGGAGTAACAAAATCAAAAAAAAGATATTATCAAAAATGGACGACTATTTAAAGCCCTGTAAATGTGTGTGACATAAAATGCAACCAAAATAGTGCTCAAAACATTTTAGAGAAATAGGCAATGCTTTGAAAGTCAGTGTTATCAGCTCTTTATTGTATGTGTTTAGTTTCTTTTATGAATGCAAAAATCTATAATTTTATCTGTTAAGTAAATTTGCACAAATCTTTGTTGGTCTTTCTATGCCCTAGTACAGGGTATACAAAAAAAAAAGGCTGCTGGTATTCGCTTTACAAATGTAAATTAGACCGCCATTTTTTGCGCTGTGGCAGATATTTTAATTTAGTCTGTAAAAATGACACGGCCACAAACAAAAAGGCGCAACGAGCTGAGCTGAACTGAGCTGCGATGTTTGCCCTTTGTTTTGTTAACCAGGGCCAAAAGCATCTGGCCATAGCCATCTTTAGCCTTTTTTGCATTTTGGTGGTGGTGATTTTTAAG
Source organism: Drosophila paracracens (assembly GCA_035044025.1). Taxonomy (NCBI): domain Eukaryota; kingdom Metazoa; phylum Arthropoda; class Insecta; order Diptera; family Drosophilidae; genus Drosophila; species Drosophila paracracens. Next base: position 2,917,391 of record JAWNMN010000435.1, on the reverse strand, counting down.
TCAAAAGCTTGGCTACATCAAAAGGGTTTGCCCGTGGGTGGGTATGGAAATTTTTCTCGCTGTCGAATTTTTATACGAAAATGTCAAGCTGCTAGCAAAGCAATGCAAAGAAGAAAAGAACAAAAAAAAATAAAAAATAGAACTGAACAAAAAATTGTAATAAAAACCCAAATAAAAGGCAAATGACGGCAATTTAATGGTTCAGACGCGAAAACAATAGTGTTGTTCTTGTTGGTGTTTTTGCTGGTGTTGTTGTTGTTGTCGTTGTTGTTGTTGATGTTTTGCGGCCGAGAGGAATGTGAAATATGTAATGTGTTTTTGAAAGCCAAAGTTGGCAACAGCAGCTCTTGCTGCTTGCTACCTATGAAGTTTTTTATCTGCTCGTTGCAGCTGCTTCAAAAAGTTGTCGTTGCTGCCTGCTTCTGCTTCTTCTGCTGCTGCTGCAGCGGGCAGTGCAAAAGTAAACTTTAATTATAGCTGGACAGCAGTGCTTCTAATGAATGCCCCTCTAGTTGCCCCTCACTCCTCGTCCCTTACTTGCTGCGTTTTCTATTTGCCCGAATTTGCCTTATTAAAACTTTTCGTCAACTTGCGACTCTGACGTTCCTTTTTGGTCTTTAAGCTTCGTCAGTTGCCATAGCTCTATATTGGCCCTCTGTACATATACATCTATATGGTATTTATATATTTATTTGCATGACAACAGAAGCAAGCCAAAAATTTAATTAGATTTAAATTCTTGGCTGTCTAATGTGCCGCTTCAGTTTCTTTTTTTTTTCCCTTATTTTCATTCCGTTTTTGTTTTTGTTTTTTTTTTTTTGTTTTGCTGCACGGAAATTTGTCTTTACAAGTTTTTTGCGTTGCCCAGAAATTGTTTAATTAAAAGTTTTGTGCCGCTCTTGTTGTGCTTTTTATGAACATGCTTTCAGTTTCGTTTCAGTTTGGTTTTTATTTATTTTGTTCATTCGCTGCTACTCGCTTGCAACACTTAAACACAACACGCTGCAGCACGAAATAAGACAACTAAAAAGTATTTAATTAATTTAATTCTGCGCAACGCTCAACGCGACCTCGACTTTTTACAGTCGAAACCTATTATTATGATTATTAATAATTACCTTTTCATTGAGCTACCCAAGCAGGTCTTTTGTAAATTTAATAAGCAGCCATTCAAGTTAAAAGTGCTTAGATTTTAATTATGTACGCAAATGCACATCAAAGCAGAAAGCCTCCCCCTCTCAACATGAATTTAATTAATAAATTACCACCTTTGCCGGGAATAGTCCAGCCATTGCATATTGGCGTATCAATTTAAATTGATTTATCAGCTGAGCTGCTCAGAAACAAATTTTTTGCAATTCTATTTGGAATTCCGAACTGAATAAATAAAGCAATTCAAAATCTAATTTCATTTCAAAAGAGACCAGAATACATTGCGAAAATGTGTGTTTAATTGAACTTTAAAAATTTCTTTACAATCTTTTCTTGCTTTGCTCTCCTTGCTTTGACAAGGTATCAATGCATCATTCGATTGCGATATATTGAAAACAAGGCAATAATAAATTTTAGATTGTACTCAAAGGACTCACCGTTCGAGTAGACAAAAAGCCTAGACAAAATGGGTTTTACTTCTTTCTTTTTTTTATGCAACATTCACAATGCGCAATGCAAACGTAAAAGCAATCAAAAAATGCCAAGCCCAGTGCACTAAATGGAAAAAAACAAGCGACTATAGTGATAATGGCAAGGATTCAACTGCAGACTCCCATACAAATACACTCAAATATATGCACACATACACACACGCATAGATAAAGTGGACAATTGGAAAAACCCAAGCCCAACAAACCACAGACGCCACAGCACAAACTTTTCGAGTCATCTTCATCTCAGGTTGACACCCAGTTTACTCCAGAGCTTTCGAATATGCCACAAAACCTGTGCGAATGCGAAGCTAATACAGAAAACGATAGAAGCAGACAAAGAGCGAAACCAAATTAGCAAAAGAGCAACCCAAATAAGGCAACAAGAACAATACCAGCAACTGTCTACAAACTGTCCAACTTTTAATACCCTGAAAGGGTTAAAAATCAAATCCCAATCGATATATTACACTAATCTGCTATATACCGGAAGCGGCTGCATAATAAAAATATTCTAATTATCTGATCAAGTATATACATATATATATGTATATCTATTTTTACATTGTATCTGCCTTCTTCAATAAAGTACTTCTTTTTTTTAAATTGGGTTACCTTTAGCGAAAAGAGTATGACAAGCACAAATAAAGCCCTTGATATACAACAGGGCCACGTTGAGGCCAATAATGGAGAGAGAATGTGGGGGCGTGGCGTTTTTCTGGCAACTGTGCGACTGCTTTCCAAATGTGCCAAAGTTAATTAAGATCGAAATCAATATTGGCCCTTTAGCTAAAAGCATCAAACAAACCAGCTAGCCAACCAACCAACCAAGCAGCAGCCCAGCACGGCGCCTGGCCATGGCCAATGTGTCCAGCATTCAACGTTTTAACTGCGCCCGGGGGCGTCAACAGCAACAACAACAGCAACAACAACAACAGCAACAGCAAGGCGAGAAAAACGAAAGTGTCAAAGTGTTCGAAGCAAAGTTCTGCCTGCTAACGAAATAATTTCAGATATTTTGTGTTGCTAATTCGAATGCGAAGGAACTTAGCCAAAAAAGGCGAAAGTAGGAAAGTAGACCGCATGTGCGCATCTTTGATTTGGGTTTGGGCATCTCTGAGCAACTGGGCAACTGGGCAACTGGGCGACTGGGCGACTGGGCATCTTGGGTCCATCCAATGGCCATCACAACTCAACTATATAATTTAATTTGCCTAAAGTTGTCTGCTGCCTATCCGCCAAAGTCTCTCTCAGAGTTACTTAAGTATTTCTTGGCCAAATCGAAAATCCTTTTGTACTGCTAATTATATAACAAGTTCTCGACCATTCAGGGTCATTTCCAAGAATTTATGTAGCCCAATGCCTCTGTTGTCTGCATGATAAAGGAAAAACTTTTGTGTTCTGATAAGATTGTATTATTGATTACATGGTATATATATAGATTGTAGATTATTTTAAGCAGGGTGATCACGTGTGGAGATTGCACATAGGCTATATGAGCTTTTGGAACTATTTTGTGATTATTAAGGCAGCAATTTCCCTAACCAAAGATTTGCGTATAAAAGTTTCTGCAGTCCTGCAGATAGTTTTCCTTTTGATCATAATATTACTATCGTTACAAAAAATATATATTTATTTTATATATAGTTTTTCGGAATACATTTTTTGAGTATGCAAAGCCAAAACAATTCAAATAATAATCATCAAGCAGCACTCAAAAATGATTCTCATCAAATTGGAACGAAATATTTTTAATAGTATTGTAATAGTCTAGCCAAGTGATCATTTCATAAGCTCTGTTATCATCTGGTTGCACGCAAATCAATTTACAAGCCCTTAATCACCATTTAATACCGTTAAATGTGTTAAATCTGTTAGCTAAATGGGCTTCAGTGGACATAAATTGGCGATTTGTTGCGGCATCTGGCATTAACATAATCCTGGCGATAATTGAAAAACACGTTTTTGGTCATGTTAATATTCCGGAGAACAATTTATGTTAATAACAATAACAATTTTTGGATTTTCACATTATTGCAATTTAATGAACAAGCGAACAACGAAAGTATGCTTTTGGCCCGATAAGCGTTCTGGCCAACATTGTTGCCGACGCAGGTAGTTCGCTCGACAATGTTGGCTGCCTTAAAAAAGATAGCCGAGTTAAGGGTTATACAGCTTTAACAGCCAGCTTATCATTCTCTCACCACAGCATGCGAAGGACCCTTCTAATGTACACTCAAAAAAATGAAGTTTTTTACATAAATCAGTTCAGTAATTCAATACAATTATTTTCAAGAACGAGTACAAATTTAAAATTTGAAGAAAAGAAAATAAGAACATTATTGGTGTGGCAACTATTAGATATAGTAGTCCGATCCGGTCACCTGCGATGTAATGCCGATCGATGCCAAGCTCGGAGAATGCGTTGCAAACTGGGAAACAATACTATAATGCCCTCTCTGAGGGTATAGGAGCAGTGAAAATTCAATCCCATTTTTGTTAGTGTGTAGTTTATGTGGGTCAAATCAAAATGAATGGCTAGCCATAACCAACGCACAAAGTTGCAGTAAAGTCTCAAGTTGTCGATGCAGTTGATATAATTAGGGCAGGTGGGCGGGCAGCAATGGAAGCGCCTAATAGACAACTAGAACTGTTGCCCCGGATTGCGACTTGGCTGAGACTAAGCCAGTGCGCGGATGCCACAGCACCACGTTTTTAAACGCCGAGAGCCTGAAATAAAATTAAAAGTTTGTGTACGCGCCAAAAGCCCCAACCCTTAGCCCCTCCTGGTAGCCCGCAGACAGTGCCAGCCAAACGAAAACCCCCACAACGGTCCTCAACCCAATTGCTTTTAAATGCATAAAATTTGATATTTTATGTGGGGGGGGGGCTGATGTAACAGCAACAACAACAACAACAACAACAGCAGCAGCAGCAGCAACAGTAGCAACAAAAATAATGTCGCTTTATGCCAACTCACACAGCCATTGGCTTGGTGTTCGCAATCTCTACGCCATGTTCCTCCATTTTTAACAGCAGCAGCCTTCAGCCCCACATCCCGTGACAATTGCAACCGGAAACGCACATAAATGTTGGCAACTAACTCGATTTTGTTGTTGGTGCTGCGCTTCATTGCTGTTGTTGTTGTTGTTGTTGTTACTGTTGGCGCTAGTATAAAGTATGGCAACAACATTATTGCTGGTGTTTGTTGTTTGCAGTTTGGCCAGAGTGCGACACGAGCGTGCTCTTTTATACACAAAAAAAATATATATATATATAGATATACATTGACAATTTTATGGAGCTTGTAAATAGTCAATATAGATCTATATTTATCTATTAATATATTATCAGTATCAGGATTTTAGGATATTTGGAATGCATTTATAAATCAACTTCAAAAATTTGTTGATAATCTGCTTTAGCTTTTCGATCTATGCAATATTGAAAAGATATTCTATAAATATTATAGCTAATGATTCAGTTCACATATTTAAGCAGTTTTGAACACTTTTAGCGCTGACTGTTGCATGTGTCACCAACGGAATTTAACACTAGTTTTGCAGACCCTAAAATGAGTTAATAATGCGCCAAATTCATGAGCTAGTTAATTGGCACAAAAAAAGAGCATAAAGCGTTCAAAGCGGCTCTAAAGCCATCAAATTACTGCAACGGTTCATTAAAATGGGCGAAATGTGCATAATTCTCCAATTAAAATTCAAAAGTTTCCCATGGCAAAATAATAAACTTGCCACGCAATCTGTTGCCAATAGTCAAAAAGTCATAAATTTCAAATGCAACAACAACAACCATAAAGAAACTCAACGTATGGCCAAAGTGTTGAGAGCGACGCAGGAGCAAAGAAATTTCAAGTTGTTCTTGTTGTTTGCTGCCGGTGGTGCTGAATTTGTGGCATGCATTGTTGTTGCGAGGCGAGCTGCTTTATGAGTGCTCAGCTGCTGGGTGGTTAGATGGAAGGGGGGGCGGCGCGGCGCGGGTGTTGTGTGCCAATAATAACAATAATCATAACGGCAACAACTTTGCGCCAAAAAGTGCCAAAAACATTTCAATGATTTTCATTTGCCGCCTTCTTCTTTCAAATTCGGCGGCTGCTGTTGCAATAATTTTCAAATTTTCATTTGCCCCGTCGCCCACTCAAAACACAACGCAGATGGTGTGGCCCCCATCTCCTTGTTCCTTGGAAGTACAAAGGCGACCGAGGCGCAATAAGGTTACAGTTATATACTCGACACATACTCCAAGCAGCCAAACCCCCCCTAGCTACCCCTTGCCATGCAACAACCATCCAACTGAAAAGCGATTTTTCTTTTATGCCGAATTTTGTGAATTATGTGGCAGCAATTGTGTTCGAGCTTCGATTTTTGGCTCTTTTGTATTGAATGCCAGGCCCCTAAGGCGACCCAAAAGAAGAGGACAGGAAAAAGAGATGTGGGGTTGCTGGAGAGGGGGGAGCGGGCGAATTGGGGGAAAAGAGAAGTGTTGCAATGTGACGCATAATTAAGTTGACCAAGGCGCCTCGGTAATTGGTTTATTATGTAAGCTGCCCAAGGTAGCCACGCGACTCGAGCAATTGTTATGCGCCCAACAACAGCCCCGGGGCTGGGAACAAGAGATAATGAGTTGGATTGAACCGATCGCCCATGGTGCCAGTTGTGACCTTGTTATTTGCACAACCAACCTCGTAATTGTTGGTTGCAGCTTCATTGCTGTGAGTTGACCAATAAAACAAAGTCTAAGAAAATAATCCGTTGCTTGTGGCAAGAACTTTATGAATAGGCGAGCTTGCCACATTCAAATTGTTAAGAAGATTTTCTTTTCAATTTAGTAGAGTACATAAGCAAATGTGGGGCATTTTCTTAAAAGTAGATATAAATAAGATATTTCCGAAAACGCTTTTCCACTTTGAATAAATTTGGCTCAAAATATTTTTACGGAATGTTTCCAACTCTTCTTTTACAATAAAATCACTTCAATCACTTTAAGGAAATCTTGTCTTCATTTTGAAGTATTATTTTGGCCAATGTAGTCTGTAAAATGAAGTAGTATGACTTTCATTTTCTTGCGAATTCTGATCAATCATCAATTAGTTGGTTGTCTCAGTCTCGATTCAGTGTACAATCAAAATTTTTTTTGATTTTTGCACCACTTCTATATTTATTTTCAATTATAACGCATGCCACTTTGTAATGCTGCTTTATTGTTTGCGTTGCATATTGCCTGAGTATATATGAGGGGTTGAGCGGGGGAGGGGTGGGGGAGGGGGGGAGGGGGTGGTCTGTTTTCTATTCATACTATATTCTATTCTATTCGTGTCCGCATTCCGCGTGCTGAGTCCTGCATCCTTCGAGCTGTATGTTTTATTACATGCCAAACATTTTTCATATTTTCCGCATTACTTGCATTTATGTATGAAGAAGCCTCAACCACACACACACACACTCATACACACCAATACACACACACACACAGTGTTATCTTTGCGCTTCCGGCTGAAAGCATTTCTTAGCACTCTCTCTCTCTCCCGCTCTCTCCATCAGTCTGTATCGCTCACTCTCTAACCTATCTTCTGGCATCATCAATGGGCAACGTGACCACCAAGTTGTCTTGGAAAATGGTCAAAAAATAAATGGATGATTGAATGAAAACCCCGCCAGCTGGCAAAGGCAAGAACTCAAGCAAAAAGTGGCCAACAGCAAAAGGCCAAGTCATCGTCTTTAAAGCCAATGTTGGCCGCGCCAATTTCCGGCTATCTGCTGCTGCTGCTTCCACCACTTCATTGCGTTGTTGGCCAACAAGCTGCTCAGCTGCAGTAGCCACATGCCAACAGCGTCTTGCATTCATTGGGCCATAAGCTTAAAATTTGTGTGCTCCACTCAGTGGGCCATTGTCTGCTCCCAATTTGGTTGCACTCTGCTTTAGCCGCTTTATTAAATTTTCGCCCGTCTTGTTTTGTGTTTTTTATTATTTTTTTTTTTTGGTAACCGTGGCAGCCCAACAAAACTTGAAGTCAATTTCTAACTGTGCAGAGCTAAATTTTAACTGCGCCCATTTGCCGTAAAAAAGAAAAATCAAGAAGAAAGCGCAAAGAAAAGCCAACTGTTAGCCAGGGTCATTATTACACTTGTTTTTGTTGCCTCTATTATTACATACATACATAAATATTTTTGGTTTTTTCTTCTATTTTTTCAGCTCGTTGTCATCTCGTTTGCCTTTGCGTTTGTCTCGTCCTGCGCCTGCAGCGCGCCTTCGGGGATAATTGAAATTGTTTGCGCAATTTTACACTCCAAAGGCTAATGGAGAAGTCGACTGAGTCCACTGGCCGACTAACTGTACTGAAGCGAGGCCAACAAGCCAGCCAGCCAGCCAACCAGGCAGTCAGGCAGTCAGCCAGTCAGTTGGTGGTGTCGGTTAGCTTGCACTGGGATCTAAGGATCAGGACACGATGGGGTGGCCGCGGCGAGGCTGCGTCTGATGTTTCACAAAGCCAAAATGCTGAATGCTCAAGGCTGTTGCTGCGAGAACTTGCCAATGAAATGTTAGGCAAATTGAATTTGTGCATTACAAATGCTCCACAGATAATTTCAGCTAAACAACAAGTCTTAACAAGACCACACTCTAAGGGTCATCTCTTGATTTCTATTTACACTGTCTCTCACTTACGACAACTCCCTAAATGTACTTGGCCAATAATTAAATGCGAGCCTTCAAATCAAATATGTCCATATTAAAATATGTTTGTATACATGAATTCAGCAATTTATAAACAACTTCCGCAAACAGCAAATTACTTTTGATATGCACCGTAAATAATATTATCATTATTAGAGACTACAATATATAAAGGAAAGAATTTTACTTCTGTATTTTTCAACCAGTCTCAGTGGCGAAAGCCTATTAGCTTAGTTATGTAACTAAGTAGAAAATATGTGTCAATAATATTTATTAAATTTTCGTGAATTTTGCTTCAAAAATATATTAAATAGTAATTGGAACTTCTTCGGAATTATGTTATTATTATTATGTTCAGTGTGTAGAAATAAGTATCCCTTTTAATTTAATTTATGAATATTTTATAGCTTAAATTTGAAATGTAGAAAAATAAAACAGACAATTTAACGCTCACCCTCCTTCCACAAGTCTAACCCAATGCTCCTCCTATCAAACTCCACCAGCCACAACCTTAACCATATTTTACAATTCTAAAAAAAGAAAATTTTCTGAATAGCACATGAAATATTAAATTGTGACCTTTATATACATTAAATTAAAAATAACATTTTCGGAATAGAACTCATAAATAAGATATTTTCAGAGCGATTGTATTATTGGTTTCTCTTTGCTGAGTGTACACATGAATTGGAGATGGAGAAACGTGAAACCTGTGGAAAAGGCATTCAGTTGTCAAACAAACTTGAGGGTACTCAAGTGTGCACCATTTGTAATTGCTGTAATTATAGTTCTCAAAGGTATTTAAGTTGTACATAGTTTGAATAAAAGTCTCCCATTAAAGTAGACACGCACAGCTCAAAGACAATGAAGTCATATATATATATATATATATATATATAAATATATATTATTGTATGATTGTATTTGTGCTGATTGGAATGCAATTAAAAGTGCCGTCTTTGAGGTGGCATGCATCATGCTTAAACATGACACGTGGCCTTGCCGCAACACAACGAGCGCTTGCTGGAAATGCCACCAACAGCAGGCAAGGCAGACACCTTAGGGTAGGGGAGAGGGGTGTGTGAGCCATAGCCAAAGCCAAAGCCGAAGCCATTTGAACATTGGAAGTGCTTTTCACACCTCCGACAAGCAGACACATATTTCGTTGTGTATTATTTGTTTTTGTTTTCATTGTTGTTTGTGCACGCATGACGCCTGCAAATAAAAACAGAAATTACAGCTCATTAGAAAAATGAAACAAGAATGTAAATAATAAAAAAAGGAAGGGAGAAACGTTGGGAGCAAAAAATGAAAACAAGACTGCAGGGGCCAGTAAAAGCAAACAGCAGGCGGGCGGCAAAAAAGGATTCAACAACAGGATATGCCAAGGCAGGCGACGAATGAAAAATGTAAATAAAATATTGCGCAATGTATGGACAGAGACGAGGTGGAGCAGAGAGGGAGTTAAGGGGGGTTCAGGCAGCCAGCCACTTGAGCACGTTGTCAAGTGTGTCATGGTGTTGGTGTCTGTCTGTCTGCCTGTCCGTCTGTCTGTCTACCAACAACAGCAATAGCAGAAACAGCAACTGTGGCAACAGCAGCAGCAAAATCAACAACAACAACAACAACAACAGCAGCAGCCAGGACACATTATGCGTCGTTTAAATAGCAATAAATCTTGCATAAAAACGCGTCCCACGAGGTAGAGGGAGTGCGAAAGCGAGAGCGGGTAGTATGTTGAGCCAAAGTTGGCTGCAACTTTAATATGAAAATCTGATTGGGCCAGGACTACAACGAGTGTGCGTCCTGCGAGTCCTGCTCGCATATTTGCAACGCTAATTTAGCAGAGCAAGTCAGCAGATTGCGGATACCGGAATCAGGCAGAAGCTTGACAAGCGAAGCCAAGACAAGCCAGCAGCAGGCCATCAAGTCATCAAGCCGCTGACGCGCACCATTAAAAACTTGCTACAAAATTAACTTGACCAGCATCAAATTGAATTTGCCACCCCTGGGCTTCCCAAGGCGTTTTGGCATCAATATGCGAATGAAAGGGATCAGCGTTAAATGTTGCTCGCAACGTCAACGCCATCCATCTTACTTAATGTCAACTGCAGCTAGTCGGGAGCACTTGGGAGCTGCTAGCTCAACCAACCCCTCCCAACCACCCCCCTTTGCTCATTATGCGACGACAAAGCTACTACTACATACACTGAGAAAAATTACGATTTTGTTATTACACTAATTATGCACAATTATAGTAAATTATTTGGTAGATATTTTTAATTTACAAAATTTATTTTTTGTAAACAAATAAAATTCAAATTGGTTAATATTTATCCATTTCTGTTTATATAAAAACTGTATTTTATTTTTTTTAGAAAATACTGCGAATCATACATAAAATTTTAATTTGTAATTATTTTAATTATTAATTATGAATTACTAATTACTAAAAATAAGTATTCGAATAAAATGTTTCGGTTTTAAAATTTTATTTATATGTGTTTATTCTTATTTAAATATTTTATTCTTTTTTGTAATGATTAATTTCATTATATGTTCCGATTTGTTTTCTCGCAGTGTAATATTAAGCTGCAGTAACAGCAGCTTCTATAAGAAGCAAAACTTTCACGCTTTTATGATTTGCTAACGACATGAGCTTCGCCCTGGATGGCTGCTGTTTAAAAATCAATTTCGCAAACGCAGCCGGCCCGCCCTTTGCTGCAGCTGCAACACTCCAACACCCCAACCGCCAATAGCCCTCGTCCCTCCCTTTCCACGTCATCTTCTGTTTATATTCTTGTCATGTCACTGACTGCAACATCGACTGGCTGCCTGCCCGCCTGTCTGCCTCAAACGGCAGCAACATCAGGGCCAGCAACAGCAGCAGCAGCAGCCGTACAACAAAAGCCAATAGCCGTCAACATGCCGTTCCGGGGACTCTGGTACCTGGCAGTAACCCCAACCCTTATCATCTGGCCAGCCCCGCTCATATTCTATGGCAACGCCGCCTGCTGGCATGCGTCAGGTGTGCCATTTTAATAAATTATGCATCCTGCTAAATGCTTAAACAATTGAATTTTATATTTACATAATATGTAATATGCTGTGACATCATTATGCAAAGGGGGGATTGCGGGTTGAAAGCAATGTCTAAGGCGTCTTCTCAGCTGACGCTTTATTGAATTATGTTTCGTGCTGAGTGGCATCCAAAATATGACACAGAATGTTGCAAGGCTTGAGAGCAGTGATGAGGCAGGCGACAAACGAAGGTCTTTGTCGGTTTTCATTATTATTATATTATGTTTTATATATATATTATGAAAATATACTTATACACTTACCAACATCATGTTCAAATCCCTAATTAGGGCTGCTAATACCGATGCTTTGAGTTACAAAATCAAAATAAGAATAACAAATTTGTTTGCTTTTGAATTTGAAATATATTTTCGAGAAAAGACAATGAATGACAATTATGAATTTTGTAATTATTTGCATGTCACATAATTACGTAGTTTATCCACTGCTGCGAGGATTTTTGTAAGGCCCACGCAAATGGGGAATTTGTTAATTTAAAAGTCAAATACATGCTGAGGAATGTGCTTAAGGGATCGAAAATAAATTAAGCGAAATGACATGATTTATGCGCCACAAATCCAAAAAACATCTGGCTAATATGGCGCATACGCCGCGTTAAACACAGTGCGCGAAGAAGACCAACTAACTGATTGACTCACTGACTGACTAACTAACTGACTGAGTGACTGAGCACATTTATGGGCACGGACTTAATTACAACAAAGCGCCACGTGACTGCCACATGTGTGTGCGCTTGAAAGGGAGCCAAGGGCAACCCGCCAAGCATGCTAGCAAGGGGGCAAATTGAGGGTTGGGGGGGTGGTTGGCACGTGGTGGGATGCGTCTAATCAAAACTTTTATTTGCATGAAATTAAATTCAAGCAATTGCACTTAATTTGCCAAACGGCCCGAACAGGCGGCGGGCGATGGTAAATAAACAAGACGAGCACACGAAATATAAAATAAAAGATTTACGCCCAGAGTGACAGAGACAGAGCGAGGGTGTGAGAAAGAGAGAGCAAGCGAGGCAGAAATAAAATAAAAGGCGAAACGAAATTAAAAAGCAAGCAAGCATGGGAACGGGGGGCTATTGGGTGAGGACGGGCTCTGGGTAGGAGCTGTGTAGGGGAAATCATGAGCACGCTGGAGATATCTAAGATGCTCACAGTTAGCTGGGCGCCGGGCAAATGGGCGTGACAAACGCAGCGCCTGCCTTTTGAAGTGTGCAGAGCACCAACAAACACACACTAACACACACACACACACTCACACACGCTTAAGCATACACACACTCTAGACGCCCATAAATAAAGTATTTGATGTGCATGAAGTTAATGTCTTATTATGCCCAAGTTGTCAAAAACAAGCGCCTCCCAATCCAGATGCAGACCCAACCAGCCCCACCGGCTCCTTTCCGAAGTAGTTAAACGCCGCTTGCTATTAAAGCCTGCTTGATGTCAGTGTGTGTGTGTGTGTGTGTGTGTATGCGGGCAATGGACTCTGTGGAAGGGGCGTGGATTTTATTAACTTGAGCGCAATGCTCGAGACGAGTTTCTCTGATTTGGCTAAAGAGCAGCCAGCGCCTGCTTAATGATAACAAACTCAACACAAGTGATAACGCGTCAAATTACCAAAGCGTCGCGTGTGTTCGTGTGTAAATGTGTGTAACTCCACTCAAAAAAATATTTATGAATATGGAACAATTTTCCAAAATTAAAATAATATTTCGAAATAACTTTCTGCAAGTATTATGCTATATTAAATATATATTATTTTTAATTGTAGGAAATATGAGTAATTCACATTCCGAAGAAATCACATGGAATTTTGTAAATTTTCTAGATTTTTGTCTGAGTGTGTGTGTGTGTGTGTGTGTGTTGAGCAGCAAGTGTGGCCTGGGTTAACTACCTACAACCGTCGCGGGTGTTGTAAATACAATCAATGAATTTCAACTGGTTGTCTTGGCTTACCGAAACCCAATCCCACTCACATTTCCTTGACTCCGACACAATGTCAGGCAACTGTCAGATGCGAGTGTGTGTGTGTGTGTGAGTGTGTGTGTGTGTTTGGTGAAAAGCGAAATTAAGCAAATTTAATGAATTTATGCTGGTGGCGTCTCCTTTGTAATCGGAGTGCGCGCGCAGCAAAGTAAGTGACCTGCTTCGTTCCCCTCTTAAGTGGCTTCCTCTCTCAAGATATGCCAGAAGATGTAGAGAAGAGTAGTGGTGAAGAGGGGGGAGGGGAAAGGGTACTTTAGATGTGTGCAGTGAGTTAACTTACAAAGAGTAATTTGCTAGCATTCGGTTTCGGTGAGAAAGCTATAAATGGCTTGGAACAAGTGTGTGTATATGTGTGTGTGTGGGTGTATGATTGTATGTGTGTGTGTGCACTCCGAGTGTGCAATGTGTGGGGGTGTGTGCAGTGTGAGTGTGTAAGTTCCGCGGCTGGTTAATGCCATTCGGGGAGTAATTAACTTAGATAACATTTGCGGTCAGGATGAGAACAGGATATGATAAACAGATTATCTTTCAGAATAAAACAATTGTTGGCTTATTTAAGTTACCAGATCTTAGAGAAATACATTTACAGTACGTGCTTAAATTTGTATATAGTTATATTTATATATATATATATCTATATACATAGATAGATAGGTAGATTTAAATTATCCCCTACAAATGATTCTCAACCTGCTCTGAAAATCAAAGCTTCCGTGGTTTTTTCGTGTTAAACTTAATTTAGCAATTATAAGCAATTTTTAGTTATTTAAAAAATATCTAAAATTTAAGAATTCTGAAATAAATTACTACATTGGTGTCAGATGTGGAAAAATAGAATTTCGTTAAAGTTGAAAATTCTTCAAAGTACTAACATTAGCGATATTTTTTAAAACTAAAAATTACTTATAGGTCCATTTTCTTACAGAAAGAGACGAGTCATGTGTCGAAAGTTTTGTTTTGAATGGCGTTACGAACTGGCCAAAGGAAAACAAAAATGTCCTCTTAGTTTCCGAGCAATAACAATTTTGTGATTTCGACTCATTTTCTCGTCAATAGCATGCCCCTCAAAGTATGTCACGCTTTTTTCAGCTGGAAGGCAATTTAGCTAATACAGCAACCTAATCACAAACAACAATATTATTCTGCTCAGCGATTTAATTAGACTAAATAAACATGATAAACTACAATTTTTGTTTAGCTTATTAAACAACACGAGACGCCATGGAAGACAGTCCATCATAATCCGGTCATTGTAGACTTTCCCAATTTGCTGAGGCGGTGGATACGCTGTAAAAAGGTAGGTCTGGAACGATGCCACCTCATGTATAACGGATCCACAAGGGGGAAGACGGGTGCGTCTTCGAATAGCTTGAGAAAAGCATTGCTGAGCAGATCACCATATCCCAATTTAAAGACGTACTTATCCGCCGAATACTCAAATTGACGTAGGAAGTAGAAAATGATCCAATTGGTAATTGTTAGATATAGCGGCATAACATACTTGTACACCAACCAATAGCCAACGATCGGAGGATAGAAGCTAGCCGAAAATCCGGCAGCTTCATAGATAACAGTTTCTTGATAGCAGGTGCCGAAAATCATTAAATATATCAAGAGTGAGGCATGCAACATGCAAAAAGTTTTCATAAGATGCTGCAGACGAGAATGGGCGAGTTCGTGTGCAATAAAGGCAACCACTTCTTGGCTGTGCAGCCCCTTGCCAATTTCCTCCGGCAGCAGCTCCGACAACGGTCTGCCCTGGTTGAACAACAAGTTCTCGAAGATGAAGACCCGCTGGCGACAGCAACAGTTCCAGGCATATGCAGTCGCCGTATCGATATCAAAGGTGCGTATAATGTAGACACAGTCCTGCGGAAATCCAAAGATATCCAGTATATCCGTAAGGGAACTTGACAAATGACCCTCACCCAATTTCGTCGTCTTACCAATGCAAGGTAAGCCAAAAAGACTGAAGACAGCAACAGCAACAATTGTCACAACGAACAGAAATCCCCAAATCCAGAGCACAAAGAATCTGCCGCCATGGCTCTCAATATAGAGAAAGACGGGAGTCACCGGAATCAGGACCACCTGCAACATGACAACCAGCAGGGAGAAGAAGCAAAGCATGCCCACTAACGACATTGACTTATCCCGATGTATGCCATACCACTCGGACAGCACCAGTTTGTCGTAAAAGGTCTGCGGCAAGCGACGGGCGACCATATAACTGGAGAACAATGCGACATATGCAATGCTCTGCCAGATCAAATCATCTACGATGCCATAGGCACGGATGATAACCTTCCACAGCGCGGGATAGACGCCAAAATATAATTCAATCCAGCAGAATATCGAATCGAATATATAAGAGAGTAGCAGCGACTCCACCGAATACATCTCCTCGTCCTTGGCCGTCTTGAAGGCGCTCCTCGAGAGGCTGTGCTGCAATCTACGCGGTGGCTCCTTAGTCCAATTGCACGTACGCAGCTGGCGCCAGCATAAGTAGATGTGAAAAACGTTCCTCACCAAGTTCATCATGCAGAGGACGTGGCGCAACAGCACCGGATCGCTTAAACTAAACTGTTCCGGCACCAATCGCACACCGATGCCCGTGTCCGGCACGACCATTGGCTGGCTTTGCATTGGATCCTGGTGCAGTGCATATGCCATGTCCTGTTTATTGATATCTAATCGGACGCGGACGCTATAATTTAAGTTCAAGCAAATGTGAGTGTCTGGATCACAAGCGAAAGCAACGCCTTCTTTCCTATATAAAAAAAGTTTATATAAATATATAGTTCAAGAAATTCCAATTTGATGGCTTCTGCAACTTAATTATGAGTAGTATCTGCTGGTCACACATAACCCTCAAGTTATTGGCCTGCTTGCGCTGAGCCAGCTTATGTCCGCAGCAGCACTGTTATCATCCGCACAGCAATCAGCGCCTCAATACGAAACATGTCATAAGCACTTTTTAGCGACAGGCTAAAAACAGAGAAGAGAAGTCGACAACAAAATTGGCTTCATTGCGTCTAAATGTGGTGTCAGTCGACACTGTTGCTTGTCGCGCTGCCCACCATCATCGAGTCTCGAGCCCGAGGCTTAAGATTCTCACTCCAATTCCCAACAGGAGCCTACTCGCCACCCATAAAGTAAGTTCCTTATCTGACATTGGGTGTCGCTCCACTGAAATTGGACTGACAGTTTTCAATGCGGCTAAGAGTTACATTTAATGATGCCTGCAAAAATAGAGTCCTTTTCTTACCCAACCATTCCTTTTGCGCTCCTGCAACTTTTATGTTTAAGTTGTGGAATTTTCAACATTAAATTCTAGATTGAAACGTGCAACGTTGGTTTTGTAAGTAGGTTTTACACACATTTATTTTCCAAAGAAATGTAATTGAATGGAGTCATTTTTTGCTCCTTTTACAATACACAATGCATATTTGTTTCATTTAATATTTAACATTTATTTTTAGTTCTTGTTGATGGTGTGTTGTTGTTGTTGTTGGTTGGTTGTGCCATAAAACGTATCCAAAAGTTCATTTCCAAATAAGTAAATTGAAGAATATATATATATATAAATATATATATTATATTCGAGCAAAGGCGGGCGGACGACGTCTTTGCTCCTTGTCTTTAACATCATTATCATCATCATCATCAAGGGGTACACGACGGGAATGATCCTTGCTCTTGCCTTACACACGACGCACATTTTTTTTTTAGTTAGTTAAGTGATATATTGTATTAAATTAAAAGATTATCACATCATATTTTAAAAAATTGGTTTTTGTTTTAACAATTTCATAAATAGTGTTGTTTTCTTGTGTGTGGTGATTGCGTGGGGGAAGGGGGATTCAATAATTGCCGCTCTCTGGAGGAGGGCGCAGCGTCAAATAATTTACAAGTTTGCTAAACATAAAATGCTATGTTGAATTTGTTTTCCGTGGTTTTTGAGTTATAAGAATCCGCACACACATATAATAATAGACCCTATTTGTAATATCGGGTTCTGCGGTTCTGCGCGTTGTCTCTTCCACAATTTGGAGATGAAAGTTTGATATATATAGTTGTACGAAAATCTTAATTTGTATATGTTACTTAAATTAATCTTAACACCTAAGGAGAGCCGCTTCTCATTTGCTATTCAAATCAACTGATGCTACTATATATAGATAGTATAGTTGGTTAGTTCTGTTTAGCTTTAATCGAAGCGCGTGTGTCTTCCGCCGTCGCCGCCATTCCGATTACCGAAACCGCCGCCACCGTCGCCGCCGCCGCCAAAGCCGCGTCCGTTGCTCAGGGTGTTCTTCTTGAAGCCGCCGCCGCCGCCGAAGCGACCGCCGCCTCCACCGCCACCGCCATAACGGGAACGTCCGCCGCCACCGTCGTAACGCGAATTGCGCGCCAGATTCTCCAGGGCGGGGTTGATTTCCTACAGCACAGGGGAAACAAGATAAAGTTAATAAACCAACTTCTTCTCATCTGCATTTAATTCAAAGCACTTACTTGATTAGCCTCTTTGAGCACATCGACTAGCGATTTGGCCTGCTTGGCATTGTTTTTCGTGAAGAAGGCAAAGGATGTGCCCTTGGTATTTGAGCGTCCTGTGCGTCCAATACGATGTATGTAATCCTCGCTGTTTTGTGGATAGTCAAAGTTAATGACATATTTGATGCCATCGACGTCTGCACATGTGAATAAGAAATGGATTTTGGTTAGCATTTAAAAACCTAATGTTATCGCTTAGGGTATTATTAATATTAATTATTAAGAACAGTTTTGAATTTGCCAAATGATATTATACAGATATATATATATATAAATATATTTCTCTTTGCTCTGTGCTCGCATTTGCAACAACAATTTTTAGCGTTTTTCCGAGACGTTTTACACTTTGAATACACTTGTCTTTTTTGATTTTTCGCTTTTGAATAAAGTTTTTATGGTGGTAGGTAATATTTTCATTTTTTGTATATATATTTTTTTTTCTATTTGTTTTTTTTACTTTGCTTTTACGAAAAAAAAGAAAATGTTTCAAAATGTACGTTACCTTCTTGGTGCTACCAAAATTGTTTCATTCAATTTCATTTCTCTCAATCAAAATCTCAAAGGTTTTGTGGCGCCGCGCAGGCTCGTGGTCCAAACTCTCCCCTCAAAACTAAAGTGTGATCGCATGACGAAGGCGAGCGGCGAGAGTTTGTTGCAATGAGCCGCGTGCACCTCACACTCATCTGACTCGATAAGCGACTCGACTCGAGACTCGTGTTTAGCGGGGCCAACTTGGTAATCGCATCCTCCTCCTCCACCAAATTAGTAGTAGATAAGAAAGGGGAGGCGGCGCGATTCTCGTGTTGACCAGCGAAACGTTTCTCTATTTAAACACACAAGCGGCGGCAGGTTGTCCAGGTTATCAGTTGCCACGCCCACTATATGACAGGCGACGGCGACGACGACGGCGGCGCAGGAGGCAGACGCAGGAGGCGGGTGGAGAGGGGGTAGAGAGAGGCGCTCGCTCTCTCTCTTTCTCTCAGGGCGGCGGCTGGCAGTCAGTGTGCGCGGGCGGCCCAATTGGTAGCTAGGCACTCAGCAGTAGCAGCAGCAGCAGCGACGCCAAAGACGACGATGACGACGACAACGTAGCCAAAAACCCACACAAGAAGCGGCGCAGCAGCAGCAACGCTCTCCTCTTCATCTTCTCTCGGTAAACGCATCTCTTTTGTTGTCCTTCGCACGCACACAACACACACACAACAAATTTGTGCTTTTTTCATATGCATGTGGTGTGCAAGTGTGTGTGTTGGTGTGGGTTCGGGTGTGTGTGTGTGTGCTTGGTGCATCCATCAGCTGTGTGTGTTGTGTTGTTGCTGTCGCTGCCTGACTGATGTTTGTGGTGTGTGCTTAGCAACCGGCCGGCCGACGACGACGTTCAGCAGCCTCTCAAGAAGATGTTTTTTTATGCAATTCTCTTATCATGCCTGTTTTTTTCAGCGCCGCCTTCAACTGGATTTTTTTTTTTTTTTTTTTTTGTTAGCCGACTTGTGCTTGTTTGGATTGATGTTGATTTGACTTGACTTTGGTTTGATTCGATTGATTTATTGGTAGGTTGATTTTGGTTGATAGTTTTATTTTTAGTGTGTTCGTTCGGTTTGCAATTGTTGGAACACGCTCTTTCTCAGGACAGACTGCCACAGACAGAGGCCACGTATGATGCATGATGTTGGGGATATGCGTCTCGTCAACGTCTCGTCTCGTACTTTGCGAATATTAACGGTTACGTTGATCGCGCGTCGATCAGCTGAACTCATATTCACATTCATATTCATTCATTTCTCATTATTGAATATAATGATAACAACTCAATGTTTCCCGACCAAAAAGTAGTCGCTCAAGTTACGAGTGCAACAACCGGCTTTGGCATTTGGACTTGTCGCTTGTCATTTATCCTCCCCATCATACTACAATAAACGGCCTCTGTAAACGAGAAAGAAGGAAGAGAGAGAGAGAGAGACAAAGAGAGAGAGAGGCAGAGAGACACGCACACAGAACAGCCAAAATGTGTGTGCAGCACAGCAGCAACAACAAGGCGCACATTTTTATTGTTTTTTCATTGCGTTAACAGGGGGGCAGGGGAAGGGGTGGTTTGCAAGGGGGGTGGTGGGCGGGTCGGGTCGGGGGTAAGGAATAAAAATGTATGTTGATTATTAAAGTTATCGATTTTGTTTTTTTTTTTTTTTTTTTTGGTTTCGCTTACGACTATTAAAACTGTTTTAAAAACTGATTGATTTCGCGCACTTGCAAGCAAATAATTTGTTCTTGTATTACTTTCTAAATGCATTTGTTTATATGGGGATGAGGGGGTGTAATTGATTGCGGTGTGTGTTGTTGTCTGAGGATTGGCATTGACAAGTAGTAGTGGTGGTGGTTTGTGTATATATGTGTATGTTTGTGCGTGTGTCAAACATGCGTGTTAAGCAAATGTGTGTGTGTATGTATATGGGCATTTCCTTCACGCAAAGGAGAACTTAGACAATAGTCAAAGATTTTAAATCGACAACAGAATCAAATTTTGCTTACAAAAAAAAAAAAAAAAAGATTGCAAAACAAAACAAAAAATCGGCATATAATAAGACTATTTGCAAATAGATAACATGGATAAAAGATTATATTTCTTTGATTTTACTAATGCAGTCAAAACTTAATTTTGTTAAGTAATAGAAAAGTTATAGCATAATTTGAAGAAAAAAATGAAGCTCTAAATTTACTGACGCTGCTTTTCAAAATAAGTGGATATTTTGTATAAAAGCAAGAAAACAAATTCAAAAAAATAAAAAAAAAACAAATTGGTAAGCACCAATCTCAACACTTGCTTATTATTCAGAGATAACGAATGAAACTGAGTATATTAGCAAAATCTTTACAAGCATACAAATTCGTGGAAAGTGTCAACATTTTTGACAAACATATATATAATATAATCTAATCTACAATCGCTATTTATCTGTCCACAGTCGTAGTAAACAGTTAACAAGTTCACCATTGAGCAACAATTATTATTTCGATATAATGATGAATTAGAAGACGAAAAATCTCAGTACTACTAAATATCATATTTCAAATAAAATTCAAGCTGTAATCACTTAAAATCGTTTGCTCTAGAAATGCCCACATGGAAGGATGTTGGATACGTTTTTGAGTGTCTTGGTGAGTGTGTACTCTATATTAAGTGACGAAATGTCGAAATCTACGTAATTTATATCCGAGTGCAAGTGAAACTTACCTAAGCCGCGGGCTGCCACATCGGTGGCAACCAGA
The DNA here is from genome assembly GCA_035044025.1 of Drosophila paracracens. Lineage (NCBI taxonomy): Eukaryota > Metazoa > Arthropoda > Insecta > Diptera > Drosophilidae > Drosophila > Drosophila paracracens. The sequence goes on along the minus strand of JAWNMN010000435.1, from coordinate 2,896,156 downwards.
ATGTTGGTCTTGCCCGAGCGGAACTCGCGCAGAACAAAGTCACGCTCCGACTGCGACTTGTCGCCGTGAATGGCGCCGCAACGCACCCCAAAGCTGCGGATAAAACGCACCAGGTTGTCAACGCGGCGCTTTGTCTCCACGAAGATGATGATCTTGCCGGGATTCTCGCTGGTGTCATAGATATCAGATAATAGACTCTTTAACCTGCAAACAAGGAAAGTCGAGATTAGATTTACTAAATAAATTTTACTCCATTGCAAACTGCTTACTTGTCCTCCTTGCTGAACTCATCGCAGACATCAACCACTTGGCGGATGTTGTGATTTGCCGACAGCTCCAGCGATCCAATGTTGATCTGAATGTAATTGCCGAGGAAATCCTCGGCGAGCTGTTTAACCTCCTTGGGCCAGGTGGCGCTCCACATGAGCGTCTGGCGATCGGGACGAATCTGTGAGACGATCTTGCGTATCTGTGGCTCGAAGCCCATGTCCAACATACGATCGGCCTCGTCCAGCACCAGGTAGGTGCAACGCTTCAGGTTCGTCGAGCCGGCCGAGAGGAAATCAATGAGACGACCGGGTGTGGCAATGACGATCTCGCAGCCACGCTGCAGATCTCGCATTTGGCCGCCCTTCGGAGCGCCGCCAAAGACGCACGTGTTGCGCACATACGACGACGAACCGAACTCGGTGGCCACCTGCTGGATCTGCTGGGCCAGCTCACGTGTGGGCGCCAGCACCAATGCGATGGGACCCTCGCCGCGCTGCAACGGCTGCTGATTGTTGATGTGCACAATGGCGGGCAGAATGTAGCCGAGCGTCTTGCCCGAGCCCGTCTTGGCAATGCCCACAAAATTGGCGCCGCTCATCGCAATGGGCCAGCCCTGCGCCTGAATGGGTGTCGGCGACTTGTAGCCCTGTCGGCGAATCTCCTTCACAACATAGTCGGGCAGATACGCCTCGGAGAAGTCCTGTATGGGATTGGCCGCCTGACCGCGCACAGTGATCTCTTGCTCGTCACGATATCGCTGCACCTCGTAGGGCGAACGATTTGCAACTGTTGGATGCTCCTGGTAGAAGTTCTTCTTGAACGGCGTCAGATTGGAGAAGTCCACGGGGCGCATGGGCAGATCCTGGCTGCCGCCACCGCGACGATCACCGCCGAAGCCGCCGCCGCCTCCACCACCACCGCCAAAGCGACCGCCTCCGCCGCGATCATCGCGACGCTTCTCGATGCGACCGTTGCGCACGCCGTGATAATCACCACCGCCGCCGCCGCCACCGAAACGTCCTCCCCCACCGCCGCCGCCGCCACCTCGTCGGTCGTCATCGCGGTCGCGGCCGCCTCGTGGTCCGGATCCAAAATCACGGTCGTGTGGTGCCCTGAAAAAGTAATACAAAAATATATATTAGCGTCTGCCAGAGATTTACTTGAAGTTAACACTTGTAATTAATTCTATTCTAAATTCAATAAATTTGATTGGTAGAAGTGTGAAAACTCTAGATATTTGAATTGATGCCTAATTTTAAAGAAATAATGAAACATTTATTTTATGCTTTTTTTAACACTTAAAACATTTGAGACAATTATTAAAAATTAATCAAATCCATAAAAAATAGTTTATGTTAACAAATTGTGGTATTTTGAAATTGAGCATAAGTGAAAGCCTTTTCATATTTTTTATATATAAATAATTATATATATTAATTATAAATTTTACAAATAATTGTTTTATGTAATTAACTCCTCTAATTTTAGTACAATTGCACAAATGGCGAAAAGGTTATTCCAACACATTTTTTGAACTAATTATAATAAATTGTTTGTAATTATTTCCATACAATATTTTTCCAATTATAATTTTAGTAAATTAGCACAGATGCCGAAAATGTTATTATCGCTTTTTAGGGCTCGCACTTTGATCTCATGAAGCTGTTGAGTTGTTGGTTGCTGCGCGTCAGTTTTGTGACTGACTGGCAACGCTGCTAAGCATCTGACAATTTTGACAGAGCACACCGCACACAAGGGAGGGAGAGAGAGTGAGACGACAATATAACCGCAATAAACTTAAATAAAACTAATTGCGTGTTAGGGAAATTAAATAAATTTCGAATAATGCAAACAGTAAAGCAAATTTGATTGACAGCAACATGCAATTCGAGCATATCCAAAGGGACAAACAGTGCCCCGCCTCCTCCCGCACTGCACAGCCCCTTCAATTGCTCAACTAAACAACTCGGCACCTGGCAGCGGCAGCCAAAACACAAATGTTACAGTTCTGACATTAATCAATTATACACACAAAAACACATACATACAACTATGTGTATAATAGTAAGTAATGTGCATGTGCTGCAGTCCCATAAACTACCCATCTCTCTCTCTCTCTGTCTCACATCATGCCAAACAGAAAATGCCTGTCAATTTGGGCTGTTCCGCCCTTTGTTGTTTATAGGCAGCACAACAGACACGCTAACCTGGCCCAACTGACAGAACGAAACGCTGAACGTTTATTAGACAGCAAATGTCTTGTCTTGTCTTTGGCTACGGTTCGCTCCACTGCTCTCCACTCTCTGCCTCTCTCATTGTCACTCACTCCACCTTTCTCTTCTATTGTATAGATGTGTGTGTGTTTCTCTACCTGTCGCGCTTTGACATGCGAAAAGGCAAATCGTGCGCTCACACGAGCATGACAGCAGACAGCGGACAGAGGTAGAGGCAGCAGCAGAGGGCCGGCTCTCATAATCAATTGGCGTCATTTGACATTTTAAACTAACAACTAAAGGCAGGCAGAGAGAGAGGCAAGCATATTTCTTGGTATCAGCTATGACAGCAACCGATAAAAAAAAAAATCATGGGCACGCAAACTGTACTATGTACTATTCAACTGTTATACGTTCAACGAAACACGCGAAAATTGCCGCCACATACACAAATACAGAAGCACGCTGTGTGTGCGTGTTCGTGTTTAGGGCACACAGAGACAAATTAAAATGCTATAAAAAAGCAAACGAAGTAAAGACACGTTTCACAAATCAAGCCAATTCCTTTTATGACGTACACTGTCGTTTACAGCACCCCCCTCTTTATTTATTATACTTTCGGGTTAACAAAATAATAACAAAAACAAAAATAATTTGAACTGAAGTTTTGGTTGGTTTTCTGCAGTTTGCTTTCCACTTGGCGTTTGCAGCAGCAGCAAAACTCTCCATTAATTACTCATCGTTGGATTTCAACGAATACAGACACAATTTACGAACGCTGAGCGCAAAGCGTGGGCCAAGAAAATGGCGACGGAAAAAAACCAACAACTACACACACATCGTATATAACCACACACACACACGCACACGTAAGGGAACTTTTTTCTTTCAGATTTACTTTGTACTCACATTATTCCTTCAATTTTGATTTCCTCTGTTTGCTCGTCGGGGTCAATAAAAAGTGATTTCCTCGTGCGTTTGTTGTTGTTGGACACAGTAGTTGTAGTTTGCCTGTCTGCCGCTGGGAGTGCTACTGTTGCTGCTTTCTCGACTGATCTGGATGAATCGAATCGAGTTGACGACAAATGTAATGCACGCTGTGTTTGCGCTGTGTAGTAGCAACTGTAAAATAATAGTCGAGCTGATGACTCGTGCTGGCTACACCGGCTCCCTTTGTGGTGGAACTGTTGTGGTTGTTCACTGCAGAGCAAAGCGGAACTGCTGCTGGTTCTTCTGTTGGTTGAGCAAAAAAGAAAATGGCGACGTTGCGTTATACATTTTTGCACACTGTTGTTTGCTGCTGGTGAAATCAATAAATTGCCCCAGCTCCAGCACGTAGGCATTGCGGCGGCTTCGCACGATTTTCGCGACACATATTGCACGAATTTTAACATAATATGCTAAAGCAACAATTGATTTTGTCTAATCCTCTAAAATTTTTCACTTATTATGCGCAAAACTCGTGCAAGTCGATCCGCGCGTGTTCTTACCTAACCTCGTCCAAAATGGAAATGAAAGACGATAAATTCGTGCTCACGATAGCAGAGCAACAAGCAATTTTTGACCATTTCGATTGTGCTCAAGGGTTGTCTTTACGGATACCGATATATTATACGATTAATCGGCGCAAAAAGAGAAACTAGCATAAAATTTTGCTCTTTAGTTTATTATGAATTGGTTAAAAAATATAATAAATGTTTGCAAAAATAGTTAGAAAAATTTATATTTTGTCTCTACTATTATCGAGTTCAATATCCATTTTAGATCAGTGACTTAAAAAGTGGCCAATATATTAATAATTTTCTTCATCCAGAAGCGCCACCTTCCGTCTTTGTACCAGAACTAACCTTTGAGCAAATTTGAAGTGGCGCTCTACATATTGTAAAGGTGGCAACGCCCAACAAACCGCCAAACAATTTTGAATTCAAATAAGGCACACAATTCATTTTGCCAAATAATTTATTAAATTAGTAAATCAATGTGATTCATATAGAGAATAATTACTTCAACAGCTACAAACCTAGCAAGTGACAAAAGGTCTTGTACATTTTACCCCGCCGCCCCTTCAGACACCCATATAAATCGTTGATCTTGAGACAATCAATTTTACTGATCGTCTTCCTCTGCCCAATCCTAACTCCCGGCTGCAACGGAGTCATCGTGGCCATCACGCCCTTTTTCTTGCTGAAATAGTACTCTCCGTAGTGCATCACCGAGTTGTAGTCGTAGTCATATGAGTATTTTCCCTTCTTGCGCGAAATCAGCTTGAAATTCTTTCGAAAACGCGGCACAATATTTTCCCAGTGTATTTTCACAAAGTTATCCCGATCCGCTCGAGATTGTTCATGATAAATGCCAATGGCGTGCATCAGCTCATGCATAATCCTGCCCTCGCTGCTGAAGCAATGGGCACTCGTCTCGTCCGGACGCTGCAGAGCCACCACCTGCTCCCCGCCCCGCTTCCCCACATATGACCAGCAGCCCTGGGGTCCATCCTCCGGTGGCTCGATCACCACGTAATCCTCCGCCTCCCCATCGTAGGGGACAAACTTTACACAGGTCAGCGAATTGAATGTTTTCAATGCTTGCACAATCAGCCTCCACTCCTTGTGCTCATATCGTGGACTGATCTCAAAGGGAATCGTTCCATTGGGCCACAGTCGCTTTGGATGTCGCATCGGATTCACGCCCAGTCTTAATGTGATGTACGTGTAGGGATCGATGGCAATGTCGCCTTGGAATAAACGCGGCGCTGTCTCCGGATCATCGATGCCCAGATCATCGTCCCCGATATCAGGTCCAAAGGAATCCAACTCATCTGTGGGAGGGGGAGAGAGAACAAAGGAATTCAGGAAAGAAATGTAGAGTGTGTCAAAAAAGTATTTGCACAGTAACTAAAAATAAAGTTCACTTATTACTGGAATTTTTTTTTAAACTCCTTTTATAAGTCGGTTTCAAAAATGACTTTTTTCCAAGACATTTCCAATATTTAAAATCGGTATCAAGAATTATGAATTCAAAATAAAGTTCAGCTATTGAATAAATATTTTTAATTTTTTAAATTTCGATTTCAAGATTCCCATTTTGGATTTAAAAAATAGACTATTAATTGAGCTGCTTTTACTATTAGTGTCAAAAAGTAGTTTGAAAACCGATTATATTCAATTAGTTTATCATTTTCAAACTGTAACTTTAGTTTTTGAATTGAACTTTTTGAGGAATTTATTCAATATTCCAAATCTAAGCTGGCCACTGTTTTTAAAATTTGACAGTGAGAAATTGGCAACACTATTATTACACTACACAACAGAAATCTGGCAACGTAACATTACTTCGAGAATTTTCGACAGTCCTTTGGAAAAAAATAAAAATCATTCAGTGCAAGTCGAAACGTCGCAGCTGAAATTTTTCTGATTTCTGATTTCACAAAATTATTTAGTTATTCGAAATAAAATACAGAAAACAGGTAAGAAATATTTTTTCTGATTATTATTGGCTGCAGCAAAAATAATTTTATTTGTCATATTTCGTTTCATTAACTTGAACTTTGTGATATATAAATGAAAAAGTCAGTAAATACATAAATTTCGTCGAAATATTTTTTTAAATTTTTTTTTTTTAACGCACTGCGAAATGTTTGTTTGCAAATAACGCCACTGTTTGTCGCTGGAGTGTTGCTTTGCGAACTTGTGAAATGCAACAGAAGCAAGAGAAGTGTTTGAATTAAACGCACCTGCCGCAACGCTGGTGAATTCGTGCTCAAAGAAATCCACTCCAGCTGGATAATGGATACGCTGCGGCTGCTTGGCACTTTCACTGTTTGGCCAGAAAGCCATCCACCAAAGCGGCAGCAGCCAAAGCAAACGTTTGCACATTATAAAAAAAACTTTGATTTAACTTTGCTACAAATATTTGCCTCTGCTTTGTGTTTGTTTGCCTGCTTTTTTTTTTTACAGAGTTTAGAGTGATTTACGCCATGACGAGGTGCGTGTGGAATCTAAGCCGAAATAAAAGGCAATCCGAACCGAACCGCACAAAGACGTTAACTAAACTAACTGGCTGGCGGCTATCGACGGCAAGCCGGAGACAACGTTGGACTCGTATTTAATTTATGCAAAATGTGCGAAAATAAAAACTAAATAATGTTGGCCATCCGGCGCCGCAGGTGGAGGTGGGACAGAGCGCAGCCAGACAACGATGGATGGTATCAGTATCGATGTCTTCGATGTCGGCGAAACATAACCAAAATCTATCTGAAACTGCAGCTCCAGCGATCGACGATCGTCGGTCGTCGACTGACTCTCTTTGTAATTTAATGCCGCAATGGAAAAAGCGATGGGCAAGTGAACGGGACCCACTTTTCCAATACACTTCCAATGGGTATTACTCTATTCTCACATTGCTTGCAATCTCTGATTAATATTGTTTTATTTTAGACTGAAAATGGGAATTAAACTGAATTTGGTAATTATGAAGATGACTTCTGCCAATTGGTAAGCGATTAATAAACTTATTCTTAACCAAAACTGAAGCCAATAATTCAACTACAAAATTGAATTACAATTTTAGATACTCATTCTTAAATTTAAATTTATTTTTGCACTTTATGTAGAATATTTCCAAAGTTTGACTACTTTCAAAGGAAATTTAAAATCATTTTGAAAATTAATTTCTAAATTATTTATTTTTCAACTTTTATAATTTATATTTCTTGTTTAAAATAATCATTATTTCAGCCACATTCCAGCTTACTCTGTGTAAGTCTGCAAAACCTGTTTAAAATTATTTTCTGATTTTTACAGTGACTCATTCAAAAGTTTGATTAACTTCCAGCATGCAATCTCCAAATAATATTTATGAAAAAAGTTTTTAAAGTTTATATAGAATAATCATTAATGTCGCAAATTATGTGCCACATGCAAGCATGCCTCTTTCACAAATAACAAATTGGTTTACCGATGGGGCAAAGAGGTATTTAGACTGAAGTTCAAGCAAATAGTATATAGTTATTTTTCAAGATCTAAAGAACAATTTATTCAAGCTAATCTTTAAATTAATTTTAATTAATATTGTCCATAAGTTTATGTGAAATTGTTTTTTAAGCCACATTCAAGCTTACTTTGTGAAAGTCTGACAAACATGCCTCATTCATAAATAAAAAATTGAGTTAGGTATTTTAAGTAGGCTACTTATCGCTGCGGCAAAGGGGCAAGTTCAAGCAAATGTTTATATTTATTTTTTTTTGAATTACGATTAGCACTGTTTAAGCTCAAGATGTAGAAAATGTTAATTAAATTATATACATATATACATATGTCTAATATTAGATTCGAATTTAGCTTGTGAAAGTGTATTTACGTGTCGACTTATGTTAATTGGTTGCAGTGCTTGTTGCTGTTGTCGTTGGTCAGGTTTACGTCTTAATGTTATAAATAAACAAATTTCGCAAAATTGATTTCGACGTCCGGAGGCCGGGCACGCTGCATTTCGTAAACGTTTGGAGTTGTTGTGTTAGTTGTCTGTTTGTTATCGAAAGCAGCTTCTTGTTGTTGTTGTTATTGTATTTGTCTTTAGTTTGCTGGTGGTGCTGCTGCTTATGTGACAGACACCAAAGAGCAACATTTTGGCCACTTGGACTTTAACCTTGCTGCCTTGGGGTCAGTCATTTCATTTGTTTCGCAGATGGTAGTATATATGTATATAGCAACATCTGGATGGGTTTTAATTGTTTGCGCAGGCCAAGCACACACTTCAATCTGACAACCTTAACTACGACGAGAAGACTCAACTTAATTAGCACTAAAGCACAAACCACACGCAATCAGGACAATATTGAAATTGCAATCGTTTTGTGATAAACGTGCAAACAAAATTTAATTTTGGTATTCGTTAATGCATAAATCATTTCGAGTGTACAATTCCAATTAAGTCCATGCATCTAATTATGCACATTTTCGAGAGATATCAATTGCAATTGTTGTCGAGCATTCTAATAGCCTGTGTGCGTTAGGCAAGTGGGTATAACAGACGACGGAAGTACAATTTTTGATAAATTAACAAAAAAAATCATTAAATAAAAGAATAAATCACAATCATTAGGAATACATAAATTATGCATGCTTACGTAAGGGGTATCTGCAAGTTCATCATTTTCGAGCATAAATGCTGTTATGTCATTTGTATTTTGATGTGCTTCCTTTTGGTCTGTTCTTAACTCCACTTGAATTGGAGACAGACTTCAAAATGTTTTTATTCATTTATTGTGTTATTTTTTCTCTCAACTTAAGCAGCAGGCGGGCAGTGGGGCGGTGGGCGTGGCAATAAAACGCAAGACAAACCGAAACGACTAATTTAAAGTTGTCACGTAATAAGGCACCGAAAACAAAAGCAAAAGCAAAAAGCAAATAAAATAAAAGATAACAGTACGCTGAAAGCGAGAAACAAACGCTTCACAAATAATAAAAATCAAATAAATTTGCATTTTTTTTTGCTGTCAGAGCCGCGACGACAACTACAACAGCAACAACAACAACAACAACAACAACAGCAACAACAACAACAACAACAACAGCAACAACAAATTTAACAATGTACAAATCGTTATTTGATTTGATTACGTAATGACGTCACACACAACCAAGCAACACCCGCTCTTCACTCCCTCTCTCCCTCTCACACTCTCTTTCTAACCATCTCTTTCACCCCTTTGCGGACTGTGTCTTGTCCCACATTTGTCGTCTGCCTTTTGTTTTTGCCTTTGAATTGGATTTTTATTGTTTGCTTTACTTTGGTTTTTGGTCTTGTTTTGTTTTCACACTCAACAGTGATATCTCCAATTAGATTTCGAATGGAATTAATTGAATTGCATTAAACTCAGCTTGTGATTTGTGGCTGCGTTGATAACAGCGACAAGCCACCCAACCACCACCACCACCACCACCAGCCCCTTTGCTTTACTGATTGCATTAATCTGCATAATGCAAAGATAATATTTATCCATTCCAATAGCAATATGCGATATCTTTATTTTCTTTGATATATTAACAGCTCAAATTTCACTGCCCTCTTGGCTCTTTGTTGGTGCAAAACAGAGGGGGCAGGGTGCGGGATGGAGGGCGTACAGCGGGGGTTTTTGCATGGGGATTTGCGTATTAATTATAACTGAAACTTTTATTCTTTTGCGCTTAATAAAGCGAACGCGCAAAGTTTTTCACGCTGTCATGAAATATTCTAGATGTGGAGCAGAGGAAAGTGAAAAAAATAACGATACGAAACGAAAAAGGAAAAAAAAAAAAATGGGGGAAATGGCCACAAGTTTTAATACCGCTAATGTCGATTTTTAGTTACATAGCCGCAGAGGGGTATGCTTACGGCGGGAATTACGTGAGAGTGTGTCCGTGGGTTAAGCTGCATGCGCCCAAGTCGGCTTAAATACTTATACTTATACAATATTGTGGCCAAAGGCAAACTTTGTCTCTGACAGAAAAGTCATCTAACATATTTACACAATATTATAATAAACAAAAGCATGTATTTGTTTCACTTCCTTTGTTTTTACCTGTTTCATATTCAATAATATTCTATAAAGTGTAGAAATTTGCACATTTCTTAAAGCTGAAACTTTTTGGTTGCATATAGGTCAGCATGTGCAAATAAAAAGTAGTTTTACATCCAGTTAACTATTTACATTTATACCTATAAACATTGAGATGCAGCTATGCAAATTTGTGCTTTATTTATGCAATACTTTTCCGTCAGAACAAACATTTTTGGTTTGCTATTTTCAAATTGTCGCTTACACAGTTAACAACTGTTCTATCTGAAGTTCAACTCAAGCAATAAATTCTGCATAATTCCTGTTTGCATATAAAATACAGAAGCTTTTCCCTTATTGAATATGAGATTTTTGTTATTGGAGTTTATTGTGTTTGCTTAGCACAACCTTGAACAAACAAATTTCAAGAATTCAATTTTGTATTGTAATATTATATTGGAGAAAATAAAAATGATGGCAATTTCATAATAATTTTGACTGAAAACAGAGCGGAAATAAATAAATAAAATTAATAAAAAATAAGTTCATAGATTAAGTCAGGTTATTTTTGAACGATCATACCTAATTGGGTTATCCTGGGGGTTTTAAGGAGCTTGTCAAACCGAAACGAATTTAAGCTGCGGTTCCGGTACTGATAAGCCAGTGTCACAAATTATTTTAGTAGTATCAGTTAAGGATTCTGAAAAAAAAAATTTAAAAATGTTGAATTTCGCTTTCGATTCGTTTCAGTTTCGATATTTCAATCAGTAAATCTACAGTTCTATTTGACTCTTAAACTTTTTGGATACTATTCCCTTTGTGTAACTTGTTCCCTATTAAAAAAATATGTTTAAAAATCGTATTCATGTCACTGAATAAACATGTTCATCTCTACTGATTTGTGCTGGATGTCAATTTATTTTAGTTATATTCAATTCATTTCACAGTAGTTGACGATTTACGATTGCTAAATCCCATATGCTCCTATATATGCTCATTTTTATAGTTGGCTGACATTTGATGGCACTTCAAAGATGCTCCCGCATACTGACTGCCTCTCTCTCCCACCCTTTTGCTCCTACTCTCACTCGCACTCGTATTGTGTATTATGAACATTGCCACGCGCACAAATTCCCCCAATTCCCCCCTTCCACCACACACTCTCTCACACACACACATACAACACAAAGTGGTAACGCTGTCCCGTTGGAATAAACAAAAAAAAAATAATAAAAAAGCAAAAGAAATCGCTTACGTAGGCATTCTATGAGGTATGTAAATCGATTCGATGCCACACGCTGCCAACGTGTGGCAAACTGCGAATAAATGCCACACATACAATATATGACAAATATCTTTGATAACGGCATCAAAATTCCCACATTTGCATTACAAAGGACGGGGGATTATTCCAACCCAACATACATACATGCATACAACATACATATCTATATACATATATATATATACATGTGTATATATATATGTATACATGCGTAAGTATTTCCTTGTCTTGTTGCTAGCGTGGCAATTATAAATTATTTACACTGTCATATCAATGGTCGGATATTTTTAGCAGTTACTGTCCGCTATTGGAGGGGCACGCAACATTCATTTAGAGATGCATGCCTCGCGATAAGCAGCAAAACGCTTTGGCTGGCAATGCCTACTTTTAGGCAAATTAGTTGAGATTTTATAAAGCGTTTAGCGGTGCTGCCAACAAAATCACCAGCTGACTGCTAAACTCGCAAATTAAAACCAACTAAATGTTTCCCTCTATCTGGCCAATAAATCAAGTTACTCCTTTCATTCCCAGCCAACGAGTTGCTTTCAGCATTTAGCTATAAATTCAATTTGTTTCGGTAACACACTGCACAAGAGGAAAAAACGACACTTTTTCTAATAAAAATGTTCAATTTTTAAGCATTTTTAAATTATTTTGCAGAAATACATTAAATCAAGTTAATGCTGCTTTAAACTTTGCCAAGTTGATTGAATTGGAAATGCAACTTTTAGTAACAAGTTTTACTATTATGCTCAACAGCTCAAGCCTTTGAAATTTAGATAAGTCTTCTCATTAATTAAAAGCAAATTATGGAAATAGGAAAATTTAATTAATTGAAATAAAATCTAACGAAATAATTGTCTTATTTAAATTATTAAATATAACACAGGAAAACTATTGAAACTAGCTTAAGATTCCTTTCGTAAATGTCTGTTGTACTTATTTAATTAATGTAATTCATTTAATTTGTTTAATTTGTATTGTTTGCTAATTAGTCTCTATGCACTTCCCAAATTTCTCACATTTACTCAGAGAAAAACGACGAATTGGAAAAAGTTGTTGGAGGCAAAAGAATCGTCAACTCAAAATGCACTCTTATAGCACTATCTTGACAATTTACTTGAAAGTACTTCTTAGCTTCGATTATCATAACCCAATCTCCGGTAATTAACAAAAAAAAGAAGCGTTTCAATTAAAAACATTTTCACTTATATAATACAGAATTTTCTTGCACTACACTCTTTAAGGCCTAATCCATTTTTAAATCCTTATAGAGGATATTTAAATTTTGTTTTCAAGTTTGGAGTATAGCGACTCACAATATATATATAAATTCTTGATCAATATCTGTACGTTTCTCTGTCTGCTTCTATGCTAATGCAACCATCTTAATGAAACCAAATTGATCTAAGGAGAAAGTTGTGTTTCTCAAATTTTAAGAAAAAAATCATTAACATCAGACTACTATATCATTTCCATTGGACTGATCTGCGAAAGAGATGAGTTCTCATATTCAAAATAGTGTTGTAAGAAAATTCAAATAAACTCCTTAATTTAAAATACTTGAGCCAATTTTGACCAAACTCATAAGATTTGGAACAACAAAAGCAATTAAAGATATATCATATAGCTGTTATTGGAATTATCGCTCGACTTTTTGAAGATTTTTATAGTGAAATGTAGATATCGGCAATTTAGCTCTCTTTTTCCATTTCTTACAATAAAATCACCAAAAACTCCAAAAGCTGCAGTTTAACTTTGAGTTGTTCATTTAAGTTACCAAAAACGATAAGCTTGACCATAGTGCAGTGGAGTTAACCAACTCCTTTTGGCCAACTGGAGTCCTCCCGCCGTCATTTGTCTTTTTGGAGTCTGTCTCTGTCTTTGAGTGTGTTTTTTGTGTGCTTATCACACTTTATCAATTGTCCAAACGTATCCGCTGCTCAATCAGTCGCACCGTCAAACAGTGAGATAAACAGCCAAAGGGACAGAGGGACAGAGGGACAGACCAACTTGACATTTGTCTGCGGCACTGCAAAATTAATGAAAATTGTAGAATTTAGAATTTGGCAATCTATAATTACATCAAAGAGAAAGAGAGAGAGAGAGCGAAAGAGAGAGCGAGAGAGAGCACGGCTGCGGTTTGCGTTGAATTATTTTGCTGTGGTTACTGTCCTCATTTGTCGGCCAGGTCTTCTTCGAGATGGCCAAAACAGTGGGCCAAAATCAAATGAGTTAGCGTCGCCCGCGATGCTTATGCCCCCATGGGAGGCATGAATTTGAGTTATGAGTGAGGCGTCACTTTTACGGGCAACCGTAAATTTTTGACGCTCTCTGTTTTTGTTGGCGAAGTAGGATGGGGAAAGGTGTTGCGTGGGGAGGGGGGGTGACTTAATATTCACACCTTTTGTTGTTTTGGGCACAGGTCGAGTTATTTATGCGCACGCATTACGCTTGATAGTGATGGGCATAAAGAAGAGGAAGAGGTTTGGGGTTTTGGGAATTGTGGGAGAGAACTGCGAGAAGGAGGGGGGATTCGGGGTAGTTCAATTGGTGGCGTCTTCTCGCTGGCTGATTGCGGATGGGTCATGCTTTATTATTTACTCTGGTGCCGTGTGGGCCCCCGCTCTGCTCTTATTGTAATTGAAAGGTATAAATAACATTAGGCAAACAGCAAATAAATTTATGTTGTGAGTGTGTGGTTGGGCCTGTGACCCTGGTTACACTCAGCGAAAATACTTGTGCACCAAACAGAAATTCTTATTAGTGATAAATCATTCATCCATTAGCTCAAATCAACTTCAATAACGTTCGTTTTGTGGTTTAGCTTGCTTGACCTTCTCACACTGCTGCCACTTAATTTGATTACAAAAGTTCACAATACTTTTCATCTCTGAGTGTATATAGAGGCAAGCACCCTTCAGGGCAGTTGCGTGCCAGGCGGCAGACTAATCTCTCCCGACCATCAAGGAGACGGATAGAGGGACTCATCATATTTTATCAATCGATTGGCAGCTCTGTGGCTGACCGCAGGAGAGCTGTACATCAAATTGTTATTTATTATTTACACTACACATTGATTACCATTACATATTGCTAATATTATTATTTGTATAACTGTGGGGATCGCTCGAGGAGGTCGCCTTTATCAAATTTACTGCCATCTCTCTCTCTCTCTCTTTCTCTCTATCTCTCTCTGTGTGTCCATTTTTCGCTCGATTTTGCCAATTTTTCATTTTATTTATGAACTCTCGACGCTCAGCTGGCCCTCAAGGTATTTGCCAAATAATAAATATTCCTTTTGCTGTTGCCGTGACTCTCTCTCTCTCTCTCTGTCTCGCTATCTCACTCTCTGTTTTTTTCTTTTCTATGCTATTTAGCATATAAATATTCTGACAATACATATGCATACATATATGTTTATTATTTATTGCTCCTTTTTTTTTGTCATAATTGAATTTGAATCATAAATAGATACAACACTTGCCTTCCGGGTGTGTGGGTGTGCATGTGTGTGTGTGTGTGTGTTTGTGTGTGTGAATATTGCTTTATTGCATTGTGGTTTATTAAATTGTTGTTGTTCCAATTTCTTTGGGGTCTAGACAGTCGTGCGAACAAAATAAATGTATTTATATTTGACAGATGGCTTGCTGGCGTAGACAGGATTTTAAGTAATATTTAAATACTTCAAACATAGGCATTTTTTTTGTTAACAAATTTAGATTTGAACTTACTTAAATCAAGATTTATTCACAATGTACCAGTCGAAAGTAAAATCTAATTTTTCCTTTTGTTTTTGATATTTTGTTTAGATAATTTCGCTTTAATTGCAGCTTTTATTCCAGTCCAGCATTTTGGCTTGTCAAAAATATGTAAATGGGTTATTGCTGATGCCATATCATATCATAATAATTTTGAAATTTTGACAGGCAAAATTTGAATCATTTTATTGTACTTAAATGAATTTAAAGAATTTTGATTTTGTGCTCGGTTTGCCCGACAAAATGAGCTACAATCCCAAACATATACAAACCGCCACAGTCTGGGATGAGTTCAATCCACGTATAAAATATTTATCAGAGACTGTTTATGTCGATTGCATTCGCTGTTGCGTTGACTGCGCCGTGGTTCAGTGTGTTGTCAGTTCAATGAGTGGCAGTGGCTGACCAGAACCAGAACAACGGTCAGTTCCGACCCGTCAGTCGAGTCCACTAAACGGCTATTAGCCCTAAACCCAACTCTCCAATGAGGACCCGTTCTATGCCGTGATTCATGCAAAATGCATGACCAAAATGGTCAGAGCACGACGACGACGACGGTGGTGGTGGTGGTAGTTAGTTGTGGTGTTGGAAGACAAGTTAACGAGACGTCTCAGTGTTTTGGGCTAATCAAAGGTGATTTTGTTAATGTGCAATTTAAATTAATTACGATGTGTGATGAAAACTTCTGGAGTTGCGTGAACTTCTGTGTGAGTGTGGACAGTGTGTGTGTGTGTGTGTGTGGACAGTGTGTGTTAATTAATTGACGCACATATTTGATTGTGGGCTAAGATTTATAAACAACACATTAGCGCTCTCTGCCGCTCCACTGACCGCATTTTCAAATGTGTTTCAATATGTGTCCCCGCAGTGTCCAGACTTGCCTCTTACGCTCTAAATTCATTGAAAATGTGCTGCGTCAGCACTGCAACCAAACAAAAGGCAATTCAAGCCACGCACTATGGGAAAAATCGGAATACATTTCGTTGCTAAGGTCATATCAGAATTTATTTAACATTTAATATCAGTGAAAAAAAATGTATAAATAAAATTAAAAATAAAGTTTAATATTTAATTTTAAATTAAAAAATTGAGAATAGCTTACATGATTTCTAAGTTTATTTGAAAATTAAAAAAAGAAAAAAAAGAAAAGCCAGAAAAAATCACCACAAAAATAAAAACTGAGTTTCATCAATTAGTTGATATTCGAAGAGTATCTAAGAATTGGTCAAAGCTGAATCGATTTTCAAAAGATATATCTTTTTGATCATGACTTAATTCTTAAACAACAGATTTCTTTATAATTCTGCCATTAATATCCATTCACAAATTTTTTTTCTATATTTAGTCTGCTTTTAAAAAATTTCTGATTACTATTTTTAAACATAAAACACAATTTTTTTCCTACAACTTTAGCAATATTTCTTGTACAGGTCCAAAAGAATAAGCCAAATTAAAATATGACAGATTCTTAGATACATTAAACAAACGGTTAAAGCGAATAAGCCAAATTAATATATGAACTATTTTTTAGATACATTTAACATTGTTGTAATAATTGTTGAGGTTTTGGCTTAGATATGCCACTTTGCCACTGTGCAACGGTGCGGAAGTGGAAGTACGCAGTCTGAACTCAGGATGTGCGGGCTATCCGATTGGGTGTGTGAGTGGGTGGCACGGCACAGCACGGCGCTATTGCCTGCTTGCCACAATTTGACGGCGAAAGTAGCAAAAGCGAGTCAACTCCACGAGGCACTCATGCCCGCTGATGATGAGGTGCCAATAGCGAAGCGCATTGCCTCTGTCAACCTCAAAACGCGATATGTCCGCAACGCTGTTCAAATAATGCACCCATGACAACCACTGCCCCCCTACACACACACACACGCACACACACGTACACACACTCACACACAACCCGTCTCTCAGCCGGTTAGCCCACATCCGTCAAGTACTTGCACACTACTATTATTTGCTGCAACAGCAACGTCAGCTCCTCTTTTGCGGCAAGTCTTGCCCCTCTACCTCTACTACTCTCTCTGTCTCTCTCTCTCTCTCTCTCTCTCTGTGTGTGTGCCGCATCCTGTGTGTATTGTCTATGTGCAATGGTAATGGTAACTTTACCAAATGCGTTCGTCCTTTTGCCCAGCAACGCTGCATAATGAGTTACGCAAAATGCGTTTCTGCAGCAACGATGACTATTTTGAGTGGGGCTGCTGCATTTGGCTGTGTGGCCGTCAACGGGGCATGTGGGCGTGGCATTCATGAAAAATTTGCATTGATTACACCAGCAGCAGCGATACATTTAGTACACGCTAACAGAGACCAAAAATGTGCAGCCGCTCATCTTTTGTTGTGCTCTAATTGAAAATCTTTGCTGCTGCTGCTGGCTGCATTTGATTGTGTTGCTCTTCTTCTTTTTGTTGCTGTTGTTGCATGTTGTTTGCAGTGTTGTTTTGCGCGTTTCAAGCATCATTAGTTCAGGTAGTTGGGAATACAGTAGTTAATTATCGCACATTTGCCAATCGCTTAGATGTAATTACTGATTATACCGATTGCGGTTAGTCAGCTTAAAATTGATTACATTATTTATTGGTGATTTTTCTTTTGGATTGGAAAAGGTAATAAGATAAGACTATTAAGGGATGTGGTTGGCTTTTTTTTACCTCAACTGAGGCTGGGGGTATTTTGTGATTGGTCTACTTTTGTTGACAATTATATTCGTATCACTAATTACTCTAGCTATCATGTTGACTGTATATAAATTTTAATCTTACAAAATTCACAGATTTTTTAACTAAACTTAATCTATTAAAATGCACTGGGAACTGTCAGATCTATTGCGCCCCCTTCTGAAACTGGCTTTTCCATCAGCCATAATTTCTGCACGATTGTGAGACTCTTTGTCGAGTTAAGGTCTTCTAAGTCCTCCGATTTCAGAATTCTTTCTCAGAGTAAATATTTATATAGGATATGGCAAAGCAGTCTCCGTTGTACTTGTTAAATTTCTCGCATGGTTACAATTTTCTGGTGTTGATCAATAATTTTGATATTATTCATTTGGGGTTTCATCACCTGCTGGCGGCAACAATAATAACCAGTTATTACAGTTTTATAGCTGGAAAATTGCTGTTAATATGCGCTCCATTCAGCTGTCCGGCTGTCCTGTAATCTAACTATGATGCCGCTGCAACAGCTGTCATTTATGGTGTAATTATGGTTTTTATTACATCAGCCTGCACCCCATACACCCACACACACCCAGACACCCACACACATACGTACACACATCCATAGACATGCATGTATGTATGTATGTATGTATGTACTTCAGCTGTCAGCAGCGGACCATAAAGTCGATTGATATTGGCATGACCGTTTGGCTAGGATTGGAGTACTTGAAATACACGAGTAGTTACGTCTGTCTATGGTAGGTGATTTGTGTGCATTTGTGTTTGTGTGTGTGTGTGTGTGTGATTGTGTGTGTAACGAGTGGCGTACTACTAGCAATGAGGGCAGCCTTTAGGTCTGGTGCTCTTTCTGCGCTTGGGGTTTTTGGTCGTTCATCTGCTTTATTGGCCACTTGCTTTAAATTGTAAATCCTTCAGTCGGAAGCCAAGTCAAATGTCATATGACAGCAAGCAGTTGCCACTGACTCACTATCTCCATCTCTCACGCTCTCTCTCTCTATCAATTTCTCCATCTCTTTCTTTATCAGGCCCTATATGTACATATCTATAGCTGTCTCTGTCTCAGCACTGGCAGTGTCGTAATTGATTCGTGTTAACTCTTCACTGGCAATAGACGGAGCATGCCAAGCAAATGTGGCTCGCATTTATCCTTCGTCCTGTGTGTGTGCGTGTGTGTGTCTATCTCCTGTGGTCCCTGGTGCTGCCCTTGTGCGGGACACATTTGCTGTCATAGATCATGCACTTGGTTAAATCAAAAATTCTTGCTGTCAACTTGCGTTTTAACACACGACTGACTGCAGTCAATGCCATATCCTTAACCCCTCCACCAATTTCACCCCCCACTCACCACTTCCTTCACAATTTGTGCATAGTCATTGCGAGACTAAGAAGTTTTCAGCTCGTTTTTGGCTGGCATTTGAAATTCATTACGACCAAACTGTAAGTGATGTTTAATTACATTAAATTGCTGTAAGACAAACCCTGAAAACATCTATTGAGTGTTACATATGTGTGTATGTATCTATGCATATCTATGAATCCATGAATTCGTATGAAGTGCCACAACCCAGTTTTACTTACTCATCTCTCAATCTCTAGTTCTCGCCATTCCCACTTTGCATGTGCTCCAAAAATTTTGTAACTCTAGTTATTCGGTTTGTGCTGTTGCACGCTTTTTTTGCATACCCTTCCCGAGGTTGCTCTCAATTTGTTGTCAAATGTGTAACACTATGTGTAAGACATCTATGATACCAAAAGTATATATATTCTTGATCTTGAGTCTTGTAAAGTGAGGAAGACGTCTTCCAATCTAAATTTTGATATTTTCTTGATCGGCTACAATAGGCTAATCGATGATGACTATATTATATAGAAGTGAAAGGAAGATAAAGATATCTAAATATGACAGCCAAACTCATCAGTTACGATTTGTATTATAATAGAGTACGACTTACAGTTTCCATAATACAATTTATTTATTATTTTTATATATGTTTTAAATATTTTTTATATATTTTAATAAGATTTAATTCTGCAAGAGTATTTAATTTTCACACTGCCAACGATTGCAGTTTTTTCTTGTTTGATTTTTTTTTATTTTTTTTTGCCAGGTTGTCAGCTTACCTGGGTGGCAAGCAACCGAATATGGTAACTAACGATGATTGAACGCTTTCGGTTGCCTGATTTCACGCGCAAATACAAAACGCGTTGCATACATGTAGACGCCGTTCTAGCATCTGGGAGACCGCAAATAGTTTATCCATACATGCATGTGAGATGGCACACACTTGCATATGTTTACAAAAGGGACTCTTGAAAACTTGACACACACACACACTCACACACACACAAACACACACACACACAAACACACACATAGTTGCAGTTGGGAAAGTTTTGCATGCATTTGGCGCATTTAACGGATTAACGTCATAAGCTTTAGCACTACATACACGATGACAGATGAATTTTACGCAGCTAACAGAGTGTGTCTGTGTGTGTGTGTGTGTGTGTTTCGAGTATGTGTGTTGTGTGTGTGTGCTCTTACGCCATGTGGTATGTTTTTTGATGCCTGACAAGGAGCTACAGTTACAATTACAACCACATTTGCATTGCTTCCACTTCGATGGCAAGCGTTTTATATGTCTTGTTGCCATTTGAGGATTGGGGCAGAGTTTATCTATATCTATATCAACCTATACACCTTGCGGCTTTAAGCAACGAATGTGGCTGCTGCACTAGCGAGCAAACCAACTTGACAACACTCAATCACTCGATTAAATGTCAGAGTTTTAGCTGGAGACAAATACAATTATCGTAAAAATAAAAAATGCATCTGTCAGTTGTAATCGAAATCTATCACACACGAACTAATGTATTATCCAGAAGCGGATGTGGTAAATTTGGAAAAAGGAGTGTACAAAATAATAATATATAAATATCGTACTCACATTCGAGCCTAAAACATTTGGGCGCTTAAATAATTTATTCGATTTAAATGAAAAAATGTGATACACGCAAATATGCGGATGTGTGCAGCGCACATACATATATATATATATATATATATATATATATATGTATATATGTCTGTCAATATATATATGCATTTTATTATTTGTATTATTTCTTTTTTTTAGCAACATGTGAAATATTTTAACGGGCATTTACTTTCGGACTGTAAATATGTTTGGTATGTCTGCTGCTCCGGCTGCTGTGTGATGATTTAGCGAACGCAATCAAAGTGATGTGTATAACAAATTTACCGTTATTTATGCATACAAAAATTGCACGGCAATTAACTTTCCGTGTGGGTGGCTCTCGTCTGGGTTCGCTTACTTCTCCACCGTGACTACATTGACAAAAGTAAAACACACATCGAGAGTAAAATCAGAATCGTGCTCGATCTTGAGATACTTTGCGAAAGTCTGAACTGAACTGAAATCAATTATTAATTAATTATATTAATACTCTTATTTTCAGTATAACTTTTGGTAGTGATTGGGCAAACCATATTAAAAAGATTTTGCAATGCAAATTTCAATTTCAAAATAAATAACATTTTTCATTTAAATTAAATAGCAATAATTTCAAAGCGAACTGTTCAATAAATAATAAAAAAATTAATTAAATCTGTAAAAATCAAGAATGAAATAAATAACAATAAAATAAAATAAAAAAACATCAATATTAATAATAATGAAATAATAATAAGTTATGTCAAAAGCAAACCACTATTAAAATATTCCACCCAATGATATAAGTGTAATTTGGCAAAGTTATGGGAGCTGAAAGTCAAGTTGAGCATCAAAAAAATCACCTGTTATCAAATATCAAATATCCTGCCACTTACTACCTGCTACATAGCTTATTATATCCTTTTCAACTAATATTTGGAGCAGAGGGTATAAAATGTGCAATGTCCGGCATTTAAAAATGCCATGTTGCATATTGGGGGTCTCACTCTTTTTCACAGGATTACCTTTCGCATGTTGAACAAATAGCGACAGCAGCTGTTGTCCCTCCTATTTCCTCTCCCCCCTCCCCCCACCCATCACTTTGCACATTCATATTATTGGTTTAGTCACATTTGCATGTGTAACTGCGATTTGCATAGCGCAAAAAAAAACACTAAGCGGAACGATTCGGGAATTGGGAGCGCCACAGGGGGGGTGTGTAGATCATAATTACGTTACGGGTGGGGGAATACTGTTTGGTCATCTGATTTTTATAAAATATGAACAGTTAACAGGCGACAATAAAATGACTCAATTAGTGAACTAGTGCACAAGCAGCGTTGTGCCAATCTATAAATCTGCCAATGGAAATACGACAAAAACAAATATATGCAATGCAAAAGAATCGTTGGCTCCGAGTTGCTGCAAGTTCTCGAAATTTATGGAATCCAATTAAAAGTCGCATAAAAGCGATTCGACGAAGGTGTTGCGAATATCCAACAAAATTGGCATTAGCGCATTTTCAACAACATCATTGTTGTTAGCAGTTATAATTTCCATTTAACTGTTTTTCCTTTCAGCCAAAGTGTTCAATTAAAAGTAAGGACAGCAGTTGGCGTCGTTTCTGATTTGTTTACAAGTTTGGTGCTGGTACTATTTTGTGGCATTGTCCGATTCAGAGCGATCAACTTGAGTTGCCGGCCGAAGCGAAGTTCTTGGCTTGGTCAAATCTGTTACCTGTCTGTTTGTTGTTGCTGGTGCTGTTGTTGTTGTTGTAGCTATGCAACATGCAAGTCAAAATTCCAAACGCTCTAGAAAAGCAGTGGGGAGCAATCAGGTAAGCTGGCTGTGGCTGTCTGTCAGTTTTTCTGGGCTCAGGCTGGCAGCTCTGCATTTTCATCAGCTAACGAAAGTTGCAACCACTTGCGAGGCCGCAGTTGTTCGCAGCTCTGATCCAGTTGCCAGAGTTGCTGCTGATGTTTGATGATGATGAAATAGCGTGCTCAGGAATACGACGACCATACTCAATGCCCAAGCACCCCATACTCGCCCCCTCTCTATATCTAGCACCCAACGTAGCATGCTATAGTTTCGCATTGTGTGTGTGTGTGTGTGCAGCACGCCAGAAAGGAATGTGCAACAGAAACCAAAAATATGCGATATAATTCCAAAGCACAATACCATGAAGTACATCATCAGTGCAGATTTATGGTTGACTGCTAGAATAGGTCAGCAGCCGCATTTATTGAAGAAGCAACGGCGTCTGCCACATGCTGCGAGCTGCACCACAACATACACTCAGCAAAAGCTAAATTTGCACTCCGATCGAAAGTCGAAGAAATATTAATGAAATTGGCATTTAAAGAAGGCTTTTTGCTATACCAAGTTATATCCAGTGAAGTTATGTGCACTTTTAGAATATTGTGCTTATAAAAATTGTTTTAATATTTCTGCAATCAAATAAAGATCTTATAAAGAGATGCAGCGCCTAAGACTTATATTAAATCGACCTTGTTTGGAATGAGATTTTTACACATTTTTTTTTTATTTATGTAAGATTTAAAGTCGATGTTAACTTGTGTCTACCACAAATTCTAGTTTATTCTAAATTTTTATTCTGTGCAGCGAAACATTTTGCAAAAATAATTTAAAATACAAAATTCAACATTAAATTAAATTAAATTAAATTAAATTAAATGCAAGTTTGTAAGCATTATTTAATAAGAGCTTGTCGCTGATATCACATTGTTTCTTTGAGTGTAGTAACTGAAGCTGAGGCTACCGGCGCAACGGGCGTTTGGTAAATTACATGCACATGCACATGCCCCATCTCCGTGCCTCATCTCTCTTTTCAAGCAGCGCAGTCATAGTCATATACAAGCGTATGAATATACATACGTATACATTTGTGGTACTCCCACTCGCACGAACGCAGCTCGCAGCTCGCAGTCATCATCAGCACCACAGCACACAGGAACACATACACAAACACAGACTCGATGCGGATGCGCTGTGGCTTTGTTGCCTTGGCGCTGAATTCGAGCACTAGAAAATATTGAAATCTCACTGACTGGCGCCGCATCTCTAATGACGTGTGTTTGAAATGAAATATTCATATGTGCGCTGTGGGCGGCGGCGGGTGCTGGTTAACTTTGGCAGGTTGTTTGTTTGCCGTCAACCACAGGCCTCAGACAGCGTCCCAAGCTGCTGCTGCCTGCTGCTGCTGCTGCTGCCTCTTTAAAGTGTCACCAAGTTGAACCCAAGGCGGGCAAAGCAGAGCAGAGCAATGCTCAAAACTCAAACTGAAATCACTGGGCATTAGTTTAATGGCCAGGCCAACTGGTGTACAGATTGCTGGCCGGGTTTTGGCCGCAGGCCGCACACACTATTATCGTTAAACGTCATCAGCAACGTCTTAACTTAAATTTCTTGACGTTGTGAGGGGGCTTCGCCTTTTGCTGATTTGTAATTCAAAACCTGTTTTGGCTACTGCTGGCGTTGTTTGCCTTTTGCTTGGTCCGAGACCTAAACATATGTTACGAATTATAAGGAATTAGATTCATAATAAAATAAAGCAGCAACCGTCAAGCTGGTAATCAAAACAAAACATTTCGGTTGCCCAATCCTGCCCACTGACTTTCTCTATCCTCTGTCCCCTGCCCACCCACACCCACTCACGCACGCACGCATCCTGACAGCATTTTGGGGCCAAAGTTTGGCTCTGGGGCAGCAGCACCAGCAGCAGCAATCAGTGCACAATGTGTCCATGGTTTTCTGGTAAATTCCAACCAATTCAGACCAGTCCCAACAGCAACAGCTAAGGCAGCAGCAGCATCCATCCCATCAGGTGAAATTTGATTAGGGTCGTAAGGGCAATGATTGAGAAAACGTGATCAAATATGTTGCCATAAATGTTTAAATGTTGCTATAGTTTTTGGTTTGTTGTTGTTGTTGTTGCTTTCGTTGTCTTCGCTGTTGTCCGTTGGCTTTGTCCGAGCTACTCGGGAGCGACAGTGCATATGAAAATAAAAACTTGGGTTTATTATGCTGATGACTTTTAGCTGTGATTATTATCGTTACCCATTTTCTCCCCTTGTCGTCGCCCTTTCGCTCCTTTTTTGTACGGGTGTGTCCCTTAAACGCTGATTTTATGAACTCGTTTAGTATTTGGTAGTCCTTTGTCTTCCATGTATCCATATGAGCGTAATTTTATTTATTTGTATTTATTACTTTAATATATTTGAACCGAAAACAGAGAATGATTGACTGAGCTTAACTGAGCTACGAACTGCAAATATAAACTAACAATATGAAAAAACTTATTATTCTTAATTCCAATTTATTTCCCAATACAAATTTAAAGTTACATAAATATTTTAGTTTTCACATATGTGATTATTTTCTTGGCAATTGAACAATTGAATTAATGCTTGGCAACATTATTGATATAAGAATTATTTACAAGTTTGAGTATTCGGCATTTTATATTTCAATTTGCACTTGTAAACAAGGAGTGCTCGAATTAATTAAGAAGAATAAACATATGTAGCGTAGAACAAACATTTGTGATTATATAGTACCACATCGGCAAATCGGAACCCGTAAATACCCCTCGAGGAAAATAGGGTTGGAATTTGCGTAATTTGTTGGTTAATTTGTGAATAGCAAGCGACCGCAGAATTTGCTTGAGGTTTGGCTTTGGCCTTCACTCACACAACCACACCCACACACTCAGACACTCACACACCCACACATACAAGGAGTGTATGGCATTTGAATACCATTATGCATACTGGAGGGGATCGGCTTAAGCACTGCATAATTGCATTAAACAATTGCTGATTAAAATGGCTAAAGGCTTCAGTCGGCCACCGAAATGGAGATGCGCAGAAATGGATGCCATGCATATAACGATGTGGAGCATTAATTTATGATTGCTTAATTAAACCAATTAGATTGCAACAACAACAACAACAACGACAACGACAGCATTTCATAATCAGTGCAATTGGCAGCGTTGCGAGGCTCTTGGCTTTGTGCCGGCTTTTGTCGCCGCGCATAAGCGCATTTGCATAACTTAAACTAAACCCCTGGAACCCTGACTACTCTTCACCTTTCCCCCTCCCCCTTTCAGCCATCCTGCTTCTCTAAATCAACCCCTCAGCTTCTAGCAACAGTACGCAAAATTGTTTTTGTGGCTGCTGCTGCTGCTGCTGCTGCTGCTTTGGTGGCTGCCATCATTTCTAATTTATAAACCTAATGCGACGCTGTTGCAGTTACCAAGGAATGGGCATTGTTGGGTGGTGGGTTTGCAACTGCTGCATTGTCTACAGTCTTCACAATTTAAGATCATTTAATATGCAAGTGTCTTTTGTTCGCGGCGCGTAACCAGTCTCCAGTTTGCTGTCATATTTATTTTTCATTTGAGTGCCAGCCAGCGAGAAATAAAACTTTGCCGTTTGGCCAAAACAAAAGGCGGCTCGAATGTCGCGTCTTGGACGCACGTCAGCTGGGCTGCAACACCCCGCCAACCCAGCTCCCCCCCCCCCCCCCCCTCCCCCCAGTCCTCCCTCCCAAGTGCGACCCTTTCACACTGGCATTTGAAATTGGCACAAAAAGTACATGCATTTTCATATAATGTTGTTGCTGTTGCTTCTTCCTGTGAAATTGTAAATTATTTAGCGTGTCGCAGGCAGGCAGGCTGGCAGGAAGGGGTTAGAGAAAGGCTAGGAATCCGGGGGGAGGCGGTGTGGCAGGATGGCCTGCTTGCGCTCGCGAATACAACGCCTGAATAATTGAATAGACTTTCTTGCGTAATAAATGCTTTTTACTGCTGCAGCTCGACGGGTGAAAGTCTTCTGCACTCAGCTAGCAAAAAAGCTGGCAACTTTTCTATTTTATATTTGTACAATTGCCTGAGCATGTTTTATATTTCACTTCCCCCCTACCCTCTGCTGTCAGCAGTCTTATTAGCTAATCAGTTTCCGATCGTGCCACCTGTTAGGCACTTGACATGCATTTTTTACCAGCGCGCACTTTTGACACACGTTTTTCATCTACATTAAATTTCGATTAAGGGCGCCTCAAAACGGAAACCGGAAAACTCGAGCAATTAGGCGCAGCTTCAAGTGCGAAAGTACTAAGGGGTGGAAGTGGTGGGGGGGTGTTATTCTGACTTGGGGTTTCTGTGCGTGGGCTTGATTGTGGCCAGCAAGATTTTCCACTTGCGAGGTATTTTTCTTGCGAAAAACTTTTTCGCTGTCGACATAGAACATTTCAGGCGGTGCGGGGGCTGTAAAAAATTAAATTTTATTGCACAATGGGCGAGTTTATTGTGGAAACTCATGCACAATATGGTATATTGAGTGGAAATTATTAGTGTACTAGCATAGTTATTATTGTAATTAAGTTTTATTATGTAATTACAGATTTATTGTAAGCGAGCCACATCTTGGCAAAATGGCTATATTGTGTTATAGATTTATTTATTTTTATGCTAAAAGTTAAATGAGTAAAAACTAAAATGTTTTTACTAAGTAAAAGGATTTATTTATGTTGATCTGACACAGATTGAGACCCGTACACATATAATTCTGTTCATATCTCAGATAGTTTTGCTTATTATGAACGCTAAGAAACCCATCAAAAATGTAATGTAAATGATAAAGATATGAATAAAGCGTTCAGCCAAAAGTTAAATGCAAAGTTTTGAATGTGAAAATGAGACAAAGTGAAACTTTTTTTTCTTGTGCTTTTTTTGCCTGCTTCTCATATAATTATTATCTGCCTTAATTGTTTTTCTTTCGACTTATTTACTTTTTTTTTTTGCGGCTTCCCTCCTACTATTACTTCGACTTTGAGTGCCCATTTCAACAACTGCGCTGAAAATCTATTATTTGGCCCATGCTGCACTTAGACAACATCGTACCGCACCCCACCCCGCACCGAGCCGCGTCGCCGTCTGGTTTATTTCCGCGCACAAATTGCTCGGTGACAAAGCGCTTTTATGAACCCGCTCGACATGGCTTGAGCCTAGGCCCATCTGTTTGTGCATAATAACAAAACAGTTTACTCCCCCGCATACACACCCACACACACACACATACGCACACTCGCCGTTTTTGGGGGGTCCGAGCAAGACATCAGGTGTTTGGATGATTTGACAAAAAGTGCTTGGCATTTTGTCGAAGCGAGCGCGTTGTGAGATTAGTGAGGATTTTATGGACTTACGCGTCGCCAGCGACTGCTAAACTGTGTGCGAATCGTACGCTGCCCTGCCCTCTTGCCCCCCTTGCCCACCTTGATCCCTGCTCCATACCACGTAGCAGTTACACCTGCTGAACTTTTGTCGTTTCATTGCTGAAAGTTTTCCGTTGCTGTCACACTAGAAAAAAGAAATAGCGAAATCAAAAATAAATATGAAATTTTTTTTTAAGAACGTTTTTGTTAGCTTAAGGTAGATTCGGAATAAGCTGAAAAAATTGGGAAGTCAAAAATATAGGCTTTTCAGTTTGAAATACTTAGAACGGAGATTGAAATGATTTTATTAATGTTTTTCTTTTATTAATGAGATATTTGGTTCTTTTTCCAAGTGTTCTAAATCTAAATATAATAATCCAAAATTCTATTATTATTTTATAATGAAATCAATATTTTAAGTTATTTAATTGAAAACCATATGCAGCTTGAACGCTCGATTCTGCACTCATTAATGATTTATGTTTACTTTTCTTGTGCTGCGTTTTTTCGCCGAGTGTAGTTTGTTTCTTTTTTTGCGGTTGGCGTTTTGTTGTCTATTTTAATTTGCTTACTTTTGTTATTGAGCTGTCCTGTCCGTTGCTGTTGCTGCTTGCTGCTTACTGTTTGCCATGTGGCATGTTTGATTGGCTCTAAGCCCCACAAGCAGCCAGGTGCTTTGCTCTTGGTTCTTGCAACATCTGTCTGCTCGCTACGTTTGACTTTTGCGTTGGCCTGTTAATTGATTTTCATACAGGACACAGATCAAGATGTCACTGCCAGCAAGCAGCTAAGTCCTTGTCTCTCCTCCCATCTGTCTTCTATCTTCTGTCAATGTTCTATCAATGTTACAACAAAGACACGTCCCAGAACTCATTTATGAATTTCGTGCAGTGAGCATAATTATAAAATACCGATGAGGATATTGCAAAAAAAAAATAAGTATAAAACAGTTGCCACTGACAAAGAGGATGACGAAGCGGGCTACTGAATTTCGCTGCACTTCGCTTTTACAATTCACTGCAAGTTTTACGTCATCATCGTCAACGATATCATCATCATCGGTGATAGGTTTTTGGTTAGCACTTGGTAACTTTGTCTGGTAAAAAAAAGAAAGAACAAAAAAAAATAAAAATAAAATAACCGGGTCCTGGCTGGGGCAGCGTTCGGCCATAACTCTTTGTCCTGCTCAGCAGTTATTGAACATTTTCAATTACTTTCAGTTGAGAGCATAAATTTTTAATAATTTGAAACATGATAAAGGGAAATTAAAGACGAAACTTGTCAAAAATTGCAAAGGAGCAACAAGCAAAAAGCGAACAAAACGACGCCTTCTGCGTGCGGGGGGTGTGGGTGGTGCGATTGGTTGCTAAGCACGCAGGGGGTGGTCGAAGAACGGTAGGACAGGGTGACGCGGGCTGTTGCTAGGGAATGGCTGCTTGTCGCGCACGATGTTTTACCAAACTATTATAATTACGTTGGAAAGACAAAATTTTTAATAAATGATAACTTTTTTGTCGTCAGCGCGTCACAACTTATTAAAAGTAAAACGCATAATGGGGGAGGGTATGCGATAGAAAGGGGTGGCACACTGATAGGGGGGGGTGCAGGGTGCGGGGTGAGCATGGTCGAAATGTTGCCAAGTAAATTTTGTTATCAAAGTTTATAATGCGATGCGACGGATGGCATCGCGCCTGCCGTACTCTGGTCACGGCTGTAGCGTGAATATCTAAATAGATTCCCAATTTAAGTGGACATTACTTTGATGGACTTGATGGAAATTTTGCGAGATGCATAAGTAAGGCAACTTAATGGGGCAGCTATTACTGATTACGTGCTTAACTCTCTACAACTTTTTATACAACTGCTTACCAACCGTGTATATAAATTTAAATTAAAACAATTGTGCTAAAGTTAAGGAACTGCTTGCTTTGGAAATCCAAATACAAACATATACAATAATATTATCAGGATATAGAAAGACAACAAACAATACTAATTTGACTCTAATAATTAATGAAACATTTTAAGCATCCAATATCCTAGCAAAACATATTTTTTTGCTGTTACTTGTACACAGTCCTCTACAACTTCCAACCTTAGCTAATTCCAACTTTAGCTTATTCAAAATTAATTATTTTGTTAATTAGCAGCTTTCTGAGAACACTCAGAAAAAAGTCAAACAACTGTTGTTTAGAAAGTTTATTTATAAAATGGAACTTTTCTATTTTAAAACCTGCGTTTTTCTTTTCGTATTTCCATGGTTTCCTCTTCTGTTCATAATTTCGTATTTTTTCTAACAATACCATTTCAATAAATTTTGAAATCATTATTCACTAATTTTCCCATGTGCTTACCCATACCCTATTTAAGAATTTTAATGAGCATTCCGCATAATGAATATCGAATGGTTCTCATTATCGCAATCCCACAAGCGCAAATGCCCCACATCTGTGGCAGGCTGCGCATTGTTAGATAGTTTGCATCGAACCTGTGCGGGGATCGCAAAAGCCACTAACTCTATTCGCACCACACACACACACACACACACAAACACCCACATTCATTTATTTTTAAATATGCCAAAACATTTGGTGTAGACTTTTCTCGAATTGTAGCTCTGACAAAATGGCAAAACTTTGCGGAAAATTATATAATGGCGGACGCTGCTGCTGAGAGAAATATATTTGAATTTAATTTTGAGGCGTCTATAGGGGCGGCTGCAATAAGCGACAACAGCTGTTGAGCTACTTTAACAGTCTGCTAGCTCATTAAGTTTCCCTACACACACACACACACACACACACACACTATACACACACGCACAACACACACACGTGCGCGTGGCTTGCAATATAATGCGGCACACAAATAAATTTGTCACAGAAAATTTTGCAACTTTGTGTAATCCGCTGGGAATGTGGAATGCTGGGCGTGGCACAAGCGTCCCAATGGCCACCAGAGAGTGTGAGACAGAGAGAGATATTGAGAAAGAGAAAGAGAGACAGGGAGATAAAGAAAGAGAGACGGCTAGAGACAACCGCACAGAATCTAGAAATCAACGAGTTTATCTCATTAAAAAGTTATTTTCCGCAGCAGCTGCAAATACACACAAACACACGCACACACAAAGTCTTATCCTACACATGCCAAGACTTACACACACACACACAGAGAGAGAGAGAGGGGAGAGGCAGGGGTGCCGCCATGTGTACTTAAAAGTGAAGGCAGGCAACGAAATATGTAAATCCACTTCATTTAATTTCGCATTTAGCCAAAATGCTAACAGTAAATGACAAATATTCTTGTTAAGCGGCATAAATGCAGCAGTGGCAGCAACAGGAAGACAAGACTTGGCGTCCATCCAAGAAGGGGGCTGGCTTTCTGGGGTAGTTCAAAGGCAGTCCCAGTTTCTTGGCTGTGTTTTGTTTTTAGTGCAGCTCGACATACTTTGGCTGCAAGTATTTTCACAACAACTTCGCTTTGCCGCCAAAAAGACAAAGTACATTTCCGCTGGCAGTTTCCGGTTTCCGGTATTGTTTTGATGCCGCACGATACCGACTGTGGCAAGCGTTTGTTGCGCACACACATACACTGACAATCACACACACACACACACTGACAATCACTCACACACTGTCAATCACACACACACACACTAGCAAAATCGAAGCATCGTCTCGAAAATTAATAACGCTAAGTGCAACTGAAAGCAACGACCACTAGGGCAAATCAAACATATAGTCTACGAAAATGTTGCATGCCACGCAAATGAAGTGAGGCGCTGCTGATAGACTTTTCCACAGCATTATGACCACTTAACCCATCCCCCTACCTCACCCCCTCTCTCTATCTCTATCCGTTGCATGGCTCAGCTGGGCTCGGATTTATGTTGCCAGCCGCCTACACTCGGAATAAAATATTTGGAAAACCACCATGTTTTTGAAGAATATATTTCAATAAATTAATTTACTATTAAATTGTTTATTATTATAAGGAAAGTCGCATCCTCGATTCCGATTCTTTGTATGGTCTTACCACTTTTTTTTTACTTGTTATTAATTATTGTTATTAAAATTCTTATTGGAAAATTAAAATGTCATCAAGAATTGCGATGCAGTAAATTCTAGGCTTTACATTTTTTTCCGAGTGTAGACTGGTGCAACAAATCAAGCCTGGCCGGTGTCTGCCCACCTGGTAGGCCCGCCTTGCATGCCCTAAAAGCTGGCCCTATGTGCTACCATTGTTGTTGACTGTTTCTGAATGCTTCAGCATTTTGGTCAATATTTGCGCTGCGTTTTGGCGTGTCCGCCTGTCGTCAGTCCAGAGAGTCCTTGGGTAGCCTGCAGCAGCAGCAACTCCGGCTTTGCATATGCAGATGTCGTAGCATGAAATGCTTTTAGCCCAGCTTTCCTGAACTACCCTTTTCCTCAAAATATATGTGTTTTGTTTTGTTTGTTGGTTAACAACATAAAAACTTGCTTACACCTCACACACACACATGCACACGTAGATTTAGATTTTTTTTTTCCTATCAACTATCCACTTGTTCTTTCGATGCTCGTGCTGAGTCTGCCTCTCTCTCCTTTTCGCTTTTTCTCTATTTTGCCTACTCTTTTATATATTTACTAGTTTTGTAGTAGATTAGCATGTCGGCCTCAAACTGGACTTGCCCATAAACCATAAGCCTCGGCACTCAACTGTATTGCAAATTTACTTTCAATTTAATCTATTCGACGCAGTCATTTTATTTAATGGATAAAACTTGTCGAAATCTCTCTAATTGAATGCAATTTTCATTTTGCCATATCAATGCAAATCTATTTGTATTTTTTTTTGTTCGTCTTCGTCTTCCTGCAACTTGCGGTTACCGTTACGTGCTTTACAATCTACATGCATTCAGCAACCATTTTGCAGTTTGCGTTCATTTGATCTATTAACCTCTTTAGAACCAATTTCATATAGTTAGAACAATAATTTCCGATTTCGTATTTCAGTGTTGTTGTATGGCATTTAAATATTGTTCGTTTGTAGTCTTTAATCTAAGTTATTTTCTTTTCAATTTGTTTAAAATGCAATTTATCTCATTTGCAGCCCAAAACGAAATGAAGAGCAAATTTCACTTGATTGGATTCTTTTTCAATATTATAATAGGCTAAAACTAACTGAACCTTGGGAAACTATTTATAGTTGAACAAATCTCGATTTGGTTGCACTTTTAATTAAGTTACAACACTCATGAATTTGTATGCTTTTTTATATGATTTATTCTGCTGAAACTTTTCTAAACCATTTTTTCAGACAAACATCCATTTATACATTGAATTGATTTGATTGGTTAAGAGAAGCATTTCTTAGGAAAATGGAAAATACGCAAGGAAAAGAAATAACCGTTTTCTTGGAAGTCATTATTCAAATATGTATCTAGTTTGACAAATCAAACACTGTTGTATCTTTTATACATGTGTGGACTTTTGCTGGCAAATATCTTCTTATTTTGTTGTATGTTGAATGTTGTGCCTCCAGAGCTCATCGTGTTGATTGCTAACTAAGTTTGTTTGAAACCAATTTTGGAAAGCAAAAAGAGAAAAACTTCATGCATCATTCAGCATGGCAAACTGCAAACTGTTTGATGGCTGTTAACTCGAGAGTCCTACGAATGCTAACAAAAGCAACCCGGTTGGGTTTAACGGAACTCAAATTCTTTAGAAGTTTGCAGCTCAGTGCAGAAAATCCCTTGACCATTGATCATCCAAATGTTACGCATCACATCGCACAGCACAGCATAGCACAGCACAGCATTTACAGTTACAATTGTACAACATTGGCAATTTGCCGACGCCTTTGTATTATTTACTAAAAACTTAAAGGGCTCAATAAAAGCGCCCAGGGATGCGCGTGCTGCCACTTCTTGATCCTATGCAAACAGGCAGGAGCAAAACGAAAAAAAAAAAAAATAAACAAAAAAAAAAACAAGATGTAAATTCAGAACAGAAAACTAGTCTTACGGACCGACTGACTGACTGACGACTGACTGGGCGAAATGCCAACATCAGACCGGTCTGTATAAATATATAAATATACAATATATATACAAATATACATATATATACATATATATATATTTGTATTACTGTGTGTTTGGAAAGGTCAGCCTTTTATGTTTGTTCTGTATTTTGTTTATGCAAAAATTGCCAGAGCAATTTCATAATGGGTCAAAAGAGAAATCAACTTTTGTTGAAAGTGCTTTAAAATGCACAACAACAGCAACAAAAAGTGGCAGGACCTGCGCTTGATTGTTGCCAGGTCGTCGTCGCTCAGTCCATTGACTAAATGGAGCGGATGTCAAAAACTAAAGTTGCAAATTTCTCGTACGCTTTTTGTTAGTCTCGTGACCGAGACAAATACACACACACACACAAACACACAAACACACAGTGCCCAACACACACACACACACACACTTAAACGTCAGTAGCATGCATCGCTGAGGATGTGTACAAGCACAACAACATTGTCCTGGCACTTGAACAACCTTTCCAACCGCCATTTGTTGTTTGGACGCCGCTCCGTTAGGTTCGTTCCGTTTGGTTTTTTGAGTTTTGAGCTTGAGCTTTGTTTGCCGCCCTCAGGAGATTTGCCTTTTTGCCCCATTTCGTCTGTCCGTTTGACCAATTGTCCAATGAAGAGCTTTTCCTTCGACTGTTCCGTTTGTGGGTCATCATTGTCGCCCCCTGCATAGTTGTTCGCATAGTTAAATGCTTTTAATTTTTTGACATTTCATTTGGGGCAAGTTGATGTCACACGCGCCCATCCAAAAAGAAAAAAAAGAAGAACTATTTGATTGTCTGGTTGTGTGAAATGTTTTTGAGTCTTCTAATGTGACAGACTCCATTTAAGTCACACATTTTCCTAACTTTAGATGTGTGTGTGTGTGTATTGAAATGCCACTGATTGCTTATACTTCTACTACTACTACTACAACAAAATTGCGTATCTGTGTTTGCTTGGAGTCAATTCAATACTTGTCGATTTCAATTCGATGCTCGAATGCTCAAATGTTTGCAAAATTGCTATTTGTCAGCGGAAGTGCATTGCATTTTCCGTTAACGCAGACTGATACAATTTTGCACATTTAATGACTGCATATCCGTGTAAAAGGTCACAAGCTTGCCAATAGCTTAGCTCTGAATTGAAATCGAGTGATTTAAAAGATAAAAAATTAATTGGTGAATTGCCAACATTTGAAAATAAAATCCATTAGTTTTGTAGCCATCCTAGATAAATATGACTCATTTGGTTGCATGTACATAAACTCAAAAATGTTAGCAAATATGTTAATGGTATTTGGTAGAGGCTTTTGGGTCACTGTGAATTATTAAAACGGCGTGCTTTCGAATCGATTGAAAACTTTGAAATAGTTCAAATCCATTTTCCTTTTCGTGTGCAATTAAATATTCGAATTTAGATATATTTGTCCAAGCAAACATCTGAATATCACGGCTCGGCTGGTTATGCTAATCAAGGATATGCTTTTCGGTTCCCAAATATTTCGATCTGCATGTTATTTTAACCCACTTTCAAAGTGTAATAATTGATTAAAATATCTGGTTAATAGTTAGCTGCAAATAAGCTCCGTATCCCATTTGCATATTCATCAAGAGCTTGTCACTTAAATAATGCACCTGCCTCATATATTATATTATTATATGATATTATATTATTAATATAATTTAACAGGCGTAAAGTCGAGATTTTGTAGCTTAATTGAGTTGGGCCGCAGTTGACTGACTACTGCATAAGTATTCTTCTCCGTATTGAAAACAGTCCATTAGCCAGCTCGACCGGCCAATACATTAACAGCCGAGCAGCTGCATGTGCAACATTTTACTGTCACTTATGGTTGTTCACTTGTCACTTACCAGCTCACGCTGAAGCTCACAATTATATAAGTACATATACATTTATGGTTGGTATTAATATGTGACGGTTGATCAACGCACATACATATGTAGATGTATGTGTTACGCGGGGCATGCTGTAATTTATAGTGGATTAAATTGTGCAGATTTCTCTTGTTGCACTCAGGTCGGCAGCTTTTGCACTTCAATCTCAACTGGCATTTAGTCTTGTATGTTTCTTTAAGGTTGTTCAAGCCGTGTTAATCATTTAAATAACCTTCGGTTACATTGAAATTCCGCAAAAATAAATACACAGAAAAAATCTACAAATAAATAAATTTCAATATTATTCCATTTGTCAAAGTCTTCATTCTCCTCTTTATCTTTCTTACATTTTCTATTTTCTGTAATTATTAATATTTTTGCTCTGACAATTTTATTTATTTTAGATTTTTATAGAAATTTTAAATAGTAAATTTTTCTTGTAATTTAAATCCTTTTCATTTTAAAGTTAGTTTATTTAATTTTAGTTTTAATTTTCTACATTTTTTTTATTTTTATTTTAAACTTGAATTTTGTGGACTGCGTTTAGTCTACATTAAAAATTAATAAATAAAAAATGCACTTGTAGTTATAAAGTTACTTAAATATAACGAGTAACAATGAATATAATAATTATAAATAATAGTCAATAAAGTTAGTAGCTTAGTTAATAATTTACTTCTTCGAATTACTTTAATTTTTTTTTAAAAAACATTTCACATTTGAAAATGTTTTATCTATAAGCACCTAGAGACATAAGCTTAATTTTTTTACTGTGTAGTTGTCAGTAGTGAATGAATATTTATTAAATTAAGCTAAAAGCAAGCTGTCGGCAGATACAGATACAAATACAGATATAAATATCGATGAGTTGCATTTATAGTGCGTTGCCTTTGATTAAACCGACTGCGAATGTTGTGGCAAAAAGAAATCGCGAAACTTTCTGTTGAACATTGCGTAATTGACTTGATGTTGTGCAACATTTTCCCTGTGGCCTGCCCCTGCCCATGTCCCTGCCCCTGCCGATACTCCTCTTGAACTCCAATGCGGCAAACAGCTGACGCCGGTGCGGCATCCCCCACTCCCCAGCGGGTGCACATTCATGTCATAGTTTTGTGTGTGCTGTGCTACTAGCCAAGTTAGTCCCATGGCTGGCTTTACCTTGTAGCTTGGCTTCTGCTGCTCTCGCTGCGTATTACATTTTTTTCTCTTTTTTTTTTTGTGGGTTTCTTGGTGTATTTATTATATTTTTTTTTTGGCTTCTTCTGTTTTGGCGCTTACTTACGATAACTTTATGACGCTTATCGCTACAAATGTGCTTGTATCTGGGCACTCTCAGTGTGTATCTCTGTATCTTTATTTCGCCTGCAAGTACATTCCGCGCAACGCGAGCCACATAAAAGTAAAGTGTAGCCAAGTTGATGCAGGCAAAGTGCGGCCCAGGGGGTGACGGGCGCGGTGTGTTGGGTGTGGGTTGCTGAGTTTGCGAGGGGGGGGCAACTCAAACTGGGGAACTGGCTTCTAAGTAACTTATGCCATAATTTCGTTGCTGGCACTGCTGCTTCCCGCGCGAATTCTTTATTTGCTCCCTCTACCAATGTTGGCTACAGTTTGAACAATGGACGGGGGAGGGGATGGCGTTACTGTGGCGTAATCGCAAAAGGGAGTCTGGCAAATATTATTTTTTATATTTATTTGAGTTTTTTTTTTGTTTTTTTTTGTGTGTGTGTGTGTGTGAGCGCCTTGCTTGCTTAATGTTTATTATGAATGTTACTCATGAGCGTATTTAGTTAATTTTATTTCACACAAGAGAAGCCAGCAAAAACCAGCTAAACCAGTCAACCCTGCCCACTTTTTTTGTAGTTGCGCCTCCTTTTTTTTTTGTGATTTTTTTTTTGTCCAGTCGGGCATAGTCGAGTGCCTTTCTGAAAATTAAGTTGACGCCATCAACACTTCAGCACTCTGTCTCTTGTGTGTGTTGTTGGATGTATCTGTGTGTGGCTGTGTCTCTGCGTGTGCGTATGTGTATGTGTGTGCGACGGCGTCAACAAATTAGAAGTCAGTAAACCCGACAAAGTGCAAAAAGCTGCAAAAAAAAAGGGCAGCCGCTTATCTGCGTTAAGTAGATGAGAAAAGTTTTGTGCTTGGTGCGCTGATAAGTTGAATTACAAGCTTCCATATTTTGCACATTGGTACTGTTCTCGAGGGGGACTCTCTCTCTCTCCCTCTCTCTCACTCTATTTCTCTCTCTCTGTCTGCCTATCTGAGTGTGACTAGGTGAATATCTGGACACTAGCCAAAACATATATGCCATATTTGGTTTATGCTTTACACTTTAACAAGGCAGCTAGCTCCTTTGGTAGCTTAAACCGTTTTATGGCTGACGGCATTAAATTGACGACACTGTTGCCTCAAATCTGCGCTGCTTAAATGCAACCTGGCCAACACAATGTTGCAGCTGATTGGGCTATTTGCGCGCTGCAGCGTCCTCTTTAAAATTACCTTCAAGTGAAGCCAACAGACTAAAAGAGGCAGAAAGGGAATGAGAATAAGTGTAACTTAATTAGATTTGAGTAAGCGCCAAATTTACGCTTAAGGGACGACGGTTTGAGTGGAAAACAACTCA
Source organism: Drosophila paracracens (assembly GCA_035044025.1). Lineage (NCBI taxonomy): Eukaryota > Metazoa > Arthropoda > Insecta > Diptera > Drosophilidae > Drosophila > Drosophila paracracens. The sequence goes on along the minus strand of JAWNMN010000435.1, from coordinate 2,857,644 downwards.
GATTGCTTACTCTAGTCAATGGAAAGAGAACTAGATAAAATTAACAGACTAAAGTTGCCAAGGTCTCTGCCTAGTTTTGCTTGTTGATAAGAAGTGGATTTCAACAAAATAATATAACACTTCATGGGAAAATATATACGTATATTAGCAATTAATTAATTCATTTTCTCTCAAGTTTATGTTTAAATTTAAAAAAAGGCATTTTATATACATTGCTTCTGCCAGATCCAGGATAAGCCTCTTTACAGACTTGCCAAGACTTATTTAGTATCCTGTTAAACGCCTAAAGTAAACCGGATGAAATTTAATATGTTGCTTAATCAAATTTATTTCAATTAATCCGAACGTGCTGTTACAAATTTGTACGCCCATAAAATTAGCGGTTGTATTACGCATACGCCGGGTTGGCAGCACATATAACGCATTCGCCATGTACGCCGGCAAAATATTTAGCTTACATTGACCGTTAGTTAATTTTGTAAAAGCACTTGGAGGAAAACTCCAATTTGAGTGGTTAAAGCGTGCGTTTAGTTGAAAATTTCGACGTTAATGTGTAACAAGCACTCGAAGCAAATTTAAATTAAGCTCAACTAATTGAGAAACGGCTAAGAAAAGCGTAGTGGAAAACAAAACGGACGAAGAAAAAACAGTTGATTTTTCTGTGGTTTTGGCTTGCAGCAAAACTGAGGCCAGCGCTTGTTGCCGCTTTGAGATTCACCTCGGAGGGTATTTTTTTACTTAATGAAATCAAAATAGATGTTTCCTGCTGCCTTATACCACCGACTTAAGCGCTATCTGTATATATTTACTTTTCTTTTGCTTGTAAGAACGCTAGAAAAGCACTGTTTTTCAAATTGGAAAGAGTGCATTAAAAGCGTGCTTTAAAAAAGTTCAACACTTGATTTTCGTATCTAAAACACTTATATATTCACACTCACATACACACTCACAGATGTACATATATATTAAGTAGTTTTAGTGGCAACTACCAATGCATTTGCTGAGCCAAAGCATTTGGCCATGACTTTTGCTTTTAGTTCGTCAATCACCTTTTTATCTTGCAGGACATTACGTAGCAAACCGCAGAGCTTTGCCAGCATTATGTGCATGTCCTTCTGCCAGCTGGTGTGTGTGTGTGTGTGTGTAATGTCCTTGTGTATGGGTGTGCACAAATTTATTACAACCTTTGGGAATTCTTTTAAGTAGTTGCTCGATTCAAAATAATTTTCCATTTATCACTGTGATAACAAAACAGTTTTTCCACGACCAAACGCGCGAAAATGGCAAAATAACATCAGCAGCAGTAACAGCAGCAACAGTAGCAACAGCAACAACAACAACAACAACAACAATAGTAGCAACAACAACAACATCATCAGCAGTGGCAACAGCAAACATTATGAGTGTGGTGTTCCTGTCTGTCTGTCTGTCGTTTTGGGGGCGTGCCACTCTGTCCTGGACAAAATAAAGTGCTCTTCGCAAAATCTTGAGCTCACTGTAGCCATCCAGGGAGTTGAGTTTTTGGGCGCTCGTTAGAAAGTCGTAACCCCCACCACCCGTCTCCGACTCCCTTGGCGGCAACTTCCTTTGCTGACGAGACGAGCAGCAGGAGCAAGAAGTGAGAAGCTGCTCTAATGATAAATGCCGGGCAGCAGGTGATTTAAAATAATTTTGGTCAGCGCGTGAAAAATATTTGTTGTTGTTTTCTAAATTTTTGAAATTTATGAGCTGCCGTTTTGCACAACACCCTCCTTCCCAACCACCTCTCAACGCGGACAAAATGCCGAAACACAGATAGACCGCAAAGTTCTTTCTGGGCCGCAACCTGCTGCAGTTGCCATGTTTGTCGGGGAGGAATGTGGATGGCAAGGCACAGGTGGTTGGGGGCCACAAGCACAGGGTCTGTTAAAAAAGTGAACTTTTGCTCACGACACGTCTTTTCGCCACCTTAACGTGATGCCTCAAAAGAGGTTAGAAGCCAAAACTTTGCTTTTGCAATTCGGCAAACTCATTTGCCACACTCCCGCCTTCCCACCGCCTCCCTCTCAATATTACTCGCTTGCTTTTGAGGTGTTTGCCAGTTTCTTTTGTGTGGATTTCTGACCAGTTGATTTTATAAAGCGGGAGCTGTATCCCCAAACTGTAGTCGATGCCAAGCTCTTGTCAGTGGCAGGCAGTCGGACACACTCAGAGACAAGAAAATCGCTGCAGCTCCCATTATTTTTTAGTGAACACACATATTTTTTACCACTTCTGAAAGAAATTTTCAAATGCTTTGATTTCATATCAAATTAGTAATATTTTATGTTTGCTAGATTTTGAAATGGATTGACTTAAGAAAAATTTGTTGAGCATTTCAACGCCATTTATTTTTTCCGAGTGCAGGCTGTAACTTGCTGCAACGTTTGCCACAAAACTTTCATTTGTGTTCGAACCAAGTTTGATGAGTTGCTGGCTATGCTGATGTTGCTGCAGTGTCGGCTCTGCTGGGGCAATGGGCAAAAATGATGTGCTCGGCTCATTGAGTCCGGCGAGTTGCGCCATTAAGCACAGGACGAGCCAGACAGCAGAGAGAAGATGCCCGTATCCAGTCAACCATTCAGGCAGCCAGTCAAGTGCATTTGCATAATTTGCTGTGCTGCGTAAAGTTTTTGCATATTGGCCAAGTTTTCTGGTTAAGACTGCATGTTTATTAAGCAATCAATTATAAAGATTGCCGTACATAGCGTATTGAATTGAAATATGCTATCAGTCTTGCCAACCAGGCGGCTTGCAACCACAATATGTGGGTCAACTACTGATCGGGCCAATTGGCAAATATTTGGGCAGGTAGACAATAGCCGGCGCATTATGTGAAGTGATTCACTTGAGGCTTAAGCTTCGGCAATGACAACAATGAATTTCCTTGTTGTATTCGGTGAGTGTTCGCATCGAGTGCTGCCTAAATAGATTAAATGGCTATCAAGTGGCATCTTGTGTCCCTTAAACGATACCCTTGTTTATCTACCTTTGCTCACAGCCAAAACGCAACTCAAACCACCTGAAACATTTTGTTGATACATAAAGTTTTACGGCGTCTCGGAGATCCGATTGGAATTTTGTTCGACAGTTGAATTGCGCCTGTTGGCAACATTTGCATGCATTACTCGGTGCAAATTAAAAACCATATAAATATCTATATACACATACATATATGTATATATACATAGGTATTGTTTTTGTATGTGCTCATGCACTTATAGGGAATTGCAAAAGTTTAGCATAAAGTTTGGCGCTTTACAAGTAAAACTTGTATTTGGCAGTAGACGAAAGAAATGTGCTGTGCAACTACAAGTTTCCTAGCTGTTGGGAGCATTCTTTGTTTTAACGACTTAGTTTGCGGTCACTGTTTTGCATCTCTTATGCCACCCATCTATTTGCCACTCAACTTGCAAAACTTTTTTGTGGCAGCAACTGAAAGTAAAGCGGTCTAACACGCCAAGTTATAAGCGACGGCTTGAGATCAAAGAGGTTTGTATATTTAATTTACATTATTTAATATTCAAAATGCGGTAAATATACAGGAGCATAATGAAAAGTTTATTAATATACTTTTTAATCATGTAAACAAATAGAGAAGATTTCATTAAGAAAAGAGCTACAGTTAATGTTTAAATTTTTGGTGTATAATTCATGACGCTCCAATTACATTTGATAAGTGGAATATATTCTCGATGCATTCGAAAAAGTGAAGAACATTGTGGAATTATATTGAATTGATTCACTCCACTATAGAAACAAGTTGAATTGAATTCACATGACTACATGGGAGAAGTAAATTTCTAATTTAGTTTATATAAAGCTTAGCAATCCACAGGCACCACTGCTATTTAGAATTGGGAACTAATCTTTTAGCAGATTTCAGATTTGATTTGGCTAGAAACATTTTAGAAAGTTACTTTCCTAAATTAAGTGGTTGATGCTGAAAGTCTCTCCAATATAAAATGGGAACAACTCGGATTAAATAAGTTGAAATTGTTTGATAAAGAAATTTTCATTGCTTGTTCAAATGAGTCAGATTTACTTGAAAATCTAAAGCAAATTCTTATTAGATTTTATTTACTCAAACGAAAAGAGTTATTCAATTTTATTTTGCACTTCGTCGAGAAGTTAAGGTTGATTTGAAGAAGAATGAAATCGCTGAATTTGTGCAACGTTTTGTCGCAGTCACAATACAAACCTCTTTCAGCTTGCTAAAGGAATCGGTAGTGACATGTGTTTCGTGCTCGTCCTCATCGCTGACTGATGCTTTGCTCCTTTTTTCTCACTGATGAGGGTCGCAGCTGACGCGATTTACAACGAGGTCGCCATACTCACCCTGCGTGTGGTTGGTGCATTCAATTAAAATTTCAACGTGTGCACGTAACAACTTTTATTGAAATTACGATTGCAAGCAGCTGCACACACACACACACACACACACAGTGACAACGACACACACACACACAGATACATATGCATGCATAAATACATATTCACATTCAAACATGTCCAGTTTTGCAGATAGTTCATTGTATTCTTCGCCCGGCACATGGCCATATTGTATGCGTGTGTGTAAGTGTGTGTGTGTAGGTGTGTGCGTGTGAGTCCTGCCGCGATTTGCGTTAGTATATTTTAATGAAGACTAAAACACAAAGCTCCGGTGAACAAATGTTCAACAAATGAATGGACCTACAATTTTCCGGAATGCAATATGCAAAATTAAATGGCAGCACTCATTCAATATATATACGCTCTGGAGGTCAAATGAACATTGGAATAAAGTGGTGGGATTGGTGGAGAGGGGGAGGGGAGGGGGGGGGGGAATGCTGATGGCAAATATTTTGCGGATATTTGATTAATGTGTTGGGGACAGCACAGTGAAAGTGGGGGAATGAGCCACAGTAGTTTTCACCATGCTAAACAGCGAGAGGGAAAAAACAACGAAACGAGCTTCAACTGTGACAATAAAATGGTTGCTTCTTTCTATTCATGTATTCACATAATCCAAGATGAAAAATAGATTTTACCAAAAATTGTAACTGCGCAAAATGCTGACAAGGACATTCCGCCATACTGAGCTCAACATTCTGACGGTTGGGTGGTTGGGCATCTCAGCCATTGCGGCTCTCACAGCAGACGCGTTGAGTGGTTTGCTTGCTTGGCCCGCCTGGGATGTTACATCAGCTAAATGGTTAAGCGCACTAGTCTACCACAAAAAAACAAAAAAAAAAAAAAAAAATAGTGGAGGCAAAATGTCTCAAATTTTTTTTGAAAAACAAAAAATTCATTGAGCGAGCTGCGACCGGCCACCGACGACGACAGCTCTGAACATTGATAGAGCTAGCATTGGTGTTGCTTTCTGCTTTCTCTGCTTCCGCTTCCGTCTTTCTACTTCACACAGTTCTCTCTCGTCTTTTGTTGGTTTCACCACTGACTTTGCTACATGACAATGAAAATCTGCATCGCTTTGAATGGCTGCCTTTCTCAAATGCCCTTGCAATGTGCTTATCAACTTTGCGCTTAGCTATAACTAAGCACAACTAAACTAGTTGGATGTGAGTGTCTCTGGAATGGATCAGCAACGAAGAGCTATTCAACATTTTGTATAGCAGTTTATAAAACTTATTATCCCTATTATATATTCAATACGTAACTTTTAATCTTTGCTCATATTTAAATAATGTAGTTGACTGTCCTTCAAAATCTTGAATATATCTGTAGATTTTTGTTATTGATTCTGTTTTTGGCTGTAGCAAAGTAAGAAAAGGTAACTCAATTTGTAAATATTGCAATATTTGGCACGTAAAATTCCCTTTTATTTATAAAGATGTATTTTTCTTTTAGAGCATTACAAATCCTTACTAGAAATTGGATTTGTCTGTTTTTTTCTTTCTGCCGCTTGGGTGCTTCGTTTGGAAATTGTCATTTTAGTATTTCGAATTCCCAGCTCTGCTGATTTTCTGCTGTTTCTGCAGTTTTCTAGCATTTTTTTTCATCTTTCTTTTTTTTGCCCCGCCGCCCTCAAAATGTTCATGTCCCTCGGTTACTGTCGCCCTCTACAACAAGTATTTGGTTGGCATTGCTGAATTAAACCAATCACTACTATTTTCACACTTAACTTGCAATTTGCATAAAATATTACCCAAGACCCAACAGTCAAGTAGACGTTGTCGCTGGGGATGCCGTTTTGTATTGGGTATGTATTTGTGTGTGCGCGTGTGTGTGTGTGGGGCGTTTTTGAGGCATTGGTGGGTGAGTGAGTGGTATTTAGGGGCTCCCACAAGATGATGGGGCTTGCAAATAAGTACGCAGCCATTGACAGTTGCGTGCGAATTTCTTTTATTTCTTTACATATATTATTTTACACAATCACACTCACACACACACAAACACACACTCTCACAGACACACACATATGCATTCACTCACCAATACATTTGCGTTTTTGGGGGCATTGAAATTGTGTTTAGTTTTGCAGAAAAAAAAGAAAGCATTTTATGTGCTGGCTGCGCGTTGAAATCTTAACTTTGCTCTTCTAAATACACATGCAGAGCTTTGACTAAAATGAGAAATGGTTAAATTTGAGTCACAAGTGTATTTAGTGCACAATATATTTAGTAAATTCATGCAGAGAGCGTGTGCAGTCATTAGTGCAAAAGTTGCCTAAAACTCGAAACTTAGCTAAACGCAACTCGAAACAAACCATTACAGTACATTTAACAAATGGGTTGGACCCGTGAGAGGAGCAGGGGTAGGGTAAATCAGGGCAACAACTGCTGCGCCTCAATTCACCACCACCACCACCTCCCCATGCCACACGCCGAGAAGAACGGCTTAAATGTGTGCCTTTGACGAGCGCTGACAAAGGCCATTCAGGCAGCTACACAGAGGACATTAAATGCCCGTTTTTGCACATGTCCAAAGCAGAGAAATGGCCTCGTTCTCTTGGCCAACTCGGTAAAGGTAAAGTGCGTGCAATGTGTGTGAGTGTCTGTAAACTGGAAACGGGCAAAGAGAAAAACTTCCATTGAATTTGAGCCAAAATCACTCAGCTTGAAAGTGCTTACGGTTAACTTTTGCAGGTGCCCCACAATAAATATATTAACATATTAAGAAAAGTGTGCTTCAAGCTAACTACTATATATGGTTTATGATAGAATTTAATTTTACAGCTTGAAAATGTAATTAGAATTTTTTTATTATAGCTTACAAGTAGAAACTTTTTAATTTCATTAATAAATAATATAGGAATATAGGAATATATAATATATAACTAATGTTAGTTCCCTCATATGAAATATTGTAAATAACATTCTCATTTTGACATGTGTAATAAATAAATAAGGATAGATTGACCCAACTGCTCATCTTTATCAATCGCTGTAATTCAAATTTTAACTGTTGTATATTTTATATCTGAGTTTCAGTTTGCGACTGTTTTCTCGTATTGAGTACGAACGAAAGTTGCGTTGTCGATGTACAACAATGTTAAAAATATATCATCGAGTCAGCACTTGTGCAGCTGTTCATCAGAATATTTATATTTAGTTTGGCTTATACGTTCTGGGTCTATTGACAAAAGTATATATATACATATGTATATAAGTAGAAATATGTAAATGAAATTGACTGTACATGTTACTATTTACTTACTTAGTTTTGCACAACTTCAATTTACCCTTTTGAACCATTTTCAATGGGTTCTGGGCATAAAAAGGGTCGCAAAATATTTTTACATTTAAGAATTGCCTGAAGAGTTGTAGCAAATAGTTGAAATTTCATTTTATTTTTTTTTTTGGTTGTATTAAATCTTATAGAGCTAGCTGAAATGTAGTTAATTAATATGAAATGCAAAGCAGTTATTGAAAATTCCATTGAGCAAATAGGCACAAAGTTCAACTAATTTAAATGGGCCAACAATTTGGCAGCTATTCGATTTGAACATTTTTAATTTGCTAATAACTGCTGTGTTTCGTTGACTGACATCATTGGCAAATTGCTGTTCCACAAATGATTGCGTTGCGAATCGAGATCATTAAAATGTAACGAATTCACGGACAAAATCCCAGTGCTTCACCCCTTACAAATGAAAACCATTTGTGCAACATGAAATGCAACTGTCCGTTGTGTTGCATTGAGTGTGAATGCTGTAATGTGGACAATGGCTGTGTTGGCACCCAACAAAGTACTCTAATGCCAACATACAATATGCACACACTCATATAAATGCACACACACACACGCAGACACGCACACTTATGCAGTGAGTGAAGCGCTGGCATTGTGTTAACAAATACACTTAGGCAAACACATAATTTCGAGTATTTAACTAAAATAAACAGGGTGTAAAACATTTTATTGCATGTGCATGCTGCATTCCTTTCCGCTCTTCATTCTATCTTATGTATTATTTTTTTGCTATACATTTGAACAGATGCACTCGCACAGACAGTGGCAAACAATTACACACACACTTACTCACACACAAACACACTCGTACACTCACACACACACACACGCACAATATTTGCATTTCAGTCACTTGCACTTTTGACTGCTGTTACTGCCACTGCTACGGCTCAAAGCTGATGGCACAGCGTTTATCTATGCCATACCACCGCCCCCGCCGCCACCCTTACTTCTGCCACCTACCCCCTGGCATTTCTGATCCTTTTACGCTGCTGTGTCCCTCACTTTGCTATTTTTTTGCCCGGCACTTTAGCACATTTCCATTTGCAATTGTTATATCCTTCTTTGTGCTCAAACATTTGTGGGTATATATGTGTGTGTGTGTGGGAGTGAGTGTGACTGTCTGTGTGTGTGTGAGACTGCGTGCCTGAAGCATTTTGCTTTCTTGCATTTTATTTTAACAATATGCCACTTAAAGAGCGGCTCGCATAAAAATGCATAAAAATAAAAAATACTTGGCTTGCAGCTAATTAAAAGAGCTGTAAATTACGAGAGATGTGAGGCAGCTAAATGCAAATGCTATCCTTAAATAGTTGCTAGAAGGAGGAGGGGGTAGCACTTGCCACTTGTGCATGGCATGGAACGGTCACCTTAATTAAAATGCACAATTTTGCACTTTTGGCTAGCGCGAGCGTTTGCTGCTGGTGCGTTTTGTGCTGCATTTGCATTAAAATCGCTCTCACCCACTACCAAAAAAAGAACAACAGCAACAACAACAAAATCACACACACACACACGCACACTCACTAAAAAACTCTTGGCGACTTCGCTTCGCCACTGTCATGCAATTTATTTGCCAACTACTTTACTTTACTTTTTGCATTTTTGTTGCCGCTCTTCGAGTCCTTGCTCGTATTGGGCATTATTTTTTTTATGAATTCTCAACCTCTCTCTCTAGCACAACCCCACCAATTCCCATCCCTCCACCCACACCCCACATAGTTGATGTAATTTTGTTGCGGTCTGCGTTCATTTCGCGTATGAGCGAGCGTCGCACTTCCTCCTTCCTATGCCCCCCATCCCCCACCATACACCCCTTTTGCTAGGAGCTGCCACAATTAAAAAGCTCAACACAAAATTTACATTGTCGCTTGATGACGGTCTGGTGGCCAAAACTCTGCTCACAGACAGCAACAGGAGTTTGTCCAGAGACGGACGCAATCGTCATCATCATCACCATCACCATCACCATCAGCTTTAAGCAGAACAGAGAGTTGCTGGCCAATGTTGCTCCCACTTGCTGCTTCTGATTGCATTTTGGCTACTTCCAAAAGCGGGTATATTTGCTATCTGAAGGCTATTAATTCCACAAAAGTCTCGGTTACATAATAAAGCTGATTTTATAAATAAGATAGAATAATAATAATATTATAAAAATTTAGCACTTCAAAAATGTACAAAAAGTCTCAGAATCGAGATATTTATTTAAACATATATCAAATTTGGTATAGGCATGTATTACAAATCTTTCAATAATCTTTCCAAATTTCACACCGATATCACATAGCTCCCATATAATGGGTCTTGCCCACTTTTATAAATTCAAAGCAAACGATAAAAAAAACTGTTTTCTTAATAAAAATGATATTTATCTCTGCAAAGCTTGTCTTTCTCAGTTAAGGGATTGTTTGCATTGAAAACTTTACTTTACTAAGTCAAATTAAGATAATTTTATTTTATTTTATTTTAATATTTTTAATAAAGAACTTTGGGTTAATTTTTAGAATATGTGGCGCAGATTGGCGCAACGTATATTAATTAAATATTCATTTGTAACTGCTTTAAGCAGTAATAACTATTCTAATAAACATATTTACAGGGTATATCCTTATCATATATTCTTTAATTTTGCATTAATAGCGGGTTTTCGTTTTTTATTTTTTTTTTTGTTAGGCTCGAATATAACGTTGGTGCGCCATAAAATTGTAACGCCACTTTATGCGTTTTATGCTTTATGACCACAAATGAGCGCACACAATGTTTCAGTCAGACAGCCAGGCAAGTCTCTCTATTGCCCCCTCTCTCTCTCTCTCTCTCTCTCTTTCTCTCTCTCTCTCTCCCTCTCTATCAGTGTGGGAGTCGCTGCAACTTTTACACACGCACACAAACATATATAGAATTTGATTATGGCACGCTTGGCATTTGGCACTGTTTTACAATGTTTTTTTTTTTTCAGCTGTGTTTTTTAGTTTTTTTTTGGCATGTTGCATAAATGCTGAACTTTTTAATTTTAATTGTTAAAAGCTTTTTTGCTAAAAATGCCCACGATACGCCGCCTGCATTTCATGCAAACACATACATATTCACAGCAGCACTTTGGAAATAACATTCAGGCAACATTAATGCATTAAAATGCGCGGACACAATCACAAACTGTCCGAACAAGCGATCCAAATCCGCACCACACACGGTCGCTGTCTCCGTTTGCAACTGCAACATTCATTTCATATATGACGGTCAGTAGTGTGCCATATGCAACAGTTTTGCCGTCTGATAAATTAAACAACATACGTACACAGAGACAGACAACAGGCGGGACCCGAGGCCAATCTGTGAGTAGTTAAAGCACTGGTCTTCTTTGCAGGCCATAAACCACGCACATTGCCATAGCATTACGTATGGGCGGCCACGCCCACCTGACAACCGGATGCCAGCGACTGGCTTTTCCTCCATCTGACTGCCAGGCTGGCTGTAAGGCTAGCGGGCTGGTGGCTGGCTGGTGTGACTGGTTTATGCAATATTAAGCATACGCCACGTTGCCTGCCATTCATAGATAAATTGCCCGGCGCGTTTTAATATGAAAAGTTATGGTCGCTTGGCAATTAAAATACCGCAAACATGCTGCCCACCTCTTTAAAGAATCGACATTAAATTCTTCACAAATCTGTGCATCAAAGCGATAAGCGATGGTAAATTGTCATTATGCCGGGAAATTCGGAAAATCTTCGCACTTGCTTGAAAAAGAAGATGGGTTACTAAAGGTACGGAACATGCAACAAATAAATTTATTTTTAATTATTCTAATTCATAATCTGAATTTAAATCCAAACACAATTTGTCTTACTTTATTTTTAAATAATCTTTGAATTTTCCCCTAAAATGTATACATTTCAGTACTTTATAACTCTGTGTATCAAAAGTTGCCACACAAAAGCATGATTATTTTGGTATGCAGAATATTTATGCCAGATAAACTTAAGGCTTAAATGAGGCAATCACAATGAAGGATTGGAGTGAAGTCTGTCAAGAAATTTCATTACGTTTGAAGTAAAACACTTTTCATACAAATTCAGCTATTGTTACGGTTCGCATATTGATAGCCATTTAATTCCTCATAAAATCCGACTTAATTTGTTGTAACTGTAAATGCCTTTTGGTGGATTTTGCAAAATCCATTCCATTTTATTATGAAGAGCAACAATAACAATAATGCTGTGTGTGTGTATGTGTGTGGGTGTGTGTCTGAGCCTTGCCTTGATAATTTCCTGATATATGTATGTATGCATATAAGTATGTCCATAATACAATCTCACAAGCATACACGCACACACACACACACACACACACACACACACAGACAGCAAGCGCACGCTTACAAATTTTGTAATCCTTTAACGATGCGAGCAACTTCCGTCTTTTGCTCGTGCTCCTGCACAGGACTCCACAGGCGGCTGTCGGAGCTGTCGTCCTGCCCGCCTGCCTGCCCGCCTGATGGTGTCATTGTCTTCATGTTCTTGTGCCTCATCATCGCATAATTAATCTTCAAAAAAATCATCAGTCGTCGCTGGCATTAATCTTTGTTAAAACGTTTCACGCAACTTTTGGTCCATTGTTACACATACGCCGTGTGTGCTGCATACAAATTGTGGGTCTTCTGAAACTGTTGTTGTTGCCTGCCAGCTCATATCATAATTGTGCCCCAACGTTGCTGTTGTTGCTGCTGCTGCTGCTGTTGTTGTAGTGTTTGGCATGGCAAAATATGAGTGTTTGCTTTCAAGCCCACTTTGTTTTTATTTACCAATTTCCTTGGCAAAACGACTTTAAGTCGTTTGTGAACACAACTTCAACACTTTATACTCACACTCAGAGAAATGAAATGTTGATATTTATAACGATTTCAGTTCTTGGGCAAATTTTTAAAATTTTCAATATGTCTATCGCAAAAAGAGCAACTTCTTGCTTACTCTCACTCTCAACTTCTTCCTTTGACGGCATATATAATCGATTGTAAAAATCCTTATGCTTTTTTTTTTGAGTGTATAGGTAGTAGGTTGGGATTTGGTATGGGGTGCATTGGAGTCAACTGAGTTCACTTCACTTGCAATGATAAATGATGGCCTTACATAATGCAACTGCTGACAGGCACAGGCTGCCAGGGCGGCGGTAATTTTCCTTGCTTGTGTGTGCGTATTTGTATATATGCTTGCGTCGGTCCGCTTATAATAGAAAATAATGAATGATATGTTTCTGACACGTTGCCGCTGTCATTGCGCTCAATCCAATTTTAGATCTGTGCGTCATTTTCGTCGCGACGCTTTAGGTACCGTTGTCGTCTCGCTGCGAGTTTTAAAGAAAGGCATCTTTGGCATTGACACTGCTGTCTACTATAGACAAAACAGCAGCAGCAACAACAACAACAACAGTAATAATAAGAGCAACAACAATATTAACAACAAGTAGCAGCAGCTACAAGCAAAAGCTTGTGCTCTCCATCATGCTCAATTTGCGCGAATTGTGTTGTCTTGTCTTGTTCATCTCGTCTTCTGCTCTCTTCTTGAGCTCGCCCCCATTGTCTGTCTGTCCGTCTGTCTGTCTCTGGTTTGGCTGTCTGTTGTCTGTTGTTTCTTGTTTACGTTGTTCTTCTGCTGTCTTTTGTCAGAGTTGTCTGCGTTGCTTCTTGGGTCCGCCTTCTTTGGGTATTTGCCCCACCATTGATTTAAATATTTTTGACACTTGCGAGTCAGATAATTGCGAACATTAATCATGGCCCAACAGCTGCTTTGGCTAAACGAGCATGTGTGCTAAAGTTGTTGTATATGTTTAGTTTCTCCTTTCCCTCTCTCTCTCTCTCTCTATCTATCTCTCGCTCTCTTTCTCTTTTCCCTTTCTCTTGCCAATTCAATATTTATATCTTGGGTTTGTTTAACTAGCTCCATATGTGGCATCAAATTTTCGCAACAATTTATTGTAGCATACTTTTGTGCGCTCTGTTGGATTGGTTAATAAGCAAACTTTGTTCGATCAGAGAAAATAGGATATATTTTGAGTAATAAAGGGTTTGATAATTGAATGGAGTAATATAAAACCCTGCTTACAGCAGTGTTATTATTATTGTATATATTGACTTTTTTCGTGTCTACTCGAGCTGTAAGCTACTTTAATGATTTGCCAGTTGTTGATAGTGCCTTCGGACTACGCCCATTTGGGCAATTAGGTTTCGCTACATCTTCGGGGAGGACATTCCATGGAAATGTTAGGCAATCTGTTTGGCGCTTCAGTTGCCGCCTCGTCAATTTATCACCAAATCAATCAAAAGACTTAAGCACGTGGAGCTCAATGCCAAAGACGCTGCCAACTGCCAACTGCCTTTTTGCATGTGTGAAAAATGCTTTTAAATTGAGGCTGAGAGGCAAGAGGCTGTGCTCTCTCTCCTTCTATCTGTCTCTGCTATTCGGCCTTTGACCGTTTGCCGTGAAAATTTATTTGATTGCCAGCAATAAGCAACTGCTAATATGACACAAGCTCTGATCCCCAGCTCCATTGGCACAAACGTCGCCTGTCGCTCACATTGCCGTTTGAACTGACGAGCTACGAGCAGCGTCGCTTCACTTCACTAATGCCAACTGTATGTGCACTCCGAGAAAAACAATACTTAATTTTATACTTAAAACAAGTATATACTTAATTAAGATTTGAACAAGTTTAAAGGATATTAACCAGAGAACACAATTCTCATTTGAATATGGCTTTTGTGCATTCCCGAATTCCTAAATGAAAGACAGTTTCAGTAGAGCGAGAAGATAAATCTTATTTGAAGATTGTTTTTACAATCACAAAATCCTAATTGGAAGACTGATATTGGATAAGTTAAGTATGGTGGATGATTATTTGCAGTATGATATGAAATAAGTACATTTGACTTAATTACAGATTTTCGCTCACATATGCAAAATTGATATTAAGAATCATTTAAACTTATTAATGCAGACTTGACTTATTGACAACTTATCAAAAAACGATTGAAATGTTATCGTGTCTTTCTCTGAGTGTGTGTCTGAGGTTGTGCTTGTGTGAAGGAGTGTGTCTGAGGCTCCCTGGGCACATATACCGCTGCTGGTTTGATTTTATGAACTGTGTTTGTGAAGTTTTCTGTAAAGCTGATGCACAGTCATTGCGACAGGGACACGCAATCTCGGCATTGCTCCTGCTCATCTCTCGGTTCTCGGCTGTATTTGCTGGCCAAATTGCTTGTGATGAAGACAGCCCAGCGTCAATCAGTCAGTCACTCAGTCAGTCAGTCAGACTGACTGCAAACTCGACTGGCGGCTGCTGTCTATGTCTCGCATGCTGTCTGTCTGCATGTCCTGTTCAGCCCTAACTGTCCTGCTTGTCTGTCAGTTAACATGCCTTTTGCGTTTGCTTTTGTCTCTTTCTCTCTGACTTTCTATCTCTGTCTCTCTGCGTCTCGCCATGTCTGTCTCTATTTGACCAAGGGCGCTCGGATCGGCTCGTTGAGAGATAATCACTTTGGGAAATTGCTCATGAATGATTTGTTGGCATAAATCAATTTGATTGATGAGCGTCAATATACTTATATGCCGCTTTGATGTGGGCAATTCCAGAAATCGTATACATGCTCGGATATACGGGCTTATATATATGTATATAAATAAATTTATATGTGTGCGTGTGTGCTTGTGTGTGAGTGTGTGTGTGTATGTGTACGCATTGGGCTTTTGTGTAGGCCAACTAATTGATCAATTAAGCAACAATTGCTTGACTGCCCGAGAGCTGCGGGTCGCTTTTCCTTTTGCCCTCATCTGCAGCAGCGCACTTAGCGTCTGCGGGTGTTGTGAGGAAATGGGCATGGTGCAGAGTTAAAACTGTTGCAACATCAGCAGCAACAGCAACAGCAGTTTGGTCTATAAAACAAGAAGCTAGCGCTAACTTTCTGCTATTTCAACTTGAGTTGTTATGACACTTTTAATAACTTTATTATTGCATTTACATAGTAGCAGGGCATGCAAGCCATGCCACCTCTGCTGCCCGGATTGCCCCTTTTGCTGCTGTTGCGCCACCAAACAACAAACAAGTTGCCTGTTTAAGTGCTCTGCTTGCTAAATATACATATATATATATATATATATTTATATATAAGCGAGTCTTGGCAACTTCCTTGCCACTGCATATGCTTGATGTCTCTGTGTGTGTGTGTGTGCGTATTTCTTGGCTGTCTATGCAATTAAAAGTTTAATATAATTAAATGGTTTTATGACTTTGACTGCACTGCAAAAGCGTCAGCAGCTCCTTAAGCAGCTTTCAAGTTGCACGACACGTTTTTAGTTTTATTTTTAGGGGCCCGGACCGGTGAAGCTGTAAAATCTCAACCCGGTAAACACGTGCACTTTAAACCCGCCCCGGGCACTGACTGCAAATGGAACTTGATGAGACTCGGCTACAATCAAAGTGATTAAGCCATCAACGTTTGCTCTCGACACGCAGCATTAACGCTTCGCCTTGGCTTAGCTGGTGGGTGGGTGAATGGATATTCCCAAATCCATTCCCGATTCTGACTGTGGTTCAGCCATCAGTTTGGGACCCTGCACGAAGATGTCGATAATTACTTGGCCAGTGCGCCATCAGCAGAAATTGGCTGCCAGTAGTTAAAGCCACGACAAACGACATTGGACACAGGCAACAGGACACTGGACGAAGGATGTGCAAAAAGATTTTGGCCCAAATGTCGTTGCCACAAATCTCGTGTGACAGCTTTGACCAACGAGAGATGGCGAATGGCGGGATGTGGACATCTGGGCGTTCCTTATAAATGATGTCAGCGAGCACGCCCATTGACAAACACAAGGAGATTGCTCTAATTTATTTATGGCCAAAACATGCCCAGATAAATATAGGCAGACAGCCAATTGTTGTTAGTAGTTGACTTGTCAATTTGCGACCGAGTTTTGGTTAATATTGTATTGTTGTTGCAAGTGGTTGAGTACTGAAAGCACTTTAAATATAATAAAGTACCGTTGTGTAATTAGGCTGAACTGTATTTTAGGTAAAAATACATATATGCAACTAAGTGATTAACTTAATTCACTTAAGTACCCTGGACTAATAAAAGCTACTTTTACATAGAGCATTTACATTCTTATTTGAATTATTTAAATATTTGATTATATATTTCCAAACTAAGTTGGTGATAATTATTTTATAATTCGGCTTGCCTAAGATATGTATTCCTTGTTGTTTTATGTTATTTTTGAAAGACCATAAAAATAAGTTAGTAATGGATTTAGTATTTCAGATTGTCGATTTGCTCAAAAATATAGAAATGGTAAAAGTGCTTCACAATTAGACTTTGCATTTTTGATAACTGTGTGCACAGAGTGACGGACATTTTATAATTTGGCAAAAGTCATATCAGTTGTGGAAAGTGCATTCGAACATTTTGCTATTTCTCAATTCAAATAAAGAATAATAAATCACATTTTAGGCCATTAATGGGTTTCATTTTCGAAATTGAATTTCGGTTGGGGCTGAGTTTTTGCAAAATATACACTTCTATGTTGGACAATTTTAAACTTATTGCTTGACCGAAAGTATTGCAAAAATATTAAATAAATAAAAAAAATATATTAAAATTAATTATAAAAATCTGTGTTAGTCATTAGCCTAACTGATAATTATAAATAAAATTAGGAAATTGTATTGAGTGCACTAATTGACTAATCTTTAACTTTATTAAAAACAAAAGAAGCTTAACAAAAATTGCCGAATTGAAATATAATATATTGCAGGTTTAAATACCCGAAAGTAAAAATAATTTTTCCGAAAATTATTATGTCCATTAGTTTGAGGTTAATTTCGTTTTGCTTTTATATTAATTAAAATATTTCCACATAATCTGAATTAAGCTTAGTTTGAACAGTTCATTGCAAAGTATTTCATTTATGTGAAATTAATTATTTCGGAGCAAATATTTGTGAAGATTAGTTAATCCTACAATTAGTCCCCACTCACATTAAACTAATGCTCTTAGAAACATTTATATTCCACACATAAAGGCCATTAAGCACATTTTGCATGGTTTGGAGTAAAATGAAAATGAAAAAAAATTTGCCTAGAAATAAAAGAAACACACATAATACAAATTAATTGCCATCAGCTCGAAAGGTTTAGGCCGAAAAACTTTCGACCCGCTGCGTAGCAAATTCCTTCTGCAGTTATTGGTGCTCAAACCCAAACACGCCGCGCCTGCTTCATGCCAAATTAGTAGCTCGTGGGCATTTTAATTGTGTTTGTAATGCGACGACTTTGACGCTGGTCAGCTGCCAACCACCACCCCCCTCGAGTAGCACACTCAGCATCTTGCTCCCTGTGGCAGTGTGGCCAAGTTGTGTACGTTAAAAAATTAAATGAAAATGAATTCATTTGTACCCTTTTCAAAAGCGGCATAAAAAATGGTAACGAGCGCCGCTTTGTAAGACGCATGGGGGGGGGGGGGGGGGGAAGCTGGGGCGACGGGGTGTTCTTGGTAAAATGACTTAACTCATTTAATACGCATCTAATGGGATACAATTTAAATTTAATTGATTTGCCTGGCCAGGCTTTTATGGCCGCAAAAATTTTCCTTGAAATTAAAAAATGCCTTTTTACAAAAAAATAAATAAAATAGAATAAAAAAATTGTGCGTGTCGGAAAAAAATGTGAAACGCTTTAAAAGGTCTGCCAGATAAATTTATGTCTTGTGCTTGGCTTATCGATTAAATATGCAACGGTTCGAGCCGCTCAAGAGCTGACAATGATGGTGGTTGGTGGTGGCGCCTCAAAAAGCAAATGCCTGACAACACTATGTTTTTCAGTGGCTCGCTGATTTATTGGGTTAATGCACCAAGACGCAGTTAGGTTGCCCGAGAGTCACCTTGCCACCCGCATAGACGTTGGCGCTACAAAACCGCAGTCGGAACGCGACTGGTGCCTCCTGATGGTGGTGGCCATATCACCGACACGCCAACTGGCAAACTGGCAAAGTGGCAACAATGTGGAGCCGAGCCGAGCCGAGCCGAGCCGAGCCATGGAACCTTTGCTGTCCGCAAACCATTTCTTAGCTTGGCAGCTAATTTATGTGCGCACGCCGCAAAGAAAACTGCTGGCAAAAGGATACGCCAGGAGCCACTTTCATAGTGAGAATTATGCTCAAAAGTGGGCGTTAAGACGGCGGCAGGTGGACGGAGGAGGGCAAGGCGCAAATGTCAGCGCGCATAAAAATTCGCATTTTAATATTTGCCAGTAAGCTGCGCAACGTTGGCAGCGTTGATTTGCCAGAGCAACCAAAACACCCCTCCCCCCCACCCCATTACCAACCACATCTCGTCTCGTCCCTGCTGCTATACAGTTTTCTATTCGCATTTTTGGTCGCCCGATTGTTTGCCTGCCATTTTATCTGTGCCCAACAGCTGGCGTTTGTTTGCGGCTGCCGACGACGACATCGCGTGTTGACTTTTGCTTCTGAGCCACCTTTCAACTGCAACTAATTTATTTTATTTGCAAGCAGGCGACGCAGTACACCCTTGCCTACCTCCCTCCCGCCCCAACCCCTTGGGCCATTGCGTCTCTAAATATGATTCAAAACAAGCATTATAAAATGTATTGCATGGCAGCGTTCTCTGCTCGTGCCTGCTGCACTAGATACAAAGTGCTGTTAAGAGCAGCTCGGTGGCTGCTGCTGCTGCTGCTGCCTAGTAACATTCTAGGCATTAGATGGCACCTAGAGGTCCTGGGACCATCTCATCTCATGAACCCATGGACGGGCTGTAAATGAGATTTGTTATCTGCAAACAAATTGCATTTCGCTCGATGTTCACTGGGCTTGTTGTCGCCGTGAACAATTTGCCAGCAGACCAGACCACACACACCATCATTTCTCAAAGGCTTAGTTGCTTGGCAACAAGTGTGGCAAATACTTGATTTAAATTTTATTAATATTTGGCACTGCAATATTTGCGGTCAGTACTTAAATTCTGTTAAATTGCATTTGGCCACAATGCTGCAGTCTATGATCAAAACGTCAAAGTCGACCAGACAAACGATACAATGTGAATTGATAGGCGGTTGAAGATAACACAATTTGATTAATTAATTAATTTAATATATTTCGCACTTATGGCAACGATTATTAAAGTCTTAAATCTGTATATGTGAAATCGTAATTTAGCATAATTAAAAATATAAATAAATAAAAATAAATTACACAATGCAAAATGCTCGTAAATTTAAAGCTTTTAGGTTGAAAAGGCGCTGAAACAGCGAAACTGTTGCGCTTGCGGTTCATTTCGACTGTTGATTTTATTAAAATATTTGCTCATGTTTGTTGGACAGCAAAAAACATGCACTTAATTACAACTGCATTATAACGTCACAATGGTTATTATTACATTAACCAAACCAAACCCAACCAACGACTCAGCCGCATTTATAAATATGGCTTGCAAGCCGCGATTAATGTTGGCAAAAAAAAAAATGAAGAAGAAGAGTAGTGTGTAATGTGTAGGGAATTTAAAAAATAAATTAAAATTTTATGGGCATATGCGATAAATTTTATGTTTTGCCCAGAAGAAACGTGTAACGAGGCATGCCACAAAACCCTTTTAATGGCGCACAAAACTCAATTAATGCTTGCTTCATGCCAACGAACGATCGCATTTATTGTTATAGTGGGTGTTAAATTAAAGATGCGTTAAATGGCCATCATCAAATGGTGCAAATCCATAACATTTTACTTCTAGTATGACACCCCCAAAAACTGACAAAAAAAAAAAAATAAATATCTTAAAGTTTGTTCATGATTTTGCTTCCGTAGTCGGCCACTCTTATTTTATATGCAGCACATAATAATGATATTGATAACGAAATCGTAAATAACCCATTAATTTATCCAACAGCTATAAAATCTGTTTTATTTTATTTTTAGTATCATGTATTCCGTGTGTTTATTGCACGGCAATTCAAAGAATTATTGAGTTCCCATTGAAATCTAAATTCCATTTTCAATTAAGTGACACTTCAATATATTATTATTCTTTTTGTGCTTTTGCGGCTGTTTCTTGGCTTTTTTTTTGTGTGTATAGTGCTATGGCAGAAATAAACAAAATTAGCTGCCTTTTGGCAATTCATAAAAATGTGGTTTGGGTCACGCCTGGCTATTGAGTAAATGTTGCCATTGTTCAATACGTATACGCACCGTTTGCCGACCGCATGTTGTGAATGCGCTTTTGTTATTTTTGGTCGAGCCTTTTCACTAGCACATACACACACTCACACACACACACACACTCACACACAGGCATAAACACATCAGTTGATTTCAACAGCTAGTTCATTGTGTGTGCTCATCATTATTAATTTCCAAGCTATAAATTTCACTTTGCCACATTCCTAAAGGCCAAAACCCAACTCAACTCACCTTTTGCACGCTCGACTAGCTTTCGAGTTTTTGTCTTGCTGTTCCCGTTCTTCCTTTTTATTTTCCCTGTTTTTTTTTTTATTTTATTCTGACCGATTCGACGTAGTCTCCTGCTTGCTTGCTGCATCTATTGTTTATGCCACACAATGGCGCTGGCGCAGGTTTTTAGTGCCTGCCATTGTGTTTTGTCTCTCTCACCATTGCCCATAAAATGCAATGGAATTTCATATAACACTTATGTACAACATATATAGGTGTATGTATATGTGTGTATATGTATCTGTATCTGTATAGGGGCCTGCTGGCATAATGTTTTGTATAATGTGCTCAAACATTTTGCACTGCGGCATGTAAAAAATGCAGGCGAAAAACATTGCAGCCAGCCACTGTATGTGGTTGTAACAATGCGGTGAGTATGAGTGCATTTGATGTTTAATCAATTGAAAATGTGTGTGCTGTGTGCGTGTGTGTGTGTGTGTGTGTGTGTGTGTGTCTGTGTGTGATACACACATCAAGTCAATTGTTTAGCCAAAGAGCCGTGCCTCAGCTGCTGCTCCTGGCCCTGCTTGACTTCCGCATCTGGCGACTGTTTGCCCAGCACAAACTGCAGCCTAGTGCGGCAATCTTAAGATGCTTAGGATAAAACATTATCCGGATTCCTCCAATGTGCGTGTGCGGCTTTGACTTTGTCGGCATCGTCTAGGCTCCAAACCCCCCGACCCGATCCCCTTCTGCTCCAAACTCTATTCAATGGGAATCTATCGTTCAGCTTGAGCTGTTTCGGCTTGCTGCCTTTGCTGGCCTGCCTGCTGCTGTGTTGCCTGTTGTTGCTTGCCTGTGGCATGAAAGAGGAATAAAAATTACAATATTGACGCTGCAACGCAGTGCCAACAATACAAGCACGCACACATGTGAATGCGGCTTGCGGGGGATGTGTGTGGCAGAGATAAAGAGGGTGCTCACAGAAGAGGAAGGAAACCCGCTGGTGCGAGAAGCTCTTTGCCACAGGCTGCCGCCTGGGCGCATTATAGTGAAGGCGTTTCGCCTACACTGAAACAAAACAATAATGCAGGTAGCACCTGAATTTGCATCGACAATTTTCATTTTCTTTTATTCTGTATCTAAGCCATAAGGCTAGGCAACTATTAGTATAATTTTATTTTATTATTCGTTAGACTTCCTCTACATTTTAGCCACTTTGTTCGCTCAGTGTACATCTATATATGTGCAATAGTTGTTATTGTTGTAGTGTTGCTATTGTATTGAAACTTCCTTTAATGGCTTCCGGTTATCAATTTTGGCGCAACTCACTATTGCTATCACAGGCACACACACACTCACGCTCACGCTATATTGCTTTCTCTGTCGGCTCAATGCGCTCGACGCTCTGCGTGTCAATAAAGATTAAGCGTATTGTTCTCTGCCGATTCCTTGAGTCATGAAAAGAAATTAATATTCGCAATCCATTACGTCTCTAATAACACTCCATACAAAAAATACAAAAACAAAAAAAAAAAAAACGCTAACGCATAAATACACATAAACAAAAGGGCAATTTTTAATAACCCTAATGGGCAGCTTTAAGCCTTAAAGGCAGCCGTACCGTATTCTAGCTGACCTCGCCACACACACACACACACACACACTAGTATAAGCACCGACACACAATCAATCAATTTAGCGCTTTAAGCTTTTGACAAATACTCTCGCAGGCGGCCAAAGCAACCTTGGCACAATGTTTTAAAGAGTCACCAACAGCACCCCAATACACTCGCACACACACACTGTCACACACACACTCATACATTGATAGATAAGCTCGCTCCTTTTGTTCAATGACACACGATGTCCTCGACTGCCCGTCGTCGGCTAATGATGACAAATTTTTTATGGGCGTTATGAGCAGCATTGCGCTGCGTTGCTCCAAAGTGCATGGGCAGGCCATGTGGATAGCAGTAACGTACGGGGCTGTCATAGAACCCATAGAGCTACACTCGGAGAAAATAGGCGAAACAAACCATTTTATTCCAGTTTGTTCGTCAATGCTAAAATAATCAGTACAAAATTATCATGATTAGCAATTTTGTATTTAAGCTGTTCCACTTTCAATTAATTCATTTTATGAAAATCATTCGTAAGCAATAAATAAAATAGAATAATAAAACAAAATTATCATGATAAACACTTTTGTATTTATGGTGATTAATTTTCAATTACTCTTTAGCCGTTCTCTTTTTATTTCAAGTCTATATCCGGGATACGGCAATCATTACATTTTTTATTGTACATTAATTGGCGCTAATGATGCTTAGATGCTGAGATAAGCGTAGATTGTTTTGCTGGATATCGGGTAATGTGATTTTGAGATCATTCATAGTAGTTTGAAATTTTCGATTGATGTCAATGTTTGTGATTGTTTTTATGATTGTTTTTATAGATTAGATTACTTAGCTTTGATCGAAATTTGTTGCCGATTAGCCTTTGTATCTTAATGAATTTAATGCATGTCAATTACCTCTTCTAATGGAAAAGGTAGATTGAGATTGGTAAATTACGATGATAAGCATTTTTTGGATTTAAGCTGCTCAGATTTCAAGTACTTAAATCAACGAATTCGCTTGCTTTAGTTCAATAACCACGTTGCCCACATTATTTCTCTGAGTGTAGTCGTACTTTAATACGATGTCCTGCCGAACTCTGCCCGCGGGCTCTTTATTAATTTGACAGCATCAACAGGGGCTGCCAGGTTCGCTGCTCTTTCGAATGCTGCTCAACTCGAGTCGACTCGGCACGCTAATGATTGAAATGAACTCCATGTCATGTCTGGTCTTAGGCAAAAGCCAGAGTCCTGGGACGTGTAACGCCTCCCTTTCAGCCAGCAGCCAGTGGCCAGTAGCCAGCAGCCAGTAGTCGGGTTGATTGATGGTTATCACTCAATGGGCTGCTGGACGCACTGGACCAGCAACTGGACGGACAAACGGACTAAGGGACAAACTTGCTCTTACTCGCTATCCTGGAGCATTTGACATCCGCCCACAGATTAAATGCTGTAGGTGTGTCATAACTTTTTGTGCCACTGTATCACACTGGCATTGCCGTCTATCATTTACTGTATTGCTCCATTATTACGCCTCGAAAATGCCCTGTCCACTTGTTATGCCCCATGGGGCAGCTTGCGCCGCATCCCCTTCTCTCCTCTGAAGCATTCGCTAAGCATATAAAAGTAAAAATCAAATCGAAAAATATAACCTTTATTAAGCATCGTGGTCATGTTTAAAGGCAAATAAGGCCAATTAATAAATGCAAATACGGCTAAAATGGGTTTGAATTGCGTTTGTTGTGAATGACGTGTCGCTGAGATACCCTAGTGATGGTAATAATAATTATAACTGTAATTGAAAAGAATTTGCCAATCGTGCATAAAAGTGTGGCAGAATATACAAATTTATATATAAAATAAACTTAAGCTAAAAATATGAGAAATCGCGGCAACAAGAAATATTCTGTAATTTACTTAAAACAGGAGTTGATGAAATGAATACAATTTATTTAAACTAATCTCATTTTTTTTATTTCAACTGTAACGGAATATGTTTATCCAATATCTGTCGATATTTATATATTTATATATTGCTGTGCAGCAATATACTTAAAGTCTAGCTTAAATTTAGTTAATATAATTCCATTTTATTTATGTTAAAACTCAACTTAATAATTGCACAAATGTCGGCAATAGGACGTGATTTGAAATTAACAATAACTGTACTTTGGAACAATAACTAAATATTTAGTTATACAGTTTAAGTGTAGCTTAGATTGCACAGCAACAGCAGTAAAGGTCGCCATTTCAACTGTCAAATATTTAATATTTCTTTTGTGGAAACTTTTTCTATTTTTTTTATTTATTATTTATTTATTTCGCATTTCGCATTTGCCGCATGCCCCAAGCGCATTCCATTGAACAGGCAGCGGAAATGGCATCGTTTAGCTGCCTCCGCCTATCAGCTGCCAGCTTTGTGGCAAGCCGTGCGTCTATTTGCCTGTATGAGTGTGTGTATGTGTGTGCCGCGTAATGAGCGTCAAGATATCCCTTGTGAGGTGAAGCTGACTGCCCCCCTCCCCCCGCACCAAGCCGAATTCTCGCGACCCGTTTTGGGAATTAGCGAAAAGTTTCCACTCACCATAAAAATCAAATATCTCAAACAAAATTGTAGGCTACAAAACGAAGCCAGCAAAGCTAGCGAAGCGCAAGAGCAAAAGTACCGCAAGAGAAGTTGAGAGAGAGTGAGAGTGAGAAGGAGAGAGCGCCAACTTTCCAGTGCTCAAACGAGGAAATTTTCTCTTTGAGTGTGCTGAATGGAAACACTCAAGCGCTTGCCAACGTATAAGAGTGACAGTTGAGGCAAAATTCGAGGGATTTATTTTGTGGCTTGATTATTTGAAAAGCGCTTAACGGCTGAAGTAGAACTAAAATTTGAGCGGCCAACATTCACTTGTTGCCCTGCGGAGCAGCAAATGCAAGAGCAACAAATGTGCGGCAAGCAATCCAACAAATATGCAGCCGCAATAAACTCAAAGATATTTAAGCAAATATTTAATTAAAATGATTTTTACTGTTATAAGGGCCGAAGCGGGCAATGGACAAAACGAACGCTGAACGGAAGCGGAAAAATGAGATTTATGATGTGCACAATGGGATGATGGGCTGGTGAGTTGTGGCGGCGGGGGGTTTTGTGGGGGACAGGTGCTGACGCCGGAACAATTCAGCAGGTTGGGGGGATTCATATACATATATACGATTGTGTATAAATAAAAGTATTTGTGTGCATGCCATAAATGCTATATGAATTATTAAAATAAAAGTAAAACGGAAACATAACAAAGGTTCAGCAACATTTATGACAGGAAAACGCGAAACGCGCCCGAGCCCGAAAAACAGCCCAACAACAAAAGATATTGCCGTGGCACGCATCTAAAACGAGATATGCCACGCCGGAAATAAGCGCCGTATATATAGTGGCCCCAAAAAATACTCACACACACACACTCGCACACACACAATATGTGTTTACATACCGCCAGTTCAAGATCCCCTATAAGTAGGCTTCATTTACCAGGCAGGCAAACGAGAGTAGAGCTGCAACAACAACAACAACAATAACCCAAGGAAACTCAACAATAAAGCAGCCAGAATTTTGCACGACTTGGAGATACCCATTGCCTATATACTCCAAAAGTCATACATTAAATATAATTTAATATTTGTTTAATAAATCTCTGATTTTTGTGTGCAGTTAATTTAATTTTAATTTTTAAGATTTTGTATACATTTATTTAATAATATAATATCCGATTTGGGAATTAGCGTTGTTTATTTAGCCTAGTAAATTTTTCCTCTTATGTAATTTGAACAGATCTCAAATAATATAGTAAACAATTGTTTGATGACTTAATTATATATTACACTAAATTAATTAGTGTGCTCTGTTAATATTATAATTAAAATTACTGTTTTATTTTTTTTAGTGTTTTAAGAAATTAATTTTTTGAATTAATTAAAATAAAGTAAGCAAAAAATAAAATTTAATGAAACTTAATAATTGTCAACACATTGTCCTTACTTTTTCACAATAAACCAATATTTATTCTAAATATAAATATTAAAAAATTCCTATTGTTGGTTGGTTTGTCATGCTTCGTAAAGTATTCTTAAGCAACGTTCGCAATGGATTTAAAATCCTATGCCATATGCAGCAACGATCTATTTATAGTTAAAGGTCGAAGAAGGTGGCATCCAACATACTTGCAGCAATTTCGAGTACAGGGCATATATTGTGGGCCCAGACTAACTACATGAGGTTTGCGTAGTAGTTGTTGTTGCTTGCCAAAGTTAAATACAAATATGCATGTAAACAGGCATCTACTTAAGCAGCTTGCCCCGCCCAGTGGTATGCCCCCACCTGCGCTCGTCTGCGTGCCTTGTTCTTGCCAGTGTATTAATGTTCATTGAAGCGATCAAAATCAAGTCGACTACGGCTAATGCTACGCACATTTTTTTCCTCCTCTTTTTTTGCCCGATCCTGTGAACTTTTGCTTGTTATTTGCAATTTGCTACAGCAACAACAACACGCAGTGGCAGCAGCAGCCACTGATTTTATACTATGTGCAGGCAGTTTTGTTTGTTTTTGTTGTTGTTTTTCTTTTTTCGCTTTTGCCTTCGGTTTTTTTAAGGTCGTTTACAGCAAACATTTCGTCGAAGCCTCTGTGTAGGAGTAGGAGGCGGAGGAAGGAGGGTTGGCATTGGGCAAATGTATGTTATTATTATGGGGCATGTTGTTAACTACCCATACGCAAAACGTATATTTTTTCTCTCATTTACTTTGGGTTTCTTCTTTTTTCTGGTGTATACGCTTTAGCATAAAACGGATTTGTGAAATCGCTTGGAAAAAATATAATCAAAATTGTTTTCAAATGACTTACAATTGCTAGCCGAGTGGGCCTCCTCCCCCGTCACAATCCCAACAAAAACAAGCACCTTCCAAGCCAGTCTGTAGCATTAAGTAATTATGCGGCTGGGGTGTTAACTGTCAGCCAATCGGCATCCGTTAGCCGTTGGCCCGTAATTTTAGCCACGCTATTGCTGTTGACAACTAGAAAAATTGCCTTTTTATGGCCCCGTTATTTTGGGGAGTGCGGCTCAAAGGCGGGGCGTAACTCCCTCAATGGAATGTGTCCAGTCTGCTCGGCTCGGCTTGAACAAGTGGAGCTTGTCTACAAACTGTTTCTGGTATGCGCCGAGTTAATAGCAATGCCTGCAAATGCCAACTGACTTTTGTTGTTTGCCCCTCGACGACGAACGCTAAAATGGGGCAAAGCAGAGGAGATGAGAGGAGCGACAAAGCACAGTCTTTTGGCAATTACTTTATGCACCATTGTTCGCCGTCTGATCTAGTATCTATACGAGGTATATACTATAGGGGATATTTACTGTAGCCTCTCTCCCATTTACTTAGCTTATAATCAACACTCATTTTAGACCTTCACTCTTATAAGCCACTCTTTAAACTTATCTTTAAACTGAATACTTTATTTCATATATATCATTTCATTGGTTATAATTTCGATTTTTCATTCTCATCCTATTCTTAACTACCCCAAACTGAAGAGCAGGATATAAAGTCAAAACAGCAATAGATGCTGATGAAATCAAAGGCATCGATGTGAACTGATTCTGCTGTCATTGCTTACGTATAGAAAGATAAGCTCCTCAGTTGATTACATTTTGTATTCTTTAGTATTTAGCTTTATTAGCTTTACTCAATATATGTACTTCAATACACTTACATATTTTGTGCGCATTTTGATCCCACAGTCCTTATATCAATTTGCACAAAACCTAGTTCTGTGGAATGTGTTTCCCGTCTCCCCCCCCCCCCACACTCTGTGTGCCCCCATTAACTGGCCATCTAGCCATGTCTTTGGCCAGCTGCTGCTGCCTTGTCATTTTCAATATTTTATGATGGCTGCCATTGAACTCTCTATAAAGCGCACATAAATTCAGGGGAACCGTAGCCGAAAAACAGAGACTGGAACTGGACATCGCAACGTTTCTTGAGATGCCACCCAACTGGAACCAACAATGCAGCAAAATGTTATAGCACAAATGCCATATATAGTTGCGCTATTGCCAATGTCCTCCTGGCCAATGTGCTCGCAGTTCGCATAAAGAGCAGCGAAGACAAAAAACTACGTACACATCATCATTGTCAATTGCCGGATGTGGGCCAGACGCAAGGAGCATCTGGATTGGTATCGGGAGGGGTTATAGAAATGGCAATGGCAAATGAAAGAGGGGGACAGTATGAGAGGGGGGAGGGGGAGACTAACAACAGCGAGTGAAGCGAGCAATCGCTGCTGCTGTATTCATTGTTGCCACGTAATTGCATTTCGCTATCGCAGATATTTATAGCTCCACTCGGTCAAGAGCAGCTCCTAGCCAGCAGGCAGAAGGCAGCAGCCAGTAGCCCATTGGCCAATAGCTGGCAGCCTCTACAGTGTCCATACTTGTGCCAGCAACAGATTTTTTTATTTCGCAGCAAACGCGGTCAACCGCAAAAGCGCAGCAGCAACAGCAACAACAACAGCAGCAGCAGCAGCAAAGTCGTTACAAGGATAAGGGATAAGGGCGTTAGAGTTGAGCGCATTGGTACTTGTTGTATCTTAATACTCTAGCAGCGGGCATTATAATATTGTCACGCAATGTGTAAGGCATTTGAGGACACCATTTCGAATAAATTTATATATTGACTGAATTAGCATCAAACTCAGAATTTACAGAATTTTGTTTGCCTTGGCACATGTGTCCAAATCGGACTATATCGAATTGCTGTCTTGAGAACATCGTTCCAAATTTGAATGCTTTTTAAAAATCTGGTTTGTTTCGAAGATGTTGTCATTCTTCTCTGAAAATTTGGTAACACAATGTAAATATTCGATTTCCTTGCACTTTTTTATATTTCATTAAATTGTTTCTAGGATAACATTACATGAAATGTTTTTCAATTCACGCCATTTTAACTCATTTAATTTTAAAGGGTTAAGATTAAATTAATAATATTTGGTGTTTTGATGTCCTTGCAAAAGGACTTCGTTCTGAAAGTGTGCGCAATCTTCGGTGTGCTGTTTTTCCCTGTTGTTGTTATTACGGTTGCTGTTGATGTTGGTGTTGGGCATTAGTCCTGGCCAGGCAAATAAAAATAAGCAATGCCTGGTCGCGCTTTTGTCATTTCAGTTGCTGCCGCTGTTGCTGTTGTTGTTGTTGTTGATTTTTTTTTGCCATCATCATGAAGCACATTGAACACCAAGCACTGAACATTGCCATTGCATTTTGCTACGCAGTGGACAGCAGCAGTAGTCCAGAAGCCCTGTCTGTCCAGCAGCCCATGCAAGTTGAATATAATTTTTTTTCGCTTCATTTTGCACTTTTTGCACACTTTTTTCTGATCTTGGCACATACACATACCCGTAAGTAGTACGTAAGGCACTTCACAGCTGCAGCGCATTAGTGGCCACTTTAACAATGACCACCGGCGTTGGTCAATTTTTATTGAATCGAGGCGTCTTCACTCTCAAGAGGAGTCCACTTCTGAATGACGGCTTATTCTCGGAACCTGGCCTGTTCTGACGTTGATAAGCTCACTGCTCAGCTGCAGGCCCCACCGAGTTGGGTTCCACAATTCAAAAAGCAAGCCAGCATATCCATTTCAATTTATGCAGGCTGCACACATACATATATGCAATCGATTTATGAACAAGTTTATCAGAGCTCAGCTATTCTTAACAAATGTTTAACCTTTCTATGTAAATTTAGCTGGCAGTTTGTTAGATTTGAAGTCTTTAACAAATGTGATATTCTACTTTATAACTTTTGTTTCATTTTTATTTTTCATCCTTTTATTTAGAGTTTCTGAAGGAGCTTTATTTTAGTCAATTTTAGTATCATTAATTCGACTAACGTGAATGATTATAAACTTTCTTTTATTATATCCATTTATATCCAGTATCCTTTGATATTTGTGTATTTTTTTCTATCAATTTATATATTTGTCTCTTCATAAGTTTGTCTCTTAAATAAACTGAAGGCACTGAGAGCATTGTGTATAATTGATTGGCAGTTTCAAAACTAGTATAAAAACCAAATGTCCAGTTACCTGCCTATTTGGACTGATGGTGTTGCTTTTACCAAGTTTTGCCAATTTGATGCTGATGTGCTGCACTTTCTGGGCTGAAATGGAAATTTGACCTCCACTTGTGCTACTACAAGCAGCAATTGGCGTATAAATTTGCCACACACAGGTACACACACACACACACAGACGCACACAGGTACACACTCACTCTCACAGTCGTTCAAGCATGTAAATGTTATTGCAAGCATAATTTCCTTTTCTGCCTGCTGTTGCTGCTGTTTGTTGTTGCTGCTGTTGCTGTTTTTGTTGTTGTTGCTGCTGTTATTGTCGTAGTTGCAGTTGCAGTTTTTGCACGTTATACGAGCCATTTGCAGCAGCAACTACATGCGACTGCATTGCGGCAGTTGCTGTTGCTTTTGCTGTGACTCACTTGCCGGCAACGGTAATTGCCATTGCAACAGCAGCAGCAGCAGCAGCACTTGCAACAGCAGCAGCAACAGCAACAGCAGCAGCAGGCAAAGGCAAAGTCAGTTTTAGGTAAAAATTTCTAAAAATAACAATGCATAATTTACGTTTTGGCCAAGTCAAGCAATGTTACCAATGTAGCAGCTGGCAATGGGGCAAAATAACTGCCGCCTGGCAATATAATAAATAGAAAAGGATATGCGAATGCTGGCCAAAGGACGTTGTTTCTGTTGCTGCTGTTGTTGGTTTAGTTTTTCTTGTTGTTGCTGCTGTTGTCATTAGCCGTTGTGCAAATAATTTACTCTACCACATTCACTTCGATAACTAACCATTGTGATGTTGCTCCTGCTGCTGTCTCTAGCGGCCATTATAGCCATTGTCACACATACTGAATGCTGCTCAGAGCACGACGGGGTGAGGCATACTGAAACGACTCGTGTGTGTGTGTGCAACTGCTTCCACACACACACAAACACACTCTCGATCTCTCTTAGCGCGTGTGTGTGTGCTCCCTTATTGATTTCAATTAACATGCAACAGCATGTCTCTTTTGTGTATAAATATGCACACACTGAAACACACGCATGCACTGAGAGAACAAGTTTCATAAATGTGTTAAAAATATATTTTAGATTTACAGTAAGAAAGCTGTATTTTAGATAGATTTATATCGATTTTTGAAAATCAAATATTTTAAAGAAGTTACAAAATTAGACAAGCTTGCAAATGTCTGAAGCAGCCTTGGCTGGTAAAGATTGGAATAGGAGTGGATGTTGAATGGTTTTTGATTCGTTTAAAATGAGTGTTAGTTGAATTGTTTCAGTGTATTTACAAGCATAGATGGAGGCTGCCCGGTTGCACGCTCGTGCGGCATGCAACATTCAGTCGTTGTCGTCGCTGCTGGCATCGTCTGCTGCTGATGCTGCTGCTTTTCAATCTTTTCGTTGGCTAATGTTACACTTGTGCATCGTTACAGTTTTCCAGTATCGATGCCACTGCGTGTGTGTCTGTGTGTGTGTGGGCGTGTGTGGGGTGGAAGAGGTCACTGCTGCTGCTCTTCTTTCAATAATTATCAATTTGTGAGCACATTGGTGTGCGTTTGTGTGTGTGTGTGTGTGCATAGATTTGGTTCGTTTTGTTTATCTACTTGTATTTGGGTTTAAGGCATTTTGTTGATGCTATATGTTGGGCAAACAGTGCGTATGCGTGTTGCTTTGTGTTCTGTTGTGCGTTGTTGTTTTGTGTTGTGGTTGTTTGCTCTTACTGCTCACAGTAAATTGTGCATAAAAGTTGTGCCATAAATTGTGTGCCTAGTCTCTGACATTCTTGATACTGCTGACTCTAAGCTAGACAGCTGCAATCTCTGCAGCTTGTTCGACTGATTAAAATATTTGTTTTATGATGTCGTTACACACATTCATTCATCCAGCCAGGCAAATATGCCTACTTCTAATCGTGCAAATTGATTATTTTTGTATCGATAGCTCCACATTTTCAGAGTCATATATAAATATTTGCCAAACAGCTAACAAAGTGAAACTGATTTTAATTCAAAGCTTTGAAAATAAAATATGCAAACAGCGACACAGAAATCTGTCCAACTTAAAGCTACTTTCGATTGGATGTCATAGGGACCGATTTTGATTGCCTTGACAAAAGATTTCAGAAAATACTTTTCGAGGGAAATACTTTAATAAGCCATTAAAATAAAATCATTTTTGCTTGCAACAATTGTTACTCAGAAAAATTTCAACATTTTTCCTTTTCTAAATCTGTAGCACAATATATCGGCTTTTGCGAAGACATAAAGATGCCAACTTTTAAGTCTTACTAAATCCTATTTTAATTTAATTACAAAATATTATTTCTCTAGTAATTTAGTAAGAGTTGACTTGACTGCTTTTGAGAAGCTTTAAGTTAAGAGTTGCATCACTTACCTTAATTTCCCATTAAAAAATAAAATAGTTTTGTACATTTTTTTGTTTTCTTTATTTTTATCAAGCTTAATATATAAATTGGCAGCTATATATACATTGCATATACTTATGTGTGTATGTGCTTCGGCTGTGTTGTGTTTAAGAATTCTTTGACATTTGGTTAATAAGTTAAATTAAAGTTGAGTTTCCTTTCTCTGTTACCAACTACGACTTTTTGTGGCTCCAGCGAGTGCTAATGAAGCCAATTATGTATGTATAATAATAGGTATACATATATATATATATATATATATATTGTAGGTTTATATATTGTACAGGTTTAGCATGTGTGGTCTTCAGGATATTGTCGTGGTTACTAAATACTTCATCGTTGTTTAATTTGCTTTCATTATGTAAATTGTGGGTATTTGTTATTTGCAAGGCTTCTCTGTCTCTACTTTTGTTCAGTCTTTAAAGTCAACTGTTTAAGAATATATAGCTGTATATATATACATGTATTTGTGTGTGTGAGTATTTCTTAATATTCTTTGTGCATACTTAACGCTGTGTGGCAAGCCTTTTTCAACCCGCTGTTATGGCGGCTGTAACTGCTCCTTGCTTTTGGCATCTTTATCCTGGCTGGTGGCTGTTGGCTGTTGGCTGTTGGCTTCTTGCTCATTATGCCACAATTTCAGGATGGCTGCTGATATCCCAACTGCCTTGGCTTGTGTGTGTGCTTTATTTTATTTGTTTTATTTACTTATTTTTCTGTGGTATTTTGTTTTCTTTTCATTTTTTTGTATTGTTTAAAATCCCAATTTTTTTAAAGCTTTGAGGTCTACATCGCCATAGTAATCCTCGCTATAAACGAAATATTAAAAAATACATGCATAAATATAAATGTTGTGTTTTCATACGCTGCGTATACGTTATTTTGAAAAAGGCACACTGATTTTTGCTTTGGCTTTACGTTGATTTGTTTAATTAAATTCGGTTGTTTTTTTTTTTTTGTTTATTTTATTTTTGTTTATTTTTTTTTGTGTGTTTCTGCCTTGCTTGACACGTATTTGAGTTAGTGTTAGGAATGCAGGATGTGGATAACAAGACCAAGATATTAAGTAACAATCAGCAGAGAGAGAAATTTCTGTATTTTTTATAACTTATTTTTGCAGTCCCTGGTATGCTGTGATATTCTGATTGCTAGGTTTATGAATAGCTGTGTAAGGGCCATGGCGCCCTTTGTCTAATAAATCAACAAAGCTGTTTTTTATGATAACAATAATTAAAAAAATAATTTTGTTAAAAATAACAACAGTTTGTGAACAGATGACGAAAAGGCGACTTGTGCTGCTGCTGCTGCTGTTGCACAAGGATTTGCTCCAGAGCCCGCAGAATAGTTGAATGTTGAGGGCAAAGCAACAGGACATCAAGGATTAAAAGAAGATGCTAGCTTGTATCATGGCATCCCGCAATAACAACAATATCAACAGCTATAGCCACAGCCACACACACACAGAGAGATGCCGTAGAGAAACAGCAAATTGGCTTTAAAGCGCGCCAGGGCACATGGTCAAGGCGGGGAGAAGAGGACGAAGGCGCTGTCAAACAGAAGCAGGACATGTACACAGAACTTCATAGAAGATGCGCGATGCGGTCTGCTCGAGTCCAGCAAATGACAAAAAGCACAAAGCTATTAAATTAAATTAAATGGAATTGTTCAAAACCCTAGGACATGGCATTGTAAGCCACAAAATATGGACAGAAATTGTTTGCTTTCCTTCTTTTTTTTTATTCTATTTCTTTTTTATAATATTTATTTCTGCGTGCATTGTTTTTGCTGAAGATAAGGCGCTCTGTTAGAGCTGTATATATACATATATATATGTGATGTATAAGTATTATATATTTATGTGAGCTTAGCGTTAGTATTGGCAGGCAGTTAGTTTAATGTGCTTGCTGTGCGTTTATGAGATCATTAAAATTAATTAGAGTCAAAACGTTAAAAGGATTTTCACAGACAGATAAACAGCGTGGTTATTATCCATCAACAGCAGTAGCAGTAGTGGCAGCAGCAGAAGCCACAGAAGTCCTGCTGTCTGCAAGGACATGGCTATATTTTTGTATCTTCCTTTCGCTATTTTCATTTGCTGTGCTTTGCGACTTGTGTGGCAAGCGGTTTGTCTAACTTTGCTTAATCATTTATGTTTATAAAACACTTTTATGTCCGACCCTCCATCTTGCACAACATTCAGGAGTCTCGCTGCCTCAGTCTATCCCCTCGGCTCAAAACTGCTGCTGATAATGGGGCAAAGTACTCGCTACCAGTGCAGATGTGCTGCAAAACACTTTTAATTGGAGATTGCCCACAGCTACAATAAAAGTGAAAAAAATCACCACAACAATAGCTAAGTTAAAACCACGTTCAGCAGGTAAAAGCAAAATATGATAACAAGACTTGGTAGTCTTTGTTGTTGTCCTTGCAAGGATTTGTGTTTCATCTCACTCTCTCCGTCTCTCTCTATCTCTGCTGCATTTACCGCATTTTTAAGTAGACCAAGCAACAAACGGGGCCAAGAACGAATTATGTGCATTTCGGCCACTTTCTACAAATTTATCCGAAAATGTTGCAGTCCTTTTGCGTACGCTTTCAACTAACCATCACGCCAGTAAGCCAAGCTTTCTCCTACATACACACACACACACACACACACACACACACACCAAATGTCCTTTTTGCCGCTTAGGCAACTTTGTGTAATGCCTGCGCCTTGAGTTCTGTAGAGTTTTATAATTTTTATTTAATTAGTTTTAAAACTCTTTCAAAAATGTGGCAAGTGTTCGTGTGAATGTGTGTGTATGTGTTTGTGTGTATAGTTGTGCACACAAAACACACACACACACACATGCACATAACAAAGATTCAACGGCAAGCAGGGAATAGTAAAGTTTTGCCAGCTTTTATGATTTAGGTGAATGAGGAGAGCAGCCTTCCCGTTTCCCTACTCAGCCCTGTTGTCTGGTAGTTGGCGCTTTTATCGAGGTACCACTGCCCACGTGCTGGTGTGGTGTGGTTGTGTGCGTGTTTGGTTCTGCCTGCAATTGTGTTGATAATTTGAAAATTCATTTAAAGTTTTTGTATCGCGTTTTTGTTTATAGAATCTAATGAATAATTAACAAAGTTCTTGTGCATTTCAAAAGATGTCAACGACGCTAACTCTGCAGTCGCAGTCAACGCTGCCGTCGACAGTATTGCCAAAGTCTTAGCTGGGCCTGGCCGAAAAGGCTGCCAACTTTTCATTTGCGACAAATATGGCTGGCGTCGCAAAGTTTTCTGTTAACTTATTATTTACAGACTCTACGACTTTACGACAGCAAAGTCTGACAACAGAAATAGCGCAAAAACACATGCCCCCCCCCCCACCTACTCCCTCAACGCACTCAGATATTCCCACATAGACATATTCTCCTCATCCCCCAAAAATTGTCAATAATTTACGACTGTTTATGAGTCTCACCAAAAAAAAATGTTTGACTTGTAGTTGCTCAAATGGAGCTTTAAATTGTGAAACTGGGCCAAAAACTTGTGCATAGGTGCTGATTGCTTTTACTTTCAGGATCTTTAGAATACTGGGTTCAAATTTTATTGCAGAAAGTTCGAAAACGATTTACAAATATTTGTGTTAACAGAAAAATTATAGGCTGGAAGGCAGATTGATGGAAAATACATGGATGAATGTGACATTTCAAGTTCCCCAGGTTTTAACTTTTATTTAAATAATAAAATAAAATGCCAACAAAATATAGAGCATGCTGAAAAAATAATATATAATCAGCCTCAAAATCACTTTTTTTTTAGCAAAATATCTTATCAAAAACAACCTATTGGAATGTCTGTTTAATTCGATATTGTATTGGAAACATAAATTTTCTGGAAATGTGTGTCTTTATAATTGTGCTTCCCACGTTTTTTCAACCTATCAATAGATGATAAAAATAACTATTTGTTTTTCTTTTTAAGTTTTTTTGTGTATATTTTTTGTTTTTTTTTTTTATGTATAAAATAAAATTATAAGCTTATAAACAAAGATCACTTAAATGTACAAATCTCTCAATTTTACTCATAATTATGAAAGATTTTTCTCTCCTCGATGTTGGTTGTTTTGATTACATATGCTTAAGAATTTTGGAATTTGGAAGACAGACATATGTATCAACAATTTGACTCATGGATGGCATAAAATAGAAACGACAGGAAAGTGTACGAAAATTGTTGAGCATTGAACTGATAATGATATAGCATGGAAGAAAGTAGATCGATTTTGGAAAGCGGGTTGAGTATTTTCAATTGTTAGGTGACTTTGTGATGCGAGAGTGGGAAAGTTTGGGGCCAAGTTGGGAATTGAGTTGATATTGTTGTTGTAGTTGTTGTTTCTTGTTTTTAATTTTTACTGTTATAGTATTGTTGCTGTTGTTTTTTTTCTTTTCTTTTTTGTTTTTAGTTATTGTTGTTATGTTTATGAGGTGGCAGCTTTGGTTTTGGGCGCTTTCTTGCGACCTTCAGTGTTCAATCCAGCTAGAAGCTCGCTTTTGCGGATGCTCTTCAGATCCAGATCACCATAGTAGTCTTCGCTGCAATTGTAAAGGGACGAGGTAAAGACATATGTGAGAATAGGCCAAGAGATATGTGGTATGTATGTTTTAGTGTGTGTGTGTTGCATGAATAGATTGGAGTGAAAAAAAAAAATTAATAATCAGGTGCTAACGACTAAGGCAAGTGTTTGTTGTGTCGGTTTCACTGATGTTGTCTGTGGTGTCTGGTGGTGCAAGCGTGGTGGCAAAAATAAAACTCAAAACTCAATCATAGGCGAAACAAGCAAATCAAGCAAAACCAGGTGCCGAATATAGTGTATACGCATATATTCTCGTTTTATTTATATATATACATATATATATTTGTGCAGTTAACTTACCAGCCGGGAACATCCTCGGGATCCTCGCAGTTGCCAGTGCCATCGCTGTCGCCAATCTTGAATACAGTGCCAATGGGGCAGCCATATTCACGTGCAACACCCTCCAAGCAGATATAGTACTTGCGGCAATCCTCGGGATGTGCGTGACGCGAGAAGGATCCAGCATTAGCCAGCTCACCAGCAGCTGGGCACGCGAAGCCATTAGCAACCTCTGCAAGGAATGGACTTAATTAGCTGAGCTCTAATCTTGGTTTTTTCTGTGGCTTTCCTACCTTCGTTCTTGCACTCGGGCACCTGATCGGCCCACATGCAGACGCGGGCGTCGCGATCGTAGGCCAATCCGGGAGAGCACTGATATCTGGATGGTTCACCGTTCCAGCAGTTCCAGAACACATCGCATTTGTTCTCATCGGGGAAGATGCCATACAAACGCGTGCAATGTGGCGTGGTAATTGGGGGTTCTATGAAGAGATAAAATCATTATTAGAATGTCTTCAATTTGTTTGAACTTGGTTTCTATTTACAACAATTCCAAAGTTCAAATTAAATTATAATCAAATTTAGCATATTCAAAGAATAATTTTTATTTATTTAAACTAAACTTTAATTATTTTGTACTGATTATTCTCAATAGTTTGTGAAAATATTTGTGCGAGGAGTTCAAAATTATTTTTTCCAATTTATGTATTAGTTTTAATCAATAAATAATAAATATGTGTGAGTGGATTGCTCAAATTCATATTTTATTATTAAAATTAATAAATTTCTGTCAGTATTTATTCAAAAATGTTTAAAATTTCATACCACTTAAATGCAAAAATATATTTAGAAAGGAAATTTAGGCAATGACTTTTTACAACTTGCTTATAAATTTGCGTATGTTTGGGACTCACCCAGCTCAGTGCGCTCGCCACACTCCACATTGTGCAAATAATCACAGTTCTCCGTTAGGAATTTGGAGTCGTTGGCATCGAAGGCGAGACCATTGCCGCAGGTCTTCAGTTCGGAGACGCCATTGTCGCACTTCCAGTATTTATCGCAGGACGTATCGTGTGGATAGAAACCAAAATCATCGGGGCATTTGAAGCTCTGTTGGGCCACAGCTGTAATTAAATGCAAGAGAAAAGAGGAGGGCGTTAATTAGTCATATGTGTAAATTCAAATAGGATGCGTGCAGTTCAAACTAATTGAAATCAATTTGTTGCATTATTTATGGGACAGCTAAAAATGTAAATAGCCCCAAAGTGCCCCCATGTTCAAACAATTGCCAATGCAAATGGGCGGGTAAAATGCTATACATGCGTGTATGTATATTAAATGCCAACATATGTATATACACACAATCTCGTACAGTTCAATACGGTTGTGATGTGCCCAACAATTTGTCATCTTGCGCAAAAGACATTCACTTTAAAAAGTCGTCTCAGACGATGTCTGCCAATAAATCTTCTGCTGGCAACTTTCAACAGACAGCTCTAGAGAGACTCGAGATCCACAACATACACTCGTTGGTAGTGCGTTGACAGCTCAGGGCCAACTGCATTTACTTTTTGCGCATGTTTTTGTTGCTGTTTGTTGTGTCTGTATTTTTTTGTATTATTTTTTTCTTTTTTTTTTTTTTGGCGATGAAATTACAGTGTCACCGCCAACGAAATCGACATCCATACCGTTGCCCGAGCCCTGCGGCAGAGTTGAAGCACCTGAAACGCGCCACCAAGGACTTATCAACGATGCCTCTCGCCTGCCCCTCCTTCTGTTGCTCTGTTGCATGTTTGGAGTTTAGTGAAACCGCAATGCGTAACGAACTAAAATTGCATTTACACACCCTAACTAATGCGGTATTTTTAGCCGGCTGCGCAATGCATTTGATTTAATTTCGTTTAATTTTGTTTCATTGCTAAATTTAAAATAAATGGGCAACAGCCGCCAACAAATATTTATTCACGTTACATGCAAATATCAACCAACAAAGCAAAAATGAATCAAATACAAAATCGGCTCGCGTATATCCAGTAACTATCCTCCAATTGCATTGCGCCGCGTGATAATCTAATTGCAAAGCCGCAAAAGTGCGGTCAAACTTCAAATGCTCAATCAGAAGTGCAACTGCCACACCTACCCCACTTGCCACGCCCTATTCTCAGTCTGCTGTTAAGCGCATCAAACGTCACCACACCAATGTTAAAAACAAAAAACCAAATTTATTAAAATCAAAAAAAAAAAAATGAAAATTGCCTGCCTAAAGCGCCTCTGGATAAACCAAACAACATGCAATTTTCATGTTGTGCAAACTAATCAAATATAAAATTTTATATAAACTTGCCAATTTGTGTTGTGCACAGCAGAAATCAAAATCGTTGGCTATTATAAAATTATTTGCTGAATTTAATTAAAAGTTTTTTTTTCCCCATTTCATTCTGCACTGGTGTAAACAATCTGATCAACTAAATAAATTCCACACACACACACACACACGCACACACATTCATAAACAAGCATTTTATTAACATTTTTGGGTTCATATTTGCTATGGAAAATGTTGTGGTCAATGGGTCAGTTGGGAGCTGTTTTCTATTCACCAGTGTTTTCTGTAGTAATGTTAATTATACAGATATTATGATTCGGCTGCAATCAGCATTTTTTTTTTTTTGGTTTAGCTGAACTTGCCAAAGAATTTTGGAAAGCCAAATTTAAGCTCTTTATTGGAATTGGATTTAAAATTCGAACATTTTCTAAATGCATTTTTGGCTGCATTTTTGACAGAAATTTTTTTAATTATTTTTTTATTACAATTAAAATTAATTTTTTGTAATCAACGCAATTTGTTTGGCTAAATTTCTGGTTTTATTTGGGATGGCTGCGAACCTCAGGTGTGCCGCCTGCAAAGGAACATTTCAAACAGGCACTCGTATGTGTGCAGCATGCAAGCACTTAGCAGCTGAGCACACACATACACACAAATGTGCACACAACATTTAACAACTAACAAACAAAACCAAACTCACCGTGCCAACAGTTATAATAATTTAGTTTTGTTGTTGCCACAACCGAAGCAGTTTACAAAAAGCGCAATCCAACACAAGAGTACAGCAACCATTCAACGACCCCCTACCAACGCAGCCTCCTTCTAAGGCAAACAGGCCATTGAAAGGGCTTTGGGTATATGGGCATGCCTGTGTATTGCCTGTGGCTGCAACAGTGGCAGCCACATCAGCAGACCGCAACACTAATACGCTTACATTTGTGTGTATGTACACAGCAAGGTGCATGCCCACACTGATGATTGCATTGAGATATGTGTGTGTGTGTGTGTGTGTGCGTTTGTTTCTGTGTATGTGTGTGTGTATATTTGTCGCGAAGCGTAAATACCACATGTTAACTAAACAATTACCTTTGAGCAGCTGCTTTTTGCTGCTGCCCCAAGCGGCGTATACGCAATAAATTGTGGCACTAAGAGAAGCGTCTGGCTCGGGCTATAATGAAAGCTTACTGGACAGCGAGTAAATAAATAAAAACCATAGAACTCAAACCATAATACAGACTCATTTCAGATTGAGAGATATTTATTTGACTGCAATATTTATATTCTATGTGGGCTAATAGACTTTTCGCTTATACTGCAACCAGTTCTATTATGGATGTATATGAAACCCCTCTCGATTTGTGGCTGACGTGCACATTAGAATTGGAATGTGATTAGTTGGAATTAATGGTTTCCTTGGCATTTCCTTGAATCGATTTAAAAATAACTATCGTCCGAAACTGATGTCATAAGTAGAATATATAAACTGCTAATTGAAATGAAATATTCTAGAAGCTGGCCCGCTAAATGAAAACGAAAGCAAAAGATAGATTCTAGGTTGCCCAAACCGGTTAAGCGAGCACATTAAACATTGGCTTGTTCTTACTGGCCCACTCGGTTCTAGGCTAAGATCGGACGTCTTTTGATTCCGGCCGGCGCGCCTTGCATTTTTGTAAACAAGTGTTAGTCACGCCTCAGCTGGCCAATTGGCCAATCTCACAAATTAGCGGCTATAGTTAAGCTGATTGTCGCATGTTGCATGTTGTTTAATTTGCTGTTTACAATAATTGTTTTATCTATCAATTTTGAGCGGTTAATTATGTTGGTTTTTTTCCATCTGTTTCTGTATTTAAATAATAAATTTTTATTGACATTTTAACAGTAAAACCGCCAATTGTAATGGTCTGTCGGTTGAATGCGTTTTATTTCAGCCGCTGGCTCAGTTGCTGTTGTTGTAGTTGTAGTTGTTGCTGTTTATATCTACTGCTGTTCATCCGGTCGTCCATTAACATAATCATTTAATTAACCAAAACTGTACACACACACATACATTATAAGCTTGATAAGGCGACTCATAATGCAGAAATTATTATTGAAATCGGAGGAAAAATGAAATTGATTTAATTTATGTTTCACCTAAATGACAGACATTGTCAAGATGCAAATAATACAAATAAATGAATAATTTAAATTGAATAATGTACACATTTACAATTTGCAACTACATTATTTATTCACAACAATGCCAAATGATATGTGATATGCACATGGCAGAGCATCATTACAGCCCCAAGGCAATTAATTCCCAAACGCAATCAAACAATCAGGGCGTCATTTATTTAAATATAAGTGCACACTATATATCAGATCATACTTACTGCATGCATGATAAACTCTAGCTAAGGTGAAAGGCAATATGATATTAACTCAAAGGCTAAGCTTGCACATTTGTTTATACAATATTTTAATCTTATATGTATATAAGATATATTGAACTTGAATCAGATGAATTTAAAAAAAATATACTTTGAAAACAAACTGAATATCAATATGTTAATATTACTTTTTTCAGGTATACTAAAACGTCGCCATAACTTGCATAAGATTGCCCATAGATTATCCGCTAAATTAACTGGCTTTGATCAAATTTAAATTCAAACTATCAAACTACAAAACTAATTTCCCAAGGTCGCTCTGATTAGAATAGATGATCAAATGAATTCTGTTGACTTTATGTATTGTCGTCGAGATTGCCTCATTGAGTTTCTATATATATATGTCCAAATTTGGCAAATTTGTTCTGCCTCTATCTGGCTTTCAGTTGGGATTTAACTTCAAATCCCAACCTAACTCAACATTTTGATCGTTGGCGAACTGTGGTTGAGCACAGCACTCTTAAGCCATTCATCAATGCTTGTCATCTATGACATTCCTTTCTAAATGCATATCGCAACTTTACGGGCTACGTGTCCTGCAAATATCATGACAAATAATGACAAATTTGCATTTCAAGTCATGCAGCCTGCACTACAGTGACTCATAAATAAATGAATATCAAGTGAGAGAGTGCGGGAGCATTGAACTCGGAGCTGGCTAGAATTGTGTAAACATACACACCCACTCCAAAAGGCAACAAATTCCAGTGAAAAACACTTGAAGAACCCTGTCCTGTGAGTATACTTATATATATATATATATGCTATATATAGCATATGGTAGGTATCTTGTGGATGGGCACTGTATTTCAGCTCATAATCGTTAGCCGCAAGAGCTGCAATCAGAGTTTCAGTTTTTCTAGCACTGCCTTTAGACTCTAGACACAATAGGTGTTTTGTGGCACTTGTAACTATCTATCATTTGGGTTTGTGGCAAATTTGTATGTTGTATTCGTTGCTGCTGTCTTTGTTGTTACTGTTGTCTGGGCTGTGCTGCTAGAGCGGCAAGACATTGCCAGCCATATAAATCAAGAAAATTGCTGACATTTAAGCACGTTTCATTTCATTTCGTTTCGTTTACACAGCAACAACAACGACAACAACAACAA
This sequence comes from Drosophila paracracens, assembly GCA_035044025.1. NCBI lineage: Eukaryota > Metazoa > Arthropoda > Insecta > Diptera > Drosophilidae > Drosophila > Drosophila paracracens. The sequence continues at coordinate 2,813,580 of JAWNMN010000435.1, read as the reverse complement.
CAACAACAGCTCTTTTAGCAGCATTTCCGCTAAATGTTGCTGCCTGCTGACAGTCTTGTGGCTTGTTCTCTTACCCAAAAAAATAGTTTTTGCATATAGGTAGACCCCGTTGTAGCGCCATAATGATATTTAAATATTTACCTACATTGCTGTCGGCATGCAACAACGTATGTGGGTTAATCTGTGTTTGAATTGTTTGCCTATTGTTTGTTGTTCGTTTGCTGTTGCTGTTGTTCTTGTTGTTCCTGTTGTTGTTGTTGAGGGATTGGCGCGTGGCTTGTGCGTCATCTATGTCATCGTAAGCTCAATAGTTTCTAACGCGTCATATCGAGCAATAAATCCGCTTCAGCCGCCTTGCCTTACTTACAGATATCTATATGTATATATATATATAGAAATATATATTTTTTCAAATTTACCGCATCGACGACAGCCTGAGCTGAGGCTTTAAATTGCTACTGCCACCAAAAATGTGGCATGCAAATTGACTTTCGAGTAGCGTCAGCGCATTTAAGAGTTGTATATATCTGTGGCTGTTGTCGTTTTTCCTTTGAAAGCCCCCCGCAACACTTGTTTGGCCCCATAAATCAGCGCAGATACAAACAGCTAATATGTGTGTGTGTGTGTCGGCCCCTAATGCAGCGCAATATATGTATATGTGTGTACTTGTGTGTGTTGGCCATTTCATTTGATTTTGTTGCCACAAAATAAAAACTTTTCAAGCGTGACTTGCTGCTTGTTGTTGCTGCTGCGATGTGGCAATACCAAAATGGCAACATATACATACATATATTGTTTGTATTTGTTACGCTTTTTGCTGCTGCTGATACTAAACCGCAGCAGCAGCAGCAGCAGCAGCCAGTGCAGAAAAAAATGTATATTTGAAAGAAGCACCAAGGAGGAAAAAAAAAAAAAATACGTCGCGCAACCGAATGCGGAAATTTATTGTGTTTTTCGTTGGTTTTTCGGAAATGTTTTGAACGCTTAAATTGTTTATCGCGGTGATTAGCATGCTTGTGGCAACATTTTAGGCCAAGTGTTTGCTTATTTGCCCATTCAAGCCATGTGAGCCACTCTTGTTGCATCATTTTTAAATGAGCAACAACAACACGGCAGCAGCAACAACAACAACGACAACAGCCAACTTGAACTTGACAATGCGCTTGTTGCATTAGTTGTTTCGGCTTGATTAAATTTTGTTGCTGTTGTTAAGTTTAATAACTCTGCAAAATTGTTACCAATTACAAAATAAAACAGCTCAAATTGCGTGGAAAAAATGCATAGCACGCAATTAGCTATGCGCTTTACATATTTTGTTTTGCTGCTCTTGCTTTCAGTATTTTTTTGCGTTGCTGAGTTGAATAACCAAAAAAAATAGCGTCAACAGCAATTTATCGACGTAAACACCACTTTGATGGCCCAGATGGAACAAGTTTTTATTCATTTGTTAATGGGTTTGTTTTGGGGCGTGGCGGGGTAATGGGGGAACTTGCGGCGTAGTTAAAATGCTTGGTGTTTAAAACACGCAGTTTGTTTTTCAATTGAAAAGGCATTTCAATGTCAATGTCATGCAAATGTGGCTAACCGAAGAATTGGCCAGGCTACGACTAAGTCTATAGATCATTAAAAATGATCATTGATGTTGTTGTTGTTGCTGTTGTTATTGCTGTTGTTGTTGTTGTTGTTGCTGCTGTTGCTGCTGTTGCTGTTACTGATGATGATGCAAGCATCGGCAGCCAAGCCGAACCGAACAACGTCTGTTGTAACTTCTTTTGCACTTTTAAAGGCGTCGCCCCGATGAGGTAATGAAATCGAAGCAAAAATCAATAGATACAGATACACGGCAATAGATACGGCTAAGCGAATGCTGGTGTAGAGGAAACAAAAACAACAAAAAAAAAGAAGAAAAATGCAAGTAAACGTGTCGGGTTGCTGCAACATGGGTCGCTGGCTCGATTACGCCTATGGTTGGTTTGCATTTGGATTTTTGCCTTCGTATTTTCTGTTCATTTATTTTCCGCCTTCTATTTGTGAAGTTGGTAAAAGTGGGGCAAGCGCTCGAGCGATAGTTGATCATATAGAGTTGATCACTTGTTGCACAAGCAGCAGCAACAGCAGTAGCAGCAGCAGCAGCAGCTTGCTTAAAATGTTATAACACACTTTGATTTTTGAAAACACTTTTTTTTTTGTTTTGGAAACACTGGCGTTGCTCAAGTGTCCTTCAGCAAGTTGCACGCTCGCTGATTACGCAAGCGTTTTTGCTCCTGAAGAGTTTTCTTTTCTTTCTCCCTCTGACTCGACTTCTTTGTTTAATTTTATTTTATTTTTTTTGGTAACATCATATAACTATCAAGTAATACATACCGGCTCCAAATAATGCCACAAATACAACTAAAAATTTCTTCATTGTGTGGTTGTTTTTTTTTTTTGTTTGTTTGTTGTTGTTTGGTAATAACGTTAATAGCCGTTTGTTGACGTTGTTGTCGTTGTTGTTGCTCGACGAAACGTAACACGAATCTCAGATTGAGCAAAAAGGGGGAGAAACACTTTTGAAACCAAAAACTTGACAAGCGCACACCACTTGGACCGACGAGACTTGAAACTGTGTGTGGCTGTGGCTGGTGCGGGAGCTTTTTATACCGCTGCGCATGCGCGCCAGTAGCGAATAATCCAGACGAACGTTGGCGTCAACTGCGCAGCGGGCGTCGATGCCAGCGCTGACAACTGTTTCGGCTACAGAGACAGCGACAGCGACCCGTTCGTTCACATGCAACGGTACCAAGCGCAGCCCAGGCTCATAGCAGTCAGCTTTGGTGTTACTTACACTCGTCCTCACTCTTTCGCACACGCTGACCACAGCCATCTCTCTTCCTTTCGTTAGCGCGTTGTCTCTCTCGCTCTCGCTCTTACACTCTATCTCTTGTGCTGTGTAATTGTAATTGTAAACGTCGCGTCGCGTTAACTGTAGTTGCCTGTTTTGTATGCACGCCGGCGCAGCGACGTCGACAGCGCAGTCAGAGTCGTTGCTGGCAGCGCACAACCTAAGCATTGTTTTTTTTTATTTGTATGGGTTTTTTTGTTTGTTTTTTTTTTGTTTTTTGAATGCCCCCAAAGCCATTCGTCAATTGATCTGCGGCGTTACGTTTTTTGCATTTTGAGGCGGGGGTTGCAAATGGAATTTCTGCCTGAAAGTTCAGCAAGCTTGTGTGTGTGTGTGTGTGTGTGTGGGCAACAAACATCAATTTAGCTTGTAGCTAATTATGACTTGGAATATTTTGTTGCACGGGTGCCGGCCTGAGGGCACGGCTTCTATTACCTACCCAAAAAAGCAGCAAATATTTTATAGTTGAACTTCACCTTATTGGCTGAGCCACTGTATTTAGTGGGTGTATATGTGTGTGCCTGTGTGTGTGTGTGTGTGTGTGTGTGTGTGTGTTCGCCTTTCTGTCTTGCGGCTGAGTCATGCGCCTGGCATTTCTTGCAGACCGTAGCTTGAAGCGCATTGCGCATACGCCACGTTGTCTGTATGGAATCAGTCGCATACCCTTGATGATAAGCATATTCATTTTGTCGTGACGCGTATAAGGCAATATATATATGTATGTTTATGGTCAATAATGACTTATATAACTCACTGTTATATAAGTCATATCTCTACAAATTCTCGATCACGCTCAATAGTGGATTATTAATTTTATGCAAACATGTGTCTTAGTTTTAAAGCTGCCTCAATTTAATTTTAAGTATGTATATTTTTATTTCAACGAATTTAACATATATATGTCGGCCTGATCGGACCAGTTGAGCTGACATATAAAAAGCTTGTTTGCTTACCAAAATAATTTAATCAAACTTATCTGTGTTATTATGCTCCTCAAATGTTGCCTTATAAATATTCATATTTCTCACGAATTTTTAAAATCAATAGTTAAATTTGCATATGATCAAATAGAGTGCATTAGCAAGTGAATGCATTAGTCAGTAGGGTATATAATCTTCCAGATAACAAGCATTATTCATGATTTCTCACTATTTGTTTCAATTGGTGCACTTAAAGTAAATCAAAGCAATTAATGTGATTTCTTAATGTAAAACCAATTTGATGGCCAACTGGTGGCCGGCAATTGAAATGCTGCTGCACTCGCCACATAAACAAATACGCACTAAAAAAAAAAATAAATTGAAATAAAATAAAAACAGGCCGTTAACTGTCGATGCGTGCAAGTAAGTAAAAGGTAGGCCAGCCAGTTGCATTTTGTGTTGCAGTTGCAGTAGCAGCAGCAGCAGTTGCCATTTTGCAGGCGGCGACTATTAAATCTGACCCAGCGCGGCGGTCAACGGCGGTCCACTCGACGACGCCGCCAACAACAATAACAACAACATTGTTGTATGTGTGTGCAATTAAATGCAAGAAATGTGATTCAAGGTTTCGGAATGCAGGAAGAATATGAAATTACAGACAGAGACAACAAGAGGGGCAACTGCTGCGGCTACTGCTGCTGTTGGCCAGAACAATTACAACTGCCATCGAGCTCAGACTCGTCGAGAGTTGTGTGTTATTGAAGTGGTCTCTAGAAAACCTGGCGGCTGGCTGCCCACAGTGCCAGACAGACAGCGAACCAGTTTTAGAAGTGGCAAAAAAAAAAATGAAAATACAAAAAACAAAAAACGATTGCAAAAATAAACACAAACTAACCTACCTTGTCAGTTATGCTTTCGCTTTCAATAGCTGCTGCTGCTGCTGCTGCTGCAGTTAGTTGCAATATGCATTGTCGACTAGTTAAATATGCACATTCATTTACACACAGAGCATAAATAAAAGGCCACCACGGCTTATAGCCTTTTTATTTAGCAGCAGCAACAGCAACAAATATTTTGTCGTGCTGCTCAGGAGCCTAAAAGTCAATAGTTTTTATTTTCTGTTTCTTTTTTCAATTCGATTTTTAGGGTTTGTTTGGCTAGGCCCCCCCAAAAAAAAGGCAACCAAAACTTGTTTGCCATGCAGCTGTCGGACAACTGTGTTGGGTTTCTTATAGATTTTTATACCCTGTAGTAGGTAGTTGTGCAAAAGTAGAAGGCAAAAAGGCAGCGTTCAGAGTGGGTATGAAAATCACAGAAGTTATTTGAGAGAACTGCTTATTAGAACTGAATACAGGGTATCTGCAAGTCGTTCACTCGTGGGCAGTGCACTCTTACTAGTTTCTGCCTGGCATTTTGGGGAGTGTGCTGCCGAGGGCGTGTTATGTTTTGGCAACGAGTTCCAATCCAAAAAAAAAATTAAAAATTGAATGCCAAATTTGTGCCAGAGCGCCAGCGTTCGCAAATTCTTTCGGCCAGCTCAGCTTCGATGCCTTTGCTGGCCTGCAGACTAAACGATTGGCCAACGCGAAGTTAGCTCGCAGTAATTTGTAGACAAGAAATTGAAAAGTATTTGAAAAATGCATAAATTGCATCAGCCTTTGTAGTGGTTTTTAATTGTTGACTTTAGTCGGTTAACTTTTGTGGGTGGGTGTGGCATTAGCGTTAGAGTCAATTTAAACGCCACGTTGACGGCGCATGTGCAACGCGGAAGAAAAGTTGCCCGCTGCTGTTGGCCTGGCCTACTCAGTCTGCCCCTAGAGCACCCCCCTTCCCCCCAATCGCATGCCATTTGTATGCTATCTGATTCGTCGCAGCACCGAAGCATTTCATACCATTAGTGTAACTCTTGAGTGTGTGTATCTGTGCCTGTGTCTGTGTGTGTGTGTCTGTGTGTATTTGTATGTGTGTTCAATTAAGCCGCTGAATTGGCCGGTAGTTGTGGCCTGTCACTGTTTTTGGCTGTGCAACGTTCTTAACTCTCGTATTTAGCAAGTGCATTTCGAAACGGTAATTTGTCGTTAACTGTAGCTGCGGCAAGTTCGTGAGTGGAATCTCTCGTTTTTTGTCATTCACCTGAGACACAAGCGAAAACCCGTTAGAGTGGGTTTCTTTTTATCATTTTTCGTATTGCATTCGACGTGCGACGCACGCATTGAAAGTGTTAGTCGGTGTAGAGTAGACGACTAATTCTGGCCTAGTTCTGGAATATTGGAACCTGTCTAAGCGGGCGGCTAATTGGCCTGGCTAAGGTCAGGCATTGACATCTCGTTAATAACTGAACAAATTAAGGTTGAATGCAAATAATTTTTAATTAAACAACGACCTCGCTAGTGTTGAGCTATCGTTAAAACAAATAAACTAGGGCTTGCTTTAGCCCAAGGCCAATACCCAGTGATATAAATAGCCGAGCCTAGCTTAGTTAGCTCACTTGTGAATGTTGATTATAAATATTTGTAATCCAAACAATAAGAATTTTTTAGAAATACTTGTTGATCAAACATTGTTTGTTTTAGGCAATATGAAAACTATATTTATTGGAAGCATTCAAAATGTATGATTATATTAATGATACTTATTTTGTTTAACAGACCAGAACAAATCACTAACAGAAAACCATCTTAATATGATCTATAACAATTATAACGAATATTTTATTATTGTATTTTTGAACTAACGACCTCGGATGGCCTCAGCTCTCATAATGCTTAACAAATGGTTTCTAAATCCCTTTCATACATGGATAGTTTGGGTCAAAAACAAATTCTAATAAAGGCCACTGATTAAAATCTTTCGCAACATCCGAAAAAGCGCTTTATAATCATTCAAAGTATTCTGATTTTGTAAATAACAATAATTTTAATTTTATGCCGTCGTGCCTGCCAATTAGTAAACATGAAAATAAAAGTTAACAAGATTTCCGGTGAATAATTTCAATTATTAACATCTGACGAAAGGTACTTATTTTACTTTATTGGTTTGGCTTCATATGATGAATCTTGATATAGCATGGTAAGCCTTGGTTTTATTTCTGACATTTGAGGTCATACAAAATCATAAACATGTTGTGAAACACTGTGACGTACGGCTTACACTTTACCTGATCAGAACTATCGGAAATTATAAAGATTGATTTTGATTTGCAGAAACCTTGAAACTTTCCCTACCATAAAAATGTTTCCATATATGCAATAAAAATTTGCTTAATTGCATTTACTGTTAGATCGCTCTCAAATTGCCTTATATTACGACAATAATATTTATAACAATTTACATAAGTTGGTTACGTTGTTTAGCGGTCAGTCCCTTAAGGCGTTTAGAGCCCGATCGTAAAACCTTTTGGAGTGATAGAAAAGTGCAGCTGGAACTGCAACATTTTAGTGCTTTAGTCGAACGTAACGGCGGCATGATTTCTATATGTTGTACAATGGTTATATTTCTCTCATTTCTCATTTCACAGTTCACAGTTTTTCCATTTATTAACTAATTTCGGATTTACGTAATCCCCAAAGCGCACAGGCCCCAACGACGGTATTTACACGCAACCAAACAACAGTCGAGGTCAATGATCAGTGAAATTTACTTTCAAAATTATCTGCTTTTCAGCTTTTCTGTTGACTGAAAAGCGCTCGGCGATTGGGCGATTGAGCGATCGGGCAATCGGCTCGGCAGCGGAAACCTAAACGTTTGTTAGATCAATTTGTAGGTAATATCGAAAACAAGACCAACCACAAATAAAAATACAAAAAAAGAAGAAAAGAAAACGGAAAACAAAGAGCTTTTGTAATGTGGCCTGAGCTTATGGGACAATGTGTAATAATGGCCAAATAGGGCACAGCCAACGCCCCAGCTCTTGTCATAACCAAAGTCGAGACTCATTGTAATTAACATCATGAACATCATCATCATTACCATCATCAGTCCACACCTACACATAGATACTTAAGTTAATATATGTATGTTTTGTATGAAGTATGTTTGGTGGCCATTAGCCGGGCCCAGACCCAAGCCCGCTCCGACAATGGGGCGCTGCATTTTACCACACTTGAAATCGCATTACAATGAATACATCTGCATAATTAATTTCCACTAACGAAGATGTTGGAGTTAATGAGTGTTGTGCTTTGTTGTTTTGCACCAAAAAAGAAAAAAAATTATAAATAAAATAAATTGAAGGCAACAAACACGCGCAGGTTGTTGACTTCATATTTTGGGCCCACTTTCGGATTCGGTTTCCATTGTCTATGCAATTGGCCGCAGCTGTCACATTGGGGTGGCGCCACAATAAAATACACTTGCCACACCCACACACACACAGATGGATTTTTAATTATGGTCATTTCGGGCACTTGAAATTTTGCGCAAAACTAATCGGCCAGCTATCCAATTTGATTAAAATCGCACAGCTTGCTCAATGGGCTGATGTATTTTTAATTATAATTATATAATTACTTACGATTTGCCTTGTCAATTTGTGTCAGAAATCTAAATTCTTAGGGATCGCCTCCCATTTATTATCCGGCGGAGTTTTTGGGCCTAGTCACAAAATGAGCCAAGGTCGCTTTTGTATTGTTATCAACGGCTTAAACATGCACGGATCGAACTTGAATTAAAACTGAATCGATTTCAGCTCATTTCTCATTGTATTTTTCTTTTCGATTATTTTTCCCCTTTTTTTTCTTCTTTTTGCTGTGCACGCCCTTTTGCCAAAAACTAGGTTATAACCTTGAAATCAGCCACAAAAGAAACGTTGAAAATCTCAACCTTATCAATAAATTCATGGCGCTGCGACACAAAGCCCGGGAATCGCATCAAATTAAATAAAAATCGATGTATTCAAATCAATGCTAAGCTCTATTAATATGCTAAGCAGTCGAACTAGCCAGTTTGCCGGTTTCACAATCAGAAATATGCCAACAGGTCGGGCCAACAGCTGTGGCCAGCTGAGAGAGCCCAGTTGGTTGGCTGCATTCAAAATTGCCAAAGGTCAGGCTAAGACAGCATAACGGTGCAGCAAGCGCTTCCCCAGACAGTGTCCCACTCTGTGGCTGTGTCATCATCATCATCATCATCATCGTAATGACAATAATAATTATCGTCTTTATGATCATAGGCCGCATTCATCTTAAAAGCTGTTTGGCAACAAAACAAAACGAATAACAATTAACCATATACACGAACATTTTTACAAATTGACAACGGCCAAGCTGAAGACAGAAAAAGAAAAAGAGAGGAGGAGAGAGAGAGAGACAGCGAGAAAGAGTGAAAGAAGAGAGCAAACGAGACGAAAATAAAAAAACCAAACTGGATTTTTAATTTCGATGGGTTAAAGAAAAAAAAACACGCAAGAAATCGAGCCAAGGTCATTGCGAAGCGGCCAAAAGCTGCGAAAGAAATTGTGGAATCATGTGGAATAATAGTACACTGCAAAGAATCCATGATCGAATAACAATTCAGTGACTAGAGCATACACACTGCAAAAATTGCCCATAGCCATTCACCAAGTATCTTTTTTTTTTTTTTTTTTAAATTTGATTATGTTTCAATTTTCATAAAGATGGTAAATAAATGTTGCACACCAATCACCCTAGTTTGCTCAGTGTACATTTAAACATGGATTGCGATCTACCATTCAGGAGTGGCCAGCAATGGCACTTGTAGCTGATTATATTTGTGTTCGCTATGGCAGAACCACTTTTCGCTTGCAATTACTGGAAACACGGTAGCAAATTAAGAAGACGTTGCTGTGGAAGATGAAAATGAAGATCTTCATGTGCAGATAGGCAGAAGTGAGTGAAGCGACGTGTTAAACATGTTTTTTTTTTTTGCGAACCCGTCAACAGCTCTGCTGAAATCCGGTTGCTCAAAAATGCGTAAAGTGGGACGGCGACGATGTCGCTCCTTTACAATCCAATAACAGCACTAACAACAACGCTCAGCAGTATGTATTATTAAATGCCTGACAACTGGTCGGGCAAAATGCCAAAACACAACAAAAAAGAAGCAAAAGCAACATCAATTAACAGTCGCACACAAAAACAAAAATCAATCTTATATATGATTGTTGTTGTGTCTGTTTGGAATTGATTTGTTTGTGGCCTCAATGGCAGGTGTTGATCAATAAAAATGCAACTGACTTGGGCCAGGCACAATTGCGTAACTCTCGCATTTTTTTAGCTCACAGCGCCTCTGCTCTCGAGGTGTGTGCCCCAACAATCAATCGCATTGAGAATCACTCTTGCCGCAACATTTATTGGCTCTTGCTCAAGCGTGGCCTAAACTTGAACTAGTACAGCAGAGTGGCCTGATAAGCGACAAGACGCTTATCATTCGAATGAACCTGCGGCAGTCCAAACGGGGTTATCAGCTGGCAATAGCGAAAGCCTATTCCACAATTAAGCCACATCTAGTCGAGAGTGCCGGACTAGAAGACACCTATCATTAATCACACACTTAAATATTCAAAACATTTAATTAACGTTGATTTGTTAATAATACGGCAAAGCTAAAAGAATGTTTTTTATCGTTAATAGAAATTAACTTAATCTGTCACTCCAAGAAAAAAGCGACTTCCAAAATTACAGTCTGAAGCTCTTTTAGTGCCTGAAATCGACATTAATGAGAGATGCTTCTTCTAGCTATTCCAAATTCTTGTGGATCTGCATGATACCCGATTCGTAACCGATTCTTAAAGGGAATAGGGTATACGAATTATAATGATGTGAGTTTTTTGGCAGCACTTTCAGTATTTGCTGACACTTAGAGCGTGACGGAAATCAAATAGATCATGCATTTCCTGCTGCTGGCAATTTGTCTGTTTTTGATAGTGGTAAGATCAGGATGAAGTAGCTCGGTTTGAGCTAAATCTAAATCAGTGGTCACACTTGCAGCTGGAGAGTTCAGCGTGGATGCCTGGCGAAGAGAGCACTATTGAAAAGTGTCTCAAGAACTATGGCGGATTGAATACAGGCTTGTGGGAGCGCTTGCAGCGTTATACGGAATGGTCAGAGAGCTATGAGGAGGTGCCCTGCTTCACACAGTGCTATCTGAACGAGATGTTTGACTTCTATAGCGACATAGCTGGCTTCGATGAGAAACGCACCAAACAACGATTCGGCGATGCTGTTTACGATGCCTGCAGAGACCGTCTCCAGCCCAACGGAGGGAAAAAACAGAGCAGCTGTGAGCACGCTTATGCGGGCTTTCACTGCATTGCCAGTGTGAGTGATAAGAACTGATAAGCAAGCCAAGTGGCTGGCTGGGGCAGCGACCGCTAAACTGATTACACACAAATGTTTTTTTGCAGTTGGAAAACGATCCACTCATATTCATTGAGAATTTGCCAAATGTACCGCAAGCAGCCAAGTCCTCAATGAGAGAGTGTCTGCAGGAAACGGATCCCGTTTTATGGGATCGTATCGCGGAATATGGCCGGTTTCCCGTTATTGAGCCCATACCCTGTTTTACCAACTGTTTCATAGCCAAGCTGCAACTGTACGATAAGCTCAATCATCGCTGGCGTTTGCCAGCAATGAGACAAATACTGGGCGTGCCCGCCGTTGGTGCCAAAGTCTCCAGTTGTCCTCGTCGACGTGCCCGCAATCTCTGTACAGCAATTTATCAACAGTTCACCTGCTATGTGTTGGCAGAAAAATAAGAAATATTTCCAACATACATTTTTTGATCGAAAACGATTTTAGTTCAACTCCGAAAGCACAACAACAAATAAGATAATCAAATCACGAGAAGTTCTAAAAATAAAATGCCATTTTATATTAAAGCAACTTGATTCCTCAATTTGATGCCTTTTTAATCTGTAAAGTGAAATGAAATTTGTTTGAAACAAAAACGAACATGTTATTAAAAAATGTTACGAAACGAATTGCTGACTTTGCTGAGAGAAAAGGGGCCAACCTAGTTGACTAGGCTAATCTCCAAGGTCGATGAACAACACAATACCAATCATAATAAAATTGTACACATTGCCACATAAAAGCTAAGACTGCTCCTCGCCTCCGCTTACAGAGTTCGAGATGGAAATCTGTTGTGTGTTGTTAATCTTATAATACAATGTGCCTAGGCTAGTTTGCTTGAATTGAGATTGCCATTGTGTCGCTCCCAGCACAGATACTCCTCGTACATCCAAGCACATTTGCTGCCCGCCAATTGTCGCTGCGCATCGCTGCTGCGGCATTCGCTGTAGTTAGGTTGCCTCTGATCCTGGTCTAGTCTGCTGGGTCCGAAGGCCTCTTGCCAGTTGAGCAGCTGCCAATTGCCTGCCTCATCGTAGAAGAGCAACGCATCGGCGAAGCACTGAAAGAGGCATGGAATGGACTCCTTGGACTGCAGCTTGCTGTACTGCAGCAACTGTACATTGCTGGCATTCAGTTGACTGCTGCACTGCAGCAGAGTCTGCAGACTATTTCCCGCATGCAGCTCCGCCTTCTTCAGACAGCGCAGACCACGATGAGCAAAGCTGCAACCGTCTCGAGATTTGCGCAGCAGCTCAAAACGGCAATAATTGTAGATGTCGGCGCCGAGTTCCTCGGCCAGGCGTTGTCTGTGCCACTTGTTGGTCGGTATATCGAACCAGCCCTTCTCGCTGGCCAGACATCGCATCAGACAGGGCAACTCCTCGTTGCTCCAATCCGCATAGCGTTCCAGCTTCCTCAAATCGCTATCAATGCGCTCGGGACTGCTAATCTCGCGCAGACACTTCTCCAATATCTGTGCATCCCCGGTGAGATCCGCGCGTGTCTGTGAACACTTTGAGGTTGTTAATGAAAGTTGTTAGCTTAAACCTGAAGACGCACCACAGCGCACCACAAGGCCAAACAGCAGCAGACAGTTAGTCGTAAAAGTAGACGCATCTCAATGCGTGGAATGCACAATCTCAACTGAGTGCCGAGCCGAGCTCAGCGTCTGAGCCTGTAAATAGCCACAGCTGCGCTTATCAGCTTCCCCTCAAGAGATTAAGCGGGTTCAATGAATGTATTATGAATGCCAAGAGATGTCGCAGTCTTTTGTAAATAGAACCACTTGAAACACTTGAACCACCACTGCCTAGGTCAGGTTTCTTTCTTTTCTTTTTTTTCAACATTTTTATTTTGGGATTTAATTATCACATGAATATTAAGTGTATTTATTTTGGTTTGCCATAAATCTTGCGGACCACATGACGGTTGATGGGTAGCCAGCAGGACCAGACACGGTTTGCCCAGGTGCAGATATCGGACTCGGCCTCATTGTGATCGATGCACTTCTCCAGTCCATGACGAATTGGCTCCACATCTTTAAAGTTGTTCGATGTGAACTGAGCTATAATCGCCTTCTCGTTGTAACCCTTCAGCTCAGTGAATAAACCCATTTTCTCCACAAAACACTTGACATAGCAATTGGTGCGACCATGTTGCGGGAACTCATAGTTCAGGAACTTTTCGTAAATGTCATCGGGCACCTTATAATCCGCATGGCACTCCTCGTGCGCCTGCACCGCATCATCGTAGGTGCGGATCTTAAACTTGGCGGCTGCCACCTTCAAGTGAAGAAAAAGTAGAAAAAGAGTATTTTAGCGGCAGTTGCGTACAACCAACCAAGGACAAAGCCTATTACCTGGTTAACAGCGAAAGTTGCAACAGCAACCGTAAGTAGTAAAGCGTAAAGTTTCATTTTGTCTGGGTGCCGCTGCTGTTGGACCGACTTCTGGCAGGGCCTGTGTGCGAATGTGCCAAGAGGCAGCATCGAGCGACGAAATCGATGCAAGATTTTCCATAATTTATTTTGATATAGCCAATCGGCGACGACGGCTAGAAAACAAAGAAATAAAACCAACACGGCAAGCTAACTGAAAGCTCAAGTGAATAACATGCCAAACCCGTTGTTGGCTGTACTGGACGGGGATTGTCCCATAGTGCAAGTGGTGCTTTGGTGTCGGTGGTGTCAATGCTGCTGCTGCCGCTGCCGCTGCTGCTGCTGCTCTGTTAATACCCTTGCGTCAGTTTTGCTCTTAAAAAACGGGTAAGTAAAGCAGCGGCAACGACAAAACTAGTTTGGGTTTGGGTCTCGACGGCGACGTCGACGTTGACTTCAACTTCGCTGTCAACGGAATGGTTTGGGCCGCGCTGTGTATGTGGTTATATCATCGACGACGACGATGTCGTCGGTGGCTGTAGTACATAGTAGTGGTTACGTTTTGTTAAAGCCAATTAAACGATTTGTTTTTGTGCCACAAAATTTATTTTGTTGCTCTGCCACACATTTTCTGGCGCCACAATGTTATTTGTTTTTGTTATTGTTGCTGTTGTAAAGTCAGCGTTGAAAAATGTGTGTGCCTTTTTTTGGTGCTGCAAATTCTAACACCTCTGCAGTCGGCAGTTTGCTGCACACTTCCGCAATGAAAATGATGGCGTGTTTCGGACACTGTTCACCATATTTACCTGCCACACAGCGAGACAGCCAAACTAAAATTACAAAATAAAAACCAGAAACAATATTTTGTTTATTTTATTTTGTTCGTTTCCCATTTATTTTTTATGTCACCCGGCTGTAGACACCAAATAAATTAAATAAATTATTCAATTGAATTTATTTATTACCAACCAATTTTGCTGCCCAACGGACAACGGACTTCTGCACTTGTGTAATTAACGGCAGGGCGAGCAAAATTCACAGATTGCCACCAGAACCACCATCAGGCACGAGGTTCTTAGCCCCAGACACATAAGCAGAGACGTAGTCGCATCCAGGAGGAGAGAATGAGTTAGCATTCCATGCTGATCCTTATGTGCAGCTAATATAAAAATAGCATATAATTAAGTATACTTTATAAATGATTATTATGACAATTGCTGTAAATATAATTACTATGATTATTACGTTTATCGGCACTTCAATCAGCTTATGGCTAATTTGTTCTGCTCTCGTACGGAAAAAGTAATGTTGAATAATAAATAGCACACATAGTTTGACTTTTATATGGCTGCCAATCTTTTAGCTTATCTGCGCGTTGCTTTATCATTCCATTTTTTTTTTCATTTGAGAGTGGTTTTATTTAAGAGACAGTTAGAATTTTGGCTCCATAGAAAATCTCTGGACCGTTAGATGCAGAAAGTTTATTGCCAAGCTGCAATGCGCGGTTTTGGTCCCCTTAGCCACATTAACTGCCAGCCACTGGCTCTTAACCACAAAAACAAAGTCAAAGAAACAAAAAAAAAAAAACAAATAGTGTAAAAAAGTATTTTAAATGTCGCTACGTTGGACTCACCACTTTATGGGGCTGCCATCAAGCTGCCAATCTTTTTAAGGGTCACTATTTTCAGTTATCGTTTTAACCTTTGATGCCATAAATTGAACAAACTGTTCGCAGGACCAAGCCACTCCCGTCAATCCCCCCAGAACCATGTGTAGTATTTATTTAAGAGCTCCAAAATATTTGCCAAACTCTTCAGAAATGCATTTTTTGTCATTTATTGGAAATATGTATCTAAATGGAACCGCAAACAATTCGATGGTTCAAATTGTAAAGCTTCGAATGTAAAATGC
The DNA here is from genome assembly GCA_035044025.1 of Drosophila paracracens. Lineage (NCBI taxonomy): Eukaryota > Metazoa > Arthropoda > Insecta > Diptera > Drosophilidae > Drosophila > Drosophila paracracens. The sequence goes on along the minus strand of JAWNMN010000435.1, from coordinate 2,798,181 downwards.
AGAAAAACATATTTAATTAAATTGTAGTGCGTATTATTCATGTTTTAATATTTGCGGTTTTCATAATCGTTTTTTGGTTAGTTTTTTAGTGTATATTTACTTAACATACATTTTTAAATGTATATTTTTATTTTTTATCGCTCAAAAGTTGAACCGCAAATAACCTAATAACTGAAAGTTGAATATTGTTAACAAAAATCGATTGAGTATTTTTTTTTAGTCAAAAATTATTCTAGCACATGAATTTTGAAGTAGTTTACCTCTTTTTGGACTTTTGGCAAAAGTGCTCTAGACGACCACAAGCATAAAGTAAACAACATTGAATTTCAATGTTGTCCTCTCTGCTGCACTAAAAAAAAAATAAAAATAAAAAAACAGCAATGTCCCAGTGCAATTAAAAAACCCAAATGCCAAAAAGTTACATAGAAAACTACACGATTCTTTGTGTTTGTTTGCAGGCCGGCATTGTTTTTTTCTATTTTCTTCGTTTCTTTTTGTTTGTTTTTGGGGGTTGTGTAGATGCAAAATGCAAATTCAATTGCACGTCGTATGCATGCAGGCTGTGTGCCACAGGATATCCTGCAGGCAGCCATTTTAGGCATATCGAGGGCCTTGACCAGATCAGCGAGAGGCCAAAAACTAAACAATAAAATTTTTGCTAGCATTTTGCCTTCACAACCAGCAATAGCAATGGCAACAACAATCTAGCCCACAACAATCACACTTACTGGGAAAAACACTTAGGCTCTCGTATGAGTAGCATTTGGTAGTGTAACATTTTTCCTATATTTTTGTTTTTTGTTTTTTTTTTATGCATTGGCCTATAAATCAGAAATTGAGCTGCGGTAACACAGTCATCTCTTCCCCCATCGCATCCCCCTCAACGCATTGCCTGCCTCAGTGCGCCTTTGTCTTTGGCTCGTATATTATGAGCTGATATTAAAACATTTTACACACAATTTCGTTGCACAATCAAGACATGCTAGCCAGCCTGCTGGCCAGCTAGTCTGCCTGGACCTGGGCATGAATTATTATGCACCTAGGCGTATACGCAATGTTTAATTTTCAACTCGAGCGACGGTGAACGCGCGCCCAGCACACATAAATTCTATTGCCGGCGACAAACGACTTGTTCAATTTCTCCATATTTTTGCACTGCCCCATACATATATAACGTGCAACATCACCAATTTTAGGGGCAAGAAAATATGTCCAAGTTGGCTAAGGAGCAGTTATATATGTATATATAGATATATTTTTATTTTTTTTTGTTACTACAAACAGAACACTGATGCCGACCGGCCACGTACACATGTCGAGAACTAACTGCAGGCTAGGAGCGTTGTTGGTGTACAACGGCAACAGCCCAGTGGCATTGTTGCTCTGCTACTGCTGCTGCCGCTGCTGCTGCTGCTGTTCGTTGCCATCATCATCATCAACAGCGACGCAGCAGCAGCAAAAATTTCAGCCATTTGTCCTGCTTGCTTGCGGCATAAAAATATGCCAGGGCCAGCATTTTCATGCGGGTCATCTACTCTCAGCCATACAGTTACCCAGTTGCCCAGTTTCATGCCCCCCAACTTGCTGCATTTGAAAGTCATGTGCTGCCCCAAGCATCAAAATCTAACGTTAGTTTTGTGCACTTTTTTCGTTTTTTGGGGGTCGCCGTCTATAGGTACGTTTGGAGCAGTCTGACTGGGACGCAGTGGGACTTCCAGTGCCGACAAAAATCACACAAATAAAAAATACTACTCCTTGCTGGCCCGTGTAGAAGTTAGGTGTTGGTTGGGCCAGGAAGTACGTTTAGCAAATGGACTCTGGTCCCAAATGCTGCTGGCACTTTCACAAAACATTTGAAATACAAATAAAAATCTGCAGCATATATGTGTGGAACAGAGGGGACAGAAAATCTGCAGCTGCTGGAAATCATTTCAAATGCAAAGTAAAATTTCATTTTGTTTTACTTTTAAAGCCCTCTCTCCTCTTTCCTCCCTTCTCCATCTAGCCAACTCCCACCTCCCATTCAAAACCACTACCTTTAGACACCACCCGCCGTCGTCTGTCTGCCAGTTGAACATGTTTGTTTACGCTTCATCATGTCGTCGTTAGTTGCTGGTTGCCAGAGTTGTGTGTGTGTGTGTGTGTGTGTGTGTTGCTGGTCAAGCGTCTGCACCATTGACACGATGACATTTTAATATGGCTCGTAACTTTTGTTTAGCTTGGATGCCACCCCCAATCCGCCCCCGAACACACCCCCAACTACCTAACTTACCCACTCCAGAGTGTTTTGTATTGACGTTGTCATTGCTGTTTGGCTAGATGGAAGTTTGTGCTATTTTCTTTTTTTTTATATTTTTATTCTTGTTTTTTTCTTCGACCTCAGAGTGGTAGCTTTAGCTTATGTGCGTGTCATCAGGCAGCATCTAGCGATTTGTATATACAGATTGAGATATTTATATACAGATAGCAGATAAATAAGTTTTAGCATCTGTTGCAGCTCAAGGCGTCACAAGCAGACCGTTAATTCAATTCAAATCAACTTGTGTTTTATATACATTTTTATTAAAAGAAATTCTGTGGAGCTGACTCTTATCCCAAATGCGTACAGTTTTCATTTTATTTAGGTAAATTGCTGCCTGATTTGCTACGAATTGAAATCCAAAGGTAATGTAGTGCATAAAATCAGAGTCATGCAGACATATACATAACACGTGCCCCCTCTAACCCGAATCCCATCAACAGCATCGCAACACCTTTCGCCTGCTGCGCGTTCAATTTTTCATTACTCATGCTTCAATCAATCACAAAAATGCGATTTTATTTCATTTTCATGCGTATTATAAGCGCTGATATTCACATTTCTTTTGCAACTCGCATGTCGCGCTCTACACAGCGAAGGAGGCGGTGGAGAGGGGAGTGGCATTGTGAGGCGCAACGTGTTGGCAACATGTGGTATACGAAATGTGCTTTGCATATTGCCAATAAAGCCAGCTGAAAAAAGAAAATCATACACACACACACACACACAGTGGTATATGTATTTGTGTGTGTACACAAATTGAAATTTATATTAATTTAAATGGGCAATTAAGCGGCAGCTATTTGAAAAGGTTTAGCGCAAATTGCGCTGCCTCAACCTCTGCTCAACCTCTGCTCAACCTCAACTCAACTCCCAAACGATCGGCTATAAAAATCATGCCCCATCCTCTGCTGTGTCATGCAATTGAAAGTCAAAGCAATTAGCGTCGAATATACGCATAAAAATACAAAAGGAAAATACACAATTTGAGGATAGGCAACCAGACGAAACAAATTTTTAAAGGCTTTGCAATCATTGATGCTATTTGGCAGATACATTGAACTTTAAAAAGATTACTAGTTATTTATTTATTACTGCAAAATAACCAGATCACTCTCACATTTTTTTTTTGGTTAGTCATCCTAGCTTTACACGTCTGTGTAAAAATACTTGTATATTATTTATTTATTTATTTGTTATGTGTATACTATGTACACAAATTTTTCATATAATTCACTTAGCTATTTGCAATAAATAACAGGTTGAAATAGTTCATAATCCTTATTTTTATTTATCTATTTTTTTTATTAGTATAGTCAGTTGAGCTTGGAAACCTGATGCTTATCGAAAACTTTTTTGCCAATGCGTCAAGCATTCAATCTCTGATGTGATGTCAACGTTTCCACCGAATCACAAAGTGAACACCATTAGCAGCTGAGCCAAGTGCGTACACAACAGACCCCCCCTTGCCAGCCTCTCTCACACCCCCCTCTCTGTGCCCACGTGTAGCCAAACCCAAGAGCAAGTGACGTGTCGATCAGTTGTGTAGATTCCCTCGCACCCACATAGTCAGTCAGCAGAAGTTCGGGCTTGGCTTCAGCTGCCAGAAGGTTGGCAACAACTTTTGGCGTTGCTGTCGCCGCTTTGACAACGCCTTTTGTGATTGGAATATAAAATCAGATACAATACATTGTGTTGCGACGATGGCAACAATGGCGTTGAATCTGTGGAAGACGCTGTGGCAGGCAATCTGGCAACAAGTAACAAGCAACCACACAAATCAAACGCATCTGTTGGTGAATTCGTCAGGCAACTGCCTGGGAATTTGAAAAGAACTCGCAAGCTGTGGATACATATGATGTGTAGGTTGCCTCTACTATCTGTATCTGTGACTGTAACTGTATCTATACATTTGTATCTGTGAGTGTATAGGTTTGTCAATTGCTGACGGCTGTCTGGTAATTACGTGACGTTTTTGATAAATTTTTTTTGTTGTTTCGCGTGGTGGGGCACGGGGCAAGGAGGTGGCCATTACTTAAGACTAATGTGCGGCATGCTCTCAGAATTGGAACAAACGCTTCAGCATATCTATTTTGATGTGTATTGAGTTTAATGCATTTACTATTAACGGTTTTTGGCTATGCCGCCAACTCAGCCACATGCTGACCCAGTTCGCCAATGGAATCGACAAATACGCGACAGACAAACGGATGAACAGGCACTCGCACAAATCGACAAATGGTCGAAAATATTCAATGGAGAGTCGTGAGGTTATCAACCCAACTAAATAATACTGCATTCAATGCATTGACACAATTTTTGGCTGACGGCCTGCTGTATGCAGAATGACTTTAACTGTGCCTACCCAAAAGTATTATGTATACAGTTAGCTATGCACAAAAAAAAAAAACAATAATAATAATTATAAAAAATGAAGTAATGCAATGTCGCAAGTCACACTAAAGCATAAAATAAAACTCGATTTTTACAACTAATTTTTTTAATATATTATTAATATATTATTAAGAGTAAAAATATTTTCAAAAATATTTGATTAATAAATTTTTATTTCCCATCCTACAATAATGTAATATTCTTCAGTTCCAAATCGATTATTCTCTCTGTGTATGTCATTTGTTTTTTGAGTGTACGCATGCACCCACTCACACACACCCAAACTTAGTTTTTATTGTACACCAAATTGACTTTTAACTGTCGGCCCTCTTTCGCCTACTGCCACCTTTCACCAGGCAACATCAAATGTTGCATTTATCGCTGTCGCTGTCGCTTGGTTTATTTTAATGTCATTATGCTAATTTTACAGTTCGATTGAATCGAACTGCACAAAAACTGAAAGCAACTGAATACAATATATACTTACATATATAGAGATTTTTCTGGGCCGGCAAGTGAATGGCAGTCTTTCTGCTTGGCGTCTCTGCTCATATATCGATCTTTGATATTATTGTTGTTGCTGTTGTCGCTAATGTCGCTTCGCTGTTATGTATTCTCTGCTCGCTGCCTGCATTTGACATTTTGCTCATTGCTTTCTTGCCGATATTGTTGTTGTTGTTTGTTGTTTTAGTTGTAGTTGATGTTTTTGCACGCCTCTTTAGCTTTCAATAAAAATTGTTGAATAATCAGCAGCAGCAGCAACAGCAACAGCAGCAGCAGCTTAGCCATCAGCAGCAGCAGCGTGATATGCGCATTGAAAGGTTCAAGAAGAAAGCGTATTTGCGAATTTTGTGTGTCTTGATTTGCGTGATGTGCATACGACTTTGAGGTTGCCTGACAAAAGCAGTTGGCATGGCAGCTGTACCTCTTGCTCGTGCTCGCATTCATATTATATAATCCCGCAAATGTTATGCTATTTTCAAGCACTGTATAAATAACAAGCGTGTGTGTCTGCCTTAAAAGTTCAAAAAGGAAAGGGCGAAAGGCAGAGAAAAAACAACCGAGGGCAATGCCCAATATACGGCTTAATGATAGTTCATAACTTACTTCAATATATGTTTGGAGAGCTGCTTCAAATGTTAAATAGTCAACATCAGACATCGACAGGTTGACTTTTCAAACGGATTTCATTAGCCCATTAAAGAAGTGATAGCTTAAAATGAATACAAAGAGATGCAAAAACTTTAATGTAGAGTGATTTTTGACAAAATCGTGTTTCACAATTTATAATAAATACATTTTGGAAAAAATAATACTGTCTATAAAAATCTGTTTAGGTTTTTACTTTAAGAAGTTTCTTTTAAAAAACAAGCTTCCGGAATCTATATATTATCTATATTTAAAGGGGGCCTGGAAATGTAATTTGTTTGCTCATTAGTTCTCTTCGTGTACACGTTGGTGTCAATTTTATGCTTAAATGTAAACTTGAACTTAACTCTTTAATACCGTTTAACTTCATTCTAAATAAAGCTACAATGTAAGCCGTCGATTTGACAACAACATTTACCGCATATTTATTCTAGGCAAAAAGAGAAAACCCGAAACGATATATAGTTAACATCACGTTGTTGTTGTTATTGTTGTCGCCCCACAGCACAATTTTTCAACAATTTCGAGAGCTTGACCCAAAGCATTTAGTGCTTAAGAGGAAAAATAGGCAAAACGTGCCGGGCATAAGTGAAAATTTCTAGGCAGCACCATATTAAATGTCGCTATGACCATATTTAAAAACCAAAAGCCAGTAGTAGTCACAGATTGCTGTTGTTATTGTTGTCGTCGTTGTTGTTGTTGTTGTTGCTTAGCTGCTATTGCCACTTAATAAACTAAAAACCGGTAGCATAAAATGTTGCTTGGTGTACAACAAAAACGCCTGCTTGGTTAGCTGGATGACTGGCTTGTAATACCAATGTGGGTTGCTAGAGAGAAAAAAAAATATCAAGAAAAAAGGTCAGGCGGTCAGCGATGGTACCAAATGGGTTAGGCTTACAAACAAAATTAGAGAGAATTTCGTAATCAGATGAACAGAAGACTACAGACGGAAATTCCAATTTGAAGAACGCCTCTTTTAATTTCAAATGTTGAACTATTTTGGATTTAGTCTTAGTTCAATAATGGTGAAACTTGGAAAACAAATCGATATGCATTCCACTCTGGGTTTTCTCCAAGAGTGCATTGATTGGTCTTTGAATTAGTTAATTTGTCTTCGAATTCATAGCAATTTTGTTTGCATTGATTAATTTCCTGCTGGCTGTATTTTGGCCAAAGTTTCAATGCACCTCAGGGCGCTGCATTAACTGTTATAGTTAGCCAGATATGCAAACATATAGCAGTCAGCTGCCAATTATTAATTAACTGTAAATGTCACGGGCTCACGGCGAGACATTAATCATAATTAGTTATGCCACACGACAACGCAGCAACAACAACAACAACAACAACAATAACAAAAATAGCCACAACAGCGACAACAACAAATTGTAGTCATTGATATGTAAACAATTAGAGTTGATTTGAAAAGGCGATTGGAGTTCACAAAGTGGCAACAGAGGGCAATCGCGATTATTGTTGAAAGTTTGTACAAACGATTAGCCAAATGTAGCGCAAAGAGTCAGCAATCCCTAAATTGTTGCTCTCGTTGCTGTTGCTGTTGCTGCGGTTGTTTGGTTTTATTGTTGTTATGCATCTACGTAACGTAAATGAGTAAACAACAATAACAGCGAAAAGGAAAGGTACACAATGATGCACATAACCGGCTTTCGGATTGGAAACGATTCACTTTGCCACACATACACACATAGAGAGAGATAGACAATTTTAGCAAATGCGGCGTATGCGTAATGTGCCAGGGTATGTGTGTGTGTGTGTGTGTGTGCGTGTGTTATTTTAAACCCTTTTGAGAAGTTATCTAATCCAATTAGGAACTGTCGCAGCATTTAAGTTTTCGAGCGCAACATTGCGTAAAAAGCACAAAAATGGGCGTGGCCCTTGTCCCGGGGGCATGACGCAAATGTTTTGGCACACAATTTGCTGTTGTCGTTGTTGTTGTTGTATCTGCTCTCGATTAAGTTTCGAGCAACAACTGACAAAATTCGTTATTAAATTGCATTGCAATGGTCGTTGGCAGCAAACATTTTAAACAATTATAAAACTTGTTTTACGCTTCACAAAACTACACAAAATTGCTTTGTAAAAATAGAAAATAAAATAGCAGCACTCCATCTGCAACAGCTAAGTGCAACCAACGATTTGCCATCAAATGTGCCGCAGCTGTCAAGTGCAGCGACGCCTGCCATTTTTCGTCTCATTTTCTATTTTTTCTTTTTGTGTTTTGAGTATTAAAGAGTTACGCATTTCACTCAAATTATTTCAAAAATATCGCTGAATTGTTGCTGTGAATTTGCAAGCCAAGTTACATGTCCACACAGCTGTCCAAGCGATTGTTCAATTTATATTTGAATTACGAGACCGGTTTTTGGAAAAATAAGTATGTCAATCGGAATTACAAAATTAATTATTTATTTAGGCGATTTCATTTGGATTGATAATTATTGAAGTTATCAACTTACACTTAAGTTTAGTATTCATTCAGTTAATAATGTGACTGGCATTAAAACATATCCGTTTACCACATACATTATGTACCAATGCAATTATATTTTAATGAACATTTTTACATAAACAGTTTTTGATTTTTACTTAAGTCAAGAGAGACGAGTTATCGACATACCTTTGAATTTTACGCACTTTGGAAGCTTTTTGTAAAGATTTTGATTTTACTTTCAAACCGGAATCGATCGAGCTCAGAATTTTTTCAAGAAAATAATTTATTGACCGATTTTAAAATTTATCTGAATTTTTCTATTATAAGATTGCAGTCAAAAAAAAAATGATGTCAAAAAAAAGTTTAGAACAGGGCAAACTAATGGCTGTCATAGGCGATGAGGTTGGTATGAGTGGAGCGCATTACGCTAAAGTTTGGTTTCATTTCCGTCTTCACAATATTTCTGTAGGACACCTGCGTTGGATTTCTGCTTGGCGGCATTGGCGAAGTTAACGACGAGCGTGAGCGCAACTTTATGGTCGTCGAAAAGGGTAACTCGATAAGAGATTCAAAGTACTTAATTAGTTTGATGTGTTCGCAGGCACAAGCGTCGCTGAAATTGACCAGTGCTTCAAGCGCTTTTTAGCTCGCGAAGATGTTGCCATTATAATGATCAATCAGATATATGCTGACATGATACGTTCAACTATCGACAATCATTTATTGGCAGTGCCCACTGTGCTGGAGATACCCTCAAAGCAGCATGCCTACGATGCCAGCAAGGATTCCATCCTGAAGCGTGCGAGTGTGAGTTACACTTCTAAGAAAAGTTACACTATTACTTGCCTCTTAAAGTCAACTGTTATTATGCAGGGCATTCTGCATCCAGTTGTGCGTCGGCGCTAACGGCACCCTAGATCATATTAAATGCATTGTTTTGTAATAAATATTAAGGTGCGGCTTAAGCCACCGGCTCTGAAAGGCTTTTGTCACTGTTACAAACTCTGTGCCACAATTGATTTGAAAACTTGAAAAAAAAAATAAAGAAAAGAAACGAATATTTCGGGAAACTTTTCAAGTTTGCGTTTTAAGGAAATTGTCGAAGAAAGCATCAGACAAAATGGCAAAAATCTGTTGCAAAAATAGAAGAAGAGTTGCACGTTGTAAGTTGCAGTGGCAACCGCAACACAACAGCTCAAGCCATAACAAAAAGTAACAACAAAGTGAGCGAAAACGATACAAATAAGCGTTGAAAATGCCAATACATAGCCAAAACGTTGGGCGGAAACAAAAGCACAAGTCGAGAGAGGAAGTCACTCTCTCCCTTTCCCTCTCTCCCTCCCTCTTTCTTCTACACACACACAGAAAGTCGCAGCAGCAAACTCTTGAAAAGGCGAGCGCACATTGATACAATTAACGTTGCAAGAGTTGAATTGTGTGGCAATGGGGGAACGGTGGCACACTTCTTGCTAGAGCGCTTAGCAGAACAAAAGCATGCGAAAACAATATTTGCGCAAAGTATTTTACAGCAAACTTTTCGCGCCAAGAAGTTAACGCAAAGGCATTGAAGAAGTTGCGACAAGTTTGCTGCCTGCGTCTGTTTGGAAGTGTGCGCTTTGGGTGTGGCATTGCCGCCTCTCCCGCCTGCCCCCCCCAAAGTAGGCAACGCCTGCTGGCATCATACACGAATCGACGCCTGCAAGTATGCAACATTATATTTGCCAACATGCAGCACATCATCAGTCGCCGACTGTGATAGCCCCATTCAAATTTAATGAGCCGCACAATTTGAGAGCAACCAATTGGCCAACTGTCAAAAACCAGCGCTGCAGGTACAAATTTCTGACAACAAAATGGCGTGCACCATTTTTCGGTGGGCCTAATTAAGCACGTAGCTGTCACAGTCAATCCCTCCCCCGTTGATTCCTTTGTACCGCTTTGCAGAATTGCCAGCGGTCCACGCTGCGTATGCGTAATCGTATTTCGTTTGATCTGCCAAATGCATTCGACTGCACAACTCATCCGTGAATGCCACACAAATGCTGCCCCCCTCGAGCTCACGAGCTCACCCTTTGCTCACACCCTTGTTTAACGACTGCAGATAAATAGCCTGTTTTTGAAATCTGTGTCGTTAACAGCCATCGATGCCATTAAAAGTTCAATTATATTTCGGTTGGTGTTAAATGTCGAATATTGTGTAAACACTATACATTATCTTGGTGTTTAGCGAAATCGACAAATTAAATTGTCAGCTGCATTAAATTTCAATATGCCATTGACTAAATTACCAGTTAGTGGATATGTTCGTCGTAGTCGAAGTTTACTGTATCTTAAACCAACAATTATATCGATCAAAGTGGGTTACCAATATTTATATAAATTGTTCATATCGTTTGCATATAAGAAATCGATTGCATACAATAATTGCAAAACATCAATTGGCCTGAAAGCAAACCAAGAAACAATCATCTTTACCTTTGGATAGTAAATTATTATGTCTGTTCAAAAGGCCTTTGGTCAGTTTTTTTAATTAAAATTGGTTGCAATTGGTTTGCTGAAGGAGAAACCAGTAAAACAAGTGGATGCTTTAATGTACTTTTGATATTCGACGACAAGTCTGCAGCGAGAGCTGAAGCAACGAAAGAAAACCAAATAAATAAGTGACTGATAAAAGTGGACTCAATGTGAGAAAGTACTATTGATGCTGTCTGAAAGAAACTTTAACAGCCAGCACTATGAAGTGAAAATAAATAAATAAATAAAATTATTCAAAAAAGTTATTTTAAATTCTCATGACAGCTCCTATATACCAACAGCTGCATGCAATTAGATAACGAGAGGATGCAATTGTGAAACGAAAGCGTCAATAAGAGAGATAGAGAAAGCCAACAAAACATGATACTGAGAAAATACGTAATACTTAGCCAAAGGTTGATATGTATAGACCCGAAATACTATCTGAGCTGCTCGACGAGCACTTCAACTACTAATTGAAGCTAGCAACTGCAACTTTTAGTCTTACTGTGAAAACTCTTATTTGCAATGAATCAGTCAAATGTGAAATGAACCCGACTGCTTAGGTACCCTATATTCGGATTTGAAACACAGGAACTAATTTAAAATTAAAATACAAACATTTATTTTGGTATTTGTGTTATTATTATAATAATTTTTTTTCTATTAATGCATATTAATTTTTAATTTCTTAAGGTTTCTTCAACCTTAACGTAAATATTTGAATTTTCCTACTCTACTAGTCCGATACTACCAATGGACTCTCTAGAAAACTTATATATTGATATTTTGAAATTTATACAGTTTTATATTTATATACAACATTTTTTCTATTTGGCTCTTAGAAGATTATATGCTTTTAAATTTCAAATGCATAAGTCAAACCAATACATTATTTATGTGTTTGGAATGTGTACAGGGTATGAGGGCTTTCAACAAATTATCATACTCAAATAGACCATAAAATGCTGTGCAACATTCGTAATGCAAATTAACAAATTAAATTGGCCAACAGAAAATTAACTGGCAGCTTTCAAGCAGATGGACAACTACAAACAAGTGCTGGATGCAGAGGAAAGCAAAGAGAGCAGAAACAATTCGTAAAATTATTGCGTTTGGAACGTTGCCTTGCTTCAATCAGTTGCACAGACAGCACAAAAGACGACCTCACACAGACAATTGCAGACACTTGACACTGTGTGGCAGGATGGTTGTTTGGAAGAAGAGCAGAAGAAGAAGGAGGAGAAGGTGAAGGAGAAAGAGAAGGAGGAGGAGCTGCCGGATTCGATGTGCTCGAAAACAAAGTTAATTAAATGATCTGATCTCCATTATTCCCAAGAGCTAATCTCAATTACAAAATTGAAATGAGCAAAAGCGCACGAGCACATACAGGACAGAGGACACACAGAAACGCACACACACACACACATTCATATATATATATAGTCCTGGGGGAATTTCAACCTTGCCTCCCACACTCACACACACACACGTATGAAACTTGGTCAAAATGTAACTCGAATGACAAAGAAAACAAGGAGTGTGAAATGAACGCTAAAGATGGAAGTGCAACGGAGGAGCAAACGGCAAAGCAGGATGCCGATATGTGTGTATATGGATTGGGAATGGGGTCTTAGTTATACATATTTAGGTGCTGGGTGTTAGTTTGGAGGTGTGGCTGGGATGCTGCAATGCAATCGGCACAGCACAAAGCGTTTCATTAACAATTGCAAATTGGTATCAATTCATGACAGACATTCGAATGTCTCACTGCGTTCGTGTGTGCCATTGCAGAGCACACACAAACAGCGCCAAGCACACGCACACAATTACACATTCACACACACATATATATGCACACAAATGTGAACTCAATTCTCCGAATCAATGAGCTAAACAAAATCATTGAGCTGCCATGGCCTTAGAGAGAGAGAGAGAGATAGAAAGTGAGTGAGAGAGACAGATGTGATGCTGAAGCTGATGTTGGCTGGAGTGAGATACTGATACATATATTGAGCACTTTGGCCAGGTTAAGACCCGTTACAGAGCTGTTACAGGGCTCGACGCCAGACATACAAATTGTGCGTTTAATTAGCCTAAGCAGCTCGTCGGTTTAGTTGTAAGGTTTCCCAATCAACATATATATTTGTCCAGGCTTAGGTCGACTTTGATGGCTTTATCGAAGTGCATTATGAGGTCGCTTGCAGTCAGTTGAGGAGGAGCATCTGCGTTTGCATTCTGATTAATTAGTTTGAATTTAAATTAAGTCGGTTTCATCAATGACAGCGTCGACAAGAAATGTCGATGTCCTGCGCAATTGCAGCACTTGATTGGAGGAGTGTCTCAATCTCTCTTTCTCTCTCTATATTTGCTTCTATGTTGCATGTTGTTGTTGCTGTTGTTGGGGGCAGCCCTCAGTTCACCTAATTTGTATTCAAAACACAGAGCAACAAGCAGCAGCAGTAAAAGACACTGGCGTTACAGTTACATTTGATTGAATGCCACCCGCCATGCCAAATCCAGTATCAGACCAATATTCGATTCCTCATCCTCACACTCTCTGCCCCTACCAATTTGGGCATTACATCAGAGTCAAAGATTAGGCAGCTAAGCAGCTTTTAACTTTGACGCGTGCTTGGGGTTTTCCAACTAATTGGCATCGTGTCGCAGCAGCGCCTTGTGTCGAACGGATTAACAAATTAGATACTTTGCTATATTGCATCCAAATGCAATCATCTCAGCTGCTTAGACTTGCCACATGGGAATAAAGTTCGGAAATGTGCGCTCATTTTATTTTTGGACAGTGCATCGTTTTCGATTTTTAACCTAATTACTTTAATGTAGCCAAGCTAATACCGGACACTGGCTGATTGGAAACCATAAGACTTGATTGAAGCTGACGTGACGAAGAAGGACAAGTGTCCGTCCAGCACTTATTCCGCCGATTATTCCGATGCCCCTACCTTGGGAGGAGAAGGTGATAATTCCTTCCTAACTAGGAGAATTGGTAATGATAAATAAGCATGTAAAATGATAATACCTTTGAGTTCCATTTAAATGCACTTATGCTGGTTTTTTAATATGATACTTGGCTGCGCCTAGTATGGCATGTTGGTTGGGCCATTGTATTTGAATTTGGTGCGCCAAGAGGAAACCGCTTCAAAGCGCTCCGCTAATATGCCAAGGCATTTTGAGTGCAGCACCAGGCAGGCAATAGAAAAAGCAGCAGCAAGCAACATTAGTACAAACACCAAACACACAACACCAGCAAGCATCGCAGTTAGACAACTGGAAAGAATTTCGTTTTGTTGTTGCCGCAGCTTTGGTCTACTTCATATGCATAACAAATAAATAGCTTTTGCATTGTGTTATGCCAGAGTCAGAGCCACAATGCAAAAACAGCTACAAATAAAAACATAAACAATTGAAATGTTTTAAAAATGTATAAAAAAAAATACATCAACTGGTAAATACAATTGTACGTATAGAAATAGATAAAAATATACAAATAACAATTGCAAATATTTAGTCAAAATGAGAAAGGAAACTTTTTAAACCTTCAGGCAAGCACGCGGCGCCGCAAAAATGTGCAGAAAATTTGTATAAAAATGCCTGTATAAAGGGTGCCACAATCTCTACACACACACACAACACACTAACACTTATGCATTACACAATAAAATGGCGGTGGTGGTGGCTGACGCGGACGCCGACGCCATCACTTTTGGGGTAATGCAAAATTACGTTATAACGGCATAAATTTAAATAAATGCCGGTCCCGGGGATTTTTATGCATTTTTACCGCATAACAAATACTTGTGTCGGGGCCCCGCCGCTATCGCTCTAATGCGCCTTTGTTGCCCAGACACGCCCCCACCTGCCCACCACACAAACCAACACAAACACACACACACACCTATACATTGCTTTACTATTCCCGTGGCTGCTGCCGCTGCATTTGGCTAGTGAAATTTCCTTCCGTTTCCATGGGCGCACCCGCAACCTGGCCCAGCATGTGGCCAGGGTAGGTGTGTACGTGTGTGTGTGTGTGTGGGTGTTGCAGCAAATCGCTGGCAGGCTGTTATTTGTATGCCCCTAAAATTATGCAAAGTAATCCTGTCTGCTGGATTTTTCTCGGAGGCGGATCAACGCTCTCGATATTCGCAATTGTTAACGTAATAAGCGCTTTAAGTGTGAGCTACAATTGTCCACCTGCTCATGCCTCCCTCCCCTCCACCCCCACACACGCTCCCCGTTTACTGTCTGTGTCGCGTCTGTTGCATAAGCAAATATTTGGGTACCTTAAGCGACAGGCATGGGTTGCAACAGTGCAGCGCAAACTTGGCCAATTAAATGGGCAACCGCAAGCAGAGCTCTCTTTTTCTCTCTCTCTCTTACTCTCTGTCTTACTCTTTCTCTGCTCACCTCTCACTTTCAGCTACAGTTTCAGTCCCAGCTGTAGTATTTTTCTCTGCACTCTGGCCCAACTCTTACCTCACCGGATGTGGCTGCGCCATGCTTTTCGGTTTACGTAGTAAATTAACTTCCGTTTTATTTGTAAGATTTCCTTTCGCTCTGCTCGTCGTCGTTCGTTTGCCTTTTCCTTTTTCCTTTTTGTTTTTGCAGGAGTAATAGTAGTAACTGTGTGCCACCAATCCTGCGCCTGCTCCTGCTCCTACTCCTCCTGCTGCTGGGTTTGCCTTTGTTACTTTATTTTCGGGTGTTCTCCGAATGCTTGGCTGCTGCTGCTTTTGTATATTTTTAAGCGCTTTTTCATTCAATTTGCGAAATTGAAGTGGGAATTGAGAAATAAATTCTGTTTCGTGTGCTACGCCGTTTTCGGCTCTGCTGCTCCAATTCCAATTCTCACGCCCACTACCCACTATCCACAGTTCACGGCACTGACTCTGCGTGTTTGCACACGAATGCAACGGATGTGGCATTAAGGTTGGGCAGGCTTCCCGACTCGACTGGGCGGAATTAGGTGAAATGTAAACGTTTTACTTAATGAAATAATTGAGGCATCTGAAGGTCGGCAAAGGCACAGGCCGGAAATGGGCGCCTTTAAATGCTGCATAAAGCGCATTTCCTGTGCATGGCTGTCCAGCCATCTAGCTTCAGTGAAGGAGAAGCTGAAGCTCAATCTGTGTGCTCCACTTTCAGTTGCACTTGAAACACCCGACCACAAAGATAAATAGCTGTAGCCGCAAGTAAATCGCAATGCAAATTTTGCTCTGCTTGACATTTATGCAAGAGACGAAGCAAGAAGAGGAATCGGAAAAAGAAAATGGAAGGCAAAAGCGAGAGATTTGTATGTCGCTTAGTGCATTTGACTAATCTAAGATGCAGCAGACAAGCTGGTTGGCAGCTGTCAGTTGTCAGGCATGGATACATCTAGCCAGCCACTCATTTGAACACTCATTCGTGCACTCATATATAGCAGAAATAAACATATACTGCTGCTGCCTGGGTAACCTCTGGTTGCTTATCACAAGTATCTTGGCGTCTTCAATCTTTGTGAGCATTTGCCTTTTTTTGTGCACCACAGCCCCTTGGCTCCTCAAGCGTTTTCAATTTGTATTAAAAGCTTTTCGTAGGCAGGGAGCGGGCAGCTTAACATATGCATTAAGACGTGCTTTTCAATACTAAGAAAGGAAACTACCCAATCCATTCTCCCTCTCGCTCTCTCTCTCTCTCTCTCTCTCTCTCTCTGTCTCGTTTCTCTCCAGGCTCCCTCTCGGAGTTGTCGTCCAATTTGGGTTGATAATTTCACGGTTTGTTGACAACTCAGGTGGACAAAACGTTGTGTGTCTACTGAACTGACCTCCGACTTAGATTTGTCTGGGCTCATAGTAATACGAGTAATGCTTTTGAGTGCCGCACCCCCTCATCATCTATGGGCTGCTCTAGAAGCCATTGTCATGGTATTTACATGCACTACTGACTGCCACTAAGCACTAAGCTCCAACTATGCCATTAGAGCAAGTGAGACGAAAAGCAACTATTTAGGATGACTTTACTTTGATTCAAACATTCGAGTTTTCTTTTTTATTTTCTTTTTTTTTTGTATCAGATGATTGCCTTGTCAATTGCTTTATGGCTCAGTGTGCCAGCAAATGTGTTTCCACTGTTGAATAGCTTCTCAAGTGATGTAGGGAAATCAAAAGAGAGTATTAAGGATTTTTATAAGTACAACTAGCACGTTGGCAATGCCAAAGATATTCTAAGAATTTTAAAAAATAAATTTAATTGATTGATCAGAGGTTAACAGCTTGGTATCCGATGGGAACTGATAGCATCAATTTATCAAGGAAATAAAATAAATACATAAATCAAATGCCAACTTTTTTTTATCTTAAATCATCCTAAGCTTAGCTAATCCATGAAAATCAATTAATTATAAATTAGGTAAACCGTTTTTCCTGTTCAAAATCTTGTGAATTCTTAAAAAATAATGTAATACAAATAGCCCTGAACTTTTTATAGACTTCGCTCTGGTATTACACATGTCAATCGTTCAGTTTGCTTGTGCCCATTTTTTGCACTGCCTCCGCACACGATATCTCATTACAAGAGCAACATTTTTATTTAAACCGATTGAGTGATTTATTGTAATTTATTTCATTTAAATCGTTTGTCTGACATGGCGCACAGAACGGCCCAATAAAATAAAATCAAAATTAAACAAAAAGAATGAAAATCCACACAGAGTCAACCCAACCAACAGACGCCAACAGGCGAGCCGCAAAAAAACTCGTGAAATTTACAATACATTTTACAGTTGGCGGTGGAGCACGCACCGCTGACCAGCAACACTACAACAACTCCCCGTCCCACAGTGGCCCAGAGTGAGCATTTAAGTGTCGGTTGAAACAAAACAAAAAACACAAAAAACGAACAGAGAAGTTCAGACAGGGAAAGGAAAATGGACATTCGTTCAGTCTGCGTTGCTGCTGATGGGCCGATGATCTGTCGCTGGGCGACAACTCAGTTACACTGTCAGTTTCCAGGGTATATCAATGATGAATGATAAGCTGAATGGCCAAAATGAATAAAATAGAAGACCATGTTTAGTGCGCAGCTGCTATTATTGCATTGTTAGTCGAGATTTTCAGTATCGTAGGGTATTTTAATTTTAGGCGAATATTGCTTAAGTACTTGAATTATATTTAAGTTGTACCAGGATCTTTTATCTGCCCTTTTTACAGCGTATGTTGTAGTTGCGCTATTTTATTTACTTCACTTTTGCTTGCCCCATTTTGTCGAACATTTTTGCGTGCTCAATTCAGTTGCTTTCGCTTGTATTGACTTCATTTTAAATTGGCGGTGAAATCTGTTTGAAATTGTCACGCAATCACACAGTAGCACACACACACACACACACACTCGCAAACACATACACACGCAAGCACAGAGCGACTGTGACGGGACTCGAATGAATTCTCGGTCGGATGCTGTTTTTAGTGATTTTACTTTTGCGTACTTTTTTCATTGCATACTTTCGTGCGCTCTCTCAACAGCAGCCGCGACGCTAACGCCGACTGCGACTTCGACAGCGACCGCGACGCCAGCCGCACTCGGCGCAATCAACGCAACGAGGCATTAATTTGTTGTACACTGTGTGACATAATTGGGTGACAGTGCGGCAAAAAACAAGTTGTGGGCCCAGGCATTTTGTGCTGAGTATTCGGAACAGCTGCTTCTACCTGCCTGCTCCCAGTCAACTTCCTCCACCCGCTCCTCCCCCGCTCCTTCCGTGGGCCGTCCACATTGCTTGCTTCTGGCTAACGCATTCAAGTTTATTAGCCTATGAAAAATTTGTTAGGTGTGCGCTTTTCACTTGGCATTGCATTCAAAATTTTATAATTAATGCAGTCACACCTCAACACTTCCCCCTCCATCAACAAACCGAACAACTCCTGCCCAGCACAGTCAGACTTAGCCTTTTGCCTTTCTGAGTACTGTTTTCATAGTTTTGTGGCCCGAGGTATCCAATTGATTTTGACACCTCAGCTTCTGCAGCTTGAAATGCAGCTGTCTGCCACTCACATTCTTATTTGCATAGACGCCAGTCACCCACAACGACTATATACTACTACTACTACTACTCTATATATAGGCACAACTCGACCCTGACTCCGACTGCAAGCTCGGCCTGTGCCTCGTAGTCGGACTTTGACTTGGTATGTACAAAATGTTGGGGCAACCGCAACAACATTCTTATGTTATGCCGCTGCTGGCTGTTGCTCTTTCTCATCCTGCCCCCACTTTTGCGGTTGTTTGGGTTTTCATTTCGCTTGCTAGCTAAGAGGCACAACATACGTATACATATAAGTATTTGCTTCCCACTCACTCACTTCAATCTTTTTTAATTGGCGCATTGCACTCTTTGCAGTCCAAAAGGCCATCCGAGATTTGGACGAAATGAGCAAAGCTCTTTCAACTCCATACTTTAGGCCAGGTAATTATGGTTGTTTTTTCTTTTTTCTTTTGAGGGTACAACTAAAACAACTTTTTCAAATTTATCTCATTTGTACTGAACAAGTGCAAATGTGTGAAGCATACTATTTGGTTTCGAGTTATTTATGTCCAATTATTAAATAGAGCACAATTAAACATACAAATTTGCTCATTGACATTATTTAAATTTTGGCTATTGAATTTTGTAATATATGCGAAAATCAAAAATTCGTAAAATCATTCAATGCAAGTTTTTTTTTGTCTTAGCATCCAATTTTCACTATTATGTTTATGATTTCCATAACAAAATAATTATGAAAGCATCACAGCTGAATATATTTTTAATGGTTAATAGTGTCAATAATATTTCTGTCTAAAATGTTGAGCGATTAAATGGGTTCTGAACTGAACTAAATAGATAGTTTCTAGTTTTATTTATTTTTTTTTTAGTTTTATTTTTATGGTGTTTTTTAAGTATGAATTAATTCACTATTGGTTGAATAATGGTTTGAATAAGTTGCTTTTTAAGTGCAAAGCTCACAAGTATATTATTTATTTATTTTATAATAATATATTTTATATACTTTTTACATAGAAATTGTAAAAACACTCTGATTTACCTCATATAGTAATTCATTTATCTCATTCGAAATTAAAATGCTACTTTAGTGATTTTTAAATTGATTAAATCCTTATTTGTATTCAGTCTTAATTAAATTAAATATGTTCATTTTTTTAAATATTACTGTTTGCTTTCAAGTACCATTTTTCACCAAACTCCTACAATATCCGTTGAGAGCTCGCAAAGAGCTAAACTCAACATGCGAATATAGTTTGTGTGGTATTTATTTATGTATAGTTATTATTGGTTATTGAAATCGAAATAAGTATGCATAAAAACCACAATAGAATTGTGAACATTGTGCAGCTTATACACATTCAACGGAAGTGTATTCTGTGCGTGTGTGTGTGTGTGTGTGTGTGTGCGTATGCAGGCACTTAGCGTGGAAACAATAGCCAATAAAGTGTATGAAAAACTAATTGAAATTCTGTTCAACAAAATTGAAGTAAAAACAATGCCCATGAAGTGGGCTGCATGTTGAAAAAAAAATAAATACGCTGAAAATCGACCAATAACAGTAGAAGTAAGAACAACAACAACCACATTTGTTTGTGCCTTATGCGCGTTTGACAGTTAAGTGCACAAAAAGCCAGCTGCAACGCTTGCCGTGGCAACAACAATAATTGCAACAGACGCAGCAGCAGCAACAACAACTCCGCTCGACTACATATTAAAAATTAATAAAATGGATAACTTTGTCTGTACATTTTATTATTATTTACATGTAATAAATAAATGATTGAAATTCCATAATTTGCGCAATTTGAAAAAAAAAAAAAGCTACGCCAAATGTGGCGCCATTTTTTTTATCGTCGCGCTTCAAGCGGAAGCTGCAAGTAGAATATTTTAATTGTTGCCACGTTCATTGATGTAACTTTAAAGGGTATATATATTTTGCATGTGTGTGCGTGCTAAGCAGTGCGACCGGAAACAGGAAATGGTGAACGCCATTTGTGTCTGTAGCGACGCGCGTGTAAATCAACCCCTTCTTGTGTGTGAGTGGGTGTGTGTTTGTGCAACATGACATGACAAGCCGTGAAGCCTGGCCTTTATCAGCCGCTGGGCTGCACGCGCTGCAACGCGTAATTGTTTAACCACAGACTTACGCTTTAACAGCAGGTTATTGAAAAGTAACAACAAATGTTACACACCAGCCCGAACAGCAACAACACCAGCAACAATGCCAGCAACAATATGCACTGCTGATATTACAGTATATAAAGCCGTAATGATGATAACAACAATTGCAACAAGCAGCAGCAAAAACATTGGCGCCGTGTCGCGGGCGCAACAATTGAAAATTCAATTAAAAGTCTTTATTAAAATAAAATGCACCATAAAATGACTGAGGCCCCGCCCACATTGGTTCCGAATTGTCCTTTTGACCCCTTATTGGTCGCAATGCAAGCAGCAGCCGCAGCAGTGGCACCAGCAGCAGCACATGGCAGTTGGGCCTCTTGTGCCCACCTGCTGTGTGACTCTCCACCCCATCACCAACTGTCGCCTCAACCTACCTTTCCCTCCCTTCATCTACTTCCCCTTCAGGCTAACGATACGTTGTGGTTTTTTTGCGAATCTGAAGCGTTCCAAAGTTAATTTGGGTTTTTGTTGTTGCCAATTTTAAATGGTTGTTATTGTTGTTATTATAGTGATTTTTGTTGTTATCGTGGATGTAGTTGTTGTTGTTGTTGTTGATTCGGTTTGGTTTGGTTTGGCCTTCGCTCGTAAGTGATTTTAATTAATTTATATCCGAATTAAAGCGGTTTATCCGATTAAAACTTAAAAACTGCAACAATGATCGGCAACATAATTAAAATTGAACAACATTCCCCATTCGCCAAATGCATTTATACAAATTGTGCATAATTTAAATCGGGTAATAAAATAAAAAAGAAATAAAGCGAGTAGGTCATTTTATTAATTGGCCAATGCCAATGAAAACAAGCATACAAATTAGCATTTCTATGCCCCCAATGGCAAAATTCTGTATACCCTACAGACAGATGCAGAGGTTAAGATATAAAATCGAATAGTTTTCAAGAACTTCACACTAAACTTTTGCCGTAATCATCTACTAATATTAATGGTGCTCTGAAAAATGCAAACCATATAAATAAAAATAAATAATATTTAATATTTAATATTTATTTATCAACTTCGGCTTAATCATTTATATTGGACTTTTTATTGCCGATGCTTATTACTTAAAGTCAGTTAAGTAAGGATTATATTGTTAACACATTTCAATAAAATTTGTGAAATTTTATTTCAGCTTATGTATAGATAAATTTTAATGTGGTGTGCTATAGTCAGTATATATATATATAAACTTTATGCTCAATCTGGATATTCACATACTTACTTTTGGAGCAATAAGAGAGCGAATCACAATATTCCAAGAGTTCGGCGTCTAATTTATCTCAGTGAATGCATTGCAAACTTCACGACTAACTTATTATACTCTCCGCAGGTTCAATGGATTTACACAGGACTCTCCGAAGCTCCAGCTAAGTCGTTGTTATTGCATTCACAAGATAAATGAGGCTCCATGCCAGTTGCTCCTCCACACCGCTCCAAACTCGTTCGTACACTCAACAAATAATGAGAGAATTTCGTTCTCCAATTAAGCACAATTTTTAGAGTAGTGAACAACATATTTAATCTTATTTTAGTTCTAGGTATGTGAACGTGTGGAGAATTTGAGAAAATATTTAGCTGTTTCTTCAAGTACACGAGTTTTTCACACAATCTTTATTTTATCCAAAATTAAAATCTGAAAATGTTTAACTCGAGAATTAAAGTTGAAGAACTCTAGACTAAACATACTAAAAAATATGCAATAATGATTTGTAGTAAAATAGCTGAAATTCTATTTTATTGCACACGAATTGAGAAGAACACATTTCTCCCAGTGTAGTAGCTGCATAGCTCCAGCACAGTTCCTTCGTACAGTGCCAAGGTAAACAAACATCTCGGATTAACAGTCGACGCTGGTCAGTGGGGCAGCCAGAGAGACAGCTTTAGGTCGGGTGGCGAGAACGTGCAGATCCTGTTCCTGCTGCTGCTCCTGCTGCTGCAGCTGCAGCTGCTATGTGCTGTGTGTACACCTTGCACTTGGCCAAGCGCCCAAAGTTGTTTACACTTTTTGAGCAGGACATAAGAGGCATGACAAAACACGAGGCAAACAAAACTAAAGCTGTAAATAGTGGACCAGCAGCAGATGCAGGACCAACAACAGGACACGGGGCAGCTAAAAAACGCTGCAGCAGCAGCAGCAGCAACAACAACAACAAAAACAACAGCAGCCAAACGAAAACTTCAGTCAGATTCAGCTTCTCCATTAGCAGCGGGCAGTCGCCGTGGAGAGGCGCTTGACCAAACTAACTAAAGTTGACTAAAAGCAGTTTATCCAGCTACCCGGGAACGGAGAACAAGGGGCAGGTGTAGGGGGGCGACTGGCGCGAGTGCAAGGCGTGGCACTTGGTGTACGTGCAAAGCGAACGTGTATTTGGCACTTGGCCATTGTTACCTTTAGCTTTGTTCCTACATCTTTGCTCTGTGACTGAGTGACTGTTTATGTGTGTGTCTGTGTGTGTAGACTTAAAGAGGCTAAGCAAGCTTTTGTGGTGCGCAGTTGAACAAGAAGTGGTTGGCCAAAAGCACTCGCCAGTGCAGAGGTGTTATTGAATGGCAGCCAGGCCGAAAAGTAAAGAAAAAAACAAAAGCAAACGAGCTTCACTTCTGGCATAATCAGCAGTCGCGTTTTGGCCGCCACACAATTGCCATGGCAATATTGTATTTATAATTCGCTACGAGCAACAACAGCAAAATCAAACGAAAGGACTCAGAGGAATGCTGCTAGGCCACTTGCGTAGCCATTAGACAGCTGCTGGCAGCGTTTCCGCCGCCGACGCCATAAGACTTTAGACAAGTTTTCACGGTTGGCTGGCTGAATAGAAACTTGAAAAGGGGTGGAGGGGAGGTGTAATAGAAATGTTCTTTTCGTTGTTTTATGCCTATTTACGCTTCTAACAGGACATCCGGTAAAACGGGGCTACAACTTAAGCGGCTACCCGACTCCCGACGACTAACATCGTTGCTTTATATTTCTCACACGTTCCAATTACATATAACGCTTTACCCCTTTCTGCCCCTACGTCACTCCTCCCCCTTACGACACAAGACGGCATCAGGCTCTATATGCTCCGAGGCTTTGCAGAATAATAGCGTGCCAAAGAGCTACTTCATCGTTCAGCGGAAGTGATTGAAGGTGTGTCCGTGTGTGAGTGGCCTCACATGCATAAGCCTGCAAGCATGCGTGTGTGTGTGTATGTGTGTGTGTGTGTTTTGATATTTTCGCATACAAAAGTGCCAGGCCATACGTGGTGAACTTTGAGTGCAGGTCGCTTGGGTCGCTTAGGTCGCATACATTACGGTAAACTGGAAGCCCCGACATTTTGATTTCTTATGTGGCATCGAACGTCGAACGTGGATCTAGGAGTCGCGACGGGGCAGCCAAAGTGCTAAACTATGTTGCCCGGCTTTTGAGTGCGGTCCGAGCACCTTTTTGCCAGCAAACTGTGCACCTTCTGCTACGCACTGGTCCTTAACCTATGCGAATGTGTGCGTGTGTGTGTGTGTGTGTGTGCGAGCGACAAACGTTTTCAATTAGCAGCTCATGAATTTTGAAACCATTAATGAAATATGCAAAGCCATTTTAAATGTGTGAGTGTGTGTGTGTATGTCAGTGTGTGTGTAAATAGAAAACTTTAATTTTATTGTTAAAACATGTACCATTGGAATAATTCAGTCAAGAACGACGATTTTAAGCCCGAAAACGAAATTCCAATTTAATTAATAATTAATATTTACTTTATTTCGTGGTATGAAAACTGTTCCTATTTTAAAACCACAACTCAATATCTATCTTCAGAGTATAATATTCAGTTCCTTGCTTGAAGCTGTTAAGTTCGACATCTTAAAATAAAACAAAGGAAGCCCAAATTAGGAATACAGGAATTTAATCTATGATTATAAATGTGCTTACAATGTCCTCATTTTAATACTTATGTGCGCCGAACTCCCTAAGCAATCTTGATTAAACTATATAACTATTTATAACTCCAGTGTACAGGGGTCTTCGGCTTGTCTAGGATAATCTTTCCCTCCTGTTTTTAGTTATAATTCTAGCCCCTTTTTTCTATTCGAATTTAGAGCAAGTGTGCTAAAAGTGAAAGTTCCAGCTTGCACTGGTTGGTATGCAGTGTGTTTCGAAATTCCTGAAAATGTGGCAGAGGCAAAGGCCAAAGGAAGCGACGACGGCAAAGAACGAAGCCTCAGCAAAGGTTGTCAACGTCAAGCCGGAAACTGCTTCGATTGGCAACGACTTCCGCTTGACACGTTCGCCTAAGCAACTTGTGCCGTTGCATGCGATTGTTGTTTGCTGCAGTAATTGTTCTTGGTGGTGGCATGCCGAAAATTGCTTTTGGCACATAATTAACGCTCTTGCTGCTCAGCTCGCAAGCGCAATTGCAAACGAAATTGCAAAACGCAGCTGCGACTGACAACAATTACAAATGTAATAAATGTAATGGCAAAGTGCAATTGCCGCTGTTGGCGCTGTGTCGACAACTTCAAAAGTCAACGAACTACATGCTAAGCAAGGCTCCAACACACCCGCACACCCACATACACCCACACACACACACCTGCATACATTTTGCACCTTTGCGCACAGCTGCCTAGTTAGAAGTTGCTCGAGTTTTGCCGCGCCACTGCAGCAAGTGGTGCATATGTGTAGCAAGCGGAGTGTCTGTGTGTGTGTGTGTGTTTGCCGAGTCATACAATTTCATTTACATATTTGTGCTCGTTCTTTGGCCAGACGACGAAAGTCGACTTTTTCTTTATGTAGCATTTGTGTTTGGTTTTGGTTGCTGCGGTTTGTTTTTGTAGCCCACCCCAATGAGTCTTTCAAATGGTCTCAGCCTTCAGTTCTGTGTGTTGTGGCTTTTCTACACACAGAACTTGCCACACACACTCACATACACTTACGGAGCGCTCATTTCATTTAAATTTTAATTTTAATTGTCGAAAAATGCCATATAGAAACCATTGAGCGCTCGGTTGCAGTTCCTTGTGGTACTCGGCTCGCTCTGTTGCCCTTAAAAACTTCGGTAGCTGGCCCAAAACGATAGACCAGGATTTCTTCGGGCGCAAATTTAATTCAAATTAAAGCCGGGTTCAAAAGCCAACACGAGAAACTATGGCACGCTGACATGAGAGACTGAAAACGCCGCATTCCTTTACCTCCAGACAACAAAATTGAACAAAGCGAAAAACAACATTACTTGTACACACTGACACACACACACACTCACACACACTCACACACACGCACATACTCGTTCATACTGAGACCTTTTAAATTGCAAAATTTAATTAAATCTACATCGTATGAAGTTGATTGCTTGCTTTGATAATACCACAGCAGAAAGGCAAATATTTAATAAATTACAACCGAGAAAAAGAACTCAACCTCAACAGGTATATTTGAGTACAAAAACTCTCAGCACATGTATATCTATATAACGAAAGTAAATTGAAAACAATTGAAGCGGTTAAAAGACTTTATAAACGGCATAGCAGATGCGATTCAAATAGCGGAATGGATCATATTGTACATAGTACTTATCATTTTAATAACTCTAATTAACTCATTTTGTTGTTACACATTAAAAATAACATTTTCACATTTGTGTTTGCCTGTAAGCCAGGTGCTGACTGCGGAATACTCTAATACAATTTGAGCAAAAGAAAAACAATTATCAAATCTGGACAAATTCATATGTGATATAGCACAAACGATTTTTGATATGAAATTCATGTGTCAGTGGTCTTGCTTAAAATAATATCAGTTCCGGTTTTTGGCTTTTAGACAAATTCTTAAATTAGGGTCTGATTCCGATTCTGAATTTACAATCGATAAAAACACGTTTCCGATTTCGATTCAAATTCACACTGCTGTCAATATATGTATGTACTTGATATATACTATTTGCTATGGTACACGTACCTGACCTATGACCTATCTGAAAGCACTCATTTATTATATTTTAGTTTTTCTTTAACTAGCCCAGCTTGCAAAACTATTATTATATTCACTTAAAATTTCATTTTGGCTTAGGTTAGTTTAGATATTTGGATATAAAAGCTTTTAAGTTTACTGCCCGCTTTAATGGGCAATTAAAGCGGGCCACAACTAATGTTAATGGATTCAAAGAGAATTTAATCTTAAGCGCACTAAGCACTGTTTTGTACAAAGTTTTACCGTAAGTCTTTAACAAGCCAGCAGACAATGCCCGGACCCAAAAAACCTTTTGGCCGACACACAGACAGACGATGTGCAAAGAATAATGAATATTACATTCAAATTGCACGAGTGCCACTTAGGCACGCGCACACACACACACACAAACACGCACAAACACCAGCACCCTTTGGAGCGTGTGTATGTTGTGGGTGTGTTGCTACATCTTCATATGTTGCAAAAGTCAGGCAACTTGCATAATGCCTCTTCTAGCCATGTTTATGCCACTTTATGCAAAAATAATTGCACAATTAGTTTGAAGCTGCCGGTTGCCGGGGTTGCAAGGGTATCGGGTGTTGTGTGCCGCTACTTGGTGTTGCCTCTTGCCTTCTGCCTGCTGCTTGCTGCTTGGTGCTTGCTGCTTGGTGCCTCATGTCTACTTGGTATGCCTGTGTGTGTGTGCCTTGTTGATGCCGCACATTGTGAAATTGGTTCAAGCGTTGCTGCCAACGCTGCCAGCAAGGCGGCAGCAACATCAGCGGTAGTCCTATCACCTGCTCGACCTGTACACCCCCCCTCCCCCTCCACCACTCTCTGCCCCTCTACACCCATGCAAACCGACGCTCCGCTCACCCTCTCGCACTTTGCTCATTAGTAAGAGTTCTGAATGCTATTACAGCGTCATCTACTCGACTAATGCCACTGCTACGCCTGCCTGCTCTCCTCGACTCACATTCCCCTATCACACTCTTTCTCTCTGTCTTCCCTCTATCTCTTTCTTTCACACTCCTACTGTTTGTACACATGTGCATAAGTGCAATGCAAACATACACATTTTCACACACACACTTGTACGCCATGGGCACTTTACTTTTTGTGCACACATTGTTCTCTGCTAGATTTTTGCATTGTCACGCCCCTCTCCAGCACCCGCCTCACATCTTCTGTGGAACAATGTGGCGTTGCTGTCAGGCGGAGTTGAATTTGAAGACAATGCGCTTCAAATTGGTCAGATTAGCCAGAGAGAATTCGGCATAGCTGGCTTGCTACAAGCACTAGTTTCCCAGATATTGCTCAGCTGTTCAGCTGCTCAGCTGAGCTCGAGCAGTCCTTTGACATTTGCAGATTTAGCTGTGCATTACCAGCTGAATGTTCTGTTCAGTTGCACCTGTGGCAGAGCAGCACACGAACCAGTTAAGCACCAACTGCCACCCAACTGCCAAATGCCCTTAAGCACAGTGCAACAAAGTTGCACTTTGTGCTCCAACCGGTTGCTCGGCAGCGCTCGGATTTGCGACCGCCATTTAATTAGCCTACTTAGTATGCATTTTACCGCTGCCAATGCTAAATAAAAAAGTATTTCAACTTTTTTATGATAGATACTTTTGTGGATGTACTCAAAGTGTCACAGTTGTTTAAGTGCTATAAGCCCAATTCTGTGCGGTGTTGTCAAAACTTGAGTGGTTTTTTATATGTGCATATGTGAGTAAAGTTATAACTGATTCTTAAGGGAGACATGCATTATAAAGTCATTTTTACACCAGCAGTTTTATCTCGACATTGCTGCATATGAAGAACCAGGCTGTGTGCTTGATAACCAATAAATAATAATACCAATAATAAAATAAATAAAACGATTTAAAAATCAGATAAAATTTGAATTTTTGTCTAAAATTTATCGTGCCATTAAGCCATAAAATTCAAACCACTTTCATATTGTGTGACAACATTTTAACTTTGATTTTTTTCAATTTTATGCCTGGTCTTAGAAGTCTTTGCTAAGAATAATTCTGCGTTATCGGATTGTCATTCCAATGCCGATGAAGACATTGGAGCACTTAGCAACTATAACAATTTCTTGGCAAGCAAGCACTCACAAATACAGCAGAGACTTAATTTGGGTGTAACTAACTAATCAGTTGATTGATATTAATCAACACACTCAGTGAGACATATCGCACATGTAAATACAGATCATTATCAAGTCTTGTTGCAGCATATCAATCAATAATCATATTAATTACAAAACGTGGCATTCGACAGCCCCTGAACACAGAAGGCTTTTGTCAGCACGCTCGGCATTTGAGATGTCACTGGCAAAGACGGGAACGGATGTCTTACAACGTGTATACATATATGCTCATACTATACCAATACATTTGTACATTTATAGATGTTATATATACTGGAAAACTGCTCTTTGGGACTCCAATTCTATTTGGCCTTCTGCTTGGCAAGTTGTCAACAGGCAAACGCAACGAGTATGACATGGCACTTATAGAATCAATTTGCGTAATATTTTCCATTACGACCAGGTCGTTCAAGCACACACACACACACACACATACGCACACACGGGCATATACGCATACATGCGTAGTTAAGCACTTCTGACATGCATAGAGGGAGACAGACAGACTTTGGGTTTGTTTTGTGTCAACCTCGTTTGCATGTGCTTGTGGCTGCTTGTAATTACTTTAAATTGATATAAACACTTTTGAAATGAAATCGATCTAAGCTTCTTGTTAACAGATTAACATACACACTAGACAGAGCCAGCACAACAGATAAAGCCAGAGAGAGAGAGAGAGAGAGGAAGCGAGTGAAATAAAGGCAGGGCTTGTGGCTTGCAGTCTACAATTATTATTTATGCCCACAATGTGTACATATATACATATATATATATATGGACAATATATACGGATCTGCCGCCCACTGTCTCTTTGCCTTTGTGGCAACTTATGTGTGTGTGTGCGGCTTGATAAGACTTGCCTCTGTATATGTGTGGTGTTTCTGTGTATGCCACACAAGTAATCCTTGAAACATGTTTTTGATTTGCAATTTAATCAAGATAATCAAGTTTTATGTGTTTTAAGTAAATTGAAAGTGTGCCTTGTGCCATATTACACATTGTTTGCTTTTGTTGTTGCTCTTTGTTGCTGTTGCTTGCCACTGCTGGCAGCTAACTTTAATCTTTAAATCGCCCATTAATTTTATTATGGAATGCATTTTCGTAACCAAATTAATCCTATTAACCATAAAAGCGCAATCAATTACTTAGCTTCCCAAACTTGATAACAGCTGTTCAAATTTTGTTTTTTTTTTTATAATATTTATTTTTCTCTGTCATATGGAAGGAATCGAAATTTTCACACATTGCTGGAAGTTGGCAAGCAATTGCGTTTTGGGTGCATTACTTTTTTTTATTGAAATGTAAAAGTTTTTCATATTTTTCCACTTGACAAAGTCTTTATGCAGCTTGCATAATAGTTTTATGGCCATAAGGGGTTGAGCACAAAACTTTGCTTTTTTTCAGAATCATCTAACCCCAGAATTCTTGCATCGCTCCGCGCACTCCTTGTTGTCCCTTTCAATAACCATTCAATTTACAAACTTGCCCCCTTTCAATTGCAGTTGATGGCTTTGATTTTATTCGTGGATGCACTTTTCTTGTTGGCCCGCACTTCTGCTCGGACTCGAGTCGTGGCGCATCCACATCTGAATCTATTATGGCTGTGGCAGTCCCTTTATGCGCTGCTGCTGTTGCTGCTGCTGTTGCACGCTTTTATTATTAATATTTTTCTTCTTTCGCAGCGCCATTATTTATTGCTGATGAAAAATGTTTACCCACAACTCAGCGCGCAAACTTGAATGCAACTTGTACAGAAGACAAATTTTATTTTTCTTGAGAGCGTTCGCTGACTTTCCTTGTGGCCTTGTTGTGTTGTGTTGTTGGCCAGGTTATTAAGTGGGCTGAGTGCACACTCTGAGTGCTAAGCTTTTAGCCAATGGCTAACGCGGCGTATGCGTAATCGTAATCATAATGCGCTTACGTGCTGCAAATTCCAAACAGCAGCATTTGCACCAATTTGAGGCATATGTAAATAGAAAATTCCTTTGGCTAGATTCAAATCATGTTTGTCCTCAAATACAAGACGAATTTCAGGCAAAAGGTTCTCGGCAGCACCTTATTAAGGCACATGCTACCCCAAAACCGATAACAAAAACATTTATGTATATATATGTATATATATATATCTAAAGGCTAAAGCAAAGCTATCGGCAAGCGGCAATCTAGACATGAGCCCCCACCACATCTCTCCCCACCCGTTGACAGCTAATATCGTTTAATACACACAGGCGTCGGCTCTCTCCGGAACGGACAAATGTACGGATGGACAGAAGACGGACGGTGTTTGGGATGGACTGAAGCACTGGCTAATTTTGGCTCTGGATTGTTTGGCCAAATCTCAAGGCACACATCAGCTCATATGTGCGTGTATGTTTGTTTATCAAACACACACACACACACACATACGAACGCATTTTGCATAAATCAAACAAGCAAATCGGCATGTAAACAACAATTTTTGCCAATTCAATTGAATTTCCAGTTAGAGAAATGAAACTGAAACCACCGGGCACATTGGGCGCAAAGGTGGTTGGCCCCAAATGGATGGCCCACAGGAGTAACGGTACAATCTGTACACTTTTCAAGCTGGCACGGCACACGTGCCACAGCCACAAAACAATAACAACAACAACAACAACAAGGGCACACGCACACTCAATTATTTGCTAAAAGCTTATGTAAACGCCTTCGTGTCAAGGGATTTTATTAACTGTTTCTTTTCGGCCCAGCCCTCTAGCTGGGCCTAGGCCAAATTTCAAACTAGCACACCTACGAACCCACCCACACACATACATCCAGTTACACCCACCAACACATACATGCGCATAATGACAGTTGAAAATTTGCACACAAATCGCTCCGCAGCTGAGAAGCGTGCTAGATAAAAATCGCAAGCAAAAAAATAAATAAATAAAATGAGTAAAAAACTGAAAAGAAATAAGAAAAAGAATTCAATACAAAGAAATTGAAAAATGCTACAAAATGAATCAAAGTGAAAAACGAATGTGCGAAAAGCGAAACACAGCAGCCAAAGAAACGCTACTCCAAACCTATGTATGCATATGTGTGTGTGTGTGTGCGTGTGTGTGTGTATATGTATTTCGTTCGCCTAACGAGCAAATCGTGTTCAATAAATATTTGCCAGTCAGCTAGAGAGTTAGACAGAGATATGCAGAGCGGCAGAGATAAAGAACGAAAGAGTGCGAGTTGACAAGACCAAAAGACAGAGATGGAGATTGGAGGCAGGTTGGGCACATTCGCCATGCGGGCAGGTGTGCGCTATCCAGAATAGAAAATCCAAGCTCCACAAACTCCATAGCAAAAGTGTCCGACAGCTGCTTGGGTCAATACAGCAGTCGGTTGGAGGGAGCGGAGCATGGTGTGGTGTGGGCGTGGTGGAGTCGATTTCCAAGAGTATCTGCATCTGCATCCTGGGTACGTGGCATGTTATTCGCAACGTATGAAATATTCATTCATTTACAACTCCCATCAGAGGATTGACTCATGTGCGGCTGCTCGCTGCTCGCTGCTCGGCAAGTCGCGATTCAAACTCAATTTATGAGCGCCCGGTGTGTGCTTTAATAGTTCGCAGTTGAATTAATTGACTGCAGCTGCGCAGAGGCGGTTGAGGGCTGGTCCTATGACTGTGGATAACGCATATATTTACCATAGATCTCTCACTTACCATTAAAATAATTTAATCAAAATGTTGTTTACCCAACCTCTCAAACACACACACGCACGCCCAAGCTGAAAGGCAACCTTTCCATAAAAGCATGTCTGCCCTTCTCCTGTATCTGTATAAAAATTGTTCGATTCTGTGTATGGTTCAGGCGGATAAAGTGCATAAATTTTAATCAATTGTTTACTTACTTTTAGCTTCTTCCACTACTTATTCTTATCCTATTTTTTTTACTGCGCTTACTTACTTGAGAATTGTTTTGCACTTTTGGCTGCTGGCAAAAATGTTATAAATGCGGGCTAATGATGTTAGTAACTAGAACTAAAGAAAAACTTTCGCTGAGAGAATACTCTCTTGAAAAGAATGATTCTAAACAGGGATTTCGTTATCTCAATAACGACCTTAATTATTATTTTAATTTAACACTTAAATTCAGACTATAAGAACCAAGCAAATTTAAATACAGATCTTCAAATTTATTTTAAATTTTTTGGAAATTAAATAAAAAGTTCTATGTTGATAGAAGATACAAGCACACATAAAAGTATCATTCGTTAGATTCAAGCCTGTGGCATACTTTAACATTAATGACTTTGGTCAGCAAAGCAAGTTTTACCCTATCAAAAGTGGAATACATACATCAAATGGCAAGAGAACCTTTGGCAACAGCGTGTAGAAAATCAAATTTGTCCCCAGGGTTCCCCGACTCCCTTTGTACACAGTATATCTAAATAGATGATGTTGTTGTTGCTTTAGATAAAAGCTGCCATTATCGATACCACATTCCCTGGCTAACAGAATAGATAGAGCCAAGTAATAACATTCAGTCTCCTTTTTGGCTTCTTAGGCATGAGCATTTGGGGTTCGGCTTGGTCTTTTGTCTTGCAAGAGTCAGAGCCAAATGCAGCATCAGTTGAACCACATAGCGAACGAAGCCAAATAGTTGATTGTAACAAAGGCAGATTAAAACTTATGCACACACTGAAAGCATAAAAGTCTCGCTCTCTCCTTCTCTATCTTTCTCTCTCTCCCTCTCTCTTTCTCTCTCTCTCTCTCGCTCTTTCTTTCTTTATCTGTCTATCTCTATCTCTTTCTATATATATATATGGCTGACTGGGCTGTTGGCATAATGTGAGCTATGTTAGTTTTATGGCAGACACCAAATGGGTTAGTGCCAGTAGCTAGCCACTAACACCAGTGGCCACAACAACAAAAACAACAACAACAACAACCACAACAACCATAACAACAACAACTACAATAACAACACCACCAACCAACAGCAATGGTTTGACAATAAAAAGTGTAACTAACCGCCACTGCTGGCGGGGCCAAGAGCGCATTGTGAATGCTTTATGAGCCTTAGGAGTGCCATAATTTTCACTTAATAATCCGTTGAGTAGCTGGCCGTGATTTGTGGCCCAAGCAGGCGAGCCCCACCAGTAAATGTAATGAGCTGTGCCAGGGGGGGTTATGCAAGGGGAGGGGTGCGGCCCGGAGTCTGGGTTCGAGGGCATGACAAAACAATTTCAAAGTTTTTGTCGAAAACATAATGTGTTCCTAATTTTATTTGTCGCCAATTGGGAGCACCAGCCACACCCACACCGCCCCGACGCCACCATATACCAACCATACATAAATTTATAGTGCGCGGGTCCAAAAAAAACACCTGAGCCGGAAAATATGCAGCATTAGGTGTAAGCTCCGGCGTTTTGAATACATATTGGAGCCGCTGCCGGAAAGTATGCCAAAATAATAACAATAATGCACACACAGCAGAAGCAGCAGCAGCAGCTGGTATAAAGCAGCAGCAACAACAACAACAACAACAACATCATTTAATTACCAAAATGCACATGAAATTGCGCGCGTAAACTAATTACGGCGGATAAAGTTAACAATGGCAGCGATGGAGGCCCGTCGTGTGCCTTTGAAAGGTTTAACTGCCAGCAGTTTTTGGGGCCGGAACACAAGCTCAACGACGAGCAGCATCAGCGGCAGCTACTGCTGGTTGTGTGTACTTACTGTCACTGCCTGCGAGTCCTGTGAGTCCTGCCAGTCCTGCTGTGGCCACAAGCTCATACGCCAACCGTTTGCCAGCATTACCGGCATTTACAATATTTATTTTAATATTGCAGAGTTTTTTGGCAGCACAGCCAAACTGACTGACCCCCACAACCTCGTCAAGACCAACCCCTTCTTTTTTATATATTTATTATTATTTTTTTTTTTTGCTCAACGGCATATTCTGTGTGTTATTGTGCCAAATTGTTTATGAAAAATTGCGTATGACGACGACGACGACGACGTCGACAACAACAAACGTGGCCGATGCCGATGGCGTCGCTGTTGGCGCATAAATCAAGTTGCCTTGGCTGAGGATTTGGGCCAGAGTCGCCTTGGTGGTTCGGACTTGGTAATTACAATGTAGCCGCCTGTGAATTTAACGATCCGGGCCGCAACAGTGCCAACAACAAAAACAACAACAGTCGCCAACAAGCAAATGCGGAAACACAACAATTTTAACAGCGTCGTAGTCGAATGCCCCCACTCTCTGGCTGCTGCAGAAGGGTTGACTGTTCCTGCTGTTTCTGCTGGCCCAGGGTCAGTTAGCCTGGTCAGTTGGATGGCCAGATTGGCTGGCTGGGTGGGTGGTCAGACAGTCAGTGCGTGTTGGAGGCGGGCGGCATGTTTGAACAAAAGTGTGAGCCAAGTGGAAAACAACATTTAAAAATGCCATAACAATAACTAACAAAGACACAAAAAGCAAATGGCAATTGCAAATGGGCCACCAGCCGGCTCCCTTAACTGGCTGGCGAGCTGTTAGCCAAGCTCTACGAGCAGTATGAAGCTGGAAGCTGGAAGCTGTGTGGGCCTGGCCGGCAGAAATTAAATGGCGCGAGAAAATTGCACGGTCAGTGCGGAGTCTGAGTGGAGGGCAGGTTTACATAATTGCCATGCGAAAAGGGAAAAGATGAGGAGCGAAAGATAGAAAGACAGCCAGACCGTCAGACAGTCAGATGGAATGAAAGTAAGGCAGAATACACAATCACAATCAGACTTTGTGGGCTGGTTTTGTATGCATACCTTAGTCAAATACAAAAAATGCAATTGGATTGGACTTTTCAAAATAAGACATTGCTCAAATAAGTTTTAAACAGATGATTTAAAAATAGTCTTTAAATAAGAACAAAGAACTGAAAGATCTAAAGGGATTGCCCATAGGGGTCTTAATTGGAATACTAATATTAGCTTACCTTCTTACCGTAGCAAATCTTCCTTATAAACGGTGAGATTGATTCTTCGAGTTAATCAGCCAACTTAATTTTACAGTTCCGATCAGAAATACAAGAAATTTGCTGCCTCTTTTTCTTCAAACTTGTAGTTCGAATTACGCTATTCATAACCCGTTTAGAATCGTATGTACAAATTATAATATGCTTTTCCCGTTACTAAGTTGTGCTTCCTCCATTTCATCTATTAAAACAGTTGTCTTATCTCATCTAGCTATCAATTCGAGAACTTCGTGACCGCGCGTTATGCGGCGCACCCCTCGGTCGGTTGGGTGGGAGGTGGGTTGCAGTTTTGCCTGGGTCCGTGCGTGAACAAGCCCGTGCTTGGTATCGTTGGGCCACTTGAATGTGCTGCTCGTTAGTACTTCAACGTCCAAATAATAATTTAAAAAAATCTTGAAATTATAATGGATTTCCTTACAATGCATCAATGATATCTCGCCTCATAGATCTCAATTTGTTTAATATTTCAATCAGCTTAGGAGACATTAAGATTTTAAGCTAATATTTGTAAATCCCACAAGTATTCTATAACTCTGTGGGATCAAAGAACTTAAAAATCTTATGCAAATATTCAAATATAAAAAATAAAAAGAACAAAAAAATCATCAATGAAATTTGCATGGAACTTAAATTAAATTAAAATTCATTCTTCTACTAAATACACCAACAAATTATTTTAAAATCTAAAAGCTTTCTTATTTATTATTCTGTATGCAGAAATATGCAAGTCATGTTATAATTTTAATAGTTTTATAATGAAACACTCACATTGCCATTTCGAAACTATTTACTACTTAATCTAAGTCTTGGTTAGTTGGTTTTCTTTTATAATTGGTGTTGACTAAGTTAAGCTGGGCTTACAATTAGCGGTTATTCAAGGTGCAAATAATACACTTTAATGCTATATGTATGATAGATAGATAGATAGATGGATTGATGGATGGATGGACAGTCCTGAGGCTGCGGCCACTCAGCAGTTGTGGCACTTGACTAGCCCCACCTCGTCGCAGTTCATGCACTTGAGCGCCACAAACTCGGCCGTAAAGTGATTGCGATGCACAGACTTCTTTGAGCCGTTGCACGAGGGGCAGGGCAGAAGACGGTACCCTCCACAGGTCTGGCAGGTGTAGTTGCTGGCTATCGATTTGTAGGGTTTCAACAGTTGTCGCAGCTCCCCCGACTCATTCATGCGCTCCACAGTGTCCGCATCGCCAATATGCTGACCCTCCACATAGAGCTGGGGCACGCGTATCTGTGAGGATTGCATCCGTTGTCGCATCTCCGCCTGGTACTCCACGCTCATGAAGACATCTCGCTCCTCGAACTTGACCAGCAGGGTGCGCAGAATCTGTTTAACGTTGGCACATTTCGTGTAGGTGTCCCGTATGACGCCCATGCTTGTCGTATACAGCACCACCTTGCCCATATCTTTCTCCATGTAACACTGCGAATGGCAAGAAGAAGAAGTGACAAAAAAAAAAAAAAGATTAGAGCAGTAGTTCCAGTTCTTCAGCTTGTGTCTGTGTCTGTGTCTGTGGCTCTGGAAAAGCAGGTCACCAAAAATAAAAAAAAAAGCTTGAAATTGGCACAGAATTCGCCACAGCGCTTAGATTTTAGTTTGCCGCAACGCTCTTGATGACCGTGAATGAAGAAGAAATTAGTTTTGAAAACTGGGATAAGCATAAAACAATTCCATGTCCAAATATAAAGCATACAATGCAGCGACATTTTCCGCTTTCAACGGGAGAGAAATCTCTGGATTACAGAACTGACCAAAAAAATACAATCAACTTTTGGAATGTGTTAACGCAATATCGAAAAACTTGGCTTGCCTAAGAGTTTCTATCGGTATTTATATTATATATATGTATATGTGTTTATATATGTATGTGGAGTGTTTGCAACCAGTTGGGTTCATTAGCTCTTTGGCGCTATCCGTTCGCATCTCACGTAACCAAACGACTCTACATGTCACTCAAAATCCTATTAATCAAATCAATTAAGCAATAATGGAAAAACTGCTAGCCAATTGACAGCAACACACACGCACACACACACACACACACACACACACAGTCAACATAAACACACAATGGAAATGCGACGGTTTCCCGACCATCGTATTGTATTTATGAGATGGCTTATTTTGTAAGGCCGTCGCTGCCGAACCGGTTCGGGTTCACTCAATTCATTTGACAATTAACATTTCCGTTAGTTGGCCAACTTTGGTGCTGTCTGCTTTGGCTAATGAACTGTTTTCCAGCCAAGCAGCCAAGACAACCAGCCAAGGCAGCCACACTGGTATCAATGAACTGTGCAAGTGCAACCACTGCGAGTCCGTCCTGGAGTAGGTTGGCCGAAGATACACAAATGAAACCGGTGTAACGAGAATTTGCGCAAACGAAATGCATTTACATTCAAGATAAGACCGTTAGACCATAGAGCACTTGTTAAGACTTGAGATCACCACGCTGACTGATGGACAACCAGATTATAGAGCAGTGAACAAATATCAAATACCATTCGAGTTGGAGCGCCTCTGTCGTGATTTCATTCGTGACACGAGGTGTTTCTTTCTAAAAATAATCGAATGCCGAGAAACTGCACTCATTACCGTTAATTAATACTCTTGGGGTCTTAACTACAAGTTACCGAAAGCTTATATTATACATTTTTATAAGTAAAAAACATATTTCCTATCACATGGGTTTTCCCATAGACATGTTGTGGTCGAAATGGGCAATAATAGTATGAATTCAGCCAAAAGACAATTTTCGAATAATTGGTTGGCACACAATCCAAAAATAATTATTGGGCTTAAAATAGTAGATTTTACATAATTAATTTTGAAATATTTGTATTTTTTTCTCAATCGTAGAGCTAATTTGGGTTTCGTGTTGCGTTTAAAATAACAGTCACTCGCTCATCTCTATCTTAAATGCATCATCAACTTTGGCTGCGTGAAAACATATACATTTTTAATTTAAGACGGGTATTGTGAAAAATAAATTGCAAATACATTAACAAAAATGTTTTAAAACCACCAGCCAAAAAGTGCACAACAACTATGAAAAAAAAACACCAAACTGCGGTCGAAACGAAAGTAAACTTTTGCTGTGGCGCAGTGAATGTCGCCGTGTTAGATGTCGCCTGGTGGTTTTTCCAATTCCATTTAAACAATTGTCCCTGGTGAAAACACAGCCAAATGATTGCCCCCCTCTGTCTATCTGAACCCAATAAACGCTGCTGTTCAACTCTAGTTTTGAGTTGTGATTTTGTGTGTTGCCGAAAAAATATAAGCAATTAACACATGTGAATTGCACGGCTAACCTTGCTGCAGCAATATCAAATTTTGTGTATACATTTATTTGTTATGGTTTTTTGACAAGTTGCAGCAGCACGAGCAGCAAGAGGCGAAGACGCAGCAGGCGCAATCGGAGCAGCCGCAGCTGCATGAATTGGTAAAAAGAGAAAGCAGGTCACTTGTATGGCCAGCAAGCAACAACCACAACAACAACAGCAACAGCAGCAACATCAACACCAACAACAACAACAAGGAACAGTCAGCTCGAGTGATTGGCAATCGAAGAGTTGAGCAACAAACAGCAGCGAGCAGAGAGTTGGAGATACGAGGCTAATGCCAATGCTGACAGCAGTCTATTTATGTGTGTTGTTGTTGCCAGACAAGTTGTGTTTGTTGTTTTTGTTGTTGCTACCTTCTCGAAGGTGACAAACTGAAGGCAACATCTTTATGTGTATGTTTTCATTATTGTTGTTGTTTTTTTGTTTGTTTATTTATCTTAACCAACAATTTGGCTGCTCTAATTGCGGCTTAAAGCAAGACTGTGAGCTTCAAAGGGCGGCTGTCGACCTGTTGTTACCAATATTAAATCTTCGAGATTCCAGTCAAAATAAAAGAAAAGAAACAATGGCAAAGATTTTCACTTTCGATTCAGTGCTGTTTGCTCTGCTATATAGTGTGCATTTTAACTAAGTATAGTCAAACATGCATATGCCACTGACAGCTCACATGTGGGCTGCATTATAATTAGCAGCATCTGAGGTTTTGTGATTGTTATGTAGATGATGATCGCATTGTTGTTAGCCTCCAGCTCGGACTTTTTTCGGCTTGACTAATTTGCATGTGCGCCGCTATAATGCCATAAAACATTTCTTTTCTTTGGCATTTAGCTAATTTATGCTGATCTGACGAGCAGTCTGCTCGAAACATTCCATCAAATTCATCATCAGGCCCAAAGTCAAGCTCTATAAGTTTGAAAGTGAAATGCAACAAAAACAAACAAGCCTCAAAAGAAACAATTAAACTGATCTTAAATCTAAGCATTAAGATAGATAAAGGGAAATTTTGAGGTCTTCTTTCTGGCGAAGTGAAATGTTTGCAACTTGACTAACTCATAGTAATAAAAGTTAAAGAGCATAAATAAAGGCAATAAACCAGCCCTCAAAATAATTATATTAAAATAGTTATTGCTGAGCAGCGGCGATTTCCATTGAAACTTTTATAGAAAAACTGATTTATATGCTCGATCAAATCAAGGTTACTGTATGCGGATATCTAGTGATGAAAATGAACTAGTATAGAAATCTAATGAATTCACGGTTATACTAAAAAATATTCATTTTAAATTCAACATTTTTGAGGTGAATAAAGTGCAATAAAAAATAGATTTAGAATACAAAAATCTATTGACCGTATATGGTTAGACTCAATAGCTCATTGTTCTTATAATTTATGGAATCGTTGTTTTCTTTATGTTGAAAATACAAGTGTTATATCTGTGGGCTACTTTTAAGTCTAAGGTGTTATGCACGAAATTTCTTTACTGTACTCTGCACGTCCGGCAAACGGAATCCGTATAGAAAGATAATAAAGAGATTCGTCTAATTAGATTTACGATCATTCGAAATGAGATCTGAGCACACGCCTCATAGGAAATCGTTGACAATTTTAAACTTTGCTTGACTTTCTATGATTAGTCTATTGTTGCTGTTTCAGTTTTCTAACTGCACAATCTCGAGCTAGCTGGGTGCCATTAGTAGCTCTCAACAGCTAAAGCTAAGCCATTTATCTATCTATCCACCACTCGGGAAGCAAAAAGAAAACCAACAAAAAAATCACGAGAAAAATATATAGCCGCTGCCCCAAACCTGCAAGAGTGGCCAAAGCACAAAACCGATATCTAAATAAGCCAAAGCCAAAGCCAAGCGCCAGCTCAAGCCGAGTGGCGACAAAATAAGCCACTTAACGGTATTCATTATATATGAGACTGCTGTAATTGCACACGCACACTCACGCACACTCACACACACACACACACGCACACGCACACACATAGGAGAAAAGACTTGGACTTAGGCAGACTTTTGCAGACTCTCGCAGCTCATTAGATTACAAGCAAAATGAGCGGGGTAAATCAGCAGGCAACACATAAATACCAAATGTGAAAGATACATATTGAAAAGCAACAACAACAGCAACAACAACAATAACAACAACAACAAATATAGCAATTGTTCGGCAGCACTTTCTCCCATGGAGCGTGCAGTCAATGGTAAACAATTTGCCAAGATGCGCATAGAGATTGCATAATTTTTTGGCCAGTAACTGATTCAATGGAAGGTACCAGAAACAATTATTTTTATATATACACTGCAGGGCTAATCAGGCGTGGGAAAGTTGTCGTTCGCTGTTTTTGAGGGAATTTCATATAAAGCATACAAATTTTGAAAATTTGAACTAAGTCAAAAGGTGATGGAGTTTCTCATTGCAGAGCGTTTCAGTTCTCGATTAACAGCACCTGATTAAAAGGTTACTCTTCATAATTATGCAACATTAATGAATCATTTGACATTTTAATGCAAGCACTAGAAAAAATGGGAATTTCAAATCAGGCATAACAATTTTGAAAATTCGAACCAAGTGTGGATCAATCGAACTCAATCTTTTTGCTGCTGATTTAAAAATTACTCTTCATATTTATGCAACAATAATGATTTTTGCTTACTGAAGAAGAGAGAGAAGAGTGAAGAGTGAAGAGAGAAGAGAGGTGTTCAGTGGATATGATAACCAGTTTATTTTTGCAAGTGTACTTGCTGACTTGGCTTACCTTGGCATTTGGCTGCTGTTGCAGCTGCAAGAATGTGGCTATTCCATTGCGCACACGATTCTTAACACCGCGAACGGTGCCCTTGGCGGAACGAATGGTCGATTGTGTGGAGCTGGCGTTGCTCCTCACATCCCGGTAGCCGGCGAACACGTCGTGCTGGTCGGCATCATCGTTAACCGTTAGATGCGGCTCGTCTCCATGCCGCGCAAAGCTCCGAAAGTTCTCGTGCTCGTTGATGTGAAAGCTGTAATATTGATCGTCAGCATATTTGTAGTTGCTGCTGCGGCTGCTGCAGCGATTGCTGTTGCCGTTGCTGTTGCTTGTCTGTGTTGCTGTTGCTGTTGGTGTCGGTGACGGGGACGGTGGCGGCTCCTCACCGGT
This sequence comes from Drosophila paracracens, assembly GCA_035044025.1. Classification (NCBI taxonomy): domain Eukaryota; kingdom Metazoa; phylum Arthropoda; class Insecta; order Diptera; family Drosophilidae; genus Drosophila; species Drosophila paracracens. Next base: position 2,755,586 of record JAWNMN010000435.1, on the reverse strand, counting down.
TTGCACAAAGTTAGCCCGCTGCACCGCGGCCCGTAGCTCCTCAAGGCTTGCCTCGTTGAGCGAGAGTCGTTGCGTTGCGTGCAACTCGCCATCGGTTTCGCCATCGTCAGGCTCGACAGGCGGCTTGTCCTTGACCCCTGTGGCGGGGCTAGTGAACTGCACCACATACTCCGCACTCCGTCTGTCTCGTATGTCCCGCAGCAAGGAGTCCGGTAAAAGTGTGCCCAGCGTGCGCAGCGATTTGTGGCGCTGCCTCAACAGTCCGTTTGGCTTGGCCGCCGCTTGACGCACATACTCCGTGCTGCTGCAGTTGAGGGAGTCGCTGTTCAGCGAGGATGGCTCACTTTCCTCGCTGTCGTCCGTTAGCGTGAGTGCTGCCTGTACCGGACCACTATTGCTCTCCAGATCGCTGCCATTGCCACTGTCTGCCGTCTCGCAGTGTGTGGCATATTTGTGATACTGTTGCATGTAGCAGTTGGCCGGACTGTCTGCCACAGCTGCAGCTGGCAAAGTGGGCGTATTTGCCTTTTGCACAACCATGTTTTTAACACTTTCGTACTTTTTTTTTTCAATTTGGTTTTTCTTTTTCTTTTGTTTTAGGCTTGAACACGCACTTGAAAAGTTTGAAAAGATCTTAAGTCTGATTTATTTGTGGCGTTCACTGACTTTATGACGGCCGTTGCACCCGCTCTCGCATGTCTTTATGCTTCAGCTCTTGTCGTTAGACTGCATAGCGCTTTTTCAAGTGGCTCTAACAAAGCTTGGCCAACAACGATCCACGCCACAAAGCCGCCAAGCAGCCAAGCAACTAAACCATTCAAGCAATCGTTTTGATCGGCGCTCTCTTTTTTCAACTCCCTCTCTATGTCTCCTCTCTCTCTCTCTCTCTCTCTCTCTATCTTTCTCTCACATTTCACCTAGTTATGCGGCGTTATTCAGCGCTTGGAGATTCAGCAAACGACGCTCACCCAAACTGCTTACTGCTTTCTTTTCGAGGGAAGCCGAGAGATTATAAACACCTGGAGGAGAGAAAAATCGGTAAACTTCCATTCGGTGCGCGTTATTAAATTTTGTACAATTTTGAGGCCGTTTCTGTTTTTCCATTTTCAAATTGTCGATCGTTAGCTGCCACTTCTAATGACTGTGAAGACCAGTTGCAAAGATCGGCACCGAATCTTGCCAATGGCGCGCCAAGCGATTATGTCAAAACAAATCGACTGTGGTTTTTGCCAAGAATACCAAATGGCAAAAGCCAGTTGGCTGTTTTGCAGATGGCAAATAGTTTGTCGAACTCTGAAAACAACAAGACTGCAAAGATTATAACGGTTCTTTTGCGCCAAACAGCGCTTGATGGTGATTTTCCAGTTTAGGAATTCGATAATCGTTGTGGAGAGTTAGCCGGATTTGCTTTGGCCTTATGCTCATTTTCAGCTAAATTACACGTTTAAATAAATAACCAAATAAATGATGAAATAGTGGAACTTCAACACGAACTCTACCCGAAAAATGGTGTTACCAAATTGATGTTATAAAATATGATCTTAATGGCATTGCTTTCCAAAATTTATTCGGTTTTGATAAAGTTTATTGTATTTTTGATTTGCTTTGTGTTGAACTGCAGTTGAGTGTGGATTATATCAACGTTAACACATTCATTCAGCCACTTACGGTTCGAATTTTTCACACCTCTATCTTTAGGCTTTCTATCTTATAGATACCCGAAGTCAATTCTTACACCATCCAACTGTGAGTTCAATATCTCGATCACAAAGAAAATGTTTTTCTTTTTTTTTATTATTATTGTTTTTATGGCTTTCCGGAGATATTTTGAACACATGCTGAGTTAATAAATATTTGTCAATTAATCTCGAATGCTGTTTTCGATGCAAACTAGTATCTCAATTTTAGTGGATATGTTGATGATTTCAGGTGCAGCTGCTTTTTTATTGCGAAACAACTTTATTATAAAATTAATCGTTGTCATGGACACCAAACAGACTAAAAAAAATCATGCTGACATTTAATAAATAACTTCCACATTCATGATTAAGTGCACACTTAATCTCTGTGTTGAAAATCTTTTATTTCTTTTGTTTTGTGATAAATATGATTATTATTGTATAATGTACTAACACAATTGACACATGTCTAATTCAGCTTGATGCATAATTGCAACGGTAAGAGTTTTGGCTTCTTCTGGTCTATCGCTTTCGGCTTCCGTTATGCTTTGTCTTGAAACGAAAGCCCAACTATGAGTAGTTAAAGACAACACTGATAATCGCCAGATTAAAGATATATCTCAAATGGTTGACAAGCGTGCGAATATTTCGAATTTTCCATCTCTGAATGAGTTTGCATGTACGTTGGCCATTTTTGGGCCGGATATTGGTGAATTTTCATTGCCGACTGCACGAAATTCATTCAGAGTTGGAAAAAATGAAAGATACAAGCATCATCAGCTTAAGTCCAGGTAGCTATGCAATATCTGCTCCACATTGTTGATACAACATGAAGCAGCAGCAGCAGCAGAGACAGAAATTTAAGTTGTGGCTTGTTGTGGGCGAGATAAGCAGTTCTCGAAATGCACAATTATCAGTTTATCAGTTTATCAGTTGAATAAAGCGGAAAAGATATTCAGACTATAGACAATATACTTACTCACTCATTGCGCGCATAAGTTGTAGACTTTGGCGCAAATTTCGCAACCGCACAATCGATGCAAATGCCAAGCTTTGCCGCAAACTGGCAAGACTGAGTCTTATCTCGAATCTGTTGGCGTTGCCAAAATCAGTCAAAAATCACGTAGCAAGCAAGTCTCGCCAAGAAATTCTGGTGTCTGCAGCACGACATCAAATCACATCTAATTGACTAAATGCGAACTTCTATCAATTACAAGAATTTAGATGCTTTCATGGAATTTCATAGGGCAAGCGATTTCACTTTTTCATTTGCACTTGAAGTAAACTATTTTTCACAGAAACAACTTAGAGCGTGAATAAAATATATTTCAAGCATTTTCAAGATATTAGCATTAAATACTTAAATGATTTTAAGTAGAGCAAGTTGACAAAACAAATAAATAAAATAAATTAATTGCTGCAAAAATGCTTTAAAGTAATTTAAAATTTTTTTTTTTTACTAAGTCTGTTTCCTGATTTGATTTTTAAATTTAAAAATAAATTTTAAAAATATTAAATACTGGCAAAATTTGTCTTTTAGTTATCTTTTTACTTTCCTGTTTTAGTTATTAATTTTTAGCTGCTTACTGCTTTTAATGGTGAAAGTGTTTTATTTTTTTGATAGTTAGAGATTAGAAACTCGACAGTATCTGAAGTCTATTGGGAGGTGGCAAGTCGCATAACAAGCCCGTGCTTGGTATCGTTGGGCCAGTTGAATGTGCTGCTCGTTAGTACTCCAAAATCCAAATAGACAATCCGAATGAAATTGTACGTTTTCGCTTAGTTATCTGTGCATCAGTGAGTAATTGTGTTGTTGGTGTGAGATTATCACGTGTTGATAGATGTGAGATGTTTGTGATATTTTAGTGTCTTTTATCAGTGCGATGGGGTCACGATTCGGTATAAAAGACCCAACTGCATATCGAATTGCATTTAGTTTGCGAATTGCAATTGCAACAGCACTGGAAAATGACTGCGTTTGGCATTCAACTCGGCTATTGGCTATTGGCCTTGCCAATAGTAACTATTGTGATCGCTGTGGATCCCCAAGCGCTGCTCTGTGCCAATGATAACACGCCAGCTTGTGCGAGGATTCGTGGTGAGTATGTGATATTCAAGAACGAGTGCGACTTGAGAAAGGCGCAACGTGAGAATCTGATGGGTGCCCCACTGTGTAAGTCAAACTGAGATCAACTTCTGATTATAATCCTGATTCTAATAATGTGCTTCTGCAGTCGATGTTGCCCTGCATTATTGTCTGCCCAACTGTGACTTTGTGTGCGATGCCAACTTTCAGCCCATTTGTGGCGTCAATGTTGATTCGGGTGAACGGAAGACATTCAGGAATCGTTGCGAAATGATCCGCACCTCGTGCTTTAGCAGCTCCGAATGGCTGGTGTACAAGTGGGGCATGTGTCCGCGTGCCCACAACCAGCTGCAGTCCAAGCAGCCCATTTCGCATACCCTGCTCGTTGGTCAGCGCAAGCGTCGTCGCCTCATATCCTGTACGAGTGTGTATCGTCCTGTGTGCGCAACCTATGCCGGCGTCAAGTCCACCTTCTCCAATGAGTGTCTGGTGAATGCTGAGAACATACGAACTCATAGAAGTAAGTAGACTTGACTTGTAGCTCGGCAGGCAGCTAACTTTTTATCTGTGGCAGAGTGGCGCATCGTTTCGGAGGGACTCTGTGGAGAAGATAGCATCAAAATGAAGCACAATCGCAAATTAAAGCCGAAAATGAAGCCAAAGGTCGATATGGAGCGCAGCAAGCGCAGCCACAAGCTGAACCAGCCGAATGACTTTGAGATATCGGAGGACGCGGTGCAAATCTTTGCGCCATCCACATTTCACACCCAATTTATCAGCAACACGGGCACCATTGAGAAAAGCTACTCACTGCCCGCCCGCAAACCCCAACTGACCCAGCACCAGCCCCAGCGACAGCCCCAATCCCAGCCAAAGGCCAGTCGTATCCATGACAGCAATGGCCATGGACGCCGCCGGGCACAAAAAGTGGTTAAGCACTGTGTGTTCAGTAATGAGCCCGTCTGTGGCAGTTTCAATGGCGAGAGTCGCACTTTTGTCAATGTATGCGCTCTGATGGAGTACAGCCAAATGGTGGGCAATGGTAAGCACTGAGGCGTTATGGCTTTTGCGGTAGAGTCGCTGGACAGTAATTAAAACGTGATACTCTCTCTCTCTCTCCACACAGCATGGACCATTCTGTATGAGGGCAGCTGTCGTCGCTGCGATAAGCCCTGCCCCACTGTATATAGTCCGATTTGTGCGATTCGCAATGGCATTAGCTATACAATCATCAATGAATGCTATTTGGACCGTGTGCGCTGCAAGGATCCCAACAGCGGTAAGTTCAATTACAATTTTCAAAATCAAATCCGGTATTTAAAAGTTTCTGCTTTTATGTTAGAATTTAAGATCTTGCACAAAGGTGATTGCGCCCCACACACCGATGAGGTTGCCCACAGTATTCCTGCGCCCAATCCGAAGCCAGCGTCGCATATATTTCGATTACGCTATGCAGACAAAAATAAAGGCAGCAACTCGGCCCACTCAGCCACAACAACTAGCCCAAAGCCAAGATTACCAAATAAAATGAGATCTTCCTCTGGAAGCCCAATGAAAAAAACTATACACGTGAGACGACCTGCGACCAAGAAATTCATGCGACCAATGCCAACTCCCAAGGATCTAAGCAATCGCAAGATACGCAAAATTCAGCCAACCGTATTGCAAGGATACAACCGAAACGTGTACAACACAGATCTGCTGATGCAACCCACTTCCAAGCTGGGCCAGCAGAGCCTGCACTCTGGCAAGGATCAGTACAATAAGCGACCAAATGTGAAGGAGGCACACAGTGACAAATATCCGCAATATTATTGGCCACAATATTTGGCCACAACCATAGCGCCGACGACAACAACAACAACAACAAGAAGAAGCCCAGCTTCAGAGAATATTCTTCAGGGCTTCTCTGAAACAGATATTCTCAATTTCGATATAAATTCAGCAAGTGAACTCTTTGGCGAAATCGAAGCCAATTCAGAAATACTGCTTGTGATGGACACAACCAGCGAAGCGGCAAGAGACTCAGAAACAGAGGTGGCAACCACAATTGCGACAACTACAAAGGCAACCACAGCTGAGACAACAGAGGAGGCATCAACAACAACAACAACAACCACGTCATCAACAACAAATAGTCCACTCACAACCACCTCAACAACAACAATTCGTGCACCCACATCAACAACAACAACTCCAACAATGCCAACAACAACAACAATAGATCCGATCACCACTGAAGATACAACTTCTGGAAAAGAACTTGATGAAACCACTTCCAATATTATTATTGATGTTAACACTATTGAAATGCTTGATCAAAGCTCAGCTGCAACAACCACATCTAGCGAAAGGTCAACCACAATAAACTTAGACTACAACTCAGATGAGCCGTTGGCGAATCAAAGTGAGCAAACCTCAATTTATGGTCTCGATAAGAACTCGCTGATAATGCGATTACTGCGCGCCAGGAGTGGTAAAAATATGGTTTTGTAATTTATTTGTTGTTTTTAATTTATTGTAAGTTAGCAACTCATTTTGTATGGAGCCAGTGATATAAGTGCTCTGTATGCTGTGTAGATTTATAAATGTTGTAAGCTTTGAAAATAAATTTATACTTTTGAAAAGTTTATATAATTTCAATCGGCCATCTATGACTCATTATTTATGGTTGCTGTATGCACTTAGATGAGCAATTTCAGCAACCTTTCTCACTGAACGACAGTGCGATACAAATACTCCACACTTAACGAAATTTTAGTTGCGCCATCTATGGCATAGTTTATGGTTGGTATACAGACTAAGTCAGCACGTTCAGAAACCACGGTCCACATTGAACGAACGGTGGAGAACTTAACTTAGCCTCCACATGTACCAAAATTTTATGTGCGGCATCTATGGCACATCACGAACGAAATGTACCAAATATTTTGACTTTTCTCTTAACGAAGAGTACCCACTAACTCCACTCTGATCGAAATTGCTCCACATAAAACGACAATGAAGCTTAGCAATAACTACAACCAAACAATGCTTGCAATTGAGCTTAAAAGCTTGCTTTTAATAAATCACAACTGAAAGACGTCCTCCTTTGAGATATCTGAAGTAAAGTTTGTTTAAGTGTATTATTTTATGTGAAGCCTGTAAGCAAATAATTAATGTAAATGAAAAGACTTATAACAGTTTGTTGATGAAGATAAACAGTTGGAACTTTCGATTCTTTATAAGATATGAGGATTAAATATAAATAAAATATAATAATGAAATAAATTAAAGGCCACCGATCCTTAATTCGGTACGTATACTACCTAAGTCATAGTTAATGCATCTATCTGATTTTAGGATCCAAAATGGTCCACTCCTTATTGTCTTTTTTGTTAAGACTACTTGAATTAGATTTGTATATATTGATAACGTTAAGATTACTCTGGTAAAATCACCCTGTACATCTACTTGGGGCCCTGATATGATATGATATCTTATGATATCTAGGCAAATACCTCTTATAAATACGATTAAATTACGTAATTAAAATCGACGGCATTGCGCGATGTGGTTTACTTATGGAAAACAAGAATCTTAGCTGTCCCATATATAGTATTTTCATTTGCATGCGCCTTGAGAGTACAATTTTTGATGTGTTGGAGTTTTCAGATGAACTCATAATACCCCAAACATAATACCCCTCGTTCGCTTAACGCGCCACGTTATGAGCTATAGTAGTATGCGATCGACAAAGCTATAATGTTATCAATAAAATTATTGCTAATAGACCTTGAATTTGCATTTTATGGACTGCTTTTAATTGCTAGTGAAATTAGAAGCATATTGGCAAATAAAAAAAAAGAAGTGTAATATTGCCCGAAGGCGATAACATTTGGTTTTCATTGGCAAAAACTCTCGTTGGCGGAAACAGTAATTGTCAGGCCCCCCACTTACCCCCCGCCCACCTACCCACCCAATATATAAAAATGGCTATCCGGTTGCCGGTCAAAGTCCTCCTCTCGGCATTAATTTGTTTAATTATTCAGTCGGGTCGACATGGCATCTGTGGCTCGTAAAAGTAGTTTTTGTGCGGTCAGAGTTGTTCACTCCTGCTGCCTGCTGCCTGCTGACTGCAAATGCTCGCAAGTTTGCGTGTGGCATTGTAATTTGTACTTTGTTATGCCAGCCAGCATGCCAGCCAGCCAGTCAGCCGGTCAGCCAGCATAGCCGATGCTTTGATTGGAGCCAATCATTGTTTTGACCACACTCTGCAGACAACTAACAATAGTATTTTGGCAATTGTTGTTAAACTTTCTTTCGTCGCTTTTCTGTTGGGCAAGGCCTTCAAATTCTGGCGAGCGCCGTCAATTAACCTATCGATTACCTCATGTGCCATAAAGACACTGACTAATTAATTAGCTGGCTGTGAACGCGACTTGTTATTCATTACACTCAAGAGGCCAACCTAAAAGATATGCACAGCATACACAAAAATTAAAAAACAATAGTAAAAAAAAACAACCAATTGTTACTTTCACTGGTCAATAATGCAACAGTGCAACATCACAATTGCACCAGCAACAGCAACAGCACCAGCACCAGCAAAAATGCGAACAACAACAACTTTCGCGTTGCATGCGCCAGCAGAAGCAGTTATAATTAAGGCGATCAGAAATGGCAAACACTCAAGCGCACAGGAGCTTGCTCCGAAATTACCACAATTCGAAGCACACTTTTCGCACAAATATGAAAATAGCACGCTCAAAACTGAAACTTTGGCTGCAGCTGAGCTGAGCTGAGCTAGAGCTGAGCTGGAGCTGAGCAGAAGCCACACAGCTCGTTGTGCTCCAATGATACATGGGCTAATCTCACTAACAGCATTCATACTAGTTCTGATTGCTATCATTTACAAACGATGCGACCACAACTGGTTCATTTTGTTGGCGCTTAGGCGGTTAGCTTACTGCGGGATTCACTTTCGTTTGAGATTTGTGGCTTTTGCTTTCAGTCACATGCGGTTGCAAGGCGCTCGATCTGTTAATAATTCCGAGCGGGGGGAGTGTGTTTCCATTTGCAACGTTCAATGATCGCCTCGCAAGAAGAAAAATAAAAACCCGCTTCCACTCTCTGGCGACTCTCAATTTGACCCAGAAAGCGACGCATCGACTTTGACTTTGACTTTGACTTCATCTCTTCATTCACAATTCCGGTGCATGCCGCAGACTGCATGCTGCACGTTGCATGAGAATTAGATGTGGATGTGGATGTTGGTCTGGCTTGTTAGCTGGCGCATGCCGCATGCCGCATGCCGCCTGCAGCTGCTGCCGCTGCTTGGCGTATGATAAAAGGAGTACGCGGTCGCCTTCAGTTTCCATTTGTGTTTCACTCGGCCAGCAGATCGGTGGTCTTCAGCTCTCGGGAAAAGTGTCGTATCTAATAATAAGATCAACAATTGTTCAAAGCAATGTCACTCTGGCGTTGGAGTATAGCTGCCTATGTGGCACTGGTGTTGCTGCTACTACTCCACTATAGCAATGCACTGGATTCGATTTCATCCTCGTCGTCAGCACCGCAAGTGAATGTGGCATCGGCTCGATCCAAAGGTGGCTCTCTGGTCTCCAACAGTGATGTTTATATAGCGCGCAATCAGCGCGAGTGCTTTGAAACACGCAATCTGGTCTCCTGCATCAAGTACAAGGCCTCCAGGCTGATCTGGAAGCTGGCCACCAATGGCATGGGCTTCTTTCCCAACGAATACGAACGGACGCTGGGCGAGAAGACGCCACGCTGGTTGAGTTTGGTGCAGCTGGGTGAACCGGCTGATGATGTTGTGGTCTTCAACGATGCCAAGAGCCTGGCAGGTGAGTCTCATGGTACCTGGACACTGGTCGAAGAAGCTCAACGAGTTGATGAATTTGTGATTGCTGCTGCTGAAATGGGAAAGTAGCAATTAACAGCTTCACTTTATGCATGCAACTTGAGCCCGATCTCAAGCTCAAGCTCGAGCACGACAGACTAATTGGTGGACATGGATTGTTTTCACCATCAATTACACTGGCAAATATTTGATTGCAGGCAACCCAAAAACCCATATTGTTTTCTATATAAACACCGGCGGATGTTTATCGCGTATCTAATTAATTGAATTCAACACAACTGTATAAAAAACAAACAACACCCGTAGTGATTTACATGTTCTCTTCTTTGCACTAATTAAATACATACACTTATTTTGTTGATTGCAGGAGACAGTGAACTGATGAGCATCTTCAAGTTTCTGCAACGAGCTGTCGACACCTTTGGACGCAATCATGGCATTCAGCTGGCACTGCCCAAGGAAACGGGAGCCCGAATTATGGATGAAACGGGTAAGTGCGACTATGAGAATGAGAATGAGAACCAAAGGTTACTTATGCGACTCTTAAGAAATATAGATATATAATAAATCTCGACTAGCATAGATCATTTTTTTGAGAGCTTACAATTTGAAAAACTTTGCTACAACAATCTGACGACTATCGTTAAATATATAATACAAAAAATAATTATGGCTCAGAGAAGAGGAAACATCAAAATTTATGAATTTATATTGAGGCTGAGTGGGATACTTTCGATCAAAGCACTTCTACTTCTTGCCTATATTTCAATTCTTATCGATTATAGAGCCCCGTTTAAAGAAGAAGAAAAAGTGGCTCGTCATATTACCTCTGATAATATTGATGAAAATAGCTCACCTAAAGATGACTCTGGTCACACTGCTGCTCGGCGTACTGGGCATGAATGTGCTGCTGGTGGGCGGCACTGGCTGGCTGATACACTATCTGAAATACAAGACGATGTGCAAGATTCATCCGCACTTGGTGCAGTCGCACTCGCATGTCTATGACTCCGATCCGGCGGACTATTCGCAGTTCCTGGGCAGCAGCAGCTGGGCAGGAGGAGGCGGCGGCGGTTACTCGCCACCCAGTGTCCACGAGGTGAACGCCAATGGTTATAGTAAGGATTGGGCGACGAGTAAGGCATATCATGGCTACAATCATTTGGACACAATTAGTAAGCGAATGCACTGATGCTTGCCGGAGAACGAATCGTGCCAGGTCCTAGTGAAATTATTATCAACGTTGATTTTCTCTTTCTGTTCTTATTTATGTGTACTTTATTTTGTTAAGATTATAATTAACATAGGCAATAGCAAGTATTTAATAAAATGAAATGTTCGCTACAGTTGCAAAATTATTATACCAACAGCCGAGCCACTCAAGTGTGGTGCGAGGGGAGTGCGTCATTTGCCCTCTCTGTATTTGTTTACTTGAACCTTATCAGTGGCATGCTATTGTTTACAAAACAATTGCCAGAAAAATAAAAAAAAGTGGCCCACAAAGACACGTCTCTAATTGTTTGGCCAGCGAACTACGCACAAAATACGCCCAAACCCAAAATAAATATACATATGTATTTATGTATTTATGTTTATATCATTTGCATACTGTATACATATCGAGAATTCTGGCTAACTCTGGCAAACTAGCTGGCAAACATATGTATGTCTACATATGTAAGTGATTTAGTTGCGCAAATATGATTTAGAAGGTGCTGCTGCCGTTGATTAAATGACGGTCTGTGGCACCTCTGCACTATCTATCGAACTGGCGCTGTTTGCATCCATTTATGGCCAGCCATCAAATGCGGCGCAGTTAAGCGCCTGACACACATCCGATAATCGTCCATTGGAGGTAGTCTGTGTGTCAAACGTGTTTAATGATCCAGAGCAGCCGTTCAATTTATGGCCACAACTGTTACCAAGGCGGGCCAAGAAAACTGTGCACTCATGCTAAAATATATGCATATATTAATAAAGAAAATAAATAATTTAATTTCACGGTTATTTCGAGATTAAGACATTACCATTAGCTTTAACATCCGCATGAATATCACTTAAGTTTACAAGTTTGATAAACCACTTTTTATCTAAATTGTGCAATTGAGTAATCAGTTTAGCAGTTCTTGGCATGCACTTGGTCAGTCTTTATAACTGAACGCATTAAATACAAATTAAAAGGAGTACAATGAACTGCCTAATCATGCTGATAAAAAGCAGATAAATCTGTTTGGCTAAGATTCAATCTTAAACTTATATGGCAGGCAATAGAGATGTTTGATTAAAATAAACGTTCAAATGCAACTGATAAGACTGACAAACTTATATTAAGTAGACAATTGTCATTGACTTGTCGCAGTCTGAAAGCGTCAGCTGAGTCTGTCTGTACCTTCTGGGCATTATCTATATACCATATTTATCAAAATGCAAGCATCCGACTTGCCCGCTTGGCTAACTAAGGATTATATGCAGTCAAAGCTTCGAGTTTTTCACAAGGATGCTCAGCTGAATGTGACCAAGTTGTGGTCAAATGCCGCAACGGGAAGGGGTGAGAATTATGTGGGTGTTGTGACTCGCATTCACGTGGAGTTCGAGGAGACAGGCGGTCGCGGTGCAGTGGTGCAGCGCTCGTACCTCCTGAAGGAAGGTTGTCCAGCAGATGCGCCGCAGGCATGCGTGTTTGCCGAATACGATGTCTACTCCCGTGAGATGGATATGTATGAGTTCGTATTGCCAAAAATGACGCAGCTGCTCAGAGAGATGGGCATCAAGGATAAGTTGCATGCGGATGCTATTTGCGTCGATCGGCAGCATGGCATTATGCTGCTCGAGGATCTATCTCCGATTGAGTACAAAAATGCTGATCGTGTCAAGCAGCTGGATATGGAACACACTCTGGTTACTCTGAAAATGCTTGCCCAGTTCCATGCAACCGCTTTGATTCTCGAGCAACGGCATCCGGAGCTGCTGGCCAATGGGTTTGACAAAAGCTTCTTTGCGCGGGGTGGAAAGGGTTATGCCCTGATTTTCACGAGTCTCTTTCGAGGGCTGATCCGTTACGTTAAAACCAAGCCCAAACTCAATGCTGTCTACCATGACAAGTTGGAGTTAATTTTGGAAAATCTAATGGAATATGGTGCACGCTCCTTCGATGTACACGATGGCGAATTCCGAACATTAGTCCACGGCGACTGCTGGACCACGAACATCATGTTTCAGTACGATGCGAAGGACAAGCCAACCAAAGTGGTGCCCATAGACTTTCAGTTCAGCACTCGTACCTCGCCCCTTATCGATTTACATTACTTCTTTAGCACTTCGCTGCAGGAAGATGTCCTTGACAAAGAAACAAAACTAGTGCAGCATTATTATTATGCTCTGAAACGCAACTTGAATCGGTTCCAGTATAAGGCGAAACTGCCCAGTCTGCTTGAGTTTCAAGTGCAATATGAGCGACGTCGATTTTTAAGTAAGTTCTAATCATAACTGAACAATCAATTCTTTACTAAAGCATTAATCTTTGAACACAGGCGTTGTCACAGCTCTACTTTTCCAACCACTTACGATATACTCGGGCAGCGGGGTGCCCGACTTTTGTAAGTTGCATCAGGATACGCCTGAGGCATTGAGTTTCCAGGATTCCATATACGAGTGTGAAAGAGCGCAGAGCATTGTAGAGCAAATGCTATACAAATTCGATGCCAAGGGATTGCTAGACGAGCAGTAAGGTTTAAATATTTGAATCGATTTTATTGCGCTTTTTTTATTAAATAATGCTGTTAATAAATAAGAAATTTATGCGCACTAAATATTCGAGTTTCTATAAAAATTCAAATCAAAACAATCTAATGAAATCATATTCATAGTAACCAAATTAATATTAGTAGTTAACCTTTTTAAATTTAATTTTATTTTATTTATTACTAAGATTCGTAGTTATTATATACATATAAGTATTTATAATTTTTAAATGTTATTTTCAAATCAATCATTTAAATTAGTATTTATATTTAATTTTATTTTCACTTGTTTACTTTCGCATTTGCGTCAGAACTACTCGCAGCTGACTAAAATATGTAGCTACTAAATCTATTTTAGTAATTGACATTTTTAAATTGTGTTTATTTTCACTTGTTTATTGTCGCATTTGCCTCACTGTGTCTGCAAATTGCTGACAGCTTTTTTGTTTGGGGTAGCTTTAACCCCTAGCAGGACACTGATAAGAAAGCTTTGCACAGCTGTTGGCCCAAAACAAAGTTGAAAAGCATTCGGCGATGGTGTTGGTCGGTGTGCGCGGCCCGTTCAGTTGCAACTTGGGGCTCACGCAGCGTATACGCAACGAGGAGCTGCCTCGCGTACTCTAGGGCAGCCCGCCAGTATAAACGACGGCTATCAGTATAAAAGTTAGAGCTGTACGTTAAAACCCAACAGATGGTCGCCGGCTGTTCGCGTGCCGAGTTATCGGGATCGTCAAATCTCAAACGAAGCGCTAAACGCATATTGAACTTGAAAAAAATTGCTCAAAACAATTATTCAAATTCGCGAAATTACAAAGAAAAAAAAATATATATAGATAAATATATTTATAAAATATGTTCAAGATGTGTAAATATATTCATAGAAATTCTTGAGCAGCTCAGTAAAAAAAAAAAAAAAAAAAACAATTGTGAAAATCAAAAGGTAACAATCCGAAATGTGTGCGGAAAATGTGTTATGTTTGTTTTTGTATACGCCGCCATTAAAATTTCGAAGGTGAAAGATTTTCAGAGGAGGCCCCAAGTGGTACGCGGATATTTGCCAATAATATGCCGGACGCCGGACTCTTCCAGTAGTGAATTTCGTTTGTGTATTCGAATTAGTATTCGTATTCGTTCTGGCCAAGTGCGAAATAGAATGTAATCAAATTGTGAATCTGACTTAATGCGAAGCGACGTGTGCGCCAGTCAGAAACCTCATCATTACCTTTGTAACTACCTATTCACTTCGCGTAAATAGTGGGAAGTGCACAAAAATAAAAAACTAAATCTCCAAAGGAAGCTGTAATTCAAGCGGAATAAAACCAACTGCGAAAATTGCACGCTGAGTGCTTCAAGGAAAATCAAGTATGTTTGCTTGGTTTTCAAGAGGAAATTTGGTCAAGTGCTGCAAACAGTTTTCGCTAGTGAGCAAAAGTAGCAGAAATACAAAGCAAATAATTCAATAAAGTTCACAATTAATGTGTGTTTGTACACTTGTATTAACCAAAGAATATTTATGCAATCTTTCACTGAAGCGGAAAATCACTCAAAAAATTGTTTGCTGTTTTAAATTTTGCAAAGTGGATCAGAATTGATTCGAAAGTGGTTCATTAGTGAAAATTAATTATGTGCATGAGATTTCCAAGTGTGGTCCGACTTTGAATTCAATAGGCATCTGAATTATCCACTTTGAAAGTCTGATTTCATGGAATTAATAAAATTGGTAATTAATCATTTTTGTATAAATTCCGCCATCAATAAACTGCAGCCATAATAGCTGCGTAAGTCTGAATAAAGCCTGATACCAAAACAGTTTAGCTGCCTTGGTTCCTTTTGAATATTTTTACAGAAAAGCAGCAGTAAATAAGAATTGAAACTTATTGAATATGAACACTGATTGTGTTGCTGTCTGTGAGGCCAAAGAATTTATATTGAATGGAGCTAAATTCTTTCAAAGTGTCATTTTACTGCATTCATGGTGCATAATGTGGAAATATTAGCTTTTTAGATCTTAGATTGTTACTGAAAATTGCTGCATTTCACAGATATTGAAATAAATGGTAACGAATTTAAAAGATGTTGAATTGTGTTGGATTTAAACTAGTTTTGGTACCATATGACTTCTATCACCAAAATCTCAAATTTAAAATCAGCTATTTACGTATAAATGAATGAGTTTCGGAGTTTTCTTGACAATTTCTTAAACACACATAACTCAAGAGTTTGGGATTTTATATTTGTATTATTCTTAGCTACCTAGGGAAATCTATAGCTCGAAGGTTTTTCTCTGCCAGTCTCATTGCCTCAAGTACGTTTTTATTTGCCAAAGAGGAAATGAGTGGATTTATTTATATTTGAAACTGCTTGAAGTGACGTTAGATGCGGCACAAGTGCCATTTTGTGTATTGCACTTGAAGTGAAATATAGCGTAACAAGGACGAAAGGAAACGGCCAAAACAAGAAAGGCCACGACAGGAGCTCTAGAACTAACAAAGGATATTCTCTTTCGTGTATTTTATGTTACAAGCTGGCAACAGACAGACACTGCTACACCAGAAGCAGATACGGATAGTTAAAGTCAAATATATATAAAGAAGCCAGAATAAAAGCTGGTAAAGCAAGGACGTCGCGTACGTGGGGGATTGATATGGTAAGTCTAATTGCAAGATAAACAAGAAGCCATTTAAAAATAGATGTCATCTCGAAATGAAAATGCGCTCGACTTTCTAATTTGTTCTTAAACAAAAGTTTTCATTTGCTTTCTAATTTATTTGTTTAGGTGAGACCCCATTCGACGTAGGGCATCTCAACAGACATTGCCGTATGGCATTTAACATTTATAGAGCATCCTCTTTCCAATTTAGCTGAGATTGACAGAAACAGCGGCATGGAAACACTCAAGCAACTACTGCTGGCAACTCAATTATTTCCCTCTCTGTAGTTAAGTTAAAAATAATGAACTTATTTAAAGAAAAAGAAAGAAAAACAAAATCATCATAAAATGGCTTCCATTTGTCAATATTTGAGGATTGCGCAATCAATCGAAATATTTTAAACACACTTTAACGAAGGGCAGCCCTTTTTGTGTTCTTTTTGTTTTTATCAGAAGTAATGGAATCATCAAACTGTGACCAAAATCCAATTTGCCAATTCCCATCATTTGAGCAGCCTGTGGCTGAAAATCCAATTAATTCGATGACAAAAAAAGCATTCAATTTGTGATTGAGGCGAATTTTTCACAACTCAGCTGGAATCCTTACCATTAATATATGTAGCAAATAAACTTCTAATGCCCCGTCAACATGAATAAATGTGTATCAAATCCATTAAACATTGCATCATTTTTCATATGCTTAGTTTTTTTAAGCCAAACAGTTTCTTTTATGTCTTTTCAATAGAAGCAAGATGGATATGAATTGAAGAAAGGCTTTGTAGCACCAGCAACAACACAAAATAACTCAAATAAATCACCAAAGTAGCTGAATCAAAAATGGGACAACTGAAAAGATAAATGGTTAAAGCTATTCAGAGAAGACTTGTTTTCCTTTTTGTGGCATATAAATTCCTGATCACGAGAGTAAATGCAAAAATTGTGTTTGGTCTTTCGGTTCAAAAGCAAATAAACCAACCCACGCTTTCAGAGGGGAAGATGATTTGCTGCGAACATTGACAGTTTGAAAATTATTCAAATTCATGACAAGTTGTATGAACTTGAGGCTATTTTACATAATTTTCTTGACGTCAACTTCACACAAAAAATCATTTTGCAAACAGCAAGCTAAGATAAATTTACCCAACATTAATAATTTAGATACATTTTGCCAAGGACATGAAAATTCAATTTGTACATTGAAATCCTGATTTAAATGTATCACTATTCCAACTTATAGGTATGTTTGGTTCTCAGAATCACAATTGGTCAAAGCATTTCCTCAAAAACTTTGTCTTTACAATTCAAATTTTAGTTAAATACGTGTTTACCTGTAACATTATAAAAAATAAATCTTCAGCCATGGAAAAACTTTGTTGCCTAGCTAAAGTTTCCTCAACTGGTATTGGTAAATTAAGATTCAAATTTGACTGCAACTTTTTTATGCATATTGTACGGCATAGCAACGCAGCACTGGGATACTTAAAATCAATATAAAACTTGTGCTGCTCTTCAAATGAGCAGCGATTACAGTCTAAGTCCCATTGACTCCGTTGGGACGTTTCTCAGTGAATTCCCTCAGCAGAGTCAGGTGCTGTTCAAAATCGAACATCTTGATTTATAGACAACACATTAATCACAGCAAGTGTTGATTGTGCAGCATACTTTGGGGATGCTAAAAAATAATGTTATTACTCTAGGCACCTCCAAATTACTCTTTTCACTCTTTGCTGACATTGATAAGTAAGCGAACATCTGCTGCATAAAATTACCCAATTATCTTAAGCAATTCTCATTATCTATAACACGACTACAATTCAAACGCCCTTGGTTGGGAGTTGCTGCCCCAGTTACGTATACGCAATATGCAAAATAGTTAAAGCAGATTCTGCTTCCTCTTTTCACTCAACGACCTGACAACGCTCCGGAAAACCCTCACACTTCAGATGTTTACTTCACGTTAAGATGCTGAATGTTGGTGTAAACATCGACAAAGTGTCCAGAGTTAATTTGCACATTTACATAACGCGCAATATTATTGTAGCCTTAACAACGACGATGGGAGCAACATTCAATTACGATTTTTTTTTAAATGAGCTTATTAAAATGTCCCAATTATATTCCACATTTGCTCATTTTAATTGTCGTCATGTTGACCATATTTAAATATGTCATTTGACAACTGAACTTTTGCAGTTACCACAATAAATGAACAAAATGATGAAATAGTCAGCGTGGGTATTACAACTTATTTTCCTCTTCATTATGTTGTTTTACGTTTCATGCATAAATTATATGCAGATTATTAAGCATTGCTGGAGGAGGAAAGAAAAAACAAATCATTTGTGTCTTTTCTTTTCATTTTCTTAAGGCACAAAGTTTTTTAATTAAAAACATGTTTACTCTTAAGTAGGTTCGTCGTATAGATTTCCGGAAAGGGCAGAGCGAATAATAATTTGTATGCACCAAGTCGAAAAGTAAAACGGAAAGGATAAAGCGCCATTTTGTATATTTCTTGGAAATAATCCTTTAACTTTATATACTTGTGAGAAGACAAAGTTTCATTGTGCTTTGCAACTGTTCGCTCACTGGAGTCAACACCTGAACTTATGGCATTAAAACTGAAATCATGTCAAAGAGCAATAGGCAGTAAAACTTTTTGGTACAAGCCAAGCGACTGGCACAGCATTTCTTAGCAATTTTTTTTGCAATAGTTATTGCTGCTTATTTTTTGTATTATTTTTAGTGAATTTCGTAGGTCCTGGTTAAGCTGGTGGCGTGCGCACCTAAATCACGCATGCGGAAATCTATGCGAAGCACACACGCAATGCCCATGAATTTGTTGTCTTTTTTTGGTTAAGCCTTTCCGGTTTAGGTTTATTGCAGAGACGCAGATACTTGGGACCAACAGATACACATATAGTAGTCAACAGCTTCTTATCGTTTTACTATCATGACTTATGACTAGTGGTTAAGAATTTTTGGTTTGATAGGGTTACTATTTTCCCAAATCCTGGCAATAAATGTTGAACCATTTTACATTTTTACGCTTAACAATTTTTGTTTTGATATGGTTACTATTTTCCCAAATCCTTGCAATAAATATTGAATCATTTTACTTTGTAATCCCTATATATTTACTGTACCCCCTTGTTATATTTTTCAACTTAAATATGAAATTAATTCAATACGTTTTATTTTAAATCATATAATTTGCAGCTTGAAATTTAAGGCCATACTAAATAAATAATAATTAATAAATATAATAATGAATATTTGGAATTTCTCGACAGATAATCGCCATGAATCGCACTGAGTTTAGATCCGTACTGCCCAATTTTGACAGCTCTGTGGAGATACTCAAAGCGATTACAAGGAATAAAAATTTTGATTTGATTGACGAGCGACGTCATCTGTTGAATTATGCTCAATTAAATTCACTGACTGATGTAAATGCCAACAGCACTAATAAGAGCAACTACAACATCAGTCACAGCAGCAGCAACATGACAATACAGTTGTCAAATAGCACACATATTAATGTGAGCAACATTATCATTTCCTCCGATTTGGACCCGGTGCTAATGGACCAGTATCAGCATAATCGTGCCATAGAGAGTCCCTGGTATCACTTGCTAATCGCTATGTACAGCATATTAATTGTTTTCGGAGCAATGGGCAACATAATGGTGGTCATCGCTGTGCTGCGTAAGCCACTGATGCGTACGGCACGTAACCTCTTCATCCTTAATCTGGCCATATCGGGTGAGTTTTGAGTTTTGTTGTTGGTGGCTTCTCTAATGTTGATTTGACGATAATTGCGACCATTTGCAGACCTGCTCTTGTGCCTTGTGACGATGCCGTTAACTCTTATGGAAATTCTATCCAAATTCTGGCCGTACGGCTCTTGTGCCAGCCTATGCAAAATGATTGCCACGCTGCAGGCGCTCAGCATTTTTGTGTCGACGATATCCATAACAGCCATCGCCTTCGACCGATATCAGGTTAGTACTAATTCACATTTAATCAAAAATACACTAAAATTGCTGTGAGAAAATCGATTGGGGAACTATTTAATATTTGCAATCAAAATTAAGTAGCATTAAATTAAGTGAGTCGACGCAATGTTGTGAAAGGTTCAATGTGGCATGAATTGTTGCTATCTGTTTGGTAACTAACAAGAATGACACAAAATTTCATTATTCGATTTTATAACAGATTAGACAATAAACTTGAATTTGATTGGAATTTTTTAGTAATAAATAATAAAAACTTATCGAAAAATAAGCAAGACTGAAACCAAATATAAAACTTGACATCGGGGCTGCTTAGCATCATTGCTATAAATATAAATAAAATAGGTTTTTTTTTATTATCATTTTAAATTTATAGCTACAGATTACTGTGAAATGTTATATATAAAATATATGTTTGCAGAATATGAGAGTGATTTGTAGATTTGCTACAGCTTTTGTTTTTGTTTCCTTATTTTGATGGGAGTACTAAAACTTGACTTTATTTCGCAAATTTCCTATTCATCCCCAAAAACAGGTTATTGTTTATCCCACGCGGGACAGCCTGCAGTTTGTTGGAGCCGTCACAATTTTGGCATTCATTTGGATACTTGCCCTGATACTGGCCTCTCCACTGTTTATCTACAAGCAGCTGATCAATATGGATATGCCGGCTGTGTTGCAAGATATTGGTGTACCGAATCGGATATCATATTGTATTGAAGACTGGCCGCTGAGCGATGGCCGTTTCTATTACTCGATCTTTTCGCTGTGCGTGCAGTATCTGGTGCCCATATTGATCGTATCGGTGGCCTACTTTGGCATCTACAACAAGCTGAAGAGTCGCATCACTGTCGTCACCGTGCAGAGCTCGTCGCAGCGGAAAGTGGAGCGGGGCAGACGGATGAAGCGAACGAATCGTCTGCTAATAAGCATTGCGATCATCTTTGGGGTGTCGTGGCTGCCACTCAACTTTTTCAATCTGTATGCCGATCTGCAACACCCGTCGGCGGTGACGCAGAGAATGCTTGTGGCATATGCCATTTGCCACATGATTGGCATGAGTTCGGCCTGCTCGAATCCGCTGCTCTATGGATGGCTCAATGATAACTTCCGTAAAGAATTTCAAGAACTCTTGTGTCGTTGCTCTGATTCCACTAATGTTGCTCTCCATGGTCACACGACAGGCAGCAACGTCCAAGCAGCGGCATCGCGTCATCGACGGCGCAAACACGACGCCCATCTGTCCAAGGGTGAGCTACATCTCTTGGGCAATCCGAGCGGAATTACTGATGGTGACTGCATCGGTGGTGTTAGCATTGCGGCAACTGAGTTCAATACACGACACACGGTAAATGGAACCCGCAGCGGCATTACGGAATCGGTGGCACTCACCGAGAATCCAATGCCCACAGAGATGACAACGCTGGTGCCGCGGTAAAGCTAAATACTACTAACCTCACCACAACCTCTGTCTGTAAACCCCAATCTGTGTCCCTATCTCAATGTTGTCGTACGCATTTGTACTATCTGCTCTAAGCTCATCACCTAGACAGCTTGCGACACTTTGCAGCCTCTGGGTGATTCAAATGGGCTTGCATGCATCACAAGGCGGCAAGGTTGCGAAATCCAAATAAATTGCATGCGTATTATTTTCATTTGTTAAATCGAAGATAAACAAGAGTACATTTGATGTGTTGTTTTTCGTTTACAATTCGAGGTAGAATTTATTTATTTAAAAAAAAAAAAAAGAAAGAAAAATCAGTATTTCAATATTTATGCACATTTTACAGTTTGCAACAATACTAAAAAGTGGCAATTTGCAAGCTCAATGACACCTACTCTCCCCATAGGCCCATCTCTACTTGAACTTTATGGAAGGCAAAGAAGCAGCTGTCACAGCGAAAGCATTGAAATAAATTTAATTTTAAAATTACATATTTATCTAAGAATTTTACGAGTATTGAGTATAAATTACACTGTTGACTGATTGAAAGCAAAGCTGAGTTATATTTAAGTCTAGACAGTTTAATTATGTGTATCTTGACGCATCTAATGATACTGTATCTATTATATTATAATTATCAATCATTAATCATACATATAGGTTAACTTTCATCAAGTACTGTGATTTAATTGAATGAGCCCTTCAATTAAATTTCGGCTAATTGATAAACGCACAATTCTTTCGTTACGAATAAATATTATCATGTATTTGGAAATATGTTTAAGTAGATGTCGCACTTTGTTCCTATTTGCGCTCCTTAACTTCAACGCTTGTATTTTTATTCGTATTATTTCCATTAATATGAGATACATAAATACATACATTATTAATTCATGACCCCCAAGGCAGCATAAAACTGCTCTTCTGTAAGCCTTACAATAATAAATTCCGATTATTTGAGCGAGCTGTATAGCAACTCAAATACATATGAATAAATGTTTAAATAAATATATGAAATGTTTTACTTGAGTGCAACTACAAAGCTTGGTAAGTAGATGATTGCAACTCATGCTGAGTAAGCTGTCTGTAAGTCATGGAACGGGACTTTAAAATATATTTAATATATTTTAAAATACTCAGTTGGTTACATTTTCCGCAATGTTCCAAAGTGTTTTGAATTCAGCTGTTTGTAATTTGATCTTAATGGTTGAGTACACAAATTACCATTTCATTACTGAGTCTGCTCGTCTCAGTCATATATATATAAATATATAGTTATTTAATATGCACAACGTTCAGCTGGTAACCTCGGGGCAAACACCTGCTGCACCTTTGGCAGTCATCGCTGCCCTTTAAAGATGCCGTTGTTGCTCTGGCAAAAACTTAATTGACAGTCAGCCATTTGGGAAAGCATAACGTTAAGAGCAATGGGTCATTAAATGGCGGAAATGTGAAGCACTGTGATAAGTATAAATGCGAATAAGGGCTCCAACGTATGGATACTTATGTGACAACATAGAATAAAGAAATGGCGCATGGGTAACAACTGGTGTTATGTTGCCACCGGCACTTCCGCAGTTCTATTTTAAGACCACTTCGCAAATTGTGATGAGATGACGACGAACTAGAGACGAGCTCATCAATCACAGTCACTTGAGCTTAACCATGTTGCTAAGCTGCCTTTCAATTCAACTTCCAAATTGACCAACCTTTGTGGTTTCGAGCGTTTAAATTCTAATATTGTTACAATTACATTAATTTTAATATCATTATATTGGTGATGGAAAAGCCGCTTACCGCCCAGAGCGAAAGGTCATCATCATCATTGTCACTTGGACCTAAATACCCGTGCGACTTTAACGTGGCCGACGACACGCACCAACGACACTATAAAAAAAAAGGTGAGAGCTTCCCACACCATCACCTAAAATTTAATTACAAATTTCTACCCTAAGTAAAAATTGCATGCGTAGGGTATTTTAATTAACGCACATGCCGTATTCTGCGTGTATCTGTTTGTGGTTTCTTTGTGAAAGTGTTTGTTTATTTGATTTTTTCACATTTCGTGGTCATCGTACCCAGCCGTGGTCATCATGCCTTCTCTGATGTCACTAACGAGATCTGTCACCCATATGCTAACAAAGATGTGCAAAGATGTGAAGAGCCGGTGAATGGAAAGTTAACAGAAATGACAAGAAATTATTTAACTTTTTGCTTAGGCAAATTGTGTAACACAAGACATTCTAAAATTTCTGTCCTCTAGTGCTGATCATAATAGTTGATTCAGAAAAAATCGTCAATATATTTGTTATACAAATCCAAGCCGAGACTCGACTGAGGCATCGCCTGTTCGTCTCGAGTGGAGCGTAAGAAAGTGATTAGCATATTTATGAGTAAAAGTGAAATTAATGACACACACACAATAAAAAGGTTCGCAAATATTGACAAAGTTCAACGCATTTGTGGCTAACTTCCACTTGGCCAACGACTGATTGGACAATGTGCGGAAGCGTTGATGCATACCAAAAGGTCGCAAATATTTTACAGCATGCAATGAATCATGGCCAGCACCCAAAATAACTCTGTGCATCCACTTCAAAAAAAATCAATGATCATCTTATGTCAGTTACAGTTCAGATGAGCTCTTCGTGTGCTTTCTTTGGCTGGTGGCAGTTGTCAACTTTTTGGCTAATATATGCTAAGTGAATTTCTAACACTTTCTCAACAGTTGGCCAAATGTTTACACACGTTAAATGCTCCCTGCCAATGGTCACGTTTCATTTTCAATAGCACAGAATGCTCCCAAATCGTCTTCAAAACATTGCACAGCCATTGTTGGGGGCTAGGGTTTTTTAGGTATTGAGAGCGGACGGTTATTGATTCTGCGGTTCCATAAACTAAGTAACTTTCATTTCGTTTTGCTATTTGATTTCTGTAGCATTGTGAATTATTGTGGTCATGCCTGGGCCAGATGGAGGTCGGTCTTGTATCTGTTTCTGCCCATTAAACACGGCTCAATGGCAACGTTTGTCACCAGAAATTAATAACAAT
This sequence comes from Drosophila paracracens, assembly GCA_035044025.1. Lineage (NCBI taxonomy): Eukaryota > Metazoa > Arthropoda > Insecta > Diptera > Drosophilidae > Drosophila > Drosophila paracracens. The sequence continues at coordinate 2,731,060 of JAWNMN010000435.1, read as the reverse complement.
GTGCCGGTTAGTTGGCCAATTCTAAGAGACGACTTTCTCATGCGTATGCCGGCCAAAGAAACTCGTTCGCAAGCCAATAAATATAGACAACCCAATAAATTACCAAGGTGGATGCCGAGTAAGTGAAACTTTGCTGACGTCTAAGACTAGTTTTATTCATATATAATAATTGAAAAATATTTAAAAAAATTTCAAACATTATAGTTACTAAGAAAAATAAAGCTTATCCATTAATGAAATCCAAATAGAACAAGTAAAAATGCAATTACATCAATTTATTATTGCGCTTAAAAGCGTCAAAGGGGTTTTGAAACTATAATGCAATTTTCAATTAACAAAGCCAGTTAATTTCCTTCACATTATGGTCTGTGCGGATTACCCTAAAGCACCCAGGCAGACGAGCTTCTAACATTAATTACACAGCTGACCCATTTTATATGCAAGATTTTTTACACAAGAGTATGGTTTAAAGTTGCAACTTTAATTGCCTGCAGCAGCTGGCCATATTTTTCAATGGAAAAAGTCAAAAGTCAGCTGAGTAATGACCAATTTGCTGGCTGACCGAGCAGCTGTGTATCAAAACCCAGATGGCTATGACGTTGTTGTTATCAGCGATGATAAGACGAATCTCGTGAGATTCATAATCTGGGTGTTAAATTGACAGGCTGTTCCGCACAGCGTTAATTAACTCTCAGAGTAAGTTTTTCACACCAAGTTTGTTATACTTTTTATTAGCATTTGTAAAAGAGAAAACTGTGTTGTCGCAGACATTTAGTCGTTACTTTTGTCACTTACTCCACGACGTCAATGTCACGGGGCGGCATTGGTTAAGAGTACAGGTATTATCTTCAGCTGAGACTCGGCTTTAAGCAAAAACAGCTGTGCCTCTCTACGTAAGCCGTTACGTTACGGTAACGCTTGCAAACTGGTTGATCGCACCCGCCGTCGACTTCAGAGCCGTTGGCTTTCGCCCGCCAGTCCAAAACTTGGCGAGCTGAACGACGGTCGCAACTCGTTGACACGCTGGTAAAATACATACAAAAAAAAATAAGCCACAAGCAACAAAGCAACGCTCAAGAAATTGTTGGAAATGAAAGCACAATTTGGATTCCGGCTACAAGATTGCTCAGTCACTAATCGATTAAAATAAATGCCAAAAATATAACAAATCGTTAGCCATGTGCCCAAAGTGTGCCTTTGTGTGTTGGCTCTGAAGTGAAAACCGAACGCAGCAATTGCATTGACAGTGTGTCCGAGGGGTGATGAATTAAAGTAACGCTTAGTGAACGGGTTTTTCGGTCGGTTAGTTGGTTAGCCTGTCGATTGCTGTTGGCTGGCTACACGGCTACACACACATACTTTCGGTCAGTGCAAGCATTTCACTAACGCAAAAAAAAAAACAGAAATACTTTAAACCAATTGCAATACCAATTTTCGAACGAGATAACCAAATAAAACGAAAGTTTCGGCTTGCAGGCGTACATCAATAATCGTAGAAAGCTTCTTCAAAGGAATTTCGCATATAGTTCAAATCAAGCTGCAACTCCAACCCGCACAGCAATTTAATTAACAATAACGTGGCTGCTAACTCAACTAATGGGCATTATATAAGAAAGGTAAACGTCATAAAAATTTAATTAAAAATACGCGCTACAATTCATATTGAAAGTGAGTTTTGTTGTGTGTGTGAAGTGTGTTTGTGAGTGTGTGTGTGAAGTGTGTGTAACGGCGTTGAAAACTAATTCGACGAAATAATTAAATGAGATTTTTCGCCGATTGAAGTTAAACATTAACAAATATATACACAAAAAAGAGCCGTAACAAACAAAAACAAAAACCAAAACCAATTGTTAACATTTCACTGTCGTCGCATCTCGCTCTATCCTCGCTCCCTCTCTCTCTCTCTCTCTCCATCTACCTCTCTTTCTCTCTTTGAATGGAAAGCATGCGAACGTTTGGACCTTAAAGTTTTATTCGAAGCGTTGTAATGAATCGCTGAAGATGGTCTGCGGTTATATAAGCACTTAACAGCTGGCCTACCTCAATTTACGGCTTGGCAGAGAATCGGGCTCGATTTTCAAAATTCAGTTGACACTTTCTTTTTGAGAAATTGTTGTACGTGTGCGTCATATGCGCCTACAAGAAAGCAGCTATCTACATCCAACATACATACATACATATATCCGCATCTGGACAGTTGTGTGTGACAAGACGAAACGTCTTGTTTTCGCCATCAATCAACTGAAACATGTTAAATGTTAGTAATTTAACAGACTGCTGCACCTTTGGCTATCATTAATGCCACCCTATTGATTACCGGAACGTTAAGCAGCTGTAACAAAAAGTGTCGCACTGTCGTCTTGGCCAGTGGGGCATGTAAATGTGGTGAAATGTATCTTGAAGATACAAATGTGAAATACTTGGGCACTGCTCGAAAAGCAGCAGACATGCAGCGAGCGTACTTTCATTTTAGTTAACGTCCGCTGCAGATTTCCAACTCTCGCTTTGTGGAGGAGCAGGCAGCAACAACGGATGAGCCGCAAAGACAGCAACTTTCAAAGCTGCCATTGCCACCAGTTTTTCGAGTGCAACACTCAGCACTAGCATCCGACAAATGCAGCCCATATGAATACGCATATTTGCCTCGGCTGCCGCTCAATTTGCTGACGCTTTGTCAAGGCTGAGAGATGATGGTGTGCCAGAAGAGGGGGAACGCAGGTTGGAAGGCACACGCTCAAGGCTAATGCACGTCTCTGAAAGCCAATTTAATGCCGAAGCGAAATATGTGTATGCGATGCTTCTCTGAGCATGGAATTGAATTGTCTGAGATTGTAATTTGATGAAATTACCTCGCACATCGTGCGTATAGTCAACGAATAAATGGATATTGCATAATTTGTCAGCTCATTTAAAGTCAACATTTTCATTTGGGTTCACAGTTCACAATTTATATGGATGACATTTAATGACCGCACACGCTGTCGGTATAACTTTCTAAAATCAAAAGACAAACAGCATCGAATGTGGCATTTGGTCGAAACGAGCATTTAATGCAGCCGAAAGCAATATTTGGCCATAACCGAAACTCGGCACGCATACAAATCTCTCAATTTGATTGGCAACCGGCATGGGCTGACGCCCCGAAAAAACAATCAGTGCTTAATGGCCCTCGTGCTGCAGGCCAAATTGGTAACTAATTGGCGAAAACAACATTTCACTTAACGCACAGTGAAATTGCATTACACGCCAATACCCAACACAAGCCAACAACGTGGCTCGACGTGCGCCGGAAATTGATATTGACATTTAAGCATGGGCCAAGAATAGCAAAGAACCCAAAAGGAGGAAGGAGCCAAAAGCGCCATGTCTCGCGCCTCTCGGGCAGGTGAAGGTTCAGGTGTATCCTTATTTAATCATCAATCAGTGTGAGTGCTTGCCATCGACTAATTTATGCCTCACAAACATAATCGATTCATCTTCTCTTTAATATGAAAGCAAACATTTGATTTACATGTATAATTCCATGCAGGATTCAGTTGTTTTGGTTGTTATGTTAACGACTTTTGTAACTAATTAATGTAGTTACGTACATATATAATTGTTATATAGATAGCAATTCATCTCGAAGGCTATAAGTTTACTTCAAAGGCCATGTAAGATATTATTTCTTAAATCTTAAAGTTTGCTGAATAAACTTGGCTCGTAACGACTAATTATAGTCAAATTAGAGCGGAATCAAAAAATCATGTGAGCTCGACTACGAGATACCCTGCAAATATATCTTTCTAGTTTCTAGTATACATTTGCGAAGGATATAAAGTTATCGAAATAATAAACCTTATCTGCTTGGGTTATACGAGAACTTTAATCTCTGAAATCAGACGAACAGACTGACGGACAGAGATGGCTAGATTGATTCAGCAATTGATCGTGACCAAGAATATATATGTACTTTAGGAGGTCGGATATGCTTCTTCTTACCTGTTACATACATTTGCACAACTTCAATAAAAGTTTTAATATTTACGACTTTCGAGACTTCGTTTGTATTGTTTTCTTAAGCACATAAATGTATCAGTCCTATGAGTTTATGGCAAGTGATTCTGAACTGGTGTGGTTGACAACTGGTTGCAGTCGACCACATTTGACACAGTTGTTAACAGTTATATCACTGGCTGACGGACTTCGTGCCTTGTTCGAGACAGTTGCGCTGTACAAAGTGCTGTCTATGACCGCATTTGACCGCTAACTTAATGTCATTTGTCAACTGGTTATACAAAAACTAGATTTTATTATTGTTGTTGTGGTTTTGTCCAACTTTTGTACTTTGTGACAGAGTGCACGAGCGTGTCCCAAATGATGACAACAAGCTTAACTTAGCCCGTCGCCAACTCTACTAAGTTGGCCCTTCGATGCGCTCTAATATAAACTAAATGATATTCATAAGCGACAGATTAGACGCGACTTTTGATCCAAAACCATCAATTTGCATTAGAGCAAACTCAGCGGCAGCTGTCAGAAGTTTGCGAAACTTTTTCAATTTAATTGCGAATATATATATTTCAGACGTGATAACTAGAACTTTAAGTAATAGTTAGTAGTTAAGAGATTAAATACAGTTTTTTTTTGCTGCTGCTGTCGCCTTGTAAGAACTGAAATAAAGTTTTTGCTTTCAAGTTTGGGGCGGGGCCTTATGAGGGCAGAATACTAGAGCATGAAGACTGACGGAGCAAGAACTCAAAAGTTGCAGTCTATCTGAGCACAGCTCAGCTCTGCTGACCTACAGAAAGATGCAGACTTCGTGATAAAAACTCGTTAGTTTGTTTAGTTCTGGCTGCCGAGTTTGGGTTTCGTTTTGAAATTTTCCTTCACACAGCTTATTTGCATACATACACAACTGTGGGGGTGCTGTATGAGCGTGTGTGTGTGTCTGTGGTTGTGTGTAGTTGTGCACCACAAAACCAAACTTGTGCGTGTGCCAACTTTTGAATAATTCAAGTTAAGAATGAAAAACAGCTTAGTCTACCTAAATGTGTGTTGTTTTTGGGTTAAGACATTTGGACAAGCTGTTGCGGCAACAGTTGCAGCGCTGTGTGGCAATTGCTAATGATTAATGAACGCAGCTAATGCATTCAACAGTGATGCATTGAACTACTGAAATATACAGTCACACCTGGAAACTGAATTATCTTTGTATTTGTTAATTGGTTGAGCAACGTTAAGTAACTTGCTGTAAGGCAGCTCGTTGAAAATAATTGACAGCCACTTGTAGTTGGTGTGAACATTACATAATTTATGGAATTATTTCAATTAAATTAACCACATTTTTGAACACTTATATTTGTAACGTATATTTTTAAGCCGGCTTTGTTAGACAAGCTTAAATGTGTAGACACATATTATATTGTTTGAAAGTACTTTAATGATAGTTCAAATATTTCCATTAATTTGAGTGGCATTTCCGAGAGGAAATTCCAACTTCATTTCAATGAATAAATGTATTACAAAATTTGTACATTATGCGGGTTCACTAACATCAAGATCAATATTGATGGACTGTAATTTGTATTTGCATATAAAATAAAAATACTTAGCACTTTTTTATTTGAAAGAATTAAAAGAGCAAACACTTGCTAATACGAATCTTATGATAGTTGTTGTCTTGCCTGCATCATTTTGTATCCAATTAGAGGCGTTTGAAAAAACCAAAGTGAAAATTCAACATGAAAATCTCGTGATCTGTGGCGTTGAATGCCTCACACCGACAATTGCTGCTACTGCTCTGCTAACTCAACTCAACAGCTGAAATGCTAAAATACGCGCTACTGCAAATATAAACAAACCGTGTACATTTTCACTTTTTTCGCTGTGTAAAGAAGGCGGCGGTGGTGTGGCGCTTTCTGGTTGTTTGTCAAAAAGCGTTGCCGGCACAAGACAAATAAAAAGTCGGCTACGTGCATTGCTTACTTAACGCCTAACAAATCAACTAAGTGGGCTGAGAGAGGAGAGCAGGGTTGCAAGTTAGCAGGTTGAGTGGTGCATCTGTATCTGTGCCGATGCAGAGGGTCACAATCGGTTGGCTGTCACGCACGTACTATAAAATTATTTATTCGCGGCTTGCAGCAAAATCACAACCGAATTAACCACAAATGAGCAGCGAAATAAACTTTAACGTCTGTGAATTTCATTACAGATAAAGACGCGAGAGCAGAACGTGCAACAAAACCCCCTACTACAGCAGTTGTGGCATGCTAGAGAAAAATAGAAACCAAACAAATAACACAGTCAACTGAGCTAAGTGTAAACTTTGATGAGAATGTTAAGTACAGCAAATGAAGTTGCCAGGCGTCAGAGCAAATTAAAAGCAAACACGCACAGAAAACGCAGATGCAGCCCACAGTTGTTGTTGTTGTTGCTGCTGTTGCATGTAATTTTAACTGACGCCACTCAACGGAGTAGAACAGAAACTTTCAGTCAGCCTCTGACAACAATGACGGGCGCGGCGCGCATTGATGACAACACTTTCGTGCCCATTCTGCCCCGAGACATCAGTCCGGAGTTCATCTCACGTAATGTATTCACCAAAGCTGGTCAATATCGTGTCTTTGAGCCACTGGAGAGCGAAAGTGATTTACGGCTCACTATGGCAATGAGGCGCAAAGATTACATGCAAAGGGCGGAGCAGCCAGTGCAGCGAAAAAACATTACAAAGCCAAAGTCATCCACAAGAACAACAACACGACAGCCTGTACAGAGGTCAACAAATGTGTCCTTAAGCACACAGCAGACAAGCAAATTAAATTCCAGCTCTTCTGCACTGCACGACGAAGTTGAGGGCTTGGAGAACCTGCTAATGCAATATGTTGAGCAGTTTTTCACACATGGCAAATATGAACCGATGCCAGGGCTTGTGCTGGCCCTCCAGCAGAATCACTCAAAGCCATTAAGACTTGAGCGAAGTGCTGTGGAGGATGCGAATGTGGAGCTCAACATTCCCCGGGCGATGCAAAGTGCTCGACTTTTGTTCTTTGCTGGTAAGTTGAAAGAACTTGTGGAGGCGAATTCACTAATGACTTAATTCGTCTGGCAGGACTCAAGAAAGTAATGTGGCCCATCTATATGGGTCTGCAGGTGTTAAAGAGTTTGCTTTTTGCCTTGTTTTTGCCCACCATAATTGGCAGCGTGAGCCGTTTAATTGGCAAGGGTAAGCTTTTGCATAAACGTGTCTAAAATTCACTTAATGCCAAGTGTTCGATTCAACTTATTAACAGGCATCACCACGGGGTCGGCTAGTTCGGTGCCTTTGTTTGTGCGTCCCATGGATGCGCCCCAGGAGTTGGACTTTAGGGACAATAGCGTCAACTTTGAGGACGACAACAAATTTGGCATGGCCGATGATGCTAAAAATAATGCGGGCTATGAATACAATGCTGGTGAGTCTTAGCAATTTTTGCACATAATTTACCAAAAATAAATCGATAGTTGAGGTAAGTTGTGGTAAGTAAGGCTTTCCTTTGACTTTTGGCTTTACCGAAATTGCCTCTTTAAAATGCATCAGAATTGTAATACACTGAGAAAAGTTTACAGCGAAAAGATTTTGCTAACTTATATAATAGAAAATATAAAAAGTCAACAAAAACTAATCACATAAAATGGAACAAAGATGGTATTTGATGAAAAGCAGATACTTTTCACATCCTACTTCTCTTATCATAAACTTAAGAACACAAACTTTAAATTGTATTGTAAAAGTTGAAGTGGGCGTGGTTGATTAAAGTTTCGATAAATTCACATATGTAATGCATTTTGCAGAAGCCTCCCAGCAGCAAGCTCAATATGCGGCCTTGAATCCCAACTCGCTGAACTCGCTCACACTCTCCCGCTACGGTGGCCAACAAATGCAGGATACTTATCTGAGTGCACTGCAGAGCATTGGCGCCGCCTCCTTTAAAAACTCCGGGAGTTTGTCCGCTGGATCCTCTAATGGAATGGCGGCACCTGGCATGGCCAAGAAACCAGCATCGCCGGCGAATATGAACACGTTCCAAACTTTCCAGAAGGTGCCGAACTCGTCGCTGCTGCTCTCCAACTATGATCCTTTCTATAGTCCGTTGCTCTCGCGGCTTGACTCGGTGTTTGCCCAGCTGAAACTGAATTCGGAGAATGAGAATTGCAGGGAGAAACTCATCTGTCTGATGTACTCGAATCCCGCAAAGTATGCACCATACAGCAATCTCGTCTCTGCACAGCTAAGTCGGTGAGTTTTCCTCGCTCCTAAAATTATGCTATACATTCTTGAATTAAAATACATTTGTAATTTAGCGAACTTAATGAGCTGCGCAAGCCTACCTCGGATAACCCCGACATTCTGCGCTTCTTTAAGTATATGCGTGCTGCCAAGGATGGCCAGGATGGCATCGACTGCGAGGAGTTGTTTGTCAAATGTAAGGAATTCAAGGACTTTGAAAATCCCGCAATGCTCTCCACCTACAACGACATCAACAAATTGGTACAGGCACGTAAATTGGCGTAGAAAGGATGAGGGTGGACGATGCGAAAATTCGCACAAGTCAGAATAGGATAGCAGAGGATACATCCTCATGTTTGATGTCTGCTTCTGTAATTATGCATATTTTACTTTAGCCTAGCCATACGAAACGACTATATATACATAAATATATAAATTTAGATGTGCGTTGGGAGCAGAGACAGATTGTGTTTCTTTGGGGCTTTAATTAGTGTGCTGTAAATAGAGAGCTTTGTGTTTAATAGTTTAGTTAGCAAGCAACACCATTTGCTTATATTTTAGCCATTTAGCTAACTTATTTTATTTATTTATCATTTAATTTATTCTATCTATAATTTGCTTAATTGATATACTATTTATTTATTTATTGCGTTTTAATTGTTATCCAATTAGTCAGCCAAAACTGTTGCTGCCTAAGCCGATAAAAATATGAATAAAGTTTACTTTGTAAAATAAAGTCTACAAATCGAATTTTAATTAAAACAGAGGAATGAGCAGAAAGTTTAATTGTAAAAATACTTTAATCGGAATTATATTAAAACTGAATTAATATAGCAATACAAATGGAACAAAAATGCGGCTCAAGTTTATAGACAAAAAATAATTTTATAAAAGTTAAAATGGCAATTTATTGCAATATTTTTGTTAAATGAGAAAGAATTTTCGATACAAAAAGAAAACCAATTCAAATGGGTTTTTTCGACATCAACAAGGAGACGACACTAATTGATACATATTGGCTGCGCTTCGAAGCTGATATTCGTCAGTGGTCCTTTTGCACTCATACATATGTATGTGTATATGTGTAGAAATCTGCAAGTCTATATTTCCGCATGAAAACTCTGTGCGACCCCATCAAAGAGTTTTATTTGCAACTGAGCTTGCACGCTATGTGATTTCAGTTTCCACTCCATAAAATGATACCCTCCACTTATGAAAAGGTCTAAAGTGAGTGTGATCTGGTTAAAAGAATATATGATACAAGCAGAGGAATGGAATGGAATATATACTTAGTAATCGTTGATCGATTTCTCTGATCGATTTATTTCTTATATGTAATTAAGAAAATAAGTTTAATGCTGAGTATTTGTGTCAATTTAAGATTGGGTAATATTCAGGGAGCTCTGCTTTTGTACTTGTTGTAAATTGAAATTGCTTCTTTTCAAAATATTGCTTCAATTATTTTGGCTGTTCCCCGTTTTCACTTGACAAGTCCCAACATTTTCTTTTGAATATCAGCAGCTAAGAGTAGGGTATCCACTAATCTGTCATTTGTGCCCCCATAAGTTTTATTATAATTTTGTTGCAAGTACACTTTATGTATGTAACAAGCTAATTGGGTTGCAATTGTAGCTAAGCAACATGGCAGCTGCCACAAATGTCCAACCCGCACCATCGCTGTGTGGTCGGCTTACATTTTGCGTTCACTACTGAACCAAATCATTATTATTCCCTTGGCTATTTTGATGATGATGTGTGTGTGTGTGTGCTATTTGCTCTCTTGGGGTAAGTGGCAACAAAACTCAGTTCAACGAGCAAACACAATTGGGAATCTACCAGTTTTTTCGATTTCGTACTTCAGCTTTTCGGGGCATTTCCCAACGTAACTGCCACACACACGCACACACCTAAATACTCAAAATCACAGCTTCCATGTTAAAATGGGGCAATGCAGTTTTCATAAAAAACCTAACTTGACTGCAGATGCCAACAGCATACTGTGGATGTAAATCGCACTCAAAAAGTTTGTTCACACATTGCCGTGACTTTAAACAGAGGCCCGCCCCCATAGTTGGCCAGTCGGAAACCAGTTGAGTTGTACAGTAAAAGTGATTATTACCTGTGCTGAGCGGGTTACATAATCAGTTGAGTTTTGTGACGTACGTTTTCCCACTTATCCGCTGATCCGTTGATCCGCACATGCTGACTCATCAGCGAGTTGGCTCTTTAAATTAAACTCGAATTTAACCCAAGGCCTCGACGTGCGCCACATATAATTTTGGGATTTTCTCAAGGCGTCGCTTGCCGGACACTAAAGTCATTGACGCCGCAGCCCACAGACCCACATATACACACTCATACCTCCATCCATTGGCTTGGCCAACCCCAACCTACCGCAAGTGTGAGCGTGTTGATGTCTCTCCATCATCGTCATTATGAATAGCTGGTCTACAACCGATCGAGCGAGTGCCTCGCAGTCAACAAATTTGTATACTGGAACTGGCGTCTTAGGTCTCTGCATCACCCGCTCTGCTCTGGCCCATTGTTTGTTTGATGGTGTTTTGTGTTTTGTGCGTTGGCTTGAGTCACAAACACAACGTTGTTTTTGCTTGCACTTCTTTCACATCACTTCTCGCATTTCATATAAAATCTTTGCCGGCCAGCAGCAGCACCACAGTCGATTGTTAGCCAGCTGAAAGGCAAGGTCTGAAGTCTCAAGAAACCCGTTAAGGATTTAACCAAAAAAACCCTCAAGCGTTTATAGGAAGCACCAAAAGGTAAATAACACAGTCACAAAAGTAACCAAAGCAAAAACTCTAAACAAAAGTGAAGTGAAATGAAGTGTGGCATGTTATGCAACATGCGAAAAAATGAAAGAAAAGTGACATGGAAAAAGCCAAAATAATATTTAAAGTGAACACAGCTATTGTTATATGCTACATACATGTATATAAGTTAGACTCATATGTGTGTATTTAATAATTAAATTAATTTGGCAATCGTATTTGAATTTGCATAAGTTGGGCAAGCTTCGATGGCTCATCATCGTCAACATTTCATTGACCTTCAGTGCTAATGCGAAAGCAAAACAAATGGAATCGTTTACAAACGATTTTGCAATGTATCCAATGATGTATTGCAAAAATGTTTACAAATTGGAGTTGAACCAACAATTTCAGTGGAAAGCAATTAATTAAAGCCATCATTGATTTATTTACATAAAATATCAAATGCAAATTTACCGTCCCTAATTCAGATCGGGTTTATTGTAATCATTATACAAAAATACATAGCACACTTTGCGTCTGCGGCACAATTTTACAAGCTTCGTTAAAAGTTTCAAATTTATTGCCCACTTTTCAGCGCCCGCAAATCACTTGCCATAAAAATTCAAATTTCCCATAATGTTCTTTTTATTGCATATTCTGCGGCGACCTCCAAATTTCAAAACTAAATTCAATGCAAAATCGTTCATTGAGTCATAGTTCATAGTTCATAAGCAATTGCTTGGCTGATTAAATTTCATCAGTGCGTTGCCTGCGGTACTTTTATAGTCAGTAAAATATGTTAAAATTTGTGCAAAAACGTATATTTCACAATTTATTTTTAAACATAAGCTTCTCACACATATTTTTGTTATGGTTTTTGTGGAGCTTAGTTAACTGAGTTGACCGCAAAATTCGATTTTGTAGTTTTTGATTGACTGCAGCCAACTGCATATCTGAAAGGACCGCATTTGACCTATTTTTAGCCCTTGTTACGGGCTTTTATTATTTCCACACAAAATATGAAACCACAATAGCTATTTATTGAAAAGTGAATAAGGTATTTTTCATGATTTCTAATATGAAAGAGATATGCTAGAAATTGTCACATATTTTTGTGCAAAACATTCAAAAATAATTTCACAAAAGCTATTTATATAATTGCTTATAAGATAATTTAATCTTTGTCATTATCCGATCCCTTTTCCTGGCTATAGTCGATTAGCTTTGGTTTTAACATGCGTTTAGCACACTTTATATTAAAAGCCGTTGCTCTTGCAGCCTCATTGCGCTCAGGGGTTAGCTGACCACAAGATAAAAGGCAAACTGGTTTGATTGCATTTCTCTTTAGGCCGAGGCAAGCTATGTTTTTGGGTTAAAATTCGGCGCAAAAGCTGCAGAAAGCTCGTCTATCGATGTAAGCCGACAGAGCATTAGCGGTAAACGCTGCTGTTAGCTGGAAAGTGAGAGTTATATTACGTGTGCGCAAATAATTGCAGAAGGTATAACCAAAGCAGGCGGCCAAAAAATCAATTGCCACAACCAGATGCGGCACTGGCCATGACAAACACGAGATTCGCCCATTTTGTATAAAAAGTGTGTCAGTTGTAAGCCGAGTCCGCAACTGTTAAAAACCCAAATAAGCTGAGCCAATAAACAAACAATGAATGAAGCATAAAAATTGCCAAAAAGAAAACAAGCAGCTCACGCACACACACACACACACACACCAACACACACACATATACTGAGACTTTTAAAATTCATAAGGCAAGTCCCACGCTGAGCGGCGCTGAGAGTCGATTCCAGAGCCGATAAACCAATCGCAGAGAAAACAACACTTTTCGCCGTTTTACCGGTTGAGCCTCAATTAAAAGAATTTTACTTCTTTTTGTTTGTTTTCGTTAACAGTATTTTGTAAACGAGCGTAATTAAAATTTTCTATTTTACATGTTGCAGCCATGACAATGCGAGCGCTTATCTTGCTGGCCATCGTCTCTAGCTGCGGCATTGGCCTTGTTGCCGGCGACGGGCTGCGTCTGCCCGACCAGCAGTCGTCGAACAACATACAACAAGTGTATGCGCCGCAGCCGCAACAACAACAGACACTGCAATTCCAACAGCAGCCACAACAACAACAACAACAACAGACGTTGCAATTCCAACAGCAGCCACAGCAGCCGCAGGTGCAGTCGGGCGTGGGTGAGGAACGTGGTCGCTCCTCCATTCTGAGCATATTTGGCCTCGGCAATGACAATGATCCCTATCTGGCGCGCACCAACACCAACTGTCTCGGTGGCGATCTATCCGAGTGCTTCAAGACACAGGCGCTCAACACATTCGATGAGATCTTCCACAGGGATCTGTATCGGTAGGTGTTAATCACCTATTCATTCAGCTTACAATTTCACCAACTATTTTTCTATTTTAATATAGCCTCTCAGATTTTGCCCGAGTTGTTCGTCTGCCGGAGACACAGCAACGCTCGCTGCTCCAGGAGCCCTTTGAGTACTCCGAGGAGCCGCGCTCCGAAGATGATGACTGGAATCTGCTTGTGAAATATGGTCTGCGACGCGCTGAACGGTAAGTTTCTCCAATGATTGGTCAATTAGGCAAATGACTTTGCAGTCCCACAAGTGAATTAATGTCGGTCTGGAATTGACTGCGGCCTTTGGCTGGAAGGTTTCCTTCTTTTCAATTCTTTCTTTGTCGTTTTTTAATAATTTAAAAGTTTTTGCATAAGTAATGTTTTGCCCTCATTATGATTGGATTTTGTATTTTTTTCTTTTTCTCCCTAGCTTCATTAAGTCCACTGCTTTGGAGCTGGAGCTGCCCGAGGAGCTGACCGAAGCAGGACGCTATGAGGCACGCTTCATAGGCAATGACATCGACGACGAGCTGGATGTCTCTGACGGCCAGCGTGCCGGACACTTCTGTAAGTGACAATTAAGTTAACTTAATCTAAGAAAGATGTCCTCTAAATGCAGTCCAATTTAATCATAGTTAAGAACTAGTTATGCTTGACATTAACATTAACAGCAGTAACAAGAAAAAATGAGTGCGTCAAGTGCAAGAAACTAATTAAAATAGTTTTGTCGGCAAAAAAGCTTCTATGACGATATCAAGACTCCTTTAAGAACTTGAATATTTACAAAGCGAAAAAAATAAACTGCACATGCTAAAAATATGGACAGATTGATTTAAATTTTCTATTTTCTATTTCATCTTTGAGTGTTTCTTAGACCAAAACTAACTAATATTTCCCAATCCTTCCCTCCACAGCGCGCAAGAAGTTAAAGAAGATGATTATTCCCCTGCTGTTGGTGCTGAAGGTTTTCAAGCTGAAGCTGTTGCTGTTCCTGCCCTTCATTTTGGGTATTGCTGGTCTGAAGAAGATACTTGGATTGGCAGCCATTATCTTGCCCGGTCTCTTTGCCTACTTCAAGTTGTGCCGTCCGCCAGGCGGTGTTGGTGGCGCCTTTGGCGGTGGCTTGTCTGGTCTCTTTGGCAGCAAGACACCATTCCCCGAGTACTCGCCACAGGGCGTCGGCGCTGCCACCTACTATCATCATCACGACCACTACGACGGTGGACATGGCACCGGCGGCGGTCCCTACTATCGCCAGGAACCATCCTTTGCCAAGCCCTACAGTGATTACTACAGCAAGAGTTATCAGGGACAGCAGGAGCAGACGCAGCAGTCACAGCAATCGCAGCAGTTTGGCGGAAATTCCATTAGCTTTGGCAATCCCCAGGAAGCCGCCTACAATGGCTACTATGGACGCAATACCGGCAAGGATATCGTAGCCGAGACGTAGACGCAGCAGAAGAGTTAGGATTCGTCAGCTGCAGTTGTTTAGGTCATTGTTATTTATTTTCGACCTGGCTATATTGCATTCCTATAAGCATATTTATTATTGTAAACTGTAAATAAACGCTCCATATTAAGACCAAAAAGTAAGTGAGTGAAACTGCAGGGAGTCGGGTGCTAAAAAGGGGAGTTGGCAGCCGCCACTCTTTCGTCGAAGGGGTGTGCTAATTAACGGTACAAAATTTCACTGCTGAATGTTTCTCCAAATGCTGCAATTGGCTCGCTTGGCTTTGAAGTTGCTACAAATAAAGTACAGCTTTTAATTAAGGCAATGAAATGCCAAGGCGAGAAACTGACGGTTAGCGCAAAGGAAAAGTGGCCTGGCGTGTTCAATCTTGCTTTTCTTTAACGAGGGTCGCCGCCAAACTTTAGCGGATTGGAAACTCCAAGAAGTGGGAGGAGCAAGTTCGAGATTCGGTTTACTGTAAAACAAACAAAAACCAGACTCTGGACATGTTTACACAGGCAATAAACAGTTTTGAGAAGGAAACGCTTCAAAATTACGTTATTTGGTTTCTAAAGCAAGGCTGTGGCTTAATCATTTGAAACTTAAAAACGATTTGAAACCTTTACATATCCCATAAGGAATGTGAAATATATGTCTTGATTTTGCTTTCTCATGGCATGATATCATTTCATATAAATATAAGTATTATACATACTGCTCCAGTGTGCTTAAACAGACTCTCATTGAATACATAAAAGTGATAAAAAAAAAAAAATATGATGTGACAAATCGTAAATCATAAAAGTGTGTTTAAAACTATTAAATTCATAAGCCCGTTTATTTAAAATTGATGTTTATTTTGCCCACCCACATATTTATAAATAGCACCTCGTGTGGCGTGGTCTCGCACATTGTGTTGGCAGTTCAAAGTCAATGCCAAAAGCTGCCGCTCTGCCCGTCCTGGCCACGCAAGGTGACAACACTTGCAAAGCGTTGACGACGACGACGACGATGAAGACAGACCAGGCGACTGGACCACATTTTCCGAAAGAAAGCGGCAACGCCAGCCGCACATGAGAAATTGTTATGACTCTGCCAGTGGGCAAGTGGGCAGTGGCAGGCAGTTAGCCATTTGCTGGAGGAGTTGGTGGGGGGATGGGGCACGCAACGAGCCAACTGGATCGGGCGGACGCAATGTGTTTTGGTTTTGGTGTGGCTTGATTTGGGACCACGCACAGTCACAATAAATAAAGAAAAATAAAAAGAGAGGCAAGTAAAAAATGAGGCAACGGCTTATGGGCAGATCGTGTAGCGCTTTATTGCGCCCCATTGCCAGCCACTTTCGTGGCGTGCTACATTTGTGGATCTGCCCGCTTTGCAGCGGTTGCGGCCACTCATGTTAGCCTACTTTGGTCGCCTCACAAATTCGAGTAACTCTTTGCCACTTTTGTTGTGGTTGTTGTTGTTGTTGGTGTTGACCGTCGGCCAATTTCCAATGTATGCAATAACTTTGTCCGTGCATGACAAACAGTTTGATTAAAATATCTGGATGCACTGGTCAACAGACTCATCAGCAAAAATTATCCAATCTCTCCCCAACTGCACCGCAATATCATCTCCAGGGCAACAAACAAATTAAATTCATTAAGCTGTTCTTTGATGTGCAACAATTGAATTAAAGGCGGGTGAGCCACAATTGGTGAAAATGCAATTTCGAGTGAAACCCTGAATTGGCTGCAATGTGTGGGAATAATATGTTTTGTTAATTAAATGCAGGCAGCCACAGCAGTTGCCACGTGCAGCACTCGATGTGGCAATTACAGTTGCAATAACTGCAATAACCAGCACACATAAAAAAGAAAAACAAACAGTGTACAAGCAATACCTTGACTGCGATGTCAACGAATGCAGTTTCCGCAGAATGCGATAAAATTCCTTTTAATTCCCAGCTGAACTTTGTTGTTAGGGCATGTTATGCAGCCCGTAGTTCACTTGTATTGGCAAATAAAAGAAAGCATTTCTTAGTAAGAATGTTATGCGTTAAATTCATAACATTTTCAAAAAATATTTCTTGTTGAATAAAATAAAATAAGTCGACTTTCCCTATGAGCCCAACTAGTCTCGATAACATGTCTGCTAAGCAGGCATTTCTTAATTGGTGCAACTACATGAAAATTTCACGTTTGCATGTGAATCATGTCCCCCCGCACCTTGTCTTCTCTTCCCCACTAACAGCATCTGTGAGAAAATTTGCCTGTTTGTTGTTGGGAATTGGGTCTGTTGTAGTTTACTTTCAGTTGCCTTGTTTTTGCAAAAGAAAAGCCAAAAGTTAATAGAAGCAAAGTCAGCAAAAGCAACAGAACATAAACAAAGACAATTGGTCCCACTGTATTGGTTATTGCTTGACTGTTTTGGCTCAAAGACAAGGCCATTAACGCTTTTTGGCCAGCGTGCACAAGCTGAGCTTAGAATTTCTTCGAACTGGCCAAACAAGTCCCAGATCCAACTTAAGCTCTTTCCAAGTGTTTTGGGACCAGTTTTGATACAAAAGTAAATTGGAAAAACAAACGCTGATGCCGATGTCGATGCCGACGCAGACGTCGACGTCGACGCCAACGTTGGCAGAGGCCTGCATTGTGTTTGCTTTGCCGCTTTTGGCCGCTTTTCATATAAAATCGAAACCGCTAGCGGAAAATTCGCATTAGGTTTTCTTATAAGACGACGATGTCAACAGTTGCCGCAAAACAGTCGACGTGACATTTGTGCAGAGCGTAGACGGAAAAGCGACGACGCCGCCGTTGTGTCTCAATTGTTTTGTTGGTGTGTGCTAGTGTGTGTGTGTGTGTATATGTATATGTGCCAGGACATTAATGATACGAACTCTCTGCTTATAGTGATACGCAAAAACAACAGAATACAGCTACTAACTAAGCTACAAGGCAACAAGGCAACAACCACAGTCAATAACAATATGCAGACATTTATTTTCTATATGCTGCTGGGCATAACGCTCGTGCTGGCGAGCACGGCAAGTGCCACGCCCACACTGAGCGGAAGTGACAACTTGGTAAGGTCAACATAAGTTTTGCACACACACAAAAAAAAAAAAAGCAACAAAGAAAGGAAAACAAGTAAAATAAATGTGTTGGCGACAAGGCTAGCGGATATCCTGGCAGGAAACCCGCATGCCAGTTCGATTTATTTTTGTATTTTTTATTTAAACCTTATCAATGTTGAACACTGCTTAGACACACAAAAAATGTCAACCTTTTGTTTGCGCTTGAGTTAAAGCGGGTCAGAAATTATTATCAGGCTAATAGCAGCCGACTAAAACTGTAGCCTCGAGCTTATCAAATTAAACTGCTTTCACAGATCACTGGCGACTATGGCGATAGGGAAGATGAGCAGATAATGATCAAGCTGAACGAGAAGTGCATTCACAATGACAGCCATTCGTGCAACATGCTTAAAACAATCGTCTTTTTGGATCGTATGTTTAAAAAGTCGAACATTGATATAAGCGAAAACTTCCGTGTGTCAAGAAATAGGTAAGTGTTGAAAATAAGTTTTGAAAGCTTAACCAATAACGTCAATCCTTAGAGATGTGTCTGAGATACCCAATAATTACGAGGATGAGCTGCTGCTGGCACGCGCCATGGACTCGGATGAGGAATCCTACGGCTTGCTGATAGCCAACAAGCTGTGGCGATTTGTGCGCTCGCGTTCACTGCGCTACAAGTTCTCGGAGAATGCGGACTTTGTGTTGAGCAGCGATCCCAGCGGCAATCTCAATATGGGCGTCTCTGTGCGACCCATTGAGGCCCTGGAAGAGGGACGTGGCAAAATGAAGAACATGGGCCCCATGATGATGATGATGGCTGCCAAAACGGGCATGGTGGGTGCCATCCTGCTCAAAGGACTCTTCCTGCTGGCTGGTAAGGCGTTGATTGTCTCCAAAATTGCGCTGTTGCTGGCTGTGATCCTTTCGCTGAAGAAGCTGCTATCGCAGAAGAAGACCATTGTGGAGGTGCCATCGCATCATGATAGCTACAGTTCGGGCTGGTCGCGTGCTTTCGATGGTTTCGTGGAGGGTTTGGCTCAGGTGCCGGCACACTTGATGGCCCAAGAGGCACAAGAGATGGCCTACAGTGCGCATCAGCAGCCCGCCAAGGTGGCGCAATAAAATACTAACAAAACAAATTGCACTACCAAAAAAAAAAACACAAAAAAAAAAATAATAATAATAAAATACGCGAAGCTTTTTAATTAATGTTTTGATGAATTGTTGCATTTACAAAGTGGGGGAAGCCCCCAGTTGGGCTCCCACGCTTTCCTCATTACATTTATGAATAATACTTTCTCTTTGACTATAACTCTTTACTCTCACGCTCTCTTAAACTGTCTCTGTATCTCTTTATCTCTTTGTTTATATTTTCATCACTTAAACTATTATTTTCATTTTTATAGATAATTCTAATACTCTCTCAATATATTTATTTATATTTATTGCTTATGTTAATTATTTATTCACTACAAAATAAAATACATGAATATAAACACAACACAATTTTACAATTCTCGAGCGAACTTCTGCTCTTCTCGTCTTTATTTTTTTTATTTTATTATATTTTATTTTATTTTTTTTGTATATTTTTGTAGCTTTACTTTTGCTAATTTCAGATATTCAACTAAGCTAAATGTGTGCGTTAGGTCTCTCGATAAGCTACGAACAATTCGATAAATAATAAAAGTAGTATAAATAAATAATTTAATTATGATAATAAGCAGCTTAGAGCACTCCTCGTTTGCCGGATGTTCATTTATGGCAGCAGAACCTCCTCACCTCTCCTCCTCCATCATACACTGAACGGTCTTTGGTAGCGGTTAGGGGCCAAAGCTGCACTAATTGGCTAGGCATCAATTCCATTCATCCTAGGAGCGGTAGAAGGGCAGCTGCATCTGCGGTTGCACATAGTTGTAGATGAGCGGTCGTCTTGCCGGCGTGGCTGCAACAAAAAATTCACCTTTTAATAAACTCTTAGTTCATTAAAGCCAAGTTAATAAGTTTGCAAGCTGAGCAACACTTTCGAGTTTCGACTTTGATAGCCAGCTTGTTTGCTCATTTTACGTGCAGCCGCAAGTTATGCACCGATTTTGAATGCCGCGACTCGTGTGCATATACATATATATGTGTGTGTGAGTGTGTTTGTGCGTGTGTTATATATGTGTCAGCTCATCTTAATTGCGGCTTTAGAAAATGAGGCAGCTGTAGAGACACATTCACATTGGGCATAATTCGATTTAAGGATTGTCGCAGTTTGATTTACGGCATATAAGAAAACTTTTTAACCTCGAAATTTAATTCACAGAGTGTAGTAATAATTTAAATTTTGTGGTATGTTGCAAGTTGCAAAATGCTGCAATCATAATTGAGTAAATAAAATGCAGTTCATTGTAAGTCCCGTTTGAAATTAATTAATGTTAATTGAATAATACTAATGCAATCAGCAGTTCGAAAAAGTAGCGATTCTTAATTACAACAGCGTTGCAATAATATTATTGATTGATTGTCTGCTGCAACTTTCTGTAAGTAATTTAATGGCCAAGTAAAAAATATCAATTATTATAATAATAACGATAATTAACCGGTTATAATATAAAATTAATAATGAGTCCTGGAGACATCAAATTTGGTAAAATGGAATATTGATAAATATAAATTGACGTTCCTGAGCCAGAGCAACAAAATGTCTACTCTCTTCTAACTAAGATAGTTAGCTGAAATAGATGTGATTTTCTAATATGGTATGTTGAAAATCTAAATAGTTAAAATGATTGGATCGGATCGGAAAGCACAGCGGGTTTAGTTTTTTAAATGAGTGTTTCTGAGTATGCATAATACATACGCAAGAGTGCAGGTGCCAGTTAAAGAGAGAGATCTTTTCGATCAATTCTATTGGTTTTTTGTTGTTCTTAATTTGAACATGGAAACATGAGTGCGAGCAAAGGCAATAGAGTTGAATAGTACTCTGTGTATACTCTACTCAGTAGTCATTCTCATCCGACTCTGCGATCATTTCGGCCACGGCATTTGCTGCAGCTAGTATATTGGCATCGAAATGGTTCTGGCCTGGACTACGCCAGTGCTGTCTTCCTGGCAATTTACCCGAGCGTAGCGAATCTGGAACAAGCTTATGTGTGAATGTTGGGTACACTTACTCTTCGCTATCCAAGAGTCCTCACGTTTGATCTTGTGACCCAGTCCGCCGAAGGCGCCTAGTGCTGCCAGTGGATTTGTGTTGTTGCTGCCATCGCTCGAGACCTGAGTTTGGATATGACTCTCAGCAGCCAGGCTCTCCAAGCCGGGATGGCCAGGATGCGGCATCTGACCGCCACCGGCCACAGCCAACTGATGCAGTGCACTCGGATACATTTCAGGTGAGAGTTCGGCGGCATGCATTGGATAATCCATAGGGCCATAGGGCATCATGTAGGGTGTGTGCTCCGGAAATTGGTACATCATTCTGTAAGTAACGTTTAACAAAGGACATGCCATAATTCATTTGAAATAGGTGAGGTCACTTACTTTTCATTGGCATTGTCCATGAGTTTCTTGATCAGCACAACGGCCGCAACAACAAAGGCAATTTTAGACAGAATGAGCGCCTTAAGAGTGAGCAAGCCAACCGCTTTGGCGGCCACCATCGTCCAGCCAAAGGTTGTGGCTGCCAGATACATGGGTATATACATTTGGAACTGTTTCTTGTCCTGATTTTGCTGATGACGTCGACGTCCGCCCAGTAGGCTACCAACACCACCGCCGCTGTCGCCACCGCCCAAGAGTCCACCTGCGCCTCCGCCACCCAAGAGTCCACCTCCGTTACCTCCGCCACCGCCGCCATTAC
Source organism: Drosophila paracracens (assembly GCA_035044025.1). Taxonomy (NCBI): domain Eukaryota; kingdom Metazoa; phylum Arthropoda; class Insecta; order Diptera; family Drosophilidae; genus Drosophila; species Drosophila paracracens. The sequence continues at coordinate 2,709,324 of JAWNMN010000435.1, read as the reverse complement.
CTTGAAGTCGGCCTATTTTTATATTTGTGGAAACAAGACACGTTTTGAGCATAACGGCTTCAAAGGTGCAGAATGTTGTAGGTGAGTGTGTGGGACTGGATTGTAATTCAGGAAAGTGATATGATTGATGCTTTCAACGTCATCGTCTGTGCAACGAGCGACACACCTAATGAATATAAATAATCTCAACTTCATGCCCATACAGCGAAACATTATTTAGTATGCTCCAGAGGTCCTGCCAAGGTAAGGCATTTTACATACATATGTTGCCAGTGGGGCAGAATCAGCTCTGTCGCATTAGGTCAACTAAAATGCGAATGCGAGCCGCATGACAAATGATCCCAACATGGACGTAGCCAAGATAAACTAAAAGTTTTTACAATTTGTTGCTTATATTGTAAAGCAGTAAAACGAATCAGAAAAAAAAAATTTGGAAAAGTTGCTATATTATTTATTGGGAAATTATGTTTCCAAGAAACAGAGACTGAAACTGAACTAAGTAAATGGAACAAAAAATATATTTTGCAAACAAATCAATTATTAGGAATGTTTCCAGCAGTTAAGAGTGGTTTAATTTGAAATAAATCACAAATTGAATGAATAGCTAAAAGTGAAACATTTATTATGGGATTTATTGGAATTTATTATATTCGAACCTCAACAAGTCGAATTTTGTTTTTAATCTCAATAAGTGCTGTGAAGTTTTAATGATGATGGCTTTAAATGATCATTTTAATCTCCCCCTCCTAGCTAATTATATATGGGCTAAGCCACTGGTGCTAAGGCAACACACACTTTACTTCGCCAATTAGATGTGGATCAATCAAAGCCAGCACTAGGAGCCCCACATTACCTGTGCCACTCGACGCCTTCTTCAGAAGGGCCACTTCAATATAATCGCTATCATCCTCGGCACGCTGTACACTGAAAACCATGGGCCCCACGGGCACACGTATCGCATTTCCGCTGACAAAGTCCATGATGGTGGACAGGCCGCGTCCACTGCCTGCTTGCGACCCCCACTTCCGCTTGTGGGCATCATCGAGAGCAGGCAGCTTCACCAGATCGAACAGACCCAGTTTGATTGTTTCGCCGCGTCGATATGAAGCCATAATGCCATTGGCCACATTGTGCAGGCAACTGGCATTGTTGGCGCACTTCCAGCTTAATTTATCGAGGAGGTCCGTGTTCTCCAAACGTGGGTCAGGATTAGTGTTTGTTGTCTTTGCTTCTGTTTCAGTGCCCAGTGCATTTATTGCTTTGGCGCCGCTTCTTTTATGAATTGCCGCATTTGTTACGTGCAGCAATAGAAGCGCAAGCAAAGCGCAACTGGCAGTAAAAGAGTGCAACATAATCAATTTTAAGTATTTTATGTGGCGACTAAACACTTTTATTATTCTTATTATTCAACGACACACACAATTAGCGACTGCACTTCACTACACAACACTGGAAAAGGACGAGAACGAGCACGCGGCGTATCCTTCACATGGATGTTCTTCAATTAATTAAAAAAATAAAGTTGGCAGCAGCTGCAGCGCGTTGCAACACGCCGCTATAAAGACTAATTACTGGCTGTGGCATGCAACTCAGTTTTATTGTTTAGCCAAGCAGCAATTGCACTAGCTGCAAGATCCAGCGACGTCAACGCCAGCATCGACAGCGCCGCAACGCCTTAGCATATTATGCTGTGAACCACTTTGCTACAGTTTTGATTTCATGCCAGCCATCTGAGAGACGACAGCCATAACTCAGTGAGCAGTGGCATCATCATCCGATTCCACTCAGCAGCCAGTCATGCTATCGCACTGTAGCAGCAAAACGGCTTAGCACTCGATAAAAAACTAAAAAAAATTAGTGCTAAGCCATATTAGTAATAAATGTAAAGAACTCCAATAAAATATATTAAAAATATGTATTAAATTATAAATGAAAAATGACATAATATAAATTATAAATAAATCTTAATTCATGCCAATATCTCTGAATATATCTGAATTTAAGAAAAGATTTTAAAATGAATTGGTCTAAAAATAATCTAAAAATTTTAAATAATTTTATTTTGAATAGCTTTGAATTGAAATTGAAATTTGACTTGGTATCTAAAATATAAATATCTAAAATAGATAACAATTTAAAAAATGTTTGTGATTTTCTCACATTCTGTTTAGTGGAGCGTGTGCTGAGGTAAAAACCTTTCGAATGAAATACTATAAATTCAAATATACCCAAAAAATATTTCAGCGCATAGTATTAATCGATGCTTATGGATTGTCTGAAATATCTTCAAATGATTAAGAAGAGCGAGCTGTGCAATAAGCCATTTGGGAATGTTGAACTTTGTCCCACTGTACTACTGTTAGCATCAGTCGCAAAATCACATTTTGTTGCAAATCTCTTGCATGCAGCAGCATTTTTTTTCACGGGAATTTTGCGTTGCCCTGTAGTTCAAGGGTTGAGCTAGTTGGTGGCAATTGCAAAAATTGCACGTCAACAAGCCAAATGCTTTCATGTGCACAGGGCATCCTGCTGTGCCCCTCCAGTTGCCACACTCTCCCTGCCATGTCCGAGCAATGCTCTAATGTGGTTAATTTTCTGCTCGTTAATTTGCTCATAATTTGCACAAAACAATGTTACTGGCAAAAGTAAAAGCAAACAATGCCAGCCATGGACAATTAAGACACACTGTGCTGGTGGAGCAGGTGGTGCAGATGAAGCCGGTGGAGCAGCTGGTGGCGACGGCTATGCTGCGGCAACATGTCGCCACGCCTCGGCAACTCTTTTGAGTCTCGGGGCAGTCAATAAGTGTAACAAAATTGCCACCATACAAATGAATATTATAAATAATAAAAGAAAAGTGAAACGAACTATTAGCTCTCGTTTTTCATAAGTAGCTGCAGCAGCCGCAGCGGCAACAGTAAGCGGTTCAGTTTCAGTTGCATTCTGTTGCACACTTGGCTTGGCAATGGGGCATGTTTGGGGTGGTGTGTGGTGGGCAAACACTTTGCGCTGCATCTTGCATTTAGCTAATAACGAAACTTAGTTTGGCAGTCACGCAGGCTATCTGACTGCTTGATATAATTGCCCAAAAGCTTGCTGTCTTGCTGTTTGCCTCTTGTCTGTAATTTGGAGGCATTGGCAATGGCAATCAGACCTCAACGGTTCCAACTCCCACTTGGCCAACCGATGGCTGTGTCTTATCTAAGATCTAGATAATAGCAATAATCCGGACGCAGCAGCTAGCCTCAAATAAAACCAATGATAGGTTGCACTTTTGTTTTTTAGTTTCGCATTATCTTTGTGCTTATTATTGTTATTGTTTATTTTTTTCGCTGTCTGTTATCAATGTGGCAACCCGACACCAAAAATCGACAAACTATTGTCCTCTTCACGGTCAATGCCACAGCAACGTGTTGGCCACAAAAGCGCAAGTAATGCGAAGCGGTTCGCCTGATTTCGTTCAACAAGAAAGTGAGGCAGCCACAACGCACATTGGTAGCTGCCAATTTACCAAAATTAAATTCAAATCAAATGAGTTATTGAGAAATGACAGTATTAGCATTCGATTGCAAAATCAAACACAATTTTGACATGGAAAAATAAATACTAATATTTTATTGTAAATTAAAATTTTTTTCTTTTTCAGTATGTTTTAGCTTTTGCAATAATATTTTTGTAATAATATTTATTATTATTCTCAAATTGTTTCCAGGCACAGATAGTATTAGTAAAATGTTGTTTTGTTGTCTCCTCCGCAGCTGTTATTATTTTTGTTATTTTCATTTTATTTTATAAATACGTACATTATAAATATTATGGTTTAAATTAAAAACAAACGTTCAATCACGCCCACTGTAACATTATTAAAATTCCCTCGTTTGCATAAAGTTAAATCCATGCAACTGAAACCACTGTTCAAAAGTGGCACCAGGTCCAGGCCCAACTTCAATCCAGTTAAGTCCACTGGCCGTGACTGCGTTTTGCACGTCATCCAAGACTTTCTGTGGAAGGAAAAGTGAAACGGAGGGGAACGTGGGGGGAGTAGGTGTGTTGACAAGGCGTGCGTGCGTTGCCATTGTACATTGAAAGTGGTAATCTAATGCCAATCCATGTTTCCACTCTCCAACATATCAGCACCACATGAGGTATCCATTTGTAGGGGTGTGTTTGAACATGTGCAAACCAAAGTTTAATGATCCTTGACTTTCGTCGCATACCGCAACCGGATCCACTTAAATATAGGGCGCAGTCACAAATGCAGCCACACACCTTTATTATGGACGACAATGGACGACAGAAGCAACAACAACCCTTACACTAACTGGCCAGGACATCCAATAACATTTGCACCTAGTTGTTGACTGAGTACAAAGTGCGGCTTAAGGGCAGCTGCAACTGTTAATTAACTTCGCCAAGGGGATCTAAAATATTAAGAAAGTTTTTTGAATATACAATTTTTAATGGAATTGTCAAAAGCAGTTTGCTACTTTCAAATAGTACCCTGCAGCTAGAAATTGTGTATACGAAACTTTGCAAATATCCGTATACCTTGTTTTTAAATAAATATTTAACATTTTTCAAGAACCCCAGGCACAAAATACTGAAACAATTTTGTTTTAAAAAGTTTACACATTTTGGTTAAATTTGGTTTAATTAAAAAAAAACTTTGTTAATTTGACAAAGACTTCATATCAAGTAAACTTTTGTTATCTACAAAATATGAAAAAAAAAAATGTTTCTTTAAATAAGTTAAAACAATTACAAAACTTACATGGCGCTAACTCAAACACAAATTTTCGTGATAGTTAAATCAAGCTTAAAATATGTATTTTAAAATATTCTTCTACACAACAGGTTATCTTCCAGTTGTAAACATAATTACTTGTTTAATTGAATTTAGTGCCCCTCTGCAATCTAGTCTGGAAGTAAAATAAATTGTATTAATCGCTGTGACAAGATTTGAATAAGAACTGAATATTTGATGTGCCCAAAGTTGCACGCATGGTGTAGAAATTATTTAAGAGCTGCCAGCAAAAGAATGAAAGAAGTTTTTCAAATGTGAGTGGAGACAGTCCAAAATCTACTTGTCAATTAGTACAGATATTGCGTGTCTACCGTTTTTGACTAGTTGTCTCTGGCTTCATTAAAAAGCGATCAAAATGAATGGATTATGGACATGCAGAAAAAATGCAAGTATTTTATAGTTTTAAGTGCCAATTAAAGTAAATGCATATTCATATGCTTTTAACAATAATATTTGTTTTTCTTTTTAATTGTTCGCAGTCAGACAGCATTGGTAAAATGTTGTTTTGTTGTCTCCCTCGCAGTTGTTATTGTTTTTGTTATTTTTGTTATTTTTGTTTTATTTTCTCTGGCACAAATTTCGCTGATGGTAATGTACTTTTATTATAGTTGTTTGTATTGTTGATGCTGCGATTTCGTGCTGCTTCTTGTTGGTTTTCATTAAGCTTTGCTCATCGATTGCCTGCGCGCAGCGATTCGTTTAATTTATTGTAATCTAATTGTTTTCTAATTAAATACTTGAACAATTTTCATTAGATTTCACCAGTAGCAGCAAAGCACCCGCTGCGGCATTTCAAATGCCATCCCATTTGAGCTTGTCATTTACCAAATCCCATTAATTGCATTCCATTTAGTTCCTCACTCGTAACAGCAGAATGTGTGTTATCCACTTACTAAACATTTGAAATTCTCACAATTAATTTAATGTTGTTATATGTGGTTATGCCAAAAATGTTGCATACTTTGAGGCGCCGCTCTTTGTGCGGCAGCCTTTGGGGCGCCCTTGAAAATGCTGTTAATCTCAGACGAATGCTCATGTTAGTTCATAACTTCACAGACATGGTGCCTCATCCCCTCAGTTATGCACGTGAATTTCCAAGAAATTTATTGAGCTAACAAATTAGTTAATGAATGCTCAACATGTTCATATTAATATCAAAAGCAAGTGAATATATATATAGCATATGCATGTAAGTTGTACAGAATGTAACTTATCCTTACATTTGAGGTATTCAGCATATTTAGGTAATTAATACAGGGTACTGCGTAGTCGAGCCTCCTTAACATGAGACTCCCTTGAAGGGATCTGTGCATTAGGGAGCACACAAAAGGCGAATGGAATAATATTAAACAATTATGGTGACTTCAACCAGACTGCCTAATAGAGTGTTTCATAGTGATGGGTTGCTCCATTAGACACATAGACAGACACATGCCCCCCACCCACGTTGCTGCTTCTTGTCTGCAGTGGCACTCAATCAATCACATACAATGCACACATTGCAGCTCATTGAAAGGCAATCTGGAGCCACGGAAACTTCAATTATAAAAACCATGATGATGATGATGAGGCTGCACAACAATCAATTATAACAAATTGCCGATACAGATCCGATCTATGCAGCGTGCAACAATATACTCTGAATGAATTCACAATAGTCACACTCAAATGAATCGAATCGCAGCGCTTTCCATGGAAGAGCAACGGGTTCCGAGCTGACCATCACAGTTGCTGCTGCTGGTGATGCTGCTGCTGCTGCTGCCGCTCGATGATCTGTTTCTGCCAACGGTAGATGTGAGATGTGAGATGCGAGTTGTGAGCTGGTCGATGGTAGATACTTTCTTTTTATTGCCGTCACCGTCTCAAAAGGCAAACGTAACGAGTTCAGATCAATTTTGGTTGACTTCACATCGCGAGCGCAGTTCAATAACGTTTCGACTTGACTTGTTTCTTTGTTGCGGATACATTGTTTTTTTTTTTCATTTTTTGGAAGCTTCAAATTTCCAGCTACAATAATAATAATAATGTATAGGTGTGTGTTTGTATGGGCCATGTACAACAATATGTTAAATATAAAAATTAATACATCGAGAGTGAAAGTTATTGCTTTTTGAGCGCAACAACGTCGATCACCGTCGTTATAATGATGGTGATGATGATGCTGCTGGTGCTGCTGGTGCTGCTGCTGCTGTTGGATGCTGATTTCTTTTGATGGGATATTGAAGGTTTACGGACTTAAGTCACGCCAATTTGATTAATACACATTGTGCAGTATTACAAAATAGTCGAAAGGTGTTACAAGGCTTATGAAACGCATGAGAGATGTCAGACCAGACAACTCAGGCATATTATTACAGTCTTAGGAACATTTGACTCTGGCTTTGCCAAATAAAAAAGGTCGCAATGGTAAAGTTTTGGCTTTATTTCTTCGTTGTTTTTTTTTAATAGCTAAAACTTGACGCAAATAACTGTTAAATGTCTTGAAGTCGCATTCGACAGAGCAATCAAAATGTGAGTCAACTTTCGCTTTTATATCACGCACATCATGAGGGCAAATATAGCTGTTTAGGCCCAGTTTAGGGTAGACAGATAGATAGATAGATAGAAAGAGAGAGAGAGAGAGGGAGAGATAATTGTGTGAACCAAAGTCGGGTGCATATAATACATTGTAATTTGTGTGTGGGGTGTGCGTTAGAAACAAACCTGTGGCACTTTGACTACCTCTAATTTGTATAATTTCGAGATCTATCAAGTTGAGTGGGGGACGAGTTATATTCAGAGCTAAATCAGCGGAGCGTAACTCACGACTGTCTGACCAACTGACCGTTGAAAATTGAAATTGAAAATTGTAATGGCCACTGAAGAAGAAAATTGCAATGCAAACGCGAAGAAAAACGCAAACTGAAAGCATTTCCACTTATTATTTATATATATATATATTTTTTTTGTACCATTGTTTTAATTTTAATTTGTGACAATTCACTTTCGGGATGCTTCAGTGATTTGGTTTTGGCCTTGGGAAAGCTGTCTTAGTAGAATAGTTGGCTATAAAATATGAGCAGGCCATTTGCAAGATTTTTAGTTGATACGCAAACGCTTTAGCGACATGTGCCGTCTACGTTGTCCACTGAGCCTGCTACTCTGCCTGCTGTGCCTCACCAGCGCCCAGGTGGATAACTGCAGCCCTGAATCTTCCACACTACTCTGTCGCGGCGAGAATGCCTTGAGGAATGTGCTCCGAAATCTGAGCAAGAGCGACAAGCCGCTGGTTCTAATGCGAGGACTAGAGATTGTGCCACTTCGCAATGAAACCACTGAGAATGAGTTGGAGGTGCCACCATCTGCAGATGGGGATGCAACGTTGCTAGACTGTCTGTCCACATATTTGCGAACGCATGAGCTCAACTTAAAGCTGGCCGATTTGCTGGAGGACACAAGGGACGGCCAAGTGGCAGGTGGGTTATTGTTGTTGGCCAATTGGCCATGCCAGTGATTTGAACTTTTCTATTCAATTTGCTAGAAAAGTTTGTAATAGGATTATGACACTTGCCACAATTTTCGTTTGTAAGCTGTGCCAACCACAAAAACATTGGCCATTTTGTGTGTGTTACGGAATTCAAAAAAAGTGCGTGACAACTTTACAAACTAGTTTACTATACTCTTGTTACGGGTATTATATTTTTTTTTGAGGTGGAGTACCGAAAGAGAATATATATTCTTGACCAGTGATAATCTTGACTACTAAATCTCCTATAGCAAGTTAGAATCGTGTCAGAATGTCAGGTTGTCCACTCGAAATAAATTTATGCTCTGGTATGCAAAGTAATCCAAATTACGGTCAAGAATCCGGTATTTTTGCAGACTTTATTTACTGTATTCGGTCAGCAGGTGGACTGAGCTCTGCCATGTTGTGTTAATTTCGGCGTGCTTAAAGTAAGCAATCATTCTTGTTATACCCCAGACCAATTAAAATGAGTAAAAAGTTATAATGAAATTGTCCAAAAGTAACTTGTTGAAGAGACCATTTACAATTCTATATGTTTTTTGATTAGGATCAAGACTCTGGTTTGACAACCCAATTATAATGCTGGAATAAGAATTGGTTAAAAAAATAACAATATCCGGCTGCCAAATAATTTAGATACCTTTTGTTATATTTTGATAAAATATAGTATATATTTTTCTTAGTGCCACTCATACGCAGATTTATTTGCTTGACCCAAACACAGTCTCATAAATTGCAATGTTAATTCCACTCTGACAGAGGCACGCAAAAAGGACAAAGGGCAGGGCATGCTGCTGGCCGTGGCGCTAATGTTTGGCAAAATGATGGCCGTGCTTGGACTGGGTGGAATTGGGGCGCTGGCTATGAAGGCGCTTGGCGTGGCCATGGTGGCACTGATGCTGGCCGGCATTGTGGGCCTTAAATCTGCGGCGCAGCATGGCAACGAGTCGAGTCACAGCATCTCGTACGTCACCGGCGAGGGACATCATCACAAGAGACGCCGCCGTGCGGCACGCCACCTGCAGGTGGTCACAGAGCAACCTTTGGCTTATAGGGCTTGGACGATCTAAGTTAACACTACTCGCATATTTGTTATCATTTACCTAAGTTTAGGTTAAACTAATTTATTATGACATGCAACAACACAAAAGGGGGCAGCTTGTTTAATTTCTTGGAGAGGGGATGCAGTTACTGGATGCATTCAGAGTTGGTTCTTTGTTCGATACTCGTAGGTGCCACTGTCGCAACAATGGTTGGTATGTTGTTTACTTCAACTTCAGTTGCTGTTGCTGAGGCTGAGGCTGATGCCTTGGCTGCTCTTCGTTTTATGAAATTGGTGAAAGTTTATTTCAGTTCAGCTCGCATTGTGTTTGCCAGCAGCAGTAACAACAACCACAGCGGACAATCAACCTACTCACAGCTGCCACACTCGATTTGTAGTTGTGCCTGCTTAATACCCTGCTTTCCACTGGCCTAACTGCTTTGGCAATGCATTTAACATTATTGGATGATTTAAATGGTTCTAACCATAAACCACACAAGCCTCCCTTAACCCGAATTAAAATGTAGAATTATTCTAAAGGCTCAACCAATATGGAAAAGGCTTTGCCTATGACAACCATTATAGTGTGTTGACCAGGTTAAAATTGAACACATGTCCTTAATTCCCAAGCTCCCAAGAACAACGAAAGAATCAATTGATTTTTATTAATGTGTTTACAGAATATTATTATAAATACAATCTATTTAGAATAATTCCAATAATTCCACAAAATAAATACGTTGAGAATTCTTAGAGCATTTAATGGTCAACTACAGTCAGCAAATTGGCACTGTTGCCATGTTTATTATTTGGCTTTTTGTCATTAATTTACCAGATAGTTTTTATGCTGTTGTATCTCGGTTATGGCTGCAACAGATACGCATATGCCATAATAAGGTTGTCAGATGAATTCTGGGATGAGTTTCAGATTTCTGATTTTGGATTTTGTATTTTCTGGTCAATTAGGCAGATTGGATTTGCATATTGCCGCAGTCGTTGTCTGCTCAACTTTCACTCTATTTTGGCAGCGAGCGCAACGGTTCTTTTTTCGAACGAGCCTGCACAGCAGCAGCAGCAACAGCCACAAATGAATCGTAAGTCCACGGGCAAACAACAACAACAACAGCAACAACAACAACTAGAGTTAACGGCAATAACAACAAATTACTGGCATGACAGACCTACATTTTTGTTTTGGCCACGCTGCGTTCTGTTACACAATATCAATTAAAGCCGCAACCGGCGTGCCGTCGGGGCACCTGAAAAACCCGTTAGCTCTTGCGGCAGCAGGAGCTTCTTCCTCTTCTTCAACCACTTCTTCTTCTTCATGATCTCCAACTTCTTCTTGCAATGAGCGCAACATGCTCTACCTCGCACCTCGAACCTTGGCACTGGCACTGACAGTGGCTTTACCACAAACTGTGTCTCTGCTTCTGCCTCTGTCTCTGTCTCTGTCTTTGAGTGTGCCTCTGACTGTGGCTCTGACTACTCCGGTAGTGGCTTCTACCGCTACCGCTGCCCGGCGGGCCGTTAACTTTCCCTTTTAAACGACTTTTTACGAGTTTGCGTTCGCGTTCGCGATCGCGTTTCGAGTCGAATTTGTGTTTGGACTTGGCATGAGTTTGACTTTGGCCAGCGTCTGGTCATTAAATTATAAAATAAGTTCATATAAAAGCGAATTTGTTGTTTTATAATTTTTTGATATGATTCCGCACAACTGTCCGGTAGTTATTGCCGCTGTTGATGTTGCTGTTGATGTTGCTGTTGCTGTTGTTGTTGCTGTTATTGCTGCTGTTTATGTAAGTCTGAGTGAAATGAAATGAAATTGATTTTCTAAAAATTCAGTCTTTGATTTTTTATTGCAGACGTTGTTAGCTGGCCGTCAGTTCGTCAGTTGACAATAAAAATCTGTAAACAGATGATGGGCAACGTGTCTGAATGTTGCTGCTGATGCTGCTGCTGGTGTTCGTTGTTTGTTGTTATAGTTGTTGCTGCTGCATAAATGAAAGTTCATAAAGAAATTAGCTGATTAATCGTCGTTCGATGAGCTTGGAAAATGACCGAAGAGCCGAACCGTCCGTCGAAGCTAACTGAAAGTGTCACGCAGCCTACATTCAGTCAGTCCACACACAAACACACACAGCTTCCACAAATTTCACTTTTCAATGATGCTGACGCCGCTTCTGCTGCCACTCTGCTCTCGGCTCTTGGCCAACAGCTGAGAAGTTGAGCAGCTGCTGCTGCTGCTCCTCGTTTCACATGTAAATTAATTTTTAACCCAAATACCGCAAATTCTTTATACGGTACGTTGCGACTGAGTTTTGGTTGTCACAGCAACAGGTCAGCTTGAAACTGTCTGGTTCGCCTTCTTTTTAATTTTTGTATTTCATTGCCCTTTTCTGAATATAATTTTATTATTATGCAAATTTACTTACAATTCAAATGACCATAAAAAGGCGAATAAGATTAAAGTTTATTAAGCATATTTACGGTTTGTGAAATTTTTTAATTGTAATTTTATTTATAAGCTGCTTTCATGTTATAGTGCTCTTCTCTTTAAAGTGTTTGGCGTTATTTGAATTTGCATCACACCAATTGTAATTAATCCTCAACTAAGTGATGAACTTGTCTTAATTCTAATCTGTATATGTCATGCTGTGGTAGGAAATAGTAGGAAATAATCTCACATTTAATTTAATTTTCATTCTTGAACACTCAACAATTCTAAAATATAATTTTGAAACAATTTATACATGCACATTCAATTTGATTAGCATTCACAGAATTCCAGAAGAGTCTCTCACATTGCATCATCCCATTTCACTTTTCATTTGTTGTGCTGTTCCGCATATGGAAGCAACAACCATTTCTGTTAAAAAAAAAAAACAAAATCTTTTGAGGCATCCGAATGCAAATTGAGTATTTGTGTATAGCATATAGTTGGTATCTTTACCTGTATCTGTAGCTGTATATCTGTTGTTTAGGGGTATTGTGTATCCATTGCTATGGCTGCTGTATATATATGGCTTACTTCTGTCTGACCACGACTTTCTCCCGAGAAATTGTTGTTATTTATTCATTAAATTTTTGCTTCTGCTATTGTTGCTCCTCCTTTGCTGCCGCTTTGGAATTGCCCTTGTTGGTGTTCTTGTTGTTGTTGCTGGTGTTATTATTAATATTGTTGTTGTCGTTGTTGTTGTTTTTATATAAACACACCTACATAGCGTACACACAAAATATTTTTTGCATGAGGCCTCAATAACAAACGGCACAAAAATTTAATGCAAAATCAACACGACAAATAACATATAAGAAATAAGAAATATTTACTGCTAACACACTCACACACACACACCCACACACACTCACACACAATGTGGCAATTGATTGACAAAACTGTAGAAAGATGTCAGCAAACAACAATGTGAAATAGTGCTACAAATTTGATCGCACCTGAAATTATTTACCTCTGCCGTTGCGTTGCGCTCGGTGCCTCTCATTTTGGCCAGCACACGGTACATTAACGGCACCGTTAACTCAACAGCCTCTTCGCCTTACCTTGCTACCCACCTCTCCCTCTCACACTCTCTGCGGCTCGCATTAACATTGACGGCAACTGAAACGAAAATCTTTTCTAATTAGTCGCAAGAGTTTAGTGATGCAAAGATTTTCCCCAGTTTCTAATAGTCGCTTTGTGTTGTATATGCAAATTAAGCAAACAACTCACAAAACCAAAAAAACAAAACTTTCTCGACCAAAAACATTTTAAAGTTTAATTTAATTCAAATACTTTGTTGAAACAGCCAGAGCCAAAAACTGTAAAAATTCAACCAACCCAAAACCTTTCCCAGCCTGACAAACGACTGTTCGGATCCAATTTAAGTCACAAGCCACAATGAAAGTGAGAACATAAAAAAGTACATATGTTTTGTGTATATATAAATAGATAAATAAATAACTTAACTATCTTTAGTTCAGATATCAAAAGTGAAAAATTGAAAGTGTCACATCTTGTGATCAGATTAAAAATAACACGTATTCAATGAAATTAGCAAATTCCGGTTAACAGTTTTTACTTTTGTAAGCTCGAATGATTAATTACAAAATTTCTTATAATCTGAGATTTGATGAAAGATTTTTGAACGGGTTTATTGAATACAGTTTCGTCAACAGAATTATTCAGATGTCAATACCATTTATCTTTAAACATATTTTGACAGTCCTGCTTTAAACGTTCCACATGAAAGCCCACTTATCTTAAAGATATTTTGAAGCATGCTTAACTGGTAAACGACAGCAAGGCTTATTCGAAAATTGATGGAGCCAAGGAAGTTGGGATGGAAAAAATAACAAATGTTTGCATTGACAAATGATGTAATATTGCCTGCACCCGACAATTTATTTCTTGTGGGGCGTCAAATCATTTGGCAATTTGTTTGATTGAAGTGCATTGGCCATTTGTTAAATGTGGCAGTGGCAACAAAATCGGTGGCAGGCAGGCAGCCAGCAACGCCTCGACATTCAACAGTGCTCGAGATTCATTCATAAAACAAGGCTTCAGCACTTGGCCGTCTGTTTTTCGCATGAATGGGCAGCAGCTTAAAGCTTTAAGGCTCATGGCTCATGGCTCTGGGCACTTGGCTTTAGCTGTTGGCCAGATTGATGGCGCTTACTGCGTGAGCCAACATAAATTTTGTGTAAACGGATGTAGGTGTGCTAGTGTGTGTGTGTGTGTGTGTGTGTGTGTGATTCACTGTGTGTGGCTCGAACTCATTTGCATTTGAATGTATGCCGATCGCAACTGCTTCGGTGAAAATCGAAAAATGAAATTTCAACATGCAAGATGAACCGATTCTCCCTCTCCCTCTCTCTCTCTCAGTCTATATCTGTCTCTCTCCATCGGATGCTGCTGCGCCTCTTTACGTTACGAAATGTGTATGTATTTTTTAAGCGTTTTACACTTTTACCGTAACATGTGCCCCATTGACGTCACACACAGGCACGCACAGGTTGGCCACACTGAAAGCTGATTAAACTGTGGCTGCAAATTACTCATACGCCCCATCATCGAGTGGCACATACCGAAGATGAATCAGTTGATTTCATAAGGGACCACAGATCCGTTTGACAATTCGAGAGAGCATAGTATTAGGTATCGCATCTGGTATCTGTCTGTCTATCGCATTCACCTTGAAACGGAAGACGAAGCACATGCCAACCAAAAATAACAAAAATAGGAAGAAAAAAAGGCGACAATTGCTGACTCTTACCACTAAGCAATCGGGCAAAGCATGCGCAAAGCGTGAGTTTTGGTTTTTGACGCCAACCTTAACTTCATCATCTATATATATATATATATATATATATATATATTTATATATGGTATATATAAGTAGGTATGTTGCAGATGGTCAGAGCTCTCATATCCGTTATTGTTTGCTTTGCGTGTAATTTCTCTTTCATTTCACTTGAGCAATTGAAGCGAATGCTTATTTGCACTTTTGCCAAGCTCAAATTGTTGTTGACTAATATGTCACAATTGCCAAGTCAGTCAATTTATCTGATTATGCCCTCAGGGAATGCGGTTTTCACTTGACTGCGGCGGCAGAACGTGCTTATCATTTAATACCATTTTGCTTTCAGCAATAAAATATAATAATCTAAGAATAAATAATAAATATTGTTTTATTATTTTCTATTTTGGAAGGAACAATTTCTTCATTGTAATAATTCTTTAGTTAAGATTCTCTATACCAGATTGAAATAGTCCTCAACAGGATTAGCCATTTTGCATTTATGGATATAAATTTCTTCATAGTCTAAATTCTTAATCTAGGACTTTGTATTCTAGGCAGAAAAAGTCATCATCAGAATTCGCAATTTTGCATTTCTTGAACTAATGCTTTTCTCTTTGTAAACTATGAATATTTGGAGCATACCAACTCCGTTTAATTACCTCATTTGTATGATATTAATCTAAGTTTATGTTACATAATAAAAGCCCCTGAACTGCAAGAAAAACACACACAACTATGAAGTCACGAAAATAAAAAGCAATTTCAAGGCGTGCACATGCAATAAACACAAAAAAAAGAGACCCGCCCACCTGCCCCCCTGCAGATGACACGCACAGTGACAAAATAGACAGAGAGAGGGGGATGGAGTTGGGTGCAGGGCAAGAAGGGGGCCAACGAGTAACAGTAGTATGAAAATACATTTTAATACACACAACTTTCATTTCTTGCGGTCAAAAAAAATAACAACAACAAAAATGAAGATAAACGAAAACAAAAACAAGAGCGTTCAAAAATTAACAAAAGCAGCAGCAGAAGAACCACCCTGCAGGGGGGAGTGCTTAAGATGCTTAAGCACTGCGCAGCACCTGTTTATCACCTCATGTGTTGTAATCTGTGTAGCTTCAACCAATAACAATAACAGTAACGAAGACTGCTACACGCACACAAGTATGTGTCGTTGTGTGTGTGTGAAGAGGCTGCTGAAGATGAGCGGCAAATCATGTATCAGTATATGTGTGCGTGAGAGACAACCTTGGCGATAGCTCTCTTTAAACTTTCTCGCGACTGCTTTAAGCCCTTGCGCAGTCGACGTCGCCGTCAACGTCAACGTTAACGTTGACTTTCTTTAATGCGGAAGCGCGTGAGCATTTAGCGTTGGCGTTTGCAGCGCTCTTGCGCTCTTGCCTAATGCGTCTTCTAAGAAGAGACGATGCTGCTGCTGCTGCTGTTGGATCTACCTCTCTCTCTGTCGTTCTCTCTCTCTCTCTCTCTCTCTGCGAACAATAAGTCGCACGTGTGCGTTGCTTTCTTGTAGGGAGCGGCTTTTTGATGGGTGCCCTCTCATATTTCATATGCGCTGCTGCTGCTGCTGCTGTTGTCGCTGCCTGACCAATTGTTTCGTTCTCTCTCTCACTCTCTGGCTGTGTACTTTTTACATAATTTGACGTTATGGCGTCGAGTCGTCGTTGCGTCCGTTAGGTTGGAAACTCTTTAAAAACAGCCTGACAGCGTCGAAAAATTATCAAACCGCAGCTTGTTCCATTCGAATGAACACACCAGTGATTTCGGTGGTGCTTAATACAATCAGTTTAGTTCAAAAGAGACAAACAGACAGCAAAACCATGAAGCACTTCATTGCCACCGCTTGTGTCCTTCTGCTTTTGGCATCATCCGGCATCTCCGCCGATCCTCTCAAGGCAGCCGCCAACAACGATGAGCAGCAACAGCCGGGCGTGTTTGCCAAGTGCCTGGAAGCCGATTCCATCTCGTGTCTACAGCTCACGGTACGGATTAACCAAAAAAAAATATACAAGGATTAAATATTATATAAGAACGATAAAAAAAAGAGAAAAAAGTGTGGCACAGTGAAAGTGAAAATCAATATATGATAATTGATAACTGATTGACTCAGCAAGTGAAAGAAAGTCTCAAGACCAAAGACACTGCAAAAAATAATAAAAGTAAAAACTAAATACAATCAGCAAGTGCAAAGGATGAAAGTGCGCTAATCAACGCTTTGGAATATTAACAATAATTGACGATAGTTAATAATGATTATGTTTAACAATAGTGAACTAATTGAACAACCCTCGCTAATTTGTGACTTCCCCTTCTTTCTTCCACGTGTCTCTTCTTCCTCTCCCATGCAGCTCTTCCGCAAGGCCAAGTCCATCTTCGATAATCCCGCCATCGAAATCTTCGGCGGCGTCTCATTGGTCAAGGCCAATGAAGGACGTCAGGGCAAATCGCTGGATAACTCTATGGCAGTTGAGGCCGCACCCACTGTGGAGGCCCGCACCGCCGAGATGGGCAACTATTTCATGGACAATGCTAAGAGCTTCTTCGCCGAGCGTTCGCTGAACTTCAACTTTGCCAATGCCGCACGCAGCGTTGCCCGCGCCATTCCCGATGACATCAAGGCCGATCTGCGTGAACTGGTTGTTGAGTCCCGTACCCGCAAGAAGAAGCTGCTGAAGAAGTTCCTGCCCATCCTTTTGGGTGTTGGCGCTAAGGTTGCTGTGCTCGCTGTTGGCGCCATCATTGGTCTGTTCTTCATGGCCAAGAAGGCTCTGATCGTCTCCGTGATTGCCTTCGTCCTTGCCCTGGCTGCTGGTGCTTCCAGTGGTTTGAGTCGTCTGGGCGGTTCAGGCGGTTCCGGCGGTGGTCTGCTCGGCGGTTTGGGTGGTCTGTTCGGTGGCAAGAGCTCCAGCACCTCTTCGGCCAGCTCTGGTGGATGGTCGTCGGGAGGTGGCTCATCCGGCGGTGGTGGCTGGTCTTCGGGCGGCAACTCGGGCTGGGATTCGCATGGCGCCTACAGTTCGCCAGTGGCCCAGACCATTGCCTACCAGGGCTATAAGCAAACCAGGCGGTAAGCCATTGGGGCATCCAACCCACCAAAACTGAAATCGATGAATGACAAGGAGAGAGAACATTCGCTGCTAAACACGCGCACACAAAATGATGACAATTTTTTATGAATGTCTACACATATATATTTATATTTATTTATAAATTATTTATTTTAATTTATTTACCTAAAACGTGAACGAGAGAAGGGAGGGGGCGAGGTGTACAAAATCCACCCCACCCCCACCCCAAAAACAAACAAAGCCAATTAAGTGCATTCCATAAGAATGAATCTCTCAGAAACGGGAGACAGCCGAGACAATAACAACAAAAACAACAACAACACACCACCAAACACCACTTCACACCACCACCACCACCGAACTTCACTTTTCATCTACACTCCAAAATCAAATGACAGTCTACACCCAACACCATCTACAACAACTACAATCTGTACCATGCTCAACGCACCCTAATTTCACTCTTCTACTCTGTAAACTAAACTCTGCTATCTTAACTGTATTTTTTCACGGCTTCACTTTGATTTATGTGCACAAAACGCTTGAAACTAGTCGCGCCCATAAATCAAAGGCAAGTCACTGTTTGCTCTAACTATCATCAATCTATCTATCTATCTATCTGTCTGTCTATCTATATATCTATGTATCTGCCTACTACTGTCTACCTCTGTATCTATATCTGTATATCTGTATCTGTATTCCTACATTTACCGCAAAAGAAAACTCTATATCAAATGCTGCTACATCAAAGAATCAAATAATAATTCCGAAAATATACACATCAATGATCTTTTCATTTCCCATCCATTTTCCCTTTCAATTTGCATTTTTTAGACATCACTCATACGCCTCGTTGTCTGCGATTTGCATTTGCTTTGCGACGTCACAACTTTCATTTCATTTCATTCCTTTATTCTTTGTTATCAACACCCAAAAATCGACAAAATGTTTTCTAAAAAAAAAATGTCACCCACTTATACATTTTTTTGTTAATCTTCATTTTCACTGCACTTTCCTCTGCTCTCGTCTCTCTTTCTCTCTCAACCGTTATAAAGGCGCAGAATACAACAAAAGCAATTTGCTAAAAAATAAAACAAATATTTCGCTACGCGTATTTTTTTTGTATTTTTTTGGGCTCATTCAAAAGCGGTCGGCTTAATGCAACAACAATGGACGCGTGTTTTGCACCTGTCTGCTAGCCATTATATTCTGAATTGGCCATTGTTGTTAGCCGAAGTGCTAAACAAAAAAATTTGAAGAAAGTTCAAGACGCCTCCGACAAACGGCGACGCAACAATCGAAAGAGCCGCAACTTTACCTAACTGCAGTTGGCAACGGCAGCTTAGGGCCAACTGCGTCTACGGCGCTTTACTTATGAATATGACCCAGTTAACATGGGCTGCGCACTTGGCCGATACCAGTACCAGGCCAATACCAATGCCGTAGCCTCAGTCGATGCTGTGCGTCTGCCATTGCCCTTAACTGCTGTGCTACGTGCCTCTTGGCTCAAACTTCAGCTTTGGCTGTGGCTTTCTTCAGACAAATGTCAGCAATTAATGTGTCTGCCTCTTAAGCATTCATTGAGTTGTTTTTTTTCCTCTGCTCCTCTTCTTCTTCCTTCACTCTATGCTCATTTGGGCCATCTTATCGCCAACTGTTAGATTTGCTTAGCATTTAACTTTTTGTTTATATATTTTTTTGCGGCCTCTTAAATCGCTATTTTTAACACCTTTGCTGAGGGTATTGTAGTCTGCTAAAGAAGTTTGTAATGTCATTTAAAGTGAGACTTTTGCGAACTTATAGTTAAAGTATTCTTGATCTACATGAATACGTAGTCAATATACAGATTATCAGTTAGCTTCCTAGAAAAAAAAGAGCGAAAGATTATTCCTAACATAAACACTCATTTTCAAAGGGAAATAATTATCAACTTAATTTGTTTATGCAAAAAGGGTATGCAATCGTCGACATATTGTAGAAAAGCATTCTATTTGTCTTATATTGATAGCTTCGTGACTCGCTCAGCATTTGGTTCACTGTTATTCAAGTGAAACTTGTGTTTATGTTGTTCACGCCTTAAATCGATTGTGAGACACGTTAACAGAGTGTCATTCGCATACCCCAATTGTGGGTGTCAGTTTACAAGTCTTGACGAGATTCTGAAGTGGCGTGCTGCGTGTTGCAGCTGGCAGCTGGCTATTAGAAAGTGAAAGTGTATTTACAAGGAATTCAAATAAATTTTATACAGTGTCACTGTCATGACAAAAAAGGCAGTCTCAGTAAGTGCTGCCACTTTTTACTACTATTGTTGCCCATAGGACATTGTTACAATGTAAAATGTACAGTTGTAAAAATCACTGGTCACACAACGTGTCGTTGTGGCCATCAGGCAGCCACATCACAAAAAAGATAGCATGCAAATCAGGTGACATGCAAATATGCATTGAAAATCAATGAAAAATAAAACATAAAAAATACAATTTCAATCGCTTTCGAATGCTTTAATGAATTTAAATAAAACCTAAGACTATACTGAGATATATCTAAAGTCTTTGTTAAATTTGATTTCTTTGATTTTATGATTACCAGCAAGTATTTAAAGACTATTGAATTAAGGAGGAGTATGGACGATCTTTATATTTTTCAGTCCGAGTGAAATGACCTATCAATCTTCACAATATCTGACGCAGACTTGCATTATGATTATTTCATAACTTTCAAATGTAAATATTAAAAAGTCATTTGAAAAACTATTTAAATTGATTAAAGGTGCAATTAAATTATTAAGTGTCACAATTAATCTGCTGGAAACTACAAGAACTACATCTCAAAGGAAAAAAAACCGAAAATGTAAAATTTTGGATATTTTCTTAGCCAATAAGCTTGGTTAAGTCATAGCCTTCATAAATTAAAGCTAAATGGCTTTTGACTAAATAAATAGCTAACAGATAACTAATTTCAGACGATTACAAGTATTTAGACTTTTTCTGCTATTAAACTTACAGCTTTAAATATCCATAAAAATGCATTTTCAATAGAAATCGAAATTTATCAAAATATCCTTACTCATTCAAAGCTGGTTTTACTTAATAACTGAAGTGTTAGTAAATTACAAGTTAAAGCATAAATTAAAGCTGAGACTTTTCGAGCTGCGCTTAAATGTACGCTCTAAAACGTGAGCAGTTTTTAAGCGCAGCTTAAAGCTTGCAGCAGATAGTCGATAAAGCAGAAAGTTGAACTGCTCAACGCTTTCACAGTGCTTTCACCAACTTTCTTCGAGCTGCCGCTTAAAAGTAGGCAATCGTTCTGTAGACTGACAAAACCACAGAAACCACTGCTACTGCGTTTGAGTGTGGTGTCTGTAAGGTCAAGCACGAACTGTGGTTTAAGTCACGACTGCAAGTGATTGCAAAGCTTTCGACCAAAACTGCGGCTTCAAATTTTAAATGCGCTGCACGTGCGACTTTGTTAGTGGCCTTTCATGGTCTAAACAACTGTCGCAAAGGCAGTGGAAGTGGTAGAGGCTGTGGCAGTGGCAATGGCAATGGCAGTGGCAGTGGCAGAGACGCAAAGTGTGATATAGTTACTATTGTGGCTTACGCTGTTGTTGTTTCTGTGGTGCCTGTTTTAGTGGTGCTATTGGGAGTTGTTGTGTTGTTGCCTCGTGCGCTTTTCCGGTTTGTGGTTTGGCGGTTTGGTGGTTTGGTGGTTGGGCGGCTTGCGCATGGGTCAATGGACACTTTACGGATTTGGCTTTGCAATGCTGGCCATTTCACTGCGCAACTAGCCAGGTGTGTGAAAGTGTTGCAATATGCGCTGCTGTACCTACCAGCTTACCAGCAATAATTAAACACTCTCGACCTGACATTGAATAATACGCACAGCAATATACATCTAAATATGTGTGCGCTGCAAATAAACAGTGGCATCTGGGCTTGAGCTCCCCAAGCCAAACAAATACAAATAAAATATGCTAAGAGTATCTGTTTAGTTCGCACATTATTCGATGTGTGAAAGTTGTCAGTTTACCACTTTTATTGTCAACATATTAACAAACAAACGAATCGAAATTAACGAAACGTACAGCTGATAATGTTTATAGTGATGCTGTTCATCACCATCATCCTCATCATCATCATGATCGTAGTGATAATGCCGTACGCACAATGATCATAATGTACGGCATCTGTCAAACTGGTTAAAGCGTATCGCTTTTGGCCAAACAAAAGAACAAACTGAGTTAACAACCGAAAGTGAAATGCCATTTTCGACACGCATAAGTGTGTGTGTGTATGTGTGTGTGAGTGTGTTTGTGTGTGTGTGTGTGTGTGTGAGTGTATCACTGTTGATCATAAAGATAATGACAATTTCTTTAATGAAATGCCTTGAAAGTGAAACCTGTGCAATTAAAAGCAGATCGGGGCAGCAGCAACAGCAGCGACCGCGCCCACCTGCCCATCCGCCCATTTTTTTTGGCTTTCGCTTTTTGGCCAGCCAGCTTAGGGATTACACAACTTGTAGGCGTGACTGCACAAAAAGGCGTGAGGTATTTGCATTTATGCGCAGGGCTTTATTATTTTCTTGAAATTTCAAAATGTGTTAGAGCTGTGGCCGACTAGCTGATGCTCTTCACCATAGATGTTAAAGAAAAAATCAAAATCTTAGCATTTTTTTAAGCTTGGAGAAAGAAAAAAATCTTTTTGCATTGAAAAAACTCAATTTGAATTTCGTTAATCTATCGAAAGCCCTTTGATTTAATTAAGTTTATCGCTGTTCCAAAAACTCATCTTTTTTTTTGCAATTTTAATTCTAGTCAACTTTTTCCTTCATTATGTGCTCGATTTGAATAAATCGTTTTTTTCTTCTTTTCAAGTGTGCTTGAATAGAATTGTAAAGACTACATTCGAGGTCAAGAGTTTTAGTTTTCTCTCCATATACATATATTCAAAAATTTGCCGAACAACACGTATTATTTGATAAATACCAAGCTGGTGTCTCACGATGTCTTTCGCTGAGATTAACAATGCCTCAATGACTTTATGATACCCTTATTTAAGCATTTTACGCCAGCAGGGTATTCAATAACTAAAACTTGAGCTCTAAAAATAAAAGAAGAAAAAAAAGATTATGATGTGGAAACTCTCACTTTTACGATTATTTTTCTTCTACATAGCTTTCGGTCGTCATTGTCAGCGACATTGTTGTAGTTATTGTTGTGTTTTCTTTTGTTATTAGAGTTGTATGTATTTTCTGTCCCATAATGATTAGACTTTCGCAGTCGCGTCTGGGCCTTGTTCAGTTTAGCTTGGTTAGTGTAGAAAAGAAGGCATAAAGTCAATTTTATGCTCAGTTTTTGTTGCTGATTGGCCCCCGATCACATCATGAAAGTTGTTAACTACCATCTACGTATTAACTCTCCACTGTCAGCCGATGTGTGATTTGGAGCAACACTAAACAGCTCAATTAGAAGCTGTTAGTAAGGGCCAGAAATCATCCAATGTGGGTCACACCTTTCTCTGCTCAATCGAAAAATCGCATTAATCGCATTAATTTCCAAGCGATGCGCTGTCCCCGATATGCAGTTGCCGGCCTACGGGAGGGGGGCAAGACCAGACTGACAGAGATTCATTCAACAAAAGCATTGTGCCCCACCCATCTGACAATTATTTAAATTCAAATTGTTGTTGCGGCTTTGCTCGTTTCGGTTTCAGCTATTTTTAGCCATTTGCCATTGGCTGTTGCCTTAGATTTGCCCCAGGCAGCACGCGCTCCTCATCACAATCTGCATCCAAGTCTCGAGACTCGCATCTTGAGTCTCGATCCGGTGTGGAATCATAGTACATTGAGGAAAAACTGCTATTCAAACTTGCTCAAATTTCTAACATTTGGTTTTTAATATATCTAAAGAAAAAATCACTATCTTCAATTGTTTAAGTATAATCTGCACCTAAGTCTCGAGTTTTGAGTGTATATCTAATATGGAAACAAATTAGAAAAAATTAACGTTAAAGATTTAAATTTTAAATTAAAATTTATCATTCAAGCTGATTATATCTTATTTTCAAATTTTAAAATGAGAGCAATCGGACATAACCCATAAAAAAGTGCATTAAATAAAAATATTTTTCTCTTAATTGTTTTAAGCTAGGTAAAAATGTTGGCTACGTTTTGTAGCTCTCAAATCAATTACAATTACAATTTTTTCTCCGAGTGTAGGAATCAATTGTCAGAGTGTAACTTTTGTGGCTTTGGCTATGTTTTTATTTAATTATTTTTGTTGATGTTGTTTTTGGTTTTGTAGCTTTTATTGTTGTTGCTGTTGCTGCATTCGCCTGGCCATGTCTCAGTCATTTTTGAATTTCTACCATATCTTTGGGTATGAAGCCAGCCAAACGAGTTGCTGTTGCTGCTGTTGTTGTTGTTGCCACAGTAACGGCTAAAGAAAGTGCTGGTCGGGGCTGGGGCTGGAGCTGTTGCTCGACTTTGGACTGCTCTGTTAACTGTTAGCTGTTAGCTGTTTATATCCGTTTTTGGTTCGATTTATGCCATTTGATAAATCAAAAAACACTCAAACAATCAAAAGCCCCAGACCGCCACACCAAAGGCGACCAACTATAGAGTTCATTCAGTAACATGCTTGGCGGCCAAATTCACTTCCACACCCCAAGGCAAACAGACACACGTGCTGGTTGGTGAGGTATAAGAAAAATAAATCGCTATGATTATATGGAAAATTTCACTTTCTCAATGCTTATCACTTATTTATAAATATGGAATCTTTTAGGCGTTGGACTCGCACCAAGGATGAATAATGCATGTGCTTAAACGATGTGGACATAAGTAATGGCAAAACTTCCAGCGAATAAACGTTGATAAAAGCGAAATGATTTTCTGCCAATTTGTTTTGTTAAAAGTTTCCCAATGATTACGTCTGTATCCCAAGGCATTTGAGTGTGAATAATATAATTCTAGAATTTTTGGTTGCTAAAACAAACACAACCTAGAAATTCCAAATGCAAGTTGGCCTAATTTCAACTATGACATGCATAATTTGACATCCCTAAGGGGAAACGCAGTGTCATTTCGAACCCGTTGACATTGAGCGATCGTTTGGGTCAACTGCATTCATCTTGCAGATAAGTAAGAGATATGTGCAGCTTTTACTTTGGTTTGGCGAGAAGTGGCAAACAGGCCAAATTTTGATGTATCGCATACCGAACTGGGGTCAGGTGTGCAATTTACAGCTGCCGAGTATACGACTTAAGTGTGTATACATTTATCGATGAGTATAATCCATTAATAGCGCAGCGGCGGATGACGGCCTGAACATGGCTGTGGAGTGTTGTCAGACATCAGCTCTTCGCTCTTGGCCAGATACCTTTCAGCATGCCAATTACGCGCGACAATAACCATGGCAACAACAACAACAACAACCAATGACAAATTGGCCAGCACTTGAGCGACTCAAAGTGCCGCAAGTTCGATTCGGACATCTAAATACACAGTACAAAATGTTGGCTTTCAATTTTTGTCTAATAATGCTGAACAATTAACTAAATTTACACTATTATTAATCAAAAACAATAACTATTTGCTGCTCAATAAATAATTCATTTATTTAAAATCAATTAGTAATTTTATTATTAGTAATATTATTTTTTATTATTACAATAATTTTTCGTCTAAGTAACCCAAATTAAATCTGTAAAAATTGACTTAGTTTACATGACAGAAATATTTATGACTGGAATTGGAATTTGCTTTGAATTTTTCATTTTCCAGAATGAAAATTCAACTTAGTTGATTTTTTTAAAATTATCTTTCCACTTTAATTATTCAAAAAACAAATGGTCTTGTGTAGTTCAACGACCTGAATACAACATAATTAACCTGAATACAACATAATAAATGGCTGTCACATACATATCACAATGATATTTAGTTAAGAAAAAAGATTTATATTAAGTTAAGTTAATGAAGCATCAACATCAATGTGAGTTAACCCAACTGTTTTTATAATTTTTTGCCAAAATAATTATTAAAAAAAATAAAAATGTTGAGTGAAGTTTAACAAACTTAATAACTTAATAAACATAATAAATGCTTGCGATACAAAACAGAAATAATTTCAAAATTAAATTTGTTAAAGAAAACTTTCTTATATTAAAAAGTAAAAGTAAAATTTGATATTTAAAGTAATTTTATGTTTGTAGTTGCTATTGAAATTTTTACTGTGTATTCAGCTAGAGCTGCTGCCACAGCTACAGATACAGATACATGGGCACTCAAGCTGGAACCTGGGCCGGGTCCGCGCCCCTTTCAGTGTGTGTAAGTAAGTGTGTTTGTATGGGTGTATGTATGTGAGTATTTCGCATTGGGTCTTGCAGGCCGCGAAAAAAAAAAACTTTCACTGAAGCTGATTTAAAGCGGACGCTGCTGCCTCGTATTTGTCGTCGCCGCTGCTCCTGTCAAAAAGGCTTGCTCATGTGAATACACACTTCATGATGATGAGCGTCGTCGAACTTCGTTAACAGCATACAGCTCGATTGGACGAAAGCAAAAGCCATAAGCCATAAGCCATCAGACATAAGCCATAAGCCATAAGCCTAAAGCTGTAAGCTGTAAGCCGTGCAATCGTGACGAAAAGCCATCAAGTGGCTCAAGAGTTGCCTCAAAGTGGATACCTGGCCATTGACACTTGCTCGGCAGCAGATATGTGCAATGGACCGGACCGGACATATTCACCGGCAACCGCAAGCCCCGTTGCATAGATGCGCTGGTAAACATTGTACTTTCATTTGGCAAACGTGGGCTGTGTTGCAGAGATGAGATGTTCCTGGAAACCGAAGAAAACACATGTCGGCAATGTGCCCACACCTTGCGGTCATTTTAAAGTGCACGCACACAACAACAAAAAAAACTGTTAATTAACTCGGCCCACAGCCAAAGGCTTAATTATTATTTTTAATTGGCCACATTGCAACCACACACACACACATGCTCCAATTAACCAACCGGAAACACCGTTTGATCAATCAAGACCTCTGCTTAACATTAGGCGCTCATATTGAAGTTCATTTTCGATTAGCTGGTTGGCTTGATGGCTTTTGTTTCTGACCGAAATACCATTGAATACAACAGAAGAAAGTTGTACAATGGGCCCGCATGCCTCAGAGCGACTAGAATTTGCCCGGGTCTTCATGATTATCAACTTCATTTCGTTTAGTTGGTCTTTTTAATTCACTTAATTTAATTAAGAGCGTCGTTTAAAGTTTCAATAAAAAGCAGCTCAAAGTAAAAACGATGAACGCTTCAAAACAAAATTTCACTTTAAAGAATGCATTGAGGCATTGAAACAGCGAGCATCCGGCCAGGGTCCGCTCCGGTCGTCGTGGGCCAATTTCTACAAAGACAGCAAAAGGTGGACTGACCCCCTCCCCCCCTGAGGCAAGGCATCATAAATAATGCACCAGCAACAGCATCAAGGGCGTTGCTGCTGCAATTGCGTGAAAGTCGCGGAAGCTGTCAAAGCCTCAAGTTTCGACGTTATCCTCCAAAAGAAATGACTGAGGAAAAAAAAAACGACGACTGGGCACACAGAGTGGAGCAAAAAGCGAAAGGGCTGGGCACACGTGCGCGCTAGCCATGGCCTAAGATCGGGCCATAAAACTGCAATTTTGGCAAAATTTCTCAAGCCTCGCCAGAAACCCTTTCTCTTTCGAAAGAAAGCGTTTTTAAAGCTTGGCCTGGCCGTGTGAATTGGCCAATGTAAAATACGAGCAGCAGAAAGAAGTAAATTTAGCAAGTAACTGCAGTCTTTGTTGGGCCAAAGCACAACAAAACAGTTTTTCATAAATTATATAATCGAGCTAAGAGCGCTTTTTATCTTTTTATTTATTTTGTTTTTATGGCACATGTTGCGCCATCCATTTTGTTTACACTTGGTCATCAATTATTCAATCTTATGCGCTGTGACTAACCCACACCAACTTACATAAAAAAACAAATAAGCAACTCGACTAATAATTTATTGAATAAATGGTGCAATCAACATTGTCTCCGTGCGTGGTCTATTAACGCTTTTGCATCTAGCTAGCTGTAAATGTTGATTATGTCCGTTGTGTTAGATAATAATTAAATGTGTACCATATGCGTTGTTGACCAGCTCCAACTATAACTGAAACTGTATCTGTATCTATAGCTGTATCTGTATCTGTATCTGTAGCTGTGACTCTTCTCGCTGCTGATGCTGCATTGTTTGTGGGGCATCGTCATGGAAAGTGAAAGTGTTCGTCTCAGATTTGTTGTTTTCATGCATTTTTAATTTGTATCTTTGAAGTCGCGTCGCATTCGTTGCGAGGCGTTGCTAAAATGTTGAAATATTTATGCTAATGGCCGTGGCAGGTTTGGCGACCAAGCGATTACAACAGCCACTGCTAATTTCTTGCGGGTAACGTCTCCATGTGTGTGGGCCTCGACTCTCAGGTTGTGTGGCATTCCCATGCAAATAAAACAATACCAGCTCAAGAGAAAATGCAATTGGGAGATTCAAGAGTTGCTTGCACTACGATTTGCATTATCATTATGGTCATGAAATTGTTATTTTATTTACGCAGACAGTTTGCATATTTTTAGAGGACATTTAACTAATTTCAAAAATTATTATTGAGTTTCTAATATTCTTCGAGTCAAATTATTGATTGCATTTTATCCTGTTTTACTGTTTACTTTATTATTTAAACAAACTTTTGTTTTTTGAGTGAATTGTGGTATTTATATTGCGTCTAGGGTAATAACGTCTACTTGATGTCCGGCGACATGTTCAAAATTAAGCTATTAAAAGGCAATTGACATTTCCAATTTGTTTTGCGTTTTCACTGAGATGTAAAACTGGCGTGGCATCAAGTTGAACATCAGCGATAGAGTTGGCATCGTGGTTTGCCGCGGCACCCCCACGGCAAGTGGTTGAGCCGGCAGTCAGGCACTCAGTCAGTCACTCACTCACTCACTCACTCGCTCACTTAATCATTCATTCATTTATTCATTCATGCAGTTTTGTTAGCTTACATTTTGAAGAGTTGCAAAGTTGCACGCGCTTCGTTCGCGTCGCTTCGGTCACAAGGCGGTGAATGTTGTCTACGAAAAAGGAAAATTAACGTTGAACTTTCTTTTTCTGCTGCAGCAACAACAGCAACAACAACAACAACAGCAGCAACAATAATATAAATAAAATATGTACCCCGCTTCTTGTTTGTTGCTACGGTTGCTTTATATGTATATTCACATTGGGCTTTTATGGTCTTGCAGCTAAAACTCGTCGAACTGTTATGAATTTTACTTTTAATTTTCAAAAGCAACACCAAAACCACAACCAAATAAACCTGTTGATGCCGCCTCGCCTGCCGGCCAGCCAGCCAGCCTGCCTGCCTGCCTGCCACAGCAACAACAATAGAACAAGAAGACAACTCCCAACTTTAAATATCGCCCAACATTGCGGCTTCTGAGGCTGCTGCTGCTGCTGCTGCTGTTGCACTCGTCTCTCATCGTTATCTGTAGCCGCTGAAATGCAGTGAAAGTGTCGTTTCTCATCTTTTCTGCAAACAAGCTGAAAATCACAAAAAACAAAAACCAAAATAAAAACCCAACTAAAAGTTAATTAAATGCCAAATAATTCAGCACACGGCTTCGTGCAATGCCCCGATGCCAGATTTGCATCCCTATGCAACAGCTTCACGCAATGCGTGTGCAACGGTAATCCCCGCCCCTACCCCTCCCATTCGCTCGTGTTGCATATAAAATTCGCTTTCACTGGCTGCTCTGGAAAAGCATTTTCACACCATATCAGCGCACTGTTGTTGCACCCCGAAATTTGTAAGCGCATTTTCACACATTCATAATACTTTAATTAAGCGTACTCAACACTTTCTTGCCGGCCAATTGCCGGCATGCATCCTGGCCCAAAGTGATTTCGTGCTGCTGGCTTATCAACTCTCTTTTTCCTGATGACTTTCATTTATGCAGCGACTGCTCCTGGCCGGCCATGCTGTTTGTGCACTCTTATTTGTCGCAGTGTACTAGCCACTGGATATTGGCAATTGTGGTTTGGCTGCAGGCTACTGGTCAATATGTTTGCTCAGCCGACTTTCGGCACACTTTGGCCATGCCGGCGAGTCAATAACTCAACAGCGGCAATAGACAAGCAGACAGCTATTTATTTTGGCCATTCGTATTTGACAACGCATACAAATATGCACATAAATTTATGCAGCAATGTGTTTAAAGACAAAAAGACGACCAGAGGAGTGTAGAGCAGGGGACGGATGTAAAAGGGCGTACAACAGTTAGCTGCATGCCACACAGAAAGAGAGAGAGAGAGAGAAAGAAAGAGAGAGAGAGAACTGTCGCAACTTTCCCTTTTTTGGAATGACTGCGATCGGGGTTATGATTATATTCCGAATATCTTATTGCTTATTCTTTATGGCCAATTGTTTATTGGCCTGGCCCACATTTGCAGAGCTATCGTTAGCTGGTCTTTTATGTAACACAAATTCTAATGGGCACACACGAATACAAGTCGGGCCGATACGTGACTATCGAACCGTTACAGGTGAACCATTGAACGGTGATCACCGATCGCTGATCGGTGACCGGCAAGTGGCAACATTGTGGCACCTGTTTGTGTGTGGCACGCTCTTGACTGATAATTATTGGAAACGCGAAAGGGAAATGCCTTTTACTCTAAGCAGTTGACCATTAAAACGATTTCAATTTCAATTTAAAATCAATTAAGACTATGATTTTATCATTTTTATTTTCTTTTGATTATGGTAAAAGTAAGCATCAAGTTCCCACAGTGCAACATTGACTATCCAGACTCTCCAGATTGCTTGCCTCAGCTGATTTTGACAATGTTACATGAACTTCAAGCGAAAGCAGCGCAGTGCGAGCATAAGGCTAACAACAAATTACAGTAACAATGCTTTTCCAAGCCAAAGCCAAAGCCAAAGTCAACGACGACGTCGACAGCGCGGTTACCGTTGGCTGGCAAAACGAAAGACTTAAGCGAGAAACTTGCACGACCAGTTCTTGTTGGCCGAGGCAGAAAAATGCTTTCGTTCGTTCGGCCAGCAGCAGCAGCGGCAGCAGGTCGGATGAGCACATGCCGCCTATATAAATTGTGCTGGGCCATTGGGAAATTGTATCATTTCATCCTAACCCGTCAAAGCAGCAACACAGCAGCCAACAGCAGCGTTGTGCGCCGTTTGTGAGCTAACCGAATATAACAAAAGAGAAAGTGCAACAACAACAAAGTCAATTTTTGTGTTCGGTACAAAAAACACCACAACAACAAAAAAAACAGTGCGCCCTTAAAAGGACTATACAACAAGAACATAAACAACGCAACAAGTGCAACAAAACATAAACAAAACCAAAATCAATATGGCAAATAGCAAAGTTATTTTCGGTGTCTTGTGTTTGGTGACGCTGACCGTGGCACTCCCAGCTGAGGAAACACGCGGCCATGCCCGCAACGCCATCGGCGGTAGCGGCGACAATGATATTATGGATAGCATCTATAGCGAATGCCTCCGCAAGGATTCCGTTTCGTGCGTCAAATACAAGCTGTTCAACTTCGTCGACAAGGTGCTGGGCGTACGCGACCAGTTTGCCCTCACTGAGGGTGTGACTGTTGTGCGCTCCCCGGATGCTCCCGTTCAGGAGGCAGCTCGTTCCATTTCTGGCGATGAGTCGTTCGAGTCGTTGGCATTGAATCGCATCAGCAGCTTCCTCAACACGCACACCATCAAGGTCGAGCTGAAGGGTGCCGATATTGTGCAGGCAGTGAGCTCAACTGGTCGCGCTTTGGAAGATGCTTCCGAATCGCTGTTCGGCAGCAACGATCCCAATGCGCCCGAGGAGAGCCGTGGCAAGAAGAAGAAGGCCGCCAAAATCTTGGGCCCCATTCTCGCTCTTGTCGCTCTGAAGGCCGCCGCCCTGTTGCCCCTGCTGTTGGGCGCTATTGCATTGATTGCTGGCAAGGCTCTGTTGATTGGTAAGATCGCTCTGGTTCTCTCAGCGGTGATTGGCCTGAAGAAGCTGCTGTCGCAGGAGAAGCACGTCACCTACGAGGTGGTCGCCCATCCCCATCACAGTAGCAGCCATTCCGTCAGCCACGGCAGTGACTCCTACGGCAGCGGTTACAGCGCCGATGCGGGCGCCTCTTCCGCTTCGTACGGCAGCAGCGGTCATGGTGGCTGGGGACGTTCCATTGATGCCCAGGATCTGGCCTATTCCGCCCAGAAGCCACAGGCTTAAGTGTAGTCACAGCACACACAAGTCACTCACAATGAAGATGAACCACCCGGAGAACCACAATACGCACCACTAACCAACAACAACAACAACAACAACCAACTGAACCACTGACTGTTGAGCGATCAATCCGCTCTCACACAGAGAGACAGACAGAGACTCTTGAGGAGGAGGAGAACACATATTATTTATTGTTCGTTTTAATTAATTTATTAATATAATTTATTGTATTTATTTTCCGCACACACAAACACGCACACACACACACGTGACAAAGCGCAAAGCAACGCACACAAACAACTGGAAAACTAAGAAAGAAAGAAAAAAAATCATTACAAGAAAACATTTAAAAAAAACAACAAAACAGAACATAAACAAAAACAAAAGACATCATAGCGAAAAGAGAAGAAGCAGAATGCTGAGTGTGCGTGCATTTAGTTTTGCTTAACCAACACATACATACAATACCACACACAGATACAGATACAGATACAGATACAGCAATGTATTTGTAACTTATAAAGCTAAAGTTAAGATTGTAAAAAAAGAAAAAAACAAAGCACAAAGCGAGAGTTAAAGTCGGTACCTTATGCAAAAACGTTTCAAATACTCAAATAAGCCCAGGCGGCGACTCTGTGCAGCGTTTAGCCTTAGGTTCTTAGCTCGCACTCACACTCACTCACACACACACACACACACTCTGTCATACACATACAGAAAGACAAACTCTGTATCTATCTATCGCTGTTTCTTTCTGTAATGCACATACATTCTCTATAACTCGAACACTCCTAACATTATCTGTCCATCTATCGCTATCGATCGACTATCACTATCTACTGCTACAAATCATTTACTTACGCATACTATCCATCTAGAGACTATACCAAAACTTCGTTGGTTGCCATGCAACTGTTTGCAACGTATCTAACTATCTATCTAATTAATGCTATGCTCTTACACTACTCTATCCTACTCTACTCTTTTCTACTCTACTCTAATCTTTACTATACTCTATGCTATCCTGTAACTATCTACATGCAATTCTAGTCTTACATTACGACAACAACAACAAACAGCTACAGCTACAGCAACAACAACAACTACTAGCTTTAACAAACTAGCTCCTAACATCTATCAGTATCTCTTCATATAACTATCTATCCCTGTCTATGAATC
Organism: Drosophila paracracens; assembly: GCA_035044025.1. Classification (NCBI taxonomy): domain Eukaryota; kingdom Metazoa; phylum Arthropoda; class Insecta; order Diptera; family Drosophilidae; genus Drosophila; species Drosophila paracracens. Next base: position 2,676,095 of record JAWNMN010000435.1, on the reverse strand, counting down.
TATGCATTTCGAGTCATAGTTTTGGTCACATATACGCCATAACTTGCCATAGTTTTCCTGCCTAATGCACACAAAACTCGAACTTAATTTCAAATTCAGCTAATCTGAAAACTTGACTTTAAAAATTTCCGATTTCCTCTCAAATTCTTTCAACTTTCTCATTTCATTTTGCACCAACATATGCTGCTCTATCCATCTCTCTCTCTCTCTCTCTCACTCTCTCTCTTTCTATATATATATCTCTCTCTCTTTTTTCTCTTCATATCTATATCTTTCTCACGCTCTCACATTTTAACTTCTGCTGCTGCTGCTGCATTTTCTGTCACTTTCTAACGCTCTACTTTCGAAGCACACACATCGCACGTACGTTCTCTGTAACCATAGTTCACTGTAGGCATTTTTTTTTATATTTTGTTACTCATTACTTACATACTCTACTCTGATGTACATTTGCAACATGGACCGTTTTGCCACAGCTGCCAGTCGTTCGCTTTTTGCATTGTGGCTTAAACTTATTTTTAATGCGTTCTTAAAAATATTTGTTTAAATCGCTTTCAAAGCGCGCTGGCCGAAAGCGCCAAGTCGCCACAGAGCTGATTGTCAACTTTAATTTAAATACACACATTTATGCAAGATAATATTTTAGGCAGAATCGTACGGCACTTTCACAGCGAGAAGCATAGAAACTGCAGAATTTGGCAAACTCACAGAAGAAGAAGAAGAAACACAATTATCATAAATCACAAATCACACACAATGAATGTAAATCTAACAGCATCTTTTCTCTCTGTCATAAATGCATGTCATTAAAAAATGAAGAAAATCAATAAGTACAAAAAAATACACAAAAAAAAAAACAAAAACATAAACAAAATAAACAAACAAGCATGAAAATAAAACAAGCAAGGAATAAATAAAAAATAAATCAATGAAAAATCCAACTTTGAGTTCGCATCAATATTATTCTTTATGGCCAACAGGTGAAAGCGAAAAGACGAATACACATTTGTTTTTGAGCCAACTCATAGCTGAGGCTCTGCATAATGGCCAAGCCAAGAGATCAGGTTGACAGATCCATCTTTGGTAAGAATACGAAATTCGAATGCGAGAGAGGAGAGTGCTTTCATTTCAAGTGAAATTGATTTTCGACCCAGTTGCCTAAGCGAATTTTTTACAGACTTTGGCCCGTTAAGAGGTGTAAATAATTATGACTCCAGCCAAGACAACACACAACAAACAACGACAAGAAATATGTTCGGCCGAAAGTGTGCCCCGCCGGCTACCGTTGCCGTGGCCAAAAACAGTCGGCCAACAGACAGTGAAAGTAAACAGTTAGGAAGCAGAAACAACAACAGCAACAACAACAACACTAACGACATACAGTAAATGCATTGAAAACGTGTAGTGAAAAGCTGAAGAAATGCCAGCTTATGGCCATGGTCCAAACGTTTTTGTCAGGGGTAAGGGTGATGTTGAGGGGTAGGGGAAAAGAAAGGTTGCCTGAGCCAAATTAAGGGGCATTAATTGTTAACAACTCATTCAAGCAGACAACTCTTGACCCCTCACTGAAAGGCAGAATACAGTAAACACCACAAAAAGTCTATTAAAAGTGGGCAACGATGTGCCACAGAATGCCAGGCACAAAAAACTATGCAACACCTCGCACATGACTGACAAGAAATATGCGTTAATTGTGTCATGTGGGCATCATCATTAGAATGTGTGAACACTGCTGATGAAATTGTAGTTGTAGGCCTTAAAGTGTGGTCAGCCAACATGTGCCTTACTTTTTAGATTTAACATAAATTCCCATCATTTGAGATGACCCTTAAAAGCTGAACTTTCTTCTTTCTTTCAACTTTATCTGTAGGTGCTTTCTATACCCTAGACAAGAAATTTGTAAAAATCACTTTAGATAGTGACTAAAATGTAAGTCAAGCAGGCAATGAAATCTGAGTGAAATCTCTTTTTTTTTTAGTTTTTATTTAATTTTATTAGTTGTGTCAAAGTTATAACTGTGCAAAGTGCTGGCTCAACCTTACAGAGGATTTTTTAGTTGATCACAGCCTGGCATCTTAGCTGACCAACATGCCTTGCGCATTTTTGCTGCCATTTATTTCATCTTTTCTTGTCTTCTTTGAGAAATACCTTTCAATTTAATCTAGGCTCAGATTGGTTTTCAGCTGACCTTGAACTCAAATTGCCTTTGAATTTTCACTCAAAAGATTTCCAATTAACTACACTCCCTTTTCATCAGTTGCATGCTTCTTTTGATTTTTTTTATTTTTATTATGGACCCTTAAAGCTGAGGCTAATGGTAAGTTGGATCAGCATGGGGTGTTAAATAGCACTTTCCACTTTTATTGGTCATCGTGTGCGTTATTTTGAATTAAATTTGCTTGTCCTATGCAAATCGAAGCAGCCAAAAAATAAAATGAAAGCCTACCCATGTGATTTAGAGCGAACTACCGTTGTGCTTGCCGCCGCTAGAGAAATGTGGCTGCAGCTGTGGTTAAAGCTGCAGTCGAAAAGAAAAACTGGTGCAACGAAAAAGATCTCTGGCTACCAACCAATTTCACATTCTGAAAACCAGATAAAAAGCCACAAAATTTGCAATAATTCATAAGCCGGCAGCGAACTGCGCACACACGCTCCAATGAGAGAGATAATTCGGGTATCTGCACGCTGAGAATCATTTGGCTGCCCAATTTGTGCACAATTTCACTGTCAACGGACCTCAGGCTGAACCAAGTGGATGACATGCTTCTGCCTTGCCTGCCTGCAAGGGCGTCCAACTCAGCAAATGTTGAATGCATTTATGCTGAATGCTGAACGAAATGAAAACGAGTTTGGCTCTCTGGTTCAGAAAGCGGGTCACCAGAACATAGCCAACAAACAAGAGTAACAACAGCAAAAACAGCAACTGCAACGTTTGCATATGCCTAAAAGACAAGTTGATCGGTTGGCCTTGCTCGACGCTTTCCCACATATAAACAAAATTCACCTGTTTGCTTTATAATACTTAATATTAAGCGTTTTTCCAGCTGTCATCTTTTTCCACTCGAGCAAGTTTTCCCACACTCGAAAAACACGCACTGCATTATGATTGCTGTAATTGTTGCTTCTACTGTTGCTCATGGAAGCGTTTAGTTTGATTATTAAGCGCCTCCGTGAGCAGTTGCGATTATTGGTTATGATTAATTGAAAGTTAATTAGGCACGCGAGACGAGACGCAAGCAAAAGCACAAAAGAAACATAAACAATTTAATAACGCCGCCCAGATGATTTAACGGTTGATTTATTATTACGGCTCCAGCTACGTGGAGTACTCGCTCAACTTATCGCTCACTTAATGCAGTTCATTTTATTATTCAGTTAGTTAACAATTGCGTATAATTGATGAGCTGTAATTCAGACAAGCGGTCAGTGGATTGTGCCGCTTGAATCAGCAATTGTGTAGCTGCATATTTTAAACATAATCTCATGTATTTCACGAACCAATACCACAAATTAAAAGACAATTTGATGTGAGTCGCGAATCTTAGATTTTTTCGCTCGACTCGTATTCTTGGATGAAATATAAAAAAATTAAAAATAAAAATAAATAAAATTAATAGACTTCTAATGGCCGTAAATTGACGCAAACTAAAGTGTACTATTTCACAAACTTCATTCTTATAAATATACATATATTTTTTGCATAAATCGTAAAAAAATGTCTTTGAAAAAAGTAAATATTGTCTTAAAGAATTAAATATGTGAATTTTGTTAATATTTGTTATTTAACTTCTCATTAAGCTTTAGCTCTCAAAAAACTAAATATTAAGATATTATTTATTTTATTTATATTTATACACTAAGAGCAATTCCAGGTACTCTTCTTCATACACCAAAGTATTAAGCTTTTGCTCGGTTTCGTTAAGCCAGAGCAAGTTTGTGTCTCAACTCTTTCGTTTCTTTACTACGCTTTTCAGACACTAACTATTTTCATATTCAGCCGGAAAGTATGCAATATTTTTTTAGGGTGTGCTTCATTATGATTTGTTGTAGAGGTTTAAGGTGTTGTGTTTTTTAGCAGGAATTAGGAGAATTAAACTAAAATAGTAAATGAAAAAGAATTTTTCAATCTAAAATATTAACATGACTGCTTTGATTTAAAAAATTTAAGATTGAAATTATTGAGTTACTTCAATTAAGTCTTTGCTTCAAGATTCTATTAACTTCTTGCTAAGGACCAACATAAATTTCTGCTGCTAAGCTTTGATTCTAAGTGCCTTCTTTCTAAGAGAGTCATTTAAAAAGTAATTAAAATACATATGAGAGCGTTTACTGTGCCTCAAAGCCACATTTTCAGTAATGCACATACATATGTTCTTAAAAAGAAAAGTTAAAATTAACTATAATTTTGTGGGACGACAGTGAATCTGTGATAAAAAAAAATGCCAAAAAAAAACCGCACAGATTCAGTCTACTAAGTTTTAGAAAAAGGAAACTTGGCAAACAAACATTTGGGATGGAGGCTGTATTTTCTTGGGGCAGTCACGCACGTTGCAGCCACTTGCTCCGTTTTTAAATGCGCAAACGAAAACTCAATAGCTTAGAACGAGCTGTTTAATTTGAGTGTTATAGTAATTGCACATGAAATTGCAGCACACTTGCTAACTACACATTTTCGACTGCTTTCGCAGCGAAATCACGAAAGCGCAGCTGCAATGGCCAACAGACTTTGGCAGGCACAGCAGCCACAGCAGCCAGCAGCAGGCGGGCAACAGGCCGGCCCGACTAATTGGCGTGATATCTAGACTAAAACAAAGTGTAATTTTTTCTTTAAAATTCAGCTGCTGTTTGACATGCACAAAAACGCAATTAACCGACAAGCAAACTGTGTGCTGGTATAAAATGCATACAATGCGCTTTCGAGCATTCAGTTCATAATCTTGAGTGTAGTGCCCAGCAACATTTTTGCCGCCACGCAGCAGCAGCAAGGATACCAAAAGCAATATACATATATTTATATATATATATCTAAATATATATACATATATAGACAAACAAACCGGCACACACACAGAGAAATGATTAAATACGTGTGGCACGTGGCGGCGCTGTTGATTATCTTCTGCTGGCTGCCAGCGTCGACGGCACGCACCGCCAGCTATCATCACATCAATGGCCTGGGATTGGATCAGCAGCAGCAACAGCAGCAGCAACCAACACATTCGACTTCTGCACAGTCAGCCAGCTCGGGCGCAGGATCGACGAGCTTGTGGAAGGATCTGGCGGTCGTCTATCGCATCTATCAGCAGTGCACCGGCGAGAACTTGTCCGTCTGTCTCAAGGTCAAGCTGCTAACGGGGCTGGAGAAAGCCTTTCGCGCGGCTAAAACGTTTCCACTCTTCGAGGGCATTCAGTTTGTGAGCAGCGAAGATGTGGCGCAAAAGCGCACTCAACTGCCGCCCATTTCTGAGCAAGACATTGAGGCGGTGCTGCCACGTGGACTGGATGCCAAGGAGCAGATCCTTAACAGCATGATCATGAAGCGCATCAGCAGCTTTCTGCAGAATCACACGTTACAGGTGAGTTTGCAATGCCAAATAGCTTCAAGCTATTACAAGTGAGTTTTTTTTTTTGAACAGATTAAATTTCCCGCGGACAACTCGGTGGAGGGACGCAAGAAGAAGGATAAAAAGGGCAACGGCGCCTATATAATGATTCCCTTGCTGCTCGGTGGCACCTTTGTGCCCATTGCTTATGGTGCACTGGCTATGCTCGCCGGCAAGGCGCTGATTGTCTCCAAGTTGGCTTTGGTGCTGGCCTCCATTATTGGCATCAAGAAGCTGCTCAGTGGTGGTGGCGGTGGCAAGGAATCCTCGCATGAGGTCGTCGTCTCCTCGGGCGCCCATTCGGGCTGGGGACGTGACTTTGATACGGCCTACAGCGGCTGGAAGCCAGCCAAGGAGTCGGCGGGCAGCGCCAAGAGCCTGTAAAGCAGTTCGCAGAGCTTGAATTTGCATTTGAGAGAGAGACGGAGAGAGAGATAGAGAGAAAGAGAGACAGAGTGAGAGAGAGACAGGGAGATGGAGATCCAGAGAATTGGAGCTCACATAAACCAAAGAAACGATTGCTGCTTGAATGTTGTCTGAATAATCAATAATAATTTAGCCTTAATTCGATTATCCATGTATTTATTGTATATGGTAACTAAATGTGTGTGTTAGGCCTAAGTAAGCGTTAATTAAATATAGTCATATATTGTGCTTAAAAACCCTTCTGCGTTTAATTCTCCAACCATGTCTGCTGAATTTTTATGATAACAATTTACAAAAAAAAAGTGCTGACGTGCGAGCTTGAATAACAAAAAAATGACAATAATCCAAATAAAAGCAAGCAAAAGAAAAAAATCCAGCAAAGTTAAAGACGTCTTCGCTTTCTACCAAAAAAAAAAAAAATTGAAATAAAAATAACTTTAAGCCACATTTATTATTTAGCCGTGCACAGAGTCTGTTGGCCAAGTGGAATGCAATATTCATAGATCAAATATGCTGAAGAGTCTCTCTCGCTTGTTGTAATTGTTGCCTTTGTCGTTTCTTGTGGTATGCGACATTTTCACTTTTGCATTTCTGCTCGAAATATTAATGAGCTGGCCCAACACTGGCAGCAACACCTGCTAGAACATTGAACCTTTTCATACGAATGTGGGTTTTATTTAATTGTGCTTCCCACACCTAATCAAACTGTTAGTTACTGGGCTGCCCTTTACTTTAATTGTTGACGTCATCAGTTGGGAAATGGGCAACACTTTCATTAATTGAAAATTACTCAACCATAGAGAAACGAGAGCTACCCGGAATTAGACAGCGGCACTGTCACTGCCAGCGAAACAGGGGTGAGGTGAGTGGCATGAAAGTGAAACTTTAAAAAAAGGTGTCAATTTGGGTAGCGAGATGCCACTAAAATAGGGTGGGGCTAATCTAAACAGAGCTGAGGATCCAAGAGTTTTATTTACCCTGCGTAGGCGTCAAAATGAAAGCCGCTTTAGGGAGTAGCCGATTTTAATGCTTGATGTCATTCGTATGGCTGTAAGAGCTAAACCGCTTAAAAGTTACACTAATGGAGGAGGAGAGTGTAAAGGAAGTTAACTCACAGGATGCTTCAGACCTTATTTACCATTTAGGACAACACAATTCCTATGAAATATGTGAGAAATTTTTTAAAAATATTTAATCAACTTTCACAGTGGAATTTTAAATGCCCTTTAAGGGCCTTTCTCTAAAACTCTAAGCTAAATAATTACAAAAAGAAGTGCATTGCATAACTAAATTAAGTCGTGAGCAGCTGTAATAAAAGCCAAAAAAAAAATAATAAACTGTTTCACTTTCATTGCGTTGACATGTAGATAAAATAATTGCCCCGATCTTAAGTAAATTTTTTTCGGCCCGCAAGCCGACTGAGCCATGCCCTATGCACAGAGAAAAGTAAAGGTACACATTCGTGCTGTGCAACACATTCGTGATAAACGCCCACAAAACTGTTGGTGATTAACACACAAGTCACGTCACACGCACATCCATCTGTATCTATGTATATAAACGTGCAAGGCATTTGCATATCCCATCAACGTCAGCACCAGCAAACAAGCCACAACAACAACAACAACAACAGCAGCAGCTTAAGCACCTTGTGGCTCATCAACTATATGGTGTTTAGGCTAAGCAGATAATCAGTTGCAAAATAAAAATACAACAAATTTGGTTTGCTTTGCATCTTGAATTGAGTTTAAGTAGCGTGCAAATCTCAACATTCATCGCTTTCTTTCAGGTACTTGACTAATGCGTAAACTACACAAAAAACGAACAAAATGAAACGAGCGAGAAAGCGCTGATCAAGACTGAACGACTTCGATATACCCTATAGCATGTTGTTAATTAATTTATTTATTTTTTTATATTCATATGTTCTTAATGAAAGTTGCAGGATTTATGTTGAATATGCTGCAGTCAAGCATTTCGTACGATTAAAATTAATATCGAGAAGTTAAGATCTAAAGTATTAGTATTGTTTCGGAACTCCACTACTAACTGCACGGACTTTGTGAATCTCTGCGTATCTCCGAGTGAATTTTAAATTGATCAAAAAAATCAAAATTGAAAGTCGTCATTTAAAGCATACCCTGAAGTAGTTTCTTCAATTATGGCGTCAGTATGCTAATTTCAACTTAGACTTAGGCAACAATTTGCAGCACAGACAGTAAAACTGATAACAAGTTAGCAATACAAAAAGAGATCGGCCACAAATTTACCAAAATTCTTCAAGAATTAGTAAGCATGTGAATAAGTGATTCTCAGTTGAATTATTACATGATCCAAGGGGACGACGAATAAATCCAGCACTCAATTAAATTTGCAATTTTAGGAACGTAAAATATGATGTTTTACTACACGACTTTTAACAGTAGTCCTACTATATAGTGGTTCGCATTCATGTAGGAATCAGGGTTTATGAAAGTGGTTTAAGATCAGAAGCAGGTGGATTTAGCTTATTATTAATTTTCTTTAATTTCATGGTTGAAATGGTCGTTTGGGCATTTATATCAATATATGGAAGCTGATGCCTGCTTTTAATTGTTATAAGCTTTCCATGCTGAATATATCCGAGGACGTGTAAAAATGTTGAAAATAAATATTAACGTTGAAAAATTAAAGCGACATAATGACTGAAGATTTTGTTTGACATGAAACTCTCTTGTGGGGATCTCTGTGTAAATGGCTGCGATTGGCATACAAATTTGCAGATATATACCTACTTATGTCCCGATGTGTGTGTGTGTGTGTGTGTGTCTGAGATACATTATGGGGCTATAAGTGAGATGGAGAGAAAAACAAATACATAAATAAAAAGCAAAATTAAAGTGAAATTTTTTCTTATCCATGCCGCCTGCAAACTAGTTAATTTTCTATTTTACTCCAATTTGAGCCATGCTCGTTGTGGTTTGCTTTCGAGCCACCGTAGACGCCATCATAAGTAGCGCTGTCTGATGTGGCGTGGAGTGGTGTGGTGTGGTGTGGCTTGCTTTGGCTTGTTGTTGTTGGCGTTTGATTAGCCACACCAAGTCACGTGCCTGCAATTTCTAATGGTTCGATCAGTGGACGGTCTTATAGAGTACTTTCTGCCTGGGTTGTTAATGTGTGGATGTGGTTACGGTTGTAGTTGTAGTTGTGGTTGTGGTTGCTGTTGTTCTCACCCACCTGAAAGTATGCCATTTGCAGGAGCCTCTGCCAACAAAGTTGCTTTTTAAATGCCGCCAGATTAATTTGAGCTGTCAAATTAATGCCGGCTAAAACTGTCGAATACAATTTAGCGACCACACATTCATCAAGTTGACTACACTTGGAGAAAATGTTACGAAGCTCAAATCTAATGAAGTGCGAACGATATACAACAATAATTTCTAAGTTGAAATGAGTGAAAATCTACTTTGAGAAAAGTTTAGAATATTACAAGTTTATGTAAGCGTCTTTTAGGCCAAGTGAAATTCGACTGTTCTCATTTTAAGATAAGATGATGTCTTAAGCAAGTTTAGCTATTTCTCAATCTATTTCTTAATCAAGAGCTGGATTACTTAAACATAGATAGTTAATACTTATTTTAGGTAATTTAAATACTATTTTGTATGTCAGCCATAATTTAATATCAATTGATTTATTTTCGTTGAGTGTGCTTGTGGGTGTGTAAGTGTGTGGCTGTGTGTGTGCGTGTGTGTTTTCTTATGTGCAAATAGTTAAGTGCTGCTTAAGTGTTTGTCCGCTGACAAACAACAATAACAACAGCAGCTGCTAACAAGCCAAAGCCAATGTCGCCGTCGAAGCGCTGCCAACGTCAGCGACGCGTCGCTGCCTGCTTCACACGCACACAGCTAGAGTCTTGGCCAGGCCAAGACATGCCAGTGCCATAGCCAGAGCCAAGTCAGGTTGCATTAAAAGCCGCAACCGATGCTCTTCGTCTTCGTTGTTGTCGTCGTCGCGTTTGCAGCTTGTTTATTTAAATTCTAAGCTCGGCTACTGTTTTGAGTCGATGGAGCAGGTCGGGTGGCATGTGTGGTGCGGTGCGGTGCGGTGTGATGTGGTGCGGCGTGACATGGTGCTGGGGATGCGGCCAGCGTCGTGTGTTTTGTTGTCGTCGTTTGTCGTTGTCGTCGTCGAACGCGTCGCTGTCGACGCTGCTGCTGCTGCTTCTGCTGGCCGGGAATAAAACTCGATCCGCGTGCGTCTTCTAGCCACAGTTTACGGATTGCCTTCTGACCGACAGATCGAACAAGCCAATCGCAGCGCAGTGCACTCAATCAACTAAATACAAAAAAAAAAAAAAAAACCCAGAATACCCCCGACAAGGCACCGCCCAGACAGTGCCCCAAAGGATACCAACAATACCAAGTGTCAAGTGTTGTGTGCGAAAATTAACACCTCCCCCCCGCAAAAAAACAAAAAAACAAAACAAAACATGTTGAAGTTTGTGTGCTTGTTCGCGCTGCTTGCCACAACGGCGGCGGCAGCTTCGGAGGCAGATAGCCTGCTGACGAGCGCCCTCAAAATGGTCAAGGATTGCGGCGAACGCTCGATGGTGTTGTGCATGAAGGTAACACACTACGAGAAGCTAACAATCCGTCAAAAAGTTAATAAATAAAATTCTTAAAAAAATAAATTAAAAAAATCAAACAGGAACGCGCTCTGCACTATTTCGACACGGAGAACGGCGATGTGAGGCTGACCGAGGGCATTTCTCTGGTCAAAACCGATGATATTCCCGTTGGAAGGTCTTTGAACGATGTCGCGCTGCCCGAGGAAGCGGAGGCACGTGAATCCGAGGTGGATTCGCTGCTGGTGGAGCGTGTTGCACGTTTCTTTGGCACACACACGCTGCAGTTCAAAGTGCCCAAGGACTCCATACAGGACATGCAGCGTGCTCTCGAAGAATGTGAGTATAACGTAGAAGAAGCCAACGGATTTGAAAGACAACTTCAAGATCTGCTTGTTCTGCTTACTGGTTCTGTGCAATGTTACCAAATTGGGTTAGTGGTGCAATTATCTGGTTAACAGTGTGTGGCCAATGCAATGCCACAAATCCTGTTTTCACTGTTAGCTGCATCTACACTTTGATTGGGGTCACGCAAACCAGGCATCCTGCTAGTCCCAGTCGCAGTCGCAGTTGCAGTCGCAGTTGCAGTTTTCCCTAGTCGCTTTTCAACTAGCGGTGCATTGACTGCAAACTTGTTGCTGCTCTTTTGCTGCTGGTGCAATTAATTGCATTTTAGTCTTAGTTTGGCGCACTTTCTTTTCGCGTGTGTGTGTGCCATAGAAAGCGGTCAATCCTGTTTCTTATTATTATTGCTTATTGCTTATTGCTTATTGTTTATTAATTATGTACAGTCTCTGTGCTCTACTTGATAATGAGCAGATAACAAGGCAACAAGCGAAAGTATCGCATGCAAAACACTCACTAATCACCTAATAACAATACTGTTGTTTGCTTCTTTTCTTGGCTGTTTAGCGCGCGGCAAGAAGAAGGAGAAGAAGAAGTATCTGATGCCGCTGCTGATGCTGTTCAAGCTGAAAATGGCCGCACTGCTGCCGCTGGCGATTGGCTTCTTGGCGCTCATCTCATTCAAGGCCCTCGTCATTGGCAAGATCGCGCTGCTGCTGTCGGGCATCATTGGCCTGAAGAAGCTGCTGGAGTCAAAGAAGGAGAACTATGAGGTTGTGGCGCATCCGCACTACGAGCACGAGCACAGCTATGGCAGGTCGCTCCATGGCAACGAGGCTCAGAAACTGGCATATGCGTCGTATAAGCAATAAGCGCCACAAGTTGCCAAAAAGAAACAAAAAAAAAAAAATGAAACAGCAAATTTTAGTGCAATACACAAACAGAAAGACAAACAGGATTGAAATGAAGAGAGCACAGGCAGCTCGATTTAATTTATTTTATTTATTTAATTTATTTGTAGCTTAATGCAAGCGGAAAAATGGCGCCATTCAAAAATTAATTGAGAGAAAAACAAATAAGGACAAACGGTCATCAATGCAAACATGAAAACAACCCTAGTGAATAAGTTCAAAAGAGGCGACTGCATCAAAAAAAAAAACAAAAAACAAAATGGAAACGAAAAAGAAAGAAAGGAAAAATAAAATAAAAGGGGGCGGCATTTTATTTATTTTTGGCGGGCGCAGTTAAACTCAGACTAAACTAAACTAAACTAAACTAAACTATAAACTGTATTCAAGTGACTATAATTTGTATTATTGTAATAATTTGCTCAGAGCTTTACTATGTTTTACTACCTTTTAACTATTTATTAACTATTTACAACTTTATATTTACAAACTGAACCAAAACTCTTGCAATCTGTACACAATAACAACAGCAACAACTGTTTCGCCGCGCCCCCCCAAACTGCCCAGCAATTAAAAACCCAAATGAAAAACACACACAACACCCACAAATGCACATATGCACTCACACTCATACTGAAATCAGAAATGAAACTCAATAAAGCCGCATATATCTGTAACTTAAATTCGTTTTACATTTAACAGGTATATATTTATATATATATATATATATATATATTGCGCATACGCAACGTGTACCGCATAAAATGTGTATTTTTTTTTTTTGGTTTTTTTCAAGTGAAATGCTTTCGCTCTTTCACTAATAAAATGAATTACCAACAAAGGCAAACGGGGCCAGTGATATCAATTGCATGTGCGACACATAAAATCACAGACGCTGCACAACAACAACACGAAATTTCACTTGCTGCATGCGCACTGAGGCATGCACACGAGCCAGAGTCAGAGTCAGAGTCAAAGTCAAAGTCGGACTTGAAGTTGGAATTGGTGACTGTGCTGGAGTTGAAGTCGGTTCCCAGCTGGCTAACTAACTTCCTGGCCTGCCATTCGCTTTAAAATGCACACATACATTTGCTTTCCTCTCTCTCTCTCTCACTCTCATGCACTCTGTCTCTCTCTCCCACGCCAATGTGCTCGTTGGTATCCGGTGTCGCTCCAAAAAATCGAATGAAAGTCGCCTGCTTTTGGCTGCTTTTGACCTGATTTTTGCATGTGCAATTGCAACACGTACAACGCACAATGTGTGACGCCCACCGCCCACCGGCGTGCAATGAAATAAAGATGCGGCACGCCCCACTGTGCGGTGGCACTGTTGCAATTTATGGCCGAATGGCAAATGCCAAATACCCAAAACGATTTCTTAACGGTTTGTCAACAATTTTCGCCTGTGGCTGCTGCTGTCGCTGAATTTCAAACACTGCACGGTGAAAGTGTTTATTAATACAATTTCTTTCGATTTGTATTTGTATGCATGGGAAGCGTAACGCCTCATAGCTGTCCCAACCCTCCCTGATATTACTTTTAAGCTCTGCTGAGTTTTGAACACTTTATCAAAGTTTTGCGAAAACAAAAACCACAAGTTAAAGTTTAAGGCAACAAATTGGCCTACTCGTCGAGCCAGGGGGTACTCACCCAAAGTTCATGTCGTTGTGTCTTAGTTCATTAGCAAAAATTTGCAAAAAGTTTTTGGGACTCAGTGGTCTGAAGAATCCAGACGAGTACGTTGAAATACTCACTACTTTAGTAATAGCATTAAAACTTATGTTACGCTGCTTAAAGTAACAAGCTGGCAACACCAAAGTTGTTTCAAGCTTAAACAAATTTCGCCTAAAAGTATGCCACAAATAACAAGTGAAAATCTTTGCTGCCAAATTATCCCATCGGGTTTTCTTGATTGAAATGAACATCATTAGGAAAAGCGTTTGACGTTCAGGAAATATTCATTCAGCTTAAAATTCGAAGTTTGCTCCAAAGCTTGAAACATTGATTTTTTATGAAAAAAAAATAGAGGACTCAATTTGTATTTTTGACTTCGGTTTGGTTATGGTTGCTAAGAAAATTATATTAATATTTACTATAAATTATTAATAGTACTGGTTTATGAAACTTATGGAAATAATAAGGTCGTTGAATTTGAATATTGATTTTAAACAAAGTATTCAATTAAAATAAGTATTCAATTGTCATCAGAAATAGTTTAGAGTCGAATTTAACTATTGCTTAAATACTCTCATTTGCAACATTTTAAATTCTGATGGAGTATTATTGAATACAAGTCCTTTAATTTTTGAGTCCGCTAACTCTCTAAAGGAATTTAATTTATAATTGTATAAAATTTCTTATATAACAATAAAACTCAGACTTCGAGTAGAGTAAACAACTAAATTTGTTAGCAAATCAAGGTTCACAGAAATTCAATAGTAATTTTTATTAATGTACTTGTTAATGTAAACCCAAGTCATTTACCACTGCTTAAGGATCTTAACTGAACTAACGACAACTTTGGCCAACTTGTTTATTTTGAACATCGGGCATTTTAATGGACTCAAAAATAATTATACCACTTATACTGTTTGGACTTTTAAGATGGGTGTACATTTTGGTTAATGCCACAATTTCCGTCACTTATTTGATAGTTCCGAATATTTTGGCAGTGGTGCCTCTTTCATAATTTTTTCTGGAATAACAACAATAGCTCGTTACATAATGGCCAAGATGTGCGAATATTGGCCACAAGTCATCATAGTGGGTCGCGGCAGCGTTGTGTGCACTGACCATGACCATGATGCCAACTGCAACAACAGCAGCAACAACAGCTGGAACAACAACAACCACAAACATCAGCCGCTTTGCCGTTGATGAACAACAATTTCCGTTATTGGGCCAGAGTTTCGTTACATGTGCAAAAAAGCGAAGTAAAGAGCAGATTTTGGCCAAAAAGTTGAGTTGATTATTGTATAACGAGCAGCTATAAGATAGGGGGTCAGCTGGCCAGCAGGCTTAGTCTACCAGTGATTACCAACGGTGGCACAGCAGTTGCAGAATGTCGCGAGTGAAGACCCTCCTGGTGCTCATCAGCCTGCTGCACATGAAAAGCATCGCTAGCAGTGATTTGAAACATGACAGTTTGGAGGAACTGAAGCATTTCAAGCAATGTGTGCGGGCCTCACAGAAATCCAAATTGAGTGAATGCATCGGTCGGTCCGCTTTGAATTTTATACAACGCTTTGAGGAACGCGAGAATGTCACATTTGTGGATGATTTTGTGGCAATCAAAAGCGAAACGGCATCGAGTCGTTCTTTGGCTAATATGCTCGACACAGATCCTGTGGATTTTCGTGGTATTCTCGAAAATGCGGGCGCTGTGATGGGGCAGCGTAGTTTGGAGTGGCACATGGATGCCCTCTATCCCGGTCTGATGTTCAAAATTGGACCCACTGCGGATGCAAACAGTGTGGCGGAATTCGTGCTGAATAATGGTGCACTCGATGAACGACAGTTTGGCTACGAGGAGCCCAGCACAGGTAAATATATAATTGCGTCGGAGTCGGAGTAACATTTATATATATATATATATATATATTACTGAACAGCCAGTTGTGTACATTATGTGGGTCAAAGATTAACTTAAATACGCAAATTGCATGTCGGCTTTGCAACAAATGTTTCATAGTAAACGTTGCTAAGAGTAAAAGGTGCATATAAAATTAATTTAATTATTTCGATATAGTTATATAAATATTTTCAGTTTCAGTTTTAACGTTTCATTATCATGAAAATCCAATTATTTTATGAATCGTTGAACAAATAATAATAATCTGAAATATCTTAGTAAGATATAAGTGAATAGGATTAATTGTGGACAGATTTATCACATCTGTTGGACTGTACATAATTCAGACAAGTCCTAAAAACAAATATATTTGTTAATCATACTTTTATTTATTTTATTTCATTTAAAGCTAACTTATATTCTGAAACTTAAAGCTAACAAATATAACAGCCAATGGCGTCAGCTCGCTGAGTGGTGGCATTATTTGAGAAGCTTCCAAATCTATATTAATAACGAATTCACCAATTCCATTCTATTAGCTATTGAATTTGTTTATTTTTCGCCCTCAATCACTTTTTGGTAAATCAAAATTAATTGATTGTTATGCTTTAGGTCGCCTGCTGGCAACGCAGTATTTGCTGCCCTTTCTGCTGGGTCTGAAGTTCAATTTGGTGGCGCTGGTGCCACTGCTGTTTGCCGGTATTTGTCTACTGCTCAAGAAGTCACTCTTTCTGGCCAAGTTGGCCATCTATGTGAGCAGCTTTCTGGGAGTTGGCGGCGTGCTGGGCTCTCTGGGTGGTCTGGGCGGTGTTTTCGGCGGCGGCCTTGGTGGCGCCAACTTAGGCTTTGGTGGCCCACTTGGCGGACATCGACCCATTGGTCATTTTCCGGGAAAAGCGACAGTCTTTGGACATGGCGATGAGCTGCATCATCAGTATAATGTGCATGAGATGCAGCCCTACAAGCGCAGCGATCGCAAAGTGCGCTTCGATCAGCCAAGAGAGGCAGCAACAGCAACCACCAAGAGACCCACTGAGGATCGCTTCTATGAGTACGAAGCTAAACGCAGATTGGAGGACTCAATTGGATCAGCGGATGCGCTTGTGCGCAACTTTCCAAGTCCCTCAAACACCAATAGTATGAACGGCTGGCAGGTTGTGGATGTGAGATCGCTGTAAGGCAAGTCAGACAATATGTACTCTAATTTATGCATAGTTCAATAAGCTTCACTTAAATTATAAAATCTGTGTAAATAAATGTCAGTAAATTATCTGGTGATTGCCAATTGATGCAAAGTGCTTTTGAGCTGAGGAACTCACCTGCTTCCTTTGAGAACGGACACGTGAAATACAAAATTGCATAAAACCTTGTTTGTATTCTATAATCTGTCGGGAAACTCAATCTAAGCTGAAGCATACAATAAATCACTTCTTTGGGAGAAAAATGAGGGTCAAGGTTGCCTAGGCGAAAATGTAATTTACAATACATTTTTGTACACTTTGTAAACGAAATCACTGGATCCGGTCGGGGTCGGGATTAACCTCTCAGAAAACGTAAGCAAGCCGATAAGTATGATAAATGATATCAAAGTGCTTTCCAAAAGCGAAAGTCGCTTTTATGGCAACTTTATCAAGGTTCAGTGAGCAAATGTTAAGAGTTCGTTTTTTAGGTTAGATTTTGAAGTACCTTTCCAAAAAACTTTTCTTATTAGATACCAATCAAGTGACGCTTTGACAAACCAGTTAATTGCTTCATTTAGAATATGTGTACTGACAAACCGTGACGTCACAAGCTCCAGTCATATAAATAATGGGCTAAAAGATGCCAGCAGGTTATTTGTAGTTTGAACGTCAATCGCTGTGAGCAAAAATGCGGCTTCATTTAGTGTTGTGGCTGTTGGGGCTTCTACTGGGCAGCAAAGCACAGGAGCAAAACCAATCCTTGGAGTGGACTCCACACCATTTGGGTCGCTTGCTGCAGCTGTGCCTGAGTGGAACTGAGGTTTGGCAATGTTTGGGCACTGAAACTGAACGCTTGGTGGATGCAGCCAGCAGGGATAATAGCACCTGGCAGCTGAGCGAGTACCTCAGCATTGAGCCACAGAAGCGAAGAGATGCTGAGCAGGCGCGTAGCGCTAAAGGATTACCTAGCAAATTGTTGGAGTTGGCGCAAGGACGAACTTTGCTTGTCAGGATACCCCGGCAGCTGACCATATCGAATGCCATCGATGAGTTTGGCATGGATGAAGGTACGATTCGGCTCATTGATGATAAAGTCGATCAGATATTT
Source organism: Drosophila paracracens (assembly GCA_035044025.1). Lineage (NCBI taxonomy): Eukaryota > Metazoa > Arthropoda > Insecta > Diptera > Drosophilidae > Drosophila > Drosophila paracracens. The sequence continues at coordinate 2,658,350 of JAWNMN010000435.1, read as the reverse complement.
GGTAGCTTTAACTTGCCAGCAACAACGACAGACAGTAAAACGAAAAGAAAAAAAAAAGATAAAGACAAAGAGAAGAAAAAGAAAAAAAATAAAAATAAAACCAAAAACTGTTTCGCAAAAACAGGTCGCAAGAAGAAGGACAAAGATAAGCACATGGCCATGATGGGCGGCATGATAATGGTGGCAACCCTCGCACAAATGTTCCTCGGCAAGGTCATTCTAATCGCCGGCGCGGCCTTCATAATGGCCAAAATTGCACTCGTCATTTCGCTGCTGGTGAGTCAATAGATATATAATAATCGAACTTCACCACGAACTGTCAACTGTCAAGTTTGAGAAGTTCGATTGGTATGCAAAGAGCCAGTTTTTATGGTCCCTTACATGTTCGAGTAATTTGGCGCTACGCACTTTTCTGCAGGGCAGTCTAAAAAAGGGCTCGGCTGGCAACAGTGGTAGTCCTCCGGAGCATGTCATCGTCACCAGTGGGGGTGGTCACGGTGGTGGGCATAGTCACGAGAGCGGCTGGCATCGCAGCATGCCCACTCACGACTACAGTGCCATCCCCTCGCCGGCGCACCCCGTGGAGGAGGCACATTCTGGAGAGGATCACGGCTACCATGCCTACGAGATGGAGCACTTGAATCGCCGGGAGCTGGGAAATGAGGCGACAAACAAGCCGGGTTTTCTCTAGCTTTATGTATTTCTGTGGTAAACAATATATAAACTTAACTATTTGTAACTTAACTTAGATCTAAGATTTGAAAGTCAAACAAGTGTAAATACAATTGCCGACAAATTGAAGCTAAGCGAACAATTCTTCTTGGTCTTTGGTTCTTTTGGGTCAGCAGCCAAGCAGCGGAAAGCTTTATCGAGTAACCTTGACGCCAGCAGCGGCGCCAACTCCAGCCCCAGCCCCATGGGCGGCAGCAGTGTGTGGCAACCAGGCGTGATATGCCTTATCCTGCATCATCATTTCGTCGTCAATGCTGCGGTGATAGGATCCGCCATCATGGCCACCGCTATCGTACTCCCCCTGATGGCTCGACGAATAGGTGTGACTCTGCTGCACCTGCGGATGCTTGACAATCTCGTAGGTTGTCTTCTCGCCGCCATCGTGACTGACGAGCTTCTTCAATCCAATGATGGCGCTGATGATCAACGCTATTTTGCCCACAATCAGCGCCTTGCCAGCGACAATGGCTATCGAATGATACGCCATCTTCAGTATGGCAGTCTTCAGGAGCACAGCGGCAATAAATGGACCCAAGTACTTTTTATCGTCCTTCTTCTTATCGCGACCCTCTCCAACTGCTGTCGGCTCGCTACTCACAAAGTAGCTCAGCACCCACTGCAGCCAATCCTGAGTGTTCGTCTCGCCAAAGCGCAACAAACGTGGCAGATTCACCTGCAGCTGATGACTGTGCATAAAGTTGAGAAATCTCTCCAGCAGCAAGGCATCCAAACTTTTACTCGACATGTGCTCCAGATCGCGATTGTTGAGCTGATTCTCGGCAATGCTAGCGCGTCCTGTGCGCGTATCCTCGCTACTGCTGCTGCCTGTGCGCCTCACCAGATTAACGCCATCCACAATGCTGAGCTGCTGCACCTTAAGAGCTCTGCCCAGGAGGCGTGCGCCGTGCAGTTTGCAGCACCAAAAAATATCCTCACTATCCACACACTGGCCATAAACGTGGCGCACAGTGCGCAGGAGTCCACTCTCCCCACTGCCACCGGTGCCATTGCTTGAGTTGAGTTCCAGGGCAGAGATGGGTCGATGGAGTGCGCAGAGCGCGACCAGCAGCAGCGCTGCAATGAGACCCAATCGCGTATCCATTGATAACTTTATGTGTATATCCTTAAATTTGGACTTGAGCTGTCCCCCGTGGTTGTGTTGTGATAGTTTACTTTGCTGCGGCGACTGTTCTTCTGGCTAACTCACTTGGCCAACTGATCTTGTGCGCCAAAGTGTTGCACAAATTTATACACTTGAATGTTTGCCACAATTAGCCAAGCAGCCGTTGCATCCAGTTTTGCTTTTTCTCGGCTGCCTCTATCTTGGCTATTCAGAGCGTAATATGCATGTTAGTCGCTGTTAGCAGTAATCCAACGCTTTTAGCTTCGTTGCAGATTTAGTGCAATTGCCAGCCAGGCAGTCAATTTTCATTGCTCATTGTCGTAATTAGCAAGTCTTTGTAATTATTTCTGCATTGTAATGTTTTTATTTTTCTATTTTTATTCCTCGACGCTCGACGCTTAATGATACATTTGCTCTGACGCCCACTTTCATCGGTTGCAGTCTGTAAAAGATTTGAACAAACATTGCTGTGCAGCTTCTGGCAGCTTTTTGTCTTTAATTTGAACACGCTAAAGTTTTTGACACAGATATTAGATAGGCTGCATTGAAATCGAAATTAACTAAAATTTCCATTTAAATTATACGCATTCGTTTGCAAAGAGAATTGCTAGAAAATTGACAGCCGGCAGTAAGAAAGTTAATGAAAGTGCAGCGCCACAGAACTCGATTCAGATTTGTATGTTGATTCGCATTCGTCATTTCCAATTATACTTTGACGAATTTGAGCGGAATGCAACAGAATTTCAATTTTCAGTCAATTTGTTTTGGCGAGTTTTGTGTACAAAATTGCAATTGTCAAACTTTTTCTAGAAAGTGTATTTTGTTTTTATCCTACATATTAGCTCTATTCTAGTACTTAAGAAATTAATATGCCAAACTTACTGCTTAAGAATTGTTAGATTTTGTATATAAAAAAGATAATTTTATAACTATTTTTTTTTTTTATTAATTTGTTTTGTGTTTGTACTCAGTATTGTTTTAATGTCTTATTGAGCCTAGAGGTATTTTTATTTGTTTTTATCTGTTTTATTTAACTATTTAAAAAAGTGATTCACTTAAACTTCATTTAAAATACTTCGATTATTTTTTTGTTTCGTTTCAAAACAATTTTCTGCTCGAATGACCTGGCTGAAATATAAATAATTATTAATTAATATTAATATTAATTTATTCGTATTATTTATGTTTACTGATACGATATGTATAATTCTGGTATGCTGCACAAAACTTCTACAAAGAGTAAAAACTGTAAAGAGTGTTTGGTAGTCGGTTTGAATTACCATGTGCTCATACACTTTACATACGTGCATAAATCACACACGCATGCCACATATCCATCCTGCTGAAGCATCTACTTGCTCTAGAAATATGTATATTATTGAACAACTCTTCAATATTTATTAGTTTTTGTCTGAATTAAAATATTTCTCATGTTTTCTATTATTAAAAAAAGTATACTTTTAGGCTTGTTATCAAATTACCATAGCAATAAGCAATTGTCAGCTGCAGTCTGCAAGCCAAGCAGCCACAACTAGTTCTTGGCTCCTGTATAATTTCGGACTTTATAAAATTAATTAAAATATTTAAGTGTCAGGTTTATAACCGTATTGTTTATATATTTATTTGTGTGCTTGTATATATCAGAAATTAACAATGCAGAACCGCTGCAAGTGCACAAGTGAGTAGCGTGAAAGTAGCAAATCTTGATGCCAAGATTGAGACAAGGTCCATTGGCTTGTTCTACATTTTAGACATGGCAAGATGAACAGATGTGCATGTGTGCATGCACATACATATGTAGTGTTGTATGGGAAGCCAAGCCGCAGAATCCGCTGGCGATAATTTATGGTAATTTAAGCTCACACGCAGCGCACAATGAACAACTTTCGCAGATGGCAGCCGTAGCTCATCCGCTGTTTGCAGCTAATAGCCCAAAATCCGAGCTTAAGAAAATGCAGCGGCAAACAACCGATCAGTGGCAAGCAGCAGCGGCAATTGCCAATTTGCTATAATTGCCATTTGTGTTAACGTAAAAGCAAACAAAACGCTTAGCAGCTTGCCCCCATGATGAATGGCAATGGCAATGGCAATGGCAATTCCAATTGCAATTGCAACTGCGGCGCCTAGAAGCTAACGAAAAGAGCCAAGCAATAAACTTACCGCAAAAACTTTTACCATCGATTTATTTGGCCTTTGAATTTGTATTTTTTTTTTTTTTCGTTTTGCGCAGCAAGCAAAACCAGAACGACGAGTCGCTGATTATGTGGGCTGCAAGTCTGGGAACCCACCAAGAAAAAGAGAAGAAGAAAAACAATTGCATAAAATGAAAAGCCTGATTCAGCTTTGCATGGCTTTTGGCCACAAATATTTTCACTTTCACTTTGTGTGTGTTGACATCGGAGGCGCCCCCGCATGAGAGCGCGCGGTGGCACAGGTTGGTTGCCATTGCAATTGCTTCAGGTGGTCGTTTTGTTTTTGTTGAGGTTTTCTTGTCTGCAATGGCTTATCAAAAATTAAGCGCGACTGGCCAATTACGTTTCACTTTGACCCCGGCGTGGAAAGCCGGAATCGCCGTGACTGAATGCTGATGAACCTGCCCCGGCTGATGAATTTATTATATGCCTGTCAGTCACATTTGTTGCTGTTGCTTGTTTTCCCAAGCAATCCACTTTTGAATTCAATGTAATGTAAATATATTGTGCACATTTGCATTCGTCGCCAGCACATCGAACAATCAATTTTCTTCATGTTTGTACAAAAATCCCCGTCATCAAATTTAAATTTGAGTTCCCAAAAGCTAAGCTTTTGAGTTTCTTGAAAATAAATTGTGTGGCGCAGCTGGGGGGCGCTTTTGCTATTTCTACGTGGCAACAAGTCGTGTTATCGATTATGCCACATTTGAGTAATGCTTAAAGTTCGCACTTGATTGGCTTATATGTCGCACGGAGCAAACATTTGAATTTCCCCGAAAGTATTTGTCGGTGAAATTTGCAGTAACCCAACACACATCATTTGCCCGCATGCAAAGTTCAATGTCAGATGTCACTCAAGATGGTCATGACTGTGGTAACAACATACTGCCAAATGTGAAACGTTGACCAAGTATCGCTCATCAATCAGCCAGCTAGCTTTGCCAGCCAGGTTAAACGCCGGCTGTGGCAACTGAATTTAATTTCGCCAAAATACAAAACCTCTCAACAAAAAAAAAAAAAAAAAACTTTTCACATTAAAAGTGTTTTGATGCCTCGACATTCAACGCTCTCTCTCTCTCCCTCTACACCCATCTCACTCTCACAACACAAACTCTCTCTCTATCTCCCGGGTTTGCGGACCCAAAGGCTGCCTCCATATCAGACTGTCCTGACATCGCAGCAGATACCAACAGCATCAGCCATAACTTGAACAACGTTGCAGCCAAACAATTTTTCATTAGATTGTGCATACATTTTCTGAGGCTTATGTTTTGCTGCTGGACACAAAAGGATTTCTGCCGAATTGTCAGCATTGTTGGGAACGTCTCGACGACTTCCCTCAAAAAAATGTCAAAAGAATGTGCGCAAATAAATTGAGAATTCAAAAACGATACTAAATGCTACTCAAATAAAAAGATTTTCGTCGCTGTCTCAAGAGTTTTAATCTGTTGCAGAGCACAAAAAAAATCATTTTAAAAAAATGTACGAACTGGCTGGGAGATATTATGATTATATATATAAATTATAGTCAGAATGGGCAAAATGGGAAATCGATTTATCTCATCCTACTGAACTTAATTTTGAATATGCCTTAAGACGTTGCGAACAAATTATGATGCACAAGGTCGCTTAACTCTTTTCAAGGAGCATAGGGTATAGCAAAATCGAAGCCCTAAGCCCATAGTGTCCATGGTTTTTCTGTTTGCCGGGGGTTCAATGGCCCAACACGATACAGGCGTGGAGCCGCACAGCCACCCATGGATGATAAATTGAAGACGCCGAGCAGGCGAACGTGACACTGGCCAAAAACAGAAAAGTGAAAGCATTTGCTTCAGAGTGAAACTCTGTGCCAAGGAAGAGCACTGCTTCACCTTTTGGCAGTCGATGTCGATGTCGATGTCGATGTTGTTGCCTTGGCCGCGACATTGCAGGCTAGTCACAAAATCTGGCGTGTCGAGTCTAAGCAAAGTTCGCTGCATACTGTTTGCTGCATGTCAATATAAGGGGCTTGAGATTAGTTTTCATGTGCCTTGGGCGCTTCAAATGTGGCTTTGTGTTAAGGCAACCACTGCCACGCAGTATGTGTAGGTTGACTTACAAGCAAGACTCGAGGGCATTGCTTTGGATTCGCTCTTGCTGTAATGTTTTTTTTTCCAGCTGGGTCAAGTGTTTAGCGGCTCTGCAGTTTAATTGTAACTTTCTGCGATTTTATCGCTATAATTAAAGAGAGAAGCCAACTCAAGCGATGCTGTTGCTGTTGTTGTTTTTCTTCTTTTTTTTTTGCCAGAAGGTTGCTCGACCAGGTTGCTCATCTTGCGACACCTGAAATACTAATTACAAGGCATGCATCAACAGAGACAGCACGGGACATAGCAACAAGCAGAGAGAAAGAGACAAATCTGTGAAAATTGTCATTTGTATTGAATTTTCACTCCAAAGCAAAAGAAGCGCATTATAATTAATTGATGCAATAACAAACATTTATTTTCTTTGAACACGCAGTCAGCTGTGAAAATATCAAATAAAATACACTCTTGCTGGGGACAATTTTCTCTGTTAGGGCATGAAAAGCGCAATTAAAGAGATATTTCAAAGGAATGTCTCTAGTTATATATTATTAGCAAAAAAAAAATTATTTTGTTATTGATTGCTTAAAGGATTTTAATTTCAAATTAAAATTTGAGAATAGATATTGATAAATTGATAATTTTGTATAAAAAAATTGTAATAAACATAAAATTCAAAGTTTATAATCACTAATATTAAATTCTACGTAAGTTATTTTAATCTAAATCAAATATACATATATCCATAATGTCTGTTACTTTCAGTATTCTCAAAAGGAGGAAATAAATTTGGGATCCAAATCGGCCAACTATAAGAAACAATTATAATTTGCAGACTTAATAAATTAATTAAACACAATAATTTATGAACTCATTTTTCATCAGCTTGTTTATAGCTCTATTTGTTTCCTAGCTTTTGCCGAAGCTATATATTGGCTAATCGCTTAATTAAATTATTTAGTTTATTTGTGCTAAGTGGCCACTTCCTCAGCACTCTAGTTTAGCCTGTCCGTAGGCATCTGCTCACCTCACACTCTTCTTATCCTCGCAAGTTGCAAGTTGTTGACACGTTTTGCGGCAGCCGCCTAACCTGAAAGTTGGCTGCTTAGCATGCAACGTCAACTCCAAAATCTAATTAGTGTAAGATTTGTACGAAGCCTTGATTAGCTTCAATCTGTCATTAAAACAGGTGAATGAGAGCCATAACACCGAAACTCAAATACACTTCCTGAGATTCATGTTAGCTTCGCTCCGATCTTTATCGGCGGATGTGCTTCAAAGCACAATGCCGTCAAATGTTAATAAGGCCCTGAGATAAACTACCGACACTAACTATTTAGATAACGACTAAAAAATAAAAACAGCCACATACTTACACACATTTTCACTTTTTTTTATTGCACACACTTCATTAAAATTGCAATTTTTGGTGCACCTGGGCCGCTTGGATGAACGCCCGCATGAAATAGAAAGTTAAGCCCAACAGACATTATACATTGTATACACATATATATAAATATATACAAATGTTACAGGTTCTAGACAACCTGTAAGTCTACCTGTAAGTCTGAAGTAAGTCTACCTTTAACCCGTCAAAGTTAATTTTGTTGTGGTGTTAAGGTATTTGGCAAGCATTTAGAACAATTTATTTACTTTCTCCGCTGGAAAATAGAAAAACTTCACACGCATAAAAATGAAAAAAGAAAAATAATGATATTAAAAATGTTGATGCTTAAGTCTCTTGTTGTTTTTACTGCTGTTGTTTGTTTACGCTGTTCTTGCGATGCCTGCTGTTTATTAAAACTCAATTCTGGTTTATTTTCAACTGTTGCCACAAAATGGCACAGAAAAACTGTAAAAAATCTCGTTGTGGCTCTTGAATGAAAAGTGCAAGGCGTGTCACAGCCAGATTGCCGGATGATGGCTTGGCTTGGTTTACAGACAATGAGCTGTTGGCTTGGTGGTGGTTTTTGTTGATGGTGGTACTTGGGGCTTGGTGTATGGCCTTGTCCGTGGAAACCACAGCAGCTGTGACTTTCTGACACCCAACTCTTCCTACAACGACAGCTCGAAGCAAACAATTGAGGTTGTCTTCGCGTGCACTTAGGCAGCTCAAGTCCATCAGATATGAATATACATATTCATATGCGAGCATGTCTGCAACACGGATGCGGACAGGTTTGGCCAGGCAACTGCCCCCGCATAAAGAACAATGAAATATCTACCAGTTTCGGGACACAAATTTATGCAATGATGGATATTTTGACGGCATTAGTTTGAGGCTGCTGTATCCATGAGCAGGGCTAACAATGTGCTGCATAAATTGTACCGAGGAGCAAGCTTGTTATTGTAGATATCATACATGAAAAGTGTGCATAATGCTTACACAGAGCTGTCAGACCATGAAATATTAACAAGCAAGTAGCAACGACAAGTACACGAATGTATAAGTGATAAACGAGGGAACTCGAATGTGAAATACCTTATAATAAAGTCCATAAGAGTTATATGCTGATTTGTATTCATTTTAGTTGACAGCGATTTTAAAAAATTTACAATTTTGTTCAGAAGTCCAGGCAACTTGAGCGAATTCACTGATCGAGATTGTGCATAGCTCTTGAATGTTTGAGGAAGCAGCTACAGATATACATACATATATGCCTCTTCTTGCTAGTAGATATCTTCGCTTATAAAATATATTTACATCATTTTAGTATACCCTATTTCACTCACTTGAATCTGCAGGGTGCACAAAAGAAATGAAAGCGAAATAGAACTGTCTATTATATTTAAATTGTTTTCAGAAAAATGAGCTGCACAGCGTCATTCTCGTCAAATCTCAAATCTTCGAAAATCATTTGAAGTTCTTTCATTTTCTGCTTGAGCCCACTTTGCTTATTCTGCAGCCAGGCAGCAGAGCTCAGTGAACCATATCATTAAAAGCAAAAATGCTTTGTTACTCATAATGTTTGCCATTCACAAATACTCATCAGCAGCGGAAGTAATGCCATCAAACAAAACCGAACATAATGATACACAGCAATCCATGCATCGCACAGTGTCCAGCCTAAGGTGCGCCTTAGTGAAAGTAATGTGGAAATTTGCGGTAGCCAAAAATAAAAATGAATAGCCCCACACAAGGCATTTTCAATGCATTGACGGACATTAGAGAGTAGGCGATACACCTACACTTATATTTAAGGTGCAAATAAGTAGCGAGCACGACTGTCATTAGTCTGGGACAGAATAATGTACAGGGTTAGGCTCCGGGGCCTAAATTTGTGACTTTATTAGTTGAAAATGAACTGAGACTCAAAATCCCTATTTGACGTTGCACCTGCCTCATAAAGTGGTCAAAATGGCAGCTGACTGGGCGAAAGCACGGGACAAGAATACAGAGAACCAATATACACTCAGCAAAAATATTGAAAACTATACACTCAAATCAAGAGCAAACATTGTGATAAGCTAGACAACAAAATTCGAATTCCTTTTTCTTAATTGTTTCAAGTAAAGTTTTTCATTTATATAAGTTCAGTTCCTTTAGCTTATTCACATATTTCTTAAATCAATGAATTGATTACTTAAAGTAACACATTTTACTCATACTTGTTCTTAAGTTCTTAAATAATCTTGACAACAAAATGCACTTTGAAGACTGACTTTAAAATCAAGAATTAATTAAACCTATTTAAAAATATTCAAGTTGGAATTGTTGTCGGTTGTATTTCAACTTAGAACATCGTTTTTCTCTGAGTGTACATACATATTTCCGCTTGTCGTTTTTCGGGGAAAAGTTTTTTGCTAGCCACAATTATGTGGCCTTTGCGGCAGCTTTCCTTTCGCCTGCTTGCCTGCCTGCCTGCATGCCTGCCTGTGGGGCAGCTTCATGTGGCACGTTCTACGAGATACGTAGATACATAGCTACAAATGCTGGCTCATGCATAAAACAGAGAGTAGAGGCAATAGTCAGCAAATCCAGCCAGCATTGGGCCAACAATTTGTCTTTTGTAGCAATGGCAACAACGGCAGCACCAACAACAATTACAACAACAGCAGCTCAGACGCAAGTCAATGGCCTATGTGTCCGCTTCTGGCCTGGCTTAAATAGATGCATATCATGGTCGGTGTGCTATCTAGTTGAAAGCCCTAGATCGAATCGATACACTCTCTAATACATGCTAATAGCATTGCCAGCTGGGTGTTGCTCGTGTGGTAGTTGATGGCGTTGTTGCCACCCTCTCATTTTTAAAATTTGCATAGTAAAATGGAAGCTGTAAATATCAATCGTTTATTTGCGGATAAATACTTTCTTCATGATCAACACTGAATGGAATTAGAAATGCGGGGCGAAAATTGCTAAATACCAAAATTGAAATTGAAGTGTCGACAAGAGCGACAACAACAACAGCAAAAACATCTGCAGCAGCAGCATTGACAACCAAAACGGCAGCCAGTTTAAAAATGGTCAAAAGCCAAACACCTACCCAAGCAACATAGTCAACTAATATATTTGGCCATAAACAACGAAAGCGGCTGGTAAAGGAAAAAAAAAACATGTCTAGAGCTAGCCACTGCAATGATCATTAGAGCAGCAACATATTCCGAAACAACAGCAGCAACAGTTCCAGCAAGAGCAACAGCAACAGCAACTGCAATGACTACAGCAACATTAACAGAGCTGTTGGAAAATGAGAAAACGAAGAAATGAAAAACACGAAGCCGCAAACGAAGCCGACGCGAAGAAAATCAAATTGTGATTAAGCCGACGCGAAAGAAAGGTCTATAAAAGAATAAAGCGCGCCAAGGCTGGCCATCAGTTTGATTCAAACTTGCTGGCAGTGCAAGACGCGGCTCCAAGCTCTACACCCCCCAAAAGAAAAACCAAAAGAAAAGCAGCTAGCCAAGGATTAAGTTAAGCGAGGTGGACGTGGTCGCGTGTGTGTTGGTTAGTGTTGTGCGTGAGTGTGTCAACAAATACGAAAATGACTTTTAAGCATAAGCATTTGCTGCTCGTACTGGGTCTGTGCCTCGCCAGCAGCAGGAGCAACTGTGATGCAGCCACCGAGCAGTTGGGCACTGTGCCCGGTGCCAGTGGCAGCAGCAACAGTCAGAATGCTGGGGCACGCACCTTGCTACGCGTCTACGATGAGTGCAATCGCGCCGAGAGCGGTTTTGTGCCATGCCTCAAGAAGAAGGCCATCTCCTTTATCGATCGCATTGCTCCGATTGATGCAATCAACGTCGCCGATGGCATTAAGCTGGTGCGCCTCGAGTCGGCACCACGGCCAGCTGCCTACAGTGAAAATGAATTGGAATCGTCGCTAGCGCGTTCCGGCAGCGATCGCGATGCGAAACTCACAAATATGCTGATTGAACGGTTGAGCTACTTCTTCAATGGGCACTCCTTGCAGGTCAGCTTCCCCAAATTGACATCCGATGAGATTGGACGCGGCCTCGAAGAAGGTAAGTTCGAATACTGAGAAACACTATCTTTGAAATTTATATCTAGAATTAATAATTAATAATAAAATCAGAAACAAATATATATTGCATTAACTACAAGAAGAAGCTTTAGAATATTTTATTAGAAGACACTCATAAGATTTGTTAATTTTCTTTCAGAAGATAATGTTTTTACTTATACAAGTATACTAACTATGCACTATTGATCATTACTTTACTTTAAAATAAACAAATTTAATTTTAAATTTAAATTTATCTTCAAAAAGTATAAACGATTCAACTGGCACTACAATCCAAAAAATATTTCATTTATTTCCACTTTTCAGACATACTTTCAATTTTTCAAAAACATATTTGCATATTGTTGTTCTGTTTCATATATAGTTCTAGGACATTTATTTTTTTAAGTGCACATACAGAAATAGTAGATTGAAATTACGTTAACTGCCAGCAAAAGCACCGCTAAATGTATTTAGCCATTGCGCGTGACAGTGACATAATTTTGCGGCGCTGCGCCATAATTGATGGTTATTACGGGACGGCAGTTGAGAGCCTGGCTCAGATTGTTACACATATGATAATGTGGCTTGTGGTGTGTACATAGTATAGTTTTAACTTAATTGAGTAGCTGGCAATGACATTGACAGAAGCGCGATTGGCAGGCATCGCGGCTTCAGTTGGCCCATTTCCTTGCCGACGCCAATTTTCTTGCAGTATGGCTTTTCATGTTTTTTGCATTGTATGTTAACAGCGAAGCGTGGAAATTCATGTCTCTGGGAAAATGTGCAATTGTTTTTTTTTTTTTTTTATATATACACGCACACGCCGATCTCAATACACGAAACTCGTTCGGCAAGCTAACAATGACCCATAAACCTTAACAACAAGAACAGCAACAAACAAACACGAAGAACGATGGCGAAAAATTGTCATGCCAGTATTTCGTGTTGGCCAGCACATAACATGAATTTAATGCAAACATCAAAAGTCGAAATATTTATACACTTAAAGGCGCTTATTAAAAAGCCTAAATTGGGTAATTTAAAGACATTTTTTCTAATGAATTCAAAATTATCTTTGAGTTAACGAAGATGCACATTATGTAAAGTTAACGAGACTCGAAGGAAAGTCGGAATTACAGGTCATAAAGTAAAGTATGCTGCTACTTAGAACGACTCAAAAGAGTATTTAAAAAATGATGAATTTAATTTGAATTGATCCTCTTCTTAATATTCAAATAAACTTTAAAGTTATCACAATGATTAATAAGTATAAAGAAAGAAAGAATGAAAAAACCGCATATACATAAATTAATTTTATTCGTTTTTAAATTTAACAGAAACTCGTTTAAAATACAGGTAAAATAACTTGCAAAAGATATGTGAGTATGTCATCATACAAGAGTATTGAATTCAAGTGTAATCAGAGCATTTTTTGGGTTACAAACAACTCGAAAATAATCTGATAAAAAATATAATAATGCAACAAAATTTCATACGAGTTTATCCAAAACTGTGTGCTTACAATTTTCAGAAAACGATACCTCAAAATTGCTCAATAGCAATACAATTTCTTGAAATAAAAATCTAGCTTTGATAGCTTGTCAAAAGAAATTTCGACATGTTTTTAAAGAGACCCAAAGGAAATGCTGAAAGAAAATACCCATTCAAAGTCAAGGTACGCTTAAACATGGCCCCCTTATTTTCATGAGCACGTAAACAAGACACGGAGCGGAGGCTTTGAGATGTCATGACCATGTCGAATATAAAACGCAATGAAAGTGTCGGCCTGGCAACGTTTCTCTGGCCTCGTGGGCCATGTTAACGACTTCTTGGGCAGCGAGGCAAACGCTTTGCATCAATTACAAATTTGACATAAGCACTTAAAACATTATTTGGCTGCGACAGCAAACATTTGCCAGTAATTTTTCTCGTAATGAAAAAAGTGAACTTACTTTCACAGAGCACTCGGTTTTTCTTTTACTTTCAAATCATTGATCAAGATAGTATATTCAATTGATACTAGTTGCAGCCAAGCCTCGTCGAACATGGCCAACACTTTCCCAATTGCCCCACCATTTTTGGTTAATTGCAATCGCATCAGTTGCAAGCATGTAATGACTCTCTGTAATATCGCAACGCCTCCTTTTGGATTAATTTTGACAGCACTTAAGCAGAGTCTCATGTGCATGTGTGCTTTTCACTCAACCAAGTGAAATCGCCAAATGCGTCCCTGAAGAAACCAAGCATCGAAACGAAAGCCGCACAAGTGGCATTTGCTTCAGCTGATGGCCAAAAAATATTCTCACACAGCCTTTGTAAATCTACGGAATCAACTGTTTGCACTTTCACCAGCGAATACCAAAGGAAAATAATACTCAGCGTTCCCCAGGCATTATTATAAGAGATGCCCAGCTTAACAAAGGCATTGTTTATACATCAACAAATGATGTCTAATGAAAGCGTGTGAAATATCGCACTGTCACAAACAAATAATTATAATTTTTAAATTGTGGGCAAGCTTAGTTGAGTTTATTATGTTTAATCCAATAAGCGATTCTTTGTGCCAATTATTCAAATTCATTTAATTTCATAAAATTACATTTACATCAAACAGTTTTAAGTGTATAAAAAAACAGCTTACACTTAGTTAAGAATTCAAAATGATGACCTTTATTTTTATGTATATATGTACAGTAAAAATCATATTTAATATGAGCTGTACTTTATGTGTCTTATGCGCAGAATAATAAACTGTTTTTTTTTTTTTTATGATTACAGGTCGCGGTAAGATGAAGAAAATGGGCATGATGATGGCCATGATGGTTGCCACCAAGATGATGGGCATGCTGCCAATTGCCATGGGAGCACTCTATATGCTGGCTGGCAAAGCCTTAATTATCTCGAAGATTGCGCTGCTTCTGGCAGGCATTATGGGCCTGAAGAAACTGATGTCTGGCAAATCGTCAGGCGGCGGCGGCGGCAGTTCCGGTTGGTCTTCCGGCGGTGGAGGCGGCGGCGGCGGCGGCTCTGGCTGGTCCTCGGGCGGCGGCGGTGGTGGTGGCGGCGGCTGGGACAGACGCTCCTTAACAGAGGCTCAAGAGTTGGCATACCGTGCGCACAGCAGGCAACAGGCTATTCAAAAGCAGGCAGTGCAACAACAGCAACAGCAACATCAACAGCAGACACACTCAGCGCCGCTGCAATCAGCGCTGACAAAGTCATAGACAAACACACACACTCATAAAACACACTCACACACACTCAAATACACACAAAAGAGGAAAAGTTCATAGCTCGTCATGGTTGCATTTATCTTGTAGATAAATCACACAAACGCTGAGAATGAGAGGCAAGCGCCCCGGCCGGCAATTGTAATTAGACTTTCCGTGTTTTCTTCGACTTTTTTTTTGCTTTTTTTTTGCGCTCTTCCACTTGATGCGTTTGCGCTTGCAACGGTTAACAGTTGCACCTACGGATACATCGTTGGAAATGTATCTGTAACGTGCACTTAGCGCCTTCTATTTTTTTAATCATTAGCATTTGCATAAAACATAATACAAATCGATTATGTAATCCGAGCGTATGTGATGCACTCAGTTCCGCTCAAATCTCAATCAATCATCAGCACTCGACTGCAAACTCAACTCTGTTTGAACTCTTGCTTCTCTATCCATCTAACTATCTATATCTGTCTGTCCATCTGTCCATCTATCTGTCTGCCTGTCTGTCTGTCTGTGTCTATCTAACTGCTTATTGCACTCACTCACAGTTCCTGTTATTTTTCAATTACTCATTCTTTAGCTGCTTCTACTTCTGATTCTACCACCTCATCTTCTGGCCAGCGACGCTTTGCGTTCATTTCCTCAGCTCCACATTTCACGCGCACTCACATTTTTGATTAGCTCTAAGTTGAATTCGCTCTAACTGTAGTCTAGTGTGTAATAATTTATATACTTTATTTATTTCCTTAATGTCTAAGACGTATCTCGCATTTAAGCAGCAATGTTTTCAATAAACAAAAAATGTTACAAAAAAAGTTACACACGGAAACACACACATAAGATACAGATATATATTCTTATATATATTTATATATATTTATTTATAAATAAAGCAACAAACGTACTGAAATTGTGCCCGACTCAATTTATTCAATGTGTTCACTTTTGGCAACAAGGCCAACTTAAAGCCAACTTAAGTCGGGGCGCCTCACTTGCTGGCTTTCCACATGGATGTATTCTACAACGCAAAAACACTTGCTGGCATGCTGTGACCATATGCCAAGGGCACCGCAGCCACATATGTCAGTTAGCCCACCCACTCCCACATCCCATGTAAGCATCCTGTCATTGGTTGTCACTTCTCATCCCTGTCCATGCTAGCAGAAATAAAGGTCACTGATGATTTCAGGACACAAAGTTGATTGTTCCTCGCTGATCAAGTTAATAGAAGAAATGCTACAGATAATAAAATATATAAAATATAAAATATTCCAACGATTGAAATGCATAGATTTCGTTTGCTTAATTTTAACACCTGATGATTAGATATATATGCAATGATTCAGCAAAAAATATAAGAACAAACTATTTAAGTTATGCCACTTATCAAGCTATGCAAAAATCCCCGATAAATCGAAATCAGGTTTCGTTTAACCTCGAAAGATGCGCTCACATAAGTACATAAGTGGTTCCGCGATTGAAAAGCTCAAAGTTGATTATTATTTTAGTCAAAGTCGAAGCTATTAGCTTTTGTTAATGATAAGTTGGGTTTTTGTAACCGATGCCCTTAAAATATATTCATCAATATAAATTAAGTTTCGGTAATCAAACCAATAACAAAACAAGTAGAATTTCATACCTATTATGTATTCTGGTTTTACCTAATACAGGTTTCATACTTAATGCACTGCCAAATAGCTTTAATTCGTGAAGATAAAGAGGAACGACTATTTTATTGTGGAATTATAATAATAATATAAGTTATTCAAAGAGCTAGAATGGCGTTCTACTGACTGGAAAATACCTTGTATCCGTAACCAAATGATCTAACAATAGCAAAATAACTTTCAGCCAAAACTATACAAATTTTATTTATATTATTTAAATTTATATTGAACGCTGACAAATATCTAGAATATGTTAAATAATGCTGAAGCTGTTGCATAAACCCTTTTAGAAGTTACAAGAATATATTAATTTCGCCCGTTTATAAATATTTAAACAAAAATATTCATAAATTTATGATGCCTTTTTAACCAATTATAGCTTATATCTTTCCTGATTTCTTGGCTGGAGAACTTATGTAATCGCAACCTTTCACACCATATTGTAATACTCGTTTAGCTAATTTTCTACAAAAGCAGATTATATAAATTAATTTATACCTTTATTTGGCTTCGTGCCTGGGGAATTTTTACAATCCGAATATTTAATGAATATTAACTTGTTACATGAGACTCTCTTAGCGATTCCCACAAATTAATTTATTCTCTTATTGTTGCTAATTTTTCCTGTTTCCTAGCCTGCAGAATCAAACACGCAAACATGTTAATTGTATTTTTTTGTTTTCGTTTTATTTTACGGTCTTCTTACAACATAGCTATACAGTTTTAGGGGCACGCTTACTTCTTCCACCAGCCGGAGGAACCACCGCCGCCACCGCCGCCTCCGCTGCTCCAGCCACCACCACCGCCGCCTCCGCTGCTCCAGCCACCACCGCCGCCGCCGCCGCCGTAGCCACCACCGCCGCCGTATCCACCGCCGCCAACGGTGGTTGTGATGACCTTGTAGACCTGAACACTACTGCCATGGCCGCCGCCGCCGCCATAGCCGCCGCCGCCGGAGTAGCCACCACCGGAGTAACCACCGCCAGAGTAGCCACCACCGCCGCCTCCGCTGCTCCAGCCACCACCGCCGCCGCTATAGCCGCCGCCTCCGCCGCCGCTGCTCCAGCCACCACCGCCGCCGCCATAGCCGCCGCCTCCACCGCCGCTGTGTCCTCCATCGATTATCTTGATAATCTGAACGCCACCGCCATGGCCACCACCGCCGCTATAGCCACCACCGCCGGAGTAACCACCGCCGGAGTAACCACCGCCGGAGTAGCCGCCGCCGCCGCCGGAGTATCCACCTCCGCCGCCGCTGCTGCCGCCGCCACCCTTTCCAAGGAGACTCAATAATCCACCATGGACCGAAGTCAACGTGGCGGCCACAACGAGTAGACACACAAACAGCTGTGCAAAGGAAGTAAATTTAAAATAAATTCAGCTCGTCAGGAAGGATCCATAGTCCTTGTGGCCAAATGGGCAAAACGCTCAACTCACTTTCATTTCGCACCGAACGCTATAGCAGCAAACGAAAAACTAATTCGAATGAGCCAAAACGCTTTCAATTTATGTGCAGCGCCAACGCTCCCGGCTGTCTGCGGATGAATCCGATTAAACATGGCTAACAAAAACAGCAACAGTTCAAGTTCAAGAATAACAAATTATTTGAACAAAACTAATTAAGAAAGATGAACTAGTTTAGGCACGCCGAATTATGCATACTCTTGCAGAGCAAAGACCAGTTTTGGACACGAAAATTAGTTATTAATTTAGCAATCTGAACGATTAATTTTGTAGCTATATGATAAAGAAGATAATGCTTTTTCTTGGAAGAGTTTTGAAAGTATAATTATACTAGTGAAAGTCTTGTGAATATTACTTAAAAAACTCAATAATATATGTCGAAATGAGAGCTAAGTTATGAGATAGATATGAGACAGATTGCAAAATGATGGATTTATTTCAAGTTGTACATATGAAATTTTGAATTCCAATAGAGTTAACATAGTTAGATACAGACTCGTCTTGGGAGTATATCTTATATATATGGATGATAAATTCGGAGACTTCTCTTTCAGTGTGTTGTAAGGGTACAAAAAGCGACATATAACATGAGCAGAGATAGCTACACAACTGTATCCACGAATTGAGAGTTGGCCTTTGGAATAGTCTGGCAACCATAACCGATTCTGGTTATGAATGTTGTTGCCTCTCAGAAAGTATATTTGTTATGTATAATAATACCGGCTTCGGAAGTGTTTAGCATGGTGTGCTTATTAAACTAGTTCTTGCCGAATAGATTATCATTTCATTAAGCTAATATCAAATTCGGGTCGAATCAAACACATATTGATTGTACAGTGATCTCAGTCCCCACAATCAATCCGCGAGTCATCAACAACGGAAATTTTAATAGACACACTTTGTGTTGCGTATATTATGCCCATTATACTCTTGTTTTTTTTTCCTATGCATTTGGCTCACCTAAAAAAAACAGCTCCAAAATTTATTTATAGCCAACAACTATCCAAATTGTTGTTCAACAGACAAAATTGCTGAAATTGTATGCCAGCCGGGCAGATAAGTAGTTTTATGAGTAGTTTATAACACTTAAACAAACAAAACACAAAGCGAATGACATTAAAAATCTAAATGAACATATTAAAGTCATGAATGGATCCACTGGGCATGGTTGATAATTGCAAAACTGGAAGATGAATCTGCAATAACTAAAGCCTTGGCATGGATTATTGTGAGCTAGCTAAGTGAATGTGAATAGGAATCTTGCAGATTCAAAATCAGATGTTCATTAAATGCAATATTAGTTATAATAATTAGCAGGAAACAGTAGCAGCTCAACTACATCACAATTAAATGCATATAACGAAATGATGAAACAGAAATAAATTAAAGAGACAAAATTTGAAAAAGCGAAAAAAAAATAAACTGTTTAATATTAATAATTAAGAATTAAATGAACATATTCTCTTAAATTCTGTGTTAGCCAAGGATAAATTACCATTTTAAGTTTTGGGCGCTTCAATTTGTCTTTTTTGACTGTAATATGTATGTTAATTATTGCACGAACTGAAAATTAAAGTTATATTCGACAATTAGCAATGAAGACATAAATAATTTGACATTAAGTGTCTGTTTTAAAGTGTTAAGGTCATAAAATTTGAGCTTCGCCGTTAACATGGAAATGTTAATAAGTGTTTGCAGCTCGAAATTATAATTATTTAATTATATATATCAGAAAAGAGAAATGTTATTCAAAACTTTTGCATAATGTGGCACGTAATCAATTCAAGCAAAACACAGCTGCGGCAGAGTAAGCCCTTAAGAACCCACATTCTGGAGCTTAGAGGTTGTGAAATCCTCTTTGCTACCTTTTCATCAATCGATAGACAAACAGAACACACGTGCTGTTAATTCAGTGACAACAAACCAATGACAATTTTGCCATATTCATTGAATGTTGAACGAGGAATTGTGTATTTAATTTCTAGTGGCAATATTGCAGCCAGTGCACAGATTGGCAATAAGTGCTTACAACCTCTGGCATAGATGCTGACACAGTGTGTGTTATTTGGAAATTGTGTTTAAAATCCCTTCCTCCTCTGACGATAAATGCCAGTTGCCATTCAAGTTTTCGCTTATACGAATATTTTCCGATAATATCTTTGCTCTGGCAGAGGAACTGGCAATAAAACTGTCGTATATTCGACCACATTGCCAGCCACAGTTGAGGCCAGCTTAAAAATAGGCAACAAGTAGCTGCAAAATATGCCAGCGGCAGCTGTCACTGTGCTTAAAAGCATGCAAGGCATTTAGTGGCATGCCACTGAACCCAATGCGGCGCCTCAAAGCACGCAACACAACGATTTTTGCTAGCAGTTAGAGCAGAAAAATGAAGGTACTCAAATGCAGCAGCATGTTTTATACAGCTGTCATGCCCCAGCAAGTTGCACCTTAATTGTTGCACTTAACTTGCGACAATTCGTCTGGCAAATGGCCAAATTTGTGCTTGACAAGCTCAGCAATTGTGTTGCAGGTTCCAAGTGGCAATTAGCACGCATGTGCTTCAATTCAAGCAGCATGATTTATATTTCGGCACACTTTCGTAGCGTCGACTGCAGCAGCAGCTGACTATGAAGTTGCACGTGGACTTGACCGCTTATATAGAATCATAATGTCAAGTGCATGAGGCAGTTTGCTTCGAAGTGGCATGCAACACGCAACCAGGCAGAAAAGTGAAAACAACGAGTGGCGCATCTGAAAGTGAATCAAAGACTCTACAAATAGATACACATAAACAATGACTTGGTAATTAAAATGGCAACACTTCAATGGTCATCATAAGTGGGCAACTCGAAATAGTGAATAAAAAATGAATAACAATTAAATAATAACAAAACAAATCAACAAAAATAAACAAAATTAACACAAAAATGGTAAAAAAAAAACTACTTTTTGCTATTTAAAGATTGTAAAAATGAAACACCTTTTTTTGTTCAGTGGATGTGAGCTGAATTAGCAGATTGCAACCGCATTCGGGCTGCACTTGAACAATTCTCAATGTATATGAATAAATATATATATGAGCAATCGATATATATATACGTATATGGGTAGGTATTGTGACGTTGTTAACACATAGCTGTAAGCCACATAATTCAGGCAATAAGTGTGGCAAGTTATGCTTGAGATGGTGCAGTAAAAGTCAATTAGATACATTTACAACTACTTATCTAGAGTTCGGCATTTGACCACTTATTGGACTCTGGGCGCTGCCACTTTCGGCGAAAGGCCGTAAAAATCGCTCAACTAGAACAGTCGTAAAAAATGTTGATAGCTCTTTCGTAGAATTTTCGTTGGATACAAACAAAATCAACAGACATCGAAGCTGCCTCAGTTCAATTCTAAGCGGCGTGCTAAGTGCGTGTGTGCAAAGTGAAGATTCCCACCAAAAAATAAAAAGGACTTCCTACGAATAAAATGTGGCAAGTGTTCGTGCTGAGCATCTATGTGCTGATGGCGCAGGTGGAGAGCGAGAGTCGCTTTAATGGCGGCACTTCCGGCCTAAACAATGAGCCACAGCAGCAGCAGCAGCTACAAGTCAATCTCAATGCCTGGCAGCCATTGACGGGCCACAACAATTGGCTCATTTTGCAGGCAACGGCGGCAACATCAATGCAGCAGCGCCAAAAGCAACAGCAGCCAAAACAACAACAGCAGCAACAACAACAACATCAACCACAACAACAGCAAGAACAACAACAGCAGCAGCAACAGCAGCGACTTCCTGTCAATTATTACGCCTACAATCATCGCTATCAGGCAAACGAGGAGCCTGCCGCTGACATCGGAAATTACAAACAGGTGCGGCAAAATCGAAAAGTTGCTCCTTCCAGCTACGTCTTAGCCATAAGCCAGTCGATGCCGACACTCCAATTGTCGCCATCTGACGTTGGGCAGGATGTTCGCGTCGAGCCGGAAGCGCGCAAAGCTGACAGTTTCGAGGCCTTAACTAATGCCGCCGATAACCCAGTTGATGACCTGGAAATGTCGTCGTCTTCATCACTTACAATTAACAACTATTTGGAGAGATTTGATAGAGTCATTTCTAAAGTGCGCAGCTTTTGTGACACAGTGCGTGAACTCATCAGCATTGAAGCTGAGGGAGCCGATGAGCAGGAGATAGAAAAGCAATTGCTGTCAGGTAAGAAACTACACTCAGAAAAATATTTAAGTAAATTCATGTAAACTTGAAACGATTCCAAAGTGAACAGAGTTGCAAAAATCCTTATATAGAATATATTCTTAGACTGAGTGATTTACTTTTAGAATTCATAATCATTATTTTCCTTAAAAATATATATTCCTGATTTAAAAATTTCTAATTTTCGATTTTGCATTCTAGAAAAACAAATTATTAAGCACAATTTGCATATTTATTTTTCACAATTTCCATAAATTGCGAGTTTTGTTAATTTTTCGCAAAACTTGGGTACATTATTTTCTGCCTGCATGATGGCCAAGAATGTTGATTCAGCTTTCAAGTCCCTAATGGTCGCCTGCTTTTCCAACTCGATGCACGAAGGACTGGCCACTTAATTAACTTCAGAACTGCGACGTTTATTTTATCTTCTTCTTATTGCAGATAGCCAGTCAAGACAATTGGAGGATAGCACTTTAATAGCGACATCAAAGGAAGTTCAAGGTCGTCATAGTCATACACCTGCCGTTTCTCAGAGCCGCAAGCTGAAAAAGTTGAAAAAGAAAATTCAAAAACTGCTTTTACCTTTGCTCATTGCGTATAAACTGAAATTTCTGACGCTGATACCCGTTCTAATTGGTGGCCTGACACTGCTGGTGGGCACCACCGGCCTCGCTGGCTTCTTCTTTGCTCTATTTACGGCAGTAATGAGCCTCAAGTCATCAACAGGTGCCGGCCACTCCAGCAAAGCGATTGTATTAAAGAAAATTTGAGGCCAATTCTTTGGTTTGCTCTCGGCGATTGATTTTTAAGATTAAGTTACAGGTTTAAATGAGGCCCTTAAGCTTCTAATTGGGTCCGGCCAAGCAACTAAGCGGTGAGTTGCGATGGCTAAGATTGAAGAGCGTTAGCAGATCTTATCAACTTAAAGCTTATCATATTAAAGAAGTTTGTATACTCTTGATTTGGTTCAAATTGAACACAAATCTTTGATTAAAATTAATTTATTTATTTGTAGTTTTGAGATACTATTTGTTTAAGTACAACTATTTTATTTATTAATTATTTATTTATTATATAGTATTTCAAATTTCCTTCGCTTTTTTTTTAGTTTGCTTCATTTTGTATTTATTTATTGTGTAGTAGCAAAATTTTCCCTAAGTTCGTTTTTTAATGTTTATGTTCTAATTAGGATAATTAAAATGCTTCGAGTTTTGTATAAAAGTTAAGTACGCTAATTATTTAATTTGAATAAACTGATTTTCTTCTTGCTGCTTAGTCTTTGGTCTGGGTCTAGTTAGTTAGGGTGGTTGCAACAGCAACAACAACCGGATGTCAGATATCGCATTAACACTCAAGTGACGTAAAAATGCAATGAGTTGCCAAAATGTGGTCATGACATGAATGAGACGACACTAATTTGTTATCGGAACCGACACGTTTGAATTTAATGTGCGTGGGCACCCCTTAAATGAACTAACAGGTAACTTTTGCATACACCCACTACACTATTACACACTCCAACATTTCGACAGGTGATTCAAATTGTTTGCGCCTAAGCGATATTTAATTTAATGTAGTCAGCTAGCGAGTTAGGCCAATCAATAAGCCCAAATGGAAATAACAGCTTAAAAGTATATAAATAAAATAATATTCTCATTAAAACGATTTGTTGGCAGCTAATCAAATTGAGTTGCGTAAAATTTGAAAGTTTTCAAAACATAATGCTCACTTTATGACAAAGAGTTGGATTTAGTGCGCGAATTTGGCTTTCGTTGTTTAGCAGCCTTATGTTGGGAAAAAAACAAAAGTATTTATTATGGGTTTTAGTGGTATTTGCGAAAACTGACTTGACTTGACTACGCTTTAGTGCAAATTATGACACTTTAAACATGTTTTTAAATAAGATAATAAATTTAAACACTGTGTGACCCACGAAACACAGCAATTTGCAATATTTACGAGGGGTAAGCGGACTTATTAGCTAGCATTTCTCTGGAAAAGAAAAAAAGAAAAACAAAATGCTTAAGCCACTGAAATGGCAAGTGAACCGCAACGCGCCAAAGTAAAATGCTTGCCAACAATAATGAAGACTTTTTACTTGTTGATGTCTGAGCCATGGTAATAATGCACACAACCACAACAACAACATCGGCAAATCCGTTTATTAAAGTGGGGAAAACTTAATGTGTGCGGTTACGCTTAAGTAAAACTGAATCGAAAACTAGAACAGAAAGAAAGCAAACGAAAATAAGTTTAAGCATAATAGAATAAAATAACAGCAACAGCAGCAATCGGGGACTATTAGCCACTTGGCCAGAACTGCAGGTAGCACAAAAACCACTCAAACGCAACGATCTAACTATGCGGGTGCATAACTAAGTTAGTTAGTCAGTTAGTTAGTTGCCAACTAGTTAGTTTGTTAAGAAGTGCGCTTCAGTATAGAACTGTATAATCGGAATGCTCTTGGCCAACATTATTCTGTGTGTGTCCTGCCTGATTGCCGTGGCACAGAGTCACAGTTTGCCGCCAGCGGTGCAGTTGGGTAGTGCAATTGTTGCCGCCGTTGAGCAGGATGCCGAACAGGAGGCGGTTGCAGAGGCAGCAGCAGCCGCAACAGCTGAGCAACGCTGGCTTCAGCTAACGGAGCAGAAGCTGCGAATGCTCTTCAGTGATGAGCTGAGCGCTGATCAAGCGACTGAGATGCTGGAAAACTGGACAACCGAAGGTATTTAGAAAAATTGTATATTAAGATTTAATATAAAACTCAAAAATACTTGAGTGATTTTTTAAATTATTTTCGGGTAAAAATAAATAGTGTAATCCGAATAAATATCTTGAGAGGCTATTTGTCATCATTAAAATTAAAGTTAAATATATTTAAAAACAATTTTTAATGCTTTCTTTTTTTTTTGTAATTATATTATTCAATTGGTGTATTATTATTTTTATTCTTTTTCATATTATTTTAAATATTTTTTATATGAGTAACAAACAAGTATTTAGGAGTTCCCATTTAATGATAAAAACTTCAGTAGCGAGATTTATTTTATGTTTCTTTTTATTATTATATACACACTTAAACCAATTTAAAAGCCAAGTTTATTACTGCTCAGTGCACAATTAATGCTTTCATTCACACAACTACTTTCCAGCTCGGGGCAAGCATCGCAAACAGAAGAAGATGCTCAAGATGCTTTATCCACTGCTGGGCGCTGCGGTGCTGGCCAAGTTGGTGTTGCTGCCCTTGATCTTGAAATGGCTAACGGCGCTCTCGGCCTCATCATTTGTCATGGGCAAAATTGCGCTTGCCGCTGCTGGTCTTCTGGCCTTGAAGTCCATGATGACGCACGATCGACTGGAGATCGTGCATGCCGCATCATACGCACCAGCACTGAAGAGCTATCATGCCGATCTATCATCGAGTGGCAGCAGTTGGATGCCAATCAAACAGCACTATATACCACTGAACGTGGCCAAGGATGGAAAGGATTTTTATAAGCCATTTCTATAAGCGATCGAGTTTGTCTGTTAATGTTTAATATGCAGTGTTAGTTGTTAGCCAATATGCCGAAATAAAACCACATAACTTTAGTTTACTAATGTTGCTGCCTGTCAGCCTGCCCGCCTGCCTGCTTTCAACCACAATTAATTAACACATGCCTAGGCAAATGATGTTACGTGGACCCAAAGCAAAGTCGCACAACTCGACCAGGTCTGGCAATGCGTCAATGCGTGCAGAGAGCCGTTATGCATAAAAACGGTTTATTGCGATGGCCAAGACGAACTTCCGCAATTGCGTCGTGTTGCAATACAGTTAAAAATACGACAACAATGCGCTCTTATGTAAAAGCCAAAAGCAAAGTCAATAAACAGGTCGACACAAATCAATCAACATGCAGCAGATGCAGCCAACAACTTGGGTGGGTATTCAGCGAGGGCTGTCACAAAAGTAAGCAACGTAAATTGTAAGTTCAGTAACTTCAATAAAAAAAAAACTAAAATTGTAAAAGTAGTAATAACATTTTATACATTAAAGCTAGAATATATTCTTCAACTTAAGTTGATTTTTTCTCAGTGCATTAGCACTGAGTATAGTTTCTATTTTTGGTAAACTAATTACTTTATGTAAGCACTTAGAGCCAGAACTGAAAATTTGCCAACAGCCGACTCTAAGAATGCCCCCTAGAGTTATGGACTATGTTTGCGACTGTGGCAGAGTTGTGCTTGGGGCGGGCTCTGCTTGCGCCACGCAAGTGAAAGTTGTAGGGCGCACATTTTATGGTAATACAAATACAAATACAAATACAAACACAATTGCAGGCTGGTTAACGCAGAAACAGCAAAACGCGACAACAAAAACGAACTCGAATGCTAGCCGCATATCTAACAAATCGATCAACAAGGCGTCGCCTCTGTGTGCCTCTTGGCCGACTCTTCTTTCTAGTTAACATAATACAGAGAAGAAACATATGACGAAGATCTAATGCCCTTACAGAGTTTAAGAAATTTTATGATTTAGTTATCTGTTCTTCAGCAATATATTTAAGCATATAATTAAACAGTTAACTAAAATAATTATTTATAATATCAAAATATAATTAAGAAAATGTGTCTGATATTAATCAGAATAATTATTTCTAAGATCAATACAAAATTAATTAATTAATTCTATGATTTTTGGATTCAGTTTTCTGTTCTTCAACTTTATATTTTAATATGCAAATTAACTTCTGAATGTCTTCGATATTAAACAGAATAATTATAATAATATCAACAAAAAATGGTTAAATTAATTCTAAGAATTTTGGATTTTGTTATCTGTTCTTCAACTTTATATTTTAATCCACAAATGAACATCTGAATGTTTCCGATAATAACCGGAATAATTATTTATAATATAAACACAAAATTGATCATTTGAAAAACATTGGCTAATATATTTAATCTTATAATTATCAAGTTTGACCAATTGTTGATTTTGAAATACCACGCACATATCAGATAAAAGGAAAAAGCCACAAATAATAGCGATTGTTGTTGGTTTCGTCAAAATATTCCATTCTCTGGTAGAAATACCCTATCCAACGATGAAAGTGAAGTTGCAGGTGGGTGTTGTCATCGCTGTGTTGCCGTTGTGCGTGTTGTTTTTTTTTTCTTTATCGCTGAAGTCGCATCTCAGCTAGTTTGTTGGGCTGACAACATTCTCAGTGGACGCTTCGATGAGTGCGCAATGTTTGCGACTCTCACGAGATTACTTAACCAGACCATTTAGCATAGATACAGCAACTACAACAACAACAGCTGAAACTTCAATTTCAACTTGAGGTGTTTGTTGTTTGAACATTTGTGTCATCAATTTCACTTTCTTTGAAGCTTGGGCAAATGGGCTAAAAAACAACAATGCGCTGCCATTGTCAACTAGCTGATGAGGGCCCTTGGCCTGTGAAAGCAGTGTGGCCACTCCCACAGGCACAGTTATAGATTTTTGGTAAGGAAATGTGCTCATAACTGAAGTTATTTTGGGGTTCATATGACAATTGCTTAGCCAACACTTGGCTACAATGTCAACGATTTTGCGGGGAAAAGTGAATTGAATTTGTTTTGGAGTTCGGCCAAAGTGCGCACAAGCTATTGCCCATGAATTTTTCAGAGACCCAAACACTAAAGAAAAAAAAAGGTCTACTCCGTGCTGCACTTTCTCAGTCGGAGACGAAGTCTGACGAGCTCTAGGCACAATATTTACAATTCATATTTGCGCAAATGAAAAGAAAATCAATTTCACCTTTCGATATTTACGCGTTTAACCCAAAAACGTTCCCAATAGCTTCTTTTTGCCGTCACTCGATACTTTTAGCTTTATTTCTTTCCATTTGGCACTGCACTAAAGGGGGTCGGGGCAAAAGTTTTTACCTAATTTGGAAGAAGTTTGTTTGTGGCTGAATACTTTTGAGTATGCAAACAGTTAGCTTGAGTAAATACAAGTTTTTTCCTTTTGGAAACGAAGTACAAGTAAAATTGATGAATAGAAATATAGTAAATATTATTATTATAAAGATGTAAGTAATGTTTTGGGTTGTTAAATGTAACTTTTTCATGGGTTCACTATTAGGTTTTCAGAAGTATACTTTGGCAACTTATCAAGAGCATGTGATCTAGTGTTGTTGCGTGTATTTATGTTATTTAATTTTATATTTACTTTTTCACTCAAACTAAAAAGTATCTTTTGCCGCATTCCTCTGTCACTTACCCAACTTTTTCACCACACTCTTGGTATGCCAAATTTAAAGATATTCATTTAATATGCATACAAACACGCAAATGGGTCAATAGAACGCACGCTGATTGCCCTCAGACACCTTAGCAACGTTTGCCAACTCGAGCTGCAGAAAATATGTCTGGCTAATTTAAAAAGTAAACGCGACAAACAACAACAATAACAAATTATGCTTTAAATTTTGATCGACTAAAAGATTACTTCTTTGATTCCTATAATACTTAAAATTGTATTTTTTCATTTATTGGGCAATGAATTCCATGCAAATTTCGAAACAGATTTTTTAATTTATATTCTCAAAAAATAAGTTTACCAAAGCTCCAAATTGAAATTTAAGATAACTCATATGCACTGCATACAGGGTATTGTTAATTCGAGTAACACGACAGTTGACCACACCCACAACACGCACAAATACTCACACACACACGGACAGCGAGAGAGAGGAAAGTATGCGGCACAATTGGTTTATGGCCACTTGTTGCGGCTAATTGAGTGACGCCAGTCAACAAATAGTACGCACACGATTTGAAGATTATATATATATATATACATAGATATTTTTGGCTGACTGTTTTTGGCAAGGGCCGCCCGCGTTCAAGCCTTTGTGAAGCTGTCAGAAACGCATTACGCCAGAACGAGGGAGAAGCGTTTAAAAGGGGGGGAAGGGAAAAATGGTTGGCAACAATTGACAGCTGTGTCGGGTAAAAAAGAGAAAATATTTATATGATTGGCATTTAGAAATTTCATTTGATTTGACATTTAACTGGACAATTGATAACTGACTCACACACACACACACGCACACGCACATGCTAATCGTTGTTGTTGTTGTTGTTCGCTGCAGGAACCGGCGAAATCAGGTTTTTGTGCCCATTGCAAATTGCAAAATATTCAGTCGAAAAATTACATAACTTTCACTCCACGCTAAAAGACGTCAATGAATGAATGCGAAACTGGACCGCAACTTAGCCAAAACGAAAAAATGGGGCTGAGTGCCGAGGGGCTTATGGTGAGGGGGGTGGTGGTCAAAATAACAGGTGAGTTATCATCAATGAATGCGTGGAACTGATGAAATATTTAGCGTGCCTCGAGCTGCAACGGCCAATTATGCAAATGAGGAGCAACAAGTGAATCACTGTTGCCAAACCCGACTAAAGGTATGCGATGCGTATGGTCGAGCTACACTGAAAAAAATCAAGCTGTGCTAAATTTATGTGTGTAATCAAGTATTCAAATGGCGTCTCAAAAAAAAACTTAATTTTAGCTCCTGCTTTAAGAATTCACAGAAAATTAGTATTAGAACTTAAAAAGAATTCAAAAACTTTGCTTTCAGAATGGATTCTGCGCTTAGTTCAAGTTCAAGAATCCAAAAAGACGTTTCGTACTCAATTTTTAAGCCAAAATTATTCCCAACTTGAATTAAGCAAAGATTCTAATTGGACCAACAAAGATCATCTCAAGATAATTTTCAATACTTGACTTCAATCAACATCAAATATATAATTTGAAGTTCATTCCGTACTCACTACTTGAGTACGCACATAACAAATATCAGAAATACTGAAAATAAGAACTTTGTGCTCAAACTTAGTACTTACTTATATTTTTTCTGTGTGTATGTGGTGCGTATGTGAGGTATGTCTAGCGTACTTTCTTTTTTCTGTGCCGTTTCCCAAGTTGTTTTTGTTTTTGTTTTTTTTTTTCGTGCAGCTAAAACAATATCCGAAAATAAAGGCGCGTCACTCATACGCAGCGTGTGACAAGCCGACGCCCGTGGGCTCCGCTAAATCCACACAGAGCAATAACAACAATATTGGGCACACAGCATTTAGTGTCGCATATCGTTGTAATATAAATGAAAGTGAGTGAATTGGGACTTTTGTTTTTGTTTCTTGTTGTTCAATTTTGTTCGTCTTTTCAATGGATTGGCTTTAATAAACCGCTGGCTTAATAAAATACAAATTGTCTTGTTCCGATTTTATATTGTCGACATTTTTCCATACAACTTTAAAAAACATTAAAGCCTTATATTTTTTTGGCTCTATGACAGAGAAATGTAGAAATGGTCACGACGAGCGTGTGATCTCTGTGAACGTGACTAGGAAAACATTGATGATGAATCAGTTACAGTTCAAAACGTGATTGAGTCCATATCAATTAAATATGCAAAATGAAGTAAATATAAAATAGCATAAATTTATGGTGTTGTCACTTTTCAAAATAGCAAAACAATATTTTGACATTTCTTATAAATATATTATATGTTATTTGTCATTAATTCATCAGTGAATTGAGAGTCTAAAACTGATATTTCGAAACTAGCTTAACGACAATCAGTTGATAATAAATTCTAATTGCAAATAATTAGCACTCGGGCAAAAGATGATGCCCCAATTCCATGCGATTATGATCGTATGAGGTGCTAAATGTTATTTCGACATGGCCAAAAAGGGCAAACAGAAGATGACCCATTTTCGTAAGCAGCAGCACCAAAAATGGCAGGCTCGAAATATATGCAGCAACCGGATCAATAAATTAGCAAATGTGTGTGGCTCAGCTCTGTCGATATTGCGAGAGTCGAATGAAAGCGGACTTTAAAGTTGGCTCGCAGCATATAGAGGATGAAGCAGAGGAAGAAGAAGCAGAAGCGTTGCTGCTTTTGGGGAGGGCGTGTATTGATGCCATAATTACCTGAGCCTGAGCTCATCATGGGTGCCCAGCCAATGATGCCAATTGTTTGCACTATGCTCCACTCGGATTCCACTCGGATTCCGCTCGCTCCACTGGCCAAGTCCAAGTACAAGTTTCTCTCCGTAAACTTACACGCTGAAGCAGACGTCGACGTCGACGACGACGCTGACGTTGACTTTGACGTTGAGGTTGACGGATGACGACTTTTTGGGAGGCGTCGGCTTCGGCGTCGCTGCTCAAAAAACAGTTAAGAAGAGGCAGCAGCAAATGAACAAATTCACTTAACAAACAAGTTGACTTTATTTTTCTTTTTTTTTGTTTTGATGTTGTTGTTTGGCCCGTTTGTGGCCGCTATAGTTGTTGTTGTTGCTGTTGTTGTTTTTGTTGTAGTCCCCTAGATTTGTGCATGTGCTCGGTGCCTTTATTTTCGCGTCTTCATTTTTTTGAACTTTTTTGGTTAGCTTCCGCAGTCGGCATCGACTGCGACTGCGTCTTGGCGGGTTTTTTTTTATTTAACTTACTTTTGAAATTGTTTTGTAATGCGCTGCCGCGACGACGACGGTGACGCCCGCTGCGCAGCTGCCAGAAAATGTCGCCCAATATAAAAGGCTAGACGTCTGCAGACTTATGCATCAAATTCATCTCCAGCTCAACAAAAGCAGCAGCAGCCAGCAGCAGCTAAGGATTAAAACGCGTCGCGCAATATTTAAAAAGATCAATTAAAAAAAAACCCAAATCAAAACGAAAATGAAAGTGTTCGCCGTTGTCAGTGTCAGCCTCTTTTTGGCAAGCTGCGTTTGGGCCGCGCCCGGCGTGCAAGATAATAGAATCGAAAGTGATAATACGCTCGAAAGGGCAGCCCGCTATCTGGGCGCCTGTCTCGACAGCGATGATATGTCCACCTGTTTGGCCGTTAAGGGTATTACCGCATTGAATCGCGCTGCAAGGAGCAACAACATTGAGCTGGTCAATGGCGTCACCTTCATGAGGTGTGTTTTAGTGCGAATTTAGTGTGTGTGTGTTTTTGTGAAAGTGTGTAAGCTAGAATTTTTTTTGAAGCAAGCGAATTTTCTGTCTTAAAGTTTCCTCAAATTTGAGGACATGTCAAATTTTAACAGTGTAGGATATTTAATATTTTTGTAAAGAAAAAAGTTTGTGAATACTTGCATATTTTAATATGTGTTTTTATAAATGGAAAAGTTAACAAATTGATATTAATTTATTCGAAAAATATGAATTGTAAAGTGGACAGTCTAAGGGCAAACATATTTACTTGATGGAAATGTTCTTTCCACAAAATGGAAATTATTTTGAAAAATGCAAAATTACTTCTGGCTATCAGGCTAGTTAAAGCTCAATTTTTCCAAGTGTTTAAAAATAAATCACTGAACCATAAATTAAATTAAATTTTGCAAAAAAAAGTTACGTATAATGCTAAAGATATATTTTGTTGTCTTTGCAGAGATCCTGCCAGTCCTATGCAACGCAGTGGCAAGTCCTTGAGCGAGCAGGATATCTACGCCGAGCTGCCACAAGGCGAAGAGCGCAGTGGCCGTCTGGTCGACTTGGCCATCTCAAGTCTTACCGATTTTTTGACCACCCACAATCTGGAATTCAAATTGCCCGCTGAGACCACCCAGCAAGTGGCACGCGCTTTGGATGAAGGTATA
Source organism: Drosophila paracracens (assembly GCA_035044025.1). NCBI lineage: Eukaryota > Metazoa > Arthropoda > Insecta > Diptera > Drosophilidae > Drosophila > Drosophila paracracens. The sequence goes on along the minus strand of JAWNMN010000435.1, from coordinate 2,625,581 downwards.
AACATAAAAATCAACTTCAAGCTGGACAGCCATTGAGTTAACTGCTTAACTTTTGTTTGATTTAGGCCGCGGCAAGATCAAGAAGATGATTGGCCCCATTGCTTTGGCCATTGGCGCCAAGTTGTTCGCAGTGATTCCGTTGGTGCTTGGATTCCTCGCTCTGTTGACCTTCAAGGCTGTGATTGTTTCCAAGATTGCCTTCTTCGTGGCTCTGCTCGTCGGCGGCTCTCGTCTGCTGGGCGGCTTTGGCAACAAGCTTGGCGGCATCGGCTCTCTTGGCGGTGGCTACAACTCCAACACCTGGTCTGCTCCCGCTAGCGCTGGCTGGAGCTCGGCTGCCTCCTCGTCTTATCCCTATGCACGCAGCATTGCTGTTGATGACGCCCAGGAGTTGGCTTATTCTGGCCAACAGCAGCAGCAGCAGCAGCAGCAGGAACAGTAATAAGCAGTTAGCCGCCTTTGGCCTTTTGGCCAATAGCCAAAAATGTGCCGTCTTAAATTGAAAATTTAGTTTGTAGTAATTTATTTGAGAGCGTGCAGCTGACGCGTAATTAACTAATTAATTTATTGTATCACATTAAACAACACGACACACACATCAGCAAAATTAGTCATGAAAATAAAAATCGATTATTTACCGAAAATAGAAGTTTAATGCAGAACTTTTGGTTGCAAACAGTGAAACTGTGGCACGACTTTCCCAAGGTCTAGAGCAAAGTTAACAGGTTTCTGTGTGATGAAATTAAATACATGCATGTGACACTCGACACTTCGACACTTTGTGGCAACATGTTTTGTCTGCCAGGCAATTAAAACTTTTTGCCTTCTGGTTTGCTCCTAGAAGCGTCAAACTCTAATTGATATGTGTACATATATATGCATATATATATACATATATATCTGTATATATATATATATTTTTTGTATTTGGTTTTGGCATATGATTCGGCTCATAATTAACATTTGTGCTATGCCCGTTGGTTGTATGTATGCATATTGCCTGGGCATGCTCATTGTTAAACTTTCTACATAAACGTCACATTAAGCGATCGGTTAAAGATATATATGTTTATATATGCGCGTAGCAGTATGCAGGCATGTGCGACAATTTAGCTTTCTTTCTTTCTGCGCAGATTTGTCAAAAGATTTAGAAGCAATTGAAATAGAAAACGCGACACTTGACTAAAAGAGAATGAAATCGAAAGCGACGTTGAAAGCGGCATGCGACCACGCGTCTTTCACTAACTGGGCCAAAACGCACATTAAGTCAACATCGGCGAGGCATACCAAATATGGCCAAGTACGCCGGCGACTAATAATCGGTTTAATGAAATTCAATGGCATGGCTAATGAGACAACCAGACAACCGACCAAAAGAATCTGGCACATAAGCAAATGGAGTCACGTTCCCTTCGGACTGGCCAAAAGGCGTGGCAACTTTGTTGCATGCCAATTAGGATCGGCTAACGGTGTGATAGCTCTCCCAACTTGTCAGCCAAAAGGAAATTGGGGCATTTACTTATATAAAATATTCATCGAAAAAACAAACAACAGCAACAAAAATAATATTTAAAATATTCGGCGACTTCCCTTTCGTTTGGGACGTGGGACGTACGTGAAAATATGGTCAAGAAATTTTTGTTTTGGGTGCACATCGGCAATTGGTCGTTAAGCCAGCTACTATAGCTACGAGCAGCATACGCATAAAATTTGCATATATTTTTGTTGTTGTTGTTGTTGTTCATATTGCTGTGCAGTGCAGCGTTCGTTTTGTATTTTTGGCCCGCGATTTCTAGCCATCCAAATTGGACGCGTACAAAATCGAAAAGGTATAAAACTCCGTGCCATTGCATTCAATTAATCACAAAGCAATTTCCACTCACAAAACCAACAGCAGTGTGTGCGCTGAACGGTGTGGATACCACAAAGGATTATCATTAAACAAAAATCAACCACCTCCCTCCAAAAAAAAAAAAAGATACACATCCATCAAAATGTGCGCGAAATTTGTTTGTGTTGTGCTCGTGGCGAGCTTTGTGTGCGGCTCTTTGGCCCTGCCGTCGCAGGATAGCAGCGAAAAGGATTTAGTGAATATGCTCAACAGACTGGATAACGAGGATTCTGTTTCCCTATTTGGTGGCCTGCGCATCGATCGCACCGAAACCGGTCGCAGCTTTGGCTCCGCCAAGTCGCTGGAAACATTTGAGGATCGTGCCGAACGTTATCTGGAAACGCATGAGTTGAATCTCTCATTCTCTGGCGATGAGCAGTCTGAGAATGCAGAGAATGTTTACAGCGGACGCGCCATGGAGGGTGAGTAATCATTAAACACAATGCCGGCGTTGGCTTTCACTCGAGTTTGTCTAGCCATGCAACAGTGACAGGCTAATTTGTTGCACAAAATGAGTCGAGTGACGCAGCTTGTTTGCCTGCCTGTCTGTCTGTCAAGGCTTCATATCGCGCATACGCCTAGTCAAGCGAGCAATAGTTGTCCGCCTTGGATTTGTTGCGCTCGTGTTGCATACTTTATGGCGACGACTGAAAATGTAACTTCAGCCATTTTTCATTGCATACTTTTGCGCTGTCCGTATTTTAATATCACATTGATTTTCCACAGAATCGCGCAGCAAGCGAATGAGGAAAATGCTGGTCCCACTGCTGTTGCTTTTGAAACTGAAGAAGGCTATTGTCGTCAAGGTCATGTTCACCATCATCAAGTTCATCTCACTGAAGGCGCTGGCCATCTCCTTCCTTGCCCTCATTCTGGCTGGTAAGTCGCTTATTTCGAAATGGATTGAATTGCGTATTAAGGTTTCAACTCTCGTCTCTCAGGTGCCACCTTCTTCAAGGATCTGTTGGCCAAGAAGAAGGATCACATCACCACTGCCTACATCACTGGCAGCCCATTGAACGCCGAGATTGTGCACTCCGATTGGAACCGCAATGGTCAAGCTAGCGCTGCCGATTTGGCCTATAACCATTACGGTCTGGCTCAGCCCTTCTAAGTTGGCCAACAAGAAACACAGTTAGCTATCTCTCAAGTCAGCCCTCATCCTCTGCTATCCTATCCTATCCTCTTTCCTATCTTCATATCTTCTGCACTTTCCTCACCACTTTCACCACCTTAAGAGACTTAACCCTTTCCCATGGCTAAATTCGTTGTAGCGTTGTAGTCAATAATTATTTAGTTGTACTTAGTTAGTTAGCTGCGACATACCAAAAACCAAAAAAAAACAAACAAAAAATCTATTAAAAGAAAACATAACGATGACAACCGATAAATACCAAACACGACTTCGCCAGCTCAAGGACAATGCACACGGAACACATTTATACTCATGCTTGCGCCATATTAATTGCACAATCAAAAAACATGCTCTCCCAGCAGACATGCAGCTCAGGTTAATTAAAAGAAAATATAAGCAAAAGCAAGACAAAAATCAAAAGAAAACGATATTTAAGCAATCGAAATACTTATGTCTGCTAAATGACTTTACTTACTAAGTATTTATTTCAATAATTTATAGCAATTGAATAAAAAGAATTCATGAAATGCAAATTAAAAGTGTGTATTTTGTTTACGACGAAAGAAAGAGATTTCCTTCATCATATTATTTCTTTCTTCATACCTATTGCTGCTCCCATTCAGTTCTTTTCATTGATGTTACATATTACTATTTGCACTCAGTATAATGACAATGACTCAACAACTTTAGCAAGTCATCAGCATTAAACAGTAGCAAGTTAGTTAGTTGCTCCAATTAGGCTAAGCAAGTCATCGTCGGCTTCTAGTTGTGAATTAATTGACAGATGTCCGCCGGGGCACGCGACTTTTATCTGCCCCATAATTAAGCGAGTATTTGTGAATTTTCTTTTTAACTTGAGAAAACTCCGTACCGTAGGGGGGTCTAATGGTGACAAAAATGATATACACGTTGCGCTACGCTGAGCGCTGGGCCGCAGCGAGGAGCCGCAGAGGAAAGCGAAAGTGCCGGCTATTGGCCAAGTTGGGTTTTGGCTTTGGACTCAGTTGAACGGCTCTGGGAAGAATTTCGACCACAAATCGTGGGGTAATTAGAAAAAGTTCAAGACAGCAACGGTCGAAAACTAAAGGCGGCAATGACTTTGGCTGGCAGTGCTGTAGTGCGTAGTGAAAGGGAAATGGGTATAAAAGGTAAAACCATAAAAATGAGCTGATGCAGTCGCACCCAAGCTACCCAAATCAATAGACGTACTTAAGCAACCAAATACAGCATGTTGTTGACCAAAACTTTGGAGTACCTGTTTTATCTCGCCTGCATATGTTTCTTCTGCAAATATATTGAGGCAGCCAGCTTACAACCGACGGAAGCAACATCTATGCCAATGGAGTCACCACAAAAGAGTCCAGCTGCCACTTTGAATGAGTGTGAAAGCTCATCGTTTAGCTGGATGTGCCTGAAGATCGAGTTTGTTAAGATAATGGAACGCTTAGCCGAACAGCAGGAGTTCAATGTGCTGCCAGGCGTGACTGTCGTCAAGGATGAAAATGCAAAGGAAATGAAGACTTCTGATTTGATGGCCGGTAAGTTTAGCTAACAGTATTTAACTAAAGACCAGCTCCAAAGAACACGACCCACAAAACAAAAAACTAATAAATTAAAAAGTACATTTTTGGTTAGCGAAACTAACAAAAGGTAACCAATTATAATTTAAAAGTAGCTAATTTAAACACTTTCCAATTAAATCATCAGCAGAGCAGCTTTGCGAATACCTTTCTTTTTCATTTACAAATTCATTGTAGAAGGGATTAGTTTTTTGGTAACCATAACAAATTAATTTTAAAAAAATGCAGAGTGCCTAAACTACTTTTTAATTGATAATTAAAAAATGATTTATATTTTGTAATTTGAATTTAACAGAGGTAGCACGCAGCTATCCCAGTGATCCAAATACGCGTCTTAATGGCTACATTCTGGCCAAGCTGGAGAATATATTGAGGACACGCGTGCTGCGCTTTCGGCTGCTGGACGAGACGAGCCTGGAGGAGGGGCGCAAGCACAAGTTTGGCAAGAAGGGTGGCATGGAGGCACTCGTTGCAGTGGGAGTCATGATGAAGGGCATGTTGATGGCGCTGGGCATGGGTGCCATTGCATTGATGGCCGGCAAGGCGCTAATGACGGCGCTGATGGCTTTAACTCTGAGCGGTGTGATTGGTCTAAAAAGTTTGGCCGGTGGCGGCGGCAAGTCGACGACTTATGAGATTGTCGCCAAACCCGTTTACACATCCAGTCACTCGCATTCCGTTAGCCATGAGGATGGACATGGACACAGCCCACACTATGCAGCTGGCGGCGCTGGTGGAAGTGGCAGCGGTTACGGTTACGGCGGCTATGCACGTTCCCTCAACTTGCAACAGCCCAACCAGTTGCAAATGTTGTAACAATTATATTTATGATATTTATTTATATTATTTATTAGCTTGCATACAGTACTAAACTATTATAAAAAGAAAAACAACAAAACAATTAGACATTTATTTAAAATGCATTGAAAAGAAATCGCCATCAAGCTCTGCTTGCTGACTAAGCTCCTGGTCTGTGCTGTCTGCCAAACTAGTTGCAATCTTTGCTAGCTTTGCAGCTAGTTCAACAAATTCCGGCATTTGATTCAAGATCGTCTGCAGATTATAGTATTAGTATTTCATTTACTTAACGTTTATTATTTTTATTATTATTTAACTTATTTCAGATCAAAACACTATTCATTCATCTACTTTTCTAAGTAATTTGAAAAAGTCATTTACTGCAATATATTTTGGAAATTCAATTAGCAACTGAAAGGCGGTCAATAGACTACAGAAGTTAAATTTGCACCTGTTAACTGTAAATTAGCGAATAAAATTTCGCTTTCAGCCTAGTTTAACAATCGCCAAGATTTTGTCATATAAGGCCAAGAAGAAAGAACAGAAGATCAGTTTCCTCATGGGCAAGTACAATGAAGACTCAATTCAGTGGTTAGAAAAAAATATCAAAAAGTTTGTTTTATCCATTAATCTTTCCCTTATCTACAGTGATATTTGTGTTGTGCTGCTCAGCATGGACTTCTACAGGAAGGACAATCGAGCAAACAATGGCCTTAATGTCAACAGAGTCACCATTAACGGCGGAGGAGCAAGCGGTGCAGCTAAAACCCCTGGCAGATGATATTGAAATAGATCCCGTCAAATCGCAAAAGAAACATCAGGCACCACATTATAATTATACACAGAAGCTAGCTGATCCCACGTCATATAATCCGGCACCAGCTCCAATGCCATATGGTCAAAATGCACACTCTCCATGTCCACATGCACACCCACAACTCATTTTCATTCCAATTCCTATTTATTTACGTTATTCACCCTTGCCCGCCCAAAACCCAAATGCGTTCCACGACGAAAAAAGTCCCCCCAGAGTCGTAGAGGACGCAAATTCTGATCACTCTGTTGAAGTAGTTAATGTCCGGGATTTGCAGGAAATGGCCGAACTCCGGACAGAGGATTCGAAAGGGACCTGCACCACCGAACCACTAAATAAATTCTCCATCAAGAAATGGTTAAAAAAGAAAAAGAAAAAGAGAACAGAGAATAATAAAACCAACAGCGTAGACACCCTCACCAACATCGCGTCCACCGCCGCCACCACCGCTACAATCGCCTCCGCCGTCGCCAACGCCGCCTCCGCCGCCGCCGCGATCATCGCCGACCCCACCTCCAGTACCTCCACCGCCGCCGCCCCCACCACCACCACCTCCACCACCACCACAACCTCCGCCCACACCACCACCACCATCAACAACGCCCCCACCACCACCACCTCCACCACCACCTCCACCACATCCGCCCCCAACACCACCACCTTTGCCCCCACATCCAGCACCTCCGCCCCCACCACCACAACTTCCTCCCCCACCACCACAACCTCCGACCCCACCTCCACCACCACCACCACAACCTCCGCCCCCACCACCACCACCATCACCAACGCCCCCACCACTACCACTTCCACCACCACCTCCACCACATCCGCCCCCAACACCACCACCACCACAACCTCCTCCCCCACCACCACAACCTCCGACCCCACGTCCACCACCACCACCAACGCCCCCACCACCACCACCTCCACGACCACCTTCATCACTTCCGCCCCCAACACCACCACCTCTGCCAAAACCTCCGCCCCCACCACCACAACCTCCGCCCCCACCTCCCCCGACGAGGGCCAAGCAGCAACTCTCCGCTGATTCTTCAATATTTAATACTAAATAGCAATAGAACACGGACTCGGTTAGATATGATGATCAAGAAAGTATATCCTGTATATAATATCTTAAGCTTCGGCATCAATGCGATACATTTTAAATTTATTGATTATAAATTAACTTATAAATTACTATTTTATCCATACAATATAAGAATTTAAGTTAATAAATAAATAAATAGATGAAATTTGTTGCCAAGTATGTCTTCAGCAGATGACAAGCGGATGATATGGAATCAACAATTACAGCTTATTAAGAAAATAAGACTTTTGCTGTTATCCTATATATAATTATATCATTCCCAAAAATCCACAGCATCGTATAGCAAAAGAAAAAAGTAAATTTATATATTTCCAATAAAATGAATGTAATCAAAAAATGTGTAGCATACTTTTCGGCGTTTACATAATGCTCTCTCTCTCTCTCTCTCTACAACAGCACCCAGTCGTTGGGCGCATCTTGAGCTTGGAAGCTCATTGTCTGCGGCTGGCGCCCCATTTCATTTCAGTTGTAACCCAACAGTTGCCGACAGCTGTCGCGTTGTGCATGTGAAACAACAACCAAAAGCAAACAAATAAACCCAAAAAACCCACGCCAAAGAAACTGTAAAAGTGAAAGACAACGTTCGTCACCTGTAATTTGACAAGATTAATTCTTAATATGAATTTCGTGAAATTTTTGTTGCTCTGTGCTAGACAGACAAGCGAAAGTAACTATTAAAACAACTGCTGCAACAACAACAACAACAACAGCTGCTGCTAATTAGACGTCACGCAACAAACAACAAAAAGTGCGAGCAACAGAAATGCGTTAATTGATAACAGTGCGCAAGTGTGCGTGTGTGTGTATATTTACCTGTAATTGTCTATCAAAGTTCATTAATACCTGTTGGTAAAAGTCAGGCAGTAGCGGATGACTGTTAATTCAAAATTGATGACCCAGTTTCGAGTGCAATCTGCATAAATGGCAAAATAAAATAAAAATAGAAAAGGAAACAGCTGGCTACCAGCTGCTAGCAAGGCAAATTCCAGGCAGCAGCCACTAACTCAGGTCTTTCGGCCGATCACACAAAATAAAACCGGTTTGTATTTTTTTTTTAGTTTGTCGTTGCATTTCCCCTGCACAAAATGACGAGCGTGTGTGCGCATTTAAAAGTGAAATTTTTCGTAGTGTGGCCCCAAACGTAGCATGTGGCATGTGGGAAGACACTGTGGTTAGGCACTAAGTAAAGTTCTGGATGTCAGAATTTCAGTTAGTGTCTGAATTATCAGCGCATGCCAGATGAGCATCAAAGTACGCTCTAATACCCAACGGAAAGAACAGCAACAACAACAAAACAAACACATCATGAAAACCACATAATTTCGAGGCGTGCACGTTATTCAAGCAATTAGCCCGGCCTAAAGCTGCTTGCATGCCATTCTGTATTTTGTTATTAAACACTAATAGTTATTTACGTACATTGCTTGTTCCCTCCAGCAACGACAGATGCTACTTCATTTCATTTTTGGTTTTTCATGTTACACGTTGGCGTTCAAATCATTTGCATAACACGAAAAACAGCCTAAACTGAGTTTGCTGTTAACAGCCGAATTATTTTATTTATAAAAAAAAATATGCATTTTAAGGGGTAACAAATGTTATATGCAAATTGTGGGTTATGCGCTTGTTATTTGAAATATATCAAAATGTACACAAAAATGCACACCAAAATGCAAAAAAAAAAGAACTCTGCGTCGTGTTAAGTTATGCAAATTGTTTTATTTCTAAATGTTTGACCTAGTTTTAAATAGCACTCATAATCGCATATTTAATTAAATCCAAACAAGTTTTCTATGTGTGTTTGCTGGGACTCAAATTTCTAGTAGACAGTTAGAATTGCCAGATTTCCATATAAGCTTGTTTGGACTCAAATTTCTAGTAGATGGTTAGAACAGCCAAACTCTTAACATATTTGGTTCAAATATTTTGTATAAGCCACGATTAAGGTCTTGCTTGATAAATAAATTATTGAGTTTAGAAGATGCAACAGAACAATAAATATGTTAAATATTTTTATCTGTATTAAAACAGCTTCTAGTCAATTCTTTTTTTTCCCAAAACATGCAACAAATTTTAGACACATTTTTCATTTAAATACATTAAATAATCTAAAAAAAAATATGGAAGAAAAATATGTGTATAAAACATAAATAACAAATTAGTAATTTTATGGGTATGTATTTAATGAGATCTTCAATTGCTCTTTAAGAGCACAAGTTTGATAATGTTTCATGAATAAACTCGTAAATACTTTTTACGGCTTAAAATTACTTCTTACGGAAACAGTACATATTATTATCCATTTAAGAGTTGTGGCGTCTAAAACAAGTCTTTAACAATATAAATCACAGCCACATTAATCGTAAAACTTAATGAGATACAAAATGATTCTTTTACACTTTAACGACATAGATGAAAATCAGAAATATTGTTTGGATACACGTATAGGCTTTATGCTCTCTTAATTAACTCTTTAGCAAAGTTATGTTTAAATAACCTCACGCAATGCTATCACAACAACAACAACAATAACAACAACAACACAAACAACAGTCGATTAGCCATTGGGAATGTGCGAATTGTGTCGCCTTTAGGTTTTTATGGTCGGTTTATCAACACGTTTCTGCCGTTTGGCTTCACTTATCCAAAACCAAAACCAAAATAGATTGAAAGCATTCGTAAGAGCAAATAACAAACTCAAACGAATAAAACATTAAATGCGTTGCACTCGCCTGCACATCAAATGTGCTCGTAAAAAAATTAAGCCAATCTATTTGTGGCTTAATAAGCCATTAGTAAGCCGGGTTGGTTAACCGCAACGAAAGTGAATTTGCTTTTGCTTACTGCTAGATTTCTCTTAAAATACCAACAAACACAACAAACAAAAAAAAAAAACTTAGACACAGTTTTACAAATATTTGCACGCTAGACGCGCGATCGGTTTACAAATTGACCGCACTGCCAGACAGAAAGACACACAGAAAGATACACGAACTACAAGATACACACGCATACGCATAAAGTGAAATTATATATTTATTGCAGAGATATAAAGCTAAAACTGAAAGTTTGGCGAGTGATTAAAAATGCCTAATTCCCCATTTGATACAATTGAATACCAGATAAAAGCATATAAAAATTTTAAAGATTTTTATGTAATTCGCAGTTAAATAAAAATAACATTCGACAGACAGACAGACAGTTGGATTCTGTTGCTGTATCTGTAGTATCTGCAACACCAGCAGCAGCAGCAGCAGCACTTGCTTTTTGTTTTTATTTGTTTTGTAGTTGTCACATAAAAATGCAATAAAAATCTCTCGCTGACTGGCAGCTTACAACAGCGAAAGCTTGTTACCAAATTAAGTCTGTCAGCACTTTGACCATTTTCCAGCCAAGTGCCATTCCAAAAATATTTCATTAGATCATTATGCCAGCGTAATCAGTTTGTCAAGTGAAAGCCGAATAAAATAAGGTACAATCTAGTTGTAATACATAACATCTTATATAAGACTAGCGAAAAATCACTCAATTGTTCTAGTTTTGTAATTTACTGTGCTCTCATCTGGTACGCTCAACTCTGACCGCTCTGGTGGGTCAGCAACCGTTAGACAACTGCCGACTTCTGTTTGAACCCAAACATAGCTAACTAGAAGTATGGGAAACTATCTTCAACAAGCTGAAGCTTGGATACCCTTCTAAATATATTAAATTAAGTTCGACTGATTAAACTGACTCATAATATATAATGATATTTTGCTAAGATGTCTCAGATTTACTATGTAAGCTAAATGATATAATAGTCCGATTCGAACGACTACTCCACAGTATTTTCGTGCTACTCAGAGCCTTATTCCTCTGGGTTCTAATAGATTTAATAGTATCTTGAGTTCACATAGCTGTGTAGATAAATAAACAGAAGACAATAAAGTTAAGAATATGTTTTCGTCAGTGCTCTATGACAATATTACAAGACCCTCTACAAGGGTATAAAATGACAAAAAAAAAACAAATAACTTATACTTAGTGGTAGTTAAGTGTTCTGTGTTAGCCGAAAACTTGTTCAGTTGGCCCATTACTTTGATGACATTTTTTTTGGTTGAAATGCTTTATGACCGTTGCGTGTTTGATTGCATAAGTCGCAGTTATAGTTTAAAAAGAATGTGTGCTTTTTATATCAAAAAGCATAAACGCAATGTCAGCATATGCATATACTGGAAGCATATGTCGTTATTAATAACGTTCCTCATACGCCTCGTGGTCGCCACTCAACAAACTGCGCACCCATTAAAATTATTAAATAACGTTGCCACCAGCTGCGTTTACGTAATTTAAGTAATTGATTTTTTCCATAGCCAAGCCGATTAAGCGACGAACAAGCATTTTATATTTGTTTGCTGGACGTTAAATATGCAAAAGGGATTTAAGTGACTCCTAATTAGGCCAAATTGGCTTAATTCAATAGAGTTACATGGTATTAAGCAGAGAGAGATACAGAGAGAGAGAGAGAGAGAGGCAATCAATAATCTTAATGTGGGCCTTATTCTGATGAAAAAAAGTGTCGGCCAAATTGGCTTAATACAATAGACTAACATGGTATTAAGCAGAAAGAGATGGAGAGATATAGAGAGAGAGAGATTCAATCAATAAACTTAATTTGGGCCTTGCTCTGAAGAATTCAAATATTACTTCAACTGCCCAAATTGACGGAATTCAATAGAAATAAAAATTAGCAAAAATCTACATTAATTTTCTTTAATCACAAAACATTTCATAAGTAAAAAAAATTAACATTTTGTAACAAATACTAAATAAAAAAAACTTAAAACATTGTGAAATTTGGGCATGTTCATTCATAAATTTGTAACTAACTTTATTGTTTTAACTTTATTAAAATTTTTTGTAAGCAAAACTTTAAGCTCCACTGTTTGCGTTTTTTAAAAAGTGTTAAATAATTAAATTAATGAATCTATTACATCTATAAATTGAATAACAACTTTATTATTAAAAAGAGGAGCAGCACCTTTTCATTTTATCTTATCATTTAAATCAATTTCATCTATTACAACTATTGAAAACCCGTTTGGCATTGTAAAATACTTTTGATCACATCAAAGCAACTGTGGCCCAGTGGCCTATTGTGTGCTTATATGTGCATACATAGATGGATGTAACTTCAATAAAATAATCTTTCGAATCTTTTTGGCTTTGCAGGTAAAAACTTGTTTGAGAAACATTCGTTTAAAGGCCGTGAAAAAGCGGTGAGCGCGAATTTAGCGGTAAAGCTGCACTTGCAGCAATGACGGCAAACTGGAAAACGTAAACAAAGCTGAAACATTTTTAAGGCAACAGCAACAACAACAACAACACAACGAGACTAACGACTACAGTTAACGCGGCGGAAGAATACCAACAAAGTAATTCCGCATGCCAAAAGAAGAAGCAGCAACAACAGCGGCAGACGTGGTGAATGCATTGCAAACACAAAAACAAAAACTTAACGAAGCAAGCAACTGAACGAACGTCGACAGCATTGGCCTCGCCATGAACTTGACTAGCAGGCACTTCGAGCGTCTCAGTCAGTTGTCCGTCGGACGCGCACGCATGCGCACGTCACCAAAATATTTGAGCGTCTTTCAGCTAAAGATTTCTAACCGTTAAAGCCGTAGGCGTGTCTGTCGCGCGCGTTTAAATGAAGTAATTGTAAACTGAGCAACGCTTTGTTTGAGTTTCGTTTATTTAAGTTTGGCTTGGCTTGGCTAACGCAAATAGAAAATGTGCTAAATGCAGCACAGCAGCAGCAGCGAAACTGGCCAAAACACACAGCCACAAACCAAATAAAAAAGAAAGCACAGCACGCATTGGCCAAAAGAATTTGTGAAAATCAATATTACAACAAATTACTTTGAAAAAAAAAACAGTATAACAAAAAGAAAAGTAACAAATAAAAGCTGAAATTGTGTTTGCGTGTTAATCGGGTTTTGTGCGCCGAATTGATTTCGCCCACAAAACCGATAACTGTTGATTATTTGTTGTTGCTGGCTAACAATCCCTTTTCACGGTATTAGCCCAGTTTAATTTGGCAGCCAGTGAAGCGTAACCAAATAATATAAATAGTTAAAGACAGTTCAATTACCCTTAAGGTGTAAATTGTGGAAAATGAACAAATTTGCAGCTGGCAGTTGCAGTAACTGGACGCCGCAAAGCCGTAATTGGCGAACAAGTGAGAGCCGACACAGCACATCCTCAACAAGTCGAAATAGAAATCGCTGTCACATGAACATGGCGAATAAGTCGATCAACTGGCTGCTGCTGCTGCTGCTGGCCACGCTCCTCAGCCCAAGCCTGTTCACCAATGTGGTCAACGCGGATGAAGGCGCCGTCAGCACAACACCTTTAACACCTGATATTAGTATGCAAATTGCAGAGACTACAACAACAACAAATCCACCGGAAGGGGAGGAAACGCAAGAAGATTGGCAGCCACTTGTTAATGCTACAGGGGCACCACCCCCGCCTACGTCTCTGCCTGCCAATCCATCTCCTTCGCCCGTCAGGACAAAGATGAGCGGCAGCGATTCGATTCTCATGCGCTTGGCACGCCGCTTCCCCAGCGGCAACGAGCTCTGGGATGGCATCATACGCGACTGCTACAAGAGGCCAGACATGTCCTGTTTCCAGAAAAACGTCTACGGCTATTTGGATACAGCTCTGAGTACACAGGATGTGAATATAACTCAGCGTTTGAAATTCTACAAAAATCAGGTGGAATACGAACCGGAGCAACAGGAAACGCCAAATGAAGCACGTTCCGGTAAGTCATTCAACAAACTGTTTACAGTCAAAAAAAATAATATGCTTTTAAATTTTGAAGAAGTAAATTATGTTTTTCATTTATAAAATAACAAGCCGCCTAAAGGCTTATTTTCTAAATATAAATAAATATATTTTGATAAAGAAAAAATTGTTGCATATTAAAACGTAATTTTTGACCAATTATTTCTAAATTAAAGTCTGTATAAGTCTATCTGCTTCATGGCAGCTTGTGACTTGAGCTGAAAAACTTCAACTTTAATTCTTAATTTACCCAAATGATCTATTAAAGCAAACGCATGTGGAGCTCTTACGTAAGCAGCCCTTGGCTAATTTCGCTTTCGTTTGGTTGGTTTTGGTTTCGAGTTTGGGTCTATTGGTGGATCTTTTTGTTAGCGGTTTTCACATCTCGTTCGGCATTCGATTCTTTGCATTCGTTTTGTTTACCATTTTGCTTGGCACGTTCACAGTCACAACTTTCACTTGCCGCCGCTCTTTGATTCAATTTTACGATTTTTTGCTGAAAAAGAAAATAAGAAATATAAATAAAAATAAAACGAATGCATTCATTGTGAGTCACGGCGCTGAGCAGCTGATTTCTTTCGCTAATGCAATATCAACAAATAATTGAAATTCATTGAGCCAAATGTTATGCAAGACCACTTTTATTACCATAGAACTGAGGCAAATAGATAAACGAGACCAATACTCATAATTAAATAATCATCAACTAAAGATTATTATTTTTAAATATATACAGCTCTTTGGCCAGAGCTTAAAATTCTACGATATAGAAAAGGTTTCCGTAAAATAAATATTATTTCGCATTTTGTTTGTTAAATCTTTTAATTGTTATTCTTCACCTTAAAGTTAAATCCTAATATAATTTTCCAATATTAAAATCGAAAATAATTGTCAAGTTACCAAATTATGCGGTATTAAAAATATATGCTTAATCAAAAATACTGATAACACAAGATAAAAAATAAATTAAATATGCAGCTGTTCTGCAAGAGGTTAAGCACTAATAATTTGAAAATATTTTTCAAAAATAATTAATAAATTGAAATTTGAGTAACATAATATCATTTCGATTTCATTTAATGGTTTCCCCTTCATGAAGCAGCTTGATCTTTGGACAACTTTCTGTAACACACAACTGTCATCCATATTTTCCACATCATAAACGCTGATTTTCATCTCTTACCCGCAGCCAGTCCGGAAAGTCCCATCGAGGAAGTCTCGAACGCGTTATATGGCAAAACAATTAAGTTTGCAATGACACACGATGTGGAACTTGATCTGCCAGAGCTCGTTTTCAACGGTGCCACATTTCGGATCTCGCCCCGGTCCATCGAAGGCAATGGGGTCATTGCCAAACTGGAGCTGATTCCCAAGCAGCTGGTCGAGGCTCGACTGGCCGGCACCATGATCAAGAAGAAGATTCGTAAGTAAAGGCGAAAACATACATACATATGTATATGCAGAAAGTGCGCTTTCAGTTTCTGGTCAACTACAATCCAATAATCCAAATGCAACTTTCGTTTCCATAGACAAATTTCTACGTAACAAATTGCTGCTGTCATTCATTGCACTGGTGCTCATTATTAAGATCATCAAAATCAAGTTATTCTGGTTTCTACCCATTGTGATTGGTGTTGGGGCGGCCAAAAAGTTACTGTTGAAATTCCTGCTCTTCCTGTTCCCAGCCTTGTCGCATTTGTTCAAGCTGTGCTCGTATTATCAGCAATCGTATCATGGCACCAAATATCACCACCATCACCATCTGATCAACCATCATCATACGGTAGGTACTCAAAAAAAAAGAGAAGAAAGAAAATATAATTTATATTCGGTCTTTATCCCTTCCCTTAAGCATTTCCGATTTGTATTCAACTTTCCGCTCACGTTTTTATTTTTTTTGTTTGTGTTTCTGTTATTAAACCGTCAGCACGATGAATTTGATTAAATTCCTTAAAAAAAAAAAAAGTTTCAATTACTTTTCCTCTTTCATTTTTATTATTTATGCCAGACACGCTTATTATTAGAGTATATGTATGTCCTACCCACCCAATTGTTGAAAAGGTAATTAAAAACTTGAAGACATATGTGAAAGCGGTATGTCAGCTAATTGTCTTATGCGTCAGGAACTCCAAGCACGTGCTTCATTGTCAACTTACAGATGACAATCTCCACATTCATAGGCACACTCACAAACAAATACACACACACACACACACAACAACAAATGCCGCACATATAGGAAAATTGCTTAACATTTCATCAAGTGAAAATGAAATCGTGTTCCTTGAATTAAATGGTGCCTGTTGCTAACATGGCTTAGCAGGAGCCCACTCACGAACAGACACTCGAACATTTGCCCACAAAATCTCATTTATACTTATGAAATATGTTCATCATATGAATACGGAATTTGTCGCGCTGACGATGACAATAGGCCTAGATAATTAAGGATCTTGGCACAACATTTTTTCCCTTGAGCTGTCGAAGCCAATTGGATGCACGTCTTATTATTTTTTCATTTTCATGTTTGGATTTCATTTAAGCCGGCAAATTGATATAGACTACGTAAATTATTAAATTCCGAGATGCGCCTTTAAATTTTGATTAGTCAAGGCTGTCAATAGGCGCCATGATTCTGAGCAAATATATAAGTTATAATTATTAGTTATTAAACTGATTTTAAATAACTTCAATCTTAACATCTAATTATTTAATCATTTCGAGTCGAAGGCTTAGCCTAGTGCTCGTTAAGGAGACATTGTGTTTAGTGCTTAATAATTATTCAGAATTAATAAATACTTATTAAACTGTTGGCACAGAATATTCGAGCTCTCAGCTTTAATGTACACAAGTTATCAGCAAATGATTTAAGTTTCATAAACTGGCACTTGTGGCGCAATAACAAATTAAATTATGACGCATTCAAATTTCACACACAACAGTCGACATATAACTTTGCTCAGAAAGTTTGCTAGGCGTAATCTGAATACGCTGTCATCTGTTAGTGATGTCACAAAAATAGCACCATTTTTCTTGCTCTTATCTGTCAAGAGCTGAAAGCTGAAATTTGTGTCCTTTAGCTGACAGTATGAAGCCCACGTGTGAAGCTGCTACGAATCCCAAATATACGAGACAAATTCAGATACAAAACGAGCAGTAAATGTGGAAAACAGACGTTAGCAAAACACAAATAGAGTAGATGCTCGACTAACTTATATCCTGTATTCAGGTGAATGAGATACAAATAAAAATACACTTGCAAATATTTAAAATACATATTTCAACTTAAATAATTATTTAAATATTTTTTTTAATGAAACAAGTTTTATTCAAATTAGAAAGGTATGTTCGGGTTCATTTGCGAGGGTTAATATTATTCTAATAATGATCCAGCTTAGCAGTCCAACTTTATCGGTTCAAATGAATACGGGTTGTATTTTTATGTAAGTCTTACATAAGCACATAAGTTTGTGTTCAGCATACCTCTGTGAGAGCAGTGCCTTGAACTGAGTTTACATAAACAAAAACTGAACTGTACTGTGCTGTCTGGCAATGACGGCTGTTTTGGCCACATTACATAGCTCTGCAACAGAGCCCACATTTATTATTTACGACAATTCGAAAGTCATTGAACTAAATCAAACCCAAGCACTCTTCGATCCAAAGTAATGCCCATCAATTGCGAGCTATAAATAGCAATAAGAGCACAAAGGGCAATCGAATTGCTAAAATCCCCGATACAAAAGTTGGGTAACATAAATGTTGCTCGTGTCTTATTTAAGAACTTACTTTAATATTAATTTCCTCTCTCTCTGTCTGTTTTACTCTTTCCTAGGTGGTTCCCCCTTGGCATAGTGGTGAGCAGCATCAGGCGGGACCGGAACTCATCTACACACAACCACCCAAGGGACATCCGTCGGCCTTTCTGCATGGCGCACCTGTGCATGAGAGCTATGGTCCTAGGCCAGGACATGAGCACTTTGAGGGTGCCTGGGAGAACAGCGGTCCCGGTCTGGGCTCTGAGTAAGTTGCAACTATAAGCCAAGCAAAATATTTGAACTGCTAACCGGAAGAAAGCTGCCAAAGATGTGTCCAAATTTACTATCAGCAACTTTTACTTGTCTTTATGAGCATCTAATATAATCAATCTTTTAGTCAGCTAAGCCAATCGAGTGGCACACAAGTTTTGAGCAGCAACTTTTCGCTTACTTTCCTCAACTTGCGGATCGAATTTGCCAATAACCCCGTCATATCGTTGAACTTTTGTTTTATACAGTTTGTGGAAATATTTTATATTCATATTTTCATGCATTTTTCATACTTTGGCAGCAGTCGTTATTTTAGGTAAAATAAAAGCAATTTTTTTATGTAATTATATATTATTAAGTGTGCTTTTTGTGCATAACTCATGCAATGTCTGTCTCTAAATAAACACTCACTCACATACACCACACACATACACCAAACACATCACATTGCCACACATTTAAATGTCATCTTCATCACATATAGATATATAAGCGATATAAATCGTGCTGCACAAATTGGGGAAAATGCGAATTACTTTAAGCCGCACTCAGCAAACGATGTAAGTGAGCTGCATGGTTGGGGCTTGGGCACAACACAGCCGCACAACAAACAGCATCAGCCATCTGCACATCAGCAACAGCAGCAGCAACAACAGCAGCAGCAGCAGCAACGTTGGCAACAAAATCAACAGCAAAGGCCGCCCACGCAACAACAGCAGCAGCAGCAACAACAAAATGGTTTTCACAAAACGCATGCCTCTAGTCACAGTTTAAACAAACAAAGGTACAAACTGCCCAAGCTACGCACACACACGCACACACTCATACACACACACACACCCAATGCCACCTGACTAAACACCTTTATTGCCGTTATGTACTCACCAATACTAACCAAAGTGCAAATTCCAAATTGTTTTAGTTCGTTCAAAATCGAAAGCTTGCACTCGGAGTAAATATGGAAAGTTTTAAAGTCGAAAATCTGAAACCGAACCAAATTCCAAAATTCTCATTTCAAGATCATTTTCTGTATTTTTTTCCACATATAAATATGTTTTGGGATAAGTCTATATTGATTGTGCAAAATCAAGAACTTGATTACTTGCAGTAAATCATCTTGTTCTTATTTTATTGAGATGTCATCCTAAATAATTTAGTCAGCTTAAGTCAAGAATTTTGGCTATCACTTAAGCAAAAAGAGAATGTTGCACTTAGTTCAAGTAGAATAATACTTTTATTAAGTATGTGATTTAACATTATTTGCTCTCATTTATTTGTGTTCCAATGATTTATTAATTTGTAATAATTTTTAGCACAGAAACGGTAAAAAAAAATTCCTTACTGATTGTGCATGAATTTAGAACTAAATTTTTCTTTGAGTGCACAGCCAAACAAACAAATATTAGTGGAACAATCCTAAGGGATTTGCGTGGTCATCAAACACAACACAAATTTTCATGCGCATTATCGAATTGAATGACAATTTTGCAGCTCAAGGCCAGCTTTTGGGCAGCACAGTCCTGTCTATGTGGCAGCACCGGGTTATGGACAGGGACAGGGACAAGGACCTGGGCCAGGACAGGGCCTAACAGCCGCAGCTCAGATTGCGGCACAATACGAACCAGCGCGCAACAATCAGCAACAACAGCAAATTCAACAGCAACAACAACAACAACAATTGGAGCAACAACTTTCGGTGCGTATATAAAACCACATGTGGCCAACTCTCTTGATTATTTTTGTGATTGCTAACAGCATTCAAATGTAATTACTGATTAAACAGATAGTCTATGGTCTGGTCTGATTATAAATGTATTCAAATTTTGATTGGTCTGATTATTAAAGTAAAGTAAACCAATTTTGTACATCCGATTTTAAAGCAAATAACAAATATGCAACAAACAAAACTAAACCGGAATTCAACTTTCCACTACTCATATATACATAGCAAAGAGGTAGAGAAGCCATTAAGATAGATTTTGAATTGTAAAGCTATCTGATTCTAAAAAAAAATAGTGAAAAAACTATAAAATTGTGATTGCTTGGCTTTAAGTTTATATGAATTTATCACACTACAAAATCTAGCAGAAAGAAATAAACTTTTTCCCTTGATAAAATCTTTTCAACAAAAATTGTATTTGCACATTTAGTTGTTTAAACATTTATAATCTGAAATTACCATAAATTTCATTACTATATGCCAATTTGCGAGGAAATTAACATCCTTAGTTAATCAAGCAGAATTAAGGGTTATTGAAAGATTTCCCGTCAAAGGGGAGGAATTGGAGGCAAAAAAAAATATCCAATTAGGCAGCAATTTCACTTGCAGTCAAGTATAACAACGTCTAGACGGTCGCCTGGTCTTCAACTTTTTATTGACACTTTTTCC
Organism: Drosophila paracracens; assembly: GCA_035044025.1. Classification (NCBI taxonomy): domain Eukaryota; kingdom Metazoa; phylum Arthropoda; class Insecta; order Diptera; family Drosophilidae; genus Drosophila; species Drosophila paracracens. Next base: position 2,605,004 of record JAWNMN010000435.1, on the reverse strand, counting down.
AAGAGTGCAAACAGCTTTTCCTCCGAACTCGCAATTCTTTGACATAAAGTCTGTCCCGCGTCCGCCCAACTCTCCATTTGTCCCCCTGATTAGTGTCGCCATGCAAATTTGCAATGTCATGCGATAGTAAAGTGCTGTGCACATAGTATTTATTTTCCCAACTGCACTGGGTCAGCTGGCAGTTTTCACTTTCAAGAGTGCTCAAGATTGCTGGCAGCCCATGAGGGTCGTGTCAACTAAACCATAATTAAAATGCACTTTGGCACGGCAGCCAAATTGCAACATCAACTGATGTTGGGCTTCATTAAACGAGTGCAACAGACAATGTAAGCTGCCTGCTGATTTCGGCGACAGTGCTTTGCGAAAGTATGCCACCGGCTTTTTAGAAACCTAACCCACAATCAAGTTATTATCTTAGGTATGTTTTTAGAAGATATTAGTGGTACTTTAAGCTGTAAGTTGCATATTGTACTTAACTCTACTTAGTAGTAGACTTAACTATCTGCAGTGGTTCAACATAAAATTTTATTCGTATCTGTTAATTAATAAAGTCTTTAAATGATGTACCTAATAATTATGGCAACAAATTGATGTAAGCTTCTTACATTTGTTACGTTTGTTTGCTATAATTAAAACCGTCAAGTTACGTACCTATTTATGCTGTTAATAATTCATTTATTTATTAACTACTTAATAGTTGAATTGCTTACTTTAATTTTTTCGAAATTCTTCACTGATTTATTAATATGTTTTTATATATTTTTATAGTCAAACATATTTATAATTTGAGTGTTGGGGAGTGTTAAACAAAGCTCGCAAAAATATATTTTTTATTATGAAGAATGTTTTTAATTGCCAAACTTTTACGTCGCTCATATAAATACTTCAAAGCCAAATAAAAAAATGGGCGTAGGTTTGATAGACATTATGACAATTATGAATCAATCATTCTTACAATATTTCATTCAAAGATATTTGGTGATTAAGGTGGAGATTTGGCATACATAATCCAATGTACAAATGTGAAATTTAATTTTTTTTATTATTATTAAAAGCAAATCGATAAAAAAAAATACAATATTACCATAAACATCTCAGCACAGTCTTCACATAAATCTCACCATTTAATATTGGCCATTTCCTCCTCTTCTCAATCACAGCCCGAACTGGCTGCACAGCTGAAGGAGGCCATTCGGATACAGGCTGAGCAGCGTTTAATCCAACAACAGCAGCAAATACTCGAGCATCAGCCGTTTGTGCAGGATGGACAGGTTTGAAAGTGGATCCAAAATAACAACTCTCGCTTATAATTTTTTTTTTGTATTTTCTCAATACAGCCATTATATCCGCTTAACTACGATCCATTCTACAGTCCCATATTGCTGAAGATCGATAAAATCATTGAGCAGCTGGGCGTTAAAAATGAATTATGCAAGGAGCGGATCGTGTGCAGCATGTACAAGGATCCGGCCACATATAGTCCGCATAGCAATTTCATATCTGCTGAGCTGAGTCGGTATGTATTCTGTTCAATTAGGGCAAACTCTGGCCAACTTTGCTTGGCTTAGTTGCTCAAAGCTGTCAGCTTCATTAATGCGTTAAATGTTATAAATGCATTTGACTCTTGCTTTGGGGCCAGTTTTGTGCTCTAATAGCTGCATTACAAATTACAAATTACAAATTATAAATTGTAGTGTCAGCCAGTCAAAAACATCACTGCAATTCGCTATCTTGAATTGTAGCCCAGGTGAAAACTTTGCACATAATGACCCAAAGCGGCTGACAAATGTTTTCAATCAATGGCTCAGAGCGTGAACAAAGAAAGTGCTCATCACAAAGACACATTTGCAACAATTGTCACAGCGCTCGCCTGCTGTCCTCCACTGGTGCTGCATGTTGCACGCACTGCACTTGAGCAGCCAAGTGGAAAGCGAAAAAATTGTGGCGCCAAAGAGCGCGTCAACTCGGGCCACCCACCCCACATGCAATGTATTTCCATAATTGACTAACGCTTGCCAACGGTCAACTGGAAACTGACAACTGCCAACTGTCAACTGCAGAGCGCTCATGCGTGATATAGCTCAGATAGCTCATCATTTGTGTACCCTGTAAGTGTCATGGTATACAGAACAGGTATATTAATGTCGTGTCCAATTACTTGTGCTAAATATAACAATCAAAGAGACTAATATGTCTAGATTCACTTCTGATTTTATCATTCAGATGCCAACTAAAAATGGCAAAGAAAGATGAACATATATATTTTTATAGGTTGAAGAATTGGGCACAGGGTATTTCTTCGTCGAGCTTGCATTCATACTTGTGCTTTATATATGCAAATAACAATCTCAGAGACCTTTAAGTGCTCTGTGCCCAGCACAGACAAAGTGTACAAATTGAGTGCTACGTCTACCAGGGGGGCTAGAAAATCGATAAGTCCTCAAATCTCCCACAATTATAGGCTATAGTCATTAAATTTGGTTAATACTTTGTTGGCGATGTCAAAGATCGGAATAATCCTATATAAACAAATTTTAAATTACTAATTCTTCACAGTTTTTGGAGGTATATATATATTACTGATAGCCGCCTCTCAGAAGCGATGATAATTTTGTATGGCCACGCTCAAAAGCTAGAGTCACCAAATTCAGAGAGAGTGGTTCTGATAGCTGGTATCTCCCCTTCGAGATCGATCAACAAATTGGAGGGCTGCACTGCCTCCGTAATTTTAGAGCTATAGTTATCAAACTTGGAAGGTAGGTTAATGGGAAACTCTTCCGGCCCCAAAATTGGCATAAGTCTATATCTACCGCAACCCGAAAGGCAAGCTTGGACGGTATTTCTTGGCTACACCTACACTTTTGCTACCTGTTATCGGCTGGTATTACTTGTGACATCAAAGTATTTCGCAGTCAGTTACGCCCGAGTGCAACGTTCTCCTAAGGTATTTTTTTTTTTTAAATTTTGTAATTTTTCTGGCTGGCAGCACATGAAGCCAACAATGAATCTAACAGTCGTTGTAAAGTGGCTGATAAGTATGTTGTCATTTGAGAACAAATGGGAACTTTGTAGACTTACAGTGGCCTCCAGATATATTCAGGAGAAAAGAAACTCATTATATGATTGATGAGTATTTATGTTAATGACACAGCATTAGTTTAATGCGTTCAATTCTAATGTTATTAAACGCGCTCGAGGAGTCGAACATCACAAACAAAAGAAGAGCGAAAACAGAACAAAAATAGACCAAACAGCAGACAAAATTAAACCGGGGACGGAGTGCAAAAACAAAGGATCCAACAACGTCCTTGACATTTGCCAATTCCAGGAAATTAATTAAAATGCTAAATAGCTTTTATATAGCTATTGAAATTGAAATGAAAGGTTAAATGGATTCCGCCAATTCAGTGTAAAGTATTTTCTTAATATTCATTTTATAGCAAATATTTGCTTATCATTAAATTACCATTAAGATAATTTTTTTTTATTTCTTTATTAACTGAGTTAAGCTTTTCAAAAATTATGAAAGTACAAGAGATAAAATATTAAATTAGGTGAAAATTAATATATTGAATAATTTACAAAAAAGCCTCGTCAAAAGTTTTAGTTAAAATTGGATTTGATTTGATTAATAAAAGATATTGAAAACAAGAAACAAATCTTCCTTATGGCATATCGAAACCTTGTGCACTTTATAAAGTAAGTTAAATAATCAAACGTAATATTTTTCACCTAATTAAAATTAAAAAAGCAAGAAGAACATAAAAACAACTCAATTTAAAACCGCTGAAGTTGCTAACCAAGTTAAACTCCCTGAAACATTTTTCATTTTTCTTAATAACATTTTCCGGAAAAGGAAGTAACAGTGACGTGTAAGAATCTTACAAATTGTTCTGAATGGAATTTAAAGGAAATTTCATTATGTAGATGAAACTGACATTAATTTTATAACGCATGCAAATTTGTCTGAGCACGTCAGTTGACTTAATTAGTAATCCGTATTGACAGCCTTTCTACTGTTTGCTTGACACCAAGCATATGAATATGAAATTCGATGGGCAAGCAATTAACAGGAGAAAAGTCATTAACAGCTGCAATGCCAGCCAAGTGTGGCATCGTTAAGGGTTTGCTTATGTTCAATGCGAATAGTTAAAATTCGTTGAAAAGCTGAAACTACAATGCCACAGGCAAAAACCGCAAAGTTTGTGTTTTAGGGGACTTCTTAGGCTTTTTGTCTGCCACGCACACAAAGGACGCATGCTTCAGGCCAGTCCAGAAAAGTGAGTCAGCTTTCAAAGCACATCCAAAAGTTTAGCTTGAATGCGGTAAAGTTAATTAGCAGAGTTTCCTGACTGTTGTGTAATCGAAACAGAAACCGGCTGCTCCTCATCAAATTAATTTAATTAACAACAATTGTTCATTTTCCTTTTGGCAGAGATACCAGCGAACTGGAACCCGTAACGCATGCGAATGAGGCAGTGCGCCGCTTTTACCGTTTTATACAGGCAGCCCGCGATGGCCAGGATCAAAAGGATTGCCAAACCATCTATCCGCACTGCAATACGCCGGCAAAGTGATAAACTGCGGGCAGCAAACAAAAATTGCATTGAGTTTGTACTCAATCAAAACTTTATTGAGTCAACTTTTCCTTGTTAAATCGAACTGTGAATATCCGAATTATTTAAATTTGTTAAGCATACTATAATTGTTAATAACTTATTTATTTATGTATTTATTGAAGTTTTTATATAAGAAATGAATGTAAGCTTGATTGTCACAGCTTAATTAATATTTATTCTGATTTTGTTGCGACATTTGTACAATTTTCCCATTTTTACTGTGCCATTTATCACAGTTTTTATTCCAATAATTTTTGCACGACTGCAATAACAATGTTCGGCAGCCACAGCAATTGAAATGTAAAATGAAATCAGGATTTTTATTGGCCTTTAGACAACTGACAATTGATGCTTACTATCGAATAATATAATGAATTCTGTAGTCCATAGCAATATTGTTGATTACCCATTAAAAACAAAAAAACAAAAAAATACACATAAAAACCGTTTTAAAAAAATAATTATATTTTGCACAATGTTGATTATGTTTTTTAAAGGTGTTAAAGCATTGCCACAAAATGCAAATGTATGTAAATAAAGTGAATAAAACCTACAAGCAATTTTCTTATTTTTGGATTGTGGCTGTTGTATACAGATTTGGCTTGTTTCAGACTTTAGCCAGTTTATTTCGTTTCTGCGGAATTATGGAACCTTTTTTGCTTACCCTGTACTCAGATAAAAAAGAAAATATGAAAAACCGGGTTATTCAAAAGTGAAAAGTCTACTCTTGTATACATGTACATTATTTGTATATTGATTAGCGTTAACGACCCGTGAGGAATATATTTATAACGAATTTTTTTTGCTCTAACATTTATTTAAATATACTCCAAGTAAGTAAGTATCCTTCAGTCAATCATTCTCGACGATTCTCGACATTCCCCCATGTTTTTTTTTTCTCATGTGAATCGAGTTTGGATAATGTGCTGTGTTTGGCACATTTTCTTTGCTCCGCCCCCATAAATGTTGTAGCAGGCTCCATAGAATTAGACATGCTTTGGAAATCACTCATACGCAGAGATGGCGTTGCGTATACGCAACAAAATGTTGGCGTTTGCATAATTCCTAACATCAAGAGCAGCAGGCAGAGCATGTTGCTGATTATCGTTGCAACAGGGATACAGTTAAAATTAAAAGGAATTCATTTGCATAAATATATTTATTAGGCCATTGAAATTTGGGATCAGGCTTTGATGTTTGGAAATAAGTCGACTGGAATTTGAGGAATATATGAATATTCTTGAGAGCAATTGACACGCAGAAGTCAACGATTTCACTTTCATAAAAAGAAAATCCAAGCCAAAAATTCTTTTGGCCAAAAAGAAAACGCAAACAATAAAAACGGAAATAAAAGCAACAAAAATATATTTGAGAGCAGTGACATTAAAACACAAATTGACAAATGTTGATGACTTATTAAATTCCACAGCAATTTAAGTATTCGGACACATTCCAGCTAAAAGCAAATCCCAATCACTCAACCACAGTCCCGCCCTCTACTAATGGGCTTGGCTCAATTTTGGGCTACGATTATATTTCCGCTATACGAAGCCCATGACAAAAATGTGTAGAAAACACAAACAAATAAAAGAAACCGTTGGTAAATAACAGCAACAATTTGAGGCATAGCCAACGTGCCCATACTCTATATGAGTGAGAAGTAGGCTTCAGCTCAATGACGCCTGTCTGGGACGAAATTGAATATAGTTAAGAGCACTTGCCAAATGGAGGATTGTGCATATATATCATTTCATTATTTCATCCATTTGTATATGCTCTTTAAGAGGCTGGGCTGAAGTACTTGTGCTTTAATGGGAATGACACTTAGTTACCAAATTCTAAGAATTCCATGCATAATGTTACATTAGGGCTTAGTATTTAATCGGTATATGAACATTCATGGTGGGTGGACAGCAGAAATATAATTTATTTTATAAATAGAAATAAATCTAATTCTTGAAAATATTTAATGAAAGAACAAACTGCTGCTGTGAATATTTTTAACATTTAAAAACTATATTAAGCAAAAATGATTACTATTTTATGGGTATAAAATTATATTTTATATATCTTCTTAATATTTCATTTTATAAAGTAGCTTCTACAGCTTTTATAGTTTAGTTAATATTTAATCCGTATCAAAGTTATATTCTTCTGCTTAAGTATGGAACTTTAAAATCAGATATGACCGGCTCTTTAAAGCTATAGAAAAGAATTCAGAAGCCGCGCCTTCAAATGCATTTGTTGAGCTTTACAGTTGGCCTTCTGTTAATGCAACGTGTAAGAGCCACTTTGAATTGTCTCGTATCGTATCGTGTCGCATTCTAATTGAGTTGCCAGGCACGCACATTGAATGCGAGTTGGGGCAGCTGAAGTGGAGAAGCCATAAAATAACTTTCAATTATGTGCGGCATTCAGTGCTGAGTATTATGCTTAGAAGTGTCCGATTAAGCAAAACACAAACTGGCAGACAAAGGCGTGCCCATAAAGCCCATGCAGCTGACCCAATAGACCTATAAGGAAACCGTAGAATCAGTACACTTAGAAAAATAATTGGTAAATCAATTAAAAACATTGTCAATTCTATAACAGAAAATGATTAGAATAGAATAGAATTAGAGCAGAAGAATGATAATTAATCAATGGTTATTTATATTAAATATCTTAAATATATCTTAAGTCAGGCCGTAGATTACTGGCAGACATTCTGTACTACATTAAATGATCACAATTTTTAATTTAATTTAAGTCAAAAAGTATTTTGTAATTTATTCCTTTCTATACAAAATAAACTTTCGTTTTTGAAACCAAAATTAATTCATTATAATTTAAGAATATACAGGTAATAACTAAAATTAATATATATTAAAATTAAAATTTGTTGAACATAAGGAGAGGAATCCATTTCCGGTTGTACTTTTTCTCGGAGTGTGTAGGGGGCACATGATTTTGTAAACAGGTGAAACTGTTCAAATGCTCAACTTGCGCTTTCCATGACTTTGACAAAACAAAACGCAATGTCCGCTAAACCTGGGCAACAAAGCAAACCATCGAAAGAGTCGCGTACGCAATTCAATTAACAAAATACCGACGTATAAAAACCAAGCGTTGCCCGGCCGACATTTGCATAACCCATTGAGTCGCCAACGCGTGCGCAGCGAGAAGCAGCAAAAGCAGCTAACTGACAACTAACTGATCCAAAAAAATACTCATTTATTTCTTAAAGTGAAAGTGTGCAAGGATGCAGAGCTACATTTGGCTAATTGGCGCCTTGGCGACGCTGGCCGTCGCACAGGCAGCACCCAGCCCCCAAGCACAAGCTCAGTCGGCCAGCCAGCTGGCGCTGGATATGTATCATGGCTGCCTCAAGGATCTGAGCATCTCTTGTGTGCGCCCCAAGGCGCTGCAATGGTTCAATGCAGCCGTGCAACAGCCCGAGTTGAAGCTGACGGAACGTTTGGCCATTGTGCGCACCTCGAGCCAGCGTGTGGCAGCAGCGGAAACGGAGGGACGCTCGCACAGTGCTGAGCAGCAGATGTTTGACAACATCGATAGCTATCTGAGCAGTCATGCGTTGAGAATTCAGGCGCCGGAGTTCTTCCGCAGCGAGGAGGCCCGCTCGCTGGTGCCCGACTATCTGCTCCAGAATCCCCTGACAGAGGGTGGAATTGTGCCCCTAACAGCTGCCAATGAGGGTAAGTAACGAGTGAATTAAACTCTCAATTCAGAGTTAATGTCAATTTGTGCAATCTATTACCAGGACGCGGCATGATTCGCAAGGCTGTTTTGCCCTTCCTGTTGGGTCTCAAGCTCAAGACCACGGTCCTCATGCCCCTCCTATTGGGTCTGATTGCTCTGAAAACCTGGAAGGCAATGACATTGGGTCTGCTCTCGCTGGTGCTCTCGGGTGCACTGGTCATCTTTAAGATTGCCAAGCCCAAGATTGTCAACTACGAGGTGGTGCATTATCCCCATGTGGATCATGTGGTGCCGCATCATATTGAGCATATTGTTCCCCATCACATTGATCATCATCTGGATCATCATTTGGATCATCATCTGGATCATCATTTGGATCATCATCTGGATCATCATCTGGATCATCATTTGGATCATCATTTGGATCATCATTTGGATCATCATATTGATCATCATGTCGACTTGCCTTTTGAGCATATTGATCATTTGGAGCATCCGGCGCCCGCTTGGGATCCACATGCCTGGGCACGTTCCTCCCAAGAGCCACAGGATGCACAGGACATGGCCTATGCGGGACAAAAGAGGCGTTAAGATGCAAAACTCAATACCTGAATGAAAAATGCTGCTGGCTCGATTTTAAGTAGTGCTGCGTATTGTTTTTATTTATTTATTTTATTATTTAATATTTATGTGAATTGTACAAATACAACAAATGAAAAGTGACAACCATAAAAGGAAACTGGAAAAAACAAAACCATAATGTATTTCAGAGAGGGAAAGGATAGGTGCAGCACTCGTCTCGTTTCTGTAAATATTTATGCAATAGAGCTATGCAAACCCCTTTTGCCTAATTGAGGATATTGAGAGCAAAGTTTGTTTGAGGTAGAAAGTGGACAACTTGAACAGCAATTAGGTAAATGCAACAGGCTTCTACTTGGGAGTGCTTAAGCGCAAACTTTCTTATGCAAAGATTAGTCGCCGACCTCTTAGCGCACTTAGTCTTTGCTGCTGGAAACCAAGCAGCTGCTCAATTCGAGAGTTCAAAACATCGAGACTACTTAAGGACTCAAAGTGGTGGAAAATCTTGGCCACGGTTACACATACATGTAAGCTGCAAGCCTCAACAAATTGCAAGAGTTAAAACAAATTTATCTATCTAAAAGTGGAAAAAAAGTGAAGAAAAACCATTTAAATAAAAAATTCTATTAATAATTATATTTATATTCAAGGCTAATAACCGAATGCATATGCAAAGTAATTTTATTTTTTAGTTACTTATCTGTTGAGAGCAGTTAAATTTTTAAATGCTACGTGCATGGCATGAAAATAGAACTAAATGGAAAATCTGTCGTGTAAACTATAAAAAAAGCGCTGCATCCGAAATTGACTTAAAAAACAGTTCAGAATTGTTTACAGAATGTTATTGCAACCCAAAAAAATGCACGGCAAGTTTTTTTCATTTTTCTCGTTATTTACAGCTGTTTTTTTTTTAAAAAAGAATTCAGCGCCCGCACGTGGCATGTTGGGAAAGTTGCAGCAGCGACCATTGTGACAACTAACACGTGCAACAATGCAAAATGGCGCTAGCGTCAGCAATAGCCGCAACGGCAACGGCAACAGCAACTGCAATGCCAGGCATTGACAATTGTAGTGTCAACAACAAATTTGCGTGCGGCTTCAATTGCTGGCCAACAACATACGCCATTGATATGACGGTGCTACCGTGTTGCCCGTTTCTACGCAACAATTTGAAATGTGAAAAAAATAAAACCGATATAACAAAGTTTTCCAATTTCATTGGCAAATGTTCCGAGGCTTCGGAGCGTCTGCCAAAATGCGACTGGAATTGCAAATGAACCAGAGAAACTTTGGCTACGAAAAAGAGTTAAAAATATAAACAGAAAAAAAAATAAATAACTGAAGAAATGCATATATTGCTCTGATATCAATTTCAATTTCGTGGCAGGCCAAAAAAAGCGTAATCCATTTACGAAATTCATAATTCACACGCTGCACTGCGAATATATTTTGTGTATTTTCGAAATTCAGCGCATGTCTTTTGGCTACAGGTTTACTTGAGGATTACGTGCGATTTCTGGGGGCGCGGGGTGTGTGTTTTGGGAGGAAACTGTCAGTCACTTTCGCTTTCGATATGGCAAGGAAAACACTTTCTACTAAATCATTGTCATGCAGCTGATGTTGTCGCTGTTGCTCAATTTGGTGGCAGAGCCCACTCAATTTCAATTATTAATTATGATTTTTCCGTGTATGCTAATTGCTCGACTTGCACAATTTTCCATGCGGCTGTTGTATAAAATTATGGGTTGCATACAGTTTATGTTGAGTTTTACTGAGACCACTGAACGGTTTATGACTGCGAGCAGCTAATTAAAAATGTTGCCTATATTTCAGCTTGCCGCATGAGGTCAAAAGTTATTATTCATTATGGTGGCATAGTTATTTATAGATGCCGCATAATATTATAAGCTCACCCAAAAACTGAAAGTAGAGTGTTCTGTATTCATTGTAAATCAACAATTTTCACCAATTTCAATTATATTTTATACGTATATCGAATCGATAAAATTATCTTCTTTGTCCTGTGCAAATGTATTTAATTAATGAATGAATTGCCTCAGCGTAGGCAGATGTGTTCTTAAATGTAAATGAATCATTTGCATATTGAAAAGAGAAATATATATATATATAAATAAATACATATCAATCAATAAGTAATAGCAAATAAATTTAAGACACATATATAACTATTTACTTATTAATCTATGCTCAATAAACCTTACCTTTAGATATTCGTAGAAGCAATAACTATTAGCTAACTATAACTATTAAATATTATCACAAACATATTAAATAAAATAATATCAAAAAGTATACGTAAAAATGAATTTTCAAACTTATATATATATTTCATACGATTCCAAGCTTCCCATCAGCATTTACCTGTACTCTCTCCTCACCTTTCAAGGCATAAAAAATGTGTAATTTAACAGCTAATTACCCCAAAAAAAAAGATAATAAAAAGCCGCAAATGGCCTCCAAAGTCATTCACAGGTCTTTTAGGATTTTCTTTCGACAATTTCCTCAAGCTATATTTGACTCAAACCTTTTACAAAAAGTCCAACAGGAAAATTCATTTGTTATCAAAGTCAAACGCGAAACACAAGCCCCAAAGCGGAGCCCTAAACGCGTTTGAAATAAAGTCGCGTTAAGTATACGACACGATGTACTCCCACAGCACGCACACACACCCGCTCTCCCAACAACAACAACAACAACAACAGTTACACGAAAAAGCCACTAAGTGGCACTCGCCAACAGCAACAACAGGGCACTCGCCGCGCTGCCTCTTTCGGTGTCTGCTTCGCTTGCGTCTTCTTCCGCCATGTTTTTGTTGTTATTTTTTTATTTCTTATTTTTTTTTTACACTGTTGCGTACGACAAGAAGCCGAGTGGGGGGACACGAGCCGGCAGAGCACCGCAGCCGCAGTCGCCATTTAAAACATTGGGTGAGTATAAAAATCGTGAACAATAGAAAAACGATTATTAAACTCAATTGTGCCAGCATTGAGGCGAGTTGTGTCTTCCGACCAAAGCACCAAAGCACAACATACAAAAAAAAAAAAGCAAAAAACAAAAATGGCCAAATTGCTCCTTCTGGTTGTGGGCATTGCAGCCGTAGTGCTGTCAACACATGGCGCCGCCACGCCGCAGCTGCAGCGGCTGATTGCAGAGGAGCAGAGCAAGTGCGTCAGCGGCCAAGATTCGATGGCATGCATCAAAGAGCGCGCCATGCGTTTTGTGGACAATGTGCTCAGCCAAGATAGCTACAAGGTGAGCAATGGCAATAGCTAAAGCTGCTCAAATTGAACCCTAATTTATTCTTTCAACTTATAGCTTTCCAATTTGGAGGTTCGCACCAATGGCCAGCGGGTGGCGCCCATTGGCGAGGCACGTGCCAGCACCAGCGATGGTTTCCTCGATGCCATTGAGAACTATATCAAGGGACACGATGTGAGCATGAGTCTGCCCATGGCCGATGCCAAGATCACCGTCTCGGCACGCAATCTGGCCAACGACGAGCTGAGCTTGAACTTGCAGCTGAATAATGAGGATGCTGATGCTAGCGATATCGAAGCCAGGGGTAAGAAGGGCAACATCTTCAAGAAGGGTGGGTTTCAGACAATCAAACCCAATGGAATGTCTAACTCGACATCCAACTTCCTTCCACTTCAGGCAAGAAGCATCGTCTACGCAAACTGGCCATGCCCATTTTGGTGCTCATTTTGCTGAAGGCAATCACCGTGATTCCCATGGCAATTGGTATACTGAAGATAAAGGCGTTCAATGCGCTGGCTTTGGGCTTCTTCTCGTTTATTGTCTCGGTTGGTTTGGCCATTTTCCAATTGTGCAAAAAGGTAAGAGCGATCAGCTATTAAAAACCGCATTTCTATTGTCTTTTAGGCATTCGCGGGCTGTGGTAATTAAGTGAGTGCTGTAGTTGAGTTGTGTGTTGAGGAGGGCATACGGGTAGAGTTCTAACAATTACTTTTACACATATCACGTATGTATAGTGTTTCCCCCTCTCTTCGACCCCCAAAGTGAGGCCGAGCGCGCGCTGGGTAAGTTCCGAGTCCAAAAACAAAACCCTCCCACAACTCCTAAAAAGCATCTCCTAAAAAGCCAACCCCCAAAATGTGCCAACAATTTTGCCATCTTTTGCTCATCTTATCCAACCTCAATTTCTATTGTTTGCTTCCACAGCTGGCTCATGATCATCATCACACCGCACATATTACCGCCCATGGTCCGTGGGATGGTCGCAACTTTGGTGCGCCTGTTGTGGAGCAGCCCCAGCGCCATTCGGCTGCCCATGAGCTGGCCTATCAGGCCCATGCCTAATAATCAAAACCCCAAAAATCCTGAAGCCACACAACAGCCATAGAAAAAAGTTGAACTCGGAGCACAAATTGTTTGTTAATTGTTAAAAGTTGTTTGTGACTTGGTTCGTCCCTTTTTTCCAATGACGAGGCAAGGTGCGAGGCTGCTCCTCATCCCGCTAGACATTATTTATAATAATATTTATTTATTTATTTATTGAAAAGAGCAAAACAAAGAAAACATACAAATCACAAGCAAAATAAATGCCTATTTAAATTAAAGTATTCCATTGTTTGAACTTTATTTAGTATAGTCTACTTTCAGTTGCTACCTTGGCACGGCTTTAATTAATTAACTTAACTGCCTAATTTCACTGTGCCTAAATTATGTATACGCCATGCCCGCCTAATTAGCCAAAAATGTAATTGGCTTCGAATGCTTCGTCGCAACAAACTAATTAAATATTCCAGTCAAATGCGTTTCGGTGGGTTGGTGGTGGTGGTGGGGGAGGAAGCGAAGTGAAGTTTTCGTTTTTTGGATTGGGTCGATTATAATGAAGAACTACTGTCTTTAATTTTAATTTTTAAGTTTCTTATTTTCACTTGCGCGAAAGTTATGCGGCTGTGGCCACGCGCCGAAAGTGAAAGTCTTTAAAGCATTCCTTTTGGCCAGGGCTTCAAACGTTGTTAGGCGAGCCATTTAATATGGCCAACTGAGCGACAAGTGACCACAAGCCAAGGACCCTTTGCTCAATCGCTGGAAATCCTTGTGCGACCATTTTGCAGAATTTCATAATAAAAATGTACAAACATTCTTATGGTCAATGAAGCGCTTAACATGCTGCACAAATGGGAGCAACTGCAAGAATTCAGTGGCAAGCAGCTCGGCTATAGTTATGAGGCACTTGGCCAGCTGCCTCAGCGCGTCGCTTTCATAACACTTTGGCATTCCGGAGGACGTTGCATATGGAAATTTATTGCATGTACGATTTTCATTTCATTTAAACTCTTTTTTTTTTTTGGTTTTTATTTTTTAACTTTGGCACGCATTGAGTAAAGTGTGGCGCATGTGAAATATATGTTGACAATTTCTTTTATTGGGTGATAAGAGATCGTGCGACGACAAAATAACGACGACACTTGTTGCATTATTCAGATTATCAGTTGGGTAATCTGCAGGTGTTGTCAACAATTAGCAGTCTGGCAAAGATTTGTTTTTTAGGGCTACCTGTTGAAGATTATTTCACAGACATTAATATCTATATATCTTGTAAGAAATATTTGTAGAAGTTTGAGTTTAAAATAAATCAACATTTTCGAAAACATGGCGATGCCGCATACCAACGCTGCTTGAAAAATATTTTAATGCTTAAAACTGAAATCATATTTAATTTCACATTCCGTTTGTCTCTTCTCCGATGACATACTTAGAGACACGCCCTGTACACCTGAATGCTATTATACATACATACACAAGCAATCATTCATAATTTGAGGTTGGTTATAAACAAATATAATAATTTATACTTCTGCCCACTTCTGTATCTAACTACATTATTTACAAGATGTTACGTATAGGTTTAGAACGATCAACATTGATTTTAGTTGAACTGTAGTTACAAAATATTATCATACCTTTTTGGCTGAGAACATACATATTTATATGTAAGACATGAGATATGTTTAAATAAAAATATTTTATCATAAATAAGTGCTTCCTTAAAAAATAATCTCAAATCCCAATCTCTTGAATGTATAATATTAAAGTGTTACTGTAAATGTAGGTAATATTGCAGATATATACAACTAACCATATGCCAATTATAAATAAAAATAAATTTTAAATGTATTTAATAAATTAATATGTATTTTTTTAAATTATAAAAATAGGTCGCCAACATACACATTTAATTCATATTTAAGGAAAAATAAAAATTAAATACATATTTCCACTAAATCCGCTGCCACATGATAGAGACATTCGATTAAATTGATTTTTTAATTAACTTAATTTAATCAGTTAACAATATGTCTACGTGCCTACTAATAAATATGGACTGACAGCCTGTCAAAGTATATATACCAAATGAAAACAAGAATGTTCTTGTGTACGATTGACAAATATCAACAACTGGTTTCCGGACTCCTTCATTTTTGTTGACCTACATTCGATTAACTCAACATCTGATTAACCCAGTTTATGGAAACGTGTCGAATGGAATATATCAAAGAAAAAAAATCGATTTCGTAATCCCAGAAAACGAACGAAATAATAATAACTGAACTGTGCTGCGGAAACTGAACAAACAGTTCCGCATATATATAAATATATAAATTTGTACATACTACGAAAAAATCAAATGGCTTAATCCGTATCAGTGTCCAATACCAAAGCGTAGACTCCAGTTCCGTACTGAATTTCTTGTATTGAAAAATTTGACACAATACGTGCCCTGGACCCGGGTCTGGTGTTGTGTTGGGTCCGTCTTGGGTCTTGGCTTTCTTGTGGATGGGTACGTAAGAGTTGAGGGCCCGCATACTAATTGGGGGAAACAAAAGTTATTTTCATCGGGCACCTCGATAAATGCAACTTTGACCACTGCTCGCATGTGGGTGAGTGAAAGGGGGTGGGGCGGCAGCCAGTGCCGATATGGAAAGCGAGAAAGCTTGCAAGCTGGCCGACTGGCGGACTGTGGGGGCAACCCAGATATCAAAAGTCGATGAAAAACTTTGGAGTAGTTTGGCTAAGGTTCGGCCATGCGGCTTTCGTCACTCAATTCGTAGCTGTCCAAAAAGAAACAATATTGTTGTTGTTGTTTGTTGTTGTTGTAGTGCGCTCCATAAAACAAAAAAAACAACAAAAAATATCAACAATACACACTCTTGCAACGCAGTAGTCTCTTTGGGGCGCTCCGAGGAGCGGCAGTATAAAATCGTGAGTACTCGCACAATTGTTCAACATTGTCGTCGCAACGGCATCGCAGTGAACACCCACTCCGCGCTCTGGTAGTATATTGAACAAGTGTATATTTAGACATAGATATAGTTATACATATATATAATTATTTATATAGATAATAAAAAAAGATGGCATACCGTTACACATCCTTCGTCGCGTTCGGTTGCGTGCTGCTGCTGGCGGCGACATCATCGGTGCAGGGTGCTGCCATTGATAATGCGGTCACTCCACGGATTCACAGCTCCGACGAGCTGATCTCAACGATTGTGGATAAGTGCTTCCATGCCAATGCCATGCATTGTCTGAAGGAGAAGGTGCTCACGTATCTGGACACCGTTGCCAACGTTGAGGAGGAGGTCAGCGGTCGCGCCTATAGCGATGATGTCATCGATAAGGTCATCGTTGATCGCCTCGCAAGGATTCTGCGCAGCAACGAGTTGCGCGTTCAGCTGCCGGAGACTTTCTTCTCCAGCTCCGTGATGACCTATCGTGCTGATCGTGGCTTCGATCTGGAGCTGCCCAAGGAGGAAGGTGGGTGAACAAAATCAATCAACATTAAAAACAATTCTAATCACAATTCACATTCGGCATCTTTAGGTCGCGCTGAGAAGAAGAACAAGGATAAGCTCTTCCTGCCTCTGCTGCTGCTGATGAAGTTCAAGCTGAAGGTTATCATGCCCATTCTTCTGGCTCTGGTCAGTTTGAAGGCGACCAAGGCACTGATCCTGTCCAAGATTGCCATTAAACTGGTGCTCGGTTTCCTCATCTACAATCTGGTCCAGAAATTGGGTGGCATGAAGATGAACATGGTCCCAATGCCAGCTCCGATGCCACAAGCTGAATACGGTGTGCCCAGCACCACAGCCTCCTCGTACGATCCCAGCAGCTGGGAGCCCATGAGCGGTGGTCCATATGCGCGTTGGGACTCACAGAATGCAGCCTATAGCTCCTATCATCCCAGCAGCTCCTCGTCGTACGGCTCGTCGTCGGGCTCCTCTTCGGGTGGCAGCTCGTCCAGCTACAGCTCCTCCTCTTAGATCTAGGATTAAAACTGCCGCTGTTAAAATGTATATACCAAGGAACTGAGTACCACAGCTCTCCCCACACATATCTGACATATCTGTGGAGGCGTGGCACTTTGAGTAAGCAGACCAAATGGAACCGGAACATGCCTAGGCCATAATATTAGTTTGTTAAGTTTTAAGTACGCTCGACTTTTAGCCATTCTATTAATTTCCATTCTTCACACTCTTCACATATTCTCCCCTATCGACCACCTTTTACTGCCTTACTCTCTCTCTCTTCATTTCTATGCATTTTCCTCAACATCTTCCACTCTACAGAAAACCACCAAAAATCAAGCAACTT
Organism: Drosophila paracracens; assembly: GCA_035044025.1. Classification (NCBI taxonomy): domain Eukaryota; kingdom Metazoa; phylum Arthropoda; class Insecta; order Diptera; family Drosophilidae; genus Drosophila; species Drosophila paracracens. The sequence continues at coordinate 2,587,461 of JAWNMN010000435.1, read as the reverse complement.
AATTGAAATATTATTTATTTAATTTATTACAAATTGCAAAAATTAAAATTAAATGAATTTAAACACTGTTTTTTTTAATCTTTCTGTATAATAATAGTGCTTTGCTGTTGGCCAGACTAACTAACTGGTTTTTATATAATTAATTAACTTTGTGTTAAACAAGTTTAAATACCCTATCGATTCTTGCAGCTATGACGACTCATAATAGTGTTCTGGACAAAGTTCTAAAGACATGTTTCTTAATAATAATTAATTGCTTTCAACCCTGTAAATTTGACCAACTGCCTCCCTGTCGCCATCATTAATAATAATTATGTAGAGGTCAAACCATGATTAAGAAGACCTGGTTTTCGGAGCATCTTTGGGGAGCACTTTTGAGGGTATAATTTTAACATAAATATCGTGCCAGAATGGCGATGTCAACTTTAAGTGCAGTAGTAATTTAAAGATCCAACCTTCCCTGGTTTTTTCAAATATATTTTTTTTTAATCCCCAAATTAACTATAAACCCAGGAAATTATTTTAATATTGTTTTCAGTGCAAGTGCAAGTTTTATATTTGTTGTTATTGCTTTAGATGCGCTGCGATAATCTACAAGCTTGTCAAGTAGCTGCAAAGTGAAACTAATTTAATTTGTTTATCAGCATCGATGGTAAAAAGAGATTAAGCGAATGAGAAGCCATGGAGAGGACTTTTACTAAGTTGTTGCTACGTTTAGTAATTGTATTAGTCTTAAAGTTCTCCTTGATAAAATTTCACACACAGCAAAATATTTACTTTACTCATGAAAATGAGGTAAAAGAGTTTCAACAGATTGAGCAAATCATCTTATATAGCATACACATAAGGGCGGAGTTGGAACTGAGTTTTATTTCACATCAACAAATGGTTGACCCTATAGACAATCATTATTTGTACATCATTTTATAAATGATTATAAGACCACTTTTTGACTTCTGACATTCCTCAACCACTCTTATGAATGGCAGAAAAAACCATAACTTTCTACCAATTTTTTTTGCACTTATTAGCCATATTTTCAATTGTTTTTTATTACAATTAAAATAATATAAAATGCTGTAGATTTGATCATAAAATCTATTTAAATATTTTACGCTTTAAAGTACTTTCAACTTTCAAAAGACAAGTATTCAGCATGATTTCCTCAAGGCCAAGTTCGTGTAGACTGTTTTTAATTGCCATGTGCAAAAGAGTAAAATTCATTTAATAAACAAATCGCTAAAATCGAGCACAATGCACACAGGGCCATTGCCCATTGAGATATTATCTATAATTGCTCTTTGTCATAATGCCTGATTTGCATGTTTTGTAGTTCCCAGCAATTTCCTGCACTCTATTTCAATTAGACCAAAATTGGATACTAACTGTTTTTTAACATTCATAACAATCATGTTCCTTTTGGGCCAGTCACGCGAATACCTAAGCAGCAACAATTGCGTAGATGTGAAAAGTGTGTTGCAAATGAAATGAAAAAAAAAATAAGTGGAAAGGTAGCAAAAGCAGTGTTCTAATCGAATTGGAGTTGCAGCTCTGATAAATAAAACGAAACAAGTAGAAAAGTGGGGACATGTGTAACCGACTGCTTGATACTCTAATAACCCATGTTAGAGCTGCTGAAAAAGGTTGCCAAAAAGAATTTCTTAAACTTAACCGATTTAGTTTTATTTCGGTTGCATTTGAACTTAGACCTAGTTTTGATTTGATCGACTTGAAAGTAGTTCCAGTTTTTTTTAATAATATTTAGAGTAAGGCATGCAAATATCTTCCAACTTTCAAGTCGCTAGCAAACCCATATACTTTTCTGCCATTGGCAAACTAGACAGACAGCTGTTTTAGCAAAATACAAACTTGGCTAAAACTGGCCACCGGACCTAGACCCAGCCAGACAGCCGGTTTTTCTGCTCCAGTCTTGGGGGCGAGCTACTTAAGGCGCTGTTGCAGCCAAGCAGACGACAGTGTAAATCGTTTAAGCCATGTTGCTTACCAATTGCTGCCGACTGCTGTGCATTGGGCTCTTGCTGAATTTAGGTCTGTGCCTGCCCAGCGGCACTGATCCAACGGAAACGCAGGTTAGCAGGTTCTTTCGCCACTTGGATGTTATACCAGATCTTTTAGATATTGGTCCGCAGGAGTTTCTCAACGTAAGTGGAATGCTCAAGATTATTTTCACTGAGTCACAAACGGATTTCGCTTCTACGGCAACAGGTGACCTATCCGGGCCAGATAAAGGCCGATCGTGGTGTTCAGCTCCAGCCGATGCAGGTGCGGGATGAACCAAAAGTCAAATGGGTATCTGCCGAGGAGAATTACTATACGCTGCTGATGACCGATCCGGATGCACCGGATCGCAAGAATCCAAAGTTCAAGGAATATCTGCATTGGCTCGTCTTCAACATACCCGGCAATCAGCTGAGCATGGGCGACGTTCGTGTTGCATATATGGGTGCCACGCCCCCCAAAGACAGTGGCCTGCACCGTTACGTCCTTTTGCTGTACAAGCAATCGGATTATCTGAAGTTCGATTTTAAGCCCGTGCCCCGGCACAGCGAAGAGAACAGGTTGAACTTCAGCACCAAGTCGTTTGTAGAAAAATATAAACTTGGCCTTCCGTTGGCTGGCAACTTCTTCACCAGCGAGTGGAGCAAAGATGTGCCAGTGCTGAACAAGGCCAACATTCAGGGAGGTCAGGGACAGACCCTATCGCTTTAGTTAATCATCTGAGATTCACAGCAACAACAACAAAAAAAAAGTCAAAAAGTGAACGAGCTAATTTGTTGGCCGGTTTTTGGATTGCCAAAGAAATGCATAAATTAAATTAAAGCCAATCTTCGATTCCAGCTTATTTCCAAATCTTCCACTTCGAAAATATATTATGTCTAAAGTGAAAGTTTATCTAAACCGGCTATAAAAGCAATTTAAGCGGTAAACCTTAATAAGTTTTTTTAAATCGATTTCAAAGTGGTTTATTTAAGGAATCTATGGAATAGCCAACTCCACTAAGCCTAATTCCACTCGGGTTTGGTTTTTGTCCTGATTAAGAATTGGAAAGAAAAAATTCAAGTACCGATTTTCGATATTTGAAGGCTTTTAGTATTAGAATCCTACTTCAAGGATCCACCTATGTAAGCCTCGAACAAAATTTGGATCATTTTTTACATCCTGAAAGTGAGGCATAAAAGTAGAAGTAGTAGAAGTAAGCGTCCCCAACCCCTTACAGTATATACAATCTTGATCAGGATTAACAGCAACCGAACCTCAGACACAATGAGATTTATAAACTTTAAGTTTGGCAAATAAGTTCTCGCAAATCTCAAGCATATCAAGTTTATTTTCCCCGTTTCGCGATTATCGGTTTAAATCGTATTACGATAGCGAAAACTTCGTAATGTTATAGGTATTACTTTCCAATTGATATATAATATTCCTTGTACTACTTTTGATCAACTGCATAGAAAGCATCCAAGCTATAGTCCAAAATATGTTCTCAAAATGATATATGCATAAGTATGAGAGAAGGGGATATGATGATGATCGAAGCGAGTGTAAATATTATTTTGTATATAGTTTATATAGTCTGTATCTCCCTGATATCTCTGAATACAAGTGTATTTACACACATCTATGCAAGCACTTCAGTTGGGACTTGTGAATTACATCATAAGCTGACTCGATGTTTTTAGTTTACCCTTCAGCATGGTATAATTACATAGTTGATGACATTATCTATTTTGGGGTACCTGCCTAAAGGTGGGTGGGTTTTTGAGTTGTATGATTAATAATTATAAAATAATGAAACACATTCTAAAATCTTTAATTGCCACTATGCAAGTAAAATATATAGGCACAGACAACTGGCAAAAAAAATTGGGTAATAAATCTAGAATGATATATTTTGGGTATCTGTAGTCGAGTTCTCTAGAAGATGCTCACTTCTCCCTTTAAACTTCGAGTAATCAGAGATCAGTTTAGCCTTGGAATTAGTTCATTTTCGTATCTCAAACCGACATCTCTCTCAGTACAGACAATCCTCTATAAATATTGTTAAAATAATGGCTGATATTTCCGAGAGCTTTATGAAACACAAGATAATACCGGACATACTGCAAGTGGCACCAGCGAAGCTCTTAAAGGTATGCACCACATTATCCTTAGCACACTTAAACCGCAGCAGTTGCACGCCACCCACTTAGGTCACCTACGCGCCCGGTGTGGAGGTGAACTGCGGCAATGAGTTGACGCCCACTCAGGTGAAGAATACTCCAAGGCTTGAATGGGACACGGAGGAGAATGCTCTGTATGCTGTGATACTTACAGATCCCGATGCGCCCAGTCGCAAGGAGCCCAAGTTTCGTGAGTGGCATCATTGGCTGGTCGTCAATGTGCCCGGCACTCAGGTGGACAAAGGTGATGTGCTCAGCGCTTACGTTGGTGCGGGTCCACCGCAGGGCACAGGCCTGCATCGCTACGTTTTCCTGGTCTACAAACAGGCCCAGAAACTGTCCTGCAATGAGCCGCACATTCCGAAGACAAGCGGCGACAAACGCGGCAAATTCAGCACTGACAAATTTGTGGCCAAATACAAGCTGGGAAATCCCGTGGCCGGTAATTTTTTTCAGGCACAGTGGGACGATTATGTGCCCAAATTGTACAAGCAATTATCTGGCAAATGAAAAAAATAAATAAATAATATTCATAATAATTGATTTAGACTTGAATTGATAAATTAGTTAAATGTTAAACAAAAAGAAAAAACAAGTTATTAAAAATGTTTCCCGCAACGTTTTCCCACAGCAGCAGCAAGAAGTTGCCAGCATCAGCTATTTAAAAGCACTTCGTCACAGCAAACTGGTTTCAGTTGCCAACAAACTTGGCCAGCGAACAGTCTAAATTGTTTGACTAAAGTTTTATTCAATTACGCAATTGAAATGTTGTTTCAATCGGTGCTGATTGCTTGCATTCTGGCAGCAGTGCAATCAAACTCTGTCGAGGAATCATTCAAGGCACATGGAGTGGTGCCCGACGTGGTGCCACTTGCCCCAAGCCAGTTGCTTAAGGTAAGAGAAAGAGAGAGCAGAATTACGAGCTAGCTTAGTCAAGTCGATGTATAAATACCCTCAACGAAGGGAACTCAACTGACTTGCAACTAAAAGTGATTATGGAAGGATTTATTCTATCTGGAATCTCGCATAAACTCGACTATACAGTATCAAAAATATATACACTATATATTCCTTGAGCTATCTCCTTCAATACACTACACACTTTACATAGTTAAAATACCTTATGTAAGGGTAAACGAAAAATAAACCTGAAACGCTCACAAAAAAGTAAAACCTTTCCGTTCAAAGGTTACGTATGAGAATGGACTCGTTGCCAAGGAGGGCGTGGTGCTCACACCCACCCAGGTGCAGTCACAACCTTTGGTCGAGTGGGAAGCCCAGCCAGATGAATACTATTCGCTCATCATGACTGATCCGGATGCACCCAGTCGCGCTGAGCCCAAGTTCCGTGAGTTCAAGCATTGGGTTGTGGTCAATATACCCGGCAACGATGTGGCCAGTGGCGAAGTCCTTGCCGGCTATGTGGGCTCTGGTCCACCCAAGGATACGGGACTGCATCGTTATGTTTTCCTGCTCTACAAGCAGCCAGGCAAGCTGCAGTTTGAAGGTGCTCGCGTGAGCAACAAATCCCGTCGCAATCGACCCAAATTCCATGTGGCCAAATTTGCCGAGCATCATCAGTTGGGCAAGCTCGTCGCTGGCACCTTCTACCAGGCGGAATATGATGATTATGTGCCCATTTTGCACAAGCAGTTCACCGAGAATTAAGTTTTACATTTGTGAATTTATGCAAAATTACAATTGGATTTTATTCATTGTGGGGTATTTTCTTCACTTTTTAATTTTGAGGGATTTTTTTTATTTATTTAATTACAACTACTTGCCCGCTGCTGTGGCGAGCGGATTGCGCAGGACGAGAATCACTGAATCGCCGCGCAGGAACATTTTCGATATGAAGCGATCCTTGTTGACCGGTTTCACCTTCTTTTTGCCCTTGCCAGTGCGCGGCAATTCTGTCCACATCTCCTTGACATTCTCCAACACCATGTTGCAATGGCGATCGAAGGCTTTTACACGGCCCAGCAGCTTTTTGTTGTTGCGACAGTTGATCAAAACTTGCGTATTATTCTTCACGGACTGTGTGAGCACTGACAGCGGACCAGTGTTGAACTCCTCCTCCTCCTGACGTGCCAGCTCCTCGGGTGTAAGCTCTGATTTCGGTTTGACAAGAGCCCTGCAAAAAAAATTGAATTGTGAATTGTTTGCAACTACAACAACAATGGGCATGCCGGCAGCACACTTGTTGCAGCAGGCGCCTTCTTTGTGTTTGCTTACATGTTGCAGTGTTTGTCTCAGTTCTGTTTTTATGAATTGATAAATGATTGACTTCTATTTATTTACTAAATGTTTATGGACGAGAAACGTTTGCGCCTCGCGGCTTTTTTTTTCCGTGTTGTGTGTGGAGATGCAGCAACTATCGATAAGATGCCGCTATCGATAAGATGCCGCTATCGATAAGATGTCACTATCGCAATTGCTTGTGTGCTGCCATCTAGGTAAAAATATAATTATGAGTCTTTTATACTAAGTCGCAACAAAAAAAGATATAGCTATACGAAATAAATAAATGAATACGAATTTTAATGTATTGCAAAGTTCGTAATAACGTTATAAGCAGCGAGATCAGCTGCTGCATAAAAGTTTGTATTGCATATAGTTGCCAACTTGTTATAATTTATTGTTTCAGTATTTTTCGGTATTTTCTTACTTTACTCCTGCGATCACACTGCAGCTGCTTGATATTCATAATTCGACTTTAATATAAACAAAAGGCACGTGCAGGATTAACCGCTGCCTGGTGCACATGGCAAGTGCCGCCAAGCAACCGAAGATGACCTCCGACAAGGAGACGAACTTGTCGGCAGCTAATCACTGCACCCATTGGGTGCAGCGCAAGAAACGCTATTGCAAAATGACGCCAAACAAGGAGAGTTTATTTTGTGGAGCCCACCAGCAGCCAGGAGAGAAATCCCCGGAGGAGGATGCCCAAGCGGAGAGAATACCCTGTCCACTGGACCCCAAACATACGGTGTTCAAGCGAAAGCTAGCCAAACACTTGAGCATTTGCAATGCCAGAGATCAGAGCAGCAATTTGCCCTACTTGGTGAAGGATATCAATGCTGGCGAGGAGCAGGAGACTCAGTTGGAGACTGAACTGGAGCTCAAGTTGCATGAGCTTGAGGATGCCGAATTTTATGGCGTTATAGAGAAAGTAAAGCGTCTTTATGACACACACATTGCGGGCAAAATAGAGCAACTGCAGTTGGAGCATCCTTCCCTCGAGGAGCCGCTGAGCCACAAGGAATACGGTCCGGAGGCGCGCAAGCATCTCGTGCAGACATCCGCACTGCTCGGCATACTCGAGCGGGACCAGCAGCTAGGCGAGCATACCAGCTACATAGAATTTGGCGCTGGCAAAGGACAATTGGCTTTTTATTTGGCGACAGCGTTAGAAGCGCAGCAACTGAAGAACTCCCAGGTGGTGCTCGTTGATCGCCTGTCGCTGCGCCACAAGAAGGACAACAAGCTGACCAACAGGCATCAGGTGCAGCGCATACGCGCCGATATCGCTGATTTAAATCTTGCCGAGCTGCCCGAATTGCAACGCACCCAGCGTTATGTGGCGCTATCGAAGCATCTGTGTGGCGCAGCCACAGATTTGACAATACGTTGCATACTTGGTGATGTAGCTTGCCACACGAACTATATTTTAATTGCGTTGTGCTGTCATCATCGCTGCTCCTGGCGCTCCTACGTGGGCAAATTGTGGCTACAGGCTGCTGGTATCTCCCGCCGAGAATTCACCATAATTGCTAAGATGGTCAGCTGGGCGGTTTGTGGCAGCGGTTTGAGTCGCGAACGTCGGAAGGCCATTGCCGAGGCCAAAGAGGAGCAATCCAGGGAGGAGGAGGAGGAGGAGCTACCTCAAGTGGAAGCCACGCAGCGTTTGAGTCGCGAGGAGCGTGAAACAATTGGCTATCAGTGCAAGCGTGTCCTGGACCACGGCCGTCTAGAGCACCTCAAGGCACATGGCTACGAGGCATCCTTGAAATTCTATGTGCCCCGAGAAGTGACTTTAGAAAATGTTGTCCTTTTGGCAAAGCGTGAAAAATGGACGTGCAATTTAAATAAAAGCTAATTTAGCTTACTTGACTTTGGAGATGGATTATTGCTGCCAGGTATTTTTACAGTATAAGGAATGTATATATATATATATACTTGTGCAGCTTCAAAACACTGCTGAATATTATCCAAAAATATTCAATTATAAATGTTATTATTGTCGAACAGCTGTTTAATGCTGCCAGTGTGTACTACAAATATTTGTGTTTTTCTGCAGCCAGGGCTGCAGTGCACTGCGAACAGCTGTGTTGGTGAATCAGTCAGTTTTGGGTAGAAAAAGAAAAAAAAAACAATTTCGCATATTTAATAAAAAATTGCAATTGAAAATTTAATTTAAAACAATTTGTGCACGGAACTATGGCTGGTGAAATGGCGTACAAAATGAAGGCCATCAAATGCCCGACAGACGAACTGTCGCTGACGAACAAGGCAATTGTCAACATTGCCGATTTCACCGAAGAAGTCAAGTCAGTTTTTTATTTAGCTTTTCTTTTGTGCTGCTAATTTTTTGATTTCTGTTTGTATTTGAAATGACGCCAACACGAAATGTGTGTGGGGGCGTCTGTCTCATTGTGGAGTGCCTAATTTGATTGCATATATTTTGCTGATTCGTCAATAGATATGCGGACATCTCACCGGGACCGGGTCAGCATTACATATTTGCGCTGGAGAAGATTGTGGACCTGCCACGTGGACATGTGGGATTCTCGCTGGTGCAGCGTAAGTGGGCAACGTTGTCCATCAATCAGGAGATCGATGTACGTCCGTATCGCTTCGATGCCAGCTCGGACATCATCACATCCGTCGCCTTCGAGACGGATTTTCTGCATAAGAAGACAATCACCCAGGAGCCCTACGATTCCGATGAAATGGCCAAGGAGTTCATTATGCAATTCGCTGGCATGGCCTTAACAGTCGGCCAAACACTCGTCTTTAACTTCAAGGATAAGAAACTCCTGGGACTGGCCGTCAAAACGCTGGAAGCTGTCGATCCCCGCACAGTGGGCGATGGCAAGGATCCAAAGTCGCGTAATGTGCGCTTTGGTCGCCTGCTCGGCAACACGGTCGTCCAGTTCGAGAAGGCCGAGAATTCGGTGCTGAATCTGCAGGGCAGATCCAAGGGCAAAATCACACGCCAATCGATCATAAATCCCGATTGGGATTTCGGTAAAATGGGCATCGGTGGCTTGGACAACGAATTCAATGCGATCTTTCGACGTGCGTTCGCCTCGCGCGTCTTTCCCCCCGAACTCGTCGAGCAGCTGGGCATCAAGCATGTCAAAGGCATCCTCCTCTATGGACCACCGGGCACGGGTAAAACTCTGATGGCCCGCCAGATTGGCACCATGCTCAATGCCCGGGAACCGAAAATTGTCAACGGCCCGCAAATATTGGACAAATATGTCGGCGAATCCGAGGCGAATATTCGTCGCCTGTTCGCCGATGCGGAGGAGGAGGAGAAGCGACTGGGCCCCAATAGTGGTCTGCACATCATCATCTTCGATGAGATCGATGCGATATGCAAAGCGCGTGGCTCTGTGGCTGGCAATAGTGGCGTCCACGACACTGTCGTCAATCAGTTGCTGGCGAAGATTGATGGCGTAGAGCAACTAAATAATATACTGGTCATTGGCATGACCAATCGCCGGGATATGATCGACGAGGCGCTAATGCGACCGGGTCGCCTCGAAGTCCAAATGGAAATCAGTCTGCCCAATGAGCAGGGGCGCGTCCAGATCCTCAATATACACACGAAACGGATGCGTGAATTCAACAAGATTGCCAGCGATGTGGATAACAAGGAGATTGCCACCTGTACCAAGAACTTCAGCGGTGCCGAACTGGAGGGCCTCGTCCGTGCTGCCCAATCCACGGCGATGAATCGTCTGATCAAGGCGGATGCCAAAGTGCATGTTGATCCCGAGGCCATGGAGAAACTTAAGGTGACCCGTTCCGATTTTATGCATGCGCTGGAGAATGATATAAAGCCCGCTTTTGGTACGGCCCAGGAGATGATTGAGAATATGTTGGCGCGTGGCGTCATCAACTGGGGACAGCCGGTGACGAGTGTTCTCGAGGATGGCATGTTGTATGTGCAACAGGCAAAGGCCACAGAGAGTTCTGGCCTCGTCTCTGTGCTGATCGAGGGTGCACCCAACTCTGGTAAATCGGCGCTGGCCGCCAATCTGGCCAAGATGAGTGATTTCCCATTTGTTAAGGTGTGCTCACCCGAGGATATGGTCGGCTTCACTGAGTCCGCCAAATGTCTGCAAATACGCAAGATCTTCGATGATGCATATCGCTCCACGCTCAGCTGCATCGTTGTGGACAATGTGGAGCGTCTGCTCGACTATGGGCCGATTGGTCCGCGCTACTCCAACCTGACACTGCAGGCACTGCTCGTGCTGCTCAAGAAACAGCCGCCCAAGGGTCGCAAACTGCTCGTCCTGTGCACCTCCAGCCGACGTGAGGTGCTCGAGGAAATGGAAATGCTGTCCGCCTTCACATCCGTCTTGCATGTCTCGAATTTATCCAGTGCCGAGCATGTCCTCGCCGTGCTCGATGACTCGGATGTGTTTGGTGCCGACGAGCTGCAGAGCATTGCCAGGAAAATGGCTGGCAAGCGGGTCTGGATTGGCATTAAGAAGCTGCTGGCGCTGATCGATATGGTGCGGCAATCGGAGCCGCAATATCGTGTCATCAAGTTCCTCAGCAAAATGGAGGAGGAGGGCGGATTGGAGATGCTGGCGAGAACGCAGTAGCTAACGAGTCTTCTCGAATTGAGAATGTCAATTGTGGAGCTCAACGATGCTTTCTGAACCACCACCAACAACCACCAACGAATTAGCTCAAAAAACAGATTTGTAAAACATTCAACAATTATACCAAGAAAAAAATCCAAGAGCTGCTCGAAGCCACAACACAAACCGACCAATAACATAGAACAATTCTATATAATACCAAGTTTATGCAACATTCCATGCAAATCCCCCCCCCAACGAGCCTTGTCGAATCCTTGTCAAAGCCCTTGGCATATTCGTGAATATTAGTTAGTTAAATGTTCTATATGGAAACCTATATATTATATCGCTGTGTATTTGTTGTATATTCAATTTGTATGTCCTTCCACGCATGGATAATCCCCAAATGCCTCGCTGTCTAGTTCAAAGAAGAAGTAAACACACACATATAGCAACAACGATTTTTGGATGACTTAACCTAATATATAAATATATATATATATATATATATATATGTGTGTAATCAACTTATACTACATTTTTATTGTCTATCAAAATGGTTTTTGATCGAACTTTGGAGATTATTTCTCGCGCCCAATTTTTGTAATTTTTCATATACTCTAGCGCCGCCATGGAGCAAATGCGGCCGTTTTACAAACTAACAAAAGCTGCACCGCACAAAAGTAGACTACAATTTAAGAGAAGTTCAGGCTGAGAATTGAGTCATGCCAAATACATTCCACAAAGTCAAATGAGGCGTTCAAATTTGTATACAAATAAATAATGCATGTTTTTTATGTGATTAGGATCAGTGTGTTGTTAGAGAGAATAATGCATACTTTTATGGGCTAAAAACTAAAAATTGTTCAACGAAAATATGAAATAAAATTATGCTTTAATACAATTTTTAATTTGCAATTTAAGCTTAAGGAATTTTGATTCAAGAATTGTGCAATTTTTTATAAGCATTCAATTTTTAATTGTGCAAACCAAAATTAAAATGACCAGTTTCGAATATTTGCAAATATTAAGAATGTGTCCCAAAGAATTCGAGCCCTCTACATAAATAATAAAAAACTATGAAGAAACTGGCAAATGAAATAATGCAATAAAATGTTTATAAAATGTTTACAAAAAAAATATATTTCAAATTATTAACGAAATGGAAACAAAGCCAAGTATTCTCAAGGATTTCCATTGACAATTTTAAGTGCACGAAAAAGTTAAAATATTTTTAAATTTTAAAGAATTTATGTAAAAATATGTAACAATTTTTTGTTTACTTATTTTTAGCACAAAATCATTAAGAGAATTTGCAAAAAGTTTCCAAATGACATAATGCATTTATAAAATTAACGTATGTATGTATGTGTGGCAGTGTGTCTAACAAATACATGCTAATGAATAAATTTGAAATGGTACGTCTCTTGGCATTCTTGAACTTGACTCGGGCGCCAATCTGAGACCGCAACTAATCAGAGCCCCAATTCCAGACGTTGTCGATCAGCTGTTCAAGACGCCGTTATGGGGCGACTAATAGACTCGCCACACTGGATCCACTCTGGATATATATATATACGAGTACGAGTCCGAGTATGGTCAGTTATTTTTATACTCAATCAGAGGCAGCTTTAATATGTAATTTGAATAAATGATTAATAGTGTAAACATTGAAAGCGAGTCTTATACTACGTAATGTATGTAGATTTCCTATTGATGTGTTGTAATTGATATAAGTAGCTAATTGCGCACGACGCCCATTCGACGCTCCACATCTCATGTCTGTATATACATATATATATAATATATATATGTCAATTTTATATGTATTTGGATCAGTTGAGCGCCAGCTTATCTAAGGAATCCTGGCCAACGTCAATAATGGCCCGACTGTTGCCAGCTGCATGCCAGCATGGTGTTTATTAACTCATTAAAACTGCATATTTATACCCAAGATGCAGAACTACTTAATTAACTAGCGACAGCCTTATACTAGAGTGCCACAATTAGGCGCACCACAATATCTACCAAATGCACTTAAAGACCGCTATGCACAGCAAACGCAGCTCGTGATTGGCGTCAATTGATTGATTCTTGTCGCCACACATACAAATATGGAAAACCATAACTCAACTCAAGCATTGACGTAGCCAGTACAAAAGCTATGGGGGGCAGAAGATGTAGCCAGAAATTGATTAACTTTAGTTATACAAATTTAATTAAATCTAGAAGTGAGTAAGATTTCTTCAATATTATTATGTAGAACAACGTATACAATTAATTATCTGTGGTTCACCCTGGGCAGTCTCATCTGTTAAACGTAAAGTTTAGATTAGAATTCAGTTGAAAAACCAAAGGATATTAGGATATCTAAGCTAAAGCTAAGGAACAAACTTCTATTATACCAAAGCCTACCAAAGCCAGTAAAAATATGCTGCTTTTGGGCAGAGCCAAGGATCTCAGCGCAATCTTCAAAAGTTAACTTGCTCAACATAAATCAGGAGATACATCAAGAACTTGATGTAACTCAAATTGAAGAAAAATAAGCAAGGCCTAGCAAAAGATATTTCATATACTAAATATATATAGCAAATCTTTTGGCATTCCAACAACCTGACAATTGATCTGCAATAGAACCACTTGCAAGATTAAGCACTATTATCCAATCAACCTGTCCAAGTCACAAGACTTCTATTATTTAATCTAGTAAATATAAGCCAAAGTATTGTTAAGTATTTTATTGATTGACAGACTTTTTTAATAATGATATATTTAAAAACAATAGATAAAAAGTTAGCACACAAATCAAAATAATCTAGAAATATATAGAAAGAATATTTGACATGAGTTGCAGCTTGGCGACAGCCCCTGACTGGCTACGCCCATGTTCAAGTCAAGAGCACCCAAAATAAAACCCAATACCTATATCCTATATCCCTTATCCCATATCCCAGCACCCAGCACCCAATTCAAGTGTACGTCGTCTGCCGCGTCATCTGGCAAAGAGAGCGCAGCGCGCACGTATGCAAATTTTCATGACGAAAGTCCACTCGGACAAAGTTCAGTGACCGGGGGGTACCCAAAAAAATATATATATATGTATATAACCAAAAAAAAGCGCGAAACCAAATAAAATTTTCATACCGCCACTTTTAAAAATAAAATGCGAAACTTTTACAAAAAAAAAGTGTTTCTGTCGCTGGTTTGAGTGTATTTTTGTTATTGTTAATTGTGGGTGAGGCTGGGGGGGGGGGAGCTGATGTTGGGTGTTGATGTTGGCGCACTTGTCAGCTGTAGCTAAACTTAATGCTAAAGCTAAAGCTACAGTCAAAGCCAAAGCCGACTTCCCCCCCACCCCCTACCCACGTCAACACTTGCAAACCGGCTGCGCTTCTCGTTGTTGTTGTTGTTGTTGTTGTTGTCAAAAGCGCAAACGCCGGCAGCAAAAGGTTCGATTTCACTTTCGCACGCTGTCGCTGACGTCGCACGTTGCTGGCGCTACTGGAATGAAAAAAAAAAAAAAAAATACAACAAGGAGAAGAAGAAGCAGCTGGAGGGGGTTGGGCCGTTTGGGGGCAGCTGAGTGTAACAGGGGCAAACTGTGCTGAGGTCTGGGTCTGTCATGTGGTTCAGGTTTCTGGCCTCGGCTGCTGCTGCTGCTGCTGATGCTGATGCTGCTCTCACTGCTTTCTTTCAAATGGAAGTCATCACCTCTGTGCTTCTCCCTCTCTCTCTCTCTCACTCTCTCTCGCTCTCTCTCACTCTCTCTCTTTCTCTCACCGGATCTAAAGCGCTCGTTTAGCTATGTATTTTTCATGACCCGGAGAAATTGCTCAGATGATTCCAGACTGTTCTCCAGCTCTCATTTGGCTTTTAAATAATTTTGCACTTTTCTGCGGCCTTCATTTTTTTAGCTTTTACTAAAAAATGTCTGTAAATAATATTTTGACTTGTTTTTTAAATATTTTTAGCAATTTTTTAAGCACGTACTTCTTTTATTAAAGGCTACGATATTTTATTATTCACTTGAAGGAGCAATGTTTCAAGTAATTTATTTTTGGCTACATCTAAAAATCAGTTTCTTCACTTTCTTTTTATTGTAGAGTCTCCTTCAGCTGCTGTGCAGGAATGCCAGGATTGTTTCTGGTCTAACAGCTCTCAAGCTTTGAGAGTTGAGAATGAAGGCCCTTAACTGTGAGAGTCTCGGTCTACTTATTGCCGAGCTATCTATCTCAAGGCAGATTCTATTTGTAAGATATTTAAATATTTGTGCAACTCGTAGACTTATGTCGGGAAGCCAGTGTATATCCGAAGATAGTTTTTACTCATATTCAGATGATCATAATAGTCACCAAGTTTCGTCTCTAAAGGTCTCTAAGTACCTCTCACTCTCTCACTCGTCGAATACTATTATTCACATGGAATAACACGAGTCCACAAAACTGCTACCTCTCTGGTTAAAATATAAACTTACGTGTTCTGGGATCCAATAGAGCATTACTCCCATTTGGTATTTTCTAGTTTATATAATAAAATGAGCAGTCGCAATATATATAGTGAAAAATTAATAGTTTATGGATTTGATCTTGGAGATATGTAAATTGATATTTAGTCAAGGTATTATTTATACACACAGATACCAATTCGACAAAGTCATAAACTTTTTCGCAAATATATCCAACATTTCATATTAATTTGAAGCCCACAATCACTCTAGTTGTTTTTTTTGTCATCATTTTCGAGACCTGCTTATAAATGTATAATTTATATTTTCTGTGTTTCAGATATGCACACGTAAATTTGCATTTATAAGTCTATTTTTTACTGGCAAATGGAAAACAGCAACGTGCAAAAAATCTTCCTGAATTACACAAACGCGGAAGATTTTCTTGCTTTAATGCTTGCTACTCGCACATTTCATGGATTTTCCAGTACTAACAGCATTTTCATTAAGGTTCACACGTGTGTGTGTGTGTGTGAGTGTGCTGCATGTGAAACTAACAGTTAAATTAGCAGTTTTTTGTTTCGTATGGCGCTTCACGGCACTGACGCTACAATTTTCCACTGTATCTGGCCCGATACTTTGAGTTTTGAATTTGGCCTGCTCTGTGTTTTATGCTTGTTGTTGTTATTGTTATTGTGTTGTTGTTTTGTTGTGTTGTTGTGCTTTTGCATTTTTGTTATTTTTGCAATTTATAATTAAGTTGCAATTTGGCATGCGAGCCAAGAAGCTGAAAACTATTCATGGTATGTCGGCAATTTCTGGGAACTTGCATGCGTATTAGTCATCAAAATTGATAACGAAAAACTTTTCAAAAATAATTGCAATATATTATTCTTGAATTAAGCCTAAAAAAAAAAAAGATAATCATTAACCCTTGGCATAGCGGAAAGTAATTATGTAAAGCTAAAACTAAAGATTCGCTCAGCATATTTTTATAGTGCTGAAGTTAACTTATTTGTATTATTGCTGTTATTCCAAATTAAATAATATTTTAGTTAACAAGTTTGTAGAGTAATTATATATTTGGTTCCAGATAATGCCAATCATTCTAAAATATTAAATTGCTGAGGTGCTAGCTATAAAGCGAGCCAGGTCTGGGGTCCTCAGCTATTTTCTAACAGCAATGCTATTTCTTGAGTGAACCAAGAGTTAAAAATCACTTAACAGAAATAGTCACGATAAATAAACAGATTTTAAAAGTTATTATTTTTTTAGTAAAATAAATTTGATATAAAAGTTATATGTGATATAAAAATGCACTGCACTTTGAGACTCGTTAGTTGACATGGGTTAAACATATTTTATATATGCATTTGTGGCCTAAACACGAGGCACAACCCACAAGATTACACAAAAAAATACAAAAAAAAAATAAATATATAATCAGCAAATCGGTTCTGAATCAAGCAAGACAAATCAAAATGTGGAGCGTGTAGCGCAAAAACAGCGAAGGCGGGCTTCAGCAAAGAAATCCATGGAAATGCTTGCAGCACGCGATCGAAACATTCGCAGTCGCATTTCATTTCGATTCATTGATACTCAACAGCCGCAACAGCAGCAACAACAGCAGCAACAGCAACAGCAGCAGCAACAACAAAAATCGCAGTTCGCGGCACAGTGCCAAATTAAATAATACGAGCCAGCTCCTTGTTCCTTGTTATTATTATATTGTATTCCACCCTTTTTTTTTTGCGTGTTGCGCGTTGCGTCGTTTTTTTGTGGAGTGTGTGTGTTCCATATTCTTAGGAATTCCTTGGCACAATCCACAAACCAGTCGCAAGATCAATCAGTGTGCGATTTTGAGCTGCGATCTCACTTTCGCTCCCTCTCTTTTGCCGCCGCCCTGTGGCAACTTAATGGCAACGCGTCGTAGTTCACTTTCATTTGAATCCTTGACAGCTGAGGGTTCGATGGCAGCACGTGCCTAATCCTTGCCTTTCTTCACTTTTTCCTGAGCGCTCTACTCGGGTTACCTAGCCCTAGCAAAAACAAAAAAAAACCCTTTCCATGTTGTCAGCCTTGCCACGCCCACAAGTCATTAGGGCGCACACTTTTGCCAGGCGGATATTGATTTGGATGGCGCAATTTCTTTTTAGTTTTTTTTTTTTTTTTCCGACAGGACGCAACGACATCTGTTGTGATCAATTGTGTGTTTCACTTTTCATCAAATATATGTATATTAATTTATTTCGATCATAATTAAAGTGAATTTGATATTTCCGGTTGGTTCAATGAACCTCAATGGCCAGAATCCTTGAACTTGTCCGCAGACGAAATAAATATTTTCATGTGTTCGCATTGCCAATAATCTATTTCAAACAAAGAAACAGAAACAACCAGAGAGATGCGCCTCTGCCCTTTTTGGCGGCACCCTCACAAAATTATTGACCAGCCAAAAGAAATGAACAAACCAAAAAAAAAATACAAAAAAAAAACGCCAAACTTCTGTCCGATTTTTGAGTTGTCTGAGTCTGTCTCCTTAAATGCTACCTAAATATTTCTGTTAGAATGAAAAAGAGGACTATTTGATATGTTGTTTTTGTGGCTGCTTTTTATATTATTAATGTTGTTATTGTTGCTGGCCCATCCACATATTTCATTCTAATCAACGTGCTGCAAAACATATACTTAATTCCATTTGATATTTGTGCCTGAATGGTTCGTTTTGCTCCGAAAATTGCATTTAAACGCTTATTATGCGCTTTTTATTTGCAACCCATACTTTTCTCTCTCTCTATCTGCCCCAATGCTCGGTCAGTCAT
Source organism: Drosophila paracracens (assembly GCA_035044025.1). NCBI lineage: Eukaryota > Metazoa > Arthropoda > Insecta > Diptera > Drosophilidae > Drosophila > Drosophila paracracens. The sequence continues at coordinate 2,569,190 of JAWNMN010000435.1, read as the reverse complement.
GCAAAAATGTTTTTATATATGTATATAATATATAAGTGTGTGACTCATATGTATACATAGTAATATACGATTGTAATATTTGGGTATATAAAATATTTCATATTTATTTAATATGTATATGTGGTGCCTGGAGGAAAATTTAATAATTTATTTTTATTTACACCTACATACTGGCTTCAGCAATAGAAAACTGGTGAGAGGGGCAAACGCAGTTGAAAATATTTACTTTTTATATGAGAGTTCTGAAGAAGGGCTCCAATTAATGGGAACTTTTTAATCTTCAGCTGAAACTTCTAGGATGAGATACACAAATGGAATAATTTCGACCACTGTCTAGGATCATTGCCTTGATCAGTCTTCTCTTCCTAGAGTAGATGTTTGTTAGGAGTACTTCTCGGGTTGATTGCTGTATTCCATCCAAGAAGACACTTGGCTCATATATTAAGCTGCTATTGCACTTTGAGCCACATAATTTTACTGAAGCTGCTTCTGTGGCATCAGCTGAGTGTCTGATTGGCTGGCTGGCTTCCTGCTTTAAATGCTTTAATTTAATTAAATCGTAATATCGTTAGCAAATAAAATAAATTGTTTTCAATTACATAAAAGACATGACAAGGCGCTGGTGGTTGACCTCTTTCAATGTGACATTCTTGGCGTTGATTACGTTGAACTTCCAACAGCAGCAGCAGCGGCAGCAGCAACAACAGCGGCAACAGCAGCAGCAACAGCAACAAATACAACGGGAACAACATCAACGGCAAAGGGCAATAAAAGTTGTCAGATAATGGAAAATATCATCTGTATATAAATACTACTTATATACATTACATATATATATATATATATGTATATATGTGTATATCTACATATTTATACCGGCTATGAGCCCATTGCACTTAATCAAAAAATACGACAAAATCAAAAGTAAACAAAACTGCAGCGCAGAACTGACTTAATCGCAAACCAGCAACAACAACAACAACAACAGCAACAACAACAACAACAACGAAAACGTTGGGTGCATTGAACACATGAGCTGGCAACAAAACAGAAATATAAATCCCTTACATACTTATAAATACATACATGCCATATATATAAATATATACATATATATATATATATATAAATATATATATATATATATGCAGGCAATGCACTGCAAAAATAGTTGCAAAACAGCTGTAAATATTTTACAAAACAAACAAAAGCAAACATTAAGTCAGCAAACCCAAAATAAATTATTCCAAAAGACGCTGTTTAGATACCCTGCTAATTATATACACATGCAATTCTTGAAAAATAAATAATGATATTGACTTTTAAGTTTTCTTAAGATTCAAGAATAAAATTGATCTTAAATTATGTTGTGTAAATTTAGGCTACATCTGAGAAAACCTGAGACTCATTTGCAAACTTTCAGAGATTTCAGATATGAAGACCCCAAGTATGAAAATTTATATTTATCAGTTGGAATGAGTTCGATCTTAGACTGATCTTTTAGCTGACTGCTAAAGATTACAAAATTAAAGGCTTATAATTATACTCAGTATGGGGAATCAGGAGATTGTAAAAACTTCGTTACACATTACTAAGTTTCAAAAGTGTATTATAATTAATTGGAATTTATAGCTCAAAACTGCTTTTATAATAATTAACATGTGTTTTCAATGAGATTTGGACTGAGTTAGCTACGTGTGAATCCAAGCATTCAAATTTGCTTATATTTTATTTATTAAGTAATAATAATAAAAAATTTCGTTCTATCTTTTTGAGCAACGGGGTCTCCAAATCATTGGCCAATAAATAATGAAAGTTATTGCCAAGTTCAACAGCGAATTGAATTTCATTTAATTTAGATCACTTTCAGAGCTTGATTTGGCACAAAGCTTAACTTAATTTACATAATATAATTCTATGTTTGAAATAACGAAAAATAGAATTAAATAATCTTATCTAAATCACAAAAATCGAGCGCCCGCAAATGCCGGCATTTTTATTTTTATTTTTTTTTTTTTTTGTTGAACTCGACTCATCTAATGCAGAGTGGTTGACCTTGATGCATTGTTTTAAGTTTATTGTCCTTTCAATAGAACACGCTAAATAAAGATACATTTAGCAAGCAAGTACATACATATGAATTTATGAATGTATGAATGTATGTATGTACATTCATCTACATCTGCATATGCATATGTCTAGACATATTTGTGTATATATATATGACTTAACCATAAACGTGCATATTTAATTTTTAGCTAATACCCTGTACCAAAAACATTTTAAAGGCATTTACATTTGTGCGATTTTTGAGACTCTTGAAGCTTCTTGGAATAAATTAAACAACTAAAAGGAAATTATGCTTATAAAAATATCTTTGACTAAAAAAAAAAATATTAATAATATCAGAAATGATTTCATCAATTAAACAATTAATAAAATTTACTAAAAATGTATTAATTAAATAAGAGAAAATGATCTTTATAAAATAAGTTTTAAAAATATATTTTTTAAGAAGAAAATATAAGTATTTTTTAATTTCAAATTTAAACAAGTTTGTGGCCAAAATAAATAATAGCCGACTTTTTCCAGTTGCTGCCATTAGTATAAATGCTAAATGCTTAATATGTTTTTAATTATTTATTTGAATAGCTCAAAATTTACATAGGGTTCACTGTAGTTGTGCAGTTGTCGCAAATATTGCAAACATGTTTCTGTCACTTGGGCGTGTTTTCGGCACCCCTCCATAAGTTTTGCTCAAACAGCTAGCCATTTGATTAGCTAAATTGTTGTTAATTTGTTTGACTTTGAACTTGATTTAGATCTTGTTTGTTATCCGAAAACGGCAAACAGCAAAACGGCGCTTATAAATCTATGGATGAGTCTATTTCGCTTACAAATATTTGAGAATTGAATGACAAACTATAAGCTGCTGAAACACAGGCGGGGAAGCCCGTAGTCATGGTTGATTCGACTCTAAGAACTTTGCATTCAAATACAAAAATTTAATGACAGCTTGCAACAATTCAAATGCAGCCTCCCCCTTTTCCTTATGTAAGTAGCGCACTTAAGCCCCATGCATGGAACCAAAGTGCCCCCCAAAAAGAGCACACTTCATGATCATGACTAAGGTCAGATTCATAAAAACCGCATTAGCTAGACCCAATTTAGCAAAACTGAACAAACAAATTGCCGCACCGACAAAATCACGAAATGAAATTCGCAAAAGAAATGGAATTGAAATGTTTTTGTTTTTTGTTGAATGTTGAATGTTTTTTCGTATTCAAATGAACACTTTGCAAGCACGAATGCAAGCAAGTAAGCAGTGAGTAAGTAAGCAGTGAGTAAGTAGTTGCTGCGAGGCCGACTTATGTGGTTTTGGGTGTCCATTGTCGCAATTGCAGTTCTCGTATCAGATGATGATAAGTCGCTTCCATTTTCAAGGGTTCGCCTTGTCTGGCGTCTCGCATTTGCCGTTTCGCATTGAACTTGAGCGGTTGCAACTGTTGCATGGAATCGGTGGCGGGATTGTGATGCGGGGGTTGGCCTAGGGAAGGTAGCAGCGAATGCAATCAGGTGCAGTCAATTGTTGCCGGATCTTTCGAGCATACATAATACCTCCAACTTGAGCTCATAAATCAAACTGTTTGCTGATGTGATATCACGTGTTATAATTAGACCGATGCATTTTCACTTTTCACCTGAAACGGCAGGGGCATAGCTATGGGGAGTGCCAATGGGGGAGAGCATAATGCTTAGTCAAAATGTTGTTATATATCTAAAACCTTAGAGCTCAATTGTGATAATCTTTGCAAGGGATGTGCTGCAAAGCCCCCATTCTAAGCGATATCCTGGCTACGCCCATGCATATGGGATTGAGTCTAACATCCGCCTAACTGTTGACAGCTGAAAATCGTGATATTTGATGTATGTAACTGTTGCACCCCGCTGGTGGTACTATCTTTGACAACAGATATGTGTAAGCTATATATATATGTGTTTATATATGTATGTATGTCATGTCTAACGTTCGAGCCATCATGTTGGAGCAGCAACGCCCGTAAAGTGTCGTTCATAATGATCGGCAACAATGTAATCGTCTGGCGACTCTTTAAAATATGCATCGCAAACTGTCAGCCATTGAGTACAATGTGCCTTTAGCCACTGACTGCACTCCAAACGAAACCAATCGAATCGAATCGAATGGAATCACAACGAACTCAGGTCCAAATGGACTTCAGTTAGCCACTCGGCAGCAGGTTGGCCATGAGAACATGTTATTAAATTACTATAATAATGTATTAAGTATGTAAGAATGTTACAAATGTTAATATGTAGTAATAATTGTAATCGCTTGGCACTGCTACATAAATTAGCCCCCGATCCCAACCCGACATTGCTCGAGTTCGCCAATCCAGCCAATACACATCTATATGCATGCATAGCTGAGATCAGTTTCCGTTCCCTGTAAATTCTACGCACTCCAAAGATCTGATCGCCATTTGACATTTTCACAAATGTGCTAAATAATTAGCCATGTGTAATGTATGCTTTAAATATGCATATTACATGCATATTTTATAAATATAATCATCTGTACTTAATTCAATATTTACGTCAGCACGAGTTTGGGATCGGGATTGTGATTTGGGATTTGGGGCTGGGCAGCTGGGTTATATTCGGAACGGGCGACAGATTTCAAAAGTGTGCCGAATAAATGAGAGTACGGATACTTGAGAACAGCTGACTGGTTCGCGAGTGTCGTAAATGCTGCTTTTGTCCAAAATGGAAGTGCGTCAAGAGGACGCAACTTGAATATAAATAAATTGATTATTATTATTAGCATGCGGTTCAATTAATTAAGCACTGATATCATAAGCCTGTCATAGCAACCCTTTGATATTTATACAAATGTAGCAATTGGCTTGAAATGATTATTTAATTTTGAACAGTATTCATATCGTATGATTATTTAATACTTTTTATATTTTTGCATAATTAATTTATGAGCGTATTTGGTAATTTTTCAATAAGCCAGTTTAGTGGCTAATTTCTTGGCGTATACTCTATATAGTAGTCTATATCGTATATAGTATCCAAAACCATTAAAAATGTTTTTATTATTTGCTCGTGCAATCATAATCGCATTTTGCGATTACCTGTGCCACACAAAAATAAAACAAAAAAAATCTAAATCAACCACAACGAGTTTAACATGTAAATAAAATAAATATAATATGATATAATATTTATTTATTGGTATATTTGTATAGATATATAATTAAGTGTTATTATTCCTATTCATTCGATAAATTATTATAATTTATTTAATTCAAATGTATAATATATATACATATATAATATGCTATTATTGCTGTTCATTCAATAAATTATTATAATTCCGTTTTTGATTGTCGGCGCTTGATTTAAGTATTAAAGTATCTCAATTAATGGCAACAAGTGTCGAATATTTTGACGGGGTGGGGTTATTTGATCTATAGGCACTTCGACTTTGATATCCGAATTAGCATTTGGCTTTTGTCGCTGAACTTTTCTTGCCGCTGTTTTTGTTGTTGTTGTTGTCGCTTCTGTTCAATTGATTATTTATACAAGTGTGCTTAAAAGCAGACATGGAGAGTAGAAGCTATAATTAGATACCCAGCACACATTTCTAGCTTTGGTATTAATACTTCTGCTAAATTATATATAGCAATATTAAAAAAATGTTTACTTTTAAATTTGTTAAAATGTGTTTTTCGCCGGCTTCGGATCAAGTGTGTTTTTCATATTTTATACACTGCGGTTTATTTTTGGTTTCAAACTCGATAGATGGCTGAAGACAAATCCAGAAGGGAAACAAAATATATCGAAGTATATATAAAAAAAATATTGAATTTTTAGCAGTGTAAAACATATTTTAAAATTAAAATTAAAGTAAAACAAATTTAGATCTGTCGCATGCATTTCATACAACAAGTTTGCTATCTGTTACATAAACTAGCGGAGCCTAATATACCTCACTTTTTGGTAGCTTAAAGGGTAGTTGGAAAAGTATGCTAACTACACATATCTGCGTTGATGTGGTTGGCGCTGTTTGGGTTTGCGCCAAGTCTTTTTTCATTAAACATTTATAAGCAAATTATGTCAATTTGTAGGTAAACACGACGCAAAGTCGCTAGACTAGCCAAACGACTCCATATATATGTATATATACGTACACACACAAGCAGCTATACTTATTTATATACATATACATAACGTATCAAAATCAAAATCAATGCACCAAAAAGATATTCAATTGCAGTTTTTAAGTTGAGTTTTTGCTTTGTTTCGTGTTGCATTTGTCCCCTGAGTTTACATACGGAAGTTGTTGCTACTGTTAAATGTAGTTGCGGTTTTGATTTTCTTGTTGTTGTTCATTATAAGTTGAAACTGCGGGAGTTTGGTTTGGTTTTGGCTTACTTCAGCTGGCCAAAAAAGGGCGTGTTAGCCAAAGGTTGTATGCAATTTTGATTTATTGCAATGCAATCCGCCCAATGGCACTTTTAATCTTCGCAATGCTTCCTGTTGTGTGTGTGTGTGTGTATGTGCGTGTGTGTGTTTCTGTGTGTGTGTGTGTATGTGTGTGTGTGTGTGTGTGATTGACTATGACGGTCCGACTATGACAAGCCCCGTTTCCCCAGATTGATCTCATTGAGTCTAGCCAAGTCTATCTCATAGCGCGTGTCATTTGATATTGAACTTGGCTCTGACTTTATGTCTAGCTCTAACATATTATGCACTCGTACTCATAAAAAAAAAGTTTATTAATTTATTTATGTTCTGATTTGTGGGCGGATTTAATACGGTTGTTGCGTTAAACTTGTTTCTGCACTTTATTTGCAATTTGTTTAATTTTAAATTAGCTTATCTTGAAATAAGAATTATGCGCAATTGCCAGCAGAGTGTTGATATATTTATATTTGTTATATCCTATATATTCTCAGTAATTACGATAACTTACAAGTAGAACTACCCAAGTTCCTCTGTGATGATTAAGCAGCTTCCATGCGGAAACTATTGTTCAGTTCAGTTTACTCTTGCTGCACTCGGAGTATTTTTAATTTGCTCGACATTTATTTCTACAATTCTGGGAAAAAATCATTTTATATTTTTAGAACCGATCTAAGTTGGTCTGCTTGTCTCTAAGTTCCCAATACAAATACTCAACTAATTCGATTCCACACTCTTCATCCAAAGAAATGTCTTTTGCATAATCTCATCTGAGATTGTTCATTTTTTGCCATTACGCAAACAAATCTTCTTCTACTTAATAATAAATAATTAATAAAAAAAGACTTCTTAAAAAACAAATACCTAATTGCTATTGTGACAATAAATTGCAATCGTTAACAAAGAATCCAAATTGTCTTTAAATGCGATGCTGAAATTTCTATTGTTCTAACTATTAACTTTTGATTAGAACAACTAAGAATAACGAGATAAAAAAGCAGCAGAGGAATCGATAAAAAACCAAAGTTAATGAAATGCATTTCAGTTTGGTGGCAAAAATAAATAAAATATAGTATTCTTTATGTTTATTGAAGCTGGGCTGGTTTTTGGTTTGGAGCTGGCCGAATAATTTCAATAATTAAATCGAATCATGAATTGCCACATGACAAATATTTTTAATTGAATCTACTATGCGTGTGTGTGTGTGTGTGTGTGTGTGCAACTTTGTCTTTATATGCATAAACTCGATTTTTTTATGGATTTATCACTTGCTAATCTCAAGGTCATTTTTACTGGTCTTATTGTAAATAAATGGAAGCGTCTAGACAGGTTTAAATAACTGAACTATATAGGAGCCAGTAAGCGTGTAAAGAGCAGATATAGCTATATATAGGTACACATTATTGCTATCTATTGCTATACCCAATGACTTGCATATTTCGTTGATTTTGATCAAACCAGCTTAGCTTTCTTTCCAAGCTCTCTTCAGTCCTCTGTCACTCCATCCATTGCTTTTATGTGTGTCTTTTGTCAAACAAAACATATATATCTATATATATATAGGCATGTAAATAGTCACACTCGTGCGCCCTATCAATTTAGGAATTCATGATAAAAAGTTTACCATTACACACAGCTAACGAGAGTCCGACAGAGAGAGAGAGGGAGAGCCCCGAAGAAACCCAAAACATCTGAAAAAAACGAAACACATGACACCTCAAAACCTTTAAAGAAGCTCTGTATATGTACTTATGTATATGTATTAATGCTATATATACTATGGGCTATGATACCATAATCCACGAATAAAACTAAAGAAAAAAAAGCTCACAAATAGTTCAATGAACTGTTTTTGTCTTCAGCATGTTGCTATGCTGTTTGCTCTCTTTCTCTCTCTCTCTCTCTCTCTCTCGCTCGCTCTCACCTACTCTCTGTGTCTGCCCACATATGCATATCATAGCTCACATGATCGCTCTCTCTCTCGCTCTCTCTCACTCGGGTGTTTTTACTTGTGTATTCGAATTCATTTTGGTTTGGAATTAAGTTGGCTTAGTTAGGATCGAATGCAACGAAAGCTTCGACTACATAGATACAAATATATATATATAAATATTTAATCCGACTTTAGCTTGATTTCGATGTATCTTTTATCTCTGCATCTACAGCTACTTTTTTCTTTATTTACTTCGTTGTGTACGTGAGTGCTTCCAGTTTTTGTCACGTTGTCGCTTAACTGAAGCTTCATCGTTAGTTTTGAATGAATTTTGATCTAAAGTGCGTCAAGTGGCACACGAAACTTTTCACATGCCTCCAATCAAGTGTGAATAATGCCAATTTTAGGGGGCCCAATAAGCAGCAAAGGCCTTTAAGCCTAATTGTTATGCTGATAGAGGCGCTAGATGGATTGGTTTCATATCCATAAAGACCACCAGTCTCACCTGACAGGTGCACAAACCCACAAGTCTCTCTTTGGCTGTGTGTGCGAGTGTGTGTGTGTGTGTGTGTGTCTGTCTGTCTGTGTGCGAGTGTGCTGGCTCACGTTTCATGCCTTGTCTGTGGGTATCCAAAATATTTCAGCTTTTTTGGTCAAGCATTTCATTTACTGCAAACAAAATAAAAAAAGGGTTACAAATTTTTTGTAAACGAAGCTGAAATGCCCTAACTGATTGTTAATGTTATCTATTTAAATATTTTATTTTTACAGTTTATCACAATTAGTTTGTTTTTGTCTTTACTAAAGCTTATCAAACTTGTCGATGTTAAATAATATCACGAAATCATTCAAACAGACTTAATATCTACTATATTTCAATATGGATTTTATGAAACTAATTTTTATAATAAAAGGATTTACAAAGAAAACTCAATTTCAGGCGGTTACTACGTAGGAGACATTTCAGATCTCAAAATGATTTTCAAATATATATCTACCTTATTTGAATATAGCTTTATTCAGTGCTATTTTCAAGCGGCTCATAGATAAAATCTACAAATTTACTGCCTAGAAATCGTTTCATATTCAAAAGTAGTTTTCAAGAAACATATTGGGAATGAATGACTTTATATATATTTATTTTAGTATTTATATAAAGCAAGCTATAGTCTACAACTTTAAGCTAACTTATATCAAAGATCGAAAAATACATATAATTATAATTAATTTTCAAAAACCTGGGCTCATTAATACTTTAAAATCAAAAGCATTCTACAAAATAATACCACTCAAAATGATAAAGAAAAAATTTAAATTGAATAAAAAGTTGTCAAATGCGAACACAAATGTTGAGGTCATTACAAGCCAGTTGACATAGCCTAGAAGCCGCAAGATAGTATATAATAATTATGATAAATATGTAGTAATAGTTTTTTAATTGAATTGTTGGCAAAAAATAAATAGGTGTAAGTTGGTGTCTCTTGTTATTGTTGCGATTGTGGGCGATTAATTGATTGTCGTGTATTTTGTTGGCCAAAAATTGCACAATATTTATGACTCGCTGATCATGTATATATATATATATCTATATATTTGGGCTGCTCTGCTTACGCAATGTGATCGGAGCAAAAGAGGCCAACAGGCAACTTACTGGCAGCTGCCAACTGCTCTTAGCTGCATAAATGTTTAAATAAAGTTTAACTTGACTGACGTCACTGATAGCTGATTGCAACGTCTTTTTGGCTAAGTGCAATTTTTTGTTCACTTGGACTTGGCCAACAGCAGCGGCTTAAAGTCAGTGCCAAGTGAATGAAAACTGCAACGTGTTTTTGGCATTAGACGTGAAAGTGCGAGTTAAACCCGAGACATCGGGCGAGAGGCGGGCGTGGGTGCAAAAGCAATAAACGGGCTCCGATTGGATGCGGGTGATTGGGGGAAGCGGTGGCGTGGTGGAGCAGAGGGTGGGTGGGTGTACCGGGCCCACATGCACCATCAAGTCACTTGATTTTTATGGCACGTAATTTGCAATTGGCAAAGCCAAAGAGTGACCAGCAGACAAAGACAACATTTGCTGGCAACTTTTCACTTTTCAATTTGCGCGCTTTTCCACAGAAAACTAAACGCACACATTTTGACATATGTGTGTGTGTGTGCGAGTGTGTGTATGTGCTGTGCATATTATTTTTTGGCCTGTTGGCCTATTAAGTCTTTGGCTTGTAGGGTTCTATTCGACAACTGGCAGCGGGCCAACTTGCATTGTTGGCAAAACCCAGCCGCACTTCAAAGCGACCCATTTAAGCGAATATTACGCATACGCCCCATGGAGTTGCTAATGTACAAATTCTAACTCCTGGGCTTCTTTTTTACTAGATAAATTATATGAGATGAAAGCTGAACAATAGAATGAAAATTTTAATAAAAAAAATGTTTTCAAATTTGAGCAATTAAGTCAAAAGAAATTGTTAATTTTTTTAGAGACATTGAAAATTTTAAAAAGAGTGTTGACAATATTGATACAAGTCGATAATCGAAGAGACACAATTTTTAAGAGTCAGCCTTCCAATTTATATATATTATATACCCAGTCATTTTATTGATGAACATAGCATAGATATTGTTATCTATTTATTTCAGTGTGTCTTCCAGTCGAGCGCTCCCGACTCGAGCCTTCTAACTTCTTTGAAATGCGCTTGAATCAAAGTGCTACAAATATGCGTGCAACAATATTATATCCAAGAGACAAAAAATGTAAGAAATGAGTGTACACAAATGTAAATTCATGTCAAAAAGATATGTCAACATGATCATGACTCATGCAAACTTAAACAGAAATGTAACATTCGTCACGTGAATAGCTGCGAAACTATGCAAAAACTAACAAAAACATCACTCAATTAAAATATATACAACAAATTATTGTTGTTATTGTTATGGTTGTTTTGCCGACTAACAATATTTGCAAATTAGGAGAAACTTTTGCTACCAGGCCATATTTTGAGGCAGATGAAACTGAAACTGAAGAAAGATTTGTTGTATGTATGTATAACAAAAGGCACTTGTCTGGGTGAAATTTTCACCAGATATTCAAATGAACAGCGACAAGCTGCTGCTGCTGCTGTTGCTGCTGTTGCTGTTGCTGCTGGCTGAACAAACAAAACAGTCAACAGTCAATAGACAAAAAACGGAAACCGTTAAAGTCAAATAACAACAACAGCAAGAAACGTTAGTTTTCAAATCGCTTTCAAATTGTACAAAACTGTTGTTGTTGTTATTGTTGTTGCTTTTGTTGTTATTGCTGCTCCTCGTGCCCGCCGCCTTTTTGTTAATGAGGCGTGCTCCGTTGTTTACCGCACCTCACTGCCCCCCTGCCTCCTGACCAAGTAGCACTTGAAAGCGAAGATCAATGCGGCTATCGTTGGATTTTTGCTGCCCAGCCAAGTGAAGCCAACAAGTCAAGTTAAGAGACCAGATACCAAAACTCAAATGTTGTTGTTGTTGCTGCTGTTGACGTTGTTGTCTACCACTTTCGTTGTTACTGTTGTTGATTTTAGGAGCCGCCAAAAGCTTTGAGCGATTTTTCATTGGAATAGAAAGTGAATTGAATTTGTTTTTGTTTTTGTTAGCCAGTTGGTGTTGTTGTTTCATTGCTCTTGAGTCGTCGCAGTCTTCTTCATTGTTCATCGTTGTTTACAAATGAAAATAACATTAGTCGTACAACAAAATTGGACCATGTCATTGACCTTTGCCTGCCCCAGAGCAGTGAGAGTGCTTTCTGTTCATTTTCGTTTATTATTTTTTCTTTCTCAGATTTTTGTTGATTTTTTTCTTTTTCTGTTTGAAGAAAAACATTTGCAGAGAAGCTTTTCGGTGTTGGCTTTATTTGTTTTGATGTGGAATTTAATGGAGTTTTCTCGACTGCAAGTGGATGCAGCCAAGTCTAAACTGTAATAAATTAACGCTTTCAGTTGAATGCTAGAAATTTAGGTCAACAAATCTATATAGGGGCTGTGAGGCTTTTAAGAAATAATTTGAAGAGCTTCAAAGCGCTTAAAATTTATAAGATTAAAGAAACTTTTCAAATAACTTTAAAGCAACTTAAGCATAGTTTAATAATGTTTCGAATTTGCTGAAAAATTATATATTTTAAGATATTTAAATATTTAGAGATCTTCAGAGTAACTTTGGCATATTTTCTTAAATTATTCCTCAAATTTAAATAAAAGGAGAGATAGGATAGATAGATTAGGATATTTTAATGATAATATTTTCTCAAGATTTTAAGAAGCTTAAAAAAAAAATTAAATTCAAATGCATACATATAAAACTACAAATATAAATAGAAATTGGAGCAAAGGGCTTTAATTAGAAAAGCATTTCGCAGAATGAGTATTTCGAGAGTTTATTTAAAGATATGAAGATAAAGATAGATGATCGGCATTCTGAAATTTAGTTTTTTCCAGTCTGCATCAATTTTATTTTTAATTTACAAAATACTTTTTTAATAATGTAGAGTTAAAAAACATTTTAATAGCCAGAAGGTTAAACAATTTTGCCCAGTTCAAAAGTGAGAAAATGAAACTAAAAGTAAATCAAAATAAATCGCTATAGTTTGGGGCGGTAATCAGATGTGAATATCAATATTAATTTGATATCCATATATATACAAATTTAAAAAAAAAAAACAAATTTTGCCCTCTTACAAATGTGGAGCAGATGCGATTTCTTTTGCCACAATGTGTAAATTAAAGCTTCACAGAAACTCGTGCCACAATGAGCGCAAGAAAAAAAAAAACAAAAATAACTACGGTGACTTCCAGTTAGTCGCCGAGTTTGTTCACCTTTCGCCTAATTATCAATATACATAAAACGTAAAAAAAAGGAAAAAGAAAAAAAAACGCGTGCAGAGGCAGCAGCAGCAGCAGCAGCGTCGACACATTCAATGAAATCAATTTTACGATAATAATTTTTTGAAAGCACAACAACAACAACACCACATAACTGAAACAGCAGTCTGTGAAGCCCAACAACAACAACCGCTTCATAAACATTGAATCAGCGCCAGGCCCCAACGCGTTGTACCGTTGGAAATTTCTTGCTTTTTCTTTTCTCAATTTGTATTTGTATTTTTTTTTATATATTTTTTCGTTGTTATTGTCTTGCAGAAATGTAGGTCAAGTTATATGGTGAGTATTTCTCTCTCTCTCTCTCTCTCTTACTGTGAGAGTGTGGGACGTTGGTAGTGTGGTACAAACAGTTCCAGAGAGCCAGTTAATCAGTCTGCAGAGTGGAATGGAGTGCAGTGGCAGACTTTTCTAGTCGCTTCATTCCCGGCGAAAACTTTCACTTAGAAAGTTCTGCTTGCGGTTACTTGTTGATTTTTTCCCCCTTTTTTTGGGTTTTCTTTCTTTTTTGGGGTGCCGAACGAATGACGAACTAATATCTGTTTACTGGGTCAAGACGTTGGGAGGCGATGTTTTTGGCTGATTGCACAAGCGACAAGCGATATTGCATTTAAAATTTCATGTGCACAAATTAATTGCAGTTTTGTTCAATGCAAAATGCGACGAGAGCTTTTTCCGTTAGGCGACAACCTTGGCAAAACAGCTGCGACACTACACTATCTCTCTCTCGCACTTACGCCCGCTCTCTCAGTAGATTTCCCTGAACCTCACGAAAAAAAAAAACAAAAACAAACAAAAGCTAACGCATCTATTTATAGCGCTAGCCGCTCAACACATCCGCGTCGTGCTTCACATGTGTGAACTTCCTGTTGCAGCAGCGCCACAGAGACAGACAGACTGAGAGACAGAGAGAGAGTGAGAGAGTGAGCTTTTGCACGCGCTCTCTCAGAATGCAGTTCTACATGCACATCAAAAGCTGCTTAAATCTAACCAAGAGAAGCTGCGCTCAGTTCAAAGAGTTGCTATTGGAGATGTTGTTGTTGTTGCTCTGCTGCTGCTGCTGCTGCTGCTATTGTTATTATTGACCTAATCACTTGTGGAGCACAAACGAACATTGAACTTTTACTTCCGCATGCAATTTAATGCACGCGTTGTTGTTGTTGTTGGCCGTATCATTTCGCCGTTTATTCGTTATTATTTTTTTAGCCGGCAGGCGACCGCCCAGTGACATTAATTAATGCACAGAGATTCATCAAATATGCGCTGCCCGTTTGGAAAATCATATTTTATGGCTGCAGCGGCTGCAATTTGTCTGCAGAGGCCCTATAGGAAAAATTGCCAGTGTGCAAAAATCGTGTAATTAAATGCGACAACTTTATGCGCCTCGACGCCCATCAATAAGAAGACAGCCTTTTATGTTTTTCAATATATATATAAAAGTATATATGATTTTTCATTTAATATTATTATATTTTATGTGAATAGTTTTTTTTTGTGTATGTTTTCTCTTGTTGTTGTTGTTGTTGTATATAAATAACAGAATACACTTAAATGCCTAAAAAATTTGTATATAATTAGTTTTTACAACAAAAAATAGAAGAGATAAAAACTAGGAAAAAATGGTTTGAAAAAAATATATAATTTTAAAGAAATTATAAATAAATAAAATTATATGTGTTCAACAAGTAAAATGTTGCTGACAAAAGTTGTTGGCGCATAAATATGACACTAAATTTAATACTCTTTTTTTTTTTGTATAGTTTCCTAAAAACAAATTAGATAAATTAGTTGTTATAGTAGAGATATGTATTTTGTTTGTGGTTGTGCTTTATGATAGGATATTTGTTGCATGAATGCTGAACAGCTTTTCGTTTGTGAACAATTATTTAATTTAAATAATAATAAGCATAATAATAATAATCATAATGATAATAATAAATAATTTAATGAATAATAGTCAAAGAGTCAAACTAAATGTTTACAATTGCAATTAATGCAACAAAGGCGACTTTCTTCGGCGCCGACAGCTGGAAGTCTCCTCGCGTCCGCGGAGGCGCAACCAACGGGCGCCGCCAATCATGTCCAGAATTCCTTCGTGGATAAGGCAAAAATGGATGTGGATTGTGGGTGTGGCTCACGCCCTAATATTGCCCAGTGGGATCCAAGGCGACAAATGCTTGTCGCTGCTTGTGGCGCGTGTCACGCGTGTCACGTGGACGACGATAGGTGCCTGTGGGATCCAGCATTTTTCTTTTCTTTTGTTTTTTTTTGTTCTTCTTTTTTTGATAAGCAAATCAATATGAAATCTTAGACTTTAAGTTGGTCTCTCTTTTTCAGTAGGTACCAGTGGGATCCAAAGCCAGCGACATTTTGTGGATTTTTCTTTTACAGTGTGGAAAAGCGTTGAAAATTGCTTATTAGTCTGTTCAGTATTGACCAGTGGGATCCAGATAGAAGGCCATTATAACGATGATTACTTCAGAGTAGAGTCAGAAAAACTAAAATGACGAATTCTTCTTCGCTTAGTATTGTCCAGTAGGATCCAAGTAAGCAGCCATAATTATTTATTTTTATATATTTAAATGCCGTGTGTAATTTCAACAAAAATACTTTAATGATATCAACACGAATAAATATTTATTAGGTTTTTTTTTTTTTTGTTGTATCTCTCCTTTGTTTAATTTAAAACTCAGCTTCTGCTTCGACTTCGCTGTGCTTGTTGTTGTTGTTATTTTTTGTTGTAAGTTCTTTTATTATCACCAGTAGTAGTTGTTGTTGTTATTGACTGATTATACAGTGGTGCGCGTGTGTATGTTTATGTTTATATACTTTTAGCTTTTTGTTGCTCTTCGTTTTTTGGGATGTCAATAGTTTTTTGTATATAGAGTCACTGACACTTCAAAATCCATTAAATAATTCTTTTTTGCTTGTTGTTGTTGTTATTTTGAATAAACTTGATTGTTTATTAATTTAAGCGGCGTGAGCCTATTGTTTTTTATTTGTGAATTTTTGTTTGGCTTTGCGAGCAAAAAGATTTGTGTAAATTCACGTCAAAGAAAACTTCACAAGTGTTTTTTTTTTTTCTTTTTCTTGTGCTTCTTGTGTTTTACAATAAGTTGTGAGTTTGCACTGATCTCCACACGTCGAACGTTGTCGATCTTATGATTCAAAACGTTGCCCATACAGTGTTATTTATATGAATCTGAGAGAGTGTGTGCAGAGAGCAGCCAATGGCGCACGATATGCGGTCTCAGTCGGAAGCTTAAGCGACGCGGCACCGTGTTAAGAGTGTGCGAGCGCAAAAGAGCCCGATAGATGGCAGGTGTGTTGCTCTTAGCTGCTGCTCTTGAAATTCGTAGCCGTTGCGAGAGCGAGAGCAGCGGCAAAAATTTCATTCATGTGATCAACTGAATCTCACTCTCTCTCTCTCTCTCTCGCTCTCACGCGCGCTCTCTTAATGGCTGGCTAAAAAGGTATGAGGGCATTACGCATACACACACACATCTATACACACACAAGCCCGCCTCCACCTGGGTTTCATTCAAGAAACAGCTGTTTTTGTCAAACTGCGACACGATCGAGTGCCCTCGTTATGCCGCTGTCAATGTGTGTGTCTGTGTGTGTATGTGTGTGTGTGTGAGTGACGATCTTCCTGCGCATCTGGATCTGTGTGTGTGTGTGTATGTGTGTGCTAGGCAGGTACAGCGCTTTGCCTATTGGTGGTTCATTTTCATTGCTGAGATCCTGCGGCGAGTGGCTCCACCTACATTTTTTTGGGCCGCAGCTAATTGAGCTGATGACTTGGCTAAAATTAATTTAAACACGCCAAGCACAAGTAGCTGGCACAAATACACATGTTAACTGTTTGTCGCTGCAGCCTACTTAGGCAAAAACATACATTCTACACTCAGAGAAAAACTCAAGTAATACGGCTTGTGAATGCTTAAAATGCATTATAGAATGATTTTAATTACGTTTAAGATGTTTTAAAAAAAAAAACTCTTAATTTTGCATAAAAGGAAATAATTCTTAAATCAAGCTCAAGCATTTTTGTACATAAATTTAGTGTAAAAGTAAAATTTCTTCAGTCAAATTGCTTAAGAAATTGTTTACTTAAAATAAAAATTATATTTATGAAGTATTATTATTTAAGGAAAATCTGTGCTTGTTTAAGCAAACCAACTATTAAAACTATTATACATTTTTTTTACTCACAAACTTAATTTCTTGAGTCAAGCTGGTTAAGTTAAATTTCAATGCTTAAAATAAAGAAATTCAATGCTTAAATTAAGAATCCTAATAATAAAGTACTTAACTTAAGAAAAATGTGTATATGGTTAATAAAAACACAACTATTTTTAAATAAGCTCAATCTTACTCGTCTCTATCCAAAACAATCTTACATTCAGGTCTTTGGGATTACAGGAATGGTTTTTCGTTTGCACTTGGTTTAAGTTGAAAAATCTCTATTTTTTCGTTGAGTGTGGCTTAATGTCTTTATGTGCCATAAGAGCCAAATTAATGATCTTTTAGCCCGACGGCGACAACGATGGCCACTGCCCACTTTATGTGATATTTGACAGTGGCCTAATCCGCCGCTGCCAACAGACAGGTGAGGAAGGCTTAAGCCGCAAAATGTTCGGGCAGCTCATAAAAAGGATAAACGAGCGTTGGCATGAGTCAGCAAATCGTTGCCTGCTTCCGCGAAATGCGACACCACAAAAACGAGTCGGCAAAAATTAAAAAAAAAACGAAACACAAAAATACAAAAACACAAAAACGTTGCAGAATTTGAGTATGTTTCTTTTTGGCTAAAAACTTCTTAAAAATAATATGAATGTAAGTCAGCTGGCGCGTTGGTAGATTACAAGATATTTGACGGCACAATAGGAAATATAAATCCTTTCGTTTTATTACAGCAGCCAACGTTGTCACACACACACAAAAGGACTTCCGGTTGGAGCGGCTGTTGCCAGACACGAGCCCAAAAAAAAGGGAACCCTTTCCTTGGCACGAGCTGGCGCCGCCTAAGAGCAAATGATCTTCAGCGTAAGGGACGTGCCAACATCCACGGCTGTACATTTTTTTGGCTAATGAGGCTGCATTAAAAAATGATTGAAATCTGACAAAATTTAGCTGGTTTTAAACTAAATAGTCTTAAGATTTTTGTAGCTTTTGGATTTGGATGCGTCGGAAGAAGACTTCTCCTTACTCACAGATCAGCATTACTAGTCGAGTTTATATAGCCTTGGATAATTTATCATATAGCTGTCATGGGAATAATCTGTCGAAAGATGACTTCTTGGTTGACTTAATACTTAATACTTAAATCTAAATAAAATATATATATAAAATTAAAATAAATTTTTAGCAACATTAAGAATTTAATTCAATTGATTAGTTAATATTTCTTTTCACAACTTCTAAAATTCTAAAAAAAAAACCAACTTAAAACTAGTCTGCTCTAAAAAACGTTGTTCATTTTTCTTGGGATGGCAGAGTGGGCAGTAAAATTGTTAGGCAAAATTTGCCATATGGCCCCGTTAGTTTGTTTGCCCCGGCTTTTTAGCTGAATCCCCACATAACCGGATATGCGGCAGTTGTGTTACGTTGTGGCGCTTCCGTTTTTGCTTTTCACTTTTCAAATGGTTTTCCTTTTTTTTTTTGTGTAGCTATCGAATTCGTTCTGCTTCATTTGGGTTTTCCTTTTTCCATTTGCACCTTTTGTTTATAGCCACGTGCCACGGAAAGGTAAAAAAAAAAACTGAAAACGCATCCAACATTTGTTGGCACAACTGTCAGTCTGCCCCCTACCCCTACTCCATACCCCACCCCTTGAATGTGTTTTGTAATTCGATCGAATTGGATTTTTGGTTTTTTTTGTTGTCAGATTCACTTTTAACGGCTGCTGCTTGGAAATTAATTCTTATGCAATGTTTGCACAAATTCAACAAACATCAAGAAAGCAAAGAAGAAGCATCAGAATAAATGATCTTGAGTTTCGAGCGACATTTAAAAATGTGGGTCAATGTTTTGGCCAGCGTTTTATTTTTTACATTAAATTTTCTGCATAAATAACAGTATTTTTTATTTATTTTCTTTTTTTTTTTTTGCTCTTGGACTTGGCCATGCAAATGCTGCACTTCAGCTGCAATATTGTATTTTTTTAACAGTTATCGGCTTTTTCTTCAAGCTAAGCAATGTGGCATTGCCACATAAATTGTTGCGTTGACAGTTTGGCCACTTGGCTTTTATCATTGCCAGAATCAAGTTGCAACTAATATGATAAGCCAATTTAACTGTAAGCCAATGTGGCAATGGGGTCCACTCTGTTAGCGATAACTTAAACTTAACTTCATTTGAGCCATTATGAAAATGGAGATAGTTAAGCTTAGATTTACTTCAGATTAAGCTAATATTCTTACTAAATTGCTAAAACCAATTTGGTTGGCATGCCAATTTTAACTGTAAGTCAATCTCGAAACTGAATTGGAAAGAAATTTATTAACTAGTTAGTGGAATGTTCAGAAAGTTGAGTTTGAGTGAGTTAAAAATTTCAGACATGAGGGAAAAGAGTTAAATTAGAGATAAATCTAAAATATATTAAATATAGTAAATCTAATATATATTAAATATTTAAATATAAAAAATATATAATAAGAAAATGTCTAAAAATATATAAGTTGTGGAAAGTATGTAACAGGCAGCAGCAAGCATCTTCGACCCCATAAGGAATATATATAAATACTTGATTAACATTAATTGTCATATTTTTCAAATATTGAATATAAGTTCTCGTATACCATAGACTTATCCAAATTATTTGATTTTATCGATAATTTTAAGAATTATTATATACACAATACTTCAAAATATCATTGATAAACAGTAAACATTTTATTGTAATCGAATAAAAATCGCAGATTTATTTTAAATCTTGAACAAACTAAACATTGGCTAGCCTGCTGTGTGTATAACAACTGTCTCGACTGGAACATTCTAAATTATCGCAACTATAGTTTTTTGAGACATATGTATAGCTGTGGCAACCTGTCATATTCGATATTTACAAAGCAATCTTGCATTTCGTATACAACCTTATTTCAGGGCGAGTGCATTGCGCTTTTAGCATCTGTTCCTATTGATTATTCATTCAGCGACTTAGTTTTAAATCGGAATGCCTTCTCGACACACACACACACACACACACGCATATACAAACAGTTTCGAAAGGTGCGGGTGAATGACTTTACCCTCGTCCCAACCTTACCCTTAGCCCTACGCACGCAGTCCGAACAGCCAGTTGAAAGCGCCACACGCTGGTTAAACGTATGTGAAATGTTCCGTTCTCGGTTCTGTAGTCAACTTTCCGTGGGTGATCCACGTGCTCGTTAATTTCTTGCGCCGGGTATAAATTAATCGTTGAACTTTTACTCCAGATTTGACAGTCAAAGAATTAAATCAAATAAAACGTGATTGGGCAGCGGGTGGCTGCATGGCGATGATGGAACTTTTCCGCGATTTCCCAACGCACTAGCAGCCAGTTGCCGAGATACCTGAGCTACCTGAGATGCCTGAGGCATGCCCTAGTCGGTTCTAGAGCGCTTCGCCTGTAATCAGTGGCAAATATGTTAAAACGATCGAATATGCTAAAGCGCACAACTCAAAACCGAAACCGATATCGAAACACCTCATAACATGGCGCAGACAAATGCAAATTCCGCTTAGACCGATGCCGTTTCTTTTCGAGTCGCTCGCTTAGCGAACCAACTACGTCAAAGGCATTGGCCGAAACTCAAAATTAAAACTCAATGAAAGGAAATTAGATAAGCAGCCATTAAAGCACTTTAAGCATTGAATGTGACTTGTAAACAATCCCACCCACCCCTAAATCAATTGCCCAGAAGCGCATAAGATGCTTATGTGCATGACGTGTACACTCAGCGAAATAAATACTTATGCATTTAAGCTCAAGCGTGGTCCAAACGCTGCCAAGGTCGTTTATTTCGAAGCCAGTGAACTTAATTCGAAATTCAAGAACCTTTTCTGCAGTCTCCTAATTTTATCATGTAAAACTGTTTCCAAAAGAGTTTTTACTAAACAAATTTTTAAAGAAGATATGAATAAAAATATACTTTTTATACTTAGATGCAGATTAGATGTAGATACTTAATTATGTATAAATAATTATTTCTCCAGATAATGTTATTATTTTATATTATTATATATTATTTGTTAATGTTTTTTAAATATAAATACAGCCAAATGAATTCGAACTTTAAAAATCAGAAGTGAAGTAAACTTTGAGGTGGGAAGTTAGCCTTTATATATATTCATATATTTATTTATTTTATATTTAATAATATTTTACTTTTACTAGTTATAGGAACAATAAAAACCGCCAGTCGAATAGAATCGAGAAGTATCTAGATTTCCGCTTACGCCGATCTCTCTTCAATTTCTTATTCCGATTCGAATTTGTATCCCTGACTACCAACAGTTATCAGCCAGAATTGAATTTCTTAATACCAATTAAAATATATTATGATAAGAAGTCAGGAAAATAGGTATAATCTGCAGTTTTGGAAAAAGAGTCAGTGTATATCAGGGAGTATATCTGGGGGTATATCTGGGAAGACTACCAAAGGAGTGGCCCTTGCCTGAGCAGCACTCTGCAAACGGATTCGTCTGGCATCGCTAATGTGAATACTAACCCAGTTTGCTTGTTATTTCTTCGAGTGTATGGGCGCGAGTTATACAAAGTATTCAAAGTACTCCGAGTCACACTCAATGTGAACAGATCCAACAGATCCAACAGATCATTACACAGCGGTCAAACGGTCATTGGCCTGCTTCTGCTTGCTGCTTGCTGCCTGCTGCTTCAGCTTGCGCATCGGTGTCCAGCACAACGCTCATGTAAGTATCTGTATCTGTATCTGTAGCTGTAGCTGTGCCAGCGACTGTGCCTGTAAATGTATCTGTAGCTATAGCTGTTGGCTGTTGCGAATGCTGCTGCTGCTGCTGCTGAGGCTGCGACTGTTGCTGCTGCTGCGACTGTTGCTGCTGCTGCTGAGGCACGTAAGCAGCCTCGGCATCTTTGAGCATGTGTTGTTGCTTACGCAAAATTATTTATGAAAACAGCAGCAGCAACAACAACAACAACAACAGCGACTTTGATTCTTCAAAATGGAAATTGTTTTGGGTGCTCTGTGAAAATTCCGCATTCGATTTGCATAGGCGACGCCAGCCGACATTTAATTATTGTGTGTGGATTGAAGTGTGTTCAATGTTTGTTGCATCAATTTGCCAACTCTGAACTCCGATTGCAGTTTGCTTTTTTTTATTATTGATTTCATCATTTTCCGCTCAGTCAGTCAATGGCCATTAGATTAAATGCAACGTTGGGGGGCAAGCGAGAAAAATGAAAATATAAACGGATGCATAACAAACGCGTTTTGTGGCAAATTGCAAACAAATGACAAATCAATCGGTTGGCAATCAAAAAATTGACTTCCCTGTGGCGCTGGGGCACAGCGATTTTCACCCAATAAGGAAGCAAAAAACAAAACAACCAGCCGACCAACAACAACCAGAAGTTGCAACCAAGCACAACATAAAACGAGGCAGCAGCAGCAGCAGCAACAGCAGCGGCAGCGCCGACGAAGACAGAGGCAGAGGCGGCCCTATAAATCTGAAACCAAGAGAAGACTGGGCAAAAGACTGGAAGACTGCGAGACTGGGAGACTGGGCGACTGGCAGACGAGAGCCAGACCCAGAGTCACAGTCAGAGCTCTCTTTTGGACATCCCATGATGGCCCAGACCAGCAGACCGGGCCAGACCAGTTGCTCTGCCCCCAGCGACTAGTTGGCGCTCGCGCTCTCTGTGTGGCAGTTACAAGCGGGGCGGGATACGGTATACGGGGTAAAGGGGTAGGGAGTGGAGCAGAAGGGGCGAAGGGGGGCCAGCAAATTTCTAGCTTGGATGTAAAAATAACCTCAGCTAAGTTCACTGGGGCGAGGTTGAATGAACTCCATGCCAATGTGTTGGGGGCAACGAAATGCTAAAAAAAAAAAGTAAACTAAAGTCAGAACGTTGTCATAGGCAGCCGACGACTGCGTGATACTCTATTTAACAGATATTCGAATTTTTTTATATTATATATATTCATGGTGTAAATTATAAATACTTTTAGGACTATAACATATAGCTTTATTTTCCCATGATATTATTCTGGTGGAACTTGCGCTTATTAGCTTCAAAATATTTTGGTTTGGTAAATATATTCTCAGTTGTAATTCTTAAGCAGATCTTAAGTATTTTAATATATTTTAAAACATGTTACTTAAAGAATTCGATTATTTTCGATTACGAATTCGATTTTTTTCTTATTTCGGAAGAATTTATATTTTTTTAGTTCCTTACATCATTTTTTTCTGGTTTGCCTATTAAAATCTAAGTTCTTATTTTAAATGGTAGTAAAATTAGAAAAATCATTTTGAACACTGTAAACGAATCTTTAAATATAATTTTAGATAAAACTAACTTGCAGATACAAGAAGTCAACCAATAAATAATTATAGATACATCTATAAATAAATTCTTTTTTTAAAGTGTTCTTCGGCAAGATGAACAATTTTGAGAAAATTACACGAATTTATTTATATAATTTTGAGTACTTTGAATACTTCTATAATTAAATTTATAGTCTATAAATTAAAAAAAAAATTTCAAATCAAGATATGAAATTATTATGTTTAGTTCTAAGAGTTTTTTTTTTTTGGAATTGAGCTTAAAATAAATATGTTTAGTTGCATGTTGCCATAATTTACTTTAATTAGATTTCCAGACGTGATAAACTCCAACGCTTTAGTGGGCGTGGCCTATCATATCTATGCACAGATCAAACCAGATAAGCATAGCTATACAAAAGTTCATTAAATTTACTCAGTGCTGCAACCGCAAACACTCCACTTCGCACTGAAAAACAGCGTATAAAAAAATTGTTACACTTTTCCGCCGTGTCGCGTGTTTCAAATGCTGCTGCCTGCAACTTGCTGCAGTCAAATATTTCAAAACTGCTTGAGGGATAGAGATAGAGAAGGAGAGAGGGAGAGCGGGCGAGAGAAAGAGCAAACAAGAGTCAGTTAGCGTGGGCAGCCCGGATATATCAATGAAGAGATGCCCTTTACTAATTCAATCGGCGGCTGCAGTTTCCATTTCTGTCAATTAAACATGTTGCAAATTGCTTCTGACTGCAGCAGTTACAGATGCAGATACAGATACAGCTACAGATTGCACACTGTCTGCTGGCATACAATTAACTTATCGCGAAAAATTTTCCGGAAACTGACGGCCCACACAATTGCCACTAAGAAATCGCAAGAGACAGTACAAGCCGAGAAAATTGGTGGGAGGGGCAGAGAGGGAGGTTTTTGGGGGCTCATTTAATATGTTTGTTGATTTGTTGACATCCAATTAGAGCGATTTCCTTCCTCATTAACAAACACTGGCGCTGACAACAATGACGACGGCAGACGTTTTGAAATTTAACTCAAGCGTCAACGAAATTGTAGCAAACACACAAACACACACACACGCACACGCACACACACGCAACACACATACAAGGAGCGAAAGAGAGAGAACATGAAAACAGTGCAAATAAAAAATGGTCACTCGACTTTGTTATACTCTAATCGTAGCCCAACTTGACTGTCTCCAGTGCGAGTGGAAAACTATAAGAAAAATTCTGTCTTAAAATGAAGAACAAATGGAACTCAACATTGATCGAATTGTTTTTCCATATTGTTGCAAGTACACTAGTTAAACAAGCATGTATAATTCATGCCGCATCTCAATATCGATTGCTTACAACATTTTTGAATCAATTCAACAAATTAAATCAAAATTAGAAAGAACATAAAATAATCTACTCAAGATTAATTTTTTCAAAAATAAATTTCAATCTTTATTTTTAACTAACAAACATCAGCATCTATAGACAATATATATATATTTATATATACATAAACTTGGCCAGACTTGGCTATTTTTTATTAGCTTGATTGGAGTAAATAAATTTCCTTTTTTTTTGTGCACGCAGTAGGTGCAGCTGCCCCTCTGAAAATTTCTTAATATATTATTTAATAGCTTAACTTACATACGCAAAACCAATCCTCATTTTTCGCATTGCGAACAGTGTATATAAAATCTGAGCTGCACGACAGACAATTACGAGAGCTGCTGCTATGGAGACATTGTTAGTGATGGATGCGATGCATTTTCATAGACATGCCATCATCATCATCGCAGTTGCTTCGCAGTAAAGCTCTGCCCCTCGCAACGCTGGCTAGAAGAAACGCACACACGCACACACACTGTTGCAATTAGAGCTGGCTGCGAAGAGTACAATAAACCCAGTTGGCAGCCAGCACACACATCACACACACACGCACACACAACAATAATCGGAGTCGTGGGGTTTTTGAACTTGCCACGAGACTTAGGGTCTCCCATCTCCAGCTCCTTCCACACTTGCGGCTGCCTTTTTGCTTCGCTTGTCTTTGACTTTGATTGCGTGGTTGTGTGCGTGTGCGTGTGTGTGTGTGTGTGTGTTGTGCCTTTGCTTTTATAATGCTGGCGCCGCTGTCCGGTTTATGGTAAAACATTTAGCGTAGCGTTTAGCAGCCAAATGATTTTATTATTGATGCCAATGCGAACGCTGTGAAAAGTGAAAGTTGCAAACAGCTGAGAAGCAGTGCGGTAAAATTGGGACAAACCCAATCCAGAAGAGGCAGCAGCAGCGTACAGAATTACTACATAAATATACTCTATTTTTCTGATAAATTATATTTATCCTTTAACACCATTTTATTGGTCCAAGGTGAAGGACGCTCTTAAAAGCATTGCTCTCTGTTAGCAGATATTGATTGACTCTTATTATTAATTTTAATCAATGAATCACTTTCAATCTTCAACTTGACTTATGATAAGCATATTGACAGCTTTTTCAGTTTGCTCCTGAGGCACCATCAATTCATATTTGTTGCAGCTTTTCACATTTTTCTGTTTCAGATTTCTTGTTCTTTGGAGTTCGTTTATTTTCACAAAATCTATTTCTTGATATGCACAGTTTCAGTTCTCAAGTTAAGTTTTGTTTTAAGCTTATTAAATTATATTTTATTTTTCTTCTTAAGTTTTTCTTTAGATTGTGCAAAAACGTGTCTTGCAAATTTACTTTGAGTTGTTTAAAAATTTAATTCTACTTGTTGATGGTAGTTTTTTCGATGTGTGTTTCCCGTTCTCTCCCCTTATTAATCTCTAATTCTCTGTTTACCACTCTCATTGTCTCACTTGCTCTGTCTCTCTGTCTCTCTCTCTCTCTATCTCTATCTCTATCTCTATCTTTATCTCCATCTCTTTCTATCTCTATCTCTCTCTATCTCTGCCTATCTCCCTTCTGTTTTGTCTCTGTATTGATATGGATATTGGTTGTAAGCCATAAATTGTCTTTATTTAGAGTTATACCAAAGACTTTAGAGTTATGTCTATAGAGCTGTACATATATACAGACATATCACGACAATTCAAAAATTATAAAATAAATAATTCAATTAATATTGGGAGCAGCAAATCATACTTATATTTTGTTTCCCCATACTTCTACAGATATGTGGATTTGTTTCTAAAAAGTCAACTAAAATGTTTTTCTTTTTTAACTTATTCTAAATTTTACACCAAACAAGTCTTAAATTATTTAAGTATTATTTATTTATTTATTTTTTTTGTTTTATAATTAACAAGGCTTAAGCTGCAACATTAAGCTGCACAAGACAATTGAAGGTCATTCCCTTCAACCCTTTCAACCCCATTGTCATAGTCAGGTCAGCCTCTGCACACAGTTGCCGTCGACTGCATTAGCTCCTTGCTTTTGGTGTGGCATATTTAATGAGATGCAAAATGAATCGATAATTTAAATGAAATGTTTTGGATTCAATTTCATTGTCTCAATGGCAACTGTCCCCCTGTTTCAGGGGAGTTCTGCTCTGTGTTGTGCTGCGTTCACAATAGGCCAACAACACTGCATAAGTATCTGTCAGCTGCACACATATATATATATATATATATATATATATATATATTTGTATATATTTGTATATATATGTGCGCATCATGTAATAATGATATAATATATACATAAGTGCACTGCGATTAGTGTTTCGACAATCATCGAGGCCAGAAACTTACATATGTATACAAAGTATGTGTAACGCTCACACATAATGTCATATCCTGGAGTGGAATGGGTTTGTTGTGGAGTGCCTTTTACATGGCTGTTGAATGGGAAATCTAAACATATGTATTACACACACAAACACACACAGACACACACAAATATGAGAGTTTGTGCCCCTGAATGGGGAGTAGTAAAAGCGGGAAAAAAAACGAACCAAGGGAAACATAGATAGAGTGAGGATGAGGGGGTGTGTGGGGGGGTGGGCTGTTGGTGTGGAATAGCTAGACACATGCCGGGGCACACACAAATACACAGATACAGATACACAGCTGCAGATATACACAGCGAGAGTGGCAAGGCGGTCGTTCGCTTTTGGCACGTTGAACAATGTTGTTGCTGGCACACATAATGGGGGGGTTGATACCCCAGCTAATCCCCCTGGTGTTTACCCCTCGTTGTTGCTGCTGTTGTTGCCGATGATGATGTTGATAATACGACACATAAAAGCTGCGACGCTTGCGCTCACATCCTGCGAACCTATTCGCATTTCATATACTTACATCATTGCGCTGGTGTTTGTGTGCTGCCCCTCACATGCTCCACGGTGGGTGACTCTCTCTGTGTGAGTGTGTGCCCCACTGTGTGTGCGCGTCTGTGTCTGTGTGTGTGTGTGTCAGTCGGCAAAAAGAATTACATTTAAATACATTAAATTGTGTAAATAATATGCTACACATGTTGCCAGTTCATTAAATACATGCCACAGATACATGCCCCCGACATATGTAAGTGCCCAGCACACACACACACACAGCACATACAAACTTTTCTTCTTTTTTCTGTTGTTTTGTGTGTGTGTGTGTCTCTTGTGTCCCTGCTACATGTGTATTGCTCTGCTGCTGTTTTGCTGTTCATTTGACCAGCAATTTATTTATGGCACGTTTTTTTCTGCTCTCTTCAGCTTTTATTATTTTTTTACGCTCATTTTTTTTTTTGCACTCTCTATTTGGCTGTTGTCCTGCTGCTGTTGTGTGCTGCTCGCCTGCTGGCGTATCCTTTAAATGCAACTTGTGCGACATTGGGCCAGCCTGATTGAAGCCACTGTGAGCGCCTTTGATCCTCTTAAGCTAATTAAATGTGCCAGTTTGCGACTTCAAGCGTGCTCCAAAACTCAACATCAAAGCGCCACTTAAGTGAGTTTATAATCTTCAAAGCTCCAGAAATTCATATGGAACAGGCGTGCAGCATGATCCAGCAGCGTGCTGCATACTTTTAGGCGAACAGGACCTGGTCAGAGGTTACCTTGCCATACACTTGTGCAGGGCATTATTGTTATGTCATCAAATGTGTAGCACTTAAATACTTTTTTTTTTTATATATATAATGTATTTATAGTTGATCGAAATGGAAAGCCGAATCGATGAAGCTGCTTCATATATTCCGTATAAATAATATTGAAACTTGCATTGTAGTCGTCTATAAACCAGATTAGTCTGAGACTACTATATCATATAGCTGCAATTGGAGCTGATCATCTAAAAACTTGAATTAAATATGTTATATTCTTTATTTAAATTTATTTTCACCATTACAAGACCAATCTTGCCTAAGGCATTATTGTCTTTACAAGACGCAAAACCAATTGAATTTTTTTTTTATTTTTTTTTTTTATTATTTACTATATTAGCTGCTAAATTTCATAAGTAATTCCATTTATATTTGTTTAGTAATAATTGATAATTATTTTAATAAATAATGCGAGTTCAAATACCATTTAAGACACGCAAATTTAATGCGGTGCTGAAATGGTTAAAACCCAATTAAAAATTAACTTACAGATATTTTTAAAGCAATATTTGCTTAATAAGAAACACTTTAAACAAATGACATTGTGCACTTAAAGAAATAATCCAAATTTAAATCTTAATATAAGCTTCTCTAGAAATATTAACAAATATAAATAATATTCAAAGGAAACATCCATTTTTATAGTTTTTAAGCCATATGCTATGGTAAATATGCTCATAGATTCATTTTTATTTCTATCCCAATTTAAGACTCAACTTTTTAGTGCTAGAATAAATAAATGAATAACAAATTTGTGTATATGAGCACTTTGCTAGGGCATTCAATATTCGTTGAGGCGCTGATTAAAAATGTTTTCTAGATTTATTTTATGTACTTGCACTTTAGTTTTGTTTTGCCCGCTTGAATTTTGCTTAGCGTTGGGGTCACAGCACCCGTTGGTCGGCACACTCGCACGTGTGTGCATAAAAGTCACCCTAATAATGTGAGTGTGTATGAGTGTATGAGTGTGTGTGTGTGTGGGTGTGTCATGCGCACAGCATAATTCAGACTGTGCTAATGCATACCGAAGCTTGCTGTGGATTTCTTATCGCCTGATTGCTTCTAATATTGAAATTCTCGGCACGCGCAAATGTTTAGAAATTTCTAACACGTGTGTTTTGCCTGTGTGTGTGTGTGTGTGTATTTGTGTGTGTCGTTAAGGTATTAGAAATGTTTTTTACCTTTCGCTTTTCATTGTGGCATTTGTGTTTGAAGCTCACCTGCGGGAAAGTGCGCCCGAAAAGCGTGCTATGCTTTTTCCTGTGGCCCCGTTGCTCACAGGTAAATTATGCAATCCTTGTCCGTGCGGCATGGCATTGCCATCAGCGACAGGTGAGGCCCAATATAAAAAATGTAAGCAGCCTCAGACAGACAGTGCGACAGACAAATAGAGCTGCTTAACTTGGCGCTCATAATAATGGATTTTTCATATATTACAACAAGGCGCACAGCATTTTTGTTGTTGCCCCAAACGCAACACTAGCAAAAGAAAAAAAGGAGGCAATTCCATTTAAAGCCGGCATATATTTTATATGTCAGCTACTACATTTTATTTTGGCGCAAGTTTTACTACACACACACACACACATAGTCAAAAGTTGTATTTTACTGTTATAACTAAAACTATGAAACTATAGTGTTTCAAAACTAACAGTATTACCATACCAAGCTAACAGGTGCCCAGCGTTGCAAGTAGCACAACAAACTATCTCTCACTGCCCAGCAAAATAGTTGCTCTCTCTCACTTTCTGTATGTGCACACACACATGCGTGTGTGTGTGAAATTCAATATATATATATATATATATATAAATATATAAATGTCCTGCGCGCTTGGCACACAAAAACTACACATGTGTGGCATCTAAGAAGCGCCAAGAAGCTGCCCCAACCAGCATTGCTCCAGGCAGCCCATCACAGCTTGTGCAGCTAAGCAACCCCTAACCAAACAGCCCAACACCTCCTCCCAACTCTGTGAAAACCCCAAAAAGCTAGAGCTTAGCTAAAGATGACACACTGAAAAAATCTCTCCTTAAATATATTTTATATATTAAATAAACTATGATTAAATAATTTTGCGCGCTTAATTATAGTTCTTGAATTTAAAGTAAGTCTAAGTCAATTGCATAAAATTCTACACTAAAAAAGCAGTTTTATATTTCTAATTGTTTTTATTGTTGCAAGTAATATCTGATGTAACAATTACTATAAAATTCTATTAACTTTCCCCATTTCCAACGAAAACTTCTTCAAAACTTACACACCATTTTTTTTGTATGCACACTAACTTGGCTAAGCAACGTGGCACCACTTAACCCCTTGCATAACACATGCCCCAAGTGCTCAATGCGAAAGTTATCTCAACAACATGCCTAAACAAACCGCAAAACTCCAGGCAACAGTTTTTCATAGCATACAACTGAGCGCTGTGTGAAACACACCCCCAGATGTGGCAGCTTTAGGGGTCGCTGGCACCCGTGGCACAGTAAGTGAAAGTAACCCTCGGTGTGGCAAAGAGTTGGGCGCATAGAACTTATCAATAGGACGCAACACATTCTGGCCACATTCCGCACATTTCACTATATGCCGCGTGTCTAAAGAATTTTTGGAGCCAGCAGAAAAATACCGTCATTAGGCCAGCAGCTGCACACAGGCAGCCGGCAGCAGGCAGCTGACATTCCAATCTGATGACGCGCTTGCTCCCCAAAATAAAAATGTGTTGTAACACATACCAAAAACAACAACAACAACAACACCAACCAAAAAAACAGGAAAAAAACCAAATGTTTAAATGTATAAATAAATAAAAAATGAAGGGAAATTGGCGCCCAGTGGCGTTCCTTGGGCAGCTTTCCCCATGGCAACATTGGCCAAGGCGAAAGTTTAGAACGCGCCGTGCCCAGGCAAACAGTGGCTGCAGCAACATAACATAACTTACAACATTCCAGTTCAGTCCGGAAGTTGGCAATGGCATTTACTTCCGGTTGGTCGGCTGCTGTTCGAGCTGGCCGCCTGGTAAGTGAAAATGCAGCAGTTCCGCATGTGTGGCAAACTTTGACGCTTGCCACCACACAAACCGTTGGAGTTGAAACGGGCGTGGCCAGACAGCTATTGATCCACTGCATGTGCCGCATGCGGCGTGCAGCATAAATTGCAGCACATATGCTGCGACAAATTGCCGCATCTTAAACTGAAGCCCGGACCAGAGTTGAAATTACATTTTCAAAATGGCGCCCGCTTCTTAAAGTGCCAACTTGTGGCTCTAAGCGAACAGGTGCCCAGCGCCAACTGCAGGGCTGCAGCCATTTAATAAATGTGTATAAAAACGGTATTAAACACAAACTGTAAAGCGAGCAAAACCAAACAATAATCAAATCGAATACGGCATACCCTTTCCAAACGGAGTTTAACTACTGAAACCTAAGATGTTAATTTAACGACTAAGTAATACTTTTGGAGTCATCGAGTTATTTATTTTCAGAAGGTTTCAGATCTTAAATTAAATTAATTAATATTAATATAGTAAACATTAATTATAAGTGGAGTAATTATTATAATAAAATATTTAAATATTAAGTAAAATAAAATAACATAAAAATTAAACAAGCAAATATCCGAATACTTGCACTGCGACCTTCATTTTATTGATAGTAAATAATAGAAAAACAAATAATGCAAAATAAAAAAAATTAATAATAATTATGATAATAATATTTACTGTTATTTTATTTTACTTCATATTTAAATATTTTATAATCATTATTATAAATTAATAAACTAAAATAAAATTCATTTCCGCGCGGCTGACGATAATTTATATTCCAAATCTAAAATCCGTGTGTTCATATCGACTCAGCTCTTGATGCTGATTAGGAATATATATACTTTGCGGGTACGGAAATAATTCCTTCTGCCTGTTACATAATAAAAAAAAGGTATACTTTTTACACATTTGTTATGAATCCTGTAAAAAGCGCATTAATTTTGTGGCCTTTATTGGGTCCTTCAATCCTGCTTCAATACACATTTCATTCCAAGTCTACTTTAGCCAACGGAAAGTGTATAAAAAAGGGGTTGTGAACCACACACACGCTCTCTCTCTCTCTCTCTCTCACTCTCTCTCTCTCTCTCTCTCGCACACTTACACATGCGACATTCTTGGGGCTGATTTAAAAAAATACTTTCGAGCTGCAACAAGCAGGCAAACAGCTACACTGGCAAGCTATTCCACAGTAATAAAAAATTTATTTAGTATGCCAAAAAAAATAAAAATAAAAAATTAGTCAGAGTAAGTTGCATGTTTGTTTTTGTGTCGAAATCGTCGGCGGCATATTTATCTGTGACTTTTATGGCCACATTTAGCACATCATTAAAACGTCAAGTCATCAATCTTCTTACACATTCGAACAGGCTCGCAGCCAAAGGCGGCCCATGGGCGCCACACGCACGCACACACAAGCAATTCGTCCTGTTGCCTGTTGCAGCCTAACAATTTCGGCAATCTTTTGGCCTTTTCCTTTTTTTTTGGCGCAAAACGTGGCCTAAACTGTATGCCATTGCTGTCTGGCCCGCTGGCTGGCCTAAACAGGCATTAGAAAATTTCCATTTTCGTCACACGGTGTCAGGCCAACAGGCGCCCCAACAAAGCACCCCAACGTGCCCCAACAAAGCGAGTACTCTCAGAGAAAAGTAATGAACAGAGAGTTGCTTTTGACGACTGTCTGCAATCTAGAGTGTTTAGTTTTGCTCAGTGTAGAACAGCTGAGCTCGCTCACAGGCCGCATTCCAATCTCCCGCTGTGGCATGCTTGGCGCCTGTGCCGCAGATATTTGCCTTGAAATGTTAGAAAAACGAAAATAGCGGCATTCCGAATATATGTGTTGCTTAGGAGCGCGCTTAGAAAACGGCGACGGCGACGGCGACGTTGACGTTGACGCTAACTGTTGGCCATAAATTTCGCATTTTAATGCGAAAACAGTCAACTTGGCGACGTCGATTTGCAGCAGGCGCTCAGCACCATCAGCAGCAGCAGCGATTTGCCAACAACGAGTCCTTTGTGGCAAGGACACATGCGCAGTGAGCACAAAAGCGTGGGAGCCACTAAAATGATGGCAACGCCCACATCGGTCGGTGCTTATGGCACTAATATTCACACATATTTTGGTCCATTTGTCTGCGTGGCGGAGATCCAACTTACTGGCCAACTTTGGGTGCCTATTACCCATACGATAATGATAAGAAATTTTTATGCTCGCTCACGTTGCCCAAACGCAGGCAACACAAATACAAATACAACACACAAAAATACAAACTGCAGGCACTGTTTCCAATATACATACATACATATATATATGTGTATGTATATATATATACATGTCTCTATATATATTATCAGTGTATTATTTTTGGCGCCAAAATTCTCTAGTGCATTCGGGTTGCGTGGGCGTTGTGTGTCAACGGAGAAAAAGAAATATTGTAGATTCTGTTAGCAGGCGAACAGAAATGGCGAGTATGCAGCCAGGACACAAACAGACACACATTTAAGGACCAAATGCTGCGCAGCTGCGCACAGAGAGAGAGGGAGAGAGAGAGAGAGAGAGACAGATTACAGAGATGAGCGCAGCAGAGAACTGAAGTTGTATTTTATTTAACGGAGCTGCAAAAAAAAAGAAAAAAAATTGTAAACAATGGGCTGAACTGAGAGTTTTCAAAAACTTTTTAACTACCTAAAAGTTATCTTTTCCAAGTCATTGTTATATAGAGGGGAAGCAAAATATGCAAAGTACATAAGTCTATAGAAAATTTTATATATATCCCAGATTATTCATGTCATTTGTTTCGTTAGTTTAAGTTCCTAATATAACAAAAATCAGATATGAGTAAATGAGCTCCGTTTTTTTGCGAGTGTTCAAGCTTTTAAATATATATAATACACATATATAATATTATATGTATATGTAAAATGAGCTTACACGAGATTTCTCAAGGAAGATATACTTTTCAAAAGTCATAACTTAAAACCCATTCTGAAAAATATGTTCGAGTTAAACAAGATAGTTAAAAAGACTCACACCACAAACAAAAAAAATTAAATTCTTAATTTTAAAGTCCCGCATTTCCAGTTCACGTCTTAATATTGAAAATATAGATATCTTAAGGAATCTAAAGTAAATTCGTTTATCTTTTTGCACTCCATTTTATCCCTTAATACCAACCCTTTAAATGTGTAATTTATGCCATTGTGCAGCAACCCCAAGATTGGTATTGGTGTGGTGTGTCCTTTGGACAAAGCTGAGCTCCAGCCTTGTAAAGCGCTGCCTGTAATTGGGGATGGAGCGAATACATTGTTGCCAACTTGGCGTCCCTGCAAGCCTAATACCTTTTACAGGAATTTGTACTACGACTACACCGAAATTTACATGAAACGCAAAATACGCGAGGGCAACCCTTACAGCATTGGAACACAGCCAACAAGCAACCACCGTTAGCAACCAAAATGTACGCCGTATTTTGTACAATACGTGCTGTTTCGTATGTTTGCATTGTAATTGTTTTCACGGACTGCTCTCTGACTCTGACTCTGACTCTGACTGGGCTGGCTGCCTTCTGCTCCAAGGTTCGCTGGGTCCCTAGTACAAGTTTGCATATTTCTAAATTCTAAGCGCATCTGTTGAGCGAAGCGCTGTTCCCTGCAGGCTTCTAAGCTGAAAGCGAGAGTAAAAAACCACGCTGCAGACGCACCCTCAACATTTACGAGCGTTTAGCATAAAAACCAGTAATAAGGTTGCTGAGCATGCTAGACTATACGTTGCCCTGTGCTGCACGCAAATTGTCGACTTTTAATAAAGATTTTTTATTTTATTCTAAGTTTTGATTTTTTGTCGACTTCCAGTTCTTTAAGCTGTTTAGTATTTGTATAAATGCAAAAAATAAATTAAATTATTCAAAATTTAATTTTATATTGTGTCTTTCAAATTAATTTCAATCAAAATTTTACTTATAACGAAAGTTATGTGGAATATTTTTTGGCAGCATTTAGTTGACAATTTAATTATTATTTATTATTTTTAACTATAAATTTATAACAATCTATATACAAATATTTATATTATTAATTTGTGTCAATTTATTTTTATTTAAAATTTGTAAAATTTGGTTTTCTTTCATTTTGTTTATTTATTTATTTATTTTTTTACCAATTTATTTACATTTTTACATTTTTATTTTTACTTTTGCTCTCTGGAATTTTATTATATGTAAAATGATCATTTTGCTTTTAAAATAAATTCATTTATATTTATTTAAAATTATACAACTTTATATCTCATTATCATGACCATAGCTACTATATATATATATATTCAAAATCAATATATATATATTTATTAAATTCTTTTCTATTTTTAAATTTGGATATTTTATTTTAAGTTTTGTAATAATTGCTTTGTAATTAATTATTATATTAGATTTAAATGGTTTTCAATTGAAATACAATTTCTCCTGCACACTATTAAAGGCAAGTTAAAATAATAGCAAACACGCAATCCACACACACACACACACACGCACACGCACAAACACACACACTTAATATGAGGTATTACACGCAGCGCCTCTTAGCCAAAAGAAAAGAATGAATGAAAGTAGAAACGAAATCATTTCCTCGATAACATCAACACAATCTCATAATAGAGAGAGAGACTATGGACAATTGGCACCCCGACCGCAGATCCCGAAAGGATCTTTTCACTTTTTTTTCAAGCATTCTCGTTTTCTTTTTTGTTTATTTTTTTCGCGGCTGCCACACTTCCTGGGGCACAAGATGCTGCAATTTGAGGGTGCCTCAATCATCTTTCACTTTCAATGAGGCCACAGAACAAAACTAAAAAAACAAAAAACACAATGAAATTTTAGAAAAAAACGCATTGAAATAAAAAACACGAGGACCTCAGTTTTTTTTTCTGTTTTTGTTGTATGCAAAAGACTGGAGGATATCTGAGGGCGCCATGTGGTGCGTGCCAGGAGTGAGGATGGGTTTCTTCTTTTTTTTTTTGTTATTTTACATTATATTTTTTATGCCAAACGGATATGCGATATGCTTGGGCGTCAATCTTTTGCTCTAGGCCCAAGTCAATGGCTTTTGTGGTCGCGCTTAGCACGCGTCCTTAACAGGAGCAGGAGCAGCAACAGCAGCAGCAGCAGCAGCAGATGGAGTCTTAGGCAGTTGGCAGCTGTTGGGTCTTGGGTACTTTTTGCATATGCTGCAGCTGCTTTGAATGAATTGAGCAGTTAACGCCCCCTTCCACCCGCCCCCCGTCAATGCAGCTACTGGCTAGCAAATCAATCAGTTGTCCACTTGAGCGCTGAGTCCTGATCCTGGTCAATATAAGCTGCTGCTGCTGCTGCTGCTGCTCATCCTGGCTGCTCTTCGCTCTACCTGCACACACCTTTCCAATGTTAATTGTTGTCAACGGCATTCGTCACACTTTTGCCCGTCTGCTGGACAATGGCCAGGACGAGGTCCTTTTCGGCGTTAATAATGCGATTTGCATTTCCCTTTCCTTTTGGCCTTGGCCAGCGGTGTCCTTGTTTAGCCTGCTGTTTGATTGAGTTGTCTTCCTAATCCCGCACCTTTCATAAAACTATGTCCTTTTGTGGTGTCCTGTACTGTCCTGCTCCGGATGACATTTGCTGCGCCAGCTTAACTGCAATTTTGTGTACGCATTTTTTTTTTTTTTGATTGACAGTTTATAATGCCAATGTACCAGGGCTGCAAACATTTACAATAAATGGGCAATCAAATAAAAGACTTGAGAGAAATCTTTTTACTGTTCATATTTAATAATATATATAGCTATATATTTCAAATGATTTACCTCTCCCTTCTTGTTTATTTATTTATTCAAAAATACAATATACCAATTACAATTTTTATAGTTGTTTTAAGGTGTTTTATATATTAAAACAATTTTTTTTTTATGTGTATAAATCGAATGTGAATTTAGTTGTTTCTACTTATAATTTTGTTGCAAATTTGATACTTCTCTCGTTTCGGTTTTGTCTAAGTAAATAAAATTAAATTATTTAAATATGTTCACTAATACTAATGCTGTTTAATTAAAAAATAAAATGAGTGTGAAATAAAAAATGTGTTATTATAAAAAAAAAGCAATCACCAAATGCGCTACTTCAGTGCCGAAACCCGGGATTGAACCGGGGACATTTAGATCTTCAGTCTAACGCTCTCCCAACTGAGCTATTTCGGCAGATTGCTTGTTTTAGCGCTAAATGTCGTCTAGAGGCGCGCGAGCGACGAATGCTCAACGAAGCCAAACAAAACTTATCTAATCAAGCAAGCAGCGAGCAAAAATAGAACCGACAAGCAAAAAGCAAAACAAAAAAAAACCAGCGGCAATTGCGAGGCATACAAAATGCGTTTCTAAGCACACGATTATAAGTACATATTATGTGTGTGTGTTTGTGTGTGTGTGGAACTTTTGCTATTTTATCTGGTGTGTTGTTCAGTGTCAGGGCCCACAGTGTGTGTTGTGTGTTTGTTGCCAAATCATGTTTGTTCCGCCATGGATACCGCATATGGCATCTAATGAACTGTTGTTTGGGGGCTGGGTAAGGGGCGGGGTGTGTGTGGGTGGAGGGGGTGGCGGTTGCTGTAGTGTCACACACACACACACAAACACACACAGCATTTTTAGCTTTGGTAACAAATCAGCCAGCGACCAAACCAGAAATGTTACCCGACTGGGAAGCTGAGAAGCTGAAGCCAGAAACAGAGACGGAGACGGAGACTGCGACGGCGACTGCGACTGGGGCTAAGGCTGAGCTCTCAAAGTCGGGAGGCGCTTTGGCTTTGGCTTTGGCTTCGTGTTGTCGTTGTAAAAATGTTTGCTTGCACGCTTTCCAATACTTGCTGCTGCTGCTGCTGCTGCTTTTGCTTCTGGTCGTGCTTTGCGGTCGTTGCCCTGCTGTGACGTCACCGGTTCAATGGCAAAATGTGACCCAGATTGTCTGAGCTGCTGCACAGCTTAAGCTTCGGCTCATAGCACCTTTGAGCATGCCTGTGTGTGTGTCTGTGTGTGTGACTCTTTAGAACTAAGAGAGCGCAAGCGAAGACAACTAAGAGCGGCTTGCCTGAGTGCGCTTGTAAGTTGAGCTGTGCGCAGACTTTGCCCTTGGCTGTAACCCTTTGATATTTTTTTTTTGTTCTTATTCCCTCTGCCGCTCTCTCTCGCTCTCTTTGGGAATTGGGGCCACAGCGACACTCCTGGTGGACTTCTCTGCCAGCGTCGTCGTCGGCGGCTGCACAATTGTGTGTGTGTAATTATGGCCATGCATGCGCCCTGCAGTCGAAGCTGGCAACTCCGCTCAGAGTCGTCGGCGGCGGCGGCAGTGTTGCGTGTAATTTGTTATTTTATTTTATTGTTATTATTACCGCATGCGACGTGCACTTTATTTTCATTACCAGTTTGGATTCTTTTCATGCCGTACTACAACCAATCTCATGGGTAACTTTGTATGCATATGCAACTCTTCTGTCTCTCGCACACACACACACACACACATTGTGAGCGCATCTAATGCATGCATCAGGAATTGCCTGCCAAGACGGTGGGGATATTGCACGTGTGAATGTTCCAACTGGGGTGGGGACAACGCCTGGAATGGGCAAAGGGGAATGGGAAATGGGAAATGGGGAATCAGAAAGAAAAAAAAGTGTAGTCGGTTGCACGGCACGTTTGGGGAGCACCTACAAGTCTAATTGGAAATGCATAAATGGAAATTGATGACGATAAATAAAAATGTTCATATTCCCACTCTCATATACCCAAATACAGTGGGCGCTACAAAATTGGAACTGCCACAAATAATAATTGATTACAATTATTTGTAATCGTCATTTTAAATGTCTTTTAAAAATAACTTAGTTGAATGAAAGGAAGAAGAAAAAAATAATGTACAGAATTCCACAAATAAAAAAAAAACATATCCATTTAATATCATGTAATCTTAAAATGCTTACGAGGTTTTACAAATGATGTAAGCAGCTGAAATGCTTTTAAATATCAACAAAAAAAAAAACCCCCAATGACTAATCAACCAATTGAATAATCTATATTAATGTTGAGTATGGATAGAAAATAGAAAAATTCAATGGAATTCACGTACTATATTTCAATCCACTCCCCATGCCCAGCACCTATTTCCATAATAATTCCCACAACTGGCTCTGTCCCTGTTTCGCATACGAGAAAGTCACCCAAGTGTCCAAATGTCAATTGAGGCTAATAATGTTCGCAACTTGAATGCGCGTCAATCTGAGCAATTTTGTGCAATTCATTAAAGCGATTTTGATTCTGATTTCATATTGCTGTTGAGCAGTTAATTGCGCTTTTAACGATTGACTGCGCTATTGCGCTCTTTTATTTGTTTCTCTTAACCACACATACACACACACTCACAAACTTGAAAAGCCCCCTCTCCCTTTCCCAGTCGCATATGAGCTTGTAATATTCTCATGGCACAAGGCGACTCGTAAAAGAGAACAACCACAGAAGAGAAATAGCAGCCGCTGTCGCCGCCTCTGCCGCCGGCAGGAGCTTTGAGTGGGGGGGGTCCGTTTTGAGCTCGCTCACAAAATTAACAATATTTTTTATAAACAAGTTATAAACAATGTTTGTCTAAACAGTGACAAACACACACACAAATACACACACGCACTTCCACTGCTAGCTGGAAAACCAGTTCGCAACGCTGGCGCTCTGTCGCGCTCTCTCCCACAAAGTCACATGGCGCTGGGCACCCAAATGCATTACATGTGAACGTCGCGACGTCAACGTCGACTTTGGCAGCGGCGTCGACATCATACGCCGCATACTTCCGCATTATTGCAGCCGCCTGCATTGCATGTTGCTATTGCGCTCGCTCTCTCGATCGCCCTCTCACTCTCTCTCTCTCTCTGTTGAGCTCGCTCTTTGTGTGCGCCTCTCTCTCGCGAAAGTCAGCTGATTTTGTTTTGCTTGAACTTTTGCCGGTTGCGTTTCTGCGATCGCCGCGCTCGCTTCTCTCCTCTACCCGTTTTGTTTATATGTTTTTGCGGGATCGAAAGCTCAAAACTGTTGCTCTTTTCACATATTAGCATGTCAGTTTGCAGGCTGCAGCGCCGACAGCGATAGTCGACAGCGACGGCGACGTCAACGACAATGGCGACCCTGCCCAATGTCAATCACAACTCTGGCCCTGGCCCCCGAGCACGAGTTGGCTTACAAAGAAGCAGGCCAAAAGCAGGAGGAACGTGTTTCCAAACCCATTACAACGAGCTCTTCAATCTGCCACTCTACACGTATGTATGTATGCGTGTGCGTGTGTGTGTGTGCGTCTTTATGAGTGAGCTTTACGTCTGTCGCCGCTAGCCCAACAACAACAACAACAAAAACACGGCTGTTGCATGGATTACACGGACAATGAAACCCAAAAAATAATACATTCAAATGTACAAATATATATATATATATATATTGTATTTGTATTTGTGTATATGTGTATGCTTATAGTTGTAAGCGTGTTCTTTTATACAGTGATCGCTCAAAAATTACATCGCTTTTGTCTTAAAGATGAAGGCGTTTTTTTCTTTGCGCTTAAAAGGTTAACAAAAATTCGTATTTAATAACTTATTTGTAATTTCGAGAGATTAATTTTATAATGGACGTATATTTAATATAATAAATAAATATATGTATATAATAATATGTTTGCAGATACTGTGGTGGCTCAAAAATTATATCGCTTCAATTTCAAAAATGCTTTCTTGCTGTCTTTAGATTCTAGACGTAAAACTACTTTTCAAATTATGATTTTAATTTATGGCGTTATGAAATAATTTCAATCTAAATTTGTTTCTTTAAATTTGGATACTGAAAATTAAATTAATTGAGAATTTCTACATTTAAGTGATCACTGTACTTATAACATATGTATATAAGTACTTAACACAAGAAAGCCGCCAAAAAAAATATTTAAAAAAAGTTGAGAAACATATTTACGCACATAGAATCGAAACGCACTCAACGTGGGGCCATTGTATTTATGCATGTGTGTGTGTAAATGTGTAAGGTGTGTGTGTGTGTGAGTGTGTGTGTGTATGTGTGTGTGTGCTTTTG
This sequence comes from Drosophila paracracens, assembly GCA_035044025.1. Taxonomy (NCBI): domain Eukaryota; kingdom Metazoa; phylum Arthropoda; class Insecta; order Diptera; family Drosophilidae; genus Drosophila; species Drosophila paracracens. Next base: position 2,527,108 of record JAWNMN010000435.1, on the reverse strand, counting down.
GGGCTTGCCTTCAACTAGTGAACACAAGCTTGGTTACAGCTTGAATGGTATTCTGGCTGTTACACGCTGCATACATACACACGCACACACACACACACGCACACACACACACAAACACACACTTACATATGGCTCGTTTTTTTTTTTTGGGAGGTGAATGGCCGCAACTGTCGTTGCCACTTTGGTAACACCGTGGCGCATTAAACGTAGCAGCCGCGACGGCCAAAAAGCCAAAGAAGCCACAGCGTCGTCATCAACTTGGCCAAGAGCTGAGCTCAGGCCTTTTTGGCAAGAGCGGACTGCGAAGGAGGCGGGGCGTGGTGTGGAGGGGAGCTGGGGTGAGGGGCTGGTGCCCAATGTTTAATTTACTTTGCATTTGTTTGGCCAAACTCCAGCAACGAAGCAGAGTTTTTGGCTTACGATGATGACGCTGACTGACTGACTGACTGAGAGACTGACAAACTGACTAACTGACAAACTGACTAACTGACAGAGTGACTGTCGACTGATGGCAGACGTAACTCACGCGTTTTTATGGCCACACAAAAGTCGAGTTTGCCGTTTTAGGGTTTTTCTTTCGCTTCCCACACTCTGATTCCCACTGATCCTCGGCTAAAATTCAATTGGTGTGTGTGTGTGTGTGTGTGTGTGTGTGGATCTCTCTGTGTGTGTGTGAATTGAATAACCAATTGTGTCAGTTCTGTGTATAAAGTTTTAATTGTATTTGTTATTGATACGCAGCTTTATCCGGCTTTATTTTAATTAGGGCCACTGCTGCAAATTATGAATAATTTTAATTGATTGTTGATAATTGAATTTTGAGCAGTTATCAAAGTAATTTTTCATTTAGAAAAATATGATACTATTGATATCAAAGACATATCTTTCTATATCCATCCATCAAATTTTAACTGTTTCGCTCTTCTTCTTCTTCAAATGACACGCCACAGAAGCGAATTATGTTTACAATTTAAATAATCGCAAATTTATATTTTTATATAAATATATATATATATTTATTTTTCTGCATTAAATAAATAAAAGTGCTATTGTCGAGAGAGCTCGACTGTGAGACACCCAGAACCCAGCTGATTGTAATTTGTTAAATATGCTATTACATTTTGGTTAATAACTTCGGAGTGTCTTGGCCGATCTTGACACAATTTTATGAATTGATCAATCATATATGAGCGAAACGAGGAAATTTTGATCTTTGATAACTTATATTTATATTATATTATATAACAAATATGGAGTTTCCTGCTCTCAGTTTTTCCACACGGACGTTTAGTCCGACTGGCGAGGATGACTTAATCGTCTTTGTTATTGAAGTTGATCAGAAATATATATGTATACTTTAAGTGTTCGGAGATGATTCCTTCTGTTTGTTATTTCTTTCTACAATTTTATTCCATACCTCTCAAACATTTTCAATGCGCTAATATAATAATAAATCATTGTATAATTAGCTGGAAACCATGATGCTCATACTATTATTATTTTAAAAATGTATTAAAGGTAATTAAAAGGAATCCGAAAAAGAATGGAATCTTAGACACTCCAAAGATTATATCCCATTTAGACCAGAATTTGAAGAAGACATTCGAATTTTTAAAGAGTGTTCAAATATTCCACATTTGTGTAGATAAATTGTATCAAAGGAGTGACAAGTATATGTTAAGTCTTTTGACATATGGTGAATATATGCAAAGTTTTATTAAGATAGCTATGAAATGAATGCAAAAAATGACGACAGACGCACAGATAGGCAGATGATCAAGAATATATATAACATAGGTGTCGGAGACGTTTCTTTATATATTATATAGATTATATTATCCGATATACAAAAATAGATTGGCATATTTCAAATTTAATATTCTTTTTAATAAAATAAATTACGTTTCGCAGAATTTTAATGTATAAAAATACAGATTCAAAAAATATGTTCACAGTTAACATTTGAAGATATCATACCGACGAATGAATAATCCTATTTCAAAAACTGAATAAATTATATATTTATATGACAAGAAACTAATATTAAAAATGATGAAAAACTAGACAAATGACAGACATTCAGATAGCAACAAGACCAAAACTGTCTCAACATCGTATCAGATGTGTATTATATATATATATATATATATTTATAAAAAAGTATATATATATATATATATATATATATATAAGCGTGTAAGGTAAAACTAATTTCGTTTTAATTTCTCCTTTCAACATGTGTTCTCTCGTCTTGCGTGTAATTTTTAGCTCGCCTAGAGGTATTTGACCCTTTGGCTCACAGCTGATTTATGGGAATTCATACTACGTGTCCATGTCTCTCACATCTCCCAGCTCCCATCTCTCGGCTCCATCGCCCAAACGTTTACTATGACCACTCCCGGTCTTAAGGTTCTCTGCTCTGCTCGCTCTGGGCTGCTCTGGGCTGCTCTGTGCTTTGGAATTCTGGACTCTGCCTCTGGAGTTGAATGTACGTTTTGCGTGAAAGTTTGTTAGTTTTCATGTGTTTTGTGTTTGGCTTCTTTTTTTTTTTGTTTTATTTTTTTTTTTGTCTTTTTTTTTAGCTTTGTTTGCTGACGGTTTGGCGGTTTGATTGTTTGTCTGTCTGTTTGTCAGAAGCGCAGCTATTGAAGAAACCTAATTCATGACATGCTGACCATATTAATTTATCTTCTTTGTGTGCAAAAATTTCGTGCATGATTTGACCATTACGAAACTGTTCGGTTCGGTTCGGTTCGGTTCGGTTCTGTTTTGTTCTGTTCTAGCTGGCTATCTGTATCACCATGTGATCAGTTGGCCATATCTTTTGTGTGTGTGCGTTTGGTAGTTGAATGAACCTCCGTGTGTGTGTGTGTATTGCGTGAAATGTTTAAACTTTTTTGTGTGTTAACGAGATCATTGACACTTTAACGCGAGATGCATTAAGTTTGTTACCATGCCAAGCGCTTTCCGATTCCCATTCCACAATCTCCCCATTGCCCATTCCCCATTCCCCATCCCGAATACCCATTTCAGCTACGCTTTTATTGGCATGATCGTGCACTTTTGTTGATAACAGAATTCGTAGAAACATTGTCGAAAGAGTCATGCCCCAGTGTCGCAAGCTGCTCAACATCAAGATGGGCAACAAATTTCTTCTCCAGCTTTTATTGTAATTGTTCTACTCAAGAACGTTGCGATCATTGACTGTGTCCACAATAAATATACAATAAATTTGTATATGTTTAGCAAAAGGGTCAAACTATTTTCCATGGCATGAAAATACTAAGCAAAAATTTGATAAGTTACATAAGAAGGCAATTTGTAAATATAAACAGACATTTTTTTGATAACAGATTTCAGAAAAATAGCTTAAATTAAAATCAAAACTGTTTTTTTATAAAAAAAATGACTATCAATATTATAATATATTTTACTTATGAGGTCTGCCTTCTTACATACTTTTGCTTAATTTCATAACTTCATTTACCCATTTTGGGGGTACAACAATTAATAAATAATTAATTTAGTTATTGCTCAAATTTGTGTTTTATTTTTTTGGCATTCCACTCTAAGTTTGATACAATAAATTACCATCAAATTATAGCAATAAGAAAATGATCTATATACAAATTAAGCATTGCGATCTCTGCTCAAACTAAGCTAATCCAAATTATGTCAAGAACCTATTCAAATTAGGCGAGAAAAGCAAAACGTGTTCAATAAACTTAGTTTCTAGCCTATAAAGATTTTAAAAGCGTCGCATTTAAATAATTTTCACATTCCTAAGACTATTATAGAAATTAGCATTAATAATGATATGAAAAATAAGTGAGAAAGAAAATATGAAAACAAACGACGAGTTCACTGGCATCTTATCATAATATGATAATACAATCATCATACAAATATATATATACATAAATACATATATATATATTGTTGAGACAAGCTCAAAATCAGTGCAAAACAAATTCTTACTGTAATTACTTCATTATTAAAGCGGCAAAGGAAAAGCGACTCGAGAGGCAGATAAAAGCAGAGAGAAAGATAGAGGCAGAGAGAGAGAGAGAGGGAGAGAGAGATGAGTGTAGTACAAGTGAGTTAATGATAATAGTTTCAATTACAGTCAGAGTCACCGACAAAGAGGGGGCCGTTCGAGGGGAGGGCAAGAACAAACAAACGAAATGAAGAAAAGAAACGAGCCCACAACTACAACAACAACAACAAAAAGAGTAAACAAACATTTTTTGACTTTTTAGTGGTGTAAAATATGCGGAAATGCATTTCTATGGTCTTACTTACACACACACACACACACAAAGACACACACACACACACATACACATACACACAAGTCAAACACCACACAAGTCATGCCAGGCAACAACAACAACAACAACAACAACACCAGCAGCTTTAGCCGGCAAACTTGCATGTGAACAGCTTCGATGTGTGTGTGTGTCTGTGTGTGTGTGTATTTCTGTGTGTGCTGGCCCGAAGATGACGATATTAATGTGGCTGGCTGGTAGGTAATGATGATCATGATAATCACGTGAAAACCAAACCAAACCAAGAGGCCCAGCAGCGGACCTGTTTGGAGGCACATAATAAGAACATGCAGCTGCTGCTGCTGCTGCTGCTGCTGCACTCAACCAGAGGGAGTTGGGGGGTGTGGTGTGAAGGGGGTGAGAGGGCAAAAGTGGGTGCTGCAAATGCAACAGGCAAAATGCCAAACAACAATAACAACAACAACTGGGCTAGGGCTGTGGCTGGGGCTGGGGCTGGCAAGCGTTTTGTCAGCTTCTCGAGGTCAGCCAGGGGGCAAAAGAAAACAAAGTTTTTCTAAATTCGATCACAGCTTCAAATTTTGAAATAAACTTTTCGAAATCTTTTCTAATTCTTCAAACAAACGAAAAGTTTTGAGTGAGATGCTTATTTATTTAGAAAGACTTTAAGGTAGTTTGGAGAGTTGAGTGTTTGAATAAGAATTAAACATATTTCATTCATTACTTTAATATAATATTAAAGATTTCCTGCTTCAAATTTCAGTCCGGGTTGACCTTTCTGTGTAAATAGTACTCATAAGATCGTGACTTATGAAATACACATCATTTTTAAGATAAAAGTAGGGAGCGATCAGTTAAAAATTGGATGTAATCTATAGTTCCTAAAACATGACTGATCAATTTTATTTAATTTTAGGAATCCAATGAAAAATCTCTAATAAAATATGAAACTTTGCATTGAACGTATTCCAAAGCAGTCTAAAATTATGGAATATTTGTATATCAGCTCTACGATTTTTAATCTTCGATTTGGATTAAATTTTTTCGAGTGTAAGGATTGCATTTAGGTGTCCAGCAGGATGCATAAACGAGATGAAACGAGACGAGATGTGAGCTAAGCTCACAAGTAAATTACGATTGCAACGTCAACCAGTCAAGTTAGTCAAGACGACAACAACAAGTTATAGTGCATGCATGTGTTTGTGAAATGTTTGAGAAAGAAAGCAAGCCAAGTCAACATAAGCCAACTCAAGTCAACAGAGAGAGAGAGAGAGAGAGAGAGAGAGAGAGAGGGGGAGATAGCGGAGCATCCTCCATTTCGCTGCAGCTTCTTTTTTTCTTTTTCTTTCTTTATATTTACAAACGGGCCGAAAGGTTCGTTGACCGTACAAATAGTGACCCACTAACATCTGCGAGGTACGTTCACCCTAGTGACGTATTACTTCCATGATCGAAAACGAAGCTCGAATGACGACGACCACGACCACGACCACGACGACGACGTTGGCGATGGCAGAGACAGCCGAAGCTTAGACGACAACAACTCGAACCTGGCTCGAACCCATTTTAGCTGTCTTTGTGGTTTGAAGCGAACCAAAATGCTGTGTGGCGGCCCAAAGAGCGAACACCAGCTGAGAAAACTTTGTTTAAGAGACCGCGATGCGGAAATGTTGCATGTTACACATTTTCATGCCAACACACATGTGGCAAACACATTTATTTGTTGTACCCTGTATGCATGCAAAACTGATAAGAAAGCGTATCATCAAATAATGGGCATATATATTCTGGTTCACTATAAATAGATTAAAATTATACATTCAATTTGAGTTTGATTTAAACTTTTTATAGCTGTTAACAAAGTTAAGTCACAGCATTAATACTAAAAGTGATTTAAAAATACTTGAAATAAATACGAAAATAATTCGACACACAAAAATTCAAAATTCGATTCAAAACCGACTGACTATAAGCCTAATTTTAAAAATTTGGCTTAGAGTAGGAATAGAATTTTGAGGGTAACTGCTAGTCGTGCACTCTCGACTAGATCAGTTTGGGCTGCTTTTTAGTTTTATCCATGCAGACAGACATCTTCATGCAGCATGCAGCATGGCTTAGAGTCAAACTCAGTTCAGCTCAGCTGGGCCATAAACTCACCCGGATTCTGCTTCACGCGGTCTTATCTCTGGCTTATCAGTTGGACCACACCTTGGACCTAACCTTTTTGGCAGCCGCAGCAGCCTTGACAATCGCAAATTGCCGACTCAAGTTCAAATTCGAGCGAAAAATAAACCTGAACCAAAAAAAAAAAAAAAAATGCCACATGCGGTGAAAGTAAAAATTCATATTTTTTTTCCTCTTTCATTTTTGTTGTTTGTTGCGCTGTTTGCGCCTCTGGTTATTGTTATTGCTGTTGTTGCTGTTGTTGCTGCTGCTGCTTTTCACATTTAACGCAAAGAGGCCAACATAAAAATGTCTAAGCCAACTGCGCACAGCGCCGCATTGCAGTTGGCCTCAAGCCCCTTTTATTATACACTCACATGGAGCGTATTACAATTTGTGGTTGCTTTGATCATTAATATATTTTCTCTATTTTCTCTTGCTTTCTTTCTGACTTTTTGACTTTATATTTTCCTTATTAATAAGCTACAAATATTTTTTTTTTTGCGTTTTGCTAATTCTTGCAATGTTTGCTGTATCATTTAACATTTTAAAAAAAAATTAATATTATTTATTTTTTGTTTTCCTTTTAAATTGTTCATTTGTTATTTCTGTAGGCTGTTTTTTGTTAATATTAAATTAATAAAAATATATGAATAAAAAATACTGTAAAAAATTCTCTTAACTTTATAGCCTGCTATATTTTCCAAATTTTCTTACATTTCCACATTTTCTTTAATCCACTCCCAATAATTTTCTTCATTTAGATTGACTAATTCATAGATTGTTAGGGTATTTAAAATTCGCTGTCTGTTGAACAACTTTTGCTTTTTGTTACCACTTCATTAAAGGCTAAGGCTAAGCGGGTCTGGAGCTGCATATAAATACACATACACATAGACACATCCATAGATATATCTGTGCGCATATATCTTTTACTTTCATTTGCTTTTCCAAATAATTTTGCCATTTTCATCAGGCGGCAGGCTGCGTCGGTGGTGCTGGTGTTGTTGTTGTTGGTGGTTGCAACTGAGGCAGAGGCCAAGTCAATGCCGCTGATCATGAACATGACACAATATTATGGATTATGAGTCGCCTGTGGCTGTTGCTGTTGTTGTTGTTGTTGTTGTTTTTGGTTGCCTGTGTGTGTTTTTGTCTGCCCGGAAAATTGGTGTGGCAAAAAAAAGGCAAGAAAAGATACATTTTTGCTTATCTTGTTTTTGTAGTTCATAATTTACAGTTTATTTATGAGTTGTCATGTTGCTTGCAACGTGTGGCGGCGGCGCAAATTGTCAAGTTCAAGGTGTCCTTTTGGGCGCCTGGCGTTTAGATCAATTTGATATTTATGAGTTTATGCAGAAAATTGTCTCGGCTGTTTTGTGTCCTGTGTTCCCAGTTCCCACAGGGCCCACACACACACACTCACACACCCACACGCACAGGGAGAGAGCAGGATTCGATGGGAAGGACAATACTTTCACACGTTATGAATGAATGGCTGCGGTTTGTTCACTAAGAAAAAATATTGGGAATTTGGTAAGTAAAAACGATGTCAAAAACTGGGCAAGGTGAGAAATGTTTTTTATCTCAAAACTACTTCGCCAAATCACGAATTCAAATAATTTAAATTGTGTAACATTTTAAAATTGATACATAATAAAAATTAAGGACTTAATTTTTTGTGGCAGGATATTTAGTTATTTTAAGTAATCAAGTTCTTAAATCAACCCAGATGTTGTCTTAAAATAAGTAAACACTTTAAACATGTTAATATATTTTTGAAATCAAAAACTTGATAATTCGGAGAAAGATTTTTAGTTATTTTAAATAATTTGGTTTTTTAAATAAGGAATACAAATTCTCAAAAAAAAATAAATTGTAATAATTTCAAGTTGAAATTTCACAACAAAAAATATGAAAAACAAATGTTTTCAATTTTGATAAGTATGAAATAGAAACTTACACAGCTTGAATCAACAATTGAAGTGCTTAAATTAAGAAACTGAAATTTTCTAAATTTATCTCTGTTCGAATTCTTAATTGTGTTTAAAATCAAGACTGTAAAAATTGAATATTTATTTTGCAAGTCTTTTAAAAATGACTTTATTTCATTTGAAATAAATTCAAAAATTAATGTTTTAATATTTAATGGAAGTCTGTGCTCGCTGCATTCGAATTTCGAGTAGCGCTTTTCGCTGAGTGTTGTTTTTGGCCAATTGCAGGGACATTCAATACATGCATCCTTGAACTTCCTTGAGATGAGGGCAGCTGTGTGTCCTCCCGACCTCTTCCGGCTGATTAGGCACATGGGAGCAGTTTTGAGCCAAGATTTTCGGCTAAGCTTTCAGCCAGCCAATTGGCTATCAAATAACTTTAAAGCGGCAGCTGCTGCTGCTGCTGCTGCTGCTGCTCGGTCTGCTCTTTGGCTGCTGTGCTGGCCAATTCACACGCTCGTGGGCGCATCCCATGGCTGGCAATTCAGTTCAGGCCAAATTGGCTAACAATCTTTTTGTGTTTTTTCTTATTTGTTGTTGTTGTTGTTGTTGCCACTTTTTGCAAGCGGCTGTGGTTGGTGCAATCATTGGATTAATTTTAATATGTCCATGGCTATAAAGCGTTTACGTCCAGCTCAATCTGTGCTCGGCCTGCTGCAACTATGATTATGGTTTCACCGGCAATCGACTCGACGTTGCCTACTAATACACACACACACACACACACACATCTGTGTGTGTCTCTATACATGCATAAATGTAGCAACGTTTGGTTGCCAGCTTGGCTGCTGGAATTGCGACCTCTTTGGGAGCGTTGTTGCCGCTGCTGCTGTTGTTGCTGATATTGCTGCTGCTGTTGCTGCCGCTGCTGCTGCTGTTGTAGCTGGTTACGAAACCCCAAGAAAAACTTCCGCATTCATTTAAGATCATTTCTGTCGTTGGCTGCTTCAAGTGGTTGTTGTTGCTGCTGCCGGTGCAGATTTGCAACAGCAACAGCCCCCCCTCATTTGGTGTTGCCTCTGTGTATGTGTGTGTTTTTGTGTGTGTGTGTGTGTATGTGTGTTGTTTGCTATTATTAATGCCGCCGTCGCTGCCGTTGCTCCCGCATCCCACTTACTGTTGTTGCTTTTGTTGTTGTTGTTGCCGTTTCTCCCATGCGCAGCGCGTCGCTGTTTTCGTGAATTTATGGATCAACATTGCATACCGCACGACAAGGAACCAACTGCTACCGACAACAACAACAACAACAACCAGCAATAACTACGAGCAACAACAACTGGCTACAGCAGCAACAGCTCTCAGCTGTAATTGCCCCAAGCGTCTGCCAAGTGACAAGCACCAAAATGACAAGGTGCATGCAGTTGTTGTTGTTGTTGTTGCAGTTGTTGTTTCACCAGTTGCTGTTGCAGTTGTCAAATCAATTGATTCGTCAGGATGGAAGTACAGGTTACACATACATACGAAGAATTACGCATTTAATTGCAGAGCTGCAACATTTCAAGTTTTATACTTTTGACCGAATCTAAAGTCTTGTCTTTAAAAAACTTTAAATAATTTATTCCTTTAGAAATAAAATTTATTGAGTTCAGAAAAGCAATTTTTATTTTAAAACTAACCTTTTATTTATGTATATATATTTATATTAAATTCGATTTATCTGTAACGCTATCAACTCGTCTTTTTAATTTAGTCATTATACAATAATTAAAATCCTTTATTATAACTTACTTTTATTTATTAATTATTCAGAAATAACTAATTAAATTAAATATTTTTTTAGTTAACCATTTTGCGATCGACTTTTATTTACTGAGCGGATTCAAAACCAAATTAATTTTTTTTATACAATTTAGTAAAAAATTCTTTTATAATTTAAATGTGTATTTATTTATAATTTCGCAATTTACAATTTCATCTTTCGAGAAAAAAGATTTTATTAATTACATTTATGATTATTAATAACCCTAAAACAGTTGCGACTCCAATATTTAACAGGTTCGAGTAAGTTTCCGTCTTATCTGTAATAGCTCCTGAAAGTGGAGAACCACCTCTCCCATTAGTCATTACAAGCTTGCTGCCCCCGCCACTCTGCCGCCCGTTCGAACTGTTGCAGCTGTTGTTGCCATCCCGAAGCTGAAAACCAGTCCTGCCATAATCAGGTCATGCCTTGCCTTGTGGCCCGTTAACCAGCCAACAGAAGAACAGTTCCAGGCAAAAACGCCTTACCAATAAATTCACACTAATGGCTAAAAAAAAAAAAAAGAATAACAAAAGAAGCAGCAGTTTGCCGCACATCAATAATGAATACCGTTAGCTCCTCTTCGGCCAGAGTCAGAGCATGAGCAAGAGCAAGATCATGGGGCAAGCTCATGGCAGGCATCTTGACCAAATGCAACTGGTTGCTTGGTTGTCATTGTCGAATGTGGAGGCATGCGTCAATAAATTACCTAGAAGCGCACCCAAGAGCGCTGTCAAGACCAAAGCCAAGAACAAAACGAGCCAAAGAGCCGACAAGCCGACAAACGGACAAATGGCCAAACGAACGGGGTAAACTGGCAACTGGCAAACTGGCAAACAGGCAACTGGCAAACTCGCAAACTGGCTAACTGGCTAACTGGCCAACGGTACATTATGCAATCACGGCATGAATGAGACACTCTTGACCGAGTTTCCATACCCAGGCAGTAACGGTAACGCGACGTAAGCGACAGCTGACAAGTGGCCTGTGCAGCAGAGGCAGAGGCAGCGGCAGCGGCAGCACCACAGTCAGCGGCTGCAGCAGCAACTAACGGGTTCTTATAAGCTTGGCCTAAGCGCAATAGAAGCAATAAGCAAGAACCGCGAAGTGCATCCGAGCAAACTCAAAATACACTGCACTTGCCCCTTATGTAAAAGATAAAACACACAAGAAAAATTACGGTAGAAAACACTGAAGGAAAAAGTTAAAAATGATTTATTCTAAAAAAGAAAAGGTTAATAATAAAAAAAAAAACTGTTTTTCACACTTAAAAACTTAAAATAAAATTCAATAATGAAAAAAAAACGGTTTCTTCATTGAACAAATTAAATTAGATAAATATAACTTTAACTAAATAAAGTAAATATTATTATTACAAATAATTATAGTGATTTCGGAAAACATTTCCAAATTCCAGATTAAAGATGAAATATTTCTGTATATTTCAGCTAAATATTTAATTAATTGTCCATATTTAAATATCAAATTTAAATCGGTTGAAAGAAAATGCGATTAATATTAACATTTCGCTATATTTGCTGAAGGATAAAGTCGAAATCCTGATTTTTCAATACGTATTCTTATCTTATCTTTTTAGCTTATCTTTCTAAAGTTTGGCAAGTATTCAATTGCTTGTTACCATAACCAGTCTGTCAAATTTGGAAGTCAGTAAAAGCTATAGCGAAAGCGGAAATAAAAAATAATATCTCTAATAATAGAGGAAGTCAAAACTCAAGTGTAATCACTCTATTTAAAATAATAGTCGGTGTAAGTCAGTGACTAATAATACTTCTGGAAAAAATGATAATCAAGGGAAATTATAATACAATAGCTTTAGTTTATTCAGTTTATTTACTCTGGCATTTAGAAATACATGTTTATATGTATGTGTGATGCATACTGGGATTACAAAAAGTTGAATATATGTATGTTGTAAGTACGGCGCTTTATTTATTGTGTAGTGGAAATGGTCCGCAGATTGAATCGCACCTAATCAATCAGATGGGTCTTGGCCAAGGCAACAATTGGCACTGCTGTCGGCATTTTGGGATAATCGCCAGCACTGCCGGCAATGTCCAGGTGAGTGTACTTCAGTGGCTTCTCGGAGTCGACGCCGTGTTTGTCCAGTCCGGTGGTCGTGATCATGAATGCAGCGGGCACTTGATGGCCACGTTGTGTCCTCACCGATGGCGCGTTATTACACTGGACAACATCCTCGCCCAAGACCTTGGGTGCATTAAAGTCAAAGTCACATTGACGCAGCACGGAGACCTCGAAGGGTTCGCCATAGGTCTCGCCAGCTGCCTGCAGCTTGCGTGCATGATCCTCCTTGGCAGCGACACTATTGTCCATAATGATGGACTGACCCACGCCAGCGGAAATGTAAGCATGACCCGTCAACGTGGCAATGGTAAAGATATGGGCATCCGGCAGATTTCCTTCAATGGCCAACTCCTTCATGCGGCAAAGGGCATCGGCCATGCACATTCTGCCCTCGGCATCGGTGTTGCCAACCCTTACACGAACACCAGCGCGTGACGTTATGACCTCATCGGCTACATAGCACTCCTCGCCAACGGAGTTGCGCACCATGCAAAGGGCACCAATCACATGAATATCCTCGGGCTTCTGCTCACTGACCAAATGCATAAAACCAGCAACGGCAGCAGCTCCGCACTTGTCACGGGACATGCCCGCCATAACGCCTCCAGCCTTGATGTCAGCGCCACCGGTGTCATAGGTCACACCCTTGCCCACCAGCATCAGAGTTTTTCTCGCCGGCTTGGGTGGCTTATACTCGAGGAATATAATGCGTCCCTGATGCCGCTCCACAGTACTGGCAGCCCGATTGACGGCCTCAAAGAGTGGATACTCCTCGCGGAGCACATCCACATCGCTGATCACATCCACTGACAAATTTTCGTACAGTGGCTCAAGGTACGCCTCCACTAGAGGTGGCGCCATGCGCTCCGGATCACCGCTACCAATGTCACGGGCAATGTGACGAGCCGACTCGAGGAGCATAGCTTCCATCATGATCTTCTCAGCATCGGGATTGTTAATCATGACCGAGAGTGCATTAATGCGGTTCTTCTTCTCAGGCACGTCCTCGCGCAGTTGAATGGGCTGAAGAGGGGAGAAAACGGTGGAGGTGAATAAAGTAAGGTAGGAGTAGTGTATCAGATCAGTACATACCACGTAGAGCTCCTCCAGGGCGCCAAGAACCGTGCACAGTTCCAACTGCGGGAAGCGTTTGTTGTTGGGCACCACCAAAAGTGGCTGCTGAAAGCCAGACTGTGAATCAAAAAAAAAAAAGCAGATGATTAGGTGCACGCTTCAAACAGAATCGGATGTGTACCTTGATGGCTCGCTGAAGCGACTGCGCAGCTGCCTTTTGATAGCTGCGGACATCGGAATAGTCGGTTAACTGCTGCACCGGAGCGTAGATCACAGGTAGACCGAGATCAGACTTGAAGCAAGAGACGGTACTGTCGAAGGCCTTGTCGAAACAGCGATGTTCCTCAAAGACTGTGGTCAGCTCGGAGGGCACAGCACGATCGATGACGCAAAGGACATCGTTGCTGGACTTTTCCACATACTTGGACAACAAAATCCTGCAGGGCAACAACCTTGAACGGGAACAAAGTGCAAATAAATAAAATGAACAATTTCTGTTATTTATTGCAAATACGCTTTCATAGTATATTTCTATCTATTTAATTGCTGCAAACGGCTCTGGCAGCTAATTGAAATGCAATTTAAACACGTCGTCTGCCAACTGGGTTGAATATTTCAATTAGTTGTCAAACAAACGAGTCGCAAAAGTCCACCCGATTAGTTATGTATATATATACCATATATGTTAATATTTATATTTATTTATATATGTATGTGGCTCTACATACTCAGAATGCCACGTAGAACTTTAATGAACCTGGTTCCCATCAAATATAGAACTTTGATTAACCTTGCTAATTTAGTCTTTGTATGCCTCAGAAAACTTAAATAATAATGCAAATGAATAAATAATAGTGCAAATATTATATCTTAATATCATTAAACGCATTATTTTCCGTATGAACATAAATTGAAGAAATTTAATTTTAGAACTACAGTCATACAAAATATTTCTAACTGGAATCTTCACAAAGCAAATTATATTTATAGACTCTGAGAATATCACACAGATATTATAGAATATGCAAATAATTGGTCGCAAATTGAGTAATTGTATTGTAAATACAATTGGAAACGAGGCAAAAAAGTTAGTTCCATCAAAAAACATCAAAATTAGCAATCTAATAGAAGTCAAGAATATTATCAGATTATCAAATGCAGCAAACAAAGTTATGCCAGTATATTTTGTCAACCCCTTTCCGCCATATCAAGTCGCACTGGTAGCATTACCCAAGTGTCAGATTATCTCAATTGTGAAGTGCAGTAAATAACTGCGATTGCGATAAGCTTGAGTGTTGAAGGAGGCGTTATTAAATGTTGTTCAACTTTCGTACAACGACACTCAATCTCAGAACAAAACCGAGAAAAAGGCAGATAAATAGAAAGAGATAGTGAGAGAGAGAGACAGATGTCCTTAAATATATATGCAATTTGATGTTACTTACTTTTCGATTCCCATGTTGAATGCGTTAAGCGATGACAAGTACAACTTCAGCGAACGGCAAACGGACAGTCACTGAGAGTTGGAAGAGTGTTGTATATTGAAATACTTCAATGGAATACTGGAATTAACGACTGGAAATAACAAAAGCGATAAGGCACACTGATTGTGAAAGATTTTTGTTTTGAGTTTGTTATTGAGAATTAGCGGCGACTTCGTGTTGGCAACTTGCACAATTGTTGTGTTTCGCATGCACCGCAAACCAGTTGCCTTTTATAGTGAAACCGCGCGCAAGATCTGCCCACGAACTATGAATAATCGTTGGAATGTTTTATAATTGCAACTGTTGCTTGCACATAATAACAATAACAAAAGTGCAGTCGGCTTCTGCTCACGTCTTTTTTTTTTTCTTACTCACAGCGCAGAACAAACACACTTTAATCGGATGGCAATTCTCTTGCGAGTCACGTTCACGGCTAATGTATAAAGAGCGGCTAGGGTGAAAAACAGCTGATTGCCTCAAAATGCCGGTCAGCTGTTGTTAGCTTTGATAGCGTTGCCAACCCCAATAAAGTCAACTAAAGCGATGAATTTTCAATGTAAACTAGATTTTGAATTGACAATTTGTATTTTTAGTTTTAAAATATTCGATGTTATTTGACATTATGTTTTGACTATAAATCAAGGCACAAGTGGTCAAAATTATATTTCTTAGACTTCTGACGATAAACCAAGAAATTAGTAGCCTAAATTTAGTAAATAAAATGTGAGTTTACATTTAGTGTATAAAATATAATTATACATTTTATTCATCATTTATATAGGTCTGTATGTCTTTAATTAACTGCGGCAACTTATTGGCATCCAGCGCCAAGAGTTTTCTATAAGGAGTCATAATGGGATCGTCCTCAAGCCAATTGCCAGCCATGCCCGAATCGCATTCGGAGGCTACGGAATACTCGAAACTAAATTTGGCGCGCTCCGAGAGCAGCTCCTCCTCGTCATTGGTATACATGTCCTCCGAGGGTTTGCCCTTCTTGGCCTCCTTGCGATGGAACTTGACCAGCAGTAGCAATGTGCCAAAATCGAATTTCATTTTCTTGGCCTTGGCGTCTTCGATTTCCTGCTGCAAATTCTGCAGCAGCGGCACCGAGATTTGTGCTGGAATATTGATGAAGCGCTCGTTGATCAGAAAGCCCACATGACGCTGCTCCTGTTCGAGCAGCTCACGAAGCTGCTGCTGCACCTGCTCCGTGGCATGTTTCCCAGCTCGTTCGAGGAGATAGCTGCGCAGTTGACTTATGCTCGGCTGATCCTTCTTGGCTGTTAGATTCAGCACTGATGTGATGCCAAAAATGGTGCCATCTTCGACCATGTTGTCATCATCCGATCCATCATCTTCCTCGCCTTGGCTAATAACGCTGCCCACATAATTTTGAGCTACCAAATAAATCAACATAAATCAACCAAAGACCGACTGAAATAATTCACTTTTTACCTATGAGCAATTCAGCCATTTGGTTGCAGTTGATGTGTGCGCGCAAGAAGAGGCGCTGCAGCAGCTGTGAGATGCCCTGTGCATCCGGATCGACAGGTGCGCGTCCCTCAAAATCAATTTCCACTTCCTGTTGCAATTTATAAACATTTTTTTAGTAAATTAACTTTTACTGGTGCATATTTGTGCACCTACCTCAGTGCCTTTGTACGCATCTGGATGCGATCCACCGTCGTCGTCGTCATCATCATCGTCATTGCTGGAGCTCGTTTCCTCATTATTTTTATCCACCTCCATTGGGTTTAAGTTTTTGCGTTTATTCGACGACATTTCCTGTTTGCTTTTTATGTTTAGTTATAAAGCGACAATTGCAAGCAGCTGTTTTAAACACACGCGTGTTGTGCGGAGTTGCCAGAAAATACACAGTTCTGCTAGTTCTTGTAAACCGAGCTGGTTTTATTCTTGTTTTGAGCTAGTACAAATTGTAACTTATAATTAATTGTTTGATTTAATCATGTTGCTGGCGCTTCAACTTTGTTAACATGCTCCTCATATTGTTGTTGTGTCAGTAGACTGGCTTTTATATCATCACAATTCTCGATTTTGGGCAACAATATGGCAAAGTAGCCAGCTCCCTCGGGAACCGTTTCCAGTTGTTTGGCATCCGCCACGAGAGAAGTGTTCACTTCCACCAACTTTCCCCGTATGCAACTGGGAATTTTGTAGACTTTGCCCGTCTCGGTTGTTAGCAACGCCAGCGTTGTGTCCGCCTGCAAAATCATGCCGCCCTTTTTCGCCTTACCCTTGACCACATTCTGGCTGCGATCCACATTTCCCACATCGTAACTAACCGAGGCAATCCCTTCGCCATAAGCTGGATGTGTGGATGCCAAACAGATAAGGCAAATGCGATTGGAGTGATAGAGCACCTGGTAAGCAGCATCCGATTTGATATAATAGTAGCGGGTAAAAAAGCGGTCCACGACACTCGGATATTTCTCCTCGTAGCAATCGGTGATGGGGCTCACAAGCTGGCCGCAAATCTCCTGCTCCTCGTGCTGAAAGTAGAAGGGTGCAAAGGGATCCTCCTCCGCCTGTGCATCCATAACTCCTTAGTTTGCCTGTTCACCTCGCAGCAGTCTTTCCTTGTATTTGGCCTGATTCTCTCGGGCCCTGGCGCGATTTGCAGCGGATCGTGCAACTCTCTCCGCTTTCAGGCACTTCACCACCTGATCGTCTATCGAATTGCAAATGCCGATAAATTTGGAAAAGGTGTTCTGCGTGCAAAAAAGAACTATTCAATTCACACTGAGAATAAATAAATTTATTTTACCTACATTTTCGTGACAGGCCTTGAGTTCCTCAATTAGTTTATTGCAGGCTGGTGTATGCAAATGTGAGGCCAAATCTGTGTGCATCTTCAGTGGCTTAAGCTCATTTATTTATATTTATTTATTTTCCCAGTCGTTGCTCTTACGCAAATGTTTTTATCGCTAACAGTTTCACCTGTTATCGATATGCCGGCGATAAGTTGATCACTAACAGCTGTTTCAGAAAAACCAAAAAATACTTTTAAATTAGCGGTTACTTTTTGGTATTTAAATTTGAAATAGTTTCCTTTTAGTGTATTTTTTTTTTTAATTGTTTTTCAAAGTTGATAGAAAACACAGTGAAATAAGCTTTTATGTTTTTTTTTATTATTTATTTATTTGTGTATTTTACCCGCTCTCACAGTTGATTGTTACATATGTTCTCAGTTTTGTAACAGATATATTAAATATACATATATTTATATTGATATGAATATCTATTTCATGAACATATTTCGTATCTCTCACATGCCTTTATAGTCATTTTTTTTTTTAGAAAAATTGGTTTAACGTCTTCACTGTTTCACTTTTTTGTTACCAAAAAGTCTTATCAACTACATCATCGAAATAGGGTTTGCTTCAAAAAAATAAACTAACTTTGATTTTGTTTTGCTCAAACAATCTGTAAAAACACTGCTAAACTCTCAAAAAAATTTGTGCGCTGTTGCTAACAACTATAAATAGATAAAATGTTTCTTTATTTTGAGGGGAATCGAAAAGGTTTATATTGTTAGATATCGTCAGAAGTTCGCATTTAATTTGCCTCTTGCTATGTTCGCTACGCTCAGTTAAATATAAAAAGCTGATTTACTCTACTAAAACAAAAGACTCAACACTATTATCTCTCTGCTGTAAAATTCAGTTAGTGTTTTTGTGTGTGTGTGTGTGTGTGTGTTTACGCTCTCATTTGTGCATTAGTTTTCTCTCATAAAGCTCTCAGTTCGGTTATATTATTATAATAAGTATTCAAAATTAAAATTTTGCAACTCAGATGAAAAATAAATAAAGTTTCCTAAAGGCCCATGCTTGACCTAATATCAAATAACAAAGATTAAGAAATGAAAACACTCTCCAAAAACAAAATTATTGGTCTCTTTGGTCTAACGCTGTTGTTGCTGTTGTTGCTGTTGTTGTTGTTATGGTTTTGGTTTCTTTGTGTTCGTCAGTAAGTAACAAATACGTTAACAATAGTTTTGCTCTCATTTGTGGCTCCTGGGTATTTCTTTCATTCTGTTTCTCTCTTGCGCTCTATTGTTCGTTCTCTCTCTTTCTCTCTCTCTCTCTCTCTCTCTCTCCCGCTCTCCAGTTAATTGTCTCTAGACGTTTGCCGTGTTCTCTCTTACTATCATTAAAACAAACTAAATGGCAGGTTTAGTCCTTGAAAGGGCCAACACCTCAACTCGTCTTCCTCGGTTCCGTCTGAACGTGTCCAGGACTCGAGGCCTGTGCCTGTGATTGCGCCTGTGCATCAACTCCGGTTAGCGCTGCTTCCGACATTTTCTTGTACTTGCCAGCCAACTCGGGCATCTCGTACGCAATGGCCAAGTCGAGTTTGTTAATTGGACAGCCCCGGAAATAGGTGCATGTATCCCTGAGTTTCTTGAACTCGTACAGCGGATTCAAACGGAAGAAGTCGCGATATACTTCGGGATCGGGCAAGTCATAACGCGAGATATTGGTCAGCGTTGAGAGACCCTCATAGATGTGATAGTTCTGCGGATGATCGATGATGTCATCAGCGATGCGCTTCTTGTTTCCAAACAGCGTCTTGTGATTGTAGAAAGTATTCAAATAGCAGTCAACCATCTTGGCATGATTACGCACACGCACCTGCAAAAAAATTTATAAGTATTATTAAAATTATTAAACAATTAAAAATCAAAAACTATGTTTTCTATAACAGTGTTGCGCCCATTTGTGCAACCTTTCGCAAATTACATAATATTAATAATTATTTGTAAACAGCTTTTAAAATTGGTTTCGAGATCGGACAAATATTTAACTTTCGGCAACATTTTGCTGCATATCCTTGACAAATTAATTCGATCGAATAAAAAGGAAATAGTTTTGATATATCTTGAAATTAAAATTAGTTTTGGGCTCATCGTCTGCTAATTGTGCTGATTATCAATTTGCCAATTTGACAGTCAATCAGTCAGTCAATCTTTGTGATATATTTTGGAACTGAAAGATTACTCACGGCGAAGCGTCGGGCGCTGGCGATCTTGTGCTCGATACGCTTATCGATGGCTGTGCGAAGATCACGGAGGAAGGCACGCTCCTGGGCGGCAAGGAGGCGAGCTGGTGCACCATCCTGATACGGATGCGTCCACAGCGATGTGGTGTACATGAGTGGCGGCTGGGCGGAGGACATCAGTGGCGAGATGTTCCAAATAAGGGCACCCTGAACGCGCAAGAGTTCTTCGGGCTTCACAGTGTCCGCCTTGTTCAAAATGATGCGCGTTTGGTATTCGCGACCCTTGAGCTGATCGAGAATGGCCTCGGTCTCTGGGCCGACATCCAACTTGGCTGGGTCGTATACCAGAAAGATGATGTCGGCACGATCGATAAACCACTGGCAGGCATCGTTGAAGGGGAAGACGCGAGATACTTGCTTGCGTACCTCGAGTATGCCAGGTATCTCAACGATGTTGACCTGAAAAATACGAAATACAAAAATTACAAACTCATTTGGCATATGCACACATCAAATTCAATTTAGCCCATTGTCTTTGGCTATTTTCGAGGCATTTAGTTTCGTTAATAACCAAATACTATAAGTGCCGCCTATTATTCGGGCAATGTGCCAAAAAAATATAAAAACAGTTTCACAATCCGTCGAGCTGCCCTGCCAAAAGCTATTTGGGAAACAAGTTAATGCACTTAAGAACCAAGTACATATGTATTTCAAAACATGTAATACCTTTTCAAGGAGCTTGCTCTTCATTTTTAAGCCACGCAGACGCTCCTCCAAACCCTGGCCGAATTTCTGCAGTCCTGCGAAAGTATAATCGGCAGCCAGTTGAGTGCCATCCAAAACTTCCGTCTCATTGCCCCACATTAAAATGTTGAAGTAGGCCGGAGATGGTTCAGCTCCTAAGGTCAAACAAACAGTTATATTATGTTATTATTTGAATTTTTCTCTGAGTGTAGGCACTCGTCTCACACTTACCGGTTCTCAACGAGTTGGGCGTGTATTCATTGTCAGTCAAATAGTTGAGAATGGATGATTTACCACCCGACCAGGGACCCATGAATAGAATCAATGGCTTGGAGAAGATTTCGGGATCACTAAAGTGGCGATTGCTCAAGTCACGGTACTTGTACAAGGTCTCCAGTGGCTTGACAGCATTCTCATAGATTTTCTTAATGTCGCGCAAGACGATCTCGGCGACATTATCGGTGGCCTTCTCCCGAGCATTGAATTCCTCGTCCAACTGCAGGAGTTCTGAGATATGTTGGCGACTGCGACGATTCTGTGGGATTGTACCTTCCTGAGAAAACGTGTACGCTTTTAATGATACCCTTATTTCATGTCTGTTTTGAACCTACCCAGAGTAGTTCGTCTTCTGGCATGGTGTCATCTTCCTCTTCGTCAGCAGGAACAGCTGTTTCCACTGCCTGTGGTTCTTCCTGAACCACTTCAGCTTCTTTGACTTCCTCGGATTCTTCCACTTCTGGCTCAACGGCTTCTTCTTCAGCGGCTACTGGCTCGGGCTCCTCCTCCTTCACTTCTTCCTCTTCTTCCACTTCTTCGACTTCTGGCTCGGCTTCAACTTCAGCCTCGGCAGTTTCTACCTCCTTGGAAGCTTCCTCTTCAACGGGGAATTCCTCAGCTGGACTTGCGGGCTCCTCAACTTGTACAACAGGAGCAGCGTCCACCTCACGCTTGCTGCGTTTCTTCACCTCTTCTTCATCAATGTCAAGTTCGTGGCTATCATCATGAACATTGGGTATTCCATCACCATCCATGTCGTTATCATGCACGTTCAAGATGCCATCGCCGTCCATATCATCGTCCTTCTCGTTGAGCTTGCTATCCCCATCGATGTCATCGTCCAAAGCATTTGGCACACCATCGCCATCGATGTCCATGCTGTGAGGCTCTTCGGAATTGGATAAGCCGTCCCCATCGATGTCGTGATCGTCAGAATTACCGACACCATCGCCATCAATGTCACTATCCTCTGAAATTTGGGAATCATAAACACATTTTCGACTAATGCGAAGGTTTTTTCCTTAACTTTACTTACCATGGTTAAGGGTGCCATCTCCATCAATGTCTTCATCCTCTGCTCATGTTGGGATGGAACATTTAAGAGTGTTTAAAATGCAACAATGAGTGTCTTACCATGATTAGCCTTGCCATCGCCATCCAAATCCTCGTCCTTTTCATTCGGCAAACCATCGCCATCCAAATCGCCGTCCTCTACAATCGGCAACATATCACAAATTAGTTCAATTTGAACAATTCACATTTAATTAAAAGACATAAAATCAATAAATGAAAACATATGCTTAGCAATGTTGCAATTTCTTTAAAAAGAAAAGAAGTTAAGTTAAACAAATAAAGCTTTAAATATTTCTTGCGGGGATTTTGAGCATACCGTGATTTAGAGTACCATCTCCATCGATATCCTCGTCCTCTGCATGAGAGAGTATCCTTGTATTGCTTATATTTATAATATTTTTAATTACTCACCATGATTTGCTTTTCCATCGCCATCCAAGTCCTCGTCTTTCTCGTTTAACAAGCCATCGCCATCCAAGTCGTTGTCCTCTGCCCAAATGAAATCCCAATCAAATTATGGATGTAAGCATTTATTTTCCGCCTCCAGATGCTCACCTTCATTTGGTATTCCATCGCCATCAATGTCATCGTCCTTTTCATTGTGAATACCATCGCCGTCAATGTCATCGTCATCTTCATTGGGAATGCCATCGCCATCGATGTCATCATCCTCATCGTTCGGTATGCCATCACCATCAATATCATCGTCCTCTTCATTTGGAATACCATCACCGTCGATATCATCGTCCTTCTCATTTGGTATGCCATCGCCATCAATATCGTCGTCATCTTCATTGAGAACGCCATCGCCATCGATGTCGTCATCCTCATCGTTCGGTATGCCATCACCATCAATATCATCGTCCTTCTCATTTGGTATGCCATCGCCATCAATATCGTCATCCTCGTCATTTGGTATGCCATCGCCATCTATGTCGTCGTCCTGATCATCTGGTATGCCATCGCCGTCAAGGTCGTTGACGCCTTTCGCGTCCTCTGTGGAATCCACATCAGAAATTTCAACAGTTTCTTTTTCATCATCAATCCCACCATCATCATCATCATCATCATCAGCCCTACGAGGCTGATCGGCTTGCACTTCTCCAGAGCCACTCGTGACACCATCTACAGGTACCACTTGATCATACATGCGATCTTATATACACCATTTGTTTTGTCGGCAACTTACCGGTTTTTAGTTCATTTATTGCCTTTTCAATGTAGGGTCGACATTCTGATTCGCTTGGTCCGACATCGGCATTGGCAAACCCAACTGAAAGCCATTAGCAAATTGAATGGGTAAATGGGTAAATAATATTTAACATATCTTTATACATTTTTTTTAATTATACTTTTTAATTCACAGGCAAGGATAAGCAGCTATTAACTGCTTAGATTTTGACTATTGGATTGGTTTTATTGCATTTCCAAAAGAGAGAACAAAAACCACCAAGGCAAAAAATCGTACAGAAGATTGGTATTTCTATAATGAACTAACTTGAAGTTGTCTTATCTTATCTCTCAACTTCCTTAAATACTCATTTTTGATTTGAGATTATAGATCTTAATGCTCAGATTTATCAGCCGAGAATTAATATTCAAGAACATTACTTTTAAGAAATAATTTTGAACAAGTTTGAGATCAATTTACAAAATTTGTATTTATGAATAAGTCCTGGAGGCTTACTTATATTATTTCGTGCTTGACGTTGGCGCCGAGGTCATTTTATCTTTTCAAACTTGACATTATTTATTATATATATACCATCGGACACACACACACACACACACACACGCACACGTACGTACGCAAACCATGAAATATGCTCGGCAATTTATGAATTTTATTTTTAAAAGATGGAAATTCAAACACAATTTGCTGTAGTCGCTCTTGGATTGTGGAAAATATGAATGGGTATGTATATATTTTTGTGTTGGTCACTCGCCCACTATATTTGAATTTTCCATCCAAACTTGTACTCGCTGTTTAGTGACGTGAGTGCATGTATACTGAGTATAAGTAAAATTTACTTTTGCGTTTAGTGTTTTCTGTTCTCGCCTTTGAGTGACAGGTGTGGTCTTAAGGTCGTTGCTAATTACTTTCTCGATTGCAGACAGCTGCGATTGTTCGCGTATAACTACAGATATCGGGGCATGAATAGAAGCTAGATGTATAATTGAAGTACAATATGTTTTCTGATATGCATTGTAGCTGTCAGCGGATAATTCTCTAGATTTATTTCCGTGCATTTATTTGCGTGTATGGGAAGCTATTTAAGTTATTTCACATCTCATTCCTATCCTATCATAAGCAGAATTATTTATACGGTGTGTTTGAAATGACTGCTTGCATATTGTGTTTACGTTGGTTGCAACCAATCCTCACGTACTTATATATACACATTTATATTGTATACATAATTTCTCTGTGATTTGAATTTATTTTCTTTTTCGCAAGCCAAACAAATTTCACAGAGGAATATAAGTTGTACGGGGCTCTGCTCAGAAACAGATACAGGCTGCGGCAGGCTACGAATACAGTCTCAGTCAGATACAGATACTTGCTCAATACATAAAATAACTTAAAAATTCTAAATTTAAAAATATTACAAACGATGACAACGAAGAGCCACCAAAATTTGCCGAACAAAATTTTGAGAAAAGCAAAAAACAAAAACAACATCAAGAAGAA
This sequence comes from Drosophila paracracens, assembly GCA_035044025.1. Classification (NCBI taxonomy): domain Eukaryota; kingdom Metazoa; phylum Arthropoda; class Insecta; order Diptera; family Drosophilidae; genus Drosophila; species Drosophila paracracens. Next base: position 2,502,464 of record JAWNMN010000435.1, on the reverse strand, counting down.
GAAGAAGAAAGTGACCAACAAAATTGTATTTGTTCACGTATTTGTGCAGCTGCCAATGTATTTGTATTATCCAACGAGTCTAGGCCAAAATTTAAGATAGTATATTCTCAAAGTGTCGTTTCTGACGTTTACACATACACACACACACGTAACAACAAGCACACACATACGCACTGAGCTCTGGCAAATATTTTTAAATATATGCTTAGATATACATATATTTAAAAAAAAAAATTTTCTCATCTCTCTTTTTGTTATAAAAATTGCATAATGCCTTTGCGCTACGTTCAGATATGCGGGAAAATATTTAAATAGAGTCAACTGCTTATATAAAGAGTTAGATGGGACCCACTCACCATTATTGGATACGGCGATTAACGTCAGTCCCAGCAGGAACCAAATTGTTAGTCGCCCCATAATAATCAAATCGACAAATTATCCTTGAGTTTTCCCAGTTTGATTTAGCACCTTAGCCACGTCATAAATTCTCCTTTTATTCTTTCGAATTTTTCCCGTAATTATGTATAATTAGGAAAAAATTAATAAATCACTTGCTCTCGTATAATCGCATATATATATCCACAATATATGCGCTCGTTTAAATGCACTGCGTATGAAAGGGTAAAGATTTTAAATGCTACAGATTATTTTCTCATATATAAATATATATATATATGATTGTACTAAAGCATAGCCAGAATTATTAGCTATATACTATATGCACAGCATATATATATATAGAAATACTAGAAATATCTAATTAGACCCGTACAAATTTGTTACACTTTTGTGGGTTTTTAGAATTTTGCACTTGTTCGTATTTTTGTCACTTTGCAGTTCGTTTATTTATTATTAATATAATATTTGAAAATTCGCGTTAAACTGATTTATATATATATTTTTTTTATTTTTATTTTTTTTTTGCAAGCCCTTTTTTTTGCAATATTTTAACCAACAATCGTCGGCTGGGTAATCCTTAGTGTCCCTTTCGACGATTGTCAGCTAAATAATTTGCTTATTCTTGGCCCGTCGTCTTCGCACGTTGTGTGCGTTTCGTTTTTTGAGTTTTAGCTATATATATATTTTTGCTGGCTATTGGCTAAAAAAGCAAGCTAGAACTGTTCAGAAATGTAATGAAATTGTATGATGTGGCGTACACGAGTATACGAGACGATCTCTCCCGGTCCAAAACCAATTCGTAACTCAACATGCATATACCATGAATTTACCTTGTGACCGCGAAAAATATTTCATTTTGATATTTTTGTAGCAAAATGATTTTGTCAAAAAGCACTGCGCCGAGAAAACTTATCTCTTTTTTTTTTGCCGATGCTCTCAGAGAGAATGCCACAGAGAGGGAGCAACTATGTATTTTATTTGCGGAAAATTAAAAAGCCGGAGAAAACTGTGCCGCGTTCTAAATGCTGCAATAAATATAGGTATGCTTAAGTTAAGGCAGTATCTGTAGCACAGGACTTTAGTTACAATCGAGATCTAAGCCTTTTAATAATTTACAGAATACATAAAAGTATGTATGCTTAATTTGGAATATTACTTATGGTACTTCCCCCAACGAACTAACACCATTCGAGCTACGTAAAACACACATAACTCATAAGCTTATTAACAATCCTTAAATGACGCTGAATTCTGTTATTCTCCAAAGAACGTTGTTTGGAATACTCGCGTTTAATTATAGCCAAAGATTTGCTCATTTTAAATATACACACAGAACTGTTGGTTCAAGAGCAACAATAATAGCTAAGAAATTTTGGTCTCGCCTAGCTGGCATAATCACCCCTCATAGATCTCGAGTACCCGAGCATATAACATACGTTATTTTCGACGATTTATTTCATGTCACAAATGATTTAATTTGCTGCAATATCCTACTCGCTGTCCGCTCACTGCGTACCGCATTCAGTTGTAAAATAAGAATATATATATATATATATATATATATATAAATGTATATATATATAATATTAATGTCGCATTTATCACCGTTCATTAATATGCTTGATTGCATGAACAGCTGTTGTTTGGTCGGTTGATTGGCTGTGTGTGTTGTGTGTGTTGTCACAGACAAATGCAACAACATGCTTTAAGAATCTTGAGATTATATATTTTTACAGAACTATGATAGGTAATGACAGTGCATGGACAGTTGTATAATTCAAATTAATAACATATGCTTTCAATTTCATTAAGCATCGTTACTTATAGCCTCATAAATGAATTTTTAATATATTGTTTAAGCTGACATTAGAATCCTTGCATATAGTTCGACAGTGGTGATATTCGCGATTCTCAGGAACCATGTTCCTTGAAGGCTGGAGTGATTTTCTCGTTCGCTTCTGTCCCCCTAAAAGTATGAAACTTTATTGTGCAATTAAATTTCTGTAATACCAATTTGCAAATATAATTACAATTTTTTAAGTTTCTAAAAATAAAATATTTATTAAGCTCGATATAAAAATAAAAACTTAATGCAGATTAAATAAAAGGAATGCAAAAAAAGCTTTTCCGGGAGTCGTTTACCAAATTTTCCGTCGCTGAAGATGCCTCAATTTCAAAGGCATGTAGTTCTAGTAAGAAGGAGGAATGAGCCATCTTAGCCATCTACTCCCGTTGATCGGAGGTAGATCTCTTTTAAATGGTCAGTTTGGTTCATAAACAAGAAAGCTTTCATTCCAGAACTCAACTTTCGAACTATGGTTTTATATGATATGGTGATCCGATCTAGCCGGTTCATTAATTGCAAAGTTTTATTGTGGTTGTAGATTTTTATTGCTTTCGTCTGTCGAAAGTAAATATTATTTTACTTTATGATTTGCCGAAGCTATTAAATTATAAATACTTGAAAGCTAAGACATATCATTCACTCTCACTGAGCTCTCTAAAAATAGTTTATTAATAAATAGGTATTAAAATATCTGTGTAAAAATGGTATGCCAACCCATTGCTCTAGTGGGCCTCATTTTCACGCGATTTTTTTTTAAGGCGAGTACAATAATACCGATCGTTATTCTCGATCCAGTCGCAAACATTCAGAACGGTATGAAAAGCGGTGCCCTCCTTACACTCAAATTCCACAGGTTTGCCATGCACGCAGCGCAAATACTAAAAAGATATAGCCATAGATGTAGGCTTTAAAACATGTATACTTAAACTTTGATTTGTATCTTACCTTTCGGCAATCGGGATGCGGCACGTAGTCACGATTGGTGCAATCAATTTCGCTGGGATCAAACGCAATTCCTGTCATTTCACTTGGCTCGGGATCTACAATTCCCTCGGGCTCTTCTGTGACCTTGGGAGCAGTTGTTGTTGTTGTTGTTGTTGTCGTTGTTGTCGTTCTTGCAGTTGTTGTCGTCTTTGGCTTTTTGGGCTTCTACAAATTTATGGAACATTTTAGATAATGACTCACTTTTAAATACACTCAGAAGATGTTTTTTTTAAATTATAAAAATGTTGTAAATTATAAAAAGATACTTTTAAGATTGTTGATAAATAATTTAAAAGTGTTTCGACAAATTAAGAAATTTGTTGAGTATATTTATAAATTATTTTATGAATTCACCTTTGTAGTGGATTTCTTGGTAGTGCTGCTTGCAGTTGGCAATGGCGCTGACGTTGGTTTTGGCGTCGGTTTCGGCTTACGCGTCGACGTCGTCGGTAGCAGCGGCCCGAAGCTGCCCTCCTCATCGGGATTGGGTGGTGTGGCTGGTGGCTTGGCCCATTCGGGCTGCAAGTTCGCAAAATAAGCTCATTAGCATTCAATCGCTCAATTGGCACTGTGACAACTTACCCGTGGCGTTGTCTCACGCGTCGGCTTTGGCACCCGGTATTGCCGCATATTGTTGTACAGTATCCGCATTAGGCCATTCTTTGGCCCACACAAACCATGAAAGTCGTCCATGTCAATTGCCCAGGTCATTGCACCCGCGTAGCCCTTCTCCTTGATGAAGTCCATTTTGATCTGCAGCGAAGCCTCGTTCTCGTAGCCCACCCACTGGGTGTCCTTGTAGGTGTATGGCACCATGCCCTCCTCATCCCACTCGACAGTCCAGCCCTTTGATTTGTCCTCCACCTCTGTGCATATCTCATAGTAGGCCAAGAAACCACTTGCATTCGTATAAGGTCCTGGCGCTCCACCACCCGCCTCTTTGTTGATGTACGTGCCCATGTTGTAGTTCTTGTTGGAACTGCTCAGAGTAAAAGTGCGTCCATAGAATGGGACACCCACCACCAACTTATTGGCCGGACAACCCATCTCCTCCCACAGCGCCAAGCCGTCATTCTAAACAATATGAATACTAATTAGCTTGCCAAGCAACTCGTAAGCTGTATCTCTCTTTCTCTCTCTCTCTCTCATTGTCTCTATCTCTCTCTCTCTCTCTCTTCGCGATACACTTACCACATTGAGGCGCTCGTAGGCATACTGATCGTGTTTGCGCTTATATAGCGGACTGTGCACATCTGCGAAACCAGCCCAATTGCCGCGCAGGTCATAAGTCATCGCATGTATGGCATCCAGCTGTCTATCAATAAAATGCAAATTGATAACAAGATATTTATAATAAAAGTATAAATTAAGAATGCACTATAGCAGATAATACCCGACTAAACGCTGAATTTTTAATTCTCTTAATTATATACTTATAAAGTTACTCAAATTCAAAACTCACATCATGTGCGCTTGAGCACATCAATGATTTAAGCACAAAACTTATCAAAAGTAAACAACAATTAAATCTTACTTAATTTATGGTATGATTATATATGATTATGATTATATAAAATGCCGGTTTTGATATTATTGTTCGTAACTGGAAAAAGCCACAGTTACACTTTTAACTGGATGGTTTTGAAAACTTGGAAAACAAAGTCGCTAGAAATTACCCTCAAACTATTTAAACTGTTATGTCTTTATCAAGAGTTGAACTGACTTTAAATCTTACTGCCATTTTAAATATAGAGAGTTTATAGAGTATATAGAGTTTGGTTTACTCACTCGCACAACTCTGGCACATGATAGCCCTCCTGCAGTCTGAACTTGGCCACTGGCACCGCCATTGTGATTTCCCAGCCGCGTGCTTCGCGATCAAAAGCGCGACGCAATTCTTGGACAAAGTAGAGGAATTTGTCCTTGTCGCCAAAGCTGCCGCCACGATCGGTGGCACCCGGATACTCCCAGTCGAGATCGAAGCCATCAAAGTCGTACTTCTTCATAAACTGCACCACGCTGCGTATGAAACTCTTACGACGTTCGCGCACCGCCGACATTTGCGAATACTTCGAACCACCCTCGGCCCAACCACCGACAGCTATTTGCAGCTTAAGATTGGGATGCGTTTTGCGAAGCTGTGTGAATTTTCGAAAGCCCTCCTGATTCACATCCAGCTCCTCATCAATGACCAAAACATCCCAGCTCTTGTCATTCAACCCAATGAAGGAGTAAACGAGATGCGTACACAGCTCAGCGGGCACATCTTCCAGACCATAGCGTCCAATGCCCGGACGATAAACAGCCCAGTTGCTAAAGTAGCAAACTATCCGTGCAGGCTGCTCATTGCCCAAGATTAGGGCGGGCACGCCCAGCAGCAACAGCAATGGCAACAGCATGTGATAATAGTGCACTGGGAAGGCAATGCAGAAATTAAATAATGCAGTTAAAATAAAAATAGTTTACAACTGTTTTTTATAAAATAAAATTGATAATATTGTATTTTTATATTTTTATTTGTATTTTTTATTTTTAAATATAAATAAATGCAATATTTATTTCATTGGGCAATGAAAATACGAATATGCATTTTTTATTTATAAGCAATTAAGTTCACAAATTTAATCGTTTTTTATTTATATGCTGTATTTTTTAGTCGCACAAATAAATGTGAATAAATTGCTATTTGGGAGTTCGTATAGAAATGATAATAAATATATTCAAATTGTGTTCTTTCTCTTTTGCAGCAGCTAAATTGAGTTGAAATTCGAATTATTTGCACTCTCTCTCGAGCAGAGCTATTTGGCTTAAATATTTAAGGCAATGCGACAGCCCAAAAGGTGGTAACAATGTTATTGCTTGTTTTCCAAGATTCACGCGACACGCATACGTAAATAAACAAAAACTTTTTGGATGCACTTGCGACTTTTGTACTTAATTTTTTGGGCGTGCTAAGGTTAGGTGTCCATAATGCAGCATACAGCCTGTATGCCCCGAAGTCTACAACTGTTTGAGTTCATTCACCAGTTTGTGCCTTACACTCGCTTAATATGCACGGCGAGGCTTACCCATTATTTAGTGCCTTTAAAAAACACAAACGCGGCACTCTCGATGCGATTAAACGAATTTGAGCTGGATGCGAAACCGACGAACGACGAATGACAACTTGAGGCGACGCTCGTTTGGCGTCAAATGACAGTCAAAGTCTCGGACTGAGTTTCTTTTATAGTATCTAGTGGGAGGCGTTGTGGTCCGGTTCTTGGAACGGGCCTCTTTGTTCCTGGCCAAGTGCGTGAGACGAGCAGATTTCTTCTTGTTGCTGTTGTTGTTTTTGTTGTTGTTGTTATTGTTGCTGCTGTTATTCTGTTTTGACTTCTGTGCTCAATTCCAGATCTGTCGACTTTCTTTCGTTTTTTATGTGACTCTTTTTTTTTTTGGTTGTTGTTTTGCATTCGCGTTTTATGTTCCCATCGTCAAAGTGATATTGTTTATGTTCTAGTTAAAATCATGGATAAAAACCCGTTTTAAGCTCAACTTCCGTTGTTCAATCCTGGAATTCGAAAGTGCGTACAGGCAAAACGGACAAAGCGGGTTCGATGGCCTTCCTGCAGCCGCTCAGCCTCTCTGTAAGTAACTAATGGCACAGATAACTCGGCGAAGATATTGATCTTAATGCAACTTACATACATTGGATGTGCACTCAAAAAAAAAAGAGTATCAATTGAGAGAAACTTACAAATAAATAGGACATTAAACAAAAAATGTAGTTGCTCAATCACAGAAGTTTTCTACAATCAGAAATATTGGATAAACATATGTATAAATTAAACGAAATTATTCTTTCTTTTCGAATTTATGTAAATAATTTTTATCATATCATATCATACATATACTTATTGGTTTAAAGATAATTGTTTACTGAATGTAGAATTTTGTAGCAGAAAGTGAAAAAATGCATTTTTTCGAGTGTAAACTTATAAGCAAAGACTAAGTTAATCCCGAGCACTACGTACGTCAATTAATGGTGGTGGCTCCTCAGTGGTTGTGGTGGTTGTTGTTAATGTTGTTGTTGTTGTTACAGGTGTAGTTGTTGTTACTGGTGTAATTATTGGTCCTTTTGTTGGTGTTGGATCTATAAGCAAAGTGAAACCATTTATATTCTTAACTTTATCAAAACAAAGCACTTAAGCTCACCTGGAAAGGGGGCCAGTGGTGTGGGTACATATTTATTATATCCACCGTAATTGGGTCCATAGCCGAAGCCAAATGGGACTGGTGGTCGCGGATGGCGCCACCCGTTGCCGAAGCCAGAGCCAAAGAAGGGTGGACGATTTCTGCCATGGAAATTTCTACCGTAGTATCTATGGGAACGCCTACCAGAATGTCCATGGAAACGAGGATGTGAATCCTCATTCACATCCAAATGTCCCCAGGCAGGCTTGTCTAAATCCTCGCTTGAATCTTCATGGAACTGTCCTTGCCAATAATCATCATTATAGCGACGCTGGCGCCTCAGTGCAGCAGTCCGGCTGACTGGCGCTGATTCATCGAGCCGCAAATCCGGAGTTAAATGACTGCAAGTAGTTAAGGCATTTAGCATTGCCTGTTATACGGCTGTGGGCACAAATACAAACGCATTCTCCAAAGTGGGTGCAGCTAGAAGCAGCAGTCCCTGCAGGCTTATCACAGCCAGCACTGTCAACTGTGTGTTTGATGTATGCGAGTGTTGATATAGAAGTGAGAAATGTGTTAGAGTTCATCCGGTAGACTCATATATATATATATAGTTTATTGAGAACTTACAATCGTTGTGCTGCTTTCTGCAGACATAATCTTAACATTTAAGTGTTGATTATCGCTTGAACTAAACTTGACACCTCGACCAGACAATGCCAAGTGAAGTTAAGTTATAACGCGACGAGTTAATTCCGCACAATTAATGTAGTCGACCTGGGGTTTTTTTCAATATGAATCGTTCACTCAGAGTTTGAGTGGTTTTTATGCGCATCATCATCGGGCATCAACAATATAAATAGGTATAAGCCAATCAGGTTTAATGTAGTATCAGGTTTTTGACACACATGTATTATCCATACTTGTTATATACTCACTTGTGTGTACATATGTACGTATGTAACTTAATAATTATATTCGTTAACATTTCCGATTTTGTATCACTCTCACTACTCCACGACAAATTTAGATTAATAACGCCTACGTGCATTTCTTCATGATAGAAATCTGTGAAAAAAAAACACCTGCCAAAAATGAATCTATTCTTAATTCTCTAATTTATAATTTTTGTTTGATTTTAGATGCCTTTTCTGCCCCCATGGTCACGATTATGCTAATCGAATAGAAGAATTTGATAACGCTGCTTTTTAGAAAGTTATTGAATGCTCCACATTTCGCATACAGCTTAACTTGACGCCACACTCTCCTCCAGCCTCCACCCTCCCCTCTAATCTGGTCAGCCCATTTGCCTGAACACCCACACACGCAACTTTAGCAGTGTGTGTGTTTGGCGACTGTTTGTCATGCCGAAAGTGCTTCGCGTTATGTGCTTCTCATTATGCTCTGTTTTGCTTAATACCCTTTAACTATCAAGTGGAAAAAAAAATCAAAAAACGGGTGTATATCTGCAAAGGCGGAAGGAAACATCCGAGTTGATTGAGCCATATCTATCTCTTATAAGTCGAACTATCTATCAGTTGTCATCAGGTGGTCGATCACAGGTAAAGCTTATAACCGGATAGAATATTTTAAAAGCCTTTTGTTTCATTAGCTGCAACTGTTGTGAATTCAAATGCAGTGACAAAAGAATCGCTTTCAAAGGTCAACGAACCTACCACTTCCGTAATAAGACAATGACATTCTGATGTTATAATATAATTTAAAATATATATGATATATATAATATAATTCCTAGTAAGTAAAAGCACAGCAAGTATCAGATTTCACAAGATTCAATTCGCTTGGATCTGGACAATGTATATAAAGAGTATCTCTTAGTCGATTACTCTTCGCTTCGAGCTCACTCACTTGTTGCTCGATGGGCTTGTCATTTTTGCTTTGTTGTGTTATTGTTGTTGTTGTTGTTATTATTGTCTTTTCAGTGGCGCACGTCTCAACCGGCCAGCCAGCCTTTTGAGTGGTTCATTGTGATTCATGCGAGGCGCTAGGTTTGTCATCGCTGCTCGTCTCTATTTTTAATAGAGCCCACATTGATCTTGAAATTTTGCTGACAATTGACGCAAAAAATTGTGATAGCTGTTGCCCAGTTAAATGGCCAATCAAACAGAGACTCTTCCTGTTCCGTTCCGCTGGTGTTAACAACAACCTTCAGTTGTAACCGGGTACAATAAATGATATTAAAGTGCTGGATGGGACTTGAATTTTCAACTATATTCTTTATTGATAACATTTATCTCATCTTTTCGCAGTTTTTTTTCATTTTCTTGTGTGTGTTTTTTTTTTCGTTTAAACATTTTTCATATAATGTCATATGTATATATATGTAGGTGTTTATATATATGTATTTATGCAATAAATATTTTGTGTGATCATGTTTGCAATATTTGTGGGGAATATGCGTGCAATTAATAGTCGGATATAAGCCAGAACTAGCATATCAATTGACTCGGCTCGAAACTAAGGTCAAACATGTTTAAGCAACATTTACATATGTTCACATATAGCACCGCGAAATGTACAAATTATTTGTTTTGTATGATATAATATAATATAATATAATCGAGTGTAATCATAATTATCAAATATAAGTATTATGTATTTATATGAATATCAAGAACTTGGCGCAAATGAATCAACTAAAGAACTTAGCATTAAATAATAAACTTAAAACTTGTAACAAAATTAAAAATTAAGAACTTCATTTTAACTTAAGATAGTTTTGTACAATTTGCTTTATCTTTTTTATGCATATATATATATATATATATTTATATATATTTAACAATTTATCGTTGTGTGTTTACTATATGCATATATTTTTACGATATTTATGTATTTGTGTAGTAAATTGTGAGTTTTTTTTTATAATAACTTTAAAAGTTATACAGACATTAACATTGAATTGCATTTGCGTATAATAGTATATATCATTGACTTTGCATGGTTTAAAAACATTTATAATTCTTTTTTTTTTTTTTTAAATTTTACTTTCCTTTTCTTGCTTTGTTTGCGTGCTCTTGATAATTGCCTGGCTAATTGACCTACATTTAAATAATTGATTATATTTATAGTTATTTATCTGATTCAAACGCATGAATAAACTAAAATTATTATATGCATATCTGTACTTTTAGTTTAATGTAGGGTTTTCATCTTCTTTTCCATTTTATCTGTCTTTAATACAATTTAATTATATTAAGTTTTAAATTGTGTTGTTGTGATAGGTACGTATTGAAATATTGCCAAGGTTGTGAAAATGCCCTTATTTGAGCTGTCCCTCTTTTAAAATTGGGTATTGACTATTTGTTATTTATGTTTTATGTTAGTTCCTAACTACCATTATGGTGCCCTTTTGTTGTTTTTGCTGTTGTTGTTGCTTTTGACTTGTGATCTTAAAAACTTGTTCGTATCAAATGCAATAATTGGCTTCAAAATTTGTATTTGACATATTGTTGTTCTTGTGGTTTGGGGGAAAAATGCGCTACTCTTCAAAAGTCAGCTTGTAAAAGTCTTTAGAGTTATTGTTTTTAGTCACCAACACATACATAATAAGTTGGCTCTAACTTTCTGATATAATTCATGCATTTGTTGTTCGAGAGCGCTATACAACAAGTATTGATGCGTCGTAGTTAGAGTGTTAGTATATGTCTATATAGACCGATATGGTTGGACTATAGTACTAAGCGACGACAGTCAATAAACTGCTCTACCTACTACCCATGTCTTCTTCAGAGAACGTTGCTTTAACATTTGATGTAATTGCCATCGTTTATAATGATTATTAACACGCTTATTGATATGTTGCATCTTTATGTAGTATATATATATATATATATATGTATGTGTTGCATCTTTATGTAATATATATGTATATATATATAATATACGTGAATATGTAAGCATTAACAGTTTTTTATTTTTCGCATTCCTAAAAATTCGTTAATATATATATATTGTTTTTGATATCTTTAAAATGCTCTTGCTGATCAGTCACTTAACAATTGATACGATTTTCGATTTTTCGATTTAAATTTCGATTTTAAATTGTTATTAGCAAAGTTTCTCTAGTTTGATTTTCGAAGATAAATGCAGCTTTTATTGTGCTTATTTATAGTATATAATCGCTTCTTTCGGTGTAGTTAGTTATTTGCCATACGCTTAACTGTAAAAATTATCGCGTTGTTGGTATAACGGCAGTGGTTCACTTGGCGATTCTGAGCGCCGCTCCTCATCGCTGCCTTGGCCCGATTTCCCATTGGCCGTCTTCGACATGGCTTTCTCTGCGGGTTAACAGAAAACATACACAAAAAAGTTATAATTAGTTCGAGTTCTAAATTGAGAGGTGCAGGCCAAGAACCTTCCCAAGCGTGCTGTAAAAGTTGGAGGAAAAAAATCCGTAGATTGGAAACCTTTTTGCAAGTTTGAATAAATACATATATACATATATATATATATATGTTTTGTATATATAAATTGGTTTGTAGAGGGTTTTTTTGTATGTTGTTAGTGTTGTTCTGGCTCTCTTGTTGTTGTTGTTGCTTTTGTTGTTATTGTTGAGCTTATACTTACTCGTCTTTTGAGCGATTCTGCGCATTTTTGACTTTTGTTTTTTTTTTTTTTTTTCTTTACGCAGTTTTTACAAGTGCACAAATTTTGGTAAGACATTAAGCATTAACAAATTTAGCATTAAACTGTCAAATTTGCAGAAATTAATTACTATTGCAAGCCAATCGCTGCATTTCAATTACCCATCAATAATTTAATTATAATTACTCAAATTTTAATAAGATAATACCCCAAAATGTAGCACAGTTCCATTCTAATTACTTAAATACTTTTTTGATCTGACTTTTATTGTTTTTTTGATATGAATACGCAAAATCCAAAAATTGATGGCAAATCTTTTAATAAATGTAGTTTTTTCTTTATAGCTGCCCAACTTTAAAACGTTTTCAAAATTCGCATTTATTTAACTGCGACTGCAGTAAAATCTCTCGCTTACTCAATGCCTTCTTACTTTACAGTTGCCCAATAGAAATTGCAAAATTGCTTTTAAATATTTATTTCAGTGCTGTCTTTTTTTACAAAAATAATAAAAAAATTAAATTAATGTGGTTTTCAGTTTTGCTTCGTTTTAGTGTTGGGTTGTGTGTTGGGTTTTTAGTTTGGTAGTGTATCTTTTATGCTACTACTACAAGCGCGTGCGTGCTGATTAGTTGTGCCAATTCAAAGCCAGTAAACTAAGCATAGTTTTTGAAACTCAGCTGGTTATAATAGTAACATCAAGTGACATACATATATATATATAGATTGTTTTATATACGAGAGTATAATTGTTATAAATGTGTACAAACCTTGACTTACGCATTTGTATAACTGTTGTTTAACTTTTGTGCTTGTTGTAGTTGTTGTTGTTGGTTGTACTTGTTGTTGTAGTTGTTGCAATTGCTTTGTTGTTGTTGTTGTTGTCGTTTAGTATTTTGTGATTGCATTGAACTGATTTTATTTTTTTTTCTGTGAGCTTAGCATGCGATAATCTCAACGTCGCGTGAGTTCTTGCTGTGCTATTGTTGTTTTTTTGTTGTGGTTGTATGTAGTATGTACTTGTTGTAGTTGTTGTTGTTGTTGTTGTTGTTGTTATTGCTGTTGTTCTTATTGTGTAGTTTTAGGTGTAGCATATGCATATGTAATAGTTGTTTACATAACATATATCGAACCTAGTCAACATTTTGTGGCCCATTTTGCAACTCAAAAGTGAACGAATAAAATGCCAAACGAACATAACACAAAATGTGAACAATAAAACATAAACAAAAACATAAACGACACGACAAGCTAGTGTTTGAGTTAGTTTTGACTAGTGGGATTGCCTAAAAGTATGCAAAAAATAAATAAAAATATAAATTAAAATTATAAATGAACAGAAAAATATTAAAATAAAATGTAAATTTGATTTAATAATATAAAACACAAAACAATCAGTAATCGGAATAATGTATTCAACAAATATTGTCAACATGAACTGTAATATCTTTAACATTAACTGTAATACACGGCGTATGCGTAATATTTGATAATAAATTCTTGAATTCATAGAATTTAAACCTTGATGTGATTTAGTTAGAGATACATATGAAACAGGTGCTATATGCATGAAGGGGGCTATGTGGGTGGTTGTGGGTGGTTGTGGCTTGTGTTTAATGTCTGGGAGTATGAAATTGACTGTGGAAATTGTGTCTGACATGTGTTGCAAGTGTGATTTGGGTGTGTGTGTGAGTGGCAATTTATATGAATTTCGAAGGCCTTTCTTGATGAGCTCACAAATGAGATGAGAATGTGCGGGTGGGGAACTGAATAAAGCGCTTAACACTTTATAGAAGTTATGCATGATGCATGATATGTATTCATTAATCGTCTAGAAAATTAGAAAAAGTTGAGAGAGAATATAGATATATATATATAGATTAGAAGAGCATAGAGACAGTTTCGAATGAGGGGATCACAGTCTTATGTTTCTCGCTGATATGATTTAAATACACTGAATAAACTCTTAGATAGATATACAAAGATACATATAGAAGTATACATATATATATATAGATAGATAAGTGTGTTATGTGAACAGAAAACGATTTGGAGCGCAATATCTATTAGTAATGAACATAAACAAGGAACGAAAACTCAACTTGCAAGCGATTTGCATACAATCCGAATACTTAACAAAAATATATATTTTGGACATCGATTCGAACTTAACTCAAATGTTTTTCAATATGAATATTAAATAAGTGTGGAATTAAGAGTAAACATATTTAATTTACATACCTGCAACAATTTTGCTGACTTGCATCACTTGTTGGGCCAAAATCTGATTGAGCTGCAACAAATGCTCGCGCTGCTTCTTCTCCGCTGTGATCTTGCTCGCTGGCAGAGTCTCGTTCTCCTGGTTAAAAGTAAGATGATTAGATTTGAATATTTAATAAACAACCACTACAATATATATATATATATATATATATATTATATATTTGACAACTTCTTACATTACTGCTTATGGGCGCTTCAGCTAGCATTTTCTTAATGGATTCAACCTTCTCCTGGCGACGCTTCTTCTCCTCTGGCGAGAGCTCGGGCGTCTGTTGGGTGTTACGAAAGTCATAAATTAATGCCAAAAATTATATAGATCTCAACTTACTGTTTCTGGTATGTAACGCTCGGGTATGACTATTTTGTTGGGCGCCAATAATAAATTGTCAATGGTATTCTCCGAGATCTTCTCACCCTGACCCAAAGCTGAGCGCACCACATCTGGCGCATTTATGCGTGGACGCAACGCCACCTCCATGTCCAGATCATCTCGTGCACGCCAATTGGTGTTCTGCAATAAATAATATAAATAATTTTATACAATAATTGAAATCCTTGAAAATAATAAAAATAATTCAAAGATTCTGTAACTAATCAAATTGAAGCTTACGTTGCGATTCATGTCATTCTCTGCCTGCACCTTCTCCATGGCCTTCTGGTTGACATTGTTGGGTGCCGTATAGTGTCGCCGCTTCTCGCGCGGCACAGCTCGTCGGTGCTTGTGATGCGGCGGCGGGACACGCTCCACAATCTTTTCAGTATCCTCCGAGGCGGAACCAGCGGACATTTCGTTGATGATCTGACGTGCAGCGACACTCTGGAACACTGGCTCCGGGCTAATGTCCGTCAAGCTCTTGTTCAAGCTCTGCAGCGAGTCTGTCTTGGTGCGCAGAGCAACTCTGGCGCTGTCCCGGGCAGGATGTGCCTGCTGCTGCAGCTGCTTGGCAAAATACGCATTGGCCAAGGGATTCAGATGCTCCCGTTGCTCCCGCTGCTGCTGCTGCTGATGATGATGGTGGTGATGGTGGTGGCCATTGCTTTGTGGTGCTGGCGGTGGCGGTGCCTGATGTTGCTCATAATTGCTATTGCGATCATAGTCATTGACGCCATTATAATGGTGTCCATTCTGTTTGCCATTCAGGTGCCTGCTGTGCCTGGGCTTTGGGGGTTCACTGTAGTTGCGCGGCAGCGACTTGGAACGATTGTGATGACCATTGGTCATTGGCTCCTCCATACTTTGAGCATACTGCTGCTGCTGCTGCTGCTGCTGTTGAGCATATTGTTCCTCCTCCAGCACCTGATCCAGATTCTGGGTGGAGTTGCTCAATCCTCGCTCGCTGCGATCACGATGCCGGCGCTCCGATTCGCGCTTGACAATTCGCACCGTTTTGATCTCCTGCTTCTCCAGATTGCTCAGATTGGCAAAGGGATTGCTGTCCAGAAAACCATCGCTATCGACGCCACTCATCTCCAGGGCATCGCTGCTGCCATTGTAGCGATTATAGTCACCCAACTTGGCCGAGCTATTGGTGTCCACATAGAGTGGTGTAGACAGATTCAAAGTGGAATCATTTAAATGCTGTTGACTGCCATTGTGCAGCATATTGGCATCCAGATCGGTCTCTGTCCAGCTGGTGGAGTTGCTGCGTTTCTTCAGACTGCCATTTGAGGTGCCGCCGCCTCCGTTAGTTGGACTCAATTCCTTGTTGCCAATCTCCTGATACAAACGCGTCGAGTTCTCTGTCAACTGACGCACTGCGGAGCTGAGATCATGCCTCTGCCTCTGCATATCCCCAACTAGAGATTGCACCCGTTCCAACTCTGATTGGAGCACAGCAGCCGTCTGATTGCCATTCAACTGTGAGGCATCATTGCTGACGCCATTGCTCCGAGCTGCCTGCACCTTCTGGCGGAGTGTCAACAGCTCTTGCTCCAAACGCGCATTACCTGCAACAGTCTGCTCCAGTTTCTGTGAGGGATTACAATAACAATTAGTTCAATATGTTCCAAGTGTTATTGGTGGCACATGCAGCAATTGCAGCAGTTACAATTGATTGAGGCGGACTGAAGAAGTCTTTTGCATTCTGAGCTGGCTGGAATTCGATTTTTCTTACATCAAAAAAGGATAATGTTTTCAGAATCCTTTTAATTACATTTTAGATAATATCCAGATTTTATTAAGAATCACTTGTGTAGATTAAGAGTCAAAAATCGATACTTCATTTGTAATAATTATTTTTTGTTTTTTTTTTTTGGCTAATATGTGGAGTTTGGAACATTTTAATTGTGAATGAATTAATATTTTTTTTAAGGAAAAAGCTTTAATATTTGATTTTGAATTTATATCACTAGTTTTAAGTAGCTGTCAGGAAAAAACAAAGGATTCGTCCTCAAAAAGGGAAATCTTTACTATAGACATTGCTGAAATAGATCTCATGACTCCTGCGAGCTAAGATCACGTCGTAAGTTTCTTAATCTGCATATATGTGAAATCAATTTGGCAATAGAACAAAGCAGTTAGTTACATATTTGTTTGTTGTTTTTCTCATTAGTTACATAAGCGACATGCGAAGCTTAAAGCAGACAAAAAAATATATTGTATTATACCATAGCTGACACATAAAATGCAAAAAACTTCTACTAGGCACCTGGGCTACCTTTGAGTTCTCCGCCAGCAACTGATGGACACGCGACAATTCGCGCTCCAAAATGTGCTGCTGCTTCTTGGCCGCCTCCAAAGCCATGGGCGTGGCATTGTTGTCGTGAATGCGCGCCCTCAAACCACCCAATGCACGCTCCAGATCCTCTTTATCCCGCTGCAAACTCTGCAGTATGCCCGACTCCTCCTGCAACAGCTGATCCAGCTGATAGAGCTCCCGAACCTTGGCCTAGAAAAATACGAAAATATATTAAGTATAAATACAAATTGATTTATTAGAAGGTGGCAAGCCGGCTTAGCGTCCAACCCAGTTCTGTACACGATTGTGGGCTCTCGAAATAAATCTAAGCCAGAATCGAACTCCTATTTAAACATAGATTTTGGCAACCGAAAACTTGCTTGGGCATTTTAATTATTTCAACAGATTTGTCGCCTCGATTTCAAACAGTTTTCTTACCTGCAACTCTGCCTGATTGGGACTCAATCGTTCCCAGTGCTTTTCCTCCTCCTGCAACATTTGACGCTCCTGCATCCGCTGATTGAACTCCAATCGATCCAATGTTGCTGGCTGTGCTCGTCCATTGGCATCGTTGCGATACAGCGAACCCAGCTTGACCATGTTATCCACCAGATTGACCAGTGGCTTGCTCTTCTCATACTGCCGCTCCAAGTCCAGCAAATGTTGCTTTAGATAATCCAAGCGCTGAATGCTCTCCGCACGTGTAAGTCCCTCAGCACCACGCAGACGGTTCTATAGATAATTGCGATAAGGTATCAGTTTAAAAAGCAAAAATAGATGCTTAAACATATATATAGTTAAGATTAGAGTAAGCATGTTTTAGTTACGAAACCAACACCAGTAGTTTCTTAAAGTATTTGTTTAGTCAACAACCAGCACCAATTGCAAAGTGTTCACAATTGTTAACCACCTGCACATTGTGAATATCGCTGCAACATTGCTCGATGGCCCTTGCCGTTTGGCTGCTCTGTCGCCTCAACTGTATTAGCAGCAGCACCAGCTCCTCGTGTGTGCGACTCAACAAATCGCCAGCCGATACGTCCAGATTCTAAAGTGTTATTAAATCAATCAATCAATCAAGTTGAATAACAAAGCTGCTTCTGCACAGCTTTAATAGATACCAAGTTTGGGTAGTTTTATCAAATTAGATATTACATCTGATCTGATCTGATGAGAATTGAACTCGTAGTTATCAAAACTGCTCATGTTCCCTCTATATGGATAAAAGTTATAAAAAAAAGAAGCAATTTTTATGAAGAGCTCTTGAGCTTGAGCTTAAGTATCATTTTAGTCTATACTTTCTTACAAGTCGGAGTAAAATGATCAAAAAAGGATATCCACAAGAAATAAAGTAAAGGATGTCTAATTATTTAATGCTGTGAAAAATAGTTTGAACTGATTCCGGAATGTTTAAACTTGCTCTTCTTTAAATCCGTTTGCTAACATGATGGTGGGTTGGATTTATCCAAAGTGTTTTTATTTATTTATTCTCTTTTTGCTTGCCTCTTAGTCATTTAATCAGTGCACACAATTTTGTGTAAACTGATTGCATTTTTCCACCCTCGCATTGCAGCTCCTACTTACCCTTATCTGTGAGCTGGTCTCACGCTCCAACATATCTATTTCAGCTCGACTGCCAGCGCGACGCATTCCAAATTGCATTTGCTGCTGTTGCAGCTGTTGCTGCTGTTGCTGCTGCTGTTGCTGGGGCGTTGAAGTCGCCAGTTGGCCTGACCGATCATATTGGCCACGATCCGTGAGCACTGTGGCCTTGGCATATTTGGTTTCCGTCGCATTGCCATAGTAGGGATCGTAGTGGGCGAAAGCCGATGCCGGCTCCTGATGCTGTGCATCAGAGGGATCCGGCTTAACAGTTAGATTGCCCTTGGGCAAATTGTTCACGTTGCGCACCGAAATCGAGGCTGAAATATGAAATTCAAGTTTAGTTTTGGGCGAGGCAAACACATGGGTTCGCAGGCTGAGAGAGGACATGTAATTATAATGCGTGCGCGAAATAATTAGAGAAAAGCATTAAATAAATAGTTAAGGAGCGGCATTAACTTCTCATCTAACAGCAATTTTTGGTACGTTTTTTATAGCAGTCAGAAAGTGGCACTACAAACAGTAAAAGCGTCTAAAGGAGTTGGTCAATTGTCTCATTATTTTTGGCTGCCCGCCAAAGTGTGCTATAATTGGCTTTATTTTTCAAGACTGGTCAACTTTACAGCGTGTATACAAATGTGTGTAAATGTGAGTGTGAGTATGTGTGTGTGTGTGTGTGTGTGTGATGAGTGGGTGTATTGATGAGTGAAATGAATATGAATATATGAATATATACAAGCGCATTAAAAATTACATAAAGTACAGGAATAAGTGTTTTTTTTTGTATATATATATATATGTATATATAGAGAGAGATATGTATATAAAAAAAAATTGCTTACCATTTTGTTAAATGAAACAAAACAACACAACAATTATGACAACAACAATAACAAATAACAATTTTGAAAAGAAAATATATATGGTGAAACAAAAACAAGCAACAAAACAATGACAAACAATTTAAATTAATGCCTCTGATATAAATCGACTTGTAAAACTTTCTACAACATTAAAGCAACACACACACACACACACACACAACACACATTTCAACACACAAATTGAAGAAAGAAATGTGTCGTATTTGTGAAGGGCTAACAGTGCGTATGCGTGCTATTTGTGTGTTTGCCTCAATTGTTTCGTGTCTTTTGACCTTGTGCCGCATTCACAGCGGCCTGATTATTGTTATTGGGATTGACATTGACTTCATTGTTGCCATTCAGCTGCTGAATGATGGAGCGCACATTGCTGGTCAATGGCAGCATGGGACCACTTGAGGAAGGACCTCGTGTTGGCATCTCTGCATTGTTGTTGTGGCTCTTCATCAGACCACTTGACATGGCATCCCATTGACGTATATTCTCGCGATCCAGTTCGTTTGACTTGTGCGATAAATTTGAACCCGTCTCCTCGCGCAACACCTCATAAACATCGGCATCGCTTTGAGCCTGGTCAAGAGGTGAACTACTGTTGGCCAGCAGCTGCACATACACATCATGCTCATCGCTGGCTGGTGAAGGGGATGCCGCTGAGAGTAATCTTGGCTTCTGACAATCATTCACATAGGTCACTTCGCGGCTCAGTTTCGTTTTGGTCGCCTGACTGGTGGGCGTGATCATGGGCGCTGGTGTTGGTATGGGCAAAGTGGGAGCGCCTACCGCAATCCTATCTAGATCGTCCAAGGAGCGTGCATGACGCTGTGAAACGCGACGCAAGGACTCACGCCACAATGCATCCTCCTCCCAGAGCAGTTCGCCACCTAAAACTGAGAGGTGATTGGCGTTATTTGTTGTCGCAGATGGAGCGGGTGGAGCACCAGTTGCTCGCTTGTCAAGTTCGAGTTCATCGTCACCAACACCGACCAACTGCTGCTCGCCACCAACCTCATCCAACAGGCTACCACCAGTCAGTTTACGAGCGAGATTTGTGTTTTTAGTACTAGTTGTAAGATATGAATGAGTTTGGTTAGTGCTGCTGCCGCCGCTGGTGGTGCTAATGCTGATGCTGATCTCTGGCGGAGGCACTTGCTCCAGCATATTGTTCAACTTCAACTTATTGCAGCTATAGCTGAGCTTCTCTATGTTTGCCTTGACGCTATACAGATTCTTGCTATCGATGGCCTGATCCTTGTTCACAAGTGCGTCCATATTAAACTGCAACCGATCGATGGGATTGTGAATGTGAGCGATGTTCAAACCATGAGCATGAATATCCCGTTGATTATTTAATGGTGGCGCCGCTGGCAATTCGGAGTAATAATATGGTGCCGATTGTGTGGATATATTGCTATTGTTGCGACTGTGCAGGGGGGTGAGGCAAACGGCAGCACCCTCGGCAATTGAGCTGCCCAGCTGTTGGATGGAATCCGTTGAGGATAGAAAATGTATATTGCCGTAGAAATGCTGTTCATCGTTGTCGGCATTGCGAAATGTCTTCGGGGGTTTGATGACACTGGTGAGCAACATATCCGTGGGCGTCACATCATTTAGTAAGTGTCGTTGGGGTGTGGCATGCGTCTGATATGGCAACAAATCGCTGCTCTGCAAGTTACTTAAATACGTATCCAGTTCATGGCTGCTCAGCGTCTCCTCAAAATGCTCACTCATCGATTCAATCTCACTAATTGACTCCTGGGACAAAGGTCGTCTCGAACGCTGGCGCTCCAGTTCCGAGTCGGAACGTTGACGAAACTCCACGGATTCATTTTCGCTGGGCAGGGAATTGTTGCTGGGGCAACGCAGCTTGCGATACAGTTCCAGATCCGAGGAGGAGGTGCGTGAGGAGCTCTTGTCCGTATGGCAGCTATAGTTGGAGTCGGATAAGGTGCGTGCATGCTGCTGCTGGAGAAGCGCTAATCCTGCTCCAACTGCTCCTGCTCGACGTTGCTGCTGCTCTGGTGTGCCACGCACCTTGGCAAACTGATCCGGTAGAGAGAGGCGACTACTCTTCAGGGTGGTGCTCGGTTCCGTTTTGGGCAGATTGAGCGAGGTGTTACTAGCATGCATCTTAGGCAATTGCTCATAGGAGAGATTCACTTTGCTATCGCTGCGTCTCTTCACGGTGTCATAGTGCTCCGACGAGAATATCTCCTCCGTTTTCAGCTCCTCCATGGGAGGCGGGGAGTCGGGAATGGGCGGTGGCGGTAGTATTTCACTATCCGAACTCTCCGCATAGTTATTGAGCGGAGTGGAGGCGCCCAGATAATATGAAGCAGGTCGAAACGTATCCGATAAACTGAATCGGGTGCGGGAACGCAATCTCTTTGCCTCCAGCTGCTGCTTACTGCTCTCATCATCCGCATCGGAGCTGTCACTGGCCAGGTTGCTTTTCGTTGGCTTGAGTATATCTGGCATATCCTTACCCTGACGTTTCTTTGATTTCTTTTTCAGTGTATCACTTCCACATTTCTTGCTCTTCTTCAGAGTGGACCGCCCTGAGGAGCAATGCGCCTCCTCAGCGGCAGCGACAGCAGCAGCGGCTGCAGCTGCTTTGACTCCTGCCAACTCCATGTAGACAGGCTCCGAGTTTGTTAATTTAATGTTGTTGGATATGCACATTATCTCATAGTTGCTTCGATAGTCATCGTCGTTGAGTCCCTTGGTCATCTCCACATAATGATTCTCCTCCTCCGCATAGCACTCATGGCTAGCAACCAAACTTAACGTGCCCGGCTGTCCCAACTCCACCTTCTTGGGCGTCATGGGCAGGTAATGACTCTCGTCTAGCTGCTGATCCGTGGGTGTAATGGGCTCATTTACATACAGTTGTTGCACCTCCTTGTCGCTGGGCAAATTGGCATTGCCACTGTCATCATTCTCCTTACCATTATCAACGTCCCCATTATTCCCAATCCCATTCGCATCCTCACCCTCAGCGTCGTTGTCGTCGTCGTCGTCATCATCGTCTTGTGCCAAAGCCTCATCTATGTCATCATCTGTGTACTCCTCACAGGCAGTGCTTTCATCCTCCTCCTCCTCCTGCTCAACATCATCATCATCATCATCATCAACAACGTCCTCATCTATTTGCTCCGCTTGTGCAGCATCTTCCACTGCTGCCTCGCCCAATGATGGTTTCTCCTCCGCTGTGGGCGTCAAATCCTCCTCTGACTGCAGCTGCTGCTGCTGCTGCAATTGATGCTGCTGCTCTTTGTATAACTTCAGTTGCATCAGCATGGGCGTCTCCTCGGCATCGCTTATCGTTGACGCCCTCGCAACCTCGCCACCTTCCCCTGTTCCATATTCCACATTCTCATAGTTGCTGCTGTTGCTGTTGCTGCTGCCACTGCCACTGACCAGCTTGTTGCTGTACACGGGCACATAGTTCACATTTTGTGGCGATTTGGGTGCCGACTTTTTGGGTAAAATGGGCACAGCCTCAACGTCTTCATCCTCGTCCTCATCCTCATCTTTGTCCCTTGCCATCGGCTGCAATTGCAGCTTTAGCTTGGGCTTTAATTTTGGCTGCACCTGAATAATAGGTGTTCTGCTAGCTTCGTGCACTTTGAGAATGGGTTTTAGCTGGAAATTCTGGCTGCTACCAATGGCTGGTGACTTTAATTCCCTTTCTGCTGCTGCTGTTGTTGTTGTTGTTGTTGTTGTTGTGTTTAAGTTGCTGAAATTTTTACTAAGGCTAATTTTTGATGGTGCTGTTGTTGTTGTTGTTTTTGCTGTTGTCTCTGCTATTGTTATTGTTGTTGTTTCTGTTGTTGTTGCTGTTGTTGTTGTTGTGTTTTGTGTGCTAGTTGTTGCTGTTGTTGTTGTTGTTGACCTTCCTGCCGTCACACTTATGTTATCATCCAGCCCAGGCCCAGCTGCGCTTTGTGCGTTTTCTTTTTATTTGTTTTTATTTTTTTGTTCAAACATTTACAACATTTACAAAATTTTCAGTAACCAAAAAAAATGTATACACAAAAATGGAAAAGAAAGATAAATAAAATATTTTTTTTTGTGTTTCATTCAAATGGGTTTTTTTTTTTGTGTTTAATTTTGGAGCCCATGATTTGAATTTAAGTTGAGTTTGAGTATTTTTGTTTTTTTTTTTGGGTTTTAGTGCGAAATTTTACTGCGGCTTTTTAGTAGACGAAACACCAAGCACCCATTTTCCATGATTGATATGAAATTTAAAATGCAAACTATTTAAACCAACTACTCAAGAGAAATTAATTTCAAGAGAGAGAGAGAAATAGACAGAGCCTGCCAAAAAGTTGTGATGTGTAAAGAAAACAAAATCAAATAACAAAAGAAAAAGTTTGGAAACTTTGCAAGAACTGCAACAATTATTTAATTAAAATTTGACTTGAATGAAATAAGTTGCCTACTTTTAGGCTTGGCCTGCAGTCAACTAGATCTCTAGAGATTTAATTAATACGCATATATTTGTTTCACTTAATTGGCAATGAATAACTAAGTATTTTAAATTTCCGATATATTCACATTGTGTGTGCGCACGGCAGGAAGGTTTTTGTTTTTTTTTTTTGTTAAATTTATTGTTTATACATTGGGTTTTATCATAATAATATTGTACGAGTATGTTGCCTTTGTTGTGTTGCGCAATACGAAATTAATTAAAACATAAAAAATTCAAAAATAAAGAGAAAATTATGATATACTACTACAGATTGTTTTTAAATAGGCATGCAAATTGGTTATGAGCCGAGTTAATAGGTATAATCGCATATGGTTTAAAGTGTGTTACTTATAGCTATCGGTTTAAAGCGTCAACTACTTAGTTATTTTATATGTCCTATGGCAAAACTATTAAAGTTAAAGCTCAAAACTATTATACAAAGCAATTTGCCAGCTTAATAACAGAGATATTTACATAACTACAGGTACTAACTGAAGGGTAGGGAGCGAAACACAAAACTAAACTAGTACAAGCTCAAACTGAACAGGCCAAAGCCAGCTGAAGACACACTCAAAAAAACGATATAAGAATATATCAAATAATACTATTTAAGGGCATAAGAGACTTGGCAACTATTTGCTTACCAATTGGTAACTGCATTCATAACCATAAAAAATTGATTGGTTTTTTGGCATTTATTTGAACTTGAAACTATATCAAATGTAAGTCTGAATAAAATTTAATTTATGCACTCATTGAAGTTTTTTTTGCAAGTCTATATTTATGGATATTTAAAAATATTTTCATATTAGACTTTTTATGATACACATTTATTTCGTTGAGTGTAGCTTCAAGGTAGCTGAAAGGCACTACAATTGCAACAGGAGAGCAAAGCCAAAGAGCTAACAAAAGTAAAAGTAGAAACTACGCAAGAACAAAGGCAAATCTGCAAAATGAGATAGATACATAGAAGGACAGATAGACAGTGTGAGAGAGAGAGGCAGAGCGCAACAATAGACAGAGATAGCATTACAGTAGCAAATATGTAGACAGGTAGCCCAAAAACAAACAGGCATCGATAGCACAAAAGACTTAAAGCAAAGCAAAATGGGGGAGAGCAATGTGCATTTCATAAATAAATAAACAGAATCAATTCTCTGGAGACAGACTCACCCTCATCATCCGAGGAGTAGCTGTTGTACACCACTCCGCCGGGTCCAACATTTGCATGCGTTTCTGATCGGGAACGTTGTATGCCCGATGAGGAGGGGGCGGTTGCGGCGCCAGAGTTGGCTGGTGTTGCAACAACGAGGCCCGTTTTGCCCGCATGTGGTGCATAGCGTGCACCACTAGCCACCGCTGTGGAGGCGAGCAAAATGTTGGGGTTGCTGCCCAGCTTGGACATTGCAGACATATTGCTGCCACCTTGCTGGACGCCCTTGCGGGTCAGTGGCGATTGTAGCATGCGCTGTTTCCATTCCAGCAGACGTTTCATTGACTCCTCCCGCTTGCGTTCGCCATCCTGGGGATTGTGCGGCGAGGGGGCAGCGCCACCGGATGTGGGTGATGTCGCCACCGAATTGCTGGCCGAATAATCATCATCTAGGCCACCGTTACGCTTGGGTAATCGTGCGCTAGCTGAGCGCAGGAACAGCTCGTTCTTACTTATGATCTCCTGCGTGGACATCGAGGGTGGAAATATCGAGCCCGGATGCACATTCAACGGTGGCAAATCCTCATCCTGTCCAGCCACTTGCTGTTGCTGCTGCTGCTGGTGTTGCTGGGCGTGCGTAGAAACGGAACGTGCACCACCTGCACCCTGACTGGCCGAGCGACTCATGCGCGGCATGCTGCATGCGGCACCACCCTGGGCTTGTGCCTCGGCGAGCAGTTCCTGGCGCTTGTAAGCACGCTCATAGGGATTCTCATAGCCAATGGTGTTGTTGCCAAATTCACCGGCAACTGTGCGATAGCTGCCTGCCTGCTGTGGCTGCGCTGCTGCACCACCAGCACCAGCACCACCCACATACAGAGCACTTTTGCGCATCTTCTCCGCATAGCTGGCCTCCGAGTAGTAGAAACTATCGGGCGTGCGGTTTATGTCCAAACTCGATTTGGGTCGCGGTGCCCGTCCCGCTTCATGCTTGCTCTGCGCAATTGCGGCGGCAGCGGCAGCAGCAGCGGCCTCGGCACGTGCCTCATACTCCAAAAAGTCAGCGGAGTGCGGACGCACAATCGCAGCTGCGCTCCGAGCACGCAAATCCATAGTATTGATTAGTTGATCCGCCGCAGTTGGCTGTTGGACGAAAAGAAACGGTTTGGCATAGGTTAATATTTGTGTCGGAGGCAGCAGCAGCCAACAACTAATTACGTATCATCGATCATCATCGACCAAAAATATAACGTAACTTTCTAACGTAATTTGCATGCCCATCCCTGGGTTTTGTCTTTGCCTTCCTTTTGTCTTTGCCTTCTTTCGTCTTTGCCTTGCACATGCAAGTAAATCTATATCTAAGCCACTCTCGATTCAGCACTTGTCGGTTGTGCATGGGCAAACGAAATACGCGCATCAAATCAAATATGTCAAACATTGTAATTCGTCAAACACATAAAAAACAAGCAACAATACTGCAATTGTTAAACTAAATGTAAAATACAAACTAATGTGTTTTACATTAAATAAAATAAATCACCCCTCTGAAAACAATTCGCAAATAGGTAAGCGTGAAAAAGGCGCACTCCTCTAAACAATTTGGTTGCATAAATATTTATTTATTTATTTGGGCAATTACAGTTAAGCACAACTCTCCATTAGAAACGTGACTCTATACGATATTTAGTGATAAGTCTACCACGGCGCCGAAATAGCTCAGTTGGGAGAGCGTTAGACTGAAGATCTAAATGTCCCCGGTTCAATCCCGGGTTTCGGCACTTAATTTGGTATTAGTGAATTTTTAATTTTTTGTATTTTTTTATGTTGTATTTATTATCAGTGAATTTTGTTCTTTTTCTATATTTATATAATCACATGTTCAGCTTGCAATAATGAAATATGATTCTATAAATAAATGAATATATACAAATACATGTTCTGTTTAAATAATTATAGATTCAACATTGTATAACTCGAACCAAAAATTAGCAATGGTTTAGGAATTGATTTTTAAATGAAATCGCCACTCAGGATTTAGAGTTGGGCAATAAAGTGAGTTTGAGTTGTGCATCTTAAACGAGCCGACAGGCAAATTGGCATGGCCTATATATACATATATATGTATACATACATACATACATATATATTTATATGAGGGGTATGCGCGACCACGATGCATGCACAGCTGCTTCGGGCCCAGGCGCATAAATCATGCACGCGACTCATTTCCTGGCTGACCCACAAAGAGCAGCTGCAACTGCAACTGTAACGCGGGGGCGAACGCGGCGAGCACACCATAAAGTTGCACTTTAGGAGCCGCGGCATGCGCCACTGTGGCATTTGTGGCAGTTAGCAGAGAGTGAGTTCGGCACCAAATGTCTGCAATTTAGCAACAGCCCACTGACACACTAAAGTCTAATTAGTGGGCGCGGCAGACGCGGCAAGGACTTACGACCCAAGTCTTTGAAAACTGTAAGCTCGGCAAATTTTAAAACAAGCTGCTTTCCCTAAGTGCTTGAGACAGTCCCGCAATTGCAATGCTCTGCCAAAATGCGGTCATAAATCGTTTTTTTCTTGATTTTCTGTGGAATTGTGACAGATTTTTAATAAGCGATTTTAGTTTTTTTTATGCCAGATAGCACTACTCTAGTTTAAGGAGTTTACATTCACATCGAGGAACTAAAGCTAAATTTATGTATAACTTTATTCGCTTACATAATTCCTCATTTTTCTTAAGATACGCAGCTGAAAACATTTTCTTTTTAGCTGTCAACAACCTTTGCTTTTGTGCCAAAATAAATTATAATATTTAATTCCCCCCCATATTTTGTGTAAAGTGCTGAAAGCAAGAAATAAATGTAAACTAATTTAATTTTTAATGCTTTCACATTTGAAAATTTCATCTCCAGCTGCTTAAGATCTTTTCGGCATATCTAAATGAAATTGAAGTTTCGAGCTACACAAAATTTACATTCTAAATTAGTTTCCTCAACTTACACAATATTTGCATTTTGAGTAAAGGAATATTTGAGAAGTAATCAAGGTAAAAAGCATTCCTGTTTGGCTTGGAATAAAGGTCGGCTATTAATAGCTACCTTAATAATATATAGAACTCATCTGCTCGCAAAACCGATAATGTGCATCGTTAATGTAATCTATCAACTTGATGTGTGTCATATTTTCAACGCTTTCCATCAATCACTTTGTTTTTAAAAGTTATCGCGCAAACCTACAACTTTTGCCATCATGCAAATAAAATTGATGGTATCGTGCGAGAACTATTTCATGACATGGCAACTTTAAGACGTGTTTCAACAATATAAAAGATTTCTATGCTTTCCTACAATCCTGCAGCTAAAACGGATAAGCAGATGGGTTGCCAAAGTTCAATAAAAGTTGAAAGTGATGTTTGCTGACATTGCGATATGTATTGGATAGTGCTTCAGGCACTAAAATCAGGAACTATACAACAAATCTAAATTATAGTTTGACTTGGTGCAACATAAGGAGTTTTGCAGCTAACTATTCTTTAAAAGTAAATCTCCCTTTTTTCCACACAGCTCAAACTTGATGTCGAATTCATTGTGCTCCTGCTTGGCCCTAAGTGTCTGCCAAGTAAAAGCTTTTGGCCACGTGCTGAGGTAAACTTTTTAGTAGGGCAGTTGCTGCTGCCTGTACTCGTTTAGTTGGTAATGGGTTCTGGCCCACATTTACCCACAGTGGTAGCGTGCAAGTTTTTACCTTTTTATTCAACTAAGTTTCAGTCTGCGAGCGCATCAAGTGGCGCAACGACATGAGATGATTTGTTGTGCTAACCTTAGCACCGAGACAGCCGCAAAAAGGAAAAGGGATGAAGTGCAGCGAACTGTGAAACGCACTAAAATCAACTCAAGCTGTTTGACGGTGCGTATGAGACAAAAAGAAAACTACTTTTCTTTTAGAAAGCAAAAATAATGAGCCAGGAATATATTGAAATATTATCCACAATGGCCAAAATATTTATCCTCTTTATACTTCTTATACAATATCATTTTTGATTTGAGATTGCAAAATTACATTTCAAGATTTTCTGTTCTTAAATGGAAACTTGTTGAATTGAATTCAAGTTTGTAATTTTTTCAATGGAAATCTCTTGTTTCACAAAAAATAAAAATGAATTCTGAGTAATTTGCATATTTGGTTGATTTTTTAAATTCAAGTTTCGACTTTTTTCTATATCTAGTTCATTTGACTTACCTCCATGTGGTTGGGCGTGTAGCGCTGTGGCATTGCTGGCACATGCTTGCTGCCATCGTAGCTGGGCGGGCTGAGTGGCCGCCGATAGCTGGCTGCCTCTTGGAGCAGCGCCTCGTGAGCGGAGATGGCGCCACCCGCTCCTGCCAGCTGCGACATGTTGTAAATGTCCTCGTAGTCTGCTGCAGCTGCGGCGGCAAACATTCGCTGCTGCTTGGAGCGACCATAGGCATCTGGTGTGCGTCGCTCCGCTTGAAGTTGCTGCTGATTCGGATAGACACCACCGCGCTGCATCATCTTAGCCATGTAGAGATCCCGTTCACCATAAATCTCCTCCACTGCGCGCTGCTGCTGCAGACGAGCTATCTGCTCCTCCATGTCCAGGTGTTGCTGTTGGAACTGTGCCTCCAGATGATCCAGGGAGTATTGCTGCTGTGCCTGCTGCAACTGCAACGCCGTCGACACATGGCCCGTTCTGGTATCGTAGATGGCATGATGCTGCTGCGGCTGCTGCTGCTGCTGAGATCGTTGCTGGTAGAGCTGCTGCGTGGGGGACAGCATGCCACCGGTGCGACGAATAGGTGGCACTGGCTGCTGTTCATTGTGCTCGGGCGACGGTGAAGAGTAGCCGCCATCGTTAATTCTACGCGGCTTGGGTGGTGCATTCGCATACAGTGGCTGGGCACCACCACCGGGATTATCCGAAGCTGGCGTCAGTTGACCCTTGCCTGGCTGAGATTGCAATGTGTGTATGCCCGAGTCGGAGTTTTCCCCGCTGTGATTCAGCGAGGAGTTAACACTGGGCTCCGATTCACCGCTACTGGGTGCCTGCATCATGCTGGCGGCAGCCAGAGCTCGGACCCACTGCATCATGGCATCGGCACTATCGGCAGACAGCCAATAGGTGCGCATATTCTGATGTTCGCACTTGAACGCAAACTTGCGATAGATTTTATCCTCCGGCAGGCAGGCGGACACCCGATATGAGGGCAACAACACCGAGCCCAATAGCTTCTCCTCCTCGGGTCCCTTGTAGTAGTACAGGCAGTACTCGGCGAGGACGAACCAACGCTTGCGCCACACCTTCAATCCATCCGAGCCCTGTTTGTGCAGCCAGCCCGAGAGGGTGACCGGAGTCGTCGGTGGTCGCTTGGTAATCGGAGACTTGAGTGCTTGCCCAGAGCCAATGCTCTTTTTGCGATCTAGGGGAGCATGAGTTGGACTGCGCGTGGAGGCGGATGAGGACTCCTCCGAGCTTGGAGTGGGTTTCGGCTTTACAGTTGAGATTTGAGTCTGACAGGCCTGATTGACCACATGCCCAGGATGATTCTGTTGGATGTAGACGGGTCCATGTTCGCTGCCGGGCGTTTGCAGCTCTGGCTTATGACGTTGCTGTTGTTGTTGTTGTTGCTGTTGCTGCTGTTGTTGCTGTAGTTGGTGCTGCAACTGTTGCTGTTGTTGTTGATGCAACTGGAGCTGCAACTGTTGTTGCTGCTGTGCATAGAGTTGCTCCTGATAGTGCTTGGGCATCTGTTGTTGCTGCTGTTGTTGTTGTTGTTGCTGCTGCTGCTGCTGCAATTTCAAAGGACCCGAGGCAGGCTGATATTGATTGCCTAGATTAAGAGTCGATGGAGGAGCTCTCTGCTGCTGCTGCTGCTGTTGTTGTTGTTGTTGTTGCAGTTGCTGTTGCTGCTGCAATGTCATGTTGGACACCATGCTCGAAGATTGACTCATGTGATAATGGGCTGTGGGTGGATTCATTGCCTGCCGCATTGCAAACGTTCGCTGCTGCTGCTGCTGTGCCTCACTTTGCGTCACCAACTGTGCCTGCATCTTGGCCTGTTGCAACTGCTGATATTGCGCCTGCAGCGCCGATATAGGATGTTGTCCTGCCGTCGCATTGCTCGCCTGCAGACGTCCGGCTGCCGCCAGATAAGTGCGCTCCGTCGGCGACTGATAGATTTGCTCGCCACCTCCGCTCGAGTACGACTGATGATAGGGTGAACTGTGCGAGCTGCTCGAATTGCCGCCATGATTGTGCTTGAGCAAACCATGCTTCGCCTGCGGCTGCATATCGATGGGTGAGAGCGGACCCCCACCGCTGGATGAGGTCGCCGTTGGCGACTGTTGATAGAGCGCCTGTGACTGCAGATGGTAGCCGGCGGGCGAATGTGTCGCCGTGCGATAATCAATTAGATTCGTCTGATAGGCGAGTGGCAGTTTCTTTTGCTGCTGTGCAGTTGCCGCCTGCAACTGTTGCAGCTTTTTGGCGTCCATGGTGCCGGCGGTAAAGAGCGGTGGCGCTTCCAACCTAAAATTAATTTATAAGAAATATATCAATTTTATATCATATTTATTCTTAACAGAAATGTCAAATTGTGACTGTAAAATTGAGATTGAATATAATTTAAAATAAAATGTAAGAAAAAATAAATTGATGCCTCACAAAGACACATCAGTTTCTGTTCTGATCCGGAAAAACTTGAAAAGTAAATTTTTTCTCAGAACAGATTGTAAAAATGACCCAGTTTACAGATTTTGAACGATGTCGTTTCAATGAGCAAAGGTTGGCGAGATTAATTCAATTGCGTGGACAAGCGGTAAAGCTGTACGCGACGTCAACGATGAGGAGGCTTTTCCAATTTGTGACCAAAGAGCAACGCTAAATCCGCACCAACTGGGGATGCAACTGACTCAGCGCGTAATTGACGTTAATTGATTGAGTGCAACGCAAAAGCCTACCATCGGTCAGGTCGCACAGTGGCACGGACGCAGAGTGTTGCAAGTAAATTGCATAATTATGGATGGGGTTTAGCATGGCTTTTATCTACTTACCAGTCCCATAGCTGATAAATGCAGCCAAACATGTTTTCGCTGTCGTTTTTGTTCACGCGCACACGTTAATTAATTTATAATTTAATTGGCCTTATCAATAATTCAATGGTGAACGATTTTTACAATCTGTTTTTCCTTTTTGTTTCACTAGACTTTTATTATTTTTTGATTGGATGTGAAAACTCAATTACGCGTTTCAAACTCATTTTCAAAATGAAATGTGGCGAGAGTCTCTTTTGTTGTTCAGATCATTCTTTTTTGTGTTTTTTTCGTCGTGATATGCTCGGTTCATCCGTCCCATCGCCAGAGAGAGAGAGAGAGAGGGAGAATAGAAAATATTCCGCTCGCCCAGTTGCTGCAGTTGAAAACTGTGTGAAAATATGTCTATTTTTATTGGGGACACCCGCAGATTTATGCCTCTCAATTTTGGTCAGTGGGCGAACGTCAACAAAGACAAAAAAAAGAGAGATGCAAATTGAAAATGCAATTGTAGACACACCAATTATTTCATTAGACGCAAAGGAGAACTATCGCTGAGTGAACTCTATTAATACCCTAGATATACATAACCTTTTTTTACTAATAGTCTTATGACGTTGGACAGTATCAGACCAATATGGTATAAAGCTGTCATAAGCGAAAACTTTTTCTCATATTAAAATCTATCCACACCAAAGTTACAAAATGTGTAATTATGTGTCTCAGATATGTCGAAAAAGTAATCATAATCGGATATCATATAGCTGACATAGCAAGTCATCCGTTCTGATTGAATTTAACTACACAGATGAGTAAAATTTACTTCGTACAAAATATGAATATAAAATTAATTTATTGCAAAGTCTAAGAGTATGTATTCTTCGGGGAGCCTAAAATTCCCCGTTCCGTCTTGTTTATTTATTCAAAATGTTTGCCGTAATATTTCAATTGTAGCTTTAAACAATTTATTCATGTCTATATTGGTTTATTGTCCGACGCAATAAATAATTGCTTAGAGCTGTGAAAAATCGCCGATGAATTCCTAACGTATACAAAAAATTAAAACAAAAACTGGATTTTCACAAAAATTTTGCATGAATGGAATGCAATTTTCCCAATGATTTTCTATACAAATATTTAAAGAATTTAATAATATTTTGCTTGCATGCGAAAGTTATAAAAATAAGCTGAGCATTTTCAAAATGCAATCATTTAATATTTATTCAGTGAAGCGGCTGTGTTTTCCAATAAATAAATGTTTGAGCACAAAGAATTTGTGTGTTATTCAATTTCTAGCTACGGTTGAATTTGTTTAACCTTTAAAAACTAAGTTCCACAAGTTATTTGATATGCGTAAAAAATCGATACTCATATCAAAAGGATAAAAAATTCCTTTTAATTCCATTATAAACGGAATTAAAAATTCGAGTTACACAAAATTGTATATTCGAGTAAAGCCAATTCAAATGTATTAAGACATCAACATTTTCTTTCCCAACATTGATTTAAATGCTTTTATAATATGTATAAATCCCGATTAAATCATAGCTCTTGTCTAAAAAGTTAATTAACATAGCAAATTGATAATGATTTCGAGGCGAAAGGCCAAGTTAGCAAAACTGACTTGACAGCCACAAGCGCAATTAAACATGACGGTTTCTGTCTCAATTGCGGAGCCATCGCAGTTATATATATATATATATATATATATGTATATGTGCATATAAGGGCGAAGACCACACAAGCGAAATCTACCGCAGACAGACGTGAAGCTGTCAGATGAGCCGCTGCCGATAACGCATGCAACGGGAAAATGCATTTAATGCAATTGACCAGCGCCATCCAATTATTTGAAATGGAATTCACATACGTGTGTGTGTGTGTGTTTGTGTGTGGCTGTGTGTCGTAAATGAAATAAGTGACGTTCAAATGCAATTGCAAAATGAATTATAAACTGCAAATATCATTTATTTCGTGTGGCTCGAAATCGATTTTAAGAAATTGCACATACATTGCATACATTGGGGCGCAGCTTGCCACATGTGTGTGTTGCGAGAGTGTAAGAGCCAAGTTGAGAGCGTCTGACAGCACAATACAACTTGGCACAAATGTCGACGTTCGTGCATTAAAAGCAAAATCCTGTTGAAAATGTTGCGCAATAAATAAACAATTGATCCGGGATTTAAACACAAGCACAGTACTTGTATTTCTATGAGTGTGTGTGTGTGTGTTTGAATGTGTGTGTGTGTGTGTGTGTGGCCTGCTGTGCCGACAAATGTTAAATCATGGTATTAGCAGCCTTCGGCGTGGCCATTTTACGCTACAATCAACAGCAAACCGGGCTAGCCAACTAACCAGCCCAGATTGCTGGCCAAACAGTCTGCGACCGTGCAACCAACCAGCCAACCAACTAACCAAGGCAACCAAGCCAGTCAGCCAGTCAGCCAGCCAGCCAGCCAGGCAGCCAGGCAACTAGCCAACGCAAGCCATTTTATAATTGCCTTCGAGCCGGGCCCACAATTTGTATGGCTTTCAATTAACGCTTCAGAGGCAGAATTTTCCAACTGGCGCAGTCCTCGCTGAAAGATGTAGCCGAAAGCAAACGCACAAATAAAATATTGGCAGCAGAACAATAATAAACAGCCAGAACAGTAATAAAAACACAAGTTGCAATTCGTAAGTTGGCCATGAGTAACAGATACTCATTAAACAAATAACGCTTGTCTTCTTATATACATATATACATACATATATACATCTCATGAAAAATGGAAGGTATGTATGTACACCAAGGAGAAATGCTCTACTTAAAAGACTAGAACTTATCCAAAGTATATGTATACAAAGTGGAAGCTTGCTTCCTTTCGGCTAGTAAAACATTAATCAATCCGCTCATAACCATTTAATGAGTGCAGGGTATAAAAAATCGATGATTATTTAACAACAAGCAGCCGTATCGTCAGGCACAGGACTTGGCTGCCACTCCGTCTGGACTTTCTGTACAAAACCGTATTGTGGTATTCTGTGGCTGTGCCTTCCACAGCAGTTGTGTGCCGCTTTTGTGTGTGATGGACGTCACTAATTTGAGCATGAAAAATAACCCCAAGTGTATTTTTTATGCACGCCATATAACGATGTTGCTGCTGCATAAGAAACGGCGTTTGCTTTTCCTTATGCCCACCCATATCAATTTATGTGCATATAAATGGCACTGATTGCGACCATAGATGTACACATACATAAAACATAATGAATATATATATGTATATACATATATTTATGTATTAGTATATGTATTTATAAGTAGGACACATCCCAATTACTCATTCAATGATGCACACTCACATCATGTGATACTATTCTTATTTACTCAACGTATTACAACGTCGACCGAATTAGGGATCCACTCTGTGCATTTGGTTTTGCGTTGTTTACATGCTGCCACAGTTTTGTTGCCATTTAGAGAAGTTCACTGGCAAATTTGCATTTGGTTAGTTCAGCTATGCAAATGCTGTTAAGTGCTGTCAAATGCCAACGCGAGTGAATTTAGTTAGGGAATGGAAATGCAGTCAAAAAATTAGACATTTTGCTAATAAGTCTCACTACACACACAATTCCAGCTCAATTGGCATTTCGATGTGTGCAACAAATTGTAGCTTTCAACATGTATCATGATAATTACTGCGCATACGCAATGTGGAATCTGCCAATTAGCTTGGCTATAAATAGAACGCGAAGCAGAAAAAGCTAACGCAATCACAGACTGAGGCGCATCCGATTTTCTAAAAATAGACAATCATGCAAGTACGTACATAATGTGTACTGCGTTGCCCATCTAATTAAAAATACTCGATTTCATCAAAATATAATTAAAATGAAATAAATTGATTTTCTTTAGCGAACTTTGTTTGACTTTTCTGCAATAATGACAAACCCAATTTCAATAAGTGAAATAAAAATACAAAAATAAAAAAGAAAAAGAAAAGATAAACCCAAAAGTTAAAGTCAATTTTCTCTTTAACTGTCTATAACTAGAGATGTCCATTTCTGATGTATTAAAACTTTAACTGTGGCAAGCAGCTTAAGCTTGACATTGCAACACTTGGTTTTAAAATCGCGTATTAATTGGCGCTGCGCATGCAACAATAATTGTAATCACCAATGGCATTTGTGAGCCGCAATGACGTCATTATCATTTGGCTGTAAGTGTCACTCGACTAATAAGAGGAAGAGGATAACCACAGATGGAGCAGCCGCAGCCGGAGCCGCAGCATTGAGCGACGATCCACTGGCCGCGAGGCATCAGCCACTCAACGAGCCATTTCACTTGAAAGCGTGTTGCAAGCTGAAGTAGGCCAGCGACTCAACTGTCCAACCGGCCAATGGGGCAACTTAATTATTACTGTGAAGGATACACCCCAGGACAGGCCAAAGGAGGTGCGCCTGCAAAGTTCTGACTCGCTCTCTGCTGCTGCTCTCTGGGGCACTCGTAATACGTTAAGTGCAATTATAAATACTTATCAGGCAGCAGATTTCAAGTGGAAGCGGAAGTAGCAAAAAGAATAATAAAAAAAAAGTAAACGGAACCGAGCCACAAAATTAACGAAGGAAACAAAAAGAGAGGAAAATCAATAAAAACAAGTGGGAGCCAGAGGCAAAAGACAGCAAATACTTTCGAGACGCTAATACAAACGCACACATGCACAAGCTAGCTATGGAAATGGTTGACAAAGTTGCTGTGAAAAATACACACACACACACACACACACACACCATCCAACTACAATGTGAAGCGCTGCGGGTTAGCAGATAAGAAGCAGCAAAAAAAAAAGAATAAGTAAAAGAAAAAAACCTTTTACTTTTTTATTTATCATTTCTTGAGCGCCTGTGGGCTATTGGCACATGACCTTGCCCCGGCGGCCTCACAGACGCTTTGATGAGTTGTCAACGGGTGAGTTCTGTAACAGAGTGTGTGTGTGTGAGTGTGTGTGAGTGCTTTTTTTATGTGTAAGTTGCCCTTTGGGGACTTACTGGCATACTTATTGGGGCGAAAAGTGTTGCATAATATTTGTGCTCGCAAATGGCCAACAATTTGCAAGGACACTTCATTCAGCATTGCAACACATTGTGGCACATCATTTCTGTTCTGTAAAAATAACACATAAATTCACTGTTTGGTTACGCAGGTGTCCGCGCCAAACAACAATTGAAGCAGCTTCTCTGTTAATATTGTTCTCTTTGATAAGTTATGCTCTGCGCAGCATAAAGAGAAATTTAACGTAAAGATCATAACTGTTGTTTTGCTAAGTTATGCTCATCGGCATTTCGTTTTGTTTGTTTTCGCTTTGCTTGCCCTTTGCCTTAGATAAGCGCAAGCAGCAGCTGCAATTCGGCAGCTAATTAGTACAATTTCGTCAATCGAGAATGCAAGTACAATTTCGTCAATCGAGAATGCAAGTACAATTTCGTCAATCGAGAATTAAAGTTCTATTTCGTATTTCGCGGCACTGTGTTTGACACCGCAAGTCGGCGGATCGGTTCGAATAATAAAAGGTGCAAAGCTCAATCGGAGCTTAAAACAATTGTTAATATAATATAATATAATACAAATAAAATTTATAATTAAACTTAAACTTTTGGATATTTGAAAATTTCGATAGCTACTGAAAAAGCTCAGTAGCTCAACATCTGGTGACCCCGACGTGAATACAATTAACTCTGTTTGTTTAAATAAATACAAATTATTTAAAGTAAAGAGTTAATAAAACTCGCGCCCGCGCTCTTGCATTGTTGTCGATATTCTCGGTTCGTTTTGTGCTCACTTTCGGTTCAAGTGTTTGACCTCAAATTGACATTGGCGCCTGCGCAGTCAATTCGCTTATCGCGTTTGCTTTAACAATTGCAGCAGCCGTTTCTGCATTGTTATTGCTTGTCCCTTTCGTTTTGCTTGCGCTTATGAACAAAGTGTTTGACCTCAAATTGACATTGGCGCCTGCGCAGTCAATTCGCTTATCGCGTTTGCTTAAACAATTGCAGCAGCCGTTTCTGCATTGTTATTGCTTGTCCGTTTCGTTTTGCTTGCGCTTATGAACAAGGTGTTTGACATTTCGTCGTTTGAACTGGTGTGTGAAAAATTCCGTGATTCCTAAAGGAATATTAAAATGCATAATTCTGTTGCCGTTCAGTCTCGTACTGCCCCGTTTTACAAAGCCAAGGCAAAAAAGCTATTGATGAGCAGGTAAAACGGATGGCCAAAGCAATCGATCCGGAGCAAATTGTGCAACTCAGCGAAGAAGAGTTGGCTGTTCGGCTCAAGGCGTTGGAAAGTGCTCAGCAGGCATTTTACAATATGCATGATGCGTTGGAGGAGTTGGATTATGATGAAATCGGGAGTGAATTACGGGCATGTTTCGATGACTTATCAATATTAGTGGAAACTAGCTTGCGACGCGAAATTAACAAACGAAAGTTGTCGTCGCCGTTGTGCTCGACTATGAGGCAAGATACCTGCGGTGACAATCACACATTGTCTCAAAGCCGAAGCCGGGTGCCTGAGATCAAGCTGCCCGAGTTTAGTGGAGGATACACAAAGTATGCAGAGTTCATAGCGATGTTCTCTTCAGTCATTGATGCGGACTCAGGACTTTCGGATGTGGAGAAGTTTCAGCACTTGCGATCGTGTCTGAAAGGATCAGCCTCGGATAGTGTTTCTTCGTTGGAAATCAGCAGCGCTAACTATCCAGTTGCATTGGAGCTCCTCCTTAAAAAACGATTTAACAACAAGCGTCTCGTTTTCCAAGCACACATCACGGAGATATTGGGATTAGATTGCATCGAGTCGACGTCAGCGGTAAAACTTCGAACCCTTTCGGATACGGTTGTTTCCAACATGCGCGCTCTACAAAGCCTGGGCAACGTTGAGCAGATTGCGGGATTCATTATCGTGTACAGTTTGCTGCAGAAATTGGACAAGGCAACGCAGATCAGTTGGGAGGAGACAGCAGCGATGGATACTATTCCTACTTGTGAGCAGTTCTTGGCATTTCTGGATCGACGATGTCAAAGGTTGGAAAATTTGGAACAAGCTATGGCAACGTATACGCCTAGCTCTAAGGTGGGAAAAAGTAGTAAAATCGTTAACACTAGCAGAAAGGCCTTTGTCGCTACTAACTCCAACACAAATAAATGTGTGTTCTGTGAGACCTTTGGCCACTTAATTTATAACTGTTCCCGTTTTGGAAATCTGTCTCCGCAACTGCGTCTACGAGAGGTAAAGAAGCTCAACCTTTGCATTAATAATTGCCTGTGTAAAGGTCATCGGCTAAAGGAGTGCAGCTCCACTACCTGCAACCGCTGCAAGGCCAAGCATCATACGCTTCTGCATTTTGAGAAGCAGATTGACGGCTCTCAAGTTATCTTTGCTTCGCATCCGCCTGCTTCAAACCCTTCGGCAACACTTGTAGCCCAAAATCTTAGTCAAGACGTGGTGCTCTTGGCAACTGCTGTAATCAACATTAGAAGTCGTACTGGAGTTTTAGTCCCTTGCCGAGCGCTACTGGATTCTGGATCGCAGGTGCACATCATCACATCTCGTTTAGCTCAACACCTCCAGCTGCGCAAGCATCGCTCACCTACTTTGATCTCAGGATTGGGGGAGTCTACTGTTGCCTCAGAAGGCTATTCAGCCGATATAAGTTTTCAATCGCGAGCATCTGCCTACTCTGCCGACATCTCAGTTCTGGTAGCTCCATCCATAACTGGAAATCAGCCTAGCTACGATGTCGACACTGAGCTCTGGAATATACCCTCAAATATTCGCTTGGCTGATCCAGAGAGTTCTTCAAGGCGCACAAAATTGATTTGTTAATTGGAGCTGGCCTGTTTTTTGAATTGTTGTGTGTCGGTCAAATCAAAATCGCTCCTGGTTTGCCTATTCTTCAAAAAACTCAACTGGGCTGGATAGTGACAGGAGGAACTTCTTCAGCCAGCCCTGCCTCATTGATGGTCACTAGCTCGGTTATGATGCCAAATCCTAGCTCAGATCACAAGGAGGTAGAATCGTGTTCCCGTTTAGTCAATGAATCTACCAAGGAGGAACTTGACTGTGAAGCGCATTTTAAACAAACTTTTGCTCGTTTGGACACTGGCGAACATTCGGTTCGCCTTCCAGTCAAGCATGCTGTGGATCTAATTGGAGATTCGTATCAGCAGGCATATCGTCGTTTTTGCAACCTGGAACGCAAATTAGAACGTCATCCTGGTTTGAAGTCGCAATATTCAGCATTTATCAAGGAGTATCTGGATTTGAATCACATGTCTCTTGTGGAGTCGGACATGCTAAGTCGCTGCAAGTATTGTCTTCCTGCTTCTCTTTGCACTGTTCTTGGGATAGCTTGTGTGCCGATATTTGCAACACAGAGCAAATAAAACTCCCTCGACTGGTCGTTGTTCCAAAGGGCATCATCGAAGTTCATGGCTTTAGTGATGCGAGCATTGAGGCTTACGGTGGATGCATTTACGTTGTATCCATAACAGAGGGAAGGCGCATAGCTCATTTGTTGTGCTCTAAGTCTCGTGTGGCACCTTTACGAACTCTCACAGCACCAAAGCTGGAATTATCTGCTGCTGCACTGCTATCTCAACTTATTCGCGAAGTAGCTCAAATGAAGTTATTTAACTGCAGATACTATTGTTGGTCGGATTCGGCAGTTGTCTTATCCTGGATACGTGATGAGCCTTCGCGCTTCCAAACGTTCACGGCTAATCGGATATCTTTAATACAAGAGCTTACGACAGGAATGGAATGGCGCTACGTACCGACGGAATGCAACCCGGCAGACATTCTTTCTAGAGGAGCACTTCCAAGCGACCTTTTAGAATCATCGTTGTGGTCTCATGGTCCCGAGATTTCTTAACCAAAGGAGAGTGCGACTGGCCCGCATCATGTTTACCGGCCCGGACGCTTCCTGAGCTGCGGCAAAAGGTGCTAGTTACCATCTCTAGATGCTCTGATGTCAGCTTAGGATGCAAGTTTGCAAATTCTTTTCATAACCTGCGTCGTGTCTTCGGATATATATATAAATTTCGCAATCGCATCAGGGATGCCAGTCTAACGGTAGATTGGATACACAAGGGCACTCAACTACTCTTGCGTAGCATCCAGATGGCGAATCTGAGTGATGAGTATAGGGCTCTTCAAGACGGACGGACTATCAAATCATCCAGCTCTATTGCCTCGCTTACCCCATTCATCGATGAGTTTGGACTTCTTCGTGTTGGTGGCCGTCTAAAACACTCGAGCCTGGATTTCGATGCTCAGCATCCCATCATACTTCCGGGACATCATCCTGTCACACGCGCCATCATCATGCATTTTCACAGGCGTCAGCTGCATGCCGGACCTCGTTCTCTGCTTGCTCATATTCGGCTCCACTATTGGCCTAATTGGTGGGCGTAAGACTGTCTCCAGCGTAACAACAAAATGCATTATGTGTTTTCGAGCAAAACCGGTCCTGGCTGAGACAATCATGGCTGATCTTCCCCGCGATCGTGTTAGTGGCTCGCATCCTTTCGCTGTCACTGGAGTGGACTATTGTGGACCGTTTTATTACAAGAGCGAGATTCGTAACAAAGGACCAGTAAAATGCTACATCTCGGTCTTCATTTGCTTCGCAACAAAGGCGGTGCATCTCGAACTGGTTCCTGATTTGTCAACAGCAGCCTTTCTCAATGCACTTAAGAGGTTTATTCTTACCAGATGTAAACCTGTTCGCATATGGTCGGACAATGCGACAAATTTCGTCGGAGCCAAGAATGACTTAGCTGAACTCAAGCGACTCTTCCTCAGCGAGAAGCACATTGACTCTGTCCGACAGTTTTGTGTCTCTGACGACATCGAATGGGAATTCATCCCACCTCGCTCACCACACTTTGGTGGACTTTGGGAGGCGGCGGTGAAGACAGCAAAATACCATTTCTATCGGTCGGTCGGACCCTCGGTTTTGCCCCTGGATGATCTGCGCACACTGGTTTGCCACATTGGGGCAATAATAAACTCTCGACCTCTTTTTCCACTTTCAGAGCACCCTGCAGATCTGGATGTGTTAACTCCTGCGCACTTCCTTGGCACTGCGCCACTCACACTTTATCCGGAGCCGGATGTCACCAAGCTAAACGTTAGCCGCCTAGATCGATGGCAGCGTATAGCTTATTATCAGCAAATTTTCTGGAGTCGTTGGCGTGATGAATATTTAACGCTTCTTCAGCAACGGTCCAAATGGAGAAAATCCTACCCGGGTGTCCACATCAACGATGTTGTCCTTGTAAAGGATGAAAACTTGCCACCCCTTAAATGGCCACTGGCGCGTGTGGTCGAGCTTGTTGCTGGTGCTGACGGCGTTTCCCGAGTAGCTGTTCTCAAGACGTCAACTGGAACAATAAAGAGAGCTGTGCGCAAGTTGTGTGCGCTTCCGAAAGAGGATGCTGTTGAAAGCCCGTGTCTTTCAACGGGGGGAGAATGTTTGGTTACGCAGGTGTCCGCGCCAAACAACAATTGAAGCAGCTTCTCTGTTAATATTGTTCTCTTTGATAAGTTATGCTCTGCGCAGCATAAAGAGAAATTTAACGTAAAGATCATAACTGTTGTTTTGCTAAGTTATGCTCATCGGCATTTCGTTTTGTTTGTTTTCGCTTTGCTTGCCCTTTGCCTTAGATAAGCGCAAGCAGCAGCTGCAATTCGGCAGCTAATTAGTACAATTTCGTCAATCGAGAATGCAAGTACAATTTCGTCAATCGAGAATGCAAGTACAATTTCGTCAATCGAGAATTAAAGTTCTATTTCGTATTTCGCGGCACTGTGTTTGACACCGCAAGTCGGCGGATCGGTTCGAATAATAAAAGGTGCAAAGCTCAATCGGAGCTTAAAACAATTGTTAATATAATATAATATAATACAAATAAAATTTATAATTAAACTTAAACTTTTGGATATTTGAAAATTTCGATAGCTACTGAAAAAGCTCAGTAGCTCAACATTCACTGTTTACATTATTTGTGAGTTCGCCTGAAAGATGAACAGCGTCATAAATTTCCAATTGCAAACAATTGAATGTAATTAAAAGCATCTCAATCAAAACTGATACTGTGCGAGTGCATGCGTGTGTGTGTTTGTGTGTGTGTGTGTGTGTGTAAGTAATGAGAGTGGATGGCAATCTGTTTTCGTGGCCAATCGATAAAATTGAAATCGAGCAGCAGCCGCAACCACAACAACAACATAGTTTCTCATTCAAAATTACGCCGCCAGACATAAATCAGCAATTGGCCAAAACCAATGCTGGTCGAAACCAAATGCTCACTTGACAGCTCACTCAGCTTACTAATTAGAGTCTCTACGTAATATAAATCGTCAACTTCATAGAGCACAGCTGGCTTCATGGATGCACTAGCGTTAATTCATACAGAATTTCATAATGATCTCGGACTATTGGCCTGGCCAAGAGCTTTTAATCAAGTCCAAAGCAAAATAGATGTGATTAAATTACGAGTTATGTAAGAAT
Source organism: Drosophila paracracens (assembly GCA_035044025.1). Classification (NCBI taxonomy): domain Eukaryota; kingdom Metazoa; phylum Arthropoda; class Insecta; order Diptera; family Drosophilidae; genus Drosophila; species Drosophila paracracens. The sequence goes on along the minus strand of JAWNMN010000435.1, from coordinate 2,458,787 downwards.
TTTTGATTACTTTGAGCACAAAATAAATCCAATAATTTGCTACGCAAAATATGAAAAAAAATGCTGCCTGGACCTCGACATCCTTATATACTTAACAGGACTAAAGCTGACGGCCTGTTCAAAATCTTGACTAAGCCCTCTTTAGCCCATTTTATGATGGAAAACGTAAAAACCGGCAATAATGCTGCTCAAAAAAATGGTCAAATGTGATATTACAAAAAAGAGAGTATTTTTGGAGGTTTCTCAGGGTCGAACACTCTGGCAACAATTCAAAGTTACACACTTGATTTGGCTGACAGTGCACTTCAATTCGCAGCCAGCAAACAAACATTGGCTTGCTAGAGGGGTGCAAGGGTGTGCGGGGTTGGGCTGCTCTCAAAAAATACTCTGTTCATAGGGCTGTCAGTTTTTCAGTGTACAAAACATAACATGAGGCCAACAACAAGCATAAATATTCATTGTGAGAGACAGGGCTCAGAGCGATAGAGGATAGAAAAACATACGCACACTAATAGACAGTTGTTGTGAGAGTGTGTGTGTGTATGTGTGTGTGTATGTGTGTGTGTATGTGTATGTGTGTATGTTGTTTAAGTGGATGCCAACTTCCGCCCAGAATGACACTTGACGATGAAGATTTTTGTTGCTTTCACTTTTTGCCATTGTTTATAGCATGGCAGACATCGGCCTGATTGGCCTCATGTAGTAGTGGGTGCTCTGCATGTTGTAGTAGCATTTGTGAATAGTGGATGCATCCTTTTGAGCATGTCCTGTCTGCATGCGAAATCGACAAGCGACAGGCGAAGCAATTGCGACAGCTGTTGGGTGGCTATTAAGCCCAAGTCAACTGCAGGCTAGGTGATTATCGACTGCACACCAAAGCACAGCCTGCGAAGCACACACACACACACACACCTGGGCAGGTAAATTAAGCAAACAGGATGATGGCAAAATGCTGAACGGCTGTGTGAAAGCCAAATAAGTCATTGCAGCGGCATCCCAGCTGAAAGCTGAAAGACGAAATTACCTAACGCCAAACAACATGACGATTACATGAGCCCCACAGCTGCATATGCACTCAGAGAAATGCGAATCTAAATCAAAGCAAAACAACTACCAAATTTCGAGTCTTATGTAATTATGAATAATCTTAAATATAAAAGTTTCTTTATATAAGGAATCGATAATATATATCAAACTCATTCTAAGCTTTTTCACCCATTAAATTAGTGCATAACTTTCTAACTCAAAAACTTTAGCTCTTGATTTAAGCGGATTTGATTTGCGGTCTCAAAGAAAAACTAAATTTCTTATTTCAAATAATTTTATTATAAATTCTCTTAAATTTATTCGTTTCCTTATTAAAAAAACCAGCATCTATTGCTCAGGACATTTGAGCACACAAAGAACGCGAAAAAAACTCACTTCAGGTGAAGTTTTTGATTTAAGACCACGAATTTTGTGGTTTTCCTTTTATGCTCAACCCTTTGGCACTTGAATTATGTATAAATTTAATTTTTTTTTTTTTGAGTGTAGCTGCTGCTGACTGCTAGGTGCTGGCAGCCGGCTGCTGCTGCTGTTGGCGCCTAGGCATGCGTTAATGCCTCACATTTATTTGCAGCCGTCAGAAGTGAAAAATTCAAATCAAGGCAGAGGCACCGAAAGGGCAAGAGGCAGAGTAAGGACACTCACATACACACACATACACACACACACACACGCAGACTCACAAAAAGCCAGGACTTTATCATAGAAGTATGAGCGACGGCGGCTGTCATTCATGTTGCATACCAATTTAAATACTTTGCACGCAAAAACACACACCTACTCACACATACACACCCACTCACACACACACACACACACACACATTCTGCCACACAGCTGGGGTTAGAGAACTACGGCTTTAGCATTTGCTGCTGTTACCCATTTCCGTTTTTGGCAGCACAAAAGCCACTCGGGTCCGCCGTGTGCCTGCAGGATGTGTGCCATGTTTATGGTTCGCAGCCGGCCCTGCCCCTCACAACCCCTTCTTGATCTATCCCTTTCCCTTACTCTTTCTCTTTCTCTACACTCTCTCTTGTTCTCGCCTTGCGACGTTTTTGTGCTCTTCACGTGGAAACAAAAGGCGGGCACAAATATTTTTCTCTAATAGTTGTCGCTAAAGTCTGCTGTGTATGTGACAGTTTCTGTGTTTTTTGTGTGTGTGTGTTTTTTGTGTGTGTATGTGTGTGTTTTTTGTTTGTGTGTGTGTCCGTCTTTTTGTATGCTACAAGCTTTTGTTTATGGTATATTTGTTTTGCATTTTCCTGGACAGCTTGTCCGAACAACTATGGCGAGAGTTGCGACAGAGAATTGAATTAAAACTGTAAACGAACAAAGGCCTGAAGGATGAATAAACTAAAAGAAAAATCCTTTTGTGCCATGAGTAAATATAAGGCTTAAAATGAATTATAATTGAGCCAGAGCAAGGCAAAGGCTCTTATGGTCCGACAGGCTCTTTTGAATTTAAATGTAAAGTGCAGCAGAAATAGTATTAGAAGTGAATACTATAAAGTTTTCTTGATATTCTCAGTTATTTGAAACTGTTCAAACCACCCACGAGTGTCCAAAAACAACATCTGCGATATATCGTTATTTTTATGTGCTATTTTGTTTTGTTCCATTTTCTATTCTTCCATTTCTTTGCACTTGCCATGCTGGACGAATTCATTTGGCATTTGATATATACATATATATATATATATATATATTTCGATTTTGGTTTCCTTTTGTTATGCTGCTTGGTTGTGTGTGTGGTTTTCTGAGTATGTGTGTGCCTAAAGGAGCAACTTTTAGCTTCAGCTCGACTTGCTTCGTTCTATGAATTGTGTATAAATGTAAATTGTTATTGATTATGCTGCACATAAAACTAAAAACACACACACACACATACACACACACACACACACACACACAAACACTAACACAGACACAAAGCTCACAATTTTGTAACCCGCCATAAATTTGAGTATTTGGCAATTTTTGACCCAGAAGCCTTTGTTTGTTTGACCCTTGCCCCACAAGCAGGCGACTTTTGTTGTTCTTTGGAAAATATACTTAAGTCCAGCTTAAGTTTCAAAAGTACACTCGCAAAAACAAACCCATCATTAGTTATTTATTTATAACTTGAATGGAACTTCATTAAAAGTTCATAAATAAGTACACATCATGTAATATTCACACATAAATAAGAACAAACATTATTGGATCAAGAAGAAAATATTCTTTCTGCTGTCTCAGTGTACTTTTTGTATTTCGAAGTTAGTTTTTGAAATATTACACATACGCCACGCGGGCAATGGCATTATAATGCTATAAATACCTAATGAAATGCACTTTGACTGCTTGACTTTGGGCTTAGAGGTTTGTGTGTATGTGTCTGTGTTGCAGTTAAGGTTGAGGTTGAGGTTGCTGCCTCTCATGCTGAGTTTGGCCAACAGTTGTTCAGTAACCAAACAGCTTAAGCGAAAACTTTTGGGCCGCAACTGTGGCAGTCGTCGAAGATGTGGCAGCAAAAGTAAATGCAGCAGCAGCATAAGAGGCACACAGCGTGACAATGACACATAATGAGTTTTGTAATTATACTCTTAGCTGATGACTTGCCACTTGCAATTACCTGATGTTGATTCAAGTGTTGTCGGAACTTTTAATTGCGGAGAGATGCGAGAGATGTCGAACCACAACAAAATGATAAATTATCCGCAAAGCGCTCAAAATAAACATCAAGTCGACGACTGCAAATGTTGCATGTACTCAAATGTAATTCACTTGCTCACATGCACTAATTCTTATTCCACATGCAGCTGAACGAATCAAATGGCAGCCTTCAATGCAAAAGAAAATTGCTGCGACTGTCGACTGGGTGGTGTGCGGTATTTAGAAGGGGGGTAAAAGACGGGCTACCAGATAGATAGATAGATAGGAGTGCTGTGGCTTGGCGCCTATTTGGCGGTTGCCTAAAATTAGGTAAGGCCATTATGAAATTATGAAAATTAGAATTGAAATGAGCGAACATGACGTGACGTCAAATGGAGAAGCTGGCAGAAACATTTCGTGAAATTACATTAAAACTGATGTGTACGTGCTTTCATGTGTGTGGCCTCAACAGCTGCAACCGAAGCACAGTGAAAGTTCATGTAGTTATTTATCTAATAGATAACCCATCAAATGGCAAACAATAAAATTGTGGAATTTAATCAAATTTATTACCTACGAGCTGAAGATAAAGATTTAATAGCCTGGCAGGCAAACTGACTAAAGTGAAACTTTAAACTAGCTGTAATCGGTAACGAGATCTGGCATTATTGCAAATGGACTTCAATAAATCTCTAAATTGACATTGAGGGGCAATCCTCATTGACATTGAGGGGCAATCCAAATTCAAATCTTGCCTCTTTTATAGTGGCTAACTTAAGCAAAAATATATTTTATTTTATTAAATAAATATTTTCTTTTTCTCTTTTTTTGAGATGCGTTTTCTTGGCACTTAGTTTGAATATGGATTTTGAAAATATGGTTTTTTCACAATTTAAATGCATTAACAATCAGGACGGTGCTTTTGAGACTCGGCTTAGGTTTCACCAACTTATGATAATCTACCATTGAAACCGCTCCCAAATGTCATTTAAAATCATTAATCAAATACCTAATTGAATAATTCAGAAATTGCTTGTCAGTGCATTCTATTAATATCCTCTGCAACAGTCTCAAAATACTTCTGTCCATTTTAGGCACACAAACTTTCTGATTATTGAATTTGCATTTAGCAGTTATGGTTAAGTCAAAGGACAAACTTTCTGCCAGCTTGCAATTTATGCAACATATTAAAAGCATAATTTTGAACTTATGTAAAGTACGAGTCAAATTAACTAAAGTGAATAAGCGGCTGCACTTAAACCGATTGATTGTCTACACATCCAATTAGATGGCTGAAAACGTATCAATTAATCAAAACTGTTGCTGAAAATGTATTGCTAAGCATCTTCGGACAATGCCCAGAAATGTTTCCAATATGCTGAATGGAATTAACTGAATGCAGAGTGAGTTAAGGCTGGATGAAAAGTCAGGAGAAAATATGCTTGGTCGTTGACTGTTGTCGACTTCACTGGATATGCAAATGTTGTAGATACTGTTTTGAATAACATTATTCATTAGATGCGAGGCATGTGTGTATGTGTGTGTGTTGTGTGTGTGTAAATGTGCTGCTAGGCATAATAAATTGCTTTAAAAGCGTCCAAAGATGGCGGCATCCAACACAACAGACACAGTTAGAAAGGGAGGCGGGCAAAAGTTGCTAACAATTTAGTTGGCAGTCGGCATCCTTGTGTTATATGTGCGCCACATTGTACTTTCTTCAAGCACACACGCACACACGCACATACACACAACCATACCCACTCATACACACCCACTCAAGAGACTCAGGTGTACGAAGATAGGAACGAGCCGCGTCTTTCGCGAATCCCAGCCAAAAATAAACGCCAAGAGACGTGTGGGCCAAAAGCAACACAAAGAGAAGGCCAACGCATGAAGTTTTTTTTCCTACACTCGGAAAAACGATTAGATAAATATTCTCTTCTATTTGTGGCTTAATTGTGAAATCAATCCTTATAAGTTGTAACAACAATTGTTGAATTAAGTACTTAAAATAAAGTCAAATTTCGCAGTTATTATTAAAATAATTATAATTTGGCATTAGTTCGGATTGAATTAAGAATTACAGAATATATATAGATATAGGATATAATAGCTAAATACCTGTTCGTAATTGATTTTAGGGTGAAATCAAACGTGCTCAACTTGCAGCGCAAAAATAAATTACCTGAAACAGTTTTGGGATTGTTAAAATCCCATTTTCGTTTCCAATTTGAGACGGATTTTGACAAGCTTTGTCAGTGATTAAGGTCCAAAATATTTTCAAAGTGTACAAAGACACCAACATAAGGGATGGGTTTCAGAGGGTGTTTAGAAGGTATCTGGACAGATGTGAATTCAAGGCTTTCACTCGCAGATAGGCGCTAAACTTTTAATATCGTGGCAACTGGACGATGACGACATAAAAACGTGAACGGTGGACGTGAATATGGAATAGTTGGCTGGCTGGGTGGACGTGGAATTTGGACATGGTCTTTGGGCCAGTGCTCGGCAAAATGCGACGAAGTCTTGGCTCGCCTCGTTGGCTGCCTGGCACATAATAATTTACATAATATACGTGTGCGCAATCAGCAAAAAACGACAACAACAACAACAACCACAACGGCAACAATATCAACAACAGCAACAACATCAACAACAGCAACAGCAGCAACAACAACAGCAGCAGCAGGAGGGAACGATAACAACGAGGCAGCGTCTCGCACACACAGGAATATATTTTCACTCTCACAGGGCGCGACGTGGGGATTTTTGTGCTTTCGGTTTTTATTCATTCCTTTTTTTCTTCTTTTTTTTTTTTTTGACTCTCGATATAAATGCGAATACTGCTGCACGCTTTACATAACACCGCACACACACATACACACACACACACACACATAGAAACACAGAAATATTTCTAATTCATTTTCGTATTGGTTTTATTGTACGCGTTGCGGTAGAGCAAAAACGGTACACCCCCAAAAAACAGCCACACTAACTTTGTGTGCCTGTCTGACTGCCTGCCTGCCTGCCTGTCTGTTATTTTCTATTTGTCTTTTTTCAAGGAATATTTTCTTGTTTTTTTTTTCTGTATTTTTTTTCTGAGTTGCCAACCAAAAACACGCGCGTTGCCAACCGTCCGCTGTTCGGTTTCTGGGCAGCCGCTGCTGGCGAAATTCGTGAGGAGACTGCAGGAAAAATCGTTTCGTTTCAGTGCTCGGCAGCAAAGGATACTCGCCAAAAGCAGGAGCACAAAACTGAGCGAAAGCTCGTTTGAGTGAAAGCTTTCGAAAGCTGCGCGGGTTGTTAAAACAGTTGCTGTTAAACAACAAACATTGCGCATACGATGCGTGGGCAAATTTTAACTCGAACTTTCCACTCAAATTAAGCTTTAATTTCAGCTGCTTGTTTGTTTGTGTGTGTGTTATGCATTAAGGAAAAGAGCTTTTATTTCTAATTTAACCTAAGCAGCTAGCAAAAACACCGGCAGCATAACAACTGAGCAACATATATATTTACCTCCATAAACAATGATGTTAATGTTGTTGTTGTTGTTTGAAGTTGTCGCTGAAGTTGCTGTTGTTGTTGCCACCTTGGGGCAAAGCTCAGCACTGCAGTCCAATTGATGTTCTCCGACCAATGTTTAGCTAATGAAAATCGCTTGGAGTTTGTACACAGGAAAAACAAATGGCAGGCTTAAAGTCAAGTTTTATGCTAATGCCACTTTCTGACTAGATTAAATGGCATTTCTATTAGATTCTACTTGAGACCATAAAATAAAATGGCTATAATATGCTTTCAATTTGAAAGTTGTTTAGAGACAATACGAACTTAGTACTAAACATAAATATCGAGTAAAAGACACATAAAAGAGTTTAACTGACCAGTTTTAAGTATGCATTTCCATACATATACTTAATTGCAGTGTAGCTCTGCAAGCGCTTTAGGGCATTTTCGACTTAACGCTTTAGGTATCTTTGGGAAATGCGTGTGAGACGTGATCAATGCCATAAAATATGAGTTAATATCTATAATCTAACATCACGCTCTTTTTGTTGTTGTTGTTGTTGTCTCTAATTATCATTTGTAGCGCATGCGAGAACAATTATCTAAACTTAGCAGGGCAATAAGTCAAGTCAACTCACCTTTTCGGGCCAATATATATATATATATATATATGGGTATCAATGAATGGTCAATAAATTTAAGCGCTGCGTCGCTGCTGCTGTTGCTGCTGCTGCTCAGTCATCATTAGCATAGCTGCAAAAGAGAAGGGAGAAGGGAGAGCGGTTAGAGTGAGTGAGCGTAATTGGTATGCAGCTGAGGTAAAAAACGTTGAAAGAACTCAACTGAGAAATCGTGCAAGAGACGCGTATGTCAATTAAAAGCCTATAACAACAAACAACAAACAACAAACAAACAAACAACTACAACATCGAGCAACAAACACCACGAATATGGGCAAAAGGCAAAGGCTGAAACCCAGCTTGCCTTCCACTTACACACAACAGACACAAATCGTTGCACGCAAAATGCAAAACAATGCCACAGCGACAAGCGCCCCCCTGGTGGCAGGGCGTACGGCGTACGGCGAGCTTCGAATGAAGCAATTTTGGTCACACAAGTCACGTGCAACCAAATGGTAGAAACGACAAAACACGCGTTTCAATACTGCCGCACATGAAGTCCAAGTCGAAGCGTTTTCGGTTAGCATTTGTATTTTGAATTGGGTGCGGAATTGCTTTGCATTGCATTCCATATGCATCACGGCAAACACACACACACACACAGTGGAAACTGAGGGAAACGTTTCCATAGATGTGCATTTACTCACACCTCGGTGAATTGTCTGTGGTCGGTCGGTCGGTTAACTTTCAGAATAGATACAGCTTTGTTTAACTACCGCAAATTGGGAATGATAAAGTTAACATGCAAGTCAAGTGAAGTGGGATTTATGTGGCGAGTACGGAGAATTGGTGGAAATGTGTAACAAACTTTTCCCATTTTTCCAGAAAAAAACAAGGTAACCCAACAACTGAAGTGAACGTGAGCAAAGCGTGATACAGATGTGAAGTGTACAGCTCAAAAGATTAATACAAACTTCCTCAATTAGTTAGGGAAAACTTAAGTGAGTAAGTATACAAAATATTGAAGATAATCAGTTACATAAACTTAAGTGTGATTTATACAAGTAAGTGCACAGAAACGAGATCAAGCATATCAAGAATATATATCAGAAGTTGGTTGAAGTTGATGTGGGTCGATTCGGGGTGGGGGCTAACAAATCATGCAAAACGATTTGAGAATTGCAAAAATACCATAATCTGCTGTAACAATCAAGTAATTTGCAAATATGGGAAACAATTTTGCAATTGAAAATATTTGCAATGAGGTCTAATAGCTAATTAGCCTGCAGGCCTAAGCCTCATCAAAGTGCAATTACTTTTTACACATTGCTCTCTCATTGCGAGTGTGTGTGTGTGAGGGTGTGTGTGAGTGTGTGCAATTGAAAACAATTAGCAAAGTATGCAGGAGATTTAGAGCGGAATGTCAAAGCCCTAATTGCCCAAGCACACAGTCGCAGTAACGAGGCGCAAATTTAATGCCGGAGACATGCAAAAATTACATCCTCAATTGCAGTCACTGTTGGCCTGCAACCGGCAGTGGCATTAGCAGTGGCAGTCGCAGCGACAGAGTTCCATAAAGGCGACCAAATTCAATAAACAAGGCGCTCGTGCGATGCCCAGGATGCTTTCATACTTCAGTCTCTTCTCTGCTCTCTCTGTGTGTGTGTGTGTGTGCAACGAAGCATGCTGTCTCGAGGGTCTCAATGGACAGAGACATTGTTGTTGCAAGCCTTATGCGGGCAGCAGCAGCAGCAGTAGACAAACAACAACAACAACAACAGCAACTCAAAACCAAAGCAAAATCAATTGCAAGCAGCCCAGTTCGCCTGCCCACAAATGTAGGCAATATAAATTTGGCAAACAGCTTGCAAGCGCACACGCACGCATACACCCGCAAACACACTCGCATACACACAATCACACTCACATACATTGAGACATTACAACAACAACAAGCGCTGCAAGCTTGGACTATAAATTCAATTGAATGCCACAAAGAGTGGCCACATGCGTGGGTTAGGCACATCAATTGCTCTCCTACTGCCACCCCCTTCAACCCTGCCTGGCCACCACCGGTGGTGCACTCAAGTGAATCCGCTTGCCCCGCCCCGCCTCGCGTGGCACTATGTGCTAATCAAGGTACCTTTGCAAGGTACTGCAAAAAAAAATGTGTTAAAATAGCAAATATGAAATACAAATGGAAAGAAAATAAAATATAATAAAAAATATTTGATAAAGGGAAATTTTGCTATTTTCTGATTTCTTATTAATTTTGTGATTTGTGCTTTTCAAATTATTGTAAAAAGTATTTGATCAGATTGCTGATAGGCTTTGGTATTTTTGGTCAATATTTGAAGAGCTTTGCTTCAAATTGAATGAATTTGTTGCAAGTTTAATTATTAGTATGAAAGGTAAACATTCTCCACTGCAGCATATCAAAGTTACAAACAAATTCTAGAAGACGATGCACTGCCTGACTACTCTAACAAAGTAGATAGCTTAGCAACTTTAATCATTTTGTAGCAATCATCCAAGCAATCATCAAACCTAAATACTTAAAAATGATGTTGTAACTTATTTATATAGTCATAATAAAAAGAAAACGAATCAGAATCTTAATCTATGCATTTACCTAACCCATTCTAAGAGTACTAACTTCTGAGAATGTAAAATTTCTTATTAACGACTCAGCAAATGAGTAAGCGGATTGTTTAGATTAATAGACGGTGACTGTTATATTTTTGTTGCATACATGTAATTTACTTGAACTATAGAGTGGCTATGGCAGAAAAATGTTGAATTTGACCCACAGTGGTGCTTCATGCTCCATTGACGCGCCACATTCAGGTTGAACGCCAAAGCGTACATTTCGCCAATTACATGCCTGCTGCTTAGTCTGCTGGCTGGCCACGTGGCTGTCGTTTTAAGGTGGCAATTGATTGTCGTTGTGGCCCTAATGAAGATGGCCGCCTGTCCGGTGCGGCCAAAGTGTGGACAAGCCCTAAAACTTTACACACCAGGCACATCCTTAAAGCAGCGAGTTCATTCAACTTCGCACAGTTTGCAGCGTTGTCAATGCAGCCAGCCTAGTGCATAATTAAGTACAAGAGATAGGTGTGTTTGAGGGTGTGTGTACGTGTGTGTTTATGCGACGCTTTGCACTTGTGTTTAACTATGCGTAAAATATGGCTCAGTGCCTTATACTTTGCCAAACAAACACCCACCGCAGCATGGAAGCCAACCAGCACATTGCCTTGCCAACAACTGACACATTTAAAGCTGCAGCCTCAGCAACAGAGCAAACTCATTTAAAACTCTGGCCTAATGCAAAAGTCACGTTCTGGCATAGAGAAACGCCAGCAAACCGCAAACGGTATTCGCATTTGACATTTTGTTGCCGGTCTCAGCGGAATAAAACTACTGACATTAGGCCCGTTGGCAGTAAAACCGTAAATTGTTCGATTTGCGTTCACAAATTGCGCTTGACTTCCGTTCGCTGTTGATTTTCACCACCACAAGCAAGAAGCAATGCATTACACACTCAAAGAAAATATTGATTGAGTATTGCTTACTCAAATCAAGCTATGAATCCAAACACTTCACACACTCATAAAAAGTTAGAGAATTGTTTACTCAAATCAAGTCAGAAAACGAACTTCTGTTGAAAAATAACGACGCAACAAATCAGTATATATATAGTGATTTTTCTCTGAGTGCATTTGCATTGAAAGACACAATCAACACGATTGATTTGTCGCTTGTTGCGGTTGGGAATTGTGTCGTCTTTGGCGTCTTCTTCAGCGATGGGCATCAATCAAAGGCAACATTATTTTCACATTATGCACAATCACACGAAGACTGAGTTTGCTGTCTCGAAAAGTGGGTCAAAAGGTGATTTTTAGCCTCTAGACGCTTTTTTGCCATTTGTGCTCCTCTTTGGCAAATTGCCAATCACATCAAGGTTTTTTTCTTTTCATTTTTTTCTGGCTTTGCCTGCCTGGGTGCCATTTAACCTGAACCTGAAGGCACTTTTGTGAAAATGCCAATACCAAGTTTCCCATCAAATGCAATTGTCGTCGTGCTACCTGCAACAAACGTCGACTCTCATAATGTGGCAATAAATCATCGCATGCCACTAAACTTGAACTTGATCTTGAAAACGGCTCCATTTGCCTAGCCAGCCATACTATAAATGTGTTTATATGAAGCACGCCCATTCTCTGCATATGATTATATCATAATTTCCTACGCATTTCCACACCACTTAATACCAAACATTACATGTGTATCTGCTGCCACATGATTTTCATTTTCATTTTTTTTTTTTCATTTTTCATTTTGTCTGTGTTACAAGTGCTTTGTTTGCTACTCTAGTTAAATATAGTATATTTCCTGCATTGTTTGGTTTGTCATTAATAACAGAGGAAATGTCTCAATTGCTTAATTATATGTGTTGTTTGAGTTCGCAAATCTATATATATATATTTACACAGATAAATATAGAGCATGAACTAACCATAACAACTAACCATAACCTCAATGTCCATTTTTTGAAATAACCATCTATTTTAATAACAAATTTGTCGTTGAAACTTGAACCACATACAAATTACAATTGCTGATAATAATCATATACAGAAAACTGTGTCAAATTATTGGTTAAGTAAATATAATAAAGCTCTTTTTTAATGTTGTTAATGTTAATGTTTTTTAGCTTTCAGGCCTGGTCTTAGTTTGAATATGTTATGCGAACACAATTGAATAGTTCCATAACTGATGCTAATTATATTAATCAATAGATTCGACTATCTAACATAAGAAAGATACAGACACCAGCCGGATGAATCTAAATATAAATCGAAATATTTACATTTTTTTTATCACAAATCCAAAGTGTTAAAAACTATCAGTTATGGTTCAAGTTGTACAAATTGAATAACCAAAAAATGATGTTATATAAAAAGAAACAGATTGATAACAGATGAGTGTAAATATGTAGAATGAATAATAATTTATTATTTATAATAATTAAATAATAATAATTAAATTTATTTTTGTAAATTTAAAAGTGTATTTCAGTTTCATCATGTCTCAAATAATGTTTTCAAGAGTTTTTCTGTTTTTTTTTTTGTGTTTTCAGCGCTGCTAAACGTTCAACGCCTGGGCGCTGTTGCATGTCGCCCTGTTGTTGTTATCTGTGTGGCTGTTGTTGTTGTTGTTTCTGTTGTTGTTGTTGCTGTTGTTGTTAACGTTGCTGTTGTGTGTACATAGTAGTTTATACATGTATATATAAACCAAACAAGCGCACAATTAGAGCGCTCAAAGTCGCGTAACACTCTCAAAATGCCGGCAAACTTGGCAGCCAAATGAGCAGCAGTATATTTTGTTGTTGCTGTTGTTGTTGTTGTTGTTGCTGTTTGTTTCGAATTTTTTGCATTTGCAATTAGGTTTTTTTTTGTTTTGTTGTTTTTGCACTGCATGTGCTGTATTTAGGATTTTTGTGAATGTGTCGCCTGCTGTGCGCTATTAAATTGTTAGCTTTCCATTTCAATGACAATTTTATTAGTATTTTTTTTTTATGTGGCGACAGCGTGGCGCATACGTAATGTGCTAACTGTTGACGTCCCAGCCACGATCTAGCAAAATGTTTTTTCGTTTTTCCAATGTTTTTCTTCTTTTTTTTTTTGCAATGTAAGTTGCCTATACGGGTTTTCAGACGCCGACTCTTGCACAATCTATGGACTTGGGCACCTGCACAGTCGCTGGATTCGATCCGCTGATCGATTTTAACGATCGTCGCTCAGTTCGTGCAGCTAACTTAGCTCAAGTGTCGCAACTTAGTTGCTCTGGCAGCCAGTGGCTTAGTGCAGCAGGGGGGGGGTGGCAAAGTACCTGCTAACTTAAGGCTAAGCCACATCAAGCGTTATTTCCATGCACCACGCTTCATTAAGCAATTTAATGCTTGATCAGCACATTTTGTCTGGGCTTTGAATTACATTAATGTCGACAGCAGCAACTTGGTAAGAAAGAAAAATTCCCAACTTATTGCTGGTAATCAGCATTTTTCTGATTTGCAAGCCAGAAAACATTTCCCTTGTCCAACACAAATGCGAGAAAGTCACTAAAATCGCATTACACTCAAATAAATGAAGCTCACCAAATGCCACCGACAAATCAACGGGGCAAATCACAGAAACAACAGAAAAAAGTACCAAAAATTACGACACTTAAACTTTAAATTTGCACAGCTGCAATCTGAGCCAGCTGAGAAGCATTTGTGAAGAGTACACGACCAGAAGATGCCCTATAACTATGAATTTGAAGAGAAGGCAAAGTCTAAAGGAAATATCGAAGGGGAATATATTATAAACCTTTTGGTCGATGTCATAATTCTATATAAAATCGATCTGTGTAAAAACTTCGAATCTAAAATATGAGCAGCAAATAAGCTTCAAGTAAATATATCAATATCTGATATACCCTTTAAGTTCACTTCTATGCGAACAGGGCATGTAAAAAGTGCATTGCTAAATAGCTGAGAAAATAGCTACTTGAAAAGTAAAAGCAACATCTGAGGAGGACAAAAAACAAAAAAAAAAACAAGAGCTTAGCGGAATTAAGAGGGCATCTGAAGCTGCTGCCACTTGTCTGTGGCAGTCATTTGTCATGCGATGCCGACATTGCTGGAGACTCCGACACGAACTGCTTAGCATCAGTTTGCAACTGCGGCGCCTGCGAGAGTTGGCGGCAATTTGGCAGTAAATTGTCCAACGTAACAACAACAACAACAAGCAAAACACAAAAAGAACAGTTGTTGTGACTGCATGTTTAGCAATCTGAGGCAAATTCCTGTCATCATTTTGTTGCTTGCAACATGCACATTGACTTATCAACATGCGCCAAGAAGCAACGAAAAACTGTGCCAAAGCTGATAAGCGACACAACACTTTGAAATATTACAAAAAATGTAGGGCATTCAGTGGCAGGGGGGGGGCCATTGATAGATTTTTATGATGATGCGCAGCGAGCTCGTCGATGCCCAAATGAATTCAACAAACAACTTAATAATTTAAAGCGACGAGCGACATTTTCAGTCGTTCCCCTGCTGTCCTACAACATACAAAAACCGTTTCCGACATTTAGCCAAGCGATGCGCCCTGCCCCCCAAGAGGCATTATGTTTGCCCAGTGAAGCAACAAACACAAACCAACCCCAACGGGGGGTGGTGGATGTGAAGGGGGGGACAGCGGCAAACCAACCGCAACTGTTACAATTTGTTGAAAGCTGCAAGGGGCGCTTGAGAACTGCAGCAAATCGATCAAACTTCTGGGTCTGCAATTGCAGCAACGATTTGTCATGGCGGCCCCCCCTAAAAACTGCTATGCGTAAATGTATGGATAAAGTATTATTTGTAGAGGGCATAAAACGAATACACTGAGAAAAAATCATTTAATCATTTAGTTGCTAGCAGATCGTTTAAAAAAATGCCTAAAAGAAAATTTTTGGCTGAAGAGATTATTTTCAAAAATGCCTGGCAAAAGAATGTTTAAAAAATTCTTTCAAATATGTTTGAAATATGATTAGAAATTCCAAAAAAAAATGTCAACATTTGCTCTCTTTGAACAGATTAGCACCTCTTTGAAAAATGGTCGTGTTCGAATTAATAATTCCAATTTGAAAATGCTACGTGTTTGAAATTTTAAAAGAAAGGTGTCAAAAAGAAATGAGTCGAAACGTGTTGAAAACTTAGCACGTTTCTAGAATGTTGTTTTCTCAGTGTATGGGGGGGAAAGAAAGTGGAAGTTTGTGGGGAGTCATGTCAGTCAATATTTATAAGCTCAAATCCCATTTGGAATACGCAAAACGAGACGAGACGAAATTTTATTCGTTTACATATTGAAATCGCCCAATGTGAAATGTGGAAATGAAAATCTGTGCAAATGGAAAGTCGCAGCGCACACATATGCGACACACACACACATAGTGATGTGGCATTCCCATGTGTGCCCAAGGGTTTTATTTGATTTTTGTTTTTTTTTTATGCGGCCAAACTCGTTGTAAACTTGCTGTTGCAAGCAGCACCCAAATCTCAGTTACATCAGGCGCGCGCAAACGAGTTTTGTTTTCACTCGCTCAAAAGCCCAAAATCAATGTTTTCGACCTGGTCGGCTGTTGGGCAGGGGGGGTTGCGGAGGGAGGTGTCGTTGTTGACTCTTGCTGCATTTTCAACAACAACAAAAACCAAATAATTGTACATATTATGTTGACCCAATTTGTTGTCACAAATTGGCCGTTACAGCAAGAAAGCAACAACAGATTGCTGGCTGCACCATGCCACGCCCCAAATGTCAAAATGACAGCCACGCCCCGCCCAAAGTTGTGCGTAGTTTTTGTGGCGTGTTTCTCATTGATTTTGTCGCGGCTAAGTGAAGTCAACTCAAAGTTTTTGGCCCCAAAACTGCAGCCACACAGAATAAGTTAAGCTGCCTGGGCAAAACTTGCATACCTTCAAGTTTGAAAATACCCTCGCAATATGGAAAGTTGCCTATGGGGTATAATGTGAGTGCATATAGTATGTAAATGAAAGTGAGCGCGCTGCTAAAAATCGAAAACTGATTTTTATTTGATTGTAAAATAAGCTAATAATGAATTTTGGATTAACTGGGAAATACAACAGATCAGTGCATTTATCGGTTATATATATATTTACTATATAAAGCCTAGATGTTCTGCAAATTACACTAGCAATGATAAATCAAAGCTGAATAATTTTATAATTATTCGCAATCTATATTTAAAGAGAGGAGCTGCCCATTGAACAAACGCGAGTAACGCAATCTCACTTAGGCAAGTCAACATAGTTGGCCAATAACTTTCAAATGGCCCAAAGAAATGCCCAAGTTTTGAAAGTTGCCATACGCTGCCAAACCAATTGAATGTTGCCAATTACAAGCTGCTACCACTGCTTCTACTGCCATTGCTACTGCTACTATATATGTACGCGAATTGTGAGCGTATTGTATTAGCCAGCCGAGCAGATTCAATTAAACTTTGGCTTCACGCTTTCGACCAAGCATACGACGTGTTGGCCCGCGTTGGTCAACTGTGCCAGCTTTCAGCTGCCACAGCTTCCAGCTGCAACAGTGAAAGTGTGCTGGGGCCAGTGTCCACTGGTAGAGATACCATTCAATAATAAGTAATCGAGCCAGTTTGTGCAGTTGACGTTGCAGTTGCAGTTGCAGTTGCAGTGCCAGTGTCAAGTGCAATTGGCTGTTGGCGGCCAGTGAACTGTTAACAAGGCGATTGCCTTTCAATTTCCATTTGGGCAACAACGATTGATTTTCATCTCGCTTGACCTCCAAGTTCAACGCCACTTTGCCGGGCAACCTGAGACGATGGCAATGTGCTGCTTCCATGAATTATAAATGAGCACGCTCGCAATTAAACCGAGCATCCGCCTCAAATTGAAATCGAAACCTCCGGGGTAGTACAGCTGCAGCTGCAATTGCCTCAATTTTCCCCCTTTTCTACACTTCAATAAAAAAATAATCGGGAATTGTTTAAATAGATCAGAGAATAAATTGTTTTTCAAGAAGGTTTCTAGAAACCACATTGAAGTCTAATTTGGAAAAAGTTCAAATATTAGATAACTTAAAGCTGTGTTTAGTTGGAAAACGAAATTTATTTCTTATTCAAAATTTTAATTTTTTAATTTCTAAAAGAAATATTGAAATCATCTGTCAAATATACTCAAATATTCTAGCTCAACTTGAACCAAGAATTCAATCCCTGAAAATTTTGTATTTGATTGCACACTTTAAAAAATATTAAAGAACAAATCAGTAAACTTTTATCAAAGCTATACTAATAGTTAGCACATGTTTTTTCTTTGAGTGTACGCGTCTCATCGAGTCTGGCACTCGGTGCATTAATCTGGCACAAGCACGCGCTGCCTGAGAACAATAGACTACAGAATGCAGTCGCGACTAGTAGCTGGATGGGGAGCTGGATGGTGGTGCTGCATGTTGCCGCCGACTGTTGCCGCTTAGTTGCATTCGCAACAAATACAACAATAATAATAATATGAACAAGCAACAGCATGGAAAAGAAGAAGAGGAAGACACGCATTGAAACCAAGTCGGATCACGCTTGGCCAACGCTGCGTGATGAAGTGGCCGTGTCCCTTGCCTTGTTTTCTCGTTCTTTAGTTGCACACATTTGGCACATTTTTACTCTCGTTTCAACAAGTTGCAAGCTGCAAGCTGCAAGCTGCGTGTGCTGCATTCTGCATGCTACAAGCTGAGAGTAGCGAAATGGAACGTACTGCCCCTGAGGGCAGGAAATGCAGGTTAAAATGATAAAAATCGATAGAGACACAACACAAGCGAAGGAAGCTGCCACCGGGTGCCTTTAGATAAGATTAATTAAAGTGAGAGCAACTGCTTATAGCCCGGCTTTAACACAAAGAAAGATGAAGAGATAAATACGTCTACGTAAAAGCATTTAATAATCAAATCGATACTTGTTATAACCTGAATCCACTGAAAATGGTTTTCACAGTGTAAAATGATATTCTGCAAACATATACAACAGCCAGAAGTAAGCATCTACGACTCTATAAAGCATATATATTCTTGATCGGAGACCTTAAAAGCTAGAGAGATCAAATTTTTAATATAAGTTATCGTACACCTTAGGCGGATCCAGTTTATCTTATTTTAATAATAACTGTCAGCGCTTCAAGGCGATTTCAAATCGATATCGGATGGCAATAAAAGATACAAATGTATATATATGATATAGATAAATATTCTCAATAAAATATTAGAAACGCAGGCATAAGGAATTCAGATATTGTAAACCAAAAGCGTTTTTTCATATTGTACAAACTACTAGCAAAATATTTTCATATAGACTTCAGCGTATCTCCCAGCACAGCACTCTCGACTATTGCATTCTAAATGATTCTTAAAAAAATGGCTTATAAGAATTGAGACTTTTATGTGTGGCGAGTACCTTAAGTCCGTTAGACAGAAGAACAGTTGAACAAAAAATTCCTATAGAGTAGGTCATATCTATAAAGAGTAGTCTTACAGTCGGTTGCAAACACACCTTCCGAGCAACATGGTTGTCAGCATTAATAAGACTTAGTCTTAGACTTAGTCAATTTAACTGATAGCTAACTGTGCATATTTGAACCAAATCTGATATTAGCCTAATTCTGCACAGTCATCGATCGGCTGGCTATGTGGGGCAACATAATCAGCTTTTAGGCAACATCACGCACCTGACAGTGAATAGCTCAATTGCCGCCCAAATCTCATCCGACGCATCTCATCTCATCTACATCGCAACATTTGAAAGTGCCTAAGAAAAAACAAAGTAAAAAAACAAAGAGCAACTCAATGTTTACCACTCGGATACTCCACTCGAATGGGCGCCTGTTAAGAGCTGCGTATCAGTGTTGATTTCCGCTCAACTGTTATTTTTATGACTTCTTCGAGACGAGACACATTCCCACAGGGCTTACGAGACTGAGACCGTTGAGGCCTCAGTTTCAGCTTTAGCCTTCGTCTCAGCCGTTTGCTGCCGCGTCACATTGAAAAAACAAACACAGACACAAATGAAAGCAGCCACGCCGAGTCTTGAATAATTTATGGTCAAGCGATGTGGTTTAGCTCCACGATCTACAGCATTGTCCACTTTTCGTCTTATATATTAAAATGCTAATTGGAAAGACGAAACTGAGACGGCGCTTAGTGTGCCGAATGAGCATTTGTCAAAAGAAACTTAATTAGTCCAAGATGCAAGGGGGGCCATTCTCGATGAACTGCAGCACTTGTTCGCTCAAAGGCATTGCCAAATGCTCGAGACTCTTAATTGTTAACAGGTGGACGCCCGAAATGCTCGACTGCCCTTGAAAGGAAGGGCAACAAGGGTCAAAGAATGGTACACAGAAAAAAAAGGTGGTACTCAATGGGGCACCTTATACTATGTTTTCAGCCAAGTCCTTCTACGAACTTCAACATCCAAATAATTCTCAAAATAAATAAAGCTTAATTGATTAATACTTGAAAATCTTGAAAGAAAACTTAGACTTGAAGGAGGCCAAAATGAAACCACTTTGGCCAATAAAGTATTTCAGACTCTACTAAAAACTACAGGAAGAAGAGGAGGATTCAGTACACGTACACGGAAAAAATTAAATAAATATAGGATTTTATATTACACTTTACTAAAAATTTACAGTTCGATTTGTAGAATATTTTTACTGAAACTTCTTTATCGAAATAATTCTCTAAATATATAAAGTGCTCTTGCTTGATTCAAGCATGAAAATGAGTCAAAGCCGACTTTATCTTTAAAGATACTCAAATTATAAACAAACTTCTCAAATTAAGTATTTTGTTTTGCACGAAAACTCTAATTTCTTCATTACTTTTTTTTTGCTGTGTAACTACAAATGCAAATAATGATTGTCTGTAATTGTGTGAAATAAAAGTCAACAATTTGTGAGCACGCAAACAAATCTTGACAGCAATTCCAGCTCGCTGTCCGAGTGTGCAGCTAGAAAACCCCTTCAGTGAAATGAATTCATATCATAAAGCTGACGCTGCTGGGAAACCAGAAGAAGAAATTAGCATAGTTTGTTTTTTGTATTTTTATATATACATATATATATATATATATTTTTTTTTTTGCTTCGGACTGTGCTAATGCTACCAAATGTTGCTTCCTGTTGGGCGTATTTCGCTGGTGCTGATCTGCTCGCCTCTGCTCTGCTCTGCTCCCTGGCTATGTGTTGTTTAGTTCATTAACTTTGTACACTGAAAGTGAATTTCACTTTTTTTTTGTTTTGTTTTGTTTTGTTTTGTTTTGTTGCTCGAAGTTCAACGAGAGCGGGCAATAAAAATTCAGCCACCAACGCCAGGGAGTCGAGTGTAATGCATCTTTGGCATACTAAGAAACCAGTTGAATAATAACCAAGTCAGCCCTGTCTCTGATGGGGCTTCTCCCTCTCCACTTGTCCCTCCATCTGTCTCTGTCTTTGCGGTTGTTTTTTTTTTTTTTTTACTTTTCTGCAGGGAAATTGCAAATTGCCGACACATAACCTGCGGGGTCTAAATGCTCAAAGGGCCCCCTTGTCTCCTCTCCCATGCTGATCGTTGATGAGAGCAGTAATTTAAATTTTTAAATTACTTTCACTGGCTGTGTTAACTGGCCACGAGACAAATGAAATATGAAAAGCGAATTTTATGCAAACAGCGACACTTTGTCATAGGCATAAATAAATCGGAAAGTAGCAGCTGTTGCATACAAATACTTTATATAAGCTAATTGGCTAGATAATTATCTGTGGCTTTGTCTGAGCAGTTATCTTTTAAATCAAGGCTGAAAGCTCAGCGAAAATGATCGTTGGCTCAGCTTACGGCTCAAGCCAATGTTTCGGCTTTGGGGTCGGCTCGTAAATCCATTGCTTAAACCTGACTTTTGGCTCGAACCAACGACCAACGTCGAATTAGAGATAATGTTAAAAGTCATTCCCGCAATCTATTTCAAGAACTATACTTATACTATACTATTACTTGAGGCAGATAAAAACCAAATTCCTGGCTTAACAAAAGGGTTTTCATTTAAGTGCCATTTGGACACGGTTCTAAACTAATCATCAAAATACCGCCCAAAAAAACTTAGTAACGATTGCAATTGAAGCTGGGCAACAATTTCGTGAATTATGCGTTCATTTAGGGGGCCATGCCACGTAATTAAATGTAAAGACTGTGCCATTATGGCCTCAATGCTCCCAATGCGCCTCGGCCCACCATAAGCGCCAAAAAAAAAGAGGCATTAAAAAATCAACTATAAGTTAAGGTTCAACAAAAAGTTCGTAATGGAAAAAAAAAGCATGACAAAATAGTGAAGTCGAAACGCTTTTCGCAAGCAAACGTGCTGTCATTAAATTTAATAAGCGCTTTTTGGGCCAAGCTTGGATTTTTCAAGCCCGCCCGAAAGAAAAGCAGAAGACAACCAAAAAAACCCCAGACGAAGCGTTTTTCAAATGAAATGGTCTGGCAAAATATGAAAACAAAAACAGACAAACAAAGAAATCCAATGAAAAGAAATAAAAGAAATATATAAAAAAAACTTAACAAAAAAGAACTACAAATGGCATTTGTGCGCGTTTGCTCATTTTTAGTCTGGTTCTTTCCGGGGTTTTTCTCTATAGAGTTTTCTTCGTCGAGAAGTAAATGAACTTTAAGCACGATGTCTAACGGGGCAAGGTGGCTTACTACTATTACGAAATACTCGAGAATGCTGCAACCTCAATTACGTAAAGCAGAAAACAGAATCCGTTAAAGGACAAATTGAGTTATTAACTGACCCAAACTTCGAGCAATGAAATTATTTTAAAGCCTCACGCGTGAAAAACCAAATGAGTTTATAAACGCGGCCCAGTTGGAAATGAAAAAAAAAAAAACAAAAGATGAAAAAGAGAATAAAACTGAACTGGAGCACAGTTGACGGAAACGTGCATTACGGACCACACCGACGGCCATAACGACCGCGATGATGATGATGATGATGATGATGATGAGGACAAAGACGACTGAGCGACTTTGTCTGTGCACCAGTTCTGGAGATCTCTCAAAGCCTTTTTTCATTGCAACTGAATTTCAATGCTCGCTGCACATTGCCGCCACCCAAAAAGGTATGTTCGTAATCAAAATAATAATTACAATTCGTAGGAATATAATTATATTTAAGCTGACTAACAACGAGATACCCAGCAAAAAAAAAATATATTAAGTAATATTTTGAGTGTATGAACAGATACCAAAACTATAAAGATATGTTCTTGATTTTGATTAAAATGTTGTTTAATTGAAAGTGGCTTGGAAAACAGCTAGCTGATTTCCGCGTTTTGTAATCAACCAAATGTTCAGGCAAACTCAATTAAATGAACATAATTAAGGCTATTAGTTAACAAACCTTAGCTCAACTTAAAGTTCACTTTGCCAAGTTAATAAAGCGTATTCAAATTGTGTGCGAAAGTATTGCGTAATCATATGCATAAACTTACTTTCAAAGCGCACTTTACCTTGAATATTGTGTAATATTGGCTATTTGAATTGATACAGCTAGGGAAGGCAGGAAATATCATATTTCATAACAGCTGAAAACTTTCACAACTATTGAAATGCGTTTATTTGCAAACAGCCAAGATACCCCGCTCTCTACAGGTCATATCGAAACATTATATATATACAATATGTATAAACTAATATCGCATTTCAGCGCAGAATACACTTTTTCTCACTCAGTGCACATGAGTGCACATCAGCGGCACTGAAACTCCAGCTCCAGCTAGAACTCCACCTCCAGAGCTCCAACTTGGGCACTTGATGTCTGGCCCCCCAGTTTATTCTGTCCCTGGAGTTGGGGAGTAGTGCACTCCTCCCCACCTACCCAAACACCCGTCTTGCCCCCCCCAGCTCAATTATAAAAATGTGCAAAACGCATAAAACACATTAAAAAATACTGCACGCGGAGCAAGGTTTTGTGTTGCACATTTTCATTTTAACGTTCTATTTTTTATGTGCAACTTGCAGCAACATTTTTTTTTTTGTTTTTCTTAGTTTTTCACTGCACGCTCGCATTTCTTTTCACAATTTTGACTTTCAAGCGCTTTTACGTTATGGAAGTTGGTCAGCAGCAGCGGCAGCGGCAGCAGTCAAAAGAAAATACAATAATGAAAAACTTTTCAATGCGATTTTCACAAAGTTCAAATAAACGTGCAAATTTTGTTGGTCACTCGCCTAAGTCGGTCTAATGAGAAACACACACAGAGGCCCTCTACAAAATACGAGTGATTGTTACCAAAATAATGTAATGTCGGCCATTACCAGATATATTTTCGCACAGCCCCTCTAAACTACTGTTAACTAGTTAAATTAACCAACATTACAAGCAATTTAAAGCTGAAGACTTTAATGATGATCATTCGTCTTTGGGACGGGAAAAAAAAGTCAAATTGTGTCAAGTCACATTTATAAGAAGTTCCCAAAGATAATGAAAGAAAATAAAGTCAAATGCTATTAATACTTTTTTGCGTCATCTCCAAAGTGCCGGAAAATGTTGGAAAATCGTTGCATATAACATTTGTTGTTGCTTATCCAACTCAAATTCAAATTTTAGTTCTTTAATGTGCAAATTTGTTGTAGAAGTGTTTACCTAAAGAAAGCACAGGGCAATAAAAATGGTTTATTATGGTTGGTATTTTTTTATGAGCAGCAAATTAAACACAGCTGTTGCTATGGTAATATTATTTTTTCAAAAATTAAATTACATAAGTTTTGATCGGAACAGGTAGGTTCCTGCCACCAGCATTGTTAGAAGCCAGACAGTTTCGTAACTAACCACCACTGAGAGAACAAAGAGAGAGAGAAAGAGAGAGACTATAAGGGCGAGATTGAGAGGGAGCGGTTGGAAGAGAGAGCACAATCAATTCCCATTGATCGACAACGACAGCTGGCAGCTGGATAAGTCGGCAACATGAGCAAGCAATTTGTGGCACGCAGCAGCGTTGGGCACCCAACGGCGACGACCGAATGATGCACCTGCTCACCAAAAAAAAAAATAGAAATGAAAACCAAACAGTCCGAACAAATTTCAACAGCAGAGCAGAGTCAGACAGACAGACAGTCAGACAGACAGACAGATAGTTAATAGAGTTCAAGAGCGTGGGCATCAGAGCTTCAGCTAGACCAATATCGCGTGATACGCCGGAAATGCAATTGTCGCATGCGAGTGCACGCCCACCAAAATAAAAAAAACTACGGCAACGGATAAGCGAAGATCCCTGGGCCTAACTGTCAATGACATACACTGAGAGAATACATTTTTTTAAATTCAGGAACAGCTGTGTTAGAGTTTTTACTATTTGTAATAAGTATATAATCAGTAAAAATGTTTATTGATTTGATATTCGAAAGCTAATTTTTCATAAGTAAAAGCAAGAATACTTGAGTCAAGTTGAAAATAATTAGAACAAGTAGTTTTGTGAATTAAATAAGTGTAAAATAAGAATAAAAATTCTTAGCAAGCAGTTTTGTACCTCAAATAAATGTAAGACCTTATAGTTGATGGTTTTTGATGGATTCCACTCTTATTTTTAGAAGATATCAGGATTGTTTTTCAACCACTATATGATCGAAATATCATAATCCAAGTAAGATTTATTTTTAAGAAGATAAATACAACTTAGGTTATACTAAAAAAGTCGACAAATTTCAGTCCTTCCTGGAAATATAAATAACCTTCAAAAATTCAACAGCAGTCGGATATGATTTGAATATCTAATATGTTTTTTCTGACTGTGTATGGTGGCGTGTGTGGGCGCATTTACGTTGATAATGTGAAAATCAATTTAACTTATTTATCATCACTTTTTTTATTTTTTGTGTTGCACGACACTTTAACGAAATGGAAATTTGAGTTCTGTGTGCAGCGTGTTGCTTGCAGCGCATTGTTTATAATTTGTTGTTGGCTTGTGCCGAACATGTGGCACTTAAATGGGCATGCCACTGGTCGTCAGATCAGTGACAGCAACAACAACAACAACAACAACTGCAGCAGCAGCTGCCCGTCTTGTGTTGTGGCCAAACATGTTTAACGGGTGCCGTTGCAGAAGTATCTTTAAGATACATGTGCGCCTATTAGTTCTAAGATTTAGATAGTTCTCGCAGCTCTCAGTTCTGGCTGCTGTGGGGTCGACTCTCTCCTGGGCATGTGAACATGTTGTTGATCTTGGCAGGTAAATATTATTAAAACAGCACACACACCACACACAACACACACACACACATGCAAGTTACATGGAATTTTTGGTGAAAATTTGCAACATGAAAAACTTGAAAAACCGGCAACGGGCAAATATCATGAAAATGGGCCCGACTGGCAAAACTGGCTAACAACACATTAAACAATTCACACATTTGCGGCAGCATAATTTCAGTTAGCGATAGTCATGCATCTGTACAAGTGAAGGGGGTAGGGGGGGAAAGGGCAGCCAATTTCCAAATGGCAGCAGAAAATTTAAAATGCAATTGGCAAAACCGAAAAAAAAAGAAAAATTATGAAAAGCCGCAGATTGTGTGAAAAGCATGAGAATGAGATACAAATGTGGCATATGAGCACGTATATGTGTCTATGTATGTGTGCAGTTGGACTGAAAGTCTGTGCCAACAATTGCGCACAATTACAAAAGCCCAAAAGGCAACAACAACAACGTCAAAAACGCAGTTGCAACAATGTGGCAGCATTCATAATTCAAAAATACACACACACACACTCACACACTGCGTGTTGCTTAGGAATGGCAATCATGTGGTTTTTGGTCTAGACCAACAAATGCCTAACAACTAATATATGACTAATGGCCGGAGCAGTTAAGAGTCATTTCAAAAGACTTTTCAAGCTGAAATGCACTCAAGAAATGCGGCAACAACTCAAGCATTTAATGGCATATAAAACAAAGCTACAATTATGAATTTTACTTGAAGTAAAAACTGTTGGCTTTTATGTCAACTCATTTGCCACATTCGAAGTGTCTGCTGTTAACTGTGGTTAAGTTTAGAGTGTAAAATATTTCATATTTAATATTTGAAAAGAAATAATAAAATTAATGTCTGAATATGATCGAAAAATTATGGTTAAATAATTCATTAAATTTAAGTTATTTTTTATGCTCTTCAAATATATGCAATACTGAAAATGACAATTATTTTGAGTTTTTCTTAAGTTTTTAAAAACAGTATCAAAAAAACTGTTAAGGAATTATCATCTTTTAGTCAGTTATATTCTTATAAAAAAATTGTTCAAAATATTTTTGGATTTCTTAAAGATTTTACTTTATATTTAGCAAAATATTTTTATAAATATATTATAGATTTATATAGGCTATATTTAACTCTTAGTATCCCTTGCTAGAACTGTCTGCAATTGACTATATATAATAAGAGTTAGGAGATCTAGAACTGTTGACGCTGCTTGGCCGTAGCTTTCAGCATTGTAAAAAGGGTATCAAAATTTAAAATAATAAAAAAAAATCTTTTTAGCAAAATTTCAGTAAGTAACATAAGTTGAAAAGCCCGAAGCATGTCTGAAATGCAAGCATCGCTGTTGCTGAAGCGTCAACTGGCTGAACTGCAACGCAATCCAGTCGAGGGTTTCTCTGCCGGCTTGATCAACGATGAGGAGATCTTCAAATGGGAAGTGGTCATCATTGGGCCACCGGACACCCCGTACGAGGGCGGCTGCTTCAAAGCGCATCTGATCTTTCCCAAGGAGTACCCGTTGCGACCGCCATACATGAAATTTGTTACAGAAATCTGGCATCCCAATATTGAGAAGAATGGGAATGTGTGCATCTCGATACTCCATGAGCCCGGCGATGATAAATTTGGCTATGAGAAGGCCGAGGAGCGCTGGCTGCCGGTGCACACAGTGGAGACCATATTGCTCTCAGTGATCTCCATGCTGGCCGATCCCAATGATGAGTCGGCGGCCAATGTGGATGCGGCCAAGGAGTTTCGCGAAGATTATGCGGCATTCAAGCGGAATGTAGCTCGCTGTGTGCGCCGCAGCCAGGAGGAAGTCTAGCATAGATTTACACATTCTCACAGCTCTCTACACATCCCTCCTCTCCTCTCTCTCTCTCCCTCTCTCTCTCTTTCTGTCTCACTCTTTCTCTCTCTAAATTAATACATACAACGGCCAACATTGAAGCATGCGAATAAAGTGAGCGAGTGCTTGCAACAAAAAAATAAATAATAGGGTCTGGAGTTAATTTCGCAGCTGCTCGAGGCGAAAGTGTCAAAAGTGTGCCCATTAAAAGTGTGGGTAATAAACAATGGGTATAATGAAGCAAAGGGAGTCTAAGACAGACCTTATAAAATAAGTTTACTCTTGATTAGACCTGAGCAGTGTCGATCTCTATCTGTGTGATCTTTGAAGCTATAACGGTTAGAGAGCGGAAACCTGATGTGTATGTAGGTCTCAATAGTTTTCTTCGATAACTCTGCCAATTACAAATATCGATAATCTTCGACAATCCAACTTGTGTTCTTTGTAACCCTCGCAATCCTATTTATACAGCTTTGTTTTAATAATTCTGTTTATAAATAAGAAAAATGTGTTATTGCTGGGTATCTTTAATTTCAAAATGCATCTCGTTATTTATACATTATTTATATAGTAATTATTTAAAGATTGTTTGTTAGTGCTGGGTATCTATTAGTCCTCGACTAGAGTACTCTAACTTGTTCCTATTTTTGGGCTTAAATTGGCCACGAAGCTGACAGAAATGACGCTGATTTAATTAGATGCCGCCCTTCTCCTATCTCCCTTTCTCTCCCTCTCTCTCTCTATCTCTTTCACTCACATGATTAGTTGGTATTCTAGTATTTTATGTGGACGACTGACAGCTTTAATTAGACTTAATCGCTGCCAGACAACTAAAGACGGCGACTTTGGGCGGCATCTTCTTTGGCGCACTACGGTCAAGACTGGGTTAATCTTAAAGCTGTGTGCTTAATACTTAGCGGCTGCAGACTGCTGACACAGTTGCTCCAAGTTTTGTGCTAACATTTTTGCCTTGGCTGTAAGCAGCTTTATTGACTTGAACAGCAACAGGAACGACAACAACAACGAAATGCGGGCCTCACCTGGTCAGGCACATGGCAGACAAACGACTCTTTTTTTAAAAGCATTTTATTTGTTCGTTAGTGGCTGTTGTTGTTGTTGTTATTGTTGTTGTTGTTTAGCAACAAGTTTTGCATTTTATGTTTTGCATTGTTTTGTTCCGGCCATAATCCGGTCATGCCTGCCAAGCGTTGCTGGCCACATTGTTCAGCAGTGACTCAAATGCTGGTAATGAACATTTTTAGCCACAGTTTCTGCCTTCTTTTATTTGATTTTACTTTTTTTTTATACTTTTTGTCATGGGTGTGCCGTCCGCTCGAAACTCGATCGCGTATGTCTGGCATATTTGACTAAAATATTCCAAACAAAATTATGAATCAGCACAAAAACGAAATCGCAAATAGCCGTTTTCAAAACTGGGTAAATAAGGCCATGCACCTACTTGGCCAAAAAAAAAATCCAACAAAAATTCAAATAGTATACGAATATAAAACAAGAATGTACAGTTATCTAAGCAGCTGACGAACTTTGAATACACTTGTAAAATTATTGCTTGATAAAAGTATATTTTTCTGGGCTTAGCCTAAGGGTTGGACTTCAATTTGTATAATTTATAAGAGAAAAAAAAGTATTTCAAAATAAAGAAAAGCAGATTAAAGACAATAATCTTTTCACTCTTTTACTTTTACTCATTTGCATACGTCAACTCTTCTCATAATACCTATAAAATAATATACATATGTATATTCAATTTAAGGCGTCACACATTTCTTGACATATTTATAAGGCCCCCAGCAAGGGTATACAAACAAGAATACAGCAAAAAAAAAAAACTAAATAAATCTTGGCCACAAAATATTGTAGTATAAAACGAAAACGAAAAGCAGAAGAAAACAGCAAAAGCAACAACAACAACAACAAACTACAAGAAACCTGCTTGAGAAGATGCGACGCAAAGAAGCTGAAGCTGAAGCTGACGCTGAAGCTGAAACTGAAGCCTGAGTCTCAGTCTGAGGCAGAAGTCGTCGTCGATGCCTCCAATGATGTGGCGACTGCTGAGATTCTTCATCACAGCTCAAAACTCACTCAGCCAGTAGAAATTGAATTTATGTTGTTGTTGCTGTTGCTGTTGCTCCTATTGTTGTTGTTGTTGGCCAAGGTAAAAACCGGCTCCAAGACAAGAGTCTTGTTGTGTCTGTGGCTATGAAAAACGCACAAGCGTAAGCCGAGGACTGCGATCTGAGACTGGGCGATCTGAGTGTTTGGAATTGGGAGTTGGAGTTGAAGTTGTAGTTTAAAAATAGCATTTCGATATATGCGGTGAAATCTTTGCCTCGGAAGGGTCAGCGGCGATTTTGATTTTTTTTTTTTTTTTGGAAAACAGGTAGCAGACGTGTGCAGCAGCAAGGGTCAGCTAGATCATTAGCCGTTGGAGGGTTGGAAAAACCCATGTGTTATAATTCTAGGAAAAAGGCGCCGCCGCCTGTTTTTCGTACTTACCTTACTTAGCCAAGAGAAATATGCCCAGTTAAAACAAGTACAATTCCAATAGACAGATCGCTGCTGTGTTAAGTAAATTCCAATATGCGCTGGTGTTTTTTTTATTTTATTATTTTTCTTTCTTTTTTGGTTGTTGTTGTATCTTACAGATACATTGGCTCCAGATACTGGTTTTCGATTTCGTGTGGACAGAGAGAGAGAAAGATAGAGATAGAGAGGGAGAGAGATGGCTGGTCCGTTGTGGAGCAAAGGCGACAGTGAAAATGTCGCCGCTTTTGGTTCGTTGCTCCTGTCCAAAGATGAGTAATCCCAAAAAGTAGAAACACGTATCCAATAATCGCTTCTATTTGGGAAGCTGCACTTTCTTCTCTTATTCTTGTTGTTGTTGTTGTTGTTTATGTGTTTTGTAGTTGTTAACAAACATTTACACGCTCGTTGGACTTTTGAGCAGAACGCACGAAAAAAAGTTGAACGGACAAGCTCGACAACAACAATAGTGATAATAATAATAAACGATTATATTTGTTTCGAAAAAAAACTACCTGACGCGTTACCGACGCGTCATGAAAACCAAACGCAAACGGTCGCTTCACTTGTTGTTGTTGTTGTAGTTGCTATTGTGCGCGTCTGTTTGTTTGTTTGCATATATTTTTAAAAACGCCGCGCTAAGTTTCTCGATTCTTGACGCGCCCGTTTCACGTTCGTTTTCTGTCGTTAGTCGTGCGTCTCGCACGTCCACCTGCGTTGCCGTCTCAAAGTAAACTAAACCCAACTACGTTGAAAACAAGTTTCTGAAACGTTGCTGCCGCTGTCGCTGTAGCTGCCGCTGCCGCTGCCGCTCGGTCGCTGTCGCCGCTGGCGTCGCTGTCGACAAACAGTCAAGCAACATAACAAGTCGAAACGAGATAAATGCACGCAAACACATGCACTCGGCGCTAGCAAGCAGGCACACACACAGGAGCGGACCTGCAATGTTGTTGGGCCCACATGTGTGCGTGTGTTTTTTTTATGATCTATTTCAAGTGAATATGCTTGCACTGAGATTGTTATTGAATGCAATGTGCTGTTTTATTACACTGCATATACACATGTATGTAGGTAGCTGTTGGCTTTATTATATGTCATAAAGTTATTGCCTTATTTTACGCCAAGTGTCTCAAAGTTAAAATTCGAATTAAAAAGGCTTTTTATGAAAATGAAGAGTTTTCTTTATTAAAATGCTTCTTATTTTGTCATTAGATCCACACTTTATAAAAAAAAATATGTCTTCTATTTTCAATTGATTTGAAATGTAATAGGTACATGTAAATATATTTTTATTTGTTACTTTTTGTGGAAATTGATGTTTGATAGAGAGAATTATGATATAATTGAATTATTATTTTTTATTCTTTAGATTTCGTTTGGAATTTGCACACTTTTAAGTGTATTTTGGTATTTTACAATTTTTCTCATCAAACCCTCAACTAGTTCGCATCGCACCTGAACAGAGATGCATCCAAATTGTTGCTGGCATCTCTGCTGCCATTGTTGCTATTGCCGCTTGCCGTTTGTTGTTGCCGGCTTTTTGGCTGGCGATGCTTTTGCTTTTGTTTTTGCTTTTGTTTTTGCTTTTGCTTCTGCTTTTGGCGTGGCTGTTGCTGTTCTTGGTCATTGGCACTGCTGCAAACACCCACACCCCCAGCAGCAGCAGCAGCAGCTTAGAAAGAGGGTAGTTTCTATTTACACATACATACATACACACATGGAGATACACACACACAGAGATACATACATACATATACAGATATTTTCCCACCACTTCAACGTCCGTTTCGTATTTACATTTTACAATATGTACAAATGTCAGATGCTAAATATTTGATGATGCTGCCAGCGTAGAGATAACATAGATGCAGACATCTGCACAGCTAGTCAGATATCAGATAGAACGACGTGCCTCCAGTTAGTATATATATGTATACTATATCTATTATATATCAGTTGCCCATTGGCAAAATGGCTGCTCATCTGTTACCGGTCATATTTTATAGAACATTTTGCCCATTTGGTCATAACTGTCAAGTCAGAATGTTGTAGCTTTTATCAGTTGTTGTTGTTGTTGTTGTTGTTTGCTCTCTGCCTCATTTGTTCTTGTGGCTGTTGGTACATTCGTATTTGCACTGACTGTTGATAATGAATGCACAGCTGCCTTTATCTTTATATTTATCTTCATATGCATCTTATCTAAAATGCAGACATCCTCGCGCTGTCATTGCTGTGGCAATGTCAACGCCTTTAACATTACCGCTCGGCGCATATGCATGAGTTATTACTGTATGTTGTTGTTGTTGTTGTTTTTGTAGTTGTTGTTGTTGTTGTTGCTGCAGTTGTGTCTCTGCATTTTCCATTTGCATTTTCTGAACCATTGTCAATTGTCAGTTGAGGACGCACTGCAGCAACTGCCGCCGCCTGCCTGTGCCAACACAATTTGCATAGCCCGTCCGTCCCTCTGTCTGTCTCTCTATATGCCCGTCGAGTAGAAGAAGAAGAGTGTGTTTTATTTTTTGTCTGCATGAAGACAAGCTCACTTTGATGCCTCTTTGAACCTTCTCCAATTACCTCACCAACTCCAACAAACGCCTCCCAAAAAAAGGAAGAGCAACAAGAACTTTAAGTAAAAGTGATTCTAGCCAAGATTAGCTTATTCAACTTTAAAAAAAATGAAATATTTATAAATTTTGAGCAAGATATATATAGAAAAATAAACCAATTAGTAAGTCAATATGTTTTATCAGTCTGTCGAAGTCTATCTGTCTTATAATGTGCCTTGACGCCAATTTAAATGGATAAGGGGTATAAAACATAAGATGAAGCTCAAAACTTGGCAATGTTGATGCATGTCTGGCTTTTGTTTATCTTGTTGTTATGTGAAATTTGCATAAAACTTAGTTTGTACTTGCAACAGAAGGCTGCCGTGGCAGCATACAGCTGTTGGTGCCCTTCTTTGTGGCAGACGAACTCTCAACCTGAGCGGCAAACAGCAGCTTTAAGCGCCAAACTGCACTTTGACCGCCTGCTCGCTCAAGAGGAAGCGAGCGAGGGGTGCGGGCAAAGTTTTGTAAAAGTCATTAAAAAAAAGTGGCGAGGTCCTGGCAATCAGCAGCCTAATGCATATTCATGGGTATCCTGCGCTCATCACCTCATTTTCCATGCAAAAGTTTGGCACTGCAAATGGAAAATGTTAAAATGGAATGGGAAGTGGCAAATGGGAAATGGGAAATGCGAAATGGATCTCTTGCAGTAGTTTACTTTAATTAAATGTTAATAGTGGAACTGGCTTCGCAGCAGTTGAAAATTACTCGCTAGCCCGGAAATGCGAGAATTGTGTGAAGTCTCGAAACCCAGAGCCACTTGACTATCGATTTATAAAAATAGAAACGAGGTGTTTGCATTCACACCTCTCAAGGAGCCATGTCAAGAAAAACACTTTGCATCTGAGGAGGAAGGGTTCGAAGTGAACTCTAGCCTAGAACGAGTCTTGAATGTTTAATAATGTTTACTGTATCCGAAGTATGGGAAGAACGAATATAATTATCAGGGGACCAATACAGACTTGTGTTTAAAAACATATGCATATATAATAAATTGAATCTATATTGGAAGGGGATTTTTCAATCATGCCCAACAAAGTCGTAGAAAAAAGAATAACAAATTTTTTTGTGATTATCTATAATTGTAGAAATGGCACAAAAAAAGATTACATTTAAATTAATATAAAATAAGCAAATAGTCAGTACAGCACTGAAGAAAATATCGTAAAAAAATTACGAAATTTACATAAAATCAACATAAACAAATTGTCAATCTGTCTGTCAGCCAACTGGCAATCATTTTACATTTTGTAAACACAAACAAATAATTTTTATTTATAATTTTACACAAAATCAAAAGCTGTAAACTTTTTCGCAAAAAAAGGGAAAAATAAAATAATTGTGCGGAATGAGTAAAAAGTCGCAGAAGCCCAAATACATCCTGATGGTTTGCGTGGGTAAGAATAAATAATATTAAAATAATTTACCATAAAAATTAAAAAAAAAAAAAACCTTTAGACAACATTTGTCTCTCACCCATTGCGGAGGCTGTGATGCGTGCGGTAGTTGCGCAGAAAGGTCTCCAGTACGAGTGGCATGTGGACAGTGCAGCAGTAGAGGCGTGGCATGTGGGCGCACCTCCGGATCCACGAGTCCTGAGTGTTCTCGGCCAGCACAAGATTGTGTATAGCGGTTGTGCGAGGCGTCTCGTAACGGATGATTTTCAAAAATTCGATTATATATTTGGCATGGATCACAGCAATATGGCCTCGTTGCGTCTGCTGAAGCCGCATTGTGCCAAGGCCAAATTGTTGCTGCTGGGTGACTTTTTGTTTGGTCTGAAGCCCAGTGAACGGATCATTGATGATCCGTATTACGTAAGTAAATTAAACAACTAAACACCTTACGTTTATTTATTTATTTGATTATATACACTTGCAGTTAATGGGTGAGGCGCCCATTGAGAAGATATTCAAGCAGTGCAGTTCTGCCTGTTCAAATTTTTTAAAACAAGCGCGCTCTGGTGAAATTATAAACTAGAATTCAACTTACTGGCACCAGTGCAGGGTTAACGAACAGCTGCTTGTGTCTCATGTTGCCAACTCGCTTGATGTGCCAGTGTTGGTAAAATACGACAGAAAGTTGCAACAAGCAAACACAAAATTAGAATTAAGCGTGCAAATTTAATTTTAAAACATGGCACAAAAGATATTAATGATCTGTTTAGGTAATAAATTATAAATAAGTCAAGACACTCAACTCGTTGATTAACTTAATTGATTTCCCCAAACATGCACACACATAGGCAACATTTGCCGGTCGCCCATCGCTGAAACTGTCATGGCTGATGTTTTGGTCAAGTTGAATCTGAAATCTGTTGTGGTGGACAGCGCCGCCATTGGCTCCTGGCATGTTGGCAATCGGGCAGACCCGCGTGCGTTGAGCACCCTGGAGAAACATGGCCTGAAGAATACCCACATTGTCCGCCAGATAACTAAACAGGATTTCAATGAGTTCGACTACATTTTTGGCATGGACGAGGAAAATATGAGCGAATTGCGGCGTCTGGCGCCAAAGGGCTCCAAAGCGGAGCTTCTTCTGCTCGGTGATTTCGGCCTGAGCAAAGAGAAACGCATCATTGAGGATCCCTATTATGTAAGTGTTATTAAACTGTTTTTTTTACAGTTGCATTAACACTTTTTATATTGCTTATAGGAACGAGGCGCTGAGGGCTTTGAGGTGGCTTATCAACAATGTGTTGTTGCCTGTAAAGCGTTTGCAGAGCAGCGATTGCAAAAATAATTATAGTAGGTAAATTAATTTTGTTGTATCTAACATATTATTGAACAGTTAATAAACCAGTTGTGAAATGTGTATGCGATTATCATGTGTCATGTATATATTCTTACAGTGGTCGCTCGCAAATCAAGCCAATAAAATGTGATTACGTATATAGTAGAACTATTGAACTTGATTACAAAATTTAAAGTGTTCGCACTGAACCAAGGCGTTTACCTTTGCGAGCGAGCACTGTAGTGTTGCTTAATCTCGTTTGGTGATTTTCTGTTATCAAATTCAGTCGGCAACATTTCGTTGTGCATTGTTGAAGTCATTTTTGGCGATGTGCATTGTTGAAGTGTTTTTTGGCGTTGTGCATTGTTGAAGTCTTTGTTGACAGAATGAAAGTTTTATTTGTCTGCTTGGGTAAGTGGCACTGAATAATATAATGGGTAAAGAAACAATTACTAATTGCAATAATTATTTTTACAATAGGCAACACCTGTCGCTCCCCCATGGCGGAGGCGGTCTTGAGACAGCTCATACTTGAGAAGCAGCTTACCGAATGGGAGACGGATAGCGCCGGATTGCGAGATTGGAATGTGGGCTACTTGCCACAAGGACGCGCCCACGACCTGTTGAAGCAGCATGGCCTAAAGTCTGCGCATATCAGTCGAGAGGTATAAATGTATATACATAATTTGAATTATGTGCATCCTCATCTTATACTATGTTCAATCTTTCAGATAACCATTCAGGATTTCTATGACTTTGACTACATCTTCGGCATGGACGATCGCAATATTCAGGAGCTGCAGCAAATGGCTTTCCAATTGCAGCCACCAGCAAAATGTCATATCCAACTGCTGGGCAGCTATTTGAATCGCAAGGAAGATGAGATTATTCCAGATCCATATTTTGTAATTTCTTTGCGATTTGATTATATTTTCTGTTAAATTTAATTTCTTCTTTTTTTTCATATGCGCAGAGTCGAGGCATGGGCAGTTTTCATGCGGCATACGCACAGATTCTGGAGAGCTGCGAGCGTTTTGTGCAGCAGCACAGCAATTAAATTTATAAAGTTGTTTTAAGCTTATTATATATAATTAATATATGCTCATGTTTAAAAATCACTGGGTTTCTTATTTTATATTGCGAGATAGCAATTTCAATCAATTCAAATGTAAAAATCTTAGCTTCAAGCAGTCTAATCGACCTCAAAAGCTATTCCAATATCTAGAAATTTGTTTTTTTTAATATCTAATTTTTAATTTGTTGTATATAATATAATAATATAATATAATATAATCTATAAAGCATACTTTCGATTGACATTAAACACTATTTTTAAAATACTTTGCCTTGCAGCACTTTGTCCATAAATCGTGTCCAACTGTACTCTAGGATCTGAAAGGCCTTCTTCTGCTCCTTCTCCGTTAGCGCCGAGTAGCGCAACGAATTGAAAACTAGAGTTTTGAGCACACGAAGGCCGGCATTGTTGGGAGCTATGCTCATTATGGTATAATAGAAATCATAGGACAATGCCTTGGCATTCCAGAAGCCCGGATCATCATTGCAGATGACGACGGGAACATCCAGTGCCAAATACTGTGCAGCCGGATGATTACGCATATCCCAAACCAGATGCAGCACCTGATTTGAGATTGGATTCAATTCGACAGCTATATCCCGAGTTTTCACAGCATTCATCAGAATGGGATGCTTGGCCAAGGCGAAGGCATGCCCGATCCTTGTAGCATTTAGCAGCAGCGCATCTAACAAATTGATGTCCGTTGAAGCGCTATACCAATCTTTAAGTGAATATGGGCTAAGATATCTTATTCATCTTGTTGTTACCAATTTACTTACTTGTTTCCCCTGCATGCAGAAATAAACGCGAGCTGGGCGGCAGATCCTTTAATGCCGCTAGGTGTTGGTAGAGCGGCTTACCATTATCCTCTTGACCCACCATATCAAAGCCAATGACAAATTGTGGAAATTCTTGTCTGTGACAAGGATTAAGATTGCTTTAAGACATAAATCGGCAGACTAATAATTTGACAGCTCACTGTAATAATTTGAACTCCTTCACATTCTCCCTCATTTTCTCCACATCTGATCCCCTCCAAGCCGCATAGATGACCTTGATGCCCACAAAGTTTGGATGCAGTCTCACAAATTTCTCATTCAAGAATTGCAGCTCCCGCACCGATTGCTCCTTGGGAAAAGTGCGTCCGCTGGCATCATACAACTGTCAAAGCAAGAATTAGACCGTAAAGTCAAGCATCACTCTTATCAGGACGTGGGCTCAACTCACCTCCCTTATACCCATGCGCAGCTCTGCATACATCACATTATCATTGTAGAGCTCCTCCAGCAGCTGCCAATGGTAAGCGCGAAAAGCGGGCAGATAATAAATAGCTTCTGTTAGGGTGTCAAACATGCTCTGGAACTTGTTCCACACAGCTGTTATGGTTGGATGCTCCACTGCAGAGAGAGAAATTAAGTGAGTTAATGGTCCTACACTCAGAGAAATATGGATGAAGATTTGAAGCTATTAAAGCTTGTACTTAAGAAGTTTCAAACTTGAATTTGGATGAGTGCTTTTCCCGCTACTTACACTCCGGCACCGGCGTATACAAATTAATGAGTTTCTCGAAATTCTCATCATATATCGCCGGATCTATGGAGCTGCGTCTCTCATCCGCCACATAGACATACTGGGATGTGCATCCATGCTCCTTAATAGCTCGCCGAAAGGTCAATCTGCTGCGCCCCTCGGCATCCGTGCAGCGCAATAATCCTGGCATATAGGACATATTCTGCACCACCCACTTGGAGCTCACAGCCGCCGTGTTATGTAAATGGAGCACCGCCCCTTTGGGCATCTGTTGGAGGAACTTGAAGATTGCACTGCGATCGATTAAAGGTTTCGCTTTGAAGAAATGCATTGCGGCTGCATTTTGTTCGGCATTGCGAAATCCTTGCGCCAACTCGCCCAACTTGTACTGCATGAAGAGATCATCCACTTTGGACTCCTGATTGCTGAGCTCGGTGCGGCCACCAGTCATTAGCTGCTCCTCGGCATTGAGAACCGCCTGGCGTGCTTTCTCATAGCCTAGCAAAGAGAGAGACTTTTAGATATATTTTACAAATTTGTCATCAGATGAGTTATTGTGCAACCATTTTCTTGTTCACCAAGTTATCATAACTGAACACTTTGACAAATAGTTATTAGATAGATGGACTACGTTCTGCTAGAATGTATAATAAATGTTAGCTGATCTTTCTTAATTTAAGTCTTACTTAATGCGGTATTCAGTTCGGCGTACAATGGACTGACCAGCAGTAGCAGCAACAGACGCTTCATTGTGCCAAATGAAGTCAATAAAATAAATGTTGGCCTAAGTTTCGATTTATTTTTGGTGCCGTTAATGAGCCGCCTGCACAAATATTTACTTTCGCCTAATTGACACGTTGAGACTTGTCATATAATTCCTTTAGCTGGTTTCAGCCTGACACAATTTTTGGTAGTGCCGAGTATTTTGCTCCGAACGCCATCAGCGCTCATCGAGAACTGTGCAAAATGTTGCCTCACTGTGGCAAATTGTTAAATTTTTTAAAAATTACTTAAGCACAGGCATTATTCACAATTAATTTTGTTTCCCTTTTGTTTGATTATTATTTTCATTATTTTTGTTGGTTGCTAAATTTGTTCTACTCGCGCGCGTTTCGCTGAGTTTTTTGACTGGAGGAGGAATGGCTGTGCATATCAAGTGAATCAAAAACTGGCTATAGATAAAAAATAGACACGCGCCCAGTGCTTTTTTTAATTTGTATACCCTAGTTGTGGTTGCAGTGAGGTACATTACACGATCTTAACATGAATACCTCCTTTATATAATAGGTCAAATAACGGAAACTTGGTCACTTAAATGCTAAACAAAAATCGGTAACAGAACAATAAAGTTAACCGCGACTCCAACTTAAAGTTTTTGCTTAGTCATTTACTTTTTAATTTTTACCTTGGCCAATCTTATTGACTTTCTTGAGAGAATTATTGTGGCACAGCTTACAGCGTATCAAGAGGCAGATCAATATTTCGGAAGAACTTGGCAAATTGTCACTGACGTTTGCGGACGCGCTTAGCTGGTTTCTAATCGCATACGAAATGAGCTGTTTCCCAGTCAAAAGCGATGCTTGAGCTGAGCTCCGGGCTGGCTTTGGGGGCCTGGGCGTGGTACATATTTTACATATACTTAACGGTAATTGGAGACATCAATTGTCACCCGCTTGAAACAAAGTAATATTCGCTATTTAGAAGAAATAATTTGTTATTTTAAACAGTATTCGCAAAGTCATTTAAGATAACAATTTTGGAAAATTACAATTAACAGTGTTGCATAATGCGATTATTTGTTCTTGATTCACATTGAAAATGGAAAATATCTTGCAGCTTATCTTTCTAAGTTTCACCCCATTCGAGCGCTACCAAATCACTGACGAATGAAAATTATCTATAATTTTTTTATTTTTTCAGTTCAATGTTGTATTTATACTTTGTATATTATATTATTTTATATGTATTTTTTTTTTTTTATTATTTTTCCAACGCTGTTCTCTTGACAATGATAATCTAATTCGTCTCTTGCCCTCCCTCTTCCTCCCACACTTGTTTTTTTTTCTCACCATTTCGCACACATTTTGCTCTGTGCTGCCCCCTTTTCAAATGTGGCAAATTTGTACATATCCCACTCAATGCCAAGTATCAATTTTAAGTGTCCCCAAAACAATTTAGGTTAGTAAGCAATATGCAGCAAAAAAAATTGTTCACTATAAATATACAAAACAATGCTGATAACAGATTTACATGGATATAG
The DNA here is from genome assembly GCA_035044025.1 of Drosophila paracracens. NCBI lineage: Eukaryota > Metazoa > Arthropoda > Insecta > Diptera > Drosophilidae > Drosophila > Drosophila paracracens. Next base: position 2,418,551 of record JAWNMN010000435.1, on the reverse strand, counting down.
CTTATGCTGCTTATATAGTTTATAACTTCGGCAGACACGATTCCTAAATGACCTACATATAGAAAAAAACTAAAGATGATAAGATGATGAGGAAAGAACTTTATCATTTCATTTGTAAAGAAAATTTTTTTATATGCAAGCTTCTAACATCAATTTTATGAAAGATAATGTAAATAAAATTTTGAATAAGTTAAAATTTTTTTATACTTTTCAATATATTTAGATTTATTCTATTTTGAAATCATGAATTCACAAGATAACAGCAAAAATGAGTCGACTTAAGGTAACTAAATTTCGAAATATGCAAATGTGAAATGGCAGGTTATACAAAAGTTTAATATTCGCGATATATATGCAGGGCTCAAGCCGTATATGTTATGTATAATTTTTCGCGCCCCCGTCGGTCAGTATGCACAATTTGCACAAATCTCTGACATTGAACTCTGGGCACAGCTGGTGCTGATCTCGCTCAGATCGGCGAGAGCAACCGGAATCATGGAGACTTTTTGGAGAATACCCAGCATAAGTGTTGATAGTCGCAATTTGCCAGCGGCTTTATCAGTGAGCAAGTGAACGGCAAACGGCGCGCATCATCTTATATATATACATATATAAATATATAACGAACATAACGGATTATTTTATTTTAGTATTTTTTTTTTAGCTGCGTAATGCTGCTGAAATTATTGTGTCTGTGGCTGTCCCTAGTGGGTCATCTACTAAGCGTAGATTTACGTAGGTTCAAAACCAAAAAAAAAACAGCTCTTTTAGACACGCCCTTGCAGACTGCAGTGCTGATATCAAAAATTTCGTAATATGTTTCTTGAACCGAGCATTACGCCAATCGTTAATCAGAGTTTAGTCCGGATATGTTGGTAAACAAAAAAGTTGTTCAAACAAGACCTAATTTTACGACTGATAATTCCCTCGGCAACTCTTACGACAAAATTAATACCTTCTGCAAGGATACACATATAAATCGGTTCAATATGATATTCCCATTAATTAGTGAAAATTCGTTTTTCAGCTTATGAGACGCTTCGTGAGCGTATTATGAAAGCTGAACAAATGGCCTCGTTGGGTGGCAGTTTGTGGCTTACGGCGGATGAGGAGAAAGCCAACAGTATTTTGATGAATGCGAAACGGGCGGAGATCGCGGAGGGTGTCAAACATCCGGAGAAATATCCGCCCGCATTGCACTTCTTTCAGGGCAAACAGTTTGTGCGACAGAGCGAAGTGTTCAGAATTATACAAAAGATGCCCAAGGGCGCCTTCCTGCATGGCCATAACACCGCAATGGTCAGCTCCAAGTGGATTATAACGAATCTTACCACGACCAATAATCTGTATACTTGTCGTGATATTAATGGATTACTCATATTCACCTATGATACGGCTGGTTCCAATTGCCACAGTGAGGAGCAGAATGTGTGCACGGAGCGTATTAACGCCGAGGATCGTCAACAATATGAGAGACAGCTGGAGAAGCACATCAATATGCATAGCAACCATCCAGAATGTAAGTAATTGTTCCACAATTTATCAGAATTACCATAAATAACTATAGTTATTCGAAGTAATTCTTCGGACTGTTCATATTGACATTTTTATAGCCACTTTCTTGAAAACTTGCAGCTCTTTTGCCGAACAGAAAAAAGATTTGGAATCGATTTGAAAATATTTTCACAACTGTGGATCGCTTGTACAAATATCAGCCCACCTACTGTGCCTACCACAAGCGTCTGCTGGAGGAACTGTGCGAGGATAACATCATCTATGCCGAGATAAGAGCCTCGCTTTCGCCAGTAAGTATGCAATGGAAAAGTCCCAAGAATCGAATCTATCTAAGATAACTTTCTCTGCACAGCTTTATGATGACAATAATCGCACGTATAGCCCGCTGGATGTGGCCAATCAGCTGGAGCGCATTGTGGAGGAGTTCAAGGCCAAGCATCAGGACTTCGTGGGCCTCAAGGTCATCTATGCAAAGCGCAATCGGGCATCGGAGGAGAAAATGGCCGAGAATATTCGCACTTTCAAACAGCTCCAGTAAGCAATAATTTAGCCTTCTTCTAATCGATTCACAAACGGAAATGAAGTTTAATTTATTTTCATATTTTTTATTATATTAGTTTAAGTTTTTCAACAGTTAAAATATCGACTGCAACTTTGAAACAAGCTTAAATCTTCTCATTTCTTATCATACCACCTCAGCTCTGCCAAACCAAACTTTATCATAGGCTTCGATATGATAGGCCAGGAGGATACCGGAGATATGTTAAGAAAGTATGTCAATGAACTGTCCGATCTACCCAACACTGCCAACTATTTCTTCCATGCGGGCGAGACAAGTAAGTTCCCATTTTTATATATCATATTAAAATACCTCTAATGACAGAACTCTTTCAGATTGGTATGGTCGCACGGATTGGAATATGATGGATGCCATATTGTTGAACACCAAGCGGATTGGACACGGGTTCGCTTTGCCCAAACATCCACAATTGTGGTCGACGATTAAGAAACGGAATATTGCCATCGAGGTGAATCCGTTGTCCAATCAGGTCTTGGGTTTCATCTGGGATTTGAGAAATCACCCCGCGAGTTTTCTTATTGCCGAGAACTTTCCGATTGTGATCTCAGCTGATGATCCTGGTGTTTGGGGTGCTAAGGGTCTAAGCTATGATTTCTATTATGCTTTTATGGCCATGGCCCCGGTGGAGGCCGATTTGCGTTTCTTGAAGCAGCTGGCATTGAACTCCATCAAGTATTCGGTGCTCACATCGCTGGAGAGGCGCAAAATCAATCGAGTGTTCCAGCGAAAGTGGCACGAGTTTATTGCAAACATCTTAAATCCCAAGTTCAAATAGAAAATAAGATTTAACTACAACTAGAGCTTAAGCTAATACAAAGAGAGTAATCCTAAAGTTAACAGCTAGTTTTCTATGTGTAATCCTAAACAGTATCTGGCGCAAACCAGCCATGCAGACACTTGGGCACAGGTCCATTCGTATGAAAATCACATCTACCCAGCTCCGTCATGCTCTTGGCACAGAGTACAATTAAGCCCACATAACGATCGTTGAGTCCTCCGACTACCATGGAGGCTAAAATGACGCCATCGTCTTCACTTTGTGGCTGAGGTGAAGGCACAAAGATTGGTTCACTGGGATAGATGTTATCCTCGCACCAGGTCTTGCACGTCTTAGTCACAACATCCACTTTGATAAGCTGTGAAGAGAAGAGTTTATGATTAGCAAGCGAGTAGATTCCTGGTGAGATTCTTATGCTCACCGTTCCCGGATTATGTGCATCGACATCGGAGCTGATGGCATAAAAGTAGCGATATTTTTTGCCCATATAACGCTCATAGTATATCCTTGGCGTCTCACATCCCCAATCGCAGAGCATTTCGGGTCGCAGGAATATTCCATTCGCGCTCTGATATGCTTCGGCCTTAGAGTGATCCAGAGTGATCAGATTAACAAGAGCATCTTCATCAAAGCGGGTTTGCTGTGGACTCTCCGGCTTGCCATTTGTGGCCATATAGGTGATGTCCGTGTATTGCGAGGCAGAGTGCTTGAGGCGGGAGGTTGGGGGTGCGGTTAGACCCACCAGGGACAAGGATTTAACCAGGCGGCGCTTTCTGGGAGCCACGACTCCTGCACCGAGTGGCAGGACGAAACGCAAAGGACGACCGCGAAAGAGAGTGGCATAATTGGGATTTGTTTGCATATTTGCTATGGCCTCCATATACATGCAATTGATCATCTCGGGATTCTTGTAGCTGCATATATCAACCACCACATGACCATCCTGCTCGTAAGCATTGATAATGTGCAGATAGAAAAACGCTTCCGATTCGTAGGTCTGCACCAGTTTGCCACTCCCCCGCTCAATGAGATGAAACAGTGTGGGTCTGTCCTCGTACCACTTTAAGCAGGCAGATAAATTCTGATTGTTTAACTGCGATCTGACGTAGTCCGGTAGGGACACTGACAACGGCTGCTCCACAATCACAAAATAGTTCTTAGTCAGTCCAAAAGTGTGCATATAGCCAGGATGCAGCTTCCAGCGACAGGGCAGTGTGGCAACCACATGTGCATCCTCGAACATCTGCTGGCCGTTGGGAAAGCAAATAATCGTATAGGCCGGCCCAGATTTTGTCATAGTCGTGCCCAGATTGTAGACGGTGCCACTGGGCACCACATGCGGATGCGATGTGTGATTAATAACGCCCACAAAGTCGGTGGTGCAAATACGACCCTCCGTGGCAAGAGTGCACGGGTTAATCCTGCAATCAAAGTTTAATAAGAAAAAATAAATAAATAATTAAACATTATTTTCGGTATGCCATTTTGGGCGGGATATTTTAGTCACTCAACTTCGTGTGTATATAATGAATTCTCAATGAAAATTTCAACAAAATAAATTATTCATTTGGAGTTAAATAATGCATAAAGCAAACTTTCAGGAACTATTCTCATCCCTGATAAATATATGCTATAGTAGTCGTATAAAGGCAACAATTTTCAATAATAATAAAAATATTAAGTATACGCACCTGTGCATGAAAGGCGCTTCGGTAAATGTATAATATTGATCACCAAAGGGATAAATGGATATCATGGAGTTATCGCTGCCACTGTCCGGCTTAAATATTGCACCAAACTTGTCAAAGATCGAGTGACAAGGATCCGGCACAGCCGCTGTGCCAAATTCCGTGACCACAATCCGTTGAGCCGAGCGATTCTTTTGCAGCGTCTGCGTGTCCACAAAGCGATTCTGATAGGTGACCCGTCCATTCTTAATGGCAAAGCGATGGAGCAGAGCCGAACAGTCGAAGAGGTGATTGAAGCTCATGTCGCCCACTTTCCAGCTGCCAGGACCATTGCGCAACAGACTCCCATTCAGCCAGGTGGGTATATGACCACTCAAGTGACCCTCAATGGGGTCAACAATCTCACGCTCGCAGGAACGCAACCAGACATCCGAGGCACAATTGGGATAATAGCCAGCACTGCCATCCAGACGTGTTGCCTCCGGATCAGCCCGCTGCTCATCGTACTTGACCTACGGCGAAGAGGCGAGATTAACGCGCTATTGTTTGGCATTGTGTACAAAAGAGAAATAAACTGAATTTAAGCCATGGCTTAATGTAGATTATCCCCTGGCAAATCCACTGTTTGCCACATTCCAAGCATTTCATCAGCTGCAAATATTCCCATCGAACTTGACCAGGTGGCACAAGTAAGAACATTTTCTACTCTTAGCGGCGACTATCGAACTTATCCATTGAAATTTCCATAATAGAATTTTATATAGCTTTTTTTTTAAATGTTTACTTAAATAAAAGTTTATAAGTAGAGTTTTCTTTTAAGTTATAAAACATTTTTATTGCAGCTGACTTTGAGTAAATCGATTTTTGATCACTAATGGTTTACTAAAACTACAACTTCACTCGAACTTTATTTTAGTAAGTCTACTTTTGTTTCAAATTCAAGTTATTAACATTTTTAGGCACATTTCTTTCGGAAAGTAATTTTCAAATTTTGTCATAAAAATTATATTTATTAGTTTAGAACTAACCGCAAAGAAGTCACGTAGAAAATTTTTAAAAACGCTTGCTGACATTGCAACAGTTTGCTGCCGGAAAGCAAGAGTGGCAAGGCGAAAGGGAAAGATATCCAACGAAAAGAAACGAAATCTGGATATCACAGGTAATTCGATGTCTGACAGTAACTCAACAGGAACTGAAGCGACCGGCTAGAAATCCAAATGACAACTGACAACTGGCAAGTTAGCCAATTCATTCGCAGCTCGTCGACTAAATGCATAGCGTTCTCTTGCTCCGAGGGTGGGCACATTGGGGACCGTGGGCAACTGACCCTCCGAGTACCCGATTTGCCCGTGTATTATTCATAATTTCGATTGACAGTCGTCGTCGCCAGAGTCGTTTGTTCGTCGTTTATAAGCCTCAACGTAGAACAAAGCACGTTCGTAGCAAATGCCGCAATAGCAACAAGAATTTTTATCTTTATTCGGCAAGCCGAAGTTTAAATACTCTTGCAGAATAGACACAACCTGGTCACGTATATGTATACATGATATATGGCCAATGCCAAGACTAACATTTCAACGGTTTATTCCATTGGCAGCTATACGATATAGAGGTATATCCAAGGAATTACGACAAGTATTTTGACTGCACCAAAAATATTTTATTTAACACAATTTTTATAAACATGTCTTCTAATAGTTAGGTAGTTTACTTCAATGTGTTACACACAACACAAACAATTTACAATACTCTTTGGTGGCAAATAGAAACAAACAAATGTGTGGCACATAGCATTTTTGCCGCTTCGGCGACAATTGAGCAAAATACTATAACTAACATTTTTGCATAGGCTTAACGCGAATAGGGGAAACTTAATACACACCACTGACTGACTTTTAGTGTCTGACCTTGCTGCCAAGTAAAGCGTCATTTTTTTTGTGCTTCATATCTCATGCAGAAGCCACAAAACAAAGTGTAACAATAACAAGTTAAATGAATGACAAACCAATGTTGAAGTAAGTAATACTACTTTCATCTGTCTATAAGCTGCACTGGACAAATAAACTTTTACATTTATGTTTCTACAGCATAGACAACACGTTTTTTCTACAATGGCAATGTTTTTTTTTATGAAAAAATATTAAATTATTGACAACCTTTTAGTTGAATTCTTATACGATTTCCGGAAGTGGAAGATCTTCTTACGCAACGGGAGAAAATTCTAAAATTGGAACTTGTTACCTCAATTTTGTTCTTTCAATTTTATAATACCATTTCAAAGCTTTGAATGTAACTTATTTGTAGTTTGTATATAGATTAACACGATCAGCCCACAACAAAGAAATTGCTATTCTCGTCATGCATGATAATTGAGGCGTGCTTTCGTCGCCACGGACAAAGTGCTCCACACAAATTACTCATACGCCACGTGTTCAATACACACATTTGCTTTGGATTTAAGTTCATGATCGTATCAATTGTGGGCTAGCCTCAAGCTAAGTCTACATCCTACAATTGAAATTCATCAACTGTGGTCAGGTGCATCTTTTCGAACATTGGCCTAGTTTCGGCATCTTAAGTATGAATTTAAATTGTTTTCAATTATTGAAAATTGGCCAAGCTGCAAGATGACTTTTGATGAGAATCGATAGGCGATTGGGATCCTATGGCACAGAACTTTTTGGCAGAATATTATATTTGGAAATAATTTAAATAATAGCCACACCTAAACGATTGAATTATAACTAAATTATTGTTAGGAAGTCTATATTATTATGAAATTTAAAATGATTTGCTTCATTTGATTTGATTGAAAAATTTAATTAAACGTTTATGTTGAGGTGTTGAAAAACGCAGGGGCACACCTTTACTTGCAAGTGTTGGGCAACACCTCACGCACGTATCAGCTGTTGTTGACATACAACAAAATTGACGACGGCGCAAAACAACGCCGAAAATAAAATTAAAAACAAAATATATATGTATTTGTTATTGAATTGTTTTCCGACTTGCCAGCAACAGCAAAAACGACAGCGAAAATTCCGTCTATCCAAACCCCAACCAATTTGGTGATAATTATTGTGTCAGCTCTGCGGACTGCAGTGGTGACTTCAATTCGGATTTTGTTAACTCCTGCTGTCGTCTTCCCTGCGAGATGAATGAGCGTGGCTCCAGCAAAATACCCCGCGGCTCGGCAAGGATACGCCAAGGACCATCGCCACGGCAGAAGTATTCGCTACAGCCGGTGTTCCATGAGCGCTCCAAGCACGAGGATGATGTGCTGTTGTCCAACAATCTGTGGAAGCTGGCCCGCAAAACAGGCACCTTGAATCTGACCAACAAGGGAATGGCACGTGGTGAGTATATTAACATATGAATTGTATTGCTTGCTATTAGGGATGCGAACGTGATGGGCATGCATCTGGATCTGAATGAGCGAAATCGCCCATTATCTTTCACGTTCCCATCTCTAATTGTTATTATCTGTGATATAGTCGTTACTGCGGAGCAAATGCATCGTTGGAAATCCATGATAAAACCGGTAGCAACCGAACAAAATTCGTTCAATGGGGAACGAGGCATCGGCTACATGGACAGCAGCGCCTTGTGGTTTCTCTATATGTAGATGACGATTACCATCGCTCTCGATCTCGAACTTGGCCCTGAACGGACCAAAGAAGGCGACGTTCAAATTACACGCCTCATCGGTTCCACAGACTTCCCATGACGCAAGCCCGACTTAGGCGTTGCTGGCGCCACGCTTCGCATTTAGTTTGTGCGCTGCGCTGGCTGCATGCAGAAGTGTTGTCGCTCCGCTGATTGAACAGAAATATCCTTCAAGATTGCGTCCTCCAGGCAAACGCGCAAGAAGCAGCTCACATCATTTTGCATGTGTGGTCCGCATCGGCGACAGCGACGCTACTATCAGATCCGTGAATTCCAAATGGCCTCATCTGGCGATGAGCTGGAGAGCGAGGATCCCGACGATGAGCTCGAGCTAGACGACGAACCAGCAGCGCAGCCCAGCCAAGATCCCAGTAGTTGATGCTTAGCCAACAGCCCAATCCTCATCTAATGCTCATTCTCGTTTTGATTGCAGTTCCCGAGCGCCTGTTCGATATTAATGATGTGGATGCTGATAGCAAGAATGCCGACTTGGTGAAGTTGTCCATCAACGAGGAGGATGCCTGGTGGAATCAAGTGCCCATTAATAATCTAGACTTGAGCTCGAATGCTCTGACTCACATATCACCCAAAATTGAGAATCTGATGACACTCACCGTACTCCAGCTGCATGACAATGCTTTAGTCTCACTGCCGCCAGAGATTGGCAAGCTGGAGAAACTGGTGCGATTAAATCTTAGCCACAACAAGCTAAGTGAATTGCCAGCCGAGTTCTACAGCTTGCCAGACTTGCGTCATTTAAATATCTCGCACAATGAATTCCTCGAACTCAATCCGGATATTAGCAATTTGCATATGTTGGAATTCCTGGTAAGTAATTTAGCAATTTTCTATTATAATAACGGTTATGGTTATATATAAATCGATTTATATTTGGCAAATTTAAAAATAAAATAAATTAATCATTACTTTAGAGAACTTGTTTATTCTAAATACAGTGAACGTTTGGAACGAGTCCTAAGTTGATTTTAATTCGGTAATAATTCTAAATTCCTGATGTCCTTTCTTCTACTACTTACTATATTTTAGTTTGAATGAAATCGCGTACTTCGAATATTGTAAATATCAAAGTATTTCGAAGCATATCGCTATACACTTGCCTGGTGCCAATCTATCAATTATAATTCTAATATAATTAATATATAAAATATTATTAAGATTTTATCCTTTAACATAATTCTAATCAAAACTCAAAAACCAAAATAAGCCAGCACTTTTGATGAAAATTCAAACACTCGCTATTTTGAAATACTTTGCACACTTGAACATTTAAAAAATATAGATTTTAAACAATGCTTTATTTTAATCTTAACCTTAACCTAACTTGGAAACTAATTTGACCCGTTTCCCTAATTACTTAACAACTGATCAAATGCGTGCTAACACAATTTACACAAGGATGCTGGGAACAATAACATAAACACAGTGCCAGGTGGCATTGGTTTTCTGGTGCGTCTAACAGCGCTTTTGTTGGCCAATAACCACATCAAGGAACTGCCAACCGATATTGTCAATATGCGCTGTAAGTTAACACTCATAACATGGACTCCATATACCACATAGTAAATGTTGCCTTTGCGAAAAGCTCTTCAAAAACTGGATCTTTTGAAAAACGATCTGATCGCCCTACCAGAGGATATGGGCCTGTTGAGAAAGCTGGAGTGTCTGTATGTGCAACACAATGACATCAAGGAGCTGCCCAACTTCGAGGGAAATGAGATGCTCAGCGAGCTGCATGCCAGTAATAATTTTATAGAGGTAAGTTGAAGATCTACTTATTCTCTAAACAAATTAAATTAACCACCTGGTTGTTGCAGAGCGTGCCGAAGGACCTTTGCGCTAATTTGCCGCATTTAAAAATCTTTGATCTGCGCGACAATAAAATCGCACAGCTGCCCGACGAGATCTGCATGATGCGCAATCTCAACCGGTTGGATCTTACCAATAATTCCATCAGTGTGCTGCCTGTTACCTTATCCTCATTGGCGCATTTAATAAGCCTGCAAGTAGACGGGAATCCCATTAAGACAATCCGACGCGATATTTTGCAATGCGGCACGGCACGCATTTTGAAAACGTTGCACGATCGTGCCCAGGCCAAGGTCAGGGAGGAGGGTGGAGCTGATGAGGAAGTTCCATGTAGCAGCAGATCCTCAACAGGCAGTTCAGGAGCAATGAATAATCTGCCCAACAATATGACAGACAGGTGAGTTGGGGGAGAGAAGTATTTACCTTCATTCAGCAACGATGATTCAACGCTGCAACAGCTATCAGCAGAAGGGATCATATATGCATTCATGCCACTGTCAATGTCAGTGTCAATATCAACAGTTTATGCAACAGCAATGCGGTGCCTACGCTCCACTCTTTAATCCAAGCCCACAATACATGCCACAGGACTACGAGCAGCGGGATCAATTTGTCTATGACAATCCTTATATGTCGCATTCACAGTTGCCCTATCACCAGGAAACCTATTTCAACGGGGAACGCATTCCCGACTTTGTGCCCATGAGGGAAGCGCCACAAAGAACCTTTGAGCAACCACATTGGGTGTAGTGTATCACCAAGTTGCAGTCGATTTACATAGAATGCTTTTATTTTATAAATCTTCTTTTATTTATTTATTTATCTTACACAGATACAAACTTCGACATACACGCACATTGGCTGTCAATTTGGAGAACCTGACCAGTGTGCCCGAGCATGTCTTTCAACTGGCCAGCTCGGAGAATGTGCATGTGGTGGACTTTGCTCGCAATCAGCTAGCATCACTGCCACACGGGTAATTATAATGATTAGTCGAAAAATTGGTTCTGTTCACAGTTCATACACTAACTAAAACCATTTCCTTCCTTTTAGTTTGGAGCATATGAGCAATCTGGTGACGGAGCTGGTCCTGGCACACAATGTCATCACGAGTGTGCCGACGTTCATCACACAATTCACTCGCATCACATTTCTAAATTTGTCCAACAACCAGATCAGGGACTTGCCCAGTGAGTTTGGCGTGCTGAATACGCTGCGTGAACTCAACATTGCCAATAATCGGTAGCTAATGCTATATCATTATTATAATCACACAACTAACGGTTGCGTTAACTTGCCAGATTCGAGTTCTTGCCAAAGGGATTGTATGAGTTGCAGGGCCTCGAGATATTGATTGCCAGCGAGAATCACATTAAGGCATTAAATGTGGATGGATTAAAGGGAATGCCACGCCTTAGCACACTCGATTTGCGCAATAATGATATCGAATTTATACCGCCCATTCTCGGAAACCTAACAAATATTACGTAAGCAAAAATCAGTTTTCATTTGAATTTTGAACATTCATTTTGATATATATATATATATATATATATTCCCACTTGCAGTCACTTGGAGCTGGTGGGTAATCCATTTCGCCAGCCACGTCATCAGGTCTTGATGAAGGGCACCGATGCCATAATGTCGTACCTGCGTGATCGCATACCAATTTGAAGCAATATTCAAAACATTTAATTTATTTACTCCACTTTTATTTAGCGCATGTTCTAAGCGCTATTTTGATTTATTATTGTTGTGTTGATTATGAGACAAAAAGCTTAACCAAATTAAAGTAGCGTCCACGCACACATGCAGACTACTTATGTGTGCGTCTGTGTGTGTGTGTGTGTGGGCGCCATACGCGCGTAGTACCTTATATACCATTTAACCTGAACACTCAGAACAAATGTCAAGACAACAAACAAAATCCCGAAAAAGTGCAAAATTCGAAACAAGAGATTTAAATTCGTTTGTCAATATTAAAATTTCAGAGTTTAAGATTGTTTTTAAATAAGTTTGCTGTACCACAAAATGTTTTTAATTTAGAACTGCGTTTTTCTCTGAGTGTACCTGTCCAGAGAGCAAACTAGTCAGCTAATATGGTAAATACACACAACACGCACTTCGTTGAAAGCTTGCAATAATAATTAAAATGCAAATGAAAAAAAAAACGTTTTTTCAATTGCTGCTCTAATTATGCTCGACGACCTCGTTGCGCAGACGTTTGGCCAGCGTACGCCGCAGTTGAAGCGCCGTATTCTCAGCCTCATCCACTGGCGCTGGCGGCATCGCCAGCTCCGGCTTTTCGAGCAGCTGCTGCGCCACCTGCGCGGAACTGGGACGTTCTCCGGGAGTGCTGCGTGCCACAGTCTCTTGCAGCTGCTTGGCGCGCGTTTGTTTCTTGATCTCGACAATCTTGTCGCGCTGCTGACGCAGGTACTCCTGCCGAGAGACGACATCATTGGGATCCACCTTGTCCTCCTGCTCGAAGAAGAGATTCAAGCGTTGAAACTTATCGCTGACCAGATCTAAGCTGCCATCCTGCTCGGGCGTCAGTGCAGCCTCTGGACTTTCGAGCTCATCGGCGACAGTCTTGGCAATCATTTGCTCCTCTTCGGCAGTAGCATCGCTGGCATAGAAAATGTAATTTGTCTCCTCAGTGTGGAATTTATTTTGTATCAGGACCTACCCCTGTTCTGAGCACGTTGTGCTCTTTGCATCTGCGGCCAGCTCCGCGGATGAACTGCGTGCCAACTGATGCTTCTCGATGAGATCGAGGGCCTGCAGCTGCAGCTCCACATTCCGTTGAGTCATCATGCGTATAAAGATTTTCAAATCGTTGGCGGCCCATATCTAAAGAGCAGCCCCTCAGACAAATCTTAATAATAATACAATATTATGGCCATAACTTACCTGCTGAAAGAGCACCTGATGAAACTGAAATGGATTCTCACCCGGACCCTGCTGCCGTCCCTCCAAGCAGGCCAGCTCAAATTGCTCCGGTGTTATATGCATCTCCTCCATAAAGCTGCCTAGCATAAAGTCCACCAAATTCTTGTATTCCTCGTGGATTTGTCGTATATCTTCATTGTTCTCATCCAGCTGCAAATTCGGATCGAAGACTGCCGCAACAAAAATGCATAAGCAACAAAATATTACGTGGCTTTATGTGTGCTACTCCTACCCAAGGATTTGTGCTCGATAAAAGTTTGAAGTGGCGCATTCCAAACCGGTCCATGCAGGAAGCACACAAGAGAATCAAAGACCCACGAATCTTCAGCAGCCATTTTCAATTGATTGACACGAAACCTCGTCAAAACGCCAGCGTTAAATGTCGTCAGCTTTTCTTTTGGCGAAATGTTTGGTCCTTGAAGTGGTTGTCATGGTGACCAAATGAAATAATCGCTTTCCCTCATCAGCAACAACAGCCCACCCACCATTTCAGTAATACTCAATAAAAGTTTTGCCATTTATGTTTTTTTTTTTTTTTTTGTTGTTTCTGTTGTTGTTTAAAAACTATTAAAAACTATGATTTAATTTACTCGAATCATAATATAGAGATGTTTCAAATTATATATGTATGTATTTATGTATACGTTAGGTATCGTATGTATGTTTGTATGTATGTATGTATGTATGTTTGTTTGTATGTATGTTTGTATGTGTATGTGTGTTTGGATTAAGGGGGTTAGACAGCATATCAATACAATACACATTGTTTACATATAAATACTATGCATAAACTAGCTGTTTTTTTTTCATTTTTCGTTTTTCTTTTTATTTTATCTTGTATTATGCAATATGTTTATTTTGTTTTTATTGTTGCAGTTCAAGTTAATCAAACAAAAACAACAACATGGAAGGATATATATTTATGTAATAAGTATATTTTAAGTCTATGTGTGTGCTTTTTCTTTTTTTTTTGCCACACAACACACATACACACACACACACACACACAACATACACTCATCACTTTGGGGGGGTCGTGTTTGTGTCAGCTGCTCTAAAAAAGGGGGAAACCATTTTGCGGGATGAAACTAAACTAAACTAAAATAAATATGTGAAAAGTTGTTGCTCACATGCACAATGGCAAAAAATACGGTTAACAAATAACTTTATTGTGGTTTTCGGATATTATTATTTTTGTATTTCTTGTTGTTGTTGCTGCTACTGCTGCTGCTGGTTTCTTTGTGTGTGTGTGTGTGTGTGGAGATGATTAACTACATTCATATTAAGAAATATTTTAAACTAAACAAAAAAAACGTATGGAAAACGCAAAGAAGACTTTTCTGGTATCTTTTTTGTTTTGCGTATTGTTTTTTTCTATTTTAACCCTTTTACTTGCTATTTTTGTGGTAATTATCATTATTAGTAGTATTCTTGTTGCTGTTGTGTGAGTGTGTGTGTGTCTGTGTATATATATGTGTGTATCTGTGTTGAATGCAAATGTTGTTTGCAGCATTTAATTGCTTATCAAATTAAACAGTTTGCTGCTTACATTTGTTGTTCAAGTGTTTTTTGTCTAGAAAAAATGTCCCCCTTTAGCAATTTTACAAATTGTCGCAGTTCCCCAAAACTATTATCCAAAATGGTGCTGCTGCACATGTTTTTTTTTTGTTTTTTGTTTTTCATTATAAGTAGCATGTATTGTAATTCGATATAAGGGATAACGCTAAATTATATACAAGGTTTATTATTTGTTTTATGTAAAGTGAGTTTTACATATGGCTAAAAATTGTGAATGCACAAAACAACAAATTTGTTTAGTTGGCTATGGTCTATATATAGTTGTGGGCATATTAATAGGCAATTATAATCCTAAATAATCAATGCAAATTGAGAAAGTTTACAACTCGTATTCACTACAAACTTTTGCCAAATGTTCTGTGCAAAAGCTGTTGAAATACAAAAATTACAATTTGTAATCAGCCGTGGATCAGCCGAATAACTAATGTTGACTGAAAGTTAAATAAGGTTTACAATAATTAACATTAATCTTAATAAATATAATATTACAATTACAAAGCCGGTTCATTTGGTGCATACATATAAATGTGTCCAAGGCGAGCTTCACACTAAATTTGTGTAAAATTAACAAATGCTGCCAATTGTTTGCTGCAAGTTATAAACAATTGCCTTTGAAAATACCCACAACAATAAAAGGATATTGCACAAAAAAAAAATGTTTAATACTCTTCTTCCACACAACATCATCTGCACGCTAGCCAACTAGACAAGCCTTGTTTTTCCTTCGAGGGCGGTTCGTAATTCTCTCTGTGAGCTTGACGAGCGAGCGTTCTTGGCACACACAACTCAAGCACCTAAGCTTAACGGATCTAGACACTGATTTACTTTTCTGTATTTCTGCTATTGGTATTTCGTTTAGTTTTATATTTATTTATTTTGGTTTCTTGCTTACATTTTTTAAGCACTCAAAACACAACGCACACTTTTTTTTTGCAACGGCAATAAATGTGAATTTTTCTTTCTTTTTGTTGTTGTTGATCAATTGGTTTTTTTTTTTTTTTTTTTTTACCTTTTTGTGTGCACATATAATATTTATACCCTATAAGTTATATTCTTTTTAACATATATATATTTGTATATATATGTATTTTTTTTTTCTTGTTTTAATTTAGTAAAGTAAGATTTTATAATTTCTCGTTTTACTTTTTAGGTTTCCGTTTTTTGTTTTGTTTTTTCTGTTTCTTTAAAATAAATGGTTTAGGCTAAAATTTAATTTTATGATTTTTGCTTGTTCTTACATTGATTGCTTGCAAGCAAAACTCCCGAACTCTGTTTAAACTCTTTTTTGTTTTTTGTTCGATCTTATATCGTGTACCGCTGTCTGCGGTGTTTATAAATTGTTGTTGTTGTTGTTGGTGCTGCCCAGCTGTCGCGCCCACTTTTTCCAACCCTTACATTCGTTGGTGAGTGATTGATTGTGTGTGTAGATGTGTGTGTAGGTGTGTGTGTGTCTGTGGGGGCAGAAGTTTGTGTGTCTATGTGTGGGTGTACTCTATCTTATAATTGATGCCGCCGCTGTTTGCTAAAGAACGCTCCTCCTATTTATGCGATACGCGCGCGCTTTTGTGCTTGGGGCCCATCCAAGTCGTCATCCTCCTCGTAATCATCCTCACCGGAATCGCTCTCATAGTCCACCAGTCCCAGCTAAGCAGAAGCACACACACAATTTTAGGTCACACACATTAAGTTGATTTAGTTATTATGAATCGCTCACCTTTTTGGTCGCCTTATCCGCATCGCTGCCTGTTGACGCATCTGCGCTGGTCGCCACCACCTTTTCGCCATCGCCATCGGCATCGATTTTGAGCGCATCGCTATCATCTGTGGCGGCTGGCGGTGTCTGACTCTCGCTGTCGACACAGTTTCCGGGCACAGGCAAAGACGCTGCAGCCGCAGCAGCAGTCGGTGACGCCAAGTTGTTGTTGGGCGTGCTAGCTGCCGCCGTCACCGAGGCAGCCATGGCGGTTGCAATCGTTGTTAGAAATTGAGATGCTGCCACAACGGCTACTGTCGCCGAATCGCAGAGGGCAGCAGCGGCTGTTGGCGATGATGATGTTGCTGCTGATGTTGATGATGATGATGCTGATGATGATGAGGACGTGGACGCAACATCCATTGCCGATGTAGGTGACGCTGTTGGTGATGACAAGGACGAGGACGATGAGGACAATAATGAGCTTGTTGTGGCCGATAGCATAAGCTCCTGTGTCTGTGGCATCACCACCGCGCTCAGCTGCTGCTGCAGCTCTGCAATCTCGGGTTGTTGAGACTGTTGTTGTTGTTGCTGTTGGCTTTCCAGCTGCGCCGCAGCAGCCGCATTCGATGTGGAGGCGACGGCAACAGCAGCTGCTGCTGCAACAAGTGTGCTATTCAGGGACAACGTCTGCTGTTGCTGGAATGAATGCTGCTGCTGTTGTTGCTGTAGTGCAATATTTGCAGCTGCTGCCAGCTGCACTGCTGCCTGTGTCTGCTCATCGATGCTGCTCGCAGCTGCTGCTGCTGCTGACGACGACGATGACGGCTCGGGACTGCTGCTGCCACTTGCCACCGGTGCGGCAGCTGATACTGATGAGGTGGCAGTTGCTGTCGCCGTCGCATTCAAATTGCCCAACAATCCACCACCGTGCGGCGATGTGCTGTGCGGCGGCGATTTCTGCTGCGGCGACTGGTTCTGTGTTTGCGGGCCATTCTTTTCGCTGACGGCTACGGAAAAAGAGCGTGATACACAAAATTTGACAATTTGCAGTAGTAAAAACAATCGGACGCATCAAATTATGAAAATCAATGCGACATAAGACTTATATTTTCTCGATTTTCCAGCTTCAATCTCCGTTTCAGATATAAGTGTAATTACTCCAAATGTAATTTATCTAATAATTTCTGGCCCACTATTTTACTTACTTTTTATGTTGTAGCTATCAATTTCCTCGGAAAAGTCATCTTCCTCATTAAACCACATCTCCTCCTCCTCCTCCATTTGACGTTGATCGCGACAAAATCGTCCACCACTGCGTATCCTTGGCAGAGTTCTAATGAGTTGGAAAAAATCAAAGAATTATATGTGCACTAAATTCACTGAAGTTGTTTAGAACTTTACCCATCGGTGCGATTTTCCAACTTATCGCGATCCTTGAGCCGATCCTGGTATTGATCGTAACGGTTCTTTAGGTATTTAAATGTTTGCACATATTCGATTTCATCAAATATCTTGCTAAAGTTTTCCACAAAGTATACGCACAATGTGCGTATATCCTCGAGTTTTATAAACTCGAATAATTCCAAAATGGCCGATTCAAGCAGATTATAGCGACCATTGTTACGAATAAAGGCATCCACAACGGGAGCAAATAGATTGCACTTGACAATGTGTCTGAAAATTGTGTATCATAAATTAGATATATTTATTTACTTCTCAATTACCACCCACCTGTTGTAAAACTCATCTTTGAGTGCAATTATCTTGCGCAGCAACCGCAGGGCGCCGAGTACAAGGAACGTGTGTGTGCTCTTCATCAGCACCAGGATTCGTTTGAGGAGATCTTTTTGCAACAAGAAATTCTTAATATGATAGCTATGGTGTTCGACGCAAAATGACAAGATGTCCAACACAATGCCAAGCAATTGTGCAGTCTGGTAATCCTCATTCAGAGGACGATCGCCCATAGTATTGAGCATCAGAGGCGCTGTTGAAAATAATCAATTATGTAATTAACTTTCTTGCACACACTGGATGGATTTGATAAATTGGAACTTATCCAGAAATAATAATTTTTAAAATAGTAATGATAACTCATTTCGTAAATAGCATTTACAATTATAATTTCTGGATAATTCTGATTTGTAGTTCAGTTGATCAACGGTATTTACCAACTAGCGTTTGGACGCTGTGCTTGTAGAAGAAGTTAAGAAAGTCGCCCTTCTCAGTCAGCATATTTTCCGGCTCCAGCAAGATCTTAATGATGCCCATCAACTGCACCGCAATGCCCAGCTCCGGTTCCGAATCATTCAACATTTGTTCAATGGAAATGTTTAGCAACATGCGATCCTAAATGAACGCAGATCAAAAGCCAAATCAGCTATAGACAAAAAAAAATTAGATAATAGTTCAACTTACGCCCTCCGGTCGATTGGCTTGATTCAGGGTGTAGTTGCGCACGACAAGCGGCGAGAACTCCACAATGGCCGTGAGTATATCGATGGAAGCCGACTTAGTCTTGCTATCGTTCATGACCAGCGTCAGCTCCAAGGCTTGCAAAATGCCCAGGCACGTGAGCGTCTTGTAGAATGAGTCCTTGCCCTGCGGCTGCAGATTCTGTGCAAAATTGCAAAACTCCTTCAGAAAGAGGACAATATCGCGTCGCTTGGCATCGTTGGTTGAGAGATCGGTGAGCAGGGTGAAAACATCAACCAGAAAACGTTCGTCCTCCTGGATGAGCGTAACAATCTCAACTTTGTTGAAGAATATAAAACTCGACAGAGTGTTTAACATATTATCCTCGACAAATACCGATGGCGTTGGCAATATAATATCCTGTATGTACTGCACCCGAAATGTTTGATGGATTTTGGCCAATAGATCTAGATTTCTGATGGGGACCGCTTCACGAAACTTTGCCCACTGCTTCAGATACTGTCGATGCTTCTTTGGCTGTGCCACACTCGGATCGTATTCGAGGCAACCAACCACATCGAAAATGGTATCGTCGGCAAACATGATCTCAAATAATGCATTCTTATTAAGCAAGAAGATATTCTTAAATATCTCGAATAAATGATGCAATCCCTCTGTATTATCGAGATCCTCGCACACATGAAACAGATTCAATAACTTCTTGATGTAGTTCTCCGATTCCAGAGCCATGGACAACTTCTCCTTACGCAACGGCGTCGACAAACAGCTTTGTATTGTCTCCGAAATATCCTCAAGACGGGAGAGTTCACAAGGTGGCAACTCAATAGGCGGTGCTGTATCCGACATATCCTCGAAACGTTCATCTTCAGATTCCTCCACAATGTCCTGGGTAATCTCCACTGATGGATCTTTGCCCTGCACCTATAGACGGCAATAGGGATATGAAAACGTTTCATGGACTTAAGAAGTAAAGTGATACTAACCTGACATATCTTCTCCCATATCTCGTCACAACCGGCTTTCTCCTGGAAACTGAGCGCCAAATCGAAATTATCGCCCTCCGACCAGACAATCAGCGTATCCTGTTGCTTCTGATAGGCGGTATCCGGTTGTATCTTGCTCTCCAACAACAAGGAGCCATCGGATTCGGCGCGCACCAGCAGCGAGGTGCCCTTGAGTCGCTCCACATATGTGGAAGAGACATGGCCAGTGCCACGATCATCCCATTGCCGTTCCGCATTCAAAGCGTAGAGTTTAACACGTCGGCGGGTGTCAGTCGTCATCGTTTGGCTTTAACTTTGTTGTCCTCTTCTTCTGTTCTTGTTATTATTATTTTTTTCTTATTGTTATTCTTTTAATTCAGTTGTTGCACAAAAGTTTCAAGTTGTTTATATTTGTGCCTTTTTGTCGTTGTTATTGTTTGGCTTGTAGCCGCGCTTGGGGTCTACTAGTCTACTAAAGACTATTACAATTAAATTAGGATATTGAATTTAAAATTCAAAGCATTCGACTATTCTCTACGCTTGACTTGTTCATCCATGTTATTAATTTAGGCGATGATTTGAGGCCTACGCACAAAACTGGAATAGATTTTAGAAGAAAATAAACACGTTAAACATATTTCTTATTGACGTTTACTAATTAGAATCGTACAAAGTTGTTATTGTTTACAATACTGATCAATTTGAGTAACTGCAATATCGATATATTGAGTAAATTTTTTTGTCATTGTTTTACAACACTGGGCAGTCTTTTAGCCATAATGAGTAATTTTCATACACACTCACGCAAGACGATAACAGTAAATGTGTATCAAAACAGAAGATGCAAAACAGCAACAACATGAATGAAAATGTGAAAGCTACGTTTCGATATTGGAAGCATACATATTCATTTGTGTATGTATACACAACAGAAAATACTCACCAAAAAAGAAATGCCAAAAAATTAATGTTTACAAACAGTCGTAGAAAATAAAAAAAACTATTTCAAATCTCTACACCATGCACTATAAATTGTTTTTGCATGTGTGTGTGTGATGTTTTTCTGATGTCTCTGATGTCTACACATTCGCAAACTATTATTGCGCTTTCGCCAAAGCGACCCACAATGACGACGAGCGCAAACACGCGCGCGACAAAAACAAACAAATTGAGCGGAGTGGTCAGAACGAACGAGCAAGAGCAAAAGAGTGAGCCTTGTGCACGAGAGAGTGCAAGTGCTTTTTTATATGTATGCAGCATTTTGGGGGTGGGATGGGGGAGAGGTTCTGCCGGCTGGCGGGGCCAAATTTGCGGAGACAAGATTAGATTATCAAACTCACACAAACACACACACAAAAACATATACTATGTGTACATACAAACACTGTTGCTACTGCGTAAGACGTACGCATTATACAGCAAAAATCAATGAGTAGCAAGTGTAAAAAAAATATGTGTGTAAACAGAACCGAACGGAAAATACAGCGACGAAGTCTACGTCATCGATAGAGGAAACTGTGGAATTTCACCTTTGGCCAGTTGGCCAAAAACGTTTCATGGCTGTATAAATATTTATGATTTTTATTATTTGCTTGTGTATGCATTTTTATACACACAGATAAAAATATGTTTTTTATTAAGATTGACAAAAATAAATGGTGAATAAATAATAATTGTGTTGCACATACACTCACATTTATTAAGTAAAGGAACGTGAACAAATTCAACTATTGCAAACACTGATAAAGCGCTAATCTGTAATAGAGAAGAGGGCACCATTGCCAGCGAATGCGTATCAAAACAAAAGCACAAATTAAAAACAAATGCTGCCATTGAAAAACACATTTACGCAATGTCAACTCAATGAAAGTGTTAAAAATAAAAGGAAAAACTAATAATTTGTGCGTCTAAGATCATTAATTGAACACCAAAGAACATCAAAGTTTAATTTGGTTAAAAAGCGTTCTGTGAAAAAACATTCACAAGAAAAAAACACTTTCTGTCGCCCAGCAACACAGTTCAAATTAAGTCTAAGTCCGACGTTTGACAGCACTGCTCATTGTCGTATTGAAATTGGGAGCGGGAGAGCGCTGTCAAAAAAAATGAAAAAATTACAAACACACTCTCAATAAAAACTTAATTAAAAATATTGACGTTGTCTACAGTTGACACAAAAAAAAGGGGCGAGGGCGCTTCCGACTATCGTTGTTTAGGAAACAGAAAAATATGCAAAAGCCCACCAAAAGGAAATCAAAAGCATATACACAGGACAATGACAATTCGCCATGATTCTGTATCTCTGTGAGTTTGTGTTGCATGTATGTGTGGGATTGCATGTATGCGGACGTGTGTATGATTTCATGTATGTGTGTGTGTGTGATGGACCTCACTGACAATGAATGGCCCGCAAAAAGCTGGAAGAAAACGAGAACGAAAAAGGAATATGTGCGCTTGCATGTATTTGTGCATCTGTGAGTGTCCTGTGCGTGGGTTTCGCATGCACATTTATTGGGGTGGGCAAACAGTAAATTGAATGCAAATGCAAAACATATTTCGAGCAACTTGCATGCGGAAAAAAAATTCGTATTTGACATTCATTTTTCTTGACGAAATATTCACGCACACACGCTCAGTCACACACATAACGGCCATTTAGTGAGTACATCGTTTTTCGGCCGTCTCTTTTGTGTTCATTCACTAAATTATTGCGAATGACAAGCACAAAACAGACTTGCAAGAAATTGCAGCGTATATCTCACAAAGAGCATGCCAAAAGAAAATTGCCGTCTACGCAACACGCACACAAACGAAGTCTTCTTCAAAATTTAAATGACGCACTCATTATTTGTGAAGATATTGTTTTGATTTGCGTTAACACAATTTTATTTTTATTTTTTTTACGTTTTCAATCAAGTTGATGGCGCACAGGAAAATTTATAAAAACAACGGGTACACACAACACACACCACGCAATCCACACAGAGCTCGTCTACACTGATACGTGCACACACTCAGAGAGCGCAAAATCCACCACATGTAACAGCGGCAATCCTCCAAATTCAACACACTACAAAGTAGAAGAATCAAAAACTCAACTCGACAATCGTTTGTTGCATAAAGTACAAGTTTCACTTCACATAAATGAAAACAAATTACATCCAGCAAATATATAAAATAATCGCTTAACTTCACAAATCTTTAATATTAATACTAATTGTGTATTAAGAAGTCCATTAGAATATCAAGTATAGTTACACACGAAAATACATATGCACACCTTAACGCACACACACACACACGCACACGCTCAGATACAGAGAAGCCGCAAGAGGGCAGGAGCGGTGTAAGCGAAAGCGCGAGGGGTAATATTGAATCTTGACGGAAAAAAAATTGTGTATGCACTCACGTTGCAATTCCTTGTTTATGCTGTTTGGCTGCGCCTTTACACAATCGTTCAGAGTATATTCAATTTGCGTTTGCGCATATTTACTGTTTCCAACACCTTATTTACCACATATTTTGCGGTTGAAATGTAACTTTACAAATTTTTTCGCGGAACGGACGCTGTTCCTACCGAGACGACGACGATTTTTGTGCTATTGCGACGCCATATTGTTTTTTGTATACATCGATACAGTGTAATCGATGTGCCCAAATGTATCGATGCACAAAAATGTAAACAAAAGTATGACCACTTCTTGGAACAGTGCTGCGAAATTACTGCAGCTAGTGCTTTAGGTTGCTGTTGTTGGCTATTTTATTTATTTGTTCAATTAAAAACAAACTGATAATGGAACCGACAAAGCATAGATATTTTAGTATATCGGCGAAATACAAGGGCAGCCAAGAGGAGGATTTGGAGTTGACCATACAGAAATACGGCGATGACGTTGTTCGCATACAGCTATTAAATCGATTGCACGGCAAACAGTGCCGAGCGCAACTAAAACGTTTTCTATTTATGATTAGCTTGGCGATTGTTTATTTTGCGTTTGCTGTGAAGTGGAGCGAAGGATCCGTTAACCTGAGACAAGCTCACATTCTATATCCAGCACTGTTGTGCTTAGCTGTAGCTCTATTGATATTTCACAACACTCTTCGACTGGTGCACTCGGAGCGATTATTTTACAGTTGGGACATGGCGCTGCAAACGGAAACAATTCGCACTTTTGGCCGGAAAACGGTGCTTTGTGTGCAGCGGGGTCATTTGCATGACATGGTTCTCAATGAAGTCATCGAAAATGTGAGTTTGAATGCTGCGTTAATATATTAAAGATTCATTAAAATATATATATTCGCAGCTGGATATAAAATACATGCTCATATTGCGCACCAAGGGCAGCTTGTTCAAGGAGCGACCTATAATCCCAATGTTTCATGTAAGTGGTGTGAGCTTTCGTTCCCCATGTGTTGACAAGTGTTTTTTATTCTTTTGCAGTGTCTTTCGCCCTGCTTTGAGTGTTTGCAGCATATTCAACGCATTTTACATGGCTATTGGCTTAATAATAATTCAAATAGATCACAGCCAGCTCACAATAGAGAGGAGCCCTCAACTGTTGCGTCGTAAAGCTCGATCATTCTATCCACCTATGTTAAATAGTAAATGTTAATCAAATACAACAAAAAAAACCAAAGACTGTTAATAAAATATAATTTATGTTTACCTGCAACATCGGTGTGTATTCCTTTTGTTGTGGGTTCTGCGCGGGCAATTTGGGTATATTCAGCTGAACATCCACTCGGCTGAAATCACTGCGTATCTGCAAATATGTATATCAGCATTTCAATGGAATATGCATGTATATAAAAAAAAACATTTACTCACCAAATTATTCAGCTCAGCAGTGTAAACATGTTTGGCTAATTTTGGGTAGAATTGCAAGTAACTGGCCTTGCAGTAATTCAATTCCTCCTGAGCTTTCCGCAAAGTGTGCACCTGCGCTAGAGTTAATTCTTCTCAAAAAATTAACATTTTCCATTTATTTTCCTTACTGTACTCACTTTTCATAGCGACTAATTTTTTTCAGTTTTGGCGTCTTCTTTTTCGAATGCTTCTGTGTGTTGTAAAACGATATGTTTTGGAGCAGAGAACAGCACTGTGTGAACAGCTGACGTCATTCACGTATAGAAACAAAAACAACACGTATTTGCTTATAGACCTAATTGAAAATAAAATGGTGTGAATTGTTCTATAAAATGCACAAATAAAAAGTTCGTACAGTTCAATAGTTGCATTAAGTATTTTTATTCAATTTTTGTTATTGGCTCGATTTTCAAATATTTTGTTAGTGTTGTAGAACGATCAACGCCGTCGTCAGCTGACGTCATTTGCCCATAGAAATAAACAAGTCTGCTTATTGTTTATGTGCCAAGTTGAAGTGAATTATTGTCAATGATTCAATAAATTTAAAAAAACGCAACCTACCTCAGCCCTTAACCGCGAAAAATTTACACTCAAACCTATCCCTACGATGCAAAGAAGCTGTCATTGCCTTAATTTGAAATTAAAATAATATTTGTAAGTTTCGTCATTTTGCTATAAATACTCTTAAAAAAAATACGGGCGTGCCTGAAACACATGGCCAACGCCTTTGACTAATTGTTTGCGATTCGTTGCAGATTCCCAGATCATTTGACCTCGTCATGAACCGTTCAGAACCCATTCCCATACGGCGAGATCGCTCATTTGACAGCGTTCTAAATCGCCTATTAAGGATGCGCAGCCAGAATCATGAGAGTATTCGCACTGCGATGTACAATTTATTGATTGTAGCGGGCGTGGCTGCTTTTGTCGCAGTCTGTTTTATCCTGGGGCCTTTTGTTCGTCCACTGCTCTGGGCTTTCCTCATGGGCGCCGTCTTGTTTCCCTTCAAGCGCAAGCTGGCAGAGCTGCTGAACAACTGGTTTCAGCGGTTGGAGGAGCGCGATTCAAATGTGCTTGTCGCCATTTGTTTGGGTCCTTTGGAAGCCACCGAGCACTGTGGACGTATGCTCATCAATTGGCTCTGCCAGCATTGGCAACTCCTCCTCGCAGGCTGCGGCGTCGCTGTTTGCATAAAGCTGCTTGTTTTATATGCTCCAAAAGGATTCCTTTTTGCACTCTGGTCTTGGTTGACCTTCTCGCATGGGTTGTTTGTGCGCATCATTGGGTTTCTCAATGTCTATGTGGTAAGTGAAATAATTATATTAAAGGACTGTGTGAGATCTCAATCTTATCTCTTCCTCTCTTTGTTCCTCCACAGCTTATCCTTTTAATTGTCCTCTACTTGTCTTCGGTGCACTTTTTCTGGAAACCAGAGAACAGCTCGCATTTCGTTGTCGCTGGTCAAACTATGTGGATAGCCATTGCTGGCTATTTGTGCAGCTTTCTGGGCGCACTTCAAGTGCCCGTCTTTCTACTGGTCATGGGCTACGTTTTGGTCTCGACCGCATATCATCTGCAGACGAGCGATGACCATGACACGACCTCTTATGTGGATCGTCTGTACAAGTTGTTTGACAAGAATGATTTTGAGAAATCGCTGAGTAATCTGAGCATCTGCCGCAGAGCTGGTGGCGACCCAAGCGGACTGCAATCGGACGTAGAGGACATCTCATTGAGTGACACCATCGGGTCGGAGGACACTTTCGATGCTAAGCTGGCCAATGAGGCGGAAGCTCATCAAAGCGATACCTATTTCAAGCTGTTGTTCTATGCCTGCCTGGGCACATTTCTGTATCGCAACATTTGGATGTTCATATTGGCAGCGGTTCCAGTGCTGCTCCATTTACTCTACAAAGCAGGCAGCTATACGGGAATTACACAGTTTGTTTGCGGCAAAATTAACGATGGATATCTGGCACTGCGGGTAAGTCAGCTTATCATCTTAGACTTTGTTGTGGGACTGATAGCAGAAGTCAGGTTCGATCTTGTAAATTTGATCTGTATATATATTTAAGCATTTCTTTAATTAACTTTCATTATTTTGCAGTCTTGGGCTTTGGAACATCATTCGGCTGTTTTGCCGCTGTGCCTGCCTGGCGTCCTCGAGCTGAACTACAAGATCAACAGCATTGTGCGAGATTCGCTGAAGTCATCTGTGGATGCGGTGACATCCATTCTAATGATTATACTCATGCTGTTAATTATTGTGTTTCTGAGTGTTTTCTTTTGCGTCAACATCTATTCGGAGACAATCGAGGTCGCGTATTTGGGCAAAGATCTAATTAACAAGACAATCACCGATCGTCCTGAGTTAATTGATATTTTGCCCGCCAATATGCAAGCGTCCATTGATGATGCGCTCGATAATGCGCACCATTATGGACGACGTAAGATTGAGACCTACATTGATGATTGGCTCGTGGATGCGGACAAAGTGCATGCGACCAAGCTGAAGGAGCAAATTCTCGATGTCTGGGACAGGCTTATCCAGTATTGGATTGATTTTAACAAGGCGGGCACTTCATATGGTCCTAGGGTGCCCACGGATGCCCTGAAGAGCACCTTTGGCGAAATTGTCGATAATCCAGGTAAGTTTTGATTCCGGTTTTGGTTTTTATACTTTGGATTTTTTTTCATTTGTCCAACGTGTTTTTCTTGCTGTATGTTTTGAGTTATTTATTGATTTTAATTTAGCTCTTGTTGAGCGTCTAACTGGCATATTGATTTTTTTTTTTTTTTTGGTTTTGCCTAATCCCACATCTTGTTTGATTTTAGTATGCGTCAAAGAAATAACTCATTGCATTTGCTTGTGCTAACCAACGATTTTATTTTAACCAAGGACATTTTAAAGAGCTAGTTTTAGTGGCAAAACAGGGCATTATTGGCTGGGCACAGAGCAATACGCAGACAATCCTCGAAGTAGCCGAATCCCTTTGGCACATCATACGCACCAATATCTCCGTCATCATGGGCGTTACCGGGGAAATTCTCTCATTGCTGCTGTCGGGCGGACAGGCGTGCATTGAGTTCATTTTGGATATGGTAAGATCTGAATTATTTTACATAAATCTCCATATGGATAATTACGATTGATTGACAATATATATATATTGTGGTGCTTAAACCCTGACGCGAGGTTTTTGTACCCCATTTGGGTATATATGTAATGTTGATGAGGATCAACCGTCGGAGTGATCTACTCAAGTCTGTCTGTCTTTGCATCCGTCTGTGTCAGAGTCTCTTTCTCAGAGGTCAAGTCCCTAATTGGATGAATGTTTTGGGAATAGATAGAATAGTGCTTGTTTATGACAATTAGTTAGTTTTTTTTTAAACTTTTGACTGGTTTTTTTCGAATTTAATTTTCTTGATTAGTTATTTGAGATATCTTTCACCAAAGGGGAGTAGAAAGTTCTATGGATGTGATTTTAATTTTCGTTAGAACAAATTCAAATTAATTACTTTTTAAATTGAAAAATAAAGATATATATATATAATTATACATCTCTTCTATTTACCCACTGTAGATCGTGTTCTTCACCGCATTGTTCTATCTGCTCACTGCTAGCCAGGAGAAATATGCGCCCATGCAGATAACCAAACATATAGGTTACTCCACGTCCGGCATCAAGGTCGCTGATGCCTTGGAGAATTCTATTACGGTGGTGCTCGTCTCCATGTTCAAGTGCTCCACATTTACGGGCCTCTTCACGTGGCTGGTGCACACGGTGTTCGGAGCACGCATTGTCTTCCTGCCCTCCGCATTGGCTGCTCTGCTCGCAGCGGCTCCCTTTCTGGGCAGCTATTGGTGTGCGGTGCCAGCCTTCCTGGAGCTGTGGCTGGCTCAGGATCGTTTCTATGCGGGCCTGATACTCTTCCTCTTACAATTCTTTTTGCCCTCGTCCTTTGAGACAGCCATCTATGCGGACCTAAAGGGGTAAGTTTGATTAGATTCAATGGTAAACTAATGTTAAGATGATGTATCTATTTTTAGTGGCGGACATCCATATCTCAATGGTCTGGCCATCGCAGGCGGCATGTATTGGATTGGTTGGCAGGGTGCCATATTTGGGCCACTAATGCTCTGTTTCTTCATTGGCCTCTTCGAAGTGGCCACCTTGGCCATGCGCAACAATCAGGAGGAGCCCAGGTACGTGTGGAGTCACTAATTACTCCACTAGCCGCTGTAATTTTTCATTTTGCATGCATGTTATAAACATTCTGTTTTTATCAAAAAAAACCAAAAACTCTGCGGCTGAAGACTATGAGTAAGTCTTTTTTTTTGGCACCGAAACGGATAACTTTAGCTTTTTGTTAGTTTATAGCTTTGTATATGTGAACATATTTAAATGCAACCAAGTATTTAAAGCAAACTTTGATATTTTGTAGGCGCAGCTCGGATGAGGAAACGCGCACCACGTGAGTCGGATCTGCTGAATGTTGTTAATGAGATGGCCAAAAACAACAACAAGAACAACAACGAATTTCTCCTAATACTCGAATTGCAAATCTAACAATCCTAATGGCCAAGTTAATGTGCTGATTGTGCCTACTAATGAATGTCACTTTAGCAATGCTAAGCAAATTTTTTCCAGTTTATATATTTATATATATTTATATACTCGTATAATGTTTTAATGTTCGTCTCGCAAATTTGTTATTTCTTTTTTTGTTTTGCAAATCATTTATTCCGTCTACAAAAGCTGTGTGTTGAAGCTTATTGACTTTACTAATATTTAATTTGGCTTATATACCCTCGATAATCTTTTATATCTAAAGTATTTACTATATTAAACAGGTTCTTAAGTCTGTTAAAAAAATAATAATTATTGCTAATTAGTATTTAAATTAATTTCAAATCATTTGAAGTAGTACGCATTTTAAAAATTGTAAATATTCTCGAGGGTATATAAAATTCTTCCTGCCTGAAGTTGGCTTACTAGTTTTACTATATTATTGTTTGTTTTTGTAAAATGAAATGAGGAAGAGAAGGAAAATGTTGACCTACATCACTAAGCAGATAACACATCGTCGAGAAAAGTGATTGCATCTGATACATCAGATTATTTGACTACCTCTCTCTCTAAAAAACAACCAAAATTAATGTTTCTCGACGGACACACATGTACGCATACGAACACATACATGTATTGTCTGCTTAGAGCTTAAACTTAAAAAAAAAACCTGATAGTCATAACTCATTATTCTGCTCGCTAAACACGTGTGATTTGTTTAAGCTTATATTAAAAGCAAAGAAAAAAACTTTGCAAATATATGTATGTTAATATGTACTAACAAATAATGCACTCTATTCGAGATGGGGCTAATATCTAAAGTTCTAATTTCAGTGAAAAACTATTTGCCACAAACGAACAAAGTCAAAGCTTGAAAGATTATCGAACCGAAAAGAAAAACACCGAAAAGATTGTTGCCACACCCAGTTCTAGTGGAAAACGTCAGGGAAAACCGGTTGTAATGAAAATTATAACCAGAATGCTGCAGCCGTTGGATACACTGAAAACCAGTACAAATTCTTGAGTTTCTCTTTTTTATTGCATGCAAATGATATAAAGTTAAAGTATATAAAGTTTATTGAATTGGTTATTGAAACAGATTGGATACTGCAAAATATGATGGAGTATTTTTGTAATAACAACGGTACATTTTTAAATATTATGAATTATTTGTCCTCATTAAAATATAGAAAATTTAAATAATACGAATATGAACTGAGCACAACTGATTGTACTTAGTCGGTGAATTGATTCTTGAAGGTGAATTCTGGATGCTTTTCGACACTGCAAGAAATGAGAACTTAGTTGCGAATGCTATTACTTTGAACGAAGTTACTTGATTGCTTACCCGCGAAAGAATGCAAAGTCACAAATGCGAATGTTCTTGTCCATGGCGTTGAGTTTCTCCACCTCCTCAGCGGTCAGCTCAAAGTCAAAGATATCCAGATTCTGCTTCAAGCGCACGGCATTTGTGCTCTTTGGAATGGCTACCAAGCCGTTGTCGATGATCCAGCGCAGCAGCACTTGGGCTGGTGTCTTGCCATGAGCCGTGGCAATTTCCTTGACCTCCGCTATGTCCATCAGATCGGGCAGCTCACGGACCAAACCAGCAGACTCATTGAACTTGGCAATGCCCTTGGAGCCAAGTGGCGAATACGCCGTAATTACCACATTCTCCGCCTTGCAATAGTCCACAAGATCACGCTGCTGTAGATAAACATGATGTTCGATCTGGTTGTTGGCCGGACGAATTTTGCAGTTGTTCAAGAGGCGCTCCACTTGTTCCTTGCTAAAGTTGGAAACACCAATGGATTTGGCCAGGCCCGATTCCACAAGTTTCTCCATTTCTGCCCAGGTGGCGACATGATTTGTCGACTTGTCGACGCTAATGTGACCTTCGTCGTCAAACTTAAAACTCCCATCCTCATTGGTAAAAACGGTAAATGGCGTGTGAATTAAATACATGTCCACATAGTCCAGCTGCAGGTCGGACAGCGATGCCTTAATTGTAGGCTCCACTTCGTGAGGACGATTGGCTGTCAAGTTAATTTTAGACTATAATTATATTCTTCATTTGGGAATTTAAAGGTTAAAAGGTTATCCAAAGGGACAACCAGCTATTAAAAATTGAATAATATACCGAAATTTGTTTTTATAAATAATAAATGAGATCTTACCAGTGGGTGGCAATTTGGTCACAATACACAAATCCTCCCGCTTAACCTTGCCCTCGTCCAGCCAGCGCTTGAGAACACGACCAATTGCCTTCTCATTTTGATAGACGGGAGCCGTGTCGATGTGACGATAGCCCGCCTCCAAGGCCAGATCTATTGCGGTTTCGATTTCCTCATCCGAAGCCTGTTTACCGTTGAGATTGCGGTTTATTAAGTATTTATTAAGTATTGCATTTACAGTTATGAAAATAATAATAGCACCGAATGCACAATAAAATTGTTTTAAAGGTGCTATTTTTAAATTTAAAAAAAAAAACAATATTTTATTCTCCGGTAGAAAATTAAGGTAAATCTTTTAGCACTATTTTTTTAAATGTTATGAAAATTAGAAATAAATAAGCGATTTCTAAGTAAGTTCTAGTAGCAGTACCAATTTTAGTTTATAGGCGGAATGCTAAGCAATACATTAAAAATTAACATTTGAAAAGATTGCAAAACTAATGATTACTTTTTCAGTCGTTAGACTAAGAGTTGGAGAGGTGCTATTATTTTCGTTACTGTATATACAAATATTTATACTGTAATACAGTTGTGTCTCTGATGTTGATGCAGCTTTAATTACACATAATGCTATCGTTTGTCTGAACAATATTTGGAGAAAGCCGATTCCACAAAGATTTGTTTACACAAGCACCCGAACCGGTTCGCCCGTTACAAGAATCAACATCTCTCAAAAGAAAACATTTATATTCCCAGAGCAAATATCCCACTTTTAGCCACTTATTAAAAAAGTACCCAATGACGTGACAAATTCGTTGTTCTTGTTGTCAACATAGTTTTAATTGATGTCTACTTTAGTGCTTAGTATATTTAAATCATATCTATTCGAAGAATAAATTTGTTAAGTCATTACCTGCCAGGTGCCAATGCCAATGACGGGCATTTTCTCGCCATTGTTGAGCGTCAAGAACTTTGTGCCAGCCATTTTTTATTTTAATTTTTTTAAATCACTTGTTGAGTTTTGATTCGAAATATTAAATTTATTTCAATAGCAGCAGCGACACAACCACTTCGACTGAATATCCCAAAGAGAATGAGCGCACTGAACGCACTTCTATGCCGGCAATTGCTAAAGCTTTCTAAGCTTTTAGAGTGCTGTACAATGGGCTACGTTGACTAATGTTGAGAAAAAAAATTTTTGTTTATTGCAATGAGCAGTAAAATATTATTTAACGCTTTCGGTATGCGAGCTAATTTCGAGTTAAATATTAATAGAAACACATCGAATAAAAATTCATTGCGATGTTGTGACAATAATTTGTAGCTTTTGCTCCACAATGCAGTGTTCATCAGTGCCGACTGAAGTTATCGATAGACGCTACAAATAAGTATTGATATCAGTGCCGGCACTCTGAACATTTCCACGCAAATAGTTTGTAAGTTTAATAACATTCAATAAAAGTTGATTGGTTTTAGGTACATCATCATAATTAAACACTAGCGGTGTTCCATTCTTCCTTTTACTATAAGTATTTGTGAACATTATTATAAGGGATCAACAAGTTGTTTGAGTACACGTGCGCAGTAGCGTGAGAGCAATCGCTCTCCCTCTCTCTCTCTCTCCCAAGCTCATTGCGCTGTAAATTTCCCTAAACACTTGTGGATAAATTGGATGTGAAATTGAATTAAACAAAATAAAAAAATGTTGCGCAAGGTGCCATTAATAGTGATATTGGGCTCCACAGGCACGGGCAAAACGAAACTATCGCTGGAGCTAGCCGAACGCTTTGGCGGCGAGATAATTAGCGCAGATTCCATGCAAGTTTATACAAATTTGGATATTGCCACAGCGAAGGCGACCAAAGAGGAGCAATCGAAAGCGCGGCATCATCTGCTGGATGTGGCAACGCCAGCGGAGCCTTTCACTGTCACCCACTTTCGCAATGCAGCGTTGCCAATTGTTGAGCAACTGTTGGCCAAATCGAAGCCACCAATTGTTGTTGGCGGCACCAATTACTACATCGAATCCCTGCTCTGGGATATATTGGTAAACACCAGGGATAAGCAGACCGCAGATGATGCACACTCAACACCCGAACAGAGCACAGCTGAGCTGCATCAGCATTTAACCAAAATCGATCCGAGTAGTGCGAATCGCATTCATCCAAATAATCGCCGGAAAATTCAACGTGCCATTGAAGTCTATCAGAGCACGGGGCAAACGCTGACAACCAAGTTGACGGAGCAGCGCAAACAACCAGGTGGCAATCGCTTGGGTGGTCCACTGCGCTATCCACATACCATCCTGCTCTGGCTGCGCTGCCGGCAGGATGTGCTCGATGAGCGACTGGACAAGCGTGTTGATGGCATGCTGCAGCAGGGACTGCTGCAGGAGTTGCGTCAATTTCACAAATCCTATGCGGCTGTCACTTGGCAGGCATTCACAAAGGGAGTGCTCCAGACCATTGGCTACAAGGAGTTTGTGCCGTATCTGACAAAATATGACGAACAGCAGGATGCTAGTGTGGAGGCGTATCTAGAAGCCAACAAATACCAGCTGCCCAGCAAAGAGCAGCTGCTAATCCTCGAGAGCAGCGAATCAGAGCAGTTGGCTGCCAGCTTAAAACTGCTTGGCAGCTGTTGCGACGAACTGAAGCTTGTGACGCGGCGCTATTCCAAGAAGCAGTTGAAGTGGATCAACAATCGTTTCCTCGCCAGCAAAGATCGACAAGTGCCCGATCTTTACGAGCTGGACACAAGTGATGTGAGCAAGTGGCACGATTGCGTCTATAAGCGTGCCGAGTGCATCATCGATAGCTATCGCCAGGAGCAAATCTGTGAGTTGCAGCCCATGGCCAAGCGGTTGCATCCCGGCGCCGATCTTGACGAGGAGACGAGTAACTTTTGTGCCATCTGCGAGAGACCCTTCATTGGCGAATATCAATGGAACCTCCATCTCAAGTCGAACAAACACAAACGTCGACGCGAGTCGCAGCGTCGCAAGGAGAGGCAAGCAGCTGCGGAGGCAGAAGCAGCAACGACGACGACGGCAACAACTGATAAGGCACTGTAAATTGAGAAACACAGCCAGACCGAAATCGAGTAATAAATATTTACGTCAACAAAACCTATGTTGTAGCTTTCTATAAACTAGCAGAGGGTATCTTAAGTTGGTCTTCAAGTGTGCAACGCCTTATAGATGTCTGTATATTATTATAAATATTCGTGATTCATTATTAGTGTGTGAACCGATCTTATTTATAATAGATCTTATCTTCCTACTATTGGCAACAAACTTAGTCAATATTGGCCAGCTACACAAGGGTTAAAAATAATTTTTTAAATATGTTTTTCTATGCTTTAGCTTATTTTGCAAGGGTATTTAAAGTGCGGCACATTGAAATTGATTGCACTTTTTATTTATTGACTGATGCAAGCGTATCAGATGACCCCTCTCTGAAACAAAAAAAAAGGGGGCTGGGGTTGGATCAACAGAGCTATAAGCTATCTGTGAAACCGCAGCCCACAGAGGTCGTTGGCTAGCGAAAAAGCGAAAACATGTTTGTGCAAATCCAGTCCACGTTCGACAAACTGAAATCTTTTCAACTTTCATTTGCATTTCAGTCTTCGAACTGAAGCGTACACAAAACAGCAAACGGATTCACAGGATCAACAACGATGGCTACCAAGAAAATAGGTAAGTTAATCTGTCTTTTAATTCGTTTCCTAAATCGCATAAAAATCTCTAATTTATATCTCACTCCGTATCGATTTCCAGCACTTCTCAGCGTCTCGGACAAGACAGGCCTCATAGATCTGGGCCAGCAGCTCAAGGCGCTTGGTTTTCAGCTAGTTGCTAGTGGCGGCACTGCAACCGCTCTGCGTGGCGTAGGACTCATCGTACAG
This sequence comes from Drosophila paracracens, assembly GCA_035044025.1. Lineage (NCBI taxonomy): Eukaryota > Metazoa > Arthropoda > Insecta > Diptera > Drosophilidae > Drosophila > Drosophila paracracens. The sequence continues at coordinate 2,383,337 of JAWNMN010000435.1, read as the reverse complement.
GATGTCTCCGATATAACGGGTGCTCCTGAAATGTTGGGTGGTCGTGTCAAGACTTTACATCCCGCTGTCCATGCGGGCATCTTGTCGCGCACCACTAACAGCGATTTGGCTGATATGCAGCAACAGGAATATGATCTTATCCAGCTGGTCGTCTGCAATTTGTATCCTTTTGCCAGCACCATTGCGAAGCCGGATGTCAGCCTTGCTGATGCCGTTGAGAATATTGATATTGGTGGCGTGACTCTGTTGCGGGCCGCTGCTAAAAATCATCAGCGTGTCAGTGTCATCTGTGAGGCTGTTGACTACCCCAAAGTGCTGGAAGAGATTGCCGCGAATGGTGACACCACCCTGGAGACGCGACAGGCTCTGGCCCTCAAGGCTTTTACTCATACGGCTAGCTATGATGATGCCATCTCCGATTACTTCCGGAAGCAATATGGCGCTGCTTCGTCGCAGTTAACCCTTCGCTATGGCATGAATCCTCACCAGAAACCGGCGCAGCTGTACACCCAGTTAGCTCAGCTGCCGCTGACCGTGCTGAATGCTTCACCTGGTTTTATTAATCTCTGCGATGCGCTCAACGGCTGGCAATTGGTCAGAGAGTTGAAGCAAGCTTTGAAATTGCCCGCGGCTACCAGTTTTAAGCATGTCTCACCTGCTGGCGCTGCTGTGGGTGTGGCACTTAGTCCCGCACAGGCCAAGCTCTGCATGGTGGACGATCTGTACGACCAGTTGACGCCCATGGCCACAGCATATGCCAGAGCACGTGGTGCGGATCGCATGAGTTCCTTTGGTGACTTTGTTGCACTCTCCGATGTTTGTGATGTGCTCACGGCCAGGATTATCGCACGTGAGGTCTCCGATGGCATCATTGCGGCTGGCTATGAACCGGAGGCTTTGGAGATACTCAAGAAAAAGAAGAATGGCAGCTACTGCATTCTGCAGGTGAATTGATAGAGATCTATATTTATATGACTGATATGAATTACAAGAGGCAATCTTGTCCATTTGTAGATGGATCCCAATTATGAGCCCAGCGCTGTTGAGCGCAAAACCATATTTGGTCTGACACTGGAACAGAAGCGCAACGATGCCATTATCGATGCCAAGCTCTTCTCCAATGTGGTCAGCAAGCAGAGTCCGTTGCCTGAATCCGCTGTACGTGATCTGATTGTGGCCACCATTGCCTTGAAGTATACACAAAGTAACTCCGTTTGCTATGCCCGTGATGGCCAAGTCATTGGCATTGGAGCGGGACAACAGTCGCGTATCCATTGCACACGCCTGGCTGGCGAGAAGGCGGACAACTGGTGGCTGAGGCAGCATCCCAACGTGGCTGGCATGAAATTCAAGGCGGGCGTTAAACGTGCCGAAATCTCAAATGCAATTGATAACTATGTGAACGGCACTGTGGGCAAGGATATGCCGCTGACACAGTTCCAGGGCATGTAAGTGGATTAAATGTTGAGCTTATAGAATTATCCTTAACACGACTCAATCCTCTACAGGTTCGATAAAGCGCCCGAGCAGCTGACGGAGCAACAGAAACTTGACTGGCTGAAACAGTTGAATGGTGTGGCCCTGGGATCGGATGCCTTCTTCCCCTTCCGGGACAATATTGATCGCGCCAGATTGGTGAGTAAATCTAGCTTAGATGGTCTTAGATATTTGCTAACTTTAACTCATTGTCTCTGCAGAGTGGCGTCTCTTACATCGCCAGTCCATCGGGCTCCACGAATGATGCCGGCGTCATTGCTGCCTGTGATGAACATGGCATTATAATGGCCCACACAAATCTCCGTTTGTTCCATCATTAAATTCACCTTTAAACTTTGGAAATCGAAGAACTTATGAGCTCAATTCACATCCAAACTGCCTGCACAACAACATTCCTTAAACCTAATCACAACAATAATATTATCCATTATTATATACAACTATATACTATATACTAAATATAAAGAAATCAAAAAGAAAGCTGTTTGTGTATATAGGATTCTAGGATTTATGTTTCAACTTTAAAATCAATCATTAAAATTGATTCATTGAAGCATATATGCAGCACAGAAGCTCATCAAACTGTTTGACAACTTGCTTGAATAATATTTTGAAATAATATTGTAATTACCCATTTTTGATATATTTTTTAGAATGTAAAATAATTTATGAAATATATAAAAGTTAACCGATTTGCAAAAGGATAAACCTGGAATAGATACCTTTAAAAAAATGTAAAGTCACTTTGATTAGTTAGTTAAACGTTCGCTGCATCGTCTAAAAGCTATTTATTAAAAAAATTAGTTGCTAACTAATGTACAGTTTTGTTTTGTTTGTCAAATGCTGCTTCAGTATTGCAGTTTCTGTTGCAGTTGCACTTGCAGTTGCAGCTTAGTAGCGCCGACTGCGTCTCTTGCGACAGGCGCCCCGGCAATTGCACACAAAGATTACGAATGTCAGACAGAAAATGAGCACGGACGCAAGGACCAGAGCCACCGAGGTTGTCTGATCGTAGCTGTGCGTCGGATCGAGGACATGCTGCTGCGGCAGCAGCTGATAATCGACCAGAACTTGAGTGCCATTTGGCGGCGGGCAGGGCTGCTGCACAATGATCTCTTGATGCTGAACCTGGAACAAAGTCGAAGATCATTCTAAAATATGTCCAAGGGATGTGTGTTCCTTTGCAGCTCACCTGCTTGTTGCGGCACAGTTGCAGACCCGCCGAATTGGCCAGCGTCTCGGCGCTATATTCATCCTGCACTAGGACGGGCAGCAGCCAACGCTGCGGTGAGGCCAACTGCAGCCAGGACCACAACTTGGACAGATTACGAGGATGCACCAGATAACCACCGACGGCAGATAATGCCAGACTGATCAAGCCATTCACCAGACTTGCAGATACCTTGCAGGGCAGCAGATGAGCACAGAATAACGCCAGTGTTTGTATTAGCGTTAGATAGAGTAGCATATACCCTGTAAAAAGATGGCATTACATAAGTCAGCCAGGTATGTATATATATAGTTATTGATCTGACACTTACCCATATATAAATAGATGCCAGTATCGCTGCTATTCGAGTAGGTATATAATCCGGCCATGCTGTGAGCCGGCAGCAGATAAGCCAGCCAAATGCACAGGCTGGGAAAGAGGCCTAGCAGACTCTGTTAGAAATAAAGATAGTACATATTAAGTTTGGGAAGATTATTTACTATAGACTATTGGGTTTATTTAAGTAATATTTAAGATTTTAGGATTATATATTTCTATATTTATATTTTCATCAAAACCGAGAGGTAAACACGGACTTAGCTCACCTGCACAATTATGTAAAGACTGCGCGAATAGAGACCCAGTCGTATATCTCGCTCCGCATGGCGTCGATCTTCCTGGGTGTCGCGTATGGTCAGCATGACCAGTGGCCAGTAGGCCAGCACCATGACGCAATGATGATAGCCAAAGCGATCGTTGTAGGACAACTGTGGATCCGAAGCGGGCACATCCCAAAAGATGCAACCAATGCACAGCGAAAGCACAGCGGCAGCAATCAGCTTGCTAATCCAGGTGAGCAGCGATCCGGGCTGCTTGTAGCCCGCAAAGCGTTTGACCAACGCCTTGGCCTGGCCAAAGAAGCCCGCCTTCAGCGTAAAGTTGGGCAGGGAGGCGGGCGGAGCAGCGAGTGGCGGCTCCGAGTTGATTTGATCCCAGGCATTTGCCAGCGATTCAATGCGTGCCGAGGACTCAAGCATGGCGGCTGCCGACAGATCGTCCAAGGTGACCAGATCCACTGAGGAAGACAAACAGAAGATGTCAAAATAAAGTGCCATAAATTTATAATTATTTTTCACTTACGATAATAGTCCGCTGGATTCTTGAATGGCGGACACGGATATCCCAATTCGCCCATGTGTCGCGGCAGATCGGCTCGACTGCCGGAGAAAACGGTGCGTCCGCCGGACAGCAGCAATACGCCGGAGCACATGGAAAGTATTTCAAAGGTGGGTGGCTGCAGGGTCATAATGACAATGCGACCACCGCTGCACCATTGACGCAAATACTCCACTAGGAAGAACGTGTCAAAGATGTCCATATTGCTAGTGACCTGGTCGAGTATGAGCAGCGAAGATTGAGCCAACAGTTGACAGGCGACACTCAAACGCTGCTTCTCCGAATGCGTCAATGTGGACACATTCGATGCACGCACCGTATTCAAGCCCAGATCCTCAATGAGCACATCCATGCGCTCCTTAAGATCACTGCGATCCAACGGACCACGCAACGCTGCATGGAAATTCAATGTGCACTGGACACTCATGCGAGGATCGAGAGAGGACACATCCAATGCCGGCACATAGCTGCACAGCTCCCGCAGTCCGCGACGATTCACATGCTGGCCATTGATGAGGATCTCACCACCCAGACGCTCTCGCAGACCTGCCAGGCACTCAGCCAGAGCACTGCCCTCCCTCTGCGATGTGGCCATAATGGCAAACAAATCGCCAGCCTTCGCTTGGAGTGAAACGCCATGGAGGCAAGGACTCACATCGAGGCAGTGCACCTGAATGTTGGGATAGATCAGACCCATGCTGGACTGCTTGCGTCCATACGATTGTCCATGTCGGGAGCTGCCATAGATCCTTGACTCTCCGTAATCATAGCCAAGTCCACCGCCACCATCTCCGCCCAATCCGGCGCCCAGCAGATCCGCCTCGCTGTGCGAACGATGTCCATAGTGCTTGCCATTCATATATTGCTGTTGGTGTTGCTGTTGTTGATGGTGCTGTTGCTGCTGCTGCTGCTGCTGCTGGAGATGATGATGATGCTGACCGACAGCTATGCTGGCGCGACTATTTGCCTGACGCAGTGCCGCCGAGGGTACACCACCCTGGGCTCTGGACTCTGGACGGGAGTGCGCCATGGTCATGCCCATGCCGCTGATGGCACGGAAATCGGACTCGCTGCGATATTTGCGCAGATTCGGAGGCACACGACTCCGTGTGGTCTCATTGTCGCTGCTATCATAGCCACTGGAACCGGCGCCAGCTGGTACACCCGAACTATCCCGAAAGCCGCGATTCACGCGTCCTCGAACGCCGCCCAAAGCGCTGGAATTACCATGCCCTGGACCCGAACCTGGTCCCGGACCGGGTCGATGCGAGCGCTGTGAGCCGGCATTGGGCGGAAAGACGCGCGGCAGTCCAAACTTTAGATATGTGTACATATTGGAGCCCAGCGGTGATCTAAACAAAGAAACAGAACATTTAAGATGGAATTCAAAATGGGCTGTCCAGTTATAGGAAAAAGATTAAGTTGGGCTTTTGTATAAGAAAAAGGTTCAATTTTTGTTCCTATTGTGTTTTGGACAACCTTTCTGATAGCTTCTGATCATGCATAATAGACCACTTAAGTCCATATAAGTTGTATCTATAGCGATTGCTATGTATTCTGTAGCTCGTGTCTAACATTAAACAAATGGCTACATAAAAAATGGACTTATTCCGATTGGTATTCTGTCTTCACAACAATTAGCCGATGTCTCACCTCCAGCTAATGGATATATTTATCATAATTATTCTCATTCTACCCAAAAAACGCATGTTTAGAACAAACTACAAAGCCAAATGAGTTTAAATCTATTAATTACTAATTAATTAGTTAAGAATTAAAGCACAAAAAACTTGAAGCCAAATGAGTCTAAGTCTATTAATTACTAATTAATTATTTAAAATATTAATTGTATGCATGTTTACTTTCTCAAAGCATTTACATTTCTGATTTGTCAGTTTTTAGCTGATGACATACATATTTTTGGGCCTATATTAAAAATCATTTAGCTCATATATCACTGGATTATTATTAGCATATCTCTCCTCAGTCAGCATTTAAGAATGCTGTTAATTTGCCTATCTACACACACACACTTGTTTGAATAGAGTATATATGTATATATGTTTATACTTTATATGTAGATTTATAATATTTGTTTTTTGCTGTTTGTCTTATTGCTTACTTGGGTCCGTAGCGCGGATGATTCAAGATTGATTGCACTGTGGTATCGCGTAGCTGGAAATTTCCATATGGCAGCGGTGATTTGTCTGACGATCCCAGCGCCGAATCGGTGAAGTCAGAGTTTAAATTTTGCCTGCAGATCGGAAAGCGAGAGAGGGTGGAAAGAGAGAGTTTAATGCATTAAGCTGTTGCGGTTAGCTAGTCATGGGGCGTGGTCAATTTGACTACACTCAGAGATAAATATGACCAAGAGAGATAAAACTAGGCTAATATTAAAAGTCTTTCTGAATTTAATATAAATTTCAAAATATTTTCTAAAAATAAGCATAAGTCTTCTGGGAAACATTTATATTTCATATTAAAAAGATCGTTTTGAGATTTTAAATTAAGGCAAGCAAGATTTGACTTCTAAGAATTATAATCTCATAAATATGTATTTTTTTTTGCATTTCTAAGAACTCAATTAAAAACACTAAATACGTATTTGAATGATAAAAATCAAAAACAAGAAAATATTTTTTTTTTCTGAGTGTAGCGTTTAATTAAAGTTATGTCATTTAAACTTCCGCTCTGCTGCGGTTTAATCAAGCGTCAATATTGTCAAAATAGAAAAAAAAAAGCAGGTGCAGCCGCTGTCTCATCAGTATCTGCTCCAACCACAGCGGATGCAGCAAGGGCACGCCCACTGTTTAATGCTTTTCCGGACTCACCTATAGATGGACCAGGCATGCAGATCTTCGGATGCCGCTGGTGGCAGCGGCGTATTTGGACCGTGCGGCACTGAATAGCGACGCTCCTCGCGTGACATTTTCTTATTGTTGGAAAAGTTGCTCAGCTCCATGGTCTGCAAAAAGGTTAAGAGCGGAAAAGAGATGGCATGATTTAGAGTGCTGGTGCCCAAAAATGTGGCTAATTTCAAGTTAAACTGGGTCAAGAATGCCAGCGTGGCGATTGTTAGTCATAATTTGCGGCAAATTAGCTTAATGAAAGACAAACAGAATCACACACACACAGACCCTTGCAACACTCAGCCATTGTCAGGCTGGCACAAGTCAAAAGTACAGACGGTAGGATACTCTGTATTTCTGCTAACTAATAGCTGTAGTTACAATATTTAAGCGAAGCATAAGAAATTTAATTAAATTATTTATATCATAAATTAATTTTTTTTTAAGAGTTTGGAGCTGTTAAAATAATTTTTGGAAACATAAAAATCATATAAAAATTCGAGCAAAAAACAATAACTTCTTAATGGAAGCAAGAGTTTCCTATTCTTAATATATTTAGAAACAGTATTATTAAACATTTCTTAATATAAGAAGGAGTAAACTAAAGATTGTCTTAATAATTTCTATCATCCAAATTTAATTCAAAGTATATTTAAAGTTCTCAGAAGCAAACGCCGTTTAACCTTTAATAATTACAGGGTATACAAACTTGAAAACAATGAAACCAATTCAAGTAGTTGGATTTTTTTTTTATTGTTGCAAGTTTTTCACGTTTAATTTTCTTGACTTGAGCAAATCCAAATCAACTGGAGAACAAAGCTACAAAGCTGCAATCATTTGATGTTAGATTTGGACACGGCAACTGCGTTTTTAATTGCTAATGCGAGAAACGCATGCAAATGAGCCGCAAAGGCGCCCAAATCTGTTGCACTTATGCAATCGCAAACGTTGAACCAAAAACGTCGACGGCTGCCACAAAATGCACCTGTTGCCATTTTTTTTTGTTTTTTGATTTTTGTTGTTGATTTGTTGCCTTCGTCTGGTGCAGCGAGCCGTATGCGTTTCCGTTTTTGAAGAGTGATCCATGAGTAGTGCACTATGAATGTGATTGTCTGTGTCTCGAGTCAAAGCAAATACGAGCAAAGCTTACAGTTGCTACACTCAGAAAAAAAAACCATAGACACTATTGAGTTTGATCAGGGAAAATAGTAGACTAGCGAATGAGTCTCATATTCTTAAGATCGGTTTTTGTAATCCGAAAAACCAAAACGATGGCGATTACTTTGAGTAAAAACGATATAAATTCTAATACACTATATTATTCTCTGAGTGTACACACAAGTGGAAGTAAGTGCGAAATTATATAGCAAAGTGTTCTACGAATTGCGCTCAGTTTTTTTTTTCAAATCATTGTTTTTCAACTAGTGGCAAACTGGCGAAAGTGAGTGGCAACCATCCACCTGCAGCATATTTGAGTTGGTTTTGTTTTCTTAACTTTTTATTTGCAACATGGCGTATAATTAGAGGCAAGCTGAAAGTGAATCTGGAGCTGATGTTGTGAATGACTAAAGTCATCAAAAACGCTTGATTACCGCATTTTACCGCATGTTTATTATGTATTATTAAATACCTTCTTTTTTTGTCAGTCGTTTTCTTTATCCTCGCGTATCTTAATGCGTGTTAAGTTCGCTTTAATTAAATTCATTTGTGTGTTTTATAGCCAGGTAAGTTAACTTAAAAGCGATTTTCCACCCACCAACAGGCCCGCCCCCCTCTAACCGTTCGCAGCAGTTAGTAGATTTTTATGTGTTTTTTTCTCTGTTGTTTTTGCTTTACACTTTTCATTTGTCGTTGTTGTTGTTGTTGTTGTTTTTGCTCTTCTTATTATTGTTTGTCGCTCGGTATTTTAGTATGTGCTTGGCCAATGGAGTGAAAGTGGAAGTCTTATGGCAGGCAAAAGGTTTTTTTTTCGTTTTTTTCTTTTTTTTTAATACCTCTGCGCTCAATGATAATGTAAATATAACTCGAGAGGCTGCTACAACTGAAACTACCAAGCTACCAGCCTATCTGCCCACTCTCCTACCTAAAGGCATACTTAGGGCCACAGACCGAGAAGCTTAAAAACTTGTCGGCCGCTTTGTTGTTAGTGTGTAATGAATAACTGACTCAATGAATGAATGAATACGTGAATCAATGCTGCAAGTATTGAGGGCACAACAGCAGCATTGATTTATGTGTGCATGATGGGAACATTGTCGGTGTCGTTAATATCTATATGTACTACTCTATACACAGAGAAAAACATAATGATTGCTTGGCACACATACGATCTTGAGATCGAAATAAATTCGAATTCCAAATGAACTTATTCCAAGTACGATTTGCTTAGCTGACTGTATTTAAATGCAGTTAAGTGGTTTCTTTTTGTGGGGTTTAACTGAATGAATTGGTTAACTCAAATTTCAAGTAATTTAACTTTAATTTAAGTCCCTCCGTTTTTTTCCTGCGTGCATATATCATTCAGATCTCTGGCTGAAAAAAGCGATCCATAAAGTTGAATATACTTATCGTATACTGATGTGAGAGAGCCGATCTGGTTGTGCTTTCAGTTTGTGTAATGAAAGTACACTTTTAGTGGAATGCAACATTTAGTTGCCGCATATCAGCTGCATGGGATTAACCCAAAAAACTTATGCAATTTCAGATATTGACAATTAAGTTGGGCAAATTAAGGTTGTGCAAATGGATATGCAAAGTATGTTTTATGATTCCCATAAAGTTTTTATTTGTGCTGCGGTGATGTTGGGCTGTTTGCTCAACCTAATGTACTTTTTGAACTCAAAGACTATAAAGTTAGATGAACATTTAGTCGTAAACCAAACGCCTAGTAATTTACATTTAATTATTAATATATCTAAGAAAAATTCCACAAAAAAACCACATCTTTCATTACAATAATTAGACTTCAGTTTTACTATTTTTCGCGCAGGATATAATTAAACATAAAGTATAGTTAGTGATCACCATATTTTGATAAGTTTCCAGAAGTATTTCGTAACACTTAAATATTTAGTTTTGCACAGTCTCTACCTTATAACCAAGTTTTTGCTGTTTACCTTCTAATCAAATTGCTTTTTGGTATCTGTATGTAGTTTTTTAATAGCTTCATTGTTGCATTAATCACAAAAATTCCGCTGAATAAGTGTTTAAGTGCATTCAGAGATTTGCATTGAATGGGAATTATAGGTTTGCATGTATCTATTACACATAGCCAAGACACAGATACATTTTTATCTGATTGTGTGTGGCAGCTAAAATGCCAGACTGGTGTTACCAAAAAGTTGGGCATGCAGCTGCAGCACATACCAAAGCCGAAGACAAAAAAAAAAAACCAGAAACCAAAACTTCGAGTCGGAAACAGGCTAGCTGTCTGTCTAGACGGGGGCCAAGATGAAAACTGGGATAGTTGCATGGTTGCATGCGGCCAGAATTATATCACAAGGCATATGCAATGTGGCCAACCGCTTTTGCATGATGAATGTGGCCAGCGGATGTGGCGTTTGTCAACGGTGCATGATGCCAACGATTAATTGGTTAAACGGTTATTGGTAATGCATTTTTCTTAAGCGCAAGTCACAATGATTTTGCGAATCGACATCGAGTTAGCGCCCAGGAGAGTGTTGTACCAAGTTACACAGAGTTGGCTAACACATACGATAACCAGACTGGAACACTCTGACTTGGACTTGCACGACAATACAGACTGAGACCCGTTTGCTGGCCAAGTTAGCCAAGTCATTCCCGTTGCTTGTGCTGCATTTAGTTGGCCAAGAGACGCCAGCTTGACAAGTGGCTAACCCGTTGCGTGTCTTGCCACAGTCACATGACCATTGATGTAAAATTGCAGTTAGACACAACTGAACGATGACGACTGTGAGGAGGAGGAGGAGCAGACCGTCTTTTCGGTCACTGATTGGCCCGTACACATACATTATTTGATTTAATGGAGCGCGCCCAAGTGGTTCCATGTGCGCCCAAGTGCTGGTTTTGACCATAACAATTTGTCTTTTGTGGGTAGCCACAAGTGGCTTTTTCTTTACAACATTCAAAACGTGTGTGTTTTTGGATAGCTGATGGGATTACAAACAATCTGTCGAGATCACCAACAAGCTAACTAACCTGAGAGGCCAGTCGGTGGACTACGGTCTAGGGCATTCCCACGCAAAACAGCCAATTAAACTGGGTTAACCGATCTTCCCAATTTCCCTAGTGCTGTCTACACGGAGAAAAATAAATTTGACTTTGACTAAAGCTTAAATTTCATCAAATTTCAAGCTCCTTATTGCTAGCATTTTCTTTGTTTACAGCTCTTCAAATAAAAAACAATTTTTGCAATTGGCGATTGGATTGAAGAGAAAAGTTCTCAAATATTTGACTTAAGATTTAAGCAGGATCAGGATAGTTAGAATTGAAATGATAGGTTTTAGATCACAGCCTTCAACTTGGATTACTTTTTATTTGCATATTCCTTGAATTACTTTCTTTTACTTAGTCCTTACATTTCTTTTGGCGAATTCAAGTGCTGATATCTTAATTTCTTCTTTCAGTGTACAGCTGCTGGCGTTGGCCACGATTTCTGGCCGGATGAAACCTGGCAAACAGGTAACTGGCAGTTGGCAACAGGTAAGCTGGTAAACTGGCAGCCACCCAAAAAATTAAGGCTGTTCTGCGATTGTCGCTGACTGACTGACAGAGTGTCCCGGCCCCCAGGCAGACAGGTACATTGTTGCCCCTCTGGCCTCTTGGCCCAGTGGGAAAGTGAAAATATTTTGTTATTGTTGTTGCGGCATAATTCACTGTTGCCAGTATGATAAATGCCAATTGCAGCCGACCAAAGTGGGTCGCAGTCGCAATTTGCAATTTTCAATTAATAATCAAAAAAAGAAAAACAAATAAAAAAGGCAAAAATATCGCTGGGCGGGGCTGGGAAATCGGTGTGTATCTGACTAATACTAATAGTTACGCCCAAATGCAAATTGATTATAATAAACATATCACTCACAAATTTGATTACCAGTTTTAGTGAGCAACATTCCAGGCGGCAGGGAAAAAAGCCGTTTGTTGAACTTGTCCCCATAAAAATGAAATTTCTGATAAATTCGAGCGCAAAGGCAATCGAAATATGTTTTTTATATATATATTCATATATATGTATATATATGTGTTGTGTGTGTGTGCGTATGTGTGTTAATTGAGCACTCGAATCTTGAGTTGGGTTTCTGTCTGCTTAGGTTTTAGCACATTTTATGTGTTGGCATTTGTAGCGGACAAGCGAGTATGCAAATTTTGTCGTATCTCATAGATAGACAGCAGCTGAAGCAGCTGGATGCTGAGATAAGCGGCAGTCAGACCATCAGTCAGTCCGTCAGTCAGTCAACGGAAAACGTACCAATCTAGACCCAAGCTGGCAAAAATACAATATAAAAAACGATTCACAATTCACAGGTTTTTGTGAAAGTTGTTGCGGCTCTGTGTACTCCAAAATTGATTATGAACAGTTTGTGAATGTACAATAAATGTGACTTTTGTTGCTTGATTGTGTCTCGTGAGCCATCTTTATCGAGTGGGGCTGTGAAGATTTGTTTAATTTCATCGATTCGAATCGAGATGGAAAAGAGCAGCAGCAGCAGCTCTGCTGTAAGCTGTAAGCTGAATCCCCTGCTCATATTGCAGATTAATTGGTAAGCCGCTAACTGTTCTTGGCCAATATCTTAGCAAATGGCTAAGAGGTGTGCCATTATCGTGGTAATTGGCCAATAGCGGTGTTGCATGTGAAGTAATTAAAGATAATGTTGTACACCTCATAAGCAAACTAGTTTTGATGTAATCAATCAGTTCTCATTAAAGATATCGAAACATTGCAAAAATAATTATGGCTATTATAATTACTATAAATAATTATGGCTATCACTCTTTAAAGAGATCGAATAAAAGTTTAATGATGTAGCAGTTGAACTATAAGCCTAGATCCTATTTAACAACTCTTATTTTTCATTAATATCAATCACTTACTTTTTTAATGATTTTATTTTTAATGCGGGTAAATTGAAAAATACCTTTAAAATTATGATTAAAATATTATTTTAATGCCGAATACTTGAGACTTTAGTTTAAGCTTCACGAAATTCGGAAGCTTTCGATTTAAAAATACAAATACTTAAATCAGATTAGCCTATATATATCAGCAGCTTTACAAGCTGGATAAAAAAGGCGTGTTTCAGTTTGTGAAAGCAGAAAATCTCTTTAAAGCGGACAGCTGGATGCTCCAATTTAAGAAATCGAAATACTTTTCTACTTAAAAAAGTCAAATAATTTATTATTTCTTTTGGAATTATTTTTCCGTACTCAATGTTATAACTTGTCGAAACGGAAGAGTTTTTCGCAATAGTTGATAGTTCCATTGCATATTAAATGATATAATTATAAAACCCTGAAGATAAAATTGTGATTAAGAGATTAAAAACCTTGCTCAATGCACCGAACAGTTTATAACTACTTAGCTAGGCTAATGTAAGTAACTATAACGGGGCCAAGAGAGCCATATATTAGTTTAGCCAATTGTTATTAAATTAGGCAATCTCAGCCAAACAGTGAGCACAAAAACTACAAAGCCATAACGGCAGCAACACAGAAATGCGAGCAGAAGAATGCGCTTGTAAGCTTCAGTTTGTGCTGACATCGCCAATTCGCCGCTCCAGCTGTGACCCCAAAAAGCCAAGTTAATGTCATGCCGTCAACAAATACTCGTCATGGCTGCATAGCCCTCACTCAGTTTGCTTGCTGCGGGTGTTTTCATCGTGTGACTCAGTTTTCATGATGTTTCAGCGCGTTGTGCTTATTATTTTTGTTTTTGTCGGCTTGACGTCGGAAAATCTAAGCAGCAAGGTCAGTTTTATTAATTGCCTCGAGCCCCCAAGCTGTGTTTTGCATGCTACAGTTCTTTTTTGTTTTTGGCCATCTTTACAGGCAATTAACGCTTAAAACACTTTCCTATGTTGCAACAGCAAACTTGTGAAAGTCGCTGGGCCACAAAAATTTGCATGCCAAATTTCTGTATGTCTGTCTGTCTGGCTGCCTGGCGACTGTGGACTGTGGACCATCAAAAACCAGCCACATATCCCCAGCCACAAACCACACCTCACGTGCGCCACTCAAATTGACACAAATTCCATGACAATCAAAATACAAACAAATTGTTATTTTTTTTTTAATTTTAGGTTTTTTTTTTGGCTTTGGCATCACATGCATAAAAATGCGAGAGACCAGCGATGTTGGACAAATCGCCAGACAGCTAACAGCTAACAGTTAACAGCTAACGCACCCACCCAGCCAGGCAAACAGACGTGACCAAATGGCGCCGTCTACATACAGTGGGCAAAAGTTGCAACATGGCTCTATAAGAGGTAACAATTATTGACAACATAATTGAATAATTGCATATTATTTAGTTTATATTAATAGTTTGTTGTAGTTCCAATTGTTCATTAAGCGTTTTACATTTTCGAATAGAACTTGGAGGCTAAAGTTGCTTGGAATTTTGTTTACATACACTTACACATACACTTTCTGTTAAAATACATATTTAATAACAAATAATTAATTTCTCATTGTGAAATTTTAAACTGGCCGTAAAGTTCTATGCTTTCTTCAGTGTGTCAAGCCGAGTCGAATTTCGTTTCCGTTTCCGTTAGGTTTCAAATTTTTATTAATTATTCTGTTCCGTTATGATACAATTCGAACTAATATCGGTAACTGGTTTAAAAAAAAAATGTATATATTTATTTCTTCATTCATTTTCCGGCTTGACACGCTGGTCTCTTTTTTCTTGGCTTAATAATGAAGTTTTGTTTTTCAAATAAGTGGTTCGCATATAGACTGATTTGTTTGTTACTGAAATATTTATGATTCTTAATTTACATAAATATAATAAAATTGGGTTCTTATCATAAGCAAAACAAACCAATCAAACAAAACGGGATTAATCTAAAGAAAAGAAAACTTAAACATGCAAAATTCAAGCTTCACACAATTTTTTAACACTATCAATAAATTACAAAACCTTTTTAAGAAAAATACTGTATATTACAAAGCTTTATTTAATTCGTAATTATAAATTTTATATTAATTTAAACTTATGTCAAACAAGCTAATAAATATAAAGATTTCCCCAATTAATTGTCTTTAGCACTGACTTCTACGGCCTTCGACCATAATAATAACTAATTAAATATAAAAAAAGTCATTACTGTGTTTTTTATATTATTAATAATTAAATATATAAAAATCAAGTGTTATTCGAGTGTTGACTAAGTCTTCAACCACTGTGCATGGCTGTCACTCGAAACCTTTTGTAGATCAAGCCAAACTCACGAAGTCTTTGCGCAGCTGAGTGACATAAATCCATGGCTCAATTAATGCAGCGCACGATGGGGTGTGAGCGTGTGTTAACACACATATCTGCCTAGTTATTTTATATAGTACACACACACACTCACACACATTCATAAGATACTTTCAGTCTTTGCTATGCCAACAGCTACAGTTCTGATTTTGATTCTATGTGAGAGACGCTGAGACTCGTGCGAGACACGCAGTTCAACTTTGATGTTGAAGTGAAATGAACTTCTTTTTTTTATAGCCATTAAGCTCACGCGCTGTATAGCATCTGGATGGATGGATGGATGGATGGTTACTTTTCGTAGCACTTTCTTCGTCTAATTATGCAGGTGTTCTTGTGGCCGCTTTTATGTGTTAATTTAATTACAATAAAACCCAAATTAACCAACTCTGTACTTTATCAATGTGCATAACATTATTTTCACCGACATTTTCCATTTTTTTTCACTTGCGGCGGTTCGTTAAGTTTTCACTTGGTTCTACAATGTTGAGAGGCTTTCAACAGCGGATTAATGTCGTTGCTGACTTCATCGCATCAATCGGTGCCCATTAAATGCAATGAATCATGACTCTTGATGAGAGCAGCAAATGGCAGCCACTAAAGCACAGTCAATGCATTAAAAGTTAAAAATAACAATGCGAAGAAAGCCAAGTGGCATAAGAAAAATATGAAATACCAGCAATCTTTGGCATACCGAAGTTTCTATACCCTTGCGAAACAAAGAATCTTTGACGTAGGTATTTAATTGAGCCTGTAAATTGCGGCATCAAAGATATTTCCATTACTTCACGACAAGAATTATAATACCATTGGCAAGGCTATAATAATAAGAACAAAAACTAAAACAAGTTCTTGCCAAGAGATGCAGCCACACCTTTTTTTTTTGTCCATATGGCTACAAGCCAAATGTTCGGCTAGACAAAGACAGCACCGCCCGCCGCGTCTCGTTTGTTGGCAAAACTCCACCACAAAGCTTATAACTGACAATCAATTATTCGACATAAGTCGCTGCTGCTGTTGCTGCTGTTGCTGCTGTTGCTGCGCCTTTTGACTTTGTCATTGACTTCAAGTTTGTGTCTGAAGTCTTTCGTTTTGGAACTGAATACAGCGCTCCTGCAAGTTTGTGTCTTAAGTCTTTCCAATCCGCGTGTTAAATAAATCAAAAAATGAAACTTGACAATTATCTTTTTATATACATTTAAATATTCATTTTATTTTATAACAATTTCAAAATTGAGTTGCATTCTCCTGCAAGCTCTCCTGCAAGTTTGTGCCGGAAATTTCATCGTTCTGGATTTGAAGTTACTTGATTTGAATTACGCACTGCGGGAGATCACACATATCTAAGATTCTTTGGACGGCGGCCTGCTTTTCAACATTATTTGGCCAGCAACAAATCACCAGCCGGCAGCACCGTTAATAGCTATAAGAAATACTGTTAACTAATTTACGACACAAAACCACAAAAAAAAACAAATAAAGAAAACAACCCAAAAAAAATAAAACAGTAGAGAGCAACACAAAATAACTAGTCACTAAAGCAAAAAGCATAAGAACAGGAAAAATCTTTGGGGTCTGATAGCAAAAGGTATTTCAATGAAGAAAACGGCGAGACTAACGGTAAATTATGGCACTGTAATTAGGTGTGAGTAGTGTCTTAAATGCTAGCCCAGCATCAACATCAACCAAATGAGATGCTGAGAATTGTGCTAACCATTGACACTTTGAACAGTTTCGTCTTATCAAATTAGTGGCTGCGAAATCAAGGTGAAAAGTTTCTCGACGCCGATTTTTTGAAAGTGATAAAAAAAAATGCGAAAATGAATGTGAAAGTTTGGCCATGCCATTGGCTAAAAACCCAATTCTTGGTAATGAGTGCAAAACGCAAATAAAAATAATGATTAATAAATAAAAAAATAATAATAATGAAATTAACTTTTAGAGGTTGTGAGATGCAGCTGCATCGATTGTCATGAAAACCACACAGCAAGCTGGTCAAATGTTATCTTTGCATTTATACAAATAACTCAATAAGCAGATACCACAAGTATGCAACAGCAACAAGAACAAGAACAACAACTGCAATAGCAAAAGCAACAGCCGCAACAAGAGCAAAGAGGAAATGCCAAAGACGCTGTTCTGCGCAGAGCAAACAAACAATGAGCGTCTACGCAGAACTCACCAAAGAAAAGAACTCGGCGAGTCAGCGAGCGAAACAAACAAACAGAAACTTGTATCTGTAAAATACACACAGGCACACACACATATGAAGATACAGATACAGCCACAGATGGGCATACACTGAGAGAAAAGTTGTGTACCAAACTTTGGTTTGACTAAACTCTATCATTTGTAGAATTCTGGCAAGCAACCTTAGTCGAACTTTGTTCAATATATCAAATATTTGTTTTAATATTGTTTAATTATCACTCTTCAAACTTAGTACACTTTTTCTCTGAGTGTAGCATAGCTTTGGCGTTGACTATGGATACAGAGCGCCCTAAGCGCGCAAAAGAACTTTTGAGCCGAATGGAAACAGCAACGAACAAAAAAAAAAAAACAGAAAAAGACACAAGAAGTGGAAGTGGTGGAAATGGTGGAAACAACGATAGAGGCTGGCTAAGAACGAGAGACATGAGAGGCATGAACGCAACGGCAAACGTTTGCTAGACAACAACAACAACAACAATAAAACTTGCTTGTGGGATCTTTGACCTGCAATGGCGACGACCGAAGAGCGGCCAAGAAATCAACAACGTGGAGCTGGAGCAGGAGCAGCGCGCCCGTCAACGCCTCAACTAAGCCGTATAGATACTTTACACATTTACACACACACACAGGTACATTTACACATGTGTGTATCTGTGTGTATTTTTTTTTTGAGGTGGCAAGTGCTGGTCGCTTGACTGCGCTGCTACTTTGTGTTTAATAAAATTAACAGTTAATACCAGTTGTACAAACTTAAATTAGCTGCCTCAATGGACAGTTCAAAACGAGACACACTTAAATGTAAAAGCTGCGACCAAAAGATACTTTTGTATCTTTCACAAAAGTACTTACCAAGCCTTTAGTTTGTTTGTTGCTTCGGTTTTTATGTGGCTTTAAGTGGTTGTTGTTGTTTCAGAGCACTATGCATATTCCATAAATATACACGCACACACACACGCACAGTTCACACACACGTTTGTGTTTCTTATTGGATGTTGCGAACGGATGCCGCTATTTGCAATCTCATTTGTCACAAACACTCACGCACACACAAACAGACAGCCAGGCTCATAGACCACAACTTGCTTTGCACTTGCACATTGCCATTAATATCGGGAAATATAAATCAAAAATTGGCTACCGCATTTGTTAACGTTATTTACGCCGTCAACATTTCAATTCGATCTCCAAGCGCGCAATAATTTGTAATTTGTATTGCTTTATTTATAAATTTTTATTGCTATTTGTCGTTTATTTTTTGTTTTTGTTTTTTCCTATTCACTTTTGGCCAACAAACGTGAACAGTGGCCAGACAGCGGCGCAAAAAGACAACTCTCCCAGTGCTCTGCTCAAACCGAACTGAGCTGAACTTGGCCTCGGGGACGCCATCTTAGCCAGTTCGTACTGGAATGGAGCGCAACAGCGCACATTCCACATTCCAGTGCACGCTCACACAGCGCTTGGCTGCCAATTGGAATGTGAGTGCGCCTCGCCGATCAGCAAACAAGACACGGAGACTATTCAGTTGGAATTGAGCGCTCAATTGGCTTAGACGTGTCCACGGATAATTAACGGCTGTTGAGCTGTATTTTTTTTGGTGTGTTAAAAAAATGCAAAGCAATAAACAATATAATGATTTAAATTAATTTATCAAAATAAGTTAATTATGTATTTCAATAATACTAATTCCATGTGCACTTACAAATTAAAGAAATTGAATTCTTTTCCTCTCTCACTCTCTTCTTGTGACTCTCTCTTTGTTCAACTCACCTTTCCAGTCGCAGCAAGTTCTTTGAGCCGCTCTTTGAACGACGTACAGCGTGTGAGGCATAGCGCAGAAGAACACAACAAACAAACTGTTGTCGGTGTTATTCCAATTGCAGAGAGCGAGTGATTTTTGGCTATGAAAATGATCGGCAGCGATTACGTACTGGAAGCGCACAACATTTTCCACACCACCGAGGCAAGTGCACTGGAAACGCAAAGCTCTCTTTTATTTTGACCACTCTCTCTTACGCTCTCTCTCTGTCTCCCTCTCTCTCTCTTGCTTTGCAGGTGGACGGTGGTGGTTGTTTTAATGGTGCCGGCAACTCAGCTTTGGTGCTCAAAGGCGTCAATCTGACCGTGCACAGTGGCGAGGTGATGGCCATATTGGGTTCCAAGGGTAAGCAGCTTAACGCACATATTTATCCCTATTATCTTAAGCCCATTCTCATTGCTAGGCAGTGGCAAACGCGCTTTGCTGGATGTAATTGCGAGGCGAGCGGATGGCGCCACCCGTGGCCAGGTGCTCCTCAATGGTTCACCGCTGAGTAAGGCCCTCTTCCAGCAACGCTGTGGCTATGTGACACAATCGTGCACCTTTGTCCCTGGCTTAACAGTGGCTCAAACTCTCCACTACACACCCACTATTGTGAGTTATGGTTAAGATTTCTGGAATGGCTAGAATCAATCATCAGAACTCAAAAATCAGTTAATATAGATCATGAATTTCGATTGATTTTTGAGAGTGTAAAAGTTAGATCATAAGATATAACTTATTTTTTTTAGCTGGGTGGTTACCTTAAAAGTTCCAAGGTGCGTCAAGTTCTGGCTGATTTAGCCCTCTCACAGGTGGCCCACAAGCGAGTGGAGTATCTAAATATCAGCGAAGCCAGACGCTTATCCATTGGGATACAGCTGGTTAGGGATCCGGGTAAGCTAATGAATTTTATTATATATAATCTAATGTGGCACATTGAAAATAAAGAAATCATTTATTTTATATAGATTTAATAAATCCTATCATAAATCAAATTTATCTTATTTTTTGCAGTCATGCTTCTCCTGGATGAACCCACACAGGGCTTAGATCCATTGAGTGCCTATTTGCTCATCTCGATACTCTCGAATACGGCCAAGAAGACGGGCTGCGGCATCTTGCTCTCGTTGGAGAAGCCGCGCTCCGATGTTTTTCCATTTTTGGATCGAGCCCTGTTCCTCTGCTTGGGCGGAGTTGTCTACTCGGGTGGAACTAGGGCCATGTTGGAATACTTTCATGCAATTGGCTTCCCTTGTCCACAGCTGGAAAATCCCTTAATGTATTATTTGTGCTTGTCGACTGTGGATCGTCGTAGTCGTGATCGATTCCTTGAGTCCAGTCAACAGATTGAGGC
The DNA here is from genome assembly GCA_035044025.1 of Drosophila paracracens. Lineage (NCBI taxonomy): Eukaryota > Metazoa > Arthropoda > Insecta > Diptera > Drosophilidae > Drosophila > Drosophila paracracens. The sequence continues at coordinate 2,362,784 of JAWNMN010000435.1, read as the reverse complement.
GCTTGTCGAACGCTTCTCCAGGGAAACTCCCATCTCCGATGCACCGCTGAATAATATGGGTTCCGGAAAGGTACCCTTAGCTTATGGCAAGCCGGGTGAACTCAAAGTTTGGGTCATGCTCTACTTGTAAGTGAGGCCAGAAGATCTTCACTTTGTATCGAATTGATGATCTATGAATTTTCTTTTTAGAAAACTATTGGCCTCGACATTCTCCTGCGGCATTGTGGGTATGAAGACGCTCTTCCTGCGAATGCTGCTTCTGCCCATAGCTATGAGCATAATGTGGGCTTTCTACACAAATGTGGGCGTAAGTAACTGTAAATTGTACTACTCAATCTTTGCTTAATACTCACGTTTATATATTTCAGGATGATGCTAGTGGATTTTTTACTCGAAATGGCATGATATTGAATATACTTGGCCTATCCTACGGCTGTGGTATATTGACTACCATATCTCTATGTAAGCCATCTGCTTAATCTTTCTATGTTTGTACTCTGTTCCGAATTGTGTAATTGTATTGTATTTGTAGATCGTTTTGATACTTAGAGTATCGATATAGTTTGCAGCTACAATCTAAAACTAAAATTCTCAATTCTAATTTAAAATGTATTTACCTGCAGTTCCCATTTGGCGCAAAAAGTTCTCGCAGGACACACCAGAGGGTCTCTACTCGGGCACCACTCTACTCGTTGCCTATAATGCCGTTTCCATACCCTTCTCAGCGGTGTCTGCGGTCCTCGCCAGCTGTGTCCTCTATCCGTGAGTGATTTTTAATCAAGTCTGTTATAATATACCATTAACACAATTTTCTTTTGCAGCTTATTACTGGACTCTAAGTACAACAATGGCACCGTTTTTGCCTATCTATTTGTGGCCCTTTGGTCCAGCTATGTCCTGGCCGAGCAGTTGAGCATTGCCTTTCTGCTGGTGGTTAAAGTGCCCTTTAATGCAGCCATTGCAGTAACTTATGTCATGGTCATAAGCATTGCCTTGGCCAGCGGCACTGTGCGGTAAGCTAACTGCAATATTTTAAATAGCATTTCGATTTGAGTTTAACATTTATTTTTAGCTCCTTCAAGGGCTTACAGCCCTGGCTGCAGGATAACACCAAGGGCACTCACACACGATACGCCTCCTCGCTGCTGCACAGCATCGCTTTTCAGACCCGCAAGCTAAATTGCACGCCCACCGCCTCCGTAATTTGTCCAAAGCCGGCGGACTTTATGCACGAACGCCTGGGTCTGCCAGATCCAGATGTGAGTTAACTACATATCCAAAGCAGGGATAGATTATTGATACATAATATACTCTTTTTGCCATGCAGGAAACTATCGATGTGGCTGCATCCTGCGCCTTTGCCGTTGGCTTGGCCGCCTTCAATATGCTGCTCTATTTGTTCCCAATGCCGCGTTGCGTACGTCAGAAATTTAAAGACTGAGCGCCACGACTTTATTTTGTACTGCACAAATTTACTTAATTTGTATTAGTAGAATAATTAAATAATATTTAATAAACAATAAACATATAAAACAAATTTGAAGTTGCGCGCTGAACGAGCGAGTTGTGTTTGCCTGCATTGGTATCGAATTAAACATCGATAAGTGATGCTTGGCAAGCATTCCATATTTTGAAGTCAGCATCGATAAATTCGGCTTGGGAGGCATCGATTGCTAGATTTTGAGTACTGAGTACTTTGGCGCGCTTTTTAAATTGTTTGCTTTCTTTGGATGACAAAAACTCAACAGCAATTATTATTTTTTATCATTTTATTTACAAGAAAACTTATAATTAAAATAAATTTCGTAATGAATACATTCGAATAAACCTTACAAATACCAAATTCTTGAATAGAAAATACATTTGCAAATTTAGCCAGCTGCAGTTCAAAATGATTTCAATTTGTTCCTTTCCTTTTTTGATTTTGTTGTGTGGGTTTTCGCTTCGTTTCAGTTTAACAATTGTCTAACGACTAAAAATATGTTTGATTTATTTAAATAACTAGATACACGCATTGGAAATTCATTAGAACGCATCTGATTGAATGAATATGTACGCGAGTTGTCATTGGCTAACAAAGAGTTGTGCCTTTTAAGACGAAGACGGTTGATTAATGCGGGATGTTGATTTTTATGGTTTATATGTATATATAAAATACTGTGGCACCTATGTATATAGTTGCTGCTGGAGAATGGGCATATAGAATAGTGTAATTTATGTATATAATGCAATGATCGGGATTATTTAATGAACGATAACTAAAAAGGAATCGGAGAGATTATTTTCTTCAGAGGAGAAATAGTATTGTTAGTTTATGTATTTTATGCTATGAACTGATGAAGGATATGTAAAGTGGGTATTTGTTAAGTTGAATAAGTTGGGTAGTTTGGGAACTGGAAGAGCCTCAGTCCGTGTCATAGTAGGCGTAGTCATAGCTGGTATCCTCTTCAGCATATGGCGGGCGTTTGGACTTGCTTTTCTTGTCCTGTTGATCCTTTTTGCTCTTTGATTTCTTTGGCACCGCCGAGGAGCCATCGGTGGTCGATGTTGTTGTTGCTTTTGATGTTGTTGCTTTTGTTGTTGTTGTTGTCGGACGTCTTGTTGTTGTCGTTGTTGTTGTTGTGGTGCTAGTTGGATAAGCCGTTGTTGTTGTTGTGGTTGCTGATCTGTTGGTCGTCCTCGGACTAGATGGTGCCACTTGTGGACTATACTGGGAGTTATACTGCTGCGAGTTCTTCTCCGCCTTGTAGATATCAGCACGTAGTTTATTAATGCTGGCAGCACCAAAATTCAGAGACTGCGCAGTCTTGAAGAGCTCATCCTCATCGCTTAGATCCTGTTCCTGTTCGCGCTCCTTTTGATAGGCGGACTGCTGTTGACTCTTCAGATGACTGTGAGCCTGCTGGAAGCCATGTGGCTGTCGACTGGACACCGGTGAAGCTACTGTCGTCGTTGACGATGCGGTGTTGCTGCCAGATCTGTTGCGTAGAATTTTGAGGCGATTGCGTGGAAAATCATTCTCATACAGCTCCGGATGATATTGACCATCATCCTCATCCACATTGTAATACGGATTGGCTGTGGTGGGCAAAGCAGCGGTTACAGCACTCGACTTCTTTGGACTCACACTTGGAGTCTGTTGCTTTGGCTGATTTTGGCTGGGACGCTGCGTTTGTTGTGCCTGATAGTAGCTTTGTTCGTAGGGCTTCTTGTATGTTGTGGGCTTGAAGGTGGTGGGCGTGAATGAATCCCTAGCAGCTTGGGTGGTTCTCTTGGAGATGCCATAGCTAGGGTTAGCTGTGCTCGTTGTCGTTGGATAATGGAACTCATCATCGGCATACTGTTGAGTCGTTGCCTTGTAGGTTATGCTTCCGCGGCTTGTGAAAGTGCGCGGCTTGGCGGACGATTTAAATGGCGATGGCTCCTGGCCGCCCAAACGTGATAGATCCTGTGTTCGGGGACGCTGATATTGTGGCTCCAATTGTGCAGCAGCGGGTCTTCTGGACGTTTGCTGTGTCGCCTGGAATGGTTGTGGTTGTTGTAGTTTCGCCTTGGGCAGCTCAACGAACTCATTGTGATTGACGTAGTTGGATTCCTGTGGGCCAAGTTTTTGCTTCCTTGCTGCCACTGTGGGCTTGTTTCGTTTGGTCGTCTCCTTATCAAAGTCCTGGGCATTTTTACCCTCGGTGCTCTTGATGCGATAACCGTTTGGATTATATGTGGTTGGCTGTATGCGCTCCTGGGTTTGATAGTCATTCTGTCCAAAGCTGAAGCGACTGGTGATGCTGCTTCCCAGACGAGGAGTTGTGGGCACTGGAGTCGTGCTGGGCGTGGTCGATTTGTGGACCTGGAAATCCGTATTGAACGAAGCATGCAGGGTGATCTTCTTCAGAGCCTTAGTGGAGGGTGCAACTGTAGTTGTTGCCGTTGTTCCTGTCGAGCTTGGACTGGTGATCCTCTGGGACCTGGTGGGCGTGACACGCGTTTTGCTGGCCGCCTCCGTTGTCTTGCGATTGTATTCATTAAAATCATTGGGTCGGGGACGTGCCGCCGGCTCCTCATCGAATTCGCGGCCACCATGGCGATTGGCAAAGAAGTGCGAACTGTGGGAACCCTTAAAGATATCATCGATCTCTTCTGTGGTTATGCGAAAAAAAAACAAAAGAAAAATAAACAAAATAAATAAAGATTGCAGACAAGCGCGTGATTAATTTGTGTAATAAATTTAAAAGTCCCATTGTTATATACCCTGTATGTGTAAATAAATGGTATCACCAAGTTGTGCAACATTGGCAAAACGCAAACATTTCCCACATTCTCTTCTTGATTAGAAAAAATATGCATAACAAAAATATACATATCAAATTATGGTCTTAATATTAGTAAAAGCATTGCCAAAATTATTGCCAAATGTCGAGAAACTTCGAGCAGCAATATTTATATTCAAAGAAAGATTATATCTAATTCTGAAACTTATCCTGTTTCTGTGTTTTTTTAGATATGTACATGAAATGTGCTCAGCTGTTAGTTAAACTTGATTACTATGAGTACTTAAGCTTTTCAAAGAATGCTCATATTTAGGGGGAGAATTTAAGTTTCTAAAAATGCTCAAATTTTTCTTAAACTCAATTTCTTGGCATACTTAATATATTAAACGAATTCCCATATCAATTTAAAATAAAACTATGTAATTCAAGAATTTAACTTATTAAATTGAGAAATATATTGTTTGGCAGATACTATGAATATTTGTTAAGACTGAGTACGGGGTATTTTGAAGTCTGTCTAGTCTCTATTAGAGCAAAGTTTATTTAATTTAATTTTTGTGGCTTACGTTTGGAATCATCGTTGTTTTCTTTGTTGTTGTAAGCGCTGTAATAGTTGCGCTCGGTTGTGGTTGTTGTTGTTGCGGGTCGACTGGTGGTGCTACTTGTCGTTGGCGTATAATAGCTGGTGATGGGTCTGGACTTGGATGTTTGCGTGTTGTCCGAACTGGTCTGCGCATAATTATGTCTGGGGCGCGGCTTTTGATCGTTGCGATTCTCTTTTGAGCGACGTACATCACCTGCAAATTGGGTTAAAATATGTATGTTATGTTAATAGAGGTAAATAAAACAAGAGATGAAATATAACGGTATAATTGAGGCTCATTATGTATTTAGCTGACCACTTTCGGCACGCTGCAAATGAAATGTGGACTCCTCCTCGTTGGCATTTTTGCTCTCATCCGCAACGCGATAGAGATCGTTCAGATTGTTGTTGTCATAGTAGGCGGTGGCCTTGTCACAGTCGACGTCCACCCAGTTGGCGCAGATCTGCAGCTCTTGATCGAAGGCCGTGCTATTTGGGCAGAGGAAGCGATAGTCCTGCACCTGTTGGACAAACGAATTAACTCTTCGATGTGAGAGCTGCGCAAACAGACAAACGGCATAAACAGCACAAACAGCATAAGCAGATCAAACATGCAAAATTCAATGTTAAACAAGTGAAGGCAAAATTAGAATTCGAAGCATTTTTCTTCTATGTCTTTTTATAAATGATAAAATGGCAACAACAATAACGACAACACGAATAAAGTTATAAAAAAATATAAATAAATGCACAATAATAATTAACTTAACTTGAAATATATCATCATCGGATCAGAGCAATATATCATATATTTATTTGTATGAGCTTATATAGACAGGTGTGTAATTTTCCTGCTAAGATGTTCCCTCTAATTTCAGTTCAGAATCGAATCAGAACAATATATATAATACATATGTATAAGCATATATAGACAGGTATGTAATCTTCCTCATAAAAAAGCGCTTATTTTGTATAGTCTATAAATATGCATTTACATAGGTCAGTTAAAACTCGGCTTAAAGTGGCATCCTATAAAATATTTCTTCATTTAATTAGAGAACAATTTGAATACTTATTTATCTACTTATCAGCCGTATACATTCCATTCTACTCATGAGAAAGCGAAAACTTGTAAGCACATACACATACAATAATAATAATATAAAAAACTTTGAAATATTATCTCATATCATATCTAAGCTGATTTCAATATAACACTCAATTACTCATTTTCAGAGATTAGTCGCAGCATTTGAGAATTGTAATGCAAGTATAATTTGTATATTTCAAAGATATTGATGCGAGTATGATATGCATGCACAGACTACTATCTCAAATAGATGCATCTAAGAATATATCGTGACAAACGTTACAATAGCCTCGGCAAGGCTTTTAGACATTAACAAGGCAACAAAAGTTGGCTAGCGAACTTTGCCATTTGGTTGTGTCGCTTGTTGTTTGTGGCACTTTTGGTATTTGGCATTTTCCACCAGTATCCGGCTGCGAGAAGGCAGACAGTCAGCCGGCCAGGTGATGCTGCACACTTTTTGCCGTTAATTGAAGTGAACGTTCTCGATCTTGGTCGGCGTTGCAACTCACATATAGAAGAACGACTATATATATATGTATATATATGTATAAATATATATGTATGCACAACAGTAGGCTAATTGAAAATTCAGTAGCATATTGTGACTTTCGTTTAAAATGGTAAGACAGGCTATTGCCAATTGTGTGCAATCGATGCTCAATGCTCAATGCTCAATGCCAATTCCTTTTTAATACTACAAAATGTATTTTTTTTCGAAAATTGTCTGTGCTCAATCGGCAGCAAATGGATGTGAGTGAGGAGTGTCTTGTTCTGGTAAGACTAGCACGATTTTCAGCTATGGCACCGCTGCGGAGGATCATAAGGATGGTCAGGGATAGTTTGATTGCATTCTAAGCGATTTATTTAGCCATAGAGATTAAGATATCCATTAAGGACAGACTGCTTTATGCCGAATAGGTGCGGCATAGAACGGATGAATGTACTAAGGAGCGGGGCCAAGTTGAAGAGAACACCCCTAATGAATATTCTCTTGAACATCGGGGACACTTTTTCGCCTCAACCAATGATGTCTATAAGTACATGGAAAAGGTCAATCCGAAAGCAGTCTGCAACAATAAATCACATGTTCTGCTCACCATATGCGTGCGGCAAACGAATCTGGAACGGACAATGTATCTTTTGGGCAAATTGCAGCTAATCCAACTCAAGGACATCCATGCCCAGGAGATGCGGGATATCAATACCCCAATGTGCGCTATACTAAAGCTACTCAGTGTGCTGTCGGGCAATACTAAAACTCACTTAAGATACTACAACATTGGGCTACAATTATGCAACATTGCCGCAACAATCCACTAAAAGAGGCATCAACTCTCGGAAGGCGTAAAAGATGTGCGATCCTTAAAAAAAATATATTAAGCTTTAAAGCAGAGACGAATAGCTGTTGCTCCCAGTTGGTATTGAAGGAACAGAAGATCTTCGAAAAACTTGGCAAAAATCAAAGAGGATGCCACAATTGCCTTGAAGGAATTGTTGCATTTGCAACAGATAATTGTTGAACTGCAAAGCCATTTCAGCCATCATGCCCAGCAACTGGAGCAGAAGAATGAAATATTGTCGCAACTACATGAGTTGCCCCTCAAGGCCAACAAGAAGTTGCACTGGCAGCGAGTAAGCTTCCAGAAGAAACTCTTGCTGTATTCGGAAACGTTCAAGAGCCTGTGGCAGCAGCAGCGCAGTGCGACCGCCAGGTGCAACTATTGCGAATTTTTGAAACGATTTACACTGAAGTGGAGAGCATCAAAGTCAAATCGGACTAACTTCATTGGCAATTAAGAAGAGTAAAAAAATAAAAAAAAATTGGAATCGCTTAACGCTACACACTCCGCTTAAAGGTCAGCGGTGCAAGCTCTGAGCTCTCTTCTTCTTCTTCATATTCCTCTTTTGGCCTTAACTGCAACCGGCTGGCAACTTGGCAACCTGGCAGCTTGGCAACCTGGCAACTTGGCTGGCAGTCACGAAGTCTCATCACACATACCTCCTTGCCCCACCGCTTGCCCCCTCATTCGATGCTGTGCAACTTTTGCCATTTAACTGACAGCGGCAACCAACAAGCGCAAACAGATTACAATGAACCAAGTCCACCAAGTAAACCAAGTAAACAACAACAACCAGAAAAAAAGAAGTCTTACATTTTGTTAAGACCAGACAACATTTTCTATGACTTTTACAAAACGCACGATTTTCGGACACGCGTGCATATATTAAAAATCTGATAAATAGATGGGAAGTTGGTTTATCTAAGCATCTTGACGAAGAATCAACCCAGGGGTTGGCAGTCAAGTTTGAAGCCGAAGTTGTGAGCTACTTGCTGCTGGCCATGATGGCCACTTATATTTACGAGCCGAGTTAAAAGGCACTTGTATTTATGAGCTGCGCTAAAAGCTTAACGTAATAATAATAATAATAATAATGATGATAGCAAGCCAAGTATTATGTAATAGAGAGATCTCTAGTTAAAGATACCCTGATGTCCGATACTTTTCTTTTATCAATTCGTGTAATTATTTTAATTTATTATAATCAAAATGATGACTAAGCAATAAGTCTTATTAAAAAGTACTAATCGAGGCATGAGAAAATGAATGGTTTTCTATAATAATGGCTAACTATTTAATGCCAATTAGATACACTTTAAACAGATTTGAAGAGCATTATCGCAGTTGGTTCGAAGTTAAAATTAAATGCCACTAAATTGAAATATTTTCAAGTGAGAGAAATTAATAATTATCTGCTAATTACAGCCCAATTTAGGGTATATTATATTTGACTAATTGTCTAATTCCCTAATTCATAAATTTTTGGCAGCATTTATTGGCCTTGTTGTTATTGTTATTGCCATTAAACAGTTGCATGTCAACACTTACCCCAATTCCTGGCAGCTTGACGCAAACATGAAACATTTGACACTGGGTCTCGGGATCGGCATAGTAGCCGCCAAGGATCTTGTCACGGCACGTGAACTTCGTCTTGGGCATATTCTGCAGACTATACGTGGGCCATGGCTGGCCAAAGACATCATCATCCTCATCCAGCAGCTGGGCCTGCCCATAAAGTATGGCCGTCGTTGTGGCTGTAATATTTCGAATAGAAGATGAAATCGTGAGTGAGTAAAATCGTTAAAAATTGGTTGGATTCAAGTGGTGCCGTTGATAGACTCCAAGCGGGGGCCAGCTGCCCTGCTGACCTTCATCTTAATGTGGCTCGCAACACTTTCGCTTACAAGACTCAAGACGAGGCACATGATTTATGTGCGTGTTCGAGTGTGCTGTGATGGAGTACTTCAGGCCGACTCAAGGTTACCTCTAGTTAAGTTCTGCGATTGTAAGTGTGTGTGATTTTTTTTTGTATTTTGACAATTGATGGGTTTTTGATACAAAACAGACATAATTAGCTTTTATAGTCTGCAAAATTCCCACAGCGATATTTATACACTTACGTCAAATCCAACTGTCAACTTGGCCAATAAGTATATGTATGTATGTGTATAAATATATATATTTGTGAGGGTCACAAACAATTAAAACGCCTTGTCAATCAAAGTATTATGGATTACAAAGCAATTGGTGTACACAACTAACACTAAAAGCCACTATAGCTCGTGACGTTAATGGCCCCAAAAGCCTAATTACCATGACGCCCCTATGTATGACTTATAGCCAAGTCTAATGGTGTTTTTTTGTTGTGTTTTCTTCTTTTTTTTTTTTTATTGTGGTTACTGTTCTTACAAAACTCGAAGCGGAAGATGCAAATGCTTGCTGCAATTAAGGCAATTGCAATTTGGCAATTGCAGAACCAATGCTTAAAACTGCCTTGAGTTGGTCCAATGCAAAAATTGCAACCAAATTCGTTGGCCAATATTATGCAATCGTAGTGCCTCATTCATCATCGGGCGAATACAAGACACAGAGAGCCTGAGAGATAGAGAAATGCAAAGATTCGTCTCTTTTAAAGATTCGCATTTAATTCAAGTGAATTTCATTTTCAATTCCCACTTTTCCCTACCAATTTCAAATTTCTGTTCGCTTTGTTTGGGCCTGTGTGAACTATGACTAGGCAGATGATGCAGATGATGCCCCGATTGCGGTTGAATCTCCAAACATTTTTCTATTGTTTATTGCCTCTTATTCAATCCCCCCAATTTGAGTCCCAGACAAGTGATTCGCACGACATGAAGTCGAGAGCTTCCGTGGGGCGTCGTCGTCTGAGCATCTTAATGACCACTGAAGAGATAGTTTACAATAAATTTGTTCATGCGCATATAATTATTATTTCTATGCCTGACCCAATATATTAGTCAAATAAATTGTTCAAACCTTTTTTTTTATTATATTTTTCGGGCAAACTTCACTAATTGCATTTATTTCGTATTCGGGGTAAGACAATATTTGTAGAAACTTGGCCTGTTGCTTAGACCTTCAGACAATACATAATTGCATATATATATATATAGATATTTATATAATTTATATAGTATTAAGCAGGCAGCGTCAGCTAATGAGCAAGCGAATTAGATATCGGAGATGAGCTCAGTACACATTATATATATGATATTATATATTATATGTCTGCTCAAATACGCAATTATCGCAAAAAAGGAAGGTCAGTGAGATGCGTGACCGAAGCGATAAAGTGCCTAATGATATTTGCCATAAGGAAACGGATTTGAAACGGATTTGAAACGGAATTAAAAATTGTGCTTTTAACTTTTAGGAAGAATATTTGCAGAATTTCAACTGACGTATGTTGGTTATGATGAACGTTCGATCCAGTTAAAGATTTTTATATTAATTAATTTTATCTGCTCCGTATAAATAAAGACATTTTTTGTCATATTTTAGTTTATGTTAAGACATCAATTTTTGTTACATAAACTGTTAACTCATTCATAAACAATTATAACCACAAATAATGTTTTATGTCTCAAGTTTATTTTATGTGTCCTCCAAGTGCCTTGTCTTATTATCTTATCCTAGCTATTATACAGTCTATTAGTCGTGGCATATCTTCCAACATTTTGCTCTTTATTTCCATGCTTATATGGAAAGTCCTCTCCATTAAAAAATACATTTTAAAAAAACCCATTAAGCTTTCTTAATAATATTTATGTTTCACTAATTAATTATTATTGATTTTTAATTATTGAACATTTTTTAACTCCCTCATGTCTATCATGTAATGTATGTAAATAATGAAATATTATGTTAATGAGCCGTTCCTTTTATGTTTTAGTGCATAATTATGTATATACTCACCCAAAAGAAAGGCGCACATTTGATAATTAATAATCGACATGGCGCTGTACTTAAGTAGTTAATCCAAATCGAGGTGTAAATGTAATTTATAGTATCCAAAGGGTTATCCAAAGTGCTTAAGCTGCTAGTTATATATGTAGTAGTAGATATTCACATGGAATGCACTGCAAAACAAACAAGACACACAACGCAGATAATCTCAATAAGTCGAAGTATTACAAAACGCACAAGTTTGTTTTTGTTAATGGTTTTCAAGCCTTGTTTTTTATGTTTTTTTTTTAAATTAACACAAAACTCATCGAGCGATTCGTTTTCATTAGATGAAACTGTTTGTCATGGTGGATGCAAGGCGGGCGCTCAACTAGAAAACGAGCAAGAAATACCGACAAAAATCAAACAAAAATTCTTCTTCATATTCGTATTCGTATTCGTATTAATATTCGGATTCGTATTCGTATTTGTAGAGGTATAGGTATGTATTCGGTATGTAAATGCGTATACGAATGTGTTTCGCAAGGTGCGAAAACTACGGAAAAGCCATTTAGAATGTGCAGCGAAACGTTGAAGAAGACAACCAACAAGAGTCTTTTTGCTGTCTGCCTCACTTGACTGGGCAGACGGGCAGGCAGGCGTGCAGAAAAAACACCACTCAGTCACTGGCAGGTCACAAGTCACAGTGACAGTCACTGTTTTTCTTTTTTTTTGGTTTCTTTTTTTTAAGTATATTTAGATGTGGTTACGAACCGCACGAGACGAGCACAGCGAGTGGCGCAATGATGCGCGTTTTGCGACTTTATCGTTTACGTTGTCGAAGCGAAATGATTTCTGAAAGCGAAAGGAAAAACCACTTGGGCCCCATCCGCAGAAGCAGCAGCAACCAAACGCAGTCGCAGCAGCAGCAGAAGCAGCAGCAGCAGAAGCAGCAGCAACAATCGCAGTCGCAGCAGCAACAGCGGCGTCTGTGGCACACGAGAAGAGTCGCTGCTAGAAGAAGCCGCTTCGGCTTTGACTCCGCTTCTACTCACTGTTTGCTGATCTGCACAGCGGCCTCTTTGAGTGCTCATGTGTCGCATGCTTAACGCACATTACACATTACGCATACGCAGCGTGTGACACTTGTGGGCATTGTTTGACCAGCCAGACAAGGAGTGTTTTTCTCGGTTTTTTGCCAGCATCGTTTGTCACTCACTTACGTCAGCGACTGCAGGGCCGCAGGGCCAACGCCATATTGCCACAGATAGAGAAAATTTATGTACTAATATTAAGTTTCATTGACCTCGACATAAATATTTGAATTTCTAATAAGTCACAGATGATGTATGAACGTTTTAGTCAAAATGGGCTCATTAAGTAGACTAATTACAAAATATCTTCAATCAAAATATCATCAAGTGTCCAATTACTATAAATGAATATAAAATTGTCAATTTAAGTTAAATATTAGGCCAATAATAACAGCTCTATAAAAAAGTAATAAAATCGAATTACTAACAATGAGATCGAAGCAATTAACCTGTAGTCTCTTTTTAACTTGCCTCTGGATAAGTCTTCATGTTTAGTTGGTTAACATATTTTTTTCTCTTTAACAATTTTTAATATTTTATTTAATTTATACATACTACACATATTTAAATTATCTTTATTGTTTAATTCCTTTATTTGTTACTTGAATTGTGAGGGAACTAAGCCACTTTCAACGCTGGTAAATTTTTAACATAAATTTTAAATGTGCTCGTTTGAAGATGAGTTTCACTTTTGAATGGCAATATCAAGTTTGGTGCTTAATCTTTTGCACCCGATTATTTTTCGCTGTGTATGAGCAGGTCGCTAGTTGAACTAAGCCCCAACCGCACTCCCACCGCAATCCGCTTGCAATTACATGTTCCATGTACAATGCATGTGCTTGCAAGTAGCGTCGACTAGCAGCGTGTCGCGTCGGTTGCATCTTCCGCTGGTATTATGTCATAGTTAGTCATGGCGCGGCGGCATTGTCATTTACTGTCGCTGCCTCAGCCGCAGTCGCTGCTGTTGCTGTTGTGTCGGGCCAAAAGTCGCGCCGCTCTTGTAGCTGCTGTTGCTGCTGCTGCTGTTGCTGCTGGTGCTGTTGCTGCTGTTGCCGTCGACAATCCGGTTCGCGTATATGGGTGAGTAGTACGTGGCACAGAGTGTGGGGAATGCGCGGCATTTTGGTTGCAGTGTGGGAATTTGCACGCCCGCAGTTCAGACAAAAATCTGCAGATTGTTTGCAGCTTTTTTTTTTTTTTATTTGGGCGTTGCTATTTAGATTTTTTGTTTGTCAAAAGGCAACGACAACAGCCAGCAACAATCAACTAATGTCCATCAAAGCGTAGCCCTAAAACTGCCAGCTTGGCATTTCAAAGTTGAGGTTGGCTGCCGGAAAATGATCAGGCAAATCCAACCCATCACAAAAAAAAAAAAAAATGTCAACTGCCTACACAAAGGCGAACTGAAGACGAGCCTGCGACTTTGTGACTTTCAACCTGGGCCAAGCTGCAGGCGCAGGCATATGGTTGCAACCTGGTTTTAGTTATGCCTCTCACAGTGCACAGAGCGAAATAAGTATGTTGATAGAATGCGAACTGAACACTATGATTGATAATGCTTAAACTGATTATTTTGAGATATTTTTAAGGAGTATTTAAGTGTATTAATAATTGCGAACTCAAAATGTGAGTAAAATAGAAAAGAGAAACCAAAAGTTTTGGCTGGAAAAGTGTAAGAAATCCGTATTAAGAACTTGTATGAAATGTATATTCAACATATTTATTGCACGATAACTTAATTCAAGGTAATTCAAACTCAATTATCAATCGTACATCATGTTTCGCGCTGTGTAGCTGATGCTGCGCCTGACTGTTTTACCATCATTTTTTTTCTTTTTCTAATTTCTCGTCTCATGAAGAGTCAGTTGCAACGATTGTGTAAGAGGTTTTGCCTTTGTCCGCCTGTCCGCTCCGTCCGTTCGTCCATCTGTCTGTCGTTTTTGGGCTGCCTAGAAAAGCATAATAAATGTTCAATTTATTTTGTTTGGACTACGTTTGTGTCATCCTCGGCAAAGAAAGGCTGTGACTCACGCGATGCTATTTTGAGCCAGCTGCGTGGGAAAGGCCAAATAACTAGGAAGTGTCGTCCACTGGACAGTGCCAATAATGAGAAAATAAAAACGAAACAGCAAACAAAAGACTGTAGACACGAACTGGCTGCTTTGCCTTTGGTTAGTTGCTTAGTGTCAGCATTACACAGCAGCTTCGCCATAATTCTAATTAGCGCCTGGCTTTCAATTAAATACACATCAATTGGAGTGGCCTCCGCTTTGGCTCTGACATTGATAAATGCGACCCAAAGACACGGACACGATATTGCTGTACAACTTTGGCAGCTACAAGCAGCTCAATAGATAAATAGCAATAAGGGCCTTACAGCAACGTGCAACGTTGCAAGTAATATCATTAAGAATTCCTACACATATTTGCCACGTAAATTATTTAATTTTTTCATTTGGGATTATATAAGTGTAGTAAAAGTGCCGAAAGCATTTGCACAATGTGTGGGAGCCAAAGCCAATGAAAAATGCACACAGACATTCACCAACTGCATAAGCATCAGCATCAGCATCTGAAACAGCATCAACTGAAGCAGCAACAGCAGCCGCAGCAGCAAAAGTAAATTTCAATTAAGCTGAAGATGAGCGCAGCAGGCTGGCGAGCAGCTCTTCAGGCATATTGGTGTCAGGCCAACAGACGCGCCAAAAAATGCCAAAAACTTAGCAGCAGGCCGACTAACGAGTCGAGGATTTCAATTGGGAATGGGAATGTGAATGGGGTTGATGGCTGTAACACACTTGCAAAAAAATAGTGCTTTTATGGGAAGTGTTCGCTCAAGTAGGAAAATTGTGGAGCAAAAATGAATAGTAATAAAAGTCAGTCTACCAAAAAAAACTAATTTCCACATTTAGGCAACAAATGGGAAATCTCGTTATTTAAGTAATAAAATTCATTAGCCGAATAATCTCTAAACTAAATATAATTAATAATATGTCTGGGAAAAATTAAGATTTTTATTAATCAACGAAATCGCTCAGATCAAACAGGAAATTTAATTACATAAGTAATCAAATTCATAGGCATAACCATTTTCCCTAAAAACTTCATGTAATCAATTAAGTTTTTTGGGGAAAGTATGCCTCTTTATATATTAAAGAAATCTTTCTTTAGATTTAAACATGTTTCAGTTTATTTAATGAGCTAAATTTGTAAAATCACCTAATTAATTATATATTTTTTAATTCATTTATATATATTTACATTCCTTGTACCAAATACTTTATTGAATGTTTGCTTTTTTTGGGAAATTTTTCTGCGTGCAACAGCTGTTGCCTTTGGGTGGTTGCTGGTTGGGAGTTTGTCAGTTAGCGTGTTAGGGGATTGAGGAGTCTGGAGCCTGGGCATTTCAATTGGAATTGTGTCTGTCTGGGCCATTGAGTAATTGTGCAGCAATGAGCATGAGCATAGGCAGCAAAGATTTCCCGTTGATAAAGTGAATAGCTTGGAAAACCTCATAATAAGAAATCACACACACATTCATATGAATGGGGGAGGTAGAGAGGGAGAGACAGACCAAATTTCGCATGGCTCTGTGATTTGGGACGCATGCACGTGGCAATGCCGACAACTGCAGCTGTGCTGTAAATTTGCAGTTTATGATGCGACGGCGACAGCGACGTGCGAAAGAGTCTTGCGAAATGAGTTAACGCAAAAGTTGCGGCACAGGATCGGGTCAGGCAGCTAGTCAGTCACTCAGTCGGCTAATTTGACAGCTGCAACAAGCCAAAAAACTACATATAAAATTAACTGATGTGCGATCTTTAAAATGAGCAGGTCATATAAAAAAAACAAGTAAAAGTATTCTTGTGGAAGCAACTCGATTACTAGATACCCTGTAGTCAGGTCCGTAACTATCATTGGTCGTACACATCACAGATGTGCAAAAGTAAATATTGAATATTTGGAAGTAGAAAATTATTCATAACTGTCTTGATTTGGAAACGAAGATGTCAAATAGTGCTGAGAACAAAACTGTTATTTGAGAGAAGTCAAAAATCACATTTGGATACGAGACGTCCCTAAGATTCCTTGGCTAGATTAATTTGGCAGCTGATACTGATTGCGAATATATATATACATATACATATGCTTATGTCGGAGTTGCTTTTATGTGCCTCTTACATACATCTGCATAAGTTAACGATTCCAATTTCAGCCGTTTTTATTATTGTTCAGCATATCAAAAACGAAAGACTTAGGCAACGAACTTGCTGCTGATAGACTCCTGACTATGTCAGATTAATTTGCACTCATAAACCGACAAATGTTAAATAAAAGCAAAACCAATAAAGACATACCTACAACTGCAACTGAAGCCTGAATTTGCATAAAATGTGCATTAGGCTCACCCCCGCCATAGATATACATATATATATATATATATGGTGTATATATAGTCACACCAAGAGGCGCAACTTGTGCCGAAATCTTTCAAGACGAAACGTGAGAAAATGTTATAGACGTGAAGGCAGTTGCTATGCCACATAGATATTCCAGTTGGGCATGTATAGTTAAGGCGAACACAGCACAAAATAAATAAAAATATTTGCAAATTATGGGAATGGCAAACGGCAAAGGCAACAACAACAACAACAGCAGCAGAAACAAAAACAGCAACAGCAACTTAAGACGCTGATTTCGCCAAGAATCCGGCGCGGCAAGTTGCAGATGCTGCACTAACACCCCAGCAGCAACAAGTTGCTGTTGTTGTTGTTGTTGTAGTATCTGTGACTAATTGCGTTTGCCCATACAAATGCATTATTTTGTTTTTTTTTTTTCCGTAATTATGCGCAACAGTGTTGGAATACTATATGTGTGGAATTATTCATTGTAATCATGTTAATGAGCTTTCAGCCAAGTCTTTTTGGCCAGCACATTGTTCATGGAGCTGGCTGCTGCTTCTGAGAGCCACCAAAGACGCCGACTGACTGTCATTTCCTATAGCAGCAGCATCTAATTTCTGTCTAAATGCCAGCTGACCAGGATGTTGTTATGTTGCATTTGCTATTAAGCACAAATTATGCGCATTTATTAAGGCAACTTTTTCCCTCTTTATGTTAATTCAATTAGATGCCATTTGCAGCGGCGCTGGCAACTTCTGTCGCTAGTTCGTCTTTGCCTGAACTTTGAGCTCGTTATGGGTTCATGGACGTAGTCAGAGGGTAGCTACAACAGAGAGAGAGATGTCAACCACATTAGAAGATGGAAATTTATCATGTGAACAATTCTTTCAACTAAAGAACTTTCAATTTCATTTATGTATAATGATATTAATAATGATTCTGATTGGGCAAATGTCTTATATCCCATAGCTTACAAGGGATGTGTTTCTCCGCCCACCACCCCCTAGCTGAGATCCTGTCTAGGCCCATGGATTAGTAGATTGTTGGCTTGAGCTGAACTCTGTGCCTGTCGCCGTTGCAGTTGCTGGTGTCTTCTTCAATTGCTGTTGCCGTTTGCCGCTGGCGGATCAGCACAAAGCACATTTTTGCCCGT
Organism: Drosophila paracracens; assembly: GCA_035044025.1. Taxonomy (NCBI): domain Eukaryota; kingdom Metazoa; phylum Arthropoda; class Insecta; order Diptera; family Drosophilidae; genus Drosophila; species Drosophila paracracens. Next base: position 2,344,947 of record JAWNMN010000435.1, on the reverse strand, counting down.
AAAAACGTTTTTAAGGTGCGCCACTTGCTGATCGTTTGCTTTGGTTAAAACACGACAACAACAGCAACAGCAACAACAAAAACAGTACCAGCAGCAACAACAGCACCAGCAGCAGCAACAACAGCACCAGCAGCAGCATCAACTCTCGTTTGTTGATTTATGCGTTTTGCAGCATTTAAATTGGCATTTATGTCAAATAGTGGGTAAGTTATATTTTTTTAATACATTTCGTTTTATTTGTTTTATAAGCGTCCTTGAGCACGATCATAAACTGCTTCTCAACATCGACACTTTTCCAGCAGCATCCAAGCCCTCAACTCTCGTTCCCATGGCTGCCACTCAACCTACAAATATTTATATATATACATTTATTTTGTGATCTTTTTTGCAGTGTTATTCGCTTACCTTTTATTGGCCTGTTGAATGGCAATCGTTAAGCAAATAGTTTAATTGCTCAAGCTAAAGCGACAATAATTTTTGATACTGAAAACTTTTTTGTTTGTCGCACGAAATGCTTTGTTCATTCACTATCAAATAGTGATCTATTCAAACTTTTTTATGAGCCTTGTTAGACCTTCAATTGGCCTTAAACATAATTTGCAAAAATTTGGCAATAGTCTACAGTAATGTAATATATAAAATTATTGTGTTTAAAAGCAAAAATCTTCAGCAAATTGAGTAAAAATACTTTCAGATAGGAAATAAGTCGGATATGTATCCGAATTGAGAATTGATGCTGGAAATAAGAATAGGAAGAATATTAAGAAACATTTTCGACATTTTTATAGAATCTAAGAAATGTATGAATAATTTTTTGATCGATTAATTAACTTTTGGCTGTATATTTTAAGAAAGTTTTACAATGAATATAAAAGTTTTCTGAAATAGCTTTGAGATAGCTATAAATGTATAAGATTTTAATTTCTAAAATCAGTAAAAAACTTTAAAATCAGTTTTTTATGCACTTAATAGTGGACCAATCTTAACCAATATGGAAAATAAAAAGTATCTCACAGCTTGAGTCTGCAGTTCTCTGTGCACGCAGCTCACCATGATTCCGAGAACAACTTCGAATGCAAAGCGTCTCATGCTAAATAAAAAATTCAAAAGTTGCTGTTTGCCGCTCACAAAAGTTTGCCGTAAATGTTCGGCTGGTTGTCAATAGTGTTGAACTTCCAGTTGCAACAACAATTCTCTGATGGTCCACAGACTCGCAGACTCGCAGACTCGCAGACTCTCAGACAACATATATGCTCACGGAAAATGCCGCTGGCCTTGGCGCATGCTGAGAATGTTGTTGACGGCAGCAAACAACTGGCAACGGCAACAGCATCCGAAGCAACATCTTTCGAAAGCGGCCAAAAAGCGTTTGCCTCTCAATGCTGTTACAGTTTTGTTACAGTTTTTTTTTTGATGTGAAAAATCACATCGACTATTGGCCAATAGTCGGGCAATGAAAATGTGTTGACTGTAATTAATTAAACAAATTATGTGCATTGCGCAGACGCATTGACGTTTTTGGTGTCGCATTCAGTTTGAAGTTGATTGCAATTTTTATTAATTTCACTTAACGCTGAACGATGGGAATGCAGCGAAAACCTATAAACCGTCAGCAACAACAACTTCAATTACACTTATGGTCAATAGTGATTACAATTGCAGCAGCAGCAGCAGCAGCAGCCGCAGCACCAATGCAATTTTGCAATGCGACTTTTACGTGCCTGGCCTGGCTGGTTGGCTGGTTGGCTGGCTGGCTGCCATATAAGCCAACTTATTGGGCACACCTGGTACTCCATGTACTTTGTGCCATTTTCGATCCAAACACAGAAAAATTCTTCAATTCTTTTGCAGCAGCTGGCGCTGAGCGTAGAAACTATGCCTTGTCATTGATTATTTTGTGTGTAAAATGCAATCAATTATTAATTATACGCCTGGTTGTTGCCATTGTTGCGGCAATTGCATTTAAGTGTCCATCAATAGACAATAGTGCAACATCTTCATCAACTGCCCCATCCGAAAATATTTTTCCACAAATTTGTTGCTCATTTTTCTTTTGAAATATTTGGAAATAGTTAACAACCGCATCAAAATTAGTTTCGTTATTGTGTTAGCCTTCGCCTGAAAGCTAACTCTAACTGCACCAACAATAACAATAACAAAAAAAAGAAGAAAAAAAACAGCATCAACTACAATACTTTGACTGCCCAAAAAAAAATATAAAAAAAAAAACTCTTAAGCGCAGATCGACAAAACTGAATTGATTTTTTACGTGCGTGCGGTTTTAGCTTCAGCTAAAGATCGGGTCTGCGTGTGGGAAAACTATTTTTTTTTTTTCTCTTTAATTTTTATTTTTGTGGTGTTGCTGGCCAGCCAAAGCAATAACAATTTTTGGGGGCATGGAATTTGATTAAATCGTCCCCGGAAATGCACGTAGACCCAGGCCCTTCTGCCGGCGCAATTGCTGGCGTGTCTGATAGCAAACTACACTTGGAGAAAATTTTTGTTGATAACATAAAAAAAACACCGAATTGCGAATCTTCAACCAAGAATTTTTCAATCTAGATTCAATAGTGTTTTTAATGAGAATGAAATTAGTAGTTGGAATGGACAAAATTAATTAAAGAACAAATGTACTTAATCTTAGAACATTTCTGAGCTTAAGATTTTTTCTCTTTGCTTCTGATATGTTTTTCCAAAATCTGTGTTCTTATTTACGCCATCCAATTTCAAATCAAAAAACTTTATTATTCTTTAAGAATTCTATTTAAAATTTTAAAAACAAATCGATATCAATTCTAGTTTGGTTAAAATTTTCTCAGTGTGCTGGAGCCACAAAAATTTCGGCCATATGTATGATGGGCCGCCTTGGTGCACAGGGACAGAAAGTCTTTGAGAGCCGTGACACAAAGCCACTTGGCAAGCTGGCGGCATTTGGCGTTGGTTAAAAGTCACATTGTTGACCTTTTTAGCGAGCGTATATTGGAGAAAAGGTTTTTTTCTGGTGCTGCTGCTGGCGCTGTTGCTGCTGATGCTGCTGCTGCTGCGCTGATGCCTCTCGTTTCAGGCAACGAGCTGAGCTCATTAAAATAATATTTAACCTTTGAATAAGAGACAAATACTTGTTGAATACACATACACATGTTCGAATGTATTCAGAGACACTCATTTCAATCGCTTTTGTTAGTTTTTGGCCCGTCCGTCTGCAGAGCCAACGAGCCATGCGCAATTAAAAATTAACTTTTAAGTTTTTAATGTCCATAGTTTTGCCGCCGATGCGGCTCGTTTCGTCTCCAAACCCGCCCTGTCATCCCCTGCCCAAATTCAATTCAATGTTTAACGAGATTTGACAGCAGCAGCTTAGCTTTAATGTTGTTGTTGTTTTGAAATTTTTGCATTTTGCATTCGCATGCAATTTGAATGCCCTTACCAAAACAGGATATGTTCATGGATTTATTCTGTATAGAAATCATAAGTGTGGAGTCCTCGAATAGCAGGCAAAAATACTTCAATCGAACTTATCTTATTTTATTTTGTGGTTTTTGTTGCAGATAGTATGTAAAGTTGGGTTTCTATAGGAACTACTGCATACAAATAATTTCTATTATTTTGTTCATAGAATTTGTTCTTGCTTAGTTGATTTAGTTTAATAACTAATATTTAATTGTCAATATCTTTACCATAACTCAACAAATTGAATTTTGTGTACTATTCGGATATTTGTTAAAAATCTGAAGATTGCCAAGAAATAATTCATTACTAAAAAATCTACAAGTCATTCATGAATCATGAATTGCAATATTTTCAAATTTATAAACTAAAAATGCACCAATCAATAGAAAATTAAAAAAAACAATATAAATCACTATTTTTGAGCTTTGTCATGTAGAAAATCGAAAATAGATTTGCATCAAAGACTTATACACATATAAGAGTCTCTTCTCAAAGTTTTCACTTCCATAAATAATTATTTTGAAATTTAGAGTATCGCTTAAAAATGAATTTCATTTAATGTGCTGAGTTTATCTAATGTATATTTAAAAACAAACAAATAAACTCAATTTTTAGTCACTTCAATATACGTTTTTTTTTTTTTTAATATTTAACTTGTGAATAAGAGACTAAAAAAATAATTGTGTTATTCGTTAGGGTATTTAATTGTCGGCACAGCAAGCAAGCTCGCTCATTGTTTAACAGTTAACTATCTGCGAAAGTGTATTTAACATTTTTGTTGCAAAAAAAAAAAATGGCAATGCTTTGTTGCCTGTTTTGACACTCTCATCAGCAGCAGCAGCCCGCTTCGGTCCCGCTTCGGACCTATGCGGCATGTTCACACGCTGAGCGGATTCGAGCCCGCGGGGGAGGGATGCGTGTCATCTTTCAGCCCTGACATCAAAATTGCTGTGCAGCGCTGATATCGCACTTACCAACAATAAAGCATCAAAACATTTATACGTCAAGATACAAATACACATCTACAATCTTCGCAAACGTTTCGATTTAGTAATCAAAATTTTTGGTATTGTAGACAAATAAACTTGTAAACAGCTGTAACAACAATATCGGCAACTGGAATCTATCATTGGAGCAACTGCAAAGATGTGGCTACGAATCTTGTTCACTTACGTCGTTTGCGCTGGAGTCTACAGCATATGCTCAACAGATCATTAAAACTGACATGCAATTAGATGATCAAAATGGAAATAAATGAGTAACCTTCAACTTTAAAGAATCTTCTTAATTGTTTAATTAAAATTTTGGTATCATTTCGTTTCGTTTCGCCTCGTTTCGTTTACTGCTGCTTCTCCTTCCGCCGGCTGTGTAACAATTTGCGCAGCATATTAAAAGAGCTCAACACGGGCACCATGACGGGCAGGAAGAGCGGAATATATATGGCATATTTCTGTTCATCGGGAAAATAGAGTTGGGCCAATAGGCTCGCATCAAAGAAGCCGCGTTCCGAGGCCACAAAAGCACGCTTGGCCAGCGCCGAAGCATCCACTAAACGATGCTCGAGCAGCGCAACCTTGGCAGCCATTATGTCCACATAGGAATTGGTAATGGCAGCACCCACCTTATCGTCAATCACAATGTAGCTGATTTGATCTGGAAATTAATTATGGGTAGCGTTTTACGGCATGAGTTATTAATTCGATTTAATTGATGTTACCCAGCAGCTTGATGAGGCTCTGCAGCGTATTGCTGGCCGTGGCAATGTGGCGAATGGCGCTCCGGCGCATATACGATTCGTATTCCCAGCGCCTTGGAGCAAGTTGCTCAATGTCCACCGTTTTGACGCCAGCTACTTGCACCTCACTGCTAATGTCCAGCAGCTTGTGCAACTGATCCAGCATCACCTGCATATTGTCATTGGTGTTGACATAATATGCCACTGGCGGCTCATTATTCAAATGGGCCAGACACACATGATCCGGTGGATTGGCAATGATGAAACCGCCCCAAGGTGGCGAGATGAAGGCATCAACACCATCCTTAGTTAGCATCTCATGCTTGCTGTTGTAGATGTGCAGCGGTGCCGTAGTGCAGGGCGGTATATAGACCACTAGATTGATAACAGGCTTATCCGTAATACTACCACTCAGATTTTGGGCAATCGAAGTCAGCAAGTGTGGCAGCGAAGACTCCTGCAGTGCATAATGGCGACCCAGTTTGCTTGAATCGCGCACCTGCTTCAGATCCGCCTCAATTGAAACACGATATTTCCACTGAGTGCGCACCGTATAGTTGGATATGTCAGAGATCTGTGCCAAAAATGGCTCAATATACGCTGCAATTCAAATATATAATAAATTAATAAATATATATAATGTATATATATATATATAAGTTGAGTTAGAACGTACTCTGTGCAGCCAAAGCAACATTCCACTGGGCAAACGTGAGTCTTGGCTTGGGATTGAGGACAGAGATGACGACATCGTAAGCGGGCTGTGGTGCCTCCGATTTGGTGCCCAGTCGCTCATCTGTGCTCAGTATCTGATTGATGCGATACGTTTGCAGGATCTTCGAGTGCAGCAGCTGCGCTATTTTAGTGGAAGCTACAAAAAAAAAAGGAAATATATAATACGCTCCACTAAGATATACAGCTTAATTATTGGCTAGCTACTCACTGACATCGCTGCGCATTAGCGCCGACCGTTCCGTGGTCAGCAGCAGCTCATCTTCCAGTTTTGCCCATTCAATGAAAAGGAAATCGCCGACGCTTTGGGGGTGCACCTGAAGCAGCAGCTTCTCCAGAGCAGCAGGCGTATGCACCTCAGCCGCCTTGGCAAATGGCAACAGCAGCTTAAACTCCAAGTTCCAAATATCTAAATGAAGAGAAGACATTATTAGATATTGCCAGATAATTGCTGATTGTTCGCTGTGCGTTTACCGCTGTCTGCAAATGCGGTTTCCAGTTCCGCAATGAGCAGTTGTCCGCGATTTGTTTCCTGTGTGTAAATGGCAATCTGGACAGCAGTTTTGATGGGCTGCTCACTCAAACGCTGAATGGCCGACGAAGGCAAACTGACGCTGTGGAAAATATGCATTAGAAATCTTCAAAAAGGTTGCAAAAAGGGGTTGCTCACTAACCGGTAGACAGTGGTTGTTTTCCACCACATGGGCACGCCAATCCCAACGATGACCACAATGAACGCAACCGTTGCTGCAATGCGATATTTGTCTGTAAATAAAGAGAATGAAAATTTCAAAATTAAATCAATAGTTATTAGATATAGAATCAGATACAGAATCGAAGCAAATCAAAGATTAAAATTAGCACAGTTTTCGTTTTCTTTATACATCACTTTATTGGGCATTTCAAGGAGTTAATTTAATCTTGTTTTCCGTTATTTGTATACAATTAACATTCAAAAAAACGTGTATAATGCAAAGCTTTCTACACAGGTTTTGTTTCTTGTGCAATTTGGCCAGTCTAACAAACAAAAAAATAATGTGGCTTGTACGTGTGTGCGGCGGCGTATGAAGAAATATATTCATGTCTTTGTTGTCTACTCCTTGTAGCTGCACGATATGACATATACGGGTCCCTTGTCCAGCGGCGTGTTGCGCGACACATATTTGGTGAACTTTGTGGTGCCCTCGCAGCGATAAACAATATTCAGAGCATTATCCACTGGCGATATCGTTAGCAATACCGAATCATCCTGGCATGTCTCTTCGTCCTCTTGCTCGGCATCGTCGTTCGCCTCCTCGATGCTCTGGTCGTCGAGTCCGTTTTGATGATGCGTTGTGCGCTGCTCAACTTCAGGTGAGAGATATGTAATCACTGCTGCACCCTCCGCTGCATTTAGATAGTACACCAAATCAAGGGTATTCTCCTCGCTGACCAAACCATCACCCAGCACAGTATAATTGCCATGCGACCAGCGTTGGAGTTCAACGCTGCATGTGGGCGTTATTGCATCGACGCCATACAAATCCAGATCCGTAAAGTCGCGCAAGAGTTGGAACATGGCATTGCTGCGAAATAGCTGAAGCAGTTCCTCCACTGTGCCCTTGGCAGTGCTCAGATCCATCAGCTCGTAATTGTGCGCATTGGCGGGTCCTTGTCGTCGCCATGTCAGCGTCGCATCATTCAACAGTTGTGCACGGGCCAATTCGAATTTTTCACGCTTGAAGAACTCATAGAGACATATCTCCGAGTTCTCCTCGATACGTTTCTGAATGCTGCGACGTGTCGCCGCCTTTAGGTAGACATCGTTGAGTAGAAAACCCAACGTGGGCCTATTGTTAATGTCCGGCTGTAGGTAGGTGAGGCGTGGAAAGGCGCGCGACGAGTCCCCGCCAACGAAGGCCTCATTGGTGGCGCCATGGAACCAACCGTTGATGGTCAATCGTGGATAATCGTAGGTTGTCACCTCGCCCACCTGGTGAAAGGAACGTGAGCCGACTTTAAAGAATGCAAACTGATTGTTTTTCGGTGCTATTTTGCGTTGAACTGGGAATTGCGGGAAGCACTGATCATCGCTGGCAAAGATCTCCAGGCAGCCGCCTTGCTCCTCGTTCCACTCCTCAACGCCCTGCCACGGCGACATGTAATAAACGAATGCAATTTGGCGATCCTTGAGCAGATCGTCATGCACCAGGAGGTAATCGCCGCACGTGTACATGCTGCACGAGGCGGATACATAGTCAAGCTTCAGATTTGTCACCTCCTCCAGCCAGGGACGCACCTGTTTGCGCAGCAATTGCAGGAAATTGGCAAGCAGGCGGCTGTCCAGCATATTGGAGAGATCGGTGCTCTGATAGAACTCATAGAGATCCATTTGCTTGCGCGACCAGTGAACCTTATTGATCATCTCATGCACCAGAGATCGGGTGCTGTCCTCGGTTAGCAGTTCAGGTAGCAAGCATATTTGAAATGGTTCCCCATAAATTTGTGCACCGGTTTTATCTTCTTTTGTGGCTGGTGCTTGTTTATCCCACGCTTTTTGCAGCCATTGAGTCACATCCTTTTGTAGATAAGCCTGATTCAAGCTTAATTCCTCGCCGGCTTCCACTGAATCCTGCTTGCCACTGAGTCGTGGCAATTTGTTTTGTGGTCCTTCTTCGCTTTGAGTCGAGTTCATCTCGGGTTTGTCTGGAAGGGCAAGACAATGAATGACATGGCATTAAGCGTTTAAAATAGGGAGGGCATACCTTAAATTTTAATATAGGGCCGCGCAACATTGACTGACGCACACACCACTCACACACACGTACGTACGTGCGCGCACACATAGACACAGACACGCACACACACACAACCGGGGTGTGTGTGGGGTTCTTTGGACTCGACTGTTGTGCCGGTAAATTTTCACACGAAACAGGCCCATGTGTTTGCTACTTATTCGATTTACGTGTTTTTAGCTGCCACTCACCTTCGGTTTTGTCTTTTCGCTTGGGCTTCAGGGGACTAGTTTGTTCCATATTTGTATAATTAAATTTTAATAAAAATCAACCAAATAATATTTGTGCATCGAGCGTCTGAAGCAAAAACATGAATGTACCACTACACAAAAGTATCGATTACCATCGATAGCTAAGGTGTGATACAAACTGTGTTAGCAGAACGCAAAAGTGAGCACCCAGCATAAAACAACTTATGTTATATCTGTTCACAATGCAGCTGTGCTTGTGACGTCTAATTAGAATAAATATTTTAGTTCAAGAATCATCATCACACAAGTTGCTTTTAATACTGCTTATGTTTCATATAATAAGTAAAGCACTTTATGAAATTCTCTCATGACTATCCGCTGTTGTCTATTGTGACGTATTTGCTTAACAGAGTTCTAACTAAACTCTGAGCAATCTCTCAGTTTCTAAACGCGTAAAGTTTAACAGTGCATGTTAAACGATCGTTCCACTTCCATTCTATTTCGTTGTGTTGATTGTGTAGACTGCTGTTAATGATGATGTGCAGTCGTTATACACTTCCACGTACAGTAAATAATACTGAATCAATTTGAACACACAAAACAGGAGACTTGATGTGCAAAACAAGTCGCTTGCTATTAGCATATGGATAAGTTAAGTGATTCATAGAGAAGTGCTAAATTAAATGTTATTTGGTACAATAGTCGGTAAGTGCACGCAATATTCAATTGAGAAGTTAAACGATTTCGGGTGTAAAATTGGGTGGCAATGCCGTGCGATGACCTTGGAAGACTAGGCCCTAAATACAACACGTCTCTAAAAACAAACATTCTTTGCATATGCATGTGTGTGTGCGTGTGTGTACAATCGGAATGTGTGAATTTGCATGTGTGCGTGAACTGGAGCGTTTGCTGTTTGGTGTTGCTGCGTTTACAGTAGGGCCAAAAAAAACAGCTGACTGGCCACCTGATGATGAGGAACGACTCGTTTTAACTTGCTGGGCCGGGTGTGTGTATGTGTGTGTCTGTGTGGGCGGTGTGTGTGGTGCGGCGGGTTAGGGTGGGGCGGGTGCGTGATCTCATTGTTTTTAATTTAGTTGCGAAGTTTTATGGATCTACATTATTAGATTATTCTTTGCAAGGGGTAAATAGCAACATTAAATCGACTGACTCAAAATCTCATACAATGTCCAATTGGAATGTGGAACACTTCGCACACATTTTTATTATCTTCTAAAAAAGAATTTATGGCGCTTTGATAAATCATCGCCTCTTGTTTATATCAATGCTTCAATGCGTCAATCTATGCAGTACAGCAAATGTTTAGCGGGCATTTAAAAAGTTTTTATTTCAAGATTTTTATTTGATCAACTGATGTTAATTTTTTTGTTTTCTTCTAAAAAGTAGCACACAAATGGGCAAGGATCAGCAATTAGTGGAGGCGGCGCGCAATGGCGACATCGTAACCGTTGGAAGGCTGCTCGAACAGACAACCAGGCGACATGGCCCATTGTCTAGGTGAGCATGATAGAATTATATATAAATGAATTTAGATGTACTTCAAAATTGCATATTTTAGTTTTCGGCGCAGTGTGAATATTAATCATCAGGATGTCAATGGATACACCTGTCTGCATCATGCCTGCCTCAACGGACACAGCAACATTGTGCGCCTGATTCTCGCACACAATGTCCAAGTGGATGTGCCGGATATACGCGGATCGACGCCGCTCTTTTTGGCCTCGTGGGCTGGTCATCAGGATATTGTGAAAATGCTGCTCTTTAACAGTCCCCTAGCGGCGAATCCCAATACGCAGACCATTGAGAATGAGACACCGTTGCATTCGGGCGCCCAGCATGGACATAATAACGTCGTTGCCATACTTTTATCGTATGGCGCTGATCCCACCATACGCAACAATAGCTTCCAGACAGCTTTGGATTTGGCGGCACAATTTGGACGATTGCAGGTGGTGCAAACGCTTCTGCGTGTCGCTCCCGATCTGATATCACCGTATCGCCGGTTTGTGGAGAACGAGAGCTCATACGAGGTGGTGGATTACCCCGATCGATATACGGCAACGCCCACAAAGCTGATCTTTACGCACACATGCCTCCACTTGGCCAGTCGCAATGGCCACAAGAAAGTCGTTGAAACTCTGCTGGCGGCCGGCGTTGACGTCAACATTCTCACCCACGCAGGCAGCGCATTGCACGAGGCAGCGTTGTGTGGCAAGAAATCTGTGGTTGTTGCACTACTCAAGGCGGGCATCGATGTACATGCCACAGATGGCAACGGACGCACCGCACTGGAAATACTCGCCGATTATCCGCCCCACGTCACCTACGAGATTGTCGCCGTCATCAACGGTTCGTAGTTTTCGATTAAATACAGTGATTAATACAGTGGTCACCCAACAGCAGTTATTAATAATCATAGAATTCGCTATAATGACCACTAAAAACCTCCTTATATATAAATCTATTTAAATTGTGTGATTGTGATAGCCTTGGAAAATACAATATATTTTTTTTTAATCTGTAGAACTTTATTTTTCCTTTACGTAAAAGATTAAAGATTTTAATATCTAACATTTTAAATTCAATTAATACTATATTAAACTGAAAAATTGATAATTTTAATATCTAAAATTTTAGATACAATTATTTCTTTCCGTCAATTTCAAAGGTGTTTTTCGAAAGCTATACATAATTTAAAGAACTAAAAAGTTTGGATAGTAAGAAACGTTTTTCAAAAACAGATACTGTTGATTCATGGCAATCAAATTAGTGGCTAAAAGTTCCAATTAGCGAGCGAACGCTAATCGAATTATTACACTCATTTAGAATTAGCGCCTTATAAGAAGTGTGATTTTTTCTATATCAAAAATAAAAAAAACTATCAAATTTTTCTATATACAAATGAAAAGTTGATGGTTTTAATATCCCATATTTTAAATTTCGAATCAGTCGCATAATTTCATAGGAAAATATTAAAAAAATCAAAAAATTTAAATAAAAGTCACTGCTGGCATCTCAATATTCTTATTAGCGAGTGATTACTGTAAGTAGTTTAATTTATTTGTTACACTCGTTTGAAGTCAACCAAAAATTCGAACGCCCACATTAACTTTCCGCTTTTTCAGAATTTACAAATTTGGCCGAGTCGCAGCTGTTGCGCTCAAACCAAACGCAGCTGGTTAACCACAGCAACAACAGCAGCAACCACAGCAACAATAGCAACAATAGCAGCCATAATAATCTGGTTTTGGAGAACATTGGTCAATCGCTGCCCCGGCGTCTGTTCGAAAAGAACGCACAGCGTCACAAGACCGGCAAGCACAATGATCCAATCAAGCTGAGGAAGTAAGCTAACACTAACAATGTGACACGCCCACCCAAACAAACATCGGACATGCCCTTGTTGCTGTTGTTATTATTGTTTGTTATTTGTGCCTTAATTGTGACCTTAATTAACCAACATGAATTAAAGAAACCACTAATTTGTCTATGTGCTTGTTCAGATCATGCTCCCCATGCCGGAATGCCTAAGCCAAAGCCCAGCAACCACCACACACACAATATCATCCATTATAAAGCACTTGCACCACCCGCATTCATACAAAACTTGCACCCAGCACGACTCCACACTCACATTCAGCACGCTCATCGATCGGAATTGGTTGGTTGGTTCGTACGAAGCGCCTTCATAAAACGGGTTCGGTCATTATTTGATCTCTTTCTCTCTTCCACATAACATAATCCAACTAACTGCAACTGCAACTGCAACTACGAATCTATAGCAAGCAAGACCAAACCAATGGACTTTCGCACTCTTTAAGCTCACTGGATAATTACACGCGGCCGCCAGCGAATTATTTGGACATGAAACCGGTCCGTCCACAAAAGTCTGTCAATGATGTGCACACTCTGGAGCCACGTGTGGATCAGCTGTGGATCAGCTACAAGCCCGTCTACAAGCAGCCCTACCAGAGTGCCCTCCTCCGGGATAGCAATAACTTCTCAAATGGTTCAATACCCTCACGATCCTACGAATATATAAATCTGCTCAAAACAACTGGCTCCAGCAGCGAGGAGCAGAGCACCACCAACAGTTGTAGTTGTAAGTAGTTGTGATCCTCTCCATTAAGCAGCCAAAGAGGCAGGGAAAATCTCATTTTCTATCCAAACAACAATCTTACATATTGTGTATAATGATTATATGCTTCTTTTCACAGCTGCCTCGGCGCTTCGTCAACCAGTTGCTCAATATGTGGAGATGACACTGCCAGATCCATCGCCATCTCCAATTCCTGCTCCACGTCGGCATGTCAATCTGCTGTCCAAGACAGACATTGATAGCAACAATAACAATAACAACAACAATAGCAACAAGAACCTGAAGAAAATGCGACATTCGCCGACGCCGGATTATCCGCCACCCACTGTCAACGAGGCAGAGACGATAATCTTGAATTTTATGCAGCCCGTGTCGCCACGAACTCTCGAGGAGTCGACGAATTCGTTTTCCTCCGATCAGGTGGAGGAATTCGTTGGCGATATGCCCTTTGCAGGTCTCTTCAAGGGTTCAACACTGAACTTGGCACAGGATATGGTGGATGGCGGACGTGGCGCATCCATGACACGTGAAAACTTGCGCTCGCCCAGCATGGTGAGATCCGTGAATGCGTTGAACAATCAACGCAGAAGTCTGTCCAGGCAGCGTTTTTCCACAACTGGCGAGGATTTTAGTGCATCGCGTGTCTGGGCTGAGATCGATACGATATTCGAGCATATTGGTAATGAAGTGTCCATAGTGGAACACGAACAGGATGCGCACGAGGAGGAGGAACAGCTGCAGCAGCAGTATGAGGAGGAGGAGGTTGTGGAGGTGGAACAGGAGCCACTACGTTGCCCGCTTGTCGACCCGAGACAATCACTACACATACGCAATCCTGTCGAGCTGCTTTTGGGCAAAGCCGAGGAGAGCCCAGCTTCGCAATGGTGCCATTCGCCATATACGCTTGTCTACGGCGAAATACGTTACTCCGTTTTTGTGAGTACCAGCAAAGATCGAACTTGCAGAAGTCATTGAATTGAAAACATATTAAAAATATCTCTATTTCAGTATCTGGGTTCGACTGTCATACGGCAACTGCAGGGCACAATTTCGACTCGTAAATCTATACAGAAGCTAAAGATCGATGAGAACTTCCAGCCCATGTCGAGTGTTAGTGACATTAGTCTGCTCGAGAACTGCACCACATCCACAAAGTATCTGAAGGCAGCCAATTTGCAGACGCGTCTCAAAGTGGACATTGCTGCCTCCTGCCTGGGCGTCAAGTTTATAGATCATGATACAAAGGTTGGTCATGATAAAATGTGCTTCAATCCTGGTCTAGCTTTTATTTAAAACTCTGTTACTTTTGCAGACTGCCATCTGCTCGCATGACATCGAGAACATCAATTGTGTCTGTCAGGATGCGGAGGATATGCGTTATTTCGCTTATATAACCAAAGAGCAGGATCTTCATTATTGCCATGTCTTTATGGTTGACAATTTGGTTTGTTTCCCAATAGGTTGCCTTTAATGCGATTGTAGTTATCTTTAATTGTTTCTCATTGCAGGAGTTGGCTAACGAAATCATACTGACTCTGGGCCAAGCTTTTGAGGTGGCCTATCAACTAGCCCTGAGCAGGAGGAATACACCGCTTAACTTAACTGATGAGTGCTAAGAAATCGAGTGCCACAAACTGCCTTATGAGTACATTTATAATATTAACGCCATTTTATTGTTCATTTCATGTATTATTATTTGACGTGCTAGTCGTTGATGCCATCACAAAACTGTCATTATTTTGTAAAAGTGTCAGCAGTTTAATAGTATTTTTCAACAAATATTTGAATAAAATTTAAATCGTTAATTCAAAAAGTAAACGACCGATTAATTTATCTAACGATGCTTGTGCAGGTAGTTAACATTATCGATGACAAATGTAAAAATACAACAGCTCGTTAAGTAGTTCTTTTTTTGATGTCAGTGGAATTTTATATGTTTCTATTAAACACAAATAATTTGTTTTTGCTTCTCATATTCAGAAGTTAGCAATCGATTGCATTCTGATCGATACCCGGCGCTTAACAGTAGCGTTGTTCTTAACAGGCATCGATACTCTCAATTCATACGAGCGAACGACGCATGTTAACTAACATTGCAATTACATTTAGATTTTGAACGCAACGAAGAAAACGAAACAGAAAAGACGCCAGAAAAATAAATTGTGCTACGGAATTTGTGTTAAAAATCACATCAAATAAAGGCAAATGCATAATTAAAAATAACTAATTAGAAAAGCCAACTAACATTTATATACCTCACAAACAGAAATGGAGATTGCAGAGGCAACAAAGACGCCTGTGGATAAAAACGCGCGCAAATCTAAGCGAATAAAGCAGAAAATGGAGGATAAAAGTGAATTGCTCATCGATGATGTTTCTGCTGCAGCACCAGCAACGCCAACAACAACCAAAGGCAATCAAAGTGAGACGCCGCGTCGCAGTACCCGGAAGAGTGTGCGTCCCCCCCTGGACTATAAGGACATCATCGAAAGGAATACGCTGAGCTCGGCCTGCAAGGAGAAAAATTACAGGAATTCTATGGCACAGGCAGTGGTGGCAGAGGAGACGGTCAAGTGGACGGCAGCCGAGGTGGGTCGTCATTCCGTGAAGCGACATCGCAGTCAGAGTCGCAAATCCAGCAAGCGAACTAAATTCCAAAACGAAACAGAGGACGAAGCAGCAGGAGCAGAATACAAGCAGCAGTTGAAAGAGGGAGGAGGAGTAGAAGAGGGGCAGCAGTTGAAAGAGGGAGGAGGAGTAGAAGAGGGGCAGCAGTTGTCGGAGCTCCAATTGGCGGCAGCAGGTGGAGCTGAAGAGGAGCAGCCGCTGGAGGTGCCAGCTGAACCCAGGGACAGTGGCATTGATGACCCAACAACAATAACAAAATTAAATGATGAAATTGATGACAACCATAAATCTAAATTAAATTTAACTACGGAGCTGGAAGTTGCTGCAGAGGATGCGCAGGATGCAACAGTAAAGCTGGATGCTGCTGATGCATCCACAAATCCCATCCTGGTGGCGGCTGGTAAGTTTAAAACTGAAATATATGAAATGAATGTATTTTAAATATAAATACAACTTCGACAGCTGAGCCGGAGGACACTAATCCTGTCTTGGAGACAACTAAATCATCTGTGGAGCAAAATGCTGTCAAGCCCAAAATTCTCGTTGTGAAGCTCTGCAAATTAAATCTCGGGCTAAAAGATGTGGAAGTAAAAAATGCAGTCGAAGAAGAAACTAAATCAGATCTGGAACTGGAAGTAGTTGCAGATGTTTCTGTTTCAAATGTGAAGCTGGATGCTGTTGAAGCGTCCACAAATCCCATTCTGGAAGAGGCTGAAGCAAAACCGGCAGGTAAGACTAAGACTGAAATACATTAAATGAATATAATTTTAAGATTCTTCTAATTTCGACAGCTGCGCTCGAAACTGAGCTGGAAGATACTGAACCCATCTTGGAGGCAGCTAAATCAAATGTGGAGCAGGAAGCAGTTGAAGAAGTTTCTGGACACAGAAATTCCATTGTGGAGGCAACGAAATCAGATGTGGAGCTAGAACCAGTTGAAGGCGTTGCTGAGCACACAAATTCCAACGAAGAGGCGGAAAAATCAAATGTGGAGCTGACATCATTTGAAAACGCGTTTGGGCACCTAAAATCCAACGAAGATTTGGTTAAATCAAATCTGGCCACGACACTAAATCTCATCTGTGAGACAGCAAAACTGAACTCTGATGATATGGATGATATGGATGAGCTTGGTCTGTGCCCGCTGGCGCCTGACGAGCAGCTCAAAGAGGACGATAACACGGATCATGATCATGATCTCGAAATGCTGCCACTTGTAATGCCCACTGACGATGAGGAGAACATTTTAAACACCACTTTCGATGCGGATCAAGTGGAGAATGTTGGCCACGTTTCAGATCAAGCTGATGAAAACAAAAGTGAAGGCAAGCCCAAAAAATATCGTTTCCCTACTCCCTTAAAGAGTAAATACAAACCGAGTTTTAAATTCAATGAACTGCCCACAATCGATGGTGGGAGCACCATGGAGAAACCATGTGCATTGGAACCGTTAAATGAGCAGTGTCTTCCACGCAAGCGATCCAAATCTGTATCGGGGCTGGGAAACAATGACAAGGCAAAAAGTGTCTCCTTCTTCAGTCCCATCGAGGTGGCTCGTGTCGAAGACATCGACAAACGCTGGGAGCCACCGGTGACCACAAGCAGTGCGTACCTTAAACCCTCCCCCACATAACTGATTTATCTATATGTATTCCTATTATCCAGATGTCACTCAGCGTCGCAAACGTTCGAAATCCTTGGATGAGAAACGACCCATCATCAGCCGCATACCCAGACCGCGTAAGCTGCAATTAATATAACTAATTTCTAGCCTGATATTTAATATGTTGTTCATCGTTGCAGAACAATATGCTTATACTGCTGCTGCTGCTGTTGTTGTCAAAGTTGCCACACCGAGTGGCAAGTTGAGGACACGCACAAAGCTACCCGATTTTGCGGCCATTCATCAGAAGCACTTTGGCCAAATGGAGAATCTGGTCGATCACATCGAGCGCAAAGCGTTGCGTGCCAAAATGCTGACTAGCTCAGCACTCAAACAGCAACAACAACTGCAACTGCAACAACAAATACTTTCGTCTACAACAAAAAAGTTGCCTAACAAAAATGAGGAACGTTCTCGGCCGCGAGCTCTAAAGAAGATTGATTTACCGAGCATTTATTTGTCGCCGCTGATGCCAGGTGAATTGGAGCGACAGAAACGTCTGCCAACGCCACGCAAAATTGTTGCAACAAAAACTAAATCAAACACTGCAGCTGCAACTGCAACAATAACAACAGCAAAAACAATAACAACAATAACAACGGCAAAGACAGCAACAGCAAAAAAAGCAACTGCAACCCGAGCAGTATTTAATTTTTCCACTTCTGCTCCAAAGATTTTAAACGCAACTTCCACTTCGAGCAAACCGGCCGCGGAGCCGTTGCAAGATTGTAATAAATCTGAGGCACGTCGCCAGCGGCACATGGAGATGTTCAAGGGTAGGCCTGGCGCCGCAAAGGAGAAGCGCAGCGAAGTGATTCGCGGCGTTCGCTCGAATCGACGCTTTGATCTTCAAATGCAGCATCGCCGTCAAATGGACGGTTAATATTTGGTTTAAATTTGTTTAATTTTTACAGTTCTGATTTTTAGTTTTTTATCTTATGAATGAGAATATGATTTAATTTTTACCAGTTTTCATTGCCATTTATAAATTAGAGTCGTTTTTCAAAACGTATATTTGATTTAAAACTGTAAACTTTATAGATTTGATAAATGTTTTCTTAGCATATATGGAAAATAGTTGAGAAATCTGTTAAATATTTTATTTTTAATTTTCTTTGTATTCGTATCGTTCAAAACTTGATAAATATAATAAATACTGTATCCAAAAACTTGGGAATTCTTAAAAACTAGTTTGCCCAACTGATAATTGAAGTTTCAAGTAAGTTCAAGAAGTAACGTGTTTTAACTCACCTCATATTCAACACAAGCAATTCACCATTCCAGCAGACAATTTATCGATAAGAAGCATAAGCAACCCAACGACATTTATCGAGTGCGAGTTTAAACATGTTGCCAAGCTACGCAATATGTGCAACTGGGCACATTGTTGTGCAACATTTGTGGATTGTTATTGTGAAGATCGTTGTCGAAGCGTGCGGTCGGTTAAGCGGAATTGTGCTAGGTATTTTCTCGATTTTACCGTTACCGTTAAATACACGCAAATTTGTCGATAATTCACAACAAAAAATTTGTTTCGTGTGTTCTGTGCGTGTTTATCTAATATGATGAAATATGGATATCAATATTAAAAATTCAAGTGTCTAATTGTTGCATAGAAGGTATAAATTGCAAAAATTAATTATGTGCTATGTGCTGCAAACAAACAACAACAAACATTTGCATCAATTTTGCGCGCTTGCTTTTATTGTTCTTCTTGCTGCCCGGATATTAAAACCGTTGCTTATTTGTTTGCTTTGACTTTTTGTTGTTGTCAATGCAAAATATTTTGACAAAACGAGTTTTGTGTTTGGGAATTAAACTCACACACACACACATTCATGCACAAGCATGCATAAACATGCAACAATAAAAGTGACTGACTGTATAGCAAGTGAGACAGAGAGAGTAAGAGAGAGATAGTGCGATCGCAACATGTGTGCCGGCAGCAGTAGCAACAACAACATCAGCAACATTTTACATTGACATTTATGAGCGGCGCTAACGGCGCATTACATATGCTCTGTATGCATGCATGAATGTGTATGTGCATGTGTGCGTGTGTGTGTGCACGCATCATTGACAGTTTGAATGCGTTTTAATTTATTCATATGTGTGTGTGCGTGAGGTTGCTTTCGCCCTTTTTGGGCGTTTTGCGGGCGTTTTTGTGGGCTCAGGTAGTTTTTGCCCTTCAATTTGTTTATTGTTTTTCATTTATTATTTTTATTACGCGCATTTTCATTATGGAATTTTGTACGTATTTCCGCCGCGCATGCCCAACAGCTTATGGGAAATTGTAGTGGAAATTAACACACATATACACGCACACATTTGTATGTCGCTTCACATGTGAATTTTGATTGATTTTCGGTGTTAATCTTTGCGAGAGACAGCAGCTGTTGCAAATATGTGGAAGAATTTCCGTTAACCCATTTGATTTACATGCTTTGAGTGCTGAAATTTCGCTTAGTCATTTCCGCTTAAAAAATGTATGTGGCTTAACTTAATAAATTTAGCAGTGCAAAAAATATGAAAAAGAAATTAATGTAAATGGATATACATTACTTTATTTAAGTATGGAAAAGGATTCTGGATGTAAATGTGTTTAAAATAATCATCTATATGAGCATGAAAAAAGGCTGTGGAACAAAATTTAAAGGCATTTCTTGATAAAGTAGTTTTTTCGATATAGCGATTTATGTGGTAATTGTTATTTCTAATCATTTTTTTTTGTTTTCAAATTTTGAGCTGTTTTTTTTTTGTTTGGTTGTAGTTTTGAATGGAAATAAATTCTTTCCAAAAACTCAATTGAATTATGTTTGGCCAAGTTTTCCCTTGGGCATTTTCAATCTACAAAAATATGCATAAATCTTACTAAACATTCGCTTTCGCTTTCTTATCTTTTCAGCGCTAAAAAAGTCAAACCAAAAATCGCGAAAAAGAAAAAAAATAAAATTAACAAGCAAAAAAAAAAACAACAATTTAAAAGTCTCGCTAATTGGTGACATAATTTTTTTATAACTGACAAAGCAGGAAAAAGCCGACACGTAATTGAAATTTTACGGCAATTTTTGCTCAGTTTCGACTCGCGGTCAAGACTTGAACTAATGTGATGTGAAATAGGTTGAAATTTGTTAGTTTTGTTGTCGTCGTCGTCGTTGTGCCATATTAATTGAGGCACTCTTTTAAATAATTCAAACAGCAATTGTATGTGTAGTATTCGAGGCGAGCAAAGCCACCGAATGTGAAAAAATGTTGTGCAACATCTGCCGACAAATCGGAATCCTGTCGATGCTCTTGGGGGTGGCATTGGGTGCCACGCCCTTTGCCAAGGAATACCGCAGTGCAGGCCTCTTCAAGGGCAACACTCTCATCGACATGGAACTCGATGCAGCCACAACACTCGACATGGGCGCCGAGAAACTATCAACAGGCAGCATTGGAGTTGCAGCAGCAGCAGCAGCCTCAGCAGGAGTATCAAATTCCGATGAGGATAATATGCTCGGATTTAAAGCGGAATCGTCGGTTATTCTACCAGGTGTTCAGCTAAACTCAGGTGAGTCTCAATACGCCTCGAAATTGAAAGTTATCCCGTTATTAAATATTCTGTTAATTCAGTTGTACTTCCTTAAGACCAAATTCTGCAAGTAAATCAAGGCAAATTGAGTGGCAAAATCGATTAGAACTTTTAAATGTGTGCTCTACAATGAGTAAAAGTATTTATTTTTGTTAATTATTTTTGTTGAAAAAGAAAGCATTCGTTTTTGTATAAAAGAGAATTTTTTCGCAGATTTAAGTTTGTTATTAAGGTTTCACTATGTTCACTATGCAGTACAATGCAAATAATTACTTTTTACTATGCTTGATTTTCCTTTTATTTTGATATTATTATTATATAATCAACAAAATAAATAAATCGATTTAAATATTAATACGGATCGCAAACGAATCAAAGAGAATATAGAAGGGGCTATACCAAATTATTTGTAGATCAGCAAATTATTTTGATTGAAGCTGTGTTCAGAAACGCTGTTTCATCATGAAATTTTGCGGGTTTCCCCTTTATTTTATATCTAATATAGCTTTATATGCATTTATCGTTTACCGTTCAGAAAAACTCAAGATTCCAAATTCTGATATTGAAAATGTTCATGTAATGCTCATTGTAACATTCTTAGTAATAATAAAAATCGAGTATGGGTTTTATTGTAACTAACTAAATAAAAATGATTGGAATATGATGTTGCTTATATGCAGCATCTGACTGCAAATGGAAAAAAGAAAAATTAAACCGCTTCTTTTCATTATTCTTATGTTCCCCTTCTCATAAATTGCCACAATCGGATGCACTTTTTTATCTGTCTGTGACTGCTGTTTTTGCCAGCTATTTGTTAATGCTTATGTGCATTTCTGTCTTGAGCGTATGGAAATATGGAAGTGCACAGGTACACACACACACAGTCGCACACATGTGTATCTATTACACCTTGCCGGCTTTTCAAACTACTTCCATTCCGTGAGTGCCGCTTATCAATTTCAGCTCGTTTTCGGGTTATTCAAAGTCGTCGTCTGCTTTGAGAATTGCCGCACTCGAATTCGAAGGCAGACTGAACTTCAATTTAAACTCAAACTCCAACTCCATCTCCGTTTCCATCTTGGTGCCATTCAGAAATCCGTCCGTCTCAGGTACTGCATATATATATATATGCTGGGGCGGCGCTTATCTAACCTTATCTTGCAACACTTTGGCCGTCTCGTGTCCGCTTGTCTTTTGGGTTGTTTATGACCTGCGCCTTGGCGTGGCGGCTGCTTGGCATCATATTTCAAAAACTGCTCCCAACAAGTGCATTTATTGTCTGCTCTTCTTTTTGGTTTTTGTGTCTTGTGTCTTTTGTTTCCAGTCTTCCTCCTTCCCATGCATATTGTGGCATGCACTGCGAGAAAAATCGAATCTTGATTGCCTAAATACTACAAGTTGTGAATTTAGAATCCAAAATAATTAAGTCGAAAATAAATAAATATTTCGTACAGCCTTCTGGTTTTTGTGGTTTGTTGTATATTGATTTTTTTCTGACTAATTATGGTTCATTTTGTAATCTCACAACATATTTCTCTCTGTGTATCGTGTGTGTCTCTTAGGGTAACTCAATCTGTGCACCTCCACTTGAGAAATTGTTGCCCAGCTGGGGCATTCAGGATGTCAACCGCAGCTTAACGCTTTCCAGTCTCCACTCGGAGCACGCTCGACACATCCGCTGGATATATAGATATATATATATATTCTCTTTGCCTCATTATAACGAGATTATAGCGTAATCACTGCCAGACGTGTGCTCTTGTCTCTGATTCTTTCTCCCCCCTGTCTCTCTCTCTTGCTATCTCTCTCTTTTTTGGCAGTCTGAAACTAAAGTGCGAACTTCCTGTGTCTGCCCTCGCAGATCGAGTGAAAGGGCCCGTCTTTTTGTAGTGTTTTTGTTGTTTTAGCTTTTACCTTTCCTCATTTGTCTTGTGGCCAGTTCTTTATTTATTTAAATGTCATTTAAGCAGCTTAACTTGCATCTCTTTTTATGACAACCATTTTTTGAGCCACGCTTATGAGCGTGAAAATGAAAGTAATTTCGTCATCGCTCGCTCTCACTCTCAATCACCCCCGCCTCTGTCTCTCTCTCTCTATCTCTCTCTCAGACCCTCTAGTTATATTGGTATCTCGTACAAAAATATGACTCTGCAGCTCTTTGTCTTTGTTTCTTTGGGGAGGCTTACAGACGTAAATTTGGGACTTTCGGAAATGTGACACAAAAAGCTGATTACCTGATTACCTGATGAGTAAGCAATACTTTCGGATAGATATTACAAAATTTCGATAGTCTTAGCTATCATTGTTATTATGGAGATCCTGTTTGAAAGTTTTAGTTCCGTCTTCTAACTAACGCTATTTTATAGGGCATATTTTTCAACTTAAATGTCATCTAACTATGCACATTTACATGTTACATGCCTTTACGGTGCGGAGATTATTTTGTTTAACTTGTTCTATATTTATAAATAATATATATTCCGGCTACATCTCTATCTAATCTTTCTCCAAGTAAAATTTCTAACACAAAATGCTAATTAGAATCCAAAAATACGTTCTTGTTACCAAAAAACATAAAAGAATCAAGTTAGTTTCAAATCGTGTTCATTTTAAAATCCTTAAGCACTTAAATGTTTTTGTTGCAAACAAATTTACAATTAGCCATTAAATGTTATTTGGCCATAAAAAAAAGCAAATCATTGAAATGGTTCAAGAGCCTTTTTTAAAGCGCTTTCGACTGCAATATATATGTGTGTGTGTGTGTATGTATATATTAAAGTTAGCTGAAGTTCTGGCCAAAATGCAGACTCCAATTTTAGGACGTCTACCTGAGCTCATAAATGCTCTCTTTGGTACTTCTTTTGTATATATATATATATATACATATATATATATATATGTATTGTTTTTTTTTGGGTGGGGAGCAGAAACCATAAAAATGTCTGCAAGGCACGCAAACTTTGGCCCTGGCGGGGACCTGTTTTTGGTATTTGGCATTCATTGCTGTTGCTGTTGTTGTTGTTGTTGTTATTGTTGTCGGGGTACAGTACGCAGGAGTCTTGCCTCGCAGATCTTAGCAGGAGGCTGTTGTCGGCACAGCTCTCAGCTCTCAGCTCATAGCTCTGGGTCTCTGGTCTCTGGTTGGCACTTCAACTCTTCAGCGGCATTTTACTTCTACACAGAGGAAAAAAACGTACTAGAAGCAATGCGTTTCGTTGCTCAATGGTAGATTTTTATGCTAGGCTTGTTTTAAAAATATTATTAGAATTTTATTCTTGACTTACTTAAGTAAAAACTTCAATTAAACTGCGATTGTTTATTTTTTCTCTGTGTATTTGCATTTAGATACGTTGAAAGATACTTGGAACTTGTAGCTTAGGATGTGTCGGGCTCTATGTATGTGTATGTATGTGCGTATGTTTATGTATGTGTGTCTGTGTGTGTATATATGTGTGTGTGTGTGTCTATAGCTAACAAAGACAGCCGACAATCGTAAAAACTAAACGACGGGAGTATTTATGACGCTCAGCTTACACATTTATACGGCACTCGTTGTCTCCCAGTGTGTGATTGCTCTGCTGTGTGTGTGTTTGTTGTGTGTGCCTGTTGTGTGTGTGTGTGGATTAAGTGCCAAAGTCAGAGACGAGCGCTGTTTAAGTTAGATAAGAGCCAAGGTTTTGCAGCACTTGCATCGGGCATGCAAATGCAAATCCAGATAAAAACAAGTTAGCAAGGAAGTGCCCGACTATAAGATAGCCTGTAACCAGAGATTGGGTTAGTTAATACTTGCTTGCAACGCATGTTTGGTCAACTTAATAATATTTTCCATATGGCTAAAAAATGAATTTTCAGGCCTTCAGTTTTGAGTTTTGGTTAAGCTTTAATTTAGACGATTAGATAACTTTCCACTTTATCCTCTATGATTGGATACTTCGGAAAAGACAGCTCGTCTAATAGATACCCTGTTGGGTAAATGAAAGTAATTTGTTTATATTGAAAATAAATCTGATTTTCTTATCCGACGAAATTTTTACAGTTGATCAATAATATGTCAGGTTATATTTTAAATGATTTGGAAGTCTATGTCTACAATTGTTATAGGAAATAGATTTGTTTCGATATTCGCGAAACGTTGCAAGTTATCGATAGACAGGTAGAAGAACGTCGATAAATCGACTCGGCTGCTGATCAGGAATATATATATATACTTTATCAAGTCGCCGATGCTTCCTTCTAGCTCTTACAAACTTTTGCCTATCATCAATATACCCTTCTTCCGATTTGTAATGGGCATAATGAACCACAACGCACTGCTGCGGCATGCTGGTTAAATAAATCAAGTTGGCACGTTTGTTAGTTCGCCATTGCGTCAGTTCGTCTGTTCGTCTGTCAGTTAGTTGCTCAGTTAGACGTGTCAGATGGTTCAGGTAGCAAATTGAGAACAGCATTGAGCTGCCAGTGCAAAGTGCGAAATATCCCACAGTGCAACCTCATATATGCAGCTAACACTCACACACACAAACACACACACACACAAATACACACACACACACACACAGAAACAGATGCGTTCATCGTTAACGCTAGCACGCTAATTTGACGAAAGCCCATTTCATGGCGTTTTTCCACATTTCATGCCTGCCGATTCGGCACGCCACATGACCACATGTAGCAGCATTCATGCCACATCCAGTCTGCACCGTGTACCATCCAGCCTGCACCTTGCTGCATGCATCTAAGCACTTACACTTGAAAAAAATTAAGATCCTTGACATAAGAATGTTGTACTTAAATCAGTAATGTATTTTTTAAGTTGTAAATTAAATTTAAAATTCTCCTTAAGTTAATACAGCTATTTTACAGATTAACAAATTTATTAACAATATGTGCTTACATTTTTAATTAGAAAATCTACCCCGATTGTGTTTGCAACATTTTTCTGCGAGTGTAGGTATTTACGTGTCCTACAGGTAGTTTTTAGGTCCAACTCATGCTGCTTCATGATTTTGCAGAGCATTTGGCTGTTTACACCTTTGCGAAAAAGTCAAAAAAAAAAAATAACAAGAAGAAGTAAAGATCAACGGTTTTCCGTTGCCTTAGCCCATTTTCCATAATGATTCCTTTACACTTTAGTTGTTGTATTCTTTTATTTTCTGCCCAGTTGAGTTCCAGTGCCGAAGATTTGCTTGGCTTGGCTTTGCCGTTGCCTTGTTTATTTTAGCAGCCGTTTGTTGTGGCTATTTATTTGTTTTCAATTTTACATCGCCTGGAAATTGTGCAAGACAAGCATTCTACAAATACATTTACATATGTACATGTGTGTGTATATATATAAATACATGCATCGATATGTATACATATTTTTCTTTACATATTTCTGCCGCTTTGTTGTCTTCTGCTTGCTTCTCAGCTGTTTGCTTTTGAAAAAATGCATAGGCTGCAAAGGTTAATAAGGTCTAGCGGATTTCTGGTTTTTAAAATTTTGCCCATTTTTTGTGCTACATTTGATCTCAAGAATAATAGTTTACATATTAGAATTATATCGCAAATTTTTTATAATGAAAATGTTTAAAAAGTGTGATTATGTAGGTAGGTCGCAGAAAAAAGTATTTACTTCCCAATGAGGTACAATATAGTACAAGTAAATAACTACATGTATATATGCTTTGACTAATCATTGACCATCAGTAAAAATGCCACAAATATTGGTTAATAAATAACGCCTTCAGATTTCAGATTAGACAAAGACTTCGTTGCAGTATTTATCTTAGTAAAGCATTCTTACTTAATGGTTTTAATTTATGTCAAGACAAGTGTTGATAGAATTTATTCTCTTGACCTCTTCTGTTGACACATTAATATTTTTACATTTATTTTTTTATGGATTGCGTACATCAAAATTAAGTTAAACTTAAAGTTTTGTTGACCACTGTTCCATCGTCTTATTGAATTCAAATTAAACTTTCTATGGGTAAATTTTGTAGATTTTTATCAAGCGAACAACAACAGCGCATTGAGCATTGTCATTTTTGGTTGGCTTCGGTTGAGCACAAGCGACAAGCAACAAACTAACTACCTGCCACACGGACAATGGCAGACAGTGTCTGTATGGCAAGTGCAACAATTTGAGGCTACACCAACTACGAACCACCTACGTTGCAATGCGCCCCGAGGCCCTCCATCCACATGCACAGAGAGTTTAACATGAACCCCGTAAACAGGTGTCTGCCTGATGTATTTACATTTTTGAATAGCAAACTAACGGCTGTTTTTTCGATTTATCATCTTGTTGCAACGCATGCCCCCTCCCCCCTTTGTCAGACTTTGCCTCTTGTCACCCACACAGCGAATCCGTTAAAACAAACAAACTTTCAGCCAAGTCGAAAGAAAGCGCCAAATAAAAATACAAAAAAAAATAAATAAATAAGTGAATGTAAAACAACAAAATTCCGGATAAAGATAAAAGATATAACCACGCATTGTAAGCCAACAAAAAAAAAAACAAAAAAGAACAGTTGTTTGGGTTATGCCAAAGTTTATATACCCTGACAGAATGTAGATTTAAAAAATCGACTACATGTAAGTGGTCTGATTTGATCGATACAGACTGTAATGACTGCGGCAAAACGGTTAATAATTTGTTAAAACGGAAAATAAAACCGTTTACATTTTCTAAACGTAATTTGCGGATGTTCCAATTTGCGCTAAATCAAATTTAGAATGAAATAGTTTTGCTATGTCCAAGATTCAAGCAGATAGCATTTAAACGGAGCAACGTCTTCATTTATGTGTTATAGCCATGATAATCACTGAAAGGGTAGACACAAAAAAAGATATGTACATTTTTATTATAGCCATGTCAACAAAATTCCAAATAAACTAACGACTGCGTGGGTGCATGCTGAGAATACGCTATTTGAGAAAATGAGCATGTTTAAGATTCTCAATATTTAATTTGACTATGCTGTGCTTTTAACCGCACAGCATAAATTGAAGAATGAGTAATAAATTCAGAAATGCTGCACAGTTTTCAGATGCATTTTTGAAACTTGTTCGCTTGACAAGCGATGCGGGCGTTGAAAGATATAAGATATAAGATACAAGCAGCAAGATGCAAGATGCAGATGCAAGATGCAGATGCAAATGCAGATGTCGATCGTAGATAAAGCTCATGTGCAGGCAGCGGCTGCATAATAAATTAAAAGATAGAAAAAAAAATGAAGAGCATTATTGTTAGCTCATTATATAGTTCTGGCTCTGGCTGAGCGACGGATTGACGAACTGACAAACTGACGCAATGACTGGCGTTCCACATGCAGCGCCTCTAATTGAAATAGAAATCAGAGTCGAGCTGCTGCAACAGCAGCCATAAACACACGCGCAGATGTTTCATTTCATGATTTGAGTTATGTTCTTGCCATCTCACTCGCACTATCCGCCCCCTTCTCGCTCACTCTCTTTTTCACTCGTGTGTGTGTTTGGGTTTTGGCTGACATTTGAACTTTAGGCGCGCAAACCGCAACATGCGGCTCTGGGGGCATTTTCGGGGCGCATTGCATAAATAAACTTTTTGTTTTCCTCCTTTCTTTTTTCCAATAAAGAACAACCGCAACAACAACAAAAACAAAATCAACAACAACAACAAAATCAACAGCATCATCTTTTGTGTGTTTTATACACTGACCTAGAAATTTGGCTTTCTTTTTAATATATTTTTAAATACTTCTTTTTTTGGCATCTGTTTTGCTTTTATTAACATCAAAATGTTCATGAGACTGAGTCGATAATTTTTAAATTAATAGGCAAGAGGCTCAACAAATTTAAATGCTTTCAACTAATCAGAATTGCTTAATTTAAGAAAAGCCAAAAGTAGAACTAATAAAAAGTTGAAGTCAACGCATAAATCAAGAATGTCTAAACATTGACTTCCCATTGATAAGCTTATAAAGTTTATAAAAATTTGTTTATGAAACACAGAAGAAATCGTTTATTTATTTATATTTATAATTGATATCAATATTTAAAAGCTTTTTGGGTTTTATATAAATTGAATATATTTGTGAGAATGAATCAATTATTTTTAAATATCTCCTTTTAGTTTATGAATCATTTGTATACGAAGCGAAAACAGAAATGAGAAAAAAAGTTTAAAAAAATAAAAAATTATGGCTGAAATGAAGCAAATTTCAAAGAAAACAAATAAATAGTATACAACAATAAGCTTATCTATTATTTCCCACAAATTAAAATAATTACAAATAATACTATTTTAAAAAATTCTAAATTACAGAGATTCCCATTTCCGCACTTGATTCACAAGAAACTTAATTCAAATGCATTTGAACTATTTCATTTGAGTTGCAGTTTGTGGCCCTCCCACCCTCCACTACACAACTGCCGCATGCTGCTGTTTGCTGTTGTCCGCACTGGGGGCACTCCTCGCAATTTTGCATGTCAGCACTTTGGGCGCCATCAGTTAGCGCCCATGCGGAAATCAAAGTCAAAGCCGCAATTACACGCCGCCAAAAAGAAACCATTTTGCAGCAGTTGAGTTTTCAAAATGATTATTTCTTTTGATATTCGAAAATTGCTTCCGCGCTGCACAATTTGTCACGGCAACACCTTTGGGGCACCAAGTTGCCGACTCTGCTCTCGTGGTGCTATATGACAAAATGCGCAGCGGTGCGAAATATTAACCTGACTTTAAGGCTCCCTCCTCCCCCCACAAACCCATTAAATGATCAAAAAGCTAAAGCCGACGACGACAACGTAGCCAATATAACGTCAATTATAGCACACGCACACACATTCATTCACACACACTAAAATACTCAGCGAGAAGTGCATAAAATTAAATGTTACTTGGGCTTGCGGCGCTCCATCCAATCGTCAGTCATTCAATCATTCAGTCAATGCGTCAGCTTTGACCTAAGCAGCATTACAAATTACGCAAATTTTGCCAACAGCAGCCAAGCAACAAGCTAAGCAGCAGCAGCAAGTTTACTTTACAACAACTGCAACAAATTTGCATTTGTCCATAACGTTCCCATATTATTGCTGTTGTTGTTGTTGCTGCTATTGTTGTTGTTGCTACTCATGTTGTTGCTATTGTTGTTGTAGGCATCTCACCTTGTTGTCTAATACTTGGATACTCAGTTCGCCACTGTTAATTTATGGCAATTTAATGAAAATTGCCAGTTTCGCTCTGGCCCCACAGCCGCCCAGGAGGTGTTCCCAGACAGGCGTCTTCACTGTTTGCTCACACACTCCAAGCGATGCCCAGCACGTGAATGAAGGAAGGGGTATGTGCAACTGGCACTGCATCATTTATTTATCTAGTCTAAAAATAGTCAATATAAATAAAAATATTACAGGATGAAAAATAAAAAATTTATTTAAGAAAAGTAAAATTTAATTTTTAATTTATTTTATAATTGTAATTTTGCTTAAAATTGAAAAAAGATAGAAAGATAGATAAATAGATAAGAGAGAGAAAATGAGAAGAAGAGCGATGAAGACAGATAGACAGAGGAAGTTAGAAAGAAGGTTGAAAGAGAGATGGAAATGGAGATATAATATTTATCGCAGTTAAACACGCTTAGAGATTTCTCATCATTATCTTAATAAATTCACAGATTTTCCTAACTCTTCGTTCATTATTGTCTGTCTCGCTCTGTCTACAAGATAACGAATAAAAATAATATCAAAAGAAATCAGCATATTATTATATGAAAATTGTTATTTGCGCTTCCTAAACTTGTTTAACAACAAATAGATAAATTGCATATGCTTATCTAACTTGCAGGGAATTTTTTAGTCGAGTCATTCGCACTTAGGCATGCCACAAAATGCGTCTGCTGCTTATCATCATTGGGCATCGCTGTTGGCAAGAAGCGCCGTCGGCGACGCATTAGTCTTTTGGTTAGCTTGTTGGCCAGCTACCGGAATTACAACAGAAACTTTGGCAATCGTTTTATATTTATCTATATATATATATATTTATATAGAAATATCGTAAACATGTGTGAACTAAGTAAGCTGCTTACAAGGCAAAGTCGAAGCTTTTCATTGCGCATGTCGCAATATTTTGATTAGCTTTATTTTTTTTTAGTGCGCCCCATTATAAATTCCCAAAATATTTGGCTATTAAAGTTGACCAGGCTTTTACAACAAATTTTCTTTTTCAATTAATTGACAGTCGCTTAAGATATTTCTCAATATTATTTTTGTGATTTTTATATTTTGTTTTGTATCTTTTCGACTTATGCTGGCGCCTTTAATAAAAGTTTTCAACACTGTCGCGACATTTTTTGACTGCTTTGGCGGGATTAACATTTACATGTGGATCTTTCTGGTGGTTGACGGGGCTTCCAGTGGCGACAGCGGCATTAAAATTAGTTAGCCGAATCGCTTTTTTAGTTGCGGACAGAGTCATCAAATTGTCAAGTCATCAAGGCATCAAGTGCAGCTATAAAATGGTTTTTTATAGCCAGCAAATTGTTGAAAAAATGTCTGTGGTAATTGAAATCTGACGAGATTTATTGAAATGTCAAAGAATTCTGGTTTTCCACAAATGAATTTGCCTTTAAAAAATAAAGGCCGCGTTAGAGTAAAAAGAACGCATTGAAGATTTATTTCATCATAGCGATACTTGCCTTCAACACACATTAAAATATGTTGCACAAACTTTATGGAATTCATTTCGTTTTCATTTTCGACAGCAAGACACTTTTAAAACATTTTTGATATTAAAATTTAGAAATATTGGTAAAAACTATGCCAAAAAGAAAAAAATTATAATTACTCTTCATAATTTTTGCTCTTAAAACAATTGCACAACTTTCTAGTTCTTACTTTAAGATTGGTTCAAGTTTATTTTGAGATGATAGCAGGTTTGACTTAAAGGCTTAAGATTTAAGAAATTTTGTGTTTATGAAACACGTTTATGAAAATGTTCTTGAATAAAAAAGCAAGCATTGTGGCGCTTAAAATAAGTACACAAGTTTTTAGTTCTTATCCAGCTGCATAAGTTGTTATTTGAGATGCCTTTGGAAAGTGTCTAAACTAAGACTTAAGGAACTTAATATTTCTGAATTTGAATTTTTATAAAAAACGTTCTTCAAACAAGAATTTGGTTATCTTTTTATCTTCTACTTTTTCTCTATTTAATCTGAATGTATAGAATTATCCGCTTGAAAGCCTATTTTACGACATTAACTAAACGCATTAGTCAGATTATTTTCATGGTTCTTAAACTTAACTACATCGATCGGCCCACACAACAAATACACAACAATATGCTAATCTTGTGCCCTCTTGTAAACTTGTGCTTATCATCATAAATCGATTGGAAATTATCACCTTCGAGTGGCAGACGAGACTCAATTGATTTCCAATTGGGAATTTGGAATATCCATATGTTTATACATTTGATTTGCTTCAAAGGTAGGGGGTGTTTTTTTTTTGTTTCCATAAGCTCTTTTGTCACAATTCGTATATGGCTTTTGGGGTTCTCAATTTATGCACATATTTCCACAGCAGGTCTCGAAAAGATACCGTTATCATTATTTCTAACGGCATACGAAGACACCCCAACTTTGCATACGGCGGACAGGTGAACGAACCGTTTGAAAAACTTCGAATCGGCTCCGATGACTTTTTGAAATGACCATTTTTATTTTTATTGTTGTTGTTGTTGTTGTTTTTGGCCACTTGTCTTCTGACAGCGGCCCCATAATCAAATGTTATTTATGAAATATTGTTTAATTTATGCACACATTTGTGGCTCTTGTCTCAGCGATCAGCTATCAATTAGCTAATGCTGCCGACACAAATTATTTATATATATATATTTATCTGACAAAGAGCTTGAAATGGAGATGGCAACTGGCAGTTGGCCAGACAGGCAGACAGATGACCAGACAGACAATCAGTTCAAGTCCACAATTAAAGCACACTTTGTTTGGAATTCTATTGCGCATATTCTGAAATCGAAATATCTGAAAAGCGAACACAAAACTTTCACCCAAAGCACAATTTGACTTGACGTTTATATGCGTGGCGTTTCTGCTGATCTTTGATTCTGCCCACTCCCCATATCTAAAAACCAAACAAAAGTGTTAAAATGAACATTTCATTTTCGACAAAATGTGTTCACATTCAACTTACAAGCTAATTAGCCACAGCAACACACACTCACACACATACACACACACACACGGAAATTGAGACATGCAGTGAAAAGTCGTCTAGAACACAAAAGCATAAAAAAGAAAGCAAGGCGCGCCAGGCAACGAGGGTGTTTCAAAAAGTATTTAGAATGTGAGTGCAGCTAAATCCAATGACTGAAATAATACAATTTTAATTGTTTATGAGAGTTACTTCAAAAATTATACCAACTTTAGTTTTTACTCTGGTTAATATATATTTTTTACTGATGTTATTAGTCGAGCCCCACAATAAATGAATAAATAATTCAATGAATTAAAATCTTTCACTATTATCGTTTATACCGAACTTATTAACTTTTTTGGCTCCTTCTGTTCTGTTGTCTCTCTTTCTGCTATATCTCCTATGTGCATAACTAATTTGCAGGAATTGTGTTCCATGCTTGGATCAACAAAGTCAGTTTCCTGATTCGATTAACAGAGAGCTCTCTGATATGTCTGTGCAAATGGAGACCCCAAAATTGTTGGGCTGGACAGCGACAGAGAAAATGATGGATGGATTCCTCTTCTTGTTCGTCACGGCAACTTCTGCAGAAGTCACCAAGAGGGACGGACAGTCTGGCTGCGTGTGCGATGGCGCTGGGGTCACCACAGAGCAGTTAACTCTGTTAATCTTGTATTTGTTGCCTTGGGCGCTTTTATCGTTAACGAGTCGTTGCAGGTGATTTCCATTTCCTGTTTGCTGCTTGCAGCTCGAATTCTTCTTGTACTAAGCGTCTACATGTGACCAAGGGCGTTTCATCTAAGAAATCTACGAAATCAATTGTTCTCCCAATAGTTCCCACTATTAACTTAGCGATACTTTATACGAGTTAACTTTCGGCTCCGCTTTTGATTGCCTGGTTCCGAGTACTTGTTAAACCACCCTCTCTCTCTCTCTCATTGGAGTAATGGTCGCTATAGACAAATGTCTGAGCTGTGAGTTTGTTGTGCCGCATGTTGCACAGATATGTATGTATCTTTGTATCTAAAGGTTGCATGTCTCTCGCTTTGCTTGTCGACAACCGCACGGCGTTCGTCAAAGTTCGACACGGCCGATCACCCCTTAAAGTTGTACGCTCAAGATTTCCAATGAAATTCGTGTATCACATTTAATGTGGGTGTGTTTGTGTGTGTGTGGTTGTGTGTGTGGCTGTGTGTAGGAAAACATTCAACGTTCAGTCATGGCTATCCATGGGAGCTTTCTCGACTCGAGATCTGCTTGGGCATTTACCGTTCGCTCTTGCGATTTGTCACAAGGTAAAGTGCGAATGTACAAGTTCCATGTTCCAAGTCCGAAACATAAATCTTTCACTTGGCATGATGATAATAGCGGATGATCTATTTTTAGGCACAATCGAACAAACAGCAATTTCTCTTTCGATTCTTTTCTTTGGGGTTAAATGCTGGCCGCCTTTTTTTCGTTTCGGTTTTAGTTGTGGGAATTGCAAAGTCTCTGTAAGTGTTTCACTGCTCTGTACTTAGGCATAATTACTAAATTTGCCGACATTCCTGTGGCTGAGGTCTAACACACACACACACGCACACACACATCTGCACACAAAAGGCCAAACGAAAACTCATTTCGCGCCGTTCGGGAAAGTAGTTTAAAGACATGGCTAACCGCACGGGCCATAATGATCATGTGTGCAATTGATTGATTGTTCGTGTGCCAATCCACAAAAAAAAAAAAACAACTGATGTTTTACCAGCGACACTTTGTTATTACTTCTGTTTTTTTGGATAGCTTCACTTAAAGAATAAGAGTCAGTTTGTATAGAATCAGTCAATCAATCAATTGCCCATCCTTTCGTGCTGCCTCATGCGCTGATTGTATTTATCTAGAGATCAAACCATGGTCAAAGGGCCCTTGTTTATGAAAATCAAACAAATGGCTCTGGGAAGTTTTGACCCGTGCCTCAAAGCATTTTTTGAGGCTTTAATTTTAACATCAATATCGATGTATTACTTGGTATTCATTTAGAGGTCCAACAATGATTTAGAAGGCCTTATTTTTGAAAATTGGTTCACATTTTACAAAGTTATAGGTTCTTAAAACTTTTGTGCTTGAATGAACTTTTTCTCTGAGTGTAAAGTTTTAGTTTTGTAACTTTTTTTTTGGTCCATTTGCGTTGATTGAGATCGTTGACATTCATTTGCTTTTGACTGTTGTGCTGGCCATGGCCAAAGTGGCCGTTCGATATGTATCATTATATCTCTGGTATCTGCATCTGTATCTGTGTCTATATGTGTAAAATGTGATCTAAATATAGCGGCATGCCACACTGGGCCATCTCAACTGGCTGACGTTGACCATGTGCGTTGATTGTGGGCGTGCCAGAGCATTGGCTCTTGACTTAACTATTCACAATTCACTTAGTGGCTGGCTGTCAGCTCTTTGGGGTCAGCCTTAATGCAAATGTCTCACTTGAGCACAGGTGTTGTTCATCTTCAGGGCTTCTACAGATCTAAGACCAGACAACAATCAAATGTGAAAACATGTTTACATCATAAATAACATCAGCATTTAATTAACTAAATTAGCTGTTGTATAAACAATGTTTTCTTTTATCGAGTGACACATAAAAATATTTATCGTTAAAGTGGAGATTCTTTCATAATGAATAATAATAAATAGATTATGTTCATTCCTTTTAGTTGTTACCAATTTTCAATGTCAACTATATAATGAAATTGAAATACTTGAACTGATCAGTCTAATTTTTAGACATAGCACTATTGTGTAGCCAATAGTATAAGCCGTTAGCTGACACACAATTTACCTGTTGCGCACTTCGAGATGAGTTTTGGCCAACAACTGTGCTTAAGGGCTGTGTCGGCTGCCTTTGATAAGCTGCTTGCCGAGCCTGCAGGGGGAGGCAGAGCTTGGGTAGCATAAATCAAATTAACCACACTCATAGGCATATCAAATTTCGCTGGGTGTTGTTGCCAAGTCGGCCAAGTTAATTGATTGGTTGCCTGCGCTAGCTTGGCCCGGCCTCGAGCTCAAAGTCAAAGCCGCTGCCGCTGCTGCTGTTGCTGCTGCAGCCAAATGCCGCACGCCCGCAAGTGCTGACATTTGTTCAGTGTCACGACTTTACAAAACAACAGACAAAACTCGCAGATGAAAAAAAAAAAAATTGAAAAAATTGCGAGAAACAAAAAGACACAGATAGGCAGAGAGACAGAGAGACGGAGAGACAAACAGATGGATAGATAGACATACAACAAGCGCTGCAGTTTGTTCTGTGTTAGAAGCGCTGAGTTCTTCAGTTTTTAGTCAGTCTGTCAGTCAGACAGTTAGTCAGTTTGTCAGTTAGTTTCGCGCAGTTAGTCAGTGGCTGCCACTCACGACACCACCACTACATAGTATACACTGCAAAAAATTATGCTCTGGCTTCAAGAAAATTGCCTAAAATTGCTAGACTTAGTTTTAAGAAAATGCATTTGAACAACTTAAAATACTTTTATACGTTATTTTCTGATCTTAAACAGTTGATCATTTAATGATAAGATATGAGTCCTGCAAAACATTTTTCTAAATGCTTAAAAGAAAGTTGTTAAGTTTAAACCAATGACAAAATTGCAAATTCTTTTCTTAAAATTACGATAGTATTTCTGTAAATTCTAGTTAATATATTTTTGCTGAGTGTAGACTCTGACCAAGTAGAGGCCTAAGTCCGAGACCTAAACACAGAGTCCCAAGCAGTTTACTTTCGGGCCGCGCAATGACAGCGTCTAAGAAGAATCGGGACAGACAGTCAGATAGGAAGACAGTCAGACAGTCGGGTGGACAGTATCCACCCAAAGCGTCATCATGGTGTCATTGATCTTTGGTGCAGCAACAGGCGAGCTGCATTGTTCTGAAGGAGTTGGCGGTGGCTGCTGCTGCTGTGGCTGCTGCTGCTGTTGCTGTTGCTCCTCGGCTTTATCGGTTCGGCTGATCTGAGCAGTTGTGCGGCAGCAGCTTGCGGTACTTGCTGCCAGTTCAAGAGTCAGCATTACGTTGTGTTTGTTGTTCCCGGTGCAACACAACATGTTGCAACTGCCACAGCAGCAGCAGTTGCAGTGGGGTGACTGCAATTTTTACGAAATTAATTTAACATGAACTCGCAACTAATTTGGAAAGCGCGGACGCTCCGCATAAAAATTCATTAAAGAAATGTGCGCCGTAAACATTTTGCAGACTGGCGCAACGCTTTTTTTTTGTTGTTGTTGTTCTCTTGATTTTTTTTTGTTTGTGTTTTTTTTCTTTTCGTTTTTTTTTGTTTTTTGGACAATTTCTTTATGGCTTCATATGGCTGGCAGACAGCTGCAAGTTGGCGGCGCTTTAATAGCCCCTTGACTTGACTCTTTTTTTTCTGCTTGCTTCTGCTAAGCTCAGTATTTTTTGGCCAAAACAAGTTTTTGAAACTGGTTCTCACTGTTGTAGAATTTTTTTCTTTGGTGTTTTTGTGGCCAACAAGAATTTATTTCTAACTTAAGCAAATGCGACTTTATCGGCAAAGTCCGGAAAGATCATAAATAAATCGAAGTGCGCGACCTTAAGTTATCCTGTAAGCTTTCTACAGATGATAGGGGAATATCAATTTAATGACAATTAAAATAGTAAAAATTAAAATTAATATTGCTATGCAAATTTCGAAAACACATTAAAATAAATGTAAAATGAATCATTGTATTTTGCTGCAATAATATTTAAAATTTAGAATATATTTTTACTAGTATAGAGTTTTAATGTCACCGTCTTCTGATTTTATCAGAACATTTTTTAATGCTTAAAAAAGTTAACTATATAATAAATAGATATTTAAAAACTTTTTATAAGGTTGTTAAATAATCTATTAAGCATACCCTCAATAAATATATAAAGATCATACTTAATAAATTATAACCATTGTATTTGGGAGTTCAGTTCTGGAACGTAAGAAAAAATATTTATATTTATTTTATTTGTATGCCTGTGAAAACGGCAACGCGTTCAACTTTACAGTCTATTCAACTTGATGGTCCAAGCCACGGGCAGTATTCATCCTGTGGCCAAGCGATATTTTCGAAATGATAAAGCCAGCAGCTTGGACAAGGGCATAGGCCAAGTTCGGCTAGATTCTTGACGCGGTTTCATGCGAAAATCTTTTTTAGACTTGTTTTCGGGGTGCTCTGCGCTCTGCGGAAGTTTTGTGAGCTGCAGTACGTGACGGTTGCTTTTGACCAGGCCCACAAGTATTTGGTGTGACAAACGTTTCTGACTGACCATTTCCGCTGCTTGATGGAAACTTCTGCAACACACACACATTCACAAATATATACACAAAGCAACGGGAAAAACCACTTGGAAAATGAGACGCGTGTGTGCTCGCAATGAAAATGCATTTTCAACGACTCAATCAACAAGTTAAGTCAATTAATTTGGAAATGTTTGCGGCTTGTCGAGCATTTAAAAAAACAACAACAAACATGCATTTTGTAATCAAATCTGCAAGACAAACAATATGAAGTAAAAAAAAAAGATTCTTATTTAATAATAGCGCCGTTGCTTTTACTTATTTTAAGTAAACAAACAATGCAAATGTTATTGTGGTTCCTATTTTTGTTGCTGTTAGCTGAACTCAGCAACATGCACGTAAAACTGCTTAAAAGCCATGGAGCAGTGCAAACTGTGAGAGAGGCTGGTTAAAAGGGGCAGAGGCGGGGAGGTAGGTTGGAGGTTGCTTCGGCCAGGTTGAAATTGGTGCATGAAAAACGCTTTTGGCAGTCGAATGCGCACAATGCACTAAATAAATATGCATAAACATACACACACACACACGCGCACAAACAAATGTGTGTACGTGTTATGACTAACAGATTTTGGAATGTGCAAAAATAAAAGAGTAGAAAAGTTTGCAGCCTTAGCTTTAGAGTGGACCGCATAAGGCAAAAGATAATCAAACAATCGAAGCTTTGAAGTCGATAAAAGCAATGCAAAATGTTGCAAGATGTTATCCTTAAGGGTACGAAAACATTATCAAAGAGAGCTAAGTGGATCGATAACAATTGTTTGGAAAAGTTTCATGAACGATTAGTATTAGCTTAACCCCAAAAAAGTAAATATTTATTTAACGTAACTTAAATTATCTGCATTTAAGTTTGGCAGGCAAAATTTGCTACTGAATAAATTTAGATAGTAAATTTATCGAATTGCCCCACTTAAATGATCATTAATTATGTTTGTCAAAAATTGGATGGGAAATTGATTTTTTTAAATTCTCTGAAATGCTGAAATTTATTTTTCATTCTCAAGCATTTGTTTGCTCTGTAAATTAATACAAAAATGATGCAAGATCTTAAACAAATTAGCATAATCAGTTTCTCAGAGTTCGTTTGCTGTATTGTTGTTTGTCTTCATAACTAGATGATTGTTCAGTTTTGTTTCTGTATTTTTTTTGTTCTTTTTGTTAAGAGTGATCGGCACATTATCATACTCGTATTAAAAGCGATCGAATGAATGGCAACAGCTGCCTGCCCCAATGGAATTTGTCAGTTAGCCAACATTTAGAATTGAACACTAAAGTCTCATCAGTATCTATAAAACCGCTTCTTCTTCTTGTTTTAG
This sequence comes from Drosophila paracracens, assembly GCA_035044025.1. Classification (NCBI taxonomy): domain Eukaryota; kingdom Metazoa; phylum Arthropoda; class Insecta; order Diptera; family Drosophilidae; genus Drosophila; species Drosophila paracracens. The sequence continues at coordinate 2,305,282 of JAWNMN010000435.1, read as the reverse complement.
CCATGTTCAGTGACTTGGTGCGGCAACAATTCAATTTGATCAGCTCTGATGGCTGATGATTGCTGCTGCAACTGCAACTACAACTAGCAACTTGCAACTGGCGGTAATTGCGTCTGCTGCTAGCTAATCGCGCGATCTTGACTTGTATCTCTTATAAATACCCCACAATTTATGTTTGCTTAAGAATCAACCGTTAAATGCCTCCACTGACTCCCCGCCTCTTACTTAATTAAAGGCCTCGACATCGCGCCGCTTGGCTGCCACATTCGATGGCAGCAATTTACACGCCCCAAAACTACAACTTGCTCAATAGTACACTTAGCTAAAATCATGTTTAGAACTTGCCAAACGCATATCGATGTTTAAAATAGTTTCGTTCTTAAATCATTTTCAGTTATTTATTAAATTTATAATTTTATTTCTTAAATCAGATATTTATTTGTTTATTTTAAGATCTTAACTCAATCCTAAGATCATCTTGAAAATTTCAAACCAAATCATAGTTCGGTACTGGTTCCGGTACGTAAAGGGTAAAAGTTTCGGTAAACATAATAAATTGATTCCAAATTCTTTTCGATATTCGTTTCCGATGTTTAATTCACATATTCACAAAAAACACTTCTTGCTTCAATGCTATTCCGTTTTTCGCTCAGTGCATCTGCTGCTTGCCCAACTGGAGAATTGAGAGCTCGCCACAAATTCAATTTGATAAACAAACGTGTTCGCGCCGTTTGACATTGAACGTTGAGCATATTCTGCTCATTTCCTCTCATAAATTTTGGCTAGTTTTGTAATATTTTCGCTACGGCTTTTAATATACTTACACACATTAATTATAATGTGCGCGTGTGTGTGTGTGTGTGTTTCTATTTATCCATAAATTAATGTGTGTGTTAATGTTTGATGGCAAGGAATTTAGAGCATTACGCAAAACTATAGAAACTTTGGAATACTTGACTTCAATTGCAACAGTTGTTCTACAATTCCACAATTTGCAATGATATCATCCACTTTCCAAAGCTGCTTTTATGACTATTATTATTATTGTTGTCGTTCCATGCAATTAGCTGAGTTATTGTTTAGTTAAGTTGAATGCAAAGTGCTGAATTTCTAAATAGTTAAAATTATTGGTATGCAAAATTAAATGGCTTGAGAAAACTGGTTTCGCTGCTGCTGACGATGATGACTAACAGAAAAATACTTTATATACTCTATATATATAGTGATTATAATATAATTGTATGGCCTATCAGTGTTTAGTCGTGGCTATTGTGTGGGCAGTAAATTCAGTCACAGTGCCCAAAATGTGCCAGAGCAACGAACTTGTAAAACTTTTGAAGAAAAACCTAAGGTTTTTAATATGCCAAAAGCATAGAAATGTGCGCATATAACAAGTGGAATATTTAACAACTCTTTGGTGTTGAGTGCCATTATAATTTATATTGTTACATTGTTATTCCAACAAAGTAAAAATTATCTTATAGTCATTTGCATATATCTACTGTTCAAGAGTTGTTGAATCATTGGGTTTACCAATCTATTGGTGAATCATATGTTAGAGTAGCTAAGTCTTGTGACTAAATTAGTTTTCTATATGCTCGACATATAATAATAATAACATATTTTTCCTTATATTTCAAAGTTTAATCATTGCACCCATTAACTTATTGATGAATAGTTTGCACCAGTTTTATTATGTTTTTTTTTTTTTTGTATTAAAATAAAGAGCTGTTTTCTGAAAACTAGAACTTACGTTCCCACACATAAAAAATAGAAAGAGTCTTTGTTTTTAATTCCAAACTGGCAGAGGCGCGGCCCTTTTTGAAGTTGCTAAGCAAAACTGGGAGAACAGTATTCCTTGCAGCTCGAAATTCTAGCTGATGTGTGAAATAAAATGTGCCGATTGTTTCATTTTCATTTTATTGATTATTTACGAGCTACTTTACACAATTTATGTGCGCCCGGCCGGGCAACGAGCAGCTATCAGCCATCTGAGTTCCGACGATGACGCGACCGACTACTGAACCCTGGTTCAAGTTCACTCTAAAATGGAATGTAATTAAAATTATTATGTCACGCAATGTGCGCCTCAATTGACAAACACACAAACATGCATATATATATATATATATATATATATATATTCCATTCCCTTTACTAATATGTAAGGCAATAGAGCATTGCTCAAGTTTTCCCCAAATATCAAATATTATTCGTTTGTTTCGTTTTTTTTCTTGCTTTTTTTTGTTGGCTGTCATGTTAAATGAAAAATCGAAATTCATGTAATGTGTTTTTGATTGAGCATTTTGAGCACGTTTAACAATAATTTCAATACGAAATTCAAGCTCCGCATGAAACAACAACTTTTTATGAATGAATAGCGCTAAATTGGCGATTGCAATAACAACCAGCTATGAAATACCAGCAACAACAAACCCAACACAAAACTCTTTTTAAGATTTTCGCAATATTTGCAAAATGTGATTTTAACATCGTCGGCAAACAAAAACAACAAAAAACAAAAAACATTCGCCGTTTACCGCTTGACCCCAAAATGAAAAATTGTTCAATTGATTTTGATTATTTTCTCAACTTGTTGAACTCAATTAATTAACTGGAGATAACTTGTTGGTCGTGGGTGTCAGCGTTTTAAAATTGCCTCGAGCATTTTTTACTTGTTTTTTTTGTTTTGTGTTTTTTCAATTTCAAGTAAAAAAGAGGTTTAACTTTTAACATTTAAAATTTTCAATGTATAACACTTGTCTAATTTGCGGTTTTTTTTTTCTTTTGTCTGTTCTGTGTCTTTACAGGTAAACAAAACGGCTTTCGCACCAAAAATTTACATTATTAGATAGCTTGAAACATGCATAAAATGCAGACTGAACATTTTATGAGGCAAGTGCCAAAAATATATTCAAATTAACATGGCCCCTTCCAAAGCCAAAGCAATCGCAAAAAACCAAAACCAAAACATGTGTCAGACATGTCAATTCAGTGGTTGAAACCAAGTGCCCATAAACCTCCATCGAGTTGGGAGAGAGAGTGAGCCATAAAACTAGATAGAGAGAGATGGGTACATGGAGAGATAGAGATAGAGATAGAGGGAAAAGACGAAGCTCATTTTAATGCGCATTTGCAGTTGGCAATTTCAGTTGGCTTTTTTCGGACGGAAAACAATAGCTAAGCAGCAGGCTCCAAACCAGACTGCTGCACTAAAAGATGCCCTGTAAGCTCATAATAAAGATTGTAATTAAAATTGACTTTTAATTTATTTGTGAATGGAAAATATTTTTATTTACAAATATGAGCATTGTAATCATTATACAACTTCTAATATTCAGTGGGTTCATAGATGTCAACTTTGGCACATATTCAAAACTTTTTAATAAAAAATTTTTTTTAAATCATTTTTATGACTGCCGTGTGTACAAATTGTTAGTATTTGTTGTGTGCCGACGGAGCTCGGAGCTGGTTTCCTGGACCCCGTCAGCATATCAACGGCCCACGAATCTTTTGCTTGTCTCTTTGCCGTCTCCCAATTGCCACCGGAAATTTTATAATTTTGGCTTGCTTTTCGTTTTACCAAACGAAATTAAAGTGTTCCATTTGAGAAAATGAAAATGCATTATTATGTCAATTTTCGAAAATTACATTGACTGACGCTTGACACATCGCCCACCTTGTACTTGTTGCCACCAAAAAAAAAAGAAAGAAAAAAAGGAAAAACCAAAATATGAAACTCCCTTCGTCCCCCTTGGGCTCTATGCTGATAATTGTGTTGATTTCAGCGTTTGCGCAGTTAAAGCCAAGCAACGCAGCACAATTAATAAAGGTGAAAATCAAGCAATTTCCACATTGAAATTACATTTTTAATTGTTGCTATTTTTCGTCGGTTTGGTCCGCTGGTTCAACAGTGTTTTACTGGTGGATCGCAATTATTGCCACAATTCGCAGCCATTTCCGTTCTGCTTCTGCGCAGGCGTGCAACTCGAAGGAGGAATAGAATTGAGAGGCTATGGCTATGCGCACAGTGGTTTAAAGTGTTCAAATTAAAATTAAGCCAAAAATACAGGTCCTTGAAGACTGCATTCGACTTTTGAAAATACAAATTTCATTATAAATTTAAAAAAAGACCACAGACCACAGACCATAGAAGATACACCAATGTTGGATGTATATTGTCTTCTGACTGATTATTGTATAAGTTATAAAATAAAGTGAAAATTCAGTATTCAGTATTTGTCAATTTCTTTCAATTGGCTGCAATTCTTTGTGTTATTCATAATCCTAGAAAATGAATTGTTAAATATACTAAATAAGAGCTGATATCTCGAAGATTATAATTACAACATAGATACGCCACGCTTCATTGAAACTTGTTTCAATTCCGCATTCTGGGCACCTTGGACAAAAGCTCAAGCAACTGGAAATTAACAGCTTGAAGTACACGTGTCCACAGGGCAGCGCAACTAAGTAGTCATCAGCATCGCCCATTTTGCACTTCTTGTGCAGCAGGTTTGACATTTGGTATATCTGCATCTCCTGAAATTTCCACCTTTGCAATAAATCATCCATCTGATTTTTAAACTTGGTGAGCGTTTCCTTTTCATCAACTTTTTTTTTAATGGTCGTAAGTCTCATTTTAAGGTCGATGCATTGGCGTTCAACAGCTATGACATGTTGTGTCAATGCATAATGTTGTTGGGATAAATTCCGTGGTACCTTACATGCCCGTGGTGGGCATCGTCTTTGGTTCATTATTTCCGTTGAATACAAATCCTGTTTGCTGATTAAAATACATTACATATATATCAAACAAATATAAAAATAAATAAATTACTTCGATATCTTGTTGAAACACACAATATTTTTGGAATGAATTACTTTTTATCCGAGTTTCTAGCTGCGTTGCCATTTGAAAGGCCTACTAAATTCTAATTTACAATCAGTAAAATGTTAAGGTTTATGTTGCAAATGTGCAACGTAACAATCTGGCAACTCTGTATATGTAATGTTACAATCTGGCAACTCTGATCTTATGTAAAAATGAATCTCATCATAAAAGTACTTCAATTTAGACCGTCGTTATTTCAATAAAACCATTCTAAACTGCAGAATATCGTGTTCTTATTTATTTTACTACTGGAATCATGATTGCTGTAAAACTGGAATAGAAATAGAATAGTTGGTTAAAATGATTATTATTGTGCCTCCTTCTGAGTCTTCCATCAGCCGTAATTCCTGCAGGAATGCGAGAATCTTCGTTGGATTGAGGGTTACTATGTCCACCGATATTAAAACCTACTTCCAATCACCTAGTCTACCAAATGTTTTTCTGGCTAAGACGTGACAATCTACAATGATGTGCTTTGACGATTATTTCTCATTATCGCAAAGTTGGCAGATGGGTTGGGTAAAGATTGGGTTTGTTTGGCGCTCATGCTTAACGGATTTTTCTGAAAACCAATAAAAAAAAAAAATTGGCAAAAATAGCTGAAGCTAGTTTTTGCTGTGCGCTCATCCTTCATATTTCAAAATCTCTCTTTTAAATACTTAACTGCGCTAACACAATTCGTGGCGTGTGCCACATTATTGGTGCCACTGTGTTGTCATGCCTCAAAGTAGGAACGAATATTCGCACTCACACTTGTTATATTTTACGGCTGTTCCGTTCACTTTTAAAGACCGTTGTTGAGGTTGTTGTTGTTGTGGTTGTTGTTGTTGTTGTTGTTGTGGTTGTTGTTGTTGTTTGCGCAGTGCTGACAAATTATGTATGGACTCGTTCTTTAAATGTATTTTGTAGCGGTGTTTTTTTTTTGTTTTATTTTTTTTGGGTAATTAAATGCAATGTCCAAAGTGCAACTGCAGCGGGTTTCATTTACATATGTTCAAACATTTGCAAGCCTGACAAGTGTGTGCTGTTCTTTTCGTTGTTGTGTTCTGCCTTCTGTATGTGTGTATTGTTGTGGTTGTTGTATTTTGTGTGGGTGTTTCAATTTCCAGTCTGGCACTGGCTTAATTGCAATAAGGAGGGGAATGACAATATATAATGCCATGCCCAAAAAAAAAAAAGAAAGACAAATAAAAAAAGAAGAAACACAAAGCTGACCTAGTGCACCACATAAGTGGTAACAAATTGGGACTGCAACATGTGGCTAATGTCAACGTACCGCTAGCTCTGCCACATGTGGCACATGCACACATTCTGGCACTTTTTCACGTTAGATAATTCGATACGCATTTGCAGCATCATTAATTAGTTCAGTTTCATTAGGCCTAGAAAGTTTTTATAATGGACTTTTGTGTTTTTTTTTTTTTTTTGTGAAAGTTGCGCCATTACCACTTGGATTGAATGCAACACAGTTCAGTTTTTGGGTTTGATTTGGTTTGCATTTGGTTCGGCCTATTTATCAAGCTGTGTGTGAAAACCACTTGTTTTGTTAACAACATAACAAAATTTACATTACCTTGAGCTCAAACTGCCAAAAAAAAAAAAATAAATCGAACAAAAAATATGAGTCGGAGTTGCATCTTGAAGAGTTTTTGATGCTCAAGTGCCCTGAACCTCAAATAGATCTTTCTCTCGCTGTACACTAACAAAAACAAATGATACTAATATTGGAAAATCGTCATAAAGCGAGCTTGTTGCATTTTGAAGATAGTTTTGGTATTTCATTTTCTATAAGCCAGTGATAGCATTTTTAAATTAGAATGTTGATTATTTTCCAATTTTCAATTGTATGGAAAGTAAAAGTTGTTATTCTCATTTTTATGAAAATCATTTCGATATTTTCTTATTGAGAAAATAATTTAGATTGATGTAAATGCCGAAAAGCAAGAATAATATATACAAAAAGAGAATCTGCACAACATTTGAAAAAAATCAATTATTTTACTGGTCGATTTGTATTTAAAATGGATTTACAATTTTTTTTTTTGAGTGTACGATTGCCGTTTGTGTGTATGTGTGTGTGTGTGTAGCATTCCGAAATGCACTTAAAGCTGCAAGTTTTAGCTCAAGTACCACTAGATGTCAGTTGTGGGCTCCACATAAGCATGTAAGTGTGTGAGTGTGTGTGTGTGTGCGTGCTTGAGTGTGTGTGTGCTGCGACTGGTGGGGTCTGTTTGCCATATCTAAGATGTGGCTCTAAGGCCTACTTCTTTTTGCTATGGGTTTTGTGGCGTTGCCATTAGAAGCGCATGTCTGCAGACGCGTCGACAACAATCAATTGCCTTTAAATACATTTTATTGGCGTCATCAAATTGCTTTCAGTTCCGTGGAAATCCGCAATGCAACTTTCCAAAGTGTGCGCTTAGAATCAACACTTAAATGGTCATTGCCAGCTTGTCATTATCACCATCATTAAGAACATTATCAACATCATTATTGTGTTCTTTGGCAGCCATAAATAAACTGCCATCAGCAGCATCTTTGACTGCATTGGTTAAAGTCTATTGGCTCACAGATCTTCTACTTCTTCTGCTGTTGCTTCTCTGGTCATTGGCCCGCATTCTGTTGCTCAACGATTTGGTACGACAAATCCATACATAAGCCTCGACTCGCGACTCGAGACTCAAGACTTGACTTGACTCTACTCTACTGCAAGTCTGCCGAAAAAGCAAAATTAATTGTTCAAAAACACACCTTTCAAGGAAGCTGCGTTTTGTTGCTTTTGCTGTTGCTGTTGCATGTGGCAAAGTCTGCTTGGATTTGTGCTTCAGTTTTCTATTGCACGATTTTTTGCCATATTTCTTGCAGCACGATCGAGTTTGGGCCGCTTCCTGCATACCCCCGACACCCCTATTCCCCTATACCCCAATACCAACCCCCTACCAAACCCCCCGCCATACATAGCGACATTATAGCTTCGTCGTTGTCGTCGTTGTTGTTCTTGTTGTTGCTGTCGTGCTCAACTGCATCGCTGTGCCTTGTGTGTTGAATGTTGTATGTTGTATGTTGTTTGTTTTGCGCTATATGGCAGATTATTATCAATTTTCCTTTAGCCATGACAACGAATATTTCTGTTTGACATGTGTGAAAATATTTGTTATTCGGGCTGCCTGCCTGATGCGGGCTTAAAATTTCGTAAGCTTACAGACCTGAAAGTATGTGCATGTATGCATATATATATATATTTATATATAAATATATATATACAGATGTCTAGACATATTAGATGTGCTCTGTTACCCAAGCAGGGCTTTTGTTGTGACAGTTACAAGAATATGAAGCTGGCTAATTAAATAACAAGTAGAAATGGCTATCTTTGGCACGTCAAAAATTACATAAATCAAATCATAAATAAATCATAAATCAAGATAGGCTTAAAGCTGATGCACTAGTTTGCAGAGAAGCAGGCAAACAGACAGAGCCCGCGTCTGTCGACAATGTCTCCTTCACATGAATGTCTAATTTATAATACGCTACACTCAGAAAAAAATCGTCACCACTTCTAATTTAAGAAACTTCTTTTTGTACATACAGAAATTATTTCTAAAAACAAATTTCTTTTTGTTTATTTTTGGTTCAGCTTGCACACCCGCAAAATGGTTTGAATACATATTTTGGACATGCAACAAATTTTTGGCAATATTTGAGTTTTACTGTCGTTGGCATTTTGTTGTTTTGTTTATTGTTTGTTGAATCTGTTGAAGCAGTTTGTATGCAAATATATTTGCAGATCTTGACTGCGCAGCTCAAATGTTTGATTTGCAATTTACAATTTGCAACTTGGCACATCTCAGCTGCTGGCAACAAGGCGTCGCGTTGCATGAACTTGCGTCACAGTTTGAGCTTGAGTTGCAGACAGAGTTTTTGGTGTCAGCGCAGATGCAGCTGCCGAACTGCAGAGCTGGGGAACAACTCTTTGACAGTCGCCGTTCGAGTGGTGAACATAATTATGCACATACAGCTACACTTGGCGAAAATGTATACAATTTCTTAAGGAATGCTGTCCAAGGTCGTTTAGGCAAGGGAATAAAATGCTTCTTTCAAGAAGGGTTTTATTGTAATACCAAAATTTGTATTCTGTTTAGAACTAAATCAGCTATAAGCAAAAATTGAGAATCTTAATAATTGGAATGTTTCTTACTTATTTAAAGTGTATCAATTCTTAGCAAAAATAATTCTGCTTGATTCAATCATTTTTATTTTGATTTATGTAACATTAACTATCGTTTTCCAAATCAAGAATGATCCTTCATTCAGCGAACTATTATTTTTCCCAGTGAACAATGACTGCACTCAGCTTGTGAATATTGTGGCAGGCACAGGGGCAGTCGCAGTGGGATATGGTGGGGGGTTCGCTGTGGAATTCGGTCAAGTACTTGCCACTCGCTTAATGCAACGCTGGCTGCCAACTTCGGCTTTAGTTTTGGTTCGCTTTGGCTTTGCTTCGGTTTTGTTTGATTTGATTTGTGGGTGACATGTGGAAGCTGTCGCTAAAGCGCATTATTGACACTTTATCAGTCGTGCATGCCGACATGCAGACATGGGTTAACAATCCACAGCACCCCGCCACCCCCTAAGCATACATTAAATGTGGCACGCAACTTTCTACGCATTTGTTACAGTTTGTCGGCCCACGCTTATCATTTGGCCCACCAAGCACACATGCATTTATTTAATTATTTCGCCTGTCAGCCAAAAAGGCGAACGGAAAGCATTTTTTAATGAGTTGACGCGACCTCCAAAAAGAAAGTCCACACGACGACGACGACGAGCAGCTTCAAACCAATTGAAAGTTCGTGATAACACGTCTGGGCCATGTCTTGGCTTGTCTTGTCTTACCTTGTCTTGTCTTGGGCACCCGTCCAATGACTTGGCTCATCTGTGCGGCGGACGCGCTTTCAATGAAGCTGCCGCTTGTTGCTGACGACGCCAGCTGCTGTTTGTATTTATACACATACATATATATAGTTGTTGTCTTGTTGCTATTGTTGTCATTGTTTGACTGACTGTTGTTGTCTTAGCTACTAGCTACCGTTTGTTGTGTGTACCTAGCCATTTGACATACACTCTCTGACAAGCAGCTACTTGCAATTTACCTTGACGCAAAACTATCATTTAACATAAGGTATTTTCGGAGCAGCTACCAAGAATGCCTTGGGTGAAAGTGTGCCTCTTTAACATACCCTGTAATCATTTTTATTGGGGCAGCAAATCTGTTGCTTTGTATTAGAAAAGGTTCGGTGATTTGAGTAAATCATTCTATATAATGATGGAAAAACTAACTTGTTTATTGTAATTAAATTCATAAATAGAATCGACATAATTTTCATCAGATATAGAATACATATTTCCATTTTCAATTATCTTGTATTCTTCAATGCATCGTAGAGTTCTGGAATGCAGGAAATGTTATTAGTGGAAACAGGCTCTAAATTTGATGTAATCTTGCATATAAAATAAAGTATTAGCTATTAGACTTCATAAAGATAGTTGTGCTTGGCTTCATACATACTTTCTCACAATCCTATTATACCCCATTGCAAAACTAACTTCCTAAGTACAAGTTCATCATATTTATATGGTCATATTTTAGTGCAAAACCTTAAACGCTCTTTAAGCATTTAGCATGAGAGTTCACTTTCTTTTCGTTTCTATTTTCTAATTTAATGAGCAAGCGCGCAAAAAAAAAAAAAAAAAAAAAACTATTTGCCAAAAGGAAAAGAGTTTTCATTGCTTAGCGTCGTCATTGTTTGTTGCTGATTGAAATGAAATGAATTTGGCTAATTGGGCGGGTAACCCGCTGTTGGCCGAGAGAGTCTCATTATCATTATCAGCATGCACTTTCGCCGCCTGTCAACTGGCATTAGGCATCGGTGAAGGCCAGTCGGCAATATCGCTACGGACATTAAACGCCTCTGAATAAATTCAAATTAATTGATAAACGAAAATAAAAAAAAAATAAAACCAAGAAAACCGGCCAGCAAAATGAAAATTATCGCCACGTTTTGCTGCAATCTACGCAGTTCGACATTTAGCCAAACAATTTGCTCTGGCCAAAGCATTGCAACCGTTTTGGAGCACAAAGCGAAGAGTTTGGTGTGTTGGTGGGGGCAGGGGGGATGGATGGGGATTTAACGGGTTGCGCATGCGTCGCTGCCCGCTGCTTGCCACATTGCGCAAGTGCAGCCAACCCACTGTTTGCCGCACAAACGGACAGACAGACAGCCGGACCGGTTCGGTCTCCGGTTCGGAGCGCGTGTGCAACTCCGCGCAGATTTTGTCGCATTTTTATACCCTGCACACATTTTAAACGCTTGCAAGGGTATTATCAAGTTGTGCCAGTGTATGCAACCGGCAGATTAAAACTTGGAGTTCAGTTTTGTATATATATTGCGGCTGCTTACAGGGTATCAGCATTTCAGGCACTCTCAACTGCAGCCCGTTATTTGTTTTCATACGCTTGTACCTCATGGCACCCCAGCTTAACCCAGCTTAGCTTACATTTCCCCGCACCAACCATCAATGACTTCATTTGATGTAAACCGCCAAAGCATTTGAACTTTTGGCTTTTTTCTGGCTGTGTTTGGGGTACCCAGCTGCCCGCCGTGCACCCACACGCTCTTCTGGTGTCTGGTGTATGTATATTAAATGGGGTACGACATTTCGTCATGCTAATCAGTATGAAGTCAAGCCGAAAATGCCGATTATAAACTGTTGACTGTTGCGAAATAAGAAAAATGCATGCACAACGATGTGAAACTGCTTAAGATGCCAAATGTCGCTTAATGTAATTCACCAGGAAATTCTCTTAAGATACAACAAATGTTTGCTATAGATCAAAAGATCAAAATATATCCAATTTATTGTATTTAGTTGGGGAATTTGCTGAACAGGTTTGATTTGGGAAATAAAATATTAAAATGAAGATAATAATAATAAAAATAATAATAATATTAACATTTACAGACAGATAAAAAAAAGAACAACCAGAAATAATCTGACCTTAATTGAAATATTTTTATAAGTAGAACAAAAATTTGTATAGAACACAAAAAGCAGTTAAATATTGTAGCAATAGATTATTGCCCATCTATGACAATTGAGAGAAATCAAATGACCTTGGTAGGCAAATGAAAATTTTTGGGAAACTCGCACATGAACTTGAATTTAAAAAAATCTGTCCTTAAATTAACAAATGTGATGTAATAAATTCGACATATATTGCCATTAAAAAAAAAACTAGAAAAAAACATAATTCTAGTTGCTCAACATTTGGCAATGATTTACAAATATTTTCGTTAATCGTTTTAAATTAACTTAATTGCTGATAATTTTGATTTGAATGTAAACATTTCAGATTGATTGCAATTTTAGCTGTAGTTTCAATTATGGCAAGGCCAAGTTAATTTTTTTTCTCCTTGTACCTGCTGTGCGAGATTGTAAAAATGAATTGTGCCACAGCAGCATGAACAAATAATGTGTTGCTCCCATATGTGGTAATTAAATAAATGAAGTAAACATTAGCAAAATTAACTTGCTGTAGTGGCAGCACTTAACGCGTGGTCCAATTGCCAATTTGGGTTGAGTTTGAGTTCTTAGCAGTCATTTGTGATTGGTGTTTGATTATAGGCAGGTCTCCGATATCTGTTGCTGATTGAAAATTGCTGTAATTGCAATCAAGTCAATGCCAAAGTCGTTGTCTTTATCGCTTTTTACCTTCTTTAGCTACAGATATGCAAAGACTAATTTATTTCATACACTCGCAAAAATATAAAGAAACTTGCTTACGATAAATATATATACAGCATAAATAAAATAAAAGTGATTTATCTTTTAGTCTTATACTGGTAAAAATCCAGATATTAAACCGGAACTGGAAACTGATAGAAATTTAGAACCAACTTATAATTTGTAGCAGAACCTTAACACTTAACGTACCACAACTGGAACCTTAACCAAAGTTCGTTTTGGTTTTTTTATCCTGTTTATGAAAATTAGGTACCTGCTTGTCGCACACCCTTTTTTCGTTGAGTGTATCGTGGCAATAGCTTGACTTTATTATGCATACGTGTGCGGAGCCTATCAACAAATTATGCAAATGACTGTGGGACGACAACGTCACGCGTTTGCCAAGTCAATTGTCAATTGCCAATTGTGACATTTGCTTAAACCATTTCCCTGACGCAATTTTTAATTTATTTACTTTGGCACCCCAACCCTCAGAAAGCCCCTTTGGGCGGCGGCGTGTGTGGGCCACTCTTTGGTAAGACAAGGAACTGCTGCGTGTACATGAAACAATTAAACTCAACATGCATTAATGTCAACTTATTCGCGCTGCGTCCGCCAATTAGAGCCGGGCATGCAACGCACAATGGGGGCAGCAAGCGGCAGCGGCGGGGCAGGCATGCGCATTGAGCAGTAAATAACCAACGCACTAACTACAACAACAACAGCAACAACAATAATCAACAAGTAACAGCTGACAGCTGCAGTTGTAAATTTGATTTTTATGGCTAGCAAGCATGTTGCCAATTGGCAACAGTCGTTTTCCGAGCAAAACCAAGCAACCAACCAACCAGTCAGCCAAACAAGTTGGCTCAATGAGTTTTCTGATATCTGCTGTCACCACTAAATGCAATTGCAACTGCAACTGCAACGGCTCGACTTTTTGTTTTTTCTTTTTCTATTTTTTATTTTGCAGCTTTGAGGTGTTAATTTGGCCTTAACTGAGCATTTGCTGTTGTTCATGTCATCAACAGTTTTCAAATGAAGACTTAATTATGAATGCAATTCTAATAGTGGAAAGAAAGTGTTAAACTTTTTAAACATATTCATCATTTTGGCTCTCGACACACTTGGCATGATACACTTAAATTGAGTTTCTACAAGCTGAATTTTACTCAAATGCAGATACCCATTAAATATGTGTAAAAAATCTCTAAGAAAGTAAGGATTAAAAGTAAGTAATATAGATATAGAAGCTTGTTCGAGGTCATAAGATATCTATAAGCCTGGTTGATCAAGCCTTGTTCGTCTGTCTGTCTGTAACAGCTAGTCTTCATTGGAATATTATTTCTTTTTATTTTATTAAGATTGAGTAAGAAACACAGATTTTCAGAATGATTGTTTGATTGATTGAACAAACTGTCATCAGTAAGCCAACTAAGTATTTAAGAACTGGATATCTTCCACTCGAGTTGCCTCGAATTGAACATTTCCCTTAACTTTGATTTGGTCATTGCTTAGACTGAATATTTGTTCTATGATTGGTAAAGTATAATTTAATTCTATATTCACATTCCATACCATGAGAAAAGCATAAATATATCTGAAAGTAAGTAAATGTTCAAATGTGCATGACCAAATAAAATTCCAATTCTAATCAAAAGTTATTAAAATCATTTCGCGGACTTTTTCATTAATGGCTTTCGACTGCATCTGCAGCTTGTGTTTTGTGAAGACAAAAATTCATTTTGCCAGCTGCATTTTAATTACTTTTGCGTCCCGAAAGCGAACAACAAATAAACTCTAAATGCTCCGCAAATTAATCGTGTTGTTTTTTTGTTTGTTGTTTGTTGCTGCTGTTGTTGTTGTTGTTATGTCTGGTCTGTAGCAGCAAGAAAATCGTGACAATAATGCCAAATCGAACGGATGTTTTGAAAACCGACAAATTTAAAATGAATTTGGCCGCCGCAGAATTAAGCAATTTATCACAAAGGGAAACAAAAGAAAAGAGAATTACCTTATAAAAAAAATATATATAGATATAATATATGGCAACTGTCTGCCGAAAAATAATTTATAATAAATTGTCGCTTGACGTGTTTGCAAGTTGATCTTGACTCGCCGAACTTATTGGCAATTAAAAAAGGCGCCCCTTAGCAAATGAAAAAAAAGAAAGAAAAAAAAAAAAACAAATTCTCTGCGGGTTGAAGCTTTTGGATGCCAACACCCCCACCCACACCCTACTCCTCTTCTGGTGCAATACTTTGCAATTTATGGAGGTCACGAACTGAGCAGCAACAAAAGCGTCGATGGGTGTGCTTCAAAGTCGCTGCAAACAATTTGCTCAAGATACAATTTGTTCTTTTTTCATTATTCTGCATGGGGGTCAGGCTAAAGTGGCACAAAAGCTGAGATCACAAAAAGATATTAAATAGTCAATAAGCTGGCTAACCTTTTTCAAACCAAATTAAGCTTCTGTCTTCTTGTTTTTTATTGTCTGCAAATATTTGCTAAATTTACTTCTTGTTTCGGAACTATTCATTTTATAATAAATATTTTGTATCCCAAGAAAATAACAATGTATTCTGAACAGCGAACCAGTGGTGGATTGCTTTGGAAGCTTTTCAATCTACTCTTAAGAGTTACTGAATTGATATACCATATAAAATAAGTTAGGAAGATATGGTGCCGACAGAGGAGCTAAGCTGATTCCTGATAGTAGTTTGCTCAATATGCAAATTCGTTTTGTGTTTCTTATTGGAATTTAATGAAGTTTATATTTTTATTTCTTAGTTCACATATCTTCTTCTTCTTCTTCGAACGATCTTTGGAATATTTTTGGTTGCCTGCGCAGAATCAGACTAATGATATGCATTGAACTTTCCGAGTTCCCGCATCTCTCTCCCATCCATATTTACCCTTACTTAGTTAGTTTAATGCTTATAATTTTGGGCATATTCTTCATTTTTTGTGTGTACTTATCGACATTCTTGTTGTTGCCTCATGTCGCATGTCGCTTAAGTGCTTATTAAAGGTGTTCTCTCTTACCTCTGCTCCTTCTTATTCCCCTCACCTTCTCCTTGTCCTTCTGCTTGTATTCTGTTCCAGTTTTGGTTGCCGCCCATTTGAATTGCATCGCTTTCTGTGCTTACTTTGTTGTATGTGCCTCGATTGCTTGTTGTTGTTGTTGTTGTTGGTTGTACTTATTGAAGTGCAGTTTGCTTAGGGCGTACTAAAGCACCGTTATTTTAATAAACGCCGCCTGGGCATGCAACACAGCGCAGCGCAGCTCAGCTCAAGCTCAAGCTCAACTTTAACTCGATTCCTGCCCTTTTTTTTTTGTATTTTTTTTGTTTTTTTTTTTGTTTTTGTTGGGTAAAAGTTTTGCGATGCTTTTCTTTCCGGAGCGACGACTTTCTTCCCGAAAATTGAAACGCAGCTGGCGGCGTCAAGGCAGCAAAAAACACGTTGCGAGTTCAAAGCGTTTTAGTGGTAAATTATGGAGCAGGCCGATGGTAATAGCAATAACAATTTGGCAACACGCCCACGCCACTGCCACGCCACTCTGCCTCCGCCTTTGCCTATTGTGCCTAGTTCATAAAGTAAACTAAACGTTTTGTTTTGAAACCCGTCGTATTTGTTTATTTACACACCGAGTGCTAAGAACTTTAGCGCGCATAGTCATTTAAATGTCAATGTTTAATTGACAATGTGAGCCAATCCTCCTACACAGAGAGAAAAATTATCGCAATTTGTTCATTGGCATCTGAATATTTCGTCGAGCATTTCGATCATTTTTAAGTATTTTATTGCTTGTGAATTTATTTTTTCAGCTTGAATCAAGACTGCTTAACTTTCTTCTTTCTCTCTCTTATTTTCTCTTAAATTGAAACTAATTTATTTTTATGCTGATTATTCATCGTCATCACAGTGAACTCTTAACGCAATTCTTGAAGTGATCGCTTAAAGCATAAGCCTAATTTCCCACAGTGTATATCGACAGTGGATAGGCATTGTCTCTGGGGCGGCTCTTTGACGAGTTCAGCTCTCCACATTTGTCGACATTTGCCCGTCTCTGATTGTCGATAGCCAATTTTTCAATTTCAATGCTCGCGCTCTGACATGGAACGACCTTGAGATGTGAAACCAGTTCAATTATTCCAATATATATGTGTATGTGTATATGTGGAATTACTCATGCAAATTCACACACAAATCGCTCTTGTAAAGTTGTCAATATTATGCATGTCTCATTTAAGTCGTTTGTGTTGTGTACCGTTCCAAAATGTTAATCAAATTGTAAGGTAACAGTTGCTTATAATTTTCCAAGTTGTTGCTGTCTTTGAGTGAAAGTAATTTGTTTGAATCTGAATTTGGGACACGCCTAGATATTCCAAAATTCACATGTTTATGTCAGCTAACACATGCTAAGTAAGTGATCTCAGCGAGATGCTCTCTGTCATCATAGAAAGTTGTTTGATTTTGCCCAATTTTGTTTTAGCCATCAAATTGTTGTTGCTGTTTGGCTCATTATCGAATCTTATTGCAATCATCAGATGAATGTTTGTACTATGTACCGTTAAGCACTTATTTAGTTAATCATTTAGCACAGGGCTCCTAACAAAGAAATTCATTGAGGCTGTGTGTGTGTGTGTGTGTGTGTAAGTGTGTGTGTGTGGGCTGTGGCTGTGGGTGTGGCTCAACAGAATAAGGTGCAGTCTGTGCTCGTGATTGCGTCGAGTATTGATGTTGTGCAAAGGGTTTGAGAAATGCAAATGCAACAATATGCAATAATATTAATGAAAGAATGCAGTCTAATGTTCTAATGATCGACTGAAACATATCCTATAATATAGTTGGTTTACAAGTATGCTGATTTAATCTATGAAAAAGCACTTAAGATATAATAAGATTTCAACTTTTTCTAGATTTTTGTTCTCGTTTAAATAAATTTAAAAATAATTGTTAAAATTGATTTTAAAAATATTAATTAAATGTAATTCAAATTGGCATTTGAATAGTTTTTTTATGACTTAAATCTGTTCTACTCTTCTGCGAATAATTTTTGTTATTATATTTTCATCAACTAAAGAAAACTTTATATATATAAAAGTTAAAAATTAGACATATTTTTCCTTTTATACTCAGACTCAGATGCTTCTCTCAACTATTACACAGATTTGAAATGCATTATTATTCAGTTCTTTAGCCATTATTAATATGCCACGGGTGTAATTATGTTCAACACTTAATGGAGTAAATGCTTGCGATGATGATAATTGTCTGTCATGTTATTTAATCAATTGTTAAATTGAATATCTCTATTGAGTTACGGATACCCGGCTCGATGCACAATCAAAGCCGCAAGAGAACATTTGTTATGCATTTATTCCACTCAAGTGCACGGCAATCGACAAATTGTTTTACGTTGATCATGGCAAGGCAATGGAGGCATACTACGCCCAGCAGCTCTCCCATCGAGATCTCATTATTTATATCAATGTAATCGGCATGATCGGGATAATTTCAATGCATTTTTGCATTGGGGCAGATGCGGCAAATGGGGCTGTTGCCGCATTGACAAGACGCATAAAACCAATCTTCCATTTAATAACCAATTATCGTTGATCAACTGCACGCCCAGAAACCAGCCCACTGGGACACCACCAGGTGGATTGAGGGGCACAACGGGCAGAGACCAACACATTCGTACTGCACAATATCAATTACGAGTTGCAAGTTGCAACGACTGCGACTGATTACCCCAGCCAGCCAGTTGGGGGGGGGAATTGGCCATGGCCAAGGCAAATGGAGGCACAACTCGAGACAACTCGAGTCAGCAATATCCAATTGGCAATCGGACAAACAATCGGCTTTTGTCTGAAGCGGCTGCCTTTGCTGCTGCTGCTTCTTCCACATTTCAGCTCGGGGGTTGTGTCTGATTAGCGCTTAAACAAGTTAATGCCATTGATGATGATTCCAATTCCGATTCAGATGCTGTACGAAAAAGCACCTGAACAGAAACTAAAAACGAACCCAAGCAAACGAAACCAAACAGACGCTGAATGCATTACAATGTGGTCGAGATCAAGTCAAGTTGCGTACGTGGTGCCGAGACTTATTCAGAGACTTACTGCCAAGGCTCCAATTCAAATCAACAAGAAGGTTGCCAATCGGAAAGTAAGCGACTACTTGAATACTCTCATCAGACGATCTCTGATGCAGAATAGTATTTCTGTTGCTTCAAAAATTGAAAGCACAATTTATTATTTAAAGTTTTTTAATAAGCTGAAATAAAAATAAATAAATTTTATTTTGATGACCGAAAGGTAAGAAGCGATCACCTTGAAATTATGTATTTTCCTCAGTTTTTGAAAACTTGACTTGTAAATAAATTTGATGAATCGAGTGGAACTTCTGGTAGAAGCAGAAGAGATGGACAAGGGCGTGGTTTATTGTTCAGAAATTGTTCAGAAAAACTAACGTTTATATAAGAATTGAGAACTGAATTCTCTGTTTTGTGATTTTCAATCCTGCCTAGGCATTAACATTTGATTTCTATATGGGGGTGTAGCACAATAATATGATGCGAATATATTTTCGAACTAGTTTCGATTTCGTTTTGAATTACTTACGGATTTCAAGTCGAATATTGCATAAATGCAATAAACACCTTTTTTTTACCTACGGTTTGCAGTGTATAACAACAACAACAAGAACCACTTCGGCTTGAAGATAAATGGGCCAGCTGCTGATCCGATGACAACAACTGCAGACGAGTGCTGCTTGGGAGTCGAGTCGCATTGCGTTGTTGCCTCTCGTTGTTTCAGTTGTCAAAAAGACGCTTTTGATGTTCGGCGACGACACTTTGGATATACTCGTATTCCTCACTGTCTACCCCACATGCTCCACGTTGAACTTTCCCATTGGCCAGCAGCGACTAGGCTTCCTAGAATATGTAGCATCGTCTGTCTCTGTCTGACCCTATCTCTGTCTCGACCACTGTCTCTGTTTACCCAACACTTCTTATGTTAATGTTTTGTCGAAGTCAAACAATATCTGTTGGCTTTACCTTGAATTTGAAAGCCAACAAAAACCACAAAGAGCCATTGACAAAAAAGCCCATTTAATGTGAAAATTTGAAATATATGCATAGCTCAGGCAGCATAATACTAGACAGCAAGGTTTGGGTCTCTAATCAATTTAAGCGGGTTATGAAATCTGATTCAGTGTATCTTAAAGGTATATTTGGTTTTGTTATCAATTCGCTGATTTAGTTTTAATATTTATATAAATTGTTCAATAGTATAAAAACTAATATTGATTATATATAGATGTTATGTATTTTTAGGAATTTTTTTTATCAGATTTTTTTTTCCCGAAATTGCTTGATAAAAACAGAGCTCTTATATGGTTTCGCATTTCCATGATGGCTTTTTTATTTTTATTTTTTTTGTATTTCTCAACTTCTCTATTATTATCTCTCTCTCTCTCTCTCGCTCTCTCTTTCTCTGTAACCTATTATTTATTTTATTTAGTTTTTGTTACCTAGTGTAATTGTATGTCCAGTGATAATTCTGTACAGATGATGACTTAATTTACGACTATTAATGGAATGGGAACTGTCTATGGGAGCACTGTGACTTCAGACTATGCAAATGAACAACAATTATGAATGCTGATTGTGTAGTAGCAGCGCTAATTGAAAGACCAGACCAAACCCAAGCCAATCCAACCCAATTGTAGTCCACGGCAAACGTATAACTAACCCAATTTGTGTTT
The DNA here is from genome assembly GCA_035044025.1 of Drosophila paracracens. Classification (NCBI taxonomy): domain Eukaryota; kingdom Metazoa; phylum Arthropoda; class Insecta; order Diptera; family Drosophilidae; genus Drosophila; species Drosophila paracracens. The sequence continues at coordinate 2,284,824 of JAWNMN010000435.1, read as the reverse complement.
TCTATTTGCAGGCTGCCCGGTGACGACGAGTTCGCATTGTTTGCGCTGCAACAAGGCTGGTTGCATCAAGTGTCCACTGTACCTGGTGACGGACACCAGGCAATGTGCGGACGAGTGTCCCACTGGCTATCTGGATCAATGGTCGGCGCATACAGAGTTCATGGGTCGTGTTTGTGTGCCCACGGGTTACTCGGGACCATTGATGGCGGCCCTGGCTGGTCTTTTAGGTGGATTTCTCGTTTGTCTCTCGCTGCTCGCCGTCGCTGTGCTGCTGGTGCGGCGCAAGCGTCGTCGCAAGTCCGTCAAACAGAAGCTGATCAATGAGAACACCATGGATCGGGCGGATTTTATGCGTCAACTGAACGAGATGCGTCCCAACGCCGAGTATTTTCTGGCCATGCTGAACGACACTCGCCGGCAAATCCGTAAACTATATTTATCGGGCGAGGTGGCGGCCGCCAACTCCTATCGTCCCATTGTCCGGGATCTGGCCAAGTTGCTCATCCTGCTGAATCGGCCGATGGAATTAATACCGACGCCGCCGCACGATTGGGCACGTCTCTATGCGTGGTCGGAGCATGCTCTGGAGCGCTACAAGCCGCAGGTGGGCCAACTCATAGACTTCTTCCAGGCCTCCCAAAATGGTCACGAGGTGCTCTATGCGGCACCGGCCAAGAAGCAGCCCGGACACAGCATCTACAGGCAGCAGCAGCAGCAACAGAAGCATCCAGGCACGCCCACAAAGGGTAATCAACTGGGCGGAGATCTGTTGCCCGGGGATCGCAATAGCAACGCATCGGCGCAACAGAAGCTGCATCTGTTTGGCTCGCTGATCAGTCTGCACGAGTTTGAGGAGCCGCGTGCCTCGGATCCATTTGGCAGCAGCTTCAACACACTCAAGAGCGGCAATCTCATATCGGATCTCAATGCCAGCTCACTCTGGCTGGAGGATGAGTTCTACAAGCTGGGCTTTCGACCGCAGGACGAGATCACCACAGAGCTCTAGCTTACCACAGTATTAATCTTAGCACAAAATAAAAGCTGGCAATGCTACACGGTATCAAAGTGCAGCATTTGTCCAGCCGGATTCTGGAGTTGATCACATTCCATCATTCCAGCCATCATGCCATCAACAGCAAAAACAAAAACAAAAGAAAAAGGGAAAACAAATGAAAACTGAGACGCACATTTAGATACAAGTCGCTAAATGTTAACGTTTAGTTTAGCTGTAGCTTAACGTAACTTTACTTAGTTAGTCTAGCCTCTAGAGAGCGAACTAGTCACGTAAAAAAAAAACAAGCAAAACAAAACAAAGCAAAGCAAAATGCAAGCAAACTGAAATTCGCGTGGAAAATGATTTGAATTTTATGGATTTTACAAAAATCGGCAAACACAAATACAAATATCATGTAACGAACAAGATTCGATAATACATATTAGCTATACTTACATAATATATGCTTACTATATTTATAGTTAAAGTAACTACTACATCTATGATATTTATAGACAGAGATTATAATGCCTAATGAATACAACATTATTATTATTATTATGATAATGCTGATAATGATGAACAATAAAATCATGTGCCTAAAACTATTTAAATGCCCACTCAACTTACGGCTAACAAATAACATTTTTAGCCAGCGTTATGGCGCCTCATATTTCCACACTATGAATGGCTCCTCCTTAATAGCAATATTCTCCTTCTTCTCCTGCTTCTGATCCATCTGCTCTGCGTGGTCATGTCATGTCTCCTCATTGCTGGTGGCATCCTTGTGCGCAGCCTGCAGATGCTCGGTCCACTTGCGCTCGTTGACCAAACGGGACAGCTCGCTGGCATCGTAGCCAATCAACAGCTTCAGATCACAGTCGAACTTGTAGGCGAATCGCTTGCCCGACACCTTCGATATCATGTCGCCATCATAATAATATCTCAGGGCGCGCGACAGCTTCTCATAGTTCATCGCCGGCTTGTTCTTTTTCTCGCCCCATAACCGTGCCACACGGTCCGGATCACTCAGCTTGAACTCGCCATCGGTGCCCACCCATTTGATGATATTCGTGTGCTCGCTGTCCGTGAGTATCTCCAACAGAAATTGCCACAGCTGCACCTGGCCATTATTGCCGGAGCCAATGCTGTTGTGGTGACTCGGACTCGGCGGCGCCGGCGAACCTTCGGAGGCTGCAACAAAAAAAGAGAAAAGTTAGTTACTGAATTTTACACTGGTTGATCAGAATACTTCAATAGTCTAATTCAACAGAATATTTAATTACTGAATAAATTCTTTTGAATACCAATTTCGAATATTTATTTAATCCAATTCGAAACTGATGGAAAAAATGGCAACAGCAAAGAAAGCAGTGCAATAATTCCCAATTGAGCGACAGAGCAAGCAGTGCAAAGCAAATATGATATTTTGCAGATGGCGGATGCAGCTGTCAAGTTTAGAAGTCACCTTTACAGAAAGTTAAAGATATATAACAGCCGACAATAGTTAGGAAATAGTTAGCAAAATCAGTTAACGATAAAAATGTGCAGCGTCATCTTGAGGGAAACTAACTAGCCGCTGATTCGCAATTCTAAAAGAGGGTATCATTGCCTCGATCGGTCTCAATGGGATCATGTCATTGTGCGTCGACGACGAACAAACAATTTTGCATGTCGAGACAATGATAGGTTTAGATAGCTTAGCTTAACATATTTGACTCTAGCGCATTACGTTAAATTTAAATTTAATTACATATTAATTATGTTAATCACAAAACTGATCAAAAGTTTGACTCATGTAAAAGGAAGTTGCTGCCAAGTGGAGCATTTACTTACAGTCTGTGCTCTTGACGCTTTGATAAGATTTGCGCATGATGCGCTGCTCCAGACTGGCAGCAGCAGCAGCAGCAGCAGCAGCAGCAGCAGCAGCAGCAGCAGCTGCAGCAGCTGCTGCAGTTTGAGCAGAGCCTGTTCCTACTTTGGATTGTTTGGGCTTGCGCAGCTCCTCGGCTTGTTTGTGGATCACCGAGACGAAATTGCATTCCTTGAGCAGCTGCAGGTGCGTCCAGAACACATTGCCCGGATCCTTGGGCAGCTTACGGCTGAATTGCTCGTGGGTCATGGCGCACAACGCCTGCCCGCTGATGTGCCACGTGTCCATGTTGATGTCGCGCAGATCGAACTCCTTGATGGCCCAATCCAGCCAGTGAGCGACATGCGCCGGCGTCCAATCGCTGACTGACTCGGGTATCTTGAGACGCACTTGCTCCCGCTTGAATTTACTATCAAGCACCCAATTGAGCACAGGTTTGGCCACCTCAACATCTGCATCCGTCTCGGCATCCTTGTCCTCATCGGTGACATCAACATCGAAGGATTCATCTTTCATTTTGCGTTTCTTATTCAAGGGGATTGGCTTGCTGGGACTGCCGCTGGAAGAGGAACAGCTCTTGCTGCTGCTATTCGTGTCCTGGGCACTGCTGGTCTCCTCCACGGCGAGTGTGGCCAGCGCAGCCTCAGTTGGCTTGAGCACATCGGCAATGTTGATTTTCTTGCGTATCGTTTGAATCTGCACATTGATTTGAACTAATCCCTCGCCTTTGACACACTGATCAACGAGATTCTTGTGCGGCTCCAGCTACAAAGTAACGCAGTTAATTTTGTGTCGCTTAAATACAATTTGAATTTTACCTCCTGCGCATCCTGCAGCCAGAATGTGTAATAGTTCAGCTCGACGCCAATCTTTTGCTCCACAATCTTTCTGTAGGGGCAAAAATAAGGAAGGCATTTAAAGAACTATTCTATATGCGATTTGTGGACTTACTTGAGTGTGCTCAGTGGTTCCCTGATGTCCATGTGCACAATGATAATGTCATCGGGTTCGTTTTCCACATCGCAGCTGCCATCCTCGTAGATATTCTGCTCCTCGAAAATCTCGCTTGCGATGACTTCCTCTGCAAATATGAAGTTTTAGCAGATGAAGAAACTATTATATTTAAATGTGGAGCACAAGGAAGAAGCAGATGCCTTAATTTAACATATTTTTTTATCTTTGCCTTTATATTTCTATGCACAATTAAGTTTTAATAAATCAAATATATATAAACACTGTTTACAGGGTATCTAGTAGTCGTACATGATCAATCCTCTTATACACTTGTTGATTTGTGCATTTGCCAACTGTTGCTGCACGAATACTTTGTGCGCACACTGTTTGTGTGTGTTGATTGCAGGTTGCGAGGTGCGCTTTGGTGGCACGTTGCCTGCTTTTCCCTGCTGCTACGCTTGTTGCGTTTGGGTTTGCTACACTTACCCAGTCCGCCGCCAGCACTGAGACGTCGTATTAACTCCTCCGACAGATCGTTGTTGCTGTCCATTTTTAATTGTTTATGTTTTTGTGGAGCTTGCCACAAATTTGTCAGCGTTTCACATATAAAGTACCGGCAGTGTGACCAGATGTATTAAGGCTAATTGCGCGTGGCACATTTTTAGGGTATTATTTCAGTTGTGCTGCCAACTTTGCGTGCTGTAGCAAGTAACTCTTGTGCGTCAACACTGGTTGGCGGTTGGATTTGAATTTAAATGAGACATTTTTATGATCCACATATTTTAGTGAATAAGTTCAATTAATAAACTAGCTAGAAGTTAAGTTAATTTAAAAGTAATTGACAGATTTTATAAATTCAAGGAATTTCTTGGTTTTGTATGCGTTGTCTTCTATTTCTGACTTCAATCAGCGACGCATTTTATGGAAATGTTATATTTTCATGCGAAAAATATTTTAATTAAACACACACAAAATGTGACAATCAAAATAAAACGAAAATTTCGTTTGATCAACTTAAATTGTTGCTGAACGTTCGTAATTAATCACAAAATTTACGATCACTGCAAACAGGCAATAATTTTGAAGTGTTTAATTAGAGAACTCACCACACACTCAGCAATAAGTAGCTCTTAAAACAATCACTTCTAAATATAGAGATAGAGTGAGGCCAATACTAATCTACATTTTGTATATACTTCAATTAGCCAATGTTTGTTTAAACGCATTGAGGAAGTGAATGGACACGAAGTGCGATTATCTCATGCTGATAAAATGACAAAAGAAAAACCTGATCAATTTCTCGTGTAAAGCGAAAAATGTACGCAATAAAAAATGCAAAAAAAAAAAAGTAAAAAAGTGTTGATAATAAATAATTGTGTTGAAATACTTAAAATTGGAAAGAAATACTTAATTTTAAATTCATTGACTCATTTCTTAGGCATTTTTTTAAAAAATATTTGCTCATTGTTTTTCTAAATTTAGTTTTTCAACATTGTGATTCTCAGTTAAGCTCAAGATTCACATGAATTAACAGCACATTTACTTGTTTTCAGATCATTTAATCTTAAATTATTATTCAACTTCCCTTTTTAGTTCGCGGATACGAATTATTACTTAACTATAATCCGATAAAAAATCTCGACTTTAGTTAGCTCAAGCCTTTTAGATTATTTCGCTTGACTTACTTGATTTTTTTTCTCTGTGTACATGTTGATAATAACTCAACTCATCCATAGAACTGGCAAAGACACAAAGGCAGACAATTGTTTTATCAGTATAGTTAAACAATTTGTCGTTGGTTCAAGTGCAAAACGCACTTGTTAAATACAAACGATTTTTCATGTTTTCGCCTAGCCACGCCCCAACGCCCCTCAACCCCCATAAAGTTATGCAGCGAGTTTTGCACTGAACATACAGAATAGAGAATATAGTTAAGTATATTACCTCATTGTTGACACAATTGGCAATTGCCAATTTCACTTCGTATATGTTATCAAACCCTGAACATGAAATACATTTTTATAAGGTATTGATTAAGACTGGAGAACGAGGAGATGCGGTGCGGGGAGAGTAGTCTCAGATGTATCAACAAAATTGCACAACAAATTAAATAGATTAATGTGCTCTATGCCAATAAGGTGGAACAAAGGCTCGGTCAGAAATAGGAAGTGTGCCTAAAATTGAAATTAATAGAAAATATCGAAATTCAAAAATTGTTTCTCTGTTTAAGGATATTTAAATTTTTAGATTCTCAACCCGTTAAAAATGGGTAAAAATATTAAATAGTAAAAGGTCTTGTGTAAAAGTATGTAATAGGCAGAAGGAAGAATTTCTAACGCCATAAAGTATATATATTCTTGATCAGAATCAACAGACGAGTCAATATACCCTTATCCGTCCGTTGGGTTGTATCTCATGCGGTTATCACAGACTATAAGAGCTAAATATTCAAAATTTGGAAGGATAAGTCATCTATTTTTTTTTTCAGTTATTAATTATCATTTTTAGTTGACTAACAAATTTTTGTCCACAACTGCTTAGATCACCTCTGAGACAATTTCAAATTTACGCAGTGACTCTTTGCAATTGAGTCAGCAGAAGGTGCATCATCATTAGTCATTTACTTAATCACCTTATATGTAAATCGGCCAAGTTTCTATTTGCATATGGTCAGGAACAAACTTTCTCAAACTCAATGGCCTTTAAACCAGAACAGATCGGTATCTATATATGCAGATATAACTTATTTGCTTGTGAACTAGACCAAAGTGTCTAGGTCATGTCTTTCAGTCAGCTGCACTTCCTGCCACGAGTCGATGAGCCCAAAAATATTGATATCAATTATGTGCCTGAGGCTAACAAGCCGCCAGGGAATACAAACTGACATAACTACAAACCATAAAATTATGCGCAGTCAGTGTGGCGCCGCCAAAAAAGACACACAGACACAAAACTAGAACAACAACAGCAACAACAAAAACAAAAACAAATACAATAAGACTTATGAGAGTCAGGAATCGGCTGCCTGCCAACCGAACGTGGCAAAAACAACCCCTTGAAGGCGCCACAGGATTATGTGGACGCAACGGCGACAGAACAGCGCATTCAACTCGACAGCTCGACAAACTCCGCGCATTGCGTCACTAAAATACAGTAGCACCTTGCTCAAAGTATCGGAAAACCCTCATTAAATGTAAATATCAAATACAAAATTTATAATTTTAAATATAATATAAATCTATGCATTAACTTTGAATTTTTTAGTTAGTTTGATTCTTATTTGCTGACAATTTAAAAGAAGATAAATATGTATATTTAGCAAACTTGGAAGCATTTCAATTAGCAAGCACACACTGTAACAAAATAGTTGTATGTTGAAATTAAATCAATAGGACAACTCCCACGTGGATAAGGCTGGCTAACAAGTCCCGAAATTAGAGTAACTGTAAAATGGTGAAACACTCGCGGCATTTGCATTTTATGGGGCATGCGGCATTGAAGCCTTTGCCTGGTATTTAGGTCGCTGGAGAAGGACACACCAACTGCAAGGACATTTCAAAGACGAAGGTGGAGCTGCGTTTTTGCAGCATATAACTCAACTGGATTTTGTGCTCATTTCCGTTTTCTATTTTTTTTTTCATTTCTATTTCATAATTCGTACTAATTAATTGGTTCGCTTTTCGAATTTGGCAATGGGCGCGCTTTCTGAGTCGCTTCATAAATAATCTAGTTTCTTTTAGTTTTATTTTTATTTTTTGTGGCTATACCTACAGCCTTGGCCTTAAGCAACATACGTTTTTGAGTTTGTTTGCCTAAATAAAAATCATTTAAAAAATGAATCACAAATTTGCTGCTGACAAATATTGGCTGGTCAAGTCATTAATCCCAGAATTTCCGAACAAATAAACAAAATATATGTATGTAGCTCTCGTTGCGCTTGAGTCACGGCTTGAATGCCATCATATTTACCAAAAACTGAGCTGGAGTCATCATTAGAAGTCTATCCATGAATTTTTTCATTTATTTGCATACAGTGAGAAAAATGCATTGTCAACATAACGTGGCAAATCTTGATTTAAAAAATAAAGCAATATACCTATCATAGTGGCTGCTTGTGATAACGCTTATCGATTATTATAAATATTACGGAAATAAATGAAATTATCGATAAATTAAATAAACCTGATCTGCTCGAGGTATACGAAAGCTTGTATATTAAATTAAATATCTTCAGCTCTTTTATTTTTTACTATCAGCGTTCTGTTGATGCTGATCAAGCATATATACAGTTGATATCTTATCGAAGTTGCTTTATCTGCCCTTATATAAATACTGTCACAACTTTATGCATTTATGTAAATGAAAAAAATAGCACGTTGAAAAAAATCGATTTATTTTCGATTTTTGTCCCATTCTCATCTGTACCATATCTGCAATGATTTAGTAAATAGTTTATTTGCACGCATTATCAATAGTTATTAATCAAATTAATTACTCTTGAATTATTGCATTGAGAATGCAACATTCTATATGTATGTGTGTGTCTCTGTGTGAGTTGAATTGTCTTATCAATCGACTCCGCTGCTGGCAAAAATCGACCAATGCTGCTGCTGCCGGCGTTTGCTGTTGCTGGCGTCTCAGCTGCTGTTGCTGTTGCTGTCGTTGCTGCTGCTGGCGTCGCTGCTGCTGTTGTGTATTGCGCTCATCGTCGCGCTCTCAGCAGCAGCGGCGTTGTTTGAAAAAATCAGTCTGTTGTCGCAACTGAAACGCGAAGGTTGTCGTTGTCGCTGTCGTTGTCGAAGTGCGCGCTTCACGTCTCTCGTCGGCGAACTTCTCAGTGTCTCTACGGGAGAGAGTGTAGTTTTTTGTTGGCCAACTAACGTTTTGTTTGGGCCAAGCGCCCCCGTCTACGTAAGAGAGTTTCAACAATTTGTATTATTATTAGTATTGTTATTGGTAGTATTGTTGTTTCTGTTTTGCTCTGAGCCCCTTATCGCAGTGCGTGTGGGCGATATGCGCGTGGGGGCGTCTTAGGCCATTTAAAAACAATATAATAGTACATCGAATTTGATCACATTTTCAACCAAAATTTAAATGAGTTTTGGGGGCAGGTTGTTTTGAATGGCAAATTCTTAATTTGATTTCATTCAAACGGAAAATAGGTAATAACAATAAAGACCGAAAGCGACAGAAATCAAACTTAATTCAAAAACAATATAGACAACAAACAATCATGCTTAACTCTAATGCAAGTAAGTCCAGGGAATAACAGCAACAACAACAGCATTTGAAATATGCTCAATCGATTTGCGATGCTTATTTTGTTTAGTGTTACTTTTGTTGTTTTGAATGTAATCAAAGTCAAATCAAAAGATTGCCAACTCAAAATCTAACTCGTGTTTTTATTGTTGTTGCACATTTCGTAAGCTGTATGATTTTCCATATATTTTGTGATTTTCTAAAATTCATTTGAGGCGTTTTTTTTTCTTTTCAAAAAACCAATCAAAATTTTGTGTAACACAAGTGGAATGTTGGTGAGTTTCGGCAATCGCATCGTGCATATTTAATGTTGGTGGATGAGGTGGAGGATGAGGAGAAACCCACTTAAAATATGTGCAAGTGCTTTTTATAAACTTTTGTGTAGAACGAGTATTATTGATTTTCACATGTGTGCAGGGTGCAGCTTGAACAGCCGGCAAGCAGCAAATGTCCTTCGCAGGCTGCAACTTGTGCCGGGTCCACAGTCACGCCAAAAGCTCAAGGACGCAGCTCACACAGTTGTTGCTGTTCCTGATGTTGTTGTTGTTGTTGTTGTTGTTATTGTGAATACTGCAGTGGTACTTGAATCATTCCACCACCTGCGTCCACGCGACAAAACAGCTGTTTGAAAGTTTTGCTTGGCAGCATTTTTCGTGCAGCTTTTGTTTTTTTGTTCCAAACAAAACAGAAAAAAAAATGAGTGCAGCTCTCAGCACAGAGTGGAAACTCGCCGTTTTCTTCTACTAATAACTCTTTTTAAAACCCATATTTTCAATTTAAAAATTATACTGCATATATTATATTTATATTATATTTTATATATAATTATATTTTCGTAAACTTATACACATATTTTGAAGTGCTAGAATATTTGATATCTAATTAAGCAAACATCTTCTTCCATAAAATAAATGTTTTCGGCATTTTCCGTGAATCTCGATAAATAATTATAGCTGCAAAGCTAACTCTAATATTTTTTTTTTTAATCACTAGAATTTGTCTTATTGAAAATCAGGCTTACAGTTTCCAAATTACAATGTAGATTTTCTAAGATATAACGTTTTTTATATGTACATTTAAAAATAATACTCCTTAAAGAAATAAAGCTAAAAAAAATCTGAAACAAGTGCTCATTTTTAATACTTGTTTTGTGGTAAAATTAATTTTACGCAATGTTTTTTCTCCTTACATATTGAATTTTGCCAGACTTTTGTCTGCCTTGCGGGCACGCTGCTGTGTGGCATGTGTGGGTGGTGTTGCACCGACACCCACTTGCACCACTTGCAGCATGCAGAGGCATTTTGTGTGTTGTACGCTCTTGCGGGACCACTTGTTAACGGTGTGGGTTTTTATCAATGGACACAGGGCGTATACGTAATTGCATATACTCGTTCATACATGCAACAAAAAAATATTCAGTCACACTGTGATTACCTCAGCGTGGCAAGCGCCTAAGTGGGTCGTCATCGTCATCGTGATCGCTATTTGTATCTGCCTCTGATGGCATTATTATTCTCAGAGTACTTTACATTAATGCGGGCCGGAACACCCGCAAATATGCTACAATTTATGCGCAAGGCTCTCTTGTCAATAAATCAAGATTGCAAAAAAAAAAACAAAAGAGAATTCCATAAACGTGATTCATAGTTGCAACAGTCAAACTCCATTTTCCATTTACTCTTAAGCTTGGGCTTTTCAGAAAATGATATGCCGGGTATTGTGTGGCTGACATTTTAATTATATTGGGGTTACTATGTGCGCACACTTTTCATTAATTAATCAAATGCCTGCCCATCCATGCGACAATCGACTATTTTTACAAAAATTATGCAAGCCCCAGTCAACACATAATTTAACACTAGAGCGATTTTGTCGGAGGGGCTGTGCTTATCAGATTTCAGCACAGGAACCACAACATTTACTCGATTGTAATTTGATAGAATTACGCAGATAAGGTCAAACAACACATCTGGCAGATACCAAAAAAAATATGTTCCAAATACACTCAGAAAAAGAGATGATCTTGTACTGAAGCCAAGCTCAAATTCTGTTAAAATATTGAAAGCAGAGCAGAAAATTAAATTATGTTTTAAGGATCTTTTAATCAACCATAAACATATCTACTACAACTTAAGATTAGAACGTGAATAGCAAAGCGATTGATATTCTATGCCTCTTGTACTTGACTTTGAAACAGCATTTTCTCTCAGTGTAATCATATATATATGTATCATATGTATATGTATCTGTAGTAAGGCTCGTTTCATCCGGCTCCGGGGCGAGGCATTGTTGTAACATGCTCTTATCTGCCTATTTGATTTTGCCTCGGGCTCTGAGCTCATCAGCGGCTGCAATTTTGGCACAAAGAAAAAAAATACACAAAAAGGTAAAGCAAAAATCGTATCGAATTCCCAGTCGCCTGCTCGAAGGGGTGAGGGATGGGTTTGATGAGCAGTCAAACAATCGGTTCTCATTACTTACCCCTCGCCGTTTAAACATGGCCACCCCGCTCTGCCTTTCAACATATCGATTCCACATTAAGGGACAACTTATATTTGGTTTTTTTTGGCCTTTGGCGCGTGTTCTCGATTTATTTTCAGTTTAATTGCTCGTTCCGTGGCTCTTCTTTATCAATTGTCTCTTTTACTTTGTGCATTTATTTGCTTTTGATTTGATTACCCGTTTATAGCTACCCTTTCTCTACTCCGCAATTTCGCTTTGGCGACTGTCTCTTTTTGGTACCCATTTGCATAATTGCATTTACAATTTTCACCCCGCCCAGTTCCCTTTTTTGTGCGATTTTCTTTACCTGCCCAACGAACTGCAGTTGATTGCAACGTTTTGCGGTTTCCGTTTAGCTGTGTATTATATTTATTTTCTTTTTTTGTGGTTTCGCTCTTTTGTTGGTCTTACCTTTTTCCTTTTCTAGCGGTGAAATGGGAAAGGGGGAGAAAGTCAATGTGTGTGTGTGTGTGGCGAGTATCCTTTTACTGCCTGACTGGCATTAATTATAATTTTGTCATAGAATACCAAATGCGGGAAGCCATAGAAGGAAACACAGAATGCGACTTATCATCATTGAGTATTGGTTATTGGAAAGCTCTGTGGAAATATATTGAAACGAACACCGTGGGGAAATATGATTAGAGTTATTACAGTGCGGAAAAACTCAATATAAAGGTTATAGTTATATTAATTATATATATTATGTTACAGATTACAATTTTTTTGTGCCAGTTAAAGTGAGAAAAATCTACAGAACTTATGATATGAAAAAAGTATTTTGATAAGAGATTTTTTTTATGTTAAATATGTTTTTCGCTGGCTCCAGGTCAAGTGTCTTCAGTGAGAGAGATAAAGAGATAGAGTGAGAGAGAGAGAGAGAGAGAGAGAGAGTGAGAGAGAGAGCTGTGGAGTTTGAAAAATGTTTCAATGCTTCAGGCAGCGAAAGACATATTTATACTACAATAAAAAGCGTTCACCAAACAATAAATCCTTTACATATGCTCAACATTGAAAACGAACAATGTTTTTCATGATCACAGATCATAGATCATAGAAAAATCAGTATAAATATTTTTCATGAACTTCCAAGAATATTAAGAAGGTCTGTTAAAGCCTCACTCCTCTCAGACACATTTGTTCATATAAGCGTAAAGTTTAAATTTTATTGCACAATTCATGCACTATTCATGCTCGCCCCTTGTTATTGTTGCTATCTGATTGTTTACACTTGGCAGACGCTGGCCGAAGAAGCAACAGACAAATATCCAACACGATTTCTCATGAGTCATTTGATAAGAAGTAATAACAACATTACATGGAGCGATCTTTAGCATACCTTATGTCGTTCATGTACAGGGGAACAACAGAAGTATAAATAGAAATAGCAAAAACCAAACAAATGAAATTTATATGTGCATAGAAACTATTTCAAGTGCAATGTGAGGCAAAAGCAAACACAACGTATACACACAGCCACACAAACAAACACACACACAGGCAGAAAACTTTTGCAACATGTGGGAAACTGGGCTTTGCTTTTTGATTGTGTGTACGTCAAGGCGTTTGGTGAAATTGTTTTGAAACATTTGACATTCTGTATTTTCCACCTCTTCATTTTATTAACTGAAAATATGTGTAGGTTGTAGTCGAATAAAAAATACCCTACATTGTGAAAGTTAATGAAAATACTCGAATTTTGAGTACAAACAACTGAAAAGAGTTTAAAAAATATAATATTCTTGAATAATAAACTGATTTCTTATTTAAAACTTTAATAAAAGAAAAGCCTTTCTTTATTATCCGGAAGATAGATATATAAATCAAGAATCTTTCATCAAGAATGTTTCATCTTAGTATACGTGTGGCTGAAAATTTATTTATTTGCTTTATTTATTATACTTAACAAATGGAAATATATAAGTTAAACATTTCATCTTAATTCTTAGAATCACCAATATTTGTCTCCATAAAAAACACATTTCTTGATTTCTGGTGAGTTGGTAGCCTCAAGGTTAGGCACATCGTAAAAGTCGTGCGTTGTTTTAATGTGAAAATAAAACGACAATTTTGTTTGCCATTTAAAAACAAATGTAAATATGTGCGACTGTTTGCAGTATAAATTGCCACAAATCTATATTATATAGTGCAAATGTTCAATGTTCAACGTATTGGTGATAAAAACAAAAGCAAATTTCATGCATGTGTTTTCATTTCTATGTTTGAAATGCACTGTTTATTTAAGTGAGGCGAGCAGCACATTTAATTAGCCAGACATTAGTTGGCGCATCCACAAAAATAGCAACTGAATAGGTGCCAAAAAGATAGATTGAATCAAGCCACACAGCTTTCATTCAGGCCCGTGTGTCATGTGCCCCAATATGATTGATAAGCTCTGTCCGCTTATCAGTCAATTAGGCGAGGGCAATCCCAAAAACCTATGACAGCGACGTGCACTGGGAGAAAACTGACTGAGAAAAATATAGTTGATATATTTTTCATATTTTCACGAAGTGAAACATAAATGAGTTATTTTGTAAATTTATGTTATGGTTTTATTAGCGAAACATTAATGCAGAAATTGGCAAAAATATAGTTGAATTTTTATTCTTCTTTTCAAAAAACGAGACATAAATGTAGAGCTTGGTAAAAATATGTTTTCTAAGAAGAATGGTTGATGGTTTTTCTTTTTTTTTTAAAAAAAGGAAACTTGATTATAAAAATTAGTTTTCTTAAACATAAATGCTTCTTGATTCATGAATTCTCGCTACAATAAAATATCGATTTTTTTGAGATTAAAAACACAATTCAAAATGTTGGATTTTTACTTATACGATACTTTACGTTTAGAGTAGCATTTCTTTCAGTGTGCAAACATAGTTGCATATAGGTTTTTTTTTTGAAGCCAACGGTGCAGTTGACAGATGACAAAACAAAGCGAATGTGGCAAATGCAAATGCAGGTCGACAATGAAGATGAATGAAATGTTGATTGTGCTGCCTAAATGAGCCAGCAGTTTTCTTTCAATTTTTTATTTTTTGGACTCTGAGCAGCCTCAGCTGTCAAGTGCAGCAGTGACAGTTCTATTTGGCCTCAGTTAGCAAAAGCAACAACCACCTGCAACACTCACACACACACACACATACATAGTCACATACATATTCACAGCGTAACTAATTTTACTTGACACACAAAAGTTTTTAGGGGTGGGGGCAGCTGTTGACCCCAGCTGGACACGCCTGTCTAAGCTTGAAGCGTAGCTGATGACGGCTCCCACACACTACACTATTCTTTAACTAAACAACCAACCACACTACACATCACACCACCACCCACCCCACCCTTTTGGTCATATCAGTAAACTCCATCAGCCCCGCCGGCAGGTCAAAAGGCCAAGCATGAAACATGCAATAACGTTAAATTTTTATGCGTGTTTACCAGCAAAGAAAAATGATATATCATATAAGCTATACAAATACATATATACATATATGTATATGCATATATATATATATATGACAATTGCAGTTGGTGGTGCAGTTGAAGGTGTAACCGCCAGTTTGGTCACGCAATTCAGAAGAAAATTAAACTTTTTTTTAAGTGAAGAGATTGCTGCTGATAGTTTCCAGTGAAATGCCTACAGTGGCAAGTTGGTTGGGGCAGAGGGTGCTAAAAAACTCTTCCATATATGGGCATTCTTACATGACTCAATTATACGCTCGCAAAGTGCTTGGGATATGACATCAGCCTGCTGCATCGTTATCTTTTCCGGTCTAAGGTATTTCAATAGATTGTCCACTTTAAAAATTAAATATTTTTATTTTGTATATACGACGAGTACATGTATGTGCTATTATAATAAATAAAGATTGCGTCTCTTATCAGCAGATGCCTGTCGTAGATAAGTTCTGTATTGCAAATATGCCATAATTTATTATTGTGACAAGTGCTAAAAGAATTTAAGTGGAAATTATCAAGATGAAATTATCAAGATGAAATTATCAAGATGAAATTATTTTTCAATGCAAACAAGTAAAGCAGTTTTAGTCGAGAGTGCTTGACAAGTCGATATCTTAGTTTAAGATCTTAAAATTTTGCAGATATTCAAATGAGCTGCGCAAATATACATATATTCTTAGATATAAATTAATAAGTATCTTTTCAATAGATAAGACAGTTTCTGCAGGCTGACAGGCAGTCGTAGAAATGAGCGAGATTATAAATAGTCCATAAATTAACTTGGCAAGTGAATGATAATAAAAAGTTTAATTTTAACATGACAACCGCATATTGTGCTTACAAATTTAAGTGTGGTTTTACCATCCCTTTTAAACATTTTTGAGGTCAGAAATCTTACATAGATTCCAACCAAAAATCGATTTTTCTTATTTGAATATAGAATTAATATTCAGTCGAAGCAATGATGAAATGTAATGAACTTTACTTAATTTCATTGCTGAATTCCTGAACTTATTTTAATCAAATAACAAAAATTATATGTTATTTATATTATATAAATACTTTACCTTCTATCTTTTAAGTCCGATGTTCAACAGCTAAGCTAAACTCTTTTTGACCAGTCATTTATTTACTCGTTGTTCGAATTTCCCAAGACTCTGTCTTAATGCTCAAAGACATCTTAAAGTGGAGCTACCATTTACATTTCATTTGTCCAGGCTGGTCGTCAGCTAGTCAGTCATTCAATGCCTCAGTTAGTCTATCAGGACAAACTGTGTTATTTACTAAGATGGGTTATCTCTATGCGCACGTTAATGACTTAAAAGCTACCTAACACTCTTTTAGCCACTTAGTGTCCACATAAATAGTTGATGCAACTCATGCGCAGCGAACAGCGTCAACTTTGTCTAACCTTGAAAAGATATCGCAGCAACCAAATTACGTCACCTGACCACGAAAAGAGGCAAGACGACAACATAACACGACAACACGAAAACATACACAACTTGGCCACAAAACAAGAGTGTCCGACTGTCTGTGTCCCACCGGCGATTGGCTGACAAGAAAATGTCAAAAGCGACTTTGGGCCCCGTTAATTGACTTGCCTGATTTCATGAAAGATTTGGAACGCACTCGTCATTCCGTCAACCTTTGCGATGAAAATAAGCTTAAGTGGGATGAAAGTATATATTGTTGATATCAAAACAGTTGCTGATGATTTAGAGCATCTTTGTTACGGCCAATGGCACGAGTTTCGCCATGTTGGGCCGTCTTCGCCAACATAAGATCAGCTATAAAAATAGCCAGACAAGGAAACTTAAAAAACGCTTCAACAAAAAATTTAGAAAATTAACAAATAAACCACAAGTGTGTGTGAAAATTTGTATATTACCTTCACGAGTTTTCAAATAAAACAATTTTACCATTCAATCGAAGGTCACATTTTTTTGCAATTCTGTGAATTAACTAATTTATTTAGACCGAATTGAAATTATGCCAGCTGGTCTTCTACACGTAGGTGTTGAAGACGAAAGCATTTCAGTTTTAGAAAATTTTAGTGTAGAATTTAAAAGCTATGACGAATTTGACCTGCATGGCCATTCAGTGGCTAACAAAGTTGGCAATTGGCTTTGTCGGCATCGGCTGCCGTTTCCATCACGCCTTAGGGCTTTCGGCCGGAACTCAATTTTGGTAATGTCTATTGAGCTGTTTAATACATTTTTGCTTTCGTCTTATTCTTTTCAAAGTACACTGAACTTTTGCGGTTGAGTCACAAAGTATTAAATATATTGATTGGTACACAATGTAATTGCTTATTTATGAGCAAGTAATATTAAGCATTCGCCACGTGCAAAGCCAACTTAATATTTTAATGTGTTACGAGTGTTGCGAGTGATCATAATAATATTTTTATTCGTTTTTCTGGGGCGCCAAATTAAAAATTCTCTTTACTTTGTGCTAGACTATTAATATGAGTGATGTGTTTTTATTTTGCTGGCCACTTTCGACTACCTCAGACCCAGAAATGTTCGATTCTAAATGCTGACCCACTTTTTTGTTATTTACTTTCAATATAATTTATGATTTTTGTTTCGGTTTCGGTTTTCTTTTTTCACTTTTCAAGCCAAAACAAACCATGTTATTTATCTTGAAAAAAATATATATTATTGCGCCGCTTCACAGTAGCTGTCAAGGGTGACAGCCAACGATGACGTCGTCGTCGATAGAATAAAAAACAATAACAAAAACTGGCGCTAATAAATTTTTGACTGCGATACACTTCCCTTGGCGCCCCCTGACCACCATAGAGCTCTATTGTTTTGTATGGTCAGCTCAACTGACACTCAATTGGTTTTTGTGTGGCTGGCAACTGCCTAATGATCGGCACTCAAGTTCGCAGCGACGTATACGTAATGAGTATACGTAATATCTCCACTCAGCTGCTGTGGCAAAGTGGTATTAGTGTGGACAGGTTGCAATTAAGTCGCCTATCGGTGGGCGTTGAGCGTTATGACAAAATTGTAATTACAACTGCAGTAAAGAAAGATACCAAATGACCTAAGCAATAAATATAAATTAATTTTCTAAATGGACATAACATTTGTTAGCATAAAAAATATAATTTTACTGCATAACTATGACTTATTAACCCTAAAGAAGCTTTAATACTTAATTTAAGTGGTCCTAAAGCCAAAAGTAGTACGTTTCTGTTTAATAGTAGTTATTTGGGGGCACTGGATTCTTGAAGAAGGCATATAGTTATGAAGCACAAAGGTTAACTGACCATTAGTTAACCAACCCCAACCAAGAGATGGCCTTAAATTTTCGTTTATTTTTTTTAAGAAATTTTTCTTTAAAGTCCTGTGCAGTCTGGCTTAACTATTGACAATTAAAATGTGTAGTTTGTTTGAAAACCAATTTCAAAAAGGGTTTGAGGTAAATCCCCACTCCAGTCAGCAGCATCGCTTTATTAAGGCTAAATCAATTTTCAAACGCAATAACTTTATGTTATTTTTTATGACTTTATGACGCTCCGCATTTAAAATTACAAACTTAATTTTTGTTGTGTTGTTGCCTGTATTCAAATTTAGCTCTAGTCTCAAGTTAACTCAGATTTTGAGTCAGAAGCCTATAATTCACTTAGCATAACAGTTGAATTTCTGCAGTTATTTTTGGATTGTCATTTTGGTGGACAAGTTGACGCAACAAAGCCTTGCCATGGTCAAAGAGACAATGTGACACTCTCAAGGCAGCGGGAATTTAACAACAAGACAACGATGACAATTACATAATTACGAACTTGTGTTGGCAATTAACAATTAACTCGATACCCAAAATCAAGCAAACAGACATGCAGTTAACCAAATACCCTTTCCTTGGATTCAATTTGTAGTTTTGATTGATGGCACTGTGGTATTGAATTAAATGCATTAAAAGCTATCCAGCTGAATGGGCTCAGCAGCCGTCCTTAACTTCAAATATTTACACTCATAAATAACGCATAAATGAAAAATCAATTGATCAAATTGTCCCTCTTTAAATTGTTTGCCAAACAAAAAGTGAGAGAGAGAGAGAGGGAGAGGGGACAGGGTGGGACGTGATAGGGGTTATTTTAAAACGAAGGCCAGAGCCACAGATTTAACTCAATAAAGTTCCATTAAAAATGCATAATGCTGCGCTAATAGTTACAACAAATCAACCACAATCATAACAACAAGAACAATAAAAAATGAATGGAAAATAAAATAAAATAAAATTTGTAGGCGTGGCGTGAGGCTGCGGGTCATACATAGAGTTCAACGATTATTAATCAAGTGCCGCATTAATTATGCCACACACTCGTTTCCCATGTAATATGTTCTAGTAATCGCTCAGGGGCAGTCCAAAAAGTGACGTCTTCCGTCTCCTTCTCAGCGGTCTGCGCTCTACGCTCTGGACGCTGTCTGTGGCATCAATTAAAATTCGTTTCGCTTGCCGCCGCCTTTTCGATCAATTTGAACAACTGCCCAAATTGAAAGTCAAACGATCAGCTTCGTTTTTGGCATTAGATTCTTGCTCACTCTTGTTTCTTGTCGATTAAGTGAATGTCAAGTATGAATCCATTGATGATTTACCCATCGCTGTCAGCGCCAGGCCTATTTTATTTAATGCCACTCTTTCTCTCGCTACCCTGTAGCCATTTCAAAGGGGTATATATATAAAAGAGAGACAAATAAATTCTTTATCAGCATCCACCCTTCAGTGACTTGACATCTTAAACCTGGATTCTAAACTGAAATTAATAATCTAAAGGAATATTAATCTGAAATTAAGATATTTAAAGAAAGAATTTATTTAAGAAACAATGTCCCATTAGAGTAAACATCAGAGGTCTGGGCTGCTTACAGGGTATGTGCTGGGCGAGCTATCTCGATTACAGCTCTCTTGTTTGCTCCTCCAGACATTTGTCGCTCTCCGTGCATTATCTTCTGCTTCTTGTTTTTATTACAATATGCATAAATAAGGCGCTTTTTGGTAAAGCAATTTCAATTTTTACCACTGCGACTCACGCTTCGTTTGGTTTCCGGCTTTCGTTGTCAGGCAGTTCCCCAACAGCTTTGTCCGCGTGCGGTTCGAATTTCACTTCGATTCTACTCGAACGATAAGCACCTAAGTAAGAGATACTTTATCAGCTTACACCTATTAGCATAATTTTGCGAGTAGATTTTGGCATTGAACTTGCTACTTCAAAACGGCACAAAATAAACAAACAAACAGAGTGATTTTTCAGTTGAATAATATGTGTTTACAGACCAAATTAGTCTTTCAATTTATGCCGCAAATATTGGATAAATGACGTCAGCAGTTGTGTGCACTTAAGTTCAAAAACGCTTTGAAGAAGTACCTGCAAATGTATTTACTAATAGTTAAAACATGCAAACAACAGCAATGCGAGCTGTCGTGAAAATCCAACGAAGCCAAGCAAGCGGCTAAACTCGAATGCGATTTAAGCCTGAATTGGTCTAATGGACTCTTATGACATGTCCAAAATAGGAATGAAATCGTTGCGCGCTTAAACGATGTGTTTTCACATATTTTTATGAATATTTATTGTTCATTATTATTATACTGGCATAGAAACTCAATCCATTTATGAAATTGAAAAAAACTTTTCAGTTAAAATTGAAATATAAATAGTAAATTGGTCCTAACTCACATGCCTTCAATTTGTTTTCTTCCTAAATCAATTGTCACACAAAAAAGGCAAATAAACAAATAAAATATAAAGATACTGATTTACGGTGACATGAATCTGCCCCACATAGCCTGTCTGTCGGTTCCATGCGGCATTCGAAGGATTTTCGCATCTCTTCTCATTAAAAATGCAGACGCACATTTTGCAAAGTCAGGCAAATGTCAAGGCGTCTTTCTCTCTTTTGCTGATGGCTCTTATCCAAAATTAGAACAGTCGGCTGTCTAGCAGGCAATGGGCCATAGCACACACAGATACACAGATACACATTCAGATACAGATACAGATACAGATACAGATGCAGACAAGCAGTTCTGCAATGACAGCGCCTTGAAATCTGAGAGTTCATCTCGTTGGCTTGCACTTTGCGCGAGCCCAGCCCATTTCATTTAACGGCGAATGTTTTTCGGGGAGACATCTTGGGGTCATCATAGGGTCCAACATTTATCAGCGTCCAATTTTGTGCACTCGAAAAAAAATTGTGGATTTTGTGCTGAATGTTAGAAAATCATATAAAACAAAATGAAGACAGAATTTGAAGACAGGTTTTCTTTAAATGAAGAGCTTTACTTCTTTGCCATTTTAAATTAATATTTTGGTTAACAATACTCAAGTTCTTACAACAATAAAACTACATCAGCTGAAATTAAGAATTATATTTGAAAATTAAAAGAATATAAGATTTTCTTAACGTTTTTTCGATTTTTTAAGAACTAATTTCAATAGCCTAAGGCTAGAAACTATATTAAATTTATACTTTAATTAAGAGAATTGTTTTTCTCTAAGTATAACTTGATTATTTATGTGTGCCGCGTTCTTCCATTTATTTGCAGGCAACCATCTACCAGCAACCACCATCAAGTATTAGAAACGCCAAACCCCAATACGCGCCACAGGCACATGCAAATTCAGCAGAATTGCCCCAAACACACACACACATACTCACACATAAACACACATACAGGCACATACAAAAGTACATAAAGAGGACTTGCAGATACAATTGTTAGATACGTACTACTACTCCAGCACATTTCCGCACTTTGCACAGTGGGACGAAGCCGCTGTAACGCCTGTTTGTTTATGGTAGCAGATGAAACTGGAGCTCGCCATCAGACGTGCCACAAGATGCCAGCCATCTAGCAATATCCATATATGATAATAAACACAGTGCAGCCGCTGCTGCTGTTGCTGCTTCTTCAACAGGCCATGCCCCATTCAAAATAAAGTGCTGGGCAACACAAACAACAACAACAACAACATATTTTCATTAATTTTTGTGGAGTGTGTAGCGTTGTGAAATCGCCAAATACATTTTAATAAATAGCCAGCCAAGAGGCAGACAGCAACATCTTGCCACAAAAATAAATAAATAAAAATCGCTGAGAACGCGGAACAGAGAGCTACAGCAACAAATCCAGCTGAGGTGTCGAGTGCATCGCCCAGATACAGATAGCAGAATTGTGCTGCCAACACCCTGCACACCCCGCAGCCAGCCCTCCTCTCCAGCACTTGTGTGTTTCAATATAGACGTAGGTCGTGGCCAAGGTGTTCAAAGGCAACCGAAGTCGCAGCCGCAACGAGGTGTACACATTTGGCACCATGGACGGCGGTTACGTAAACGAAGGTGAGTACTCGTAAATCTCTCGATATACATATATATATATATATAGAAGTATACGTACCCACTGGCTGCATTCAAATTTGGTGCGAAACTAAAATGCAATTGATATTAAGCACTTGCCCATAGGTATCTCTTTGTTAAGAACCAATTTCATGGATATTTATGGGTCATTGGAATGGATTTATGAACTCATTCTGATTTTGTTATGCACAAATAATATTATGTGTGTAAGCCACATAAAAGTTATTATGCAATTAATTTTTATGATTTTGGCATTTATGAGTTCAACTATAATACTAAACAGAGACTGCATCATTGCATACCCTTGCAGAAGG
The DNA here is from genome assembly GCA_035044025.1 of Drosophila paracracens. Taxonomy (NCBI): domain Eukaryota; kingdom Metazoa; phylum Arthropoda; class Insecta; order Diptera; family Drosophilidae; genus Drosophila; species Drosophila paracracens. The sequence goes on along the minus strand of JAWNMN010000435.1, from coordinate 2,262,093 downwards.
AAGTTTAATAATGTATTAAAGGAAACCTTTCCAAACCAATAAAGTACAAATCGTAATCATAAATAGACAAAATCTGTCTGCTTTCAAGTCTTGACTACAATCTGCAAGGGTATACAAACTTCGGAGTGCCTATTTTTAATTATTATGCATTCACTATTAGTTTAAGTTATAGTTATGCATTTATGAAGCACTTAAAATAATGGCAATACTTAGTCATACCTGCACTCAGGTTGATATTATATATATATCATTCATGAATAGCGATCCAGTTGTTTCTCAATGGTCTCTTGTATCATTCATTGCATAAATATTATATTTGTTATTTTGTATATAATATATGCCCATTCTAGCCTAGATTGTTAATTGCATATATAAATATTTTTTGCTATTAGCTCATCTGTCTTCGCACATATGCACCTCAAAAAAAAAAAAGTTCATTCAACAGATGTTTGCCGCAAAATTTGACTTTGAATAATGCGAAAAATACACGAAAAGTGCAATGCAGAAATTTTTGTTGTTTGTTATTTTGCACAGTGACACAAAATGCCATTTGGTTGAATAACAAGTGCTCTGCGAACTATTCAAGCTGCCATTAGTCAGCGCAATGAGCCAATGCATCAAGATTTGCATGCCACGATTATTTCTTATTCTTTTTGTTATTTTGGCAAACAAATTATTTCGGTTCCTAGAAATAGACAATTACGAGGCTTGTTGTTTGTTACCTGACTAAGTGATGCTGACATCATTGAGATAGATACGCTGATGAATTCTATTTTACGATTCTTTAATATAAACGCATGCGGCTCGAACAGAGGATAGTGATGCCATAATGGGTGTGGAAAGTCCAGGTAAATTGAAACATAAATTAAAACATAATATTAACTGCATAAGTGCGTATACATAAACACGTAGCGCTCAATTATCGATGGGTTCATGGGGGTCATTAAACCAAGTGGCATAAATTTGTGGCAGACACTCAATTACAGATACGATAATGTTGCTACATCTTCTACACAGAGAGGAAAAATGTACAAAAGTGTTTTACAATCTGGATAGTCTAGTAAAAGAAAACTTTAAGTTATTTAAATTTTGACTTGTTTACATAATTTTTGAGCTTCGTCTAAAATTAGTTCTGTTTGATTTTTGGTAAATCTTTCCAATGTCATATATCTAAAATTTTAATATACTTGATTTGAGATCACTTACTACGATTTTCTCTCAGTGCATGAGTACAAGTCATTGACGTTTTGTGACTGGTTTGCTATCGCTCAAGCACGAGCCGGTTATTTCCCGGCCGCCCACTTTGGCTGCGCCTCTTATAGGGCTTGAGTCTAAGCACACATATACATAGATGCATATATAGCTCGATCGGATCTGTTGATGTTAATTAGACTACGCAGTGGATCGCTATTCGCATTCTAAACGTATTTGCCTTAAGCGTTAAGTAGTCGGCCACTGTTGACAACTGTGTGTTCCATTTAAGGCAACTGGCGGATGCTGAACAAACCAAACGTGTATTTCAATTAATATTCATTTCAATAGCTAAAAATTTCATAAATTCCGCAGACGTTTGCATTGAATGGCGCCAGTTCCGAGAAATCTTTGACATCAAATTGAACGATTGATGCAATGTCATATTTCAAGTACACACCCAGTAAAAGGGGTTGAGATTCCGCAATGCAAATGTCTTACGTGCCTTACGTGCCCAATGATGCCAGAAAAACAAAAAGATGGCCGCTACAAGCGAGACATGCTGCATCAAGTTCCAATAAATTTGGGGCACATGCAACGGATGTTGCTGATGTCATCGGTAATGAAATGAAAGAACTTTCAAGGATTGTCGTGATTCACTTTTCGTGACTTTTGTGCACTTCGAGAAGAAATGGATAGTTTTGTACTTAAACTACAGGCATAATTCTCATCGTTTAAGAAATTCTCATCTCAATTATTTTAAATAAAGAATAATTCCTATATTTAAGAGTACATATTTATAAGCGAATTATATTTTAACATCAAAGAACATTCATAAAGAAAATAAATATTTTTCTGAGTGTATCTTGAGTGTATCATCTATCACTTTTCAGACCATAAGATTGTGATCGCGACACAATGAAGATAAATTTTGCAGCGCCTTAAAATGAATGCCATCTTTTGCTTTTGCTGAAACGCTTTGGATACAAATTTGATTCCAGGAATTTCTGTATGCCAAACCATAAAAACCATAATAAATTACGTGGTCAGCCTTTTGAAATCAGGGTCTTATGCGCAGCGTCTGCTCCGGATCGTTTCGTTTTGAGTCTTAAAAATGAGGCAAGGCCTTGAACTTGCCTCTTTGGGGATTTCTGTCGCATGCGCCAAGCAAATGTTGTTCTTTGTCAGCGGTGTTAACTAAGTTGAAAATTAACCTTGAATGCATGTGTTAATATCACATCCAATTTTTAAAGTCAACAAAGCTTTAAAAATGAAATAGACATCATTAAAAGATTATGAAAAAAAAAACTAACAACCACCCGCAAATTGTGCGTGTCTATATGGGTATGTGTGTAAGTGTGTGTGTATCCAACAAATTAAATATCGGCAAACAGCTAAATAAACCGATTTTAAGAGCGCATTCAAATCGCAATTAGATAGCAGAGCAATACGCAATTTATGCGAGCACTGCGATAATTTATGGTGTCAGTCGGTGTTTATATCCCCTGCCCCCACAATAACATTTCTGTTCAGCTTTTTTTAGGGCGCTGCTACACTCGGAGAAAATTGTAAATCGGTATGTGATTTAAGCATCATTGGTCTACAAATTTATAAGGCAAATCATTGTTGCTTGTTTTGAAATAAGTACGAGGGCACAAAAATTCTCGAATAAAGTGGAAAGTTCTTTACAATTACAGCAAATGTTTTATGTGGAACTTAAACTAAGAATTAAAAAATATTTGTAACAGTTTCGATATTTTAAAATGAAAAGAATCGTCAGTTTAATTCGTTAAATTAGATCTTTGATTTCAGAAATAAATGGAACTGATTCAAGCAACACACCAATTTAATTAAGAGAAGAGCCAGAAAAAATTGTAAAATCTCGAATTTTGGTATTAGAAAAGAGTAGAGCTGTAGAGTTTTTCTTGCTCATAACTGACTAATATTGGACTTTTTTCTCAGTGCAGAGATGGAAAACGAAACTGAAACATGGACATGGTTAGCTCAATTTTACATTGACCCTGTGGCCGCCAGTGCTTTGAACTGAAAACAAAACTTACACACAAAAACATACACACACTCTCACACACACACACTCTCACACACAATAAACATAAAGTATCTGTGTGTAGATTCATGCATATGTAAATTTTGTAGCAGCACAGCGATGAAATTAATTCACAGGGGGAAGAAGAAATATTTTTTTTTTAGCAAAATTTATTAGTATCGCAATAGTTGTTGTCGAATTAATGTTGGCAGCTGCTATTTGTTTGGACTTCAACTTGACCTTAGAATTATGTCTATATATATATATCTGGTGAGCAGTCAGCTGACAGCTGTGCTAGTGCTATCTACATAATCAGGTATGATAAGGTATCTGGATTTGCATAATCCACGTGACAAAAAGGCGAGAGAATTAACACCTCTGTCAAATGACAAAGAGCGATAAACAAAATCTAGATAGGTCTGAGTCACAAGTGCAGCTCGAATATGGAGTTGTCAAACCAGATTTCTATTTTCGCTTTTTTCTTCACAGCACTTTGACAGTTAATTGAAATGATTTTCAATGCTTTTAAGTGTCGCATTTGGTAAGGTGTCCAATTACCAGACATGTAAAAGGCGTCAGAGAAAAGTTTAAGTGTCTGTTGTGATAGTGAAAAATATGATATGGAACGGATCAATTGAAATAGGAAGCTACACAGCAACAATAACAAAATATCATAAATTCTCTTTTAAGTGCTGTCAGAGGCATTCAATAACAATAAATGAATGATTGTTTGTTTGTTGCAACAATTGCATCATTTCTATTTTCACCTACTAGCGCCATTAACATTAGCATTCAAATGTCCATTTTCATTGGCGATCGTTTCCATAGTATTTCCCTTTCCATTCTCAATTCAAGATCAGGCAGCCTCAAGACAACTGTTTGCCAATTGATCAAGTGCATTAAGAAAAACACGTGATTTGCATTTAAATTGTTTGCCTAACCGTCAAATCGATTGGCCTTTTTCTCTACATTTTATTTACATTGGCTCTTTGCCGGCTCTTGAACCCAAAAACCAATTTGCATATGGTTCACAAATGCAACTGACAACAACAGATCAACAACAACACATCAACAACAACAACACATCAGCAACAGCAACACATCAACAACATGTTGTGACGTCAGCCTTATGATCTGTGTCTGCACAATGTGCACAATTAAAGACAATTTGCGGCACACTGCAACCAACTCCAGCCAACAATTGGCGCTGACACATATTGTGCAACGCCCATCGTTTAGCTAAATAACACTCTAATATAGATAAATAACAAAGTTCATGTACATAACACTCTGAGAAAAAGCGCCTTATGAATTATTGTAAATATCTGTATAAGATTTATAATAGTTCTTTAAGTACGAATTTCGTTCTTTTCTCTTGGATTTTTGACATTAGTCAACTTTTTGCTAACGTTTGTTATTGCATTGAGTACAAAGTACTTCATTTTTTTCCAAGTGTAGCGATACACGTCATGTATGCAAATTTTATAAGTCAGCTGCACAGCTTTGCTGCAACTATTTTCTAGGCGGTATCTCTAACTCAAATCGGTAGCTGTGTTTGTTTTTTCAACTGTAAGCCCATTTTATTGACGTAATTTTTAAATTGAATAACTTTTAAATTGTCTCCCTGACCAATTTAAGCTTTGTGGTTGAGTGTATTCAAAACTTCTGGTTTTCAATTTGGTAATCGTTGTAATCGTTTTAAGCTGACTGCCTGTCAAATATTTTGCAGTTTGATCTGAAAGTAATAAAATTAAATAATTTATTTTAATGGCTAGCCATGTTAACGGGGCTAAGTGTTTTTCGTTGTTGATTGCAAGATAAACATATAAAAATAATAACAAACTTCGTGGGTGCAAAAGGAGCGACTTGGAAATACCGTACAAATGTGGTTTTGATTTCCAAGTTTTAGAGTTATAAAAGTAATGGAGGACAAACTGCAAGTCGAAAAAAATGAATTAGATGAAGTAGATAATAGATAGATAAAATATAATAAATAATTATGAACAAATAGATGAAGTATCATCAATAATTCTTTGCAGAGTATTAAAATGCATGCCGAACCAGAGATAAACTCACAGCTTGGGGGCTGGTATGCAAAATTTACCAAAATTGGCATTCACAATGATTGCTAGCTATGAAATATGAAAAAACTGCATAAAGCCGGGAGCCAGATCGTGATTTAGTTGGCATGGATAATCTATTGCTGAAGCCCGGTCAAACAACAAAGGCCCCCACATCTATGGAAGCCGGCACGTATTCATAGAGCTGAGATTGCACTTTAATAGATAATAGCAGACAGCACCTGAGTTGCATTAAGCATAGAAAGAACGTGTCGACCATTTGTCATAATGCGGAACAGATAAACGACATGCATAATAGATGTGCTGTGCATAGATACAATTGAATATGAAACTCTGCCATCTGACAGCAAACAAGTGAAGACAGAGTTCAATTGGAGCCCACGCACTTTATTCACAACTCCGTCTTAATTGGCACACTATGAATTGGAATTTGTTCATGTGGCTCGACTGCTCTAAATTGGCAAACGGATACCACAAAAGGAACAATTAATCAATTGTCATAATGAAAACGAATCTTGTCTTGGCGTGGGCCTGTCTTTTGCCAATTGGACAACGACAAGCCCTCGGGCAGGTTTAATGAAAAAAAAATTTCATTAAATTTAAATTAACCAAGACCGAAACTCGGCTTGGCTCACAGATAAATGGTTGGCTATAAATCACACGGCTCAATGCCAATGTGGCATGCGTGCTAAACACAAAACCGGCTAAAATCCAAATACCCACGCTCACACTTAAGCTAATCTACGAGTGTTTTCCAAATGAATTACCTATATACCTATTTCCATCACTTCAAAGCAATGTGAAGCATTTGAAGCATATATTTTTGACACTGCCTATAAATAATTTTGCTGATAAACAAAACCTAAATACTTTCACACAAAAACAACTAAAACTGAAACAACAACAACAACTTAAACTGTGGCAATGTCAGTGCCAGTCGGGTAAAAACGAGAGCAAAACTAATTTGGCATCAGGCCAAATTAAAACTCGATTATGCCTCGTACCTCGTTCGTGATATGAAAAGCATAAAAAAGAAATGAAACGAAAAAATACAACAACAAAAATACATATAATAAAAAAATAATAATTCAAAGCAAACATACAACATTCGAATCGAATATAACAGTTAGAAAAAAGAAAGAAAAATAATATTAAGCCGATTGTGACGACTATAAGATACCTTTTGAGTGAATTTATTTGGATGAAAATTAATAATTTCAAAGTTTTTGATATAAAATTAAATGTTAAAGTTAGACACTATGGTCTTATATGTATTTAACAATTCTAATAAAAAAATCCAATCCTGGATGAATTTTCAGTCAAATATAAAACTTTCTGCAAACTACTCTATTGAATTGGTATACCCTTCAGTGTACAGAGTGAATGTCTTAAGTAAAGGCCCACAAAATTTGAGATCCTAGCCAATAACTTAAGGCTAATTTGTATGGCGGAAATTTTGTAAATAACTAACAAATTCATGTGTTATTGTCGATTTTGGCGACAGTTCAATGACGCCGAAGGACATGAAACTAGAACAAAGTCAAAGCCAACAGAAACATATTTAATAATATGAAATTATGTATTATGAGTGCCTCATTTCATTTGATTATATACATATATATTGTATCTTTACTATGGCATTCACTTAGTAGCCGATTTATGTTCATGCTGATGTCGTAATTTGGGGCTGGCTCTAAGCAAGGCCAATGATTGCTTGAAAGGTGTCGGAAACTTAAATACTATATCATTAAATGACAGCTTAACGTATAATTTGAAAAACTGTAATAAATTGCTAACAGATAGCGCCTCAGAATTACTTTATTGCCAAGTCACAAATAAATTACTGAACAAAAGGCAATAAACTTTGCATTTGTTGCGTTCAACAATAAATTTAAAAATATGCAATTGAACATTTTGCAATTACAGCACAGCTTGTCTCGCACCTCAAACAGTTGTTAAGTATTCAACTAATTTGCCATACTCATGGGTATCCATGAGTGTATCCATTTCAAATAGAAATAGCGTTAATTGCTTAACTGCATTTCTGATGATTTGCTAAGTGCGTGTGACAATTGGTTAAAGCACTTGAATTAATTTCAGTTACAAAACTGCCAACTACTTAATTATATGGCAAATCACGAGCCCATCTGAAACCAGATTGCATGTCAAAGTCAGTTTACAAACAAAAAACAATTTTTTTTTTTTACACTTTTGTATGTAACACAATCAAAATTGCGAAAAAAAAAAATTGTTATACTATTCGGTGTTGTTAGTTGGGTAACGTGTCGTTGTTAATTAAAGTTGAGAGCTGCTCAGTAATTTATTTATAGAGTAGCCGCCAGTCATCGCTCTGAGACACATTGCTACACTGATTTTGAATGTTGCGATGAAATAAGTCAAAACTATTTTTTAATTTAAAAATAGTCGAACATCTTCATGTTCAGCACTTGATCAAAACTGAATAATTTGTTTCTGATGTTAGATTGATTAAAGAATTTGATTGCTTGATTATAACAACTCCAACTTATCAAATTATTAATTAATGAATATCCTCACACGATTAATGATCAAAACTATTTTACCCTACATTTTAATAACACCTCTATTTAAGTAAAACAATTCCCAAATTGTGCTGTAAGTGTGTGCGTTGCTCATACGCTCCGTTTAGTGGGCTATTTTATGATCTCACACCACGAGGTTTGTTCAAGCAAGCCAAATTCTGGCTAGAGATCAGCAGAGTTGTTCAGTTACAGGTAGCAAATTGAATGCCATTTGGCTGGCAAACATATTCATTGTTTGGTTTATTGCTTCGTGTTTTTTTATGGCTTTTCGACCACGTTGCTTTTGACATGCCCAAATAAAAATTTGTTTGCAGCTGAGTAAATTCTCTACTCTCCACCCCAGGTTCAGTCTGCTCATCTAAAGGCAATTAACTTCGGCTGTGGTTCACTGATGTTGATAACTGACGACGGCTTTGTTATATATTTATTTGTTGTTGTTGTTGTTTTTTTTTTTTAGTGCGGCTTTCTCAGTTTGAATTTGCATTTTGGGTGGCGTCATGGCGTCATTTTCAGCCGGCAAATGAGAATGAACGCTAATTTAATTTGCAAATTAGCCGTCGACCGACAAGTGTCAAATTTTGTTGTTGCCGACTGAAAGCCATTAAATGCTCGTAGATCATGTGTGTGCTAGGTACACACAAAAAGCCACCCAAAACACTGTAATTGATAACCTAAATGTATCTTACGAAGACACTTATTTATGTGTATCTCTTGATAAAGAAAGTTGTTTTTCATAAAAAAAAAATATATAAGTTATTTGTCTGAAAGTGTTAGGCAGGAAGAAAAATATAATAAAAATTTAATTAAGACAATATGATCCATAAAAATGTGTTTTCATGTCAACTTAAATGTTTGCATTTTAATTTACTTATATATTCAAAGTCATATAACTTTATTAGTTTTATATTTCGTGTTGTACATTGCCAAATATTTATGAGACAACAGACAGAGTTTTGTGAATCTTGAGGCAGCAATAAAGCTAAAATTTTATTACATTTTGGCTTGTTTTGGACAACGTGTTTTCCTTGAAGTTCTTAGCATTTGTTCTCGGCTTCATCTGTCAGTCACTCCCTTTAATCTCTTATAAATAACAGCTGCATTTTACATAATGATAATCGCATGCCCAATGAATGTTGCAAGTTCCCTACACTGGCACTTTGTTTGCTCTCTGCAGGAGGGTAAGTGTCATTAGCAATGCAATGTCTGTTGCCACGCCCACACTGCTCTGCCTCAAGATGTCGTCGTTGATGAATAACGACAAACAGCCGAAGAAGCTGGCAGCATTTAACTTCTCTCCACGCTTATTTGTCTCGCCAAATTATCTTCTGTATGCCGAATGCAGTCACTCGAGCAGAGATTGAAGCACATTTCCTCCTTGTCCTCCCCCTCTTTGATTTACACTTCAAGGTGAAGCCAAGTGGTGACACTTCCCAGGGGTAAGATTTGTTTGTGTGCGACATCTTGTCGCAATGTGTTGTTGTCGGCTATGATTGTCACTCATTGTATACACTTGCCGAGGGTATTATTAAGTAGTAATGTCGTAAAGATTTCCTATCTACGCAAATTAGTCACTCTATTTGACATCTATCTTGATGAAGCTTAAGTTAAATGTGTATTTTTGCTGCTGGCAGTAGAGAAACCTAAGGGAACTTACTAGATACACTTGTCATTTCAGTACATTGCTTGGTATTTTGACTTAACTGGCGTCATTTCCATTTTGCTAGGGTATTTACTCTTCGGTGTGTTAAAGCTAGCTACTGTTACTTCTTGTATGTTTGTTGAGAGACGACATCATTATAGATATGTGCATTTCTTGTCTGCAGCTGCCACTGTAGGGCAGTGCAAATAATGCGTCTGGTTTTCAAGTTTCTCGGCGCCGGAAATGTGACCCAAAGCGAACTTCTCCCGCTCATCTGGCTGCCAAATTAGCCACTGGCATAATAAGCCGCATTGTTTGGTTGCTGCCAAGTTTAATTTGTTTTTATTTCAGATATTTTTTAATATTTCAGATCAGTATGCAAATCTATTGATTAACATAAATATTCAATAATTATAAGAGTGGATTTAGCGTGTTATGTTAATCCCACATTTTAGCTAAATGATTATACAATTTTTTTGATAGCTCACTTTCGATTGCCTGCCCTAGAAAGTGAATAAAAAAATTCTGCTGAATTTATCAAAAGACAAAAAACCGATCTCCAGAAAAAAAAACAACAAATAAAGTTGATGATGTTGGCCCTTTTGTTGATGTGTCGGCGTTAATCAAAGAAGACGCGTTGGGTCCAGAGAGTTGTTTCAAAGAGCTGAAAATAAACAATTTTTTTTTTGTCGAGGCGTTATAACAAACTGAAAACCCAGAAGACAAACAGCAAACATGACCACAATATGAACTACGTATGGAGCTGAAAGTTTATTTAGATTTGGAATTTTGATGCGACAACAAATGAATTGTTTATTACGCCAGTGCATGCAACTTATTGTGGAGTACTACAACCCCAGCATAAATCGGCGACCATTTCTGCAGAGCCACAGTTGCCCCAACCTGGGGATCAATGGCACTTTAAAAGCCCCAGACTCGGTTAATTGCAATGCTGAACGCTTCATTAGAGACATGCAAAACAATATGGCCAATAATACCGGGTAACTCGCTGAATACTGGATATTTATTGCTTTGGCAGTTCCTCCTCCACTCACAGTTCCACACACGTACTGCGAAGTTCAATCAACTCATTTCAAATACTCGAGCCTAACAGTTCAGCTGAACAAATGACAAGAAGACAAAAATATATGAAATAAATACATGAAGAATCAGCAAACAATCTTATGTCATGTTTTTTATACTTGTTCCTTTTGTTATTGCTTTTTATATTCGTAATTCCAGTCATTTTGGCTACGTGTGCGACATTATTAACAATTTAATTAGAAAGTCGTTTTTTCAGTTATACGAAACTAAATGTACTTTTTTTTTTGTAAAATTAAAGTTGACCTACATTTTGAAGTGGGGGGAACCCTACTCAGTTCGTCAACAGTCCGCTGAAAACTGTGAAGACAAACAAATATTTTGCTTTCTTTTGCGATTTGTGCCATGTCACAGCGCCAACATCTGTTAACTGCTTGTAATTAATGCGAAAATTGTCAGCTTATTTTATTTATGTTTTTTTTTTTTTTTCCTTGAAGAGCTGCTCAGCCAGACCGGAATTAGGTCAATGGGCAGCGGTTAAATCACAGGCTGTGCTGCACTAAAAAAAAAAAAAATGAATGGATTTTGTACTTTAAAAAATTCTTATTCCATGTTGCTTATAATCTAGATATTCCAGAGGGCATTGTTTCAAAAAACAGTCGCGTTCTTCAGAGAAGAATAAACAGACAGACCAAGAATATTGAAGAACATATGTGTACTCAAAAATTAAAGAAGGCAACGGTAGAACAGTTTTCAGTTTGAGTGTAAATGTTGCAAACAGATCGCGAGCATGTGGCACAACGCCACACATTGCAATTGCCCCCCAAGAGTGTGAAAGAGTGAAAGAGCAAAAGGCAGAAAAGTTAATCAAGTGTCGGTGTATCAGAGGTTGGCATCTTTTCCAACTCATAAATCTGTTCGCTGAGATTGCCCAACTCTTGCAGGGAGAAGAAAGAAATGCACTTGTAAACACGCACAACAAAGCACAAGTTGTTTAAATAACCCACTTGTCGACCCGGTTAACTATTTTTCCAATATGGGTTATCATTAAATGAGGTGTTGAGAATGTGAAATGGGAATAGGAATCGGAATGGGTATCGGAATGCGAATGGGAATGGGAATGGGAACGGGAAGTGAATGAAGCATATACAATTAACGAAAAACCACACAAATAAAAAGCGATTGTCTGTCATTCTGTGATTTCGATGCAGGCGATAAGATAAGATTCCTGAGCACTGGGCTAAAAAATGCAGCTGAAAGCTTCCAATGACGTAAATACAACTCTTTCTTTCCGCGTTTAGGTAACACACACACACGCACTCACGTACACCGACAGGTAGAGAGAGAGAGAGAACCAATTAGTTGTAGTTCACACTCTACTTATCAGCACTCTGGTCTTTCACAACAAAACATTTGTTGCAGCTGGCCCAAAAAAATAAATAAAGAAAAAAGTTTCTTAGCTGTCTATATTTCTTCTAGAATATCTTCATTTTTTTGGCCTGGAGCTCTCTTATCTTTTTTGCTGACAAATATCTTAAGTCCCATATTTTTAGACAAAAGCACACAAAACCAACTTTATATCAGACAGTTCTCATTCTCAGGAATTACACATACGATTTTGGCTGCTTGTAAATCGATTTCCAGCAATTTTTACGAGCTCAATGCTTTTTTTGTTCGACCTATTCAAGATCAAAGTCGAACATGTTTTTAATGCGTTGGTTTTGCTGTTATTGAACTCTGGTTCATTTGCCCATAGAATATTTAACGCATGATTGACTCCAAAAGATATACTACTCTCTCACACCCTTTTCCCCCCCAACCTCTCCCACTAGCTGACGCTGTAAAACGATCGTGTGTTGTTATTAGCAAATTGCCAAGAGCGAAGCATTTTGGGTTTATGGCCCGCAGAACTTCTCCCTTTTCACGCAAATCAAATGAATGGCGAACTGGAGTAGCTGGCAAAGCATTCGGTTTCATTTGACTGACCAACCGGATTGGTGATTCATTGCGTGGTTTTCCGGCGACAAAAAGTATTAAAAAAATAACGCAAAACATAAGTGAACAAAGCGGCAAACATCTTAAGTTGTGTGTTGCGTAACATAAATGGATTTCGCATGGAGTAAGAGCAAAGAATTGCAAAAACATTCAAGTATATAAATAAAAAAGGAATTTGAAGAGACAAAGACAATATAGAAGAAAATTGGAAGGTAGTAAGAGAGAGAGAGAGAGAGAGAGAGAGAGAGCGCTGTTGTATATATATATAAAAAAATACTATAAAATAACAATAATAAATTCATTGTGAAAATTAAAATGCACAATCACACATACAAAAAGATGATGCATAAGCATATGCATAATATATAAATTCAGTAATAAGTGTAAGTGTTAAATGCCATTCACTAAATACAATAAATGGTACAATTAATATTATTATTATTATTATCATAACTATATATAGTATGTATATGTTTTATAAATATTACATACAATGCGTTATACAAGAAAACTGTTTGCTATTTTGAGAATTGCCCTTTCATTATCTTTCTCAGTTGCTACTGCGAGTTTTTCTGTGTCAAGTTGGATAGAATTGCATATTTATAAAAAAGATACAATCGTATGTGCAAAAAAATTATATTAATTACAATAAATTAGTGTACAAAAAATTAAAGTTAGTTTCATGATGTGTGTGTGTGTGTGTTTGTTTGTGTGTGCGTGTATTTGTGTTTGTGCGTGATGTGTGTGTGTGTGTGTGCGATTTGTAGCTACGTCAGCTCTCTATATATGTTTGTATGCATCTTTGTATGTATGTATGTATGTATGTATGTATGTATGTATGTATGTATGTATAACGCAAGTTACAACATATTACAATTTACATCGATCTATATAATTAATCGAATTATGGCTGGCTGGTTGGCTGCATCAAATTCGCAATTTTGATAGTAAATACAAATAGTTTTAAAGGTGCTTGTTTTCTTGCGTTTTTTTTTTCGAACTTTAAATTAGGCTTTAAATTTTAAAGTTTTACGTTTTTCTTCTTGTTTTTTTTTTTGTTTATGGTTTGTTCATTTGCTTTATCATTACGTTATGCATTGCACTTTATTTTATAATTTAATTTCTGTACTTTTGTACAAATGTAATGCAAATATAGGAATGCTTCTTTTCTCCTCCGTTCCGTTCTGATTTGCTCCGATTTGTCAGTTTGTCAGCCTCGCCAACTGACTCTCATCCTCAACAATTGTTAGGCACTTAAATACTTACATACATATACTTATGTGTGTTGCAACAAATAAAAGTTCTTTGGGCTTTGCTTTTTCGTGGTGTGCGTGTGTGTATTTTATGTTTGTTGTTGGTTCTATCATCATTTGCTTTTTGATCAATGCTGGTGGGTTGTTGTGCTCCCGCGCTCTTTTTTTTTTTTTTTGTTTAAGCCTTGAGGAAATTCTCCAAATTGAGTGCGCTTTTGATAAGAACAACCTGGAAAACAGTTTGTTGCCTTCATACTGCCCATTTGCAAGAACACATTCTTAATTGTAGTTTAAGCTTTAAATTTCTTAAAACTAGATTATAAATGATATGCTTTAATTTTCTCTGTGTTTCTAAATTGTGATTGCTGAAATTCCAGTTCTGTTGGCATGTTTTTTTTAAAATAATATTTGAACCATTTCAATATTGGAATATGGGCAAATATCTATTTCATTATTGCTGTTAATCACCACCAAAAATTCCCTAATGCTATTTTTAATCAGCCGCTGATTTGATTGGCAAAGAAACAATTTGGGGTGCTGGCAGTTCTATATATAGATGTATATTCGAATGGTACGGCTGAGCATTGTGCGAATTGATTCTATTTCTGATCATACGGTAGTTGCGTATATATCGGCAAAGTATGTGAAGCAAACAAAAAAAAACCTCAAACATTTAGCGCCGGCAATTGAATTCGTTTCGCTTGCGATTTCTTTTGTTGCAACAACAACAACATAGACGCACCCCCAACGCGCCACGTGCCAGCGATCGACGCATACTTATACACTTCCCTCTGATAGCCAGCCCCTTGGACTCAATCAGAGCGGCGTCAATTTGATTAAATGCCTTTTAATTGTTGCGTATGCTCATTGGCATCGATTCGACATGAATTACACTGCACACACACACACACACACACGCACACACACACACACACACTCTCTACACATTTACTCTTCATTTTACTGCATTTTCTGTTTTCGATTCAACCAAAAAACAAAAGAAAAACATTCACCTGGCTTTTAACTCATTTTGCTCAACATTTTCGCATTTTTCTCTCCTTCTCTTTCTCTCTCTCTCTCTCTCTCTTTTCTCTCGCGCATATTTACAGCCATCATATCCTATACAAATCCCAAACTGCAAAATGCATCAATCTATGCGCCAACAACAACGACCGCTCACACCGCCATAGAAGTAGCCACATCATCATCATCATCGACACCACCATCACAACCACCAAAAACTTCATCATCAGATTCATCTGCAGTACCTTCTGTGGGGGTGGCAGCGGGCGCCAGTCAAGCTGGGGGTTCGCTTCATGGATTCGTTGCGAAATTGCGTAATTTCAAGTTCGACAATTCGAAAAATATTAGAAAACGTTTGCATTTCGATTTTATATCAAAGGACAGATTTTTGGGTATGTTTCAAAATTTTCCTAATTACAAAAATAAGTGTTTTGATCGTTAAAAATGGATTAAATAGTATTTATTTATTTTTATTTGAAATAAATGTTTTTCAGAAAATTAATAAAATAATTACAAAAGAAGAATCAATTTCCCAGAATTTCTGAAAAATATAACAAGTCATTTCTAAACGATTTTTCTTTTCTAAAACAGCTGTCAATTTTTCTGTGAAAAATAGAGTTATGATTTTTCCAATTTACATTTGATTAATTTTTCTGAGTGTAGTTAGTTAATTTACGAGTCGTTTGATTTTATTAACCTTATTTGACATATTCATTAAACATTTTGAGAGATCTTTTACGAGCTCGAAATTAGGGAATTTATTTCAATGTGTTGCCAGCTCAATGTTGGTCATTTGATTTTATAAATAAGATATTTAATATTCGTTAAAAGTTTACTAAGAATTTTTACGAGCTCCGAATGCCCGAATTAATTTCAACGTCGCCAGCTCAATGCTGGCTCCCGGCTCGAGCTCAAGTTCGTGGGCGTTCCAGTTTCCACAAGAGACATTGGCGCCTCACGCACACACACACACACTCGCAGACAGACATTTCCCTTCATTCACAACTTAATTTGATTGTTTTATTGTGTCTTGATGATATTTAAACTTCGACTTATGCATATTAAAATATATATATGTACTCAATACAATATATTTTGTGTGCTTCGGAGCAGGGGAAGGAGTGTTCGAAAAATGTCTGCTGTTAATGAAGCAGCTCCCACACGTGGGGCTGCAACATGTGTGGTGTGTTGTTGTTGTTGTTTTCGCTTTTTCAAATTTAATGAAATTCTTCAATCGTTTCTCACCTAACCGCAAACTCGAAACTAAACAAACAATAAATAAAAAACTAAAAAATTGAGAAAAGCGGAGAAACACTTTTTTCGTAAAAAGCTTTCAGCGTAAGTTACAAATCCCTGACAACTGATTTATCCGCTTGGCAGTTCCCAAAAAAATGCATCCAAACATGATCCATTTCACTGGCACTAATCAACTTCGTGTAAGTTTTAATTTGGTGGCTGCAACAAAAAAGATTAAAAAAAATGTGCCACATAAATTCCATGTGCCAGTGGCACGAAGATCAAAGCCAGTAGTGGGTGTGCAGTGCCGGTGGTTGCAGCACCAGATGTTGGCCCCACAGGTGAACAGCAGGTATTTTCCAGATACAGTGACTGGTAGAAAGCCGTGTTATTATTTGGGGCTAACTTTGTTAGCCCTCTTTTTGCAATTTAATTAAAAGCAAGTAACATGTGTCGAGCCCAAAAGTCACTGACATTAGACCACTTAAATTCGATAGAAAGGCACCCCTCACTCTCTCTATCTTTCTATCTCCTTCTCTGTCTTTTTTTTTTAATTTGCACACGTCATAAAACACTCATCAATGTGGCTGACCGATTGTGGCTTATGGCAAAAGACCAGCGAACCACGCAGGTTGTTTGGATCATGCTAATCGATAATTGTATATGCTCAACACGTGCGTTGCTTCTGCTCGCGTTCATTGCTCATGTTCAATTGGAGAACATTGGGCGGTAAAAGTTAAGCATCAAGTGTAGATAGCCATGGTATGAAAAATAATCTAATAGATAAGCTGAGGTAATATCTCAAACGAGATCTAGACACGAACGAAATGAGATTTCTAGCAGAGATGACTTAAGAACATAAATCACGTCAAGAATTTCCCAAGTTTCCCAAAGATAATTTTGGTATTTGATAATCACACCTTTTGATAACCTTTAACTTACGGAGTAGAAGTTACGGAAATCGCTGAGAAGCTTCTACAAGATAACATATAATATATGATTAGCACATCTTCTGAAAAAGTGCTCTGCTATAATTATGAGAGCAACCTGGAGATTAGTTTCCCAGCCGTTGCTTATCTTGCTTATGTGTGAATTAACTTTTGTGCAGCACTGTTGTATGCTTTTTGTTTATGCATAGCCTAATTGCCGGCTCTTTCGTCTTTCTACAAATATTCGGACCCTAAAATAAATGAACCAAACATTTATTTTCACTCAAGTTTTCGCCATACATAAAATAAGTTTTATTTTCTGCATCGAGTTTAATGATCTTTGGCTAACTCAACACCTAACTAAATGGTTCGATAACATTGAATTTTCTTCATTTCAAATATTGGCTAAATAATGCGATAAATCATTTTAATTCACATTCTGTTTATATTTTATTCCCTACATGAAGTGTTTCATTTATTTGATGGAAAGTTTTTATAATGCATCGGAATGCAAGGAATGCCATCAACTTCGTTAGGGGCCCAAAGACATGTTGCAGTCCACAGTAAATGCAACATTTAAACGATTGGACAATACATAAAAACTTTATGATGCACTCGTTAAACTTATTGGCCCCCCATCAATTGTGGCACTTCGTATTCGTGTCGTTCATGGAACCATTTCTAACAGATCTTATTATTGCTTTTGTTCCAGGCGGTCAGCTAAAGACGAAAAATGGTCAGAAATATGTGTTCAATGGTCCACCATCGGGTGTTTATGTCTCCAGGACGTGTCTTGTCATCTCGGCAGTCATTATGCTGGCAGCACTCATCTCCTCCGTCCTCATCACCTACTTCCTCACCTCACAGAGCCTGCCAATTGTGGATACCAGCCCCAGGTGAGTAAACCCAATTATTCATTTATTTGTTGATATGCTTAAAACTGTAAGCATGATTTCGGCATTGTAATTGTAAGAAATGGAAGAAAATTGTAGTATTTTTTATGTCTGTGGTATCTTTTATTAAGTAAGTAAGTAAGTCGGATAATCAAAAGTGTCTATAGTAAAGCTAATTATTCAGTAATTTAAAGTAAGTGCTGCTGTAAATAGTTCTGTGGATCATGATAAGATTATTAAACATTTCTATCTTTTTGAAGCACTTCAAAGATTTAGCTTGTTAGAAACCACATACTGATTGTTGGTTAATACTAGTGTTTGTTTCAAGGAGTATATCTAAAGTCTGGTTGCTTCGAAAAGTATCTAGAACAGTTCGTTTTAAGACTTTTTTTTGCTGCCCTATTAAACTGGGCAAATCAAAGCTGTCTGTGAATTTGAGGGTGTGCCTCCGCTTATTAATATTTTTAGTATTCGCATAAGCGTTTTTGCGAAGTCAGCTAATTGGCAGTTGAGTCCGAAATGACCTCATTTTCCGTGTTGTCTTAAAAGCGAAAGCGAAAGCAATTGGTTTCTTCCTTTTTGAGGTGCGGAAGGGTCAAAAGAAGCTGCTGTCAGACAGGGTGCGTCCATTGTATGCAAAAGCCAAATATAATTAAGCACTTTGCACAAAAGCCACAACCCAAACCCTTTTTTGTTTTTTACATTTTGCAGCGCCGCAGCACACATCAAGGATCATGACGTGGATGCAGCAATGAGTCCTTCACATGCAAATGCATCAAACGTGGCGAGTGCCAAATTTGATATACCTGACTGGCTGAAGCAGAAGCAAGTAACAACATCGACGCCAGAAATTGCCGTGGTTGTGCCACCCGTAGGAGACATTCCCGTCATTGAGGAGACACTGGAGACCAACACCAAGTCAATGGATCGTCCGCTGCAGCTATTCGAGGGCTGGCGCCCACTGAACTACAAGTATGTAAAAAACGAGAAAAAGTAGATGAGGGAGGGGTAGGGTGGGGGAGGGAGGGGGACAGTACTAACTAAACAGCAGTCCAACAGTTTTGCACATCAGTCTCAATTGAATAATGTGGCTTCTCCTCAAATTGCTTTGCATGCTCGCATTTCAATTGGAAGCCACGCAAAGATTGATGGACGTGTTGGCAGAAATTGCTGACTTGGAGTGGTGATTGCTTGTCTCCACCGTTTCCGGCTCAGACTACTGCAATTAACGTTGAGACGTACTATGTACAGGCATCTACTTAAGCATGGATTTACATTTTAATAAGCGCTTTTAAATATTAAATTGATTTTAGGGCGTGTTACAAACACATGTCAAAATGACACCTCACAAAATTAAATACACCGTTTATGCATAACTTATATTATTTCCAATTCTTTAATTGATTTGAAATTATCACAGTCTAGAAATGCTTATTAATTAAAATTCAAGAGTTGTCTTAAGTCAATCGATTGACGGGCTACGTATTTCCCACACTCTGGTTGAAGTCGATCAAATGGGAAAATATATGTGAACCTCATCAGTTGCAACTATTTAATTGCTCTCAATTATTTTTTTTTTTCTCCTCTCTACTTCCGCGATAAGCTAGCTGCATTTCTTCGATCTATTCCTATCATGTGGAGGAATGCAATTATTTTCTCTTTAGACAGTCCATTTAAATCACGTGGTGACTCACAAAAACTTCGATACATATTTTGTATGTCTTGACACTACGAAACTAAACTTCAGAAACTGGTACGAGACATTCTAGAACCCTTGACCACATGTCGTGCACTCGATTGTACATGTCCTAGCACTTTTATTGACATAATGCCAAAGATGTTTGTCGGACATTTATTTGTTTACGGTTCAAATGTGATGCACAGTCTGTAAGTGGGTCAAGGATTGCCAGATTGAAGAGAGTTCGCTTCAGCTGAGTAGTCGCCACTTTGGCTAAATACACATCCATATATCCACACAGATGTCAGCTAATGCAGACATAACAACGTGTTTAACAATTGAACGCCGCAGGAGCTGACCAAATATTCAATTCAGAATGTTGGCAAAACTTGTCGGCTAGTTAAGTCCAACTGAATGACACTTAAGAGACGCGGAACTGCGGCAAAAGATCTAAAGACTAACTTTTGCACAGCACGCATGCCAACTGTCAGCACGCCAAATGCACAGATGTTTGGCTAGATACACTCAGAAAAACTATTTACGAATTTCGTTCTAGTTCGGTTTAGTTTTAAAAACATGGCTCAGAGAACGAAATTCACATTTCAAAAAGGTTTTTATTTTAATTAAGAAACTCCTAAAGGTTTCGGAATAAGTTAGTACAAATTGTCATATTATAAAACAGTTACTGAAAGTTAGATATTTAATTAATATTTAAAGTATTTAATTTAAGTGCTTTGTACTTGATTCTAAGAATATTATTCTGATGAATGTAACAAAAATTATTTATGCTTGTTTCCGAATATTTACGAAAGCAACATAGTTAAAACTTTAAAAATAGAAAGCGAGAAATTTGAACACCATTTCGCTTGAACTAAGAACTGGGCTTTTTGTCTGAGTGTAGATCCGATTAGAGCTCGAGCATTGGGAGACAAGAGATGCGATGAGAGATGATGCTCAGTAGCTGCCGCATGCATTAATATAATTGACACAGAAAACGCGAAGAAGGCGCTCAATTTGCGGCTGGCACGCAGCTGGGAGCAATGGAGCACATGGATCAATGAATAGCACTGGAGTTGGCTATCGATGCTATTGGTATCGATGTTAACTGAATTTGCAGCTGTGTGCTGATCAAAGCACAACAACTGTCTGTCCACGGCAAATTGCGTTGAACACGCTTCCTGGTTGCCCCGGGGCCGCAAACACATTGTAAACCAATCGCTGCAATTAAAAGCAGCCACAAGGCGCAACAGATAGCACCACATTGCACCATTGCACCACAACGCAATGCATCTGCCGACTAGTTCTTTGCCAGTGGCATTCTTGGCATATATGTACGTATATGTGCCCCGGGGAATTAATCTTCAATCTTATACCCTAACTACTCACTGAATGCACTTCAACTTTGTCAGACTGTTTATCAGATGCCTTTTCTCACAATGAGATATTGTCATATTAGTCTCTCTCTCTCTCTTCTGAAGTCGTATTTCTCATTCAACATTTCTATATAAAAGTTTTTCAAAATTTTGAAATATATTCAGTTTAGTAATTTATTTTTAAACACAAACCCCACAAACCAAGACTTGTTAGCCCTCCCTTAACCTTACGCGCTCAGCGCATGTAGCGGATTTAATTTTCGACTTTTTCCGCTTTTCTTATTTGTTTGTTTTTCATGCATTTTATGGCTTGCTATTTTGCCATTTCATTTGGCCAATTCAGCAGACGCCTTTCTGCAGCATCATTGTTTTCAATTGTTTGACCCGCTGCTGCTGTTTAATCACATGAGTGCATTGATTGATTGGCACTTTGGCAGTCATTGGAACTGAAACTAACACCTGCAATTAAATAGTTGGCTAATCACTTATCGAAACTTCCGTTCTCGCTTTTGTTGCAGGATTGTGATTGAGCCAAATGTCGATTCGTCTACCAACAATGGCAGCGTGTCCATTGAAATCGAGCGTGACCCCAAGGTCAACAGCTGGGAGCCAATCGTCCTGGATGTCCACAATGTCAGCATTGCGAATGTGCGTGTCATTCGATCACCAATTGTGAATGGCAGCGACGAAGTCGAACTGGACTTTGACAGCGACTATGGCGACAACAATGACACATTTATCGTCACACTGGCCAAATCTCTTGCAACGGAATCGAATCTGCGTGTCCTGCTCAGCATGGATTTTGTCAGTGAGGTAACGGACACACTGCAGGGCATCTACAAGACGAGCTATACCAACCCGACAACCAATCAGTTGGAGTAAGTATTCCAAATAGGAAAAACTCTAATTAATTGGAAAATGTTTAACATTTGTATTTAATTGACCAAATATATTCATTAATATTTAATTAAAAGAAAAGGTCAAATGAGAATATTAGATCTAGAAAACTTAACTATGGACTCTTAAAACATTTGAATATGCGAACCAAGTTTACTTAACTCTTTAAATACAAATTAAATTCAACAGATCTAATTTGAGTAAACCAAAGATATAACAGAAATTATAAGTTCTAAGTGAATAAGAATATATCTCAATATAGTTTATACTTTTCATATCTCTAGTCTTAAAAAAACAACATAACTTTAGAATGTAAAATATGCAGTGTATTCACTAGTCGGCCACACTCGATTGAAGCACTTTTATAACTCTATTACTTATGATAAATGTATTTTTCATTATAGATGGGTAATCAGCACTCAGTTCTCGCCCATCGATGCACGTCGTGCTTTTCCCTGCTTCGATCGTCCCGACATGAAAGCCAACTTTACCGTAAGCATTATTCGCAATATCAAACACAAAATGTGCCTGTCCAATATGCCAAGAATACGCAGCAGGTGAGCAGCTAAAAGAACCAAATTAAAAACATTAAACTTAACCTTTGGTTAATGTTTATTTTGCAGCTCCCATCGTACCGGTTACATTCGCGATGATTTTATGACCACGCCCAAAATGCCCACCTATCTTTTGGCTTTCATTGTCTCGAACATGGTTGACTCTCTGTATGGGAATCTGGATGGTGGGCTTGTGCCGCGCGTGGAGATCTGGACACGACCCACGTTTGTCGAAATGACCAATTATGCCTATAAAATGGTGCGCCAGTTTTTACCCTACTATGAGGAATACTTTGGCATCAAGAATCAGCTGCCCAAGATTGATCTCGTTTCGGTGCCCGACTTTGGCTTCGGTGCCATGGAGAATTGGGGTCTGATTACCTTCCGCGACTCGGCTCTGCTGGTGCCAGAGGATCTTGCACTCGCTTCGTCATCGGAGCATATGCAATATGTGGCACAGATCATAGCCCATGAGTTGGCCCATCAATGGTTTGGCAATCTGGTCACTCCCAAGTGGTGGGATGATCTCTGGCTAAAGGAGGGCTTTGCCTGCTACATGAGCTACAAGGCGCTAAATCAAGTGTATCCTGAATTTCAGATCATGGACACCTTTACAATTCTGGTAAGTAAGACAGAGTACACAAGAAACTTTTTTTGTAGAAACATTTCATGGCTAACTAATATTTTATGTATATTCTACTTTCCAGGAATTCAAGGAGTCGATGCAACATGATGCTGCCAATACCTCGCATGCGATCTCTTTCGATGTGAAGACGAACAGCGATGTGCGTCGCATCTTCGATCCCATTAGCTACTCCAAGGGCACTATACTGCTGCGCATGCTCAACTCCATTGTGGGTGACGAGGCATTCCGTGCGGCAACGCAGGATGTGCTGAAGAGCTTCGCCTACGAGAACATAGATCGCGATGATCTCTGGGCCTTCCTCACGCGTCACGGACACGAGAAGGGCACACTGCCCTGGGACATGAATGTCAAACAGATTATGGACTCGTGGATAACACAACCCGGTTATCCGTTGGTCCATGTGGAGCGCAATGGAGCCGATCTGGTGCTGCGTCAGGAGCGTTATCTGCTGCCCGCACGCAATCCGTTGGATCACAGCCGTTGGTTCATTCCCATCACCTACGAAACGGATGAGTTGCACAAGGGCGATAATATACCCACACACTGGATGACCCAGAATCAGGAGCAGATTGTGATCACCGATGCATTTACCAAAACGAACAACAGCGACAACGTTGTCTATTTAAATCTGAACAGACAGAGCTATTATCGTGTCAACTATGACATGACTTCCTGGCTGGCATTGAAGAAGAACTTTAGCAATCTACCAACAATCACACGAGCCCAACTTATGGATGATGCACTGCATCTGTCGCAGGCAGAGTACCTGTCCTATGACATCCCGTATGTTGCAATCATACTTGCACTTTTTCGGATTTATCTACAATCCTTATTATTTCCAGTTTGACCTTCCTGATGGAACTGTTCACAGCTATGGATGATGAGCTGCTGTGGAGTGCTGCCAAGCCGGGCCTTAACTATCTTATCCATAATCTGAAACGAGAACCAGCCTATGAGACATTCAGGGTAAGTCCTAATCCCTCGACTCTGCGAATTTTACTCAAATCAAAGTTGTCAAAATAATAAATTTCTGTTTGAGTTTTTTTTCAACCTATAATCAATTGAATATTTAAGAGAAGTGTTCTAAAATAAATCCAATGATTAATTAAAGTCATTTATAATTACCTAAGTAATTTATTAAATTAAAAAAATCGGTTTTCCTTTAGGCTTTCATGAAGTTCATTGTGAAACCCGCGTTCGATCGTTATGGTCTCCATGAGCCCGACAATGAGTCACATCTGCAGTTGAAGCATCGCGCCTTGGTTGCCAATTTCGCCTGCAAGTTTAACTATGATCGCTGCACACAGGTAGCCCAAACGAAGTTCCGCGAGTGGATGCGTGACCCCAAAAGGAATCCGTGAGTACTTTACTCATGATGATTGGCAATCAAACTTAATTAACTTTTTCTGGCAGTATCAAGCCCAATCTGAAATCTGTCATTTACTGCACGGCGCTGGCGGAGGGCTCCTATCAGGAGTGGTATTTCGCCTACAAGCAATACAAGAGGACAAACAGTGCCTCCGAAAAGGAGGAGATACTCACCTCACTGGGCTGCACCACGAAGCCCTGGCTGCTGTCCAAGTAAGTTTATTTTTGATATACTTATACCTATTTTATATACTTAATTTAATTTTTATCTGACTTATTAAGTGAAAAGAATTAGAATCGAAAATTATGTTTGTATATCGAATACTTTTCTGCTCTCACACAGATACCTGAATCTGACAGTTAACTCCACATCGGGGATTTTGAAGCAGGACGGTGCCTTGGCCTTCAGAGCTGTTGCCTCAAATGCAATTGGACATGAGTTGGCATTTGATTTTCTGCAGACGAACATTAAGGAAATTGCTGACTAGTGAGTAGCACTGATAAAAATGAAAAAATATTTATTAATTTATTTCAATTGATTTATTAACTATATTCTTTTTACAGCTATGGCGATGGGTTCTCCACCATATCGGAGATGATTAAATCGCTGACCATCTATATGAACAAGGACTATCATAAACAGCAGCTGCAGGCATTGGCCGCCAACTGTCGCAAACTGGGCCTAAAGGCCGTCGAAATAGCCATTGGCATGGCGATGGAGCAAGTCAACGATAATATCTATTGGCGCACTCACTCCTATGATAAGCTCAAGGGGTTCCTCGAGGGCATTGTCAGCGAATTCGAAATTAATATCTTCTAAGCAACATCCAATTAGTTCTGAAGCTTTTCAACCAAAAAAAAAAGAATAAGAAGAAAGAAAAAAGTCGACTTTATTATTATTCAACAGCCTCAACATTTAATTTTATTTGCGAAAAGTGATATAAACGTGTAAGTTAGCCAACTTAGTTAAGATACAAAGAGAAATCAAATATCTTTATACTTTTGGCTTCGATTGCTACATGTATTGTAATTTATTACTTGAGTTTTTTTTTTTCGTAACGTTCCTATGTTTCAAATAGTAGATGGCTTAAAACTAAAGAGTATCCTTATCACAAATAGAATCATTATTCATTCTGTTATGAACATTGGTTATTTAGTCACTCCTCCTAATGCTGCTTTGGTAAAATCATAAATTTGTCAAATACACTCAAATAAAAACACTCGGAACTTTACTACTAAGCCATTTTAGCACTAAGTAAACCAAACATCAAACAAAAAAATTATATTTTAAAACTTGTATTAAGCAAACTTGAGAACTTGTGCACAGATTTAAGTTTATTTTTGCTACTGGAGAAACGAGTGTCCTTAACGCATGGTTTAAAGATTTTGCGGAAGCAAACATACCTAAATTTAACTTATTTATCTATTTTGTATAATGAATAACACATAAATATATATTCGCTTAGTGCACAACCTTGTAAATAAGTTTTACTGCATATTAATATTATAAATATGAATAAAATATGTAATTACGTAATTTTTAATTAAAGTTCTCGTTTTTAATTTCCCCAACTCAACAAGAAAAAATGACTCCCAATATCAGCGCGATTCATTTCCAAAAATGTCTGCAAGCTATTCGTTACGTTCTGAAATTTCATACTTTACAAAGCTGACTTGCTGTTCCATAACAAAATCATATAGCAGACAGTTGCTCTAGACTGGTCATATCCTTGCAGGAGCTGGCGAGTCCTTGTATATGTCAGAAAACAAGAATTTTGGAATTTTTGTTTGGTTTCTTTTTGTTATAAAATGCATTTCGATAAGGTGGATCCTTTCAAATTTGCCCAATATGTTTTTCGAAAATCCTCAAGGATATGGTCGAGCAGGAAACATTTGTCTTTTCTCCGGTTTTATGACTCAATATTTTTTAATTTCATGTCAACTTAGCCACTGCAGGAATCTAATTTTAGTCACTGGTGCGTGCACATGGTATCTACCCTATACAACAACCTGCTTAGAAATCGACTAAAGAAAATACCAGTATCTTATAACTGTAAGACCAAATTAATTTTAATGTTGACAGTGTGGCAGCTCTGTTAACAGCTGTTTGCGTCTCCTCTCATGGTGCATGAAAAGACATTTACAATTAATAAATTGGAATGTGACGTCACATACTGATACATACTGTCAGAAAGCCATGGCATGATTTGAAGTATTTGTGACGTAATTACAAAACAACGCTCGCTTGTGGCGCACCTTGAAAATATATTACACATTGTTTGACATGAATGTTCGGTGTGCACTGTCAATATCGGAGATTAGAAAATAAAAAACAATCAAACAAAAGTATATAAAAGTAAGTATATTTGTTAAAATTATCAGATAAATTATATATAAATGCGATATATCTGTAGTGCGTGGCAATCGAAAGGACTGGACGCCGGAGGAGGACGCAACTTTTCTACGCGTCTGGTACAGTAATGTGTCTACGGTACGCGGTGGTATAACACAAAAAGATGTTATCCAGAACTTGATGGCTGAATTTATAAAACTAGGAATTAATGTGCCCATCAATAAAATGAATCAAAAAATGCAAACGTTCAAGAGGAGATATTACAAGTAATATTAGTATTTACTGTTACCTTTTCATCCCTTAATATAATGCAAACTACATTTCAGTGTTGAGCACAACATAATAGCGCAAAAAAAGTGGATATATTTTGACAAAATGGTAAGAATTATAAAATGTGAAGAAGCTGCATATAGAAGAAGCTCTGAATCACAGCTGGAAGATAGCTCAAGTAAGCAATACTACAGCATATTTTTCGAATTTATTGCTAAATCGTAACTTTATTTGCATTTCAGGTGCTGCCTCGCTTTTAAATCCTAATGAATCATCCCAAACTGAGGACGATATTAGCGCAACATCAAATGGAGTACTTCCAAAGAAATCGCAACGTATTCGCAGTAGAACAGATATTTCCGAATCGAATATGTTTGAAAATGGCTACAAAAGGCGCTTGTGGAGTCAACAAGATGAAGACATTTTCATTGATATATGGCAAACAACAAACATACAGAACTTGCAAGACACAGAAAAAAGGCGCGAAGTTTATGAGAAATGGCAATCCGAACTGCATAGCAGAGGGATTAACATCACCATCACAAATATTAAATCGAAAATTGATTCGTTGGTTCGCAAATTTCGGTAAAATCATAAGAAATTAATTAATTAATTACCTGAAATCATAACATTAAAATTTTAAATTTTCCCTTATATATACAGAAATTCGCGTTCGGATACCACCTGGATTAACTATGCTAAGGTTGGCAAACTTCTGGGTATTGTGGAGGCATCTCATCAGCTTTCCGAAAGACATGATGATATCAATGCAAACATTTCATTGGAGATTACTAAAGATGTACGAAATATAACTAATTCAACAACAATCTACCCAGAAACACGCTTAAAGCTTGAATTGACTGATGAAGACCAGCCGCCAGCGAAAAAAAATAAAACCATTAAAACTGATTATGATGCATTAGAGGATATTGAAGATGAACGCAATTTTACAGATGATGTAATCGATATATGTGACCCAGATGATATAATCGATATAAGTGACCCGGAAGATTTCGAATTTGAGATGCTGCAAGATGACTCAACGGAAATGTCAAGTATTCGAAATTCAGATTCAGGTACCGGCAAAATTAAGGTATCTCCTCATTTTGGACAATTTCTCGTTGAAGAATTAAACTCGTTGAATGACGAGCTGTTATTAGAGGCGAAACGAAAAATCTACAATATCATATGTAGAATGCTCATGAAGCAACACGGGATTTGTGCGAAAAAGAGCTGAATTAATTTGATTACTTAATAAGTTTGTTTAAGTTTTTCGTTTACTTTCTAAACTTATAACTATAAAGAAATGTTCAAATGTATTTTTTAATTTGTTTATTTGAGTTTACGTACATTACATCGCGATAGTGATAATAAAAAACATAATACGTTATAATCATCTTCATAAGTGTTTGGCTTAGGTATTAAATAATTGTTTAAGAGATTTATTCGCATTTTCCTTTTGACATTTTGTGTAGTTTATATTTATCAACTCATTTGAATCTCGATTATGAAAATTAATTGAATAAATTTAATTTGATTTTGTTTAGTTTACGTAGTCACAAAGAAAAAAACCAAATCAATGAATCTGTGAAAATGGCGCGTAAACGTTTTTTTTTTTAAAAGTCGAAAACACATTTCGTTTCGTTTGTTTTATGTACAAATAACAAAAAATAATATAATGACTTATAATAATGATAAGCAAAGAATTAAAATTAAAAACAAAGACAATCATGAAGAAAACACACAGAATAAACGTTGGCTCATGGAACAGACATGGACATTCGGGGATGGGTCTGTGTATAGTATCTATGTATGCATATATATGATTGGTTTTGGCATTAGCCTAGACATCGATCTGGAATGGGGAGCCGGGTATATGGTCTTCGCCCCATTTCATAAGAAGCACATACTGGCCGCGATCACGCACCAGATACTGCACATTGTAATTGTTGTGGCCAGCATGTTTGACATGGAACTCCTCGCAGGGTCCCTTCGGGCCGTACATGCCCACATAGAGGATGTTGTTGCCTAGGAGAGAAGGTTTCAATTCAGATTGTTGCTCTCGTCTATTAATTATAGTCATTACTCACCTGCATCTGTGGCGCAGACGCTGAACTGATTCTGCTTGCCAACGTAGGCCTTCTTCAGGCCCATACCCTTGGACACCACCTTGCTGGCATCGGACTTGAAGTTGGGCAAATGGACGCCAGAGCTTTTGCCACCCTTGGCAACCTTTTGCACTGTCTCCACAACGACTGTGGATGTTTCCTGGGCACCCTCATCGGCCAGTTTGTCGCCGGTGGCATGCACCTTGAACGGTGAGCCCACAATGTGCATGTTGTTGTATTTAACCGTGATGTAATGCTCTCCGGGCAGCAGAGGTGTGTATCGCACCTTGTAGCCCTCTTCCACCTCTGTGCAATCCATGGCGACCTTGGACGGCCCATCGATGGAAACGGCCAATGTGCCAACGCCCGCATTACAGGTGTTGATTATGAAATCGGCCTTGTGGCCAGTCTTGACATCTTCCAAGCCATTGCCGTTGGCGTGCACTGCCGCCGGATCGGCGACATCCTTGCCCACCTTGATTCTGAAGGGCGAGTCGGGTATGTGGACACCATTGAACTTGACGTGAATAGCGTGAATTCCATTCTCACGTGGATAGAAGCGCACCGAGCTCATCTCGCCATCGATGGCCTGGATGAAACAATCGTCATCGGTGCCGGAGGGTGCCACGATCTTGGCATCCAGC
Organism: Drosophila paracracens; assembly: GCA_035044025.1. Lineage (NCBI taxonomy): Eukaryota > Metazoa > Arthropoda > Insecta > Diptera > Drosophilidae > Drosophila > Drosophila paracracens. The sequence goes on along the minus strand of JAWNMN010000435.1, from coordinate 2,232,313 downwards.
TCACCCCTGGCGCCATTCTTGCGCACCATGAACTGATAGGGCGCATCGGCTTGAATGTTGCCCTGTGGGAACTGCTGCACTTCCAGCTTGTGAGCATCGCCCGCATCCGGTGAGATGTACACCTTGAACGGTGAGTCGGGAATATGGCGGTCGTTGAACTTCAAACCGACACGATACTCTCCAGGCTCTGTCACCTTGTAGGACACATCGCAGCTGCCGTCCTTGCGATCCTTGAACTCAATGTCCGCCTTGCTGGGACCCTCCACCGAAATGGCCAACGAACCGCCGCCCGCCTCGCGTGTCCACACATTGAACTCGGCCGCCTCGCCGACAACGCCACGCTCCAGACCCGAACCGCCGGCCTTAACCAAATGGCTGCCCGAATCACGCAGTGGACCCACTGTGAACTGGAACGGCGAGCCGGGTATGTGCATCTCGGAGTAGCGCACCGAAACGGTGTGAACGCCCAGCTCCTTGGGCACAAAGTGTACCGAATACAAACCATCCTCAATTTCCTTAATCTCAGCATCCTCAGTGACATTGCTGGGCGAGGTGACACAGGCAGCCAGATCAAAGGACGTGATGCCAGGCATCTTGAAAGTCAGCTTGCACTGGCTGCCAATTTCGGTGATGGGCACCGCGTCGCGCTCCCGCTGAATCTTCTCACGCTTGCGATTGCTGCCCTCGCCAGCCACCTTGACGGTGAAGGGTGAACCCTCCACATGATGATCGGCAAACTTGAGGTTGACAATGTAGTAGCCCGGCTCGGTGGGCTTGTAGGAGATATTCAGTGTGCCATCATCCTTATCAGTGCACTGAATCTCCGCCTTGCTGGGCCCCTCAATGGAAACAGACAGACCACCGAAGCCGGCGTTGCGGGTATCCACCGAGAAGATATTGTCGCTGTGCGTCTGACCCTCCTTGAGTCCTGTGCCGCTAACCTTGACCTTCTTGGCATCGCCGACCTCACGTTCGCAGACCGTCACCTTGAAGGGTGAGTTGTTGATGTGCTTGCCCATCCGCTTCACGGACACCATATGCTCGCCGATCTCACGGGGCGTAAACGAAATGCCAATGTTGCCTGTAGGCATGCGTTTCAGGAAGCACGGCTCCTCCAAGCCACTGGGCGCCTGAATGGAGGCGTTCAGTGCACGCAGATCATCATCGGTAATATCACCGGGCATGGTCACCTCCGAGCAGGAACCGACGGAAATCTGATTACGTTTGCGTCCCTCACCCGTGATCTTGGCAAAATAGGGTGAACCCTTGATGTGCTTATCACCGAAACGCACCGACACCTGGTATTCACCGGGAGCAGTCGGCAGATATTGCACCGAAACAGTGCCGTCTTTGTTATCATGATAGTTGATCTGTAAAGTAAACCAAACTACTACAGAACTGAAGCCGGTTAAGTGCAAAAGTGACTTACGTCTGCCTTGCTGGGACCCTCAACAGCCATGGTCAAGCCGCCGGCGCTTGCTCCCTTGGTTGAGATGGTGAAATTGGCGGGTTCGCCAGTGACGCCGTGCGTCAGACCAGGTCCATAAGCGGTCACATAGCCGGATGTTATGGAATCCACATGGAATTTGAATGGAGAGCCTGCAAAGCCCGTACAAATAATGGATAAGTACACAATTTTATATGAACTACTTCCACGATAATATTTACCTTGGACAGGTTCGCCATTGTATTTAACAACCAGCTCGTGGGAGCCCTCCTCGCGTGGATCGTACTTCACGGAGACGGTACCATCACGGTTATCCTGAATAATGGGTTTATCAACCTTACCACTTGGCATTCTGACTTCAGCTGTAACCACAAGAAAAGTGACGCATCAGTTAATGTGTTTTAGCACTCGACATAACCTTACAAAAATAAATAGTCCAGAGCATGAAGGGAGAGTGGCCACAAATTTGGAATGTTGAAATCAAAACCATAGATTTTTGTGTGGGTAGTCGTCATAAATTTTCGAAAATTTCTTCATCAATATATTGCAGGGGAATCATAATTTTTTTTTAATGTGCGAATTTTCGTGACAATTATTATTAAACGAATCTATTTTCGTATGCCAAGAATAAAATGATTTTGAAACATGTGTGATCTTATGACAAGCACAGTTAATTAATGGCACCAAATGTTTTCGTCCGTTATTTTTGCACTCGGAACGGATATTTTGTAAATTGAATTCAATTTAATTTATTACAAAAGGACAATAAAATTTCAACAATTTCAATGTTGTCATCAGTATTCACATACTATATATTGGGTTGTATATCCTTTTCGTGTAATCCTTGCACTCCAATTGGGAAACAACGCTCAAAAATGCACTTCTCAACACAACGAACGATCAGCACAAACTGAGTCCGCCGTAATCTTTCGACTTTCTAAAGAAATTTCCCTCAACGCCTACAACTAGTTTTATACTTTTCCACGCAGCCAGAAACAAAAAAGTCTCTCCCGGATGTTTTTTAAAGGTCAAATATAGGATAGAATATATATATATATATATATTTGGGGCACTTATGTACAAGAGACATGTATATACCCAAAGTAAACCCATGATTTTTATATTTTTCGGTGCAGTTTCAACGAACTGGAGATATTCTTTTATTATACGGATAAATATCGACTCTAGCCTATATGTATTGAGATTTTGATATTTTTAGTATTCGGGAATCCTATTTATAAAGACATGAAACATATAAATGAATATATATATATATATATATATAAATATATATATATTTGAAATAAAAAACACGAGGGGATCATTAATTTTAAGTGCCTGAAACGTAAAGCGACAGAAAGAGATAGAAAACAACATGCATGGAATTTAGTTAAATTGAGATCTACGCTCGAATCGAAATGATTCAGAAGCGTCTCTCAAGTTGTTTTCTAAAAATTGTGAGTGTTTTTGTTCATATGTCATATTTAGTAGCTGATAAATTCAATAAACAAGCGCTATGCTTTTAGTTCAGCTGTCGTCACCGCATTAACACAAGATTTAACTACAAAAATCATTTTTAATATGTTTCAATCGAGAACACGTCATAAATTTCGGAAGACTCAACATTTAAATGTGCTTAACATTTGTATTTATCGGGCAAATAATTGGCTTTGTTTCGAAATGGCCGGAAAAGAAAAAAAAAATATATATATATAAATAAATAAAAAACAATTCAGAAATCTTTCGCTTATCTAAAGTTGGTAAACAAACATAAATTAGAAGACTAACATGTCGCGTGCCTCGACCAAAGATTAGCAAAAATATTATAAATAAACAGAGAACAAATATTGTGGAAAATGTGTGGCGTTAATGCCAAGTGGAATGCCCCGTCGGAAAACAATTGAAAAATTCATTGGCTCACGTTTGCCGCATGCTGTGGAACAAGCCAAGTGGCGTTCATTAAAGTTTTAATGTGTCATAAGTGGCAAAACAAAATATAAGCAATGGATTCAAATCAAAATTCCTAAATAAACTATATGTACACCCACCCTCAGGGCTGTGCGCTTTCAGCTGTTCGGTTTCATAAAGGAAATGACATGTAAAATTCAAATAATTCGAAATACTTTTCAAAGAACTTTGCAAATTAACGATCAAAATGTGGCGCTGACTGCGTGCATTAAATAGAAAAATAGAAAGAAAATTATTTGAAGAAATATTTATACGTATAAAAAATGATGCCAAGACAACTCTGTAGCTGTTCTCATCCAAATCAAAAAAAAATAAATAAATAATAATAATAATACTAGCGAATATTTATGTTTGAACATTTTTTGCTGTCCGTTCATGTGCCACACACTCGGCCCAAGTTACCTGCCAGCATTGCCCATTGAAGCATGAGAAAGAAGGCATCTTTTGGCATCATCCAATGAACGATGCTGGCAAGACAAATGAAAGATTTAATGACTCTTAAGTCGTTCTGTTCTCGATATATCAGCGAAAGTTTTCGCCCATTTGCGCAAAGCAAACAAACAAAAATATTAGCACATTAGTCAGCAAGGAGAGCAAAAATATTTTACATATTTTTGAAAATGATTGTGTTTTTTACTATCGAAAAAGCACGTAATGCATTAAATTCATGGGACTATATATTTTTTACTGCCTCTTGTTGTCTAGTGTAAACAATAATTCACAAGTGTAGCATACTCATAGAGAGTGCCGCCCCGCCATTATAAACGAATTTTACGCTTAGTTGCGGACTCTGATTATAAATCATAAAATTTAATGTGCAACAAACTAGCTGGCCATTTTGCAACAGTCAAATGTGTCGGTGCCATAAAAGAAGACATATATAGATACATATATATATAAGACTTTTGATCATTAATCAAAATTGCATTGCTCGCTGCGGGAATGTGAAGGGACGGAGTAAATAATATTTGTAGGTGGTTTGTGTGTGTGTGGTCAAGCGCCGTCTTCAATCGGATGCGTTTTGTTGAAAATGTTGTCATTAACACAAATAAAAACACATTTTTGTTGCTTTACTCAGCGAAATTGGGTTTATTGACGACATCGTACGCGTCATTTTGGCTGGCAAAATATCAAAAATAGAAAACCACAATCAGATTTGTGTTGGGACACAGAAACAAATCCAGAATGTGGATTTAATTACAGTCCGCCAACGTGTCAAATATTTGCATATTTTTTATTTTCATAATATTTTTTATACGTTGTTTTTTTTTTTTTTTGTCATTCTTGGTTACCTTGATGTGTTACAATTGAAAACGATGATTTAAAATTTAATGGCATAAAATCTGAACCATTTAGTCCTTGATTTTCCGGTATGATGGTCTCATTGAAGTAAACGTGAGTACGTTCCGGATGATCGCGTTCGGATACGGTCACTTTATAATAATAGGATCGAAAATAATACGAATGATCCGCCCAGGTCGCTTCCGGCGTTGGCGCTTTCTCAGATAACCAACTGAAGTGCATTTTTTTATTGCAATTTTACGTTTCGTTTTAATTGTTATTTTTTATTTTTTATTAGGTGTTTAAATTGATTAATAGATGGTTGTATTTTGAAATAAAGACACTTAAAATTTAGAACAATTTAATTTAACAACACGAATAATTGTTGTTGCATGTTTTGTCTGCACAACGTAGCAAGGATATGCGTTAAGAATTACATTCCCATGATTATGCAAATATAATTATTATATATATATTTTACTATAATATTATGTTTTATATATTATATATATATATATATGTATTTACTATAAAATGCTGTCAAGGCATATCCTTGCTGAGCTGAAACAGCAAAAACAATAGTCAACCAAAAAAAGGATTTTAAGACTCACAGTTAAACACACTGTTAGAATTATGTAATGCAATGGTTATAATAAATGTTTAGCTAAATTGTAATGTCTTTTAGTCCTATGCCAGAGTATACACACACGCATTCACACACGCACACACGCCACGGACAACACACTTGAATTGCTCAATATTGGCTGGGCATTCAAATTATTTGGTTAATTTATGAATTTGTCATTTGTTGAGCGCACGATTCGATTTTAATTGCCAGCGACGTTTTGCAAGGTCCGCGCGTCTTTACGTCCCGATTTCAAGTGAACATCGACAGTTCCATCCAAATCGAAATTAAGGCCAATATATAAAAGCACGCCCATTCCTACCACAAAGATGCGTTCGCAGCAGCGACGCTGGCAGCATAGATCAGCCAACACTCTAACACATGCAAATACATACACACGCACACACACACACACGCACATACACATACACATAGATATGGGATCTATCGAAAATTATAGTTGTGCTATAAAGTAGGCAGCAGCAGGCTGGCAGGCAGGCAGCAGGCAGAGCCATTGAACGATATATAAAATATAAAAAATTATACAGCAAATTGGAAATATTTGCTTATATATACACACATGTCTCTATATTTATACATATATATATATATATATATATATATATACAGAGAAATAGCTAACATAGAATGCGCCATCGTGTCCTAGTATTTGTTCTCTTGGACATTTTAACAGTTGTCAAATTTTTCGAGATCGAAAAGGTGCAAATATAAAATTCATTTTTTTTTTGCATTTATTTGGACCAACCTATGTGTAAATGTGTATCTATATCTATATCTATATATATATCTATATATAAATTAGCATGGTTCATAGGAAATACAATTTATTACTTGTTGCAGCAGAGAAGACATAAAATTTATTAATATTTGGCCATTAAAACAAGAAAAAACTTATTTAAAAATAAATACATATACTTCTATGTAGACTTTTATAGCTTGAAGATGCCAATTTTAACAAACCATAAACAATATATACAAAAAAATTAATAAATTATATATATAATACGAATTTGTGGAATGCAAAATATGCGTTAAACATTTTGTCAAACTGCTTTTCCTGACTATACGACAATTATATAAAATTAATCGTAGACATAAGTATTGGTATACATATATTTGTATATATATATATATATGTCTATATATATATATATATATATATTAATTTGTATTTCATATGTGAGCTCTTATGCAATTGATTTTGTAATAGTTCTGCAATTTCAGCAAGGAATGGCAACAACTCGAGAGCATTTAATTGACTAAAATCAATCAAATGCGGCTATTATCAAAAATCTCAATTCTCATTGAGTATTCATTAATTTTGAAGATATATATATATATATATATATAAGAGGAAGTTTAATCTTATGTTTGGCTTGATTAAATTAGAATTTGTCTTCGATATCGACAGAAATAGTTTCTAAATATTTATATGCTTTCAAAATCATTATTGTAATCAGTTATAGAAAACTCTTTTTTAGAAAACATAATTCATAAGATTGATTTTCATTTCATTTTTTCAACCGACAATCCACATTTGAAGTTAAATATTCGATATATGATATATATATATATATACGACGTATTCAACTTATGTTAGAGTTATAATAATACTTCAGTATGTAGATTTTAAGATCAAGTTATGCGTATTCAATTGACTGTCATTCAAGTTTCAATCAGGGTTTTTCAATTCTAGGTTAGATCCTAGCCTTACTAGCTGGTGGCCAATACTTTGTCGTCTGATGAGCTATGAAAAATCAGAGCAACAAATGCGCGACAAAAAATGTCATTTGGCCAAAACGAATCATTTACAATAAACCATCTTCAAACGAAATGGAGCGCGCCATAAAAGCAGCATGTTGCCATCATGCCACAAAGAGGCGACACTTGCGCGCCCCGCCAACTTATTGATATTTTATTCAGAGAGTCTCGCAAATGGCCCAAGTGAAATGTGTGTGATCTTAATGAGGAGCCCGCACCACTTCTTGTTCTTCATATTCTTTTGGGTGCAGTACGTCGAGTTCGCGTCACACACGGGGTCGCATTGCCGCGTAGCCAAGCGACGAAAATGCGAAATGTTTGCAAATTGCATGGAAGCGTGAAAAATCGAACAAATATTTTGCAACAGGCGGCGGCTGCTCGAATATATGTACACATATATATATATATATATATATAAATATATATATATAAATGTATATATAGTTTATATTTATTTATTGATTTGCAAAACAAAACAAAAAATAAGTGAAGAACGATCTAAAAGCAAAACAGCTCATCAATCATGCTGTGAGCATTTTTTGAAAAGCATTTTACAACTCGTATATCCATCGACATCGACAATTCGCATAAATTCCGCTAATTAACGTGCACATTTCAAAATACATAATTACTTTCAGGCAATGACCCGTTAACAACAAAAATGCATAATGGCTCACATATATTTGAATATATATATAATTCATTTAGCTGTGATCATGTCATTGTCGTTGTCAACAATTAGCCAGATAAGCCGTCACACAGTCGTCGTCACACTGACAGCTCATCTGTCCGACCATCTTTAACATCATCATATTTAGCTGCATCTCACATGTCGCAGTCTCGGTTGCGGCTCATCATTTCTAAATGTTTTTCTGTGTGTAAAAGCCGCCAACAGCTTTTTCGTGGCGCTGCACTAAATTGCACACCCAAAGAGCTGCATTTTAAATGATGTATTAAGATTTGAAATTTTGTTATGATTAAAAGCATTTATGACAAACATTTTTGTTGTTCACCTATTTCGTTTTTTAGATAAATATTTCTATAGATATTTTACATTTTTAGATAATTATAAATAGTAAATAATGTTGCACGCACCTGTTACGTTTCCGCCTGTTGTTGGTAGTGGCAATTTCTCAAAGGCAACACTTCGATAAGTAACTTCCGATTTTCCGTTGACGAGTCCGCTCTATAAAAATGGTCAAATTACATTAGTACAATACGGAAAAATGCTAAGCAAAAAATTAATTTAGTAATACTGATTTCCACTTTCAAAAAAACTGCACATAAAATTTATTATTTGTCCTCAAATTGTACAGCAAAGTTTGAAGGGCTTGGAAATTTTAGACAATAATCAAGGAACTTAATTTCATAACTATCGGAAAACAAAGGAATAATTCCTTGCATGTGTTTATAAATTAATAATAATTATAATAATAATAATAATAATATATATATATACATATATACATATCTTGGAACTTCTTCACTTTTTCTTCCACTATATTTACAACTTATTTTTAATCGCCCCTAGATTTACTCACCTGTGTTGTAGTCTGCTTAAGTACTTTGGACGTGTGCTCCTCGACGTATTCACTATGCGAGTATTGTTCGATGCTTTCGACAGCCTGAGGTCAATGAAAATAAAATTTGAAAATTACCAAAAGTTATCCACCAGATTTAGATGTGTATAATTCAATTGAAATGCATAAATGTAAACAGCCAAGCACGCGATTGGCTGGCGATTTAGAATTTAGAATTTGGAACACAATCACGAGAGTACTACTTATGTACGATATGGGCCATAGATATTCCAAATATCCGAATACTTTGCACTCGTGATGAAATTTGCACACATTTTTTATATGTATGATCGAGAGTCTGCTTATTATTAAAACTTGTTGCCACTGATTGACATGGAAAAATCTTGAAAGTGTGAAACAATTGAAACACAACAATAATAATAATACGCACACGATTTGAAAGGAAGTGGCATTGATTGACGATTTTGTAGTCGTAAGTAGTTTTCTATTCATTTTTTTTCTTTTCTTTTTTTATGCCACGTTCTGAGAATTTCCACGGCTATTACATAAGCGCATTATAATGAGTGCAAATATTGAAATAATCCCCGTCCTGGCATATATCTGTGGCCAAATCGGCCAAAAAGTCAAAGATACAAATCTCAAAAAAATATATTCACTATTAATTCACAGCCAATCAATAGATGGACAACTGGGCAAAAATTCGAATATCGAAATTATCTCATATATATTTTGTATATTCTATGTACATATGCTCGAACTAATGGCACAGCCCGTAGATTTTTACACATGTATGACATGCATCAAAAACGTCACAGAATTTGAAAATGAAAACACAAACGAAACGAAAACTATAAAAAAATTGGCTTTCCACCTTTTCAATTTTCCAGTTGTGTAAATCGCGACGGAACGACGAACGATGAAGATGACTCTGGCGTCGAGGACAAACTCTGACTAACAAATTGTGTGCGACTAGGTAAGGCAACTAGTTGCAGTTGCAAGACTCTTGTCGCTGCTAATAGTTACCGCAACAACGCACAAAGACAGAGAGTATCTTTTGAAATTTGAATTTTAATGTTCATTTCAGTGAATTTTAATTGTTTAAAAATGCATTTCATATGCAGTCACACATGTATACTTGATATTTGATGGTGGCCACGCGATAGCCCGAAGCAACAACAACAACAACAACAACAAGTTATGTGAATCAGCGCCTGTGTTTGCTTAAATATATTTTGTAGTGCTCTCAACACCAGCAACAACTTTATATATATGCATTTCTGAATATATAAATATAAGTTGTTCACATATACAAATTTATAATTCAGCTACATATCAGATATACATATTTATATATATATATAGATACTGTAGTATATATAGTAGTGTTTTGAAAATATTTTGGTAGACACTTTCAAAAAAATTGCAATATTTGTGCTTACACAAATGTTGCTCAGCATTGCAGTTTTATAATTAGCCTTTTTCTAATATTGTTAATTATGAATTTAGTGCAATTCATCTCAACTGTATACAATGTGTTAATCTCTTTTCCACACAATTACTTTCCCACCAACGGTGAGGACGATGCCAAGTTTTGAAAAGAAAACATGGTCTGTAATTAATGGCAGACTAGCATGAACTACAATGAGCAGACAGCGTATACAAGGTAAAGGTGAGAAGTCAAAATATTATATAGAAAATCGCAAAAAATCTCTCTAAACTTAAAGAGTCTATTATTTCTGTCCTACTCTTACAGTTAGACAATTACATTTTGAATTTTCTATTCCAAGCGTCTAAAGATAAAAATAAGCAAAATTTATCAACCACACAGGTATATATTAAAATATTAATATCTTTTTGGTTGTGCCCAGTTTTACGTTACATTGTCTATACATATATACATTATTGGGCTGTGTAAACAATAAAAACATTATAGCCAACTTGAAAACGTGTCAGCAACATGGCTGATGTGCTGTGCGTCACGTACACAATGTTAGCAGCAACATAATAAGGTATTCAAATGAATGGCGACCTGTCATAAAGCGGACAACAATATTTCCCTTTACGAGAAACATTCAGCATAATATGTCACCATGGCATATGAAATTCAATTTAACACTTGGCTAATTAAGCGAAACTGTTAAGAATTAATAAATTGTTTGCTTAGTGAAAATGGTTTTTGGTACTTTTTTTTTTTTTTTTGGGCAGAGTGCCCGCAAAATGCAAGTGGTTTAATCTAAATTGTTCTGCTCTAGGAACGCACAACACATTTGCCGCTGCTGTCGGATCTAATATACTTGTCACGCTATCGCCGACAGTTCATTATTCAACTTGTCAGCGTTTTATACTTACGATTATGCTGAAAGAAATATGTTTGATTGTGCAAAGTATTCGTACATATGGGTTAGAAAAATTTGTTGTTAAATTAGCAATTATTATAAATTAATATTGTTGGTTTTTTTTTTTTTTTGGTAATTGTGCTTAAGCTTGAAAAGTTTGCGCAACCAATGCAGGTGTTTTTGGGGTATCGGATTGGTTGTGCGGCTATGAATATATATATATATATATATATACATATACATGTGTTATAAAAATTGCAAATACAAATACACACAAACAACTTACGCATACTAATAAATACATACTAATGAAGCATTAAAACAATTGAATAATTTTGTGCATTTTATGCATAATGTAAAACCAAGCATTTTGTAATTTAGCATAGCAGAGCAGATTTTTTATAATTTTGAAAACGATTAACATTTGCATGCGATTCAAATTTATACGATTTTTTTTGTTTTTTTTTTCGAGAGGATTTTAACAAAGTTTGTTTGTTGTTTTCATTTATTTTATGTTGTCATGTTTTACAATGTTGCACTTAAAATTGTATTCTTTGTTTTATTGCTGGGTCTTCATTGCTTGAATATATACGCTTGATTTATATATACACATACATATATACGTAAATTGTTTGCGTGTTTTTTTTTTTGTTTCATTTGTATTGGTAGCAATACGAATTTTGACTTTTCATTATACATCAATAATTTGATACACGTTTAAACATTGAGGGGGACAAAACACAAAACACAAACACCAAAAAATGACTGTAAGATTTGACTAGAGTAGATTAGAGTATATATATCAGATGGTCCTGTTTGGCTTATTTGACTAGAGTTTCATAAATATAAAATTATGATAATAATTGCTAATTTTCAACAAAGTTTATCGCATTTGTTTTTGACTAGAGTTGTGACGAATTTGTTTTTTTTTTGTTTTGTAAATGTCTGAATTCAGGCTACCTTAATGGAGAAGCTACCGTTCGGTATGTCCTTGCCACCGAACTTGACGTTGATATCATAGTCTCCAGGATCGTTGAGGGCATACAAAATGTCAAAGAAGCCATCCTTTTCGACCACATCAATATCAACAATTTCACTGCAGAAGAAAAGGATTTATATTTATTCAGGTATTTAACAATTGAAACCACCCCTTTAGACAGACCTGCCGTCCTTATTAGTTATCTTGCAGGTGACGGCTCCGTTGCCAGCCTCGCGTGCATCCACTTTGATATGGGACTGACTGCCGGATGGCTGAATCTTGGGCGCCTCTTCGACCAGTTTGCATTTTTTGGCCTCGCCGGTGGGGAATGCTTCGAGTTTGAAGGGTGAGCCCGCGATCTCCTTGTCGCCATACTTGATGCTGCACTGATATGTGCCACACTCGTCAGGCACAAATGAGACGACATAGGTGCCACTGGCTACCTCCTCAAGGCGGGGCTGCATTGGCTTGCCCTTGGGATTCTTGATTGCCACATTGATGTCGGCCTGACCAGCTTGCTTTGTGTCAATCTCAAATTCGGCGGGCAAGGAAGCCGGAGTCTTCTTCCTCTCGTTGACACCCTTGACGGTGACTTTGGTCGCCTCCGATTTGGGAAAAACGGTCATCACAAAGGGACTAAAAATATGTATTCCATTAAACTATGACCAGCTAAGCTGTCTACTTGATTTGTGTTGAGCTTACCTGCATGGCACCTCCACATCGGCGAACTTCACTTGGCAAGTGAGAACGGAGCCGGCTTTGGGCGGAACATAGTGCACCGCATAAATGCAATTGCCCTTATCCTCGACGCTGAGATTGTCGACGGGTATGCCCTCGGAATTGGTCAGCTTGACGGCAATGGGGCCAGGTCCAGCCTCGCCCACATCCACATTGAAAACGGTCGGCACACTCTCGCGCACCTGGCCATGCTCAATGCCCGCACCGTAGACCTTCACCTTGCTGGGATCCACACTACCCTCGACGAGCACACGGAACGGCGAACCGGGTATATGTTTGTCCGCAAATCGTATTGTGATATCATATTCACCGGGATCCGTGGCCTGATAATCCACATCGCAGCTGCCATCACGATTGTCCGTGCAGACCATCTTGGCCTCGGAGGGACCCTCAATGGCCAGCGAGAGGCCACCATTGCCGGCACCCTTGGTCTCCACGGTGAACTTGTTCTTTTGATTGGTCAGACCACTCTCCAGGCCAGGACCATAGGCCTTGCAGCGCGTCGGATCGCAGCCGCTCTTCACATTCACGACAAACGGTGATCCCGGCACCGGTATATTATCGTACATCAGCTCAATGGTGTGACGACCAGCCTCAAAGGGTGTGTACATTATGCGGAAGATGTCGTCTGTGGGTCCCTGCACCATCTTGCTGGGCAGCACATGTCCCTTGGGATCGAAGATGGCACACGACAGCTTGCCAGATTCAATATTGCTGCCCACTTTGCTCATATCGACCATAAAGTCTGTGGCGGCATTCATGATGACACCTAATCAGCGAATACCAAAGAGATTAGTGATGCGTCTCAAGTGTTAGCCAACTTCAACGGACAACAAGATTGATTACAAATATAAATCATCGGTGTGCCGAAACTTATTTACCCTTGCAGAGTTAATTATCAATTGGAGAGAATTTATAGGATTTTCCTCTATATGATATAGTACTTTGATGCAGATTAACTTTAGCTCACATATTCGAAGCATGCATGCAACGAAAAGTATTTTTTTAAAACCAGGTTTCACTTTTCAGCGAATGTTTTCAATGACTGCTCTACAGATGAGCAAATCTAAGTCAAGATCTCTGAACGATAGTTGTAGTCAGACAGACGGATATATGTTCTATTTATAGTTGATAATATCCTCTGCAAGGTTACATAACAATGAGATGCGATTAGTATATCAAAGTGGTTTAGCAAGACAACAACACAACAACAAGAAGAACAACGTAGGGTGGCAAGGAGGCAATCAGAGATTAGGCTGCAACGATTTGCGGCTTTAATTTGGGCTTTGGCAGTCTGGATTAGAGCGTAGGCGGATTAGAGGTGTTTGCACGGCAGCCTGTAGGAGTAGTTTTGGTAACTTGGCAACTCGTAACTTGGCAATGGGAACTCCTACCATGCGGCTGGATGCCGATACCGCTGACTCGTGTGTTCTTCAGATTCGGTACGGGCACAATGAGCGGCTGGAATGGGGAGCCTGTGATGTGGCGCTCATTGAACGTAATGTTGACACTGTAGTCGCCGGCCTCCGTCGGCAGATAGGCCACATTGCAGGTGCCATCTCCGTTGTCCCGGCAATTAATTGCCGCCTCGCACGGACCCTCGACGGTCACGCCCAGTCCACCTTGTCCTGCTCCACGGGTATCGATCATAAACTCCGCCGGCTGACCAACAATACCGCGCTCCAAGCCCGGACCGTAGGCGTGCACTTTGTTGGAATCGCTGCCGGTCAAACACTGTAGACGAAAGGGGCGTGGCGTAATCGGTGTGCCGCCAAAGCAAATGCTCAGCAGATACTCGCCCAGCTGCGTGGGCGTAAAGTTGATCAGAAAACCCTCAGCGGTGGGTATAATGTGGGCCTTAACCCGATTGCCCGACGGACTGGTTATCGTCACAGCCAAATCCGCCTTGGGCAGACCGTGGGTGATAATGCGAAACTGCTGCAAACTGTTCAAGGGCGCGGCTTTTGTGGGTGTGAATGTGAGATGACTTAGACTTAAGACCATGAATACAAAACTCACAATATGAACGAACACTCAGAGAAAAACGATAACGATAACGACTGAATCGATAACTAATCAAATTCAAATGATTTAAGAAATATTTAAACATGTTTTTATCTGAGTGCATGTCAATTAAGGATCCTAAAATGGACTTTAGTCAAGTTAATCGTCTTTGAAAATTGTACTTACTTGGCTCCAGGCCATCGACTTTGATCTTGGACACATCCACGGTCTGTTCGACGACCACCTTCTGTCCCAGGGGCACACGTTGACCGCCATAGGTCATGGTCGTGGTGTAGGCGCCCTTCATGGGTGGAATGACTTCGACCGAATACGTGCTGTCCTCGTTGTCGATGATGCGGCAGGGCACATCCAGCTTCGTGTCCTCGTGCACAACTTTCACCTTCAGCTCCGCATCGCCAGCATCGCGAGCATCCACATTGAAATGAGTGGCCACATTGGGACGCACACCCGGCTGCAGCCAGGGTCCGAATGCTTGTACCTTAGACGCATCCACGGGCACGCCCACATAGATGCGATGCGGTGAATTGGGCGTGGAGACGCCACCATAATTGACTGCATGAAGTAATAATTGTAATGCTTGGATATGCCACAGCTTGAACCGCTCAACCGCTTACCTTCCACGGTGTGTGGCACGCCTGATGCGGGCGTATAGTTGACCTTCTTGGTGCCATCGGGATTGTTCTTGATCTGCACAGGCAGCTTGTTGCCATAGACATCCTGAACGATAACATCGAGTGGGGCATTGCCCGCCTTGCTGGTGTCCACATCAAAGCTGGTCGATTGATTGATGGTCACGCCATTCTTGGCCAGACCTGGACCGCTGGCCTTAACTAGCTCCGGATGGAAATCGGTGCGTGGCAGTATTTGGGCAATGAACGGTGACTTGGGTATGTCCTCATTGTCGCACAGAATATGCACGGCATACTCACCGACGGCAGTTGGATGATACTTGACCAATGCGGATCCATCACCATTATCATGGCACTCGATCTCGGCTTGCGAGGGACCGGCCACAGTGAAGCCGAGTGCGCCCGTCTCCCCATTCGTCTCCACCACAAAGGCGGCTGGGTAGCCAATGACGCCACTGCTCAAACCCGGACCGTAGGCAACAATGGAGGATTCCTTCTTGGGACCAACTTTTACCTCGAATGGTGACTTGGGCACCTCCTGGCCACTGAACGTGACCATGACCACATAGCGACCCTCCTTGGTCGGGTAATAGTGGCACTCGTACGTATTGCCATCGACCTTGGATTGCATGACATTCTGGTTCATGCCACCGGGTCCAATGACGCGCACCTCGGGCACACCCTCGCCGGCACCCTCGGTATGGATCTTAAAGTCCGCATCGTCACCAACACGCACCCCGGTCGCCTGCAGTCCCCGGCCAGAAACGCGAACCTTGCGCGAATCGGAGAGCGGGGCGACCTTAACGGGGAATGGACTGTTCGGTATGGGTGTGCCGGCAAAGAACACATTCACCGAGTGTAGTCCCTGCTGGGCGGTGACATATTCGCAGCGCCAAGTATCATCCTCCAACTGACGCACTTTGGCCGCCACCGATGTCTTGTGATTGGCCGGATCAATGATAATCACCTCGGGGACACCACGACCCGCTTCCTTGGCGAGTATATCGAAGAAGGTGGGTTTCTTGATGGTCACACCGCTGGGCTGAATGCCCGGACCGGTTACCTTCACCTTCGATGCATCGCCGGCATGACCCTCGACCTTAACGGGGAACGGTGACTTCGGTATATCACGACCAGAGAACTTAACGGCCACCTTGTGATCACCCTCCTCCTTGGGTATATACGAAATGGTGTACGTGAGATTCTTGTCGTTGTTGAAGCGTACATCGGCCTTCTCAACCACACCGTTGGGTCCCTCGATGTTCACATCGACAGCTCCTAATGAAGCATCAAATTGTCTTGATTAATATTAAGAGTTGTCAATTGTCATTGCATTGCTTACCTTTGCCAGCCGAGAAAGTCTCAACTGTAAAGTTGGCTGGTGCGCCAACGACAGGACCAATGGGTTCAATGCCAGGACCATAAGCACGCACTCTGTGAGAAATGATAATCAGTAAATTGTTAGCTTCTAGCTTAGCATAGAGTTAGCAATCGAACTACATTTTCAATCAATTATTTTTGATTATTACTCAAAGATAAATCCAATTTTCGCAGCCAGCTGAAAAGTATGCAGCGCTTTTTAGATGTGCGGCATTTAATTAGAGCAGCTAAAATTATGCAACGATTTTTTTTGACAGCTTTTAAAAAATTCAATTTGCTTTTTAAAGGCAGTAAAATGTTTGCAGCTTAAATTTGGGCGTGGCAGCTCAGCAATGGCATTTTATTAAAATGCAGCAGAAAGCGCAAAGTATTTCGCTACAAATTGTGCTTTTTTGAAAATATACATAGATAATTCACACATAGACACAGATATAGATGGATATATTAAAAAAAAAATTTAACATGAAAATGTAAAAGAAAACGTTAAATCTTGGCACTTTAAAGGACAAACGAGTCATAAATAATTGGAAAAAATCTCAATTTCTATAAGATAAAGGACGAGTACATAAATCTGAAAATCATTTGATTTTGTAAAGCAACGAGTCCTAGTTTTCGAAACACATCCTTTTCTAGAGCATTGCATACATTGATGGGCTCAGAGAATGACGTCAAAACTTGGCATAAATAGAAATATGTAACGAAAATAAATTGCTTATAATGCTAATAGCTTGGCAGTAAAATGCGCTAATGAAGCCGCAATAAAGCGAACAAGAATTTTGCTATGTACAAGAGCCAAGAGACAAGCAACAGCAGCAGCAACAGCAACAGAAACAACAACAGCAACAAGAACAACAAAAAAAGCAGCGGGCAGCCAGAAGCCAGACACAGCGATGCCAACCAGCGTGTTGAGAAGTATCCATTAGATACGCGCGCTCAAGGCTAGGCGCAACGCAAAGCCGCAGATAACAAAAAAAGATACAAAAATAAAACTGGTAGAACATTTAAATCATGTGAACCCGGTCGCACACAGATACAAAATGCCATAAAGTAGCCAACGAGAAAAACGAATACATATCAAAAACGTAAGCCCAAAACAAAAAAAAAAAACGATCGTCAAAAAAACAGAAGAAAAAAAATGAAAAAACCAAAACAAAAAGAAGAAGAAGCATGCCGAGAACTTACCGCGGCGGAGGAATGCTGAGTTTTGCAATAATCAGACAAACACATATATATATATATATATATAAATATATATATTTATTATAGGTAGGCAGGTAAACATTTTATATGTGAGCGAATTGGGAAAACAAAAAGAAAAAAAAGAGAACAATATTCAATAAGTTAAAAGTTTGCCCAGTTATGCATAAATACAATACAGAGTGAAACAAAATAGAGAAACAGTGAAACAGAGAAAGAGAGATAGAGAGACAGAGAGAGATAGAGAGAGAGAGAGAGATAGAGAGAGAGAGAGAGAAACAAGATTAGATTATCAGTTTGGTATGCCTGGGTTTTAATCAAAAATGCATTTCACGATTAAAATGAAATTTAAAAGTCGAAGAAAAATTGACAACAGAGTTGGAAATATTACGTGCCACAGTTGCGAAGTTATCTCAGGATGCAGCTTACTCTTGTAGACCAAAAAAAAAAGAAAAGAAAAGAAGACCCTAAACGCTTAACCAAATGTGTGCTTACCTATTGGGATTCGTCTTGGGACGCAGTGGGGCACCGGTCTTTAGCTTGGAGTTGGGATATTGCGACAAGTATGTCATCATCGATTGCTCATCCACATTGGGATTGACAAGCTCCTCCGGCTTGATCAATTGACGCACATTCAACCAATCATCGGCGAGACCCATGGCCTCCGAGGCATTCTGCACAGCATCCTTGGGATCCCACATCTCCCAGTCGGGGCACAAGCCAGGCGCACAGGCATCGACCAAAGCGCCCACAGCCTTGCCTGTGGTCCAGTCGTTGGTAAAATTATTAATTGGCATATCGGGTATCCTGGCGTGTATCCAATTCAACAGACTGCAAACAGACACACACACACAACATGAGCAACATGATCATAACTTAGTTGGAGAGATTAAAGATAACTTACCGCTGCTTGGGCGTATGTCCCGATCCATTCAATTGCTTCTCATCCTCGCCATCCCACATGGGCATCGAGATCGAGTAGTGCAGAATCAGCGTCCATATCAAGCCCAGTATCAGCTTCAGCTTGCAGTCAACAATATCCGAAGAGTCTGCAATTTAATAGCGAAATAAATCATCTGTTAGACTGAGAGAAAAACTTGAATCATTATAAAAATACTCTACTTTCAATAATTGCATTATTTCTCGCTGTGTAAAGCTGTTAATTCAACCGCAAATAGAATGGTCAAGATCACCGTTACGAAAGCTTAATAAATCTATAAATTACAGCTGTGGCCAATTGCAACTGCAACTTGCAACACCAGCAGCAACAGCCGCAGCCGCAGCATCCGCAGGCAGCAACATTCCCCATCTGTCAATGCCGACACTGCTGTTGCTAACTTGTTGCATGCACCACAAGCTGCCAATTATGTGCAAAAGCATTTGCTAACTGTTACAACAACTTGCTACAACATTTTGCTTCAATTTACAGAGTCACGGCCACGACAACAATTCAGTTAGTGTGTGTTTTGGCCTGGTCAAGTTCAGGGCTGATTTGTGCACGCGACCAACTCGTCGGGCCGGTTCACAGCTCTGGCCCCAAAGCAGAAATAGCTTTGGCCAACAACAAAATTTTTTAATTTTATTTTGTTGTCGTCAACAGACATCTTTTTTTGTTATGATAATAGTTTTCAAATCTGTAGCTGTATTTTATTATGTAGGTTTAATGAACTAAGAAGATGCCAAAATGACAATTTGATAAGCTTAACTATTGTTTTTTTGGCAGGCCAAAGTGAAAGGTTCTCTACACACACACACCGATCTGATAACTTATCGACGTTGGGTGCTGGGTGTGGCCTGATATTGAAACTTGAAGATTACCCAACACCTGAACAAGTTGGCTGCTCCCCAACCAAGTGAAAACTTGTCAAGTCCATCGCTCTTTTATGGCCATCATCAATGGAAATGCGGGCCTAAAAACAAGCTACGCATTGCTGAAAAAATTGTCATCGTTGTTGTTTTGTTAATGTTGTGAAATGCATTTTTTGATCATATGTACAGTGAAAGTTTAGCGAAACTTTAACTTGTTCGCCCTGGTCACCGATTGTAACCAAATACAGCATTCAAATGCACAAATACAAATCTAGATTTGCACACAAACACACTGCTGCATGCCACAGTCAGATTCTAACTGACGATTGTCGTTCGTCAGCATGCAACTGCTGCGAGTCTGTTTATCTTTATTTACCCCTGATTAGAGGTACTTCTATACCAGCTATGTGGGAAATATTTTTGTTTTATCACAATCGCATTTTCACTGGCAAATATTTCAATTTATACCTTTTTCATTAAATGCGTTTTACAGTATTTATAGTTTATTAAATCCAATTAAGCCAATCAATCAAAATTTTTTACGAATATATATATTTACTGATAGCTAGCAAAAAAAAATTGTTAAGTGGCAAATAATAAAAATAAAAGCATGTCGATAAATCAATTTATTTTTTGATAATATTATTATTGTGTAAGAATTATTTTTAAATCTTTAAATGCGAACTATACTATAGTAGAAATTGAAGCAAATCAAAAATAATTTATATAAAGAATTCTTAAACATTAGTTTAACTGTCTCACAAATGTTAAAAAAATCTACAAACTTATTTCTTTGTTATTGGTAGAGGATTGAAGAAAAGAATAAATAGATTTATATCCTATCAAATCTTACTGTAGAATATCTTCTCGTCTATCATATTAGACTCGAGCATAACTATTTGTTTGTGTGGTCTTTTTGGGTGCTTTCTAGTAGAACGCTTTTGCCGCTGCTTTGGCTGCTCAACGAGCCATTAAACCATTTGCTGATACAGCTCCTCCATAAACAAACACACACACAAACATACACACACATACACACACAGATACACACACACACACATAATAATAAACATGTGTGTGTTCAGTGGCTTTTCTTGTTTTGGCAAACACTCGGACGCCTTTTTGCCTCGATGCTTAGGCGACGACACATTTTGCAAAATTTGCAATTTGGCTTTGTTTACTTTTAGAGCCACTTGTGCAGAGAGTGGAGACAGAAATAGATAGAGAGAGGAAGAGATAGAGAAGGGGGAGAGATAAAGAGAGAAGATAACCGGCTAGTCAAAAGCCGTAAAATTGTCAGAGCTGTGGCCATTTTGACGCACAACTCAATGGCCATTTAAAATGTTGGCATTACAAATGTATTACCATGGCTATTTTATGCTCCGTCTGTCTCCATTGGCATATTTTTTGCCACAGCGACTTTGTCGCCTTGGCAATCAGCTTCAGTCAAAAGAAAGCAGCAATTAAAACGGCTCATTTAAAAAAAAACACCATTGCCAATAGGAGATAGAGACAGATGATTTGGCTAATTAGGCAGGCAGCTGTGTGGCTGGCATGCTTCGATCTGAAGAGAATGTCTAACTGTGCTCTGCACAACTGGAACGAACATCTCCTTCTCGTGTCAACTCAATGTTTTGTTTGTTCTTGGCCCCGACATGCGATAGAATGCCGGTTAACTATGTAGAAATATGCAAATACATGCCATTGAGTATGCCATAACTGCGATAACCATCAGCTGCTGCCCCGGCTCCTCATCCTCATTCTCCTCCTCCTCCTCCTCCAGTTAATGCATATTAACTATACTTTTCCCGTTCCCAGTCCCCGGCGAGTCACGTCACTTAAGAGGAGCCCGGAGCCCAGAGCCCGGAGCCCATACATATGCATAAGTGTGAACATATTTCAGCTAATCATGAGGCGGAAGAGTCAAGACCCTCAACTGTCTCTAGTCTCTAGACAGAGGGCAAGTGCATGCAACGCCTTTAAGTGGCAGCCCAACCCTAACTTTATGAGCTGCATCGACTTCATGCCACTTTGCTGCAACATCATGTAAATCTACATAAGTGCTTGATACTATCCACAGATATTTTGAC
The DNA here is from genome assembly GCA_035044025.1 of Drosophila paracracens. Taxonomy (NCBI): domain Eukaryota; kingdom Metazoa; phylum Arthropoda; class Insecta; order Diptera; family Drosophilidae; genus Drosophila; species Drosophila paracracens. The sequence goes on along the minus strand of JAWNMN010000435.1, from coordinate 2,210,486 downwards.
AGCACTATGTCAAAATTCCCCAACCAGAGTCTGGCAATCAACTGGTGGTATATAAGTGCTATAGAGGAGAGCGCTCGACTTGGAGATACCCTATACGCAAATTGTTAACTTTCATAAGTCGCACACGCTTAGTATTTATGTATGCAGATTTTTGCAGCTTTTTTCTGCAAAAAAATTGTTTTCATTGTGGAATTGAGTCATTATAATAAGGTACCACTGGAATTTAACAAATTGGCTTTATGAACGGATGCTCATGACATTCCGCAAAGACAAATGAAATCAATCATAACATAATGGGAAAATCAAGTCAGTTTCATCAATAATTGCTTAATCATCTTAGATGCCCTATACAAACAGAAGAACTACTTCCAGTAGATCCTCTACTTCTCAGGGCACTAATACAGAAGACCTTCTTAAGCTCTATTTGGATTATAGTGATATTTTTCCCCGGTCTGCATTTGGCATAGCTCAAACTAACATTTCAAGTTTCTAATCAAATAAAATAACTGCAAACTCATTTTAATATATATTTGTTTAACAATTATAATGATTCATTAGCCAAAGAACACTTGGTCAAGACTATTATAGATTATGAACGCAATTTCTTGTTGTATGCCGCAGAAAACGCTTTATACGCTGAAACCACGAAATTTGTAGAAATCACTTTAATCATTTTTCACAGAAGAATTTCGCTGTCACGCCGCACGATGACATGGCATATTTAAGTAGTCGTATCAAAAGCAATGGAAATCAACTCCAAGAATTATGATGTTAAGCATACAACTGCAGAAGACTACTTAATTTACACAGATAAACACCAAGAAAACCAACAACAACAAGCTGAGTTTGTACAAGTTGGTAAGTCCGAGACCCAGCTGGAGTCGGAATTGGAGTCTTTTGATGATGAATGGGGCCGTGGCCAAACTGGCTGGGTCACAGTCGTCAGACACGTTCTGGCGTGGCACGCGGCATACCACAGCAGCAGCAGCATCAGCAGCAAAGACAGAATCAGAAACAGAGACAAAGACAGAGAGACACGGAAACCGGAGATATCTAATGTGCTGAGATTTTTCCGACAATTTTTCCAACGGCATTGCCGAAGAAAAACCAGTTATTTGGCCTAATCATGTAGACGCCGCAGATCAGCTTAGTCGCCTAGAGGCGCGTTCGCGTCGCTAATTTAATTAGAGGCAGGGCAAACGGTGCCCACTTTGCAACGGATTCCACTCGCAATTTGCTTAGAAAGTTAAAAGACTGCACTCAGAAAAAATTCAAGTGCAATCAGAATATGAAATCCTTCAGTTTGTTTTTCAATAACTAATTTGCTATTCTTTAAAATCATTCTTGCTTTCAAAAATCCAACTTTCATATTTCAATCATTAAACTAAAATACATATTAAAACCATTCTCTTTAAATAATGTGAAACAAACTTAAGTTCCGGTTCAAGTTCCGGGTCTGGTACATAAAGTTCCGGTAAAGATTATATATTTTTCCTAATTATTTTCGGTACTCGGTTCCGCATTCCGCAGTTAAGATACGTACTGGTTCAAGAGAAAAGTAAATAGTATTATTCTAATCAGTAAATAATCGCTCAAAAGGTTCCGTTTCGGGTGCAAAATGTTGTAGTTCTCAATTTAATAATTAATTATTAATTTTAATTTAATTTAGTTTAAGTCACAGATGATTTCAGTTTATTGTTTTTCAAACTTGAGTAATAAATAAACATGTTTTAAGAACGGATTTAAAAATAGAACAATTGTTCTTAGTCTTTCCCGAAAGAGTCTTAAAATGTTAAGAGATTTTGATTCTCTAGTCTATGATTTACGACCTCGACTAACAACATTCTCCAATTATTTCTCCAAGTGCATTGTTACCACCAGCTAACGACAATCAACGCAATCACAACTTTAAGCCGGTCTCAGCTCAATTTTGGATAGCTTTTGGCGTGGGCCATGAAGCCGGCCGCACGAAAGGCATTCGTTCAACTTGTGGCATACATTTCGTTATTGTGGCATTTCTCTCAAGCATTGTAATTTTTCATTGTCGCGCACTTGTTTTTTATTCTCCTTTTGGGGTTAATTGAACCGGGTCTCCGTTTCTCACTAACGGCCTCTTGCTAATTTGAATAAGTCACTAAATTGAGAGACGAAGGGGGATCCCAAGGCGATTGCCCGATTGCTCAGTTCCACAATAAAACTAATAAACCTTAATCTAATCACAATTGTAAAATTGTATTTTGACCATGATGATAGAGTGCTTAGAGTATAAAGAGTTTTTTTTTTTTATATTTGTATTTGTAGTTTCGCATCATTTCTATTTAAAGTGATGCCATGCAACTTAACCGTGACGCGAGATCGTTTCAATTGATTGCGTCATGTTAACAGCATATTATATGCCGTGATTAATACGTGCTCAATGCACTGCACCATCATTAAATAACTTCGAGTCTTGGTCAGCAAAAATTCAACGGAAATTCACTGATAATGTGGGTTGCTTAAACATTGTCAACCATTTCGAAAATCGACTCTGATTCATCTACGTGAGTTTAGCTCAAGCAAAAATGTTGCTTACAAAAAACAACTAGAACAACTCAACTCAACACAACGGAAAAAAACATAAATAATCTTATTTGTTAAGTAGGAAGAAGCAGAATTCAGCAGCTGATTATACAGAAATATTTAAAAGCGACTTTGAAATGCTCTAAAAATAATCTATTATCTATTTTGTTAAAACTACAATAAACTGAAAACTTGCACTGCATGAAAATTGAAATTTTTTTTATTTCCACCGATCTTAAAAAATATTCTGCCATTTACTATAGATCCTAAAAAAAAAAAACACTATTGGGAAACCACAGAAATGTTATAAAAATTTACTATAGTTGGTCTAATCATTTTTGCGCTTTTCCTGGAATAACTTAATTAAAAGCGAGTAAATATTTATTACTACAAATATTAATGACGGGAAGCGCACATGATAAGATTATAAGATGAATCGCCCTTATGCGAGTTATAGCCAAAATAGAAAAACAAAACTGTAAAAATTCCTGTTCTTTTATGATTCAAATATTTGAAATGATTATTAACGAGCAATCAAAATTAACTGAAATTGGGTCAGATGAAACATGAAGCGTCAATAAAAATACAATGTGGCTAACTGTTTGACTCATCCATCGCAAACCAAGGGCTTCATCTTCACTTGGCATCGTCATTAATAACAATCAATTGGTTGTGACAAATTGAACTAGACAACTGCCGAACTCCATAACTACAAAAGCGTTTCGAAGGTTTACTTCAAAATCGCTAAAATGAAAAAATGAACAAAGAAGACTGTTCTAGTCGAGAGAGCTCGACCCTGAACCAAAATCATTAACTATGATAAGTCAGAATACGACTCAGACGCCCCTCGATTGCGCCGGTGTTTCTTAACCGATATTGATCAAGTTTTTACTCATATATAAATCGATTAGAAAGACAAATCTTTAAAATATTGATTTACATTGCTTTAGGAATTCGCCTGTGATATACGAGAATTTACTCAAAATGCTCAGTCTCTAAGATTGAAATTCTCTGAAATCACTGGCTCACACAGACAAATAGGCTGACATGGCTATATCGACTCGTTTGTTGATGCTGATCTAGAATTTACATATACTTTTAGGGTTCCAGATGCATTCTGTTGCATCTTATACAATACTTTTGCAGAACCTTATGCCCTTTTTAGCTTTTTTCAAGGTATGAAAATGAAAAACAACTCAAAAAGCACTTATTTTTAAGCAGTGTGAAGTTCTCCATAAAAAGCCTCAGATGATGTCATTGAGTAAACTGAGCGAATTTTATATGTATCCCCTCACGTATTAGGCTTGTTTCTCTTTGCTTAGTATTTTTTCTTAACCTTTTTTTGCATTTTATTGCGCGCGCGACTGTTTTAATCATTTTTCGTCTTGTTTTTTTATTTTATTTTTTTTTTAGATTTTTAACGCAAAACATTTTTGAGATACGAGTGACGCGAAGAATTCTACAAATTTGTTGCTGGGGCCTTGGTGTAGACACATATATATATACATATATAAAACTCCATACAACTTTTGCGCTAATTCAATTGACAGCACAAAAGAGCTCACAAAAAAATGAAACAAAAAAAGCAGAGAAATGAATTTTGACAGTGGAGTTGAGTTGACTTGAATTTTGGGAAACCAGTTTCACTTGCACATCGGTTTCAGTGTTCCCAGAGTGTCGAAAAGCTATTTTCTCTCAGTCTTTCAATTTGTAGAGGAAAAGGTGCGTCTTAAATCAACATTAAATTCATTAACTGTATTAATGCAATGAAACTCAATTGGATCATGGAGTCCAAATAAATACAACTGTGATGTGTTTTCTCTTTAAGTGGCAGCAAATGACGAATTCGAGAGATACATATGTCTGTCATAGCTGCAAGTTGCTGCTGATGTAAAATTCAGTAAATGATTCATTTGGCTATGAATGAATAACTGAATTCATTGAATAAGATTGTTATTGGCCATCTAAATGACTAACAGGTTGCTTCAAAAATACATTTAATATTGAAGAATGATTCATAACATTCATTAACATTAGCAACTGCCACAAACCTTGAAATTATAGAACTCGGCAAAAGATTGGTCAGCTTATCAATGTGCAATTTTGAGAAGTAGAACACTTTCACTGTTGATTAGCTCTATCTAAATTATTTGCAAAATGTACTTTACGTTACTGCCTGTCTCTAATCGATTTCTCTGAATTTGGTATAACTCGTTAAATTGTCATTGCTTCTACCCGCTTTTGTTATTGATAACAGCAGCAGGCAGCCCTAAAAAAAATATGTCGGTTAAAAACACATAAATGTTAACATTATTTACGTAGCTGTCAATTATTGACAAACGGGTTTTTTGTGTACACAAGTACACATACATAGAAATGAACTTACTTACACATACATATATATACACAAACTTATACCTGCTAAACAATTTGCTGTCTTATCTGAGTGGAATTACATTCAATATAGGCCCAGCAAACTGAACCAATCGTCAAGATTGACAAACAAACTTGTGGCTTATCAATTGCGTCATGGATCGCCCATTAAATTTGAAGTAATCTACACTGACAGAAAAGGGTCGCACTGAAATTTAGTTCAGATAAACCCAAATCAAGTATTTGCAGTTCGAATAAAACATACTTGTTACAAAAATTAAATATAAAAATTCGATTACTACATTTGCTACTCGATTATGAAATTTTTTTATATTGACTAAATCGAGTTGATTGTTGATGCTGATCAAGAATATATATTTATGGTGTCAAAGATGCTTTCTTCAGCCTCTTTTAATTTTGCCTCTTTTAATTTTGCTCAACTTCATTATACCCATTTGACAAATTACCCCGAAAATATCTCTAAAAAGTGGCAGTGTTTAATTACTAGAAATAAGTACAAACAATCTAATGAGTTTCAAATGCGGCCTATTATGTTAATTTTCGCACTGTGCACGTGAATTAGTAGGCATAAATATACACATGGTATACATATGGCATATATAGTCGGTCCGACTGAGTGATCGACTGAAAACGTTGAGCTTAGGTTTCGAGTCGGGACTGAGTCATGAAAGAACCTAGCCTGACATATCACATGCTCAACACTTTTAATCAATGCAAATTAGCGTGATTTCAAACATTTTGTTTAGAACGCATCAAGTTCGTGATAAGTTAAGGTCTCATCTACCAAAGTGAAGCCGCATCTAATGAAACCAACCTTCAAAACTGTCCACGCTTCGTTGCTGTTCTTTTGTGGGAAAACTCTGGCCATCAAAATTGATCACCGTGAGTGTGAAACATACATTACTATACATATATATAGTACTTTACATCAGACACACATATATATATATATATATATATATATATATATGATTACAATGAAGAAAAAAAACGTGTTCGCATCGTGCAAAAACTGCAAATTGAGTACTGATTTTAAATTATGCATTCAAATACAAATGAAAGTAAAACTCGCATTGAAACCTGGCGCTATACAAATTGATATATATATATAGATAAAAAAAAAAACAACTGCTGGGCCCCTAAACAACATATGACATCATTTATTTTGCAGTCAAACAGCGAAGCTACAAAAAAATTCCGAACATATGAGAAAAATAAATTATAAAATACAATTTGTTTGGAATGCAATGGAGGAGTTGTTAACCAACTGGAGATATTATATGTTTTTTTCTTCTTTGGCTTTCTCGCTGATAATACAATTATCGCCAATTATGCAATTTGCGTGAAAATATTTGATATTTTTCCAGCTACCACAGCTAAGGTTATTTGTAAATTGTTTATGACTCATTGGCCTAAAGTCACGTTTAGGTCGCACTAGGTGTTATGCCAATATGTGACCACAAAAGCTATTTCTACATCCGTTAGGAACCCAACCCATTTAAAAAGATAATCCGAAATTCCCAGAAACCGAACAACTTCAGCTCGAACCCACATCTGCTGAATGACAGCGTTTGACTTTTCGGAGCATTTCTTACATAGATGAATTAAAATTTGAGCTGACTTACCAATATTAACAATTTTGATGCCCTCATCCTGAAGGAATTTCAGGGCAACCGATACGTTCTCCAATTTCTGGCTACGGAATGTTGGACGTTTATTGTGTTTGGGCAGACGCTTCTGCGAGAGCACCTCGATGAGGGCAATCAGACGCAGGCCATCGGACAGATCCGTTTCCAGATTGTTGATGGAGCGATCGATGGTCTTCAGATGCTCATTGGCCCATCGTGTGAACGTGTTCTGTTGAATTTTCTTCCATTGCGCATCCTCGGCTAAATCCCGTTCGGCTTCCATATCTTCGTCAAAGTTCTCCTCGTACTCTTCCGACTGCTGCTGATGCTGTTGCTGCTGCTGTTGGTAATATTCGTTAGTCGTTGATTGGCAACAAGTGGGGCAGGACATGGAAATGGAAAGGTGGACAGATGGACACGTGGACCACATGGACATGTGTGAGATGACATGACGATTCAATGTGGGTGGCTGGCGCTTTTTTACTACGAAAACCACTTAATGCCAAATGCAATAAATATAAGCAGGTAAAACTGTGCTCAACTAGCGAATACCCTATACTCAAGCCTATAAAATTATTATTTAATATATGTGAGTTACTAAGTGGAATTTATATTTGAAATTTATTTTAACGGTTTCCAAAATCTCTAAAAAAAAATGATTGGAATTATAAGAAATCAAAATCCATTGAAATATCTCGGAAAATTTTCCAAACTTGGCTATGAGAAAAGAATATTTATTAACAAAAATATTGAAATTTTAATCCATAGTATTTTAATTAGGCAATAAAATGAAATTGATGTTAATTAACACTAATTTTATTTGGATGCAGGGTATTTAAAAATAAAGTTCTGCCTGACACTGCCAACAATTGAGCGTGGCAGATCGTATTCGATACAAGCTCAGGGCGTGGCATTGGACACATAGCGGCGCAGACTTGTTCCACTTTTATACACACACAGACAAAGAGCAAAGTTGGAGTGTACATTGGGACAACTTTCCACACACACAAACGCTTCTTCAGGCAGACCACACGGGCTTATACAAATAGAGTCGCCACGAAGTTTGTCTACTCTAACTTAAAGGTTTTAAAAAGAACGCTCAACAAAAAAGGCGCCCGCCAACGTCAAAAAAGTTGAATGCAAAGCAAAAGTAACGAAAAGAAAAAGAAAAAAAAACATTCGCGTGCCAGTGCCACAAAAGTTTGACCGAATACATATATATATATGTATATGTGTGACTCTGTCTGCACATGATAGTGTGCGTGAGTGTTTTGGTTCTGTGTTGCCGTCTTGCCGGCAACCAAAATAGAGTAGGTAGCCAGCAGTGCTGGCCTTCTGGCTATTTAATAGCTAACTCTAGCTCTCTGATAAGCAAAATACTATAAAAGAGGACAAAAACTTCAAGAGTCAGTCGCTGGCTAGCAGAACCTATTGCACTCAGAATCAATACCCAAGTTTTAGTTTTATATTAGAACTATTTGGCAGCCAGTTTTTTTTTAACTTTTTATGCTGTCAACACTCATTAGCCGGCTGTCCGGTGAAAAAGGGCTGGCTGAAGAAGAAGTTGAGCGACGGCGAGAGCGGAGAGCGAACAACTTAATTCGCCGCGCCGCTTGTTGCGCAGCGTGTGAAGTTCATTAACATTTTCATTAATTCGAAATTGCGAAATGTTCGCACAAAGTGAAAGAAATGTTGCAGTTAAAAAACAAGGTCTCATTTTCCAAAAAAAAAAAAATAATGCTAAAGCAAAGCTGAAAAGGCGACACCAATGGAAGCCACACACACACTCACACACACCTACGCACACACACACCTGCACTTGTTGATTGAGTTCGCTGTTGTTGTTGTTGGGGCTGTTGTTGTAGTTGCTTGTTGGTTGCTGGGCGTAAAAACTTAAATTGCTAAAATTGTTGTTGTTGTAATTTGTATAAGCACACGCGACGTTGTTGTTGTTGTTGCTCTGCGGCTGTATATTTGGCGGATTCTTTCTGTAGTTGCTGTGGTTTAGAAACAATGTCGCCTGCGTCTGCTTTTGACCGTCGTTGTTGCTGTTGCCGTTTGTATAATTCGCGTTTTGTTGTTGACTGATATTTGCTGGATTTCTTTGCCGCTCGTCGCCGACAGCTGCGTCGTTACTGCTGAGCGTACCGCCGTTAACTAAAACCAACTGCTGCTGATCGTTATACATTTTGATGGCCGGTTTTCTTGTTGTTGTCTCTGCTAGTAAAGTTTCTGTTGTTGTTGGCTCTGCCACTGTTGATCAGAGAGCGGCGCTATCACGCTTTTGCTTCTTACTTGTTTTTGTTTATCGGTGTATCGCTCTCCCTCTCTCTCTGGCGAGCGCTCTCTTGTGCGATCGTTTGCTCTCTCTCGTTCTGTCTGCTGCACTCTGTTACTCTCTCTCTCTCTCGTTCTATCTGTTGCTTACAAAAAATTCCTTTGCTTTGGCGCTCTTGCTTACACACTCTCAGCTGCGCGCTTTTTACACTCTGTGCAATAAGTAAACGTTCGTTTAGCATATCAAAACATCAAAAAATATTTATAATATACATATTTATATGTATCATATTTCTTATTTGTTGTGTGTATACAATATATATATATATACATTTTTTTCTTTCTTTATTTTACGCATACATATAAGTGTCTAATAGTTTGCTTAAATTGTCATTTTGTGAAGTATACAATAAAAAAAATTAACATAAAATAGCCAATTCTAAGCAATTAAGTTGTAAATAGGGAGAATAATTCATTAGACCATGCTTTGAGCCCCCTCTATAATACATTCGGGAAACAGCCCTGATACACAAACAAACATTGCGATGACCGGTTTGTTTTTGTTGCCTTTGTCTTTTTTGTTGTTTTGTTTACCGGTCTTTTGCTTGCATTCCCACTTCTTCTCACGCTCTTTTTCTCTCTCTCTCACAATATGTACTCTCTGGAATCGCCTTCAAAAATTGTTGACCCTCTCTGCTACTCACTCTCCCAGTGCCTTTTACACTCTGGTTAAGACGTTGGTATGCGTGTATTATTATTAAGATATTTCATTCTCTTGCTGAATTTGTTACAAATACATATACAAAATAACGTATATTCCGCTGCTCAAGAAAAATAGCTCTAAAACAATAATTTATCTTTGCAAGAGCACTTTTTTTTGGTAATTGAGTTTTTTAAGTTTAAATTGATAACAGTGCTATTTTTACTTTGAATAGTGCTTATAAGCGCGATATTTAGTATAGACATTAAGTAATATTTATACATATTTCATATGCATAATATTCTGCGGCTTAATAATTTACAACTTCGCCTCAAAGTATGCAATTTATTTGGCAATAAATTTAAGCGGCTCAAATGAAGGTTATATATTTGATGAATAATTCTTATTTTCTTCATACCATTTATTATATTGAAAAACAAGTAATGATTTGCCGATATCATTTAAATTATCTATATTGGTAACATATCAAAGAGTCAGAAATAATCAGTTAGGAATTCGAGCAAGCCTTAGGTAATATATTTTTTGTAGCGAAGTCAGACGTTTTTTTCCATAAGCTTCGTTGACTTCACGTTTGCAAAGAGTATCACAATTTTAAAGATAACAGAAAATTCCATATATGCATATATGCGATGTGCAATTGAATTCATGATTCATGCACTCAAACACCCAAAATAAAAACAAATAAATGTTGTCAAATATTTGGCATACTTGCGAATTTTGCTTTTGGCAATCACCTTCTTAGGGGGAGACAGAGAGGATGAGAGAGAAAGGCAAACACAAATGCAAGCTGACATTTGAATGAGCGAACCAAATGTGACCTTCTCAATATGGTTAGGAATTGTTAATTTTAGCCAAAATAGTCAAATCGTAGCAGCAACTTGAATACTGATCAGCTGATCAGCTGATCAGTTGATGAAAAGTTGAATTGATCTGCCTGACACAAATCCTTCGATGTTGCCACAAGGGAGTGCCAATTTGGGTGACCATTTTAAGCAGCCGACTCAACTGACTGACCTTAAATTGCCAGCAACGATGCACTCAGAGAAAATCTAAGTTAAAAATTGACTTGGCAACAGCATAAAGTTTTTAATGATTTCCTTTTCGAAAATCTAAATTATTGGGAAAAATTCACTAATTCAATCATCGAAACACCATAAATAAATATAATAAAATTAATAAAAATTATACAAATTATAAACAGTTTTTCTCCAAGTGTTGCCAAGTAGCTAACAACTTGGCCCAATATGGAAATCTAAAACAGTCGCCTCGCACCAAAAATGGTGCCAACAAATACAATGTGGAAAACGTGAGGCGCCACTTGCATCGACTTTCCTCGGAGGTGGGGTTTTCGTTGACGAAAACTGGGCATCATGAATCAGCGCACGTAGTGTAATGAAATGCTAAATAAATTTGCACTTCCATTTTAATTAATTTGAATTTATGTGCAACTAAATTACACATCACAAAAACAGCCAAGAAAAATTTTTACATTCTCTCTCTAAAAATAAATAATTGACAAAATATTCTGGTTGTTTTTATATGAAAAGATAATGTAAGCCAGATGTCCTCCAATTTAGCTAGATGCATAAGAATAAATGGAAAATAGTGAAGCAGATGACGAAATTGTGGATCCGTAGTTGCGGTTTCGGTTTATAGAGAAAAATAATGACAAGCCACTGAACCTGATTCATGATTCAAGTACAAAACGAATTATGAATAAAATTAATCCCGAAGTTTCCAGATTAAAGTTGGATTGAATCAAATTTTTGGAATTTTTGCTTCATATAATGAATTTTAATATGATCTAATCTAGAATTCAAAATATTGCATTGTTTTTCTCTGCGTGTAGGACAGGTAAAATAGATGACGAAGTTTATGTTTTAATCTACAGTTGTGCAAAAAACCAACTCACTTTGCGTGATGCCATTTTGAGCGTTTTTTGTCTATTTTTGAATGTTTGCAAGTGAATAATACTTTTTTGTTATATTTTGGTTGATTATAATACTGATCACTAATCACCACAATGCCGCTGTCTGGGCTAAACACGTTTTTCAACACACACACACACAGTTGATTTTTAAGTCTTTGTATATTTGAAAAATATACATATATATGTATATATCTATATAGATATATTTTACGAGCTCCGCTCTTTGTTTATTTATTTCTTGTTCTTTTGATTTTTCACTTGTGGACATCAGTTTGGGGCTTGCATTGGGAAACTAGTATGCGTTATTCTTGGTTTCTTTTTTTTTTTTGTCACCGCCTTCGGTTTGTTGTAATAATAATAATAATGTTCATGTTCTGATCGTCGCAGTTTCTCAGTTCGACTGAGTTGTGTTCGCCTCCTTGCTCAATGTTTTTATGTGCGGGGCACCAAATGCGCGCAGCTCTTCTTCTTCTTCATTTGTTCTGTTCGCTCAATTTCTTTATTATTATTTTTCAGAATTTCTACAGCCGCGGACAAAAGCATAGCAACAGCTTACCAAATTTACCAAATAGGTAAACTGTTTATACATGTACTTATATTATTCATAAAAGCTACAGTTTTGAATTAACCTGGATTATTTTCATCTTATGATTTGAAATATTTGACATTTAAAAATATTTGTGGGGGTTTCAGATGAATGGTTTTAACTAACCCGATAACCCATAAACAATAAATATATAGAAGAATGTTTATCATTCACACACAGATCAAATATACTGGAATTCATATTAAGAACTACAATGTTGTCTACTAATTGTTTTCCATTTGATAATTATTTTTGAAACCAAGAATGATTTCTTATGATCAAAAAATATTCAGAAGTGAAAAAATTTAATAATATTTTTATAATTTCTGTACGAGTTTCTATTAAGTTGGCTACAAGTGTAGCGATCATCAATACATAATTTCTTCAATATTTGCTTTATGTTTTGTGTTGTGTTTTGGTGTTTGCCAGCTGACGTCGGCGGCGACGTCGACTGCGGCTGCGAATGCGAATATGACGGCACTCTTGATTCTGTTCAACGCCATTTGGCAGGAGCAGCAGCAATATTTATCTCTCTCTCTCTCACTCTCTCTCCCTTCTCTCAACTTGATGATTTTTGCGCGCAGCTGATTTTGTTGTTCTTTTATAAATAGATATTTAAATGTATATGTATTTATTGTTGTTACGGTTTATTTAATACAATTGATCGCAGCAAGCATGCTTTATTTGTTGCCAATTGCAAAAAGCGCACTCAAGTTCATATTGTCATTCTGTCTACCTGGCCCCTCACTCAGAATATATCATTCTCCCGTTCGTGACTCATTGCAACATAAGTTGCACTTGAGATCCACGAAACAGATTGGCATCAAGGAATATATGCAGATACCAATACAATAATAATTGGCAAATTTTTTTATATTTAAAAAATTTTTATTTTTATTTTTAACTAGTTTAATTGAATATTAAGAGATTAATTCTTTAATTTTCTTTCGGTTAGCAACAGAAAGCATCTATCTAATGGGGACAGGATCACTGTCACTTCCCCCCCCCCCCCCCCATCTTGTTGAACATCCCAAAAACCATTTGTATAACAACAAACAAGATTAAGTCTTCATAAAAATATGAAATAAATTTTTGCCTGCTTTGCGGCATGTTTTGACTTAGTTGATGACTAAGTTTTTTGGTCACTTAACATTCATAAACATTTCATTTTTATTTTGCTGAGTTCATCAACTTGGCGAATTTTTTGCATATTTATGATAATCATATATTTTAGATTAAAAGGCCCGAATTTAGCAAACATTCCACTATGTGCACTGGGAGAAAACTCATTTATCAAACTATTGCCTTATGGACCGGTGTTAACACAAATTCAAAATCAAAATTAACGATATTGAAGTCAAATATTTATGATTTTTTTTATCAAAGCGTTAGGAGCCTAATAACACGTACTTGAAGTGAATTTAGTCGGAATATCTTATTATCTTATCTTATAAAAGTTTTTCTTTGATTAAATTAAATTACGACAGAATGTTTCCATTACTACTATTATATATACTACCTTCAGCAAAAAACGGATACATTCCCAATTTCATGAAGTTAACTTTGAGTGACTACTTCGCTTAGTAACCGGCAGACTGACATGTCTATATCGTTTGAGCTGCTGATGCTGGTCAAGAACATGTATTATATTTATAATATTCTTACCAATGTTAGTCCTAAATTTTTATAATAAGTAAATCATCATGTTACGCATAACTGCTCTCCAAAACAAACAAATGTTAAACCTCAAAATTCTATACATAAATTAATTCAAATATTTTAGTTGCCAAAATATTTGCGTGTTTCTCATGATTCAAATAAAAAAATACAAATTTATATTAGTTATAATTTTATGGCATGTCAGCAGCTGTTTATCATTTGATGTTTCCGTTGCGTATTCGGGCCATCTCGGCGTATACTAAATATTTAATATTCACGTGCAACCAATTGGCTTTAAGTACCTCATGCCCCCCATATGTCCCTCTTGCTCTCTTCCTACCTAGCCCACACTATCTGTCTCTCTCCTCTCTGTCTTGCTTGCTCTCTTTTGTACTTTTTCTATATATCCAAAAATAAAACCATTTTATACTTAAACACAATTGCGAAACGTTCAAATTTTCGCAATATTTCAAATCCCTGAATGTTTTAGTTCAACATAAATCGAACAGCTTTTTCAATTCTGGAAACTTGTTATACCCTGCCAAAGGTTATTATAATTTTGTAGTGTAGTTTGTAACGCATTGGCGGAGACTTTTCCGACCGGGCTAGTTTCCTATCTTGGAATATATCCAACATTTTATCACAGGCAATAAACATGTAGGAGTCAGCACGATCGGATAACTGCGATAAGATAAGTTCTTGTAAGAGCAACTTTTTTTTACCAACTTAATAACAATAACATTTCGACAGCAAATCATCACTATATCTTTCATAGGAACGATCAGTCGACTATATGAATATATAGTCAAATTTAGTTATTGATAGTTTCACTCCGGTCTGCAAGGGTATGGAATCTTCAACATGCCCAAGATGGTTGTTTTTTCATGTTTTGAATAAATTTCATGAATCTCATTCCGATTTGGCACTCAGGTGTATCGAGGCATGCAACTGTTTCTAAAATAAGATCAACATTAACATCTGGCGCTACATTACGGACAAACTGAAATCGATTTAGAAATGTAGAAGTTCCAGTGGAGTGGCTTGTCAAAAATTGTATCACAAAATGGCAAGCAAGTATTTTCTCAACAAAATATATACTCAATGGCAAACTGAGATATTTTCAATTTGCTTGCAAAATGCTATACACTCATATATATGCAATATATATATATTTATATATATACACACACAAACACACACATATAGATCTTGGTCGTATTATTCATCGCATCTTCTTCTAGTATATTTCTAGATTTTTGTCGCGTAATTTGCCTTGAAAAGGCAAAATCATTTCACATACTTAGACATTTTATGTATAATACTCGTTATGCACTAATTGAGTAATTATGTGGCGCTATATGTATGAGAAACACACGCGTCTATATAGTATATAGATATATACGTATGCACGTTTTTGTTAGGCACTCTGAAATGTTTTCCGATTGCGTATACGCCGCGTTTGCCTTGACGGAGATGAAAACACCGCACACTTCAAAGTCAGTGCAGCAACTGAAAAAGTCTTTTCGTGAATGCCTCAGTTATTGCCCACACACACACGCACACATACAGACAGATTTTAGCCAGAACCATATTGCTGAATTTGAGAGACAACAGAAAATTTCTTCGAAAATCCGTTTTCATTTTTCAGAATTTCCATGCGAGCCTAACACGAAATAAATATGTTTTTTTGGCATTGTCCATAAAGAATTCTTTGAACAAAGATATGACTAAGAGTCACGTCTTGTCTCGTCTCATCTCATCTTGTCTCGTCTCGCCTTTAGGTCTACCTGCCTTTTAATTAGAGCAGCCTGCTCTGCTGCGACACGTGTCTGCCTAGCCAGCAATAACAATAACAACAATGACACTGACAACACACGTAAATCATCCCAAATGGCAACAACATATTCAAGCTGACTCAACTCAATATTTGACTATTCTTCTCGGACATTTGTTGGCCATTGTCCAAGCTTTTTATGAGCAGGACGCTGTGACACAAAAGGCTAATTAGTAATTACATTCAACTATGTGCACAAAATCGTGGATATGAGCTCAGCTAATAAGGAAATGTTAGAAGTGTGAAAATTTTCCAAAACAATTAAAAAGTGAAGAATATACGTCGAAATTTTATTGAAATTGAACTTAACTGCACATTTTCCAAATTTAAGATGTGTTTTGAGTATTCCAAACAAAATCGGCAAAGTTCGCTATTGACCATAACTTGATTAGTTAGGTGATTTCTTTGTCTATAATCTATTCTTCCCCCAGTTGGAGACATGGTGCATGTGCCTCTTATTATTTGACTTATCTTCAAAGAGATGTTTAACAGATTTTAAAAAAAAATTGCCACGATCAAAAAATGTTTGACAAATTGTTAGCTGACATTTGCTTTAATATAATTACTATATATGTATTTTTACCAATCGTTCACTGGCTTGTTTTTCGTATTACACAAAATGTGCTCGCTGTTAATAGGTTTACAAGATTTGCCTTTTCAAGGTGTTTTGTGGATAGCCCCGAACCGTTGAGCGATGCATTTGAACATCCTGCACATTGCCTTTGACTTCCAATATGGCAACCGAATTATAGGGCACCCGATGCGTGTAGTGTGTGTAGTGTTGACCATTTATGGCAATAAGGTAGCACGAGTCTGTCACGAGTACTTGAATTGTAAATCTCTCTCCCGGGTGATACGGCGTAGTGCTCTGTTCCTCATGACCCCAAACATTGTAAACTTTGGAGTTGCGTATAATGCGCTTCTGCGCGAAACGTGACTTCATGTGGAAAGCGAAATCAGTTGCATCGTTGTTACACAAAAAGTTGATCTCGAACCTGCAATAAAAGGGATATTTGTTATGAAAAGGACTTGGGATTAACACTCGATCAACTCACTCCTTGGAATTCTTTGGAATTATGCCGCTAAAGTTAATGCTGTCGCCTACGTCAAGTTGGCCAACTTCGGCAAAATCATCGGCAAAACGATACAGAGGCAGTACATCAAAATATACGTGAGAAGGTATCTATAAAAAATAAATATATTTATATATATTTATATATATAAATCGAGTCTTATTCATGTTATCTACTTCTTTATTATAATTCTTACCGCCGCTTCAGGGAAACTTTGTGGATAGCCCCGCACCATGGAGCTGTGTATCCTGACATCTCCCACATCCCCCTTCACCTCAAGGTATCTAACCGCATCATAGGCTAGACGATGAGTATACTCTGACAAGTGATGTCCATTTATCGCTATCAGATAACAGGTTTGAGTGACCAGCACCTGAATTGCGAATCTTTCACCTTGCCCAAGCAAAAAGGGCAGCGTTGTGGGAATCTCCTCACGGCCCCATTTATTACGTATTTCGGTGTTGGTTATAATCCGTTGTTCCAAATATCGGGGATTAATGTGCAACACTACATCACGATTACTATTGCCATGCACAAAGTTGATAGAGAATCTAAGAAAGTCGAAATTATAATTAGATTGAGATTCGATAACGTGACTAACTCACTTGTGGCAATTAAGGCCTGCCAATCCGGTAAACAAAAATGTAGCACCTTCATAAAGCTGACCGATTTCAGTTACATAGTCCGCTAAATGAAAAAATAATATAAACATATATGGTTAAAATGATTTTAAGAAGTCTCAACAACTCACCTTCATCTATGGGCAATGTGTCCATAGTAATGATGGCAGGCTCACCAACAATTGGACCTGCAGGCCTGTTGCCAGGATAAGACTCAGCAGGAAACAGCTCTGCAGGAAGCAGCTCAGCAGGAACTGGATCAACGCTGGGATAAACTTCAGCAGGATAAGATTCAACGCCCGGGTAGACTTCAGCAGGAACTGTTTCAATGCCAGGTAAAACCTCAGCAGGAGTTGTTTCAATGATAGGATCAATCACAGCCACTATTGGTGCCTCAACAACAGGACAACATGGAGGATAACTATAAAAAATAAATGCAGAACATTTTGAATTTTTAAATTGTCGTCATAAGTGAAACCGTTTTTGATCAATAACCGCCAAATGTATGCTTTGGCTTTTTGAAAGTTTAATGAAAATGTTGCATACTTAAGCAAGTTGCAAGTCAAATTTATTTTTTACTGCTTTCAAATATGTTTTTATTAACTCACTTGTTGGGATCCGTTTTGGGTCTCAATGGTGCACCATCCTTTAGCTTGCAGTTGGGATACTGTGCCAGGTAAGTCATAACCGATTGCTCATCCACATTGGGATCGACCAGTTCCGCCGGCGTTATCAGCTGACGCACATCCAACCAATCATCTGCTAGGTCCATGGCTTCGGTGGCATTCCGTACTGACTCCACGGGATTCCACAGCTCCCAGTCGGGACACAATCCTGGCGCACAGGCATCCACCAATGCGCCGATTGGCTTGCCTGTGGTCCAATCCTTGGTGAAGTTATTAATACTTATACCAGGTATCTTCATTTGTATCCAAGTCAGTAGACTGCGCATAAAACAAATAGAAAAGAAAAAGCCTTTGGAGATTTTCCAAAATTGGTTGGGAGTGTTTCAACTTACCGCTGCTTGGGCGTTTGAACCGATTCAGCTGGTGGCTGCTCTATGTCATCGTCCCATACGGGCATCGATATCGAGTAGTGCAGAATCAGTGTCCATATCAGACCCATTATCAGTTTCAAATTGCCGTCAACAATATTCGAAGCGTCTGCCGGTGAAGTTAAATTTTAGTGCTGACTTATGTGACAGAAAATTAGTCTCACCAATATTAACAATTTTAATGCCCTCATTTTGAAAAAACGTCAGAGCAACAGAAACGTTCTCCAACTTCTGGACACGGAATGTGGGACGGGCATTATGTGGAGGCAATCGCTTCTGCGACAGCACCTCGGCCAGGGTAATCAAACGGAGACCATCCGACAGGTCCGTTTCCAAGTTGTCCAAAGAATTGCCAACTGTCTTCAGGTGCTCATTGGTCCACCTTGTGAAGGTGTTCTGTTGGATTTCTTTCCATTGTGCATGCTCGCCAAGATTATGTTCCGAATCCATATCGTGCGTGAAATGCTTGTCTTATTGATCCAACTTTGTTTTGCTGTTAGAAGCCACAGTTTAAATAGGTTGAACAGGATATTAACTTTATTTTAAATATTATCTGACTTTGATTTGGGGTTTTTGCCTAGCGCAGTGCAATATTAATGTATTCGCTTTGGCGATTTATCATCGACTGAATTTTTGCGAGTTTTAACAATCAGTTTTAACGACAACCACGCTCTTTATACCCTGTACATATAGAAAGTATTAGAAAGGGGTTTTCAGATTGCACAAAAACATGTAACAATTAAGAGTATAGATTAAAGTGACTACAGTCACAAAATAGTTGTTCACAAAATGTATTTAATTTTGAACTTATTTTGATTTCCAGTTCTTTAAATTTCGTTTTAATTTACCACCTTGTACGCCTTATAATTCTCTGAATAGGGTGTATTCTAGTCAGGCTCTGCCAACCAATTTGTTGTATAAATGCTATTATCAGCAAAATAAAATTCTAAAAATTCAACACCTGAAATAAAGATAGGAAGTGTGACTAAAACTCAACATTGCAGGCAAATAACTTTATAGACGAAATTTGTTATTTTTTTATTTACTAGCTTATCAATTTTGGAATTCAACTCTCTCTTTTACTTCATAGATATAGATTTAGCAAATTGACATTCGATAAGCGGGAAAATTTGACTGAATCATAGTCTTAAATAAAGTTGAAACCTTCAATTGTCATTTTTCTTTAAAGTTTTAGTTTTCGATAATGTAGAAATAATCTAATCAAGGTATGAGTCGTAAATATATAGGCGATACCCAGTAGATAAAATCGGATAAATGTGTACATAACCAAATAAACACACCCAAATACTCACGCGGAAAAGTAAAAATATTTATCAGAATAATGCTCTCTCTTTACAACATATCCATATATGCATGATGATAATATACTTTCATTAAAGCAAATTTTTTAACACTGTTATGCAGAGAATCTTAACGCAAAGGTGTCTGTAGAAAATAAACACATACAAAATAATAATTTACTTAATTAATGTGACGTATTAGTCACAAAAAGTTTATTACAAGTTACAGCATAGATTATTAATATACACAAAATAAATATGAAACACACACCAAAAAAAATTGATGATAAACGTAATTAACAATCTAACCGACAATCTGCTGTTTCACCTGGCCACATCGGGTATTCCCGCTGATAACCCGCCTTATCCAGTCCCTGTAGTATCGCATATCCATGAACATGTCTGGCACACCCTGTGCACAGGGCACCACAAAGTTTAGAATGCCTATCAGCTGATCATTGTAGACCAAGGGACCTCCTGTATCACCGTGACACGCTCCAACATTCGTCTGCCTAAAGACACACACATGACACGCATCCAGCTGAACATCCTCGTAATCCGCAAGTCGCCACTCGCAATCCTGTCTGGTGATGTGTTGCTGTGTCACTAGTTGCAACCGATTGGGCGTGGTACCTCCCGCCGATTGCGTGCCCCAGCCGGTAAAGATGAATTCCGTGGTGCCCTCGGGCCAAAGCTCGTTGGCAATTGACAAGGGTTGAGTGAGCGCATCGAAGATAATGCTCTCATTCAAATGAAGTAGTGCAATATCATTGTGATACTTGGGCTGATCATAATTGCAGTGCATATAGATGGCAGAGGGGTAGTGCACAGCACCCGGTTCAGTGTAGAGTAGGGTGCCAACAGCTACCCTCAGGCGATCCGCTGGCCAACCACCCACACAATGGCCTGCTGTGAGTATCCAACGTTCTGAAATGATGACTCCACCACACAAATGACTGCCCACCAGAGATTGCAGTGAGATTTGATAGGGTGCCTCGCCCTCTACAGCATTCCGTCCACCCACAATGAGCTCCACCGGACTGACAAGCAGTACCAGCAATAGAAGTATCAACGGAAATAGTTGTTCCATATTTGACATCGCAGTCTAGACTGAGGCAATCCAAAATTGGGTAATGCTCAGATAGCGAAAAGTTATCTCAATATCGAATTTGGCACTAATCTGATAATGAGTGTATTGGGTATGGCCAATAAACTTATTTCTTATGGGTCTGTTTGGCAAATGGTCAAGCCTGGCATTGGAGATTTACCAACTGCAAAATACTCTGTTTTGTTGTAATAATTTGCTGTAGCTGTAAATAGCTAATAATTTGGTCAGGGATGGAAATATTGAAATATTTTAAGCCATCGTCAATAATACAACATATTAAAAGTTGTACGGGATGGAAATTAATTCCATACTTACTGGACCAGGTATTGCATATTTATCCAAAACTATTATTTTAATAGAAATACTTGCGCACAAATTGGGACTAAATACAAACTAGTCCAGATCTCGAGCAAGGCCTAGAGTGATAGTCAACTCATCTGGTATTGATTGGAATTTAGACATATATGCATTCATATTCAATATACAAATAAAAGACAATTCAGAAAAACTATTGAGGGATCGAAGATATAGCCTCAGACCTCAATTTGTAATGAAATTTATTATAAGAATGATTAGTCTGATATAATTTACAATCTTTAGAGATATTTTATGATCATTCAATAGTGACCGGGCCTTTTTTCCTTATCGCCAATAACTATAATCTTCTGGACTTTGGGAATTATATATGGAGCCCAAACATGTGATCTCTGCACATTGGCTGTCTTCGCCAACTTCTCCAGTCGCTCGGATGTAAACTCTGTTATTATTTTGTCATTATTATAATATTTTTCTAAGTTGTCCCCGGCAACAATATTTTACAATTTTTGTATATATTCGCGCATATCGAAATTCGGTATCTTATCAGTAGGAATAGCTATAACAATATATTCCAATCATAAACTGTCCGTAGCGTCTATAAGGTCTGTCTGATAAGGACAACAGTAAGTTAAAACCTACGATAAAACTTTGACCAAGTTAGCCTTTAGTCTATCTCAGGCGGTTTATCGAACAATATGAAGTTGCTTAGCTGTTGCCTGATATTCCTGCTGCTTCAGGGGATGTCCTTAGGCAAACGTCTGTTAGAGCAGGATGCTACTGCTTACCGTTATGCCAACGGACGCATTAAGGGTGGTCAGATAGCTGAAATTGGATTGGCCAAATATCAGGTCTCCCTACAGCCCATTTTAGGCTCTCACAACTGTGGTGGGGCCATCGTAAACAGTCAGTGGATCATAACTGCGGCACATTGTGTGGTGGGCTATCCACTTGAGCTTATAGTGGTGGTAACAGGCACAAATCGATATTTGGAGCCAGGAGGTATCTATTATACCTTGGAGAAGCATGTCCACTGCATGTACGACAAACCCAATATGCACAATGATATTGCATTATTGAAGCTTACCCAAAACATAACCTTCAATGAGCTAACACAACCCATACCGTTGCCAGTAGCTCCTCTCAGGGAGGGTGCTGAGATTCTGCTCACTGGTTGGGGTGCCGAGGTGCCCTATGGCGATCCGCATCGCAATCTGCAAAAGCTCAACATGAAGTTTGTGGACTTAAACAAGTGCCTTGAGATATTCAATCAGACAAGCTCTTTGGGAATCGGTCACATTTGCACATACTCCAAGGAGGGTGAGGGCGGCTGTCATGGTGACTCCGGTGGTCCACTCGTGAGCAATGGCCACCTCGTTGGCCTGGTCAACTGGGGCCGAGCCTGCGCCTTGGGATTCCCAGATGTGCAGGCCAATGTCTACTACTATCTCGACTGGATCAGGACTGTTATCAGCGGCAATGCGAAGTGCAGCCGCTAACCTCAACAATTGTAGTCGACAGCATTTGACTAAGAGATACCCTGTACCCTGCTGCAAGTTATTCTACAAATACACAAATAAATATTATTTTTAAATGGTGCTGTTCTGTTTATTCATCGATCGTTGAACAGCTTTCAGGGTATTCGTAGTTCGTATTCCAAACAAACATCTGAAAATCTTTGAGATCAACACAAATCTGCAGTCAATTCTGACCAACAACAAGCACATTTTATTGGGATCGAAGATCGTTGGTTCCTCCTATTTTATCCTTACCACTTAATTAGCCATGGGCTTAGAACAAAAATGATTTATCTGACTGACATTTGGTTTTATTTAATGATCACTCTCAATAGTTGCTGGCATAGCAGTGACACGTCTTGCAACTTGAATTGGCAATTGTGCGTCTGATCCAGTCCCGATAATAGTGTACTGAGGCATAGCTATCTGGATAGCCAAGTGCACATGGTATTCCCCAGTTGACCAGGCCAATCAAAATGCCATCGATTGTTGCTATCGGTCCGCCAGAGTCACCATGACAAGCGCCCGTTCCCTTATCCGTCAGTGTGCAAATGTGACCGACTCCATTATCTGCATCGCCGCCCATTTCTATCTGGCATTTGGGATAGGTCAAATAGGTTAGTGTCGCCTGCTGAAGAATATATGGAGTATCGCCCCACAATATTGTCGAACCCCAGCCCGTTAACAACACTTGAGATCCATTCGCCAGTGGAACATCGGGCAGAATCACCGGTTTTGTCAACTCATTAAAAACAATCGGTTGTGCCAAACGTATCAGTGCAATATCATTATGAAAGTCGGGGCTATTATAATTGCAATGCACATGATACTCCTCCACATCATACTTGGCACCGGGCACTGCCCAGCGTATAGTTCCCGTAACGACTTTTAGATAGGGAGGATTATATCCATAGACACAATGGGCAGCTGTTAGAATGTGGCGTTCATCGACGATTGCTCCTCCGCACATATGATCTCCGAAAAGGCCCTGCAGCGAGATTTGATAGGGTGCTAGACCCTCCGTGGCATCGATACCATTAATAACACGACCATCAAAGCCACCACCAGACTTTGATATCCACTCCTGCCGCTTTTCTGTTAACTGCGCCATCCTTTTGCTATTGACCAGTTTGCTCCCGGCCAGGAGCAGGCAAAATATTAAACAATGTTTTAACATTTCAACGTTTCAATATCCATTCGCGCAATAAACTCGCGAACCGGTTGTGATTTTGCTTTTATACCAATCTCTTGAGTCAAGGAGTCATCATAAATTGGTATCTTACTCTGATATCTAAATCATAAAATAATTTGGAAGCTTTATGATTAAAATTTTGTGTGTGCCAAAGGGGTTATTATCTAACTGCGGAACAGCATAAAAGTACATAGGTACTCTATGAAGATTTGGATATGTAGAAATCTTATATAATATAAGATTTCATCTCAAAAATCAGTTAAATTATTCAACTAAAAATCAGTCCGAAGTAAGCAGTTCGAAAATTCATTAGCATACTTTTGGGCTTCGAATAATAAAGCAAAATAGATAAAGTAAAGCAAAAATAAAATGTACAATTTTCTATATGACCAAAATGTGCGATGAGATTTTACAAGTAGTGTCACAACTAAGTCGTTACATCCAAAATTAAAAAAAAAGTAGTGTATGCAGAAATGATGCCATTAAATTTCATCAAACTTGATAAAATTCCGATACAACCTCACAGCCTTTCAAAACATAACTGAATATCAATTTAATAGGCCAATCAAGCCAATTTTATTAAGCTATTATATTGAATGACAGCAATTGTTCCGATAAAATAACAAACCCATATAAATATTGAATGCCCAGCGGAAATAAAAGACTTTGACTTGTCCATAACAATGACTACTCAATTATATTTAACACAACTTATATAAATCAATTAACTCGTTGCTTGCAACCGGCAATTTGACGTCGTATCCAGTCCATATAGTAGATGGTATTGGCATGCATATCCGGTCTGCCGACAGCACAGGGAGCACCCCAGTTGACGAGGCCAACCACTTTGCCTTTCCACATGAGCGGACCACCCGAATCCCCGTTGCAAACACCCTCACCTATCTTATTAAGGGTACAGAGATGTCCAATATCAACGCTATCGGTGTTATTCCAGGCCCGCTTGCATTCGGCATGATCATACACCGTTAGATTGATAGCCTGCAGACGTTCCATGGTTGGCCAATTGATTTCGGGAGCACCCCAGCCATTTAGGGTGACTGTCGACCCAGCTGGCGGATGTTCTGCGCTAAGCGTCGCGATCTGAGTGCGCTCATTGAACACAATTGATTCATTCAAGTGAAGCAGTCCTATATCATTCGCATAGATGGCCGGTATGTCATACATACAATGCACAATGGCCTTATCCACATGAAGGATCTGTCCGGGATTCAGTCTATCATTTGTGCCCACAATAATGCGCAGATCCTCAATGGCAAAATCTAGTGCACAGTGTCCAGCAGTGAGGATCCATTGCTCATCGAGGATGACACCGCCGCAGATATGTGTTCTCCAAGCCGATTGTATCGATACCTGATAAGGTGCCGCACCCTCCGCTGCCTCCTGGCCGCCCACAATCCGGCTGCCCAACTGTGGATATTCATAATGAATTCGCTTGGCCCTTGTGACGTCAATGGAACTTCCCAGCAATACACAGAGGCACAAGAGTGACCAAGACCCAAAATATATTCCTAGCAATGGAGACATCATATGTTGTATATGGTTGTTTACGGTTCCGATCAGTTTTTGCACTGTAATTAATGGCCAGCAATGAAAAACAATGAATGTCCCAAGTCGAAGCTTTCAAATGGTTTCCCCTTTTAACGTATTTATTGCATGCGGGAAGCTTCGGACAATAGCTATCGCTGTCTTACCCTGTAGTCATTCAAATCTAGGGGGAAGCAAGCATCTTCCAACCAACAAAGTTTTTTCCATTACAAGACAAACAATCGATTTAGTCTAACTGTATTCGTATGTTCAAAGTTGCAAAGCAATTAAATTTTTATTTTACAGATAATTCCCTGCCGCAATCTAGATTAACATCACGACTATCAACTTGGCATAATTTGGAGATTTTAATTGCTGTGTTCACAGAAACACAGATTTTTATTTATCTTTGTAACTTGTTAAATATTTTAACTTAAAAAAAAACTGCATTCTTAGGGTAACTTTAAATTAATTCATTAACAATCAAGACTATGTACAGGGCATCTTCGAGTCGATCATTTTTGACTTGAGCACTCTTATTGGTTTTGCCAACGCATTGGTCAAATCTTTATGAACATGACTTGAACATGTGCCCATATAAAATATATATCTTTACAATGCTGAGGATAAAAACCGCACGGTAATTGCGTCCAAATTGGAGGGCTCATAAACTGCCCAAAGATTATATTGCTATATAGGGCGGGTATAGTTATAAATAATGACCGCTCTTGCCAGACGTAAAACTTATCGTCTTTCCACTGCCCATAAAGCTATAGTCTATCAGATAAACCTCGTCCGATGTGTATTTCCACTGCAAATCGTTGAAAAACTTTAGTTGCAATTGTGGATTTTAAACAATGGTATCAATAATGAAATCTATGCTGATCAGCCTAAGCCTCAGCTTTTGTCTGCTGCTGCTGCAATCCCAACCTTCTCATGGAATGCGCTTGCGAGGGGAGCAGCTGCCGGGCGAGTTGGCCAAGGGAAAGCGTCCTTACTCGAGGTTAATCCAGGGCCGCATTGCGGGTGGACAGTCGGCCAAGGAGGGCGCTTGGCCTTGGATTGTCTCCATACAGAATCAGTACGAATTTCCCTTTTGCAGTGGGGTCATCATCGATGATAGTTGGATTCTGACTGCCGCCAGTTGTGTTACGGGCTTGCGTGCTCGTAATTTGGTAATAGTCGCTGGCACCGTATCCACTTGGAATATAACCGCTCCGGGTTACTATCCGGATCAGATTCATGTACATTGCAATTTTGATAAGCCCCTATATCACAACGATATTGCACTGTTGCATTTAACTACGAAGATTGAATATAATTCAGTGGTTGCCAAGGTTACGCTGGCGGAAATCGATGAGCTACAACAGAACGAAGCTTTGACCTTTGCGGGTTGGGGCGCGGAAACATCAGAAGGTTCTTCCTTGCAATACTTGCAGCAATCGGACGGTAGCTACCTTAATGTGGATGACTGCCGCAAGGTGCTGGGCGGCACTGAGGATGTCGATCTGGGTCATGTGTGTGTGCAAATGATGTCAGGCAAGGGTGTGTGTTACGGTGATGCCGGTGGACCTCTAATCAATGATCGACAGCAACTGGTGGGCATCGGCAATTGGGGTGTTCCCTGCGCCCGAGGTTTTCCCGATGTCTACAGTCGGGTGGCCTTCTACAACGATTGGATACGCAGCACCATTAATGGCTGTGGCATTGCCTAAATTATGGCCGTACAAATATATATACACTCAGCAAAAAGAGCCCACTCTGTTCTCTATGTTCTTGAAAAATAAAAATATATTCCTGCTTTTAAAATTGATTTTTTATGTTACATAAGAAAGATCATTGCCTAGTCTCAGATTTTTGTTTTTGACCTAATTTCGAATACGAAATTTCTAATTTACTTGAGTA
This sequence comes from Drosophila paracracens, assembly GCA_035044025.1. Taxonomy (NCBI): domain Eukaryota; kingdom Metazoa; phylum Arthropoda; class Insecta; order Diptera; family Drosophilidae; genus Drosophila; species Drosophila paracracens. Next base: position 2,183,268 of record JAWNMN010000435.1, on the reverse strand, counting down.
CTTACTATTTTCTCAGTGTACATAATATGTACAATGTCATTATCAGCATTTATTGCTATGCGACTTTATAGTATCCAAAAATTCTATCGTTTTATACTGATACAACTCGATTTGTTTTTTATGACTGGTCATTAATATCCAAGCATTGCTTCATTGCTTGATATCGTAGTTGCTTCAGATCAGTCCACTTTTGACATAGTTAGCAATATGTTGCACCAAATCGGAGCGTGCCTCCTTGTACTCCTGCTGGTATCCTACTCGCAGGCGGATCTGCGTAGAAATTTTAAACCTATGCCTGCGGCGAAGATGAATTTTGGTTCTCGTATCGTCGGAGGTGAAGTCGCTTCCCTGGGAGCGGCACCATACCAGGTGTCAATCCAGAATAGATATGGGTAAATAAAGTGAATTGTATTTTGAAATGAAACACATTGTTCATATCTGAAAACGATCAATTTATGCAAAGTGTAAAAAGTGAAATCCTTACTTCATACATCAAAAAATATCCTCAGTAGAACTAAGTTAAGATTAATAAAAGCGAGAATCATTGAAAGAAAAATGAAAGTAATTAAAGTAAAAACAACATTAATGTAAATATGGCAGTTAATTTTCTTTAATTTAATTTATTTATGAGTTAGGATCCTTCTAAATTTTTCACAAAATGAAAGAAATAAATGTAGAGAAATGAGTTTTATCTTATAGGGAAATAAAAGCAGTTGTTTTCTGAGTATTGCGAAGGTCCTTTCGTCGAGAACTTTCTCAGAGAAATAAATGTATACTGAAAAGAATAATAATATTAACCAATTTCAAATTCTCTTCCACTTTTTGAAGCAATCACATGTGTGGCGGTGTCATAGTTGCCGATCAATACATTCTAACTGCGGCTAGTTGCCTGGCTGGTATGAAGAAGAATGACGTCAAAACGGTGATGAGCACCAACGATTGGGCCGGTCCGGCCTGGGAGTATTACACTGAGGAGATAATACCACACTGTAAATTCGATCAACCGCTATATCACAACGATATTGCATTGATCAAGATGACAACGCAGGTGGCGTACGATGAGGTCACACAGAAAATAGAAATAGCCCCGCTGGATGATCTTGAGGAGGGTGATAAGCTGAAGATGACGGGTTGGGGCAGCACCACGGCGGAGGGTGACTACACTTTCGATCTCAAGCAGCTAGAGCTGACCTATGTATCGAATGCTAAATGCAATTCAACATATCAATATACCGAAGATCTGGACATTGGGCATCTGTGCGCTGTGGGTAAGGTCGGTGCGGGAGCCTGCCATGGTGACACCGGTGGACCATTGGTCGACAGCAAGAATCGCCTGGTTGGCGTCAACAATTGGGGTGTGCCATGTGGTTTAGGTTTTCCCGATGTGTTTGCTCGTGTCAGCTTCTACTACGATTGGATTCAAAACACAATTAATGGATGTGCAATAAAGTAAATAAATCCTGAATCTAATCTCTGCAGTTGCCAGACGTCTGGACTATTGTATCGTTGTTATCACCTAACATATTGCCCCCAGACTAATAATTATACCTTGTACCCACGAAAGCCAACAAAGCAAAGAATTGTCAACATGATTGTTCAAAACCGCAATACATTTTCTTTCAGTCACTTGGTTATGTAGATAAATATAATTGTGAACAAACTCAAAAGCCTTTCTGGAAAAACGGAGAAATTTAGGCATTTAATGGGGATTACAACTTCTGGACGTTTTTAATTTCAGGCATTTGTTAACCACTGTAATAGATTAGCTTACCTTAAGCCGATCAGCTGTTTATCAACTTACAACGATTTAATACGAAAGTGAATGTTGAGTTATTTATGAGAAGTGACAAGTTCCACTGGGAAGTTCTTCCGAATACGACATTATCAACTGTCTGGCAGATCTGCCACTCGATCAAAGTTCGTATACAAGGCGTATGAGTAATCTGTTTTTATGGTGGCCATTCGATTACGAATTGACAAGCCGGCGGTGCTTATTCGTTTTTATGAGAATTCATTATTATTATCACCGTATATTGGCTATGGTAATGTTCGCTTCCTTCCATAGAATGGCGTTTCATTTCTTATCTTAACAATTCGCGCACTTATTCAAAGAAAGCCACGGACAAGATAAGCTGGCAAACAGGTAGCCGACTATAAAAAGAAATCCCTGTCTACAAATTTCCACAATTCTAAAACGAAAGTCGTAATAACGTGAGCGCTTAAGAGGCCAAAGATGAAGTTCATCATTTTAATTACCGTCCTAATTGTGGGACAGAGTGTTGCACTCGAAATTGGTGCAGGAAAATCAGTGAGTCGTCAGCTAGACAGTGATGTTCCCTTTCCGGAGTCCAGAATTGTGGGTGGAAGTGAAGCACCCGATGCCTGGGCACCCTATCAGGTGTCCATCATGAACACGTTTGGCGAGCATGTTTGTGGAGGCAGTATCATTGACAATCAGTGGATTTTAACAGCCGCCCATTGCCTGGATTGGCCCATACAGTTTTTGAAGATTGTCACCGGCACCAATGATTACACGAAACCTGGTGCAGAATATTTGGTGGATTCAGCGAAGAAACATTGCGAACACGATCAGCCCATGTATCACAATGATATTGCGCTAATCCACACAGCGACGCCCATTGTTTATAATGACCGCACTCAGCCCATTAAATTGGATAGCACAAAAAATAGCTTGAAAACGGGTGATAAACTAACACTAACTGGCTGGGGCAGCAACAAGGCTTGGGGAAGGCTTCCCACTCAACTCCACACAATTGACTTGGCCTACGTAGATCACTCGACCTGCAAGGCCAATGTGCGCAATGCTGCTTGGCTGGGCGAGGGACACTTGTGCAGCTTTACCAAGGAGGGTGAGGGATCCTGCAGTGGTGACTCCGGTGGTCCCTTGATCGATGCCAATCATGTCCTCGTTGGAATCGTCAATTGGGGTGAAGCCTGTGCCTTAGGCTACCCGGATGTGTATGCCTCCGTGCAATACTATTCTAGTTGGATTAATACCATGATGACAGATAAGGGCAAAGCCTGTTAACCATGTGAAACAGAGCAAAACCTGAGAGCGAAATCAAGAACAAAAGCGTCGCGAACAAAAAGCCACACTGAACAAATTTTATACATACATATATTCCGTATTAAGCAATATACCCATAAATTTTATCACACAAATTGAATATCGCAAATATATAAAGTAATTACGAACAAATGAAAAAGCATATAAATGTTTTATCACTTAATTTGTTTGTTTTGAAGAGATAAGAGTGGTTTTATCCAATGAGTCTACTAAAAGGGCCCGAGCCCAAGTGGACTGTTTTCCAGACTTTTAGATCTTCAAGAAATATTAGCCAAAGAGAGTCAGTCAGTTTTCTGAGAAGTGCGAGGCAGTCACTTAGAAGACGTAAAAAACACAGTTAACTAAAATTCTTATTAATTAAAATATTGGAGGGTATGGTTAATCTGATGACTCAAATCGTTGTCTATTTTTAGTCAAGTTTACTAGCAAATGGACATTATCAACAGATAAGCGTTTCAGTGAATAATTGACTGAAGGCAATTTTCTTGGGTAAACAACTAACTTTATCATAACCCAGAAAAAGTTGAGTGGCTTAACTTAGAACTAATAGTTCATAAAATTAAAATATTATTAGTAAATAGTAAATATTATGACTGCCACACGTTTGGCCCAAACGCTATTAATCGAAATTAATCTCTGATAAACATTTAACAATCAGCACCCGAATAAATAAGCTAATGCTGATACAACAATTTTAAGCCATTCAATATCTTTCTCGCCAAAACCAGATCACACTCGGAGTCTAACCAATAAATATTTCCGCGCTAAAATGGAATTTGACCAAGATACTTCCAAACACAACAGTCCGTTAATCGAACCCGGAATATTGCTTTTGAGTTGCCGCACTGACTAAGTCTAGTTGATAGTCCATCGATCGAGGTGCCCTCTTTAAATTAAAAACCTTAAGCTTCTAGACAATCAATGTTTCGCTATCTGTTGTAGACCATTTATGTATTCCATTTACACTTCTGGCTCAGCTGGGGCCCAAGCAGTTATACGGGTCTATCTGTGGAACCCATTGCTAACTGTTGTGCAACGAGGTCTGAATAAGCCTACACATAGAGAAAAGCGGTGTACAAAATGGCAATACCTAATTTCTTAATCAGCTCTGATTTTAAAATCAACCAATTTTTCTGCAACAATTCTTAAAAATACCCATCACAAGCATTTAAGTGTTTAAAATACGTTCTGGATTGAGGCTAATTTCAATTTGGTTCTTAGTTATGAGCCCCTTACCTTGGCCAACTCCAACCTTGGCCAGCTTTTGATTCGTACTTGATTTTCTGAGTGTAGAAGCTACGTGACAGGCATTTTCAAAACCGCCATTCAAAAAGCCATAAAAGAACCACAAACCCAATGCAGACTTCAATTTGAACCAAACAATTATGCTGCTACTATTGCTGTCTACTGTCCTAGTTGGTGGCTGCCTCGGCCAGGTGCTCTTCCCACCACAGTACACAACGCAGCGCATTGTGGGTGGCGAGGATGCGCCCGAGGGCATGGCACCCTATCAAATCTCGCTACAGGGTGCGAAAAGTGGACAACATTCCTGCGGCGGTGCGATCATTGATGAGCGCTGGATAATAACTGCTGCCCACTGCATACACAAAAAGACACCCGAGGCATTCCGTGTGCTCACCGGCACACAGGATTTGCAGCAGAATGTGTCCAAGTACTATTATCTGGACAGGATAGTCGAGCACTGTAACTATGAACCCCGCATGTATCGCAACGATATTGCGCTCCTTCATCTGAACGAATCGATTGTCTTCGACAATGCCACACAGCAAGTGGAACTGGATCATGAGCCACTTGCTCCGGGCGATTGGCTGCTGCTCACCGGCTGGGGCACTCTATCGCTGGGTGGCGAGGTGCCCGCCAAGCTGCAGCGCCTAGAGGTGGAATATGTACCCCATCAGGAGTGCCGCGAGGCGCACGGAAACAGCAGTCACGTGGACATCGGACATGTGTGCACCTACAACGATAAGGGGAGGGGTGCTTGCCACGGTGACTCTGGTGGCCCGCTGGTGCACAACGGTAAGCTTGTAGCCTTGGTCAACTGGGGCATGCCCTGCGCCAAGGGGAAGCCGGATGCCCATGCGGGCATTGCCTACTATCATGACTTCATTCGCACGCATCTTGCACTGAACGACTCGGAAGCAGAAGGAGAAGCTGCTGACGCTACAATTCAGGAGCTGAAGGCGTGGAAAAGTAAGTCTCATTGTCATTGATCCGACTATTCTTCGAAGCTTGAGCTTAAGTAAAGAATATTTTTAAATACGAACTAAACGGAAATCTCAATTTTACAATCCACAATCTATCTCAAATCAACAATTATTTATTAAAAAAAAACAAATGCAACATATTTGACTGATTTTTTTATAATAAGCAGAATCAATCTCTTTTTATATATATAAAATACCACACAACTCAGCGTTGCTAATAATTCAATCAGATTTAAAAATTTAAAATAAAGTGTACATAACTTATTTATACATCATGTAAATGCATTTAAAAATTTGTTTCATGCACTTAAATCAAGCATTTTCGAACACAAAAATAATAAAAATAAAATAATAACAGCATAAAGAAGAAGAATCGGTCCAGCATTTCTTCTGGCACTTTGGGAGATGAAAACTTCGATGACTTCCTTTCAAATATATTCAAATATTCTTGCGCGTGCTGTAGCTGATTTTTTATAGCATACTTTTGGGAGGTTTTGTGAAAAAATGAACTACAGATGGCGTATGTTTTCTTAGAATTGGACCCATTCTGCATTGCTTGGGAAAGATTTGAGTCAAGCTGCATTTAAACATAGTATTAATTTAGAGATCAAACCATGATTAATAAGTCCTGTTTTTTGTAAAATCGGGTCCCCTGCAAGCACTTCCTGAGACAATTATTTTTTAGATTAAAATTAGATTAAATTCGAACCTGAATGTCGTTTCCAACTCTAAAAAACAAAGATAAAAAACCAATGGTTTATAAAAATCTGTTCAATTGAACAGAGTTATGGCTCGATGTCTGTTGCCCCTTCAAGCGCTTTTTGATAAATAGTTCAATAAATCAAAAAATGTTTTTAAACAATTGTGAACCTTTTTTTTTAATACAGACTTGATTCAAATTGACATACATATCTATAAATTCACTTATTAACTTAGACAACATAAAAATGCGAGTTCAACGGCAATGTAACTAGTAACTAACTAAGATTCAGTTTTGGTGAGCAATGAAGATACTTTAGAACTGATTGGAGGGCAAATATTGACTGTTAATTGGCCCATTGCCATTAAGGTTAGCATTGCCCTCAATATTCTGCGGTTGCAGCTCCTCTTCCTCCTCCTCGGGTGCATCCAGTGAACCGACAACAGATGTGATGGGCGCCAGACCCTCATCGGTAATGGTGGAACTGCCGCCCAGAGAATCATATTGCGACTGAATCTGTCGCTGGGCATTCAAAGCCTCCTCGGGCGTGCGATACTTGATGAAGAACACCTCGGGCTTGTTGATATGTTGTGGCGCATCGGCGATGGCATCCTGCAAATCAGACGCACTTGTCTTCTTCGCGAGCACATAGACCACCGTCTTCTCTTGCTTCAGAGACTTGGCCAGATTCAAAGCAGCAGCGCGATTCGTCTGAGCTGGTGTCTTGACAAAGAGCACATTGTAGTGATTGCGTGGCTGCTGTGACAGCTGCTGCAGCTCATCCTGAATCTCATCGTCCGACTCCTCGGGTGCCGAGTGTATGAAGAAGTTCTTTGTGACAATTGGCTTCTTGGGAATGCGGACACGAGGACGAGCGCGACGGTGCTGTTGTTGCAGTGGTGCAGTCTGGAAGTTGATCGGAAAATTGGCTGGCATGGGAAATGCGGCAGAGTTGCGTGGTTGCTGCTGCTGCTGTGGCTGGTACTGAGTCGTTGGTGGCAGATAGGGCAGAGACAGGGCCAATGGTGGCAACACCGGATGTGAGGAATGTGGCTGCAGTTGCTGTTGTTGTTGCAACTGCTGGTTGAGCAGATGAGCCACAACTGCGGGCTGCTGTTGCATGCGATAATTGTAGCCCTGTTGCGTTAAGCTGATGTCGGCACGAGCCAGCGCCAATGTGGCCACAAGTATCGTCTAGAAAAATATGAACAAATTTTCGTTATAATCCATGTTATCATTGCCGCTGATTAATCCACAAAACGCACCACAAATATCTTCATGCTGCTGCTTAGTCTGGGAACTTAGTTTTAGTTAGCCACGAACGAACTCTGATGCTGCTGGCCCTGTGTGTGAAGTGATTGTGATGATGGGTCAACAGCTGCTAACGCCTTTTATACCAACTAGCCCGTCCCAGACTTTTATGCGTGGTCGCAGCAAGCTTTACAATCGGTAACTAATAATGAAAAAGCAGCTACGCCAGCTAACAATATCACAAATTGTTGCAACAGTCCACATTTTATATGCATAGAGAGGGGGGGTAGCAACACTTGGTTGGGTGGCAAGTCGAAGTGGGCCTTTTTGTGTTACGCCTTACAAAAAACATTCCATTGTTTAGACAACAAATCATCTTGAGCGACCAGCTGTGATAATGGCCAAGTGGCTGGTTTTCTTACCTTGTTATACTCTTAGCCAAGTTTAACTTTAGTTTAAGTCAATGAAATTACTAAAGTTGCTTATTTTATATAAAATATATATGTATATAAAATACAATATCTTTTCTAGAACAGTTTAAAAAAACAGACAACAATTTTTGTTCATTTTGGCTAAATTCACTTAAATTTAACCATTTTTGTAGTTTCTGTTGTCCAAAATAATTGCATTTATACTAATTTTCCCTCATTATAGAGTATATTTAAAAACGACATTAAAACATTTTTTAATTACTTAATTTACGCCAGTAAAATGCTTAAAAATTAATCAGCTACTTCAAAAAATAGCATAACTTTGTTGACTTTGAAATGCGTATCTTGTTTAGTTTTATAAATTTGCCTTAGGTATAATCAAAACAAATTCAAATTCAGCGTTTGCAATAAAAAGTGTCAAGAAAAGCATAAAAATTATTTATTAAAAACAAACTTCGCAATGTGGCAATTTATCAGAGGACTGTCTTAGTTTTTGCAGTCAAGTTGAATGACTCGCCCTATTGACATCCAAATAGACGAATACGAGGTTACAATCGATTACAATCGATTATAGCCGTTTTCTATGCACTTTTGTCTCTTCCCGGGCCATTGTTTTTTACTGTCAACGCAACTCGAACTATAAAACTACTATAAAAAACAAATACAATATGGATATGAGCATGGAAAAAATTGGCACTGTTCGCGGAGACTGGAGATGGGCAGCAGCCTCCGTATTTGCTACTCTGTAAAGAGGACGCCAAGGTCTAGGTCTGTATTGTGTATACACAGAGAGAAAATTATTTAATTGATAAGCAAATTAATCATTGATTTAAATGGAATATGGGATAAGTTTATTATTTTTTAATAGAAATAAATTTATTTCTTTATCTGCTAATTTTTAAGTATTGATTTGACCATTACCAAATTCTATACTTCAACAAATATATTATTGAAAAAGAGCAAGCGGATGTCAACGATAAAATTCAATTCCGCAGCTCGAACCCAAATATATTAATTCGTGATTTTTTCTAATATTTACTTGTTTTTAGATTTTTTGCCTAAGATTTTCTGTGCTTACTTTGAGTGTATATCTTACATCAAGCTCTCTTGAATTTCAAATACCTGATTCGAAGTCTTTCAATGTATGTCAGTTTTTTCTCTCTGTGCATCTGCTGATGTTATTTATTGTGTCAAATCTAACAAATACCCGCATAGCTATGTAAATGTTTGTATATATATGTTCGAAATATTATAAAAGCTCAGCCATTAGTCATTTGCGCTACATAAAAGTGAATGTAAATCACTTTCGACCATCGAATTTGGCTAAGGTTGACATCTTGCGCTAGTTGGGGGCAATCTTTGGCAACGGAAATCACTTGTCACAACAAGCATTATCAATTTATTACCTAAGCTAATTTGATTGACTGTCAAAATGCATACTAAAAATGTTACGTTTACTACAATACGCCTAATTTATCTGTGATCCAATTATAACAAAAAATAAAGATAAATATAAAAAGATCGTAATGTGAGTATATCAGAAAGGCCGATTCAGTAGCAGCTCAGCCATTAAATAGGCCAAACTGTTGCAAGTATCTAGTGCAGTTAGCTCAGAGTGCATCTCATTAACTGAAGTTTGCACACAAATTATTTTAGATTTAACCTTCAACCTCTCGGATTATTGCCAATGTAAGTTGGTCTACAATATGGCGCACTCTGAGCCGGAGCTACTTATCAAAAAACAGGTTCCACACTTTCTCACGCCAATGCCGTGAGGCATGACCAAAAAAAAAAACATAAGCGAAGTAGGGAATGGAACTGAGCTTCAACATTTGTTTTCTGTGTTTAGCTTTAAATATGCCAAAATAAATGCACTCAGAAAAATAATGTACAAAAATTGAGTTGATCTTACCTCGATAAATTAAATAAAATTTGACGATAAATTATTCGTAATTTTAATAAGCCAAATTTGAAATACGAAAGAAATTAGAATAAATATTCTGAAAAAAATTTAAGCAAATCTTAATGCTTCCAATTGTGTTGAACTAAAATTAATAATTATAATCAATATTACATAATAATATTAATCAATTTCGGACAACTAAAAATATAAAAATCAATCTTGGTATGAAATACTTGATTGTTTCTCTCAGTGCACATATATCTCGTAAAGTGAAACTGAACCGAGAGGAAAAATTAAGAAAAACTAAAATATATTTTTCGCACATATATATATATATATATATTTTATATATATAATAAATAAAATGTTTATTTATAAGTTTCTATTATCAAATAGTATCAAATACTTAAGTTACATAGATGAAAAGTGAATGCTCGCGAATACATAAATTTTGTGCATTTTCGAAACAAACTTTTTTTTTTAATTTATTAATTTATTGTTTGACTGACGCTTCACACTGTCGGATTTTGACATTGGGTGTTTTTTTGCTATGCTAATTCGAATGTGGAATATACTCCTCCTCTGCATAATATTATTATGTCCATCGAGAGTCTAGAGAGAAGTGAGAAGATGCTCGCATAACAAATGCACATTTGATTATTATTAATAATATAATTTCATACTAATTATAGAGTATACTTTAGATTGACAAATTACATGTAAGGCCCAAAGGCCATCTTAAACATTGTGTTATAATATATACAAGTATTTAAGCCAAAAACGAGCCAATACAAAAAGACAAGCTTGTTTGGTCTTAAGCCGGCGTAGTATAAATTGATGAATGAATTCAAATCGTTTATATAAATGTAGCGTTAAGCGAGGGCATTTCACATTTATCTGATCGATTTATTATCATTATATTTATATAATTTAAATGGTCATTTGGAGCCAAGTATTATAAATAAATATATTCAAACGATTAAAACACAGGTTTTAGTTTTAAATTGCTTTATATGATGATTATGCAAGTGGAAGTGCTCTCGTTTAATGGCTGAGATAAATACTGAAGGGTCTCCAAAAATATCTAAGGCAGCTTATGTTTTTTTTTATTCACATATTCGAAGCTGAATTAACCGTTTTGTGTCAAACTAAAAATTCTCTTAGGTTAACAAAATCTGCAAATCTGCAAATCGCGAAAAGGATGCATTTTTCTGCATAATTTTGCCCAACTTCATTATACCTTTTACCAGTTTTCGACTACGATTGCTTATAAGGCATGTGTATAATAAACTTTATAAATAATTTTAAAATATGTATCAATTTTGAAAAAAGTGTTAAAAGCATTGTAACAAGCTAGTTTTTGGCGGAATATGAGTAAAGATGAAGAGAAAAAGAGAAATTTTTAGTTTCAAACAAAATGTGACTTTGGTTAAATTATGTTGCTTACTTTTAGGCGAACTGATTTTGTGGCTCCACCTTTAGTTGAATGTTCAGCTCGTTCATCTAGTTCTCTTAAAAATACCCATACCCATACCTCGTTATACGGCCGCATTTTATACGGCATTTCGCTATAACGGATCTCTTCAATTAAGGCACGTCTTGGATTTCGCTATAACGGCAAAAAAAATCTTTTCACATTAGGAACTCATTCAGTTGTAAGCGGTACTGGCATTTGGTGAATGAAAAATTGTCGAATGCTTTTTCTTATTCCGAACAAGGAATAATCAACTTCCTTGAAAACAATTCTGACGTCGTACGTAGCTCTAAAGTTGCTCGAGGAATTAACTCAGGCATTAGCTGTTATAAGTCACTGAAGAACGCAATAGACAGGAAGGCAAGTCAAATAATTTTAGACAAGTTTTTTAAGCCAGGCTCATCCTTACCAGCGAAAATTGATGACGACAGTGATCTGCAGGTTACCAATTCTTTATCGTCTTCAAATTCAATTAACATAAATTTGTTTTAATTTTGTTTATAGATTATTGTTGTTTTTTGGAGTCTGTTATTATTTTATGCACAAATGTATGTACTTATTATGTATGTACTTTTGATTTAAATGAAATAAAAAGATGAAATGCATTTTGAATGACAAACCATGTTAAATATTTAACAAATTTGGATTTGCGGCCAAATTTCGTGGAACGAGTCTTGGTCGTAAGCGAGTTTTGGGAGTAATTTCCAACAATTTCTCCGACTTAAAAATATGTGTTATGAAAAAAATAAATATTATTTTTATAAAACTGATCTAAATGTTAAGCTTTTTCCAACCCTTTCATTTTTTTGTGATCTTTTTAAGTTAACCCTATGGTTTTACCACTAAGCAGACAACACGTTGCCTTCGGGTCCGCGCTCTCAGAATCTGTTTTTCAGAAATTTCATTTAATGAGTTGTTAGTTTATTTGACGCCTCTATGTGTTGCCTGCTTAGTGGTTTTCCCCAGCTCTTGTTGTAAATTAAAATAACAATTTTCGCTAAAAATGAACGTCAACCTGATATTAATTGAATATTAGCTTTGGTTTATAAAAGAATTTCACTATAAACTATTTATTCCTTTATTAATTTACAAGGTTTTAAAAGACTTTGCAAATCATTGCCTAATTTCATCAATCATATCACTAAAAATTAACCTGTAAAAGCATTGTCGTAAAATACTGATTATGAATCAGACATGAAATCAAATGTTATAAACAAATCAAATTACACTGCACTTATAAGTGTAGTCTTGATTACTCAGCCAATAACTGTCCATTTATGTTATCGTTGAGTTCTGCTTTGTCAGATGACGTTAATGCTTATCGCTGATTTTCTGTAGTATATTTAGCTGTAGACTAATTTGTGATTAATATGCTACATAATCATGACCAACGCGTGGTGAATTCTTAGCAATATGCTAGCATGCGACATACTTGATATGGGATATAAAGTGGAGCAACTCGTGCTTCACTACTCGGACTCAAGTGACCAATGCGTAAAAAATAAAAACAACTTTCAATTGCTCACCAGTTAATTTTGGACATATTTATTGCCAAATACCACAGGTGTGAACTCTTTGTAATCAATACAATTGAACTCTGGTCAAGCGGCCACCTTTTAAGTGGCCCATCGATAACAATAGAACTTTTTATTATATGTGTTTCCCAGAACCAAATGCGACCCAAAAAATTGGTCATCCATTTTTTGTATAGCCATATAATAAACATTGATAGATTTAGCTTATAAAACTTTTTATTAAAGATGTTTGCGGTGAGTAATTAATTGTTAAAGTTTAAGGCACATGCTTCTTTGTTGAATGTCACACAAACTGACTAGTTACATTTGTTTTTATTTGAATTTCAAACAACTGATTTCAAATAATGAGTACGTAAAAATAATAATAATAAAAAAAATATCTGGTAAATAGTTTCTCTCTCAAATTTCTCTCTGTCTCTCTCTCCGGCGATTTCTGGTTGTTGCTTATCCGCACTAGGAATTTCGTGCAGTCTTCTTTGGTTAATGGCTCTATGGCTGTCAATTGTCGTCATTAGAATAGAAACTTCTGGGCAGACACGCCCAGCAGGAGTAGCATCAAGCTGAACGACGTTAATCCTGCTGCTCCAGATCGCTGATGCACAAGGACAACAGCACGATTATTCTCGGCCTGCAGCTCCCGAAAGTTGTTGTGCAGCTGTTTGTCTTTGGAGTACTCAATCTCCTTGAAATGATTCACCTGTTCGAGTGTCACGGGGAAAGTGTCAGTTGGGACAATCCAGGTGACCGCCTCGGCGCAGGTGGGCGTGGTCAAGGAACCCGCATAGCTGAAATACGTGTTAACATTTGGCACCAAATCCTCAACTGCCAGACGATCCGCCACTTTCACAGGCACATTTATCTGGTCATAACTCTTAACACTATCCAAACTCTTGATAATGCTACCAATGGCCTTATTGGGCGTATTTGAAACATGATATAGAACAGCTAGGACCGTAATGCCATCATCAAAGTCGGCCGCCATAGTCATGTTGGGGTATAGTTTATTGCGATGCACAATGTGCACCTCCAGAGGATAACGTATGCCATTTATAGTGTGCTCAGACCACCAATGCATATGTATTTGCTCCACAACATAATCATTCACAAGATCACCCCCGCCAAGGGTCAAATCATGGGCAAATCCAGACAGCTGAACTGCAAATAGAGTAATAAGAATTTTATACATATTTCGGGTTTTTTTTTTAGATTATTCTCTCGACTCACTTGAGTGTCCATTGTTGACCATTTGCAGTGATTTCTGATGCTCATCATAGTTGTAAAACTTTAGGACGTCGAACTCACCCTTCAGAGTGCCTTTCACATGCAAATTGATTGGACTCTGCCTTAAGCCAGTGTCGCAAATGCCGCCCCACTTGGGAAATGCTATAAATATCAAAGAGATTTATAAAATACCATATACATACAGAGCTTAATAAGTATATCACAATAAAAACTTCGTTTTACATAATTAAAGCACAATGAACCTAAAACTGTTGAGATATAAGGCAGAAATCGTTGAACACAGAAAACATATTCTAAAAAACTGTGCAATTAAATGATTTAAATATATCTCAATTATTTTCACCAACTAAGAGCTTTATTATATTTATGTTTATATCTATATATATTTTTTAAAACCTTTAGTCAATAATAAAGGTACACCAAACATCTGGGTATTTCATATTCGGGCCATGACAGATAGCCATGCATACTTGTTAGTCTAAATAGATGACAAGTCCAATTTATAAGCACGGAAATTTGGCACAATTTTTCAAAAATTATTAATATTTTAGTTATGTCTGTATATCAGCTAGGGTATTTTATTTTCGGCCCACAAAAGATAGCTAAGCATTCTTGTTAGTCTTTATAGTTGACGAGTCAAATTTGCATACACAGCAATTTGGCTCAATTGGAATAAGCGGTGAATTTATTTAGCTATAAAAAACACGACTTTTACAGTTCTAATGTGCACACTTGACAATGATAAGCTGACCCACTCACGAGCTTAGCACATACATATACACACTTATATATGTATATATGTCAGACGGCAATCGGCGTTGATTAACTAATTTTAGTAAACGGACTTCAACTAGTGAGGCAATGACATTGAATTTATATGGTTTTTATTGGCACTACTTACGTTCATCCCGATTCTTGTCGAGGTCTGGATAGTGCCACTCATCGCCAGCGCTCAACGCTAAAATGTTGCAAGCTATAAAGAAATTTAAAACAAACAAAATAAATGCATTTGCTTATTAGAAAATGGGCACAAAGTTGTTTGTGGCATTTGTCTGACTTATTTTATTTATATATCTATCTTTACTCTATTATAAGTTGAATGCACCCAATTGTCATGCACACAGTGAGACAATAAATTATATTATGTGCTTAAATTTCTGGTAGACTTCAACTTGACCGACATAAAAATTAGCTTTTCCTGACCATGAAAAGTGCACGAATTGTGCAGTTGACGAAATACATAAAAACGAAATGCCAAAAAAAATTGTGCTTGATGCATTAAAGAGATGTACATAATGTTAAAATTGGCGTCAGCTGTTTGGCAACACGTCAATAGTCTCAGTAGCACCTTGCACTTGACTTGGCTAAAAATAAGACACATTATTTATGATGTCGACGAAGAGTTCACAAAGAATCGGCATAATAAAAAATACATTTAATACAATAAAATTTTAATTACCATGCAAAGGTTAACACAACAAGATAAAAAACATGAAACGTTTGCGAAATATTTTAATATCATTTTTGACAACCATTAAATATAACAAATAACATTTTCATTTTGCAAATGTTTGAATGTCAAGTCTTGCACTCAAAATTCTTATTAATTTGTCCATCAACAAAACTTTAAGTCTCTGAGTGATTCTGGTCATTAATGGGTTAATAAAAGCGTCGTAAAGTGATTCAACAAATAGCAAATGGCTGACAGAAAAGCGATTATGTCAAATCTCTCAAAAATTTATGCGTTCGGTTTGACTTTCGGCGACTTATTGAAAACAAGAGAAAAATAATATTTTTGTTTAGTTTAGTTTTAGTTTGTTTTTTGGCAAACTGACGACAGCAGCGGTGATAGATATACATTTAGGATTTACGATTTTTGAAATGTGTGCGGTGTATTTTTAAAATGTAAAAAATCTTTTAAAGGCCGTTTTCAGCAGCTGATTTGAAATATTTCAATTAGAATTTGTGTGCACATGTGTAGTGCGATTTTTACGATTCATTTTTAGTCCCAAGATATACATAAATTCAAGCTAATTGAGTAGAGACATGCATTTAAATTCATCTTTTTATTATTATTGACACTCGACAGACAGCTTTTAAATTTCATTGTCTCCGCAACTCTTAGAAAATATTTTTGAAAAGTGAAATGCTTATAATAATGAGCTATAAAATATTGCTCTTATTTTTTGCTCTAATATACATTGATCTTAACATAAATGCTTGAAATCAAATGGTCTTCAGAATTGATTATGTTAGATTAGGGCAACTTTTATTATTTTACACAGAAATGCTAGAATTGTATTTCAAAATAAAGTACTTTAAAAAAGTGTCGCTGATAGAGGTTTTCTGCTGATTATTACAGTATCTGTAATTTCAGTTGCTGATAATGATAAATACATTTATTACTTCCATAAGTGGAATACTATAATTGAAAAGAAAACAAACTAACGAATCGAAACTATAATCATAAATTATATTTACAACTCAATTAGTAAACACATGTACTCATTATTATATTGATACCTAGATTCCCATATCAAATAATACAACGACAATTTCGAGGGTAGAAAGTTTAGCTTTTAATTGCAGCAAATATCACTTTGCGAAAAATCACCTCAACATAGCTATTTATTTTTTCTAAACGAGATCAGTTAAACGTATGTGTGATATTTAGCTGATAAATGCAGTGAATGGCAGCAGCAGCAGCAGCAGCAGCCACAGCTGCATGCAACATTGGCCAGGTTGTAATTAGAATTCGCATGCAACCAAAGACAATTAGAAGCTTGAGCGATCTGTTGAAAGGGGACTGCATGTGGAATCGTGGAATTCAACAATTATCAGAGTGTTGAACAAAACTGCCAAACAAAAAGTTAATTGCTTTGTTTATGGCAAGACAATGTGAAAATTGTACAAAATTGTATTAGAGAGAAAATGCGAAACCGATTCAACTGATTTGATTCATTTTTGCTTTTAAGTGCTTCGATCTTGGCACAAAAATTTCTGAGCTGAGATGCACTCAGAAAAAAATCAATAAATTACACGAATTTTCCAAATCAACTTGAACAGATTTCGAAATATATTTTTTTTGCACTTATCTATGGTATCTCAAAATTACCAAAACTGTACACGGCGCAAAGACAAAATTGCAAATCTTGATTCAAAACTTTTTCGATTAGAATGAAAAATTTTAAAAAGTCAACAAACATGGTGAAAAGGATTATAGGACATAATCTAGGAATAAATTCTTTACTTCAGGTTTTTGACACAAGGCTCACTTTCGATACGTTTTGCACATTTTTTTTCTGTGTAGGAATTCTAGAACAACTTTTTTTTATGTGGATAGACATTTGTACTGTCTCAGCTGTCAGAGAGCTGCACATGTCACAGACGGCAAACGCAACTATAACTAAAACAAAAAACACAAAACAATTGCTCCGCTAAACGGAAAAATGCGGCATGTTCAGTTTCTCAGTTTCTCTGTTTCTCAGCGCAGAGATCAGTTTTTGCCAACGTTGTCAAGTGGTGTCTTCTCAACATTGTTGTGATTGACGGTTTATGGCCGCAGCGATTTTCGGCCATGTCAGCTGGAAATAATTAAAACACTTTTGCATTCATTGCGATAATTCCATCAACTTTTTGATGGCCTCTGTTTTCTGTCGACTCACAGACACCCCCTAAAATTATTTTGTGAGTCAATTTTTGTTTGCTGACTGTACAAGTGTGAACAATTATTTACATTTTATTATGAATTATAATAAATTTTGTGCACAGATAAAAGACTTCGGGAATGAGCTTTGTTTTATGCGATTATCACTCAAGCCCGAAGCTGATAACGCCAATAGATACAATTATTGAAGAGCGCTGAACATTCCTATAAGATTTTCTAATATTATATACAAACTCAATAACGTTATATAAATACAAATAAGTATGAAAAACTAAAACTTTTCCTAACTTCGAATTTAAAATTGATAATTGATAATTTGTGGACAACCTTAATGAATTATGTGTTCCACTTCAATTTGAACAAAATGAATTATGTTTACTCGAAAAGTATGAAAATTAATATGTAACACATTTAAATAACATAATTTATGTACTTTAAAAACTTAGTATTATATTTAGCATAGCTGGGCGACAAATATAATCAAAATACTAATATTTAAAATACTGTGTATATATTTAGTTAATAATCAACTTTTGACTTTGACGTAGTCAAAATGCCAATTAACTCAACTGATTGGGCAAATTGATGCAATATTTGCTTTATTTTGGCTATTATGAATTGCTGTCATAACTGCCCGAATTTATGATTGCAATTGTGGATGATCGATGGTAAATTGAAAAGCTATTCAATCAGCAGAGAAGGCACTGGGTTGGTCTTTAATTGTGCTTGATTGGGTCTGCCGACTGTACGTCTTCGCATATCAGGGAATGAGAGTGTAATTATGAGCTATAAACAAGCAAACAGCTGATAAAAGCAAATCAGCACAGTCTCCATAAATAAGTAGTTCATTTATTGCAACTGATAGAGGAATCTCCGTCTGCACGCTGTTAAACTCAAGTCTACTGATAGCGCTGACAATATACTATAAGTCATGCTTAGGTTCAGGGTTCATTTGTTTTATTTGTAGTTAATGTGTTTATTTGATTTATGTGACAGACTGGAAATTCCTTAAAGTTTATATTCTCTGAGAATTTGATAAGAAACATATTTATATGGCAAGTTTATTTGAAGGTTTGGCAGGTTTCAAAATCGATAATAAAGTGTTCAAAATAATTATAATTAATTGAAAGTTTAATTGGAGATTGTTTTCAGTTCGATTCGCAATTTTGTTAAATAATTATTATTTGCTTAACGCAATCGATAAAGCTATCAAAATTGAAGTATCAGGGTAGGACACTCGACTAATGCCATTATAAATGAAAACGCCCAATAATCAATAAAAACAAAGCATTGACGCAAAATGTGAAGTTCTCACCTCGTGCTTATACAATCAGTAATTACTTATGACACAGGTACATATAATTGCCCGATATATCGTTAGCCGAAATCTCGGCTAATCTTTAACACCAGAAAAGGCGCCCAGTTGCAACGCACAGCGTTATCAATTCCAATTCTGTGTGCCTTGATATAAAGCTCTTTATTGTTTTAAATCGAATCACAAATCAAGCGGGCGATCATTCGTTCAAGTTTATATGTATAATTTCCAAATAATTGTTTAATTTGTATTTACTATCGACTAGCGGCGCTTATCTGCCACTTACAAAAATTTGTTTTCCAAAGTGCTAATCGCCGATTGTTGAAATTGATCTAAGAAGGCCAAATTGCCCCATAACACACTTCGATTTGCAGTATAATTTTTACGATCGGTAAGTTCAATACCTAATTAACTAAAGTAAACTTCTTACGCATCGTGATGTGGTCATGCATGGGGAGCGGCTGTTTCTGCGAATTTGACTGGCGCCATTGAGTCAAGGGTCCGTATTATCGGACATACGCAGTGGAAAACAAATATTTGACACGTTAGCCGTACTTCAAACGAGATCAACAAACTCCGAATATAGTAATTAAATATAAGGGATTTGAAATTTTCACATCATTCCGTATGCCATTTTTCCCTCTGTGCATTTACCCAATTTGCACTTGGACTGAAAAAGTTAAGGCAATTGCTGATAAATTTCTTTGCCATGGACTATTGGATAGTTGTTTACCTATTTCTTTAGGCTTTACGAGTGCCGTGTGACTCATGATATTGTTTTGTATCCAATTTCAAGTACTCCCGATGATAAATGAGTCAGCACATTGTTCTGATTTATTTATTTTCTGCGATTTTATTTTTAAATTAGCCATGCGATATTAGATACAGAAGATTAATTAATTAAATTGAGCACCAATTCGAAAAACACACTTATCTAGTTTAAAAAGAGATTAAGAATTTGATGAAATAAAATTGTATCAGTTTTAATCCAAATTCTATGTTTCGAAATAGAAAAACAGCTGAGTAATTTCCTATTTTTATTTAAAGGTCCGCTTTCACAATTCCATTGATCATAATAACATTTCCACTACGCTCATATCAATTGTCAAGATCGCGTGTAATTATAAGTATTAGAAGTGTTTGTTGTTTACTGCAAATTATCAGCGTGGGATCTATCAGAATATTGCCAAGCCCACAACAACAAGGGCAACAAGGGGCTTTGCAAGCAGTCTGCCCAATACCCAAACGTGACTATTCGCATTTTACGGTGATGGAAAACTTTGAAGTACCACATCATAAGTATGTATTTGTCTTATATGTATATAAGCCCATTTAATTACACTTATACCACATGTCAGAAATTTATAAACAACAATTTTGGCAAATTCAGTTGCACTTCTCTAACTCGAACCCGACATCGAGACAAAATTGGGGAGAAATGAGAATTTTTTTTATCAAAATTCAATATGATTTTAAATTCAAATTCAAAACTCGAATTTCTTCATAACATTAAAAAGATTTCCAAGAGTCGACATTTTTAAATAAATAATATTATTGTGCGTACTCTAAATGACTTTGTTCAGATTAAAATATTTGAAAATGTTTAGATTAAAATTAAAAATATTTTAAAAAATCTATTAGCATTTTACTTATATATTTTTTAATTGGCGGTGAAATTTACATTATTTTTGTTTGGATACCGTTAGAGAAGTTTGACTGTAAGATCATCACTCAGGTAAACTTAAAATTAATTACTCAGTAGACTTAATTAACAATTTACCTAATAGTACTACGGCTGGGAAATGCATCTTCTAGTTTTTTTTTCGTTTTTGCAATATTAAATATTTTTTTGAAAAACAATTTTCCTTGCACTTTCACTCTTATTTTAAACCGGCTAATAGTAAGGACTCGGAACTTGTGTCAGCTCAATGACAACTCCATAAAAGTGAAATAGAACCGTCGTCTTTTATAACCGAAAACCGAGTCAAACCGATACGAAGAGCAGAACCCGCAGCCCACAGCACAGAATGATTACTGAATGCCGCACGAGCATCGAGCAAATAAGTGCGCACACACACATACACACACACAGGCACACACGTACAGACACACACACATGCACACATAGGCAAACGCAAGCAAATGCAGAGAGACGGTAAGAAGTGAATTCAATTATGGCACAGGTTATTTTTTCGGGGTTCTTATGCTCACACTCTCTCTCTCGCAGAACAAAATGGAGCTGATTAAGCAATAGCAAAGAACTACAACAACAGTTGACAACAGCCGAAGCGAGCCGAGTGTATTGCAATGCGCCGAACATTTGCGTCGACTTCGACGCCGCCGTAAGCGTCACTGCCGCGCCACTGCATTGAAACTTTCGGCGCAGCCGATTAATTGATAAGCATGCACGGAAACGCTAAATGAGCGGATAAATAAGAAGCTGGCGATCGGTAACTGCGAAAGAGATCACCGAGAGAGCAAGTTCAAAAATGGCGCTTGCCTTATGCAAAGCAGAGAGTTTGACTGCGACTGCGACTGTGACGCCGGAAGTGACGCTGTTGCTGTGAATTTTTCAGGTGCAGCCAACGATCGATCTTTTTTTTTCTTTTGCTTATGATGAATGAGATTTAATTATTAAAAATAGTGTATGTTTACCACAAAAATGTTTTACGCAAACCTTTATAAATTTATAAATATTTACGACCATTTATTTTCTCAACTATCAAGCTTCTACTGTGTAAATGCCAATTGAAGCGTTTGAAAAATAACTAAATTGATAATAAGCCATGGGGGGATCAAAATGAACTATGAAATTATATTGGGAGCGATTTATTAATTAAAATTTTGTATATAAATAAGTGAGGGGTTAAGGAGCACGCTGACCGCTCTTCATCAGTTGTTGTTGTAGCCAAATTATATGAGGCATGCAACGCTAATTGAAGAGACAAATTTCTCGACGCCGGTCTCTCTGCATACTTACGGGCATGCCTGTGTATGTGAATAAACATGTGTGTGTATGTGTGTGTGTGTGTATGTGTTTATATGCGTGTGTGTGAGCAGGTGGTGTATATGCACAGAGAGAAAAAAACCGATCTTGCTAGACTAAAGTTACTCAACTAAAGTGATGAGAATTGTTAATTAATTTTAGTCATTAATTATTTACATACATTAAAAGTTTTTCAAGTGACGATGAAAAATAGTCGATGTTCTCCATTTTCTCACAGTGTACGTATTTTTTTTGTCACTGTCAGCTGTAACTGTCGACGTCGGCGTCGGTGTCGTTAAATTGCAGTTAATACATAACAAAAGTCAATGTCAAATTGCTGCTGTTTGTTTACAGCACTGCCGACAGCCTAATGGGTCGCGTGTATCTCGCTCTCTCTCTCTCTCTCGCTCTCTCTCTCTCTCGCTCTGCCCCCCTATCTTGTGTGCTCGAGTATAAATCTAAATGCATTTCCGCCACAAATCGCCGTCAACGTTGGACAGCAATTTGCAATTTGTTTGATATCGAATTGTAAATCTTGATACTCTTCGCTGAAAGAGAAAATTGCTTTGGCATTTCTATATACACAAGACTACAGATATTCTCGAGCAGATATTATCGACTTGATGTAGTTTGATCTGTTTTCATATTTAACTAGTGTGTTAATGGCTAATTAATAATAAATAAGCAATTATTAATTAATTACTTTTTATACACACTTTATTTTTATAAATTTTGATTTATTTATAACATAAAAATTGGAATTGGAAAATTAAGAAGGAAAAAATAAAAGTTATTATTTGTATTATTATTATGATTGTTATTATTGTTATTGTTAATATCATTAGTATATTACGTTATATTATTTATCATTATTTGTATTGTTATTATTATTATTAAATTTTTTTATTGATAATACTATTATTATCGTCAGCATTAGTAATGGTATTATTATTATTATTACATTATTATTAAAAGTATTTTCAATACACAAAAAGATAACTAAATTTAAGCCAGGTAGTTAGGGTATTCACAATGTCGCTCAGCATCTGTAAATATATTTAGCTGGGCTTTGGTAATTTGCAAAATTGCATGTCCTTGAATGAATGAGTCCTTGAATAAATGATATCAGGAATTAAGTATGGCAAAATAAATGGGCTCACAATAAAAAGTGTAGCAGCTCAGATTTATTTAAATTAGTGTGTGTTTGTGTGTGTGTGGAATGCATTTAACAAAACCAACAAATAGGGGGAAAGAGCAGTTTAACAAAAGTTCACTGATCAACAGCTGGCATCACGCGACTCGCTCTCAGAGCTCGATCTAAGCATAAATGGAAAATGACCCCAATAAACTATTAAAATTACATTATCCGACAAAGATCTAAGAATTAAGTCGAGTGTAAAATGACGAGTCATACATAAAAGTGCGACTGGGTCGGCATTTAATAAATTGAGCAAATTGATATCAAACAACGTTTAATTGAGTAGCGAGACAAACCTTTGATTTAAATTGATTGATTCAATTAATTGGTCAATCAATTTAATTAAGTCGCCACCAAAAGAGCACATCGAGTTTCAAAAGTAAAATTTACGTTAGTTAAATCAATTGAAATTTCAAATTCATTGCGTTTTTGCGCCACAATGCAACGCTGCACTACTTGGCAGCCCTGGTCAGAAATTAAATGAAAAATCAAAATCAAACAGTTGGCAACGCCCAGTTGCTTGTCAGTTTCCAGCGTTGCCCCACCGTGCGCCTCATGTCACATATGATTATTTAGTGTGCCTTAAAGCAAACAACGTATTATTGTAGAAAAAGTATTTATCAAAATAGTATTCCAGAATTTTTTCATCTCCGCTCATTTGAAGAGCCAAGTGAACAAACCTAAATTTGTGAAAGATTGTTACGAACGCGAGGTAAGTGCAACGAGTTGGCAGCCCTCGCCAAATGCTGAGCTGCGAAACAGTGTGCAAAAGCAAAGCGAAGAGAACGCAGCGCAGCCGAAAAAATTTTTTTGGAAGCAGTTAAACAGCGCACTGCACGCGATATATTTTTTATTTTCAAAAGGGTTCAAGCTAATTATTTAAGCAAACTAGCGGATCAACGTGCGGGCAGCCGTAAGTGCATAAACATTTCAAACATTCAACGTTATTACACAGCCGCGTTGCTCATCCCCAAGAGCATTAGCAAGAAGCGAAAAATTTTTTTGCACAGCGGCAAAGGCGGCAGCAGAGGCAGAAGCAGCGGCAGCAGCCGCGACTGCGGCGAATTTGTGCAGCAAAAGGGAGCTGAAAAGATGAAAAATTCGACCAAAAAGGCGCACGGCCGTTTTGGAATACAATCCGACTACGAATTTAGTGAAATAATTACACATGCTCAAAATTGATAGAAGTTTCGCAAAATTATAACTAAATTTGCTATGTATTTCTGTGTGTGTGTAAGTGTGTATGAAAAATCGGCATGTGCGATGAGCATATATGTGTGTGCATGAAATTCTTATTGGAAAAGCGTGCTCAGCATTTCGGCGGCGGCGGCTGCTGACAGTTGCCTGTGTGTGTGTGTGTGACTGTTGGTGTGCGTCTGTGTGAGAGCTGAGAAGTGATGTGAAGACACAAAAGAAAGACGACGGCGCAGCGGCGCTGGCTATAAAATAAAGAAGAAGATAAACAGCGCAGCAGCAGCGCTGCCCCGGCAAAAACGCGTTGACGTTTGTCAATGCATTTGTTATTGTTGTTGTTACCGTTCAATTTCCTATGCTGGGCCTAAAATAACTTCAAAACTTTTGATTGCCATCGCGCTGCCTCCGCTGTTGTTGTTTCCTTTCGCTGTCATCGCCATTCTGATTGGTCAGCAGGCGGTGCCATCGCTGTTAGTTTGATTGTCAATAATTTCCTTTCCCTTTTGATACTGTATTTATTTATTGTTATTATTATTGTCTGCTTTTCATCTCATCCTCTTGTTTATATTTTCAGGAACTGTGAGAGTCGAACGTACGTATGTGTGTGTGGATGCAGCAGCCGAAGCCGCAACAACAACAGTAACAAAAAGCAAAAAGACTGATAACGAAGCAGGGAAATATAAAGGGAATTTTTTATCGGAGAAGCAACGCAAAAAACAAAAAACTTTGTTGTTGTAGGTGCAACAGATTTTCTTCGTTTATAATTGCACTCCCTCTATTAATTTAATTTCTCTCTCTGCCTCTTTCTCTCTCTCTCTCACACACACTCTTTCAAAGGCTAAACACAAAAAAGAGAAAAATCAAAAGGAGTGCATTCGGCGGAGGCGTCGACTGACAGTATATCAATTACAACAACAACATCAACTACAACCGGCGAACACAAAGTTACCACCAACAACAACAACAAAATGGACGATCTTATGGTCGAAGTGCGACTCGATAACGGTGCCTACTATAAGGTAAGCGAAATTAGAGTTTTGGCGAATTCAGAACTGAAGTCACCGCTGCCTCTCTGACAGCGACTGCAGCAGCAGCGGCCTCAGTTTCTAATTTCGTAAATTTTAGCTTTATTTCTATAAATACTCTGCATCATTTTGTTCAGTGGAGTCTCGCATCGGAATACGCACACACACACGCATTCATACAGGGCGCACTCTGTCGCTGCCCAAGTGGGTGTTTGTGTGTGTTGCCGCCTGCGCGAGCGTCGACGTCGACTGCATATTCCCGTATGCGTTTGTATGTGTGAGCGAGAAGTTGCTCTTTCAGCACTGTTGACGTTTGCAGTGAAAATGTTACTGCTTTGTGATTTCCCTTTCTAAAGCTTATCAGATTTGCATATATAATGTGTGAAATGCGTTTTGATAAACGAAGGGGGGGTATGTGGGGGGAGGGGGCTTATATTCCGATATGAAATAGTCGCGGCGCTTACTGGACAAAAAGAGTCACTTATAAATTTAAATCGCATAGGTTTCACAATGGGATTAAATGCTTTTCTTATCAAATAATGTTTAAACAAACTTGTTTAGAATTCACACCTCATAAAGATTTAAACTCCTTAAATTTTTGGCTTTAATAACTTCTTAAGAACTGAAAATATATTTCAAATATTTGCTGAAAATTGGAAGCATTAGAAATTATGATTCTCAGGCCCATAGGCCATGTTTTGATTTCAAAAGAATATTTCTCTGAAAACGCAAATAGTATTAAATATATTTATAATTATAATTATACTGATTGCATGCGGAGTCCATTTTATAAATTATCTACTTGCTAGGACTTCTGTAATAAAGCCGATTTGCGGCAATTGCGTTATCACAATAAAACATGCCGCGCTCTAGTGGCACGTTTTCAGCGGCATCATGCATGATGTTTCTTGCTTTCAATTGGCATCTGAAACAGTCATAAATACGGTGATAATTGTAAGAAATATTTGAATATATATAAATAAAAATATAGCAATAGGAAATATCATAAACTAAGCCAACTACAACAACAGAAACAACAACAACAACCACATTAATGACACACATATTTCTTTTTCTCGTGTCTTTCTCGCTGCTGCTGCCGCCGATGTCCGCTGCTGCTGCTGCTGCTTCTTTTTACGTCAACGCAACAACAACCAACGTAATAACAACAGGGCCAGGTGACAGCTGTCGGTGATGATGGCATCTTTGTGGATGTGGACGGGTAAGTTGAAACAAACATTGTAAACCACAGCAACAAAAAACAACAACAATAATAATAATGCTACACAAAATGCAACAAATATAGCATAAATAATTAATAATTAATTTGAAACAATGAATGATACACGCGTAGAATGCTGCACTTTGCCTTCTTGGCATCATTTATGCAGACTGACTGACTGCCTGCCGCGCAACGCACTCGTCCCTCTCCTTCCCCCCTTGCGGCAGTCCCTTTGCATGTGACGGCACCGTTTTTTTTTGCCAATTTGTTAAATGTGCAGTGTTGTTGCTGCTTCTATCATTCATCGACGCACTGTCCGCCCAAGTGGCAGCTTTTCAAAGGCAATCTGAATATGTGTGTGTGTGCACAGTCCGAGCTGTCAAGCGTCAACAGCAAATGCCACTAAGCAGCAGCAGTCGCAGTCGCAGCGCAGATCTTGCAGTCAGCGTCGCTGCTATTGCTGCGCGCTCTTCGCTATTTTTAACCACGGAAAGAAACCATTTTTCTTGTCACATTTCTTTCGTTTGCTTCGACTTTTCTTCTTTCTTTTTTTTTTTTTTTTTGTTTTTGTCTTCGTTTGTGTTGCATTTTTGGTGACATTTTTGGAACATAATTTTGTTTTTATTTGAAAATAGTTTTAACTTAATTTTTTTTGGCTATTTAATGAGATTCTTATACTAATTTTTGATTTTGTTTTGGCTGAGCTGCCGCTGTGGCAGCATAACAGTAGTCCTTCGCTAATGAGAATTACCGCAAAATAGTTGATGCATTTTTCAGAAATTATAATCGAAAATTTGTATTTTTGATAAAATTGTTAGAATTTTTCTACTTTTTTAACTTATAAATTAAAAAATATAAATTCATAAGTTATAGTTAAATCATAAAATTGAAAGCAAACAAAATTGGTTTGATCGAAATTTACTATAAAAATCAAATTTATCAGCGAATCAATTATCAATTAAAATCAAATTTATTAGCGAATTTATTCTAATCAGCGAGACTTTGCTGTATATAATGTATAAGTATGTAAATGTTTATTTTTATTTTATGTCCTGTCATTTCCGATCTGTGTTTTGATGATGACAATCTATGAACAATTATAGGGGCACCCCCGCAATTGTGTATTGAGCTCGCTTGGCGCACGGCCAACAGCTGCAACAGACGCCGACGCCAACGGCGACGTTCGCTGCGACGTCAACGTCGGCGTCGGCAAACACTTGTCTGCCGAAATATTCACAATAAATGCATATGTACAAATAAAATATTTGGCTAGCATTGGCAAGGCATTTAAATGAACATTGTGTCTCGCTCATTATGCTAAACTAACCAATACAAATGCAGATGTTGTTGCTGTTGCTTTTGCTGTTTGCTTTGCGTTTGTTTTTTTTTAAGCCTTTTGTTTTACTCCTATCATTGTTGTGTTTTTCTGGTTTTCTGTATTTTGCAGCGTGCCCGAGGTGCTGAAATACGCATTCGTCAATGTTCGCCTGCCGCCCGATGAGGCCGTTGTAACGACGCCCAACTTTGAGGAGGGCATGGAGGTGGAGGTGTTTACGCGCACAAACGAGCGCGAGACATGCGGCTGGTGGGTGGCTGTCATCAAAATGCTCAAAGCGGATATCTGTGCGGTGGCATATATTGGCTTCGAGACGCCCTATACCGAAATCTGTGAACTCGGCCGATTGCGCGCCAAAAATCCAAATCCGCCAATTACGCCGAAATCCTTCTTTCAGTTCACGCTTCCCGTGCCCGAGGAGCTCCGCGAAGAGTATGCAATATTTCATATAATTATAATTAAATTAATATACATATTTAATTATAAAATTCGGTATCGCTTGCAGAGCTCAAAAGGATGGCATACACAAGGAGTTTCAGCGCACCATCGATGCGGGCGTTTGCACCTACAATCGCGATATCGATGCCTTAATTGTCATCTCCAAATGGGAACACACTCAGAAGCGCGCCAGTATGCTCAAGGATATGCATTTTCGTAATCTCTCACAAAAGGTAATAAAACTACCAACCCTTAACTGTAAAACATATTAAAAATTGTTAACTCATCCAACAGGTTATGCTCTTGAAAAGGACTGAAGAAGCTGCGCGTCAGCTCGAAACGACTAAGCTGATGAGTCGTGGGTAAGTTCTAGCTTATGTACATATATATACATATATATATATCTATATATATTCCTTATATGATCGGCTTAAGCCTTAAATTTCCAATTCAATTATTTGACTGTAAATTCTAATGCCTTCTGCTGTGTCGCTGGGTCTTTTCAAAGTCAAGCTAAAATCTTAAAAAATGTTTTAACGTTTTCCCTTAAGCGATGTGATTTACTAGTTCAGGAAAATGTACCCTTGTGAGTGAAAGTTTTGAATAATAACTGTAAGGGTGGGTTTGAATTAGCTGTAGGTCATGATGAAAATCCACCCCCATAGGAAAAATGGATTGATTTCGTTTTTTTTTAAAACCTTGCGATAATATGTTAGACTGTGCAATACTAAATAAACGTTAAAATTTTTATTCGTACAGTAACTTTGTCGAGGAATTTCGTGTGCGCGAAGATCTCATGGGCCTGGCAATTGGCTCGCATGGCTCCAATATACAGGCGGCACGCACGCTGGACGGCGTTACGAATATTGAGCTGGAGGAGAAATCATGCACATTCAAGATAAGCGGGGAGACCGAGGAGTCAGTGCAGCGGGCACGCGCCATGCTTGAATATTCCGAGGAGTTTTTTCAGGTGCCCAGGGAGCTGGTTGGCAAGGTGATTGGCAAGAATGGTCGCATCATACAGGAGATTGTCGACAAAAGCGGAGTCTTTCGAATCAAGGTGAGTGCTGTGAGTATTGTACACCACAACTGGACATTGGTCTAAATCTCGGTCAACCAACACACACAAACCAAAATATATAGATCGCTGGCGATGATGAACAGGATCAGAATATACCACGCGAACCGGCGCACGTACCCTTTGTGTTCATCGGCACCACGGAGAGCATTGCAAATGCGAAAGTGCTGCTCGAATATCATCTGTCGCATCTCAAGGTGAGTTCGATTTAAATATATAAATATATATACACAAATAAATAAATATAATCCATGTCGCTTATAGGAAGTGGAGCAGCTGCGCCAGGAGAAGCAGGAAATCGATCAACAGTTGCGCGCCATACAGGAGTCATCGATGGGCTCGACACAAAGCTTTGCCGTGTCGCGGCGCTCCGAGCGGGGCTACAGCAGCGATATTGATTCGGTGCGCTCGATACGTGGCGGCAGCGGCCAGCGTGGTCGCGGTCGTGGTCGTGGCGGCGGTGGCAACAATATGAATCAGCGCTACCACAACAATCGGCGCGACGATGAAGATTACAATTCCCGCGGCGATCATCAGCGCGAACAGCGCTACAATGATCGCAGCAGCGGTGGTGGCCCACCAAATGCTGGCGGTGGTGGCAATGTTGGCAACGTTGGTGGTGGTGGTGGCACTGGTGGCGGTGGCAACAACTATCGCGGCAACAATGATCGTCGCGGCATCAATCGCCGGCCGCCACGCAATGAACAGAATGGCGGCAGGGACTATCAGTACCACAATCACAACACCGATGAGATGCGAGAGGCGCGCGAAGTGAGCAGCGTGGAGCGTGGTGAGTTGACTATGAGGAAGAAGAAGAATAGTGCAAAGGATTAGGACGAAAGAGGAGTGTTGCTTGAAAACATTTTACATTTGCGGGTGTGTGTATGTGTGTGTGTTGGGGAGGGGATGGAAACTACTGTGAGACATTGACACTAGAAATTCATTTAATGTAAATCGATGTAAAATCAGAATTTTGCCATTATAAAAATTATGTTTTTTTGTTTGGGGAAATAATAGCGACTTGTCTTCAATTGTTGTTCATCTCTTTTGTACATCTATCCAGCAGACAGCAACTCGTCGTACGAGGGCAGCTCCAGAAGACGCAGAAGGCAAAAGAACAACAATGCGCCTAGCAACAGTGAGTATGATGTGATCAAGATTTAAATCCCCCAATCATGCTCAACACATTTTGGTTTGCACTCTTTTTATTTTGTTATGCGTTGCGATGGTTTGTGCAGCAAACGGTTCGGTGGCCAATAACAACAACAAAGCAACACAGCAGCAGCAGCAACAGGCCGCGTCGGGGGCACAACAGCAGCAGCAGCAACCGTTGGCGGCGGCACAAGCGAACAAATCGGCGACACTGAATGCACAACAGGAGAACAACAAACAGAGCAGCGGTAATGCGAACTCGGTTGCCGCCAAGTCGAAGGATGCGCCGAGGAACAACAGTGAGAAGCAGCAGCAACAGCAGTCGGCGGGCACACAACAACAACAACAGCAGCAACAGCAAGCACCGCAGCAACAGCAGCTGGCGCAACAACAACAACAGCAGCCGCAGGCGGCACAGCAGCAACAGCAGCCCAAACCTAGGCGCAACAACAAGAATCGCAACAATCATACGGAACAGGTGGTCGCCGCAACGGATGCCATCAAGAAGGAGGGTCTGGTCAACGGTACGTCCTAAATGAAGGCAACAGCAGCAGCAACAACATCAGCACAGCAGTAACATAACGGCAACAGCAAACAGCAACAACAACAACATACACACACACACACACATACACAAATTGCAAATCGTTCGTTAAACATAAATGTTGTCTAGCAGGCAGTTAAATAAATTTTAAAGTTAATGTCGTTAACAAATCGCCGCCACATAGCAAACAAACAGCAAAACACTCACAACAACATAACGAAACATAACAACACAACACAACAGCAACAGAAACAACAACAGCAACAGAAACAGGAACAACGTGTAGAGTAGGCCTAAATAACAAAATGAATGTTTGAGAGAAACTATTTTGTGAGTAACGAAAACAAAAGCATATAATATACCATACATGAAGAATGTACTAACTATAAAAACGCATAAGCACATACATACTAACACTCCACACACACACACATATACCACACACACCCAACACACACACACACACACACACATACAGACAGCTCGAATTATACACAAAAAGATGCAAAAGAAAAAAAATGCCTAGGCTTATAATTTTAATTGCAATTCAATAAAACCTTTAAAAACAATCATAAAATTATAAATGATGTGTATAAAAAGCAAAAAAAAACCTAAAATGCAATTACAACAACAAAATTGAAATATGTTAACTTTAAACTTTAATGCAGGCTGCAATTTAGAATAGTTTTTCATTTTAGAAATTCTAAAAAATATAATTAAACATAAATTGCGATACAAAAAAGAAAAAAACAACAAAAAAAGAAAAAAATGAAAACAAACTTGCCGAAAATGTGCTTTAAAAGCGCATTTATTCGCCAACTTGAAAAGTTTCTAGTTACATACGCGTATGCATAAAATGATAGTGAAAGAAATCAATGAAATTGCTCTTTTTTTATACATATGCATATACTTTGTAAATTAGCATTAATTTAGTTTGTCTAGTTTTGTGTATAATTCGTGCGTGAAACTAAACTAAAGGAAAAAAAAGAAAAGTGCAACAGTTAAATTATTTTTTGCAATGAAAGAATTTTTTTTTTTTTGGTTTTTGTTTTGTATTATTATCTTTTAGTTGCGTATAAATGCTTGTAAGTTGCCAGCAAATGAGCGAAATAAAATTATATAAGGGTCAACAAATGTTTATAAATAATAGCAATCGCGAACAATTTCGCATTTTGTCTTTTTGAACTTGTTGCATTTTGTTTTATGTCGCTTAAGTTCGATCAGATAGAAAACCCTCTCTTATTTGTATAACGTTGTATTTATTACCATTATTTAACACACACACACACATACATACACACACACATGCCACAACACACCACACACACACATACGTTCGCTCACACATCTACGCAAGAATTTGGAGGGAGGGTAAACAATTATATAATTCATTACATTTTTGTTGATAAAATCATAAAATTATATTCAACTTTGCCAATACCCACCATGCGTATAACTAATTTATTAGTCCCCTATTCAATACTCTTAAATTATTAAAATGCAAACACGGCAAGAAACCATATGCAGCGATAAACATTAAAACATCAACAAACAATCAACTGGAAACAACAAACAAATTTATTGAACACATAATCGAGCCCTAACATAATTTAAACTAGATAAACAAAACAAAAAAAAAAACCAACAAATAAAAACGAAAAAAATCATAAAAGAAAGCAAACAAAAAAATAAACTTAAAGATATTTAAATGTAAAACTAAAAAAGAAAAATACAAAAAAAAAAAACAGCAACTGCAAAACCACATACATAAGAACAAGAAAGCAACAAGAATAACAACAAAACAACCATAAGAAACAAATATAATATAAATAAAAACAGATCTTCTCATTTATTTGAAGAACAATGTCAATAATATATAAGAAAAACAAAATCTTTTAACATACGTATAAAAAATAAAAGGAAAACAAAAACGATAACGATAAATAATAGTAATGTTGTGTAATTCAAATAAAAAACAAGAAATATAAAAAAAAAAAATACAAAAAATGTGCGATTTAAAATTATTATTTATATGAAGATGAACTTATATAGAAATATAGCAAGTAAATTTTATTAATTTAAAATTTATATATATAAAAACAACAAAACATAAAAAAAAGAAATGCGACTTTATTTTACTTCCTTTTATTTAGGGGCAGTCTTCGATTTTCCAAAGCCAATCTGGGGAATAATATATGAAACTACTTCTATTTTTGGATGTCTACTTGCAAAAATGTTTATTCTCAACTAGATAAGATAATTTTGATTTGGCACACAAAACAATTTGGTACCTTTCTCCGAATTCTAGAAACGCACTTTCGAAATCGGATTGCCAAAATTCAAGATTCGTGATTTCTCTTATTACAATCGTTTTTCTAATCAACATATGCCATATATTTGGAGCTCACCAGTGCGAAGTTTATAATTCCTGGATACGTTTCAAAAGTCCGCTTTTCAAACTCTTTTAACCCAAGTAAAATTCATTTTATTTGGGAATAAATTTTATTAGATAAAATTTGGTTTGACTTACCATTTATTTTATATTCTATAAAATGCTTAGGCCAATATAAAACTTTACAATTTGATATTGTTTATTTATTGGTGTCATAGCTTGTCGCGGCGGCAGTGAAGATAGTGGCTGTGACTTGTCAGTTGGCCACACAACCAGCTAACCACACTGCCAAAGCGCATAGCCAATTCAGTGGAATTCTTTTTTTTTTCTTTTTCTTTTTTTTTTTGGGAATATGTTGTTAACTAAAACTTTAAATATGAAAAATGGAAATCCCCTTTAAAACGGGCGCCCATCTGCGGCTGCTTGGCGGCAATAACAGCGTTGAGCTTTCCCGCACGGCGAAATAACACTTGGCGCCATCTTGCGTCTCTTTGCGGTGCAACGACTGCGATTCACATCCACTTATGCTACGATTTATGCTACGTTGCGTATGGTGGCGCTCTTTGTCTGTGTGTCTGCGTGTGTGTGTGTGTGCGTGTGTTTGTGAGCACATCGAAAGCTTTGTGAGGGGGCTTCAAACGCAGCGCTGTAAAATATGCAATATAATATATTTCGTTTAAATGTTAGGCTTGGCAAGTGGGCGTGCCAGCGAGGGATAATTGTTGCTGTGGGAGCAATAGAGGGGGACGTTGGGCAACCAATAACGGCTGAAGGTTGCCAGTTTGGTTATGATTTAAGCATATTATATTATAATTTTGCAACTTTAACGCACACTTTTAAAGTTAGTGACTGAAAGTTTTATAATGGTTGGGGGCGGGGCAAACCAGTTTGTTTTGTGCATTTTCAAGGTCATTGCAGGCGAGTCGAACTCGCAGCTCGAAGGCTTTTCTTTAATTTGACCCAAATACACACCGAGAAAAAAAAAAAAAATTACGTAAACTTAAAAAGTTAACAGAGCGCATTAAATCGTAGACTAAGTGTATATTCTAAGATTTAAAAACGTTTTATTTTCGG
The DNA here is from genome assembly GCA_035044025.1 of Drosophila paracracens. NCBI lineage: Eukaryota > Metazoa > Arthropoda > Insecta > Diptera > Drosophilidae > Drosophila > Drosophila paracracens. The sequence goes on along the minus strand of JAWNMN010000435.1, from coordinate 2,148,798 downwards.
GTAAATCATGTTTGACTAAGATGACATTCTTGATTTCAGATTGCTGATCTCAGTTTCAGGTTTAAATACTTTATTTAGGATTTTCCAGAATGGAAAAAAAAGGATGATTGAAACAAGATTCACAATCTTTTTGCTCTCTGATGCTCTGTTTCCTAGATGTAGAAGTAAAACGACAGATATTAAATATACTTTTCATAAAATACTTTTTATTAACATTTCATTTATTTATTTTCAATAGAATTATATACGCTTAAAATTAGTAGGTAAATTTATTAAAATACTCTTTATAAATAATTTGAAAATCACACTATTCACACAAAAATTGCATATTTTTATATTATTTGTTGTTTTCTTTCATTTTTGTTTATTCAGCATTTAGTTCTTGCATTCGGGAAGATTGTACGTTCTGGAATGTCGTACCAGATAGTGCATTTACAAGCTTTCAGAATGTTTCAGTGCAAATGCACTCCTGACACGCAGCCCAAAACTGTCTCAAGGATATGCTAGATTTCATCTATATCTATATAGATATATATATATTTTTGTTTAACTGAACGGCGGCAACACACACACAACAACAACGAGGAGGCGGCGGCGTCGTGTCAGTGTGGGCGTGGCAGACTCAACGGCGCACATCGGGAACCAGTTTTAAGTTATATTCAGTTGGGACTCGTTACAAAATTCTCATTATTATATTTTTTTTTCGTTTTTAATTGTTATTCATGTCATGTAAAACCAATGAAACAAACCAAGAAACTAGAAACAATAGCATACGAAAAAAAAAAAAACAAAAAAAAGAAAGAGCTAAAGCATGCAGCACACACACAGAGAGGGGGAAAGAGAGATGGAGAGGGGGAAGGGAGCAACGTTATCTTAACATTTTCAATTTAACAAATGTGATAAGCAAAGACACGGAATGAGTAGGGGGAGGGGGGGAGGGGACGGTGCCGTATCTAGGTCAATGTGTGCGTGTGTTTATGGGTTCAACATCGCTTGTACAAGAGTCATTTGGGTGTCACAACTGACGCCTAGCAAGTACGCTATGATCAATCATAACTGTATTACCCGGAAGAGATGTAAGAGCGATTGAAATGACGAATATCAAATACCCTAGCCAAACCAAGTCAAATAACATACATCCTATATATAATAGATATAGTCTTCTGATCGTAAATAAACATCGAAACTAATCTTGCTATAATATATAAATATAAGTGCGCCTATCAAATATACATAGACAAACAGAAAGAAACAAAGCTAGGGTATATCAGCCAAGAGGGTGCAGGCGTGGAAAATTAGCCAAAGTCAAAATTAAACAAATTGAATCAAACGATTTATAGAACTGATATGGCGGCGGAACCAAACTGTGATAAGATAGGAACGTGCGCACCAAAAGCAAATCATCGAACAAACGATTAGAAATTTGTTAATACTAAAGTCCAACAAGGCAAAGTGTGCTGGAGACGAGAGAGGTCGACTAGGAAATACCATGAATCAAGTCATTATATATTATTTACAGTCTCTATATTGTGTAATTTGCTAAATATGAATATACGGTTGGATTAAAGTCATTCAAATACTTTAATTCATAAATAAGTCAAGCTAATTAATCGAGTTAGCAAGATCAGCTCCTAATTATAATAGAGAATTGGGTATCTAATGGTCCTGCAATCCGGAAACAAAAATCACCTGCTAAGCATACATGTATTTCTCAATCGATCATTTTTAGAATAGATCAATAATGAATAAGGATATATTATAAATCCATTGAAAAACTAGATCTTAACGAATATGTCTTCTATTGCTATCGAAAATCGATTTGTATCGATTGTCGCGAAGTACACATGGCAAACGAAAACTTATATTCCAAATTTCATGTTTCTAAATCATACAAATGTTTTATGGTTTTATGCTCTCTACAGCCTCCGATATTGTTCTGCACAGCTTCATTCTACTCTATTATTTTTGACCAATTTTCAGCGAGCTAAACAAAAAGTTTTGGAATACGTTTGTGAATTCGGTTTGTTTGAAATGTTAAACAATTTTCAGTTGCTTGCTACAAATGAATTGGTGCGTGGCATGTTTTTAAGTTTTGAACATTTGTTGGCAGCATTGTGCAAAACTCAATTGGCCTTCATTGAGCTATTGAGCCTAAGGTGCGGCGACTACAAGCAGATAAACAAGTTAAATCACAACAAATTTGAAAAGTTAAAAAAAGAGCGATAAATAAACTTTAAACACCTGATGTAAATTATCTTTTAGTACCGACTGTGAAACGCTGTTAAACTGTAGAAACAGTACAACAAAAACAACAACAACAATAACAAAAAAACGTCACGCAAAGGAGAAGTAATTAATTGCGTATACACGCCGCATGCGCCGCACAATTAATAAACAGTTGCTCTACTAATTTTGCAGTGTAACAAAAACAAAATAAAGACAAACAATTTAATCGCGTGCTCGCTCTAATTTCTAGCAAAAAGAGAAAAACAAAAATAAATTATTATAAATAAATGCAGAGGCGAGAGAGAGGAGAATTAAAAACAGCTCGTACAGTAAAATTAAAAAAAAAAAAAAAACAACATACAAACGGCGTGGGCAATTAAATAAATTAAGGCTTATTTGTGTCAGTGTATGTACGAGTGTATGTGCGTGTGTGTGTGTTCGAGCTTAAAAAGCGTAACAAGAAATTAAGTTAGAAAAGGGGCAACAAAAACTGAATAAATTTATGATGTGCGTTAAATGGATTAGACGAAAAAATTCAGAACAGAAAAAAAAAACAGCTGTTGCAACCCACTACCTCCCCCCACCCCCGCAACCCACTTGAACCCACACCTGCCCCCCTTTTTTTTGTTCATTTTTGAGGCATTGAAGCACTTAGTAAGTCAGTCATAATTTCATTAGGCAAAAATGCTAAACGCTTTTCATTAACAGTTCTCCACTGTAACCTTGTGTGTGTGTGCGAGTGTGTGTGCACTGCATGTGTGTGAGTGTGTGTTGTTGTTGACCAACACGCTTAGTTTTTTATCTGGGTCATAAATGCCGACATACAAAACCTGCCCTGCCAAACTGTCGTAAAACCGTTTAGAGTCGAAGTGTTTCCAGTTTTTTTCTGCTTCTTCTGCTTCTTCTTCTATTATTATTTCTTGCTGCCGGCGGAAGTTGGCCAAAAGAGTTGCAAGTACTGCTGCGTAAAAAGCTCTGAAGAAGCGAGCTACTTAAATTCATTTACTGTTTTCAAATGGTGGCCCAAATGGCAGCCACTTAACACACATCAACCAAAATGAGACATGCCCTGTACAGTAGGCGCTCGATAGAGTGCACAGCATTTATCAAATATATATATATATATATATGAAATCAACCCGGAACATTAAGCTATAATGAATCATTATTCATTGCAAGCATATTTGTATTTTTAGTTCAGCTCATCGGGTGTTTACTTTGTGCAGACAGCGCTTGTAAGATTTGTGTAAACAGCGCTGCAAAACAACTGCGAATTGATTGTGAAATGCGCTTGGCAACTGTGTTTTTGTACTCTGTTATCGAAGATAGTAGTGTGTATTCGTTTTATGCAATGTCCGACCAGCCATTTGAACCTATTTGACACCCACAAGCAAAATACTGCAAAATTGGCATTTATATTCGTCTGTAGCCGCTTCAGGCAGTATTCCAATTCGAGTCCATTCGGTGGCAATCGAATCGAATTAATCGATAAGTGCTAATCGATAATGCCACATATCTCCCACAACTTTAAAGTCAGTCTCAAAACTTGTCAGCCCATATCTTCTACAGATTTTGAACTAGCCATAAGATTTTGAATGGCAGACACTCCACAAAATGCAGGGTATATCACAGTCGGTTACGCTTCACAGCAACGACTCTCACATGTATTCCCGTTCTTCTTCTTCTTGTCTGGGCAAACGGCAGAAAGGAATTCTCACGTGCTTGTTAAAAAACACAAATTCTAATCGACTTTAACAATTTTATGCGCAGCGGCCTATTATTTAGCTTTTTTTTTTTTCTTGGCTTATTTTCTAAAAAAATCACGCGAAATTTTATTAATTTTTTTTTTTTAATAAACTGGTCAACTGAGTCATGCGTCAAATGCGTGATAGGCTCGAAGAATTGTGCGTGCAAAAAGGCGAAAGCAAAGCAAAATGTGCGATTATGCGATATGGGTGAAAATCATATCAAAGGGCAGACGAAAAGAAAGCAAGTGGGAGAGTAAAGTTGAAAACACGTTCCATAATGAGCGAATTCTTAGAAAGAAATACATGGGAAATACTAAAAAAAAATATAAAGAAAACAAAGCAAAGCAAAACAAAAACATTTAAAATGAACGCATGAAGAAAAAATAGTTTATATTTCATTCATGCAACTAATGTTTAAAAATAAACAATAGCAATCAAATTTAAAAATCATGTATAAAACGTTGAAGAAAATATGTGAGCGAAGCAAAATCAAAAATATTTGAGCGAAGCAAAATCAAAAATATTTGAGCGAAGCAAAATCAAAAATATTTGAGCGAAGCAAAATCAAAGATTACTCAAAAAGACCAAAGAATAAGAGAGTAAAGAGTAAAGAGAATAATTCGCTACGTTTTTTAATTACATTTTTTCAAATAAACTGTTTTGAGTGCAATTGTTGACCTACAAAATACAGCTCCTCAACTTGAGTTTAGTTGTAGTTAAACCCTAATATTTTCAAAATTATCTGTCAAACTTATGTCAAAACAATCACTTTTATTGCCACAGCGACGAATGTTGAAAATGTTGACAGACGTGTCTCGGAGGAGAAAATTCTATTATTCTATCAGAAGAAGAGGATGTTAAAGTTAAGTAAGAAATCAGAATCAGAATCTCAACACAACATGAAAGGAATTATCTATGTTAATTTGAGCGAGTGCAATAACTATTATTTAATCGCTAGTGTTGAAGGACACACGACACAGTTGAGTGTGGGCTGAGGCAAGTAAACTCGCTGGGGCATGTAGGAGGTAAGAAGTAGGACTACCATACGGCCATATATCTAGTATATAATTGGCTATAGATACGATTCTTGGCAGGTTGGGCCAAATTGCAGCTGACCCAAATTTGTTGCTGGGCCTCGATTTATGGTGTTTGTTGTTTATCGTTGTCGTTGGCGTTGTCGTTGTGTGATGTAATAAGTGAAAAGCGAAATGACACAAAACTGCACATTGATTTTACACGACAGGAGGTGGGGTGTATGTATGTGCGTGTGTGTGTTTGAGTGTGTGTGAGTGTGTGTTTGTGCATATAAATTTATGCACATTGCAGTTCTACTCGTGGTGCTCATTTCTCATTGTCAATTTGCATTTAGCCGTATTTATAGCGGAGACGCTTTGAGACTAACATTTTTTCTTCTTTTCTTTTGATTTTTTGGGCCAACATTTCGCTTTCAACATACACATATAAATTGATATATATATATGCATATAAAAATACATATATATATATGGGTAGGCCCCGCCCTTTTCTTTAGTGTGTGTGTATTTTATTCGCCAATGTGTGTGCATATAGGTATAGGTGGCCCGAGTGCATTTTGGCTCGGAGCCAAAGAGAATTTTTATTTTTGGCTACTTTGGCTAAGCTCACAGCCTTGCGGCAAAACAAAACTGCAGTTGTGGATACAAGATATGCAGATATAGATACAGATAAATATATATATATATAAGTGTATATACATGTGTGTGTAGATACATGGCATACCGTTATGTAGGTTGCCTGCTATACTCTATAGAAATCGATAGAAGAAAATGAAAACCCTTGCGGCAATTTCGTAACAGTTGCCAATGTTGAGCAGCTGCTGCTGTGCTTTGTTGCTTTTGCTTTTATTTTTTATAGTGTAGGCTTTGGTCCTCGAGAAACTGGGTCATAGCACTGACCCAATTTGCTATTGGCCGCTGTTAATAACTGCATTGGGAAGCTGAGTGCGGAAAGCTGTAGAGCTGCAACTGGGCACCATTTCTGGTGACCTTGCCATCAGCGCTGAAGGTCGCCCCACTCATCAAAGCATGAAATTTTCATCATGTACATACATACACAAACATATACCCATATATATCTACACACATTTATAGTAGGCGACGAGAGCATGTGTTTCGCTTTTTTCTAGTCAAATTTCAAAGCACATTGCGGGAGCGCTTATCTGGCAAATAAGTGATTCATATGCTCAGCACAAGCAAACTACACTCAGCGAAAAAGTCACACTGTTCTACAATAGCATTTCTGCTAGAAACGAAAACATTCCTCAAATGTTTTGCCGAATGTTGCCTGAACAAGCACCAACTTCTTTGGTATCAAGAAAAATACTCAAAACTGATTTGTTTACTTGAAACATGTGTTAAACCTAAAAGTTGTTTATTCAAGCAAAAAAAAAACTAGAACAAAAAATATCTTACTTCAGTTAAACCAGAAAAACGCAACTGTTTTCAAATAAAAACAATTCAACACGAAACGGTTTTAGCCTTAAAAGTTTCCTTATCCAAGCAAACCAATTTCGGATTTTAATTTCTCATTTGAGAAAGAAAGAGTAAGAAATTTCCATTAATTTTCTAGCGCTGTCTGCTATATTTTCTGCTTATCAGTTAATAGCTGCTAAGCAGTAAAGAAAGTGAAATAACTCGAAGGAGTTTTATCAATTCTTAACTACATTTTGAACGCTACAGAAACCGACGCGTGATGATGTCATTGAAGATATTTATATTGGTTTGTCCAGCTACGTAGTGTCTACGACATGCGTAGACTACAAACAGACAGAGAGACATATGTGTACACACAGACAGACAGATAGATGATAGCTAGACAAATTTGTCTGTTTAGGTTGTTGACGCGTCTGCTGCTGATATGCGAAAACAGTTGTTCATCAGTGCAAATTCACAAAGCGTATTAGCTGATACAGTAGAAACTCAATAGCGTGTTTGCTGCTCGGCAATGAAAATGTGGAAAAAGTAATATTGAGTTTAAAATGTATGAAAATGTGCAAATGTAGAAAAAGGCATATTCAGTTTGAATTATATGCAAAATATGCATCATTTTTCTTTTTATATAGATCTGTTTACTTTTGGAAATGTAGAAAAAATGATTTTGCAATTTGAATTCAATCCAAAATTTTGGCTTTTGTTTAAAAACTCTTTTAAGTTGGTTTATTAAAACCATTGAAGTTAGGCATATTGCATAATTTTTCATTCATATTTTCTTTAGCGATTATTTTACTGTAGAAATTCTTTATTAATTCAGGTACATTCAATATTTGCGTAATATTCCAGCTAAATTTATGCTTTATCAATTTGGTGGTAATCTAATCAGCTTTGCGTCAATCAAAAGCATGCGGGTATTAAGCTGAGCTTGGAATTTCTATTTGCTGCGAGTTACGAGTGATTTTTTTTTTTGATTTTCGCCTTTCAAAGTTCATGATTAATTGCCTAAGCAATTTTAAAAAAAACACACACACTAATAAAATCTGTCAAACCGGTTTTCAGAAACTGAGCTTTTGCAATACTGCAAAAATACTTTGTTGTTTTTTTTTGTTGTTGTTTTAGTGCGCTAATTGAGCGAATAATCGGTTTGTCTTACAAATATCGGATGATATAAGTTGCTATTATGTGTGGCCCTCAGAGTTAGTTTGTGATTCATGGCGATGAGGGAATTTTCAAGTATTTGCCTTGAGCAGAGCTTTAAAATGAAAAAGTCATTTGAAATTAAAATCTTTCGTTGGAAAGCCCCCAACTGAAAACAGTCGTTTTAGTTGTTGCCGAGTCTTTTTCTCTTTTTTTCTTTCGTATTTTGTGCTTTTTTCTGTGTCAAATGCATTTTTCAGTCATCTTTTCGCAAACACACACACACACATGTGTTAAAAAAAAGAAAAAAACAAAACAAAGAGTGCTACACAAACAAATACAAACAAAATCGACCTCATAACGAGCCTTGCAACGCCCACACACCCACACTCACACACCCACACACGCCGTTTGTTATTTTTACTCACAATATTGCAAAATTTGTAAAACATCGGTAAATGTTTGTGCGTGTGTGTGTGTGTGTATGTGCACTTACATATAGAAACTATATAAGCCAATAAAAATGGTCACAGTATGGGTGTATGTGTGTAATACAAGCTGCATGTGTGCAAGGTCAAGTGGTTACGTTATACAGTTTGTCTCCGTGTGTGTGTGTGTAAAAGTGCACATACAGTGCTGGCCATACAATTGAGCACAGCAAATCAAAGCTAATAGCTTGAACTGTATCTGTTTTTTTTTAGAGGTGTGCCCAATTATTTGGGCAGCACTGTTATTACTGTTGGCTACTCTGGATTTTAATTGCCAGCGTACAAATTTCGCTTTTAAGTTGGCCGCTTTTTTAAATAAAGCAACGCCGTAATTGAGATTTCTCTCACTCTAACCCGCAAATACAATTAAAAAGAAAAGAAACAACCAAAATTAGTGTAATGAGGATACCGTGACAAAATCTGGCAGTTATATAATGCATCAGACAACAACAACAGCGACCAATAACAATATCTAAAATAGTTGATGAACACAAAAAAAAAACAGGTTGCAATTACAAAAAAGCAAAAACTGCAGGCTAATCTAAATTTAAACAGAACGCAAGAGTTTGCCAAATGCAGAGCGACAGAGAGAGAGAAAGAGAGAGGGAGAGATGGCGGGTGGGTGACTGAGCGAGTGAGCGAATGTGAGTGTATGGGAATTTGTGTGGGAGCGTGAATTTTGCTGTTGCAGCGGAAGCAGGCGTGGATGAGACGAGACGAGTCGCGAGCCGCAAGCCGTTGATTGTTTTCAACCCACACGCACAACAAAAACACACACAAACACACAAAAGATGAAATGCACTAAGCTTTAAGCTCGACTTTAAATGTGAAGTAAACTGCATTGTGCAAAAATTGTTCACATGGCATTGTTTCATTTGCATTGTTGTTGCATAATATGCAAGTGTGATTAAAAACTTGAAAACTAATTGAAAATGAAACGTTCGCTGAGAGGGGTGTGTGGTGCATTGGTGCTTGGTTGCTTGATCACACATTTGTAGTCAGAATAGTTAAAAGTGAACAAAAAAAAAAAACAGCTGTTTTGTCTCTAATCCAAATTCCACAAAGTCCAAAAACTGACGACGCCTGCTGACTCTGCTGACTGCTGCCGCCTCTCGTGTGTTGTTAACTCGATGTGGAAATTAAAACTGACGACTGACGTTGGCCGTTGGCTGTTGCAGCTGAATGCAGCCCAAGCAGCTAGCAGCAAGCAGCCAGCAGCAGCAGCCGAAGCAGCAGCTGCCAGCCAACGCAACAGAAACAGCGCTGCCGACGTCAACGGCAACTGCGACTTCAATACGATTGCTTGTAGTTCTTGCTGCTGCTGCTGCTGCTGTTGTTGTTAAAAGAAAACTGTTACAATTTTAGGCCAATTTCTTTGTGAAGGCGACGCGACGCGATGCGAACCAACAACGAGCGTTGACGATGACGACGACGACGACAATTTCGATGGCCACGCGGCGTGAATGAAACTTGCAGCTCTGCGCTGCGCTCTGCTGCTGTGCTTATCCAACTGTAAATGTATGTGTGTGTTTGTGTGTGCCCATGTGTGTGTTTGTATTTGTGCTGGTGGCCCAAAGACGCTCAAAGGTGAAATATACTAAGCAGCCGCGCTGGGCCACCAACCACACACGCTGCATGCATTTATGTGGCATTTTTATTTTTGTACGGTCTGCAACATTGCTGCAAGGTGCCAAAACAACAACAAACACACATACACACACACAGACAGACGCTCTCACACGCTGGGCGAACGACGAGAAGAAACCCGTGCAACTTTTGATTTCGTTTCGGCGCAAAAAGTCTACTGCAAACTACGCTGCTCTAATGCTGAAGCGCAACTGTCAGCTGCTCAGCTCGTTCAAAAAAGCTAACATAATCTCACAGAGAGAGAGAGAGCGAAAGAGAGCTGGAAAAGAGCAAAGCTTTCTGGCAACTTGTACAAAAAAGAAAAGAAAAAAAAAACAGTAGGAAGCAGCGCACAGCTGAAGCTTTAGTTGTCGCTGCAGTTGACGTTGTTTTTGTTGTTGCTTTAACTATTATTTTTATTTTGTAGTTTCGCATGACGCAAATGTAGTAAAACGGGGGCCACACGCACACACACACACACACAAACTAGTGTACAATGTATAACAAGCTGTCTCTCACGTTTGAGTTGAGTTAAGGCTCGCCCTCAAATATAGCATGCTATCTCACTCGCACAACAAAATTTCTCATGTCAGTTGCATTTTGCATTGGGGCGTTAATGTTCAAGGTGAGTTACCTTTGTGTGTGTGTGTGAGTGTGTGAGTGTGTGTGTGTGAGAAGGCGGCTTGCCATGTGTCACACTTTTTGAACGATTCTCCCGCTCTTTAAATGTATGTGTGTGTGTTTGCACAATTATGCGAAATTATCGATCAAATTTTTGTGTTCTAAGGTCAGCTTAAATTGAAAATTAAGTTTTATATGTAAGGCCAGGCAGGCACAGCCAGCTGGTAATCATTAGTTCATCTCGTTGTGCATGACTAAATTCATTTTGTGTCATTATTCAGTAGAGCTGAGAGTATACGATACATATGTACTAAATACATAGTAAATAAAGCTCAATTTCCATAAGAGAATGCTATAAATGTAAAATTTAAATCTTTATCTAATCCTGTTCGACTTTTAATCTTTTCGATTGGGTCTGTCATTCATATTATATCAATATTTGAAGTTTATAGAGTGTAATAAAAAAAAGTAAATAAATAACAGCAAAATATTTATGTTACTATTATTAATATTAGCACTAACTTCAAGCACAAACTGAGTGCTGAGTGCAACGTTTGCAGAAGTGCACAACGAAGCAGAATCAATATTTCGAAAGCTTTTCTTATGACTGCTGTTACATCACATGCTTTATGTATTCGAAATTAACAGTTACGAGATCAAAGCTTCCGCAATTCGCACAAATGTTATCTTTGATGGAAACTCGCTGCATTGTAGTGATCACATTTTTACAGTTAGGTTAGCCTATTGCATGCAATTCGCAATATCTGATTTGAACAACTTGCATATGGAAAATGGGGATATAACAGGCAGAAGAATAAATATATTATATCTATAACAATATATTTATGTATTCTTTCAAATTAAGAATATAAGTTTACCTATCGATACAAATCGATTTTCGATAACAATAAAACCTACCAATTTCATGGTATGTCTTTCTGATCTAGAATGTATATACTCTAAAATAATATTGATCATCTGTAAAAATCTCATCAATATAGCAACACACGGTTGCAAATAGTTAAAGACTTCTTGGGTTGACGGTATTTCCCAGACGAGCTTTCTCAAAAATTCTTTTTTTTTGGTTTGGTTTAATTATCTTTTCACGAAATCTGCAAGTCAAAGCTTGATTTTATCACAAAAACCTGATATGAGGTCATCTGCTGGGCCTAAACTTTGACAAACTAGCAGTAGATAAAAATATGCTAATAATTATACAAATATATATAAAGTAGGTAATAATATAAAAAAGTGTTTGTACAAAAGAAAATCATGCGATGTGTAATACAAATGATTACATAAGCATATATATATATATATATATATAGATGTATACAAGAAATAGCCAAGAGTAGGGAAAATCAATTTCGCTTTCCTTGACCTCAACTAGGGGCTCTCTGCACACACCAGCACTCGCACACGCACACACACACAGACAGTGGGGAAAAGTCAGTCAACAAAGGATAATTGAGGGTCATTTGAAATGCAAAAGTGACAAAAACTGCAAAGCAACCGCTGCAGCTAAATGCAAATAAATGTCGAAATAATGTCAACTTGCATTTCTCGCCTTAGATACAAATTAGAAATGGCTTCCCCTTCCACCCCCCATCCCCTCTGTGCATCCCCTGCTACAACACTGCCGCACAAGCTGTCAATGAGCCAAAAAGCCGAAAAAGCGAAACGAAAATAGAAAATGTGCAAACTGCACGCGATTTTCTTTTAAGCCAATTCGAATTGGCAGCCGCATGAATATCGCTGCTTTAATTGTTTTGGCCAAATGCGTTCAACTTCAAATTACAAAAAAAAAAAAAAAAAACAGAAACAGAAAAATATAAAAAAAAAATTTCACTCACATTATTAATACGGACTGTTGACTGCTGCATTAAATTTTCATGAAAACTTTTCAGAGCGTTGCTTTTCGTTCATTCGTTGTGGGCGCATTCAAGCGCATTTTCATCATTCCCATTTACCAACCGCTACCGTCTCCTCCATTCCCGCCTGCATCACCCCTCGTCGTTTGAAATGAGTGCGTAATGATTTTGTTTGTATAGGGCAATAATTATTGGGTAATTAAAGTCAAATTAAAATTGATAAATTATTATAATATAATAGAAATGTGTAATAACAAGTAAATGCTGAATATATAATTTATATGCAATTTTTGTACTTCGATTTCGATAGATTTTTATTTTTTTCACGGGCTTGTTGCTTACTTACAATTATTTTTGTCCAATTTTCGCAATGATTGAATTTTCATTTGCCTACAATTTCATTTGATTTCTTTTAGTTGGATATATAACTGAAAATTCATTGAAAAAAAAAGCTTATGGCTAAGAAACATTTAGTATGGTCAAATGAAATACAATCAATCAAAGTTAAAGCAAAAATTTGAAGTTAATGAAAACACCAGAAAAAAAAAACATTTGGACTTGCAAAGAAAACGTAAAACTTAATTGTCAAATTTGCAAACTTGACTCACCCTGTGCTGGCAGTTGCACTCGCTCTTTTTGTTGTTGTTGCTGCTGTTGTTGTTGCTGCTGCTGTTGTTGTAGTTGTTTATGTTGTTGTTGTTGTTGTAGTTGTTGCATGGGTGCCAAACGGCCACTGGATACCACCAGCTGTGTTCACTTGCTTACACAATATTCAAAGCGAGCACAGGGCAATATCCCAGTAGCAATTGCACAGCGAAAAAGCTTTTTTGAACGAAAGCTTAGCAGATACACAAACCATAGCTGCTGCTGCTACTGCATGTTTTTGCACTCGTTTCTCGTTGCACTTTTCACTTGACTACGTTTTCTTCTTTTGTATTTCACAATTTTAAACATTAAAAAAACATTTTCATTCAAGCTGATTCAAAGGTTTGGCATAATAATCATATATAATTTATGTTTCGTACAAAGTTCAATAACATTAAATACATCAATATATGCATTAGAGATGAAAGGTTTATTATAATTTAAATCGTGATAATTTTCATCTAGTTTAATATAAATATGACAACTTTGTGCTTTTATCTTTAAGGGTTAAAAAAAATGCAATGTTAAATTTTGAAAAAAATTACTTAAGTAATTTTAATGTTTTTTGATTGTTTTGTTTTTGCTTTTTTTCCAATTCATTTTATTGTAATTTCTTATGATTTTGATATTTAATGTAAAACAAGGTAAAATTCTCTAGTCGAGAAGGCTCGATTAGTAGATACCCAATACCCAGCTGTTAATTATAATAGGGTATTGAGTATCTATTAGTCCTGCAATCCCGTGACAATAAAAAGCACCTGTTTGTGACACGCTTCGGTTAACCAAATCTGTATTTCTTATCCGATCTTAATATTTTTACAATCGATCAATAAACAATCAATTGGGATATATTGTAAATCAATCAATCAATAGAAAGACGACATCTTTACGCTCATTATTTATTTTATTGCTATCGAAAATCGGTTAGTATCGATAATCGGGAAATGTAGACATTTATCGGTTAAAATATTTAAACTTATATTCCAAATTTGAAGTCTCAAAATTTTCTTTCTGCCTCTTAGATCGTTGCGTTCATACAGATGGACGTACGAGACTGGCTATGTTTACACGGCTTTTGATGCTGATCAAGAATATATATGTCCAAAATTATTAATTCAGCCTACTACTTCATTATAACATTTTATTGAATATTGATTAGTTTTATTTTTATTTCCGTTTTGAGTTTATGGATTGATTAGATTCAAAATATTGCCGTATTTTATAGAGAAAAAAAAACACTGTTTGAATTTGAACAAATGCACATTATTCCACAACAATTTGCCAGCTGTCCCTCAACTAAAAATATATTTATCTATATATATATATATATATATATATATATATATATATATATAGCACAGATACAAATTTATCGCTTTTTTTATATAGAAAATATTTATGAAAATAACTCAACTGCTGCTTACGCATCGTATCTTTGTTGTGCGTAAGTGTGCATGTCTTTGTGTGTGTGAAAAGGTCAAAAGCTTAAATAGAAACAAGCTAAAAATGTGTTGCATATGCCAAGGCGCAATTGTGTATCTTGTGTCTGTGTGCGTGTGGGCACAGCATTAATTATCAGAAGTTTCGATTTCCCATATGTTATACAAGTTTACACACACACTCACACAGTGAGAATCTCACTCACTTTTGGACTTAGCGTATTTTAAGCTGTTAATCAATTTTCACCGGATTATGTTATTTTTGCCACATTTTTGGCACACAATTAACGCACTCAATTGGCAACTTATCCAACACAAAGACACACTCGTATAGAGAGAGAAAGAGGCCTGACCTCGCCTGGAGAGCGCACAACACTGAATAAGTTTGCGCCAGGCTGGCAGCAGGCAAACCCCAGCTATTAAGCTAACGCGTAGCAGCAGCATCCTATCGAGGCTGCAGCTGTGGTTCGCACAGGTGCGCGTCATCGTTTCCCAGTAAATATGCAACAGCATTATTTACACACACACACACATCCGCATGCATACATAAAAGAGAAAGTTTCGGGGCAGCTGGCAGCGTTAAAAAGCACTCCTCCACAACAAAAGCAAACAGTTGGCAGACGTCGGCAGCGCTGCCTGGCCTTAAGTCGCCCACGCAAAAGCTATTGCAAAAAGCTTTCGCCTCATACTCTCTCACATGCCATGCCTGTTTGTTTTTGTTTTTCTTATGTCCCCATATTAACTTATTTACTTCTCACACTCATACACATATACATACCTGTGCTGCCAGCAGCGGCAGCAAGCAAAGCTTAGCCTACCAGCGCTCTCTCTCTCTCGCTGCTCTCTTCGCTCAGCACATTGGTTTCGCCGGCTCGTTATGGTGCTCTGCTGCTGCCGTCATTGACTTCGCTGCCGCGTCAAGTAATATGGAACATATACGGCTGATGAGCAGAGCAAGCAGCAACAGCAGAAACAATAAAAACAATTTTCAAGTTCAAGTTCTGCTGCTCAGTGCGCATGTCATGCGCCATTTTTGTTTGCCCGCTCGCTCTCTCGCTCGCACATGCGATGCAGCAGCAGCACTGCACTTTAATATTTGTTATTGTTGTACTACTTGCTGCTGCTGCCGTAGCTACTTTTTGCTGTCGTCATGCGAAAACTGTGGACACATTTTTTCATCTCTTCCTCTTATCGCAATCGCTCGCATGATTTATTAATTTTTTTTCGTTCTTTGTGTTTACTTTCATTTTGCAGGCCCTTTTTGTGTGTGGGCGTGTGTGTGTGTTTGCCGTCGCTATGTTGCTTTGATTGCGGATGTTGTATCTGTGTTCAGTTCACTCGAAAGTCACTAATTACATTTCCATGCTGACGCTGCTGCCCGCCACACTATAAGTAAATATACAAAATGAAATTTTTTATGTTTGAAATTCCTTTATGTGTAAATATTATCTTAACGAAAAATGCATGGAGAATCAAAAAAGAAGAAATAATAATATCGAAAACATAGTTGTGTGTGTGTGTGCGAGCGAGATGGGTAGCTACATGTAATATTTAAATTAAATTTTTTCTTTTACACATTTCTATAGGTGAGTGTTTTATAAAAGCTCAAACATTTTTGAACACAGGCATCTATTTCATCTGTTTTTGGTTCGTCGAATGCACTTGAACACTTTTATAGATATTTATTATTTGTTTATGGGTTCAAAAGATATTTATGTATTTTGCCTAAAAGTACTACAATTTGGCAACAGGCGTTCTACATTTTATGCTTTTTTTTGTAATGAAATCCCAATAATTGGAATTTTCTTTGTGTCGAGACACACGTGCGATTTACTCACTTGGCAACCCTATTAACATTGGATCGTCGTTGTTCACACACAAACACACACAAATAGTGGAATATGCATGTATCTGTGCATATAAATAAAGTACTCAAAAAATGGAAATGACTCAGTGAGGAATTTTCTTTTTCATGTGCAAATAAAAATTTGGAATATTTGCATATACATGCAAATATATCTGTATATGTTAATAAATACATAATACTTATAATCATATGGTTTCATCAATCTTAGCTAGTTAATATATGAGGTGATTATAAGATCATTTAAATCTTTGTCTGTGCTTCCACATTATTTATGTATAGTAAATAATTTATGTCTGAAAAACAGTAACAACAAAAATAGCAACAAATATTGCTTACGATTAAATCTGTGCTAAATATGTATTTATCTTTTCTCTTTTTAAATTTGATTGTAATTTTGATATAATTTCTTGAATCTATCGCATTGAACTACTTACTCCTAATGATTTTCGTTTAACAAAATAAAATTGTTTAGCAAAAATTTTTCAAAAAATTTCGAAATTTCACTGAATATATTATGCATTTTTTTATAGCTTTTGTAACACATTAAAATGATGCACACATTTTTTTTCAAGGTATTTCGCGGTTGCTTAAAGTTCGCACAGTGCAACGAACTCGGAAACTAATTAACAAGAAATTCATGTAAAAATATGTGTGGAATTTGTTTTGGCATAAAACACACACAAAAATACAAAAACACATAAACTACATGCATACAAAATTTTGGTGGGTTGGTTGGTTAATGGCGCATTGCGCGACCTTGAACATTTTTGAGCAGTGCATTTTTATTAAAAGTGCCAATCGATTTCTGTGCTTCTCAATGTTGTTGTTGTAAGCTAAAAATCCATTAAGCCAACGACGCTGTTGCCGCGTTGGCATTTAATTAAATGAAGAGCCAACTGTTCTTGTTGGGGGTGCGATGTAAGGGAAGGGGAAGGAGATGTGGACGAGGCGATTACGATTGCATGCGTGCAAAAAACAAAATAACCATCAACATCAATTCAATTAAAGCTACGCCCGAGCAAGACCGGAATGCAAAGCTCACCGATAATAGAAATGTACAAAAAAAAAAGAAATGAACAAAAAAAAAAGCGTAAAATTACCGCGAATAAACGTTTTAAAAAAGTCAATGTCGTCAGTAATTTTAAAGCTGTTATTATTTTGTGCTTTTTTGACAAAAAGACGATAGGGAGAGCGGTAGTTAGATAGGATAGAGAACAAAGCAACTATAGTAGTTATTCAAGCGTGTGTTTCATTTTTAATGTACTTGTTTTTTTTTTGCATTTTTTTTAATAAAGTTTCGTTAAATTTGTGTTTGACGCGCATTGCTTTTTGGTTGTGCCTTTCGTTGGCTTCCTCTTCCTCTTTGTTTGACGCCATTCTCGCTGTCTCTTTATCTTGCGCTCTCGCTTTGACCTGCTGTCTCGTTTCTCGCTTGCGCAGCGAAACGTGCCAAACGGGTTTATCACACATTTCCACACACACAAGCGTACATGTACATGTACATATATACTTATATAGAGAGTTAAAAGGGAAGCAATGTGTGTATGTGAGTGTGTGTGTGTGTGTGCGGCAAACTGTTGCCTATTCGCTTACACTCGCGCGGCTGTATGTACAACTAGTATCTTAACCTTGAACTTGAAACACATACAAAACAACCCGCCGCCACCACCTCGACACACTGAATGACAACAACAACAACAGCAGCAACAGCAGAGGAACGAAACGAGAAATGGAAGGCAAATGAAACTGACGCCAGCAGCGACGCTGCCGACGCCATCTCCGACAAACAGCGCGATTTCGGCGTTTTTATTTTTGCTGCGTTCTTCTTTTCACTCGTGTGCCATGTGTTATGTGTTTGCGCTTACGTATTATGTCTGTGTGTGTGTGTGTGCGTTAACTTTTTTCTATTTTTTTTTTTTTGTTGCTTCTTTTATTTCTATAATTTGAGCTTTCTACACTTTTTTCCATTCAACTTCTGCACCTTTAACTTGTTAACTGCGCTATCGATTTTCTTTGTGAGACACTGGCGAGTCTTAATAATCCGCCCCACTATTGAAATTTGTATGCTTTTCTTGCTGTTGAATTTATAAATAAATTGATGTATATAAATATTTGCGCAATATAATCAATAGCTTAGCGATAATCGATGGGTTTTACCGGTTTTATTTTGTTGGATGTTTCCTAACTGCACATCTTTTGGGCAACAGAGAAAGATAGAAAGAGAGAGAGAGAGAGATAGTGAAAATCCTTTCTAGAGGGGATTTTATGCTTTGGAAATTATATTAAATTCTTCTGCACTTTCTATTTTTTTTTAACAATTTAAAAAGTAAATGCTTTTTGGTTGACAATTTTATATTTAAGAGTATTTCAAAATAAGGGAAAAATAAAAAAATCAATTCAGTCTCCATAAAGATTTTAAATTACATTTTTAGTTTTGATTTCCTATGCTTCTGATTTCCTATTTCAGTAAATTTTTATTTTGCAGCAACCACTGTACTTATTTTTGTATATTTTGTTAGGTAAACAGGCCTATAGATGACGCCACTTTTGCAATTATCGTAAAAGCGTAAAGATGACTGTCGCATTGCACACCTCTTTCTCTCTAAAACAGACCCACCCCTACCCCCACCCCCGCCCTACATTCCAATCCAGCCCCTCATTCTCCACCTTCTCTTCCTCCCATTGATCTTAATTCGCATGCCGACGACTGTGTTACGTAAAACGTTTTCCAAATCTCACATTGTGCGCGCAAACAAAAACAACACGCAAGCAAACTTGACTCAAAGACTTAGATCTTAAACACATACATACATTCATATGCACATGCACATATATATACAAACATACACACATACATATTTATACAAAGCGAATGCCGCACATTTTGTTTTGCGGTCTGTCAGCAGGTAAGTCAACTGAAAGACATAGGGAAAGAGAGTGCGAGAGGGGTGCTCGGCTCAGATCTTGATTGCGAGAACCTACATACACACACATATATAAATTGTTATATATATATAGGACCTTCACATGTATTTGTAGATGAGTGGGCAGCAATCGGCAGTCAGCGACGAGTGCATCAGAATATTACATTGCATTGTATTCCAAGTACATACATTCATACATCCATACATACATACATAAGTACCCATATGTATACATTTTATACGTACATGGATATTATTATTATTGCGGTTTACAATTTCACAGAATTGTTTTGCAATATCTTCGATGTCATGTTTATATAACAGTTTAGAACAAGTAAGGAAGCTTTTGACTAAGATATACCCTGCACCGATATGCTTGTCTGTTTATTGTGTATATGCTTGATTTATACATTTTAATTCGGGTTTCTCAACCGATCTTGCTTAATTTTTACAGATGGTCCATCTCAAATTGAAGGATATAGCCTAATAGCTTTGATTTGTTTATTACTATTGGAAATCGATTTATATCGAAATGTGGGCTGTAGTTATCGATCATGTTAAATAACCTCGATCAGTGAATGTTATGCGAGAATTTATTATCCAAATTTTAAGTGTCTTATAGTCTTATATTTCCTAGGATCGATCATTTTTATGACAATCGGTAGTTGATCCTGATCAATAATATGCGTAATACCTCATCGGTTCGATGATGCTCCCTTCTCTGTCTGTTACATACCCCCTTCACCATTTTTTAATGGGTTTAGTTTAGGGTATGAAAAAATAAAAACGTTTGCAACTATTTTAGAGACGGTTTCATTTTGTCAGGTAAGTCGCGTGATTTGAATACAATTTGAAAACACCGTTTCCATACAAGTAAGAGTTTTTATTGTTAAACAAACTATAGAGAAATACGAGTTTAATAAAAAATTCGTTCTAGCTTTGAAAATCTGTATAATTCGTAAAAGCTAAATAAAATGCATTTTACATAAATTTTAAAAAGAATTTCAATTTTGACATATGTATTTAAAATACGCTTTAAAAGTGTTAAAAGCATTAGCTAAATTCTTCAACTTCTGCTTGAAATAGCTGAAGCTTATAAGAAAATCTTAAATAATTGTATTTTAAATTATATATTTTTAATAAATGTTATGGTAATTCAAACACACTCATGTCTAACGGCTATTTGAAAATCAGGCAGACATTTATTTTGTTATAAGTTGATTGCTTAAAGACAAAAACAAAATGTGTTTATTATCAGTAAGGTAGCTACAACAAATTATAAATAAAGTAAATAAAAAAATATATAAATATATATGTAAGTATTTTTGTACCTATGGAAATTTCTATTAGTTGTCATAAAAAAAATTCAAATTCTATTTGTATTCTTTGAAAATATTGCGCTTTAGCAAAAATTAGCTCAAATTGTGTCTTTATTGTAAATGCTTTTTTGAAACGCGCATTAAAAGTGTTTATAATAAATGCCAAAAGTAGTAGGCCAATTAAATGTGAAATTCTATTAAGTAACTGCAAGTTGAACGGAAACAGAAGCCGACACAGACACATACACAATACACACATAGATACTTTTAGATACTCGTAACTTTCCAACAAATTTATTTTGTTTTTCTCTCTTTTTGCTGCTTTATTGCTTCTTTGCTTTATTGTACTGTACAGTACACACACACACATATATATATATATACCTGCACACATACTTCCAACTTTTTGCGAACTTTGTTTTCAATTTGTGATTTTTACATTTTTTTTGTCTTTGCTTTTACGTTGTTTTGCATATTTTGTTTATGTTATAAATAAATTTATATTTTTCAGTAAATGCTGCGGAAAACAAATTTTTCGTATTGGAAAAGCACAAATGCATATATATGTATATTGGTGTGTGAGGCGTTACATGAAATGTTTGGAAACTTTTCTTTAAACAATTGCTAGCTCGCTCTCACAACAATAACAGTTATCGCCAGCGAAATGGAAAAATAAAAAACAATGAACACAAAAATCGTAACTACGACGCAATTTGATTTACTCACACTCTTTGGCCACACATTCTACATCTCCTCTCCTCTCTCGGCAGGCAGATTCGCGTTATTTTCATTGTGCTTGCGGCTTGGCTTGGCCTGTCTTTAACGGGGGTTGCTTTCGACGACGAAAGGACGAAATGACAACAACGCAATATGCATATGTATTATGCACATATTCACATACATACATAAACACAAATATTTACATACATACATACATCCCGAATTTAATATGCGTTTTGTTTCCGCATTCCGCGTACTGCGAATTTTGACAACACACGCGGACACGAACTGGAGGACTGTGCTGCGCTGCGATCGGTTGAAGGTGCCGCTGCTCAATGTCGTCGTCGTCGACTGGCCAACAAGGAAAGTTTATCGTCGTCGTAGTCGACGTCGGCGTCGACAGAGCAAAGCAGAGCAGAGCTTCTATCTTCTAGTATTCGCTCTCGTTGGCGCTCTGCTCAGTGTTTAAGTTTCGTCAAGTTTATTTTTTTTTTTTTTGGTTTCTTCCTGTTCCTGTTGTTCTTCTTCGACAGCACCGAGTGCTGTGCCCTACTGCCCCACACACCGATGTTGCCTTCACACATAACACACTGCTGCTTCTGCTGCTGCTGTTGACGACGACGCTCGTGGCCTTCAGCCGTAATTCCGCTCTGTTCTCTCTCGCCCATTCGTCTCTGCTCTGCTCTCTCTCCCTCTCGCTCTCTGTCTGCCGTTGTCATTCTTTCATTCATACATTCTACTTGTCCCTTACCCGTTCGCTGAAAGTTCTATGACGTTCTTTGCTCATTTTGGCACAGTGTGAGTGCTATTTTTTTATCCGTGTGCGTGTGCGCTTTGCCTGAGTGTTGGTGTTTTGGCTGTGCTTTTTGCGCCTCGTTGCTAGAAAATACAACTTTTTTTTTGTAGTTTTGGCGTTCCGCATTTTATTTACGCCTGTTTGTCAGCGAGTTCTGAGTGAGCTTTACTTTTGCTTTTTTTTGGTGAACGCCACACTAATTTTTGTTGTTTCTGTTTCTGTTGTGTTGCCCTTTTCTGCATTGCATTGTGAATTGAAAGCTTTTCTGATGACGGCAGCTTCTCGGAAATGTTCTTGTGCTGCTCTTTCAATAATATTTTCTTCCGAATGTTTGCAAATGTTTAAAATGTTTCAGAATTCAATTAATCAACTTACATAAATAAAACTCGCTCCACAATTTCAATGCAAGGCGCAATAAGCTTTGCTGTAACTATGACTTTTCTCTTTTCTTTTATGTTCTGCTCCTTCTAAGCCAGCCCAAAGCACTGACAAATACAGAGAACTTAAACACATACACATTCACACACACACAAACACACACATTCCAGTGAGCAAACGCACACATATACATAAGTGCAAGGAATACTGAGACCTACATGCAGCCTAGTGATGTGCTCGCTGTAGAAGCGAAAAAAATGTGATGAAATTATTACTCAAACTTGGAAAAGATTTATTAGCTGAGTTTGGTTTGCAATACAAATCATAAATAAAATAATTATGCTCGTAAGCTTCCTGAGATTTGGTAAATAAAATTAACAATCCATTGCGTGAATTTTATTTAAAATTGATTTACATCTCGATATAAAATTCGCGTAGCAAATTTATTTCAAATATTATTATTTTTTAGGAATTCAATTGAGCTTAGTAGGTCGTGGGATAATCTTAAGATCGCTTGTTACACTCACAAAAACCACAAGAACCAAGAAAACCACATAAAAAATCCATATCAAATTTATATATAATACAAAAGTTTATTTTTTTTATTCTTTTTTTGTATCACATACCTAGTATATAATAGCATCATCCATATGGCGTCAAGCGTTTCCTTTTCCAAGTTTTCCCCTAGGTTTTTCTCCCGTTTTTGGTGATGCAATGTTTTTCTATAATTCGATTTGATTTCATTTCATTTGCACAGCGAAATTTCCTTCTTGGCATGCACAATTTCAATTTGGCATATAGGAAAAGTCAAAACACAAATTTTGACTCGCAGTTTCCCAAAGGTTGATAAAAAATGCATACGAATATATTTTTTTTTGAACACATTCATTAATTTAGAAATTTTTTTTATAAGAATTTCACAATTTTAGCTCACAGAATTGTACTTACTAACACATACACATATATATTTTTATATATATACAGGTATAGATGAAGTACAATTGGAATTCATTATTGTTGTTGGTTTTTTTTTGCGCATTTGTCGAGCACTACTCAAATTATTTTTTTTGTGTTACGTTTATTTTTGTTGTTGCACAATTAATTTGTAATTTTTTTTTTTTGTTATTGTTATTCTGATTTGATGCTGTCATTGTTGTCATTTGCGTGTTTAAAATTAATTACCATCATATAAGAATTGCAATTAAGCTATTGTAGTTTTTAGTTTTGTTTATTTTTTTTTTTTTTTTAGTCCTAGTGAACACTGATATTGGTGTTGTACTGTTTATTGCTGTCTTATTGCTTGGGAATGGAACGTTGTTAGCTGCTTGCCTGTCGCGCTTTCAATGCCAAGCACATCGGAAAATGTCAGAGACACAGGCCATCGCCGTCGCCATCGTCATCGTCGAATTCGTCGTCGTCATTTTGGTCGCTGCTGAGCCGAACGGCGATGAGGCGAATTTAGAGTGCAGCTGTGGGGAGCATACACTCACTTGCATCTATGCATGTATGCGTATGCGTGTGTGTTTCTGCTTGTGAGTGTGTGTGTGTCGCTGAGTCAGTGCCAAATGGAAACCAGGCAAGCAGCGAAGCGACCCAAAGCTCAGCTCGGCACATCGGTTCAAGTTCAAGGATGTTATGCAATAAAGCGCATGCATGCAAGAGCGAAACAAGCTAAAAAGAGGGACAAACAGACGAACAGAAAGAGAGAGAGAGAGAGAAAGAAAGAGAGAGAGAGACACAGAGCAAGCTTGCACATATAAAACGTATACATATATAAGCGAATGCATGTGGACATATATGTATATAAAAGGAAGCTGCTCCTCACACCAATGCCCAAGGGCGTCCCTGATCTCTCGCCCACTGCTCTCTCTCTCCCTCACTCTTACTGTTTCTCCCTCTCCCATGCGTTTAACTTGTGCAGTCTACCCTGACCGCGCCTTAGTTACTGCCACTACACAATACATATGCATGCATGCACACATATGCACATATATGTACAGTCTATTTACTAAGTATATGTATCTCTACCTACACAATATACTTGTCTGTGGATTCATGTTCTGTGCTCTGTGTTCCCTGTGCCTGGGCCTGTTCCTCCGAACTTGGCCTGGGCCTGGGCTAACCGGGTTGCTGGGTTGCAAATTGTATATAATTAGCGTACTTATACGCTAACTGCAGCCGCAACGGAATGAACAACATTTTATTACAAATGTTTTTTATCAATACAGTGCTCGCTAGCAAACTGACCTTATTCTCCTACTGGAATCAAATTTTGTTAAATACCCATTTTTATTGTCAAAATAATAAAATAAATTATTTTTAAATTTTATTTGTTTTTATATTTTTATTTTAAGCTAAATGTTTTATTTGTTGAGTTATCACTGTGTAAATGTATTTATATAAATAGTGTGTAAACTCAGTTAGTTGTGTGTGTGATTTCCAGTGATAAATGTGCGTGTGTTGCAATTTTTGCTAGCTGCTTTGCCCTTTGCCTCCTTTTAAATATCTTAATTGAATTTGTTTGTGTTGGTTAGCGTATATCTGTATATACGTGTGATATACATATATATATATATATATATATTGTTTTTTTTTTTTGAGTGCTTTGCGTTAGCTGGCATGTTTGTTTAATTGTTTAATTTAATTAAATGCCACAACTGCAGCGTTTGCATCGAGAAACTGAAACTGCATCTGTATCTGTATCGGTGTGTGTGTGTGTATCTATAGATGCCTTTGCCACCTGTGTGTGTGGCGGTGCCTGTGCCTGTGCTTTAGCTGCCGTGTATGTGCAACAGATGATATTGCATGCCTTCGTTTTCATAAGTTTGCCAGCCATTTTCTTATGTCATGCGCACCGCATTCAGACAAAGGGTATAACTACACATACCCATGTATGTAAGTATATACCTGTACACACACAAACACGCATACATACATGCATGCTCGTGCATGTAGTCCATATATAGAGCTACTGCTTGACAGAGCAACAACAGCAGCAGATGTTCACTTGAACAGCCCAGCTGCAATTCTCATGCATGTTTTGAGCACATCTTGGAGCAGCATATGTGCCAATTACATATACAACAGTTTCAACAGCCAAGTCCTTAAACCTTTTCCTATATGCTCACATTTTAATCAGCAAATCTGACAAATTCAAATTCAATTAGAACGTGCCTGATATTTATCTATTTGCTCTTGAGCCTTAATTGTTTTATACCAACATGTAAATTAGATTATGTGAAATTTAATAGTTTCGTATTTCCTACAGGGTGTCTAAAACCATACTAAAGCATACATGTTTCGTAAGCAGTGGTTTTTGATATTAATTACGAAAGTAAAAATCTTTATAAGCTAAAATTCTTCGAAAAAATAAATATAAAAAGAACATTTTCGATTTTAATTTTTGTTATTTTATTAACTGCCCATTTCCTGCTGGGTAACTGAAGCATTACGTATACGCCTCTACTGCAAATAGTACAGTAACAGCTGATTGTATTGGTTACGTTTGCGGCACATGTGGCACGTGTGCGTTGTTGGCTTTGAGCCACTGTGACCCACAGAAACCACAGACAAGCTGTCAAACAGGAACGCTGTGTTCACGTTGAAGTAATGCTTATAATCATGCAAAATGATGATGTATACGTAAGAACGTATTATTCCGGGAAGCATACGATAGGTATGCAAATTATTAGCCAAAAATATTTGTTTACAAAACTAAATTGGCATACATAATTGCGTTTGTGCATTTGTTATTGTTGTTTTTGTTTGTATACAAACAAAGCTAAAAAAATACTTGGCTCAGCGAAGAAAAAGAGAGAGAACATTTCCACATACAGATAAACTTATTCAGTTTTATATCGAAAAATTATAAGTTGTGTATTCGCTGAGAGCAAAGAAATAGCAGCGAACGCGATGAAATACTGACCAGGGCGCAAAGGGTTTGGGGTTTAGAGGAGATCGAGGGGCTGCATACAATTTGCGAGCACTGTGGCAAAGAGCTGCTGCAAATGCGCCCTTCTGCCTTCTGCTCTTTGCCTTTGCCTTTTGCAATGGTAGCGCATGTCAAGAGTAGGTGACCTTGACAGTGAACTTGAATAAAAAAAAAGAGAAAAAAAAAAACAGCCACAAGGACTACCAGCATGTATTTTTTGAGGGAAATGAAACTAAAGCAAAGACGGCAGAGGCGAACTGAACTGCTGAGAGCAGCGCACCAGAGAGTGAGAGTGAGAGAGTACAAAAATACACATAAAGCACTGCAGCTGCAGCTGTGGGCGTTCAGTTGGGTTTACTGTTTGCTGTGCTTGTATTTGTGCCTTATATGACTATCAAACTTGCCACTCTCTCTTGGCTTTTTGCTCTTGCTCTCTCCCGCTCTCTCTCGTTGCTGATGAATCATCGTGTTCTCGTTGCGGCGAGAGCGACTTGTTGTCTGCAGTTGACATTTGAAATATGTGCCAGAAATTTCGCTTTCATGTTTGCAAGTGACGATAGTAGGGGGTGGGTGGGTGGTCTGCTGTTATTGGGTCTCGCTTTTTATGCAACAGCAAACATATTGCATGTATACACATATTCACTTATGTATGTGTGTGTGTGTGTGTGTGTGCATGATGCTCCGCTCTGGATAAGAAAAATACAAATTATATTCATTTCGATTTCAGTTGCAGTTGGAAAATTGTTGCTGTGTGGATTTTACACGCGTATCTTAACTCAACTTTGGCATTTCGTGCGTGTGTATGTGTGTGTGTATGCATCCAACAAAAACAAGGGCAAACCCTTACTACCACCCACTACTAACTTAGTTACCTCGCGTACTGCAGTTCCCATTACTTTTGCCACTTGCGTCAGTGGCAAAGTCAGCAAAAGTGCAAATTGTGCTGCAAGTTTTGTAAGTTAAGCTTAGATTAAAGCTGGCTTACTTTTAACTATTTATTGTTTTTATTATTCTGATCTGCAAACGATTTTTCAGCACGTTCAAATCTGACGAAATGCAAAATAGAGATAAAATAAAATAAAGACAATCACACTATTAAAGTTCATAAAATAAAATAACTTGAGACTGCGAAATGAAAATACGCACTGTCGCTGGAAAGATATTAAAATTCAAGCATACATACAGACACACACATACACAAGCAATAAGTAATAACATGGTTTTAAATGCGCACAATTTTATGATGTATTAATCTCGTCTTAAAGCACCTTAGCGATTACGTGCCAGTAATGCATAAAAATAAAGATGCAAACGTAAGCAAAGCAGCGATAAAAATTGAATCCGTGCATATTTTTCAACATTTCTGAAATACAGTAAATAAAGCGGACGAAAAAAGTACAAACACACACACAGATATAATATTATACATACAAGCACTCAAATGCCGTTATTACAGCAGCACAGATCGCTAGGTAATGCAATTGGAAAGTTTTAAAGCTTTTTAAGCTGTAAAAAAAAAATGAAACTGCTAATGGAGAGCGCCTTCCAAAAAGAGAGAGAGAGAGAGAGAGAAAGTGAGCTTATGTACATGTGTATGCATGTATATGTGGATATGCCTATGTACATGTGTGTATATAATTCAAGACTGGAATCATTCTCGACAGTTTCTCAAACTTTTGAATAACGTAGCTAAAATAAAAATCGGGAGAAAACGTTGTCTTTTCTCAAAAAACGGTTTACTTTTCTCTTCGTGTGCAGGCATATATTATGTGTGTGTGTGTGTGTGTGTGTTCGATAACCTTGAGGCAGCTTTGAAATTTAGTTGGACAAACCAACGGGCGCTGGTCGGAGAGAGCCAGCGACCCAGAGAGAGAGAGAGAGAGCGAAAGTGTAAAATGCAAGCAAATCGAGCTGCAGCCCTGCATATTGTGTGTGTATGTGTTTGAATGTTCTAGAAGCTTTTCGTTATGGCAAAAATATCTTGCGATGCCTAACGCTCTTTCTCTCGCTCGCACGTTGCCCAGATGCTCTCTAAAATACATTTTTTTTTTTTGCGCACAAATGCAACTTACGTTCAAGGCCAGTGTCAAAATGCATTAGTATAAGGAGAACACACACACACACACGCAAGCGTGTGGACACGTATTGGTGAGCTGCTGTCGTCAGTAGTCAACTGTATTTGCTTTGCCATAAAGACGCCCAAATGCAAATACATACATAGATGAGCAAACTATTTCTTACAGTATATGCTTGTGCATCTGTGTGCACACACACACACAATCATACTTATACAGCTGCAGTTATAATCAATAACTTTCCGCTTCCTTGGCAATACTTAGAAATAATTTTTTTTTTTTTCGTTTTTGATCTTTTAAATATTTTGCAGCACGTGCCGAACTGTCTGTTGTACAGTGAACACCCGCTAATACGAAATAATCAACAATCTGATCTGATTCTTATTGCTTTCTGTGCGAACAGTTGAAATTCGTTCACCTTAGCGGTGTATTCGAGGTGCATGCTGCGCTTATCTAATCATTTTTAAATGTTATCTAATCTAATCGCCCGCATAAATATATGTAATGGAAACAAGTCTGAATTTGAATGCGCTTTTAGCATTTCATTTTTCACGACATGAATTTCCCATACGGAGCTGCTCTCAAATGCAATCAGCCATGCAAATTACAGTCGCTGTCAAATATATATGTACAACTATGCCAGTATGTGTGATATATACGGTGCGCGTGTGTGTGTGTGTGTTAACTACTTATTATAATGGTTAAATTGTCATTATTATTGTTATATATATTTTATTTTATAATGAATTTTTTTGCATTTATGGCGACCTATTTGTAATCGCCGAGAGATACAAGCAATAACAACAAATTGAATCGGTCGAGTACGTAACGTGATACACTGGCTCATAAGGGAGGGGGTTAAGCGGTTAGTTTACGATTTTAGAATCATTTGGAATATTATTTGAAGTTCGAGAATATTTTTCAAGCTTATATTTTCGCATAATGCGATCAGAAAGAAAGAGTCAAATTAGTTCCTCTCTTATTGGACTGGTTTTAGTTCATATAAGGATTTTTCACTATTTCTAACAACTGTAAAGCAATCAGATTATAACTAATTATTATTAAATTAAACAATTTTTCTTAATATATATTGAAGAAAGACTGTGCCTAAAGTACTATGAAAAACTAGATATTCACCAGCAATTTTTACCAGCTCCCCTGGGACTAAGACTCTGGCTATTATGAGGCTGATAGTATGAGATTACTCAGAACTACACACACACACACACACACACACACACACACACACTTACGTAGATAAACCCACGCACTGAAAATAAGTGAAACAGAAAAAAAAACTGAGTCGCATTTGAATTCATGAATCAGTCTTAAATTAAAAAACCAATTTTATTTTCATTGCGGCCAAGCCGCAAGCACAATGATGAGACAAGAAAAAAAAATAATAGTATCAAGAGCCATATGGGAATGTGAAAAGATGAGCAAACAAAATGCAGAAATGCAAACATCTGACGATGACGGAAAATCTGCAGCTAGTTTGCTCTAGAGGACAAGGCCACCAGGCTGAAAGAGAACAGAGTCGGGAGCCGCCCAATATTGCATTAGGCACATACTCCCAGCTCTCTCTCTCTCTCTATCTGTCTCACTCTCTCTCTCTCTCTCTCTCGCTCTCTTTGTTTGCTTTATAGCTCAGTTCGGGGACGCACACGTGGCTCCACAAGGCTGCCCACGCTTTAGCATTTCACATCCTTGGATGTTTGTGTGGGCGTCGCCAGCTGTTGCAAGCTGCAGAAGGAGCAGCGACAACCTGCAAGGAGCTAACAAATCCGGCTGGCTTGTCCCTCAATTAGTTAGGGGTCGGTCAGCGGTCTCCATGATAACCATTTCGACACTAATTGGATGCCAGCATTGCATGTGCACATTTGGTGTATCTATCAAGTATCTATGGATACACATATTTATCTGTGCGCATCTTTAATTTTGAGTTATGGAATATGGCCAAAACTGTAGCAGTGATTGTTGATTTATGTATAAGGAACTCATCTCAGATCTCAAGTATCAAGATATTTTGTGTCTTAAAGATATCTTGTTGAAACTAGGAGTATACTTATGTATTGATCGAAAGATGGATTGAGAAAGTTTATGTTAGGCTGGTTTTACTATATAAATATATAAGTACTTATCTGCAGAGAGGTAACCATTCTATATTCCAGAATATATTCTTCTTTAAGCTACATCAAGAATATATCCGTATTCTTTGCATTTTCAATTAAAATTAAATCAAGAATATATTCTTAGATTTTTTTCATCTTGATTTGAGATTGCAAAAGTAGAAATCAATGAATCAAGATTAGTAGATTGGTTTTTAGATTGCAGTTTCTATGTGTGTTTTCATATACTTGAAATATTTAGACTATTCCAGTTGACCTAAATTAATTAAGATACTTATTTTTGATAATTATTGATTACTCTTCCAGGTAGTTGTCAGAAATGCAACGAATTTATTTGTATCTATTGAGTTGCGCTTTCTCCCTCTCGCTCTCTCTCTCTCTCTCTCGTTAGTTGTCTCTCATTCGCAGCAGAGTCAAGGCAAAAGTGTGTACATATGTGCAAGTAAATAAGCTGCATGCCCGGATGCATTGTATATAGTATGCGTATGTATATAGAATCATAGATACAAGCCGACAAACGATTTCAATTGAAGCTCGTCGCCTGTTGAATGTTTTGTGCAATATAATGCCGATAGGTGGCGCCGCGTGTCACGAAAAGCTGAGGCATACATTTAGTCAGCACACCAACCATTTTACGGGCATTACAGCTTTCGTTACGCATGACTAATTTTTTCCATTCCTTATGCTTTTCCAATGGACACACGCACAATGCGTAAGGACACAAATTCACAGCGTGATTGAAAAATTGGCATGAGCACATTATCTAGTCAGAAAGGTAATTTCCGCTTGTTTAGACAAAACTGTCAGTGTCAGGTGCAGATAAATGGACAAATGCATAAATAGACAACTTGGGCAAATTGATAATCAAAACGTGAACAGTCGAGTCATGGAAAATGTGACAGCTTTGCTCAGGGAAAACTGACCACATGTCAATGCAAACTGACTTCAAAGCGTCGAAATGATGGCTAGCAAATACACACAGAGAATTTTCATACAAACTCAATAATAAATTTGACAATCTTAAACTAAGAATATAAATTTATGAATTTAGTTTAATTTTTTTTTTTAAATTAAATTAAATATTTTTTTTATTATAGATTTTGAGTGTTTTTGGTCTCTGCTTACAATTACAGACTTAAATATTGTAGTAAGAATTTGTTTGGGCTGTTTCACTTATTTTTTTTTAATGATTTTTTAGATTAAGCTTGTTTTACTAGAATTGCGAATATTCTGAGTGAATAGAACTGAAGTTAGTGTGACTTTTTCTCACTGTGTAGATGGGACAGAGAGAGGGGCTCGTAGGCGTGCCAGCAGGTTAACAACTGGTAATTGCTACAACAATTTCGCATAACTACAAATGAAACAAAACTTGCTTCGATGCATTTAATTGAAAATTGAAAATTCATATGTGAATAGTTGGGCTGTGGCTTGTCGTCATATTCAAATGACAATTCAAATGTGTGTGTGTGTGTGTGTGGGTGGGTGAGTGGGTGGGTTTTTGTGGTTGTGACTATCGCTTTGACAGTGGCAGTGAGTGTTTTGAACCACGCCCACTCAATTAAACAGTTGCGACCTCTCACAAATTATCGCACAGAATGTGTGCAATATTTAATTACCAAAACAGAGACGTCGTTGACCCCCACTTACAGTTAGTTCCAACTACAATTAAAACATTTTCAATGAGGTTTACTTAGTGCACACTGTGAAAAATTGCTACGAGAATACTTCAAATATAAACTGGGAAATTGCTGATTCAATTAGGGGCATATTATTGCAACAAATCGTTGCAACTTTGTAAGGCTGACATATTTCTTATCAGCATCAATAATCGGTATATATAATCTGTATATATAATCGGTGTATATAATCGGTATATATAATCGGTGTATATAATCGGTATATATAATCGGTATATATAATCGGTACATAAAATCGGTATATATAATCGGTATATACATATATATATCTACTATAGTATAGTGATTACAACTTGGCAACAAATCTGTCACATCAGACTAATATATCTTACTGATTTCATATTTGTCTGACATTTGTCTGAAAGCCCCAATATAGTTTATGGTATTTCGCTTAATATATATATATTCTTGATCAGCATTAACCATTAATATGATTTTGCAATCTCACTTACAAAACGAAACATCAATTTTGGAATAAGAACCCATTTATATCATGTTATCGATAGATTTTCACGTTTCGTGAGCATCGATACAAATCGATAGCAATTAAAAACAACATTTTTGAGACTCGTTTTTGTAAACATTATATTTATCAGCTGCAAAGTTTGAAATATCTTGGTTTGCAGGGCGACATTCTTATTACCACCTTTATATCAGCTATATCTTTGCCTTGTAACCAATTTCTCTTAGTGTATGGTGCACTAGTTTATACGGCAATTAATGTGTAAATAATTCACGACATTTCTAATTAGAACACATGAAATCGCCGTAAAACACAATTGTGGCAATAACAACTTCAAACAGTTTCCACACACAAGTGCTATCTGTGGCAGATAGATATAGATAAAGTATCTATGGGTTAGTTGTTACTATATTATTCAAAATCCCTACCTCATTCAATCATGGCCCAGTCGCAGTGGATAAAACAGTTTTGTTTCCAGCTCCGTTTAAAATCCACCCAATTATTTATAATTGGCAGTTCGGTGGTTCTGTCACTGCTGATAACGTTGATATGTATTGGATTAATGATGCGCTATGAGGTCAGCAATAAGGTGGCCAATCTGGGCGATGTCAACTATTGGAAGGATGCAGTTTCGCCGCAGCAAAAACTCTGGTACGACAAGGGCATTGAGGAGCTGCAACATGCAATGGCCATAGATTCAATACAAAAACAGCCTAGAAATATTCTGATCCTGGTCATCAATGGCATCGATGCACCAGCTTTGGCCAGCGCACGCTTTTCCGGCTCACAACACTCGAACTTTGTCTGGGATCGGTTTCCGCACATGGCGAGGATCAAGAACAGCTGCAGCTACATCTCGCCTTGCAATGCCGCAAGTGTTTTTAAGGTTGCAACGTTTATATAATAATATTAATAATATAATAATTGAATTGATTAATCATTTGCAGGCCTTCTGGGCAGGTGTGCCACTTAAGGCAGCACCCAAGCTGGACAGCATTTGTGGGCACAATGCATCCCAAACTGGACAGCTGGTGAGTGTGCTGCGGCTGGCGCAGCTGGCGGGCAGGCGCACAGGATTTGTGACGAACCAAAGGATAACAGGCGCCACAGCAGCTGCACTCTATGCGAACGTGGCCAAGTCCAGCTGGGAATGCGATGGACTCGTGCCAGTGGGTGCCATTGAGTCGGGCTGCGAAGATGTGGCCCAACAAATGATCTCTGGCGAGACTGGACAAAATCTCAATGTGCTGATGGGCGGTGGCAGGCAGCTGCTGAGTGCCAAAGTGCCCACATTTCTCTATGATCCCGTGGATGAGCTGCTGTGCCGCGCCAGAAGTGGACGCAATTTACTGCGCGATTGGGAGCATCAGAAATTGAAACTTAAGCCCAGCAAGCGTTTTGAGCTGGTGCAGCGGCAACAGCAGCTCAGCCTGATAAATGGCAGCAGCTTGGATTACTTGCTGGGCGTGCTAGCCAATGGAGATCTGAGCAGGAATTCCCAGGCACCCTCACTGGACATAATGCTCGATAAGACGCTGCAGGTGCTCCGACGACCAGATGTGGGTCATCTGCTGATTGTGGAGCACTATGTCAAGCAGCAAAAGGAGGACAGAGTGAGAGAGCTGCAGTTGCTCAATCAAACGCTGGCCAATCTTCTTGGGCAGAATGATACGTTGACCTTGGTGCTCCTAACCAATGGCAACTATCTCAGCACCAGTCTGGAAGTCAGCGATGAAGAGATTACAAGCACTTTGCAGGAGACTTTCGATGATCAAGGATTTCAATTGCAACGCAGAATGCAACAGATGCCCTCGGAGTCCTTGCTATTTGCGACGGGTGAGTGGAAGTATCCATAGATTTAGTTTAACTATATTAAATGCTGATTCCCCGTGTAGGACCCAAATCCTCACTATTTTATGGTGTACACGATGAAACCTACTTGGCACAGGCTCTGACCTATGCCCTGGGAATGGATGTCTTTGGGGGGCAGCTGCAACTTTAAACTGCAGTTTTTATAGTTTTCTATAGTTTTAAGATAAGAACTTTTGCGGAATAGTTTTTAAGATAGTTTTTTACATCTCATCTACGCTAATAAAAAATGATTATAATAGAAAAAAATATATATACTTACTGACTATTTATCGTTCTGATAAAACTTGATTACATTTTGAAACTAGATAAGTTTCGAATGTAATTTCGTAGCTCTGATTTTGTATACCTAAGGTAAGGTAGATTAGACCTGCATATGTAAAATACTATATTTATCGATAGTAATTACTTGCAAATTTGAAATACTATATTTATCGATAACAATCTATTCATTTGAAAGCCTTTTAGATCAGGGATGAAGAAAGGCAGAGGCGAGAACGGAGCTGGGCAGAAGCACCAGGACTCCGTCAAGCCAAGAGTCTTTTAGGTGGCTATAATCAAAAACGATTTAAGCAAGTAATATCCATGGGTAAGAACAGGCTCAGGATACTCACCGGTCTACTGACGGAACACTGTAGACTGAGAAGTCATCTAACCAAATTAGATATTTATATGTAGGTTTGTGGACAGGAGGAGGCATCCTCAACGCACATCCAAGCCTTAATCAGGAAAAGATGCAGCATCCTAGGGCAGCATGTCATGAGGCCCAAGGACATAGAAACCCTCAATCCAACAAAGATCCTGGCATTCGTACAGGAGCTGGGACTGATGGAAGAGCGGTAGGCTCAGTAAGGGGGGCACAATAGACCTTATAGGTCGCAGTGCTAGCTTTTTCCCCCAATTATATATCGATGGATTGCAAGAAATTGGTTTATCATATTTTAATGATTATGTTAAACTTGAACTAGGACAATTTTTGATTGATTACTATTAATGTGAATTGCAATTAAACAACAACGCTGCCGCCGCTGCTCGTCTCCGCACTTTCCGTCGTAGTTGTGGCAGTTGACAGCGGCAGCATCCAATTGAAATTTGGTGGTGTGGCAACTGTTTGCTGCAAGTCCTGTTGCCCGGTTACCGTCGCGGTTGCTGATGAGGCTGTTGAGGCTGCAATACGCGGCACCGGACGCAACACATTCGAACTGGGTCATTTAACTGGCATCGGTGGCAACATATTGTGTGCCACATTCGACAGCTGCCTCAAATGATTCGCATGGACATATTGAAAGGCCGAGGAACGTTCCAATTGCTGTGATAGATATAGTTCGCTCAAAGAGTAAAAGCGACGCTGATCGAAGTGCTGAAAGGGAAAGCCAGCAAAGCGCTGAGGTGCCACATAATTCTTGGGCACTGCCGTTGGGTACAGGTGGCAATATGGTGGTGGGCGTGGCAGCACATAGGCTCCTCCTGTTGCAGCTGGCTGTGGCGCCTCCTGCGATTGTTGCTGCTGCTGCTGATGAAGCTGCTGTTGTTGTTGTTGTTGCTGATGTTGCTGATGTTGTTGATGTTGCGGCTGTTGTGGATTGAAAAAGTCCATATTCTTGAGATTCTCCAGCATTTGATGGGAGGCCTGATGCTTCTTAAGGTAGGCGTAGCTGTAAAAGAATTGCAACACATTTAATATTTAAATGGCCAAAAGGCTTGCCAAATTGAGGCTAATTTAATTGGTAACAAGTAATTAAAGTTGACCAAAAAACGGAACTCTGTTTTCACTGATTATGCTTACCGTCGAAAGGATTTGCCGCATTGCTGGCAGGCATAAATGCCATCGATGGCATCTTCGCCAGCTGGCTTGCTGCTGCTGCTCTCTCTGTCCGTGTTGGTGCCGCCGGTGGTTTCACTGGAGCTGCTCTGCCGCTTCTTGCTGGACTGCATCTCCGACTTGGGTTTGTGCCAGCGACGATGTGAGGCCAGATTTGCCGGACAGTTGAAGACCTGCAAGAATATAAAAATGCTCTCTGATTAGCTGCAACCCAGTTGGGCAGTTCTTGCGATTTTTGGACCTAGTTTGAAATCTGCATCAGTGTAAAAAATCTTTTGCCTAATTATACACTCTGCGAAATTCGATTAAAGGCACTTGAATTTTTCCTTATAAAATTTAAAATAATATTTTTAATCTTTAATCGAATTTTGCAGAGTATATATTTGTGTGCTAAATTTTTTATTTTCCATTTCTATATCCGATTTGTATCAAGATTTTAAACACAAAAAACAGTTAGATTTAATTTAAAAGCATTTTGCAACACTGCATCGCATAAGTAGTAAATTTAGCAGCTTTTAAATGGGGACTCAAAGGGAATTTCAATTGGTAAATTTTGATTAGGGTTTTCGGTTCTGCTTTGATTTACTGGTGAAAGAGGAACAACTTTTTGTACACTCATGTGGAAACTATGAAAATGCATTAAAAACAATTTTCACTCTTGTGGCAAAAAAAAGTTTTTCAACTTTCAGCATAAAACTAAAACTAAAATAATGTTTCTACCTAAACATTTAGTGCTTTATAATCTGCTTATGAAATATGTATGGAGACCATATGCATCTCCACTCTATCATTATTATTCTGGTAAATAAACTCCAATATTATAAAGTATTATAATTATATCTGGCATTTAAATTTTGAATTGAAATTGAGTAAAAACTTTAATGGATAAATGTTGCACAGATTTCTCTCACGCTTTAAGTTTTTAAAAAATTCTTTAACAGAATAATATTATACAATATTCGAAATAAATTTGAAATTCAACTCAATTTCACTTAATTTTTGAGCTGATGTCATTGAAAGTCAGGTTAAATGTGGCAGTTGGTGTTACCTTTTCACACTCGGAGCACTTGTATTCGATGTGAACGATGCGTGGGCAGCGATGCTGGGCGAGCATGAAGGCATCGTCGTAGATGGTGCGACAAAGCTGACACAGATAGGCGCCAATCTTATTGTCGATGCTGGCTAAGATGGCCTTGGCCTCCTCGGTGATTTCGACCACATTGAAAGCCGGATCAATGTCACCTTTGCGCACCACCAACTCCTCATCGTCTCGCAGTTTGCGGATAATGGTGCCGGAGACGGGACTAATTGTCTCCTCATCAATGGCCGCGTGTTTGCGCAACTTGGTCCGTCTCCTGTCCGTCTTCTGTTTCCGCTGGAATGGTGGGTGTCCGGGTAGTGCGTCGGTAGATGCTTGGGTATTGATTGGGCTGCTTAAGTCCGTGTAAACCTTCTCTGTGTGAGCTTGTTCATCGGCGGCTGCTTGTGCCTCCGCCTCAAGTTCGAGTGCCTCCTTCGACGACTGGGCAAAGTCGCGTTCGAATAGCTTCGCCAGACCATCGACCGCCTGATGATGCAGTTCCTCATCCTCATAGATCAACTCGTTGCGCCTGAGCGCCTTAACGTCTAGCACCAGTTGTGGTTGTTGCAACTGCTGCTCATCATCATCGTTGCCAAGGATGTCCACAAAGACCTCCTCCTCATCATCATCAAGCTGCTGAGGCTCTTCAGGATGCTCTGGCGATTGCTCTTCATCATCATCGTTGACTTGTATTGTGCTGTCGTCCTCGTTGTCTGTGTCCGTCGCATACTCATTGTAGTCATGGGAACTGACAACTGTTTCATCCTCGTCCTCGGTCAACACAATTGTCTCATCCTCCGCATAGATGCCGCTCGATTGACTTGCCGGAATTTGTGGCAAGTTACTTTTTACGCTGTGAAAATTACTTTTCTCATAGCTAGCTGCCCCACCATCAAAGGCACGTAAGCCGTAACAGTTGCCCCCCAGTTGAGCCTGTTGATGTGGCTGATGATGCTGCTGAGGAAAATAGTTTGTGGCAGCGACTCCTGATGGTGGTTGCATCGCCAGCGTTGGTAGCGGCATATGCGGCCTCCACAGATAATTCTCCTCGGACATTAATCTTTGACGTTTGCGTGGTGGCGAGGGTGTCGATGGTGGCGTTATTGGCACCACAATATTCGTTGCCGCCCGCAAGGACAGATCCAGTGGCGAGAGCAGCGAAATTGCCGAACGTTGCTGGCTAAATTGCGCAAATGTCTCGTTGATTGCTGGTAATGGGCGGCACTCGGCGTAATGCATTTGGGGGTGTGGCTGTACGGGGGCCAGATTCAGTTGGTGGTTCATGTTCAACATATTTACGGTCACAAAACAGCTTGCTGCAAGTTTCTTAAACACCTTTCTTCAAGTTATTCAAAAAATGTCTTGTAATTTTTTTCTAACTGCAAATTTCAGCAAAAATAAAAATTTAATTATTAATTTTGGTTTTGAATCAATTCAATGAGTGAATTATAAATTTGATAACACTTTTGTGAGTTTAATTAAATTTGTTCATGGTTTTTAAATATTTCAAATGAATATTTGCATCGCAATATTAAAATTTGTTTTCAAATTGTTGTTTGCAACTGAAAAACTTTGAAACTTTGATAAATCTTTAAAATCTGTATTCTGATGCAGATTCGATCAAAATTCTTTAATAATATCTTCAAATATCAAAATGTATTTATATTTTTTATAATATAAATAAATAATATAACAATCTAAGAACAGTTCTATTTTCTTTGGGTGTTCAGATTTTGAGATACGGAAACACTTTTGGAAATGTATTGCGCAATCGATTTTTGTGTCCATAATAAACAGAATTTTGAAAATAACTGCTGGCGAACATTTAGTTAACAAATCTTAAATATTTTTGCCAAAGAAAATTGTTAATTTTTTTTCATTATCTTTGTAAAACTTTGCGAATATATTTTTTTTTTTATTCTCGAAACACTTCAGAAACTAAATAAAGAGAAACCCGAAAAAATCACATACTTTTGAGTTCGACTAAATTATTTAAGTGTATCAAAACCGTTTTTGAATATTTAACTATTAGTTCAGCATTTCATATTTTCTATAATTTATTTCAAAATTATATTAATTTTTTTTTTTACTTGTCATCACATTTAATTATTTATATTAAAATTCAATTACTTTGCTTGTAAGCGTTTTGTTTGCAGTACATAAGCACTTGAGAAACGCGAAACTGAATTTTCACATTTACCGTTGCACGCAACTTTCACGTTAACCGCGTCAAACTGGACTGAACTGAAGTTCGGCTAGCGAGGACTTGGGACCCAGATAGTTTGGGTCACCTGTCGCAATGCAATGCCAGCAATAAATTGGGTTTGAATGCGAAGCCAATGAAAGCCAGGCAAAGCGCGCCCACCGCACCCACTCAAACCACCACTGACTGACTGAGACTGATGTGGCATGTGGCAAGTGGCATGTATCGAATTTGAGAGAGAGAGAGAGTGCCAGCCACCCTCAACTCAACCCAGCCAGGAGCATGAGACATTGGCATGTGGCATCAACCTACGACTACGAGGCACTCTCTCTCGCACACTGTGCTGTGGAATCCTCGCAAGCCTGCTTTGGATTCGCTCGCCGCCGAATAGCGGGACACTGTTAACACCCACTTCCCCCCGCCCGCCCACTCTTTGCTGATGTGGGGCGCATGCGCTGCCACGCCCTACAGCTATGCAAAAAGCTTGAAAGAAATGCGTGTTTTTCGCTTCAGTCAGCCGCCAGAGGGCGCCAGCAGTGGCTGGCAACTGTTGCGCCGCAAGCGCTGATTGGATGAAATATTGTTTGACAAATGCCACGCCCACTTCGAAGCAAAAGGATTTGTGACACACACACACACACACACAAACTCCCGCACAGCATGAATGGAATGTCATTGAATTGCAAATGAAGAATTTCAATGCAATGCATTGGAGTTTTCAGCCGTTTCCGCGTAGAGACGCCCCAAAAAAAATATAAAGAATATATAGAATGACAAAAATGGAAAAGGGGAGCAGCAACAGGATGTGCCTTTTGTTGGCCTGTATGTCTATTGCTGTTGCTGCCTTATTTTGCCTTCATCTGCTGCTGGCTGCCATTGCCATCATTGTGTAGACATTTTAAGAACCAAAAGGATTATTTTTTTGTGGTTTTTTTTCTATACATTTTTAATGCCTTTTTCCTGCGCAGTTGGGCAATGAAATTTCCAAAATGGCGCTTTAGCTGAGTGTCCTTTAAATTCGGGTGTCCTTTAAATTCAGCTTTCCCAAAAACTTGATTAATTACGCGAAAATATTCGCAGTCAACGTCGACTGCAGCAGCAGCAGCAGCAGCAGCATCGTTCGAGACAAGGACGTCTAATCAACAGGAATGTAATTAAGAACTTTTTGTGCCGGCTCATAACCAAATTAAAAGGTCACTTACTGCAGAAAAAAAACGAGATTAATAGGTAAGAATGATATAGCGAAGAGTGCTCTAGACTGCTACATACCCTGTACAAATGTTTCAACTTAATATTTGCTATGCACTCGTCACAGTTTGTGCTGGCTGACTGCAATCAGAATGTGCAATGTCTTCAGACTCATTTTCACAGTTCTACAGAAAGAGTTCTGAATTTTAAATTCGTTTCAATATATTGTTAAAATTCAAA
This sequence comes from Drosophila paracracens, assembly GCA_035044025.1. Classification (NCBI taxonomy): domain Eukaryota; kingdom Metazoa; phylum Arthropoda; class Insecta; order Diptera; family Drosophilidae; genus Drosophila; species Drosophila paracracens. The sequence goes on along the minus strand of JAWNMN010000435.1, from coordinate 2,107,824 downwards.
AATGAAAAATATGCTCTATTCAGATTGAAAATGGGAAATTAACTGAACTGATTACAATCAGGATCGAATTTACTTTTTGGTTACTATAAATTTCCCCTTTCGACTCCTGTTCCGATTCCGACACAAAATAATTTTCTAATTTAAAATAAAATTCAAAAGCAATTTGAAGTATTGAAATTTTGTGCGCATAACTTTTCACTGAGATCTGAGATCGAAGTTAATGATTATCTTTATGTTCACTCAAATTGATTAAACCCCATTTTCCATTAAAAAAAAATAAAACAGGATATGGAACACAGCTAGTAAGTTGACCATTAAGTTTTTAACTTTTGTGAAACTTCACTTTATTTTATTACAATTTCTTTTTTCTTTGATTTTTCTTTTGCATCATGTCAACAACAACAACAAGTTTCGTTTAGCGGTTACCTTTAGCACCGGCTAATTGTCGGTTCAGCAAAGACGGGAAAAGCGTTGAAAATGCGATGAAAAGCATCTCATTAAAATAGCTGCGGCTTTTATGAGTTGTTATTGATGCCTGTCGCTGACACTTGGGATGCACTGTAATTAGTCTTGGCAAAACATTTTTCACTCGTTTGCATGCCAGCAGCGTCGATGATGAGTTTTCGAAGGCTAATTGAGGCACAGGTTGCCGTTTGCAAGTGTCAAATTACACGCGTAGCTGCCAACAAACCACACATTACAGCAAAAGTCCCTTCCCCTTCGCATCTCTCAAGCTTAAACAACATGTTGCATGACACCCTCATCCTAAGGGTTGATTGCGGTTATGGTTTTTTGTTGTTGGCAACATACTCGTATCTATTTACACAGAGGGGTTTGGGTAATGGGCTCTTAATTAGGCTCATATATGATTTTTGGGAATTCTATTTACGATATGTTTATTTGCCGCATCTGATCGGAGATCTAAGGATTAGCTAAGCAGTGAGGCAAGTGCAGTGAGGCAAGTCCGCTGAGCATATTACACATGTTAAACCCAAGATAAACTTTCGTTTTTTCGCTTCATTGGATTGCGAATTGGATTGGATTAGATTAGATTTGGGTAGATGAAGCATCTAAAATTACGATTTGACATGGATTTTCTATGCTGAGATCAAGCAAAATAATCGAATTAAGTTGGATTTCATAAAAGAATTTTATTTTCTAGCAATTGTTCAGTTTCTCAGTTTGCTGTCAAAATAAAGTGACAGTTTTGGTTATAGAGCCGGGTTTATGTTCTGCAATTTGTCAATTTTAATGTGCGCCCTTCCGAACCTATAGCTCTATATAGCTCTGTCATCAGGCTTAATTAAAGTCAATTTGGTAATCTTTGTCAGCTTGAGCATTTTAACATAGCGCAATTTTTTAGTGAGATAATTTTCTTTTGTATTTGAAAGTAAATTTGTTAAATAAATTAATATTCTCGAGAGCAAATTAGTCTGACTAGGCTATGTTAGTTCGATCTTGGAGTTTTTAACATACTTGGGTATTTTTTATAGCAATAATACGAGATCAAATTTCATCAACAAACAGTCTGATAAAGAATCGAATAAATAAATAAAATAAATACTTCCAATATTTATTTTACTAGGTAAAAGTTGCATATTTTTTTTTGGTTTTTAAAAACAAAAGAAAAAATGTGGAATGATTTTTATGAGGCTGCTGCTGCCACTCAAAATTCCCTGGATTTAAAAAGAACATTTTCTGGTATTGTATAACCAGTATAACATTTCTTAAGTTAATAAAACTTGGTATAAAAGTTTATAGTTGATGAAATGGGTATTATAAAATTACATCCTTAAGAGAAACTTCATTTGAAATCTCAGCGAAAAAGCGCTTACTTTGAGTAAGTTGCTCAAAAATTGGTTCCTTATCAGTTTTGAACAACATCATAACTCGGTTTTCTTGTGGGATTTAGTCGTCGAATGTGCTTCCGGACATTATAAACTTCCTGTGGGCCACACAGAGTACAAAACGATATTGTCACAAGTCAAGTCGATGGGGTTTCTGCCAACGTTTGGTGACCTTTTGGCGCAAGTTTGTAGGCCCCAGCGAAGGCTGACAAATATGCGAGGCCGCAGTTAATTTTTTGTAGTGCTTTTCTTTTTTCAGGGGCTAGCTTTAATTAGTGTTGCATGGAAGTATGCCTGGGGCAGTCAGCGATTCTTATGCAAATGCGTTTAATTACAAAACTGTGAAACAGAATTACGCAACATTGCGTTCTTTTGGTGAATTACTTTCGGCGTCCTCGGCAAAAGTTCGTGTGTTTAATTGCCCAACTCAACGCCTTTTATAATTACCCAGTGTACACAGGTAGAACAAAAGAAAATGTTGCCAAGTGACGCCAGCCAGGCAGTCTCAAACTTGGCCAACAATTTCCATTCGAATTTCATTTTTATGCTGCACAAATTGAATTTGGTGCCGACTTTGTCGCAAGCAAAATCGATTTTGATTGATTCAATTTGGTTGCGTGTGTGATAGCATGTTACACACACATATCACTCAAGAGTGTTAGGAGATATTGGTTAGCAAATACCCTACACTTAGTATTACAGCATAGGTATAATATATGGCTCAAAATGTTTTGAGGTTCAATTTTAAAAATTTAAAATAATAATTTAATTTTTAAAATTAATTAAATATTATATTAAATTAAGTCTAAAAGTAGTTGCGCTACCAATGAGAACTTTGCTTTATTTGGTCTCCACCAAAGATTTTTAGCACCCTTCAAAATCTGTTATTGGCCTGCCAAATTTCACTTTACACTTTCCAAAATTTGAGCCAGAGAAATTGAACAAAAAAAAAAATGCGCCCTCATCGAGATTAATAGAAAAATGTTTATAGATAAAAAGGCGACAAATTGAATTTGCAAAGGTCATAAGGTCACATAAGTGTGACACTTGATAGCAGGCATTTCCACTTGACGAAGCACCCAAAATGCTTGGACAAGAACTTGTTGGAATGTGCTTCAGTCTTGAGTTTTCCATTTGAATTTCCATTTACTGTTTACATTCACATTATTTTTTGGCAAATTGAATTTGCCAAAATGATTTTATTGTGCGTTACAAAAGCCATCAAATCAGGGTGCAACCTTCGTTGCCACCCCTTTTTGGGATCTGTGTAAAAAGGCCAAGGTAAACCGCATTAGGGATTTTAATTAACTGGTAAAATGGTTAGATGTCCATTAAAATATCGTATTACACGAAACTACAAAAGAGTTTTTTTTATCTGGTAACATGCTGCCAAAAGTAAATGGGTTGGAAAGGTTTAAGTGGCTTATAAAATGGGTCAGTGAGCGATGTTGAAATAATATTTATTTGATTCAAAATAAAATCACTTTTAATTATTATTTATTTCAAATACCTTAAGTTCCTCAAAAAAAAGAAAAACTCAATTCAAGCAGAAAATAATTAAGCCAAAGTATTTTTATGGAGTGAGCAGAAATGTTTCCATTCACATTTGGCTTCTTCCCTTTTGATTGGCCATTGAACATATTGTTTTTCTATTAATTATATCACAAATTACATAAGAAAATTGCAGGAACAATGCGCACATATGGCTTCGACTAACTACTTATCTCTCAATGCGGTGGAAAACCGCAAAATGTCCCGCGGGAAATGCAAGAACCGAAGGAAAATGCTAGGAAAACACGCGACAGTCCGAGATAATCACAATAATCGGACGCTGCACTCGGCTGCTTTAAGCGATTTTCGATATGTTTGCCACGTTGTGTCAAGGGAAAACGTGTTCCACCTATGACGCACAATGTGGAAAATTCAGCTGAACAGAATAACAAACAAAAAACACACACACACAAATCGAAGGTAGCAGGCAGCAATCCGCTTATAGAGCGGGCCAGCTCTGAGCGGTATGTGGTGGGTGGTGGGTGGTGGGCGACGGGTGACCTCAGAGCAGCCCTTGCACAGCAGTGTCCTTGCTGTAATTACGTATCCTTTGTTCAATGCTGCACATGTGTCTATACTCACATGCACATGTCGAGAACACGGACAAATATTCAAAATTATTATTAACTCAGAAAAATACATTTTATTTTTACAATTTTCATTTCAAAAGAATAAATATTTTCTTTCAAATTATTTGCGTAATCACCTGCATGGCAAATACCTTGGGTATCTCACCAGTGGCCTCCACAACCTCAAGGAAGAGCTTGTAGGAACCTCTGCCAAAAACGTCTACATTGATCACAATGTTGGCATCCAAGTTCTCCACAGAGTAATTGCCAATTTTTATAGGACATTGAAGAAGGTCGGCTGTGAAAAAATTCAACAGCAAAGGTTCGGTTAGAAATTTACAAAAATCTTGGCGTTTTATATCGATTATCTTTCGAAAATCCGTGTCGTCCTCGGATTTCATGCGCAGATTCAAATTCATTAACAGATAGTTACTGCCGAGCCTTCGAAAGAGCGAGACATAGATATCAAAGTGTCTTCGATCTTCATGCATGTGAGTGTTAACCTTCAAAAAATGTCGTTCGCCAAAAACTTTAATGCGCTCAATTCGGACCGTTTTCTGTAATATAATGTTATTAAAAACACATTGAATGGATTAAGTGTTTATCTTTACTTTGGTATTGTTTATGGTCCAATCCTCAGAGTTCAGAAAATTCAATTGCGCACAGAGCCACAACACTACCAAAAGCTGTTTCATTGTAAAATGATATCATGGTCGAAAAAACGAGTTGAACATTGGCAAAATTTCATTTAAAATGTGTCATTAAAATCTGAAAGCTTGATTGTCATTCATTTAGTTAATAATTAAATAAATCTCAGTTAAATGACAAAATTAATATATTTTTATTTTAAGTAATTTTATTTAAGTAATTCAGATACATGTATATTCCTGTGGCTGATAATTGAGTCAGATTTGAGTTTTTTCTAACTTAAATAATTAGTGTAACAATATTAAATCAATTAAGTTTTTGTAGTCCTTCATTTTGTATACTATTTTTTATTTTATAGTTTATGACCAATTTGTAAACTACTGTAATATGTCACCACCTAGTCGACGACTCAATTAGCTAACCAGTCGGATATATGCGCAATCAGGGCTCATTCATTAGGCGAAACATGAAGCAAAATAGTGGGTGACATAAACAAGTACACAGAGAGAAAAATGTTGGACTTAAATGAAGTTCAATGAAGCTCGAATCAACTCGATCGTTTTGCTTGAACTTATTAACAATAGACAAAAAAGGAAATCAATTAAAAAGTATAACTTAAAAAATTTGCGCTCTGCAAATTTCGAAAGTTGTAAGAAATTTTCGTTCTATATTCGAATTAAAGAATGTTGTTTTTTGGAAAAGCAGGAAAATATTTATGCTAAATCTAGATTCTTGATTTTTTATTTCAGTTTGCACTCTTCTAACTTATTCAAACTTTATTAAGATTATATTAAAAGCCAACTTTGTTGTGTTTATTCTCAGTGTATATGTATGTAGCTTGTAGAAATCCATATACTATATAGTATGAAGCTGGCAGTCAGTCAGGAAGCAGCAAAGTGTTGAAAAGCCAATTAGCGTTTGCTTTTGCCAAATGACAGGAAGGAAGCCATAACCAAAGCCACCAGAAAAGCAGAGCCACCAGCAACCAGCAGCAACAACAAGCAACAACCAGCAACTGCCAGCAACAACCAGCAACTGCCAGCAGCGTGGGTGGATTTTTGTATATGCGTGTAAATGGTATGAAAAGTTTAAAATTTATGAAAAACCACACGCAGCGTCAACACCTCCAATAAGTCGGAGGATGAGAGTCAGAGTGTCAACCAGTCAGTCAGTCAGTCTGTCAGTCATTCCGTCATTCTGTCAGTCCACCAATCAAGTAGCTCCCAGCAGTTGTGTGGCAGGTGTTGCGTAATTTTCTGCGTCATTTAATTAAGCCGATTGGGTTGGTGGTTGGGTGCCGTGGGTGGCTTTTGGGCTTACACAGCTTAGTCTACGCTTTTCATATGTTTGTGTGTTTCGCTCTCTATGGTAATTAACTCACATGTTCATGTCCATTATTCATAATGTTTTGCCTTAATTATTTATTTATAATGTCTAATAGTGTTTTGGTGCAGCTTAGAGGTTAGCAGCTTAGTTGCTATTCATTGACACATTGATACAATGCACGATAAATATATATATATTGGTACACTTAGCCCAATCAATGTTCATGGCTTGCGTATGCGAGTATCGGTCAGAAAACAGGCAATCAACTGGTCATCATTCTCGGCATCGTGTAGCGTCACCTGGAGACGTGTGGGCACCTCCTGTTGATTGCTCGCGATCGGCAGCATTAGGCGATATGTGACATCCTCGCCAGCATCGAGTGGACAATAGGCACCATGGAGTAGATTTTTGCAAACATTACTACGTTCCGATTCCAATTCATGGGGTATTGTCACGCCCAAAGAGGTAAGATGCACTCTGGCAGTCAGTTTATGCATCGAATTGCGTGCTGAACAAATTATACAAATTAGTTACCATATATGAAAAGAGCAATTATCATTGCTAGACTTACTTGCTACAAACCATATGGCAATGTTGGCATCCACACCCTTGAATAAATCACAGGGTAGCGTATTGCAATTATCTATTTGCACAGACAGGGGTAGGGGTATGCTTTTGTCGGCGCCTATATAAAAAAAAGTTTATCAATTAGTAAATTTTAAAAATTTTAAGAATTCTGCAAAGGGCGAAATTAATTGGACAGAGCAAGAAATTTATTTCAATAACGTTTTTATCATACCAAAATTTCTACATATTTCTACATTCATTTCACGATTTTAATAATGTTTCTTGAAAGTTGTTTGTTTTTTTAGAAAGTAAAAGCATCATTTTTTGAAATCAAGAACTTTTATTTGAAAGTACAAAATGCAACGTAAGAAATAATTTTTTACTTGATTCTGGCATTTTTGATCATATGAAGTTTACACTTACTATCGATGTTACAATCAAGAATTGGATTAGTGTATATACATATATATATATAATATAGACTTCCAATTCTATTATAATTAATAAAAGCGCGATTCTCTGAATTTTCTTAAGGAATTTTTCTAGAATATTACTCACAATGAAAAATGGGTGTACTAGCACTAGCAGTTGTCCAGATCAGTGGAAAGATCAGGCACAAATAAACAATATTTATTTTAGAAAACATTTTAAACTTTTGCTTGGTATGTTTAGTCACTTTTTTGGTATTGGAACTTTGCTGCTCGAAAGCTGATTGAGTTATAATACTAACTGATGGCAGTCGATGGCTTTTATATAAATTGTTGGCATTAGCTCAACCCACTTAAAAATCATAATCTAATCGGTGTAGTTAACTGACCATTTAAGCATAAGTACAAATCAATATAAGTTTGCTTATCTTATGCGAAATACGCTTTATTATTTGTCAGTGCAAAGTGAAAGTCGTAGTCTGACTGGGATTTAGTGTTGAGTTCAACTTTGAATTCGATAGTCGTGCATTAAAATTGACTTTCAAACGAAATAAATATATCTATTTATATTTTATATAATTTATTTATTTTTACATATTTATACCTATTTGTATTTATTTCTATAAGAATTTTAATAATGCAAGGAAATCAAAACCATTTTTTCGGAATCATGAAATTGGTTTTAAAATGTTTTCTTCTGGATTTTACATTAAAGACGAAGCAAGTTCCCCAATTGGAAGTATTTAAATTAAGATACCTTTTAGTTTTACAAAGGAAATATTACATTCTTCTAATAATAGAGACATTAAAAAAGGGAAATGGATCAATAGAAAAGTGGAAGTTTAAATGTTATTAATAGAACTTTGAAGACGCAATATTTTAATAATTTGATTTGTTTTTTTCGATTAGAAGTACATTTCTAAAGATTTATGTGTTTGTGCTTGAGTACTACTTGAAGTATTCAAATTGTAGTTATAAAATACAGTCATTATTCATCGCACTTTCAGACTCATAAGTTAATCTGCTGCTTGTTATTAAGTGTTCCATGAGTATACCAAAGATACGACGAGTGCAACTGAACTTCAGAAAAAATGGAATCTAATAATCATAAATAGAAATGAAGAACCCAAACACCTGTTGCCTAAATAAACCAGTTATCTTCAATATAGCTGAGTGCAAGTGAACTCGCTATGTACACTTATCAGTCCATAATAGTGATAATGATTTTTAAACAAATATATGTGTTGCATATTCTTGGGCTGCGGGGCAAGCATTCACCCCTGACAAGCTGCTTGCACTCTGCTCTCCCTGCTCAGCTATGTTTATATTGAATATTTATTTATGCCTGTCGCTGCCACATTATCGTCAATTTATATGCATAGGCAATTTGAAACAAGTTTTATACAATTTCTTACACCCACTTGACTTTACAAGCAGCAACCAGGAACACCACCGGTAGCACCACCCGGCTGCAGCAAGGACTCCATAGATCTCAAGGGGTGAACTTCTCTCGTCAGCCACTTGTGCCCAAATTTCATCAATATTCTCACATTTTTCATAAATTTCAACTGTTTTATATGCAAATTAGCTAAGCGATTTTTCCAAACAGATTGCGCGTAAGTTGATTTTGTTGTTTTTCAAAATTGATTTTTAAATGCTAAAGTCGAAATTATTAAAATGCTTAAATAATTGGCCTGACATGGTATTTACAAGTGGATTTTTGAGCATTCAAGTGCCTGGACAATTATTTTAATTTGCATATTCTTAATTAGTTTTAGCGCTCATGGAAATTGAATGAAATTTTACGGACTGGTTTTCGTGATAATTAAATAAAATGCAATATATTATTTTGATAAAATATAAAAGTTATTAATCTTATAATTGAAATAGTTTTAATTTAAATAAAAAATAAAAAGACGAATATCTCGGTTTGTATCGTGGAATTATCTCATTTTAATTCTCTCAGGATACAATTAATGTTTTTTTTTTTTAAATTTAACTCACAGATTTTAGCATATTGCTCAAAAGTTTCTTAAGTAATTATTTTTACTGTGTGCACCACACTTGGACACCGCAATTTGCAAACTTGAATCTAATGTTTTCCTTTGAATGCAATTTCTATTTGAACCCTCTACATCAAAGCACAAATTCCAAAGAAATATTTCAAACTGGAAATTATAAATTTTTGCCATGACTTAAGCTGTAATTATGGTCAAGCCAAACGAAGAGAGTATAATTTTAATTATGTATGTGTGCACTTTAAACGCACTTCGAGTTTTCCACATATTTATGTAAATTTTTCTCAAAAATTGTTCTGCACATTTCAGGGCAGCAAAATGGTGACGTTGCCAGGACACAGGTCAAATTGGAGAGGTGGGAGCTGTGTATATTAAATACCAACACGTGAGCTTTATACATTGCTCAACTTGTACCTTGTCGAAACGCATTTTCTTCTGATTTCGGGAAACATGAATTTTGCATTCATTTAATTACAGCGCCCCAAAGCACAAGCGCAGTTGCTGACAAATTAATTAGTGTTCTCGCCAGGCAGGGCAAACAAAAAAAAAAATGTAATAATTTTTGCATGACAGCATATGCAAATTGTTGAGCAATATACAATATCAAAGGGAGCGACAGGGCGTAAAACTATGCACGGGATGGGTGGCGGGACAGGTGAAAATTGCAAGTGAAAAACTTGTCAGCTCAAGGGCAGTTGGTCAGCTGACCAGAAAAAAGAAAACCCACAGAGTGGAAGTTTTGGTTGTACCATTGTTAAAATACAAACAGTTGAGTGCACTCGAAACAGACTATGATAAACTATTACACTCGAAGAAAACCAAAAAGCTGTGTTTTATATTGAAAATAACTATATTTTTTTGATGCTTTTCCTACGTTTTGCTGAGTGCTGAAAGAAAAGCATAAATCTACCACCAAAAACATGTACAAGAAGGGTTGCTCGCTGTTCAATTATCTTGTCATTCAGCACACCTGTTGACAGGGTGACCAAGCTGCACACTGTCAACAATTAGGCGTGACACACACACACACACACGCATACGAGAAAATTCCTATATTAATTGAATGCACACGACCCGGTCATCAGATATGCTTGTAAAGTTTAATGAAAAATTAACAGCACGAGAAATCAAATTGTCGCCTAATTGAGACACAATGCCAACCAAACTGACAACAGCTATTAAATTACGTGTAAACAAAAGTCTTGGACAGAACACCGATTGCCTCTCTGATTGACGCCAGACTGTGCTTCCATGCCACACACTCTGCGGAGTGTCTGGGGGTGTAAGCCAGAACTTCCATTTATGGGCTTGGCGTGACAAATCGCTGGGCTCTGACGCTGGCATTTGATGTCAGGATTTTGATTTGACAAATTAATTGGGTTTGGCTTGCTGCAAGACTTTATTTATTTTCAATGTCATGAAAGACATATAAAAATAGATTTTCGAAATTACTTATGCATTGCGTGTGCTTACAATATATTACGATATTATTTTTAACTTTGGATAGATAAGAATTAAGTTGTCCCATTCGAATATACTCATAATGAGAATGAGAAGAATGAGATTTTGTGACATATTTATATAGAAACCATTGAAAATTAGTAACAAATTATAATGTTCTGTAAAACTATGTACAAAGACAGATGGCAACATCTCCGATTCCATAAAGTATATATAGTTTTGATCAGCATTTGTATAAGCGCGCTGATAACTGAGGAAAGAGACTCCAAATATGGAAATATGGATAAGTATTTCTAAACTAAACGCAGATAAAGTTTGTTCTTCCTCCAAATTGAAGATATACCTTTCTAACATATTCATCAAGTTCTCTTGAGAATCACAATCTGAGCGAGATCTCTTGACTAAATCAATCTTCAATATTAAATGGGAATACAATATTTTATTTCATTTTTCAGTTATCAATGTACCTTGATAACTTTCTATCCCAAATTTAATTAGTAAATTAAGTATAAAGCCCAAAATTCTTGATAGTCTGTTTGATAATAAATCCCATCTTTGTTGATAAATATTAACTCCCCATGGATTATTATATGGAAAATGTACTTTTAATCGTAATACAAAAAAACACCGAAGCAACTAGCTAATAAAAAGACGTGCTGATAACTCTCGCCAGCTTCCAATATTGATTTCAAAAGACATGATGGAAATTAAGCTCCCAAGATATACATTGGGGAAGTAATACATTGGGGAATATGCAAAAAAGAAAAAGGCATCAAAATAAGTAAACTCAGTCGCCCTAAAGTGCAAACGGAAATGGGAAATGGGGTAAATGTAATGCGACTGTGAAAGTATGCCGCCTGGAGCTCAGTGCTCAGATTTTTGGGCTCAGATAATTGCATTAGACGGAACTGAAAATATAATATTACGGTTACGTACATGTAAGTATGTATGTGTGTATGTGTGTACTTATGTATCTAGGGTAAAAATCAATGCCAGTCGAATGATGCTAATCAAATATTGCGGTTCCCATTGCCAAAATAAAAAGCTAAAAGCTTTGACGCTAAAAGAAACACACACACACACACATGAAACATGTATATGTATGTGTGGCAAGGACAGTTCGACTACATTTTGTATAGGATTTTGCCATTGCTTTGACATATTAAATAATGCCACAACAATTACAACTGTGCAGCATGTGACATCGAAATCTCCCAAGTCTCGACCAGGTGAACGCTCACCCATACGCCCACCTCCTCCCCTGTCAACAGGAGCCGCACAGCCGTTGAGACAGGACAAAGGCCTGGGGTAGACTGGGAGACTACCAGAAGCATATATACAGAAATCTCATGCTGCGCTGGCCACATGTCAAGCCGCCCATAACCACCCACCATACGCAGCATTGCAGGAATTTTTTGCGAGGGTTGGTTGATATGTATTTGGTATAGTGTCATAGCGTAGTCACAAAAAATATATAAATTCTATGCAAGTCGGGTAATAAATTTTAGATTTATTTTTAATTTTTTTTTTAACGAGAACGTTTCACATTTATTTTAAGAAATGAATAATTTCACTTAAGAATATTTTATAATTTATGTATCAATTGGGGCTACCTATCTGACAAACTTTTCGCATACCCCTCGCACGCTTATCTTTTGGCAAAGATTTTCACTGTAAAAAAAAATATTTATCATTTTACTTTTGTCGGTTTCTTGTCATTTTTTTTCTTCTTTTTTTTTGAAGTTTTATTGACAATGGCTTTTGGCTGACGCACAAATGCCTGCTTCTTCGGTTTTTTGAGTTTTCACTTCCGTTTTTATCCGTCAGGCTGGGTCGTCTGATTTTCTTGTGTTCAAGGATTTATTTTGCACTGGCTTTGTAGTTGGGGACTTTTATTCGCAATACATTTATAAGTATTTCTCAAGTTGAGGGAGAGTGTTTAATGTAGTGCTGTTTTGGGTATTTTTTGACTCGTCAAGGCAAACTGGAATATAGTTTGTTAGTAGTTAACAAACAGAAATCCAATTTATTTTTCATACTTTAAATACAATTGTACAATTAGCTTTAACTTAAAATGTTCCTTTTTTTTCGCACTCAAAGCCCACAGTTGAACACGATTGGTGCCCCTCTCCCAACAAAAAACTCAATAGCTTTTTGAGTACATTTTGTTCTGGACAAATCAAAAACACCTTCCCCGATCGATAAGATAATCAATTCAATTCGGCACACGATTTGCGCAGCAATCAAGCTCAAGTATGGGCTATATAAGCTAATTCGTTGAACTAATTTTGGTAGTATATTTAGCAAGTGCTCAGAGCAAGAGTATTCAATCAAAATGGAACTTAATGCTCTAGTCAGCTTCAGCTTATTGCTGTTGGTTTCGCTTCTTTTCAATGGGGTCCGGGCTGATGATGCTTTGCCGGCAACACAAGTCAGACGCTGTGAGTTAAGAATATATACCTAATAACTACATATATATGATAACGGATTTTATTTTTGCCAAAAGGTTCCAATAATAAACCTTTTCCTCTGGAGGTGCGAATTGCTGGATGTGTGGTTCCGCCCTGCGATGTTGTTAAAGGATCCGTTCAGATCTTCGAAATTGATTTCGTGGCAGATAAATTTATTACATCACTAATTACACGTGTAAAGGCCACAACGCTGGGCATTATAACGGTACCATACGAACTACCTGACGATGTGGCCGCTGTGTGCCCGAATCTAAAGTATGGCGCCTATTGTCCCCTATACCCCACGGAGGATGTTACCTATCTCTTTAAGTTTCCCATTGGAGAATATCCAGAAATTGGTGTCAAAATTGAGATCTATTTGTTGGATCAGGATAAAGACACGGCGACATGTTTTGTGTGCGATATTAAAGTTAAGAAGGGATCAGGTTCAAATGTCTACGAACTGAATTATCTTGAATAATACCATTTTTAACATATGTTGACATATTAAACTGTGATAAATTTATACTCCACAAAGTCCTAAATAAAGATGTAAAAAAAGAAATTGGATTTTTTCAATGATTTATTATTTATAGTAAAGAATGCAAGTTATCTCAACGAAATAATTGTTTCTCTATTTAAAAGTTGAGCTATTTAAACATATTTATGGACGACTCATCGTTCAACCCAATAAAACTATAAATTAAGATTCAACTTGAGCCTTTATTAGAGTGCAATTGATTTTATAGGTTGATTATAGGTTGATTGCTCCCCAAAGGTAATTAGCCCCTTGTCTTGATAAGGCCATAGCACACCTGTTCGCCATCGGTTCCACTAGATAGGCAAGGTCGAAAATGTACCGAAGCTAAAAATTATCAAAACCAACGGATGGCTGACGAGCTTATCAAAGTATAATGCATTTTAATATTATTGAATTTCATAGTACACTTGAAAAATAAATGTACAAAGAATGACATAAATTATGTATTAAATAAATAATGAGCTTACCTTGCTTAGACAAATGGTAGTAGTTTTTTCATTTCGTAGCTATAAAAAACACATTTAATATACATTTGGACAATTTTACTCAGTTTAATTATAATATATAATAATCTTTTATCGGATGCCTCGTATTTTTATTAGAAGTAAATATATTTCGAATAATCCTTGAACTGAGGTTATTTGAGAATATATAGCAATGAGAAAATTGGTCCACACTGATTTTGTTGTGAAATTAAACCCATCTTCATAATCGTAAACATTTTCTCCATGAGACAAATGAGCTTAATCTATATTTTTTCTTGTCTTGTCTTCTTGTCTAATATCTGGAAATTGGTCGTAGTTGACAACCGTTTCTTTCAGTGCTGCTTTGCACCTTAAAAAAAACGTTAGCCTATCAACTGTAATCGAAAACTGTTGACCATATGGCCAAATCATGAAGAAAACTAAGCGGTCAATAAATGATTTTTATAATTGATTTTGTTAATAATGCGGCTAGGCCAAGCCAATAAAATTAATTTATAATTTCGAGTGGAAACGTCACAAATCTAATCATTTGTGAAGAGCACTGATTAGCCGGTACACTGGAATGCTGCAGATAAAAACAAAATACGATGACGTCAGAACAGTAAACAAACTACAGTTATTACTTAGAATTCGAATTGGTTTATTGAGCAGTTGACAAATTGTTAAATCAGTCAGCTAACAAGTGTCGCGTCGGGTAGACCTCTGTATATATTTGAATAATGACTCGATATCGACAACATCCAACAGTAAACTCTCGATCACTCCTTGCGAATTTTGCAGGTGATTATAAAACAGGAAATCGGTTTACCCTGTCCATCGTTCAGAGTAACCGTAACATCGGTGGTAATTTCGGGAAATGATGACTCGGTGAAAAAATTCAATCTGTAAGTAACATCCTCGTCCCTATCAATGGGGCAAATGGCGCCATACAACAGATTACCACACACATTGGAATCCTCTTTGGGCAACTCATAAGGCAGGGACAATCCAAAAACTTTAGCCCTTAAAGCTGTTGTTATCTGTAAAATGTTGTTGTTATCTGTCAATTGGATAAAGAGCATATGTTAATGTTTACCATAGATAGGTCAAATAATTTTTACTTACTTCCCAAAAACTGTACATCCATGAAAGTAGTAGTACCCTTAAAAACCACACAGGGCGGCCCCTCGCAATCGTGCACATCAACGCTTAATGGCGACGGTATATTATTACCTAAAAGTATGCAGTCATTTTTGAAAAGTGTTTGCGTTCCTTGATTAGGTAGCTTTTCGATAGGCCTTATCGCCTATAGCTGTATAGATTTGAATTAGTCTTCTTTTTTTCTATATATACATATATATATATATATATAAATATATATACTATTTTGAGATTTGAAATGCTTTTAATTATGCTAAATGCTTTCTTATCAAATAAAAATTACCTAAGGCGTTTAGATAGTGCAAGAACAAGCGCACAGTTAGCTATAGGAAATCAAACGTAAAAATAGATTGGTTCTATAAGTACACGAGCACTAAGCATTTAAAACTCATACAGAAAAATAATACTGCTATTCGGTTTATATGATTTGTGTTACTTTGGCGAACAATAATGTCTCTTTACAATTGTTTCCAGAACTCAAATTGTATATACGAGTATCTATTTAGAATTGGTTATCCTTATTCAAAAAAGTCAAACAGATGAGCTTAAAGTTTATTATTAATTAGTAAGTGAATAATTAACTGTAATACATTATTTCCATATTTTATTTAATTTTATGTCGAACTAGGCTGAGACCAACTTTGAGCGAAGACAGAGAAGTCCGACATTAAATATTTTTTATTTTAGTATGTTCAAACAGTTTTTGCGTTGTTGCTTAAAATTTTGATAGCTAAGCACTTAGAATGCTGTAATTCTCTTTATAAAATCAAAATCACAATTGCTCTAATTTTCACTATATTTTTAAATAACTTACATTTTTGGAATTCAGTAGCGCTGCAAGCAATGCACAAATAAGCCAACGTTACCAAAACAACACGAAACATTTTAAAGGATAAATTTTTGCACATTTCGTTACCAGTAAAATACTGTGAATGAGACTATCGTCCTATGACAGCCACGTTAAATAGCAAATTGGGGGTTTGATGCCCAAGTTGTTTTGGGGTTTATCAAACGCAACGCAGATTGCTATCGAGGGTAGCACAATGTGCAGGTGTTACAAAAAGAAACACACATATCAATGATAATACATACAGTGGAGGCATGCAGGTGTACGCTTCACTGTGTCAGTAAATAACGTAAAATTTGACTGATAAGTATTGGAAACACCAGATTATATATACACAACATTTTCCGAAGCAGTCAAGATAGTTGCTGAGATTATATTTAAGTGATAAGTAAACACAGCCGGCACAGCTGATTAAATACATAACCGAATAGTTTTCAAGAAAAAATACCTGAGTCATAATCATATGATTTTATTTTAAATTGAATTCAAATTTATAAACATCAACACATCAATCTGTCGATTAACCTCCACAACTAACTGGTATTTTTTACTTTTAACAATTTGCAAATTATAAAAAGTGATTCAATACCTTAGTATTTTAATAAGTGTGTCTGCATCATTTGGGATAATCGTAATTAGATTTATGGGTCAAGACCTTAAACATAAACACCCACACTTAATGAGATTTGAATTTAACTGAAATTAGCAATTACTCTATCAATCGAAATGTCTATCGCTTAACCGCCATAAATTATCGTTGCTCTCGATTGTTTGGCGCCTTCAACTGGTCATACTTTTTGATGGCTGATTCTTGTTTACAAGGCTTTTCGAATGGAATTAAATTTAAAACGTGATTTAGCAGCCCAATTTCCTGGCTTGTGTATTGAGCCAAGGAAAAATAGTGCGCACTTGATCAGTGGTGTTGTTTTCATTAATGACAAATGGATTCGCTTAAAACTCTATTTACCACATTTTCCAGAGCTGCGCGACTTTCAATTATATGTGCTACAACACTTGGAATATAAAAGATATACCAATGACAATCTACCGACTCACGGGGATTGGCAGTTACTGGACTTGTTGACGCAACTGGAGCAACTTCTGCCGCCGACAGTAAGGCCAGAAGTCGCCTTAACCCAGCCACGCCATAATATCTATGGGGAAATTCTGGAGCTGGACAAGCCACAGGAATATCGCCTGCAGCTGAATGAACGTTGCACCAGAATTCGTTTCTCTTCGTTTTGCGACTTTGAGTCGCATTATGTGGAGCTGGAGTTGCCCACGTTGCGACTGCTGGAGCACAGTCTGCCCGACTGTATTCAGGTGGCAGATATCTTGGCAAACAGCGCCCGCTCACTGAAAGATATATTGCACCTCTATCTAAAGCTGCTAGAGGAACTGCGTCCCTTCTACGAATGCTTCACCAACATCGATGAGCTGTGCGATGTGCTGCAGCCGTTTCCAATTACCCCCAAGCATAACACTCGCGTCTTTCCCTTAAGGGATCGCGTCTATCTCAAGCTGAGCATTGCCGATCCCTTTGCCAGCTCGGCGTCGATGGCTGTGCAGATTATCGGGCCCACTGAGGAGGTATCCCAACTGCGACATGTGCTCAGCGAAGGTCTGGCCAGCTGGGATATCGAAAAGGATATTCATACGAATCTTTTGCACACTTTCGATTTGTGTTATTTTCCAATGCCCGCTGAGCTTGGTCTACCGCAGAAGGAGTCGGATGAACAGCTTTGTAATATTTGTTATGTCTTTCGGCTGGACAGCGGCGAGGTGCCCATTGTCTCGTGTGATAATCGGCGCTGTGTTCTCAAATGCCATGCGGCCTGCCTGAAGGAGTGGTTTGACACGCTGATCGATGGCAAAACCTTTCTGGAGGTCTCATTCGGTTTATGCCCCTACTGCAAGGCGGTAAGTGTGTCAGTTGAAAATATGTTCGATAGCTCGCTGATCGATTTGTTTTCCCTTCCAGAAGCTGTCCACAACCTTTGCAGCGTTGCTAAAGAACTGAGAATAAAATTAATTAAATTCAACCATATTGTTTGTAAAAACTTGAATAGAGACTTTTCGCAAAGCCGTTAAAATTGAATTAAAATTTTATTATTTGTTTTTGCATGGAAAAAGTTCGACTGGAATATAATTTATTATAAATTTGAAAGCGAAGCGCTTTAATTTTCGCACAAAAGACAAATATAAAGCTTTTAGTAGATTCATATTTCATATTTTAAATGTTTTGTTGTTTTTTTTTTTACCATATTTATATATGTATTTATTTATAATATCATAACGTTGGTTAGAAAGAAATTAATTCACATAGAGTTACCTTAAGTATCTATTAGTTTTAATATAACTTGGTAAATCAATCTTCATGTTCTTCTGACGACAACAGAGTGTTGCATTTTAAATGTCGTGTTTTGTTTTTGTATTTTTGCAAATATTCTAGACAGAAAAAGTTCGAAACGAATTTAAAATGCTCTACAGTTGAAGCTAGAGAATTAGGCAGCTGCCACTGTTCGCCGACAACAGCAGAAGCAGAAGTTGCAAACACGTTTCACCACACGCCAAGCTCATTCAATTTCCCGGAAAACAAGATGCAACAAATTGCGTACCACAAACGGATTGCCCTGCGTGGGAGTCCGTTCGCTAGTTTTACCAATGCGTACACTGGACCCAGCCAGGCCAAAGAATACTTTCGGCGCCAGATTTGGATCGACCGCTTTGAATTCCCAGCCAACATGTTGAGCGCAAAATTTGCAGATAATGATGTGCCACTGATAGCCGGGAAACCAACTGAACTCGGTGGATGGCTCACCGCTGTAGCCAACGGCATGTGCAATTATGCGATAAACCGTATTCGTCTCATGTATATAGCCGGCTAGATAAATTAAGGGTGTTTATATAAATTATTATTTTTATGTTTCAGGATTTACTTAATTTTGAACTCACCTGAATTGCAATATTGGGTTTGCACTCCATGCTTGGACATGGCAAATAGATCGGAACAATAGGCCAAGCTGCTGTTGCAATATCGACAATAGAAGAGCGACTCCTGCTTTAATGTGGAGCCAATGATCTGGAGTCTGGTGTTAACCGAGTCCGTGAGAAACGTTAGACGCATCATTTTCTCAGTGAGATGCAAATTGCGCACCAGCCAATATGACAATTGAATCGGGCACTTTGGCATTGTGTCGATTTTGTGCACTTCGAGCTTCTTGCGCGCCAACTCCACAATATGCTCAAAGGAGTATTCCTCGCAAGCCTCCAACGGCCAGGGTGTGCTGGTCAGTTGGAACCTTCGAAACTTGTCTTGCATCGAGGGTATATCACGAAAACGATTCAACGAGCCCATATCGATGCATTTGAGCGGTTCGGGCAGAAAGTATTCCGGCAGGACTTTCACCTTGCTGTAACACTTCATGGTCGGATTGCGCGCTATGTACTGTGGCGGACTGAAAGGATTACAAAGATTAACACTGTGGTTGACGAATTTAACGAAATGTGATCAACTCACCCTTGAATGTCATCGCAATTGATGACGATGCGTTGGAGGGCGCGGGATTTGTAGAATACCATCTGACGTCCACTTTCGCCCTTCTCATAGATCTGGCAGGTGACGCCATAAAGCTTGTGGGGATTATCATCCGGTGGCTGCATTAATGGGAAACCAACGCCAAAAATGACTCCATCGCGTCCAGTGTCGTGAATCTCCTCATCGATGATGCTGCCATCGATCATGAAGGGCAACACCTCACCGGGAAACAGGATGTGCTGATGCATGAATATCAGCATGCGATGTGTGCTTCCAACTTCCAAATAATCCACGCCGGGCACACGATTTAGATTCGGCCCAAAATATGAATGCTCCGCGGGAAGATTGGTATCGAAACGTACTCCCTCCTCCATATCAATGTCCAGCGGTGCTGGCGACATTTGTGGCGATAGTTCCTCGTCGACAACATTGCCTGCATCCAAAATGGCCTCAACGCTTTCGCGGCCACGCAACCGATCCTGGCTAAAGACCATGCTGCGCACCCGCTGCAAGAAGTTTTCACGACGCAACAGTGTGGCAATGCCACCATCCTGATTGCGTGCCTGGGATACGAGCATATCGACTGCCGAACGGACCCGATTCTCAGGTATCATCCAACGTGGCACGGCCTCCGCATCCGAATCATCTGTGGCAGGTTACAATTTTGTATAATATATTTTAATAAACAAGGGCATTTCATCTGTTTCGCTATGTACCTTCACTGCCTGGACTGTCCAGTGACATATCACTACCAGTGTGCCTGGAGTTGATGCTCCACGCATCGTCACCCGGGTTGTGCACGTGATGTCCCACCGGATTTGCAGCGATCGCTTCCTCAAGCAGCTCTTCAATTTCTGGCGGCGTCGCTGGTTGCGCTGGCTCAATTTCTTGCACACTTTCTGCCTGATTTTCCGGTGCGGTAGGCGTGGGAGTGGTTGTGCCCGTCAGCTCGCTGGCACGTTGCATCAGTTCGGTAACATCGACCATCAGCTCGCTAACCTCGTCAAACATATTGTCCACCACTTCGAGCATATTCTCCAATCGCACTCTCGTCGCAAGGGCTGCTATTGCACTCACTCCATCGCCATCGCCACCTGCATCTGCATCTGTATCGCCGCTGCCAGTTTGTGGCATCTGCTGTTGCTGCATTTGCTGTTCCTCCTCAGGCATTGCTGCCTCCTCCACTGCCTGCATTTCAGTTGCAACTGCATCTGCTGCATTTGGATTTGTCGAGTTTGTCTCATCGATTTCTGTGCACATTTCCCCAATTTTTTTTTAATATGTTTACAGTTGCAGGTCAGTTGACACTTACCTGCTGGCTCTTCTCCATCCATTTTCTCGTCAAGTCAGTTTCGTTTTGGTTATTTTTTTTTTGTTTTTCGCTTTAGGCAAATCACAAATTTGTGAGTTTTTTCCGTATTATTAATATGTATACAAAGACTCAGCTGAAGGTTTTGTGCTAGAGTTGTCAGCCCTATTCGATTTACAATTTGTCAAGCCCTACGCATTATTTGCCGTTTGCAAAAATATAAATTTTAAATATTATTATTATTTTTAATCTACATTGTAGTGTTGATTTTGTAGTTTCTGAATACGTTAATAAATATAACATGCGTAGTTGTTGCTCATAGGAGGTTGGCAACTCTATGCTGTGCATTAACATTTGAAACCATGTACACTAACCCTTTAACATGTTCTTTAACATATGTAAAAAATAGAGCTAGCTGAATTAAATAAAAAAAAAATGAATTACAAAAAAGCCTTGGCAATAATTGGAGCTGAATTTTTGAGGCAAAAATGGTCAACTATAAAAAAGAAATTACTAAGATAATGTTGATACTTGTGTCTGAATCCTTTAATAGCCACACAACTGACCAATGATGTTTTCCAAAAAAAACCTCTTATTTTGACACGCTAAAATGTAGAAAATTGCTATTAATCCGCTAAAATGGCAACACAGCCTACACACATATAAATATGTATTAAGAGCTTGAAGCTTCTCTTTCTGAGCTCTCGCACAGCAAGCTCAGTTTTAATTGAGACGCTGTGGCGAATAGACGCAGAAAAATAGCGAAAAGATAATTATAAAAAAGATTCGCGTGAAAAGCCAACTGCATTTAACAACAACGCTTTATAATTTGCATACAAGAAAATCACAACAACAAAAAACCAAGCAAAAATGTTTCGATTGCATTTAATGCTGTGCATTGGTTGTGCATTGTTCTTTGTAATCCGAGCACAGATTGCCTATGAGGAGGAATGGGACGTCGATAAGAGTAAACAAAATCTGAATGTAAGCAGCAAAAAAAAAAAAAAAACCAACTCGACCTTTCAGAAACTGATAAGACAAACAAAACAGAAGCCTTGGAATTTACGCACTTTCTCACTCAATCACTCTCGCTCTCGCTCTCTCTGTCTCTCCCTCGTTACAGGGCCGCAAACCGCTTTACTCACCCGCCCGCTGCGCCCGCTATCAACTGCTTTACCCCGGGGACCAGGCTAATGATTGGATATGCGATTGCGCGCCAGGTAAGAACTCGATTAACGCGATGACACAACAAAAAATAATTGAATTAAGTGGGAAATTTGCAGTCGTCGGCTGGCCTAACCGACTGCAAAAAACTCTGCTGATATCCCAAGAATTACCCATTTTTTGTAAAGCAATTTCCTAATAATCGAACCCATTAAAATGGGTAAAAATTGTATATTGGTTTTGTGCAAATGTTTGTAACAGGCAGAAGGAAGCATCTCCGACCCCATGAAGTATACATATTCTTGATCATTCTTGAACACTCTGATATCAGAGGCTTCAAATTTGGAATACCTTTGGGTAAAGGGTTTTAAAGGGAAATTTGCCAATAAAACTAGAATATATTTTTATTTATTTCAGGGTACCTCGTAGTCGATCTCACTCGACTACAGCATTAATACTTTGTAAGTTTAGAATAAAATAAAAAAATTAAAATCAATTGATTCAGCGTAAGCGTTATAACAATAATAATTCATTCTTTGTTAAAGAAAATATTATGTCATCATCAAGAATTATGGGTGTACTTCCCCCCATTATTTTGACTTATTATTGCCCATAAATAATCGTGTGATTCGATTTTATTGCCTAGCGGCGCTTTATTATCCGGAAACCGATGCCTGCTATCCAGCGTATAAACAGGGGCCGTGCAAAGCGGGCGAGATGCTTGTGCTCTACAAGGAGAAGTCTGTGCCGGAGTGCGTGGGCAATCCCTGCCAGACGGATGGCCAATTCCTCATACGCGACAGATGCTTTGAGTTTGGCAACAATAACCACAGCAGCAATCCCTGCCCCAACAAGGAGTACACCTATGTCCTGGGCGTTAATCCGCGCACTTTGATGGTCGACTGTGTCCAGCTCTCGACGCAGCTAACGACTCGCATCTCTCTGGAGGAGCCTGCACCGCCTGAGTATCACCTTGACTTGGCCGAGAAGTGTCTGCGTGGAAGTCGCCTGTTTGCTCAGGGGCACTGCTCGAAGAAACCATAAACTCCAGTATACTCAGAGTAAAAAGTTTAATTTTCAAATTTTCGAGTACACCAGCAATTTTGAATTAGGTTTTTATTTAAGAACTAAAATTCTTGGTTCAAGTTGTTTCATTTTGATTATATGATAATCAAATTGAATAAGGAACTTGAGTCCTTGAAATAAGAACTAAATATCTATCGCTAAGTGATCAATTTCTTGATTTGAAAAATGTTTCTAGAACGCAACTGTTTTTAATTGAGAAAAATTCTACTTGACCTAAACAAAAAACAACTTGAATTGAGATATTCGTACAGCGCCTCCACTTAATAAGAGTACAAAATTCTCTATATTTTCTTTTTCTGAGTGTATAAACTAAGAAACGATTTTAAACTTATTTGCTTAAAGCAACAATAATAATATTTGATAACAACTATTTTTATATACACCTAAATCGAGTTGATCGCTGTTGATTTTAAACTGTTTGCTTGGTTTTCCGGCGACTCTTGGCGGGCTTTGTCGGCGGCTCATCTGTGGCCTCGATGAGCAGCTCATCGACGCTTTCGCTGCTTATGTCATCCTCCTCGACTAGATTGACACTATCATCCAAGTTCTGCTCATCGTTCGCCGTTTCCAGCTTGAGCAGCGTATTCTCCAGCGAGGCCAGAAATGAACTCTCGCCATATTCCGACCACTGACGGAACTCCGTAAAGAGCGTCAGCACCTGACTGGGTGAGAGATCCCCAAACTGTGTATATATATTAATGCCTGGAAAGTAATCCCGCGAGTGCATTGTGGTGCTCCGTGTGGTGTACGGCGGTAATTGTTCAACGGATTCATTGGCAAAAAGCGGGGAGACAAGCTCAGTGGCACTTTGATTGATGATGAGACGAGGACCACAGCCGGGCACCCATTTTCTGTAACACATTAGGGATTGATAAGATTATACTGATACTATATAAATGAATATTGTTACCCACTCCAAATTGGGTATTATGCGATTGCGTCGGCTCACAAAGTTCTGCTTGATAAAGAACCACAAAGCGGGCAAATCCTGAATCGGGCAAATCTCATGCAGATTGCGACGCGGCACAAATTTGACCAAATACAAATATTCCGGATTGATCGATTTTACCTTGCCCAATTTGCTGCTCTTGGTCACATTGTGATCGGCTTGAGCCGGCAGGAAACTTTCGCGCGGCACCAGCGCAATAAACTGATGCTCGAAGAGTATTTGAAAGAGCACCGAGGCGGAGCGATAGATCAGATAACCAATCTCATTCGAGCAGGTCAAGTGCTGCAAGAATTAAATGATTAGCCAACTAAAAGCATTGAGTATTCTTCGTTAATACACACAGTGAATATTGGCGGCGGCAAGGCTAGAATCATTTCACAGCGTCCCAGATTAAAGATGCTCGTCTGGAAGATTAGCGAGTTGATGAGATGCTTAAAGAACGGATAGGAACCCACAGCGCCAAAGATTAGCATGTTGACACCTGCGGGAGCAATTGAAAGATTTATCAGATTTATATTCATCTGGATTCGATTCCCGGAGATTACCCTCATTAAATGCCCGCTGCGGGGCATCGCTGAGCAGCTCGTGCAATCTGGTGCCGCTGTCCATTTTGTCCATGTACGCCAGCTTCCAGATGCCGATGAAATCGCCTTGTCGCACCTTCACCCGATCGGGATACAAGGCGTGCAGCTCCTGCAGTCGCGGCATAAAATGTTCCATTTGCTCAATCAAAATGAGCCGGCGAAATTGCGACTCGCGATCCAATAAATGGCGTGTGAAATGCCCTGGGCCAGGATTGATTTCCAGCACTGTGTCACATTTGGTGTGCTGCAGGTGAGGCTTTAGATGTGCGTTGATTTCATCTGCTATTTGGGTGTTTGCCACATACATGTGTGTGGCAAGTTTTTGCTTTTTGTGCAACAACTTGTCCGGAAATTCAGCGCTATAACGTGCAACACGCTCAGCTTGGGCAGCCCGTTTAGCCTTAGTGCTCTGATAGCAGCTGCTTGCGCTTTGTATACCTCGCGCGCTGCACAGCCTTAAACTGCAACGCAAGGATATCATCATTTTTTTTTATTAATTTAATTTAAACAAACAATTATTAAATTATGTCTGCTTGTCGGCAACGGCTTGTTTTTGTTTACAGCACTTTATGTTATTAGCAGCGCTGCTGCCTTAACTTTCCAACACTGGTTTTATTATGTTTACAACTAAACAAGATTACGCACTACGCGAAATCAGCTGTGTTTTTAGAATATCAAGATTCGGTCTTATCACACAAACTTCTTGAAAGTGAATATCTATAATTTATAATAAGTAATATGAGTAACCTCAGGCAGTCCAAATAATTATATATTTATATTAATAAGCCATAAACAAGCGATCTGAAAATCCTGACTGCCATAAGCAGACCTTATGACGTATGCGCAACAGATTGTTCTCTCCCTCAATCACTGGCTCAGTTCCATATGTTATTGTCAGCATTGTTTCGATCGCTTACCAACACTTAGCTTATTGGTTATGATTACAAATGTAAACGATTTGCAGCTGCTTAAAGTTTGCTAGCGAAAAACAATACTTTCAATTAAAATTATTAATTAAAATTGCAACGGCCACGAAATGGGCAAAGCCATGTCGATGGTGGCGCGCAAAGCCAATCGTTTCAATGCGGAGAATCGAGCGCATCGTGTGCTGGAACGCGAAAAACCAACGCCGGCACCAAAATACGAATCCAATCTGAGGGATATGGAAAGAACCCTAGAATGTAAGTGATATGAATAGATATATACATACATATTTGTCAAATTCTTAAATATATGCTTGCGTATTTATAGTGGAACCCGAATTTGTGGACAAGCTGAACAGAAAGGACGCCAGCTTGGACACACGACTAAAAGATGTTTATGTAACATCAAAGGATCAATTTGTGGGTTAAATTAAAACTAATTTTAAATGGAATATTCTCATTTAATATCATCTCCACAGATTCAGCGCGTGCTAGAACGCCGGGCGGCAGCAGAGGAGCTCGATGGCAAAGTGCTGCGTAAGCTTCCCTTGGAGCGCACCACGCCCGATGACTTTGAATATGGTTATTTGGAACCCACTCGTGTGGCAATCGGTCGATGCACTCTCCGCCAGGCACTTCAGTTCATCAACGATCATCAGCTGGATCCCGAGGAGTGGACAGCCAAGAGAATAGCCGATCAGTACAAACTCAAGGAGGCGCACGTGGGTAAGAAAGATGAATATATATATATATATATATAAACAGTCGATCGATCGATTATTGGAAAATAGGATTTTTTAGATTCTTAAATTATTGGAAATAATATCTTAACTTCTTAGTTATTAGTTGGTATTGCATATAAGTAGTTAGTTTAGCAGTTTAGTTTGCAGTTCAAGATTCGGCTTAGGGAATGTTTCTTGGGACTCTTAAGACCCACTTTAAAATGTTTGACAATATTTGATATTTGTTTGAAATGGCAGTTTCACTAAATTTGATTTAAATTCGAAGCGACTATCGAGCTTTCGCTGTACTAGTCTTATTTGCAGCTGAATATTAACACAATATGTACTTTCAGATGATATATTGCACTACTTCAAGACCTTCAGTGTCTACATACCCGATCAGAAGTACAAGGATCAGATGTTGACGCAAGCGAAGCCAAAACTGATACCCGACAAGAAGGAGAGTACAGTGGATGATGGCAGTAGTCGAACATAGTTAGAAACAATTGTTGTATCGCAGTGTGCACATAGTTAAAAAGTGATTGTTATTTTAATTTAAGCCTATGTTTTATTTTACGTAAACAAATCGCGGATCAAACAATCGCATTGGGTGGACAATAGTAGATGTTAAGCGACTTATCCTCCGAGGCGGATATAACCTTATCGTTGCCGGGACTATAGCGTACGCCCCAAACCTGATCTGTGTGCTCGGTGAACGTGTGCAGACACTTCCTCTCCGCCGTATCCCAGACTTTGACGCTGCGATCACTCGACGAGCTGGCAAAATGTTTTCCATCCTCCGAAAAGGAGACGCACAGCACCCACGACGCATGGCCGGAGAGTGTGCCGACCACATCCGAGTGTGCACTGCAATTACAAAGTGTGTGAACTATAGCATCAGCTATATATACCCCTCACAGATCTAACTTACACATCGTAGAGCTTCATGTGGCCATCATCGGAGCCGGTGAGCAGCATTTGTGAGTTGGGCGAGAAGCATAGGCTGCGCACAGGCATCGCGTGCCCCTCCAGCGTCTGTGCCACCTTGCCAGCGGCCACATCAAAGATGGTAATGATGCCATCGATGGCACCATTCGCTATATACTTTCCATCCGGACTCTATAAATTAAATGATTCTTAGGCCACATTTGGATAAAATTCAACTTTCTCTCACATAGGCAATGCTCAGCGTATATTTGCCGTTCTGTGCGTCGAGCACCTGTTCCGCTTTGCCCGTTTCCACGCTGTACATCGAGATCTTGCCATCATTCAAGCCAGAAATCACATATTTATTGCAAGGAGAGAAACCCACTGTCCACAAATCCACCGGGCCAAATGTTAATTTGTGCTTCTTGTCGCCGGTGCGTGCATTCCACAGGCACATGCTCGAGTCTAGCGAACTGCTGGCAATCGCTGTGGATTGAGGAGTTGTATTATTATCAATTTTTGGTTATTTTCTTCCCTCGCTCACTTTGACCATCGGAGCTGACTGCGACGGAAACGACGCCCAGAGCATGTCCTTTCAGCTTGTGGCGCAACTTCAGTGTGTTATCTTCGCACAGATCCCACACCTTGACCAGATCATCCAGTCCACCGGTGACAATAAAATCATTCGGTTTCTTCTCCTTTTTGTCAAAATCAAATGGATTTTCTGGTTCCTTTTCTGCTTCTTCTCCAGCGGCGTCTTCGTTGCCGGCAGCCGGTAGCGGGTCACGTCCCCAGGCGCATGCCCAGAGAGCATTGTCGTGTGCGTTCTCTTCTTTATGCAGCAGCGAGAACTGCAACGAACACAATAATATTAATATTTGCAATCACAACATTATATTTACAATATTTACCATTCTCAATAGAAATGCTTGAAAATATTGGCAAAATATATGCACAGAGTTGTCGACCAATGTGCGGGAGTGAGCGATTGGCTCACTGAACTAGTTCTGAACCAAACCATATGTTTTTGGACGTGCAAAACATTCATCAGTTTTAAAGAATACCCGCCAACGTGATTAAATTAAATTAAATATAAAGATATTTATATATAAATGAAATTACAAATAGTAAAACATTTTCCCAGTTATGGGCAACAAAAATATCATAAATAATTCGTGAATATCACCGATATTTAATTTATTATTTTAATCGAATATGCCAATTGATAACTTCAAAAGCAAGTGCAGTTCAAATACATAGTGTGTTGAACAAATTTGGTATTACTCACAATGTTAATTTAACTATTAACAGTCGAAATTAATAAGCAAAAAGTTGAGTTAATTTATTTTAATATAATAATAATAATATTAATATAACATTACATGCCGGCATTCCACTGTGGTTATCGAACTATCGATAATTTGCAGGCCAGTATTTAATGAATTGTGGATTTTCATATTGGCCGCACTCTTGTCACATTGCACACAACACTGCTGCAGTCGAAAAAAAACCATTGAATGCAACGGACGCGATTTTCAACGTCGATCCATTTTGAACCAAAACACAAGTGTAAGTGAGGCCCGAAGCACAAGTGAAGATCCAACTAATATGCACATGCACAGTTCTTATATAATGTGTGCAATGTGAATGCCTCAAAAAAAAATAATAATAATAGAAGAAAAAGTGTGCCGCGTTCGCGTCTGCGTGTATTATTTACATTCTGTTTATCTGTATCTGTGTTAGTGTATTTGTATGTGTGGTTGTGTGTGTCTGTGTGTGAAAGAACAGTGAAATAAATACTAGCTGTGACTGGCTGCTGACCAACAAACGGGAAAAACGACCAACGCGTGCTGCTGCGGCCGCCGCCCGCAAAGCAGAATTTGTCGCCGCCGCTGAGAGAACTTTAACAATGTTCTCCCCCTTGCATAAAGAATATATATATATATAAATATTTAACGCTGTTTTGTTGCTCAACTTTCCACCGCGTGCCTGGAATTCAAAATATCCAATATATAAATACATTTAGGCGTGTTGTATGCCTCTGAGTGTGTGTCTCTGTATGTGTTTGTATGTGTATTGCAAGCACATTTTTATCTCTTTTCAAATCTTTCGTCAAATCAGATGATTCATTTTTTTAACACGGTCTGCCGCTCAGCTGTTGACATCCTGCTCACACACACACACACACACATACAGTGGAACTCTCACTTGACTATTTGTTAAATTAACCGAATTCGTGTCGTTTGTCACCCTTTCGTCTCCCCAATGCCCACCTCGTATGTATGCCATCTTCAGCCGGCTGCAGCAAACAGAAACTACCGAAAAAATTCAAATAAAACATGGCAGCCTCCTTCTCCCTCTCCCCTCTCCCCTTTAAAAAAAAGCGCATGCTTTCCATTTCCATTGGCATTTGTGTGTTTTGTTTTCTTTCTCTTTCGGTTTTCGCTGTCTGTCTGTTGTGTGTGATTCGCCAAACTTATTCTTCTTCTCGTTTAACTGTTCTTTCGTCGCGCGGCTTAAACAGAAATTAAAGAAAAAAAACGGCAACCGGTTTATTTATGTTGTTCGGCGTAAACATTGTGTTTGCTTTTTCTTCTTTTTGTTATTATTAATATTGTTGAAATTGTTGCTGTTTTTTTGCGTTTCTCATATACTGTCGTCTTTTTCAATCCAAAATCAGAAATTTGCAAATAAATCAACATTTATTTAAAGGTGAGTTAACTACAAATAAATTTCTATTTTTTGGTATACCATTTATTAATCACTGTATAAGAATTAATAGTTATTTATGTGTGTGTTGTTGTTTCGAATTCGAATTCGAATTTGAGATGTGCGAATAATTTGAGTGATTGATAATTAGAATGCTGTTCGCTAAAACCTGTTTAATTCCTCTCGTCAGTAATTTTAATTTCATGTTGTTGAATTTAACATGAATCAAAAATGCCATTGAAAAGTTAACACTGAAAGAAAAAAAAGATAAGATGGAAAATAATGGAAGAAAGGTCCTTTGTTAATCGTTACCAACTATTAGATGTGCTAAAGTTTTTCAGTTGTTTCAGTTTTCAATTCGAACAATTCGATTATGTAATTAGTACTTTGTTGCCAAAAGAAGTTAATGTGCGAAAGCACTAATTAACTTATTTTTGATATACAACTATGTCTCTATTCTATTGAACAGTTCTGTTTTAGTAATTGATAGTTGATAATGGATAAGTTAATAAGTTATCGCAATCGATAACAATCGATAATCAAGAGACGTTATTCCCACTCTTATGGACGGTAGTCTCCTCATATCTCTCATATTCTTATAGTCGATCAATAAATTGCCTGGATTGTATCGATTCCAAGGCTATACTTATAATCGTGTCATATTGAAATCGGAATTGGATGTCGATGCGAAAAAGGGATCGATAAAATAAAATAAACTTGATTTGCCCATAGGCAGAATGCGAGAACTTATATTCCAAACTTAAAGTCGCAATCTTCTTTTAGTCTTTGAGGTCGGCTGTTCATATGTGTATGTTTATATATATGAATGTGTGCTGCTTTATGTGACATTAATGTTTCACCGTGAAGAGTGCTGCAGAATGGAAAAACTAGACCATAAATACAACATAAATGTCATTCACGGCTGCCATTAGCGCATAAGAGCAGCAAAGCAGCAAAACAGAGCAGAGCGATAAATGTAAAAGCAGGGCAAGAACAACAAACAGAAACCAACTAAAAGAGGAGAGAGTAAAGACCCTGAGCGAACTGTAGTCAAATGCGCCTAGAAACAATTGCAACTGAACTAAAAATCAAGTCCAGTCGGAAGTGTGAAAAGAAATGAGGAATGAGTTTTGGCAAAACAAGACAAAAGATAACAAGCAACTGGCACAAAACTGGCCACTTAAACTGGAGCAATTTCAATTGGTATATATAAACATCTGATATAATATACAAAATGACATCATGGTCTATTATTGAAACATAAAAAAAAATTATTGAAATTATAAGTCGTTTCTCCAAACAAAATGCAGAGCAGATAATTTTCTTGTATAAAAATTAATGGTTGCTCTCAAGCGTCTTATCAAATGTTTTGTGGATATGAGTAATAAGTATATTAGTAAGCTGCGCAACAAATGAATTCAAATTCAAATTATAAATACCGAAAAAACGTAATTTCCAGATGTTATAAGTTTTTCTTTAAATCTCTTCAAGATTTCAAGAAAGCTATTTAATCTCTTGTCCAGAGCTTAGACTTAATATACAATGAGATCTTTTAGTTAACAATAGCTGAGATTATAAATATGTAAATATATATGCTCACTTTACATATATATATATTTAAATATATATATGTATATATATATATTATAGCCCAGCTGATGCTTCGGTTGTTGAACTTGCTGTGTTGATGTGTAAAACTCAGCCAACTAAATGACAACAAGAGACGAACAACAACCGACAAACAACTGCATTATGTATGCTGTGGGTTCAGGCCAACAACAACAACAACAACAATCACAGCTCAGTCACGTCTGATAACAATAACTAAGTGCGAGAGTACAAATTAAATTTTACTACTTTATATATGCGACGGGAGTTCCTAAATTGTGCAGACTTGAAGATTTCTTTAAGCTGAGATAGAGCTAAGTAGAGCAGCAACTAATATATGGAAAACATAGTAGCTCGACATATTGCTACGCTTCTTAGGGGACTCGGTTATCGATAACAGCGATAAGTGCAAATCGATAGATTCATATATATATTTGAATTATAAAGCTAGTCATCCAATTTTTTCTTCAGATATCGATATATAGATAGACACGATATTTCTTTCTACAGGCATGATATATATTAAGGCAATAGTGAAATATAGTCTATGTAGACAAATAAATGAGGGTATTTCTGGAATAGCCCTCGTACTCCTTACTGCATGTACATAGCGTACATTCATCGTATCTCACGCTTCGTTTTAGTATTTTGCATTTAAACGACGCAGCGGCAGTTGCTTGAACTCTGCCGACTGTTGCTGTTGTTGCTGTTGTTGTTGTTGTTGTTGTTGTTGTTACTCTTGTTGCTGTTGCTACTGACAGTCAGACTGACAACTAGACAGTTAGTCTGACAGTGCGAGCAAAGTAGCCTTCCTTGCCACTTGCCACTTCCCGCCACTTAAGACGAGGCGGCGAGGACACAAAATAATTCCACAATTCAACTACGTTTCACAGTTTAAATTTCTTTGTCGAAATTTTCGTTTTACTTGTTGGGTAACTGAAATGCTTTGAACTGTGATAAGATAATTGAAAGCATTCACAATTTACATTTACGCCAAAATCAAATCCAACTTGAGAACAACTTCTGACCAAATTGTAATTAACGACCTTAAACATTGAGTTTCCTTTGAGCCTAAGGCGCTAATGAGCTGGCTAATTATGGAATCTTAGCACATGTTGTCGAACTGGTTTCATATTAACATAGATCACTTTATGATACGATTAGTAGTCGTTAGTTGTGTTAAAAGTGTTAAACAAAAGAAAAAAGAATAGAAATATTTAAACATTTTATAATTATGCCCATTACAAATTAATTCTTTCAGTGTATAAATGATTCCACCACTACTGAGCGATAAGCAATTTTCTCGGTTCCTCTTCTTTATCACAAAAAAAATATACATATACATAATTATATAAATAGAAATTGAAGAAAATTGAAATTGACTGGAAAGCCAAGTTCAAACGAGTCACCGGGTAATTCGATAAGTTTTGGCAACAAGAGAATTATAATTATTTGTGAGTATTAATTACACAATTGCCGTGCCAAACTTTCGTCTCCACAAAATTGGAGCTACTCAAATTTCGGTTGTACCACCGAAAGCCACTCAAATTTTCAAGTGCTTCATGTGCAGGAGGCAGCAGAGGGCATCAGTTAAGAGGTTTTTTGTCTTCCTTTTTTTATACATAAAAATGGTTTTTATGATATAGATTTGGTCTTTGGCCTTAGTGGTAGGTTTTATTACGGTGATAATCAATACGAATTATATTTTTATGTTTTACTTCTCTGTCTCTATCTATTAAAGTTATACAATTCTTATATTACAAGTTGTATTCTATATTATTTAAGTTATTCAGAATAACTGCTTAACGCTCTGGTCGAGAGAGCTCGACAAACAGAATGAATATTGGGCTAGATGATTGTATTTTGTTTGTTGCTTGACAAAAACAGTGTTTCTTATCCGATCTCAATCAAATTTTTGCGGTTGAGAAAATATGTTATGTACCAATTGGAAGGTTTAAACTTTCTTCTGTATGTAACAGGACTTACATTTTTACAACATAGTTTTATCCTTTTTCCATTTGCAAAAGTGAAAAAAGCTCTAACAAAAACAGATTTTATTTTTTGAACTATATTTTGCATATTTAATCGAATATTTGTACTTGAATGTTCTCAAATTATAACCATTTCTCCTATTCTTGATAATTGTTATCTAGTAACGAAAACCTTAAGAAATTTGAGAAATGCCTTTGAAAAACATTTTTTTTCTGTAATAGTTCATATCTTTTCAGTTGGCCTTCCATTGCCCATTCGATTTCTTTTCCCAATTGCCTTTCACGTGACTGTGGCTGTGTTTACTTTTTGTGTTTGTTGTTGTTTTTTTAATTTTTTATTTTTCATTCATGGTTAATCATATTTTTATCGCTTTAACATTGGACAAGTGAAGGCGTCAATTGGCTGCCGTCTTTCGTCAGTTCGTTGCGAGTTCGTCAAACACTTTCACACAGCTTTATCAACAGTGGGCTTACATCAGCGAACTGGCCATTTTCCATGTCATATTTTATGCGACTGGACACACCTCCTCGCCTCAGGGGAAATGTGGCGGGCCGCAGGGAGTCGCAATATTAATTAAAAATACATAAAAAATAAAAAAAAAAACTCATGTCCCCTGACAAATAGTAATGACCATGACCTGGGACCTGTGGCTTGTGGCTGTGACTTGGCCTTTTGTTGTTATTGTTTTACAGTGTGGAAATTTTAACAAATTTCCCATTGCAAAATTAGAATTTTGTCGCTCATTTTCGTCTCAGTCATGTCTAAAATAAAAAATATATTTTCATTTAATTTGAGCCCCGTTTTTTCTCAGTTTTGTTAAGAGAATTTATCGGGTAAAGCGTGCAAATCACTCAGGTGTACACTCACACAGCTACACACACACACTCACACAAACACACATACAAACACACACAAACACAGATACACAAACACACTAACACTCACTCATTCACCACTAAGTTACTCATTCAGTCATTTAGCTTGTTTCACTTGCTGCGCCGCAAATATGATTAAGTTTTTTATGCTTCGACAGCTTCTGGGCTCGGCTGGGTTCAGTTCGTGTGAGCAGCAGGATAGAGAGGAGATGAATAGGAAGGGGACAGGGGACTTAGAGCAGAGGGAATGCCTGTTTACAATATGAGAGTGCTGCTGCCAAAGCTAAATCGCTTACAAAGGTACTGCGGAAAACCGGTTGGATTCGTTCCGGTTTTCTAAATGTGACTTACTCACGATTGGGATTAGCTATTAGAAATAACTGCATTCAGTGTAAGCATAACTATTGAAATTGTATTCATTAATTATTTCACTTGGCCTATGCTTATGCTCGTAAGAAAGTTTAGCCAAGACTTGTGAATTTCATAGATAAAATAAATTGGAATGAGACTTCGCACTTGCATTAATTACAAGCCACAAAAAAGCTATTTACATAATTGGATTGAAATAATAGTCCTTAAACATCAGCATGTTTAGAGAAGAATTGAACTTTAAAATATACAATTTGATTTAATAATCACAAATTTGTATTTATATTTAATATTGTTTTCAGACTATTAATTTGTCATTAACATTGGTTAGTTAGCTATATAAGCAGAATATTTTGTGCTCGAAAATCAATCCAATCTGACGCCATGCACAACTTCCACTCTATATTGACAGTGCTTCAAGTTTGTCTGATTTCAATATTGTGCTTTAATGTAAGTACTAAGTAATGGAAAAAATTGCACACAAATTTCTACATAAATTCTATATTACATGAATAGGAAGCAGCAAAAATTAAATTCATAAATGTGATTTGTACGAATTACAATGAATCGTTGCTTGTGATCAACACTTGCCGGCTGCGAGCTCTCAATCGCAACAAGACGATTTTCAACTTTAATGGCACATTGCTATATCCAGTGAATGAAATTGTCGAGGATTTTCAGTTCTTTCAGAGAGCTAATGGTTACAAGCCATGGCTTTATAAGTTCAGTATTGATATGTGTCGATTTTTCAGGAAGGCTTATAATCCGGTTGCTATAATGGTTTATAAATTGTTGAAAGATTATACAAATTTCAACCATTCGTGTCCCTTTCAGGTAATTAACAAATTCTCACACAATATTTAGGTCTTAGGTCTTTCTTTTTTTTTTAGGATGAAGTAATTATTGATGGCCTATATGTTCGCTATGAGAAGGTACCAATTCCTTGGCCAGGTGGTGAATTTTTACTTCATGTGAATGTGCATGTGGAAAAAAAAATTCTGTGGACTTTAAAATTATTCTTTTATGTCGTAGAAGATTTGTAAAATTTGTTTTTTTTTCTACAATAATCTACAATAATGTGAAAAATTAAGCATTTCTCAATTACAAACTTGCAAGTTATTGACAAAACTTTTTTGCGATGTATTTGCATAATAGATGTGTGTCTGTCTATGTAGACAGGGGCGCCTGGTGAGCTTTCTGTAAATATAACTGCATTGTTAGATGTTATGCTCGCTGTCAAATGTGCAATGCCAATTCTGGCACCAAACGAAGGCCAATCAAAACAAATACAAACAGATATCTGAAATTTGGTGTTGACAGGCCGGAAAAAAATAAAATATATCTATGTATAAATATCGACATTTATACATATAAATATATATATATATATATATAATATATATATATATATATATATATATATATATATATATATATATATATATATATATATATATATATATATATATATATATATATAGCACTATCTGTGTGTGGCCGCCTATTTGAGTACCTGTCAGTTTGAATTGAACAGCCGTACAATTTCCGCCGCCCACTAAAACAGTAGCCCGGAATCTTTTCTAAGTCATTATGTTCAGAATAAATCTTTGTAGTTGCTTTTGGGCATATGAATCACGTACACTAATTATACTCAGCAGTCTCAGATGAGGTGGACGTAATGGCCGCTCGGAAGATGACGTATTTCAACTAATACGAGACCTCGACTAATTCTTGAATCATATCATTAGGTAAATAAACATATAGGAATGTTCTATGCCAGTGTGTGTAACTGGGAGATATCCCATGTTGCGAATTTCCCATCGATTTAATAAATGAAAAATATCTCACGATATCAAAGTTAACAAAAAAGTTGGTTTTTTTAAATTTAAATTGATTGTTAACTGTAGACACTTGTGTTTATATTAATTGTTTTTCGACTTTTATTTTGCCACCAAATTATTTTAATTAGCTTCCTTTTTTTTTTTTATTGATTATTGAATATTTTTATCGGTAATGGTTAGTTGGCAACCTAATGAAGTGTACAGTTTTTTGCTCCTCAATGTGAAGCTGTCAATAACCCCAATTATTTGTATTATTTGCCAAATCCTGAACCTAAATCCTGTAGAGGATTTGTGGATAAACCTTTTTTTGTTAAGATTTCACTGCTGGCAATAGCTTCTGAGTGAAAACAAATCTGGAGTCTAGTCCAGTACCGATTATAAAATTGAACAAAATAAAGTAATTTGGATGGCAAACTGATTTACTTGTTTAGACGCACGAATACCGCAGTCAAATTCACCAAAGACCATTTTTGTATTTGTGAATGAATGTGAGAAATGAAATTGGAATAAAATATTACTAAGCGAACTTGGTGCACGATAAATAAATACAAGCTGATCAAGCTTCACTTTGGATTGCCTTTCCAGCTATAAACCGTAACTTGATATAATAATATACGACGGGCTATTCACTTCATAGACCATTAGAAATTATCGATTGAAAAATTAAATAAACAAACTTAATCAATTTATAGGGATGTGTTGAGGTAGATATAACACAATCAAATCTGTGTTTATGTACTTTAAGTGTATGCCACATGAGTTTAGCTTCGAGTTTAACTTCTTTTCAAGCTTCACTGCATTCATTATTGAATATTAAATAACCCATATGACTATGTGCTCGGTTTTACAATCCAATCGTTAACCAAGGTCAATCGTTGTTGGTTCACCGCTCTTTCAAATGACGCCAGACCAAATGTTGCTCACAGTTTGGTGTCGATTTCATTCATCGATTGACCTGCAACTGTTGCAGTTGACTAATGAATATTGAGTGGACACCTGCACTTGCTGCTGTTGACAGTTGCCGTTATCAATATATGTTCGATTTGATTCTTCTGTCCCTTTTCCTCCCGTTGCGTTTTAATTTAAATTTTATTTGTTGCATTTGGTTCGTTGCCAAAATGTGCGAGGTGCAAAGTTTATTGGGCCAATAATACGTCGAACCTAGCAGACAAATATATATTTATCGCTACTAAATCGAATCTGGCCAAATCGAATCGAACGAATGACAAATACTATTTTTAATTACGCATAGCAAATTGACAACTTGAATTAACAATTTTCAAACAATCGAATGGCATTTTAAGCGAACAGCAAACGTTTCTGCTGCCTGTTTTTTCAGCATTGGCCATTTTTTGGTTTTCCACTCGGCCCAATGAAAAACGTATTTGTTTATGCCTCGCAAGCCGCCGCTACGATAAACAAAAGTAAATGGTATTTGAGAAAATAAATCGAATAAAAACTTTCCTCAAGTGAAAATTTGCAATGCGTTGAGTGAGTTCCTTTTCTATAAATATACCCAGCATGTGCGGAGATTCTAACAGAGTGTATATTATATATATGAGAAATAATGTCGAATTAATTCCAATGAGCTCAAGACGCTTAATGAGCACAAAGCAGCACAAGCTCATAACATAAAGATTAATAAACATTGTTCCTTCTACTATTCTCCATGGAACGGACTAACTTAACCATTAGTTAAGACTTGAATTATATATTTACATTTTTGCTGCAGGTATATATGTAGCCGGATAGGTTTTACCCCCATTCCATAGTTGTTGAAAGATGGGTTCTTTGAAGAAAAACTTTTCGTATCAAACTCAGCAGTTTTGACGGTTTTAATCCTCCAATATTGGACCACTATATCATATAGCTTTCAGAGAATCAATCGGCAAGGTTTGTAAATGTATATAATTCTCTAGTTTTCTTTGTTATCAAATCTAAAAATAAATAAAATTAGTTAAATGCCGCTTAAAGGTGCTCTGTTGGTTGTGCATCTGTTTCTATTGTTCCTTCTTAGCAGTCTCTGACTGTGTCTGTGCTGGGTCTGAATTGTGGTTCTGTAGATGGTTGGTCTTTTGGCCTTTTTTTTTTCTTATTATTTGCTCTGGCGCCGCTGCTAACGTCAATGGCTCATTGAAAGCCAATATATATTTGTACCGTTTTATAAATGTACACAGATCTATGTATGTATGCATGTATGTACATGTAGTTTATATTTATGTGTATTTATTTTATTGTAGCGGCGTGGATCGAAATTTCTAACATTTCCTGAAGCTTTTAGGTTTTATTTTCAAAATTAATTGTACAATTTGTACCTCTGAACTATTTTTGGTAAACCCATCCCAGAAATTTTGTTTAAATTGCAAATTTAAAAATTTTCTAATAATTACGCTTTGCTCTGTTTGTTGAAAAGAAAAAACTTTATAATGGTAAAACATTAAAGTAGTTATATTTTGTCGGTTAGTTATGGTTATCAGCCTGCTCATAGCCCGCACCCATTAAAAATGTCTAAAATGCGCGTACTGAATTTGTGCAAAAAGTATGTAACAGCCAGAGGGTAGCTTATGCGACCCTATAAAGCATCAAAAGCCGATTCGATCCGTCCGACTAAACTCGCCGATTTCAAAGACTACAAGAGCCTGGATTCTAATTTCAGGTATACCATACTCATATCTAAACTAAAACCTGTGTTTTCATCTATTCAATATAATTGACAACAGCTGGTCTCAGAGTATCTTTTAGTCGAGCTCTCTCGACTGGATCCATCATACTAGTTGCTGAATGCCTCGCATAGGTCATTGCTACCGTGAAACCACAAATACAACATGCGCAACGTAAACATTTTTGCGAAGATTTATATGTCTACAGATTAATAGCCATATAGCTTACATATTTATGCGTGTTATAGATATGGCTTACATCGCCCACTTGCATGTTTTGCGGACATGTGGCATGTGTGGGTGTCTGTCTCTCTGTCTGTTTAACGCCTCTTTGAACCCATCAAGCAGCTTGTGGCTCTCAGCCATGTTCTATATTTCGAATATTGATTTATATGAATTGCAAGTCAAAACGAGCAGTGGATAAAGCTAGTTATAAGTAGAAATATGATGTGTTGGCTATATAATTTGCATATACTATGCATGTACTCGTTTTCAACACTCATTTCATTGCAATATAATAGTGTATGAAAGGGTATTAGTAATGCTTGTATATAATTCACTCAGTTATTACTCATGTGTACAATTATCTGTCGAAATTAATACTCCATTCCATACAATAATAAATAAATAATCACAAATAGTGCTATTCCTTCATCGATATGTCACAATTTGAAAGTAGATAGCATTGAACTTTTTTTATACTCAGATACCGAAGGTAGAAATCGAGAACTGCGAATCGATAAATATATTATATATATACAAACATTGCAACTTTCTGGTTATATCCAACCAATTGTATCAACATTTAATTTACAGATACGAATGTAAATATTATCAATTGAATTGTGCTTACAGTCATTATAAATACGTTGCAGTCTCATCGCTCTGTTTAATCAATTCCCCGACCTTATCGCTTTATATGTAATTTGTAGTTAATTTTAGTTTCATGGCGCCATGCCTCATATTTATTGTATATAGAGAGTTGTTCTGCCATCTGACTCTTGATATGTATTCGCACACCTATGCACAAAACGCTGATAACTTTAATGGAAACAATATTCTAAGGGGTAGAGCCAAAAAAAAAAAAAACCAATAACGCTATCAGTTGGAAAGGGAAGCGATAAGCACGTTCGCCTTTGGCCCGCAAACCTTGACCAACTAAATTGGGGACTACAACTGTTGAATCAGCTGTGCGATCAAGCGACGATCCATCTACCATATACGGCGAAAAATCAGGCCAGTGTGCAGTTCTCAGTTATGATAGGCTTTCGGACTTTGTGACCATACAAGAACAACGACAACAAGAACCAGCAAACGCCAAATTGCTAGCGAACTTGGTCGATTATCAATTGGAAAGTCGGCGAGGCAACCGCAACAGCCTCAATAAACGGGGCGTGGCTCTGGGCATGATTTCTGTAGATAATTGGAAAAGCATTTTAGAAGCTCCTCGCACAGAGCTTGACCAATGGCTCCACGCTACAAGGTCCACACTCATCATCTGCAAACGGCAAACTGCAAACTGGAAATTCGTTTGGATTTGTGCTGGGTTGTTAAAATAAAATTACTATACCCTTGCACAGTGTTTTTTTTGTAATATATAAACGAGGTATATAGGTTCTAGAAAGCTAAGTCAACTGCCATCTATATCATTGTTGCTGTCACAGTTTACAAAGATAATCTGATGAAATTTGTGATACATCCGGTCTTAAATTGAGCACTTGAATAGCTGAATTGACCAGTTACAAGCTTTAATGTTTTCAAGGGTATTCACTCTTTGGCACTACTATATATACATATAACTGTTCTTTCAAGTTGTTGTTGTTGTTGTTGCTGTTGCTGGTTGCGCATGAATCATTTTTTGTTTTGTTTTGCTGTGTGCGTTTGCTTTTGAAAGGTAACTAAACTATGTACACACAGTCATGTACAGTTAAAGGGCAACGCAAAGGGAGCTCAACATCGCAGAGAGAGAGAGAGAGAGATAGATATACGACAGGGGAGGGTGATGAAAGGGGGAGAGAATTGGAGCGACGATTCTGTCTTTGACTCTCTGCTGCTGCTGCTGTCCGATTTTTATGACGTTTGCACTTAACCCCAACCAACACACACAGTTGGCACAGTTATCATTTTGGTGAGCTTTCGTATTACGGCGGAAGTTTGTCAGTTGGTGGGGGAGAGGGCAGCAGGACGTGCAGTCAAGCGAGAACTATCCAATTGTATGGAAAAACTTTACACAGAGAAAAAAAAATAGTACACTCAAAATATAGTTCAACTGATTTCAACACAAATCACTTCATCTCAAGGCACATTTTGTACTCACCTCGTCAAATACTTAAAATATAATAGATTTTAGTAAGTCGCTCTTAATTTCGCTCTGTGCACTTGCCGTATTGTGCCGTTTATTCTGACAGTTGTGCCCTTAATGGTAAGTTTTTGTTGTTGTTACCGCTTGAATGCATCGTCAGCGGATATTGGCGGCAACATTAGCAGCAGCAGCATCGAATGCAACTCAAGTTGCAGCCCCAACAAACCAAGTGGAGCCTCCAAATTACAGCAAAAGGTGACTTTTTGGCTGTGCACTCAGCTAAGACACATTACGTGACGTCACTAGTTGCAATAATTGGTGGAAACAAAACCTGCGCAATTAAATTGAAATTAACTATTTAGCTGACTCTTTAATTATAGCCGCTTGTCTAAGCTGCAATAAATCATAAATAATAAGCACTCGTTTTTTGCTGGGTATTCGATGAGTAAATTCATTTTTCAACCCTGAAGCCATAAGAAGCTTACAAAATGTTTATCAAGCAAATTTTGACATTTAACTTTAACTTGAAATCTGTAAAGTCTGATTGATCTTCAGATACTATTCATATACCTTTCCATTCTTGCAACTTGCAGTTGTCAAGAAGCACTTTTACTTAATACAAAAGCCAATTTACTGTGAACACAAATACAAATACATATTTTTTGTGTGGCTAAGCAAAAGTATTATTTACGGTTGTTGAAGTGAGGTGGGTGGGTGGCTTGGGGTGCGGAGATAAATAGCCGTCACTGGTTCATGGTCAACTCGTGCGCCTAATGGTTGCAAACGTAAGCACACACAATAATTACAGCAACAACAACAAACGCAAACAGCAACAATAATAACATTGTGAAATGTGCCGAAATGGAATCTGGCCAATGGATCAGTGAGCCAGCTCCAGAAATGGGCCAACACACGCCAACGCGACCAAAAAAAAGAAAAAAAAAATCTGCACACGCGATCCCCAAATATATCGAATACATTCATTCAGTCACATGTGACTGTATGCGTGAGTGTGTGTTTATTTTGTGTTTAGTTGAATTTTGTGAGTGGTGGGCGTTGCTGTGGTGCCACGCCCACGCATCTGGTTCAATGCCTTTTATGGCCAAGTAGCTGACAATTTTATAGCACATCAACAAGAAAAAAACTTGTCTTTAGACACTTGAAAAAACTGAGCAATTATCAACTGTTTTTATAAAAGATTAAAAAAAAACTGAACTGCTTGCCAGTGGCAAGGCGAATTGAATTAAGCTACTTAAGACGTTGCACGTGCCACACAAAAGTGGAGATTGTGAAACTAAATGAAATAAATACATACAAAATGTAGTCAAATTTTATAAAAATAAGAGTGCAAAATGCGGTAGAAATAGAGCTTTTTAAGTGGTATCCAGTTGACAACATTTATCTATGAAAACGATGCAGAAATCTCATAAATTTGATTTAAAAAACTTTTGTTAGCAAGTTGGAATCTCATAACCCCGATTTTTGCTAGAACGTTTTTCTAGATTTAAGTAAAGTAAATTAATGGAATTAATGAAATTATGAGTTAAGAAAAGAAGTCCTTTTCAGCTACGGATAAAAACCGCATTAATAAAATTAAAATATGTAAAAACAAAATGTTTCCAAAATGGTATTATAAAGAAAAGGTAAGGAATATCAAATCAAACGAAATGAATTTGTATCCAACCCTAAAATCTGTTGCAAAATGGCGAATGCGTATTCTAAAACACAAAACAACTGTGAAGTGAACTGTGGCAATTGTTGCGTAAATTGCAAATGGCAAAAGTACAACAATTGTGTCAATCACTTCAACAATAAGAAGAAGCACAAGACGTCAACAGCAACGAACAAAAGTTCTAAACAACGATAGAGTGAGAAATCCATAGAGAGAGAGATAGCAATGCAAATTATCGATAGCGATAACAAGCATAAAAAAAAGAAGTTTTTTTTAGCTTTTAAGTTATGTAACTTTATCTGCAGTTCATTTCAGTCAAATGAAATGCTGGGATAAATTGGTAATTTCATGCGCTGCCAATTGAATAATTTTATAGCAACGTCAATCAGTCAATCATTCCACTACGGACTGTGGCAGCCAACCATGCATCTGCCAAGAAAGTTCACTGAACGCGCTTCGAATATTTGACCCAAAAACGCAAAAAGTTGTTGGAAAAATTACATTTTGTGTGCGCTTCAGAGCGATGTCGTCTATGTGATTGATACATATATTCTGTCAACTGTCTGACAGCAACTACAATAATAATAATAACAATAATGCGAGCGATAATAATAATCAAGCTGATTACTTGTCAGCTGACAGCGGTCAACGCTAAATGAAATAACATTTATCGCTTACAATTTACGCGCTGAAGCGGGCTGAAATAAGAAGATATATTTATATGCAGGTCAAAGCATTCTGCAACTGAAGCACAATTGAAAGCAATAGCAGCCGAGTCGAGTCAATAAATTATTGGCCAGCAGTAGCTCCATCAAAATGATATACTTGCCATCAACTGAGTGGGCTTTACTGACAGCGGTCATGTTCGACTCAGGGTTTCATTTTCAATTTAAAAACATGGTTTTAAAAGTTGGCAAAAAAAACAATTTTATTTCTTAACAAATCGAAATATTAAAACAATAAGAAAGGGCTTAAGTAGGTTGAGAGTGGAGATAACCTAACTGGATCTAAATTAAATAAAATTACTTTTAAACAAATTATATGCAAATTGCAACATTAGACTATGATTATCTGATTATCTTATGCCACAACTTGACACGTTGGCTCATAAATATATTCTGGTGTTGGAGGCGTCTTCTTCTCCGTCACAAAATTATTATACGCTCTACAAGGGTAAATAAAAATATTATGTATTTATTTAAATATTTGTTTTATATACAAATTATCTATGTTAATGTATTTAGCATATTCTTATCAAACGCATTTTATTATTATCTAATTTCTTTTTGTTATCTTTTGTTTAGATAGTATATTTTTAGTTAATATTTTTGTAGTAAGTTATAAAAATTGTATTTTGATTAAGTAACTATTTATATTTATCAAAAGACGTAAGAATGCAATAAGACTTGAAAATATCTTAACAATATCGCAACTCGAAGAATTTTACTGGCGAACATATGGAAAACTTTATTGGAATATCGATAA
Organism: Drosophila paracracens; assembly: GCA_035044025.1. NCBI lineage: Eukaryota > Metazoa > Arthropoda > Insecta > Diptera > Drosophilidae > Drosophila > Drosophila paracracens. Next base: position 2,063,231 of record JAWNMN010000435.1, on the reverse strand, counting down.
TTTTAATATTGATCTTGAACAATATTTTTTGGAGAAGTTGTTCACAAGTCGACGAAAACTGTTTTATAAATACAAAATACAATTTTGAGGTAAAATATAAAGGAATTCTGTGTAAAAGCATTTTTTTGCTTATGCAGGGTATTTGCAAGTCTAGCACTTTTTTGTCGATTGTGCACATTCCTTTTTGTGTTGATGTATACGAGTTTTAATGTTAACTGTGGCACTTCCTTGAAGTTTATGGCGTGTGTTGCATGTTGTATGCTGTTGCACGCCACAACTGCATCAGGCATATCCAAAGCCGACAACCAAACTGAAACTACACACACGCACACACACACACACACACATGTGTGGTGTAGTCTGACAGTCAGTCTGTCCGTCTGACGCCCCACATAGATGTACGGGGTACATATATCATTAGATATCTATTGTAAAGCATTTTGCTGGCCTCGTCGCGTTTTTCATTTCTCCTCTGGTGGCTGACGGACTGAATGACTGACTGACTGGCGTGTGCTCACTCAATTAGCGCCCAGAGGACCGAAACCGAAAACAGAAAACACAAAAAAAAACCAACTTAGAAAAACAGCAGCAGAAACTCTTTTCAGCCTGTTGCCAGTGGGCCGAGGATTGTGCAAATATTTGCCACAAACTAACTACAAATGAAATTGTCTTACAAAAGTACAAACATTTTCTTCAACTGCAGCAGCAACAACAACAACATCATTGTTGCAGGTCTTTTCTTCTGCCACTACACAGATTTCAGGGGGGGTGGTGGGCAAATTGTTTAAAAATATGCCTCCTAGCATTGCCATCGGCGTTGCTCTCTGCAATGAAAATGCCAACAAATAAAAAAATAAAGAAAAAAATATGTATAAATAGAAATTGAATAAAAATACTTTTGGTTTTCATTTGAGTGCACTTTATACTGTTGTTGCTCGGTTTTTGGTTAAATTTACTTTCAATTCGCAAATTACGAAAACTTATTATAGTTCATGGCAGTACGAAAGAAATAGATTGATCACTTAAAAAAAAAGCTAATCAAATATCGCATATTGCAATTTTAAACATAACAAGCACGGAATAATTAAATGCTCAACTTAATCTCAGAAACAGGTCCACAATTAAAAAATTAAAAAAAAAAAAAACAAATACAAAAATCAGTTCCAGTTTATACCATGGGTAAAACTCACTCAAGAATGTTGCCAAAATTATTTTTATTGACATAAGTGAAGGTATTTAATTTTCGATTATATTTCTCAAAGTATTAGTTACGTATATCTTATCTTCTTTCAAATTTGCCTTGATTATTTCACAATATAAAATCAATATTACTCATACGATCAGCTAATCAACGTCAAATCTATAAAAACAATTGACAGCAATAATTGTGCGATTAATGTGCAATAACAACAGGCGCAATTAACATTCGCTCAGATAAATTTATATAATTTAACATTGATGCATTTATAGATACTTATAATATTACTCATACGACCCGTTTGGCAGTGATGTTGAGTTGCGAGCCAAACGCAACTTGAAACGTCGATTACGAACTGTATGTGTGTATCTGTGTGTGCGTGCATGTGTGTCTGTATCTGTATGAGCGTGCATGTGTGTCTGTATCTGGGTGTGTGCATGTGTGTCTGTATCTGTGGCTGTATCTGCAATTAAAGAACAATTATGATTTGCTTGGGCAAATATTTGCAGCATGTGCGCCGCTCTTAAATGAGGCGTTCAATGCAGCCAACGTTTCACTTTCATAACGCACACACACACACACGCAAATGCACACACTGTCACAATCACACACAGACGCACAATTTACGCACTTGGCCAAGTCGTAAAAACCAGTCCGCAAATACCACAGACACCGTTGCACAAGCTGTAAAAGATGCTGCTGCTTGTGTTCCTAATAAATTTTGAAAGTGAAATTCGCGTTTAAGGAATAACATTTGTTTGCCATTTATCTTGATGACGACCAGTTTGTGCACCATCCGACACACTTAAGTAGTCCTTCACTGAGAAGACCCCACAAGCACCCAGACATATACATATATGTTCTCTGTCTGCGCTTATTTGCCAAACACTGGCATATCAAATAAACAGCAGTTGTTGCGCTTTGCCTGCCGCGATTTGGTTTTTGTTTGCTTTTTAAACACTTTTTTTCAAACAATCTGTGTTGTGAATTTGTCGCATTGAAAACGACTTCTAGAAACTTGTAAAGTAAAGAGGAATAAATTGTATATGCTGTTCTCGTAAACTCAGAATAATTGGAACAATATTTGGTTCTCAAATTCTGAACATGTTCAATATGTTAAATCTAGGAAAGAAATTTATATTTCAAGAAAGTGTTTTGATTTGAGGATTTCATCTTTTGGACTAAGATATGTATTTCCCAATCAAAGGACTTCCTTAAACCTATTCTAATATCATCCGAAAATAAAACGATATCAAATTGAATTATAAACTTAAGATTTAAATACAAAAATCCTTGTAATGCAAACTTTTATCTGAAAATTGTATTATATCCCTTTTAAGCATTTCCTCATAAGCATGTTCGCCTGCTGTTTATACTGAAAGGGTATTATTTATTCAACACCCGTCATAAATACTATTTTGTTTTTTTTCTTTCCCCTTTTGCCCATTGCAATACTCGATAAATAATGCTTTGTTTTGGGTTTTTGCTATCGATGCCACAAGGCAGGCGTCGACTCAACTCGCGTTGCGGCGTAGAGAGGCAGTTTGCCTTGCGGCATTTTCCATTGAAAAGCGACAATACCAATTTGGTCGCTCGCTTTCCGGTCTCTACATATTTGTGTGTGTGTTTGTGTGTGTTTTGTCGCATTCAGCCTTATTTGTAGTGTATATGTGCTTTGTTATGTTTCTTTGAGCGGGCAGCTACTCGCTTTGATGTGTGTCTCATTAAAGCGCACATTTTTCAAATGCAACGTGACATTTTTCAAGGTTGCTTTTTTAGTCGTTGCATCCAACAGCAGCAACAATAACAACATTCATCAAGATTGCTGACCAACACCAAAAGATTTGTCATGCGGCCAGGCGCATTATTAAATACTTTCACCTCCACATTAAGTGCATATGCAGATATGCACATATATATATGTATATATATAAATCATATATGCATGTATAAGGAATGGATTCATGGCCAACTCGTCCCAAAGTTGCCAAGAGCCAATGCACTAAAAATAGGCGCATTGCCTTTAGCAAGAGACAAACAATTTTAATAGTCGCTTTTCACGCACGGTCATTGAGCCGTCTGTTCATCACCCTCTTTACACCCGCCAGAAGAAGACATCAAAGCAACAGCAACAGCATTATCAGCTGGGCTGTCTCTGCATGAACATGTCGGCTTTAACACCTCAAGAGGCCTTGTCGCCTTTTTGGGGTCGGTCAAGTAAATCGTCAGTCGATGCGACGACTTTCTCAAAACTCTATCAATTACACAGAAAGAAAAGTCAATTAAGAAAAATCTGCTTAAGTCTTTTTGTTAATGGATTTTTGCCATTTTTGTTTCTTTCAAATTTGTTTCCATATTTAGAACAAGTTAATGAAGAAAATCTGCTTAAGTCGAATATTGTGTGGAAATCTTATTTAAGAGTCTGTTGATCATGTATTTAGCCAATTATTTGTCGTTTTCTTTTACACTTTTGCACACATTTGAAAGAGGTTTCTTCTTCATGTCATTAAATAATTAACTTGTGGCTCTTGGTTATTTTGAATCCGTTTTAAGCTAACTTTATTTATATTTTGTGTGTCTTCTTACAATGCCAAATTGCTGCCATCTCAGAAATTTCTTGCAGCTCTTCGGGCTGTAGTTTATTTCATTTGACAGACGCATTTCCATAATATCGATAAACATCAATTACCGATAACAATAAAAGCTACAATTTTCAATATTAATTTTGTCGGAATTGTACAAATTAAATTATTATCAAATCAAAAGTGGTTAAAGCTATCTTATTCAATTTAATTGGAATGCAATTTTCTGTGTTATGTATAATAAGCATATCTTTAAACACATCTTTCAGATATTATTTTTGTACAATTTTCAACACAAGATTTTTGTTCAATCCATACAACTTAAGAAACATTTCCCCAATTTTTTGATCTAAACATGCATTTCCCTTTTTTTCTTGGTATTTTTATACAGCAGTGCGCACTTCTGCGTTTGATATGTAGGCATGTGTTTATTTTCGAGCATTTGTTGGTTTGTTTGTTTGACTTGACTTGCTTGTGTATCTTTGAGATACAAAGTATTTGGTATGTTGAAACTGCAATAAAATGTTGACTCTCGATGCTTTGGCTTTTTGACATGGGAGGTGCAGGGCGTTGGCTGCATTCATCCATCTACATATCTCTCCATGAACCCCACATTGAAAGTGCAATCAAGTCGAGGTAGTCTGTAGTTAGGTCTTTGTTTGGGGCTGGGTCTGGGGTTGGGACACAACGTCAATGACTGCTGGCAGCGCTAATTGCATTTATCGCTGCTTAGATGTTAATTATGACAGCGCAGAGTGCACATTGTATAATAAACGTTGCACACATAATCACCAACACACACACACACATACATGGGATACATGTGTAGCTAGTTGTAGATACACAGATGACTCGGCTGATTAAGCAGGAGCCGCCGCTCGCAGGTCAATGCTATTGTAGCGGCAATGATATAAGAGTTGATTAACAGCCCCGCACAGCCCACACGCTTATGCAGTTGACTTTTCATTGTAATAAAATGTTCAACTTGGAACAAGGTCTAGTAAGACAAACCTACTGATGGAGGCAGTCATTAGCTGTTTTTATACCAAACTGTTCACGATTTATCTCTAAGAACAGAAAAAAATAAGACAGGGTGGAAAAAAGTAGCTGAACTAGCCAGGAAGAGAGCCTGATCATCTCTTTGTGATTCCTCAGTGATCTGGTGTTCTCGCACAAGGCTATGCCAATCATATTAAGCGTCTTTCACATCCAGAAAAAGAAAGAACTGATGGGCAACAGCATTTTGCGCAAGCGTCTACAAAACCTTAAAGTTGTGGAAAATAGACTCTAATTTGGCAGTTAATAGATTCAAAAACACATTTTGATCGATTACCCGGCAATAGACAGACTGATACCAGAAAAAGTCATGGCAGGACCGGACCAAGAACCAGAGGAAAAACAATGAATTGCTTAAATAATGTTTCACATCAAAGAGTTTTAATCTGCCATGCTTTTATTGTCAAATTGACTACCCAATCTCGTTGTTGTTTTTTTTTTAAACTTTTCTGCTTATGTGTTTTACATTTTCACACATTTTTCAATTAATTACGTATCGCAAAAATATTCCTCACGATTTCTTCATCTCTCATATGTATTATATGTGACGCTAACTCATTCTATTCATTTAATAATTAATCTTTGACCCTTTTTCTTTCCTAAGCTTATGCTTATGTAATTCGAGTTCACAGTATGATTATTATGATGTTGTATTAAATATAGACTTTAAAAAATAAGTACTTCAAGATATGAAATAAATCTAACTGAATATGAATATGAATATGAATATACACTGCGATTTAATATTGATTTTATAGCATCGTTATAATGTAATGTGTTATCTTAAAAGAGTTACTAAACCTTTAAAGTAACTCTCGCACATACCAAATTTGAATTTGCCAGCGTTTATCATAGGAAGTGAAGCTCTCCACTTAGTGTATCTTAATGGTCTTGGTTTTGTTTTGTTTTTGATTTCGTTCGCTCGTTTTGTGTATCATATGAAATGATGTCTAAGGTTACACTTGCTGCAACATGTCCACGTCTTGGGCCTGAGGTTAAAAACCGAGGCCTCCACAGAAAATGTGTGCCTCTTTAGCGCGATTCCATTGATACAAATATAAATGAGCATTCAAATATCTTTCTTAACCGTATAAATATAATGGGCAACATTAGACAAGACGACTAATTGATGATGCTCTTATCTCAATTATTCGTGCCGGCTTAGGCACAGTGTGTACAAATTGGGCTCGTGTCTGTGCAGTTTCTTTTGTTTTTCCACAAGTAGAAAATATGACTGACTTGCAACGGGTATTTGAATAAGTCTAAGTAGTGTGTAAAACTAGCCAAAGCTTGTAAAATACATGCATTATTCCAAATACCAAAATCATTGACCACAGACAACATATTTCGATTAAAAATGTTTTTTATAATATCAAAGTAGGAGGTATGTAAGTAGGATATTATTACTAAAAAAGTTGAGTTCATAGAATTCTAGAACTAGATTATGTACAGTGAGATATAATATTTTTATTTTACGAATAGAATCGAACTTCTTAAACTGAGAAGTAGTTGCTTTGATAATTACATTAACTGCAAATATGCTAATATAGAGCCTTTTGTACTTGATTTCAAGAATATTCTTTCTATTTATACTTAACCAAAGGATATTTTATAAATTATTGAGGAATACATTAGGAATTTCGAATAGGAATTTTTGTGCGTATAAAAAGCACCCAATAAGATTTCAATTTAGATTGTTGGCACCTTTTCGCCAATAAATAAATAAATAAATGTCAAGCTCTGCACCCTTTGTTATATCATCATTCGACAGCATCAATTTATTTATCCAAATATTTGCATACCACTCAAATTTATTATACATATGTTACGATATTTCCCTTTCCCATATTTTTCGTAAAGAAAAAAAAATTGTTTTGCATAAATAAATTTAATAAAAGTTTTTTTTTTTTGTTGGGTGTGGTTCAGGTCAGTACCCGTTTAATGCATAGAATTCAATTTGTTGCTGTTTATTAGGCCAAAAATAATAAGGCAACAAGAAGAGAACAGCAACAACGAGAATTACAGCTGCGAGCATTAACAACAACAACAACAACAACAAATAATAACAACAACAAGTTACGAACAGGGAGCTCAAAGAGCAAAGCAAACAAGTTATTTTTTTTTTTATAGTAGAGGAAAAGTCGCTGGCGCAAGTGAAAGCGCCGCAGCTAACGCTGACGTCGTGACGAGGCCGCAGTCGACGTCAATGACGACCGTTAAAGTCCCGACCAACAATGGAAGCCAGTTTCAAGTTTTCCTTAAGGCGTCCGCTGAACGCTGGCGGCGGCTTGCAATCATATTTCACTCCCTCCTGCACTTGTCGTTTATGTTGTTGTTGTTGTTGTTATTGTTGCAGTTGCTTAGTTGTTGCTGCAGTTGGCTATAAAAATAACTGAACACTTGCCATTGCACACTTGGCCAACTTTGGCAACTTGACGCTTACTGCAAGCGGCAACAAACGAGTTGTTGTTGTTGTTGTTGTTGTTCGTGTTGGTTGCCCAAAAGCTAAACACACATTCGTCAAAAATTGTTTAACATTTTTGTATATATATATTTTTTTTAATTTATAAATATTCAACATTTACGCAATTAATATCTTTAATGTATAAATTGAGAAACTTAATCCAAATCCTTAGCATTTTTTAATATTCATTTTTCAGTAACATTTCCTGTTTACAACAATAATAGTTGAAAATTTTAAATTTTTAGAAATTTATTGATTTTCTACATTTGTGCATAAATGTACCCAAAAAATATTGAGTTTTTCTTAGTGTACTCATTGGCGTTTTGCATTGGGCCAACTCTTTTATGCATCCATCGCCGCTCGTTTTTCTACACAAAAGGGGTAAACATTTAATTTCATTCACTAGCAACAGCAGCCAAAAACTGCCAAAAATGGCTAAACAAAACAACAACAAATAAAAAAACGCGCCAGTTATTTCCATTGTTTTTATTATTGGCTATCGTTTGCCACAAGGATCCGCATGGTTTTGTCAATAGGCTTGCAACATTTACTCAACATATTTTGTGTGATATTTTATAACATATGGGCTTAGTAAAAGAAAGCCATTCACAATTTGGCTTAATCAGCAAATTTGCAATGCTTATTTTAGCCAGCAACTATTTTTATAACAGGATGTAAACTATATTTGCAGTCTCGTAGTTTTTGAGAACTGTGCATAACCTCAATTTCAGAGAAACATTAAAGTAATCTTAACAATTGGTTTCATTCTCTGTGTGTGGAATTATTTATTTAAAAAATGACGACTGCACTGACTTATGCGTGCTTTATGGAAAGACTGCTTTCCCATTGGGCACATATCTTTTATAGACCCAGAGACTATTGAGTTTTCGGGTAAATTGAACCCATAAAGTATATAAATTCTGATCACGATCAGTCTGTCTTGTCCTCCGGACTATGAAGAATATAAAAGCAGATTAAAGTAATTTCATTTGTCGATGACTTCCCCTGTTGCGTGAATATTGATACAAATCGATTTCCGATAACAATAAAAACCACAAACTTTTAAATCGAAGTTGTATATATCTTCACATAATATTGATCAGCTGCATCGATTATGAAACACGAAAGAAATGAAACCGAAACGTTTTCTTGTGACCTGTACATTCTGAAGCTACCAAAAATGATCCAAACCTTATAAGAGCAGTTAGAGAATTTAGTAGTCGATCATCTGAAAGCAAATTTGTAACTTACGGTAGTTTTCATTGTCTGGCTGGCTGATGTTGGCCACGTGATTTTGTGCCTAGGCTCAGTTATTTAACTTGGCCAAGTTGCTGCATTGTACACCTTTTTGAACGTCAGTTGTTGTTGTTGTTGTTGCTGTCAATGGTTGCTGTCTAGCCTTATAGCCTTATCCATCGCATTTCGTCTGAGCATCGTCTTAGCTGACTTTAATGCCATTTTCGTGCCGGCAACGGCTTGTACAAAAAATTTTGTTTATCTTTTTGTGCTGCAATTGTTGTTGTTGTTGTTTTTTACTTTTCTTTTTTTTTTGTTTTTTGTATGCACACTGCGCTTTAATGCTCAATGCATAGCGTCTGTGAATTGTACAAAAAAAATAGCTTGAGCAACAATAAAATCATTTGGTAATTACATTTTATGGGAAGCTGTCGCAGGTGAAGATGCGTATTAAGTTTTTTTTCCCCAAGAAGTAAAATTCCAACTGCCATCATTCAAAAAAAATGTGCACAGGTGAATGCCTCTTGCACACCTGCTAGTTTCACTAGTAACAAACTGAGGATTTGTACTATATTATTTCAGATTGTAAGTTTTCATTTGTTATTGATGGAATGCGAGCTCAGGTATTTTTTGCGATTAGCTGCAGCTTACACAGAATACAGAAACACAAAAATCACCTCAATCAACAAACCCACACATATGAAAGACAATTATTTTATGTACACTCGAAGAATTGCAAATGTTGAAGCAATTTCATTGCAAGTCTATCATTGCGATATTACATGTTTAAGTATTCTTAATAAGTATGAATCATAACTATCTTGGGCTTAAACCTGTCCGGCTTACAAAGTTGGTTAATCTCGACAATTACAAAATATTAATTGATTTTTTTTTCGAGTGTACATAATTGTTTTCACATAGTTTCTCGACAATACGAGTTTTGTCAATCAACCCACGCGACTTCCATAAAACTGAAATGGCCACAAGCGGAAAGACCTTTAAAAATTGATTGCTTATTTGTGTGTCACATCTGATTTTGGTTAATTTCACAAACATGAATCTCTAATTGGCCTTAACATTGAAATATGCCATGTACTATTAGCAGCCATAAATTTTGGTTTTATTTTGCATACGATAATTAAACATTAACTAATTTCTGTTTACATTTTCTCATTTCTTACAGTTAATGCTGCATGTACTTATGACAGATCTACAAGCTAACGCCTTCGACTGAGAGAGACTGAGTGAAGTAAGTAGAGCTCTGAGCGTCGATTTATGGCCCACACACAACAAATATTCCGTATGCAAAACCATTTTGCAGCATTAGTCTGTAAATTTATGCAAATTGTTATTAAATTTGCAGCAACAACACCAACAACAATAATCAACTTTGTATGACCCGAATCCGATTTGTAAATGGAACAGAGCCGGTTGCGCCCCCAGCAACTGCTCAACACTGAAAGAAAAAAATAAAATTTTTCAATTGAAAGCACTTCTTACATTTGGACTTAAAACTTTAATATCGATTCGTGGGATTTTACAGGAATTATCCGTTTTTTTTTTTAAGATTTCTAAATTTAAATGTTGGCAGCTCAACCTCAATATGAAAGTGTATGTAGTGTTCTGCTTGCTTAACTTTATTTTTGTTCACTTAAATTGCAAATATTGGATACGAAATCATTCCAATTTAATTGAAATATCTACATTTTTCTCACTGTGCAAGCATGTTGTGCAGGCGGAGCATAAATTGTACTTAAATGTAGGTGCACATAATAATAGAGCGTATCCCTTAACCGGAAATCAGAACGAGATACTTTTGTGTAGCACTCTACACTTTCACAGCGTGACAGCATTTGAAGCTGTGCAAATGATGTCAGCGCTTTTGTAAGGACATTTTATACATGGAAATCATGTGTTAGCCAGTCTCTGTAGAAAGTAGAAATACTGAGTGCGGACAGGGTTGAGCAGCGTGTCTGATGTCATTTTGTGGCCAGTTATCAACACAGTAAATTGATTTTGCATTTAATTCGATCTCTTTGTATGTCCTCAACTCACTTGAAATCAATTAAAAAAATGCCATTTGATATTGTATTTGTTTATAAATAAATAAATAAAAAAAGAGATGCCAACTTGACGCCTCACAAATACTCTTTTTCTTTTTATGTGTAACGCACAACTATATACTAAAAAGTATATAAATATACATTTCTTACAACAAATTGGAAGTTAATTCATGAAACTTTGAATATGAGTTTTAACCCATGCTCAAAATTGCCTTCCCCATTTTCCGAAGTTTCTTACATCAGTTGTATCCGTCTGGGATTTGAATTTTTTTAACAACCTAGACTTAATGTTTTTGAAAAGTGGCATCTTTTTATCCCTCAGTCTGCACAGCATCTTGTCAGTTTAAGTGATTTTGCCATATCTGTAAGGGTATTCAATCTTCACAAGATATCACTTACTGCTAGTTTTATGGTCTGGCTGCCAAATGTTTGACTGCGGGCTTCTTTATATCTGTTATGTCGGCACTGCATCGGTTGCTGACCCAATTTTCCTCATAGTATCTAATAATAGCGATTCTGCAAATGAAACGTTTCAAGCGTATTGTTTTTGGCCATTGGCAATTTGACTTTTTATTTTAAGTTTAAATGTTGCATGACATTACAATTTAACAAAATGCTTTTGCATTTTAGTTTTATTTATTTTGATCGACGTGCAAAAACTTTGAGTGCAAACTTTACAAAATGTTAAAATTGTATGCGATTTTTTTTTCATTATACTTGATATATGATGTGGCTTTTGTTTTCTCATAAACAAATAAAATCCATTTAAGGCAATTAAAATTTTAATATATTTGTATAATTAATTATAATATCTGATTTATTCGTAAATGTCTGTCGCCGTCAGATTGGATTTGTCAAGAAATTTATAACAATGGGTAATTATTTTGGCTCTCTACCAAAATACGCGACGAGTTTCAACTAATCAACATTTGTTTACATTCAAATTTCTTTTCCTCAATTTTTGCTTGTCATCTTGTGCACCACACAAACGATTTTAATCCATAGTGTCAAAATATTTTGTAAGTATATATATATATGTGTATATATATATATCGGTATTCGTATAATATACTGATATACCCGCTCAGCTACTGCGGCATTTCCGCATTGTGCCCCGAAACTGATCAGTTTTTGTTTTTTGTTGGTGTTTTTTTTTTTTTTTTTTTTTTTTTTTGCTGTTTTGCCTGTCATAAATCAGCTTGTTGCAATTTGAACATTTTTGCGGCACGTTGCCGACCAATTGGCGCAATTGGCTGCCAAAATTAGAAAACATTTGGCGCAAACAATTCTTGTTGCAACATGCGAACAAATCAATCAAGCATTTTCTGTCTGAGGCCCTTTAAGATTTGTATATTTGTTTTACGAATTACCCGTCTCTCGGGGATTATTCGGATCCGGCGGAATTCAACATGAAAATACCATATGCAAAGTGATTGTGCAAATGATCTGGGCTTATGGAAGTCAATATTCTCAGTTCAAGTTAAGTTTAGAGTTATGTAATAATCATGTTATTTAATTAATCTAAAGTAAATTCAATTGTTTAACAAATTTCCAAATTTGTTCTAATAAAGAACCCAAACCGACTTTAAAACAAGTTAATCTTATCAATAGATTTGTGTTGATAGCATTCAATTAGTTATATGCCTCCTCATAACAGATTCAGTTGCCTTTTCAGTACCCTTTTTCCCATGTGTTCCCATTTGGTTGAACGGCTTTAAGAAACTTTTCACGTATTTCTCGCATATTTCTATCGCTGGATCTCACTTGCAAATGAAACCAAAGAAATATATGTTTGTTACGTGACTCACATGTCCAAATGCAGTGCCAATCTGCATATATATATATATATATATTGGACAATGTTAGAAAGTGTCTGAAACTATGGAACTTTGTTCCTTTCTTCACTTTCTTATCGGTCTTGCTGTGCCCGCCTGCCCCTCTGCCTGTCTGTTCATAAATCACATTATCAGTTGGTTGTGCGTTTTTTGTATGTGTTGATTATGGAAACATTTGTATTACGCGTAGATACAATATCTTTATACCTATAATTAGAGTTCACAATATTTTGTTTGCCTTCTACGGCATTATTTCACTTTGTTCTTTTGTTTACCTGCCCCTAGGAAGTAGAGTATCTTTATCTCAGTATCAATATATGAATGCGCTCGTTCATTATTCACAAATTGTATAAAAAATGCTCGCATTCATCGGAGATGTTTCATTTATAATCAGTCGGCTTTCGACTGCGCAACTTTAACGACAAATATTGTGAAAATAAATTGTGAAAATTTTTGTGTGCAGGTGACAGAAAAACATTTGACAATTGTCAACAACGAAACAGAAGTGAAATAAGACAACAACATCGAATATTCGTGCAGGTAATCGGGACAAATACAAAAATCTGCGAATTTTCGTGCACAAATTAGGAATGTTGCAAACAAAATTTTTTTTTTGTTGGTATATTAATAATTATGAAATTTTTTGGCAATTGGCCAATTTGATTTCGCGCTGTGTTGTTTTAATCATTTGCTCTGCTACACTCGAAGAATAACGATGTTTGAATAGTCAAGTGGAAGATAAATGGAATTACTTTGAATTTTAAATGCTGAGTATGCAAAAAAACCTTGCAAATAGAATTTGTATCTTTTTTCATTCAAGTTCCCCCAATATGACCATTTCAATACTTATTTGAGAACAAAAATGGCCAATCTCTTGCTGAGTGTACTCTCTAGAGAAATGGTTCGTATAAATTATAAAACCTTGATCTTGTCCGGCAGCCGCCATGTGCAACACTTCACATCTGCAAACCTGTCCATCTATCATCGGATTGTATGACGTCCAAACCAGATAAAGTACAACCCTCAAAAATATATTTTTTTTTTTTAATTTTGCGCAATGGATGAGTCATCCGAACAACAATGCAAATTACAAAACGAGCTTCCCTTTTGCTGCTAAGCAGGATTTATTTGCCTTGGCGACCGTCAATGTCTCATTCCTCCTGCCTCAACAAACAAAACATTACGCCGGCTCGACTCTAAACAGATGTGCACAAAATCGATAAGCATTTAACTTTCCAGTTACTTGTGACTTTAATTTCCATTTTCGTCATTTTAGCCATGTTGAATTGTGTATGTTGAGCCAGCTCGATGAGCTCCCCAGTGACATAATATGCTCTGTTGTGGGTCGAATGTGTCACATGCCTCCTTTATTGGGGGCAAGCTCAACAAACAGTTTGTGGCAAACCAGGGGGAGAGAGAGAGAACAAGCAAATAAAGTGGAAAAGAGCGCCAGTGAGTGGAGAAAAACAACAAGCGCGTCAGAACGTCGCCAAGCCCCAACTCTGTAGGTGGTTATGTACTATATTGTATATCATTTAGTTGAGGGCTAAGAGGGTATCTTGAGTCTGACAAACACTTAATTGCACACTCAAGTCAGCTTTTTTCAATTTTGCCTCGTTCAAAGGTCAAACAATAAAAGTTAAATATTAGTTTAATAAATGTATAAGCTGTGTGCATGCACAATAAATGTGTACGTTTTTTTACTCACAAGAATCCTATTTCCAAATAAAAAATTCATTTGACGTGCTTTGAGTATGAAATCAAAAAGTTTTTACAGACCAATTTCTAGTTGGGGTTTTCAATAAAATGTTTGTATTACATATTTATTTACTTTTTATATATGTATAATTTGTATAAAGGAAAGATATTGGGATACAGATATTGTCAAATTTTATATCTTTAATATATAGTTTATCCAAAGATCCTTAATTTGTATTTACTTAATTGTCAACTAAAACTTTTAGTCTTTATATACAGTTTGTGGTAATTAAATTTAAATTCTATGTGCTATACATAATTCCGCAAAAATATCAGCTACAGGGTATGTGGCAGTCTGGCCATTCACAAAGACGATTATTGCTTGTTTTTCCTTGACGAGCTCTGACTCAAACTCGAGCATTGTGCGTGCGTTTTTTATGGTTTTCATGGCGCCAATCGAATTTCCTTTTTTTTCACCCCAATGTGCAGTTTTAATAGACGATGAGACGACAGAAATGATAAATTATAAGGTCCAGGGTTAAGCAAGGATATCTTGAGCATAATTTGTCTGTGTAAGGGTTAAGCTTATTATCGAAAAACAGTTGAAAGGCATTCCACTGGCAGCTGAGCGGAAATCGCAATGGAATAGGAATTTCAATAGATAGTTCCCTTTGGTTAGGTTTTTGGTAAAGAATGGAATTTCCTGTTTACCCTTAAGCCATTGTGCACTTGCCTTTCATTTAACGCATTAATCGTTTAGCTTTACATTTGCACACAGTAAAAAATTAAATACTATATATGCTTGATTTCTGCCGCGCATTAAGAAATATATATACCGATTTACCTATGTATGTACAAAAGATCAGAAAAGTCGAACCAATTGAGGGAAAACAAACGCCTTTCGTACGCCTGCTGTTGTTTTTTCTGTCAATCATTTTAGAACGTCATTTGCTTTTATTATTCAGTTTGTTACACACTTTAAAGCTAGCGACAAAAAAAAAATATATTTCGAGTATTCATTTTTTAACGCTTGCCCAGCGGAAAGCATAAATTTCTTGTAAACATTTAATAAGTTAACGTAAATAAAAAACTAAATATAAAAAATCCCAACTCCCACTCGCAATGCATCCATCGGACTTGGGTAAAAAAACTGGTGCGTTGGTAATTGAGGTGTTGCAAGTGATGGGTCGCCCAGCTAATCTGAAGGAGGTATCTCAACGCATTGCCAACATCTATAAGTTGGAAGGTGATCGCATTCGTCGCGTCGTTGCAGATGTGCTCGCAGCTGGTGTACATCATGGATTCTTCAAATGTCGCAATTATCATTACTCAATCAATGCGACAACAATTGAACACTTGCGCCATGATATTGACCAGTATGTGAATGAAATGCTATCACTGGACTGCCAGGACGCTGATGATTTGCCGCAACCATCTAAGCTGATGCTCAAATTGGAGCTATTGGATGATGAATCACATGCTATGATGCCAATGCTGCTACCACGACGTTCCATTCCCGGGGAGCTCTTCGAGCCAACGCCGCCGGGAGATGCAGCTGTTGGCATTTACTAACATTTATTCTCACTCTCCTTGACACTGCCTGCAAATTTGATTTATTGTTTGTGCTTCGACAGATATATCTCTGTTTTTAACTGTAAAATTCGTGATAACCTACAAACAAGTGCGCTCAGTGAACTAGCCATGCAGTGCAATAAACTCACCAATGGCAGTCATATATATAACCTAAGTAGTTAACAATGCGATTATTTTCCACCTCATTCACATTCACACAAAATGGGGCAATGAATGGTGTCCGGGTAACATGGCCAAGCAACCAGTTAGCTACCAGCTACTGCCAGTGGCTGTTGCCTGTGGCAACTCGTCCTTTGCTTTCGTGAGTGCACCCATTAGCAAAGTGTGAAAATGGGTATGATGATGTGTGAAACTAAATATATACTACAGACAACACAATGTTAACCAAAATACCAGAACGATAAAGGGCATACAATCAATAGCTGATCGATCTTTGGATTAGGTCCTCATAAAGCATATTTAATTCGATTATAGTTCCCCCAAATTCTCAGAATCGATAAAATATAGTTGCTTATATGAACATATTTAAATGATCAGAGAATATTAATAGAATATATTTAGTAAACAATTCTCCATGGCTTGCAATGTGTGTTTTGTTGGCAACTCAGCTTTAAGTTCAGGGTATTCCCTAGGCGAGCATTGTCTGTAGAGCGCTTTTATTTTATAGCTTTGCATTTGTGCGCTGCCTGCCTGCCTTTGGGAATTTCAACATTCTCTGGGATGCCGCATTCCTCGCAAACAAAGGCCAAGTTAAGTTTGGTGCCCGTCTCGTGGTTTACTTTTCATTTTTATTGCAAACCTCCAACTTTGCTTTGAAGTTCATTTTCAAAAGCCACTGACTGTTCTATATATACATATATATATATATATATATATATGTATATGTATATTTTTGTATATGTGCATGTTGTCGGAACTCAGCTTGATGTTCCTTGGACCTATTGTCAGGTTGTTGCCTGTCTAGCAGCGCCCACGCTAAAGGTTCAAGTCTCTTTTAGCTTTTCATTGGCTCATTTCCCTTTTGCGTCTACCTTGTTGTCATTGTCGTCAGCATCGTAGTTTTCCCTTTACTCCTTTGTTATGGCGATCCAATTCGATCTCATTCCATTTAATTCCAATCCACAAAGCACAATTCACACACAAAGGCTTATATGCATGAGTAATCGTCACTTTATGCGCTTCTTTAATTTTTGATTTATATTTGCTTTTAATTTCATTAATTGACGTTCACATCTTGCCCAGACCAGATTGTTGTCTCTCATTTTATGAGGAAGCAACTTTCTGTTGTTGTTGTCAACAACAGTAGCTGCGACAAAGCTGTGTCCCCGTTGCTTAGAACATTGAGAGTTGTCAGGAAAGTATAAAGTGACTCCTTGCTCAGCTTTAAAGCATGGCTTGAAAATAAATTTGTATGCTTATTCCAGTTATACCAGCACAACAGACCTGGCAGATTTCAGTTATGAACGTGTAATGTTGTTTCTTTGCATTAAAAGTCGGATATGGCATAACAAAGAAAAGATTGGAGCAAAATCACTCTCACTCTCTGTACAATTTCGAGTTCCTGAACTCGTGCGAACTTGGGTCGTTGACTTGAAAAGACGGCTGTAAACATAATTTATTTGTTTTTTAATAATTAATTGTGACAGCAAGACAAACACAGAAGAAAACTGACAGCTGAGGTGGGGGGATTTAATGCAACCGAACTTGTTAAGAATTTAAATTGAATGCAATACAAAAATAATTAACAGAAATTACTATATTAGGTCAAACATTCCAATTAGCCAAATGCATATGTAAAATGTCATCTGAAATTGTGCCTAAAAATAACCATCAATTTCATGTTCTGATGAATTCCTTATAATTATTCTGATTTTCTCTGAGTCTCTATATAAACACATAAAAGCAATAACTATATAGGCTTATATATGATAATCAGGCTAAATAAATTCTAAATACAAATTGGTAAAAACATCTATTCTTATACTACCTCTTCTCTATCTCTTTGTAGCATGAGCCGCCAGCATCAGCGGCACCATCAGCAGCAGCTGCAGCAGCAACAACAACAGCAGCAGCAGCAACA
The DNA here is from genome assembly GCA_035044025.1 of Drosophila paracracens. Classification (NCBI taxonomy): domain Eukaryota; kingdom Metazoa; phylum Arthropoda; class Insecta; order Diptera; family Drosophilidae; genus Drosophila; species Drosophila paracracens. Next base: position 2,045,426 of record JAWNMN010000435.1, on the reverse strand, counting down.
GCAGCAACAACAACAGCTGCTGACGGCCCAACAGCAACAACAACAGGCGTTGCTAATGGCCGAACATGCCGCTGCCGCCGAAGCCGCCGAGTTCTTCAATCTGCTCTGTGTGGCGACAACGATGCGACAGATTTTGGCACTACATCGAGCCATGTGCGAGGCGGTTGGTTTGCGTCCATCCCCGCTTAATGAGTTCTACCCAAAGCTCAAGGCCAAGGTGCGCTCGTGGAAGGCACAGGCGTTGTGGAAGAAGTTCGACGCACGTGCCGCCCATCGTGTGTATGGGAAGGGGAATGCTTGCACCGGCACCAGAGTCCTGGTGATTGGCGCCGGTCCTTGTGGATTGCGGACGGCAATTGAGGCTCAACTGCTCGGTGCCAAAGTGGTGGTGCTGGAGAAACGTGATCGGATTACAAGAAATAATGTGCTCCACTTGTGGCCATTTGTCATCACAGATCTGCGGAATCTTGGCGCCAAGAAGTTTTATGGCAAGTTCTGTGCTGGTGCTATTGATCACATCTCGATCAGGCAGCTACAATGCATGCTGCTGAAGGTCGCCCTCCTGCTAGGTGTTGAGATCCATGAGGGTGTTAGCTTTGAGCATCCACTGGAGCCCAGTGAGGATCACAGTGGTTGGCATGCTGCCGTTACTCCAGCGGATCATCCCGTATCACATTATGAATTCGATGTCCTAATTGGCGCCGATGGCAAGCGAAATATGCTGGACTTTCGACGCAAGGAGTTTCGTGGCAAACTGGCCATTGCCATCACAGCGAATTTCATCAATAAGAAAACGGAGGCGGAGGCCAAAGTGGAGGAGATTAGCGGTGTTGCCTTCATTTTCAATCAGGCCTTCTTCAAAGAGCTCTACAGTCGCACGGGCATTGATCTCGAGAATATTGTCTACTACAAGGATGAGACGCATTATTTTGTGATGACAGCCAAGAAGCATAGTCTGATCGATAAGGGTGTGATCATTGAGGATATGGCTGATCCCGCGGAGTTGCTCGCTGCCGCCAATGTGGACACACAGAAGCTGCATGATTATGCACGGGAAGCGGCAGACTTCTCCACACAGTATCAAATGCCCAATCTGGAGTTTGCTGTCAATCATTATGGCAAACCTGATGTGGACATGTTCGATTTCACCTCAATGTTTGCCGCCGAGATGTCCTGCCGCGTCCTGGTGCGCAAGGGTTGCCGTCTGATGCAGTGCCTTGTCGGCGACAGTCTGCTCGAACCGTTCTGGCCAACGGGTTCGGGTTGTGCACGTGGTTTTCTCTCCAGCATGGATGCTGCCTATGCCATCAAGCTGTGGTCAAATCCTCAGAACAGCACACTTGGCGTTTTGGCGCAGCGTGAGAGCATCTATCGCTTGCTAAATCAGACCACACCCGATACCCTGCAACGTGATATTAGCGCCTATACGGTGGATCCGGCCACACGTTATCCAAACCTCAATCGCGAATCGGTGAACAGTTGGCAGGTGAAGCATCTAATTGATACTGATGATCCATCGATTCTCGAGCAGACCTTCATGGATTCGCATGCGGTGAACTTATTGCCCAATGTGCAGACGCCAGGCAAACGCAAGCGACGCAGCGGAGGCAAGTTAAAAAGATAGAATTTGACATAGAAGCTTATATTGATCAATATTCTTTTCTTTTATAGATTCTTTGCCGCAAGCTGCCTCATTGCTGCGCTGGATCAGCGTACAGCTTGCAACGCATCAGTTTGCCGCTGAGCTCAAAGAACCCTCGGATGTGTTCCGCAATGGTCGTGTCCTGTGTGCGCTCATCAGTCGGTAAGTGGCATCCTTAAAAGATCTTTATCATAAGCTCATTCCTTATTCCTTATTTATTGCCAGTTATCGACCCGATCTAATTGATTATGCTGCCACTAAGGATATGAGTCCTCTGGAGTGCAATGAGCTCGCATTTGCCGTGATGGAGAGCGAATTACATATTGATCGGATCATGACCGCCAAGCAATCGATGGATCTAACCGATGTCGAGTCGCGTATATGGCTCAATTATATGGACCAAATCTGTGAGCAATTTCGCGGCGAGATACCGCACATCAAGCATCCCAAGATGGACTTTAGTGATCTGCGTCAAAAGTATCGCATCAATCATACGCACGCACCGCCGGACTTCTCCAAGCTGCTGCAGACCAAACCCAAGGCCAAGTCGCCCATGCAGGATGCCGTCGATGTGCCTACAACGGTCCAACGACGCTCTGTCCTCGAGGAGGAGCGCGCCAAGCGTCAGCGTCGCCACGAGCAGCTGTTGAACAGCGGCGGCGGTAATCTGGCATCTAATTCAGCAACCGGCCCTGCTGCCAGCGGTGCGGCAAGCAGCAACAACGTGCAACAGGGTGTGTTGAAGATAACTATAACACAGCAAAAAGCAAAAAAGTCAAGTGCATCATGAATATATAAAATTAAATTTGTTGAGACATATTAAAAACCAGAAAGCATGTTCCATAAAATCCATTACGTATATTGACAGCAATTGGCTCTCCTTTAACTTTATTTTGTCTTTAAATCTGGTCTGTCCAATTGAGTAGAGCTTGTCAATCATGTCACTTCAGTCGTTCCATTTGTTAAATAGAGCATTTAGTAGACAGCCCGAGTTCTTTAGATGTATTCAAGTTTAGAACTTAATAACTCTAGACATGTTATTTTTCACAAAATTAGAACTGTTGTTAGAGACTATTGAATCAAAGTCTTGTTCATCTTCAACCAAGAAATTGTTGAATTTATAAAGCTAGCATAATAATATGATTATTCCTCAGTTTCATTGTTTTGTAGACCAAAGTGTTTTAATATACCAAAGTACTTTCTGTCCGATTGTATAATTTTAATATATATCATTAATTTGGTCCTTTCTTTTCTCACATGTTTCGATTCTCATTACTTAACCATCTTCTGTATTATAAACCTAACTCGATCACTTTCTGTCTATTTCAGCTCAAAGTGATACGCCGCGTCGGTCGAAGAAACGCCGCCAGGCTGATAAAACGGCGAACATTGTGAGTAAATGTTTCGACTATATCATGGAATGGTTCACTCGCGCATTAAAAGCAGCTTGAAAAGTGATGGCGGCAGTCAAAATTTGTTTTTTATATGTATATATATAGTTCTATAAGTTAGTAATATCATTTTGTTATGTGTAGGAGAAGAGGCCATCACTTTTCAACTGTGTCAACAACTACTTCTCTTTCTCTCTCTCTCTTTCATACATTCATTAAATATTAATTGTAATTTCTTGTTGATCGCTTGTCATACGAACAAAAAACAAAAACCAAAAACAACGAAATTCCATAAAAAAAGGTTAAACTCATACTGAAAACAGCTCTCTTTCATGAAATCAGTAACGTCATAAGCGCATACGAATCCATCAACGAGGTCAGTTCGCTCAGTGTCCAAAGTCCGTGCTAAAAATGACCTTATGTAAATGTAACTTCTGTCATATCTTTCTACTAAACCCAGATCCTAACCAGATCCTAAAACCTAGTCGTTAGTCATGTAGTTCATTTAGATTAGTCTACGTTTTATGTCTCATTCAAAAAACACACACGCATACTATATTTACACACTCGTCCAACCGCAAAACAAAAACACACACGCATCTTGTGTCCTGTGTACAAATCTTGACTCTCCACTCTGCTGCTGTGCAGGAGGAGCGCCAGCAGCGTTTGCAAGAGATCGAGGAGAATCGTTTGGATAGGATGAGCCGTCGACGCCAGCAGCGTTTCCATCAGACGCAGAATTTCTACAAGAGTCTGCAGCTTCTGCAGGCGGGCAAATTGCTAAGAGAGGGTGGCGATGGGATTGCTGAGGGCGTGGCCGAGGACGGCACACCCTTTGAGGACTATTCGATATTTCTATATCGCCAACAGGCGCCCGTCTTCAACGATCGTGTCAAGGAGCTCGAGCGCAAGCTTCTCTTTCCCGTAAGCAATGCTGGATGCGAGTCCTTCGATTGCCTGCCTGCCTGCCTGTCCTGTTTTTTTTTTTTCTGTTCAATGTTGGCTGCACGCTGCTCTCTGCTCTCCTCATGTTTTGTTGTCCTGGCTGGTTCACTTTGGCCAGTCGTTGTTCCTTAACTAACTGAACTACTGCAGGTTCCTAAACGAACTTATTGCATTGGCTAACTAAAACAAAAATAATGAAGCTGAAATCTTGTTTATAGCATGTTGTGCGGAAGCCGTAATCCAAAAGTTGTGTGTCCTTATAATTTAAAAAGTCAACTGGGGTTTCTCGTTCAAAACTCCAAAACAGAAATTTTGTTAAAGAAAATTTTGGAAAACATATATTTTGCCATGTGCCAAAATGTAATAAAAAGCTATAAATTGATGTTGCCTTACTAAAAACTTGTTAATTAATGCATACCTGTGGTCGCTTGATAATTAGACCCTTGTTTTTAATATTTAAAAAGTTATAAAATCTGGAAGTAAACATCCATCAACTGTATGATTAGAATTCATAGTAGAAAATACAAATTATATATATCTGAAAAAGATCCATAAAAATTCAAAATGCTCAATGTTATAATCAATGTTATAATCAATGGAATTGGAAGGAATTAGAAAATAACAATTCAAATTTCTGTACATTTCAAATGTCGAAAAGTTCTGATTTCCAAGCGACCATTATAAGTTCTGAAATTTTGATTAGTTTCTTTTGCTGATATGCTGCCAGATACTAAAGCAACTTCCGCTACGTTTCGTTCATCTAACTCGACTGAAAATCTTAGTTATATATTTAATTGTTGTTAACTATTTTATTTTTTTTTTGTTGTGTGTTTTGGTTTTATTATTTATGTTAATCCAACGACGACGATAAATATTTAAATTTATACAAATTTTGATTTCTTCACCAATCCCGCCCTCAACTTTGAATCGTTTCAATGCCCGCCCCACAATTAATGCAATCTGACACCTACACCAATCAAATAAAACACTTGACAACAATTGTGCTGCATCGCCGAAACCACAAACACAACCCCAACCCCCCCATACAGGATCGCGAACGTGGCGATATACCCTCAGCACTGCCGCGTGAGGCAGATCAGCAATTTAGTGATCGCATCAAGAATATGGAGCAAAGGATGACGGGACGACCCGGACAGGGCAGTGATAAGAAACCCAAAGATTTGATGCGTGCCATTGGCAAGATCGATTCGAACGATTGGAATGTGCGCGAGATCGAGAAGAAGATCGAGCTGTCCAAGAAGACGGAAATCCATGGGCCCAAGGGTCGCGAAAAGGTCCCCAAGTGGAGCAAGGAGCAGTTCCAAGCACGTCAGCACAAAATGTCCAAGCCACAGCGACAGGATTCGCGTGAAGCGGAAAAGTTCAAGGAGATCGATACGACGCTTAAGAATCTGGACAAACAGCTCAAAGAGGGTCACAATCTGGATGTGGGTGAGAGGGGACGCAATAAGGTCGCCTCCATCGCCGGTCAGTTTGTCAAAAAGGACGAAACGAATTCGGATGAGAAGAACGCGAGCAGCAATGCAACTACAAACACCACAACCACAACCAACACTGTCATACCAAAATCTGTAAGTAGTTTTGGGTGTATTCCAAACACCAGATTATTTTTGGGTTTTTTTTTCGTTCTTATATCCCTATGTTTATCCTGTATATTTAGTTGCTTTACAGCTTATGTGTTAACTTAGCCCTTAGTCTGTGTCCTTATTGGTCTAAGGTGCCCCGCGTATTGTTATTGTTGTTGCTCTCTTGCTGTTGCTCTTTGTTGTTGTTAGCGTGCTTCTATATATATAGTATATATCTTAGGCCGTTCTCACATCCACAATCACAAGTCGCATCCACATGTACATTTAACACTCATCTGTATTTTAAACGCACATACGCAAAACTTAATTGTTAACTATAATTGTTATACTCTGATAATGCAAGTGGAATATCAAATATATAAATAAATACCTTAAACTTTACCAAGAAGTCATAATATCCGAAAGATCACCGATAACGTCATTTTATTATTCATTGTTGTCTCACAAAAACCCACTCCCGCAAGAGGGTTGTTTACCTTCTTTTTTGTCAGCTGTTATTACACTTGTATCAGAGTATTATGCAGTCGGTTACATCCGACTACTGCCTTCTTTCATATTACAAGCATAAATCCAATATTACCATATTTCTAATCGGTTTAATCAAATCCCCCAAACAGAGCTCGAAGGTAGCGCTGGCTTTCAAGAAGCAGGCCGCCTCCGAGAAGTGCCGCTTCTGCAAGCAAACGGTTTATCTGATGGAGAAGACGACGGTGGAAGGTCTGGTGCTGCATCGCAATTGCCTTAAGTGTCATCACTGCCACACGAATCTACGCCTCGGCGGCTATGCCTTCGATCGTGACGATCCGCAGGGTCGCTTCTATTGCAACCAACACTTTCGGCTGCCTCCCAAGCCAATGCCGCAGCGCATCAATAAGAGGGTAAGCAAATTTGAAAAAGATTTGCTTCTTTTGACACTTTTACTCATATTTTGATTTTCTCACGGCACAGAGATCCGCTGCAGCACAGCCTGCCACACCGCAAGCAGCGCCAACACCTACCGCTGAGACCGCTGTTGAAGCTATGGACACCACGCCCACCCGGGATCAAGTGGACTTGTTGGAAACCGCGAGAGCTGCTGCCTCCGCCGACAACATGTCCGACGATGAGGCGAATGTCATTGATGAGAACGAGTGGTCTGGTCGAAATTTCCTGCCTGAATCGAACAATGATTCGCAGTCGGAGCTGTCCAGCTCGGACGAGTCGGACACGGAGTCCGATTCAGAGATGTTTGAGGAGGCGGACGATTCGCCATTTGGTGCTCAAACACTGCAGTTGGCATCCGATTGGATTGGCAAGCAATATTGTGAGGATAGCGATGATTCCGATGATTTCTACGATTCCAGCGAGGGTATTGCCGGTGAGTTCGTTAGAAACTAATACTAGAATATCTTAATTTAATTATTCCATATTTATAAATTGATATCAGACGATGGCAAGGATGACACGGAGGGCGAGGAGTTTAAGAAGGCGCGTGAACTGCGACGCGAGGAAGTCCGCCTGCAGCCGTTGCCCGTTAATTTACCCACAGACACCGAAACGGAGGTGAGTCTCACTAAATTGCAATCACTTGGCCAATGGGAAACTAATGTTATTATCATTATTTTGTATTTAATTTTGTTGTATACTCTGATGGTATCATCTATACGTACAATCCACTTAAAACTTTGTCCTTGTCATGGTGTTGGTTTCGTATATAAATCATTCATATAACTAGAAGCTCAAGTTGAACATTGAGAATAAAGAAAATGTGGAACGCGGCTCGCTTAAGTCGGCCAATTCGTTTGAGTCGGCCCACAGTCAGCCAACCACGCCCATCGCAACACCCACGCGTGCTCAAATGGAGCAGCTGGAACGAAATGAACCACGAAAATTTAGCAGCGAAATCGAAGCAATTAGCGAAAAGCTATATCATCTGAACAATATGGTCAAAATGAACAAGGATCTCGAAGTGCTGGCAAAGGAAAATTTAGTCAAAAGCGACATATTACGCAAGCTAACGCTCAAGGAGAAATGGCTGGCCGAGAATGCAGCCATAGCTGCGGGCATAAAGGTGACAGCCACACCCACAATTCCAGCACCCGCCAAATCCAAATTTGACGAGAAATACGAAAAGGTTGTGAGTCCGCCTCAAACGGTTGTCGCTGAGCCCAAACCCAAACCCACCATTGATTTTAATCTCGATGAGCTGAAGCCACGCAAGCCCAACTTTGAAGAGCGACCCAAGGAGTTGCTGAAGAAGCCAGAAAGTCTTAAGAAAGCAGCGCAACTGAGTCCCAAGACGGAGCGCAAGAGCAGCGCCAATGTGAGCCGCTCCAGCAGCGTTAAGAGTAATGCCAGCTCCAAGTCTAGTCCAAGTGCACGTAAGTCGCATATGGAGAACCTGCTGGGCACCTTAAAAAAGCTACAACGTCAGCACAGCAGCGAACAGGACGAAGATATGGATATAGACGACGATGTGGAATCACAAACCAATCCACAATTGAATAGCAAACTTAAGGAAATTGGGGCCAGCAGCTTTGCTGGTACTATGGATCACATTAAGTCCCAAATGGTAACTCCCACAGTGCACACAGCAAGCGTAGATCTCTCCAAATACTTTCCCAATCAGAAGCCGGAGAAAAGCAGCGCCGGCAATACAAATAAGAATCAGAAAACCCTAAAGGATGTCGATTTAGCCAAGTATTTTCCAAACAGCCCGGCGCCACAACGACGCACCGTTGAAACTGTGGCCGATAAATTAAAGAGGTCACAAACTGAGGCGTCTGTAACTCAACCGGAAAAAGTCGAAGAACCTAAGGATACCAAGGATACGCAGTCCAAGACGGAGCCAAAGTCCAAACCGGTAGCGCCTAAAAGGCTGTCGTCTCTTAACACTTTCAGTCTGCGTGACCATCAGCTCGACGGCGCCATGGATTTGAGCAAGAAGAAGGCACCCGTTAAGATTGTTGCCCAAACCAAACCAACCGAAAAGAAGGCCACAACTACAACTGTAGCTAAAGCCACAACTACAACTGTAGCTAAAGCCACAACTACAACCGTAGCTAAAGCCACAACTACGCCTAAGGGAAAGATCAAAATCGTGAAGAAAATTGTGCCCAAGGGCACCAAAGCCAAGAAGGCAGCGGCGGCTGCAGCAGCAGAAGGTGCGACTCCAAAAACCGAAACACAACCGGAGGAGCAGCAGCAGCCACGTGACGAAGCTGAGCGTATACTCGATGAGATTCTAGCGGATGGTGGTGAGACACGTTCACCCAGTTCCGAGTATCAAAAGCTCTTTAATGATGACAAATCCCCAAGTGATCTCTCGGATAAAATCGAACGCATTCTCGAGGAAACGGGTCTCGATCTGGAGTTGGGTTTACCCCGACGACAGAGCAAGAAACTCCTGAAAACCAAATCCTTAGGTGAAGGTGACTTTGATCTAGAGCCAAAGCAGCGTTTGAGCGGTGTGCAGAATATTTTGAAACGCTATGAATCGATGAGCTCGGTTCAATCGCAGAATAGCGATGAGCAGGCGGCCTTTAAGCTGCGTCGCATGGAATCCAGCACAAGCAATTTGAGCAGCCTGAATCGATCAAGGGAGTCCCTAGCCTCCATCACTGACTCGATGAGTGATTTGGAGCGCACCATGGACCATCTGCGCAATGAATGGCGCAGCGAGGCAACCAATTTTCTGCAAAAGAAACGCAACAAATTCTATGCAAAAAAAGAGGAACAGCAAAAGGCGCAGCAGGAGCAGGAGCGAATACCTGAACCCGCTCGGGGTTTTGAACTACCCGTGCAATATCACGACTCCAAGCTGGCCAAGTTCTTTGGTTTGGCACCGCGTAAATCACCCGAGAAGCGCAAGTCCCCCATTAAAAAGAAAAAGTCACCAAAACCCATAAAAGCCAACAACTCATTGGAGGAGCTGGCCAAGATTAGCAACGCACGGCAGGCAAAGCAAGCGCAGCAGAAGCAAATCAAAACCGCTCTCAAAATCAAGAAGGTAGAACCTAAAATCGACATTATTCCACCGAAACCGGCAACGCCTGTGCCAGATGACTTTGAGATTTTGGATTTAATTGAGAAGGCCACCGAGGCCAAGGAGATGGAGCGCTCCAAGACAAAGAGTCCACTTGTGGAGGAAATTCTTGATGAGATTCTGAATTTAGATGCGGCAACAGATGATACACCTGTGCGTCCTGCTGTAGAGGATATTAGGAATCTGCCCAAAACGGGCTGCGATAAATCGCTTAATAATTCGCGACGCGGCTCCCAGTCCAGCCTGGTGCTCTCTCGACGACAATCGGATATTTCACTGACCGAAAAGCTGAATCAGGAGGCGCTCGAGGCGTTGAGCAGCATCGAATTGGAACGCGATGTCGAGCATGTCGATGACGTCTTTCAGAGCATGGTGGAAGCCATGGAGTGCCAGTCACATGTGCAAGTCACTGATTTGGATGATGACATAGATGCAGATTCGCTGTGCACCACAATTAGCAAGAGTCCTAGTGCCCAACCCATAACGGTGGTTAAGCGCGGCAGCTCCGAGGACCACAGCATTGAGAAGCTCTTTGGAGAGTTTTCCGATGAAATGCTGGTAAATGTAGATTTTGATTCCAATGAGGATCTGGTGGGCATTAGCCCTAGGGTTGATCCAATGGTTAACAGTTCCGCTGAACGTGATTTCCTGGGTAAACTGGAGTCCCTCGAGCGCGATGAGGTGTCTGAAAGTCAACGCGATGAGGCACTAGAGAGCCGAGTGTTGCCCGATCAGCCCAATCGGTTCAAGCACACCGAAAACCAAGGTGTGGATGAAGTAGATGGCTCCCACTTTCCCTCCAGGCCACAGCGAAGACAAAAGAGCAGCTCCTCTTCGAGTGAACCAAATATACCCGTTCCACCACAGCGCCTAAAGAAAAAGCTGGCTAAATTAGATCCGGAGGACATGCCACCCTCTGTGCAGGATTTGTTGCAGCAACTGCACACTAGGAATGTTCAGCCTGAAGAGGTGCGAACTCAATCAGCACTGGTAGTAGAAGCTCCTAAATTCCCGAGACTTCAATCAGCGGAAGACGTGGTTGATGCTGTGAAGGAGGCGCCTAAGAATGGAAATGGTGTAACTCAGCCAAAACCCAGAGCTGAAATTCCTGTGCCAGAAATACAAATCGATCAAGCAGAGCCGCCAAAGCCCGAAAGCCAAAATGGTTCAATCAAAAGCACAAACTCGTCGCAAAGCAGTCTCAACGAACCACGTAAGCTAATAACACCATCCAAATCTGATAACTCCCTGGATTGGGACATGGAGAAGTTGCCCAACAGTCCAATGCCTCGTCGCAAACAGCCGCTAATCCCGCCCAGCAAAGAAAGTTCCCTGGAATGGGACATGGAAAAGTTGCCCAATAGTCCAATGCCGCTGCGTCGTCGCTTGCCTGCTGCTGCTGCCGCTGCTGCTACTGATGTTTCACCCATCAGTTCCATACAGCTGCTCAATAATCTGCCCAGTGTGGAGGATGATTCGACGGCGGCGCAGGAGCGCATTATAAAGGAATTCGAGCGTGAACGCCGCCAGGCGCTGATCAAGCGCGACGAGAACTTTGAGACAGCGGCTGCCGAGCAGCGACGACGTGACTCCCAACAGAGCAGCAGCAACTCCAGTGGCAACTCCATCGGTAAACGTAGTTTGCCACCGCCCACGCCACCACAGACGCCAACGCAGCGAAGGGCAGCCACCCAGGCCATCAACAATAGCAGCCGTCGGGAGTCCATTAAGCGCGATGGAACACCGCCCATGTTTAAGAAACTGGATCTGGGCGATGACAGCAACTCGACAGTGGATTCCACAGCGGACTCCACGCGTCGCAGCTCGTTTGCATTTATAGTGTTGCAGGACAACAAGCCGGTGATTGTGCCCATGCCCAAGAAATTGCATCTGCCCAAGCTGGAGCCGGCTAAATATGTGCCGGAAGTTAGTGCGGCCGAAGAACCCGTGCCGGAGGTCTTCAAAGATCGCGCCTGGCCCAACCAGCACAGCGTTGAAATCGTTAATAGTGATGATGAGGAGCAAGCAGAGCAGACACTGAAGCAACAGCTGCCGGAATATGCACGCTCCGACTCTCCGCCCTCGGCTGCCTTCCAAAACCGCCAGTGGCCCGACGGACGAACCCGTTTTGAACAGCAACAGCGCAAGGATTCGCTCGAAGCGGACGATGTGTTTGGTCTTATAAGCACTAAGCGACGCAATAGCAAGAGATTCAATAACAAGCCACGTTCGCAATCTCCGCAACCTTTTAAGCCCTTGTCGGCAAGCGCTCGCCAGAGCTCCAAATCATATAGTGATCTCAAAACTGGTGGCTCCATTTCAGCATCGCTGCAATCCCGTGGCTCGACACCCTCTAGCCAGGATACGACGGACACACGCTCAACAGCGACAACGGTGGCAAGCACTCGTCCCTTGAGCTATGTCAACTATGATGATCCGGTGGATGCGAGCACAAAAGCGCTGCTCGAGCGCAGCAAGCGACTGCACAATCGAAAGCGTGATTTTGTCAACGAGCGAGTCGTGGAAAGGAATCCCTATATGCGTGATGTAATACGCACCAACTACGAGCCGGAGGAGGTGCTATCCGGCTATAGGCCACGCAACTACACAACTGGACTGACAACAGGCAATACAACAACTAGTCGCTTTCCCAACACCAGCTCCATTCGAAATGCTCGCAACTATGATTACCTCAGCAACAACAGCAGCACCGATTATCTCAGCAGGAGACCCTACTCGGCCAGCACAATGACAACATCCAGTTATTTGCCTTATACAACAACCGCGTCAAGCAGCTCACATCTCAGCGATCTTTTTAGGCGACGCAGTCCCGCCGCATCGTCCAACGTGTCCAGCTATGGACTGCCCGCCAGCAAAGAGTCGTGCGTTATCTCTTAGTTGTTCTTAGTCCTTAACTATGATCACAAAAACTATTTCTCTATTTTACATTTAATCAACAACAACAACAACTACTGCAACAACAAAAACAACAACAAAAACCCGTAGGCGACGACGCAACTATTTTCTATACTGAGGCCATCAAATGAAATCCCGAAACCAACACCTGACCAATGAAACCCAAATAAAAAAACAACAAAAAAACAGTTTTACTCCTAAACAACAAAAAAAAAAACACCCTAGATTCTAAGGCTGATCATAAGATCGATCAGTTCAACCCATTATCGAAACCGAAACCTAATGCTAATCCTGCCGCCTGCCAGTCTGCTCCTATGATGTACCACGCCTACAAATTTAGCCACATTGAGAAAGAGAATGAAAGAGAAAGAGAGAGAGAGAGGGAGAGAGAGAGTTACACCTTTGTTAGCCACATGTCGTTTCAAAATAAATACACAAATCAAGCGTCTGGGTACGATCTATGAAGGTAAATTCAATCAAAATTGTACACGAAATGTTGCGCTAACCCCCGAGCAGAAATGAAAAGTTTGTAGTCTCTAAACCATATAGAAAAAAATTGTTTACTGTTTCGTGTGCCGTCCAGTTCAACTCGCTATTGTGTGTGCCCTGACCTGACCCTCTATATAACCCAATGCCGCCGCCGCCTAAAATCTACCCTACTCTACCCCAAACTCAAGATCTAACCCAATGAAAATGTTTCGTTCGTTTTGTATTCTGGATCGTACCTAAAAGGCATGTGATGATGTTGGCGCTTCCGTTGCCATTGCCATTTGCAGCTGCTGATCAAAATAATGTTAAAAACAACTACAAAAATTATCCAAAAAGCTTTTGACTAATTAAGCATGTTTGATAATCCAAATCTGCTTAGGATCTTGCTGATCTCTAAAGCCGCCGCATATTTTGTCGATGCTTTGTTTCAATGTTTTCTTTATTCGTTTCTTGCACTGCATTTATGTATTGACTGCAAATTATAAATATTATTAAATGCCTATTGCCCAAATGGCTACAATTGCAGGTACAAACCGAATCTGAAAGCACATCGCCCGACGAAGTTGAACTTAACTCTGCCACAGAAATATCCACCGATTCGGAGTTCGATAATGATGAGATTATACGACAGGCACCCAAAATCTTTATCGATGACACACATCTGCGTAAACCCACAAAAGTACAGGTAACGGAAAATGTTCAATTAAAATTGTATTGTATGTGAAAAATTGAGAATATCCTTAACCTAATCAATGCTTTCCCCAACATACAGATCAAGTCCAGCATAATAACGGCCAGTGCCACCGGTCTGCATCAGAAGCAGGTGGCATCGCGGGAAAAAGGTAGCAGCTATTTGCAAAAGTATCAGCCACAGCCACCTTTGCCACAGTTCAAGCCACTGGTCCAGGTGGATCCGACGCTGCTGATTGGCAGCCAACGTGCGCCGCTCCAGAATCCGCGACCTGGTGACTATCTGTTAAACAAAACTGCCAGCACCGAAGGCATTGCCTCCAAGAAGAGCCTGGAGCTTAAGAAACGTTACCTGCTTGGCGAACCGGCCAATGGCAATAAGATACAAAAATCGGGATCCACCTCAGTTTTGGATTCGCGCATACGCAGCTTCCAGTCGAACATTTCCGAATGCCAGAAGCTCCTTAATCCTAGCAGTGATATTAGTGCAGGAATGCGTAGTTTCCTCGATCGCACCAAGCTCGGAGACAGCACTCAAAATGAATTAATGCGTTCCGCCACCAGCAATGTGATTAATGATCTTCGGGTGGAGCTCAAGATACAGAAGGCACCATCGAGCAACTCCACGGACAATGAGAAGGAGAACGTGTTCGTCAACAGTAAAAACGAGCTGAACAAGGGCATGGAGTATACGGATGCTGTCAATGCAACGCTGCTGGACCAACTCAATAAGAAGACCTCACCGACAACGCCAACAAGCAATAAAACAATCGTCGAGGTTATTGATCTGATTACGCCGGAGAAACCAGTTCCATTTATTGATCTCACCGTGTTGGAGACACCAAAAATTAAAACGACAAGCGATGCTATCATCAGTCCGGAGCTCAATGTGGCGGTGGTGTCTGCCCTGATGCCCGACAGTAATAAGATCAATGATCTTAAGCCAGATGTGTCCAAGGATGTCAAAGAGTGCATACCTGATATTCTGGGTGATATAAAGGCAGCGAAGGAGGCTGCCATTGCCGTTGATGAAGAGGAGCAGCAATCCCTGATCTGTCAATCTGACGAGGAGAAACGTGACTCACCGGAGAAAGTCAACTATTTGGAGCAGGAGGATTCATTACAAATTCAGGTGCCCAATATACCCTGGACCAAGCCAAAGTCGGAGATTATATCTACCACAGGCAGCAGTGCGACCAGCTGCTCCAGTTCCGGCAGCTCCAGCATCGAGGACATACAGCATTATATACTGGAGTCCACAACTAGTCCGGATACACAGACCGCAGGTGGTGGCAAGCACAATGTGCCACGTGTGGAAGTGCACGATAGCAGTGGCGCACTAATGCAGGTGGACAGCCTGATGATTGTGAATGGAAAATATATTGGTGATCCGGAGGATGTTAAATTTCTGGATATGCCAGCGGGCATCATAGTTCCCCCAGCGGTGGCAGCAATAAAAACCAGCGAACTGGACGACGATCACGATGTGGAAGTGGAACCAGTCACAGCTACTCCGGAGCCCGCCGAATGCACAGTTATCGAAGCGGAACGCCAATTAGTATCAACACCGCCAACACTGCCAGAGATGGGACCACCCAAGCTTAAATTTGATAGCAAAAACGAAAACAAAATTGAGACTTTGAAAAATTTGCCTTTGATCGTCGAACGCCAGCCGGAGCACAGTCAGGTCGTCAAACCCGTTACGCTCAATTTAAGTAGCTGTGCGGCCAAAACTCCGGACACGCCTACAACGCCCACACAGCATGATAGCGACAAGACGCCGACAGGTGAGCTACATTCACGGGGCTCCGATTCGGAAACAGAACACACCGGCACCGGCCAGGTGTTCACAGAAACGGAACTGTCCGATTGGACGGCCGATGATTGCATTTCGGAGAACTTTGTCGATATGGAATTTGTGCTCAACTCCAACAAGGGCACAATGAAGCGACGCAAGGATCATCGACGTCGCCACAACCAACAAGCGGTGTCAGCCAAGCTGCCCAGCAGCACTGAGGTGCTCCACGTGCTGGCCAAACAGGCGCCCGTTGCCGTTATGGGTGGCATCCTGCATGCCATCGATATTGATGACATTGAGTTTATGGACACGGGCTCCGAAGGCTCCTGCGCCGAAGCGTATTCAGCAACTAACACAGCCTTGATCAACAATCGTGGCTATATGGAATATATTGAAAGTGTTCCCAAACAGACGACGGAACAGAAGACGGCGGCGAGTCAAACAAAAGTGCAACCGCTGCAGCCACACTTGACCAAGCGGGATGAGAAACTGGGCATTGATTACATCGAGCAAGGTGCTTACATAATGCACGATGATGCCAAGACACCAGTAAATGAAGAGCCACGACTTATGACGCAATCTTTGACAGACTCGAGCACATTAAATGAACTGGATGACGATAGTATGGGCTGCATGGTCACCTCGCAAACGCAACCCACCACCACCGAGGAGAGCGAGGCCTTAACTGTGGTCACGAGTCCACTGGATACCTCATCGCCAAAAGTCCTGGATCAATTTGCCACATTGCTGGCAGCGGGCAAAGCGGAGATTTCAACGCCCAGCAGCTCGGAGCAGCAGCCCAAGACGACACAATCCGCTGTGACCACCATCAGCAGCAACAGCAGCTCGACACCCGCACCAGCTGTGGCCACCAAGGAGTCCGAAGAGGATATGCAGATACAGTTTGAATATGTTCGTGCGCTCCAACAGCGCATCTCAGAGATTAGCACACAGCGACGCAAGAGTTCCAAGGGTGAGGCGCCCAATCTGCAGCATCAGCCGCAGCCAACTGTGATAGAAGCGGCTGGAGCAGGAGCAGCAGCAGCAGCCAAGGAGGAGGACCAAGAATCAGCTGTGACAATGCGTCCTCGCAGCAGCAGCTCTTCGAGCAAAGTACCTGAGATACCCACACTAAATAGCAAGCTCGAGGAGATCAGCAAGGAGCGCAACAAGCAAAAGGATCTCATACACGATCTGGTCATGGACAAGCTTCAATCCAAAAAGCAACTCAATGCCGAGAAGCGTCTACATCGCAGTCGCCAGAGGAGTCTTCTGACCAGCGGTTATGCCAGTGGCGCCAGTTTGAGTCCAACGCCAAAGCTTGCCGCCGCCAGCAGTTCGAGTGATGCCAACTGTAGCAGTCAGGCACATTATCATGTATCCACGGCGGTCGTCGAACAGCAGTCGTCAAGTCCACCCATTGAAACCTTTAAGCCACCCAATCCTCTACAGAAATCCGCCACTGCCAGCTATGTGTCTCCATATCGCACTGCACAGCCAGTGGTTCGCAGTTCGGATCTCTATAAATCCCGACCCTTTAGCGAGCATATAGACGCAGAGCAATTCAATCTGCTGGAGCGACACAAACTGAACAAAACTGCCTCATTTAGCTATGGCAAGGTGGATGAGTTTACCACACCCCTGGCGCCAGTGCGTCCACATCGCAATGGGAATCCGACACAAGTTGAAGTCAGCATCTCTGCCTCCACGGAGAATCTGCGCAGTGAGGCTCGTGCCAGGGCACGTCTCAAGTCCAATTCCGAACTGGGTCTCAGTCCGGAGGAGAAGATGCAGCTGTTGCGCAAGCGTCTACAATACGATCAGAATACCGCTATCAAAGCCAAGCAGCAGGAGGCAATCTCTGTGGATTTAACAGCGCGTGCTCGCAAAATGAGCGCCTCGAAAAGTGTCAACGATTTGGCCTACATGGTCAGCCATGCGCAACAGCAGCAGCAGCAGCAAATCAATCGTTTGGATAGCGAAGCGAAGGCAGCGGACTTTACATCCGATCCCAATCTGGCAGCCGGTGCACAGAATAAACAAGCGAAATCGTCGAAGTCAAGCAGGCGGCAAAAAGAACCGGAGCGACGCAAGAGCCTCATTCAATCGCTGTCCAGCTTCTTTCACAAGGGCAACAGCTCCACGACAACGACCTCAACAGCGTCCAGCAGCAGCCCCAAGGAACAGGGCGTCGCTGTAGCTGCCAGCCACTCTGAGCATGCAGAGCGTCCAGGCACAAGCAGCAGTGGCACGCCCACGATCTCCGATGCGGGAAGCGGTGGTGGAGGCGTCTTTAGTCGCTTCCGCATCTCACCCAAGTCAAAGGAGAAGTCCAAGGTAAGCGTCTGTCTTAAGCCACATTCAAAGCCACCTAAATGTGATCCGTAGTCCATTTCCACTACAACAAATTTTTGCTACTTTCACTGCAAAATGTACATTAATCAAAGTTAAACAATTTATTGTCTTCATTTAATCTGCGGGGCTTATAATAAAATAGCTATATTTTCGACTGATCATTTTGTCCAAGGAACATTGGCTATTTTAATTGTTAACCATTTCAATTTGTTGTCCCCGCAAAAAGTAATGTACATTTTGACACGTGTAAAAATATTTTGTACTAAAAATGTACTTTTATTCGTTGTCTGCAGTTGTGCAGTTCTATGTAATCCACTAAGTATTCGTACAACTCTTAAATATTAAAAAAATTAAAAAAACGTAATCACCATTTAGGGCTATGTGCTTATTTAAGATCTTGGCTGATTTATTTGGTGTGCGGTAATAATATGTACATAAGTCCTTCATTTATAACCAACCAACTTTCTCTAACATTTTACAGTCTTGCTTTGATCTAAGGACTTTCGGTGGTGGTGTAAGAACATTTTACTTACCTATTCTATACTAGTTCATTGACATTTTTGCTTTTGAATATTTCATTCATTTTGGTTATTTGTACTTCGGCTAAATTTAAATGTTTAGCATGAGCCTTATCCCATTTTCATTTCAGCACCTTTCCAATCAAATAATTGAATCCATATTAAATGGAACAAATTTGAAAACTTTATTATGATTTACATTCCAAAAAGATTAACAGAATTTAATTTGTTTAAGATCGGACTTGGAAGATTTGAAAGATTTTTAAATTAGGCTGCCAGAGTATCTATTCAGCGATTTCATTTATCTTCACTTATTCATTTTATGTTTTCAATATGTTTAATTCATATTCTGTGCTTAATAATTAATGCTTTAAATACTATAGTTTTCCTCAATGTGGGTGGAGCATAAAATTAATCTCACCGTGTAGCGCTTATGTGGAATTTTAATTTATTTAAATTCATTTTTAATTTTCTTTCTACGCTTGCAAGAATTTTTATTTATTTTCTTTTCATTTTCTTTTCACAATTTGCAGCTGAAAATATTTAAGTCTTAAATTTAAGATTGCCTGATACCCCCTAATTTTGATTACTTGCTTATGATACTTCTTTGTGTATACTCTTATATAATTTATCGGGTTGTATAATCGGCTACTGTGAGCAGCCGTATTCGTATAGATTTTTGACATAGTATAAAATTTTTATTTTATGTTTTATTATTTTTTTTATTAAGTTTTTGGTTAATTAAATCAATTTATTTATAAATTTCTTGAGCAACCTGAAATTTTTTTTTTTTAAATATTTTCAATAGACTAGCATTAAGTTAATGTTGCATGAAATGGGATTTTTGTGGAAACTCGGTGTGGATCTTTTGGTTGTGGTGCCTACTCCAATTGAGCTCCCCAGGACATTTAAGCACGCTTAGTTGTTTATAACATTTTGCTTGATAACTGAAAACTGAAAACTGTTTCATTTTGAATGTTTCTTTCTTGTTATTGCTGCCAACCAAAAAAAAAATAAATACAATTACAAATACACACAATCTTACACACACACACACACACACGATATTTAATCAAATATATTTGAATAATGAAATTAGGACAAGGATATGATCACAAATAACGCAACAAGCACAATGACATCAACAACAGCAACAATATCACAAACAACAAAACACACCCAAAATTACCCCAACAACACAACGAACAACAGTCGCTACCGAAAGCAAACGAACACCGAATCGTTCTCATCGTCCAGCCCGCAGCTCTATATACATAAGCCCAATCATCTGGTTGGAACGAATGCCCAGGACGACCAGACTCCGCCACCCATACCGCCTTTGCCACTGAATTATCAAAGATCCGATGGTTTGTTGTTTATCATTTTATGTTTGTCACTTCCTTCAATCTTTATGTTTTGCTGTTTAAATTTGTAACCTGCCACGCATGCATATATATATATATATACTTATTTACCTGTATATTCACATAAATGTGTAGATGAGAGCAACGCTAACGAGACACGAGAGCATAAGAAGCAACGTGCCATATCGAAGGCTTCACGACAGGCTGAGCTCAAGCGATTGCGAATCGCTCAAGAAATACAGCGCGAACAGGAGGAGATCGAGGTGCAGCTAAAGGAACTAGAGGCCCGAGGCGTTCTCATTGAGAAGGCTCTAAGAGGCGAGGCGCACAACTACGAAAAGTGAGCAAGAAAATAACCGAAAAATAAATATCATAATACATTTGAATGCATACTTTTCTTAAAGCTTGGATGCGACAAAGGACAATGATGAAAAGCTATTAAAGGAACTTTTGGAGATTTGGCGCAATATCACAGCACTAAAGTGAGTATTAAATGAGTTGATGTGAATGAACCCTGAAAATTGTAATGGCTTGAAACTCTTCTTGAAAAGAGTTCAAACCGGTTTTCAGTTGTTGTGTGCAAATTATCATAAACAATTTATTTATTGCACAGAAAACGTGATGAGGAACTGACTATAAGGCAACAGGAACTGCAATTGGAATATCGGCATGCACAACTTAAAGAGGAGCTTAATTTGCGATTGTCCTGCAATAGTAAGTGACTCGTAATCAACGTAATCAGACTTTGTCTAAAAATTGTATTGCATTTACAGAACTGGACAAAAACTATGCCGATGTGGCTGCTGAGGGTGCAATCCTCAATGAGATGTTGGAAATTGTGGCTAAGCGGGCGGCATTACGACCAACTGCCTCCCAGGCGGATTTAACTGCAGCGAGCGCTGCTTCAACATCAACGGAGGCGGGCATTACACTAGCCGGCCAATCGCACGAACAGGAAGAATCGAATGCAAGTCCCCAAATCAGCACAACACTATCTTCATTTAATAATAATCGACTATTCCATACACTTTCAGATTTGAATAACAAACATGCCTTGGGGTTTATTGGCTAACGAGGTCTGGCAAGGAATTTTACGCCTAAATACTTAAGCAGAATGTACCAAAAAATGAAGAAAAAAAATGAAAAAATAATAAATGCAAAAAACTATAAGCAGCGGAACACAACAATAACGATAATATAAAACGCATGAGCTGTAAGATAAACGAGCAAGAAAACAATTTATATAATCTTAGGTCGGATTGCTTTAGATATTTTTTCAAGAAACGCGCAACATTATTGTATAAATAATAGAACCAAAAAAAAAAGAAAAAAAAAACAATTGCTAATTAATTTTAGTGTTCAGTTAGTTTCGATCACAATTGTTTTAGTCTCTTAGTTTGTTTCAGCCTTGAAAACAATTTAATGTGAACCGTCTGATCTTTGTATGTTGTATTATGTTGTGTAATAAGTTAACTATGTATCGTGAATATTATGTGTAAGTGTGCAAATTGTTTCTTCCTTTGAGCAATTGTAAATGGTGTATTTGTTTATTTCTTAGATTACGGTTTCTTTTATTTGTATGAGTACTTTTTATTTACATGAATAATGTACTATGTCAATCATCACCCATGCATGTAATTTGCTGCCCAACTAAAATCATAGTGAACACAAAGATATATACACACAAATATTTTCTATATACATATGTATAAATCGAGCGTACATGACGATATATATATATTTAACAAAAGCAAAAGCAAAGCAAACATTAATTGTATACTAATAAAAATGATTTAAATTATTATTTATATCCTATTATCAACATATTTATCGAATTTATAATAATTTAATTTTTTGATTTATTTAAAAATTGAATAAAGATTTTATTAATTGAATTGTGAGTAACGGATACAATTATTTATTTCAACACCCGATTTAGCAACAAAATCTAAGAAAAAACATGTTAAGAACGGTAGCAGTTTTAATTTTCATTGTCATTCTTGGCTTTCATTATTTTTGTAAAATATGCCACAGATCTTTCATGACTGGAAAATACACTGTTGTAATGGCATTATTTGAATTAAACCGATCAATTTGTGCCGTTTCTAACTTTTGAAAAAGTATCGATAAATCTCGTGAGTGATTGGCAATTCGATAAGTGTGCGAGTTGAGTTTACCATTAAAAGTCCATCCCTATCGCGAAGCAGAGAGCACAACAAAAGAATTTCTTTCCCTTTTTTATTTTTAACGCAATTTCACTATTTCAAAGGTGTTATCGGTATTACAAACTGCAATATAAGCCCCGATTTGAACAAAAATGCCAAGAAAATAGAAAAGCAAGAACTTGGTAAAGAGCAAAGGGTCAACAACAATGGCAGCGAGCGAAACAAAAATTAAGAATAAAAAAAAAACACCGGCTGCAAAAAGGAAATGGGCGGATGCGGAAATGCAGGAGGAGGAACTGACGGCTCAGCCGGCGGCATACAGCATGAGACCAGCGTTTGGAGAATCCTTCCCCTTGCCTATTGTGAAAAACATAATAAATACTGTAATGACTGACAAACTAAAAGGTTTGTACAAATCAAACAAAGTCCAACAAACAATCGCTGCTAAGCAACCACTTCTAGATAAAACATATGACAAGGATGTCGCCAAGGACTGGACTCGTGAGATTGCTGACGATGTGAATCAGCAAATAGCCTCGAATCCCAAAGTGAAGCGCTACAAGCACGTCGTGCAGGTAATGCTTGGCCAGGAGCTGGGAGCGGGATCCACCTATTTATCGCGCTGTTGTTGGGACTGCGACTGCGACACATCCGTCACCGAGGTGTTCAGCAATACGAGCCTGTTTTGCGTGTGCACAGTATTCGGAACGTATCAGTACTGAACAAGAGAATACTGCGAGCCTCCGATTAAGACTATCTTGTGAGATTCGAATGTTAATCCTATAAAGAAATCACGCTTATTACAGGTTTGTTTTTAACACACACCAAAAGAAACTAGTTTAAAGTACTCTCTTTACAAAATAAAAGCACATTTCTTGCACAAGTTTAATTACTCGCCCTGAATTTAATAAAACCATCGTTGGCCTTATACCTGGCTGTTTATTATAAACTGAAAAAAAATTTGTTACTAGTTGTAGAATATACTTAAAGAGAAATTGTGAAGAATACAAGTAATCGGACAGAAATTTAGATTTTTCCCAATTAACCATTTTGCTTTCAAAAGTATATTCAGCAAACTTACCAAATTTGGATAAACTAGATTTTAAACTATACATCTAAGTCATTTTATGTAAGTCATCAAAAAATATAATTCAATTATTATATCTTGTAGGTATCAATCATTTGTGCACAACCTTAGCTATTCTCGTAAACGCCGTGTATAAAACATTCTTTAGAAAAAAGTGAGCATCGTTTATAAAACAAAGTTTTTGTTCGTTATATACATTTGACAATTATACAACATTTGAATGTACATAGATGTTTAAGCAGTAACCCAGGAAGCGAACATTGCTCCCCAGCTTCACTTTCTGTTGCTGTCAATACGTGTTGACCTTCGTTTTGCACCAGTGCCTATGCCTCAACAGTGGATCCCTCATTGTATGCGCACGTTGAGTGGATTGAGTATACGGCCCGACATAACCGCCACGTCCAAGTCGCGATCAATGATGAAAAACAGAAACGGATGATTAACAGATATTTGTATGGGCTTCGTTTGGGCACCCGAGTTGCCTGAACAGAAAACAAAAAAAACAACAAAAAGGAAATACATTATTGTACATTTGTCTTACTGTTGCAGTTGCAACTGGGCCCCAACACCTCGATAGAGATCTGTTTTAATGCTTCAATGCGTCGAGGTGTGCTGCAATGTTGCAACTAGCAACTACATAGCTACTTCTTACGTTTAAGCTGATTGATGGGATGCGTACGAATGTTGACATCAATCGATTGCTCAATGTGCCGCACATAGACGCCTTTCTCATCAGTCATGGGTCGAAAGTCGGCGCGATTTGGCTCGAATATATCACAGCTGTAATGAAAGGGAAAACCAGAAAGTAAAAGGGCGGATAACCATGCCAAAAGGAAGTAGAGCAATCCAGTCTGCTTACATGCCCATCTGCAAAAGAAAACGGAAAATACTTTGAATATACCAATAAAAACAAGTAAGAACTTTTTGGAAAGATTATTTAGAAAAATAATATTGTATGAATGAAATCGATTATTCAAGAAACCAAGTTTTTGAATTTTTGTTCCCAAATTGGGATCTTTATTGAAAGCTTACATTTTGAAGATCGTTGGTGAGAAACATGGTGCCATGGAGCTTAAAATCGGGTATGATGGCCTGCACCCAACGTGGCTTTAACTGTTTGCGCATCAATCGTAGCGTTGGTCCAAGTTTCAACGAGGCAGCAGCTGCCACAATATCCATGTGATAATCGGGCAGCAGTATCATTAGATTATATTCCGGTGTGTCCAGCTCCAACTCCAGCACACTCATCTTCAAGTGCTCAAAGTACTTGTAATACAAAACCGCATTGTATACCTTAAAGGTGGTGTGCACCACCTGCTGATTGCCCAGGTAAAAGACGTGGCTAATTACATCCGTATTATAGTTGGTTTTTGTTTCCGTTCCATCGTCAATAAAATGCGGATCGAAATCGTTGGTGATGTGCGCAAAGGCAGCACTGGATGGTATGGGCAGTGGGTGGGGTGGACCATGTGGTGCATGTGGATTAAATAGGGCCACAAAAAGATTCGCATCCAGTTCTTTATAGCCCAAAACGTGTCTCTTGTGGCGTGCTGTATTTGTGCTCGATTTGCGAGGACTTGCCGTAGTTACAGTAACAACTTGTCGAGCACTGTTCGATGATTTCATCTTTCTCTGCAGTGGCGCTGCTACCTGGCGCTCCATCATTGGCATAATGGAAATACGAGCACTGGGCAAATAATTGGGCTTGGGCGTTATGGGGTTGGAGTGTTTGAGGGGCGCTTGGAGTTTACTGGTGGGTAATCTAGAAACGCGTGCCTTTTGAATCCGAAGAAACGGTTCCGCATCCTCTTCGGCCACAAAGGCAGACACAAGTTCAGCGGCCTCATCTTCAGCTCCACCCTCGGCTGCCTCACCAGACGTTGTTTCTGTTGCCTCAGTTGCCTCAGTTGTTGTTGTCTCTGCTTCTATCGTAGTTGTTTCCTCTGTGGTTGTGGTTGTTGTTGGTATTGTTGTCATAGCTTCAGTTGTTGTTGTGGGTAACTCTGTTGTTGTTGTTGTTTCGTCGTCTTGTGGTGGTGTAGTGGTATCCTGCATCTCATCAGCGGTCGCATTACTGGCCAAGGTGGTATTGGCCATTAGTGCATCTGTTGTAAGATTCGCTGGCGTTGATGATGTCATATCGATACTTAAATCGTAGCCATAGAACATCAGTACAGTTTCAAAGTCCTTGAGAACTGTCACATTGCTCCTACTCAAGCTAAGGCCCTTTAAGGGATTATCGGAGCCGAAGAAATATGTCTGAAATTATAATAAGCATAAATCAAATATGCATTGCTTAATGGAAATTTTTATAATAATTTGAAGAACACACAAGTGGAAAATGTGAAAGCTTTTCTGTTGTGTAATATAGATAAGAATGTTTCTCGAATTAGCTTAGGTCATTAATTTATTTGTATAAATTATTAAGTTAAGTCGAAGACATATTCATCAAGACTTCATTTTAATGAAAATTATATACTGAGAGTAGAAAATGTATTATGGTTAGGCAATCAAATCAAAATTTTAATAACAATGTCATCAAATAGGTTTAAGCTTTTGTTTAAATAAAGTAAAAATAATGTATATAAATTTACAACTGTGAGCAAATATATGTATATTATTCTTCGAGTGTACAAGCTTCTGTTCCCACCTCAAACTTATCCATTACCATTCTATAATTGATTCTTAGCCAAACATATACATATGTATCTACGTATATGAACTTTATTCACTAACCATACATACATACATCTACAATTAAATATTACACACGTCTATCAATTATAAATTCTAATTGTGTCCACAATATTTGGCCAATCATTGCAGACTGTTTGGCTTTAAAACAAACAATAATAAATGGGGTCAATAAACTCTTGACAGCAACAATTGGACAACAATTGATCATCGATAAATAGATCTGTCGGCATTGGCCTGCGGCACAATTACAAATGCTATCACTATATCTGACCCAAAGCGCTGGGCTACAACGTGGATATAACTTGTTTTATTTTTATTTTTTATCAGTCAAGTGTAATCTCCGCATTACGGGAATGGAGAGGGAATGGATTACAGCGCCCGCCAACATGCTCAACGATGCATATACATTTTAGTTGTTCAGCTACAAACTACGTACAGAAACCAATTTCCCCCAAAATAAAAGTAAAATATAATTTTTATAAATCAACCATCCAAAATAAATGTTTTACTCCTTTCTGACAATCTCGAAAATATTTTAATTACTCTCAGAACCATTTTTTGCCTTTAAGCAACATGTAATACAAATAATTTTACAAAATTTACGAATGAAATTTCTTGAAAGTTGAAGCAATTTCTTTTAGTCGATAATCCCTGAATTTTCAAAAGAACTTCAACTTTTTATTTGTAATTTACTTCCTTCCCTAATTCAAATAAATGAAACTAAGTAATTACATATGTAGGCTTTCTTTTCTATAACGTAAAACATTATTTTTTTGAGTGTACTAAGAAGAGAGAGTGTCTTTAATCAGGCTCACCCGCAATCGGCGATGTATGTCGCGATATCCAACGCGTATGACATCACGATTGTTGGGCAACTGCAGCACATTCCTCAGCTCCGTTGCACTCCTTCCCGAAGATCCTTCGTAGAGAGCTACCAGCACGCTGACCAGCGCCGTTGGCGAGAATGCAAAATTATTGCGATTGAGTATGGAGTGATAGTGGAGCAACCGATGTGTTAGATCATTGGTCAGATCGACCATGACCTCGCCCGGGGTTAACTGCTTAGAGGCGACCACATGTGGCAGATGCTCCAATTCCAGTGGGGTCAGCGGTGCTGGTGGCAGTGGAGGATGTGGGTAACCACTCGCTCGAAACTCCTCATGATCGATTTGTATATAGTGGGCATGGCTTGGGCGTAATAACCCAACTCCCAGACACATCCAGAGCCAGGTTGAGGCCATTATTGTTGCGACCTTGCTCAAATTTAAATAAATGCACATTGATAGTCACGTTAACTATTTTTTTTTTTTTTATCAGTGACCAGCTTTAACTGAAGCATGAAATCCGTTTAACAAAAAACTTGGCAAATTCGATTCGTGCTCATGAATTGCATTATTTTTAATATTTCTGCCGCCTAATTTTCAATCAATTAGACAAATTCAAGGTTCCGTAATTTTCCCAACTGTCACTAGAGTCACTTTTCACACATTTTCGCATCCAATTTGAACCTAATTCCGATTCAGTTTAAAGTCCAACCGTTTCCCGTGATTGCTGCCAGCGCACTGAAACTGTGAAACTTGCCGCATATTGTTCAAATACAGCTAAAATACAATACCGATCGACGGGTTCGGCAGCTGCGACGCTTTCGTGCGTATCTTTCGGAAATATATGTATAAAGTTGCAGATACTAGTTTATGACAATTGTTTTTGCTGAACGAATAGATCACGTTAAGAGTAGACTCTTTTCAATTGAAAGATTGAATAAAAGCTGCCTAGAAGAAGTTTTGAGAGATTAACAAACAATGCTGGGCAAATCGTTGAATTTTCGGGTTAGCTTGTAATAAATATGTTTAACTAGATTTTAATAAAATATTCTAATCAAAAAGAAAAACAACTAATGCAATGTAAATCTCCTTCGCGTAAATTCTACTTTGATGTACCCACTGGCAGAGTGATACAAACTAGGCTAATCTATATTATATATAATAGGGCTTGGTGATAGAAGACAAAGCCTCTTAAGAGCAAGGCTTACAGCTTAACTTAGTAGATAAATAATAGAAGATATCGATATTTTTCCTATATAATTCAAAATCTAGACTTACAGCTAAACTTAATAGATAAATAATGATATATATGTATATCCTACATAATTGGCATGTCTGATTTTCAATCTTAGGCACAGAATTACACAAGTTGCATTAAGACAGATAAATTTTATTTTTTTAAACAATTTTGTTATTTAAGCTTTTTGAAGGACTGGTTTTACTTTATTCGAATCACCAGGTAAAGAAATATTTTTACTCCAACGAATATCCAGATAGTCTTTGAAATAGCCAAGAATCTCAAAAACGTACTCCATCGAACTGCATTCAATGGTCATAAGGTCAACTAAGAAACCAAATTTATATATATCACATGAATAATACGTTTCATGATTTTATTATATAAATGGCTCAATTCAATCATATTCATAATGACTTATGTATATGTGAGAGGTAAAGGATAAGGTAAAGGTAGAGAGGGAAGGTTGACTTCACCAAACAGCTTGAATAAGTACAATTTAATAACTGATTAAAGTATCAGTTAAGGGTAACATGCTGTCATTTCTTATTTGTTTTTCATTTATCGCACAAATTTTAATTGGATTATAGAAATCAATAAAAGTTAAGAAATCTTGTAGAGCTTATGGCAAACCAACCCCTCAACAGTTAACTAGTCGGCTTTAAAATGTCCTTAGGAAAGCATCTTGTTCACGCTTGCATATCGTACCTGTTGGCATTGTGTGGAATCGTAGGATTCTACATTGACGCTCGTTCGGGAAAATTAATAAAATCGCGATTCCTGTGCTATTATTGTCGATTTTCCATTGTTTTCGTGATGGTGGCTATTCCATATAATATATATATGTATTGGATGACTTTCCCGATGAAGGACACTCAACATAAGCTTATGACTTTCATTATGGTCACATTTCCCGTAGCAATGTCACTTTCAGTCGGAACTTGTGTCTTCTGTGCACAACGCTGGCAGCATAGAATAATTCGAATATATGAGAATCTGAGGAAAATTGAGCAGCATACAAATACATATATCTACTGCAACGCATCCTCAGAGCTTAAAAGCTTACGTCGGTTTCTATGGATCAGATTATCACTACTAATCTGTAAAATTATTTTGCAGTGCATACGGACATATGTCAGTAACATAAGATATTTAAACTATAATGTCAGCGTTTTTCTCGTAGAAACAGTTGAGAAATCATTTAATATGTTACTGTTTTGGCTTATCTGGCTTATTTGCTACAACTTCATAAAACTGCAAGTTGCTTTAGAATATTTATTTCGATATAAAAAGCAAGGATCAAAACGCTTGCAGAAAATGCGGAAATTGCACAAGATGTTTTATCAACTCATTCGTATGATGAATGCAATCAACATTATTTTCAAGTATCCACTGGCTTGTGTTATCTTGCAACTAATTTATAACTTGTTGTTAAGAGGATTCTTCGCTGTTCAGATACTTTTTGGACAGAACTCCAAATTATACAACAACTACCCAATGTACGTAACGATGATCATGGCCCTTATTGATTTATTGGATTTCTGTATGCTCGGCAGTATCGCTGAAAGAGCTGGCAAACTTAATCAGAGTACACTAAACATTGTGCGATACCCTTACCCGAACGAGGGACAACTGGACCGAAGTGTGAGTGTAAAAGGATGAGTAGGTTGTACATCACTCATTTGTACTCTCTTTCAGAATGAATGGTTTGCTCTGCAGCTAACAGTGCAGAAGATGAATCTCCGTACCCTTGGCGGTCTAAGCATTAATCTTCAGTTTGTCCTTGTATTTCTTACTAACATCCTACTTCATATTATATATATGGTACAAAGCGACTACAAACTCTTGAAACTGTTTAAGAAATCGAGGAAAACCTAAATCATATATCATTCGAATATGGCATGCGGAAACTAATAATTCTATTGTATAATTAGTGAACTTGTCCTACTGTCGGATTTAATATGAATCATAGACTACTCACAATAATTGAGGGTCTGCCAAGAATTAAGCACATTTAAAATATTTCGACACACTTAACAAATTAATAATCAAATAAAATGAATTGTTGATGTAGCAAGATAAACTTGTTTTAAATTTATCATATATCCTTATTTCAAAACTATTGGTTTGCTTTCCAGCTGAAATGGAACATTTGCGTCTTTAAGTTACTTACAATTTCTAATTGCCTTTCAATTTCTAAAGCTTTATAACTAGTATCAATAATTAAAAATTGGAAATCGGCCTGTGGGTGGGGTTGTAAAAGCGGTACTACTCTATGTGCTCAGAAGCTGTAAGAAATATGTTTAACTAGATTTTAATATTATATATTCACATATTGATTCTCCAGTTCGTATATTCTCTGAGAGCGGCTTGCTTATTTAGGCAATCAACTCGGATGTCGATTCAGATGATGAATATATTTACTTTACGGGATCGGAAGTGCCTTCATTTACCCGATACACACTTTTTCACAACTTCAGTACAGTCTTTTTATACATTTTCAATGGCACCAGGTGGAAATACACAACTCGTCATTATCTAATGTTCTCGAGTTGACAAACGCTTATCGCTAAAAATGGTCAATACAAATTGTTAATCAAATCAAGTTTGCTCCACTTTATTGATAACTGGCTCCGTTTTTCAAATATCCCTTCAAATTCTTCTAATTATTGTATATAGTATATATATATAGTATGCATATGCATATTATTGATTAGCAGCCCGCATTTAATCAAGATCGGATAAGAAACAAGTAAGTTATAGTCGAAAATGTATTCCCATGTTGATCTCATTTCGATCAGCGCACATGTGAGAAAGAAATGTCGAGCTCATTCGACTCCAGTATATTAATAATCTATTTAAAAAAAAAGCACTTTTATTTCAACTTTTTGACGGACTTTTAATCTGACTTATCGAACTGCATTTAGTGGTCATAAGGTCAACTTAGAAACCAAATGCAAATAAATCAAATGAATAATACGTTTTATGCTTTCGATTTTATTATATGAATGGTTCACTCATACTCATAAGAACTTATATGTGAGAGGTAAAGGATAAGGTAAAGGTAGAGAGGGAAGGTTGACTTCACCAAACAGCTTGAATAAGTACAATTTAATAACTGATTAAAGTATCAGTTAAGGGTAACATGCTGTCATTTCTTATTTGTTTTTCATTTATCGCACAAATTTTAATTGGATTATAGAAATCAATAAAAGTTAAGAAAATTTGTAGAGCTTATGCCAAACCAACCCCTCAACAGTTAACTAGTCGGCTTTAAAATGTCCTTAGGAAAGCATCTTGTTCACGCTTGCATATCGTACCTGTTGGCATTGTGTGGAATCGTAGGATTCTACATTGACGCTCGTTCGGGAAAATTAATAAAATCGCGTTTCCTGTGCTATTATTGTCGATTTTCCATCCTTTTCATGATGGTGGCTATTCCATATAAGATATATTTTTACTGGATGACTTTCCCGATGAAAGTCACTCAGCATAAGCTTATGACTTTCATTATCGCCACATTTCCCGTAGCCATGTCACTTTCAGTCGGAACTTGTGTCTTCTGTGCACAACGCTGGCAGCACAGAATAATTCGAATATATGAGAATCTGAGGAAAATTGAGCAGCATACAAATACATATATCTACTGCAACGCATCCTCAGAGCTTAAAAGCTTACGTCGGTTTCTATGGATCAGATTATCACTACAAATCTGTAAAATTATTTTGCAGTGCATACGGACATATGTCAGTGACATAAGATTCATAAATTATAATGTCAGCGTTTTTCTCGTAGAAACAGTTGAGAAATCATTTAATATGTTACTGTTTTGGCTTATCTGGCTTATTTGCTACAACTTCATAAAACTGCAAGTTGTTTTAGAATATTTATTTCGATATAAAAAGCAAGGATCAAAACGCTTGCAGAAAATGCGGAAATTGCACAAGATGTTTTATCAACTCATTCGTATGATGAATGCAATCAACATTATTTTCAAGTATCCACTGGCTTGTGTTATCTTGCAACTAATTTATAACTTGTTGTTAAGAGGATTCTTCGCTGTTCAGATACTTTTTGGACAGAACTCCAAATTATACAACAACTACCCAATGTACGTAACGATGATCATGGCCCTTATTGATTCATTGGATTTCTGTATGCTCGGCAGTATCGCTGAAAGAGCTGGCAAACTTAATCAGAGTACTCTAAACATTGTGCGATACCCTTACCCGAACGAGGGTCAACTGGACCGAAGTGTGAGTGTAAAAGGATGAGTAGGTTGTATATCACTCATTTGTACTCTCTTTCAGAATGAATGGTTTGCTCTGCAGCTAACAGTGCAGAAGATGAATCTCCGTACCCTTGGCGGTCTAAGCATTAATCTTCAGTTTGTCCTTGTATTTCTTACTAACATCCTACTTCATATTATATATATGGTACAAAGCGACTACAAACTCTTGAAACTGTTTAAAAATTCGAGGAAAACCTAAATCATATATCATTCGAATATGGCATGCGGAAACTAATAATTCTATTGTATAATTAGTGAATTTGTCCTACTGTCGGATTTAATATGAATCATAGACTACTCGCAATAATTGAGGGTCTGCCAAGAATTAAGCACATTTAAAATATTTCGACACACTTAACAAATTAATAATCAAATAAAATGAATTGTTGATGTAGCAAGATAAACTTGTTTTAAATTTATCATATATCCTTATTTCAAAACTATTGGTTTGCTCTCCTGCTGAAATGGAACGCTTGCATTTTAAAATTTTTTACAATTAATTACCGTTTTCTCATTATAACCAGCTTCATAACTAATAAAAAAAAATGGAAAATTGTTCAGGAATCAAATGCTGTGCGCGCGATATATCGATAGGTAATCGATAGTTTGCATCGCTGCGTCATTGCGACGCTAAATGCGTAGCAGCCCTTACTGAGTGTCGCTCTTGATTTTACGAACATATTCGATAAGTGGCAACATTGCAACTCTGGACGTGCGGTAGCCCTGGAAAACCACGCCAGTCATTTTTGTTTTGATAAGGATAAAAAAGAGCGTGGCCTGAGAAAATTTGCACAAATCACACAAAAAGCCCCACAAACAATTGCGAAAACAGTTGCAAAGTGTGTGGAATGTTGTGCCACAGAAAGTGTATACCATATTGAGCGCCACAGCGCATACGTGGATAGCAACGTGTGGCCGTTGAAGCAGCCGCTGCGGCCGAAAGGCGCAGACAACTAAAATAACAAACCGACGGGGTGCTCGTGTGTGTGCTGCAAATGGCAGGCGACTGTTTTAGCACAATTGTATAACGTTGTAGCAGACAATAATAATTAAATACACTAAATAAGTCGCAGCACATAATTTCTCTATCTCTCCTTCTCTCGAATACCAACAAAAAGCAAGGCAAGTAAATATAATGCATTTGAACCATGCGACGGCGGCGACAGCTGCGATGGCCAATTATCAGCACTATGCGCCCTCCCAGCTAGCCACGCACGGCGGCGGAGGAGGAGGCACCTCCGGCATCGGTCCAAATGGCCTGCAACAGCCGACGACCATAGCGAGCCTGCAACAAGGTCCTTTTGCATTGCATCAGTTGACCGCCGTGCAGGCCATCCAGCATCCCACCCATCAAGCCATGTTGCATCCGCAACATCCGCTGGTGCATCTGCTCGACATCTCGACGACAACGAACAGTGGCGGCGGCAATCATACACCCATCTCGCCAATGAAGCAGGAAGTGCAGAGCGTCATCAGTGAGGATGAGTCTGTGGTGGATGATCCGCGCAAGAAGAAACAGTGTCACGTGTGCAAGAATAAGTTTCGACAATTGACGACGTTACGCAATCACATGAAAATCCATACGGATGAGCGTCCCTACAAGTGTAAGCACTGTGACAAGGCATTCCGCCAAATTTCGACGCTCACCAATCACGTGAAGATCCATACCGGCGAGAAGCCATTCACGTGCAACATTTGCGCCAAGGACTTCCGACAGCAGAGCACGCTCATCAATCACATCAAGACGCATAAGGGTAAGTGCGCGGGGGCAGGACAACAAATCGATACAGTGATCGCTCGCTAACTAGAATTCCCAGAACTACATATAAGCACTATTAAATATGTATTAATATCGAAAGATTTAGTCTATTCTAAAGTTATTAGTTTACAATTTTTATATAATATAAATATTTACCTGTAGAAAAGAAGCATAAAATTAAAAAAACAAAATTGTAACTTATTTTAGCTATTTTTTATCTTTTGCTTTTAAGATCATTTGAATATGTAATTTCGAATATCCTATAAAATCATTCTAAAGACATTATTAAATTCCAAATATCATATATTTCAATCTTCCATTTATTGTAGATCTTATGTTCTTCAACACTTATGAAAATGTAAGGCTATAGAAATTATAAAACTTAATTTAACACTATAAAAATATTTTTTAAGTCTTTTGTTTTTAATTAAATCTTACAAAAAATAAAGTAGAATCGATTTATAGAAGAACCTAAAGTAGAAAATGTTCTTGAACAAGCATTTAGTTATGATACTTCTTTTTTATATTTGTTAGAATATAAAAAAAGTTGAGACAAAATTGCTCCAAGTGCTATTATAGTTTGAGCTAGAAAAGCTTTAGCAATTCGCAAATTAGAATTCACTGTGGACGCGTACCGATTAATGAGCGATCACTGTATATATTTGTGGCATATTATAAACTGATTTTAAACGAAACAACTCTTAACTCCACTACCTTAAATCCGATCCCACGTAGCGGCTGAGTCGAGCACGCCGACGTCTTTACTCAATTATCAGCCGCCGTCCTCATCCGGCAAGCATAGCCGTAAATCGCAGTCGAATCAGATGCACAATGCCTACCAGCAACAGCATCAGCAGCAGCAGCAGCGTGTACAAATCTCAAAGACTCTATACTCGGGCACGTACAGCTCTCCACAGGCGGAGGAGCTGGTGAAGCCGTATCAGTGCAGTGTGTGCAAGCGACGATTCCCACAGTTGAGCACGCTGCATAATCACGAGCGGACGCACATCGATCCCAAGCCGTACAAGTGTGAGACATGCGACAAGTCCTTCAGCCAGCTGGCTACATTGGCCAATCACAAGAAGATCCACACTGGCGATAAACCGTATACGTGTTCCTACTGCCACATGCAGTTCCGTCAGCAGTCGACGCTCACCAATCACATGAAGACGCACACACATCTAGCCAGCAGCCAGCAGCAGCAGCAGCAGAACCCAACGACAGTCACAGCCACAGGTGAGCCGCTTGTGTGTTCGCCCTACAACTGAGCCGCTTTCTGTTATCACTGTGTGCATTGATCATTAACGCACTTCCCTAACGAAGCTTTTATTTAAATTTTGTACGCATGCCAACCAACCAATCAACAACCAACCAACCAACAACAACAACGATCAACAATCTATCTATGCAAAATCACCCCCCAAAAAAAAATGTTCAAAATGTTCAAAACACACAACAGTGGATCACTCAACCATGCCAGCGCCCCTTGCACCGGGCACACATCATCTGACGAGCGGTCTACTGCCGAATCACCTGCACAGCACAACGCCCAATATACTCCAATTGGATCACCATCCGTTGCTCCACTTTCTTGATGGCAGCACAACGGTTAGCTCGGTCGTTGCATCCAATGTGGCAGCGGCAGCGGCAGCCGGTGTCAACACCAAAGTCGAAAACTATCAGGCGGGCATTAGCGGCCGGATGAGTGTGGGCAATATCAATATGCTCAAGGGTGACAATCCGGATCGGCCGTTTGGCTGTAGCGTCTGTCGCCGTTTCTTCTCGCAGCAGAGCACCCTAGTTAATCACATTAAAACGCATACGGGCGAGAAGCCGTACAAGTGCAAGATCTGTGAGGTCAGTTTCCGGCAGGTGGCCACGCTCAACAATCACATGAAGATCCACACTGGTGAGAAGCCCTACAACTGTTCCTACTGTCCCAAGCAGTTTCGACAGAAGAGTACGCTACAGAATCATCTAAGGGTGCATACGTGCTAGATGGCTCAGTATCAGCGTCAGTCCACCGACCACCCCGTCGCCTGCTCCCAGCGTGCCCGCTCCCTTCAAGCAGCCATTGAGGAATAGTGCAATATGCATTAGCACATGCAGTTATACTAGACACAGAATTACAGTACGCATACATAACATAGCATACTACATGCATATATACATATACATCTATATATATATATATATATATATAAGTATATATATATATTTGAATATATACTCGAAAAAAGTGTTATTTACCTGCTGTGCAGAGCGCAATTGTATGTAAAAACTATATAGTAGAGCTGATCCACAATGCATGTCCAACTGTAAAATTAAGTCTAGACGTACACGTACATACACAACAACAAACAGCAACAACACACACACACACATGTAATACAGGGTGTTTAAAACCTATACCTATACCTAAACATAAACTAAACTCTAATCTAAACCTACTTATTAGCTTCATAACTGTTGTCACCTATATACCTTATCCAACTGTCACCCATCCCAAAAAAAACAAAAAAGAAAAGAAAAAAGCATCCTTATAGTTGCAGGACCGAGACTTTGATTCTCAGCTTCTCGTCGTGCTTAAGTGTTAAGAAGAAACGTAATATATACAAAAATCTAGTTATTGCTACTAAACTGTGTAATCCTATCCCAATCCCCACATCCCTATTCCTAACACCCCGCTAAGTGTAAGGCGTAATCAAAAAAACAAAAACGGAAAACTATTTAAATAAGTGTACTCTTAGCGCATATTTAGCAGCATCTTTTACTCACACATGACTAAAAAAAAAAGTAAAAATAAAATAAAAACCGGAACGTTGAACAATATCGAGTCAGTCGCGTTAATAAATCCCATAAAACCGGATTGCTTATAGAACAAAAAATAATGAATCGTAGAAAACGGAGAGACAAAAGTCCCTATATTAAGTGAAAAATGTAAAACAGCTAAAAATGGAAAATAAAATATAAAAAAAAGTCGAAAATGACCGTAAATGTTGTAGAAAATATATAGTATATATATAAATATACATATATATGTATGAACTATTTGTAAATGTAAGCGAAAGGCAAACAAACCACAATAAAACGAATAAATGCAAAAAAAAAAAAATAAAAATTAAAACCATAATACATGCATAATATTTGCAAAAGACCCAAATGAATTACAGCCCCGTAAAGGGAATTTAAAGCGCACAATTCTGTGCTCATATTCCAAGTGTCAAATATCAGGGCGAACAACCCCTAATTAGACACAGCTAATAATTCAGACCACTCAATTAAAATCCCATAAAATGGCCGTAACTCACCCTCTGTTACGATTTTGCATAGAAGTAAAACAATTTTCGTTGAAATGAATAGGGCGAAATGTGTTCAATTTTTATTTTGTAAGTCAAATATTGAAAAGGTTGATTTTTATTTCATGTTGTACAATTGGTGTTGGCTCTATAAGTGAAGAGTGTGTGTATGTTTCTTTTTTTTTGTGTTTGTGTTTGTGGGTGTATTTATAAATTTATTTTAAGCACACTTTAGCATTTAAATTCTAAATAGATTTGTGAGTGCCCCTTTTTATTCTTTTTAGCAGAAAGCCTCGTTTTTAATATATTTTTGTAATTTGTGTAAGAGTATAATTATGTAACTTATAGAGAAAAACAACGGGAATTGGTTACATTTTGCTTTAGATGTCAGCGACTTGGAATTGTTACGAAATTGTTGGTGCAACTATTAGTTAGATTCATATATATATATAAACAGTTATGCTTTAGAAAACGCCTAAAGACCTAAAGAGACGTACCTGATGTGTGGCGCCAGATTTGCACATTTTGCCTGCTATATATATTTATATATATATATATATATATGTTTATAAATCCGACTTGGACTACAACGTACATAGTATCTACCACTTAACTTAATCATAATTCGTGATTGACTCTAGACGCGGCGAAGGCATTTTGAGTGGTACAGAGAGAATGTACAAAATACAAGTAATCAATAGGCAAATAGAGCTATAGAATATTGGGTGTGTATATAAATATATATAGATATATATATATATATGTACATATATATATATATGCTCAAAAATTCTGCTTAATAATATTATACAAATAAAACCAAATAATTAAACTATTTAAACAGCCAGCGCAGTATGAGGCTGACGGTGAGTCCAATCAGCGCATAGATTAACGACTTCAAAACCGTGGACAAGGAGACGCCGCCTCCAAGCAGATCATATGGCGACGAGTGCCGAGAGGGCGGCGCATATTGCATCCTTTCCAATCGGCGTGAGATGTCATTTAGCTGCTTCGTATGATTCTGCAGTGTGGCATTCAACTGCTCCAAGGTCACGGCGATTCTACAGGCATTCAAAAGATGATTATTAACTTATTAATTGATGTGGAGAATAAAGAATTGATTTAACCAAATTGCAAATAAATATATATATAAATACATGCAGATTTACATATATATATAGTTGTCCACTTACTGCCTGAAAGAACTGCTACTCGTGCCCCGCTTGACGGCGCCTTGTGGCGATTGACTGGAATCCGAGTTTGTGTCACGCGGGGCCAACACCAGAGATTTGTTCATAGCCTTGGGCGTCTTGTTGGATTCCTTGCCAACGGTTAGGCGTGCACGGCTCCTAATGGATGGCTCATGGGCGGCACGCAGGGGATGAATAATTTCGGCGCCATGAACAATGGGCACCGTTTTGTTCCGTGTCTCGGTGAGCACCTTGTAGTCGCACTCATATTGACGCACATCGTTGCGCGTATCCCAGGGCCGCAAATCCGCATACTTATACATCCACTGGCCATAGCTATCCTGTTCGAAGAGTGTAGGTATATGGACTTTGTCATTTTCCGCACGATCCTTGGCAGACGCACGCTGATTTTCCTCGAGTACGGTTTTCTCCGCGGTGGCCGCAATTTGATCCTCGTTTGCAATGGCCTCCGAGACGAGCTGCCACAGGCGTTCCGATTCCGTGGGCAACTGTTTATCCTTGGGCACCAGATAGCGTGTGAGACGCTTCGAGCGCATTTCGGCGTCCGCCTTAAAGAGCAGCGTCTCCTCACCCGTTTTCATATCCTTGATGCGACACTCCTTGTCCCAGTGCCCGCTGATGGTGGCCAGCGTCTCCTTGC
Organism: Drosophila paracracens; assembly: GCA_035044025.1. Classification (NCBI taxonomy): domain Eukaryota; kingdom Metazoa; phylum Arthropoda; class Insecta; order Diptera; family Drosophilidae; genus Drosophila; species Drosophila paracracens. Next base: position 2,006,477 of record JAWNMN010000435.1, on the reverse strand, counting down.
CTAACTTGATTTTGCCGACAACGACATTGGTGGCATCGGCGCCGCCGAGGAATGGCTTCAGCTTGAACTCGAGCTCCGTCTTGTAACCGGTGTTTTCGCACTCGATGTTGATCTTACCGCCGAGCTCCATGGACAGCGTGCCCATGAGTATACCCTTGCAATGGGCATAGGGTGTGCTCGCCGTATAACATTCGCCGCGAGGCAGTAGCGTCATCGTTGCCGCTCCTTCCAATACGGCCGATGTGCTATTGCCATAGAACTTCGATTTCGCCAAGATGGAGCAGGTGATGCTGAAGCCATCCTCGCGATTTGTCACATAAAATGCCGACACGGGCGGATGATGTGATACCTGTTCGGCAATATAAAAGGTGCGACTGCCGCCCGGATGCTCCCAATAGCAGCGAAACGTTTCTCCCAATATCGGATTATATGGCTTCTTGAGGCCCTTGGGTTTCTTGTAGAACCCGGACAGATACCATTGCACAATCATCTTCATTCGAGTAAACGCATCATCCTCATGCACAGCTCTGCCAACGTAAAATTGGTAAAAAGTTTAATAATAAATAAAAGTTATAGTTATAGATAAAAGTACATTTTCAAACAATATAGATCTCTAAATAAGATTGATTATATATAGAGATATTTCTTGGATGACGAAGTTATCGTTTAATTTCTTCAAGCTATATTAGTTATATGACATAGTATTTAGAGATTGATATTGATAGGGATAAAGCATCAAAGATATTATTCTCGACCGACTTATGCTTTCAGTTTTTTATAAAGGATTAAAAGGACCGATATTGATAAGTAGTTCTTAAAAGACTGGGAACATAAGAAACTTCATATTGGCTTAGTTTGTTGAAGATATTGTGGAAACGATAGTTTGTCGTTCTGATCACGAATCATATATAGCTTATAAGTTTATAGACATCAGTACATCACCTACCTGGAGAGCAAATCTGCATGGTAGTACGAGTCAGAGAGCTTGTCGAGAAATGAGCGTGGCTCCAATATGAAGGTTGGCAGGACTACCTTGCTCAGATCCATGCCGGGTCGCACCTGTTTCACAATACACCAGATGAGACTCTTATTCTCGTCGGCTAGTTCCTCCACCTGCTCCCCTTGCTGTGCCAAAAATAGATAATGCCGGTAAATATACATATATATTTTCTGATTGGTTCTCTACTTACCGCACCAAACTCCTCTTCCTGAAATGGCACATATGTGGTCTCCTCGCATGGCGTCTGATCAACAACATCATCTTCCTGTGCCGGCTCTGATTCCGAGTCGGACTCCAGACCAGACATTGCCGCATTGGCTGCCTCATTCTGGCTATCAGCGTCCAGATCTGTAACCAGTTCAAAATGAAAAACTCAACTACTTTGTTGCAACTGCAAATGCGCCAAATTTAGCCAATCGTCTTAGCAATGCTCCATAGACTAACAAGTGTGTCTGCGATGTGTGGCAAGTTGTTGGATGAGTGACAAGTGGTTGGATGCGTGGCAAGTGTTTGGATGCGTGGCAAGTGGTTGGGTGCGTGGCAAATGGAGTTCTGTGTGGCTAGCCTTGAAACTTCACAATATAGTTACATGAATTTTGAACACGAAACGCCGAGACTACTTCGACTGCTAAAACGACATTTTTCTCTCAACTGCTTAGCAATAACAACAACAATATTAATTTACACTAGTTTGGATCAGATATAGATTTCGATTTAGATATAGATTTAGATTTTCTTTTGCTGCACAATTTTACATAAATTTCAAGCGAAAATCGTGATTCCAAATTTAAACCTAGCATTATTCTACAGATGAAACCATGAGCAAAAATGTATTCCTTGTGAACATCGGTTTAGTTCTGACAAAGTTTTTTCTGTGATTTTATCTACTTTGAACCCATTTAAAATTGGAAAATTAAAGTATAAACTGAAGTTGTGCAAAAGTATTCAATATATATTGTATATTCGAATCAAAACTCGAGTTGATCTAGCCTTCTGAACCTGTCTATTCATCTGTTCGATCAGAGGGAGCTTCTTAAGCTAGAGACTGGATTAGAATCAAATTTGTCGTATATATATATATATATATAATATTTTATCGATTTCCTCAATATAGATTATAAGCTAAAGATATATCTTTCTAGATATATAGAAAATCGTAAATTCATATTTACAAAATAGATAGAGATTCAAAGTATCAACTAGTGAAGCCCTCACGACTAGAGCATACTGACATGCATGGGAGAGGATTTGCACAATATGGATTATAGGTTAACCTGAATACCGATGGGTTTATGATGTAACGAAAGATGTTTGCAACCTTAAAAAAAAACACAAACTACAGTCAAAAATACAGCTGTCTAGCATCAAGAACTATATAGCTTTGATAAATACATATATATATATGTGGAATTATGGCTGTGGGCCTTCACCCTGAACATTGATTTGGAAATGTGGACGCAGCAGACAGTCGGGTGGTGCGCTCACTGGCCTGGAACCGGGTGGTGCTGGGATGCCAAGACTGCTGCTGACGAAGTCATCGTCATCATTGTCGCTGGAGCTGCTGCTTGGGCAGAGGGCACCCTCACCCAGCGATAGGGATTTGCTAACGGGACTCAGATGCCGCCGGCGCAAACGCTTAATGGGCTTAAAATCACTGCTCGAGGCATCGCTGCCGCGACGCATCGTCTCCGAGCTTTGACCGAATTTGGTGAATCTCTTTTTCCGATCCCAGTTGCTCAACGCGCTGCTGTAGAGCTGTTGGAACAGCACCGGCGTTGTGGCACGCGAAGGCTGCTGGCTCGAGCATTCACTTGGTGTCGGCGGCGCTAGCCACTGTTGCATCCACTTACCGTGATCGTTAAAGTGCTTCTCGTAGTCCGCCTCCGACCACTGCGTCTCATTGGAGACGGGCAGCGGTTCGCCGGTGTAGGCATTGGAGGGCGTTGTGCTGCTATTGGAGCGCAATAGAAGCGCCGAGCAGCGCAGCGACAGCTCCAGTGCATCCATCCAGCATTTGCCAGCCGCCTGGCTGGGCGCACGAAAGATCAGATAAGCAGTGGGCAGCGGTTGCACAACAGCGCCTGCAAGGAGTAGCAGCAAGATTAGGTAAAGGACACAATCTTTTGCCTGCTCTCAATTTAATTTACCAATGGTCTCCTTATCGGGTCCCCGAGGTGCCCAGATGGACTGCTCCAGCGGATGAAAGAGCTTAAAACAGAAGCCATCCTTCTTGCTGGGCCGTTCGATGACCTGACAGGAGGTCAGCATGACAGTGCCCACCCAATGGCTGCTCTTCGTCTTCTGGCTCTTGTAGATGAGCAGCAAGCCCGGCTTCAAAACGCACCACAACTTTGTCCAGGATTTGAGTGTGCCGCGTACCTAAAGATTATTTAAAAGTATTAAAGACTAAGAATTTGGAGCTGAGAAGCGGAGACTTCTTTGGACTTACCTTTAGCCAATCAGCTAGGACAATGACGGCTGGATCCTGGAGGGAGTTCATCATCTCGCTGGCCACGCGCTTCTTCTCCCGCCTGTAGTTCTTCCGCTGCGCCTTGTACGACTCCTTGCGATTGAGCTTGGCAGCATCGGCAGCAGACTGTGCAACAAACAAAGCACTTTAATTAGTTTGCCACAAATTGAATACAGTTAAAAGGGACCTTTACTTTCTGCACCTTTCTACAGCTTCGGAATATATTGAAATATTTAAATAACATTTACTTGCACTAAATTGAATTTGAACTAAGCGATGTGTGTTCAGACCAAGTCACCAACTGCGTCTAAAACATCTGAGCCAAAAATGATGGCTGCTACCTGTTGCTAATCTAATTAGCGCCTATTGCCAAATTTTACACGCAAAAAAAATATAATATATTTAAAAAGTATATAAAAATATTAAAACGTTTCTATTTCAATCTACACTAAACTAAGCATCGTTTCCAAAAATCTCAGTGAGCTGGTTGAAAATATTTGCAAAATATTGAAATATAAAATTGATTTGTGTATTGCTGGACAAACATTATTTTTCATTTAATCAATAAAAATTCAACTGGCAACTTGCCCATATGCCATAAAACTACTATTATTAATTTTCTTGTAAAATCCAAACTATGAAACCGGAATAATTACAAAGTGCTTAAAACGAGTTTACACAATTTGTAGTTTCAAGTTCATTGTCATTAAAAACTAGATTTGTGTTGCTGATCTAATTTATTATTTAGTTTATACAGCAGGCAAATGCTATGCTCCGTTTGTACTAATTAATTTTGTAGTAGCACTTTACACAAAATTTTTATTATATTTTCAAACGAAAAGAGTTATTAAGAAAACTTTTGTTGTTGTTTTGAATTTTATTTACAATCTGTCGGGGGAGTATCGGAGTCAACCAATATATTAAAATTGTATATGTATATATCTTAAAGGAAATAGGAAAGAAGTAAGTTTGTGATAATCATCATAAATCATCAGACTTATAACTATATTGAGTTTTAATCTTCTTATTTTTACGAAGTTATTCATACTAGACTCACAATATAATAAAATATCAAAGATAGATCCCCATAATTAAAGTAATTATTTTGAGAATACCCTTTAAAGTTCAACCCAAATAATTTTTCAAATATTTATTTGGCGCTCATCACAAAAAAAAAAACTGTTCCACAGATTTCTTATCATTTGGCTTACAGTAAAAATTTTTGGTGTTTTTCAATCACGCCTCCGCAAAGTGTAAAAATACTGTAATATACGACTTACTGATATAATCTCCTTGAAATGTGAGTCCAATTATTAAAAAAGGTCCGCTGCACACACATCCTATCCTAAGCTCCTATTACACCACAGACTTATTGTCCTTGGCTTACAGGATAGGCGGCGAAGCCTTACAAATATGTTTTTGCTTCGTTTCGCCACAAGTTGCCACGCTTTATATATATATATATATCTACATAAATATGTATCTATATTTTGGCGCCCGAAACTTTTACACCCACATCGATTATAAGTGCATTAGACGATGTTCAACATTCAACGCTCTTATCTCTAATTTCTTATCGCTTTGACAATTACATTTGAGCAAAAACATACACAAAAGGCCAAAAGCAAACCCAAATCTTGACCCAGTTTCAGATACACTAATTTGATTGACTTTTTTTCTTCAAAATTATAAAGAAAAACATATATGTAAGGTGTGTGTATATTTATAGTTATTTCTATTTATGATTAGACTTGCCTTATCTGCCAGACTGCCATCGCGATTATCTGAGGCCCAATTGGCGATTCCTGCAAAAAGATAAATGTATTTTTATTTAGAAAAAATGCGGCGTTGGCTTTTCTTCCGCATCGTTTTTTGATTAGCCCCCCCCAAAAAATTGAATTAGTTTGTCGGATAACGATCTAAAAGCATTTTCGGCAACATTTCCACCCGCCTAATTTGTATATTATGTATGCACACACACACACACAAATAGATATACAATTACGTATGTATGTGTGTATGTTTTTATATATATATATTTAGCCGCAGAAGCAAATCAACTTGGGCTTCAAGGTAGTCGGTTTTATTTATTTTACGAATATGTTTTTATGTATTTCGCAATACAAACAAAACAAGAAAGCAACAACAAAAAAAGAAGAAAAAAAAAAAACAAAACACAAACAAATATGTAAATAAGTATTTAAGCCAGCGAGAATAAACGCTGAGATTTCTCTGGGGACTTCTCTCACTCTCCGTGTGCTCACCGTGCACACTTGCACTTTATTATTATTATTTATTTGTATGTTTTTGATGCGCGCCAAAAAACAATTTACATGTTGTTGAAAGTATCTCGTTGCTAATAAAAATAGATAAACTTAATTCACTTCATAATTGGGCCAAGTGTGAGATACTGGGCGATTTCTCTTGCTCAAAGTCTGGCATCATTCAACTTTTGCACATTGTAATTATTTTTATTTATTCACTTTCCGCGTGCCCAAAATGAGCAAAACATTTTAATTATTTATGAAGTGTCTGGCTTATTTAAATAAATAAACTGAAAAACATATAGAAATTCGCGCTCTCTCTCTCTCTCTGTGTCTCTTTGAGAGATCTTAAGTCAGATCGCACTTGCAAATTGAACATTATGATGGGAGAGGGGAGGGAGAGTTGGAGTGTTGAAGGCATCACTTGCTTTGCAGTAGATTCATGACAAGAGCACTCTCGGATCCTCCGCGCTGAGCTCACAGCTGAAGAATGTGCGTTAATTGTTGTCTCTGCATATTATGCCCTATTCACATAGTATTTGCGTACTACATGCCGTATACGTTATGCGGCGAACCGAAAGCAAATGAAAAAAAAAACCAAATTCAAATGAACACGTATCCGTCAGAGGAGCGAAATGCGAAATGCGTGCTCTGCTGGGATGCCCGATCCGACTCGCGTTTGATTGAGAGATATATGTAGATATGTATGTAGATATGTATGTATGTACATGTGATATGTATGTATGTATGTATGTATGTGTAGGCATGTAGTTGTATCTGTGCTTAAATTTTGGCGTGTGGCGCACGAGAAACAAACGCAGCTAACTACGGAGCCGGAGCAGCAACGACAAACTGAACTGAACGTTGTACAGCAGGCAAGCAGCAACAGCAGCACCAGCAGCAGCAGCGGCAGCTGCTCGCCATCGTCGTCACTGCTGCTGCTGGTGCTGGGCCCAGCGACGATGACGCGACTGGCAGCGCGAGCGTCGCTGCCCGCCCTGCATATAATAATAATGAGCCATTAGATATGTATGTACAGCGTTGCGCTTGTTCATGTTTGTTTGCCAAAAACAAAAACAAAAACAACAACAAAATTTATAACAAAATTAAATACAAATCAAAACACATTTTTGAGTAACATTGTAAAATTGAGAATCACAACGAATCGCACGTTCCTTTGAGGTGCAACAAAACAGATGCCAAATATTACATATGGGGAGCGCTACTTGAGCATATGCATGCCTCCACACTTAGAGAAATAACTATGTTCTAGAACAAGCCGAACTGAATTGATCTTCAAATGTCGCGCGAATCACTTTTTTTTGCATCTTAAGAGATTTTAATATCAACACTCTTGAAATCAAATACAAAATAAACATTGCTGTACTTAAATTGTGCAAAACTAGTTCAAGTGCTTAAGTATCTTAAATCAAGTAATCAAGATCTTATTTTCAGACATACGAATATGGTTGGATTGACTAAATATACTTTATAATAGGGGTTTGAACATGTTTTCTTTAGCATGTTGTAAACTTAATTTGAACCTTTTTCCATTTTTTAAACATTTGCAATTTTAATTTAAAACTAAACATTTTTAAATGAAAGAATTGCTGTATTTTTTCTCTCAGTGTACTCGTGTATGTGTGGTTTTTAACAGGCCCGCAGATATGATATCAGTCCGCAGTCGGCCTCGTAGCTTTTTGTCAGACATCCATCTCTGTCCGGCACACACTCCGGGCCTCTCTCTCTTTCACTGTCTCTCCCAAACATGTGGGGCCTTATCGATGAGGTTATAAGCTGGCCTAACTACTTAGATATATGCATAGTGTATGTGTGACACAAGTGTGTGTGTGTGTGTGTATGTGAGTGTGTGTGTGCCAATGAAAAGTTATCTCAAGGCATGTGCCAAATGAATAATCCAAAAGCTTTACAATTTAGACTATTGATTTCAGTTCAGACAGATAAATATTACGTGTAGAATTGAAGATATATTTGATCCTGCTAAAAGTAAAATAATAGGGGAACAAATTATGGAATATAATAATACTGTAGATCAAATACTCTTACAGACATATGTTAAAAACAATACTTGTAATACTCTGCTGCTACACTACTAAAACATTATTAGGGCTACAATATAGTCTACTTAATTATCATAAGTACTCAGAAGATGGAAAATTACTTAAGCTTAATGCATAAATGACTAAGAGTATAAAAGTGGAACTTTAAACTATTCACATTTTTGTACAATTGTCGAACAATATATAATTAATTATATTTACAGAACTGTACTTGCTCTATAAATCAATCAAAAATAACCAATTAAATCTTTAGATTTGAGACAATTTATCGTTAGCAGCACGTGATACTTACGACACACAATCTTTTTGAACTGTTAAATGATTTCTCATATCGTAAGTTAGCCAATGGAGCATATGGTAAATAATGGCAACAATAAACAAATCCTCAAAGTTTTTGCCACTGCTGCCACAATATCGACAACATTTCAATGTGATATCTGTATTTATTTTTTGTGTGCAGATAAAATGTTAATGTTTGCCAGTTTGTGTGTTCAGATATCTGGTGACAGGTCGACTTGACGATTCCATTGATGATTCACATTGACAGGTAAAAAACAAAATATTTGAAGTGCTTTCCTTATCAAGCCTCAAACCAAAATATTGTTATGCTAAAGTTCTGTTACAGGGGCGGCGGGGCTGGTGGTCAGACTACAGCCAGCATTTATTGTTTGCTTCCACTTTCATTAAAGGGGGACTTATCATGAGTGCGAAAATGTTCAACTAAAAATATAACTAAAAAACGGGAAGATAAGATATGGTTGACGGGTTTTTGGGTGTCTTTCATCCAGCTAATGGAGGCGGTGTGTGGTGAGTGCTACCTTCAATTCCGAGTCATAATGTCGCTAGATTATACAATACGCGTTTAATAACAATAAAGCAAAATAACAACACAAAAAATATTAAAAAAAATAATAATAAAAAAATAAAGCACTTCATAATAATGCAACAATGAATGAGAACGAAAGCAAAATCATACAAATGGCATTGCCAAGTGCGTCACAGATATGGCAACGCTTCGCTGACTTTACTATATATATATATGTATATATATATATATATATATATATATGTACATTCGAGTAATGCATACAAATTGCGATTGTCGGCCAAAACGGACTTTGCGATCAGCATGAGAGAAAGCAAAAGCTAAATGAATGCGTACAACGACTGCGGGGAATTGAGAGAGTGTGAAAAGTCGTAAATCGTACACCTGAATGCCAGCTTGCCCCATAAATTTATGGATAATCAATTAGAAGGTGCAACGGAATGATTTGTGAAAAAACAGCTGGAATCATAGCTGAAAATTATTGTGAAATTATATTGCAAATAATCACCTGAAGTTACGAGTATAAATAATCATTGGCATGAACTGATCAGCAAAATTTGGAATGATCTGTGAAGATCATTGACATTACGAGTGTAATAGAAATATTAGTGTAAATAAATGGAATGCTCAATGGAATCATCATAATTAAAGTATATGAGGAAATATAAATGGAATGGATGACTGAAATGATATGTGATATGTTCATGTGATCATCGTTGGAATGATCGTTGAAAATTTGTTTGTTAACTAATCATTGCAAAATTTCAGTGATAAATCGTTATTTTTGTTTTTTTGTTTTTGTAATTTTTTTTTACAGTGAACTGTGCAAAAATTTGATGGAAAAACTTCACCTGGCGATGATGGCGCTGGACTGTTGCTCAAACTGTCCGTGGAGGGCAGTTTGGTTAAGAGCACTTTTTGCGAGGGTCGACGCTTGAATTTGAAATCGAATACTGCAGTACAATGCATACATAGAATGAGATACGTTAATAGAGAGAAAGAAAGAGAAAGCGAGCAATATATATAACTATATTATATATCATTTAGTTTGATTAAAAATTGTTGTAGTTCTCTAGTAGTACACGTTCACTACACACATATTCAAAAAAGACACATATTTACGACATTTACACGAATCGAAAAGAAAAACATTTAGAATAAAAACAAAGATTTGATATTTTGTTGGTAGATTATAATATTTTGAATATTTATTAACAACATATAGCGCTAAACGCAAACAAAAGAATTGGTTTCTGATCTTAAAACATTTACATTCTTCTTTGTTCCAAATTGTTTATTTTATATTTTGGCTCTACGAAATTATAGCTTAAAAACAGTAATAATCAGTTTTCGTATCGATTCTTAGTAATTTTAAAAATTAATTTATTAATAATTTTATTATACGCTTAGCAAGTTCAAAGTGAAGCGAATTTTCTGCGGGTTTCAAGTAAAAAATAACACAAATAAATATACACTTTTTATTATTGCTAGAAACATATTTAGTACGTACTTTAAGATTACTTTGTTATCGATATCACTTAATCGAAAAAGTTCCCCTACTAATCAGCAATCGAGACATTTATGACACAAGTTAATTATCTAATCGAACTGAACGTTAAATGCTTCAACATTTAACTATAACAATTTTATTTGCATGCTCAGCAAAATGTATCTCAGTAATTGAGGCAAGCTGTGGGGCATGATTTGCCTCCTTTTTTGTGTATTGTGGAGCGTGTCGATTATCAGAGTGTTGTAAATTAATTAAGTCCCTGCTATCAATTAGCTGCCATCGGATATTGAGCACAGAGCACAACGGAGCACGACATGCAGTGCATAATAAACAAGCTACGACAAGGGCGCCAAGTTAATCTCAATCTTGAACCAGGCAAGGAGGCCATAAGGTGATAGATAGACACATGGATAGTAAAGAACTTGCTTTGACTGATTTTTAAACTTGCTGAGTCAATTACACAATTGCCAAGAGCTTCAATAAACCACGACCAATATCCAGTGAAAAGGTCACAGTTGAAAGCGGGATAATTTGCCCAAAGGCCATTGACTTTGATGAACACATTTCAATGGCTATAATATTGGAAATTGAATCAAGGGCCGCTCAATTTGGAATTAATTGAAGAATGACATCAACATAGCAATGCACTTTCGTACTTTATAACAGCGTGACTAATTCGAATACCCATTAAAATGTGAGCAACAGGGGAAGTATAGCTAACAAACTCAATTAGGTGTACGTAAATACAGTTGAACTTGTTTCTAGACTTAAATAGGCAAAGTTCAATGCAATTTTGTTCCATAACTATATTTATTGTTATTTGAGAGGGAATTGAATATTCTCAACGTTGTCTATCATCATTTTCACTTAGTAATTGAGCGATATTTGTGTTTCATCTTTAAAAGTTCGAACTTCAGAGAGGCAAACTCTGACTTCAATATATTAAATTCAAAATTAGCTGTCAATAAATTATGAAATCAATCCCCAAAATGCCTCAAAATATGATTTATTTTGCTTTATTTAGGTTGAATGCATTTTCCAAAATATGCATTTGCTTTGAACAAATCTGTCAAAGTTTCCCCCATCAGCTGCACTTTTACTTTGCATATTTCTACGACCCTCTCCACATGGATTTTCTCGTCTTTATTGCTTCGATTTGTATCCTCTTGGCCAAATCGACAATCAGTTATTGCGTGGGATGAAAAACAGCTAAAACAACATATAATTCTTCTTTAAAATCCATTTTTGTCTGAATCCAGCATTATTGACATATACACATAAATCGATGCAAGCACAAATACATATATACATACATATTTATTGGGTACTGGATATTTCCTCGTCTATCACTTTAGTCTGTATTCAACTTCAACTTGTTGGCATGTTGCACAAGTGACGTCATGACGCCATAAGTCCGTACATATGATACCACCCAGCACCGCCCTAAACACCCTTTACATATATACACTCACACACACACACACACAGCCACAAAACATACATGCATAAGGTCTTATATAATCCAATTACATATAATGTTTATGTAGTTTGCTAGTCAATGTGGAATGCTGAAAGTGGAGCAGCAGCAACTATTAGGATTGATGGGGGTGGTTTCATTTGGTGGAGAGGGTGATGGTAGGGGGTAGCTGGTTGGCTAGTCAACTCATTAGATATGCCGACGTTTGCCGCCAGGTGGAGCTGGCAATCAATATGCATATGTGCATCAAGAGTTTCTCGGATGGCTCTCTAATTTATTGCTTGGTATTTTGCCCAAAAGCATGCTATAAAATATTCAACGAGCCCAGATAACACACACAGAGAGGTATCTATATATTTATAGAGCTGACGATCAAAAAACGTTCGTTATGCAAATGCTCGAATGAATTCCATCAGAGGATTACGTCGAGATGGGATGGGATGAAAGGGATTGAAAGGGTTTTGGGTGGAGGGAGGGGAGATGTTGTTGGCTGTCTAAAGCTAAAGCCAAAGTTCATAGTGCAACACTAAATTTTGACCTTTTGGACACGTATCAAAAATAGAATATGCAGTATGCCGCATCCCGCATGACACAGCCAAACACAGAGGCCAAAAATGCTGCACCCAATTACGTTTACGCAACTTAAATGCGCACATGGTGAGAAAAATTATGGACAGTCTTAAAGAAAGTAATTATTTCGACTTGATACAAAAAATTTACAACTTCCACTCGCATGTTTTACGAACATTTTTATTAAATAATATAAACGTATTTTTTTTTTTTGCCTGTTTGTATGTCAATTTTTGTAAAACCACTTTAATTCATTACTTAATTTAAATTTAAATTTTAATTAGCGCTGTTTAAATGATGACTCTGAAAACCCGACAACTACGTTTAATGGGTTCATGTTGTTCAAATACTAGATATTAGTAATATCATACTTGAGTTTTTCTCTCTCTGTAAAGACCGCCCCCCCCCACCCCTCGCCAATCAAAAATGTATATGCATGTAAAGTGAAATAAATGCCAAGAAAATGGACACATCACAAAACACAGCCAGCCACGCATCGATTTTTATTTTTATTTTCCTTTTCGTATTTTTTTGCGCTCGTTTTCTTTTGCCCGCTTAAACTTAAACTGTGCCAACTGCAGCACTTCTCATCGTTCATGGCCCTTGGCACCCTCGTCACCCTCCAACACCCCTAGCCCTCACCCTTTAACCCGCCTGTGTTGACGCTGGAGGCCAATGAAAAGTGCCAAAAAGCTTTGCGCGTGTCAGCTAATTGTGACAGTGTGTGCATTTGTGTGTGTGCGTGTGTGTGTGCACAATGCCCATTATATTTGCACAAGTATAAGTAACTAACAATAAAAAATAACGTCTGCTACAAATTTGATGACAATTAAATACAATAAAGCACTCAACGAACAATTGCAAGCAACAAAAGCTAAAGCAAAACTTAAAAATACCCTTGCGGCAGTTGTGCAAAAAAATAAATCATTATAAAACTAGGGAACTTCAACTGGGGAATATGCAAACAATTAAGTATTTTAGTGTTGATTTATATTTCCTTCTTCTTTTTTTTTAGTGTATATTTCTAATTGGCGAATTAAGGTCAATTCAACTTAAATAGACTTTTTCGCTTTGTTTGCTGTCTTTCGATAAGCATTTTCAAACTACATCAGAATATTCTCAATCAATCGAACTTTGAATATATGCTTAAAGCTCGTCACATGAAAATCTGCTCATTAAATATTGTACAAAAATAATAATGATGTAAGCTATTTGTAAGTCTCTGCATATAATTGGCATACCTCCCCCTTGCCTTGTAATAAATCAATTCAAATAAAAGCTTTGCATTTATATGCGACAACAATGCGAAAATGTTCTTTTGACATTTATTGCCTCCAATGAACTACGACGACAAATTTTGAGAGTAGTGAGAAATAGAAAGAGGTCTAAATACATAAATACACGCACACATACATACATATGTATGTTTTGCATGTGTGAACGTAGTATACATATGCTAATCAATAAGAAACTATGACAACACACACATATATATGTGTGTGTAAGATGCATTAATTATAACGGAAAGAGCGAAATGGAAATGGAACAAAAAGTGGTCTAACGGCGCCTTGCAATCAATTCAAGTTTTGCGGTTGTTGCTTAGTTCTGCTATGGTCACCACAAAGCGTAGCAAGGCGCTTACTAAACTCAATCAGCAATTAACGCCCCACACACATACAAGCGATAAGTCCCCTCTCCCTATCCATGGTCCCCATCGGATAGATGAGTGACAGAGCGGAAATACGGACAAAGCAACAAACAACGTGTGAGTTGCGATGCGATGATAGTCGCGGACTGTCATTGAAATGCGAGAAGAAGCAACGAAATCAAAACAGAACAGGCAAAATGTGCGATAGTCGCTAGTTAATACCCTGTATCCAGTAGTTTCCAATTGCTTTCAATTGGAGGCAATAATTGAGCTATGTGCACAATAGTTAAATAAATTATATTGGCTAATGGCAACTGAAGAACTACATTGGTGTAAAACCAAACATTAAATTTAAAAATTTATGTTTATATTTTTATATACATATAATATTTTTTATACATTTATATATATTATTATTTTAAATACATTGTTTTTGTACTCAGGTCAATTGTTCTTGACTTTCACAATCAAATATGCCCCATTAACGTTTTATGAATGGGTACAATCGAAACAAAACACAGATTAACATGTACGCAAATACACACACACATATATATACATAATCATACATATATACAAATGTCAGCATATGTTTGGGTTGGGGATCGGAAATGAAATGAACAACCATTAGGCGATAAATAAGAGCGAGCACTGAGAAATTGTGAGCTGCAGTCTTTTTTTTGCGGTAGAATAAAAAATACAAAAAAAATTAAAAATAAAAATAACGCTGACATTGAAAACAAATTGTGGCTAAAATAGAAAATCCAGTTTGACTCACCTGACGCCTGCTGTCGCAGTCCGGCGCTGTTTGGCGGCGTTATATTGATGCCACTAATGCTGCTGCTGGCGCCGACGCCAAGAGACTGATTTGAGGCGGCCATCGACAGAGCAGCGGACGATGACGTCGTCGCCTGCAGCTGCAGAGTGCTGCCCGTCGCTGTTGGGACGCTGCTCGACTGCGGCGTACCTGGCATCGAGTGCGAACAGGAGGAAACGGAAATGGTGTTTGGCTGTGGCGGCAACAGTGAATCTCCGCCGCCGCCGCTGCCGGCGAGCTTCCGTTCGCTGCTTATGCGTATGGGTGTGCTGCAGCTGCTGCTGCCGACGCTGGCAGTGGACGGCGGCAGAACAGGCGTATGACTGCCACTGCTTGGCATTTGTTGTTGTTGCTGCATGTTTTGTAGCTGTTAATATTCGCGTGCTTCTTTTTCTTCTTTATCTTTGTTTCTTATTCGCATTTGCTCCAATTGCCCATACACACACACACACAGAGACACACACACACGTTGCCAATTATTGATTTTGTTTAAGGTTCACAAATTTTTTTTTTTTTTCGCACATACAATTTAGTTGTGTGTATTTTCTTGTCGTGTTTTGTTGTTTTACAAATTTTGAAGCTTTAAACTTTTTTTGTGTATTATTATTGTTTCGAAGAGAGAGCCAGCTCTTTAGTTAATTAATAAATTAATTAAAGCCACGTAAGACTCAAAAGTTCCAATTAGCAAACGACTTGTACAAGAATAACACTTATTATTCTTATTCATACACACGCTCACACACGCACACTCTCACACATATAAATGTATATATTTTTTAATGCGAGTGCTTGTCACACATTTTCGTATCGCTTTTTATTTCGTATGCTTTTTCTTCCGCGTGGGCGCTCCGGCGTCGTTCACGTTTCACGTACAACTAAAGCTGAGACTGGCATAACAACAACACATCGACACAAAACACACACAAACATAACTGGTCGTATTCGTATTCGTATTCGTATCGCATTTTCAAAAGCTAAACTTGTTTCGTCGCTTTCGTATGAGCTCATCCAATGCTGCATCCCCTTCCCACCTCCAGCAACCACCAGC
Source organism: Drosophila paracracens (assembly GCA_035044025.1). NCBI lineage: Eukaryota > Metazoa > Arthropoda > Insecta > Diptera > Drosophilidae > Drosophila > Drosophila paracracens. The sequence continues at coordinate 1,990,766 of JAWNMN010000435.1, read as the reverse complement.
ATTGCCTTGTTTTCTGTTCGTGACGCGGCAAAGACGCTGGAAGTGCGAATGCGAACAAGTTGAACAAGCTTTTTGTTGTTGTTTGGGGTAGAACTGGAAAGCCTGCAATGCAAACAGCTGACGGCTTTCGTGGAAACGTGGAGCGTTTGTTTGCGTGCGAAGAGTGCAGCTATATGTGCCTAACTCAGATTGAATAGAAAAGTGGCGCATTTTTTAGGGGATTTCAATAAACGTTTTATTTTTAATTTGTAGTGTAACGAACCTTTTTTTTGTCCGGTTTGTGTTAGCCGGGCTAAAACTCAGTTGAGCTATGGGTTCGAGCAACAAATTTCCGCACACCAGCTGGGCAAGTTTACGACTTCGCCTGCCCGACAGAGAATCTCGACCGGCACTCCGGTTTTCACCAGGTCTAGTGGTCTCCTTGACTTCCCAAGGATTGCCACTAGCACACCTGTAACCCAGGACTCGCACCTACACATTCTGACTAAACGCATGTCCAGTCAGACTTGTAGCGCTTGGCTCTATGCGGATTTATATTTATTTGCCAGGGCTATATGGCTCATATGGTTTAGAATTCGATCATTTAAATGAATTGTGTTTGGTGAACTGCACTAGAAAATATAGAAATAATAGAAAATACGGCATATTTTGCAATTTATTTGAATTGATTGAATGTGACCAAACCTAAAAAATACCAAACACATTTTCTTTTTACGAATTTCTAGTGTATTTATGCGTGTCTTAACTGTACATTTGACTTAATTCCACTAATTGCTTCTGCTATTTGGGTCCATTCATCATTTGGGGAGGAAGTGTGCCCAGCGGCGGCGGCGGACCCATCATAGCCATGGGATTCAAAATGGGCGGCGGACGTATTCCAGTGGGAGCCATCAGCGGATTCATCATTGGCGGCATATACGGTGGCATATTCGGCATTCCAGAGCGAGGGGGTGCTCCCATATTGGGGGGCGGAATATTCACGCCACTCGGTTTACCACCTGGCGCTGGTCCCGCAAACGGATTATTTGTTATTTTGCCGGCTTTGAAGGCAGCTGTTGTTGCATCGATTAAATGCTGCGCTTGCTCTTCCATCCATTTTTGGTAGTAGAATTTGACGTTGTCGCGATGCTTGCGACCCGTGCAGTGCGTCTTCCGCACCGACGGCGAATCGTGCGTCAAATATGTGTCGCAGTAGTCGCAGTAATATTTCGGCATCTTATTACTATTTATTATTTAAACAAACATTAAATTTGTTTTTTTTACAAATAAACATGAAAAATGAAATGTAAAATAATAACGAGTGTGCCCGCCGTTGACTCACATGAAAATGCCTCCAAAAATACCAAAAAGCACATTTAGTATTTTTGTAGTGTTGATAAGTGCGCATGACTTGATTTATCGATTTTGACAGAGCAATCGATATTGCTAACCGCGCCATTTGAGTAATTGCTAACATTTTGTTTGAGTTATTAACAGCAACGACGGCTGTTAGCAGTTTTAACGCGGCCGGCAAGCGAGCATGACGTGAGCGCGGATGGCGACTGTGTGTGTGTTGTTGTTCTTGAGCGGCATCTTTTTGAATGGGCGGGCAAACACGCGTAACGGCAATTAAAAAAATCGTGAACAGCAATAAACATCATAATTATATGTTTTTGTTGTTGTAAATATTAAAAGTGCATAGAAAAAAAAGCCGGTGTTTGGTTTACAGTCAATTTTATGCCTGCGTTCGTGTGTTTGTGTGTGTTAGTGTGAAGGAATTTAAAGGCTGAAAAAAAGATAAAAAACAGACAATAGTTGAAGCCAAAAGGAGCAGCAATAAAAATTCAGAAGTTGCTTGACCAGTTTTTATTTTCATTATTTGTTTTTTCTTGGCTCTTTTGGCTAATTGTTAAACGAGTTTTACCCAATGAGGAGCACCAGCAGCAGCGGCAGCAGCAGTTAGCGATTATTATTATTATGCCTTTTGTACAGCGGATTGTGCAGCCGGTGAATGTGGCACAGGCGACCGCTGCTAGTTTGGGGCATGCCGCCAAGCGATTCCAATGTGCGCCCGGCAAATGCACCAACAACAATTGCATCAACAATCAAAATCAATCAACAAATCATCGAGGAGCAGAAGAAGAAGAAGCAGCGGCAGCACCAACAGCTGACGAACCACAGCCGCCGGCAGCGCTGCCCATGAAAAAGCTCAAACAGCATGTAGAATTTCTCTCCACTTCCCCCTCGCATGTATCCACACGTGTCTCGCAGTCGTTGCCCGCGTCGCGGCAGAGCAGTCAGCAGCGAGGATCGGCAGCAACAGCGCATCCTTCTCGCACCTACAGCGCCCCCCACTCCCCAACGGCAGCAGCGGGCAGCCAATCACGTGTCGTTTCTGGCCACGAATTCGATTCGATTAGCAACATAACATTGAGCAATGCCCTGCGCCAATTGGCCAGTTTGGTGCTCATCGCCAGCGATATTTTCGATGAGCTGCAAAACGATCTGCAGCAGGTGGGTGAGCGGGCTGCAAGGGTGCAGCGCAAAATTACAGCCGTGGAGCGACGCGTTTGTGCCTACGATCCGAAAATGGTCACAGTTCGTAAGTAAATCCAACAAGTAGAATATTTAAATAAATGCAAAAAATAAACATATAAATTGGAATATGCAAACTTTGCATAATCTAATTTAAAACTTCCATTGTATAACATTTGTATTTACTTTCCCAATTTATATTTCCAGTGGAATGAATTCCACTAAATATTTACATTTGCATATTTATATTCCGCATTTTGCACACAATGGAAAATATAACTCCCATTGTATAACATGCCTATTTACCTTCTGCACATTGCCATTGGAATGTATAATTTCCATTTTATTTACATTCTACGTACTGCTTAGCAGTGTTGCCAATGCAATTAAATAATATTGGAGTCATTTTATATGCGTTGAATACAGGTTACAAATGTAACATTTATAAATAAAAAGTCTAATTAAAAATTATATTTGTAGTTTTTTTCTTTTTCTGCTTAGCTTTGATCATTATCTCTTCAGAAGTTAGCAACCCTACCTTACACACACACACACACATATGCATGCATGCGTATTTTGTCAATTGCCATTCATCGCAAGTCGCCGGCAAAAGTCAAGTGCGTTTTTCAGCTTATCTACTACTGCCATCTGTCTCTCTCACTCTACCTCCCCCGCTCCTTATGTTGCTACTTTGTATGCTGTCCGCTGAGCTTTTGTGCGGTTGTGTTTGTTTGCTGGAATCTTATCTGCTTTGTGAGTTTTTCTTTGCTTTTCGTTTATTAAATTCAATTGGCGACGCAGCAAAAGCAGGGCGCTGAAATTAACACCTTGTTTACTCTTCTCTTCTTCCTCTTCATGTTTTCTTATTCTTTTTCTTCAGTTCACTCAATTAGTCGCTTTTACTGCAATTAAACCACAGATGATAGGCGGAGTTAAAAGTTCACTTTGACTGCTTTGTTTTTCACGGCTTTGTGTTAAATTGTTGCAAACATTTGTAAAGATTTGTGGCAACAAGTTGCCCACAAAATGCAAAATCGCAATTTTTCAGTTTCGCTGGCGTTTTTCAGAATTCTGCTTTTCACTGGAAATTGAGTACAGCTTTTATCAGCTTTTTTGCCTTTGCATAATTTTGCTTATTTAATTTAATGGAAAGTGTAGTGTTGCCAGCCTGATCGAATGCGATCGATTCCATCTTCACTCTTGCCACTTGCATTTGACAGCTGACAGCTGCCGAACAACGGGGGGAAGAGGAGCGGAGAGAAGTGACAGCTGCTCTTGCATAAACACACACACACACAGTAGCAGCAAAGGCGCGCTAATTGCTCAGGTATGAAGAAGACAAGCGAAGAACATAATTACACACACATGTACACATTTTGCAATTGGCAATGCAGTCATTCCAATGTATGCTAACAGCACCTGTCACCCCCCTTCCCCCTTCTCTGTTCGATTGCTGCTGCTCATTAATGTGCCCATATTAGAAAAGCGATTACAGCGCGATATTTTGCCATTTGTGGGCAAATGTTAACTAACTGGAAGGGTATGCAGCTATGTGTGTATGTGTGTGTCTGTGTTTGTGTGCAGCGATGCATGGAAAGAGAGCCGGGCAAAGGGGGGTGATGTGTTTTTTTTACGTGCTGAGAGAGGGGAAGCGGGGGAAGGGAAGCACGCAATTGTTACCGTTGGCTGCCCATTTTCTTCTTCTTGTTCTTTCCTTTTTTTTCGACTTCAATCAATCGGCCATATTGCCCGTATGTGTGTGTGTACGTGACTTGACTATGAGTAACGATTACAGCTACTGTTGCCGTTTACGGTTGTTGTTGCTGCTTACATTTAAGTTGCTTGCATCGCAGCAGGCGACTTGGCGGCACTTTGAAATTGACCGCTGGCCACTTTGGCCAAAAGTATTGCCATTTACAAGGAACTTGCCACAATTGATATGTGAAAAATAACACACACACACACGCGCACACATGTTAGAAGTGTGTTAAACTAATTTGCTACGTGTTGCAATGGAAATTTCATTTCCAAATGTTCGTTTTAAGTGCGCGTCAACCAAGAGAGACAGAGAAGGACATTGCTGGAATTTTGTGTTACTTTAACATGTGTTTAGTATGTTGGCAATACCTTTTTTAACATCAGAGACAAATGTTAATGGGAACATTTGCAAGCTTGAATAAAAATCATAACAGACAAATGTTAATAAGCATACGTAGGCTGGAAGGAGTTGGAAGATTGGATGAGCTTTAATTTACATAAGTCAATGCACACTGGAATATGCAAGCTTTTATTGAAGAAGATGCTGATCAAAACATACACTTCAAAGCATAACAGAGAAATGTTAATAATGTTAACAGCTAATGATCATCTTCCAGTTTCGAATGCACACTGCTAATTTTTTTAGTCTGTCGTATTACGAGTAACATAGCATTAACCTCGCAGTAAACAGACAATGTTAACAAAAGATATTGGAAGCTTGTTTTCTTTTTAGTCGTCTTTTATAATCATTATTTTGGTCTGTCTCGCGTCTGTGCCGAAAAAGTAATTGCAGCCGCACAGCAGTGGGAATTTATTACGTAGCACAGGCTGACCAAAAAAAAAAATAAATATGGCCCGCATCTGAGCAGCAGCAGCAGCAGCAGCAACACAAACCTGTTCCCACCTGCAACATGTCGCTGCTGTGTATGTGTGTGTTATGTGTGTGTGCCGCCACAAAACTAAACAAACGAGCGAACACCAACGAAAATAAACCTTAACGCGCTGGAAACGCTGAAAACACTGCGTGCCACAGCCAAATAATTCCAACTAACCAACAAAAATGAGATACACACCCAAAAAAAAGTAAGAAAAAAGTAAAAGATACAGATACAGTTGCGAGTTGTTAGTTTTCTCTGCTTCTGATTCTTCTTCTTCTTTTTTTTGTTTTAAACATTCGACGCATTATTGTATTTCAAGTGCGCTGATGAGCATTTGATTGTTGCAGCCCGCGGGGGCAAGTGGGGCGGAGCTGGGCGGTGCACTTTGGTTTTTTTTCTGGTTGGAATTCTTTTGCCTTTTTTTTTTGTTGTGTGTTTGTTTATTTTTCCCAAACAACAATTTTGTTCTCACTTGGAAAAGTAAACCAAGCAATGACGACCAAATACGGCTACAGATACAGATACAGATACTGGCCACAGATACAAGATACACATAGAGATAAATACTTGCATATATATATATATATATGTGTGTGTGTATGTATATAGATGCATACTGTAAACAACAACAAGTGAGTCGCGAGCTGCGAGTTGCTGCGAGTCTTGTGGCAACTTCGACAGCCCAGCCGAGCCATAAGTTGCATAAGCTGCGAGACGAGTTGAGAGTCTTGGGAACCCGGTCTTCTACTAGTATGTGCGATGTGTGTGTGTGCGTGTGTGTGTTGGTGTGTGTATATTTGCTCTTTGTGGTCGATAAGATTCTTTGTCTTGTTGTTCTTCTTATTTTTGTATACACTTGCCACAGAGTATTATTTGGTATGTGATCGAGTATGCAACACCTTGCCAGGTGGCAATATTGAACATCTATGCAACATTTAAATAATAAAACCCATTTTGAAACATGTCGAATTCCAATTAAGTTTTAAGTACACCCTGTTGTTTAGCTGTGTTCGAGGGTATCTTCAAGTCGAGCTCACTCGACTCTCGGCTATCTGGCTGTGGATTTTGTGTTGTTTGCTTAACATGGGCAGCAAGTGTAGCTAAAAAGTGTTGAGTAAAAAGTCGTCGTCATCGTCCTCATCATCCTGGTTGCTGTCATCAGTTAAGGCCACAAGTTCAACGGCTAAGAGGAAAACTTGTTGCGTGCCACAAAGAACGGGCAACTGGAATCTGCAGATTGATTGTCGATCCGATCGTCGTCGTCGTCTGCGTTTTTCTGCATTTTTGCACGTTTGCCACAGACCGATTCTACCATAAAGTTGTTGCTCTTGGCTCTTGCTGTTGCATTTCTATGCAACCACAGGCAACCACAGGCAACAACAGCAACAACAAGAACAACAACGCACCTTTCAGTCATTGAACTTTAAGCTATGCGTTTTGCTCCAAACCAACAATCAAACAATCAAAACTTGAGCCCCATCAATACTTGAGAGATTGCAACGTGCTTCATTCACAGAAAGAACCCAAACGGAACCAACAACAACAACAACAACAATAAAAGCCGAAACTTTTTAAAGTTCTTTAAAGAACTCGAAAATTTATGTGTTCCTCTTTTCGTTTCAATTTGTTGGGTTTTTTTTTTTATTTGGCTTTCAAGGGGCAACCAAATAATTCGTGGCTCATAAATAGCTTTTACGGCGGATGCACTTTTAGCTGAAAAGCAAGCATCTGAAAACTTAAGCACAAGCGGATCCAAAAAATTATGCAGCTCAAAAAAAAAAATATATTATAAAAATATATAGAAGAATTGGGAGAAAAGTTCTCTTTGTCTTTTTATACCCTGAAAAAAGTATATTTTTTCTTGATCAGCTTTAAAAGTCGTGTAGAATTAACCATTATCGTCTGTTGGAAGAAGCCCGTCTCAGAGACTGGACACATCTGGACTATCAGTTATCGTATATCCAGTCATATTATCGATAACTGCTCTCGTTTCCCGATTATCGATAGATATATAATACAACCTGAGATAAACAGCTGCATATAGGGTATCACATAGTCGAGTACTCGCTGAGTTAGAGTTGCTGTTGCTTTCGTTGATTTCCCTCCAGCATTTTACGTTGTTGCTGTGATTAATAGTGCTGCACTTAAGTTGCCGCACGTTTGCGGCAAGTTTCAAGTTCAAATTATAAACACCTCGGAGCAGCTCGAAGCACCCGCATTTTAGCTGAGATTTTCCTCAGCCCCCGAGACAAGTTCTAAGCCATAAACTGGCGACTTTCTAATCTATTTGTTGTGCCTCTCTATCGGAGTGTGTATTTACATGAGAATGCTGCCACACACACACACATACACTGAAACACACACCTCGTCTGCTTGCACCTTTCACGACTCCAATCTCTTCACTTTACTTTGGCCTCTTTGTAACGCATATCAGTTAAAATTTAATGGCATTTAAATTTAATTTATAAAAGCCAAACGTGTTTCGAAATATGTCCATTAAAATAAGCAGAGTGCACGCCGTGAGCTTAACCGACTAGCGAATTCCCTATAATTTCTTTATTTTCTGTAAAATACAAAAAGTAAAAAAAAAAAATTAAAATGAAAAATAAAGTTTAATATTTAATAAGAAATATTTATAATCAACAACAAATTTCACATTGGATTTATCCCTAATCAGGCGAAAAATATCTTTTATTACTTTTTTCCAAACTACTTGCAACTTTTCAATAAGTACAGGGTATAAATGAGAGTTGTCGACTGCAGCTGAATTCTCGTCTAGCAGCCAAAAATTGCTGTCTCCCGAGATACTTGTCTGTCGTGTGGCATGCGGCTTGAGGCATGTGGCATGTGGCATGTGGTGGGCATATAGACTCGTAGACGGTGCTGCACACACAGGATATACGTGGGCGTTAGAACAAAGGTGCAACAAACAACTGCATGGGCAATGCCCATGCAACAACGCCAACAACTGCTCACCACTAATCCCACAGAGAAAGCGCAAAAAAAAATGGTGCGTTGGTATTTTCCAGGTTTTTTTTTTCTCCAGTGGCTGCTGCTCAGTTTCTCAATTTATCAGTTTCTCAGCTTTTTGAGCAGGAATGCGATTTCAGTTTATAGATTCGTTCCACAAACCTGTACACAGACACAGACACAGATACAGACAGACACAGAGCAAGCATCCCACAGGTAAACTCAGCGGCACTAATCAAGCAAGCAGACCAGAAGAATAACCAGGTGAAGAAGAAGTAGAAGAAGGAGAGAGAGAGAGACAGAGAGAGAGAGGAGGAGAAGATGAAGAAGAGAAGGAATTGGGCCCTACAGCAAGAGGCAGACAGAACATTACTTGCATTACTTGCACCTTGGAATTTCTCATAGCCATTTTGGTTTTAACTTGTTTCTTGGAATCTCTCGTGCGACTCTGTGCGAGTGTGTGTGTGTGTGTGTGTGTGTGTGTGTGTGTCACTGCGTGTCACTGTGTGTGTGTTTGTGCAATTCAAGTGCTTTTTGGAAAAGCTGCCACAAAGATTCGCAGACCTTGAATTCAATTATGTCTGTATGAGATGTGTGTGTGTGTGTGTGTGCATCTCTCTCTCTCCCTCTCTCTCTCTCTCTATACCTCTCCCTTTCGCAAAAATGTCTTGTGGCAGGAAGCTAAAGAAAAACACTTTACACGGCGTATTGCGTGTTTGGTTGCACTGAAAGAAAAAATGACGTAAAAAATTATTTGCAACTTTTTTTATGTTTTTGAACTCGATAAAATTAATCTTGATAAATATTAACTGTTTTTGAAATATTGTCAGCTAATGAAAATAATCATAAAATAAAAAATTACAAAATTAAATCTTAAATAAATTATGTTTTTTTTTTAATTTTATGCTGACTTAAAGCAAAATTGTTAAAATATATTTTAAGAAATAAAAATCTTAAATTAAAGTTACAAATTAAAGAAAAATATTAAACTTAAATTTCAAAACAAAAAAATAAAATTATATAAAATATAAACTTAATAAATTTGTTTGTTACAAAAATTAATTTGATTCAAGCAAATTTCGCTCTGATTTCAGGATGATAACAAATTGATTTAAAAAGTGTCTTAAAATAGGAACTTTTACTACTTATATTGATTATTAATGTTATTATTTTAATGTTGCAACATAGGCTGAAACAGTTATGTTTCAATGGTAACTGAAACGAATTGCGTACTCTGCTTTTGCGCATGATTCTCACACTCTTTTTTCGCTAAGTGCAGCGTCTGCTTTATGACATTCGTCTGCCTGCCTAAATGAATGTCCTGTTTGTCTGTCTGTCTGTTTGTCTGTCTCCTGCAATGTCTGTGTAGATTTCCGGACGACTGATTGCAGCAATTTATGTTTCATTTTTCACTCTCTCATTCATCACGTGCAACGTGCAATGTGTAAGGCGGCAAGAGATGCACGTTTGCTTACCTGACCTAAAAGCCGTCGCAAGGCCTAACCACAAAAGTACGTTACATGTTGCAAGCAGCGCTCAACCCTTTCTTCCCTCTCAACATGTGGCAAATGCAAAAGCAACCGCTCCCTAAAAATGCCACAAAGGGACGAGATCAGGACGCGCCAGTGCGAATATGGTTTTGTTTGTGCCACAAAAACAAGTTCTGCGTATGAAAAGTTGTCTAAAAAGAAACGGGGTTGGGGTTTGAGGTTCGTAATAGACAAAGGGGGTGCGCCAGCTGATGCGTTGATCTTATCAATCAACAAAAAAAAAGAAATGAACAAAAAAATGTACACACGCAATATGCAAATTAATCAAAACTTTGGGTGTGCTCAAGAGCATTAATTGTGTGGCATGGATTTCCCAGCTGTTGAGCAAGAGCCTTGAGTCAACAATTCCTATGCCTCTGCTGGAACATCATATATATAAGGGTAGATCAGATCAGATTAAGGTAACAAAGAATCTTGATTTAGACACAATATTGAAGTATTCCTCAGATTATAAATAGTTGATGATGATCACTAAAAAATGAGCTTATCAGATGGAGCCTCAATAATAATAAATATTACTTAATACTCAACTGTGTTTCACCTTGCATGAATATATCTTATCGTGGGGCAACTGTTTATGTTATTGTTTTCTTATCAGCTGCGTGTGTCGATGAAAACTTTCAAGGCAGCTGCTTGAAAAACTAGTTACTGATATCTCCGATATCGAGTATAAATTGCATACGAGCTGTGAACAATGAGTGCAATTGGGCAACTTGAAGGGCGCCTGCTAAAAAATAAATAATTCATCATTTAAAAAACAGCTGCAAAATATGTATCTATTCCACACTCAAAGTTCCATAAATTCTTTCAACTTTTATCAGATTAAATTCGATGTAAATAAAGTCAGTTTGTTGTCACATCATTGTCAGTTGTGTTAGCATAAGTATAAATTATGTTGCAATTGTGATATTACATTATTATTAATTGATATTGTGAAATGCAATAAACTATATGTTGGATGGCACCAAGGTTTCTTGCGAGTTATATTATCATGTTGCACAATCCGAATTCATAAAAGTCTCTTTAATTATTTAATGGTATTTATTTCCTGTGTTTCATTCATGTTTTTATGATTTATTCTTTCTCTCCAATTTGTTTGGTTCCTTCAATGCCTCAGGCATTGCGTGCTTCAATTTTGTCAAAAACTTGCAACATTTAACACTTTCCACCATTTAACCATTTTCAAGTGTGAAGAGGGAACGGTGAACAACAATCAGCTGCAGTCGCAATTCATTGGAAACAATAGACGCAAATGTTGCAGTTGTTGTTGTTGTTGTTGTTGCAGTTGTTGTTGTTGTTGCTTTAATTGCCGTGCAATGTAAAACTACTGACAATGTTTGCCGGCTGTTTTCCGTTTTCAGCTGTTGTACGTGCCACAGATATACAGACAGTGTGAGAGAGAGAGAGAGTGACAGACAGAGAGAGAAAGAGATGTTAGAGAAGATGAACTGGAGTTGGGGTTGCGTGACTGTCATCATTTCCGATGTTTATCTCTTCATGTTAACAGCACAACTAGCAACAGCAACCAGATGAGGGACTAGACATCATCAGCACCAGTTTCAAAACGTACAAAACCAAAAGGCGTTCCATAACAATAGAATAATGTATGTGTTTGACTTTGGACCCATTGAAAGTGGTTTAAAAAAAATGAACTATAATTAGGTTGTCCAGATCCATAAAGTAAATTTTGTAATCAGAATCAACAGCTAAGTCGATCTAGCCATGAACGTTTGTCTATTGTGCTAACTGATGTCAGAGATTCCTAGCGACTCAATTTATTTATTTATTGTCAACTAAAAGTCAGTCGACACAAAAAATACAAAAACTTAAAAAATTTAATTCAATTTAATTCAAAGTAATATTAAAATTATAAACAAGTTTACAAATAAGAATAATTAAAATGATTAAAATGATTTCTATTATAATATTCAAGGCAAATCGATTTTCGATAGTAATATAAAACATTATAGTAATGATAATATTTCCATTTATATAATATTGATATTATTGATCAACTGCAAAAATGTCACCAAAACGTCTTTTTACACTGAACGAACAATATGCTCGTTTGAGTCGAGCACTCGCGACTATAGTACTTATTTTGGTTATTCTGTTTTTCATTTGGCTTGAGTTCAATGTAATAGCCACAGATTGTTAAGCGTTTCGAATAAGGGGCAGGGTGGTAGGTAGGGTAGAGGCAAAGAAACTTGTTGCTGTTGCCGCTTTCACTTGATTTGCATACAAAACAAAAAAACAAAAAAACTGAAAAATCATTTTGGTAAGCTAGAAATTCGAGAATCTTTTGAGCTGCCCAACTCCAAAAAAAAAAAACACTTGAGAAAGACAAAAAGCCGCTTAAACATCGGCTGAGTTTGTAATGGCCAATTAAGCAGACGCTGCGTCATTCTGTCATTCTGTCAATCTGTCACTCATTCAATTAGTGCAGCTGAAAATGCACTTAGAGAAAAAAGGTTGCTCTAAATTCAAGATTTTCTTTGAATAACCATTTATATTACTTTCATTTAAAACAAATATTCTTTATATAAAAATATCGTTCGTTTTTCCAAGTGTGAACTTAAGAAGCAAAATTATTTCTCTGAGTGTAAGTCTCTTTTTGTTTTCTCCGAGTGTGGACGCATTAAGCAGGAAGCGTATGATAATTGGAGACAGAGTTCCACAGTGCGTGGGATTTGGACTCCACTTTCCCAAAAGCAACTGCCAACTCATGCGGCAAGTGGGGAAGTGGGGAAGCGGGCGTAGGTGGGGGTGGGGGAGTGGGAGGTTATGCAGCTAAGCTTCAAAAATTAAGCTGCAGGTGAGCTCTCAAATGTGTACATATGCGATAAAGTGGGTGTATCTGTGTGACTGTGTGTGTGCTCAGCCATGTCGCATAACGTATGCATGTGCGCAACTTTTGGTGGCATGTGGCATGTGCGCTTTGGGGGCCCACATAATTTACGCTAAATGCACAGAGACTCGAAACTATGTAATTAGATTCTGTGAATGGAGAAAAATCCTTCTATGCTGAATACGGCAGCTGTGCGCCACTAAAGGGGCGCATGCGTGCCACTTAGGGGCGTTGCATGTGCCACATTAAGGGTTGCCAGTCCGTTTTATTACCATTATTATACGTTTAAGTACATTTAAGTAGCGCCTAATGCGCTTAAAAACCAACATAAAACGGATATAGATATAGATACAGGCCACAGATACAGATACAGATACAGTAAATAAAGTTATAGATACAGATACAATTGGAGGTGCAGCTGGCGTTGAGATAATAGTATAAATTAGTAAACTGAACTAGATTTAATGGCAATAAAAGTTGGTCGAGCCAGAGATGCAACCAAATTTCATTTTCTGGTTGTTTACCCAAAAAAGAAAAAAAATGCAAAAATAGAATTAAAGCAAACAAAATTTGGTTGAAACGATGCCCAACCTATTGGCTCAGTTCAGATTGCACATTGTGGCATGCCACAAAATGCGATGTGCGATTAAAGTGAACAAAAAATTGGCAAAAACTCTGATTGAAATCAGAAGGCAGTCAATGTGGGGCCACCGAAGATGCCGACTGGCAGATTATTGGGCAGACATTTTGTATCTGATAGATGCACACAGATGCAGCAGCTGCAGCAAATAAGCTAAAATCGTGTTTGTCGAGCTCTTTCGCCTTGACTTCCCTTTGCTGAAGATTTGCAGCACGAAATGCAATTACAATAGGGCAAATCGAAATGATGCCACAAGGGTTGCGGCAAGGGGCGGTAAGAAACTGGCGAGACAAGACAGATATTTAGTTGGAAATGGCTGTAGTTGCAGTGACCTGGCTGGCTGGCGTCTTGATTACAATGCGGCCAAGCGGAAGAGACGTAAATTATGTTATAAACCAGGGCGGATATAAACGACAAGCGACAAAAGCAACATTGCAGTTAGCTACTTCAACTGACAGATACACGAAAAGCAACCTTTTGGTTTGCCTAATGTTTATAGAGAGTATCGCTGATGATGATGATGATGATGATTGTGGCATGTGTGGCATGTGCGCCATAAACCGATGGCGATCCATCAATTGGGTCAACAATCTGCTGCTCTGTTGTCCAGAAACAAAAACGTCAATGGGCCGTGAAGTGACGTCGCCAGCGGATATGGAATGCGGATGTGGAATGCGAATACGGAAGCTGATGCTGAAAGCATGCAATTCTCTTCCTCTCTCGCCCATTGATGATGATTTGCAGTGGGTCAAACAGTCTGTTGCCGGTTTAGTCAACAACAACAACAATAATCGTGAACAGCTGTCCCTAGGCATTGTTGGTTCTGTTCGGGCGGGTTTTTTCCTCTTTCGAGGGTTGCAAACCATTTGACAGGCACTCAAAATGTCATCAAATGGTTTGCTGATTGCGCAAATGTGTTTTACAAAAATGTCTATAGCATAATTAAGTGCTATTGTGTTGGACTTTAATTTAACTAGCAGACACCCTGTAATAAGCGCGTGAAATTAATTTCATTTTATGTTTTTTATGTGTTTACATTTGGGTGAAAGCGTTAAGGTATTTTTTTTAGGGAATTTAGTGTCTGAGCATTTGAAACCAAAATAAAATTGAGTCTAGACTTGTTGAAAATTTTAAAAAATACAATTTAAAATAAAATACGTTCACAAAAACTAAATCTGAACTTTTTTACATTTTTAAAAAATACAAATGATACCTAAAAACATTCATAAAAATTAAATCGGAACTTTTTTAAATTTTTAAATAATACAATTGATAGCTAAAAACATTCATAAAAATTAAATCTGAATTTTAAGAATTTTTTAAAAAAAGCTGCTAACAATCATATATAAATTAACGGATTTATAGTTATTGTATATTAGGACTACACCAACTGACATTAAGAGCAGACGAAAATGAATTTCAGATTTAATGACATTTTTAAAAAGATTTTTTGAAATTAACTGAAACTTTGCAATATGAAATACTGGATTTATAAGTGGGGTAAATATTTTTTTTTCGACTACATAAATTGAAGCATAAAATAAAATAATGCTTATGGATTCCAAAAAGGTATAAAAACTGTTCGAGCGACGGTTAAAAGTTAACATATATTTTTCAAAAATGTGCATTTTTTTTAATATACTTCACTCTTCATCCATCCATAATCGATGAGCAACAGTCGAACCTATGAAATACGCTTCACTTCTCACTCTTCACTTTTCAACCCCTAACACAAACATAGCTCAAGCCTTTGTCTCATTAATACAGGGTATGAATAGAATATATGAAATGCGTTCAGTCGATTATTTTTTTTCTGTACAGCTTGCAGCACTCGACATGTTTTACAGATTAGTTATATTTTCAAGTGCGCGCCTCTTTCAACATTTTTATTTGTATTACAGTTTGTTGTTTGAAGCATTCAAAAATAAAAAATAAAAAGTTCGTAGAGATTTGAACATTTCACTTCTATTTTTTGTTAATTTTCCCCTTCATATTTCTGTGTGCGTACTTCCGGTGTGGCGCTTCAAACTGTCACAGCCGGAAGTGCAACCTGGCGTTTAGAAATTGCCGCTTTCGAAAATGGCAAAAAAAAAGAAAAAACGCTTAACGAGCCGTTTAGCCCACTTTTGGGCTGAATTAAAGGCGTGGCAAGTGCACGTGCGTTGCATTAATGAGTGTGTCTGATCGAGGGGCAGCGGCTGTTAAACTATTTACGCAGTCAGAATGCGACTATGTTGCTGCAAAGGTGCAAAGGTTCAGTTATTTAGTTGCGTTGTGACCCAGTTTTGCAGCAGACGCTGCTTTTTTCTGCTGCTTGTCAGATTTTTTTATTTTTTGCTTTTTTATGCCTTTGTGTTTTATTTATTTTTTGCTTTGTTTTGCGAACGCGCGAGTTCAATAAACTGTACCGAAAACGACAACAATGCTTGTGTCCCCAAAGGGCGACAGCTGTTGCTGCGCCTCAGTGGCAATCACCGTCAGCCGCTGCTTTATGCCGCCCCCTTGCGCTTGTTTGTGCATCAAAGCGCATTCACAGCACACATGCACAACAAATAAATTCCGAAGCGCACCAAACATGTCAAGTCCAATGAAAGGGACACAAACATCCCCGCCCGCACACACCACCCCCCTGAACGTCTGTGCAACATTTGGAAGTGTAAATGAATTTGTTCTTAATTATTATGATGCGTCGCTGTTGCAGCTTGTTTGTCTGTCTGTCCAGTGTCTGGCCATCTTGTCTGTCTGTCTGCTGTGTCTGTTTTGGCCTGTTGTTGGCAATTTGGTTTTTGAACTAGCCCCCAAAAATGTTTCGGCGTCATTGATTTACCGTCTGCTGCGAATGGGGCAAATGGGCTGCTGTTTCGAATCTCTGGACGCGGCATGCGGCATGCATGATGTGTGCTGTGTGATTTTATGTAGCGGCAACAATTTCTTTCAACTTGAATACCCAGCAGCCAAGTGGGCAATGCCAGCCAAAACTCTCTGTTCGAGCTGTGTCTATTTAATAGTTTTTTTTTTCTTATTTTATTGTTATTGCATTTTAAAACAATTTAGGCATTTTGGAATTCATCAACACATATTTGAAAGTCTAAATATATATTCCCAAAAGAAATTCAAATATTTTCCATTTCTTTAAAAAATATTGAACACTGATTCCTAAGTCAGTAAAAAACTGTTGTTTAACTTTGAACAGATTAAAGAGTCTTTATTTAATTCGATAGATTTTCTTTATAGCATTTTTTATCGATTGAAAATGTATTGAAAACTTTTCAAGTCTTTGGAAGACATTAAAAGATTTAAAAACGATTACAGGGTATTTGCCAAGTCACGCAACGACTTGGCTGCTTTTATGTTTATAACTGTTTCTCTGTGAAAGAAGAGTGATGAACAAAAAGTGCTGTGAATTTTGGTTTTTGTTGAGTTTTCTTTTTGGTGGTGGGAAAATGCGTTTTCTTTTGATGATGACGATCGCCCATGGGGCTCAAGAGGAAGTGAACTTCGTCAGAGATAAATTAATGGATTTACTAATGAAACAAATTACAAACTAATCTTGGGCGCTAGTTTAAAAAATAAATATAAGCTTAAAAAATAAATTTTTAATCATTTGTTGTTAGTCAATTTTACAATTCTCTGAACTCGTGGCTAATGCCTATTTTATTGGTTTGGTTAATTTATTATAACTTTTATCTCTGCAGCTCTCTCTTTTTTTTTCGACGATATTTTCCCTCGATTTTCAATAGATTTATGCGGCCCCCTCCCCAAAAAAAAAATTTATTTGGCATTAAAAAAGACATTAAAAGCATTTCAAGTGCCATCAGGTTCTGGACACAGTCTCAGTTTCAGGCATCTGTCTCTGGTTCTCTGGTTGTGGTTCAGGTTCTGGTTCAGTTTCAGTTTCAGCTAAAGGTCCTTATCAGTGCTGTGTGTGTGTGTGTGTGTGTGTGTGTGTCCAGAGTACATTTAATCCTGAGAGCTCGTAAATTTTGAAGCATTTGTGGCTGATATGACAAGTGCTACAAATGTTTTTATGGACATGTGTTGCTTAATTTATGTTTCAATTCCAATTCTGTCAACTGTCCCTCTCTTTCGCACTCTCGCTGACTGTCTCTCTCTCTCTCTCTCTCTTTTGGTTATGTGCACATAAAAATGTCATAATATCAAATGAAAATGCAATGCGACAATGATAATTAATTGTCATTGCCATGAAAATGGAGAAACTTTAATAGGAAAGATTCGGTTTATATACCCTATAAAATACTTAAGTGGGTGGATGTGAGTTGTGCAAACTTTACCAACAAATGAGGAGGAAAATGATTTTTTTAAAGACTATAAAGTAAACTAAACAGAGATTATTAGAGGAGTCAATAAGTGTTTTTTTATATGCTCCATATCTCCGATTACAGTTAATAATTTCATTATACAAAGTCGTCAATAATAAGAACCAGACTGTCAAACCGGAAGCGGAACTTTGTAGATTAAAATTCGGAAGTCTCCTTTACTTAAGAATACCAATTGTTTTTATATTTTGTAAATTACTAAATCTAATGATAAATATTTTTCATCTGCAACTTCATGCAGAGTATCCTTAAGTCGAGCACTCTCGACTACATCACACTTGTGTTCTCAGTTGTTAAAGAAGTGAAATTAATTTGCTTGTTTTTTTTTTTATTATTATTTTGGAACCCAGCATGCTGGTGCAGAAGTTTGTTTCATTAATCAGCGCCACAATAAATCAAAATTAGTTTGGCTATGGACTGAACCAAATTCTCGGAACGACATAAAAAGGTTCGCTGTCAATTGACTTAAGAATAGTTCTATAGCGCCCATCGATTAAACAGATTTATGCACATAGCAATTGTTGACATTTGGACGTCAGGCGGCCTTTGATAAGCTCGATAAGTCAGTCGGCTATTATTGGCTGTGTTTGCATGTGTGGTCTTATCTAAACACAGGTGATAAAACTAAATGACGACATAATGACCCAACTTATTAGCCAAACTAGTCAACCAAGTAACTCGTTTGGTTCACATGTGTTTCGGTTTCTGTTTGTTTTTTTAATTAAATTTTTTCTTTTTTTTTGGGCTTGGCTTCTTTTTTATGACCGAAACTTTCCAAATTGAGCATTAGGAGCGCGCCTAATGCAGTCATCAGCCGCTTATCGTTCATTTGGGGGTTTCATAATTTATGCCACTGTTAAGTATTTATTATTTTGAAACACATCAATGCGACACCGTATCAAGTTCCCGCAACAGATTTAAACAATTTTTTTCTTCTTTTTTTATGAGTTTTATTTATTTGTTTGTTGGCTGGGCAAAGCAATGTCAAATGTCTGGCCAAAGTGTTGACAGCAGACCGAGATATTTGGGAAAAATCAGTACAGATAGTTGAACAAGAAAAAAACAAGTGACAATTGATTTAATGCTCAGTTTGCGGACGTAGAGATACCCTGTAAACAGATGTAAAGATAAGCAACAAGCAAAGATATATGAAAAATGAGACTTTAGATAACTAAACAAATAAAAATAAAAATCAAGATTTTTTTTATATTATATATTCCTAAATTTTTCAATAATTAACATCAATTTTATGCTCTCCATGCTTTTTACATTATATCTTTTAAATTATATCTTCATCTAACTTAATTCTACTCTTTTTACACATCTTCTGTGTTTACAGGGTATATTGAAAACCGAGTGAAAAATGGCTGATTAAAGCCGCAAGAGTTGGTCGACAAATATTTGCCTCAAATGTTCAAATGTTTACAACATTTTGTGTATTTACAATTTCATTATTTTGGCCCTTGGATGTTTACAAATTCCATTTGTGTGCTGTGTGTTTGTGGAAGACATTAACGCTGCAGTTTGTTGTCCGATAATTTTGTCGCATTATGTAACATAATTATGTTTGAGTTAGACGTTGAAGAGGAGAGCCAGAAGGAGGTGGAAGGAGAAGAGCGGAAGCTTGTCGTCTGGCAACTTTAGCTGCTCTCAGGGATCTGCTGCAACTGCATCTACATCTGCATCTGCAGAGACACATTCAATCTGGCAGTTAAGTTTGTTGAGATTAGCACTAAATGCGCCAGAGCCCAACTCCTCTCCCAACTCCTCTCCCAACTCTTTTCTCGACTCCTCTGCCAACTCCTCTCTCTACTCCTCTGCTCTTTCCCTTTGACTTGTCTTGTGTTGACAGACAGCGACACCTTAAACATTCTGTGTGGAACACACCTCTCAGCGATTTCCCATTTTCATTTCCATTTGCCACTTCCATTTTGCATCTTCTTCTACTGCTTCTTGCTGGAGCTCTCTTGATTATCTCCGCCTCGCCTGCATTTAATGGCTATAATGATAAGCGACAGACGCTCTTCTTGCTTCACATTAGATTGCTGCACAACGTCTGCCTTGAAGTACCCTGGCAATCTTTGGCTAAGTTTGAGTCGCCTCCCCCACTCTCAAAACTGAGTGTCACATTCTTGAGTATAGTTGTTTTTTGTGTTTTGGTTTTTTTTTGTTTTGGGAAAGTTGACACAGTTTGAACCCACCACATTGTGCGCATAGGCTCGGGCCAAAACCGTGAGCAAATGCGGCCTTTCACTTGTGGGCCACAGTTAGTCGTGCTCGGCACGGACATACGGACGATCTGGACAAATGGAGTCTGGAGTGCTACTGCACCTTGCTGCATGCAAAACCGAAAAAGGAATATGCCCCAGATTTCTTTAAATGCAGCTTATCTGATTTGCAAAAATACATTTAGTGTTTTGATCAAATCATAATTGTAAAAAATTTTAATTAATGTTAATTGTCGAACAAAATATTCTGGTGGCAGTTTAATACCAGCTGATATATTAAATATATACACCTAAGCAGATATTGTAACTCTAGAATTAAGTTCTAAAAAAAACTTTGTTGGAATGCATCATTAATCAGCTCCGATAACTTTTTTAGTTTTGTCAGGCAAACTAAAAGGATGAGTTTTTGTACTATTTTTTATTTGTATTTTTTATACTGAGCCAACTTTCTTTATGGTGGGCAAATTGGCTTTGGTTACACATTAGATTGTTAATTAACCGCAGCAGAGCAGCTGCTGTCTCTGGCGGCATTTAAGACAGCTGTCGGAACCCGAATCGTTTGCGGTTGGTTGCCAGGCGCTCGACTAACAACTTCAATTGCAATTGTCAACCGATACGAAACCAGCCATATAAGTTCAAAAGTTCAACAGAAACACAGCAAAAAAAGAAGAAGAAAAAAACCGAAACCGAAACAGAAACCAGAAGAAAAACAAAAAACTTTCTAAATTTGTACATCAGCATAAATAACGAACACATTTCTGCCGCTGACAATTGCAATGTGGCCCTGGGGACTCATACCGCAAAATCCCCCAAAAACAGAATCTACAAGCGCACCGCTTCCCTCCTCCTCTCCTGTGCCAGAAACTCAGCGAGTCTATAAATACGGTAGCGTCAAACAAATTTGTGGTAGTGGCAGTATACCCTGTAAACAGAATGAAGGCAAGGGTGAAGTTGGGACGAAAGCAACTTTTAACCATAAGAAAACTTGTTTCTAATATTTGTTATAGTTTATATATAATATATATATCTTTCCAATCAAGAATGCATATACCTTGACATAATAATGATGATCTGTTCATTAAGATCGGAAGAAATACAGCAGCGCCTAGGGTATCTTTTATTCGAACTCTCTCGAGTAAATCATTCTTGTTTGTGACTAATTGTTTTTTGCTTGCCGAAGCCAACACTTGAATTAAGTTATGAGATGGCTTTTGTGCCACTTTGCTTAACCAATTAACCGTTTATCGTGAGAGGCAAACGAATGGCGCAAATGCAATTTCAATTTGTCTCTAAGTATCTAAGTGTGTATGTATCTTTGTGTCTGTGTGCATCTCATTAGCTGGCTGAACTGTAAGTGTGCAGAAAATCTTCATTCCGCTGTTGCAGTTGCAAGATTGTTTGTTGTGTTTGTGTTTGTCGACTTGGGACTTGGCTCCTTGGCGTGTGTGTAATTCAATCGCCTGCAGGGCTTCGGACGTCTTTTGCTTGGCTGCCGTCTTCGATACAGGAAACCATAAAAATCCTACAGCGTTAAGTGAGAAGCGTCAACCAAAATGGGAATTGAATGATGAGTTTCATTCAGAGGAATGCATGAGTTTTCCCAGCGAAGGGCAAGGACATGTTTTCAACACACACACACACACACACATACAGACACAGAAAGGGCACGCTTGGTACTTGTTTATCCTTCGACTCGCTTCCTTGCCTGTTTCTGGTTCCTGTTCCCATTCCCGTTTTTGTACCTGCCTGGGAATATTATTCTTTTCGCTGCTGCTGCTTTTGTTTTTAGGGGAATTCTCGCCTGGCTTTGTTGTCGTCTCTTTTTCATTTTTTTGCTATGGTCTGCTCTTGTTTCTACCCACCCCTATTTGTCGCTTTGTTTTCTCTCTCTCGCTCTCCTTCCCTTTTTTTTTTGGTTAAGTGTTGCCAAATGTTTGCAGCATTTCCTGTTGTCTACTTTAAGGCGTACGAAGGCTTCTTTACCCCTGTTGAGGATGTGTGTCGAAAGAGGGTGCTATAAATTACTAGTGACTTTTTTGAACTCGAATATATTTGTTTAAATATTTTTAATATTTGGAAACTAGATCCATATTTATTGGCTCCCTAATATTTTGTTATACGCAATATTATATATCTAATATCTATATAAAATTAGAAATCATGAAAATAAATATGTATTATAGGAAAAATGAGATAAAATATATTTTATTCCGTGTTTTAAAAACTTTATTAATTTTTTTTTTAATATTTAGTTTTTCTATTTGCATTTGATTTTGCCACAAATATATAGTAAAAATTTCCAAGTTCTCAATGTATTTTTGATTATTTATTTATTTACTTATTTAATTTAATATTTTTCCAACAAGTACATGAATTATTATGCCTTCTTGGCATACATCTATGTTCTAGGGTATTTGGCAGTACGCTTTTTACTTAGTTTATTTAACTTTAACACGTGTCAAAAAAACAAAAACTTTGGAAAAAACTGTCGTGTACAAAACACAAAGTTCACAAAAACCGAGAAGTTTTAGGCGCTGAGTGAATTTAATACCCATTCAGAGGTTGCAGTTGCAAGTTGTGCAGACTGGCTGGCAACACACTCTCATGTGGCCGCCACACCACCAGTGCTCCTATTGCCTCACACCACTGTATTGTTGCAAGTTGGCACTTGGCATTGTCGGCTGCCGCTTGCAGCTGTTGTTGTAGCGTGTTGCTGCTGCTGCTGCTGCTGTTGCAGAGTAAAGTTAATGTAAAATGCATTACGCGACTGCTTGAACCTTGTCGGTGACCCAGCCGCAGGCGCATGTCCTGGTAACATAACACGCCCCACAGGCAGCCAGCACTGCGTGCCTGCCTGTCTGTCTGCGGGCAACATCTTGACGCGCATTTGCACCCATGAGTGGCAGACGGGCATAAATCTAAATGCCTAATGACTAATCCCTAATGCTAATTCATTTGGCAATGGTGCCTGACTTTGTAATTGAATACCAGCTTATAGACCTAGTAATAAACGAACATACTGAGAAAAACTAGAGAAAAGTATTTGAACGCTATCTCATTCAGCATTTTTCTCACTCAGCATTTCGCTGCCAGTTTTGATTAGTTGCTATCTACTCAGACTGCCATTCCTAATTTGAGTACCAAGGTTTCCACTTACAATTTACAATGGCCAACTAGGCCTAGCATTTTGGCTTTTTGTAGCGTTGCCAAGAAGCAGTTAAGTTTATGCGCCCTCAGAATGAGTACGCCATGAACACATAAAACTCTAAAAGTGTCGAGCACTTAAGCAGCAAATTACTTGAACTATGAGATAACTATGACAACTTGGGCATAATTTGATCCCAAGTAAGTTAAGTGCGAATAAACATGGAAACAATGTGAAACTTCGCTGAATTACGTAAGGGAATCTTTTCTATTAGAACACAAGGGTTAATTAACAACACTGATTAAATTACACCAACGGCTGACACTAAGAAAGTTTTGAATATTATCATCTTAGTTGACTAATAGACGATTATTAGAGACCACAAGTCTAATGTGTGGTTCCGTTCTTAACCTGAGTAGAGTCATTAGCAAAATCTGCAGACTTTGGGACAGTAATTAAGAATCTTCAGAATGTCTTGCCTCTGAAAATGTCATTAACTCTGCAAAATGTCATTAACTCTGAAGGCATAGAAATTCTCAACACAAGAAAGATACAAAGATGTAAGCAGTAGGGTTTATGAAAGGGGAGCTACTATAGATCTTATGGTATAAGATCACAAAACTTGACTCAAGCTGTTTTCGATTGAGAATTATGTGTTTCCATTTAAGATGTTCTTAATAAACGTCAATCTTGCCACAAAAACGAACTAAACATTTGTTATGTAAATGTTGTATAAGAGGAAACCAATATTTAGTATACACATCATATCAGATGCTAGCTTAAATTACAATTTTCCTTACAACACACACGATGATAACTCACTTAACAGCCTCGAGTGATGAATGCTTTACCCTAAAGCTGCCTCGGCTTCATCTTCAATGCCCATTCTTTTCAATCCGTATCTTAACTTACACCTATGTAAGCTGGAAAAGAAGCTCGCGTCATGTTCCCACCAAGCTCGTTTTAAGTTAGGGCCCGAACATGGTTCAAGGCTGTCACAGTTAATGCTATGTCTTTGCCGCCTCTCCACCTCCCAGTTTAGGTAATTTCTAAGTTGCTTCGACGCTCAGCTTTTAGATACAAGCTACAGATACAGAGACACAAAGACGTAGCTACAGATACATTTTTGAGATTGCTACATGTTGCGGCATGTGGCCGGCACAGCGGGAGTTTGCTGCTCGCTCAAGTCTTGGCCACTTGGCTGGCAGCGTCCCATCGCCGTCTTCCACGAAATGCTGATAAACTCGTTTTGGGTCTCAGCATTTTTGTCGAGTGTACTTCAATTGAACTACTCTCAATGCTAACTCAATTGCCGAGGCCTAGAGGGCCAAACTGCGGCTACGGCTGCTGCTGCTGCCCATTTACCATACCCATATACTTACAGTCAATTGAAGCAGACACATACACGCCCACACAAATGTATCTTATGCACAGTGCTCTTCATATAACTGGGAATCTTTGGAATTTTCCATTTTAACTATTTCTATGTGGCAGCAGGAAAACATCAAATATATTTATACTTTCAGTTGGCTTTCACAACTAACCACAAATTAAATGAAAATAAAAATGATAATAAACAAATTATTTAAGCTTGCAGCCTAATATAAAATCGTTAAATAAACTCAAGTATAATTCCATAAATCTTTAGCTAAACAAAAGCATTTTCGTGTCTAATTATGTGGCCGCTATTGTAATATATTTGATCTTATGGCTTTGTTATTTTGGCATTGTGCGTCTTTAATAAACATTTGTGGAGCTCAAATTCCTGGCATCTAGGCCTAAGCCGGATATTGCGCCCATAATTCACACACACATGCACACACACACTCATACACACTTCACTTCCTTTTTCCCCCCAGACTCTCTTGAGTTTTTTCAAGTTCAAATCAAACATTTGCCATAATCTTCAAGTGTCAGCTGCATCACTTTTTGTTGTCGTCTCCTCTAAAAAGGCATATTCAAATACATTTGCTAAAAATAGCACAAACATAACACTCACACTCACACACACACACTCACACACGCACACACTTAAAAATCAAAAAGGTGCAAAGCAAATGAGCTGTAAAAAACAAAAGCAACGCGTTCCAAAAATGGGCAAAGCCTTAAAATGTCGCACAGCATTCAAATGCGGTCTTACAAAGATGTTGACTAAGAGCGGAGGGGCGGGTGGAGGGATGGAGGGGTGCATGGAGTTTGTAAAGGTAGGGAAGGGAGGAGTCACACTAAAGTGGTTGCCAGCCTGTTATGTGTACCGATCGAGCAGAGGGCAAATGTGAAAGATTGTCAAGCTACACTCAGAAAAATGTTGCTTCTTTTGAACTCAAACACGTTTATTTTAATACTCTTTGTATTTGTTGTAAAATTAAAATCTTGAATTAATTATAAACTATTTATGAAAAGCATTTCTTATTTTTTATTTTATTTTGTTGTCAGTATTGAATGGAAATTTGATTATTTAAGAAAAATAAATAAATATATAGCAAAATGTTTACTTGTTTTAAACAAAAGTCTTACACGGAGATCAATTATACTTCACTCAAGCCAAGAGAGTCTTTCGTGGATCCGAAGCAACCTTGGTGATATAAGAATGCCTATCGGGCCTAGACTTTTTTTTAGACTAGATTTATGCTCGATTTGAGTTTAAATATGCCTATTTTTTCTAAGTGTAGCTGCCAGCTTGTGTATTACAAGCGAGAAGAACGCAACGTGAAAAATTGTCGAGCTACGAATTTTCTGTGTGTGTGTGTGTGTGTTTTTTTGGGTGTTTTTGTCTAAATTTAGAAAGGCCAATAAAAATGTTTGTTAGCTGCATTTTATTTTTAACCCCCGGTGGCAAACACTTCGGCAGTGTGTGGAGGGTGTCGTGAGGCATGAGAGTTTTGGAGTATAGATCGGAACAGAGCATTGGAGGATGTTGCCTCGTAATGATATCAGTTGCGCCGATCGTACCAGCTCTTTCTCTTTCTCTCTAGTTTGCTCTCTCTTTCACTCTAGTCGATCGGCGCCCGTAGCTGTTGGAATGTTAAGTGAACTTTTCCCGCGGGTACTCGCTGAAAAACGCATGTCACTTAAATTTATTGGCCGCAACTACCAAAAACAACAGCAGTCAGTCTGTCTGTCCGCCTGTCTGTCTGACTGTCAGAAATTGCCTTTGGCATTTGCAGTGTGAAATGCATTTTTCATTCAATTTTCAGTCGCTGGATTTTTATTATGTGCATTGTTGTTCGTTTCCCGAGGGCTGTAAAATCGATTGATAGCCGCTGCAGCAGACTCATGATTGAAATTGAACCCAGAGCCGCGAGCAGAGTGGCGTGGGTGCATGCAGACTCTCTGGGGGAAGGGGAGGTACAGACTCTCAGGGGGCACTCAGACACTCAAATGTTTAGCAGCAAATTTAACTTTTATTTTCTTTATTTTATTTTTTTTTGGGTGGAGGGTACTTTTAATTAGTTTACATGGTCATGATATCGACGGAAGTCGTCTTACGCTCTTGTAATTAACTTAAAGCCCCCGCTCCGCCCCGTCCCGCCCTCCTCGGCCCCTTGATTAATTAGAGCAAAAGTGTATATAGCTAATTGCTGTCACGTCAAGCGGCGACCGAGGTCAATTAATTTAAATAAAAAGGCAAATTGTCAGCTCATAAAATGATTCACAACAAAAAAGAAGACACCACAAAAACCAGAAAGTAGAAATAAAAACACATCAAGAACTTAATTAATAGTGTGGGAGGTCGGTCGGAATTGCCAATTGCTCAATAAGTGCTACAAATTGAGATCGGAGGAAGAAATAGATAGGGAGAGATATACTTCCTGATTTCCTGGTGTTAATTGTGGCAATATATGATTTAATAATATGATTTGTGATGTAGTTTTAATCTGCGAATAAACATTTTTCATTTGTGGAAACGAATTTGCCCTTAAATCTTTTCTTTATTAAATTAAATTGTTTTTGATCATGCTATAAATTCTAATTTATTTTTAATTTTTGCAAAGAAGTCTATTTTAAGTCTATGCATATTTTTTTAAAACTCCATAATATTAATTTTGTGGAATTTACATATATTTTTAAGTTAAGAAATCCAAACTTGTACTTTTTATCTAATATATATCTGCATGTTAAATACAGTATAATTTCTACACAATTACAATTCGATCGAAACTTGACAAAAATTAACTTGAAAAATACTTATACTACATCTTAAAGACCATTCCTTTACACCGCAATAATAGTTTCTTTATCTCAAACTTTCTTCATTTTAGGAAACGAAAATGATTTCTCAAGGGAATACCATTTTTTTCAAGTTTTGCCACCTTATCGATTTGTCATCTAACGTGAAATGTTTTCGAAGTCCATTGTTTTTCATAATAAGCTCCAACTCGTGTAAATTGCAACTGCCACAAAAGTTGTGAATGAGCTCTCTTAAAACAATTCGTTTATTTATCACGATTTTTGTGTCCGGGACAGGGACTGAATGAAAGAGCCGTGTGTTATCTGCCATCATCATCGGCATGAGTAGTTATATAGAATGGCACTCGAATAAGTCACATGATTAGCTCGGGCACTGAGCATAACCCCTTAATCCTCAACCCCGTCTCCACACCCCCTACACTACCGCACAACTCGCGACAAGCCTCTAAAAATATAAAATATCGGAAACCGCAGCCGCTTCGACCTTTTATGTATTTTTATGGGCATCAGCAAATCACGTGACTTGCCCATTTTTGGGCAAATGTGGTTAGTTGGTGGAGTGTATATATGGTGTGTGGATTGTGTGTGTGGAGTGCGTGGGTGCGCCTCGGGGCATTGATACGTTGACGGCGCTGCGAACGAGTCGCATAAATCAGTTTTAATAGCTCAGTTCAGCAGCTGCAGAAGTCAATCGCCGATTTTAGGCAAACTGCACGTTGCGGATTAGGGACAGAGCAGAGGAATACTCAGATTAGTTTTAGCAACGGTTTAAATGAGATTTGAAACGAGGCTGAAAAGTAATTTTATCTCTTTTTGGCTTCTTTCTTTTCTTTTTTTTTCTAGTGTGTTGCTAGCAACATTTTTTAGGCAACATTTGCCGTTTGCTTTTGTGATTCTGCTTCTACTCTCTCTTTCTCTCTCTCTCACTCCCTTAACTTTTGTCAACATTTGTGATGTTTACTAGCAACTTTTTTTTTTACATTTTCTTGCTGATTGCTTTTCTGTCGGTCGTTGTTCTTTCGCACTTTAGCCCCTCGGGCCATCTTTTGTCACTTTTAACTGTTGTCAACATTTTTGGGTTTTTCAAGTAAATTTTTTTTTGAGCTTTAAGCCGGCAACATTTGCTTCGTAAGCTCTCATCTTAACGTGCAATCTTTTATCTGCTTGCAGTTAGCTTTGTAATTGTTATTAACATTCTAAGTTAGCAACATTATTTGAAGCCTTATGAGGAACACTTTTTACTTCGTTGGGATTGCTAGTGTTGCTTTCTCTCTGTCTCTCTCTTTTTCTCTCTGTATCTCTCACTCCACTCTTGCTATCATTCTTTGTCGTCGCTTTTTCACGCTTCGCTGCTACTGCTGCTGCTGCCGCTGTTACATTACATAAATTTGTCGAGCTTTTGTTGTTGTTGGCCCTTGCAATTTATGCTCCGAAAAACGTCCTCCGCCTTTTGCTGTTGAACTTGCGAAAATTTGCTAAAATAGCAGCCAGTGTTGTTTGCCGCATATAAACTTTTTTGTTTTATTTTTTTGCCGACGCGTCGTTGGCCATAAAGCACATGTGGCTACTTACACAACCATATAAACGCACACACACACACACGCACGTGTAACGGCTGCTGTGTGTTTTTTGTCTCGTTTGCTATTTATATGTAAAGTTGAAGCTGTAAATTTGTGCCGCTTTGAC
The DNA here is from genome assembly GCA_035044025.1 of Drosophila paracracens. Taxonomy (NCBI): domain Eukaryota; kingdom Metazoa; phylum Arthropoda; class Insecta; order Diptera; family Drosophilidae; genus Drosophila; species Drosophila paracracens. Next base: position 1,962,021 of record JAWNMN010000435.1, on the reverse strand, counting down.
TTTAAGCTACAGTTAACAGCATCTGCAGGCGTCTCGCTCATAAATCATCCATTGCTGCTGTTAAATCTAAGCAGACAATGTGATAAGCTCAGCTTTTCAGGTTATGCGCCAGGTTGCGGCTCAGACTCATCATTTATAACAACAACGTTGGCTGTTCTTGATAAGAAAAAACATTGATAAATTGACAGCAGGAAACATACATTTCTTTTCCTTGTAACTATTATTTTTATTTACTGTGTGTGTGTGTGTGTGTGTGTGTATAGATATGCGGGCTTACTTTAAGCTATGCACGAAAAAGAAATGGAAAAAAAGTTCAATTACTTCGCACCATTTAAAGCAATGATTGTGAATTGCTTTTAAACTTAAATTTTCCGGTTTTGTTTTTGGCTATTGAAACTGTTATTTGGAAGAGAAGACTTCATTATCTTTAGCGGTAATTTACACTCTACATTAAATTCGTTAGCATTTGACACGCTGGGATTTTTAAAAAATAATATTCATGGTTGAAATACTAATAATAAAGGGCATTCAATAGTCGTCAGTCGCGTGATAAGTGTTTTTATATTTTCTTTATTAATAATTTATCGCTTGACTTTCATTTGTGTTTATTTCGCTCTTAATTTTTATCGCATCGGATGTTACAGGACTCTCATTTCCCTCGCTTTGCGAATGCGCCCCGTGGCGCAACCGAAAATGTGACCCGTAATTGCTTTAAATGCTATTATGACACTTACGCACAACCAGTGGGCAAACTCATCATCATCATCAACATCATCATCGTTGTCTGGAGACCGACCGATTGCGGATGGATGATGTCCACCAACAGCGTCGACTTGTTGTCTGCCGCCCCGCCTGAAGGCCAGACCGTAGGCAGACGGGGAATGTGCAGCCTGGCAGCAAGCCAAGCACCAGGAACCAAGCACTAAAGGGCCAAGGGCCAAGGGCAGCTGCCACTGGTTGCGGTTGTTGTTGCTGTTGCAACTGGAACTGTGTGGTTGGCGCTCGCTATCGTCTCGCTAGTTGCCTCCTTCAATTGTTTTTTCGATTTAAATAATTAAATTAAAAATGGTCAGTCGTCGAACTGATTGCAGCTCTGCTCACAGCTGTGCCACTTGTGTTTCTCTCTCTCTCTCTCTGTCCGACACGTTGCAATTAAGGCCGCTCTTGGCCACAAATTGATATACTCTAGCTGTGCTTAGCTCGTGCATTGAACTTATATACCCTGGAAAAAGGGCCTCCTAAACTTAAGTTGTGAGAAGTGTATCCAAAGAGAGGAGTAGATATGGAGCAGTACATGAAGACAGGTCGACATAGCCATGTTCATTTCAGGGATTATAGGGACTTTAGAGCTGGCACTGGTAATATCGATTTGCCATACTTAAAACAAAATTTACTTTATTTTGTCAACAACTAACCCAAATCAAATATCGACAAGCGTTTTTTTAAACAAAAAATAGTTTCATTCTAGGTCTATATCTTCTAGGCCAGTTGTAAAAGTTTGCACTCATTATTTTTTAAATAAGTTCTAGGAAGGCAACTGTCTTAAAACAAGAACTTTAATACCTATTCGAAAATATCTTAAATGTAGCTTTTTAGGATTGATTCAGTAAAAAGCTCTACTATTTTTCCTAGTGTACTAATTTATCTATATATATTTTTTTTTTGGTTTAGGTGGTATCCACAAGCCAGGCACTCACAGGCTAGAGCTTACATATTTTTAGCTGCTGTTGGCTATAAATCATTGACTGCTTATCGCAAAGTTCTGTGCTAAAAAAGTGCTTGGCCTAACTAGTGATCAGCTTCTTGCAACAGCCCCTCCACACCTGCCGCAGTTGGCTTGTGACTTGTGTGTAACTTGCAGTTTTTTTTTCGTTTCTGCACTCTGTAGCTCTGACAGATTGTATCTGCCACAGATACAGCTACATGCAGACGTGTGGCTGTATCACGTACTAACACCACCCCTCTCCTCGTTAACCCCTCCCCCACCGCCTACTTGCTTGGCGGCATCAATTTATGGCCAGCGTCAGATTCTAATAAAATGTCAGCGCCTGATTTTTTTTTTCTTTCTTTTATTTGGTTTCTGCTTTTGGCTTTATTTGGTTTCTGATTTCCTCCCCTCGCAAATCTCGTTTACTCGTGGCATTCGTGTCAATGTGCCACACAGGCAAATGCACTTTGTTGGATATCATTTGTGCACACACACACACACTCGCAGTTGTTACTGTACACATATACACAGATAGATAGTTGGATTTCCATAGTAGTAGTATCTCTCGGCTTTGGGCCTTTTTTGATATTGTCAGACGCCATTTGCACGCATCGCATCGTGTCTGCCATTTGATTTGTTAGCTCGTTTGACATGAAATTGCATACACTATGACATATGACAATTCACAATTCACAATTGTCTGTTGTCTGTTGTATGTTGTGTGCCGATGGCGCCAACTTTAATTTGATATGTTTACGAATATGGTCCATTATATGATTGTATTTAAATTTACAGATGCTTTAGTATATCAATTAACAACTTTGAGAGTTTTAAGCTTTTTATCTCGATGAAACTAGATATATGCATACATGCTACATCGGATGACTCTATCATATAGCTGCCATAGCAATAATCGTTCGAAATATCAGTTATTTTAAGCAGCACTTTTTTGTTTGCCAACTGATTTGTGTTAAGCTAAATAATTATGCGAGTTATTATGCTCTTCAGATTATCAAGATCTAAGTACTATATAATATAGCTAGCTATATAATCTTCGACATGCCTAAGATAGTTGTTCTTATACAGTTGTTTATTATATTTAAATTTTATAATAGCCAATGTTATTTATTATTCTTGATATTATATATATATATATATATATATTACTGATCACCATCAGCATAGCTTTGCAGACTTGTCTGTTTGGGTTTATGGAATGAAACCCCTTCTATCTCGAATAAACTTGGCATAGGACAGAGATCAGAGATGAAATTAGAAACACAAGATTGATTATTGTTTATTTACGAGGAAATGATTCCTTAAACCATTAGATGTTGCATTGAAAGATCTGTTCTATAAATTTAAGTATATACAACAATGCCAATTGCATGAGTCAGTTCTCGCTCGACTCTTTGACTGTGCCACACTATCAATCAGCGGCCTTTTATGTAATCTAATTGAAACAGTGTGCGGAGCGAGCTTCTACATCTGCTTGTTCAGTGCTCTTTAAAGTATTTTGCCCCCAGTTGCTTACCTCCCCTTACCTCTGCCCTCCCCTCCCACATGTTGTATTGCAAAACGATTCGATTTAATGCCCAGTGTATGCCATGTTTACATTACGTCCCTGCTGATGCTGCCGCATGCCACACGCCTCATACCTCACGCTCTGCTGCTGTTTGCACTGATTTCCATACGCAAAAAAAGAATAAAGAAAAAAAAAAAACCGAGTCCGCAAATAAATCAACACGCAAATTAATAGAGTGGAAAAATCGGCAAAGACCAAGGACATGGCATAAATAAAAAAATTAAAAATGATGGCCATAAAATGTAATAAATGAAAACAAAAAAAGAGAACAGAAGGAGTAGAACAAAACCGATGCGAGCCATGCAAAATGTAATTAACTTTAATCACCCAACCAGGCCACAGAGCGAAAGCCGACCAAGAATCAACTCTTCCTGTGCAATGCATCCGAGTTGATGCTACCCAGAAGAACGCCACTTGCATATTTAATTCATATGACAGCAAAGATGCGAAATGAATGAGTGGAGACTGGGGAGTGGGAAATGGGAAGTGGGAAGGGCATGGTTAGGGAGTAGATGATGACCGTTTGTCTTTCTTGCTGTCTGCACATTTTCGCATTTAATAGGCGCCCATGTGAACTGGTAATGAAAACAACAAAGCCCGAGGAGGATTCCAAGTGCTCCAAGTACGAATAGCAACAACGACAACAACAACAACAACAATAATAACAACAGCAACTGCCACTCGTAGATTAACAAGGCAAAAGCAAAGACACTCGACTCGACTCGACTCGACTCGTTTTAGCTGCTGGACCGTTGCCAGCTCCCAAGTAAGAACAGTAGCAACTATGTACAACAGAGAACATAGAGCAGGGCAGAGAGAAGATGAAGAAGACGAGAAGACGAGCGCTAAATTCAGGCAATTTTATGGCAGAGGGGCAACATTTTGGCGTTGAATGTGCCACTGGAAGATGCATGGGTCTGGTCCATACGGGTCGGCCCAAACAGCCAGTCAGCCAGCAGAGTCAGCAGCTATTTGGCTATAGCCATGCACAGGAAACAAAAATCTGTGCTAAAATTCAACGTGTTCAAATGTAAACATTCCAAGTTGGAGCAAATTCCAATAAAAACTTTTTCCCTTGAGAAAATTAAGTTGCAAATAGAAAAAAATAACATTTAAATATGCAAATGTAATTTATATTATTAATAAATTGTTCAGAAAATTAAGTAGTTAATTTAATTGCTTTATTTGTGTGTCTTGTCTGTGTTTACTTTTGTATAATTAAGAGCAACCTATTTTTTTGTAGTGTGTAGCTACAGCGACAAATACAGATACAGCTGCAGAGATAGATACTTTTGCTCAGTTTGGTGTGTTTTCAAGTGTGGCACGCAGACAGAGCTCCATGTTGCACTTGACAGTGAGCACATGCCGAATCAAGGGGCAGCAACACAGGCAACATGAATTTGCATTTTGCCTGCCAGCCTGCCTGAGCCCGCCCCTCCCCCACAAAAAAATGTGAAATTCAATTAAGCATGCTCAGGTGCATTTTGGCCATTTGTGCCGGAAGCTGTCAACAGATGCGGAAATGACAAATTAACTGTGCTCAAATTATTTTTTCTTCATTAAAAGATGATTATTATGATTATTTTTATTTATTTTTGGGTGGCGTCATCATGTCTGGCGACAAGTTCAAAGTCTGAAAATAATTCAAATGACTTATGCATTATTGTTGGCCATTTAAGTTCATGGCCAACAAGAGCAGTTTCCAGCCGATACCATCTGCATTACTCATCCACATGCCACATGGCCAGACCATATCAGATGGAATGCATCAAACCCCAGCAATAAATCAGTTCACTTCGATTCGCAACTGCGACAACAAAGACAAAAGATTTATCCACAATTGCAACATATCCAATGTAAATAATTGAAACGCACTTAATGTCAATAACAAAGGCACAAAAATAAACATTGTATGACTAAGCAAACAATGAAACCCAAACCATCTGAAAAATATTGCAGCAAAAAAAAAACAGCTTGTGAAAATATTTTATTAATGCCAATAAAGCTGAGCAAACGTATTTGACTAATGCACAATAATAACATTATCATTATAATCATTGTTGACGTCTGTGCTTGCATAAATGAGCCATAGCTCTTAGCCCAGCTCGCTCTTTTATGATTGTTATTGGGCTGAGAATTCCCATTTCTCTAGAGACGAGTCTCAGTCGTGCAATCTTTCATAATGTCTTCTACAGTCTTGTCAATTTTTATTTGCATAGAAATATGCAATAATAAATAATAAATTTATAATGCTTAAATGTAATAATGTTCTAGTGTAATAATGATTTTTAAAAATTTTAAAATAAAGTTTAAGGAAATTGTTTACAACATTTCTCAAGTGTCTCAACATGTATTGATTCCCAGCAATATGTTGCTGAGACACAAGCTAGAAACTTCAATGTCTACTGCAGCCAAGAGTCATAAAAATAAAGTTTCTGTAATTTTGACATTCGACTTTTTTGTGGCATTATCTATCGCAAAAATGCTGTGATGCACCATGTTCACCACTTCAGTTGGTGGGCGTCGCATGTCATACGGGGGTGCCGCTTGAATCAGTTCCGTTAGTGGAGGACTTTGTGACACATTCCAGTGGGGCAGCTTAGTCTCGTTTGCCTGCGGCTCGGGATACAATTTGATGTATGGCATGTTTAGCAGTTACACGTTTCAAAGGCCATGCAAGAAATTCCCTGGCTGCGTTCCCAGTCGAGTATTGTGAATAAAGTTTCCGTCTTCCTTCCTGGTAAGAACGTGAGCGAAATTATTCCTTGGAATGTCCAGTAAACAGTTTATCTTTTGGTCTTTGCTAGTATATGAAGGATCTTCAAACATTGCCAACATCAAATAAATATACACATACACATGCATATTATGTACATCTAATTTTACTAGACTATATATATACTCGATATTAATAAAATCTTACTAAATCTTTTATCTGCCCATTTTTTACAGCTGAAAGCGACCTGCTCACCTTTGCACAACGTAAGGAGCATTACGAGTCGGATAAGTCATTCCAGAAGGAGCTCTTCTCGAGCGAATCGCGACCCCAAAGCGTCCATCAGCTGTACAAGGAGGCGGGCAAGGTGGTTCCGTTGATGCCCACAACGCCGCCACGTTCCATTTCCTTCAACGGCGATGCGATACATATGCACGAGGATGCCCTGGATGGCACCGCCACAGCCACAGATGCGGAGGATTCGCTGCTCTGCTCCGACTCGGACTTTGGCAATGCCAATCGAAGGCTGCGCATGCGCATCGATGTCGAGATTGAAATCCGATTGGTGAGTGCTCATAACTCTCAGATAATGCTAAATTTAGACCACACTTGGTCACTCTATGCTAGGATATTTTTCTATATATTTTCTTATATTATAAAGATCACCCTAGCAAAATTTTATCAGCATCGTATTCCGATTTCTTATGGCTATGCCCATCTCTAATATTTCTACTTGATATGTGGAGTTTGTCGGAGAGTTGCTGCTTCATGCTACATGCCTCATGCATAAATAATAATTTGCCCCAAACTCGAAGTCGACAGCGAGTCCGAGACCCATGTGTGTGGTCTCTGTGGTTGATGTTGTGGCCATCGTTTCCTGCTCTTAGCCAGATGTGCTCGACTCAAAATTGCTCCATGGCCAAAACATTTTTCCAACAATGTGCTCCACATAGTGTAGAGAACGAGCACACACACACTCACACACACGCACACTCATACACACGCACACATATTAACAATTCGTCGTTGTCAAACATGTTGCCAATAGCAGATAGACAGATACCAAAGACAAGACCACACAACAGGCCTCTGGCTAACGAGGCGCTTGCCAAATCATTTCGAGTTTACTGGAGTTGAGATGAGCTCCGATACCCTAATTCAAAATGCATAACAAGGGGTATTTTGACGACTACCTCAAGTTTTGTAAAGTTCAAAAATTGTTGAAAACCAAATTCTTTAAATAATAAAGAAATTAGTTATTAATTGTTACGTCTGCTGGATTACTCAAGATTCCTTTACAGCGTATTTACAAATCGAGCAACAACATTTTTGCTTGCCATTTAATTGCTGATTTGACGTCCCACGCTTGCCTGATGGAATTGCAAGCTAAGTGCCCCCAGCAAGGGTCTTAAATCTTGGCTCTTCAAACTTTTCGCCTCCTTTGCCTCCACTCAACTGGCCAACTTGTATCAGCAGATTGCAGTTACTTAATTTGAGCTAACGCGCTTTACAGTTGTCCCGTTTCACCAGTAGACACGTCATTTCTCCGTCATCGTTTTCAACCTCATCATCATCATCATCATCATCGTCGTCGTTGTCATCTTCATCATGTCGTTGTCTTTCCTTGTTTATCCATGCCATTAGATAAGCTGGCCAAGACAAACAGCCAGTGGCCAATAGAGGACAACGACGAGGTTGACTTGACGCCGCCGCCACGGCGACTTTTCCTGTTCAACAACTTGCCAAAACTAGTTATTGGGCTAAAAGCAATACACTCAAAAAAAAAACAAACAGTGCTTTAGTTGTAATTTAACTTTCGAATACAGTCGATTTTTTAAAAGCCAAAAGAACAATTGAAACAGAAATTAAATCGATTTATAGAGACAAAAGATAAAAGGAGTTTATACTTAAGAAACTTCAACTTTTTTCTTGATTTTAGAGATGTTTTTACTCTTTAATTTTGAGAAATGAAACTAAGGAATAGGCAATTTTGTTCAGTGTAGATTTGTCAATAGCCAAAGCAGAAAGTCGAATGCCTCTTGGCCGCAGTCAGTTGCTGCCAATATCCGCATGAGACGATGTCTTTGTTGTCGTCGTCGTCTTCCTCTTAATTGAATGACTTTTAATCCTTTTCGCATTGCGTTCGAACGTTAGTTGCCACAGTTCCACTTGGCTGCATCTGCAGCGACAGCCGCAGCATCAACTTTAACTTAAGCTGGCCAAGAAGTGGCATTAGCGCATTGCGGCTTATTGCTTACGGTCACAAAATATAAAGATTACAGTTGCTGCTGCTGCTGCTTATGTTGTTGTTGTTGTTGTTGTTGTTGTTTACTGTTTGTTGTCGTCTGTCTGTTGTCGCACATCGAATTACATTTTATTGTATTTGGTATGACATTTATGTGCAAATATTTTATCAGACAAACTTGGCCTGCTTCGCTGCCATTCGATTGCGTCCTAACAAAGAGCCGCCGAACCGTAAACAATAACAAATTATTGGCAGCTAGTCAGACAGGATTTAAACACAGTGGCTCTGATCTTATGCAAGAGGGCGTGGTAGTGTTAAACAAACTTTAATATTTGTTGAATTTACTAAAGATCTTTTTTTTATATTTAATATCTGCATAACAATAAATAAATAATAAAATTTAGCAGCAAGAAGCGGGAGATAAATATATATATATATATAGGAAGAATGTGAAATGAGACAAAAACTGAAAGTTTTGAAAATTATGTTGAGAATGAAAGATCAGCCAAGCATACAGTGAGAGCAAGATGAGAGATATGCTAGCGAAAAATGAAGTGAAGGATCTTAAAAAAGGGCGAAAGAGGGCGACTAGAGGAAGAGCAGAGAAAGAGATAGTAAGATAATGTAAGACAGAAAGAGAGTAAATGAGATCGTAATAAGAAAGAAAGATCAATAAGGATAACGATAGAGAGAACAATAGGAATGAAAGAGAAAATAAAAGAGAGAGAGAGAATGTGAGAAAGAGACAAGGAGATACAATCAAAAACAGCTACAGAACAGAAATAGATACAGACAAATCGAAATATAAAACCAGACTTGGATCTAAGTCAAGTGAGCATTCGAATGTTGTAAATATGACATAAATATACAAATGTAGCACATAAATTTCGTACCACTGTGCACTGCACATTGAATCCATTGTGAAAGTCCAAAGAGCAAACTTTTACAGCTAGTTCGAGTGGTGAAAATAGAGCTCAAGTGGATTTTTATGTAAATCTGTGCAATGCATATGTGTGGGTGGCTGCCGCTCCGCCCTCCTCGCTTGTCTATGTCTCCCCTCACTCACTCCAAGCTGACTTTCAATTGTTACAATTAATGGCGATGGCCAACCGAAAGAAATGAAATAATCAATGAAAACGATTGCGCTTCTTAATTCACTTACAAATAGAGCTTGAGATTTTTCTTCTATTTTTTTCTTAACTTGTACAATTTGATTGCTTTAATTAGACTGATTGAATTTTGATGGGGTTGTCGACCAAAACTGAAACTAAAAATTTAACATGGAAAAATTGTGTTTCATATTTTTTGGCGTCGCTGGAAAATCGCGTGACTTGGTCAAATTTATGCTGACCAGGCAAACTGACAAATGTTTGCGCAAACATAGAAGGCAGAGGACTTGCTCATTTTTCAGCATATGTAAAAAATGATGTTCGTGACAGAGTCTGCACTCAAAGAAATTATGACGATGTTCTCGAATTTAGCAACTGCTAAAACAATAAGTTTTGCCCTACATATGGATTAATTGATCGACAACAAGTTAAATTTTTCTAAGATCAGAAAATTATTTTGCAATTCTACAAATATGATGTTTTAAATGTTTGAATATAGAAAATTAAAAATTTCAGGAAAATTATAATAAATTCCTCTTCTAAACAAATTCGCTTCAAATAATATATTTTCTGTATTTGTAGTTTCTGTCGTATATTTTTTAGAGTGTACAGGCCAATTAGGGACTAAAGCTTATCTATTTTTGCATGTCCTGTTTGGACCGACATCTAATTAAATGAATGACTCTTCAACCCTTTTATTTTAATATATTTGCAGCCCGCTGCTATTGAGGATTTGCGCAAATGGACATCGAGCGAGGCGCTGGGTGATGTCACCGTCACGCCCGATTGTATGCATCACGTGGAAAGCTCGATCTGCACATCGCTCACCATTGGTGATAACGGCATTCTTACGCCCGCACTTTCTCCGTCCGTATTGTCCGCCGATGCCGCCGATGCACTCCACGCCCTTAACATTAGCCAATCAGCGGATCAACATCATTCTCATTCTCAACATCAACTCCAGCTACCGAACGATATCAATAAAGATGTGCCTTTGAATCATCGACTGCCTTCACCCGAGGAACAAACCAAAATAATTGCCTTAAAGTAAGTAACAAACTCAGAGAATAATTCTAATTCTAATTAAAGTACAATCTGGTTTGGATTCATTCCATGATTGTTAGTATTTTGTTGGTATGAATTTTTAATCTTCAACAGAATATCGTTCGCCGGCTTAGGATTTTGAAATATGCCCAGATTTCCATAACTATTGAACTTGTTTTGAATACGTGATTGGACAGTATAATCACTCTCTGAGTGGAATATTTGCTTCCATTTAGTTACAGCTATATGCGAATTATCTAAACAAACGTAGACAGTTTTACAATCATTGTGGCTGCCCCCATTCACATCCTGAGCTATTTATATCCTTGCAGAGGGTGTTTCTATGCGAACTGGTCTCTCAGTCTCCAAGCTGGAATATATCTTTTTGCTGCAAATATCTGAGCCGGCTGCAAAAAACATTTAACTTGTTATCTAAATCAAACGCACCAGATGCAAATTTTCCTAACATTTCGACCAACACCAGACACGAATATTAAATAGGTTTCGTATAACCAATCGGTAGATTTTTAAAGCTTATAGATAATTTGGATGTTGGCAGATTGAACCCAAACCCAAGCTAGCCGTTCTCAACTGTTTTCATATGCTAATGTTATTTAAAACTTTATTTTTATTAGCATTTCATGTAAATTTCCACAGACATTTTGTTTGTTTCGGTTTTTGCCGGGCAGCAAGCAGAAACATTCCATTGTGTTTTTTTTTCCTTCTTTTTTTTACGTATGTAATAAATTTGGGACTCTTTAATTTTATCAGGCTATTTTGGCCTTTTTACTATGGGCCTGATGAAGTCATTAAAGCACCATGTTTCTCTGTGGAATATGTTGTATGGCAAAATTTAATCTAAATATAAATTTGGCATAAAATGTGCAAGTAGCCCAGATTTTTATTGATATGTAAAGTGAAATCGATTATTGTTCATTAAGCACAAATATTTAGTAGATCGGATTACTATATCTGACCACATTGACTGAAATAGATTATTTTTCATTAGGCGCCAAACTGTCGCATTAAACCGGTTTATAGACGGATCATATTACTATATCGTATAACACAAAATTGAATTGCTCGCAGTTTAAGCTTTGTCAATTTGCATAAATTTTTTTCTTGCTTATTGTTTAATTTGCTGTTGTTATGTTTCGCCTTTTGTGTGTAATGTTAACTTCAATGCGACGCAATCAGAAACCACAGCGAACGAAATAAAAACGAAATAAATTAATTCAATTGCATATTACGTAAATTTTGTGTTTTCACAGTATTCACAGTGGGGCCACACAAACAAAAACCCAATTATGCAAGTGTCACACCCACTCGTACCCTCCACCACCCCCTCCCCCACTCCCAGACCCTGCATGCCACTTCCACAATTGGCTATGGCTCATTTGTTGAATGCGCCAGCACCCAAAATGGGAATAGCAAACAGACAAAGAAAATATTTAAAGGGGCGGGGCGGTGGAAAACACACAATGTTTACGCTTCGTTGATTTAAAGCGCAAATGTTTGACTTACATTCCAACCACAAAATGCACTTTAAAGACTGTGAATTTTTGCTTTTGTTTTAATGTGTAATCAAATCTAATATTTATAAAAGAGCTAAGCAAGACTGCTGGCTAATGATAGGCATCCAAATTATTCAAGAGCTGGGAAACTGCAAATGTTAAATGAGTACTGGAAAATTCAAACTTCAATTGTGTTTAATTTTCAATTTTGGATTATCATTCGTTCTGCTATAAAGACAGTTTTAAAGATCCATAACAAATTCAAAACCACGCGCTTATTTTATTTGATCGATAACTGTACCAAAAACCGATAGGCATCGATTACCTAAAGCTTTCAGCCTTGGTAAACTTTTTCATAATATTGATAAACTGTAAACATTTTAATTACAAAATCAATCCCAAAAATACTTTTTGCATACTGAAAAAATTGTCAACTTTTAGGATTAGTTATCTAATTTGTGAAATTCCTAAATCTATGAACATTTTTCTAACATATATTATATTCATTCGCATTCTCGAAATATCCGTTTGTAAAATTAACATAATTGAATCTAATCCCACTTGCCACATTTGTAGATACCCCGCCGAAGTGATTTCGGTGAACACTTCCGGCAAACACTTCCAGCGGATGTGCGCTGCTCGCAAATCGACGACGGGCTGCTTTGCCGGCGGAGTGAATGGAATTGCCACGCCCAGCACCAGCGGGGGCAGCCCGCAGGATAATCAGACGGAGGGCGCCAACAATCTGGATGATAATGTGCAGACAGTTAGTCGGCGCTCGAGATCGCGCAAGGTGCGGGGGAAACGCCGGAATACCATAGCGGGCATTGATCAAAAGGAAATACAGGATGCGGCTAACGGGTATGTACTAGGAATACATATGTACATATAAATATGTACAATACTTTCTGTGTAATTTCTTTTAACACTTTTCGTTGCCAAAGCGCCTTGTTGCAGTGGCTCTCAAACTGTACATAAAGCATACTGTGAGACCCTCATATACAAATACATATATATAAAATCATACATATATATATAAATTTATATATATACAAATACATTTTTGCCCCATCTGAACTGTATCCAATTTGCAAAACTTATTGCGAATCACGAAATTTTTCCATTAGCTGTTCAAAAATTTGTTATGCTGTTTAGTATTTGAAAAACAAATATCTATATATATTTTTTCCAAAAATTTTAGCTTATTTTCAAAATCATAATTGTATAAAATTGTTTGTGCCTTGTTGTAAATTTTTGTTTGTTTATTTGTAATTAACTTTTATTGTTTGCCAAGTTAGCAGCAGCACAGAAAGCATGCCCAAAAAAATAAATTCCAAAATTTATTCAAACTGAATGTTGTAAAGCGAAATTTGTAAATAATCGAATTAATTGTTTATGTTTGCAAATATATATATATATCTATAGTTATAGCTTACATTTTCTATATAGATCGATTGCCTAATTAAAAATACAAACAACAAAAAATTGCAAGCAAAATAATTTTCTTTTCAGCTAAAGCCAGAAATAATTCTTAAACCAAAATTGCAAAATGCCAATAAAAACAAACAGCCTAACAAATTACTCAACATAAGCAAACATTTGAAAACAGTACACTCACTCACTCACACACACACAGTCGTACACACACTCGCACACACATATTAAAAAAACAAAAAAAAATTTTAAAAATTCATTCATTTTTTCATATCTAAGACATTCACCTCATGCCTTCATAGTGCAGTCACCAACCACCCACACACCAAACCCATTGTTGCCTTGTCAACATTTGTTGCCAGCTGCTGACGCCTGGCAACATGCTGCGCCCACTGCTCCTAGCCTGCGCATCATCAGCATAAATCTCAGGAGTTGTGCGTGCGGCGTACTCTCCGTAGGATTTGTGCCAACCAGTCAGAAACCCACAAAAACAACAACAAGAGCAGCAACTTCTGTTTCTTTTTTTTTTTCTCTGTTTCCCTTTTAGTTGGGCGATGCCTTTTGCTTAAAAGTTTCATAAATCTTATTTGTTTTTGTTGTTGGCATCGTCTGCCCACAAAAGCCACGACTGACGACGTTGCCGTCATTCCATTTGACTGCTTTTCATGTGCAACATGAAACTGCACACACACCGCACACGCACACACACATACACATATTGATAGACAAGCACACACACACATGTTCGTGATATATATGCCAATGCTGTTCAATATCTGTGCGATCAGCATTAAATATGCAAAGCAAACTGAAACTCAACTCAAAACTCAACTGAACCCAATTGCCCGCCAAACTGTAAGCTGTTTTGTGTGTGTTCAACGAGGGTTTGTTCTAAAGTTCTAAGCTCCAACTAATTGAAAATGTGCAACAAATTTAAGTCTTACTTGATCAATTCTTCTTCTTAATAAGTTAATGACTTGTTTTAAGCCACACTCAAATTTGAGCTTTAATTTTGAATACTTAGATTTCATCATCTTCCATTAAATATCTTCTGATATATAACTGAATAATAACTCAAATTAACCAGTTATCAATTTTAGTTCCACAATATTTAATTTTTAAAAACTGTATTTAATCGAGAATCGGTTCTTTCAACTTATTATATAAGGCAGTTTTCATCGAGAACAAACCTCGTCCAAGCTCAAATGTCATCAAATTTTCTGCGTTGCATACAGGAAATATGTGACTGAGATATTATAAGCTGACCTGATTTGATTGAAAGAAAGTGTGCATTTTAGATGGCAGACCATAAGTCGGAAAATAAGTCTATAAAATGCTTATTTTTATCGATTTTTTTTATATACAAAAATGTTCGGTCAAATAAAAGATGCTAGAAAAAGATTTTATGAATCTGAATTCTTTTAGAGCTCACCTTGCCCAGAGCTCAAAGAGCATAAAATTTACTTGCACCCAAATCCGTTGCAAGTTAAGTCGATTCAATTGAAGATTTTCTTTTCAGTTTTTTGTTGCTTTTCTTCTTTCTTTTTTTTGGGCTCAATAAAGTCAGATTGAATGAATGAATGAAAAGCGTCGCTTATCGGCATAATTACGCGTTGCACATCCAAAGTGTGCTTGTGTGCGTACGTAGTCTATAAGTGCATGCCACAGCTGCCCCAGAAAACGAAAAAAAAAAAATAAAAAAACTTTCAGCTGGAGCCACTCAAAAAATGTTGTAGATGTTATAATCGCCTTTAATAATCAAACAGAAAGCAAAACAGAAACGGCTTTCATACATATAAAAAAAAAAACGAAAAATGTTTGCTTGAAAATTAAACTTTGAACTGTGCCATTAATTTCCCATCGCATTTTCTTTCTGTGTGTGCTTGTTTGTTGTTGTTCTTTGTGTGTCTTAAATCTTTGTCTTTGACACAAATGAAATTAAGCAGAAAACAGCCAGATAAAAATTGAAAAATATAGCCGAACTATTTCCTGTAATATCTTGAACCAAATTAAGTGTAAATACTTTATACAGTGATGATTCCCTAACTCGAACTCCAATTCCCCATTTCTCATTAATTAAATTATCCACAAGACATAGCTGAGTAAATATTGGATATAAATTTTTTTATCGATATGACAGCATTCAATGAAAATCAATCGATTCCCATATTCTTTATTGAGTTCGAGTTAGAAATGTTCGCCTGTACTTTGTTTTAAATGAAAATAATTCTTTGGGCTCGACAACTCACAATAATTTATCATAGATTGGCAAACGACCTCAAACTATCTTCTCTCCCATTCTCTACTATATCTCCCTCTCTCTCTCTCTTCTCTCTTCTCTCTCTGTCTATCACTCCTACACACATCTTCATACATCAAAAAACCTTACTTAATTTTTTACTAACCTTAAACCACAACATATATATTATATATGTGTATTTTCTTTTTTTATGTTACACGAACAAAAATCCAAAAACAAAAAATATCTCGAAAATTTCCAGCAATGCGGAGTCCAAGAATCAATCAGCTGCCACATCGCCAGCACCAGTTGCACCAACTGCCGCGGACAGTAGTGGATCGAAGAAAACGAAGAAGTTTGGACGCAGCAAATCGAGCGATATATTAAAAAAGGAATCTGTTGCCTTGCCATACGACAAGGGGAAGAGCACCCTGACCCGTCTGAACTCGCTGAAGCAATGGGGTCGCAATCGTTTCAAGTTCATGCAACGCAATGGGGAAGTGGATACCAGCCAGTTGGACACCAGTGGTTGCAGTTCTCAGCACAGCAGCTCCACAGACAAACCGGAGACGAGCAAGAGCAGCAAGATGATCCCATCGCCAGCAGGAGCCGGATCATCGGGAGCAGGAGCAATACCCAAGCGCGATATTGATGATGAGTGTGTGGTGCATGATCTAATTGCCCAGAAGAGTGAATCACGGTTTTCGCACGAACGAAAACCCTCGTATTCCTCCTCGGAGAAGAGCATGAGCGTCTCCAGCAGTGGCCAGCTGCGTGGCAAACTCCAAATATCATCGGTGGCAACAGCCGCACAGGTGAAGATGAGGGAGACGGCCACCTTGAATAGACAGCGTAGAATGCGCCTCGATGTTGCCGGCAAGGAGGAGCAACCGCATTCCTCGAGTGGCAATTGGAGTGCCAGTTCCGAATCTGGTCGGGCCTCAATTGGTAGCGAGATCACCATGCAACCGAAGTCGAGTGCATCAAATACCTCGCTGAATGTGTCCAGTTTTCAGCCGTGCAACAGCAGTGGACCACCCTCGTCCATGTTGAGTCGTCGCCGATTCCTAAACACCTCCGCCTCGAGTAGTGTGACCAGTGAGGGTACCGCCACGCCTGAGTTGCAAACGGATGCGGGCACCTATCCCAATCATCTGGATGATGAGACCAGTTCCGCTTATAGCTGCGACACGGAGGGTTACTACACCTCGTTCCATATGGATAGTGGATTGCGTACGCTGAAGGAGGAGGAGCCACCAATGACGCCACTGCAGCAGAGCCTGCACACCAGTAGCTACTCCTTTGGCAGTCAGTCGAATCAAACGGTGCTCAATGCGGAAAATGAATATGAACTCTATGGCAGGGGTTCCACATCAACAACGACGAGCTCGGCGGGAACCGTGTGCACCACGTTGATGAATGCGGCTGCCTGCACAGGACCGGATGTGCCCGAAAGGACCAGTTCTTTGGGCAAGCACAGCCAGAGTAGATCCCTGAGCAACAGTGCTAGCAGTAGCACCCTAGAGAGAAGCTACAGCAGCAGTACCATTGGCAGTACCCTTGAAAGAACGGGTACTATTAAACGGAATGTGAAATCAGAGGATGCACTGCAGCTGCAGCAACAGCAGCACCCAGATCATTCGACGGAGGAGCAACCACGTTCTGCTCTACCTTTACCCCATGATTTGGAGTACTCGGAGTGCTCGGATCTGGAGGGTGTTGAGCGCATTGAGCGTATTAAACAGAAAACTGCGTTGAATGCCAAACGCATACCCTCCATGTGCATCATTACGCCAACCACCAGCGATGACGATGAACTGCAGTCCCAGGATGCGGATGCGGAAACGGATGCCGATCGGACTTTGACCAGTCTACAGCTGAATGTGGACTGTGAATCGGATACACCAACCGAACAGCTAACTCCCACAAATAGCAAAGACCACAACCTCAATGAGCTGAAGCAGACGCCGACAAAAGCTTTTAGCGGCATGCTCGAAAAGCTGCGCGTTGTATTGCCGGCGAGAAACAAAAGCTCACCACCCATCAAGCCAGCTACTGCGAGCGCTGTTAACGATGACAAGCTGTACGATATCGCTGGTGAATATGTAACCATAGCAGACATCAGCAACAACAACAGCAACAACCGAAACAATAAGCACAGCAGCAGCAAAATGCAACAGCAAACAGCAGGCAGTCTCGCCATTTACTATTCGAATGACATAATTCGCCGTAAGCAGCAACAACCCTCCGAATATGTTTCGCTAAATGAGTTGCCGACAACAGCTGCGACAGCTGTCACTTCGTCGGCAGACTCGGCTTGCTCAACGCAGAGTGTGCCCATGTACGCTGAGATTGGTGAGTTGCGTGAGGAGAAATCGTTGAATTCGCCGCCGCCACCGCGTCGTGTGCTGCGCACAACAGCCGAGGGTCGCATCATTTATGATTCGGACAGCCTGAAGCGGCGAAAGGGCGCACACACCACCTTCGCACCTGGGCCGTATGTGAAGGAAACCGAAAGTGCGCTCAGTGCAACACGAGATGCCGACGCGGGTGAAAGTGCAGCAGTCGCAGTAGCAACGACAAATAAAAGCGCTAAATTATTACTGCTAAATAGCGGTATTGCATCGCATCGAAAAGTGGCCAATGTTCGTCCAATCGTAGCCAAATCACCCTTAAGCAAAATGCCAGCTTATCAGCCAGGCGGCAGCAGTTATCAGGATCAAAAGCAATTGCTTGCCAACAATACGAATCCATTTTACGAGACCATTGCCAGCAGCAACAATGCAGCAATGATGCCATCTCCTTCAAGTAAATCCAATTCTTCGACGGGTTCGACGGCAACTAATTCATCCAGTTCGACAGCCTCCGCACACTCTACGGAAGAAGGTAAGATGGAACTACAACAACAACCACAACAACAACTAGAACATGAACAACAACAGACGCTCGAACAACAAGCGCTACAACAGCAACAACAACAGCAACAGCAACTATTCAATGTTAACAATCATTCAAGCACAACACCCCTAAATGCTATTGTAAATAACACGCTACTTTGCAACACTACCACAACAACAACAACTACAACAAATACAAAAACAGCAACATCTATTAACAACGATACAAATTTGTTGCTCTCCAAGTCAAAATTCGCATCAATGAGCAGCATTTCAAGTGTACAGCAGTCAGCAGCAGCAGCAGCAGCCCCCAAAGATTGTGATTCTATAATGTTAAGGGTGGCTTTTACCCACACCCACGAAACAATCGCAACATCCCCAATTTCCCCAACTGAACCACCCCAGCTGCCGCCGCGCATGAAAGTAAATGCAGAGCAACTGACAGCACCTGCCCCCCATTTATCGATTGACCCAATTGCTGCAACGCAGTTTTCCATTTCGAATGCAGCTGCAAACCCAACCGCCACACCCCCCACCCCCTGCTCAACCCTTGCACCCACTCTCTCTTGCAAATCTCGCAGTGGCGCTCTCAAGCGCAACAACAGCTATAGGCTGGCGAATGACGAGCTGAAGCTCGAAATGAATAAAGAAAATTGCAGCAACAGTGCATTGCAGTCACACATCATGCCACATGCAACAAGTTCCCTTAAGCTAAGGAATCTAAGCAACTTGCAAGTGTTAACCACGCCCCCTCAGGAGCGTAAAATAGCCAAATCCTTTGAGCGTCTGGTCGATGAGTTTTCGCTATCGACCACCTGCATTGACTCCTCCTATTTGAAAAACAAATCCCTTGAAAACTTTGATGATTCACCCGCTTTGTTAACGTGTCCTGCGCCAGACAAGGACTCCACCTCCGCCACCTCCTCTGACAGCGAGGAATCGGAGGATGAGGCGACAACGTACGCAATGCAGTTGCCTGTCTGTGGCACGCCACACAGCAAATATCACAAGTCCTTTGTTGAGAGCGTGCTGCTACGTCCTTTCAAAATCATTCTGCCCAACGAGGATAATGGCGCACGTCGCCAGCGACTGCTGCAAAAGTTTGAGGTAACTGAAATCTGGTAGAGCACCAACACATTAGCTTGTCCTTAAACTCTTGACCTTTTGCTAAAAATATTAGCAAGC
Organism: Drosophila paracracens; assembly: GCA_035044025.1. Lineage (NCBI taxonomy): Eukaryota > Metazoa > Arthropoda > Insecta > Diptera > Drosophilidae > Drosophila > Drosophila paracracens. Next base: position 1,942,345 of record JAWNMN010000435.1, on the reverse strand, counting down.
AAACACTCGAAGAAAATAGCGAGAAAGCAAGGACAAGAACCATTTTTGTTACACAAAATGATGTAAGACTCTTAAGTATGGATTGTTACCATTTTTTAAAGCAGTTGAGTTCTTTTCAAAATCCAGATATCGAGAATTGAGCAGCGTTTTTCTCCGAGTGTTTCCTTTGTTCTCGCTGTAACTCTACTACCTCTTGTCCTGTTGTACGCTTTTAAGTGTGCATCTTGAGCAAACACTACACCAAGTAATTATCTCTATCTGAGCCTTGGCTCCTTGTTTTTCTTAGACCTCAGCGCGCAGCACATCTTTGCCTTTGTCTCGCGCGTGTTCAATGGGGCTAGTGTTGCCTGTAACATAACTTATCCTCAGCTATTCCCGCCGGTTCAATGTCCAAGCTCAGTCTTAGCTTCCTGCTTGAAAGCGATACTTTTCTGTAGGTGTTCATTATTAATTCAATAAAATTGCTCAAAGGTTTATAAAGAGATTTTATTACAAAGGAAATAGAAAACTCAAGAAAAAGAAATCACTGGAAAATAAAAACGCTTTGTTTCCAAAGTTGCTTAAAATTAACAAATAGCTTATATTTTTAACAAGTACCAGTTACAAATATAATAAACAAATTTAACTATTTAAATACAGAAAATATTCTGCAAAATACGAATTTAAAATGCAAAACTAAACTCGCAATAACATGAGAATTTGCAGTTATAAAAATGATTTCCTTGCTGTACACTTGAAATATCTGTTATCAAAAATTAAATTTCGAACTTCAAAATTGACTAACGATTAACGATTCCTGTTCCACATGCAGTCAGTGCTGCTAATTTTATTTTTTTTTATGTTTTTACCCAATTTTTTAAATGCGAAAATTAATTTTGTATAATTTTGATTTGTGTTTACTTAATTGTTTAACTAACAGTGTTTTTAACAACCCACATTAATTAAGTGTTATGTGAATGTACTTAAACTATACCTAAACGTTTATTATTTCCCTTTGTCAATTATTTAACTGTAACTAATTTGTAATAATTAACAACCAACAACAACACATGTGTATTGTAAATTCTGTAAAGTTTTTTGCACCGTTTATGTTTCGTTTATAACCATTATCACAAAAATGAAAAAAAAACAAAACAAAAATATGAATTTATTTTTTAAGTATTTCAACAAATGAAAACGCTAATTTTATCAAAAACTGATTTTTTTCAAATTGTTCGAAAGTGTGCAAAAAACTTCTATTGCATAATTTATATTTGTATATGTATGTGTGTGTGTGTATATTGAAATGTAGTAGTAGTTTTTTGCACCTAAAACAATAACTTCAAATATATCCCAATTATTCCCAGTAGTTTTGAAAAATTAGCGTTTGATTTCGTTAAACATATTTTATACAATTTCTTATGCACCTTAAGTTCTTGCCTCTGTAGCTTAGCACCTAAGTTCAATCACATTCCATTGCAAACAAACACAAAATAATTAAAAAAAAAAAAAAATCAAACACCACCGATTATCGTAAGTAACTGAAAATAAAATGAGAAAAACAGAAAATAAAACTAAACAAAAAATCGCATCAACTCATTGGCATTGTACAAAATCAAAATCAAACCCACCTGGGCTGTGGCTTCATGCATATATCATATATATATAACTACTGCACCACCCACCAACACCACCACAACCACTCAGCTCCATTCATCCAGCACTCAATCTCTTGGGATACCATCTACAGTTGAACTTCGCCAAATCGAATTTGCCTTGATCAGTTTTTTATAACTCGACTTTATTAACTTTTACACTTAAAATTTAAAAATTTAGTTACTTAAATTTTAATTTTTATTAGTCTGAGAATGCCCAAGAGTGCTCAATAATATTTTTTTTTCCGATTTTGATAATTCTGAGTTTCTTGGCAATCAAGTTTATAATTCAAGAACTCAACTCCTACGGCAAGATATCAGATCCAATCGATTCGGACATTTCTACTGCCTGTAGAAAAGTGATCATAAAAATACACTTAATTCTGATCGACAATAGAGTAAGGAAATGAATGAATATAATAACCGCTGCAAGATAGCATAAAGTGTTCGAGTTAGCGAAGTTCGACTGTAGTGTAGGTGCATACATAAAAAGCAGGTAAAGATCAGCTCATCATCATCTAACAGGTATGTACGTTAAATGCTTGTGCTCTCTGGAATGCTTCTCTAATTGAGTTTTATGCTATTTTGATAACCGCACTATAAAAATTGCTTACTAAAACAACGCTAAGGAAATGTTTACCCATCCTTGAACTGAGCTCAACTAATCCGTCTATCGTTGTCTACCCGTCTTGTTTTTGTTTGTAGGGTATCAACGTTTCTCTAATATCTATGAGCAAGTGCAGTCCGTTGCACCGTTAGATACATCAGCGCCGCCCCCAACAGATGCCACGCCCTTTCAGCGCACTGCGCCCATCTACTGGACGCTGCAAAGCAGACGCAGTCAATCCAAGGCGTCGACGGCAGGAGCCAACGTTGCGACATGTCGCGATGATCTATATGCCACGCCCATAAGGCGAGCAGAGCGTGTGGCAAGAGCTGCCGCAGCCACCGCCGCCGCCGCCTCCACCTCCTCCACATCGACAGGGAGCTGCAGCAATGTGTCGGGCATATTTATGACGTCGACACCGACGCGAACGGAGGAGAATGTGCCGCCGATGAAGCAACCATCGCGCAATTGGAGCGATAATTCGCCGGAACGCTTGAACACCTGTGCGGATCGCATTGGCCAAAGCAAGACGACGCTGATGGACTTTAAGAAACTGCTGCTGGCCAAGTCAGCCAAGACGAGTCCCGTTCAGCGAAAAATGTCCGCCGTTGAGCTGTTGAAGAAATCAACGACAGCGGCTGCGGCAAGTAAAGGGTCGCAGACCAACCAGAAGAGACAGGTGACTTCTGCGCCAGGTGCGCCGTCGAAGCCAACGCTTAACTCCAGCTTGAAGCTGCTCGATTTGAGTGGTTCGCCAAAGACGTTTGCCAATCGAAGGATGCTGCGCCAGGGACAATTCGGTTCACCGTCGAAGACATTTGCGCCCAAGATGGCAACAGTTGTGCCACGGACGGATATTATGTCGACAACGATACCGGAGGCGAATAGCGATGAGGATCACTCGGGCTCCTCGAGAGCTGCCTCCGAGGCGGGCAACAGTCCGAGTCCCAGCGTTGCCCTCTCCAGTTTCGATTTGAAGCGTAATTTCTTTCTGCAAACCGAGGAAAATAATTTCATGCGCGGCGAGCTGAAGCCCAGCTTTGGCAGCAGGAGCAACATCAGCAGCAACAACAGCAGCAACAACAACAACAACAACAATGCTAGCCCAGCAGCGGTTGCATCCAGCCAGGAGAGCAATAAATTTGTGCCCACAGCGCTGCCGGCTTTTGAGACAGCGCTTTGAGGCAGCAATGGGAATATAAAGCGGGTCAAACCCAAAATCATAATACATATGCATACATTTATAACAAAAAAAAAGGAAAAATACACACACATACATACATATATACATATTCCATAAGGATAATCGAGTTAAGCAATCGCAATTGGGCGCTTCCCCTCCACCCACACCTTCATCTCACTTAAAAAACAAAACAAAACAAAAAAAAAAAATTAGGACGCTGAAAATGCATTTATCTTATCTTAGGAGAGTCGAAAGCGATGCTACTTTATGCAAAATTTACATATACCTTATACAGCTCTAGATACATTTATATATACTATATACAATTATACAGTTCATACAATTTATATTGTATTTTTTTTTTAAATTTGTGCTGCTTGTATGGATTGAAATTCAGATTTTTATACACACACATGAATCGTCAAAAAAAAAATATTTATTTGTAATTTTACGTTTATTTATTGCAATTTAATTAATAACTTACAACTGCATTTTTGCTCTTTATAATTTTGTACGTTTACATTTTGGATTTAAGAGGAAGCGCAAATAAATAAAAAATATTAAATAGAAAAACATAATTTCTCTTTTTGGCTTACTTTCAAATCTCAAATCTCTAATCTGCGACTTGAGTTCGATTCGGGCATAAGGCTAATTAGTTTAGAGAGTTTTGATCTAATCCGTATCGAGCCTGCTCTGTATTGAGACTAAATCCAGCTGCGACCCACGCTGCCTGACCTGCGCTTGGATGACGACAAGGACTTGTCGCCGGCATTATCCTTGCGCGTCAGCACAGGCGAGCTGGCGTTGCCAATGTTGCGAATGAGTAATTTAAGTCCACGTGCCTGGGCATCACTCGCCTGTCCCACAGTGTTCGCCTCGGAGGCAATAATGCAAAAGTCATCGACTATATGCCCCGGAGGACTTATGTCGAAGGGCAGAATATCACTCAGGGTCTGCTGCTGTCGACGCCGTGAGCTGCTTGCCTCGCCGCTGCTCGGATTTTGGGAGCCGGCTGCACTGGTCGACTGCTGCTGCTGTTGTTGCTGTTGCTCCTGCTGCAGCTGCAGCAGACGGGCACGCAAACGTGTATTTTCGTCCTGCAGGCGCTGCATGTGCGCCGCCTCCTGCTCGGCGCGCACAAAGGACGGCTGTGGCAGGCACTGATACACCGTAGTGAGAAAGTTCCTCAGCGACAACAGCAGAGTGTCCTGCCACTGTTTGGTGAAGTACAAAGCAAATGTCGGCGACTCCTCGGCATTTTTGCAGAATGAAAAGTCTGTGAAGTGAAATTAGCAGTGAACGGGATATATATACTATATACGATAGGAATTGATTTGGGTATGTCGAAGATGTTAAACTGTACTTGCAGTTGGTGATGTCGTTGTTAAGATGACTACATTTTTAACAAAATTTATAGCTTGGATACAGTTTACATAATCGATTAGTTAGAAGGATAAATGGACATTTCTATATTTGTCGCTACTGATGCCTATATATATATATATATACCTTTGTGAAAAATACATATTGAGCTGGACTGTGAAATTGTTGCGCTTCTGCATAAAATGAACAACACTTTAATTTGCCTATTGATTTTTTTTGCAAAAGGTAAGATTTGAATATTTTCATTATAATAGGGTTTAACTGAGCTATCAAATAATATCACTACAGGGCTGAGAATAGATGATAGAGTTTAAGCTCTAAGATCCAGGAAAAACATTAACAATTACACAGCTACATCAATAAGTCAGAGAAAAAAAACATTAAAAGGCGTGTATGACTTAAGACTCTGGAATTATGAAAATCAGATAAATTTGTTTAGTAATGATGCTAATAGAAGTAACTCATCAAAATGGAAAAAATTCCACAATAAATTAACTAAAAAGCAGTCTGCATGGTGCTTGCCACCATGTTATTGTATTCACACTTACTTTCCAGATGTGTATATATATATATACATATTTATATATATGAATAAATAATTTTCGACAAATTTAGTTTTCCCACTGCAAGGGTTAAAATATGATTTAAATAATATATGCATTTATATGGCTTACAGAACCAGTCCTTCCACTCGCTCTGCTGCTGCAGCTCGCTGGACAATTTGTTAAAGAACTCGGAGATCTTATCGGATTTGTTGTTGCTGTAGGCCGTCACCAGATAGTATTTGAGCAGATTATTCTCCAGCTTCTTCACAGCTACAAGAAAAAAAGATAAGTCGCTTAGCAGGCGGATGAGAGAGAGCGGGAGAGGGATAGAGAGAAATGTGTGGAAGTTAGGCTTACCCACGGCATAGTTGTGATCCAGTTTGCTGAACAGATAGTTGTCCAGATGCTGCCACAAATTGCGCAGTGCCTTCAAATCCGATGCTTGGACTGCAGCATTAAAATGCTCTATTAAACGTTCTGCACGAAAATGTTGATCCTTTTCATTGCGCTGCTCCACATCGAGGGCTTTCAATGTGTTTGAATAGCCACGGAATATCAAGTATTCACGAAGCATGCTATCTACATAGGCAACCTGAGCCATTGTTCGCAAAAAATTAAAGTCGTATTTACCTAAAAGAAAAACAATTTTCTAGCACTTGTCCGCGTTTGTTTTTATTCGTCTATTCGCTGTATGAAGCAAATTAGCTCAAGCGAATTCGTCGCAAGGTTTTTTTTTTACTTGCAACTGGTCACACTGTTTGATGTATGTTCGTTTGAGCTTCATTTAATGACGGGACATAAATCTAAAAACAAAAAATCAGTCTTTGTTTGGATTTTAAAAGGGAAACACAAATGAAAATTTTTTAAAAAGAAAAACACGGCAGAACTAAACTTTTCGGGTTGGATGCTAGAAAACGCTGGCGCGACGAAGTGAAATTCAAACGCAGTCCGTATTGGCGGTTGCAAAACTATTGAGGGCAAAAATAAAATAAGGTTTCAGCCACTTGTGGTAATTTTGATTCAGCAGTAAGACAGAAACCACTGGTGTTGATTTTTTTTAGCAAAGAGCTGCATGAAAATAAAAGAAAGAACTGAAAAGCGAAATTAAATACAAGTGCGGGCAGTGTGCAGAACTATCGAGAAGTAAAATGCAAAGGCATTTATCGTGCAATTTGTGACTGTAAACTGGTCACACCGTCACTTGTGTAGACTTTTCTGCGTAATTTTGTGATAGTGACATTTTGATTAGAGCTGAAACAAAAGCGAATCACGTAAAAGCATCAATCATCAAATCGCAATAAATGCAGGTGGCAAAGAAACTCTGGAAAAATGAGTCGAAAGGTAACAAAAGAACAAAATGATATATCGCTAATCATTGGGAACCTACCGAAACGGCTACAGAAAAAAATCGCTGCCAGCTGTAGCAACAACGGAAACAGCAACAGCCACGCAGCCGAGGATGCTGAAAATGCGGAACCGAAGACAACCGCGAAAGTCACTTCAAGGCCAGGTATGTATTATACGCACACAACACACACATATGAGTCACAGCAATTAACAGCATTTATTTCATTATCTCTAGTTACAGTTTTGAGCAGGCCAAAGGGGAATAATGTTGGCATTGCTCCGACATTAAGAGCAAATGCACCCGTTTCGGATACCAGCGGGTGCAGCATTAGCAGGAGTCTGGACATTGGCTCCCGAGACGTGGGCATACCAGGCATATTGCGCATCAGTGCGACGACAGCGACGGCAGCGGATGAGGCAAAGAGGGAGAATGCACGGGCTCGTCGACGGCGACGCACGAATTCGGCGCGAATGCATCAAGAGCCGATTCCATTGTCTCCATTGCCATTATCGCGAGTGCGTTTGACCACCGATCATCCAGCCTGGTTCGAGCAAGTGCTCAATATGCCCAACGTCAAAATAATAGTTCAGCTTTACGATCAGCTGATGGTGTTGCAGCAACGTAATCTAATTCTTATCGTAAGTTCATTTGAATTCGTCGCTGCTGATTCATCCAGCGCTGGTCAGCAATTACATCATTTCATGTTCGTCAGATTTCTGATTTTAAATATTTCAAAATTATCGCTTAACTTGCAGAACTGGAAGAACTTTTGCTATTTGCACGCACAGCTCCTGGATGCATTCTGCAGTCTGCTGCTCGACCAGGTGAAATTCGTGTGCGAGCACAAAGTGGATGCATTCTTTTGGAAACTGCTGTTCTATAATGTGCGCGAATATCTGAGGCTGCAGAACACGGATGTGACCCAAAGCCACACGCTGCTACTCATCGAACAGACGGCCAAGTTCTATCGCGCTTCCTACGACAAACTGATGGCCAAATACATATCCGTTCGTTGCGAGAGCGCCGTTAAAGTTGTCGCTCAACGTTTGCTTATCTGCTTGGGCGACTTGTCGCGCTATCGCGCCAATCACTTGCAACTAACGGACTTTGCCGAGGCCTGCAAGTATTATCAGCGCGCCCAGGAACTGGTGCCAAGCAATGGAGCACCCTATAACCAACTGGCTATCATCGCTATTTATAATGTAAGTGGTTTACTTTCAGCAGCAATCATAATTTTCACATCGAATTTCTTTTTGTTGACAGCATAAGTGCTTTGAGGCCGTTTATTATTATATGCGCAGCCTATTGACATCCAATGCCATACAGTCGGCGAAGGAGAGTCTCTTGGATTTATTCGACGAGATACGCCGCAAGTATGAGGAACTGGAAATGAAACAATCCCCAATGCACTGCGTCGCCAACAAGCCCAAAAAGTCGAAGCAAATGCGTAGGGAAGTCTGGATTTATCCGGATGGCATGCGATGTTTGCATCGCACCGATGTTAAAGGCAAAACCAAGAACAAATCAAATATTGTTGAAACCAACTGTTACGATAAATTGCCACCTGAGGATTTGTTGCCCAAGGTTGTGGCTCTCTATCTATATTTACTGGGCAAGCTATTCACGGCCACAGAGTAAGTCATGAGGTTTACAATTAGTATCCAACTTTGAATACAACATCCTCATTGTCATCCACAGCATTGAGTGCATGTATCAGCAGCTGGGTAAACTGCAGATTCAACTGAGTGCGGCTCTCAAATATGACAATCTCTTATCGCGCACAAAACTCTTGAAAATGGTGGCATTAAATGTGTTTGTGCTGGAGCATAATAAGCTGAAAGGTAAGCTAGAAATGTTGATAATCCTTATCAGCAGAATGTTTACAACTAGCATTTACTTTCCTACAGCCAACCGACGTGAGATGCGTTATCATACTTTTAACTTTGCCAACGCATTCTTTGGCTTAATGCTGAACAAACTGAATCAATTGTTGACCAGCCTCACGGAGGAGTCGCCCGATCTGGAGTCCTTCACAGATAAAGAGTAAGTGGTAAAAATGCTCTACCTGTTGTCGCGTATTCAACATTTTATCTTGCAGATTAACACGCGTCAATACTTACCTGCAGTTTATTAAAATCTATACACATTGGCTGTCCATCAATGTGGATCTTTGGGAGCCTGTGCGCACGGAGGAGTAAGTTTAAACATTATTTCTGTACATTTATATATATGACTATTCTCTACATCTACTTCAGACACTCATTCATCGATTGCTGGGCGGAGCTGCGAACTCTTTTTGATCACATCGAAAGCATCTACAGCAAACTTGATGGAGAATGCGAAAACAGCAACAAGCCGAACGTAGTCTTGGACGAGGACATTGTGCTGAGTGGATTTGAGCCATTGGGTCGCGATGTGGCCAGCAGGGACTGTAGTCAGCGTGGCTCTGAGCGAGCCCAGTTCATTGAGCGTATACGAAAGATTGCCCAATTCCAGGACATATATTTGCAGCACGAGGAATCGTTGCAGCTTCCTTTGAACGATAGCTTCACAATTGAAGACTTGAATGCGGCCATGCAGGTGGCACTGAATGGCTTTGATGAGGACACCTGCCGCGATTCTATTCCCCTAGAGACTTCTACATCTGAGCAACACCAAAAAGAAGATGAAGTGGACATTGGGTGTTCGACTGCCAATGCGGATGTGACGCAGCTCTGCAAGCTAAAGAAACAGCTTGAGGCAAAAGCAAAGGTCAAGCAGATTTGCAACAGTAAACTAGCGGAGATTTTGAAGCTAGTTGACTCAAAACTCTATATTGAGGTGCGTCCACGCTTACTGTTGCCAGACACAAATTGTTTCATTGATTGCCTCGAGGACATTGAGAAGTTGTCCATGGAGTTCAAACGCTATACACTTATTATACCACTGACCGTAGTAAAGGAGCTGGACGGACTATCGAAAGGTGTCAAGTTAGATTCGTATCGCAGCTCGAAGCAGACGCAACGTATTCACCATTTTGACGAGGTATCAACGCGTGCCAAAAAATCACTTGAGTTTATTAGATCGGCCAAAAATAATGTGAAGTGAGTAAATGGCTATACGAATTAACAGAATTAACAATTCACCTTGTTCCTCTTTTCTATTCCAGATGTGTAACCACAAAGGGCTCTGTAATTAGTGCTTCACTATTTGCCCTGGTTGAGGAGGAATATGCTTCCAATGATGACAAAATTCTAGCCACTGCGGTTGCTGCGTCCAAGAGTGCCAGCACTGAGCAGTGCAGGGGTAAATTGAAATTCGATTAAGGCTCCAAGTAATTTCAATTAACTGTTTGCATTTGCAGATGGAAAATGTTTTATTCGCACGGAACTGGTGCTCATCACCACCGATCGGAATCTACGCGTCAAGGCCTTGGCGCGGAATCTGGCTGTCAGCGCCTTGGATGAGTTTTTGCAATGGGCCAAGGACTGTCGCGAATCAACTTGAGCACATCGACAGTGGGAAATAATTGCGATACCGTTCTGACAATTGCACCAGGTTTATCCAACCTGTGCGCACGATGCCTGCTGTGAAGAGCGAGCCTGTACCTTCAATATCACCATCACCATTAGACATATTTGACAATGTGTTGTTGTGGTCAACCAACTGGCCAACAGCATACGTAAACGATTGGAAGTGGGTCTTCCTTCTTAGCTGGGAGCAAAATGTTGTGCTGTTGTCGAGGTTTCTGGCTCGTATCGTCTTAATTTGGTCATCATCACGTACTTGGCCAAGAGACATATCAACATTAGCTTTCCCATATTTTCTCCTTATGTGCGTTCTTTGTGACTTAATTTCGAGACCACAAAATTTAATTGAATGGTTGATTAAAATTGCTGTTTATCTATGAGTCATTTGGTTATGCAATCGACTACAATTGGCAAATTAGCGGAACGGACTTTGAACATATGAACGTTTTTCAATTAGAGCTGCCCGTTTCTAAGCTAAGCTATGGAAATAAACACTTCGTTTATTTATAAATGTTTGTTCTTTTTTCAAATGGGGAGCATTGTTTTCCTTCCAGGTTGCTGTATAGGATAGCAAGCGCACGCACCAGTTCTCCAAATTAGATTGCTGCATTGGCTAAATTAACCTCCATCAAAAATCAAGGCATACTTTTAGGATTCAACAAATTTAATGCTCCATTTTCAAAGTTGCAGTCAAGAAAGAAGTTGAGGTGTACTTCTAGGGCAAAGAATAGCTGTAAGGACATGTTAGAATTGCAACTCTATCGAATTACATTCACAATCTGTCTTTGAAGAATCTGACATATAATGGACACTAATAATATTAGAATTAGAAATCTATCGTTTTGCCAGCAATTTTCAGTAATCGCAAAAATCAATGAATGCCAAACGATATTTTCTACGACTTCGTTCCGAGCTCCTAAAGCACGAATGAATATGTATTAAAGCTACTTAATAATAGCTTAGAGTTGAAATCTTCAAGCTCAAAGTTATGCAGATTTAACCCAATCTCTACATATATATTTAAATACTTAGACCAACATTGAAGTAATCTTTATCTTACATGGCTAAATGAGAGTGGCTAAACTTGACATTACTGTTAATAGAAAATGTAAAGTAAATTCTATTTTAATCAATCCAAAGGACTCGCAAACTCATAACTCGATTAGGCGATAGGGAAGGTTGATTGAACACAACTAAACATCAGTTAAAAGTAATAAGCTGTCATTTCTTATTTGGCTTTCACTTATCACAAAACTTTTAAGTGCATTCTAGTAATCAATAAAGACAGTGGTTAAGCGTATACTAAGCCAACACCCAACAGTTAACTAGTCGCCTTTAAAATGTCGTTTGGAAAACACTTCGTTTGCGCTTGCATATCATATATTTTGGCATTTTGTGGAATTGTAGGATTCTACATTGACGCTCACTCGGGAAAATTAATAAAATCGCGTTTCTTGTGCTACTATGGTCGATTTTACATCGTTCTTATTTTGCTTGCTATTCCATATGGGGATTATATTTATTATAAGACTTTCCCGATCCATCTCACACTACACAAGTTTATGACATTCATTCTTGTCACTTATCCTGTAGCCAATGCGCTTATAATCGGAAGTTGTACATTCTCTGCACAACGCTGGCAGCACAGGATAATTGGAATATATGAGAATCTGTGGAAAATGGAGCAGCTGGGAATCCCAAACATCTACAGCAACACATCATCAAAGATTCCAAGCTTACGGCTACTCTTATGGATCAGACTATCGCTACTAGTGTCTAAAGCTATATTTCATTGGATATGGTTGTTTACGACGGATATGGAATTTTTGTATGGTCTGAACGTTGTTCTCACAGAAGCAGTGAAGAATGCATTTTATATGCTACTGTTTTGCCTTATCTGGTACATTTGCTACAACTTCATGAAACTGCAGCTTGCTTTAGATCATGTACTTCGTTCTAAAATGCATCGAACAATACGTTTGCAGAAAATGGAAAAATTGCATCGGATGTTTTACCAACTCATGCGTATGATGAATGAATTCTGCAATACTTTCAAGTATCCGCTTACTTTTCTGATATTGCACCAAATTTATACGCATTTTTTATTTGGATTCATAGCAATTCAGGTACTGTTTGGAAGCAGCAATACAATTTTCGAGCATCAAGATAGTTCAATTGTTCTTTTGAGCCTTTTTGAGGCATTGGAATTCTGTATTCTCGGCAGTATCGCTGAAAGAGCTGGCAAACTAAATGAGAGTACACTAAACATTTTACGATACCCTTACCCGAGTGGGGCTCAACTGGAACGCAGTGTGAGTGTAACAGGACGAATAAGTTTTCAATTACTCATTTGTACTCTCTTTCAGAATGATTGGTTTGCTCTGCAGCTAAAATTGCAAAAGATGAATCTCCGGATTGTCGGAGGTCTAATCATTGATCTTCAGTTTGTCTTTGTATTTTTAAGTAGCATTCTACTTCATATCATATACATGGTACAAAGCGACTACAAAATGTTGCGAATAAAGAAAGTTGTGTAAAACATAAAACTTATTTGATTCTTATATGACATATTGTGCACGTTTCTTGGATGGTATTTGTTCGTAATAACTGTACTCAATCATTGAAAATGTCTTGCTTGTAACTGCTTATCCTAGCAGGGGGAAAATTCGAAGAATCAATCTGCAACATAGTTCAATTAGCAAAATATAATGTGAAGTGAGTAAATCGCTGTACGAATTAACAGACTATGAGCAGTGCAGGTGTAAATTGAAAATCGGTTAAAGCGGCAAGTAAAACTTCAACTAACTTTTTACATTTGCAGATTGAAAATGTTTTATTCGCACGGAACTGGTGCTCATCACCAGCGATCAAAATCTGCGCGTTAATGCCTTGGCTGTCAGCGCCTTAAATGAGTCTTTCCAATGGGCCAAGGACTGTTGCGAATCAACTTGAGCACATCGATGCCTGCTGTGAAGAGCGAGCTCCTACCTTCCATATCACCATCATCATTACACAGATTTGACTATGTGTTGTTGTGGTCAACCAACAGGCGGAAATGGAATGGCGTTAACGTGTTGCATCCACTGCGGCAAGCGGCCTTCATCGTGTCGTATCAAGACTCAAAGCTCTACTTGTTTGTACTTGTTTCGCAGATTGGTATTAACTTACATCGAACGAATGTTATCTGACTGCAATGTGGCATTTGATAGCTTGATATAACTGTTGTCACCGCTGGGGACGCGGAGTGGATTGGAGGGGGATTGTGCGGTGCTTAGCAATTTGCATTCGTTCTGGCCATACAAAATATTTAATGGACCTGCAGACCACAAACAGATTCGACGCCCCGCCCCACCCAGCGTCCCGCGCTGGCGGTAAGCTCTTCAGCTGATGGCATTTGTCATAAATGTGATTTATGTTTCTTCCACTTTTTGCACTTTTCTTTCTTTCTCTTTTTATTGCCCACAAAACAACAAGTCATTAAATCTACTTAAGAAGGGCACATATGCGCCATGTACACTGTGAAAAAATGCTAGTATTTTTTTTCTTATCAGGTACGAAGTTGCAAAAAATTGTATATAGAATTTGATGGAAAAATATTTACAGATCAGATGAATACTTTTTTACCCTGAACTAATTTTTTCCACATCCGTTTGCCCGTTTTTCAGAATAATTAAGAATATATTGATAAAACTTGGTATATATACTTTTTCCTACTTATTTTGTACCAAGAGTATATGAATATGAAAAGAAATCATAATAATCGATTCATTATATAACATACATCTGCCATAGGAAAATCTATAGAAAGATGACTCTTAAGTTTTGGAATCGAGATCAGCATAGGCTCTTCTGCGACAATATTACTACAGAAATGTGGCATATTCAGTTCTCAGTCAGTCGTGAAACAGAAAATATAATTTCTTTAAAATATACGAAATCATAATCATATTTCAGCAGATTAACTACTGTCTACAAGAGTATATAATCTTCACTGTGTCTAAGTTACTCGTTTTTTCTTGTTCTGATTTAAAATCAACTAAATTTAATTTCTTTCTTTTTTCCTAGTAATCCGGGCACGTTTCGACCCAGATCATGCACTTTTAATTAATTTTACTTTGTGTTTTCCAACCATACGTATTTGCTGTTATATTTCTCCCAGTGTACACATATAGGCATAGTCGCTGGGTGAAAAGTTCAATGTACGTGAGTCAGCAGCAACGATGAAAAATCGCAAGCCAAGAAAAAACAATTATGCGGCAAAAGTCGCAAAAAATAAGTAAATAGAATAAAACAATTTTATTTATGCGCCACTTTGGAGGTGCTGCTTCGGCCGACTTTTTGTTTGTCGTTTCCCGAAAGAACCTATTTTATGTATGACTATTATTATTACGCATATTTATCTGTGTGTGTGTGTGTGTGTGTGCGTAAGCTTCTTTTTATCTGGCAAATGAGATATTGCGCATGCGCAAACTCGCTCGCCTCGTTTCCGTTTCCATGCGACTGGCTGCCTCTTAATGCGCAGATCTAGCTCAGTGCTCAGCCAGAGCACTGGGCGACAAGACACATATCATATAATTAGCCAGTAAAATTCTTTACAGAATTGCTCACGTTACGCCACTTGAGCAGCTTCGGGAGCAGTTGCCAAAAAAAAAAGTAATCAAGTTTTGCTTTCAGGCACAATTGGCGCATTCTTTCGCATACCGTATCTGTATCTGTATCTGAATCTCAGACTTGAGTGTGTCAATCTGCTCTTGGCTCAACTCTTGTCAACTCTTTGTGTTGCTTTGTTTTGATTTGGGTGCTGTGTCAATAAACTGTGGGCAGCGCATTATATGCACTCAGCGAAAAAATTGACAACAAATGCTGTATAAATCTTGGCTTGATTTGTAATCCAATATTTCACTCGAAAAAAATGAAGTTATGTCGGATTGTTCTTAAGTCAGAACATTATTACTTTAAGTTCATACATAAAAAAGTATTTATCTGGTTCCAGGTCAACTTTCGGGTTTCCCCGTTGACAGTCTGTGCAGTTTGAGATGTTTAATGTGTTTTTTTAACAGCTTTAATCAACTTGTTGTAGAATTCAAAACAGATATTTTCCTGAGGCGTGCTAACATAAATAAAAACAATCTTTTGTTTTAAATCAGTCGTCATATTTATTTACCAAAACAAATTCGTACATGCAATTAAACATACGAGTAGCTGATATAAGTATTATATAATTTCCACTTGATAGTCTCAGATTCATATATAAAAATTAGCTGATTCCATAAACAAAATTACAACTCCACACTCCCAGTTTGATGTCAGGACGGAAATACTCGAAACTAAGACTGGAACTCTCTACTCGCAGTCGGTTAATTAGTAGATGCCACACAGTCTTATAGATGGATTCGAATGAAGTGAAAGTTAAGCTTATGATATGATATTCTGATAGAAAATCGGCTTCGTCTGGTGCTCCTTGATCACATAGAAGCCCTTCGGTTTCCCATTGCCGGCGAAGTATTTGTGGAAACTTTGTTTGCTAACCGCTTGGGCGGGCGCATAATATGTGGGCGATTTTTGCTTCAATGATTTTTTATACTTGGATTTGCCGCTGCCCGTTGTGAAACTCTTCTCGTTGGTGTCATTCTCCCAGGGTTTGCGCCACGTCGGAATGTTCTCAATATCCAGCAAGCGATTGCGATCCTCTCGCGATACGTGAGCAAATTGTGGTTTCTTGTGCAGCGCCTGCCTCAGAACGGGCAGATTCCAATGATAGATACGACCAGGCCGGCCATTCGAGCTAAACGGAAACGAGACCTGCAAATCAACAAGCACGCATCAGTTATTAATGGATAAAGCTAAATACCATTTCTTTAAGTTGCGAACTAGGCATTTCAATTAAGATTATAGTCGCACCTCGCTAAATCGAACATTTTCTCAAACTGCGTGGCAAGCCAGATAAAATCCTATGCAATTTGCCAGTTTTTTTTTAATAACAGTACCATCAATATTCAGATTCGTATTAACAGTTTATGTTTTGCCAGGCTTGAGTTAGAGATGTTCCGTAACAACATTAGCACTCTCCATTTAAGTGAAGATCCGTGTATCTAACTAAGGCCTTGAAGCGCCACATAAATGAGTCAATTTCTGGCTGGCTTGCCTAATTGTGGATGCCATTCACTTGCATATTCATTTACACTAGGCACCGCCAGAGAGTAATAATTTCTTAGGCCTGCAGCATCCTTTCAGCATTCAACACAACAAAATAAAAAAAAAGAAGAAAATTGCAGTGTATATAAATAGCTGAGACTATGGTCAGTGGCATTGCCATTGACCATCTGTCGATTGCTGAGTGCCACTGGCAACTGGCAACTGCCACAAGAGTGTTTGATCGTGGCAGTGGCCGAAGTTAGTCAGCCAGTTAGCCATTTGTTGTCTATATGATTGAGCTATGAATGCAGCATTCGTCAAAATGCAGTTGGCCCAAATGCGTAATTCATTTTGCTGCTCTTTTGTGACCCGAGAGCGCACATTGCAACACGATATGTTCGTGTTAGTGCGGAAATAGCTGGAAATATTTTCTTGGCCTAAGCTGTATCACCAAGCAGATAATACAAATACAATATTGTATGCAGCTCAGCACTCGAAATATATTCTTGATTTTAGGAGCATTTTTTTTTTGACTAATCCGACACATGTATGTGTGTTTATGTATGTGTGCTTTGAGTGTGTTTGTTTTTTTGCTGTTGGCGTGGCTAAGAGCCGACCGGGCCAGGGCAATTTTGGCCGACTGACTGGCAAGAGATATTAGAGCCAGTTCTTTGGATTGTTTTGTTCTTTCATTTAGTTGTTGCTCTTGGTGTAAGACCTAATGGACTCCCTTTTACCTTTTTTCCGTTAGTTAACGCCGACGCTTTCGTTCCGGGCGCATTCGGAATCATTTGTGCGTTGTCGTGTTGTGCACTGTTCGCCATCGGTTGAGGCATCACCTTTGGGGCAGCAACTGCATCCAATGCATTCCGCGAACTGCTGCCTCTGGCGCTGTTGGGCGCTGTGTAATAATGCAGATTTGGTGGCAGCTTGATGATGAACATGTGTGAATCATCCCGTGATGCGTGACGTCGCGACTCAACCGCAAGCCGTTTCCGGTTATGGCTGTTGGGCGCCTTCACCTTCATGAAGCCCATTTTGCTGCAAGTGCAACGCAACGAAAGAGACAATGAAATACAGAGAAAGAGAGTTATATATATATAGTTTTAGGGGAGTGGCGACAGTTCTTCTGTCTGGCAAGTTCTGAATGTTAACCATGAATATAACAGCAGCAGCAGCGGTAATTGTGGCATGCAACAGTTTTGCTGTTATGCTTGCTCTTTAGCACTAGACTCGTTGCATTAATTAAGCACAAAATGAGGGGTTCGCCCCTTTTTCTCCCCTGCCAACCGAAGCATGCTCAGTTTCATTGAGTTTTATTATTAATTAAGTAACCAAAACTATTAAGTTAAGCGCTTTATTATGCTGCTATATCACATTTGTATATCAGCTGGAGTTTGAATTTCTTTATTATAATGTTGCTTTCAAAAAAACCGATCATAAATCATGTGCTTAAAAGTGCAACAAATCTATGCATATAAATAAGTTACTACATATAAGATCTACTTCTCAGATTCTTTCTGCTACAATTCCAAAAAAAAATAATAATAAAAAACATAAGCTTATCTGAATTTTTTTCTATATTATTTTATTTTACCACAAGTGTACATGAGTGTACATTTCGAACGCCACAGGCAACTAACTAAAATCGGATTTTTATGAATAAAAGTTGTAAGTTTTTTAGCATGTCTGCATGGGTATTTAATCTGCGGCAAGCATAAAGATAAATATATTTATCATGTTCAATACTCACTTGAGCAGCTTTTTGTTGAGTCCATGTGCGCCTCTTGCCAGTGGTTCCTTGGAAATCGCTGGCTTTGTCCTTGCGATTGACTTTGGTGAAGAGTTGCTTCGA
Organism: Drosophila paracracens; assembly: GCA_035044025.1. Taxonomy (NCBI): domain Eukaryota; kingdom Metazoa; phylum Arthropoda; class Insecta; order Diptera; family Drosophilidae; genus Drosophila; species Drosophila paracracens. The sequence continues at coordinate 1,924,146 of JAWNMN010000435.1, read as the reverse complement.
CTGCCAATCCCGCTATCGCTTTCGCTCCCATTGCTGGCCTGAGCTAGTGCAGCGAGGCAAAGCAAGCAGCTTAAACTGCAAAATCAAACATTTTTTTTATCGTTAGCTCTTTTTGTGTGAAAGTATTTTTGGATTTGGTCAGCGTTCTGCATTCTGCTAGGGGCTTAGGTTCAAGGTCAATCAAGCGACAGATGCTTCCACATTCGATTACCAAATGTGCTTTTCGCCTGTAATCAAAGTCAAGAGCCTACTGAATGCATTTCGTGTTGAATTTGAGAGGTGGCCAAACCTTTGAAACTGTAAACCCAACGAACTTACAAATGACCGACCGACTGACAACTGGCACAGTGGAGCAAAGTAAAAAGTAAGAAGAGTACATGGCATATATTGTATTCATTGTTTTTTATTAAGTTTCGTTAAAAAGATTTGCTGCAAGCTTACTTTTTTCTTGAAACTGATATTTTGTTATGGTGAAGACTGTAAAAAGTTATATTTTTTGTGTTGTTATTAAGACTAAGCAGTCATAAGGAAGAAAGCGCAAAGCAGACCGGCTAAAAATGCAAATGAGCACGAACAAAAATACACACACACACACACACAAACACATTCAAACTAATCAATTACACTGTAATATGTGTGTGCAAAACGAAAAGTTGAGGAAACGATCATAGACGAAAGTCACACACACCACACGATTCAGTGGAAATGAATGGATGGATGGATGGATGAATGGATGGATGGATGACAAATGGGATGTGAGAGAATTTCACAGAGAGAGAGAGAAGAGCGACGTGCATAGCATGCAACGTTCTATGCGAAATAACAACTTATAAGAAAGCTGCCCTTCCCCATCGTGACGAAAATGTAATACTCTAACTAATTCTCCTAATTTTAATCAAATGTATGCAACTATTCGATCTATTATTTCATCATAATCAAACTATTTTTTAAAGACTATTATGCACATTTTTTAATACAAAATTCGTTAAAAAAATTAAACAGTATTGCTTCAAAAAGCATGGCTAATTTTTGTTTGATTGAATCTACAAATATTTAAAAAAAAGTAAGTATTAAATATGTAAGTTTTGAATGTAGAAAAATCTGCCTAAAAGTTTGGCAGAAAACTAAACAGAAACTTATTGAAGACAAAATACAAACTATTTTGGAAATGCACAACTTAAATATTTAAAAGGAAGATTTTTAAATTAGCTCGGAAAATATGCAGAAAACCAAATAAATATTCCATGAAGACTGATAAAACACATGCCTAATATAAGCCATAGAAATAATAATTATAAATTTAAGTGCAATAAAAAATAAATGCATGCTTAAGATTAAAGACTGTATAAGAAACTATAGGTTTTCACAGTTTCAGTGGAAAGTTTAAGACAAGATTATATGGGGGAAAGTTAAATTTGTACAGTGCTATTCGATTTGCTGATTAGAGAACATGTAAACATATTTATATACCTCTTGATGTGCTTTAAACACCTAACGAAAACCTTGACGGAATTTGCAACACTTTCAGAGATTTAAATAAATTTTTATTCAAATTACACTTAAAGGTTGTACATATGAACAATCGTAATGCTCTCTCTCTCGCTCAACAAGAGTATAGAGTCAAGACTCAAAATCCATGCGCCCCCGAGGTGGAATTAGAAGCTGTCTTTATAGCTGCTGCTGCTGATGGTTAGGGTTCGAGTTCTTGTGGTCCAGCTGCGTATTGATAAATTGCAGAATAATCGAATGCAGCTCCTTTTTTGCGAATGTGTCCTGCCGCCAGACAGCATATGTGACATTTTTGAATTATTAATGCAACCAGCACAAAAGAAGACCCCAGCAACAACGAGAACAACAGCGGCAACAACATCTACCAAAAACAACAAGTAAGAGAGCTCTAGGCTAGACAGGTCGACTATGAGTATACCCTTTACTAATGAAAAGTAAATGTTCTTAAATATTTTGTGTTTATATAGATTTAAGCGATTAGCGCAATTCCAAGCAAAAAGTTACTCTGAGAAAAAAGTTACTCCAGAAAATGAATAAATCAAAATGTGCTTCGAAGTCACAGGATTTGTTTAGCTAAAGTATATATTTTTTGAAAAAAGAAAGCACCAAATAAAAATCAAAATATTTGGTTAAAATATATATATAAATAGACCTAAGACGTGTCTAGATTGGCTAGTTCTGCTGATTATGGATAATAATATTGTTTAATAATATATAAGGTATCGAAGATGTCTGTTACAATGTTATCATACCCTTTGCACACTTCTTCAATGATTGCAGGGTATGACAAACAAGAACAACAAACTTTGCGTGCTTATAAAGACAAATTCAAAAAGGGCTGCGTGTCGCAATCGAACAGAACATTTGCGGCCAGACGCGAACACAGAAACAACTTTGTTGAATGGCTTTTTAAATATCACAGACAACGAACACAAAAAGTAGTTTGACTTTTTATGTAGTTCATAGTATATTTGTTTTTGATGTTATTTATTGTCGAAATTGAATATCGTGTACTACAGAATTGTTGTTTATAGTCTTTGGTTATAGCCATGTTCACCATAGACTTAAAAGCCTTAATACAGCTCTCGAAATCCGGAGAGGGCAAGCTGCAACAACGTCGGCGCATACAGTGTGGCAAAAAGAGGTAAGCCGAAGGACAACTGATATGAGTACAGTTTGACAACGCAAATTCCAATCCGTAGTTACATCCTGTGCTATGGGCTGCAAAACGGTCTGCTGACCATAAATCGAATGAAATGCATCAAGACCGGATGTACGGAAAAGCGCATGAGTCGCCTGCAACGTCATCGCACACGATGCCTGCGTTGTCCTGTCAAATCCCGCAGCAGCCAAACGTGCTTTGACATTCATGAAACACAAGCGCAAGATCAGGCCAGCCAAACGCCGCTGCTGATGCAGACTGATGCCAGTGTGGACACACTGGATATCCGACTGATGATATCCCGACACCAGCAGACAAACACACACCTCCAACTGTCCACCGCCAGTCAAACGAGGCGCCTTACGCTGGACACACGCTTCACACAAATCGAGCAGCAGATGAAGGTGAAGCGGACACAAACCGAGCTGCAACCCATGCTGACCAGTGTGAGCAACAGCCAGACATTGTCCATGGGTAAAGTGCCATCTAGAAACAGCTATGCGCAGACAACGCTGCCCCAGGATGTGGAGGAGCTGATGAAGCCGCATGAGAAGACGCTCCACCTCCTACTCAAGGCACTCATCAGGCAGAGCAACTGGCTCGAACATGGCATCGAGTCCATTGATCAACTGGTCACATTTAAGATACTCGAACTCGAAGAACAGCGCCATGAGGCATTATCAAAACTCAAAGTACAAGGACGGATCAAGCAACTGAATGCCAATCGGTAAGTTGACTCCAAACAAATTCCAAAACTCTGTGAAAAGAATTCCCAACTTTTTGTCAAGGCATAAGTAAATCTAGATTTCGAAATTGATGGTTTGCGTTTCATAAATAAGATTAAAAATTATTGAATCAAGTTCAAAAATTATTCTACTTAAATCGCAAAAACGTTCCAGTTCTTTATTAAAAAAACATTTTCAAGCAAGCTTTAGTTTTGTCAAGTTTAATGTCAATTTTCATTTAAAAATCGATAATTTATGTTGCAGATTTGCAGAAAAATATTCCACCTCTAGTTCTCCACTTAAATAAATACAATATATGCAATCTTTAAATCTCTTTAATCCAAGTAAGTGTTTTAGGAACGTACTCTTTTTAAATCAGAATTGCACTAAAATTTCCCTGAATTAAACTGAAATTATGCAATTTCGCGATTTCATTAAAAGTTCTTTAAACAAGAACTTTGTTCTCTGGCCAATAAATATTCGACCCTTAATGAAACTACTTTTGACTACAAAAATCTTCAAAAATCTGCTCGGTTTTGACCACAATTGTTTGACCTTTGATGCATTTTAACAACGTTTCTGAATAAAATAAAACCCATAACATTTTTAGAATGAACAGTTAATGCCTTTAACACTACCTGCTTCCACAGCAGACGCAAGCATCACAGATGCCTGCAGATATATCGACGAAGGTCCAAGACCAAGGCCAAGCCAGCTCTTGGCGCTGAGCAGAAGCAGACGCAGACAAAGGAAGCGTTGCAAAGGCAGACAGAACCCACGCCCAAAGGGTAAGTTTTTGCACACACCACAAAATGCTGCTTTAAATTGGCTTCCTTTCGGCATGCAACTCAAACATGAACAAAATTCAATCTAAATTCGAAACAGCTTTTGATATTGATTCGAAGATGGTCGCTGACAGCAGATGACAATAGAAATTAGAATTTGGTGTAGACTTTAAAAAAGTCACTAAATTGTTTCTAAAAGCTTCTCAAACTTTATTTATGCAAACGAACGTCAATAAATCGATTTGTCATTTGGAACAATTAAAATTAGAGCTATACAAAAAATCGCAATGTATAAGTTAAACAAAATTCAAATTAGCTCGAATTGGATGAGATTGAATGTATTTGAAAGTCGCTCAAATTAATTAGAATTGTAGTTTATTGCAATATAATTTGTTCACCAATGTTAATCTTAATTTTCAATTTATTCGATGCCATCCATTTTAAATTAATTATAAATTATAAAATGTGCAATATATATATAAATAGAATTAAAACAGTTTCAAATTTTAAATAAATTTGCATAAAATGATTAATTCTGAAAAAAACCAGATTTGTAAGAAAATTTATAAGATCGTCACGAATCAAGATCAGCTTTGTGAGTCATTTCTGCAAATTTAGAGCTTGTATTATTAAGAGTCATAGTGCATTGAGTAATACCCAAATACCCTGTTAACAAATACAGCTCGAAGTGCATACAAGAGCAGAATTGCTTGGATACGAGTAACGGCAGCTTGTTGGATGCTGCCACGCAAACGAAGAGGACAAAAGGATTCTCTTGGCTGCGATTCTAAGCAACTTGGACAAATATTCGCTTCTTACCACAGCCAGCGCCAGTTGGCGGCCCTTCTTGTTGTTATTGTTGTTAATGTTCTTGTTGCACTCATATTGATTAACATAAACTGAATTATCGTTGTTGTTGTTGTTGGCACTTGATTTAAATCAAATTGGTATGCTTAGTACATCGTTTAGTGGCGCCACAGTTGCAGCCATTCATTTAACTTGTCGAGTATCTGTTTAACGTCTGTTATTCGTTGATTCGATGAATCGGTGAATCTGTGGTGAATATACACACGTACTTAGTCAGCCGCAGACACGTCCGCACGCGATAAAATCTCGCCGAAGACTGAATGGAGCTGCTGGAACCCGGCTGGTGCCAAGTGGCCGTCATTTTTGTTATTGGTTCTGCTATTGGTTTCGCTGCAACGTTTGGCGCTGGCTTTGGCGACTTCGGTTTTTTGTTTACGTCGCGTCGCGTCGCGTCGGTCGCTCGTTCTCGTTGCTGTTGTTGTTCTTATACACTTCCCAACTGTAACAATTTTATGGAGATGTTTTCGACTACGTAGAGTATTTATATGAATGCATGTTTGATGAGCATATAAAATAAAAAAAATTGTTGAAAAATGTCTCATTTCAAATAAACTTAAATAAAAATTAAAATCATATATCTTTATATTAATTTTACTTTTTGTATTTGCAATGTTAAAATTAATCTAAATTAATCCGATGTGGAAAATCAGGTTCGCAAACCGAATCTAAGGATAAGTCACTTATTCAAACCGTTAAACGAACTAGCTCAGCACAAGTATTTGACTTTTTTGCTATCTTCGTTCAGAAAGTGTATTCAAACTTCGTCATGGCTAAGCCAGTTGTTTGCTTGTTGTTCTTGTTCCGTTGTCGGTATGCAAAAAGCCAACAATCAACAATAAGAAAGTCACGCTTAACGACTGTGACTGCGACGGCGACGGCGACTGCGACGGCGACTGCGACGGCGAATGCGACTGCAACTCTTAGCCATGGTCTAGGCTGGACAACTGTTAGTCCAAAACGTAAAAAAAAAGATTAAACAGAGGCGGGGATGGGTTGCAATTGGTATACAAATGAATAAAGCATGGATGCCGAAAAGGCGTCTCTGCTTTGGCAGTCGATCGGGCGGGGTGTAAAGCAGAGACAACTTTTGAAGATAGACAACATGGAAGGCGGGGAGGGTGTTAAAGAGTGAGAGTCCTGTTGCTTGCTGCCACTTTTGCCCTCACGTGGTCGCTGATTAATTGTTATCCAGTATTCCCCTGCCACCTCAAAATATGTATACAAAGGGTTGCACTTTAATTGAGATTTATTTATGGGCCAGGCCAAAGAGCGCTTCCAGTTATAATGAGCCAACCACTCGCAGTGAGCCAATGGACCTGAACAATGTGTGGACAGCCGGAGCAAGGCAATTGAAAAACATAATTGTTGTTGTGGTTGTTTCTTATCGTTGTTATTGCTATTATTGTTCTGTGTTGACAGGCACTTGCAAAAATTGGGCGGGCACTCGGCCAGCTCGTTATTGTCAAATTGTTAGCCAAGTGGCCGGGCAATATTGGTGTGTGTGAGTGTGTGTTTGTGCGTGTGTGTTTGTGTGCGTATGAACATGTTAGCTGATTGTTCAGCACATACAACAAAAAACAAAATAAGCAGATTAGGTGTCAGCCATTCTCAAATTACGTGCAAGATCAAAAAGAGATACAAAATTCTTACGTCTAGAGCTAGTTTTGTAATCCCGAAAATAAGCTAAGATTTCTTTTAGTTGTTTAAAGACAATCGTGCTAATCTTACATTTTTGATTGGAAATTCTACGATTAAGTATTTTCTATAGTTTTTTTTATATACTCCAATATATTTCGAAACACGTCGGGATTCGTCTTCAGGATTACAATTGAACATCTGGGAATACTGCAACAAATCATCTGAGATTCAAAGCTTATGTCGGCTTTTATGGATCAGCTCATCGCTACTAATGTCTAAAATTGTATTGCTTTGGATAGGAATGTATATGAGTACTAATTGCTACTTTTATATGCTACTGTTTTGTCTTATATGGTACATTTGCTACATATACTATACTATGTGTTGTTGTGGCCAACTGGCCAGCAGCATACGTAAACGATTGGAAGTGGGTAATCGCTCTTAGCTGGAAGGAAAATTTTCTGCTTCGCATTCGATTCGGAGCTATCCAGCGATATTTTTGTATAAATAAGCAAACACTTCGTGCATAAAAAATGTTCCTCCTTTTTTCAAGAGGGAAATATGGTTTTCTCTACAGGTTGCTGTATAGGATAGGATGAGCAAATTAGATTGCTGTATTGGCTAAATTTCCCTCAATAAACCAAATCAATGGTGCACTGCAAAATTGCAATCAACGAAAGATCGGCATACTTTCAAGGGTACACGGGAAAAGAAGCCTATAACAAAACCGCAATAACCTTACAGATTTTCAAAAAAACTGCATACAAGGAATATGATTCATCCAAGTATCCAAGAGTCGCCAACTGGAATAAGAAAAATATAAGTAATAAAAGGCAAAGTCTATTTTAATCAGTGCAATGGACTAGAAAACTCGTGTAACATAAATCGATTAGGCGATTAGGTAAATGAAAAAGGTTATTTGAATCCAAGACCTTTTCTATTGTATATATGGTAATGTGCTGCCAATTCCTATTTGTTTTTCACTTATCACAGAACTTTTAAGTGAATTGTAGAAAGCAATAAAGAAAGTGGTTAAGCGTATATAAAAGCCAACAGCCAATGGCCAACAGTTAACTAGTCTAGTCGCCTCTAAAATGTCGTTTGGAAAACACTTCGTTTGCGCTTGCATATCATATATTTTGGCATTTTGTGGAATTGTAGGATTCTACATTGACGCTCATTCAGGAAAATTAATAAAATCGGGTTTCTTGTGCTACTATGGTCGATTTTACATCCTTCTTGTTTCGATCGCTACTCCGTATATGATATATGCATTTTATACGATAGTCCCGATGAATGTCACGCAACATAAGTTTACGATATTCTTTCTCGTGACATATCCTGTAGCCAGATCGCTTATAGTCGTGAATTGTATCTTCTGTGCACAACGCTGGCAGCACAGGATAATTGGAATATATGAGAATCTGTGGAAAATGGAGCAGCTGGGAATCCCAAATATCTACAGCAACACATCATCAGAGTTTCTAAGCTTTCGTCGGCTCTTATGGATCAGATTATCGCTACTAGTGGCTAAAGCTATATTTCATTGTATATGGTTGTCTACGAGGCATAAGGAATTTTTGTATGGTCTGTGCGTTGTTCTCACAGAAGCAATGAGAGATGCATTTTATATGCTACACTTTTGCCTTATCTGGTACATTTGCTCCAACTTCATGAAACTGCAGCTTGCTTTAGATCATGTACTTCGTTCTAAAATGCATCGAACAATACGTTTGCAGAAAATGCAAAAATTGCATAGGATGTTTTACCAACTCATGCGTATGATGAGAGAAATCTGCATTATTTTCGAGTATCCGCTGACTTTTCTGATATTGCACCAAATTTATAACAATTTTATACATGGAGCCATAGCAACTAGGGTACTGTTTAAAATAAATTCATTTTCCGGGAATTTCGTTGGTTTATTGAGCATAATTTTGAACCTTATTGAGGTATGGGAATTCTGTATTCTCGGCAGTCTCGCTCAAAGAGCTGGCAAACTAAATGAGAGTACACTAAACATTTTGCGATACCCTTACCCGAGTGGGGCTCAACTGGAACGAAGTGTGAGTGTAACAGGACGAATAAGTTTTCAATTACTCATTTGTACTCTCTTTCAGAATGATTGGTTTGCTCTGCAGTTAAGATTGCAAAAGATGAATATCCGTACTGTTGGAGGTCTAATCATTGATCTTCAGTTTGTTTTTGTATTTTTAATTAACATCGTACTTCATATTATATACATGGTACAAAGCGACTACAAAATGTTACGATTAAAGAAAGTTGTGTAAAACATAAAACTTATTTGATTCGTATATGGCAGATTGGGCACTTTTCTTGGATGATAATTATACGTAATAACCGTACTCAATCATTGATAATGTCTTGCTAATAACTACTTATCCAGCAAAAAGTGTGTTCTGGCCTTCAAGCGATTTTAAGAATTAAGTTACATTTGGTTATGATTATGAGGCGAATATGGCAATTAAAGCAACTCTGGATGATGAACTCGTTTCAAGTTCGGACAAAGGACAAAGAAACTCTTAAACCGACAAAGATTCTTGGATTTTCTAATTGGCTGCAATTTGTATTTGCTACAGCTATCAACTCAACGGCTTTGGTTTTGATCATATGTATGTTTTCTATTAGAATTGACCATTTCTGAGCTGTCCAGCGCTCTTTTTTGTATAATTAAATAAACAAACACTTCGTGTATTCAAAATCGGATTTTCTTTTTTCAAGAGGGAAATATTTTTTCTTTGCTGTAAAGGATAGGTTGCTGTATAGGATAGGACGAGCACGGACAAGTTAAAAAAATTAGTTTTGATGTATAGGCTAAATTGTCCACAATAAAAAAGACTGCATACTTTAAGGATCTGATAAATTCAAAATTGCAATCAACGAAAGATCGGCATACTTTCAAGGGTTCACGGTCAAAGAAAGCCTATAATACCGCAATACCCTTACAGATTTTCAAAGGAACTGCATACAAGGAATATGATTCATCCAAGTACCCAAGAGTCGCCAACTGGAATAAGAAAAATATAAGTAATAAAAGGCAAAGTCTATTTTAATCAGTGCAATGGACTAGAAAACTCGTGTAACATAACTCGATTAGGCGATTAGGTAAATGAAAAAGGTTAATTGAATCCAAGACCTTTTCTATTGTATATATGGTAATGTGCTGCCAATTCCTATTTGTTTTTCACTTATCACAGAACTTTTAAGTGAATTGTAGAAAGCAATAAAGAAAGTGGTTAAGCGTATATAAAAGCCAACAGCCAATGGCCAACAGTTAACTCGTCTAGTCGCCTCTAAAATGTCGTTTGGAAAACACTTCGTTTGCGCTTGCATATCATATATTTTGGCATTTTGTGGAATCATAGGATTCTACATTGACGCTCACTCGGGAAAATTAATAAAATCGCGTTTCTTGTGCTACTATGCTCGATTTTACATCGTTCTTATTTTGCTTGCTATTCCATATGAGGATTATATTTATTATAAGACTTTCCCGATCCATCTCACATTACACAAGTTTATGACATTCATTCTTGTCACTTATCCTGTAGCCAATGCGCTTATAATCGGAAATTGTACATTCTCTGCACAACGCTGGCAGCACAGGATAATTGGAATATATGAGAATCTGTGGAAAATGGAGCAGCTGGGAATCCCAAACATCTACAGCAACACATCATCAAAGATTCCAAGCTTACGGCTACTCTTATGGATCAGACTATCGCTACTAGTGTCTAAAGCTATATTTCATTGGATATGGTTGTATACGAGGGATAAAGAATTTTTGAGTGCTCTGTGCATTGTTCTCACAGAAGCAGTGAAGAATGCATTTTATATGCTACTGTTTTGCCTTATCTGGTACATTTGCTACAACTTCATGAAACTGCAGCTTGCTTTAGATCATGTACTTCGTTCTAAAATGCATCGAACAATACGTTTGCAGAAAATGGAAAAATTGCATCGGATGTTTTACCAACTCATGCGTATGATGAATGAATTCTGCAATACTTTCAAGTATCCGCTTACTTTTCTGATATTGCACCAAATTTATACCTATTTCGTATTTGGATACATAGCAATTCAGGTACTGTTTGGAAGTAGCAATACAACTTTCGAGCTTACTGGTAGTTTAATTGTTCTTTTGAGCCTTTTTGAGGCATTGGAATTCTGTATTCTCGGTAGTATCGCTGAAAGAGCTGGCAAACTAAATGAGAGTACACTAAACATTTTGCGATACCCTTACCCGAGTGGGGCTCAACTGGAACGAAGTGTGAGTGTAACAGGACGAATAAGTTTTCAATTACTCATTTGTACTCTCTTTCAGAATGATTGGTTTGCTCTGCAGCTAAAATTGCAAAAGATGAATCTCCGGATTGTCGGAGGTCTAATCATTGATCTTCAGTTTGTCTTTGTATTTTTAAGTAGCATTCTACTTCATATCATATACATGGTACAAAGCGACTACAAAATGTTGCGAATAAAGAAAGTTGTGTAAAACATTAAACTTATTTGATTCTTATATGACATATTGTGCACGTTTCTTGGATGATAATTGTTCGTAATAACTGTACTCAATCATTGAAATTGTCTTGCTTATAACTACTTATCCAGCAAAAAATGTGTTCTGGCCTTCAAGCGATTTTAAGAATTAAGTTACATTTGGTTATGATTATGAGGCGAATATGGCAATTAAAGCAACTCTGGTAAGGATATCGGCAGTGGGGTTGCCCGCAATCGTATCCTAAACCAGAGAGATGACGAAACTCTTTCAGATAAGCTCCCCTTACTGATGCACACTAGGGATGAAAAAAAGCTGAGTATATGTATATATGCGAGCAGACTTTTGTTGTTTGCATGAATAGTAAAGGAGAATGGGCGTCATTAGAGTAGGTCCATCCTATGAAACCGCACACCATAAAATTGACCAGAACCGGTTTTGAGCCATAGGAAGACAACATAGAATGCCTTTTGGCCGGCTATAATTGTAAACGATTTAAGGAGCTAATAGCCAAGGGAATGAACAGTCTTCGGATGCTCAGTGGTCTATTGACAGCACATTGGAGACTAAGAAGTCATCTATCAAAACTTGGTATTTTTAGTAGCGAACTCTGCCAGTTTTGTTAAAATGAGGAAGAATCCTCAAAGCACTCCAATCTGATTGCGTCGCCTTTACTAGGAGTTGCAGTTTCCTGGGGATGCATGTTTCAAGTTCGGACAAAGGACAAAGAAACTCTTAGACTGACAAAGACTCTTGTATTTTCTAATTGGCTGCAATTTGTATTTGCTACAGCTATCAACTCAACGGCTTTGGTTTTGATCATATGTATGTTTTCTATTAGAATTGACCATTTCTGAGCTGTCCAGCGCTCTTTTTTGTATAATTAAATAAACAAACACTTCGTATATTCAAAATCGGATTTTCTTTTTTCAAGAGGGAAATATTTTTTCTTTGCTGTACATGATAGGTTGCTGTATAGGATAGGACGAGCACGGACAAGTTAAAAATATTAGATTGATGTATAGGCTAAATTGTCCACAATAAAAAAGACTGCATACTTTCAGGATCTGATAAATTCAAAATTGCAATCAAAGAAAGATTGGCATACTTTCAAGGGTTCACGGTCAAAGAAAGCTTATAATACCGGAATACCCTTACAGATTTTCAAAGGAACTGCATACAAGGAATATGATTCATCCAAGTATCCAAGAGTCGCCAACTGGAATAAGAAAAATATAAGTAATAAAAGGCAAAGTCTATTTTAATCAGTGCAATGGACTAGAAAACTCGTGTAACATAAATCGATTAGGCGATTAGGTAAATGAAAAAGGTTAATTGAATCCAAGACCTTTTCTATTGTATTAATGGTAATGTGCTGCCAATTCCTATTTGTTTTTCACTTATCACAGAACTTTTAAGTGAATTGTAGAAAGCAATAAAGAAAGTGGTTAAGCGTATGTAAAAGCCAACAGCCAATGCCCAACAGTTAAATAGTCGCCTTTAAAATGTCGTTTGGAAAACACTTCGTTTTCGCTTGCATATCATATATTTTGGCATTTTGCGGAATTGTAGGATTTTACAGTGACGCTCATTCGGGAAAACTAATAAAATCGCGTTTCTTGTGCTACTATGGTCGATTTTACACCCTTCTTGTTTTGATCGCTGCTCCATATATGATATATGCATTCTATACGACAGTCCCGATGAATGGCACGCAACATAAGCTTACGATATTCTTTCTGGCGACATATCCTGTAGCCAGATCGCTTATAGTCGTGAATTGTATCTTCTGTGCACAACGCTGGCAGCACAGGATAATTGGAATATATGAGAATCTGTGGAAAATGGAGCAGCTGGGAATCCCAAACATCTACAGCAACACATCATCAGAGTTTCTAAGCTTTCGTCGACTCTTATGGATCAGATTATCGCTACTAGTGTCTAAAGTTATTTCGTATTGTATATGGGTGTCTACGAGGGATAAGGAATTTTTGTATGGTCTGTGCGTTGCTCTCACAGAAGCAATGAGAGATGCATTTTATATGCTACACTTTTGCCTTATCTGGTACATTTGCTACAACTTCATGAAACTGCAGCTTGCTTTAGATCATGTACTTCGTTCTAAAATGCATCGAACAATACGTTTGCAGAAAATGCAAAAATTGCATCGGATGTTTTACCAACTCATGCGTATGATGAGAGAAATCTGCATTATTTTCGAGTATCCGCTGACTTTTCTGATATTGCACCAAATTTATAACAATTTTATACATGGAGCCATAGCAACTAGGGTACTGTTTAAAATAAATTCATTTTCCGGGAATTTCGTTGGTTTATTGAGCATAATTTTGCACCTTATTGAGGTATGGGAATTCTGTATTCTCGGCAGTCTCGCTCAAAGAGCTGGCAAGCTTAATGAGAGTACACTAAACATTTTGCGATACCCTTACCCGAGTGGGGCTCAACTGGAACGAAGTGTGAGTGTAACAGGACGAATAAGTTTTCAATTACTCATTTGTACTCTCTTTCAGAATGATTGGTTTGCTCTGCAGTTAAGATTGCAAAAGATGAATATCCGTACTGTTGGAGGTCTAATCATTGATCTTCAGTTTGTTTTTGTATTTTTAATTAACATCCTACTTCATATTATATACATGGTACAAAGCGACTACCATATATTGCACTTAAGGAAAGTTGTTTAAAAAATGAAACTTATTTGATTGGGATAAATAATGTTAATCAGTTTGTTTTTAAATTATTCAACTTTTGCAAAACCTTACCTTTATAAAGGAACTGTGTTAATTGAAAGAATTCATATTTTTCCTAACCTATAGAAATTCAACAATTCGAATCAATAAAATTTTTATATATTTTCAGTTAGAAAATTTGGAAAATAGATTGCTGGAAACCATTTTAAAATATGTGTTAAAATGTAGTATTAATAATTAAGCAATCGTTTAATCGTTGTGTAATAATAATTTTAATAAAAATTTACGTAATTCATTTGAATATTGCACTCGAAGAATTTGTGATTTTAAATTTAGTTTATTGAAAACTAATTAAAATGTGTAAATTTATTTATGTTTGCTTTGCATTTGTACCTAATATACGTGTAGAAGTATAAAAACTATGTGTTATATATATTTATATATATATATGCAAATCTAACAATCACATTCGATTTAAATCTAACTTTAAAAGCGAAAAAACAAAAGAAATAAAAACAATTTCCAGTTGATAGACTATATATATAGAAACAACAACAACAACAACTGCAGCAGCAGCAGCAGCAGCACATTGATTAATTCTATGTGGCATTTAATGCACAATCCCCAAATCGTTTTTCAATGATTTTTTAAATCAAATATTTCACGCAGTAAAGGTTCCACCTGGGATGGGTTCACATTTAAATAGACATTGATTATAAATTTGTTCAGACGCTCCACATCCGAAATCTTTTGTATCAAACGAATAAACGCGTTCTTGGCCTCACAGCCAGGATAAACGCTCTCCAGATATCTTCGCAGAAGATAATAATAGGAATTCTGTAAGTAAAAAAAAATTATTATTATTGAATGTAGTTGAAAATGCTGAGGATGATTACTAACCTGGTCCAGCCGAATGGCATCTTTGTGGATGAGACGTGCTCGGTTCGGTGTGAAAAGCACAATGGCACACATTAAGAGTATGATATTCTCATCCATACGCCATTTCTCATCGAATGTCATCATGAACTTCAGATGCTCCTCATAGACATTGCCCTTGGCAAACTTAAGCAGTTCGCTGCGTATGCTGAACATATTCTCTTTGGTATGCGGTACCTGAAAGATAAATGTAAATGATAATTACACAAATTGAGCTCATTGAAGTGAAAAGGAGAGTTGGGTTAAATGTACATAAAAGGTGAAAAAGTAGACTAACCTTCCAAGCGGCACGATCTGTGTCATAGATCATTACGGATCGCATTATCATCATTTCGGTGCAGCCACCTTTGAGCAATGCGACCTGATCCTCTTGGCACATGTCACGGAATGCACTAATCTTTTTGGCCATCTTAATTAGTCGCTTAATCGCCACCGCCGTCAAATTGATGAGCTGTAAAAGCTGTGGACTTTGCCTCGCATCATCGAACTGTGCGGTGAGAGAGAGAGAGGGAGAGAGTGAGATGCTGTTTTGAAACTAACTATAATATAATAATGCGTATTTATGACAAATCCAAATCGATTCGTTTTGTTTTGTCGGGGGGCAATGATTCATTATAATTTGGAGGGGGCAATGCTTATCAGAAAACGACGCACACCTGCGTATGCTCCACATTTGAGCGAAATGTGTATCGGTTTTCCTAATTAACAGCAGAGAATGTGCTAATCGAAACGGAACACACTCGGCCACAACTGAATATTATGGCCATAAATTCGGGGAGGGTGGGCTACTTATGAGCGCCTGCTATGCCAGTTGATAGTAGTGTACTCGCAACGTAACGCTGATTGCGTTTGACTGATAAAGACATCAATGGTGCTTTAAACACGGATGCAGCCGTGTGTTTGTTGCTCGTTTAGCATGGCTCGGCAACAGGTGTTGTGTGCGTAAACATTGCCATTGCGGCATTTTTTGATCTTGATCAAAGTAACTATAAATATAACTCTAGATCACTCACCTATTTATTTATTATTTTTTTTTATTCAATTAGAGCTACATGCCAATTCAGAAAGCTCATTCAAAATTCGTTGTGGCGAAAAATGAGCCGCTCTTTGCTGAAGTTTGTTTACATTGAGGAGGGTGCGAGTGCTGGGCACACAGAAATTGTGAGAGATGCTCTGACTCATACGCCAGGTGTTAATTGCCAACTGCAAACTACTAACTGTCTATATCACCTTTTTAACAAAACGACCACGATTAGATAAGCACACAAAACACAAGACCCAAAATACAGGTGAGTATGTGCACAGGTGGGTGTGTGTTTGTGTCTTAATTCTGGATTTTATAATGAGTATATATATATATTTATAATAACCTTAATGCGTTCGTCGTTCATCATCAATGCACTGAGATCTTCGTCGACGGGATCGTAGAGGGCCTCACTGGCCAACCGCAACTCGCGCAACTTCATTTGCTCTGCCTCGTTGAGGTCGCGCTCCATTAATACGCTCGATGGGGCACAAATGGGTTGCTGATTTTGCAGATGCTGCTGCTGCTCTTGTTGTCGGGCTGATGCAGATTTGCAGCCACCGTACGCCTGATTGTTGGCCCCATAGTTTGCGGGCATGCCGCCAGCAGCATGATACATTTCATTCTTGATGCGAGTGGGTGGCGTCTGCAAGCTGTTGAATGACTGATACTCCAAGCGAATCACCTCGGAGAGCACTGACTCTATGGAATTGATGCTCAAGTTGCCATCCACACCGAGCTCATCCGCATCGATATAGCTATGCATATAATCCTTTAGCAAAAAGTCTGGGGCATTGGGTGGATACTTGGGCAAGCTGTGACTGCCCGATGTGCTGGGTAGCTCGCCTTCCGTTTGCGGCGACTGATAATGCAAATCAATTGCAGCACTGTTCGCTGGACTCGCAATGCTGCTGGGCGGCGAGGTCAACGCTGTTTCTCCCGTGCTGCTACCCGTTGGACTGCCGTGCAACATTGTTTGTATGACGGTGTCCACCCGTATATTTTGCGTCTCTCGCTTCTCGGACTGATTTCCGATTGCAGACTCTTCTTTGGCAGACTCGACGGGTCGAGCGGTGCCATTGAAGATGTGATTCAGCATTTTGAGTGCCTCGGCAGGTGTGTTCATAAATTTGTTCATTATATCGATCGCATTCTCTGGTGATCTCATCAGATTCTGCATAAACTCGACCACATCCTTGGGCGAATCAACAATCTTTGAGATGATCTCCAGGCCATCCGTTGGCGAGCTCATAAATTTGGTAAATACTGTTAAAGCGTTAAATGGCGAGTTCATAATTTTGCTGATGATCTTGAGGGCGTCACCTGTACGAAATTAATAAATATCATTAAGCATTGTTTTCTAATGTAATATTGTATAAGATATTCACCTGGATAGTCAATCAGATGTGACACTAGCTTTAGAGCATCCTTTTGTGAACTAATTACCTTCTCCATCACTGAAATGGACTCCTTCTGAGTGCGCATAAGCCGATTGATCGCCTGACTAGCACGGTCAGGATCCGCAACGATCTCATCGACGATCTTATCGGCAGTCATCAGCAGCGGATTCGTTTCAGCCAAACGATCCGTCGTTGACGGTCGATTTGTTGTTGTTGAACACATTGCTCCGATTGCACCGACATTTGTCCCACTGTCCGGTGATCCGCAGCTGTGTGAATCCTGTGAGCCGTTATAAGTGTCCAGATTACAGCTGCTATCGGCGACAGCACCCGCTGCCTTGCTGTCATCACCATCCGCATCACCATCCGCATCGGTATCGTCGCCGCCATGCTCCATCATCCGTCGCTTGGCGCGATTATTTTCGATTTTGCGACGTTTGATCATTTTATCCTCCTCGGACATGATGTTCTCGCTCTTCATGCCAATGTCGAGGCATTTTTTCAGGCGACACTTCTGGCAGAAGCGGCGGGTCACCACAGTAATCTCACAGTTCTGATTGAAAGGGCAGGTGAACTGCTTTTTGGCCAGCGCATTGCGACGAAAGAATGCCTTGCAGCTCTCGCAAGTAACGGCATTGAAATTGTAGCCCAAAGCCTTGTCGCCGCACACTGTACAGTTCTTTGGGGGTGACATATTGTGCAGCCCTGCCTTTGGCACTGTCTGTGTCGCCCCAGCGTTCAATTAGAATGGTGATTGATTTTTTAATTGCTCTCCACTTTTGTTGTGGACGATTCGCCCGCTATTTTTCCGATTTTTGTTTTTTTTTTTTGTTTTGTTTTTGTTTTGCTTTTAACACTTATTGCTTTGCAACATTTTCTGCTTTGTACGATGTCCTCTTGAATTGCACCCTCCAACTTCCAACACGCATAAATCATCAAGTCTCGTTATCACCACACATTTTTTAATTAATGGGCCCCTCTTCTGAATTGAGCGAGCACCGTGTTTTTTTGTGCAAGAGCCATTCACAAATTACGTTCACATAAGACTATCGATTGCTGAACAGCTGTGCGTATGACTCAACTAACAATAGACTATATATTTCTTGGAGCAGCTGTGTTTGTGACGTCAAAATGGAAAAATTATTGGATTATTACACCTGCCCGAGAATAATAACATTGAATTTTGTATGGTATATATAAAGCAACCTGTGAAAACGATACATCTAAATGAGTGTGCAATCTGTTCTTCTTTTGTATCATAAGTTCTTTGCGTTTTTATCTAATCTTTTTAACGTAAGCCGCACAATTTATTTAATGTGACGTCGAGAGTTTTGTTAACCCACAATCTAAGTTATCTGTTCACTCACATTCCTGAACTGAGCATGAATTAGCAAAATGTGATTGTCGAAATCTGCTCTCAGATGTGACTGTCAGAAGAAGAAGAAGCAACAAATTAATTGTAATTTTTGTGCTGGGAAAATATTTTATTTTTAAAAGATGAATAAAGTAAAAACACGACTGTCGAAAACTGGCGATATTGTCGCATACAGCGAAGGTGCCATACGCAACAACATTTCGGCTGTCGAATATTGCCGCACCTCAATGGCCGCCATCTCGGGCTGTGCTGCTGGTAAGTTATGAATCAATTAAAATCTAGTTGAATATTTACCTTCGCATTATTTATTATCGTCAGGCATCTTGGGATTAAGTGCCACACTTGGCTTCTTGTTCTACTTCATATCGGTGTTTGTACTCTGGATAATGGTGCTGATGAAGTCGGGCACACAGTGGCGCAAGTATTTCATTAATCGGAAAAATCTACTGACGAACCAATTCCTGGGCGGCCTGTGCACCTACGTCTTATTCTGGACATTCTTATATGGCATGGTGCACGTCTATTAAAAATACTCACAAAATCAACTAGACAAATAAACATAGCTTAAGTTTGTGGCAAAATGGAGGAAATTCGAGTTTTCTTCTATTTATATTACTATTTAGACTAGGTCTACGTTTGCACAACGGAAGCAGCTGCTGCTGTTCCGGAACAATCGCACCACGGCGTTTTATTTACATCACAATCGAGCAATATGTTCAACACTGTCGCATTGATGCCATCAATAGCCAGCTCGTGTACTTTGAGTATTTTATAGCTGACATTATTAAGGCCGGTGTTGTGATCCCTTTTCCGTGTCATCTCCTTCTGATTGAAGCATTTGTGCGTGTCCCGCTTGCGATGATGGCGATTGTGTATATGACTAAAATGGAACAGATGTCAACATTAAAGTGATTGATTTGCTATGTATTCATACCTAAAAGTGTTGTTGATGCCAGTCTTAATATTTTGGGGACGCGTTACTTGCAGTCCCGCATCCCTGATGCGCACAAAGAACTCATCATCCTCCAATCCCCAGCCCCAGTATTGATTCGACATGCCATTCATTTGCTTGAAGTGCTCGCAACGCACCAGCAAAATCCCACCGACGAAATTATCATAGTGGTATTTGGGATGCAGTTTGGGGCCGGCAATGTGCAGCGGTCCCATTTCACTGGGATACTCATACAAAAGATCCTTATTCAGTGGCAACAGATCCACATCGTGCATGGCAATATAATCGTAGACCTCACTGGTGAAATGGAAACCAACATTGATCAGCGAGGCGCGATTAAATCGATATCTGTCCACCTGATTCAGCACAAAGATATGATGCTCGATTCTTTGGTCACGCAGAAAGCTCGTCAGATGCGGCACAAATTGTAGAAGCTCCTCGAATCTGTCCCGAAATGGCACCAAAACTGCCATCTTATGAGGAGATCGTGGCGCTCTGTGAGATTTAATATTCGCCAGCTCCTCGCTACCCATTCTACTCAGAGGGTTCTTCAGCGGGCAGATGCAATCTAGAAGAACAGTTATTTATAGATTTTGAAATGTACTTAAAATTCATTTATTTCATTTCCCACCTGAGCTGAGCGGCATAAAACTGAGCACTGCAATGCCACCTATACAAAATGCTAGGCCACAGACGAATAGCCAGTTTATTGTTGATATGTTTGCCATTTTCATTGGTGTTTAACTAATACTAAAGAATTTATTTATTCTGTTCTAACTAAGTCACGCCATATAAAAAGAAAAATATTATTGCCTTTCTTGTTGCTTCGTATTTCACTAACAGCTGTGGGCACCCAAAAAAAACTAGCATTGGCCGTTGCTGTTGTTAACAGCGCTCGCTTAGTTGTTATTCCGGCAAATTTAAGGTGCTCAGGTTTAAGCTTTGCAAAAAGTTGGAAAACTAATTTGCTTAATGTACATCAACTAAAAATTAACAAAGCTTGATAGCAGAAAGTTTTTCTAACAACGATTAGTTTACTTTTAAAAGGAGCCATGTAGCTCGCAATTCAAATGTAACAATAACGAAACAGCTGTTTTCGCCGGTTGCATGTTGTGCAGTATTTTCGGATCGAAACAAATTTTGCTCTTGAAATTGCAATATATAAAAAATGTTTGCTGAGAGCCAAAGATACCAAAATACCCAAAATACCAAAAGGTTGCAGTTGGTTTTTTAACTAAAGAAAACAGCCACACAACAACCACCCAACAATTAATTCATTGACAGCACGCCAGCATAAATGCAAGAAATACAAGTTCCACACCCAGCAACTATGGCGAATGAAACGAATGTGTGTCGTTTGCCAATGGACGCGGAGACGATTATGTTCAATGACTGGTCCATCAGCTATCAGAAGTCGCACATATTGAAGAGCATGTGCCATTTGGACAGCGACAAGTGCTGCGATAAGAATGATGCCAATCGCTGTGAGCTCTGCAATTATCAACATTCACTGGAGCTGCCACACTTACCTGACATGGTGTTCCACAAAAATAAGCTAGTGCTCCAGCACAAGGATGGCGCCCTCATGGAATTCAAGCCCATGGATGCACTAGCCATGGTTGCCAACGGCAAACAGGCTGAAGAAATGGAAGTCGCCTGCGCTCAAGAATGGCGTAAAACACGAGCGGAGCAGAATATGGGGCAAAAATACAAACCATTCGATTGGACATTCACATCCACATATCAGGGCACGCTGAACGACAAGTTTCGCACTGAGTCCACCACTCAGTCACTGAACAAGATGAAGCTTATGCAGCGAGAGAATATTCTATTCCATCATGATCTCACACTCTACGAGGATGAGCTGCACGACCACGGAATCTCGGCGCTGAGTGTTCGGATTCGTGTTATGCCCTCCGGTTTCTTTGTGCTGCTGCGTCAATTTCTGCGGATCGATGATGTCCTTATCCGCATGCACGACACACGTTACCACTGCGAGATTGAGAATGACTACATACTTAAGGAGTACATTCACCGCGAAGCACCCTGCTCGGCACTATTACATTCACCAACTGGCTTGTGGACGAATCCCGACGAAATACAAAACTTTCTGCCAGTAAAAACCAAGGAGTTGCAAAAGCTGTTCTTTAAATAGTTTTTTTTTTTTTTTTGTGTATATTTGTCATAAGCATATTCATTGTGCAACCCCCAAATCCTATAATATTAATTGCTTAAGCGCTAAAACGCGTGTTCCAATTAAATTCTAAAATAATATTCGCATTGCGTTGAAAAGTTTCCAATATTGACGCAATCCATTTCAATAGTTCAGTTATATTTTCGATATCAGAATATATATGTACATGTGGTTTGTTTACAAAATATTGGCGGGATTACATTTGTATAAGCATTTCGATTTATTGTCGAAAAAAATATCGATAATAAAAAACAGTATGCATAGTATGCCATGCGACTCTTAACATTTGTTTTTCCGACACCTTTGGCAATACAACACGTGAAGTTCATTCGAGTCGATATTTTGAAATAGAAAAATCAAAATGAAGACTTCTAAGAATAAATCAAATGAAAGCAATAGTGAATTAAAACAACAAGACAAATCAGTCAAGAATAAGCATAAGGAAAAGAAAAACAAAGCCACAACCGATGCAATAAAGAAGGTGGCTGTGGCGGAAGCGAAAACGTTGCCCAAGAATTTGACAGCCGCTGATAAAGCCAAAATCGAGAAGAAGAAGGCCAAGAAGCAGGCACAAAAACTTAAAAAAAAGGAAAACAAATTGGCAAGCAAAACAACAAAAACAGTGGAAATTGAGAATGAAAAGGTAAAGTCGGAGCCCAAGGCAGGGGTAAAATCGAATGAAAAGGAGAAGACTCCTGCCAAGGAAAAGCCGGCTTCCAAAGCGAATCCCAAAAAGGAAAAGAAACTCAAGACAAACAAGAAAACGAGTGGCAAAGATGAAGGTAGGTTTTATTATTATTATGACTACCTGTAACTACAGTCACTCAATACACTCCACTCTACTTGGAATAGATGCAGTGAAGCGGGAGCGGGATCCAGCTGCAGAGGCAGCGACCATATTCATTGGCAATCTTCCGATCAATACGAAACGTGTGCAATTGGTGCGTCTGCTGCAGCCCTTCGGCACCGTAAACTCCATCCGCCTGCGCACGGCTGGTGGCAAGCAGCTGTTTAAGCACAAGCAGCGCAAAGGAGCCGGCTCCTTAAACGCCTACGTGGTGTTCGACAGTGTGCAGGTGGCGGAGAAGGCACTCGCATTAAATGGCACCGAATTCAAAGAGAATCATTTACGTGTGACGCCGGCTGCAAAAGCCGGACCAGCTGCTGGCAATGATCCATCATCAGCATCGTCAGCACCCAGCGATGCGGATAACAAGCGCACCATATTCGTTGGCAATCTAAAATACTGTGCGTAATATTTATGCAAATCACATTGTAAATTTGATATTTTCATAAGCAAAACTCCACTTGCAGCTGCGAATGAGGAGAAGCTGCGTGAGATCTTCTCCAGCTGTGGCGAAATCGAATATATACGTTGTCTGCATGGTGGCGAGCGGGGCTGCAAGGGTGTCGCCTATGTCTGCTTCCAGCAGCCGGATGCAGTCGGTCTGGCCCTAGAGCTAAACGAAACGATGCTAGACGAGAGACCAATCCACGTGGAACGCTATGCGGTTAAAAAACTGGGCGCAAAACAGGCACGAGATTCAGCTGCGGCTGCAGCCGGCAAAGAAACTCGCCAAAAATCAAAGAAAATGCTGAATTCGAAAGGTGCACAGAAGCGCATCGACAAGAGACAAAGCAAGGAGAACGGGACACCAGCTCAAGCCGCAAACAAAAAGAAATCCGATTACAGAGGCGTCAAAATAGATGCCATCAAAAAGGACAAGAAACCCAAAAAGAAATTAAACAATCAAATGAAAGAATTGGCCAAGAAAATAGCGCCAAAGCCCAGCAAATGACTTAATTAAGTTCATATTTTTAGGCTTTAATGTAAATAATTTACAAACACCTAAAACCTACTGTTTTTGTTTTTTAAATGTCTTAGATTTTACTTTATTTGAATTTAATAAATGATTTAAAAGGCGTTGAAAATTTATTTTCCAGTGTTGCATACTTTGCTATTTCCAAAAAAGGTTTGGTAACCCTTAACCTTTTTCAAAAACTAATTTGTACATTCAAAAAGATGGATTTTTTTGTACATTGTAAATTATTTTTAAAAACATGTGCGCTACTTTTGCCAAAATTTAGGTAGAAGGTTAATTGTATATTTCTTATATCAAATTAAAGGTGTAAGTTTTGGTACATTTGTACCCAATTGAAGAAGCAACGTGCCCGCATTCAGCAACAGTTGCTGTGTAAATTGCACTGCATCTAGTTGCCATAGCAGTCAGCTTCTCATTGCCAGTGTTGATTTTCCGAATTCAGTCAGCTGTTTTAGTTGTTATCGCACACACACACAAATTTCAAGTCAGTTTTGTGATTTAATAAAATTAGTGTGTTTATTCTATTAAAGAAAATCAAAGATAAATTTGGGTAAGCGCAAGAATGCGATTTGATTATTATTAGCCAGCTAGCTAGCGCACACATCTATCTATCGAACTATTTACCCGCAGGATGAATAATCTGTGTAAAAATTTCAAGTTTCCACGCTTTGCCCGAAACTCAATTCGGAACTTTGCCGGCCTAAATATTAATAATAGTAATAATACATACACTTTGGAACCGTTGCGTCAACGAGAACTGATACGCGTCCACGGTGCTGATGTGACGCCATTCCTCCAGGGCCTCGTCACCCAGGATGTGTCCCGCCTGCAGGAGCCCAATGCACCCGCCTCACTTTATTCCCTGTTCCTGAATCGTGCTGGTCGTTTAATGTACGACACCATCATCTATCGGACCAATGATAAGGATACATATCTGCTGGAATGCGATCGTGATGCATCCTCTGATTTTCGTCGTCATCTGCGCACATATCGTGTGCGTAAACACATCGATATCGACACAGTCGATGATGAATATGTGCCCTGGGTGCTCTTCAACGACGGCCAACAGACGAACACTGAGGCTACGATGGCCAGAAGCAAACAAAAGGCTAAGGATTGGTTTATCGCATCGGATCCGCGCATTGGGACCTTGGGCACACGAATCCTGGCGCCGTCGGATGTGAGTGATGCACAGTTGGCGACAATTTTGTGGCGCAATCATGAAGTTATCGCCGTCAATCCCGACAAGGAGAGGAACTACAAGCTGTTGCGCTACAAGCAGGGCATTGGCGAGGGCATCGAGGAGCTGCCGCCTGGCAAATGCTTTCCGCTGGAGGCCAACGCAGATTACCTCAACGGCGTCAGTTTCAACAAGGGCTGCTACGTTGGCCAGGAGCTAACCGCCCGCGTTCATCATTCGGGCGTCATCCGTAAACGTTATATGCCCATCCGATTTACGGCACCGATCCGCTCCGACATGACTGTGAAATCTCTGTCGGGCGCCAGTGTTGGACGTGTCCTCGGGCATGCCGATAATCATGGTGTGGCTCTTTTGCGCATCGAACCGGTCCTGAACAGTTCCCACCAGCTGGTCCTGGACGGCGATCGCTGCTTTACCGAGCGTCCCCATTGGTGGCCACATCAAGCGCCCACCAAGCGAGACGTGCCTGCAGTCAACATCGAATGAGAGCACAGAGATTGAATTTTGTTATTTGTGTGATTAGATGTAATCTGTTGTAGTTGTTGTTGTAATCATATTAGTTAGGTATGCTTATATATACTAAAGTCCATTTTGCGGTGACTGTTGAGACAGAGAGAGAACTTCCACTTAGTTGTATTGTTACAGGCACGCTTCGCCATGTCCCAGGATCAGATCTTTAACGACGATGATGAGGAATCCGACTTGCGTCTGCTTGATGATGATGGCGCTGATATACAAAGATTAAAGCTGCCGGCGCAAACGGAGAAACCCGAGGACGATGTGGACGAGCGAATTGCACAGATTGAGTTCCATTGCAGCGCTTGCGACATGCACGAACTAGTCCATTATTATGGCAAAGAGCCCCCTTTTGGCTTGGGCATCCGATATCGTGAGGATAACTTTGTGATGCGTGATCCGTTCCAGGCGCCACCGCCACGCTGGCAATCGAAGGCCGAGTACTATGTAGCACTGGGCGTCAAGTGTGCCACGTGTGGCAAAACTGTTTGCAAGGATGCAGCCTGCAGTTTCTATTATACACAAACCTATTGCCTGCCCTGCGGCAGTGCCCAACTCAAATCCTGGCCAGTCGAAGCTCAGAGCAAATTGCGCAAACAACTGGCGGCCAGCAAGCAAAGCGAACAGTCTAATTAGCATTAACAAATAAATTGTTCCCTTTATTCAAAACACAAACAGTTATTTTTTTATGGTTGTTTTCAATATAAAATTGAAAAGAATTTGCGCAAAAGCAAACTGTAATCTCAATGTTAGATTTTGGCAAGCATGTTAAGCAACTGCTAACGCAATGTTAGATTTTGGTTTTAATTTATTTATGCAGGTACATTTATTTTGAATATATCAATAATGTAGTTGAAGCACATTGTTGAATTGGATTCATCGTGACTTATTATATATACAAAAATGCACTAACATAGTATAAAAATGCTAAAAATATCTAAAACATGAACAATAACATATCCTGAGATTATCAAACTCTTTCCACAGGAGCCGAGTATTTCAAATTTAAATAGTAATATTTAATATTAATTTCTCAAAGAACATGTCATCAATCACAATTGTGGTGGTCAGTTATATTTATATATTTGCAAGATATTAATATTATAGTTAAGGCAGATGGTTAAGAATATATCATTAAAATTGCAATCGTCTCGTAAATTAAAAAATAGTAATAATAATTCCTGATATTAACAAACTCCCTCCATAGAGGAGTCTAGTATGCCAAATTTAACTAAATTAATATTTAATATTGCACAAACAACATGGAATCGATGAGAATTGTGGCGCCGAGTAGCACAGCTTTCATGCGCACATCCAAATCCATTGGAAAGGTGAGGCAAAAGAAATCGGATTTCGTAAACTTTTCAGTAAGTCCGGGCTTACTCAAATGAACCAATCCTGTGCAATGGATCCAATCACATTACCCGTCGGCGCTGACACCTCCATCGTCTGCAGCGGACGACAGGGGATACTGTGGGCCAGCGAGCAATCCAATGAACGATTTAGATGAATGACCTCTTTCTCGAATTTGTAATAGATTTTCATTTCGAAATAACGGGCCGCACAGAAGCAGGCGCGATTGCAGAAATCAGGCTGCTCCATTGCAGAATAGACCGGGTGACCAAGTGAGTTTTCAATAGAAAAGGGTTTGATGGGTTTGGTGAAATTAAAGTCGGACAAATTAATTTAATTTTGCTTCACCAGTAGCTGATCGATGTGCGTCAGGTATTCCAATCCGCGTAGACAGTCCGGCACATTTGCGGGCATACTCCTCCACATTGAGTGGCCCGGCTGCATCACAATCGGCCAAATTTAATGTTGTTCATGTTGCTTCTAGATTTCCTGGTGCTATTTTGCTGCACGATACAGCTTTCAGTTTTATTATACATATATATATATATATATATATATATATGTTATATATATTCGACAACGAAATAAAATTAATATAATGAATAACAGCACTTTAATAAACAAATTCAAAACAATATGCGCCTATTCACTGGTCAGTCGTTTTACGACGCTAAAATCGTTTAACTCCTATCGCTTAAGCGACAAATATCGATAGATCGATAACTTTTTGGGTATATAGCCAACGATAGCTTCATTCGTGCATTTAGTCAATTCGGAAGCGAGCGTCAAGCAAGTGGGACGACGCTTAGTTATCTCTCGCGTGTCTCTCTTGTGTGTCTTTTGTTGTCGTCGCCCGCGCTTCTTGTTTATTCTTACATTTTAGTAAGACTTCAATAAAGTGTAATGTGTAATTGAATTTGTGATTTGTTATTAAATTAACTAATACGCCAAGCGGTCTTTAAAAAAAAAATTCAACGCCGCTGCAAGCAGTTCATGAGAGTTTGACATTTAAATCGAGTTGTTCCTGCTGCTGATGTTGTTGTTGTTGTTGCCTTTGCCGCTGCTGCAACTACTTAGAAATAATAAACAACAACAAAAACTGTAGCATGGCAGCGGCGTTTTAAGTGTTGGCGTTATATTCATTTTTTTTTCCTTATGCCAAAATAGTGGACGCACCCACCCAACACACAAGCCAAAAACAATAAAAACAAAACAAAATTAAAAAAAATCCCCAATTCCAATTTGCTTTGAAACTGTGCTTGTAACTCAGTGTGTGTGTGTGCGCATGGGTGTGCATGCGAGGCAGGGACACAAGCATGGGCTGCCCAGCCGGTTTCGCAGCGCTAGTTAATTGACAACAATAACAACGAAAACAACAACATAAGAAAAAGTTACCGAAATGAAATAAATCGAAGAAATAAAAACAGCATGCAACAAGCAACGAGTTAAGCAAATGCTTAAATGTTTCTAAACATATTTCGATGTACACATAAATGTTTCCCATGCATGTTTCAAGTGAACAGCACCAGCAACATTAAGAGCAAAATTAGCAACAACAGCAACCGCAACAACCATCCCCAACCATCCCCCAAAATGCACTCACCGGGCATTGAGTAGTTTCTATAATTAGCCAAAAAGCACCAAAGGTGCTCTGCTCTGCTAATCATTGTATTTAATTCGCCCCACCCCTCCATACACCACCCCCCCTGCGGAACAAGAACACACACCACCCACGGCTCTGAGCAGCCCATACACACAAACAGCCAGCTAACAACTCCACCCACTTGAACATCATGCGACGGGCGGAGCTGCTCCAACTGACCATTCTTGTCTATGCTTGCTACGCTTGTTGCTGGCACCTGGTTGATGGCCACAACTGCCAGCATCAGCATCCCAAGGCGCATGAGGTGAGTACACTGAACAGAGCTGAAATCTGAACATACTGAATATATTTTTTTTAGTTGCTCTTTTAATTAGTTTCGTTTGAAAAATATTTTTTAAATCGAATATAATGTTATTTCTCGAGTACACTGTGCAAAACTGAAATAAGCAGAGGATTTAAATATATTTTTGTACATGAGATATTAATTACTTTTAATAGGATGTTTTTCTTTATTAAATAGATTTAATTATAAAAATTTACTTTAATCAAGTGTGATTTGTAAAAAGAATCAACAAGTGAGGACAAAGTGGGTGGCGTCAAAAACATACTTCGAATTCCACTTTAAGTTTCTATACTGAAAAAAAAGGGTTCACAAGTTTTTCAAATGCCAAACAATTTAAACAGCCAGACACAAAAAAAATCGTATTCTGTGCAGAGAAATAAGAAAAAATGTAAAACTCGTTTTAAAAATGTCAAAAAATTGCCGGCAAACTTTTGCAATTTTCTTCTATTATATTCGGACTGCATTCAATTCCTAAATGGACTAAATGAATATTTGTTTTTAACAAGTTGTTTTTATTTTTTAAGTTTGAAATAATTCAAGCGGCAATTTAGAATTCAGGTTCACGGAAAAAACTTATTTAAATCAAACATTTTATTGGTTCCGTGGCAAATGAATTCGTATTTGGTAATTTATTGATTGTGCTTTCCACCCTTTCCACCCACTCGACTCGACTGGGCAATCCCCCCAAGCTCAACTCAATGCTCTAATTTCCACTTTAAATGCGGAATTGAAATGTTTGCTGCTCCCCTCTGCTGACCGTTGTCCCTTTGTGTGCAGCAATTGCGGTTAGGAAGAATTTTATAATAGCTTCCAATTAGAGCAAATGCAGCTTAATTAGTGCGTCAAGGTTTTCACCTTATGCACACAAGTGCAGCATCAACACCATCAAGAATTGAATTTCGTAACTGTGCAATTGAGAGCGTTGTGGGTGGCCAACAGGGTCAAGAGTGAAGATTAAATAAATAAATTGTGGCTCTTATATAATTGCAGCTGGCAGCAATTCGAATTGATTTGAAATTTACAGAAATTTAAGATGCCAAATCCTATTACATTTTTAGATACTTTTGATTGTTTTACAAAATTTCAATTGTTGCCAACATTTTGCTAAATTCCGTTTTGGAATTTGGAAAAACACTTAATTATGTGTTATTACTGTGACTTACAGCGAGTATAATTATTAGCTAAAGTTTTGTTATTTTAAAGAAAAATGTAGATGTAATGCAACAGATATAATTTATTTGCATTAAGAGATTGTTTGCAATTTTTATATTATTATGCGTTTTTGTGGTTTTGTTTTTGTGTGTGTGTGTGTGTGTGTGTGTGTGTGTTTTGCAATTGTTATTTTTGAGTTGAGTTAATTGTAATTCTGGGTGGTGGGATATGGAGTCGAGTTCTCATGATGCTGGCTGCCACTGTTATTATTGGCCAACTCCATTTGCTAATCATAAACAAATATATGCACATTAAAATCCAGTGCAAACACATGCGATTGTAACGGTATTTGGGTGCAAGGTGTGGTCTGTTGGCAACATTGGGCGTGCGGCACAAAACCGGCTCTTGCCGGCGGTGACTATTACGCCCCGATTTAAATGTCTGTCACTTGTCTGCCACCTGTTGCCGCGACGTGATGGCCAAGTGCAGAGGCAGTGAAGTCGAAGTCTTTCTAACTGAGATAGACATCAATTTAATTGCCGGCTCACTTCGGCGTCATAAAAAGGTCAAATGCTGCTGCGCAAAAAAAAAAGAAAGAAAAAAAAAACAGACTATTTACATAATGATTCCGGTTTGATGATTGAACGGGGATTATTGTGTATAGCCGAGTCCCAACGTAATAAATATCTCTCCATCGTATACAAACAAAAAGCCAGTTAAGCGTAATTCAAATCACAAACATTTCTGGCCCTTAGTAAAATGAACAGAGAGAGAGAGAGAGAGAGAGAGAGAATGGAAAATGTATATACTATATATAATATATATGTATATATATATAGTCTTTCTTGGTAACCTTTAGTACATCCATAAAATTAACAACATAAAGGAAGCAAATCTTGACTGAATATATACTATATACATACATATTATTAATCTCTACTATACTATATATACAGTATATACATATATATAATATTATACTATGCTCGAATATTAGAAGTAGCATTTAACATGCAGTTGAAATTGATCTGGATTAAATATATATATTGAAAAAAAATAACTTCAAATAACTTCTGCATAACTGTACCTATATATTAAATACCTAGAAATATGAGTAATTTTAATCAGGATTTATTTAACTTACTATAAGTATTACTTATTATAGAAACAATTTTTGCATATTTGGCCCAGTAGAAGTTTCAAATTATAAAAGCAGGGTATCTGCTAGACGAGAAATATATATTATTCATTTCTTGAGCATAACTTGAAGTTAATCCGCGTGCAATTATTTTAATTAGTTGTAACTTGAACTGAACTTTTAAAAATGCAATGATTCTGGCGATAGCGCCAGCAATGCTTCCGCCGCCGACGCAAATCCCGCCCGTATCCTGACTTTTGCCGGAGATTGCTCAGATTTGAACGAGTATGTAAATTGTAAATTGTGGAAAATGAATGCGAGGGCAACCGAGAGTTGAGTCTGTGTCGAAGCTTATGTACATATATACTTATATAGGTTCGTAGTGACTGGCATAAGTTCCTCAATCCCACAGTCCAGTCCAGTTCAGTCAAAGCCCCATCGCTCAGTTTTAATTAGACGTAAATAAATTGAAACTGAGAACTCGGCAAATTAAGTCATTTGTGATTGCCTCTCAAAGAAAAAGTCAGAACCTTAAGACGATAGGGATTATGACGATGATGATTATGATGTTGATGACGATGTACTAATGGATACCTTGAATTTTAAGTGCGCTTCAGTCCCAGTTGGGGTTAAAGTGATTATTGCTTTCAATTTAAGCAAGACACTAAATTACTAATTCATTCATAATTAATTAGTCATTTTGTGGCTTTGCTTAAGTTCAAAATCATTAAGAAAACATAAAATTACAAATTTTGTAAACTATTATCATATATCAAATAACAAGTTGTGTAATTAAAAGCGTGCTTCATGACCTCAATCCAATATTGTGTAAGTTTTGCAAAGGTTGCGCAGGAAATTTAATATATTTGAAATACATTGAAATGCAACGTTTTTGTTGACATATATACACAGTTGAAAACTTACAAACAGTTCCTTATCAATATATATGGAAGTACAGTGGTCTCTACTATATTCAGATGTCCTTCTAATTGGTAAATAATTTTTTGTTTTGTTTTTAAGGCATAAATCCTTGCACATTTTTAATTTAAATTTAAAATTAAATGAAAAAGTAAATAGATTTCAGATGAGAGGCATTGCAAGTGGGGAGATTATTTTCTATAATTTGTAGACAGAAACTACAAACAGAAAACTGGTTTCTTATCAAGGCAAAAAACAAACAGAGGCAATTAAGCACAGACATATTTATACGATGTTTTATCTCTATATATAGCTCATACAAATTGTACACTTAGACTTTTGTGAATGGAAATGATGCTAGTCAAAACAAATCAAACAGGTCACTCAAACTAAAAAAAAATGGCGAGAGTTTTATGCTTTTATCGATTTGCGCTTATTAATTTTATCGATTTTCCAGCCCTGAAGTGAGTGATGTGAGCATGGACCAATTTATAATTTAAGTTTCTATCTGCCAGGGTATCGAAAAAGGCTGTGGCGATACACTGACAGACGGACGGACAGGCAAGCACTGATGAGATGGCACAAAAGCAATATTCAGCTTTTTCTGAGAAAATTGAGTGCAATTAGCTGCCAGTCGTAGCATATATTTACACAAAATATATAATGATTGTTAAGCTTCTTTGAAATGCTGCTGCATTCAACTTAATGCCATGTCAGTTAAGAGAACCTTATAATAAATTGCACAGTTATTTACATAAATATCGCAAATTTGTGTGTAAGTGCATACATGTGTATGTGTGTATGCATATATGTTTACTTACTTAAGTCTCAGATGCATAAGTTGCAATTAAAGTGCTTTATGTGACGACTAGAAAGTGAGAAAGAGAAAGACATTTGCAATTGTGAATGTAACTGTAGTTGATTTATAAATTGAGATGGATGTATGTGTTTATGTGTGTGGATCTCTGTGCACACAACACACGAACACAAATTTATTCATTCATACGCACTAGCAAGGCGAGACAAATAAGCAAGTGCAAAAGATAAAAAAAAAACGGTTCAACTTATCTACAGCTGATGCTGCTGCTGCGTGTGCCGAAACAAGTTTGTTGGTTGATGACTCGAGGCTAATTTGGAAACACACGCACAGGCTAAAATATTATGAATCGGCGTTTTATTTATGCTTATTGCTTACAACGCAACAAGTTGCTAAATTGACAATTGGCACACGATGAATGATACACAGCGAGTGGGTTGGCCCAGTCCGCGACGAGTTTCGTTTCTTGTCTAATGGCCTTGAACAAAGTTCGCCGTTTCGCTTACGTCCCTCCCCCGCCAGCGCTTTGTTATTATGAAAGGGCCTACCCTCCACCAAATATCAATTCCTGTTCGCAAATTAATTTTCAGTGAGCATAAAATTGAATTTTCATTTGCATTTTGTTCTCAATTACAGTCAGTGTCGGTCAATGATGCAAGGCAACGTGCCGTTGTGCGAATCTGACGCATTGTAAGTGTTATGTACATACAAACATACATACACGTAAATGTATATAAAGTTGCGAAAATAATAATAGCACCACCATTTTTTATTTTGTATTTGCAATATTTTAAAGTGTTTATATTGTTCAGTATTCTAATTATATATATGTATTGAAAAGAATTCCGGGAGAGTACTAATTTAAATTTAAATTTATCAAGTTCAATTAAATTTGAATAAGTGAAAACGGTGATTTAAAATATGTTTTTTCTTTATAAGTTGTTTTTTTCTGGGATTTTTCCTCTATTTAAAAAGAGAGTTTTGCAACATTTTCCTGTGAGATTGGTGCTATTATTGTGATCGCCGCTGTGTATGTATGTTCGTGCCTGGTTCAATAATCCATTGCTGTGGTCCGATTTTGTCCAATTCACACTAGTTAGCAACACAAATTGGAAAGATTGCCCAGTGGTATGAATAATGTACATAGAATGATGTGTCGCATGTGTGGTGACTCTGATTGCTATTTGTGCTTATTAATGTACTTTTGTGTGTGTGTGGTGTGTTAAAGTGGTCAAGTTTTTAATGAAGTAACATGTCCGTTGCGGTCACACTGGTGAGGTAACAAATAAATTGAGTACGAGAGAAGCAAATATACCTTAGAGTAATGAACACCGCATGCAAAGTGGGCACACTACTCAATAATGCATTGCACGCCTACAAACATAAAAACATGCAGAAAAGGAAACAACAAAGGAGAGTCTCTCGTGAGAGCGAAAGTGAAAGCACTCTCAACAGCGAATTCACTCAAGCTTGAAAACATCAATTGATCTGACCGGCGAACGGCAGGTGACAAGAAAACTGCGGAAGAGCGTAATAAAAGAAATGGAGAAAGAGGGAGTGGGTGACGCTGAAATGTTGTCATGCTTGACTTGACTGAACGATTGACAGATTGAATGCGCGTAGTAAATAATCATTACTCAACACATAACGGCAGCTGACGCCCGCCGCCTGCTGATCGATGGATCAACTTGCTCAAATTAGCATGCGCAACAACAGCAACTGTTATTGAGTGTCCGTCATCAGTCCGTGCGAAGCATGCGTGCGTACGCCAATTTATGTTTGCCATTTGTGTGTCTTTTTTTTTTCATATTTGTTAAGACGGGAGTTAAGCGTGTAAAAGTGTAACTAGACTTGCAGACTTGGGAGTCAACCAACTGTAGCAAACGGCACATTTCTCTTTTAAACGTGAGTCGCCTCTCAACACTGGACACGCTCGAATGTGGCACACCAAACCGCAAACAGCGAAAATTTGTTGGTCCAATTAATGTGTGTGATTGTATGTATGTATGTATGCATACACGCTGACTGCTTGAGCATTACGTCTTATCGGAGATTGAATAAGCATGATTTTCTCTGCTTAGAAAGTGTGGCGCCATCTATTGCGCTAATTCCATAATCAGCAAAAACTCAAGCAAAGATCGCTTCGAATCTTGCTTTTCTTTTATCTTATTTACATTTAATTCATCTTAATTTATTTTGCATTTATAAAAATAGGCGAGGTTAAGGTGGTTGTTAGCAAGGGTGGGAAAAAGTTTCGATATATCCGGTAAGGAAGGGTTGAAGGGTTCTTCTATCCCCAAGTGCTGGACAGATTCCAGATTCACATGTTTATTTGATTTATTTAAATATTGTAGACTTCATTTCTTTATTTTATATAAATTTGAAAACATAAAATTGAGGTAAGAAAGTCCTAGCAAATATTAAATATTATTATGGACTTTTCTTGTTCATCGAAGGCATCATCAAAATTATTGACAATAGATTTTAACAATAGTGCATTTCGAGTTGTTCGATGAGTTGCAATTACCTGTTCGCTGCACACTATTGCAACATTCAGGCAGACGGGCAGCAACTGGCGCTAAGAAAAAAAAAAAGAAGGAAAAACATGCCTCATGTTGCAGCTCATTGTGCGTCGCGTCAGGTGCTGCGGTTCATCTTTCACCTGGCTGGTGAACGGTTCACAGATGCATTGCATTTTTTGCGGTTTTTCATTTATTCATTTTCTGCTGTTAAACACACAATTTGCACCCAAGCCAGAAATGAGACGCAGTTTTATAACTCAAGGGGCGCGCCACGGGGCAGGGGGCAGGGGCAACTGTTTGAAGATCATACAAAGTGCTGATCACGGCTGAGGGTCGTCACGAACTCAACGGAACGGCAAAGGCAGTCTATTGTAATGTTTACTTTTGTTATCTTAATGGTTTCCATACGTTCGACAGTTGCGCAGTATCCACAACAAGGGGTTCTTGCAATTGAATTGAAGATGCTGTGCTGCATGTATGAAACACTACCCCCATATATATAACTACCCCATTATCAATAAATTTTGTAACTACGCCTCGGCCTGCTTGTGCCACACAATCAACGAGTTCTAATTCTTAAAATCTCGCTGAGGGTATATGAAATCATTTTTTTAGGCACATTTTAAGATTATTTTTTTGTTTATTTAGAATTTAATTCCAAACCCAGAAAATTAATCTTGTTTTCAGGGCGTTTCTTTACAAATTTTAAGCCGATTTTTTCTCAGTGTACGCCATCGCCATTTTTGATGCACTTCGCGCTTTCCACGATCTTTGTCAGCGACAAGTTTTTATTAAGCTTCCAAGATTTTGATTAAGTCTTATTAGAGTAGGATATATTATATATTATAATCTTATCATAGCCATGTACGTATATGTATTATATATCAGCTAGGGTATTTAGTAATCGACATTCCAAAGGTAAATATTCTATCTTGTCTTGATTTTCTTCTTTTTTTATGATCGTTGCTCTTTTCCAGCTAAATAGACAAATATAGATAAATTGCTGCTATTGTTGTAGTAAAGTCAGCGTACACAGATACTCAGATACACATACACAGTTTATATACGTTTTATTTCTCTATAAAGTTCTATAGTTGTTTTTTTCTTTTCTTTTTTCTTTATAATAATGCGCAGGTGTTTGAAATTGCCATTTAGCAGCAATTGCGAGTTCAAATCTATTCAATCAATTCTCACGACACACTCAAAGCTTTTGCAAATTGTTGTTAACCGATCTTTAGCTGGAACTCATTAGATCATTAAAAAAAACAATGTTATTGTCTTTCGAGCTTATAATTTTGTATAGCATTGCGATTTCCTTTGTCTCTAGGAAATTATCATTATTCTAGTTACATTTTTATAACATATGCAAATATTTAGCTTCACTTCACTTTCGTTTTTCTCGAGGCTGAAAGCAAATTAGCTTTCAATTTTCCAAGCTGAGGCATAGACCGGTTATAGATATATACATAAGTGTTGTATATATATATATATGTATACATATATATTTGAAGTACATTTATCTTGTATCTTTTGTTGTTTGCTGGCAGTCGAGCGCATCTCAATAAATTAGTGTGTTTTTCAGCGTTGTTTTGTGTGGCCAACCATAATTATAATAGATAATGGATAATAGATGAACCAATCAAAATATGTATATATATATGTATATATATCTTGGGTTGGATCGGCTTGCATATTCAACAGGCTCTAATTTGGCGCACATTGCACAATGGGCGGGCGCGAACAAAACATAACAAAAAAAAACAGAAACAGAAACAAAGGCCATAAATAATGAGCCCAATTCGGTGAATAGACCCAAATAATTGACATTTTGATGATGTCTCAATCGCTCAGTATTTTGGCCACTTTGGCGGGCAATTTAAAATTAATTTCACTGTCTGCCTGGCCAAAAACAGACAATTGGAGCCGCTTATTGTGTGGCCTTTTGTGTCATGGCGTCATCTAATTGTTTGCAACAATGTCGCTTTCATTAAAAAAAAAAAAAAAAAACGCTAACTAGAAATAAATAGCAAAAAATAATACATTTTCTTTTTCTTCTGTATAACACTCTCTCTAACTCTCTCTCTCTCTTTCCTTTTATGCGCTCTCTCTCTCTCTCTCAATCTCTCAATTATAGGTGGTACATGGTGTACGCATTCAGCTGGCGGCCCACGATGAATATGATGCTAACGATGACGCCGACGGAGGGGAGCCAACGAAGCACAGCGTGCGCCGACGCAGCGTTGTCGCCGATCAGCCGCTTCGCATTCTCCTCGTCTACGATGAGTCCGTCTACAGGTGAGCCGAACCATGGCCAGCAAATAGCCGCAGCTGCTGCCCAGAAACTAAAACCGAATACAAATTAGAAGACCCTAATTGCTACGAGTGATTAACTGGTTAATACTCTGTAAACAGAACTGCTTATATTTGTTTGCTTAAGACAAATTAGAGAAGAATATTGCATTTCTCTCTGTGTAAAAAGGATGGCAACGCTATACAGGATTTCATAGCAGGCAGTTAGAGAGTGCTTACAGATAGTTGCGAAGAGCCAAAAAGAAGACTTACCAAAGAATTTAACATACACACACACACATATACGTATGTGTAACAAGGATGGCAATGTTATACAGAATTTCGTAGCAGGCAGTTAGAGAGCGTTAGCAGGGATCGCTTAGAGTTGCCAGACTGATGACTCGCTCTGCAGAAGCAGTCACAGAGTTTAATATTTAATATTTCGGAATGTCAATATTAAAAATTATAGACTTTCAATCAGTCTCTGGAGTCGGAGTCTCGACTTAATCAGTCTCTATTTAGTCAGTGAAAATTTATATTTATATTCAATTGCTACTTTTTTTAAAATACACACAATTTATTTGAATTTCATGAGCCACAATTTATCATGCATTTCAAATGAGTGCAGGGTATACAAAATGACCAGTGATTGCGCTTTAATGGCCATGCACAAACTGGCTAACGTTTTACCATTCGACTTGGCCGAATGTCAAGTTAAAGCGTCGACAAACCGTTAGCCCAATTGGGAAACACCTGAAGCCAAAATTGGCTTTACTGCACGGCTTTCAATTTGTTTGAAATTAACGCTGCGGTGTCTCTCTTTAAGGTTAGCTTCGATTGCGACACACTTTGACATGGCTATGAGTCAAAATGAATAAGCCAACGAATAAATACACCGCTGAGTAGCTAAATGGGCAGCACTCAAACACTCAAACAGTGCCATCGGCGTTCATTACCAATGGCGAGGCACAAGGTTAATTCCAGGAAATGGTAACCTTACCAACCTGG
Organism: Drosophila paracracens; assembly: GCA_035044025.1. Taxonomy (NCBI): domain Eukaryota; kingdom Metazoa; phylum Arthropoda; class Insecta; order Diptera; family Drosophilidae; genus Drosophila; species Drosophila paracracens. The sequence goes on along the minus strand of JAWNMN010000435.1, from coordinate 1,885,669 downwards.
ACAAAGAAAACCAAAATATAAGTAAATAAATCAAATGAAAACTGAGCATATTCGGCTTGGCATTCGTTTTGCTTGCATAAGCCAAAAATCAATTACTCACATTTAATTAGTAAATTATAATTATGGAATCCAAACAATTCTTAACAAACGCATTGAATTTAATTTAATCAAAATGGTTTGTTTTTATTTTACGATATTAAGATCAAATACAATTGACAAGATCTGGCTTAAAATAACTAGGCAACAATAAATGGCTTTCCAACTTGGACTTGTTAAGAAAAAGCTAATAAATTCAATGTTTTATACAGAATTTTGAGCAACAGTTAACTACATTTTCCGAGGCCATTGCTCAAAATTCTGTATAAAATATTAAATTTATTATTTGCATTTATATTTTTGTTGTATTTATTAGTGTGCTATAGTGTGTATTTAAATGAATATTAATTTATTATTTAAATATAAATTCATCTACAATTCTTCAAGTGTAATTTGAAAATATTTTCACTCATAAATTCATTTGAATAATATTCAATATGCTCAATGTAAGCATTTCTTTGATTGCTCGTTGTGCGATGGAAATAAAAATTGATTATTAATTTTTAACTATGAAAAAATAAGTTGTCATGTCGAGTGCATTTTAATGTTTTACGAGTTGTCGTAAATATTAATTAAAAGTTTGTTGCTGTCACAATTAAGAAAATACATTTTCAATTAAGTTAAGTTGACTTCAATTGCTCGAGCTTTGATATTAATATTATGCACAAGCATGAAATAATAATTTGCAGTCGATAAAAGTTTTTGAACAAATGCAGTATATAAATCAGGGCTGGGATGAATTTTTAATGTAAATCAGGATAGAAAAATCTCAAACAAAATATTGATTTTGAAAACTATTTGTTGATAGACGATAATAAATTGTAGCAGCGATGCTGTAAGGGAAATGCTTTAGCGTGACAGAGGTCCTTTATTCTGCCACTTAGTCGCTTAATCAAATTTCAAGGACCTTTCGCAGCTTAAATTATTTTTTGATTTTCCATCACATTTTTTTGTTGTTGTTTGCAGATTGGAAGAAGAGAAATTCAATTTAATAAACGTAAGTAAGGCAAACGGGCGAGTTTCAAAAACGTTGTCGCATTTTACACTCGAATTTCCGTTGACAGGACACAGTGCTGCCCGAAGCGGTGCAATTCTGGGAACAGGCGCTGATGGTGCGAGAGACCAAGGGCGTCATCCGTCTCAATCGGTGAGTAATGTCCATGAGTAACCGATAACCTCCTGTGAGCCCTCACTTTAACACTGGGATTTATTTGTGACCGCAGGAAATGTGACAGCACCCAGGTGTATGTGAAGAATGGACACACCCACTGCATCGACCACTGCAAGGCGACGACAATGTGCGGCGAAGTCCAAGTACCCAATGCCCACTTGGATGTAAGTACACACACAAAATACACACACTCACACAGCTTACATACATACAGACATACACATATGAGGACTTATCTCAGTGTCAATGGCAGCAATTTGGTTTGCCAAATTTATTTCGAGCTTTTCGTAAATCCTTGAATATTTAAATCCTTGAATATTTTAATCCTTGAATATTTTAATCCTTGAATAGTTAAATCCTTGAATATTTCAACTTTAAATCATACAAATTTTAGTCGTCAATTAACTGCCGATTTCCCTGATGCATTATTGTTTGCTTTGAGGCAAAGATGAATTTTGTTACAGCGTACTTTGAAATTTTTCTTTATATTTTCATTTAATTTAATTTAATAATCTTATTACTATAAATAAATAATAAATTAGAAATATTTAAGATTGAATATTAAAATATAGAAGTGAATTCTAAATATTCTCGCAGTGGCATAAAATGACTCGGATATTGTCATTATTAACTAATAAATCTCAACTATTGGCAGGTGTGTCGGGTGTGCAACAGCACTGGTCAAAATTGCCGGATTGACAACACGACAATGCCCGGCGATGGCATTGAGAATGCGGACTTCATCTTCTATGTGTCGGCGCGGCAGACGCCACGCTGTTACAAGGGTCTGACCGTCGCCTATGCGGCCCACTGTCAGCAGGAGGCGCTGCTCGATCGTCCAATTGCCGGGCATGCCAATCTCTGTCCCGATAGCATAAGCACCAAGCCGCAAGAGCTGCAGACGCTAATATCCACCGTTAAGCATGAGATCCTACACGCTCTGGGATTCTCAGTCAGTTTGTATGCCTTCTTCCGGGACGACGATGGACGACCGCGCACGCCACGCAAATCGGACACGGGCAAACCCTACTTAAATGAAAAGTAAGCGCTGCTAATCGATGAAAGATCATTCTCCATTAAATTTCATCATTGCAGATTGCAGATTCACCAGTGGAGCAATGAGACCATACGCAAAGTGGAGCGCTCCAATTGGGCTGTGCGCGGTGGTCATGTGAAGAAGGTGGTCGACATGCTGGTCACGCCCCGTGTTGTGGCCGAGGTGCGCGCCCATTTCGACTGCGATAAGTTGGAGGGCGCCGAACTGGAGGATCAGGGTGGTGAGGGCACAGCGCTGACGCACTGGGAGAAACGTATACTCGAGAATGAGGCGATGACGGGCACGCACACTCAATCGCCCGTCTTTTCGCGCATAACACTCGCCCTAATGGAGGATTCGGGTTGGTATCGTGCCAACTATTCGATGGCAACGCCACTCACTTGGGGCAAGGGGCTGGGCTGCATGTTTGCCATGCGCAGCTGCAAGGATTGGATACAAACGAATCATGACAGGTGCGCTTCGCTTCGATGCGATTGAATCTTAAGCTTATTCCTAATCTAATCCCACACACACACACACAGAGGTCGCTCCATACATCCGTTCTGCTCGAAGGTGAAACAGGATCCTCTACAAACGGAATGCACGGACGATCGCAATTCGGTTGCGCTCTGTAATCTGATTAAGCACGAATACGAATTGCCCAAATCCTATCAGAATTTCGATGCGCTCAAGAACATCAAGTCCGGCGAGGAGGGCTATTATGGTGGCTCCGTTTCGTTAGCGGATCATTGTCCCTACATCCAGGAGTTTACGTGGCGCAGCAAGAACATCATTGTCCGCGGCTCCCATTGTCGTTTCGTCGAGAATAATCCAAGTATGTGAATGATCTACAACTAATAAGTATTACTCCTGATGAATTCATGTATTTTTGCAGAGCCCGAAAAGAATTTTGCATTGGAGAGCTATGGTCATGGCTCGAAGTGTTTCGATCACAGTGAATCGATGTGGGAGGAGCGCTCCTGTCACCAGACCCGCGAATGGCAGCATTGGGGCAGTGGCTGTTACAAATACAGCTGCTTCGATGGTCGACTGCACATCCTTGTGGGCAACTATAGCTACAAATGCTCATTTCCCGGCCAGAAGCTGTCCATACGCATCGCATCGAATGATTGGCTACACAAGGGCGCCATTATGTGTCCGCCGTGCCATGAAGTGTGCGGCTCCCATTTTGCCGCACAGGGCAAACAATGCCGGCCGGGCGAGGAGCCCGATCCACTCAATAAATATCCGCGCGATGATCTCGCGTGTGGCGCTGGTTTACCACAGCGTCTCTCGTTGGCCATATTCAGTGCTGTTGTGCTTTTAGCCATATACCGGGGAGTCGTCTATACTGCTGCAGATAGCTAAGCTAATCTCAAACTAGGCACATATTTTAATGTTTAATGTTCTTTATATATATATATATACATTTATATATATATATATGTAGTGAAATTTGTAAATTGCAATTGTACAATATGCTCAATTTGCCTAGATTTAAGGATCAGTAGTAAGTGTAATGTTCCCCCAAATTTTAATTGTAACATTTTAGCAATATGCGTATTTCTAATTGTACTTGTATTTGTCGTATTGTATCCCGATATGTGATCTTTACTGAGGATATGCTGAAAGCGTCACTTGACGTCGAAGCAGAGCTCTTAAGCTATCTATATACATTCCAAAGTTTTGCCACTCTTATTTACTCAAAGGCTAGTCACAATCACTGAACTATTGCCAGATTATTTTTTTATTATTGATAGTTCTGATTGTGACACACTTGCCAAACAATTTTTTATTATTTTTATTCTGTTTTGTTATTTGTCGACCACAAAATCTTTGTTATTTATTGTTGCGAAATTCGTTAATTATCTTTGTGATTTATATTATTTGATGTCGGCTTTTTAGCCCAACTTTGCTTCTCATGTGTGTTCAATGTGTGTATGTGTGTGTATTGTGTGTTTGTGTGTGTGTCCGTGTGTGCTCCAACGCCAAATGCTATTTGGTCAGCCTACTAAGCATTTAGGATCAGTACAACCACCCAGGAAAATTTTCTAAAATTTTCATATTCTAGTAATTAAGCTAAATTTGTGAATAAACTCTACTGTATATATGGAAATGTGAAAAATGCTTGCTTTTTTATGGACACTCCTCTACGATCTCGAAAAGCAACGCATTATCCGGTTCGTCCTCGTCCTCATCCTCCTCCTCATCCAGCTCATCTTCGGACATCTTGGCAGCTGTTGAACTGTGATCTGCGATCTCCTCAGTTACCCTAATATGCATTAGCGATGTGCTTGGTTTAGCCGGTTTTTTCGCACGTTTCGATCTGATTAAAAGAAATATTTTAATTCGATTTTTGGCGTTTTTTTTGTTTAGATATTTGAAAAATCGTACGCTGCGGTCAGTTCTGTGATCATTGGCAGCAGTGTGGAACGCATAACGCCACGCGCCTCCTCCTCCGCCAGCTCCTTGGGATGTGTCTTGCGCTTGTGCATGCGACAATTGGAGCCATTCGAAAAGTCGCGTCCACAAAAATTGCACTTATACGGCCGTATGCCCGTATGCAAGATCAGATGTGCCTTCAACGTTTTTCCACGCTTAAAGGCGGCGCCACACACATCACACTTGTACTGCTTGGCATCCGTGTGCACCAGTTGGTGCATGTTGAGAGTGCGCCGCGTATTCAGCTTCAAGCCACATATATTACACTCGTAGCTGTCATTCGTGTGCGTGTCCGAATGTATCTGCAAAGAATTCAATTAGTCGCAGATACAAATGTGAAACGAGTCAGCGGCTGATTCACCTTGAGCCTCGCCTTGTTCTTGAAGCGACGGTGGCAGACGGTACACTCGAAGGGACACTCATCGGTGTGCACCAGCTTGTGCTCGTTGAGGGCCGTAATGGTCTTCATTGCTTTGCCACAACAGTCGCATATGTACGGTTTGGCATTCTCATGGATGCACATTATGTGCCGCTTGAGCGCTCCAGCGGTGGTGAACTGTTTCGGGCAGTAGGTGCAAGCATTCTCGGTTTTGTCCTTGGACGGCAAGTGCCTGCGAAAATGGGCAGTCAACTGAACTTCGGTTGCAAACAACATGTGGCAGCGTTTGCATTCCAATTTATCTTTATCCGTGGCAGCTTGGCCATGTAGGACAGCCATATGCCGCTTATAAGCCCTGCGCAGTTTGTAGCTTCGATTGCACGGTGTGCACTTGAATGGGCCATCTATTGTATCCTCCTCATTTGCCGCTGGGTGAGTCTGTGTGGCGTTGTCAATATCTTTGTCTATTGTCATTGTTGGCTTTAATTCTTCTTGATCTTCCTGCTCAGCATATGCCTCCTGGTTCGTGTATTCATCTTGCTCAACGTACGCTGCTGCTGCTGCCTCTTGGTTCATTTGTTGGTCTTCCTGGTCCACATATGACTCGTAGGTGTTCTCCTCATTATCCATCAACGGGTTCTCTTCCGTTTCAGTCATTATTTCAGTTTCAGCATCTTCATCGATCGACTCCATCATGTAATCGACTGTGTTTGCATCTGTTTTATCGCCGTGTGATGCATCCTTCGAGACAAAGTGCTTCCACTCATCCGCTTGCAGTCCACAATCCTTTCTCAATTCATTATAGTCTAAGGTGGCCTTGTTACCAGCCTGCTGCAGTCGGCTGAAAAGCGTTTGAACTCGATTGACTCGTTCAGAAAATTCGATGAGATCCTCAACCAGAGTATAGCACTCCTTGCACAGCACATTGCTCAGCTCATCCTCCATTTTGATCTGTCGGTGTTAACGATTGAGTGAATGAGTTTTGGATATTGCACAACAATGCTGGAATTGTTTGATGGTTTGCTTACATTAACCCAGAAGTATTTACCAATAGCCACGGCCAGCACGCTTGTCCACGACTGATTGCCATCTCGGAAATACACATTTAAGTTATCCAGATGCTCTTTGGCGCACAAGCGGCACCACTGGTGCCAAACGGATGTTTCGCTGCTCTCCGTCGAGCCTGACCCTGTTCCTACACTTGCAACTGTCTCGCTACCCGTCATTATTACTAATTGTGATAAATGTAAGTGAAGCAATACAATAACAATTCACTTTGTTGTACTTTGGATATCGATAGTCTGCCCTACTCCTATCGATAACTTTTGCGTGCGAGTGAAAGTGGTTATCGATGGGCTTTTTTTTTGCTAATCGAAATACGAATAAAGAGAATTTTATGCTGGACTCTTTGTTTAATTTTAATTAAGTAAAAATACTTTAAACTTATATAATAGGCGCCGGGCGGACAACATTGACAGAAAGTTTGCCTTAATAATCTTATTGCTAAATCTTAGTTATTAGTCTCCTCTTTCACCTTGGGTATTTTTTGAGACCTATAAAAGTAAAATGTTTTATTGATGTTTCTGCTTTTGAATATATTCACCGAATAAACTCACATGACGCGCAGCTCATCTAGAGTGGGTACACTTAACCGAGAGGATAAGCCCGCTCCCTCCTCCTTTTTCAGTTCCTGCGAATGCTTTTTCAGCTTGTGCGCCCGACAATTCGCATTGCAGGCGAATGTTTGTCCGCAATAATTGCAGATGTACGGACGCAATCCCGTGTGACTAAGCAGATGGGTCTTCAGGGTTTTGGAGCGCTTGAAGAGGGCACCGCAGACGTCACACTTGAATTTGCGCTCCTCACTGTGTACCAGTTTGTGCATGTTCCATGTGCGCTGTGTCTGCAGCTTCTTGCCACAAATGTTGCACACATAGCTGGGCTCCTCATGGATCTGATAGTGCACCTTGAGGCGAGCACGATTCTTGAAGCCCGCCTTGCATATAGTACAGCTAAACGGACGATCCTCCGTATGGACGAGCTTGTGCTCATTGAGGGCGGTTTTGGTCTTCAGCTGCTTGCCACAATGATCACACACAAAGGGCTTGGCATTCTCGTGCATGCCCTCCCTGTGCAACTTCAGTGCCGCGGCGGATGACAACGTCTTGTTGCACAGCTCACAAAATGTATTCTTATCCAGTTTGGGCCGCTGTTCCGTTTTGCGGCAGACAAGTCTCAAGTGCTTCAGATACGAGGCACGATTGTGATACAATTTACCGCACCAGCTGCATTCCATCATGCTGCGTTTAGTTCTCGACATATCGGGAGTATTGCCCTCAGATTCCGTATCCTCGTCGCGGGATGAACAATCAAGTGAATCGTCGAGTTCTACATTCAGTGTAGTTGGCAGGAATTCCAAGTCAGCATCGACAGTTAATTTGTTAATCTCAATATCCGGCTCATCCTCATCCTGTTTGCATTCTAGTTTTGAATGCCTGCCATCTTTTGACAATCTTTTAGGGTTTCTCCTCTCCAGTGCATCCCCGTTGGCATCCCAGCCAGCAACTAGTATCTCTTCAATTGGCAAGTGATTGACAGTTTCTTCCTGTTTAGGCACATCCTCCTCCATCTCCTCCTCCTTGTCGATTGGGGGTGACATGTCTCTTTCCATCTTACCGGCATTATTATTCTCGATTTCTGGCACCGGCTTGATGATGTGCGTCCAGTTGCCCTCACGTAGTCCATACTGCTGTCGCAGTGCCTCCATATCCAGTTGATTATTTGGCTCCGAACGGCGCAATACCTCAAAGATTGCCTGGACTTTTGTGACGTGCTCGGCAAAGTCGATTAGCTCGCTGATTAGCGTATAGCACTCCTTGCACAGCACACCGCCCAGCTCGTCTTCTACTTGCATCTGATTGGATATGGGTATTAAAACTATTTGCCAATTAGCCAATTACAACTTACATGCACATCAAAGTATTTGCGAATGGCTAGCACCAGAACACTATTCCACGTCGTTTCTTTCTCATTGGTGTAAATCTTAACGTTGCCACTGATATCGTCCTTGCTGCCGCACAGACGACACCAATTGAGCCAGTGGCTTTTGCCAATTGCTTCCTCCTCGCGTTCCGCCATCTTCTCGATGGCAGTTAAAATTTACCCAAAATGCTTCCAAAGAATTTGTTTTCGTTACGAGCAAAAAGGTAAACACAACAAATTAGAGTGACCGCATTTTGAAAATACCAAATTGTATTATTTTGGTATTATTATTTGTGCTTGGCGATTTTGAAATGAAAATACAAAGTATTTAATTGAATGAAAATGTACGGAAGCGTTTTATTAATTAAACTTTAAAGATCGGGGCTTTCGCAGTCGCGCACCCTTCTCCATGCCAGCAGCTCTGCAATGAAAGTCATTTTTGATTACACTGATAAATATGAACATATGAAAATAGGAACACTTACAAGGCACGCAACTCATCCAAAGTGGGAACATTTGATTTGCGCGACGATTTGTCATCATCTTTGGCATATTCTACGGGATGCTTTCGTTTCTTGTGTTCCCTGCAATTGGCGCCACATGCAAAATCCTTGCCGCAGTATTTGCAAGTGTACGGCCGTAATCCCGTGTGACTGAGCAGATGAATCTTCAACGCTGTCGAATTTTTAGTTGCCGTACCACAGATTGTACACTCAAATCTCCGCTCATCTGTATGGACAACTTTGTGCTTATTCCAAATTGCCCGCGTCTGCAGCTTCTTGCCACAGATTTCACACTCATAGCTGGGCTCGCCATGGGTTTGACTATGGATCTGCATATAGAACAAAATAGGGTTGAATTTGAAGTATCTTCTAAATAATCCTCTAAAACTTACATTAAGTCGCTTTTTGTTTTTGAAAGCCGCATTGCACACTTCACAGACAAAGGGTCGATCCTCGGTGTGGACCAGCTTGTGCTCCTTGAGCTCGCAGGCGGTTTTCACGCACTTGCCACAGCAGTCGCAGATGAAGGGCTTCTTGTTCATATGGACGCGATCTATATGATATTTCAGGCCAACCGGAGACATTAGCTGCTTGTGGCAAATACCACAAGTGACGCTGTGCCTCCTGTTACCACTGTCATTGTTTCTCTGTATTGTGCCCAGCCCTGGTTCGGGGGACGCGAGCAGCAGTCTCGATAATGCCACATTGAGATGTAATTGATGCTTTCGCGGACGACCACGTTTCCTTTTTATGGGATCTGGCAGGATTTCATTCAAGCACACTGCCGGTTCCACTGCTGATCTCATGGATATTTCCAGCTCGTCCTGGGATTCGTCACTTTCGTTTAAGATTTCTGTTTTAACAGACAACTTGGGATGACTACGTTTTGTATGCTGGCTGCTCTCGTCATCCTCGCAAACGGCCTCATTGAACCAATCGATCTCTTCCTGTAAGAGACTGCTTGCTTGAAATTCAAACGATTCGTTGGATTCGACGCTCTGTTCGAGTAGCCTGTTTTTGGTGCCTTTAGGTCGTCCTCGTCTTATTTTAGCTGGCATTGAAACTGCTGATAATGCTGCTTCATCTGGATTATCGCTTTCAGAGCTATCATCTTGGAGAAAGAATCGACTCCTACGCTCTACGCTCTGCTCACGAAATCCGAGTGCTTCTATTTTGTAGTTGTTTTCAGAGCTACGATTCTGTAGTCCAGATTCAAGGCGCAGGGCACGCACATCCACCTGCTCATTGGACTCCGTGTGGCGCAACAGCTCGAAGATTGGCTGGACCTTGTTCACATTCTCAACGAACTTGAGCAGTGCGCCCACAAAGTAATAACAATCCGTGCATAGCATCGCACCCAATTCGGGCTCTTCGAGTCCAATCTATAGTTGTCAACGGTAATAAATTAACATAATTTATTTTTATTAGTTGCCGTCGACTTACTTCAATTTCAAAACATTTGCTTATAATACGCATATAGGCATCCTTGTGGCGAACATCGATTGTGGCATCATCGTTGGCGCATAGGCGGCACCAATCCAACCAATTCTGTTCAGTATATTCTACATCTTTTAACTTGGACATGGCATCTGTAAAATAATTGACGCGCGCTAAATACAATTTTAATAAATGAGTTTAGCATATGTTTAGTGACTAGGGTGACCAGCCACTGCTTTCTGGCAAACAGTGTTGCTAAGTTGTTTTTTAATTCGCGCCAATATTATTTTTATATCTTAACGAGTTAACGAAACTCGCTAATGCAAATGGAAACTTTCTTGGCATTCGTTTGCTCTTTTTTTTTCATTAAATAAGTTCATTTAATTAAACGATAATTTGTTGATTTTGTTTGTTTTTGTATTTACGAATTCAGGCAACACTGAAACAGCAACAGCTGTTAGTGTGACCACATAAAAAAAATTGGGCTGCCGTCCTGCAATCGTCTGACTATCGATGATTTTTTTCTTCCGATAAAACTGTGTATTTAACTGGCTACGCTTGCGCAGCCCAAACTAATTTTTTTACCTAAAATGTAATTTGTTTTTATATATACAAATAGAGCGTGTAAATGTTGCTAGTTCAAGAAATAAATATGCATATTTTGAGGCAACTATCTTGGGTGTTGCGACAAATTGTAAATTGAAAAGCAGATTGCTATTGAAGCGTGTAACAAGATACATTTGATTGCTGCTGTTGCCTTTTTGTGTTGGTGTCGGATGCCGTTGTTGTTGTATTGGTGTTGTTTGTGGCGTTTGTTGGTCTGCTGTTACATTGTGCTACACACACAAATACACGGACACACTCACACATACGTAGATAGAAACAAACTTAGAGCTGCTGCTGGCCATTGAGCACAAACCGCATTCCACACAACCAACAACAACGACAACAACTCGAAAATCATCAATGAAAAAGGTGCGTTTCGCATTTAAACATCCGTTTTTAGTTTTAACTATAATTAATTGTTGTTGCTTGCAGTAAAGCGCCATGCATCATCATCATCCGCCATTGCCCATAATGAGCACGGCAAACGGAGCCTCAGCACTAACAACAACAACCACAACAACAACTGCTGCTGCCGCCCAACAACAACAGCAGCAGCGTCGTCGGAAAAAGCGTCCCAATTATGGCACACGAACGGTGGAGGTGCGTCGTGGCTATAATGGTTTCGGGTTTACCATATCGGGTCAGCAGCCATGTCGCCTGTCCTGCATCATTAGCAATTCCCCCGCGGAGCAGGCGGGTTTGCGTGCCGGCGATTTTCTCATCTCGGTGAATGGACTAAATGTGTCCAAGCTGCCACACGAGACAGTCGTGCAGTTGATTGGAAATTCCTTTGGCAGCATTCGGATGCAGATTGCCGAGAATTATTATTCGGATAGTTCGGATGAAGAGAACGCGAATGCCACGCTTCACATACAGCGCAGTGCTCGTGGCCAGCTGCTGGCCGCTAGTCTGGGCAGTGGTGTGCGGAATAAGCCGCGTTTTCTGCACCACAAATCCAAGATTCACAGGCTGCGCAACTCGCCCCAAAAGAAGGCCATCGAACAACAAGTGGAAGTAGCTGCTGCCTCTGCTTCTGCTGCTGTTGCAGATCATGCCACACTGCGTCCGGTGTTGGAGGATGCACCACTGCCGTTACCATCGTCATCCGCTTTGGCCAAATGTGCGGATGTGGCCAATGTAAGCGCCATGGTGCGTGCCGTGGGCAGCGCTGCTTTGGAATATCGGGTAATTGTTGGCTATCTGGGCACCATTGAGATGCCCAAGCAGATATCGCACAGCTCCAAGCTGCAGACGGTGCGCTCCTGCATACGCAAACTGCGCCAGGAGAAACGCCAACCGACAATTGTCCTCATGTGCATTACGCCGGACATGCTGCGGCTGCAGAGTGCCAGTGGCGCCACCCTTGCCACATATGCCTCGGCGCGTCTCAACTATGTGAGCTCCTCGTCGGAGAGTGAGAATCGCTTCTTTGGCCTGGTCACCAGCGCTGTGCATAACACACAAATCGATGAGGAATACGAGGTGGAGGATAATAAATCGAATGCTAATCACATCAGCATCTCACATAGCTGTCATGTCTTTGTCATCGATACGAAGCTGATTGATCATGTCCAGCATTTGGGGCGTGCCCATGAGTATCGCTTGCAGTGCACCCGTGATCCCATATCCAATTTGTGCCTCGAGTTTCCCAACAATTCGGAGTATGTCGTGAATCTCATACGGAGCATGTACACCATGCGCATCCTGCCGCCAGCCAGTCGCAGCCAGCAGGCACAGCAGGATTATGAGGCGGGCGCTGCAGTTGGAGCAGGTGCTGGAGCTGCTGCTCACTCGCCGCAGCCATCGAATCACAGCGAGATTTCGACGACCACCTCGAATTCGGATTCGGGCATTGGCTTCAACAATGATTGCACCAACATTTCGGATCGCATTCTTGTCGTGGACTTTGCTGGCGCCGCCGCCGCAGCAGCAGCATGTGGCGCACTTGGCCATGCTCCACTGCCGCCACCGCCGGCTGCAGCGCGTCCGCTGGGCATTGTGGGTGTGCCCGATAATCGGTTGACTGTGCGCGCCATGCCCGATCCTGATCCCAAGTCACCGTCCGCCTCGTGCTCGCTACGTCGCCCCAATTTGCTGGCCAGCTTCAATTTGATTAAGAGTCCGGCCACGAATCTCATCGGCACGCGCTCCTGCGATGATGTTCTCAATCTTCTGGTGGATGATGATGATGATGAGCCGCCTTTCTTGGCTACAGTCGCCTCCATGGATGACATATCATTGCACTCGACGGCCCCCTCGCTGGATGAGCCACACATGTTCATTCATCCGGCTTGTGTGCCCCGCAAGTCGCGACGATCCCTGCAGCCGTGCACGGGAGCAACGGGAGCTGCCGGAACCACAGCCACTCCATCCAAACTGAGCGCTCAAGTCTTTGGCAAGCCGCGTTCACGCCAATCCTTTGGATTTGAGGCCATCGATAGCATCCAGTCAACGGTGCTGGCTGGCTGCACAGATCAACCCATGGACACCTGGACCAGTCTCCAGAACATTCACAAAGCCACAAATCCAACGGCGAATCTCTCGTCAGCATCCACATCATCCACCCATTGCCTACTAGAAGCTACCAACAGTGAACCCGATCTGGGGGTGAGTTATATTTTATATATAATAGAGATCGAAAATTACTTTATATATATATATATATATATATATATATATAGATTTATGATAAGAAATTGTATTGTGGGAAGCATATTCAGCTCATTGCGAAAAATTCTTATTTTGAGAACATGTTTATTTTTTTTTTAGGAATTGAGTTATATTTTATATATATCTGAACTCAACATAGTTTTTTGAGTTCTATGATTACCCTAAGTAATCTATTATACAATCTATATCCTGTTTTTAGGATTAATACTCCAAAGGAGTATAAAACTAAAAATTCCCAACTTGGAATACATTTATACTCGCATGGAGCCGAGTCAGATGAAGTGTTGAATATATCTGATTTTTTTTTCCAAATTTGAGTAACATAATAAAATCCGATTATATGTATATATTTTGTCTATCATAAAATAAATTATCTTTTGACCGATTGCTCCAATGAATGCTATTGGAATTTGTGTTCCGATTTTCAAGTGAGAAGCATAATACGGATATATTTCAAGTTTCAGCAAAATAGCTTTAGGACTGGGTGACTAGTTCGCAAAGAAGCAGACAAATGGATATGGCTATATCAGCTTAGCTGCTGATGCTAGTCCAGAATATATATTTACTTCTTCATTGCATTACAATCCGAACTGCAAAATTATAATATTCTCTGTAAGGGTATAAAAAGGTTTACCACAAGTTCTCGGCACTTATTCTACTGGGAATAAATTGCACAATTGATTACATCAAACCATAATTTTCCAACTTCTTTTAATCAGAATTTTGATAATTTTTTTGAACCCATTGAAAATGATTAAAAGGGGTGTATTGGTTTTGTGCAAATGTATGTAACAGGCAGAATGAGGCATATCCGACCCCATAAGGTACAGATATATTGTTTAGCATGATCAACAGACGATATAGCCATTTCCGTCTGTCATCATCAGACTGTAAGAACTACAGACTTTAAATTTTAATAGAAGTTCTTGTTTACTCAACGCAGATCAAGTTTACTTTATTTGAACGATAACTGCCTTCATTTAGCGAATATCGATAAGAAATCAATTTCCGATAACAACAAATGCTATAATTTTGAAGGCAAAAGCTGCTCATTGATATAGAATATAAATTGACATATTATTGGAGAACTGAACATATTTCAAAAGATGATATACGAAAAATTCTTCTTCATAAGAAATGAGAGCACTTCCGAGCATGCTTACATCTGAAAGTTAAATATTTTTATATAGGAGCTTAGGCAATAAAACTAGAATATATTTAACAGGGTATATCGTAGTCGAGCTCACTCGATTACAGCATTCTTGCTTGTTATGATGGTTTATGTTGGCTGCAAATTTCAAAATCGCACACATTTTGTAAGAGTTTTTGTCGATAAATTGTACTTAAAAATTATTTAATTTTCTTTTTTTTTTTAAATGCACATTTTTGGTGATTTAATCAAACTTTTGCTTTGCGTTGTTTGTGATTTGTTTACCTGTAAACATTGCTGTGCTGTTAGCTGGCTGTTACCTGAGAGCTTGCTTGCTAAGCTTATCGCGCCGTTGACTTCTACCCGCCCCCCACTCCCTCTCGCAGTGTGCTCCTCGATAAGCGACCCTAAAATGCTTCACACACACACACACACACATTTGGAATTTATGTGCCTTGGTATTGGTGCATGTGATTTTCTTTGGCTTTGCTGCTGCTGCTGCTGTCTGCTGTGGCTCAGTAGTCGTCGCGACGCTTCTGCAATAGGTAATTTTTTGTTCTATATATATATAGTAGTAATACCCTTCCCCCCGTCGCTCCCATCGCCGTGCTCGTACATGCAGCCTCCGCCCACCGTTGCTTTGGCGTTGCGGAGTCAAGCGTTCGCGTCACGTACTCTGTGATAAGGAAATCGTAAATCGGTCGCTAAAAATAAATCGCTCAGTGACGTCATGCGACAGCTCAAAGCGATTGCGACGCCAACTGCGACTGCGACAGCGACGCTGCTGTCGATGTTGATGGCGAGCGCGCTTAATTCAATCTACGGCAACTAATGGGGGAACAAAACATATTTACACAATTCGCAGCCGCCATTTGACTTCATCGTCTGCTGACCTTTGCATTGGCGCTCCGTGTTCTCGGTCCGATTCCGCACACCTTCCCCCCTCACCCCCGCTCGCTCAGAAGTCGCCACCCCCCGTATGGGGTTTTTTATTCGACGCGATTTGTAGTTTATTGCTCGTTGTGTTTTCACTTTTGTTGTGCTGTCGATTTTTGCTCAATATGTTTGTTTTTTAATCATTTATTTTTAATCAAAAAAAATAATATATACATATATAAATATTTATATATATTTATTGTGCGCGTCGTCGGGTTTATTATACGCGAAAAAAAAAAACAATAAGTAACAAATTGTTTCATAAAAGTTTAGTACAAGTTCAAGAGCCCAGCGAAATTCATATTGGCTGTATTTTGTCACAATAAAGTGTCATTAAGTGTCGGCATGTTTGGAATACTTTAGGAACGGAACGTTACTTGAGCACATTCTGTGAACAAGTCAAAAATACGTGAAAATAATGTCGTTTCGAGAACTCGTTTGTGGCCTATACGGCGATAAGAATCCGGTAAGCATATATATAGTGTTTATATAGAGTGTCTCAAATGTTTATTTTTGAGATCCGTTGACCTTTGTCAAGCTGGTCAGTCAGGTTATATGTATAATTAATAAAAACAATAGCCGTACAAATATATGAATAATACATTCACTTAGTTTGTCCAACTTTAAATTGGAACATTTTCATTTGCTCATGCGAGCATTTCATGAGCTTGTCGACACACTTTATTACCTTCTTTATGGTTGCCTGAGTTTTTGTTTTGGCCACCCCCCTTTCAACCCTGGCAGTCAACTCCCATCAATCCCGATATCAATATCATTACTCATTTGTTTGCATTAGTCTTAGGCACCTGCCCCATACTATCAAGTCCATAGAAATTGTGTTATTCACTCTAAATGCCTGTACACATAGATAATGCTCGATTCTACTTAGTCTGATAACTAATGAGATATATGAACTTACTTGGAATTTACCACACTCGAAAAAACAAATGTGTACTGAAGAAAATCGCCATACTTTTGGTGCCAAGCGTAAATCACCCTATTAATCAGAAAGTATATTTCCAAAAACAAGGGATTTCTTTTTTTTTTGGTTATTTCAAGATATACTTTTCAAAAATTTTAAAATAAATATGTCTTATTCCCGGAGTGTTTGATTTTTATGTGTATACAATTTGAATTATTTTCTGAAGGGAATTTTTCTTTATGATAATAATTGTTTGAATTTCATCTTCATTTCTGCAAAATTGAAAAATGACTGTAAATTTTAGAATTTTCTTCTATCAATGTGATTTTCTAAAGTTCAGTTCGATTCTTTCTGAGTGTACATATATTGAGCAAGAAATATAAACAAATAAATAAACTGTGCAGAAGTTTCTCCATATTTGGAGAGGGTTACTTATTGTGTTTTATATTTATTATATTATATTTTTATATTTATAATTATATTATATTTTTATATTTATATTTTGATGTAAAGTACAAGATGCGGGCAACTTTTTAAATAACCAACCCAAGAAGCTTATGGTTTTATTGCTATTTGGTATTTTAATTACATTTATTAATCAGTTGTTTATTGCAATCGTTCATAATTTGAAGTAAATATACATTTTGCCTGTGAAGAACCCCTCGATATCCGATTATGGAGCTTTTGGAAGTGCGTCATTTTTTTAAAACAAGATATGAAGTGTACAGCAAGTTAAAAGACAGTACACAGTGAGAATATGTCGTAGTATTTCTAACACAATCTCATATTCATCAAAGTAAATGGGAATTGGTTGACTATGACTGGGTGGTACTGCCTCCAGACACCAATGGACTGCTCCTTATTAACATTTCCTCCTTAATTAATCTTCGTGTGATGCAATCACATGCAATCAATTCAGAGTCTTCCATTTCTAAGAACTCAATTTTATGCGTCCGATCTCGTGATTAACCTTTGGTGTTGGGTCTTAACTAATTTATACTAATTTTTTTATTTTGTTTTGGTCTGATTGGATTTTTCTGGATTTTCCCAAATTTATGCAACAAATGTTGGACTTTTTTGCATTTAAATAAATCCAAAAATCTTAGAAAGTTTTCTTAATTTTTTAATTGCTAAATAATTTAAAATTTTATTTTAAATTTAATTTAATTCAATTTGTTATTTTTGCGTCAACTGACTTTATATAAAATTAAATAAATACATGAAACGTACAATTGAAATCTTGATGAATTTAGTGCGTCTTTTTTTGCACAGTGTATTTTTTTTTAAGACCTAGCATAGTGATTAAAGCGGCATGCAATTCTCTCCAAATACTGCTCTAACAGGTTGTCACAGACACAGCGCGGTTGCTTTTTGGCGGTACACCTGCAACAGGGGCACATGCCACATTATGTTACTGTTGCAGGTGTGCAGCAATGAGGGGAAAAAACAACCCTCGTGCCACATAAGTTAGCAGCGTCGTCAGCTGGAAAATACATTTTGTTTGTTGTTTTCTTCCTTCCTTCCTCCCTGCCATTCCCTTCCCTTCTTCTTGCCCCTCGTCATGTGTCAGTGTCATGGGAACTGAGCAGGTTACTCAAAATCATTTGACTTGAGGTTAATTATGCAGGCATTGAGTTGAGGTGACTTAACTTGACTTCAGTTTGTAGAACGGTAAGCCACCGAGTGGCCTTATCAACGATATTGCTATAACGTATTTTTTTTATTTTTTTGTAACGTATTTGCCAGCTGACGCTGTGTGGGAATTCTGAAAAGAAGCCATTCCAATGTGCATGTGGAAACGTGCATCATTTCGAGACATGCATCTGCTGCACTTATCTAAACGATACCACAAAGAGAATGTTCAATGTTGAATGTTGTACTCGTTGTCAGGCAGCATATCAGTGAAGAGTATTCAGTGCTCAGAAATGAAACAAAAAAACAACAAAAAAACGAACGCTTCTGATTAAACGCTTATCAGCTGAAGGCCAAGCACATATTTATATAAATTTATTAATAAATTATTTAAATGTAGACGATCAAATAACAACAGCAACAGCAATTTATAAAAAACACATACTCAAAAAACTGTTTCAAGTGCGTCAGCAATTGTTTTGCTAAAATTATTTGTACCACAGAAAACCTTTTGTACGAAAGCTATTAAATTGATATGGCTGAGACCCCAAGATCCCCTGAGAGGTCAATGTACCACAGCCTGCAAAATAAAGCACAAGGCCCACAAATAAGTATGGTAATTATAGTGAAAGATAAGCTGATTCCATATCATAATGCATAAATAAATCAACTATGAAATTGCTTTGCATCATATCTTAAAGTAATCCAATATATGGCTTTGCCTTGGCGGTAAAGTTGAGAAATTCTTCACTCTGCAATGATCATATTTTGGGTCATTTTATAGATAAAGATCCTAACTTCAGCAATGTTTGAAGAGTTCAACAGTTCTTTAAGTGGTTGGTAATGTTGATTGTTTGCATTGATACTTGTTATCTGAATAATATATAGATATACTCTAGTCACACCTAACTAAGTTACTAATTTAAATAAGTTAGAGCTCGACTAGTAGATACCCTAAGCACCATTCTTTTAGTGTACAAAGATATTATTAGAACTCGAAGTTCTAATGAGAACTTTTTAAATATTCAAAATATTGTTTATTTGTGATTGAAATGCAAAAATACTCGTCAACAAATTAATGTTTGCATTGCAGTTTTTTTAATTTAGCTGATTGCAAAATGCATACCCTATAAAAATAAAATATGCGCTTTTTGTACACTCTCTAAACTCAGAAAAGGAATAAAATTACAAAGCTGACTTCGAGCTGAGAGGGAAGAGCGAGAGCGGTATGGAATAAAAACACCTGACTCTGGGCGCTGGGTCTGGCTCTGGTGGCACTGGAATGACTAACTGGTATATAGTAACTATAGGAACAACAACAACAACAACAACTGCCCCTTGATCAACCACCAAGCCAAGAAGCAACAACAATAAATGAATAAAAACGCGGCGCACGCGCTCTTTTTACATTGCCCGAGCTCAACAGCTGCCGTTGCCTGTTGACTGTTGTTGTTGTTGTTGTTGTTGTTGGCTGCTGTCACTGAGCCAAGTTAACAGCAGTGAAAAAGTCAAGAGCGCGCCGTGAGCTCAGCGCTGTGTAACTGAATCAGTCTTTGAGCGCGGCTCGTACGCAACGCATGACAGTAAATCGAATTCCGAACACTTAATCAAAATAAAAACTAACTACAAAAAAATAAAAAACGTTCTCAAACAACAAGTTGTGTGTGTTATTGAAAACGTAAAAAGCGCAACAAATATACAAATACACAAATACACAAATACAAATTTCAAAATTCCAATTGTGTTAATTGTTGTTGACCCTGCCTTGGTTTTTCGCATTGTGTACGTGGATAAATCAAACGATTTTCGTTGGCCAAAGAAAAACAAATCGCATTTCTATATTGAGCCTTGCGGCTTGTTTCTTCGGCTAAAAATAAATCGCTCAAAAAGAAAACAATAGCCAAAGAGCATGAAAATATTTTTCCAGTTTATAAACTGTGCACACACACACACGCACATGCATCACTTGGCTTATGCTAACCAAAAATATTGTGCGAAATTTTTGCGTAGGTTATTTGCCGTAAAAATAAACTCAAAATTCCCCACAAAAACGTCATTACGAAAAACGCGTCGAAATCGCGCGCAAAACGCGCGCTTCAATTAACATGCCAAAAAAAGCAAGAATTGAAATTTTTCAACTATGACGCGTCCGTGTTTTTCCCGCTAGACAAATTTGATAGATGCCACACTTTGTGAGTGTGTGTATGTGTGTGTGTGTGTGGAATAGTGTGATTTTTTTTAATGAACTTTACCTAGAACTCTTTACAACAAAAATTGCTTCTATAAACAATGCAATTTAAACGCAAAGTATTCACCGAATTTTGGGGCTCGTTCGTCTTGTGTAACTCGGACAACTGCTGTTTCTTGCCTAGATTTATGCCCCTCTCCAAATTCATTAATGAATTCCGCTTAAATTCAAATTGTTTAGAATTTCTATTAAACTGTGGAAACAACTTAAATTTTGACATTTTTCGTAGAATTTTGCGGGGAGTAAAAATAAAAATGGTTCCGGAAATTGCAAAACGCAAAGCTATTGTCATATATAATAGTAATGCTTTGATTGCCTGTAAAATGATGTCACACACAATAATTATAAAAAAAAAACAACCGCTTTGATCTTTTTGTAGATCTCTAGTGGGATGTTGGAGACTCTCAGCTTAGTCATTTACTCCGTGGCGTGGTTTTGTATGTATTTTTGTATATATGTTTATATATGTACAAATTTACTTAGCTTATTCATTCGTTGTTGTCGTGACTTTTAGCGATTTCTGTTGTTAATTATACAATTATCGGTTGTGGCTTGTCGGTTGATGGGAATGACGCCTAGAGTTCTGGAGAGGCGATCCTATGAGAGTAGGCGTTGCTCATGAAAATTTAACTAGCCATAAATTATGCTTAGTATTTGAACTTTTTTTATGATGATCATTTTTTCTGTAAGGAAGTTATCTTTAATGGCCGTGCGCTATTTGCTTATCAAACATGTGTTTTGAGCTCTTTGACCAACATTTTGTGTGTGTTTTTTAAGGTCACAAATAAAAGTTCTACTTTGCATTTGCTTTTATTGTTATTAAACAATTTCTCTTGATAAATGTTTGTTGCTTTGGCACACGAACTATTTGGGTACTTTGGAATTGGAATGCTCATAAATATATCGCTACTGCAATAATTAGCACTCTTTACGAGTATGCCCTGTTTGAGCAACTAATTCGTTTTTTTTTTTGGGGTATATAGTGCGGAAAACAAACTCTTTAATTCATGTGCAGTTCATTATTATCATAATCTATTTTCATTTAGAGCACAAAGCAATAAAATGTCTTATTATATGTGGAAAAAGGAAAATTGATTATAATTTGTAAAGTTTTTATAGAAAAATGTAAAGTTGGAAAACTAAATTGATTTGCATATAGAAATCAGCTATAAAGCCGATTGTTTTTTTAAGGTTTAATCTTAACTCGAGAAACAGCAGTTGCCCAACGTGAATGTTCTCTAACTGATCCTGATCCACCCCCTTGTGAGTTCACCCATTCTTACACCTGTTCGTAATTTATGGGCCCGCACAATAATTTGGAACTGAAACTTATTTAGAAAAATTAAATCGCATATTTGTTGAAATTGCGCATTGAAATGAAAAGTTGAAATTTGGCATATCCGCAATGCAAACCATTGCATAAAAGTAGCCATAAAATTTTCACTTCGATGACACATCGTCATGTTCAGTTGTCAACTCTGCCATATATGAATTTTGAATAGGTGTGTGTACGTACACTCATCAAAAAAAAAAAACTGGGCAACTCTCATTAAGTATGCTCCGCACACCTCGCACAGCCCAACGCAAATAAAAAGTGAAAAAGAAAAACAACAAAAAAAAAGATGGAAAAAAAATACAAACAAAACGTGGCACAATAAAGAAATGGAGAAAATTGCTTGAAGTCAACACTCGAAGACGTCATTTCATTTCATTTCCATGGCTGCATCATAATCCTGCCTCCGCCCAGTCATCTGTGTCGTCTCAACTGCGTCAGAAATTGGCGCCTTTCCCCTGCCCCTTCCTTGCCCAATTAGCCCTTACCACACCTGACCGCAGCAGCAAATCCTCTTTGAGGAAAACGCACATTTTTGTTCTGCCCACACTGAGCGAAAAAACGTGTGTGTTTGAATTGAACACACAACTGGGGGTAGTTAGTCTTTGGAGGAGCGGAAAGGGAAAATTTGATTTAGTTTTTTGTCATTGAAGTATCCCGACACAAATAAAAATGTTTTCTTTTTAATTATATATATATATTCCAAAATTTCATTCTGAAATCCAAATATTTAAAAAATCTTTTTTTTTTTTATTTATACAAATAATTTCAAGAACTAATTCAGGAGGAGGTATGAAAATATTTGTAATCAATGTTTGGGCTTAAAAAAAAACATAAGCTAGAGTTGTTGTATTGCTTTTCTCTCAGTGTAGCATTGTAGAAAATGGCTTTTCTCACCAATTTTCGCATATGTTTGCTATATATGTGTGTGTTTGTATGTGTGCTTTGGTGTGTGTGAGCAAAGTTTACCTTTGCTGTGGCATTTGGGCTGGAAAATTCAGTTGAACGCGAACAGCGAAGAAAAGCGCACGCTTCGTCAGCCCCAGAATAATTTGCGTTTAAATTGCGGCAAATAGAAAACAATTGAAATAAAAAACAATCAAATTTTACCCACCAACAATTTGAAACAGCTAACAGAAGAGGTGCGCGCCATGAGCAGCAGCAGAAACAGCAGCAGCGGCAGTGCAACAGTGCCTACGAAAAGTATAGAAACATTTACAAGAAAACCAAGTGACAACAACAACATCTGCGTCATGGTGGATCGCTTTGTGCAATCCTTGGGACAGCTGAACGATTCTGGCAGCTGTTTTGATGCCAGCTTTGAGATCAAAAACATACTGCAGAGTCCACGTCTGATGGGCGGTGGCACGCCCCAAATGAGTCGTCAGCGACATCGTTGCCTCACCGAACTGGATCGGGAGCAGCTGACACGCTTTGTCGAGGAGTTCGAGGCGCGTAAAAGTGTCGCCTCCACACCCAAAGACACAAGCAACAAGTGCATGTCGCCGTTTCTATGCCGCAAGGCCAAGCAGATTTATCGCAGTGCCAGCGGACGACGCAGTGCATCGCCCCAGATACACATTGAGCCCGTGCAAGAACTGGAGGAGCTCGAGGACGCTACGACACAGCGAAAGTCTGCCGAGGCGGAGGATCTAATGCCGCCGCCAATGGCACTGGCACGCGTCCAAGCGGAGCGTCGCAGCTGCCGCAGTCCATCCCGTGTGCTGCAGTTCTTCAGCCTGGCGTCCAAGCGTCGCATGGGCAGCAGTAAACTGAGTGAACCCCAGCTGGAGTCCAGTCGCAGCAGTTCGCCCGTCCTGCTGCGCGTCAAAAAGGATGTGGAGCAGGAGCAGGAGCAGGGCTGCCAGCCACTGAGCGCCTCCGAGGATGAGGAGCACGACGATGGCATCAGTTCGGCCAGTTCTAATTTGACATCGGAATCGGCCAGCACGACTAGTAGCTCCAACAGTCGCAACATCTCGCCGGACTCCTCGTTCGAGATGCATGCCCCGCTCCTGCCCAGCTTCAAGATGACACCGCCACGTGCCCTCTGCCGGAATGCGGCCACTGAATTGGCCCGCTTCCTGCGCGGCTCCTTTCATGCCAAGCGCGCCTCCGTCACAAAGCTGCGACGCTCCCTCAGCGATCCGGATGCAATGGAGCAGCTGGACTTCACCAAGCCGCCACCAATTGGCGATGCAACGAGCAACGTGATGCGAGTGAGTCACTTTTAGAAACAAACAAATACACTCAAAAAACACTCACACAAACATTGAGCACAAAAATCATAGAAAGAATCTACAGAATGAAGTTCTTAGTTGAAACTTTTCGTTTTTTTTAATTCCCAAAATCTTAAACTTAAGCAATTTTTCAGTATTAAGCTAAACACAATTTGTTCTCATTAAAAAAAGTTAAAATTTTTATTTTTGATTAGTTTCAACAATTTGGTTTTTATTTTAAGTACTCAAAATTAGTCAGCATTTACGAATTCTAATATTCTATACTCGAAAACTGAATTCTATTTGAAATTTTAAGAAACTCTAATTGGAATTAGGTAACAAGATTTTTCGCTAAGTGCGCAGATTTTCATGCCTGTCGCATCGCAAAGTGAATTGAGAATTGCGTATCTATTGTGGAATTGTTGAATTGTTGAATTCATGCAACCAGCTGCGTTCCATTAGCTTTTTAAGTACGTTTGTGTTTTGTATTTTGTATTTTGTATTTGTTTACTTTTAAGCTTCACATAATTGTTCGGAGGAAGTTGTTTATTTACGCCCGAGTCATCTTCAATCATTTCGCATCCATATGGCGGCAGTTTGCCGTGTTTACTTGCCACACACACATAATTCGGATCGGTTTAGCATCAATTTAGCTCGCACCACCTAGCTTAGTTTAAATTAATACCTGACCTGTGTACATTATTTAGCTTTAGTTTATTTTTCAATAAAATTTAAAATATGTATTTTGTGTAAATACTGCTGCTCTCTGCTCAACAATTTCTATTTCAAATGTTTATCGCGTGCCAAACGCGCCGCCTCCAAAATAAGAATCGTAAAATTGCGTAATTGTTGATCTGCGTTCGATCTATGGGATTTTGAGTGTTCCGCACTTGATTTATGTGGGAATTCTCAGTCGGATATATGCGGAATTAAACACGACTTTTCTTGTTTTGTTTGATTTCAAACGTTTTTAGGTGGAAATGGATATTCCTAGTTTTCTATAGAAAATAACCATAAATTGATCAAAACCATTTGGATTAGTTTGGTGTTTAACTGAACTTAAGTGTTTAAAAACGGATTTATTATTATTACTACAGTCTGTGCACTGCTGATCTATTGGATAGATGTTGCCGCTTCTTGATGAGTTACTTATTGCTCTGGCATCAGCCATATCCTGAGCAGTAATGCCAGGACTGTTCCAGTGTTTTTGAGTTTTTAGATCACCAAGAACCACAACAATTTATTTTTTGCTTCTAATTGAATTTATTTGTATTTAGTGGTTAAATTAAATGGTTACTGGCCAAAAGACTTTACGATAGTCCTTTCAATATTAACAAAAAAACCAAAAAAAAATCAGTCTCAATTTTCTACCACTTGAAAAGCACTTTTTTAGAGAAACAAAATTTTAGAAAAATTTGAGATTTATTTTAGCACGAAAACAATAGTTGTAGTAGTGTTTCGGGTATAGAATTTTTATTAAATCTCTTCGCATCGCTATTAAGAATGTTTTTTATCGTAGCTGCCTAGCTTGTTTTTTTTGGATTTTTTTTGGCTTCCAAAAGAGGCCTCACAGTGTTAATTAAAACCTAAACCATTGGTTTTAGCAAAGTTAAGACTGCGGAATTCATTTCATCATCTTTATAGATGAGAAATGAGATAGTTTCACTTGAGTAGATCGCTCGAAAAATACAACTGCTCAATTAACATGCAAATACTAATTGATACTTTACAAGTCGCCCACAAACATCTATGAATGGTTGACTATGTTTGAGCCACAAATGGGAATCATTTAAAACGAAAGAAAAACAAAACGTAATTCATTCAAATTTCACACTTTTTATTGTGGGATGTACATATTGGAATTGAATTGGCGATTGTATTTATTCATTGCCATAATGACTTTCTAATTGTTCAATTTGCATGACTGACGCCAATCATCTCAACTCAATCATTTCACTTTCCATCAACGCGTCGTGCTTTTATAATTCCCAATTGGTTTTCGTTTGTTGTTATTGTTGTTGCTGTTGTTGCTGTTGTTGTTGTGGCTGATGATGAACAAGCGGTCATTCAGCCCACGTGAATAAAGTCTTCAGATATCTGAATCACTTAACAATAAATAATTTGAGTGCTGATAAACGACAATATATTCGAACACTCCAAAAATATTGGGTGTTTTGTGCTTAAATCGAGTACAAGCTTTGTCAAAGGACAAGAATCCCAGACCTAGCAAGAAAGAAGATTTTCTTCTGTTAGCTGTGCATGTATTTTGTACTTGATCCAGGAACAATCGCCATTGATTGAATTATTGAAAAAATTGAGTTCGTTTAGTTTAAATAACATAAAATACTACGCTGGCATCTAGAATGTCGATTTCTCTGAGTGTGCAAATTGTTCACAATCGTTATTAAAATGAATTTGATTCACACATGCACACATATATCTATGTATGTCTGTATGTGTATGTAACTGTTTACAAGAGTCAAAATTGTTCAGAATCGTCATTGAATAGAACTTGATTCCCACATGCGTTACTTATACATGCATGCATGTGTGTATTGTTATACATAATGTACATAATCTAGTTGAGTTCTTCCGCTTTCGAATAACGCCGGATCGTCCGAAACGCATATGACCCGCATTGGCATTCATTAAATTAACGTTAAGCAACAACAACAGCAATCGCTATGCCGGATATTTAATTTAATGCTTGTGTGCATTTTAGCAAATTGTTCCGAAATACAAAAAAAAAAATGTACATACGTAATATTCTTAATATTCGTTTAAGAATGTGGAACGCAGCACACGAAATTAATGCACATATTTAAAAACAAATATGTGCTGCGTAAATTGTTTAACTAAATTTTCTGCACAAATCGAAGGAAAAAAGCGGTACTAATGCGCCACCTGGCAACAATTATTTGGACTACACAAATCTTAAATAACCATTGAATTTATGTGCATGTGTTGATCCACGCAACTGTTGCCGGCATTGTTCCAAGGGGTCATGTGGTAAACGCCACGCGCTATTCTTTTTTTGTACGTCCCCACGCACTCTTCTTTCTATATCTCTCGCTCGTTTGCAAATTAATTGAATACATGTGCTAAGTACGACAATAGTCGAGAAGAGTTGCCCGCATTTTTTGCTCGCCATCTATCGGCTCTAATTGCTTGGCATTTTAATTATTTCAATTCTCTTTGTTTATTTGGCAGCGAATTGTGTGCTTTTAACTTATTTGCGCCGCCTTTACAGTTATTTTTGGAGCACATTATTTATGTACTTGCAACATTCTTAATGCATGTGTTCTCTTTTTAAGTCAGTTCATTAAAATTTCTGCTGCATACTTATATGGACATTGCTTGTGCTATAAATTGTTGAAAGCAAAAGCAAAAAATAAAAAAAACAAACACGAAAGCCATGGCAACTAAAAAATTAATTGCTTAACGTTTAAGTAGCTTGCCAGCTGCGCAAAAGGAAACATAATAAGTCAGAAAGAGACAGCAAAACACACCCACTATTGATAAATGTATATGTACACATTTAAGCGTATGTGTGTGCATTTCATTCATAAGCAAGCAAACGAGACAACAAAAGCGAAAAGAGCAGCCGGCTGTGTCAGGTAAATAGGCAATACACAGCAACAATAACAACATCAAAGACAAAGAGCAAAAATGTATTTTACAAACAAGTAAATATATACACACATACATGCATATAGCAGCACACAACGAACCACAACAGCAACAATAGCAATATGAGTAAGCAATAACTCGAAACACACTCGCACACACAATACAGCTGCATGGAGTCGAGTTCGAAAAAGAGATATCAGGCAAGTCAGCCGCGAGAGTGAGATCGAACACATCGAGCATACATGTTTGAGGGTGCGCTCCATCTGCTTGTAACGTTTGAGGTTTTACTTTGGTGTTGTGACTCCACCAGGTGAGTCCACCCACAAGTTGCTGCCGCCGGTCTTCCCTAGCAGCACACTCAGCAAAAAACTTTACAGATCGCTCCAATCAGCGCTTCATAGATGTGCGCCTGCAACAAGTTGCGTTCGCTGCGATTTGTGTTCGATGCGGTTGTGCGCAACTCACAGATTGATTTTTGTGTGTGTTTGTTTGGTCTGATCAGCAGCTGGTCGAGCGCAACATCTGACGATGTCAGTTACTTTATACACGTTGGAGCTACGAGTCGCAGATGTGACGAGACTTCTCGCATGCGGGAGACAAACACGGGGGCCGCAAAAAGTGTGTGTGAAAAAAATTACTACTGAAAAGTAATTACAAAGCCCAATGCCAAAACGAGCACAACAACAACAACGAAAATAACAACCGAAAGTGAAGAAAAAGTGCAAAGTTAAGTTTTGTGTTTTGATGACAAAAGCGGCACGTTTACGCTTGCTTACAAACACACACACACGCGCACAGAGCAGTGAACGTTTCGCAAAGCGATGACACGCCTTTGGAATACTTGAAATAATCAACAACAACAGCAACAAGAGCACAAAGCATAATTGAAGTCAAAAACAAAGCACGCAGTGCAACGGGTAGGTTCTGTGTGCACTCCTTACGCAGTTTGTCAACTCTGCTCACCAACTATGGTTAGTTAGTTTCGTCATTAGCATGCCTCTCTCTCCCTCGCTCTGTCTCTTTCAATTGCGAAACGCCCACTGGCCACTTAACAAGACTCGCACTCTCTGCCTCTTTTCTCTCTCTCATTTGCTCTTCTTGTTCGCTCACTTGGACAATTGCAAGTGAAAATAGACCCCATTTTCGAGATAAGATATGAGTCTCCCTCCTAATCGCTGTTTATTTGTCATTATCTGTGCACTCGCCACTTATCAGCGTACTTCGGGGGAAACTGGAAATTGGAAACTGTGTCGCATTTCTGGAAATTATCAAAAGCATATCTTAAAAGAAGTGACCAAAAATTCGATATGGGGTAAATTTTCGGTTTGGATTGCTTTGTTTGGCATTTCTCCAGGGAAATTTGTTTATTTGGGCTTGATTTCATGATTGCTTCGGTTTGCTTCTTAAGAAAGCTACGTGATTTATTCAAAAGTTACCCGATTTTCGACGTTTTTAAAAAATCCGATTTTTTTCCTTTTCTTGTCTTAAGTTTTTGTAACCTTTATCTTTTTTTGAAATGCACATTTTTGGCACTTTAGTTGGCGATTTATAATAAAATATTTATAAACATATGTATATTTATTTGGTTTATATTTTAAATTCCAAGAAATTCGATTAAATGACAGTTTTGGTCCATCGAGGGAAAAGTACGTGATTTATCTCAAAGATCTGGAATCTGCGCTAAATTCTAGCTTATTTGAAGTAGGCCGAAAGTAGTTCTTCATTTGTCGAGTCAACTTAATTATGATGAATCATTTGTTTAGCCCGGAAACAGCAGCCGCAAAATCTGGACAAGTTAACAGCAGTCTTCAGTGCAGTTCAACGGACCGACAAGAATTCTGATTCCGCCAGGAGACAGCTCCAATTACCAAAAGTTTCACTTACCGAACGAGGCGCCAAGCTGACCATCTATATGTAAACATATAGGATGGGTTTTGTATATCTTATATCCCCTATAAGATCGTGTTACTTTTTGCCGCCTTGACGATTAAGCTTTGAACAAGATTATATAGCTGATACATAAAGCCATTCAAGTTTAATTCACTCGTGGGATTTTGTTTGTTTGTGTTTTGTTTGTTGTTGCATGCTTTTTCTGTCGCTTGTTGCTTGTCGCTTGTGGCTTTCGCATCGAGACATCATCGACAACAACAACAAGCACAACAAATGCAAACTCAGCGCAGTGACTTCAACTTCAGCTGCTGTCTCCTCGATGCTGATGATGATGATGACTTTAATAGGAAGAGGCAACAACATGTGGCAAGACAACAACAGCAGCGTCGTCTAAACGTAACCACAGCAAAAAAAACAAAAACATAAGTAAATGTGTCCATGTTGGGTGTTGTCCACTCAAGCGGGCAACCAATGTAATGGTAACGCAAATGAAAATGGGCGTGGCAGCTAGCAACACAATTTTGCCGCCACAATCAATTGCTGTTGTGTAGCAATTTACATTGTTGCACGGCTTTTGGCTTTTACTGCGCTTCGCTAATTTTTCAATTTCACATTCGATTGTAATTTTCCACCTTTTTTTCCCCCTCTTTTTTTCTGCTGCAAAATTGTAACGCATTGAACGCGTCATTTTGTGTCATTCCGATTATTTATTTATTTTAATTATTTACTTTGGCAAATTGCTCATTTCCTACTTACAGAAAGCGCTCTCTCCCTCTGCCCCTCGCTCACCCCACTCCCCTCTCTCGCTCACTTTGTCTGCAATTGTTTGGCAATCAACGCTGATTTATGTTCGCTCTGCGCTCTGCTGCTGCGTTCACTTGTTGCCATCTCTCCCTCTCGTTCTCTATCTATCTCTATCTCCCTCTCTCACTCTGTCTGTCTTTCTCTGTTGCAGCTCATTCACTTGTTGTTTCTGCTCCTCCACTTATTTGACCCCAAGGTTTATTTTTTGGGTCCCATTTAAAACTGAAGTTTGTGCATTTTACTTATGCATCTACCGAATGAATTCTTCTTTCGACCCAGTTTCTATGTGTGTTTGTGTGCATGTGTGCATGTGTGTGCTTGCGTGTGTGTACATAAATATGATAAGTGAGTGAAATATGCTCATTGTTTCGGCATTTTATCTTTGCTGGCACTTTAAAGCTTTGTAACACAAGAAATTTTGTTAAAATATTTGTAAATTGTTTTTTTTTTATGTTTCCGTTTTATAAGAGAGCGTTTTTAAAGTCTTTAAACTGTTTAAGGTGAAGGATATCAATTCAATAGTTGTATAAACAGCTGCTTATTGAGACTTGACTGCAATTGCCAAGTTTATATTATTCATAGAAGAACAACAAAGAACAACTGAAAATGCAGCTTACAATAACAGCTTACATAAGCCGCAATTTATTGCACTTCATTGTCAAATCGCTTTTGTTTTAATTATAGAATGATTAACTGAGGCCAAAGGTCGTCTAAATTGAATAATCTGTTGCAGGTATGAGAGTAAAAGTGTTTCAAATGATGGGAAACAAGTATATATTATATTGAATTTCAGATAAAATAGATGCAGATAAAAGATAAATTCAAAAACACCATATTATCAGCAAGACAAGGCACATTGAGAGGATCGCTTGACAGCTTTCATTTTGTGAATGTGTGTGTGTTTGTGTGTGTGTGTGTGTGTGTGTATATAGCGTGACCAGGCAATTGTTGCAACACAATCCGAAAGTCATCTATCGCATCCCATCTCATCACACGAGCCGAACGAACCAATTGGCTTCTATTAATGAACGAGACTCGAGACTGAAAATTGGCTTTTGTGCTCTGAGCTTAGAAATTTCAAAACGGAAATGCTTTAAATTTCAATATTTTCTCTCTCGCTCGCTCGCACACTGCACACTGTTATACATATATGTATATATGTAAAGTCGTATATATTCGGTGGGATTTCAGTGAGTGGCTTATGCGAAACTCAAGCTTAGAAACAGAATTCATTAATCTCGCACACAAAAAAACATCATTAAACGTGGAAGTTGTGGGAAATGCACAGATTGAGCCCAAAATGATGTAAGACAGGCAGACAGATACTCTACGATCTCTTGCTGATAGAGTTAAGTTTTATAGGAATAAACTGAACAATCCAAAACACAATTCAAAAAGTCAGTAAATAATGTTTTCTGGCTTTAATTATTGTTAATGCTTTAAATTTGTAGAGTGTATGTCTTTCTACTATTACAATTAAACATCCAAACTGGTTTTCTGTTATTGAGTTGTATATATATTTTTTTTATTCATTATGCATATGACGATATACAAAATATATTTCTTCGAAAAAACCGAAATTGTTCAGACAATTTAATTTGCATCTACTTAAAGATATTCTCACATCTTAGCCGGACACACAATGCACACAAGATGCCGCCTTTTACATTTGCACAGCTTTATTACTATGGCATTTTTCACCCATTTTGTTGTTGATGGGAACCGGCTGGTAAAAGTACAGAAACACAGAAAAAAATTATATATATATATATATATATATATGGAGAGAAAAACATTTGTATAAATAGCTGCGAGTTTGAGTCTCGAGTCTGCCTGCCAAGACTGATTATCAGCAAAGTGCAGTAAATGGATTGGCCGGCAGGCAGGCAGCCCCAGAAACGACACTCATCACAATTATGCATGTACGGATACAGATACAGATACATTATATATATATATATATATATACACACATAGCTTAGCTTCACAATTTGTTCACACAATTAGAATTGTTGTCGTGGGGAATCGGTGATGATGGGGGGGGGGGGGGGGACTTTGACAGCCAATAGTTGCCAACTGTTGCCACAAAAAGAATAGAAACAAAAAGCAGAAAACATTAAAGTTCAAAAGTTTATCGTGTCTTTGTCGTTTGGGGCTTGGCCATGATAATGACAGAGTTACAGCCCCACGCCCTACTCCCCCCAGCACCCCTCCAGCGTCGTCCAGCCATTCAATTTGTACTTGTAAATTGCCCATGAACTCAAAAGCCCCATTGGAATACAATTCGAGACAAAATAGTTGTAGTTGCTTCGCTAGCGGAACATAACATTACTTTTCCAGTTGCTTTGAGTTAGAATTTAGAATTTTTTTACCTACACACTGAAAAAAAGTAATCAAAGTTTCTCGGGTTAGAATTGAACTAAAATCGTAAGCGGTTTCAAATTAAAAATATTTTTTTATTATTTATTATTATTTTATTTTTTATTATCATTTTAGAAAACTGTAACTTAAAATTAAGAAAAGAAAACAACTTGTTTTTAGAAAAAACACTTTCTGAATAACGTGAGCTATCCTTGGCGACAAAAGTAATGCGATTCATGTTTTTCTGAGTGTACCTAATCAATTGAATCCTCTCCAGGAAACCGGTTCCGCTGCAGCTTTGGATAATTTAATTTAGTTTAATTTAGATCGAAAGAAAATTGCATCTGTTGTCCGCCAAGGGTTGATTATGAGAAACGCATCTCAAACAAATTGTTTGATGCGATTGAAAATTGATCAGAATTGCATGAAATGTATTCATTATCCATTTGTCACCCTTGCGAATTGAATTCAAAGGCAGGGGTTGGATTTTCCAAAATTAGGCAAACGCGTCTACGTAGAATTTCCACAAAGATCTTTGGAAATGAATATGGAAATAGATTTTTTCTTTGTTAAATTCAATATTGTTCTTTCCAAATTATAATTGTGAAAAGCTGAAGAAACATCGCTTAGTAATAGTTAATGTCTATATATAAATTATATATCGCTTATAATAATTTCCCGTCATTCCCGTTATTTACAGAGCCGTGCACTGCCCTCCAATGCGTCGCCGTTCCGCCGTGCCTGGGGTCAATCATCATTTCGCACGCCGCGCTTTGACAAGGTGGGAAAAGCAGGAGGAGGAGGAGCTGCTGGCAGCGGCGGCACGGGCGGTAGTCCGCTAGTGCGACGCACTGCCTCAATGAACTCCTCGGATAATGAGGCGTACATCAAGACGCTTGTGCTGGACGAACTCAAAACGGCAAAGCCGCCGCAGCCCAAGCTGCAGATGGCCGTGTTCCATGTGCCACAAATACTCATGACGCCGGCCCCGCCTCCGTCGAGTGTGATGACCGAGTCCACGCTGGAGCTGGAGCCAATTGGTCCGAGTGGCTGGGGCACATCCTTTGAGCGAATGCTGCAAGATGCCGCCGGCATGCAAACATTTGCCGAGTTCCTCAAAAAGGAATTCTCCGCGGAGAACATTTACTTTTGGACAGCCTGCGAGCGCTACAGGCACACGGAATCGGAAGCGGAACGTGGTCAGCTGGCGCGTGAAATTTTTAGCAAGCATCTGGACAAGAACAGCAGCGATCCAGTCAACGTCGACTCCCAGGCCCGTAATCTCAGCGACGAGAAACTAGCCAGCGCCGCACCAGACATCTTTGCTGCTGCACAGAAGCAAATCTTCAATCTGATGAAGTTCGACAGTTATCAGCGTTTCATCCGCTCCGATCTCTACAAGAGCTGCGTGGATGCGGAGCACAAGAAGCAGACGCTGCCCTTCACGGGCGCCGATATCGATGAGCTACTGAAGATCAATTTTCACGTAGTGGCCTCGCCCAAGGTAAGCATCTAAGTTTGGAGACAACTCTTTGATGATTGTGATATAGACAGATAGCTCGATAAAATATATATATATTTTCGATCAAGATGAAAATCTTAAGTCAAAAAACCATTCTCATTTTAACACAAATGTTTTGTTATATTTAGAAAATGTTTCTAAAAAGATAAAAACCACATTCCTGATTTTCTAAAATGCATATCAATTTTTTTGCTCAGTGTAGAATCAAGAGTGTTTGCTAATCCCTCCCACTCTTTATTTACCATCCATCCACCGTACTCTAATACATTTGATGTTTGCATCTCTTTTCGAATAGCTCAAGAAATCGGTAAGCAATGCGGAGGATCGGCGACGCAAGAGTCTTTTGCCCTGGCACCGCAAGTCGCGGAGTAAGTCCCGCGATCGGAACGAGCTGATGACCGATCTGCAGCATAATCCAATGATGGTGTCACAGGCAGCACCGCCACCGCCGCCACTGCTGGCGTTGCTGACTGGCGGTGGTGCGGGTGGAGGATCTGCACAGAATTCGATGAGTGATTTGCACAGTTCCCGCTCCTCGCTGTCATCCTTCGATGCGGGGCCAATGGGGGGTGGTCAGGCGGCCGGTGCCAGTGCAGATAGTGTTTGTTCGCTGTGCCGCGTCATCCTAACGGACGGAGCGACGACCATCGTCCAGATACGACCCGGGGAGACGGTGGCTCAGCTCGTGGAACGATTGCTGGAGAAGCGTAATCTCGTCTATCCGTACTATGATGTGGTGTTCCAGGGCAGCAACAAGTCCATCGATACTCAGCAGTCGTCGCAGCTGCTGGCCGGCAAGGAGGTGCTGATTGAGCGTCGGGTCGCCTTCAAGCTGGATCTGCCCGATCCCAAGGTGATCTCCGTGAAGAGCAAGCCCAAGAAGCAGCTGCACGAAGTCATCCGGCCCATACTCAACAAATACAACTATCAAATGGATAGCGTTCAGGTGCTCCATCGCGACACCCAAGCTCCTATGGATCTAATGCAGCCCGTAACCGTAGCGGATGGACAGCGCCTGCAGATTGCCTTGCTCAATCCGGATTTTCAGTTAGGCGGCGGCAGCAGCATGCCGCCGAAGCATAGTAAACCCATGAAGCCCCCAATGCTGCCCCCGCCACTCGCGCACGCTGACTCCGCCCAGGGCCAGCTGGATGAGCTGACGAACAAGATGTTCAATGAACTGCTGCAGAGCAAGGCGGATGCAGTCGCTCTCAAGCCCAGCGATCTCTGCTCCATGCGCTCGAATGAGGCGCCCTCGGAGAACTCATCGCTCTTTAATCGCATCCATCGCCAGACGCATCCACAGCAACAGCAGCGGGAGAACGGTGCAAACATTCCAGGCAGCAAGGTGCCCAAGCTGAAAAAGAAATCCACAAGCAGTCAACATTCCGAGGAGGCGGCTTCAAGTCTGGATCTGCCCAAGCCCAAGCCCATCATAGCCAAGCTGAAAGCGGGCGTCAAACTGCAGTTGACCGAGCGAGTAGCCGAGCACCAAGGTGAGTAGCAGCGAGAGTAGCAACCCAAAGCCTCCCAAATCCATCCACATGCTCATCCATTTCATGGTCTTCTCGATGCAGATGAACTACTCGAGGGTTTGAAGCGGGCACAGTTGGCGCGCCTGGAGGATCAGCGCGGCACAGAGATTAACTTTGATCTGCCTGACTTTCTCAAGAACAAGGAGAATCTTAATGCGGCCGCATCGAAGTTGCGCAAGGTGCGCGCCAATTTGAGTCCAGTTAACAAGCTCACCACGAATTTTCCCGCAGCAGATGCACCCCAGCCAGCACCAAGGCTGTCCATAACGCGCATCCAACAGCAGTCGCCTATGAGGGTGGATATGGAGCCGGAGGGCAGCACACAGGAGGAGATGGCAGCGTTGCCACTGGGGGATTTACAGGAATTAGCCAAAGCGCCGCCGCCACCGCTGCCGCCCAAGCCCAAAGTGTTGCCCATTAAGCCATCGAACTGGGGCGTTGCTCCAAATCCTCCGCTCACAGGTGGCAGTAACTATAGCAACAAATTTTCACCCGTCAAGCACACAACAACAACAACATCGCCCACAACAACAATCGGAGCAGCAGCAGCCGCAGGAGCAACAGCAACAGCTTTGTCCTTTGGCAGCAAACTACCGCTGGAGATTGGACGCAAGTCGCTGGAGCAGACGAGCACACGTTGTGCGTACCTCGATGAGCCCAGCAGCAGCTTCGTTTAAAACCGATCCGAGCGATCTTCAATCCTTGATCTTTGTATATATACCTTACACATATGTTAAGGGGGGGCGTAATAGTACCCACCCCTCTTATCTATTTATTATCATTTGTATTTTAGGTGTGTAGTTTTCTAGGTTTTAAGTGTACCATGACGAACTTTTAGCAGTGTTCACCACTCCATGAAATGATCCGTATGTATTTATAATGAGCTCCACTTAACTTTAAGCCTGACTAAATAAATAAATGCCTATATATATAAATAACAAATATGTATTATATATTTAATTATATTATTTACAATGCTTAAAAGTTGAAGCATGCTCATAGGCTGAACAGTAAAACCAAATGCTTAAAGCATACTTTTAGGATGCGACAAAGTCTACTCTAACCCTGTCAAGTCTATCGATTGGCATTCCAAATTTAAAGTGAAGGTCTTTCAATAACTAACTAAGCTACGTCCTACTGTAATCTGTTAGGCTAGCCATAAAGATGGCATTTAAATTTAATATCATTTGGCATTCGCAATCTCAAATCTGCCCGTTCTAATAACACCACTCGCTCATAGATAAAGGAGCTGACGCTTCTTGAAATACACATTTTCAATAATCTAAATAACCAATGCGAGATGGAGAATTATACAAGCTACCGCAATTTTAATATGCATGGGGCATCAGCTCTCCTACATGTTTCTGAGGATATTTGCTTGCACTTGCAATAACTTCTACAAAAGATCCGTGTTATGGTTCATGCAGCAGGGCTATATGCAAGATTTTGAGGATGATTATATAAATTAAATGTTAATAAAAATCAAAAGCATGTGTTTAAAAAATATATGTTTGAAAGTGATTTGGTTTCTTATCGTCAACATCATTGAACAACGTTAACGCGTAATCTTCTGAGCCGCCAGGCAGCCCACAAAAAGTACAATCAAATGGCCAATGTGGGTTTGGAGATTTGCTCGGCCGTCTGTGAAGCGGTGGTCGTAGTCATATTAGCCTGATCCTTTTGTTGCTGACTGCTGCCGGGCTCTAATTGCTTTGCCTGCTCACCGGCGTCAATCTGCACGGGTGGTGTCTCCTCGACAACGTCGTCTGTGATGCGATACGTGATGGGCGCCGGCATCCTGGCTGGCAGCCATTCGGGAATGATCTTGTCATGCAATCGCCATTTGCCATACTCATTGGAAATGTGCTTCTCAAAGACAACGTACTCCAGTACATCCTTGGTAAGAATCTCACTGCCGTGCATCAAGCGGCCAAAGCGATCGTAAATGGCCAGCATTTGTTGTGTGTGAAAGCGCACGGTGATCTGGGCAAACTGGTTCTCCTTGGTGATAACTTCCGTGCAACGTGCATGGACGAGGCGTGGCGGCTCCAGCGACTGCAGAAAACGCCAGTGAATCGTCTTGTCCTTGACGTTGTGCATCATCTCTGGATAACAGCGTTCGGTGACAAATTCACGTATTTTGTACTTCTCCTTGGCCGCCATATGCGTGTGTGCAGATATATAGAGGTCTTGGGCGTGGGAGCCAAATTCGTCGCTGCTAAAACTCTCCTCGTACGAGCGGATTTTCCGCACTGCCATCATGCTTTTAGATTTCTTTTCGAGAAATTCAAATTTTTGCTTGGCCCCGGACGTTGTTATGATGGACTTTTTGCCATCGCCCTCAGGGGGCACATATGGCTCAAATATGCCGCCCGTGCAACTGATGTGGAACGGACGCTCCATCCATGGACGTGGCGGAAACACACCACGTTCCTTCATCCGGCTTCGCATCTCCTCTTTGCTCATATCCTGCGGCTTCTGTTGCAAATCGGGTAGATCAATTTTGATGAATTTCAGCCGGCGCAGTCGCTTGAACTCGGGCTTCCAGTGCTTCGTTTGGCGATGGCGCACCTGCTGCATCTGAAGCGTGTTCAGCAGACCTGGCACCAACATTCGAACGCCAGTTGTCGCAGCCTGGGGCATCTGCAATATGAATGAAAACAATATGTATAAGAGTACCCAATCATTTCCCATCAGCCTACCTGCATCTGCATGATTCTCATGGTGGAACACACTAGTTTTTCCATTGTTAATTTTCAATTTCGATTCACTACTATTCCGCCTGCAAACACTTAGTGCATGCTTATACAATCAGCTATCGATAACGAAACAGCTGATTGCCGGCAATCTATCGATACCGAGCATCGAGTACATATCGCCATTATTTGCTGCAAAATTATTTGGAGTTTTAAAATAATTAAAATTGAAGCGCACAAGTTTTGTTGCTTAAGTTAAACGACTTTAATATTAACATACACATTCAATTTAATCATCGGTGGGGTCAAAATTGTAAAAATTTGATTGGACGTATTACTATAATCCAATACAACACTTAAAACAAATAAAATATAAAACATTTAATTATTGATAGCAATGCGTTTCTGAAATTGAAAAAATAAAAATTATAATTTAATTGCATAGATTATTAAATTAGATTATTATTATAATTATTCAAATTATTACCTTTGATCGCCGATCTTTCTTAACGTCTTTGGAAATGTTAATAGATTTTGAATTACGTGCGGAACGTAAAATACAATCCCTAGAATTCGATAAATGTCTTTAGTTATTTAAATAAATAAGAATTGAATTTAGTCGAGAGTACTTACTTAGACGGACAATCACCAGCTTCGGTACGGTAATCATGAATGGAAAGATTTGATGGAATGTTTTTCAAGATATTCAAACATTTTTTTGCATTCTCAATGTCGTTCTCAAGGCGCACGACTAAAAACATTAACAGAGAAACAAACATTAAAAAAATAAAATGAAATACAACAGCTTTTGTGTATTGAAGACGAACCCTTAAATAATAGTGTTTCTTCAGTGGCATCACAGCAAACGGAACCCTTGCAGGAACAGCACTTTTTATCAGACACGGTATTTGGAGCTGCCGTGGCCACCTGGGGATTTGCCTTCAGAATCATATTGAACAGACATCCAGGTAGAATGTTTTCCGCCGCAGCGAAGATGCGCTTATGCATGTAGGTCAGCTCCTTGAATTCCAGGGTGTGCAGTCCGTGATGGTAGAGCTTATGGCATGTGGCATAGAAGCGACTTTTCGGAATGTTGCACTTGCAGAAACAGAATCCGCACTCATCGATAAACATGTCCAGAATATTGCGCAACTCCCTTTCCAAGCCGACACCATCAATCTCGCCGGCAGATAATGTTTTTACCGTATTCTTTACAAACTCATCGAATTGCTCTTCAGTGGTATCATCTAGTTTATGGCCTTTCTTGGATGCGCGTCCTCTTCCGTAAGCTGATTCGCCCTTGGCTTTCGCTGGTCGTCCATCTGCTTTATCATCGTGTCCTTGCAAGTCTGCCTTTGCAGATGGACCTTTTGCAGGTTGCCCACCTGATGCAGTCTTAACGCTGGCCTGGCCTGTAGGTTCTCCGGCTTTACCGACCCGTTGACCTGCAGGCCCTCCGCTGCCTCCCACCTTACCGACGGCTGGTCCTCTTGGTTCTGCACCATCTTTACCCTTGTCGTCGGGTCGGCCAGCTGCTTTATCATCCTTCCCGCCAGCTCCCGGCTTATCGCTCGGTTGTTCACCTGCTCCTGTTGTATCGGCAGGTCCAGTCCCAGGCTTACCTCCAGATACAGCCCCAGTTTTAGCTCCAGGTCCAGCATCAGCTTTCACTCCTGGTCCAGTCTTATCTCCAGGTCCAGCCCCAGGCTTAACAGCGGGTCCAGCACCAGCTTTAACACCAGGTCCTGCACCAGGTTTATCCTCAGGTGCAGCACCAGGTTTAACTACCGGTCCAGCACCAGCCTTATCTCCAGGACCAGCACCAGGCTTAACTACGGGTCCAGCTTCAGCTTTAACACCGGGTCCTGCCCCAGGTTTATCTCCAGGGGCAGCACCAGCCTTAACTCCAGGACCAGCACCAGCTTTATCTGCAGGTGCAGCACTTGGCTTATCTGCAGGTCCAGCACCAGGTTTAGCTTCACGCCCAGCAACAGGTTTGTCTCCCGGTCCAGCACCAGGCTTATCTGCCGGTCCAGCACCAGGTTTATTTCCTGGTCCAGCACCAGCTTTAACTCCAGGTCCAGCACCAGCTTTATCTGCAGGTCCAGCACCAGGTTTATCTTCACGTCCAGCACCAGGCTTATCTCCTGGTCCAGCACCAGTTTTTGCTCCAGGTCCAGTAACTGGTTTATCTCCCGGTCCAGCACCAGGTTTATCTTCTGGTCCAGCACCAGCTTTAACTCCAGGTCCAGCACCAGCTTTATCTGCAGGTCCAGCACCAGGTTTATCTGCAGGTCCAGCAGCAGCTTTAACTCCAGTTGGAGTAAAATGTTTGTCTCCAGGTTCTGACACAGGCTTATCTCCTGGGCCACCACCAGCTTTAACTCCAGTTGGAGTAAAATGTGTGTCTCCAGGTGCAGACCCAGGTTTATCTCCTGGCCCAGCAATAAGCTTATCTGCAGGTCCAGCACCAGACTTATCTTTTGGTCCAGCACCAGGTTTATCTTCAGGTTTATCACTAGGTTTCTCAGTTTTTATCGCACCTGGTTTCTCTGGTTTTATCTTCTCAGCAGCTTGTTCACCTTTTTTTCTTGACATATCACTAGGCCGTTCTCGAACCCTTTCTTCAACTTTTGTTTCTATTGGCTTGTCGGCAATCTTGGCAGCAGGTTCATCAGCTATTGTTTCTTCTTTCTTTATCGCTAAGCCACCAGGCTCTGTAGGTTCTTCCTTTGAAATGATACCTGATTTTCCAGCCTCCCTCCCAGGCTTCGTCTCGCCTTCTTGTTCTTTTATAATAGCCTCTTGTTTAGCTAAGTCAGCTGCTTTTTTAACGTCTTCAGCTGCTCTTTTAGCCTCTTCCTCTGC
Source organism: Drosophila paracracens (assembly GCA_035044025.1). NCBI lineage: Eukaryota > Metazoa > Arthropoda > Insecta > Diptera > Drosophilidae > Drosophila > Drosophila paracracens. The sequence goes on along the minus strand of JAWNMN010000435.1, from coordinate 1,844,601 downwards.
TCTTTTAGCATCCTCAGCAGCTTTTCTTTCGAGTTCAATTTGTTGCTGAACTCTCTTTTCCGCTTCCTTGGCAATAGAGTGGGGATCTTCTCCGAGTTCCAACAATTTATCTTTAAGGCTTTTATTCAATTCCTCACATTGTTGTCTACCTTTCATGCAGTCTTCAAGCCGTCTTTTTAAATCGTCCGTCAGATCCTGAAGTTCCGATTGTTTCAAACCACTAATATTGTCCTTAAGAATATCGTTTTGCCTGGCGACACCATCAATTTCTCGTATTAGCTCAAGACTCTCGCGCATTCCGTCTTCCATATACCTTGTGTCCCTATCAAGCAGTCGCAGTTTTTGATCTAATTGATCGAGTCGCTTGTTGCTCTGGAGAGCAGCTTCGCACATGCAATCATTCTGATCTTTTAAGTCGCCCACTTGGTCATCTCTATCTCTTAATAACTTCCTCAGGCGATTGAGCTCGCTCGTGCAGTCGTTCATGTTAGCGATATTCCCGCCACCGGGATAGGTATCCTGGTTCATTTGCTTGAAGCAGTCGGCTTGTTTCGCCAGTTCGTTCATTATGTGATCCAAGGTGGCAGTCGTGTAAAAGGCCAAATCATCGCCAACATCAGGACAATCTGGCATATCAAACGGCGGACAGTCTCCCCGTTGACTGCCGTACTTTTGATTTAGCTCACAGATGACATTCTGGAAAGGTTAATACGCATAGAAGGAATAAGGCAGGTAACATTAGGAAAACCATTAGAAGTAGTTATGGATTGAAATACTATGCGAGGCCTTGAGAAAGAGGAAGGGAGAATTTGAAATAAATGTTAAAGCCGCTAACAATCCAGAAAGCTACTATTCTAACGACTTTCCTCTTGTTCCGTTCATTCGGTTTATATTTCAGAATTTTGCACTTTTAATTTAAAACATAAAACTACAGATTTGGGAATACGAAAGATTTTTTGGGCAGCAGACGGCATTAACATGTATTATCTCCATGATCCTCAATCCCAGCCTCCTTGAGACAACTATCACTGCAGCTTTCTATCAGTTCATCAACAAAACGATAACCAGATTTCTTGAACGATTTAATTTTATGCTTTGGAGATAGAGAAAGAGTGACTCATAAGTCTCCTATCACCCCCAGAGTCTCCAATTAGATGCTTACCATTAACTGCTGGTACTGGCAATCGTAGGAATTCAAGGCCAAGTCACGTTTGCGCAGCTCATTGCGTAGGACATCGATTTCCATTTGTAAGTCCTGGGAACGGTGCACCGCCGGCTTGAGGCTGACAACTTCCTGCTGCAACTCAATACAACGACACTGGAAGAGATTTGCACAAATGTTATTATTGGACACAAGCACAGGCCGGTCACTACTCCTACCTTATGTAGCTGATCACTGTACTTTGTCGCCTCCACCTCGTGCTCGTAATATTGCTGCATTTCTCGAATATCATTTTCCATATCGGCAATGTACAGACGCGCTGCATAGAGGTTTCGGGACATTTCGTCATTGTCGGAATCCGCTTGCTTTTTGATTTTTTCGTTGAGTGGCGACAATTGTTGGATCTGCCTGCGCAGTGCTTGTCGCTCCGACAAAATTGTCTGAATGCCATCAATATCCGTGTCGGGATTTTGTCGGTCGCAGGCGCAAGCCTTGGCACCACCGGATCTTTGGAATTCGTCCTCTGCTTGACGCAATATTGTCAACTCCTTGCCCATATTGTTTATCTTATTTTGCAAATAGCTGACATCGTTGCTTCTTTCTGGATCAATCCTAATGCTGTCCATCGAGGCACGCCTAGATTGCTTCTCAATAATTCGTCTAAGATTGGAATTCTGCGATTCCAGGATATCATGGGATTTGTTCATATCATCTACGGCTTTATGGATATTAAGGAGGTCCCTCTCATCTGCTTTATCAAACTTCCTTGAGTCTGCGAGTTCTTGAATTTTATCTCTGAACGCTCTGCTCGTATCGGGATCGTAGCGCTGATCCATTAAACGTCTGAGCTCAGCATTTTCTATCCTGGGGCGATCCATTTTTTCTTCGGATGTGGCCACATCCCTCTCCAGTAAATTATTCTTTTTCATTGCATTCTTCATATTTTCAATGGTATCGTGAGCGGCGATGATGAGACTGTCACCTGCTATTCCTTTTCCAACAAGACCCCCAGGACTACCAGGACCACCAGGACCACCAGGACCACCAGAACCACCAGGACCACCAGGACCACCGTAACCTACTTGACCCTGGCCTCCAGGTCCCTGCCTACTAGATCCTTGACCCTGCCCTCCAGGTGCTTGCCCATCAGATCCATAACCTACTGGACCCTTCCCATCGCCTGGCCCCGGCCTTCCAGGTCCCTGCCCTCCAAGTCCCTGCCCACCAGGTCCCTGCCCACCAGGTCCCTGACCTCCAGGCCTCTGCCCTTCAGGTCGCTGCCCTCCAGGTCCATATCCTCCTGCACCCTGCCCACCTGATCCCTGCCCTCCAGGGCTTGTTCTACCACGTCCTCCAGGAGCTTGTCCACCTTGCCCTGGACCTCCAAAACCACCCTGTCCCTGACCTTGTGCTACTGCGCCTTGGCCACCAGGGCCTTGATTCTCTTGTTTTGAACCTCTATAACCTCCTGGACCCTGATCTCCTGGACCTTGGCCGTCTTGCCCTGGACCCCCTCCACGCCGACCACCAGGTCCTTGACCCTCTTGCCCTGGAGCTAAATTACCAACCTGTCCCTGACCTTGTGCTACTCCTCCGTGGGCACCAGGATGTGGTCCCAGTTGCCCAGGACTCCCTCCGTCCCTACCACCAGGACCTTGGCCCTCTTGCCCTGGAACTCCTCCACCCTGCCCTCCTGGACTTTGACCTTCTTGACCTGGACCTCCATAAGATCCTCGCCCTTGACCCGGACCTCCTCCACCCTGACCTCCTGGACCTTGACCCTCTGGCCCTGGACCTCTTACACCCTGACGCTGCCTTTGTGCTACTCCTCCGTGGCCGAGAGGACCCTGTCCCCCTTGTTCTGGGCCTCCTCCGCCTCTACCACCAGGACCTTGACCCTCTTGCCCTGGACCTCCTCCACCCCAACCTCCAGGACCTTGACCTTCTTGGCCTGGACCTCCATAAGAACCTTGCCCTTGACCAGGAGCTCCCCCACTACGACTTCCTGGACCTTGACCATCTTGCCCTGTATCTCTCTCTTGTCCTGGACCTCCTCCACCCCGACCACCAGCACCTTGACCCTCATGACCTGCACCTCCTACACCCTGACCTCCTGGACCTTGACCTTCTTGGCCTGGACCTCCATAAGATCCTCGCCCTTGACCAGGAGCTCCTCCACTACGACTTCCTGGACCTTGACCATCTTGCCCTGTACCTCTCCCTTGCCCTGGACCTCCACCACCCCGACCAGCACCTTGATCCTCATGACCTGGACCTCCTACACCCTGACCTCCTGGACCTTGACCTTCTTGGCCTGGGCCTCCATAAGATCCTCGCCCTTGACCAGGAGCTCCTCCACTACGACTTCCTGGACCTTGACCATCTTGCCCTGTACCTCTCCCTTGCCCTGGACCTCCACCACCCCAACCAGCACCTTGATCCTCATGACCTGGACCTCCTACACCCTGACCTCCTGGACCTTGACCTTCTTGGCCTGGGCCTCCATAAGATCCTCGCCCTTGACCAGGAGCTCCTCCACTACGACTTCCTGGACCTTGACCATCTTGCCCTGTACCTCTCCCTTGCCCTGGACCTCCACCACCCCGACCAGCACCTTGATCCTCATGACCTGGACCTCCTCCACCACGACCTCCTGGACCTTGACCATCTTGCCCTGGACCTCTCCCTTGTCCTGGACCTTGACCTTCTTGGCCTGGACCTCTATAAGAACCTCTCCCTTTGCCTGGACCTCCGCCATCACGATCTCCTGGATCTTGACCCTCTTGCCCTGGACCTCTCCCTTGTCCTGGAACTCCTCCACCACGACCCCCTGGACCTTGACCATCTTGCCCTGGACCTCTCCCTTGTCCTGAACCTCCTCCACCCCAACCTCCTGGACCATGACCCTCTTGCCCTGGACCTCGCTCTTGGCCTGGACCTGCTCCTGCTCGGCCACCCGGGACCTGCCTCTGACCTTGTCCTAAACCTTTATCACCTGGCCCTCCTCTGCCATCTTCTCTTCTACCGCCAGGCCCTTGACGACCCTGAACACCCTGATGACCTGAAGGCCCATAGCCGCCCTGACCTTGTCCATGCGGATCACCAGAATCGTAGCTCCTACCATAGTCCTGCCCTTTCTGACCGGGTTTGCCTGTTCTGGCAGCAGGTTTTCCATAATAATTACCATTTGCTCTTCCGTCAACGCCTCTTAAACCAGTTCCACCGCTTGGCCCATAATCCGCTCTGCCACCAGGGCCGCCGTTGTCGTCGTTCTTGCGCGGTAACGGTACATTGCAAGCCACCATATCGACCACAAATCGTGACTTTTTGTCCTCATCGGCTGCCCAAGAGCGGTCATCAATTGTCGATGGATAGCTCTTTAGCCTGTCACACGTGTCTTTGCAATCAAAGACAGGTATCTCGTCCATATATGGCATATGAAAGAATTCCCTTTGCGTGGAGAACGCCATGACGAAACGTTGTTAGATCTTGCCCCGGTAAATTTTACAGAGCGAATTATTTTAGAATACAGATTTTAGATTTTTCTTTTGAAATGTTTATGTAAGGTAAGTTTTAAAAAAAATATTCCACGTGCGACAATTTTGTCATTTGTTACTGGACTGTACATTCCTTTAATATGCTAGGAAAGTTTGTATGACTTCTTATGACCAGATTACTTGAATCTTTGTTAAATATGAATGCTAGACAACTAGCTTCAGTGTCAGTCTAATCCTTGGGCTCGGCGTACAGCTAACGACTCATCTGCCGTATTCATTTCAGAGAAGCCACACGGCTGCATCGTCATGCTGGCTGTGCCGGAGCTGATGGTACGCAATGCACTTGAATAACCCGATAATTCTGCCAGCGGCGCGTTTACCACAACGATCTAAAATACGATATTTATTGACAATATACACAAAATATAGATCTCTTGGGAGCTTAACTCACTTTATTTCTGTCTCCTTTTGACGTCACGTCTTTTATGAGCGCTCGTCGCCTGGACAGATCCGCAATAATGCCAGAAATACGCTCATTTGGAGCAACAATCTGAATTGCCATGATGGGCTCTAATAACCTTGTGCCGCTCGTGATCAACAGCTGTAAGAAAATGGAATATAGAAAAATAGCAACAAAAAAAAATCACTTACCTTTTGCACACACTGCGCCGCTGCTGCCATCACAAATGAATCGGCTGTGCCACGTCCCACAGTTACATTATGCAGACGTACCTGAGTATCGACCACCTGGCCACCAACACGTGGTCCACGCTCCAAAGCACTTACTGCACCCTTGCGCAAGACACCAAGGATTCGAGGACGCAGAGCATTTAGATGTTGGACGTTCTCGGGCGATTTATCTAAGCTAAACAGCTCTCGCTGATCGCTGACCAGTTGCAGTGTAATGCTTACGCTTTGTTTGCTGCCCGCAATATCCTTCTGCACACTTAATGTGGTTATCGCTGATGATTCAAGAGTCTCCTTGTATGCAATTTGAAGGGGGCCGAGATCAACATCAATTTTGTACTCGCTTAGCATTCGCGATTTAATTATGTCCATGTGAAGTTCACCCATGCCGCCAAGCACCGTTTGTCCGGTAACCGAATCGTAGCTAACCCGCAAACTGGGATCCTCACGCTGCAATTGCTTGAGCGCCTGCTCCATGGCCGTTTGCGACGATATACTGGGTGGCTCGATAGAGCAGAAATAGACGGCGTCAGGGATTTTGGGCTCGATAGAGAAAAACTCATGGCTAGCATCATCCAACACTTCGTCTTCATCTTCGTCTTGTGGCGTTGCGGCACCGCGACTCTGCAGCAATCGTTTCTGTGCGTTCTTAAGGGATGTATGACTGCTGGTAAGCAGATCACCAGTAACTGTTGACTGTGAAGAATGCGGTTTCATTTCAGGTAATTGTATTAAGAATGCTTACCTTAAGACCCGCACATATGGCCACATCTCCGGCCTGCATGGATCCAACCTCGCGGTATTCATCTGCCAGCGGCTCATAGATTTTCGAGACAACCTCCGCCTGTCCACGGGCAGAGCAGAGCAGACGCATCCCGCGCTTCAGCTCGCCGCGCAATAAGCGCACAAGAGTCAGAGGTCCACGCTGCTTGTCGTGCACAATTTTGAATACCTTGCCCGCCAAATCATTGCTGCAATTATGTAATGATGCAGTGGTTAATGTACAATTATTACAATCGAATGCTTACCCAAAGCAATCATACATCTGATTGCGTTCCTCTGGCATGGGCAAATACGCGTTCATCGCATCCATTAAAGGTTGTATGCCAATATTCTTATAGGCAGAGCCCAGAAGCACTGGAACCACCTTCTGCTGGCAGGTGGCACGGCGCAAGGCTTGTCCGATCAGTTCATTGCTGACTTTATCAAAACTTTCCGTACTGATGACCACATCAGCTAACTCATCGTCGAGCCCGGACAGCTGATCAATGAGCTCGTTGCGTTTCTCTTGCAATTCAGTAGAAGTTTCCAGCTTCACCTTGCTGTAATTGCGACCAAAGTCATTTTGTTGCCAAGTCATCTGTTCCATTGTTATGACATCGAATATTCCTGCAACGAATTGATTTCAATAACAATCATATTTAGTGTTCATCAAACTTACCGAGCTGTCCATCAGCGCTTTTTGCTGGATACTGCGTGCAAATGGGTCTAACGTCCAGTTTCTCCGCTAAATCGTCTATGCATTTCTCGAAATTTGCATCTGGCCGATCCATTTTATTGACGAATACGAGACGCGGTAGTTTGTGCTTGTCCGCTTGTGTCCATACGGTTACAGTTTGCGCTTCCACGCCCGCCGTACCGTCCAGGACAACAATGACTCCGTCAACGGCATATAGAGATTGCTCCACCTCCATTGTGAAGTCAATGTGACCGGGAGTATCCAGTAGGTTGATACTAGTTAACAATAGCAGTAGCAATAGCCTTACTATTCTTAAGTATTTTCATTCAATATACAAGATACTAACCGCTTGCCTTTCCAAGAAAAGGTGACGGCTGAGCTGCAAATCGTGATCCCTCGCTCGCGTTCCTGTGCTAGGTAATCCGTTACCGTGTTGCCGCGATGCACTTCACCCAAAGAGCGCGTCTTGCCCGCATAGAAAAGCATGCGTTCCGTTGTTGTCGTTTTGCCTTTAGGAACAAATTAAATCAACATAAGAATATTATAAAATGTAAACAAACGGATTTCGTAATACCGGCATCAATATGTGCCAAAATGCCAATGTTTCTGATGCCGCCACTGTAGCAACGCTTGATGACTTGAGCATGCTGCCGCAGCAACAACCTGTAGCGTCTTAATAAACAATATTTCACCATTTTTTATTAATTAACTCCACACGTTAAGTTAACGGACAAGCACGAAACATTTGCCGCTTATGCAGCGCCAGCTGTTTTTGAAATGAGTACATTGAGTACATTAGCGATTATTGCAACCGAAGTGATATCGAGTATCGGAACGAAAATTTGCTCTTTACCCAAAAGCCAACAGTTGAAATTTTAGCAATGCTAGATTGAAAAGGTAATAATCTTCAAGCATATATTTCAAAGCTTCACAATAAAATTACAAAATTAAAGACATTTTTGCTTGGCTATAAAACTTCTTTACTTATTTTTGCGCACATTTGGAAAATGTAATAAAAATGATTTCCGTCAATTCCATTTATCCAACGCATCTTGCTGGAATGAGGTGCCAATTAGCTGTTTATTATAGAGGGATTGCTCTGTGGACGGCAGACTATTAACTTGACTGTGTAGTCCGCAACGATCACTCACATACGGCAGCTGATTCCGTCGCGGGCATCTTCGACCCCTTTCACCATATCTCCATTGTTACCTAGGTTCTGACCCGCTTCCTGCCGATCTGCAGAGCCTCGCTGCCCATTTTGAGATTTCCTATTTTCATCGTAACTCGCTCTGCCATTAGGGTTTATTGGTATATTGCAAGACACCACATCGAACACAAAACGCGACTTCTTGGCCTCACTGGCTGCCCAAGACCGATTATCATTTGTTGATCGATAGCTCATAAGCTTTAAACATTCGTCCGGGCACCCAAAATCAAGCGTCTCATTCATAAATGGCATATGAAAAAAAATCCTTTGCGTAGAATACGCCATGATTTCACCGTTAATTTTTATAAAGCAAATTTGAAATTTTTATGTTTGTCAGCTTAATGGAAATTTCAAAAATGTGTACATTAACGTTAATATATATATTTTTATATACTAAAATATATATAAATTTGTACGGTAGCCTACTCAGATCTATATCAAATTTGACAAAAAGAGACAAAGGTTAAGCGAACGGAACTTCTCAAAAGTGAAAAAATTTGAATATGAATATTAACTATAATTGCCAAAGGTCAAGTATCGAGTACCGAGTATCGATACTCTACTGTTGAAGAAGCACATTACGAATCGCTACAATACCAAAAATTAAACATTGCCCTTTATTGATTTACTTAACTAAAATGTCTGCGCGACCGCGCCGTGCCGCAGCTAAAAAGCCAATAGTCGTTGAGTTATCCGATTCAGAAGAGGATTTTGGCGGCAGCAATGACAACGATGACTACAGGCCAACAGAGACCCGATCTCGTGTTATAGATCGTGGAGCAGCAGCTGCAGCATCTGGCGCGTAAGCATTTATTTACACGCAGAACCACTGATGAGCATTATATGATAATCATTTATATAGCAGTAGTGGAACAAGAAAACGTTGGATTGAGCACAAAAGGAGTGCCTGCTCCGATGAGCCCGCAGCGCCAAAGAAAAAGCGCGCGAAAAAGGACAAAGAGAATGCGATTCCCAATCAAAGCAGCATCGCGAATGAGGCAGCCGTGGAACAAGCCTTGCCAACTGGCTCAGAAGTGGATGGAGCTGCACACAGCTCAGCTCCAGCAGCATCTACTAGTTCAACCACGAATCGCAGCTCGTTTTGGGAGCGACGCAAAGTGTGGAACGTATATGAACTCCTAGCCGAATCGGAACATATTGAACCAACAGCGGCGCGAAATATAGTTCAGTTATTCGAGAATGAAAATACCATTCCATTTATTTGCCGGTACTTGAAAATCTCTTTTTATCTGTATCTGTCATCTATTATAATATGCAATTTATATATGAATTATTAGTTATCGTCGTGATTTGGTGGATCACTTATCGCCAAATCGATTGCGCGACATTCGCAACACTTACACAGATATTGTGGATCTGCGCAAGAGAGCGGAGAATATCGTCAATCAGTTGGAACGCGACAGTGTGCTCAATACGGAGATACGCGAAGAGCTTATGTGCGCCAAGACATCTGAAGAGCTCGAATTTTTGTATGCACCATATAAACCAGCTAGCAAGGGCACACTGGCGGAGCGGGCCAAGGCACTCGGATTGCAGGAGTATGCCGATGCACTGCTATACGGAACAGCACCGCAAGTGCAAATAGCCTCAGCTATTGACCCGAATAATCCGGATTTGGCCACTGAAGAACAGGTAATGGTGGGCATATGCAACATCATTATACACAATATTAGCAAGAACACAAGTGTACTGGAAGAATTGAGACGAATGTGAGTTAATCCCCAAAAAGCTAACGATATCTTATCTAAAAACAATCTCATCCTTGTCCATTGCATTGACAGACAAAATGTACAACGCATTGTGCTTAAGTGCAGCAAGGCCAAAAGCACAACAGCAACAAAAGCAGCAGCTGCCAGTAAATCCGCTGCTGCGTCCACTGGAATTGCTGACAAGAAGCTGGACAGTTCCAAATTTGAGAATTACTTCAACTTTCAATGCGAAATTAAGACAATTAAACCTCATCAGACCCTGGCCATTAATCGGGGAGAGAAGCACAAGTTTCTCACCGTCAAAGTGGAGACGAACAATTACTTGAAAAACGATCTAATGCGTTTCATATCGGACCAGTATATGTCCCAAGGACTGCAGTATCCACTGCGCAGAGAGGTCTTTTGTCGTGCCTTAGAAGAGTGCTTTACCAAGAAATGTAAGCTGTAAGAATGAGTTACAATGTGTGAACAATTATGTAATATGTTGTATTCATTTTCAGTGCATCCGCTGCTTTGCCGTCAGGTGCGCGTTGAACTGAAGGAGAAAGCCACCCGGGCGGCCATCGAAGTGTTTGGAACGAACCTAAAGCAACTCCTGCTGATGTCCCCGCTGAAAGGTGAACGCATTCTGGGCATTGATCCCGGCTTTACAAACGGCTGCAAATTAGCACTAGTATCTGAAACAGCCGATGTCCTCGAAACTGGAGTCATCTATCCGCATGGCCGGCACTCCAATCTGCAAGGAGCCAAGCAGAAGCTGGTACAATTGTTAAACGAATACAAGTATGTAAATTCTAATTTATATATTAGAGTAAATATAAAATGTAATTATAGCTGCAGGGTGATTGCACTTGGCAATGGCACCGCCTGTCGTGAGACCGAGATGTGGTTGACATCGCTGTTTCAAGCGGGCACCCTGGACTATCGCAGTATTCGCTACAGTATTGTGAACGAGAATGGAGCCTCCATTTATTCTTGCAGCGATGTGGCCACCAAGGAGTTTCCTAAAATGGACATGAACGAAATAAGCGCAGGTTTGTCGCCTACAAAAGAATCGAGTTAAGATGGATGAAATTGACAAATATCTTTGCAGTTTCAATTGCCCGTCGCCTAAATGATCCGCTCAGTGAGTATGTAAAGATTGAAGCACGCCACTTGGGCGTGGGCATGTATCAGCACGATGTAAATGAGAAAATGTTGACGGAGACACTGAACGACGTTGTCTCCGAGTGTGTCAGCTTTGTGGGAGTCGATCTAAACACGGCCAGTCTCAGTGTTTTAAAGTAGGTCTCATTACATTTCTACGCGTGCATATTGTACACCAGTTTATATTAATTATCCATCCGTAGACACATTGCCGGCTTGTCTGAAAAGAAAGCGGAGAAGATCATTGAGCATCGCACAAAGAAGGGTCCGTTTCAGACGCGCAAGGATCTGCTGTCTGTGCGCAGCATTGGAGAGAAGACTTTTGTTCAGTGTGCCGGCTTCGTGCGCATTGAGCCTCTCAGTGTGGGCGGCAAGCTAAGCAATCCTCTCGACTGCACCTGGGTGCATCCCGAAAGCTACGAAGTGGCCGAAGCGTGAGTAAACCAAAAACTACAAAGAGAAGCATTAATTTTACTTGTAATTCGAAAAGATTGCGGATAATTTAAAAAAGAAACGGAACTTGACTGCTTTTAGTCATCACTCAACTTGTGCAACTCCTGCTGCAGCAATGAGGTATCACTTTGATGCTCTCCATAGCCGCTATCGGTGGACTCCAGTTTTACATCAATTTTCTTGTGGCACTGATAATCGGTTTGCACAAGCTTAACGCTTTTATCGCGACGACTACGTCCCTGGCACCAGCAGGGCAGATATGGCTCCAATGGATTCTTGTTGGTGCAGCGCTTGCAGGTGCAGCCTTCGGTGCCAGCGCGCTTGAAGCTCTCGAAATCCATTTCAGAGTTAAGCAACTTCAAATAGTCCTCAATTGAGTGCTCCTGTGCGGCATCTATCAACTGTGACCAGGTCTTGTACTTGCGTACCACCTCAAAGAAGTAATCGTAGAGATCCTGTATGGTTTGCAGCACTTTTTCCAGGTCCAATACAAACGGACTCTTCAATGTCCGATCCAATTTATCCAAACGCCGACGCAGTTCCGGCATAGCATCCCGGATGACCAACACTGAAGCTGCCAGCTCGGCGCTGCAAGGGAAAACGATTAAATATGGAAAAGTTAATGAGTTTCTATATAGAGTTTCATACTTGGATGTATTGATGGCATTGTGTGCCTTTTGGAACACGCACAATGTTTGGTGCTCGGCCATCTGGCTTAGGTATTCCGGGTAGATCTTGATGCCGCATGCTGATCCAATCAGCAGGCGACGGCGTATGGCCTGGTCACGCATTTTTTCGGTCATCTTAGTTTGCAGCATCTTGGCCGTCCAATGCTGATGCTCCAGATCTCTGAACAGTGTCTCAATGAAAAGTATCTGCTGATGCACACACTGCTCCAGTCGGCAATCGCAGCGGCTGTAAGGCGTTTCGCAGTGCTCGAATGAGGGCAATAGGGCATTTGGTGGAATGATCGCTCCGCGGCATGGCGACGGCAACGGATAGCGCCTATAACGTTCCGGCGGATAATCCCAGCAGGGACCATAGCGTGCATCGCCTGTCATTGCCATCGGTGACTTCCAGCATGGCGAATACGTTTTCTTCTCATTCTCATTGTTAGGACTTTCACCGCAGGCGATGAACTTGATCTTGGGCGGCTTCTGCGCCGGCGGATACTGCCAGCGCTCTTCGCAGAGCTTCTTCAGCTCGCTGACCTTCATTTTGGGCGGCATTTTCGTAATTCTGTAAAATGTATGAAATTTGTTGTTAACTGTTTGAATTTCGTTCACCTTTTTTCAGCGTTGCACGGGAATGTGATTTAAAACTCTCGGATATTGGCAAGGCTAGCTTTATGGAGCGCATCAAGGAGTTCTCCCTGTCTCAGCGTAAACTCGAGAAGCTTGCCGAGCAGCACAAACTGCACATGGATCGGGTAAGCAGCGAATTAATTATAATTTTTAACATTAATTAATTATTTTAATTACATTTTTATTTGTTGCTTGCAGCTGAACTTTGTGCTGACAGCTCTGCAGCGTGAGCTTCTGCAGGATTATCGGGCGGATCTGGCCAAGGCGCCGCTTTTCAAGCAAGGTCTAACGCGGCTAGATGAGCTCAGCATTGGTGATGTGCTCACAGGTCCGTAGATTTGCCTAAAACATCATAATTCGATCTATGACTGTTTGTTCTCTTCTTCTTTTTAGGAGCTGTCACAAATGTGACGCATTTCGGCGCCTTTGTTGATGTTGGCGTTGAGCGTGATGGTCTCATCCATCGAAACCATATGAATAACTCGGTGCTTGGCATTGGGGATCGGATAACCGCGTCCGTGATTAAACTGGATATGCAGCGGCGAAATCTGGGTCTGCGCCTGGAGAACAAGCTCGATGAGACGGAATTGAAAACCGAGTAAAACACACATATTGAAAGGACTCAATGTTTGTTGGAAGAGTTTTTAATGTGTTTCTCAATTGTTGAATGTGTTTTGTTTTTGTGGTTGATTTGCCATTCACTTAACCATATATATATATATATATTATTAAATGTATATGCATATACATATATTGTATGTATATATTATATATATATAATGCGCTCTAAGCTACACTCAAAGCTTATCGTTTAGCACTTAATTGTGTCCATCATCTGTCTTCATTTCATGTTTCATTTATCGAAATATTATGTGGGTTTACAAAGTGACTAAATAAAATATACACATAAGGTTCATTATATAAGCAGTACATAGGTTCTCAAATATTTTGTATACTTTCTCAATTTATTGCCGTTTCAATAGAATTGTTAAAAATAATTATAAACAATTGTTATACAGTTTACATTTACATAATTACACAATATAATATATATATATATATATATATATATTAATAAAAAATATACATACGTATGTAGTCAAAGTTATTGTATTTCGTTTTAATTCTTATGTGTGATTCGTTCTCGATTCTTATAATTTCATATTCTAGCTACGTGGACTTGTCGCGTAATCAACCAATTGTTGTTGTTGTTGTTTAAATAAATACATATGCAACCGTACATAATAATATTGGAGAGATTTACTTATCGCAAAAAGGCCAATTATGCAAATGATATACCTTTTCTCTTCGACATAATTCGCAATTGTTCATCGAGAAAATGTGTGTTAATAATTTATTTTTATCATTTATAATGATATCATAGGTAATGATGTAAGTTTCGTTCTTTATGTTTTCCGTGTTTATAATGTATATATTTAAATTGTTTAAATAATATGTATGTGTGAATAAGCAGTGTATACATTCAAGTGTATACGTTACAACAAACACAAAATGCCGTTCAGCAGAGTCCTCGGCAAATGCCAAAACAATACAACAATATATGTATGTATGCAGTTTAATGTATGTAGCGATCTTGGCTTCATTTAAGATTTTGTGAAACCGTAACAATAATTAATTAATGCTTGTAGAAAAACTTGCTCACAACTGAGGAGTACAACAACTCTCAACGAGACCAGCAAGATTTTTGCTCTCAGCAAATTATTATGTGATAGATAATGAATATGTATATATATATATATATATATGTATATTGTCTGTGTATTGTAGTCCGCTTGAAATTTATAAAACATCGATTTTCGATATACATATATATAGATATATATTCGTTGCCCGGCTCTGTTGAACGTTCGATTTTGTAGATGTATTTTAGGATCTTAATACCCTTAACAACTTCGATTACAATTATAGTCATCCATAATGTATTATGTAGCTTAAGAAATGTACATAAATTCTGAATTATTGGCAGACTGTTTGGCGCCGCACGGCACAGCCGCAACGCGTGAGTGTTTATAGTCTCTCTCCCCCCTCTCTCTCTCTCTCCCCAACCCCCCCATTTTCCCAGTTGTTTCCCTCTATCATCACAATCATCATCATCATCATCATCAATGTGGCTCCCTCGATTCCAATCCGTTGTGTGTTTGTGCGCTGTGAGTTGAGTGATGTATTGTTGTGCGAGTGGATGCGTGTGTGGTTTGGTGCGTGTTATGGTGTGGTGTGTGAGTGGCAATTGGAGTATTTTTTGCATAGACTTGGGCTGCATTTCGAACAGAGAACAGATTGGTCAAATTTAAATTCAAATTGAGATTATTTCATTTGTTATTAGCTTACCAATTGCCGAAGTGTTTGGTTTTGTGGTGTAGGGTTCAAATGATCAAAAATCAATAGCGAAACGAAAAATCGAAATTATTTCTTTTTCTTCTCTTTTCTGCTGCAAGTGAAAATCAAACTCGATATTAATATTTTATATGTGTACATCGAATTATAGATACAACAAAAAAAAATAGAGTAATTATATACAAATGTGCCAAGTTGAAATTGAAAATAATATAAAATCCGATTATAGATAAGTATATATTTATATATATATATATATACAGCAAAGCTATACAAAACTGGACAATTGACAATAGAACATGTAAAACATAAAAATTTTGCAATTGACTTGCTCACATTTATGGCGAGCCTTGTTTTTGTTTACTTTTTTTAATTTTAGATTATTATGTTTTATTGTTGTTGTTGTTGTTGTTTGTTTGCTGGGCTGAAGTTGTGTTGTTTTTGCGTTTGCCTCCCATTTGAAATACTTTTGCTTGCTGATTGTTTGTTGCTGTTGTTGTTGTTGTTGCAGTTGTTGTTCGTTGTTGCTGTTGTTGTTGTTCTTGTTGTACTTGTGTGCAGTTATTAGATGGCTAGTTTAGTTTAGATTGAACAAATTTACAAATTTCAGTGGCATTTGAAATAGGAGAACAATTGCCGCCAGGGCGCGAGGCAACAGCAGGCGCCGCCGAACCATCTGTAAAAATTCAAGAATTCTTTGTGTTTGGTTTTGTGCTTTCTCTTTTTTTCATGTGAAACATAACGCAACAGAATATTGAGGGAATTAATTAATGCTGAAAACAAGCAGCATTGTTTTTTTTTTTTGGTTTTGGTTTTTTTCGCATGGGTTTTTTGTCCACTTTGTTAGCATGAATCTTATATATAGTATACATCAGAGTATGTATGTATGAGTATGTATGATGTGTGGCGTGTGACTGTGTGTGTGTGTGACTGTGTGTGTATGTCCAACAACTATAGGCGACAATTACATATGTATGTATCAACAGAAACATTATAATGTGCGCATATGTCTCAAAGAGCTCTAATCATATTAATAACTCTATATTAAAATGTTTCGATTTTGAAATCGCTTTGAAAACGATATTTCCGATTTTATATGTATGTATTATGTATATTTAGAATGCTCTTGTTCGGCAAGGTATAAACATTAAACGTATCTACTTTTGAACCACTTTTGAGTTATTCTCTTTTTCTTTCCTTTTGTCTTCTATATATTGTTTTGAACGCCAAAAATTTTAGTTTTTACTACGAGTGCTACAAAAACTTTGTTTGTTTTTTTTCTTTCTTTTCTTTTTGATTTGTTTAACTTTTGTTCGCTTAAAATGCTATTAATTTTCCTTAGAGTTTTCACAGTAAGTTGTGTGGCTTTCTTTTGTATAAGAAAACAAAAATTAATAGAAATTAAATCTATTTTATATCAACTAATTAGATTAGGCATTTTGCTTGATATATTTTAATTGCCTACGCGAGCGCAACTTGTAATTATGAATTATTGTTTAGGCATTTGATAATTGATGATTAAAGCTTTCTGCGTGTTCTGATAATTACACGCTTAGGACAAAGGACACAGGACACAGGACGATGGGCAAAGGTGTGCACAAACAATTTGAACAACGTTTTTGTATTTACATAAGTGTGGATAACAACTAATTGAAAACAAGCTGACCAACAATGACAACAAAAGCAAAAACAAGCGGAAACCAAGGAACACAACACGTAAACAAAGAAAGAAAACATTTTAAGAAATGGGTTAGGATATTTGCATTAAACCACACAAGCTGAGAAAACTCCCATTACGCGTCAGCCAATGTCCTGTTGGGCATTGCCGCTGGATGAGGAGTTCCTTGCCCGCTGCTGCTGTTGCTGACTGTACCTGCTGCTGCTGCTGCTGTTAGTTGACTGCTGCTGTTGCTGCTGCTGCTGCTGACTGTTAATACTTTGCGGCGTTGTGGGCGCGCTACTGTTGCCCACGGGGAATGTGTCTGCGTCCTCCTCGAGCGTTGGTGTTGTTGTTGATGTGGTTGTCGTTGTTATCGGTTGCAATTCCAATGGCTGCTGCTGATCGGCGAGCAGCTTGGCAGTTAGAATGCTTACATACGCCTCATAGCGACGAAGCTGTAAGAGTTAACATCAAAGTTAACAGTGATGTCAGACAGAGAACAGTGAGAGTCAACAGCACCCACCTCATATTGCAAATAGCTCTCCTTCTCCTTAAAGTTCTGCAAGGGCAATCCTTTGCTAGGCACTGGCGCCTTTTGGTGCTCATTTAGCTCATGCTTCAACTGAGCCACTTGCACCTCATGCGATTCGAGCTGTTCCTTCTGCAATTAGTTAATGAACAACTAATTAATATACGCACAACATTTGGTGTAGAGTAAACAACAGCAATTAACGCACCATTAGCAGCTTGGTTTGCGCGCTGGGCAACAGAGGGCGCTGGAAACGCTTCTGACTGCCGACCCCGCCTTCGAGTGGCGGCGCTGAAAACGCTGCACAGACATAATTAATTGTCTCCACCCAGGAGTGCAGCTCCTTGGAGTCGCTCGTTTGGAAGAGAAACTCGGCCTGATCGGCGGTTTGCAGCCGGAACACATGTTGCTTCTTAGTGTAGTCATTGGCCATCGTGGCCAGTGCATGATGTATGCGTATCGCATTGTGCAGATTGTCGGACATCTGTGTGGGAAACAAAATAGAAAAAAAGGAAACTGTGAAACTGCATCTGAAACTGGCCACAACTCTAAGAAAAACTCACTTGACTTTTGCGAAAGCCGTGCTCGTCCTTGTGCAGATATAGAACAAGATCGCGCAGCGTTATGAAAAACATTTTCCACGAGCGTTTACCAAATGGTGCTGTAAGCAATTCAGACTTTAGTCTCCTTCAACTAATTGGCTTTTGTTCCTAAAACTTACTCTTCTTAAAACTAGTATCGTAGCAGCATTTGCGCATCACGTAGCCCTTTTTGTACTCAATGGCTGTGGCTGATTCGGGTGCATCCAGGAAAGGATTCTGACTGACGCCAGTCATTGTTGTATTATTATTGGCACGCTGCTGCTGCGATTCGGCAGTTTCCTCATCACTAAAAAAAAAAGGGAAAGTCAAATTATTAATATGAGTTGGAAAAAATGAAAGTTACAAGAAGTGATTCAAATTTGCAAATTATTTTGCTTACAGCGCCCATTCCAGCGGTTTCGTTTTGATGGCCTGATACAAATACTTGAGCACATCCTTGGGAAAGTTCTCGCCATCGTTGAGATCGGCCAAATTGTCAACGAACTCGGCACAGCTCATCTTGCGATTGATGTTCTGCCCATGCAGATCTGTGTTCAGCAGCATAATGGCGCAGGTGAGCGTGTGGACCGCATCCTGTGAGTTGAACGTGCCCGGATTGCAGTCGAGAAAACGTTTCGAGAAATGCACAAGGACGCGTTCACGCTCCTGTGTCTCACCCGACAGCGAGAATTGCTGTAGGAATTCGCGCAGAGCCAGATCCAAGGATTTCTTATCGAAATTAAAATGCTTCAGATATTCATCGGCCACAGCGCGGCTAAAGTCGTTGCTAAAAATATAAAAGAGGTTTATTTGATCAGATGAAGATTAGCTGTGTGGAGTGGGTTTCAGAATGTAACCAACTTTTTGCTGAGATGCCGCGACACGTCGCTCTTCTTGAAACCATCGAGGGAATACAGTCTTTTGGCCAGGCGTATGGCCGATGGCATGTCCACCGCCTTGGGTGAGTAATGATACGAGTGCAGCGACTCCACATCGCTGCCATCATCCGAAACGGGTGGTGACCCATCCCGGCCAGCCATTGCCAACGCTGTGAGCGGTTCCTCTGTGCTGTTGCCGCCGCCGCCACAATCCTCCTCGGAGGATCGTGTGGCGGCGCTGCTCGTATTGCTCGCATTGCTATCTTTGCCTCGCACCTGGATGACCAGCTTATGCTCTGAGGGATCACGTTCCCGTTCTCGCTCTCGCTCCCGCTGCTGCTGTTGCTGGGCACGCAGCTGTTGCTTGTGCTGCTGCTGCTGCTGGCGTTGCTGGGCGGCCGCATCCGAGACGAGAATGGTGGAGTCCGAGTCGCTGGGATCGCTAAGTACCATGCCGCCTAAAATATCGCGAGAACTCAATAAGTTATCGTCGTCTTGATAGTCGGGACTAGAGATATTTGAGATGGCCTCGGAGACGCTCTGATCGTTGCCAAAACCACCACCATTAGCACTACTACCACCACCACCACCACCACCACCATTAGCACCACCACCATTTGGACAGCCCAACAGACCCGGCGTGCCAACAGTTGACTGCTGTTGCTGCTGTGCGAGTTGCTGCTGATGTGCGAGTTGCTGCTGCTGCTCCTGAGCGACCGGTGCGCTCCTCGAGCCCGACGAGGACATTACGGATGAGGACACCGATGTGGGTGAGGCCGGACTGCCGGCTGCCGAATGCTGTGGTGATGAACTAATGGAACTTGAATGTGAATTTGAATGCGATTGCTGACCGTAGTATTGCTGCTGCTGCTGTTGTTGCTGCTGCTGCTGCAGTTGCTGCTGTTGCTGCAGTTGCTGCAACTGATGTGGCTGCAGTGGCGCATTGTAAGTCCACACGATGCGATCGCGATTCGATGCCTGCAGTGTAGAGAAGATATTAATTAATAGTGGCAATGTTAAATATATTTTGTATAAATTTTTGTACATATTTGTTTTAGTTTTTTTTTTTGATTTGTCAAATTAGCGCTTCAAAATTTTACATTTGCCATTGCCCAATCTGAGAGAGTCCTAAGAAAGTGTTGCCGGTGTGTGTCTCTGTGTATGTGTTGTGTGTGTTTATGTATACGAATTAGTCTGTAGTAACTGCGCGTATGCTTGCTTATTTTATACAAAAAATCATTGGTGTCAAGCAACACAAAATTAAGACATGGTTTTTATGGTTATCATCGACTCCATATTGACTGCATAGAGCTGCCACCTTTTGAGTATTTTTATTTGTTTTGGGAAATTTATGAAGTGCCGTTTTTGGGACTTGCATTAATATCCTTGCATAGACACAGTATGGATCATGGTGTAACTCAAAAAGGTACCACGCTTGACAGTTGTTTAGCGGCTGCTGTGATGATCGAATTTTTTTTTGATAGTTGCTTGTTTTTTAATTGATTGTGAAATTTGTTTTACTATTATATATTTAATAAAGGTACTGTTCATTGCTTCAATAATTTGAACACTCGCCAATTGCTGTCAGAAGGCAATAAAATTAGTGCAAAAGCCCACCTACAATTACTCCATGGCTCCATTGGGCGGCTGTCATCTTGTGAGTATTTCAATTTGTTTTGGGAAATTTATAAAGGGACATTTTCGGTACTTGCATGAAATTCCCTTGCCTTGCATAAACGCAGTAAGTATTGGATGGTGTAGTAAAAAGCGTTTGTTTTGAATGTTATCGGTTATCGGTTAACGGTTATCGGTTATTTCTACTTGATGACTACGATACAAACGGTTTTGGCAAAAGCGCAGGCAACAACAAAAAGGAAAAACAAACAAAAAACAGCAATTGGCAAATTATAATACACAGAAAAGCAGATTAATTCTCAAGCATGCCATGCTTAACAAACGGCAACCTTTTTGCGTAAAATATAGTTTAATTTGTTGCTGCAGCCTCGGCTAGTTGTTGCTGCTGTTGTTATGGTTGTTGTTGTTGTTGTTGCTGCTGCTTTACTTGGTGATAATGGCGGCAATTCGGCTGTGGCCTCATTGTTATTGTTATTGTTGTTGCTGCTCGAGTCAAACTCGTCGTTTGCGTTCTCGTTGTTGTTCAGAGCCGACGACGAGTTGTTCTTAATCGTTGATGCCGTCGTCGTTGTCGACTATTTTTGTTTGTTTGTATATTTTTTGTTTTTTAAGAATTTGCGCATATGTAGAGAAATGTTTAGATAAAATACGAATCAACAGAGAAAACGCAAGGAAGGAAGGAAAGAAAGAAGAACACAAGTAAGAGTAAGAGTTAAGTGTAAGAACAAGATAGAAATAGTTAATCGTTGTAATTGAGTAGATAGTTAAGATAGATGGGAGGAAAGTAAATACAGAGAGCAAATAGTAACGAGTAACGATTAACAAGTAACGAGAGTAACTAAAATGTCTAAAGAGATGAGAATGGGGAAATATGAGTTGAATTACAGCGAGTGGTAGTCATGTATATATACGATATATATTCATGATGATGATGATGATAATGGAATTTTAGTTCAATCGATACAGAAACACATCAATTGTTACTGACAACTACACACAACAGTTTTAACTTCAATCAAAACGGTATTCTACAACAGGCGTGTTCTGAGGTGGAAAAATGGGGGAAGCTGAAAAATCAATTTCAGCTAAACTCTGCCCATCAACTAATTTGCTGCTAGCGGACTTAAACTAAGCTGGTGTAAGATGATCCATTTAATCCAAAGGTTTACCTGAGAATCCTCAGAGTCGTGGCGTGTATCGAGCAGCGTATTCAGCGAGCTATTCACATCCTCATCGATATCGATGGGTATCACAGCGGCAATGCCCTCGCGCTGTATCTGCTGCAGATGATCCTCCGATTTGCTGGTGCGAAAACCGGCTGCATCACACTTGCGCACCACATGACCATTGTGGCGACGCACCACAACACCACCAGAGCCAGAACCACCAGAACCAGCACCGGCGCCACCATTGCTCGACTCGACAGCAGCAGCCAGTGAGCTAGGCTCGGGACTGGTCGGCACCGAACTGGCCATCTCCTTGTCGATGAGTGGCGCCGACAGCGATATGGGTGATGTTGGCACTGAGTACGAGGTCTCATCCTGGCCGTGACCCAAGATAGCCTCGCTCTTCACCGTCCCCGATGAGTTGGATGTCGAGGCAGCGGAATAATTAATGCCAACCAATCCACCGCGTCCGACACAATCGACGGCATCTCGATTTCGCTGCTGTTGCATCTGTTGTTGTTGCCGCAAAACGCTGCGTTGTTTGAGAGCACGCATCCGTTGTTTGGCCGAGCCGGAGCCTAGGGAATTGGTCGAGTACTCCTCATCGCCGGCATCGTTCTCCTCCTCATCGTAGTCAACGTTGTCCTCGTCGTCATCATCATCAACCAGACACTGACGATCGCTGTCGTCCTCGTCGTTGCCACGTCCCTGTCCACTCTGATAAGTCTCGATGTTGGTGATGTCGTAATGCGTTTGATCCTCTTCACGCTCCTCCGGATCACCATCCTCCTCCTCCAGCTCGTCCTCGTTTTGGTAGTACTCATAGCGCTGTTGTTCTTGTTGCTGTTGTTGGTGGTGTTGCTGCTGTTGTCGATAGCGTTGTTGTTGCTGAGCTTGACGTTGTTGCTGTTGTCGCTTATTGTCGCCGTAGTCACCAACGGTGGTATCCTCATCCCGCTCCAGCTCCTCGCACAACACCAACGTATCGTTGGTCAACGAATCCCGACGATTATAACTGTTATTGATGCTGTCACGTTGCTGCTGCTGCTGTTGTTGTTGCTGCTGCTGCTGTTGGCCTCTTTGTTGTTGTTGCAACTTTGCCTCACGCTTCACCGAATCCGAACTGGCCGTATTGCTGGGCGAATCAACCGATGAGGAAGATGTGGGCGAAGATTCGCCAGAGGCACGTGGTGCTAAGGCGCCATTCGGACGCGCATTACCCAGATTGCGCTTGGGAAAGTCACGCAAACTGTCCACCTATAAAGAAAAACCGAAATATTAATATTCCAGTTGGGAGCTAATTGGTGCTTAAATTAATTACAGCGCTTGGCACCGTTAGATTCAGCCATTGCAGCAGGTGCTCACGTTAAACAGATGGACTTATTCCCAGATCTCTCAATATTACCTTCTTGGCTTGTGCCGTTAGCAGATTGCTTGACTGTGGCGTTCTGGATAGATTCAGGATTAGATCACCGGTCATCATATATGCCTCGAATCGTGGCGCCTTCGCCGGTTGTGGGGGTGCCGAATTTGTTTCCGGTTCCGGTTCACTGCGTTCCGTATAACGCTGCCGGCTTACGGCCGGACTGCCGCTGTAGCTATTCGAATGTTGCAACGGCAACTGCTGCTGTTGTTGCAGACCGTTGTTGCCACCGTTGGCTGCTTTCGTTGGTATTTGGGAAGGTCGTGGTCGCTTGTGCTGCGGCGACTGCAATTGTGGCAACTTGGGCGGTGCGGCAACGGATTTCAGTGCCTGTGGAATGCGTGATGGTCGAAATGTGGGCGAGGTGGCAATGTTATCGGCGCCGCCGGCAACAGCTGCTGCTGTCGGAGATGTGGCAACTACCAGATTACTATTGCTTATGCTCGTCGTAATGCTGGTGATCGATTCCACCATTTGGATCTTTGTCGAGCTACCGGAAGAGTTGCGACTGTGCGTGTGTTGTTGTTGTTGTGTTGTAGTTGTTACGATTGCTGTTGTTCCAGCAGTTGCTGTTGGCGACTGTTGGCGCAACGAAGGCAAATGCGTTGGCGATTTGTAGCGCAACGCCGGTGAACCACCAGCATTTGTGGGCGTGGTCGCGCCCTTATTATGCTGATGCTGATGCTGACGCTGATGCTTGGGACTACTGTTGTAATCGTAGATATTGATGGGAGATTCAATGTCCACGTAATGCGGACTCTGCGTGTTGGCCAATTGCTCTTTAATGCGCGCTTTTAACTTGGGATCTGTAAGAAATCAGAGTGTTATTCATGGAATACAAAAAGGAATATTATTTAATTGTCACTTGCCTCGTTTCAGTTCCAAGGTAACCAAGTTCTCCGATAGACGCAAGCACTTGAGTACTAAAATGGGACAAAAAGCGAATATTATTTATATATACATATTGGTGCAAACTCGTGGTTCAACTTGCCTTCCTTCGTTGTGTGGCGATGCACATCGATGCCATTGACTTTTAATATAACATCGCCAGCTTCAACCTGCAAAAGTACAAAAAAAAAAGAAGTTTTTATCAGCGATATTTTTTGTACATTTCTCATTTATCAGTTATGCATTTATCATTATCATCATTCAGCGAGATGAATTGGGATACCAAAAATATTATTGATTTTCCTTACACTCTATCTGGTTTTATTCGCTGAATACATACAGTGGGTCAAAGAATGTGGCAAACAAACTACAAACGAAAGCCATTTGGGCACATATATTCTGTTTTAACAGTTATAACCATGTTTCTATTAAAAAGCTAACTAAACAGAATTCACAATTATTGCGAACATTTAATATTCAAAATCAAACTGTGACGAAAACTTTTGAGACTCACTGTCGTCAGTGTCCAAGTTGTCGGCACTTGTAAACTATTTTTAATTCTTGTTTTTTGTTGCCTTCGCATCAGCATGTCAACAGCAATAAGAACAACAACAAGGACAACAAAAACAACAGAAATAAATAAATCGACATTGGCGCCTTATTCGCCTGCTGCTCTGACGTCACAAAACATTTTCGGTGCGGTCTCCAGGGTGGTACGCACTTCTCTGATAGGCAGTCAAAGCCCAAGCACATAGTTTATTCAATAAATTTGTTATACGTTCGTTCTATTTACAAAAAAATAAATAAAAAAAAAATCTGCTCCTCATGCAAAATGCATGCGACGTGAAATTGCCTTTATTGCATAATTAATGGAGCGCAAGTGTCTTTACTTTACTTCACTTTACAATGCTTTATAATTTATGCATGTTGCTCTCTTTTCTGTTTGTTTGTCTAAAATGTGACAGCGACGACAGCAAACAAACTTAAACTTAAAGAGTTGCACAAATTTATTTCTGGTGCACGTTTTCATTCACAATAGACGAACAGATGAGCGCAGTGTTGCATGAAGCTCTCTCTCTCTCTCTTGTCGACTTGCACAACTAAGAGAGAGCAACCGCTAGCATAAAGAGATGCAGCAAAGAGAGTAAGCGAATGCAGCATGGCTGCTGTGAAACGTCATTAAAAGTGCTGATAAAAAATTAATTTCAAGTCCCTTTGGTAAAGTGTGGCAAGTTAGCCACAGCAGTTATGAGCATCGTCATACATTTACGTAATATTTTGGCGAAACCAAGCGAATAACCCCCAAAACAAAACTAAATATAATACACACCTAATGCAAATTTAATGTTTCTAGGGCCGTTGCTGACTGACTTTGCTGACACACATAAATTTATATATACATATATATATACAGACTTAAATATCTGCGCTGATAAGCAGCTCCAAAATCGCATTTGTTGTATGTAATTAAAGTCTTTAGCACCAATTGTGTTAAAGTAAATATCTTAATCTTGAAATAAACAATGAATTTTCGCATAACAATTGTGCGATTTTTATTTACATTTCATGGATGTGGCAACGCTGTGTGTACATAGATCTCCTAACAATTTAAGCTACTCTTCAAAGAATTGTTTTTTTTTTTCATCTCCAGCTAAAATTGCCCAGCTTTGTTTCCTGCTGCACTGCGTCACGTTTTATCGATGACTGCCAAATTGCCCAATTGTCAAATGTCCAAGGGAATTTGTCGTAGTTGCTTATTTTGCAAGTGTAAAAGAAAATTTATGTGCAGTCAACAGCAGCAGCGTTGCCAGATGCCAGCGACATGCAGCAATTAAACCAATTGAAACGCTAATCACTATCAATAAAATATGTTTTTCAGAGCCAAGACTCACATGAGTAAATTCCACATCAAATATTTACTTTATAACATTTACCGTATTTTCAGCGCTGCACAAATAAACGAGCTTAAATAGAATTTTATACCTATTTAAAAAAGCATTGATAACATTAATTGCTGATGGCGCCTTGGCAGTAATATTTTTTTTTACAATATTCATATCAGGTTTTTTTTTTGTTATCTAGCTAGCTGTCAATGAGCAGTTGATGCCTCAATTAGTGTCAAAATCATTGGCAAACTACTTGAATTTATTTCGGCTTTTAATGTTTTGTTATATGGCAGTGTTGCCTTTTCTTGAACTCATTTCAATGTGAACGAATGGTGAATTTATTGTGCCCGCAATATCAATTAACAATGCCAGCAACAACAACAACAACAACAGCTGCACGCCCACCCAATCACAATCAGGCAGGCAGGCACAGCGCGCTGGCGAAGAAGGCCTGCAGCAGGTAAACAAGCCAATGGTTTGTTTGTATTAGTGTCGTCAGCGCAATGCGATGATGATGACGAGGACAGTGACAACAATAATAACAGAACAACTGTAGCGACAGAGACATGCCGATGACCCCCGATCAAGTACGAAGCAGCGTGGGATGAGAGAGTGCGCTACCTTCACCGTTATGCGAGTAGGCTATGTGTGTGTGGGGGAGGGGGCTTAACTGACTATTCAAACGGCCTGCAAATCCACTTGTCAATCTGCTGCAGTCTCAGATTACACAATATTAAATTTTATTATAAATTGCCAATGAAAATAAATATTTTTTAATATAACAAACACTAAAATGCCTACCAATCAAATTCAAAGCTCAAATTTCAAATTTGGCTTAACATAATTATTGAGGAAACGGATAATTGATCGTCTGTTAGTAAGCAAAGTTCAATTAGTTCCTTGAAGTGACTCATCAGTCATTTTAAAAAAGAGCTATGCAATTTTATTGAAAATCAATGTTTAAAACTAAGAAGGAGAAGACGACTTCCGAGTGGGCGTCAAATTAAGTTGGGAGTAGTGCAGAAAACCGCACCCAAGCAAGCACACATATATCCGAAAACAACACCTGCCACACAGTCAGAAACGTAACCATACACACACACACACACAGAGACCCACACATTTACAAAAGGTGTGCAAACAAATAGGGCAACGCTGTGGGTTAACAGCGGCTCACACAATTTTAAACTGTTATGAGACTCTAATAGCATTGCCACTTCTTCTTCTCCCTTTTTTCTGCATTTCGTTTTGTTGCCAAGCGACAGGCAGGCAGAGTAGCGCAGTCGCCTCCTTTCTCTTTCACTTGTGTTGTGCTCATAGCGTGAACCATTGTGAATGAACGAGTGACCATCGCACACTCTCTGTCACAGTCACAGTTACAGTCGTTGAGCGGTCTGACATTTATCATAACGGCTGTCAGGCAAAGCCACAGCTGCTGTGACGTCTTATTTAAATACATGAACATATCACAAATTTGATAACTGTTATGCATGTATATGTGAACGACCTTGCCAGCAATCTGAATGCTCTCTGCTCGCAATTGGTGCTTCCATTCATTTTTAATGATCACAACAATTCCGATTTGCACGCTGCGGTTCCCCATTCAAACTAAAAAGTAAACAATAAACAAATACTAAAGCGTTGGTTTTTATTAACACACACAACACCTACACATAGTGTTGTGCAATCGGCAAAAGAGCCGGAAGTGACAAATGGAGATATGGCAACGGTCGTTTCGCTCTGCTTAATTATGTCAATTTGAGTGTTGGTCTGGTCACACCCTCTCCCCCTCTACCTTCCCCTCCTGACCTTAGCTCCTACTTACCACTTTAGCTGGTGGTGTTAATTTTTACACATTTTTATGTTATTATTGAAAACGAGGGATTTAGTCAGGCAGTTCTGTGGAATTGAGTAAGTAAATAAATAAGTACGCATATTTAGCATCATAATATACATTTACCGTTATGCGATAATTGAAATAAACCGTATTTTGCTATGCTCTAAAACATGTTATTTGCGCAACTTTTCTAACTGTAAATACACACATTCATTTGTGTGTGTCGTTTTGCATTTGACTTGAGCTTCCAATTTTTACGACAATTTCACAGCTGCTTGCCTTTTTCGTCGACTTGTGTGTCTGAAGGCTAAAAATAACGGTGCCCAACTAGCGAATTAGCACGAATTGTTTCGCCTCTCCCCTCCACAAGATTCTTGCTTTTTCCAACACTAGCGACCTGTATTTGCATTTGTATAAAAGCGTAAACTGCAACACGAATAAGCCACACAGAAAATTGTTTAAAAAGAGCAAAATAAAATAGAAAAAACTCATGTTTATTTTTGGTGCCTGTGTTTAGGTTATTGATTTGCATTCGCGTTCACTTCGACTGCATTGTTGCACCAGATGTATGCCAAATTCGGCTAACCAGGCCACTGATTGGTGGGGGAAGGGATAGTCTCCCTTCTTCTCTCTCTCCAGTCGAATTCGTCAGTCAGGTTGTAAATAGCCGGCCGGCTCTTCGCACACTTTGCCTATAATTGAGCAAAGCAAATGCAAAAAAAGAGATAGACACACACACACATAAAGACAGAGAAAAGAACTCGAGACGTATGACAAGTATAAGTGCTGCCACTCAATTTACAGGCAACAGACAGCAGCCAAGTGGCAACACCGGCACAGACAAAGTGCAGCCATTTGTATATAAGTATATAGAAACACACAGACATGTACTATTGTTGTCTGTGTTTGGCAGCGTCTTTTGTGATGCTTGAACGCACACACACAAACAAAAAACAAACAACAACAAAACACTAATTTAATGCTTAGATTTAGCGCAAAGTTTAATGCACACTGCGCGCTTTCTTCTGCTGGCTGTGCTTTTTTCTGTACGTTTTTTTTTTCAAGTGGCGTGGAGAGTGCCTTATGCACTCATTGTTCTAACTTATTATTTCGTAAACGCTGCTGCTCGCTGTGCCGTGGCGTGCAACGAACCGCAGCCACCTCCCCATCCCCTCTGCCTCTTTCCCGACCACCCCATAAGGCTTAGCTCAGCTCGCCTCTTCAAAAAGAGCTAACTTAATAAACGCGCGCGCAATTTTTTTTTCTCTTTTTTTTTTTGTTACTTTTGTAATTCAATTAAGGCGAATTCACTTTTGTGTGTGCACTTTTGACTTCCAAAGCAAGCCGAGAACGGCAAAACTATTCTCTTGTTGCTCATTTACAGAAAATGGCAAGAGGAAAAAAAAAATGTCGCGTGCACGTTTGCTATTTAGTTGACCAACCCAAAAAAAAAGCAACAAAAAAAAGAGCTCTCGTGCCAAGCACGTTGAACCCCACCCGGCAGCCAAACCCTCCCACAAATGACAGTTTTATGTTTTCGAGAGCTTGAAAATTGTGAGTGTTGTAAAGTTTACGAGGAACATTTTCTATTTTCTGTACGACAAATTCAACAAGGGCAAAACGAGACGTCGAACGATTCACAATAGACAACAACAAAAGCAAAAGAGCAGATATAAAAAAAAATAAATAAAAAAAAATCAATATAGCCTTGTCTTTCTTTTGTTTGCCCGCCTGTCTGCGACAATTAATTTGTTTTCAGGCAGCAACAACAACATAACAGACACAAGTCGTTAGTCGTTAGTCACTTCCAGTTAAAGTAGAATAAAGCTTTGCCTTAGAATTTTGCAACACTCCACGCCAGACAAAGGATGCGCAACCACCGAGCAAAGAGGAGCTGTCAATAAGAGTGTGACCACAAAAAATGTATGTTTGCTGCAGCGAGCATGAAATGTGTGATGATTCAGACTGTTAATGCGGACCCTTAATGTTAAGCAAAATGGGCACTGATCTCATTTTGACTGCGCGAACTGTTCTCATTCTCTGAAAGTGATCTGTTCTCATTCTAAATGTATTTCGGAAAAAGGCAGAAATTAAAAAGCAATTAAGTTTGTGGGAGTAGACAACAGAAATTGATTAATGATATGTACAAATATGTATATATAATACAAGCATGCAGCTACTAATATTGTATTTACTTATAAACATATCGTTAATTTGTTTAGTTTTATTGAACATATTTCTCATCTTAAGTCGAAACAACATTTGATATGGCCAAACAAATGAATAGTTTCTCTGCTTTGGGTTTTATTTACCGCGATGTAATTAATATATATTTGCCATTAGTTGCCCCGTGTCTTATTCTCAACAAGCAGCATGCGAGAACAAATGCACAAAGAAGAAGCATCAGAACTACCAACAAACAACAACAGCAATAACACAAAGCTTGACATTTCTCTTTGGAAACGCTACCAGCTGCATGTGCAGTTGTTGATGGAATTGTATAGTATTTATTTATTTATAAGAATTTAATTTCATTTTTATTACCTCTTTTCTAAGAAATGGTCTAGCGTCAAATAATCAAATATAAAAATAATCGTGTTTTTTTCTAAACACGGTCCAGCACTAGCAACATACATGTGTGTGTGTGTGTATTATGTGCTTATGCATTTTTCTTCATTTTTACATGTACGCATATAGATACATACATTCACACACAGAGAAGTGTGTGAGATTCACAACTCATTGAAAATTTTTTGTGCACCCAGAACAACAACAACAGATCAAAAGGCAAACAAACCGTAAAAATGTCGTCGCTGCGAGAGAGAGACAGAGATAAAAACAACAACAACACGAGGACTTAGCATCCCCCTCCACCCCTGACCATATCTTAAAAGCAGCAACAACAACAAGTTGTAAGCGAAAGCAATAATAACAAATTGAAAAAGTGCGTGCCGGTGCGTAGTTGTATGCGTGAGTGTGTGTGATTACAACGCCGACAACGAAGTCACCGAGTTGGTTGCTCTTTGCGGCGGCGTCGACGTCGACGTTCGCTGTCAGTAAACTGCAGCAGGCCACGTTGCTGCTATTGTTGTTGTTGCTGTCTGGCAACTCTTTTTTTGTATGTTTCTATACGTATCTGGTTTTGATGGCTGTTCATTTGTCAAATTATTTAATATTTTAATTCAAAATGCGCAGCACGTTTGTTTGCACTCCAAACTCTTCTTCTTCATCTTCGTGTATTTTCTTATTCATTAACTCCTCTCTTTGGCTGCTTTCACACTTTTTTTTTTGAGTCGTGCGAATAAATTTATTTCTAAAAAAAAACAACAGCTGAACGCAATAGCAATAATCGTGCACAAGCATGTTTGCTGTTTTTGTTGTTGTTGGTTGATTGTCTTTAACATTTGCTACGCCTGTTAATTATAAAGCAAAGAAGCGTGTGTAGTTGTTTGCGCTTGTGTGTGTGTGTGTCAGTGAGTGCGACTTATTTTTATAATTTTGTCTTTGCATTGCTTTTTATAGCTGCGCTTGGTTTTTGTGTTGTTGTTGGTGTTGTTATTGTTTGGGTTGTTCTTACTTTGCGGTGCATTTCCAATTGAAAATTCAAATCATTTTCATTGAACTCTGTTGCTGAAGTTGCATTCAAAATGCGTGACACGTTTTAATCCTATACGTGGACATATTTGAACATTTCTCTATAATATCATTTCCGATTTGTTGTTGAATAGTTGGTTAGTAATAAAAACGTCGATTGCAGTTGCTCATGCAATAAATATGAAACAGACAAATTTTTATTATATCTATATTAAGTGGCATTTCCAATAAAAATATTTTCTTTCTAATTTTTAGCAAAATTTTTTTTAGAAAAATCTTTTTGTTGGAAAATAAATTTTTTTTTAATATTGTGGTTTTCTTTAAAAGTATATTTATGTTTAAACTATTTATTGAAAGAAGTTTAAGTCTAAAATCTTCTAGAAATGAGAGCTTAAAATACATGTTTTATATAGATCTGTGAAAATGAGTGAACAAGGGTACAGCAAGATTTTTAAACAAATTTTTCTCCCCCCACCACATTTGTAATTACTATTTATTTACCTTCATTCGTTTACTTTGCATTTTAAAAAAGCTTTCAAGATATTTATTACTCATTCCAGGCTTCAAATTGCATTTCATATGTCATTCTGCGTCAATAATAAAATC
Organism: Drosophila paracracens; assembly: GCA_035044025.1. Classification (NCBI taxonomy): domain Eukaryota; kingdom Metazoa; phylum Arthropoda; class Insecta; order Diptera; family Drosophilidae; genus Drosophila; species Drosophila paracracens. The sequence goes on along the minus strand of JAWNMN010000435.1, from coordinate 1,812,915 downwards.
ACATTACTGAGTGCACTTTCATTATACCGCAAAGTTAAACACAGAATTCTGTGATTTGCAAATAATACATATCAATTTAATTGTTTACTATTATCATAAAATGCACTCGGCTTGTTGTTTATGCACAAAGTGCCAGTTTTTTATGATATAAAGATGAAATTAAGTGTAAAGTGCTCAAAGATTATATAGCCAAAAGATGACGGAGATTATTACTTATCGAAGAGAGAAGGATTGTTGAAAGAAACTAACTGATTTCAAATATATATTTCCACAGCAAAAAAATGATAATTCATAGCTCTTACGTCACAATTGCACAATGTGCAAATGATTTATTGCATTTGAATATGTACATTTTTGATTTAATGTTAAAATGCGAAAAAAATTAAAATATATTTACGAAATTATAAATGGGATTTCTCGCATTTTATTGGCTACACGCAAACATTTTGTGTGTTTTTATTTATTTAGTCTTTGCGATAAATTTAAATTGAAATGGGCAATGAGTAAATTCAAGCGAATTTCAATAACAAAAGTAAATAGAAATAGTTTTGAGGCTGTGTGTGTGTGTATGTGTGAGCTGTACCACAATGCGCTCAGTTACCCCCCCACCCTACTCCTAGCCAAATAAATAATAAACCAAGTGACACGACGATGACATCACAGTGGGCGTCAATGAAGATGGGAAACGCTAAACTCAACGGCGAGGTCGCGTTTCTCGCCTTTTGCGACTTCTGGCAACTTTTGCACTTATCAACAAGAAAAACAGAGAGAGGTGGAGGCGTTGGTTGAATGAAGTCATATAGGGCCAGACAGCCAGGCCAGCAGTCCAAAGGGAAGAACGGAGACAGAGTGCAAGCATAGAATTAACAGCTACAAAGCAATAACATAGTATGTTTACGTTGTGGGGGTGGGAGAGAGAGGAACGATTACTTACCGCACCGCAATCGGCGGCCGGCGAATTCTCGACAATGTCGTAGATGACATGCGGCGGTCCAGTTGTCCCAAGCAGCGAAAAACCGAAACCGGAATGCTGCTCGCTGCGACTGCGACGCAGCACCACTTTCAATTCCTCGGTCATTGCGCTGCGTTGACGTTGCTGCTGCTATGCGTTTCTCTGTCTGTGTGTGTGTGTGTGTGAGAGAGGAAAGACTGTGACCACCTGGAACTGCTGCTGCTGACCGCTGCTGCTCACTTTGATATTTATGTTGTTTTTTTTCACTTTACTCGTATTTAATTTGCCAACGTGTTTGTTGGCGCTGTCGTCATTTGCACTTTGTTTCAATTTAATATTTTTCCTCGTATTTTGTTAATGCTTGACTGAAGTTTTGGGCTTGGCTGCTGCCGCTGCCACTTCACAACTTCTTTGCGCACTCATTTACACAATTGCTTTTATTTCACTTACACACACAACCACGCTCACAGATACGCGCACGTACGCACACACACACACAGAACAACAGTCACACACACACAGAAACAAGACAACTTAAAGATTAATAACTTCTCGCATTATTTGGTTGTTGATCATTTTCTGCAAACTTTCTTTTAAAGCAATTTTTCAGCAGCCGCATCTGCAACAACAACAACACCACACACACACACAAAACTTGTTACAAATTTTCGGTTTGTCTTCGGTGTTTTTTTTTTATATTGAGACCTTTTTTCTCTCCACTTTCAGCACTTGGGCGGTAGTTGCTGCTGCTGCTTTGCGGCTTATGGTATTAACTGCGATGCATTGCGGCGCAAATATGCATTTTGTTGTTTCGCTTACTTTGCATTAATCTAATTAATTTGTTAATTAATTTTTTGAACAAAAAAATTAAGCTGATGCGAATGCGCGACTCGCGAACCGAACGCTACGGACGCCTTTCTGTTGTTGTGCACAGTCTATCGATGTTTTCGACAGCTGCATTCGTTTATATTCACCTAGGTATGGCAGTGCATATCGATATGTGAGCTCACTCGATTTAGGTTTAGTTACATGACCGTGTTTCTTGTGCTGCCACCACTATTAAAAAATGAGCGCGCAATATGTTAAATTTGAAAATAGATTAAGCCAAAGATAAATATTTTATATTACTTTAAATATTTAAAGAATTAAGAGATAAGATTAAGAAATATTATAATATTATATATGCATACAAATAGAATTCTTTTTATTTTAAATTTGCTTGTAATGAACCATTGTTAGTTTAGATTCATTTAAATGTTTGTTTGTTTCATGATTAAGTAAAATATGTCTACTTAAAATTTAAAAATATTAAATGTGCAATAAAAGTAATTATTTTTAAATTTAAATTAGTTTATTAAACTATATTAAATTTGAATTAAAAATACAATTATGGCATTTTAAGCCATTGAAAATGGCAGGCAAAACTAATTAATAATGTTTTTAGTAGTTAAAAATAAACAATCAATTAAATATATATTTTTATAACTGGTTGCCATATATATTTTGTAATTTGAAGGTCTTTATTTTGACAATTCAAAATAAAAAAGAATATTAATTATAACTACGTCAGTTGCAATCTGGAAATGAGAACATCTACTTAAGAGAGTGGTTGACAGGGGGGTAAATATGGATATTCGCGCCGTAGATAAAATAAATGATGCGCTCAAGAATTAAAATGTGCATGCAATTGAGACATTCATTTCTACATGGATATAAAAACTCTGACCGACGATCGACGATACTATTAAATTTCTAAGAGTTCCACAAGACAAACACACTTGACTCATATTTGCTTAAGAAGCAGAAGATGAAGCGAGGAGGAAAACGAGGAGGAAGAGGAGTCACACATGCGCTCTACAAAGTACTTCCGTTTCTAGTCGGATTTTCTGTTTTGACAACAGCAGCAAAAACAACAACAACAACATTGTTTTGTGGGTGTCAAAAGGAAAAAAGAAAGAAGAGCACGCGACGTTCCTACTCCCTCTCCATTAAGTGTGCCCATGTGTGTACGTGTGTGTGTGTCCAGATGTTGCGCACAATTATCATATCAGCGCGCACATCATTTACAGTTAAGTGGAATAACAGATTGAGCCAATCGCATGCACAGAGAGAGCGAGAGAGAGAAATCGAACCAATGAGAAGACAGACGTAAGACTTAATAAGCCGCCGTCGATTACCCAAAAGAGATCAGTATTAATTTGAAAGCGAGCGCGGCAGGAACACGATGAAAAACTCCAACACAGATTTAAACGCTTACTATGCCAATGTCAGCAAATATTGGTGCAATGACTACGACTACAACATGGCCAGCTATGAGGATTACAATGTGGATGCCAATTACAACCATGATTGCAACTCTTTGCCAATCACTTCAAGCTTGCCAGAGGCAGAGCCTGCTGCTGGCAGCACCAGCAGCAGCAGCAGCAAATCCTCGTCGTCTGCTGCCCATCGCAAGGAGCGCACAGCGTTTACAAAAGCCCAACTGCAGCAATTGGAATCGGAATTTGGCTACTCCAATTATTTGACCCGTTTGCGTCGCTATGAAATCGCCGTCGCCTTGGAGCTGAGCGAGCGTCAGGTTAAAGTCTGGTTCCAAAATCGACGCATGAAATGCAAACGGATCAAACTCGAGCTCAACTCGAAAGCCGCTCAAAATTTCAATTAATTTTTTTCTTTTACAATCTTTTTAATTATTTTTTTTGTTTACTTAGGGTAAATATATAAGGGTAAATACATAAAAACTATTTGCATTTCTTGAGCTTTTTGTCCACTTTTTTGGGCAGCGGCTTGGCAATTTTCTTGGCTTCCGCTAGTTGCAGCAGTTTTGTTGCACTTGTTGCAGCCATTTTAGTTGCCTTCTTCTTTTTCTGGACACCGCCTGTGCCCGGTTTGCGTTTAATCAAATCCGACATGCGCTCGGCGCTTTTATTTATTTTCTTCTGCTTTTGCGACTTTTTAGGCACTGGCTGCAGTTCCTCCTCCTCGTCCTCCTCCTCATCTTCATCATCATCATCATCATCATCACCTAGATCCTCCTCCTCGTCTATCCAATCGGGTTCGATTGGCAGCATCTCCTCATCGCTGAGGATTTGCAGCTCCTCCTCATCGCTGTCGATTTGCAGCTGCTCCTTATCATCATCATCAATTTCATAATCCTCATCATCCGAATCCTCATCGATTGTATTTCCCAGCAAATCCTCCAATTGCAGCTCTTTTTTCTTTGCCTCCTCCTGCTTGGATTTCTTGACGGGCTTCACAATCAATTGGTCCACATCGATCCCCAAATGTTTGTATTTCTTTTGCAGTTGCTTCACCTTCTTCATGGCGATCTCTGTGCGTTTCTGGAGAGCGGAATCTGTCCAATTGTTTTGATTTTTTACGCTGCGCTGCGTTGCTTTTGTTAAATTCGACACAAAAATCTCTTTGCCGGCCTACAAACAACAATAATAAATCAAAATATATATTTAAATAGTTCAAATTTCAATTCTTTCGTTAATTTCCCACCTTATTTTTGACCTTCTTCACTGTGGTCTTGAAATAATTGAATTTCTGCTGCTCGGGCGGAATATACAAAGCCTTGACGACCTTCTGGAACATCAGATAGTTGTCCATAGTATCGGCGGCCACTTTGGCCACCTCCGGATACTCGAACTCGACGAAGGCGAATCCTTTGCTGCCGCCGGTGCGCTGCGAGCGGGCGAGCCGTAGCCGGGTCACATTGCCGAATTGCTTGAAAAATTGACGCAGCTGCTGCTCGAAGAAGCCGTGTGGCAAGTGCCTGATAAGCACAACGCCGCGCTCCTGGCGCTCCTTGGACGCTGCTTGCGGCTTGGCTTTCGACAATTTTTTCTTTAGCTGCATCGGAAAAAAATGTGGAGTCAATTACAGTTAGAATTGAGCATGTTTGTTTTAAAGCGCAACTCGCCTGGCCGGAAACGACGACTTCTTTGGATGCTTCTGTCTTTTTGGTGGGCGAAGCTGGCTTCTTTATGTTTTGGAGTTTCGGTTTCTTGACTGCCGGCATTTTTAACTATTGCTTATTTATTTACCAAACACTACAAAATTAAGACGAGGACAAATAAAATTCCAACTGTCGCACGTGGGGTATAGGGAAATGTATCGATAACAAAAAGCGTTTAGTGTTGCAAAACACCAGTTACTGCGTTCAGTATTTTTTTTATTGCTCAAATGTTAATTGGGGTATTCATAGCTGCGAAAACTAATAAATTGTGCTATAATGTCGGTTAAGCATGCCAAAAAAAATGAATATTAAAAAAATAAAAAACTGCAATAATGTGCCGCTGATTTAAACTAACAAGCAGGCATATATAAAGAAATTGCATTGACATACAATGTGACCGCTTGTTAGTTTTCCAAGGAAATGTATAATTTTTGCGCGTAGCGCCATTAAATCAAATTGGAAAATGGCGGACATGGCAACACTGTTAAACAGATGTTAGTGCAATCGCGTCGTCCGCGCGTGAAGAAGCAACAAGCGAGGTGCAAATCCAATACTACGGGCACGTGTCGCTAACAAAATTCGCGCAGCATTACAAAATATACATAATAAAACAATATTAAAAGAGAGTGAGAGACAGAGCGAGTGAGCGAGAGTGAGAGAGAGCGAGCGAGTGAGTAGCAGCAGCAGCATGTTCTATCTAATTGGACTCGGTCTGGGCGATATCAAGGATATCACAGTGAAAGGCCTTGAAATTGTCAAGCAATGTAGTCGTGTGTACCTGGAAATGTATACCTCAATTCTCGGCTGCAGCCTTGAGGATATGGTGAGTATTCATGCGATGGGTGGTTGGTTGGCGAGGGGGTGTGGGGGAAGTTGTGAGTAATCGTAAGGGAAGCAACTATTGTGAATAGTGTTTTTTTTGTGGTGTATTTTCTATTTCGCATTATTTGAATTTATGGTTTTTTCTCTCTTTTGCAGCAAGAGTTTTACGGACGCCCTTTAATGCTAGCGGACCGTGACCTTGTGGAGCAGGGCGCCGATGAGATATTGGCGGGTGCTGCCGAGTCCGATGTTGCTCTGCTCGTTGTCGGTGATCCATTTGGCGCCACAACTCACACAGATTTCATATTGCGCGCCAAGGAGAAGAATATACCCTACAAGGTCATCCATAATGCCTCGATTATGAATGCCATCGGCTGTTGTGGCCTGCAGTTGTATAAATTTGGTGAAACCGTTTCGATACCATATTGGGATGAGACCTGGAAACCGGATAGTTTCTACGATAAGATTAAATTGAATCGCCTGCACAATATGCACACACTTTGTCTGCTCGACATCAAGGTTAAGGAGCCCACACCCGAATCGTTGATGCGCAAACGCAAGGAGTATATGCCGCCCAGGTTTATGAGCTGTGCCGAGGCTGCCCAACAGCTGTTGACCATTGTGGAGAAGAAGGATGCCTTGGAGCGGAATACGGTGCTCAATGAGCAATCGTTGTGCGTGGGTTTGGCACGTGTTGGCCAGACAACGCAACATATTGTTGTTGGCACATTGCATGGGATGCGTGCCATGGATTTGGGTGGACCACTGCACTCGCTCATCATTCCCGCCAAGGAGATGCATCCGCTCGAGGTGGAGTTTCTGCAGCAGTACTCCGACAACATCAAGTTGGACGATTATAATCATTAGATCCAAACAAAAGAAAATACAACAAAAAACAAAAAAGAAAAGAAGATGCCACCAATCCCCCCACCGCGTATTTAATTGAATTTAAGTAGCTTGAAGCTCGTTCAGAGGAGGAGGAGGAGGAGATGGTCGGAGGACGGAGGGACAAAAGGACGAACGGACAGACAGTCAGACAGTAAAACGAAAGTGATATACAAAATTGTATGTGTGGTTTCCCCTGCTTAATTCCATCTGTGTGTAGTTTTGCCAACAAACAAAATACAAACAAATAAAACTTCGTTAACAATATTGAAAAAGCTCTTTTCAACTGGAGTTGTCTCATTTATAATAACAATTTTCATCAATCAATGTTTTTAGCTGTTTATATCGGAGCTGAATTGTTGCAACATTGTCAAATTTCTTGGGATTCTCTTTGTACAATTTTAATTTCTTGCACATCAATGAAATTAAATAAAAACTACAAAATTTAAAAAAAGCTTATTAAAATGAATAAGTGTCCATCTGCCGATGGTTTGCCCTGCTTAATTCCATATGTGTTTAGTTTAAGAATGTTAATTCAAAAAACAATTCAAATTTGACAATTTGAACATTTTTTGGCATTATTTTGAGTGAATACAAACCAAATTCAAAATTCAATTTCTTGCCCATCAATGAAATGATATATTTTGTATAAGAACTACAAATATTACGGACACAATTATGAATTTAAAGAAAAATTGTTTCAAGTTCTATTAAATTAAGTAAGTCCTCGATGTCGATGGTTTCCCCCGCTTCATCCCAACTGTGTATCGATTTGCAAACAAATAAAACTTTGTTAACAAATATTGAAAACTCTTCAACTGAAATTTGTTATTTATTCCAAATGGGGAAAGAAACCAATAATATTAATTGAAACAAGAAAATTTAAAAAAACACTTGAAAAATGCCTGCAAAAAAATTGTCAAATTGCTTGCGTTTTCTTTTGTCCAGTTTTAATTTCTTGCGCGTGAATTTAAAGCAACATTATTTCAAGACAGATTAGATTAAGTCAGTGTCCATCTGGATGTGCTTGCCACGGCTTCAATTCAGTCTCTGTGTGTGTGTAAAAATAAAGTTGCATTAGCAAATAAATAAATGAATAAATAAAAGTAAAAAGAATGCACGATTCGTATTTGAGTTTCACACATTTAATACGCAGCAGCGATTGTTGAATATAGATATATATATATATAAAATAAATACGAGTCTGCGGTCGGGTGCCTTAGGGGTAGAGGCCACGCATGCGGCGCGAGGAGCCCTGCCGATCGTAGAGCATATTGAATTTGTTGACAAACTGATGCATATCATTGCAGCCCTTGGTCAACGTGCCCAGATAGCTGATCAAGCCGACATCGTTGCACTGTGTGTAGAGCTCCTCCTGGAAGGCGGGCACCTGCATAATGGGAAGACGGTGGCACAGCGCATATGCCTCGCGCAGAATCTCCTGGTTGGGCTTCAGTTGGCCCGCCTCCACTTCCTTAATGTATTGCAACACGATCTTGATGCGTGCATTTAGCATTTTGATGGCACTATCCTGTGCCACCAGATGCTCGGCGACGACGCTCTTCTCCCCGGACTCATTGGTGGTCATGCGTGCCACATGATCGACACCAATGCGTTCGGCCTCCTCGGTGGCCAGCGTATAGGTGAGCGGTACAAAGAGCATTGTGGCCTCGCCATCGACAAGATCGATCAGTGATTCGAACAGCTTGACGGGCAGCTGGTCAACGCTGCGCGCCAACGGGTTCAGTTGCAACATGATTGGGCATTCATTGATCTCGGCGATTTGTTTCTGGATCTTAATATCGCTGGCCGTCGGACTGTCGCCCGTTGTATACCAACCAATGAAGTCCAGATCGCTGAACACCTGCCAACATAAATAAATAAATGATATATGTATATATATATATATATATAAAGGGTAGTCCAATTAACCTGCTTGTATTGCTGCTCCTTTTTGTTGTAATAGTCTTTGTTAATAATTGTCTCGTCCGCAACTTCATCGGCTTTCAGTTCGAATGAGTTCATCACTTCGATATTGCGGCCCTTTTGTTTGCCTATCAGTGCGCCATAGACTTGACGCGGCTCTCCATGCTGAGCGCGGAAGCGTGTCCAGTGCTCCGATATATTCATTATGACCAGGGGATGCAAGGAAATCGTCACCGATGCAATTGTGCCCGAAGCGGCCATAATATTTTCCTTTGGTGGTGCTTGCTTGTTGCTGCTGCTGCTCGTGGCAGCATCTGCGGCAGATGCAGCTGCAGCCGCACTTGAGGATGTGCTCGGTTTGGCCGAGAGCTCAACATCGACATCCATTTGATCCATGTTTGTTGCTGCTGTTGTCTTGGTTCGTGTTGCAACAATAAGGAAAAACAAATCACAAATGATTCGCAACTATCAATTCCTTTTTTGTTTGATGTTCGATAAGTGCGTATCGATCAAACTCCACACTTTTTCAGAGCTGCGTTTTCCTGGCAGAATTTTTGAAGTTTCACTGTTTAGTCTTGTTTGTATTTGTTTGAACTTTTACATATATATTTGGAATTATTAATGTTTTATGAAATCTGCTCATTTTTACAACATTTTGTTTGCAATTCATAATATATCGATAGCAACTGTGATATTGGTAGCAGCCCTGGTCTTCTTTTTATTGGCACTCGGAAAATAATACGCTCGGTCGATATTTCTATGAAATTTACTTCAAATGTGCTCGAAATGAGTGAACATAGTGTTAAATAATTGCTGTTCTTTATCTTGATTGTGTTTTGGGTTTGTAATCAGCTTCATCGAGCAGGTATTTTGTCCCAATGAGCAGCTGTTAAATTTTAAAATCTAGCCGGCATTTGGGAATTTTGTGCCCTAATAACAGTGCAGGGAAATGTTAAGTTGTCGCCGCAGTAATAAGTTACATAGCGAGTGGACCATCACTAACTAGTTCACCACCAATAAGAATTGGCCGTGCTACGCAAAAGCGGATGCGTTGCGGACGGTTTTTCGTGAAACCGAAAAATAGAGAAATACGTGCGCCTTTTATCTGTTCAATCGCGAAATGTGTAAGAATTAAAAATAAATGCAATCGCTCAAAGTAAACATCTAATAAGATAAGTGTGAAATGTGTATATGGAAGCCAGCTGCTGCAGCTGCGACAAGCAACTAAGAATTTCATTCTTTTTTTTATGGTCAAGGTATGCACAAAACATGTCTCTGTGTGTGGGAGTCGCAATAAAAATCTTCTTTATTTTGTATGTATGTGACAAAAATAATCAAAATGTTTACAGTCGACAGCTAATACCCACGCTATATAACAACAACAATGATAATAATAATAGTATGTTTCTAGTTTCGCCAGTTCTTTAATTAAAACTAATGAAGAGCTCTCGTTTTGGTAATTTTGTTTCTTTTTTTGCTCGTTTGGCGTTCATCTTCCTTTTACAGGAAAAATCAATAAAGTCCAATTGTGACAATGGGCGCGCATGTGTGTGTGTGCGTGTGTGTGTGTGAGCGATTGCGCCGTGTGTGGGTGTGTGATCTGTATATGCATCTGTATTGCATTTTTCAAGCTGCAGGCTCCTTTAGCGAATTGTTGTTGTATTGGTGTTGGTACTGTAAAGTGAATGGGGGTCTGCTAATTGATAAGTGTGCAATTTATATTGGGTAATTTCTCTGCTGTTGCTCTTGTTTAACATAATTAATCACTTTTCTTCCATGCCTGCCTCGCATTCGCATTTGTAATAGTTGCTTTTAAATGCTATTTATTTATTATGCATGCTGCAAGGGTTCGACTTGCGACTGTCGACTGTTTGTTTGAATCTTTATGTTGTTGTTGTTGTTGTTACAAACGTTGTTCAGTATTTAGTTTCCCTTTTACTTTGCTACACTTTACATAATCATTGTCTCTCTAGCTGCGCGTTAAGACAATACAAAAATAAAAAAAATAAAACTGGACAACATAAAAATTAAAAAAAAAAATTATAAAAAATCTACAACAAAAGCAAATGACGTTCATTAAAATAATGTACATTTGCACAGAAATCCATATATGTATATGTATCTGTGTATTTATGTTTGTGTGTATGGGAGAGGCGCGCACTTTAATTGTGAGACCCCAGCGACTATTTACATATTTTCTTGCAGTGTGTAACAATATATTGAAGGAGAGACATTTGCAACCCCTTAATGTTCATATTTATATATAATTATTTATGATATGACAGCTGCTTTCATTTGGTCTTTTAGTCATGATTGCAGATCTCTTAATGATGCCTGCCATGATTCATATATAATAATATACCATTTTATATTATATACATTTAATATTTTTAAATAATATTTTCTACAAAATTATTATATTTCTAAATAGAGTTTAATAAATTAGTTAGCAATTTAGAAAACAAATATATAGACACAAATTCAAAGATTTTACTAGAGTTATATTTAAATTCGTTTAGTATCTGCATAAATAGTAGAGTATTTTACTTAACACATAACATTTTGAACATAACTTTTAGCTTTTATGCTTGTTCATATTTTGCGCATATTTCCATTGTATCTTTTTAATGTCTTTCGCCTTCCACATCTCAATCTTTCTCAATCTTCGGCTGTTTTTTTGGATTTTCGGTATGCAAAATGTGTGCCAAGCCAAAACGTCGCTTCCTTTTGTGGTCGCTATGTACTTAAACTATTACGCATATACATATATATATATATAGCTGGTCGGTTAATGACACGCCAGACAACGGGTTAGACAGCGGAGTAAAGGCAGCGGCGCCCCGACTAGACAAGTGACGCATTCAAATTCTTTGCGATACTTGCCAACAATATAGGTACAATTGTCCCATGCAGCTATGCACATACAGCTGCGGTCAAAATAATAGTAGCGCACACAATGTTAAAGACAATTCTTAAAATATAGGTTAAAAGTTTGAAAATTATATTTGAATAATGACATGAAATACGGCAGAAAAACATTAAAAAAATGGAGTAACTATAAAAATACTAAAAAAAACAAAATTATTGTCTTTAAACTGAACCTGCGAATGACCTCATTTAGCTTTAAATATATCGACTAATTTCGCCGGCACTTTTATTATTTTGTGGCGATATATGTCGAAGGAATCGAAGTGGTTCTCAGAAGCAGCACTGCTATTATGTTGACCGCAGCTGTGTGTACAATGTACATACATACATATATGTATGTACATATATTTGCAGAGGCTTTGACTAATTGATGAACTGTTGATTCATTGGACAAGCCAAAATGCCGTCTATTTATTGTTGTGCATAAACTAAAGTATGTAGGCGCATTTGCTCCATTTATCATTAACACTAACTAATCGGAGACGTGCTGCCTTATCAATATTAAATACCTTACGTTCTTGATACTTTGCAAGAGGGTCACTTTTTGATTGAGTAAGCATTTTTTTTATGAGGCCCAAGCATTCGGCAAATACTTGCGATGATTTTTACCTTGAGTGAATAATAATTAAAATAATTAAATAAAAAAAATATGTATCTATATATATACATATTCCGTTTAAAATATTACTCAATTATATTTGTTACGAACTCCATTCAACTGTTGTAGCAAAGTTAAACAATTGTTCTTGGGGTATAGAGCAATTTATAACATAATATGTGGTTGGTAGTTCGACTTCTTCCAGTTTATATAGATCAGCAATTGCAATTTTTATTAGTTCTTTTTGCTGCATAGCGAATTCATTGCAAAGCAATTTCATTTGATGTATTCCATTAGAAGCAAAAATCGCAAACAAATCGGGGGAAAAAAATAGCTTTGCTTTTGTGATTCAGAATTCGATTTTGATGAATTTGCCAATTGGAGCCTGAATAAATTTGATTTAGAGGGTTGCCCCAATTCACATGCTGTGTGTATAGAAGACCTAACCATGTCACAGATCACAAGCACAAACCAACACACACACACATATACGCATACATATATATATATATATCTATGTGTATACGCATATATCCAATTATACGGAGCATGCGCCGCGGTGCAATAACAAGAAAATGCAGATCCCATTTGCACAGCGCATAACTCAACGGCAGCTCAAATGAAAAAAACATAACAACAACAAAATCAACTGAAGACACAACAATAACAACAACAACAACAAAAACAACAGAAGACACAGCAACAACAATGAAAATTAAGCAGCTGAAAACGCATCTGTATCTTTTTCATGCACTGGAAATTCCGCAAAGACGTCGCCGAACCGCTAACTTTCTAAAAAAAAAAAAGATACACAACGCCAGCTAATCATGATCTTAATAATGATTATATTAGTTGCAATTTTGTTTTTTTAGGGTATACTAAAAAATTGTTGAGCGCATTTGCAGTTTGGCAAAAAATGTCAATGTTTATATTTTTGAGTTTAAAATTTAACTTGAGAAGTGGCTAAGATACGTCAAAACTGCGTGGTTGCAACCGTTTATTTCTTGGTTATGGATTAGAATTTCTTTGAGATGGAGGTATCTCCTGATCCCATTAGCTTTTAGTAAAACAAAATAGTTTAAAGTGCTTTATATACCTAAGGTATTCGAAACTAAACCTTACCAATCATTATATTATAAAAGTAATATTTTTAAATCGATTTTTAATTTGCTAAACCATTATTTGCACCTTGTAGAGGATGTTGTAACTTTGTCGCTTGTAGGAAACGTCTCCGACCCCAATATATATCTTGACCAGCATCACTAGCCGAGTCGATATAGCCTTGTCCGTCTATTTCTGTACATCTTTTGAAGCAATCTTGCGGAAACTTTGCAGGCAATATATGCATATTAGAGCCCCGACTGCCACAGGGACAATCATTTAAAAGTTGAGTTCTTGTATAAAATACTTTTTTTTTACCAAGATATGGGAGATAATTCATTTGGACATTGACAACGGACTACTAAATCATATAGCTGCCATAAGAACGTTTTAAACCCTCATTTGCTTCCCATTTTTTTTTTCTTTTTTAATTATTAAAGAAGTAGATAATTTAATAAGATTTGCACTATAAAATCGTATATCGTTAAAAAACAGATTTGAGTAATAAAGTTGAAGAATTTTGATATTAGATTCCTTGCCTTGAATGCTTAAAATATATGTTATTAGGAAGTTAAATAGTAAACAGTCAAAAAACTGAACAAAAGTTAAGTTAAGCAAGAGGATATATCGCAGGATCAATACAAATCGGAAATCGACTGGCAATTGGGACAAGGATAGAGAGTTGCTGCTATTTGCCTTTCGGGTCTAGTAGATCAAGTCAGTACCATCTGCTCGCACTCATGCTCTTAAAGGGATTGGAGCTCCATGCTGATAGAGAACATGTCGCAGCGAAGGCAAACCAAATAATGATCTGCGTTCGCTGATCGACACACTATGCCTGCAAGCCCATCAGAGAGAGAGAGAGAGACAGAGAGCAATGAACCCAGGCTCATGGTTGACTACATAAAGTAGTGACATGGTCATGGTGCCTCTCATTTTCGTGGTGCCACACAGTTGTCAGTTGTTAAGCAGCTGCTGTGCAGGTTTGCTCGAGACGAACGATTTTGATCGACCGCTGCGGGTGTTTAAGCCTTTTATTTGCATAGTCGCAATTAAAGATTGTGGAATTTGTTTCATTATTAAATATGTAATAAAGTTGGGGTTCATTGCATCAATAATTGGAACACCTTACAATTGCAGTCAGACATGCAAAAAAAAATCAAAGCATTTCACAATGCAAAAACCCGACTTCATTTGCCTCGCAGAGTATCTCATGTCAGCTACTTAAAATACAATCACCGATTTTTAATGTAGTCAGTTTTTTGTCTTAAATGCTTAATGATGAAACTTAGTTTATATAATTATTTTTATAATACAGTTTTTTTTTTTTTTTTAATGTTCAATCTTCTATATTATGAATATAATTTGATGAGTACTTTTAAGGGTATTTGCAATGGAATGTGTTTAACATCTCAGCTCATTGTTGTTGCTATTTATGAGTCTGTTATGGAGCGCACACTTGAGCTCGCACCTGATATTCTGGAGCGTCTCGCTCAAGGGCCCAATTTGGCCATGTTGTTAATGGTGGGCTGCAGCTATAAATAGAAGACTCGCTTGTGGCGACGCCTAACTGAGACACTCATCTTTTAATTTATTACGCAACACTCACTCACTGCAGCACTCCTCTTTAATTGCAGGGCATGGCGCATTGAGTGTTGGCACTTGAGGCTTGAGGTTTGAGAATTGGCCATGTTGCAGCCTGAACTTGAGGATGGCCAGCAGCAGCAGCAGCAGCTGCAGGAGAGCAGCAGCAGAAGCATTGTGCTGGGCATGGCTAACGTCTCTCTAGATGACACCGATGTGGATGTTGATGTGGATGTGGATGTTGATGTGGATGTTGAGGTGGATGTGGAGGTAGATGTGGATGCAGTGCCTGAGCGCAAGCCACACTTCTTGGACTATGAAGCTGCTGTGCCACCAGATTACGAGGATAGCTATAATGGGTTTAATGGTAGCATCGCTGCCGGCGAACAGCTGAAAATGGACAAGAAATTCGAGCGAGACGGTGAGATTAGTGACTATGAGCTCGCTGCGAGTGGTTATACCAAGAAGGAGTTCACCCAGGACGACAATACGCTGCACTTTACGCAAAGCGCTGCTGCTGGTGGCGTCGGCGCTGGCGGTGGTGTCAAGTGCAAGCCAGTGAAGCACTTTCTGGACGAGAATCCCATACCGCCCGATTATATGCTGGCGCAGGAGATGCGCGAACATCGCAGTCTCGATCGGAATTTCGAACGGCAATCGGCACAGCAGCAGCAGCAAAAGGAACTGGACTCAACTGGGGCGGCGGGATCAGCGTCAGCAACTGGCGTGGGTAGCTCGGTGAGCTCGACCAGCCACATTTCCCGCAGCCGAAAGGAGCCTTCGTATACGCTCTCCCGTTTTCTGGACGCGGATACTCCTGCTGCTCTGCCGCCGCTGCCGCGTTTGCCCAAGGGTTCGGCATGGACGAGCAGCAGCGATGTGGATGCGACGTTGGGCGCCAAAGTCGAATGTGTCTATTCGCTGCTCTCCATGCTCGGCTCCAATGATCCACTGGAGATGTCCAAAAAGTTTCTTGAACTCTCTGGGAATAGTCAGAGCTGTGCCACGCTGCGTCGCTCCGGCTGCATGCCGCTGCTGGTGCAGATGATGCATGCCCCGGACAATGAGCAGGAGGTGAGAAAATGCGCTAGTCTCGCACTGCACAATGTGGTGCACAGTCATCCGGATGAGAAGGCGGGCAGGCGGGAGGCGAAAGTGTTGCGTCTTCTCGATCAGATCGTCGACTATTGTAATTTCCTGAAGACACTGCTCCAAAGTGGTGGCGAGGCAATTGCCGATGATTCGGATCGCCATCCGCTGGCGGCGATCTCATCGCTGATGAAGGTCAGTTTCGATGAGGAGCATCGGCATGCAATGTGCGAATTGGGTGCTCTACAGGTGATACCCAATCTGGTTCATCTGGATCATGCGGTCCACGGACCAAAGCCGGAAGATCAATGCTGCAATTCATTGCGTCGTTATGCCCTGATGGCCCTCACAAATCTGACATTTGGTGATGAGAATAATAAGGCGCTCCTTTGCGGGCAGAAGCAATTTATGGAGGCGCTGGTCGCCCAACTGGACACATCCGGACCCGATGATCTTCTCCAGGTGACCGCAAGTGTTCTACGCAATCTCTCGTGGCGTGCCGACAGCAACATGAAGGCGGTGCTCAATGAGATTGGAACGGTTACTGCGCTGGCCAAAGCAGCCATGCGAAATAAGAGTGAGAACACGTTGAAGGCCATTCTGTCTGCCCTGTGGAATCTATCGGCGCACTGCAGCACAAACAAAGCGGAATTCTGTGCCGTTGAGGGTGCCTTGGCCTTTCTGGTGGGCATGCTCAGCTACGAGGGACCCAGCAAGACCTTGAAGATTATCGAGAATGCGGGTGGAATTTTGAGGAATGTCTCCAGTCACATTGCCGTCTGTGAGCCGTATCGTCAGGTGTTGCGGCAACATCAATGCCTGGCCATACTCCTGCAGCAGCTGAAGTCGGAGAGCCTGACGGTGGTCAGCAACTCGTGCGGCACATTGTGGAATCTATCGGCTCGCTGTCCCGAGGATCAGAAGTTCCTCTGGGACAATGGTGCGGTGCCGATGTTGCGCTCGTTGATACACTCAAAGCATGCCATGATCTCGGAGGGCAGCTCATCGGCGTTGAAGAATCTATTGAATTTTCGGCCCGCTGTACAGAATCAGGATCAGCTCGATCCCATTGCCCGGAGCATGGGCTTGAAGCAGTTGCCGACGCTCAAGGCGCGCAAACAGAAGGCGCTGCAGCAGGAGCTGGTGGGGGAACGGGGCCATGCGGAGACTTGCGATAATCTGGAGGGGAATAGTGGCAGCAACAGCAATAGTGGAAAAATGCGTCAGCGTCAGCCATCAGTTCCCATCTCTCGGCTCTCACGCTCCGCGCTGCTGACGAAGAGCGAGAGTCGGGATTCGGTTTACTCGGCCAAATCGGATACGGCCTATGAGCATCTGATGCGATCGGATGCTGCCCAGCGTCCGCCCGGCCAAAGTCAGAGCTTTGAGCTGGAACTGGAGCTGGATCTGGAGCACGATGTGGATGCGGCCACCGAGGAGCAGCCAATCGATTACTCCGCTAAGTATAGCGAAGGAGCGGCCAATAAGAATCACAACAGCAACAAAACAACAACAACATATCAGGAAACGGATCTCGATCAGCCGACTGATTTCAGTCTACGCTATGCGGAGAATCAATTGGAATCGGAACTGAAGTCGGCCTCGGCAGTCGATGCAGTGGTGCCAGTGGCAAAGGCGTCCGGTGGACGTCAGGAGATCCTCCTCATACTGGATGACAGTGTCAAGTGCTATCAGACCGAGGATACTCCATATGTCATATCAAATGCGGCATCGGTTACGGATTTGCGGCAGGCAGCCAAAGCGGACACAGAGACTGAAGTGGAAGTGGATGAAACGATGCCACCCGTGGAGATTGAGGTGGCCACCGGTACGAAGGTGATCATAAAACCCAACCAGGTGGAGGAGGAGGAGACTAGAGTGACGGCGCCACAAGTTGCCGGCAAACATAGCTCGACAAAATTATCATCCGCTTTGGCCTCCGGCTCCTATACGCCCGAGAAGCCCATCAATTACTGTGAGGAGGGCACGCCGGGCTACTTTAGTCGCTACGATTCACTCAGCAGCTTGGATGAGGCTGGTGCAAAGTCGGCAAGCAAACAAAGCAAGCCAACCGTCAAACACGACGAGGAGCAAGTGCAGCCGCCAGAGGAGTCGGAATCGGTGCCAGCGAAACCCAATTCAGCGCTGGAAACACCGTTGATGTTCTCGCGTCGCAGCTCCATGGATTCGCTGGATGTGGATGTGGCCAATTGTGATGACAAGAGTTCGGTGGTCAGTGATTTCAGTCGTTTGGCCAGCGGTGTCATCTCCCCCTCGGAGCTGCCCGATTCCCCCACACAGAGCATGCCGCAATCGCCGGGACGACGGAATCTGCGAGATGCCAATGTTGCCCTGCCTGCCAGTGTTGGAGCCAACGCGTCGCGTCCATTGCGCAGCGTCTTTGAGGATGATCTGAGCAGCTTCAATGTCGAGCACACACCTGCTCAATTCTCCGGCGCCACCAGCCTCAGCAATCTGAGCATTGTGGACGATGACAAGCCGTTGCTGGCTGTAGGCGAGGGCGATAATGATAACGAGGATGAACTGCTGCTGGCCAACTGCATTAACATGGGCATGCAACGTTCGGTGGCAGCTGCACCCTCTGCTCCAATTGCATCAACGGTAACTGGAATTGCAATTGAGGAAACCACGCGCAGCTATTGCACCGAGGACACACCGGCGCTGCTCTCGAAAGTCGGTAGCAACACCAATCTCTCGGCCATATCGATGAACTCCGCGGCGGAAACGCAGCCCCAACGTAGCTCACTCAATCTTTCCGATGATGTCTCCTCCAATGCGTCCGATTGTGTGCTCCAGCAGTGCATTCGTGCCGGCATGCAAAAGTCATCTCCGACACCAGCTGCTGCATCCGCAGCTGCAGTTGCTGCGCCACTCAAGCCGGATGCGATAGACATGCTGCGCAGAGGTGGTAATCCATTGCCCGCCTATTTGCCCGTCAGCGATGAGATGAGCAAATATCTGGTGGAGGATAGCCCCTGCAATTTCTCCATCGTCTCTGGTCTGTCCAATCTAACTGTCGGCTCCAGTCTGGTTGGACCAGCGGTGCAGCTGGAGCAGCAGCAGACAATTGGGTAAGTCAACAATTGAGATAAATAAGAGCAGTTTCTTGGAAATTTGGTTGGGATCTGGAGAGCATGCCCACTTGATTCTGTAGAAACTTGACTATAATCATTGTCCTGTTGGAATGTCCATCTCAATGGCATATCATATATCATCATACATAGCATAATATCATATATAAGTTTCGATTCGAGATTTCTTTTCTCCAATATTGTTCCGAAAGCGCAACAAAAGAAAGTCGATCAAATCTTCAAAGACGATCTGTCCTATTTAATGACGGAACACATCAGTTTAGAAACCGATTGTTTTGCATACCTGCGACATTCTCGGTCGCCAGTTAATATCAAACCAGTTTTGCTTGAAATATTCCTACATTTATCGTATGCTCAAATTCAAATTTTCTTTCTTAGACTTTAAACTTTTTGCAGTGTGCTTTTTTTATGGGTTATATTCTTTGATTTCTAACTAGTTGCTTTTTATCTGTCTGCCAACAACGATGCCATATTTTCAAGTTCTTTATCACTTAAGAATGACAAGGTCATCAGATATCGTTGATAATATTATGCTCTTTCGGAGAAGTTTCGATTGTAATTGTTTTTTAAATTCGATTTTCGATTTTTGATCCTGATAATTTGCTTTTTAATTCTGATAGTGTTGCCAATGCGAATGCGGCGAAGATCGATGTGATTCAGGCAGCAGCATCGGTGGCACCACAAGAGATCGCTAATCGACGACCGCTGCACTGGCAGGATGATTCGCTGAGCTCCTTGTCCATTGACTCGGAGGATGACACCAATCTGCTAAGTCAGGTAAACGTCATTAGACTCCATTGCAATAACATTTATTAATTTTGCATATATTTTTTGCAGGCTATTGCCGCTGGCTGCAATAGACCCAAATCGAATCTTGGCTTCAGCACAAATGCCACAAGCAGCAAGCGCTCCAGTTCGCTGTGCTCCTCCTCGCAGCCCATTGCCATCAATGCGGCGAGTTCGGCATGCTCCTTAAATTCGGCGATGAGTGCGCGAAAGACGGTGCCACAGGAATCGTACAGTTCGGTGGATTCGAGTGATTCGAATGATAATCAATCCAAGTCACTGTTTGAGCTGTGCATCCTCAATGGCATGTACAAGTCCTCATCCTCCTCGTCCAAGGAGCCGGGCAGATCGCCGCAACAACTGCAACACCAACTGCAACAGCAGCAGCAGCAGCAGTTGTTAAGCGGCCAATCCAATCCCAATCTCAAGCAATTCGATTCGCTGCCCGTTCAATTGCCGTTGCAAACAAAGCGACAGCGTCATCATCATCATCATTCGCATCATGCGCATCATCATCGGGAGCGTGAACGGGAACGGAAGGATGAGAAACTGCTGCTGGAGTGCATCAATACGGGCATCTCGAAGAAGATCAATGCGGTGCCAAAAAACGCGCAAGCTACGTCTGCAGCTGCATTGGAACCGTGTCACCCAATGGCGGCTACTACATCAGCAAGTGCCAACAGCACAGCACAAGCAGCAGCAACAGCTCCAGACGTAGACAAACAGAAGCAACACCAGCAACAACACGCAATAGCAACAGCATACAGCAACCCATCCAATCCGAGCAGCAACAGCCCCAACAACGGCATCGACATCGCCATCGACGCAGCAAGAAATCCAGCTCCAAGTCGCGAGATCGGGAACACGAACGTTCCCGTGACCGTTATTGGGTCTAGACAGCAGCAGTCTAACCAGCAACTGGATTCCCATTGTTCCAGCGATGAATCGAATCAATCGTTTATACTGGACACCCAAGTGCGTTTGGATGAGCTGCCCGTGACAGAGTCAGGCAGCTGTTGCAGCGCCGACAAGCACAAAGATCCCGATTTGATGTTAAAATCGGTGGAGCGACTCACCTTGGAGTTTGTCACATCGGCGGAACAATTGCGGACGGGCAACAACAATACGTGGAGCGAGCACACCTGTCCCAATGATGTCTCCTTTCCCAGCATTAGCCAAACGGCGCCCAAGCTCGCCTCGCTGAGTCTCGATGATGATGTCGATGATGCCACACAAGCGGCGGATTTACAGGATTTTTCCGAAACAACGAATGGCGAACCAGTTGCTACTCCAGCTCCAGTGCCCCTCGAGCAGCAGCCACAGCAGCAGCTGGTTAGCCTCAATTTCCAGCTGGGCGGTCAGGTGCAGAGTGCAGCGATGCGCAGCTATGATTCACAGCAGTTACTCTTCAACGGCACCAGTGCCTCCATGATGACCAATTCCACAATGATTGCGTACGAGGCGCGTGCTTTGGCCGAGAATCTGCAGCAGTTGCAAGCAGCTGCTGACAACGATAATAATGACGATGACGTCGATGACATGCTCCAGTTGAGCAGCTTGGATTTGGATAATGTGTGTCCGCCATCTGGCATGGAATCCCTGAATTCCGCCTGCAATACCCAGCCAAGTTCGTTGCGCCAACTGCCGATGCCCGGTAAATCACCGAGATTTGCACGGAAGCCATTCCCAGCGGGTCTGGTGGCGAGACGTGCCCTCGGCCAGCTGGCGGGCAGTGCGGAGAGTGTCAATTCCAGTTGTTGCAATCTATTGGATAACATTAAGCCGCCATCGCTAATGGATGAGCTGCTCGACTCCATGATCAGTGTGGACAGCATACAATCGGAGGTCGCCGAGGATGCCGAACAGGATTGCAGCATGGCCACTACAATATCAGTTTCCAATTATGAGACGGCTGCTGGCGATGATCAAACATTAACTCTAACCGTACTCCAAAGCTGCTGCGACTACGATGATGAAGATGAGGAGGAGGATGCCACCATGAATGATGAGTTTAGCTCGGCAGATTCGACTCCGAAGCAAGGATCGACACCGTCACCCAATCGTCGCACGCTGACGCCCAAACAGAAGCGTCGCCTGGCCAAGGATCGCTACAAGACATACACGATCACCAGCAACGCTCTGGCGGATCTCGACGCAGAGGCAAATGAAACGCTTCAGATCGAGATTGTGGAGTCTGCAGTGGCTGTGCCAGCTCCAGTGACGCCTGTGCCACGCCTCAATGGACGACGACGTGGCAGCGCCGAACGCTACAAGACACAGCTCATTGAGTGTCCCAGGCAGTTGCTACTCCAGCCGGGGCAACAGTCGGAGCAGGAGCCGGAGCAGGATGACGGCATCAGTGAACAGTTGTCCTCGATGCGGGCCATGATGCAGCAGTTTACCTATATTACCGATATCACTATTGGTCTGCCCAAAGAGGAGATGACTCCGGTTGTGCCTGCTCCTGCGGTGGATGATCCGCCCAGCTGCGAGGGTGAACAGAATTCGGAGACGGAATCGTGTCATGGTCGCGCTCAAACACCGCCAGCTGCTGTCAGAGCTGAGATAAAACAGGCCACTTTGCCGCCCGCCACCGCTGTGAAGATCGTGCGTGGTCGAAAGAAGCCCGCATACATATCGCCCTACAGCATGCAGGGTCAGCGGGAGGCCAAGAAGACGCTCTCCCCGACCATAGCCAAGCGCAGTGCGTTGCCCAGCAGCCAACGCCTGCCGGCCAAGAAGAAAGCAACAACAACAGCCGCAAAAGCAACCACAACAACAACAGTGAGCAACACACGCCTGGAGCGACAGGGCACCTTCGTCAAGGATGAGCCGACGCATAGCAATGTGCAGGTGCCCATTGTGGAGGCAGTGAGTCCCACGCAACGTCAAGCGGCCTCCTCCAAGCTGCCCACAAAGCGCACAACAACAGCAACTGGAGCAACTGCAGCAACAAAAGCAACACCAACCAGCTCACCCAGGCGAATCTTGGCCAATCAGAAGCAGCAGCAGCAAAGGCAGCCACGTGCCAATACGAATATACGCCTGGCCAGCGCCAAGGCAGCCGCCGCATCCCGTGTCGCCGCTCAAGCAGCGCGTGTGTCAACCACAACGCCGCCATCGCGCAGCAATTCCAATCTGAATGAATCGGCGAATATTAGCCAGGCGCAGAGTCGCATCGCCAACATTTGGAAGCGTGTCGATGAGGCCAAAACCAAGGCGAGGACAACGACAAGGGCAAAGACGACCCCGACCAAGTCAACAAGCAATTTGAGGACGCAGCAAACGAAATCTTCCAATATGCTGAATGGTGGAGCAGTAGCGACGCGTCCAAAGCTGCTACTCCGCAGCTCCACATTCGACAATACGCCGGAGACGGTCAAATCCGCTGCTCCCGTGGCCAAATCCCGGCTGCCCATTGGAGGCGCACGCAAATAGAAAGCGAACAAAAAAAAGTCTTGCATTTTGAACAACGCACAGATATCAGCAAAAAGAATGTTTTATTTGATATATGTATATCTATATATATATATATGTATATCAAAATATATACTTAATCAATATCTATACAAATCTTTATATAGAAGTGTAGCTAGTTCGATAAGAGAGCCTAAATCCCTATCTCTAATCCACAAATCACAGTCAGAAACGTGGAGCGATTGAAAACATTAGCATTATAATCCCAGCTCCAAGTTCCAAGTGTGTAGCCAAATATATTGCATAATAATATTATTAATAATAATAATAATTATATATATATATATATTAGTTATTATTTCAGGCCTTTTAAAATGTGTACAACTTAAATATATGTATGATCAAAATGTTGAGGTTTGTGAGTAGTTGGGCCTAAATTAATCAAAAGAGATGAGAGAAAAAACCCATTTAATAAGCGTTTTTTTTATCTTTTATGAACTTCCTTTGCAAAACCAAATATTATTTGAGAATGAAATGAAATGTAACAAGATTTATAGTCACTGCTTTTTAAGTATTCAAAACGCGCGCGTTCGACGTTCTTAATATATATACATATATATATTTAAATTTTAATATTTTAACTTTATTTGATTTTAGTATTTCGTGTAATTTTAGCTGCTTTCGTATTGAGAATTTACCACTTTGCGATTTGTAGTTAGTTTTGATTTAAGCCGATTACATTTCTAATTCAAATATATATCTATATACATTAATAAAACGAAATGCTTTTCGACAAAAAAAACATTGGCTATATTTGTGATCTTACAACAACACATGAAGCGATGGATCGTAATGGATCTGCATATGGATCGTATGATAACTATATGAAATTTTATTCTAATTGGATGAGGAAAGGTAATTATATATTATACATTATATATATATCAAAGTTGCTTACAGCACTGGTTATAATTAAAAAAATGAGTACTTTTTTTTTGGTAATTTTTCAATATTTTTAGGTTAAGTTCGTTAAAAATATCAAAAAATTCCTAAAAAAAAGTTTAGCTTGCAAGCACTCATTTTTTAATGATATGTCAGCTGATATAGTGATCTAATTCGGTAGACTCCAACTCCGTTTAGAGTTTTATTAATATTACTACAAATTTAACTAGCTGTATGTGTATATGGAACCCGATCCAGGAAAGTTTAATTATATATAAATCTTGGACAGCTTATTTTATTCCTCAAAAAAAAAACATTCTTTTTTGAAGAAAAATGAAATTTCTGGCAAGCAACTTAAAAGTAATGTGCGACTTGAAACCTTTAGGATCATGGAAATATTCTGTCAAAAATCAAGAATTTATTATTAACTGTTTAATTGATGATTTTACGATTTTTACATTTTTTCCATTGCCTGTGACTAACTACATAAATAACGGGAAAAATATTTGAGTATTTTTCATTGCCTTGACTGGCAAATGGAGAAACAAAATTTAAATTAATTGTTATTTTTTTGCTTGATGACTTTATCTAGTGGGGGAAAACCGCCCACTGTTGAGGCAATTGAAGTTCCCGATGCTGGACCAAATTTGCGGGAGCTGTCGGGATCGGTATCACTGGATGAGGATGCCGATGAAGTGTATAGGGAGCCATGGTATGCAACACTCATTCAGATTCTGATACCATTTGGCCTGGCCAGCCTGGGCACGATAACGGCGGGAGTGCTGTTCGGCAATGTGGAGAACTGGCTGGTGTTCAAGGAGATGCGAGAGCTGATAATGCTCGTGCCGGGATTATGCGGACTGAAGGGTAATCTCGATATGTGCGTCGCAGCGCGTCTCTGCACCCATGCGGCCATGGGACATTTGCGACATTCCTCCGATATACGCAACATAATCATTGGGAATGTGGCACTGGTGCAGGTGCAGGCGATCATCTGCTCCTTACTCCTGGCCATCTTCACAATGTTCATCGAGTGTATTGCGAGCAAAAGTTTGGATTTGAGCAATTTTATTACACTTATCTCCGCATCGATAATAACCGCATCCACATCCTGTTTGATCTTGGACTCAGTGTTGCTGCTGATTATATTATTTTCGAAACGTTATCGCTTCAATCCGGACTATGTGGCCACGCCCATTGTGGCCTCAATTGGGGATGTGACATCGGTCAGTTTGCTCGCCTTTACCGCCGCCAGTCTCTATGAGTTGAGGTGGGTTAGTGCGATCGTCGTTGGCTCCTATCTGCTGGTGCTGTTGCCTTTCTGCATCGCCCTGGCGCTACATAATACACATACACGTTCGGTGCTATTTTATGGCTGGATATCGGTGATTGGCGCCCTGTGCATCAGTGAACTTTGTGGCATTATTCTTGGTGCTTCGGCGGAGCAATTTAATGGCTTCACCTTGTTCTCGCCAGTCATCAACGGCAGTGCGGGCAATTTGATTTCGGTTCAAGCGAATAATATGAGCTCTCTGCTGCACCAGCGAACACCACTGGGCAAACTGCCGAAGGGGACCAGGATCTTTGAGATGCCTCAAAAAGGGCTGTGCTACGGGACAATCTATTCACGTGTCTCGCGTCTTGTGATCGCCATTTCGATACCCTGCAATTTGATGCAGGCTTATTTGGCCGACTATATGTATTCGCTAGATACAACGGTGCATTTTGTATTTGCCATCGCTTTTGCGTTGGCCAGCTTATTGCAACTGATCATCCTGCTGTGGTCGGCACATGTCCTTGTGCATGGTCTGTGGGTATACAAGATTGATCCGGATAGCGCGGCGATACCATATTTGACGGCATTCGGGGATAGCCTGGGCACGGGTCTTTTGGCCATCATGTTTCTCATCTTACATGGCACCAAGTATGAGTATTGTACTAATAAATCACCTTGGCTGAATTAAACTGAAATGTATTTTCAATTATATGCAAATTTGAAATCATTTTTAAATTAACGCGCGCGTTAAATTCGCGATTTGGTAATTTGCGGCTAGTGCACGTTATCGATAATCAGCTGGTCGCACGATTACACGTTTATACTTACCAAACTGATGGCAACTCTATTATCGGATACGAAAAGAAAACAGTGTAATTTGCTGTTTTCATACTGCGACCACACTGCACTGGTATTTTAAGGTTTTTATCACTACAAAAAAAAAAAATAACAAGCAGGCCAAAGGCAGCGAAAAGCAGCAACACCAACGAGTGAGCTAAAAATGTGTGACAAACAAACCAAAATTCGTGCAAAAAAAAAAACGGAAAATAATCAATGATTGTTAGAATGTGTGCAACATGGCGACAACAGCGCTAAAAGACCTTGAAACCCCTTTTTCTTAATAGTGTTTGTGTGACTGACTGGGCTCTGTCTGGCTGCCTGTCCGTCTGTTTGTCTGCTGTATTTTCAAGCGTCTATTTACATTTTTACCCCACCTGGCTTAAGTTGTCGAGCAGACAGGTGTTGTTGTTGTTGTCATTGATCTCGTCATTTGACAGTCATCTTTATTGGACGGGTTTCATTGCATTTCTAAAGTGTATTTGTGTGTTTGTTGAATAACTTCACTCGCATGGATATGATGTATACACACACACAGACGCAGAGACACACATGTAGACATCTAATCAGTGATTGTGGTATTGCCAAAGATAAGAAATAGCCCGAAAGCAGTTTAATACGCAGGTGGCGAATTGACTAACTGACTAACTAATGATTGACTGGCTGACTGACGGGGCTAACTGTGACTCAACCTCTCTGCCTCTTTCTTTTGCCAGCGCCCCAATATTACAATAGTTGTTGCTGTTGCTGTCACCATTTGCGGTCGTCGCTGCTTCTTCTTCTTCGTCTTCGTCTCGGGCGCGTTTTTTGTTTTTATACCTTTTTCATTCATACTCATTTCAATACATCGAAAAAAAAACTAAATCAAATACATTTGACCAACAACTTTTTGCAATAACTGTGACTCCATATATATAAATATATAAATATATATATATTATTTGGGGCTAAATTATTCAATTCCATTTATTGTGTGTGGTTTAATAATAAAAATAATAAATGCATTAATAATATACAAATATACAGCAGTAAAGCCGTTGCGCCGCCGCATAAATGATCAGTACGAGCAGCAGCATGAGGTCACAGGAGGGGCCAGCAGCAGCAGGGGGGCTGTCGCGACCCAAATGCAATGCGCCCAGCACACAGCTGACCCCAGATGAAAATGATGCAGTCTTCCGGCTCTTGGGCCGCAAGTGTCAGGTGAGTCTCTCCAGCATGTTTAATTTACGCATATAAATAGTAAAAGTATTTAACGATGCGATTATATAAATATTTATACATATATAAGAATGAATAACGCGGCATGATTAATGTTGCGTAGGCGATGAACGTCGCCTTTTTCTGCAATTGAAACACAAAACGCAAAAAATATGTACAGTGCGCCATCGATATGGTGGACAGTCATTACTTGTATTGTAAAAAATGCTGAAGCTTTTTGTAAATTTTTACATTTTTGTTGACTATTTTTTGTTGTTAAAGTTTATAGTAACAATTTTTTGAATCAACAATTATGATTTATTCATGACATATACAAAGTGTACACTATTTACATAAATCGTAAAGATATGTTTGTATCTTAAATTCTCTTCTTATCTATTCATGTTACTTACTATACACACATATCCGGGTTGTACTGTGTGTGTGTATTTTTTTGTCTCATATTAAGCTTGATTAAACATTTCCTGCAAGTGGTGCATTTAGTTGAGGGACGCCTAAAATTACAATAATGAATGCATGAATACCAATTGAATGCCAAAAAGAAGGAACCTTGGTAGGTAACACTAGATGCGTCCGTGACACTATTTTCCAATTCTTATTCATGCGATTTGTAATTCAGCATTTAGCAAAACATTATTCAACCCATTTCATTTTTATCAGCAAATATTTTTTGGCTTTACTTTTCGGCTTATTTGCAAAGCACTTTTTTTCAGCCCTAATAGAAACGCTGAAAACAATTTTTCAATGTTGATAAGCTTTTGCAATTGATAAATGCGTATAGAGCAAATACTGAACACACTTATCTTATCGGGCCCATCCATCCAACTTTAGCCATACCATACCCAATGCCAAACACACGCAAGATAACAAAGTTAAAGACCTTAGAGAACGATTAGAAACATGGACAAATAAATGTAAGCCCAAAATTTATTCGCTGTTAACCAGACTTTACGATGCGATACATATGTACATTAGTATAATGTATGTATGTAATCATATTGCTTGCACGATATGTAAAAGTTGTTTGTCTGTTTTTATTTTTAATTGTAATTCACGCTTTGCTAATTTTCGACTTTCCATTGACAAACATTTAAAATGCTTTTGAAATATTGCTTTGTGCGAAAAAATGCTGAAAACAAGCTCGCAAGGGCGTACCCAGCTTTCTCAAAGTGGGGGTCTGAGCTTTATATTTGTATCCAAGTTTTTAAGCCACGTTTTATGTTGTATTTATTTCTTTTAAGTCACATGTCATTATACCCAGGGGAACCCGTTTAATTTGGAGCACAGTCTCATTTAAAAAAAATAAATTAGCTGCTTTGATGACAAGCACCAAATGGGGCTTGCTCTGCATCAGTTTTCAACTTCTAGATACCCTGTACTAAGTTTTTTCCATATGACATACAATTTTGCATCGATATTTGAAACTAATAGTTTGCAAATTATTATTTTAGCGGCTTCAAATATTTTTATCACTGTAGAATAATTGAGGCAATCCATAAATGTAATCAATATATATTTATTATATTTACTAGATATATAAACAGTATATTTATTTAACCCATGACACCTTTAGTTAGGCAGACATGCGAACAAATTCAGCTGAACTGAAATAAATCGATAACGATCAATAATTGATATATGTGTCCATGTCAATTCCGGCTTCGCACGGGCACAATGTTTTCTCAAAATAAGAGATTTTTCACACGGGGAAGATACGTTTTTTGCTTCTTGATGAATTATCATCTTTGAACTTTGACTGTTCGAAGAGATGGAACAAAAAAATAAGCAAAGGAAGCGATAAGAATAGAAAATTCTTTGTTTTATACGAATTTTAAGATGATATATAATGACGCAGCATAATGACGCAACTATAATATATAGACGGCAACAATTTCTTAATCTTTAATAATAAATATATATATAACATGTGCTTTAACATTAGTACAGAGACAACCACGCCCACATTGCGCCCCCAAAAAGCTTATTGTGGTTAATGACACAGCTTTGCAGTCTCAGTCGACGACGGCACCGTTTTGTGTGTGATAACGTCTCACAGAATTACTTCACAGTTTGTTGTTGTGGTTGTTGTAGTTGTTGTTGTTGTAGTTGTTGTTGTTGTTGCAATCCATTTGTCGCTCATTTGTTGACATCTGCTATTTGTATATGCTTATTTTCTGTTTGTTGACCAACTAACGCGGCAAGTTGGCAACTGGCAACTGGACTTTCTAATTGCTGTTTTAAGTTGCTGTTTTGCCTTTTTGTCTGTCTGCTTTTCAAAGTGTTGCCGTTTTGCAGACGCTGCTGCTGTTGCTGTTGCTGCTGCTGCTGTTGCTGTTGCTCTTGTTAGTTGTTGTTGCTGGTATTTAATGCGCTCCAGTGCTCCCTTTGCCCTACACACACATAAACACATGCACAAACACACAGACATGCATATGTATGCAGACTTAGCCAAGCTGAGCTGTTACGCCCAGTTATATTTCTGTTGTTGTTGCCATCGATTTTATGCTGCAACAAAATAACTGCAACAACAACAAACAGCTTGTAGCCAAGTCGTTTGTACATAGAAGGCAAGACATCATTTTACAATGCTACTTATGTTCACACACACACACACACGCACACACATGTGGAGTGGACGCCATAAGGCGTCAATAAAAATTCAAATATGTTCACAATTTCGCACTTGCGCCGCGTGGGCAACAAAAACAACCATCAACAACAACGTCAACGTCTCTTTTATCTCTACAGAGACACGCAGAGGTCACAAAAAGAGCTGGGGAGACACAGATCATCATATATGTGGCTAAAATAAGTCGTCGCCATTTGATGATAAAGAAATACATAAATATGTATGCACTTAAATATTTATTTATTAGCAACTTTTACCTAATACAAGGCAACACACTGCTAATTTGTATATCGAGCATTTTATCTATGTTTGAATGTCATTTAGTTTTTGGAAAGGTATTTTAATTTATTTATTTGTTTATATTATGTCAACAAATATCGAGTCGACTCAAAAAAAATGCAAAAAAGTAAATCAATTGTTAATCAAATTTAATATTTAAAATTGAAAAGAAAATGAGAAATATTATTTAATCAACTTTTGTTGCATAGATTGGTAAACATTTATTATCACATAAAAAATAAGAGCAGAAAATAACAAATACGAATTAATAGTGTTTTTTTTTTGGTTTTGTATAAACATTTTCTTTTCGGTCCGGGACAAGTTCAGTCAATTACTTAGCGTGCGGTCATGGCCAGCTGTTTTTGGCCAAATGTCAAGTGCTGTACGGCCATGGCCGGCAAAGCTCAATCAAAGCACAATAAATTTTGGTCGTTTAATAATTAAATTGATTTGGCGAATCTTGAATTGAGTACGACTGATTTTGCAATTATTTTGAGCTACAACAAATTTGAAATTAGAGTTAAAGACACTTAATTGAAACCAATATGCATACTAATATTAAGTTTGGCCTTAAAGCATCAATTTTGAGACAATAATAGCTTAACAAATAAAAGTGTTTTTACATTAAAAACTATATCTTCTTTCTAAGAGAGTTATGTAGCTAGGCTAACAATCAAAATGTTTTTTTGTTTAACAACAACTGTGTTCAAAGACAAACAACTTTGGCGAATTCTTCGTCGAGCAATAGATTTACAGCTCAGTAAATCGAACTTTCCATTTGTCAGCCCATCATAATATTTCATGATCTTTTGTTTTGGATTTTAGAAACTCTTGAAAGTTGAGGGTTTTTCTTGTTATCGATTTAATGATTTATGTGGTGGTGTTGTCTTAAGCATTTGTTTGTTTACTTGTGGCGCCACAGCACACATAATGCCTATAGACACATTTGGCAAGGATTTTAAATGCGGCAGTTTAGTGGCCCAAGTTATTGTTGCTACTGACGCCAGCATTTCCTTCGTGTTGCCAATAAAAATACCATCTTAAATCACCTCGCCACAAATACGATTTCCGTTGCTCAGACAAAACGGGCGGAATAACACAGTGCGCATTGTGCAAGTCTGCCAGAGACTCCGAATGGAGTCCGCCAGTTTGCCAGTAGCCAGTTGTCAGTTGTCTTTGGAGAGTGCACAGAGAGAAAATAAATCAAGTGTTTAAGCACAAATTTAAAAGTGATGTTGACAATCTAAAAATGAAGTACAAAAACCAAAAACCGAATCTGAAACGCTTTTTTACCATTTCAAATTCAGAATCAGATTCAGAACCAAATTCTAAATATTTGCTTAGCCCCAGATTTAATATTATTGCTCAAGCTAGTTCTCTGAGATACTAAAAGTGTTTTCGATCACGATTATATAAATCTTATGGGCCTTTTGACAAACTTTACCAATCCGTAAAAAATGTACTAAAAAATACCTAAATTTTTATACATTTCGTATCAGAAACGCAGTTTGATCCAAAATTCGTTTCGATTCGGCAGAATCTTATTGCAACCTGGATATATATTTTAAGTAATTGGCTATAATTATATTCTTATTTTTGTGCACTTACTTGCAGCGCTTTTTTTTCTGTGTAACCCATTGCTATCAATTGTTGCCCTACGACGTGCTGGGCATCGTAAGTGGCCAGATTAGCGATTCAGTTGACAGTTTGGCTTGCAAATGCAAATGTGTCTGTGAATGTGAATGTGAATGTGAATGTGAATATGAATGTGAATGTGAATATGAATATGTCTAATCGGTATTCAGATGAGCAGCCTATGGCCAAAGACTCAGCTCGGGCCAAAGCGCGAAACCGAAAGTCAGATGAGTTTCTCAACTCAGTCGCGACGGTTCGCAGTCCACGATTCTTCGACTTCTGTTTTTTCTTGTCCGTCAAATGAGACGTAAATATAAGGTTCGCTTACTCTTGGCCAATCGG
Organism: Drosophila paracracens; assembly: GCA_035044025.1. Lineage (NCBI taxonomy): Eukaryota > Metazoa > Arthropoda > Insecta > Diptera > Drosophilidae > Drosophila > Drosophila paracracens. The sequence continues at coordinate 1,780,595 of JAWNMN010000435.1, read as the reverse complement.
CGAGACAGCTCAAATATATTTTGATATTGTTCGTTTGTTCGTTGATAGCGCAATATATGCTAATTAGCCATTGTTACACATTTTCTTTATAGACCTTGAGCACTGCCGTTGTGCAGATCTACAAGACGGAGGGAAATGCCCATTCCCATTGGAAGAAAAAGCATACGGGCGTCGTTTGCTTTGTGAAGGATAGCCCCATACGATCCTATTTTCTGCGCGCCTATTGCCTGATTAAAAACGAACTGATTTGGGAGCATGAAATCTACGATGGCATACAGTTTGTCAGGTCCCGTCCCTTTCTGCTCACCTTCGAGGGCAGCGTAAGTCGACTGCGACTATTTAACGAATAACAATCTTAATAAATTGATTTCCCCATTTGCAGGACGGTAATGTGTGCTTGAACTTCATCTCGGAAGACGAATGCAATTCGTTCTATTGCACGGTGCACACCACAATTGAGACACGCAATCGCAAGCGTTTGGAGAAGCGCTCCAAGCAGAAATCGCAACAGGCGCCCAATGTGCCAGTGCCGCCTGTACCGCAGGAGCCAGCGCGTCCGCCTTCAATGCAGGGCAAGATGAGCACGACGTCGACGTCGGCGGATGGCGGTGTTGTGCAGCTGCGCAACAATAAGATCAGCTCGGTTAGGTTGACGCCAGCGCCAGCGCCAGCGCCGGCGCCAACAAAGAGCTTCTTGTCCAGCAACTTTGGGCTGAGCGGTTCGGCGGGCAAGAATAAGAAGCCCAAGGTGTCCAAAAAGGACATAAGCAATCCAATGAATTTCGTGCACATCAGCCATGTCGGCTGGGATGCGGACAAGGGCTTCGATCTGACGGGCAATGAGAGCGACGAGATGCTCAACAAGTTCTTTGCCAAGGCCGGCGTTTCGGAAACGCAGCTAAACGATCGGGATACGCGCGCCTTCATCTATGACTTTATACAGAGCAATAATGTGCTGGCCTCGGTCAAGCAGGAGGAGATTGAGTCGCCAACGGAAAGGGAGCCAGCGCCCACAGCGCATATGCCGCCGCCGGTACCCAGTCGTCATCCCCATCATGTGAGCACAGCTTATATTAATATTGTATTCCGTTTAAATATTCTCGTCTTGCAGTCAACAAATGGCAACCAAAGATCTGCGCCACCGCCACCACCGCGGCAGCAGCCTACCCCTATGCCTCCAATGGCAACGGCAGTAACGCGTGCACCCCCACCACCCAGCAGACCGCCACCCATTAATATGGCACCACCGCCACCACCACCATCAGCAGTTTGTGCACCAGCAGCAGCGGTAATTTTTTGCATAACAGACTATTTATTTTGAATTAAACTATTTTTATTGCAGCCGCCGCCGCCACCACCGCCGCCAGCACCACCAGCGGCAGCGCCGCCGCCACCTCCGCCACCCCCACCCATGCCCGTGGCAGAGATGCCCATCATCCCAGCGACGCAGGCTACAGCTCAGGCGAGCAAAGCTCAGGCGCCGCCAGCAGAGCCGGATTCGCACAATGCGCTAATGGATGCCATACGCAAGGGAAAATCGCTAAAGGTGAGTGATTAAAAAGACTGTCCATCTACAATCCTCTAAAATATATCCATACCACATACTCCACTTGCAGTCAGTTGAGCCTGTTAGCTCGAGCAGCAGCAACAGCGATCCCCGTAACGATCTGTTGGGTCAGATACGCGGAGGCTTTGCCCTCAAGCCCGTGTCGGAACGTGTGCTGTCCGATCAGCCCATTGAAGGCCATGTTGCCCAAAAGTCTGATGCTCTGGCAGATGCACTGAATGCTGCACTTAGGGCACGTGCTGCAGTCATTCAGTCGGACGACGAAGAGGAAGGAACTTCTTCGGACAACGATGAATGGTCCGATTAGATTATGAAATCTATTCTGGTGACTCGAGTGGATCGATGATGATGATGATGATGTGTGGCAAATATTATTCCAAATATAAGCAATAATTTAATTATGATCTATCGCCAACGATAAATCGCTGTAAATACTGTTTAGTGAATTTTCATACCTCTTTAATTTAATATTAATCAATTATAAAACAACAAAAAGAAACACAAACAAAACAAGCTAACTAATTATTACAACAAATGCAAATATTAATAACAGCATAATGATCCGTATTGTTTTTTCAAGTTCATCTATGCATATCCTCCCCCTCAATTGCTCAAAAATCGAACTCATAATCAAAATGGAAAAGGAAAATTACTTAAATTATTACAATAAAAACAAAAACAATAGGAATATGTATTATGTGTATTGCCACAACAATAATCGTAAACTATATATACATATATATATAAATAAATATATATTTATGTATATGCTTAACTTGTGCCAAATAAAAAGAGGAAACTTTGAGAAGCCCCTTGTCAAAAGAAATCCACACACAACCCCTAAATGCTAAAGTCTGCTGTGTAGAAGACCTAAGACTTATTTTTGTAAAAAAATGTGCCTAACTTACAAAACTAGTTAGTCTAGGTCAATGAGAGAGATTCAACTTTGGAAACTATAGCTATGCGTATCCTTAGACACAGGCGATAATAACTGAATGTGAATGAGAGTATGTGTATTTTATCAAATTAATTAACTAAATATAATACAAATATACAATTAATATCAATATTAAATCAAATTACTTTGCAAATTGCTCCAAAAAAATAACTGACTAATCCTAATTGTGAATCGATTAACATTTATTATTATGAATTCTTGCTCAAATCTACAAACAATTTCAATAATTAGAAAAATTGTTTGAATAATGGCAACAAAAAAAAAAAAATCTAATCATGTATACCCTAAATATAACTATGTGTTTAACCAAACTCCAGACGATAATGCTTCCTAGGCTTCTTGGAAAGAAGTCAATACTTAAAGCTCCTGTCAGCTCCTGTTTTTAACCAATAATTAATGTTTTTTTTTTTTTGTTTTGTTTTGCGGTCTATTAATTTAAACTGGCACTAGTAATGCCCAAGTATTAATGCTTTTAGTGAAAAGTGCATTAAATGCAAATTTGTAGTCATTTCTTTATGTATGTATGCGTGAAAATTATAGTATATATATATATATATCTTTGAACTGTATTCTCGTAACAACAATAAATGATTCATGTATGTCTGTGTGTGAGTCAATGATTCGAGAGAAAAAGATATAGTGTTTTTGTGCGATTTTGTGTATTTAAATAAGTACATATATTCTATATACATAAATAGTTATACATCTATGCTCTATATTGTATTAGATAAGCCATTAATTTATGTAATTTACGTAAATAAAGTTGTGTACATCTAACTTAACATAAATAATCCTTAATAAGGATTCGATTTTTGTTTCCTTTTTTACATAATATAGGAGGAGTATTACGGATTGAGATAGGAATTTCGTTTGAGCTGCAAATGAATTTCATGCTTTGCATATGTACAATTGTTGTATATGTGGGTGGATATGGCAAATATATATATATATATATATATATATATATATATGTGAACATTATTTAATTTCTAGAGTACCTTGACTTTCTTATATCTAGAGTAGCTTATGTTATTGGGTTTTCCTGAGCTGCAACCACATTCGCATCGTCGTTGAGCTCCCGTTCAATGTTGGCATTATTATTATTCTCGGCAATCTCATTGATATTGGAATCATAATCATTCGCCAGACAGCGCTGCTGCTGCGGTTGTTGCTGCAGCTCCAGTTGCTGCACCTGTTGCTCCTGCCGCAACTCTTGCTGCTGCTCATTGATGCGGTTGTCAGTCTCTTCTTTAGCTACTTCAGTATTGAGCAGCTCGCAGCAGGCTACGCTTGAGGGTCCTGCCTCTACTTCCAGCTGCTGCTCCTCCGTCTCCAACTGCTGCTCATCAGCTACTTCCGCCGGCTGCCCACTGCCCGATGACAGCTCGTGATTCAGCACATTCTGTTGCTCCTCATCGCAATTGTAGTTCGATGTCGAGGAGTTGCTAAAGAATGGCTGCGCCAGTGTTTCAGCTTCCTTGGGCGCACTCACAATGTTCTCCTCACTTTTTTCAGGCAACTCCGCATCCTTATTCTTTGTGGATAACGGCTCCTCTGCTGCTTGACTGCAAACACTGGTGATAACCAATCCAAAAGGTGACTCCTGTGATTCACCTGGCTCTGGCTCTAATTTCTCTGTTATCCTTGTTGTTTTCTCTAGTGATTTACTCTCCGTCTGCAACAGATTTTGCTCTAATGCCGCATTTTGTGGCGCTCTCTGCGATTCCAGGATGTTGTCTGGCTGGAGTCCATGTGATGGCGCCGCTTGCGATTCTTCTATGGGCATAGTTTCTGCAACGCTTTGCGAATCTTCCACTCTGTCATCTGTTTCCAGAGTATGATCTAAATGGGGTGGTGGCTCCACTTGTAACAGTTTCGACACGCTTTGCTCCACTAACGCACCCGATGGTGGTTCTTGCTCTGATTGTTGCTCCACAAACGCGTCAGGTGTTGGTTCCTGCTTTGTTAATTTATCTTCTGGTTCACCTGTAGACTTTGGTGGCGCAACAAATGAGGGCGGAGGTTGTTCCAGCTGCACATTCCCCGTCCCTTTTGGCGCGCTTTGCACTGGCGCCTCTAATCTGCTTGGTGCAGGTTGCTGCTCCAAAAGAACTGATTCGTTGTGCGCCTCCGCTGCCGTTGATTGTGCCTGTTCCTGTTCCTCTAAAAGCGGCAGCTCGATTTCTCGGTATATGCGCACCTCCTGTTCCTCCAAAGTGTTCATGTTTTCGTCCGCTTCATCAGCAGATGATGCACTATCATCATCATCTTCATCATCTTGGTCGTCGTCGTCCGCACTTTCGCGCAATCCATTGTATTGCACGCTGTCAGCTTCGCTGCCATTGAGATTCACATCGCTGATGTGTAAGTCTTTCTCCTGCTTAATTATAACATTGCTTAGATCTAGACTATTGATGTAACTGGATTCCTCATCGATTTTCTCATTGTGATTGATCTCTTCATGGGCTTCTCTTTGATCTGCACATGCCACCTGCTCATCCGCATAGCCACGATTCAGTGGCTCCGGCTTAATGGTGAGCATATTGATAGGCAACGCTGCACCGCTTTCCACAGATACAATTTTTGGTAGCTGGTTTTCAGCTGGCGGTGGTTTTGATGTGGTTGCAGCCGCGGCTCCACCGGTGCTTTTACGCGCCGTTGACTTTGTGGCACATTTCCGGTTGGGATTGGCTGGCATTTCATTGGGCATCGCTTCGACAGCTTTCTCCGGCGGTGTTGCCTCCTCGGCCATGGCGACACCACTTGCAATATGCGTGATTTTCATCAGACGATCGAGTTCCAAGCGATTTGGCTTCACATCCTCCTCCTCGGCAGTCGCTTGGTTCACCTCAGCGAAACTGCTGTTCAGCTGGAGCATGGGAATACTCGTCATAACCGTGGCTTGTGGTTCACAACTATCCGCATAGCTTTCATCGTTGCGTTCCTGTTTAACCGTTACAATGGTCCTGCCAACTGCTTCGGCTGATACTTGTGGTATTTCTTCAGTGGTTCGCTCGGTTCCATCGGTTGCCGGCGGCTCCTGCTCCGCCGTCTCTGCCTCCGCCTCCTTATTGCGCTCCTTATGCTTTCGTTTCCTTTTCTTTTTGGCGCTCCGCGACAACTGGTGCTGCTGCAAATCGTTGTCATCATCATCTACTATTGATGAATTGAGCTGCCCATGATTATTGGTAATTTTTAGCTTGAGCTTGAGCGGCTCCTGTTTGATCTGTTGCCGCTCGTAGCCGTCGTCGGTGAGCTCCTGTTTCACGGATACAGTTGATAGATCTGCTGCTGTATCAGCTGCTGCTGCATCTGCCGCTGTATCCTCATCGCTATCGTCATTGCCTGCATGGAAATCATAATATGGAAATGGTTCCTCTTCTGGTTCACTCTCCAGTTGTGGTCCAGTGTCATCGATATGCACCTCCGGCTCATGCTTGATGCTGACCAGCGTGTTCATTGTATTCTTAAGCAGTTGATCGACACGTTTCAAATACTTTTTTGATGAGACACGATCACTGCTCCGGCCACCGACTGTGGTGCGTAGGAGAGGTGATCCTAAGCGCTCCAGTACAACCACCGGCTGCATATCCTCACCAAATGCCGTGACTCGCTGTGCAATATCCTCCACTTCTAGATCGTTTTCGTTCTTGATGCGCAACTCGGCCTCATGGTCAGCCGCATCGGGCATTATGTGCTTGGAGTGACTCAAGTAGATCTTGGCACAAAATGGAGCATGTCGCATATAGGCGACTTCACTGCTGAAGGCCCGGCTGCATCCGCCACACTTGCGAGTGCGCCGTGCACAGGGATGGGTATTGTAAAAGTAGTTTGTGAGAAACGTCTTCCTACACAGCGGACACTCGCGATCCAAGACGAGCAGTTCAAGCGGTGTGGCTACTGTATGCTCGCGCAGATGACGGCTGAACGCATAATTGTTGGCAACGCTCACATCGCAACGGGGACACTGATACGGCTTCTTGGAGAGCTTGTGCCACAGCTGGTGGGCCTTGATATCGCTGGGATTGTGATGATTCTGATTGCAGGCATTGCATGTGTAACGCATTACCATCGGCACGTGGGTGACAATCTTGTGCTCCTCGGCAAGCTCCTTGCTATCGAAACGCTCGCCGCACACACTGCAACTGGCCTTGCGACCCTTTTTGCCCGGCATTATCCGAGGGTCAATCTCTGTGGGTTCCACCTTGCTGGAAAGTATAAAATTTTGATTAGATTCGAATTTGATTTGCCTTTAATTATGCCCTTGTAGAGGGAGACGACCTCTTAAATATATATATCCTTAATAAGCATCGCTAGCCTAGTTAATATAGATATCTTCGTCTTCGCATCCGTTGGTCTGTCCGATTTTTTATTGCATATATGCGAAAAACTTGGTTTTAAATGTCTTGATGAGAGTTACTACATTATATAGCTGTCATGTGAATAGTCGTTCGAAAGATATTTTCCCGCATTAAAAAACATGAAAATTCGTTTTAAACGTCCAAAAATAGAATACAATTTTAAATGACAGCAGATTAGTTACGGTCTGCAGGGGCTTGTAATCTACGGCGTGTCTAAGATTAAGCCGTTTTTACTTGTTTTAACTTACACTTCAGTTTTGCTCGCTGTTAGCTGCTGCAGACGCTGCTTCTTGCGCCAGCTGACAGGCTCATTTTTAACCACATCTAATGGGATTTCCGGTGCACATAGCTTGGAGCTGTTGCTACTACTACTAGCCGCTCCTCCCAGCACATTGTCATCCGTTTTTCGTTTACGTCCGCGTTTGCCCAGCGGTTCGGTTTTAAAAATGGGTTTTACATCCATCAGCTGAGGTGTGAAAATGTGAATTGCTTTAGCCATTTTAGAGAGCCTATGCATATGTGTATCTTACCCTTTGTGGCTCCGATTGCTTGAGGCCAAGCAATTTGCGTGTCTGATCGTTCGTTGCATAGCACATTTCTCGAAACTCGTAAAAATCATTGATTTTATCCACGCATAGGCTGCACATTGTCTGCGGCATTTTGTCATTAGGTGCCACCTGCAAAATGGGGTGTTTTTTTTTTTTTTTTGTTAAGAATCTGGCCACGCCCATTTATAATAATATATTGTGCTTACCATGAAGCCAACCAACTCGAATACCTTTTGGCCCAGTGTGGGCTCGTCCAGATCTATAATTTCGCTTGCATTTGGCAAAATCTTCACCTTGGACGGATTATCGATGCCGCACAGGCGACAGATCTTGTACAGGTTCGCCTTGAGCGCTCCATCAATCTTGAAAGCAAAACGCTCCATTTTGATGTCGCAGTGATTTTAATTCGATACCCCAATATCCTTTTGCTACATATTTATTTGTTTAACTTGACGCAAAAAGTTTTCAATTTTTTTTGTTTATTACCCACAGGCGCAAGTGTGGCCAAACAATGGTTTTTTCTTCTTTCATGAGCGCATGGTCACTCTAGTCAGGACTGCCCATCCAGGCGAGAAAAATATTGAGCAGTCTTAGACAATACAGTAGTGAGGAGCAATATTTAATCTATTTTAATTCAAGAATATTCAATATTCCCGGATTGTGATAGCAGACTCCAACAAATAATACAACAATATAACTGAAACCCTGATACTTGTGTCTGTTATGTAACTTGTTATATTTTATTATAGTTACAAACCGTGATTTCTTATGATTGTTCCATTAACAGATCGTACATAGAAATTAAAAAACATATAGACTGAACTTGCCGATTGCACTGCGTGTTGTAGATATTTTTTACACGTTCTGGGTAATATTTTATGTGAATATATTTTAATTGTGCTACAAAAGTAGGTACAATATACAAATACAAGGTATTTGGTGAACAGTCACATATTCGCCGATATTGACATCTCTACGCAGTCGTAGAAATTTATATATATATTTTTTATTACATATATATATACAGCGGAGTGCAGAACTTTGTAGGAGAAAAATAAGGAAATAATAACAATGCACACCTTAGAGGGGTATTTAAATCGACGAGAGAGTGGCTGGCTGCATCGAAATAAACACACGGCCGATGAGAATTCTGTGATGCGTCGCATTTACAGTTCGATGGGCATGTTTAACAGTTATCATTCCAATTGTAAGCCTGGCAAGGCCGGACAGGATACGGGTGCCATCTTCAATCTGGAATTCAATGCCGATGGCAATGTTGTTGTCGCTGCCACTGAACGCAAATGCGTCCTTGTCTTTGATGCAATCACACAAAAAGAAATCTTCAAAATACCCGATGCGCACACGGACTGCGTTAATTGCATCAAGTAAATGTGGCACATCATCCACTCAGCCATCAGCAGTTTGCAGATTGATTTTCTTCTCTTTTTTTTTAGATTCTTTGACGATCGCCTGTTTGCCACGGGCTCCGATGACTTTACAGTTGCTCTGTGGGATCTGCGCAATATGAAGCAGAAGCTGCGCTTGCTCCATGGTCATTCCAATTGGGTGAAGAACATTGAGTACTCTTCGAAGGACAAACTGTTGGTCACATCCGGCTTCGACGGCAGCATATTCACATGGGACATTAACTCGCACACGGAGCACGGTTTGATCTCACAGCGCGTCTTTCATGCCAGCGGACTGATGCGTTGCCGCATTTCGCCAGCGGGTGACAAATTGGTTCTGTGCACCAGCAGCGGTTACATTATGATCATCCATCACTTGGACTTGACAACATTACACAAGGATCTGTGTGGTTTCAGGGTGAGTGGCAAAATAAAATCAAATGCGAATTTGAGTTAGAATCTTGTACACCACTTCCAGCCGGGCATCTACAGACTTATGCAAATGGGCGATCAGTACATACCTCAGGCAGCTAAATATGATCATGTTTTCTCGAAGCGTCAGAAAAAGAATCGGGTGGAGCTGGTCACCGATTTTCCGGAACAGAATGATGCGGAAATGATAATGGCCCTGCAGATACATCCACAGTGCCGTTGCATGCTGACGCGTAACGTGAGCTGCGATGAGCAAAGCGAATGGACATGTGTACATGATATCCACGAGGAACCCGAGCAGCCGACGGATGATGTGAATGATGATGATGACGATGAGCCCAGTGCCAAAAAGAATCGCAGACGATTGTCGCAGCAGGCAGATCCATCGGATCACGATCAGCATCAGACAGGATCCCCACGTTCTTCGGCCAGAGTGCGTCAACGAGTAATTTATCCGAGACGCGTGCCCGGCAGCATTCCCTCAGCACGCCCCGATGGCTTCATACCAGACATCTGGGCAGCTGAGGTGACCGTGCAGGAGCGAGCCATACGCCAAAGCCGATCACGCAATGAAAACAATCATGTTAGTGGCTATAACTTTGTGTATGCCATCAGCAGCGGAGTGCTGCCATTGCGCTCAACGGTGATGAGTACAAGAGGCGGATATGTAGTCGTCGATGACAGACCGCTCTTAGAAGATGCGGCGACAAACACAGAAACACCCCGCAGCAGCAGCAATGGCAATGGCAACAACAGGAGCAGCAGCATAGGCAGCAGCACAGGCAGCAGCACAAGCAGCAGCAGCACTAGCAGCAGCAGCTACATGGCCACTAGTACAAGCAGCAGCAGCAGCAGTGGCAGCAGCAGCAGTAATGGAACGAGCCAACTGGTCACCATTGAGATTCGGCCAAATATGCCAATGCGACAGCTGAGCAACGTTTCGGCTGTGGCGACATCGTATGATAATCCCTCGCACACCATATTGGTGAATGCCAAGAAGCTGCTGTACTACGCTTCGGAGACGAACAACAAGCCCGGTTTCATTAAGGAGCCCGGCTTTTCGGCGGACGGCCGCATTATCTGTTCACCATATGCGAATGGGGTGCGTCTGCTTGGGTATCAGGACGATTGCAGTGATTATCCCAGCCACATGATGGTCGAGCAGATGAAGCATAGTCCGCGGCAGCTGGTCGAACTGGCCAACATTATCGAGCACCAGGATGTGGTGCTATGCTCCAAATTCAGCCCCAAAGAACCACTACTCGTGACGGGCTGCAATGGCGGTGAGATATCCTGGTACAGGCCACGCCTCTAGAGGATGCGTCGATTCTCAAAATTTGTTTTACTTTCTAAGCAACAAAGAACGTTTATTATTCACCTATCGCCCATGATAGACACCACAACAACAACAACAACACTTAATTGTAAAGCATTGCGATTACAGTGAACCGATTAAATTAAAATCCTTTATTTGTATATATATATATATTTGTATTTGTAGTTTGTATTTTGCATTTGCATTTGTATTGGTTTTGTGGTATTTGCGGCTGCCTGCCGTCTACAGTGAGGTTTGCAAGTATATTCACACATATATATATAATATATATATGTACGTAGGCTACATATTTTTAATAATAAGAATCATTATAAAACTACAAATATCGTTATTTTATCCACTAATTTAACGGTCTGTGTTTGTGTCTAATAGTAATTCCCATAGCCGCTCCACTGGCCATAATTGTAGCTTGCACCGGTGCCAGCGCCACCAGAGCCATAACCACCACCCCATTGATTGTAGTATGAGTCGTACGACTGCTGCTGTTGCTGCTGCGGCTGTGGCGGATAGGCGCCACTGTTCTGCTGCTGGGCATAATAGGCACCAGAGTTCACCGGATTGTAATTGTAGTTGGCATTCGCCGCTGCCGCCGATCCACCATTGTTATAGGCAGCGAGTGGTGCAGATGAGCCGCCACCGATGGCACTGGCGCCATCTTTGCCCCCAGTGGAGTTCTTGCGACTTGGACTTGTATCGCTATCGGGGAGGTAAGCAACATGATTAGTGATTAGTTTTAATAATTAATTTCTATTGACTAACCTCTTCTTTTGCACCTCATTGGCCTTGCTGAGCGCCAGTTGGAGTGCACGCTGTGCATCTTGTAATCCCTTGGCCGTGCTGCCAAAGTCCTCGAGGAACTCAACTTTGCGCTGAGCAAAAAGCACTTTCTGGTCAGGTTCAATGTCGGCGCGAGCCATAAACTTGTCCATAATCTGAACGATCTCGGGCTCAATAACTTGTGGCCGCTGCAGGCAGAGATCGATCATTTGTAGGGCGACACGTGTGTTGGCCGGATCACGTTCGAGCGAATGCTGCAGCACCTCCAAGCCGGCATCGAGATCATGGCACAGCTTATTTAGGAATCGGGCATACTTGATGGCCAAACTGCCGGCAATGGCTTTGTTCTTGGTACCCTCGATGTAATGCTTGTAAAGCTCACGGCACTTGTCCAGGGCGCCACGACGTCGCTCCACATTGATGCGGCGATAGGCAATCTGGAGCACATTTGGGCAACGTTGCTCGATGCGCTCCAGCACCTCGGCGGCGCCATCAAAATTGAGCTGACACTCCTCGAAGGCGGCCCACATCAAATGCAGGCTGGGCTTCTCGGGATGATGGATGCGACAGGCGCGCCGATAGACACCTCGTGTTATATCCACAATATTCTGGCTGTGCTCGCTATTACCCAACGACTCCAGATAGCGCAACATCTTTAGCCAGAACTCATCGTACAGAGCGCACGCGATGAGACAACGTTCAAAGAGCACTAGGATGCGTTCACGATCACCCTTCTCAATCTCAAAGTCCAGGTAGTCTTTCCAGTTCTTGAGCTGGGCACGCTCCAGTGGCTTGACATGGAAGTAGGGACGCTTGATGCCCTCCTCGAAGGACCAGCGCGCTGTGACCGCACCAACGGTTAACTTGTGCAGCTTGCGACGCGCAGAAATGACTTTGTCCTTGATTGAAGTGATTTCCTCCTCGCTAAGTGTGCTGAGATCGCTGTAATCAATTGGCGCCGGTTTCGATGTGGCTGAGGATTCGCTGAGGGTCAGATCGGTAGTGGATTCTTCTACAGATGTTTCAATTGCATCCTTTGGCTCCTTACCGCCATCAGCTGCATTTTCCTTCTGCTTCTCATCGCGTTCACGTTCCTTCTCACGCTCACCCTTGGCTTCCTTGGAGCTGCCACTGTCACGACGACTTTTGGACGAGGATTTCGAGGATTTGCTCAACTGGCGATCGTGCCAATCCTTGCGCAATCGCAACAGCTCCTCATTGCCAATGGTGGCGGTTATTGCATGCTGATTAATAACATCCTGAAAACTATGGAAGGTGAAATTTAAATATTAAAAGCCGGCAAACAAATGGGACAGATATCACTCCTTGACTTACTTGTCAAAGTGTCCGTTGTAGCCTTGGGTGGGTATGGTCAGCAGACGATCGTATATCTGGACGACACGCTGATAACGCTTCGATTCGTTTTCCCAGCGTATGTAGGCATCCCAGAGCTTATCGGAGCGGAACTCAAGCCCGCATGCCTGTACAGCTCGCTCGTATTGGCTGCGGATGAACTGCTCCTCGTCGCTGTGGTGCGACTTGATGTGCATCAGATAGTGTATCCATAAATCCACCGATAGCGGAATGGCTTCCAAGCCGCGCTCAAATACCTATATTTTTTTTTTTTTTTTTATCAATTTAGTTTTTTTGGAACAAAATTTTACAATCGGTTTTTTTTTCAGGTATTTTGGTTTTTGATCGTAGAGAAGAAATAGAAATGTTTACAAAAATTGAAAAGAAAATTATTATAGCACGCTTCAGACATATTTTTGATAAACTAACTTGTTGCTTTTTTTTTTTTGTTGGTGGTGGTGTCGATGTTTTTTTTTTTCTTTTTTGTAACTTACAGAGTAAACTAGAATGACCTTAAATAAGCTTAAATAACAATACGTAATAAAGTAGACACAGAAAATAACACACGTTTTGTATTGAGTATATTTTTTTTTTTTTTGTTTTTTTTTTTACACAGAGAGACTTAAAAATTTCATTTAAACGCCATTTGTACTTACTTACGGCCTCACGAGAACGTGCTGAAGGAGGAGTTGTTTGTGGTGACAACGACAACGAGAACGTGCGAAGAAGATCAGAGAAGTTGACAAAAGAACAAACGACGACTGTCGAGTCGAATTGGAGAGTATTGATTGATTGTGGAACTGGACTGGTGGTATACAACTTGCGTTGTGGAATACATCAATTGGTTCATACATACATATGTATGTAACAATAACAACAACAATAACTGCACCCCCTTCATATCGGGAATAAAACTAAAATGTCGACTAGCCGCCCCCCTAGTTTGATGAATGATGGGTATTAACAATTGTGAACGATTGATTGCATCTAAGGTACAGCTAAGTGAACACACACATTTAAACAACACGATTATCATTTAAATACACGCTCTGGAAAGAGGACGAGTAGAGTAAAAAAAAAATAAAATAAAATAAAAACATAAAAAAAAACCCGGAGTCTACGATTAAGAAATCTATATCTTATGCGTATAATTTATATGGATAAAAAAAAGATGGTGAAACATGAAATAATTTTAATTAAGTTTAGGGAAAAATATTAAATTCAGAATTAAATCAATAGTTTTAAAAACCAAACAGCTGAAGAGCCATGGACAAAGTGCAAATAAAATTGAAACGAAAACTGAAATTGAAATTTATAACGAATGCATATAGAATGGATCGCTCAATCGTGGACCCCGTTGATATGCTGAGACCCGATACTAACTGATGACTAAAGAGGTGTCGAGAATCATTTGTTTTTGGTTCTTTTTTTTTGTGTTTTGCTTCCGTAATTTAGTTTCTTTGGTTTTGGTAATTTGTTGTTTTTATTGAATGTAGTTGTTTTTATTCAGTTATAATAAATTGCATTATAACAAATATATAAATATATATATATATGTGGAATATCAAATTGTCGTAATCGTAAGTAAGAGTAAGCGTAAAACAAAGAATCGCAAAGATATGTTTAATTTAATTGAAATGTGTGCGGGTACTCACCTTATAGCAATTGGCCTTAATACCCTTGCGCTTCTCATAGTCCGCATACTTGCGCCAGTAGCCATAGCAGTAGGGATAATGCGACAGGAATGTGTCGTAAGCCTCGCGCGCCGCCTCAGCATCGGACTGAAGCATAATTGGAAGTTAATTTCAATTTATGTCGATTATATTTAAAGGGGATCTACCTCGCTGTCCACATATTGTAGCAGATATGTCCAGCCGGTAAAGTCGGATGCATCGTCTTTGACAACGCGCCAGTATTTGTCGAGGTCGGGCAATTTTTTGCGCTCTTTCTCTTTCTCCTTGTCCTTTTCTTTGTCTTTGTCCTTCTCCTTTTCTTTGTCTTTATCACGCTCTTTATCCTTCTTTTGAGTGTCCTTCTCTTTATCCTTGTCCTTATGCTCAACATCTGCTTAAAAAATGTAGAAGATTATTTTTAATGGATGTCTTGCTACAAAATTTACTTAATTTCCAACCTTCATCTACTCTGGGACGCTTCTCCAAGGGATGCGCATCATTACTCTCTGATGTCGGACTGCCGGGATTATATTGTTCAGCTGATGTAAGTTTTGTGCTCGTTTCATTATGGCTCTGCTCGTCGTCATCTCGTGCAGACTGTGGCACATCAACATTCTTGCCAGCTTTACGCTTTACTCTCGTCTTTACCTCGTTAACATTGTTGTTGTTGTTATTGTTGTGCGTGGGCAATTCATCTTCAGATATGACTTCAGCATCGGCTGGCAGCTCAGCTCGCTGCGGTGCCGGCAACTCCTCATCGGATACCTCTTCCGCATCATTGATCTCGGGCTTGCTGGGTGGCGGCAATTCATCCTCTGAAATGATTTCAGTATTCACAATAGTCGCATTGCTTGTGTCCATCATTTCATCGCCCAAACTCTCGGCAATAGCATGATGTGAGCTCGAATCATCCGACGAGTTGTGCTTGCTTCCACCAAGCGGCTGCAGTGCATCGGGCACGTTCGATTCAAAGTCGGATTTTTTGTTAATATCGCTTTCATCATTGCCGGCCACCGAAGGCAGACTGTTGGCATTATCACCAACCAGGGAGGCCAAGAGCGACGTGTCTACACCATCTTCGTTGCGTCTGCTCTCCTTGATATCGTCACTAGTCTCCGAATGTTGTTCGGCAACGGCACCAAAGGGAAACGAGGAACTCTTATCATCTACTCCGACCGTTGTTTCGGTTGTTGCCAGCATCTCAACATCGTCGTCTAGTTGCTCATACTGTGCCTCCTCTGCGGCGGCACGCTCTTGTTCCTCTTCTTCGGTGAGCACCATCATTTGTTGACTAATTGGGTCGTTCTCCTCCTCTTGATCACTCAACTGAAAAGCAAACAATGTATATATATCTATATCGTCTATTGCCTAATGACCATGTAGAAATTAAAAACTAATCTTTCTCTCGCTCTCTGGTTTGATTTATCAGTTGGCCCTTGCAGAGAATCATATGGAGGCCATCATTTGCGAACGGAACAACGCCACATCCGCATGAAGATGCGTATTTTTTCATCAAATTGCAAACCAAAAAGCAGAACTACACGCATGGTGCGTGGGTGTGTGTGTATATATGTGTGTTACTGACCTGTGCCTGCCGCTTGGATGTGCGACGTGTGGTACGCATTTGTGTTGGCGCTGCTGTTGCCGGCGAACGTCCAGAGCGTGTGCGGCGCCCTAAAAAACCCAAGTTATTATTCAAATCCGATTAGCAACAAATACAGAAAAAACGAGCGCTTGAAACATTAATACATTTGTAGATGTGTGTGCATGTGTGTGTAATTTCCGCGTGATGCTCACGTTTTTTTTTTCTTTATAATTTTCAGATTGCAATCCGTTTTCGGTTGTTATGCACGATATGAAAAAAGAGCAATGACAAACAGCATACGGCTCACTCCAATTAAATAAATTATATGATTTTTTTCAGTTGTATTTACCTGAATTTTCTATTACAACGTTTTCGTCTTGTTCAGACGCCATTTTTGGATTTGTCACACATACAATGCGGTCACACTATATTATAAAACTGGTCAAAACAACAATGTGACGGCAGCATGTTTATTGAAAAATCCATAGGCTTTATATAATCTTAACATATCGATATATATCGTGTGTGCAACCCTTAAAATGCATAGGCGTCGCATCTTACAACACTGTTTGTCAAAATGGCGACTTGAGAATTCATAGCGTGACAAAAACAAAGCGCATTTCACAGTATTTTTGGTGTTTTTGTGCAAGATTTATGTGTTTTATTGTGCAAAATTAAACAAAATGTCTAAGCAAATAGTGCTGTGAGTGCAAACAATTAAACAGTGTATGAAATTTTGCAGAGGCAACGATAGAAGTTAAGAAACGCCGACCGCATAACCTTTACGTGTCGCAGTTGCGAATGGAGTGTAAAGGCAAAGCAAAGAGAATGAAAGAAGAGGCGCCAAGCAAAAAATTGCCGCCTAAATTATATGGCGGCGATTATGCGGCCAATGCAAGCACCCCCACCAAAGCGGCCCACGATGAGATACTGAGCTCCTTGTTGCGCATCAACAATTTCGATTCCATATCGAGCATCAAAGACGAATCCCTCGACATCGATCTGTCCGCCTGCGTTACAATCAGCTCGGCCAGCTTCATCAATGGAAACAGCCTGTCGTCTACAGATTTTTGGCGCGTTCTCGATGAGAGCGCACAAAACAATACGGAATTAAATCTATCCTCAGATGTGTGCCGTGATGAACTGAGTGCACCCAGTCCCAGTCCCACACCCAGTGCGAATCTATCGAATGGCAGCGCCAATGACAATCATAATTCCGAGTTCAATGTTACGTTCCTGCGGCCGGAGCCGCCAAATGCGTTCACGAACTCACCATTTAAAAAGATAACAACAACAGCAACGACGACGGCGGCGACAACGCCAGTGAAGCTCCCTTCACCGGAGCAATTGCCAATGGTGCAGCAGATGGTTTCACAACGTAAGCCACGTTTGCCCGCTACAACAGCGGTACGGTTAAGGGTCTTCAAGGAGGAGCTCTTCGATGAGAAGGACCTGTCCCCCAAGGGAGTTGAGCTGTTGACCAAAGTGGAGCATTCAGAGTCGGATCATTTGCCGCCAGCGTTTACCATTTTCCAGCAACCACAGCAGCAACACCAGCAGCAGCCAGTGAATGATATGCCGCCACCGGCTGTGCCGTTGGATTTCAATGGTAAACTAGAGTTGGAAACGCCGCCGCCACCGCTCTACAAGTGCCTGGACTGCAACGGCCTGATACTAGACAATCAGCAGCTGGTGAGCAGCCACAAGGCGGCAGCGCATCGATTGCGCATCACCTACAACTGCACCGAATGCCAGCGCGAGTTTGAGCTGTTGGCCGGGCTCAAGAAACACCTGAAGACGCATCGCAGCGAGGGACGTAAGGATACGTGGAAAAAGTGCCCAGACTGTGGCAAATGGTAAGTCCACAGATAGAGCTACAAATCTCTATTAAGTATATATTTAACTCGTTTGAATCTCTTATTTGTAGTTTAAAGCTGGGCAGCATGTGGATGCACCGGAAGATCCACAGCGATAATAAGAAATATCAGTGCGATATCTGTGGCCAGAAGTTTGTGCAGAAAATCAATTTGACGCATCACGCACGCATCCACTCCTCGGAGAAGCCGTACGAGTGCCCCGAATGCCAGAAACGATTCCAGGAGCGCTCCCATCTGCAGCGCCATCAGAAGTACCATGCACAGACTCGCTCCTATCGCTGTGAAAAATGTGGCAAAATGTACAAAACTGAACGTTGCCTCAAGGTGCACAATTTGGTGCATCTGGAGCAGCGTCCCTTCGCGTGCAATGTGTGCGACAAGAGTTTCATTAGCAACTCGAAATTGAAGCAGCATTCGAATATTCATACGGGCATGCGACCGTTTAAATGCAACTATTGTCCACGTGACTTTACCAACTTTCCCAATTGGCTGAAGCATACGCGACGCCGTCACAAGGTCGATCACAAGACTGGCGAGCATCTCGAGAACATTCCCTCCTACTGCTCTAAGAAATCAACGACAGCCAAGGCACAGAAAGCAGCCGCCGCTGCTGCTGCTGCGGCGGCGTCGACGACAACGGCGACAACAGCCGGATCAGAGGAGCTGACTCTCAGCACAGTTGGTGGAGAGGCGAAGTCCACATCCTCATCAACGCCGCAGATAGCCAAGGCGCCGTCAGCTGCAGCCCCATCGCCAGCTGCTAAACAGACACGCAAAAAGAAGCAACCACAACAAGCAACTCTTGCCGCCTTGGGCATCACTTTGCCAGCGGGAACGGCACTGCAGCAGGTTCATCGGCCGCAGCCGCCACCACAGTCCACAAGTAAACAGTCAAATGTTGCCCCGCTACTGGCACCACCACCACAATCAGCTGGAGCAATAGCAGCAACCGCTCCAGCCAAGCAGATGAAAGCCAAGCGCGAGCGCAAACAGTTGGCGCCCAAACAGCTACAGCAGAAGCCATCTCCGCCAGCGGGCAGCACTCCTCACACTTTGCCCGTTGCAATGCCGCAAATTAAAAAGGAACCGTTGCAGACGCAGGGTCCATTCCTGGATCTGCACGGCCTTAGCCTCACCTCGGCCGAGGAACTGATCATGGAGCAAGCCCTCGAGATGGAAGAGTGCGGATTATATGATACACCCGTGGGCAACACTGAAATGGGCACCTCAGACAATGCAACCTCCTCGGATGCAGCAACTGCCCTGCACTTTCAAATCAAAAATGAATTACCCGATGAACTGCTACCTGACGACGATTTCTGTAAGTCTATTATATACACAAATATCGATTTGATTTATCCTTAAGACTTAAGACAATCTTTTTTACATTTATAATTTAATTAATTACATTTTTACATTTGCCCCATTTCTTTTTTGCAGTGCCCCACAAATCCAACAGTGGCAATCGCTTAGCCTGTCCATCGCTGGAATCCTCACCGTTCTCCTCACCCGCATCCATGGAACTGGCTGCGGTGTCCACAACCACCACCAGCAGCAGTAACACCACCAAATCCACATCAGCTATGAATGTGAACACGGGTCGCACAGCCAACTATTATTTGCCAGCATTTACGCTAAATGCCCAAGGCAAGTTGACCAGTTGCACCACCAGCACTGGCACTTGCACGGGAACGGGAACAGGAGCGAACAATGCTATTGTCAATGGACCGACAACAGTTTCTGTTGTGAATATGCCAATGTTGGTGCACTCGAATCAGATGTTGCCATCCGTGGACACGCTGCTCTTTACCACCCAGACGGGCAATCGATTCTTCTCGGGCAAGGCAGCCTCAGGAAGCGCCTCAGTCTCTACGACGACCCATTTGACATGATCGCACGACGGCTGAATGCCGTCGTCATATCTCAACGATCTCCTGTGTCTTAATTAAGCTAGGGTTTTGCTGCGACCACTTCCGCTTTGCCGAGAATATATTTATATATATATATATACATCTATATATATACATATTGAGCAATGATTCGGATTATCTTCAGTGTAGTCCTTAATATTTTTTAGGATATGTAGTACAACGCTATATTTGTTTTGAATAAGTAGGCAATAAGAGGATTTCTACATAGAGCTAAGCATTAATGTAAATACAATACACACACATACATACATACATATAAACACACAACTACAAACACATACACGAACACATGTATGCATATACATATAACATTTGTATATGTATATGTATTTTTATGATTTACCACCAACTATACAATTATTATTTCTACGCTTAACACCAATTACAATAAAAAAAATTTAAATAAAATTCGAAAAGATTTAAGCAAAAATTTCACTTCCAACTCCACTGTTCTCCAACTAGACTGCTAAACTGTAGACAGGCTTGAACTAGCGCTGGTCAAACTTGTTCCCACCTCAAATGTGCGATTTGGCTCGGGGTGGTTATTTCGCAAAGGGTGGTTTTGTGTCCTTGACAGCGGGTGTGCAAAAACTACAGCTGAAAAATTACTTAATATGTTGTTATAGATGGCATAGAAGAAGCTGTTTGCCCTGATGCCATTTTGTCTGGAGAGAATTGAACTTTAAATAGTCAGAAATAGATAATTAGGTTGCTGTACAAGATATAGATAAGAGGCGTTTATGCATTTAATAAATTGCCTTAAGAAAAAACATGGCATACTTTATGGGGCAAGTAGTTCGCTAAGGTGGAGCACGTGAACGAAGTATCATGTTGTATTGGCTAAATTTAAAGGTTATTTGTTCCCAAGACACAAAATCGTCGTGTTTGAGGATACACGAATTAGATTGCTGAATTGGCTAAATTGTAAACAGGATAAAAAGGAGGTATACTTTAAGAGACATTCACTTAGGTTGCTGTATTGGCTAAATGACTTCAGGGCAAAAGCTTGCATACCTTTGGGGGCCACTACTCGGAAGCAAAAATTGTGGAATACTTTTAGGGCCAAAGCAAAAACATGTGTCCTTCAGGCTCCTCAAGGATGTGGTATGTCCTTTTACAAAAGTGGTTCTAACTCCATAAAATCGTTTAATTGAATAATATGAAAAACTTAAGTTTTTGAGTAAGGTTTGGTGAAAAATTGACTTAACACAATCACGCTATTTTCTTTGGAACCTTCTTATTTTTCTTTAAAAAAATGAATATATGGAAAAGCTTTTACCATTTCGGTTTGCCTTCCATTCTTTTAAATTAATTGGCAGTTAGTTCATTAAATTCATATTCAATTTATAATCAGCTTGAAATCCTTTTGTAATTTCCCAAAAAAATGCCCATAATTTCCTAAAAAACTCTCAAGACAGCAAGAGATATAAATAAGTTATTAATTCCTTAGAAAAACAGACATAACATTTGCCGTGAAAACCTTGTTCTTACAACACGCAAGAAATAAAATTTGAATATTTATTCATTTCATTTATTTCACGGGGTTGTGCGTTGGACCTAGACCTGGACTATGGACCACAAATTGTAAAAACCAGTTTTGTGTGTTTGTGTGTGTGTGTGTTATTTTGCCTTTTGTGGACAAAAGGATGCAACTTCCATTAGAACTTTTTGGTGTTTTCAGCTGCGTTGCAGCTTCCGCGAGCTCATAGCGCTGATGGATGGATGGATGGGTCACGCACACATCCACAAATGTATATAAGTATATTCCTATAGAGACATGGGCACATGCATCCTGCGGCATATGAAATTCAAAACCCGTTTTTTTTTTAACCGTGTGCTCAAAAGCTGCGCAGCGTCCGGCATTTAATCTGCTGCACATGCGTAGCCCGACTGAAATTAGAAAGGATTTGTTTGGTCAAATCCTTGGGCTGCCATCAAATTTGAATATATTACATACACACATAACCCTAAAGGGGCGACATACACAACACAACGAGACACTGCTGCCCAGGGGTCGATCCTTGGCTCGGTCCATGTGTAATTTAATCGGGGGTAGCAAAAGTGTTGCATTGTAACTTTATAATTTTGGGTCAGCTCCGGTTGCTCTCACTCTTTCTACTCCCAATAAAACTGCATACAAATATCGCATCAATTTTATTTTTTAACCGAATATTGTCAGAGTTTTCCGCTCTTGAATTTTTGTTTTGGAAGTCCTTTTGTGGCAAAAATTGAGTAAAAGGTCACTCTTGATTTCCTACTTTTATGTGTTGTTGAATTTAAAATTATTAAATAAAAGCTTTTGAAATTGTGGTTAGTTATTTTTTGGGGTGATAATAAAGTGCATTTTTGTATGGAAATAAATGAGATTAAATAATCTAATTAAACAACAAAAATTGGAAGCGAGAAATCGTAAAAGGGATTTCGTTCTGAGTAATTTAGAAAATTTAAGGTGAACATAAGGAAAAATATACAAATTAATTTATGGTTGAAGGAATTTTTTAATTTTTGGAAGGCGTCAGCAGAATTGCCAAAAAAGCCAAAAAATTGTTTTTATGTTTTAGAAATAGTCTCTGGACTTACGACATTATGTTTTTAAAGGTCTACTATTAACCGCAAATAAGTGATTTCAAGCAACAGCAATCCTTTTTTGCAAAAGGACACGTTTATATCTAGTCTTATCTATTTTAGATACAACAGAAAATGATGTTTCATTAGAAAAAATATGTATCTACACTATGATGCCATTATTTTAATACTTTTCCCGTACTTAGCCTGAATGGTAGTAAATTTGCTATCCTTTGGCCCATTAATCTGCATGACTATTGGCACTATTGGCATCGGGTCCATAAATTCAGGCTTAATTTGACATTGACCCACAAAACCAATCTAGGGGCAGAGGCCTCCGCTAAGCCAAAGTCTTGCCGTCTTCGGGTGAATGCATTTACTTCTGCAAGCTGACATAACAATAAGAAAAAGGAAACCCCAAGACGATCCTTGAACCAACCCCGCGCTGGGTCAATGAAAAATCGCTTCAGTTTTGAGGCAAAAATCTTCAAATTCGTCACAAAAAAATAAAAAAGGAAAAGGAAAAAATGAGAAAAATGCTTTAAGCAAGGGTTGCCAAAGGCCATCAAGGTAGCAAGGAGCAGCCGTTTTTTATTGTTTACCTTTCACCTCTGTTCGTAATTTACTGTGAACCCGATCGTGGATCGCGGATTGAAGATGATATCCTATCTGTGATATATTTTTCTTGGGGTTGCTATTTGTGCAAATAGCACCAAGGATCTTTAGATCTTTCGATTTTATTTTGCACCCTTTGATGCCTCGGTTATTTGATCGCTCGTAAATTTCTTTACGCGCACTTTTCTGCCACTCGCTAGAGATTGCAATCCCTGCTGGCGATTTTCGCACTGTGGGAATTCTCAGTTGAATCAGTTTGAAATCCTCGCAACATTTGAGAAAATGCTTGCACTCTTGATTGATGGCTGTATAGGGTTTCAATAATATACAAAAATGGGCTTAAGGAAAGACGCCTTTTGCCACGCTGTGCTCAACTCAAAAATATTACATTTTCATATTTCAAGTATTAGTTCTGTAAAAGCTTAACAAGGCTATCAAGCAATTAATCTAAACACTTTCACACTATTATCATTTATGCAAATCGCTTTATGGTTTTCATGTGACCACAACACACAAAGTTGCCCTCATTTTTCACTTTCTTTTTATACGGAAAAGTGGAAAATAATTTATGTAAATATTTTTGTTGTTTGTTGTTGTTTTTTTTGTGACGCGTGTCCAGCAAAGTTAACCCCTTGAAACGACCCAAGTGACCAGTCATTTAGCCTTGCCACGTGCTGCCCAAAGGACTTTCCAGCGGTCAGTCGGTCAGCCAGAACGAGTTTTGGTAAATGAAGGCGAGACTTAGAGTACACACATTCTCCTATTTGAGTCGCTCATCTCTAACAGTCTCACAGATACTGGCCATGCTTTAACAACCCCTTTTTTATACCATATACCCATTAATACTTGAAAAAAGTGATAACAAACTGGCAACATGAAGCAGGAGTTTTGTCCACAAATATATTTAAAAAAAAAACAAATCAAAGTAAAAAAAAACTTTAAAATTCCATATTACTAAAAACAGATGCGAAGAGTTTAATAAAACAAAAAAAACATTTAACATTAAACTCAAAAGTTGGTACAGATACACAAGTTACTTGATTGAAATTCAAAGCAGATACAGGGTATCTGTTGGTCAGGTACTCTTGCCAATTGATCACTTTTATTTGTTTTCAGTCAGTTTTTATTTTCATTTGAAATGTTTGTGATTTGAAATTTTTATAAATGCTACATTTTGGCAAAGGATTCGCCATCATTGTGCAAGTATCGAAAGGGGTAGCTGTGCCGCCAAGGGACAAAGGATGCTGCTGCTGCTGATGCTGTGTGCCGTTACTTGACAGCGTGTTCAATTGTAAAGGACACACATAAAAGCGATGCGTGTAGCAACAACAATTTTACTGACCTTCTATCGTCTCTATGCCCGTAGAATTTAGAAAACGCGAGAGAGTCAGAGAGAGTCAGAGAGAGAGGGAGAAAGGCGTAAAAAAGAGAGAACTTTGCTCTCTTAAATACATTTTTTGCATTTGCCAAAAATTGTTCGTAGATCCACACAATTTATAAGTTTTTCTTTTATTTTTCAAAAGCAATTCACATTTTTTAGGGCATCAAAATAGTATTTTTTGGCTTGCCAAATTCACAAGAAATTATTAGAAATTATTAGATTATTAATTATTAGATAATTAATAACAAATATGCATTTCGCTTCAACATTATATCTAAAATGTTTTAGTTTCCTTTACATATATTTTATGCCCTTGAATTTTAAAGAATGTTCCGATCGCAGAAAGTAGAAGAAATATATTTTTTTTGTATGTACATATTTAAATTTTAGTCCGAAATTCGTTTCCCACACAGATTGCAATCTACTGAAACAAATATAAAAAATATAATCATAATATGCACTTCCTTACCCATAATAACTTCCCACAGAGCGTATAATAGGCAACTGCAAAATGGAAATGCATAAAATTTTCACGTTTTCCCTGGCTTGCAAAATTTTGCCAAGTCAGCAATGTAAGCGAAATAATTATGCAAATCATATTTGGAAAGTTTGCATCATTTTGGCATATTCAATTAGGCGGTGAGTCCTAAAAGGTCCTGGCTCGGGCGACAAAGGGGTTTGTGCAACTCTGCTTCCTGTTTGGCACATTTTTGACTTGTGTCAGTGTTATGCAAATTTCTTGGTTCCCTGCGATTCGACTTTGAGAAAGACTTCAACTTCGAGTGTCGTCCCCAAATTTGATTTTGATGTTTTGTTGTTTGTTGTTTGGCATTAACCGTGTTAAATGTTAATTTTTCTCAAGTGCCAATGGTCGGGCCAAGATGCCCTACTCTGTCAGACATTTATGGGTTACTCAATTGATTTTCATTTAATATTCATGTATTTCAAATTATTGGTATTTGTGGGTAGTTGATTGGAAATTGGCAAATATTCAAAATCGGGGCTGGGAATTTGGACTAGGACTAAATGGGAGAATATTTGGAATACTATTTTAGAATGAAATCTTTTAGAGTGAATACCATATGTTTTTTTTAAAGAAAAGTTTTTAAGGAGTTTTAAATTTGGATTACATACAATAATATAATATTTTAGAAGAGGCATGAGATAAAATGTAATTATTTTGACTAGTTCTATCAAATATGGTAATACAGATGTAAAAGAGAATCATTTGTTGTTAAATGATTTTAATTTGTATAAAACAGAAAAATCTAAAAAACTTATACAAAACTGCTAGTTTTAAAATACATTTTTATAATCGTTGCAGATACTTGGAATGTATATAAACGCAATTTTCTCAAGTCGATTTTTCGGCTTGCAAATAAAGAAAGGAAAATGAAAAGGATAACTGCAACCCTTCATCCTTCGCACATCAATTTATAAATTTCCCATGCTTGTTGTTTATGCAATTCGCAATATCAAATATCAGGAAAATATCAAAAGAGTGGAAAGCGCATTTTGCGTACAGCAAAATAATTTTGATGCAGTTGTTTTCATTATGCAAGCAACTTGAGCCGAAACTACAAAAGGTAGCAAAAAAAATTGCAAACCCTTTTGCTCAGACAGGCAGAAAACCGTAAAACACTTTTTGCATAACCGTAAAAGGAAAAGTGTGCAACCCTTTGGAGCAAGCAAGACCAAGACGAAGGATAAGTCGTGGCGAGGCGGGGACTTTCACATAAATCTTTTCGATGTATTGTGCGGCAGCTGACGTCATTAACACTGCATTTGTCATTGATTTCCGTTAAAGGATTTGCAGTAAAATTGTATCCTATTTTGATGGTTTTCTTGTGCCAGGAAATCGGAGACTTTTTTATAGTCAGGCAGGACTTCCTTGTAATAAATGATCGATAGCTCAAATGATGATGATAGTGTCATGGAAAGATGTCCTTGGGATAACATATCAAACTAGCACTTTGCTCAGTTGATGTACTAAATATATTTTTGATATAGCATTAGTGAAAATTTATGTTTGTGCCTCCTAAGCTGAGGGAACAGCTCATAAGTTATACCAACGAAGTGGCACACATAAAAATTTGACCTTTTGGCCAGCCGACTGTCAACATCATCTCATCGATGAGCAAGTCCTTGCATATATAATCCCATTAAATGCATTATTAGCAAGCCAAGGCGAATATATAAACAGCTCAATAAATTTTGTGTGAAAATGTGAGAAATAATCTAGGTAAATTTGGAAAAAGCAAAAAATGACCAAGAAGCGAGCAACCCTCCAGTTGAGCGAAAGAACCAGCTGATCAGTTGCGTTTGATCCTCATCCACATCCACACATCCATATCATCATCAATATTGTGTAACCTAATGGACCCTGACCCTGGCCGGCTGCACTAAGCTGTGGCAAAAGTGTCCTTCTGCTCGACTGCATCGCATTGAGTCGTTTGCTATTTTTCTTTAATTTCCGTTGAGGCGAAACTGCAAACCCCATAATAGGGGTTGGATTCGGAGAGCATTTCGTAGACAGCGCTAATGTCTTACGCAAGTTTTATGCTTCAATGTCCAAACAAATATTAATCAAAGTTGGTAAAGACAAGATTCTGGGAATGCACACTCTCATCATTTAATGTTTGCTTAGGATGCCAATGCCAATTTCTAATTATTGTCGATTTTTTTCTTAGACTAGAAAAATTAAATGAAAGCCTGTTTAAAATAAAATGAAATTGAATCGATTGCGGGCCTATCTTGGATTTTATCTATGGTTTTTGCATCCTGGATTTTTTTTATCAATTCCAATCATAAGTTTTCATTCATTTGTACTGCAGTTGTTCTCCATCTGTGAATCACATGCTGCATAGTTTTGACAAGGACTCAATCTCAGTTGAGAATAAAACGTGCTTCGATCAATGATATCATCTTGCAAGGGATCGTTGTGTGTTGGCGTTGTACGACTCATTGCGCAACTGCCAAAACTACGTTTGAGATTTTTCCACAAAAAGGAAAAAGAAATTCGTATAGAAAATGCCCAAAAAAATAAAAGAGTAAACCAATCCTCCCTCAATTGGAAGCCAAACTCATAACAAGATGTTGCTCAAGCGGCGCATTTGTCTAACCATGCTGCGTAATCCTTTTTGTAAGGACACGTTTGTGTGTGTGTGTTTGTGTATGTGTGAAAGGATTGCGTTTGTAAGAGAGTAGAATTTGGGACAAATGTCTCGGCATACGCGTATCTCCGACAAGGAACCTCAACAAACGCTCCGAAACGGCAGCTGAAGATGATCAACAATTTTTTCCTTTCCTTTCCGCATAAAAAGGATGCGTTGGGGCGCCGTGTTGTCCTGTTTGTTGTGACGATGTAATAAGATTATAATTCCATAATTTCCTATACATTTTTTGCGTTTGAAGTTTCAGCAGAGTTCAGAAACCTTTGCCAGCTGATCTCATGCAGTGAAAGGATATTCGCCCAAGGGTTGCAAAAATCGAAAACCATTTGATGTCTCCAAGTGCAACCCTTTAATTATCCTTTCATTTTCCTACCTGCCTCGATTGCATCTCAAATTCCTGCACAATTTAGCAACATTTTACCCAAAAAACGGATAAACAATTGCAACATACCTAGGCAAAAGTATCCAATAACATCAAATACTATCATTAATTTTAATATTGTCATTAGTTTACGGCAACTTTCAAATCCTTCGAATCTGAAGAAATCAATAAGAGAATCGTGAGAAAATTGTTACGATCGTAACTTGAGTCCTATCCCGGGCAACTTTTTGCCAAACCCATAAGGATCATCAATCAAATCGGACACTCGCTGAAAAGGCAAATATTTATGATAAATTATTTAGCCAAGTTCATTGCCATTTGGCGTTTGTTGTTCTTGAAAAGCGTGAAAATGTCAGAATAATTTCGACAATTTTTCAATTAATTTTCTTAGAAAATTTGCTAAAAAACAAACGAAACATCAGCTGTCGATGCTCAAAATAAAAACGTCTATTTTTTACAACCCTCCATTAATAAATTATGTTAATTTTTGCAATGAAGACTCGATGCAAAAATAAAAATAAAAAACACATTTAAAAATATTTACATAATTTCGGCGCAGGCGACTTTCAAAGTGAGGTGGCTGCCAGGCAACCAGCATATCCTGCAACAGCCAGTGTTATGCTAATGATGACCTGTGACGGGAAGTGTCATAGGAAGAGGGTCACAAATTTAACCTCATCGAACAGCGCACGCGCGGCATGTGAAAATATATGCAAATTAGGCTGAAGAAGGCAATGAATGAAAAAAGGACGAACAAATCGATTGGCCAGGGGCAACAGCAATCGATTGATTTCGAATATTGAACATTCGAATTGGTGAGGTGAGGAAGTGCCTCATGGGACTACTGAGCTCCGCTCTGATAAATTCTGTTGGTTTGAGACTGAAGTGGACTCACCAATTGTGGCCAGAGTTGAGTGACATGAGCATGGGCAGGATAGTAACAGTTTGGATCTGTATGCCATGCATACCCAGCTATTGATTACAGAAAAGGTTTTCCGGCAAAATGGCAACTGAGGAATCAATGGAAATTTGCATGAAAATGCGCACAAAAGCACAAAGCACTGAAAAGAACCAATTCCAAGTTCGCTTTGTGCTCCATAACGACGAGCAGAGTCCTGACATATTTTATTTGTACTTTAGTGAAATGCAAATTTGCATATGAGAATTTGATGTTCAGTTACAGATGTTTCAGTATGGTAAACTTTTTGTTAGCATTGCTTTTTACTGCTCCTGTTTTTTTTGGAAAGTCATGATAAGTCAGTGGTTGATATATACATATATACTTCATACGATAACAATCAGCTTGACAACTATTATTTCAGTCTGTACAAATGTCTAACTTGATTTCAGGACAGAGCAGGAATTAGCATACAGGAAACGTTAATTGGATGACATGTTTAAATTAGCTTGAATCTGGCAAGTCGAGCAGAGCAATGCAAATCATCATTTTGAAATTATTCTGATAGTAACTGACTATGATCATATTTAAGTATTTTGTATTATTTTATCAGCACTCTCAAGGAGTGTCAATTGCCTATGGCATCCTTTGTCCGATTCTCACAATTTATGCTAAAAATAAACAAAAATGTTTCAAAAGGAACACCCTTAAAAAATTACTTTGTTTTGGGCTGCATTTAGACTCAGATTTTTAGCCCTAGCTAAAAGACAACTTTCACCGTCGGATCTAAATTAGAAAATCCCTCAATATTTTATTTGATGCTTATGGAAAATTTGTTGATCGTTTTTCTTAAATTTGGGTGTCTTTTTGCATAAATCTCTGAGACTGTCAACGAGCACTGGAATTGGCAAGGGGACCCTATAAATTTGAGTGTTTGTCAACAAATATCTCTTAAGGATGATGATGCCTATAATGGATGAGATATTTAAATCAAATGAAGATCTTGGCAATGACAATGCAAATGTGCTAAGTGTTGACACAAAGATACTTCTCGACTCTGCTCAGTTTCTTCTAAGAAGGGAAGTAAGGGGAGATCGCTGACCAAGTGAGTGACCAACCCTAATATGGACACGCGTCCGAGTCATTAAATCATTTAACGCTGGTCAAGGCATGAAAACCAGTTACTCGACTTAGGTTTATCGGAATAGAAGGGTAAGGAGAGTCTGGTCAGGATGGGTGGCTAATGGTCAGTATTGAAGTGCGCTATGCACGAGACTAGTTGGAGGCTGAAAATCATCCGATAAGCAATCGCCATTTTGTTTGCTGATCGTATCTTTTGGTAAGTTTGTGACCCAGCGCAATTCTTGAGAAATGTCCGTTAATGTGAGAACATGTTTGGGTTCAACAAAATGGCTGACCTTCAGGACAAGCAGCTCAAAGAGGCCAAGCAGAACAATGTAGAACATGTTGTGTTAGACTTGCTCGAAATAGAATACCCCAATTGTGGACCAAGTAGGAAATTTGAAATGCACGACCGCAAGCTAACCCTTTGAGCAGCCATTGTCCTGTTGTCCTGCGAAAGCAACAACTCATGCCCAACAACCGCCACCCCAAGGAATATGGTAAAAGCAACTGTCAGGATACATCCTGATGATGCTGCCGCTGCTTGCATATATATTCATATTGACCAGATCCTGCAATGGACCGCCGTATGTCATGTTCCTACAAAGGGTTCGTCCTTTTTTTTTTGCTCGAAATTTTCTTCGCGGCCTTTTCCGTAAATTAATGCCAGTGTCCAAACCGGTTTATCGCTTTTTTTTATTCAAGGTCCGGTTTTTAACCAAGGAAGTCGTCCTTTTCGGATCCCTTCAACCCTTTTGTTGTGTGGCTGCGCAAAAGCGAATAAAATTGCAGCATTCGCTTTTTTGTGTTGCCCAAAAGGCCAGGAATTAGATGGGAAATCTCTTTCTCAAGTTATAGTAGGGGTAAAGTTTAAAATAGCCGTTATAAATTACAGTTGTGCAACACAATCTGAGGCCGTCATCAGTTCAAATTCTTGACCATCTCAATTTGTCCACGCGCACACAGGATGACCTCTACTAAATGACCACTTAACTCCTTTCCGGCAAACCTGTTTGACAGCCTGACCAATAAGGACGAGTAACGCGTGCTCCTTAAATCCATAAAGGATAAACACACGCGCTGACCAATGGTCAGGCAGCAGCTACCTCGCGCATCCCTCGGGTGCTCAGGCCACTCCTTGAAGATAATCTGCGACGCGTGTCCCATTATTCTAATAGAGATCTCATTAGCCGTGACAATCTTCATGGGCATGCAAAGGATCAAGGGTCAACATAGTTGACCAAGCAAAATTCAAATGCAAAAATTTGCCATAAATGCCAAAGGAATATATATTGAGCTATCATCCTGACTTCGGTCTCAAGCTGAGCATTTTTCATTCATTCATTTTTCGGGGGTAAAAGTTGATATTTAGTTGAGGCAATAAATCTGCGGCCAAACGCACCCCAAAACAAAGGATCTCAAAAAGGAAGAAATAGGCAAAATATCTTTGCATTTTCTATATAGAGAATGGTGGTCTTAAGGGTGTCCCAAATCGACCCTCTGCTTGAATATTCAAACTGTTTTTGTTTACACTCTCGGCATAAATTGTGAGAAAGGACAAAGGACAATGCCACAGGCAATTGACGTAATTAGGAAGATAAGTTTTAAATGTATCCAGCGATTTTTTCTCACGCTGATGACATTGTCGATAAGAACTTAAATGTCTTCCTTATTTTCAAAATGCTCAACTAACTATCTAAATGTGCGATTACTTTATCAACTTTTAAATCAAAATATGTGATCTGAATTGTCTTTTTTTTTGTAATTAAAACATGTTCCACAATTTGCTTGCCAAAGGATCTAATGATAATTTCTAATATCAACTTTTTGGAACTAGAGCTCAAATATATTTGAGGAGCCGATTGTTATCCGTAACATAACACAACCATTGACTTTCCATAACATACAAAAATAATAAAGCAATCAATGCTCAAACATTCGCAGACAAAAGCCAACATTTGTAGCTGAATATAAAACTCACATATGCAAATTTATACTCGACTAAAGTAAAAATAAATTCACAAAGTCGGAAATGAAAATAAAATATGTTCGGTTCCGGTTCCTGTAGTTATGGTGCACAAGGCGCACTCAGGAATTGGTTCTATTCCAGGTTTTGTGCTTTTGTGCGTATTTTCATGCAAATTTCCATTAGTTGCTCAGTTGCCATTTTGTCGGGAAACCTTTTTTGTAATCAATAGCTGGGAATGCTTGCTATGCTTGATCCTAAATGTTACTGCCGTTCTCTTATCCATGTCACTCAATTATGGCAACAATTGGTAAATCTGTTCCAATCTCAAAATTGCCAACGAAGTGACAAACCAACTGAGCAGAGTAGAGCAGAGTAGACCATTCTCCAGCGAAATCAATCGATGGCTACAATTCGATATTCGCCCCTCGCGAATCGATTTGCCTGAAGGGATTTGCTTTCCCTTCAACTTCCTCAACTGATTTGCATAAATTTCCACATGGCGCGCGTCGCAGGAACCCTCCTCCGACACAGGTCGCGATTAGCATAACACTGGCAGGTATTAATGCTGCCTGGAATTGATCCTGATCCTAGCGCTGCTGCTGTCTCGCTCTCGCTCACGCTTGTGCCAAAATTATGTAAATTTTTTTATTTTTTTTGCGCTTACCAATATTTGACAACAATAATTTATGCAAATTACACTGGCACAGATTTTGTGCGCCGGCGCAACGGATGTTACATGTCGCGACCGTTTTTTATTTTTAAGGGTTTGCGCTTGTTTCGCATTTTTGCAACGTTTTTTTTATATGCAAATTTTTTTTGTTGCCTTGTCCTAGCATATTTTTGGCATTTTCAATTGAATATTTTTGCGCGATTGTAATGTAGATTTTTTTTTGTTTGATTGTAATTTTAATTTTGTGCGCCAAAAAATAGTTTATTTTATTTTGTTTTTTGCATTTGAATGGATTCGATTATTTTCTGAAATCGCAGCTGGCACTGCTGGTTGCATAAGTTTCTTGAGATCCGCTCGAATTCGGCGAATAATTTGCAAAAGGTTTTCTTTAGTTTGCCAAGATGCGGGCTCTACATTTTGCATCACTTTTGTATTTATGGAAATGTGATTTGGCCTTTTAATTGGTTTTAGCCTTTTCGGAGTGTGAGAAAATACTAAAATGTAAAACGGCCGCTTTGACATTTCTAGAATAATCGGATACTATATTATTATATTAGGCATAACGATGGTATCTATCTATCTCAGTAATTGAAAATGCTTAGAGTTCAGGACATCTATCTTAAATCAAAATAGCGTTCACTACCAAAATATAGAGGACTCTTAAAGCATTAAGCTCCAATCCTACATTTCTTAACAGCAGAAATATTCCAAACAAAAAGTCTTTCGACTATTCGAGTATTGAATTTTTGTAAAGTCACGAAAGTAAGTAAATTTAAAGTTCTATTTAGATTTTGACAAAGTTTATAATTTTTTGTAATGTTTTAATAATTTTTTTTTATCACTAAAAAAATG
Organism: Drosophila paracracens; assembly: GCA_035044025.1. Lineage (NCBI taxonomy): Eukaryota > Metazoa > Arthropoda > Insecta > Diptera > Drosophilidae > Drosophila > Drosophila paracracens. Next base: position 1,747,164 of record JAWNMN010000435.1, on the reverse strand, counting down.
CGTTACTCTGGTTACTATTTTTGCAGGATTTTTTTTTGGCTTAGTTGTAATATTGATTTTCCTGTATAAATATACTTTTACAAAAATATATTTATATTTATTTGCTTCAAATTTTATTTAGTGTGAATATTATGTTTATGAGGACTACAAATTTCATCGGTTCTCCTGAGACTTTCATTGAATTCATTTACATTTCTTCACTACCCCTTCTCTCTTTGCTGGAAATGCACAGGGGAAATTCCTGAACAGTCGTTGGTGCTCGCAATGACATTTTTTCTGCTTAAAACTCGATTTTCTGCCGAAATTTACATGGACGCTGGCATTTTATTGGTTGGCATCAAAAAACTGGACAAAAAACGGCGACAAACTCGCAGCAAGTTTTCCGCACATTTTCCACAAAACAGGACTCTAAATATATATTCAGGGGTTGTGCGCCCTTAACAACCACCACCAGGCGGGGTTCGCAACTCCGTTTTTTAAGAGAGGCCGAGATGCGAGAGAGCGAATTGCAGATCAGTTTTTTAAGAGCGTTTCATCTTCATATTTTTTTATGGAGAGGGTTGCTGCTGGGACATTTGCGCAATTTCTGCTATATTAGCTGGTCGCAGCGGAAGAGTTGAAACAGTTTGAGCTACGCAGCCGAACTTCGAGGATCGCCATAAAGAATCTCAGGTCGTGATCTGTATCGAGCGTGTGATGTGAAAATTGTGAAAAATCTTGTGAACCAAGAATTATTTTTGGATTTTCTAAAGTTTGAATTTGTGCTGTAGAATCGAAATATTTAAAAAGTGATCGCAAAATGTCCAATCAAATGGAATTTATAATGCAGCTTTATATGATGAGCCTGCTGCAGCAGCAACAACAACAGCAGCAACTTCAGCAACAGCAACAACAAATTCAACAACATCCACTGCAACATCCACTGCAACAGCAACAACAACAGTTGTTAGGATTTGCCTATACACCCAAAGAGGATATCAGCAGCAGCAGCGGCAACAGCAACACTTGCCTGCAACAGCAACAGCAACAACAACAACACAAGACAAGAACGCATAAACGAACAAATTCGCAAAACACGAACTGTAGTAGTAGCCGTAGTTGTAGTCCCAATAGTAATTTGAACACTTTTTCACAACAACAACAATATGAACAAAATGCTACAGCACTTACAACACCCATAACACCAACAACACCTAACACCACAAACTTTGCCTATCAGCTGCCACAAATGTTGCTGACGCAGTACATAATGCAACAGCAGCAGCAACATTTGCTGGCAACTTCAACCTCAAATCTGCTTCTAACTCCTAATACACCCAGCTCCACACAGCAATCACTGTGGGAGCCATTTCCCCCCTCCTCGCAATGTGAGCAATTTACTACAAACAATTTTTTGCAATCCTCCACAGTGACATCAACGCCAAACGAGCAAGCAGCAGCAGCAACAGCAGCAACAGCACCAACAACAGCAGCAGCAACCGTTTCGGCAGTCACAGTCAAATATGAGCAGGATTTCAACGATGAGGACGAGAAGCCGCTGTCCACTTTAAACAGCTGCAGCTCCTCCAATAATCACCTCAAGTTGATGCAGCTGCAGTCGGGCGGGCAATCGCTGGAGAGTACGAGCAACAGCGATATCAACGACTCGCCCAGCATGGTAAGCAATCTATTTAAGATGATTAAAAAGAAACACAATTGACAGGTTTCTATTTCGGGTCTATTGACTTATATGAACTACTACCACTGCAACATCTATTACTCCTTCTGTTACTCCAAAAAATATTATTAGTTATCTTACTATTGGTAGTTCTTCTAAAAAATTACTCTAAGAACTTTTACTACCATTACTATTGCTACTAAAAGTACTACAGCGACTGTTATTAATAGTAACACTGCTACTAATAGTAATTCTACTACTATTAATACTGCTCCCAATATTAGTTCTACTACTATTGCTACCGCTACTAAGAATACTACTATTAATAGTACTGTTGCTACTATTAGTACTATTACTACTCCAACTTTTACCATTCCTACAACTAATATTACTACTTCCACTAATACTACTTTACTACTATACACTGCCTATACTGCTACTATTTTTCTTACTACTTTTTCTAATACTACTACTATTAGCTACAAAACGCAACCAAATTCAAATTTCGCATTTTTCTTCATACTTAAAAAACAAAATCATATTTTTTCTATTTTAATTTTTTTTTTTTCAAATTAACAATGATGTATTCAATTTTTTTTTTCAAGCTGTATTGGTTCAATGTACTTCTTCTGTTTATTTGAAACTCCCACGCTGAGTGTAATTCGAGAGCAGCTCTGCTCTGTAAATAAGAAAGCTCTTCATTCGTGCGCTTTGCTCGAATTATATCGCAAATTTGCTTGCTAAATGTAAACAAGAACATCATGATTCCAAGGAAAATAAACCAGCTGCGGTTTTCTCTATATATATATATATATTTTTTTTTTTCTTACTCTGGCACCAAGCAGTCTGGATCTCGAAAAACATTTATTACTTAATATTTGATGTTCATTGTTTTTTTTTTCCATTGCAGTATACGCCCGTCAAACAGCCAGCGGATTCGTCATATAATGTCGTCGCCTCCATCGATAATGAGGCAACAACATTTAACACTCCCCGGGGAGCATTGAGCAGCAATTCGCTGTTGACACCACCGTCGTCCAGTGATCAGAGCAAAGCCAGCATTGTCAGCCTGACAACGGCCAGTAGTCTGGATGCCTTTCTGCAGAACGAGGAGAATCTGAAGAATCTGCGTAAGGTGTCCTCGTATCTGGAGTGCGAGAATACGCTCTGTCGCCAGGAGACGTTGCGTGAACATTTCCATTGCTATGATGAGCCCTGCCAGGGCAAGATACTAAGCAAAAAGGATGACATTATCCGCCACCTTAAGTGGCACAAGAAGCGCAAGGAGAGCCTCAAATTGGCCTTTGCTCGCTTCTCCTCCTCGGATGATTGTGCGCCTGAATACGGTGAGGGTTGCGTCTACAATTGGAAGCAGACGCACTATCATTGTGTCTATGAGCACTGTCCCAAGGTATATGTGAGCACCAGTGATGTCCAGATGCATGCCAACTTCCATCGCAAGGACTCGGAGATTGTGAATGAGGGCTTCCGGCGTTTTCGCGCCCATGAAAACTGTCGCATCGAGGATTGCCCCTTCTTTGGCAAGAAGATATCTCACTATCATTGTTGTCGCGAGGGTTGCAATCACACTTTCAAGAACAAAGCGGATATGGGTGAGTGATGCTTCATCTATATAAATAAATATATATGAATATATATAAATAAATGTTGATCACGCTTCTTGCAGACAAGCACAAGACGTATCACCTGAAGGACTATCAGTTGACGCAGGATGGCTTCAAGAAGATCCTCAAAACGGAGCAGTGTCCCTTCGAGTCCTGCAAGTTCTCCACGGTGTGCAATCACATCCACTGCGTCCGCGAGGATTGCAATTATATTCTGCACTCGAGCAGTCAAATGATTAGCCATAAACGGAAACATGATCGCCAGGATAGCGAGCAAGCATACCAGCAATTCAAGGACAAACAGGAGGAGACGGAGGATGCGGCTTCATTCGATGCAACACCTCAACCAATTACCAGCAACAGCAACAGCACCAGCTCCAACTCCACGTCCACATCCAACACACCACTCTCCTCGCTATCAGCGGAGCATTTCCTTGCCCGCAAACGTGGTCGCCCGCCCAAGAAGATTGTAAGCTGCCAATCTCCTTAAGCACTGGCAACAAATTTACTTAGTCTATTCCCTATTTTAGCAACTGCCCGTGAATAAACTTGAGTCAGAGGCAAAGCGTCTCAAGCTGACTGACACGGCGAGTCATCCAGCGATGCCAGCACAGATCCCGCCCCAACAAGCCAACAACAATGCGATTTTTCCCAGTTTGATGCCAATCTCAACGTCGCCAAATTTCCAACAGACGCACCTCATGGCCCTCTTTCAGCTGCAGAATCCGCTCTTCTTCCAAAATCTATATCCCGGCGTCGCAGCTGCAAATATGCTGGCCGTGCCGCAGAATGCATCTATTTTTGGCAACTTGGCTGCTTTCAGCGCGGCGGCTGCTGCGGCAGCGACGGGTGGCGTGCAACCGCCAAAGTCAGAGTTTAGCATTAAGCCCGAGTTCAAAGAGTAGATGGCAACGACCTACACAGAAAGAAAAATTAACAACTAAATTTGAGAAAAAAAACTTGGCATCAGCAAAATTCACTCAAAATGAGGCCAACAAATTGCACATTTGTCTTAAATCAAATATTTGTTGCACATTTCTTTAACTAAGTTCCAAGTGCTTTAAATTTCACTAGAATATTTTTTCCTATCCAAATCTATTAGTTTTTCTTCAAAATTTCATTAATAATTTTTAGTAAATTCAATCTTCGATTTAGTTTGAGTACGAGATACTTGACATTTTTTCTTTCTGTGAAGCGATTAAGATATATATATATATATATATATATGTAAAGATGTATAAATGTAAAGATGTATAGGTGTATTCAGTATGTGTACATACATTTATATATAGTTGTAGTGTTATAGTAGACTGACTGATTAGGACGTTTTGTTTGACAGAGACCAGGGCATCGGGCTCTAAGCAGGTTTTCGGGTTTTACCGGGTAAATGTTGATGCATGGTCAAGACGTTCCTTTGCCTTCCTCAACCCATACAAAAGCGAACTCGGCCACATTTTGTTGGCTTAAAAGTCTCAGCAAAATGTTGCTGAATTCGCTTTTTCAATATGATTTTATTTCAGCTTTCATTAAAAGTACAAAAAAAAACAAAGAAAAATAAAACTTAATTTTAGTTAAACTAAAACTGTGATGTCTTGATTTTGATTGCTTATCTCTTAAACAAATGTAAACAAAATAATTGAAATGTTTGAAATTTATAAATATGACTTAGGAGCTTTTAGATTGATACCAAATAAATATCAAATTGCTTTGTGATATGTTAATGAAAATTCCAAATGATTTTACAATTTGTAGATGAAATATAAAACGCAATTTGTTTTTTCTTAAAATAAATTATATAAGTTATGAAATGTGTTTTTTTATTTATAAAAATTATTATAATTATTACAATATTTGGTGTATAAATTATCTCTATATTATGGTAAGCAACATATACATTTTTTGACTACTTATATGCCTGATTAATGCTTGCTGGAATTTATGTGAGTAGTATACTCTATAATGCTTGAGGAACAGTGTATATGAATACAACGGTAATCGCGTTACACTAGTAGTAACCGCAGACCCCTAAAAAATACATGGCCAAGTGCGCAATCTTGGTCTTTTACTACACAGCCAAACGTATTACCGCTGACTCTAAGCAGACATATAGAAATATGTTCAAGTTCATGAACGCGCTGATAAAATTTACTGGCCACATTAAATGGAGAGACATTATATTTAACAGGAGTACTGAGTACATTCTCTGAAAAAATTGCGCTCTTGAGTTTTATTACGGGGCAGCGGAAAAACAACACAAACAAGTTTGAGTTGTAAAGTGGAGAGATTTTCCAATAAAGATCGCTCTTTCTGTTTTACCAAGTTACTCTTACAAACAGAATTCATCACTGTGCCACCTGACTCAAGAGAAGTTCGGTGAGCTTGTTTGGGAAACAAGTGCCTTGACTGCAGGAATAGTTTGACTTAGTTCTGTTTCAGCCATTGCATGGATAAGTTCGGGTTTCAGTTTTATGATTAGTTCTTCTTGTTACAATTGCAACTTGAATATGGAAAATTATGATACAGAATATTAAAGGATTTATATAATTAAGAATGTAATAAATAAAATTAAGTTAAGCAAATTGTAAAATTGTAAAATTTGCTTACAAGTACAAAACATCGAAATAAAAGAATAAAATACTTTAATTAATTTACTTTCAAATGAAAACTGTTTTTCTTTTATAGTTATATACTTCTATATAATTTATTTGTCTATGTGAGATGAATTTTAATGTAAATGTGAAATGCTGTCCATCCAAACTCTTTCTCCATCCATCCTATGTTCTTCAAGTATATGAACGAAATTAATTTTTTTGCCAGAGGGAAAAAATTCATTAAGCTGTCTGAAAAATGACTAAGAAAAATCACAATAAAATTTGTTAACCGGTTTTGTTCGAATGACAGGAACAAGGTCGTCGGACGCAGTTGCTTGAGCAGCATAGTAAAAAAAAACTGTCAGATTGCAGGAGTAAAAATAAGTAGCTGGTTGGAGTTTATGTATAATTATTAATAATAGGCACAACAATTAAAATTTAGTGGATTAAATAATTTTGCCAATCACCACTTTTCCATTTTGTATAGTAGGACATTTAATAAATGATGTTGTGCTGCAGAGCACAAGCTTTTTAAGTCAATATAACAAGGAAAATATTTGAAAAAATCGTTAAATGCATGTTGACACAATTGCTGTATTATTAGTAGACATAAAACAGTCATTAAACAGGGTAAACGCCTTTTGTTTGCATTAGACCATTTGCTTGCTGGTTTCATATCATATATTATAGTGTGCAACAGCAAGCAAATCAAGTTAATCACCTTACACAATTTAAACTGATTGCTTAATAAAATGCTAAGCATTAGTTTTGATTGTATAATATTGATAAATAATGGACTTGAAGATAATTAAATACACCCCGACACCGCCACCCATGGAGAGATCTAAAGAAGCCGGTTTAAGTTCTTGAAATTGTAGGTGTGTATTCCATGCTGAAACTTGGGCAGCAAGTGTTGCTTTTGCCTTTTGTTTGCTTTGGCTATTAAGATTTGGGTGCATGGCTTTTTGGCTGGAGGCATGGGGCATAAACTTTTGTTGCAACTGTAATGCATGGCTTGCAAGAGGCACTGCGCAGAAAACATTAATGTTTCTACATATTTATATACGCACACACGCAGAACCTTCGCAAGACTTACTGTTATAAAAGAACAAGTTTTTTGACCTGTAAGTCATAATTTGAGGGAATACTATGAGCGGCAGATCTTAAAGAACATAAAGACTTTTACTAATCAGGCGACCAGTCGTCACGCCTGGTAAACGCCACTAATTGTTAGCGACATGGATGAAAGCAACCACTCAAATAATATGTATTATTATTAATACAGAGGCAATTTTTAAGATGTTTTTTATGATGGGTCTTATAAGGAATAGAACTTTGATTTATGTTTATTCATAACGTGTTCTTAAGTACTTACATTATTTTCATAATCAACATATATTAACCATTGGAATGTGGTTATTATGTAATACTCAGTTGCAAGAATTAGCTCAAATGTTTGATAAGAGAACAATGACAACAACAATAACTGCAATTCTTACGGTAACAGAACTAACATCAAAAGTTGCCCCCAACAGTTGACACAGTTCCTACACTCGACACTGAGAACCGAAACTCTGCGTTTGAATCAAAAGAGATTATTAAATTGGAACTGAATGTGAATGGAAGAATAAATAATTTATAAAATTGTATTATTCAACATTGCGATATTATGACAGATCTTTAAGAATATCTTTGTTGATATGTTTTTCCGCTATTTTTTGCCGGAACTTTAAATGATTTCGTTTAAATACTTGGCTCAAGAACAGAACCGTTCAGTTAGTAATCTATTTTCAGCGGATGTTGATTATTTTCCGGCACTAACTATATATGCAAAAAGAAAACGAGTCTGCAATGTCGTTCGATACAAAATTATATATTGTAGTCGGTAATCGAAGTCGTTATTTTGACATTAGCAAAACTGCGAGAACTCTTGACAGGAAATCACAGGAAAAGTATAATTTTGTTTATTTTATTCCTTATTTCGAAAATGCACGTGAGTTAAATAATAAGTGTTTATTATTTAATTGCTATTATTAAATTAAGTATAGTCATGATTTTTTTTTAAGTTTTCGAGGCCTCAAGCGATAATCTATTTTTGTTCAAGGTCTTTTTCTTCACAGGCCTCAACGCTGGCTCCTCAGTTGCTGTGTGGGCCTCAGGAATGACTTTTGCATTCATTTGATCTCAAGTTAAGTCTGCAACTACAGTTACACAAGATTACAAACATGATGATCGAAGTTGATGTAATTTTTGTTAACTCATTAGATAAATATAACATGACAGAATTGACATGCACGCAAAATTGTGCATAATGTTTCTTGGCGCCTCAATTAAGTAAGTGGTTACTGAGAGAATCCCTTTAAGTTGAATCTTGATCTTTGTACATTAGTCCGGAAGTCTGGGGATAATCACACACCTACCAAATTATGCAGTTTGTGTAATAATATAAATAAGATGAGAATGTAATGCACTCTTGTAATCCACAAGATAAGAATAAGAATGTTGATAGCTTCGGCCAGGGAACTCATCTTGTTGTGGCACTTGCATGCTGGGCCTAATTAAAGCTTTCCTAATTTTATAGTCAGAGAGAGACTGACTTTGATGACAACAAGCTCTTATCATTAATTGCACCAAAGTGTTTAGTCAGGGAGGAATTCATGATGTCGCTGTTGTTGTCTCTTGCATTGTAAGTAAATTAATTGAGCTGAATGCAACTAACTGTGTGATTGAGGGAGCCGAGGTGGGCTGTGGTGCTGGTGTGGCAAAATGACGTCCAACGACTAAGGCAGCCGTTACCTTCTCTACCTACTCCTCATCGTCATCCACCTCCTGCTCATCTTGTGCATGTGTTCGTTTGGTCTTCTAGTAGATAAAGATACAAATCTGCACGAAGCCTGTTTCCTGTTGCACTGGGGTGCATTAATTTGCATGATGCACACAATCGGCCGCAGCAGCCAACGCCACTTATATATACACATACATATTTGCACACACATACCCACATATATATATATATATATATTGTATATGTATATAGCTGACTAGCTGTTCGTGCCTTAAGCAGGTGCATACTTGGATAATGGCAAGCAGCGTCGCAATGAGTGTAGAACGTCCAACCCACATATAAAAGTGAATCGTTTCTTGGTTGCATCATCTTGTCGCCAATAATGATGCAGCACAGACTGTACATATAGCTTTTTTATTTGGTTTTTGTGTTTTCCTTTTCTTTTTTTCTTTTTTTTTGTACCTTGAAGTGTGCTTTTGCGTTCCAGGAAGCTCTTCAATTTTCTTTTACAGTTTGCTCTTGCGTGCTTCATTATTTTCCGAATGAACAATATATATATATATATATATATAAATTACAATGAAATCGTTGTGGCAATGTAATTACATAGCTATGACTAATTGGGAGCGGAACAGCATAGGATAATGGGTTGAATTATAGTTTAGATTATTGCACATCATAAACATAACAAACAACATATAAATTCATACGCTTATCAGTATTATCTAGCTTTGCCACCGGTAACTGCTTTATTTTTTACTTCAAATATCTTTTTTTATACTTAGTTTTTTTTTTTTTTAATTCCCTTTTTTTTACAACATTTTTATTTGCTCATTATTGAAGATTAGTCCGAATCTGCCGATGGCGTGCTACTCTATTATGGGCCTAAGTTTTACCGGATATAGTTAGTGGAAACGCTTGGTAGATAGGATCTCAGGAATGCGATCTCACTGAGACCGCCGCTGTGCAGGTGTCGTGCCACCAAGTGTATATTTTTCAATAAAGACCGCTGCACGAATGTGATTCCCTGACGAAAAACTTTGTGCTAAGAGCAATTACAATTCCTCACTTCGGTATCCACACGAAAAGTGTACATGCAATTGCAGAATTGCTTTCCTCGTGTCTACAGTCAAAGACCTATTAATGGACAGTGCTCCCGGGATGCAATTCTGTTTAGCCCATCAATTATATTCTTGGCCCTATATAGGCCGACGCCCATAGGCCCAGTTTGGCACCGTTGTGATAATTATATTCTTAGTAATAACGGAAGTTATAGTCATATTATATATTTTCGTATTTACATGTTTTAAAAATATTTGTTGTAATCTTTAACTTTGACATTTGTTATTTTTGTTAAAATTACAAAAGTTTTTATATTACATTAAATAAATATTGAAATGAAATAAAATAGATAAAACTAAATTCGTTCGAACATAATTACAAAAATATTGAAAACTAAGACAGTAAATGATATACATATACATATTTATAATAGGTTAATCATTGTTGACTTCATACAAAATGTTCGTGCAAAATGCATATTAAAAAGTAAAAAACATTTCAGTCGAAATCTGCCGACTAATTAATACTCTGTTTTTTTTTTTGTTTTTTTTTTTTAGTTGGAATTACAATTGAGAACATGACTCGAAAACTATGTTGTAAATAACATTCGAATTTTTCGGAGGTATAATCATATTTTTGGTTCGATTATAATCGATGTTCAAAATTATGGGAGATACTTTGATTTAATAAAATATGTATCTCAAACAGGCGGACGGATAGACAGTATATATTTTTTTTTGGGAAACAGAGCATAGAAAGAAGGCCACTTATAAATGTGAATAGGTAATTAACTGGTTCTAGATATTTTATATAACATCAAACAATATTTATTTTCAAGGAGGTTGTTAACCGACGATACGCGGCAGGCTTCGAATTGGAACATTAGCTTCTCCAGTCGGCTGTACTTAGTTGGAGACATCAGGAACTAAGTATGCGACTGATAAAATTGCGTACTTATAGTTATTCATCTGGGGCTATGAGTCGGAGTAAATTATGCATCTTTTACTCTTGCCAACCGACGCCAGGGAATTACTGTTTGGACTCCAACTGACTGCATTCACCGCCGAGCTGTGAAAGAGAACAAAACCAAGCAAAATCACAAGATTGATGAGAAATCAGCGCAGAATGTACAAATAGCGGACTAAAGTGTGTAATTATGATCGGATGCATTGATTGCATTTGAAAGCCAACTACGGACCTGTGCCCTTTGAGCGTCGTTTCAAGAAATCCATTCACATTCCATATATATATTGTACCGTCTGCCGATCCACAGGCGATCTTTGTCGCAATCGAATTGAACGTGGCTCGCGCGAAATCACAACTGATCTTAAAGTTCTCATTTCTGTCCAAAAAAAACGAAATTAGATGCATAAATGTTATTTTTGAAATTTAAAGTTCAAACTTACGAAAATGTGGAAATAACTTGATTCTTTCGTAAGTCTAATAGTTTTATTGTATCATCTCGAACGGAACATATCAAGTAATTGCAATCTGTTCAATTAAAAAAAGAGAGTCGTTGAATAAATATTAAATTTGTTTTGGTTAAAACGCATACCTTTTGATAAATCCAGTGAGGTAATTTTGGCAGGCATAAGCACATCATCGGCTTGTTTCTCTGTACGTATATCCCAGAAGCGGATTTTCTTATCATAATGGCCACTTATTATTGTCGAACCCAAACTATCCGTTGTGCATAAATCATTGCAACTGGAGCCGGCAAATTTCGTTTCTATGCAGGCGATGCTGCGTAAATCCCAAATCTTCAAAGTGCGGTCGTGACTTCCGGTTACAACTTTAATGGGCTCTTGGACATATTTGGCGGTCATCACCTTGCCACTGTGGCCAGTCAGTGTGTGCTGCAAAGAACAAAGAGTGAAACCATTTCAGATTAAATACACAGTAAAAACTGAAGCTAACAAAATGGAATTAATGTAAACCGTTCTTTACTAGAGTCGCCTGTTCAAGGTCATTTAAATTAAATTTCAATTAGGCATTTTTCTCACTGTGTAGTGTTTGCAAGTCAACCCGTGATACTAAGCAGAGATAAACGCAAGATAGTTCACAAATATACTTAGATATATTAAAAACTTGGACGCTGTGGAACCCGCTTCCTCACCAAATAACACCCTATTAAATGAGGTAAGTTTTTCCAAGAACAACGTGTAATTAAAGTTGTAAGCACTTTTAATTATGGCGTTTAAAAATGCTGCTATTATTACTTTTTATAACGAATTATTGAATAAGGTTGTGTGTGCTCAGCAGAGTCTGGTGTTGGGGTTAAAAGGTTACTAAGTGACAACACTTTAATGTACTGCAAGAAAGTTACGGTTTGGTAGAAGTTGTTGACACTTAGATCGCAGCTGGCGCTACCAACAGACATTTACCCCTTGGGATAAATGATGCCGTATGCCAAATAGATCAGAAGATTTGTCTAATGGAAAACATAATTTGTGCAGTAAACTAGAAACTGCTAAAGAAAGAAAAAAAATAAATTCTAACATTTTCACACTCTTCTTTAAGGTGCTAAGAAGCAAATTAAATAGTTCTTTCAAACATATGCAAACAGTGTCGTGAAATGTGAGGAGAACTTATGGAGGTGTTGGTAACCAGAAGAGCCAGTTTATGTCCCTGACCAAGTTTTTCCCAGCAACGTCAAGTGGTGTACCGAAGCACCTACTCTTAACAAGGTATTAGAAAGAGCATCAAGCGGAATGTTATCAACCCGGCAACTGAAGCTGAACGGTCAATGGACGCTCTGTAGACTTTGAGCATAACTTGCACTTGACAACAGGTTTATGCCTCTCTTTATGTGGAGAGTTGGAGTGAGTTTAGACGAAAATAGCACTTTCATCGCTGACGTATTGCCAGAATTGAGTCATGGCATGACTCTCTTACGCATCCACCACACCACACTCAAGCTGAGAATCATGCTGGTGACTTGGTCTTCAATCTTCAATGGAATGTCAAACTTGCATTGCAGTAATGAAAGGCTTCTTATGAGCAATATAAGAACATAACATTGGTCAAATGAGTTTAGTTCTGCGGCAACCTTGCAGTATTCAAGAACGTGCTCCGACTACTCCTAAAAGTACGTAGCTAACTGAATACAAACATCAATTCAGCGACAAAGTTAAATGTTACTCATCAGGCAGAGACTTTTTAAAAAGTGTTGTGAATAATCGTTGGCATTTGAAGCACAAACCACAGTTTGAAAAATTACCTATTTAAATCGATTCATTTCAACAGAGAACTATTTTCCGCCGGAAGGTGTGTTGCTATTAGTACAATCATCTTTCATTTAAAAATCCAACCCATAACAATTAACAAAGTGTAAAGCAATAATGGAAGTTGTTTAGGTGTTTCCTCAGGGGCCAAATGTCTAATTGAAAAATAAACTGTGATTTTATAATATTTTGTTTTTTAAAAATTTAAATATGTTCGGTTATGTATTTTTCGAATTTTACGATACCAAAATTCCAATATAATAATTTAATTAATTTGTGAAAAAAGTTTTATGGACTCTGTGTATTTCTGCTCGTCAGCTCAAAATAATATAATTTTAGCTTAAGATTCAGAAAATTGTCAAAAATTGACTGAAATCGATTTTTAAGCCACATGTCTCGAAAGTTATAAAATTCGCACTGTTTGTGTACTTTTTTTCAATTTGAATAAAATTAAATTTTTGCTCTTATAAATAGGAATAAATAACGACGAATAAGGGCAGAGCTGCTGACAGCGTAGAGCAAGTAAAATGTTAATTGGGAAAATATTTAGGTCTTTCCCACAAAAATGTAATTTTAGGCAATTAAAAAAAAAAAACCTGCTGAAATGTTGTGCAGTGGGAAAAAGAGGTTGAGGAGCGATGCTGATGTTGTCATTAATTCCAATAGCAATAATTCAGACAAGAACCAAGAACTGCAATCACGTATATCTATTTATGTTTAGATGTATGTTGTTGCGGGATTCGCGGTATGATGATGATAAGACGGCAGCTTCAGTCAATGTGCTCATTTCAATGGCACGGCGTGGACAGCAGCGGGACTGTCTCAAGATGTGCGCAAAAAGAACCGTTTAAATGTCAATCCAGAAATACCAGTTAGAAAAGGCGGTGCAGCAGATACAGATACAGATACACAAGCACAAGCACAAGCACAAGCGCAGATACTTGCAAGAAATCGCACTTATATGTTTAGTCACATGCGCACAATGTGAAGCACCAAACACTGAGAGATGCGGTTGCCAAAGCCTAACATTGTTATTTAGGCCAATTCAATGCAGGTTCTCTTCACCGCTTCATGTCATATTTTGCCATTGATTTGATAATTGGCTATGTAGAGGTGTACGCATAGTACAGTATCCCATTCTCAGCTGAATAAGCAAATTATCATTGTATAATTAATATATATCTTATTTCTTATATATGATATTTTATGTCAAGAAATGATAATCGATCACTGTTTGACTGGATAATATAAATCGTATTTCTTATATATGATATTTTATATCAAGAAATGATAATTATCATTCAATATATCATTTTTGTTTCATCAAGAAATGATAATTAATTTTCCATCAAGTTTTGGCTTGTGAGTGATAAATATCGACTTTGAAGATATTTATTCGTAATCCATTCACAGATTGAGTTCAGGACATTCTTATGTAATCGGGTTACATTCCTTGCAACATACTGCGACCTGATGATTAGCACAAATTGTTTCAGAACTAATTGCATAGAGTGTGAATCTGAAGGAAGAAGTGGCAAATTACGGTTGGTAATCATGTTAATGTCGACACCAAACAGGTGTATTCTTAAATGGCGCTTGTAGTTTGTTGACTTGACTACCAAGCCATCTCTTACTGGCTGCGACAAGGGTAATTATGTTTTGCCTTCTTTTCTGCTGATTTTCCAACACGATATGCAATTTAATTTAATTTATTTTTACTGCTTGTTGCAGGATCATCATCATGCAGCAACCGTGCACACATTTGTGTTCTCCCTTTAACACCTAATTATGGTCATTCCCTTGAGTGTTCTTCAGAGGATTTTAGCCCTGAGATATTGCTATTACAACTTAGTTCACAATAATTAAAGATATCTTATCGGCTTATACAGCAAATGGGGTTGCGAAGCGTTTCTATTTTTATATATTCCATGCTCAAGTTATCATTAGTTTTGTTTGATTACAGTTGTTTGGCCCTCGATAGAAAGTGGGTTATAATGCAAAACGTCGGCTACCTTTCCATGTACTTTCCGTAGCTGATTTACATTGAGTCATGTAAATGCTAATATCTCCCACGAGAAATCCATTGGAATGCAGTGAGAAGAAAGATCAGCTTCCATATTAGCATAGTCTCCATTAATACGATGTTTCTATGATTATTATGATAGAGCAAGTTTTCAAATTAGTGCTAGTTAGCATAGAAAATTTGCCTGCTTCTTACGAAAAGTTGGGCATTGCATTGACTGAGTGGATCTATAAGTAAGTCAAATATGTTTTCAACTGGAATTTATTACAACTTCAACTCTCGACAATAACTTAACGAAATTAAGACAGTTGATTTTTGGTCCTAACAATACTATACAATAAAATCAGGTAATCTCAAGTTGGCGTACGACGAAAACTGTCAATCAGCAGATGTCATTCGACAATGTTGCATTTAAGATGTTCGCCCCATCCCAAAGATGCCAAAAGACGGGGCTCAACTGGCTTCGTTAGTTGGGCTTCTTTGTCAGCTAACAATGCACCGAACTCAACTCAAACAAACAATATTTGAAACGCTTTAACCTAATTTGAGAACAACAAAATCGAATAAACCTAGAGTAGAATTGTAAATACTCATCGATTATCGTGAGACATATATATTCCATAAACAGATATGTATTGAAAGTGTTTACTTGAACTCTTAACTAATTTTAGAAAAAGTTAGATTGAATTTAATTTGTAACTGACATTTGTGAGGACTCCCATTTCATACTTGCGAAGGAACTATTTTTATACAATTGCAATACTTTATAATGGTATTATAAGCCAGTAACAAGTATTCATCTTTGCACGCAAGATAATCTAAGTTGCACGCAAAGATTACAATCTTTTGCTACACCGCCTCACTTTTTATTTGTATGATGTATTATAAGGCATAAAAGGTTGACTACGCTGGTCTACAAAATGTTATTTATACATGTAGACAAAGGTAATCATACCTTATTAAGGCCATTAGGATTGATCCCGGGAACGCATTGCATACGCAAGGTTATGAGGAAAGGGAATGGGTATGGCAGCCCAGCAGGGAGCCAAGACAATTTTGCACTGACAAAATGACACCTTGGGCCGTGGCACGAATGAAAAGATAATTAAATTAATACCATTGCCATTATTTTTCTTAACGTTTTTTTTCTTTTTTGCAATCGCAAAAGAAATCAAAAATAGACAACGCACACACACAGGACTCCATCCAGCGCATATCTTTCCAATGAAAAACATAAAACCATTACGCAGTATGAGGCCAACGCACTTTTTGCTGCCTCTACTTTTGCTCTGCTGCCTGTGCCCAATGGCAGCCGATGGACGGGGCTCTCGTATTGACCGAACGAATAGTGCAACTGCAACTGCAACAGCAGCAGCCGCAGCAGCATCAGCATCAGCTAGCAGTAGTGACAATTTGGCGGACTTCGTACCAGTCGTCATTCAGCTGGCAAAGGCATCAATGCCTGAAAGTGACAAAACAAAGAGCACCGACAACAGCAAGCAGAAGAATGATCAATCATTGTATCTGGCTAATACCGGCACACGGCAGCGCGGGACCACAAAGACCAAATTGGTTGACGGTAAATATTTGTGCAAACAGCAGTAAGGAAAAAATAAAAATAAAGATATGCAACTTGTTAATCGATAACCTTTACAAATGCGATTAACAATTTTTATTGATACCAGATGCCAACCAGACAACAAATCAAGCAGTGATGCAATTATCAAAGGAACAGAAACATGAGGATATCGTCTTCGAACACCTTTTGCCAGCTAGCCACTCTCACAACTCGATCAGCGAGTGCGATCCAGATTTGCTGGGCTTCGAAATTATCACAGGGTAAGGACATAGTCTCGCCGATTTTAATAGTCATAATTCATAATGAATATTACTTAATGATTAATGTTGTTGTCTCGATTCTTATTTGCAGCTATGTTTTCTCAGCACCCGGTAGAGTGTTGGAGTCAATACCTGGTACATTAATGCTCACCGACTGCTTGGAAGCTTGTCAGACTAATGAAACATGTCATTCTGTAAATTATGAAACTGGTCTTTGCGTTCTATTTTCATCCAATGCAGATATTTTGTCCGGTAAGTTGAGATACATTCCTGATTAAAATTTAATTAAATTTAGTTGCTTTATATATACTTTAATATATTAGTTATATATATTATTTAATTTTAATTTAATGCTGAATTAAAGTGAGTTTGCATTAATTATAAAAAAAAAATTGAAACAGTTCTGATGCAAGATTTAATTTGTAGGCGCCCTGACAAAATCCCAATTCCCAGTTTTCACCATGTATGCACAAAAAACCTGCTTAGGTGTGCGTCCTTGCGCAAGGGCTTGGTGTATTGATCGCGTACAAAACTATAGGCTCGAAGGACATGCAAAAAGGATAATGTCCGTGACATCGCGTCGTGATTGCCTCGAATTGTGTCTCGGCGAAAATGAATTTATATGCAGGTGAGTCGAGAAGACATTGCTTAATTTACTAATTTGTTACTCTATCTCTCTCGAATTTGTTGCTTAACAATAATTTATATATACCTGCAGATCGGCTAATTACAATCGGGATACGAATAATTGTGAACTCGCTGAAATGGACCGCTTTACATTGGCCGGTTCGAATCTATTCCAGGCACATAACGGCACCGAATATTTGGAGAACAATTGCGCTGAGGAGCCAAATAAATTATGCGAATTTAAGCGTTTGCCTGGCAGAATTCTGAAAACTGTCGACTCGGTATATCAAGATATTGGCAGCATTGATGAGTGCCGCGATTTGTGTCTCAATTCACCATATAGGTAAAAACTTAATTTTAAATATGAACAGAATTGAAATTACGAAAATGTTGATAATTATTGAGAACATTTGGTTTTGTCTCTATTCAGATGCCATTCGTATGATTATGGTGATACTGGGGATATGGTCTGCCGACTCTCGCATCATAGCCGGGCAACACTTTTGGATGTTCAAGATCCGTATTTGGAGGTGCCCGAGGCTGCCACATATGAACTGTCATCCTGTTATAATGTGACCATCGAGTGTGGAGCTGGAGACATGGTCGCTCGCATACGCACATCAAAGCTCTTCGATGGCAAGGTCTACGCGAAGGGTTCGCCCAAATCTTGTTCAGTGGATGTGAGCAGCTCCCTGGACTTTGAGATACGTATGGACTATCAGAATCTGGAGTGCAATGTTCGTCAGAGTGGATCTGGTCGCTATATGAATGACGTTGTTATTCAGCATCATGACACTATAGTCACGTCATCAGATTTGGGCCTGGCTGTGACCTGTCAGTATGATTTTACCAACAAGTCGGTGACAAATGATGTCGATTTGGGTGTTATGGGCGATGTGGAGACAGCACTATCTGAGGAGGTGATCGTTGATTCGCCCAATGTGCTGATGCGGATCACCTCCAGAGACGGCTCAGATATGATGCGCACGGCAGAGGTGGGCGATCCCCTTGCCCTTCACTTTGAGATCGTTGATCAACAGAGTCCGTATGAGATATTTGTACGCGAATTGGTTGCCATGGATGGGGCGGATAATGCTGAGATAACGCTAATAGACGCACAAGGCTGCCCTACAGATCCACTAATTATGGGACCCATACTCAAAAGCACATTGTCGGGCAAAATCGTGTTTTCCAATTTCGATGCCTTTAAGTTTCCATCGAGTGATATGGTCCAGTTTCGTGCTTTAGTCACGCCCTGTATGCCCAGCTGTGAGCCGGTGAAATGTGAGCAGGACGATGTGATTCAGGAATTCAGATCATCATTATCTTATGGTCGTCGACGGCGCGAGATTCATGCAACATGTAAGTAGATTTTATTATACCCTATTATCATCTTAATTATGGGTGAAGGGATTGAAGTGAGTTTTATGTAGCTTTGAGACACATTGGCATCAAAATGTATATATATTCAAGGAATTTTTTATAAGTGTCTGAAAATTTTTAAGAAGATAAACAATAAAACACGACACGAAATAAGATAATTAAATATAGCTTGTAGTCAAGCGCTTTAGAAACAAACCTGACACAAATAAAATAAATAATAAAAATCTATTTTTTTTTTGTTAAGTTGCAGCAAGTGTTGCCGGCCACCAATCAAGACGGACAAGTCGTGAGGCAAGAGCTGGATTGGCGGAGAGTCTACCAAATCAGGAGGACATGCTTCTAGTGCAATCGATTCAGATTACCGAAAAATTTGGTTTCGGCAAAAGGGAGCAAGTGCAGCAGCATAAGAATACCAACACAAATACAAATACAAATACATTGAAGGATAATTATGACAATGCTTTCATTGTTAACAATAGAGCAGCAACAGAATATTGTATTAACGGCATCGGTAAGCAACGAGTGATTATTATTAACTGATCATGCAATCTAATCTAAGCGAATGACAAACGTCTGTTTCAGGTTTCATTGTGGCTGCCACAATATTTTTTATAGCACAGTTCATTGTTATTGCGATGTGGTCGTTTCTATATCGACGACGAGATAATCAACAGCCATATGTTAATCACTTTCTAAAAGCAGCCACGAAATACTCAAACAACGGCGGCAGCAGCAGCAGTATCGCTTTTGGTAAATGAGATGCCAAGCGCCCCAGCGCCAAGTTTTTTTTTATGCTTGGAGAAATTGGGAATTTGATGAAATCGCTTCAAAAATATTTGCAATATTTTAGTTAATAAAATGTAGAAAACATATTATAGAATTTAAGAAAACAATTTTAAAAAAAAAAACAAAAAAAACAATAATAATAACAAAAAGTGATATTTGGAAAATGAACAATTTTTAAAGTGATTATCGATAAGTGAAAATTTAAAACCCAAGACGAATATTTACTCAATGAATTGAAAAAAAGCGAAATTTCTCAAGTTAACACTTCTTTCTATACCCTTGCAGAGAGTGTCTTGATTTTGGGAAAGAATTAATTAAATTTCGACTTTTGCAAGAGTATTTTATCGTCATTATTTTTTGTTTCTGATTTATTATCAACAATTGGTTATGTGAAATTTAAGATACTTTTCGGAAAATTGATTTATAATTCCAATACCTATATAATCGTGCAAATCACTTAAAAAAAAGACTGAGTAATCTTTTGTCAACGCTTAAGCAATATGAATTTTTTCATAATTTAAACTATAAGATTGAAAATTTTGTATTCGGAAATGTGTTTAAGATTAGGAAGCGACAAGTGCTAAAGGTCTCCACACACAATACATTGTAAATAATAAATGAAGATGTTTGTGTCCACCTTACTTAAAATATCAAGTATCGAATCATACCATTAGTTGTAGAAATATATCTCCAAGACTTGAAAATACAATTTATTTATATGACTAAATAAAATTCTAAGCTAAATTTGCATATTTGAATGTGGTACTCACTCTTAACCGATTATCCATTACGGTCCAGACTCTGGCGCCATAATCGTTCGATGTGCCCAAGACATACGAACCAGTTGAGTCAAAATCGACAGAGTTAATGCCGGCACTACTCCCACTAAGCACAGCACGGGGTTCCGTAGCACCTAAAAGTCAATCAATATACGACGGTTAAATAATACACTTGGGCAACTCACTTCTCCTCACAGAGTAGCTACCTTTGCCAATGTCCCAGAGTTTGACTTTTCTATCAGCACCGCCCGTGGCAACCATTCGACCCACCGGACTCCAGCGCACTGCATGCGCTTCATTCTCGTGCGCCTCGAACTTCATTAATATATTTGTTGGATTTGGCTGTCCTAGATAGCCGGCGGCTTTCACTGTGTCAATGCTACGGCGTAAATCATGACCCGTTTCGCCGGCCGTAAATCTGGCATTGATGTATTCCTCATCGTCGAGCCCTAAAGCTTCCATGGCGCCGTTTATCGATGCCTCATCGAATTCGTCGTCACTCACAGTGGCCCCTCCTCCAAACTGAGAGGGACTCGAGTTGCGATGCAGTGGTGTACCACCACCCGCTGGAACTATCGGATTAACTGCCGAGTTCGGTTCTCGGACGGCGTCCTCCAAGTCACGTTTTAGCTTTGCCGAACGTTTTCTGAAAATTGACGGCAGTCTTTTTCTAGATATTTTTGAAATCGGTTACACATTTTATGTTGAACCAAATAGAATCAAATCAAGAAGATAAAAAAACAAGAGAATCGAGAATGCTCGACTACATGACTACCCTGTACCCAATTGTCAAAAGTGTATGCTGATTAAATGTACTGACTTGACTAATTTTTGTGACGCATTTTTTTTTACAGTTTTGATGATGCAACTTCTCTGGGCTGCTGATAATGTGTGGATCGGAGCAGAAGCTGTATATGATATCTAAGAGCTGCGGGATCACTCTAGACTTAAAGCCATCACTTTCTTTAAAAAAGTTCATTTTTTTGGGTACAGGGTATTTAAAATAACGCAACCAAATTAAGATGATTAAATACATGTTTCCAAAATGCAAGCTGAAAATTGTATGATTTTTTTTTAATAAATATTCATATTAGTTATTGGTGTAATAATCAATTGTAATTAGTATTGATGGTGTTAGTTGTTATCTGAAGAACAGGCTTCAAATAATTATTATATAGTTGTGTGGCAATTTTAGAGACAAAATTAAAAATTAACAATCATTTTGTTGAGACATTATATGTAAATTAAATCGTAATATATACGTAATGAAACTACCTCATAGCGATGCCTTCATTCGGACTTATGCAAATTGCTAGATCTATGGAGGTGATAGGGCTGATCAATAAACTGATAATAATAAAATAAAACAAACTGATAGTGTATCTTGTTTGCTATGGCATACAAAATCATGGCTATATTATGTCTGTTCTGATGTTTTATTATAGTACACAAGTACTTCCACGTTTCCCATATTCCTCTATTGACTATTTATTCAGTTCACGTGTTATTTATTTAGATTACGTATTAAATATTTGAATAATCATGTGATAAATAATATATAAAACTACATACATCAAGTAAATAAATTTGTCGTCTGTTTAAGCTACGTTTATCAAGCTGACAGACTAATTTCGTTGCAAATTATAATTATACTCTATTGCACCTGTCGGTTATAATAATATTTATATATATATATATATATTTGTATAGCCCACTTTCAAGATAACAATTCAGTGAACATATATTTTTTTGTTTATTGATGTGCATTATGAAAGTTTCCACTATAATGGAGAATTTGTTTGGAATGGTAGTAATTTAAATATGTAAATTCACACATGCACATATGAATGAGATAATTTGTATACGTATATATGTTAGGAAAGAGTATTATTTCATTGCATTTTTACCTTATGATACTTTCGTTCTCCTCATTCAGTTTATCAGCATCTTTTGACTTATAACGCATTAATCTTTCCAACAAACATCGATTTTCATCCTGCAAATCGAAAGAAATTGTCATATTTAGTTGGAAATCTGCATTAAGTAATATTTGCTGTATATAATAATTTATTAATATTTTTTATGTTATTATTAAATTATAAGCGTTAATTTTTTTCATCTGGTTTGCTTACAATTTAAAGAGAAATGTGTTTTATGGAAGATTTAATTTATCAATAGACATATTATTTAACAGCTGCACGATTTGGGGAGCTTCGACTCGATTCCGTTTTGATGCTGATCAATAATATATATATATATATATATATATCAGAATATACCAACAAAACATTTCCAATAGTCAATTATCGAACCTCATACTCATTAGTCATTTATATTTTATAATGAACTTTATTAAGACTAATTTGCATGTGGCAAACCAGACAGAAAATAAACTGAATAATAAATTAAATTTGCTGAATCTGTCACTCATTACTACATACATATATGTATATCCCAAGCCAGTTATTATGCAATGAACAAGCGTAAACGACTAAGCGAGAACAGCTCTGTCTAGCATTGTTCCGTCCTTGCCCAGGGCTGGGTTCTTTCTGTCCTCTTTTGCGCCCGCATTAAATAAAATTGTAGACAGGGACATAAGAAGGCAAACCGAAAGCTATCAAGGTCAATCGCCCATTACCACGTACATATATGAATATCCCAATGTATTAATGAGTGACAGATTCAGCAAATTTAATGCTAATGAATACCATATACGAATTTGAATAACTGATAGCTATTTCCTCAAATAAATACACACTCATATATGCTCTATACTACAACAGATATCAGCAACTTACCAAGACTCGTTAAGATTGAATAAGCAATGATAATGGCATAAAATTTAAGAAAAAATAAGATAATTTAGATTAAGTAATAATATTTAAAGTCTACGTTTAGTAGAAAAGTACATATATAAATTTAAAAGGCAATGCTACTACGATGACAGCACAGTCAATATAAATATAAACAATAAAGGCATACGTGCATGTAATAAATTAGGCGCCAACTAACCTGAACATTTCGCATCTTATCTTCGAGTGAACTGAACGCCAACTGTAATGCTGTGTGCTCATCCAGCAATGTTGTGTTCAGTTTCTTAAGTTCATCCAAACTGGAGTGGAATAGCTGGACCTCTGCCCGTAAACTGTGATTGGCATTTTGTTGTTCGTAAAGACTGCAAATGTAGTATAATATGTGAGGTTAACTAAACTCGGCAACAATAGTAGTCTTATCTCCTTAATCACCTGTGCTCCTTCTCGCTTAGTAGCTTCTTTTGCTGCTCCACCTTCAGATTCAGATCAACAATCATTTGGGAGTGTTCACCCTTCCTTTTGTGCAGATCTGTGAGTTCCTCCTGCTGTGCCAACAGTTTTTTTTCCAGCGTAGCCATGGCGACATTGGGGCCAGTGCCACCTGTTGACACCGCATTTCTCAGTTGCTCGTTCTCGACGGACAGTTTCAGATTGTCTGATTTCAGCTGCGCAACATGATCTATAAGACGGTTGTCTACGAAAAAAGCAAAAGTAAAATTTTAATAAGTACAAAATTCAATTGAATTTAGCCCGTAGCCATATCCAGTTAGCAATGAACTGAGTTCATAGGTATGTATACTTATATGAGCAATATATTTCTTACTTTGCACAATAATCTCCTTAAAGTTTTGGCATTCCTTGCGGTCTCGTTCTCGCAGTCTTTGAACAACGAGCTCGCGCCACACGAACTCCTCGGTGGACATTCTGAAATCTGTCTCAATAGCTCGCCACTATATTTTTATTTTGCTCTTTGTTGCTTTTGCCGTCACAATACGTACGCAAACATATTTCTCTTGCAACAGTTATCCACTAAATTTCCAGAATCTGTGCGTTGCAATGACTTGCGAAAGAAAATGCTTTTACAACCAATTAATGTTCTTTTATTGCTGAGACAATTTGTTGTGACCGGACAATAATGTTGTACGCTATTTTGATGGACAGCTGTTTATTTGTGGGGGCTCGTCGATAAGTCGCCAATCGAAACTCACTGAAAAATACCAAAGTTGGTGTTAAGTTGAGGGTAGTTGACACGAGCGAAAAATTGATAGGTATGCTCGTATCAAGGTGCATTTTATTAATTATTATTATACAATTTTAATTTTACTGATGGTTGAACAACAATCGGTGTGGAGCATATGGCGGTCTGTTATTTGTGTGGCAACGGCATGCAGCAGAGAGTGCAACCCGATTCTGGCAATCTGCACTGCTTTGTTTAACGTGAAACTGCTTTTGGACATGCAACAACAAACCGACAAACTAGCTACAACATCAAACGCAATTTTAAAATTCAGTAAAAGTCGATGGCCCCTTGAGTACTCAATAGAGCACTGAAAATTCTTTTGTATCAATTACCAAACAAACGGACAAATAAACAAACAATATTTAATTTCGGGTTCTTTTATTTGTATTTATTTTTGTAGATGAATTTTGCATCTTTACACACCTATGCATATTTCCACTAGGTTTGCGTTTTGAGAAATATCTGTTTATATCTTTTAACGATATTAAAATGATTTTAAATATTTTATTATAGCTGGCAATGATGTCACGCTCCTTTTTCTTGGCTTGCTTGAATAGATGTGGCAACGCCATGTAAGGGCGGGTAGTGATCCGCATTTTGGAAAAAACTATTTTGTTCCACATGCAAGGTTATTAACAGATAAACAAATTTCGATTCAGTTTGAATATTTAAGGCAAAGTTTAATTTTTATTGCTGCAACTTAAGCATTGACAAGTCAGATTAAATGAATGAGATCTTAAATTAAGATACCTAACGCAACTTATTTATCAACGTATAAAATATAAATTGAAAAGTCAATTAGTATCTGCGCCTAGTTGGGGCTCCATATTTTTTGGGACATAAATTTTAGTTAACAAATTTTCAGAAAGAAGTTCGCATTAAATTTAATTAGAACACTTAAGTTTAAGTAGTTGGCTAGCAGCTTAAGGCTGAGAACATGAATTATAAGTACATTGCTCTTGTGGGGAAGCCACATCAAAGCCAACTCCCGTAAGACTAATGTACTTGAGAGACTTTCTACCAATTAATGCGTGCCGAGAGAGAGAGAGAGAGAAATATAACTGAGAGCGAGATCGAGAACCAGTGTCAATGTCAGCATTGCTAAGTCTTCGCTGCTGAATGCACAGTAATGGTACAAATGTACCAACGCTTGCACCTTAATTATTCCACCGGTATTCATTTAATTATGTTCGTGTAGATTTATTTTCTCAATTTCTTATGCTGATAAGGAATATGTATAATTCAGAGTGTTGCACTTTTAGTGACTAATTATAATGACCTCTGCAAGGGTATCGAAAAGAGTAAGTCAAGATCAGTAGTTTTAGTTCCCAGAGCTTTGTCTAGCCTGTTCTAAATACGCATAATGGAAGCAATTGTATCGAAACATCGCTAAACACGCAAAGGCAATTAAAATTGTTTAAAAACATGCAAACTCTCCTCCTACAAGTAATACGTGGATGCCACTTCTGCTGCTGCTGCTACGGCTGTTGCTTCCACTGCTGCTGCTGCTGTTGTAACTGCTGCTGCTGCTTGTTGGTACAATGCAGTCACCACTCTGGCTGAGGGTGTTGGTTACCAAAGTGGAAATAACGAAACAAGAATGATGTCCGCTCGACGCTAACCAACTAATATATACCCTATAAAGAGATCTTCTGTAATATACTTCTAGTTTTAGTTATTTTATTTTAATAATTCATATGCAATTATATCTCTCGGTGTCTCTTTATTTATTTCATGTTATTAATTTTCAGCTTTTTCTCCATTACTACAGGCTCAAATTATTATTATTAATTTTTCGTATATTCCGTTTCTTTGTACTGAGTATCGTCCAGTTGAGCACTCTCGGTTAGATTATTCTGGTTTAATCTAATGGATTTCACACTAACAAAAAAAGAACAAAGAACATTTTTCTTAGTTTAGATCAATTCAAGCGATAATAAATTTATCAGAAATTAAATAATATACAATGGATAAAGAACCTTGAAACTTGAGTTTTCATCACATCAATTTCAAACTCATTTTCAGAGCTCGGCTTACAAATTGAATTCGATACGTGTTTGACCGGAAAAAGGGCGGAATATGAATGGATAAAATGTTATTGCGTGAACACTTCAAAAGTCAAACACTTCAAAATTCAAACACTACAAAAACCGGATAATTCTGCCCATATCTAATAATGTCTCTATAATAAAAACTTAATGCCGCAATAATGGCGTATAATTTATGCAGATTGGGACACTTATCATCGACACCTGCGCTTAAGACAGGGTCCTACTACCGGTTATTGCCTTAACTCTGTTAGCCGGTTCAAGATACCAAAGCATCCATTTAAGATTAAGCCATTCTTGTTCAAAGTGTTCCGTTGTGATAAATAACAATTACTTCCACTGTCTGCCCGTATAGCTACACATTGTTGCTGTTTTTTTATGGCTCTTGCAAACTAATAACTGAATTCCGCTCTTTTCCATTATTTATTCTTACAATAATTAACTTGAGGTTTCTCTTTAACTATTAGTATGTTCAACATTCTGATAATTTGCAATATTTTATGTATTTCATAAATATACCAATATAATTTGATCTACTTCTGTGATAATTTCCCACATAGGATTTGCTAGCTCCATTTAATGTGCAAATATTTGGTACAAATGTACAGAACTGCAGACATAAATACATACATCTTAATACATTTACATACGTACAAACATACAGGTGTTTAATGACAAAAATGTGGCTACGATTTATGCAAATGGTGCAACACACACACACACATACAAACATATGTCATATATGTATATGTGTTGCCAGCATAGCAAAGCAGCAAACGAATCGCTTGGCCATTTTAGGAAAATGTTGTTGTGTTTTCGGCACCACAACCATTAAAAATACCTGCAAAATGCAGACTCAGAGGCTGCTGCCAACGCGTAAATGCAAAAGCAACCTGCCTTTCAGAAACTTCATTCATTTAATGCTGCACAACGAAGGAGCCCCACAGAGTCCCAAGCTGAAATGTGGTCGACGTTGTACATAGCAGTCACCAACTAATAGAAGAGCGAAACAATAAAAAAAAAAAAAACCGACAACAACTAAAGCAACAACAACATGCACACAGAGACCAATAAAACAATTGAGAAGCTGTAAAAACCACAACAAAGAAGAAGACTTTTAAACTGGTTTTTAGCACAACATAACTGAAACAAGTTGGAGCTGTTTATTAAATGTTAACCTAACAGTCGACTGTTAACCGTTTGCAATTGGCTTCCATTGGCCTGCTGCTGTTGCTGCTGCTGCTGCATATGCTGCACCTGCAGATCGCGAAAAAATAAACACAAATATGCACCACACTCCTGGCCAGTTGAATAGGTTGGGGTGCGGTGACCATGTGAAATGTGATAATTACAGTGTTGATAGCCCATTTCAATAAGCTGTATTGCCCTTTACACCAGTTGCAATTGTGTATTGAATGTAAAGTATTTATGAAACTCTATTTACATACACGCAAATGCACATAATTTATTTATGTATATCTACAATAGTTATTTGTATATAATCCTTTTACTTGTATCACCAGCCAAACGAGTAAGTAAAACCGGTTTATGCCATAGACAAACCAGATTTCTTAACCGTTTCGATCGGAACGTGCTTCGCTTTGAATCGAGTCGAGCGCCCACTTGTTGCTGTTGCTGTTTGTTCCACGGTCGGCAAAAGTCAGTCTTAAGCCAGATACCTGTGATTTCAGGTGTTGTAATTGTCGTGCGCGCTTGGCTCCCGTCCACATTTTTTTCACACACGTAATTCGCGTTTGAGCCACCAACACCACCACCAGAAGCAGCAGCAGCAGGCTTGAATATGTGTGCACAAAACGAAGTGTAAATAAAAGTAAATAAGCGGATAGCAAATCTATCGTATCTGCTACACTTCTGTGGCTTTTAATAAGGCTAACAACACAAAAAACTTCATTCTACAGTTTTGTATTGCAAATGAAGTTCGTGTAACGATGTGTTCATTAGTGTAATAAATATTATCATTGCAGCAGTTGAAAAAGGTAATTAAGAAACAAAAATTCGTAACTTCAAATCTGTTAAATTACCGCTTATGCCAAAAAGTGTGTGCGAATGTGTGTGTATGTGTGTGTGAGTGCGAAAATTATTGTGACTTGGATGAAAGCTGAGAATCTTGTTTTTTCGCCATCTCAACAGATAACACTTTCTAACACTAGTATATAAGATCATATCTGTGTGAGTGTGTGCGTGTGCCTGTGTCTGTTTGTATATGGCGAAAATGACGGATCTTCATGTGCGAGAAATGCAAAATCAAAAATAAAAGAGCCTAAAGTGAAATCCATAATGTTAATGTTTACAGTTGGTATAAAGCAAACAGATATTTACATGATAACTGTAAGATACAAAGATGTGATGTATGCAAATTATATAAGAAACTACCATGGTTACCACAAAGAAAACATAGCTAAGCTTAGAGATCATATATGTAAATAATAAAACTATAAAGCAAATAAATACAGATTATATAAATTATGTCTGCTAATTGTAAAACAAACATAGCTGTATATATATCAAGAAATCATGTACACCTTATATATGCCAAACTCTCCAAGCATGCCAGATAAATTACAGCCACCATAAAGCAAACATGAACATGATAACTGTAAGATACATAAAGCTTAGAGATGAAATATGTAAATTATAAAACAAACATATAAGAAAAACTACCATGTTTAATGTAAACCAAAGACGGTGTGCTCAACAAAGAAGATATAAATTATGTCTGCTAATAGTAAAGAGTCCGTGACTCTATATAAAAAAATATCTAGACTCTACTCGTATATGCTGCACTCCGGAGTATGCCAGATAAATTACGATTGCAACGCTGGAAAACGTTTCAATTTTCCATCAATTACAATTGCCAGGATGCTTGCAGTCACTTTTTTTTTTTTTGTCGTGCTCGGCAGCAACTTGGAGTGGAGAATCGACCCCAATAATGTGCTGTGGCAGTGGAAAAGCATTATTATGTTGGGGTAAATGGCAAATGAGGTCACGTGTGCAGAGCGCGCGCGTTTGCAAATAAAATAAACTGCTGTCGCAGGTACTCCTCGTCGTAGTCGTCGTCGTCGTCATATATGTACGTTGAGACAGACTTTGCCAGACGATGAAAATCAACTTGCCACACTACTTTTACTGCACGCAGCCGCAGCCACTGCCAGAGTCGCATTCACATCCACATCCACAGCCACAGCAGCTGTCGACAGTATTGAGTAGTTGTAATATTGTTTTTGTTTGGCGTATTTTTGTGTTGAGCAGGTTTTCAAAGATTTGTTTTTTTTTTTTTTGGTTTTTTGCTTAACTAGTGTGGGTGTCTCTCTCTCACTGTGTGTGTGTGTGAGTATTTTGTGCTCGGCCATCGTTTTGTTGGCAAAAGTGAAACTTAAATGTATTCGAATCGTGCGAGAATCATTTATCGGTATGCAAATGTTTACTTTAAGAAACCAAATGCCCGTTTGTTTTCTCGGTTAATGTACAATATTGTCCAGCATTGTACATGAAAATCTTAACTGTTATTTGCCCAAGAGAAACCAAGTGAAAGTTGTCCTTTATCCGGTATAGTATAGGGGCTGACTTGGAGCCGGTAGGAGAAAGACAACTTATCCATTTTTCAAATCTATTAAATGTTTGCTCAGAAAATTAAAATAAAATTGATCTAATATTAATTGCGAATTACGGTACTAATAAGACATTCCGACTTGAAATAACTCTTATATTATTTGTTTTTAGATTTTAAGGGAAACCAAAAAAAAATCTTATTTGTATTTCAAATATGTTAAAAAACTACTATTCCCTACATTTTGCTAATTTTCCGCATTAGAAAGAAAACACGAAAAGAAAATCGCTAGCTTTTGATATAAATTTATTCGTTTATTTATTATATATATAAATACTATTAGATACATATATATCTTAAAATGTATCTTTCATATGAAATGCATTTTTTTTTTGTTAAATAGATTTCAAAATGCTTAGAAGTAATCCACTTCGCTTGATAAAGAAATTTGTGGAAATTTGCTGCCAAGATTATGAGGATAAGTTATTTATAGAGAAAATTCAAGCTTTTTCCTGTAAGATTATGTTATAATTTTGTTGAGTGTAGTCGTAAATATAGTTGAATACATTTGTTCTTATGTATGCATCCGCTTACCACCAACTTTTTATATTCTTGTAGTGGTTGCATTTTCGATTGGTAATGCTGACTTGCGACAGTTCAGCAAATTTTCTGTTGAAATCCAGAATATGACACCATACGTAACAAAATGCGGTTCAGCATTTAATCAAACAAGTATATTGATATGTGTGTGTGTGTGTGTATTAATAAGTGAATATGTCCATATAGCGATTTATTTAAATTGTGTCTCCAAAATGCTTTGGGCCTTGATGAACACATTTTCGGCTTAACATCATTTAACCTTTGACATATTTACTGATTTACCGGTTTCTTGGCGCATCAAATATTTTTGTTAAACGTGTCTGAAAAGAGGCACCCTATTGAAGAGCTTTCAAAAATTGTGCATTAAGCAAAAAATGACAGACGAAAAAAATGTGCAAGATTTCTGTTTAGGCTATATTAAAAAAATTGGAATCCAAATATTTTTGATTATGCACGTATTTTTGCCATTGTTGCTTGCAATCATTTTGCTTGATAACATATGCATTATTTTTACTGCCAAGTATCTGCAGTTCAGTTATATATTGTTCTTATATATAACCACTAATCAGAATCTGCTTAGTGATATCACTCTACCATAACTGGAGTAAATTAATTTCAATACTAACATAAGTACTAAAGCTAACCTAATGTTATTATAATTATACCTTTTGCATCACTTGCTAGTAGAATCTGCCCTAAAGGGAAATATTACTTTGGCTCTAATAAACGGACCATCGAATGATATTATAGTTATACCTTTCCTCAGCTTTCCTCAGAAAAACGTTCGAAAAATCATTTCCAGCTCTTGCTGATTGAGTGTTGCCCAGATTCTTCTTATTTTGAGTGCTCATAATAACGTATAGACGAGCTTCAGCAATAATTTTCTAGTTCTTTCCGTTAAGCCTTAGACGTTGATCAGCAATTACTAATCAGCAATCAGTCAGTGGGCACAAACTGTTTTATTTATGTCGAAGATGCTCGCTACTTAAATTACGAAAGAATGCATTAATTATTTTGCTCCCTATGGTCCAGAGCACACACACACATACACACACACACACATGCATGCATACATACCAGTATGTGTGAAGTTCAGAATACATATGGCCAGACTTATGCGAAAGATTACGTTCTTTATGTGGTCAGCTTAGTCTTGTGTTTGTTGGACTGTGTGTTGTGTGTGT
The DNA here is from genome assembly GCA_035044025.1 of Drosophila paracracens. Taxonomy (NCBI): domain Eukaryota; kingdom Metazoa; phylum Arthropoda; class Insecta; order Diptera; family Drosophilidae; genus Drosophila; species Drosophila paracracens. Next base: position 1,715,330 of record JAWNMN010000435.1, on the reverse strand, counting down.
TGTGTGTGAGTGTGTTGTGTGTGAGTGTGTGTTGTGTGTATGTGTGTGTCGTGCAGTGTTCACGAATATCAGCAGGCAACAGCATCTTATCTTAGATTTCCGAAGCTCTATATATGGTCAATACTAAAGTGGGCAACAAGAAAAACGCGTAGACAGCACCAAGATGGGTAAGTTAAATATTTATTGCATATTGATGTCAGGCCATTTAGGGTTCTGCCAGCCACCTTTGTGCGTAAATAAATATACTACATACATACAATTGATTTCTGATGCTTTATAAAGTTCAAGAACAATAGCTCAATTTTATATGTTTGTTCAAAAGTTCACCTTCCCTCGATGACAGACCCTTGAGAAGTTTGATTTATTTCGATTTATTTACTTACACATGAATTGTGATGGTAAATCTAAATTATTTTTTATTATACTAGGTATATATATATGTATATTATAAACCATGTAAGATTTGATTATTTATAGGCGTTAATTTTTGTATATATAAACTTAATATGCAAGTCTATAAGTTTATATATAGGGTATCTTATAGTGATTATATCTTCAGCGCTTATCTCGCACAAATGTAAATATAATAAGTAAATTAAATAAAATGAATTAAACAAATGAAAGCAATTATTGTTAAGTTTTGTTAAATGATGTTTGTTGTCTTTGCAGTTAAAATGACTTTCTACAGTGTGATGCGACCATTTGGAGCTTACTTTCTGGGGCTTCTACTAATGCTTGGCTGCTGTGAAGATGCAGTCGGTGTTCTAGGTAAATCACAAATGTGCGAGGTGGAAACTGGGCAAACAAACATTATACTGGATATTGAGGAGAGTCGAGGGAATTGTAAGTATTCTAGGATGAACATTAAGAACATTAAGAATAAATACGTAATTACGAATTCCCCAGTGAACTTCACACAGTACGTCAAGCAAATATATCCTTTAATGGCTACACATACTCTTCTCCACTGAAATGTGAGTTGAAGCAGGAAAGTGGAAATCAGAGCCGTAACATCGTCTCTTTCCTCTCTCCCTATCTCGCTCTCCTTTCCTGCTCATTCATGTATGTGTTCACATTTTGCAATAATTGCAACGAACTTTCTAGATACTTGATTGCCTCCACACACAAAGACAAGTTCGTATAAATACCTTAAGTCAGTCCGCCAAAGAGAAAGGCATATGTCGACACATATGTAGATACACATGCAAGTACATACATTGGGGATTTCCATAGCTTCGAGTTGTCTTTGACATCTTTCTGACTTGGTTAAAAGGAAAATGCAGTTTGAGTTTCGAACTGCACTGATACTAATAAAATTCCAATTACCCGTTTTATTAATGAATGTGTGTATCTGATTTGTAACATTTATTCATGCAGTTATTGGACAATCGACAACACCAGCTCAGCTGCCAATTTATGGGGATCCCTCCACGGAAATAGCGCTCGATCTAGTTTTTCCGAAGGGACATCCCACATTCCAATTGGATGGAAAGAGTCTAAAGCTGCTTCAGCCACTCGATCGTGACGAGGAGAACTTAAGTCACATTGTCTTCCAGGTGAGTCTGAATTAAAGTTAAGATATCTATGGATAACATTTTCTAAAACTTTACTGTTGAGTTTTAAGAAAATTGGATCGATAATCAATTGAAATGTTTTTTTTAAAGTTAACTTATCATATAGAATCTGACTGAATGGAAGTATATTAGAATAAATGTTAAGTGAGTTTTTTTCTTATACCCTGAACCAATTAAAAATGGGTAAAATGGGTGTAGTGAAGCGTAGGTAATAATAATTTTCGACCCCACAAACTATATATAAGTCAGCAGATTCGATATTTCCATTTCGTCGGGTTGTCTGTCAGTACTCGCTGATCTCAAAGACTTTTAGAGTTAGATACCTAAAATTTTGAATATTGGTTTTTGTATTTCACAGGCTTAATTAATTTTATCGGGAAATTGAGCCTCTTTGCAAATACCGATACATATCGATTTCCGATAGCAACAAAAGCTCCAATTTGAAAGACAGGGCTTTCCAATTTTCTGCAAAGTTATAGTCCAAAAAGTATTCACATATTGATCTCAGTTCGGACAATTTCAGTTGTGAATGAAAGGTTGCGCGGCCTTCCATTTTCCTTTTCAAAAGGTTAGGCCATAAAACTAGACTACTATATTTTAGTGCAGGTTTCAGAGTATCACGTAGTCGAACTCACTGGACTACAACTTTCTTACATGTTTTATCGGAAGATTTTGGCTTGCGTGTAAAAATTAAATGCAATGATTTTTTGTTTTAGGTCTCGTGCACGATTCGGGAAACGAATAAGAAGAGAAACATTCCGCTTATTGTACGGGTGTCCGACGTCAATGACAATGCGCCGCAATTCATGAACACGCCGTATGAGGTCACTGTACCAGAGGTAAGTACACTATAAGTACTTAAGTTTACCTACTAAAAACATAATAATAATAATAATAATAACAAATAATATAAGTAGTCTTGTCTGCTCATCCGTTATGTTTTCTTAAAATAAACGAATGTACAAATTAGTGTGGCTTCATTTTGTGCCAAGTCGTAATTCCCTCATTAATTTATAGTATTTACTTACCATGTTTTGTTTTGAGCTTTTTTAATCAAAAGTTGCGAACAAACTGGTTTCCAGAGCCAGATACAAGACCTTTTTGGGCAACTGCCAACTGAATCTTCATCAGCGGTCTTAAACAGAATATTTTGCTGCTTACTATATATTTTTGTACATATATATATATACATATATTTCTTATATATATATATATATACTATGCTATTGTGCTTTCTTGTCTGCTTTGCGCTTTTCCAGTTGCGTGTGCTGGGATCAAACAATGCCTGGAATAATTTATTTGCATTTTAATATGACAAACACAAGCTCGAAATATTTGCACTGGAATTTATAAAGCTTCAGGTTCTGAACAGGTTAAATGTATTGACGCATATTTAGCATATTTATCTGGTTGAATAGCATGCAATAGCTCCTTCTCAAATGGGTGTCAATCAATTTGTTGGCTTTCCATTTGCAATGATTTGTTGTTTAATAATCGGTTCGTGCTCAACTGAGAATTATCAACTAAAATGAATGCATTATGTTCGAGCTATAAGCTATTATCTTCTTAATTGATAAACCTAAAAAATTATAGTTTTTTTTGGGAATGAGTGCAATTCACTGTCTCAATTACTGCATCAAGTCAAAGAAAAACAATTTTCGAACAACATTTAAGTTAAAATTGTAGCATTGAGAATTAAGCTCGTCCATTAGCCCAACATATTTTCTGCATAAATATACCAGAGTATATAAACCACTTTGTTAATATATATATATATATAAAATGAGCATATAAATCACAAGTGGTTTTTAGTTTTTCCATTTTATGGCTAAGGCGACAGACCCACAGGTCGCCATGTTTCTTGTTTATTGTCTACGGAGTAGACAAAAGGATTTCGTGCATGAGATAAGTATCGCCACTAATGCAAATAAACTTACATAAATATGCATGTGTAAAATACATAGAAAATAATCATTTTCAAGCAATTCCAATGCATTGAAGATATTTATTCAGTGACTGCATATTGCATCTTTATGTGTTTTTTTTTGGCTAAACTTAAACTCAGACATTTTGTGTTCCTTCAACCTGATTGCACAATGTGCAAAGTTCAAGCAGCGCCAACAGAAGTAAAATATAAATATCATTATTCTCTGTCGTTTAGTCTTTAGCTGACGACCTGTAACCTTACGTACACTCAGAAAAAAGATATCCATCATTTTTTAGTTTCACACAAAAATGAATTTACTAAGAAAATAAGTTTACAATTTTTATTATTAAAAAATGTCTTATTTAAATAATGCATAAATAAATTTATTAAAATTCTGATAAAGTAGCATCCCCAAAATCATATTTATTATATTTTTAATTTCTAAAAAAAACTCATTCTTTAAAAGTAGAAAATGTTGAATCCCTACTTCACATTTTTAGGATATGTGCAAAAAATTTACCTTGTAATTTACAAATGATAGATCGAAAATTTCGAAGGACAGATACATATGGCGAGCTGCTTTTAGCCTCATAAGTAATTTTTCCAAATACTTAAAATCCTTTTACCGGGAGGATCAAATCTGGTTCTTTATCGGTTTACAGTATGCACATTTTTGCAGATTTCACTAAGAAAAATTAATAGCCTCAAAATATTCTCAACAAGCAAAATGTTTTCCTCTAATATAAATTAGTCAAATAAATAAACAGGGTATACAGGGTATATACAACACTTGGTTTGATGTGTTGCACCTTGCAACAAAATTGCATAAGACATGCCAACAATAACAATTGCGCCTATTTGTGGGCTGTTTGACTTGTACCGCTTTGCCATTTAATGTACATGAGAAGAGAGACCAATTGAAAAGTTCAACACAATGACTAAGTAACTTCTCGCCCCAGGCCAGGCGACATGCGAATGTTAAACCAGCAACAAGTAACCCTGAGGTAAAACACAAAAAAAAAAGAAAAATAGGAAAAAAAAAGATGCTAACACACATACCAACATACACAGAGACAATACAGACTAGCCCAAGTATATAGTGATAGTTAAATGTAAAAGGCTGTTCGCATTTTGTGCTTTTTGTTTGCCCGTTACATAACTGCACTTTTGGTGCATCTCTCTCTCAATGTTGTTGGGCACGTTTTGTCACCCAGCTTGTTTCTGTTGTTTACCGGATTGCTGGCTATTTCTGCTGGCTTCTGGCTGCTGTCTGCTGTCTGCCGTCTGCTGGCTGCTGGCTGCTGTCTGCTGGTTGGTGGCTGCCCAAACCATTTAACAACAATAGAGTTGCACAGTTGCACAGTTGCACAGTTTGCTACATAATTTTCATGAACATGCCATTTTTGGTTTCCGGTGCAACGAATTTAGCATATTTTCACGGCACAAAACGGTAACAATCATTATCATTATAATTCAAATTTATAGTAGCTCATTTTTGGAAACAAGAATTATTGCTTCGTTTTCGATAGTTGAATTATCAATGTATCCTTAAATGCAGTTAATAAAAAGATTCTTTTTTCTATTGTTAAGTTATAACTTAAAGATTTTCTCATTTTTATTAAATTCTTCAAGTTTTTAATGGTGTGTAACACGCAGAAGAAAGCATTTCCGATAAAAAATATATATTCTTAATCATGATCAACAGCTGAGTGGATCTCACAATGTCCGTCCATCTGTCTGTCCATCTAAATGAACAAACTAATTTTAAGGTCTAAAAGAGCCAGAGACTTTAAGTTCGAATGAAGAAATCAAGTTGAGTTTTATGAATAACTGTCCCATTTCCTGGGAATCGATACATATACATTTCCGGTAGCAATGAAAGCTACAAAATTAAAGACAAGCATTTGCATATTACCGATGGACTGGGCAAATTTTATTTCTCAAAATATATTCCAATATTGTTCTCATTATCTCATCATCATGAATTGAGCTAATATTAAGTTAGATTCTTAAGTACATTGTTTTATTAATGATTATTTATTATTTGCAACTTTTACAGAGCACTCCTTTGGGCACGACTGTTTTTCGGAATATACTGGCGATCGATAAGGATGCTGGCGTTAATGGTCTAGTTGAGTACTTTATAGTTAAGGGCAATACCAATACTACCGAGGACGACAAGTTAACTAGTGCCGATGGTTACGGATCTTTTGCCATATCATTTCCCCATCAGGGACAAGTGAGTAGCAGCCTAAGGTTACATAAGTTCTCAATTCTAATTCTTTACTTTATCCATTTCATATCTAGGTCACTGTAGCAAAGACTTTGGATTATGAAAAGATTCAACGCTATTATTTGACGATTGTCGCATCGGTGAGTAACATTTTAGTCTAGACAGATTATTATTCTAGTTATTTTCTGACTTATATAATTATTCTATTGCGTTTTTTTAATTAATAGTTTTAAGTTAAGTTTTTAGAGCGTAACAATGTGTCATTAGTGTAAGTTATTATTACGCTAATGAATAGTCTTGATTGATTCAATAACTCAACATTAGCGAACAAGACAATGGAAATATTTCTTAAACTTAAACTTAAAACTGAAAAACATAAATAACACTAAAGCTAAAATTTGTTTAAACTATAATTAAAATCAATGCGAATTAGGTTAGGAATTTCTCACTGTGGAGGCAAACAATTATTTATTGTTTATTAATTATTATTAACTATTTTAATATATATTTTTTTTATTTTTTTAAGGATCGAGCGCGAAGTGTTTCCGAGCGATTGTCTTCGACGGCGACCCTAACTGTAAATATAGCCGATTCCGATGACATGGATCCGTCCTTCATCTATCGTGGCTGTGCGCTTCTCGATGGTGCCTGCATTAATCCCGAGTATACGGCATCTGTGCCGGCAGGATCGGTGCAAGGAGTGCTCAATGTGCTGCCTGAACGAATACAGGCGGTGGATCTGGATACGATCAGTTCCCGAATACGATATAGTTTTGCCAGTGGAATGCCTGGCAACTATGCCGACTACTTTGAGATCGATGAGGAGACGGGTGTTTTGAAGCAGATCAAAGCTGTAGACACTTCGACGGCGAAAAGATATGACATAATAGTTCGAGCTGAAGAGATCTCTCCGGCGCCGCGACGCTTCACAACAGCCAAGCTGACGATTGCTGTGAAGCCAGTTGATGCTAATCCACCAGTTATATCGTCCTCCGATATCGAGGGATATGTTGATGAGAATTCACCAATCGGAACGAAAGTTTTGGATGCGAATGGCAAACCAATTACATTTAGGACAACGGACGATGACTTGGGTGAGGATGATCCGAAGCCCGACTACATTTACGAACTGACGACACCGTCATTCAATGTGACAAGCGATGGCATTTTGATTGTCTATGAGGAGGGCTTGGACCGGGATCCGCCAGCGCCGGGACGCTACAAATTTCAGGTTGTCGCCCGAGAGCCCCGAACAAATGCGGCGAGTGCTCCTTTGAGTCTAACCGTACATTTGCGTGATGTTAACGATAATGCTCCCAAACTGGCGATGGTTGCTCCCATCTCAATATCGGCTGGTGATCAACACGAGCAGCGACTGGTCACACAAATGATGGCCACCGATATTGACGAGGGACCCAATGCCGTTGTCACCTACTCCATTTACCATGTCTCCAACAATGGCATGCAAAAGTTCAAGATCAACGAGCAGACGGGAGAGATTGAGACTCGGGGACGTCTACTCGCTGGCGAGCAATATAGCATAACGGTGCAGGCAAGCGATATCGGTGGACTCTCATCCCAGGCCATTGTGGAGGTGACCGTAACACCTGGACCAAATACGAAGCCGCCACGATTCACCAATGTGCTGTACGAGGTGCAGGTTAGTGAGGGTGCCGAAATAAATTCCACAGTCACCGTCGTCCATGCCGATGATCCCGAAAATGATCCCGTCATCTATTCGATCATGTCCGGCAACGATTTAAGGCAATTCTCGGTGGGTCAACAGAGTGGTGTTATTATGGTCATACGGAAATTGGATCGCGAGAGTCTAACACGCTACCAACTAATTGTGAAGGCAGAAGATAATGGAGGTCTGTCCAGCAGTGCCACAGTCAATATTAAAGTCACCGATATCAATGACAAAAATCCCGAATTCGATGAACTCAACCAGCCCTACGTATTCCATGTGGATGAGACCAAGGATGACGCCTTTGTCGGCATTGTGCACGCCACAGATGCGGATGAGGGTGTAAATGCAGAGATCACCTACTCCATACCAACGGATATACCATTTGCCATCAACGGTAAATCGGGTGAGATTCGCACGTCCAATGAGCTGGACTATGAGCGGGTGAATGAATACAAATTTGTGGTGACGGCCAAGGATGGAGCACCCGATGCCCGGCTGGGTACGGCAAGTGTTACGGTCATTGTGCACGATCTGCCGGATGAGGTGCCCAAGTTCAATGATGCCCGCATCAATGTGCGAATACCAGAGAACGAAGCCGAATTCCTGGTGGCCACTGTCCAAGCCCACGATCCCGACACCATGCCAGAGATCACCTATGTGCTACGCAAGGGTGACGAAGAGTTGTTCAAAATCGCCCCCAAAACGGGCGAAATACGCACAACGAAGGGTCTGGATTACGAGAAGGAGCGCCAACATGAGTTGCTCGTGGGCACAATTGAGAATGACGGTGAATCGGCTGGTGACACTGTGCGAATTGTCGTCGAGGTGGAGGATCGCAACGATGTGCGTCCTGTATTCATCACAGTACCGGGTCCGGTGACGGTTAACGATGATCAACCCATTGGATCGGTGATAGCGACTATGCCGGCAATCGATGCCGATGGCACCCCGCCCAACAATGTGATTCGATACGAGCTGGTTGGTCGCGGCAAGGCTCTGAAATACTTCCAAGTCGATCCCGATACGGGTGCACTACGCATTCGGGATGAGTTGCGCAAGGAAGATGATACGGAATATCAGTTGGATATACGAGCCTACGATATGGGTGAACCTCAGCTCAGCTCAGTGGCCATGCTGCCCGTGTTTGTGCGCCATCTACTGCTCGATCCCAGTGAGGAGAATTCAATGGAAAGCAAGATGAACATGGACAGTGGACTTATTGTCAGCTCAGAGACAGTCGGATTAGCGTTTAGCGATGACAGCTATGTCATCAGTGTGCCGGAATCAACAGCCGTGAATAGCACTTTGAAGCTCATTCAAATCATCAACTCTAAGAAACCATCCAAAGGGGCACCCAACTTCAAGTGCGAGTTCACCCAAGGAAACGAGCTGGGAGTCTTCGAACTGGGTCTCGAGGATTACGGTTGCTTGTTGGTCCTTGCCAAGCCATTGGATTATGAAAGTAAAGTCTCATACACTTTGGAGTTACGCTTAGCCTCCCAGCGCTATTTTGTGAGCCCGCGCAAGGATCGTACCACAGTCAACATAATGGTCCAGGATGAAAATGATAATCCACCTGAATTTGTTTTTAATCGCTTCCATGGCCAGAATGATACGTATTATGCAGTAATCACACCGGAAATGGACATCGATATGACAATTTTGCAAGTGAGGGCAACCGATCGAGACTCGGGTAAATTTGGATCTTTGAGATACAAGCTCTATGACGAAGAGGAGCCCAGCATCAAGGATGATCATCTGGTAAGTAGCAATGAGATTTAGATAACCTTTTAGAGCACATTATAATTTTGTCAGCTAAAGTTTTTGGAGACATTTAATAATCTTGGAAAAAGCAAAGATCTACCATAGACCAACCTATCAAGCCAATTCCATAGAGCTAATCAAATCTTCGACTTTTGCAGCCATCGTCATACTTTATGCTAACTGAGGACACGGGTATTTTGCGTACGGCTAAGCTCTTTAATGATGCCAATTTTCCGATGATATTCTACGTGGAGGCCAGTGATAATGATGCCATCGAGCAGGGCTCACATCACACAAGGGCACGCATCGTTATCAATCGGTTAACGGATGTCAATCGAATGGCTCTGGCATTCTCCAATGCGGCACCCAATAAGATACGGAACCATTATGCGGCACTGGAGGAACTGATCGAGGAGACGACCCATGGATTGGTCAGTGGCATTGAAAGGATAAGCAATCGCAAATACTTGACGAGCAATGGCACGGTCTTGGAGAATCCGGAAGCAACCGATGTATGGTTTTACCTTATCGATCCCAAATCGGAGACTTTACTATCTCGCAATGATACTGTTGTCCAGGATACGTTGCTCGAGTCGTCTGTTGCCTCGGCATTAAACTTGGCAGCTTCAGACTTGGCACATGCCAATGCCGATGGAATTCACGCACCAATCCAAGTGAAGGAACAGGTTCACAAGGTAAGCGTACTGTAAGCAAAATAAAAGACATATAATAACTTAAAAATTGTATTTCTAGGTCAAAACTGCTAGTAGCATCGATGACGAAGTTTTCTCCTTCACACTCATTTCCATATCTATCATAATACTGATTCTGGGCACCATTGGCATAATCTATATATGCATATCATGGTCCAAGTAAGTAATATTACTTAAAAAATCTGCGCATTGAGGAAAAAGAAATTTACTTGAAAAATTAATTTGACATTTCACGAACCGAGTTAAGATCCCATCTAATCACACAATATTTGTCTAGAAATTATATAGTGAATTTTTGTCAATCGAATAACTAATCGATTACGTTTCTTTCACATAGATATAAAAATTTCAAGGAACGCATTCGTCATTATTCGGCACCAAGTCCGACACGCTATGATCCTGTGATAGTCAACTCGCAAGCCTCGAATGTTGGCGATGCTGTGGCTAATTTGAAGGAGTACGAAACACAAATGCTTGCTATGGCTGTTCCCCCAGATGGTGATGAGGACTTGCAGCTGGATTTCAGTGCAAAGAATCACGCCTTTTCCCTAGACAATGTCAGCTATATAACACATAAGCAAAATGGCGCCGGAGAAATGCAGTCGAGTCCCACGCAAATGGATGGGAATCTGAGCACAATTTCTACACTTCGCCACAACAATCTGAATAATCTAGCCAATAATATAAACAACAACAACAATTTGACGATGAATAATCGTCAGAATACTTTTAATCGTACACTGGAAATGAATTCGCGTAACAATGCCAATCCACTTGCCATTCCGGCGAATTGTACGCCCGGCACATTAACATTGGGCCGTATTAAGCACCATAATAGCAATAACTATCTGAACGATAGCTATAAATATGATGCATCTAGCCGAAATAATTTGGCCAATGCCAGTGCCCAAAATAATGGATTTAGCACAATGGGCAGGCGTGGCAACACCTTTGGCGGAATGGCATCCTTGAATGGTGCTGGAGAGCTGATGACCAACACTCTTGGTCGCAATAACCAGCAGAATAATCGTCTAAATGCTGACGAACTGCCCATTGCCAATCCGTTGTTCCAAAGGTAAGTTACACTATTCAAATATTATAAATATTTAATATGTTTCAATGTAAAATTTAAGCATTTAATTTCCATTTCCTAACCTATAAATGTTAATATATACCTAAAGGCCATGAGATAAACCCCTTTATAAGCTAGATTGTTCAGTTTATAAATGAAATTTTGCTGTAAAATTTAATACAAAAAGATAATGTAATGGATTTCGCTCTGTCTTTCAGATCTAATGGTGATGGTCATAATCACAATATGAGTTTTACCAACGAAAATGTGATTTTTGCCAAGCGAGACTACGGCCAAATGAGCTTCTCCTATTTGAATGACTTGGATCGATCGGAGGTGGAGACGACAACGGAGCTATGAAGGATTAACTACTTACAATTTAGTTTGAAATTTTAATGTATTTATTAATGTTGTATTTATCTGTACATACGATTTGTACGAATAAGCAATTTTCATTTAAGGCATTTAAATAGTTACAAATTCTCGAAAATTGCTCTTAGATTATTTGAAGTAATGTGCAGATGCCATTATATTGAGAATGTAAATCCAACAAGCTGTAAATATAATAAGCTGATAAAATCTAATTATTTTTTGTACATAAGCAGTAAGCAACTGCAGTCATTAGTTTCTTATAAGTAGTGGCATTTTAAAAAACACATTGGTTATATACAAATATATATATATATATGTATTAAGAAAATTGAGTTTATATAGGATTATAAGTTTTGCAGGCCATAATTATATCTTTGATATCAAATTGAACTGAAGAAAATGCCTGTAAGCAATTTATATGCATCTACTTTGATAAGTAGTTAAATATGTTGAACAACAATATATATGAAATATAATATAATATATATTAAAAAAAAACAAATTTAATTTTTTTATTATCCAACATTTTGGGTGGGAGGTGGGTTGCTGTTTTGCTTGGGTCCGTGCGCTAACAAGCCCGTGCTTGGTATCGTTGGGCCACTTGAATGTGCTGCTCGTTAGTACATTAACGTCCAAATGAATACCAAGCAATTCTGTTCAGTGTTGCCAATTATCAGTTACAAAATTGGGACGGATAAACTAGAAAATAGGAAAAAAAAACGGCTAGATTGTAAAATAAATTTATGCCTTTTGAATTAGACAACTCGCCCAAAGGAAATTACAGCGAATGCTGCCTTGTTACCTCGTGCCAAAGAAACTGATAAATATTTTATGTATGCTGTTTCTTGCTATATTAGCATTAAATTTTCGTACAGGTGTTTTTTGTCAAATATTCCGCTTAACTTAAATTAAAAAAAACCTAATTGCCCGCCAAATGCCAAAACAGCAACTTTGGTTCTGTTAATATCGCTGGCAACCCTAACCAATATATTTCAGTATCGATATTTATGCAACCAAGACGCCAAACATCTGAGCGGCCGATATTTCTTGATCCCGCTATTTAAATCATTTCTTAATTTCGCAGAAAAAGCCATGGCCGACGCATCTTTTAAAGGTGCAGTATCAAAAAATACATCAATTAATGATGATACTACAACTGCAGCATCAAAGGTTGCATCAATAAAAGCTGCTACTACAACGGACAACTTTGTAGAATGTCCATATGACAAATCGCATCGCATGAAGCCAAACCGTTTGGCTGTCCATTTGATTCGATGTGCTCGAAATAATCCGGACATCAAATTAATTCGCTGTCCATTTAACACTACGCATTTATTGAAACCTGAAGAATTGCAGTCGCATATCAATGTTTGCGAGTGTACCATCAACGAAAGTTCAACTATAATGGCGCCACTGGAGCCAACTGTTTCAATTGTGGATCCGGACAAGACGAGCGAAAATTGGGATGATGAGCCTTGGTCTCCTACGTATTGTCCAGAGGATTATTGCGAGAGAAACAACATCCCTCGCATGGTGCACGGCTTATCGAAATCTGAGCGTGTAGCGTTCCGGACTAGTCAGCGTCAACGTTTCGGCGGCTTACAAAAAAAGTAAATTTTAATTACTTAAACTATTAATACTTAAGTGACAGCTAAATATGCAAATGAAGAGCAACATAATTTTTTATTTTCGTATCATCATATATATCAGAATTATATCGAAATACATTGTAAAATATTATAATCATAATAAAGTTAAAAGTTAGCAACCGCACATGGGTTGCCATACAAAAAAAAAAATATATATATATATATACATTTTTTTTATAGGTCTACAGAGCGTATTCCAATTTTCTTGATTAGTATCACAAAATATAGTCGGTTTGTTTGTAGTATTTGAAAGCTATCTTGATGAAATTTGGAATATAAACATCTTTTTACTAAAGGCAGCACGTATGTATGAAGGAGCTGCATTGGATCACCATATCTAATGGCTGCCATAGCCCGACGATTTTCGCTCGAATTTCCAATTCTATCATAAGCGCTTGTAGCTATTAGGATATTTCTATTACTTTTTAAGCCAAAGCTCGAGAAATAAATGAATTAAGCAAAATATCTTAAATATTAATAAAAAATATTAAATGTCGTTTCCTTTATGTGAAGTAACTTCTTTTTTTTTTTTTGGTATTTTCCCTCTTTTTGACACTTGGTCACATTATTTGCAGGTATTTAGTGCAATCGATTAGCGAAATTTGTTTGCATTTGTAGACCGGCAAAATGGCAAAATTGGATGAACGTATTGGCTTTATTGGAGGTGGAAGCATGGCATTCGCCATTGGTTCTGGCCTCATCAGTGGTGGCATTGTGAAGGCCAGCCAGGTTATGGTTTCCGGGCCCCACATTGAGAATCTGTCACGCTGGCGTGAATTGGGCGCCTCGATCACCGATGAAAACTACGACGTCATTGAGCACACAGATATCATTTTTATTTGCGTCAAGCCGATTGTGCTGGAGCCATGTGCAGCTCAGCTCAAATACAAACATGTTCCGTCTGCCAAGGATGCCAACAAACTGTTCGTCTCCGTGCTGGCCGGAACAACATTGAAAACGCTCGAAGAGAGATTCGCATTTATTGAGGGTTTGGGATTGAAAATGATCCGAGCAATGCCGAATACATCAATGCAAGTGGGAGAAGGCTGCACGGTGTACACTGGCAACACGCATGTCTCACATCAGGATCTGGAAAAGGTCCATCTAATGCTCAACTCCTTGGGATTGGCCCAACAAGTGCCCGAACCGATGATTGATGCAGTCACTGGCGTTGCCGGCTGTGGTCCAGCCTTTGTATATACAATCATTGAGGCACTAGCCGATGGTGGCGTAAAGCAAGGCGTACCCCGACAGATGGCCATTCAGTTTGCCGCCCAGACATTGCTGGGAGCAGCCAAAACGGTGCTGTTAACCGGCAAGCATCCGGCAGTGCTACGTGATGAGGTTTGCTCACCAGGCGGAGCAACAATCGTCGGTGTACACGAGCTGGAGAAGGGCAATCTCAGGTAATTGTTGCGAATCTCACAACAAATGAAATAATGGAAATTATTTTCTCCTGTTTTTTAGGGCTACTCTTATAAATGCTGTGGAAAAGTCTTCGTTGCGTTCAGCGGAGCTGGGTAAAAAGTAATGACAATATCGATAAAGATGCTCAATTAAAGTTCTGTCTATATATCTATATATATACATGGCAAATAGTTCCATTTAAATATACTAACTTTAATGATAATAATATTTATATTTATTCACGATCCTTCTTGCTGACATACTCGACACACTTGGATGGATCGGTGGGAAAATATTCTTGGCATTTGGTCATCAAACGTTTCAGGCCTTGAATATATTTGCGTTGTGTTTCATCGTTCATCACATGAGCCACATTCTTGGAGAAGATCTTCTCGCGACCAGTTCTCGCGTGAATGCCCACCATGGTCACGCCAATGGGCCACGGAGCGTTGCCAATGGCCATTTCCAAGTAGGCATCACTCGCTGAGATGTAGTTGCGATTGAGCAGATGCTTGCATATATCCCGCAAGCTGTCCAGAATATCCTCGGGCAGGGTATGATGCTTCAGTTTTCGAAACAATGGCTTCACATACTCCTTGGTTTGGGTGTAAATGACGCGAGCCATTTTCACCTTGGTCGACATTTTCTCGTGCTTGGTGTAGCTGGCAATCTGTGCGTTCCACAGCTTCAAGAGAAATGTGAGGAGTGTTATTATCACATCCATATCGTAATCCTTGTTGCGACCCATCTTTTGCGCCATTGTCTGTATGCTCTCCCACGAAATTGTCTCGTCCAGTTCGGCAAAATCGGATTTCTTGTCCTCCTTCGCTGTTGGTGTGTTCGCGAACATCTCTTGCAGATACGCAGCATCCACTTGTTCCATTGCTTCTTGGAAATCATTGCGGAATCCACGATTCGCCTCCGGTTGTGAGATCTCACAGATGCGTAATCTATCAAATGCCTCCGGCTCCGTCTCACCAAATAGTAGGACGGGTTCGCCACGCTCCCGCAGGCGTCGTATGACCTCTAGGCGTGGCAGTATATTCTGGCCATCGGCCACAAAACTGTAGGCGCCCTCAGCTCGGGGCGAAACAATCAATTCCTGTTTTTTGTAGCCAACTTTTTGTAGCACTTCCTCGGTGTCTTTTGCACTGAGCTCGCCGCGACGAAAATACTTTTTCTTTTCGTCAATGAGTTGCTTCTCCTCAAGTAATTTCCGCTTACGCGCAATTTCCGCTTTTAATATATCCATTTTGTGTTTATATTTGTAATTATAATTATTATTATTATTGTGCACAACAAACAATGCAACTAATAAATAGCTTCAAGTATGACCAAAATACTGAAACACATTTTAATACCAAACTTGAAGAGAAATTCAGTATAACCGTTTTTTAATACTAACAGGAACAAGAATTAGTACAGCCCTGGTTATCATATGGTAACAAAATTTTGTCGTACTTAGAAGAAAAATCCCATCCACCTACACTGGCCAATACAGCTTTTGTAAACATACAAAACGACAAAGCAACAACAACACACAATGCCAAAGAAAATGGGTATAAATTCGAAAGCAGCCGAGGCCCGCGAACGCATCAGCGCCAACAAAAAGGCGACTCAGGAGCGTAGTGCAAAAGATGCGGAGGATCGTTTGTGGCGAGACGATGACAAGAATTTGGCCAAGAAGCAACAGCGACGCGAAGAAGAAGAAAAGAAACGAGCGGAAACAGCGCGACGCAAAGCGGAATCGAAGGCTTTACTGGATGAGGAGGTGAGCTCGATAAGCACGCAGCGCAAGCAGCCGTTGGCCAAGGTAAATCGCCAGCAGATCATGGAGGAATTGAGTCGAAAACAACGCGTCCTCGAGGCCATCAATGAAGCCAATAAGCCGCCGCCAACGCGAGTCGTCGTCCAGCAGGATGTCATCGAGGAGAATTTAAATCGATCTCTGGCTGATACAATGGTTGCCACAAATGTTGATCAGGCCCTTGCCGTACTTAGGTGAGTGCCACAATAAATCCTATTCCATATTTGCATTAATTTGTTCAATTTTTTTTGATTTCAAGTGTCAATGACAACGAGGACGATAAGCATCCGGAGAAACGTATGCGGGCAGCATATAAAACATTCGAAGCAAATAATATGCCACGAATTAAAGCTGAGAATCCCTCGTTGCGTATGTCTCAGTGGAAGCAAATGTTAATGAAGGAATGGAACAAGTCTCCCGATAATCCTTTTAATCAGTAACTTGTGAATTTGTCGTCGTCTCATGGAAATCTCGACTGCTTAGCAGTGGAAGCCAGCATCCTCACAAACTGGAGAGAACAGAGAAAAAAACAAAACAATTTTGAAATTGTTATTTAATTTACGCTTACTTTAATTGTAGATTTGAGAGTATAATTACCAAACTTATTTATTATTCGGTTCATTTAATGGTCTTATTAATTTATGCACATAATCTTAGTACAAACCGAATCGGTTTGTTATTTGTTTTTTTAAATGTGGCTCGATCTTAAACAAATCTATTTCCATATACTTTTATTGGGTCGGGAAAGGTTACAGCAAAACGAGGTATTTCTAAAAAGATATCCAGTCAAATTAAAATAAACATATAAATAATAATACAAAGTCAAATTTCATTTTTAAACAAGTATAAATGGAACATTTTCGAATCGAAATCAGAGTTCATAGTTGTGGAAAACCAGCCAAACGGAGCAAACCGAACCGTTAACTATTTAATATCTTTGGATGCGGCGACTTGATTATTACGAAGAAATTGTCGGGCTGTAAGACGTCAATTATATTTCCATTTATTGCCAAAATACTAATGTACATTAGTGTTGCGCAATAAACAACAAACAAACACACAAACCAAGCTAAAAACCTTTATGACACCCATTTGTGTAGATAAGTGTGTATGTAATGTGGACATTAACTTGTAATAAAGAGAGGCATAATTGACGAACGCTTTTCTTTGCCCATTAAATTGTCAATGCTTAGTTTGTTTAATTTTTTCTTTTTTTTGCTCATAACTAGTTCCGGTTGCGTACTTTAAAAATGATATAAATGTACTATATATTTTTTAAAGCACTCATTTCGCTTTCACCACATATGAGACTCATTATTTTTGAATATTTTCCAAATGACTTGAGAAACGATATGAAAATTTTTGTAATTAGAATTCTGGGAACTTTATGATAAATCGAAATATTCTTTTTACCAGTTTGTAGAAAAATATGTACATTTTGATTAAATGGAATACGTATTTTTCAATTTTAGATAATTTCTTAAATCAAATTAAATATTCATATTTATTCAATACGCAATACATATACAATATACAAAAAGAAAAAAAAAAAAGTGCTGCATGAATAAGGTCCACAAGAGCTGAGTTTAACAGCAGCAGTTTTAACAGATTATGTTAACCAGGCAGCTGGCGCGCACACACAGCTCATTGAGCCATTCATTTGGCTGTGCTTTCTTTTTTAATAAAAATTTCTTTAGACGCATCGGTGCTTCATTCTTCATTCAGTGCGAGACCGTTAACAGTAACAGACGCGTCGTGTTTGATCAACGTGTGCAAGAGAAATGTAAAACTTGAAAACCAATACAATATTGAAATTGTTGTTGTTAGATGTTGTTATGTGTGTGTCGAGTACAACTAAATAAAAAAAAGAAAATTATCAGTCGGTAGCGACAAAAGACGTAAAGACGTGCTTGGGAAATTAATGAAATTTCGTATGCCGTCGCCATCGGAAATCGCAAACGGTAATTGTGACCTCTCTCGATCTGTCGTTTTGTTTTTATTCAGCGTTCGGTCAGCGAGTTCGATTCGCGTGAGGATTTTCGGCAATATATCACATACAACTGATATATATATATATATATACATATATATCAAATAAATAGAGGAGAATTGCCAACAATTCAGCAACCCAATGATTGGTTTTGTGAAATCTAAGTCCAAAGTTATTGGCTACACTTGGAAATTTATTTTACAGTTATATCCACATACACTTGTAATTAGTATTCTGTATGCCATTTTGTGCAAACAACATTGCTTTGCATTACCCAAGTTTGTGTTTTGAGTCTTTTGGCTTATACTCTGTAAACATCGAATGTTAGAAATGTAAAGCGAAATCTTACATTTACATTTACATATGTAATGGAATATACACAACATATCAATTTAGACTATTTAGAATTTAAATTCTAACTATCCTAAATATTAGTCACTTATAAGCTATATGTATATGGAATAAGAATATACATATATATATATTGGTATATGTATTTTCATTAGTAAATTACTGTTTGTATGTGCTTTAATGAGCATAAGTGGATACAAACATATATATATACATTAGTAGCGGCTTTCATCTGGAAATGGTCTGTTTTTCATGTTGATTACTTTTATTACCATTTTGTATTTTTTTGCTGCTGTACCTTTTGACACACATTCGCATGAATCTAGAACTTGTCTTTCTTTTCTTTTTATTGTATTATTTGTACTACCGCTTAGTTGACTATTAATGCGAACAACATGTTAATTTCTTGGCCCTAATTTTCTCGTTTAACCTGAGATATACGATGTACACACATAAATACATTTCATACGTACAAATGCCCAAGTTATTATGTCTGCCTTCAATTAATCGCGAATTCTTCAAACTTGAGTCTTATGCAAAATAACTAAAGATTGCGTGTTTGCTTTTTCTTTTGTAATACACAACATCTACATATAAAGAAGTGTGTGTGCGTGTGTGTGTTAGCGCATACAAAGTTAGTTGGCTATATTAATTTTGCCCGTTAAAGATGATGTACATTTGGTGGCACACACATTTATAAGGCAAGCAAAGCACTTTGATTTTGTAAATCAGGTAAATGGACCAGTGAGTCTATTGTCTATTGACTTAAATCCACTGCACATAAAGTAAAACTTAAACAGTCAACGAACCTTCTATCATATAATATTATGGCACGCACGAACGCATTCATATCAAGTGCACTTCTACTATTTATCAGCCACGTAACTTTTCCAATGCGCCAAATAATCAAGAGACCATAAAAACGTACATAATCGTTTTCAATCCATAAGATTGCTAGCAGGCAACCCATACACATGTTGGATGAAAATCTGTGCAAACTGCAGGGTAATTTTATTAGGTATATGTAAAAGTTCAATTGAGACAAGAATCCTAACATCAGTTACGATTTAAGCAAGTAACATTCATATACATGTTGACAGCACACCAAAGACTAAAAAGTCAGCTAGCTAAGCAAGCTGTAACTGAAGTAAAAGAAGATCAAGTAACTTAAGCTGAACTCGTATATGAACCATGACTATATGGCTACAAACTCAGAAGGGGGCACGATAGATCAAACTAGATCGCAGTAAATGAAGCACCACAACAATTAATAAATAAATCATCCTTTCTCGATTGTTATTAAACTGATAGCTTCAATCTTACTTACAATTGTATTTAATTCAATGCCAAAAACGTTTAAGTTCTTCATCATATGCACATTCTCTCATTTTTATTCAGCATAGTTGTCGTTTTCACCAGCTGGCTTTTATGTGAGAGTCGAGTGTCGAGTGTCGATTGTCCATTAATAATAGTGTGGCTATAGCATATAAATACATACTTTCTTGCAAGTGCATAATTTCTATATTACTTGCCGTTTATAAACAACTGCACGAACTTTAGTTGACAATTTCACTGTTTCTTTTGCATATTAAAAGAAAAGCTAAAACGCTACCTTATTTAAATATATTTAACAAAAAGTGTCAACACTTTTCATTTTCCTTAGTGGGGTAATGCATTTCTGAATGCAAATTAACTGACCTATTCGCAACATTCCTTTTGCAGAGAAAACACTCTGGTCTAAATTTGTCTATGTATATCATTATATCTACTACTAATTATGTATATATAAATATGTATATGGACATATTTTTTAGCTTTTTATAGATCATAGGATTTGAGGTAATGATTCACAGTGCTTTCCCAAACCAATTTTATGAAATTCCAATCACCAAACTGAAACTTGCTGTTGAACCACCACAACAAGGCATCATCATCATCGTCTTTATATATGTCTTATGTATATACATATGTACATATATGCGAATGTATCTGTGTGTGTGTGCGTCTGTTTGTATGTGTGTGTGTGTATTTGTATATCTATATGTAAATTTGAGTGGCCGAAGCCGATTACGCACCTTAAAAAGTGAAATTTTTGCCATTGTTTTATTTGGCTTTCTGTTTCTTGGCTTTTTTTTTTTCTTTTGTAAACTTTATCATTTTGCAAAAAATGTAAAAAACAGATATTACGGTATTAAGTAAAAGTAACTTAAATTTAATAAATATCGGCTCAAATTAAATATAGTACTCGATTCTTAACAATCAGAAGAAACTACTCTAAGTACATATTATCTATGAAAGAAATAATTTCTCCACAATTTAAATAAATAAAAGCAAATATTATGGAATTCAGAAAAATAACTAAAGATTTAATTAGAAACAAAATGTTATCAGCATAACGAAAGTCAGACTTGGCTTTAAGCAAATTGATTAAAAACACATTATATAATAATGTAATAAATGATGTAGCATTTTCCGAAAATTACGAAATTAACTTTGACAAACGGGTGAAAATTTGTCCACAATGAGAAGAATAATTTCTGCTTATACAAATGTATATTATTCATATTTCACAGACCTGGTGCCACAAGTCAATGAAGTGTGATTATTTGACCACACTTAAAAAAAAAGGGGAAAAAAAAACATTTGTAATGTTACCAAAAGATAATAAGCATAACAAACCACACAACAATAGCCAAACAAAATGCATGTGTAATCATTTTTGAATAGTTGGCCCGTTGGCCAGGCCCTAAGCCAGGCCCAAACCCATCTGTTGGCCTATCTACACATTCCATTCCCAAAAGTCACAACTGGTGGTGGTTGTGTGGCAATGCAGGCAGTACTTGGACATTAACGGGGTCAGCTCTTATAATGGCTAAGACACTGGATGCTATATGCTGTTTGTTTCAGTTTAAGTCTGCACGTGTTTAATTCAAATATATATATATATATATATAGTTATATGGATCGTGTTATAAGAAGAACAAAAATAAATTTCACTGATTTTCATTCCGTTTTTTTTTTGTTTAATGTATCTTGCCGCTGCGGCTTCGCCACTTAGTGTTGGCTTCACTGTGAAATAAAAATTGTTTGGTTTTTGTTGTTGTTGCTTGTGGTTAAAGTTGAGCATAAAGTCGTTGTGTGTGTGTGTGTGTGCGCCGACGCCGACGTCAGAAGTTGAGCGAGAAATTTTTGACTGTCAAAAGTGAAAGTTGCAGCTGCAGCCAATGCCGTTGAAAGAAATGTAGAAAAGCGGTAGCTGGCTCTGCTGGCTTGCTGGGTAGCTGGGTAGCCGAAGCCCCGCCTGATGAATCAGCTTACAACACGCCGCAATAATAGTAGAAGCGACAGTTTAAAGTTGAGTCTTGCGAAGCGCCTTTGAATTTTAAAGCTGTGCAATTAAACTCTAGACTCAGACTCATTTAAGACGCCAAATTTTCGTTATTATGTTTTGGGTTTCATTATTATAGATATAATATCTCTATGAGATATTTTGTTTGAGCACAACACACAACAACACCTGATTGCATGTGGCTTACAATTAACTTGAATTGCTTTCTTAAAAACAGTTTTTAGATTTCTAGGCAGGGCACATAAAAAAAGAAACAATTTGTAATAAGTGCAATATGTAATATTATAATTTAGCATCGTTTCGGCAAGTGCCACTAAATAATAACTGGGTCAATGCTTAGCAAAGTTCAATAAACTCTGCTTCCATAAAAAAAAAAAACAGTAGAGAGCAAGCAATGCCAAGGCAAGCAGGCCATAACTCTCTTTTAATATTTAAATTTAATTAAATTAGCACTTTCTACACGACTTGCTCTGCCGCCGACCGACGACCATTGGCGGTATCAAATTTTCTCGCTGGTTCATATTGAATAATAATTTTGAGCAATTAGCACAGTGACCCAAATGCCTTTATTAAGAGAGAAAAATAACTTGGAACATTTAAGGCAACGGAAGCAGCACTATCACCAACTATCACTATGCATAACAATTTGTCCAATCATAAATCATAAATGATAAAGAAAATTCAATTGCAAACACACACACACACACACTAACGCACACGTACTAGGTTATATAAACAGGCACAAGTTTGTGTCTGAAGTCTTTCGTTTTGCACCCTAGAACTGAGAAATTTGCGCTGGAATTTGAGCTGCCTTATTGACAGGTTTTTCGTGTTTAACTTAAAACAAAATCGAACACATTGGCTTCATTTCTTGCTCCGTTCATATTTCGCATATCCTGGACAACTTAAATTTGCTAAAAGGAGTATCGTTAACATTATCCCGATGCAGATTTACCAAAGAGTCGAATAACTATTTAAAGAAACTTAAATAACAAAGACCGATAAATATTTGGAATATATTAATAATCAACTGCCTTCCTTAGATAATAAGAAACATATCAAGAACAAAAATTAAAGTCATGAACTCATTTTGTAGTGCATATTTTCTGGCTTTATCTTAAATTAAGAATTAATTAAAATTAGGAATATTTAAGTTGCGTGTCCGGCAGCTTGGACTTATTTACAGAGTATTTACTAGCGTGCCAAATTCCGGCTTAGTTCCGTTTGGTCGTCCACGGAATTATCGATGGTGCGTAGCAAAAATTGTCAAGTAAACGAGTTTCCTAAAATATGACCCATTTACCCAGATAACCAGTGCTTGGATCTGTCATATTCAGGTATTTGTAGCGCTTAAATGCAAATAGCTGCTACTTACTTAGTTATCTGAGTTTCGATTGTCAGCACTAGAAACTTGTTTAATGCCCAATTATTCGACGTCACGGTGTTTGAGAATAATTGACAATTCGTTTGACAATTTAAATGAAAGTTGATTGGTATCTCCACGCACCACTTGCACCACTTGCACCACTTGCACTCGCTCAATGCAGCAGCAATAAAACTAGTCGCTGCTTAACGTACATGCAGAGCGAACGATTGTGGTAATGAGTTTGCCACTGACAATTGCCAATTCGCAATTCACAATTCACAATTGTCTTGCCATAAATATTTGTTGGCTTTCAAGAGCCAATCTTGGCTAATTGAGAGATATTACTTCTGTGAAGAACTATTAACTGATATAAATGAGTTTTAATATGTGTATATGAAAGAAAACTATATAAATGTAATATAGTAATGGATATACTAATCGGAATCTGTATATATTTATTTTATCGAGTCGTTTATGGGTGCAGTGTATAATAACGAGTGCAGCATCATCTATTTTACAAATTTTACAAATTTTCACTTTTTCTTTTATTTGTTGATTGTTTGTTTTGATGAAAAGCAAAACATGAAGCCGCTCCTCAATGCTGCGAGTGCCACCACCAAATTTGGCGAGCTCCAATTGAATTGGCAGCAAAGCGACTTGCTAAAGTTGTAATCGCTATGATAAGGGGTATCATCATCATCATCATTATCATGATGTACATATGTATGTACAAGCATATGTGTGGACAACGAGGCGACATGCAACTGAAATATTATGTGTTTGACAACGAACAGCATAAATTGTTGAAGTCCAAGAAATATATAGTTTTCGACGGCTGTAACTAAAATTTATTCCTCAGTTTTGATATGCACTATATAAGATCAATATTATATATTCAAAATGTATAAGGGATGAATTTCGGAATACAGTTAATGATTCTCCAATCATACAGTAAAAAAGTGAAGCCCGGGGCAGGCAGACGGAACAACTTAGCTTTGCATACACTCAGAAAAAAATTACTTTGAAATTTATACATTTTTTATAAAATAACAGTAATATTATTATTAAATTTCAGAATGGTTTTTTATTGAAATTTTTTAAGTTTCTTTACATAAATATTTTTTTGAAAATTTTGAAATTTTGCGCCTTAAATTTAGAAATTACTTTTAAAAATAAGAAAAACTTTTTATGTTTAGGGCGATTTTCGCTTTGATTTCAAATAAATAAAAGATCTTTCAGATCAAATTATTTAATATTATTTTTATATATTTGCTTCTTTGCAGCTACTAAAAACATCGGCAATATGGGAGCCTATCATCTGGCTATCGCTGGGCTGCTCATGCTGTTGTGCAGAATAGGTGCAGCCACGATATCCGATCAGACATCCTCGGCGCTGTTGCCGTTGGAGGCGCGCAACTTGGATACTTCCGGAGAGGAAGATGTGATCTCCAATAGTTATGTGCTGCCAAATCAGATCTTTAACGATGGCAAACCATATTATGCGCGTCAAGATCCCATCTCTGGTCAATTGGATTTCACAGCCAAGAAACCGGCAGGCATTGAGCCGGAGGTCAACGAGGTGCTCAACTCCAAAGAGAAGATTGTGCTTAGCAGCAGCTCAACTCCAAACATCCACGACTTTCTCAATCTGCCCGTTAAGTACTCGTCGTCGAAATTTGTATACCCATTGGTGTCCAGTTCGTATGCCAATTTGAAGTATCAAGGCAGCAATAAGAACTACATTACGAACAAGAAACCCACTATGGTGGCAGCACCGGTTACTCCAGTGGTGTCCAACAATTATTACCCGGTGGCCACAACCAAACTGACTGCAGTCCCACCAACCGAAGCGGGCTACTATTCGAGTACAAAGAAAGTGCCAGCAAGAACAAGTGCAGCTACCACCACCACATTGGCAACCACAACCACGACGACACCAACAACTACAACCACAACAGCAACAACAACAACACAAACAACAACAAGACAAACAACGACCACACATCGTCCCTTCATTCAAGCGATATCCACAACGCCGCAACCCATACGAACAAGTACAACACGTAGGAAGTTCATGCCGGTTAGGAAACAAACCATACCAACTACGACAACGGCGAGGACAACGGAGCAAACTGCTCCCGTCAAGCAGCCAACAACACCCAACAAACAGCAACCGAAGCCCACAAAAAGTAGCAGTCAGCAGGTCAAGTTTACCACCCATCATCCGACGCCATCGGCAGACATCTTTCCCACGGAGCCAACGACAACCACCAAAATGTATTCAACACCTAGGAATGACATGATTGCCACCGGTCCGACAACGCCACGCATCTTGACCACCCCGCATCTTACATTGGATGCCACAAAAATACCAAATCTTGACCCTGCGGATGTCTACTACACGCTGGGACAAAAGAACACAAAGGCCGAGCAGGAGCAGCAGGCGGCTGCCAATAAGAAGCCAACAATGACATTGAGCGATATTTTCAACAATCTGGCCGAGGAGGAGAATGCCGTGGCTAACAACTATCAGCAGAATCAGGGCTTTGATGCTCAGGGCAATCTCATTGAGCCCATAGTACCATCCCAGCCATCGCCATTTGCGATGCAACAGTCCCACTCACAGCAGTCTCGTCCGATGACAATGCATCAGAATCAGAAGATTCCACCTGGCGTACATTCGGGTCCGCCACCAACACACTACCCAAATCCCAATGAGCAGAAGGTAATCTCGGGCAGCCTGGAGAACTATGATAATCAGTATGTGTCGTACCAGGTGCAGCAACCGAATGTGATGCAGTATCGACCCATACCGGGTCAAATTAACAATGTTGTCATCTCACCTGGTCAGCAGTCCGCTTCGTTTGTCCTGGGGAGTCAACAGCAAGTGAGTCATCCTGGCAATTTTGGAAATGTGGAAAAGGACACGCGACCTTTTCCCCAGGAAACGACCGGAGTGCAGTACGGTCAGGTCATTAATGAGGAGATGGTCAACATTCAGCGTCCACAGCCTCCCACACAACAACAACAACAGCAGCAGCAACAGCAGCAACAACAACAGCAGCAACAACAGCAGCAACAACAGCAGCAACAACAGCAGCAACAACAGCAACAACAACAGCAACAACAGCAGCAGCAACAGCAGCAACAACCACAGTTCCCAACTCCTCCAAGCAATCAGCAACAGATGCCCATTTATCAGTCCAATATTAAATATCAACCAGTTGCAGCTGTCGCGCCTGAAGCAACTGTTGTCGGTACAGTGTTGGGAACTGGCATTGGAGTTGCTCCCGGTAGTTTCGCAGAGCCACCACCCGAAGCACCTTCACCATATCAGCAATTACCGTTGATTGGTTCCAATTCGCGTCCAGCCCAAAAGCAACCAACTGGCAATTCAAATGCCCATCAAAAGATGCACCCCACCTTGGCAGCCCAGAGTACGCCAACAGACAAGGACACCAAGGAGTTGTTGGTCTCCAGCAATATACGCTTCCCATCCAAGCAAGAGGATTCTCTGGAGTTGGCCTCGTCTATGGTTGCTTCAGGTCCACCCACTTCCGCCCATATAAATGGACATGCCCAGCCGCTGAGTCTGCAGCAGATACAGAACGCCAATCCTGTGGTGTTTCCCAAGCTCAGTGATGATGAGGGTGTTCAGATTCAACAGCACGAAGTTCTCAACCTGAAACAGCATGAGCATCACTTGGTAAACTATCGACTTTATCGATTTTTATCTATCTGTTACTCACTTTGATCTCTTTCACTTTTGTAGAAATTCCCAACTCAACAGCTGATCAACAACGAGCAATTGGCTCAATCACCCTCCAGGGATATGGAACCACCACCACGCTATGCTCCATTGCATAATCCAACTCAGGCACCATCGGCTCCGGGCAAACCTTTCTACATGGAATTCGATCGCAAGTCTCAGCATCCAACTGGTCCACGTCCCAACATAAATCTGCCCAACATTTTGCCACAATTTCGGCCCAATGCCAAAATCTCTGCTGGTCATGGCCATGGCAACCTGAAACCGGAGCCTGGCAACATACGTCTGCCCATGCAGGGAGGCAAACTGCCGTATAATCCTTCAACTCCGCCACAATTTGCGAATAGACGTCAGCCGTTGCAACAGCAATATTTGCAGAAACGTTATCCTCTAAATCGCATGGCAGAATATGAACGTGGCCCTCCCGTCAACAGACGTGTCTACCGCGTGCCTTCGAATAATGTCCAAAGACTCCCTCAGCTGAGGGATCGCATGTATCCTCGCCACCCCCAGGGTCCCATGCGTCCAAATGATAGCTACTATCCGGTTGAGCGGAATGCCCCAGAGGCAGCCAAACTGGTTAGTGCGGATCTAGGTGATTTTGAGGAGGAGGATTTGGTTATTAATGATCCACCACAGGCACCCAACAAGGATATACCAAACAGTCCCAATGACTCCAAACTGGAGGCAGTGATTACACTGCAAATGCTGCAGTCGCAAAAGAAAAATAATAACGGTGAGGACACTGGAGTTGGCGAAATTCAAGTAACATCCGATAATGATCCACAAGAGGCCAACGATCAAAAGTCCGATCCAAATGATGTATACGCAGTGTATGCCTCAAAAGCGGACACAATTTTACATCCGGATGCGGATGGTTCGTCTGCCGTGGAATATCAGAATACACCCTTCTCCGTGATACGCGATCAGCCCCAAGAGCCCATTTTGAAGAACAAGAAACCGCAATCGTTGCAACAGCAGTCAAAAATTCAACCACTACACAAGCAAAAGTTTCCGTATCCGATCGAGAAACCGGATCCATCATACACAGAACTGCAACAGCCGGCTGGGAGTGTACCCGGTGTCCTGATTGCGCCGCGTATCATCAACAGTGCCTTTAATACTGGCACAGAAGCACCAATTGCTATTGCCTATACGCCGACCGAACCGAACCCCTTCTCCAGAAACGGTCCAGCGAAACAGGAACCGCATCATTTGAACAAACCGAATGCTGCTGAGACCCAAACCGAGGAAGTGCTGGGCATTGATTTTGATTTACGTGGCCACAACTATGAGAAAAACTTTATGGCACCATTTTACCCCAGCGTCAGCTTGGGTGGCGCCAGTGGTACTGGTGGTGCGACCAGTAATCCATCCTTAACCAACTGGAAAATTGTGCCATCTGCCTCCGATCAACAGTTGTACGAGAAGAATAATATAAATCGTGCCGATGTTGAGGCTGTGGCAGATCAAAAGAAAATTGAGCCCAAGAATTCGACAACGGAAAAGTATTCCGAATTGGATAATTTCCAGCCGGAATTGCAGGGCGGCTTCCGGCCAATCTATCCAGCTGACTATATGCACTTGCAGGAACAACAGCAGGAGACAACATTGAGCAACGAGCGCAATAAACCAATGGCTCTGGCACTAGTCGGATCACTGACGACCCAAACACCCAAAACTATAACTTCAGCTGGGACGACACCTAACCCGGGACCATTAGGTAGTACGCCAAAAACCACAGTAACCACAGCAACGGCAGCGAAAGCCACTGCTGAAGTGCAGCTGAAAAGTGAGCCTCAAAGTACAACAACAACAAAATCCCCAATTAACCAGCTAAAACCGACAGCAGGGAAAAAGTCAACATTTGAAACGAGTCTGGCTGCTCTACTTTTCGGCGATGATGATGAATATGAAGATGGTGCCCGGAAGACCGTTCAGGATCCAAAACCCGCCGTGAGGCCCATAAATGTGGCACGTATGGGACCGCGTAGTCTATTTGCCAGATAACTGCATTAGGCACTATTTGATTTTCTTAGCAGCATTTTAGATTGTAATATTTATTTTCAAAAAACAAACAAAAACAAAACAAAAAAAAACTAAAATGTGTATAAAACTTGTAAACGAATCATGTAATAATTGCGTTATTGCAGCTAATCTTTAGTCGTAAGCGGACAGACATGCTAGACGCTAGCCACCAATGAATGAACTTACACCTAAGACTTTTGCGAGTCTGATTTGAAATACACAAAAATGTTGTGCGTTTTCTTATTGGACTCCCGAATCGTCGCTAAATAATCACAAGCATGTATTCAAATCTACGTACAAACCTCTTCTACAACATACCGAACACGCATACATATTTATTTAACTTATACATAAAATAATAATAAATAAAAGTCGGCAAATCCATTTGCAAATCAATCGAAAAACTTTCATTCTTTCAACTTTCAAAATCAGAAATATTTTGATAAAATGTTGCAAAAAATGAAAGCTGAAATCTGTAAACCGAAATTATTATTTGAATTTTGTTTATACTTATTGAAATGTTCAATTATTCCCGGAAACACCTTAATTTAAGCGGAATAATAAAAAACAATAAAAATATTAACAAAAATTTCTGAACTTGATTTTTAAATATAGATAAACATACTTAATTCAAGAACAAAAATAAACTCAAATAATGTGAATTGAAAACCGGCTGTACTTGAATTTAGTATCGCGTTTTTCGCTCAATATAGTTGAATAACAAAAACCGCACCCATTTTATGTTTAAAATACATATTTATTATAAAACTCGGTAATGGATATCTCCACATTTGGAGCGTACTCACAATCGTATATTAATGTGTGTTTTACGATGGACACGATTTTGGGAAACCAAAAGTCTGTTAAATTGCCCTTATTAATGATGAATGAATTATACTTAATTGTAGTGCTAATGCAATGTTAATATAATACTTGAGTGTTACCATTAAACAGTTGACATAAATAAAATATTTAACAATGGAAATTTGACGTGCAAATGTATTTTGTTTGATGATGTGAAGGATGGTTCAAGTGTTAGTCAAATACGCATACATATGTACAACTTATACCGTTACTTAAATATATATATATATATATAAACAGCATTAAGTGGCTTCAATAAAGAACCAACTGCAACCAATTTGCAAATTTTGACTCAGTCTTAGCTGTGCATTTGAATTGATTCAAGTTGCTTTTGTATTGGAAACTCGAAGTGATCGGAATCCATTTAAATAGTGCAACACGATTCCAGCTCGAAAGTAAAAGTTTCCTCTAGAAATTACAATTAAACACTTTTTCCTGCCAAATATTTAATTACTAATTATAGCAGAATTGTCTTGTCGAAATTTGCATGACTAACAGATGCCAGTTTCCCAAATCCACAATGTCGAGCATATATACATATATATAAAAACTTTAATTTCATTTGTATATGTATTAAAATGTACAAACACATAGACATTCTCACATATCAACACACATTATTTTGCACTGATTCTTACGACATATGTACATGTATCTTATAATTAAAAATTGATGTCATTTATTATCTGTTCTCGTTATGAAATTTCTAAGTCTAGATTATTTTTACAAATTAAAAGTCGTTTTTCTTTTCCTATTTTTTTTTCTTTTTTTTTTTAAAGATTTGTCAGCGCTTAGGGAGGGATAGCCTTAATATATAGAAGGGGCTTCACCTGCGTTTAGTATGTATATGTATATGTATACTAGTATGTGAACATACAAACCAAGTTAGTCTCGGAGATCGAAACGTTCATACAGACGGATATGACTAAATTAGCCGATGAAGAATAATATGTATCAATTTTGTATGGTCACAGATTATTGTTTCTGCTGATTATATACATTAGCTTTATTTATCATTATCAATACCATTATTACCCATATTTATGGTCCAAGGTATAAGAAATACAAATATATTTAGATACATATTATTATTATAATTATTATTATTAATATTATTACAGCTATGCCATTTTCTCGGAAGTCTAACAGCTAAAACACTAAATAATGTAAATAAATACTTTTCTCGATTGAATTACAATTATTTACTAGCTTTTGCATAACATAGATTTATATAAATAGAAGGACTAGGAACCAGTACAACATATTAGAAAAATGTTCGGAAAATGAAAAAATGTTGCTATACATAATAAACTACTTTACAATTTGAAACGACCTATTTGACTTACAATTTAGTATCTGAACATTTTATGCTTCGCAATTAAATAAAAAAAAAAATAATAATATATATATATATGTATTTAGATTTGGAGTATATATATTGAAGTGCTAACGTTTAATCAGTGAAACGTATAGTGTTTGCAAAATTGGAAATCATCAATAGACTGACCAAAATCGTTAAAAAACTAAATATTTTGTGTGCAAACTGATCGATCATCAAGCTCTTCTCTTCTCTCATATGTAAAACTAACCGAAAGTTGTATATAAAAGAAAAATGAAACTTTTGCCAACACATTTTGGAAATTGCTTAATAATTATTCAAAGCCAATATGGCTAGCCACCCAGCCCGCTGCTGCCCATTGATTGTTGCTGTTGCTGTTGATGCTGTTGCTGCTGCTTCTTTTTGTCGAATATGGAAAGCTTCGACTTGACGGCTCCCTCGCAGACCATCATGCGCTGCTGTGCCGGTCGCTTGTCCAATTCAAAGCACAACGAATCTGGGTTTAAATGCCGCTTAAAGTCGGAATAGCGATGCGCCTCGTACGACAGATAGCTGGAGCCCAAGGCTGAGGCAGCCACGGCTGCGGCAACCGTTCCATTCCCATTACGATTATGCACCGACGGCGGCAATGAATCCTGCCGCTTGCGCTCAAAATATTCCACGATTTTGGCTATTTGTGCGGATCGTGTACTCGGCAGAGCGGTGAATGATCGATCATCCCAGAGCAGGGAATCGGAGCTGATGTCATCCGAGCTATCCGTGTAGATGGACGAGGTGCGATTCTTGCAATACAGCAATTGATTTGTAGCAAACGGGCTGCGTTGCAGCAGCGAATGGATTTCCGAATCGAGAGCGAGTCGATTGATTATGCCCGCCGTGGCCGACATCTGGGCATCGCCGCCACTCACCAGCGAGTGGTGGCAGGTGTAGCGCCTGTGATGTGTACGCGGTGCAATAATCTCAGCATCCAGCTCATCCATTGAATCCAGGGCCGTTGACGACGATGTGTTGCAGACGCCACTGCCACTGCCACTCCTACTGCCACCGCCGGCAATCGATGCAGTTTCGTTATCAATCGTTAGCAAAACGGATGAAGATGTCGTATCATTATGATGATGATGATGATCGGCAACGGCAGCTGCGGCAACAATTGAGCCCGGCGTCGCATAGTAACAGCAACGACACAAACTTGCCAGTTTATCGCTAAAAAGAATAAATAATGTTTAATAATGTTGTTGTTGTTGTTGGAACGTTGCGTCTTTTACGCCTCCTCAAATTCGTTTACTTGAGTTTATTATTGCCCACAGTCTCGATCCTCAGCTGGGATTTTAACTGATCGTAACAGCAGCTGCTATTATTGGAGCCGACCACCAACGATCCGATGCCGCACAATTGCCGCGTATAACTGGTGGTGTTCGCCGTGATCGCCGCATCCGATTCCTCATTAAAGCACGAATAGAAACCACTCTCAATGGAATCGCGCCGTGTCAGATTACGTTTGGCAGGTAATAGCTCGCAGGACGATGTTTTCAGTTCATTCAATTCGGATGCGGCCGTCTCCTCCTCCTCCTCTTCCACCTCCTCATCATCATCCTCCTCCTCCTCTAGCTGATGCGGTGTACTCTGCGAAACGACATCCGTTTGGGAATGCGATGTGCCGCTCTTTGACTCATCCTTAATATTATGCTCAATGCAACTTGTCGCATCGACAACGAGAGGCATCGTTGTCAGCGCATTGCTGGAGGCACTCGTTTTGAGTAGGGCGGATGTTGCGTCAAGTTCGCTGCTATTGGGATATTTTGTTATGGTTCCATTGCTGCCACGAAAAAGCGGATGGGTGTAGAGGGAGTTTGCGCGATATTTGCGTGCAACGGGCATTGTGGAGGGACGGACAGCGCTGTCATCGCTGCTGGACTCGGCATCCGCACAATTGCCGCCACCATCGAGATCCTCGCCCTCCGAATTGCAATAGTCACAGTCATCCATGTCGGGCAGTGCTGATGCATTTATTGTTGCTGTTGCAGTTGCAGTTGTTGTTGCAGTTGCCGTTGCCGTTGCAGTTGCCGTTGCGTTGCTGGTGCGATGCGGCAATTTCAGTTCGATGGCGCTGTATTTGCGCGACAATTGCGGGGAGACGGGCAGACTCTTTGGTTCACTACAAGTGGTTGTTGTTGTTGTCGCTTTTTTTGTTGTTCCTGCTGTTTTCGCCGTTGTTGCAGCACCTAGCGCCGCTTTGGTGTCGCTGTCCGTTGTCATTGTCTTATTTTGCATGGCAACCAGATCCTTGAAGAATGGCGCAGACATCTCAAAGCACGAGCTAAACAAATCACCGGCACTTGCTGCATATGTCTTTGGATTGGCGCCCAATATCTTTTTAACACCACGCAGCTGCGCCAGCGCCGTGAATGGATTTGGTTTGACACCATTGTTATCCTTGGCTAACGATGGCTTATATTGCGGATCCTTCAGGCACATCGTTTCACCAACTTTACGCAGCGTTAGCACCGCTGATATTGGTGGCGGCAATGGTGGTGGCTCCGGCACCGTTGACACTGGCATAAGCACCGCCGCTGTTTCCGCACCACCATGTGGCAATTGTCGCGGTGGTGTCGGTGAATGGGTCGAGGATCGCTGTCGCTGCATTTGATGACAGCGCGCCTTATCGCTGGGCGACGTATGCAGCGGAAAGTGTATGATATTCTCGCTGAGTGATCGTCGATGCAACAGTATCTCGGCCTCCAGTTTCTGTGTGGCACGACGCACACGTGATTGCAATATATGCTGATCGTAATCACTACTGTTCTCGGCCAGCAGCCAGCTGGGTGTGTCGGGCAAGGCAGCCGATGCGGATTTACAACCGATACTCGGGGGAAATCGAAAACCATTCTCATCGACGTCGCGCAATCCGCCCTCGGGTGATGCACTCATTGTGGCAACAATCGGTGGCACAGTTGCCGTTGCCTTTTCGATGTCACTACTATTTGGCAGGGAATTGATCAATTCCAGCGAACTGAGCGGACTCGACATGCACATTGATTCCTGTTCGTATTTCTCGGACAGCAACGTCAACTTTTTGGCTGCATCATGGAAAGTCGGTCGACTCTTGGGATCGTACTGTGAAGATGAAATTTGTTAATATTTATAAATATATTGATTAAAGTGCATAGTTATGCAATAACTTACGAGACAACAGTAAAAGGCTAGCCTTAAAAATACAGGTGGCGTATCCATCGGACAGAGTTCAACAAACGACAGATAATCCAAACCGAATGAGGCGGTACGTGGCATCAGGTCTGGGTCGGCCTCGATGCGTGCGATAATCTCACACTGAATAATGCCGAATGAGAAAACGTCGCTGGTCTGATCATACCATTGACCTTTTAGACACTCGGGACTAACCCAGTACGGTGATCCAACTGTCTCTAAACGTGATTTGCCGCTGTAATCAAAAACAAAATACATTAATTCACAATGTGAACATCAAAACAATTCAAAATACAATCGAAAATTGTATGCACAAAATAATTGTATTAATTATAAACCTTGTGCATATCATAATTTTAGACAAGCTTAATTATTAGATTAGATTAGATATGAAAAATGTGCTTACGATTTCACTGGTATTTTGGCAGCCAAGCCAAAGTCACCGACAACAGCTTCGTATTGTTCATCAGCGAGATGACGAATGAGCACGTTCTATATAGAAAACAGATGTTCACATATTAGTTAAGCTATTTAAGGTGTGTAAGTTTGTGTTGCACTCACCTTGCTTGTTAAATCTCGATGAAAAATACCCGCTTCGTGAACATATATCATGCCGCGCGCTATATCCAGCGCCAGTCTTATTTTCTTTGCAGCGCTGAGAAACCGATCTTGGTTAGCCAGTAGCTGCTCCAGTGAGCCACCGTTAATGTACTCGGTCAGCGCATGTAGTTGTCCTTCATGCACACAAACTCCCATAAAGCTATGGAATGCGTAAAGGCAAAAATAAGTCGAGTTATTAAGATATAAGTAATTAATATATATATATATATATGTATATATATAAGTAAAATTCAGGTATATCGAATTAAGGGTAAATTTCAATTGTTAAGTGAAAAACTTAAATTTGGAAGTACGAAAATGACTGTTGCTTGATTGAATGGTTAATATTAAATTGATTAAAGATTCTCTATCTAAGTGAATTCGATTTTTGGTCTTATTTTGAAAAGTAATTTTATACCAAGGTGTTCGCCTCAAATTGAGTTAATTGTATGCATTAATGAGCGGTTCAATGTTAAGGTCTCTATGCATAATTAATCAATTGCTAAGTCTGATTACGGCGTAGAGTTGTTGTTGAACTTTGTTAATGTGAGATTGCAAATGCCATAAGTACTTATTGGTAATAACATTGTTTTGAAACATTAGTTTGTTTGTTATGTTAGCAATCATAGTTTTTGCTAGTCAGGAACTTACCTTAATATATTAGGATGCGATAATTTATTAAGCAGTTGCACTTCCCTCAACATGTTGGGTCGATTAGCGCGCAATTGGTTCATTTTCAGCACCATCACCTTGCCAGTTGTACGATGTGTGACCTATTTAAAGAAATTAAATGTGATGATTCTGATTAATGAGACATATCCTTGAAGTACAAATTTTATTGTTCTACTGTTCAACACAGAATTACTGTTGTACCACCACCGTCGTCGTGTACTCAAGCAAAGTTTATTCGGGACTAAATTTAGTTGCTTAACATAAATCTGTTGCTTAACATAAATCTGTTGCTTAACATAATTGCGCTGCTTAACATAAGTAGTACATATTAATGAGGGGACTTAACATATGTCGGGATGCACGGTTGCATTGAATGTAAATTAACATAATTTTCAGCAATTACAATTCACATGAGTGATTCTCTGCATCAACGGATGCGATTAAGATCTTGTCTAATTACAAATAAACTGGATTAAGTGACTATTGCGTTAAGCTGTTTGGCTTCCGAGTGAGTGAGATCATCGCTGGGCAATGATTAAACAATTTTATTTGTTTGTTTTTTTAAGACCATAAGGAAGCATATATTTTAAAATATCGAAAATAAAATACGGATAAAAATACATAAAAAAATGAATAAATAAATAGTAATAGCTATAAGGAAGGCTTGTCTAGTGCAATCACTAACGCCACACAACGGCCTAGGCAATAAAAACTTGAACTTTCATATATCGCCGGACATTCACTATCCAGTTATGGGAGGAGTCCGCCTTGGACACACACAGCAGGCGCAGCAATTAAGTCATCATTTTCATCATTTTTTTTAACTCCCCCTATTTAAATATGTTGTGAATCGGATATATATCCGTTCTCATTTATCCTCTACAAAACTACTTCTACTTGTATATATAATAAAAATATAAAAAAATGAGCACACTGATAGCGTAAATTACTTACTACATCCACGCATGCCGCAATGAGTGTTATGTCAACATTTTGACAGTGTGGTAGCTTAAATAATTTGGGTGCATGGTATTGTGGTAATTTCACTTTCAGCTGGGAAATGCGATATGGCTATTGCGGAAGTAAAACAACAAGAAAGCGCCAATATACAAAAAAGAAGAAAAAAAAACCAAATCCTTTTTCCACCAAAACCAAGATGAAGCCGTGTGTAATGCAACAAACCAGTTGCCGGACGCCTGTCACAGACGTCCAATTGAAGCGCTGGCAACATCAGCAGCAGCAGCCACAGCAGCAGCATCAGGTAACAAAAACCCGCCTGATGTTGTTGCTGTTGTTGTTTGTTACACGGACAATGTAGCTACAAGTTTCAAGTCCACACATTCGGAGATATTCCCAAACTAGTTTTGATGAAACGGCATTGACCACGATTGACATCGATTGCATCGCATCGCCAGCGAAATTATTTGAACAATTCCCACATGCAATTTGGGCTTTACTGTTAACAAACACCATTTTTAATATGATTTTCAAAAGTTGCGTTTCGTTGTTCATGTTTGAACAACTTTTCAATGAACGTCGTCGATTCGAACATTCGAAAAAGATCGTCTGCTATATTCGATGATGCCCCGTTTTTTTTGTATTATTATTTTTGTTATGCTTTGTGCAATAATCACAAAAGTGAACTCGAAAAAAATGTGTTTTCGCTTGCAACTCTTTACAAGTTGGCAGCGCATAGCACAATGTCAACTGTTTTCAAATAAACGTGTTTGATTACAGATGGAAAAACGTCAGCTAAAATGCATTGCGATTTCGCACATATTTAAATTGTCCACTCGCGTGGCAGCAAGTGCCACGAGAATATATAAGTAATTGTGGCAAGCGGATAACATTTGCCAAACAAAATGTACAATTGTGTCAGCGATATACCGGCAATAAGTTGGCAACAAGTCTGTTGATTCTACACTGAAAACAATTAAGTAGAAAGTATTGCTGAGAGTGCTGGCGATAAATGTGATGTTTCTGCTATTTGGTCGATTAGGGCCAAAAGCATTTAAATGTGTGTTTAACCGAATTCCGAAATTATATTTCTTTTCTTTTTTTTGGGCCAATTTTAATTTTCAGATAATTTGATAATTTCCAAATGTTTTCGTTTTCTTTTCAGCAATACTAAAATTTCAAATTTTAAATACGTTTTCTTTTTTGAATGGCAAAATTTCACCTCTCAAATATTATTTTAGATAAGAATTCAAAAGTGCAATTTTATGTAGAATTTAACCATTTACTTCAGATATTAAAAAAAAAACTAGTTAATAATAATAATAATAATTATTATTATTTAAATATGCTTTTTGCTGTCTTTGGGTCAAGTGCTTTAACATATTTATGTATATATATATATATATATCTTTAGTCTTCTGGTGTCGATTTTTTATATTTTTTATTATGAGTTTTAGTTGCCGCTTTTTTTTTGCAACAAATATTGTCCAACTCGTCAATCAAAAGCAGAAGAGATTGTTGCACAGGCAAACCAACTGGATTGAAGAGACACGCAAACAGCACAAAAATAGTTTTGTTAGGAAGCTGCAACTTGTTACAAGCAAGGTTGTTCTTCTTCTTCTTTTTTTTTCTTTCTTTTTTTAAGTTTACCCAATTAATACAAAATTCCATTCCATATTTATATTGATATCGAGCAGGCAGGCAGGCAGCTATAAAGAGTGTAGATCTCTATCAAGATCTGCGCGCCCCTTTACCATTATTCTGGGTATTATCAAGACCAGTTTTTAGACAATGGGGGTTGTTGGCGAGTGTCGCCACGGTTAACAGTGAACACAGCTCGCTGTTCTGACCAGCTAAATTGAGGTCGTCGCCATTAGCAAAACAAACTGTTAGCCAGTCGTCGTCGTCGTCGGCCGACTGGAATGGAATCTGGCCTAGTTTGCTTTCTTTCACGCCGGCTGCCAAGCTGCCAAGCGCTTCTGGTCTGTCTGTCTGTCTCTGTATTTATATCTAGACTTTTTTCAAGCTAGCTTCGCGTTCTTTTTGGACATGCTTCTTTTTGCTGTTGTGCAACTCATCTGCGGCGGCCAAGCCGGCTAAACGGTTATTTTAAATATTCTTTTTTTTTATTATTTATGGCTGCACAACATTTTCAACATTTCCAACAAATACATTTAACTAGTCGTGCAAGGCGACCTGCTAGACTCAAGTTCAATTGATTAATCATGTTGTGATCGGCTCAAGTCGTGCATCGAGTGGAGTGTCCGACACACTCATGTGATGCAAGTTGGCAATGTGTTCTCTGATCTTTATCAGGATGCAGCTAAAGTCTGAAAAAAATCACGCATAAATTTAGAAAATCGCTCTGAATATTAGAACATTTTTCAAGCACTTGGAATATACGAAAAATATTGGAGTACATTTACAAAAATTATACAAATAATTATTAAATTAAAAACTGTATAAAAAAAACACGAAACATGAAAAAAAAATTTCAAAAATTTATTTCTTAATAAAAGAAAATATATTTTGAAAGAAGCGTTTCTGAAATTCAGAAAGTAGTAATGCAATTAAGCTCTCTCCACTCTTAGAGTCAAGCTGCTGTCTGTATTAATGGACTATGACTATTAAGAGTGTTTAAAAAACATCCTAGAAATTTGACATAATTATTTTTAAATTTAAGAAAAATGCAGCATGGAATTAAGATAAGAGAAAACTTTTTTTTTCTTCGTTTCTGAACAGCAAACTGATTAAAGCTTGGCGCCAAAAGTATGACGATTTTTCCCCGGAGCTGCGCATTTCTATAAATACCCGATATGAACCATAAAACGGTTGAAATTTGAACATGGGCAACTGGCCAAAACAGGTGAACTCAATACTTGAACTATTTGAGCATATATTTAACAATATTTATAGCTCTACATAGCCATGGATGGCAAATTAATTAGCAGTTGTAGCAACATTGTTGAATATATGTGCAATCTTATCAGAATCGCCAAAAAACAATTCAACCATAATCGCTTTAGAGACCTTCAATGCAAAGATAATGTATGTGTACACATACGTTAATTTTAATTTTACTATCGCAAATAATTTGGTAATTTACTGCCCATAATCAGTACCCCAACAGTGAACAAACAAATAAATAAAAAAAAAAAAGAAACGTTTTTTTTGAGTGTGTGTGTGTGTTTCGTAGGCGTAATCACATTTAATTATACATGTGACAGCAAATAGTTTAATAATACACATAACGTTAATTATACTGACTTAAAGTATTTCGATTTGTATCGAGGAGCAGTTTGGCTGCAAGACTTTACACAACAATTTATTGCATCGATTGCATATAACTAATCGTTGTGGATATGCTTTTGTTGTTGTTGTTGTTGCTGTTGCATTTTATGTGATTTTAATTGTTAACGGAAAATCCAAAGAGTTATGTAAATGTTTGGGTTCGTCTGTATTGGTTTACTTTTGATCAATACACATGTTTAGACACCCATTTCGTGTGTTGAGCAAGCAGGCAGACATAGAGAGAGGGAGAGAGAGAGAGAGAGAGAGAGAGAGAAAGAGGGGGGATGCATATACCCATCAACTTATACAAATACCACACTTTCAATCATCTTTACGGGCAGGCAACAGCAGCAGCAGCAGCAGGCAGCAGCAACAGCAGCAGCAGCAGGCAGCAGCAGCAGCAACATTGAGTGCAACTTACAATAAACTAGTTTGCTGCAAAATGGACTGCGGCTTGTTTACAACTGATGGGCTTTTTACCTAGAAGCTTAATTGAGTTTGCATTTAACATTTTATCTCGCCCGCCTTTTGTTTTTCTATGTGCGCCTTTTTACGATTATGCAACACACACAACACACAGCGTAAAAATCAATTAGTTTTTGCTCGTCTTTTTCTTCTTCTTCTTTTTTTGTATATCAATACTAAGCGAAGACTGCCTGTTGTGTTAAATAGTCAACACAATGTTTATTTCTTGATGTGCCGACAACAACAACACTCTGAGTGAGTAAGTGCCACAGACTTACTTAAATATTGCCATAAAAGATGAACAGATAAAGTTCATTTCATTTCAGCCATAAATTTCAAATTTATGACTATAAACTAAGTATAGAAGATCCCGTATGAAATGCGCAGATAAAGTTTATTTCAGGCATATTGATAAGAATCGACTACCAAAATAGCAGCGAAATCAACGAATTTGATGATTTACTACAGTAAACAACTAAAAAAGTCGTGCAATCTTAATCCTATTGATTACTAATGACATCATTAAAAGTAACAGTCAAAAGTATGCGCACGCATTTTCAAAACAGTTATAAGGAGAAAAGGAGGCCCTACTAGATATTAACGAATATTTTCGAAGTATGTTTTATACTTTAAGACATGTTAATCTTGCGAACAGTTATAAGCCTGTTTGGTATATATATGTATATATGTTTAAATACTTTTTGAACCCTTGATCAAGTGTAAAAATTCTTGCATTAATTTAGGCAGTGTTCCAAACACTGTTATGATTCTGGTTTGCCCTCTATATTTATAATACTTTGGACACATTTTTAACTTTTTTTAAACACATTTTAAATATTATTCCCACTCTTAATTTTTGACAATACCAATAAGTTAAGAATGCTGAGGCAAAGTTACATCAATGAATGTACGATAATACTTAATAATAATAAATTTTACAATGTACATGTTGCTTAACAATCAGTTTTGTAATACACTAATCACAAACTCAACTCATAACTCAATGAAGAATTAAAATATGCTTAAATCTTTTCACTTTACGGCACTTGGCGAACGAGCAATTATGAACACATAATTAATTAACTAACGTATAAATATGTAACATAGTCTCATAAGTTCAATGACAAAACTTCACATGCACTCGCTTCACAAAAAAACAACAACAACAAATAAAAAACAATAATAAAACAAAATTTTTGCAAGGCACCAAGCCGTGGTAAGTATAAAAGTCAAGAAGAAAAGTGAAATGCTGCTACTGCAAAATAAGAAATAAATAATTGCTTTTTACCCCACACTCACACACACACACACACACACTCAAGATAGGAGTTGTAGCAGTTTTGGAGTAGGTACAGTTGACTGCACAAATCAAGCAGTGGTGGGGGGAGGGTACAGGCAAAGGAAGAGGTTCAAGGTGTGTGGGGGGGGGGGGAGGCTAACGGTATGCCGAGCAAGCAACTAAGCCGCGCATCAGAGCTCATTCAATTTCACATTTCAAATGTGAGAGAAAAAAAACAACAACAACAACAAAAAAACACACACACACACACACAATGTATATTATTTTGTTACCAATGGTGTTGTGTGTTGGCGTCTTCTGTTTGGTTTGTTCGCGCTCTTTAGTTTCGTTTGAACACAAAAAAAACAACAAAAAAAACCCCGGTGGAAATTAACCGTATACAAGTTTGTACATACTTATCCCCGTATGAAATTTACAATGTATATTGAAACCCCTATCAAGTACAATAACCCCCTCAACACTTCCCACACACACACACACACACACGCACACACTCGCACATTTGAAATTTTTGTTTCATTAATACTTGTGAGCAGTTGTCGCGTGCAGTTGAAATAGAAAGTGTGCATCAATTGCATTGTTTTTTGCAATGCATCATGTTAAAATGGATGGCAAAAGAAAATCATGTTTATTTTATTTATCTATTTTTTATTAGTAATTTGAGTCTTGGAAACACCCAATAAAATTAATAAACCCAACACTTAACATATTTACACCTAACTCCTCTGCATGAATTTGACTAAAGCATTCCCCAACAAATTATTTCAAATATTTAAACCGTACTCTGTGCTTGTTTATTTAATATATACTTTATTTTAATTTTATTTTATTTCATTCTCTTATTACTTCCCTTTACTTTTTTTTAAAATGAAATTTGTGAATTTTGATTTTTGTCAGCCGTCAAACAAACTCAAAAAAAAGATCATAATTTAAAAAAAAAATTGTTATATTTTTTTTGTCAATATTAATAAACAAATCAAAAATAATGATGTTTTCTTTAAACCTGTTTGACAAATGT
The DNA here is from genome assembly GCA_035044025.1 of Drosophila paracracens. Taxonomy (NCBI): domain Eukaryota; kingdom Metazoa; phylum Arthropoda; class Insecta; order Diptera; family Drosophilidae; genus Drosophila; species Drosophila paracracens. The sequence goes on along the minus strand of JAWNMN010000435.1, from coordinate 1,672,559 downwards.
GAATTAATTTTAGTCCACAAAACAAATAAACAAATAAATAAATGAGTCATATTATAAAACATTTATTAAAAATTGTCACCTGCTTAGTCCACATTAAAAAAAACAATAATAATAATTAAATGAGTATTATTTGAGTGTTTTTTTTTTTAAATTGTCGTCTGTTTAGGCCTCATTAAATAAACAAATAAAGAAATGAGTAATATTTGCACAAATGTTTCTGGCTGCATTCTTGATTAACAAACCCTAAATTTATTGCCAAGTGTTTTGCACTTGATGTGCACATCAAAATACGCCCATTGCTGTCTTCATTGATATACTGTAGCGCCTTTATGTACTACACACTACACACACACACACATGCATCTGTGCAGAGAAGGTGTTTACTTTTTTTTTTTGTTCACACACCTTAACAAGCATATACATATATGTAGTATATATATATATATATGCATATTTTTGAAACATTCTCGAAAGCAAGCAACATCGTAAAATTATTTGGCACACTTACAAATCGTAGCAACATTTTGTGGGCAGATCACGCGACGTGGGGCGCGTGTAATGTAAAAATAGATGCAAGTGGGTGTTTGGCAGCTATACAACATATCGTAGCTTAACAGATGACACATCGCACGATATTGGGCATATAATGATAAGGCCCATATACCACACATACACATATACCCGCACACACACACACATACCCACATACATTTTTACATACCTAAACACGTAATGAGCAAGGGCAAATTTTTGTAAACCAAGTTGATTTAAACACTCAACAGCGCGAGACACTAAAATAATAAAATCGCTTGGAACAGGCTGAGTGAATTCAACTCCAAATTAAAACATTAATCACATATATATATATATGTCTCCACGCTGGACGCGCACGCAATGGCTGCAGCCGATGTGGCAGCTGCATGTGCAACCAGTCGTTTATTTTTTGCGTCCTAACTAACTAAGCTAACAGCAAATGTTCCCATTTTGCACAAATAAATACAATTTAATTTTGCAATTTGTTTCCATTTGCTTTCTTTTTTTCTTTCTTTTAATTAAGTTGTTGCTATATAAGTATGATTTAGGCAAACAAGTAAAAAAAAAAAAAACAAGACTTATATTAATGGCCAGAGGTATAAAATACCGTTAAACGTCCTGTCCTGTCAACACTGTCTTCTCTTAATGAATATTGATTTCTTTTGTTTGCGGAAAAGCAAAAAAAAAAAATCAAGAGAAAAAAAAAAACGCACACTTCACTTAATGGACATATGTACGCAAAATTATAGATTATTCTATAAACTACAAGAAATCTTATCAATAATATTATATAACATTTGAAAATGTGCAATACGGGCAAGGAAAACAATATCAAACACATCACAATAGGCGCGCATACCAAATGATTACGGTACTGATTGGAATTGGCTTTTGCTCCGGCTGCTCTTATATAAGACTTTCGTTTGGATCGGATCGGCGGCTGCTGTGGGCCGTTTTTTTTTTCTTCTTTCTATTAAACGTTACAGCTTTTGTTGTTATTAAAAGTGTTTTTGCCGGCTGATTTGAGCGTAAAACATTTTTCGCAAAACTAAGCGCGAATTGTTATGTAAATTAATTTTCCTTTCAAAATTGTTGTGCGTTTCTTTTTTTTCAGTCAGCTAAAGCAACGATTCCCAAATTTAAGTAAAAAAAAGAAAAGACAATAAATAATGCAATACTTAATCCAATTATGGTTGCGATTATAATTTATTTAAGTTTTACCGCTAAAGTTCAATATTTGATAATAAATAATGTTGGCAACATTTTTAATGACTTCGACACACTTCGATTGGAGCAGAGACGCGGCAAAGCGCACAACATTAAAGGCAAACCATAATTATAAATTACAGTTAATCCTAAATGTGAACTTTACGACTTGCAGCTACCGATGTGATGTGATCCGATGCGATCCGGAAATGTAATCGAATCATCCAAGCAATGAACAAAATGGAATGGAATGGAATGGAATAACGGACAAGTGAACGCACCTTACACACGACACGTACAACATTAGGGGTACTATTCCACACATCCCAGACACATCATGGATCACATGGAGACCGACCGCACTAAGGTATTTCATTGTGTATTGTGCTGGGCACATGGAACACTTATTCACCCCACTATGGGGTGACCACGACCACGTGAGAAATGCGCACGCAATAGCTGAATACTCAACGATATAAATAAAATGTGCACTTTTCACCATGAAAGTGAAGTGTCGTTTTTTTTTTACTATAATGATGAATTTTATCAATGAATAACAATACACACTTTACGAGTGTGTGTGTGTTAAACTTTCATCAAAGAAAAAATACTTTGTAACTAAGCTGAAAGGTTTGTAACGTTTTTTTCCATGGCATCATTGTTAAGCATAAGCATGCATGACAAAATACATATATAAAAGAAAAATGGTAACGAAATTTGTCTATACAAATTTGGTCAAACACAAAAACCGAAAATGAAAGTTAACGACAATTGTATACCCTCCCTTTATGACATTTCAAAATGTAGTCACCGGTTTTTTTTTTCATCGACTTTGAACGAGTTTAATTCCCAGTCACTTTTTTTATGGTCGAATCGTTTATTATGTGTGATACAAAAGGTGCCTTTTGGCAATTAATATTATTTTATTATATTATATTATTATTAATATTATTGAATGTCTCACTGGTCCCAAAGTTATTTGTACTTTCAGATAGCCAACATTAAATAATCATTAAGAAGCTTAGCAGCATTTTCATTATCATTATCAGTCACATTACAGGTTCAAGTCGAAATGATTTTAATTCAACAAAGAATAAAATAAATATAAAAAAAAATCCAGACACAGTCTACAAAAGATATGAGAACAATGAGATTGAATTTTGAAGTCAGTGAGGTGCGTTTTCAAACGTCATATACCTGAATTATGGCTAAACAAGTTCAATTAATATTGTTGAAAAAATCCCTTTATGGCTTCTCACTCAAGTACACAATCTCGAAAATGTTTATTTGATAGATAGAATTGGTTTTCAACAATGTTATCAGTCAAATTTGAGAAGTACACATTGAAATGTTTACAATTTAACAAAGAACACAATAAATAAGAAGTCGAAACAGCGCCTATAAGTGAAAGAACAATAAGATTGAATGTTACTTCTCATATCTTATTTTCGAAAGTAAAATGCCATATTTTTTAATCATAGCCGAACAAGTTCTAAAACAGTAAACAAAAAAAAACAGAAGAGAAAATCGAAAGTTGAAGACTAATAAAAGAATTCAGCTGTTTTTTAGACGTTATTAAACGTTTTGGGTGCACGAGTCTCCAACAGCTTTTTTAAAATGCTGTTTTAATAACTGAAGCGCCATTTAATTACGAAAGAAACTTTCTATAATATATGATATATGTATGTAAAGATACATAGATACTTATACTACTTACAGCTACGTTTCTGCCTTAAACTCGGTATATTCAAAAAGTTTTCAAAGCTCTGCTAGCTCTTATGAAAAGTATTTTCTAACAGCTGATACAAGCTTATTTTTGACAAAAGCTAAATTGAAAAAGGAAAAAAAAGTTGTTTGCCACTTACCCGGTAAACTTCCGAGAAAAAACCGGAACCGATTTTCTCCTTGACAAAGTCATCCACCGAATACAGGGCTGAGACAGCCGTACGCAGAGCCTTGCACGACGAGCCGGTGACAAGTCGATCCGAGGATATAGTGCGCGTCACTGGTGGCGGTGGATGGCCATTGGTGATGCCACCGTTAATGGTGATATTAGCGTTAGTCGCATTACTACTGTCCATGTGGAGCACCGAGGAGGTCGCATCAGTCGGGAACATATCACCATTTGCCTTCTCCTGCAGGCCGGCAATTCTGTACGCCGATGAACCACACATGCCCGGTGTGTTGTCCTGCCACAGGAACGGATTGGAGGAATCCACCTGATCGCAGGATCTCTCCTGCTTTATGATGCTGCCGCTGCTGATGTTGTTTTCCGGCGGACCGGGACCACTGTGTTGGTTTAGGCTCATTTTTATCAGCTACGACGTATTTTGTTGTTGTTGGTGGAAGGATTTGTTTTTTGTTTTTTTTTTGGCTGGATTAAGCTACGCTTATAAGTGGCAAACTCACATTGGACACTCTCACAATGGGGGGTGGTGGTGCAGGGCGGTGCAACACGAACGCGAACACGTTGTCAGCCAGACGGTCGCAAATTGGTTAGATGTCAATCAATTTTTTAGGCACGACCCTAGCACAGCAATTACAAAAACTACAATTATTTGGCCAAGTTAGTTGACAACTAATTAAAAATTCAATTACAACAATTTTTCATATGTATTTTTTTTTTTTTGCTTCTGTTAAATGACAAATACAAAAAACCAGTAGCTGTGAGACGTCATTTGTCAGGTTTGGCACACAATTGAACGGAAGATTTTTGACTCAAACGGAAGCGCTCTGGAAGTCTAAGAAGAAGAAGAAGAAAATATAGTTTAGTAAAAGAAAACTAAAAATATGGTTTAGTAAACAAGTTGAGTAATAATTATTTGTATTTAATGTGCACATTGTTTTTTTTTTTGTGTTAGTTAAACAACCTTCGCTTTGTTCCCAAGCATATCTATTAAAACGCCGCGCCAATAATTAGAATCAACATGATAATTATGAATTTTTGCTCAATCTCAAACAATATTTATATTATCTCTGTTAATTGAATCTGTGCTGTTTTGCTTCAGCTTATGCGGCATTTAAAAAATGGTCCGGAGAGACATTAATTACTTTGCCAAATATTTATGGTTCGTCCTCACGTGCACATACAGTGCCTGCAAAAAATAAAATTTGCTTTCATGTTTTGTATGTTGTCCAAATAATGATCTTGATTATTTTGTTATGTGTAGTAATAAGAAATAAATAAGATTAATTATTATTATTGGGATTCGAAGACAAAGTCTAATAATAACTCGATATGCTATATATGAATAACTTTTAGAATATTTTCAATATTTCATTATATTTTGAATTACCAAAAACATGCATCAGATCTAAAACCCATCACGAATCCTTGGAATAAAAAATATCTTTTATACTATAGCTTAAGATTCATCGATTCAGTATAATAAACATCGCTTCAAAATCGTAATGCGATCATTTTTTGATTTTCAGTTCTCTCCTAAATCAGAGTTTATCTTTATTAAAGAAACATTTCACAAACACTTTTCCAGCACTCACAATTTTTCATTATTTTCGGAACATACTCTAAGCCTCAATGCCATAAACTAGACTGCCCCTATCGTTGAGTGATGATTAGGGTTATTCAATCAGTGTCAAACAAAATCCTCTTCTAAAGACAGAATATTATTTTGGCGTTATTTTTTCTTCCGTAGCTATACCACACAAATCAATATTTTAGTTTGCTTTCTTACGAAGCAAGTGGCAAAAAAAGTCAATATTTGTTGTTGACATATTTTGGCTTTAGCGATCAATAAAACCAACAATAATATTTGTATGCTCCTCAAGCAAATTTGTATTTTTATTTTTTTTGTAAAATATACTCTAATTTTGTAAAGTTACGTGCTCAAGTTAGGGACCTTCTTTTAAATTGGCTCAAGGTTAAATCGATATATATGTAAAGCTTGATCTAAGTGGTGTAGCTGAAGCAGCACTATGCCAGTATATATATATATATATATATATATATTGCTATACTAAGTCAAGTTGATAAGATTTCAAATACGTACTGAACGAACTTTGCCCAGCACACATCACGATGAGAACGATAATTGACTATTTTCAGATAATAAATATTTAAATTTAGCCTGCAATAAAATTCGTAAACAGGTATCTTTATATTATTTAGTATTCACGTGGCGTGTAATATAAAATGACTTAATTTGAATTGACGTGAATTGAATTAAATTGCACTGTAATTTCAGAGTTGATTGCTATTTTGACAAAACACATTATATGCAATAAAAAACCAAAAGCAAACACTTTAATGTAAACCACGAATATATCCAAGAATTTTTAGCCACCAGGGACAGTCGCCACAATACTCTGGAACCGCGCTATCGTCGCTTTTGTACCTTCACACATAAACTGTGCCGAAAATTGAAACAAAAAAAATGGTTTGCGGCTGGCGAACCGCGAGCAGCAGCTGCAAGGACTGATAAACAAATGATGATGACATAACAAATAGTTGCCTTTTGTGTGTGTGTTCTAATCGGAAATAATATGACAACAACATCAAGTTGGCAATTTGATTTGCACCTCTTTATCAGCAAACCTTGAGATAAGATAATGGCAAAAATAGTCGAGCAAATCGAAAATTTGGCCAGAAAACTTATCACTAACACTATTTCCAAATACCTCGAAATGTCACTGCGAATTAAATGAGAAATCAGCAAGAATTTTGTTGTCTTTTATTTAAAGCACTCGCGATCTTTTGGGGTAAAATATCAGGAGTAACAGACTACCCTTCCACACTGGATCACAGTTGCTTGAAGACTGTGTGCCATTTTCGCGATTTTCTCAAACATTTCCCGGATATTGCACAAAGACAATAAACTCTTTTTTTTCGAGTCAGCGTACAATAAAATGACAATAATTCAGAACACAACGCAAACAACTGATGATAAAGTTCTATAAACAAAGCGATCTAGAGTTTTTAAGAACAAAAACATATAAGACGCAAATGGGCCACTGAGGCACACAGAGAGAGAGACTCAGCGACCAGACACAGATAAAATAAAAACAATTCACATTGTCGCACAGTGGAGCAAATGTTTTGTTTTATCATGTAAATAAAATTGCACATGCCAAGCAACAACTTAAATTCAAATAGTTCAAAATCAAATCAAATAACTTTTTTTTTCAATTGAATAATTTGACAAAATAGGAAATTGCCTGCAGCGAGAAGTTCTTTTTTGGCAGTAGATGAATTGGAATATTTATTTATCAATTTCTTTGATGTGCAAAGAATTCGCTTAAGAATTTTTAAGCTGTCGAAATTTGCCAGATATATATTTGCCCTGCAAATTCTTGCGCTGTGAAAAAATGTGTATATTTCGAGGCTTGAGAACTATTTAAATTAGCGTTGAAATGCAAAAGAAAAAAAAAGAAATTGTTTTCGCCTGGTTTATTTTCGACTTCAAGTGCAAGTAGAATTAGAAATTAAGAAGAGAAAACTACAACAAAATCAGAAGACGAACATCAAACGACAGAGCAAAAAACACCAACTAGTACAGGCACACGAACACACACATACGTAGTGAATATGCAGCTGGCATCAAGCGAAAAAAGGTGCAAAACGGAAACTACAATTGGTGCTTGGCCGCCGCCGACCACCACCACCAAATCCAATAAGCATCACACTGAATCACTCACACTGACTTCAAATGCAGCAATGGTTTAACATATATACACACACACAAGCACATATAAATGAATGAATGAATGCATAATAAGAAGTGAAACATCTGTCGCCGCATTTTGCACTTTACGTTAAAAAGTGTCTTTCCAGTAAAAAGAAAAGAGCGAAAAAAAAAACGAGAAAAGAAAAAGAGAATGCAATTTGATGGTATTGGAAAACGAGACGACGAAGCTTCTTTTCCATCATCTGCGCTTAGTTTGTGTTATTTTTACATTTCCGCTGCTTACAAAAATATTTAGATATGCGTGTATATGTCTGTGTGTGTGTGTAGCCCTCCGCATTAAAACAGCATTCCAAGCGCACACCGACACACACACATACACGCACACACAGCCAGACAGACATAAATGAGGAGGCGGAGCAAAGGGCAGAGCAGAGCAAAACTTGTGTATAATATGCATAATAATTATAAATATTTATTTAATATATACATTGCTAAAAATACGAATATATATTTAGGAACTATATAGTGTATATTTAACAATATTTTGTTACAGAAATATTGATGTACTGTCCCAGGCAAAGGTCAAATCTATGGGCAGCAAACGCTTCCGACGAAACTGCAGCAGAAAAGAGAACGAAACATGTACCAAGTACTTACACACCAACACACACACATACACAATAAAGCAGAGACGCCTACACAGACAACCATTGCATACAAATGCATTTTTAGATCCCATTTAAGGAAAAATTCCCAATTAATGTTTTTTTCTTACAAACAAAAATATATACAAATAGTAATAAAATGTATATATATTTACCAGTTATGTTAGTTGTTATAATCCAATAAGTACGTTGTGTGTATATGTGTTTTTTTCTTTTTGGCTGCAATTGTATTCAAATTTGAATTTAAAACACAATCACAAGTTGAACACAAAATTATAACTTTTTCTTGGGGCTTGGAAGCAAAATTTCACTAAATTTAATGTCTTCGTTTTGTTTACATACATTTATACATATTTATTTGTATATATGTACGTTTTTTTTTATAAACGATAACATTTTTCAATGATGCACTTAACGAGCCGACATTCCGATTCGGTAAGTATTTTTAATGATGTGCAAAGTTATATATATGCAATAAAGAAGCAATGGGTAATTTTTTGTTTATTATTTTCATTTGCAATCGCGTAAAATCGTATGCAAAATAACTCACGACGCGAATCCACGTCAAGCTTCGCTTCTGTCTCGATTATTTTAACATATTAATTTCGCAAGTGTGACCACACTCGGCTAACGCAAATATACCAACAGCTAACCGTGCAAACTCAAATCTGGTATTTTTTATTTTTGCCATAAAAAAACTTTTTTTTTTTATATTTTTTTGTTTTGATCGGCACATTTGTCCATCAGAATTGGTTTTGTTATAAGAAAAGGCCAATATCATTATTGTAATTAAAAGTCTATTTATGCTTTTTAATGAACTTCATATACTTTTTGGCATTAAAGTTGTCCTCCACTTCGTCCATAATCTTCACCTTCTTTCGCGGCTTTCGAGCCTCCAAACGTGCCTTGCGCTCCGAATCGGACAATGTGCTCAGATCCAGTGGTAGCTAAAATGTTAACATGTTGGCAATTACATTCATTATTCCTAATGCTTATGTAATTTACCTTAATTATTTTACGTGGTTCGTGATATCGAATGTTAATCGTAGATCCATCGGGGTACACAACAACTGTTGGATAGATGCGACAGTACACAGATCGATGTAAACGCGTCACGGATGCCGTTGCCGATGAAAGCGCGCGCATTTGTTGCAATCCATACGGCAAAAGTTTCAACATTTTAATTAAAGAATAATCGCAACAATTGCAATTGCCTCCCAACAGCAATAACAAGTGCGTCCAGTGTGACCAAATGTTAAGAGTAACATATGTTATGCGAACGATTCTCGACTACAACTATTCGATAGGCCTGGCTGTCGATAATAAGTCTTTTATTGAAGTAAGTCGTGTGAAAATTTGCATGTAAGAATTATACATAATAATTTATTAAAAAAAAGGTTAAAATCTATTTACAAAACTCAAAAAGCAGTGCACGCATATAATATTATACAATATCATTTGCAGTTAACGTTTACAAAATATTTGTGGTACATTTTGAGTTGCGACAAAAATTACATAATTGTTGCAGAACTCATTTTAGCTGCAAACTGAAAATTGCCAAAACTTTTTGGGATCTTTGAGAAGAATCGTGTATAAGTTTGTCCCATTTTGCTGCTTGACTAAATTACTAACAGATTTTGTTTTAATTTCTAGCATAAAAATGGCAGCACGCCGAATTACCGCATCTTCGATAAATTGGGCCTCACTCGCGGAACGTGTTCCGGCGAACCAGAAGACCAGCTTTGGCGCCTTCAAGACCAAGGCGGATATTTATGTGCGTGCCGTGATGGCGAATCCGGAGACGCCACCAAAGATCGATTGGGCCTACTACAAGCGACTGGTACCCGTTGCCGGCCTCGTCGACAACTTCCAGAAGAAATATGATGCGGTGTCGGTGCCATATCCCAAGGACAATGTGTCGCCACAGGTGGATGCCGAGATCAAAGAATCCCAGTCAGAGATTGGCTCGTACAAGAAGGCGTCGGAGCAGCGTATCCAGAACTATCAGAAGGAGATTGCCCATCTGAAGGCACTGCTGCCATACGACCAGATGACCATGGAGGACTATCGCGATGCATTCCCCGACAGCGCTTTGGATCCACTTAACAAGCCCACTCTCTGGCCACACACGCCCGAGGAACAGGTCGGCTACAAGTCCAAGGAACAGCTAGAGGCCGAGGCTCAGGGACACCACTAAAAGAGTGGAGTAGCAGCATCAATAATTAATTGTTTTTGATTCGAAATGTAAACATTGAGAGTTGTTTGAAACTCAAATAAAATCTTAGAAATCGAATCGAATAAAATTGCTCATTTAGCGAGTTGGCAGTTCAGCGAGAACCAATCGCTGCCTATCGATAGCTTATCGATATGGTATATTTTCAGAACAAAACAAGCAAACATGCAAACTATGTATTCTCACTCCACAGCGACTCAATATATATGCAGATAGTCATACTGTTATTTTATATTAAATCTGTTTCAAGTACTTTAATCAAACTAACTCTTAAATGCAGAATTGTAAGTCTTATGTGTTGAACACATACGGCATTTGCATATGCAGACATTTAATATTGTTCAGGTATTTTTCTTATAGATTCGGAGAAATCTGAATAACTGCATCGCATACTCTTGCACTACAGCAGTTTTTTGCCCCAGGCGTCGTCAGCAGCCATCTTTTGCTTGTGGATTTGTCTTTGTATTCGACTGTTTTTAAAAATCAAGTAGCAATAGGAGATTAATGTAAAAATGCGTATTTATTAGTTTCGTATATTTTTATTTTTTTTTACATATGACATAGTATGCTATGGATTAATATACACAGCCGCTGACAGAATGAGTGTTAAGAAAATGATTTTCGCATGTGTTTAGTTTTTGTTGTGTGTTTGCTCGCATTAGTGGCCATACTTCTGGAAGTCCCATTCGCGATTATCGAGTGGGCAGACCTGGCGCGTCTTTAGCCAACGCGAAATGCAATGGAAATGAAAGGCATGATTGCAAACGCCCCAAGCAACGGTGCACTCCTCGCTGGTTGCCGATGCCTGGTTGGCTTGGCACTCAATGCATAGGTCCATTATATGGTTCCGACAAATAGCGCAGTTATCCACAACGATATCCCAGGCCCAGAGCGCCACTGCATTCCACTTTTTTACTTCGAAACGTTTCTTCTCGCCCTTGCTGCTGCTGGACGGAGCCTCGAACTCTTCCTCATCGACCTCCATTTATGTTGTTTGCTGTTAATTTACCCGTGCAATTCCACAGTTGAAACAATTCAGAATGGTGTATGGATACAAGCATCGATACATTAACTCATGTAGCTTAACATTACTTATTAACAGTTATTAATAGCTCACGGAACTGAACTGTTCACGCATTCGGTTCCGGTTAACAGTGGTTCGCCGCACACACACACAAAATGCACTAAGGAAATTTTGGTTAGCTAGCAGCAGCAAATAATAAAGTAAAAAAAGTCGAATTCAAAGACAAACGAAGGCGAAAAAAATAGACGACGGCGGCGTTGCATGAACTATTTAACAATTTTGCTGTGCAATCGAAAACAGACGATGCTCTCGCGCCGGAGCAAGGACAAAACGCAGGCACACAAGGAGGGCGTCGTCGGCAAGTATGTGAAAAAGGAGACGCCACCGGAAATACCGGTGATCAATGTGTGGACATCCTACACGGATCAGGCGCAGCACAATCAGCGGAATGCGGCTGCCGCGGCTGCAGCAGCGAAAAAGAAGTCGCTGCAACGCTGTGCGAGCAGCTCGCCATCGTGTGAATTTAAGCAGCTGCGCAGCTCGAGCAGCAGCCGCAACACCTACTCCTGCAACGATGCGCAGCCGGATTATTATCATGCGCGGCGCGCCCAAAGTCAGCTGCCGCTCAACAACAACAATAATAATGCTGCGACGCATGCCCCAGCACAATTTCATGGCGCCAGCAGCGGCAGCCAGCTGATGATGCAGGGCAACAACAATCACAGCAACAACTATGTAAATATTGAGCAAATGGAGCGGATGCGCCGCCAGCAATCGTCGCCGTCATCGTCGCCATTTCAGCGCAGCTACTCTACGCAGAAGCATTCGCAGTCGCATCTGCCCACGACTAGTTATGATGCGGATCAGGGTTTGCTCAGCGCGTCCTATGCAAATATGTTGCAAATGCCACTACAACAAGCAACCAACTCCTCCACCTCCTCCACGTCCTCGGCACAGTTTGCCCTGCAACAGCAGCAGCGACTGCAGCAACAAAATGCCTATGGTTCCATGCTGCGTTTCGATGCGTCAACAGTCGCCGCCAAAAGTCATCAGACACGTTATCCGCTCACAAGGTAAAGTTTGGTTTTGCTGTCAGCTTTCTTTAATCGATACTCCTTGCAGATCACCCATGGAGCAGCAACAACAAATGACTGGCTATTCAAGTGATTCGTATCCCATCTATGAGAATCCGTATCGTGTCTCCTCGATGCGCGTCACTCAATCCCAGCGATCCGAATCTCCCATTTATAGCAACACCACTGCATCCTCAGCGACGCTAGCTCAACAGCAACAGCATCATCATCAGCAGCAGCAGCAGCATCATCCACATCCACATCCCCATCATCTACCGCATCCACATGGACATGCACATGGACATGCGCATCCCCATCATTTGCCTGTGCCCTCCATCGGCTCATTGGGCGGCAGTTCGGGCAGCGTTCGTGGCGCCTCCGCCTCTGTTCAATCGCTGTATGTACCGCCATTGACGCCGCCGGCATCGAACGCATCCTCGACGGATGCGAACAACGGCAATGGAGCACTGCAAAAGGTGCCGTCACAGCAATCGCTGAGCGAGAGCGAGGAGTTGCCCCTGCCACCCGGTTGGGCCACACAATACACGCTGCACGGCCGCAAATACTACATTGATCACAATGCGCACACAACCCACTGGAATCATCCGTTGGAGCGCGAAGGATTGCCGGTGGGTTGGCGCCGTGTCGTCTCCAAGCTGCACGGCACCTACTACGAGAATCAGTATACGGGCCAGTGCCAGCGACAGCATCCGTGTCTCACATCCTACTACGTTTACACAACGTCCGCGGAGCCACCGAAAGCTATTCTACCGGAGGCAACAATGTATTCACCGCCATCGCACACCCACAACGCTTTGGTGCCGGCGAATCCTTACCTGCTGGAGGAGATACCCAAATGGTTGGCCGTCTACTCGGAGGCGGACTCCACGAAGGATCATCTGCTGCATTTCAATATGTTTAGTCTGCCCGAACTGGAGGGTTTCGATAGCATGCTGGTGCGTCTCTTCAAGCAGGAACTGGGCACCATTGTCGGCTTCTACGAGCGATATCGGTGAGTTATATATATATATATATATAGTAAACTTTAACTTTTAATCTTCTAATTGCAGTCGCGCTTTAATCCTCGAGAAGAATCGACGCGCTGCACACAGCAACAGCAAGCAGCAGTGATTGATCCTGAACTGGAATATATATAGGTATATATATATATGTCTATATGTGGAATATATAACAGAATACTCAGCTATAGTTGCCTGATACTGTGCCCTCTTTTGCTGCCTACACACAACGAACGCCGCATCCTAATCCCCCAATATGTGTTTATATATAATTTCTAATTTATTTATTCAATCTTTTCCTTCTTAATATCAGTTTGTAAACTGTGATATTTAATTGGAATTTTGAATGTTTGCGCAATTGTATCGAGTATATATATATATATATAAGTAACTGACTAAATAAGTTGTGAATTTATGCAGTTATGTTCAGTTATATTCTTTGATGTTTAATTTATTTTTTTAGATGCGGCTTCTTGTGTGTGTGTGTGTGTGCGTGTGCGTGTGTGTGTGCGTGTGTATGTGTGTGTGCATATTAAATGATTTAGAAGTTGTTGAAGTGTGTTCAATATGATTTTTGTTATCTTGTCTACCTTTTGCTGATTATTATTATTATTATGGACCTTAAAACTGCAAGTAAGGTAAGCTAATCTTATCTCAAAAATTCAAACTTGAATGGGTTTGAAAAACATTCGTCTATCAATGTGAACAACAATCTGAGACAACAATGCTAAAATTAATTTGTAGACACGGAATTCGTATTGGAACTGAAGGCGCTTATTCATCAGTGAACAGCGGGAACCGATAGTGTTTATTATGGCCAATTATAACATGGCCAACATCATAGCTTTTATATATATATTTATTTGAAGTTTCAATACTTTTCATTTGTTTAAAAGTTGAAATATTCATTTACTTTTTATCAAGTTTAATCACAAGTTCAAAAATGATATTTATATATTTTTTTGAAGTGAGTTGGAATTTTCCACATTTGTTTGCACGTTCAAAAATTCATTAATTTGCTATTAATTAAAAATATAAAATGAATAAAGTTTTAAAAATCAAATATAATGTATTAAATATTTATTTTAAGTCAGTTTCAATTATTATTATTTATATTTATGTAAAAAATGTATTAATTTATAGTAAGTTACTCAAAAAATGGAAACAAAATTAAAATTTTAATTTTTTAATAATTTTTATAACTTTGAGTTATGCTATAAGGAAACATATAACACACATACAGTGAGAGACAGTGTCAAAGAAAAAAATAATTGCCTACAACTTATTTGGACCAGGTACATTGTGGACACCTGGGTGCAGGTGGGGAAACCTCAGTTTATTAGGGTCATACATTCATATTGGTGGTTAATACATCGGTTTTTGGAGTTTTTGAAAAATAATGAATAATTAGCTTATGGCTTTTTTTCTTTGACACTGGTCTATTTGAGCTGTCTCTCACTGTATACAGGAAGAGATAGAAGGTGTTCTAAGTAGCCATAGCAGTTTTTTTTTGGGTCACTTAATCGTTGTTTGTTATTAATAAATAAACAAACGGCATTGGCCTAGTGGCAGCATTAAAACTTAGTTAGTCATTTAATGGGTCACACCTGTTATGTCTCCATTATCTATCTATTATTATAATTATTTCTTTCGAAAACGAATTTTGCTATCATTTTGGTATTTTTGAAAATCATAATAAAAATGTCAATGACATAAAAGTGGAATTATTACAAGTTATTGAGTGGCGTTTTTCCTGGGTTTTTCACATTACTTGTCATAAAAATTGTATCATTGAAAATGAAAATAAAATAATGAATTTAATAATTTTGGGGTTAATAAAATGTATTGTTAATAATTATAATAATAATAATAGAATAAAAGATATTGTATCCAGATTCATTTTATTTTTTAATTACAAATTGATATTTAATGACTCACTTTTAATTTCAACTTTCTTAACTTTTATTTTAAATTTTATTTAAAAATGTTTAAGCGAAAATAAAACCAAGTATTCAAAAATTTACTTTTTTAACTTTTGTTTTAAATTTTATTTAAAAATATTTATATTTAGTATACGTAAATAAAACGAAGTATTAAATTACGCACTTGGGAGACTCCAACCTGTGAATACTTTTAGAACGCGAAGTAAATTGAATTTAAATACACAAAGGAATCTTCAACTCGATTTTGAAGTGCAAAACCGAAACACCAAAAAATCCCCAAATACAAAACAAAAGCTTCAATCGTTTGGCGAACTTTTGTTTGCTTTGCTTGATTCGCTTGCTTAGCTTGCTTGCTTTGGCTGCGCTTGTTATGATAAATTAGCGGCGGATTTCCAGTGTGTGACTGACTTCCAGTGTAAGTGTAGTGTATAAGTGTATTTGGCGCTGTGCAGTTTGGCGTCAGTCAGTGTCTTGACAGTCAGTCGGTCAGTCGGCCGTTGTTGGCATCGTTAAAGCAAACACATACGTACACACACACACACACATACACACATTTATTACAGTTCAGCAGCGAAGCCAACAACAAGGCTGGTTAATTACAACAGTTAAACACATTGTTTCAGAGTGCAAAACACACGCAACGATTAATGTGACAAAATGCTTGAATTAAACTCAGTTTCAACTTAACTTCAACTTAAGATACAAATTACTTCAATTCTGTGGCGATTTGTGTTCATTTTGTTCGATTTCGAGTGCTTTCCAATCCAATACAAAAGTTGAGAAGTGAAAGTTCTAATCCGGCTGCAAAAAAAAAATAAATGAACAAAATAAAAATCGACTTAATAAAATTTGTGCTGAATCTTCTTTTTTTCATTATCGCTTTTTTACACAATTTGTGAACCCAGCAAAACGCCTTTTTTGTTGTATGTACTTAAAAAAATGCAGGCAAATGTTTTTTTATTTTTTATTTATGGCTGTCTGTCGGTCTGTCTGTCTGTTTGTTTACAGAGCGAGCTCAGTGAGAATTGCATTTATTATCCAACGAGACCAGTTTTTTCCTTAAATAGATTGCAATTTTAATTAGACCGGTATTTCCACGTGCTCTGTGTATTAATTAATTTAGATATCTTTATCGACGCGTCGGAATTGCCCAAAATTTATAGAGCCAACTGCAATAAGCCGATTAACGTTATCAGTAGACGCTCCAACTTTTGCTGAGTCACACACATATATATATATATGTATATATTTTTGCATCATCATTTGTTGCGCTATAAATTAAAGATAGCTCTGTCATATTGGTTAAGTTGCCACTGATTTGCAACAAGAGGCAGCTTGAGTTGAACTTGAGAAACACTCCACAAACACATTTCTCACTGCTCTTATTTCTGATATGCAAACGTATCTATATATATATATATATATGTGTATATATGGCTATTTATGTGACTGGTTGTTAGCTCAGCTTGTGCATATAAAAATAAAATCGTTTTTTTTTTTTTTTGTTGTTGGCCACACAATAAAAGGTCGCCGTAAAGTTGTAATAAAGTTAAAAAACATACGCAAGCAATTTCTAGTGTCAATCAATAAATGAATAGCAGTTTTTTGTACGGCTATCAATTGAAACCTGTTTTTAACAGCCCTTTCATTTAACTGCATTCTCGCAATTTTCAATTGATTGGAGAATATTTTTTAACTCTCAATCAACGCACTGCAGATGCAATCAACTATATATATATATATATATATATATATATATATATGTGACGTTGCTGATTGGAGTTTGTGTGACAGATGTTGATTTGAGTTAAGCAAAACAGAATCTTTTCAACATATATCATCATCATCAACAACAACAACAACAGATAGAATGTTGCACTTCGAAAGAGTCTGTTTTTTTTTGTGTCGAATCCACATCCGTCCCAAAACAATTTGGAGTCTTTCAAGGCCCAAAAGTAAAGAAATGCTGAAGATTAAATACCCTGTTAGATTGGAGTTACTCTGCCAGAAAAAAAAAAAAAAATTCTTATAAAATTATAATTTTAAAAGTAAATTTCTTATTTTTTATTTATTATTATTTTTATTATTATTATTATCATTATATATACTTGTTGATTTATATATATATTTTTTTTTTTGGTTTTAGACATTCTTAATAGAATGCCTATCTCCAGACCATATTCTTAACGTTTGTTCCTATGACAGCTATTAATATCTATTTATCAGTTATATATGTATATATCTTTTAGCTATATCTATCATAGCTATATCATATAGTGGTCAGATAATATAATTTTTTGTTTGCCAAATGTGAGACACTTAATAAAATGCATATTTTGTAAGTTTGGTCAGGATATTATTTTTTTTCATACGAAAACAAATCTTTTGATAGACTATGCCCAAGGCAGCTATATTATATAGTGACCCGATGCAGACAGTTCCTTCAGCAAAAATACGCAAATGTGCCAGATTTTAACAAGATTTATTAAAAAATGGGTGTAAAAAATAAGGATAGATAATTCGAATTCCCTGTAAAAGATAATAAATTTTGCAAAAATATGAAAAGTATCTCACAATTGATTTATTATTTGATTTATTTCTTTTTGTTGCATTATTTCTCCCTTGCGAATTTTGTGTTTTGCACTTGATTATTAGTGAGCTATTTGCATGCATACAGTTGTGCACAAAATAAATCAATTTACTTGGGAATTGTGTTAAATATGAATTCTAATGAAATATTTAATTTGCAGGTTTTTGCTAAAACAACAGTTAAAGATGAAATACTGTTCGGGCATAATGCTGCAAGCGCTGGCTGTGATTGGAGCAAGTGAGCTTTCAAATAAATATTTCAAGACTTTTACGGTAAATAATATTCGGTTCGACAAACAGTTGCTGCTGGCAGTGCGCAAAGCGCAGTTTTTACCGTTGACTCTCATGACTTGACCGTGTTGCTGAATAAGCAGAAAAGTTTTGTAATTTATGCCAGGTGAGTGGGAAAAGGAAAAGAATATTTACATATATATTTATATAACTGTTGCTAAGCGAGTATTAAAATACATTTAGAAATAATGTCGAGGAATATGTAAATGTGACTTTGGTGAGGCAACATGAGAATCATTTGGATTTGGAACCCGAATCCTTTGTTAGCGCAGCGGGCTCATCGCTGGATCAGACTGTCGTTGTGACAGGACGACGTGCAGGAAATGTCGAGATCACGGCCAGCAGTAATTCCAGCGATAAATCCATGTGAGTCACAACTAATTAAATAATTTTTTTTTGTTTATCAATTTTATTTTTTTAAATTCCTTTTCAGCACCGATGGACTCTTTGTGCGGGTTGTTGTCGCCAAATCGGAAGCGATTATTTATACCTCCATCATTTTTGGCTGGATCTATTTTGTGGCATGGTCCGTTTCATTTTATCCACAAATATGGATCAACTATCGTCGCCGATCGGTTGAGGGTTTAAACTTTGACTTTCTCGCCCTGAATATTTTGGGATTCACGCTTTATAGTTTGTTCAACTGTGGACTGTATTTTGTGGAGAGCCTGCAGGATGAGTATGGGGAGCGGCATCCTCGGGGCGTAAATCCCGTTATGCTAAATGATGTCGTCTTCTCGTTGCACGCCATTTTTGCCACATGCATTACAATTGGACAGTGTTTTTTGTTTGAGGTAAATAGTTTAACGAAAATTACAAAATTTTATTAATATTAATAATTGTTATTAGCGTGGCATGCAACGTGTCTCAAAAATCGCCTGTGGTCTGCTGGCATTATTTACTTTGGCCATCATCATATATGCAGGCTTGGCCATAGGATCTGTTACACATTGGCTGGATTTCCTATACTTCTGCAGGTAAGTTTCAAATATATATAATATGAGTATTATTAATCTGAATAATCAAAAAACATCCGCAGCTATGTAAAGTTGGCCATAACTATAATCAAGTATATACCACAAGCCCTGATGAACTACAGGAGAAAAAGTACTTCCGGATGGTAATATCATTATTCAAAATATTAATTTATATTTGCCAAAGTTTTGCTAATGAAATCAATTTTTATTTTTTTTTTTTAGGAGTATTGGAAATATTTTATTGGATTTTACGGGCGGTACTCTCAGCATGTTACAAATGATTTTGAATGCGCATAATTATGGTGAGCACTGTACAAATTTATCATATTTAACCTCAAATTAATTTTTTAAAATTATTTATTTATTTACAGACGATTGGGTTTCAATATTTGGAGATCCCACCAAATTTGGTCTGGGCTTGTTCTCAGTGCTATTTGACATATTTTTCATGCTGCAGCATTACGTATTTTACAGGTAATTCAATTAGTCCTAATTATATGCTTAATTGTTAGTTGCCTTAATAAATATTTTATTTTCATTTTGATTTTATTTTTTTGCAGAAATTCCCCTAATTTGAATATTTCCGATCTAACGATGAGCACAGAAGTCCCAAAAGAGCTTCCAAATAGTGAGACAATTGAGAAATAGAGTTAAGCTTAAAGATATTGTTGACTTTTAACTGTAAAAGTTCATTTTAGATTTGTTTAAGTATTTTGTATACTGTATTTACAACTCCAACGTATTAAAACCAAATTTATTTAAACCAACTTTATTTTAACTATGATTTCCAAAAAATAGATTAAAATATAAAATTATATTTTGCTGAATATGATTAATGTGTCATAATACATATTTAAGAAAGTTAAGATCAATGATGATTAAAGAATATATGAAAAATTCTCATATATACTTTTCATTAAGTTATATCGATGACATTTGTATACAATATTATTTAATATTTATTCTTATAAGTGATCCGCCAGACAAATTAAAATTCGCATTTTATCAAAACCGATTTTTATGTCTATCACTATTTAAGATCGAAATCGAAGTATGGTATACCCCTAATGCCTAGCCGGCACTTATCGACAACAGCTGTTTCTGTATAGATCACATGCTTTTGCGCAACACTGGGACTGCTGAGGTGGAAAGAAGAAGACACTTATTTTGTTTTGTTTTCAAAACATATTTTACATAAATATAATAATAGACAAATACATGCCACATGGATGTATAATATTCCTTTGAAAAGAGTATGTTAAGAGAGCTGGCAATGTCTTTGAAGAAGAACAGGTAATGTCAAATTACGATCACCATCCACAAAACTTGTCGTGCGCATGCATTAACATGTTCATATTTAGGAGGTGCTAAATAATAATGAATATATTGCATTATATATTCTTATTCGCTTTGCATTTCGCAACGGACACGTTTTTGCAATTACTTGAACATTAAATATCTGTTAAATAATTAAAAAAAGTGTTTTAAATAAAAAACAACTACGAATACCAGCTCAAGTTATAGCTCTATTAATATTTTTCTCTGTTTTATGTTTATTATTAAAACCGACTTCCCCTGCAGACTAAACACCGATTTTCCAGACACGGAGGAAGATGCTGGCTTGGCAACTCAGGAAACGCAGGAAATTGATGGAACCGAGGATTTGTAAGTTCAGGCGCTGGGCAACAGGTGGCGCTCAGCAGTTACAAATTGAATTAAATTGAAAATTGAATATTGAATCTCAAAATGAACAACAATATAGATTTATTCATATAGAATTAAAATAGACAAACAATAAGTGATCTCATCGATATTATATATGCATTAATAATAATCATATTTGCAGGGCCATGGAGCCAATGGCTTATCTACAAGGCCTGAACGTAAGTAAAAGTGTTCAAAAGTTATATTTATAATACTAATTTTTGTTTACTTGCAGTCGGGCAACTTGATGCAATTTAGTCAGGTAAACAAGATGTTACTTAAAGCGCTGTGACAAATCCGATTGCACCAGAATGACCAAAAAAGTGGCCACTGTGGAGAGGACGCTGGCAATGAGTGATATGTCAATCTCAAGCAGACCCATTGGCTTGATTCTGAACTTGATGGTGGTCACTTGGAGCGAGAATGCATGGACACATTGCTGATAGCGCCAATCAACCTGCTGCAATTGGAGCTGCTGCAAAATGCTGCCCGTCGATTGTATGCCAACCAAAATATCATTACAGACATAGGTCAGCAGGCCAATTTCCGCAATCGATATGGCAAAGAACGTCAGATTGATGAGTGCACCGAATGCGTCGTATGGCTTGCGGCCAATCACTGACTCTGCAATGGCAAAATACTGATCAAAGAAACCGATTGTGATGCCCAAGATGTGGCAAATTAACGAGAGGATTATGGAGAATGACATCGGATCCATATATTTGATGGCATGTGTGCATATCATGTAATAGTTCTCGGCGAGCATATCAATCTCATCGGCCAAACTGCAATAGCGTTGTGTGCGATAATAATTCGATTGGAGTTTCTTTTGCTGCTCGTCTTGCAACAGATTCACCTGCTGCACTTGCCTTTTCAGCCGTTCATTCAACGCTTCCATAATGTTCTTCGTGATGATCATTGCACCAAAGTAGCAGCTATTTAAGAGATTCAGTATAACCATCGGCAACAGTCTGTAAAGTGACCAGGCCCAGTACAGATCCGGCTCATGGCGTCTCTGCTGCAATATCAATGCAATCTCGGTGAACAGCGGGAATCCAATGCCTTTGAACAGTGCCATCAGCACCGAATTCCTAACCGTAGCCTTATCCAAGTCGAAATTCTCCAGTGTGTCAAAGAGGGGCACATTGCTCATCATCTTTGCCACCTGGTCGCTCTCTATCATTTGTCTAACGAAGTTGATAATGGCCGCCGTTATGTTCATATAACTATACAGCTTGACGGCATCGTGCAGATTCAGTTGCGATTCCATATAATCCACATACATTTGTGGCACATAGATACTCGTAAAAAGAACCGTCACCATTATGGCATAGGCCAAATATTTGGTCGAGAAGACGAAACGTTGCCGACCCCGACGATTATAGCGTACGGGAAACAAACCGAATAAGGTCAACATCGAAACCATCAACACGAGCAGGATTTGAACGAGTTTCGCCTGACCCACAATGGGTCGACGCGATAAGCTGCTGATGCCAAAGGAGGCCATTTGCCACGAAGAGTCGCTCACAGACTGACTGCCAACAATTTTAATTGATACTTTACTGGCTAACCAAATAAGTTATCCTGATGTCCTGTCAGTCGAGAACGAGCAATTAATCATAACTAATCGAACATAACTGTTCACATTATATATGTATATCCATTATCTATTTATGTATTTGTCGATTTTCGTTTCTATTCGCAGCAATCCGTGTTGCGCGACATGATGCTACAGGATATCAAGTCACAGATCAGCTCGTTGCCCAAGCTGATTAATCACAATTATGGTGACTATCAGTTTGGCATGGTGCTCGATGAGCCCCCAAAATCCCACTGGATGTTCTCGGCGCCATTGAACAAACTCTACATCCGCATGCATAAGACCTTCTATATTGATGTCAAGTTCAAAACAAGATTGCCAATTCAACCGTTGAATTTGCGCGCATTCCTGTGCTTTGTCAAGGATGTGAGTGGACCTGTGTTGCGTTGTCAGAATCATCTGAGCACCGATCCCAGTGAGTGTAAAGATTCGGCTCCACAAAATGTATTCAATTTGAAATATTTGTTGGTTGCTTTTCAGTCAGGGACAATCCGGGTATGCGAGAGAGCCTGTTGCGCTGCGAGAATCCAAGCACAACGTATTGTGGCACGAGTCAGGGCAAGAGTATTGAGGAGCGTTACTCGGTGCTGGTGCCTCTGAATATGAGTCGTTCCAGCCATTTGGGTGGTGGATTTCTTCGCCAAACGCTCGCTTTTAGTTTTGCCTGCCAGAATTCATGTTTCGGGCGCAAGGAAACCAGTTTGGTGTTCTGCTTGGAGAACACCAGGTAAGTTTCTCGATTCAATTGCAAAACTTTTCCAACTAATATACTCTACTTGCAGCGGCGATGTGCTTGGACAGCAGGTGTTATATGTCAAAATATGCACGTGTCCGAAACGCGATCGTAACCAAGAGGAACGCCATTTGGAGAGCACCAAGTGCAAAACGCCTTCGATTGCATCGGAAGACGAGGACCCCTGCGCCGCGAAGCGTCGTCGTCGAACTCTGCCAACGGATAAGGCTGTTAAGGAGGAGAACGAGAGCAACGATAGCACCGATGAGCAACCTGTACCATCTGACTGGAATGTCACGCGTTCACTCGATGGCGATTATCGTCTGGTTGTCAAGTGCCCCAAGAAGGAGCTGCTCGTGCAGAGCATCGAGGGCATGATTGAGAAGACCGCCGTCGAAATCCTGCGAAATCCACATAATATCAAATTCCGACAACATGCCAATCGTTTGCTCAACCTGAAGAGTATGTGTTCTCTTATTCCGATTTTGAAACCATTATAATATATCTTTTATCATTATTATCATTGCAGAAAGCGCTCTGAAGTTAACTTAGCTTAAGATGTTTGTGGAAAATGTAATTACTGAAGCACAACAATTACTTAATTTAAACATTTGAATGTGCCAACTTTTTGTTAAAATTATTACCTTATGACAAAGTACAATTTATTGACAATAATTTATAAATAATAAGTATTTAATTTTGCAGCAAAAGTTGATGTAGTCTAAGTTTTTAATTTCTAATTTCCACACAATAAGTTCCACATTAATTTTAAACTATAATACACTGAAAAATATTGTGTGTAATAAACTTAAACTCAAAAATCCTAGAGACGAGTACAAAATTCACACTCAAAAACACATATCTTGTAATGCCAAATTTTCTAAAACTGTTTCGGGCTAAGCCAAGTCTTAATTTGAAAAGAATTTTGAGATGTTTTTTAATTATGAAGTAAATCATAAAAGTAATCAATAAATTAAGTTCTCAAAATCAAAACTTGTTCATCTTGCACATGAAATGCGTATTTTGAGTTGGAGTTCTTAAACTAAAAACTAGATTATTTTAAAATTAGATTTTAAGCTTGATTTCATTCATTATAATTCACACTTTATATCACCATATTCAAAAGAAAATGTTTGGAATTTGAAGAACAAAATAAAAGTTAAAATGAAACTTAAAACATAGTTTTTCTTAACGGTTCAATAAACAAATGCAAAACTATTATTATTATTTTAATTGTGCGCTTTTCTGACTTTTCTAAATCGAAACCGTTGTTTCTACGGTCAAGGCACCCCAAGCATAATAGATATTTAGTCAGGCAGCAAATGTTGCAAGATCTGCTTAGATTTTTCATATGCATGCATGAATTGCATTTTAGTTTTTTTCATTTTCTTTTCGTTGTTTTTTTTTGCGCATTTATTTTTCGTAATTTAAGTGAATGGTAAAAAAGCAAAGCAGTGCGCCACATTTCCGTTTCAATCTGGGCGTTTTTGCACATGTGCGAAATGGCAAAGATCAGCAAGCAGATGTTTGAGTTGTAAGCGTGTTTTTTTTTCTTGCCACATGCACGCTTATCAACAAATAAGCAGCAGGCATTTATTATATTTAACTTTTACTCATTGCCACACACACACACATGCACACACACACACACATGCACACATATGCATGCACATGTATGCGACTGCTCTAAGCACATGTCCATTGACGTAGGACAGTGCCAAAGAAGAAGAAGTAGCAGAAGACTTTGACTGGCGGAATTTGTAATTTTAACGGCTTTCTCTTTTTGGAAAGAAGAAAGAGCTCAACAGATTTCACTCAAAACTAGTAAATATTGAGTGCATGCCTCTTATACACCTACATTGTTTGCGATTGAGTTAAACTTTCTTCAATTATGACAACAAATTCACGCACTCATAATTTACCGTTTTTTATAAATATTGATATCTTATTTTTTGATGTAATATCTATCAGAAAAATTGTGATTATCAGCACAAATTTCTTGCTCTGATTTTATGTTGAGATTTTTGCCATAATTGCATTAAGAGTATAATGAAAAACTTTCATGTTACGCAGTTTTGCTTCAAGAGTTATACACTGAGTATTTTTCCAGTTGAGTGAGTACTTTGCCATTTTACTCGTTTCTTTGCTTTGCTTACTTATAAGTGGAGTTTATCGAGCTTTGCTTTCACACACATACTTAACTACTTATGCAAGTGACTACTGCATATTAAGTGAAGACAGCAGGTGAAACTGCTCCCACATACACACATACATGCATGCCATTCAATTCCACTCAAAGCTCAGGCACCCAGGGAGAAGCTCACCTCTCCCAACAACAACAGAAACGATCGCTACTCATTTTTTTTTTTGCAGTCAAAAGCAGAAAGATGACGCGACAACGATGTTGGCTGAGAGAAAAATCTCCAGTTCGCATAGAAAAAGAGTGAGACGATGACGACGACGACGACGACTGGAAACGGTGCGCGTTGCTTTTAGCTTTTTTCAGCTATAGCTTCAGTTTCAGTTATATTTTGATATCAGTCGCTTGACACACGCGCTTGACGCACGCGCACGAAAAGAAAAATATATATTTTTGTATATATTTAATTATTTATATTTATTGTTTTGTGTGTGAGTGAGTGAAAAATGGTGGAAACGGCTACAACAACAACCATAACGCGTGCCACAATCAATGTGCCAGCAACGCCGGCCCCTGCCACGCCCCCAACAACAATTGCAACTACAACTGCAACTTCAAATGCTGCTGCTTCTTCTTCTCCCTCTGCTGGTGCTTTGGTGCAACGAAATGATGAAACAACTCGTCACATTTTCAATTTCAAAATTATTGTTTTTCTCTTGCTGTTGCCGTTTATTATACTTGCCGTCGGTCTCAAGCACATCTTGGATTATCTCTTTGCACTTGGACTCAAAGAGAAGGATGTCAGCGGCAAGGTGGCATTGGTAAGAAATGGAAGGGAATTGAAGGGAAGGGAAGCTTTATGCGAGTAAATGTGTATTGAAAGCTTCAACCATAAAAATTACAGCTTATACATACCTTATACATATAGGAGTGAGAGAGATTTGATTGGTTGATGTTCTAATGATTATCTGACATATCTGTCTTATACTCTAGTTTTGATCTGCACTTCTAATCATTCCAGCTTAATACACATACACATGTACTTATGTGTCTAAGTTTGTATGTATGTATCAAAGTCACGCAGTTTTCTTTTTCAGTTTCCAGTGGCTGCTTCTCTTAACATCCAAATGGGTGCGGCTCGCTTGTCTCGCTTACCAAGCAAAAGTTTTATTGTTGTTGTTGTTGTTGTTGTTTTTATTAAAACAAATATTTACGCCAAAAACAGTCAACGGCTTGCATATCACACACACACACACGCATTTACTGTTGCTGTGCTCCCTTGCTGGGAATGTGGAAAGTGAACTGAACTCTGATAATAATAATATTAATAACAATAATAATAAAAAATGAATTTTAAAGCTTGGCTAAAATTGCATTTCTTTAAATGGCGAAACCACTTAATCAAATGTTGCCTACATGCAGTCATAAATTGAGTTACGATTTGATGGTTGCAAAAGTCAATTGATAAGGTCAACACTGATGCCCAAAAATGATAACCAAGAGAGCCATACACACACACACGTACACACACATATATGGGAAGTGTTATATGCATTACTAAAATGGAATGTTTTTTTCCATCTGAATTCCATTTGCATAGCATTGTGTAGGTGTGTCCGATATACGAATTTGTACATACACAAACACAAATAGATATTCGTATGCGTCATTAAAGCGCAGTTTGTTATAAATATTCGGACGATCGTTTACACAGATAGCACCACTCACTAATACCAGTGCACAATGGAACAAAACAGGTTTATTTCTGATGTGTTTGGAATTTCGAATTTCATCTTCACTTTTGTTTTCTTTGCTTTGACAAAACTAAAATCGGTTGAGTTTTGCACAGCTTCGCAATGTCACGGCCAAAAGTAAACAACGAACTAAAGATTACAGAATACAGATAAGTATATATGTATATATAGATATACGTATAGATATGTACATACCGGTTTACAAATGTATACATTGATTGCGTTGTATCGCTTTGTTTACATGGTTGTAGATGTAGATGTAGATGCTTCTTGTTATTTATCATAGGAAATTAAAAATTAAAAATAAATATTGTAGTTTTTTTAACCCTTTAAAACATTGTAAGTAGATTGTATAGTTAATTTAGTGGCAAACACAGCACTCAACCGGGATCAAATCATTTTAATTACGGTCAAGAGTCACTCAATTATTGTTAATTTGATGCACATCAAAGGCAGCATAGTTAGATTGTACAGAATAACGTTAGTAAAGTGCTTCATTGTTTTCAAATAAAGCCAATTAATTTGTACTAATTTGCCTTTTGAAGTCACTAAGTAGTTGTCTATTAGCTATATACATATATATGTATGTAAGCATACGCACACAGAAAAAGTATGAGTTTTCACATGCACATAAAAATGCAGATTTTAATTTAATTTAATTTTAATTTAAACATGAAAATTTTCAAATTCCTAAGGAAAGCTCAAAATTAATGTAAAAATGAAATTGTTAGAAACAAAACATAAATTCTGGGATTACACTCAGAAAAAATCGCACTTAAGAAGTTGCGATAGTTTTGGCATGATAGTTCATCTAATTATTCTGAAAGTAAGTTCCCTCGACTGAAGTTTATGTCTTTTTTCTATTCTTAATTCCATGGTACATATTTCTAATATTTTCTATTTTCTGCTTTTTGGAAATATTTTCAATGATTAACAAATATATTTTTGTAAAATTATTATATATATTATTATATATATAAACTATTCATAAAAAACAAGAAAAATAAGGGCGAAATTCGCAATTTTTCGTTTTTAGTTATATATTTCTTAAATGGGCGTAATTCTCAAAAGCATAAAGAAAATGTTATTAATTGAATTTTTATTTATTTGATTTAATTTCAGGTGACGGGCGGTGGCAGCGGTTTGGGTCGCGAAATTTGCCTGGAGCTTGCGCGGAGAGGTTGCAAGGTGGCTGTGGTTGATGTCAATTCGAAGGGCTGCTATGAAACCGTGGAGCTGCTATCCAAAATACCCCGTTGCACAGCAAAGGCCTATAAGGTGAGCAATGTTAGCAAGTGATTTTAACAGTAATTTTGAATCCATATGCCTCATTTGTGCCACAGAATGATGTGTCTTCGCCACGCGAACTGCAGCTGATGGCTGTGCGAGTGGAGAAGGAATTGGGTCCCGTCGAGATACTGGTCAACAATGCCTCCCTGATGCCAATGACATCGACGCCGCATTTAAAAAGCGACGAGATTGATACTATTCTGCAGCTAAATCTCGGTTCTTATATTATGGTATGCGCCTTGAACGATCGATTTTAACTTGTTTGATTGATTATTTTATTGATTTTAGACCACAAAAGAGTTTCTGCCCAAGATGATTACAAGGAAATCAGGTCACCTGGTGGCAGTTAATGCATTAGCAGGTTAGCTTTGACCCCCCCTCTTTTTTAAATCGTTTTTATGCTTTATTTTAATTATTTAACTTGCACAAATAGGTCTGGTGCCGCTGCCTGGCGCTGGCATCTACACAGCGACCAAATATGGCATTATGGGATTCATGGAAGCCCTACGCGCGGAACTTCGCCTCTCCGACTGTGACTACGTGCGGACAACAGTCGCCAATGCGTACTTGATGAGGACCAGCGGCGATTTGCCACTGCTAAGCGAGGCGGGGTAAGCTATATATCAGATATCCAAAAGACTAATTCTTTTCCACTTTTAAATTCCATGATTTTTTTCGAAATCTCATTTAGACTTAAATAACCTACAAATTGGTATCTCAGAGTCAAATGAAATTTATTTATTTATTTAATGTCGATTGATTAAAGAAATTAGGAAACAGTTTCAAAATTTTAAAACTTTGTCAAAAACTTCTTGGATTGAGGAAACCTCAGAAAAATCAATCGGTCAAAATTGAGAAATAGCTTAAATTGTGTTCCTCATGTTAGAAATAGAGTAATAGTGAAAATGTATATTATAATCGATAATCAGTTGCACAACAGTTAAGAGGAAGTGGGCAGGGCAGGTGAGGAGGGAACAGAATAATTAATTTGACCCATTGGAATTGAGTTCATTATTAAGTAATTTGACTAGCAACATAATAGCGAATAGAACACGAGGATTAGTTCGAGCGGGAAGGTCACTTAGAGAAAGTCTATGGGTATATGAAGTCATAGCGACGAAGAGCAAAAAGTAAGCATTTCTTTTGCACTGATTCCGAACTGATTCGGTGAATCGCAATCCGGTATTGGATATTGAATATTTTTATAAATTTTACTTTCATTCATATATGTATTTATGTATTTATTTAATACCGACTAATATTAATCGAAAAAGAAAGAAAAAAAATGTAATTTAATTTATAATTTAACTAACAAATTAGACAAATTTATAGTTTTATATTTTTCATATATTAAAATTATTGTTTTTAATTGAATTAATTTGATTATTTACATTTAAAATATTCACTTAACTATCGATTTCAATTTTGAGCCAAATGTTTCCTATTTTATTTTATTTTCTATAAATATAATAAATAATTAAACAAATAAACCAAACGAGCCTTAATTAAGTCAATTTGCTTGCATGATTAATTAATACTTACTTATTTTCTGCAGAATCTCCAGCACTTATCCGGGCCTTCCTACGGCCTACGTGGCTGAGAAAATCGTTAAGGGCGTCCTCTTCAATGAGCGTATGATCTATGTGCCCAAAATATTCGGCATCACCGTTTGGCTGCTCAGGTAATAGTTATTAATTAGTTGGCAGCCCAATTCATGACATACTTTAATAATTGTAATTATACATTGTTTCAGATTGTTGCCAACCAAATGGCAGGATTATATGTTATTGCGACTCTATCATTTCGATGTGCGCAGCGCACACTTGTTCTACTGGAAGTGAAGAGGAATATGCAGGAATAACAGTCATTATGTGTTGCCATGGCACCTAGAGCTGACTTTCCAGTTTTCAATTAAGCTGTAGACAGTTATATTAGCATAAATTTTAGATATAAGCATTATATACTATTTATTTTTCTAAATCAAAATTCAAACCATTTCCAATTAAATAATTCAGCTGTATTATGAATATGGTATAAACGAAAACACTCAGAGAAAAAATCGCTCTGAATTGTAACTCTCCTTATTATTCAGAAACTTTACTTCTTAAACGATAGATTGCATCTTTCTCCAAACTTGTCATTATTATTATTTATTTCTCGTTTCATATAAATCACAAACTTAAATATATATCTATTCTAAATAATGAATTTTACAACGTTTTCTAATACTAATATCAATAATTTATTATCTATTTAATTAGAAAATATATTGTTGTATATTCATATGATAACTCTAACTACAACTAAACATTCATATTTTATCTATATATATACTTATGTAAAAAAATCTCGATATGCGTTGCACAAAAATGCTTTTCCTTTTTCTATGGTAGATTTTTTCTAAAGTTTTGAATAGTTATCTTTAATTTCATGGAAATAATGCCTTATTTCTACACTACAAAAGTAAAACTATTTTGAATTTGATTATTAGCATTTAAGGTCGATATTTCAATATTTCAGTTCGATTTTTTTCGGAGTGTATTTTGAAGTGCATTGTGGCGCACAGTAGTTTTAACAGGTTATCAAATGCCATCAACATTTATTCGGCCGGGGACCCCATATGGCGCACAGGCTGAAGTGCAGGCAGTCAATGTCAAACACACTCCAACCAAACTGCCGTTATCCGACATGTGCACAGGCCCAAGCCAGAGCTCAACAATGTTGCTGTACTTAAACATACCCCTTAAAAGAACTAAATCTATTTAGACAGTTAGTAGAACTATCGAAACGAATTTTTAAATTTAGAAATATTTTTAGTGAAATAGGAAAATTATGTTATTTAATAATTTTAAAATTTGAAATTTTAGAAAATTTTTTGATCAATTAGGCAAATTTTCAAATATTTTTATTTTATAAATTTTTTTTAAATACTATTTTTTTTTAAAGTGTACTTCAAAAGACGGCACAAACAAAAAAATAAGCAGCATCTCAGAGATAAATTCAAATTACAGTTATGACATTAGGCACTGTTTGATGCTGGCTGGCAATGGCAAAGACCCCCAGGCACCTGAAGACACACATCCTAGGCACATGCACTCATAAAACCCCATTCCCATTCCCCCCGCTCCTTTCGCTACTTCGGTTCATGTGTGCGTTGCGCATGCGTAACTGCATTTTATCCATAAATAAAACGCACTAATTACATATGTGCTAGGGTTACAATTACAGACGCAGAGGGCGAGACGGGGGCTCGTCGAGTGTTTTATAGCTGCATTTATGTGCTCTTGCCCCCGCGGAGTTCACTCGCTCAAAACATCGATTTCTTACGGCATCTATGTGAGTGTGTGTACACACATACACATGCATGTGTGTACGTATTTCCAAACAGTATTTGATTTGCACTGTTTCGGAATTTTGTTTATTGTTTTGTTAGTGGTTGTCATTGGCCCCAACTCGTTTTATTTTTTTGTATTTCTGTTTTTTTTTTTTTCCGCTCAAGCTCTTGCTTATATAGAACTCAATGCCCTCCTAGGGCCCGCTGCAACCATCTCACTCCAACGCGCAAGAGCAGCACAGATCGCGAGACGCTGTCTGTTCGTCGCTCCATGTGGTCCCAACCCTCTGCTCAGGATAGTTAAGCTGTGTTTTTATTTTTTTTATTTGATGTTTTCTATGCTCGACAGCAGCAAGGAGCTCAAATTATAATACCCAAACAGAAGAAGAAGACACTTGCAGCCATAAAAAAAGAAAAACTAATTTATTTATGATCGGCAACACAATTAATTGTGAAATCTAAAAAATGTATCTTTTTTTTTAGTTGAAGTTTATTTTGAATTTTAATTTTCAAAATTTACCTATTTTTAGTTGAAGTTTATTTTGAATTTTAATTTTCAAAATTTACCTGTTTTTAGTTTAAGTTTATTTTAAATTTTAATTTTCAAAATTTACCTCTTTTTAGTTGAAGTTCATTTGGAATTTTGAAATTTAAGTTTTCCTAAATTACTCATTATTATTTTTGCTCATATTCAAAAACAAAATAATTTTATTTTTATGTGTTGCACTCTGATTTTATTAATTCTATTTTCAAAATGCACTCTTTTAGTATTATCAAGCACATTTTCCGTTGCGCCTGCAATATTCATACACACTTGTCAAACTGTCAACCCGAAATAGAATATTTATGCGCTTTTATGAGACCGTCAATGTGTGTTTTTGAGTTTTGTGAACTCTAAAAAATGTTGCACTATAAATAGGCAGGCAGTATGCAACAAGCCAACCGAAGTATAAATCAATTTTGGCCCCATACTGCGGTACCCAATAGCCATACACACACACATACATATATATTTTATACATACATACATATTTATATTTATATATACGTATTTACATACTCGCTCCAATTATCAGGCATGCAAGGTGGGAAATGGTGTAGGCAAAATAATTGTAATTTAATTTTTTTAATATGTGCAGTTTTTTTTTATTAGTGGTGATTTTAAATCATTTATTTATTTATTTATTTTATTTATATTTTTTCTGAACATGTCTGGTTTAATTGAGTTCTTTCGATAATACACTTTTTTTTGTTGTGATGTTTGACAAATAAATGGAAGTTGTTTAAATTTATTTTTTCTGATCTATGAACTTGTCAAATTTGTCTGGATTAAATTCAATTAATAGATATTTTAATCTTGGCCAAGTTGTTTGTATAAATAGATGAAGTTGGGCTAAAAGTGTACACAATATTTAAATAAGCATGCAAAATTATGAAACAGTAAGTAAGCATGTTAAATATGCTTACAAAAATATGGATACTCATCGAAAAAAGATTAAGATTGACATAGAAAAACATTTATGTAATAATGAAATTAAAAATCAAGAAAATTAAACTTCTTTAATTAATGTTATGTATTATGTTGAATGTCCCTTACAGCTGGCAACAGGGTGTGGCATGCGTCGATCACTTCCGTTGAATACTTGTGCTTGTTGCCATGACTTGCTGCATGTTTAATTTTTAAATGGCAGTCACAATTTGTTCTTGTCGAGTCCTGACTGCCTTTTTTGTGTTGCTCATTTGTTTGTGTTTATCCTTTCGCTTTTAATTGTGCATAGGCAGCTGCTGCTGCTGTTGACAGTATTATATATTTATGTAAATATATGTATATGTATGTGTATGTGTAGTCTCAGTGTTTGCATTGCTAATAACAGAGTCAGCAGTGCGTTGACAGAGTATCCTTCAAGTGCCTGCGTTTGCTGTTTAAATCCTCGAATGCTTTTTAGCATCGTGGTCAAAACTTAATGGCCTGGTTTTTTCCAAGGATTTGTGACTGTAAACAATTTTGCCAGTTCCTGACTTCAAAAATATGTTTTATTTATTTAAATTTCATATTCTATCATCAATCATCATCAAACTAGCTATTTGACATTTCTCTAAAAAGTTTAAGGTTTTTCAGCAGGATATTCCGAAATATTTTGTAAAAGGGCTATCAGCGATCCATGCGATACTAAAAATTTATGTTGGCTTCCTACAACCGTGAATAAATATGTCAATATCAATTTTTTACGCGTAGCTGTCGAAGATAAAGATATTAAAACAAAAAAAAAAAGGGCCAGAAGGGAATCGACAGCTAAATAAACAGAGTGAAGAACAGGAGCTGTTAGGCAGCTGTGATTCGGTTATCCTTGCAACAAGCCACACATTTCAAACTGTTAAATTATGACATGCAACTGTCAGTGTCAAGTGCCGTTTGCTGTTGCGTGAGAAAATGTTATCCTTGTACCCCAAACAACAGACACTTTTCAATTGTCCTGTGTGTGTGGATGCAGCAAGTGTGCTGCTGCAGTAGCAGTGGCATCCACATATTCCTCACCAGCTACCACGTAGCTGCTGTTCGTGTCTGTCTGTCCGTACGTCCGCCAGGATCGGTTTCAGGTTCCTAAGTACTTGTTTTCTGTTTTTTTTTTCGCTTCTATTTTGTGCAGCTAATTTATTTACTTTTGGCTTTGTTTTATGAGTATTTCAGCTTTTTTTTTCATTTTTAAACTAAAACACATGTCATATTCTGACTTGGTGTTTGGTGTTGCATAAGAAATTCTTGCCTCACAGGACATCATGCTGCTGCTGTCTATTAGGTCCTTTGTGATTTTTTTTTTGTTTTTTTGCTTCCCGTGACCTGTTTCAGCACTTTAAATTGGTGTTGACAGCCACGCTGAGAAATTGCCTCACCCTTTTTTGTACTCACTTTTTTTTTTTTGGTTTTCTGAGTGCTTTGCATTCTTGTACTTATGAAAATTAAAAAAAAAAA
The DNA here is from genome assembly GCA_035044025.1 of Drosophila paracracens. Classification (NCBI taxonomy): domain Eukaryota; kingdom Metazoa; phylum Arthropoda; class Insecta; order Diptera; family Drosophilidae; genus Drosophila; species Drosophila paracracens. Next base: position 1,637,834 of record JAWNMN010000435.1, on the reverse strand, counting down.
AAAAAAAAAAGTAATTAACATTCAGGTTTCTAAGCACTTTTGCTTATCACTCTTCTTCACTGCTTGCACATTCGCTGTCAGCTGCAACATCTGCTGCGACACCAGTTCCTTAGTCGTGGGAAACCACGGCGCTCAGGTTTAATGGAGCTCTATTCGAACAGACTTTGATCTAAGTTCTGGGAGCCGTGCTTAAGTGCTTAGCTTTTTGTGCATTCCGAAAAAAGTTGCTCGGAATTTTAGAAAATTTGACATACTTTTGGGCGCTTATTGCACCTACTCCGATTAATTTCAAACAGGGGTTTTCTATTCTCAATTGTTTCCCGGATTTTTCTTTATATCTAAAGTAGACAGCAGCTACTACTACTACTTACTATATTTCACAAAAGAATTTTACTAAAAAATAAGGGTTCGCATTTGTACATTGTTAAATTCTTTAACATCAAAATAAAAAAAGTTTACAAATTAATTCTCAAAAATACATCTTTTTTTAATTTCTTTTTTCAAAATGCGGAAGGTTAGAAACCAAAAGGTTAAGATACGAATGCGCAAAAGGTATTTTATGTAGTGGAAAGTGTTTGCTAAAATCGAAAGGTTAAAGGTTAAAGCCACATTCAAGGAGTACCTGCTAGATATGAATGGTAAGTGCTATATGCGTACATACGTATGTATACATATTTGCGCTATCAATAGTAGACTAATTTATTAGATCAATAAAGATATTCGACTCGACGCTACGGAAGAGCTGGGAGTGCTCAAGAACAAATTGAACAGAATTTTGTGTAATTACAAAGATAAACAAAGGGCTGACTTAGCTGCACACACACATGCCCACGTACACACACACACACACACAGAGAGACAGCAATTGCGGCGGCATTGACACTCACAAATGCATTTAATAATTTCCATTTGCGGCGAACTGTAAATGTGACAGCCAGAAAAGCCAGCTGCTGCTGCTGCTGCTGCTGCTGTTGCTGTTGCTGCTGGTGTTGCATTCAAAACCATCCAATTGGAGGCACTCAAATGTGTGTGAGTGTGCGGTGAGATAAATTAATGCCGCCTGGCATCACAAGTGCTGCAATCGGGTTTAGCCTGATGCTACATGGAGCACCTCATCATTGTATGTCTTCTCCACATTCAAATAAAATGTCATTTTATGGAAAATATATAAAATCGAAAAAAAAAATGCAATAAAATAGGCCCTGTTTGACTTGCCACATTTAAATTGCCCACTGCATGTTGATAAGCACACAGAGTAAATACAATTTCTTTACAGGGTACTTTCTAGTGCAGCAATCTTGCTTTTTTTTTTTTATTATTGCTTGTTATTGTTGGTAATACACACAAAATTTGAACAACATCTAACGCAACATCGACATCTGTGCAGGAGGTAATTTTTTTATATAGCCCTATAGAAGGTATTCCTGATCATCAATTTGGCTCTAGGCATCACCATGGTACAACAGAGCAAGTTCAGTAAGCATTACAGCTCTGCTGTCTTCCTGGATATCCAGCAAGCGTTTGATCATTGCATCGTGTGGCATGATGGCCTGCTTTTTAAGCCCCTGAAGTTAGGGGCGAGCGATCAAACATTACCTGGCGCAAACACATACAGATGACGGCAGCAGCGTGTAGATCCAAAAGGGCGAAACTCAACTGGTTGCTGAAGCCATCCAGCAAACTCAGCTTGAGCAATAAGCTGCTGGTGTACAGGAGCATCATCGTGCCCACATGGACATATGGGATTCCATTTTGGGTTAACCACATTCAAGTTCTGCAGAACAAGGTCCTAAGAGACATCTCTGGTGCTCCTCCCTACGACTTCTGTGTACCGACAGTCATCAGTCATTAGTCAATTGAACCGACATACAAGTCGTTTCAATGACCGGTTACATAGCCATGTTAACCCATTGGCTTGCTCACTAGGGTCGAATACAACCCGCAGACGCTTAAAGCGCCTCCACACCAGCGACCTCTGGACAGCTGGACGCTAATTGTAACGCTAATGTGCAACAAATGTTATATTTGATCTTACAATAGATGTTATATAGATGTTATAGATGTTAAATCCAGTTATATGTTTACGTTATTTAATTTTTAAATTACCTGTTATTATTTATACTTTGTACAAAATAATATTTTATAAGTTTTCATTAGGTTGATTAATATTAAATTAAATTGCAACATTATCATCATTTAGTATCACTTGTAAATCTATAAAAAATAAATATATGTATATATATCAAGTGTAGTACAATTCTCATTGTCAAGTCGAAATAAAAAGCAAATGGAATGTGTGCAAAATGCAAATAATTGCAGCTGTAGCTGAGCTCCGATAAACGACTATTGCATTCCCGGTAGTAACTAAGTTCAGTCTACTAAAATCTGTTGCGCTTGCAACATGTCTATAACCGATGAGCTCACTAAACTGAAGTCCCTTGTTGCGCTGCTATTGCTCATTTGCAGCTGTCCAATATTGCTGGTGGCAGCTGCAGCAAACAGCTTATATAAATGGCTTATTAAGCCCACAAAAAGTGTAAAGGGTGAAGTCGCCTTGGTAAGTGATGAAAAGTGATGATGTCAATGTATATTGTACATCAATTGGTAGTCTCTGCACTTAGAATTGTGCTACGATAAGTAACGATTTATGAAATAAATTTGATCTGCGCTTGGAGAACGAGAATTTATATTCCAAATTCTGGCAATGCTAGCTCTCTTAGATATGGCTATATTGTCTAAACTCAGGATTAGTTTCAGAATAAAAAAAAGCATAAAAAACTTACTAAGTTAGCTTTGATTTTTTATATTAATTAACCTTTGAAGTACTTACAAACAGAACATTCAAGTGGCCCAAACGATATCAAGCACGGGCGGGCTTATGCCCGAACCCAGTCAAAAGTGGAGCCACCCTACCCCACAACCGACCGAGGGGAGGTTTGCCGGCTACACGAAGATAGCGAATTGGTAGATAGCTGAGATAAGGCAACAGTTCTAATAGGTGAACAAGAGGAAGCACAACTTGTTAATGGGAAATGCATATTGTAATTTGTACATAAGATTCTAAATGGGTTAGAAAAAGTGGCAGAAAGTTCCTTGTATTTCTGATCGGAATTGTAAAATTAATTTATTATTTTATATTATTTATTTATAATAAAGTAAACATCACTGAATCGAAGCTGGACAGTTGTAAATCTTAGTTACAAAAGTGCTAGCCAGTTTGAAAACAGTTAGTTAATTGCCTTTAATCGTTGCTTTTTATTCACTTGATTTGCATTTCTAATAACAGAGAACAAACTTGGCTAATTAAAACTGTTAACCTGTTCGCATTCATTGCATATACAGGTGACTGGAGGTGCTAATGGACTTGGTCGAGCAATTGCTTACGAATTGGCCAAAAGGGGTTGCCACTTGGCTATAGTTGATGTTAATATGAATGGCGCCATCGAAACTGTCAACCAAATTAAGGAGATGTATAAAGTTCGCGCCAAGGCGTACAAGGTAAGTAAATCCGATCATAATTACAGTTGCAATGTATATCTTATATATATATATCGGAGCAAAGGTGAATGTAGTCAATTACACGGAAATTGTTGAGCTGAGATCAAACATCATCAAAGACCTTGGACCCGTTACGATACTGATTAACAACGCCGGCATTTTGCTGGACAAGTCTTCTGAACCCAACGATATTCAGCGTATGATTGATGTTAACCTCACGTCCCACTTTTGGGTGAGCCTCTATCAATAGTAGCACTTGTTATTCTATATATTTACTGGTTTTCCATGGGCCTTTTAGACTAAAAATGTGTTTCTGCCCACCATGAAGCAGCTGGACAAGGGGCACATTGTCAGCATTGCATCTGTTGCTGGTAAGTATGCCCATTTATAAACCAATTTTATCCTAAGCTCGATCCATGTACTATATATATATATCTATAGTTGCATAAGTCTCGAAAGCAAAAGTGAAAAAGTGAAAGTAGATTGTAATGTACAAAAGCAAGGAATAATAATATAAGAGAAATCTGAGTTAAAGTCAAATACAGTAGAATTACTTTAAGAAACTATTTTGAATTCAACGCCCTGTAAAATGTGGCTGACTTTAAGCAGCAATACTTAATTGATCATGCATTAGCCTCTAATTAAAACAATCCAACATAAATTTTTGCTAAAAGTGGATTTGTTTGTTGTATTGTTGAAGCACTAAGAAAAACGTGTTTGAACCAATTATCTTGAACTGAATTCCATCCAAGACAATTATATCGCTAGTTTTTTATTATGCAATATTATAGAGCTAATAGTTAGGGCATTACGACTCTATTATATATATAAATATTCTGTTGTAAATAAGAGGCAAAAATCAAGAGTCAAAAGCTGTTTCAAATCAAGGCTTACTTCACTTAACTTGTTCAAGAATTGAGAGCAACTTAACTTCGCATAGAGAAACACAATACATGTGTTACCAGAGCTTCGATATTAATCGATATATGGTATTAATCGATACATAAGTAACGATCGTAATGATGTGTTCCCAGAGCTTCGATTTTAATCGATATCTGGTATTAATCGATACATAAGTAACGATCGTAACGATGTGTTCCCAAAGCTTCGATATTCATCGATATCAAGTATTAATCGATACATGAGTGACTATCGTTGCTGTGATTTTCAAACATATTCATTTTGCTTCTTTGCTTACCTCTTGCTCTTGCTACCAGGCCTCATAGCAATACCCAACCACAGCGGCTACTGCACCACCAAGTTCGGGGTTAGGGGCCACATGAAGTCACTGCGAATGGAGCTTGCACTTGGTGGGCATCACAATATACACGCCAGCACCGTTTTACCCTGGTTCCTCGATACGAACGAGGCCGTTTATGATTTAACCCAAAAAGCCTATATTCACCATATTTATCCGGTGATAAGCGGATCTGCTGCTGCCCGTCGCATTGTTGAAGGAATGCTTGCTGGCGAACGGGAAATCATTTTGCCATCAATATTTGCGATAATGTATCGCGTGCTATAGTAAGTATAGCATCTGTATGTTGTTTTATTAATTTCATATATATTTTATTTTATTTTCATTTCTCAGCCTGCTTCCCATCAGCTGGCAGGAAAGTCTTCTGCTCCGCTTAGGTGATAAGCAATTTCAGATTATGAATGCGTTGCAGTCCTGAATGAAGTTTAATTTTATTAATTTTTTTTTGTGATATTTTTGGTGTTTTTTTTGGATTGAAAGATAGAATAAGATAAGTGGAAAGATAAGTTTTTAAATACATGCCAACATTATTGGATTCAACTAATGTGGCATGTTCTGTCGTGCCACAGAAAACATATAAATAAAATGTTGTTTTAAACGTACAAATATAAAAAAGAATAATAATCCGTGCTGAAATAATGTGTCAGCAGATTAAGTCCGGTCAATGATGGTATTTTATCACAATTTATTTTTATTAATATTTTGATTTTAATTTAAATTTGAAAGCGTTTTGTGTTGCCTCACTTCGCATAAAAAGCGTTTTAAATACATTTCTGTGGATTGGTCAGCATTGGTCAGTTCAGCCTTGCATCCTTGCCTCCATTTATCAGTTGGCCGCTTGGCGAGTGCAGCGCGGTGACATGCAATCAACTCGTTTGCCACCACACAATTTTGTCGTTTGTCGTTTTTGGGTATTTTTCGTTGTTGTTTGTTTTCCTGTTGTTTTTTTTTTTTTTTTCATTGTGTCTTCTTCGCTGCATGTTTTCTGGATGGACTCAATGCTCGTGCTGCGTTGCTCATTATGCAGCTTTTATGAGGTCATTGAGGGTGCATGATTTATATATTTAACAAAATGAAAAAGCTTAACAAGTTAAAACGTTGCACGTTGCACAAGGCCATCGCGACCACACAATGCTCTGCAGCCCAACTAAAGGCGAGAGGCAGAGAAATAGACAAAATGTTTTCTTATAATTTTTAATAATAATTCGAATATAATATATAATTCGCTTGATCCGAAAATAGGCTTTTATGTTATAAAAATTCTTAAATCAAGTAAAAATTAAATTAAAGCAATTTAATCAACTTTTGAAACTCAGATCGTTATCAGAATCATAGTTAACCTATCCCAGCCCAAAGAGAGAAGCCAAATATATTTTCGGTTTAAAACGGACAAGTTTGGCGTAAATTTAAGTACACTTTTTTATTTAAAGTGTAAAATTTTCTAGTTCTTAATTAAGCAACAAAAATTCTCGATCTAAGCCCAACAAATTTAAATTTTAAGTTGTTATAAGAACTAATCCAAACACTAATCTAAGAAATATCAAAATGTTTACTTTATGTAACAACAAATTAAATAGTTCAAGCCCAAATATGCCACTTTACTTTGTTGGAACAGAGTAATACGGGATAATACGCGCAGCAAGCTATTTTCAAATTTGATAGACTCATTATGGTTGGCCCGGCTTGCATTAATTCTGCGGTTGTTGCTACAAAACAAAAAATTGCATGCCACACGGAGAGGCGTTAAATTTACGTTGCAATAGAAACAGTTTAAAAACTTTCCCCCCAAACTAAAGAGCTAAAGTGCCTCGCATTGTGGCAGTCTGCAAAAAAGAAGAAGAAGAAAATATTATCAAAGTCACTGCCGCATTTCTTATATGATAAAACCAAAGTGATTTTCTTTTCTAGCTGTGCTACCGCATTAAAAATCTGCTTTTCTTCCCCTTTCCGTTTTCTTCATCGTCCACCCCTTGGTGTGCTGTGAATGCAACTGCCTTGCAACATCCGCTTTGCATTTTTTATCTTTATGCTTGCAGAATTAATGCAACACATTAAGAAAAATGTTGCAAGCACTTTCCCATCGTTGTCCACCGTTTCTCCTTACCAAAGAGCTTTTGCTGGATTTTCAAACACTTTGCAGCAGCGGCATTATATTTGTAATACCCTGTGCGTGGCATATTGAAAACCTTCACACAGTTATTAAATTTAGAGCTTTAATTTGGATTGTGATAAAAGTTCTTTATTTAAGTTTTCTGTCTCTAAATTCATACTTTTTTCACTTTAAATGAAAGAGTATTCCATCTGCATCGCAATTTATTTATTTATTTTATAATCTTTCCCAACGATTTGTAAGCATATACTTACATATGTTCACACATCTGTGTATGTGAATAAAATGTGCATCTTTCCACCTTTCATTTTGAGCCAACCATTTTTGCTGATGTTACTTTTACATATGCTACAAATATTTTTAAATATTTTTGTGCTAACAACGCAACTAGAAATGAAATGCATTAGAAAAAATCACACATGTTTGCACATATTATATATATAGATATACATATATATATATATTTGTTTCGACAGCACTTAACCCCATTTAGAAAAAAATGTCAAAGGCAAGGATTATGCAAAAAATCAAACACAATCAATAAAATAAAGAGTAAAATCTGTGCAATCTGTTTAAACTGAAAGCATTTAAATATTTGTGGGAAAACTGACTCACACAACAACAAATGTCTATAGAAAAGGCGATAATGATGCGTGACACACACAAACACATATATATACATATACATATATATACGTATTATGTATTTGTGTAAGTATTATGGCTAGACGTGTCTCAGGAATCGCTTCAATGGCTGTCTGATTGAAGACTCAAATGTGGTGTTGTCAACGCCTCGTTTTTGTTTCTCATTTTGAATAAACGCGGACTTTTTTTAATTTAAAAAGGGCTGTGGACAAATGAAGAACTTCCGTTACTGATTATCGACCCAAAATCCCCACTGGGAGACATATTCGACTTTAATATGTTGACGAAGGCGTAAATATTTATCTGTTAGTGCGTGGGAAGATTTTAACCCTGGCTCGTATTGGGGCAAGAGTGTGACTCTCTTCGCTCACCTGGTGTCAGGGGAAGCGAGTTAGGACCTGAAACGAACTGTTTAACTGAGAGAAACTGAGGGAAACTGAGGGAAACTGAGGGAAGCTGAGGGAAACTGAGGGAAACTGAGAGAAACTGAATTGGAGGGAGAGAGTTGTCTGCCTAGGAATACCGAATAGAGATCAACAAAAACGCTGACTGAAAAGTATGTTTGTATTTTAAGCAATCGATTTTCGAATTTCAAGTACAATTGGGATCGAGTTTCCACAGTTTCGTGTAATTAATATAAGGATTGATTTGAGAACTAGAGATTAAAGAGCCTTGTTACATAGCGTGTGATTTTCAGAGAATGAGTGAAAGCGAAAGATGAAATCATGGAATAAGTAATTGAGTTCAATTTTATCGATTATAATTGGGATTGAGTTTAAATGGTTTTTTTTATTGCTAAAATTAAAATTCATTAATTTTTAAATACTTGATTTAAAATCGTTAAATATGAATATTAAAATGAAATAAAATAAAGTTTTCTTGATCTCTGTTTAAGGTCTTTCGCAGCTAGATCGACTTTGAACATTTTGCTATATTTTTAAGAGTAAATATTCTGATATTTCTAATTCTGACAGGATAATAAAAAAAAGGATATAGTAGTTTACAAAACGCCTACGCCTACAAAAAGATTTTACTCGTAAAGTTTCTTAACTGTCTTGCATCCAGTTTCAGCATAACGATCATAAAACGAGCATATTAAAACTGATTTGGGGGAGTGTTTGGGTCTCACATGGCCACTGTTCTTGATACCGGTTGCAATGCTGTGCGGCACCAAAATGTTTATAAATACAGTCAATTTGCTGTCAACTTTTGAACTAGTCACACATGTTCTAGCTCGACTTCGTATGCGAGTTGTAAAAATGTCAAGAGGTCAAAGCACCAGCACATTATAGTAGTCTGTGCCTATGTGCAAGTGCGATCTCTCTGACAGAGTGACACTTTTCGAGAGCAAACACAAATTTATTCAAAATTAACAAAAAAACAAATATATATATGTATGTGTATATATGTATATATATATAATTGTGCACAAACAAATCAAGCAGCCAACAAGCAAGTAAAACAGCGACCATGACACGCATGTCAGCGCAATCATTTGACATTTTGACAGCCAATTCACTGGGTATGAGCCTTGTTTAAGTTTTAGTCATAGCTCAGATTACCATGTATATATATATATTTTTTTTTATTTTTTTATTTGACAAATAGAAAGAGCGTTTAAGGAATATTGAGTTTTAGGGGTTGATGTGTCAAGTAGCTGGTGAAAAAAATACATCTGCTAAAGCGATAAACATTAATCTTAACAAGGTTTCTGACCTGAATTATGATGGCAGCAAAAAATCAATTGATTGAGTGCTTATATAGTGTTATCATATTGAGTGCTAATAACATCATTAAAATACATATTTTGACAACTTAATTCACGCTGTCCATTCCATTTTGCATGGAAAACATGAACTGACATTTTAATTAAAGGATCGTTAAAAGAGATTCTCATTATTATGGATGTGCTGCACCCATCAAATAGGTAAACATTTCTACAATAAACAAGAGCAGAGAGTGCACGACTTGGAGATACCCAGTACTGTACTACTTAATGATCTAGCAGAAGTATTACTTGCTTGATAAATTCTCAATAATTTTTTAATAAATTTTTTTCATTTATATTTAGTTAAATTACGATTCATAAAAAAACTTCAGAAAATGAATACTTTTTGCATATATTTATATAAACATAAATATATATATATATATAGTTACTGTAGGATATATAATGGTATATAAAATCACTTTCGATAAGTGCACTTTGTTCTTGTTGTATTTTATTTACCACTTTTCAGCACCGCAGTCGTGCGCGCAACACGCACCACCCACGCCACCACCCACCACCCACTGTGAAATTGTCGAGTTGAACAAACAGAGAATTCAGCTGTGGTCAAACAGCCGCCGTTACGCGTAAACTGCACAAATTGCTGAATATAAAAACAAGTTCATATTTTGCACTGTTTGCCGCATGAAAATATTGAATTTCTGTTAAATATTTTGTCGTCATTTTATATGTATAAGCAATCCAGTGAAAATCTGCAAGCACATCGGTCTTATTAATTTAATTAGTTTTTCAAAAAACTTTAAAAATTATTCATTTATATGTTTCAGCACTTTTAATAAATATTTTTTATTTTTTTGTGTTAATCATTTTATTTGTTTTTTTGCCATTATTTGCCAGACGTCGCTGCCTTAAATCTTAAATTATTTATTTGTCAGCGGAAATGGCTAGGTTTTTTCCCAGAAACCCAGACATCGTCGCGCGTCATTCACTAAAATCAGATATGACTGCTCTAGTCGAGAGTGACCAGCAGACAGATACCCTGTAAACAGCTATATAAAGTTATAAATAATGTACTCTTAATATATGCATCATCAAATAATATAGAATGCTCACATTTAAATGCCATATTTCTATTTTCAAAATGTTACAGGGTATACGAAATCAAGATGCCATCGGTTCATATGGAAAAGACGCTGGTCTTCACCTTAGTCAGAATACGTGGGACAAGTGGCGTCCGACTACTTGGCGTCCAAATGTGCCCCGGGTCCACTAAATTTAACAATGATGTAATTTGTCGCACTTTTCCACAGTTTTCCACACTTTTCATCATTTTTCGCCAATTTATGCTCTGGCAGCGGATATTAACATTTTCTCGTGAATTTTTGAGCGCATTGAAAATGAATCCATATTCTGAAACAGATCCACTAACTTTGTCGTTTTGGCCATGTTCTAAATTTGAGTATAAAAAACTTTGCACATTTTATTACCAAAATTTGCGAACCAATCTCATCAAATAAATGGCCAAATCATTAAACTCTAATGCAAAAATAAAAAAAATAAAAAATTCTTTCAAATTTGCATTTTATTTGAGCAACCTATTTCTGAGATTATTTTTCAAATTTTCCCTACATTATTCCAATACTTAAACATGATTTTTTACAATATAATAATATTTTGATATCTGGAGATATCTGAGATATCTGGCTTGCAAGTGTATACAATCTTCGGCGTGCTTAGGCCAGCTGTTCTTGTGTTTTTTTTTGGATAAGTGCCCAATTTTTTTTTGCGTGCATATAAATGGCAAATGCTCAAGGGGCAAAATGTTGTGCGTGTGTGTGTGTGAGTGTGTTAAACGTTTGCTGAATTGAGTTAATGCGTTTGCAGTAAAGCAAACAGCTGTTGCTCTTATAGGGCGCAAAGCGTGCGCCAAAATTTGATGCTTGCCAAAACATAAATATCAATTAAATACACTGCAATAAACGTTAAGGTATATTTATAAATTGTGTATATATATCAATTTATTGATGTCGAAACGATGGCTACCTTTGACTTTAACTGGAAATTTGATCTAGCTGAGTCATGGTGTGGAAATAGCGCTGAATTTGGAATGTTTATTTGAACGTTTCCACTGATAACAAGTTTTCAATATTATATAGACATATATGCCAAACTTGGCTGAAATAATCTCTTACCTAGTTTGACTTTGATGTCGTCTTGGGCTTTAATTAGAATTTTATTGTAACTGAGTCATGAAGCGGAAATAGTGGTAAATTTATAAATTGCTTATTTATTTCTTGAAAGCATCCACTTAAAATAAATAAATAAAATGCTAAGTCAGATAATAATATTTTATATTTTATAATAAATTGAAATCGATGCAGCCAATTTGAAAATAACTTAATTAAATAACAAATTATTTAAACAATTCGAGTAAATAACTTTAAACTGATATTATATAACCAACTCATGTCGAAGGTTTAATTTAGTATACGTTAATTATACATTATTTTTACTTGTTGCTAAGACAATAAGTAAATAACTTTATTAGACAACTGTAAATAAATTAAATAAAATTATTGAGCGCAGTTTCATAATTTGAACGGGGAGCAGCGTGTCTAAATGCAGCAAATTGCATTTTGCAAAAATAGTGCATCAAATGCATTTTTGCAGCGCAAATTAAAAACATATTGTCAGGCCGCTTGCCTCTTGCCACCGCTGCATAATATACTAAAAATAGCCAAAAAGAGTGCACATACATGTGAATATATGTGTTGCAGTTGCAGTTGCAGCTGAAGTCAACAGCAGCAGCAGGAGAAGGAGAAGGAGAAGCCGCATGCACTTGAGGCCAGGGACAGGCCAAAGTGATCAGCATCAACACTCTTCCCAATTGCCATGAGTCTGTGCCTCTCCCTGTGTGCGTGTGTGTGTCTGTATCTGTGTGCATTATTTTGCCGCATGCCTCTGATGAAATAGTTGTTGTTGTTGTTGGGAAATGAGTTGCCTTAATAAATATAGCTTCATAGTCTCACTGTATTTTAATGTGCCGCTGTCGCACTGCCTGTAGCAGAGACATAATATTATGTGGCAATAAAAAATAGTGCTAAAACATTCGACAAATGTTCAGCGAGCAGCGAGTTGCAATTGGAACCTAAAACAGACTTGCAACATGTGTGCCCAGTGGCTCGAAAAAAAGGTCCCCGGTCACGCGCTCAGCTGGATATATAAATGTAAATATAAATATGTATACAGCTTAGGATATTGCTCTCTCCTCTGATAACTTGATGTTGTTTGCCAATGAATATTTACAATTTACTTTATGCACACATGCAATAATCCATAGCAAATTTCATAGCTGCAACTTACGCATAATTTGTACACTCAAAAAAACGAATCGTGCTAAAAACTGTGGTATTAGTTGTTAAATGTAAGAGAAAAAAATTATGTGGAAATTATTATCAGACAGGTTTAATTTTTAGCACACATTGAAAAGTTAAAAAAAAAACTTTTATTTATAAGTGAAATTTAGTGAAAAAAAAACAAATGACAAATTTGTAATATTTTTTAAATAACAGCAAAAAGTGATGTAGAACATATTATCAGAGAGATTCAATTTTTTACACACATTAACAAGTAAAAAAAAAATAGACTTACATTTTATTTTTGACATACTTATGAGAGAGTTTTTTTTTTTAAATAAAATTTAGTAAATAATAAAAATATACAAATTCGTATTATTTTTAATGTAACGCAGAAAATATATAGAAATGATTATAAAACATGTTTAATTTTTAACACACTTTAAAAATAACACATTAGAAATAATTAGAATAGAGATTTAATTTTTGACACACATTAAAAAGTAAAAAAAAAAAATTATATTTAGATTTTATTTTTGACATGATTATGACAGTTTTTATTTATAAGTAAAATTAAAAAAAAAAAAAATTAAATTACAAATTTATAATATTTTTAATGTAACAGCAAAAAATGATATAAAAATAATTTGAAGGGAGGTTTATTTTTTAGCCCCCATTAAAAAGTAAAAAAAAATAAATTTGATTTAGATTTTACTTTCGAAATACTTATGAGAAAGTTTTTATTTATAAATAAAAATTAGTAAAAAAAAAAGAAAAATTAGAAATATTTTTTTTTTGTGTAGCTGCTCACGCATAATTTGTATATGCTCGTGCGATGATCAGGGAATAGAGAGCTCCGCAGTGGAGCGGGGAGTCACTAAAAGAGCTGAGTGAAAGAAAAAAAAAGACAGACGCACATGTGCGCGTGTAAAGGAGAAAAATCCAAAGAGCAGCGACATTACAACAACAAAAACAACAACAACAATAAAAACAAAGACAACAAAATGATCATGACAGGGTGTCGCAGCGAGCGAGCAGCGATCAGTGAGCAGCATTGGGAGCGGCGACGGGAGCAGAGCCCCAGAGCTCAGGACAACCAGCGAATGTACCGTTCCGGGCATTTAAATATCGTGCAGCAAGTGAACTACGGTTTATTGCCAGACACAACGCGGTGGCGTGAACAACACAACAAGAATATATAATATAAATATAAACGACACAGCAAACAAATTCAAATAGAAAATACTCAATAGAGGTGTGTGTGTGTGTGTGTTTGTGCCTGGGATTTCCCGCGAATTTTGGCAACTGACCAATAGACTCTTTGTGCGTGTGTTTAATATCTGTCGGAAGTGTTAAATGTGGCAGCAACTCAGACAGTTGTAAACTATATATATATATGCATATAAGTCAAATGTCTTCCACAATGAAGCAACAGCAACTGCCACTATCCATTCCCAATCACAGTGCAGAGATGTTTGCCAAAAATAAATCATACAATGAGAATGTTTGCTATGATGCATTCATGTCGCCACCATTAAGTGCCAGTGTTGGCAAGGGACACGATGATTATCAGGAGCCCAAATCCGCATTCAACAATAATACGCATTTCACATGCGCTGAATTGCAGTTTCCGGATTTTTCACATCTGTGCTTCGCAACGGAGACGCCCAACTCAGTGTTTAGTGACTATAACAGCTATACGGGACAGGAACAGGATAGGGATAGGGATGACATTGTGTGTGCTGCCGCGGCGCAAACGGGTATGCCCTATCAGCAGGGTCAGTACACTCAGCTGAATCGCGAGGATGTCTTTCGCTTCGAGCCGGAGGACATTGCGCGACTAACGGCCGACAATGGTTGTGGTGGAGCCTTCGCTGAATCGATCGATGGCTTAATGCAGGTGCCACAAACACCATTCACGCCGTGCAGTGGGCCGAGCGGGTGTCAATTGGGTGGTATGCCCGCACAGGTTGTCGAGCCGGTCGAGTCTCTCAATCAGGACATTGATTACTTTAATTATGATGAAGTTAATTGCCAATCAAAAAATCAATCACCCTGCTCGTCGCCACATTTGGACGCCTGGTTGAACTTTAACCTCAGCGAAATATCGCCGGCGGACACTGTGCGCGTATCCTCACCGAAATTATGCAACATTTACGAACAACAACTGGCGCATATTAAAGTGGAACACACACAGCAAAAGTTGCCATCAATGAACTCCACTTTTGGCACACCCAAGTGTACACCTGTGTGTGGCAATTACGGCGATTACTCCAATCTGTACAATAATCAAAGTGTTTACGGAAATTTAAATCCATACGCAACGGAACACTTTCAAAATAACATCTCACAAGCCATTGAGAAACCGAATCGGGAACATAAAGTTATTTGGACAATTGATGAGTTGGATGAACTAAATGCTGCCCTGGTGCTCAGCGATCCGGCTCAGCAGAGCTGTGAGTCCAAATTTGATAAGACGGATTTCGCATTGGACAATCTGCCAGCTGAAACCTTAAGCGAAGAGCATCAGTTGACGGCCAACATCAGCGACGATGACAATGACAGGGATGAGGATGACATTGACGATGTGTTTGCTGCACCCGCCGAATTGGAGAGACGACCAGAGTATGCCGATTCCATTGATGGTGAGATGGAGCAGCCGGGTTCGCTTATTTGCCACTGGTCCGAGTGCAACATGGAGTTCGCCCATCAGCAAATATTTGTGGAGCATATCGAAAAGTGTCACGTGGATGTGCGCAAGGGTGAGGATTTCTCCTGCTTCTGGCTGGACTGCCCCAGACGCTACAAGCCATTCAATGCCCGCTACAAGCTCCTCATCCACATGCGCGTCCACAGCGGCGAGAAGCCCAATAAGTGTCCGGTAAGCTCACAATCTGGATATAATTTACTAAAGCACCAGAATTTCCCAGTATTTCAAAATTCAACCAGTCCACGAAAAACATTGTTTTTAAGTAGAATATTTCTGAATTTCTTAAAAGCAATAAAGCGCTCTCAATCAGTCATCCCAAAATTTTTCTCATTTATTTCTTTTTCTTGGAAATGTTGTTTACTTATAACAATAAACTTACTTTCGGATACTAGCAACAAAATTTTAAAATTATTTATAAACAAATTTTTTCGATCTCACATAAAAACGTATCTGAAAATTGCCTTTTGCCACCAAAAAAAAAAGTTGATTACTTCATTAAAATTGTTCAAGAAATATTTTTAATATTTTTATCTAAAAAACTTACTTTTGCAGTTTATGGAAGCCATTTTAAAATTATTTATATACAAATTTTTTCTATCTCACATAAAAACGTATCTGAAAATTGCCTTTGCCACAAAAAAAAAATCCAAATTTGTGTGCATCTTTTTCAAACAAAAAATTACTCCATTAAAATTGTTCAAGTAATATTTTGTCAAGAGAAACTAACAACCCAAACTGTCCGCTATTTATACAAATATTATTGTTTACTTCGAACGGATGTCACTAATAAACAAAAAAAGAAAGAAAAATAAGGAAAAATGAAAAACCAAAACAAAAACTCGATTTAGGTCCAACTTCGTTGAGCAAACACGAGTTTCTGCGTCCCACTTGAAATTGTGCTGTCAACGACAATGATAATATTGTAGAGGCAAAAAGGCTCACAGGATGAGCTGCAGTTTCCCCGGTTCCAAATCCAAATCCTCTTTCAAATGGCATTTTTTTTAATGGCTGCAACTGACTGAAAAAGATTGTAAACTAAGGCTATCGACACACACAACACATCCGAGTGGCAATTAAAACCGATTCGCAGTTAAGTTTTTATCGCGGCTACACTTGGAGAAAAAAAAGAAGAACAGTCCGTTTTTGTAGTCTTTTGTAGCCTTTTGTGCGTTTTTCGCTGAGTGTACACAATGGTGACTGTGCTGCCGATGATTGCAACATGTAGTTGTGCAACTGCATTGCTAAATGTCTGTTGAGCGCCGCGAGCACTACTGAGCATATTAAATGATGAAATTCCTACCACTTTTCATTACAGTTTCCGGAATGCAATAAGGCATTTTCACGTCTGGAAAATTTGAAAATTCATCAACGCTCGCACACTGGCGAACGGCCTTATGGCTGTCAATATAAGGGTTGCCTCAAAGCGTTCAGCAATAGCTCGGATCGTGCAAAACATCAAAGAACCCACTACGATACGGTGAGTATTCATCTCTCTCGCTCTCTCATGTGTGTGTGTGTGTGTGTGTGGGTGTGTTGCAAGCAATTTGCGACTCGTGTCAAAAGAAATTGATGGGCCAGCGGCATTGGTCGCCCAGCAACCGCAGCACCAACTTCCATTTACATGCAGCTTAAAGTTGAAGTTTTAACTGAGAAATGTTTGGAAAAACTAAGACAGATTTCCCTGGATTTTGGTAAAAATGCGCAGCTGCTGCTCAGGAAAAGCTGTCGCTCTTACTGCTACTGCTGTTGCTGCTACTGCTGCTACTGTTGCTGCTGCTGCTGGTGCTACTGCTGCTTGCCTCTTTGACATGTGCACATTTCGCGTTTTGTTGCCTGATTGATTTATAGCTCTTACGTGCATTTGTGTTGTGGGCCCAAACGAATAGAACAGCAACGGCTGTGTTGCAATTGCCCCGTTGGCAACCATGACAACCGGAAAAAGTCACATCCAAACAGCTAACAGCTAACAGCGAACAGCAGCACCAAATGCCATGCAAAGAAATTGAATAAACTAAACGAGTTACTTTCATGCTCCATGCAACGAACAACCAATCTGAGGCACACAAGCATTCGTTGACCGCGAAAGTGTATGTGTGTGTGTGTGTGTGTGCGTATAAGTGTGGTTTCGACAGCCTCTTTTCCTAGTTCTGTTTCTGCTACACTCAGATTAAAGTGTGACCAGCAATGAAGATGCGCCAAAGGCAATGCAGTCTCGATTTTGTTCAATTTTCAAATTGTTGCATAAATTAGTTTCTGCTTAATTTAAAATTTTAGTTATTTTTTTTTTATTTTAATTTTTAATGCATTATTGATGCACATACTCAGAATAATAAAATTGCCCTAAGTTTTACATATTTTATTTAATTTTGGCGACAAGATTAATTTACTTGATTAGTGCAAAAGAATATATCTGAAACGAAATGTTGCTTCATGAAAAAGTTCAGTTTTTTCATTCTTAATTTCACTCTTAATTTTGCGTAAGATTTAGAAAAATTTGTATAATTTCCAGGGGGCTTTATATATGTATATACTAATTTTTTTGGTATAAATTTCAGCTAGGAGTTTTTCTATTTAATTGTAAGAATTTTTTGTTGCTTATATTTTGAAACTTTTTTCTAAAAAAAATGAATAACTTTCTTGATTGCACAGCGAGTTTCATTGTGGGGCGATTTTGTTTTTGGGTATATTTCACAATTTAAGTCAAAACTATCGAGCAAGTCTTCAGACTTGTGCGCATTATTTGTGCCAAATTTGAAAAACTTGTAAGAAAATTGTATTGCATGCATTTTTTTTTTCTGTGTAGTAATGTTGGACAATGCCTAGTGCAAACAACTGCAACATGCGGCACAGCATTTCAAAATGATTTCACAAAGCAAATATAAAGCCGGCCACTCGCTGCGTCAGCGGCAGCTCAAGGATATGGCAATGTGTGTGAGTGTGTGAGTGACTGGAACTGTAGCAAAATCAATTGCATACTTTAGGGGTGCAGCTAGCTAGGGTCTCAGTTGAATCAGGCAAATAATAATATGGCATTCTTATGATTCCTTACTCCCAACAGAAACCCTACGCCTGTCAGCTGCCTGGCTGCACCAAACGGTACACGGACCCCTCAAGCCTGCGTAAACATGTCAAAAATCACGGACTTATGCGCCGCAAATCTGCCAGCGGTGGCGCCACAGCCACGCCCTGCAGCAAAAAGTCGGGCAAGACACGCCGCCATTCCGAATCGTCAGCATTATCAACAAGGGGACCTTCGGCTGGTGCACGCGTCGAGCAGCGCACACAGCGCAGCAGTAGTTGCAGCGAAGCAGCGCATTTGATCCAATTGGTGGGGGGTGGTGGCCATGATGGGGATATGCTAACGAGGGGAGCAGCGGTGGCATCAACAACTCCGTCAACAATAGACCGCAACTATGTCTGCAGCAATGAGAATGTTGCAACTAATAACAATTCAATAAAATTTAATGAGTTGTCAAATTGCATTGTCATCATTGAGCAAAACCAAAACGAGGCGACACCAACAGCAACAGCAACTGCAACAACAGCAACAACAACAACTGGCTGTCAGGACAATAGATACAACACGACAATTGCAGCGACAACAACATATGATGGACTTAACTACTATAACAGCCATCGCGTTGGTGTAGGTGAGAATGTCAATAATATATTTTCCGTAACGGAAACGGATACGTTAAGCACTTGCAGCAGCAGCAGCGCCAGCAATAGCAACAATTACAAAACCAACAATCAGGACAGCTGCAATAATGATAATATTCATAAATTTAATGATCTGGAACAGTTGCTGCTAAGCTCAACAACAACGGAACAACACAATTTAAACACTGATTTCAATGCAACAACGGACAATAAGTGTCAATTGAATGAGTTTGTCTCATTCGAATATGTGCGAAAGTATCTAACGGATGCATTCGAGTCATCCACCGGAGAGCAGCGACCAAAGAGCCCAGCTACAAATTCTCAGCTCGTTAATGATTTCGAAAATTATGATATTCAATTTATTTGAGGCATAGAAATATTGTTTAACATTAAGTGAGATTGTTTGCCAAATATTCATATTTCCACCAAAGATCTCAGCCTTATTTACTCTAAGTACAAATTTTGCATAATCATCTGTAAATTTTTCATTAGTTTTTTTTTGTATATAGTCAATTATTTTTGCAATTCTAAGCCTTATTAGCCGATTCTTTATCTGGGTACAATATTAAGATAAGAAACATTAGTTAAGCAACACAAATAAGACACGATTTGAACGTTCCTCCATTTGATTATTTTCAGTGATTAGAAATATGTCTTCCCAATGAAAACTAAGCTTAGCTATGCTTATATTTCAAATATATATATATAAAGATATAAATATTATGCTTATTGTTTTTTCTTAGGATTCAACTTAATTAAGTTCTTTACAAAATAAAAAAAAAAGAAATTGTGTTTTTTATAAATCTCTTTCCACATTTTTTTTTAAGTCAAAACTAAAGTTCAAATTCGCGAAGTCATTCATTTTAAACATGTTTCCAAAAATGTAGATATGTACAAAAAATTATAATTTTTAAATAAATTTTGCAGTTTTACAAATTGCTACTTGAAATTTAATTTATTATAATGTATAAAAATTCTATTCGAGATTTTTAGAGAACCCTTTTTGGAACAGTGAAATCGTAACTTGAATACTGTCAATTTTTCAATTTTCTGCATTTGGTTGGCTTTTATGGTAATAAGGCTCAAATGTGCGATTCCATTGAATGTTGTATGCATTTTTCGTGCTGGGCCAACACAGCGTGTTAATTTAAGTTGTTAATGGGTGGACGCATCAATGAACATGGCCGGCAAATAAGGTTGTTAGCTGGCGCACATCCTGCGAAATGAGCAGTTTTAATATTAATAACCATTTATGCTTATGACAAAGGACAATGGAAGCCTTGCTCCAAATTTGCGCCACCCACATTCAAAAAAACATTCACAGATCCCCCCTTCCCCCAACCAAAACACAGTTGATCTGCTTTCGTTGTACGACAATAACACTAAATATGCTTAGTGAAGCCTTGCCAGAGGAGGATGAGCGGAGGAGGGGGAGTCGACGGCGGGGCGGTGTGCATAAAGAGCCACACTATGCATTTCAAAGCGTTGCGGGTGTGTCAGTTAATATGCAGCCCGAGTCTTCATTACTAACCAGTGAGCAAGATAAAGAAAGAAGAGAGAGAGAGTGACAGAGAGAAAGAGAGAGAGCAGAGAGAGAAAATATAAACAACAAAATGTAAAGCAATTAAAAGCAGTGCTGCAGAACATGCAGCGCAAAACGAAAATACGCATAAAACATGAGCAGCAGCAGCCCAATTTTGACCTTTCGCTTTTCATTCAACTACAAGTATATACACTCAGAAAAAAAATCTAACTTTATTTTAGAAAATTGACACACGCTCAGCGCCAAGTGTTACTCAATTATTAGTATGAAAGTATATTAATTATTTTTGAATTTTTTTTCAAATTACATATTCCATGTCTTAATTTACAGTGTATGTTTTTTATATGTGTACACAGAACATTTCCTTTATTTAAAAAAGCTTAAGATTTTAAGGGATAAATCAATCAGTAATTAAAAAAAAAATTTTAATTTCGGAAACTTCTTAGAAATACTTTTTTTATTATTAAAAAAAAGAAAGAAAAATGAAAAATTATATGAAAATATTTTTTATCCTATGTTTAAAATTATTAAAAAACAAAATTCATAAAATTTTTTGTATTTTCAGAGCGATTTGGATTTTTGGGAATGTACTCAATTGCAGAGCGATCTTTTTGCTGAGTGTGCCGTATAACGGGACTGCACGCTGTGGCTACAAGTGGCTGGCGATTAAGCCCCTCGCCGTTTTCGGTTTTTGTTTTTTGAGGTTAAAGTGCAAAAATTGCAGTGGAAGCGTGTGCATGCACTGAAACTATTTATTAATACTCCATGGGGCCAAATATTTACGAACACGCATCCGCAGTCCCATTGCACACCAGAGCTCTGCGCTTGAGGCCTTCAGATTTTATGGAAATGAAGACGGCGCGTTACAAAATTAATGCCAAATGCCAAAACGAGCTACAAATTATTTTGGTTAATCAGCAAAGGGTCCAAAGGATCCAAAGCAACAGCAACATTTTCGCTATCTTTCATATTTCCTGAAACAGTAATTACACGCTTAAGCGATATTCATCTTAAGGCAGTTTTTTACAATTCAAAGCGAATTTTTTTTTGCAAAAAATTTGACTATAAATTTTGCAGTTTACAAATAGCCAAAATTCGACTCTCAAAACTTTGTCAAAGCTTCAGCTGTTGTCTTAAGCTGAATCATTTTTCGACTTCTAGAATATCTAAATATTGAAATATCATTTTCGAACGAAGTTCATGCTAGAGGTTAACAAATTTTCTGAGTTTCAGCATTAAAATTTTTAAAAGTAATGGTTTCCATTTCGACTTATTTCTCCACATATATTTGAAATAACAAAGTATTTCTAAAATGTTTTAGAAATAGTTTCTAAAAACCGGAAAAACGTTGTAGAATATTTTTGAATGTGCAGGCTATTTGCCAGTCGATTATTCTGAACAAGTGCAATCTCACTTGTTGGTTTGTTTTGCTGTTTTAATTAAAAACGGTCTTACCACGGCGCTGGGCCGGACTGCCAAGGTTGGCCAACATTTCATCCATGCCACACGGTTGTTTTCGATATTTATGTGGCGCCTCGCCTTGCACAGTTATTCTGGTTGGCCCTCACGCCCTGACCTCACAGTGCCACAGTATTCGGTTGTATTTGCTGTGCGTTTGTCGTTGTTGCGTTGACCAATTATGCAAATCGCCAGATTGCCACATCATGATACGTTGAAATTCCATGCATTTACAATTTTCTAATCGATGAAATTTTAATTTATGTCCACACTGTAGATTTTCAAATCCTTCTCGCGCGTTATGCCACAGCAAGTTTAAAGTTTTTGCAGATTATTCGATTTGGCGCAGAAATCTCACAAATTGCACAATTAATGGCGTGAAATCAGTTTAAACGTTTGTCGCACAAAATGCATTTTTGCATAAATCGCGATGATTTAATTAATAAATGTGGCCAAATTGAAATATGTCACTCACATTGCGGATGAGTGGGCGTGTTAAAAGGTCCTTTGTTAGTGCTACTAATAAATCAATGTCCCTTGAAATAAGTTGCTGCATGTACGCAACTCTCTTCATACAGAATGCACATAAATACAATTTAATTTAATCAGACTGCGTGTGTATGGTGGATGGGGGGGTTGGGGGTTGGGAGTAACTGCATTTGGAACACGCTCAACCGATCTGTAATTAAGTTTGTCCATTGACATCAGACATATTTTTTTTCTCTGTCTCTTTTGTCGGCTTTACGCGGATGGGTACATATTTTGTAATTTATAAAACCATCATAAAATGGTCGCCGTGATTTTGACTTGCGTACACGTTTTTAATTTTTAATTAAATAAATTATTTTCATTTTCGATTCATTGAATGGTGGCAACGTGTGAATTATTTAAATACATTTTCATTTATTGGCCATAATTCAGCTCTGCCATGCACAATTTGTATGCATTAAATGCGTGTGTAAGGTACACACACACACACACACACACACACGTATGTCCTTTCATACCTGTATGTGTGTATCGTAGAACCAAGAAGTTGTTCTGTGGGCGCAATTAGAAGGCTTACGGCACCGAATGGCTGACGGCAAAGTGTGCTTAAAATGCTCTTTTGTTATTAAATTTATGACAACCGCACATGTTCGCTGCTGTCGCACTCGAGAGCAACAACAAAGGCATTAGTCATACACTCAGAAAAAAATCTCTCTCGGAAAAAAATCACTCTCTGATTAAAATTACTTTGAAAACTATAAAGTAATATTTTTTTTTTGTTAAGAAAAGTGACTTACAGTTGGAAAGATTTCTTTTCTACTTATCAGAAATTCATTTCTTAATAAGACAAAATATTTCTAAAAAGTAGAAATTAAACTGAAATTCAGAAATTAGCAAAAACTTTCTCTCTCTAAAGCTATTTTACACTTTAAAATCGTAAGTTATATTAGACGATAAATAACAAAATAATCAACAGATATAGAAGCGAAAACCTGAAAAATTAAATATATTTTTACAAATTTTAAAATACCCTGAAATAAAAAAAAAAAAAAAAAATTTGCTTTTAAGAGACGTCCAAAAGTATGGTGATTTTGTAAAATGCAGGTCGACATTTTTTTTGGTGAGTGTAGGAGAGCGCCATTACTAAAGCAATGGCAGCACCGGCAACCACACGTTACAAACTTTCTAAGATTGTTGTTTGGGCTGTGTGGGCTCGTTTAGGCAACAGCTGCATCATTAAAAGATTCGCAAAATTGTTGCACAGTGCCCAGTTTTGGGCGCTAGCCACAATGTTTTTACCACCTTTAACGTAAACTTCAACTTTGCAAGACAACAGTACATCTTATAATCACTTAAACATACTATAGCAAAGGCAAGTTTGCCAGGTGGATACTATTTGCATATTTTCTAGGGTTTATCAAGAAGTTTTTGTTCAAGTTGCTTATGGAAACAACAAAATTTCGAGTACTTAGTAGAAATTATTATTAATAATAACTTGCAACAGATTGTTTACACAAGTTACATTCTAAGAAATGGAATAAATATTAAGATTCGCAAGATTCACAGATTTTTCTAGTGATGTCAAAAGTATAAATTTCCATTCAGTTTTGCGCTGTGCATTGTGCTGCAGCAAAAAGTAATCAAATGAATTGCAGTTGCAACCGTTGAAACACTTAAAAAGTAACTCAATAGTTCTTACCAATTGATAATGGAATGCAATTAGGAAGTGTGCCGCATTCATACTTATAAACAGTGGCAAGCTAGTCAAAGAAAATGGGGGAAATGGGGAAAAATACGTTGTGCGAAAATGTAACAATAACAGTAATTTACAGCATTTGCTGTGGCATCCCTGAAGGACTCTGCTCGTTCTCGCAACGCTGAACGTGAGCCACGAGCCTGCATAATAAAGCCAAGTGAGTCGTCTGTAATTAAAGTTTGTCGAAGCCGGTCGAATGCAGTGTTGATGACGCCATGGGGAATGATTACGACTATGGGCTGGGCTATATTGTGCCTGGACGATGAAAGCAGCTGAATCACAAAGCATCAGCAGAAAATCAATCCCCGCATCAGGACGAGGACGCCATGCTGCAAAATAGAATTCAATTAACGCGCTTAAATTAAACTGCCACTTCCGGTTTTGATGACGTTTTAATCTGGGCAGGCACTGCAACAGGCATAAAAGAAAATTGTGCGGTCTACTCGCTCGACCAGTCAACCAGCACCCGACTAACTGACTGACTGACTAACTGACTGGACTGACTGGACTGACTGACTAACTGACTGGACTGACTGACTAACTGACTGGACTGACTGACTTGACTGGACCGAGTGAGTGTTGCTGGCAACAAACGACAGCGCCATATTGTCGCTTCCTTGACACTTTCACGTTGATGTCATTTACTTAAAGCCAAGCCCAGCCTTTGAATTTGCTTTTTTTATTTATTTTTTATTTTTTTTTAATTTCAACACCATCAGCATTGATGAGTATACGCTATAATAAATGGGATAGTCATTATCGTTACTGCCACTGGCTGCTGATTAATATTAAATAGAGATTGCCAAGCAACGGCCATCAAATCAGTCCTCCAAAGTCAGTCATCATTAAAGTGTTTAAAATGCTGCCGCTGAAGTTCGATAGAATAGATCTATATATATATATATCAGAATTACTTCTAAACTTTTTATTTTTTATGTTTTTTGTGAAATTGAAGTTGGACTCTATTTAAAAACGTACTTGAGCTGAGTTTTGTGCAGCGCAGCTCAAGGAGTCTCCTTCACTGCAGACGAACTTCTTATCATTTGCTTTTGTGCACTTTGCCAGTTGGGAAACAGCGGTCCTTGGTGCAGTGGTTGGTGGACTGGGTATGGGGTCCTTGTGTGATTGATGGTGCGATAAGGAACTTCAGCAATGCAGCTTGGATTTAATTTAATTAGTATAAACGCATAACTGACACTCAACTGCCAAGCGGAAAACTAACAAGCGTTCAAAGGCATAGCTGCTCTGATCTCTTAATGCTTTGCGCTTATTTACAATTAGTGCAGCAGCAAAGATAATGCAGTAGAGAGCAGACATCAGAGAGAGAGATTAGATGGGTTTAACTCTCTCTCTCTCTCTCTCCCTCTCTTTTACAGCAGTAGGCAAAAATATTTATTCAAGTATAATCTAATTTTGGTATCTACTTGATATTAGCATTATATCGAATATTTTATTTTTATTTCTTTTATTTAAGTTTTTTATTTTTTATTTTATTTTTGTAAGCTTATTGCTTGAAAATTTTTGATTTAATATATATTGAAAAATGGACAAACTATTCTGATTCAAACCAAATCCTTTTTTTTTATTTATTCTTTGTTGCGTGTTTATTTTTAGAGAATATATTTTTCATGCTTAAGTCTATCTTTTCCAAAATTAAAAAAAAAATGTTTAAAAATAAATTCACTAATTTCTTGAAATATAAATATGTTAATGTAACAAATGATTGGTTCCCCATATACATTAGAGAAGTCTTAATTTGTGGCTAAGGAAAACCAGTAACGAATCGCGACGAGGAGTCAAAGTATGGCTGAAGCACAGCATCGAATGTTTTTAAGTCTTCTACCTCGGCTTCTTTCAAGTATTATTACTTGAAGAACGACTTCTTTGAGTGTTGATTATAATGTAATTAATATATGCCAGCCATTTGATCTATACGGGGCTTAATTACTAATAACGAACCAGAGGCAAATATAAGCAGTCTTCACATCTTTAGTTTACATCAAGTATTCTCAGATTTGTTCTCGCCTGGATGTACTTGAACATCTTTTTCATCCTTCTCCTCGATGGACAACTTTCGGGATTCGTATGAGCCTTTGAGCAACGCTAGAGCATTCAATTGCTTCTCATTTTCGAGCGAATCTGATCGCGTGTGAAACAGTTTGTTAAGAAGTTTATTTGTTGGTAGCAGATGTCGGCGCGGCTTCAAGGTCTTCGGACTGTTGGCCATCGGACAGGAGTCATAGGTTTGCACTTTTACAAGGGCCATATCACCGAATAGCTTCTGACGCAATTTAACCGACGATCGGCAATGCTTGAAAGCCAATGCAATAATCGAATATATATCTTCGGCGACGGAGGATCGAATGGGTGTGAAGAAGCCGCGACAAATTGGGCAGCTCTCAGTTCGGATGCGACAATCGAGACAGAGCAAATGTCCATTCTGACACTGCAGCACTGGCGGCGTAATCGTCACATTGCACACAGGACACTCGATGACCTTCAGGATGCTGTCCACAATGATGACCAGGCGCTTCAAGCTAATCGGCATAGGTACACAACAGATGCTCTGGAAAATATTCGAAATTGAATTATGTATTTTAATAAATCTTTCGAATTTCTTACGTTCTCATCACAATCGAATTCACATTCACTATTCCAACACAGAAAAGTTACTTCATCACTTTGGCCTTTAACTATTTGGGCTATATCGACCATCTGCAGACCAAGTATATCTACGCCGTTAACCTGAAAATGTACAAAAAAATGGAGGAACATTTATATGTATTTGGATCAATTGGAAATCTCTTTAAAATATTCGACTCGGTTCATCAAAAATATATATGTATATACTTTATGAGGTCGAAGATGTTTCCTACCGCCTTTTACATCATTATGCACACTTTATACTAATTTTTAATGTGTGCAGCGTATAAAAAACAAAAACTTTAATGCATGAACATACATTTTTAATACGTTTTCCCCTCCCTTTTTCTGTATATATTTTACAATTTGATATTTTGTTTACCCATTATTATGAAATTATGCAAAGTCGCTGTTAATGTATAATAAATATCAGCATAAATCACCAGCTCTGTTAAACTGCTTGATGTGTGCATAGCGGCAAGCAGTGCACTGCTTGCCAACTGTTAAATGCGGAATTCTGTTAGCTTAACCCGAATCTCGTATTGACTTTAACGCGTTCAGTTTGCATGTTAACTTATAAATTAATAAGATTCTCCACATCGCAGACCTGCCATATGTAATATAAATATTTTATACAAAAGTTGGTGGCTACATCAATATAAAATAATACAATATATATGGCTAGTAAGACTGCGTAAATTATAATTTTCCATTTGACTTAAGAATACGTCTTTTGTCTACACAAATTTAAGATGAGTGAAATGATAAGATAATAATTGTTAACACAATGAAAAATGTCTCTGGTCTTGCCACAGTTGATTTTGTCTTAAAATGTTTGTTCAAAAACCGACCGACCTTCAGAATGCAGTCACCGGCCTTAAGGCCACAGAGCGAGGCAGGTGTGCCCACGGCCACTTCACTAACCTGCATCAAACAAATGAAATGTGTTAATGAATCAAAAATTGTTATATATAGAGAGTTGAAGTGACGTCATACCCATGGATATGGATCCCATTTGCTGCGCGTTAACCGAAATCCATACTCCTCAATTTTGGGCGCAGCACGTGGTATTTTCAAAAGACGCACAGATGACCTCTGAGATTTTGGGACCCCACCTTCATCAAGACTGGGGTCAAGCACAATTTGATGCGCTTGCATTGGACACGTGTATGCAGCTCTACACTGCTCGAATATGTTATAAGTTATAGTTTGATATATATTTATTTGATTTCTAAGAAACTCGCGCTGCGGAGTAATAAAAGACGTGTTCAACGCGCGCTCCCCACAAACAAACTGCCGTAGAATGCTCTGCTCTAAGCAAGCGATTCGTAGTCGGCTTCCAGAGTTGGCCGCCAGTCTCTCTGTTAGCCAAGTTAAGCGACGCTCACAGCATCGCCATCACGCCAGACTTGCTCACTCGCCATATTGTTTATTTTGGAGATTTTTGTTTAAAAGTCACAAAAATATTTACTCGTTTGCGACTAAGAGCGAATTAGTTGAATGGCTAAGAGCATAAGCAAATCATTTGATCTTTTCAGGCGGTATGGAATAATAATTATGATACAAAATATTTGCACTCTTGGACTGTTTGCCATGTTGAGTATTTTGATCAAGACGTCAATAGACATTATCTATTAGTAAGTTGTATTAATAGAATTTATCACTCAAATTGCGCACTTCGTTATAGTAAAATTGCTTGCCCTTAATCGATACTCTCACAAATTTATTTAGCTAATTTTTTACATTTACGAAATGTGTTTTGAAAAACCCTATATTTTGGAAATACAATATGTCGTTAAAGGAAACTTTACTCAGTTAAAAAGCTAATTTTATTGTCACATAAATTTACATTTCTAAATCAATGTGCTTATTTGCCCAGCTACCTTTTTATTGCCGGCTCCCAACCAATACATTTATAGAATAAAAAAGATTATTTGGTAAGTATTTACCCTATTGTAAGCAATTCAAATCGTAAATAACGAAAAACACATCGTTTTGGCATTGACTTTTGATTCGATACGCCGTTAAATTGGTTTCGATTCTTGGGGAAACAGGCAGGAGCCGATTAGGCCAAATCGACTATTATTGTAGAACTCATTTTGGCAACAAGGTAGCTTCTAAATGGGCTCAGCTAAATTTAGTTTTGATTTAAGCTTTTAATTTCGTTCAATTGTGTTTTGTTTCATTTAATCGAGCAAATTTAAAGCTATACATTTGATTTTATGGCTGCTGATTGCTCTTCGCCTTGGGTGCTGTACCAACGGCAGCTGTATTTTTCGGCAGGGTGCTGTCAAATTTAACAAGAGAACAGCTACTTATGAAGCTCATAACATCAAATTTCATGTTTTCAATTAGTGTATCAAATTGTTTTTGAGTTGAATGGAGTTCAAAACGCTTGCTTCATGGCTCAACAGCGCAACAACAATGAATTTTTATTAATTCCATCGATACCCGAATACTTGACCAGAAGGCAAACAACTACTTAATTGCAAGTGAAGTCGCCTAGGGAAACTTCAAATTATCGAAAGTACACTCGACAAAAAAAATGAATGCGATTTCAAAAAAATTGCCCAAACTCCTATTGGAACTCAGCTTATTATTCAATATGTGAGTTTAAAATAAAATAAAATATTTTTTTGCTAAATTGGAATTAAGTATAAACCAGGAATTAATATTATTAATTACAATTTGAATATAAGTTCTTCCGAGTGCACCTAATATTCTGCCTTTTTTTTAATGTGCTATAAAACGATTGACAAACCAAAATTGATCAATCAAATAAAAAACATACAAATAATAATAATAATAATAATTATAATAATACACGCGAAGTACTTAGAAAATGGTCTGGCTTCAAAGCTCAACTCAATAAGTGTTCCCAAAGCTTGCAGCAGATGGCGCTTTAAAGTTGAGGGCAGCTCAGCTTTGGTTGTAATTGGTTGGCTTCTGAAGCCGCAGTTTGCTACGAGCTCTTTGAGTCTGCGCAGGTGCCGCTCGCAAGTTCCGTGATCGCGAAGTGGAAGTGCGGTGCCGGCGTTTTAATTTAACGTGCTCTGTGAATCAAATCCATACTAATAATAACTAGCACATAAATAAGTAAGTTGAAGTCAGTTGCTTTGGTGCTAAAGGGCCTTTGACAGCTCATGCATATTTATCTGCTTGCATATCTATGATTTAATTTGACTCTATCTTCAATGTTATGCGACCAATTTAAATTTGTGTTTCATTTGTAATGTCTCAAATGACCTTAAGGCAAGGGCTAAATATAAAAGGTTTTGTACACAGCGAGAAAAACATTGGACAACAAAAAAAAACTCGACTGAAATTAAGATGAAAAAAGAACAACTTAGTCAATAAACGCGACAAATTTAAGATGCAGCTTAAGAATTAAAAAAATAATTATATAGTATAAATTAAGTTGATTAATCGCGAGCGTGTTGAATCTACCAATGCTGTACAAGAAACTTAATAGCATCGTAAGAAGCAAGACTTTGTAGTTGTACAAAACAAGGAAGTTGTTCGAAATAAAAAAGAGATAAATGTAATCTGTCATCAGAAATAATTAAAAAACACACAAACAAATATTTATCTGACGGGTTTCGAAGTGTGCTTAATCGCTGCCCTGAGCCTAATTGCAAAATTGTAAAATGCGTAGGAACTAATTGTTGCAAATTTACAAAAATTGTATATCAAAGAAATGACAAAATATACATATATATATATATATATATATATGTATGTATGATTATCAAACATAAAGAAAAAACTAAAGCCTGAAAGTAGCTTCATCAATGCTTTAATATATAATAATATTTTTTAATAATTAAAAAAATAGATTTTCTTTATTTACTCACTTGATGAAGCTGGTGTGTTTATATGTTTATTTAAGTAAATAAATGTATGCACATATTTATGCAAATTTATTGTAAATATATACCTTGTATGTATGTGTGTGTGTATTTGTTTATTTGTGTAATTGCTGTCGAAGTAGTTGGCGATTGCGGCGGCAACTTTTTGGCTCTTTTTTTTTGGGTTTGGGGTTTCTGGGTCTCTGTCGTACATTTCGTTATTTTTGTTGTTTAGTTTTGTTTGTTTGTTGTTGCTGTTTTCGTTTGCTGTTGCATTTGTGTAATTGTGACGCAATTCTCGTGTGTGAGGTTGTTTTTGTCTCGCCTTGTTGGCTATTGGCTGAAAACGAAAGCGGTAAAAAAACCAGTGTTAATTGTACATTTGTACACACTCACACACACACACACACCAATGTACTTATGTATGCACTTGTGTACAAATATGCTGCTGTTGTTGTAACTGTTGTTGTTGTGTTATGCATTGCAAAAGCGCACAGCTGTTGAAGCGCTTGTCGACTATCGCCTGCTTTAGTGATTATCCGCACGCGCCTTTGATTAGTACGGTTAACGAAGCTGCTGCTTCCTAAGTCAAGAATAGTCGCGAAATATCTTTATTAATATATACATACATATACAAACGGTAAATGTTGCATTATTTTATAATTAAATTAATAATTGGAGCACAACGAACTGGTAATGGTAGTCAAATGCCATTTACTTCTTACCTTCTTCATTGCTGTTAATTGAAACTTTTAAATAATTCATTTGTGGTTTTTTCTTGGCCTTAAAAATCAAAAATGTAATCATTGCAAAACAAAAGAAAAAAATAAAAATAAAATAATTAGTGATTATTAAAATTTAGCATTTAGGCGATTGTAATTTGCCAATTACTTGTTACCTTCGTTGGACTCGCGATTCTTGTGTGATTTTCTTTTGATTAACAATAAAATTTAATCAATATAAAATAAATATAAAAAATAATTTAGGCAAATGTGATTAGCCATTTCCTTGTGACCCTCTTAATTGTTCCTAATTGAATTCTTGTGTGATTTTTTCACACATTAAATATAATAAAAATGAAAAATAATTAGTGATTTACCATATAGACGCATGTGATTAGCAATGGTTTTATTTGCTTCATTTTCGATTGGAATTATTTTGCCGTTCGCTTTGCCTCTCCACTCCGGATACTTAACGCTTTCGACTCGACGTCACACAACGAATTTCATGGGCAATGCCAAGTCAGAAGTGAAGTGGGCACTCGTTTCACTGTAATCAAGTTCACAATATCCGCATGTGTGTGCGTGTGTGTGTGAGTGTGTGTATATGTGTATATGTGTATAAGTATAGTAGCTAGTTTGTTTCTCCATCTATTATAAGTTCCAAATCTGCGACCCTCTTAACGGATGCGAGCTCCACACTCGAATTCCATATGATTCCGCTTGCAAAATGTGTAATTATTATTAATTATACCCTCTAATATTTACAAATTCGCTAAAAAAAGGGCATGTTGAACTTTTGAAAATGCTATTAACAAACAAAAGCAGTTAAATGGGATCCATAAAAGTAAAAGGCATCAATTCTGCTCAAAAATAAGTACCTCTTCCAACACTGTTTTTTTTAGCAGACTTGAATAGCTAAAATGTGCATGATTTGTGCATTTTGAATGCTTACATTTGTATATGTTTAAATCAACCAAAAACACTTAAACTCAAAAGAATTTATTGTTTATTTTTCAATTGTAAATTTTGCTGGCAGAATTATTTAATATTATTTAAATGAAGTCTTAAACCAAGTAAACAATTGCCATTTGAAGGCAACTCACAAACTAAAAACAGGGTATCTTGAAGCTGATCAGCATCGACAATAGCTCCACTAATTGTTTTCTGATTAGATAGGCAAAATGAAAAAATGAGTGGTGGGAATTCATAAAGAGAAGTGAGCAAATATGAATTCGAATTAATGACAACGAATATGTGAAAGTGTTCAGATTAATCAAAATAGTGTCGCTCTACGTTGCCATGGCTATAGACGATGAAGCATTCGCGGATATTGTGCACAGACTCAGAGACTCAGAGCGTCACGGCCTCAGTGCGTCTACTTGATGTACTTGAACTTGCGCTCAGCGCACAGCTCATTCATGAAATTAGACGGCGTTTTGATGTGAATCTCATACAGTTCCGGCTGCGTCCAAACTTTTACAGTTATACGTATGTACATATATACATTTATATATATATATAGAACTATGATCTTAATTGATTTAATTCGTTGTGCGGTCTTTGGTACTCAAGTGAACGCAATGCCAAAAGTTTTTGCCACCACTTTTGATGTATGTGCGCACATTTAACGCTATTTTGCTCGGTGAACGCGACGTATGCTTAATTGCGAGCAGTTGGCAAGAGTTTTTTTTTTTGGATTGCCCCATGTTGGCAGGTTCCGCAACTTTCAACAGCCTGCTAATTAATTTTGTTTCGACGCCATTTGCCAAACAGGTAAAGGAATCGGTGCCGAAAGGTGTGAACATTATAAGTGCCAATATCAAAGTCCAGTGCCCTCGCCAAAATCAACCGACCCATCAACTGAGCTCTGTTCGTAAGCGTAAGCGATGCGTACGTGCACAGCATGCAGAAGCGACGACCTTGTCAGGGGTGTCGGGTGCCGTTGACACGCCCACTTGGCTATAAGTAGTACATTGCCACCCATTTTCAACAAATCTTAAGTTTGATGCGTGGTGTGTGAACGACTAACAGTTGCGCTTCCAGCTGACAGTCCTAAAATATATATACACCGTTACGCATAAGTACACTCAGAAAAAAATAACACTAAATACAAAAAAAAAAAATATTGACGAATATTTTCTGAATTCCAGAAATCAACATTTTGAATTTATACTTTTTTGAAATATATTTTTTTTTTTAAATACAGAAAATGTTTTCTGCTTAACCTAAATTTGTTTTGCGTATATTCACAAATTATTTGTTTAATCCAGACAAGTTGTATATGCACATATATATATATATTTATATATTTTATATATATTTATGTTTTATTTAATTTGCATAAATTATAATTTCTATGCTTATGGTTCAGTGATTTTAACTAATTTTGAGCACTCAGTTGTCAGATTTTATATCACATAATATTTTTGTTTGCATTTAATTGGAGCAATATTCAATAAATAAAATATGCTGCATCGATGCTTGCTGAACGAGTAAATTATTAATTTAATTTTAAATTTTAGAGTCTGTTTTAATTTATGAGCGGTTTTTGCCTGCTGTCTTTTGTCTTATTTAAGCCAATTTTAATGGCTACAGGGTATGCCAATAATGTGCATGTTTGTGAATATCTGTTAATAATAATTATGTATGCATGTGGGACTCTCTGGGTGTGTGTGTGTGTGTGTTGGTGTGTGTGTGTGAGTGTGTGTGTGTGTGTGCACGTCTGGCGAACATCTTAAGTGTTGAAAGTGGCCCAAAATTTATGTTATCCAGCGTTGTCTTTAACGGTGTGCGCGTGTGCCGGTGTGCGTGTGTATGTGTATGCGTGTGTGTGTGTGTGTGTGTGCGTGGGCTTTTGTCTGTCATATAAATAACATGAAATGCCTGAAACGTGCGCCCTTGAAGACTTCAACACAATGCAGAGTCGAGCTGAACTGCGAACAGCTCAATTGAAATCAAAATCAAAAATTGTCATTTTAAACTTTCTCGTTTCTGTGTGTTGCAGCTACAGGAAGTAATACGCACAACAATGCTGCAGCAATGCACCATAATGGCGCCCAATGGCGCATTGGGCTTAAACCTGAGTCGTGCACCTTGGGACCCATATCCGTGGGTCAGCGGTGTGCAAGCGGAGTCCAATGCGCAGTTGGGCGGCGTTTGCATTGGGGACACACTGCTGCAGCTCAACGGGCGCGATGTGCTCGGCATGAGAATCAGCGAGCTGGCCACGCGACTTCGCGAACATTGGCTCTCTGGCGCTGACCAGGTCACCCTGATGATGTGGCGCCAGGAACCCAGTCCCGGCTTGACTGCCACCACAGATGATCCCATGGAGGCGGCGCACGCTGTGGTAAGTAACATAGATTATACGGTGCCAAGCATAACAATTGAATATGATAATGCAGCACAAAGAATGAATATTTTCCAACTACTTGTATATGGTATATGTCTTAAGCAGTTTTAATATGGGTAATCCACCCATATTTTCGACGCCCTTTTAATTATAAAGTGCTCAAATTGAATATGTTGCAATAAATTTTCCAACCAGAATTATTCAAAATCACTTACAATTTAGTCTTATCCAAAATTTGGGTGATACGTCCACTCGGCAGCTGGGAAATCAATCAAATAGCAAATCGATAAATCAACTTTCCCAATTTAAGGCTTATGTTACCGTTAAAGTTACCTTAGTTAAAGATCGATAAATAATTTATGATGCGGCCTCCAAAACCGATATACCTCGTCGATGAGACCATATATTTTTTTGAGAGCAAAGAATATGTCTGGTAACTAATTTAAAATATTCCAAAACCTTAATCTTCCCCAAGTGTTGAGCTAAAGTTATCTAGCTGACAATATTTTCGGATATATCCACTCCAGCACACAAAAACCCACATATCCCAGCAATTTTCCAGCTAAAGTAAGCAAACTTTGAACGTAGAATTCTAGGAAACTCCTCTTAAGGCTCTCCCCAAAAATCGGGCTTATGCTTATATAGTCTCTTAATTTTATAGCTATAAGAACCAACTTCAGAGCGCACATTGGCGGGGTCCCACCACAAAAAGGTTCTGTGCCACCTGTTGTCAGAGTATTCCGTAGCCGGTTATTTCCAGCTCAGCAGCTTATTCAAAAAGTTGTTAAAAAATTTGCAATAACAAACTTTTTTGATTTGACAATAAAAATAACTAGGTTTTTAAACTTACTTTAAAAGATTATGTATTTTTCGAGCTATATATTTATATATCAGAGATCAAGTGGTATTATATAGCAAGTTGTGGTGCAAACACTTCAACCACTGGAACAATGGCTCGTTGGAGAGTTTCAGCGCTGCTTAATTGGGTCATTTTAACGCACGATATGTTTGCGCTTGCCGTTGGTCGTGCATTGTTGCAAGTTGGCCGTTGCCACTCGCATGTTGCAAGTTGTCCGTTGCCACTCGCATGTTGCAAGTTGCTGGATGCGCATTGTTGAACCGTCAACTTGACAATTAAACGAACTTTTGCAACTGGGTCAGCAGACAGCAGACAGCGGACAGCAACAAATGTAATTCTAATAAACTAAATCGTTTCATTATTAGTAAGTTATCAACTTAAGCATGGCAGAACTACTGCCATGAATATTCAATTTAATTGCGTCCAAAGTCATAATCTTATGCAACATGCCTCAATCATTTAAACATCCAGTTCGCCTTTGCCTCCAGCAATTATTATTCATAATGCTCAGCTGTCAATTAGCTTGTTAGGCACCCGGACCCGACACCCATTAGGCAACTAATCTATCCATTCTCGAATGCTGGCTCCGATTTTGGCCAAAGTTGCAATAATCCATGACTGCATCCTTGTTGCCACGCCAAGGTGTCATATTACACAGAATTTTATTACATTTGACACATCATGTGTGCAGTACATCATTACAAATTCAATTGACCCAAATATTTGGCAAAGGATGCAAACAGTAAACAGCAAAAATGGTTGACACACCGTATTACTTGCCACCCAAAGACTAACTGCCTCCAATGTTGCAGCACAACATATTCAAATAAATTGCAATCAATATTGATGCTTGTGGCATGCTTATGGTTTAGTGTCAGCTTGTGGGGCTTAGCGGTTATTTGTTCAAGTGCATAATACACAGCTATAAATGTGTCTAAATTGGCATTTGTGCAAGTATTTTATTGACACACTCACACTCACACACACACACACACACATGTTTATATATATATAATCAGCAATAGTTATGGCACTATGAATCTGTTAATGAAATCAACATTTCATTTTTTTGGGGTCATCGTTTGGCAGCAAAAACTAATCACTCATTTCGCACATTTTGTGGGCCCATATGCAAATTTGAACCTTTTTCAGTCGCTGTTTGTATTCACATTTTTTTCAAACACATTTTTGAGCATGCCCCGAGTTTTAGAAAATCTCAAAAAAAAAAGTTATTAAATGCCAAAATTCGAATTAATTTTTTTGATATATTAGTTTCAGATTTTTCATAAAAAACACTCAGAAAAAAAAAACGTATTAAAGTTTGGAAAATCGACTGAACATTTTTTCTAGTTTTTTAAATGTTTTAAAAATGTTTTTGATGTTAATAATGAATATTAATAAATAATTAATAATTTTTAGAAAAAATTCGGCTGAAATTATGTTAAGTAAAACTAAATTATTATATATAAATAATTATTATTAAATTACACTAAAAAATCTAAATTAAATATTTTTAAGAGCTGAAAAACTGATTAATATATAAATAATTATTATTAAAATACACTTAAAAATTTAAATTATATTTTTTTAAGCGCTGAATTACTGAATTGTTGTACTTTTATGTCTTTAAATATTTTATTTATTTATTTATTTTATTATTTAATATTAAATTTAATTATATTTAAATATTATTTTATTTTTATTTATACTATTATTTAATATTAAATTTAATTATATTAAATTATTAAATTAAAATAAAAAAAAATGTTTTCTTTATTTAACTTTCGATTTTGTTTTCAACTATATTTGCAGCAGCATGGAATCAATCAACAGTCGCTGCAAAAGTTTGCCACTTGCCTGCAACATATTGCCCAACTACTGGAATGTCCTGTCTGTTGTGATGTAAGCATAAATATATATACATACATATACATATATATATATATATATATATATATATTGATTTTGTTTCACTTTGTTTAATTTGTGTATGCCTTGAGGTAAGTGGATGCTGCTGCAGCCGCGTCGGCTTTTCTTTTAGCCAAGCAGATGTGTGTTGCATATCGATGAGGTCGCTTGTCGCTTGACTGTTGACTGTTTTGGCTTGCAACGTGGCTTGTTAGTTGCCAGTAGCTGGCTTTTAGTTTTAGTTCGTCGTTATCTAACTCGGCTCAACTAAAACTCAACTGCGATGGCAAAACTTAGTTGGCAGTTGCCGCTTGTTTGCCTTTGTGAGCCGGCTGCACCATCAACGTCATATGTCTGCCACACCCGCCACATACCCCACATACCCCACACCCGCCACTGCCCACATCCCCTCGCCACTGTTGCTCTTCCGGCTTTGCGTTGATTTTGCTGAGCAAGTTTGTTGCTAATCACTTTACACGGTAAAGTTGAAACGTCGAGCTGTTGTACCAGTGATTGCGTGTGCCCCACCCATCACCCCCCAACCCCACGCCCATCCCCTGCCCCATGCTGCTGTGGTTTTGTTTACACAATTACTCACAGCCAGACGCTGTCATGCCTACAAATAAATGCCGATTTTGTTAGTTAATACCCGTTAGTTGTGCTGCGCACACGAAAAAACATAACTTATGCTTGTCAAAGTGTATGCATAAATATGCATACACCT
The DNA here is from genome assembly GCA_035044025.1 of Drosophila paracracens. Lineage (NCBI taxonomy): Eukaryota > Metazoa > Arthropoda > Insecta > Diptera > Drosophilidae > Drosophila > Drosophila paracracens. The sequence goes on along the minus strand of JAWNMN010000435.1, from coordinate 1,599,566 downwards.
ACAAATCTAGGACATTTAATTTTTATATCCTGCATCCTTTGAAAAAAGAACGTAGCAAGTATACTGTGTTTGGCAAGGCAGACAGAAGATGGCATATAAAATGGCAAGACTGACAGGAGGCAACCTCATCGAGAGTGTAGAAATTATTATTATTAGTATTATTATTATTATTATTATTATTATTATGATTATTCGTATTATTATTATTATTATTATTTTTATTATGATTATTAAATATCTTAAGGAATAGAGTGCCTTTGTTTATCGATAAAAAGTATGTTATGTTTGGCAAGACAGACAGGAGGCAACCTCATCAAGAGTGTAGAAATTATTATTATTATTGCTATTATTAATATTATTATTATTCATATTATTATTATTTTTATAATTAATATGATTATTAATATTATTAAATATATCTCAAAGCATATAAAATTACTTTTGCTTATCGATAACTTACTTAAATTACAAATATCGATTAATATTATATATCACAAATTTACTTCTTTTGGAGCATATCTCAAGACTATGAAACTTAAGCTATAACATACTCGGCTTGGCATAATCATTGTAAATAACTCAGATCATTATAAATAGATAAATATTGATTTCGCAGCATATATATAGAGAATATCTTGAAGACCACAATAGCTATAGATACAAAATTCAACATGAATATTTTGATTTATATGAAATAAATTTCAGTTAAAGAGTAACTATGAATAAGGCACGGAGTATCTTACAGTCGAGCACACTCCACCGCAACACAGTAAATTTTTAACATTTTATTTTTATGTGTACATATCCAAAATTCATATATATATATATATATATATATATATATATATTTATATATTCCGTATGCTTGATAAATGTTTGCCATTGCATGTGATTTGATTAGCTTTGTCCTGGTGCCTGGCGGCACTTTGGCGAAATATATCGAGCATGCTGGGCATGATTGATTGCTGAATTTGAAAGTCAAATATTGTCGATTAGGCATCATGACAGGCAATGTGGAATGTGGACTGTGGAATGCGGCATGTGGAATGGCCAGGTCATTCAATCACTTGCTTGTTCCGAACGCTGCTCCCCATTAACGCTCGGCAAACACACACAAAAGTCGCCCAGCTGCTGCTGAATTTAAATTCAAGCTGCCGCCAGTTGTTAAATGCCAAAAGTGGTTGGCCAAAACTAAGCTGTACATTTATTTATGGCCAGCATGTCAGCAAACACATAACTTTAATTAATTAGACAGCAACAACACAAAGTGAAGCCTTTGCCACAAAAGTTTTCTTTTCATTTTTCCTTGCCTTCCACTTTAATTGTAGAGTTATCTTCCGATGGAATGTAACATGTAAGAATTTAGTGCCAGCTTCACCATAAATAAAGCATCCTGGGGCAAAGGACGCGAAGTGTGGCAGCAAATTTGCCAGACGGACGCACAGTCAGAGCTGCAATTGTCGCTCGAACAAAGCTGCTGAGGGACGCACAATTACGTACACTCAGCAAAACGAATTGAAAAAAGTCAATTTATATATAGGAACAATCCTTGCAAAGATGGGAGTTAATTTGATAACCTCTAAATATTTTCTTTAAAAGCAAGCATTTTCTCTCAGTGTCTAAGTGAATAAGTGTAACGCGCTGGCTCCATTGGAGCAGCAGCTGTCAACTAAGCTGAAGGCATTGCCTGGAAGGACAGCTGGCTTCTGTTTTTGCAGCACTGCATACATAATTTGTTTATTAACCTTAAATCAGATTATGCAGCAAATGGGTGACACACAGAAAGAGAGTGCGACAAAGAGAGCAATAGAGCGAGAGCGAGAGAGAAAGTCGAAGTTTGTATTCAGTCCAGGCTGTGGCTTGCTTTGCCAGACAGGACTTCAATATCATATTTGGCAATGATTACTAAGGCACGAATATTGCATAATATTACGAGTATATAAATGGAGATTATATACACACACACACATACACATACATATACACACACATATACACATACATATGTATTAGTTGAAATATGTATGTGTTTATTGGTGATGCTATTTGCGTATGCAAACAGACAAGTCCATTAAGTTATTAAGGGATTCGTCCATTTGTGTGTGTGTGTGTGGGTGTGTGTGTGTGTTTATATATGTATGTGCAATATGTATGTCTGCTGGATCATATGTTAAATTCAATCCAATAAATATTCGCGTTTAGATAAACTTTGTCTGCTCTTTTGCCCATTTTCTGTTGACTTTGAATGGCAATCAATTTGAGTCTGAATTCAATTAAAAATGCATAAATTTGCATTTTTTATATGCTTTGACAAAGACAAACTTGTCAAATTATCAACACAATGTGCTTTAAATGTTCCAAAACTTATTTATTTGAAACGCACAAATTGAAATAGTTTTTTTTTCTTCTACTATTACGAGTTGCTCAAGCAACTTTGATTTAATTTTGGATTTGTATTTAAATATGCACTCTCTACGTCTCTATGTTGAGATTGTCGTTTTTGTACGATTATAATGCGGGCTGATAAAGATAAAGAAGAAAAATAAAAAAAAATAAGCAAAAGAATTATTGCTGGCAAATCGCTTTACATTTGTAATACTTCAGTTTCATATTTGTAAAAATGATGGCAAAAACAATCCAAGCTGCTGCACAAAATTGTATCTTTATTGCTGCATATTTATAGCTGCCCATGTGTACAACGTTATAAAACCCATGTATGTAGATATAAACATACATTCATACATTTACAATACATACATACATTCATACATTCATTCATACATACATTCATTCATACATACATACATATCCATTCAGACAAAATGCATCAATTGAATTTCTGTATAAATTTGTTTTTGTTTTATTTTTTGAGACAATCCCCATGATTTCTATATATGTATGTGTGTGTGTGTGGGTGTTTGTGTTTGTGTGGGTGTGTGTGTGTGTGTGTGGGAGATTGCACGTTTTTGTAGGTTCAAGCTGGTTGCTTGAAAAGCGCAAAACTGTTTTTGTGCCCGCATCAAATACGGTTGTATTATTTTAAATCCGCTTGTGATATATTTTCAATTGTATATTCAATTTATGTGGCAGCTTCATGTTCCTTCCACTTAAGAGTATTCTACTTTGATGTATTTTTTTTTTGTCCATAACAAATCGGGATTGCAAAAAACTGCCAAATAATAAAAAGGTAGCCAAGTGCTTTGGTCATTTTAAGATCATGCAATTTAGGTAAGGTTTTTAGCAAATATATATATCAATAAATTCTAAAAGTGTACACTTGGAAAAAAATCCGCTTACCTTATAATTCCGAAACGAAAAGTTTTGCGTATCTTTAAATAAATGAAAAATGCAATTTACGAGCTTGAAAAATGTTCATAAATGTTTTCTGAATTTCAGCAATGATTTTTTATGTTTTTTTTTATGGTTTACATTTCCACTTTTTATGAACATTATATGTTCGACAAGTGTCTGATTTTATGTATAACATTTATATGCATTTTTCATATTTGTTTTTAATTATAATTCATTTTTTTTCTGCTTATTTTTATGTCTCAATCAATTTGCTGCTTACCTTTGGTGCACTGTGAAAAAATCAGGTTATTAAACCACCCAGCTGGCAGTGCTGCAATGGACACGTACTTTGCAATAATTGCCGTAACCGCTCTGTAAAGTGTCCGGTTTGCCGGGTGCCGCTGGGACCACGGGGACGCTGCCTGCTGTCCGATAACTTATTCACGCTGCTAGCCGAGAATTTCCCCTGCGATGGTGGTAAGTAGTTGTGGCAACGACTGCCACCCATTCTGCTTAATGGTCAACTCTGGCAATAGGCGGCAAGTGTGGCAAATGTTGTTGTTGTTGTTGTTGCTGGCGCTATCCATTAATATGTCTTCAGTGCGTCAGTTGTTGGCCAAAACTTTTTGGGATATCTGCCTTGTAATCTGTCGAAAATGGTGCTTAGATTAGCGTTGTCATTAGTCCACTGTCCCCCGGTCGGGGACCCACCGTTATGGACCTAAAAAATCTCACGCCAATGAAAATGTCTTTCAATTTTGAGCAAAGTTTTAACTTTGCTCAACAAAGTAAGTATTTATAAAAACAAGTCGAGTTTCGAGGGGCAGGCGCCATTTGTCAAGGGCTTTGCGCGAAAGTTGTTACCTTTGCAGCAGCAGCTCAAAATAAAATTAAATAAGTATCAATGTTTTGGCCAAGTTTGGAAAAGTCTTAGTTAAATTGCAATTGACAAAGTAATTCTCGCTTTTTATGTTTCATTTAATGCCCAACGCCCCAAACAAATTGTATTTGTCTTAATCAAACTGGTTTTTTGCATTGCAAATTTTTTATTTTTTTTATTTATTTTTTATTGATTAAAATAGAGAAAAAAGATAAAAAGTAAAAGCTAAAAATAATTTGCGAATACGAAAGTGGCAAGCTGCGAAATGCTATAAATATTCATGCCTCCATTTAAATTGGCTTAAGAACAAAAAATGTCAATTTTGGGGTTTATCGCTTAATTGGTTAAATAAACATAAATAATTCCAATTGACCGAACACAACTTGGGTAAATACTTAGTTTTCATTGTAGTTGATGTTTGTTGTGGAATTTATTTATTTTTTTTTACACTAATTGCAAAAGTTTTGCACTTCTTTAGTTGCCCAGGTCTAGACTCTAAGCATTATCTTTCCGATTTGCAGTTGTTGCTTTTTATGCGAAATGGAAAAATGGATAAACTATTACAATTGTTGGGCATGTCAGCTGCTTGTTATGAGTGCGCTTAGCTATAGAAAAGTTTTGTTATTTATGTAGGGTATATTAGTTGACGTGGTCCCCTTTAGTCAAGCGCTGCCGAGCACAAGTTGTTAAGTTTATCTGTCAAAGAACTTTGCCGTATCTCTACCAATTTTTCCTTCTTCTTTTTCTCGAGTCTCGAGTGGGTGGTGTTGGCAACTGTTGCAGATAATGTAAAGTTTACAACATAGGTAACAAGCGGCAACAACAACAACAACAACAATAGCAACATAATCAAATAGAAGAAACATTCTTGTTTGCCTCTTTTACTTGTTGAACTTTCTTGGTATTTTTGCCATCCATGTCGTCCAGCACTTAGAGCCTTTTATTGCTTGTAAATTAAGAGAGGATTCCTTGTGCACAACTTCCCTGATTCTACGACGACTATCATCAAAAACTGTTTGCATCTCTATGTTTCTTTATATGTGCACTTGCCACATTCGCCAGTGCTTGCCGGCTAAAGACTAAACAGAACTTAGGAGTGCTGAAAAGGACAATTTCAATTGCAGCGAAACTTTTCTGTTTATTAACCTGGCCAACAGCAACAACAAAGAGAGAGAGAGACAGATAAATAAGCAAGTGCGTAGCTCGATTGTCATTGCTTGTTGCATTTTTGTGCAAGAGTTATATGTTGAAATAAGTAAACATTTGCTGTATTCTTTCCATTTCTAGTCAAGACCCAGAAAACAACCGATGTGGCCAACAGAAGCGGTGACAAATGCACAAATGAATATCATAATCAACCAAAAACGGCACTGGCCAAATCAAATACTGGCAAAAAGTCAAGAAAAACAGCTAGACAGATGCAATCCGCAGTGATTTCACTTGTGAATGATGCTGCTGATGTGGATGGAGTTGGAATTGGAGCTGGAGTTGGAGCAGAAGCAGAAGCAGCAGCTGGACTAGAGAAGCAGCTGGAGCTGGAGCTGGAGCTGGAAATGGAGTGCGTTAGGCAAGTTTCGGGCAGGCCGGAGGGAAATGTGCAAAGTGTGCAAATACTAAAAAATAATGTCAACGTTGCAGCCCAGCAGCAGCAGCAGCAGAGCAACAACAACAGTAGCAACAGTAGCAACAGCAGCAGCAGCAGCAACAATATGCTCGTTAAACCAAAGTTCAAGTTGAGTAAGAAAAGTTGGCAGATTACAGGCAGAGATCAAGACGAATTGCACAGCGATGAAGTTACAAACATAAATAATGGCCAACAGCGTCTGAGAGGGTGGCGGCAGGTGTTGCAGCCAAGCAAAGGCCAACAACAATATCAAAATTATCATTGCACGACTGGGAAATCAGGCAGTAGCAAATGCAGCAACTGTAGCAACAGCAACGCGGCAAAACTTTGCAACAAATTGTCAACCGTCAAAAAAGACACCGCGGAGTCTGCGGTCAACAAAAAGCGCTCGTTGCAGAGTGTTGCAGCCGCTGAAATTGCTGCGGCAGTTGCTGCTCCTGCTGTTGTTGCAACAAGCAACAACAACAGTGCGGCAAGCTTATCAGCAGTTAACCAAAACGAGGAGAGCACACAGCGAGCAAAGTTCTTCAGCGGGTCATCAATAAACAGTCAGCTGCACTTTTGTGGCACACTTGGCCAACGGTTGCACGTCCACGTCCAGTTGGGGTCACAGCAGACGCAGGCCTCTCTCCGTCTGAGTGAGGCACATACATTTTGGTTGACTGTGTTGGCGATCGACAACCCTGAGTCTGACAGCTATGCTGTGTTCGTGCGGCACGTGGCTGGGGCACAGCAATTGGAGGCGCAACACTTTCAGACCATCATCGAGTCGGAATGCAGTCAAGTCAAGTGGTTTGGCACCGCCCAACCACAAACGCGCAGCTGGCACGAGATCAACGCCACCGGCGAATATCTCACGTGGTGCAACACGACGAGAAGCTGCTGCACCACCTTTGATATTATCATTAAGAGAAAATAGCATTCCAACTGATATTAGTAGATAAATAGGCAAAGACAAATGTGTACTGATTTTTAGCTGATAAATAGAGTGGAATAATACCGAATACATATGTGAACAGTCAAAATATAATATATAATATATAATAAAATATATTCTGGTTTTTTTTTTTTTTTGCCAAATTAAACCGAATCGATTAGTCGAATTTAAATATATTCCAGTTTTTATTTGCCAAATTTTTGCGCGGAATTGTTTTCATTTCCCATTTGTTTGTAGGCAAAAACAAATGTGTGCTGATTTTTAGCTGATAAATAGAGTGTAAGAATGAGTTAGTCGAGTGTGCTCGACTACGATACTGTTAAATATATTTCCATTTTTTTCTTTGCCAAATTTTTCTGTCTAATGTTTTGCACACTCAACTATAAGCATGCATGGAAGTGCTATAGGTAGAAGGAAACTAACATAGGATTAATATGAGAAACCGTTGAGAACTTTAACTTGTCTTTCTCTTATCTAATCTGGACTAAATTTATGGTTGATCAAGAGTATAGTTTACATATATTCAAGGTATAGTATAATTCATTTAAGAAAACCTCTTTAAAATAGTAGTTTTTATTGCTATCGAAAATCGATGTATATCGATATAAGCGAAACGGGTAAGTTATCGCTATAAATGAAATCCAACTGAATTAAACATGGAACTTGTATTCTTATAGTCCCTCATACATCGACTCGACTTTTGATGCTGATCAAGAATTTATATATGTACATACTTTGACCCAAACCCATAATACCCCTTTCTAATGCGCTTACGGTATAAATACGCAGATATCAAACCCAAAGTGCATCGTGTCAATTAAAAATAATTTGCATAACTTATGTGTTTAATTTGATTTTGCGGCAAATATAAGTTCAAACTCACCTCACTCTTTCTCCTACTATCTCTCTCTCTCTCTGTATAGTTGGATGAAGTGTTTGCTTTGTAAATTATATTTGCATTTTTTTTTGCGGCGCGTAGCATAAATTTTATTTTAAATATGGCAGACGCAATTTAAAATGTGTTAAGTCAGCCGAATTTTTAATTATTAAATGCATTTAGAAATATGCTTGCCTGGCATGTCAGGTAACCACTCCCCTCCACACACTCATCAACTCGTTTTTTTGTTTTCCTCTCTATTTGCATAAGCCAACAACCACAGCAACGACAGCGAAAGCACAAAAACCAGTCCGCTTTCTGCTGATAATTGACGTGCACGCAAATTAATGTTTTTTCGCAATGCGCACTTGCATATATACACATACGCATACTCATATGTATAGGCACATACATACGTACACATAGGTACATATGTACCTATGGCTACTGCAATATTTAACAAAACGAGCAGTTCTCAGCGATGAGTGTTTGTATTTTGTATATGCGTCTGAGTGTGTGTGTATCGAGTTGTCAAATGATGTTTGCACAGTGTTTAAATGATAAGGAAAAATTGGTGAGTACATATTAAAACGCGTGCCAAATTCACAAAATGTGAGATATCAAATAGAAAATACATACGCTAATCTACTAAATATTTAAATGTACCTCCTAACGTACATACATATATTGTCGTCAGTCTTCCGCAATCTTTTTTAGCTTTAGAACTATGGGGTTGCCCACTCTGCGTCAATCTCTAATGCTCTCTCTTTTGTTTACCCTGTAAGTTTTTTAAAATTGAAAAGAGCATAAACATTTGCTGTCAAACAGAAAGTGGTTGGTATATTATGCTACTCTCATTTTGAAATGTACTCGGTATGCTTTTAGTCGACTATTCGCCAATTTGGATTTTCGTTGTGCTCTTTGACTTCTCTATTCGTGAGTAGTTTGTTTAGGTGTGTTTGGCAATTAGTTTGTGTCGATGAGCGTTGACGGCAACAGGGGCGACTCTTCCGCGTTCTTTGTGTGTACACATTTTGGTACATGTGTACCTATGTACATACAAATCTATATTGCTTTTAAATATGTACATTTTGTGCTCGCAATATTTGTTTGAGTTCGACTGGCAATTAATTTGTTTAGCAAGATAAGAGCGCACAGTGTATTATTATTAAGCTATAATAGACTTTGAAGCCGGCAATTTCAGTTTCAATTGCATTCATTAACGGCACTCCGTTTGCGTCGTCAAGTTCATTTATTGTCTTCGCTTCTTTTACGTTACGTTCGCTAATCGACCAGTTTGTTTATTGCGTCACTGTCGTCCAGCGGACGCTTATAGATAAGTGCATATGTATTTGCATGTGTGTGCTCGTATTTTGTTATTCTTTTTCTAGTTAAATATGAACAGCGAAAGTGGTGAGTTCATTTATGGCAGTGATTATTGCCATCAGTTGTCAGTCAATGATTAACCAATTTGAAAACCATATACTTATAATTATATCTATTTATATTTATTTCAAATTTAGAGGTCTACGATATTGTGGCGGCCATCGATGGGCCGACTTTGAATGCCTATCGCGAAAAAGCTCCCGATGAGCTTTACAATGCGAGAGAAACGAAGAAACCCGAATCGGATGGAACGCATACCGAATTGTTGCGTCGTCTCAGTTTGACTGTCACTAAGAGCATTCTCAGCGACTTGGAGCCGGAGACGCAACATTTGCTGGACGATGCAGCCCCGCTGTGGATTAAGGATGATGCCAATAAGTGTCCGCTGCCCCCTCCTCGATCCCATACGACGAATGCCAAAGGACAATCGCAGAGCTCAGTCAATGATAATGCGTGTATGAGTGGTGAGTTTATTTCTATGGTGACTCAATAAAAAACATCTGCGTACATAGATATATGTTGATCTGTTTATGTATGTGTATGCAAACAGAGAGAGGCAGTACTAAATTTTAGTACAACTGGGTTTTAATGTTAAAATGTTAAAATGTTGTTCTAAATACTTCGAATGAGGTTTCTGAAAAGCAGAAATCTGTTCTCTTTATATTAGAGTAAAGTAGATTAGAAATCTGTACTATTTTAAAGAAGAACCAAAATATCTTGCTGTATTAAATATCTTGTTCTAAGAAGTTGACAGTGCTCTGGTGCATAATAATTATAATAATTCCGTAGAACTGATCATTTTAAAGTGATGTATGCTGATATATATATATATATATATGTATATATATCTATCTATATATATGTATATCACAGCACAAAACAATATTATATAGTAAACGGATATGTATTAAATTGAACAATTACCTTTAACTTATGCAAATGTTCTTCAAATATGGATTTCCAACTATTTTTTTACCTTAGTTTTATTTGGATAAAATTTATTTTTGTTTTTGTTTTTTTTTTTTGGAGTGTATTGATAGAAAATCTGAGAAAATCAGAGAAAATCCGTGCAAATAGTTTCTGTTTCATCTGAAACGTTGCACGAGCAGGAAACAGAGTCTGTGTGCTTATAACTATTTTTGGGGAATGCAACGCTTGGCAACGTTAGCGAAAGCCAAATTATTTTTTCCCGGAAACGAATTTCCTGCACATACACACACACACACCCACTCGCACACACACTTGCACATACAGATGCAAATATGAAAGCGAGTTGCTTACAAAACAAGACATCGGCGCCAGGATGCCAAATGGCGAATTGCAAATGCCAAAAGCAACACACATTCCCAGCCTGATGTCAGAGCTTACGTCCTTGCTGGCCATCCTTGTTCGCTTTTGCTCATCCAGAACACCAACCAACACACACACACATACACACACACACACACGCGTGTTTATTGAAAGTTTTCGCCTCTCAGTCATCATTTGGTGCAGCAAATTGAGTCTGATCCATGACTTTTGTGTGTCGTCGCTCTGATCTGATCTTTTGGGGCATGCCCATATCTAGTGTTTTCTTCCCACTCAACACAACTCAACTCTTCAAATTTCCATGCACTGCAAGCGAGCGTGATTTTTCGCAAAAAACATTTTTCTTTAATTTTTTTATTCGACTTTAGTGTGAAATTTGTTAAGTGCTTGGCATTAAATGGGAATAACACATAATTATATATATGTATTTACCAGTTAACTAGATTGTGTTACTGGGTATCTGCTAGCTGCCCACTTTTGTAAGCAGACTTTTTATGATTCTCATTTTATTTTTTGCCGAGCTTATTTTTGCTGTTACAGCCGTGCACATTTCCAGCGAACGAACGAAGTGAGGCATTTGTTGTTTTAAGCAAAAGCAACTATTATTATTATTGTTACACTGCTTTCGCATCTCATTTTTTGATGCCCTTCCGGAAGCTAACATAATTTACTCACCAAACTTGTAACACATTAACTTAAATATATTATTGATATATGATTACTTTTAATAATCTTACGAAAAACGAGTTCAATATTTTTTTTGTTGAGTTAATTTTTAAAATTAATTATTTATAATTTTTTAAGTGAGTAGCTGCAGCTGTAGTCGGTAAGGATATACACTCCGCTGCATAGCTCAGTTAGCTGTTTTTTTTTCGTATTTTTTGGAATTTGTTATTTTTCTTTGCTTTTTGGCTTTGCATGCGGAATACGGAGTCAAAATTCAGTAAAAAGTGCAGCAAATTAAAAAAGAGTAAAATGAAGTTATTTAACCATTAAATTGTGTTTATTCAAGACGCAATGCATTTCACAAATGTTTCATAAATAATTTATAAAAATGAAGGCAAAAATGCTTGATTTGCAACTGATTTATGTGGCAAGTAGGTGTGTATATAGATTTAAATGAATCTTTATTTACCGAACGCGATTTAAATGCCAAGCTTGATAAAAAAAAGAAATATTAAAAAAAATGGTGGCATTTCTGTTTACTCAAAGCTGCAGCAAGAAATACGATTTGCTTTGCACAAAGATGCCCCGTTTATAAATGAAACGTGGCAACGCAACGATTCATTCATAAACACACACATATATATATATATATATATATACAGCACAGTGCACATATAAATATTACGTATACGCCGCATTGCAACGTTTATAAATGACTGCAACAGAGGGTAGATTGTGTGTGGGTTGCGGGTGGGTTTTTGGTTTAGCTTATGCCAACTGAATGGGACAATTTTGAGCCCGTGCCACACACACAGATTTGAACAAAACTGCGTTAAGTGTCAAGGCGTCTGCCTCGACGTTTCATTTGACTTTGCATTCGTTCCACTTGTGTAGATTTCCACTTGGCTTCACTTTGATGCCATTTGCTTAGGCTCGCTTAAGGCCCTGCAGGCCCTGTGTTGTATCCACACATAAGCAAAGTAAGCTCACTTCACGAGAGCTGCCCCCACTAAATGTAATACCTGTGCAGCAGCCAATTACCAAGGAACGGCGGTTAAATAGCGTTCTATATACTTAGCCCATTGAAATTAGCTAAGAAGGGTATATAAAATATTAAATATATATATATATATATTTGATCAGCATTAGCAGATGCAGCGACTTGGAATAGAAGTGCTCTTTTAATATAGACAGATCAAGCTTTATTGCATTTGTTTCGCAAAATCGATATAAATCGATATTAGTTAATTTATTTCTTTTATCGATAGCTGCATTCGTTTTACGATATCAACATAAATCGATTTACGATAGCAGTGAAATCCATAATTTTAAGTAGAAATTTTATGGAGATCGTTTGAGGAACACTTGCCTTGCGTATCTAAGATGTGTAAGATTTCTACTGGAGGGTATCTGCTAGTCGACTTAGTAGTTAACTGCAACGTTGTTTAGATACGTTTGCTGCAAGCATATGCTTGCTTCACTTTCGAAATTGTTTTTCATTCAATGTGTTCCATTTCGCTTTACATATTTTTTTTTATTATTTATAAATAAACATTGGCAGCCAGTTTGTGTTGGAGGTGGCCTGGTTATTGCCTCAGCTCGGTGGAGTTACGGCAAAAGTGCAGTTTAAAGTCAGAAAATCTCAAGTCTTTGCTGCAGAGTGAAATTGAATCAAATGTGGATGCAAACATGTCGTCAATTATGCACTGCAATTTGAGATTCTCCAAAATGTGTACCACATGCAACTGCAACTAACAACATCGAAAAACTATTCCAAACGTTTGCAACTAAATGTCCCTCTCTCTCTCTCTCTCTCTCTCTCTCTTTCGCTCTCTCTCTGTCTCTTTCTCGTTTTTAAATACTCGTTTATTAGTTTTATTATTTGTGTGTAAAGTTTTGCAATAATTGAAACTAACAATTTATGTTCATCCATGCAAAAAGTTTTGAAATACTTTCTTTGGTTTGCCATCTTGGCCAGTTGTGTTAAGTACGGCAAGTTGCAATAGCCCATGAGCTAACGCTCTGTCAAAAGTAATAATCAAAGTAGGTGCAACAAAAAAATAAATAGATTCGAGAAGCGTATATCTTAAAGTTGCTGCCACAGAAAAAGCCATAATGACTTTGGCAAGTTGCACCATTCCCAAAAGTACATAACAATTTTTTGTGTGTAGTCTATGAATGTGAAATATCACAGTTGCAGCCAACACACACACACACACACACACACACACACAGACATTCAAATGCACATTGCTGTCACCGAGTAACTGAAACCACCATCTTACCACATTCATGCCATGTTGGCTGTGGGGCACACCCCGTTTGCCACTATCTTTGCTGACACCTTTTGCAATTTATGCCCAAAATTTCTAGCTACCAAAGAAGTCTGGACAAAAAAAGAATTGAAAAAAAAATGAAATGGTCCTGCCGCAAAACTTTTAAATGCGTCGCATTATTCATAATTGTGAAATGCGCAAAAGGAGCCTCGAGTCGGAGTCGGAAGCGGAGTCGGAGTCGTCGAGTTGGCGACCCAAACCTAACCCAACCGAAACCGATTGCTCAACCTTCGAGTTTTCGCGTGGCGGAGACATTTAAAATTAATTAAGCAATGTTAAATATTTGTTGCACTTCAAACGCAAAAATTTAAATTGAGCTTGTAAATATTTAATGTACATACAACATACATATATATGTATATAGTGGGGCCCAAGAGCAGTCCAACTGAACCGTACCGAATTGAATTGGTAAACATTTACTGTTGATTATGGCTAATTAATTGATAAGCAAAATGCTTGTAAACATCATTTGAATGCGGATATAGCTCCCACAGCATCTCAACTAATTGCCACTTTTTGGCCACAACTCAAACCAAATTGTTAAAGTCTAGCATTTATACTGCTCTTTATCTATATTTATTATTAATTTATTATTCATTTACTTTTTTTAAATGGATTCTGTTTGCTTTTTTAATTATATGTTTGCATTCACTTTGTGCTTCCAGGCATTATAATTTTGACACGTTTTGTGCGATCTGCTCATAATCGTATTTAGAGTATCTTTATTAATTGACTGCTAAAGTTTTATGTATTCAAAATACAAGCTAAAAAGTCCACAATGAAGTTTAGAAATTTAGCTAGAATTTTGAATTCGCCTTAAATTTTGAGGACATTTAGAAACTATTAAAACTATTTGTTAAACTATTGAAAAGTTTGTTGTTTGCATAAATCTTTAAGTTTATTTTTAAAACACGAAAATAATATTTCTAATATCAGCCAAAAATATAAAGCATTTTTTCTAAATTAAGAAATTATTTTATTTGAAAAATAATATATATCTGATATTCAGGTCGATTTTAATTTGTTAGGTTTGAATTTTGGTTTATTAATAACAGACTTCTATCGAATAAGTAGAAATTTTATTTTTGATGAGGATAACTTTTAGTTTAAGAACTCACTTTTTATTTTATAAATTAAGAAATTATGTCTTTAAAAACATGATTTATATATTTATATATACACTGCAAAATTCAATTATTTGTTACTTATAAAATTTAAAATAAATTTTTTAATATTTTATTTTCTTCTACAGTGTGATAATTTTTTGATGTTGATTTTTTTTTAGCAATGTTTTTTTGAAGTTTTCTTTTATTTGAACATTTTACCAATTGCTGATGCCAATCGACGTAATTTAATTGATATTTGCCTGTTGGTCAATCCAGTATCCTTGTTAGCCAGGTTCATAGCCAACTCATCAGGTTAGAGTGTTTTTTACTTTTCCATTCAAAATTGTTGTACGAAACTAATATATGTATATCTACCTATAAAATATTAAATAAATATGTATTCATTAGTAAACCATTTAATTTATTATCTACTTACTTTTCCGAAGGCTACAAGATAACTGCTTTTAATGGAAATTCGCAACTTAACCTCACTTTAAAACAAAAAAAATAATAAAAAAATATTATGTTAATGTTAGAAATTTATTTCCTTTAAAATAACAAACTTTTGTGGAACAAAATAAAAATTTGATAAGGGAAAAATCAAGTGCCTTTAAACGAATTTCCCGGAGTGTATATATGCATGTGATTTTAATTTAACGCTGATATTCAAATAGTCACGTATTTATTTAATATATCTTTAGCATCGTTCGAGCTGCTTGTTAATTGAACAAATTCAAA
The DNA here is from genome assembly GCA_035044025.1 of Drosophila paracracens. NCBI lineage: Eukaryota > Metazoa > Arthropoda > Insecta > Diptera > Drosophilidae > Drosophila > Drosophila paracracens. The sequence continues at coordinate 1,584,417 of JAWNMN010000435.1, read as the reverse complement.
ACGATCGAATGCTGGAGAGATCGAGAGAGCGATAGAGAGAGAGAGCTTCCGCCAAAGAGAGAAAGAGAGAGGGGGAGAGAGAGGGAGAGCGAGCTCGAGCGATCGCAAGCGAGAGTGAGAGAGAGACGTGGAAAGTTTTTGTTTATTCATATTTTATTAGCATAAGATACTGCATTAAGGAGCGCAAAAGTTCTACCATATCTATAGCGACTCAACGCTTCTCTCAACGCTTTCCATGGAACGCTCATGATGCGCACGGAGCTCTTTGTCAGTTGTCGACTGCCGCCGGTTGAGCATCGGATTTGAGATTAGCTATATTTTGATTCTCTTACTCATTGAATCTTATCGTCTCGCCGAGGTAGGTCGTCGGAAAGTCGTTCATCGTTGACACAAGCCAAGTGAATGGTAAATAGAATCAAAATCTATAGTTCCACTAATGCTACAGATATTACTTTATAGTCTTTGATAAAAGTGATTTTTGTGATAATTAAATTGAACTTCGAGTTATGTACGATTGCATTGGGAGAGCAATTGCAATAAACTCATCATAATACAAGCTTATGTAACTCTGGTAATGTGAAGGGTTTCCCAGACATTCAGTGATTTCCCATGCTAAATAATAAATTAAAAAATATTTCTATAATAAAATAATAAATTAAAACTCATAAACAAGTTTGAAAGCTATCATAATTTGTTTTGCATTTAAGTATATAAATATTAATAATCACATAATTTATATTAAATTATTGACAATTGTTATTGTTATTCGTAAAAGTTGCAAATTGCTCAATTTGTGTAAGCGATTAATAGTTAATCAAATATAATATTTCAATTACCTTTTGTCGTGGTTCGGTTGCACTCAGAAGGCTCTAATTGGGAGCATCAATTCACCTTGGGGCACTCAGAAGCCTGTATATTTATTTCTTTTTTTTGCCAGGTGATCCACGAGATCGTGCAACAAAACTAAAAAAATGGTTAATTAGCACCAAATATTTGCAAACAATTAACATGTAGCTGCCTGGTGACAAATTGCGAGCAATTTTATATTGCCAAAACATAACTGGGAGATAAAAAAACCGGTCTGAAAAAATGAAATCAAGTGTGGATTTCACAAAGTAAGCTGCCGTTGACTATTTCCGAGAAATGTGGAAAATATTCTTGAAATGCAAATGCAACTTGCATTTAATTGCATATTTGCCTTGGCTTGCCTCGAGCGAATGAAAATGAAAATGAATACTTTAATTATTTAAATTACTAACTATTAGCGGCAGCTCTCCGCCTTGAGTAGACAATAGCTAGCAATCTATATATATATCTATATATAACTACCATTGCCACCACAAAAGGTGGCAAGTTGTCGTTGACAGCAATAATGCCAATTATGGGTTATGTCGACAACATCGACGGCATGTGGGCAATTCTTAGCACTTTAGCCAAAATCAGACCGAGTAAAACATCCTGTCGGGTTTTTTAGTCCTTGTTGTCTTGTTGTTGTCAACATTTCTGGCGCCATCGCAGTTGTTGCCACTCCGGCGCAATCAGCGACTGTCAATCTTTTATGGCAATGCTTAGTTTGTCATTGGCAGCGCTGTCGTTGCGACAAAACGTCTTGCAACGTCTCTGCGTCCTGTGCGCCTTGAGCAAAATGGCTGCTTCGGCTGCATTTCACAATTTGAACGTAATAGTTCCTAGGCGAGGGGAGTTGTGTGAAGCAAGGTGCAAAGGAGCTGAGAGCAGGTTGCAGATCTGATGTTTCCTTTGACATTGTGCAGGTGTCGATGCTTTTGCCACTTGAGTTATGCATGAGCTCGACAGAAGAAAGCAAAGTGGCATAAACGCTGCTTTCTGACAACGACTTCCACACACACACACACACATACACATTTACATATATATATATATATATGTATATTTATATATCTAGCCAAGAGGCAAGAAAACAGTAACAATACAGCTACATAATTGAGATTCCCATCGGCAATTAACGGCAAACATTCATGCATACACTGAGACATAAAATAGAGCACGTTGAGCTTGAACCCCATTTTTTTAACATATATAATTAGACCTTAAGTTTCTTGAAAGTTAGCCTCATATAATCCAAATATCAAATATAATCCTAATCGGAGGAAGACATAATGAAATTGTAAGATAAATATGAATATTCAAACAAAAGGCAGCTAGGCTCAGCGCATTTCTCGCAGTGTATGTGGGTGCCCACAAGTTGGCGTCCAGACACATTTAAAACATTTAAATCTGTCGACTACTTGCAGGAGGCAAGCAGCTGCAGCACCAAAAAGTGCAGCCAAACAGCAACAACAGGAACAAACCGGGCGAGGCAACAACAGCGGCGATGAGTGAGAATAAGTTGACACAATGCGGCAAGAGTGCAACTGCTAATCCAACACCAGCGCCAACACACACTAAACTAGACATAGAGAATCTCTCCGAGGACTACAATAATGGGTCGTCTGAAGTCATCGGCGGGAATGTGGGCGACACGGGCCAACAACAAAATGTGGCAACAACAATCATTTTAACACCGACATCATTAAATTTAACAAACGCACCGCCAAATACACCCGCTGTCGGCGGCCCCCCCAACTACAACAATAACAACAACAGTATCAGCAGCAGCTGCATGGGCAACACAGACAGTGGCAACAATGTGAAGGGTTATCCAGCGCATGGTGAGCACTACAAAGGACCAAAATGGTAAGTGAAATGCACATAAGGGGCCAGCAGTGGGCCCCAAACATTTTTGTAGCTACTCTATCTATGTGTGTGTGTGTGTGTATGTGTATGCGCATTTGCTTAACCCTTTTGAATGCATTTCCGGCACAGACAAAGCACACATCCGCATCCGCATCCACATTCACATTCACATCCAAATCCATATCCACATTCACACTTGCATTGCACGCGTTTTTCGCATATCCTTTTGTTGCTTACTTTTTTTTGTTCCACATTGCATTTTTCGCATTGTGTTTTGTATTGTGTGTGTGAGTGTGTGCGTGTGTGGTGTGTGTGCATGTGTGTTTGGTGTGTGTGTGTGCTTACAATGTTGCCATTGTCGCCAGTGTCAGTGTCGTCATGGCCACCGTCAACGGCAGGAAGCACAGTGTCTGCGCCAGTGTCTGGTGGCCAAATTAAGTGGTTCCCCCTGATGTACTGCCTGCATGCTTAGCTTTTTTTGTGGTGGCACCTTCTTGCAAGCTACCTGAGACTTAAGTGTGATTGTTGCACCACACAATATTTACTGTTGTTTGTTAGATCTATTATCTCTCTCTCTCTCTCTCTCTCACACGATATGCAGTTATGCGCTGGTTTTAATCTCTTAATTTCCTTAGAGTTCAGATTGTGCACCTTTATCTGAGACAGTCCAAAAATTCTGCTCATTTTTAGGCTTTAAGCCAGCATTATTCTCAAATTGCAGTTGTTGTCGACTTTTGGTTTCTGTGAGTCAGTCAAACTATGCTACTGACCGCTGCTTACCTTATCGGCCTTATTTAATAAATCTGGATAAAAATTGATCTTCTTCTTATGCATCAGTTCATCTTTTGATTTACCTTTAGCTAAGCATTCAATGTCCGAGCTCAAAGAAAAGAATCGAAGGGCCGCAAAGATAAGCTTTACTTCTGGCTAAATCTTGGGGCAATCTCATGCACTTCCAACCAGTTAGTTCTTCCATTAACTCTAATTGCTGATACTACACCTGCAATAGTACTCCTTATCCCCGCAATCCAATCCAATCTGGGTGTGCTCATAGCTTACAGTGTGCTGTGAAGAGACCCGTAAGTTGTGTGGGTCTCTTCTAGTCTAGTCGTGTAGTCTCTTCTTCACCAAGGATATTCATTTCCTAAATCGTTTATTGATTAAGGATTGAGGATTGTAGCATCTTTCCAAGCTTAAGGCGACTTGGAATTTGGATGTTACAAGTGGTCAATAGGCCAATTCATAGTTTCTTCTTGCTAAACTCTATATTCAAAAGTTTTTCCAAGCTACATTTGAGTGTTGTCTACTGCTGAACTTATTGCGTTAACCTTCTGCACCGATTCCCCCTTAAAATCCAATTTTTTATTAGCATAAGAGATGTGTTAAGATGTGGATATAACACAGGATCAATTTTAGTGTACAGTTGACTAGTTGATTTCGTTTACTTGGACAGATTGATGAGCAACGCCAGGAAGCTGTAGGCATTGTTGATGGTCTGCTGACAAGAAAAGAAATGAATAAATAAATTCTTAGCTTTTGATAATCCCTACCTTCATGAATATGGGCAATCCGATCTCAAAAAATACACCAGCTCGCAATTTGACAGGTCGCTTGAGGAACTCCATGTAGCAGTTGAGCAACTTGCGAGTGGAAACGGAATACATCAGCCAATTGGTGTTGAATACACTGTTTGTGAGTCGATTCGCTGCCAGTGTAATTTCGTTGCCGCAATAGCAGGGCAGAAATATCTGAAGTATCATCATGGTCACAAACTGAACGATTGTGATTAACGGGGCTGGATTACCCGCAGAGCCAATCTGCACCAGGCGATACCCACTGAAACAGATGATTAAGGCACTGAGCACCACCTGGGCGAGGACATAGGGCGACACCAGCAACTCGCACTGTTTTGTCAGGCTGCGAATTTGCCGGTCCAGTTGAAAGATGCAGCGCAATTCTGCCACTGCCACATTATCCGGTACATCGCGCAGTGCAACCAAACGACGACTCAACAATTTGTAGAGCACAGCGATTTGATACATGAAATAACAGCCCATCGTGTCCAGCAGGCAATTGGAAAGGTAGCACAATGTCATCGCCAGGACATCGTAGCCATAGGCATAGAAGTAACGCTCCCGATTCCGCCACTCGAAGGGCACATAATATCCGAACGGTAGCTCATATGCATCCTGAAAGAATACTCCCGAGTATCCCGTTATGGCGACACCCGTACAGCCTGCAATATACGTGTAGAATATACGCTTAAAGTATCGCTGCTCTCGCTGCCAAAAATGAACATCTTCTGATTTTGTCAAATTACACTTGGCATAGCCATCGAGAGCATTCATGAAGTTGAGTGCCTGTTCGCCCCTACACCAAATATTGATGAGTTTCACGAGAAATGCCAACTGTGTCAGGGACATGTACAAAACATTTGCAGCCTGTTCCAAGTCATCGGAGACCATCACTTCCAGCCACATGAGTGCGATTATTGTGAATGTAAACGGCAGATGCAATACGAATGGGTAAATACCCTTTAATCGCCGCCAGTTGCCATCGCTCCAACGCCAAATGCCCAGCCAGCGTTGGATCTTAAGGAGTGTTCCAATTGCGGATTTCAGTTCCTTTGATTCTGTCTTCAAAGTCATCTTAAGTCGAACTAACAAAACTCAGTTATAGGCTCGCTGTTCAAATTGGAGCTGCTTTTATAGACTTTCCTCTGACCGAATCTCATAAATATTTTATAATTAAATATATATATACAAATATATACATATTATATGCATATATACATAAATATATATATGCTAACCTTGGAACCTTCACCTTCTCCCATGTTCCACATTTCGTAGTTCCTGGCTCCCAGTTCGACGTTTCAAGCACTCGCTCATTGCAGTGTTTTTCCATTGATTTGTCATTGTTACGCTGGCAAAGAACTAGTTCATTTCATTTGTCCTTTGTGCTCATGTCGCCCAGCCCTGTTCTGGTTTTTTTTTGTATTATTTTTAAACATAATTGTTACACATATTTACAAAATAACCAAGGCAATTACAATAATTAAATCGATGACATATTAATTGTCTTAATTTGTTGTCACGCGCTTATGGCATAAGTCACGCAATTGCTGCCCCAAACATTTCAAATCGGTTGACTCCGCATTCCACTCAGTTCATGGCTAACCCTTGCCGGGATTGGATATCTCTTTGGGAATTGAATTGAGATTTCTTTTGGCATTTATTTGAGAATGAGTAAAATTGTTGTTATATTTATTTGTGAGTATTTGAAAGCCCTTACGCATCTGATTTAAGGAATTCAAACAGTTCCATCTTATATATATATTTTATTATATTTATTTATTTAGAAATTTGTGTTTCAATTTGTTGTTGATTTAGCGGTATTTATTATCAGAACAAACATTATTGAAAAGTGCATAGCAAGAAAACAACTTAGTCTAGTAAATGTGCAGTGTATTTCTTAGCGTTCATTTGGAGAAGTTCAGCAAAAGGGCGAAGAAACTGTAAGCATTATTGATGGTCTGCAAAATAATGAAACGATTATTCAAATAAGTATTAATCTTTTCAAAACTGAGAAATCTTGATCGAACCTTCACAAAGATGGGCAGGCCAACCTCAAAGAAATAACCTGCACGAATTTTCACGGGACGCTTGAGGTGCTCCATGTAAGTGATGAGTAAGTTGCACGTTCTTTTCTCGCACTGCATCCAGTTGATGTTGTAGACATCATTGGTCAGCTGATGGGCATTGTAGGTGACCTCATTTCCATAGTAGCAGGGCAGAAATATTTGCAGCACCATCACGCTGAGAAACTGCAGCATGGATATGAACTGGCCCGGATTGGCCATGATGCCAACATGCTGCAGTCGATATCCGCTAAAGCAGATAATAAAGGCACTCAACATGATTTGCGCAAGGATATATGGCGAAACGATCGTCTGGCACTCGATGGTTAATCTGCAAACCAAAATTGTATTATTCGATTGATTTGATATTTTGATTGAGTTGATTTTTTAGACCTGCGTATGCGATCATGCAGATCGAAGATCAAACGCAGCTCCCGATTAAATTTCAACTCGCCATGCACTGATCCCAACGCTTTTATGCGCATGCCCAGCAGGCGATACAGCAAGGACACGTGCAACAATAAGTAGCAGCCAACACAGTCCAGGGACACGTTCGCAATGCAGGTCACAGTCATTGCGACCATATTGTAGCCAAAGGCATAATAATAGCCAGGCTCGCTTCGCCACTCGAATGGCACAAAATAGGGAAAGGGCAGCACATATTCCTCGAGGAACCACACACCCACACAGCTGCTGTAGACAACGCCAAAACTGGCCAGCTGATAACCATAGAAGAGCCACTTGAAATGGCGCTGTTCCCGCTGCCAATAGTTGCACTCCTCCTCCGATCGCAGCTCGTACTCGGGTGAGTCCTGCAACTGCTGCATTAGTTGGCGGGCACTTGTGCCCCGTAACCAGATATTCAGTATTTTCACAATCAACGCCATTTCGGTGATGGACATATAGAGTACCTGTTTGGTTATAGAGATTACAAGTTGAATAATATTTCGAATATAGAATCAAAATGAAATTGATCACCTGACCAGCCTCCTCCAAATTGTTGGATTCAAATGCCTCCAGCCACATTAGACCAATGAAGGTAAATGTGATGGGCAAGTGCAGGATGAAGCGAAAGTTTCTCTTCAGAAATGCCAAAAGATACGAATCGGTTTTGTTCCCTGCTGGCCAGGACCAAAGTCCACCGACTTGCATAACACTCAGGAAATTATTGATGCCTTGTGTGCGTTGCGATTTGGTTTCCATTTTGCTTTGATTCAATTGCTGTGGCATGTATGTGTTTTTATACTCCTTTGTGGCAAACAGAGGGCAATTAGCAGCAATTAGTTGTTCATAATTTAATCAACATGCACGGAGGTGCAATTAACGCTGATTGTTGTCAAAACAATGTTTGTTTGTGTGTAATCCTTGAAGGTGGCGCCACTTGGTACTCCATTGGCATCTTGTGTCGGAGCATGTTGCACTGCTGATGATATTTGTCGCACTTTGGACCTTGGCATTGGCATTGTTGCCGGAATATGCGGCACCCAACACGGTCATCATGCGGATTGTGTTTCTGTTTGTGGGCGCACAAATATCGGGCATATTGGTTGGCTTTATCCATCTGCCCGATATGCTGGGCATGCTCCTTTTTGGCGTCATCTACACAAATGTTGGCCTGGCCAATTTCGCTGGCTATGAGCGATTTGAACTGTTTTTAAGGTACGTTTTCCACTCTGAGCATTTAACTAAATATTAACTTGAATTTTGGTATTTTGGCAGAGAAATGGCTTTAATCAATATTATGCTGTTAGCTGGCCTGGGACTCGATGGCAGCGCATTTAGGAGCCTTTGGCTTATGATTATGCGTCTGACGCTGGTGCCAACCATCGCCGAGGTGGCCATAATCGCTGTCCTGGCCTATTTCACATTGTCGATGCCCTGGATGTGGGGCATTGCGCTGGGGTAAGTATTGAATGAGTTTGTGTGGCGACGCTTATGTAAACTAATCACATCATTTGTTTTGTGACACCAAGTCTGGTCATTACAGCCGTCTCGCCCAATGTGGTTGTCACCGTAATGCTGAAGCTCAAAGAGGATCGTTTGGGCCTAAACAGCGGCATCCATACACTCATCTATGCGATGACCACGTGCAATGATGTCGTTGCCATCTTCATGTTTGGCGTCATAATCAGCATCATATTCTCCACAAGTACGTGCTGTCCCTCAAACCAGACAACATACATATATATTTATATATATATATATATATATATATATTCTATCACATTCAGGCTCGCTGACACAAAAGTTATTGCAAGGACCCATTGGCATTGGTATTGGACTGGTTTTTGGCTATCTGTATGGCATGCTGTTGCACTATTTGCCGTCGCGTAATGCGGTAAGCATTGAATACACGCCACATAATTGTTGGCAACGCCACTTACATCTCAGTATTCCAAGGCTCGCCCGTTGTTATACACACAACCAAATTAGGGCACAGAAATCATGATTCGATTAAGTTAATATATTTACTATATTTTTAAGTGTAACCAGTTTTTCTGGTAGAGATATGATGTTGAGCACAATTATAATTTGCTATAGCCTTTAACGATTTTATGAACAATAACAAAATAATTATTTGAATGGAACCTAGGCATTACTAAGCTCCTACTCCTCATACTTCTATATTTAACTAAAATTATTTGTATACCCTAAACCCAAAAAAGTTTTGTTGAAGTTGTCTATGTATTCTTCAGATCTCAGAGCTGGAGATTTTAAATTTTGCAAATAACTTCGCATCACGTTAATTTTATATAATCGATAATTGTCGATAATTATGCATATAACTTCTCATCAAGTTAATTTTATTACATCGATAATTGTTGATAATGGTGCATATAATTTCTCAACCATATTATTTAATTGTATTCATAGTTGTCGATAATTGTGAACTGAACTTGTGTATTACTCAAGTTTATTTTATTTTATCGATAATTGTCGATAATTGTGCATATAACTTCTCATCAAGTTAATTTTATTTTATCGATAATTATGCATATAACTTCTCCTCAAGTTTATTTCATTTTATCTTGCTGTTTTAGTGTTGAAATTATTATGTGGAACTAACAATTTCTTTCATATATTTAATATCATTTATCACAACAGTAGATAAACCAAAAACTAAAAAAAAAACAATGGAGTAGACGCTTTTTTTTTGAGTGTAATTGAGCACACTTTCGAGCGCAGCAGACACAAAATGCTCATTCAGTGAACACTTCTACACTCAATCAGGACATTTAATGGCGCAAAACGCGAGAGCTCGACACTTCAATATCATCGGATAGTGTAAGGCTTCAGAAGCTATCATATATGCGACAGACCCATGAGTGTGTGTGTGTGTGAGACTATGTGTGTGTGTGTGTGCCTGGCCGCATTTTGCATAAAAACACACTTACAAACCTCGAAAGCGATGACATCGACTTTGGCACTGGAGCTGGCGACATTTGCGACGACAGTTATTGCCGCCGTCCATGGAAACTTATGGCAACTGGGTTGCAAGGATGCTGCGTTGCATGCAGCAGCAGCAGCAGTAGCAGCAGCAGCAGCGTCAACTCCAGCACCGTTGCAACCACAAAACTCATTGCCACAACTTACACCGCTAATGGTGCGCATAATCAAACGCCATGGGTGGCACGGAATGCCTTTGAACTCTGTCTCACTTCTACACACACACACACACACACACACACGGTCGCACACACACATACACATGCTCAAGTAGCACTCATAACTTTTGTTTTCCTCTTGCAACTTCCATTGGCGCAGCGCTGCGCAAAACTGCAGCATGCACGAAAATTTCACGCTGTGCTCCGCTCAAGATGAGCCACTTCCTTGCATCCTTGCACCCCCCGCATTCTTGCATATATTTCCAGCCACCAATTGTGGGTGTGCGGATGTGTGTGTCTGTGTGTTTTTTTTTGCTCACCATTTCCACAGCTGCCTTTATTTTAATATAATAATTATGATTTTTTAGTCACGCATACAATATGCAATTTTGTTGTGTTTTTTAAAGCGCAAAAATTGTAACGTAAATTTTGGATAAATAATTAATTAACTGGCGAAGCATAAAGTATGCATTATATGTTACTCCAGATACGGTTGAAGTTGTTTCGCTGACTGTGCCAAAATTTCAACTCTGACCCACAAAGCAAAAGCGAAAAACTATGTAATGTTCTCTCTTACACAGTTGGCCAACTGCAAACAAGTTGGTCAAAAGCAACCGAATAAAGCAATTAAAATTAAGTTGCCATTTTTGCTGAGCAGCAGTCCGCTAAGAGCACTGCTGTCATTTTCGCATTTAGATATTTCTTATGCGCACTCAAATTGTAGTATTATTAACAAAGCTGTCCTTAACTTATCTTGAATATTTTCCCATTTTTTCTTTCGCTTTGCAGGTCTACGCGAATGGCTTGCGCTTTGTTTTGACCATCTTGGGCGGCACCATTGCTGTGATGGGCAGCCGCATTATTGGCTACACCTCGGCGGGTGCCTTGGGTTGTGTAATGATGGCCTTCATCGCTGCCATCGGCTGGAAGAGGGAGGAGCTGAAAATGACACCACAGCAATTAGAAGCACATCAAATTGTAAGTTAATGCTGCAGTCAGCTAATTTATCTAACTTGAATTTCTATCCTTAAGATTAGAGATTGCGATTGGTTTGGATATGCAACAAAAATGATGTGAAAAATTAAGCAAATCAAATATGAGAAGTGTTCACTCAGAAAAAATAATCCATAACAATTTAAACAAATTTCTTGTATTTTTTTTGATGAATGTTTTTCAAGACTATAAGTTTGTTTTTTAAAAGTTCGAAATATTTATAGTTATTTATATTGCTATTTGCATTTATTTTCAAGTGTTTTTCCATTTAATGCCTATTATAACTAATTTTTTTTAGTGTATTTACTTAACCATTACTAAAGATGATTACCGCATCTAACTTATGCCTGATTTATAGCTTGTTAGCACTTTTTATATACCTTATAGGCATGGCATATGATAGTCTTCGATTAATGTTTTTCAATACTATAAGTTTACTTTACTATAAATGATTATGGCTTATAACTCATGCCTGATTTATAGCTTATTTTCACTTTTTATATACCATTTTAGGCCAGTGTACCGAAGCGTCTTGATCTGCTGTGGAAGTTCTTGAAGCCCGTCTCCTTTGCACTCATTGGCAAGGAAATCAATTTTGCAGTGCTTGACGGACGAGTAGTTGGCTATGGAACGTTGCTGGTGCTGCTCGGAAGTTTGGTAATTAAAATGACCGACATTTTGTTTGGTGGCCAGCCTCTGCGGCTTGGCTGGCTTGCGAGCTGGAGCTTAGGCGCCCAATCCGCAGCAGCAAAGCCTGAAATTAAAATGTTCTCTTGCCGCAATTCAAATGTTACCTGCAGGCAAACGCATACATTCAAAAACAAAGCAACTGTAAAAAACCAAAAAAAAAAAAAAAAAATTTCTAACTTTTAGTTTTTTCCTCTATTTTTTACTTTTGTTGCAGCTCCGCTTGGCTTCTGCATATTTATCCACATATGGTGGAAATCTGTCCAGAAAGGAACGTGCCTACATTACAATTTCCGGTTTTCCCAAAGCAACGGTCCAAGTAAGTTTTACCATTTCGCATGCAATGTTGCCTGCGGTGGCCGGGGGGGGGGGGGGGGGGGGTGGCAAGGAATGGGGTGGGGAGGGGGTGGCAACTTTTTATTTGCCGTTTGGCTTCGTTTCTGGACATTGGCCCAAACTGGATTTTGGCCAGCATTTGTTTGGGTTATGTTGTTTTCCTCAAACGCCAAAGTTATACTTGTATTTGCAGATCATGTTGTCGTGGCTAAACTCTTTTGTTGCTTCGCCTCCTGTTCTCGACAATTGTCTGCAGTTGAGCCGCAAGTGGACATTTTGTTGTAGTCGCAAGTGTGTGTGTGACAGTCACTGTGTGCATGTGTGCTTTTTTGAGTGTGTGTGTGTGTTTGTGTGTGTGTCTTGTGGCATACGCGCTTGTGTTGCGCTACCCGTCTGCGGTTAGCCGGAAATTTAAATGTTACATTTGCTAACTTGGCAAACTGCTGCCGCTGCTGCCACTGCTGCCTCTGCTGCCGCTGCTGCCTCTGCCGCTACTGCTGCCTCTGCTGCTACTTTTGGCGGTTTTCTGCATGCTTCTTATTGTAAATTACTTTGAATTTTTTGGACAGTTGTCCTTGCTAAAAAATGTTTCGCCTAATATGCGGTCTGCATAACGCTGCTTGTGCATTTCTCGCTGTCCACCTTCTTTTTTTTTCGCTTTTTTTTTTTAATTTTTGTGATTTAATTAAAATTTTTTTTAATAACATCGTTTACACCCAGCACATCAAGTATACGCAGCCTAACCAAAAGTGTGCCACGTTTGTTATTTTTTTCTTTTTTTTTTTGTTGCAGGCTGCCTTGGGTCCAGTTGCGTTGGATTTGGCACGTTCTGCGAATATTGCGAGTGAATTAGCATTGGCGAACAACGTGCTCATCATTTCCGTTCTAGCCATTATTTTCACAGCGCCATTGGGTGCCATTTTGATGCTACGCCTCGCGCCATTGTGGCTCAAACCTGGCGAAACGGTGGACACAGCTGAAGCGCCTGCGACGCCAGGACCACCGGGATCGGGTGCTGTGAATAATGCCGGCGAACTAACTTTGGTGAATGCTCACAAAATGTGAAGCATTGAATCGTTCAAGTGGGCTACACACACACACTTCAACTTAATACCAATGGTATTGCCAAAATTGGGTTTTTGTGATCGGCATTTGAATCGTTTTTGTATAGCCCAATTTCAACTATTTTATATATATTTAAATACTAACTCATGAACTGTACTTATTAACAACAAATGTACTTATTTACATTTTCAATACACAAAATACATTATTTTTAATTTCGTTCTTTTTTCGAGTTAGCTTTTTTGTTGTCTTAGCCAAAAAGTTGTGGAAATTACCAAGGCTGGCACTAATCCTAAAATACTTAAAGCGCTCCTAATAAATACAGAATTGACAAAAATACAAAAAAAAAGTTGGAAAAACTGTGCGTAGAGTTGGCAATCGGAATGGCTTTGAATTTTCGGCACCTAATTATGAAGAGATTTTGTGCTAATCTCGGACCTGGATTTTCGTAATTGGTTTTTCAATTAATTTAAAGGGATTTAGATCCTTTGGCCTGTCAGCGAATTCAGTGGTGTTTGTATTATTGTATCAGCCAGGCGGCTTTGTTCCAACATTAATAGTGAATAAATATGTTTTTTTGGCCAAACAAACAAAAGCCGTATTTCCGGACTCATTATTAAACTGATTTCGTACACAAAAACCAGAGAGAATTTGCTGATTATCAGGTGACGATGATTAAATACTCTGCTAATTATAATTTTTTCGGTGATTACTATTAAGTTATGGCCAAAAATGTTAAATGCTGCTGAAAATATACTTTAAAATTTAAATGTTTTTCATACAAAACTAAATATTAAAATCAGCAAACAATTATAAATGTTTATATATAAATATAAAATTCGTGTTTTTGATCAAAATAAATAATAGTAAGAAATATTTTTCTTAAAGAAAAATTAGTTCCAACTGAGCAGAATAGTTTTGCCATATTGAATGCTTCACAAAAGCTTTAATCGAACATGGCAATAAAAACAAAAAAAAATGCAATTAAAATATTTTTTTTCGCAAAAAGAGGCAATTTGAATTGAGAGCAGTCTTTGCTGATGCGTCCTGCCTCCTTGATTGGCAATATTGTGCTGAAAATTGAGGCGCTGCAGCAAGAGTGCACCTGTATTGTTTCTGTCATTGTTAATTTTAGTTGCACGTTGGCCAAACGCTGCTCAACTCCAATTGTGGCTAACGGGTATAACACATTTGAATTTCTCGAAACCACAAAGCAGAGCGAGCAGAGTGAATAAATGAAAAGCAAGTAAGGAATTCATCAGTGCATGATATTTTTTTGTTACTCACTTTTATAGCTCATGCTTTTGACTGCCTGCCTGCCTGCCTGCTTCTATACCCTTACAGTTGCTATTGGTAATCTAAAGTATACATAGTATGCATATTATATATATATAATATAATCTTTGCTCTCTTTTAGCTATGATGATATGTGGCAGTCAGCAGGAGAGCAGGAACAATCGGTGGAACAATCATTTATTAAGTGTAAAACTTTCTTACTTACCAAAGAGTGATCAACTCTGATAACTAAATATTATTATTATTATTATTATTATGATTATTATTATTATTATTATTATTATTGTTATTTTAATTATTATTATTTTTATTATTATTATTATTATTATTGCCTTCCGTCAACCCTAATGATGATTTTTATGTCTACTCAACTCAAGACTCATGTTTCCCTACTCAATTTGATGGCCATTTTTCTTAATTAATAATTTATTTATGATGTGTTCAGGTGTTGCAAGGGTATGGAAACTTCGCTGTGTTAAAGTTGTCTATTTTTATCTCTTTTTTTTTTGTTTTTTTTTTCTTTATTCCATTCTCGTTTTCTGCTATTTGTGGCACTCTTCGGCACCGTGTGGAGGAGCGAGTTGAAAACTGAAGGTAAATTAGTGTTATTAAAATTGCTGCCCAGAAATAATTGCGCAACTAAATGAGAATTTTAATGAAAATTCTTTGGTTTTGTTGCGCTGTGCCTTTGCCATCTCTGAGTGTTGTATTTATAGTTGTTGCTGCTGTTGTTGTTGTTGTTGTTATTATTTTTGCTTTTATTTGCATTATTTCTTTTGCTGTGTGTATTTATAAATGAAACTCGAGCGGAGCTTCGTTTGCTCTTTGACATTAAGTTGCCGCCGTACTTAGAAATTGTATTTCAAACACAATCTCGTTTCCACTGGTGACGTGGTACGCGGAATTTATGTATTTATAATTTGTTTTGTGCCACAAGTAGTAGGAAACCGAACAAAACCAAGTAGCGTGTACAAAAGGAGAACATTTAAAATTTTTGCAGTTTGCGCATGGGCAATTGAGTTATGGTTTGCCATTCAATCACACTGAAATGGTCCCTTCGCATGCCCGTTGGCATAATGCTTCAGAAAATCATTAACCTTATCGCGGCGCATTTAAATTCCTGTTGCTATAGATCAAGCTTATCAGCGCAGCAAAAGTATTTTCCTGTATAAAATAAATTCCAGCAGTTTATTATTATAATTCGCATGCCGAATTCCAACCAACTGGAGGTCAACTATGCTCACCAACAGCGGCACCTGGTCAAGCCACCGCCCATTGTAATCAAAAGACAGCCAACAAAAAAAATCCACAACTAAACCAGAAATCTACATACAAACAAGAGTGCCGAGAAAAAGCATTGGCTGGCGAAAATCAAATCAAAAAGTTCACAAATATGCCAAAAGCAGCAACGCAAAAAAAAAAAAACAAAGAAAAAAAAAAAAATTTATATATATTTACAACTGTGCAACAAAAATTAAGTTATAAAATTTGAAGGGCCGTATGCGGTTTAATTTCCGAATGCCACGACAGGATCCCAGACACAGGTGGGCTGGCCAGCGTTTGGGGCGTGGCCGGGTCAAGAAATTCTGTTTTTTTTTGGTCTGAGCTGATTACCATAAACACAAGCGAACGTAAACTGAACCCGCCGGAGTCGTCGCGGACGGAAACGGAAATCAAGAAAACAAAAAGAATGAGCTCAAATGAAGTCAAACTTGCTGGCCGCGCACTCAATTAATAAAGTTAGTTGCGTTTGCTTTGACGGTTAAAATTGTGAGTTATAAGCCCGCAAATTATGGCCAACAACAAAACCAAACAATTAACATGACGAAGACACATAAAATGCCACTTTGCCAGCTCGTCCAGCCATATTACTCTTGGCCATATTAACTTGGCCATATTGTTGTGTCGAAATGTGAGTGAATCACGTGATGCGACGCAGTTTTCTAGTCTAGTTTTTGTCTACGCCTTGTCTCATTTGTTAATGTTTAATACATTTTTGTACTCTTTGTGGTCTTCTCGTGTCCATGGGCCTGGCCAACAGACCGGGTGCTTAATCTGCGGCCAGTTTATAGTTAAGTTAACATGCTTAAACATCGCCCAGTTATTTTCGTGCAAATTACTTATTTTTATGACTTGCTGTCCCTTGAGTTGTTTTCGTGTTAAAACTAGACAAAATAGTTGGCGGCACGACAAGCCCATTCCGTAAGTTGCCGAGATGTTTGATGACTCTTGTATAAATGTTTTCTTTTAGCTTTATTATTAACTCATAATTGGAGTGTGTCTGTGTGTTTGTGTGTGTTAAGCAAAGTTAACTTCTAAAGGGGTTTTTACAGCTTTTCAAATTGAATCACCATATCTCACGGCAGCGTCCACGACTGTCGGGCAGATAGCCGGGCTGACAGGGAAAATCAATCATGGCCACCTCCATAATTTTCTCGGTTGTTGGTGCCCCCGATGTTGATTGGCTTGTCTGGGTGGATTCGTGGTCGGCTAACACTTGGGTCTCATCGAGTTCCACACACTCATTTGCCTTGCCGCGAATCTTCTCGTTGTTGGGGCAATCGATGCGTTTCAGACAGTATTTAACACAGGGCCGAGGTGCCGCAACATTTGTCAGCTTCTTGCTGCATGCATAATGCGCAATGCAATTGGCATCCACCTGTGGCAAGGTGTTGTTTATATAAAACGGTTGGCGTGCTTTCTCTGTTGTAGTTGCTGGTGTCGTCGATGATGTCGTATGTATCCGATGAAATAGGTGGCTCAGTAATCCACCCTCTGCAGCACTCAGCCAAATGCAACCACAGATCGTCAACAGTATTAGCAAAAGTTTCATTTTGAAATTGCCTACGCTTAGAGCAGTCGAACTGGAAATGAGCTTGCCTCGGTCCAAGCTATTTTCAATTGACGATGTGTTATCAACTGAGCCGATAACCTTTTAACCGCGCGCCCAGACAAAAATAAACTCAAACAATCATTCAAAGAGCATTAGTTTTTTTTCAATACCCTGTAAGTTGTGGAGAAAATGCAAATAATCTTTTTATCTTTATACAAAGTAGCAAACGGTATAAGTTATGAAAAATAATTAATAGCTGCCTAGTTGAAAAGAACTGGGCAAGCGACAATGCAGGCATAGACCAAGTACCACAAAATTAGAAAAATGTACGGGGTATCTGCTCTTCGAGTGACCAGACTAAAACATTCTCTCACTGATTTTAATACACTTGCGAAATATACTATAGTAGTTTTGAAACTATTTCGAATTATATATATATAAATATAAACATATATTTCTTATCAGTCGATTTACTATATTTTTTGTAAGAAAATTTGTAATTAATATAAAATTAATATCTTGATCGGATCAGCTCTATATATTTGCTCTACAAACTATTGTTAAAAAATAGTAAACTTAGAGGAAAAATCAATTTTGTGATTTTTAATGATCTGCACAGAATCCAATAAATACAAAAAAATAAAAATAATAATATTAAAAGTAATTAAAATCAAATTAAAACTAATTAAACTGAATATTGTGATAATAATCTTGTACTAATATTAATAAGTATCTGACAACTGCAAAGAGTACTTCAAACTTCAACATCGTCGTTCATATTGTGTACTTTTTGATGGGGGAGCTCAAATTGCCAAGACAACAAATACATTTTATTTTATTTAAATATTCAGCTGATAAAGCCAATGTTTCCCACTTCGCAGACAGTGTGTTTATGAGGATATCAATGAAGCAATGAAATAAGCATGCTTTGAGGCAGATATTTCTGTTCGTGATGGTTGAATTTGTGTTTATTAGCCTTGGCCGAGTTGCAGCAAAACTATTTGAATAATTGATATTAATAGTTTGGGAGAGCTGTCAAAATTAATTTGCAATGCATTTGGAGAACAAGCACAGGATTATTGATGATGATTATGCGAACTAATGAATGTATCTGACGAACGAAATGCGAGCAGATGAAAACAAAGGCGTTCAACTTGGCATTAATTCCACTCTGAGCAGACGAGTAATTGATGACAAGAGCGCTCAGGCTTAGCCTGATGTTGATTTTGATGCAGTGTTTGTTGGTGTTGTTTGTTGTTGCTTGTTGTTGTTTGTTGGTTTTATTGTTTTCAGTGTAGTGCTCGGCAATTACTTGGCGAGCGGTATTCCCCGAAGGCATCTGTCTAATATGTATTAACATTTATTGCTTTGCTTTTGGAGATGCTGTGTGTTGAAAAACCAATGTGAAAGCACTAGCAGACCGGAAATTGCCAAACACTGATACTTCCGCCGGAAATAAGCTCAATTGTTGTTGCCCCTTACGGTGTGAGTCTAGTTAAACAACATTCTGTAAATCACGGTTCAAGTGTTTTACAAATATTTCAGAACACTTCTAGCCTAAATGCCATTAAAGAGTGTTGTTTATTACTTTGATCTTACATCATCTTTTACAATTGTTTAAATAATAGTACAGCAAAAACGACTCTAACTTAAATGCCATTAAAGATTTGTTATTTATTTATTTCGGTCTCACATCATCTTATCAGCAAAGACACATTTCACATTCGCATTGGGATAATAAATTATTTTCTTAACACTAATTTGCACAATATACAGATCAGAATCTAGCAACTTCGAAGCCAATAAAAGTGTATGCAAAAAAACAATAAAAAAATAATAAAAATAATTTAGTGACAAAAATATTCTTCCTTTTTTTATTTTCTCACAAATTAGACAATCAAAAAAAGCAATCAAATGAAAAAAACGGGAGTAAAAAAGGGCAAGAAAATATTTTTGTTTTGCTGAGTCGAAGTACGATTTTGCATATCTTGATTATCTTTGCGCTTATCTATATTAGTTGAACAAAAATGAATAAAGGGTATTTTCTAGTCGAGCACGTCGCCAGCCGCACATTCCGCCTTGTTTCTGTTTGTGACAAAGGATGTGTTAGAGTGCGAATAAGGATATGAATGAAGTGGCACATTTTCACGAGCTTGCTAACCAACAGTTTGATGCCTGTTTTTTTTCTTAGATGTTGTATTAGTTTTCTCTTGTCTCGTTTTCTCTATATATGTATGTATGTATGTATCTACGCCCTGCCTCCTCCGCAATGTTTGTAGTTTCTTTAGACGTTTATCGTCATTGCTTTTGTTGCGGCCTGGTTTGTTGTTGTTGATGCTGTAAGTTCAATAAATAAAATTAGTGCCATAAACATCCGTTTGCCAATGGCTGTCGCGACGATATGTGTTTCTTCTTCTTCTTCTTTTTATTTCTTGGCTCGTCCTTGAGCACACAGAACGGATACAATAAAAACGAATAGAAGCGGACCAAAGGAG
The DNA here is from genome assembly GCA_035044025.1 of Drosophila paracracens. NCBI lineage: Eukaryota > Metazoa > Arthropoda > Insecta > Diptera > Drosophilidae > Drosophila > Drosophila paracracens. The sequence continues at coordinate 1,564,752 of JAWNMN010000435.1, read as the reverse complement.
AAGAGTTAGTTGAGAGGACGATGGCAAGTAAATTTCACTCAGTGCTTATCTTTTTTTTTACTCTTCGTATCAGAATATATGGATTTCACAGTTAGTTGAAAAATCCGATTTATTTGCTTGATAATAATTCGATTCGCATTTGAACAGTTGTCTAACTATCGCAATGGAAGTTAACGACAGATGTTTCAGTGCATAAAAACGTAATATCTGATTATATTTTTTTCCGGTGTAAATACTATTTGCAAATCTTGGGCACTTGACAACTTTTCACAAGTTTTCTTTTGGAATCTATTTTCATTGCCAACACAGCAATTCTGATTCTGAATTGTGTCGAAGCTGGTGTAAAAACTGTTGGCAGGTGACTCGAGTTTATTTGTGCTTCCGCTCTATTTGACCGGATTTGCAGTTGAGATTATCTGAAAATGTTTTCAAATATATATTACAGCTTAAATTTTATTCTCGATTTTGGTACATAATAATATGCAAAATTTATATACAATTTGCACAATTGTATTTAATATGCGATGTGTATCGTGCAGAAACATGATTATAATTTGCAGTTCAGTGGTCAGCAAATTGCAAAACTAATTGCTAAAATAAATTACGTAAAAATATCGATATACAATTGTATTGGCGATAAACACATTAATAATTCGCATGCCATGCTTGGACACTGGAAATGCAGTGCACCAGCATTCAAGCCCAGTTTCGATTCGGGCCACATCCTCATGTGGTGGGTGGCCAGCTCTGTTGTTGGTGTTTGGTGGCCCAAAACGTGTTCAACAGATTAGGCCAGGAGTGAGTATCTGGTACCTGCAGTGCATGCTGTGTGTGTGTTGTATCTTGATTCACGTTTGCCGCCAATTTAATTGCTGGCAAACACAGTCGACCAAAACAATTTCGACGATTAGCGTCCGGAGTTGTTTCACATTGAATTCAAATGGAAAATTTCTATGTTCAGGCCGGGACGATAACAGCAATTATAAATTGGTTAACTATGACAGTTTAAACGGGCAATTATATTGTTATTTTTTTATTTTCATTATTGCTTGTGGTCTAAAATACTGATTTGTTTACGGTATTTGCCATTTGCTTTATTTAATCAGCATCAATTTTAATTTGAAATTTGTCGCAACTTTTCACGTTAGCTATTTTCAACGATAGTTTAGCTTGATTGTGCTCAAGCTAAAAGCTAATTAATTTTCGCTTATCGAACGTAAGTTATTTGTTTAATTATTTGGCCAGTCATTAGGCTAAAAGTGGGTGTTTTGAGTGCCTCAGTTTCAGTTTTCGGATTCAGTGTGTGTGTAAAAATCAGAAGGAAGCCGTTGGCAAGCCACTCAGTGGTGGCGTGGAGCGGCACTTGAGCTCAATTAAAACCGCACTTGTATTTGTATATGTATTTGTTTGTACAACAAACACACACTCAGGCACACACTCACACACACACACTTGACCAGCCGAGCGAATGGACGACCGCAGGATAGCAACTCTTTCCTAGTCCTTTGGTTGCCTTTCATCACCGCCGCAATTGGCAGTGAAAGGGAAGTGGGTGTGCTGAGCTTTCAGTGCTGGCCATTGTTTAACAATTAACCGCAAATTGAATGCAATTAAATAAATAACGGTATTGAACCTTTATGTAAACGCTTGTAGGCGTCTCGTTGTAGCTTTACCTTTGTTATGCCAATACCAATCGTAAAGCAAACATACGCACTCCTCCTTCCACTCGCATTCAACTGTGTTGTACAAATGAAATGAAATATTACGTATACGTCACATTGGTCCATTTGCCAGCTCACTCACACACGCACACAAACACACACACATGATCAACAATAGCTCCTCGGCACAGTTGAGCCGACTACCGACTGCCGCCTGCTGTTGGTTGAGTATTTGTTTAAGGTATTGTTGTAATTGTCGCTCAACTAAAGGCAACTGGCAACTGGCAACTGGCAGCTGCAGTAGAGAAACGCAATTTATTTAACTTTTTGGTTGCAACAGCTCCACTAGCAGTCCTGCAACAATGGGGCAACGTGCCAATTATTAACAGCTCCAAATGGCTATAAAGTCCTTATCCCATTGTAATTGCTAAGCGTTTTTATGGCATTCTAAAGGATTGTTTAAAATACTGCCACACTCTCCATTTGGTTTACAATATGCGACTGAAAAATAAATCTGGTAGAGTATGTGAATATATATGCAAATATATTTCAAGAATAAAAATTCTCGTTATTTTTGAGCTGACCCAAAATATGTTTTTACTTCTGCAAATACAATAAAATATCCATTGAAATGGCTTTATTTAACTTTTCAGCGAAACTTTAGGCTTTTAACTTGCAGTCATTAAATATACAAAAAAATAAAAAAAAGTTGTATTTAAAATATGAAAAGAGGTCAACAAACAGTAAACAATTTTCAATGGAAAAGTTATATTTAACATCTAGATTTATAGTCAAATTTACTCCATGCTGTTGTTGCATAGTGTTACAAATAGAGCTTGGGGACAGAGTTCCAACAATTGTAATTTTAAAGTGCTTTCCATAATGAGGGGCACACACTCCAGCCAACTTGCTTTGTTTGCCAAGTGACGAGCTACTTGGATTTCTTTCTTCAATTAAACTGTTTTTGTTTTTTGTTTTGGCCAAATGCTATTAATCATAGTTGTAGCCTCAACTTTTCACATGCAATGCAAAACTTATTTGATGAAGGCAATGCAGCTCATTGCTTGCGTTTCAATTTCACTTTTATTATCCTAATACACACACACACACAGTCAGTGAGAGCAGGTGGACAAGGATGCGCCCATGTATTCGTCGGAAAATGAAATATTTGACAAAAATGAATGAGCAGAGCAAACTAGCTGACACGAAATACGAAGCGCAAAAGTCAAATGTCAGTGTGACATGCAAAGTTGTTGTCACACATTGCGGTTTGTTTGATGATGCGACACACAGTCACGACGATGTTGGCTGACTCCTCAATTATAGGACATCAGGTATGCCTGTGCACATATGGCTGAAGGACATGCATCGGTTTTGCTGTCAATTTATTGGCTGGTGTTTGCTGAAATTGAATAGAATCGTTGCTGCAAAAGTGATTTAAAACGAAATTGGAAATTTTCTTGCACCCACAAGAGTTGCAAATTACTTATGTGAGTGCAACAAAACAATAATAAAACATAATAAGCACTCTGATGGATATGACAGTTGTGCCACATTTTCAAAAAAAATCAATTCAATTTTAGAAAACCTTAGAAAAAGTATATCGAGATCTCTAAGGCGGGTAGCTATCGAGAGAACAGATTTCATTACTTATTTCTGAATTTCAGAAAGAATTTTTGTTTTTAAATAATGATTTCTACTTTTTAGAAGTATTTTTTGTTATTCAGAATACTTAAATATATTTCTCAAAAATATGAAAACCGCTTTTTAATCTGAAGAATTATTTCTAATAATCAGGCTATTTTTTGATCCGGGCGATTTTCAATTTCGAACTTCAAGTCAATTTTGTTTTTGAGTGTAGAATGAGTTTGTTTCTATTTATGCATTTCCAACACAAATGATTACTTTAAAGGACCCCCTTATAAGAAATGGTTAACCGGTTCGTTTATGCCCGGAGTGCGATTTGCGTAGACTTTACTTCTTTATTTGTTGTGTGTGTTGTGTCTTGTGTCGCTGCGTTGCTGGACCCCTTGATGTTAGACGTTTGGTTCTGGCTCTCGTCTCTTGCTCATTAATTGTAATTGAAGTTTGTAATTAAAAAGTTTGTCTGAAGCGTGGAGTCAGTCATTAAAACGAAACGATTCCAACTTGGCCAACAGGGCAATACAAGCAAGCAAGGCCAAGAGCAGAAGTCTGATAGGGGATAAACAGAGGGGGTTGAAAGGAGGGCTGGAATGTCGCAGGTGTCCTGCTAAGTTCAGTCTGGGTATTAGATTTGATTTAAATGGTGTGTAAACGTTCAAGGACTTTTCGTCTGTCCTTGAGCTTTATGTGACCACAATTGAGTTATTGGTCTTATTAGCATTTGGTTTGCTACGGCATTGAGATTTTGGATAGGATAATTGGAGCTTGGCTAATAATGTCATGAATTTGGTTCATAGTGTTTTCAAACTGTAAAGTAAGTGTGCTAATAAATGGGTAAGTAGTACACTTGAAAAAATGATGAACTCAAATCTTAATTTAGCACAGTACAACAGCGAAAGAGATTCTTATTTTGAAAACATTTGCTCGTGGTAAATTAAATAGTGCATAAATAATTTATTAAATCTGTTAAGTCTTAGTTTATAAAGGAAAAGTGTATTTTAAATATGAAAACTATAAAGTCTTAAAGTTAATAAAGAAAAATGTATTTTAAATATAAAAATAAATATAATGCGATATATAATAGTTTACTAAACATTCACATACTTACCTAATAATTGTGGTTCACAAATCAGAATAAAAATAAATGTCTGAGTTATTTTATCAGAGTGTCTCTATAGTTGCTCACACCATGGATAAAGAATGGATTTGCTGAAATCAGAGCATGGTTAAATGACCTCGCACACAGAGTAGTCGAGCAGCGTCGAGCAGGACGACAGCAATCTAATCATGAATAATGTGTCACATATTCACACATCACGTCATCTCATATCGTGAATATCCTGACAATAAAATCAAAAAAAGGACAACACAAAATCATAACAAGCTTTCAGACGTGACCCCGTCCAAAGGCTAAAACCAAAAAATGTAAAGAGCCATGTGTTTGGGCCATAAAAGTTGTCGGCATATTAAATATGCGTGTCATGTCCATTTGTTAGCCCGGTTGTCACCTTCAGCGTCGGCATCGGCGTCGTCGTCGTCGGCGTTGGCGACATTTGCTCCAGTGCACCGCGTTTTATGTTTGCTTTTGCCAACAAATATAGACGGCTCAGTAGGAGGGTCAAAATCACATTGAACCCTTGCGACGAGACTAGGCTTCTGAGGAGCACACTCCCATAAATATGTCAAACCGTTGGCAGCTTTATCAGCATTTTGAAAAAACAAAACATAAAAAACAAAAAAAAAAGGTTCAAGCACATTTTGACACTGACTTTGATATTGACTTTCCCCGGCCAAAAGGCGTTGACATCGTTTGCATTGTTAACAACTGCAGTTATCTGCCTCTTGGATGCGTGCTGCTCTGACTGCAAACTTGGAGCCAACTTGAACTTAAAAAGAAATTTCGTATACCTATCCCTAGATATATTGGAGTGCGGTCCGTGCTGTACTCATTTGATTGATGACAGTCGCTTAGCATTTAATTTTGGCACAAATATGAAATTACTTTCTCGCTTAGCAGCAATTTAATGCTTAGCTTTTATTACAGCGTCTAATTTATAACCCACTTAATTGTTTACGGTGAGTGATTCATTGGTGATCTCGAAAGTATTTTTTAATTCTTTAAAGCATAATATATTTTTTCCCAAAATAAATATTTGTTACACAATTAAATGTTGTGTATAAATATAATTTTTATTGTGCGTACCTTGTACCAGTCACATTCAAGTGACAGGGAATCAGCCCCAGAAAAGCCAAAGTCTAACATTATAAATTATAGTCAGCCAGCAGCGGGAAGACGCTGTTGGACACAAAATAAACTAGTCTCTGGGAGCCACTTTTGACTTTTTTGAGATATTTCTTTGTTGCAGATATTGCGTATTAGGTAACTACTACGATGACAATGTGGGAGTCGTGCCACTCCTCATCGCCGCACTTGTAAAGCAGCTAACAAATTGTGGCCATAACGTTGGTAATATCTTGCTCGTTTTTTTTTTTCTTCTTTCTTTGGCTAATTTGATTAATCTCCATTGCATTGGTATGTCTGGTTTTTTTCTTATTTATTTATTTTCAGCCGGGCGGGAAATTAATTTTCCAAATATTTGCGTGTGGCCTGAAAAATGCTAATTTTACGAGTGAACCACAAATACAAATGTATTTTAGCAAATGTGAAGCAAAAATTGCATATTTGCTAGCGTTTTTTTACTTTTGGTAACCACTGGGTAAACATGTATAAGTCAGGTGGCTATGCTTAGCTTGGCTAGTCCCCCAATTAGGATAATCGTCGTTGGGAAATGTTAATTTAAATGTGAATGATCGTTTCCACAGCCTTGTAAGTGGAGTCCTGAGCCGCAGTTCGTGACGTGTTCGTGACAGTTGCGTGCGACAGACGCTCAACTACGTTGTGCCTCTGAATGTAATGCGATTGGATTGTACTGGTATTTAGATGGCATAAACTCGAATTAGATTCTTTCGTGACAAGCGGCCATGATTGCGGCGCGGCATTGATTGAGTAACAGCTCCCACAACATACGCAACAATTACAAGACACTCGAGTGACTTTCACACACGTGGAATTCCACGCCCACTCCCCCCGCCCAGCATCTGTGGCAATAGACCAGCTAAATCTCCTTTGTATGCATCAGCGTGGCTGTCAACTTGATGTACGTGAGACTATCTATTTATTCGCTTTTATATACTTATCCGGCAAGCACAACGATTGTTCACTTTTGCTTAAACCCATTTTACTCAAAGCCTAAGCAGCTTACGAAAATATTGAGAAATTGCCGCAACATGTGAAAATGTGTTTCGAACAAACCAAAGCATTTCACTTCTAAAATTCGAGATTTTCTGAAAGATTTTACAAATCAGATTTATTTGAATAGTGTCAGAAAAATACTCATTGAACGAATGAGTTGTGCTTTGGGTTGTATATACTCATTTGATAATTTGATATCCCTCAAAGTATGACTAATTTTGATAAGTCTCGTAGAGCAAAAACTAATGTTCCTCAAAATATGTCTGATTTCCTTGTATACCCCTTGTATACCCCAAAAATGTTCGTTAATTAACTTAAAGAAAGAAAAAAAAACACTGGCCGTGACTCTGGAAAAACTTCGTTTATTTCTGATTTCAGTTTTCGGAAATGTATTACAAATAGAGCAAATGACTCAGCAATGCTTTGACAAGGCCACATTTACATATGTTTATTCGGCATGCATTGCAATTTTCATTTAGATTTTATCATGACAATCTAAAACTTATTCGCATATGTAATAATAGATCTTGAGAGCTAACAAGTAATTAAAAATGATGTGAATAATCAGGCCAATATCCCTTATATATATATAAATATCTTATCGCAACCACTAATGAACTAACGCCATTAGTTGCCGTGGCCGCAACGACAAATAACGGCACACTAAAAAATAAAAAAGGGGCCAACAACCCGACATTAAGGACATTAACATTGGTGGGGGTGGGGGAGGGGGTTGGTGCGAGTTAAAGCTTAATGAAATTCCGTAGAAACATGTTCTCGCCTGATAAGCTGCCATTGGTCAACTTGGTAGCTGCAAGGTGAAGCCGACGGCATGCAATGTGCTGCCAAATGTGCACCACGCAGGCAAAGTCGCGGAAGTGAGCGTGACGTCGCTAGGTGGTTGGAGTGGTGTTGGTGTTGCTGTTGCTGTTGGTGTGGCTCAAGCGCCAACATAAAATATGAGAAACCACAAAGGCACACGGTTCAAGTCATTTTAGTGTTGTAAATAATTTTACATGTCAGCCCCGGGGAGTGAGGCGAACAGGAACAGGAAAAAGATTAAAAATGACAAAAAAACCAAAACAAATAAACAAAACAAAAAAAAGAAAACAACAACCAACTGTGAGATAAATTGTAAACCTAAAGGATTAGCCGCCTGCTCTGTAAGCAGCAAACTTGGACAGGAATTTAAGGATGTCGTCTTTGTTCGCAGCCACAGCCACAGCCGCAGTCCTCGAAGCCAGCCTTAACCCGCCACAAGTTTAAGGCATTTATGTTAATGAAAAGAAAACGCTTAACGCGCAACGTTCAACGCAACGCAGCATTCACCACCTGGCATTGGTTTCAACAATAACACAAGCGTCATTGTTTTATACCGAGGCAAGCAGCAAGCAGCACGCAGCACGAGGCAAACAGCTGGCAGCAAGTAGGCAACAAGCAGGCATCCTGCGCTGAATTTTATGCAACGATTCTCAGCGAAGGGGTAAGGATGGGTGGGGGGTGCAGGAGAAGGATTTGGCGGGCGGACACCCATTCCTTTGCTGGCCTTTGTATACGCAAACAAAGTACGAGATAAACTTTTGTTCTGCCTGAACTTTGCCGTCGGCGACGAGAATTGGCGTCGCCGCTTTTTCTCCATTTGCGTGCTTTTCTTTTATTTTCCATTTTATTTTTGTAACTTTTATTTTTTTTTTCCCCCCGTCTGCTGTTGCTTTTGTATTATATGTATGTATTTTTTGTTGTTTTTTTTTTTTAGTCACTTCCATACAATTCCTGGTTTTGTCCACATTTTAGCAAAATGAGTTAAGCATAATTCAAATTCGACTGGCGCAGTCCGACAGCGGCCAACTTTGGGAAATTGTTTTCAAGTTTTTCCATTCTTTCGTCCTTGGCAAAAATGCGAGCGGGTCAAAAGTAATAAGGACATCAACAATGGCCCAGCACAATTCATTTGCCATTACACAATATTGATGGATATTCAAATTGGCATCTTTGAAATGCATCATCTCGTTAATTAATCATATCTTCCGGCTAAGAGCTGAAATCAAGAAATCATATCTATAAAGAGGAAACTGAATGGCATTTCGGGAAATATTAGGTTAGTTCTACAACACTTGTATGCACTTCTTGCCATTTCTACTCTACTCTTTTTTTCTCTTACTTTTTTCAAGTTTCCTTTTCTATTTTTATTATTTTTATTTATTTTTCTCTGTGGTTTTAATGTTCCAGTTCCTTGAAATTAAGTTCATATTTTTGCACCACTTGAATTAAACATGGAATTTTGATATATGGTTTTGATAACTTCCGTTAATAAAAATACTTCAAAAGGGTTGAGTAAAAGTTGTAACCAAGAATTAATTAGGACAGATCCAAATCTATAACGAATTTTGCCCAATTATTGCCAAAAACAAATAATTAAACTGTAATTAAATTAAAATCTCTGAGCTGTAAATTGTATGATCATATTAAGGGGGTGTTCCATTCAGTTGTGGGAGTGGCAGTCAACCGCCGTCATAAGATAGTATTAGTTCATAAAATTATAAGATTTTCAAATGGAAATAAATAAATTACAGAAATTTGTAGCATCAAAAAATAAATTTGCGCAATGCTCAACTAAGCAATCCAGCCGAACTCTTCGTTGGCCATATTATTTATTATTATTATTTATGATTATTGCTGTAGAGACTGTGCACTGCAAACTTCTATCTTCTTCTTACAGCCCTTATTTTACTAGTACTTAGGATGCAAGCCCCTAGTCCTGCCCAGCCTATGCAGTAACTCTACTCAGTCCCATACCATCTTTAAGACAACCTTGTAGCTGCAAAACAATGCCAAAATACTGCTATTTGAAGTTACTCACATATCAAGATAGGTTCTTTTGCTACTAACTTGAGAGAGAGAGAGAGAGAGAAAGAGCGAGAGAGAGAGAATGAGATTTATATGAGTATATTTATTCAATTTACCCGCATTTGCTGCAACGTCTGTGGAAAATGTGTTACTGTGTGCAATCAGGCAAAAAGCAAGAAAAAAAAAAATAAAAAAAAAATAAAAAAATGAAAAGCCCAGCATCACTTGGCCTGGCCAGGCCAGGCTAGCCCAGCCCAGCCCAGCCCAACCACTTAGTCTGAGCCAGTGTACCAGCCACAACCACAGGCAATGCCTATGAATTATGTAAACCTCAAGCGGCTAACGTCATGGACACAGTCCCAAATCTGCCTGTCTAGGAAAAAATCAAACAAAATCGATTGACGTACAAATTTTTCTTAACATCCGCAAACAATTTGATGCTGCTCGCAGTAGGCTGCCGCCTTTTGATTTGTGCGCCCCAAATGAGTGGGGCACACGAGCCCGTTAAGAATGCTGCTTTTGGTTTTTGCTTCATTGGCAGCCTGCTTCTAAATTATGTAGATTTGATTTAGCATAACGCTTGCGGGAGTGTGTTTGGTGTGTGTGTGTGTAGATTTTCTTTTTCATTTTTTTCTTTTTCTTTTTTGTTTTTTTTTTTCTTGTGTATTTTTAGCATTGAGAGGATCTTTTGCCGTCTAACGTACAACATTTTAAACCGTCATTAAGCTGGGCCCATAAATATCAGGGTGCCTCCTCTTCTCCAAACGGCTTTTGCTTTTGACTGTAAAATTATGTAAATTTATTTGGCCATAGCATTGCCTCTTTGCTGTTCCTTTAGTTTAGCCTTGTTGTTGTCGGCCACTGACTAACTGGGTCGATTCCTGTAAATTGTACTGAATTACAGCCATGGCTAACACACTGGGTGCACTGGCTTGTTTAATTTGTTGCTGCTGTGTATTCTGTGTGCTCCTACTTCGATTTTAGCCCAATTCCCATCCATTTGCCTTCGCTCACAAACTGTTTCTTTGCCAAACTCGGGTTTTTTCGCGCTACATTTGAGAGTGAAAAGTTTTTCTGCAGTCGAGAAAAATCAAATCAGTTGAAAATTAATTTAATTCGCACTTGGCTTACAAAGTTTTTCTTTCATGTAGCTTTATGATTTGCTTGCATTTACTTTTTCTTCAGTTGGAACGACGAAAAAAAAAAAATAGGTAAAAAAAAGAATCAAGCAAGATGCAAATTCTTAATTATAAAAGTTTGAATCGTAGTTGCCTGGTCGCCTTGTCGCCCCGTCCGAGAGTCGGTCTGTCAGGCCGTCGTTCAGTCACTGCGCGAGCAGAAAACAATGCGTTCCATTTGAAATTGTTGCCAAGTGAGTGAGTGAGTGCAAAAGCAGACATTGCTTGCCCTTGCCAATTTAACGATTTTACCAATATTAATTATGATTTCATTTCTCTTTTCAAATTTTGCATTCCAAGTGTGAATGTGCAAAAATTTGAATGTGTCCCGAGGGTTGGCTTGGGGAGCTCAACTTAATTAATTCTACATTGTTTTGAGTTGAGAGTCGCGAGTTGGCTGTCAGAAAAGTGTTCAAATGATAAACGAGCTAATTAATATGCGCCAAAAGTTTGCCCAAAATGTCTGAAACTATCGCTTGTGGCTCTCAAATTCTGCATTATGCGCTACGCTAGAGAAGAAAAAAAGGAAAATTCAAATGCGGCAATTGCAGGACAGTCCTATCAGAAATTTTATCAGTTACTCAGTTCAAGTAGGGGGAAAGAATGTTGGAGAAAAGAATTGCACCAGCTGCATACGCAAATTTCATTAAAATTCATGTGAAATATATTGAGACTTGCATGCATAATGGTCACTAAGTTTGAACTGTTCGCAAAGTTGTGTCAAGTGTGCTGAGCCCATTTTCCACTTCCTGCCCCACACACACACACATACACACACACACCCAGTTAGACACCCACAATCCTTGCCCTCAAATATGCAAATACCGGCATAAAATGCGAACGCTACGCCATGTTGCAACTTCAAATAACAGAAAATGTCCGGGTGCGGAAAAACACCAACTACCTCATCGGTCTCACTTTGGCCTTTTAATGCATTTCTCTCAAAATGGAGCTCAAGTAGTTGTGCGCTCTATAAAATTTCATGCATAAACTTTGCGCCAAATGTAAAAGTTTTTATAATTTAAGCCAGGCACGTATGCGGTGTCCAGTGCTCCTGCTCCTGCTCCTGCCCCCCCCTCCAAAATCAGCTTAGAACTGCTCCAACTAATGTCCTCAGTTTGCTTCCACTTATATGCCATGCTTAGGAATGCTAATCAGCCGCTGGCTGGTTCGGATTTAAGCCCTATTTGTGCATGAATTTAGATTTTAAGCATGTTGCACACAGCTGGCAAAGTGATGCAGCTTCCAAAGCAGCAGTCATGCATAATTATATAGGTATAATTAATATTTTAATCATTTATGTGTAGTCTACGAACTGATATTAATTAATTCAAAATAAATTAGACAACTTGGCACTTGATTTGAAGTGCAACCCGAATAAACCATAAATAAAAACCAATTTGCATTTTTTTTTTTATTTTACATCTAATGCTTTATTTTGTATTTGAATAATTTGGAGATGTTTGTTATCGTTAATGTTTCTTATGCGCAATAATCATACAATGACCACCATAATTATCATAGAGCTAGTTAGTAATTAGTGGATTTTGTAAATACTTTTTTTTTTTTTGGTTTTTTGTTTTTTTTTTTGGTTGCTTCTGAAAGCTACCTAGCAATGTGACCTTAAATTGAGACAACTCGTTTTGATGAACTTTTCCATTTGCATTTGCATTCGCTATAATATATATTAATATTTATGCCGTTATTACAGTCTAATGTAAATATTATTAAGTGTCTGGGTAACTCGATGCTGGCTGCAAAATGTCGATTTGTTAATGCCTCGCCTCAACTGCAGCAATTATATTCGTACACATTTAATTTCCATCTATTTTTTTGTCTATGTGTGTTTTTTTTTGCGAAGTACGAGTACAACTACAGTAAAGTCATACTATGTGTACTAACATATATATGTTCAAAATAGGGGCCGATTTCAGATGGAGCATGCCTTCATTTAAATTGGCCTTTTTTTTTTTTGTTTTTTTTTAGTGGCTTTATGAATATTCAAAATATACAAATTCACAATACATACGATCGTAGTACAACTGTTTAGGTGCAAAAGCTGATCAAATGTCAATGTTCTTGTATTTACAAGTACAAGTCAACTAGCTGACCAATAATTGTTTTTGTATTTTTTTTTGTTTATATTCTGGTATTGAATTACGTACGTTGCAAAAATGCACATTTAATTTATGTATTTATTTGTATTTGATATTATTTGGTTTACTTTAGTTTCCTTTGCTATTGGTGGTACAACATGTTTGCTTAAATGCTAATTTACATTGAAAACTTTTATTCTAAATAGATGTTCTTGGTGCGCTTAGAACTATGTTGAGCGAAATAAACAATGAACAAATAAAACCAAACAAATACACATACATAATAAACTGAAATAAATTTATAAATACACATATATATATTTATATATATATATATTTGTATATATTAAAAATACCTTATAGCTAAACAAATTTTACAGTGGTGTTTCGCTATTCATTGGTAAATATGAATTTTGGATTTCATTTTGGTTTCGTTTTGGTTTTTGCTTTTAAACTAAATAATATCACTATATATATAATATTTGCTTAATTTACATACACATATATATTATTTATGCTTTGTAGTTTTTATGAAGTACGTAAAATGTAATTCACATTCAAATATCTAATGCATATTTACATGACCTAGTTCGACTGGATTATCCTAGTACTATGGATTTACTGTATGTATATATGTATGTGTGTGTGTGTGTGTTTTTTATTATATTGCATTTTGCGTTTTGCATTTCATATTTCTCTCGCTTTGTTTATAATCGCATTTAATTTTTTTTTAACTGCGCTTTCAAACGCTAATTAAATCGCTGGCAAAAATGCTTTGAAAATTATTTACATTGTAGATTTCGAAGAGTTTTTGCATAATTTTGACATAAAATTGCACAAAAATTATTTTGCTCTCTTTGGTTTAAGTTTTCTGTAGTTTAAGTGTGCTAAATAATGGATTCTAAATTGAAGTGTCGAAAATGTCAAAGTTAAAGGTATAAAATATATAATCAGTGAAAATGTAGACGGAAATGTGAATTGGATTTTTGGTTTGATCAAATAATATCGTATAGTTTACATATCTCATTCATACTATTTGCTGGCATATTATGTAGCTTTAAATATACATATAACTAATCTCAGAATGCAAGAATGCAATGCCACATTCGATGGATACATTGCATCAGTTTTGGGGCACATTGGCCGCTTACCCCAAGCCCAAACGGAGACTGTCAAATTGGGTGTTGCGCAAACCAAAGACAGTCAATAATGCACCACATAGAAGCAAACAGTGGGTTAAAGCATTCTGCAGGCTGCTCAGTGCACCACTGTTGCTGCGAGACTTTGAGCTGGCAACCACCTCGGCATCCTCGGGCGCAATGTCCATGCTGTTGCTGGCGACAATAAATTGGAATATATCGCTGACCTGCAGGAATGATAGATAAAAAGGAGGAGAAGAAAAGATGACATATTTTATTCAATAAAGATTATGATTATGGGCGGCGTCAGTGCATCCATGCAATGTGAACATATTTGTAACACAATTTACCTCGTTCCAACCGTAGCGATTCTTGGCCTGCACAATCGCCTCGTAGTAGGCACCTGGATGCAGATGCTTAATGGTGTACGACATGATATGTGTTAGAGGTTCCGAGGCGGGACGATGTTCGGGAGTGAGTATAAAATCATGCCATCTGCCGGGCTGTTGGAATGTGTCGTTCATCTGAAAGCAGCGTGAAATTATATTTATGCTGGCCATGATTTCTTCTGATCCCTGACAGCTGGTCCTTAATCAAGCTTAAGACTGTCATCAGCCAGATTTCAAGCTGCAAACTACTTAGCGTTTATTGGATGAAGTTGGGGGAGTAATTAAGTCAATGATAACTCATAAACCTAATTAGATTTCTAATATGACTTTGCCATTGGTAGTCTTTGCTTTAATTAAATGAAAGTCGTCTAGATGATTGGCAAGTTTATATCTGATGTATTTTTATTGGGCTACTCGATTTATTGTTACTTTGATTAAATGAAAGAGGCATGGAAAATTGGAGTGCTTTTAACAAATCTATTCTTATTAAGCTATTCGATTTATTGACCCTGTTTTCTGCTTTCAGCCTGTAGCAATATGGCTAACAATCACAACTAAATCTGCAAATATCTTAAAATAAGTTCCAATCAAAAATGCGAAGAAGAAATGCGTTGAGTCAATGTTGCTTACCAGTACTCGTCGATAGAGGAGACGCACTTCTTCCAGTGGTGGATAACTGTCGATTTTCCATGTCAAATTATAGCTATCCGAGGAGCGACCCCATTTCGGTGAGTAAAACTCAGCCGGACCTGGCCGACCAGACAGTTCCATGTACTTGCGGGAGCGTCCCAGAGAGTTATCGGCTACACAGCTATAAATGGAATGGAAAATGTAATATAATTAAATCAAGCTTAAGTCATCAATTTAATGCTGTGTTCAAAGAGCATTTCCGACTAAGCAGAGTCGAATTTCCCTTCCCCCCCTCATATTAAATTGCGCACATAACCCGCTAATCAGAAGTTTTGGCCTTGGTTAGAGAACAATTCTCGTGGGATTTGTGGCAGTAAATCATGCTGCGTGTATCCTTGTGACTGGCAAGCGGCATTGTCAACTCAAGTAAAGCAAGACACGTCCTTGCCAGAAGCCACTCGTTGTCAGAGACAGGTGGCAATGGATGGATGGGCTTCAAGTTTGTTCAACATTGGAGTTTCTTCATGAAATGTTGTGTCAAAGTGGCGAAACTTCCATTTCTTTAATATGTTTCAGACATATTGACATTGATGTAGAAAACTTGTTCGCCCATTTATTTTGGCCAAGACACAAGAAAGCATTAAGCCATATACATCTAACAAATAACACCAAGACAGTCAGAGAGATAGATAGAGAGAGAGAGAGGGGGGACATTATGTAAGCCCAGGTAGGATCTGGTCGTCTGTCGCCAATTTTTGTTCTTTTGTCGAAATAAAGTTGTTGCGAAAGTTGCCAAATTGACTAAATCGATGTTGTGCAGCAAAGTTCCTTTAGGGTTTTCTTTTTCTGTGTGTGTGTGTGTGTGTGTGTTGTAGAAGTTGTCTGCTTCTGGTGCTCTTACTTACCTGTAGTTGCCAAAGTCCTCCTGCTGAATGTGACGTATGGTAAGTGTGTGTCGATTGGCTCTCGTGTTCATAATTCGCCTGTCTGTGGTTTGTATCGGAAATGAGTTCTGGTACCAGGAGACCTGCATGTTGGCAACGAGATACAGGTTAGTGAAGCTGAGAGATAGACTAATAAAATCAACTGAATAAAAGTGAGAATACTATGAACCCAAACGAAAGTGGACTAAATAAAATATAAACCGAAAACACATTTACAAACATCTAAAAATAATTGCAATAAAGAGTGACCTAAAAACGAGCTCGTTGCATAAAATACAGCAGAGCACAGCAGAACAGATGGTTATTGTAATCTTAAAAGTCACAACAAAAACAAAAAAAATATATATATATGTATATATGTATATATGGAAGGTGGGTATACTATACTAAAGCACAACAATGAAACGATAACGAAACATTAAAAAAACCCAACAAACCGTTGCGACTGGATCAGCGTAAACAATGCAAACGAGTTTCGCCTCAAATCCCTCACCAGAGTGTATCCACGATTTCTCCACTTGAATATCCGGTGGATCTGTGTACGCAAACCACACAAACACGCGCAAAGAGAAAATCAATAAGTTAAAAATGTTGGCGCTTGCAGACTTGAGACATCCTTTATAATATCAGAAATAATAAAAATATGTTTGGCATAACTTTTTTATTAAATTCAAAGTGGTATTTTTTGTTTAACTTTTCCAAATTCACCAATTAAATTTCTTCAATCAATATGAGCATTTATTTTGCAGGTTGTAGTTAGAATATATATTTTTTTGAGTCTGCTTTTGCTTTTAAAAGGATTGACCTATATTTTAGACTTACTTAACTTGTTAGATCTCATATCTAATTTTCTCTAATATATAACTTTATTTTACACTTACCTAAGTTGGCACATGCCATCTCATTTCATTATAAATATATTTTACACTTATTGAGCCTGAGTTGGATCTCATATCGAATTTTATCTTATAAATAATAAACACTTAACTTGATATATCGCACACCTCATTTTCTCCTAGTCTTTGCAATATCTCTCACTAAATTGAACACTTTAATGCTTAACTTGGTGGCAGATTGCCACATTGTGCCGCTTCTTAAATTTTATATCTATTTCGTTGTACTCACATAGCACATCCAGACGCATATCGACTGTAACTGGGTCGCCGACTCCATTGTCAGCGGTGCATTGGTAGACTCCTGCTTGCTGGCGCTCCAACTTGTCGAGAGTCAGGATGGGTCCATCGCCAATTCTGGCCGGTGATTTACCAGTGCCGCTCTGTTGGAGAGTTATGTAAAAAAGTTGTAAAATTGATTCGCCTTTCAGGGTATAAAAGTAAAGTCATCGAGGTGGATTAAAAAATGTCAGAAGTCAAATGCACTTGGCAACAAAAAGTGAAGCAACAAAATGGGATATATTTTGACTCTTGAATATGCGGTGCAAGTGTCAACCTGCAGTTGTCCTCACGATAAAACTGGATGTAAACACAAAAATCGAGAACACGATGATATTGGAGAGGAAGCAAAAGATTCTCGTACTTAAGTCACAAAGGGCCAAGTGGGAGTCATTTCTCGTCGTCGTTCTCGTATGTAGCCAGTCACTCAGTTAGTCAGCTTTTGCTTGAAAAGCGTCTTGTTCTTGACAGACCGACAGACAGACAGACGTACAGACAGACATACAGACAGACATACAGTCAGACAGAGAGTCAGACAGGCAGGCAGGCAGGCAGACAGGTTGGGAACACGTGTTGATGTCTGCTTCTACAAAAACAAATTCGTGGCAAGGATTGTGTTTGGGGGCGGGAATGAGCGGAAATGAGTGTAGATTGAAGCGAAATTAAATGACACACAACTGTTTGGTAGCGTTTGAAAGTCAACATATCGGGCCAGAGCTCAGCTTTGGCACACGTCGAGAGCAAAGCATGCAAGCACACAAATCGAACGGAAATGTCAAATGCGCCAAAGTGCAGCATGGCAAAACGAAGAATGTTTGAATACCAAAAAGGGTAGGCGAGTTGGCAACTTCCCAGACACAGATATGTATATTTCTATTCTAGCACTTGTCTCATTGATATATTGCCAACTCTCTCTCTCTCTGTTGAAGTCGATGTCAGTGGCAGGTCCTTTCTGTTTGACATTTGACCAGCTAGCTCAGTTTTGTCGCATACTTTTGTGAATGTATGTTGGCAATGCATTAATTACTATTTGGCCACAACCACTCTCACTGATATACTACATGCATACATTAAAAAAAAATCGTTCTGCTTAGATATCATTTTTTAATATTTGAAATATTTTTTCACAAATATTTTTATTAATATTGGAAAATATTTCTAATGAGTAGAAATACAAATTGTTATCATCAGTCAAAATTCTTATATATATGCCTAACTTTGAGAAGATTTTTCTGTGAGTGTATTTACTACATGTGCACATGAGAAACGATGTTGGAGTAACTAGAGAATCTCACTTGCAAGGGCCAACATAGATTTGTGCAATTTCTGCTCGTTATGGTTCCTATGCCAATTTAACTTCAAAGCTATCGATAATTGGCTCTATTTTTTGTTGCCTATTATAACCATCTTTGGTTTATTAGGTGTTTCTTGGAGTTGATTTGGATACATACCTTTTTGGTCCAGTAAATCGATGGCACTGGGTTGCCAGAACCTTTACACTCCAGTGTAATTGGTCCACCCTTACGAGCCTGCAGCTGGCCAGATGTGGGAATGGCACGCACGCTGGGCGGCACTAAATAATGTTTAAGTTTGGATATATAAAACATGAAAATAATCCAGAATTTATGAATATGAAATTCGAAATAAGATTTAAGATATGGCATAATTGTTTAGCATCTGTCAAAGGACTCACCCAATATTTCGACAGTGTGGACTTGATCACGATTTATTTTATCACTGATTTGGCAAACATAATCCCCAGCATCTTGTGGCTCCAAATCAGATATCTCTAAATTATAACCATCTATCAGACTTACGCGGTCATCCCTTGTTACCATAATGTTGGAGGCGGTAAGAACATTTGAGCCACGACGCCACAACAGTATAAAATTGCCTGCAAAAAAAGAAATAAAAATGGAAAAAGCTGAGAACTCGGTTTGAAAAGCAGACTTAATATTTGAGGCGGATACGGGATACGGGATACGGCTGCATATGTTGTGCTCCCTGCTAGCTCCGAGAATTTATTGTAAAACGCCACAATACAAATATAAGGCCACTAATACTAATACAAATACACTCAAACAATACACGCACACTTTGAGGAAGCTAAATAAATGACATTGAGGCAGTCAGAAGGTTCAAATTGTAGTTGTAGACAGACACTCACACACAAACACATACACATATACTATACACACACATACTATACACACACATGAGGCTATCTATCTTAAATGCTATCCGCCTTGAATGGCCCCATGTCACTTTGTTTGTCTGCCGAGCTGTGAACATTCTTGTTTGGCTATCCAATTGCCGGCAATGTACATGTGTGTGTGTGTGTGTGTATGTGTGTGTGGGTGTTTTCATCTATTTTTTAGTGTGTTTACTCATATAAATGACATAATTTCGCAGATGTTGCTAGCAGATTCTTTTCTTGTTCTTTTTTTGTTGTTTTTTTTTTGCTTATCTTTTTCTTTTCTTTTTGCATATTTTAGACAACTTACGGTTTTTATTGCCATTACCACAAGAGGCAAACGTAAATTTGTTAAACGGGATTACATGCCGCATAATACATATATTTATTAATTTGATGTGCTCAAGGCTGAGAGTGTGTATTAAATATATGCTCTCAAGGAGCGACATTATGACGCACACAAAACAAATAGTTTTGAGCTTTGTATTTTTATTGAAAATAAATATTTATTCTGATAGTAAAATGAACAATAAAATATCTTAGTTTAGGTCGAGTAATTTATATCACAATTTCGGTACTACTTTTTTTATTCTGCTTCAGTTTATTTATCTTCCCTCTATGTGCAGCTATTGCAATAGCTGAAGGGCATTTTAAGTCTATAAAATACTTTAATACAGTTTTGCTGACATATAAAATTGAAAAAAAGTTGAAAAAAAAAACCAACAAAAACAAAATGTGAAATGTAAATTTTTGGTACATTACTTGATAGTCCCTCTATACGTTAAAGGCAGTTCTTCTCTCGGAATGGTTATCAACACTTTTTATTATTATTTTTTTATATTTCAAGGCAAAAGTGCCAAAAAGTAGTAAACAAAATAGGACCATTTACGCTTGCTTCTTCCCACTTCAATAACTTAAGTTTTATTCTACCAATTTATAAATAAATATATGTATATAAATCCATAAATATTCAAAACATTATTTTATTCGCAGCTCTGTGTGTATGTTTGACCAACATTAGCCATGTGCAAGTGGAGTTAAGTGCGGGCGAGTGATTTTACAAGTACACATATAAATAATACATAATGAAAACATAATCAGTGTATTACACTTTTTTTAAAATTATAAATACCGGTTTAAGTACACTTACACACACACACTTAAAGCCCTTATGCAGTTGTTCATTTGTTTGCTTCCTTCCGGTGATTAACTGAATATTTAAGACTCGAAGAGCTTCTCAATAACAACGTTTCTTTTTACACTGTTTAACATGGTATCGCACCAATTGATAAATATATTCAGTACTTCAATGGCCAGTCTGAAGGGCCCTCAAACAAACAGTTAACTGTAATCCGAGCGTAATATTGTCCCGTATTTAGGCGCGTGCAAAATGCTGACATACATAAATTGGTCGCAAAATTTTGTGTAAAATTACTTCGAGCGCATCAAAATAACCCAGTTGAATATGTATTATGGGATCACGTACATGCATGTACATATATATATATATATATATATATACATATATGTGAATATTCATTGGGCACCGGAAACAGGGATAAGAGTTTGCACATTGAAAATATCCCCAAAGCATTCATTGCATCCATTGCTCGTCGGCGGTATTGGTCGCCCATAAAGCCAACTTAAACGCACACAATCATCTTTTTATTGTTTTCGATTATTATTGAATCGGATTGAGTTTTTCTCTCAGCGCAAGTGTTGGCCATTTGTTTGGCGGGAATCCGGCTGATGGCAGACAGGGGTGGAGATGGGCGGTTTTATTTGCCTCTCATTTTGTCCCGTGTCCCAAATTTTATGCGAGTCTAATGGTTGTGCGTACGTTGTTATTGATATTATTAAGCTCAGACAACAATTTTATGCATTGGTCCATAAAAATTGTATTTTATAACTCTTCAATTTCGACATATGAATTTGAAAAACAGTTATAAAAAAGGGCACGGCTTAGCAAATTGGACACTTTATTTATTTATATTTTTTCTAGACTCACCTAGAAGTAGTCAATAATTTTTGTATGAAAATAAAACGGATTGGGGATGACCCAGCTTATATTTGGGTGTGCAAAACTTGTTAAAGGAAAATTTTGCAATAAAACGAAATTATATTTTACAATTCGGAGTATCGGGTTATCTTGTAGTCGCAATCATAAAACTACTACTTTCTTACTTGGTTACTTTTATGACTGTTGGAAATAGTGCTTTTTTTATGACTAAATATCTGGTATTTTCCTAGCGTGCTTAGTTGAGTCTGATTTCAAATGTTCTGCTATTAAAATAATTATTTACCCTTGTCATCGTTTTTGACTTACAGAGTTGCATGATGAAGGGCTTCATGGAGCGGTTGCTACTTAATTTCTTTAATTGGATTTCATGTTTTGCCATGGTTCTCCAACGGTGCCAATTAATCGATGTTTCGCTTGTACCTCATTGGCACTTTTATTTGCGATAGGTAATTTAACACCGCAATCAAACACTCGTCACTTCCCACCCCCTCACAGTCAGTCACGACTAATGCGGATCAAACGCAGAAGAGCAATAAAATGAACAATAGGAAAAACGATTGCAATAAAAACATTACAAGTATGTTTAATGCCGGCCAGTCCCCAAGTCTTTGGGTCTTGTTTGCTATGCCATTAGTTCGATCATAAAAGTTTTGTTTGTTAGCAATGATATACAAACATTTTGGGACTACTACCAGCGATATGTACATATATTAAGACCAGAAGGAATAGTTATCTTGGGTATGCCGAGGAATACTTATTAAATATTAATTTATTTAACTCAAATAATTATTGAGCCTGGTAAATTGAAGTTCCTTGAAATTACTTTAATATAAATTTACAGCTATCCATACTTGGCTCTACGAATAAGTGCATCTGTTGCAGTTAAAACAGAATTTGCTTTTCCCTCGCTGCCAGCGCATACAGCGAGGGATATTGTTAGCCTGCCTCACACACTGCCACAAAGAGTTTGCTGTCCGGTTGTTGCACGGATTTCGTTGGCATTGTCGTCAATGTTCAATTTATTTTCATTTGCAACGGTTAATTGCATTTTATTTATTGGCTTGTCAACAGCAGCGCAGCAATTAAAACTATTGACAAGTTCCAACTTAAATCTAGGTCCTCGTTGAACTGCCTTGAGCCTCATGATTAATAATCTTTGTTTGTGTGTAAACTCCATTAAATATCTCTGCTTATTTCTTCGATAAGGTTACAAATTTAAGAATATTTTTGCTATCTTTGCATTATTTTGTTTATTTAACATTTGTTTTCATCATTCAGCTCAATTGAATTTAAGTTGTATAAATACCAAAATAAGCATTCTCTAAATAAAGAAATTTATGCCAAAGAAAAAGTTATGGAGAAATGTGTTTATATATATATTCAAATATATACACGTTCGTGAAGTTCAAAATTATTCTTCGGTTTAAATAATTTTAAAGCACACTCAACACAGTTTACTGCTGGCGTTAATTATCCTATTTTATTTACCTGTAGTGTATGCAAATAAATAAATGCTCATGGCCATAAATTTATAAATGTCATTCGATATATATATTTTGTTTGGCTATGTGGAGGTGTAAAAAGGGCTGGATGGGGCAAGGGGTGGTGTTTGGGCGTTGCAAGGCAACAATGAAAGCACATCGAACGACAAGCTGTTGACAGCTGTTGGATACGCAATGTGAACATTGAAGCTGCCATCATTCTTGTTGGCGTTAATAAAATTTATTTGGAGAGACATTTTGCCTAAACATATTTGCATTTTATTTTGCATAATATTTGATACCTGAGCGGTTTTCGATAACAGCAACAGCAACAAACTTCACAATCAATGCAGCACACCTATTTGGATAGGCTTCATTTTAGTTATCGAATTTACGCATGCAAATATTAATTTCGTCGTATTAATTATTATGCGTCAATATAACCACCATGCATAATTCCAAATTTTCAACAATGGCCTACTCACCCAGATTCTCCACCTGACAGGGCAGGACGAGCGTGTCCCCAACCACGGCTCGATAGGTGTGTCCCCGGGACAGGAAGCGAGGCACCGCCGCAGCCTGCGAGCTCGAAGCAACCGCAGCGGGCTGCTGAGCATTGGCCATTGAATGGGTGTTGCTACCTGGAATTATAACAATATATACAAAAATTTATTAAATGTACAAAATGATCGATTAATACGATAAATGTTTGCTTAGTAATAACAAGAATTTCGAGGGATTAAAGAGGGTAACACTAACTGAGAAACGAAGAAAGAGTTGGGCAGAGGCACCAGGTCAAAGGCAAGCCAAATATAGTTTTGACACTTATAATCAGAGAAGAATAAGTTGGAATATCCTTGTCAGGATACTCCCATCTAGACCAAATATAATCAGCAGCGGAATCTGTCGATTTGCTGACAAGGAGGCAGCTTCAAAAAATCATATCAGATTGCGTAGCCTTAGTCAGAAAAAGATGTGGTGTCCCTGGAAATCATGTCCAAAGTTCAGAAGGCATAGAAACTCTCAACCTGAGACAATTTCTTTAATTCGTGCAAGAATCATGCTAGATGGAATCTGGCACTTAATATCGAATTATTATTTATTTATTTATTTATTGTCAACTAAGGTCAGTCGACACAAGAAATACTGAAAATAAGAAATTTAATTTAATTTAAATTAATATTACTTTATTATAAAGCAGAAATTTCTTTTTAAGAATGACAAATATTATAATATTTTTATTATGTATTATTCTGATTATATTATTATTATTTTCTAAATTTTTTGTAAATCATATATAATAATATATATTTTTTTATCGACTTCTATCAAATAACACTTTACACTCTTTTCAATCTCTCCATAATACTCATCCATTAAAATAAATGTATCGCATTTGTGTATAAAAAACATCTCAAAAGAGCTGGCAATCGATAATATTTGTGATTCGAAATAAAGTAACAAATTTGAAATTGATTTCGATAAAAAATAAAAATTCTGTTTATTTAAAAAAAAATTTTTTTTGTTGCTCATATCAAGGTGCGCATCAACGAATATTGAGAGCAAAAAATTTGTTTCCATTCGAATGGCTTTCAATTAGCATAAAAATGTAGCATGGTGCTATTGACTTTTATGCTCAGCACACATGACTCCCAGGACACTCATAAATATTTGCAGTCGATACTGACGTGTGTGTGTGTGTGTGTGTGGGAGGGTGTGGGGCATACTCAACGAAAGAGTGTGGACGCATTTTCGTGTCCTTGGGGCATCATTTGGTGTGCGTCAGCATGAAGAGTAACCAGGAAGCGCCATCTTAAAGCCAGTTTCAATGACATTTTAAGATGGTCTCTAGCAGCAAGCTAGCTCGCTGTTTTAGCCATCTCACGTCCGCCGTTGGCATTGGCGACAAATGTGCGCAGTGAGCCAACAAACGTCTACTCTGCTCCTAAAAACTGAGCGTATATACTTGCAGTTGTTGCTCCTTAGTCCTTAGCTCTCTCTCACTGGCACGGCAACGCAGCGTAACAAATTTGATTACAATAGCAACAGCATAAGCAACACCAACAACAACATTCGTGTAAAATAAACTTTGGCCCTAAAAGACGCCCTTGGGAGCTGGGCAGTACTCAAAAGTAAAAATAGCAACATCAGCAACGCCGGCTAACAGCTTACAAACAAAATAGAGGAGAAAAAGTAAGAGAAAGACAAGCAAGCTTTGACTGCACTTTTGAATTTTTATGATGCCCAGACTGGCACCAGCCACGCCCAATTCCCACCAACGCCCACCATCTTGGATGATGTTTGGGTGGTTTTTTTTTTGTCGTTGTGCGTTCAACCTGTATTCGGCTAGCCAGCTGCGGTTGCATTCCTCTGAGATACTTACGGGTCATCGTTTTATGGCCGTAACACAAAAGGAAGCGACAACTCTTTGGCCATTTTGGACATTTTGTTGGCTTGGCTTTTGTCACCAGCACGTAAAATTTGTCGACAATCTTCAAGTTGACACAGCAGGAGCAGCTCTGTTCTGTCTGTATGTTTCCGGCGGGACAAAGGATAATGCTTACGTAAAATTTAATAAATGTTGCAACCAATTGAAATTTGTATGTGAAATCACTCGCTTCGACTGTTCAACACTACACTCAGCTAAATCATTAAAATTCAAATACATATTTAATAACCTATCAAATTGGATATCATTTCTAAATCATTGCTTCTGTTGAATAATTTCAATATGATAAATTATTTCGAACTGCTCAAAAAGCTGATCCCAAAAATATTCATGGTGTTAAAATAGTAAAAATTTATTTTCACAAGCCGGCGATTTCAGTTAGAGCTTTAATTTTTGACAATATAACTGAAAGCACTGTTTTAATCGATTAAATATTTTAAGCTGCTAGCCTCCGTCGAGCTCTTCCGACTAGAACTTACTTACTTACTTTTTACTTTCTTATTAGAAAGTTTTCTTAATATTAATTTTTGAAAGTGCAAACTGCATTTTGGACACATTTGGCCCAAAATTGCTGCCTGGCTGCGTCAAAAGGCACAGCAGGTGGCATTAAATCTGTGCACTGCCTAAATACCAACTATCCGCACTACTTATATATACATATATATATATATATATACCTCATGTAAAAATAATCCTTGTTTGCACTTTACTTGTCTGTCGCTTAAGGTTTTCGCACAGTTTTGCATATATGAACATTTTATGCTAAATTAAGTAGTAATCCCATCCTCGCCACGCCCCTTTGCCTCATCAAAATGGACATTTGAGGCAAGCGGCACACGTTGCAAGCTGGTGTTGCACATTGTACTTCTTAATGGTTAGATGGTATGGCAGGCAGCCTTAAATTGCATGCATGATATGCATAAGGAGCCCAAGCAATTTAAGTTGGCAGACTGCGAGAAGTTCTCAGTGTGCGCAAAGAAAAACTGGCATTTGTTGTCTGGCACAAAGTTAAATCTTTCACATTTTCAATTTCAGGCGACCATCCTTGCAGAAAATAATGAACAACACTTAGAGGATTACAATGCAGTTTTGCACTCCTTTAAAATCTTGAGAAATATGTTTTTCATATATAAAATGTAGTACTAAAAAGTTCTGAGGAAAAAACAAAATAATGTAATTCCAAAATAATAATAATAAAAATAAAATAATAATATAATATTTTAGACTAACTTCAGTTAGATAAAACTATGATCTTACTGTTTTTGAGAAAAATGTTTCTGAAACATACACTGCAATTCTGAGAAATTTTCAGTTACAAATTTGATTTTCTGTCCTTTTATGACAACTTTTTTTTTGTTGGTTTTTTCACTGTAGGTCATCTTTTTTCCGAGTGTTGTGTGCATGCAGCGCTGGATGCATGTGCTCTTTCTTTAATAACTTTAGTCGCGAAATATGTTGTACCTTTTGTGGCACGCAGCGCAGGCAGTGTTGAAGAATGAGCTGTGGAGCATTTTAGCTTGTGTGCGTGAGAGACTGGAACTGTGTCACACATACACAATGGAGAACGGCTAGCAAACTTCTGCGTGCATGCAAAAACAATACAAATAAATGTGAGTGTATGTGTGTGTGGATGTGGTGTAGTTTTATGCTCGTCTCTTAACCACAAATGCTGTCTACAACGCTGCCACACAATAAACTCGATTTGGAAAAAAGCGCAGTTGTTGCTTGAATAATTTATCTCAAACACACACTCGTCCGCTCAAGTGTCATCAGGCAGCCAGGCAGTTGGAGGAGTCTGCGGTTGCATGCACCACTCTCGCAGAAAGCTCTGTTTGTCTCCCATGTGTGATGGGTGGCAGTGGTAAGTGCAAATGTGTGGCTGTGGCATTAGCGCTTGCATTAGTAAATAAAACGCGTGGCATCCTGTTTGCTGCAGGCCTTTGTTTCCTGCCCATGAGCAACAAAACGAACCTTTCCACAGCAGCAGCAACAGCTGCAGCAGCACGGACAGACAATTGCATCGATTTGATTTCAATGCGAACGACACACGTGTCAAATGCACACGTTGCTGCAACGCTGATGCACTGAGAAAATTGTTGAGAATTTTGTACGCAATTCAACTGCAAACTTTGAAGAAGGTTTTTCTCTCTTAAGAAGAATACTTTTTTGACCACAGAACTTCTTTAAGTTCAGCACTTGCTTACTTGAAGTACTCAACATTTTCACAGGTATTGAATTTAATTAAAGATACTCAAATTTTCATAGGTTTAATGAAAAGTACTCAAATTTTCAACTTACAACTTTTTGATCTTAGATTTATAAAGGTTTGTAGTTACAAAAAACATTTTCTATATTTAGAAATAAATTTCTAACTAATTACTAATTTTAAGAAGTTTCTTTTTCATATTCTTAGAAAATTGTTCTTGTTTTAAATTGTGATATTTTTCTTAGTGTATGTATTTAAAGTTGCTAAATTGTTTTGTAACTATGGGTGCAAGCAGCTGAGGCAGCTCGCAAACAGTGAAATTGCATTCACTACTCAGTTGCGGCTGCATTGATGGTTTTAGCTGTGAAATTCGATATACGTACAATTATTTTTGGCTGATGCTCCCGTTTTGCATGCAACATACTCCCCCAACCCGCCTTTGACATGTGACTGGAATAAATCCAGCATTTATTCGTCTTTCGTCTGTACATGTGCACAGGACACAGTCAGCTGCGCGAAAGCACTAAAGTCGCTTCATTATTTTAGTCGTATGCATTACACACTCACACACACACACACATACCTGCATACATGTTCGCATTGCAACATTGCAACATTGCGCTGTATTTGTATCTTTTCTCATTTCCGTTAGGTTTCCCTTGCAGTTGGCACACTCGACAAAACTTTGGACAGCTTCTGCGGTTGAGTTTACATGCCACAACACCTTTTTGCAACCGAATATTGGCGATGATGGTCTGGGAAAGACTACGTGTACAACTTGTGCACCAACAACACCTTGTCTACAAATGTAAATCTATCCATTAGTAAGAGCCACATTTTGTTTCATTAAAACTTCGGACACATGTCCATCGGTCGGTCTATCTGTCTGGGTGTGTGTGTGTGTGGTTGCAAACGTGGTGTGTTTGTGATCAGCATCTTTGCATGTTTTCCTATTTATTTAGTGTTTACTTTGCCATTTACCATTCCATCTGTCTTCCAGCAAACGCTTTCTCTCATCTGCCTGCCATTGACTTTTAAATTATGCACACAGCAGAGGAGTGCAACACAGAACAGCAGCAAAAATAAAAAAAAAATGTAAAAAAACAAATAAATAATTCGAGAGAAGATTTGGCCACGCCAAAGATTTCATACCCTTTCTGCATGAAATATTATCTTATAAAAATGTAAGCTCGTCATTAATGTTACTCCCTGAAGATTGTGTCTTAACTGATCACATTTAAATACAATGTTTTTGTAAGTAAATATAAATATTTTATCAAATGCGATAAAGTCCAAATATATTCAATCTCAACTCGGTTATTGGTTTCATACTTTTGATGCCAGAAAGTATTTTCTTTTATTATTTAAATATATTTATTTTATTATTCCTTAGCATATGTGTAAAACTAAAACATATAAAAATAAATAAAGAGATCTAATTCTGAAAAGCTAAAAATGTTTTTTTTTTTTTTTTCAATTTATTTCGTATATTTAGCAATCAATTGGAAAAAACCAGGACATTTTTTTGCAGAGATAACTCCTTTGACGACAAAGTTGTAAGGCCCTTTGCAGAAATGCGAGGACAGCAAGAAAAAAAAAAGATGTTCATTTCCTCGCAGGCAAACTGTTTGCTTGTTAGTTGAGATTTCCATGCATATGGAGCCATGTGCCGCGGGCTAAATTACCACAATGCCCTCCCCTTGTCAGCATATTGCATTTTTTTGTTTCGTTTCGCTTCGCTGCTGTTGCTGCTGTTGTTTTGCAAATGCATATTTAATGCATGGAAATTATTAACGAGCACGCAAAAGTAGCAGGGAGCGGAGAGCAGTGCCTTGAGCGCAACTCCATTGTTTTTTCTCACACCTTTTTATTGGCAGTAATTTGAGAGAGTGGCTTGGGCACGCCCAGTGACATAACAAAAGCAACCGCCCACTGTCTGCCCACCACGCTGCCCTGCCCCACCGCCTGCTGTCAGTTGCCTTTCGCAGCATTTGTCAGATGCGCCCCGCCGGGAAAAAGCTAGAAAACTGGTAAAAAAAAAAACTGTTGTCGGCTTTTAAGCGTTGCCAGCAGAACAATTTCGCTGCAATTTTGGGAAACCTCAGCGCAATGTCATTCAAACGATGAATGCCTTTCACCTACCAGCCACACACAGACACACACGCAGACAGGCAGACCGGCAGCGTGTGTGTGTGTGTAAATATGCAAATGTTGCCAGCTTGGAGTTGCCTCCTTATTGTGCAGCCAGGGCGTGAACCAGTCAAGCCTTCTAGCATGTCGATAGTCAATCTATTCATCTCTCTAACTGATGTCGCATCTGAAAGCTGTCAGTTATTTGTGTGCGTTTGCGTGTGTGTATACGTGTGTGTGTTTGTGTGTGTGTGTGTGTGTGTTTGACAACGTCTGGCATAGATGCTTGCACTAAGTCTACTGACTTTTATGCACATATCATTTGCATAACATTATTTATCCATCCGCCCAGCGCATTAAATTTTTCAAATCCCAAATAAATTCCGCAAGTGAATTTCGTTTTTCTCATTTTCTTTTTTTTTCTTAACGCCATCATTTTTTCTTGGCAGCATTTACCGCTTACTCCATGCAGCACTTACTGCGCTGCACTTTGCCAGCTTCCTGTGCATCCAGCTAGTCTATCATTCAAAAATGTTGCCCCTTGCCCCTGCTGCCACTGCTGCTTCTGTTGATGCCTGCTCTAGGTGGCTCCTGACGCTGACAGTTTCTTCATTTGCATGTCGTGCTGATCCGTGTTTGATTTACGCCCTTTGTTGTGTGCCCCTGACAACTGGGCCAATTGGGTGTATGCGCAAATCGGAAATTGAATGCTGCACTTCACATTTTTCTTTTCTGCTTTATTCTATCTTTTTCTACGTTCTTTTCGTTGGTAGGATTAATTCGAATGCTTGGCTTAACCTATGCTGTAATTATGTATTCTTCACACCTTAATTAAGTGGTTTCAGAGATCTGCTTATCTACTTTCTGTTATTAAACTATGCAGAGCTGCTTTCCAAGATGTGTTCAACTATTAATTTTTTACTTTTGAAAGTCGGCTTATTTGAATTACCTGATTTAAATTATACTGTAACTATGCATTTTCGGTATTTTAATTAACAGCTTTAATTAAAAATAAATATCAGACAGTCGTTAAATTTTTTTTTTTATTATAGTTTATCAGTTTTTTTTTATTGCTGCTGAACTTGAACAAAATTAGAATTTTTTTAACAATTCTCTGAATTTTGGCTTAGCACATTTGCAATCCGAGCCTGTTTAGCTACCAATTCTCATCTGAACAAATATATAAATATGCTTGATATATACATATGTATGTGTGACTGAACAAATGTGTGCAGCTTTCTGTGGAAAATATATTTTCTTATTGGATACCCGATTAGTGCTCCATATGTAGTGGATTCATTCTCTGGTATTAATTTTCTACTTCAAAGTTTGAAAATGATAGCAACATTCCAAGTGAAATTGGTCGGAAAATGCCCATAATGACTAAGCCGCACTTGCTGTAGCGCCCCACAGCTCCGCCCACACTGTGACCAATAAGTTTTCACGCCTAAGCATTGTTTACGCAACATTTAACAAATGCAGCGTCAGTGAAAACAAAAACACAACTCATTTAAAATGTAGAGAAGATGCGGACTTAAAGTGGCTTTAAACAGCCGCTGGACACATACTTAGTGAGAGGCACTGTGGTGGCAGTGGAGCCGTGTAGAGCAGTGTTGCGAAGGCGGACGCAAGATATCGCATTAAGAATTTAAATTAATTAAATTAAAATGCATGGTGTATGTGGTTGTCTCGGTTACTTGGTTTTTTGTTTTACAGATTCGATGGGCGAAAGGACGAGCCAAGCAATTGGCTACATTGTAAGGAGGCGCTCGCTGGTGGTGCTGATGGTGGTGGTAAGTATGCTGATATTGCATGCCCCGGACACATGCCCCGGGTTGTTAAAGCTGCCACAGCATTTGCATAAAGTATAATAGCCATCATCCTGACTGGGCTCGCTGACTGGCTCGCTGGCTGGTTGGTTGGCCCATTCAATTTTCCGCTTTTTCCATGCCTGCTTTGCTCAAGCGACAGATGGACAGATGTACAGACAGATAAAGAGGCGGACAGTCGGACAGACCGGCGACGTCTTTGGACTTTTTACAATGCCCTCGTCTTGGGCTGCCCTGAAACATTTGTACCACACTTTATGCAGGACATTTCCGCGCCGCATGTCCAGTTCCTGGTTGGATTCCAAATGCTTGCTTGCTGGCTGGCTGGCTGGCTGACTGGATAGTTACTTTGCTCGATTTCGTCTTGGCTCAGTTTATTTCCGCTTCTCCATCTGGCTTTGTTTCCTGATGAGCTTCTATGGCGCGTAAAAAATCAATTTACTTTTATCTGTTTCAGTTGCTGTCGCTTGTCTTGAGAAATGTCATGAAAATCACAACTTTGTCTCTAATTGCTGCAATTTGATTTCGCGTTAACCTTAACAAGCCTTTGTGTCTGCCGTTTGTGTTTAGTTTTGCACATATCGTCTTAATTATATTTATTTTCAATGAATACGATATTCCAAAAATTAGTCTTTTACTCCTCCAACGAATAATTAGCCACGTTTAATCACTAAGGATTTGTGAATGAATGAGTTTCAGTGGCTTTTTAGTGCCTCATGTTTGCACTCATCGGTGCAGGTCACCTCGTTTAATTTATTTGCTTATTTGGCTTTCGTTGACTTTCGTCTGACTGGCTAGTACACTCAGCAAAAACATCGCCCTGATATTTAGAAACTTATTATTATTCAGAGAGAATAATTTTTTAATACATAACATTACAGTCGAGAGAATTTAAAAAAAAACAAAAAACAATTTTAACATTTTCACTAATACAAAAAAAAAAAATTTTCAATATAATAATCAGAAATAAATTTCAAAAATTTTAAATTTTTTTAAATTTTCATTTTTTTGTGTATTTAGAAATAATTTAAAAAAAATTCAAATCTTTTTTTAGTAATCGCTTACTACTTCGTTTTTTCAGAGTGTATATTTTTTTTGGACTGTTTTGGTTTTTTAAGAAATTAGACGGGATAATTTGCGGTCTGTTTGAACGGCTTGTGTGCAGTTTACTCATATGATTTAATGAGCATGGTCAACAAATTAGTGGAAGGGCGAGTTGTACGTATGCAGATGCATATATAAATACATATATATATTTGTGCTTTGGCAGATACTATTTGTTTGTTTGCCTACCCTTTTGATAATGTGGGTAATTAGCGATAATTCGGTTGGTGTTGTTTCAGCAGCCTCATTTGATAGCAATACCGGACAATCAATAAAGGTAAATATGTGCATTGTGTATAATGGGCTTCAACTTGATTTTGCGGCCAAGTTGGTTTACATTCCAGTCACACACACAAAAGCACACAAACACACATGCACACAAATGAACACAAATAAAATGCATGTCATGCCGGAAAACAAACTAGTCGACAGTTTTTTATGTCCTTGAAGAGGGACTTTGAATTTTGTTTTCAACTCTGCAACGCTTTGAACAAACGACATCAAAAAGTATATTTTTAGTTACTATCAGCATCGCTAGCAGAGTGGAAATAGCTATATATCCGGATGTTTTTAGTGAACTTCCTTAACTTAAAAGCAATCCTTACGAAACTTGCTTTATATTCGACTTTTTACTTAATTACTTATGTTGGATAGGACCGAAGCGAACAACAATATATTTTATTTATTTATACGCTTTCTCTTACAAATTAAATGTACATTTGTAAAGTCTAAAGCTCAAAGCCAAATCTTTAACATGAATATAAATATATATATGAATATACATTTCATAAAAATATATTTGTAAAGCTCAAAATCTTTTTTTTTGTGAATATTTGTCACAAACAAAAACCCATTTAAAATGTGCAAAAATATGATATTATTTCGAGTTCTGCACTCAAGTTGAAATGTCAGCAGATTAACTCTGAGCTACAAGGGTATTTTGTCTTTGGCATGCTGCAAATAAGCGTTCTCTCTTGTTTTTAGTTGCAACGTAGTTTGCAAGGACTGCACGTTCCGGCTCACAACATTCTTGTTTACTGCAACGCATACATTAGACGGAAACTGTTTTCCACAATTCCGGAGATATCAGGCAGCCACCTCTGTGCCCAACGTTCCATAACTAGGTTCAATTTCTCTAAAAATAATCACTTGTGAAGGCAGCATGTGAATTTAGTCAAGGACACTCGATGTGGTTAAGGCTCGATTTGTCTCTGACAGCAATGAGCACAATTTAGTGGCGAGAGACCAACCAAAGGATAAATTTAAAATCAAGTATTTATTGCTGGTAACATTCTGTTTTTCCTCTTTTATTTGCCTTAATTATTTCAACTTAAAGTTCAGCACTATTTGTTCGCTGAAGTTGTAGAGCAATCAACACAAATCTGTTGGAAATTGGGGCGCACATACAGACACACACCCAAAAATGTCAATGCACATACAACGGAAGTGTGTTCGGCTGAATGGTGACTGCCAAGTCCAGGCCAGCCGAATGTTGTCTGCACAGGAAGCGGAAACAAGCAGTGCACATAAGTAGAAAGGAAGGATGCAAGCGCGCCATTCTCGAAGAGCAGCCAAAGATTGCTGCCACCAATCCAGGCCAGCTAGAGTTTAAATTTGCTGCAACAACCATCGTGCTGCAAAGTCAACACAAGTCTCTTACCTGGCTGTACACGTGCGGCACGTTGCAATCGACTATCTTTGTGTTTGCACTCAAAAGGAAGTAAACTTGCAAAAATTCATTTAAATAAAGTAAGTGAAATTGACTACAAAATACCCTGAGACCGGTTGCAGAATATATTTTTCTAGTTTTATGGCCAAATTTCGATATTAAAAAGATTTGCACACCAAAATGTAAGCATATTTAGAAGCGCACTCATTGCTTATGATAACTTGGTTGTTTCTCATCCGATCTCAATGAAATTTTAACAGCTTACCGAAATGGTATTTTCATATCAATTAGAATGCCCTACTCTATATGTTGGGAGATAGATAGGTTGGGAGATCAGGCAATAAAAAATTATTTTTAATTTACGAAGCAAGTATGTTTAAAATTTACGTGAAATATTATAAGAAAAACATACTATTAAATGGTAAATGTGCAAGAGCATTTCAAATATTGAGTAAATTCTTTCCCTTAAATGCAGTCTACTTTGTAACTCTAACACTTACTTTTTTCCAAGTGTATTTTAGTGTTTATTCTGCGCAACGCTTTTCAGCTTTTAGTTTGCTTTTAATTCAACATCGAAAATGAAATTCGAAACTGTTCCAAATGTTTGCACTAATAAAGATACATGCAGAAGTGCGTTTATCTCCAGATACACGAGTAAAACCCAACCAGAATCAACCCAATCTACACTCAAACACAGAAAGCGACAAGCTTACGCTTCACGCTCCAAGCTGCGATAAATTGCGCAACTTGGCTTCAGTGGATGTGAAATAGTTGGAAACGCTTGCAAATGTGAAAATGGAGTACATTTTATTGATTTTAATTGAAGACTATGCAGTGCATGTAACAAATGTTAAGTACACGGTTCTTGTGGCTGGTAACAACAAGTACTCAATTAAATTCACACTTAAGATGAAGTTTATGATTTGCATGAATTTTTGCTTTAATCATATCCACAATCAGCACAAGATGCGAGAGAAATCTGAGAGAGACCTCGCTCTGCAAAGCAGAAGTGTTTTCCTTTTTTTAGAATTAATTTTTAAATATACGAAATAAAATTTCCCAATATTGGAAAGACTTTTTTTTATTATTCAAAAATATATTTCTTAATAATAGTTATTGAAATTCGGAAAATAATAGTGAACATTCTGTTAGTTTTTTTTGTGAGTGCATATTTTGTGATTTTACCTATGATCAGAAGGCTGTCACCAGCAGAACCGTGAAAAATAAATTGCAATCTGTGCAAATTAATTACACTTTTAATTAGCGAGTCTGGGTTTCATATGTTTGCAGGCGTGTCAGCTGGGTGCCGTATTTTAATTTATACCATGGCACTTTGATTACAATCACAGAACTGCAAAAAACCAAAACCTTTGAAAATTGCCTATAAATGAATAATAAATGAGGTAAGCGTGTGTTTGTTTATGTTTGTTTTTGCCATTCATTTAATTAAGTGCTTGAAAAACGAAATATATGTATATGTATATATATATATATATAAGAAAAGCATATTTTGAGTGGATTAGCAATATTAAGTTGTATTAACAAATACAATAAATTAATTAACATATATAGCTGCGGGCAGTGCACTCAACGCAAAATATTAAAAACAAACACACCAAAGGCAAATCAAAGGAGTTTTCATGCTAAATGAATTTATTAATTATTGAAATAGTGCGAGCGCCTCAGGCTCTTCAATATCGAATCATTTTCGTTTGAGTTATTTCAAAAGGTCATTGCTTCCTTTTTTACACACCGAGGCCATTAGAAATGAGTGAAAAGGGTAGATGAAAACTAAATACCAATCAGAAGGGAGCATTTGCGAACTCAGGGGCTTTGGGCACCAACCACTTCAAATTTGGAATCAAATTTATTTCATTGCATATTTAATATATATATTTATCTTTCAGTTTTAATTGTTTTACTTGTCACAAACTTGCTCATTGCTTTTTTACTGTTATATATATATAATCTTTAAAATTGTATTTGACGGTGCCATTGGCTTTGTTGTCGCGTCTATCGTTGCCTAGTTCTATAAAATATTTGCTCTAAACATGCACGCTTAATTTGTAAGAGGAGAAAATAGAACGAAAAAATGAATAAACAAAAAAACTGAAAATGAAAACGAAAATGCAAAAAATATTACGTATTGTTTTATTTTACCGTGCTCCTTAACGTACGCCGTAGGTTGATTTTTTGGCACGATTGCCAGCGACAAATTCTTTTTGTTTATTTTTTTCTGGACTGTTTCCAACTGGAACCCGTTTAATGTGTGCTTGTGTTTGCCATTTATCAAAGCTCAAATGGTGCCTGTGTTATACAGGGCATCAAAGGGTTAAATCTTTGGCCCCTTTCCTAGGCCTATATACATGTGTGTGTGTGTGTGTGTGTGGTTGTGCGCGTGTATTGCATATGTAAAAATCCTGCGGCTAATAAGTGACACGCGTCGATTAATAAAACTGTGCAAAGTGGGTGGTGCGGAGGCAACTTACAACATACACATACACTTATTGGGTGCGGTGGTGGGTCAGGTGGGGTGGGGGGGATGTGAGGGGTGCACGGTGGTTTCTTGGCCTGCCGCCTGCGTGCGACATACACTTAAAGCCCATGTCACATACAACTATTATTATTATTATTATGTAAAGCAGCGTTGCAAATGTTGTATGATTACCTTGAGGGGGGAGCTCGGCTCAGAAACCAGCTCGCATTACTCGCCTAATGTGATTGTCCATGTTGGGTAATTGGGTTTAAAATATTTACAGCACATATTTGCTGGAACTATGCTACTTGGATTATGCAAATGGCTTGCAACCAGATAAAACAATTAAGTTAATATTAAAACGACTCGAAGATAAGTTTATTTATGGCTTTGGCATGCCTAGTTTCAATTTTTTATTTAAATTTTGACTTGCTTTGAAAATTTTATGTTTGCTGGCTTAATCGATTTATTCTTTAAGGCATACTCGCAGAAACAAATATTGAAACTATCAGGTATTATCTTGGGAAAAAAACAGCATTGAATCTTAAAATTAATTATTAAGAAATATGTTTCTGAAAACTGGAAAATCCGTCATGATTTAAATATGACACAGAATGAAAATGATTATATATATAATAATATATACACATATGTGTATATATAGCATTTCACTTAGTAACTAATTCCTTAGCTACAAAAGATGTGCACATGTTTAGCTAAAAGTTTTTCTGAGTGCAAATCACTCTTTGATTCCATAGAACGAGACTCATGTTTCAGCCCCCAACTTCTATATCTAGAGTCTTTTAAGATATTTCATTCATGTGGTAAGTATCGTTCTAGGCAACAAATTGCGTTAACATTGTCCGCTTGCTAAACGATTCCCTCATTATGCTCTCCAACCGTTCCCATGCCCCATATTCTATATCCCAGAGCTGCACTTTGAAGTTGAGCCCTGGAGCGTGTTGTTGTTAGGTGCTGCAGCTGCTACAGTGCCTCCAAATTGTTTGCTTGTGTTTGCAGCTAAAACCCCAACCAATCCACACAGCCGAATGGTTGTAAAAAACAGAAGCCATTTTGAGTTTGTCAATCTCTGCCTGAATGAGCCTCAATACGCCACAGTGCTTGTGTACCTTGTGTCTAACAAGAAAATTCAATATTTTTTTTCTTCTTCTCTGCCCAACAATAAACAGCAAAAGCAAAAAACAGAGTCGACAATTGGCTCGAATGAAAGCCAGACAAATATTAACCCTGGGCTATTCATTAAGTAGTCCTTTGCTCATATGCTGTAGTCTAACATATCCAGGTTTTTTTTTTTGTTTTTCTTTTTCTCTTTTCCATTCTGTATTGCTGTCCTTCAGCCATGTAGCCATGTAGTCCTCGTTTTCATTGCTTCTGCTCGATGAAGCTATTGGTAATAGTGCCGAATAATTGACTTAATTAAAACCCAAACAAATATTGTATATTTAATTTCTATGGACAACGCTTTAGTCACTAAAAAAACGGGCGAGATGTGTGGCTGGTCACTCGAAGTTCGCTATACTATTATTTGTTTTGCTTATGAGTTGAAATTCTATATATAGCTATAAGAGGATATAGATCTGCATGTCAGCGCCAAAAAATCGTTAATCTTTTGGGTGACTATAACAACGACTTTATATAAGAGTATAAGTTGATAAAAAAAAAATTCAAATGACTGTACAATTTTAAAGAGTCACCCAATTTGGTAAACATCTTGTTGCCGATGGCCACCGAGAGGCGGCGACGGAGCTGGGCATAGACACCAGGACTCTGACAAGCCAGATGGCTGTTGGGTGGCTATAATCTTAAACGTTTTAAGCAAGTAATAACCATGAAAAAGAACAGGCTTAGGTTACTTAGACTAAGAAGTCACCTAATTAAAATATGTATTTATATTATTAGTAGTATTATTGTGAAAGCGTTGAAAATACATTCTAGCAGAGTGTGCCGCCTTAACTAGGAGAAGAAGTACTTCAGAGTTTCAAAAACATAGAAGCCCTCAATCCAGCAAAGATTCTCGAATTCGTGCGAAAGCTGGAAGAGCTATAAGCTAAGAAGGGGGCACAATATCCCAATATACCAATAACAATAATTCTAGTGTTTGATTCCCTTTAAAAATCAATCGAAAAAAGTGTGGTCACGGCCACGCCCGCCACAAAAAACACAAGCGTCAAAGTCTACCGCAATTTTAGTTGTGGAGTTGGAATCCTCCAAAGCTTAGAAGGCATGTATAAGGCATATCTCACAGATCAAGGTTATGTTATTTTAAACATACTACTTGTACGAGTATATACAAAAAAAATTTATATACATTCATATCTGCAGTTAAAAGCTGAGTTTAGGGTATCGTCTGGTCGAGCAGTCTCGCGTGCAATTCGCATTACTTCTAATAAGCTGATTTCATTTTTCCCACTTTCTTTTGTAAAACAAGTTTTAATGCTACTTAATTGAAGCACTTGCTTACTTGACGTGCGATATTTTGAATTTTTCTTCGCTGCTGAAGTTATAAAATCAATTCTCGTTCAGCTTAAAGTGCTACCAAGACAGCTTGAATCTTAAATGAGTATTTTGTACTTGATTCATAAAGTTATATTATTATTATTTTGTGTTTTTTTTTTTCTTAAATTGATTCAATAAGGAATTGAGAGCAAATTGTGTACTTGCATTTGAAGTGAGCACAGCTTATGTTGTTCTGAGTGCGGGCGCTGATAAATATTTGTTGTATTGTTGACTGTTGACAGACCCACAAAAGTAATTTTGTATTTGAATTTTGGTACTTCTCATTTTGAATAATGCCAACAATAAGTCGCAGTCATTTCGCTGCCACCAACAAATTTCGCATTGCCTCAAATTGTCTTTTGCCGCCTACAGCTGTCGTCTGGAGGCATTAAAGGCGCTTAGTTGTCATTGTTGTCTGTTTCCCATTCTGTTCTCTCCTGCAGGATGTTTACCCATCTGGAATGTCTGGCGTACATAAAACGCACCTGATGTGCAAAAATTGCTTAATTGAAACATAAGCCGCTATAATTTTGTGACGGCGCCAAAAGCAGCGCAACAACGGCAACAAAATATTCAAATTTCTGCTCTGCATATTAAGAGGCACGTTCGCCTGACCCCAACACACACTCACACATACACATACACCCTCTCCCGCCCACTTTCACCCGCGCTCTTCAGATTTTTTGTCTGCTTTTCTTAGTTGAAATTCATTTGACAGCTGTCCCACAATTAAAAGCGGTTAAATCAAAAAGCACATCAAGACTTTAAATCAGTTTTTGTAGACCCCAACAATGTGGAATTGAAACCCAAACCAATATCTTTGCTACTCTGCATAATAAGCTACAATTTATGGTACATCATTTTCATAAACACTGCAGAATCTCTTCCGGCGGACTGATTTTGACAGCCCGGAGCCATACTGTCGAGCTATTTGAGTTTTCCCGGGTGAGTTTCTTTAAGTTGTCCCTGTCAGGTTTGGTTTTCTTCTTTCGCATCAATGTCAGACTGAGGGAAACTTTTTGGTTCATCTCGTGTCTAGAGAATAACATGCTTATCAGGCAACACGACAAATTCGCGACTTATCTGCATCTGCAGCCCACAGCAATGATACACCTTGCCACCCCGTTCTCCGTTCCCCCCGTGGCGGTTGTTTCATTATATCTTTTCGGCATTAAATCAGAATTCGTTGCAGGCCGAAACGTAATGGAAACTTTATCAACTGTTGCACTCAGAAAAAAAGTAGCTTATTTTTCATGGAAATAGTTTCAAAATAATATTATAAATATTAAAAAATAATAGAAAATGTTATACAAAAATTAGAAATGCAGGTTGTTAGTTTTAGAAGAAATCCTTTCTGAAGTTCAAAAGTTACAAGTAAATTAAATATAAAAAATATTTATTTTAAATTTTCGAAGAATTTAATCTGGAATTAAGAAGATATCTTTTTTTTTTTTAGAATGATACAATCTTCGATTATAGAAATATTCTTTCCAAATAATAGTTTCAGTTACCCTTGACGCAAGCTGATCTAAATATTGAATATTGTAAATTATTGAATACAAAATAATAATTAAAAACCGTTTTGGATGTTATTTAAAATGTTAAAGTTGAGTGCGATTTTTGAGTGTAGTCATTTCTTGCTGTTCTGGGTCGATTGTTGCTGGTCGTAATTCATCTACGGCTTTTGTCTGCGAGGGCGTTGTTCTGTCGACCGATTGTCGACCCCGGTGCATGGCACAAAACGACTATCCCATGCCCCCGTCCTCTCCTCTCCCTTCCGCTCGGCGGCACAAGCTAAAGGTAAACTCTCCGTGCGGTGCTTAGCATCTTAATTTGGTCTGGCTGGTGTGGGTCTCGTCGTGCTGATAAAGAAAGCACTCAGTTTACAGCTACCCCCAACCCCGAGAGTGTCCCAGGGGTGCGTCAGGCTCTGACTCGGGGCCTGGGCGTTGTTGTCACACTTAAGCTTTGATTTTTTGGCAAAGTAAACATTAATATCACTTCTACTGATTTACACACAAACACTCACACACGCTCATGGAGAATACATCAGCAGCAAAGTTTACAGTCGAGCTGCAGGAATTTTTATCAGCAACCGCAACTGAAAATGTGTGTCAATAAGTAAATTAATTTAATCCGAGTTCTCCATATAAGCAACATCCACTAAAATAAAACCCAATTTTCCTGACATTTTCAGTTATTTGAAGTTCCAAAGTGCTGTGAAAGCAATCAAGATTTTGTGGTAACTATATATAGATTTTTCTATATATAAATATCCCTCCGCCCTTAAGGAGTTCACATGTCCGAAATGTATTATTTTGAAAGCTTGTTTTAAGGTTGAGAATCAAATTTTCATGTTCAATTCGTTATTGAAGAATGATATGAATCAAATACTGAATGTGGCAACTAGGCATATAGAAAACATAAACAAATTTAAAACCATATTTTAATGCTAGTTTATATATTTTTGAAAATGTATTTAATCAACTTAATATAGATATAAAAATATTGCTAATATAAAGTAAACTTCCTACATATTATTTTAATATAGTTAAATGACCAGAATAAATATTGAAATATTGCTTATAACATAAGAAAAACTTCAAATATATTTTGAGTTATTGTCTCAGATATTTTTCATTGTATAGTTTTCAAAAATACAAAATAAGTAAAGGGAAAGTTAAAAATAATTGTCAGAATCCCGTTTAATCTTGAAAGATTTTAAAGAATATTTTCAACTGTTGAATATATTCTGTTTCTCTCTGTCTCTATCTGTCTCTCTCTCTCTCTCTTTCTCTTTGCTTTAAACAACAGCTGTCTGTTTAGGGAAAAAAAAGACAATAACCAATATAATCTGAAAAGGCCTCCTTAGGGGACAACCACGTGCAATAGAAATATTAAAAAAAAAAAAAGACAAAAAGAAAAACAGTATGTGTATTTAATATGCAAATCCTGCGCGTCCTTTGGGATGATTGGGACGCCGTACATTAAAAATTACATCCTACGAGGGACAAATATCATGCCTTATTTGTAAGTGAATAACAAATGAAGTAAGATTTTCCCTCAGTGGCAACACAATAAGTGCGTTTTGGATATGTTTCTATGCGCTCGGCTCATTCAAAATGCGTGTAAAATTAATACTACGAAGTTGGGCAAGAAATCGATCAAAGGACACAATATTCTCAGAACTTTGCATAGCTTTAACTATAAAAAATCATTTTGACCAAATATTATATAACATTTCGTCAGCTTGTTTGTTTGCTTATTGAGAATTTGCTAAATAAATTAAAATGATTCAAAATTGTATCAAGTGAACTCAAAATGAATCCACTCTTGAAGCATGCATACATATACATATGTATACATACATATGTAAATCAAATAGACCAAGAAATTTCCAGAAATGTACGTAAAATTGTGTACAGAGTATCTCGTAGTTGAGCAATCTGATTCATGTTGAAGTGTTTTTATTTGCAAATTTTGTACCGTTAAATTGCATGAATAAAGTAAACTATAGTTGAAAATGAATCTGAACACAAAATGTGG
The DNA here is from genome assembly GCA_035044025.1 of Drosophila paracracens. Lineage (NCBI taxonomy): Eukaryota > Metazoa > Arthropoda > Insecta > Diptera > Drosophilidae > Drosophila > Drosophila paracracens. The sequence continues at coordinate 1,522,178 of JAWNMN010000435.1, read as the reverse complement.
CCACAGCGAGAAACTTTTCCAATTTGTGAACACACAGACACACACATATATGTATGTACATATATATAGACAGTCACACCAGGAATAAGTCAAGGAAGCAGAAGAATACATGGAGATATAGGCAAACTGCAAATGCACCTGTGTCCACTCTAAAACACACACACAACCACACACACACACACGCACTCATACACACACACTAGCTAACTCTCAAGCTTCCAATCAGGCGAATTGCTGACCTGACCACCAGCGGGCACCAAAATCGAGAAACAAACTAATCGAACAGAAATGCTCCAAACGATTGCCTCATTTCTCGAGAGTGTGCAAAGCTCAAAATTGCAAAATTTCTTCCTGTTTCCTTTTGCCTTTATTTTGCCATGTCCTCTGCCAACTTGTGGAGACTTGTTCAAACAAGTTTAAGCGTTGCCCTTCACTTTTAGTTATAGATTAGCTCTACGGGATTTCAGATTGCAGTCGCTAAAGCAAAACTGATAATTAAGTCAAGCATCGAATTTTCCTTATTTCATTTAAAGCTACCTTAATGTAAGTTGCCGTATCGACTGCGCTTTTAAGATAGATTATATTTCGTAGGGCGAAAAAAAAGATATCTCGTTTCCAAAACTAAAATTGAAATTGTTTTGCTCGAATTTTATTAACATATTCAAATTATTGACACCTAATTGCTTATAATTATTTATTAGCATTCTTAAAGATTATTTTTTATTGTTCGTAAAGCTTAAAAGACTGGAAAAAAAAAATATTAAAAATTTATTTAATTTAAATAAAAGTTAAAAATGAGGTAGGAAAGGAAAAATAAGAAAAAATTATGTTTTTCTCTGTGATCATTTATGATTTAATCTTATTATTTATTTAACGAGAATTAAAACTTGTTCTAAAACTTGAAACTATTAAAAACTATTAAAGTTTAGTAAGTTAGTAACTTGAAATGACAACATTTTGAAAAGAGTGCTGAGGTGACTCTCTTAAATTGATTTTATATCACGGTTGTTTTTTTTTACATTTTTCACTCTGTATACAAACAATTTGCCCACGCAAAAGGCTAATTAAATTCCAAAAAGCAATTCTCACACAATTTGCATTTTTTCGTTCCACTTTCTCTTCGAGCCTTTCATGTTGTTGCTCGCAGCTGATCCTGGACAGTGGTTTTTATAATCGCCATCTAAATGATGGGGAAAATTGTGAGGGCAACCTTTTCCCTCTGTTTTCCTGCTGCCTTTTTAATGCAAGCCATCATTTTTGCAGAATTGCCAACAAATGTTTTACTGACCAAGTCAGCAGAGCTGATAATACTAAAACGGAAACACACTGAAAATTCGGCAAGATGAACAAGTTGGCAATGTTGCTGTTAAGTTTCACTGTTGTTTTTTAAGGTTTTTGCATATATATTAGATGGCACTTTGCTCTCGTTTAATACTCTACCTTTTTGTTTCTTTATGGTTGTTGTTGTTGTTGTTCTTCGTTGTTGTGGAACGACTACGCACGTTCCGGTTTGTCGGTTGTCCGTCTGTCCGTCCGGGTGTCTGTCATTACGGCGTCGTGGCAAAGTCGTAAAGTACATTTTTTAATTAGAGTCACGAGTAAAACAAAGCAATTAGTAAGCCTGTCAGAGCAATCCTTTTCTTTCCTCCTTTTTGTCCCTACCAATTTCTTGGCTTCGTCCTGTACTTCTTTTTAATTTTGTTTTGGTCAAAATTTAAGCGCGGCTGTGTGAATTATTAAAACACAAGTAAATTACGTTAAAAGCGCAAATTAAAGGAGCGCAACCTTCACTTGTCCACGGGTCACGATTTTTTTTTGCATTTTAAATGGGCATTTGAATTAACATTTCACACCATTAGCGGCAACACAAGTTGCGACAATAAATACAGTCAAACACATTTAACGTGAACTCGAATTTTTTAAAATTGTTGACAATTGCATTTAATAACTAACAATTGACGAGCTGCTCACCAGTTAAGGCACTCCGCCCATACAGAGTATCGCAGCTCTCTAATCATCTTCAACTGCGAGAGGGCTCGATTCGGGTATATGCTGCATATAGCTATTAAATATGAATTACATCGATTGAAACTGATTAAAATTACATGTGAATAGCCAAGTAAGTTCAGATATTTATACACATATATTTATACACATATATTTATACATATATAGTAATTTGATTGAAATGAAATAAATTTGGGCTCATAACTTGTGAGTTTTCTTATACGATATTAATGAAATTTATTCAATTGATCGATTATATGTCATGGGGTCTCTTACAGATTGCAAGTGTTTCATATTTGTTCTACTTCGAAATACTTGTCTCAACTAAGATGATCCAAAGGGAGTGGATATAAATGGGAGTATAAAAAACAATTGAGCTCAAGTCGGATAAAGACTTATTTAAAATAAAAATTAAAGTTATGTTTAAAGTTTTAAAATTGTTGCTTTTCGCACTATTGCAAATCGATTTATTGATGAAATAAAATGCAATTGATAAATTTTTAACATCTGACTGATCAAGAATATATATGCTCTAACACAACTTGATTAAATGCTGCTTACGCATCTTCAGTGGGTGCACGCCACAAAAAAAGTGCAGGGCGAAGAGTGCAGGACATTGGTTTATGGAGTTGGTTTGAAAGTTTTGAACTTGCCACCACTTGCGTGACTTGCAACAAACAAAAACAACAAGGACAATAGCAAAAAAATACCTAAGTTATTAGCAGCAACAGCTCGCCATGGACTGGTCGGTTGTGTTGTGGTGTTTAGCTTTTGTGTTGGGTGTTGTGGGCGTGGCAGTTGGCTTTTAGTTTATGTTTACGGCATTTGTTGTATGTGTGTGTGTGACAACAATTTCTGCGTTCAGATTTGAACTGGTGTTGCGACATTTTTCGGGGGCAAGCTGCTGGTTGAGTTGGTTTAAGCAACAATGGGTGCATGGACGTATTGTGTTTTGCCTGTTTTATTTTATTTTATTTATTTTTATTTCATGCTTTCCCTTTTTTTTTGAGTTAGTTTCTGGTCGCAGATGCTGCATCCGCCGTGTACAAAATTTATTACTTGCAAAATATATATTTTTGCTTTTTTGGTGCACACTGCTTGCATTTTATTTATTTTGCATGCTTTCATTTTTTTTTACGCTGTGGCAGCTCCAATAAATAGCTCTTATTTGTGGCCAAACTTTAAGTGGTTGAAACTGCACGTTGCCCACTTTTAACACTATTAAAACACACACATTCAGAGCAAGTTTGATTGTTTGTCCTTTAATGTAGTTGGCAGGCAGAAGAACACCTTGCGTTTTTTTATATGTTTGCTGGCTAATAAAAAAAAGATCAAATGAAACCAAATAAAGTTCTTGGCAAGCGACTATAATGTACATATACTTATATATATATAAATGTATATATAAAGCATATTATTTCAGCATTTGATTTATTTGCTAGTTGCTAGGCAGCTGCAAAGTGCTTTTGCGGTCTAGCCACAGCTGCCAACGGCCTTTTCTACGACAATTATGGCTGGGACAGCAATTGGCAATCTGGCGAGAGCTACGTGACAAAAGGCATATTAAGTTCACAGCCAGTTTTCGAAATCTATTTAATTGCAATAATTATATACAAGCAAAATTTAAATATAGTATATATAAGTTCTTAGTTAAATGCAATAAGTTTGCTAGCTAAAATTGCAAATAGCAATTTCTCCGAAATCAATTGACAAAGTCCTTTTTGAAGGTTATTTGAGTTAGTTACTCTTTGTAGCAGGCACTCGAGTCGAGTGCGGTTTTTCACAGAAGCGACGCACTAAAAATTGAACTGTATTGATTTATGGTGGAGGTGTGCTCTATACCATAAAAAAAGGAAAAAATAAAAAAACGGAAAAATAGAAAACAAACAAAACTTTGTCCTGGAAAGAAGGCTGCGCTTGTTCAAAGTTCAATGAAGTATGGACTGGTCGAGAGTAGAGCAATTGGTATTGCTTTGCTTTGGTTTGGTCACAACTTGGACTTTGCTGAAGTTTACCACAAATAATAAGTGGTGTGTGCAACAACAACAACAACAACAACTCGGGTTTAAAACTTTGTCAAAGTCAAACACACAGTCGACCAGCTGGGCAGGGTATCTATGAGGGCGTGAACTCATTGAGCATTAGGAGTGCATTAGCTGATGATGCATTATTAATGTTCAGCCTTTTGATGTGTGTTTATATGTGTGTGTGTGAGTGTGTGTGCCTCTCCATGTGTGTATATATTCGTTCTCAGCTCAACCTTAATATTAATTGGGTTGCTTTGGTTGATTGGAGCAACACAAAAGCGGTTTTGGACTTGGCCATTTCATGCCTGTACCAATTATGGGACAAAAGATAAAGATAAGTTTCAACATGTGCGTGTCACTCCCCCATAAATAAATGACCCCGTGACCTGTTGCATGACGCCCCGCAAGTTAATTACTTTGATTTATTTGTAAGTTCTTTAGCTGCTTCTGCTGCTGTTCGTGTGTGTGTGTGTGTGTGTGTGGTTTGTCACAGATATCACATTGTACTTAATTACGATTCCATGTTCTTACAAATTAACAATGTTGACCTGATGACCAAAAGAAAGAATAAATAAAATGTATATATTACTCGCCACCTTTTGATTAAAAATGCTTATCGTTTACTTGTTCGAGGAAAGAGCGATAATAAGCTGCCGTTTCATGCCACAGATAATTATAAATGATGTAATGCGACAGCATCTGATTACATTTACAGCACAGTCGTATCAGAAGTGCATTGAAGTGAGTTGAAAAAATCTGTATAAATCAAAACTCTGTTTAAAATCTGAGAAGGAAGATTATCAACAGCAAATATACAGTTGATGCAGAAAATTGCTTGACATTTAGGCTTCTCAAAAAAATATTTGCAAAAAATTAATCTAATAATAACCACAAGAATAATAAGTAACTCAAAAAAAAAGAATAAATTTTGCTTTCTTAATTTTTATATTAGATTTTCGCTATTTTCTGTCTTCCATTTTCATGTCAAAGCCTTGTTTTGCTGTTTTAAGACCTAAAATATAAACATTACATTAAACATTAAGACAAAACAAAAATAATATGAGTGATCCATGACAGTTGTTAGTTAATGTAACTTTCTCAATACAAACAGAGCTCAAATGACCAAGAAAGTAATCATTGCCAACACAAAATACGAACTTCGATTACTTGCTTACAATTTTTATTTTTGTTATCGCGGATTACAAAATGCAAACAAGCTAATTTTGTTCTGGAGCTGTACTCAATATGTATATACATATATATAGTTGGCTGATATACTTAGATGTTGGCCAACATTGTCGTTGGCTGTGGCACAAAGCACAAAATATCTTTTCAGTTTCCGTTGTCAATATTTACGCTTCGTTTCGGCTGTAGAACTTTGTTATTAGAAAAGTTTTAATGTATTTGGCAAAGGCTCGAGAATGAACGAAAAACGCAGCACAACAAGCCTAAACATGACCATTGTATGAGTGTGTGTGTGTGTGTTTGTGTGTGTGTGTGTGCATACATATTTATATGCTAAATCAGAATGCTGCTCTCGGACTTGGTCCTGGCTTGTGGCCGAATTAACTATCGACAAGTTAAGTAAAACTTTACAAATCCAGGTAAGGCAGCTCGGGCTTACTTAGCCTTTGGCAGTGCTGTCAAATTAAATTCTGACATCAATTTCAACTTTGTTAAACAAATTTACCCATTTGAGATGCCAACAAATGCTTAACTCAGCTTGATGAGCGAATTTCAATTTGATTAACCTGCCGCACAACATCCCCAAGTGCAATAGGAATCACTTTTAATTTAATTTACATAAATAACAACTGAACAAATTTGTACATTTATTTAATAAATTAGAAATGACCAGTTAAAAATATTTATCTGTGGAAATGGCCATACACATTTCAAATGTGCAGCAGCAATTTGAACAAACAACTCTTAAGCCAGAAATCTCCAAAATGTTCAGTGTTAACAATGTGATTTTCAAGAGATTATAAACTATAAAGAGACTTATGTGTCAGCCCCAAGCAATTTATGTGACATACATGTATATTACACATAACATACGTATCCAGGTTTAAGTTTATTGCCAGAATAAGAGCGCTTAAGCATTTTGGATAAAACAAGAACGAATGCTACCAGAAAGCTACCCTCAATCCAAATCTTTAACAATTATAAATCGTACTATTCTTGGATAAACTGATAAATATATATAAATCTGCTTGTTAAATACTTACCCTTCATGCCCACTTACAATTTGGTGCAGGGCATTAAAAGTTGTGTAAATCGAATTTGATTGTCAAGTTCAAATTGAAGGGCAGTCGAAAATGTTTATTCAAATTAGGTGAACAAATGTGAAAAATGTGAACTGAATGCGAACTGAATTCGATTTACATAGTACATACTCAAATGGATATAGAAATAGAACTTAAACCTTTAGTCTTGGCGTGTCAAGTAAGTTTGTGCGCTGCTTCTTCCGCCGCATCGACTTGCTGCACTTGTTGCCCAGACTTTCGTATATACGTCTTGTAATAGAAATCAAAGAACATGGCGAACATAAAGATGTTCTGTGTGAATCCAACGAACGCCACAAGCATTGGGAACTGGCAAGGATTGCGCAAGATCACAAGCAGAAAATGTAGCGTAAGATAGCCAAATTGGAACAACTGCAGCTGGGTAATGTGACGCTTCCACCACAGCATATGTTTGACAGCGCCCCGCGAGGAGGCAAAGTAATACGCATACATTACAGCGTGCACCAGCAGATTGACCACACCCAACATCACGCAATGGGAACCGCACAGGAATCTCATATAGATACCAACGCCAAAGACCATGCCAGCATGATGGTACACATGCAGGAAGCTCACCTGCGAGTTCTTCTTGCGCAGCACGATAAAGACCTGGAAGGATGGAAACCGGATTGGATTAGCTTGGTGGGATCATCGCCAGTGCAAACACTGACCGTATCGAGTAGATCGAGATATTTGAGTAGGTAGTAAGCATAGCTGGCATAGACGATGTGCATCAGCTGCGGCGATGTGTTGTGATACTCCACGGGCTGGCAAGCGAGACTGTAATCCGGATGAAGGGCCGTATAGATCATGGCATATACGAAAACGATCGAGTTTGCCACCACTTGTATAACATTGTACAATTGCATCACAAATTTTAGTTTGAAGGGTCGACGTTTCTCCATCCATTTGGGGCCGAAATGTAGCACAAACAGCAAATAGATGAAAATCGAAAAATACATATACCACAAATTCCCAACCAACGGCAAGTGGGTGACCCGTGGATCTTTGTGCTGCTCGGAAATATTCCGAAGCAGATAATACACATAGGCGATAATGTTGGGCGCCATTATCTGTCTCTCTCTCTCTCTCTCTCTCTCTCTCTCTCTTCTTGGGAGAAAAGTTGAAAATTTTAAGGTTTTGCGATACGCACAGCTCGACAGTCGCCACTAATCTGAATGCCACAAGTGGAACGCGGCCACTTGCTCAGTTGATCGATTGGCCTGCGATTTGTTAATGACCGGTAAATGAGAAGCAAGACGAACGCCCAATTGACTTATGGAAAACGTAGCCTGCATTGCACATATGACATTAGCAACATATATACATATATTTATATATATATCTCTCAGCTTGACAACATTGTGAATATATTGTAGATACACTTATCGATTTACAGTCGAGCCAATGAACTGGCTCTCAACCAAAATGTCGAACCAAGGCCTATGCAGTTTTCAGTGAATATATTAGCTAAACTGAGGATTTTTTTCTGCTTATTTTCATAATTATAATGACAAACTATATTATGCCTGAATCTCACGCTGAACATCAGAGGAAAGAGTTGTGTGTGTGTGAGTGTGTGTGTGGCATAATTAATTTTTAAAATTGGTTTGAGTTGTGCTCTTTCAACAGTGGCATTAATTAATTGCCAGCAAGGTTTATGAGAGGCAATTAAGCAGCTGCCCCACAGGGCACAGAAGAGAGAGGTTCGCGCGAACGCTGATGGGATTGAAGCCCCAATTTAAATAAGAGGGGGTTTTGGATAGCGCCTGAAGAAAATCGAAAAAATATAAATTGCACTTTAATTTACATTAGTGTTGCAAACAGTTTAGCAAACTTGTTAATAATAAAAAAACAACTTCAAATGAGTTTTTTAAAAAATCTTGCGAATTTTTGAACTAATTGAGGGTATGAAATGTGTTTTAGATTAAAATTGAATGGCTCATGAAATCGAGCGAAATAATATTTTAACTTGACTTAAGAGGTGTCTTCCAATATACTTAGAAAATTCGGTACCTCTGCGAAATTGGACTTGTCTCAAGTTCTTGGTTGAGTTAAGCAACACAGCAAATTTGCAACTGGTTGCAACTGCAGTCAATCAATCGAAGCTGAGTAAAATTGACTCGACCTTGTTCGCAGTGATGCAGTGATGGGTTGGGTGGGGCGGTAGCTTGTCCTACCTGACCTTGAGGGTTGGATGTGTGCTCGGGCAGACATTGAGTCAACAGCACCTTCTTGTTGGCTAAAGACCATCATTTGCATTTTGCTCGGCGCTGCTGCTGCTGCTGCTGCTTTTGAGGAATATGACAATAAACGGGGCTGCAGCTCATTTGCACAAATAAGCCATAACCGACTCAACTTGACTCAACTGGAGTCGAGTCTACTCGAGTCGACATTTGGCTTGGTTTGGTTTTGGCCATCTTGCATGCACGTTGAAGTGCCATTGGTAGTGTAATAACCATAATGCCGACGTTTACGGCCACAGCAAACAACAAAAATAATAATGGTAATCATTTTGCCGTTCGCCGGAAGTATGCAAATATACGAGATGGCCACGACGATGGCAATGGCGTTGCCGATGTCGATGAGGAACCGCTGTAGCCGTGAACTGAACCTCAAGGATATGGTCAGGTGTTGGCTTGGCTTGGGTTGGGCGACCCACAAGCGCCAAGGACCAAGGACCACGTCTAGGCGCCAGACTTGAGCCACGGCAAAAAGGAAGTTTTATTTTTTTTTTTTGCTTCTCTGCAAATGATGCGTTAATGAACGTGCCACATACACACACACACAGAGACAGAGAGTAAACAGTGGGCGGAAAGCAAATATATGTATGAAAATATTTCCCTCTCTCTCTCTCTCTCTCCCGCGATGTGTGTGCGTCTCTGTCTGTTAAAGTGCCCCAGTAAATGAAAATAATAATATCTTTGGGCAGGAAATGAAGGGAAATTCAACAGGAAACTTTTGTGACGTGCCCGCAAACACTTTGTGCAAAGAAACCGATTCTCTTTGTTCAGCGCTTTTATGTGTGTGTGTTTCTGAGTGTGTGTTTAAGTGCGTGCGTGTGTGTGTGAGTGTGTGTTTTTGTGTGCTGCAATATCATATAAAACTTATTCCGATTTTTTTAAGTTCTTGTAAATTTCTAGGCATTTTTCTCACTGAAATTATTCCAGCGTTCAACTTTAATTTTTTTATATTTATTTTTTTATATATTTTTAATTTTTCCATCGATTTTGCGCAATATAAAAATGTAAATAATGCTGTCGTAAAAATAAATCGCTTCGGATTGTAATGTTGATGATAGTGCTTGTTAGCACTCACTGTTGTGCCACGTTTCTCGTTTGGCGGTGGGGAGGGAGCCCATGTGGCAAGCAGTTACCTTATTTAACAGCTGCTGCAATCGTTTGACTATCAGCCAAGTGTAATAAAATCTTATGCAACGCTGTCCTTGCAACCATTTGCATTGTGAAATGCCAAATGCGAATGCGATGAGCAGCTTCAGTGTGTAATTATCGTGCTGGCAAGTGAGCGTGTTAATGGCTTCATTTTAAGAACTTAAGTGCCCCTTAATTGTTAAGATTATTACGGTGATTTTCAGCAATCGCATCGAATACTCGAATAAGGCTCACCATATAATATATATATATATATAATTATCACAAGCAGCGACCTCAAATTCACCACACTTAATTGCAAGGGTATTTATTATAAGCTGGCTATGCATAAGTCAAAGCATAATCCGAGCATAAATGAAACCTGAAAAGTTAAACTCTGTTAACGGCATGTTAATAATGCGATTAGTGAATGCTTTGATTCCCAGCCAGGCAGTCATCCAAATGGTGAACAATAGGGCCTGTCAACTACTCAAGAAAAATGTGCAAATTGCTTTTAATATGCTCATTGCCTCATTGCCGACATTATAACGAGCTTAGATTAAATTAAGTAGAGCACGAAATAAAGAGGCATTCATCTCTTTTCAGTTCAGTTTTTTGTTGTTTAAATAATGCTGTTTCTAGAAAATGAGAGCGAATATCTCAAGACTTATCCTTGAAGAATAGAAATCAAAATAAATAATTAAATTGCGGAATTTTGAGTTTGCTAGCAGATTAGGAGAAATTCCGCACACAGACTCCCATCAGTTCGAGTTATGGATAGTATCGAAGAGTTCCGATATATTTCTAAGGGAGGAAGACCACAGGCATTGACTAGACTGGGTAGTTACAGAAGAAATGCTGCACCGATTCTGCTTCACCAAGGCAACTTCTACAGCAGTCGCGATGAGGGATGAACAACCCAGTTGCATGATTTCCTATCAGCCAGTGTCATGTAATAACTCGGGCCACCGCACTCAGTTCTTTTGCAGCAGTCGAGTCTGCCATGAGCATTTCAACACCATTCCTCTTCCGCAGAAGAGATAAAGTAGTGCCTTGCCAGGGCAATCTCCCGGAGCTCAAATGAGGTGGATGTCAACCTGTCTTGCCATCGCGACAAGAGATCTGCGACAGTTGCTTACGGCTTTGGAGCTATTGAAATACCAAACTTGACTCAGTCTGTAAGGAACCCAATAAAAACTGTATTTTACATGTTTTTTTGATGGGTTTCACTTTAAATAGTTAACTTTTTTTCTGTAGTTATAGAGTTAACAGTTAGAGTTCTAGGTACTGCGGCCCTCGACTCTTTTTTAATGTATCTTAAATAGTTTTCATTAATAGAATATTTTTGATATTGTTTTACTTTAATTAAATGTTTTTGTTTTGGTTAACCATTTGTCAATTATTACGCAATTATTTTAGAGGCATTTTTTATATCTTTGCAATATTATTTGTACTTGTTTTTTTTTAATATTTGTTGATAGCTAATTGAATATATAAATAAATATCAGCATTTTAAATGCTTAAGCGATATATATTAAAATAAATATATGTAAATTTGTATTGATAATTAATTATTAATTATTAAATAGACTTATGCATACATGGGCCGACTACAGTTAAGGCTTTGTAAATAGCTACTTTTTTCGCCCTGTAAAAAGTTTTCATTTAAATTTCGATTTTTCTGTGAGTTCTAATTTCGCAATTGTCTTTTTTATGGATATGCGGGAATTGTTTTTCTGCTTTTTTTTTCATTTTGTGTTGCTTTCGCTTGTAGTACAAAACTGAAAGTGAAAAAACAAACAGCTACACAGAATGATATCATGGTTTTTTTAGGTCCATGTCCTGACAGATTTCCAAATCAATAGGCATTTTCCATTATCGGTAGAAAGTCAAAAAATTCACTTTCTGTATAGACTGACACAGGCATATGCTCGGCATAAAAAGAGAAGAACAAAAATATGACAAACAATCAAAACGTATTTGGAAAAAACCGCAACACGGCCAACAAAACATGCCAGCTGAGCCCGAGATTTGTTACGCAGCAGCAGCCGTCCTGGATGTGTCCAGGACACACTGGGCGGTGAGTGTGGGTGTGAGTGTGTGTGGGTGTGGGTGTATCTGAGCTGGTGGTTTCTACTTTAGGGGGGATGAGGTACGGCCGTGGCGTGAAGTGGGAAAAATAGCTTTGCCGTTCGTTGCACAGAGGCGGAGGACTGATGAAAATTTATTGCTGCCAACATACCCAAAGGGATTCGCAAATATAATACTACTACAACCACAGCGGGGCGTAGCCAACAACAGTTGGAGCAAGACAGACGTCGACGTCGACAGATGCAGAGGCAGTGGCAGAGACTGTGGCAGTAGCAGTGGCAGTGGCAGAGACTGATGCAGTGGAAGTGGCATCGCCATCGACTGCATACAAACACGTACAACATGTCATGCAGCTTGCCTGCCACTCGCTGTTGCCAGTCTCTGGATGTGCAGCTGGCTCATGGCTATACATGTGTGGCATGTGTGTGTTTATGGAATATGTTGGATGGGCGTGCGTATGCGGCAATACTAAACCCATGAAAAATTTCGCACAAGAGCATAAGCAAAACATATAAAATGCGGTTTTGCGCCGCACTGAAAAAGAAATCTCTACACAAAAAAAAAAAAAAAAATCTGTTTGAAAAATATGTGTGTAAGTATGACAGCTAGAACATGTTATAGAACATGGCCCTGCCAGGCAGCTACATGCTCTCTACAGATATATATATATATATATATATATACAGTGTGTGTGTGTGTGTGTAGATTGTGCACAACTTAACTGAGATGCAAGCTCGCTTCATGTTTTGTTATGAAAATTTAAGTGAAATCACTAAAAATGCCAAACAAATCTGCTAGATATGCAAATAACACAACAAAATCCCAAAGATCTGGTCAGGTTGAGAGCCCTAAACGTGTTTGTTGTTCACACACAAGGAGGCACACCCACACACACCCACACACGCACACACCCACAAAAAGACCATTCACATGGAAAACATTTGTTGGGGCTACGTGTGCACTTTCCGCTTGTTGTTTTTATTTGTTTTACTACAACAACAACTACAACAACTACAACTACACTACAACTACAACTACAAAAACTACAACTACTGTAGACAACCCCCTTACGTACATTTATGAAGAATTGTTGTCAGTTTATAAAATGTTGACTGGCTGCAAGTTAATGTGCATGCTTCAAGTACTTACAAGCGGCGCAACTCGGCATTACGTGCAACAGATTCAGTTTGCAGTAATAGGCGACACTACACTGCGCCAAATGCATGTCGCATAAATTGCATAAAACTGCATTTAATAAATACAATTTATTTGCAATTTTCAGTCAGTTTTTATTTGAAAAAAAAATATTTTATTGCTTTCAGTCGGTTTTTTAATTCATGGCAAAATTTATCGCATTTTTTGTTGTATTTATTTATTTTTTCAAGTGTAACATATTGCTCTGTGTCTGTGTGTCGTTGAAAACAACCTGACTCGCATAATGGTTGAAATAAAGAGCTTTATGCTGATTTCAGCTGCAGCGTTGCTTGGGTAGGTATCACAACGTGCCACAAAAGAGTTTTCAGCTAATGGCTCTGGCTACTCAATAAACATTTGTCAAGGGGACAAGGGCAGACGAGCCCAAGGCGATGCAATAATGTTCGTCCTTCGTCGTCCTGGCCTGATTGTGAGCCATGCGTTTGCCTTCAGTATGGCATTTTATTGACTTGTGTTGCTACACACACAACGACAGCAGCAGCAGCAGCAGCAGCTAAAAACAAAAAGCGCCCAAAACAGTGGCAGCAACAGTAACTGACAACAATCGGCAAAGCTAGTGTACAAAAATTTATGATCAGTGACAAAAGCACATTTCCACCTGTGATATACACCTCAATTCACCCCTCACCCACCCCCGCACCAGTCCTGTGTTAGTATTTGTTTTGGTTTTCCTCCTTTTTGTTTTTTATATTGCAGAGTACACGCCTTTTCAATGCCATTGCGGAGGGTTCCCGCCCCCGGGTCGCCAAGGAAAAAACATTGGCAATTCTACGCTGCGACACGCATCGATGGTCCTTTTTTATGCGATTCGCAGTTTTCACATTTTTTCTGGTTTTTTGTTGTTGTTGTTTGCTGTGCCTTGGATTTCTGCGATAATGGAGACAAATGTGGGGCTCTTAAATTTATCGATTGGTTGGCTTGGGTTTTGTTAAAAGTTGCGCAAGGCTGCAAAATATGGCCGTGGCATGCGAATTGTGTTTTCATGCAGGTAGAGTTTTTTTTTTGGGGGGGGGGGGGGCATTCCGGCTAGTTTGCCCAGATTTAAGTGCTTTAAGCCGCTCGTTGAGACGAGGCGAGCCACCTGAACTTTCAATTTATTTCTTGTTTTTACTTGCCTAATGGAAGAAAAGCAGAGACTTCGTCTTCATCGTTGCCCCAACGGGCAAACACTGAATGAATTGCGCTTCTTACCAGGCTAAACTGCTGCAAAAGATAAGCCAACTATTTGTGCAATGTGTTCCGCATACGGTGCCCCGCAGCCCCACTGCCCCATTGCCTGCAACAGCCAAGCCCCAAGTTTGAGGGGCCTTGGAATTCGCCCTGCAGAAACTTTCAAATTGAAAGTTCATCGCATTTTGGCAGCTGTGCCAGCATCCACAGAAGAGCTGCAAAGACGCAGCTGCCAGGCAAATTTGTTAGGCATTTGTCAGCGTCCAAACGCTTCTTCGCTTTAATTTTGCCCAGTCTTTAAGGTGTGCCAGATAAAGGATTAACTGTCACTTCAATTCTCACTTCATATATTAAAGCCAAATCTATCCAATCTATCACGCTGACTTTCCCAGCCGATTAGGGCTTAACATTAAATATGGCAAAATGTGCTCGAGAATCCTTGCGGCTGGATTTGTGCAGCGTTGCTTCGCCATTTAAATCGGGATTGAGTTGCAATTGCTCGCACTCGCTCTGTGTGTGTGTATGCTGGTGTGTGTGTGTGTGTGTGTGTGTGTGTGATTGTGAGTGCTTGAGCATTTGCTTTTTGTGAAAATATAAATGCAACTAATTGTGAGTGGCATGCCAACTGAACAGTAATCTAGTTTGTTTTTCGTTTGCTATTGCTGCAGCTAAGAACTTTTGCAGAGCATTAGCAGAGCTGATATAACAAAACTGAAACAACACACACAGACGCTCGTACAAAAAATCGTCCTGTTTCGTCCTGTTCTTAACCAGCTAAATGCTAACACAGCATTCGAGAGCGAATATTTCATTTACTATTTTCAGTATTTCAAAAAGAATTTTGTCTAAGTACTAATTATTTTTTTCTGGGTCTAATTTGTTTTTTTCTGTGTCTTCCCCCAATTCTTGCAACAAATGTTGGACCATTTTGCATTTAAATATCACCCAGAAATCTTTTAAATATTTCTTCTTTTTAAATTTTAAATTTTAAATTAATTTAACTTTTTACTATGTGTATTTTTTGTGTCGACTGACTTTAGTTGACATTAAGTAAATAAATAAATGAATAAATATAAAAATAAATAAAAATTATTCTCTTACTATTAATAAATGGTTTCATTTATCTATAAATTAATCCTGAAAACCAGAATATTATTCTTAAAATATTTAAGTCAGACTTTTGAAATATAATCGAAAGGCATAGGGTATACAAAATGTTGATATAACTGTGTGGGAGAAATACGCTTACACATGAAATGCATAAGCTCGGGAAGAGCTCCCCCGCAGCCTTCACCCCAGCTGCAGGCTAATGGTTTTTAGTATTTGCTTGGGCTGGCATTGTTGGAGTTGGCCAAGTCGTGACTACAACTGCAACGTGGCCTGTTAGATTGCCGGCAACTAGCGAATCACTTACCTCGATTTGAAATGGCGGCATTGGCAGCGTAGCCGTTGCCGTGCAGCAGCCACCCGAGGCTAATTACAATCAAAATGGGGCAATTCATTTTCAGTGCCCCACGGCTGTGGCCGTGTGCAACAGTAGCAGCAGCAGCAACAGTAGCAGCTTTTCCGCGACGTATGCTACGTGTAATGATTCTCATTGTTGCGCCAGTTTACCGTCGACGGTGCGTATACGCAATGTGATTTATTCAATTGATATGCTTTGCGTCTGAAAGATGCTCTGCTCTCTAACTCTATTTGTCTGCTTCAAGTGTTCGTCGCGGTAGTTAAGAGTTCGTTTGTTAAGTTGCAGTGTATTTTAACTTTTGCACTCGCCTCCTTAGCTCAATTTCAAATGGTACGTTTTAGTTGGAAATCTTTTCGTGGGTTGCTTCAACTAATTGGCAAAAAGCGTCGTGCCGCAAGAGTTCTGCGTGTTGCACACGTTTGGTTTGACTTTGACAAATTGCTGCTGTACGCGTTGCATTCCAGGGCCACATTTAAATGTGACACTTGATTTCTCTGGTTTTCAGCTTAATTGCCTAAAAGAATAGCAAAGCAGAAGGTGAAAGTTTAATTAGTTTTTGAGTCGTCATTGGTGTTAAATAAACCAAACAAAAAGTAATCAAAATCATTTTTAAAGTAAAATGCATAGTTGTCTTTTTTAAGTTGAATTCGTCTTTTCTTAAAACAAATTTCTCAATTAACTTTTTTTCATAAAATTTCAGTTATTTTATTTTCTTATTTATTCACAAAATGCATAGTTGCCTTGTTGAGACTTAATCAGTTTTTCTTTGTCGAGGTATTTGACATTCTTAGGTTATTCCCATATTTGTATCAGAATGAACACTTAAAGTCATCAGCTTAAGTTTTTGACATTTTTGATGAACTTAAATCAATTGAAATTTGAAAATGTATGTCCTTTCTGTAAATTATTTTAAGTTCTCCGCTACAACAGAAACAATAGTCTTAAATTTGTTTCATCTGCTTTCGCCACTAAAGGCAGCTTAAAGCATTTATTTCTGGCAGACACTGTGCGGGTGCCGAGATAATTCCGTAATTCCCCAAAATGCGTTCGCATAACTTCATTCAAACCGAAAATGACACCGCAAAGTGCAATTATTACACTAAAAACCTGATTTTGTTTTGCCTCTTTTTCGTTTTGGGTCGGTTTCTATATGTAAAATATGCTCGTCGGCTCGGTAAGTAAGTACAACTGTAACTTTAAGGTTCATAGCGCAATAACGAATAGCTCTTAAGGACATAGTCACACACGCACACACACACACATCTACACTAGGGACATGTTGTAGCACGCCTCTATGCTGCTCATGGCTGCTGTCATATTTAAAGTCAAAGTTTTACATAATTTAATGAGTTTGCCTTGCATAATGGGCGAACCGAGAGAGAGAGAGAGAGAGAGGCAGACAAAGAGAGGGAAGTGGGCGGGAGCGGAAGAGGGCGCACCAGGAGCAGTAAGGACGAAGCTGGTCAGCATGCATGCCTGGGCCCCTTGGCTGTGGGTAAGCCATAGATAAATAAGCAAAAGAGAAAAGTTCAAATTATTTCATTATCACATCCATGCAGGGAAAAACTCAAAGTCACAAAATGGCCCACAAAAAAAGTGCTTAAAGGCTATAAAAACGGTTTTCGTGTGGCTCTCTTGACTGCCTGTCCCTTTGCCCCATCGCCCCTGTCATTCCCTTCCCCATCGGCTTGTCTGGCTCGAGGCGAGTCGCGAGTGCTCATGAAAAATAAAGTTATAAATTTAGATTAAAGCATGTAGCCGATACTACTTCCGTGCAGCCAGCCAGCCTACTAAAGCAGCCGTCGAAACAGGGCGGTGCACTTCTATACTTGCCACCTGCCAGCTGCCAGCTGCCCCCATGCCACTGGCCGCTTACAAAAGCCATTAAAGTCACTGCGCTTGCGACTTGGTTGCTTCTATGCGTGCTTTTGAGAGTCTATAATTATCTATCGTATTCATTATTGCCACAGACAGTCAACCAAGCCAGCCAGCCAGTGAGGCAGGCAGCCAGCGAGCCATCAAGTATACGCCACGTCGTGCGTTTACTTTGTGGCAGGTCCTCGAGGAGCAATAAAATATTTGTATCTATTTTGTACGCTGCACAGACAACTTGGGGAGTCCGCTGCGTCCTGTGGCGTCTCTAGGTGCCGCTGCTGGTCATGTAATTACTCAAAATGATGCTGCCAAGTCTCTACACTCAAAAAAATATATAAAAAACATTATCATAAAAAATGTTATAGAATTTGAAAAATCTTGTAGAAGCAACACATTAAAATAATGCTCGCTTTACTTTTTTAGATTTTTACTGACACACAGATGAAGTATGGCTAATTTTTCTTTGGGTGTAGCTGCGGGCCAAGCCGGATGATAAAAGTAGCTTTTATATGCACTGCACCGCACCGCTGTGAGCAAAAGGCTTTTATCGTTTAGGTGGTAAACAGTCGTAAATAAACAGGCCAACACACATACATAAAAAGGGGCAACAGGAATTGGGAGCCATTGGCCATTGTCATCTTTGCTGGCACCTTGGCATTAGTCAGTTGTTGTCGTTGTTGTTGTTGTTGTTTTTGTTGGCCAAGGTTATCAGTTTTATGGTTGTTTGGCCTACAGATTTTTATATGTACATATATATATATATGTGAGTGTGTGTTTGTGTGCGTGTGTTGTTCATGCCACATGCTGTGGCGCACAATTTTCCTTTTCCTTTTATTTATGAGACACAGAGCGGCGGGCAGCTAGAAAAATGTGTCGTTTTGTCATTTCGTGTTTTATGCCAGAGAGGAGCAAGGAGCAAGGAGCAAGATCTGTACTGTAAATACTGTATAAATGCTTTTGTACATTTTGTTGCCGTGATCACCTGACCTCATTTAGCCATCAAAATGAATTTAATGCGCCCACGAAGCATCTTTAATTATTTATAATGCAGTCGCATTCGTTTTTAATTTGTATGCCAGCCATTTGATAACCACAGCCAGGGGCTCCAAACTTATTGTGACTTTCAGACAGCGTTTCCTGTGTCCAGTGGCCAGTGGCCAGTGTCCAGTGTCCTGTGTCCTGCGTCCTGCAGCCACATAAATTGTACTTTGCGGTATAATTTCAAAGCTACAAGTTGGCTGCGCAATTAGTTTTTGCTCGGTTTTTGCTGTTAAACTGATTTCGCGTCGACGTGCAGAGTAAAAGCAGCGTAACAAAGCCCGCCGGAAAGGCGAAAGCGAAGCGAAGATGAGCAGAGACGGAAAAACCACGTCTTTTGTCAGTTGGTTGCTGTGGCCGACAAGCGCAACTTTAAAATGGGTTAATTGCATTGTAAACTATACGAAACAAATGCCAAACAAGACCTGAAACTGAGCAGCTAAACAGCAAAGTCAAGCAAATTGGAGCAGCTTCGCCATTTGCCTCAGATTCGATTCAAGCAAATTGTTTTTGCCTTGTTTGTTTTTTTTTTGGTTGCTCCTCGCTTTTGTTCTTAGTCAGCCTGTGGCAAGTGCATCATTAGAATTAGCAAAACAAAGTTTGCAAGTCTCTGCAACAGATCAGAGTCAGCTGGCAGAGCTCATTTCATGCTTGGCTGCAAACGCATTGAGCTGGTTTTTTCCCCATCTTGTTGTTGTATTTGTTGTTGTTGTTGTAATCAAGCCTGGGCGTATTTTTAATTCAAAAATACAACTTGAGCATGCGAGCAATTGTCCTGGCAACCCCGTCAAACCACAGCTACACTCGCAAAAAACCGAACAGCATTTTAGCTTGGTCCTTAGAAATATAGATCTGCATCTGAAGTATTTTATTTTAGCATATTTGTAAGCTTGTGTCTTTATACACATAATTTTCTACTTTTTGCAAATCTTTCTATTTTTCCTATTATTGTTGCACAATGAAAAACATTTTATGCCAAAGCAATATATTAACACTTTTGAAGTGTTAAGAAAACAAGATTTTTTTTGGAAACGAATTTCTGAAAAATAAAAAGAAAACATTTCTAATTTTAAGCAGCTTTTTTTTTATTATTTTTTAAAAGCGTTTTCTTAAAGTGCAACTTTGATTTTGGGTCGATTTTCTGTGAGAGTGCATATTGCATGCACAGACAACTGTGAACTGAAGAATAAAGCCCAGTCCAACAAGAGTGAAATGTTGATATCGAAATAATGAAAGCTTCGCTGGTCTTTGCCTCTGTTGATGTCTCTGCTTAAGGGGTGGCTAAAAGCATGTAACGTGCGACATCGACGCACTCACACACACACACTCACACACACACATACACACAAAAGCTTAGTTCAAAGTTCAGGCCACAAATACGCCCAGTCAAAAAGAGACCTGACACAGCAACAATGTGTTGAGTTCGCACATGTTGCGACACACCCACACCCACCCACACACACACACACACACACACACACTGTCACACATTCAAGCTGCACCCACTCAATACTAAGGTTGCTAAAGAACTCGGTTTTTTATCAAAGATCTTAGATGCGCTCGATAAAAGATTATTAAAATGTTCCAAACGAATGGCAGAAGTTCACATAAAACATGGAGACAGATTCTCAAGTATTTTTGGCGGGGAGGGGGGTGGCTTAAAGGTTAACTGGAGTTGCCTCCACTTCAGTCTATACGAGTCGAGTACTTGTGCGTCTGTAAAGTTGCTGTCAGTCACCAAGTTTCAAAAGCGAAGTAGTACAGTACACATATCAAGTTGTGTCGCTGATTTTGCTGAGCTGCGTGCTGCGACATGTGGCACATGAACACACTTGAGTATGCTATGCTTGTATTAAAAATGTTGCATATTATGAATGGACGCTGTGGCATATACATATACATCATTCATATACATATGTATATATCTCAAGCCCCCATGGGGCTGTGCAACACTATCAAACTATTGCCCACTGGCCAATGGATCGATGCTGCCTATGATATGAAATATGAAAATAATTCCAGCATAGTATGCTCAGCTCTTTGATGTTTGTACTATGCCTCCGCCTAGCCGCCTTGCCCCCTTGCCACCTTGCCGTCTTGTTGCAGGCAGCTGGCTAATGCTATGCATTTTTGCTGAAGCAAACATAACTCATCTATTATGTGCAGGGCGCAGTTCCTTGCCTCTGTGCGTACACTGAGCAAAGAACATATTTGAATAAGGTGCAAAACTACTCAACAAATCAGAAATAATATTAATTAAAGACTTTATTACTAATTTTCAAGTATTCAAGTATTTAATTTTAAATTTTAATTTATTAAAACATTTATTTGTTTTCAGTTATAGTAATTTTTGGAAAATTGTAAATAAATAAAATGAAATAGAATTCACATATTCATCAGTGTTATAGGTTTCTGCGAATTCTATTTAGTATTTTTTCCCAGTGTAGTTAAAGTATGTATTGGTTTAGTAGACCTGGGGCTGTGGATTCACTTAGCAATTACGGCTTTATTTATTATGCCGAAATGAATTATCCCTTACCGCCGCGGGACTGCAATTTCAGCTTTTGCTACTTTTTACAATTTTGTTGTTGTTGTTGTTGTTGTTGTCTCCTTCATGCAAAGCACTTGGGTTGCGTTGCCCCCATTTGTTACCTGAGGTTAACTACGCCTATGCCTCTGCCTCTGCCTCTGCCCCCTGCCTCTGACTGTGGCTGCCTTTCACGTTATTTGATGTCAACGTCATCAGCATTCTGTGGAGCCTTCAAGTGGAAATAAACAAGAAGCCGCGTAGCGACACATACATATACTGTCTATGTGGGAGTTTGAATTATTGCGTGCATAAGCAAGTCATGTGGACACATTGGAACATACGGTGTATGCCTGTTTATTGGCCAACTCAGCGCTGACTATTAGCCTTGTTGGTGTGTGCATTGACGAAGAGCTGAAGAGCTGAAGATCTACTGTTAAATTGCCAAGTCTTTCGATACATTTTAAGTTAAACAAAATTAATTATGTAAACTTGATTCAATTCAAGAAAAATCAAATGAATAAGTGCATATTAAACACACGCTTACAAAACTTCTAAAATACAAATTCAATATTGTTTAACAGTTTGACAGCAAACTGCTGACCTCTAAAGCCAGCGTACGACTTTTGCCACAAATATCGAAGTCAGCAAAAGCCATAAATCAAATCAAATGGCAACATGAAAAATTGCCAACATGAAAACCGCAGCCAAAACCATTATTCCAAATTTCTACTGTGGTTTGGCAAAGCATCCAATATTTTTTTTATGTATTTCCATTTATTTATTTATTTTTTTTTTTAGCTTAGAGGTTAAAGGCCTAACCGCATTGAATGACAATCAGCATATATAAAGCTATACAAGCCCAATCATTGAACGGTAGCAGAATAGCAAAAGGGCGCAATATAAGCCGATGGCAATCTGTTGCCACCTACAGTAAGTAAATATTGAAGTAAATATTGTAAACAAACGCGCCAAGCAAACACACATAAATGAGTAAGCTCTCTGCGCGGAAACAAACAAAAAAAACAAAACAATAACAAAACAACAACAAGGAAAAACCCGCTGATGACTAGAAAAATCGAACTACAAAAATTGGGGATTGGTTTGGCTCTGGATTGGGTTGGGTTGATTGCTGATAAGATATTGAAAATAAATCCACACAGTATGTGACATAAAAGTAGCGTATATTGGAATGCAAAGCAAAACAGCAAGCACGACCAGTAAATACCCTAATCAAAGATTAGCTCTCTTTCTCTCTCTCTCTCTCTCTCTCTCTATCCTGCAAGCATTTCCACAATTTACCCATTTCTAGTTGTAATAGATATGAGCAAAAAGAAAAGGATTTCGCCACGCATTGGTTTTGTGTGTTTTGACTGTGGCAGAAAAGTTGCTTGAGTGTCAATGTCAAATCGAATAACGCACAAACATGTCCAAGTTGGCTGTGAAATCAGCAATGGCAATCATAATATGTTCTGAGCAGCATTAGCCGGCTCCAATTTGCGTGAAAATCTCTGCGAAGTGAAGCCAGCAAATGCACAGGTCACTCCCAAAGGACACTCGGATCAGGTGATTTGAATTAGGTAGGTTAAACAGGATATACACTTATCATTTGATTAATAAGCACAATGTTGAGTTGACAACTACACTGTCATAAAAAATGTCATCTCTCTTGCTTTACTTTCCTTAGTACTAAGCTACTTACAATTATCAATTTTGAGTCTGTTTGGCATTTTGGCAATCTGCAGTTCTCCAACCCTGGCAACAAATGTTTGAGTATTTAACATTCTTATTAGATCCATTTTTATTTCAAATTGATATGTATTCATTTTAATATTAATAAATTAAATTTTAATTTGTAATTTAATGAATTATTAAAATTAATTGCTTACTTCATTTGTAAAGTTAGATAAAATTTGACAATATTTTTTTTAATCGAAACTCTTTCCTAACTTAATCATTAATCATAATTAAGCAATCCCAAAAACACATATATTATTTGTTATTCTATTTAAAAATACTTTTTATAAAATTTGACCTAAAAGTAAGCAAATAAATGCTGAGACTTTTTCAACAATTTAATTTGAAAATTGGAACTTAGTTGATTCTTTTTTTTTTCCCCAGAAAGCTAAATGTCTTAATGCTTGAAATGCTGCTGTCCAAATCAATTTGGCCTTAGTCCCCAAACAAAAAAAAGCGCGCTTAAGAACAGACTTAATTTTATTTATTGCTTATCATAAGCTGCACTGACTTCAAGTGAGAACGAGGGAAAAAGAAAGTGAGCAGCTTGACTCAAGTTGATGGCCCACCTGATGGACAGCTAAGACGAGTCAAGTCAGTCTATACAAATTTTCAGGCTCATCTTGCTCACCTCGCTGCTGACGTTGACAGCATGCTCATTAATTTCAGTGACAGGTGTGTGTGTGTGTGTTTATTCCGTTTGTTGGCTCCTTACAAAGGACGCTGGCAAATTTAAGTAAGAGCTCGAAGTGCACAGTTACTCACATGGCCAGGCGACCAGGTCTGCACAATAACCGCGAACCTGTCACGCTTGACAGCCCAAATTGACCGGCCGATAGGGAAAGGGCTCGATTGTAAGAAGGGACGATGACGAGGACGAGGACGAGGGGTGTCGCATGTAAACAGGGTGAAATGTTCAGCTTTTGTTTGTAGCGACAGCTCGATAGCCCAAGTACACGATGTTCTCCGACAGTTGACAAATTGGTTATGCAAAGCAATTGTGTTTAGCCTGACGAACAACGTGTAGATAAGTCTGAGATTGACATGTCATACACTCGAAGAAAGAAGGCGTTCCTTAACCCGAATCGACCCGTTTTATTCTTAGCAATTGCTACTTTAATATTCTCCAACTCATTCATGTTTAAGTAATCGATTGATTATGATACGGATAAAAGAGCAAAAAAGCACTAAATAATTATTAAAATATGTTTTTAATGCTTATTGAATGCTTAATTCAAGCCAACTTAATTTGATTAAGCAACTTGAAGACCTTGAATTAGACTAAGCAATAAGGCATGAAATGAGAATTTCGGTCGAACTTGGATAAAATGAAAATAGCAAGTAAAATATGCGATTGCTATCACAAGCTAAACAGATCGATTGCTATGCTCTCGCATTGCTCCTCTATGCTCTCGCATTGCTCTGCTATATTCTCGCATTGCTCTGCTATGCTCTCGCATTGATCTGCTATGCTCCAGGTCAACTCTGCTCCAGAGAGCAGAATGTAATATTTCTTCTTTTGCTACTGCTATTGCTCCTGCTATTGGCTCTGCTCCTGCGCTGTTAAAGTGCGTTATTTCAACTGTAAATTTAAACAGTGCCAAGTACTGCTTGTTCACATTTTTTTCGCACTGTGTATAGTTGGCGCTATAGGGTCACCAAATTAAGCAGCTTGTTTACATAAACATCAATTCGAGTTGAGTTCTGCTCTGAAATTCAGCTCGACAAATGAAAAACAAGAAAACAGCTAATTAGCTGTTCGCTGTGCGCTGTTCATGTTTTCGTTTAGCTGCTCGGGTTAATTAATAATCGTGTCTTGAAATTTCAATTGCAGTCAGTCGGAATTAGGCAAGCAGAAGTCGGCGGAATGAAAGCCATATGCTCTCAGTCTGGGGCACTTACTTATTTAGGAGCAGCCTACGGCTCTCTGTATGTGTGTGTGTGTGTATGTGTTTGTTTCTGTGTGTGAGAGTGTGTTGGGAAAAAAGTTTGAGGCAGCGACTTTGTCGTGGCTGTCAGCGGCACTTGCTAAACACTTTTCCACGCTCTGCCCCCCTCTGCTCTGTTAGTTTCCTTAAACTTTAGTCGTGTGTGTGGCGGGACAAAAGCTGTTGCTTGCTTTTCTGCTTAGGCGTTGGCTTAATGTCTCAGCCGCAGGGGCAAGGGACTGTGGCAGGGGCACTGACTTGTGTTGAGTCGAGTTGAGTTGAGCTTGCTGCTGGCCATAGAAAAAGTTTTCCTTTTGAATTTTGGTTCTTTGGCCTACGTTTCTTTCGAACCGTTGACTTTGACTTGCTTTGCTGCTATTAACTATAATTACCACATTAAACGGCAAAGTGTCTTAATATTCAATTATAAGTTTCTTCTTTTTTTTTGGCTTTGGTCTTGGTTTTTTGCTAGTATACATTTATGCCCGTTTTGTGGCGTAGTTCTATTGCCAAAGTTTTGACTCATACAGGCCACATTTGAAGGGGTCTGTCTTTGTTTATTATTGCTTGTCGGTTTAACGACGCTTGAGTGCGTACAAATTATATCACTAAATCTTAATGCGTTTGTATTGCTTTTGATTTTGTGCCAAAGGCTTTTCTTTTTCCCATTTTCTCCCCACACACATTTTTGTCGTTTATTGATCCGGCCTGGCAATGCTGCTGCCAATGGCCATTTGTTTCATTTCATGGCAGCATCGATAAGGACTGTGCCGGCTAATGGCCTAGTTGAAAGTTTCCACATCAGCGACTGACTTTCGATATTCTGTATGTGCTGTCTGACTGTGTCTGCCACAAATGCTAATGAAATTACGAGCATGTGAGTGTCGAGAGGGACTCGACTTGCCTCTGACTCTGACTGCTGTTGTAATAAGCATCTTTCACAGTCGAATATAATATAAGCCGCCCCCCACAACCACTTCAATAAACTAATGAGCACTATTAAAAGTCAAAGAGTGGGGAAAGCACGTTGCTGGCAACGACAGAATTTTAATTAACGAATCGTAAAGCGCTAATTTTGCATATTAATAAACACGACACACGAAACACGGCACACGGCACATGGCACATGGCACAGCACCTACAGTAGAGCCTTGAAGTAGTGGACGGGAATGGGAGCTCTCCAGTAAGTAGCAGTGACACGCACAGAAAGCCAATTAATAATGTAGTGTGTTCAAATTCAACTTGCTGCTAAATTTAAGTTGTTCAAATTAATTTCAATTCAACTCAAACGCACATGAAAGTGTCGCCCAAAAGTCGAACAAGAGAGCCGATATTTATTTAACCCTATATATATATATTGACCTTCTGTTTTCTTAAACATATATTTTCTGATATTTATCTTCCTTTTTGTGACCTTTTTTTACTAGCCTAATCTAAACAATACAAATTTACTTTATGGCCCAAATATATCTTTATTAAGAGGAAATAATTAGTTGGGTCTGCAAAATTCAAATCACGGGACCACCCACTCGTGACGTCATCACTGACATGGCCAATAAATGGAGACATATTGCGAGCTGTCAACGTGCAACAAACAGGAACAGCCTCAATTAATTAGCTGCACAAATTGTTACTCTCAAAGGACTCTGGACTTTCGAGTCTATTGACTCTTTTCTTTGAATAAAAAAATGATTTTTCGTTTCTCTGTTTTTCATAACGGACTTCAAACGGAATTGTAAAGAAATTCATCTACCACTCGCAGACAAAAAAATTTTATTGAGTTTAAGAAAATACCCCAAAACTAGAAATATTTGTTTGTAGAAATAATTTCTAAATAAATTGAAAAGCAAATTTAATTTGAAAGCCTTTTTTCTTTACATTAATATTTTATTATTTATGCGCATTTTTAAGTTATTTAAAGTAAGAGTTCTGCATAAAATATAAACTGGAAATTAAAAAGAGTCTTTCTAAATTGAGGACAAATTTAGGCTGCAAAGTAAAACTTAGATTTTTAGAAATATATAACCTACATTTCGGAAATTTGCTTCCCGAAATGAAAGACAAACAATTGAGTTACGTTTGGCAATTTGCACAAATCGATAGTCAAAGTGATGTGAAAATGCTTGAATATTGGATACTCAATTTAATTACTGGTTTGTTCTGAAACAAAATGAGGCATGCAACAACAATTACAGGCATACAAATCGAAATGTCATTCGAATGCAAGTAAATAGATTGGCAAACAAATTCATTATATTAATGGCCCACATGCAGAAACCAGGCCGAAAGCAGGCACACTGAAATTGCAAAATAAATGCGAAATCAAATGAATCGAGTTGAGTTGAGTTGAGTTGAGTTAAGTGTCTGCCTCTTGCACTTGAAGTCGGCTACGTTTGCGGTTTTTGCAACACCCGCAAACCGGCTCGTGAGGAAATTTAGCATACCAAAAACATTTTCACTTAATGTCGATTTGCTCAGTTTTGACATGTACAAAGAGCATTTTAAAGTTATAATCATTAAATTCGCCTGGGGTTGATTTGATGATGATGATGAGGGGTTGCTAATCAGCTCAAATTATTATGTTGCGAAACATTGTTTGCCTGCAGCCAAGCCTACTGTTTTAATTAGACCACAAAATATTGGAAAAGCGTTGCCATGTAACCGATTTCACACCTTGCCTCAAATGAGTGTTTCCTTTGAAACTTTAGCGAGCTGCGTTAAATGGAAAAATTAGAAACTTTTAACTCGAGTGTTTCACGGCAAGTTTCAACTCAACTTAACCGAAATAATTAAACGGCAATATTTTTGAAAAGCTTTTGGCTGGCCATAGTTTCAAGTTTGAAGGCGAAAATTATTTCATTATTATGGAATATCTTTGTATAAGTTTGGGCCAGCTTAAAGCGAGACACTTACGCTGTTAATCTCAAGATCTTAATGTCTGATGTTTGTTTTTATTATTATTTAAGTAAACCTTTCTCAAAATGAAAAGGTTGGCGCACAATTGTGAGTCCATTTTCTTGAAAAAGAAAAACATTCAGAGAAAAAGAAAAGGTTCGAATGGCAACCGCTATGAACTATTGTTGTGGGCCTAAAACCGAAAAAAAAATAATCTAAATGCAAAGCCAAACTATATCCTGATTTGATGGTTTTTCTCTTAACAATGCATTTCAACGACAAAAGCTGCGAAAATAAAATTTGCCAAATTAAAGCGCGAGTGAAAGAAAAATAAGCAACTTTTGCAAGGCTTCAACTCAAACAGCAGCACTTTCGGCAACAAAATAAAAGGCTTTGCCTCAAACATGGCACAAGAATTAGTCTTTGCTATTTCACACATACATGTATGTATGTGTATATGTATATATATCCTGCTAGGCATAACAAATAAAGGATGTTGCCGGGATAACGCCTGCCAATCCGTCAGCAAGTCAGCGAAAATCCTTGCAAAGATTTGTTATATGTATTATGAAGAAAGTTTTTGCCTGAATTCGCGTAGAAAGTTGCCGTTTTTGTTGTTGTTGTTTGTTGTTGTTGTTGTTGAGGAAAACCTGTCAGCTGAGGAAAGGCGCGTAATTAGTAGAAACTTGAGCAAAGCTATGAAAAATTACTTTAAATTGGGCGTAAAATTCATACAAAATGGCGTTTGCAGCGATTTCTTAATGAATCCACTTTTTTTCTCATTATTTTTTCGCCTTCGACCTTCACCTTCCAGCAGACTGCCACATATTCATTCGCTAGCCATTAGTCATGGCTGAAAATTAGATTTATAATGCGTCCACAGGCCGAACTCTTCTTCTTCTTCATCTTATTTGCCTGGGCCTTAACATTTTTTAAAGTGGCCTGTGAAGACGAACAGCTGCAGCAGCAGCAGCAACAGCAACAGCAGCAGCAGCGGCCGCATGTAAACCAATACCAATTTAAAAGTAGAGCACATGCCAAAAATTTGAGGCTCAAGCATTTTAACTTTGTGCGCAAATATTTTGGGTACACAAGCAAAGAGCGACTAAATATTTGTTGTCATGCCCCGTTGAGCATTTACAAATATTGTAATAATGATAGTCAAGGCGGGCCAAAAGAAAGGTTGCCTGCCAGGCAACAGCAACAACAGCAACAACAACAACAACAACTGCTGTCTTCCTTTGAGCTCATCTGAGTCTGAGACTGAGAAAAAGGAGCAGTTAGAGATGAGAGAGAACTCAACGGCGGCATACATTACTGAATGGCTAAGGAAATGCTGACACACAAACATTCAGAGCAGAAACTGAGTCGTTCAAAAAGCCAGAATAAAATTTAATTAAAAAGTTGGTAAGAACTAACGCTGAACGGGCTCATACGCCTTCCCCCCACAAGATTATATTAAATATATAATATGACAAAACTCGAACAGAGCAATAATATGTGAATACGTATATATATATGTACTGCGTCATCCAAATTAATTTTACATTTGTGGCAGTACTTTTTTGGCATCGCATAAGTAGTCGAAAAAGTTTGTTAATAAACTTTAAACTTGCACTTAAATAAACTGACAAAAAGAGACAGCTTAATGTGCCACAAAAATATATTTTTAGCCTGCAATAAAAACGATCAAAAATTATTATTTTAAGACGGTTAAAGTTTCGAATGCATATTTGTGCGACTGTTGAAAATGTTTTAAACGATTGTCATGCAAATTATTAGTGTCAAATTTTGCATAATTTAGTTCACATCGTTGAGCGAGTGTTCAAATGAAAAACCTGTGCAAATAATTTAACAAAATTTCAAATTGAAATTGCACAAATTCATTCAGTTGGACAAATTTATCAAATTGAGGCCGTATCTAAAATCTTTTAATGGATAAAATTATTAACATTAGTTTGTATCTAATATCGCATTTTCAGATCTAAATGTGGAATTCATCATGGGAATGTGAGAACACTATTACCATAAAGGAAGGATTAATTAATTTAATTTTCACTTGCGATGATTAAAGTTGAAAAAGTCAATAAAAATAAATAAAAAAAAATCCAGCAACATTTCAATATGTTGATGTTGCAATAAATGCAGCAATGTGAAAATTGATATTTAAACTTGATGAACACAGGAAATATAAATTTACTTCAGTACTTAATAAATCGATTTTATCAAATAAACATATGTTTTTCATGTGGCCCTGATTTTAATATTTATAAAATTGTTTAAAGTTCAGTTACCGTATTTAATTGAGTGATGTCATAATGCTTTAAGTATTTAATTTGAAATTAAATGGAATATGGGGGAAAGTTCAGTTTTAAGTGCAACATGGCTGAGTGCTAGTTGGCCTGGTTAGTTAACTGACTAATCCGTATTAAATAAAGACACGAAAACTCATTGTCGCACAGACAGCAAAGCCAAACAATCACAATGCAGATGCCAGTTGAAGGCAGGCGATAAAAAAAAGAGAAACTTAGCAAAGTGAACGGAAAATAACCAATCCAATAGAATTGTTATTGCTTTTCTTTTCTTTTCTTTTGTTTTGTTTTGTTTTGTTTCGCATCGTTTTTGCCGAGTCAAAGGCGTTTATAAATTACTTAAAGCGCTTAATGCCCCCCCTCCCCACCCAGCGAGAAGAGGGCCGGCGGCAAGACAAAGGCAACAAAGCAACAGGAAAATCTAGCTGGGAGTCGAGAACAACTTGTGGCATGACCACCACATATGCACCACTTCGGCCAGCAACCATCCACCCACCCACCAACGCACCCACCATGCCTCGCAAGCTGATTAAAGCGTATCATGTACCAGAAAATCCAGAGGCAGACAAGAAAAAGCCCAAAACCGCAGCTAGACAAAAGCGCCACGAAAACTGTGGGAAAACGAAAAGAAAAGCTAGGCGCAAGTCGTAGGCGTAAGAAAATCCTCTCAATTGATTATCAATCAATTTTTCGGTGCCAGTGTATATGTGTGTGTGGGTATGTGAAAAAAATTGGGGCTAAGAAAAACCAATGAAGCTGAAATAAAATGGAGTGATGCTATTGCTTTGGCTACGACTGTGCTAATGGAATTAAGACTGGCAGTTGCCTACACAGTGCTTGACAGGTTCTGCCTTGCCGAGAGGTTATGTGTGCGTGTGTGTGTGTGTGTGTGTGAGTGTGGCGCGTGTGTATAAGTCTACTACAGTAAAATAATAAACGACCGCCATCGAATTAGTCGACACAAATCAATTGCATTAGGCGACAGATAGTCAGTCGACTGTGCTTGTCTCTGCCTACACTCAAAAAAAAAGTGAGTTTAAAAGTTGACAATTAATAACGGTATAACGATGTGACATTAATCAATATGCAGAAATAATATCTAGAAATTAATTTTCGAAGAGTGGCAATAAATAATTGACAAAATTAAATATTAAATTTTCACAATTGTGAAAATAAACTTTTGCAATTTAAATATTTTATTTAGTTTCATAAGGATTAATTGAAATTATTCTAATGAGCAAATTAAAAATATCAAATTTATATATTTTAAATGAAAAGGTTTTTAATATTTAGTCAAAGTTGACAAAATTAAGATAATTAATTTTTATCATTAAAAAATTAATTGTGCAAATTTTTAGAAATTAGTTCATAAAAATAATATTTATGTCAAAACATTTTGTCGAATTTGAAGTTCGATTTTTGCTGAAGTGTATGCCGGAATGGGTGTTTGTATGTGCATGTGTGTGTGTGTGTGTGTGTGTGTGTGTGTTTGCTGTCCTATATGTGGTTAGGCAAGTTAGCCACATCTAAGACAACCGCAGCGAATGCCGCGACTAACAAAATTGAGATACGCACCAAAAACAATTCGTAGGCTGTTGGCCTAATCGGGCACTCAAATAAATGGCAAACCAACAGCTGCAAACGACTTATTTATGCAGCACATTGAGGCAAGTAGATCTAACTGAGCGTGAGCGAGAAAGAGAGAGCGACAAAGAGAGAATGAGAGTGAGGGAGAGAGATAGCATGCTCAAATTAAGTCGCTACTAATAATTAAGGATTATTTGGTGCTTGGCTCGCCTCAACTGTAAATTCCAGCATGTATTTATTGCCATTAGCATTAACATAACAAAATAGAAAAATACCAAAAAAAAAAAAAAAAAACCAAATAGACAAAATAGACAAAAAAGCAAATGTGCAAGGAAGAATATCAAAAAGAGTGTAAGCTGTGCTTGCATGTGTGTGTGTGTGTGCGTGTGTGATGCCTAATATCCTTTGTCTGCACATGTATATGCACATATATATATATATATATATATATATATATATACTCATATATCGTCTCAGACATATGGCTGTGCTTTTGCTTTGCTTTCTTTTCACACGTCGTCGGCGCATGTTTTTTTTATACCCTAAACCCATTAAAAATGGGTGAAAAGGGTATAATGGTTTCATGCAAATGTATGTAACAGGCAGAAGGAAGCATCTTCCACTCTATAAAGCATATATATTTTTGATCAGAACCAACAGCAGAGTCGATATAGCCATGTCCATGGCGGATCTCAGTGACTATAACAGCTAGAGAGTTCACATCGGGAATATAGGTTCTCGTATACCCGACGCAGATCAAGTTAGTTTTATTTTATCGATAACTAAGCTCCGTTATTGATTTATTTCGATATTCAATTTTCGTTTATATGTATATATGTATGTGTATGAGTGCACTTGCAACAGTTCGGCTCACTTTTGAGTGCCAGACTTTTGAATAAGAGCAGAATATATTTAACTAACTGGGTGCGGGGTATATCATAGTCGAGCTCACTCGACTACAGCTTTCCTTTTTGGTTTTTTTTTATCTATGTCATTTTCCATTTCTTGATGGAAATTTCAGCTTTACTTTTTGGTTGCTCGCATTTTGGCGCCTCTTTTCGGGCCACAAAGCGCCCCACGGCAAAACAATGAAAATTGGTTTTGTTACAGTTAACATACATATATATGTATATATATATATATACATATATATATATATATATATATATATATATAAATTTTCGCACGCGTTCTTGGCCAAGTTTTGTGTGTGTGTTTTGTGGCTGAGACGTTGTCGTTTTTATTGTTGCCGTGTTATTGTTGCTGTATTTATTTGGCAGCCGTAAATGTGGCAAGCAATGCACATTCTCTGCGTCTTTCGCGGTTGCTACCCCCCCCACCTCTCCACCAGCTTGCCCCTCTTGTAGCATTCATGATTTCATTTTAGCTTCGTTTTGCTTGCTGTTTATTGTGTTTTGGGGTATTATCTCATAAAATCTAAAATGTAAACACTGCCGGCCTAACTTGGCTGGCTGACTTGGCCAAGTTGGCTCTGTTGGCCAAAGTTGGCTGGTTTTGTCTCTTTAGCACGTACACGTTTATGTCCTTAATGCGATACTCAGTGTCCTTTGCCAAGGTGTATTTTATCTCTCTCTCTCTCTTTCTCTCACTCTCTCTCTCTCTCTTTCTCTCTCTCTCTCTCTCTCTGTCTCTCTGTCTCTCTATCTCTTTTGTGTGTGTGTGCAATTCGATGTCAGTTTAATTAATTGAAACTATTTATTTCTTTTTATTTTTTTATTAATGTTTTGCACTTGGGTGCACTCAAATTAATTTATTTATTTATTCCAAGTATTTCTAAGTGATTATATTTCTTAGATTTTTTATTTATATTTTTATTTGTATATTTTATATATTGTTTACTTATGCATACATTTAAATGTATTTATTTTAATTATTCGATTATTTTTGTATTTGCATTTAATGCTTTAAGTAATCCTCAAGTGAAAGTTTGCTTACGATTTTCACATCCTTAAGACTGGGTTTTCATACGCAATCTTTTAGGGAAAACTACACATTTATTTTTGAGATATCTTGGGAATAAATTAAAAAAATAAAAATGATGACAATAATTAAATTTTATATTTTCATATGAGCGAATTAACACAAACACTTGTTAATTATTAGTTATATTTTTAATAGTTTTGTATTATGCATTTTATAGATTTATATTTGTTTATGCAAATAAGTAAAAATCAAAATGATGATAATAATTAAATATTTCTTTATATACACTGCAAATGATTACCTTATTGTTGCTAAGAGCCAGAAAATAAGCACAAGCACGTATTTGTTATTAACCACTTTTTATGTATTCGTTTAGGTAATCCTCAAGTGAATGTTAAGTTTTATCAGTTAGTTAAGTAGTTGTTAAGTTAGTTAGTTTAGGTTAGTTAAGCACACACACAGTTAGTAGTTACTCACTGGCACACTTTAATTAATGGCTGAAGCGAAATTGCTTCACACTTTGTGATTAAGTATCTGTAGCTGAGTATCTGCTGCGTCCACCAACTCAAGTTGCATGCATCTTTTGTCTGAGGCAGGAGCTGTTTGTAAAACGCGAACGCGCGCGCAGCGTGTCAACTTTGTGTAAGAGTTCACCTTCTACTAAACGCTTTTTGCTGAGCGCGCGTTGCCGATTAACGTTATTTGTTCGTCTCGAGACACTCGTGCGCCATGCTTCGTGCGCTGTCGGCTCCACTCGGCTCAAGTCTGAACTGACAACGAGAGCGAGCACAGCAGGCAATTGCGGCGAATTCAATTGGGCGACAAGGAGTAGTTCAAAACAGCCAATGACAGCTGTTGGGAATTTATCCCACGCCGATCGACGAACAGAATTGTGAAAATATATTTTATATTGATTACTCGTATTTTCCATATTTTATTTTAAGTAAGTACTTTGAAGTTAATTACTTTTTGAATTATAATCATACAATTAAATTTACTTTAGCAAGCAGTCAATTTCTCTCCCCCCCCCCCCCCCTCTTTTTCTCTCTCTCTGCTTGTGTAAAATTTCTCCACTGACTCCGAATTAATTTCCCTTGCGATGAGGGGTAAATTTCATTTGCAACCCTTGGCAAGTTGCCTGCAACATGTTGGCTGCAAACATTAGGTTGCGCTCAAACGCAGTTGTCTCATGCTCAACCCGCTCCTGTCTGACACATGCCACAAAAGAACGGTGCACGGCCAGCAAAGCAGAGTCGCGTGTAATTAAAACTAAACAGAGGCGCAGATGAGACAAGCCCCAACCTCAACAGCAACCTACACCACGGGTCAGCCTGATAAGAACACTCGCCAGCAGTTTATTGCTCTTGTTTTTGTTGTTCGTGCAACTGAATGGAAACCATATATAAACTGTCATTTTATGCTGATGCTGATGCTGATGCTGATGATGTTGCTGATGATGTTGCTGATGATGATGGCAATACAGAAAAAGTCCACAGGTCAGGATTATAAACAAAAGCAGACGACGACGCAGCGGCAGACTCAAAGTCAGTGGCAGGGGCAGTGGCAGGGGTTGGGGCAGTGGCAGGGGCAGTGACTGTGGCAGTGGCAACAACAGCGTTACGCAAAATATGATATTGTTCTGGAGAGAGGGCCAAAAATATGTACGCAGCACACAAAAGCCGTCGAGAAATTAATTTCAACATTTTTCCACCTTTTTTTATGATTTTTTCTTCATTTATTTTTTTTTTGGGAGAAAACAGGAAGAGCAAATCTCCGTTGCTGGTTTTGCAACACAAAAATTTGCATAAATTGAGTCATAGATGCTGCCGCAGACAGCGAAAGGTGACCAGCTGTGCCACTCATCATTTTTCCGAAAACAGAGAAAATTGCGCCTGTTTTTGCTGGTCAGTCAGTTTTCCATAATTATTTTCGCTTGCCGAAAATTGAACATCAACCGCAATTTGACAGGTTTATCGCGGCAAATGTGTAACAAACGACAGCATCAGCATCAGCAACACCATCAGCACTATATTGCAACCGTTGTAACTTTTGGAGGGATTTAATAAATTTGCATATGAAGAATTAATAGTCAAAGTTTAGCTCAAAAAGTAAATAACTAAAAATGATCTATTTTGTAGAAAGTCTAATTTGAAGCTGCAATTTGATATATTATGAAAAAATACAGATTTTGACTTACTAATCTGAGAATTGTGTTTTTATATATTAAAGATTTCTTAGTAATGATGCCAATAATTAAATCCAAAAATCAAAGAAATCCTTTCAAGGTCATAAAAAAAATGGGAATGTTACAATTTTAGTCAAGAATTCGATTTTTGGTAAACAAACAAACAAAATGATTTTAGGGCGATTTCTTGAATTATTTCTAAAAGTTGATCAATTATTTTAAAACTGCTAAATAAAAAATAGAATTGTCGAATTCTTCAAATTGTTGTAAATTTTAAAGAGAAATTTATCTCATAAATATAATATTTCTATAGCGGCTAACGAGCAAGCAAGAATGGGGGCAGAGAGACCTCTGGTAGGCCCTGAACCGCATTGTGGCATAGGAAGACACACAATACGGCTGCAAATCTGGGCAGAGGCACCAGGACTCCGACAAGCCAGAAGTCTTTTAGGTGGCTATAACCAAAAGCGATTTAAGCAAGTAATATTCATGGGGAAGAACAGGCTCAGGATACGCACCAATCTATGGACAGGACTGTAGACTGTAGACTGAGAAGTCACCTAACCAAATTAGGTATTTATAGTAGCGATGATGAAGCGAGGAGGAATCCTCAATGAACATCCTAGCAGAATGTGTCGCCTTAACTAGGAATAGATGCAGCGTTCTATGGAAGCATGTCATGAAGCCCAAGGACATAGAAACCCTAAACACAACAAAGATTCCACCATTCGTGCAGAAGCTGGGGTTGGTGGAGGAGCTGTAGGCTTAGAAAGGGGCACAATAGACCTTATAGGTCGCAGTGCTGGTTCCCCAATTATAATAATAATAATATTTCAAAAACAAAGAGAAACCTTTTTATTTTGATTTGGGGCAAGTTATCTTAGAGAAGTTGTTTGTTTAATTTGTAAAAAACATTATGTGGAAAATAAATTTTGCACTTTTAATATAAAGTTGAAAAAAATACGTTTCTCAAATATTAAATGTAATATTTTTGAAAAGCTGATATATAAATGATCAGGTTTATTTAATAGGAGGTAAGCAAACTTAGCGAATTTTAAATTTCATTATTAGAGAAACAATCAAAAATGTTAGTAACTATTTTTTAAAATCTTATCATTTATTAGAAAAATTGTTTAAAATTTTAGACAGAAAATCGTTTTTCAAAATATAACATGAAGTTTCCAGTTTTCATAAATAAATCAGTTTTTGCTTAAACTTTTTACTTTTTAATTTGGAATTTAATTAAAATTAAAAAATGAAAATTTTCCAAAATTCTTAAAAACTAAAATTTGAATTATTTCTA
The DNA here is from genome assembly GCA_035044025.1 of Drosophila paracracens. NCBI lineage: Eukaryota > Metazoa > Arthropoda > Insecta > Diptera > Drosophilidae > Drosophila > Drosophila paracracens. Next base: position 1,485,216 of record JAWNMN010000435.1, on the reverse strand, counting down.
TTTGCCAGAAAGGTTATTTTTTTTATGTGAATTTTGAATTTATGCTAATAGAAAAAGGGCATTTTTTTATCATATTTTTTATATATGTTTTTTATTAGATCAGAGTGTGTCTTTAACGAGATTGCTGAAGCACTCAGCTCAGCTCAGCTCAGCTGTTCTCGCTTCGTGTCAGTTGCAATTCCCTTGACTGTCGCTCACTTACATATGCACACACGCACACACACGCATGGAGTTGGAGTCGACTCCAGATGGGCAACACGGATGTGATGGGACGGGACCAGTTGATAACAGTTGAATGAGGGGAGAGAGAGTGGGGGGGGGGGGGCAGCGAGAAGTAGAGAAAGAACTACAAAACGGGCAAACAAATAAACAAGCGGCAAACAAACAAGCCGCGCTGTGATTGCCGCACATTTGCGCAAAAAGGCAAAACAATTGAATTGAATTGGCAACAGCAGCAGCAACATCAGCAGCAGCAGCAGCAACAACAACCACTAGAAGAACATCAACAATAGGGCTGATGTTGGTGGGCTTAAGAGAGCGGATGCTGCAAGTATTCAACCTACATGCCTCACGTGGGTCGCAGAGGGTATGCGTGCAGCCGAAACTCCATGTTGCATGGCCAATCTGTGAGTTGTTGTTATCAGTTGGCAGTTGTTGTTGTTGTTGTTGCTCAATGTTGTTTGCGCTGCACTCGAATGCTTTTTGCAATGTAAACAGCCGCATTCAAGCAGCCACGCCCACACCCCCGCCCACCACTCGCACACATTTTCACTTTTTTTTCATACTCAGTTTTTTTTGTTGTCTTGTTTATTTGCTTTACTGCGGTTAATTTTGTCTGTTTTTTGTTGTTGTTGTTGTTGTTTTTTATTTCTGTTTGTGTGCCCGCAAATTAGTTGAATTGCAGCAAGGCTCAGTTCTCAGCTGGCATTTGTTGTTTGAGTTTTGGCCCGATGCGATGGTTTCACCAGATGCGACAACAGCCACCCCTATTTATATATATATATATATATAGATCCCTTAAACTGCTTCGGCCTGCAGTGTGCCTCAACTTAATCCGCTTAAAATGCTGAAAGTGCTAATAGTTTTTCGTGTTGCATGCCCCCCACTCCTGACTTTTGTAGGTATGCGCAAGTCCACCACCCGTGCCACATTTGCTTTCCCTTCGTGTTGTGCCCACAACAACCAAAAACAAAAAAAAAATAAATTGTAATAAAATAAATGGAAAAAAAGGTGTTAAAGCCAATAAATTATCTTGGATTTGTCATTTGTGACTGTAACAATGTGTACGTATGTGTGTGTGAGTGCGTGTGTGTGTGTGTGCGTGTGTGTGTGTATCTTGTGTGTAATTGTGTTTTTACTTTACGGCTTTCATTTGTTAATTTAATGGCAAATATGAGGAATAGTTTCAATTATGAAAATAAATGTTTAGATTTTTTTTGTTATTATAATCTTTGTTATGGTTTGAAGGAGACGCCTCCGAATACATATTGTACATACATTGTTGATCAGCATCGCTAGTCGAGTCGATACAGATAGATAAGTCGGTTCGTCAGCCTGTCTGTCCTAATTTTGTATACCATTCCTTTGAATAAGCAAAATAGTTTCAGCCTTAAAGCTAACCTTTTGAAAATTGCTTAAGCCTTTTTGTAGTTTAAAGTTCCACCGAATCGAATCAAGTTAAAGAAAGTTGAATCTTAAGTTGTGATTGAAAAAAGTGTTCCACTTACAGATACAATACAAGCTGCGAAATATATTCAGAGACAGACAAACAATATAAACAAAATTCTGTATAAAATAAAATATAAATAACATTTTTTTTGTCATAAAAAAAACATAAAAATATTTCGAACTCTGGAACCTAATTTATGAAACTCAGAATAAGAGAGGCTGAATACAGGGTTCAGTGATATTTACCACAGATATATACAAAAATCGATTTATCGATTTAAATCGTTAGTGTAAATCGATTAAATCGCTTATTTCACACAATTTGAAATGAAGCATTGCCAAACTTAAAGCACTGTTTGCTGGTGACCATATAAATATGTAAGCCACACCCACATTGGCCTTTCCTCTAGCACTCCGCCCCATGTTTCAACTAGCTTTGAGCTGGCCTGACCAAAAATCAAAAAACCACCTCCAAAAATCACATAGTTAATGTCTCTCGAAAATAATGTTATCAAGTTTTAACAGCAGATTACTAGAAACCTTCTCCACCGATTGTAAAGAAATCTCATATCTTGCGAAATTTTGGAGCTAAGGTTACTTAACTGTGAGGGTGAATTACAAGGAAACTTCTCTGAAGATGGGTAACAACGTATCCTTGCCACAACCAAAAATCCGAAAGTCCCTTTTCTCTGCTTATTTTTTTATTATTGATTGTTCAAGGCTCACAGCACACCAAATTCAAACGGCACATTAATGATAATAATATTGCTAGCAGAGTATGCCTTAGTCGGTTACGCCCGACTCCTGAGCTCACTTAAAAATAGTGTTCAAAGGAGATAAAAGCAGACATTTGCAACGATTATTTGGCACATATCTCGGAGCGAGGCTGGCCCGTGACAAATGCTTCAGTTTTATTAAAGTTAGGGCTGAGCTGCCACAGCAGTGTGGCAGTGTTTGGGCTCATCTTTCATTAATCGAACAGAATGGCAGCAAAACAACCGTCGACTTGCTGCACCTTAACAAATATGCATAAGTGAACGAACAAAGGTCTTCACAATTATTCACACAACTAATTGCACACGGAAATTGGAATAGAACGTGAGGACACACAGGACATAGGATACAGGATATGGGAAACAGGATATGGGATATGGGATGTGGGAAATGGGAGGGCATGCAAAAATGCATTAGCATTAATCTTTAGTATGCTCATTTCTAATGTTGCCCCATTGGGCGTGTCTAGCTGCTGCAATATTACATTATTAATATTTAAGCACTTGGCTCAAGCCATAGCTAAACTGGTCGAAATTTGACGGCAAAATAAAAGCCTGGCAAGAATCACACACACACACACACAAATAGTCGTATACGCCCAACACACACACATGTTCGAAATCAGGCGGACATCCTGGCGTGCATTGAGCCATAGTCCTTGGCTGCTGTTTTATTTATGATAATGTTTGGCCATTCGTTTGGTTTATTGTGCTAATGTGCCGCAATTAAGATTAAGAAGATGATTTTCCTGTTTCCGAGTTTCGCTCATTCCCCCACGCAGCGGAAGGGAAGAAAGCACGTGTGCGAATGCTTACCAATTCACCCATGGGCACGACTACAATATATATACATAAATATATATATATATATATATATATACATCTAGTATATGGATATGGCTCTGTGCACTATTGATCACCTATAAATAATTGCATTCGCACGCTGTGTAAATGTGTTTGTCACATGCTGACATATGAATCGTGCTTAACTCATAAATAATCGACATTAATCGACAAGCAGATGGTGAATTCGATTCGATATTCGAATTAATATGTTTCGGCTCCATTTCAATACTACTGAATATAAAAGCCCTAAATTACTCTAATATGCATTTGGCCATAAATTACACAGGCTCATATTCAAATTAATAAACACAATTGTGAAACAATCTTAACCAAGTGTTGATTAATCAATTGAAAATTTGGAAAATTAACAAAACTTATGTATTCATACGAATATGAATATGATTGTGAATATGATTATGAATATGAATGAATCAATTTGAGCATTAAAGAAATATTAAATCTTGAAAAAACACATTTGAAATGTGAATAGTTGCTGAATATATAAATAAATCTTATAAAGAAAGAGAGAGAGAGAGAGAGATAGAGAGTGGGAGATGGGGCATGGTCGAGAAAGTCATCTGGAATCTGAGTTTGTTTCGTGCCATAATTAAAACTGAAAGAGTTCACCTGCCAATCTAATCTGGTGCTGCCTCCCCGAATAACGATTTCAACTGTACAAATGGTTTCGGTTTTTGGCTTTCTGCTTTCTGCCGATTTGTGATTAATGACTTTGAGTAAGGGTCTCTCCCCCCCTCCCTCCCCTCTATACACCCACCAAGCCGTACCCTATTATGGCAGCAATCTGTGGGGATGTGGCCAATGTCGCGCCGTACAAAATCGTGCGATAAAAAAGTCTTAAACATCAATTTCCATCGGGTTTGGGCCTTTCTTTATTTATGACAATCATTTATCATGGCCAGAGTACAAGGCAAATTTTTGCGCGATTACGCTTTTCCATTACCCGGCATCTTGCTACGTCTTCCGTCGAAAACATTTCTTCTTCTCTTTTTTTCTCCGTATCTTTTACGGCGTTGAACTTGTAGCTTAAAAACAAGATTTGAACTTACTCCTCTGTGTTGCATGAATGTGCTCACTAATAAAAATCAAATTAAACAAATGTACAATTTATTTGCCACACTCTCTTTGATGCCACATGTTTGGCAAACACGAGAATCTTTTCTGAGTTTCTGTGTTTCGAATTGTTTTGCAATGAATGCAAATGCAAATGCGGTTTGAGCTCGACTGACTCAGATGCAATTTCAATTGCATCTTATGGGTCCGGCTGTATTTGATTCGATGTGTTTTTCTTTCATTAAATCCATTTGTTTTTACTAAATTGCCGTATACATTTAATTGCCGTACAAGCCTCGGGGGGAAATGAATAAATCGGTAATCATGGATTAGATGCACGTTTGTAATAATCACAAAACTTACGCAAACTTGCAGCTACAAATAATTCCAATTGAGATTTTTGCACACACATATCCTAATTGTTTGTTTGTGTCTGGATGCGTATGCCAAAAAGCAGAATGAAACATAAATATTACGTATACGTATACGTTTCCGTATCCGTTGAGTTGAGTTGAACTGAGTTGAGTTGAGTTGCAGATGCAAACGAAAAGCATGTGGGAATTGCAAAAGTTGGTCCGTGATGCGAGCTTATACAGTGCAAATAGCTGAATGATAAATTAAATTGATGTGAACAAATATCCATACTGGATGTGGGATGCGGGATGTGGGATGCCACCCCTGTCTGATACAGAGCTGCTATATAAATAGCACAAATCGAAAACTGCCCTTCAGTTGCCACACACACACAGACACACAACTTATGCATGGATATGATTAAGTTTTTGCTAGCAACCAGACCATTCCAGACCAGACCAGACCAGACCAGACCAGACCAGACCAGAACAGATCAGCCAGCCAGCGGTGTCAGGAGTGCCAATTGTGCACCAAAGCAATCACTAAGCAAGTTTCCGAATTAAAACGTGCGGAAACTGAAGTCTCTAATTAGCTTTGTGGCAGCGGCCCCAAATGATGAAATTCGAACATCTTTGGCCATATTTCAGGCACATTTCCATTTTTTGTTCAACTGCTGCAGCGAGAGCCTCTAGTGTCCAGCAGCGAAATGATTCCTGGCATGTACACTGTGCGAAACACTCGAGTATTTTTTAATCGAAACCAAACTTTTATTGAATTTCTAAAAGTGCATTATTTAACCCAACTTCAATTAGAACTTGAGGATGAAATTTTCTCTAACTTCAATTATGAATTTTGTTATCTAAAATAGATGATTGAAATTCTTCCAGTGTAGTATTAAATTTTACTTACTTTTAATTGTTATTAACTATATATTTTTAAGATTATTCTCGCATTTCACGGAATGCAATCAAAAATATTTTTTGAAGTGTTATTTAAAGCCGCACTTCAAACTCATGTTGCATATTGACTGCTCAATTGTGTTTCAATATTTTTTGTTGGAATTTTTGTGCTCATTTCGAGAATTGCAACTGCTTAATTATAGTGCAATATTACTCAATTTAAGTCTTAGAGATTTCCTAGGCGAAAATTCAGCTGAGTGCAACACAGATTCAAGTTTCGTGTATTGCGTCAACTTAATGCGAAATTTTTGCGCATGTGATAATCTAAGATGGCGCGTGGACACATGACGGACATGAGGAGTGGAGGATTGTAGGAGTCGAGGAATGGAGCACAGCAGGATTAAAAAGATGCAACTCATGGCGAGTCGGTCGTCAAGTGTTGCTCACGTAAGCGGTAATGCGGGTGGACTGTGTCAAACCTCACTATTCGACAGTCATGGATGCCCCAGCCGGAGTAATGTGGACACACACACACACACACACACACAGAAGAGGAGTGGTAGTCCTTCAGCTAAGAAGCAATCACGAATTGAAAGCTGAATCGGCAAAGAGAGGCTGAAATTGGAGTGGACGTTGGCATAAAAAAATGCGGCAGGATTTTTAAAGAGTGGGCGGAGGTGGAGGTGGTGGTGGAGGTAGTGGGGCAAAGGCGTCAATTTTCTGCAATATCATCAACTATAAATTACGAATATTGACGCACAACAACAACAACTGGGAGTACGTGGCGTGATAATGGATATTTGTCAGATATGTGAACATTTTAAACTGCCGCCCCGGCAACAGCAGATGATGCGAGGCAGGCTGTGTGGCACACTGCGAGGCAGGCTGCGAGAGGGGTGCTTGGGTGCATTTGTGGTTGTTTTTACGCACGGCTCGGACTTGGACATAAACATAAAAAGGTAATATGCCGCAGGGGACTAAAAAAAAAGACCGGAGTGGAAAAACCTAGCCAAATGTGTGGCACTCTGATTGCAGTAGAGTGCAAAATAAACGTAAAATAAGGGCAAGCACACAAATATGTGTGTGTGTGTGTGTGTGTGTGTGTGGCAATGGTGAATGTTTCGCAATGATTCGGCAGGTCTGGGTTTCTTTTTGGTGTTGGCTTTTTGTGATTAGCTGCGCGGGGGCAGCGGGTTGAACGTGGTGTGGAATGCGTGTCAAGTGCGCATAAGACTCCAACACAATATCTTTGCCAGCAAGGGCCAGCAAGACATAAAAGTGAATTTGAAAATTATGCACAACACTTGTGAAGACTTGCCACTTTTATTAGCCAAACAAAAAAAAAAAACACAACAAAACATTTAAGCACTCGTAGTTTGTAATGAGCACGAAGGGGCAACCAGGCAACTACTCACATCATTTCCACCTGACATTGAACCTTTTGGGTTCAGCTTGAAATGCGTCCTTTGTAATGAACTCGCCACACGATTCTCATCTGTAAAAAAACGTTGAAGTTTTTATTGTAGTCTATTTTCTATAAAAAAAACAAAAACAACTCAAAAAAAAATGAGGAAATATATCATGCAAAACTTTTGCATATCCTGTGCATATTTTCTTCTCATTTTGCAACACAACAAAAGTAACTTCCGGCTTCCGTTCGCAGAATATAAAAATAAATAAATCCCGTCTCACAACTGCTTCAAGTATACATTGTTATCCTTGTTCTTGGCTTTGTCCATATTGTTTGTTGTCACATTTGAGCTCATTCCTCCAGTTTGTCCTCGACTTGTTCTCTGCGAGTGCAAGCAAAGTTTTCCCAGACAGACTCCGATTTCTTTGCCAAAGACTGAGTTAGTTGCTCATCATAACTGTTGAGTCAAACTATTGCAGACAAGACTTGGAGTCAACTAATAGGTGAGTCTAGATATATATATATAAAAATAATAACAAGAAAAAAAATCATACAATTAAGTGAAAAACTTGCAACCTCTACTTGAATATAATGCCAACAAATTTTTCAATTAACAAATAGCTTCAGCACTGACTTCTAAGAAACAACAAAACAAATTCTAGTTAAAAAAAAAACAAACAAATAGCTGACGTTAAACAAATGTGTGTCACTTTAAGAAAATGTTGCGCTACATTTGTCTAAGCAAACGGCACGGAATTTCCACGAAATTTCCACGAAATTTCCACTCTAGCGAATGACACGCAACCAAAAGCAAAACACGAGCATTTACACACATATATATTATTAATTGAACCGTACAACTTAAATGACATTTATGAAGCGTACAGAAAACAACGAAAAAAAAAAACAAAATAGAAAACACGTTCCGCAACAGTAACAGTAACGAGGTCCTGGACACAGGATAAGGGGTGCAACAACCCTTGGTCTGAAATGCCGTCTACTGCAACGTGTGCATGTCTAAATGCCAAATAAAAGCGTTGAGCTAAATGAAAACAAATTACTATTGCATGTGTGGAAGGGGCAAGGGACGAAGGTGAGACAGAGGCAAAGGTCCTTTCCAACAGCAACACTCCCACACCCCCCCAAAAAAAATGCAGCCTGGTGACGTGAATGACAAGCAGGCCGCAGAAGCAATGCAGTATGGCATTGCCTGCAGGAAGACAGACCAGGACAACGCAACAAATGCTCCTTTGCCAGGGGCTTCAAGCACGCAAGTGCGTCATAAACTTGCCGACGCTTCGATAGCGGGAAACAACAGGACCAGGCGGGGACAGTTGTACGGGGGGTAGGGTAAAAATTAATGAAGGCTGCCTGAAATGAGGAATACGCTTTGCGATAAATGATTGTCTCTCGTTGTGCGTCGGTTGAGGCCAGGGTGGTGCTTAATGACAGGGCAGTTAGGAAGTCAAATGAAGTCGAGACTGGAATTCGATATTGCTTGTGGGCGTCGGCGTCAAACATGCTGATAGCCCCTGGGCCCAAGCAGCCCGACAGCTCCGACCGGCCTAACTGGCCTGACTGTGCGTGCCTTCCACTGCACATTAACGTCAATACGAAATAATATCTGATCCATCCATGGCCGGGATACCGAAATGAGTTGCCCCCTTTCAGGCATGCAAAATATCAATTGTTCAGCCAACGATTAAACGATTTAATTCGAGCGATGATTCAAGCATTTTCTGCCAAATATGTGTGCCCCAAAATCAAGAAAATATCCATTATATAGAAAATTAGAACTTTACTAAAAATCAAATATTCAAATTTAAGTACTTTTTGAATAATGAAAATATTCATCAGCTTTACGAAATTTGTATTAGGTACTCGGTTTTCTCTGTTTAAAAAACAAATATTAAAATTGAAGTAAAATGTTTAATTCATCATCACAAACACAAAAGTAACAATTAAGAGCTCACTCGACTATGATATACCCTGAACCCAGTTGTTATTCTAGTTTTATTGTCAAATTTCCCTTTAAAGAGTTTTGCACTCAAATGTGAGAGGCTCTTCAAGAGTATTCTTTTCTTAAGGCAGAGTCAGGAACTAAAGACTAAAGAGAACACTAAAGCAATGCTGACCCAAACTGACTGGCTAAAAACACATGCACATACATACATACATACATACATCCATATATTTATACATACATGCATACATACACACACGCGATCGTAGAAAACATATTGACGCTCGCGGCGATTATCATGCCATCTCTTTCTCACACATGCGCTCGCTCGCCACATACAGAAAATGCTTGCGGCTGCTGATGGAAAGGAGTTCAATATGCAAATCTACTTTCGACTATAACTTCGGAGTTTCTTATCCGATCTTGATGAAATTTGGGGAGTGTATCACTAACATGCATATGTATATAATGTATTATCGATGAAATAAAGCAAACTTGTTCTGCGCCTGGTATACGAGAACATATATTCCAAATTTCAAGTCACTAGCTCTTATAGTCTCTGAGACGGAAGAACAGACGGACATGACTGTATCTACTCGGCTGTTGACGCTGATCAAGAATATATATACTTTATGGGGCCGGAGATGCTTCCTTCTGCCTGTTACATACATTTGCAAGGCAGCTTTGGGATATTCAGCTTGTGGAAAAATTCCAATCTTTTACAAGCTTAACACAAAAAGTATTTAAGATATTTTTTGTAGTGCACTTTTGGTCCTTTGAACGCTTTAATCTAACAATGGGCTGGCAGCAATGCCCCAGGAGAAGCAACACAAATCATGGCCGTATTTGCAGTTCACTCCAAATATCTGTAGTCAGATACGTAGATGCAGCACAAAGGAGGAAATCACCGTAGGAGATTTTCCACTGTTATATGCTAGATAACCTGATATGCTCGTATTAATAGCAGACGCCACGGGGAATCTGCGATGGATGCTGTCTGCTGAAGCTAACAAAACCCAGGGTGTCTCCCATTGAACTGCAATAAATCTCAATAAAGTTCGCGACACACACACAGAAACAGAAAGAGAAACAGAAAGAGAAAGAGATAGAAAGAGAGAGAGTGAGAGAGAGAGAAATTCTGGGGCAACAATCGAATGCGCAGCACACAAAACAAACAACTGTTGAAGGATAAATAAGGAAGGAACCCTCGCACAAGTGTGGAAAGAATATTTTAAATTTGATTATTGAAACAGTGGCGACGGCGACGGCGACGGCGACGGCGAGACAGACGATTATATGATTTGTGAACGGTGTCAAATGTTTTATGCAATGGGGGTGGTCCTCCCCACAACATACAATATAGATATGAAGGCGTTGGGGGTTGTGCGTACAAATTGTGTTTATGTTATTAACAAGTTTTTTAGCACAAACAATGGTCGTCGGGGCGGGGGGGAGGTGTACAAACCGACACAGGGGGGTGGCGCACTGATTCATTGAATGTTGCAACCCTTGCGAACGCCTCGTACCATTCAAATTTCATTGTATATCAATTTTCTGCTCATTTTGGGCGCCTCAAAGCGCCGCTTTGTAATTAAATTTGGAAAGCTGCCAGCAGCTCATAAATCAGGGCACAATGATGTGGACGAGAATGTGAAATAATAATGAGAATAACGATAACGATGACGACGACGATGACGATGATTTTGGTTATAATTGCATGGCTAACACATGGGTGCCAGACAAAATTGTTGGCAACAGTTGCGTCCGCTTGCAACTCCAGCAACTGCGTGGTTGGGTTTTGTCTTCGCCAGAGTGGCGCAGACAAAGTTTTCTGCCCAAAACTTCATAGGGCCGAAAGAAAGCCAGAAAGAATGTTGCAGTCGGACCTAACCGACTGCGAAATACTCTGATACCAAACAAATTTGTTATCGGATCTCAAACGAGGCTCTAACTCAAAAGCTGCGAAAACGCCGATCTTTGAATGACATTGCCAACAGCCAACAACTGTAGCCTTAAAATTGTGGGATATATGTGGATTCATCCATTTGCGAATATTGATTTTATCGATTTGAAATTATCGAGCTTATCGATTTGCAATTATCGAGCTTATCGATATACAATTATCGGGAATATCGATGTTAACACTCCAATTTTTACATTTTGCCTGACGCGGGCACAGACCAGTTTATGTTTCAGGTTTCAAGTCCCCATCTTTAAGGATGTCTTAAAAGACTGACAGACAGACAGACAGACAGACATAGCACACAACCAATATACTATGATACCTTCGATATCAGTGTATAAAAAGAAAAAAGTGCATGCTACACAGATAGCGTAGCGGGAGAAAATCTAAATCAACTGGTCATATTTTTGTCTATCTTTGCAACAGACACATAAATCTCATACACAATACGTATATTCGGCTGATCTTAATTTATGGGAAACTGATTATAGTATTTCACAGTGCTGCCAAAAAAATGTATATATATGATAGGAAAAAAAGAGCTGTTCTTGCCACGTTGAAGTTTATATACGCTCGGGACGGAGAATGGAGTTTCCATAATTGATTAGATTCAGCTACCATTAATTTAAGATATAATGGAGATATAGGAGTAAAGTTGGAAAAAAATGTAGTATGGCTTGCAAAAAAATGTTGTGAACTTAATAATACTCTTAGCTGATGAGTTTAGTCGTGATAATTTCTTTATCTGATCTATCACGATATAGTAGACCGATTTTGATCGAAATATGTATATTTGTTTGTTAGACTTATTTTATTGGATTTCGAAATTCCAAGTTAGTCTCTTTGTAAAAAACAATGTCAATCTTTGTAGTATCTAATTTTGGAAAAGTGTGAAGATAAATATTATATATAGAAATTTACTTTTCCAACATTATATACACAGTACGTCTATATACAAATAAAATAAAACTAATTCAAATCAAAAATACTTGTAATAAAATATTTCAAAGTGATTTCTGTTATTTGAAAATAAAATTCTGTTACAAACAAAGCATTTTCGTTTTAGAATACGAGAACTCTGGTTTCGGCTGCCAATTCCTATGGCACCGACATGATATACTGACCCGATAAGGCTTGCTTGACATACATATGTGGCAACTATTATTAAGATTGTTGCATGCCAAAGAGGCAAGCTTACTTAGAATCCGACAGACAGGCAGACAGGCAAACAAGCATTGCTATATCGACTAGACTTATGATGCTGATCAAGTGGTACTTTTAATTAGTCTTATATATATGTACATCTGTATATATTCTATATGAGATATCTCCAGCGAGTCATAACAGCTGTTAAACCCTCTGTAAGGAGAGGAAGAAGGGAGGCCAAGCGATGCCGTCGACAATGAGAAATATAAATAAATCTGCTTCTCATTCATAGATATGGGAACGAATTAATCATTTGTGCCACAGATATCTACCATCTAAACGAGTGGCAGGCAGCCGCGTGCCACACGTGACGAAAATGCAGGCATTTCAGTTGCAACACTTACTTATTTGAATCCCATCCAAAGGTCAACTCAAGTGTGGCAGCTGGTCGTCTCGCCTGTTGGCCAATGTTTATGGCTGCCAACTACTACTTTATTGTTGTTGTTGTTGTTGTTGTTATTGTTGTTGTTGTTATTGTTGTTGTTGTTGTTGCTTCTGAAGTTGGAGAGTCTCTCGGCGAGTGCTTAACAAGCTCAAGGGTCGGTCGCACAATCAGCACTTCATTAGACGCGTGGCGAGCCGCGCAATAAAAAGCCCCGAGCGCGGCGGGGCAGACAAATAAGAAGAGCGAGCAAATAGAAGAAGAACTAAGTTGAGAGTATGGCGAAACCCTTGCCCCCAACCTTCAACCCCTCAACCCTTACGCCTTACCTCCGCTGCTGGTTCAAGCTGTGCGCTGAAGTGTGGCACACACAGTGAGAAAAAGCGAGTCGCTACTTGTTGTAGTTTTTTTTTTTCGGCTAGGCGGGGGAAGGGAGGGGGATTCTTTGGCAAATTTGAAATTGATATTCGCATGGCGTGAAATCAGTTTCAGTTTCAGTTTTTCATTCCGTTTGGCCATTTCGCCCTTTGCTTCTCTGCTTCTTTGCTTCTTTGGCTCTTGCCGTTTCGGCCTTTAACTAGTTTTATGGTGCGTCTTTGTTGCGTTTTTATTTTGCCGGAGACCGGACACGGACAGCTCGGCGCCCTTTTTTTTCCCCCGTTAACGTTTTCATTTTCGTTTTCGTTGACGGTTACAATTGCAGGGGGTGGTTGGGGGCACCACTTGATTTATTGAGTTGCATAAACAGAAATGGCAACGCAATCATGTCGCAACCGGCGTAAAGTGAACGCCTTGGCTAGTTCCACCTTCTATTCCTGCTCCTGCTCCTGCTCCTGCTGCTGCTGCTGTTGTTGTTGTTGCTGTCGATGCTAAAGGAATTTACCGAGTGAGCTCAGCTTTCAACTCAATTGCTTCACAAGTCGTTAGGCGTCATCGAGAGGCAGGCAGCTGGGAGGACTGTGTGAGACCTGCACTTCATGGTCTTGTGGCAAGCGGACACCTTGCAGTCCTGCTGCTATTGAAAACATCCTGAAACACTCTCCGCCCAGAGCCACAAATTTTGGGTTGCGGGTTCGCCCGGTGCTTCCCATTTTTATTTTTTTGTTGTTTTTTTTGGCAAAGTATATATCACAAATAGATTTCCCTTCGTTTTGCTTTCCACCCAGTAGCTGATGGGGGGTTTGTGGCGTTGGTGGCACTTTGTGATGCTTTGTGTTGCGCTTCAATGAGGTCGAAATGGCTCAAAAATAATGTGAAAAGTTCGCTTTAACCATTTTTTCACTGTAGAGAGCACAAAGAGGCAAGGCAGACAAACTTACACACACAGACAGACACAGGCACCCACACAAACAGCCAGCGAGATAGAGACTCGAATGTGTCTTGGCTCTGGCAAAGGATTCGCTGGAATTTACTCCTTTTATTGCAGGCTCCATCGCTGCCTCGTTGAAGTTATGTGACTTTGGGGAATTGCCAGGCGCCCCCCCGTTTTGTTTGCCACTTTGAGTTGCTTCTTTGACTTTTACAAAACTTTGTTGGCAAGTCATTCGCATATTTTTGTTGTTGCTGTTGTTGTTCTTGCCGCTTAGGAGTTATGTCTCTATGAGTACGACTGCAGTCAGCCTTAAAGATATTGATAGTCTAGTCAAAACTTGAAGAGCTTCCGGTGGCTAATGTTGCGTAATGTAACCACAATCCGTCTCTCTCCCTCTCAGTCCCTCTTATCTCTCTCTCTCTCTCTCTCTCGGGCCAAGTGTATTTAAATAAAACAGTTTTATAAATGTTGTGTTTGAACAATCTGGCCAACAAAACGCACAGTCAATTAATGCAATTAGCTCAAGCATAAGTCTTAAACAAAGTCAAAGAGAGAGTGAGAGTGAGACAGAGTGAGAGAGAGACAGCTCGCTACAATTATGCCATAAACATAGACAGCAGACAGCAGACAGGAGACAGGGGACAGGAGCAGCGATTGCGCAATCAGCGCAGATTTTGGCCAAAAGAGACGAAGTAAGCGCTGCAGTTAAGACAAACTGCCTGCTGTGGAGATAAGTTAAAAAAAGAAAAAGAAAAGCAAATGCTGAAGGCTGAAGGCTGTAACACAAAAGAGGACATCAAGTCTGCGCTGTGCTGACTGGTGTTGTCCTTGTGCCAGCACAGCTCAATTAAGGCGCTTTAATTGGCCTAATTAATTTACGCTCAAGCGCACTTGACGTCTAAACGTGTTTTTCCGTGCGTCGCCTTTTGAGAAGGGTTGCGGTCGGGCCTCGTTTGGACTGCTTGTAGTCTGTGCCCCCTGAATTATGCATTAAGCCGCAGATTTGGCACAGTCAACAATAGCAACGCAGCCAGTAATTAAGAAGCGACCCTGCCCAGGAGCAGAAGGAGCAGAAGGAGGAGTGTCGCCTGCTGGGCTGGATGTTGCGTATTGAAAAGGTAACAGTCATCAGCAATCAGTGGCACAAGCCAGCTGATTTCTCAGTATCTTAAATTTTTATTTTAAATATCAAGTTATGCGTTTAATGAGCGGCACGTGACGTAACCCAAGCTGCCACCCTCTGTCCTGCCCCACACCAGCAGTGACCTTGACTGTGTGGATTTGCGCCTCATTTGTGAGCCGCTCGCTTTTGGGGGATTTAATTTTTTAACTAAGATTAAATATGCTGTGTCTGATCTGTTTCCGGGAATGCAGAATCATCTAGGCCGAATTTTTATTTTGTTTATTCTTATTATTTTTCATATTTTGAATCTCAGCCACGCTTCAAGCATTATAATCAATTAATTAAAAGTTTTTTGCTTTTTCCGATTTCGCTTCTTTAATATTTGCTTAAATATGAAAAAGAATTATTTTCATTTTATTTATACACTTAAATGTGCATCAAACATCAATGCAATTTGTTATATAAATATATATATATTTTTTGTTTGTTTTTTGTTGTACTTCAACTAAGATTTTTGCTGCTTATGTTTGGAAGATTGTTCTTAGTTCAAGTGTGGAAAGTATCACAAATCTCAATTGCATGAAAGTTGAGACAGCTTTTAGTCATAATATTTAGAATTAAAAGTACCACAGCATATGTTGCAAAATGGCTTATCATACTAATATTTAAACAAGCCATTGTTAAAACATTAATCATTTAGATTATGCAACAGTTTATTAGCCGAAACTATATGAAGAATGGGTGTTTAAGGACCATCTGTCTGAGTAGCATATGCGTTGAGTAAAAGTGATGCATATGCTTGCCACAAACATAAATACATAAATTCAGGCAGAGTTTCCGCATGGGCGTCTTCAGTTTGGCCATAAATGAATGATGTTCACTTCTGTTACAGACACAGAGAGAGGGAGAGAGAGAGAGAGGGTGGATGAGGGTTGGAAGGGAGGGTATCATGAATATGCAACAGCTAAAGATAAAGCGCAGCGCTGGACGACTTGAGGCAATGGCTTTCAGCCGGGTGGCTGGCAGACAGGAAAGCAGGAAGTGAATCCAAACGCGCCATCACAATAAAAATTCATTACGCAAAGCGAAGAGAAAACCAAAATGCCGGAAGAGAAACCGCAATAAATTTTCGACAAAAGAAAAGACAACAAAATAAAATGAAAGTCAAAATAACAACAAGACCAACAACAACAGCGCCCAGTTACATGAGGAAATATGGCAACAGCGATCCGCTGTCCACCTACTTAAAATTAATTTCGAGACGGGCAGCCATAAGCAGCCAGAAAAAGCCAAAAGCAGCCAAAACAGCAGACGCCGTCTCTCATCTCCCGCGGCGAGGCGTCGATGTAATGAAGGGGCAGTGGGTGGTGCTGGCTGCTTGCAAGGGCTGACGGAGGGTGTGGGGCGTTAGTACTACAAGTAACGACTGCAAAGGACTCTGTGTGTGTGTGTCGAGGGATGACTGGGTGTGGTCCTTAAAATGGGCAAAGGCAAAGGGTCGCCAGCCATGACTTTCGGTGCGTATGTCAAAATATTGAAATATTGAAAGCAAACAGCAGAAGAGCAACAACAATAATGAGTTGCTTCGTTGGTCGCTGGTCACTCCGCTCCATTCCACTCCACTCCACTCAGCACCACACAGCACCAGCCAGGCTGACTGCCAGCCTAATGAATGTGCGATGTACACGACATCGTCATAAAGAGTCAACCCACCCTCACACTTACTTATCGCAGCTAAAAACCAAATTAGTACCAGTTACAAAAGACGGGGGCGTTATAATAAAAAGAACAATGGAGCAGCTGATACTATAACGATAGACTCCAAAATATAAAAAAAAAGCTACATGGAAATAAAGCTGGATCAATAAATGAAAAATGGGAAATGGAAAATGGTAAACCAAACCGAGCCGTTGCCAGGGGAAACCTATAGTAATGAAGCGTCGCTAATAGCAGCGCCAGAAATTCTCCATCTCATTAAACAACTTCATTTAACATCGGCACCTAAACGAATAAATAATCATGTATGTGTGCATGCGTGTGTGTGTGTGTGTGTATCTCTGTTAGCTGCTGCCTAAAACATAATAATGCCTCGTTTGGTAATGCCCCGAGGCGCTCATAAAGCCATTAAGCCCTGAACCCTTTGCCATACGCGTAATTCTGAGAACGATTCCTTGTTCGCTTTGCGCTTAGTACAAGCCCTCGAATTATGGGCCGCATCCGTTTTCCTGCGACCGCCATAAATTATTTGAGCCGCAACGGGTAGCGTGGGTTGAGGGGATTGGCGCCTAGTCAAATAGAGTCTAGACACGCTGAGCTCTCCGCCTGGGGATCACCCATGCTGCCCAGGATGATCTTTTGCCAGTGCTCGCTAAGCTGTGAAATCGCAAAGCAATATTGGTAGGCTGTAATTGCCGTTATCTAAGGGGAATACACGTGCACTAAGTGCACTGAGAGAAAAAATGGTGTACAAAACACAGACGAGCTGGAAATCAAAACCGTTTGTTTCTTCAACATTTTATGTAGACATCTATGAATTTATTTTAATATTTATTAATATTAATATTAATATTCATATTAAAATAAGTTAAAAATTTAATTTTAATATTAATAATTATTAATATTTATATTTAAATAATTTTCCAAATTTGTTTAGCATTTTTTTAATGTTACTTAAATGGAATGAAGGAGTACAAAATTTCTATTTACATCATTTCTGCACTTAAAAGTTATACTAAACTTTATAGTTCCTAAATTAGAAACTCAAAGCTATTAAATCGATTTTTATTCCAAGATGATATTCAAATTTAGCGAGTTATCTTATTTAATAGATCAGCCAAATATCATACTATAAGTTAACTTGGAAAGTTATCATCAGCCTGAGACTATTTTGTTTTTTTTTGTATTTTCATGTTTATCACATAGCAAATTCTATGATTATGACATTGGCCACTGATTGTCAGGGCGTGCATTTGATTTGAGTGTAAAATGCTGAAGCAAATATTTTGAGTGTAAAAGTCTGATAAATTCATGACGATTGTGCGAATTGAATTTCATTCGATGATTGGCTTTGGTTTTTTTTTCACTTAACTTAAAAGGGTTGCAAGTGGCTGGTTGCACTGCTGCCAACTGTATCGCAAAGCAAAACACTCGCAATGCAAGGAGTATATATATATATACAATATATCTGTATATATATATATATGTGTGTGAGCTATTGAACAACCCATTACCCGATGGGTGTGCAGGAGCTTCCCTTAAAAATAAATCAAACGCTGGCGCGACATGGCAAACATGTGAAACAAAAAGCGAAGCCACATAAACTAATCCAGAAACGAGTACGAAAGCCAACATACAACATACTCTCGGGTATTTGGACCCGGATAGACCGATATGGGACCTCATGCCAGACACTTCTATCGAGCATCGAGCATCGAGGCAATTCAATTATATTTTTGCAATAATTTTCAATACACTTAAGTGCAGATACACCATTCGGTGTATGCATCCCCTTCCCTTCCCCCATCACCCCATCCCCCCACGATCCGCACACATCTATCCTGCACCTGTGCACAACTTCGGCGGCAGTTTAGGAAACAAATAACAGTCAATACACAAAACTCTGACTCCAAGCCACAGAACAAAAATTTGCTTATGTTGCTGCTGCTGCTGCTGCATATTTTCTTTATTTTTATTGGCCAGTCGCTGCTTGTGTGTTTGTTAATGGAAATTGAACCAGCGATTGCCTTTTTGGCTTGTTTGCGAACTTTGAAGAGTTTGGGTCGCAAAGTTGCTGAATTATGAAAGCGACTGAAAATTAACTTAAATTGTTTTGGGGTTTGTAAAACCAAATAACTGCTCACAGAAGTGGATTAAAATTGGTTTGGCATTAGTCGGATTACGTCCTGGCTTTTATATACAAGTGTATGTTCGAGTGTGTGTGTGTGTGTGTGGGTGTGTGAGTGTGTGTGAGTCTGTGTGCAGTAAATTTAAACCAATTGCTTACAAATCACTCGAAAATTGCCATCGATGCTGATAAAATGTCACGCATGTCGTGCATTAAGTGCAACTCCTTCAGAATTGTAGACAGCAGCGCGGAATCAGTTAAGAGTAACGACAACGCCAACGTCGTCGGCCTCGAGGATAACTTTGGCTGAGGGAGCTGAGCTATATCGATGTCCTTGCCACATGCTGCTGTGTGTATGCTGTAGTGTGTATGCAGCTAACCCAGACTGACATTGACATTCGATATTATCGCAAACAAACGATCTCCAATTGAAAACTGCGTTGGCAAAAAAGAGTTTATAAAACTCCCCCATTGAGGTTGAACTTTTCGTAAGCGTGCGCGAGACCTTATCTAACGGCACTTTGTCACAGCTTATCAGCATTCCTCTCCTCCTCTCTCTCTCTCTTTCTGTCTGTGTATCTCCCTCTGTACCGTCGACAGGGGTGTCATCCTCCCCTTGAGGGAAGAGCCCTGCTCAAGCGGAAGCAGCGAACTGTGCAGAGGTAATTTAGCCGCCCTCACACATCTACACTGAGCAAAAATTGGCATCACTCAAGTGCACAATCCTAATCCAAATAGTCCGCATTGATTTAATGTGCTATTGTTGATCGCTAGGATCTTATTTCAAGCCTAATTATTGAATATTCGGAAAGCAGATTTCTAAAATGGAAGTTTGTATATTTTTTAAATCCAGTTTTAATCCTATTTTTAATTTCTAAGAACTATGTCCAAAATGTAAAGCAACATGTCAAATTTCCATTTCTTAGTTTTAGAAATATTATCTGCTATTAAAAAAGTTATTTCTGACAGTTAGAAAATAAAAGACTTTCCAATTTTAAGAAATTTTATTGTACCTATTCAGTAGTCAAAATAAATGAGTTTTTATCGAAAATATTTGATCTTAAACAAAGAAATATAAATAAAAATTTATTTTAATCGTTGATGTTGATTAAGATTCCTAGAAACCTATCAAATAATTCTAGATGCTCGTTATTAGAAAGAAATGTGTAAATAAATTCAGACATTGGGGAAAATGCTAAGGCAAATATAAATACCAAAATATTCAAGAAAATAAATACCAAAAAATTTTGAATGGTCAAAAAAGTGTTTAATTTTCAAAATTCGATGTCAACTTTAATATTTTCTACGAATTTTTGTCATTTCAAATAATTACTTATTTTTTGCATATTCAATGCTTGGTCTCCGAGTTTCTGAGCTCAATATTAATTACGTGTTCTTGGATTAAATATGTGTGATGTGGTTCAAGGCGAATACCTTACTAAATTATAGTAGCACATTTTTCTCTCTGTGCACTGAGCAAGTGGCAGTGATTAAAGCAATTTACAGATTGAATGAGAGTCCTCTCAAGTGCGCCTTAGCGGGCAATGCACAAGCTTCAATAACTTTAAACTGCTGAGCTGAGCTGTGCTCCACTCAGCTCTGCTGCAATTGTTGGAGTGAAATCCACAACAAAAGCAATCGCACCGCCAGCATTATCAACAACAGTTGCAGCCCTGATGGGTGACGTTTTGGTGGTGTGGGTGTGTTGGGTGTGTTGGAGTGCTGCATGGGACAACGGACACACACACATACACACACACACAGGGATGTATAGTAAAATCTTATGAAATGCAGCCATTTGGAAAATCCAGCCAATACTTTTATTGTTATTGCTTCATGTTACACAGAGACAACAACAATGGCACGAGGGGAATGTGGGGGTTAAACTGTCAGGGGCTTAACTGGCACATACATATGCTGCCACTTTGAAGCAGTTTTTTTGTCAGGCTTTCTACCAATTTACAGTTTCGATTTTGCACGCTCTTCAAATTTATTTATACTCCACACATCGCTGACAACCTATTTTCTCATCCACCTACCCGTTAAGTTGAAGTATGCTTTAAATTCATCAGGGCAGAGGGTGTGGGGGGAGGGGGGGGGAGTATAGTAAATCGTTTGTCTGACTTTTATATTATTAACTACGGTTAAGCAACACAAACACGTTGAACACATTATAACAGCGCAATATAAGTCAATCAGCATTTATTTCAATTAGCACTAACTGTAAAATATAAACAACGGATTGCAGACAGCAGACAGGGAGGAGTCATAAGTGTGTGTAAATGTGTGTAAGTGTGTGTAAATGTGTGTAAATGTGTGTAAGTGTGTGTGCGTGTCTGTGCAAACAGGGTCATTTACCAACAACAACAATTTGCTCGTTGCACTCAAGGGTTCCGCCGTGGCACGATAGTATCTGCAAATTTGTCTGAATCAACATTCGCTCACAGATCGTATTCTCACATTCAATCGGAGTGTTGACACTCGTAACGACTTCAATATATATACGATTGTCAGCAGTCTACCTATACAAAGGACCTGGCACAAAGAAAATACATATTTGGCTTAATTTTCAGTTGAAATCATTGATTGGAAATGCTACGCTTCCTCGTCAATTTCCGCTTTACGCTTCCTGCTGCCACAAGACTTTAAAACTAACATGAATGCAATGGTCGTAGCCATTTTACAGCCTCTTAAGCTATGTCCATTATTTTTTTAATACCTAATTGTTTCTTTTTGCTTCGTATATACTCCAATATATTTCGATTCCCGTCGAGATTTCTTTCAGGCAGACATTCACACTGTGCTTCAAACTCCACTGAAGAGTTTGGAATTAGTTTTCAAGTTTGACGAGGATATTGTGGGTTAGCTTTAGAACATTGAACTATTTTGATTTAACGCTTTTATTATTCATTAGTTTATTATGATATCGAGACAAGCTTACCTGTCAAATTTAAAAAAAAATAAATATTTAAGAAAATCAAATCTTAAATTAAACCAACTGAAAACTGCACAAGTGTTGCTGATTTTGTTTGTTTCTTTTCATTTTTGCGACATATGCGTCGATTAAAATGCAAATTATATGGAAATAAGCATTTAAGACTTACAAACTGATTGAGTGACAGTTGAGGGTTGATGCGAGTGCTGTGTGGGCGGAGCTTAACAAACAGGGGGAAACCAGTTGACAAAACTGAAAAATAACCCTGCCTGCCACCTTTCCACCATTGCCAAGCTAAAATGCGTAATTAATAAACAAACAAGGTATCGACTGGCAACAATTCGACAAATTGGGATGCCTTCGAGCAATTGGTAATACAACACCAAACAATCCAAGCAGACTTGCCACTCAAAATTCAACGAAATCAAAACGAATAAGCCCGCCAAACAAACAAACAAACACGTCAACACAAAATCAGCTTAAGCCCCTTCAGCCAACTTCACCAACAGCCAACGTGACAGAGAGTCGATGAAATAAGTGACGACAGCAGCAATAAATAATAACATATATTTCAGTTAGAGCCACACACCAGGCAAGTCGAGAATTAAATACTTATAATACATGTGTAGCACTTAAGTATTTATTTCCTTTTCTTTTTACTTTTGTTTTTTCTAATTGTAATAAATTAAATTCGTCTTTATTGGGGATTATCACGAGTACTTAATGCCTTTTGATACAGCTCCAATTTTCGTCGATTCTTATTATCTTTTCTAATTTAAATATAAGCTGTTTGTAAACACTTTCCATTTCAATTAAAATATTTATTTTCTATTTATGAAAAAAATACAAAATAAAAGCAGAATTAAATCGATAATGTGAAATGTATATTATAAGATACACTTTATTTATATAAATATGCAAAACAATTGTTTTGAGAACTCATTACATAATAAGTACTTTTTGTAAGCCGTAAGGCACACCTCCTGACTGTTGCAGATAAATGCTTTTGGTTTTAACTTTTCTATTAACAAAATATTTATTTTTTATTACTTTTCATTTGAATTAAAATAATTATTTTTGCATTCATGATTTACACAGATTTAAATAATTAATGGGAAATAAATGATTATGATGAATACGAGCATTTGGCTGGCCGAATTATTCCAATTAATCAGAATAAGTGTTTCCATAAATCAGTACATTTTGCAATATTTAAGTAGTGAAGTTTACACACTTGTGTATATCACAGCAGCAGATAAATGCATATAGATTTCACGTATATCCTTGAAGGACACAAGAAGCGCACTTAAAATGCTGAGTGTTTTCATCATTTGTGCGTAAAATCCAATTTGCCAGATGGCAGCAAATGTCAAAAATAACAGTGCGCAAAGCCATGTGATTATCGTGTTTATTGGGCATTAGCATGACAAATATGCCAGAGGCATTTCAAATTGCAGCCGAAATTACAATGAAGGGAAAGTGAAACCGAGTAAAATTGAGCTCATGGCGATTGAATTTTGCTGGCAACATTTATGTCAAATCTAATGCAACAGCCGAATTCTACATACACACAGAGAGAGGACTCAATTAATGATGTTGCAGGCGGGCTAATGATACATGGACAACTGTTGTTTTTCGGCGGTTCGTAATAAACAACATCGCGGCTAACAAGTATTATATGACCATTAGTCCGTAAAGGCAACAGACGCAATTTGATGTTATGAGTGTTGTAAAGATAGAAGTGCGCTCATTAGCCCATAATGTGTCTGAACCTCGATGGTTTCATCTTTCTGTTATTTTTTCTTTTTTGGGATTACAAACAACAAGTGCGGCAATTGCAGACACAAATAACTGACCGCAGAGATCAACATGAAAATGCAATTAACACGTTAATGTCAAGCTGAAATGACCGCCGAATGCCACAGGCCGCAGTCCGTAGTCCGCAGTCCGCTGTCCGCAGTCCGTGGCCCCATTAATTTTTCGTTTCGCAGACGTCATAAATTTGTAGCCTAACATTCAGCGCAGGCACACGGAGCGAAAAATTATTGACATTCTAAGTTATAACTTCGAAAATTTCGAACATTTTTCCTTAACGACATTTATTTTTGAATTTTTAATTTATTTTATTTATTTTCGCCGCAACAATGGGATTTTGAATTTAAAATAATGCCACGAAAACACAAAACTTAAAATTTATTTAATATCTGAATTTATCAAATTTATTTATTAAGTTTTGTTTTCGAGAATAAATTTAAATGTTAGGTATTTTTATTACCCGAATCACGGATGTTTCCTTGAATATACAAAAATGTTTGGATAACCAAAATCAACATCAATCTCACATGCAATATCTCAATTTGCAAAGTAATATTTATTTTTTAAGTGGTAATTTTCACCTAAATGTGAAACAAAAAAATTGTGCTTCTGATTATATATATACATATATGTATACTCTGACATATATAATTTTTTCTGAGTGCTGCAATCCGCTAAGACCTTGGTCACTTTTTTCATGTTTAAGAGAAAAGGACACGCAAGCTGTTATTTATTTTATATTTTGCCATTTATTTTTGAGCGCGTACAGAGGTGCGAACATATGCTTACATGCTTATTTAATTAACAAGCCGTTAATGACAACGACGTGGCCGGAACGACTTTCGGACCATTCTATGCACTAATTGCACTACAACCTGTAGAGCAAAAATTGCGAAAAGCAAAAACTATTACAACGATTCTCTAATTATAACCACAGTTGCGGGGTTGCATGCGAAATTGGTTCGCTTTGTTTTGCGCAACTCGCTAACTGCCATGGTGCACAGTGGGCGTGGCGACAGGTGGGTGGCAACTGAATGCATAACAGAATTATGACGTTACAGCATAGATGCGGCCCACCCACACTCACTCCTCGCTGCCCCTCATCTGTGCTACATCTACGATAGGGTGTTGTTTGCCGGCTGCTGGGATTTTGTAATTAGGCAAAGTTCGCAGACCATTTGGTGTTGCCACAAATGCCAGGCGGTGTGAGAAGCAGCTGCAACTGTATTACCTACAAAATTAACATTGAAAAATAAATGTTCTTGCTCTTGCTGTTGTTGTTGTTGCTCTTTTTGTGGCCGTCGTTATGACGAATGCTGACGACAAGTGTCTTTATGGCTGGAGACTAGATTTCCCAGCACATTTAAGTGAAATTGCGTTCCACTCCCAAAAAAAAAAATGTAGACTCGCCCACAAAAATTACGTTGCCTACCCAGAGATACCACTGCAACAGCAGCTCTCCCCTCTCCCACTCCGCATGGACCACAAACTACGCATAATAAATTCAAGGAGCTCACCGAGGTGTTTCCCCACTCCTTCAGCCCGCTCCTGTCAAGATTGCAATACAAAAACCAAAAACAAAAAGCAAAATACAGACCCAAGCAGATAGACCGGTACATAAAATAAGTACATCTTTTTTATGCCCTTCTTGGGGGTGTTTAATTTTTCGAAGGAAGCACGCTTTCGCAGACATACAGACAGATTTTATATATTATTGATTTGACGTGTAAGTTGCTACTTTCAGTTACAGTTTCAGTTTCTTATAGCGCATAATTCTATAGTTTCTGAAGTGCACACTGAATTTCAGATGTGAAAATGTGGATTACATTTGCGGAAGAGCATACAAACTACGCCTTGACAGAGTTGTATATATATATATATATGTATATAAGTGTGAATGCTCAGGCCACAGGATGTAGCGAAGTGTGTGCACGTGTGTGTGTGCGTGTGTTACGCACAAAAGATGGAGATGACTGAGCCTCGGTAATCTCGGGCGATTGGTGAACAAAAAAAAAAGAAGGAAGCACAAAAATTGCGTTGAGTTGTAAATGCCACGCAGGGATTTACGTTTTCATTACGTTTGTTAAAAAGAAGAAAGCCGCCACCTGCTCGGCCTGTCTCTATATATATATATATATATATATAGATAATATATATATATGGATGTGTATATATGTATTTGTGTGTGCTGGTTAAATTGCTGCGCACATTTGCCGTGCGCTTTTCGTGTGTAATTTATGCGCCTATTGTCTCCATCTTTGTCTGCTTCTTCTTCATCATTTGCCCACGCAGGATTCAGTTTTTGGGACCTTGGGCTTGCCAGCGCGCATCCCATAGACAAGACGGGACAGGACTTTAAGCGCAGTATGCGGGCCAACTTTGTCGTCCCTTCGTACTACTGGCAATTTTTCATAAACGTCGGCCAGGACTCGCTTTGATCCTCTGTGACAATTTAACGGCGAGGCACGGTGAGTCTGTCTGCCTCCAGGAGCCATCAGCGCAGCTGCATCGGCTACCCGTTCAAAAAGATTGAGCGCCCACGCAGAAATTAAATTTAATCGCTGTGGAACTTTGGCTCCGACATAAGCACATGGAGCAATGGGGCCTCCCACTTCACCACACCTCCCTTCCCCGCCACCCTCTCGAGAGGGTAATAAAAAGTCCCAAGTTTTTGCTGTTGCTGCTTGTTAATGTGCCACTTGTGCTATGTTGCTGTACCGTTAGCCGTGAACAGTTGCCTGTTGCCTGTTGGCTGTTGGCTGTTGGCTGTTGGCTGCTGCCCCATACTTGGCTAAGTGGCAACTTCATCATCACAGGACAGGGCGTTTCAAGTTTCAATCTCAAGCTGGCATAATTGTATTCAACAATCTGTTGTCGCTTCAGCTCGCCTTCACCTGACTAGTGTAGCCATGCAAATAATTTTGTATTTTTTCATTTTAACCCCCGTAAATACATAAGCTTCTCAACCCACCTTATATTTTTTTCATATCTTTCGTTTTTCGTTTTTTTTTTTATTTTTATGTAGATTACGAAATTTATTAGCCGAGTTTCTTCATTTTGTGGCGCTTGTCTCTACGTGCAGCAGATATTGCTTTAATGTGCTTGAGTTTTAATTCGCTTACCCCCTGATTTACAGCTCTTGCCTCGAAGACATTGCACACTCATTTTTTATGCATATCTCAAATTTTATAGGCCACTAAATAATGCTCAAATGGTGTTGTGAGTACCCAAATATTCAGCTGATAAACACAAGTCACTGCTCAGGCCTCAGTCCATTGTCGGTCTCTAACAATATAATTAATGTGCTTATTGACTAGTTTGCATTTAGAACTGGATTCAGGGTGCAGGCAGACACACAACACGAAATCCATTTATTAATTTGGCTGGAAACGCAATAATTACATGGTTACATGAGCCCCGTTTCCGTTTGCTTAACTCAACGCTGTCCCTTGCCGTCATGCCACAAATTCCTCTCTTCTTCCCAAAAACCGAACCAATAGACGACATGTTATATTGTCTATTGGTCTGAGGCATGGCAAACACGAGGACACACATCCGAGTATATGTTTGGCTTGTTCAACAGTTGATGAGATGTTAAGATTATGTTAATGAGTTCATTAAATCACAAGAGGCAAGCAGCTAGCAGCTAACAGCTGCCAGCAGCTCAACGGTCAACTGGTTTGGACAGAAAATGTTCTATTGACAGCAGCTAAATGATTTTCCATTAATTGTGCTTACCAAAATCAATGAAGACAGTTTCAGTCTCTGTGAGGATTTGTGTATTCCCAATATTGCTTAGAGATCCAGCAGTTGGCTAATTGTCACAAATAATTACAAAAATCTGGGTTTCCCATTTAGTTTTCAGAGAATGTTTATAGTTTATTAATTATGTATGCGTTCAATCGAGCTGATAACTAGGCGAACATGTTTTCCACTCTACATCTTAAGTGTTTTCAATTGAGCAAATTGGAAAGCAATTTTCTGTAGTGCATATTTAAAGTTTGGCATATTTATAATTTATTAATCTCGCAGTTAGTTGGATATTTGAGTTTAATTTTAGATGAACCATGGAATCGCACAAAGAAAATATAAATAAAATAATCTGATTAGAAAAAAAAAATATATATATATATATATCTGTCACACATAAATATCAAATGCTTTTCCAATCAACTCATCACATCGTCACAAAGAGAGAAAGAAAATCAAAATAATTTTGCACTTTTAGTTATAAAAAATAAAATATTTCCTTTCGCATAAAAATCAAATTGTAATTTTTGTTTTAAAACGATAACACTCAGTTACGCTAATAAAAATTAACCTCACTCGAAAACATTATGTAAAAGCTTCCCTACCTTATGCTGACAGCATTGACTGAAAATAATTTCAACTTGATCGATTTGTGATTTATCGAGTGTTTTTCGATTTGATGGCATGGAAATGTGCGCAGACAAACTAACTCACACACACATGAATACACACAAGCGCACAATACAAGAACCCGATGAACACACAGACAGGTAACCAAACACACTTACACACACTTACACGCACACACACACAAAAGCACCCGCACAGGATAATGATATGCAAATAGCATGCGCTTTTCAGTGCCATGCGAACAGATTGGTGTGTGTGTCTGTGTGAGAGTGTGCGTATGAGTAGTAGGTCTGTGTGTGTGTGTGTGTGAGTGCCTCCTCTGTTTGCTGCAGTCACCAAAATCCCCAGAAAACACCATTTCAATCTCGGCTGAGTCGTGCTGAGCTGCCGCAGTCAGGCGCTGAAACCAGATGCAGACACAGTCACTGCAAACGAACGAACGAACGACCGAACGAGCAGACGACAGTCACATAAATAAGTATGTGCACACTCACATTACCTGAATTCCCAATGCAATGCTGCTGCTGCTGTTGCTGTTCTGCTGTTGCTCTTCGATGTAAAACTACAGATAATCAAAGTCATTAATGTGTCTGGATTTCATCCAGTTTTAGCACCTCGCGGCACGACTGCAATTCGAGGATTGAATTAAAAGCCACTCTTCGAGTACACTATCGTGGTTAGATAGATATAGACACAGATATAGATACAGATATAGATATAGATAGATAGAGATGCACAGCTTGTCTTTTGCTGGCTAATCGAGTGCAATTAGTTCCGCCATCTGGCACAGTTCGATACAATTGCGCACAATCGGAGCCAAGTCGGGCAGCCAAGCGGGGCTTATTAAAGCGGTCTCCAAATAAATATAGCTGCTTATCATATTTTGTACATTTTTAACCGTTTCCCTGCCAATACCTGTGTATATACAGTGAGCCGAAGCTTATTTGGATCATGGTCAAAGAAAAAAAGGAATTGCCTGCCATAAGCTAATCATTCATTATTTTTCAAAAATTCCAAAGACCGATGGTAGGTAACTATGTTAACCACCAAAATTTATATATGACCCCAATAAACTGGAGTTTCCCCACCTGCTAGGTAGAATTATGTAAAAAAGTACCCTTTTTTTTGGGAAATTTTTTTTTGGAGCAGGTACATTATGGACACCTGGGTGCCATAAAACCCGGATTTTTTACCTAAAGTTGAGTATTTTCGGTATTAATAGACCAATACTTCGTAGTCAGTTTAGTTTCATCCTGCATCTCGGGTGCAATAAGCCAACAAGGACTATGGACAAACGGACTACCATTGCGCAACGGAAACTCATCCTGGAACACCACAAAAGCGGATATTCATATCGCGAAATAGCTGAAATGGTCAATCTGAGCAACTCAACTGTGAATATCATCATTTGGCGCTTCGTCGACGCCAATCGGATTAAGGGCATGGCCAGAATGGCACCAAACAAGATTTTCACCGAAGAGGAGGAGCAAAGGATCACCAGGATAATAAGGGGAAGTCCCAAGCTATCGGCTCCAAAAGTGGCTCAACAGGTGCAGGATGAATTGGGGAAAAAGTGCTGTGTGGAAACTGTGTTCAGGTTTCTGCGGACACATGACTTTAATGCCCGAGTTCCACGGAAAAAAGCAATTTATAAACGTGAAAAATAAAGGGACTTGGATGACGTTCGCCAAAAACCACTTGGACAAGGATCTGGAGTTCTGGAACGATGTTTTATTTGCAGATGAGTCCAAATTCACCATTTTTGACTCGGAAGGCCGGAATTATGTGTGGCGACAGCCCAATACTGAGCTGAATGCCAAACACGTAAAAGCAACAGTCAAGCATGGTGGAGGAAGTGACATTTCATGGGCACGTATCTCGTCAGCCGGATTCGGGAATTTTGTGATTTTTGGAACAATAATGGACAAGAATGTGTACTTCCACATACTAAAGGAAAATTTACTCCAAAAAGCCTAGAAGGTAGGAATCCGACGTACTTTCCGATTCAACCACGACAACGATCCCAAGCATAAGGCCAAGATAGTACAGTCCTGGCTCATCAGGAACTGCCCCCACATGATAATTCCGCCGGCCCAGTCTCCAGATTTAAATGTCATTGAGAATTTGTGGGCTGTGCTGGAAAATAACATCCGCCAGCACAGAATATCCAGCAAAGAAGACCTGAAAAGTGCTCTGCGGGAAGAGTGGAGCAAAATCAGCCCAGAAACTACCAGGAAGCTGGTATCTTCCATGAATAATAGGTTAAGGGAAGTAGTTAAGGCTAAAGGATATCATACTAAGTATTAACATCCTTATTTAAGTTTTTATACGCCAAATATATTATTTTATTTAGACTGATCCAAATGAAAACTGCACCTATAAGTAGGCAACATTTTTATAATTCTACCTAGCAGGTGGGGAAACCCCAGTTTATTGGGGACATATATAAATTTTGGTGGTAAATATAGTTACCTACCATCGGTCTTTGGAATTTTTGAAAAATAATGAATGATTAGCTTATGGCAGGCAATTCCTTTTTTTCTTTGACCATGATCCAAATAAGCTTCGGCTCACTGTATATATTGTATATTTTTTTTGTGGGCCACGTTAAGGTAAATTTTAAATTATACACTTCCGCTTCCGTGCTCAGCTTTACGCTCGATTGGCGCCAACTGCCATTGACCGGCGGGAGGAGCAGCGTCTTACCTGACATCGCCCCAGCCGAATTGTTTTTCTTGCTCCTTGTCAATATTGAAAGCGATTCAGGTTTTCATAAGCCACTGGTCCGTCTTCCTCTTCGCTCCGTCCAAGGCCACATGGCTGCATCTCGTCTGGGATGGTTGAGCTGTCTCTCTCTCTCTCTCTCTCGGACCAGTCTGGGCGCTTTTGCGGTTTCGTCCTGCTTGTTGTGCTTCATGTTTGTGCCAAGTTGTTGCCGTTCTACTCGTCCCCATCCACATCCTCATCCTTGTGCTCGTTCCGACTGGTAGCTGGTGCTGCCTTTGCCTGTTTATGCAAGTGGATTACGGTGTTTGGTTCTGATTATAAATCATCTTTATAATCCGTAAATCGTGTTTGGTTAACATAATGGAATACATTTATTTTATTTATTGCAGCTGGGAGTTTTAATAAGATTTCTTCACCAATCGTCGTCGCTTAAGCGAGTCTTGCAAGTAGAAGGGGTGTGTGCGGAGGGATGGGGGGGTTGTTCTCTTGTCAGCCTGCTCTGACCATTTAACTTTATGCTGCCTACTCGACTGCGTCAGGCGTTTAACTTCAAGTGCACTTTAAGGATGACGGTGTTGCTGGAATTGCTCCTTTTACTCCTTGGCCTCTTGCTCCTTGCTTCTTGGTCCTTATTCGTTACTGCTCGCTGGCTGCTGCTGTTGCTGCTTGCTGCTTGGTGCTTGGTGCTCTTTGGCCCTGCCTGCAATTATTGTAAATTGCTCAGTGTCATTTACACACTTTCCACGCATTTTTCGCCGCAGCAGAATACTTCTGCTTATTCGATTTTTGCCATTTTCTCCATACAATTTTTTTTTTTTTTTTTTCATTTTTGGCTTCCCCCGGCGCCATCCTTGAGTGTTTGTCTCTTGGTTATCTTTTCATTTTTTTTTTTGCAGTTTCTTCTTGTTGTTGTTCTGGCCTTCTGCTCAAGAGTCCTTTCGCTGTGTGTGCCCTTTGCCAACGTTTACCGACCTGCCCACAAAACGGCGGCAGTGGCACTTGCTTCACTGCAGCTCATTAAACGCATGCACTGCAAATTGTAAATGTATACTACACACACATACATACATACACATAAATATAATAGGGGCGTGGCAGTTGGCAGCAAGCCATTACAGTGTGTGTCTGTGAAGTTAACCTGTACGCCGTAGTTTGGTGCCAGGTGAAGCATCTTAACAATACAGCTACAAGCAAGCCCGGCCAACAGCAAAGGCAATGTTTTGTGATATATTGTCCTTTAGCGCCGTACTTGGCCATACTTGGCCATACTTAAAGGTGATATTGTGGACATAATGCACTCCAGGAGATGGAGCTCAAGTTCTGCGTCTTTAGCTGCTTGGTCGTCTGAATTTCGCTACAATTTTAAATTATGATTAAGAGAAAAAAATGAGCGAGTTGTCCAAATATTAAAATATGTGCAGCACCTATCATGAGTTGCCTTAAGCTATTGAATAAAAACAAAAATCATTGAAAACATTTTTTTGGCAATATTGCGATTTTGACCTGTCCGTCAAAGCCATTTTTTAGTTATTTTAGACATGAATTGGCCTACTTTAAAAGTTGTTTTTATGCAGAGGTCAAATCATGATTAAAATGCGACGTATTTTGCAAATCCGGACAGTTTGACAAAGTTATGATAAAAATCGAATCACTTTTGACAAGCATATGGTTTTTCAAGAATATCTGGTCGTTTTTTGATTAACTTCTCTTATCCAAATTCCGATCTCTTATATATAAACTGTGGTCGACTGGACTTGTACCATTTTTAGCATTTGCACGGACCTTCAAACATTCCGGACCATTCTTTCCTAATTCAGATCCTGGCCACACGCATGTTCAACAAACTCATCAAACCTGAAAAAATAACTAACAATTTTTAATTGAAAATTCAAATCAGTATTTGACGTTTTGAGTTGCGGATTTGTGAAGTTCAAAATTGTATAGATCATTTTGTAGCAAATTTGAACTCACAACAATAAATGATTTATTTTGTAAGCAGTTTATTTAGCTTGACAACCTGTGAAGCTTTCGCTCGAATGCAGTTTAACTAATTAACTAATTAACTGGCGGACAATCGACAATTGAGCACATTTGGCTGGCATTTGAGGAGCAGCTGCAAAGGACTCCCGCCTGTGAGCCTGTGAAGCAAGAGACCACTTAGCGGCATCAACGCGTTGCAACGCTAACGATGATTATTTCAAAAAGCCCAGCACCAGTGAGTAAAGTATGGCTGAAGAATATCTGAATAAAGGGAGTCTGCCACACACGCGCACACACACACGCACACACACACGCACACACACGCACACTCACAAGTCAGTCACTGTGTGTTTGTCTGAATAGGATTTGGATTTTCAGCGCAATTTACCAGCAAATTAAAGCGCACTTGGACACAGACTGAGTGAAGCACACACAACAACACACAGCAACACACAACAACACACAACAATACACACAACAATACACACCAACACAGACACATGGATGCCTAAGCCACATGATGGTAAATGTTCGCATGTATTTATATATGAGTGTGTGCAGTTAGCGGTTGTTTTTACGCGTATACCCTGTAATTATTCAGCAAGAGCATTTTGATAAAGATATAAAAGATATATATTCTACAAATATATATATGCAGCAAGTCGAATAAGTCCGAAGCATAGCAAATAATGATTATATAATAGCTGAAAAAATGAGTACAAAGTGACATAAAAATATACAAAATTAAAATAACGCTTGAGAATAAAGTAAATATAATTCTACATTCAAAAAGGGTACAGGGTATTATATGTGGCTTGCTTGAAAATTGATAAGTACATATTACAGGGTATCTACACATTTTAAGCAACCTCGAGGCGGTACATTCTTGTGCTGCTTGTTTTCAAGTTGAAAAGTCGTGATAGATGTCATTCGTTGCAACTACAGGCTACAGGGTATACGGATGCTAAGCAATCCCGTAGCGATAAATTTGTTTACTGCTTGCTTTCAAATTGAAAAAGTTTTTTGGCTTCCCGCTAAAAGTTAGGTTGTGTTTCTATGCAATTTATTGAGAGACTGCGCTCGCATCGACGCATATTGAAGAGTCCCGCTGTGGCTCACATTTGTGTACTGATTTATACGCTGCTTAGCTGCAGCCAGTCTAAAATATATATGTGTGTGTGTGTATAAATATGGCCCGAAAAGGGTCGTAAACATCACTGTGCTCTCACTCAATGTTTGCAGTATGTGCGTGCCAAACTAATTAAAAACTATTTAATATCCGTAAACATGCCCCAAAAACTAAACTGTTGTTACACAAAAAAAAAAAAAAAAAAAAATTAGAAAAAACGATTGCGAATTGTCGGCCAAAAAAAGTTTGTCGTCTAACTTAACTGCCAGCTGCATGCACTCCACATACATACATATATATACTCTATATGTCAACGGGTGCATCATCAACATCAACAAGAACGTGGAGTGGACCAGCCCCTGCTCCACTTGTGTGTTTGTCGCCTACATTGTTAGCCGAATGTGGTTACAGTGTTGCCAAATATTCTCGGCTCAGTGTCCGCTTTTTTGTGGCCCTCATTAGAATCATTGAAGCTCGCTGCATATTGCATTGGAAACCTTTTGTACGTGCAGCATGCCCCACTTTGGGCTCATTTCTCATTGCGGAAGCGCTTTGTTTTTGTGTTGCCAACTTTTTGGAAGTCAAAGTTTACGCTGCTCGTTGTCCGCTGTTGGCTGATGGCTAACGGATCTGCACATTGGCAGCAGCCCATTTTGGCCCCCCGGGGGCTCTTCAGTTACTTATTACTGTTTACATTCACGACAAACTTATCTATAAAAAAATCATCACACTTTAAAGCTAGCTGGCCAAGAGGAAAAACTTTTAAATACAAAATTTAAATTACAGACTTAATTATTGCTAGATGCGCACATAATTGAAGCTTCATGCCAGGTCATTACACATTTGTAAGCTCAGTTATCGAACTAACAGTAAATTATGTAATTAAATTACATATCAGGTTATACGATGTCTTAATTAAACGCTGATTTATTAAGCTGCTTACATTGATTGGCTTTAATGGTCAAATTTCGAAGGTTGAATTGTAAGGAAAATAATCAAACGCAGTGTAAACTTTTTAATTGTTTAATGTTTTCAAGTTTTAGTTTTAGTGCTCCGTTGTTGATTTTTCTCATTTCTCTGTTTGTTTTGCTTTTCCTTGCGAACGGTCATTTCTGCAATTTCCTTCCTTTTGCAGCCAATGTGGCGTATGATTTATTTATTTGCGCAACTACTCCAGCACATTTTTCCCCAGATAAATGTGTTTTCCATTGCAATTTTGTTTCTTTCATTCTATGTTTGACCAAAATAAAAGTGCAGCAAAATAATGTAGTCAAAATATTTCAATTTTTGTTGTAAAATAATGGCAAAATCAGAGGCAAGCGTTTTTTAAAAATGTTAAACAAAATTTAACAAATTTAAATTGCCTTACACGTATCAAATATGTATTTAAATATATTTATTTTTTGCTTATTAATAATACAAGCAAAATCCAAAAATATTTGGCAAGCCCTGCTTGGAATAATCCAAGTTGAAGTTAAGTTGAATTGTGTCTTAGGTGCTTTAAAAAATATTTACAATTTACCTTTCCCGTTATTTGCTATTTCAATGTCAATGTAAATAACAAACTGATATCCAATTACAACAAAAGTTTCCAACCAATGGCCGAGCTGCACAGTGTAAAACTTTTTGTCTACGTGGCAGCGGAAGCCAGTGCTATAAAAAATAAAATACTTTAAGCGGAAATAACAACAATTCTTGGGCATGTATCGATTGAACATACCCTATACAAAACTTATAAATAACTTTTAATTGAAGCGTAAACAAATCACACATATTTATGACTGTTCAATAATATATAATCAATATATAAATCGAACAGCAGATATTGTTAGTGATGTCTGGATGAAACCGATTCTCATTTTCTATGATGAAAAATAGTTAAGTAACCATTCCAAAAAGAATAGCCAGGTAAGTGCAGTCATTCCCTAGACTTAAGAGCTTCGGAATAGCGCCCGATCTTCGAATTAATAGTTGAATAATTTATATATACTTTAACATACCCAATTGAATGTGTCAAGCTGTAGGGTATGCACATACCTATAGAGATAAAATAGTCGGGAATGTGTGTGTTATTTATACGAGCTGTGTCAATTGTGCCGGAAGTGCAAACTGCTGCGAAACCAAAAATAATAAAAAATAAATTCGAAATCTTGGACAAAAGTTTTAGATGGCCAAAGTGTTGTAAACTTAACGTGCTACACACACATGTCCTGAGTTCGATGTGTAATTGTAAAATGTTCTTCATAGCACTTGACAAGTGTACTTTATATTCCTTAGAAGGTCCTCAGACCGTCCGTCTTGCCACTTGACAAACGCACACAATTTTTTTTTCGCCGCAAACTTTGTGCAATAAAAATTGCAATAAATTGAATTGCGAAATGTGAAATGTGAAATGCGTTTCGCTTGTCAGCGATTGTTTGACCAAACAATTACGTCTGCTAGTCAGATATTATCCAATATCATGCACCAATGTGCCCCAATGAAAACAGCAATTTAATGTTCAGCCACAAGCCAAATAAATGTGATCAATTAGAAAGGACCCTTATCGGCAAATCAGCGACCCTCTTCAATTAAAAATGAATGCAATTGATATATGCAAATTTTCATAAAATAACAACTTCAGCAACAACATCTGCCCTTAATAAGCGAGTATCTCATTAATCCAATTAAGCTAAATTAATTGAAATGCAAATCGACTAATGAGCACGCTGCACTGATTACTCTGCGTTCCACCACGCGCCACGCACCACGCTCAGCACAGCTATGGGGAGTCGAGTGCGGGGGGTGTTGAGTGCATTAAAATATGTTTTAATGGCATGTAACTGCAAATTATACGGTTGTATATATAACATGGGCATGCCGTGTTTGTTATTGATGAACCACGGCGATAATACGCTGGCAAGTCGTGTCGCAAGGTGGCAGGGGATAACAGGCATGTGTGTGTGTGGCAACTATAACTCAGTCAAACTTGCATGCACTCGCCCATGTGCGCCATGGGGCAGTGATGCATACTAGTTTTCATATGGAAATAAGAAGCTTATGTCCTTTGATTTACACACTACGATGACAAACGGCTGCAGCCGAGAAACCGAAGTCATCTAATATTCAAATTCCCATTAATTTATTGATAATTGATTAAATTGATACAATTGAGAGAGGCTAGATTGTATTACACCTAATCGCAAATTTCTGCTGAACACTTTGGTTATCAAAGCACATTCCAATCAATTATCATAACTGTATGGTTATATCATAATCTTTATTTTTCACTGCAAGCAGCATACACTCAAAGAATAATACTAGATTAAATACATTAAATAGAATGGGAATTTTTTGGAATAGCAATGATAAACGAAAGTTGCTTAAAAACAAGAAAAACTTTTTAGTTTTCATTTTTCTTTTTCTTTTTTTGAGTGTATGCATAAATCAATTTTAGATCGCATTCAAAAGTCTCTTTCTTAACGAATGAGGTCAAGTGTAGTTGAAAATTGAGTAAAACTTTACTTTAATTGGATGCAGACGTGCTTTTGGAGTTCATAATCAATTGGGACATAAATATAAACATACTCCACTCTGTGGTCGTGCGTAAGGCATTTTTATTGCAGTTTGAACTGACCTCCTCTCCTCACTCTGCTCACTCTCCTCCACTCCCCCTCAATGCCCGCTGCAAACATGCTCACGTTCGTGTTGAGCAACCAGTGACCAGATCGACCTACAAGCGTGTCCTGTGTGTCCGTTTCCTCTGTCTGTCTGTCTATCTGTCTGCGAACTGGGTTAGTCCGGCACATGGTCGACTTGCCCTGGCTTGAGTTGGGGCACGTTTAAAGGGCAAACTGACCACAGAGCAACCTGTGTTTAATTTAAATACGTCTGTTTGTATTTTCACATCTGGACATCCATTAAGTGGGTCAACAGAATATCCTTGCTGCTTATTATTGCATTTGCTTGCCATTCCTTGTACCTTTCGCAATTATGAACATCTAACTCAACTCATGACTAATGGAAATGCTGCATTGAGAATGCATTTCCCACAGTTAAATTGTGTTGCTCTTAAATATAAAATTAAATATTGGTTTTGTACACACTGAGTTTTGATTTTCCAATATTCAATGTTGGTTTTCAAACAACCGCAAATATTAATTGTTTATGTTTGCAGATTCTGGGATGCCGCACTTAATTGAACTGGTTGGCTGCCAGCTTGTTGTTGAACCCGTGTTAAATATAGCAGCGACTGCCAATTTATAAATAAGATTTTATATATAATTGATAGTTGGTAAGTGCTCGACCACTTTGCAGTGTTACTAAGCTGAATTATTATGGCTTTTGTTCTAAGCAATGTCATTTAACCTTTTGTCAAATGACTTTTAAAAGTATCCCTCGTCTTGGTATTTTTGATTATTATTTCAATGCAACCAGTGGGTAGAGGAGGCCTTAATCCTTTCACTGAAATCTAAATGATTTAATGAGTTTTTGTTCGGATGAGCCCGGGTCTTGGGGGTCAAGTTGTTGTTTAAGTTTATGCCAAATCCTCATCAGTTGTCAGGCAACGTGTTGGCTAATTATCAAAAGGCAAAGACAAAGGCAAAGGCAAAGGCAAAGGCAGTCAGGCGACAGCTGCTAAGGAGGCGAAAACTCATTCAAAAACAGGTGAGACAAGACTAAGCTTTTGTCTACATTTGTGTCTCATTGTTTCCGCCAAATCCAGCTGAGATTTATCAGCCAAATGTCACCACGAGTGAAAATTTATATGCGCATCGCAATGTTCCGGCTGCGACAACTGATCGCTGTGCCAAAGGCAACATCCTGCTGGTGCCCCTCCTCCTCCACGTATAGCCATTTCCATGTCGCAGCATCTTCATTTGCATGAGTGTGTTCTTTTTTTTTTTTTTTTTTGGTTGGTGGACTGCGAATTAGTGAATTGTACTTGAGATTCCCATGACTGTCACCTCGTCTCCCGCACTCGAGACGCGGAGTACTCCTGCACTTGATACTCCTCTTAAATGTGTGCGCCTGCTGTCGGCTTCCGGCTTAAGGAACGCTCTGTCGCTTCCATTTTCATAGTCATTGCCTGTGCGAGAGCGCTGGTGAGCGTGGGTATATAAATTAACATAATGTTTAAGTATGTGTGACAAGCGACTTCTGGGTTTCACTTTACGTGAATTTATGTTCCTTTCAAATTGTCTATACACATGTATGTCACAATGTGCTATGTATGTGCTCAGACTGAGTGTGCGCCGTTTGCAATTAAAATTCGTTGGCAATAAAAATAGGCATACAAATAATATATATATATATATATATATATATATATATAAATACAATGAATACAATTTAATGGCACTAGGAATTGCTGCGAGTGCAATCAATAAAATTGTGCGTTTGACTCATGGAATTATTTATTGTTGTTTGCTTGCCGACTTCCGTTAAATGTACTGAATATGAATATATATATATTTACCCACTCAAGTCCGATGCGGTTTCATAATCAGGGATGTTGAGCCAGTGAGTCTTCATCATCAATTTATTATTGCGTAACTCACATTTTTGACTCAATGCCGATAAATTGAACATTACGGCTTTTCACTGATAATTCTCGTCTGGCAATTGCAGCTCCACAGTCAATTCATTCCACTCCTGCTCCGACTCCACATGCCTCGCCTAGTTTCAGTTCGATACCTATGGCAACAGGACCTTAGCAGGTAACTGATAAAATTTATTACGCATGCGACACGCGTATTTCATTTTGTTTGCTTGTTTGGCGCGTTATTATCGCCCAACGTGGCGTATGATTAACATAAAATGACAGCTCCCAATGCACGCCGCCTGTACCTGTACCTGTGCCGGTGTATCTGTTTATGTATAAGCCCAGTCAGCCATAGCCCACCTCCACTAGCGTTGAAATATCGGAATTTGGCTCTTCATCTGATTAACATAATTTTCTGCCATATTACCAGATCGACACTCAAATAGGCTGTGCCGCTCAGTCCGGAATCTGCGGTTACATAACCCACAGGCTTCCGCCACAAGCTTTTCGCGCATTATCTGCATATATTTTATGTTACGTGTATAGAATATTATCGCTTTCGATCATCGTAGCAGCCACCACACACTGGTAATAACCAGTCAAAATGATGAAATCCTTGCCTATTACACAACAAAAAAAAGTTGTGTAAAAACCAGCGTCAAATTGTGCAAAACTTAACGTATTTTAAACATATTTATGTTACAAAATTGTTGTACTTATTATACGTAAAAAATCAAATCAAATCAATTCCGATTTTTCATAACGTATATTTAGAAGATCTTCTAAATTTATATAACTCTTCAATAACTGTACTCTAGTCTCGGTCTAACTAAAATTGTCTAAAATACAAACGAGTTTGGTCAACAAAAATGTAGCTTATTTTGTGTCCTAAAATCGTGCATTTCGTTCCGATTTGTACAGGATTTCCCAAATAAATATTTTACGCTACAATTATGCACTTCTAATTTACTGCACAGTTCATAATGCCCATTCAGATAGATCATGACTTATAATTATATTTCCTTAAATTATTCAAATACTAATACTAACAATTTATTAATAGTTAAATTTGAATTATATTGTTTCACATTATTAATTTGAGAACTTTAATTGCCCATAAATATTCATAAATTTAATATATGTTTATATTTATATATATTTATATTTATACATATATATTTAAACATTTTTCGTCCTGAAATAAGAGTGTTGTAGTCTTGTACTGTAGAGGATTACTATTTTTTCGTCCTGGAAAAACATATTTTTAAAATAATTTCATATAAAATTCTTACCAAAAAGTTGCAAAGCACTTTAAAATCGGATTAATTAATAAAACTTATTTCAACTAATTAACATAATTATTTTATGCTTGAGCAAACATTTCTTAATTCAAATGTAGCGATGTGTTTACATTTCGCTGAGTGTAGCATGTTGCCACCGCAAGTGCTTCAATTGCGTGTTTAACTTTTAAAGACCTGTGCCACTTCGCAGGACGAGCACACGGTGAGGCAACACGCATTGTTTTCTTGCTGTGGCATTCGCGCAGGACGATGCCGAATGGAATGGTTGGGCCGCTGCTTTTGTCTGTGTGTTTGTGTGTATATGGCACCGTTAGACCAAGACACAAAAGCGAACATGGCAGCATTACTAACGGTTCCCAGCGCCAGCCAATCAATGAGATATTGTGTGCGTATGCCGCAGTATGGATGTATTTGTATATGTGTGAGTATGTGTGTGTGTGTTTGTGCGTTAACAAAAGTCGCTGGAAAAATCCAACGGAAACTAAAACAAATTGCAACAAAGCGCTTGAGAGACAAAGTGCAGTAAGGCATGGGTGGTTTCACCACTGCAAAGCAATAAATTCCTAATTGTAGTCACTTCGCTGAAAGACCAGCGAGCACATAAATGTATTTACACACTCACACACAAACACACACAAACACACACTGACACACACACACTGACACACATACACACTTGTTACATTGCACATCTTTTGATTTATTTATAATACGGCATTAAAAGCTGTTTCAATTTAACTTCAATGAGCCAATTGAAATTGGATTTATCAGGACAATGCGATTGCAAGTGTATACAATATATATATACAATATTCAGGAAAGGCATTAAAGCAGCAACAATTAAATACTTGAGCGCAATTAAAGTCAGGAATGAAGGAAGTCGACTAGGGAAACGGCTACACTCTGACAAAATGTTTAAGTGTAATCCGCAATCTTATTTCCGCAATCTTCTTTAAACTTGAAGTCAAGCGCCAAAATGACTTGAAACAAGCTTTAATTGCATATAAATTTGCAGGCATTTGGGTTTTTCATTGTTCTTTATTTAACTTTGTTAATTGAGTGACATAAGCTAATTTCGTTTAATTTTATGATATCCCAACTTAACTTAACTTATTTACAATCCAATCAGGGCTTAACAACATTTGCGAGTTGTTCGTGATTCTTGATAAGCCAGCTTGGTCCTCATCAGTTTTCAATCAAGTCGATGACTTTTGGAAGCGTCAACTGCAAAACAATGTTAAAGCCAAGCGATTTGTGGCACCAATCAGTAATTAAGCAACTTGTGAGCAGATCAGACATGTTGGTCTAACATTAACACTGTGGCTCAAAATGAGCAATGTTGCAGACGTTGTGGTTGCAGCTAACGACATGGATATAGGAGACAAGGACATGCCTTGCAACATGAAACTTGCCAGAGCCCCATGATGATGTGGACATTGTTTGCTGAAAGCTGGACATGTGACAGTTGCCTTGGAGTTATTATTACACCATTACGCATGCACTTAAGGCTTTCATTAGGTCGCAGATTGGTGCTATTTGGAAGGTAATTACGAGAACGAGTCAATGTATCATAGAGAGAGAGAGAGAGAGAGAGAGAGAGAGAAAGAGAGAGACAGAGATATCAAGAGACAGAGAGAGAGAGAGACTCTGAGATACCCGCAAGAAGTGAAAGGAGCACAGTGCACAAATCCAAATGCAATGAGCTCAACTGAGCATGGCAAAGGACAATCAGAGGCGCTACCAAGTCGAGAAGAACATTGGACTGGTTGCATGTTGACAGACAGCCCAGTCAGTCCGTCCTATGAGTGGCCAAATAAGCGGAAGTCACTTCAGTCAGTGCCTGTCGTTTCGGCTAGAACTGAATTGGCTTTCACAAATGTTGTTTGCCAGCTGACCCCCAAAAGCAAAACTCTCACTCCTGCCACTCACAAACAGAAATAGAAACACAAACACACACACACACACACACAACACAACCCATCCAAGCGTCTGCAACACGCAAATGCAATTAACACGCCAGCAGACAGAGCGGAAATGGAAAGCTGCTGGCCAATGATGGCCAACTCATGTGGCTCATGTGGCTCATATGGCTTTCAAAATTGGCCCTCCTGCATTTTTCGTAGGCTTTGACTTTGCACCCATTTTTCCTTTTTTTTTTTTTTGGCTATGGTCCGCAACTTATATGTGTCTGAGGGCCCAAAGTCAATTTAATTCCAAATTAAGTTTTAACGAGTGAAGATGAAGAGACTCAATAGACCAGCCCTAATGGTTTTTTAGTCAACCCAAAATTACTTCATTTGCCTGTAAACCGTTTTTATGTGACTTTAAGCATTCCACTTAAAGCTGCAACACGCTTAGCTTAAGTTAAGAGGTGTAAACAAAGACCAAACTGACTGAGACAACATCTGAACTATGTGCAATTTTCTACTGGCTTAACTAATGCATATTCATTGAGTTTCAGCTTTAAGGTGTTTAGCTCAAGAAAATTCCATTTGCCTTAAGCACCAACATTTTTGATTTTTCTTTATTAAAGTATGATAATAAATGGTTTAACTTTGGTCCTTTTACCAATTTATTTATTTATTTAATGCCAACTAAATTTAAAATTAAATTTAAAATTATAAATTAAAAAAGAAGAAATATTTATAAGAAAAGCATGAAAAGCTAGGAAAAAATCCAATCAGACCAAAAAAAATAATTAGTAGATCTAAAATATATTTCATCTACCGTATCAGGAATTATTTTATTCAGTAAATCGAATAACTTACTTTTTCCAGCGTAGTTAGGCATCACTTTGAGACACTTTGCAGAGCATTTGATGGTCAGCATAGTTTTTTACTAGATTTGCTTGCCAAC
This sequence comes from Drosophila paracracens, assembly GCA_035044025.1. NCBI lineage: Eukaryota > Metazoa > Arthropoda > Insecta > Diptera > Drosophilidae > Drosophila > Drosophila paracracens. The sequence goes on along the minus strand of JAWNMN010000435.1, from coordinate 1,441,754 downwards.
AAAAAAAAAGAAGAAAATTAAATAAAACGTTTCTTCTTTTGTCGCGCTGTGCACTTCTTTCTACACTTGCCTGTAACGGTATACTTTTCTATTTCTTATCTTCTTTATTTGCATTTTCATGCCCAATTCACTTCTCCTGCTGCTTGGGGCAGCAATGAGACAAAGTTCACAAAGTTTAATATTTACGCGATTATCCATTCGAATGGAATTTGCATGTTCCCAATCCAAATTTAAACGGCGTTTCGCAAAGAGCATAATTTAATACGCCCAAAACGAAGACGGCCTTTTCAAAGATGACGCTTTCACTGTGTGCCAATGTGCCAAGGAGTATCTATCAAAATGTCAACATCGGATTTTATTTGAGGCTTCTCATTTATTCATTTAAGATTAAAGCTTTTTCAGCTGCAATTCATGGCCGTATTAGTGCAGCTTGGCAATCCCGTAACGACACCAACACAAACACACTAAACTCACACTTATGCTCATTCACACACACTAACAAACAGCCACACACACACACATGTACACACACACACACAAATGCGTCCCTCATTGAGTGCAAAAAGCATTGTCCAGCACATAAACCATGTCGAAAATGACCAGACGTGAGCCCTCCATTAGCCTGCCTGACCGACAACTGACCATCCCCGCACCATTGCCACATCCCCTTCCTCCACCACCTATACATCGACACCCCGCCCTCGTAACTATCAGCTCTTTTGCTAACCCAGTAAACGGCCTGGGTCGATGCGGGCCAAACGAGCCTTGTTTGTTGCCTCATTTTTGAAGCCTGCGCAAGAACAATTTTTGTTGTAGTTAAATGCGGTTGTTATACCCTGTACTATGCATGTTTTTGTGTTAGCTGTCTGATATCCAAGTCCATGAATACTTTCTCTATATATATAATCATTAAGTCAACCAAACAAATGGCGATTGATAATTACAGATTAGCTATAAAGTACACAGCAATTACTTGGGTAGCTTAAAGTTGTAGTAAAACAATCGAATATTGGAAAGACTTAAACATGATAGTATTTTCTCTTGATGCAGATGCTATTCCGTTTTATGAGTACCCAAAAGTTGATCAGCCTGATATAAAGCAGGATTTCCCAGTTGTTGTTGCTGCTGCCGGCGTATGTTGGCCAAGTACTGCTGCTGCTGCTGTTGCTGCTGCTGCTGCTGCTGCTGCTGCTGCTGCTATTGTTTGTTCCACTTGACCACTAAAGCATAGTTTTAGGCGCTAAAAGCTAAACACCCAAATTCAGAAAGCAGCTGCTACAACTTGCGAACTATACCAGATGTGGAGAGGCCTCCACTCGGTGCTCTTTAGCCTTAGCTTATATTGCCTGTACATAGTGCTGCAACGATGAGCTGTGTTTTGCTGCCAGGTGCTCAGTGCCTCCAAAACGGCTCAGTTAACTTGCCACTAATTGAGAATTTCCTTTTGCACTCGCTCCGAGTCCTCAATGCATTCCAAATGCAATTAGCCAGCTAAAAAATATAGTTTCGATTTTTTTTGTCGGCTTGTTTGGTTACATGAGTGTCGAAATTTAATTAAAAGAATTTTTAAAACCATTTCAGCCCGCTGGCATTTTTGATTGATCGACCAACAAACCAAATAAGCAAATACCCAAAAGCCTGCACCTGTTTTATGACATTGGCGCTTGCGGCTGTGCCATAATGATTATTAGTTTAAATTGAGTGTATGCTGCTGCTGCTGCTGCTGCTGCTGCTGCTGCTGTTGCTGTTGTTGTTGTGTAAGCCTTTTATAGCAATTGATGCTGACCACAGCGAAATAAACCGCCAAATAAATAATGCATCGACAGTGAAATTGTGATTTTATTTGGATTGATCGAAAATCGAATACGAATGGCAGGCAGAGCCCTCTAAAATCGAGAGGGAAACCTCATCAATAAGCTATTTCAAAATTAATTAAAACCTTCAATCAAATACAAAAATATTTATATGTTTGATATTATATTTATTTTTGGATACACTACGAAATTACACATATTTTCAACAGCCGGCCAAACTTGCGAAGAAGTTGTCCAGCAAACGTAGCTTTTAAGTTAAGTTCGTAAAAAATCATTTTAATTTTTTTTAAATTAATCATCAGCTTTAATCAATTATTTGACGAACTGCAACATTTTGCAAATACTTTATTTTGAGTTTCAATAATAAGTTTAAGAAATTTTTACTTATTGATGCAGAGTTTTCTAATTAGTTTTGAACATTGCCCATCTCTGAGGCGTATGGTGAGACTAAGACCCGTTGAGAACAGCTGCTGCAGTGCGAATGCCAATTTATATCCGGGGAATGCAAAAGGCTGTGTGTGGGCATAAATGGTAGGGATTGCCACAAAATGTGCCAACTGAAACTATCGACCTAGTTTGCAGGGGCCAAAACACAAAACTGGCTGCACAATGAACGCCAGCCGTGCTAAGCCCACAGCATATTTATACTGCTCTCATGTGCAGTCTGACGATTATAAATGGCAAGTTTGCAAAGGACCAGTAAATTTATATATGCTGTGGCTAGGACACCTTAGACGTGGATCACCATGCCTACAATGTGGTGCGCTCTAAAATATATATTTAATTTCGGAGAGAGTAAATTGCAGCTACTGACAAAATTTATGGCCCACTGCGATCCATTCGAGCCACAAATTTTTGTGGCGTCTGATGAAAAGTTGAAGTTGATGAAGAATGCGCGACGTTTGATGACGGAATCTATTAAATATTATTGTGAAAGTGTGTGTGGATGCATTCTGTCATTCGCTGGACGTCTATTGGCAAATTGAAGCTGTGAAAATTTCTGGCCAATTTCACATAGTTGGCAAATGCTGCAGTCAAACGCCATTGCACGTCTCAGCTGTTTAAATTTAATTTGCTGCGTACTGACTGCCGCTGCTGGCCCTACTTACCAACCAAGCCAACATCAGCTGCAGGTAACCCAAAGCGAGAGTCTGTTTTCAGGTCGCCAGAAATCAACATTTTTCTGGGAGCGACGTGCCCCATCGAAGAAAATGCACTTCTCGGCATCGAGTTGAGTCGAGTTGAGACGAGTTGAGTTGAGTTGAGTTGAGAACGCGCTGTGCACAACACACGGAAGTAGTTACCGTCATGCCAAATATGACAAATGTTGTTGGTTATATGCAGCCCTTTTTCCTGGCAGTGGCAGTGGTAGTGGCACAAAAAGTGCAGACCTGATCCAGGCTGACACGTAAGCTGCATAAATATAAACGCAACATGGAAACGTGCAAGCGGCAACGGAAGGAGCTGGTGGAAGCCAACTGGTACAAGGATATTCTTTGAAATGACGACGAAGATGTCACGAGGAGGGTTGAACGCAACCATCCCCACCCCTCCCTTTTTCCATCCCCCCAGTAGTAGTAAATGGAATTCAGACAACGAGTACAGTTATCAGCTTGGTGGCTATGAGGAAAAAATTTAAGAAATAACCAACAATTTGCATTTGGTGTACAAGCAGCAGAGATAAGGAAAAGACTTTGCTGCAAATTGCGGAGCAAAATGTTTATCTGATTTGCAGCTGAGAAAATGTGCTCAAGGTAAACACAAAATGAAAAGTCTTTGCCACGATAGTGTATCAAATTGAAGTTTAAAGTAACCGCAAGCCAAGTGAACTTGATGAGGTCCATTTAGTTGAGTTTTGCTCAGCCAACACTTGCGGTTCATTCGTATGCCTTGCTTCCGGCATGTCCATTAAATAATTATAAATTAAATTAAATCAAGTCAATATTACGATTTATGCAAACAACGGAAACGGAAGTGCAAAAGCACACAAAAAAGAATCAAATCAATATGCTTATATCCGACTTGTTTGAGTAGCAAGCTAAGCTGAATTTGTGGAAATTCACAAACACACACACACACATATACACACTTATATATATATATGTATATGTATATATATACATTTGTATACAGATTGAGGCCAGTGGGCAGGCTGTGTAAATGGAGACATTGGCTGCTTGAATGGTTCGATGTATGCAAATCCTGCAAGTTTCATTTGCATTTGTCCATGCAATCGAGCACCGAGTCCTTCACGACAAAAGTAGATTCACTTTTCCAATTGACACTGCAAACAGATTGCGGTCGTATCTTGGACTGAACTTCACCATTTCAAAGTATTAAATATGGCTACAGGAATGAAAGCAAGAACTTCACAGTCGACTGCCAGTGTGGTTGGTTGGCTTTGGCTTTAAAATTAACCAAAATAAATTTGGTTCATTTTTTATGGGCACGAATGAATAAATTGACAAACGAATTCATTTAAATTCATTTGTTGAGTATAAATTGTTATTCGAAACACATTTGAGTGCGATTAAATGCAATTGTGTGTCACAATTTGTATATAAATAACAGCAAATGCAATTTTTAAGCTAAAACCATATTTTAGCCATAATTAACTAACGATTGATTTGCATAATTCAACAAACAATCAATTGATTATTTTGGCATAGACCGATATGTCTGTGTCTGATTTGCATTCGCACACTAATTAGTGGTATCTGAGAAGTTTGTTTAAATGTGCATTGGTTGCGGCTGTTTGCGAGAAGGCGACTAATTGATTTATTGCATAATCCAACTTAGCGAGGCAGCCTCCATTAACTGCTACTATTCATGTTCATTTTGGGTATTCTGGCCGATTATTGATGGCAGCCATATGCACGAGCAGCGCCAGCTCATTCATCAATTGGCATTTTGGGCTTCCATCTGCAATTGTAGAGCGGCCCACGTCTGCAACATGGCATAAAGGCCTGTCATTAATGCCAATGGTGAGCTCGTTTGGTTTTAACTGCACACGCGCCATAAACTCAACACAGACTGAAACCCCGATTTGGGCCAAGATTTATGCAAGCAGCTGAGAAATTTAATCAAACAACGCCAACCCTTTTAAGAGAAACAAAAATCAAACTTGCAATTTACAATGGGGGGCGCTCTAGCCAAAAGTTTCATATTACCGCAACAGAAATGGCCAAAATGCTGATAACACATTCCACGCCCTGGAATTCCAGCTATCGCCAGCGCCAACGTCCGTGTGCACTTATATTAAACATAGTCGTCCATATACAATATACATACATAGTCTGTAGTCGAAATAAGGCAAGATTTCCCAAATTGCTGTGTTAGACGCCAGAGGCATACACACATATGTATATGTATATATATATACGTCTATGTGTATATGTATGTGCATATGTAAGTGCTGTACACATTTTTTTTTTTTTTTGGGTATTTCTGGGGGAAAATTTCAATTTCACATGGCCTGTTTTAGGCTTGGTGCGTTCAATAACCGGCAGGGCCAACAACAATAAAAATGTCGAAAACATAGCAAACATTAACGGGAAAACAATTTTCATAAATCTAGAATTATTACCAGGCAAAATGAGAGTTTCAGTGCAACAGACTCTGGAGTCAGCAGCGTGTCCACTGAAGCAACAAATTTGCACATGAAAGATAAGCAAGACTGTTTTTTCACATAATCGCAACTTTGGTTGACTGCCAAATACACTGTAACAAAAAATACAAAAGCACACTTTTCTCTTTGCATCAGATATATAAATAATATATCTTATTCCAAATTGAAACGATCCATTCTCACAATCTTGTGATAGGGTTGCTATCAACCCCAATAGTCGTCGGATTCCCATTCACCAACGATAAACATATTTTGCAACGATATTTTTTTTGGAATATATTTTTCGCGCATTTCTCAAGTCGCTGTCTGTTTGGGGTTGATTTTGAGATATATCCTATTTAGATTTTCGAGTATTTGGCAAACAAGCTGCTTGCTGCTGGACTGGGCTAAGCCAGCACATAAGACACATAAATCACGCTTTGTGCTTACAATTTGTTATGGGGATGCGAGCCCGGAGGCATTCGCGCTTCTTCGCATTGTCTTTTAATTCAATTTGCGCAATCGGCTTGGGGTCCTTTGAAGTCCACTCAAATTTCAATAATTCTCTTTGCATTAACATCCAAACAAATTACAGAATAGAAGGATCGGGGGCAAAATCAAGTCAAGTGGGAAACGCAGACGGCGTCGCCTAGAACTGAGTAAAGACATCAACTGTCGCATCAAAAAAGAGGAGAAATCTTCCATTGAACCATTTTAGTTAACGCAAACAAAGCCAGTCAGTGAATAAATGCCACTTGAAAGTTTAAGTGCTTATAGACACACTTTTCAATAGCTTATCAAAATCTTAAGCTGACGACAATGGCAGACGTAAGCATGGCGATGACTACAAAGGAGGCATCAATCACTAACACACACACTCACACACACACTCACACACCCACTCACACAACCACTCACACACCCACACACATGTGCCTAATCGAACTTTTATAAAATATAAAAAAAATTATTATTTGACTGGCGAGGATTAAATTTACTTTGAATATTTTTCTAGCTGCTGCAGACAGTTAAGACTTAAAATGAATCAATTCAGAATTATTCCTCTAGCGTTTTTTGAGAGGATCTTCTGGGCTTAAATGCTAAAGCTCAACAACTACAACAAGCTGAATACATTTGCTAAATACTCGCTTGTGATAAGCCCAGAATAAAATTGTCCAGTGTCAAAACATTGTCCAATCAGAAGCTGGAAACAACATTTCGATTCAAACTGAAGCTGCGCTCATTCAAAACCACAGTTGCTCTGAAAACAAGGCGGCAAGTAGCAGGTGGGTGGCCAGTCGAGATCTGAAAAGGAGTTAATCAAGATTTGGGTTTGGTCTGGTTTGGTTTTGGTTTTGCAGGCAAACACGCTCGTACCTGACACAAACTCTGATTATATCCTAACTCTCGAGCTGCAGGCTCCCTCGGTTCCCCCTCATCATCTAATCTTGTGTGTCCTCAAAGATAATGCGCTTGTTGTGTGTTCAAATTTGCATATGCAAATCAGCCTCTTTTGTACTTGATTAATTTTCAACTAAGCCACCTCAGCACGGCAGGATAACAGAAGCTTCAAGCTTACAATTGGTGTTTAATCAAATAAACAAACATGTTTACCTAAGTGCGAATGTTTGTGTCACCTGATTAATCACACAATATTTGCCTACTACGATTTAATTTATTTTTATTAAAGCTAATTATGCACAGATTTCCATTAAAGAACAGATAAACAGCAGATAAAATATAGTTCTTACACTTATACCGTTTCAAGTAAGTTGAAGCTCATTTTAATCAAAACTTTAAATTGCTTTTAAATTAGAAACGATTTCTGCCTTAATCATTTACTTAAACTAAAATATTATTTTTATGTGCGAAAAGTGAAAACTTTTCGATTGCCGATTTTCAATTCGAAACAAAGACTCAAAAATATCATTTCAGTTTTTTCTTCTGTTTACATGTGAAACGTCGAGATAAAGGTTGCTCTGCTATCGACAGACAGATGAGAATTTATTCCGTGGTCAGACGTTTGCACAACTTTATTGTGCTCCATTTTTCACCTCCCTTTTAAGGGTTAAACGTCATAAAAAAAAAAGTGAAGTGTGCTTATTGCCGGCCAACATGGCCAAACACTCTACACAGTCTATGGCTATCAATTGGTGCTCATCCAACAAAGGCTGGCTGCCTATAAATGCATAGAAGTTCAACGGCAAAGTTAACAAATCCAATCGAATAATACCATTTTCCATCTCTGCTCGATTTTGGAGCAGTTCACTGTTTGTAAATTTCCCAGGGGTCTCTTATGGAGGCGGGCAGGAGTATTCAAACATTTGAGCTGCTGATTACGTTTAACGCTCTAATCGAATGTCAGTGGATAAAACAAACAACAAAAAATGCAACTAAAAAGCAAAGCAAATTCAAAAAAATCCTTTTCCAGTGGAAACACCAAAGACGAGCCTTGAACTGCAACGAGCGAGGCTTCTAACATTTTGTGATACTAATTATGAGTTGCATAATTGAGAGTGTGTATGCAACCCCTTAGATCATAGCAAAAGCCAGCTAACATTATCTCATCTTTGGTGATTATTTGTATATGCTCAGGCTAATATCGCAGCTGGAGAATTTAAGGTCAATCTCCAGTTGAACAGCAGGAAAGTGGCAATCTGAACAGAGGGAAAATGAATATATAACTAATCGGAATGAAGGTAAGACTTGCCAGGTTTTCTTAAAGGTAAAAGGGATGAGTTTATATCATTCTTTAATCGTGGATTGGATGATTTTATGGCATTTTTCAATAGTGAAATGGATGAGGTTATGGCATCTATCGGTATATATCAGATATCATTATGGCACTTGCCTGCCATTATCTTGCTCCAATCTAGGGCCAATTTTCAAGCATATTTTTGTTTTTGGCTTTTCTCTGAGTGCGCATGTTATCGATATAATCTTTTCAGTGCTCGATATCGATAAGAAATAAATGAGTTTCTCAGTTGCAATGAGTTCTTGATACCTCGCAAGTTGCGTTGGCAACTGAAGTCCCTTAATACTGTCCACTCTTTTTGGAATGGTATCAGTGATCGCATAATATATAATTTTATTTAAACCTCAGCGTTGAGATGTAATAAATTGTTATGCAAGCTTGATGCACTCAAATCTTGAATACCGCCAATACAAAGCGAGAAAAGGCAGCTCCTCGCACTGCCGAGCACTGATTTGATTCCTTTTTTGAGGTCTCCACTCAACTCCTTTGAGGATGAACGCTTTCAGCGGAAAGGCATCACGAACGAAAAATCGTAATAGAAAGCCAGGTGCACTACCACTATCGGCACAGGCCGAGCACAACCAACTAACACACTCACACACACACCCACACACACACACACACCCACACACCCACACGCACAACCACATATACGTGAAACCGGAAACGCGAGACGCGCAAAAGCGCAGTTTGTTTGCTTTCAACTTCAAATGTTTTACCACCCACACATTGAGGCAAGTGCACAAAAAGAACCAAGAGACAACGTTGCAGACGGGTCAATCGTAACCGACTACGAAATACTTTGATACTATAAGTTATTCCAGCAGATAACAAGTAGCAAAGAACAGGAGTAGCTAGAAAATTCGTCCAAGTTTGCCTTTCAAATAGCGGCACATATAAACTAGTTACCTTCCTTCGAAGTTTGGTAACTGCAGCTCCAAAACTACGGGAGATATCGGCTATGGAAATTTTAAGGGCGGGAGTAGGCGTGGCTGAATCAAATTATGGATAAGGTTCCTAATAATCTTCAATCCAACTTTGGTAACTATAGCTCTGAAATTTCGTGAGATGTTGGCTTTTATCGTTTTTGGGGGCGGAAATGAAATTTGGACAGTTGATAAATAATATGTATATGCATATTATACATACTTAGAAGATTCTGCCTATATTGATATCGGAAATCGAAATGTATCGATATTCAAGAAACGGTTGCAGTTATCGATAAGACAAAGCAAACTCGATCTGCGCCGGGAAAATCTATACTCCAAATTTGAGCTGTCTAGCTTTTAAAGTCTTTGAGATCCGCGTGTTCATGGCTTATATCGACTCGGCTATTGTTACTGATCAAGAATACATATACTTTATAGAGGCGGAGATGCTTCCTTCTGCCTGTTACTCACATTTGCACAAAACCATTATACTCTACCCATTTTTAATGGGTTCAGGGTATAAAATGCCACGAAGCTAAAAGAAAAATCTATTCCGTTGTTCCGCTTCTAAGGCTGCGTACGTTTGAGGTGAACCCCAAATATTTGTGTGTGTTATGCATGGTATGTATACATATGTATATGTATACATATATATGCCTAAAGGGGAGCATTCTCCAGACAAATGTCATCAAGACAGTTGGGTGGGCACTTAGTCAAATAATATACACTTGTAGGAGCGATAACGTTTAATGGTTTAAGCCATAAATGTTTGCCGAATAGTATTAAATTCCTGTGACTTTGCGCACTTTTGGGTCGCCTCATAATTCGAGCATGAAGGAAGCACATTGAAGCAGTGAGAATTGTCATGTTGCCGCAACATGTCGAAAGCACTTCCGACCACAAAAATAACATACACTCTAGTACACTTCCAGCAGGACGAGAACTTAGTAAATTGATAATGTTAAAGTGGATGAATCTTAGGATGTATTTGGAACTGTTCCCAATTGCGGTTTTTTGTAAAAAAAAAAACATTTTTATAACAATTTTGAGTGAAAATCATTTTCCGAATTTCAATGTAATATATTTTTTGAGGTCCAAATTGAATGAGCCTTGACTAAGTTATGGCAATCGAATTGTGAATCATGAAATATAAATTTGTTTCTTAATTTTTTTTATTACATTTTAATAATCTATATATGTCAAACTTAACAAAACCCAAATTATTTTATTCGAAGTAGCCTGCAGACTTCACTTATCATTTGTAATACATTCCGAAAGCTTAAGCTCGTAATACATTAAAAAAAAAACCAACCATTTAAAATTGAATTAGCATTGTTCAAGAATCGCCTTTACATTTCACATATCAGGCAGCAAAAGTACAGCCACAAAATACAATCAAGTTGCAAGAATGGTAAATCAATTAAAATCGCACACCAAAAAGAAATGTTGCATGCAACGATTTTATATTTTATTCTCTGCTCGACCGAAACTTGAAATTCTTGTTGGCCACTTTTATTATTGAATATATATTTTTGCTTTTGCACTCAGTGAATTTGTGGCTGACGTCTCTTGAAATGTGCATTAAACGTCAATGGGATTTGCCCCATAAATAAGATAGACGAATTTGAGAACTTACCAAAAAATCGAAGTGAACATGCCAAATATTTAACCACAAATACTTTGTACTCTTTGCTTGTTGTTGTTATAAGCCTATTTCAAGTTGAATTTCAAATGCAATTTTTCTCTTGGCCAAATTGGGTTTCAACTGGTTCTGGTCAAAGCGATAAAGTTGCAATTCAAGCGTATAAAGTGCACAATTTCTTCACACACTCACTTTCAACACACAAAACACACACACACAGAGGTTGTGCTCTTTTTTTGTGTTTTTGTGTTTTTGTGTGTGAGATATTCAAATTTATAAATTATGAAATTTTATGCCTTTGAGGCGTAGAATGTGCAAAAATATTATTTTACACACGTCTATGCCCAAGCATATTTTCATGCATTTGCACAGTTAATACTCGTGTTCCACAATCCCACACTTGCCACGCCCCTTTTGTAGGCTTGGAGGGTATGCACCTTAACATCATTTACATGAATTTAGGTTGCCGAAAATGTTACGCCTGACAGCAGGGGGTGCCCAGCTGGGGTTTGGTGCCACCAGGCAGGATATCAAGCCTGAAAGTTGGCCACAGCCACAGCCTTATCTGAGTTATGAATATGCAGGTGCTTATCGCATGTGTATGAGAATATATATATATATATATGTATTTACCTGTGTATGTATGACCATACTGTAACTGTACTGCATGGGGGTGTAAAGAGGTGCCAGCCAAACAAAGTTTGCTAAAGATTTAAGTACCTGCAAATTTTATTTATTATCAAAGAATTTTTTCCACATACAAGCACAAACCATCGACATTAATTTCGCATGGCGGATATAAATTTCCTTGAATCCTTATAACGGGCAATTAAGTTTGCGAAGGCAAATTACATTATCGAGGCTTCCACTGTTACCTGAGTGAATGCGCTTGAGTGACTGACATGCTGCTCCTTGTATTATGTTCGCTCAATTAAAATGTTCAGTTGCGTGCTCAGCAAAAGCTAAGCCTTTAAAATACATTCCAAATACACATACATACACATATATTTCGAGGCAACTGACGATGGATGCATCATGGAGATTATTTGGGATTGCTGAGCAAACTTTTGTCAAATGTGGCAGCATCAGTCTCTGCCTCATCCTCATGCTCGGATGCTTAAACAGATGCGTTGTCTTAAATATATGGATAGCTTTGTTATTTGGGTTCCTTAGGGGGCTGAGCGACATCTGTTGAGGCAGCTATTTGCCAAAGTGTAGAGAACATGTTTAATCGCATACAGACAGAATGGGACAGAATGCCGGTGGAACAGAGTTATCAATTCAGAGTGTCTGCTGCCCTGGAACATGTTTTGTGGTCTCTTTTATTCGATGTCATCAAACGTGCCTGCCATTTTAAGTGCTTATGTCAAGCTAATCATGTTAGCACCAGCAAAATGTCTGATGCCTAAAAAGAAAAAATAGCAACAGTGTCTGCCATTAGTTTGCAGACAACAGTAATGCAGTAATATAGGAAAAATTAACCCATTCGGTATATAAATTCTTCAGAACTTCTTAAAGGAAGTTTTTGCACTAAAAATTTTAAATTTCTTCTTTGTCGATTTAAATTCTCTTCATACAATGCAAGCAGGTTTCAGCTTGAAGCAACCTTCTTCTGGTCAGGGAGCAGAGTATGAAAATGAATATTTAATTATAGCCACCATAATTAGATAATTGCATTTTACAACATTGCTTTTAATCTCTGATTAATCTAATAATTACCTTAACAAATTTATAACTTAATAAAACAGGAAAATGCGAAAATAAAATATTATAATTATCATGTTAATTTTTTTTAGCCGGTGTGACTGATATATTACCACCATTTTTTGTTTGTTTTACTTTTTTATGTTATTTACAATCTGCAAATTGGATGTATATATTTATACATGATTGGATTAGTTCTACTCTAGTAAGTTAACCAATATACCACAATTAAAAATATCTATATTAAATCTATCAGATACATATATATTTTAATGTTCGATCCCTTTGAAATGAACAACCAATATAATGCATATAAATCATGCTTATACATTTTAATTGATGTAGGAGAAATAAATTTGCAATTAATTTTCATTGATGGCTTTTAGATGGACAGGTCCAAATGCTAATAAGCTCTATCTGCTGAATAAATAAAATTGAGTTATTTGTTAAGCCAGCCATCCAATAATGAACTCCACATTAAGTTGACTTTATGTTGCCCCGTTTCCCATGTGTTCCTTCTTCCCTTCTTCCCTTCTCGTTGAAAACCATTAATCCCCTGCTCTGATAATCAAAATGTGATTCAATCAGTATTGACCACAATGCTTATATACTTAAACAAATTAATTCCGCAATCAAACCAAAAGTGCATACAATTTTAATGAAGCCCAAACGAATTAAACTGCAAACAAAATTGACGCTGCTATTTTGTTAGTATCCGTTTTGTAATACATAATTCATTTTAAAGCCTTACAAATTCAGACCCCACAACTTTTTTCCAGAAACAATGTTACTTTGCTATACAAAAACGACAAAAAAAAATGGTTATTTCGACAATGTCAACTTATGAAACAAATGAAGATCGAATGATTAATGTTGAGGAAATATAAAATGTGTCAAGCGATTAAAGTTGGAATTGCTTGTAACGCATTTTATTAACGGCAATCATTTATCAAATACGGAAGCTGTCCAGCCTGTATATATATATATATATATATATATATATATAGGACACGCAGTGAAATCGAAATCCTAGGGCAACACGTGAAATGGGATATGTGATAATAATGCTCAAACGCCGTTCACTGAACTCACACTTATTTTTTGGCAGTTACCTACGTCAGCTTGCTTTTTGATTTGACTGACCCCAAAATGGGTACCGAAAATAATAAAAAAAAAAAGAAGAGAAACAGCACCCAATGACGCAGCGGATAGCGTTCGATATATGTATACATATGTACTATGTTACTCACATATAGCATGTGAAAAATGAAAGGCAAACTACGAATACAATAAATAAACCCACTGACTGAATTCGCGTAGCAATTCTTTTGTTTTTTTTTGCATCCAAGCGAATGAATAAAAAATGACTGACTGGCACATGTCAATCAGAGAGCAGAGCCATAATCTCTGATTGACATGAACTTAAAAGTATTATGACAAATATTTCGCAATCTGTGCGTGTCTCTGGATCCGCGATTCCCTCGCCAGAGGGTATCAACTTTATTTGGAACGAAATGTGTGACACATTTGAAGGTTGATTTGAATTGCCTGGAATTGATTGATTCGATGTAAATTTCATTTAAAGAAAATTAAATCACACTCAATTTGTTTGCGTTGCTTTTTTTAATTACACAATTTTCGCATGCTGGCCAAAGAATTTCATTAAGGGTATTAAATTGCTCGCGAACCGAGCATAGCTTTTCTTAACGGTAATTCACAATTTTCATTTGATGCATATGCGTCAGGTATTTTTTGTTGTTGTTGTTGTTCTTTACGTTGACTGTGCCGTGGCCCATGGTCGACTGACAAACAATTCTGATTAAATAAAAATCATTTTACTGCAAATAGCCGGTGGCATATTGCTGCGTTTGACATGATCTCCTTGCTGCCGTGGCAACAGCGCCAACAGGCGTTCAATATACTTATCTCAGTTGCCTCTACTTGTTGCAAAGAAAATTGAGAGGATATTTTCGGTTTTGGGCAAACTGCTGCCTATCTTCATTTTACTCCGGACATGCCGTAAATCAATTTTATATTTATTATTTTCTGAATTGCAATCCTGGTTGATAAATTGTATATACATATACATATATATACATATATATATTTTCATTTCTCACTTAAGTATACATCGTTTGCATGGCCTGCTATTACCCAGATTTAATTTACTGTACGGCTCCGCAAACACAACCAGCCCCAAGCCCCCCCTTATCACTTATTTGGGAATGTATGTGCGTCAGTGAACCGCCGTGGCACGTAATTTTGTGGTCATTACAGCGAACCCTGGTAAGCAAATATAATGTATGTGAAATACACATATTTCGTTAATGAGTGCATTTCCGGCTGAAGCTCAAGGGCTATCTATCCCAAGCACCAAAGAAGCGCAACATAAAATATGACCAACAAAGTTCAATATTTTAAGCGAAACTATTAAAAAATAAATATATATAATTGGGATTCTAATGTAGATCTTAAGTTTCAGCTTTGACTTAGTTACTAAAACTAAATATATAATAGACTAATTCTGATTCTCGACTGTCTACAGCATGTAAAGTTTTTCCCACAAGGGACAACAATCTGTTCATTCAACATTCGAAATGTATGTTGCGAATTATAAACATGATTTACCAATATATGAAAAATATGGCAATATTAATGTCACAAAAAGTTGATATTTCAATGCTTGTAATTTATTTTTTATTATATTATAATTTAATTAAAAAAATTCCTTTATATATGTGAATATAAGCAGTAACTCACAGACATCAAGTCGATGAGAACGCTGCTGTTTTATAATCTGAACAAGTCCGCTTAACTTATCTAACAATCTAGCATTTATGAATGGGGAATAGTATTATCGAGATTGGTTGCATATTTGTAGTTAATTCAAAACGAGAATGTTCATGGACATAAACAAAATGTTTATTTGGGCACTCATAGCCTGTTGTGGCTGGCAAGTCCTTTGAGTCCTCTCGCATTGCAAAAACTACAATCGATGGGAAATGTACAAATTTGGCTGCTTGCTGGTTGTTTGTTTGCCAGTGTGTTTGTTTGTTCGGTTGTTTTACATTCGGTAGTGGCACATTTATGAGCACACATTAACCAAATTTGCATATTAATTAAAAATTAACGAGATTAAATAACCGCATAACAAAACCGAACGTTTGCCAGCCAGCCAACCAACCATTCTCGACAATAACCACAAAATCATTTGCACAACTGCTGATTTCGTGATAGAGTTGATATTGATTGCTCGCTTATGGGTTGGCACTCGTATTGACAGTTTATTGACACCGTCAGACGGTCAACCCTGATAAATGATTGTTAATGATTGCAAACACTCGTTTGTTCATCCATTCATTCCTATCCCATCCCATGCCATGCATTTCAAATCTGTAAAATTCTTGTGTGTCTGCGCTGCTTTTTTGTTATAATTCGTTGGCAACTTTTGGGTAATATTTTGACTCGAATGTTGTGGTTTGGCTTTGCCAATTTGCTTCTTATCTTGCTCCTATTTTTGGTTAAGTTGAGCAAATCCAATTTGCAATTCTCAAATCGCATTTACACTCTGGAAAAAATTAAAAATCTCCAAGCACGAAATTCATAATTCAAAAATGTTTTCTTTATATGCTTTTAATTTATTTCTTATACCGAAATCATGATTTCTTAAACTAATATTTCTTATAACGAAATCTTAATTTCTACTTGTGATATCAATCCCGATATAATCTTAAGTAAAAACCAGATTAAACTTAATTTTAAACTTTTATTAAATACAAAAAATGCTTTTAGTGAATATTTTGTATGATTAATGAATATTTTTTCTTATTTATATGACATTAAATCTTGAATGAATTATGCTAGTATTTATTTGAGGTAGATCACGTTGATTATCTATTCCGCTGCAATTTGCATTTATGCCGATTTTTTCTCTGAGTGAAGAACAAACGAGAGTTAAATTGAGATAAGAGGAGTGAAAGACGTAAAGCGAATTTGTGTTTTTGCGGTTTGAACTTTATATCAGCAAAGGCAATTGAAATTCGAGTGCAGCTGCAATTTTCACGGAGTCAATTGAATAACTACCTAAAAGCAATCGAAGTGCGTGCGGCAAACAAATATCCGGCGTATGAAAATCCACAAATTGGCTATGGCAAACTAATCAAATGCAAACTGTAAACTGCAAACTGCAAACTGCCAAGTTTGTGGCAAATGTATTGCATCGATTTCGACGTAAAATTTAATAATTCCCATGTATGTCGGCATTTAGGTAATCTGTGGATGCACGTCGAGAAACTTGTACACTAAGTGTTTCGCATTCTGTTGCAAACGGATGCCAATCCTAAATTGAAAATAACAGCAAAGGGTGCATACAAATTTAGATACACACACACACACACACACACACACACCTGGCACCTGCGCCATGGCAAACAAGGCATCCTGCCTGGCAAGGATTATAATGCACATAGAAGGGAACGTTTATGATAATTGCTGTTGATGTTCACCAGAGAGAATCCCAAATAGCAATGAAAAAATAACAAACAACAAACAACAAACAACAAACGTCCTCAATTCGAATGCAAACTCTTGCAAATACTTAAATGTGCCGAGGAAATTTACTTTGCATACTTAAGCGGATCTGGAACATACGCCTATGTGCCTCAGCTCTCTAGCTGGCACAACAAATTACTCGACTAATATTTGCTTTAACACACACACACACACACACATACAGACACATGCTCAAGTTGAAGTAGAAACTGACCACATAAATCTCGCTTTTCCCCCACTCATTAGCCACACTGCAGCTGAACAGGCTGAAGGAGAGTACACAGAGAGAAACACACACACACACACACACACTCAAGTACAGATATACCATAACACCCATAACAGACTAATAAACGTATGAAACACACAAAGCCGAGTGCTGGGAAACGGTTCAGCACATTAATGGTTGCCTCTCAGCTGCAGGACTCTCGAATTGGCCGAATATCTATGTATGTTTAAACTACGCACAGTTAGATGATGCCACATGTGAAACTGATTGAAGGCTCCAAATTGCTTCAGGCGGTAAAGTGTGCGGATAAATGCTATATGCACTGTGCCAAAAAGTTTGCCAGCTTTTGATGGTTAACTCCCATTAACTTGAATACATTAAGTCGCCTAAGTTCAAGATAACAATTATCTAAAGTTAAGTATGAGTATGGCTAAAATTGAGTATAATTTGCAATAACTTGATTCCAGACTAATAACGGAAGTGTCTTGAAACAAGTAAATCTTATATCCTTTCTCTTTGTGTATGACCTTTCTTTGCGACTTTATGGGTACAGGGTATGCGAAATGATTGTGTTTCTGACATCTCAGTCTCAGTTGAGACTTGTCGAGCGTTAATACTGATTGATAGATAAACATTGCGACATCAATTAGCGTTGGAAAAGTGCAACTTGAATTGAGGGTAGCAGCAAAGTTGCCTTTCATGCAGAATATAGAAGCAGGACAAATACAGAAACTGAGAGAAAGACTATGTCAGCCCCGACAATAGTAATGAAATTTTCAACAAGAGTTTTTGCAAATCATTTCATTGCTTATGCTGACGGCCAGAGGAAAGATAAATATTAATAACTCAGCTGGTCAGCTTACAAAAGGTGAAGGCTGAGCTCTGCCCCATTACTGAGTTGCAGTCGCAGCAGTTTCGGTGTGCGGCTCAGTTCGCACGGCAAACAAGAAGCCCGAGCGATTTTCCCTGACTGAGGATGCTGCTACAGCCAGGAGCTGGAACTGTGCCTTTTAAATAATAACAGCAGGGACGAGCTATAAAGTAAGGAAAGACCAGTGAATAGACAAATAGTTTCCTTGTTGATGACAATACAGAAAAATGTAAGGCAGGACGAAACAAAGTAAGCGCCAAATAGCCTCGGCACATAATAAAATACAGTCAAGGATAAGCCGAGAGGTGGAGTGTAAGCAAAAATGAAAATGTTATGCTATATTGAAGTGTGTGTGTGTGTGTGTGTGTGTATGTACATATCAAATGCAAAGCTACCTAAGCAGCTCTGCTCTGCTGTTGGCCACAAGGCTTAAGCTAAATATTAAAATTCATACGCCATGTTGTACGGTCAAATCACTTTTGGACTGTGGGCCGATGAAAAAGGGAAAATGCAAAGCAACAACAAAAAAAAAAAGAAAAGAAAACAACAAAAAACGACAACTACAATGAAGGGCACATACATGCACAGACATACATGCACAGCACACAGCATATTTTCCAGCAGCACTGAAACAATTGCACAATTTATGTGGCATTTATTTGCACATCATTCAAGTCTGACTCGAAAGTAACCAGCACAGCTACCTAATACTCGCTACGAAACCATGAAACGAACCGTTAAGAATTAATGGCAATGAAAACACCATTTCGAGTGCCCGACTGCCAAATACTCTGTGCCCAATACAATCTGAACTTCAATGCAATTACACAAACACTTGGGCCAAATTTCACCCCTTGTCAGAACATCTTGTTAGCATTTCAACAGGGTATTTGAACAGGGTATCACGGCACGGAGGGGGTATGCGGGTCAGACACTCACTGCAATTCATTTTGGGCTCCGTCCCCTCGCTGAGCACATGGTCGACAACTAAACTGCAAAAATATTACAAATTCAAAATGCTAAATGTGCATTTAACTTATGTATTTATGTAAATCCCTCGAAATTATTTTTGGCTCACGGCCCACAAGGCGTTGGGCAAAGCAAACGGGCATGTTGCATGCCACCAAAGCAAACTGAACGTCATTTGAATAAATACTTGCATGCAGATGTATTCTGTATGTGGTTTTTCATTTTGTTTTCTGTCCATTTGTCCATTTGTATATTTTTGTATTTCTCTCTTTTATTCTTCTTTTTGTTTTCTTTATTTTTTTGGTTGCAATTTTCCTCACCTTTGCTGTCAATTGTCAGCATTTCAGATTGATGGCATGGATTCTCGCTTCACTCGGCATTCTGCTGTCTGTGGTGGATGTTTCTATGTTCAGTGTTGTTGCCCGTTTGCCATATTGTTGGTTTATTTTCATTCATTCATTCCTTAACTACGTATGCATTCAACTCGACTCTGATGTATTTTATGGTCACTCTCAGTAAATATGTTCGCAATATGTGCAACAGCAGATTCCTCGTTGAATTGTGTATATGCCACATACGGACCCAAATGTCTCAAAGGTATGTGCATATATATTATATATACATATGTATAAGTATGCATTTTTAAGGATGCAAAATGCAGAGTCTGACGTTCTCGACTTCATTTTCATCATAACTTATTTAGTCAGAAGCTTCAAATAATTTAAGATAATGCAGTTAGACCAAAGTGCCAAATCCGATTTGGCCAGTACCTTTGGGGGGTGGCAGTGTCGTTGTAAGAGCTTCTCAAAGACAAACGCATCAGCCATATGCAAGAGAATATTTAATGTCACTTTGATCTCTCGACTGTCTGTGCAACCAGCACAGAGATGCCTTATGTGCTCTGCTTTGCATTTAGATTGCATATTCATATTAGCCACTGTGTTTTATGCACTCAGTTGCTCAGCTGCCATAATCATTCGCTTCTAAACAGCTTAATCCTTTGCAATAGCAGTCTGTGTGTTGTCAGCAGACACAACGATGAACAAAAGCGTTTTCTGCTGCTATTGTTTATCAATTTTATGCAAACCGTTTTTTTTTTTCATCACCGTTGGCGGCATAATTTCGTAATTGAATTAAGTTGACTCTTTGGAATCAAATACAATTTTCATAATTTAATTTTATAAGCCTATGCTGGGCAACACGATAAAATGCGCGTGCTTAACAATTTAATCAAATAATTAAAATCTAAAACTATTGCCAGCATTAAATTCAAATCCAAATGGGTTTCAACCGTATTGAGGTAAATGCCCTACTCTGTAAGGCCAGACTGTGCCGGATAAGCTACTTAGTACGGACCGCGGCTCTCTTCCCCTCACTCTCTCCTTCAGCTTTCTCTCTCTCTGATGTTTTGCTTAACTTTGAAGATTCGCTGGGCCAACAACAACAACAATAACAATAATGTGGAAAATTCTGCTCAGCTGCGGGCGAGCGCGTTTTTCCTGATGAATCCCACTAAGCTGAAAATACGTTCTAAATCCATATGGACACGCTCCTGCAAGCACGCATCCGAGCACCCGCTGACATGGTGGAACTTTCACTTTCAGCTCTCAGCTGTCGTGGCCAATTGAAACTGAGACTGAGACTGCGACTGCGACTGTGCTTAGTGCTCAAGGCCAAATTTTTTTTTTTTAGGCCAGCTATTGCGGGCTAACGCCCACAGACCGGTGGCTTCAAGTAAATTCACAACCGTGGGCCGAACAACAGATTTTAATTCAATTACATCTGTAGCTGCAAGTTGTGCGCAAATATTTTCATAGGACAAATTAAAAAGTTGCTCATCGTGGCGACAACCAACCCTAAAAGAAACCCAAATCAGCTACGCATACACCCAACCACCCAACCAACCACCCCGAGGCAAGTGCGTGAGCGACTATTTCCAATTGTGGCTGCCGTTTTGACAGCAAACAAATTTTGGTCAAAACAGCACAAAAAATGAATACAAATAGCAAGCACTGCTTTTGTCCAACTCTTGCCAGTTTGGCCAATACAAAATCCATAAGTGGACGAGACTTTTTTTCAATATCCTACACACAATCATCGGTAGAACATGTGTTATTATTAGCAATACACTGAGAAAAGCAAAAACATCTGAAATATATTCGTAACAAAATGACACTAAGTAAATGGATTTGGTCAAAATGAATATATTCTATATATATTTTATATTATAATCCATTTGCTCTGAACCTAATAGCCTTAATCAATTTTTGGTTTTTTAAGTTAATTTTTATTTAAAACAAAAATTGTGAAAATAAAAATAAAAATAAAAAGCTTAAATTTAACTTTAAGTAAACATTTCTAAATTGTCGGAAATATTTCTGAGTGTACTATTATTAACTTCTTTTAGGTAGATTAACCTCTTTTCCTTTTTAACACAAATTTTTCAACTCTGTCGAGTATTGTGCCGAGTGTAAGTGTTATAGCCCGTCTGATTTTTGGGACATCATAACTTTGAAAATGACTTCTAGTTCTTCCGTCTGTGCCGCAATAAGAACCGAAATCAGTTCTGCTGTCAGACAAACACTTTGTGCACAGGTGTTGCAGCAAGGAGAGCACATTTAAAATTCCAAACAACTGCATGGGTGGGAGGGTGCACTTGAGTGCGGTTCCGATTCACTATTGTGCACTGCAGCCACTATTGGAAACTAAATGCGTTTTGCTTTGCAATCAGGCGATATTGTGCAGATCTGCATCTGCATTTGCATGGCCAAGTCGATATTGGAGTGGGGCTACTTGGATAAGTGGCGCATAAGAAGTTGCCCCAAAGGTGTTGAGATTACAACCAAAAACGGAATAATTAAAATTAAGGCGAAAATCGCTTGGGATCCGCAATAAAAGCGTAGCCAAAAACTTTACACAGGAAGTCGCCATGGGGCGAAAATCTGAAGCGGAAATCGAAATTTGTTAAATGGAGCAATCGATGAATCGCGCTTGGCTCTGATGTGCCTACATCCCCCCCCACCCCTCCACAATGCGCCACGCCCACTCACAATTCCACAGTTTGGTTTTACATTTTATCGCTTGTACGTTTGCACCATTTCAATTACAAACAATAACAATAAAATGTGGACGAAGGAGGAGGAGGGGGCACGGGGACTACAGGACGGACACGGACAAGTCGTTAAAGTTCAAGAAAGCGCGTTGCCATAATAAACAAAAAAAAAACGAAGAGAGAAAAGGAATCAAATGAAAAAAAGAGTAGTGCAAGCGAATTAGTTCACACGGAAGTGGCTGTCAGTTGAATCCCCATCCCCTGCATCCCTCGCATACGTTTCCGCCCCCAATCCCCTCCCCACCCCTCACTTATCAGTCGTGTCCGGTCGTGCGGAAGGAAGTTAGGATGTTAGGTGCCAAAGCGGGAATTTTGGGTAAATATTATTGCAAAGAAATTTCAATACTGATTTTTTCATTATCCACGCTTCGCACTTTATTTTTTACGTTCAACTGAACACATTAATAGAAATGTTTTGGCTCCTTTTTCGATTTCGATGTTACTATTTTAAGTTTATGCGTTTTATTTGCTTTACTTTTGAATATACAAGAAATGCAAACAATAGATATAGATAGAGATATACATAGATATAGATAGAGATAGAGATAGAGATAGAGATAGAGATAGAGATAGAGATATAGATATAGATATAGATATAGATATAGATATAGATATAGATATAGATATAGATATAGATACAGATATATATATACATATATGATAGATAGATATAGATACTTACTGATTGGTCCTATTCGTTATGCTTTCTTTACTTTCTAAACTTTCTATTTAGGTGCTGTGTGAACTAATGATTCAAGTTTGAGATATTGAGCTATAATTAAGAACCCATCGAAATAAATATACATTTGTTAACATATTGTCTAGGAAAATACATAAAAGATCTTACAACTAAAAACTTATTTCATTAGCAATTTCCATCAAAGCCAGTCAGAGTAAACACTGGGACACTCCGCCCGAGGCGCCATTGCTCTGCTCAATTTAATTCAACGCTAATAAAACTCAAATAAAATGAAATTTGTACGCAATTTGCCGTTGAACTTGGCAATGACTTGGCGCGATTATCATTGACAGTCGTATGGCGAATACGTGACAAACGGCAGCCATGTGTTAATCCAGAATTGGCCGTGCACAGTGCACGATTACGAACAAGAAATGACAACAGCTACAAAATCAACAACGAAAGAAATACACACACACACACGAACACACACACAGGACAGAGAGAAGAAAAGAACAAGAAGAGAAAAAAATACGTATACATAAATAAGAAAAATAATAAAACAGCAACGGAAAACTTTATGGTCAACATTTTTAGTTGCGGTCGAATGAATAGCAAAGTGTATTTCATGAACAACACACATTAATATAGCCACTCTCACACGTACACATCTACACACACACATGCACACGCACACACACACGCAAGCGTACACACATCTTTACAGATTTTACAGACACGCACTGGGCGAAGAGGCAATCGCTGCCTTGGCAACATTTATTGTATCACAAGTGGCCAACTGTATCCCAATGATGGCCCCGATGTCCATTGTTGGCTCCGGCTACTCCCACTCCATCTACCTACTCTGCCGCACTTTTATTATTATTGATGACAATTTTGAGCAGACAATAAAAAGAACACAGCTACAAAAACACAAATAACGGCATCCTACTCCACCTCCTCCACACGTCTTGCTGGGCTCCCCAAACTAAACACAATCAAAATAGAGACTCAGAGGTAGAGAGAGAGATAGGGAGAGAGAGAGAAACAAAAAGAAAACAAATCTTGAATATAAGCCACGACAGTTTGGCAGTGGTTAAAAACTTTGTTAGCCCCGAAAAATCTGACAATTTAGGCATTTTCTTCATAAATGAAAATGTAAAGTTACCTCCGCTATAATATAATGTAATATAGTTGCCCGCAGCCGTCACATGAACTGCGAAAACTTAAATCTAAAAGTTTTTCCCTCGAATTTATTTTTATATCCATAAAATGAAGTGCGTGTGCCCCAAATATACCAACAAGTTGAGCTGAATTACCCAAAAGTGTATGTTTTTCTCACATCTGTTGTCCAAACTCTCAGGAAAAAAAAACAAGTTCAACTAACGCGGCTGCTGAATATCTGCAAAAAAAAATGTTGATAATTTTGACTGCTGCTGGGAGGTGACTGTCTGACAAGCACGTGCTCCATCAATTTTATACTTTATATATTCCCTGCCTACTTAGTTACCCAAACACACACACACACACACACACACACATGCACACATGTATGCACTTTCACTCACATATTGAGCTGACACAGCCAATTGATTAACCTAAGCCACAAGCTGAATCAACTTTGCCGAGCTGTGGCAAAAGCAGCGCACAAAAGTTAATTTTGAATCGTTTATCAAATGGCGTAGAGCTGCAAAACTTCAAATGCATCTACATATATCCTGTCAGATGCCAGTTGCCAGTTGCCAGTTGCCAGAGTAATACCTCATCGAAAGCCATGCACCTTGACTGGGATAACTTGACTAGCTGTTAGCTGGCAGCAGATGCAGCCAGGTCATAATGCAAAATAGCTAAATAACGCCCAAAAACTTGATTTCAGACATACATATGTCGGCCAGAGTGTGAAACTGGGGATTCTGATGGGGAGGCGAACTTCAAATTGAACGTTGCGAAACTTGTTGGGTACGTTGCTCGGCTATTTGTCAAATTTGGCGCTTGGCAAAAATTGATGAGTTGTGAAAATTCCGACAATATGAAAAACTAAACTTGGCACAAGTGACTGCTTAGAGAGAGGGAGTTAGAAAGAGACGTAGTGTGTGTGTGTGTGTGTGTGCAGGAGCAGATGAATAGATAGAGTTAATAAACGAATGGCAATATCTAATGGAAACCCATCATCGCTCTGCTTACTAAATGCATGTCAGAAGTCAATGCCAATCTTCGTATGCATCTAAAAATATTATCAGTCAATCAGACTAGTGGTTGGTGGTGATTGACATTACAACATCAGAGCATCGGCATTCGATGTATCCAAATAATATTCCAATACATTTAATTTAAATCCAAGTATTGCTTAAAAATATGGGCAAAGATGTGAGCTCCATTTCTTCTCCTTTTGTTATACATCTAGCTTCATCTGCCTAAAGATTTGGATTCAAGAAGATCATACTTATCCTGTGTCTGTCGCAATTTTTCCATTTCCCGGTAATAACTTCGTTTGGTTAGACAAAAAAGTCGTTGTAGAGGTTATTAGATTACACATGGACTGCTGCCAAATGTGTCATGTAATGTGTTCATTAACTTAATGAGCTCAGCATGGCATTTTAGTGGATCCTCTCCAGCATCTGTCGATGACTTTTACAACATGTTGATGAAGATGTGCGCAAAAATGCATTCATTGTCTGCAAGTGGATGCCTCTTAGTGTTTGCAGCAGACGCAACATGTAAGGAACACCAAAGTGCCATAAGCGGAAATCAATTTCATAGAAATGAAAATCATCTCACACAACGCACAACGCACAAACACAAACAATAACATCTACAACCATATCAACATCGACAATGTCGCAGCAGGACACTGCCAGGACAGTTGTGCACAGTGTGCGGAGAGAATGAAGCACAAGTTATTGGCTGGGAGTAGATGGCCTTTGTCGTCCAGGCAGCAGTACAATGTAAGCCAGGACAGTTGTCCTTATTGAATTTCAATGACAGTTCTGCTCAGCTCAGCAGCAGCAGGCAAAAAGTATAACCACAGTCTTTGCAGTAAGTATCTGTACGGGCCATACGCTCTCCTCCACTTACAGATTTGTCTGTATATATCTATATATATACGTCTGTCCGCATACTTCCTTGTGTGTGGCAATGACAAAGGCCGAGAATCTTTTGCTGAGGCAAGACAACCAACCAACAACTTGTTGACCGGATGTGTGGCGCCAATAAGTACGGTAAATGGGATTATGTGAGTGTGCTCGTGTGTGTGTGTGTCTGTGTGTATTTTTTCTGCTTGAGTCAAGCAAATTGAATTTATCTTAATTTTCCGTGGCTCTTGTGGCTGCAAGCGGCAAGCTGCCTTTTTTTTTTGCCAGCAACATGCTCTCAAAAGCCATGCATGCTGAATACAACATTTTTAAAGTACTTGTTTTTTTGGTAACTGAGGGGGGAAGGGGTTTGGGGCCAAGGGGTCCATCAATTTAACATAGAGGCAGGTCTTTCAAACGATTCCAGATCCTTGCTTGGCAGCGGCGCGAAACCTGATGCTGAACAGGGCAAAAAATAAAAAATAAAATAAATACAAGAAAATCACAAAATAAAATGAACGAAAGAAAGAAAACAAAAAAAGAAAAAGAGGAAAATGTTGCATGAGTTTTATTTATTTATGTTGAAATTAAGTTGCCCATAGCTGTAGAAATTGTTGCGGCTGTTGCAAATGTTAACCCTTGTAACAATTTTGTTTCCTTACCCTGCACCACGTTGAACGTAAAACGCGAGCTTGGCCCTGCACTTGGCTTGTTCACTTACTTGTGGCCATAAGGTATCTGAACGCCGAGACATTTTCAATGAACTACTCTGTTCCAGTTGTTCGTTCTTTACATAAAATATCTTTTGGTCTTTCTCTTGTTGCCTTTCGGTGGAAAGCCATTCAGCGCGGATTTGTGCCCCAAAATAAAAAAAAGAAAGATGAAATTTGAATGCGGTCAGCCTTGAATGTGGCATAGCTCTGCTATGCAACATGCACAAATTTATGGCCCTCATTGCGATTGCATGTAAATTGCTTTGTGTTGCTCCTCAATAAAGCGCTGCAGTTCAACTCAGATCTGACTTTAACTCTCTTGAAATATTTATGCATTCGCTCAGCAAACTCAGCCGTCGCTCCTTGCACCACTCCTTAAAGTGTCGCCTCTCTGTGCGTGTCCACTAATCCGCCACTTTGTGCATGCCAGCTGGCTAAGCTAAGCTAATGGCGGCAGTGAACTAGTTTAACCTAACTCGGGGGACCCACTGCCAAATGTGTGGATGCCATCATTATTGCCCCAATATGGGTTACAGTCTCCACGGCGCACATACATATATATGCATATGTACATATGTCCAGGGGCGTAGCCCAAAGAGTATAAAGAATAATACGAGGCTGAAACTTCAAGCAAACTTGATGTCGAATATATTTGGATGGAAAATTGAAGTTCAAATTGAGACAGCAACTAAGGATAATACAATTTTTATACATTGAACCTATTAAGAGTTTATAAGCTGATTATAATCCTTTGGTGCTTAAGTATGTAAGAAGAATGCAAAAGAAAGACTTTCCGCACACATATAGTGTATATATTTTTGAATAGATATAGACAGTCTCGTTTGTCCGACTGAATCTCTGCGCGTCTATCCGTAGACTATCATAGTTAGATACTTGAAATTTGGAAAGTTCTCGTATACGTGAGAAAATCAAACAGGAATATATTTAACATCTATGTTCAGGATATATCGTAGTTGAACTCACTCCACAACATCATTCTTGCTTGTTGACTTATTCTGACTCAAGGATTGTGTGATTAATTTGCAGCAAAGCAACCTTTTATTTTCTCTTTCATTAAATTATTATAATAATTGTGCCTGCGTACCCCTCACCTGTCTACGCTCCTGCATATGTAGTTGGCTGTATATGATTCAATTTTGTGTGTGCTGTGTTGAACAGGGCCAAGGAGACAGGCTAGCTAAGGTCCGCCACTTTATGATTACCTTCCAGCGTTCTTCTAGTTGCTACTCCCTCTCTCTCTCCCTCTCCCTCTGTCTCTTTCTCTGCCTCGCACATTGTACCATAAACTACTTAGTTGCGTCATCGGGCTTCACTTTCTAAAATGTGCTCAATGATGACGATTATGATGCCATCAAGTTCGCTGGCGTTAAGCGCTCGCTAATTGGCCCGTTTTGTGATGGAAATTCGTGGCAAAGAGTCCTGCTGCTGCTGCTTATGATGCTGCTGCATCGGCGAACCAGCGATTATAATAAAAGCCATTCACACAAAGTGCAAAAAAATCTAGAATACAAATGGGCGCAGCCAACGCCCATGTTGCACGAATGCAGTTTCTATAAAATGCGTTTAACAGCAGCAACAGCACAAAGCAACACATTTGCTGCATTTATTGCATTTTTCCGTTAACTGGCTGGAACTCCACACACACACACCATACACACACCACACACACACACACCCGACAGCCATTATGAGCCATAGACTGCTGCTTTGTTGGCAACAAGCATCTTTGCTGCTCTTGCTGCTCCCGCTGCTGGAAGCACTCGAAAAAAAAATATCCCATTAAATTAAAAAATTGCCTTTTTTTCATTAAGTGCATTTTTAAATTACGTGATTTTTTTATTTACAAATAAACATTTACTATTTCCCATTTTTGGTTATCATTTTGTGGTAAATCATTTATCCATTATTGCTTATTATTATCTGGTAGTCAATTTTTTTATAATTTATTTTATGTGTAAATACTGATTTTTGTATTTTAAATTGTATAAATTACTAACAATTATAATAAGTCATTTATATAATTTGCTAGCATTTATTTTTTATGGCGTTTTTTTAATATTATTTATATTTCTTCTGTGTGTGATTTCAGCATCATTTTTTTTGGAGTGTAGCTGCTGCAGACGCCTGTGGCTCCTGCTGCTGCATTTGCTCTGGATCTTGCTCTGATAAATGGATCGGAAAATACGCGTACTCGAGAACGGACGCCTTGTTTAACGCGTTGCATGCGAAGCACACCTCAGCTGAGTTGAGAGTTTCCTTTGTTGCAGCTCTTGACATTCTGACTGAACTGAACAGAACATCAACTTATTGGTTGCACCTGTACACAATGGAAATGCACAGCCTGGCTGAGTAATAAAGAAACAAAGCATATCTTGTCCTAATAGATATTATTGCCACAATATAGTTATCTGGTAGGGGCTTGGACTGCCAGTTTAGCTGCAGTCTGTGCTGCCTCTGCTGACTTCTCATTCAATATTTGTTTTGGGGTTAACCCGTGTGTGGCACGTGTGGCGTCTGTGTGAGCTTTATGGTATATGCTTTATGCACTCGTCGGTGTCGCCTCATTGCGCACTTCATTCGAGCGGCAAATGCTTACACCTCAGCAGTTAGTGGCAACGGTAAAGCTTGCTCTGCCAGAAGGCGTATACGTGTCAAGGATAATTCATGAAAATCCGCTTGTTTGCGCTTGTATGTGCAGCGTGCAGTGTTTTCCACTTTTGCGCCAATTACACAATCAGAAACCAAACGATATCAAACTAAGTGCATTCAGACCTTGTTAAGTGATTTTAAATTGGCTGCATACGGTGCAAAAAGTGTTTCCACACTTCCATCATAATTCAGATTAATATATTAATATTTAAATAAATCAATCCAAATTCTCTTTAGTTTCCAATTTTTCACAAGCTGAATGAGTTTTTCTCCTCTTGAAAATGATTGCAAAACATTATGAAATAAAAAAAAAAAATAAACAATTTAAAAAAAAAAAATAATAACTGATTTAAAACATTTGAAACTGTTTATCCCTGGAGATCTCTTTAAAAGTGCAAATTGAATAAAAATTCAAAAATGTACATGAATGCATTCGGAGGAAATCGTTGATTGCTAATCACAAGTCATATTTTACATGCTGCTACGGTTGCCAAATTATGAAACTTTAATTTTGGCGTTGCTTTGCACTGCAGGCTTATTTTGTCAATTAAAATTGT
This sequence comes from Drosophila paracracens, assembly GCA_035044025.1. Classification (NCBI taxonomy): domain Eukaryota; kingdom Metazoa; phylum Arthropoda; class Insecta; order Diptera; family Drosophilidae; genus Drosophila; species Drosophila paracracens. The sequence goes on along the minus strand of JAWNMN010000435.1, from coordinate 1,411,881 downwards.
TGCCGAATAATGAAACATTCACTTTGAGGCCACTTTGCACTGCAGGCATATTTTGTCAATTAAAATTGTTGCACCACGAAAGCGTTGGCTAAATGTTTTCCTGCCTCTTTGCTCAAGATCTTAATTGCTCATAATTGGGCATTGCACATGCAGCAGCAACTACAGTGGGCGACAAAAGGAGCCAGCAAGGAGCCAAGCAGGCAACTTAGCGTATACGCTAATTAAAGGACTTGCTCTTTGCAATTAACACACCTTATTCTCCGGCTGCCATAAAATTAATTGTCCCAACAAGTTTTGACTTGTTGCAGCACAAAAAAAAACAGACTCCTAATTGCCAGCAGCGAATAAAGTAGCAAATTGATTAAGCACAATTAAAATAAGTCCGCAGAACTGAAGAATACGAGCAAAATATAAAATGCATTAATGTTGACCGAATTTAAAATAGCAATAAAAACCTTTTGGAAATCATTAAAAGTGGCAATGGCAAATGCCAAATCAAATGCATTTTCAGCGAAATGCATTTCAAGCGAAAAACTAGCAAACTGAGAAGCCGTGGCGTATACTTAATATGCAACAGCAAACCACTCAGCTACCAATTTGGCTGTTATGCATGCATTCATAGTGGTCGTGTCTTCAATAAATCTCTGGCCGAAATCGGTTTTAAAAATGGAATCGCACTTTATTAAATAACCGTCGACACAACTCAATAATATACAAAATTTTAGAGCCAAAAACGAATTGCGGCCAACGTGCGGTTGTGAATGTGTGTAGATGTCTGTGTGTGTGTGCGGTATATGTGGTGTGAAATTTGAAAAAGTGTATGTGTGTGTGTGTTTGTATGTTTGCGGCGCACACAAAAACCTATATAAATTTGAACAAACAACGAAACTTTTCGATTCAACAGCGATTATATTGCACTGCACGCCACACTTTTCCAGTTAGCCGCACATATATTTAATGTCAACTGATAAATACACTATGTGCCAGCAAAGGAGGGAAATGCATTAGCAACTGACAAGCTGGCCAAGCAGCATCTGCATCTCGATGCTGATGTGAATGGAATTTATGTGAAGCTTTTAACTCACTGCTCACAGCTCACAGCTCGAACTGTAACTGTATTAGTTTAATGAAATGCAGTCCATCAAAACCCTGACTATTGGCAATGCGTCTGGAAGCGATATATAGTCACAGTTACAGTTACAGTCAAAGCTACACTTACAGTTACAGTCAGAGCTACACTTACAGTTACAGTCAGAGCTACACTTACAGTTACAGTCAAAGCTACAGTTACAGTTACAGTTAGTCAGTCAGATATGTCAGTTCGATGTGAAGTCCTCGTCAGTTGAGCGCCCTCTCTCTCTCTCTCTCTCTCTCTCTCTATCTCTCTCTCTCTCTCTCTCTCTCTCTCTCCCTCTCTCTGTCTGCCTTTGTGTCTATTTCTATCTCCCCATTGGCAGCAGGCATGCTGAGTAGTTGGACTGTGCACAAGTTGGACGAGTAAATGGAAATGCCTTACGTCAATGCAAATTGTTGGGTTAAATAGACTGCAACATGCCACACCAGGGTCCATAAAACTAACAAGCCGCAAAATATTCGAACAACCAATATTAATAATAAAAAAATGTGTCCACCAAAATGTGTGTTTGCTGCCCGAATGCAAATTTTAATTTGTGTCTTTTTTCTTCATAAGTAATAGTTCATTTTTGCCATTTTTAATTTTCAATTTGTATATTACAAATTAATAAGTGATAGCAAAAAAATATATATATTCATTTTAAATCTGCATCTTTATGTTTCGTAATTAGAAATTTATACTGATTACGCATGATTATAATATATAATTTTCTTGCTATGAAATTGGGAAAATTATTGAATCTAGTGATATGCTAAAAGTGGATGATTATGATTTTAGGAGAAATTTCTCAAAATAAGTCATCAAAGGCAGGCAGCAACTATTCCAAAAATGAGAAGATGGATAGATGAGCACAGAGCAATACAATAAATTGTAGACAAGCTGGTTGCTCGTAAAAGTTGAGCCAAAAGTTGCGTCCTTTTGTCTTTGCCAACTTGAGCATTGTTTAGTGAAATTCTTTCGGGCAATATGTGGTGGTGGTTATTAAGATTAATAATATGACTGACTATCACAGCTACAGAGCGGCTGACGAGCGAGCTGGTCGCTAACCAGATTGCCCAGTTGATGTGTTTTTAATGAGTTGGGCGACAACAAAATGCGGAGGCTTCTCGCCACCCGCACCGCAGAAGCAATTAAAGGACATCAATTAATATTAAATATTTCAACGGCAATTAAATGAAATAATTCGTAGTCAACATCGGCATCAACCACAAAATGGCCCAATGCGACCAATGAGCCCCTGGCTTACAGTTGTCACAGAAAGCAGAAAACAGACAACGGACAACAGACAACCAAAACTGACATACAATGAACGAAATGAAACTTTGCTGGTATATTGCGGAATGAAATTTTCATTAACCGAAGAAACCAAAGTGATTTTGTCAAGCAGCCAAGTTTCAAGTGAAAAGTTTTCGACTTGCTCCAAACTGGACACATGTTACAAAATTCGCCAAAAATAAATTTCATGGGGCTCTTGTGAAAGTTTTCACGCATTCGGAATGCAAATGAAATGCGCGCGATTGTTGACAAGCAAACTGGAAGCCAAGTTGAATTCGAAGTTGAATTTTGAAGTTGAAGTTGAAGTTGAATTTGAATTTGGAGTGTGCAAAGTTGAGCTCAGGCTGCATTTCTTATGAGTGACGGAATGAAAATATTTCAGCAAGCATTTCAATTTCTCCAGCTATACGCGTAATTGAAATTTGCATTTCTATGAAGCTTGCATACAAAAAAAATAAAAAATAAAACTAAAAAGCTAAAAAGCTTTAAAAAAAAACTGAACTTTGCCCAGCCAAGACAAGCAAATCGAGGCAGGCAACTGTGGTGGCTTCAACCCACACCGAGCGAGCAGAGAAAAAAATGAGAAAAAACAATTAAGCGCCGCATCGTGGAATTTTGATTGCGAATTTGAAAACCCGAGGGAAGCCACAATATAAAGCATTCGCTCACGTCCTAATCAAGGTGGCCACGAACAAAGCCTCATGCTAATTTCTGAGCACATTAGACCTGAACAATGGCTGTATATAAGGCCTTTCGCCATTCGCAATGTAACAAAAACTAACCAAGAAACTAAACTGAAAAGAATGAAGAAAAAGCCTGAATTCAATCGTTTGGTCAGACTGCCAAGAATCTTAAAAACTTCCTAAACCCCAAAAGGAAAAAAAAATAATAATAATGCAGAAGTAGAAGAAAACATACCTTGGCCAAGGGCCTCAAATTGTTTTAAGCCAGACAGAAGGACGTACATATTCGCGTATAAAATCAAATATTAGTGGCTGTATAAATGCGAGAATTGCGCACCTAGACATCCCCTACCAGGCAGCCATTTGGCAAACGATTTGATGACCAGAACTCGACTGGCCCAACAAATGTAGCGCAGATTTGGAACAAGAAGGCAAACGGTGGTCGGCAAACCGTAAATTTTATTGCATGACTTGATTAAATTCGCATGCAACCCCAGCCGACAATCACTCCACCAGACGGAGGTCGAAGCTGGGTCAGTCAAATCAACAAAAAAAAACCAAAAAAAAACCAAAAAAAAACCAAAAAACACACACACACAAAAGCAAACTATGGCGTTTCTGGTTTATCCTTTTTCTTGACATTTTCCTCATTTTAACGTTTTCACATTTTAACGCAACTTAATGAACTTTTCAGTGCCAGCGCAAAAGGAAACGAAAAAGTCGCCAGTTAATGTTATGTCGGATATTGTGCTGTTCCAAAAAAAAACAAACAAATTTTAAATTTTTTATTTTTATTTTTTTTAAATAATGTATAGGGTGTGATTATGAGGGTTATGTTTTACTTTCGCCACGATTCGTTGATTTTCCAAAGACAAGCAGTCCATACTGCCATTTTTCCATGAATCCTTGCTTAAAATATGCTTCACGAAACTTAAAAGCATTTAAAGCAATTAGAAGCATTAAATAAAAATAGCTTATGGTAGAAACGCTCAACTAGACGATACTCATTAGCAAGCTCAATGTACACTCGGAAAAATATGTGCATAATTGTACACATCACGCTACACAAGGCTACTAATTTTACGCTGCACATGAGCACTAATAACATGATTATAAATAGAATAATGCCATAAAAAAAATAATAGCAAATTCAGATTTTTCATTAATCCAGAACTTTACGACTTGAGCAAAGATTTTATTTCTAATTTTAGTTATTTCCACTTAATTATATTATGATGTTTTTATTACTATTATTATAATGAAGACTAAAAGGGATTGCTCTTATCTTAAGTTGTATTTTGTTAAGGGTTTTGTACTTCAATTAGTGAATTATGTTTACTTATGAATATTCAAAAATTTTACTTATCAATATTGTTGAGAACAGAATATTCAGAATTGAATCGTTCAAGCACCCCATTCCGGTTTGATCATTGTAAATGTATCTTTTAATAGAGGGGATATTTTGTGGAGACAGGCAGACTGCTACTACTATGCTGAGTACAGGGTATCGACTGGAATGGGGGGGACTGGACTTTGATAGACGTCGCTACGCTGCGCAAAATTTAACGAAGCTTAACCTCGTTCAATGGGAAAATACACTTTACGTACACTTTGCGCTGTCATTTCGGGCGCAACTCGAGCAGCAATTGTGCAAATACTTTGTGCCGGCAGAAGGAGTTTGGTAAGTGGTCGACACAGAGAAAGAGAGATGAATGAGGTGGTGGAGTGGTGGAGTGGCGGTACAAGTGAAGGGTCGAGGTGCCAGCGAACTTTTCAAGTTAAATGCAACCAAGAATGATGAATGAGTTGCAGGTAGCAGCCACCACTCCACCTAATGCCCTCAACCGAACAGCAAAAGAATTTCCATCGAAAATGTTTGTGAGAAATTATTTTTGATTTACGCCATCATGAACACTTTGTTGAACGTGTTGCACGTGTCATCTATAAATGATGCAAGAATTTTGAAAGAGTCACGCCAACAACTGTCAATCACAACAAGCCCAACATTGAACATTTAAAATTGAAAGTGCTTCGCCGTAATAACGGAAATTGGTCTCAAATGACATGGCCGTGTCTTAGGGCCAAATACAAGACAACGGGTTGGCAACCGCAAGTGCGAATATCAAGTTAGTTACGCCATCCGACCACAAATGAGCAGCTGTGCTCAAGTGTGCGTGTGGGAAATTTGATGCAGCTAAACTTGAGGTATTTTCGGAGCGATTGATCTCAGACGCCAAATGATACTGGACAGAGGACACGGTGGCACACTCAGAGAAAAGCGCTGTTCAAAGTATAAAATTCCTACAGTATTTTTCGCTACAATCTTTTTAGAATATTTATTTAGTAAAGAGTGAAATTCAATGTTCATTTTAAAATTTAATACTTATGCTTTGCGGATAATTATTAAAATTTGCAAATAATTATTAAATCCTAAGAAAACATCGGTAAAACATCGCTAGCATAAATTAACCCAAAAATTATAGCACAATAATAAAATGAATAATAATAATAATTATAATAAAAATACTCATTTCCATGCAAACATGTTCTACGTTTTTTTCTGAGTGGCAGTTAGGGTGTTGGTGAAAGTGAAAGTGCTGCTACTAAGGCAAAACCAAAACGAGGCAATGAACTTGACGCTTGCCCATGCACAAATATCAAATTACTACTATTCCATATGTCATCTCAGTGGAGAGAGCTATAAATACAGCAAAGCATCTAGGCAACCACACACTTGAAAGCTAACAGCGTAGTGCGTGGGTGCCCCGTGTGGAAGAGAGCCAGTCAAAGGATTAGTTGGTTGAGCAGTGGAACAGGTACTCTCAAGTACTCGCTCAAAATGAGGCCGGCTAGCCGCGATGGCCAGCGGAATTACCAACACACCAAAATTCCATTAATGATCAATGAATTAGTGAGACCCAGTTTATTGTCGCAATTGCCGTTGCTGTTGTTGTTGTTATTGTTATCCATAACAATGAGGCCGACGGCAGCGTTAATGGCACGGCTGCCACAACTGGAGGACTTCGCCTCGCACCACTCGCCCCATCAGCCACATGCCAGAAGCAATTACCATGACCCGAACAGGGAGCCGTTTGCCGGATTAGCAGGATATGCGACTACACGACATTATTATGGTGACTCTGCTGACGGCCGGGCGTTGTTGCTCGATGATTATATTGGAGGCGGAGGTGGGGCCGTTGGCAGCCTCGTGGGTGACTTGGCAGCGGCACCATATGCAAATTATCAGCCAAAAGCCGTCAGTGGTGCTCTTCGTAGCAAGGCCGGCGGCTTTGTGCCAACGACAAGCACTGGAGAACTACACAACAACAACAACAACAACAACAGATTGCAGTCGGAGGGCAAAATCGATTTTGTCATTAATACAGCAAATTATGAACTCGATGTCAATGAAGAGGCAGAACAACAGCAGCAGCAGCAGCAGCAGCAGCAGCAGCAGCAACAGCAGCAACAACACGAACAACATCCGACTGATGTCTACCAGGAAAGCTATTCATATCAGCCACGGGCGCCACCGAGACAGCCGCTGCCTCTGCCTCTGTCTCTGCCCCTGCACGATTATCATATTGAGCAATTTTCCAATTATCAGGATGCAGCCGGATTGGCCGGGGAGGAGCAGGAGAGGTTGCCATTGCAACCGCGACAAGTGAACGATGAAAGAGGCCAAATTTTTAGAGAGCAGCGACCCGAATTTATCTATCCTGTGAAGCGACAACAAAGGGCTCAATACCCGCCACAAGCTGAGGATCAGCAATTGCTCTACTCCCAGTCACAAAGTCACTTTGCCAATTTTCCAGCTGCCATCCTGCCAAATTCTCTGCCACCGATTACAACCAGAGTGCATCACACGCCGGCGAGCAGCAATGCGATTGCTGGACTGCCGCTGTCAAAGCACATTGAGATCACCAAACATGTGCCGATAACGCATTATCAGAAGCAACTTGTGCCCTTCAAGCAGCCGATTGAGGTGCGAGTTCCGCGACCCGTAATTACAACTATTCCCAAGCCAATTGCCATCAAGATACCCGTGCCCAGGATGGTGCCAGTGCCCCAACTGCAGGAGGTTAAAATACCAGTCGAAAAAGTGAAGCCCTTTCCTGTGGAGCAGCCAATACCATTTGTGGTTGAGCGACGAGTGCCGTACCGGGTGGAGAAAGCAGTAGCTCACCCCATCTACTATCCGTATCCGGTTAAAGTGCCCGTTGTACGCACAGTGGTGCACAAGCAGCGACCACAATACGGCATGTCCACACTGGGAATTGGCTCCTATGGCGGTTGGAATACTGGCAATCATTTGCTGGGATAGACTAGGTTTCAAACCAAGAAGAAGAAGAAAAAGAAGAAGAAGAAGATAAATTATTTTTATTTACATATTTTTTATGCGTAAGCAAATTTCGTGAATCTTTTTAATTCAACAGGAAATGTGAGTGGCATAAAACAATTTGACACAGTCTTGGGACCTTTAACTATTCCCTTAAATTTATAATATTTCGTAATTTAATTTAGTTTATGATTTTTACTTGTAACACATGCTCATACTGTAAATTTCTGATTTCATTTTTTATTATTTTGTTTTTTTTAATAAACAAAACTTTATTCAAAATTTCGCTATTTTTATGATTGGATTTTTTTAAATCTTAGCTAATCTCTGATAAATTGCCGGATTTGACGAGATTATCGCCATAATTCCATTCCGATCACGTTATTAATTTAAACACGAAAATTTTGAACTACAAATTGCTTTGCGGTCGTGAGTCAATATTTGAAATACTTCTTACTCAACGCGTTTTAAACCCGTGGGCGTCAAAAGCGAAATAATTGCAATTAGTGCACCAAAAAAAAAAAATAAATAAATAAAAAATAAGGAGTTAAAACTACAACTGAGAAACTCTCAGCACAGCTGAGTCGAGCATAGCCGAAACGAAGACATTTAAGGCGGTAGAGTCGCAGGGCAACCTCCAAATGAAGAAAAGTAGCCAAGTAAAACTTTTTAATTGAGCTAAGATCCAACAAATGCGGCTAATAAATATGTATTGAAGTAGGGCATGGCGAGGACTAGGGGTGCAAGTGCAAGCCAATGCAACTGCTAATTGCTAAATGTAACTCCAACAACAACAACAACAACTACTCTTACAACAAGTCATAAGAACAACAATGCCACACAAAATAAACGAGACGTTCAACTTCAGAGCGGCGTTGGCGCAACAGAAACAAAATTAGCCAAAAAGTAAAGTCTTGACTCAGCTCAGCTTGTTGTTAGCTGGCAGCTGAATGTTGCCGATGGAATTGCTCCAAGTTATTGCAGACTAATGAAATTAACGCTAATTGACTCGGATGTCCTATGCCACTGCATTTTCTTGTTCTTGTTGTTGTTGTTGGCCTTTTGGAATTTTTTGGGGCAGCATCCTTGCATTATTTATTTGACACGCGCATTGTTGGCCAGACACAAAACAAAACAACCAAAACAAATCGCATCTATTAATGATAAATGGACAACCGCATCGGTAATACAACGTGCAACTGACCAAATCAAAAGCTTACGTCACCTCTAGCAAACATTTGCTACAATATTTGTGGTAACGCGAAATTAGGATTCATTGGACCAAATGATCAGTCCGTCTAACAAATGAACTATTGTGTGGTTTGCCTTTAATTTCTACATACACTGAGATTAAAAAATATAGTGTGTAAAAACATTTTGGTTATTTACTTTTTTCTTTATTTAAATATATTTTTTAATTATAAAAAAAGGTCATCAAACAATAAGCAAAAATATTAAATATTAATGCTTAGTTTTTTTAATAATTATTTTTATTTTTACATTGGACACATAAAATTTTAAGAAGAAAATAATTAAAATTAATTGTAAGGCCTTTTAATAATTATTATTTTTTTCTTAAAACTATAAATTAAAAAAAAAATAAAAAATGCAATTTATGCTAAAAATAAATATATATTCATTTTTTTCAGTGCATGCAAAACATATGTGTGTGTATGCTCTGAATAAATATTTTACTATGTGATAAAGGACAGTGAACATAAATTCATAATTGCAGCACCCGCAAAACCACTTCGTTAAGAATTCTGCGGCTAGTTTAACAACTGCCTGCCCCACCGCCTGGCCAGGGGCTGTTCGAGACTGGGAGAACTGTGACGGTGGCAAATACAAACGCCGCAAATCGCAATGAACATGCACGCGGTCAAATTGACAACCACGAGACTGCTGATGACGCTGGTTAAACGCTGGTTGATACGCTGGTGGGTGGCTGGTTGTATCTGTCGATTGGTGTTACGTATATCCAATACTACGGCTGCACATGTAGCCATGCAACACCCAGCAGCACGCCTGACCTTCACTGACTCACCGTGACTGCGTACAATTAATTTATCACGGTTGCGCCACATGAGTCGAGTGTCATATATCTCAGCGAGCTTGGCTCGGTAAGGTAGGATGCCTAATTTGGAGGAGCAGAGATCCCAGCAGTGACAAGTGTGAATTTGGAGGCGTTTGTTCGAGCATGAAAATGACTTTATAATTTGGCAAATGATGGCGCACTTTTTGTTTGTTGGCCAAGTTAAGGAAGCGTCTGCTGCCTGCTTGGGTATCCTAAACATAAACATTAAAAATTAATCAGCACTTCTACCTCAAAAAACTTTTCATAATTTCTGCGCAACAAACAAGAACAAGTTGAAAGGGTTAAGTGGTGGGTGCAAAACGCAAGGCAATGGGGCGACAAAAGGAACCGTTTTTTGAAAAATGACAGCCAAGTTACACACACACACACACACACAAACACAAAACAATTGCAGCCCCACACACACACACACACACACACGCACACACCTTGCTGGACCGCAACTGTTGAAAACTTTTCAACCAGTTCGTGGGACACGCGAACCCCTTTCAGAGTTGGCCTGGCCAGCAGCCATTTTTGGTTTTCAAATTTATGTGCGACATAAAATTGGGACTCAGGTGGATGTAATTTTTGATGTTCATCCAGCGCTGCTTTACTTAGTGTTAACACACTTTCTGCGTTGTTTTATATCAGCTTTAATTGGTTTTATGCTGGCCAAAAATTCAGCGGCACTAAAAGGTAGCCTCAGATACACACACAGAAAAAAACCATGGCCAAGAGCAAAGCAATCTAATATCCAAAATGTTAGATAATTTAACTCAACTAAAGTTGATTCCAACGGAAATATTGCTCGTTAACCAACTAAGTAACTGTTTAGCATTAAAGGCAACTAACGATTTTAATATTTTACTAATCAGTTTTTTGGCTGAGTGTAAGCATGAGGCACAGTGTATTTGGCTTACAGTCAGGCGGAACTTTTCGCAGTTTATTGCCATGAAAAGTGTTCTCTTTTCCTGATGGCAAACCGGCGTATGAGTGATATTTCTTGTTTGGAATTTATGTGCTGCTTCTTAGCATAGACCTGTGCACATGCATATATATACATACATATATACATATATGTGTGTGTGTGTGTGTATGTGCGTGTGTAAGCATCGTAAAAGTAAAGTGCAGCTACTGTTATATTTTGTGATTGCCATAAACTATTTACACACTACTTTAATAATCTTCAGAGCACAGCACTTAAAATTGTTGGCAAGTTTAATGCTTGGCCATATGTATGTGTATATAGGCAGCCACAAAAAGCCACATAAAACGCTTTTTATCAAGTGACTGAACGAACCCTTTCAATTGCCATGCCAACTTTGAGTAATTTTTAGTTTTTTAGTAAGCTACTCAGGTGAATAATCGTAATTAAGGTGTTCACAAAATGCAGCTGCAACGAGTTGCTCTCAGTTTGCATATATATACATATGTATAAGGTTGGCAAAGCTTGAGCAATTCTCCCTATATAGTTAAGGCAACATTATCTTGAATTCAGTAGCTGTTGTCTACACCTGCCTGTCAACAGGTATGTCCCTTAATGGAACTAATGTGTGACATGCGCTCCGATTTCATGCAACAATGTTAATTGAAAAATGTTGCAGGCCCATAACTCTGATTACCTGCACACTTCACACACACACACGACACACACACACACACACACACACTCGTCACACACATATACAGCAAAGAAAAGAAAGTCAACTGCAGTTTTGAAATCAGTTGTCAGTTCACAAAACTGGAAGAGCAAACAAGTCTGACCCACATTTCAAACTGTGGCTCGTGTTACCCAACGCATAATTAGTAAAAATTGCAGAAACAGATTCAGCAGCCAATAACTTTGAACAAACATAGAAACATACATGGGATATATGATAATACGATAAATTCAATGAACAAGTTGAGTGTACCAAACATGAAACAAGTTCTCTGCAGTTCCACTAGCATGCTGACAGAATATTATTTATTGCCCGGTTAGGTAGAGGCAATATCTCTGGCTACGTATAACTTCAGTTCATATTCACGTATCCTCTTGCAATAAATTAGTTAGCAATTTGCCACGCCTTAAAGGGGGCTAAGCTGCCAAGGGACTCCCACACAAGTTGCCAGATAACAATGGCCAACTAGCTGCCATAGATATACACAATATATGAACTGCACACTGAGACGCGTCGATTGCCAGAAAAAGCTGCAATTAAAATCTGTCTGCAACATAAATATTTGTTTTCATATATTTTCAACTAACTTTGAGAGAATTCTCAGACAAAACAGATTCCGACAAGTAATCGGTTGCTTAAAGTATTTCCGTATTAAATTCCTTGTTGCAGTGCATCAACTTGTGGAATAGTCATTAAAATGAGCTGAGCTCGTACACAACAGTTTAGACTGTCAAATGGTATACTCGTATGCCATGCACAGAGAGAAATAATCAAGTAATTCAAATTAACTTTATTCTAGTTTAAAAATAACTTCTTCATTTTGTTTTCGATTGAAGTTTAAAAGTGTAAAAATCGCTTTGTAATCTATGTTTTAAGTAGCTCATCGAACTTTTCTCAGTGTACCCGCTGCGAAAACAAAGTCTAGTTAAATGCCATTTGTATGCGCATTTCACATATGAGATTGTACGCTGGCAGCCATCTGGTAATTGGCAACTTATTTAAGCCATTTATATGCCAAGGCGGGGCCGGTGCGGCTAGGCGCAGGTATACGTGGGGCAATACGTAAATCATTTTATCAAACAGCAGATATAGAGTTCCCACACACACACATACACATATATCTACTTAAATAAGCATGTCCCATCCGTGTCCTGGAGACTGTCGGCGCCTTTTTGGCAGTCGGCTGGCTGGTTTAGCACGTGCCGCGCTCTGTGACGGAGTTTGGATGGGCAAAACCCTTAAAAATCCCACCACATCGCCAAAAAAAAAATCTAAGGCAGCTGCAGCGAATATATATAAAAAAAAGAAGAAGAAGATGGAAAAGCAGAGAAAAGCCACTGAATTGTGCGGACGTCAAGAAGTATGTGTTAGAGCCGACAGGGGATAAAAGTATATATATATATCTAAGTAGCTTGAGAGGAGTCCCAACTGATGGAGAAATATTTTCATATGTTTCGCACTCAATAAAACGTGAATTAAGAAAAAAAATGAATTCAAATTTAAAATGCAGTCTTAAGTGCTGTGTGTGTGTGGCTATGAATCTACACTTATTAGAGTGCTGTATGTGCTTATGCAATAAATATAATATTTTTTGGTGCAAACTTGTGCAAAAAATATTTCCACACGCTGAGGCAAACTTTATTTTTTTGGCAATATACTGTGAATACAATTTGGAGAGCAGGCGTTCAACTTTCATTGTGCAAAAGTTTTTTAATAAAAATACAAACATAGTGGCTGCAGAATGGCACAGACACATACCACACACACACACCACACACACACCACAACCACACACACACACACACACACCCACACACACACACCACACACACACACACAAAGGCATAAGCGAGTAGCCATTATTAAAATCAACTGCTTTGTTGGCAACTGCATCTGCTTACAATTATGTTCAGCGCATTTAATTTAGTATGTGCTTTTGTCACTTTTGCACATTTTTAATTAATTTTATTTGAATTTTAATTTAATTGAAATAATTGCAGTGCAAGTCAAACATAATTTTAAATATTTGAAGAGTTTTGGAAGAGTACTTCTTAAATAAATAATAAATCAATTGATGATTAAATCAGCATTTCAACTATTAATCTTAATACCTACTATGTTCGTTGGATAAAGCTTATAAACATTGATGTGTAGATGAGCAAAGAGGGTAGCAACCCCCAAGCAATCCCCAGCGAGGCACACTTGTATCAAGTGTATACACACACACGCAGAGAGAGAGACACACTCATGCGACAGAGGAAAATACTTTGTATGCAAAATAAAGTGCTTGAAAAGTCACTTAAAGTGTGTTGTCGCAATAGCATTTCCCGACCGGCATAAAGAGCGTAAAAAATGTTAAATGATAAATAAAATTTATAACCGCAACAACAAGAGCAGCAACAGCAACATCCAACAGCGACATGCAAAGTCGTCAATGATGTGTAGAGGAAGGGGTTTGGGGCATGGGCGGTTGGCTGGCCAGCAAATGTTGCGAGCAAAAGGAGTTTTTGCTCGTTGCGCGTTGCTCGAAGCTTTGTTGTTGCAGGCGACATAATAAAATGCAATTTAGACATCAAAAATACACAGTAAATGGAGCGAGTGGAGAGTGCCAAGGACATGTACGCTGTGACAAAGACGAGGACGAAAAAAGCACCACAGACAGCCGCCACATGACTGACAAGCAAAGGCAAATGGGTGGCACCACAACCTACACAACTGCGAGACCTGAGTATGACAAAACAGTCGGCGGATTAAAGGACACAGAACGAAGGACGCAGGACGCAGGCATACAAATGGCGAATGGCAAATGGCAAATGGCGAATGGCAAACGGCAAAGGCAAAGTGTGCGTGCGAATTGTACAAAATAGCGAAGGAAAGAGTAGAAGCAGTGCATCCAAGCAATTGAGTTTTATTCTGTCACAGCTTGGCAGATGAGCAATGAGCAGCGAAGAATGATGAATGGTATTTGCTGGTTGCTGCTCCTATGACGAACGTGCTGACGAGTCGGAGGACCTCCATCTGCCGGATGCGAATAAATTACAATAATTTAATGACAGCTAATAAGCCTTTAAAATTAAGTAAATTTTGTGAAAAATGCCAGCCAACAGGCACAAAATTCATGGAAACTGTCAGCAGGCAAAGCACTGCTTTTGGAGAAGCCCTCAAGGTGGCAGCAGGTCAAGGCAATGATATGGAAGTGATGTAGAGTGAGCCAGAGGTGTGCATTCCAACCCGTCGCTGGAGGAAAACAAGAGGTGTGCTCTTAATTTAATTAGAGTTTGCGTGTTTGGGGCTCAGCTCAGCACAGCTCTGCGCTGTCCTGCTCTGTTATGCTCCCCTCTGCTCTGCTCAGTTTAGTTCAGTTCGAATTACGCCGCAGATATAAGGATGTCCTGCCTCCTCCACGTTCAACTGTGGATGTAATGGTCTGAAAATAGCATTTGACAGTTTACACAACAACAGCCACAACCAAAACATCCGCCTATACGAATTTTATTTAATTTAACACAATTTCATTTGGTATGCTTAAAGTGAATAAAACTTAAATAAATATAGACTGGCTGGGGCTGGAGGCATTGGTACATAATAAATGCAGCGTAAAATCACAGCTAAATACAAGTGAGCGTTTGTCTCGTAGGCAGTGCTAGACTAACAAGATACTCTATTTACCCAAAATCGCGCGGAATTTTTGGTCATACGTCATGCTTTTGGCGTTCATCTTATTATTCCGAAATCATTTTTATAAAACGCAATTTTTTCTTCAATTTTTCAATTTTTCGAAGCTGAAGAAAAATTGTCTAACTTCTGGTATAATTTTTTATATATACTGAAATCTTGTTGATTATATTATTATTATTATTAACCTTTTGAATATTTGAATATTTCACATCTAAAACCATTTTATGCAGCTTTAAAATGACAAATTTTGAAGGATTTCTGTGATGAAAAATAATTTTCATAATATCTGAAAATATCTATTTATCTATATCTGTGAATGTCAATATTTCTGCTATATTTAGAAGAATTTTTATTTTTATTTTGCAATTTGTATAAGTATAAGAAGTATTCTTGATAATTGTCATTTTAATTTCATAAGTCTATATGCCAAATTTCAGGACTCTTGACTATGACAATGAGGCTGAACAAAGATGCTGCCGCTTAGCGTATGATACCCAATTTGAATAATATTGAGGATACAGGATATGTATACATAAAAAAGACAGCCTCGACCTCAACTGACGATTGCTGCAAATGAGTTAATGCGGTGGTTTCGTGTGTTTCATATGTAAGTACTTATTTCTGTATTCAAACGAATGCAAATTGATGTAATGTTAAATGAGTCACAAAATTGGTATACGCAACGCAACGCACGCTTTTGGCTTAACAAAATTCATTTAAGAACTCGACAAATGAAATTGCTTGAAAACTTTTGCTTTGACGCTGTTTTTTTTCATTTTTTTTCTCTCTTTTTTTTACAGGACATTTGTGGTTTAATGAACTTAATGCTAGGTTAAAGTGGAGTGCAGCAGCGGCTGCCAGTTCCAGGTGCTCGTCTACCACCAGCTTTTGACCTTATGCAAGACAGTCTTGAATACGGGCACCTTGACAGGGAATGGTTTGGGCACCTTTATGGGCAAATATTTGATCACCGTGTATGGGACCCGCTTCTCGACCGGCACCGGGATGTGCTTCTCCACTGGATAGGGCACAAGGCGCTCCACTGGAACTTTCAATTCCTTCTCAATGTTCACTTGCACCTGCTTGGTGATGGGTATGTGAATGGGCACTGGTTTCTTAATGGGAATGATGACTGCATGCGAAATGGGTATTTTGACGGGCTTCTCAACGGGCACATGCTGCTTCTTGACATGCTTCACGGGCACATAGTTGATGATATCGACGTGATGATGATGACTGTGCGACTGTTGCGATTGCTGATGTGAATCCTCGTTGCCATTGGATTCGGCTAGAAAATTGGCGCTGTGCTCTTCCCCATCACTTGCTCTCTCCTCGTGTGAAGGCGAAAAGTAGGAGTCGTGTTCCAATTGCTGCTGCTGTTGTTGTTGTTGCTGTTGCTGCTCTTGATGCTGCTGGTCCTCGGCATGATGCTGCTGCAATGCCTCATAGCCGGAATGTAGATAGTTTCCCACAGAGATTTTATCGTAGGCATAATGATTGCCCGCCTGCTGATGTTGAGACTGGTCGATGCCGCTAAAAGATGGCAGATAGGCGGACGAGTAATCCCCCTCAGCTGGATAATTGTAATATTGCTGTTGTTGCTGTTGCTGCTGCTCGTCTCCGGGAGTGATGCTGCCGTATCCGATGCTGCGTCCCGCCTCCGTATCAGCATAATCGTTGGCAGTTGCTGCCACCGCTGCGACTGCTTCAGTATCCTCGTGCTGCTCCTCATAAATTGGTATCTCTTGTTTTGACAGTGCCTCGGTGTGCGTGGGCGCCACTGAGGCGTAGCCGTTGCTAATGTGTCCCATGCCCGAGAGATTTGTGAGCCCATTAAGCATCGCTCCCAGTCTGCTATGGCCATGGCTACCAAAGGAATTGCTTCTGCGACGCGCTTCTCCTCCATCTGTTGGTGCTGATGCTGATGCTGATGCCACATCATGCTTAAAGGCGTAGCGTTGCAATGGTCTGTGCAACATGGACGTGCTCGGCTCTCCCAAAGGCAGCCAACGATTATCGTACTGGCCATAACTGTCGCCATATAACGATGTCTGAAGGCCGTCATTCGTGCTCTTCCTCGTCCACGTCGCTAGTCCTGGCATTGATGAAGCTTTCAGCGGCACGACAATGCAGACAATTGCCGCAGCCACAATGAGCGGCATCTGCTGCGCGGATGGGTATATAAAAATGCCATGCAAATTATTATTTTAAAAGGTAAAGTCCTGGTGCTCTGCTTTGAGCGAATGCATTTTTAATAAACGTCAAGCTGCGAACAATTAATATCTACAATACTTAGCTGGCCATCCTGGCTCGGGCCGCCCACTCACCAGACTGGAGTTGGCCATTTGGCTTGGTTATTCGGCGCTTTTCTGTCCAGTGAGTTTGCCCCAACAGACCTTGTTGCTGGCTGTGCGGCTGCAATGGAAATGTTTGCCGTTTGCATTTGGCCAGCGTTTTTATACAGCACTTTTCCAATAGCAGTAGGACAAACAGCAAATATTTTCCTATTACACAATCTGCCACAAACTCAGACCCAGCAATTTCTTTTTTCTTTTTCTTGTTTTTTTTTTCTTTTTGTTTATAGAAGGCGGCCGACGTCGTCGTGCAGCAGTCAGTGCCAAAGAGCCACAGAGCCAAAGAGATTGTCTTGCATTTATTTGACCCTCTCGTCTTTGCTTGCATTGAGTTTATTTCTTTTTCTTTCTCTCCTTCAGCGACTGACTTTTAGGAGTCATAAGCTGACGGCTGCTGCTATTAACATTTTGCACCCATTTCTCTCTCTCTCTCTCTCTCTCTCTGCCACTCTGTCTCACTCTCTCTATGCCACTCTCTCTTTCCTTTTGCACTGCGCATTTATGAATTAAGTTACGCGATCAACTTGAATCATAACCCTGTTCCGCCTGAATCCAAATGAAATAAAGCACTACAATTGTAAAACCAGCTATGGCCAAAACCTAGCAAAGTTTACCAATAATAAAATACCCTTGCAGATTTACATGAAAAGCTATATCAAAAAGTCTGATATTTTTCCGATAAGAGAACTCAATTGTTCTCAATCTTAGAAATTCGACATCAGAAGTGCAGAAAGTGCAACTCACCATATTGTTCATAAAGTATATTTCTGAAATCCAGTGTTTTTCTTGAAATATTTTTCAATTTTTAAGAAATATATTTCTTGCAAGCCTTAAAAAATGTTTTCCATATATTTAAAAACAAAAAAACTTTTTAGTTGAGAGAAATCTATATTTTTACGTGGTTTTCATAAACAATCAGTTACTGGAATAATATTAATTGGATTTTGACAACTTTCTTTTCCTTGCTCAGTCTGCATTAGTCAAGTCTAAGCAAAGCACATCTTTCTGTCATCTACCAATGTAAATATACCCATTTTACCCCATGGATATAGGGTAAACACAAATGAATGTAAAATATAACATTAAAATTTTAATTGTATGCGTGCAATTCGCAATTTGTGCTTAACTTGCAATGAAAACAACATCCTCAGTTTTGGCGAATTTATTCAAACTTCTTCCTACATCTTGGCTTGATTTTATGACCACTTTTTTATGAATACCTCTTGGAATAATTACGCTTCGAACTAATAAACAACTTTGTTTCAAAATGATGTGCACTTAAATGCTCAATCAACAATTAAACAAAAAATGCCATTTTCAAAAAATTGTTTTGACCAAACAGATACTCTAAAAAACTTTCGAAACATAAATATGCTTAACACATAAGAAAAAGTTACTTAAATTTTCTTACTGGCCTTATTTCTAGGTTAGGCCCGATATTTACAAACTTAAATTTTTTAAATTTAATTTCTGCCTTTTCAATTTTAATTTAATTGCAAACATTAATTTGAATTTTAAGTTTTTATTTACTACATTAAGTAAAAAAAGTTATATACTAAATGGATGCTACGGTGTGTTTTGCACACATTGCACGACCAATTTATAATGCCAACTTGGAAGCGTATACAAACACAATGGCCAAGACATTAAGTTCAAAGTCATTTTCCATTTGCCACGGCAAATGAACGAAGCGAGGAATAAACTCAAAATCCGGCACGCGCCAAACTTCATAATGAACCGCGCAACTATTTAGATAGTTGATGTCTTTTGCATGATCACGATTTGTCCGACTGCGCGTAACGTGGCCTTCATAAGCAAAACAAACTTGCACTCATTCAAAGTCGTCATCAGGCATGGAGACTGCAGCTCCAGCTTAAAAGTGGTGCAGCAACTTTGCCAGGCGACAAAGCGAAAGAGACGAGAGAGGTGAGATAGGCGAGAGAGCAAAATAGGCGAGAGAGCGGCAAGAGAGGAAGGCCAGCGAAAGCATAAGAGGCGAGCAGGGACAGCAAGCTGCTGACTAGCTCCAAGTCGAGCGCACTTGATCCAAGCTGACAGAAGCTGGCTGCTGTGATTCATTGAATGTGTTGCTAAAAAGCAAAAAAAATGCTACTTGAAAGTTTTTAAGTTTTCATTGTTTTTGGGGACTCGCATTCACCTTTTGTTTATTTTTTGGTCCATGTCCATGTCTGAATGCCCAAAAAGGTTAATTTTAATTGCTTAAAGATTTAACTAAGCTTAAGCCATTGTTCAGTTTATGTTTAAGAGCTGAAGTTGAATTTGTTTTTAAGGCCCGGCCGAAAGCCGAACCAAAAAAAAAGTGAACGCCTCTTAAGTGCACCTGCAGACATGATGCTGCTGATTATATTTTTCTTGCCAAGCGTAACAGCTCGTTAGTATTTTCAAGTGATTTCCACTCATTTTCATTGCCTCGTCCCCCCCACAGCTGTACTTCAAGCGACGAAGGCGAAGGTGAGCGGCATCGGCCCTGGCCAAAGGAAGTGTACTGATTTGAAAGGAAACAAACATTTTTTGGTGGCCTCGCTCGCCTCGTTGCCCAAGTATTTTTTCTTTCTTTCTTTCTTTCTGCTGGCCGTTGCTGATTTTCTTTTTTTTCTCTCTCTCTGTTTTTTTTTTATACGTTTGCTGATGACTTTTATTTTTTATATCGCAATTTACGCTTACTTCATTTCAATTACAATTACATGATTTCTTTCGAATGGCCGAGCGGTTGTGCAATTTAATGGACACAAAACGCAAAATTGCACTAAACTTATGCAATCGAGGTCATGTTTAGGACCTAGAGCACAAAACTTGTATATCATATTATTAAATGCCATTTTGTCTGTCTCGATGTCTGTGTCGATTTCCGGATTTTGAACCACAAATTCCCCACTTGACAATTGAGTGTTTTACAATACACATGCGAAATTGCTAAGCTCCCGTTTTTCATATAAAATATATAATATATATATATATATACTTGTATATTGTGCCTCTACAAATGGAAATAAAAATGTTTTATTGACTGTTTCTGCTATTGCCTTTAAACCATTTTCAAACAATGTATTTGTAAAATTCTGTGCAATACTTTTGTGAGCCGCATTTTTGTTCAATGCTGCATATTTCAATAGATCTGAATAAAAATGCCAAACAACCAGACTATGGGGCATTTGCATTTGTTTCTATGCTTTCATATTTTGCTGTTGTTGTTTATCGTAAATATTGAAAAGCAATTGTAAATTTGTACGAAACAAATGCAGACAAACACAAACGGAGCAAACTGGAACACAGTGAAAACATTTACAGTCAGGCATAATCGACTGTGGAATACTCTGTGGAATATACTATACCATCTGATATTTATGGGAAATATAGGTTTTTGAGATTTTTGTGGGAGTTAAAACTTTGGCGGATGTGCAGAATAATCACCAAGTTTGGTAGCTGTGGCTCTATTGTGGGAAATATAGGTTTTTGAGAATTTTGGGGGATAAGTTGGACGTTGTCCAACCTCCAAAGTTGGGTTCATCGTTTTAGAGCAGGTGGATCGATGCAATTCTTTTCAAATTTGCTGACTTTTGCATCCAAGTTGTGGAAGATATGAAGCTCTATCGATTTGCAATTATCGATTTCACAGCACCCCAATTTTAACACTTTCTCTTACGCAGTCACAGATGAATATATATGTATATTATATGTTTCACACTTTAAGAGCTAAAGACTTCAAATTGGGAATGTTAGTTATGCATACACATACATGCATTGAAGTGACTGGATATGATTCCGATTACGATTTCGAATTTCAATCGATAAATAGGCGCTTTCGATTTCGATATACTATTGACATTGGAATCGATACCTACGATATGCAACTATCGATAAGGTACTCGTCCCAACTATTTTACAACAGCTGATTGCTTGTGCACGAGAAATGTGAATCGTCAGACGCCATTGTGTTACGTGCTGATGAATCGAGTAAGAGCAGATTGTTGTTAACTATATTTGTTTGTTGTTTTGGTTATATTGTAGTAATTAATAACCTTAGTAAATGTCGCTTATAAAATATATATAAATATTATATCATTATTGAGAGTTCATGCTCTGAAAAACTCAGCTTGGCCAGATGCCAAACAATTCAGTGCTTTTTTGGAAACTGCGACCGTCGTTTATGCGCGTGGAATCGGATCGTGGAATTAGCTGCGATCGAATGTCATTTTCCAACGGACGACAGAAAGCGGTGTCTTTTTCTTCTTGCCAGCGATTTCACGGAATTTGACATGCAGCGCCTTAGTTCCAAGCTGAGTGCCTTCCTCAGCGGCAACCTGAGCAGCCAACATAGCTGTGGTGGGGGAAGCTTCATCGCCTTCACCACCATCCCGATGGAGTCGCTGAAGCTGGCATGAATGTGGGCCACATTTTCACCATCGATCACCTGAAGACCCAGCTGCACCTGCACTTCATCCTTTCGGGGCGACATTCTGTCGACGCAGAAATTCTTTGTACTATGTTTTGTGAAGATTTCTTTTACAGGATTTAAGTTCGTTTGTATTTGTTTTGAATTAAATAATAATAAAATAAAAACAGAAAATTAAAAGCAGTTAAACTTATGTTTAAAAAAAAGTTTATGTCCAATTAAGATAATGGTTAAGCATTGCATTAATAGATAAATGAAAGCCCATATACACTATAGTTTTAAAGGTGTTATCTTCCTAGTTAAAATTACTTAAGTCTTCATCTGTTCTATCTTGTTCTATCATGTTGCTTATCGACTAGTTGGCTATATATTTTTCAAAAATAAAATTATGAGAAATATGCACAATTTAAGATAATGCTGAAACCCCAAATTAAGCGCACAGTTAAGCAAATAAAATACAACTCCAATTAATTTATTTACATTTATTCAAATATGATTTTTTTATAATAATATATTGAACAGAAGAGAAAAGCAACTGGCAAAGGAAAAAACTAAAGCTACTAATTATCAGTTCACAGTTGACAATCTTTGCAAAGGACAAGAAGGCAAAAAAATATTTTCAAGCGTTTTCAGCTCGGCTTTGCATTTGATTTGCTGATGATCTCTTTGAGTTTCTCGGGGTTCTTGGATTGTGGTATGGACCACACTGATGCCGCTCGATGCCACCACCCAATGCTGCTGCTGCCGCTGCTGCCGCTGATGCCGCTGCTATTGCTGCTGTTGCTGCTGCCACTGGTTCGTTGGATGGCATTTTTCTGTTTCTATATTCCTATATTATTTGGATTATAAATACATAAATATTAATATATTCATATATTTTAGTTTTATTTATTATATATATATACCAAGTAAGTTATTGATGCTTTCTTTGCTTATCCTGTCCCAAAACAAATTGCGGCCGACAAGAGCGGCATCAGTGTGGGCGGGTCCATACCCCAATCCTAGAACCCCGAGACACTCGAAGAGATCATCATCAAAGAGTTCAAATGCAAAGCCGAGCTGAAACCGTTTGAAAATATTTTTTGCCTTCTTGTCCTTTGCAAATTATTGTCAACTGTTAACTGATAATTAGTAGCTTTAGTTTTTTCCTTTGCCAGTTGCTTTTCTCTTCTGTTCAATAAGTTTATGATGGATATTTATTTGGACGACGACGCGACTAATTTGCCGGTCTAAAACGAAGTACTTTTACATGCTATGATGAAATTCATTTTGACTTACGATCAGAGTTGCCAGATCGTTATATTACATTCGTAGAGTTGCCAGACTGTTAGATTGTATTATGGTTACATTTGCAACAAATTATTTTATTTCGTTGCTAGTTACCCACAAAAATTGTGAAATATCAACAATGCAGTAACATTCTTTGGTTGCAGTTTGTAGGCTTACCAAAAATTGTTAAATTGTTTGTTTGCATTTCTGAATTTTATTCTCGTAAATACGTACTACTAAAGAGAGAAATTTTAGATGCCCTTGCAGAGACGCTTCCCGTGTTTGGTATGAGCATTTCTCCGATTCCATATAAACAGTATTTGATGAGAACTTGTATATATGTGGTATATATCAGACAACTGTATGGCATAGAAATTATACAGATCAACATTGGACAACTATATCTCTCATTTATTCTGCGAAGGTATTTAAACTTTGGCATGCCAAAGAAAGCAGTTATTTTTTCTGGATTTTGATTGTTAAATTGTTTTTGGAATTTGGGTTTTTTTTTTTTGTTTTGCTCAGTAACAACTATTTCAAACCTATATACATACTATATATATTTATTTATTTACATCCAAGCCTTTTGGCCCACATCACGAATTAGCACATGAAGCTTAAGAGTGCCACAAGGGGGGGTTAGAGGGAGGAAACGAACTAAATGCGCCACTTGTAGTATAAAATTCACTATGCACATTATATGTGAAGTGTCATAATAAGCACAAGTATGAGTTAACACACACACACACACACAGATCGCTGAGTGTAGGGTTTTTTGTCGGGTCGTCCTGTGCGAAAGTAGAAGTTTTAGTTCGCCTTTCATAAGCGACTAACTAATTAAGATAAGTGCGCCTGATTTTCATATTAATTGCACACAAACGGAACCCGTTGCGCTGCTCTTATCTAAAATGCTCCGGAGTAAAGCAAATCGTCAAACGTTGCCTGGTGACCAATGTGTGGCTGAGTGTAAATGCTTATTACGACTAGTAGGTGCGTGCATGTGTCTGTGTGTGTGTGTGTGTGAGGGAATGGGGTGACGGGAAAGGGGCGTGACTGGCAATCATGAAGCAAAACAGGCAGCGTGCTTTTCAAGCGGACGTGGCTTACATGAGCATGTGTTTTTAAGCCTCGTTGGGTACAAAACAATTAATTTTACGCCACGCCCACATACACACACACACACACATACACATACGCATACATATGCGAGCACAGCACGATTCAGCCTCCTGTGAAATGTGAAGCATAAAAGCACCACAACAACAACAACCGGAAACGGAAGCGCACAACTCTTTGCGCGAATTAATCACACAACAAGCACAGCAACAACAACAACAGTGACCAAGTACAGCATAACGTAAGAATGAAACGGTCACGCATAAACCGCTTGCCCGAACTCCCCCCACATTTGTTGCACACCGCAAGAAAATAGCCCCAAATCCATCGTCATTGCTTCTTCTTTCAAAATAATTTGTAAATGAATTAAATTAAATTTATAAATATTAGAAATATATTTTCAAAATATAAAACTTCAAAGATTCTTGTAGAAAATCCCTTGAGAAATTTAAGAAAAATAATAATGAAATTTTAGCTTAGCTGTTGTCTGACTTAGCTTGTAAAATATACTAGAAATTAAACATAGAAATTTTCAATTTTAAACAAAGTTATTCTGGCATTAAGAAATGAAAAAAAAAAGTTTAGTTTCATTCATTTTATACGTAGACTTGCTGAAAATAAATTAGGTTAAACTTGACGCGATTTTCTAAAACCCAGTTTAATTTTTTTTTTTTTTTTCTAAGCGTGTACTTCACCCGGTTAGCGTGGAGTAGTAGTTGAGTTGAGTTGAGTTCAGTTGAGTTTTGCAGCACCCCTGCGGACAGACGGACGGGCGGACAGACGGACGGACGGCGAAACCCTTCCTTCCAGTAGGTTTCATCATACCCCCGAGCTCATTAACATGCTTACCACCAGCACGCCCCCCTTCTGCCTCAGACACCGTTGGGGGTTGCGTGATGCCGTGCTGTAGTTGGCTTCGAATAGGGGCGTAATTTTGATGTGCTCCTATGTGGCAAACGCGCCCAACGCTTACGCCGTACGTTGTACGTTGTACGGGCAAGCAGTGTGCGGCTATTTCGGGCATATTTTGACAATCATTAAGTTTTTTTTTTTTATTGTTTTTTAAAATGCGAACGTGGCAAGTGAAATTTAACGAGCAGCCTCTCGCTTTTTCTTTTATAATGCAAATGAAATAAACATGATTTTATGCGATTTCTGTGTCTGCATTGTCAACGGACGAGAGTCCTGTCGTACAAGTCCTGTCCTGCCTTCTTCTGCCGTGCGAGTACGCCGTGTCAGTTTTATGGGTCGTCAGCCATTTGCCATTTGCCGAATGCGACAGCTGCAACGCCTTCGAGTGTAATTTAATTGAATAATTAACCATTTTTATTGCCCAAGCTGCAATGCGTGTGTGTGTAGGTGGGTGTGTAGGTGTGTATGTGTGTGTGTGTAGGTGGGTGTGTGTGTGTGTGTGTGTACGGTTGTCCTTTGCATGTACGTATATAAATATGCAAAACGTGTCATTTTAATTTACGAGCATGCTGTTTGTGTAACCGCGACCACGACAGATAATAAACACGCGCAAAATTAAGTATACGCCCCGCGTAACTTCTGCGCTTCTTTCGGACTGAAGCATGCCACAAGCTTATTGTTCAAAACTAAACAACAAAAAATTAAATATTTGTTGAAAGCAAACAAATTTTAGGCAAACTTCTGCATAAGCTGAACTTTTAAATGCATTGTCGCTTCAATTTCATATTTTATTTTTTTTTGGCTCTTAAAATAAAAAATACTAAAAGTGTGCACTGAGAAAATAAATTGTGTTGCTATTGCTAATGTATTGAATACATACACACGTCTACATATATTATGTATCAATTACTGTTTTCACTATCGGAAATCAATATGTATTCAAATTAAACTTTATCTGCAGAGGAATTTGTATTTGGAAATTTGAAGACTCCAAGTCTTATAGATGCTGCTAACCACGTCTTCATACAAACGGACAGACTGACATGAATAAATCGACTCGGCTGTAGATCCTGATCAAGAATATATATATACATACCTATGGTATGCATACATCTGCCTGTTAAATTCTTTTGCACAAAATCATGACACCCATCTTAGCCAATTTTATTTGATTCATACTTGAAATTTTACAATTTCCCAACTTTATTTCTCGCTGTGTGGATACTATAAGCGATGACAAAGCCATTTTATAAAGGACATTGCACTTGCCTTGGAGAATTCGAGACATAAATGGGGCTAACCTTACCATTAGAGCAAGCTGCTTTATTAGCTGACCTCCTGCCAGTGTCCTGCTGTTGTCCTTTCCGGCAAATTGTTTGAATGCTCCTATTTTCTGAACTTTCAAGCACTGCAAAATTGATTTATAATGTATGCAACTGCTGCGGACATTAACACGGCCCACTGAACGTCAATTTTAATTCCTGGTGTTTTTTTTTATATGGTAACCCGACGTTTAAAAATTCCAATTTTATGGCCAAGGCAAACACTTGAAGTGCATTAAATATTTAAAGCCGCAATTGGGGTACGCAATTTGAAGCTCATCCGAGAAACCCAATTGAATCAATAGTTTTACAAATGGCTCAAAGCGTAATCACGACAACTGACAATGATCGGAGGAAAAGCGTCTCGTCTCGTCGCATCCCGTGGGTTGCACTTGTGCAGAAACTTTTAGCACACCCCACGACAATTTGAGCTCAGTTAAAGTTCGAGTTCAAATGTTGCACGGCTTGGCTCGGCTTGGCCAGTGGACTAGTTAAGCTTTATTTAAGGATTCCATGTACATTTTTTATGGCCATATTGTGCGTATTTTTTGGCACAATGCTCGCCATATCTATAAACGTAATTGGATATGTGGCTCTCTGACTTTTGGCTAGCACAACTTTTCGATTGCTCCCGCTTGCAACACACGACCACACGTATAAACACACACACATACATACATGCAACCAGGATAAGACAAGTAAGGCTAAGCCACACGTCTGCTCGGGTGGAAATTGGCAACAATTGTAGCGCGCCACAAAATGCCAACCATAAAAAGTTTTATGAAAATTTCTAAACGCGTCGCGGTCTCTAAGCTAAACCCCCCACCCCCCTCCCCCCACTCTAGACATTCCTTTTATTTGGTGGGGCAGGGCTGGTGGCCCATCAATTCGCCAATTACCCGACTTGAAGTTGAGTGCATGTAATGTGAAAAGCAGTAAGAGGGGGGGGGGGAGGGGAGGGAGTGTCTTTAAGAGTGTTTCTTTTATTCGCCAAGTGCTTGTAGTATAACAATGTGGCATCAAGTGTCAGCTTGTCATTCACTATTGTCCCCTGCCCCCACTTTGATTGCTGCATCTAATTGCCACAATAATGCCACACTCAGCCTAGATTGGAGGGCGGCGCCACTTTTCTCAGTTATCCGCTTCAACTTTGGCTACATGTCAAGATGTTGGTCAGATGGCTTCCGCTCTTTGGCAAATGCAACAGCTGCAACTACGGAACTCTACACTCGCCGAAATTAAGCGAATCTTGTACTGATCATTTTCCAATTCTATTTTACTTATGCAGAAAATAAATCTGGGAGATTCAAATACAGAATTGGAAACGCAGACTAAACCGAATTGATAAAAAATATATGTTAACCGTTAGTTTATAAATATGGAAAGTAAAATGTTCATAAGAGATATATATGAAAATCCTGGTCTTATGGCACCCAGATGTCCATAATGTAACTGTTCGACACAAGCATTGACCAAAAAATGGGATACTTTTTTAAATAAACCTATCTAGCAGGTGGGGAAACCCCTCTTTATTGGGGTCATATATTCATTTTGGTGGTTAATATATGTACCTAGGAATATAAAGAAAAGATTGTTTAGTCTCTGAACATGTGGATTAATTTAAGTTTAACACTGTTAACATAAGTGAAATTAAAACTATTTTTTGAACAATATCTTGGAGTAAGTAGAGTAAGATTGTTAATTCTTGTAACTATGACAGTTTCTTTCCTTAAACCCACCAATGATTGGCATACAGTTATGATTACAAATTTATAATTTATATATTTTTTTGTCAAGTGTATGCAACAAAAAGAAATGCAAATTCCTGCATTAAGGCTTTCGGCACTTGCCAACTATTTTCGCCCAAATTCAATTTTTAAACACGAATTCAGCGTTGATTAAAGATAGAATGTGATGGACAGCAAATTGTACACAGTCAAGAGACCTTTAAAGTTGCCACTGTGAGTTGGCTATCAACTTGGCTTAATATTTTCGCTTTTCGTGGCCCAATTCAGTTTAGGACAACAACTATTTTTGCACTTAGCTGCAGTTGAAGCATAAAATTGATTTTTAATTGAAAATTGCTTGCATATTTTGTGGCTGCACACCCCTGTTCTGGCCGTGTGTGTGTGTGTGTGGGTGTGTGTGTGCATGTCTTTCAACGTGAGTCGAGTCCTGGCGAAATTGAAAACAGCATGCAGCTTAATAAACTCGACAGCTTCAATGGCGTTGTCTAAATTTTCGGACCGCAGCTGAACATTCACCTGGGTGTCCATTAGTGTAAAATCAAAGTTGAGTATTGAGCTCATCAAATGTGTCAATGTGCGCTTGTCAGCAGAACCAAATGTCAAAGGATAAACTTCTATACAATTTTGTATGCATAATTGGAACTTCATAACTCCCTCGTTCATTTTCCTATATAAACCAAAGATTGGTTCGTTTATTACGTGAAACAAATTTTGAAACTGAAAATGTTTTCCTATCATAAAATTAATTTATTTATTTATATATCTTAAACATAAATTATATATATAGATATTTAATATTAGTATTAATGAGTTTACCTAAAATATTGTCGAAAACGAATCCTGAGGGTCTTCGAAATATATTTTGCATATTGAATATATATATTTATATTGAAGACAGCAAAAACATATTTGAATAAGTCACCAGATAATAAATAATATTTGAAGAACATTAATCAATTTGTATTCCCTGAAAGGTGTGTAACAGGCAGAAGGATGTATCTTCGATTCCATAAGGTATATATATGCTTGAACAAAATCAACAGTTAAGTGGATATAGCCATATATTTCAATCTGTACAAATACGCGCATCTCAGAGATTATACGAGCTAGATACTTAATTTGGATCATATCAAGTTTTTTTTTCAATATATCGATAACTGCCCATGTTAGCATGAAATTTAAGATCGGATAAGAAACACCAAAGTTATAATCCAATCTCATTACTACGTTTTTAAAGGGAAATTTGGCAATAAAACTTGAGCTATATCGAAGACGAGCGAACTCGACTACAGCATTCTTACTTGTCAGAAGTGATGATGGTTTGGGTTAGGGAAGTTCGACTGTATTAATATTGCTTCTAGGCAGGTGGATATATATGCATATCGAAATGTAAAACCACGACAAACGGCGAAACAAACAGAGAACAACATTCACAGCAATGCCAACAACAATAACCATAAAAGCTGCCAGAGGTGCAACAGAAGCGTAGGCAGAGTCGTTGCACAAATAAACGGTGGCAGGGCAGGGGGAGCAAGGGGGGAGCAGTAGGAGCTGGATCCGAAGCGATGTAGCCAAAACCAACCTGCAAACATGTTGAACTAGGTCAGGCTCTTAACATTCCGTATGAAATTCGCCGCAGCAGTAGCTGCAGCAGCAGTGGCAGCAACAGTAGCAGAAGCAGCAGCAGCTGTCGCCTTTTAACACCTCCTTGGGGGAGGGGGGGAAGGTGGTTAGTTGGTAGCAGAGCAGGACACACACAGAGCATGCGCTTCGCTTTGTATAACTTTCAGTAAAATGGGGCCCCTGCGGCGAATTCGCCTCGGGGCAATTCGCTCTAGCGTGTTATCAGCCGCACAATTGTTGTTGTCGCTGTTGCTGCCGCTGTTGTTGTCGCTGTTGCTGCTGCCGCTGTTGTTGTTTCTGTTGTCCTGTGTACGATTGTTTTGTGCATTTTCCCTTTTGAATATCAATTGCATTTTATTATAGTATGAGCCATTTATTGTTTTGTTTTGTTTTTCCTACTTCTTTTTTTCATTTTCTTTTTTTTGTGCCAGCGGCAACATCGCGTGTCCGCAGGCCAAGCAGCAGATGGCACTTTCCGCAACAACAACAACAACAACAACATGGACAACATTAACAGAAAATTTCTTGCACATTTGGCTTTTGTCGAGCCGTGTCGTGTGCTGACATTGCCAAAAACCACAGAAAAGCTCGTGCAACTCGGTCGTCACCCTGTCCCATGTCCCATGTCCCATGTCCCACGGTCTCCTGTCTCCTGTTACCAGTCATAAACAGCGTTGTTCCGTTCTTGCCTGGCTGCCTGCCTGCCTGTTTGGCTGGCTGCTTTCTTTGTGGGCCATGTGCATGTAATTATTTTTGCAAAAATATTTCAATGCAAATATTGCAGAGCCTCATTCTGCATCATGTGCATACTTTATGCACTTTTCCTTTTCGTTTGACAGCAAAATGTGTATGACCGAGTTATTTTTATTCTATTTTTTCTTATTTGTCTTTCTTTTTTTGTGAACTGGTCGCAATTTACTTGTGACTGTTACAGTTATATTGCCGCAAATTAAATACAAAAATTTTAAATTATATTTGCCAAATGCGGCAACAATAAAACAACAATTTTATATATGCAAATTGATGTTGGCACTCGGCGCCCAAAAAAAAAAAAAAAATGAGCAAACTTAATGGGCAACAAATTCGAATACGAATACGAATACGAATACCAGCAGTACAAAAGTGAATTTTCGCAGCTAAATATTTACTTTTCAAGAAGGCAAAAGCCTTAATACAGTTAGCCAAACTTCCCTTTCCCCCTCCGCCCACCTCAACACCATCTACTGAATGTTAAATGCAATGGGCTGAGAATTCGCTCAAGCAAACGATAATTATCAGACACATACAGATGCTTGCTGGCAACACACATTCTCTCACTCTTGAAATATTTCAAAATATTGATGCCTAGTTATACCCTGTACACTTTTTATGTTCAACAATTTTATAGCGAGCGTGTTCCCATAAATCGTTTCGTTTTCCCGTTTACTCTGTTAATCCGTTTTCTTCCCAAAACTGCACCTTGACACTATCCAGCTAAAGATTAATCAAACTGAACAGAATCGATTAATTAACTTAATTAACTGCAGCTAAGGAACAGCAAATTTGGCCTTGATTTTGTGAATATTTAAAATTAGTATATGCTTGGATATCCTCGACATCCATGCCAGGATACTCTCCAGTCAGGCCTGCGCCACAGTTTCATTTTCCAATTTAAAGGCAAAAGCTAAGAAGCTGGTAAGAAGCTCGACAGCCACCGCCTGCGAATACTCGCGCCCTGTGCAACTTTTGCGTTAACATTATTTTATTTAATTAGGTAAATGTATGCAGGCCCAGTAAACCCACATAAAGTCCTATATATATATATGTATGTATATACACACATGTATATATATGTACTTGGCCGGGAAGTAACGCAACACATGTTGTTGTAATTACAACCGCGTTTAATAAAGCTGCCTGCCTACTTGGCTTCTAATTGTAAATATGCCACATTCCGCGTGTGGAGGCAATGTGTATTAATTGTTGCCCGTAAAACTTTAAAGGCATTCATTTTGCACAAGTGTGCCTAAGTAGGCAAATTTCAACAGAAAACTGTTATTTTTTACAATTTGTTGTTTAAATTTTCCATATTTTGCCGTTCGCATCGTTAGAAATTCTTTTTATTTTCATCAAAGATATTTATTTTTTTTTTTATAATTTTCAAATTGAAACGTTCTCAAACTTCTTCAGTTTCCTACTAATATTTAAATTATTTAGTTAATGATATATTTATTTAAGGGAATTTTAACTGGGTAATTAAATTAGTTAGAAAAAATTTAAATTGAAAAATGTAATTTAAATACTTAAGAAGAAATTCACTTACTAATTTTTAATTACTAGAATTAATTCGAGTTTTATTTGTATTTTTGATGAGAGAGTTAATTATAATTAATATTTAGATTGAAATTTAAATGATGTATCTGATCTTTTAATTTATTAAGTTATCATCTGCATTAAATACTTAATTGCTCCATTTATTATTATAATTGTACATTATAATTGGAGTATATTGAATGTATCTATTACTTTTTTCCCCAGAGTTCCGCTTCTAATAAAAACAATAACAAAATAAAAAGAAAAGAAAAGTCATTCAAAAAACTTTTCATAAACAATGAAAATGGCTCATACCACCTGCACGTGCTTTCTTTGCGTTTTCTTTGACTCTTCTTATAACAGAAAATTCCCCATCCTTCATTGCCGTTTCCTGGAAAAGAAATATTTTGATTCGCCCTGCAGTGATACTTATTAGACTTATTCCCAAATTCAATTTATGATAACTATTATAAATTCTGCAAAACTATTTATAAATATTATTTTATATTATTAATATTAATATTAATTAATATTATTTTCTATTATTTATAAATATTTGAAATGTTATTAGAAGAATGTGAGAAACAGCTTCATTATTATAGTTGGCGGAGCAGTGGGAATATTGGCGACAGTGGGGGAGCAGTGGTAAAGGTGCCGACAGTGGGAGCTGGAGCCGTGGCTGAGGCTCATCAGGATCGAGTGACAACTGGTCCGTGTCCGACAACTGCAATTAGATCTGAGCCTAGGCAAATGAAAGAATAGAAATATCACTAGTAACATTTGTTTCCTCCACTCGATATCAATCTGGCTTACCGGCAATAAAAATTGGCTGATTGAATTTAATGCTCTGAACTGTTGATTCTGATTCTATTGATTCTATTTAGCAAATATCGTTACTACTCCTACATTGTTAACAGCCAGCGAACAAATGTAGACTCGCCTAATTATTGTATAATCGAATAAGAAATTAACACAAATATAGCTTAGCTACCTGTCCGGGACTATCCTTCGGGCCACAGATTCTCATAAAACAATAAATTGGACGAAAGAGCAATTTTTAAAGTAGAAAATTGCTCATAGCTCAGCTATGTCTTTCTGGATCCAGTCGATCATTATGTTTCTTTCGGATAAGTCTTTGTTTCTTAGATAATCGCATAATCCATGGAGTTGGTCCTTCCGATACCAACGCACCATGTATCGCTTTGAGTACGTTTCGCCTAAAAGTATGCCGCGATTTTTTTGTTTGAGGGCGACTTAGCCAGTGCAACAACCTAAATGTGCGTCACTTCTGAATATAGTCAGTGCACCAACCAAATGTTTGTGTCCATTCTTCATTGAAGGAAATCTTTTAATATACAAATATAATATAAACATTGACTTTGATAATACTTTTTGTTTATTAATATTTTTATTGATTTTGTGTTTTATACATTTTTTTCTTGCTTGATTTTTGTTTTAGTGTTTAGTATATATATTTATATATATTTATTCACCCCGCATATCCATACCGCGATACAATTCTCCCCACAAATACAATATGTGTTTTTTGCTTGTAAATATGATATACAATAAAAATGTCTATACAATTAAGGATACAAAAGTGGTTAAATTTAAGCTTAAGCTATAAATTATGTCTTCCAGTAATTAAGAGCAAAAGGGTTTGTTTACAGATAGATAGGTAGATTTAAAGTACAAATCATATTAGGTGTAATAGAGATAGATAGTAGCATAGTATATATATAGTACAATTTGAAATCACTTTGAACTTAGACACTAAGCAGCGAAAGCAGGTAAAAAAATATAACGAAAATGTTCAGCATAAAACTCAATTAACTCAAATTGAAAATCATCAACATTGTTGCAACCAAAACACAACACAAAATCGCTAAGCTTATCAAATGTCACACTCTCGAGTAGAGCAATGAAGGCATTATGTAATTTGTATCTTTCAATTTCATATCAATCATATCAAGCAAATCAACCAAAATCTCAATCGCGGCCTAAACCAATACCCAATCATATTTTTGAGCTTTACAGTTCACAAAAATGTATTATTTTGGGTGTAATTTGTATATACGTACATAATATATGTATATAGTATAAATTTGAGTGACATATTTGTTTTGTTTTTTTCTTTAGCTTGATTGGTTTTTTTTTGCTTATTTTGTTGTTATTAGCCATATATGACCTTGTCGGTATCTATGATTAGCTAATGGAAATAACGTTTAAGTATGCGTGTATATATACATCAAAATATTTGTTTTTAATTTGCAAACGCATATTGGCATTTATGTTTGATTTTGTTTTTGTTTTTCTTTTGTTTTGTTTTTGTTTTTTTGTAAAGTTGTAAAAAGAAATTTAGCTACCCTCCGCAACTTAAATCGAATCAAAAAATACTAGCACTTGCGACTGACCACTGGCCCTGTTTGTTTTGGTTTTTTTTTTTCTAATCTCTCTCCTTTGTTGTATGCCACATCCTAATTGTGTTTTGTTTTTGTTTTCTCTGTCTCAGTATCACTTTTGGTCAGCCATCTAAGCAGAAGAGCCGCGCGAAGCCTTAATCATTATTTTATACAATGTTTCATTGTTCTTTGTTTAATATGTTTGGAGTTTAATATGTTTGTTTTGTTTGTTTTGTTTGTTTTGTTTTCCGCATTATGCGCTCGCTGATTAATGCCAGTTGGGAATTTTTAACGCACTCGCGAAGTCGGTCTGCAATAAAGTTAAAGTTAAGTTAAAGATCAATAGTGAATAACACAAGCACTCACCTGGACGATGGGGCGGTACTGTGGCGTTTGGGTGTATTCGGTGTCGTCGCCGCGCCTCCAGTTGCTGATCCCGTTCGATTGGTCGGAGTGCGCGCCCTTCCAGCTGTCGGCGTTGCTGACGTCGGTGTGGGCGTGCCGGCCAAACTATATCGCTTGGGCTGCACAATCCGACTGGGGGATCGGGTGCTGCACTTGCCACTATTCGCTGCATCGTGGCCATTGGTGCTGACTCTGCAGATTGTTGGGGAGGAAAGATTAGCAGGCATGCTTGGTTTACTACTCGGTTTAGGGACAGTCTTGGTTGTGGTGCTCGGACTAGGCTTCGGACTTCTGTCAATATGACATGCAAAATCATATAAAAAAAACAAAAAAATGTTGTGCCAAAAAAGAAAACAAAAATTTAGCAAAAGAAAATTTCCAAAAAATAAAATAAATAAATTTTGTGTAGATAAGATTTGAATTTAGATGTTGACTTACCTGCCAGCTGGATAACTGACTGGTCGTGGTATGCGTGACTTTAGCGCTGAGTTGGCGGATGTGCCCGAATTTGTGGATGTGGGCGTTGAGCCGCCACTCTTAGTCGCCTGCTCGTTGGCCAGCTCCTTGATCATGCTCGAGTCTTTGCTCATGAGCTCCCACTGGATTTGCAGTCGCTTGAATCGATTACTCTCAATCTTGCGCTGCTCCTGAACATCGAGAGTTTCGCGTCGCTGCAGTGCCGCGATTGATGAAATGTTTGGTGAATTGGGTGGCGTTGAGAAACGCTTCGCTCGCTGCTCCGTTTCAGCGACAACAGCGGCCGCAGCAGCTGCAGCTGCAGCAGCATCATTGAAGGAGACCTTCTTCTGCTGGCTGAGCACTCGGCTCACCTCCTTCTTGAGGGCGGCGGCATCGTACAGCACCTGCTCACCGGAAGACTCTAGAATCGCAGCAATCTCGGCATAATGCTTGAGCTCCGACCGTGGCAGCGAAGCCAAGAAATTCTCGGCACGCGCCCGTGCATCCAGATCCTTGCGTGAAAGTCGCTGTTTGACAGGTGGTGGCGCCGCTGGTTGCACTGCCTGCTCCTCCTCCTCAAAGACTTCGGCCAGCTCATCCGTGGAGCCCAAGGCGTAATTGTATGGCGGCTCCTGCAGACTGCGTCGCTTCTCCAGCTTGGACAACTGCTGCGTCTGCTTGGCCTCAATCATCGAGTTGCGCTTTGCCTTGCGCAGAATGCTGCGTGGCATGGGCTGTGGCCGACTGGCCGGGCTCGTCTCGACGCCAGAGTCCATGCGCTGCTGTTCATACTGATAGACATACATCTGTTTAAGGGGATCGGCGGCATCCGCCTCCGAGTCGGTAAGCAGCGTGGATGAGCCACGATAGCCGGAGCTAGGCGGTTGACTCGAGCCCGAACTGGATGCCTCATCCAACTGTGTCTGCTGCTGCTGTTGCAGCTGCAAGTTCTTGGCACAGTCGCAGACATGCGTCCGATTTCTGCGTATCGGTGGCGACATGCAGAAGAGTGGCCGCTGCGAAAGTTCCGTATCCAGCTGACCCGTTATCTGTTGCACCTCCGGAATGTGTTGCAAGCGACGTCGATACTCAGCCGGCAGCAGCGTTGCCAGCGATTGCCAGTCCGCGATATGCTTAAAGTCCAGCGTCTTGAACAGCTCATGCTCGTTGGCACTCTGCGTGGCACGCTGCTGCTTCTTCAGGGTGCTGTTGCACCCGGTGCCGGCACTCTCCAGCGTCATCTTGTAGTTGAAGGGTGTGAAGATGATGTCGGTGTTGCTGCTACTGCTGCTGCACGTCTTCACAAAACCCAAATCTGGCAGCGCATAATTCGGATAGATGACATAGATGGGCGCCTCGCACTGCTCCCCAAGATTATGCAGCTTGGCGAGAAACGATGGTGGCACACAACGATATCGTTCGCTCAAACTGCTGCTGTGCGTGGTGCTCAGCGAACCGCAAGAGGTTTGCATCGAGCGCGTTATCATCTCCGAGCTGGAGGCATACGAGAGCGGGCGTTGACGCTGCGCTGCGTTGCCATTCATTGGCACCTGAGTCAGTTGCTCCGAATTGCTGGCATCCGACGATTGCTGACTTTGTGTCTGGGTCTGTGTGTGGCTGTGACTGTGGCTGTTGGCCGCCAGTTGATAGAGTTGCGGATTACGCAACGGCATACTGCGACGACGATGCGCTGATGAATTGGTCGCTGTTGCCGTAGCCGTTGCCGTCAACGAACCCGTCGAACTCGAACTGGCATTGGCATCATCATGGAATACGGCATCGGAACGGGAGCGTAGCGTACGCTTTGGTGTCGTCATCATCGTCATCGTCGTCATTGTGGTCGCTGTCGCCTCCGGCTCGGCATCGTGATCATCGATTTCATCGTCCTCATCGTGGCGACTTACCGCCGACCCTTTGCCGGAGTCATTCATGCTCTTCTTGCGCAAACGTTTCTCCAAGGAGCCACTGCTGCCACAACTGGACGATGGCCAGCAGCCCGATGAGACGTCCATGCAGGTGAGGGCACCGGCTTGTGCCTCATCGGGGGCACAGCTGCTACCGCTGCCACTGCCACCGCTGCTGTTGCTCTTTTGTTTAATGAAGAGCTTGACTAGATTGAAAGCAGCCGCCGGATTTGAGTTGGCCGAAGAGGCAGAGCCCGAGCCCGAGCCCGAGATGTGCTGTGCCGAACAAAAGTTTTGGCTAGCCTGCGCCGAGGACAGTCCACAGCCGCAACGATGCTTATGGCGATGAGAATGATTATGATGATGATGATGATTATGATGCGACTGTTGCTGGTGCTGCTGTGGAGTTGGTGTTGTCGTCGACGATGGCTCCTTGTGCGGCTCATCTGTTTGCTGCTGCTGCTGCTGCTGTTGCAAGCAATCCGAGATCGAGACACTGATCGAGATGGGCATCTGGCACATGGGCAGCAAATTTCTCGAGCGTGACGAACACGATTCCATCGTTGATGTACTTATCGCTTGTGAGACATTCAATGGTCCTGACTGATTCTGATTGCCCATTTCGGTGCCTGTCGTTTCTTGTGCTGCTGCTGCTGCTACTGCTGCAACACAACTCAACTGTTCGCTCAATTCACTTTGCAGATTGGGCAGACTGTTGCTCTTGCGTACGCTGCAGTGCGGCAAATGACGTGTCAGGATAATTGTCTCCGTGTTGTTGATGTTATTGTTGTTGCCCGAAGGATACCTGCGTGCGGGCGATACAAACAGAAGCGAGCGTCTTTAAAGCCCAGCATACAATTATAGTCATCATTTGTTTTGCGGAAAATTGTCTACAGATTTGTTGGTTTTTGACATATCTAAATCGCATTACGCCTGACGCCTGAAGCCGACCCGACCCAACCCGATCCGTCTACCTGAAAGCTACCTGTAGGCGTTTTGCATAATATTTGGGTTTTTTTTTATTTGGGTTAAAATACCCATTCA
This sequence comes from Drosophila paracracens, assembly GCA_035044025.1. Lineage (NCBI taxonomy): Eukaryota > Metazoa > Arthropoda > Insecta > Diptera > Drosophilidae > Drosophila > Drosophila paracracens. Next base: position 1,373,769 of record JAWNMN010000435.1, on the reverse strand, counting down.
AAAATGAGCGTCTGTCTTAGGCAGTTCATGAGCTGCTCAAATGCTTAACTGGGCTCAATAATTCAACAGTCAATCAATATGCATCGATAATTATAGATTTATGACCCAGTTGCAGACACAAGTTAAGCATCTGTTTCAAATAATTCAGACTTCTAATATACAATTACAAAAGTTATTTCCACAAGCGCAGCTTGCAACATTTGGTTTTTTTTTTTGTTTTTCGGTTGAGTTTTCCCCTACATGACTTTGGAAAAGGGAAAATGTTAACTACGCCCTCAACTGGAGAGCACTCTTGCTTGTCTACTTTATGATCCCACCAGAATCATCGTCAGCATCATAAAAAGAGTCGAGTTAATCTAGTGTTGCACATATTTCTGTGTGGCAGATGGATGGTTTTATGAACTGAGATCAACAGAACCACATTTTGCATTCGCTCGAACATTGGAAACGTTAATTTGTGTATGTGGCACGCAAAATGAAACTTAATTGAACTAAATTGAAATGACCTCACACCGACCGACCAACCAACCCAAAAGGGGGCAAGAGTGGGTTATCCACACATCCGCCATGCGCTGCTGCTCGACACTCAAAAACCAAAACTGCAAATGTGTGTGTGTGTGTGTATGGTGTGTTGTGAGTTGTGCGTTGTGTATTTGGGTATTTGTACTTACCGCTGTAGTTGAGCTTTTGTCGTGTGATTCTTGGGTGAATTGCACAGGAACTGAAATGATTGGGCCGAGCGCGACATGGATACCTCCAGGGCCTTGTTTCGCTTCACAATGTCCTCCAGATTGCTGTGCAAGTTGATGCAGTTTTGCTTATTTCGCAGCGCGATCTCACACGGCTCTGCTATGGAGCACAAGAATATGTCAAAATTGGAACAATGAACTTCATCGAGGAGTACACTCAGCGAAATAGTGCAGTACTCAAATCAAATACAATCAATACATCTTTGACAAGTTTAATTGATTCTCAATTTACTCAACTTATGCTGATAGTTTTCGTATCGATGTTTGTACTCGATTGAAACATTATTTCGCTGAGTGTACGAGCAATTGCATAGATGCACTTACCATAGAAACTCTCATCCGAGTAGAGAACACTGCCCTCAAAAGCGATCGTATAATTGTCCTTGTTGCAGGTGAGTATAATATCGCCCTCATCCGGATAGGCATCCATGTCCAGCGAATCCACAGAGATGTGCGATTCTTTAACCGGAGAGAAGAGCAACTCCGACTTGCAGAAAGAGTTGTCGATGAGCTCATTGGTTGATGTTGTCGATGTCTGCGACATGTTGTTGTGTGCCATGTATTGTTGTTGTTGTTGTTGTTGTTGCAGCTGCTGTTGTTGTTGTTGCATGTTGGACATTATCATATTGTTGCTGTGCTGCATTTGCAGCTGCAATTGTTGCTGCTGCTGCTGCTGCAGCTGCTGTTGTTGCTGCTGGTAGAGCAACGATTGTTGCAAGCGACTGTTGGCGCCACCGAGACTTTTACAGTAGGCCGGCAATTGTGACAACAGCGAGTGAATATCCTCCGCCCGAAAGCTCTCCATATCGACCTCGGCGAGATTGGCATCCAGATTCTTGGCCAGATCATCATAATAGATCAGATCGCCCATTGCATTGTACGAAGCCGAAAGGGAGCTGAGCACGCTGCGTTGCATGCCACCGCAGCCATCCCGATAGCCATAGTCAAGAAACCACTGATAATCGGAATTGTCATGAGTAAAATCTTGCGATGAGGCCAGTGAACAGTTGAGATTGTTGACACCACCACCACTAATACTATTACCAACACCACCACCAACACCACCACAACCACCAGAAAGCATGCCACCTACCCCATGTTGCTGCTGTTGCTCATTGCTGCGTGCCGCTACAGAGCCCGGCGTTGTTGCATTGCTGTTGTAGTCCGATTCGGGTGTTGCTGCCACTGCTGCTGCTGCTGTTGCTGCCATATTTGTGGCAGCCATTTTATTTTTTCTCTGCCGCAGTTGCAACAAAAAATTGTTGTTGTCGGCCTCGTCGAGATTGTCGAAACAACTGCTGTTGTTATCGTCGTCGTCGCCGTCGTCGTCGTCGTCAGAGCAGAGCAGCAAACTATTGCTGGCGTGGCTAATGTTGCTCACCTGCTCATTCAGGATAATGCTACGCAACGCGCTATTATAGCGATCCAAATTGCTCAGGACAATGGCAACATTCTGCTTGAGGCTCTCCTCGCTCAGTTCATCGATAGCATCGGCGGCGGCTCTCTGATCATCATTCGAGCCGATCGATTGCAACAACTGTTGCTGTTGCAAATATTGCAAGTGTTGCTGCTGCAACAGGCGATCGTTTAGCTGCTGCTGTTGCTGCTGATAGCGTTTGCCCAACGTGAATAGCGAATTGTTTGGACTGTTCAACGGTATCCGATATTGGTGTTGCTGTTGCTGTTGTTGCGCCAATTGTGGCACTGATACACCTGGGCCGCTGACGCTGGCCAATGGTTTTGTGCTGTATGCAGCCGTGTTGCCGTTGTATTGCTTACCCTCACCAACAACGGGCAATGATTGCCGATGTGCTGTTGCTGCTGCTGCTGTTGCTAAGCGTGAATTGATCTGTTGCTGATGATGAATATGGGGAGCTGTTGGGGAGTTATGCGAATGGGGTTTACTTTTGGTAAATTGTGATGTGGATTCGTAATAATGGTTCGTTGTGGGTTTCGATTGTGGCGATGTGACAAATAATGGTGAATGTTGTTCGAGATGGCTGTTGATGTTGTTGCTGATATTATTGTTGTTGTTGGCGTTGTTGGCGTTGCTTGTTGAGAAGTCTGTCATGCCACGTCGAAGTTTTGGTCCTGCAAATAAAGATGGAGTGTCAAAATTAACTAATGATCAGTTGTAAAGCTGCCACTAAATAGCATTAGCATGCCACACGTTCTAAAAAACGCACAGTTTCCACAGACCCTCCCCCCGTCCATGACACATGCCATGCCTCAATATGTTTCAATTAGTTTTTATGTTGACAAGAGCAACCGGCGCAGCCAGCCAGCCGTAATAAAGTTATCGGCATTATTTTTATACGCCTCCGAGAATTTTTACGACTCCGAGTGCTACAAATAGGGTCGGGCATCTTCAGATGCTTTGACATCGGCGCAGTGGCACGCACTCTATCAGCCCATAAGAACTTCTCTCTCTCGCTTGTTATACATAGTTATATACCACAGCGGAGATTTGGTTTTGAGTGTGATTTCAAATTGAATTAGCCAAATATTAAAGGCAGTTTGGGCATACGGGAAAGAAGTTTTACATATTACGTATAATGTATATATAAAATATCGCTGATCGTTTATAGTACTCCAAAACATGAATGTGCCTGTGTTCAAGGAGAGATTGGCTGATCAAGAAGAATTTTGAATGTGATAGGTTTGAACAGAATACTCTGCTCTGCACGTGTATGTAGAGAAGAAGGTTGTCTTCTTTGCTTGCCACTTTTTGTCTTTTCTTGCAGCACAGGCAACGTCGCGTTGCACATGCAACATGCCAAGCGACTGCAAATGGATAGTTAAGGCTAACTTTTTTGTTGGTTGGGTTCTGTTTGCATGCTTTGTGGCAGTTACTGCCAAGATATGGCGTAGGGAAGGGAAAAATGACGCATGGATATCGGGTGAATCGATTGTCAGATGCATTGGGCTCGAGACTGAACGGGACTATTTAAAGAGTTCAAAAACATATTTATAATTAGCTGGTTGTGTAAACAAACATTTTGAGGAGGTCTCTCGACAAAAAACTTTTGACTGCGGCCAGCCAACATGTGCTGGAGGCAACGTTTGACAGCATTTTAAATGATTTAAATACATTTTATTATTATTAATATTATTATTTTTATTATTATTATTATTAATATTATTATTAATAATAATATTAATTAATATTATTATTATTATTATTATTATTGTTTGGTTTTTTTAAAGATGCCACTCGCTTCAAAGTGTGCCAGAAATAATATTGTCACAGCAAAGATGTTTGCATTTGGCCCAAAGCCAAGTTCAAAGCCAAAGATCAAACAAGTTAATTAAAGTTGACTTAAAGACTAAGAGCTAAGAAAAACTGCGCACCTTGAGCCAAAACGTTGAGGCCAACAAAATTGTTGTTGTTGCAATTGTTTTTGTTGTTTATATTTATATTTTTGTTGCCGTTGTTTTTGTTGTTATTGAAAAAGTCATTTTCATTATTGTAGGCAACATTTTGTTGTTGTTGTTGCTGTTGTTGTTGTTGCATGCGCTGCTGCATTAAATACTGTTGATTACAGGTGATGCTGGCAGCTGTTGTTGTTTTTTGTGGCAGCAATACGCCCTGTTCTCGCAACTGCTGCTGCAGTCGACGCCGCTGCAATAGTTGCTGTTGTAGCAGCTGCAATTGTTGTTGCTGCATGTGTTGATAGTAGCGTATTTGTTGTAGTTGCTGTGGTGTCAAGCCGTTGTTTTTGTTGTTGTTGTTGCTGTTGTTGTTGTATTGTTGTTGCTCCCTTTGGGGCGCATAGTAGTTCTCCTTGGAGGAGCTGCTGCTGCTGCTGGTGCTGGTGCTGCTGTTGCTGCTGCCTTGGCCAGTTGTGTCGGCAACATGTTGCCAACAGCAGTGCGTGTTGCCATTGTCATCAGTGTTGTTGCTGTCGCTGTTATTGTTGCTGTTGTGTGAGCATTCAACACCAGCTTGGGCACAGGCGGTGCAACGTTGCCGCCGTTGCACTTTGGAAATGTCTACGAATCGCATGATGAACGCAAGTAAAAGCAACAACATTGAATGCGGCACAAAGTGCGCTGCAACAAATGTTGTTGATGCAACAAAATGTTGCCGCTGCTTTTATTTTTGGTAAGTTCACAGTGTGTGCTGCTGTATGCGTTGCTGTATGTGTTAAGACCAACGCAGTCACAGCTCTGTATTTCTTGATCTTTTCACTTGTTGCCAAGTTCTTGGTTTGCCCTTTGGCAATTGATATTTTTAGCTTTGATCTTTGGTTTTTTTTTAAGGGTTCAACTCTCCATTGATTGGTTCCACATTTTGTGTGTGTGTGTAAGTTTTTGTCGATCGCGTTGCTTTGCTTTGCTTTACTTTGCTTTGGTTTGCTTTGCTTTGGTTTGCTTTTTAGTTTGCTATGCTTTACACGCTGCACTTTTCATTTGGATTTCTTCGTCGTACTATTTTCTATTTTTAAATATTGTTTTGCTTTATGCGTAAGTTTCTCTGTAAGACACATGTGTGTATATGAGTGTGTGTGTGTGTTGTTGTTGTTTTTGTGTACAGTCACAAATTTGTATAAATACACACATACATACATATATTTATTTATATTCTGTGTTCGCTTTGACTGCATATAAATGTTATTTATGAGTTTTCTGCAGCAGTCTTAAGACAAAAAAAAAAAAGTTTGTTTTTCCTTTTTCGTAAAGGGAAAACTTTTTTTGTTTCATTTTTGATTTTTTTTCGCGCAGCAATTAAAAAATTCAAAATAAACTGCTGCAATAAATATTGCTGGTGCCCCACAAAAATTGCCACCCCTTCCGCCAACTACTCCAATTTACAACATTTGCCACACAAAACTGTAGCAACTGAGACTCCATTTTTGGGCAGCCTACTTCTGTTGCATACATTTCGGACCACAAAATGTGGTTGGCCCCAAATGCAGTTGCGAAACGGAAATGGAAATGGGAATGGAACTGAGTGCTGCACTTGTTTTCGCCTTGTTTTGTGGCATTTGCAACCGCAAAAGCAACAACAACAACTCAACTTCAGTTCCTGCGCCTGCTTAATTTAAACAGCATTTAAAAACTGACAGACGACCAAATGGCAAACATTTCACAACAATAAATTGTCACGCCAAATTCAAACAAGCGCAATCGAAAAGATCGGCAAGCGTGGAAAGTATTTCTCTAAATATATATAAATAACACTAAATCTGTATACTCAATGTCGACGACGGCAAGACGTGCCAACAAACAAACAAAACCTTAGCCAGGTGTGTCTTTTGACATTTTTGATGAGTGACATAAGCAAGATATAGAAAACATATAATATCTTTTATCTAGCAATAGAATATGCATCAAATAGTGGGCAAACAAATATTTAATTTAACAACTAAAAAACAATTCATATGCAAAAAAACAAAAATAAAATAATAATAAAAAAAAATGAATATTTGCAATACGCATAAATAAATCGCTGCCTTTGTTGAGCAAAACTATAATTTCCAGATTTTTGAAAAAGTTGAAATGTATCTACAAAATATGTTTTCAATTTCGAAAATACAATAAAATATCTAAACTTATATTTTTTCCAAATATTTAAGCATATTAAATATAAAGCTAAAAACATTTTCTTTCAAAAGAAAAATTAATATTTTCTCCTATTTAATAATTTAAAATGTTTATTTGAGTCGGTCTTTAAACTAAGCTAAAATTCCTAGATTTTTGGCTTGAAGCTGGAAACTTTTTAATATTTTTTCAATATTGAAAGAGACAACAAAATATCCACATATATTTAAAAGACAGATGTCTTGAAATAATTACTCTTTTAGAGTAAATTATATATTTTTTTATATTTTTTTTTATTATTTATTTGTTGCTTAGTGTAATTTGCGTAATATTCAAGGAAAAGCTCCAAGGCATTAACGCGTTGTCTGCAGCGGAAAAGCGTTTTGGCCACTATAGACACGCCTAGTTTACTTTGGATGGTGGTTAATTGCGAAGACACAAAGGAAAATGCTCGAGACACTCGAAAATACCGAGCACACAGCACACTCAAATTCGCAAAAGACCAATTGGCATTCAGAAAAGAGAAAGTGCGCTAAACAGCAAGGAAAGCAATGTGAGTACACTGAGAGAAAACAAAGTGGTTGAATATACTTAACATTGAACCAAGTTGAAGTACAAGTAGAAACTCGTTGATTTCGATCAGTGTAAACAGGAGCAGCGCAACCGCAAGAAATAGAGCTTGCAACAAGGAGGCAAATACACAAGCGCAAAATGGCTGCCACGCGGAACAAGTGTGAAGGGGTGAGGGGTTAAGCCAACTGGCAGTTTGCCAAGTGGCAGACAAAGTGGTACAACTCTTGACGGGGGACGAGGGGGAGTTGACTGGTTGAGCAAGGAAAACAACGTGAAGCATCTCTTGCACTCAATCGATAAACGAAGAAATAATCATAAACAGCCACACAGCCCAGGCACAGAGTGAGTTCTCGGGCATGCCGCATGCATTCAATGTTGCCACTGCCGCCACATTTGGCACCCATTCTGGAAATAGACAAAAGTACAGCTACCTCAAGGTATTTAGCTGCTGCTGGCAATTAAGAAAAATGAGAAAAACTTTAATGCATATTACACACACATGTGTGTGTGTAGGGTTCAATCACATATGGACCAAAAAACAAAAAAAAAAAAAGGAAAAGCATTTTATGCGCTGGATTTTTCTCCAGCTGGCCAAAAAGTTGTAGTGACTTATTGCTGCCGCTGCTTAATGCTGGCATTATATGCATCCAGCTGGCAGCCAGCTTCAGGGCATGTCGATATAGAGAGTAGAATATATGTTTCTGGCCTGATGCGTTTTAGTTCAACGCACTTGTTGGCCTACATTGCAGTAGTTGCCAGCTGCCGTTGTTGCAATTGTTGCAGCAAAAATGTGAAACGCCCCCCATGCACCCGCCGCCACCCCCATCTTTGCTCGTGCTTTACCTCTATAGAGGAGTTTAGATTGCCAAATGGCAAAACATAGAATGAAAGACAGCCAGCTAAAAATGCATATCAAAGTATCTGTATCTGCAGCTGTAGTCGTATCTCTAGTTGTATCTATAGCTGTATCTGTAGCTGTATTTGTATCTGGTACTGTTGTTGGTTGTTGCTTGAAATTCTATTCTATTTTCTAACCGATTGCAATTAAGCAATCAAGCATTCGGAATGCGGAACAAATCAGCTGCAAGTAATGTGTCGATTTTCTTTTTACATTTGCATTCTCGATGCCCCATCGATAAAGCCTAATCCAATTGCAGCAAAGAGAAAAAACGGACAAAAAAAAACAAGCTGGAATGCATTAGTTGGATGGATGATCTCATTTTTCCAGACTGCTGAAAACTCAGGCGATTTAAATTATTTTTTTTTAATATGCCCAACGCACTATGTGCGTGCGTATGTATGTATGTATGTGTAAGTATATATGTGTGTGTAGCACAAAAATACCGTACGAGAAATCATTTAAGTTTGTTAACCGGCGTCGACGATAGCAAAAACAGATAACGTTGAAAGCCCCTTTTGTTAATCACACGCACACTCACTCACTCACTCACTGATGCACTCCGTTATACACAAATGTAACTGAGACACATGTATATGTATGTGTGTGCTGTGTATATTGCATGTAGTAGTATTAATGTGTCACTTTGAAATTTAAAGCGCTTTTCTCGTCTCTCCATTAATTTTCATTTAATTATTATCTGCGAGAGCGTATCTTTGAAATGTTATCTAAAGATATACATATACGCTAATATGTAATATATATATATATATATGTGTATTATTAAAAAGAAAAAAAATCGCTTTCACAACAGACACGAGACGCGGCGCACATTTTCACCGTTGCACAAGCCCAAGGAGACTGAATGACTGAGAGAAAAACAATACGAGCGAGCGAGCGAGCCGAACCAAACTGAACCGAATGGAATGGAACGTCGAGATGCGTCGACCGACGACGACAACAACAACAACAACAGGCAAAGTTAGCGGACGACTACAAAGCGACGAACGACGACCAACGAACGATGTCTCTCCCGGCATGTCTGTTTGTGTGTGTCTGTGTCCCCATGTGCATGTGCAAGTGAGAAGCGCACGAAGTTAGCCGAAAGAGTTCCAATGATTATACAATGTGCAGCAGCGAATTAACCCCACCTAAGTGAGAAAAAAAATCAGCGACAGGCGAAATTGGGCGAAAACATTCGAAATAAATATCTAATAAAACTAACCTATTTAGATTTATGCCTGGTCTAATGGGGCAGACCATAAACCATTTGCTCAGCTCAAGTGGCGCACTCGAGGCAATGAAAACAAATGAAGCGCTCAGCCAAGATAAAACGAACCCTCTTTTTCCACACTCAAAAAAGGACACAACACACACACACACAAACAAACATCGTGAGGATCGTGATTGGATAATGCGCATGTGCGCGTGCCTCGACTCAATAATGGAAACATCTGTGTTGTAAGCGGAACGGAAGCAAGGAGGGGAAGTGAAACACTTCAAGCAGCGTGTGCAAGTGCTCATTAATGATGGCAACATTACCCAATAAAACTATTACAAATGCGCATAAATTAAAATGAAATCCAATAAGGGCACCACAATATTATGGCATACTTGAATACACATTACATTCTTTCTATCTATCTATATATCTATCTATCATTGGGAAATACATAAATAAACACAACAGCGCAACCCGCGCACCCCGCACACCCTTCAAAAATAATCATTATTTCGCTGTCTTATCAACACAAATCGTTAACGAAATAATATTTGAAAATTTATGCGTAGCGTATTTATACATATGCTGCTAGAAACTAAGTATCTCACACACATCTGTATCTCTATCTAAATGCCCCACAGACATTTATCGCTGCACACCACATCAAAAAAAATCACAATATTACCCGCACAGCCTTTAATTCCAACAATTCTAATGTGAAACAAACAAGTAGGAATGCTGCAGTTGGGTGAGCTCGACTACGATATACCCTTTAACCCAGCTGTTAAATATATTCGAGTTTTACTGCCAAATTTTCAAATTCAAATGTAAGCATGCATATTTGTGCATACAGAAAATGCTGACTTCTGCTGATAGTAATGAGATAAATATGAGAATATATTTTCGAGTATAACTTGAGTGTTTCTCTTTCGATCTTGATGACATGTCTGTCTTTAATCTATCATCCATTAAATGAAATGGAAATCCAAACCTCAAGTCTCTAGCTCTTACAGACTCTGAGATGCACGTGTTCGTCCAACTCTGCTGTTCACCCTCATCAAGAATATATATGCAATATGCGTTCAGGGATGCTTCCTGCTGGCTGCTTTTGCACAAAACCATTACCCATTTTACCCATTTTTAATGGGTTAAGGTTATAAACATACACAAGAAATAACCAATTTAATACACACACTCTTCGCCCATAATAATTAGTCAGCAGCTGATAGGAACAACTAGGATGATAAGTAATATCTGAAAGAAAGAGAACAAAGCACTCGAAACTTTTATACAGAAACAATAATAAGTCATAGTCACAACTGCTCAAGCCAAAGTCTTGATTATTTCAAATTCGTATTTAACATGTTTGTTTTTATTATTAGGTTTTTTGTTTTTCTTAAACATCTGAGAGCGGATGAGTAAGGTCATACTCATAAATCTCAAATTGAATTATGCATGAGGTACAGAGAAAATAAACATATGCCCGCATCGACGATCATTACAGAACGAAGAAAACTAGCGAGTAAAAAACGGCGAGAATCGAAGCAAATGCAAATAATTCTAGCATTCTTTTAGGTGTCGTACAAAAAGACAAAAGATGAGTAAATGGAAATCGTTTAGCTGCCAGATAGAAGTAGAACAATAAATGCTATAATGGGTATAATAATATGTCAATCTCAATTTGTTCGACTTATTTCGAAAATGTTTAAATGTCAAACATGGCGTGCAGATTTACTGTATAAATTTGCCAGCTTGGCGCCGGCTTACTCATAATCGAATTTTGTGTTTTTGTTTTTGTTTGCCACTTACTTTATGGCATGACTCATCGCGTGCATTTCAAAGTCATCTATGGCAAATCCATTTTCGCCTCCAGCTCCGCTCCGCTCCCCTGCCGATGCTCTGCTGAATTGGCGACAACAAGCCCAGCTAGAGGCAAATTAGCAAAGAACTTTTGAACTGTGTGCGAGCGACCACCCTCGGCTCGTTGGCCTCCTACTTGCCCAGAGTTTTAATTGTATCGCACAAAAATAAATTGTTTATTTGTTGCAGGAAAAAACAAAGAAAGAAAGAGAACAAAAAAAATACGAAACTGTGCATCGCTCTGACTCTCACTTGGCTTGCGGTGGGCCTTTAAATATTGCACTTTGCTCTTTCGCCAGGGCTATATTTGTATACTCTGAACCCATTACAAATGTGTGAAATGGGTATAAAAGACTATGTGTGAGGCAGAAGGAAGCATCTATGTTCAGATTCAGTATATATATTCTTGTTCAGTAATAACTATCGAGTCGATATAGCCATTTCTCTCCGAGCCTAGGCTTCTATCCAGTTTGGAAAGTTTATTTCATTTGATCAATTGTGATAGCAAAAAAAAGCCACAAATTTGTATATATTATAATATCTTCATATATTATTTATCAACAGCACAAATTTAACCAAGATCGGATAAGAAACACCCAAGTTATAGTCGAAAATATATTCTCATATTTATCTCATTACTATTGGCAGAAGTAAGCGTGAATATATTTAAGACTAGAATATAATTAACAGCCGGGTTCAGGGTGTCTCGTAGTCGAGCTGACCGGAGTAATTGTTTCAATTAGTGCTCTCTTATGGAATACCTCAACTATATGGTCACCTTTAACACATTGTGATGTAATCTGGCGGCCAACAGTTATTTAGGGGTCAAAGTCATGAAGGAATACTTATTTAACTTGGCAAAGAAACTAAATATTCTAGAATATTGATTAAAATGTCGGGCATTTGAAATACAATTACAAAATAAATATTTGATTCAGAATTTCTATAAAATTTGAAAAAACCGGTTTGTTTTGAACAAGTTGAAATATTTCGAAGTCAACGAGGCGCTCTACTATCAATTGTAGATTTCAAATTTGAAGTGCTTCGAAAAATATTTAATGACATACTTAATTTTGTAGCGGATCGTAATTATGTCAGCGCACAAGAGTGATAAATTCCAGGGATCGGTGCTGACGACACCAGCTAAAAGGGGGGCACGGCAGTAGAAGGGTAAGATGGGTGTGATTTGCACCACCAGCGAGCACCACATGTGGTAACAAGCTAATTAAAGACGTGATCATCGATTCTTGCAGCATTGAGTTGAGACTGGAGGCAACTCAACAGTTTGATTGATTTGAAATTTACATTTGTTTGTTTCGAATTCTTGACAAATTCGATACGAACCAAATTCAATACTTGACAGTTGCCACGCCTCAACTGCAACATATTGATACTTAACCACCGATTTGTGCATGTGTATGTCAGAGATGGTGATTTATCTGTCAGGGGCACAGACTGTGGCATATGTTGCAACTTAGTTTTGACATGCCACAGCAGAGTTTCCACACACACAACGAAAATGTGTCATATATCAACAACTAGCAGGCATATGGCATATTGACAAGCCAAATACGACAAATGCTTCAGATACCAAATATATATATATATATATATATATATATATATATATTTCCCATTCATACCATGCCATCAAGTGAAAATTGCGTAAAGTTTTTCCTCACCCATCAAACTGAGTGAAAGTCTGTGCGTAATAACCGGGCCCATAAAATGCGGAATAGTCTACACGATCCATATACAAGATGTACAAGCCAAGCAGCTAATCAATTCGGGGACCAATGCAACGACGAGGCAACTAAACGACTCAGTCAGTGCAACATGACATCGCGACAAACAAACTTGACGCAGCAACAAAAGTGCGTTGCACACACACACACACGTCTTAAACTAATTTGTATATAAATTGGGCAACATTTTTTTAAATATCATAGTGAAAAACCAAAAGCAACAACAACTGCAGTTATTCAATCGACTTGCAACCGGTTGTTGTTTGCCACCATCCTTAGTTTTCACCACTCAAAACTCAAATGAATAGATGAAAGGCCAACGAAGGCGCTAAAAGCTGCAATAAACTCAACATGAATAATGAAAAATCAAATAACACCGGCGGCATATGGCTGTCATTTATGACTAATTAAGATTTATCGAAGCAAAACAAAAATTCAATTAAGTTGAATACTTTTTGAAAATGAAGAAAATAGCAACAACAAAAAAGCTTATTCAGAGGAAAACTCGGCTGGGCAGAGGCAGCAGATCTAAGAGAAGCCAAATCTGCCTATAGCTATAATCAGAAAGTATATAGCCATGTGTCTCTGGACAGGACTAGTAAAACTAGCTAAAATATGTTCAGCAGCAGAAATTGTAGATTTAGCTTGGATGTTCCTTATCCGATCTCGATGAAATTTGTCCAGTTGATCTGTAATATTTCAAGTATTTTAAATATGAAAATGGGAAAGCACTGATCTGCGCGAGGTATACGAGAATTTATATCCCAAATTTAAAGTCTCTATGCCTTATATATCGAATCGAGTGCTAATCGGAAAACTATTAAACACTTTTTACACATTTTTTAACTTATTTGCATTTGCTGCTGAATCATACTTTTTTTCTCACTAAAACACATGCGACAAGCATGATTCCAGTTATACGATATCAACCTTAAGACGAAGTACTCATTGAGAAAACTTGCCCTACCACAAGTCCAATAATTATTTAAAACTAGGCTTACGACATAGAGTTACTCACTAAACTATGCAAAGTGGCAAAGTGGTGAGTGCAATGCAATGATTTATTGCTGATAAGATAATGCATAATGTGGCCATGTGATCTGGCTGCCTTAGCTGATATTAGAAATCTTAAAGTTGAACGTCGATCGGTCGGTTATAAATGCATATATTGGCGTTATTCTCTTCAACAGTCAGTCACGCGACATCGTCGTGAGCCATGCACGACTATGCAACTGTGACTAAGCTTGTTGGAAGAAGAGTTATGCAAGCTTGAGTAGCCGGTCAAGTTCAACGAACGGAGTGGACCACCTGCTACGAGACGTGTACAGCAACGCAACAACACCTGCATAGCTGTATTATTAACGCCGGCAAATGGGAGAATTTCTATTGAAATGCAAAGCACGTCAATTATCTGGCTATTAGCGGTATTGACTACAGCCAAGCTGGCAGGCAGGGAAAAATCGCAAGCTTATATGTCATCATCGTTAGCCACTGACTCGGCTGGCTGGCAAGCCCCCATTGAATGCAACACTGACCTAGTGCAAGCGGATATATAGTATCTATATCTATTTATTTATTATTTATCATAGTTTACAGCCCACTTCAGGGTAGGCACAGTCAACACACACTATTTTATTTATCTGACTTTTATTATAATAATTTTAGAAATGTTGTTGGCTTAATATATATAACATTTGTTATGAGAATAGTTAGCAAAACTTTCAACTTAAAACTTATAATTCAATAAAACCAAATATTTCATATATGATTAATTTTGGGCAAATTAAAAGCTGTTTTTATTTATGCAGCGCAGTCGCGCGATTGATAAAATAGAATGTAGCCGGTCTCCGAGGACTTGTGTATATCGGAGGTGAGGCCATAGAAATCCTCGATGGTTGAGGCCTCAATCTTATCGACCATGTCATCGTCGAACAGCAGCCAGAGTCCGTGACTCTTCACAATGCTGATATAATGGCCACGATTCGGACCCGAACCGCAATGTATAACGACAGCCGTTAGATCATATAGCCGATCCGGATTGACGGCATCGTCCGAGGTGTTAAAGAGCCGCAACTCAAGTGGAAAGACGACTCGATGTGAGACCTTGATGTGACGATTGAATTGTTCCATATACTTGAAACGCTTCAAGTGCAGCGCCAATATCATTGGTAGCTTCTTGACACGCATGCGCTTCTGTGCCTCCTGGTAGCTGCAACAATTGTCGCACTTGAATTTGTTGTCCGAGCAGAGGGTCTCGGTATTACTGAAACAGCGCAAACAGTGCGTTATCGATGTATTCTGATCGACGTCCACCTGTAGATCGAAAAAGTTCTCATCCTTGCTGCTGACAGTCTCACAGTTGAGGCAACGTGTCTCCGATGTAAGTATACCCTGAAAGATTTCATGCACCCACGTTGGCTCCGTATTGGCGCCATTTGTCTGCACTACGGGGGTAGTGGTTGCCGTAAGGCCACCATCCAATACACTTGTGGTGGCAGCAGCACTCAATGAACCCGTCGAATTGCTGTTGCAATTGCCATTGGTTGTCGTCGAATTCGAAGTCGAAGTCGTTGTCGAATTGGACGAGTTGGAGTTTGTATTGGAGTTGGTCGATGACTTTGCGGTATTGCTGGTGGTGCCGCCACCACCAATCGATGTAGTAGCAGCAGCAGCAGCAACGGGATTCCCATTAGTCGTCTTGCCCGGATTACTCGTATTGTTGCGTTCGGCCAGAATGATCTCGTTGATGTGATTGATCAAGAAATTGAGAAACTCGTGCGCATCCTGTTGCATATAGTTGTCGAACTCCTCCTTTTCCTTGCGCAAACGCGTTATGAACTTCTTGGGGGCTATCGAGCCAACTTTCTTCTTTTGCGTCGCAATGCTATAGAAGAGATCCGCCAGGCACGAGAGCAATGTCTCTTTGGGCCGCTTATTTTTCGCCTTGTATTCGAGGACTTTCTCGCGAAAGGGCTTACAGAAATAGAGGGCCTGCAGCACCGAGTTGCTATAGCAGGTATTCCCAAAATTGACAAGACCAAAGTAATGCTCGTTGGGCGGAAACATTTCCGAGCCGATCTCCCGCTCCAGTTGGGAGACATTCGCGCCCATGCTGGTGGCTACGGGCGCTGCCGCGGCACAGCGGTACAGAAAAGCCCACACTGTGGATGCTTTTTGGTTAGGTAGTAGTTATGCGATTACTCTATATCATTCATATATATATACATATATATATATGTATATATATATATATATATACTTTTTGGTTGTGGTGGATGTGTGTTCGGTTCGTTATCGGTAATTATTGCTTGTTTTTTGTTCCCTTTTACTCTTTTTGTTTTGTTTTTTTGGGGAGCCTCGGCTCGATTTTTGTCTACAGAGATTGGTTAGAAGATGCGCAAAACACTTTTCTACATTTGTCTGAAAATAAATAATTTTGAAGAGGGGATACACGTGAGTTTCTTTCGCATAACACAAACGACAACAAAATTAAAAATATTTTAATGTCTACATTGCTTTCATCGCTTGACGACATTAAAAACTAAGCATAAAACTGATAAAAGTACAACTAAAATTGGCATACGTTAAAAAAAAGAAAAAAAAGAATAGCTCTGCAAATATACATATATATATATATATATATATCCCCTCTCCAAAAATATTTTCAAACAAAGTGTTTCACATGCGCATATTTTCAAGAGCACGTTTTTTCCAAAATTTTTGAATTTTTTTTGTGAAAATATACAATTTTTGATTTTTGATTTTTTCGAAATATAATAATAATAAAAAAATAGATGTGAAATATTTTGAAAATAAGTGTATTTAAGATGGTAAATTCTGCGATGACACACACACACACACTAACAAATTGATTATGGAGAACTTTATTGGATCATACCAGAAGACGTCATTCAAAGATGAAGGTTTTTAACCAGAACTTGGGCTAAAATTCACTTGTAATACTCGCAAACATAAAATATATTTAAGACGACTGAGCCGGTACTCTGTCCCAACACAGTTAACACTGCAAAATAATGATGAAACATACATCGTTGCTGAGCTGGCCACAATGAATTTCATCGTTCAGTGGATTGATAATATAAGATAGTCTATGACTAAGCGACTAGCGAGTGCTGAAAATAGTATCAATCTTATGGCGTCAATCGGTTTGGTACGGTGATTTTTTTTTTAA
Source organism: Drosophila paracracens (assembly GCA_035044025.1). Classification (NCBI taxonomy): domain Eukaryota; kingdom Metazoa; phylum Arthropoda; class Insecta; order Diptera; family Drosophilidae; genus Drosophila; species Drosophila paracracens. The sequence continues at coordinate 1,356,986 of JAWNMN010000435.1, read as the reverse complement.
CCGCCAGACGTGTGCTGGGAAAATTCCGAGCAAGTGCAATGTCTCTACGACGGGTTCCAATTTCCATTGCAATTATTAATGGCAACGAGCCGACGTGTGCCATGGGCAATGCAACAGAGTCATCGCCAAACTATAAAAGCCACAGCTTGCGCTTCGAATAACACTTAGAATCAATTGCAAACTAAAAGTGAAAACATCAAGTGGAATTATCAGTGCACAACACTAGAAGCAACCTAAGGTGATAAATCTTAGATTAACTGAACTAAAGGAGGACCTTTAGGACTACCATCGATTGGATACCCTACACAAAGCTGGAGAATCTGTATATGCAGCTCAACCTATATGCAGTTCAACACAACGAAACTGTTTCGAGTATTAAGCAATACTCAGTGGAGCCAGTAAATCATCTATCCGGAAAACTACTTAAAATTCTTGCCTAATCTTTATACAGATGACAAGAAAAAACTAGTATATAATTTCAAGACTGTTAATACTAAAATAAGAATGTGCAAAAAACTTTAATATTTAAAGCTAATGGCTACCTGCAAAGTAAACAAGCTAACTCAGAAAGCATTGATAATAAATCTCTAAAAGGAAACCAAGTATATATGTTTTATTGATCATTAGCAACTAAGATCTGAGGTACTTCACCTGCCTGTTGAATATTAAATATTCAACAAGTATTTTTAAAAAGTGATTTTTATTTTATTTTTTTTTTTTGGAAAGATATGCCCAGAAAGGCAAAGATAAATGAATTATATATATAGGCGTTCGATCAGTGTGGCATTTTCAATTTAATTGGGTTAATTTTCAAAGGCAATAATTATTGAATGATTAAATGAAATCTTCCCTACAACAAATGGGTCGTGCTTATCTTAAGTCAATCAACTGTGAACTTTTTCCAAGCACACAACTAAGCCAAACTAATTGACTGGTTCGACTACTCGTTTGCGCTCCCATTGGGTAATTTTATGAATAGCTAACTAGACAAAGTGGCTGGTATAAAACTAGCTGCGCTCCCAGATAAGCTCTCAGTTCACCGCCAGACAAAATGCAACCCGTTGTAAGTAGCGAGATAAGTTTTCTATTTCAGTTGAACAGCAGTTGGTTCTAATACATTTTCTACAGCTTCAGATTCTCCTCACCATGCTGTTGGGTTGGTCGTCCCAAGGGACACTGCCGCTCGAGCAGATGAGTAACTCGTTGGTGGAGTCAAACAGAACCGCCGCAACTGGATTCGATAAACTTTGGATTAACAATTCTACAACGATTTCACAATATGCGCAATATGCTGAAACAACGACAGTAAACAATGTGATTGGAATAAATTTAACCAAAACAAATTTAACATCAACGTTGAACAGCACAACAATTTTAGCCAAGGCAACACCAACATCAAAGCCATCAAATTCAAGCACTGTAGTCACAACAACGACTACCAATGATACTCTACCACTCGATTTTGGAACAAGATTAAGCGCGAAACTATTAAAAATACTCACACATAAGCGCCGCTAAAAATTGTGTTTTTTGAATAATCAAACAATCCGAATTTTATTTATGTATCTACATTTAAGCTGAATCTAACTGCAATATACATCAAACATAGAATTTATTTGAAAGAGTTGATCATTTTTTTGTTGGTATTATGTTTTTTTTGGATTTTTGAGTATATCGCTGCTTGAGACATCCTTCAGTTGATCAAATACAAAATGAAGCAATCACAAAACAAACAACAAACTATTCGCCAAATAATTTGATTGTTTTATATTTTTTGAAATGCATACAAACTGCTGAGAGACTATGCGATCTAGAGACTATCGATTTCCGGTAGCAACAAATGATATGCAACATACATTAACATATTATGGATCAACTAGACAAATTGCATCAATGGGATCGTATGACAAACACCATTACCCATCAGCAGATGTAAGCATTCTCTGTATGCATATGAATGTATGCTTATAAAGTATATTTAACAACTGGGTTCAGGGTATGCGACAGCATTCTAACTTCTTGTCATTCCTGTTATTTTGTATTCTGTTTTCGATGCCACATTTCGAAATTTTCACAATCCAAACTATTTAGTCACCCAATAAAATTTTCCGCTAGAAGAGAAATTTTCAGTGCAACGCCAACACAATCAGAGATGGATCTTTTCCAACGCCTGCTGTCAATTCATAGATCCAGTTTACAGAGCTGTGGGTAATTTATGGAATTGTCAATTAGCCAAACGATCAGTATAAAACTAGCTGTGTTGTCGGCTAAAACCAACAGTACTTCAAGCAAAATGCAACACGTCGTAAGTATCCAAAGGGGTTGTTCTCAATTGTTGAACGCGAAATAATAAAAATATTTACTTCTACAGCTTCTCATCGCTATTCTGTTGGGTTGGATAAGCCTAGGGATACAACAGACCCAATCCAACATGGAAGTTCAATCCACAACAACAATATTTCCCAATACGAGCTCGAGATCATCTGAAGTCACAACCCTTAAACATAATCATAATCAAACTGTGAATCGGGACAAAACTAAGCACCAATTAATTGGAATTAAACTATTAAAAGTAATCGTCTAAGATCAATTTTAAATACACAAAAACGAATAAAAAAAAAAACAGTTAAAAATAAATAGCAGCAATCAGCGAAAAATAATGATATGCATTCCTAGACAAATCGGTGGGAAACAATAGCATGTTGTAATTGCCGCTAATATTGTTATTTTTAGTGTTTATTATTTGGAATCAAATTGTGAAATGTTTTTGAAAAGTATCAGTGATTTTCCCGAGAGATCCGTGTAGACCTGACGACCAGTTGTATGGTAATCAAAGTTCGCAATTACCGTCAATCATCGCTGCCGGCCAATGCAATGCAATTATGAATCGAGCTCAATATCAGCCAATACTGAATTGTGGATATAACTGGTTTTTTTTTTTTTTGCCCAGCCATTCATACAATACAAACTAACGGATAGAATTGTTTTCGATTCGGAACTTCTCAATTGCAACCGGTCAAACTAGTTGCGAGTGCAAAATATCTGAGAATTATTGTAGTAAATATCGCATTTGTATATATCAGAGATAGTTAGAAATTCTGTGCACTCAGTGCAACTTGGCAACTTCAACTAGAATGAACACTGGGCAGAAGAGGACAGTGAGTAGTGGTGAAATAATTTCGAATATTTTTTTGAAATGTTCAATTGTGAAATGCAACAGTTTTCTATCTATATATATCTCTCGCTCAGTTGCTGTACTTTCTACTCGTGATTTGTATTGCTTGTATTGAGCACAATCATGCCGCCACCAAGGTCCTCTATGAATTCCAGTGAGTAACTGCTCGCAACCCTCCTAAAGATTTACAATAACAATAACAATAACAATCCATTGATAATCGAAGCATTCGCGAGGCAACAGGCGATCGCAACGAAACCGGAATGCTCCGAACAACAACAGCAAACAATAATACGAGAAGCGAACCCGAACTGGTGATTACGGGTAAACGCACCTCACACTTAATCCTGCCATCCGGCAACAATGATCCCAATTCGAGCAACAGTGTCTACAGGGAGACGGCCTACTATACGGCCGATGATAGTGGCTACCATGTCACATACAATATTAGCATCGATCCTCTCGATCTGGGCACGCGACTCCAGGGCAAAACACTTAAAATAATTGTTGGCTGACATTTCGACAACAAGTTTCATAATAATCATAATAAAGAAGCAGATATCTGACTGGCTGACTATATATATATATATATATATATATAATGAGTGTCTATTGCCAACATTCAAAGTGCATCTAAAGTTCATTGAATGATGCATAGTGTAAAATGGCCAAGACCAATCAACATATTTATACAAATACAATAAAATAATGAATTTGATGTCTTACCGTTTTGTAAAGTTTCCTTTCAGGATTGGATCTCTCTCTCGGGGGTATCTTCAGGGGGGAAGTTAACCCTTGCTCAATGCCCGCCCGTCAAGCAATTTTCTAGACAAACACTTTTCCGCGGCCACAAGTCAAAAGCAGATCAAATCCGAAAAGTCTGCTTAAATGAATGAATTGCCAGTTTGCCAGTAATTTAAAAGTGTAGCAGAAGAATGCCGTTGCCTGCAAAGATATATAGATATAGATATATATATAGAGAGGAAGCAAATAAAAGGGAATCTCATTCATTATTCATATTCAAATGGGCTTAAGTGAGGAAAAGATTACTCATTTTAATTACTATCTAACTGTGTAGTAGGCTGACCAACCTTGGCCACTGAGAAAGTAGTAAACAAGCTCATTAGTACACATGAGAGACGCGACGAGAGCAAATTTGAATTTGAATTAGAAAAATACAAAAAAAAAAAATATGAAAAATAAAAATGGAAAATAAAAATGGAAAAAAAAACTCATGCTACCTTGTGGGTCAAGTGCGCGAGAGCAAAAAACATTGAGATGCTCTGAGAGATTGGGCATGTTGACAGTCGTGAGCAAATAGCAATTGGGTCACTCGGTTGGAGAAGAGTACAACATTTTGCTGGTACAACGATTAATAAAGCTAATTAATTAATCAAGAGGCAAAAATGAATGCCTGGCTGGCTGTCTGTCTGGCTGGACCGACTGACGATAAGCCTCCGCCCAAGTCAAAAATCGACGTAACGCTCAATTTGAGTTTAGTTTTGCGACGACAACTAAACGGAACATATCACACTATCGCTAGCAGAGCAGACTAAAAAAATATATATATATATATAGATAATTGCCATGGAATTGTGGATGTGCCTGTTGTTGGCAGGATGTGCGTTTTTGTCGCTTGGCGCCACACAACCGCTTGCGGTCAACTATACAACGGATATTTTGCGCCTGGCCAAGGCCGCTCACATAAAGGCCTATCTCAGCGAGGAGGAGCAAAGGCCGTGCGATAATTTCTACAGTTATGTCTGTGGCAATTGGCCACGTTTGCATCCGGCACGTATCAAAAATAAAAAGACCAACTATCTGGAGGAGTTGATGGAGCTGTTTGTGCGCAAAAGTGCCGATATGTTAAAGACAGCAAAACCCGGCGGCGATAGCAGTGCCGATCGTTTATTGAAGAGTTTCTTCACCTCGTGCTACAATCAGGCAAATGACACACAATCGGCGGTGAGAACGCTGTTGCAGGTGACCGATTTTCGGGGTGGTTGGCCAGAGATACGGGTACCTTCGTGGTATCACTACGAATACGATTGGCTGCAGGTTGTGGCGACGCTCAAGCGACGTTTGGGCATCGACATACTGATTGGTTTGGATGTGATTCTCGATTACAAGGAGGAGCATATGCATCGACTTAAGATCGGTGCACCACAACTACCGCTGGGACATCGTCGTCAATATTTGGATCCAAGTTTCCATTTGACACGCCTCAGATATCAGCGCTCAATTGCCGAGAAGCTGCAACGCTATTTTCCAGAGCAATCGGAAAGTTGGTACGAAGAGGTCTCCGATCAGGTGGTGGACGTTGAGAAGCAACTGGCCAAGGGTCTGCCACACAATGCGGCATTGACGCTGGAGCAGACGACACGACAACGTACAGCGGCCGAGATGAAGGCCGCATATGGCAGTTATGTGGATGTGAGTCGCTATCTGCAAATGATCTTCAACGATACGATGTATGTGGATCTGTATGAGACGCCCGAGGATTATCTGTCGAATTTGGTGGACGTGATACGTTTAACGCCCAAAATGCAATTGGCCAATTATACGATTTGGCGTACCCTGGATACCCTGGATCAGGCACGTGTCCCCCAGACTGTCCAGCCGGGCATCTGGTGTGTGCAGATGGTACGTGAGCATTTCCCCCAGCAATTGGAGAGCCTGTTCCATCGCAACTACAACAATATGCAGATGATCAACGATCTGCAGTCGACATGGTCGGATATTAAGCGTGTCTTTCGCGAACAACTGCAGGCATCCACAGATCTACATTGGATGACACTGGAGACGAGACAGCGGGCCATCGCCAAACTGGACGCAATTGAGCTGCAGTTCCGTAATCATGACGAGACGCAGCTAATCCGGCAGACGCATGGATTGCGTTTGCATCCGGATCAATTCTATCCAAATTTGGTTAATGTGCTGCAGTGGCGCACACAGCGCCAGCTGGCAAAGCTGGTCGAGGAACCCCAACTGATAGATCAGGTGTACAAGGTGCCTCACTACGAGCTGACCAACAACAAGCTACAAATCCCGATTACATTTCTACAGGCCCGCTTCTTCTGGGATCCCGCCTATCCGAATGCCATCAAGTATGGCACGCTCGGAGTTCTGCTTGCCCGCCAAATGCTGCATGGGTTCGATGATGTGGGCAGACACTATGATCGGCACGGTTATCGCAACAATTGGTGGGATCCCATCTCGGAGAGTTCGTATTCGCGTCGCGCCCAATGCTTCAAAGAGCAGTATGCGATTTTTGTCGAGTTCCACGGCAAACCGGTGCACGATAAAGGATTAATCAGCCGCACTGTCGCCGATAATGGGGCGCTCGAAATCGCATATCGTGCCTATGTCGAATGGCTGAAGAACACCGACGAAACCTCGTCTCTATATCAGCGAGAGCAATTGCCATTGCTCGATAATACGCACAATCAACTATTCTACATGGCATATGCGCAGCTGTACTGTTCCGATTATCCGGAATCTATGGAGATGTTTGAGGAGCTGCCGGAACAGATACGCGTAAATACGGCGCTCTCCAATTCGGAGCATTTTGTGAACGCGTTCAGCTGCTCACGCAGCGACAAGCTCAACGCTCGCTTCAAGTGTGCCCTTTATTAATAATTACGACATTACGACAATTATATATACTTATATTCAAGAACAAGTCTAATAAAGCTTTGCACAGAACTTTCTCTTTTAATCAGTTGTTAATTAAACTATAAAACAACTTTTTTCACGATCTGTTCAATGAAATAATAAGTCTAATTTTAAAATTAGCTTTCTCTCTCTCTCTCTCTATCTCTCTCTATTTCAATCTCTCTCTCTCACACACTATCCCTCTCTCTCTCTTGGAGATAACCCGCCTTGAACTCATGAGCAGACTTATCAGCAAAACACTCGCAGTCCGCGCTTGAACATGTTCAACATTTGTTGACAGTTGTTGACAGAGATCTACACAAAGATGTAGCAGCAGCATGTTGGACGGATTCAAAATTGGGACACTGATCGTGCTGCTGCTGGTGGCAGGCATCATCAGGTGTGCGCTGTGCGGCAACGTGGATCAATTTCAGCGTGTCTTTCAAACGGAGGACACAGTGCGTCAGAGTAAGTCGCTGGCGATGCAACGTCAAATGAATGTGGATGCGGATCCGTGTAATGATTTCTATGAGTTTGCCTGCGGCAATTGGGATACAGAGGAGACGCCACAATCGAAGCGGGTGAAACGCATAGATGACGATTTGCAGCGACTCCTGAAGGAGGCGGCACAACGCAAGGATAGTGCGTTGGCGCGCCAGGCCAAGGATTTCTATCAGTCCTGTGTGGCTGCACCGGCTCAGAGCAGCCAAAAGAGCCAACAACTGCAATTGTTTCTCAGCGAGTTCATTCAACAGAATGGCGGCTTTCCTGCCGTGCCCGGCTCCAATTGGCGTGTCCATCGCCAGGACTATGACTGGCCGCGCATAACGGGCGCATTGCGACGCAATTATGGCATGGACATTCTGATTGGATTGCGGATTAGCTACAACTATGAGAGTGTACAGGAGAACAGTGTCTATCTGACCGAACCGAGCACACTGCTGCCCAACGAGCTGTGCAGCAATCACAGTCTGCATCGGAATGATGCCGCCTTCCGTGTCATCGAAGAACGGGTGGCGGCACAGCTAAGGATCTGGCTGGCGATGGGCAATGTGGAGTCGACGCGTCTCGCCACAGACCTAATCAGTTTCGAGCATGAGTTATGCGGTGGCATGAACGATTGGTTGCCATGGGATCCGGATGATCGGCTCTACAATGCGAACTATTCGCGCAAGAATCTAAACGAATTGGGACAGACTTACGGTTTGGATCTGGAGGGTTATGTGAGCAGCAGCCTGGGACAGATTGTCTACTCGCCGGTGTATATGACCGCCCCGGACTACTATCGTCAGCTGCAGCGCACCCTGCTGACACACAATGCCAGCCAGATAGCCAACTATGTGATGTATCGAGCCGTAGCTGAGCTCACCTTTCCCCTGGACGACAATAAATCGACAAGAAGTCGATCATCCTATTGTTTGGGCAGGGTGAAAAGTCTTTTGCCGGCGGCATTGGGGGAACTGTTTGCGGGTCAGTTTGCCAGCGAGGAATCGCGAGAGCAGCTCATGCAACTGTATGACCAGTTAAAGGATGCACTGCATCACAGTCTGAGCGCCGATTGGCTGGAGGATGGAAGTCGACGCACTGCTCAAGCCAAACTCAGCCAGCTACAAATCAATCTGGCGAGCTACGACAAGCCGAAACCGTTGAAAGTGCAATTGGAACGCAACAATTACTGGCAGAATTTGCGTGCGATTTTGGTTGAGGTGCAACAACAGCAGTGGCAACGCTTGGGCGAGAATTATCCAACGCCAGCGGATGCAGTCGAGGCGTATGAGACACGCCTACAATATCGTCCGGTGCAACGGCGTATCGATGTGCCGTTGGCATTGCTGCAGCCACCCGATTATGATGGACGTTACGGCCAGGCCATGATGTATGCCACATTGGGCACCCAACTGGCCGAGCAGCTGGCAACGGCATTCGATGAGCTGCATTGGTCGGTGGGTTTCCTCGAGCGTGACACTTGGGAACCGTTGACAGCGTTGCGATATCGCAATCGGAGTGAATGCTTTAGTCGCCACGTCGCCAACTATTTGCAGCGCAATCAGAGTGCCACAGAGATGCTCATCCGGAACAGTGCCGGCTTGAATGTGGCATTCAATGCGTATCTCACGTGGCTAAACTATCAGGCGCCAAACAATGATTTCATGCGACTATCGAAGGAAACGCTGCCCGGCCTAAACTATTCGAATACGGCGCTCTTCTTTGTGGCCTATGCCCAGCAGCACTGTCAGCCCAGAGAGCGGAGAGAGCCACGACATGATGATGTACGCAATCTCAAGTATAGTATGCGTCAGCGGCACAGCTGGACAAGATTGCGGGTGAACGGACCATTGAGCAATCTGTTCGATTTTGCTCGCGAATTCCGTTGCCCAGCCGGTTCAGCCATGAATCCGGCAGCCAAGTGCTTCATTTACTAAGTGGACACTATGTCATTCTCAACAATATAATATTAAAATAAAATATTAAACAAAATCAACTTTTTTGTGAGAAAAATATAAATAAATGGAAAATGATTTCCTGTTTATTGGCCTTCAACAAGGCCAAGTGAATAAAATCAATAATAATAAATTTTTGTAGTTAGTTTTGAACATATTAAAATATAAATTTAATTTATGTGTTGCCTGACAATAAACTACATTTTTTTGTGCAAATCATTTTACAAAAACAATTTTCGTATTTTACTCAAATATTTGTCAAAAGAACTTTCGTTTTAGGGTTCGCGCTGAGTGAGCAAATGTAAGCATACAGAAATTGCTTAGTAATGAGATCAATATGAGATGACATTTTCGATGATAACTAGATGAATTTTGACCAGTTGATCAATAATTTGCACATTAAATATTGATCAGAAAAATTATGCTATCGGAATTCGATAGATCAACGCATAAGACTATGCTGATCAGGAATATATTTAAAAACTAAAGGCATTGCAAACTTGAAAATGAAATTGAAATACTCGCTAAAAACAAGGCAATCTCTATAAAAAAAAGGCAGATAACTGACGAGCTGCGAGGTCGATTTTGTTTACTTCTCTCCAGACGCGGGAGAGAGAGCAGGCGATAACCCACTGTTGGCATGGACGGACTTGGGGCATTGAGCGCACACTTGACCCATATCGTCCAAGTTCAGGAGCGAAAAAAATAAAGCACAAATCGCTTATCAACAACGCCAGCTCGAACGAAGCTCAGTTGAATATTTAAAGTTGCGATGCGAACTACACGAATTTTGCTGTTGATGCTGTGGCATGTCTGGCTGCTTATGCAAAATGTGGCAATTGCACGCTACAACAGTGTGAATCGCATGCCACAAGGCGGTCACATACAAAACAGCCACAACGACAATTACTATCCGCAAGAGAGCGACAAGGAGCGCAGGACACGCCAAACGATGGCCAGAGATATGCACAAGTATATGAATCTGAGTGTGGATCCTTGTGTCGATTTCTACGAGTATGCGTGCGGCAATTGGGGCCGCTATCACCACCGACAGTTGCGCGAGAGCCAGCTGATAACGGCCCAGCGTCTGGTGGAGCTGGGCATTGAGGAGCAGTTGCAGGAACTGTTGACGCTGCCGCTGCCACCGCAAAACCATCTTAACGATTATAGTGCGGAGAGTGCGGCAAGTGTGCGCAAAGTGCGCACCTTCTACGACACTTGCATTGCCATCGAGGCAAACGCAGCCGAGCGTCGCCAATTTCTCATGAAAATACTGCGGGAGCATGGCGGCCTGAGGAATATTCCAAATTCGCATTGGAAGCCCAACAATCATTGGTTGCAAACGTTGGCATCGCTGCGTCGCAACTATGGCTTGGATATATTGATTGGCCTCGATGTGGATCTCAATTTGCAACAGTTGCGCGGCAACAGTGTGTATCTGGGCGAACCACAGCTGACCATTATACCGGCTGAGCACTGTAACGCCCGGATCACGCGACAATCGAGCGTGCGCGACGAGATCTATGAGCAGATCCAGCAACAGGTGGCGGACAACATGCGCAACTGGTTCGCCATGGAGAGTGGCGAGGCGGCTCGCTTTGCCGGCGACATTGTTCGCTTCGAGTTCGAGCTGTGCCAACGGATGCGGGAGCAGGAAACAACTATTTCGCCGACTGCTGGTGACAGCTCGCAGCCGGAAATGTTGCCAGTGGCACGATCTCGCGTTGGACAGGATCGATTGCGACAACAGATTTTCGGAACAGCAACGGATGGTTCAATCTATCCCCGTATGACACTCTTCGAGCTGACCAGCAAACTGGGCAATTCCTTGGACTTTAAGCTGTATGTGGGGAACATTCTGGAGGAAGCGTATAGTGATTATGTCTATCTGCGATCCCAGAGCTATCTGCAGCATTTGGTGCGCACCGCAAAGGCGAACAATCAGGTGACCATCTCGGGTTATATACTGTATCTAGCACTGTTTGAACTCGATCAGCCACCGGTTGTGGAGCAGGCGATGCGTCGTCCGCGTCAGTGCGTCCAAGTGTTACAGCGTCTCTTTCCCCAGGTGCTGGGCGATATGTATCAGCGGCATGTTCATCGTGACGATGCCAAACAGGACATGGAACAGGTGTTCACGGATGTGGTCAAAGCATTCGAGCAGCAACTTCACGTCGACTGGCTGGACGACAGCGATCGACGGACGGCTCGAACACGCCTCTCCCAATATCACATCAAATTGCCGGACTATCAGGATGTCAGCCTCGCAGAGTTGCAATTCCAAAAAACCGACGATTACTGGCATCGGCTGGAGAAATCGTTGCGTTTCAATGCACGCGAACAATTCAAAAGTTTGCGTGGCAATGATTTTGGCCGCATGGCAGCCCGTTCGGATGCAGTGAATGCATTTGAGGTGAGAGCATCCCTGGTGCTACAGCAACATGCTGTACTTGTTGGCTGGGGCCTGATGCAGACACCCTACTACAGCTACATCTATCCGCGAGCGATGCGATATGCTTTGTTGGGCCAACGATTGGCCAGCGCACTGTTGCAGGGATTCGATGACGAGGGCTGGAATCGAGATGCAAAGGCGACGACACCGTGGAATGAGCTAACATTGGCCGGCTATCGCAATGTCACCGAATGCCAGCGTGCCCAGTACAGTAATTACTTGTCGAATGACCCGGCCGATTTCCGCAATGCGACGCGTCTGCGAGAGATTATTGCCGATGGCGGTGCTCTAAATGTCGCCTTCAATGCCTACTTGAATTGGCTGAGCCTGATGGATCACAAGTCCAAGGCGCTGCTGTTGCGTGAAACGTTGCCCGGCCTAAATTTTAGCAATACGCAGTTGTTCTTCATCTATTTTGCTCAGACCCGTTGCTGGGCGAGGCGCGATGAGGAGCCGGCCTCGGAGGCATTGCCATTGATGCAACATACGCCACAGCGCTGGGATGTCAACGGCCCGCTGAGCAACTCGGACGAATTTGGTAGGGAATTCAACTGTGCCCTCGGCTCACCCATGAACAGCGGCAACAAGTGCTTAATCTACTAACAATGTGCAACAACAAAACATAAATGATATGTATATCGAATAAATATAATAATACTAATCAAGACTGAAAACACAGTTGCCTCGAAGAGTTATGATATGGCTGAGAAGAATGGAGAACCCAGAAATTTGTGTCCCACTGAACAAAATAATCCAGTAATTTACAAAAACTAATTAAAATGAAAATCATCCTAAAAACCAGAAACATTTTTTGTTGTGTATCCTTGGTGAAATAAATTCTAGATAAAAGAAGAAAACTTTTATAAAAAATCTCAACTCAAATGAAAACTCATAAAAATTTTGACACGGCTACTCTGAAAAATAAATTACACTTAAATTTAAGAATCAACATAAAACATAATTAAAAATATTTATAGAGTTGAAAATAAAATATAAAAAGAAAATTCGATCTGGAAATCATAGTACGGCGATATGCTAAGTTCAGTGCGATTTTTCTGCAAGTGTATGTAACAATTTAATCAAGAATGCTCAAGATCAAGGTAAGAATTTTCCAAGCTTCAATGACGCTGACAAAAACAAACAATGCAAAACGTTTTATGGTCTGTGAAGCCAGTTGTGCTTATCACATTTCCAACTTCTTTGGCCAATTTAATGGTTCTAGAAATGACTATAAATAGGCTGGATTAGTGGTATATCAGAGCATCGTCGAATCGAATCGAGGCAGTTGAGCGTGGCAAGAGAGCTTTGGTTTCAACAACAAGCACTCAAGCACGCAGCGTGTCGAGAGATGCAAAAAGCAGAAAAAACAAAAGAAACAATAATGACACATGTGAATATGCATAAAAGCAAAATATATATAAATATATATATATATATATCGAATTGAAGAGACTGCGTATGTAGGTCGTTGTTGGCCTTCAACTGTCTATCGATTACTGCAGCAGCAACTATATAAAAATTAAAAACTATTCATTGCGTTTGTGACTCACCTATTTCCGGCTAGATTGAATAAAATATTCGTCTTTGAAATTCGCTGTTTATTTTTATTTAATTCACAAAACTTGGCCGATAAGAGGCAACAAGAGATTTATCAATTTCAGCATTCTATATAATAATCAACTAATTATATTTATAGTTTGAATTCTGAGTAAGCCGAGTACAGTCAAGCTTTGTGCCTATCCAATTACACACATCTAAATAATCGCAATATGGTCTGTAATTATTTATACAATAGAAAAATGTTGAGTCACAAAGAGCAAGTAACTTGATCGCTACAACGATATGGAAAATATATAATACAATTTGAAAGATATCTGTTTTCCTTTAATGCATATTAATCATTGTTCGATTACAATGCCTGATGATCATTGGTTTAATTATAAGCACAAGTATTCTAATCGAAATAATATGTTGATCCTATAAGCCAAAGTGTAGAAAGTGCAATCGGTGTTTCAGAAATAAACTTGTTCCCCAACCAGTTGACAACCTAAGGCGATTTGATAAATCAACTACACACAAAATCCTCCAATAAATCAACTATACCAAACAAAATAGCTGAAAAACAAAAAACGAAGAAAATATATACATTTTCAAAAGGGAAACAGCAGCAGCACTAAGCAAATGACCCAAATATCTATCCAACTTGAAGTGGCAACGAAACGACTCTTCGAATAAGAATCTGCCCCTGCACTTAATTCTAATGACGATCCCAGACTGGTTTCCCTCTGCTCTGCTCTGCTCTTTAAATATCGATGGGGTGTTTCGCTGCTTGGCTGACTTGGCACACTCAGAAAAAAGATCGCACTGAATTTTTAAAAATTGACATATAATGAAAGTCATCGTGAAATCCTAAAATATTTTCGGAGCTTTACAAATAATTTCTAAAAATAAGAAAACAATTTCAAACAATTTAAGTTTTTTTTCTTCTAATAGAGAATATTTATATTTTTTCTAATTTTTAGAAAAAAATCCTTGCTCTCTGAACTGCTATACTTTTTTTTTCTCTGTGTATATTATATGCAATATACATTATTAGAGTTACACATTTTTGATCCCAGAAATTTGGAGTGTCTAGCATTTGTTTTAATGGACAGCAGACAAACAGACGATCGTGTTTTCTGTCAATCCTTGGGCGAACAGGTAGAAACACACAACTGCAAACTACCCAAAACTGAACGTATAATTATTATTATTATTTTTAATGTTATTATGCCAACCAACACATATGAATGTAGTTATTATGTGGACGATGATGACAATTCTGACGGGTCTTTTATGGTGCTTAGATTCACATATAAATAAATGAATTTTAATTCTGCATTCAATTATTTGTTGCTTGCTTATTGTGTACCAGTTAAAGTGTGCCCATATTTAGCAGCTACTTCAGCCAAAAACAGATTGTCACGGATATATGTATATGTATTTGCAATTACATACATTATTTACAGTCACATTGACAAATATCATTCTGCCATTGCCAAAAAAAATACCAATTTATTATGGGTGTAGTTCTGTGGTTAGTTTACAAGGAAATTGCAACTGAACCCCCAGAAAACAGCTGGCCGAAAATATGACGGAAGAGCGTAAGCAAGAGAGATGGAGAGCACTCTCTTACCCGAGAGCAAGAGAGGGAAAGAGAGAGAGTGCACATACATAAAATAATACAAGTAAAATCGATTTTTCAAAACAAACCCTATATTTTGAGTGCACAAAAATGATTTAAAAGTTCTTATACTGATCATAATTCCAGCAAAAAATACACTTACATATATATAAAGAGTAGATTATAACGCTGAACTGAAACAAATTCCGATATGATGAAGAAACACTTTGCCACGCACACTTGCGTTTTGTTAATTATAATTATACACGAATGCAAATCAATAAAGACTTCTCATGCGATAATATATTATAATAATATATTATATTTATACATATTTGGTTAAAGCAACAATGAAACAATGTGCCACACAATTTTCTTTGACTCTTGCCCTTAGATTACATTAGTTTTCAAAAGTGCACCAAAAGTGCTGGAAATGAGAAACTCAACACTCTCTCTCTCTCGCTCTCACTCATTCAGTAAGCAAATGCGAGTGTGTGGGTGGAGGTCGATTGCGTGTGTGGTGAATTTCATGAAAGGCGCGTTAAAAAACTGTATTCACTTATCGATTGTCAATATGAGGAAAAAGAACAAATAAATAATATCTTGATTAATAATAGTTTAACATACACTTTTTTTTATTTTTTTTTTATTTATATGTAAATTAAATAAACAAACGCCCGAAAAACGACCAACAAGCAAAAGCCAACAACGAGCGTCGACCAACCGTCGATGTGTGGCGCTGCTTTGTAACTCAATTCAACTCAAGGCACTCTCGCTCTCTCTCGCTCCACACACACACACTTCTCGTCTCTCTCTCTCGCTCTCTCTCACTCGCAACATAGGCAACGACGTCGATAGATGCGTTTGCTTGCCACTTCCAGTCGCATAAGTTGTTTGACCAACATAAAAGCATACAAATGCGCTCGACTAACGGAGCATTGAGAGAGTGCGTGTGCGAGTGCGAGAGAACGCCACTTCTTAGTCACTGCACACAGTGAGTGGGAGCAGTGCGCTCTTGAAAAAAGGTATTGAAATTGGAGCATTCCATGGATGGATGATGACACATCGACAGACTGACATACTACCTGATAAGCACCGTTATAATAATTATTATTTTAACTACGTGCAGAAAATATAGAAGTATAATCTCGGGCAAATATTTTTTCATCTGATTGAAATCCATGTGAATTTTAATTTGTAAAATTTCATAAAAATCATATTTTTCATGGTGTTATAGTAAATTGACTTACAGGGAATTGAAAATACTAAATATATTTTAAGAAATATATTCATATAAAATATGTTTATTTTCACATCATGATTTTAATATTAATTACTCATTATTTGAGCCCGATCACAAATACACCTGACGGCAAATGAATTACTCACCATAATGAGAAAGCATATTTCCAATGCGCAGACGCAAATCGGAAGACGAAGAAAAGCATAAATACGATGACTTTTTTTATATTGGGGAGTTGATGGGGGTGTTTTATTACAAAATATATAATACATAAATACATGAATATATATATATATATTTTAGTAAATATATTTATGCAAATGCATAAAGTGTGACACATCATTTCATGTTGTTGTTGGGGCAGGAGCCTAGAATTGTGGGTTTGAGTCAATGGCCATTCCACAGGAATATTGCCGTTATGCCAGACTCAGACTACGCTCAGACTGCCTGTCGGCAGATAATAACGGCCATTATGGAAGCAACCATTTCGCATTCATATTTTGAATACGGCAACACTGACAAAAAAAAACTAAACTACCTTTGAAGTTTTTCTTAGCAAATGAAAACCACAATTATGCCGGTTTTTGTAAATAACTTTAAATGTAATTTAAGGATTATTGCTAAAGCTGTATTGAAAATGTTTTAATTTCTCTATAGGTAAGCTGGACAAAGTAAATATTAAGTTAAATTATATATTTTATATAAACTTATGGGTGAACTGCGTTAAAATTTATATGTATATTTGAATTATTATTATTAGTACTGAAATCTTTGACAATATGCAAAACTAATCGAAATCTCCTCACTTCATTTTTTGGTCATAATAGATTAAAGTGGAAACTTTTGAAATGCCTATAAATCCAATCTCTCAATTTAGTCAGATAGGTTACAAATTTAAAGAAAAATGCATTTCCTTTTTTATTTAACCCGCATAAAAAATGAAAGCATAAGAAAAAAAACGATAGTTTTGGGGAGAGTCTGATTGGAAAGAGTTTCACAAACTAGCGTAAGAAACGGGAGAAGGGATTAACAAAGAGAGATGTGATAAAAACAAAATGCGCACAAGAAATCAAAGAGACAAGCAGACAAAAAGCGAAACAAAGCGTAACGGAAGCTGAGCTCAAAGCGGGAGCGAGTTAAATTAAATCACATCAGGGTGCGAGCAAGAGAGAGAGCAGCATGTGTATTTTATAACTAACAATAAATGAGACAAAAAACACACACAAACAAACAAATGCATGTGTGTGTGTTTGCACCTACAGGTTGATGGAATTTACCTCTTTTTTGCATTGAGTTGTGTGTTGGGCAATTATCTCAACAAACAACTGCGCCGACTGCTGCTGCTGCCAACGCCTTCGCCTCCCACTTGTTTTTTTTTATTTTTTTGTGCAAATTCTGCACTCTTTTTGCAGTTTTTCCAATTGGGGTGCGTTTCGTATCAGCCTTCGTTGATTTTTCTTTTTACTTTTGGGTGTTGCTTGCCTCCCGCTGTTCGATAATTTACTTTGGTTGCATGTGAGAGTGTGTGTTTGCAGTAGTTATGTCAACTTTGATTGCTCTTTCAACTTTGATTCGCTTCACATTTTTGGTTTGTTGCAAAATTCGTATGTATGTAAATTATGGACAATGGAATGAATGTTATGCACACCCGCGCTTAATACGTTTGTGCGTGTTTTCGATTTGGCCTGTGGGCCACACGCTGAATTAAGTGATTGCTAAATATAATAGCAAAAGTCGTTCGTCGTCCGTAATTTGGCGAATAAAATTAATAGTTTTACGCAAAAACTTTCGACGAAGTGTTGGTTTTTCTTTTCCTTTTTATTCGCACACACAGTGTGTACACACTGCTCGAGTGCTCAGCATCAACTCTATCGGATGAGCTGTTGCCAAAACAGTGCGACCAGAGCTCGAACACTCTCACACCAACGCCAATGATTTTAACGCACGACTACTGCAGGTCAGCAAACGGTCTGCCACGTTGCACAGCCGTTGAGTTCGTGCTGTGATTCCTGTGCACAACTATCGATAACTTCCGATAAGTAATGCGACCCCATTGTTTACAACCAAAATGAACAACAATTTTGTATTAATTTTCCTAATTGCATTAATTATAAACTCAAGCTTATCCAAGGAATCGACGCCGCAATGCAGTGGAGACGATACGACAACATGTCACGAATCGAACACAAATCTCAACGATAGTAGGTCAAAATAAGCAGCTCTAAAAAAAAACCAAATTAAATTTAATATTTGTAGAAATTACGCGCAGCATAAAAAGAGCTGTGGACAGCTATGAGGCATGCAGCAAAGATGCAAATGACGTCAATTGCACATGCTATGCGGCGGGCATCAAACGCGATCTGGCGCCATACAAATCAACAGGTTTCAGCCGGCAAATGCTCAAAGATGCCGCCAAATACGGCACCCGCTACAAGATCTACGGGCAGCAACTGTTCCGAGAGGAGAATTGTTTCTTTCCCGCTCGCTGTCAGGGAATTGAGCACTTTCTGTTGGAACTGGTGACGCAGTTGCCGAACATGGATTTGGTGATCAACACCAGAGATTATCCGCAGCTGCACTCGAGTTGGTCGTCGAGTCTAACGGGGCCCGTCTTCTCCTTTTCCAAGACGTCTGAGTACAGGGATATTATGTATCCGGCGTGGACATTTTGGGCAGGTGGACCAGCGACCAAATTGCATCCAACGGGCATTGGACGGTGGGATCTCATGAGCGGCAAGCTCAAAAAGGTGACAGCCACAATGACGTGGCAGGAAAAGGAGCAGCTCGGTTTCTTTCGCGGCTCACGCACCTCCGAAGAGCGGGATTCGTTGATTTTGTTATCACGCCGCCAGCCACAACTTGTGGAGGCGCAATACACCAAGAATCAGGCATGGAAATCGCCGAAGGACACCCTGGATGCGCCGCCGGCGAATGAGGTCTCCTTCGAGGATCACTGCAAATACAAATATCTATTTAATTTTCGAGGCGTCGCCGCCAGCTTTCGGCTGAAGCATTTGTTCCTCTGTAATTCGCTGGTCATCCACGTGGGCGAGGAGTGGGAGGAGTTCTTCTATCATCAGCTGAAGCCCTGGGTTCATTACGTGCCCCTTCACAGCTATCCCAGCCAGACGGAGTACGTCCAGCTGCTCGACTACTTTCAAAATCATAATGTCCTCGCCCAACAAATCGCTCAGCGTGGACATGATTTCATTGCGCAGCATCTGCGCTTCCAGGACATCAAATGTTATTGGCGCAAGTTGCTCAAAGGCTATGCGAAACTCTTCAAATACGAGATTAAACCAGATCCTAGCCTGAAACGCATTGGCGGCAGCATCAGGAATGAACTATAGTACGGGATTATCCTTGAAGAGTATTCAAAGAGTATTCTAATATATCTGAATTTTAGTTTGGATTTTATCATTCGATATTTCCACCCCCAAAAAAGGCATTCATTATTTTTTTTGCTTATTTTAGTTTCGGAATTTGTTTAATTTATTATGCATTAATTTTGCCAATTCCCTCAGCATTACAAGCCGATATTTATGAATAAGCCGTGACGATTATTTTAAGTGATTACGATTATATTTATTAACATTAAAAATAAAATATATATTAAAAAACTAAGAGGAACAAGTCTTTCGTTTGCCGAAGCGTATAAATGAAAATTAATGGATCCTTAATCTGTGTGTCAGCCTTACAGGTAAATACGATTTATGGAATTCCTGGTTACGTTCTTGTTGCACAAGGGGCACTTGTGGGTTGCCTGGATAGCGGCTTCGATACAGGATTTGCAGAAGACGTGGCCGCAACGCGTCGCAGATGGCTCCCTCTTCAGCACACTTTCCAAGCAAATCGGACACTTGCAGGGATCATCGATGCTGGTGTTACGGTTACGAACGGGAGCTTCCGGTGTGCATAAATCAATTATGCCATCCGGATCCATCAATCGGGCAGATCGAGGAGGCGAACTACGTATCTCAGGCAGATGAGTCAGATCAATCAGTGCATCTTCAGATTGACGAGGATTGAGTGCAGATGTGAATGTGGAATTCATTGGCAATTCGCCACTGGAACTGGATGTGGATGTGGATATGTCGGCATAAGCTCCTCGTTCAATTGCTGGGTTATTGAAGCTATCGTCCGAGCTATCAGTGAGCTGTGCAGATGTGAGCAACGTTAGCATTACTTGGGGGAGGGGTAATCGAAAAGCATTGCAATCTTACCGACGATGGAGGGTCCGCTATTATTGATACATCCAAGTCGTGAGACATTTTATTTATTTTTTTTATGTAACTACTTTTTAAAAAGCAAAAAATGAAAAATATTTAAAAAAAAAAGAAAATACTAAGTCAATGAGAGCTCAACTTTTTCACGACAGTAGAAACTTATCACAAAGCAGCTGTGAGCCGCTTCTAGGTTAAAAGTGTGCTACGATATGTTACAAAACAACATTTCAGCTGGACCAAAATAAATATATGAGAGGATCTGATTGATAACAACCTGCAGGCCAAGGCCATAATACAGGTGACAAGAACACAGGCAAAGTAAGCAATTTGCTGGGCAGCATCTACTTCCAGGATATACTCAACAGTCGATCTTCTATAGCTGAACTGGAGGAACTGAATGTAGCCGGTCGAGCCAAATTGTCGGCGATACGCAAGAATATAGAACGCTTGGACCGCTGTCGCCAAAAAGTTGTGCTCTCATTGACTTTGTGTTTTTTTTATGGAAATATTTTTCACTTTTCAAAAAGTATTTCCATAAAAAAAATAAATAAAATGTCTAACTACTTGCCTAATCTGTATGATCCGCCTGATCTGTATGATCCGCCTGATCTGCCTGACTAGCTGATACGTAGTCCGCCTCCTCGATCTGCACGATTGATGGATCCGGATGCCTTAATTGAATAATGCACACCGGAAGCTCCGGTTCGTAAGCGTAACGACAGCATCGATAATCCTTACAAGTGTCCCATTTGCTTTGAAAATGTGCTGAAGAATGAGCCTACTTCGACGCGCTGCGGCCACGTCTTCTGCAAATCGAAGCCGCTACCCATGAAACCCACAAGTACTCGTTGGCATCATATTGACGACGACAGGGCAGAGGGAGGAGATCGGGTCGTAAAACATCTTCGCAATCACAGCGAGTACCTCAGAGGGTGATGACGTGATCGGTGTAACAGGCGGGGGCAGGGCATCCGAAGCCAGCTCCGCGGCCTCCTTTATTTCCTCCATCCTGTTCAGAGCCACGTGGGTCGCCATTTGGATCTGGAGTTGTGTGTTGGGCAATCATCTCAACAAACAACTGCGCCGACTGCTGCTGCTGCCAACGCCTTCGCCTCCCACTTGTTTTTTTAATTTTTTTTGTGCAAATTTTGCACTCCTTTTTGCAGTTTTTCCAATTGGGGTGCGTTTCGTTTCAGCCTTCGTTGTTTTTTCTTTTTACTTTTGGGTGTTGCTTGCCTCCCGCTGTTCGATAATTTACTTTGGTTGCACGTGAGAGCGTGTGTTTGCAGTAGTTAAGTCAACTTTGATTGCTCTTTCAACTTTGGTTTGTCGCAAAATTCGTATGTATGTAAATTATGGACAATGGAATGAATGTTATGCACACCCGCGCTTAATACGTTTGTGCGTGTTTTCGATTTGGCCTGTGGGCCACACGCTGAATTAAGCGATTGTTAAATATAATAGCAAAAGTCGTTCGTCGTCCGTAATTTGGCGAATAAAATTAATAGTTTTACGCAAAAACTTTCGACGAAGTGTTGGTTTTTCTTTTCCTTTTTATTCGCACACACAGTGTGTACACACTGTTCGAGTGCTCAGCAGCAACTCTATCGGATGAGCTGTTGCCAAAACAGTGCGACCAGAGCTTGAACACTCTCACACCAAAGCCAATGATTTTAACGCACGACTACTGCAGGTCAGCAAACGGTCTGCCGCGTTGCACAGCCGTTGAGTGGTTTCGAACTTCGTGCTGTGATTCCTGTGCACAACTATCGATAACTTCCGGTAAGTAATGCGACCCCATTGTTTACAACCAAAATGAACAACAATTTTGTATTAATTTTCTTAATTGCATTAATTATAAACTCAAGCTTATCCAAGGAATCGACGCCGCAATGCAGTGGAGACGATGCGACAACATGTCACGAATCGAACAGTAGAAACTTATCGCAAAGCAGCTGTGAGCCGCTTCTAGGTTAAAAGTGTGCTACGATTAATGATATCGATGAACAGCTGTATGCCGGCTAAAGTGTTGCAAAACAAATTAATATATCGATTGGCAGCCTCACATCATAACAAAACAACATTTCAGCTGGCCCAAAATAAAGCGAAAACTGGAAATGGACAAGGATAAATTCACACTGCAGTCGATACGACAGGATCTGATTGATAACAACCTGCAGGCCAAGGCCATAATACAGGTGACAAGATCACTGGCAAAGTAAGCAATTTGCTTGACAGCATCTACTTCCAGGATATACATAACAGTCGATCTTCTATAGCTAAACTGGAGGAACTGAATGTAGCCGGTCGAGCCAAATTGTCGGCGATGCGCAAGAATATAGAACGCTTGGACGACTGCATTTCGGAATTTTTTGTTTGATACGGGAACCCCTGTTGAACCCTTTTGACGCCATCACCACCGACGAGATTAGTAAGAGTTTGGTCTACGTCAGTCTTTATTGTACAAACTCCCACAGGCACACACCGATTCTTGATCAGATACAGATTACAGATTACAGATTGTCGGTAAGATTGGATAGCAGCAATCAAGCGTGTTGTTCTCTTCTGGGTTTTTGACAGGAAGGATGAAACCAATTTCATGTCGCTCTTCGTCAGGGAAAGGTCTCCATATCTCCGACTTAACCGCACACGTCTCTTCGAATCTGTCAGGAGACAAGACAGAAACAACGTTCGGTTAATGAACCTACAAGTGTTACTTTGATTCACGAAATGTACCAGACCTGTTTTCCATGTCCACATTCCATGAATTGAGTGCCTCAACCACGACTGCCAAGCCGGTTACCATCCAGCAGTGGGTGATAACGGCCATACCACCCTTTTGGGCACAATCCAGCCGGAGATCTGGGTATCGCAAACCCCCTAACACGCGGGGGTAGGTAGCGGTGTCCCTAGGGTCTACTCTATTAGCTTCTGATACAAATGCACGCGGACAGGTCTTCATGCCGATAGACCTCATTCTTGGGAATACAACAACGTTTAGTTCGCACACACCGTCCAAGTCGCCAACAGCCACAGAAGTTCTGAACCGTTGCTCGTGTTTGTATGAGTCTATCAACGCGTTCATGTTGTAGCTGAGGTTGTTGAAGCCTTCATCTTTCCCATTTGCGGCAGGGGTCAAGATCTCAAAATATGCTGGCTTGTTGCGATGTGTTCTGCGCTCGTATTGACAAGAGCTTGTCAACAGGGAAAGGTCGGATTGTTTGGACGAAGTGAACTGAACCAAATATCCCATCATGTTGTCGGTGTCTGCGATGTATTCGGCGTTGGATGGTGTTTTTACGGTAAATGTGTGGCCAAACTTCTCGGCCACGGCACTCATGAACCACCACGGCACGTTCCAGCTATAGTGTGTGTCATACCAGTTGGGGGGGATGTTTTTTGTCATGACAGCCAGGTTCATTGACATACCCATTAGGCTGTGCATGTCTTCGACATCGACTGAGCGCATTGAATTTATCGACGAACTGAACACGAAATTCTGTGTCAGTGAGGGCCAGAGGCGTGAGTAGCTTGGATCAATGCTATTTTGGCGTTGGCCCATTTTGTTGTGCTCAAATATCGTCACTCCCATCTCCATGGCAGCCCAGTTCGTCAAGCCTAGCAAAAGGGATCCATATGCCAAGGTGGTGTTGAAAACATCAGACGGCTTTATGAATGTGTGCCGGTCTGACTCTGGATCGCGAACGTAAACACCGCAAGCACGGAGTATTCTCACGTTTGGTTGAGCTTCAGTGAGCTGATACTGCATACACCCTGCAACGTACTTCCACATGGCAGGTGCATGTGCGGCATCTTTCGACACGTTGACTGAACCGTAAGAGAAGTACCCAAGAGGGTCAGTCCTCCAGTGAATCCTGCAAATTTTGCACTCCTTTTTGCAGTTTTTCCAATTGGGGTGCGTTTCGTTTCAGCCTTCGTTGTTTTTTCTTTTTACTTTTGGGTGTTGCTTGCCTCCCGCTGTGCGATAATTTACTTTGGTTGCATGTGAGTGTGTGTTTGCAGTAGTTGTTATGTCAACTTTGATTGCTCTTTCAACTTTGGTTTGTTTCAAAATTCGTATGTATGTAAATTATGGACAATGGAATGAATGTTATGCACACCCGCGCTTAATACGTTTGTGCGTGTTTTCGATTTGGCCTGTGGGCCACACGCTGAATTAAGCTATTGCTAAATATAATAGCAAAAGCCGTTCGTCGTCCATAATTTGGCGAATAAAATTAATAGTTTTACGCAAAAACTTTCGACGAACTGTTGGTTTTTCTTTTCCTTTTTATTCGCACACACAGTGTGTACACACTGTTCGAGTGCTCAGCAGCAACTCTATCGGATGAGCTGTTGCCAAAACAGTGCGACCAGAGCTTGAACACTCTCACACCAAAGCCAATGATTTTAACGCACGACTACTGCAGGTCAGCAAACGGTCTGCCGCGTTGCACAGCCGTTGAGTGGTTTCGAACTTCGTGCTGTGATTCCTGTGCACAACTATCGATAACTTCCGATAAGTAATGCGACCCCATTGTTTACAACCAAAATGAACAACAATTTTGTATTAATTTTCTTAATTGCATTAATTATAAACTCAAGCTTATCCAAGGAATCGACGCCGCAATGCAGTGGAGACGATGCGACAACATGTCACCAATCGAACACAAATCTAAACGATAGTAGGTCAAAATAAGCAGCTCTCAAAAAAAACAAAATTAAATTTAATATTTGTAGAAATTACGCGCAGCAAATGACGTCAATTGCACATGCTATGCGGCGGGCATCAGACGCGATCTGGCGCCATACAAATCAATAGGTTTCAGCCGGCAACTGCTCAAAGATGCCGCCAAATACGGCACCCACTACAAGATCTACGGGCAGCAACTATTCCGAGAGGATAATTGTTTCTTTCCCGCTCGCTGTCAGGGAATTGAGCACTTTCTGTTGGAACTGGTGTCGCTGTTGCCGAACATGGATTTGGTGATCAACACCAGAGCCGCAGCTGCACTCGAGTTGGTCGTCGAGTCTAACGGGGCCCGTCTTCTCCTTTTCCAAGACGTCCGAGTATCGGGATATTATGTATCCGGCGTGGACATTTTGATCAGGTGGACCAGCGACCAAATTGCATCCAACGGGCATTGGACGGTGGGATCTTATGAGCGGCAAGCTCAAAAAGGTGACGGCCACAATGACGTGGCAGGAAAAGGAGCAGCTCGGTTTCTTTCGCGGCTCACGCACCTCCGAAGAGCGGGATTCGTTGATTTTGTTATCACGCCGCCAGCCACAACTTGTTGAGGCGCAATACACCAAGAATCAGTCATGGAAATCGCCGAAGGACACCCTGGATGCGCCGCCGGCGAATGAGGTCTCCTTCGAGGATCACTGCAAATACAAATATCTATTTAATTTTCGAGGCGTCGCCGCCAGCTTTCGGCTGAAGCATTTGTTCCTCTGTAATTCGCTGGTCATCCACGTGGGCGAGGAGTGGGAGGAGTTCTTCTATCATCAGCTGAAGCCCTGGGTTCATTACGTGCCCCTTCACAGCTATCCCAGCCAGACGGAGTACGTCCAGCTGCTCGACTACTTTCAAAATCATGATGTCCTCGCCCAACAAATCGCTCAGCGTGGACATGATTTCATTGCGCAGCATCTGCGCTTCCAGGACATCAAATGTTATTGGCGCAAGTTGCTCAAAGGCTATGCGAAACTCTTCAAATACGAGATTAAACCAGATCCTAGCCTGAAACGCATTGGCGGCAGCATCAGGAATGAACTATAGTACGGGATTATCCTTGAAGAGTATTCAAAGAGTATTCTAATATATCTGAATTTTAGTTTGGATTTTATCATTCGATATTTCCACCCCCAAAAAAGGCATCCACTATTTTTTTTTGCTTATTTTAGTTTCGGAATTTGTTTAATTTATAATGCATTAATTTTGCCAATTCCCTCAGCATTACAAGCCGATATTTATGAATAAGACGTGACGATTATTTTAAGTGATTACGATTATATTTATTAACATTAAAAATAAAATATATATTAAAAAACTAAGAGGAACAAGTCTTTCGTTTGCCGAAGCGTATAAATGAAAATTAATGGATCCTTAATCTGTGTGTCAGCCTTACAGGTAAATACGATTTATGGAATTCTTGGTTACCTTCTTGTTGCACAAGGGGCACTTGTGTGTTTCCTGGGTAGCGGCTTCGATACAGGATTTGCAGAAGACGTGGCCGCAACGCGTCGCAGATGGCTCCCTCTTCAGCACACTTTCCAAGCAAATCGGACACTTGTAGGGATCATCGATGCTGGTGTTACGCTTATCCACCTGTTGACGGCGAACAGGAGCTTCCGGTGTGCATAAATCAATTATAGCATCCGGATCCATCAATCGGGCAGATCGAGGAGGCGGACTACGTATCTCAGGCAGATGAGTCAGATCAATCAGTGAAGCTTCAGATTGACGAGGATTGAGTACAGATGTGAATGGATCGACGATTAAGTAGGAGGCATCATGCATCGTGGAATTCATTGGCAATTCGCCAATGGAACTGGATGTGGATGTGGATATGTCGGCATAAGCTCCTCGTTCAAATCCTGAGTTATTGAAGCTATCGCCCGAGCTATCAGTGAGCTGTGCATATGTGAGCAATGTTAGCATCACTTGGGAGGGATAATCGAAAAGCATTGCAATCTTACCGACGATGTAGAGTCCTCTATTATTGATACACCTAAGTTGCGAGACATTTTATTTATTTTCTTTATGGAAATATTTTTTAAAAAAATAAAATATGAAAAATATTTCCATAAAAAAAAAAAACAAAGTCAATGAGAGCACAACTTTTCGGCGGCAGTAGAGGATTATCACAAAACAGCTGTGAGCCGCTTCTAGGTTAAGAGTGTGCTACGATTAATGATATCGATGAACAGCTGTATGCCGGCTAAAGTGTTGCAAAACGCAATCATACTTCGATTGGCAGCCACACGTCACAACAAAACAACATTTCAGCTGGCCCAAAATAAAGCGAAAACTGGAAATGGACAAGGATAAATTCACGCTGCAGTCGATACGACAGGATCTGATTGATAATAACCTGCAGGCCAAGGCCATAATACAGGTGACAAGAACACAGGCAAAGTAAGCAATTTGCTTGACAGCATCTACTTCCAGGATATACTCAACAGTCGATCTTCTATTGCTGAACTGGAGGAATTGAATGAAGCCGGTCGAGCCAAATTGTCGGCGATACGCAAGAATATAGAACGCTTGGACGACTGGGCACGAGACATGTCCGATCCAACGCTGGCCAACGAGGTGGACACGCATCGAGACCAGTTTTCCAAGACTCTGCAGGCATTCCGCAAGGCGAACGTGTCTACCATGCTGGAGATTGAGAAGGCGAATCGTGACGAACTGATGGCCATCACCGGCGAGAGTGATCTGCGACACCGCCCAAATGCGGCGGGCACACGACACAATCGGGGCAGTCTGGTTTCCCAGGAAAACGATGTCACTGAAAAAATGTTGGCGATATCGCGCCATCTGTCGGAGACCACGCAGAAGAGTGCGGTCACACTGGAGAGCCTGGTTGCCTCCTCACAGAACGTGGAGGCGACCAACGATGAACTGCACAACACTGCCGGCAGCATCACTCAGTCGGGCAAACTCCTTAAGAAATACGGCAGACGCGAATGCACCGACAAAATGCTGCTTTTCTTTGCTTTCTGCTTGTTTCTCGCCTGTGTCTTTTACATTGTGCAGAAGCGTTTGTTTTAAATGTTTACTAATATATTCTTCTATATGTGTAACAGGCATATGATGCCGGCAAATATGTGTAAAATGCTTTTCTAATCTAAGATTAACATTATTATATACTTAGGCACATTTTAATTCAATTATTACACCTAGGCAACACAATTTCAATAAAAGTCACTTATTCTAGTATGGACACCGGGGAATATTGCCAGGATTTGAGAAGCCATTTGTGTTAACCATGCGGCAAATATCCTTATAAGATCGCTGATGCTGCTGCTGCTCTGGCCGTGCTCGGGATCTTTGAGGTTGTTCGTAGTAACCCAGCTGAGGTGGTGTTGGATGATAATATCCAGCTCTCGGTTCATTTTGAAAGAGCTGATCGAAGATATTTCTTCCTTCAATGGAAACATGCATCAGAAAAATTCTGATTATTATCACAAAAATAAATTGAATCCGCATCTCGGAATTTTTGTTTGATACGGGAAATAAGAGGCTCTCTGTTTGAATAAACTGATTTTCGCATCTGTTGTTCTACTTATGAGGTTTTGGTAACCTTGCACTGTAGTTGAAGGAAATCCAATATTGAAAACAACAGATAACAGAATTAATTCAAAAATTGAACTCTCACTCACGTGGACGTTTTGCAACACTTTTATTTAGTCGAGGGAACTTTAACAAATATTTTAAAGTTTATACGAGCAGCTTTTTATGAAAACACTGCACATTATATACAAAATAAATAATAAATTATTATTATAATACATTTATATTATTATTGTTTATTTAAAGTTGCACGTTTTGCAACACTGCAATGCCGGTGAGCAGCAGCTAACAGCTGACATTTTCACTAGAATTGCTTGTGTTTGGCTCACAAAAAGTTGGCGGAAATCAAATAAAACAAACAATAAATGCAATGAGTCGCAGCGAGCAGACTTTCGAGGATTTAAAGTCGTACTTTCGAAGTCACAGCAAAATACGCGAACAGCGCCCACATACCGCAAAGGTAGTTCTAGTTAACAACAAAAAACCATTACTTTTGGCTTGTTTTCTGTGTATAAATTTATGGTCTGGTTTTCAGGTTCATTCGGTTTGCTGGAGCGCAAACGGTGCCCATTTGGCATCTGGTTCGTTTGACCGGACCGTTGCCGTGTACGCCTTGGAGCGCGATCGTTTCGTCAAGAACAATGTATTCCGGGGACATACCGCCTCCGTGGATCAATTGTGCTGGCACAACACGCATCCGGATCAATTTGCCACCGCCAGCGGCGATAGGACGATGCGCATCTGGGATATACGTGTCGCCAAATGTGTTTCCGTGACAAATACCAAGGGAGAGAATATAAATATTTCCTGGTCACCGGATGGCAAAACAATTGCCGTGGGCAGCAAGGAAGACTTAATCACATTTATCGATACGCGCACGAACAAGATCCGTGTGGAGGAACCGTTTAGCTTCGAGGTGAACGAGATGTCGTGGAACAATACCAACGATCTATTCTTTCTGACCAATGGCCTGGGCTGCATTCATGTGTTGAACTATCCCAGCCTGGATCACCAAATGACTATTAAGGCGCACACAGCCAATTGCATATGCATTGAGTTCGGACTTACAGGTATTATATATATATATATATATATATATATATATATATAAATATAAGATGTGATTAAATTTCGATTCATGTTTTGTAGGTAAATACTTTGCGGCTGGTTCGGCGGATGCGCAGGTTTCGCTGTGGGATGCCAATGAGCTGTCGTGTCTGCGCATGATTAGTCGCTTGGATTGGCCCGTTCGGGCGCTAGCCTTTAGCCACGATGAGCGCCTGATTGCGTCGGGTAGCGAGGATCTGTTCATAGACATTGCGTACACGGAGACGGGCGAACGGGTGACCGATGTGCATGTGGACGCCTCCACCTTCACTGTTGCGTGGCATCCCAAACAGTATCTGCTCGCCTATGGCTGTGACGAGAAGGAGATCATCGGCGATAGGCGACGTGAGGTGGGCAATGTCAAAATCTTTGGCTTTCCCGAATTGTCCAATTGAAATACATAAAGTATAAAATAAGATTTATTTTGATTTTAATTATCATTCATTCAAGCGAATTCATCTGAAACTAAATAATATAAATGCTAAGTGAGTCTTGGGTACTTTCTTAAAGAAATTGGGTGTTTCATTTGAGATCGAAAATGCATAAATAGCGCTCAGTGGGGAAAACCACTGCGTAATTAAGATGTGGTCAATAATGAGCCAAAGCCATTTCCACTCATTGCCACTTGGCTCGAATAATACCAATTGTAAAGAATCGGATGTCGACCACGTTGCTCTGCTCCTTTTAAGTACTATCGATTGGGTGTGCTGTATGTGTGTGTGTGCGTGTGTGTGCGTGTGTGTGTGTTTGTGCGTGTTAATGATGCTCATAAATACTGAAAATCCCTTTTGGCAAACGGCTCAGCGTCTGACAATGTGAAGAATTTCCTTGTTTTGGTAAATGAGTTAAGTTTAAGCTTACTTAAACAAAGCCAACGTTGTTCTCAATTCAAGTACAACACTGACAACTTTACTACTGCTCTGTGCTTGAAATGTATCAGAAAATGATATGTTCATGTTTTATTTTACTCATAAATGCAGATAATCATTTTTGGCTATTAATAATAAATACGCTGAAATCGCAATTTCCTCGAAATGTTTCAGAATAAAGTAGTTTTAAGGCAGCTTCAAAATAGATAAAGCACATAGAATATTTGGATATTGATTAGAATTGAGTATTCTCCAAAATATTTTGGTAATTGAAAGTTTAATTTGCACTCTAAGCAAACCTTTGGTAGACCTCATATCATGAAAACGAATTATTTAATTTAAAAAATACTTCAAATGAAATCAAATTATAAGTTTAAAAAATTATAATTATTGGAAGATGTTTTCGTAAGGAAAAACAAACGGTTTCTAAGAACTTAAGTTCAAAGACATATATATATCTTTCAGTTTTCAATCATACAAAATTCCAGTCAAGTAAAATGCAGTTAAGACGACTCAGCTTAAAACCGCGACAGTCAGTCAAAATTTAATTATTTTGGCCTGTAACGAGCAGCATTTTGGCCTAGTGTCTACAGGAACATTTTCAATCAGATGGCAAACCGTGCAAAAGCCAAATAAAAAAACCGCAACTTGGCCAACAACAAAAGCTGTAACCGCAAGATGTTAACAGGATTCTCGTGTCCTTGTAATTAAAAACGAAATTTTAATTGCTCGAGTTTCAGTTTTGATTACTTTAGTTTCGCCTTGTTCTTTGCATAGATTCCTCATCTTAATTAATAGTTCCGACACACATAAGGGACATATGTATAAATATCTGAATAATCATGTATGTATTTCATATCTATATTTGTTACAGATAGAGTAATTCCTGGTCGAGATATTTTGAGTCTTTAACAATAATAAAAGCAAGCCAAATAAAATTATGTTAAGATTTATAGTAAAAAACAAATATTACAAAATTTGAATTTTATATTTAAAAATTTATCATGTTTTTTTTTTAGTTATACAACATAGTCAAAATATTTTAGAGTATTTAAAAAAAATAAACATAAACTTTTAGCCTAAAAAAATATTTTAATTGTCAAAAATGAGGTCACAAAAAAATAATAAAGATAATTGTCTGTTACGACATAGAAAAAAAGGAACTTACAAAATTAGAAAAATACTAATTATTTTTTAATTTTTATTTAGATTTAAAACTATATTTTTTTTAGTTGCTGCTTTGCATAAATTAATTTTCTAATAAAAAAAAGGCTGCCAAAAAACATTTAAGTTTTGCACAATAAAATTTATGGCACGCGCAGACACAGTTGACACGGTAATTACAGGGTATAAGGATTTGTTATATAAATGCCACCCGATCTCAATGTCAAGTTAAATTAATTCTTGGCTAAAATGGCAACGTTGAGTACCTTCCCCTCCCCCCCCACCCAATTCCGATATTCGAAACTCTTACAAATTACTCGACGGCAGTCGGCAATTTTTATAGGCGGCTTCAATTCACTTTGTAAGCCATTCTATGGCAATAAAGGCTCAAGTGAGTGCCTCTAATATAAAATTGAATTTAAATAAATGGAGTCGACTCGAGTCGAGTCGAGTCGAGGCGGCCGTAAAAGCCAAAAGCACGGAACGCGCCGTGGTGCACACGTTCCGGTTCTGATTTGATTTGTTTGCAGTGGAGAGGTATCGAACCCTCCTCAACATACACCCACCCCCCCTCCCCACGATCCCTTGGCGGTGCAGGAGAAACATTGCGCCCAGCACTTAGCCAACATTTAATATGCAACAATCTTTGGCAGCAGCGAAAAGGAAGGCGTATAATCAAAATCATCAGCATCGACAGCAGCGGTAGTCAAACAGCCCAAGGCGCTTACACTGCGCAAAATTGCACTGAGAGTTCAAATGACGATAACTTAAAACTTAATTTAAGTATGATTTCAGTGCTCAATAAACTGCAGTAAATAATAAATGAAAATGTGACAAAAAGATTTTAAAAAAATAAAATTTATTTTAAGTAATTTGACACGAAAAATTGATTAAATATTTTTTGTGTTCATTTTGAATTTTAGTACGAAATTTTTATGAGTGCGCAGTGTAATGAGTCGCTATGTAAATATGTGACATGAAATATGTGGATTTAATTTATTCATGCCACGCGCGCGATGTTGCAAGTTGATTGCACAGGACGAGCGGTACACATTGATTAAAAATGCAGACAGAATGCACTGCGCCGATTCCAGCTGCCTTTTGGCTGCTGCACACAAGTGTTTTGGCCAAAGTACTAAGCCAAATTATGCAAATGTTCGGGGCATGTGGCTGATTAGATGCAGAAATTGTCTACAAATTGGCAGCTTGCCTGCAGACCATATGGGATTGATTTAGGCAATTAGTCAGGTGTTTGTGTGTGTGTGTGTATAATGGCATTTGAGCCCATTCTCATGCTAACAATGTTTTTAATGTGCTTAATGGCTAGAAGCTACATGGTGTCTCTGGCAAATCCATTTGTGCCACAGATGCTGCGGCTGCTGCTCCTGCAACTTTGCCATGTTTACTTGTCTTTGCTTGTGTTATTTTTTTAGCGTGTTTTTTTTTTTTAAAGCGTTAAACAACTGGCAACAACCATTCTGGCCAAGTCTATTAAAGACATGAGATTTAAGTGCACATGTGTAATTTGAGGCATAAATTAGTGTATCATTGTTGTTGCAGCTGCCTGTTTGTTTTCCTAAATAAATCACCACAAATGCTTTTTAAGCTTGTTATAAAATTAATTAAAGTAGCACATTTAACCAAAAAAAAAAAAATAAAACACTTAATAAAAAAAAACACTTAATAAAAAAAAAACACTTAATAAAAAAAAAACACTTAATAAAAAAAAAACATTTGATAAAAAAAAAAACATTTTGATAACACTTTAATTTAAGAAGTACAATTTAGCGCTGCTCATTAACACTTTGTTGCCACTATTATTTTAAGATTAAATTCAAAAATTATTGAATAACAAATCTATGTTAATTAATAAGTTAATTATAAAAATAATTAAAGCAACACTTTAATTTAATTAAGAAAATTTCAGAAATTACAGACATTTTTGTTTAATTTTTATGTGCAAGCATGATTTTTCAGATTAAAATAAGAATTTTTTTATTTTGTATTAAGTGCTGCTACAACATAAATGTAAATTTGTTGAGTGTAACGGTTAGTTGCAACATTATTTTATGGTTTATTTTACATTATTTATTGTCTCAATTATTATGTAATCAAGACTCAATTAGTGGAGACACCCACAGAGGAGGACATCTCTGACCGCATGAATATTCTGAATCAATATCCTGCATTCATTTTGTCCGGCTTATATATATCTATGTCCATCTCTTTAAATGGCAACTGGCAACAGCAACAACAAAAACCACATTTTTGCTAAGCAGCAGCTCTACATGAGTCCTGGCTGGCGTCTGTATCCTGCGGCTTCTTAAAGCGCTTTCTAAGGACTTTATGAAAATGTAAGCTCTGTTTTTTTTTTATCACACTGATGTGCTTACATGTGTGTGTGTGCGGTGTGCGGGTATGTGGGTGTGTGTGGTGTGTGTGGGTGTGTGTGTATATGTGTGTATGTGTGGTTATCGCATACATCGCCTGATTATCGTGTGACAATGTGAACGCAAAATTAAATCAGCATTTTCGCCTTCTTACTCAACCAAGAATGTGAATTTGTGTCTGTCTGTCTATCTGTCTGTCTGTCTGCGTGTGTGTAAGTGTGTGCCACATCTGTGAAGGTCCGCAGCTAAGCAGAAGTTTTGCTCCCAACTGTTAAATACATATCCTGCCAGCTCCCAATCGGTTTACTCATTTCTTGCCCCATTCAGAATGTCCTTGCCACAGCAGGCACAAAATGTTCTTGCTAACATTTTCTTCCTCTTGCTGCTGGAAGAGATAGCGAGACAGAAGTGTGAATTTGCTTTCAGCATTGACTACCGGAAGTCTCTAGGGAATTTGTCGTACTTTCGATGTGCGTATTGAATAATATATTGCAACAATTATTTGAGTAGCTTTCGCCTCAGTCAGTTTTCTAATTAGTTTTCTGAGCTGTAGTTATGAAAATGTTGATCTTCAATTAAAAATGTAAATGAGTTGCAAGAAGACAAAGCCGCTTATTTCAATATAGATGGACTTCATTAATTTGTATTAAGTTTATATTTATATTTTTTTCCAGCATTTCTAAAAACTCAAACCAAATAAATATGAAACTTTTATGAATTTAAATTAACGATAACAGTTCAAATTTTCAACAAGTTTAGAAATAATTTCTAGAAAACAAAATAATATTATTATTTTTTTAAATTTATTTTTTAACTCATTTATTTTTTATCAGTTAACTGAAGAGCTGCAGCAAAAGCTTATGTTGTGTCTTAAGCCATTTACCATCTACATGCCAGCTGCTAACGCCATGTAACAAGTCCATTATACGCCACTTGCAACATTCTGTGTCGCACAAATTGCAAAAATTCAATTTCGATTATTTATGTCTAGGGTTAATTCGAATGTGAAAATAAGACACAACTTGGGGCAGCAACAAGAGGCAGCTTAAGCTACCAACACACCTGTGCACAAAATATTTCTGTTTCAATTTTTTTTTATTTTTATTTTTTATTTTGTTTTTTTTTTTTTAGTTGGCACGTGCATGGCATTCTTTCCACATATTTATTTGAAACTTGTTGGATGTCAGTTTTTTTTGTGGAGCGTTTTATGCGCTTTTTTACAGCGTGTTTATCCTTTTTGCAAGTCGACTTACAATTTTACCTTTGATTGCACTGGACAAAAAAGTTACCTGAGCACGTCCGAAACAGATATATAGACAAACAATGGGTTTTACCGGCTCGCAAAACAACTAAATCTGTGCAAAAGCTTGACAATGCTGCAGGGGCAAAGTTTTCACTTTTGCCATACCCTACACACATTAAATATGACACAAACTAAAGGGTATATTGCAGTTGTGGAACTAGTTTACATTTTTCAATCGATAACTAAAAGTATCAATAAATATCGATATATATTTAAATAATCTGATAGAAATTTTAAATGTCATTTCGAAAGTGCTGCAAATTTCTTGGTTACACAGAATTTATATGAAAATAAAAATATTCCTTGGATTTTAAAGGGTGTCTTCTAGTCGTACAATCTCAATTTGCTTTTAGTTTTTGTTGTCTTTCTTTGCCAAACAGGATATCAAAGTGTAAAAAGATGCCGGCTATCGCAGGGATTATGAAAGGGTCTATGAAAATATTGAGAATTGGCATTTTATGGAGCAGCACTACTATTGTTGTGACCGCAACTGTGCACACAGAGTATCTGCTAGTCGGACAATCTAAAAAGATGAGCACTCTTGCCTGCTTTTAGTTTTGTTGCCTTTGCCCCCATGGGCTTGTCTTTGTTTGCCGAATGCTTGCTGCTACCTTTTGCTGAAATGACCTTCGGCTTCTCTTCAATTCACACTTAGATTACCAGCGTCAGCTTCAGCCAGCTGCTTGCCTCAAAACACAACAAAAAGAAGAAGAAGAAGAAAATCTTGTGTTGCCTTCGGGTTTGCTGGGTCCGCAAATGGATGACCTAAGGTCCGAGGGGCTTATCTCGGGCAATACATTATGAGCACGTACATATGTTTCTCGTTCGTTGTATGTCGTTTGTCGTTTGTTGTATGTTGTATGTTGTGGGGGGCGTGTACAGAGATGGTTTGGCTTAATGCATCGATGGCCAACAAACATTTGAAAAATAGCGTTGAAATTTATTTTTGGTATGTTTCCAAGTGTCCTTATGGGATTTACACATGTGCTCCGAATTTGACAGTTTGCACTTCATTTAGTCCTTTGCCTTGAGTGTGTTATTCGCCCAAATGTCCGATGTACATAAAATTGACCATTTTCGAAAAACGCACCTACTCCGCCCCGCCTACAGCCTCTTTGTAATCTAAAAGTTATAGTGAATGACTCAAGTTGACCACAAGTTCAATTCATTTGCCGGCGACGAGGCCAATTTTCTGAGGAACGTCCTCAACTTTTTCTCTCTCTGACTCTGTTTTTATATGAATTTATTGGTTTTGTGCACATCTAAGTGGATCAGCTTTCGTTATTATATTTTGTGTGTGCCGTTATTTAGCAGAATTCCATTTTGTTGTGTATAGAGCACATGTAGCACTGCTTCAATTTCTGTTGGCCTTTCTTAAAGCATTCAAGTATTGTACTCAAA
This sequence comes from Drosophila paracracens, assembly GCA_035044025.1. Lineage (NCBI taxonomy): Eukaryota > Metazoa > Arthropoda > Insecta > Diptera > Drosophilidae > Drosophila > Drosophila paracracens. Next base: position 1,320,093 of record JAWNMN010000435.1, on the reverse strand, counting down.
CTTTTGTTGGCCATGAAAGAGATTTCTTTTAATATTTATTTAATTTTTTTTATATTATTATTATTGTTTAGTAAACCAGGCGTCTAATTAATAGCTTTCAAGCTAAATAAATAACTCATCAAATTCACGGAACTTTTTCTTTCAACTTTAATGACACTTAAATAATCCAATTAAACTTGATAACAAAGTTTGGAAGTTGGAATTGGGTTAAATGTGCGTAAGAATAGATATTTTATAATTATAGAACCATAGAAATATTTACATTTTCCCACGTTTTCTTCAAGTTCACATTAATTCATCACAACGGGCATTAATTCGATGACTCGGCGAATTACGATGGCGGCCAAAGTACGAAAAGCCAAAGTTCGAAAAGCCAAAGTTCGAAAAGCCAAAGTTCGAAAAGCTAGCAACTTTTCGCAAAATTGAATCATTAGTATCTGGCGGAAAATCAAACTAATTATCGAAGCATTTCCATAATAATGTCGCAAATACAGTTTGATGAGTCATCATAAAGCTAATATTGAAAATGATATTTCACTTTGTCAGGATAATGAGCAATATGTGATAACGGTTAAGCTATAATTCACAGTGATTAACAGAATGATTCGATTTTTTTTGTTCTTCATATTTTTATATTTACTCTTAGATGTTTGTATAAACTTCTACTCAGAGGATAAATAAATAAATATTAATTCAGCATTTACTCTGTGCTTTCATTTCAAATTTAATTTTGTTATTCAGATAAAAGATAATTCTTAAAAAAATAAAAAACATTATAAAACGTTATAGTAAAAGAAGTCTGACATTTTTTTTTTAGTTTACTGTTTAAAATTCTAAAGAAATAAACCTTTTCAAACGTTGAAAAGAGTTGCAAAATGTTTGTACTTGACTTTGTAGAAAATTCTATATACTATACATTTTTCTGAGTGTACACATATAGTTCATGCTGAATGAAGACAGGCTGCCAACAAGGAAATGCCTTGGGGCGTGTATATAATGACAAATGCTGGCGGTATTTTATGAACTTGTGTGTCTTTGCTATTGCCATGCATGAGATGGCCAAATAGCATCTATGAAGTTGGCCTGACCTCAAAGTTGTGACCCGCAACTGTAATGGGCTTTTATTGCCGTTGGCCAAAATCGGCATCGTTGTTGGCAAACCCACTCAAAACTGGCATTGACTTTCTAGCACGAAACTTTGCTTTTAATCTGACAACAAAGTTGCTTAGCAGCTGGGAGTGCTAAGCCAAAACTTGATGTTAAATTTTTGGGTTGCAACAAATGTGTGGCGCCCCAAAAACATTTAAGTTGTCCTTGAACTGGATGAAAGGATATATTGTTTTTTGCCCGTTAGTATAGAGACTTTTGTGTATACGTGTGTGTGTGCATTTAAATAAAATCCAATTTCAGTTTCAGTTTTGTTTTGTTTCGCTTAACAATGTGAAAACAACTACAGGTTTTTATGTGTACTAACTTTTTTGTTACACTGCAAAACGAATCGAAGCAAAACGTTTGAGCAACCTTTAAGAGTTCCGAGTAACGATGTGTATAAGTATGAGTAAAACTCAAGTGTTTGCCAGCAGTGCTTATAGTCTCTTCAGCGAATCCTTGCCTAAGTCTCTCTTCACTTCATGCTTAAGGTCTTAGAGCATCACAAGCTGTTTATACATGCTGGCCTAAAGCAAACTGCTGGCTGTCAAAACAAAACAATAATTAAAAATGAATGCCATCGCTGTCGAATGGCATTTTTTTTGTTTTTCATTTTTTATCTTTTCTACTCTCAATAAAAATTAATTAGCGCTGCGAGCCTGAAATGTTTGCCTTAATTATGACGCCGGCCTAAAGCGTGGGCCAACACAAAAAAATAAAATCAATAAGGCAGTCAAGCTTTCTGGGCCGACCCAAAAAACGTTAAAGAACGACGCGTTTAAAATATATAAAATGCGACATTGTCAGGCTTAAAGTGGTTTCTCATTTAATCCGGCAACTGAAGCCTCTAAAGCCGTAAGCTCTTCAAAGTATTACGCTGCGGGTTTTCCATCTTTTTGCAATTGCAAGATTCTTGAATTTGTGCATAATCCAGAGAAATAAAATTATTCCTTTTTTTTTTGTTTTTTGCACATTAGCAGAAGTTTCGCATTTTATTTTAGTATTTATTTGAGCGGCTTGGAACAATTAAAGCTCATCAAAATATTTGAGTTCTTGTGCAGCTTAAGAGGGCTATGCACTCAACAAAATCGGAGGGTATGTCCTCAGCTGAGACTGACGATCAATAGTCAAATTTAAGGCACGTTTCTTAACATTTGCTGACGACTAATTAAAGATTTTTATATATTTTGAAAGTACTCAATTTGATATCAATTCTCGACTTAAGTTACAATCAATAATTTTCTGTCTATTTATGATCAACTTTGAAATCGAGATTAGTCTATATATATTTAAAAGTATAAAAAACAAATTTTACTTTAACTTTGAAGAACATCCTCAAGACAACGTATTTCGCTGAGTGTTGAAACTGAATGACTGAATTTGAATTTGTAATTATTGTTGCGCCGAGAGGTCGTCGGGAAACAATATATATAGATAGGAGCAGTACATAAAACGACCATATAGATGACTTCGATAACTTGTGGGCACATTTTGAATGCTCTGCGATGGCAGATCAAACAGATTTTGCCGGCGGTCAGGTACAATAAGTAAATTCAAAGCAATGGGAATCTTCGAGGCTCAATCAGTTTATCGATTTAATGCTGGCTGTCATAAAACGAAGAAAAAGGGAGAGAGGATGGGGGGACTGACTGTACTCCTTTTCCACCTCTTCGACCTACTCACTGCTGCTCCTACTCTTCCTCCATATCCTCCCACTTTTGTTACCCCTTTCGAGTTGCGTTCACAGAGGCTATAAAACTTCTTCTCGCCATGGCCGGTGACCTGCGCACCGTTGCGTTTCACACAATGCGGGTGGAGGACATTATTCATCCACCCCCCCGCAGCTCCACCGTTGACCCTCGCTCCACCTTAACACTCGACCAGCAGCTTGAATCGTTTTCCAACAAAAAACCTAATACATTTTTTATACCTAATGTGAGTCATTTTACAAAATTCGATGCTGTGCCGAATATCTCCAGCCTGGCGGCAAATGTGAAAGGATATTTAAAGGTCATGCAACGAATGCTTCCTTAAACCTTGAACTCTTCCACGAACCAGCCTCTATTTATTGATTGACCATCACTCTCACCCAGTTGCGAGTAATTGAAAAGTTAAGGCCACATTCAAGTGATTTGTTAATATTATAAACTCTGTAAACATTTGCTGCTTATGATAGGAGCATGGTGGAAATATTGCTTCGCTGAAGACGTTAAATTAAACCTGTCTAACGGCGACACCAGGTGCTACACCTGGTACACCCTCCCAGCATATCTCCCTCTTAGATCCGGGCATACACTTAATGATTTATTGGCCATATCTTAAATGTGTGGCAGTCTCAAATTTCATAAAACTCTGCGTTTCATGGCTAAATAAAGCAACAATGTTGCCATAGGACAGCTTTTATTTGTGGATACCACAAGGATCCGGGACGGGCAACTTTCTGAAATGCTATTCTTGGGCACTAATTTGATGGTATTAGCCCCATTATTATTCATAAATTTTTATTTAAATTTCAGCTTACACTGAATAAAAATAATTCAAACAACAAATTTTTTTATATTATAAGTTGCATAAAATCAAATATAAGTAAAATTAAATTGAGTTTTTTCTTGAATTAATTAATTTTAATTTAATCTAAAGGCTTGATTTTGTGCATGAATATTAAGTACTATTTTGTGTGTTTTTAAGTCATTAATGGATTAACTTAATAACACTAAAGGCAACTTCATTTTCTTCGGCTACAAGGTATAAATTCGGTGAATTTATTCAATTTATAAATGTCAAAACTTAATTTAATTTAACAAATAAACTTAAATAAATGTTATTAAAATCCTGCCTAAGTATTAACTATAATTTTGTGGTTTTATTTAATTTTATTCAAATTGAATGAATTTTCACTTATATCTGCTTTTTCATCTACATAAATGGATTTCGTTGTCGACACTTTTAATTAATTTTCACCACTTTACTTTGGGGTCACAGCGAATTGGGTTGCAATTTATGTGATTTAATTTGATTTTAGTTCAACGTGGCCAAAATAATTTTTCGATTTGTGGCACAGATAATTTGGTCACATGCAAAATGGAAAATGGTAAATGGTAAATGGAAAATGGCATTTTAATGCAATAAAAGCTGCTGTTTTTGAAGCTGGCACGTTGCCAACAAAATGCACTTATATATTTCACACAAAGTCCAACTCATCCATGCGAACAATTCGAACTCAAATTGGAAAATGGAAAGTGCAATCCAATTGGAATGCAATATATTGAATATTTGTCAAGATGCATGCCTGCAATTGACCATTACGCATTGTGGCATTCAACGGCAGCAGCAATCGCTTGAAATTACATTATATACACATCGATTTTGTGTGGCCGTTCAGGTATTTGGCTTTAAGTGGTGGTTGGGAGAATGTAGCCGGAACCAATGAACGGAGATTAAATCGGCTATAAACGATGCGAATGGTTAACAAAAACAATTTTATATTTAAGCTTCTGGAACTAACAAGTTGCTATGCGACTGTAAGAGAACGCTCGCTGAATTCCGCAGAGTGACTTCTTGTGCACGCTACAAAAAATGTGCACTCAAAAAAAAAAAAATTAAAATAAACTTTGGACTTCATTTTTAAGTGATTTATTTTCTCACAGAAAATTCAAAGGAAAAGTTTCTACATTGTTTGTGATTTTTTTTTTTGAGTGCAGTTTCCATGGCGAATTTTTATTTCTATTTGCTTCAATGCATGGCAGACAATGCAAAATGTTATTGTGCAGCTGCAGAACTCGGTCAAGGGTCTCATGTTTATTGTGTGCGCGTAATTTGAGCTGCAAAGTAATAAATTGAAAAAAAGTCAACTTTCTTTGTAGTTTAAAGACAGAAAAGTGCTGTCCAACAGGTGAGATCATTATTAAAGTGAACAGGTATTCAGGTGAATAAATCAAAGAATCGACAAAGTGAAACGAAATTAACTGCCGCAGGCCAAAGATGCCACAGTGTAAACGCCGACATACACATTCATACACACCCAAACATACACGTGTATGTGTGTGTGTGTGTGTGTATATTATTTTTAACTGCCTGATTTATGCGCCAAAATACCGTTAAAGCAGCTACAAAAAACAATTCAATGGGGAAAATTTAAAATTTATGTGCCTTTCCTTATAAATTGGAAAACTTTGTGCATATATATATATTATATGTATATGTGTGTGTGTGTGTGTTCCTGTGCGTGTATAATGCATATTAATATGTGTGTATCCTGCTCTCTTTGATTGCCAGCTTCTTCGCTCTTGCATTGTTTTGCTTGGCTGATTTTGAGACTTTTGGTTTTTTTTTTAAATTTAATTTTCCTCGACTTAGCATTTGGCTTCGTGACATCTTGAGCTTAGATTCAGGCTACAGCGCGCCTGCAGCACCTTGCCAATGATTTGGTTAGCTTTTTGCCCCTTGTATCCTGTCTCGACGTGCCTAAATGCCACCCGGTTTCCGTTTCCGTCTCCGGCGCAGCCATTTTCCTTCTTCTTTTTTTTATCTTGTCTTCATGCCACAGCCTTCCTTTTATAAACTGTAATGAAATTTGTACATTTGAATAACTTTTCATATTACGATATCAATATTAAATGTTTAATTATAATTATAATTAATTATTGCTTAATTAATGTACGTTATGTGTGTATATAAATTGTTTCAAACCATTTCTTTGCCAAGCTTCTCAATATGTCTTAAGAAATTTGTAATGAAGTTACGCAAAATGGAGGACAATCAATTATTCTGCCATATGCGTGGGCTTGTCTGTCTGTGTGTGTGAGCGTGGTGTGTGTGTGTGTGTGTGCGTGGTGTGTGTGTGTGTGTGGGAGCGTGTCGCTTGCAGTTAATCGAATTTATTAGTCCTGCCATTTGTTATCAACTCAACAAAGTGTACACTCTACAGGCCAGCCAACAAATCTTTCCCTCCCTCTTACTCTCTCTCTCTCTCTCTCTATCTATCTATCCCTGTACCTCTCTTTCACTCGCTTTCCCTCTCTTTCCCTCTCCTTCAGCTGTCGCTCAAGCGCCAACAATAGGTTCATAATATTGCCAATGGCTGTATGTCGGCGTATGCGTATCGCTACACTCAGAGAAAAAAATCGTTAAAGTTAAAAATTAAATTTTATAAAATTAAAAGTAATTAAGTTAAAAATTAAAATGGGAAAAATAATATAATTCACATTTATGACTTTTAAAATTATAAATTAGTTTTCACTCTACGTTTTTTAAGAAAAGATTTTGTGTTTTTTTTCAGAGTGTACGTTCAAAGCTAGTTGCCCGGCAAAGTTGCTACGCTAATATTTATGGCCATGTCCTTGCGGCATTGGTTAGCGGACATGCATCGTTTCGCGTGTGTGGCCAAACACATGACTATATACCACATACATATATAACACAGCCATCAGCTTTGTCTTTATCATTGTCGTTAGTACGAATATTAACGGCAAACCTTCCCCTCCCCTCCCTTCCCTTCCCTACCACACGCACATGCCAATGAGACAGGTGGCATTTGACGGAACGAAGGCATTTAAATGGACATAAAATGTTTATGACAGGTCAGGTAACATGTAGCGAACTTTGACCTTAAGCGATACAAGTAATTAATATAACTCAACTGGAGATTATTGACTTTAAAGGTCCCTTCAGCTAACTAATTGAATCGATTTTAAGAGAAAATGTATTTTTAATATGGATTGGCCTTTAGAATTATTCTTTAGAAAATCATTTTTCTCTCCAAAATTATTAAAAAATAATATTCGAAATCAATATGTAGAAACGTAAATTAATAATAAAATGTGAGAAATAACATATATCCTTTAAGTTCGATCAATCAGTGCATTTGAGTAAAACCTTCTTTTGATATAGCCATACGGATCAGGCTGTTAAAAATGCACAGCCACATTCAAATATTCATAGAGCCGCACACAAAAGTTGACAATGGTTGTTCCATTTTATTTGCGAGGCGTCAATGTCAGTGTCCATGTGTCCTGGCCACATGTGCCCCGCCCTCTGTCCATGTATCTGTCTCCGTGTGAGTGCCTGTGTTTTGTATTTTGCTTTGTGTTTTTGTATGCTTTGTGTTATTCATGCTGTTCACTTGTTGGTCTCGAAAAAAAATAGAAAAAAATAAATAGAAAAAACTAAAGTGAAAAGTAGAAAACAAAGTCAACGTTGAAATAGCTCGTAATTTCATTATTCAAATACAAAAAAACACACAAATGAATAGTAAACAGTAAATAGTAAACGAACTGAACTGAATGACAGACTGACTGAATGACAGACTGACTGAATGACAGACTGGCATGACTGCATGACTTGCTGACCAACTTGGACGCGTGCCTGTGCCTGATTTGTTATCTTTGACGCACTCATATATTAATTTACTGCTGCATTCATTGTTAAATGTTTTTGCCTCTTTTTGTGGCTGCTTTTATTTCCCTAAATGTTTCTTTTTTGTTACATCTTTGTTGCAACTAATGAAATCCGCTTAGTGTTGCAACAAAGGGAAAATGAACTTGGTTGAGTTTGGGTGTGCATTGTACTGTTTATTTGTTCGTCAGTTTACAAAAAATTTTCATTGTTATTCTAAAATTCTTCGTTTATACAAAGTTTTTAATTTTTGGCTTTTCCACAACTTTTAAAGTACTTTAATTAGTTGTTTTAGTAAGGAATAAACTATCTTCAAGTTGAGTGAGCTCGACTAATAGATACATTTAACTCAAGATCCTTATCTATCATGCGTGGTAATTATTGCTAAAAGTCAATTCATTTTCAAAAACATCGGTTTGACCTTTGGGATAGTATCATATTAAAATTTGAAAAGTCTTCCCTAATCGAAAAGAGGTTGTCTAGAGAGTCTTCAGCTGTAAATTCTCTGTATCATTTGTTGTTAATCTAATAAATATATTTTTATAATACCAACCGAAAAACATGAATGATGACAAAATCGATCGATGCTTGCTAGATGTAGCCCTAAAATGTTTATGTAAAATTGGCAGGACCGTACCCAAACAGATTTGTTCCTTCTTCTTTGGACTTATCCGCTTTCGTCTATTCATTTTAAACCAAAAGCATTCATTATGCTAATTTTATTAATCTGTGAATACCACAGCTTTTATCAAATTGCTTTTCGTGCTTCATCAAGCATCGTCATTCATTATTTACGCTTTCACTTGCTCGCCTTCTCTATGAAACACACACTCTTTATATCTATCTCTCTCTCTCTTTATCTTTCATTCTCTATCTGTTTCTCCCTCTATCTCATTGCGTTGTCCAAGTATCCTTGACTATTTGTTGTTGTTCGTCCTCTTCTGGTTATGCCTCTTTAGTGAACTTCTTTGGCATTGCGGTTGCCGATTCCATTTCATTTCATGACTTTTGATTATTTTTGCAGCCGAATTTATAGCCGAGCATTAATAAGTAAGTATTCCAAGCAACTTTTGAAATTTAATTAGCTGTTGAAATGTTTTCAGTTTAGCTGCAAATTCAACTACTTAATGTATTTTGAAATGCAGACAGAAATTAATGATTTCGCTGAGAGATTTCTTACCTGCTTCTTAAACAATTTATGTAAGCTTGAAAGTTACTCCAGAGAACAATTATAGAAGAGCAACAAATAAAACTAATCTAAGCAACTAAATGAACTTTGTCTTCACTGTTGTATTCTTCAACCTGGGATTAATTATAGACGAAGGAAAAGGGAAGCCATCAAATACGTATAAGATAAATTAACTTATTGACAAAAAGTACGCACACAAAAAAAGGTATGCATTTGATTGAGGATATAGGATATTATATCATAGAAATAAGATTCTGTTTATTTTTTTTTTTAATTTAGTTGGACAGTTGGAAATATAGACTACATTTAAAGTTTATAAAATATTTTAATGTCACAGCAAACAGTGCACTTGACATAACTAAATATATAATAAATATACAAACTAAATACATTATTTTTCGTAAAAAAGGTTTTTTTTTGTGTTGATGTCTTTATTGATTTTTAATTCAATTTGTTTTAAATACATATTTTTTTCCCGGTGTAGCTTTATTTATATCGTTTCAAAGGTACATAGAATTTTCAGTGTAACTAGTAATTAATATTGACCTAGAAAATGTTGTAAGTTTTCGCATCCTGAAGCGGAAGCCAGAAACCATCTTTACGAGGGCTTTGCATGAAAGTTTCAAATCACTTGATTAGCAGCAATTAATATGCTTGCTGCGTAAATCACTCAAAAAATGACTAAGGAGGATGATGATGATGATTGTGATGATGATGATGGTGGTGCTAAATATTGTATGTGCAAGTACTATTAAATTCAGTGTTGGTTTTGACTTGTGGGACTTGTTACATGCAGCGGGTGTTAATAGCTCGTTAGCGTGTCTCGCAGCTAGTTGTTTGAGGGCTTGCTGGCTGGCTGCTTGCTCGTTCAATTTGTAACTAATAGGATTGTCACTCACACACCCAAACACACACATACATATCTTTGTCTTCGCAAATGTCAAATGGTTAGAGGGGGGTAGGGTGTTTTGGCCCATCATTCATGTAGTTCAAACAATTGCTTTATCGGACAAGTGAATTTGTCATGGTGCTAATGTAGAAACAAAGTCAGTGCCAACAAAGAAATGCAAGAGAGAGAGAGAGAGAGAGGTAGAGAGACCAACAACAAACAAGCGAGAGAGAATGTATATAAATATACACGCGAGTTGAGTTGTAAATTCAGACTGGCCGCTCCTGACGAGCAGGCTCTTTATTTATACTAAATGCTTAAGACTAAATACATATATAATATTACGCAGCTGCTGCAAGGCGACAGCTTGGCGCTGGGTAACGGTGATTGTCGCGAAGGCATTCGCATCGGCGCCTAACTTCTTAGAACTGTTGCGAAGGCGTCCGCATCGGCGACTAACAGCGAGCTGATCACTGCGACCGTAACGGTGAATGCGAAGGCATTCGAGGCAGGCACAACGATTAACAAGGCTGGCCTGCATGAGTCATCTTAGAGATATAGGGTGTTCATTCTTGAAGAGCGCTGCATGGAGCCAGCTATCAGCAGCTGAGTACCGCATGTTCATACTCGAACATTCTCCGGGGGGGCAATTAAATGTTTTAGATGCTGCTTGTAGTTTGTAGTTTATGCCCAGCTGTTATCCCAAGATGTGTGTCATGTTGTCCTGCTTTGCTTGTTTCCTTCAACATTTGAGAAGGCTGAATGAATATAGGATTCAACCTTCCTAGGTAATGTCCAGCGGTGCGAACATCGTCCGTCTCGCTCTCATTTTCCATTGGGATCAATGGCCGCGAGTTCAGAACTGCCTCTATGCGACATAGCAGCGTAGAAAACTCTTCATAGGTACAGCTATTATTTCTAAAGATCCGCTTTAGACTATATTTCATAGCTTCAGCTCGAGGTTTCCATAATCCTTCCATGTGGGAACTCCCGGGGGGAATAAGGCGCCAGGCTCTTTTCTTTTTCAAGTCGTTGCATCGCGTCAACGACTTCGGTTCACTCTCTTCCAATTTGTTGAGAACATCCTGCGTTTGCATTTTGCGGTTCTCCGATTGTGTCACGACTTCTTGTATTTCCTCTGAAGACTCTTTGTGTCGGCTCACTTGAACCTCCCGTGTAGCTTGCTCCAGTTCTAGTAGCGAATCCAGCTCCTTGGTGCGCATCTCCAAACGCTTAGATATGACAGCCAAAGAGGGATCACCAATATTTTCCATTGGGATCAATGGCCGCACCTCGGCAAGCTCTGCGTCTGCGGTCTGGCGCGCATTCATGGCGAGCATGAGTGCAAAGTCAGCATCCTTCAGCTGATTACTTAACTGTTTGATTAGTACCTTGTCAGGTGTACCCTCCTTGAGTTGTTCCAACTCTGTTTGCGCATCCTTCAGTTGCGCCTTGTATGCCTCTTCGGCATCGCTGCGAGCCCTTTGCGACATTTCGAGCACGGCCCGCACCTCGGCAAGATCCGCCTCTGCGGTCTGGCGCTCCTTCACGGCCACCGAGCATGAAGATTTAGCATCCTTCAGCTGCTCCTTGTATTCCTGTTCGGCATCGCGATTCATTACGAATACAATCCTCCATGGAACTGAGTTTGCATTCCAGTTCAAACTTTTCGCGCAGCAACACTGTGCGCTGCTTGTGCTCCGTTTCCAGCTGACATTCGAGCGCATCGATCTTCATGTAGCTATTGACGCCTACTTCCTTGATTTCCTCGTCGCGCTGCTGTAACCCTCGACGCGCCTTCTCGAGCTCCTTGCTTTGCGGTTGCTCCATGTAGACTGCGTCGTTGCTGAACTTTATGGAACGCAGTTCTTCGAGTCGGCGCATCTGCCGATCTTTCTCCTGTGTCGATGTAGATGGTAGAACCGACAATTCTGCACCGATTTGTCCTTTCAAGCATTCCGCATCGAACATTAGGTCATCAATGTAATCTGAAGATGTCCATGATTTTTCTTCCATTTCCAAAGTCTTTATAATTTTCTCAATCGTCCTCATATGGGCGTCCAGCATATACATAATTTTTTGCAGCTCCTTTCTTGCTGGATTAGCTAACCATTTTTGGGCGTTCACCATTTCTTTCCTGTAGACCGGCTAGGCGCTTCTCTAATTTTTCAAAATTAGGGTTTTTTGGCCTCGCCGAACGATCCGTTTGAAGAGCCTCTTTGTTGGATGCCGTCAACATTTCCTCCTCCATGATTTGCGATTGTTCTATGTAGACTGCGTCGTTGCTGAACTTTATGGAACGCAGTTCTTCGAGAAGGCGCATCTGCCGATCATTCTCCTGTTGCTTCGACTCTCGACGCGCCTCTTCTGATATCATGATCACTTTTTTCAATTGTTTTTATACAGATTACGTATAGTGTAAAACTGTATTTCCAGATCCGACGATTAATTCCGAACTCTGGACACAACTTCGAAGGTTCAAAATTCAACGCGAATTCGTTTTCATAGTCTACGTTTAATGTAGAACTATCCGGCTCGAAGGACCAAAATGTATATAAATATACACGCGAGTTGAGTTGTAAATTCAGACTGGCCGCTCCTGACGAGCAGGCTCTTTATTTATACTAAATGCTTAAGACTAAATACATATATTAATATTACGCAGCTGCTGCAAGGCGACAGCTTGGCGCTGGGTAACGGTGATTGTCGCGAAGGCATTCGCATCGGCGCCTAACTTCTTAGAACTGTTGCGAAGGCGTCCGCATCGGCGACTAACAGCGAGCTGATCACTGCGACCGTAACGGTGAATGCGAAGGCATTCGAGGCAGGCACAACGATTAACAAGGCTGGCCTGCATGAGTCATCTTAGAGATATAGGGTGTTCATTCTTGAAGAGCGCTGCATGAGCCAGCTATCAGCAGCTGAGTACCGCATGTTCATACTCGAACAGAGAATGAGATGAAGCAAGCGTGTGAGGATGACCATTGAATAAAAAGGATTTGAACAACAAAATGTGCATGGCCTTGCTCTACTCAGGACAATTCGGAATGCTGCCCAAACATTTTAGCAGCCGCTATGATGGACAGGAAGTGCTCTCAATTTGAGTCTGCCAAAAAAAAAAGCATTTCCGCTTTTGCATTTCATTCAACAAGTCATGAATGGTTTTTTATTCTTTATATATGTTTTTTACTTTGTAGTTGAATATATGTACATCAGGCAATACATAAAAAATAATGTTTGATTGGCAATTACTAATGACTAGTTTTTGCTTCATAAACTACAACATTCTTATCACTTAACGATAAATTTTGTAGCGCTTTAGTTGATTACTGATAAGTGCAAATTTGCCATACAGATGTATATATGATTTTTTTCTTATTTTGGTGTTTTTCGTTTATATATTTTCAAATGTGTGTACATAGAAACAAACACGTAAATACATATTTTGCGTTCAGAACAATTTCCAGTAATTGCGCACGCCTATCTCTCAAAATTTCACTTTTCCCACTCTCTGTAGCGCTCTCTCTCACGATGTGTGCTCAGAAATGTTGGCTCGCTCACTGGCTTGGTTTGTGTACGATATTGAGCGGCGCTCATCGCATCGCCTCTTTAGCTCAGTGGTAGAGCGTTGGTCTCGTAAACCAAAGGCCGTGAGTTCAACCCTCACAGGAGGCAGTGTTCAAATTTCATTTTTTTAAATTATTGTTAAGACTTTAACCATTTGTATATGCTTATTTCGTTAACTATTTAAGTATTTGTAATTTTTCAAGTCAAAAAAATGCTTGAATTTATCGGTGCTTCTGAAGTTGGAACATTTCCACTGCGCATGTCGATTCTGTATGTTCTAATAAGAAAGATCTTTGAAGAGTGTTGCTATCTTTGTCTTTCATTCATTATCACATTCCGGTTCTACACTTCACAATTTGTATTGCTCATTCGGCAGCGCTCTGGTCAAAGCCTCTTTAGCTCAGTGGTAGAGCGTTGGTCTCGTAAACCAAAGGCCGTGAGTTCAACCCTCACAGGAGGCAACAACAGAAAAAGTCGGTTTTTTCATTTTTTTTTATTTTTTTGTCAATTAAAATATATTTTAAATACTAAATTCATTTAATATGACAATAATAATTGTTTAATACATTTGCACCAACAAGTGGAGCAGTGGAGAAAATCGAAAGTGTGTTGGGCGCATAAATTGTTCCTGTGTTCAATTATTTTCCTTGGCTGTTGTTTTATGACCAACACACACACACACGTTTAGGCTCATACATATGCGAGAACATTGAGCACGTTTAGGCCTTTAAAACTAACGGCAAATAAGAGTTGTAAATACGGTTTCGGACGGTTCTATATGCTTGCCTCATAAAAACAAATATGTCTGACCGATGCCAGTGCCTTAGCAAGTGTAAGTTTATGCCCAAGTATGTGTCTGTCTGTGCGTGTGTGTGTGTGCGTGTGTGTGAGTGCGTGCTTAACACACGCAAATGACATTTGGTGTGCGTCGGATGTGGGGTAAATTAAGGCAAATGTTTGTGACGCCATTAAAACCGGGAAGTAGAAGTAGAAATAAATTCAAGCTTTCGAATAAATCAGTGGATACCTAGCCCCAAACTTTAATATATTTACATATGCCACTAGCCAGCAGAGGGAATTCCGTTCCCTGCTGCAAATGAATCCACGCCTATTTTATGTGGCACATGTTGGGAATTAATTGCTTTCATTTGGTTTTGCTTACGGTCACATGTAAATTTTGGCACGAAAACAAGGATCAACTTACTACATTTTTTTAATTTAATAATTAAGTGTGCTAGAATGCGTAATTCATCAGTTATATTTTGACGCCATTTAGGCCCTATTTGAGCGATGGATTAAAGGCAAGACTGATGCTTTTGACTTTCCAATTAAAAAGTTGCCGGTTGCCATTAAGTCGAGTGCGACATTAAGAGCCAAATTAAGCTCAGCAAAAGTACACCTTACCGGGAATACTCGGCCAGCAGCTTACGCCTTGAAGCTCACATAAGGACATAATGAAGTACCCATCTTGACATTGTGCGCGAAGGGTTTTGCAGTAAATTAATGCGGTATTTGCGGGCCACAGAAAATTAGGCCTCATGTTCCACAAAAAGGGCTAACAAAGTATCAGATGAAAATGTGCTTATTTTCTTCTCCTTTTTTGGCGCTAAATGAATTGACATAAATTTAAAGCGACTTGCGCCTCGACCTAGTCTAAATTCGTATTTATGAATTAATAAGGCAGCTGACGGAACCTTGTGCTCGGCATTAGCTTGCCACAAGCGCAACTTAGGGAAAGGTCCTTGTGGCAAGAAACTAATTGAAGGTGACAGTTTGACTGACGCAGTTGAGAAGCTCCTTTTGCTGATTCTCGTGCTGTTGCGCCTGATAATGATGACAGACGTAACTCAAAACAAACGCGAACGGGATGAAGAGGGCCACAGTGTTGCATGAACCATACCACGAGGCAAAGTCATCAACTCGCTGCTGGCCAAATCAAATCAAAGGTAATTTAGCGTAAAAGACAAAAAGCCATCATTTCATTTCCATGCTGGCAAGAGACTGTCTTATATCCTGTCTTGTCTTCCCCTCGTCTGCCACTCACTAAGCCTGTCTGTATTCTAAATTTGTGGGCGTGGCATTGCTGCACGTCATTTACATATACAGTCAAATACGCCTAAGTCGAACTGTCTGTGAATCCATCGGAATACATCTCTAGAGAGTTTCCATCCGAATTGGGAATTCATTCAGCTGTTTGCGTTGTTTATTTTTACTTTTGTCCGACTGATACCAAAAATTATCTGGTTATATACTGATTGATATACTGTTAGGCCACAAACACACAATATTTATTATATACATTACTGGGAAATATTTATTATTATTAAATTAGAGATTGTATATGTACACATAAAAATGTTTCTGACAGATACCTGAAGTAACTTGGATAAATATTGAAAGGCAATAATTATTATAAATACTATTTGGTATTATTAACAACATATAAAAATTTGAGAGCTGAAATATTTAAATATTATTAATTGATTAAATTATTTATTTAAATTCGGTTTATTTTAAATTGATAAATATTTTATTGGGTATTCTGTAAGCTGCATAAATTAAAATAATAAATAATTGAAATGTACAAAAAATCAATTTTTTTATTATTTATTTTTTGTTATTTATTATTTAATTTATTGTAAAATTGTGCTTTTGTCAATTTTTGATGATTAAATTGATTGATTGATGATTAAAACTTGTTTATTTATTTTTATTTATTTGTTGTTAAATATTCTCAAAGTTTGATTTTGTTTGTGGCAGCAGAGTTAAAGAAGTTCAACTGTATGCAAATATCTGTCTTTTCATACTTGCCTTTTTTTTCAAACCCTCGTAGAGGATATAGATATGTATAGAGGGTATAGACATGTATGTATATATATATATATATATATTTTTTTTTTGCTGCTCGCTTTGCATATTGTGTTCGGTGCTGGGCTTATAGTCAATAAGCAGAACCCAAACAGAAATGAAAATAAAATAAAGTAAAGGAATACGTGAGATATGCCAGGTAGGAGATGCTTAGTATGCAGGTGGCGAGTGGTACGCCCACTTCAACGCCCCTCCCCCTTCCCCCTCACACACACACACACAGTTGGCCCTTGTCTGGCCAGATTTAAAGAAGACGATTGCATTTGCTCCTTGTCTTTGCACTTTGCCCCATTTGCTTTGACTTGTTCGTGAAGCATGCTTCAACACACACACACACACACACACACACTCATATACACGCACTATGAGAAGAAAGCATTTGCCTTTTCTCGTTTAATTTCAACATTTTTTTGTACTCGTCATCGTTGCGACTGCCACTGCTTCTGCTCCTGTCTGGGGGCAGAGCGCGTGCCGCCAAAAGGAATTGAAGTGAGCCTTTTGTTTCTTACCCGCTCGCTGGCTGGCTGTGTGTAGGTAAATGATTGTTGTTGCCTGCCTTGAATTTAAACAAATGCGGAATTGTTGTCGCTTTTTATTCAAAGGTCGCCATTCATTCATCTTCATGCCTTTCCAGTTATTTACATCTTTTTTTGTTGTTGTTGTACTTTTCTTTTCTTTTTTGTTGTAAATCATTTGACTGCCTACGATATTGTGTGGCAGCCATTTTACTTCATGCACCTTCTGAATGGCATATTGTTGTTGCTGTAGCATTATTAATGCATTTATAATATTGTTTGTTCGCTCGTCCTTTTTTTTATGGTGTTATTACCATACATTTTAATGGCCCAAAGGTTGTGCATACCTTTTTTTTTATTGCCTCAGCGAATTTTCTTTTGGCTTGCCATGCAGCAGGGAAAGTGTGTATGGTTGTTGCTAAAATTCAATGAATAAATGAAATGTCATCCAGCATCTAATTAGCAGAATGAAGAGGGAGAGAACCCTCACAAGATGATCTTTCACACTCATCCTTAATTAAGTGTACCCCAATGTTTATGGATTAAAAAACTGAATACTAAAAAATGTAATCAGAACTAGTTGAAGTTAAACACATATTAAAACAAGCACTTTAATTTTATAGTTATTTTTATTTGTAGTATATTTTTGTATTTTACATAGATTTGGTTTGTCGCACTTTGTTTGTTGACTCATTGTCAATCTTATGTTTTCAAGTTCATAATATGTTGACTTTTGTTAGGTAAAAGTTGATTCCGTTTAGAGTTTATTTACTTTGATGTTGCTTTCATTGGGTTCGTTTAATGCTCACTGACTGAACTTAATACTAAACATTTATAGATAATTCAGTATCGACAATTGGTTTAAATATATGTATACGAATACGGTCTAAGTTGTCCTCAACATATCTATGTATATATATAGTGGGGCTTAATAGTTGCTTTCATTTTTGTGTATAATCCCAAACATTTTGCAATAATATACATTCAATATATATATATATATATGTGTGTGTGTATATGAGTGTGAGTGTGTGTGTGATTTTCATGCGAAATGAATATGTTTTCGATTTATACAATTATCGTTTTATTATTTTCAATCATATGTAATAGTTCCACATTCAAGCTTTCGATTTGCTTGCATAGCATGCAAACATTTATGGTACATACATAGATACACATATGTAAATATTTATATTTATTTGGGCCAATGAAACAATCGTGAACAGAGAGAAAACTGCATCCCAATGCAGTATTTTGCCGTTTTGTGTTCGTTTCAGCGAGATAACAATTTCAGCAAAGATTAAATCAATTAAATAAAATTATAATCGGCCATCATTGATGGCAATAAATTGATTGTTTCACGAAACATTGATTTATTTTTTTTGTATTTCGTTTTTTTTTACTTATGAGCGTATTGAGTTCAGCAAATTTTTTGGTATGTTTTAGTGTAATTTTAATGGAAGTTCTTTGGGTAATTTTTTTTTTTATTTATTTTTTGTTTTTTTGGCAATTTTTATATATGCTCGAATCAGATATTATACATATTTGACTAATACATTAATACGTTGGAAAAACTAAGGTACCTGGCTATGTGTTAAGCCTTGTAAAATCATAATCATCTTAAGGTCATATTCACATTTAACTTGGCATATTTTTTATTGAAGAAATTCAAGCACAATCATGATATTCCAAATCGTATAAGCAATGCGTATTTTTCTTAAAAAAAGCCCATTAAATATTTATCCAATCCGCAACATACTTGATTTAGTTTCATTCCTTACGTTAAATTGATCAAGATTTTTATGGCTGACAGTTTTCATCAGTTTTACCCTTGGGATAAAATCGTGTTCCTGATATATTGATTTTATGTGTCTGTTGGGTGTAACGAGTGTGTGTGTAAGATAGTCGTAGCAAGTGTATAAATTAAATATTTTAATTAATTTAACTAGAATTGTTATTGTTGTTGTACTATGCGAAAGATTGAAATCCAGTTGCTATTTGAATATTTTGTTAATAATTTAAATTTGAACTATTTTTCGAGGACATACATATATAATCAAATTGGCTAATAATACTCTACATTTACCATTTATCTTGGCTTTCAATTCTGTTTATCATCCTACAAAGTTTAACAATATATATATATATATATATATATATATACATAAGTACTGAGTTCTTTTTATATATTTGTTTAAGATGTGACCCGTATTTGAATAGTTCTTTGTAGTTGAATTGGTAAGTTAGCTGATTAATTCTTATAGTTTGACTAAACCTGGCCCTACTTATATAATTATAAATATTTTTCCATTTTTTTCAAAATTTATTTCTAGATTTGTTCAAATTACTTGTGTGTTTCCATATGCTTTAAATACTCTTTTCTTTTATTTGTTCAAACAAATTTCCCCATATTCATTTTCACATTGAATTTAGAATTATTTCAATTATATAGATTAGTTTTCGTGCTGCCTTGTTTATAATCCGGTTGGATTTAATACAATATTATAAATTAATTTGGGTTGGGTTGTTGCTTTGCTAAATTGGGGCAGGTTAATTGGTAAGGAAACGAAATTCTCCCTGCTTCAAACATTTTGTTCTTGTGATTTCGCTTGTGGGGATTGTTAGTTTAAGTTGTACGTTCAAAATGTTCCCATTGGATATAAAGGTGGGCTTAAATCATGTCAGATTAAGTGTGCATATCGATTCTTCTTATTTCCCCAATATTTTCGGAAATTTACTTATCATAACTCCTTTAATATTTCTTCTGTTCTGATTATTGATCCTAAGTACACTCAGAAAAAAGTTATATCAATTTTCCTAAGAGCAAAAACTTTTTGTATTTTATTTTATTTGTTTAGAACTTATGAAAATGTTATCTGCTTATGAAACATATTTCCGGAAACTGGTAATGCAACTCTGAAATTTTTGAAAATATTTAAATCTCCTTTTAGAAACTAATTTCGAACTTTATACTAAAAATACCCTGGATATTGGAAAACATATTTCTTAAGATCTAAATAAAAATAATAAATCTGGTTCTTGGTATACTTGGAGATTACCAAAGTTCTGGGTCATATTTTAATCTGAGTGTACAAGCATTTCTCTGAGTGTTTGGCATTCTTCTCTCCGCGTTAAATAGTTTGAGGAAGAAGAGCTCTAAATTGGTATACTATGAGATTTCCACTGTGTATCACAAAAATAAGGAGAGCCAAGGGAAACAGGATTGAGCTGACGCAGCTGGCTCCGCTGTTTTAGTCCCGAATGAAAACGAATTCATTGTAGTGATTCCAGCGATTCTCCTCCGTATCCACGCCGGGCTTGGGCTCAGCCGCCGAACCAGCTGTGCCGGAACCGCAGCTGCCCGCCATGCGATAACCGTGATCGTGGAGATTATCAAACGCCTGCTCGATGAAGCAATGCTTGAGGAAGAAGCGTGACGTATACCGATCCGGACCACCATGGTCCGGATCTCGCGACTCATTTAGCGTATCCATAAACACCTCACGGCACTGAGCGACACGTCCACAGACCAGAATGCGCGACAACTTGCGGAATTTCACATCGGCCAGGCCATCCTTGCCGAACTGAAAGCTGCCCCGATACCCAATCGTGATGCAGCCCGGTGGCCGGGCATCCCTATCTCCCCGTATATACTCCAGCATGGCTGTCAATTTGAAGTGCTCCGCTTCGCGTTGCAGCCGCTGGCGTTCGCGGAAGCCCTCGGGCAGATGCAGTGCCTTGTCGCGCAGAAAGTCCAATATGTAGCGGAAAAGGACACCATCGCGGTCCACAAAATAACGGCCCTTGCTGTCCTTGGCCAGCGAATCGCGACCCTCAGCGCCACCGAACAGCTCATAGAGCAGTGTACCCTTATCCTGCAGCAGTGTTGTCAACGTTGTCGTATAATGGACACCGCCAACATTTAGCTCCACAATTTCGGGCATTTCGCTTGGTTAATGCTCTTCAGACTGTTGTTGTTGTTGTTGTACTGGCTGTG
The DNA here is from genome assembly GCA_035044025.1 of Drosophila paracracens. Classification (NCBI taxonomy): domain Eukaryota; kingdom Metazoa; phylum Arthropoda; class Insecta; order Diptera; family Drosophilidae; genus Drosophila; species Drosophila paracracens. The sequence goes on along the minus strand of JAWNMN010000435.1, from coordinate 1,299,526 downwards.
GCTGTTGTTGTTGTTGTTGTTTACCCCAATAGTTAGTGGTGTTTGTTGTTTGTTGTTTGCTTGTGGCACATATGGGTGGAGGAGCGTTAAGGAGCACTTTGAATGCCTTGCGGTATCTACACTCACAGGACCTTCTTTTCACCCAGAGATTCGTTTCCCGTTATTGTTGTTGTAGTTTGCTTTGTTATCTACCTTGAATTTCGAACGACCGTTTTAGGTTTTTTATGGTATTTATTTTTTCTATCCGCTTCGCCCGTCCGCACTCGCTGAGCTCTCGTGTCGAACTGGCCTCCTTGCTGCCTGATTGTGGCACAAAAAGTTCGCTCGCTGGTGTGCCGTCCAAATGTGTGTGTATTCATTGTAGAAACTTTAGAGAGAGAGAGTGAGAGAGAGAGAGAGTGAGAGAGAGTGAGTGCGAGTGCTCCAGCAACAGCGCAGTTTGAGAGTGACAGATAGAGAGAGAGAGAGAGAGAGAGAGAGAGCAGCGCTAGAGTTGCGCACACGTTGCATTTGTTTTGTTATTGAATATTATTTTGTTTAACAAGTGGTTAAATTGTTCTATTTACATTAATATATATATACATTTTGGACATGGGCAACTGGGTGGAATATAACCTTGACTAAATGATGTGCACACGTCTATGTGTGTGTGTGTGTGAGTGTGCATAGATGATTAATGAGTGTGCCTCAATGTCAGCCCAGAGTGTATGCTGTAAAAACAGTTAGTGTTGCATGTGTATTCAACACTTATACGCACTGTGGCCCCTCCAAAATATTTCTACTATCAATGCCCGCTGCTGCAGCAAGATGTGCAAGTTGTGTTTGGTTAGAAGAAATTTATTGAAAAAAAAAGTTTAGTTAGTTAGAAAAAGTCGAAATCTTAAACTGTATTCACCTGTTATTTGGTTACTGTTTCTGTGCTTATTTTTGGGTAACAGGCGCTGACAATTTAACACCTTGGCACTGACATTTGCCCGTTTACCCATTTGCCCATTTTGGCCATGGCTGTGGGCAGCAAACGTGCCTCGCACGACCAAACGCAACTGGTTGGCAGCAACAGCACCCTTCCACTTGCTGCCGTACTTTTTGGCTCGCTGCCAATTGGACAGACGATATATGTTGGCAGCATTGTCTGCCTCGCTGCCTGGCTGCCTGACTGCCTGCCTGCCTGGACTTTCACGTTTCACGCTCACCTGTGGCACAGACACAACGTTGGCTGTGTGTTAACAATTCATGTGCCTGTTGACAGACACTGAGCATTGCCTTTGCGACTCGACTCGAGTCGACTCGACTCAACGAGCATCAGTTCGAGGGCAAACCGTGCCGTAACGTGGCACAATATTAGCCCCAGCTGGCCAAAATGCAAATAGGCAATGAGCAGCAAAAACAACCAACAACCAACAACAACAACTAAACTAAAACTAACACACATCAGCACCAACGCTGCTGTTGATGCTGCTGCTGCGGCTGCTGCTGCTGCTGCTACTGCTGCTGCTGTTGCTCCTCTGACGCAATAACTTCGTTTGTGGGTTAAACTTTATACACACATGCACACACACGGACATTCACACACGCCTGCACACACTTCTAATTGAAGTGAAAACTTTCAGTTGAAAAAATATTCGACACTGAAGTGAAACAGTGTTTTCTGCTTTAGACCCAGCTGCAGTCGCCTTTTTGGTGTGTTTTTTAGGCAAGAAACCCAACCGAAAAACCCCTTTTTTCTTTCATTTGTTGTTTCTGACATGTTTGCGTCTTCGCTGTCTCGATTTATATCCGTTTCTTACAGCACTTCCTGCTGCTGCTGTTGCTGCTGCTGTTGCTGCTGCTGTTGCTGCTGCTGTTGCTGCTGTTCTTGCTACTGCTGCTGTTGCTGCTGTTGCTGCTGTCGCTGCTGCTACTAGTTGTGGTTGGTTCCTCCCCCTGCTACCTGTTTTTGGTTGGCACGTCGCGACGTCGCTTATCAGACGCCTCTTAGGCTCGCTCACCTCGACCTCCTCTGCTGTGCCGGCACATGGGCATAGCTAGGATCTCAGCTAGTGCAAGGGGGCAATTTCGATAGACTTATTATTGATCCAAAAGGTTTCTCTTAAATAACTTATTATTATTTAAATGAGTAGACAATATAATATAACCAGATAAAGACAGAAAAAACTTAATTTAAGCATGAGACACAAAATACAATTTTTAGTTATGTCAACTCAATAATTGTTTACTTTAATGAAAGCACCCTCCTTGCACCGACTGAAAACATATTTAATACTTTTTTCCAGCCATTAATTTTTAACGACTCAAATTATTTTTTTTAAGCGTTCACAAATTGCACTTAAACTTTTTTAAACATGAGTTTTTCAATGAAACAGCTAATTATGTTAATTCACTACAAATTTTTTTTAAATATTTCGAAAAAGTTTATTGGTAAAAAAAAACTTTGCATGGAAAAAGTTTTATTTAGTTTAGTTTTAGGGCGAATAAGTTTCGCCCGGCAGAATATAATATAAACAGATAAAAAATTAAATAAGCATTAAAATTAGATTTTGAACTATATTGTGATTTATTTAGGGTGAAAATATTCTCCTTTTTATTGACTGCAAAATTGTTTAAAACTTTTTCCATTAATTGTTTTTGTTCGTTTTACTTTATTTTTACATTTTAATAAATTAAACTTTTATTCGTAAACTTTCAACTTTATTAAATATGTGAAACTACAAAAATTTGAAAATATTACGGAAAATGTTTACACCTTTGAATGGAAAAAGATTTAGGGGGTATATGCGCCCCCTTGGCTACGCCCATGCTTCATGCATCGTACTCAAGTTTTCGTGCGGTTTTTGGGAACACATTAAGATGGCAGCAACAATTTACGCGCCATTACACAGCACGTGTTTTATGCATGCAGGCGAAAGAGAGAGAGAGAGAGAGAGACAGAGAGAGAGAGAGACAGAGAGAGAGAGACAGAGAGAGTGGGAAGACAGAGACAGAGTATGGCATAGACGGAGCATGGGAGGTGGTGGGAGGGAGTACATAAGTACTTTTACTTGGTGGCTAGTGTGAGTGCGCTGCTCTTATGCTCTTACAGCTGCGGCTTATGGTTTACACTCTCTCCCAACCACCCACAGCCACTCCCCCCCCTCCTGTCGACATACAAAACGCAATCGGTGCGCAAACGTCTAACATGCTGGAAGCCTTTTGGCTGCCTGGAAATTGATTTTGTTTGCCAATGTGTGTGTGTGTGTGAGTGTGTGCGTATGTTCTTGTGTGCGTGCGTCTGTCATGTAACATTTTGTTGCGACAACGCACCGAATTGTCACTTCACAGTGGCAAAAAGTAGCTCACGTGCTACTTATCTTATGTTTGTTTACTTTTGAGCATTGTTTTCTTTGGCTGCCAACCCGACAGGATGAGCTTGAGGATGGCTAATCATGTTTACGCTCAGATACCCATCAAAAGTAAGCACTTGTCTTTTCAAATGCACTCGCACCTCTGCATCAACAGCTACTTCAGCTCAGATCAAATAGAGTCGAGTGAAATTTGAGCAAATAACTTGGGAAAAAGTGTTTTCTTGAAAATTACAATTCAATTTTTTACGTGTTGCGATTAATTTATGAGTTTGCTTAGAATATGAGAGTATTGACGAGAGCTGGCTTTTATAGGTAGCTTTGCACACTCAAATGTAAGCATGCATATTTATGCACACAGAAAATACTTACTTCCTTTCGGCCATAAATTGGGTGTTTCTTATCCGATCTTGATGAAATACGTAGCTTATCAATAATGTGTCAAAGTATATTATAAATTATAAATTGTGGCTTTTATAAATCGATATTCGCAAGACTGTGGCAATCATTGATGAAATGAAATAAACTTAATAATATTCAATATTATTCTGAGCAGGAATATGAATACTTTCTGGGATTCTATGAATAAAAACCTATTTTTTTATTGTATAGCAGAAAATTTTCCATTAGTAGGAAATAAAATATAATATAAATATAATAAAATATATATAAATAAAGTATACATTACTTACTGCTTTTTCTAGAAGATCTCTCTAGCTCTCTCTCTCTCTCTTTCTCTCTCTCTGTCTCTCTCTGTTCCTCCTGTTTTATTGATTAAACATTATCCATACATCCTTTCAAATTTAAGTTAATCACTTCAAATATAATAAAAATAAATTTTTTTATATATCTATGTATACTACAAATATTTATTATATATACATATATGTATAAAAATTCGCATATATATCAGTTTTTTTTATATATTTTCCAACTCTCAAATTTGTATCTAATTTAATTTGAAAAGTTCAACTGCTCTGCCAAACATTTGGCTCATCTGGCTAGCTCGCCATAAATAATTGAATACATCCTTGCTTTTGTTACTCAATACATTGGCAGTGTGAATTTATGTTTGTCAATCACATCAAATGCAAATCCGCAAAAATAACAAATCTGGTCACTGATTGGCAGCAAATCGATACCCAAAATAGCTTTCCCAAGGTTTACTGCTGTCAATCAAAAACTTTGCTGCAACTTGGGAATTTGATTTTGTGCAACGATTTTGGTCCAATGCCAATGCAAATTTCAAGCAGCACTTGTCAACAAAGCAAAATTCGAAGACAAACCAATCAACAAACACAATGAAAACATGTATGTATATATATATACGTATACATATATAGATGTACAGTTTCCAATCTTGCAAAACACACGCCAAGCTTGCAGCACTCAAATATTGACTCAACTAATTTTGGAACAAATTACAATTGTTGAAAGAGCGACTGATGAAAGCGAAAGGAAAACACCGATTAGCTAAGCTATTGATTTATAGCTTGTTTGAAGACTGACTGCTCTTGAGGATGATTGTGTGCTGTGTGTGCAGAAGAATTGCAGCGCGGCGACTGATAAATGCCAGAAGCAACTCAGGCATATTTGTGCTCAAGAGAAGATATCATCTATATATATACTGTAAGTACTTACGTTCTTAACTGGAGGTGTAAGAAAAAGTTTTAATAATTCAGAGCAACATATTTGCATTGAGCAACGCTTGCTTAGAAGTACAGTCGAAATTTTCTAACCGGAACTTGCACAAATTGTGTAAGAAAAAATAAAACAAATAAAATAAATGTTTTTCAAAACACAATCAATTTAATTTATTTGTGTTTTTCCAAGCTTGAGAAAATCTTAATTTTATACTCATTTGCTTATAATTATATTGATTTTAATTAAATTAATTTTCTGGTGTGCGTTTCCTTGGCTTAAATTTAATGGTCTTTAAGCCACATTTATTTATTTATTTGCTATCAGCTAACTTATAATTAATATTATAGGCAACCTTAAATTATTGAGCAATGGCTGCTAAGGCCTTTGTTCTTGGTTTTAATACTTTGATACCGAAGATATGATAGTATATTGGACCCAGGAAAGTCGGTCCTAGAAATCTGAACTGCGCATATCTTCCACAATTTGTAAGCAAGCATCACAAAATTTTGAATGTATGTTATTGGTAACTCCCCTAAGAGATTGATAAAAAATTGGATGGCCACGCCTTCTGCGCCTCCGTTAACCGATACACCTGCTAGAATCACCAAATTTAAAAAGAATATTGCTAGAACACTCTTCAAATATCCGGAAAAAAACTAAATTTTGACATCATCAATCCCGCCTTCAAAAACGATTAAAGCCCATATCTCCCGCAATCTAAGAGCTATAGTAACCGAACCTGGAAGATAGATTACTAAGATCGTACTCCAAAAATGTTTTCGGGCACGCCCACTCCCGCCTTAAAAATTCACAGTAGGCTATATATTCCGCAATGTAATAGCTACAGTTACCAAACTTGAAAGGAAGATTAATAGGAACTTTCTCTTTAATATTTTACAGCCACGCCCACTTCAGCCCCCCCTAAATTTCCAAAAGACCATATCCCCCAAAACTTAAGAGCTACAGTAAACAAACTTCGAAGGAAAATAACTAGTTTATATCTACCCGCAAATTGAATAGGAAATTTATTTCCTGGCTACTGCTTCTTGGGCTTGCTCTTTGCCACTTGTTATCCGATGGAATAACTTATGGTATCAAAGTATTTCAAAGTTGGTTTTTTGTTTTTTTTTATTTTACTTATTTTTATTTGCAGCTTGAAGGTATTGTAGATTATTATGTACATATATACGTTCAATAATTAATATATACTAGGCTTAGGGGATTTTTTTAAGGACTCTTTTTGTAAGATGAGCCGAGTGTCTAATTGTTTTTTGCCTCTAGTTCTTTATAAAAGGACATGATATTTACTTGTAGCATAACTTAAGGCAAGTTTTTTTGTTTTATTTTACTAAAAACTAGATTTTTCTTCAATCTTCAATCAAGAACTTTTCTTAACTTATATAAATTGCTTAGATCCTTTGTGAAACACTTCGAGATAATGTCTTCGCCAAAAAATGTAGAACTAAATTCGAGATATTATTTTTTTTGTATTTTGGGTGTGGGTGAGTGTTTGCGGGTGGATACTCGTGGTGTGGGGAAGAGGGGTGGGGGGGGGGGGAGTGCATGGGCTTACTTGGCTGTGTATCCTCAAGATACTCTTATTCTGACTACCTACACGCGCCGCTGCGCACGCGAGGAATGCAAATGTGCGCTGGGCTGCAAAGGCAATTTAACACCATCCCAGAATAAATGCAAGTGTATGTGGGTGTGTGTGTGTGGGCGAGTGTGTGGGTGTGTGTATATGTGGCGTGAAAGCGCCGCAGGGAAGGACGCGCATGGCAATAGATTTAATGGCACTGCATGAAGACTGCATGCTGGCATGTAAATAAAAAGTGCATTAGTATGCACCGAATGGCAGCAACCGAATCGTGGCAGGGGGTGCTGGGGTGTGGTTGTGAGTGAAGGCATGCCTGCCACGGAATTTTTAGAAGAAAGAGCAAGAGAGAGTTGGAGAGCATTAGATGAAGAGAGACAGAGACAGACAGTTTGTCTTCGTGTGTTATCGCAGAAGCTGATTTTTTATTGCATTCAGCAACAGTTTGGCTCAAAGCCCATCCCCTCCCCCTCCTAGCAACCCCCCCTTTTCACGTTAATGTTGCAATTTCGTGCGAAGGACATTCCCGAAAGTACTTGTATATAGTACGTGTTTGAGTGTGTGTGTGTGTGTTTGTTTATGTTTGTGTGGCATGCCTTGTGCTTCACATGACTATAAATAGACGCATTCGTTAAAAAAAATAAGAGACTCTCTCTCTTGCCTCTATACACAATTTAAGTGGATTATTCAAAGCTGACAAAGTTAATGCTTTTGAGTCTTGAGCCTGACCCAGCAGGCATCACACAAATTCTCCAGCTCGCAATAATATTTTATAACAAGCTTAAACTTGCGTAAACAGTGTGATTTCATGCGGAACTGTTTTGGCCATCAACAGCGAACATTCTTTATTTGATATAATCCATTCTGGATATCAAAATTAATGTTTTATTGAATGAAATACAACATTATAATTGCAAGAAATTTTCACTTAAAATCAGTGCAAAGCTTTCTAATTACTGATTTGAGCTTTAATTTTTTTTTTTTTATTAAATAAATTACTTTAATTAACAACTAAATATATTTTATTCCAAATAATCAAGTTGTTGATTTGAGATATATATTAGCGTGAACTGTTAATATGAAAATTGTGATTTAAAGAATATTTTTCGTGAGTGACATCTCCTAAAATACAAGTCTTTACTTTTTATAAGTCGAGTTAGATATTAAAAGTGTGATTTAATTAATATTAATAAATTTTATAATTATGAAATTTAGCTATACTTTACATAATGGGGAGAAGTCGTCTAGGAGAGCTGCTGAGCCCAAGTCCTTACTTATCTTAGTCGTAAACATTATTTTCTTAGATATAGACAGACAGGCAGGGGCAGATCGACGCAGTAATGAAATGCTTCCTTTTGCCTAAGATATATTTTTTATCGCTTTGTAATCAATTTAAACAGGTTTTGGTTTTAATAAACATCTGAAAAGCGTTTGAAAACATCTAAAGCGAAAACTTAATATGAAACTGTGCAAATATTAATATTTAAATTCATTGCAGTTTACATCGAAGTCTTTGCGGCGAATTCGCAAGTTGCTGCAATTCGAATTTGCCTTAATTCTTCTTCTTTTACGTGACGATTCGATTATCGCCGAACTTTTCACAGTTATAGCAGACACATTCGAAACGTACACACAAAACTATAAAATTAATTTAGCACAGCCATAAAAATTACACAAAAATCAAGAAGTTTGCAATCATTGTTGAGTATACATATATATTCTAAAGCAATTAAAGAATTTATTTACAATTGCATTTTACGCTCAGCGATCTTATGACACACAAATTCTGTGGAGACGATGGCGTACGGAGGGGCGTGGCCCGTTGGGTAATTTCGTTGATTTCGTTGTGCGCATTCACAAATCTGATGGACATCTGTCGAGCCGAGCGAACCAATGTGGGTGAGTTTAACAATGCGAACATATTGTTCCACGCGAAAACTGTTATGCAATGGAAAATTGTATACAGCGCCATGCAAATATTGCTGGTATTCAGATGTTTCAATGTATTCTCGGATGAGTGCCACTCTGTGTGTGTGTGTGTGTGTGTGTTTTTCATTTTTATGCCCCAAACAAAACATATGGCACAAAAAGCATCATCAGTGGGCATTCTGTCTGCGAGTGCGGCGAATTGGTCGCATTTGTTTGTAGCCATGCGGCAAGTAGAATTCGTAAACAGAATTTGCATAGCAAAACAGAAAACAGACCGTAAAAACTATGAATAGCTTTTATTTGTAGCTCATCGGTGTGTGTGTGTGTGTGTGTGTGTGTGTATATGCTTCAATTTCTGTTTCTGTTTATCTCAGGCCTTATATATGAGAACACTAATCCGGATCTCGAGAAAATCTTCCACTTGGCCATTGCCAAGGCAAACGAGGAGAACGAGAAACTCAAATTGCATGGCGTGGCCGTTGCCATTGAGCCAAACAATGCCTTCGAGGCGTCCAAGATGTTGTGCAAGATGCTACGGGTAGGTCTGGACATTCACATATATCTTATATATGCTTTAGAATGTTATGAATCGACCTGCATGAAAATTATAAACTTATTCTTATTTATTTTTTGAAAATATTTGAAAAAGTGTAAAAAAAGTTGCATTTCATAAGTTATGTTAAATTTTTTGAAACTATAAAATTATAATGCAGAAACTCCAATTACAACTAAAATTAGAATTAATTTGAAAACTATTATAATTACTTTGTTTAAAATAAAAGTATTTAAAAATTTGCAGCATAAAATATTTAATATCGCCTTAAAGAGCAGAACTTCAACACTCTTATTACATTTCATGAAAATCTCATAAAGTTCAGAGAATATTTAATTTTTATATTCTTTGAGTTGCTGCACATTTTTTTTGCAAGTGTAGTTCAATGCATTTCTTTGTCATAATAGCTGTAATTTTTTTTGTAGCAAAATCTGGTGGCTGTATTTGGGCCAAGCACGAATCTGCCGGCTCGTCACGCTCTGAGTATTTGCGATGCCAAGGAGCTGCCCTTTATGGACACACGCTGGGACTTTAGTGCACAATTGCCGACAATAAATCTGCATCCGCATCCTTTACAATTGGGCATGGCGCTCAAGGATCTGGTGATGGCACTGGGCTGGGAGAGTTTCACCATCATTTACGAATCGGGGGAATATCTGGTCACAGTCAATGAGTTGCTGCAGATGTATGGAACGGCTGGACCGCCGATAACCCTGAGACGCTATGACCTTGACCTCAATGGCAATTATCGCAATGTCCTGCGACGCATACGCAACGCAGAGGATAATTCATTTGTCGTGGTCGGCTCAATGGAGACGCTGCCCGAGTTCTTTAAGCAGGCACAGCAAGTGGGTTTGCTAACCAGCGACTATCGCTACATCATTGGGAATCTTGACTGGCACACCATGGACCTGGAGGCCTACCAGCATGCGGACTCGAACATAACGGGCCTGCGTGTCGTTTCGCCAGAGCAGAAGCAGGTCCTGGAGGTGGCCAAGGCATTGTACGAGAGCGAGGAACCCTTTCAGAACGGTAAATCAGAATAATCTTCGTTTTATTGCCCATTTCAATTTCGCGCATAAAATGGGTCTGTCCCTTGCTGAGCAATTTATGCAAGCTCACACTGAAAAAAATTATATATATTTTGACTTTGAATATGAAAAATAGCCAAAAGATTCTTATAACTTAAAAAAAAATACATTTTATTGTTTATTTTATATTTAATTCACTTTAACTTCTCAGAAATACTTTTATTTTTAAAAAGTACAAATCCTACAGATTTTTATATTTTATTAGAAATAGTTTCAAGATGAAAGCAATATATATATATTTTTTTTGAAATTCAAATATATTAGCTAATATTTTTTCCAGAGTGCCGCATTCGCATAAGCACATATAAATAATCGAATCTCCAGGAAAAATGATAAATGCTAATTTGGCCTCTAAAGCATTCATTTATGTTATCCCTTATGGCTTTTACCCCGCTCCCCACTGTGTCCCCATTGCAGTGTCGTGTCCACTGACCAACAGCATGGCCCTTATCTATGATGGCATCCAGCTCCTGGCCGAGACATACAAACATGTTAACTTTCGACCGATGCCCCTGAGTTGCGGGGACGATAGCTCGTGGGATAAAGGATATACGCTCGTCAACTACATGAAGTCGGTGAGTGATGCGAGAAATATGGCAAGAATATGCTTCATAAAACATAAATATATACATGCATAAATACATACATACATATTTACAGTTGACGCTCAACGGACTCACGGGCCCCATTCACTTTGACTATGAGGGACTGCGCACGGATTTCCAGCTGGAGGTCATCGAGCTGGGCGTCTCGGGCATGCAGCAAATTGGCCAGTGGAGCACCGAGGGCGGCTTCGAAATGAATCGTCCAGCTGCGGCGCACACCATCGAGCCCGATATGCGCTCACTGATGAATAAGAGCTTTGTGGTTGTCACGGCCATTGTAAATATAAATATATACAAAAACAGTTATATTTGATCAATTCATGACTGTTAATTTGTCTGTGGCCACAGAGCGAACCGTATGGCATGTTAAAGGAGACCTCTGAGAAGCTGGAAGGCAATGCTCAATTCGAAGGATTTGGCATTGAGTTGATTGATGAGCTGGCCAAGAAACTGGGATTCAGTTATACCTTTTATCTGCAGCCGGATAACAAATATGGTGGACTTGATCCCAAAACTGGGGAATGGAACGGAATGCTACGCGAAATAATTGACAATGTAAGTGCCTGACAATCTGGGGAATATGACCATAAATCCAAATCGATTTCGCCCAGCGGTCATTTATATCAATGAGCTTCCCGTCAAATCCCCTGTGCAACAGCATTGGACATGAATGAACATCATCATTAACACAATTGTGCCACAATCGCATCTCCCACCACCCACTAATAAAAACCACTGCTGTGTCATTGGCACACTCATCGTTATTGTTGCTGCATACACTGGGGAAAAATATCGAGGCTATAATATTTAAATTAAGTCACTGAAAAATTTGTCAAAATCAATCAAAATCCATGCTAGATCATGTAACCAAATTAGAAACGAGACTGCCGATTGAATTACTGTGTCGAGGGTGTGCGTCTGAGTGTGTGTGAGTGTGTGTGCGTCTGAGTGTGAGTGTGTGTGTGTGTGTGTGTGAGTTCAAGGCCATGTCAATTTTGGTTAGCTATCGACAAAACGCTTGACTGCCTGTTCATTCATTTTACAGTAATTGGAAAAAACGTCAAAATTTCAATTTGAGAATCTAAAATTAAATTGAATCTGAATCATTTATCTTAATATTTGTGAAAGCCGTGATTGATTATATCTACAAGCCGTATAGCATAATATAATATATTCATTTATCTAACTGGAAAAAAAAATGAAAATATGAATAATTTATAAATATCCCCAGTGCGTATGCGCAATATTTGTCCATGCATTGCAATTTGCATTTGAATAATCAGCTAATACAATGTTTGGGAGCGAGAACTGGTAATTGCTAATGAATTATTCATACCAATTATTAATTAGCGTGCTGACATGGGCATTACCGATTTGACCATGACATCGGAGCGTGAGAGTGGCGTCGATTTCACCATTCCATTTATGAATCTGGGTGAGTTGACCCCCAACCGCATAACCGCATTCATGTCCATTACACTTAATCTTTCCCGTAATCCATTGTCAAATGTTGGCATTTTCACAGGCATCGCTATTTTGTTCCGCAAACCAATGAAGGAGCCTCCCAAACTGTTCTCGTTCATGTCGCCATTCTCTGGCGAGGTCTGGCTCTGGCTGGGCTTAGCTTATATGGGTGTGTCCATCAGCATGTTTATACTGGGACGTCTCTCGCCGGCGGAGTGGGACAATCCATATCCGTGCATCGAGGAGCCCACCGAATTGGAGAATCAATTTAGCTTTGCCAACTGCCTCTGGTTCTCAATTGGCGCCCTCCTGCAGCAGGGCTCCGAGCTGGCTCCCAAGTGTGTCGCCTGTAAACGTTTTTATTTGGCATTGCTGTGACAAACATTTTACTTATTTACAGAGCCTTTTCAACGCGCGCTGTCGCCTCATCCTGGTGGTTCTTTACGCTCATTTTAGTATCCTCGTACACGGCCAATCTGGCAGCCTTTCTCACAGTCGAGTCACTCGTAACACCCATCGAGGATGCCGATGACTTGTCCGAGAATAAGGGCGGTGTCAATTATGGCGCTAAAAATGGTGGCAGCACCTTTACCTTTTTCAAGGTGAGTCAATTGCCACACTCCACAAAATATTTGTGATTATAGCAGATCCCTTTATTTCACACAGCCTTATGGTAACAGGTAGTGTTCTGAATTTGGAATACAATTTCCAAGTTCATATAATTTTTTATCTTCGCATTTTAACTTTTTAAAAATATGCTTCTTTTGAGTATCTTTGCTTTCTCTTCACTGCAATTGCAAGTTTCTCCCACGCCACGTCTGTCGGCTGGGCTGTCTGTGATAATGTAGCATAGCAGTTACCTCAATCCGAGATAAAGCCACCGGCGAAGGATACAAGGCCAATGGATGACTGCCAGATGGACTGCAGACGTGTGGCTGTTGACCATAAGCGATTGGCTTCTGATGTATTCGCATCCAGCCCCAAATAGAACCAAAAAGTGTCCTTGAATTCAGTCACTATGTTAGCATGGCTATCGACCCATTTCGTGGCATCAGTCTTTAAATAGCCATTAGCTGTCATTCTAGCCAATTTATAGTTGTTGAAATTGGAAGCGTATTGGGCCATTTTGTAGCTTTCGGTTGGGCATCAAAGATGGCATAGGTAGTCTTACTCACAGCTCCATAAAGTTCATAAAGTTCCTTCAGGGTTACAGTAAAAGTATTGCCACCCGGAACGACGCTTTGCACCAAGCATTTTACCCACAAGTTTTCACCATTTCGATCTTGATAAAGATTTTCTAAAATTCTTTTTACAAATGAAAATTAATTTTAAATAGTAGAAATAAGTAGAAATATTTCTCTTAAAGCAGATCACTGATTTTGAATAATGATTAAAAATTATGATTTCGTTTTGCGCTTTAAGGATGCCAAATATCCGACTTACCAGAAGATGTACGAGTTCATGAAGGATAATCCGCAATATATGACGGACTCGAATCAAGAAGGCGTCGATCGCGTTGAGAACACCAACTATGCATTCCTCATGGAGTCGACGACAATTGAGTATATTACCGAAAGACGTTGCACACTGACTCAGGTGGGGGCTCTCCTCGACGAGAAGGGATACGGCATCGCCATGCGAAAGAGTAACAACTTGTGACATCTTCATTTTGATTGTATTGATTGTGAAATGGGAATGCTATTTTCTTTAGATTGGCCATATCGGAATGTGTTGAGCCAGGCAATACTGGAGCTGCAGGAGCAGGGTGTGCTGACCAAAATGAAGACCAAATGGTGGAAGGAGAAGCGTGGTGGTGGCGCCTGCTCGGTAAGTGCTCACATATCCGTAAAGGACATTTGCCTCTCCCCACGGATATGTGAATGTGACTGTGTATGTGTCTGTGTGTATGTGTGTGTGCGCAGGATGCAGGCGATGATGCGGGCGCTGTGGCCCTCGAGATAAGCAATCTGGGTGGCGTCTTTTTGGTGATGGTTGTGGGCGCCGTCTTCGGCGTATTTGTGTCCCTGCTTGAGATGTTGCTGGGCGTCAAGGAGCGCAGCAGTGAAAACAAGGTACACTTCAACTAAAACCCAATTACTTTTTTCCGCGTTTGCTTTAGTTTTTATTTAGCGACCTATAACAATGTATGTGTGATAGTAGTTGGCCTGTATCCCTAAACACACACACACCCACACACACCCACACATACACCCATGCACCCACACAACCACACCTCGTTATGCTCATTACTATTTGCTTCGACACCAATGAGTACAGGAGGTAGCCGATTCGGATGCGTCCTCGCTGGGCTTTGCCAATTTAGGTGGCGTCTATCTTGTCCTGTTTGTGGGCAGCTGCTTCGGCTGTTTTTACGGCCTGATTAACTGCGTGCTCAGCGTCTGTTGGACCGCGCGAGAGAACAAGGTTAGCGTTTCGTTGGGCAGCAGTTGGCGCTCTAAATATACTTTGTACCCATATAATATGTGTGTTAACAGCTAGACAAGCTCCTCCGACGCGTTCGATGGGTAGCTTATTGTGTTGTCACTAAAACTGGGCATGCGAAAGGTCGATTATAACATAAATAAAGATTAAACATGCTGCAACAGCTTCTCCAACAACGACAAATGAAGCAACTTGAAATACGTAAAATACAGTCAAGTTATTTTTATTATTTTCTAACTTAACTTACATACTTATCTATGTACTTTTGTATATTAACACGCTGTCTGCGTATACTCTTTTTGACAAATCTAATTTTTGAAGTCAAACTGATATTACTTTAAATTTGAAGTTTTGTTGATTTATTAAAAGTAACATTTTCATTTAGAAATCATTTGAATTACTTCAAACTTTATTCATTACATATTTCACAATTTTCTAACTCAAATCCTAATTAAAAAATATTATCAAGCTTGCTTACATAAATATATACATTTTTGCACATTTTAAGTAGCTTACGCTTTAAATGACTAATAACCGTTACGTGTTTGTATATGCATGCTCGGCAAGTCTAAGGATAACTGAAAGCTAATGGGTTGTCGTATATAACAACAGGTTAGCTTCAAGGAAGAGTTGCTGGACGAATTGCGATTTATTATACAATGTTCGGGCAACACTAAGGCTGTAAAATATCCAAAAACTTCCGGCAGCAATTCAGGTTTGAGCAGCAGATCCAAGTCGAAGGGATCATCGCAGTCTGTGGACGATTTGCCAGAGGATCCATCCATGGCGGATGTGGAGGCCGTTAAAGACAAGCATGCCAAGAAATAATCGACATCGAATTTTAGTACAAACTCTTTTCGAAGTTGCCCATCTGTTCGAATAAAGTTTCTGTTGAGCTTTGTACAAAAAACCAAAACGTTCTTTTTTTCCAGACCATAAAGCTCATCAACTTAGCTTTTATTACGAGAAGCTTGTTGTCGAAGCTTTGGTACATTAAACTTTCACATATAGAGGGTTGACTTAAGCTTTTGCATCGAATCAGAATGCAAATTAGCTGAAATAAAAATAAGAAGAAGAAGAAGAAGGCAACAGCAAAACATTTTGTATCCGTTTGAATACCAATATATTTAATAGGTTTTTGTAATATTGCATATACGAGTAAGTATATTGACTCATATGTAATAACATTCACAATATCATTGGTTGTAGATCTACTTTCCATTTCTGGTAGACACTTAGATATTGAAAAGGTAAAATTGTACGAAGTTTTCGTATATATATATTTTTGTATATGTTTAAGTATGTTAAGTCTATGTTAGTATATAATACCCCTTGTTTTTGTTTATGTTTGTATGTATTGGTTATGTATGTAAGCTTCTGATGTGTATATAAATATGTATATGTAGATTGTATAATACAGTTTTCAATATCCACTGGAGTAAGTATAAACTAGCTACAATGCATATATATATATATATATATATATATAAATACACTCGCACACACACACACACTCTGTGACTCACACCCACATTCAGACCCATGCAAAAGGACTAAGGAGGCGTACATACATATATTGCTAGGAATTTTCGTACATTTTGATTAATTTGTTTGTTTTTTTGCCGTTTCCATATGTGTGAAATATTTCTTATTTAATCTTCAATATTAAATTCATTTTACTTATCTGCCAACTTTAATTAACTACGATAACTTGGCACAACAACAAAACTGATGAGTCTAAATTATAGTTCTACAATATTTATTGCATTTAGTATTGCAACAATATATATATTTCAATAAATATTTGTAGCATTCGCCATGGAGCACTTTCGATTTATTTTTGTTGTACGGTTTTGAAGTGAATTAAATATTTTAGTTTACGGTTCTAACTGGTTGTTTCACATGTGTGTGAATGGTGTCAAATCCCCGATTGGATTTAAATATGCACAAGTTATTATAAATATACACTCAATTGAATATTCACTGATTATGGAGTTGTTCAAGAACTTTATGGAATTGAATATTGTAATCTAGTTCCAATAGTTTTAAGAATCTACAAATTAAACAATGAATAATTTTTTTTTTGTTTTTGATCTGTTGATTATTACAAAATGATCTAATTTGGATTATTCCTTTTGATACATATTACATGTTAGGTGTAAAGTGTGAGTTGTACTTGTTGAAATTGTTTTGTTTGTGTGGATATTTGATTTGATATCGAATACACTGCCATGTTGGACAGTGTATCTCGGTGGGTGTATCAGCGTTGTAGTTGGATAAAGTAAACTTCGAGTATTACCAAATTATGTTGTTTGCTTTCAATAACGTTGACAATTTGCAAATCACAATCAACGGAAAATGATATTTAATTAACCATATAGATTAAATTTGAATTCATTGTTTGATATTAGGCATTGTTTCATACAAACTGCATTTTGGCTAACAAATTATATTGTGTTTTAGTATTGCAAACGTATCGCTTAGGCTTAAATTGAAATCAATTAAAATTAGCATTTTGGAATTTTAGTTTTCATTTTTGTTGGTGTAAGCTCGTAGAGTTTGTCATTGGTCTCGTATAAAAGTTGTATTTGCATTGTGTCCTCTTGTTAGTACATTTTTGTATGTTTGATTAAAGCTATTATATATAGTACACACATACATGCATTAACGGCAATTTGGATTTAATTTAATTATTTATTTGTTTTTTTTTTTTGTGTTTAGTGTGGCGGTATTTATTTATAACAAATTGCATAGAACTTAAAGCTTTTGTAAAATACACATATATTAATACACATTTAAAGCGTTTCCATTTTGTTTGTAAATTAGTTTTGCTACAAGGAGAGTTGGTAAAGTCAAGGAACCATCCTGAGTTATTTAACTTGAATATAATAATTAGATATATCCTCATAAATTTGGTGTTTCCTTCAAAAAGTGTAAAGAAATGTTGTTTCATTAAATTTTTTGGGAACATTTCCCTGATATTGTCTAACTATATAAATATATGTATGTATATGTATGTATATATATATATTTAAGTATGTATATGAATATAATTGTTTTTGGTTTGGGTACAAATTTGTTCAGATAATTTAAAAAAGCAGAAAAATGAGGCTAAGAACCAAAGGATTTCTTAGCAAGTGGTTTTTGTTTCTTTGAGTTGAATAGTTGATGTATGTGTATATGTATGCATATGTATACGTATTTACGTTTTATAAAATTATATGAAGTATCATTATTCGCATGTTTAGCTTTTAGTGTTTTTCTTTTGCTTTTTATATTCATCTCAAAAAGTCATTAAAATAAATGCGTTTCTTTTGCTTGTTGGTATTCTTAGTGCTAAGTACCAAAGTGTATCTGTACCCAAGTAGTATTTAATCTGATGTAGTAAATAGTATTGCGGTAGTTTGTAGTTGTCAGTAGTTTACGTCTATGGTGGGGTATTGCGTGTAGTTGTTAGTTTGTAAGTTAGTTAGTTAGTTAGTTAGTTGTTTTGCCAACTATTATGGCTAAAATTACCTAAAGATTTGTGTCTAACTATTCAAAAAGTTAACATCGCCCTTTCACCGGAACATTAGAAGAAGTCTTTCGAAAAAATGTTAAACATTTACGGAATGACAGAAAAGACGCATGTGAATTTAGAACACACACACACACACGCACAACACTCCCATCATGCGTTGGCTTGTATGTGCAGTCCTGCCTATGTGTGTCCCTCTCATATGACACTCATGCGACGCCTGCCATTTCCGGAGGCCTCGGCTCAGTTGGAGTTCGCCAGCGTTTCGTGACACACCTCCATGTAGTCTGGGTCGTGCATAATGCCCTTTATCATGTCCTTGAGCATTGTGTAACGTGGAAATATCGGATACATCTTTGAGCTGCCGTACTCTTCCTGTTCGGATACACACAAACATACATACATACAACAGAGACATTGAGAACAACTTTTTCAATGAGAGGAGGTCAGTTCATTGTGCGCTCACCTTTAGCACGCGTATCAAGTGCCGCAAGCCCAGATATTTTTTCAGCAAACGATACAAGTCATTAATCAGCTGTGTGTTCTCGAGCTCTATTTGCGCCGTTGTCATGTCTGTCGGGGATAGAGAGATGCTGTTAATCGATGTTCCAAGTCGAGTCGAGCCAGCAGTCAGCAGTCAGTGTTATCAACTTACGTTCCAAACGCTCCATGCGCTCCCTGCGCTCCGCAGCCTCCTCGGCAAGTCGAGCCGATGTTTTCACACCCTCGCCAGACTTTTGAGTCTTTTCCATAATTGAACAGGCTCGCATTACGTACGAGGGTACGGTTTCCTGCTTCTCCTGCCGGGGTATGTCCACTAACGTCCAGTACTGGGTCTCCAGGCGTATCACTTCCTATTAATAATACATGTAATTTGCACCATCAATTTTTTTCTTTGCATCAAAAAAAAATTACCAAGAAAAATAGAGGGCAATAATGAAAACATGTCAAATTCAATATAAAATTAATATTAAAAAAAATGATTAATTTAAACAAAAATTAATCTTATTATTTTTAACTTAAGCATCTTAAGAGAATAATAAGAAATTTTATGGTTCAATATTTGGTGTATTTAATTCGTTTGGCATGATATTTATAACAAATTCCCAGTTGGGTTTATGTTTACGAATAAATTAAATTAGCTTATGAATTTTTAAAAATTGAATAGACAAATTTTAATTCTCATACTCATACCCACAAAGCCACATTGTGGACTTACTGTGTGAAACCAAACCAACTGGAATACGAACCTTTATCATTAGCTTGAGCATGGGATAGCGCTGAAAGATGTTGCGATGGCTCTTCGAGTCGCCGTACTTGTTCATAAGGTTGATCAGTGCCTTCTTCACCGTGTCGTATGACTCCTCGAGGCGCAGACGTAGTGAGCGCAGGCGTTCGTTGGTTTCGATGACCTCATCGCGTGTCATGCCACTTGGGGCACCCTCGTCTTTGACATCTTGAACAATGCGGCGCACGCTCTGCGTGAATTTGCCAACAAAATTTGTGGTTGCTATTGCAAGAGTAACAAAAACGAAACCATAAAACAATATCTCATTAGAATAACAGATTTCAGCACTGCATCACAAATATTAAAAAGAAAATGTGAGGAAATTACACGAAACACTGTCATTCAATTCGGAAAATGTCAGTAGGCACGTGCACTAACCATCAATTTTGTTCTGCGATCCAAGCGGAAATTATTCGTCTATAATTAAGTCGAACTATTATGCCATGATGAATCACATTAAAAATAATCATAATTGCCAATTGCCTAAAATTCTTCCGTTTTGCGGATTTGAACCCGGGATCCCTCGCACACTCGCCAACCCTCTACGCACAGCACCAATGCCGCCTCAAAATGGTTGCCAGCTAGGCCGCATTTTCGTACGTTCGTAAGTATTTATATGTTATTTAAAAATAGAAAACACATAAATACTATTCTAGTTATTGCCATAAAATGGTATTTCTTTATGACTTTAATAAAGTTTTTACATAAAGAGGTTTTTTAATTTTTATCTTGTAACTAAAAATTGAAGAACAATAAAGCTTTAGCAAATCAATATATTATTTTATTGCTTGGGGAATTCGCGATACACGAAACAAGCAAATGCATGCAATTTTTTTTTATTAATGAATGAAAAAGTTTCGAGTCATTTGGAGGGCAGTAATTAGCATTCATTATCACCTGCATCTATTCAAATATATACAAAACGTGACATATTTTATGGCCTTGATTGGACGTCTTCCAAAAAGCTCGTATAAATCTTTACTTGGGTGTACATATGACGAGCGAGGCATTTCAGACAGACATGACTATACAGTGCATCCATCAAGTACTGTTCAAAATATATTTCTCCAAGTGCAGTACAAATACATACTTTACAGACTGTAGATATAGCGTAGCATAAGGAATAAGGTATTAGTCATCCTATAAATAATGAGCATGCATTGTGCATTTCTAGAGTAATCGGGAAAACAAATATAAGTTTGTGCTGATAAAAACCTTTGAACCATCAGCAATGACGCTCTCTGTGACGTACGGTGAAGCAAATCATCGAACTTTGCACAAGGGGAATTCTCAAAAAAGGTAAACAAATCAGCAGCTGCAAATCCTATTTGCAAGAATGTATCCACAAAGAGAATACCTCGCAAGGAGAGCAAAGAACTGGCTGCGCTCTCTTCGCGTGCTAACGATTGAATGGCAGCTAGGCACGAATAATTATAAAGTCTTACACGCGGGAGATCTTCTCAGTCTCAAATAAAATATCCGACAGACAGCACAGCCGACGGTCGCGCGAAACACGAATCGAATGTGATAGCGAAGCACAAAAGCCAGCATAAATAGACTATTAAAACAAAAATTCGAATTCGAATACGAATGCGAATACAAATACGAATACGAATACTCAAGCATATAACGAACTCGTGAAATATAACAAACGGCAAGCCAAAGAGTCAACGATCGATTGTTTTATTGAGTTAAATTGCTACAAAAATCATTTATAATTTATATATGTTATAAGACAGACGGCGGCAGACCATTTCACACAGACATTCTTAAAGCATTTAAAACAAAGCAAGAGAATTATTTCGATAGAACCAAAGAGTGAGGTGTAAAAGAGAGTGCAGAAAACTCCAGCATTTATGCACATCAAGCAACTGTAACCAAGCAAGGTAAGCAATCTTAACTATAAAGAAACTTTGTTTATGTATGTTGAATTTAATTGTAAAATATTTCTCCTTGATCATTGTTCATAATCACATTCATTTTTTTCTTGATTACTGTCGTCTTACAGCCGACAGTTTGCCATTATTTGTTGTTGTTCTTTATGAAATATGCAACAGAAAGTACTTAAAGTTGCAATTTATCCATGTTTGTATTGCTTGCGCACGATTTCTGCTGATTTGCATTTTAAGAATTGTTTATGCAACTGGTTTTTCTCTTCTATATTTATACGTATGACCATATGATCTCATTTTATTTCTTATTTTTTGCTATTATACGCTGGCAAAGGGTGTTTCAATTCTATCGTTCAGTTTGTAACGCATATCCTTCTTGATCAGTTTCACTGAGACCGCGAACAATCTATTGACTGCGTTCTACATAGGTATTTAGTCACTCTTGTACCAGAGCTAAGATGTGGTTTAAGTTTTTTGCTTCTTATTGATATGTGACTCATGTTATTTTTGTATTCCATATGTGCTTCAAACTGCTATTCCCATTAGGGAACAACTCGTCACAAATTAAAGCCTATTACTTGTATTCGCTACGGCTTATCAATAAATGCTGACATCAAGAACATATATATATATATAAGCCTCTTACGTCAGCGACCCAGTGGGCATTATTAAATAGCTAGCTTCTTGGCTTTTCATGCTATTAATATTTAAACAGTTTTTAAACAGTCAATATTGAAGTGTCAATAAAATTGTAGAGGCAAATAAAAATGCAATTAAAAACATCATTATCTGAAATTAACATTATTGATAAAAACAAAATCAAAAACCGGTGAAAACTGGTGTCGCTTGTTAAACACGTTTCCATACACCCCATGTGCGAATCTGGACCAGTCCTAAACCAGACAGAGCAACTGCCAAGGTACAGATACAAATTGATCAGTTAGTCGCGTACAGTTCCCGATCGCACGTGTAAATATGCATCTCATCTGAGTACAGATAAAAGTACAGGGTCTCTATGGATATATGTGCTCTTTGCTGTCTGTGCCACTTCAACCGTTGGCTGCACTGGGATCACTGTCTCACGTTGTGTGTTTTGGTATCGCGGTGGCGACAATTTTCCGTTGAGACACTCAGAGAAAAGCATGAGAAAATTGTGTGTATTCAAGCCAAGCTCAATTCCAACATTGCATAACAGATGTGTAAAACTCTATATTATGAATATATAAGTTATTCTAAAATTTAAAGAATTTTATTGCCAGAAGCTTTAATTAAATATTCATTTATAATTTTGAGTCAGATTTTAAAATATCAACTTAAGTTAAGCTTTTTTTAAGTGTCGAAGAATGACTTTGCATTTATCAGACGATTTTTCTCTGAGTGTTGGCTACAGTTATCGCTCTCACTCTCCTCCCCCCACCGAGCGTTCTCGCAGCTCTCACGACCTTGTTGGCGCTCCCACGACTGCCAAGTGCTAGCTGCACCCCAAACAGTTCGACTCCACTCCCATCAGTGGGTTGGCTGATATGAGAAATCAACCTGCAAATGTTTGACTGCGGCATTTGTTACTCTGAATGCTCCATGCTCCCCATCCATTCGCACAGCGAGCGAGTGTGCGACTAATGAGCGGAGCGGCTTTTGTTTACCTTTAGCTTTGCTGCTGCTGTTGCTGCTGCTGTTGGCGGCACTCCCCTTACTGCCCTCGACGACAACCAGTGTAAACCGGTTGTTGCTAATTTGGCCAAAACACATAAGCAAACAAAATAAGCGAGAAAAAAGTATACAAAACATATAAAAAGTGAGCATTGTGCATAAAGTTTTTGTTGTGTTGTGTATATGTACATGTGTGTATATGTAGATGTGTGTGTGTGTGTGTGTGTTAACTACACACGAAAATAAGTTGGACCTCAAACGAGACGTGTCTTCAGTTCTTTTTCGACTTACACACTTAGCTTCAGTCTCATTTCGTGTTTGACTGCAGACGCACTCGTGTTGTGCGTCGAATATTCAAACTTTTGCTAAGAGGAACACTCGCGTTGTGAGTCAAATGTTCATTGTACATTGTAGCACTAAGATACTTTTATCCATTAAAGCTGTCGGCATTTAGTTCTGGTGTTTGCACATAATTAAGACTCTGCACGTGTATGTGAAAATCCAAAATATCGGCAAGTGTTGGGACAGCTTGTTTTGGTGTGTACTTTGGCCATTGTGCCAGCATGTTTTTTATTGGCCCAAAAACATCTTTATTAGTTTTGGTTCATGCTGATACACACACACATCTATCGAATATGTATACATGTGTGTGTGTATTTGAGTGAACGTATTTTGTTTTGGGTTTATTTTGCTGTGTTCAAGTTCAACCTATTTGCATTTAGTACTTCGTGTTCACCCGCACATAATTTATTGGATATACATATCTGCCAAAGCAACGATGTTGTTTATATTTTCAGTGTTTACATTTTGCGTTTATTGTTTATTCGTTTTCACTTTCAGCTTTAGCATTCAGTGTTTACACGTTTTTTTCATTTTTTTTAAATGGGTTAAAGGGGCATTGAGTGTACAAAGTCCATCTGAACAAAAGTTGTGCGGTCTCCACTCCCTTTCTGGCTAATTATGAACCTTAATTTCGGGCCATATTTAAATGTTTGGGTTTAATTATGTATTAAGACTTTTGAAGCGTATCTTCTAGTCGAGTTATGCGTCTCTTTTCTCTATTATTTCGTTGTGTTCCTTTTGGGATTCATATTAATTACGCTGTGACGCATTTTTTTTTTCTTATTGTCTTTTGGGTTTTCACAATTCGTGTTCATCATTGAACGATGACAAGCTATAACATATATTGGCAAACATTAAAAATGGCCCTGTTGCTAATGAATAAAAATTTAAATATAAATACTATGAATCAATACTACCATAATGAAATATTATTACTACAAGTGTTACACCGCAAGAGCTGATGTGTGAACAAACTATTGTTTAACCATTACAAACCGCAAAAGCGTGCGACAAACTTTAAATGGTTAACCACAAAAATGTACTGGCGATATTTAAAAATAGTCGTCGGCAATTACAAAAGTACACACCCCCATATGAAACATAGCTAACATTTTTTCATTACGTTTCTGAATGAGTATTCATCATCATTCGACCCATGGGGAATTGTGGGTAATAACTTTAAAAGTCGCCGCCAAGAACTCGGAAAATTCAATGACGTTCTCAAAGTTATCTCTAATAATAATAAGGAAATAGCAATGTTTATTATGATTAACATACTGGTACTAAAACCGTTAGATACCACATAATGCATGCATATATTGACAGTAATTTGATCATCAATTACGAGCTAATTAACGAGTTTTGCAAGTGATTTCTATAATAAAATTAACATAAAGATTACATATATTGTCTGCTTCAATATTGAATTGCGAAACCATGAATGTTTAAGTAAACACAGATATGTACATATGTGTGTGTATGTGTATGTGCATCTGATGTCATTTTCAATTGATTGCACTTTCCATCAAGTGCATCTAAGTGAATACCTTTAATTAAAATGCCAAATTACTTGTTATCAATTGTTGCTGCATGTGATGCGAATCAAATTCGAATCGATATTTTGAAATAGGTGTGAAAATTGCTCATTCCCGCAATAAGTTTGGTGCTAAATATTGTGCACACATGTGTATCACAAATCGCAAATTGTGTGCAATTAAGTTGGCCATCTGAGCTGGAACAATAACAACAACAATTGTGCGATTAACTTAAATTATTGTGCATGTTGTTGCATGTCGAACATTAGGGGCGAAACCAA
This sequence comes from Drosophila paracracens, assembly GCA_035044025.1. Taxonomy (NCBI): domain Eukaryota; kingdom Metazoa; phylum Arthropoda; class Insecta; order Diptera; family Drosophilidae; genus Drosophila; species Drosophila paracracens. The sequence continues at coordinate 1,274,361 of JAWNMN010000435.1, read as the reverse complement.
AACAACTCCCTTAATGAGCAATCAAGTTAATCACAAGTCTGTATTCAACTTAAATACCACATTGTACATCCGCTATCAATTTGCGCATAAGTTTAATCTTTGTTTGTCGCCTGGATTCTCAGTGTATCTTTGAACTTAATTGAGATGATAACCAATGCACAAAGAAACGGAAGTTAATTGTGTTCAAAATATTTCGATGAGCAGCATGAGATCATTAAACATGACGCAATTCTTCTGCGTGCTAAACCAAGCTGTCAAAGTTGACAAGATGACACCAGATTTGGAGAGTAGTGGGAATCAGCTGCTGTGATGGGTGCCCAACTGACAGCTGTCAGCTAAAAATCGAAAAGAAGAGCTACCTTTGACACGCCGAAATTTGTATACCCTAGCGGAATGAACTCCAGAAGCGATCACATTGCATTTGCTTAATAGCACATCGACCAAAAGCACAATATAATTAACATTTAAATTTCCCAGAACTTTCCAACAGCAATTTCCACAACTTTTCATGCAGATTTTTACTGCTTTCTTAAATTATATTTTCCGCAATTATGCAAACATCTATGCCAAAAACATATAACACATAGAACAAAAGCAGCTAAAATATTGGAATTCTCAAGAAAAGTGCTGTGAAATATACTTAAGTTAAACAAAATTTTTGTATTTATTTAGAGAAGAGACTTCAAAGCCAATGCCTCAAAAAACCGATCCCGCTATCAAGATACTTATGGTGTGAAAGAGTAAGGATGTACCATTATGGTGGGAATAAACAATGCAAATGCGAAATGTCAAAACTAAAAATCAAAAAACGGCATTTTGAGTTCTGGATGTGTGCACAATACCAAAAATCAATCTAAAATACTAAATTGTAGAACGACGAAAGCCATATGATACAAATGTAAAAAGACTTTTTTTCATGGCAAAAATATGTTTTTTATTCAAGAACTTTTGTGCGGACTCATTGCACAAATGAAAGCTATAGAATATATTCGAATGATGTTGATAAATGATGTCTGTAATATTAGTTGAATTAAAGCACTTGTAGCTAAAGAGTTTGGTTAGGATATCTTGGTGGTCATGTGTGGAGCGACGGCGAAAAATATATATTGACAGCAGCAAGAAGAACACGGAGTAGCCAAAGTATAATCGGTATAGGTATTTACTAAATATATTGCGCTATTGATGCTGTTGAAAAATATGTTATATATATATCTAGATTCTTATATATTCTTAAAAATTTATATATTTATTGGTATGTTTTTGGCGTGTATTTTAAGAACTTTGCATATGAAAGCTTTCTTATTTCGGCTTTCTCAATTTATATATCTTAACATTTTCGCTATTTATCTTGTTAATCATCCAGTTAAGCGTATGCGTAATGTTTTTTTTTTTGTGTTTTCTTTAGCTCCATGTCGTGCTAGTATCCGGAGAGCAGCCTCCGTATACACCTCTCCGTTGTTTCGCATCAATCAACAAACTAAATGAGCGAACAAATGTGACGACGCCTCACAAATCCAGTTCGCACGTGCTTCTGCCCCTTTTGATATCACTGAACGTGTGTGTGCGTGTGTGTGAGTGTGTGTGCTTATATGTGGGTGTGTATGGTGTGTGTGTTTCGGCCTGCCATTATTGTGGGGAAAACTAACTGTTTGCTCAGCGCGTTTTAATTAGTAGAGAGAGCGCTGGAGACCTTTGTTTCACTAATTGACCGCATTAGGTGACATTCACAGTTGTCAGCAGTTGGCAGTTAGTAGTCAGCTGCCACGCCCACTTGCACAAAAAAACAACAAAAAAAGGGTGTGCCAATCATTGCCTGGTCATATTCTGGGTTTCAGTGTTTGATTTATTGAATTCGTGCGACATGCCCGTGCATCGAGATTGAAGTAAATTGACTGGCGACAAACTGCAAACTGCAGTCGTGACACACAAAATGATTTATGATTTATGATGATATATTTGGAGACCCGCCTTGACTCGTGGGTGGCAACAAAACGACGCACGCTGTAAATGCTGGCCATTTATAGATATCCGTAGAAGCTGACAGTTTTACACAGATTACTCATATTGAATGCACTCTGACTGGGAAATAGTCAGCGGCTGTTAACCCCATTCGGTAAACTAGATCGCTCCATTCCAAGGCAAATAAATAATTATATGCTGAATACACTTTACGTTGAATCATCAGCCGAATACCTTGACAGTGTTTCTTGGCAGTAACCTCAACACTGCTGAAGCCTACACAAATGTGGATACTGCCTGGCAACCAGTGAAGTCTCCTGCTTGGTTAGTCAAACTGACCACAACTAATGCATCCTGCGGGACGACCAGTAGAAGCGGAATGCTGCCACTCCTTCTGCAGAAGAGCAGAGACTATAAACAAGCTTTTTGCTGGCAGGCATGGCATATGGTCAATATTATCCTATGGGACGCATGAGGCACATGCTTGTTTTTAAATTCAATTGCCACATAATGTGTTTAGCACTCAATGCAATTTCCAATGCAGACGTCACATTGATCTCCACACATATGGCGCTTATTTTTATTTTGGCCAATGCTTAAGCGACACTTGAAATTTAATGGAAGTGTGTTTTTTTGTATGGCACTCGAGGGATCTGGGATATATATATATATATATATATGTAGCGTGTGAGTGCTTATCCATATTTGCCTCGGTTCGGCATTTTCATTAAAACTTTAAGTCACATTTGCTGCCGTCATTTGATGCTGCTACTTTGCATTATTTAGACAACAGCCTCCACAGTGGGGCAAACCTCAATACATACGTATGATGTGGCATGCATATACATATGTATATTCGGTTGTGTGTGTTTGTGTGTCTGTAGGAGTTGCCGGAGCTGTCAGTCCCATAAAGCAGCACAAGCAAACAACACCGAAACAAGGCGAAAAAACAGCTAAACTTTCGCTGGAGTCAGTAGAAGGTACACTCACAAAAAAAGATATGCAAAAGAATCCAGAACATCGAGAAATGATTTTTTAAACCAACAAGATGAGTTTCCTAAAAGTAGGATCCAAGCCAATTATTCTTTAAAAAAAACCCAAGAATAATTCTTATTTTTTATGACTATTTTATCACACAAATGGAATTTTTTTTTTATCAATACTTGCTTTCTTAAAAAACAAATATGCAACTGAAATTTAAAGAAATTTCAGAAAAATGTAAGAAAATATACATCAGACATAAAACATATATATATCACAAATATTAAGAAAATTTTGACAGTAATGTTTATGTCCAAAATAATTTCTTCATTTCCAAATTATTAAAATTTAGAATTTTACTTTCAAAAACCACTTCATTGACAGCATTTCCCATTTTAAATGTGTTCAGAGTTTTGAGTCTAAAATGGTAGCTGCCTTTTGAGGTTTGTTATTCAAAATCAATGTCACATTTTTCCAAAGTGTAGTCGCAATCTTGTGTGAGCGAGCTGTTCTTTGACTTTGGATAAACCTCAACTTGCCCTGCGTAGTTGACGCCAAATGTGAACCCTTGACACACACACAAGAGCGTACAGGCACACACTGAGAAAAAAGACGACACAGCTTGACAGTGAGCAATAGCTGAACATGTGTGTGTGTGTGCGTGTATGTGTGTGTGGCATCAGCCACAACAACATCGATTGAAAGATAGACAATAATTACAATCGCAACAACAATTTTGGTTCATTGTGCGGTAATAAAACACAGGCGTCGCCCACTGACAACTGCCATCAATGCTCAACAATGCAAACTAAACAGTCAGATACAGAGACACACACACACACGCACACACACGCGCACATATGGAGAGACACAAAGCCACTCACAAACGCAACGCAATCAGGCAGTGAGACAAATTGACAGACAATTTAGATGTCAATTGTACGTCGCTCGTTTGGTGGTCGCTGGTTGCTGGTTGCTGGTCGCTCGATGTGTGTTCAGCAGCAGCCGTTTGGCATTAATTTGGTTCGTCCTGCTTCCATTATCCGGTGCGACCTGTGTGTCCTGTGTCCTGTATCCTGTGTGTGCATGCAAAGCAGCACACAAAATGAAAATGGCCATTTGATGACCGTTAAGCTGCTTAAATCGTAACTCTGCTTTGGCGTCAGTGAAAAAGCAGCGATTCTTTGTCTTTGCTTGAGGCGCCTGCCAACATTGCCATTAAGCCAATTGGGCGTGTCTTATTTATGTATAGTTGTATATAATATACTCACACATACACACACTATTTGACATGCACTTGGCCTGTGTGCTAATCAGACAGATTGCCCAGACTAATCTGAATTGTTAGCTATGCAAACTAATAAATATTTTGTGGCACCACGTGGCGCCACTTCAAACTGACCGCAAGGACTGAGCCTCCCTAACCAAAATCCCAGTGCTTAACCTCTCACTGCTTTTTATTTGATTTTTCTTTTTGCACACTCATACAAACACACACACACACACAGGACACACCACACACACAGAATTTTGCGAATTTGCATGCTGTGTTGCCGCCGCCGAGTGCATATAATTTGGTAGCCCGACTCTTTTGGCTTTTGGCCTTTTGGCGCAACTTTAGCAATTAGAACTGCAGATCCTGGGTAAGTGGTATTTGTGGCAACCAGCCCACTCCCAGGCCTGTCACAACGAGCATGCTTGCTAACCGAGCAACTTTGACAGCCACTTGTAGCAGCTGCCACACACTCCCCCTCTCCCACTTCCCTCATAGCGTAGTTGTTGCTCTCCACATTGTAATTTGGTGTGCGGTCTGTGAAAGTAACATGTCGGTGCCTCAACTTGACTTACTCCCAATTGCATACAGTTGATACCATGTTGGACAGCGCCGTGATAACAACAGCCAGCAGTAGTAATAAAATCGCTGTTTAAACATAGTTTAAGTTCTTTTAAACTTGTTTTAAATAAAAAAATAAGGAGTGAATTCTGCTTGGAATAATATTATTTAAAAGACTTCAGTTCTCTAAACATTGTATAGGTTTTGTTTGGCCGCAGATTTGGATTTGCCAAGTTGCAGCTGGTTCATTAATATTATACCCACTAGCCTCATATATTTTTAATGATCAGACCAACTGAACATTGGTTCAGGGCAGTACATTGCTCCAGCAAGAATAAGCATTTGCTTTTGTATATTGTTTTTACTTTTGCCCCATTTTACGAACACAAAGCAAAGTTTTGATGTGAGCAAGAAGAAGAAAAAGAAAAACATTTTTAACAATAATAACAAAAGTTGGCAGTTTTTGGCCCGTGGGCCAAGCTCCCAGTCAGATCAACGACAGAGAACAGAATGAAAGCGAAAAAGGCAGCGTGCATAATTTAAACCCAAGCAACCATGAAAACCAAAGCAAAAAGACATTCATTTTACAATATTCGCATCTGCGGACCACATTGCACATAGCATATGTATATCCACTGTGTGTGCGCATTAAATAAACGCAAACAAAAAAAAATACTGAAAGATGAAAAGAAGAAACAAAATCTAAAAAAAAAAATGCCGACAGTTGCTGGCGGCATTTCATGGAAATGGTTGTCATGGCTGGTGTTACGTATACGCATCGTTGAACGAACTAAATCTCATTAGGCAGCACAATGCCAACACATAATTACAATGCAGCAGCTAACAAAGCTCTGATTTGTGCATTGATTGGACAGCAACAAAAAAAAAACACACTCTTAATTATGGCCAACAGATGTTGGCATGGATAAATGTTGCACAGCTATTAAAAGGAAATTTAAATGGCATTTGCATCTCAGCTGCAACCATGTCCTGCCATGTGAGAGGACGACACTTTGACACATAAATAGAACCCAACAAATTAGTTTGCTGTTACGCTTCCTTTTTTCTATGGCCATAGTCCGGCATTGTAAGCTACTTAATGTGGGTAATGGTATTTAAATTCACGTCACGTGCTTTTGGCATAAACTGTTTGCTTTCATTTTAATATCTTTTTTGCTTTTTTTTTGAGGAATGAGCATTTTAAATTGAATTTTGTTAGTTAAGTCTGGTTTAGTTTTCATTATGCACGTCATCAAAAGATATTGCTTTGCCAACAAATATGCTTACCTCGCTGCATATTTTTTTATTTACACAGCGTTTTGTTTACTTTTAATCACTTTTGTGGCAATGTGTCTTGTTTATTTGACATTGATGAGCTTTCCCAGAAAATGTTCATGTTTTCAATTAACTCTGATTGACATCTCCGCCTGTTTGCGTAGCTGAAAAATATTAATATCGCTGCCAAACTGAATACCGAATACCGAATACCGAATACCGAATACTGTGTCACTTTACGGCCGCCCGATTTACAAGCACTGTCCTGACCACGACAATGTCCTGGCTCATAGAGCCAGTCAACTATTCATTCAGATAAGCTCTGTTACAGAGTTCAGAGTCCGCTTCGTACAAGCCGCAGTGCAAACAGTGCGATTATCGTCATCGCCATCGTCAACGCCATCGCCATCGTCAACGTCATTGCCTTCATTCTGCCAGGTGGTTGCATAGAAGTAGTTGGCCAGGACACGAGGACACGCTTGACTGGCTCGGCCATTGGCGTCGTTTTGAGGCAAGTGACCAGTTTACCAGCTAAATGGTTCCATTACGGTCATTTGGCGAAATTGCACTTTTCCTGCCACCCAGTTCCATGCAACAAGCCAAGCACGGACGTGTGGCCTTGCACACTCACAAAATGTTATGAATTTACAAATTTGCCTTATTGTTATCAATAATTAACAAAAAACATTCTTTCTTAAATGTAAATTATAAATTATATAGTTAAAATTTCAGATTAGAAAATACTTTCAAAACTATAACCTTTAAATACTTATTTATATTATTTTATTTATTTTTTATATGATAATTTTATTTTTAGTATTACTGTTTGCGATTTGCTGTTGCTGCACAAAATGATTAGCTTTTCAGTGTGACTTTCTAAAATAAATAAAGTAATTTTTTTCACTGTACCCGTATCGTCTGGAATGCAGCTGTATTTGTGGGTGTTCGTCTGGCAGTTTGTTGAAAGTTTCTTGGTCGCTTATGAAATACAATTTGCCTGTTATTTAGTCAGACAGGTGGGTTCATTGGTCAGCGGATCGCAAGGCAAATGGCTGATCGGATGGCTAAACACTCAACCACTCAATTGAGTGCTGCCTCCACTTCAGTCCATAAATAAATAGTCAAGTGCTGAATGGCCCCACATTTCAGGAGCCAGTTTGCTTGGTTTTGCGTGTTGACTTGTGTTCTATTAATATCATATTTATCGGAGGCTCCCGTCTGACAAAGTCCTTGCACCACATTTATTGTATTTATTTGTGTTACGCACTTGAACTGATGAGTTCGGCTCAGTCTACTAATTTTCAAAAATCTATATTAAAAAATGTACTTATCAAAGCTTAAAAATAAATATGTATAAATATATTGCGATAAAATATTAATGAAACAAATCAAACAATCAGATAATTTATCAAAATCAGCTTGTGAATTTCATTTCTCTTTGCGAAAATTGGATTTTAAATATTAATGTGAATTTTATTGCCATTGTTAAAAATCGCGATTCGAACTCAATAACAGTTCGAAAATTATAAAAATAATTCACAAATTGTTTCACTTTTTTTTTAATAATGTATATCTGAAATAAATAAATTGCTGAAAATAAATCCTGCTCATTTGAGAAAGCGATTTATTGATTTTGTTTATTTTCTCACAGTCAGCAAAAAAGAGAACCGCATTTGCCCCCATTTGTGGCACACTTCATTGGGTTTAATGTTTTGCATATCGAAAAGTGCTTCCAATATTAAATTATGTGAAATAACATTGCCGATAGACATGCCAACTGGTAAATGGTCCAATAAAAATACGAAATTGTGTATTTTGCCAACTTTGCGAAAATTAAAATATATTTTGAAAAAAAAATAAAAATGGATAAATTGAGCTTGTGCAACATGCAGAAGAAACAATTTTTGCCGTTTATAAATAGCAATTCAGAAATTAAAAAAATATAGTATTCTCTCTCTCTCTCACTCTCTCTCTCACTCTCTCTCTCTCTGAATGACTCTATATAATTCTGTTAACCAGCTTCTTTTCTATCTAGCTTAGATTACTGCGCCCAGAATTTTACGTCATTTATAATGATGATTTTTTCTCGTTTAAATTTTTACTGTTGGAGGTACACAGTTGAGTCAGAAAGAATAAACTAAACAACAATATTCAAAAAGATATTTTTTATAAATTAAAAGCTTGTTTTTATCGAATATATAGTGCTTTTATATTGTTTTCTCATGTGGTTAAGAATTACTTTCATTTTTCTGCTGAAAATATGACTTTTTGGCTTAAGCGATTCTCAGAACTCGGATGACGTAGATCGTGTTATCAATTTGATTCACAATTTGGCAAAAGATATGCTTAAAACATTTCCCCTTGGTAGACTCATTCTATTAGTAATTGTTTGGAGTAAACAAAGCTACCAATATTTGTGCAGCTGATAACATTACTATGTTTGTGTCTATGACTCAACTTTACTTGTTGGCTGTCAGCTAGTCAAAGTTTCTCGAATCTTCCCAAAGAAAAGATAATTTTTGATAGTAAAAATTAGTGACATATATGTATACCTTACTCATGTTGATGAGCACAATATGTTGAAAAGAACATAAAAAATGTTGTCTGCTAGATCAGTTATGGGGCTTAAGAAAATGATGCGCTTATAACAATTAGTTCTTTGTTGATTTGCATGCATATAGGGCAGACCGAGAGAAATTTGTAATTCTGAATAAATATGAATGTTGAATTGTTATATATAGGCAGGCGATTATGACGAACATGCTCAGCTGTTCGCATTTCTTTAAATTCAAGCGCTTTTGTGCGCCATGAGCTCAGTATCGATTTGATCTCCGAAGCGAAACGACCTAATAAATCATCGAACATATACTATATAAGAAATAACAATTGAACAATTTAAATACAAATTTTAAGGAAACCATACAAATTCAAAGTGAGTTAGTTAAAACTGGAAGTTGGACAAACATTGTTGTAAGTTTTCCAGATTTGGCTATTGTGTTGGGGCTTCTTCTTCTTCTTCTTCTTCTACTTGACTACTAAGCAAAGTTTGCGTCAAAAAGTCTAAACGAGTCCAGCCACTTTGGTTATATGGTAAAGTGCCGTAATAATTTGAAGCCACTATGCTGGAAAAACAAAACAGATGTCAGAGAAAAGTAATCGAAAAGTTTACCGCAAGGCAAAACATGCAGCAAAGCTAAGAAAAATTGCACTAAAAGTTGATGTCTAATTTAAAGAAAACTCGAGGCGTTGCCAAACTCCGACAAGTAAAACCACAACAAAATTTTGCAGCCACAAAAGTTTGCTACTAATTAAGATTGAGTTCGTACAATAAAACTTGACACTCTGCTCCTCCAACTAACCAATGATGAATCTGTGCTCTCTGTCAATTGTAGTACCAAGTCATACCAAACACAGCCAACACCCCCCAAAAGCCAAAGGATATGAAACAAAAGAGGCAAAAAATTGCCGGCTCTGCACTTCCGGTCCTGCTACTGACTCTCCTGCTCTTTGTGGTCCAAGCAGCCGGTCGACCCTCCACAGAAAATGAAGAAGACATCGCATCCCTGCCACCGGATGCGGACAACGTTGAGGTAAGTAGCATGCTACAGTCCTTGCCACAGTTACAACTTTTACATCTCTGCTGCAGTTCCATCACGTAAGAGTTGTGGATGGTGTTTTGCACGAGGATCACCCGGTGGTCATGTACAAGGAGGACTTCGTCAACGAAGATTATGGTAAGCATATTTTGCTACACACATCGATATATTTAATATTGATTTCGTATTCACTTGCACACAGATCCCAGTAAAAGCGAGAACAAAACTTTTCATCCAAAACTGTTCAGAGGTCAACAGCGTATTCGGCATCATCGCTTGAAATCCTCTGCCAAGCTATTGAGGATCGAGGAGCCAACGGAAAAGATCATCTTTGATGTGCTACCGGAGACACCATTAGTAATGGACGATGATGACTCAGCCGCCGACAACTTTGAGGTTGCCCAAGTTATGCAGCCCACAAAGGAGGATTTGCCCCAAAAGTATCCCAAGAAATATCACAGTCGCCATCGTCGTCAGGCCTACAATCCCTACTCTCGTCGCAATTCAGTCCAACAACCCGCAGTTTTCTACAATGTACCCATTGAGCCAAAGTCGTACTATCAGCGGTAAGTACACTTAAAGAAAGCAAATTGAGTTCTTAATTCAAGTTTACACCAAATACGTAGTTTTGAGATAATGTAAGAATAAATAATTGTTATTGCAGTTATGCGGTTCGTGGAAACAATCCAAAGTATAGTGGAAAACTGAGTCGGTGGCAAGCCCAAAAACCAATTACCCCGAGTATCGGAAATCGTGACGATTTCGGAGATTCCGAAGATTCAAATAGCCTGTTCCACAATTCGAATCCTGAAGCTGCCGACTTCTCATTGTTCGAACAGGCTCGGCCAGAGCCACCATCGTCAAATGCTGGTGGCTTTGTTGGTGGCTCCGGTGGTTTCAGCGGAAATAACTTTCAGTCACCCCCTGAAGAAGGTTTGTCTAAAATATATCCCTGAATGCGACATCTTTGAAATGCTAATTTTTTTTAAATATACACAGATCGGGTGCCCTGGCCAGCAAGTGGTAATCGTCTTCCAGGATGTAAGTATTAATGTGCTCGCAACAGCTACCTAGCGGTTCATCGGTTCATATGGATATATCATATCATCAAAAATTGTGTATAACATGATTCTGGCATTGTAAACCCATCTAGTCTTTGCATTTTTGGATTTCGCTATCTCACACATCTATCTTTTTAACACTCATTCGTTCGTTTTTGTTACGCAGCACAATCTTGGCCAATCGGGCCCACCAACCGCCCCAGACCACAGCGACCCACGGTGACCAGCGCACCACAGTGGACCACACCCCGACCGACCCGACCGGCCCGACCGGCCCGTCCGGCCCGACCGGCCAAGGCGTCCAGCTGCGTTTGGGCAATTGTGAACTGCTGCTCGCAGGGCAGCAATGCTATACGATACAATTGCTTTGAGTCATTCGGTTGCCATGGCGCCTTCTGGGGCGTCAATCCTTGTGCGGACAATATACGCGATAATGCGATCGCCTCCCTAACGAGATAACAGTTTTCATGGGATTGAATCCTGGCATAGATTGAGTAGCATTTCTATGGGTGGTTTTTCAACGTATTTATATATATATATAGGCATACAAAAGCAATACAGGAAAATATTTGTTATTTATTTAGAATACACGATTCGAGCATTTGAATAAACATTATACTTGATCAACATTAAATACGTTACGGATTTATATATATATATGTATATTTATGCATAATGTGATATGTATGAGCATTCACTAGTCTGGTAATTTATTGTCTCATTTTCTACTGCTGATAATAAACTTGCTCAACTCGAAACTAAATTACTTTTTACTAACTGGATGCACCACAAATGCACATGCTCCGCTCAATTATAGTCCTGTTAGAAGCATAAACACTTATTGTTAATTAACCACATAAACACATCTCTGCAATTAACTATCTCCCATTACGACATTCAATGCCACTCCACTGACCACTCCACTCACAAGTTGCAACAATTAAAACCGACCTTCTGTCTTCTCGTTCAATTTTGAAATACACACGCGAAACAATTCACAAATTACACACTGAGAGAGGGTCTTCAGCAGTGTGGATTCTAATTAAAGTAAATACGCGACGCGACAATGTTATCACTTTATGGCCAACAGTTGTTATCAAGAATAACTGCATGGTCAACCAGGCCATATTTGTTCAGCGGAGTGCAAATACGTGAAGTTTCAATTAATTGTGTAAATAGACATGGCACTCATACACTCCACTCCGCACTAGCTTACACTCACACATTCTCACATGCATGCGCCCATTGGAAAGCTAACACATTCCGTGCCCCTTTTAATTGCAGGGAATGTTGACATTACACCCCAGGCTCAGGCACCACAGGCGTCTCAGTCTTGGGCACCCGCTGGGACCAGTCCCTTTCGGCCGCGGCCACGTCAAGGTGAGTCAATTGCGCTCTGCCCCCCGACTACTTGGAGTAAATCAATCTCTTATCACTATTTACAGATGCCGTGCTGTATCCCGCGGATCCCGTCCAGGACTCAGGCAGTGCCTGCCATCGTGCCGCGCAGTTGTGCTGCCGTCACGCTGATCTGGGTTCTTTGTATGACTGTTTCAGTCGTCAGTACTGCGAGCATAGCATCTCGGAAATAATCTCAACTTGCTCCTAGTGCTTGCCACTTGACCAACTCCGAGTGTCCCTTCTCTTAACCGCACTTCTAATTAAGCCCTGTTGTACTTAAGTATTGCATCTGCAACAAAAACCGTTTTTATTTCATTTGATTTGTTTTAATACTATTTTAACTGTATAAAAAAAAAAATCCGGAAACTAGTCTGCTTTGTTCAATATATACTATCTATATACATTTGTACTTAAAAGCTACACAGAGAGAATAAAATCTTCATAATATATTTAGAGTGCAATAACTTTCGTCTCGTCATTTTTTTTGGTGTTTTGTGTACGATTTCAGTTTTTTTTTTTGAACTCAAGAAGTAAAAAAGACTCCTCAAATAAGTCAGTTAACAGCTTTGAATTAAGTACAATTTTACTTCATCATTTTTCTCTCTGTGTGCCTCTTACTCTCTTACCCTCTTACTGCATAGGTGCATGCTTTGCATGATTGTTTATAGCACATTTATCATTTGCCATAGTTTAGCTTAGCGTTTATATGAACACATAAATTGTGAAAATATATAGTAATAAATAAAGTTCATTCCACCGGTAAAACTGCAAGTAACTTGATGTATTTTCTATTGTCTACTTATCGGTGAATGATGAACATTGTGCGTGAGGGTGTGTCTGTCCGGTGTGTGTCGGTTCGTCAATCTTTTTCGCATTTATCTCGCTGTCATCTGACATTCCCTTAGATGAGGGCAAGGAGTTTTGTAAGCCGCACATAAGTCCTTAGGCAGTCGGCGACAGTTTTCCAACAAATCTCAGTTGATTTAATTTGCCAGAACAATGTCTTTTGCAATGCCATTTACCAGCCCACGCACAAGTCCGTAAGGCGATTACTTTGTGGTTACTGTAATGCCACGCATACACCGCCTACCATTCTGCTAGGCTTAATTGATTTGTGTTTGTGTCCTTTCAACAAAAATGCCCTTACTTAACTGGCAACACAAAACGCTTATGTCGAGCGGAATGCGAAACATTTTTGTGTTTTGTGCAAACATTTTTTTCATATCCATTTTATAATTTATAGATTTAAATACATTTTAAAAATAATTCCTCAATGCTCTGAAGTCTATCAGGTGAGTTTCTCAGATTAAAAAATGTTGAAATAAAATGAAAAAAATGTTTGACGATGACTATGTTCCTGATTCCACCAACTCCGAGGATTTGGAGAATTTCACCTCTATGACTGACAATAAAAATATTTCGAGAATCTGCTGCGCAGAGCCCCCCAACGCTTCCTGCAATCATGAGTGGTTGTTGTGGCGTAGAAAGGCTTTCGGAAAAGGACTCCATCATGGACATCAACATCGACCAAAAGCGCTTCCATCTTCTTCCCCATGTCGGCAATTAAAATAGTGTGCTCCCGCAGAATTTGCACAAGTGAATCTTGTTCCATGGCGCAACTCTGCTGACGTTGCCCCAGTTGTGGCTGCCCTCCTATTTGGGCTGGGTGCTACATGGCGGAAGATCCTGCTGCTGCTCCTCCCGAGCTTGAGACTTAGGGTTGCGGAGCTGAAGTTCCCGCTGCTCAACGCAAAGCCGTTCCTGGAACTTCTCCAGATGTCTTTCAGCTGGCCTAACAGTCCGGGCAGCAGTGGCCTTCCCTTGTACAACTTGGCTGTACGACTTCTTAGTTGCCTGTGTTGGATGCGTCAAGATCTGCTGTGTCTTACGCATGTTTTTCAGATTTGGCAGGTGCCTTCTTAGCACCACAAGCTCGCTTTGGCTCTGCCACAGCCTTGCGCATCAAATTGAACAGGAATCTTCTTATTTTCTTTTTATTTTTTTCCCTCAGATATTTGGTCTCCCGCCCGTGGATTAGCAGCTTCCAGCTTCGCAACTCAATCCGAAAATTTGTGCGTTTTTGAATTCTAAATATATTTTCAGATTTTAGTTTTTCCAAATTTTTTTTAGATTTTTTTTAGTTGTGTTCACTATGGAACATTGGGAGAGACTGCTCTTGGTGTCTTGTACGTGGGGCATCCTTTGTAACTGGCAACATGCTTGCCCTTACAGTTGGCGCACGTAGCCTCCCTGTCTTGGGGGTTTTGTACAATCCGTAGTTGTGTGGCTACCAGCACACTTCAGACAAACAAACGGTCTGCGACAGTAATTTTTGCTGTGCCCAAATGCTTGGCAGCGATGGCAAATGGAAGTTTGGTGAATAGGAAAGTTAGCCGGCAAATATTAATAGCTATATGTATTGGTCAATGCTCGATTTAGATTATGAGTAGTTTGATTATTAAAATATATAAATTCCTAAGATGCTCCCCCAGATTAAATTAATTACTTTTCAGTTTAAACTTGCAACTTGCAACTAAAATGAGTGCTTTGAGTTAGAAGTTGGCAAATGATATTATTATTCTTTGTCTCACTTACCGCTGCCGCTGTCATAGGAACGTGAAGTGGAGCCACTCGTATTTGAACGTTTAATCTCACGCCTACCCATGCTGTCTCTCTCTCTATCTCTCTCTCTGTCTCTGTCTGAACTTTGATGAAGTGCCTGTGCCTGTGGCTGTGCCTGCGCCTGTTCCTGTTGCTGCGAGTAGCGGTGCGGGGTTGAGGTTGTGTTATGTGTGCTGCTGGCCACGTGGCACGTGGCAAGAAGTGCACAGGCTGTCGAAGCGGCCGCCTTGGCAACCGCAGAACTGTAACTAGAATTTGCTGCAGCTGTTGCTGTGGGACTATTGCAGTTGCTGCCGCTGCACGGAGTGCAATTAAGCGACGGCGTGGAGGCGGCGGCGGTGGTGCTGGTATAGCGGCTGGCCAACAGCGAGCCAACACTACGTGTAGTGGGCGGGAACTCAAAATAGTTGACCTGCTGCTGATTGGCAAGCAAATTAATAGCAGGCTTGGTGGCCAAGCTGCTGTTGCCTGTGTGGCTTGAGCTGCTGCTGCGCCTGTGTTGATGCGGATGCGAATGCGAATGCGAATGCTGTTGCTGATGCGGATGATGTTTCTGAAGCTGGCTGCTGCTGCTGCTGCTGCCGGCTATCGATTGTATTTGATGCGGCGTGGGTGGCGGCGGGGGACAAGCGTTGTTGATGCTGCTGTTGCTGGAGAAGGACGATTTGCGCAGTGATGATGGTCTTAACCCTTTGACAGGGTACAATGGGTACTATCGCCCGGCAACGCGTACCCAATCGCGGTGGTCTCGATCACTGTTGTACCAAATGCCTGCAAAATGAACACGAAAAATCAGTTAATGTTCATCGTTGTCGCAATCAATATTATAATCGCACCATCGATAAGTAAGTTAACAATAATGTCAGATTAAAGGCAAAGTGCACTTAAAGCGAACTTGGCGCATGGCCGACATACACATACGCCACCCGCCCAACGACCACGCCCAGCATCGTAAAAGACTGGCCATTAACCAAGCCGAAGCAAACCAATGGGGGCATTGTCGGAGCATTACGGACAGTCAATGCCAATTTTACCAAATATTTGGCACATGAAATCATTTTGCGATAATAAAATTTCACGTCCCACCGGGCGAATCATTGATTTGCTGTAAAGCTTCGCAAACCACAAACTGACCACTAGCCATGTACACACATACACACACGCACACACACACACACACACATAAGCGCTTACAATTTGCGCTTAATGGAGGCTTAAATGTATTAAAAAAGATTTGATAGTTAAATATGCTCAGCACAGTTGTTCATAAACATCAAGTAAGTATTACTAAAAAAAAGTTGAATATTAAATTTTAATGTTCTGGCGCCCGGAAGAACTTTAATTAAACATTTCCTGCTCACACTTCAATCAAATATGTATGAACTGAAGTTTGGAAAAGCTCGCAATTTTTCTCTCAAATTCAAATTTACAAGAAATCAAAAATCAGCTGAATATCAATTTTTAAGCAATTTCCTTAATTCTACCTTTATTTAATCAAAAGACAAGATTCAAGTGAGCGAATTGTGCAAAGTGTGGCAGCAGTGAAATACTTGCTAGATATATATAATATTATTTATATGGGCAACAATGCTCTGGGCAGCACAGTCGAATTCATTCGAATTCCAGTTGAGCAGTCTTCAAACTGCATCAGCTTACTTCAGATGACATCATATCTTTTATGTGGCAAGCACGAGAGCTCTGGGGAAATGCTTTCACAGATGGAAAAAATCAAGCAACACAATCCACCATTCAGGGGGAAGGCGATGAAATGAGAAATCAGGCAAGCAAATAGAAATCAATAATAATAACAGTTTATTAGAGTTGTCTCCTTCACCGTTATTTACTCAACTGCTGTTCAACAAGTTGCATTGCATTTCATTACATGATTGGACAGGACAGGACTGGACAGGAGAAGATAGAATCATATTGTGCAGGACACGAGAAATATCACTCGATTAACTGACAGAATCAAATCAGTTGGCTGCAACCAATTGCAATCGCAATAGCAAAAGGATATTTATTGAGTAGTGTAGTGAACAAAGTGTTCCTGATATTTAATTATGTTGTGCATCCGCCTGCGGTATACCACTAAAATGCAAATGAGATTCAAAGCAAATGGCAGTGTATAAAGAGAGGCCACAAGCTTGACATGCTCTCAAGGTGAGCAGCTGGCAACCAATTCAATTTAAATGTCATGTAATGCCTCTTAACATAGCAAATGCTTGCCTGCAACAGAGACCAGCCGATGCCACACAGAGACCAGCCGATGCCACACAGAGTCCCACAAATAATGTGGCACGAACGTGCTGCTGCCATTTTCATTTGTGTTGATGTGAAGCAACAAGCTGATTTTCTCATTTGCCCGTTCGAATCTTTTCAACTATACACATGCACGCAGCTACACTCAGACAAAAACTTTGAATTTAATTGCAGTTTTTTTTTTCTTCAAATTTATAATGCAAATTTGCAGAAATATAAAAAAAAAAATGGCAACTTTTTGTTATTTTTCATTAACAATTTTTTGTACACAAATCTATAAATTGTAAAATTTTTTCTTTATTTGCATTTTTTTTCAGTGTATTAGAGCACCCCTGTAAGCTGTTAGTCACAGCACAGGAGAAGAATATCAAGGTTGAATGGTCTAATTCTAATGCACAGCGAATAATGCGAGCGAAATAGAAAGCTGACGAGATGGCAGAAAGGGGGGGAGGGAGAGAGAGCGGGAGAAATTGGCAAAACCAAAGGAAAAGGCATTGGCAAAGGCAAAACTCAGTCTTCCACATGTTGCCTCTAATCGGTTTGGATTTGAATTTCCATAATATGACACCCGATAGGAAAGAGACACAAGGCTGACATCATAAACAAGCACAAGAGACGGAGAGAAGAGGCAAAATGGGAAACAAAACAACAAACAAAATTGTGCAAAAAGCATCAACAAAAAACAACAACAACAATCAAGCTCAATGAAACTCATGGCTCAGATTTGTAAGCCCAAGCACAAGCCCAAGCACAAGCCCAAGCCAGATCAGGCGGCAGCCAGGGCCGGATTAAAGCATCAAATTGTTAGCTGATGCCCTTGCCTGCATAGATCAAAGCACGACACAAGCCTCCACATGTAATACTTTGTGTGTGTGTGTGTGTGTGTGTGTGCGAGTGTAATTTGTACCGTGTATTGTGCTTCATTTGTGCTTAAGCCTGACATCGTCAGTTATTCATTGAGCGACTCTAGTCATCTCCAGTTCCAGCATCGTCGGCAACGCTCTTCTTTTAATCAATTCCTCAAGTCAGTCTATCAATAATATCAGGCAAAGTGAATAATGCCATGCCACTGGTTGTTGCTATTGTCGCTGCGGCTATCTGCTGAGCAAGTGGAAAATGCGAGTTTCCTTTTTGCCTTCCTTTTTCATTTTGCCATTTTGCCGTTTTCCTTTTCCGCTTCTTTAACTGCCGCACAGTTATGGCATTTGGCATATGGTGGTGACCTCTTCGACATTCGGAACAAGTCAATTTTCATTTTTCCACTGAGCCAGCACAAATAAATTTCACTTTTGAATGTTAAGCGCTGTTAAGTATCGAATACATTAAGCAACCAACCAGCCGCCGAAAGGTTTTTTTTGTTGTCGTTCTTTTGTTGTAATATGCATTAAACATGATTGCTTCTAAGACTCATAATCACATGGATTTACCTGGATTCGTTCACCTGTGCACAAGTGGAATTTAATTTGTACAGGTAAAAGTCGACCGATTTTAGCTCTGGTATTTTGCTGCGCTTGCGGCATTCTGTTGAAAATACTTTTGTTAATAAAATTTGAGCGCGCCTGTCACATTCCATTTAACATTCCCATTTCATGCTTTTACTCAGGCCAAGCACAAAAAACACTGAAGAAAAAAACTTAGCTTTTACATAGTTGATGGCCAGAGCCCCACAATGTTGTCATAGTTAAGCCAATGTAAACTTTTTTAATTTGCAATAATAATAAAAATTCCGTTTTCAACCACCAGCAGCGCTCCAAAAAATTTAGAGCCTGCCACTGCCACTTCACACAGAATAATTCAACAAGTTTTATGCGTCGCGTCGCGTCGCTGAAAATATTTGTGGTTGCTGCTCTTGTGTTTTATCGGCAGCTCACACATCGATGCTGTTGAGGGTGGCTCTTGGCACCGCCAAGTGGATCACTCGCGCATAGTTTAAGACCAATTTGATTTATGGACACAGAGTGCATGCAGAAGTGTTTTATTCTCGATGCTCCGCTCTTTGAGATGTTGACCATGTTCTAATACCTGTTCACAATTCACAAGCTCTTCAATTTACCATCAAATATTTACAGCGCCTGCGGACTGCAAGTGGTTGATAAGAAATTTAATTTGAACGCTGGCTGCCTCAATAAGGCAAATTTATTATTGATTTTATGTGGCAGACATACATGGATGCCTCACTGGGATTTGTGATATGTTAAATAAATAACTGTTTCTACATATTTTCTTAAGAATTCAATTAATTTTATGTTTTTTTATCCTGGCAGCTGAAGAGGATATTTTACTGGTTAGTCTTTAATCTTAAATAAATTGGGTTATTTATGGTCTGAACATTTATTTTGAAAATTTAATTACTTTATCTTATCAATGCTTGGCTTAAAATATTTGCCACTGAATTAATTTCATTTCGGATACATTGCTCGCAAACCGGAATCCGTTTCATTATTAAGTACAAGATTAAGACAAATTGGTCCAAAGTTAAAGGTGAAGCCAGGCAAGCTGGTTGCAAGTGTTTCGCTGTCAGATTAAGCGCCAGGACTCGTCATAAGCAGACATAAGCAGCAACTGACAGACACACACACAATGGATGCACGTCATGCGGCAGTTACATGGCTCGCAACCATTATGTATGTTTGTATTTTTTAGGTTAATGCGGCTGCCGCTTGCCGAAAATCGATTACCAAACGGGACACAAATAAAAAGCTTGAGCAAGCAACATGTGGCTGAATATTTAGGTGATTGAGGTAGGGGCGAGTGGAAAATAAAAACTCAAAGGAAATGTTGGCGTTCGGTGATGATACTTTTTTGTCTGTGTCCTTGTGTGGCTGTGTGTGTGTGTGTGGATGTGTGTGTGTGCTGCTCATGCACAATTCAGCAGAAACGATTTTTTACACCCTTTGCAGAGGTTATTAAGCTTTTGTCATGGCTTGTGAAGATGACTCTGCTCTTGATTTGAGCAGTTTTTCTCGCTGCCAGCTTATCGCCAAGTCTTAAAGCTATCATAATAAAATCTTTTTGAAGTCGACCGAACTGGAAGTCTAAATCCCATAGCTGTCAAGCTGTCAACACTTTTTTGTTTCACCAAGATCAAACTCATTAATATGAGCAAAATTCGAATAGTTAATCAAAATTTTAAAATATTTCCGTTTTTTGCTTGTGTCTGCAAGGGTATGAAATTGTCGGCGTACTGCATAGACTTTTTTTCTCCCTTGTTTTTTACGGCCAAGAACCGCGGCACGGCAACTTGGGCGAATGAAAACTGTTGCATGTGCGCGAGTGTGAGTGTGTGTGTGAGTATGAGTTGTGGACACACTCAAACGTGTCTGAAATTGTTGTGAAGCTCGTGTGTTTGTGTTGATAAACGCTTGCACTCGTGGATAGTTGCAGCTGTGCCGCCAATCTTTGGCCAGGACACAGACAAAACAATTGCCAACAGCCACGGCAATTGCATTTGTGTGCATGAGCTGGTGTTATGAGCTGTTCGTTGATTTAAGCCGTGTGTGCAAATAGACCCAAACTTCGCCAGTTCAAACTGAAAAGCGAAACTGAATTTGCTGCGCAGGCAGAGCGAAAAGTGGCGCGCAAAAACCAACCACAAAGAGTGCTGTTGTGGTTTTAATTAAAATGTAATGAAATTAACGAAAAATATTTGTATTTTTCCATTTGTGGAGCATTTTGGAATGACCACATCGGTCGCTTCCTGTGCGCAAATGAAATTATTTTGAATGTAAAAGTTTATTTATGCTTGGTCGCTGTGTTGTGTTAAATACGTTTTAAAAATATTAAAAAATATTCCCCTTACGCGCTAAATAAAGACAATGAATACAAGAGACAGACTGAGAGAGAGAGTGTGTGTGAGAGAGAGAGAGAGAGACTGTGCGACTCTGCTTGCAGCATGCCCTCAACTGTGAGTAATTTACTTTTATTAAAATACCATGGAAAAATATATGTCAGCTCTGTTTGTGCAGCAACAGCAACAGCCACAGCAACAGCCACATCAGACAGTTACGTGACAGTGTGTTTGTTGGCCAGCCATAGTAGTTGTAGTTGTTATTGTAACTGCAGTTGTAGTTGTGTTGTAGTTGTAGATTAACTGCCAGCTTGAGCAAATTCAAAGCTTACTTAGCTCACTTTTTGCTGCTGCTGCTGCTGCTGCTGCGGCTGCTGCTGTCAGATGGCAAACAGTTGCGCTCCTCTGTCTCTCCCCTCTGGCATTTCGTCCTGCAAACAGGTTAATTGAATTTACTGAATGTGTTGAATGCGGCAGGGGGAGCAGAGCGGAGCAAAGCTGAGCTGGGCACGCAATCGAGGGCTGTTTAGTAACGCGTGCAACTTGGCCTGCCTGCAGTTACTTCATTTAACATACATACACTCACAAAAAAAAAAACCATTACCAGAAAAAAAACATTCTTTTCCTAATATAAAATATTTTAAACAATATTTTCCTATTTTTCACTACTTTACAGTAGTATTTTAAGGCCAAACTTGCAATTTTTTAATCTCTCTTTTTTAAATACAGAAAATATTAAATCTTATTCAGTGCATCTTGTACACTGAAAGGAAATTTATAATGCTTGAACCGTGTAATTTAGAAATTTTATTTCGACTTTTATCTATGAAATGTTAGACAAAGTTTTTAAAAAAAAAAACTAAAGCGAAGCGATTTAAAATCCATTTCATTTTTAGCCATATTTTTGAGAAAAGAAAACGATGGTTTTCCAAATTGACTTATTGTAAAGTAAGTCTACCGATTTTCTGAAAATAATGTCGATTTTTTTTCCAAGTGAACATTCTATCTGCATGCAAAGGATCTGGCTTTTAAGTATTTTGCGTCTGATTTCTGTGGAACGCGCATTGCGAAAGCGTGAATTATTCCACAGTCAGCCCACCATTGTCTGTGTGAGTGCTTGTGTGTGTGTGTGTGTGTGCGATTGTGTGCGTGATGTAAAGTTAATTATTCTGCGAAATGGATTCAGCACTCGCTACACGTAACGAGGCGGCAATGAACAAACTTTTATCGTCATTGCTGTGCAGTTTGGCCAACCAGACTCTGTCTATCCGAGGTGTGCTCTCTGCGTGTGTGTGTGTGTGTGTGTGTAGGTGTGCAGGTGTGTGTGTGTACACTTTAACTTCATTACCACACAGCACAGCACTTTCGCTGGACCCTTTTACTCATAAAATATGATGTGCTCTCTCCACCTCCACCTGCGCACCTACATCCCGCCTGTCATCAGCCTCTCCTCTAGCTTGGCGCTTCTGGATGAGCAGCTTTGAAAATTTGCACGTCATACGCACACACAGTTTTTACGAGCCTTACGCAAATTAAGCAAAAAAGGGTTTTGTCAACCCTTTCTTGAGCTTTGCCCTCAACTCGCTGACATACATAAATATGTACATGTATGTATATATGTGTGTGTCTCTTTTTTTTGGCGAATCTTTTACGATGTGGCTTCAACAGTTTTTACGTGACTTTATCACTGAGCGTTGCAGTTGGCACTTTAGATTTTGCTTTTGATTTTTGGGATTGACGATAGCTTGTGGCATCAGCTGGCAGCCCCAGTCAACAGTTGGCCGCACGCAAGCGAACACACACACAAGCACACACATACACACACTGGCATAGGCCGGCACTACCAATAATTACATGAGTGCCAAAGAGAACACATATTGCCCTGCACACGAAACCCAATTTGGGTTAAGGTTTTCGTGTGTAGGAATTGGGAGGGGCTGTCGCTTGGCATCTCTGACGCTAGCTTGTCGACTGCATCTCTAATTGCTTGTGCATAAACCATGTAACCAAACGGAACATGACCAATTGGCCCACAGTGAAAACGTTTTGATTGTATTATTAGAGAGTTTTTGGTATTGCGAATGGCACACACACATTGCTACCATATAAATCCAATCTCAATGGCTAAGCTTTTAATTAGGCTCAAAATAGAGCGAGAGGGAGAGAGAGAGGGAGAGAGAGGGAGGGAGAGAGAGGGAGAGAGGGAGAGAGATGAAAGAGACCCAATTATATTTTTTCATTTGTTGGGCGTAAATTACAGCTGGCAAATCGTGCAGAAAGTGAAGTGCCACAATGTACACTGCAAAAATGTCAACAGCACAAAATATATGAAACAAAAAGTGGCCATAGAAAAATTCGCAGACCCATTCTGAAAAGTATGCCATGAAAATAGACTTTTTTTTTTTTTTGCTTTTCAGCAAAAATTTCTATGCGCAAAAAAATAAAGTGTATAACAATGGAATTGAAATTGCAAAAGGGGGGCAGAGGCTAGCTGGGGGAGGGGGGAAGGGTCATTCAAATGGCATTTGGACGCAGACAAACCAAAAATTGGGTGCGTCCAGCAAATGTGTGGTGGATAAGCCTCTGTATGTGCAATTAACTGTTCCCGCTGCGGCTGCCACAAAAAAAAACCAAGCCGCTAAGAGAGAGAAATATAAATTCACATTGAAACATCAGCGGACAAGGATTGTTCAGTTGTGTGGCATGGAGCTGGAGAGCAACGAAACATTTCACATAAATAAAATCAAATATTCTATGCATATAAATATTCTTTTGTTTGTGATTGCGAGTACGCTTGAAGTTTGGTTGCGCGTCGGGCTGTTCAAAAGTTGCACCAACTTTATTGCAACTCCATTAGAAACGGGATCCAAACAACTTGAAGGACATTCATGCATGGTATTATTGTAGAAATATTTATTTATCGAAAGTGTTTGGGAAATGTTTGCAAACACACACACACACACACATAGTTGTCCCGGAGCGTATGTTAAACTTTCGTCGTGTCCCTTTATCTATCCTTTATCGAGCATATCTGTCGTATATTTCTTTGTGCTGCTTACAAGCTTTGCAATTCTATTCAATGCGGTTGTGAGAAACCATTTTTTATTTTCAATTTTCGTTCTCGATGACATGACAAAGTGCCCTCAACAAGCGGCACGCTGCGGCAAAGGGAGCAACAATGTTAGGCGGCATAGCAATCGGCATCGGCACTGGCATCGGCGACGACAGCAACACATAAAATGGGGTGTGGCTTCTCTCTGTGTGTGTGTTTATGTGTGTGTGGTTGTACTGTTTTAAAATATTGCCTCCGCGACAGTCGTAGCAATAAGTGAAAGAATAAAAAAAAATATTGAAGAGGAGTTGTGCTCTGCGATATGCATACTTATAAAAGGATATCGTTGTCGATGTCCTCCGTTGCAGGAGGCAACTACAAATTCGATTTAAACGATGATGTCTGGGTAGCTCTAACAGCAACTTTCACGCAACTTTCTTGAACATCTCGGCTACACAGCTAGCAAATAAGTCCAATTGAAATTAGGTATTCAACAAGTTCAAATAAGATTGAGTCAGTCCAACTGAGAACCCAACATTTTAAGTTAATCACAAAACTCATTTCAATCAATTATGAAGTTTGTTCTTATGTTCGTTGAGCTCCAAATGCAACCAAGTATTGGGAACTTGTTTTAAGATAGTTTTTGCTCAATTTCCATATTTCGGCTGGCAGACCATGTTCAAGAAAGAATATCTTAATTGAAGTACGTTATGAGCTCACTTTATGTTATTGGAAATGACGAAAATACTTGGAATTTGAGACAACTAAAAGTGTACTTTAAATAAAATGAAAATTCTTGAATACTGTAATTTCTGTCTTGGTATGAAATTAATTTTCCTCCTCCGTGTGCAGCGGTATCAATTATCGTAGTCTGCTCCACGCAGAACTCAATCCCTTGGACAGATATTGACACCTTTTGATTTCTCTGACTGTTTGCACAGCAACATTAACTGCTTGTTTGCTGTCCACCGCCCTCTTCCGGGGCAGGGTCTGGCCAAGTGCTTACCATGGGGCCAGCTTACTAAATATTGATCAAATTAAGTTTTAAATTGTTAATTAAACGCAGAAGCATCGCTTTTGGCATCCGGTGTGCAAATACTCCTTACTTTACTTTTCCCCATTGGGGCCTGCATAATTTGTACGTTTCGCAGCAATACCAAAATGTTCAATGTCCTGGGTCCTGCTTTGTTTTGCCATTACGGAGCCGTAAGTACTCATTAACATAAGCCGCTGATGTTGTTGTCTGCAACGGCATTAATCGTATTCTGGTTGTTGTTGTTGTTGTTGTTGCTCTTCTTCTTATTATCTGCGCACTTTGCGCGCTGCGAGTGTTGGACACCAGTCCACCAAAGACTTGCTCAATGACAGCCACATTTAAATTAATTTTCATAAAAAAAAAATCAAGCAACTTTTATGCATTTGCCCCATTTGAAGATATTGTCGGAGGAAAGTGGGCCCATTAAACCGAGACGTTGAAAACGATGCCAAAAGCCCGAATACAAAAGATAAATTAAAAAATAATATCAAGAAAACAGGAAGGAGGATGAGGACGTCAAAAGCGAAGAATTGCGCATAAAAACCACAATTGAGGTTTTAGACCGCACAGAGAAAGGGCAAGAGAGACAGATAAAATGTGTGAGAGAGACAGAGAGAGAGACAGAGAGAGAGAGGGAGAGAGCGTGCATGATACGCATACAATTTTCATGCAGTGCTATATGCGTAAATCTGAACCAATTTCATTTGGCAGTCGTTGGGGGGCGTGGGTAACATCAATGGAAATAACAACAGCAACAACGAAAACTCCAAAATGTACACGGAGCAAAAAGTCGTATACCAAAACGACTGACAAATAAAAGCGTATCGAGTCACGCGAAAATTGATTACCAACCTTTAAATACCCTGTTTATAATTATTATTTTAAAGTGGAAAATCGTCTGCAGCTGATTTTAATTTGCGTTTTTAAAACGCAATAAAAAAGATTTTTTGCAGGAATAATTTTTTTCAGTGCAGAAAAAATATGTCAAATGAAATATGTTATGACAAAAGTTTCTTCGACTTAAAGAAATAAATATTTTCTCTCTACGTATAACATAAATTTAAATAAATATAACATAAATTTATTGAACATAAATTGAACATAAATATAAATATATTTTTTTTAAATTTAAATATATTTTTTTTAAATTTAAATATATTTTTTCTAAATTTAAATATATTTTTTTTAAATTTAAATATATTTTTTCTAAATTTACGTTACATTTCATTTGAAGTATATAAAATCGAAGCTGTGTGTGTGCTATCTGCTAACTGTCACACACTTAACTCAAGAGCAATACAAACAAATACCACTTGTATGAAAATGGCGGGATCATACCTCATAAAATGTATTCATTGTAACACACACACAAACACACACACACACACATGCACAAAAGTTAACTGAGTGGTTTGGGGAGAGAGGGAGACAGAGAGAGAGAGAGAGAGAGAGAAGACTTTAAAGCGCTTGCTGCACTGTTTCATTAACTCTGCATCAATACTTTTTGGGCCCGTCGCCAGGCACAAGCATCCGGGACTTGAGAACTTTTTACGAGGCTTTTTCTTTCGCTTATGGAAATCAATGCGCGCACACACACACAACATACACACTCATATACATGTTGGTGTGTCTGTTGCCGTTGATTTAATCATCACTCGTGTGGTTAAGTCCCGTAAATCTTGGGAAATGCTTTGAAGGAAATAAGTTATAATTGCATACGCACTCGCGCCTTGATGTCTGTATTCCATATCGAAATTACTTAGTCACTTTTCTGCTGCTGCTGAAGCTTGATACCCAAAAAGATACTTTAACACATTAACAGCGGTTTCACAAGTAGCTTACCAAAAAAAATGGTGAAGTGTGCTTGTATAAGGAATGTGTGCCAGCCGAGCCATTTATGGCTCACACTTGTGGCTATTGGCCAATATTACAGGTGTAAGCATTTTTCATTTTTAATTTAATATTTAATATTTTGCTTATGAGTTGCTTGTTTTCGATTAAATATTCGAAATTAATTGGTAAATAATTTAAAAAGCAATTAATATTCATGTATGTGAGCAGTTCAAATGAGGGCACAATTATTGTATTTCCGCTTGAAGTATTATTAAGGGAGACGCACAAAACCCCCAGGAGATCGAGCAACAACATTCTTTAAGCTATAATAAAAATAATAATAATGTAATACTATATATGCTTAAATCGAATATGGATATCTAAAACAAAACCAATTTTCTCTCTCTAACTGAAACACTATACCATTTTGCCCCACTTCTCAGTCAATCCTCACGTTTAGTTATTCTTAGTTCTGATAAAGAACCTTAGCTTTCCAGTTGAAATTATTGTATTTCCGCTTGAAGTATTATTAAGGGAGACGCACAAAACCCCCAGGAGATCGAGCAACACATTCTTTAAGCTATAATAAAAATAATAATAATGTAATGCTATATATGCTTAAATCGAATATGGATATCTAAAACAAAACCAATTTTCTCTCTCTAACTGAAACACTATACCATTTTGCCCCACTTCTCAGTCAATCCTCACGTTTAGTTATTCTTAGTTCTGATAAAGAACCTTAGCTTTCCAGTTGAAACCTATCTAAAACTGAAATCATTAGTCGATCTAATCCACTCTTTTCTAAAATGTTGATATCCTAGAAAATAGTTACATTTCACTAATAAGTTGAGTGCAAGTTCAAGTCTACAAGTCCACAAATCGGTCAAGACTTAAAGCAGCATTTAAGGATTGATAACATGCTTAAAGTTTCCAGCCACGCCCACACCAACTGCAATGTCAAAGTGTAAATGCAGACAATTAGTGTCGACTGCAACATTGTTGCTTTCTCTGAACATTAATTCATGTTGGATTGTTGCACAAGCGTGTTGTAAAAGTAACTTTTCACTTTTTATGCGTGCATTTAGTTTTCGTATATTTTGTGGCACATTGAAACCATTTCGCTTTTTTTTTTTGTGAACTTTGCGCTGAGTGTGGCAAACTAAGCAAAGTGACTGTCGAACTGTCAGTGTGTGTGTGTGTAACCGTACTGATGTGAGATTTGTGCACTTGTCAGTTTTCAACAAAAACACAAAAACACAAACAACAAAAAATTACAACAGCTACAAATATTAACATATAACATGGAAATTCACTAACTCTGAAAAAGTAAATATAAAGGACATTAAGTGTCGTTTAACAGGGCTGCTGTTGCAACAACAACAACAATAAGAAGAAGAAGAAGAACAAGCATAACACACACACAAAGAAAACACATGCATACACACAAACGTATTTATAAATGCAAACAAAACGAGTTGCGAGGCATTCAGTTTGGTGTGCGTGTGTGTGGGGGGGGGCACGTGGCGTGTAAATGAGCAGCAAAACCAAGGTTTATTAGCATAATAAGCACAACATGGAAGGCATCCGCAATGCCACACAGATAGGCAGACAGTCTTCAGTATGCTGAGCGGCTCGGCTTGCAAGTCTGTGCTCCAAATTTTTCACTTACTTATCATTTTATGCCGCGTGGCCGTGCGTAAATCCTTCCGCAAGGATTTTTGTGGCGCGCTCTAATTATGCACACACAATCCAGCCAGAAGACTGCGGTTAACTGTTGCTTGTGCTTTCGGTTGGTGTTTTGGGTTTAGGCCACAAAAACACAACGACTCGTTCTGATGATCGACTGAAGACACTCTCCCAAAAAAAAATCGGTTTACAAATGTTGTTATCCTTTGGTCCTTGTGCCTCTTGGCGCTCCTAATGCAACCAATTTACACTTGACACACCACAGACGCTTTAATGTTGCTTTCAACTAAAGTCGAGCTAATCACCACTTGTGCAGTTGGCCAGGTCCTTTTTTTTTTGGGAGTTTTACTGGTTAATGCTGCTGCTGCTGATTCTGCTAATGCTGCTGCTGCCGCTGCTTCTTCTGCTGCTGCTTCTGCTACTGATACTGCTGGTCTGCTGTATTTCAGCTTTTGTGGTTGTTGTGCGTTTTAGCGCGTGCAACGTGCAACCAGAACGAGGACTGACAACGAACTGAGCGTGTCGAGCTGTTGTTGGAGCAGCTGGAATTTCAACAGGCACACTGTTATACGCAGTGCACAGTGGTGCGAAATATTCTTTTTTATTTTAAATCACAAAAAAAGTTAATTAAAGCCCTTTTTCATTTTATTTATTTAATGTTTTAATATTAAGACAAAAAATAAGTTAATAACTTTTGAAGGGAAGCAAGCAGTCAAGACCAGTGTGCAGAGTAGGACAGTCAATTCAAGCCAGCTACAAGGATGCACAGTGGGCAATAAAGTATTTGAATGCCGACGCACACGGCGTATGCGCAATTTGCCAAACAACACCAGTGAAGAGAGCCGAAGCGAGAGAGAGAGAGAGCGAGAGAGAGAGAGAGAATAAGGAATGTTTACGCAGCGACAGCGCAACAATTTGTTGAAGAGCGACGAGGCAGTCGCCTTTCATTTGTTATACGGCGACAGGACAAGGCAGGACGTGGATGTCGTCGTCGTCGACATCGTTATCCTGTCCGAGGCAAGAACCGGAAGCAAAAAGTCAGCGTGATAAGCAAAGGCAGCTGGTGCTGGTGCTGGTGCTGCTGCTGCTGCCGTTGAGTCCCAGTCGAGGCGAACTTCTGGCGCATTTTTATTGCCAATTCGATAAATAAAAAAGCGAAAAGACGAAAGCAGCTCTCACCTTGGAGGAGCCTTGACAATTGTGCAGCAACAGGAGACGCCTCAGACTCGACGCATTTCATTGTTGTTGTTGTTGCTGCCTGCCTTGGCATTAGCATAATGGCAAAGAAGGGCGCTGAATGGAAATTGAGTTTGGCAAGCCTGCAACTTTGTTTTAGCATTTGCTGCTCGCCCTTTTTTTGTTCTTTTTTGCCACTTTTGTTGTTGTTGTTGTGCTCGCATTCTTCTTTCTGGCAACAGCAAACGGGGCGTATGAGCAACATGCGAAGCAGCAGCAGCACTTCTTGAGCAACTGTTGCTCAAATCAGCAATTCCAAGGAGTCAGCCAGCCAGCCAACTTTCAATTCCTTGCCACTGCCTTGAGGTGAAGTTCTTGTCATTGTTTGCTGACCCACAACCTTTGTCCAGCATTCATAAATATGGATGAGCAGCAAAGGGTTTTCCAAATTAATTTAACCAAATTGTGGCAGCCAACTTTTGCGTTGCTCATTGCTTGTTGTTTGCCATTTGTCGGTTGTCGGTTGCTGTTTGTTGGTTGTTGGTTGTTAGAGCACAAGGTGAAACAAAAATTTGCCTTAAATTAAGATTAAGTCTTTGCAATTTGAGTAAACTCATATTAAGCACGATTAACTTAAAGTAAGCACAGCACATCTCAATATTAGTTAATTTAAATCAAGAACGATTTTTGTTGGTTTCTTTAAAACATTTTTAAGCATTTGTTGAATTTTTTTTATTTTATTATGTTTTTTTTTCACAGCGCATTAATTTCGAAATTCCATTTAATTCGCTTTAATCAAGAACTCAGACATAAATGTATATATAAAGCATTATTTTAACATAATCAAGGATATTTTTTGAAAAGGATTTCGTATTTAAGTAAGATTTTTGACGACTGAAATCGTACCTGAAATAAGCTCATTATGACTGAAGTCCTTTTGAATCTTAGTAGACCCTGTTTTGATTATGTTTGTACGAATTACTTAAGAATTTTCTCTCAGTGTAGACAGGCTGTTTGGCTGAGTTTTTCGCTGCTTTGGCACTGTGCGTGGCTGAGGTCAAGAATTTGCATGCAAAAATTTCGTAGCTAAAGAATTTATTTGGGTTTTGCATTTGTGATGAGCAGCAGCCAAAGCAGGGCAGCCAGCAGCCAAGCCAGCTCGTGCCCGGGCCATAATAAAAACGCAAATTAAGGCAAAACGACCAGAGATGCCGGCGACGAAAGTGTTAAAGTACCAAAAATTATTTCGAAAGCGGATCAAGCGACAGCAAGGACTTCCAACTCGACATGGCTGCGGAATCGGGCAAGGATTCCGAACTTGGACTACGACTCGGACTCGGACTCGGACTTGAAGTCCATCATAATAAGTACACGCAGAACCGGCTCAAATTGCTGCACGCGCATGCACACACACACAGACACACACACACAGCAGTTGACTTCGCCACTGGCAAACATTAGCGAAAAAAACATGAAACGTGCGCTGCTTGCAAAGGACGTTGATTACGCAACAGGACCAACTGACGGCTTGCCACGCCACCTATTGAATTATTCCTATTTTATTTCACACACACACACACACACACACAAACACACACATACACACACACATACAAATACAAGTACACAGTGAAAAGTGTATCACGCCCAACGGCATCTCAGCCAAACAGACTGGGGCCGAAGAAGCAGACTTCTTGGCCAGGTTATTGAACCAGAGCACTGCCAAGGCACAGCACAGCACCTGTTGATTGAGCTCATCAGCTATTACATTATGTAATATGCCCGCAAACAAAGCTATTTGATGGCTTAATGTAAGCGACAGCTTTTATTTAATCGCAATCGAACAACAGCCGCCTGCAAATTGCCATCCTTAGTCAATTGCGAGAGTCCTGTTCATTGAAACAATTTTCACAATACGCTCAAGCACGTTGTTAAGCTTCAAGTTTTTTGTTCAGCTAGACACAATAGCTACACATATACATATATATATATATGTATATTTATGTAACTGAATTATTGAAAGCACTTGCAAAACAATTCTTGAATCGATGTGTAAGGATTTGGTCGTCTTCGAGGACATCCGCTTTGAACTCATAGCTCAGCCATGTCCATAAGTATTTAGACAGGACTGAAATAACAAAGAACAAATAAATCGTCCCGGTTCGAGGATGTTCTTAGTGAAATCCTTGATTATCCTTGAATGCAGTTCGTTGCTGTTGTTCCTTGCTATTCTAACGCTCCATGTACTTTGAAAATGTGTAATGATTTGGCCAAGTTAGAGCTAGTTTTGTAAAATGAATATTCGCTTTTGGTTCATAACTTGTCCAGATGCAAAAGGATTTCGGAGAAAGGATTTTGAGCTCAGAGAAAAAATAATACGAATATCCTTTGCAGTACAGATAGTCATTTAACTGCCGAATAAGGCAATAAATTAAATAGCGAAACTGAAAATTGCTTATAGATCGGTCATATCCGTCCGGACCTTGTCGAATCCATTCGCCATTCGCTTGAGTAGTCAAATTTTATAGGTGTTTGATTTTTAGATAATCACATATTCCTTGAATGCAGTTCGATAAAGTTAGTCCTGGCACTTCTAGCGCACCATCTGTAAGGACTCTTCCGAGTTAGACTTATTTTCCATCCCAAAATTGATGCTTCAAAACTATGCAAAATAAAACTGTATTGGCAGCTGTGCTGTATGTCAGTTGCTCTCAAACTGGCTGAGAGCGCCATCTACGTGTGAGATTTATAATAACATACTGTGCCTTGCTTTCAGTTAATTTAGCTACCAGCCAACAGATGGCGCCCCACAACATACCCTCAACAAATCAGCTCAAATTTACTTTTAGTTTATAATTCATTCATTCTGTAACTTTCTCATGAGCCCAGAGTTATAAAAAGAATTGAAATCATTTCAAAAATACTAAGTAACCCACATTCGCTAATCTCTCTCTCTAAATTGAAAGCCCTTTCCGATTTAATGAGAATTATTTAATTACAGATTTCTGCAAGTTGTATTTGTGGTTGTCTATTTTATTATCATCGTTATCCATGTATGTGTGTGTGTGTGTGTGTGTGTTTTGTAATTTGTTTTTTAAATATTATGAACTACGTTTGAATTGTACAATCTAATTAATAATTAACTTTTAGCCCATAAGAGTACACAAATATGCGCAGCAGGCATCGAGTTAGGTAGAATATTAATTTTTATTTAGTTTTATTTTCAATTACGTTTATTTGCCTAGCAACATTTACATTTACTTATATATATATATATATAAACATATACATTTGCATGTATATATTTGTATGAATTACATTCAATTTGTTTTGTGTGTGTGTGGGTTTTGATTAACTTTAAGGGCTTATTATCTATAACAAACGTAAATAGCGCAGTTTTTTTTAGCGCTCAGTTTTTGTATTTTCCTTGTTTTTTTTTCTGTTTTTATTTTAATTTTTTATTTTCAATTGGATTAACGATTTTCACAAAACAGAAAATTTCGTAAGCCATATATATATATGTATGTATATATGTATTTAGGCCTCGTTAAGGGCCGCAGAGCTATTTACATAGAGTAGTAGTCGTAGTACCAGAGAATATACAAATATTACGTATTCCATTGCAAATCCTAAGCATATCTAACATATACACACATCATTTAAGATATTTAAAGACTTTTTTCCGTTTTAAGCATTCTATGAAGAAAAAATATACAAGTTACAATTATATATATATATATATTATATATTTACGAATATATTGTTGTCAATTAAATATGTTAAGCATAAGTTATTACATAATTGTGCTAATTGGTTTTAAAGTTTTCTCAGTTTCTCTCTATTGGATTTTTCGCTGAATCTTGTTTACTTTTTCTTTTCTTTTTTTAAGTTTTCTCTTTTCTTCTCATATCAATTGTTTTTTTTTATGTACGTTTTACGCTTTTGTTATTTGTTGTTCACTTTATGCTAAGGGTATTAAAATGAATATTTACAAGGTATGACTTATTAACTAGCAATATTTGCATGGGTTCTTCTTCTTCTTCTTCTGTTTGTTTATGTCGTTGGTATTCAAATTTCTTCCGAAGAAATTTTCAAGTTTTTCTGAATGGTTATTTTCGTTATAATCTTTTTGATTTTTATTTTTTTTTGCTTGCATATTGCGCTATTTTCACTATGTTTTCGAATAGTTTTTATTTTGATTTTGTTTTTTTTTTTAATCGTTTTTTAATGCACACAGAACTCTACTAATTATAAGCGCTAAACATTGGATATTAGTTTCTATGGTACTCAATGCAATTAAGTTGATGCATTTCTATATGCTACACGTATGTATGCTTTGTGTGTGTGTATGTATTTGTATATGTATGTATATGTGTGTTTTTAATTTTTGTTTTTTTTTTTTCATTTTAAATTAGAAGCGACCAGATAAATCCTGCAAAAGAAAGAAAGAAATGCAGCTGTGATTAGTTTATACGCGCCGATAAAAAAAAGGATAAGTAAATCGAAGAACACTGTAAAAAATACTTATTTCAAAAGATTGATGAATGACTGCAAGACTGTAAAACAGTTTAAGCTAAATTGTGAAATCCAGAATGAATTGAAAAACATTCCAAAATCCATTCGACAGTTTGTACTTTCATTGAGCAAAACGATTTTTTGCCCATCACAAAATGAATACAAGGAATTGGCATTCAAGGAGCATATCAACCGATTATCACTTCTTATGCCACAGCTCAAGGACTAACTCAAACTAACATCAACACATCATAAAAGGACAATCAGTGACTGGCCAGCGGCACAGATTTGAGCGCCCCAAAAATTGGCTAATTTATTCACATTTTTTGGGGCACTTGACACTTGGCAGCTAGCTGCTCTCGCTGGCGTCAAAATATTCATAAGCGATAAGCAAATGTGCGAGATTGCTGTCATAAGCCTCAAGAGTCTGGCAATTTTTATGCAAATTATGGCTACAAAAAAAAAAAACAGAAAGAAAAAAAAACCGAAAAAAAAAAATAAACGCAAACGAAATGAAAATGGAAAACTACAAAAGACAGGCTCAAATTGTGTCATAAAAAGCGACAGCGCTAAACATTTAAAATGCGAATATTTAGCCGTCCTGGGCCTGGGCCATAACAATAAATTTCGTGAATCTCGCCAAGTGTTCTCGCTGCTGGCATAAAAATCAAAAGACGACGTCGCTTATCAGCCGTTTTATTAGTTACAGCTTAAAATTATATATATATATATATATATATATATATATGTATGTGTGTGTGTGTGTGTGTGTTGATCACGCGCACAATTTTTATAACCGGCAATTGAATTTTATGGGCGCGCTCGTGCGACACGGCCAGTGTGAAGGGAACAAATCGTTGCCTACTTCTCAGCGCCGTCACATAAGTTTATTGCCCGGCCTTGGGCCCTGTTGGATGAGTGCCTGCCCGGTTGCCTTACAGCCTGGCTGTGATTAGTTGCCACGCCCCTGGCATATTTGCACTTTGCACTCACACACACACACACACACACATAAGTCTCTTACTTTACTGTTTGCCAGCGCCTCGACTGTGTCCTGCAGGTCCTTGCAGTTTATTACAAGAAGCGCGTTGCTTGTTTGCTTTATTACTTATTACACATGCTGGTTTATGGGTGTGTGCGAGTGTGTTCATATCTGTCACGTCATTATCCTTTGTGGCGTGCAACAAGTGCTACAATCGCAGCGCTTTGTTTGCCGTGTGCCAACCAGGCACACACAAAATCCTTCAGGGCCCTAAGCAGCTTGTGCAAAAGCGCCCTTTACTTGCCATATGTATGTGTTTAATGTATGTAGCTACATACACAGAGAGAAATTTGGCGATGTGTTATCAGAAGATCTGGTAAGCTGTGCAGCAAATAAGAATGACTGATTCAAAGAGATTGCACGAATATATTAATATTACCCAAAATAAAACGATTAATAAATGCCTTGATAAATTTCAATCTTTAGCGACAATCACATTCTCGATCATTTCTCTCTGTGTATGTACTTTATTTTTTGCCTTTTCCTGCCACTTGGCAATTGTTTTCCGAGACTTCCTTCCAAGGCGGCGTCTCAGGGTCTCAACCCGGCGCGACCTCCGTGTGCCGTTCGAGTTAAGTGAGTGTAAATGTGGTTTTGCCAAGCCAAGCCAAACCATTCCCATTCCCATTCCCACAATGCCCACACCCCCCACCGCCCACCACCCACTCCCTGCCAAGTTGTGTGTATGTCCTTTTGTCGTTGAGCTTCCTGTCGGCAGCTTAAATGCTATTAAATTGCAGACAATTTTGTATCATTATAAATTCGGTGGGGGCAAATTGATTCTGCTGCTTGTTGAATTGTCCGTCACTCACTCCGTCACTCAGTCCGTCACTCAGTCCGTCACTCAGTCAGTCATTTAGTTAGTCAGTTCGAATGTCACCTTTCGCTTTTCGGGCGCATAATCAAGTTTTCAATCAGAGGAGGAACAGTTGCACAATTAGCCCTCAGTTAGTGGCAGAAGTGCGATAAGAGTTTGATCTCCTGGGCACTGTCAAGACTAACTCAATTTGTGGCCCGCAGAGGAGTCCCCAGACATTTTATTAATGATGCACGTTGCCATTAAAATTTAATCAAATGTGGCCCCCAAATACCAAGGAACAATGAATGAAACGACAAAAAAAAGAGGAAACTTGTCGCTGAGACCAAACTTGAATGCCTGAATAATTCAGCGAGTTGCGGACAAGTTGCAACACCTATACGAATCCGAACACAAGAAATAGAAAAACTTTTGGGTCGCCGTTGCCTAGGCCAGGCCAAATGGTAGGCCAGGACAACGCCTCCAAAGTCAGCCTCGATCTCAATCTACGCAGGACACACACACACACAGAAATCGCGCCTTTTGCTTTTTCCATTTTTTCTTTTTGTTTCTTTTTTTTCGCTGCTTTTCAACTAATAAATTGCCTTAAAATGCTTTTGTGTTTCACGCGCGCTTTCACCGGGGGCAACCAGGAGACGTGCCCCAACCATCTTTTCCCCACTAAACTCAACAGCACCACACCACCCCACCCCACTCGTGCGCCTTGCCACACAGCAGCTGCAGCCATAATTTGTGTGACTTTATTATGTGTCAAGTGAGTCAATCTGCGGACGATGATGATGAGAACGACAACGACGACAGCGACGAGGACGAGGACGAGAACGCGAAGCTGGAAATTGTGATATCCTACGGGAAGCTTACACCTTACATACTTGCCCCTGCCCCTCCCCTATCCCCTATCGTTTGCAGCTGGCACAGCAACTTTAGCCGTTTATTGACATGTGTCGCTGGCGGCTTATTAGACCCAGCCGTGAGCATGTCCTTAAACCTGCGCATTCAGCTTCTTTTTTCCTTCTCATTTTTTGTATTCCATTAAATATGCAATGCGCAAGTTTAAAGCATGCCACACGCAGCATTTGCATAATACAAATTGTAAAAATTCTTCAAAATTCTAAATTTATATATGAAAAATATTAAGCGCTGTCAGTTAGCGAAATTATAAAATGTAAAAGATGGAAACAAAAAAAAAAAAAAATGGAAATGGAAATGGGAAAAAATGTAAATCCGCTCAAACTGTTGGGCTGCAATTGAAATTATTCACTCAAATGAAGCGGCAGCAGAGCCAAACACAAAAGTTTGCACTTGGCATAAATTTCGTAGAGCCAAGCCACCCCTTGCACCCCCCCCCACCACCCATACTTCAAGCACCCTCCCCACTCGAAGACGATTTGATTTTATTTTATTAGCACATCACACGATTGGCGCCAGAACTTGACAAAGTTACAACTTTGTCCTGGCTCGCTGGCGGCTTCCTCTCACTCTCTCTCTCCCTCTCTCTCTCTCTCGCACTCTATCTCAGACTCTCTTTTTCTCCGCGCTGTCTTGCCAACTTTTTCTTGGGCAACATTCTTTTTTCTGGTCGCTTTGCTGTTTTCTAATTGTTGGCTTACAAACTTAATGTGGAATTCAATTTGTGCGTACTGCACTAAACGAAGCCAGCACCAGCCAGGGGCTAGCAGGGGGCGGGGGCGGCGTTCAGTTGCAAAACTTTTTCATGGCACTTCTTTGGGTTTTTTGTCGCCCATTGTTGGCCGCAACAAAAAAAAAAATAACGCTTGGACACAAAGCAAAAATGCAAACTGACAGCTTAACTGACATTGAATATGGCCAGAAATAATGAAAGTGAGCAAAGGTAGTGAAACCAGCAAGCTGGCCAGTATCCGACTTTTTGATGCGCTGTCAAACCGTTGAAGAGCCAAAATTTTCAGCAAATTTTCATTCAATTTAAACAAATCAATTTTTTCCTTCTTCTAAGTCGCTGCATAAACTAATCAATTCAAATAGATCAGGCATAAAATGGTGAAAAAGTAAATGGAATAACAGCACTTAATACATGTTGCCACATACCTTGCGACAAGTCAGCGAACTTCACTCAAAGGTTAAAGGGCTAAAGGATGCAAGCACTCGAAAATCTCGTCGATTATTCGATGGCAAAAAACTCTTGTAAAATATGCGAAAAATTCAAATGTAATTTCTCAATATTAGCTGCACACTTAACACACTTGATTTGAGCGAGGGCAAAACAGGTAAATAGCCATAGGTTTTTGCCAGCCAACAACAACAGAAGCAGCAAGGACAACAACAAGCAGAAGGACATGAAGCGGACGAGCCGTGCATAAGTCACCCTAAGGACGTAATTAATTTTTCAGCATTTGCTTTGCTACCTGCTGCTGCTGGGTGAACGCTCACTTCAGTTCAGAGGCAAAATTCAGGTTCAGGTTGCCTTGACGAATTTGCGCCGCGGTCGCTAAAAAGGACCTGTGAGAAATGCTTGAGGCCGCTTGGCCAAACCAAATTAGCGCAACCATTACGTGAGCGGGGGGGGCACAGTACCTAAGGACGTAAGACACTTGAATGCCACTGCCCAGATTCTGGCTCTTATACATATTTCATGTGGCTCCCGATAAATTGACTCAATTTCCTATAATTTTGAAGCGTGCGCCGCTTTAAAGTTGCACGTTGAACAAAAACGTGTATTTTCTACTTTTACATATATATTTTTGTTTTTTTTTGTTTTGACCAGGGTGGGAGCACTTGACATTGTATTATGATAATTGAACGCGTGTAATTGCCCCCAAGTAGCGTTAGATGGCAAGCGAAAAGACGCAAAGAAAAGAAACAACAAAAAAAGTCCAACAGTCAGCAGTCAGAATAAGTACTCTAAATGGCAATGAAAGATTCATGGGGCAGGCAAATGAACTGAACTAAGGCGATTTATATATATGTATATATGTACATATATATATACTTTTAAACAGGACGCGCAATGAAAAGAACAAAATGTTGAGGGTTTGAGGGTGACTTTAAGAGTAGTTCTGAATTTGCCTCCCTTTTTTGTGTCTTTTGCCCTCTTACATATTCATAATGTATCGCTTTATGCGCCGTGATTTTACATAATTAACATAATTTATGCATAACTGTCACATTGAATGGCTTTGAGGCTTGATGCAAATTGAAAGCGAATGAATTGTCTCTCGACTCTCGACACTCTACTCACTTTGTAAATTGTAGTGGGCGGCCAGCTGCAGCTCCTCAATCCTCAGCTCCTCAGCGCATCAGCTTATCAGCTCCTCAATCCACAAACACCCCCAATCCTCAACAACCTCAACAAGTCCCTTCATTGTGCTTATCGTCGTATCTCCGCTGTTTGCTTAAATTATACACAATATTGTCCTTTAGTCTAGGCCCAGCCAACGTCTTAACAAGCGGTTCCCAGTTCTCGAGCGGATCTAGTGCACCCAGGAGGGGGCCGAGGTGACCACACTGGGTTGTGTGTACTGCACTCGGGTCGCTGTTTGCGTGGCCAACTCCAGGCTATTGTTGTTGTTATTGTTATTGTTGCTTAGCAGCAACTGTTGCTGCTGCTGGTGGTGCTGTTGCTGCTGCTGCTGCTGCTGTTGCTGCTGCTGTTGCTGTT
Source organism: Drosophila paracracens (assembly GCA_035044025.1). Classification (NCBI taxonomy): domain Eukaryota; kingdom Metazoa; phylum Arthropoda; class Insecta; order Diptera; family Drosophilidae; genus Drosophila; species Drosophila paracracens. The sequence continues at coordinate 1,234,789 of JAWNMN010000435.1, read as the reverse complement.
GCTGCTGTTGTAATTGCAATTCGGCCTGCAGCTGACTGCAATTTAGTTGCACACTGCAGCTACTGCTGCTGTTGTTTGTACTATTATTGGTTAAGATCACATTGGTAGCATTCGTGTTGACCGCCGGCAGCGGTATGTTTATGTCCAGGACGCCATCGTATATCATCTCCTGCTGCAGCAGCTAAAAAGATAGCACATTTATATTGATTTATTTCATATATTCACTTAAATTTAGTATTAACTAAATGGCGCATCTTTTCTGATAGTCGACAGACAAAATTAGATATCTTTACAGTTCGGTTAAATCAGAAAGAAAAAAACCGACTCGAATGGATATTTTAAAAAAGATTAATCTTTGGAAGTGATCTTAAGGAAAAAACTCTTCAATCAGTCGAATGTGAGTAACTAAAGTGGAAATTACCTTCCAAAATAATGCTTCAATTGAAATTTTATCTTTGTAGTCCTCAGAATATATACTTATATAGGTTAAAGTAATTAAACAACGTTTAGTTAAGATAATATAGTAAATCGATTTAAAGCATCAATAATAAACAATAATTAACAAGGTTAATAAAAAAAGAGTTGCAAGAGAGAGATCTCATCTGTTGATAAACCAATTTACCTATGCATATGCCACATAATTACGGCAAATCTCATCAATCACTCACCTCTTCGACGTTGCACTCGAGACCGCCCTGAAAGTTCTCCAAGTTAAATTCGTCAATTTGCTCACATTTGAGCGCCTCCAGGCATTGTCCCATCAAAGTAGAGGCGCAGTTATTATCTGCTCAGGCAGCACGACAGTTAAGATGCACAATACAGAGATGTAGAATAGATTGAAAAGGGATAGTGTTGCGAATACCAAGTGTTATAAACTTACCCTCCAAGCCAGAGGACAATTGCTGCTGCTGCTGCTGTTGTTGCTGCTGTTGTTGTTGCTGCTGCACAAGCAGTGAACCATTATCGGAAGCAGCATCTAGCAGAATGCTATTGTTATAGGTGTTAAGGGAGTCCGAGGAGGGCTCACTGTTGGGATACGCAGGCGACATGGTGGTGGTGACTGAATTTGGCGACAGGCCCTAAATCCAGATGAAAACAATATTTAGTTAAAGTTACGTAATCATCTTTAGAGACTAATTTCGTTTAGTTTAACTCACATCTCGCGCACTGTGTAAGCAGCCGCAGTTGAGCGAACGATGCAACAGGCACTGCTGCTGCTGCTGTTGTTGTTGTTGCGGTTGCGGTTGCAGTGTATTGTAGCCGGGTGCAGAGACGGGTCCGTTGAGTGTATAGCCTTGTGGTAGCTGCGACTGTTGTGGCGCCTGCTGTTGCTGCTGCTGGTATGGTGGTGGTGGCTGCGTCGGCAGACCAGATGCTGCACTGAACCTGCTCCAGCCGTACGATCGTTGGGTTGCAAGAATTATAGAAACAAATGTTGACTTTATAGAACAGTTTCCAAGCAAAAAAGGATAACGCATTATCCGATTACTTTCAGTTAGACCAGAATGCAATTAACGGCTTCGCAACCAAATTTTCTATAGGCCGCAAGACAATCGGAAAACAATTATAATTTCACCCATTAAATGCTTGTTTTGTTTTAATGAATTTCATATAAATTTTCATTCATGAAGCCGTTCGGATGACACCAAAAAGGCTTTTCTAGCCACTTGTTGTAAGTCCTTTTTTTACATGGCTGGTTGAACATGTTCTTTATGCCAAACAGACGAAAATTTACAATTTGAATTAAATAATAAAAAAAAAAATATTGTTTTAAGCAAACTTTCGAATGGATCTTCGGTTTTCCATATTTTCCGAGCTGGACAAAACAAGATTAAGCTTCATAGTGTGTATAAATGTAGACAGATAAAATATTTATATATATATATAGATAGATAGATAGATAAATGGATAGATAGATAGTTAGATAGATATTGTGTAGCATGCAAAGCTTGTTTGTGCGCTACGGGGGCACACACAATAAGAAATGAAAAGAAAAAAAACCAAAGAGTTAGTCGACACACAAACGTAAGAAACAATTAAACCACACAACACAATCATCAACCACTGACCCTTGCTGCTGCAACATGTCGTTGTGGAGTTTCAGCTCGTCCGCTGACCGGCTCAGCTGTTCGAGTGCCTGCGCCTGCGCCTGCGTCATTGCCGTATTCTGATAGTCAACCGAATAGCCGCCCCATTCGGCCTCGAGATCCAGGGCGCGTATGGGACTTAAGCGTCCGCAGGAACTGGCATTGGATGAGGCGCGCTGACGGAAATCGGGCGACAGTTGAAAGCCGCCGCTGAACCGCAAAACGATAGACAACAAATGTAAAGAAAACAAGAAAGGAAAATAAACAATGCAAAATGAAAGATGTAATCAACGCAACAATTGTAATAAACAAATAATTGTTGTGTAAAATTGTAAATTATAATTAGCTAACTTAAAGTTAAGACTCTTGAAAAAAAAGATACTTTTGCTTACGCACTACAGCATTAAAATATATATGTATATAAATAAACTAAGTATTTAAGTGTAAGTTAAAGCACGGCATTTGTGGCAAAAATGTAAGCTACTTAAGCATGCTTATTAATTAAAATTGAAGTCAAAAATCAGTGTTACTTAAACTTAATTTACAAGAATCAATTGTAAATTCTACTACTAAAATGCGTTTGCTTAACGTCTATTTACGTTCATCAGCTCATGATAATGTGGCAATTAGCAAAATAGGATCAGAAGGGAAAACAATCAGATTAATCAGGTAAGAGGTAATACAGTGTGTGAAGCCCCCAAATAATAATAATAATTATAAAACCTGATCAAAAATGAACACTGATGTGTATATAATATTCATATTCAAGAATGAACACTAAAAGTAAAAGTAGATTAATTGTAACAAATCAATCCTTGCATGGGTTAGAAATGGTCTGCTGCGCTGTCCGTACAGCAGGTAGAAACTAAGTATGCATTGTTAGCTATATAAGGCAAGGATCTTAAGAGATAAAGATCAGTGCAAACTTACAACTCGTCTCAAGAGTTGGACTTCACAAATCAGCTCGCAACAAATCAGTTTTCATAAGTTGCTAAAATGGGTTAATTGAAGAGCGTTTCAGGCAAACCCACAGTAAACAGCTGACTTTAAGCTCCTTAGTCTTAGAATTATATTCGATTCCCGTTCAGCTTTTATAATTTAAATAATAGTTTTTTTAATTTGTTAGTTTGTTTAATGTGAATATAAAAAGAAAAACAGGACACTTCAACGATGGCAAAACGCATGAAAAACTAGTGCCACAGAATGGTAATCAACAGTACATGAAATCGAGGTTTAACCTTAAGTGAAACTAAGCTAATGTGTTCAAATCTAGTCATATTGTTGCCTCTGCTCAATTGTTAATAGTTACCTGTGCAACGGACTCTCTGGAAAGTGGTCCAAGCCTTCGCTGACGCTGCTGCTTGGCGAGGGCGTGGCATCATTGAGGCCAACAGCTCCGGCCTGTCGCAGTGCCTCCACACGCTTTTTGGCCCGGCCGCGTCGCTTCTCGTAACGTGATGTTTCCATTGAGGCGGCACGGCGACGCACCGATTTGCCCGGCTTTGCGTCCGGATTGAGCATCCACCAGGACGATTTGCCGGTGCCCTCGTTCTGGACGCGCATAAACCGACTGTGCAGCGACAGATTGTGCCTGATGGAGTTCTGCAAAATGCGATAAATGAATCAATTGAGGCAATTAGTGAGACGGCTCCGGATTCGGAATATGCGATTTTTTTGCGGAATTTGCAAATCCTACGCGATTGCTGCTTGAAGCAGTTCGATTCAAAGACACGCTGATGTAACGATTTGTAAGCAATTGCGTTAACTTCCTGTGTGTGTGTGTGGCAGGGGGGGGGGAGGAGCGGGATGGGAATGGGTGGTAAGGGTAAGTATATAGTAAGGTCTTGCGTTACGTTTCCTTTTCCCGGTTTTTCGCCATTCAATTGTCTGACGACATTTTTATGGTTTTTAGAATATACACACACACACACACACACACACACACACACGCGGATTCTCTCTAATTGGAAGTTGTCTTCACTTGGCTGTCGTTCTTATTCGCGTCCTGTGTCTGCTTCTGGTTCTGCGTCTGTGTCGCTTGTCGATTGTCGTTGTCATCGTCGTTGCCTGTCGCTTAAGCTGTCAATTCATATTTTATAACAATAGTCATAAATATCGTCATGCGCAACGCAGTGACAACGGCAAATCGACAAACGCGACAAATGCGACAAACTAGACAAACAGACGGAACGGTACAAATTTGTAGCATCATTGAACCATGCCCACTAAACGCACAAAAGGTAACAGCATGAAAGAGTGCCTGCTAGTGGTGAGTGTACGACTACGCTAGATACCCTATAATTACTCCCTACTTTACTTTCTCTATATACAAAATGTAATCTTCAAATCAGTGCTTACTGTCCGATAAACAGCTAGACAGATGGACAGATGGACAGATGAACAGATGCTAGCTCAACTCAGTTGAGGTAATCGAAATTGTCTCCAATTTCATAACACCCTTTTTACACACATGCACTGCTTACAGGGTATTCAAAACAACACCCACAAAACACACACCAAACACAATCGCATCAAACAAAAAATCGAAACAATCAAACACGTTTAGTGCAAATTTGTCATCGGTTACAATTCTTCTTCTTCTTTTTTTTGGAAAATTGAATGAATGTGGCATGTATAGAAGAGAAAAAAGTGCTGCTGATACTAGCAATCCAACTAAATGGAGCATTACAAACTAAACTAAATGTAAAAGCAGAGCAGCCGCAGATTCCCAAAAAAAAAAAAAAAAAAAACTAGAAAAAATCCGAAACCCAAACACCAACTGCCAAAACCGATCCAAATGCGATGGCGGCTGCGATGCGTCGCGACTTCAGGCGGCACATTGGCGCCATTTATCACCGTTACCAGGATATGTGTGTATGTGTGTGTGTGTGTTTGTGTTTGGGTGCGGGTGTATGGCGACTAAAACCTGTGCGCAGACAACAGACGGCAGCCGGCTAGAGATAGGGCAGACAGGAGCAACACCGCCAGGCTACAGCAGACCTTCTAATATCAATTTTTTTTTCTTCATTTTCTTCTTTTTTTTTTTTGTGCGAGTCAAAAACTTTTACTTGGCGTCAGTCGAGTCCTGTTGGCGTCTCCTGGCGTCGTAGTAATGACATTTCGGTTTTAGCCCACGCTTTTCCCTCCCCTTCTCCCTTTTCCCCTCTCTGTAACCAGTTGCCACCAGTTTACCCTTTCTGCTGTCTAGTTCTTGCATAAAGTTATCATTTTTATTTAAATGTTTAAGTGCGTCCTCCAAGCCCAATCCACACTCCCCTCCCCATCCACCACCCGACGCATTATCCTTTTCCTTATCCCCTGGCACATGTCTGGCAATTGCAAACATGTTTGGCTGCTTTGGCAGTAATTTAAACAGCGAAACGTTTTTATTATGCTAATATGCCTAAAGGAAATTATCTTACAAAATTATCTGCGCTGGACAGGAACTATATAATATTGACATAGTATGCATAAATTAGTTCTGCTTAAGATGATGACACACGCGTGTCCTGCCAAAAGGATTGTGCAGTGCAGGAGCTAAGAGTTTCCTTTTCTTTAAAGAGATTCTGGCATTTGATTTGAGCAGCTATTTCATATTTCATATTTAATATTTAAATTTCTTTAAGAGCGCATCCCAGAGATGTGGGGCGAGTCTGTGGTGCTCTGAGCCTCAAGGCCATAAAATCTACACGAAAATGCCAACAAATGGCATTCATAATTTATGGCCACACACTTCATTGAATATTCATAAACTTAAATCTGGCAAAAGCAAAAAAATAAGAAAAAAAAAAAAATTATTCAATTCATCTAACTAATTGGCGCTATTAAATCGTAAGATATGTGTATATATACATATATGTGCTCTCATATTTATGTGAGACGAGACTGCGACCACATGCCGACAAAGCGTCCTCCAGGATACGCGCAATATGGCAAGGGAAGTTGCCAAGGCGCTGCATTATGTCTTTTGGGAGGAGGCAGAGGAAGAGCGCTGGGCTGCTGCCTTACAATGCGTATATGGGTCACACTCGAGGGCAATCGCCACCCACCCAGCCACCACCCACCACCTACCACCCCTCAAATCAACACACAGAGAAATATGAAAAGAAAAACGTACCGTACTGAAATTGTGGCGGGTTGGGGCGGAGGGGGAGTCGAAAAAAAAAGAGGAAGCCGAAAACTATACAAAATGGCTTCATTGAATTTGCTTGCAACAAACACAAAAACATATATGTATGACAAAATTCAAGAAATGGAAATTTAATACGTATATGAGCACAAGTCCATTTGTCGCCAAGGATATGCCCTTTTGTGTACACTCGCACACACACACACACACACACACACACAATTAATGTGCACCGAGCGTAAATTACAACGAAATCGCATGCCCCTCTGTATCAACCAGCCTCCCTCCACTACTCCACAACCTCCCCCAACCCCCACCCTCACGCATCCAATTGGTTGCCTGGCGGCTGGTCTTACAATTTGACCCAGTTATGCAGAAATAGTTGCCAGCTGCCCCGATTGCCAATTACATTTATTAGAGCAGCCGCTTTTATTTATTAGTCAGTCAGGGCTGTGCACTGATTCATTTCTCTTCTATAATTTATATGAGTAATTGGTCAATGGCATCGGCAGAGAACAGGCAGGGGGGTAGACGGGGGTAAAAAGGGGGGTAAGCAGTGGGTACGCAGTGGGTACACAGTGGGTACGCAGTGGGTACACAGTGGGTAGGCGACACAATCTAGCACTAAAATGTATTAAGCCTGCCTGAGAACGTGCTCTCCATTTCAGCCAAAATACTCATTGTCCTTTGCTTGCCTAGCAATTGAGGAAGACAACCCCCCGCAAGTCCCCAATTCCCCCCCTATCCACACTTTAGCATAATGCGCATTCATCGCGTCATTATATATACATATATATATATATATATAGGGGCATTTTGAGCGGCTTATAAAGCACAGCAAGCAAGAATATGTGGCAACGCTCTCAGGATGCACTCAATGCACTTCTCGACTAAAAGAAAAGGTCCTTTTAGACTTTTAGAGAGAGAGAGAGGGAGAGAAAGATGAAAGAGACAAGGATAGAGTTTAATTTAAATACACAACTTGACAATAAAATAGGCGTGAATCAGTTTTTTCTTATATATGTATATAATAAATATATAATAATAAATACATAATAATAAATAAAGTCAATTTTAAATTGAATGACCAACTGACAGACTGAATGATTGACAAGTTAAGCTTACTGAAAGACTCTACAATTGGTGACTGCAACACACAGACCAAATGTCTCAGAAGAAGGTTTTAAGAAGCTGAATTTGTAACTCAAGTTTAAGTTTAGTTTAGCAAAATAAAGCTGGTACATAAAGAAAGATACATTTTCATGGCTTAAAGTAACTATTCAAATTACTTTTAAATCAGAGGTTCAGGTGTGCTCAGTGTTGCCTATGCAGCTGGTCAATAGAGCAAGTGAACAAGTATATTCAAATACTTGTATACATGTATGTACAAGTATGCTAATAAATAAAGTGCCAAATAAAATGTATGCGCAGTGGCAAATGATGTTTGCCACAAAATTGGAGCGAAATAAAAGTAGTGAAATTAAATGCCAGTTTAAAAGGCAGTCAGCGATTCCAGAATAATATAGCGCAGCACAAAGCTCCGATTCATATCGGCATAAAATATATATAGTATACGCATATGTGTGTGTGTCTGTGTGTGGGTGTGTGTGTGTGTGTATATACAATTTAAAAATGAAATAAAAGTAATAACAAAAAATCGCGCTCGAATGCTAAACAGCTGCGGCAATTCTCACACACAAATCAAATGAACCCAACACTGAACTCAACAAACACACACACAAAAAAAAAAAATATAAAAAATAAAAAAAAATTGACAAAAAAAAAATAGAAAAAAAAAGATTATTCGCATTTAGATGTGAAATCGAGATATAAATTTTTGAAACGACACTCAAGGCACAGGTTCACGTTTTGTACAGCGCCCGCCGCAAACCCAAACACCGTGCAACTAATTGCGGCACGCTAGTGGCCAGAACCAGAAAATTGAGCCAGCCAAGTTCAATGCAGTTAAAATTTAATGTGCCGCCCCCAAAACCCAAAAATAAAAATACAACAAAAACTTGTCCGTCCGGTTTTAAACTCAGCTCGTTTTCTTCAATTTGATTTTTTTTCAATTCAATTTCAATTGTATTAAAAATTTCTTTCTTACTTTTTGCTACCTAATTTGTAAATAACACTTGGTCAAAGACTAAACAAATTCGTATATATATATATATATATATATCCATGATGTACATTTGCCGGATCAAGAAATTTATGGCCTTGGCATGAAGCATCAGCCTCGCCTGCGCGCATGTTGTATGTTTATTCTTCCGTCTAATTAATTGTTTAAACATATTTTGTGCTGATTTTTTGGCATTAAGGGGTCTATGCGGGAAATAGTCGCCTGACTTCAAAGAGCCAGTCCAATCAAATTTGCATTTCTAATTGCCATCATCGTTGATTTTTTGACACTTTCCATTAATATATTATATATATTTTGTGTTTTTTATCCATTTAGCATTCACCTGTAAGGGTCCAAAACCTCAACCAGAACAATACCCATTTGCGGGTTTATCCATCTGTCAGTCAGTTGATAATTCTTGCAAATTTTATGCTTTACTATTTGGGTTTTAATTTGTATATATTATCTGATAATGGAAGTTTTTTATAAGTAAAAAACCTGTCATTGCTTAAATAAATAATGATTGAGTCGAAGTCGATGTATTAAATATATATATCCAAAAAAAAAAAACTCCCCTTAGCCAAAAAGGTGAGCAGTTAAAGCACAATTTCACATGTATTTCATGGATCTAGAGTCAGTTGAAGTCATAAGCTAAATCAATATTTTCACAATTTGTGTATCAAAAAATGATTTGAGGCCAGCAAAAAACTTGAGCAATACCAACAACTTTCAACCCAAAGCCGAATGACTATCAAATTGGCCTCGACTAAATTGCCCCGTTCGCAAAAGCATCGTTGATGCTGACATGGCCCATTCCATTCCCTTCCATTCCATTCCATTCCATACCAATTCAATCCATCCACCCCCATCAGAAAGTTGGACAAATATTGTAAAGATATGCGAACATAAAACTAGCAGCATTATCGAGCCAATGATGATGTGATGATACGGCCATGATATGAAAAGCAAAAGTTTTTTTTTGTTTCTTATTATTTTTTTTGGTTTGGTATCTTTGGCAAACTTTTATGAATTTGAGTTGGCGACAAAGCCAAACAGAAAGTTGGCGATTAATCGCTGGAGAACTGGCGCCTGCCTGCAACGGCTGCGGAAACCAACATCGGAAGACAACCGAAACAGAAACTGTACCGAAAATCCTAAATTGCAGCTCGATTTAAATTTTACCTGCACAACTTTAGTTTTTAACTAAACCAAAAAAAACATAAAAATGTATGAAAAAAAATATATTAAATAAAAAATTTTAATAAAAATGTTGAAATAAATTATAAAAAAGGACAACAAAAATTGCCTAAAAAAATCGTTGCTCAAAAACAAAATCATTTTAAAATTTAAGAAATAACTTAAAAAATTGGCCTCGATGCTGCTGGAACTAAATTATTTGTTAAATTTTAAATTTACCATTTTTCACGATTTTCAATTGAAAGAAAATTAAATAAATAAAAAATTATTTTAAAAATAAAAGAAAAACATTTTTTTCAACTTGATTATTCAAGGCATATTGTTTTTTTTTTAGTGTAGAAAATATAAATAGTATAAACAGAGATCCTTAAACAGCTAACAAGTGTCTAGCCTTGTGATTGTGTGTGTGTGCGTGTGTGTTGCCATGTGTCTGGCTGCCATTGAGCAATATGGGAGTGCAGTCCATAAACAGTTCATAAGTGTCGCGTTTGTCTCGACGACGGGCAACGAGCAAACTGAATGGCCAAAAGGTTCTGCAATACAATCAGCCAAAGGCAAGACCAGAAAAAAAACTTTACCCATTCAACTAGATACAACAACAACAACTCAGTAGCGAAATCAAGCCAAATTATGTACAATTTGTGTGGCATGGAGGACATTGCCCCAAAATGTATGCAATCGAAATGGAAGCGAATTGAATTCAGCTCAGTTCAGTTTTGTTCTCAACCAAGTTTGTTTGTCTGCTTATGAAGTTGATGACATTCATTAAGTATAGCCTTACACTCGTGCTGCTGCAACTGGACAAATCCCTTCGCCCATCCCTGTCCCTCTCCCTATGTCTGTCCCTGTCCCTGGCCCTGTTCGTTTAAGCCACAGCCGCTGGTCATGTTGCTTAGCCGTGTGATTGATTGCGTGGCAGCGTTTTGGAGCAGGTTTAGGAGCGTGGCTTAAAGCGAGTTGCTTAAACAAATTGAATAAGTATATGCTTTAATACAATTGAGATTTATGAGCAGTCGACCACACCCCCACCCTTCACTTGCTGCCGCCCTTGCCATTAGCCGGATATGAATGGAGCCATTCAAAATGATAAACACCCTTTCTCATATTTGGTTGTAATTCTGACGCGCAGTTGGAGCCGTGGCCAAAGTTGAAGCAGTGGCAATTCAAGTTGTCATCGACTGCTTTTGGCCACGCCCACGCATACAGGTTTTTTACCCTTTTTTGCTGACATGGCAAATTGCAGCCGTGTGCCAGATATTTGCAACACGTTCAGTTAGTTTTATTAGCTTAAGACACGGTCAGACACGGTCAGACACGGTCAGACACATTTTCGGGCTTTTTCTTGAGCTGCTGTTGCAGGCTATAAAACAGTTTATCTTGGCCACAAAAGTTTTCGTTTTTTTTTTTCTTTACGATTTCTGTGTTGGCCTTCTTTGATCAGTGTCTCTGCCCGTTTGGCTTTTATGTGTTTTTTTGATTATTATTGCATTATTATTTATTGCCTGGTGGCAGTTTCGCTCACCCTTGTCCGTTCTATGAGATAATTTCTCGATAAATTTTTAATTTATTTTCCCATTACTTTTTTTGTTGCTGATTGTTTATTTTGGGCTATTGGAAACCAGTTTGGAAGTGCGCTGGCTTCTCGCTAATGTATTATTTATTATTTAAAAAGTTCATTAAATGCCAAACTATGGCACTTATGTTTGTATGTATTTTTCAACTGATCAGCAAACAATTTATTTATTAAGTCAAGTGTTAATCTTTTTTCTACATTTTGCGCAAATTTTAATTTGATCATTTTTTGTTTAACAACTTTTTTTTTATAGATGCGTTTTTTTTTTTTTTGTTCAATCAATTTTTTTGATTAGAAATATATATAATATATGTATATAAAATGATTACGGGCGCTTCTGAAGTGTCGATCTCAACACCTACTCCACGCCACTGGCGCCTTGTTGGATGGCCTTGTAATCCACACACTGAACCACAAAATCGCTTCTGGCTTAGTGTGTGTCTGTGTGTGTGTGTGTGTTGTTGTTGTGGCTGAGCTGCCAGACACTTGAGAATGCCAGACGATATTTGGCGCATAAATCGTGCACCATTCAAAAGTAGTGTGCATTTTTGCATTTTTATGCGAGGCAAGCAGCAACCAAAATAAAAAAAAAAAGCGAAAATAAAAATAAAAATAAAAAAAACATTACAATTTTATGGCCTAAGGCAGACGCTGACGGTGGCGTTAATTAGTGCAACAAATTCGAGGCGAGTCTGAACAAAATTCCAATGTTTTTAGTTGCAAAGTAGCTCAACAAATGCCACTAACCTCGGACAATGCAAAAAAATGCTGTGCAAACTGGCAACTGCGACGCAATTAGAATCTGAGAAACGGCTATATAAATCGTATTGGGTGTATGCGTAAATTGTATTTTGAGTAGCTGCTGATTGGTGCGACCGTATCTGGTAAGACTGAACAGCTAATTGAGAATTTTGAGCAGCATTCTCGAAATTAATAAAAAGAATTTGTATAGCAAGTGGGTGGTAGTTAAAAGTTGCTTTCGTGTGAAACTCCTTTTCCCGTCTCCCGTAATGCACCCATCGGAATACCATAGGTTCTGAGATTTGCATATATCGTCTTTATGATCTCTTTATCGTTTATCGTTTTTTGTTTTTCTTTCTTCGTTCATAAATAAATAACTATTCACTAACATTTAGCTGGGAAAATATCCCATTCCCATACTTTATTGAGTCTTTTTCATTGAAATTTAAATTTAATAATTTATTTTTAATCCTATATTTATATTGTAACTTTTTTATTAAAATTAAAAATTAATTAAAGTTTTTTTATACATTTTTTTTTTTAATTTATGGACTGCTTTATTATTTAATATAAAATATAAAATACAAAATATAAAATATGAAATATAAAATATGAAATATAAAATATGAAATATAAAATATAAAACATAAACTATAAAAAATAAAATGTAAAATATAAAATGTAAAACCTAAAATATAAAATATATATAAATGCTAACCAGAATTTATGTCTGTCTTAGATTGAGTCCGTTTATCCTCGAGTAAACAACCTTCAGCAAGGAATATTCATTTGTTATCATTTCAGTCTCATTTTAAAGAACACATTCTTGATTTGAGATTGTGGATCTTAAAAAATCCTCCTTAATGTAAGCAACTTCATAATAAATCAAATGGCTACACCACTTTTGTTGGCAACTGTTAAAGTTTAAAGCTCTTGCTTGAATCCAATTAATTTTACTTAAAGCTTCAACCATTTCAGTACAATTATATAGCTAGCTATAAGTTAATACCTCTTTTACAGCTGCCCGTGGCATATGCCCCAAATCTATATAATTATTTATATGGTATATTACTATCAATTATTATAAATTGATCCAGTTTAGCGACTAGCCAGCAATTAAAATGTTAACAAATGACTGAAATAACTGTGGCTAAAAGCCAATAAAAATGAAGAAAATAGCGAAACCCCCATAATAACACAACTAGAGGCAGTTGACAAACGGAGGCACGGCTGCTTCCGCGTCGCCATTGCCGAAGCTGCTGACGTCGCAGCTGAATCGAAAAGTGGGCGTGTGCCAGCAGCGTCAAGCGACTACTACGCAATTGCCGGTACAGTTAGCGGGAACAACCAACACCAACACAAACACCAGCAACCGACAGCAACAACTACGACGACATACAACAACAGCCATAACAACAACAAAATGCAAAGAACCAAACGTAGACGACTATCAAAACTATGCAGCATGCCACAGTTAGCTCAACTAGCGAGAGAAAGAGTGAGAGAGAGAGAGAGAGAGAGAGACAGAGAGCGAGAGCAATAGTGAGCGTGTAGATTGAGAGATCGAGCGATCGAGTGGTAGATAAGTGTTGTAAGCGGGCGTAGATCGGCAAGCGTTCTACGCGCAAGGTTAATATTTATTTATAAATGAATACTTAATATAGATCGCATATAATTCTTGGCATTCCTCTTGCTCTCTTTGTGTGTGTTCTTATCTAAATCGCGTTATTATTCCAGTTTTTGCACGTTTCGCGTTTATTGAGTTTGCCAAATGTGAAGGAAAACAAAAATATTTTTATTCCCAACTTTTATTTATATTGTTTTATTTGAAATGCGCCGTAAAATGAGCAAAACAAAAAGAAAACTCGAAGAGAGCGTGTTATGAGGCGTATACTTAACACACATACCTATATATATATATATATATACATATATATATATATTTTTTTTTTTTTGTTGTTTTTTTGTTAGCTTGTTTCTGGTTTTAGTTCTGTTTCTTGTTTGCATGCTATCTCGCTCTATTTTGACTTGCAGTCGAGTGCAGCTGCATTTGTTGTGTTTTGTATTTTGTGTTTTGTAATTTTTTGCTAAGACGCAGTTCGAATCGGCACATGGCATACACGAGGCCCCTCCCCTCCGCCCTCACCCCTGCTCACACCCAGCAAGCCAAGTGCGCCTGCTCCAGGTGTCAAATTGATTACGCAAACGACTCTGGTTAAACGCAGTTAATGAATGGATTTATTTAGCTCCCCCCCTCCCCAAAGGCGCCGCACAATATCTATTGCGTTTGTGAATGCATAATGAGTTATGCCCCTTTTCTGCACTGCTTTCTCATTCAGGTGGGGTGGGAGGGGCTGCACCATTAGCAACAGCAGCAGCTCACTAAACTGATCAGTTACGGGCAGATATTCTACTCAAATGTGTTAATTGTTTTAGCTACAACTTAAAACGTACTTGCTTAGACAACAAGTTGCAACAAAGTAAACTCGATCAAAACTCGTCAAAAGCTTAGCAGCAAAATATGGTAAACAGAGGAAAAACTAAAAATAAGAATGCGCTGTTGTCGATACTTTTACAAACAAGAATTTTTAATTTATTTATTATTATTTTATTTTAGTTGCAATGAAATAAGACTGATTAGTTTGTGAGGCTTATAAATGGTTGGTCATATTACCACCCCCTGCGAATAGATGGCAAGGTCAACACTTAAAAAAATGCACTGATAACGAGACAAGTGTAAAATGAGCACTCGAAAGGAGCTTATTGAAGCGTTGATATCACAAGGAAGTAGATAAGTATTTGCCAAGTTCTGCATTAAAATATTAACAGCGGTATTAAGTACACAGGTGTGTACATATATTTTCTAAGATATGCCCATTTGTCATGTCAACGAAAGACCTCACACAACTCAGAGAAAGAACATATATATATATAGTAACTCACTTGGAATCAACAATCGCAATAAATCAGCAAAATTCTCATTTAATTACTGCATCAAGTTCGAATAAAAACCGCAAAGTGTTGGGCCACAATTATTTTAACACTTTTAGGATCGTGGCCAAAAACCAAAGATACGTATAGAAGAATAAACATTTTTTCATCTTTTTTTTTTCTTTGTTAAAAGAAACATAAAACATAAATAAAAAAAAAAAAAATAAAAAAACAGTCAGAACTAAACAGAATAAAAGCTTGGCACAGGTTCAATGGCCAATTGTGGTCGTCGTCAAGGGGTTAGATGGGGAAGGGAGGGGGTAACGAGCGACAACGTGAACGTGAAACGTAAACGTTTGCTTGCCACAAAGACCGCGAATCCAAATTTAAAATTCCACAAATGTCATTTCTGTTTTTATTGACGAGCAAGAAGCGCCATGAAGCGAAGACGTTGCAGTGTGACAGAGAGAAAGAGAGGGAGAGAGAGAGAGGCAGCCAAGCCTGTGGGCCAGCAAACAACTTGCAACATTTTGCATAAATTAGCCAAAAGACTTGAGCATAGAGGCAAAAAAAAAAAAACTACAGTTGTCGTCACTATCCCTTTCAGCTGTGGCAGTGGCAGCATAAAACCGGAAAGTTGCCACACTAAAAATAGGCACGGCTGCACATGTTTGTAGCAGCAGCAGCAGCAGCAGCAGCAGTAGCCAATGTATCTGATGGATGCCGGCACTTGCAGCTGGACCTGCTGGAACTCCCTGCTGCTGTTGTGTGTGTGTGTGTGTTTGTTGTGCGTTTGTGTGTGTTTTATGCCAACTGCGTACTTTCTTTGCCCAATCAGCATTCGTCTCAATTTTCACCCAAACACAACAAACAACACACACACATCGTCACCGCTGCTTCCTCTTGTCTATATAGCGGTTTCTTTATCAGCCTCTTATTTTGCGGCGTAATCGCCGAAAAAAAAAAAAAATTTAAAAAAAAAAAACCAGAAAAAAAGGGGACCACAAAACGACAGACAGAACGACGCAGTGACTGACTACTTCCGCGAACAAATAGCAAAAAACACAAACACACACACCAACAATTATAAACAATCACAATAACTTCTCAAACTCACACACTCAGAGCACTCAAACTCACACACTCAGATCATTCAAAGCACACTCATGCGATTCACATCATCAAAAACTACGAGTATATTGGGGTTTCGCTGGAAACGAAGTTTCCGATGTCGCCAATGCAGCACATTCTATTTGGCTTTTTCTTTTTTTTTTCTTTTCATTTTTTTGATTTGTTTTGTTTTGGTTTAAATGCGCAGACAGCGAGGTGTTAAACTACAATAATAACAACAATAACAACAATAATAACAACAATAATAACAACAACAATCATATCGGGCGTATGAGCTAAAATAATCACGTGCATGACGCACAGCATTTCATGCGAATGCGATTCATTTCCAAGGAAAATGATAAGCATTCATCTATGAAAAACTCACAAATAATGATAATAATTTATGATTGATTTCGCCCTAAATCGATCTTGATATGCATAGCAGAGCACTTTATATATTATATATTATAACCCAGAAATTATATATACATAGATCTAATCTTTTCACATGTCACATTCATCAATTAGCTTTGTAAATTTTAGCCTTCAATTTTAAGTTTGACAAACAAAAAACAAAAAAATTTCCATTCCACTAAAAATTCACATTTATTATTTTTATGACAACAGCAACATTTATTCATAATCAAATTGATAAGCTGGCACTAACCTAGACACTTAACTAAATAATAATAATTTTGCAAGAATTATACATTTATTAATTAATTCATTAAATGTAATTCTAGTTGAACACCAAACATGTTTTGCTAAATTTATACCAAATTGAGAATCGGCTACACAAACACCCCACTTTGATAAAATTGCTATCAACAGTTCTTGGTAAAATTTAAGTTTCGTAAGTAAAAACAATACAAAATAAACAAAAAATTTGTTTCAGTAGGAAATTTATTTAATTTTGCAAGTGACGCAAAATGTGAATTTTAATTTAAAAACAATGTCAATGAACCTGCTTCAAATTGATAGCTTGCGAAATTTTATATATATATATATATATAATTACATGTATACATACATGTGTACATTAGTAATTGTCGCGCAATGGAAAAAATAGTATGTAAACATTTCAAAAGAAATTTTTATGACTGATTAAAAAATGAGAAGCCCATAATAAATCATAAAAACCACAATGTGGCTTAAAAAAAAACAATTTCTTAAGAAAAACATTCACTGCCTATGAATGGCAATTGATCGTACATTTTTTTAGATCACGTGCCCGTCTTTATGTGTGTGTGTGTGTGTGTGTGTTAGTTACTGCTCTTCCAGTATTTACGTATGAATCGATGTAAACAAAAAGCAAAAAAAACGTTTTGCCACTTAAAAGCGAAGATAAAAGCGCATTAATTGCAACTTTGAACGGACGTGGTCCAATAAATGGCTTGGTGGGGCTATGGTTGTAAAGGGGGTTGCGAAGGGGTCATTGGGTAGGTTGGTTGGTTGGTAGTCAAACAAACGAGCATGTGTAATATTTCATGTATTTATTAAGTAACATGCACAAGCACAACAAAGTGGAAAACGACAATGCAAACAATGCAAACAGCAGACGACAACAGCGAAGACGATGAAAATGACCAGGGGAATGACGATAGGCGAATGACGCTGAGAATGGCCACTGACCGACCCACAAACAAACTGAACTGGAATAATATGCAAAAGCTAATACAAAACGAAAAAAAAGAGACAGAAAGAAAGCAAAGAAGGAAAAGCTAACGAAGGCACGCCGAATATCACATTCCCTAGCTCAACAGCGCAAAGTTGTTGACACTTTTATTGAATTATTATTGATATGATTTTACTAATAAAAAAAAATCAATTTTAAATAAGTTATTCAATTATGATCATACCTGTTGAGTTTGACCAAATATGTGGCTCATAAAATAAATTAGAAATGATGTCCATATATAAGTGCAATTTATGGATAAACTTATATATATATATATCTATATACTTAAGGTAGCTTTTAAAAGTATATAATCTACGCCATCTTGACCATGTTTCCAATCATGCCATTAACATATTTAACCTCAGGCTTCGGGAATGCATAAAATATAAGACATTAACCTATTTACATAAAGTAATCGGAACGACCACAAGTTTATCCAATCTAGTCGAACTAATAATATAATTAGCTGTTAACGTCGAATTTGAATATATTGGTATCAACTCCACTCAGATCTCAAATGAGCAACTTTTTGATATTGTCCAACACTAATTAGATTTAAGTTTTATGCTATGTCAACTATATTTATATGTTCACTTTTATTGCTAGCCTAGTTATATAAGTCTCAACCATATAAATAAAAGTAAAGCAATTATGGTTAAAACTTTCTTCAATGCTTGGCATTTAGCGTGATAATATCATAACACACTCGACGAGCGTCGAAATAAAAACAACAATAAAAAAAAAGTAGACCGAACAAAGCGACAAAAAAGAATAAAGAAAAAAAAAGCCACAACACTTGGTAGCTGACTCTTTGCTTGTCATCACTCACGCTCTTTTGGCCATGAACTTGACCATATTTTCTTTGTTGTAGTGCAAAAAAAAAAAAAAAAATAAAAATAAAATTACAAATGTTGCTAAGTGATGGGAAACAGCAAGAAGCTTATGTTTGTGACAACTTGTTAAAAAAAAAATAGGAGAAGAAACCGGTTTGCATTATGTAATAGCTGAAATGGAGAATGGAGGTCAAAGGATTGCGAGTGAACTCACCTTCCATCCAGCGCTGCTATTCGAGTCGCCCTTATCCTTAAAGTATGCAACATTCTGGACCATCCACTCGTAGATTTGACTCAGAGTTAAACGCTTGTCAGTTGCTGAGCCGATGGCGTGCGTTATGAGATCGGCATAGGATAGATTTCCCCATGCATTTCGACGTGATGAGTTCTTTTTGGCCGCATTCGCATTCTGCATGGCCTGCTGCGGATCTATAAATGTATATGTATATATATCTATATATATATGTAAAAGTAAGTGGTGTCTGAGGGACTAACCTGCCAGCTGCTGATTGCTCGCTTTGGTGCTGTCCAACTCATCGACTGGCTCCACAAAGTTCTCGGGCCGGGGACAGGGCCAGGTGTTGGAGCGTGCACGTGTTTGTGGCTCAAAGCCACCATCTGTTGGCAGCTCACCCACCAGCTGATCCATGTGCAGCCCATTATCGGAACGGGGCAGATTGGACCACTCCTGTACAAAGCCGTCCATGATGGCAAACAGTTCGTTCTGGAGTTGCAGCTTTCTAGCTTTCGTCAGCTCACTCCAAAACTCAAAGCTGCAAGTAAGCGCGAAACAGAGATTGATTTTATTGTGCAAGTTGCTATTTTATTTTCTTGCAATATTTAAATATTTAATTTGAAAGTGAGCACTAATTAGAAATATACAAAGTCCCCGTTTCGTGATAATTATCAGCACAGCAAATCCACAAAACAAGACCAATCAGCACTTTAAGTCTGGAGCAAAAAGTGAAATCATCAAAATGATGTTTGAAATAAAAATTGTATTCTATTAAAAAGATAGATCATATGAAGAAGGGATTATTTTTTCATTGTGTTTTGTTTGGTGAACGTTTTTTCAATTTAAGTATGCTTATCACTGGCTGCTGACAATTTTTTAATTTCATACAATTATAATAAAAACAAAAAAATTAAAACTGGTTTTTAAAGAATTTTTGAAATACTTAGAAAAATTTTTGTTTGCAACAAAAACAAATTTTTTATCGATGCTAAAATTTCAACATCAATAATAAAAATGTTTTGATTTTCAGATAGAGTGAAATTTTCAGCAAGTTAAAATATGGTCAGGCCATAAAAAAGTTGTTAGAAACTTGTATTTTTTTAAATTATTATTTTATTTTATTTTATTATTTAAGACTAGCACCATTTGTAAATATTTGGCTTTTTTTCAGTGTACTACCAACTCTATTGAGAAGAAATTGATAACCGTCTACTAACTGAGACATTTAGCAGTCGATCTCTACAAATGATGGCGCACACACAGAGTTTCAATTGATCTCCCATTCGCAGTTAATGTCAATTGCCTTAATTTAATTTGTAATTTGGTTAAATCATTTTGCCATGTCATTTTCTCATTACACGTTGAGTATTCTCAACTGCGCGAACACGAATAGTTTCCACAGCTCATAGGCTGTGGGGGGAGGTGGGGGTTTGCTAGACAGTTTGTATTATCTAATAATAATTGATTGGCATAGCATAAAGAAGCAGTTTACGACGATTTATTAACTGATTCAATGCACGGAAATTTACGAGTTCATTTTGTGATCAGAAAATCGAAATTTAATTTTAATAAATATATATGCTAGGTGTGTACATATGATCAATTATGGTAGACATTATTTTAGACACATTTATTTTTACATTTCAGATAAGAAATAGTTCAAAATAGAAAAGAGTCTAAATTTCAGGTTTCTTTACAAATATGTATATATATGTTTTTATTTACTATTTTGCATAAATATATGCGTATATATATATATGTATATATGAATATTGTTTTTTACTAATTTAAATATGTTCTCAGATTAGTTTGGAGCGATTCGATGAAGTGAACCCCACAATGAGAAGAGAGTCGGCAGCGAAAAGAGGGTGTGTTAAAGAGTGAGAATATGCTACATACTTAAGCAACTGTATGTGACTTAGTGTGCTTCTGTGTGTGTGTTTGTGTGTGTGTGTTTGTGTGAGTGTGTTTGTGTGTTTGTGTGTTTGAGCACTTGCTTCTATCAGCAAGCGCGTCGAGGACGGCAATGGACTGACGATAATGGTGCTATGGGTTATGATCTTGTTGTACTATTGTGCATTACTCAATTGAAATCCATCAAAAAGTGAGCGACTGAATATAGTCGGTTGCTATTGTGACTAAATTTAGCATAAGCAACTCGAAATTTGAGGGAAACTGCGATAGCATTAATAAGCTAATCAAAATAAAGGCTAGGCCAAACTTGCTAGCAAACATCGTCTATATATAAATGTTAATTTATATAATATATATATATATTGTAGGTCTGCTTGTATGTTTGTGTGTTATTATCAAAAGTCTATTGACACTGGCCGCGCTGTCTGCAAGGGGACACTGATAAGAAGTCATTGGCGAGATTGACTGCAGCTTGAAACGAACTTTGCACGAATTTCAAATGTTGGTTTTGCTCTTTTTCCGTTGGTTTTTTTTTTATTAGGTTTCAACCCAAAATTTTGCGTGCGCTCTTTTTTTGAAGAAAATATACAATTATATATATATAAATATATGTATATATGTATGTTGATATGTATCTTATCAGCCGAGCATTTTACATTTTTAAATTACTTCCAATTCATTGAGGCACGAACTCAATTTCAGTTTGTACTCTCTCTTAAATGATAACACAGCCGCCCACAGCGTAAAGAGACCGTAAAGAGAGTCCAATTAAAATTAATCATTCACTCTCGCTCTCTCCCTATCGCTCTCTAGCCCTCTCTCTCTCTCTCTCTCTTGAGAGTTTTGTAAACAAATACAACTCACCTCACACACACACACACACACATTGAAAACCGAATATATATATGTGTGTACTATAAAATTTTAACGAAAGAGACGCAAAAAACAACAGCCGATGATCGCCGCAAAGTCTTTTTTTTATTGGGTTTGTTTTCATTTCTTTTTTTTATACTCAACATTTCTTTGCCGCTATTTTTTTTTTGAAAAAAAAAAACAAAATAAAATAAAATAAATAAAATACAGTGGCGCACTAGGTCTAAAAGTGTGAGTCGATGTCTGTGTGTGTGACTCTGTGTGACTGTGTGTGTAAGTAGGTAGGTAGGAGGCAGAAATGGCGATGGCGCTGGCGAAGCAGAAATACCTTGATACAGCCAGCAGGCACAGAACACGGAAGTGTATCGAAACAAGAATCGTTGCTATTGTTACGTACATACATATGTATGTCTATATATGTATGTGTTTGGCTTAGAGTACGTTTGCGTGTGTGAGCGTATCTTAGAGATACCTGTAAAGATAATTCGCACACATGTTAGTTATTTCCAAGAATTTGAATACCTCTATAACCATTTCTGACCCTCCCAACGGCAGCACATTATTCTCACTGAGCCAAACTTTAGCATAGGCGAAAATACAGGTACAGAAAGAAATTCTAAATTGCCAATTATTTATTCTTCAAGTTCAAGTTCAATTCATTGTTAAAATATATATGTGCCTAGAATAAATGTGGCATGCTCAAGCAATAATAAGAACTTTAATTCTGAAATTCAAGCTGCTTTGGTGTTATTTCACGATCTTATCTAGAATCAAATACAAAATGCTTAAGGGTTTTAATATGTGCTTAAAATTGGTGTTCAAATTATGATCCTTAATTCTTCAAGCTGCTTTAGTTTTATTTAAAAGTCAAGTAAAAGAAAAACCTACTTTAACCAAGAATTTCGTAGTCTGTTGTTGAGTTGAGTTTTGAAAATAATTGTACCAATTTTTTCTCAGTGTAAATATGTATTTAGATAAGGTCACGCTTGCCGTTTGTTGTCACATTGGCATTACAAAATATTTCTAGCGTGCTTAGTTTGTTGCTGCAAATAATGAGAATGTGTGTTTGAAATTACACAACCAATAACTGCAGTAAACCCCAAACTGACCTTAGACACTGCCACCAACATTCTCACAAGCAGACAGACAACATTCTCATAACAGACAAAAAAAAAAACAACAACATAAAAATAAAAGAAACAGCACTGCAATAAATATTGTGTTTATGTGTCAACAATTTTATTTTCCCGTTAATAGCTGCCAAACTATTCTTAGATACAACTGCAAGTATTGCATGCTAAAAATATATCCGAATATATGAATGCATTTACACATTCACAAATGTATATATCTAGTATATATACAATCAATAACTTTTAGTCAGTGCGAATATTGCGTCGCACAAGCGAAAATCAAATGGCTACTTGTTGCCGCCAAAAACAAATGCGAAAAAATAAGAATGACCCTGATTAAACGTCATTACTATATATGTATATAGTATATTTAAAACTGCGACATAAAACGAAATTAGAAAAACAAATGTAGACATCCAAACAAAAACAGAACAAATTATTCCATTGAGCTGCGGTATTAAATTCGCACATCTTAATCTTCTTCTTCTCGTTGCTTTTTTTATAATCTGCGTCATACACATATTTTAATTTGAAATACCCAATCAATATTAACATATTCGAGCACAATCAAGGCTTATTAATTCCATGTATCACAGATTATGAACAATAATCAAGATGATGATATTTATCTACAATTGGCGACACACGTACAGAAATTCGAACAAGGCACACAAATCACATCAAAACAGAAACCTACCCAACAAAAAAAATCTAGACCTACGCACGATGAAAGTGAAATAAATAAAATACATACATACACGTATATATATATATGATATATATATATAAATCATTATATATAATCATTACTACGTGAAAATGAGTCAGAAACGTTTCTCAAAAAAATGTGGGCGAGAAATTAGCATTAGAAAATTCGAAATTAAGCAAAGTAGTGCAAAAAATACCAAAAAAAATATGCATTACACAATTCTCCATATGGATTTCTGTCGAATGATCAAATGCCTCAAATTTGGCAAAAATAAAAGAAGAAAAAAAAACAAACCCAAGAAAGAAATTTTGACAATTTCAATGTCACGAACAGAAAGGAAAAGTTTGTTTGGTTTGACAGCAACTTATTAGCAAAATGTGTCAGGTTTAACCAAATCTATATCTGGCAGAGAATATATATATATATAACTCATATCTCTAGGCGGCATAAAGTGCCAGCTATAAAGAGAGGTAAGTCTTTTAAGAAAATATAATAATAATAATAATAAAGAAAGAAAAAAAGCTGGTCGAACAAGCTAGAAAATAAAAGCAATAAACAAAATACACAACGTAGTAAAAACAAAAAATAAGAAGAAAGACAAAAGAGAAAGAGA
Organism: Drosophila paracracens; assembly: GCA_035044025.1. NCBI lineage: Eukaryota > Metazoa > Arthropoda > Insecta > Diptera > Drosophilidae > Drosophila > Drosophila paracracens. Next base: position 1,210,908 of record JAWNMN010000435.1, on the reverse strand, counting down.
GAGAGAGAGAAATGGATAGAGTGTGAGTACGGTAGCTAAACAAAAATAACCAGAACTTGTTGCGTAATTTCTCTAACATTCTTATAAGAATATTAAATCGCAGAGAGAGGGCGCCATGTGCATAAATAAAATACATATACTCATTTGGATATAAACATTTAAGGAGCTTGACTAAATCAGGTGATAAGCAATGATTTGTGAATAAAAGTATGATGTATATATATAATATATATATGTACATGTATATAGCTATGCGTGCGGAAAGAAATATTTATGTGATGCTTATCAGATTTGGCCAAGTAGATCGCTGCTAACTCTAAAAAAGAAAAGAATAAAAAGGCCAGCATATGCTCAGAGCCGCCCATGTGATTATTGCGATACTCTGTATTCATTGAAAATTCATATTAGGTGTATAACTGTGTTGTATAGGTGAATATCTGCGAGCCCATTAAATACTTCAATGCCGAACCAGAAGGCTTAACTTTGGTTTGGATTTAGTTTAAGCTCGATATAAAATCTATGATAAAACGAAATCAGTTTAGATCAAGATCGATTTATACTTATTGAAATTCAAAATTGTTTCGAATGAGTATTTTGAACTTTAATCTTTTTTTGCAAATGTTAAATCCATAATGATTCATACTTAATTCAATATTTCTTGAAATTTTAAGTTCTAAATTTTGGAATAGGGTTGAGTGCACAGGGTATCTCCTCGTCGTGGCAGCCTCAACTCTAAAGCACTCTTACTTGTTATGGCAGTCAACCCCTTCGCACATGGCCAGGTTCAGTTACGTGGAAGTAAGAGATCAGGTCCAAATACCATACAATATCTACATACATAGAAACATACATATAGAACATACACATGCTCGTACGCACACACACACACACACACTCGCACACACACACACAGACTTGTACACACCACATGCCTGGCATAACTCGTCAAACAGGATTATTAAGCAAAGTATGTCAGCACTGGTTGGCTTTGCTTTAAAGACGCTAAACTCAACTCAACTCCAATACAGACACGACTCGAGAGGCGGCCCTCTGAGATGTGAAAATAAATAACTGACAGCTGGTCGGTCCGTCGTTCTGTCCGTTTGTCGGTCGGCCGATCAGCCACCACTCAACTTGGTCTGATGATTGCCTGGTCAGTTTGGTGGTGGTCTACTTTGGCCGCCAAAGCGACAACTCTCATTTTGGCCAGCTGGGCACAGCTTCCTCCTCCCAATATTTAAATGATTGAGCCCAAGAAAAAACCCAAAAAAAAAAAAATGAAAAAAAAACGAATTGCCTGAATTGGTCTCGATGGGACGACCTTTTGGGCCCACAATTCGTATGATATTGACCCACTCATTAGCATTCCCCCCTTCATATAGCGAGAGTGAAACTTACGCTGCATTTTGAACAACTTTCCCTGTGACCAAATTCATGCCATAAAGGAGTTAAGAGCTGGCTTGTAACTTCTAGAAATTCGTATTGTCCTCTTAACTATAACCGAACCGAAATTGGAATCGGAAAAGGAACAGCATGTTTTCCGTTTGAAATTCAAATTCGGAACTAACTAAATTAACCATTTTTTTAAGATCCAAATTGATGGCAATACTTGAAAAACCGACCACAGTTATCTTAATTATTAACACACCAAAAACGAAATGGAAACCTAAATTAATTTATGGTTTGACAAGTTGACTAAAAGTTATAAGTATGATTAAAATTATTTTATATAGGTCGCATTGTGAATTGGGAATTGTACAGTCGAACAAATAATTATTTTCACACGAATTTTGGAATTTTTTTTTTTATTCACGAACTTTAATTTTCTAGAGAGTAGTTAGTAATATTTATGGGAACACATTGATTAATATTCTATCGAGCAGTTGCACTCACATCAATCACTTCACTTGATGCACTCGAAATGTTGGCACTTTATCACACTCATTTTGTGCCTTGTGCTTATCACAAAAACGCAACTGAGATAACAAACACACACATATGACGATCATTTTGTCAGACACTGTTGCCATGTGGCTTTCTACTTGGCTAGTAGCTCGTCCAGTTGCCCTTACACAAATGTTTATACATATGTATGAACATACACACACATATATATATATATATTTATCACTGCGGGCATTCACTGTACTAAAACCTCGCACAAGAAATTTTTACCAAGGGCTTTTGGCGGCGATTATCATTTTGCCGGTAATATTTTATATAGCCTTTAAAAATTTGTCTAAATTTGAGATAAATTGTGTTAAATTCACTTATTTAAAGAGTAATTTAAGAGAATAAGGAAAGGAACCAACGTTAAATATGATAAAGATAGTTTGCAAAAAATTTGTACATGCTAACTTAGCTAAGAAAAGAAAAAAAATATTTGATAACCCTTTTTAACAAATCGTTTAATAATATAAATAATTAATACATTTAATAAATATAAGTAAAATATTTAGTATAAGTAAAATTTGACAAGCTAAACAAAATTATAAGCATTATTAATTCAGAGTTTACGAATTACTTGTAACGTCAGGAAGAAGAAAAAAATATGAAATAAATTAAAAATAATTAATTATTGCGGTAGAGTGCCTATCAATTGTATGCACATGGATTTACAGATGCTTATTTTTTATTATTTTATTCTGATGTAAATTAATCATCTTTACCCTGCATCGCCCTCTGCTCTGCTCCGGCTCTTCTCGTTTATCGCTGTGTGACGCTCCCTCTCTCCCTCATTGCAACAATGTTGCAGAAAGTGTCGCTCTCTGTTTCCCACATCGCATGAAATGCAAAAGAAATCCCCAAAAGAGGCAGCAGCAAAACTGAGCGAGTTTCTTTGCTTTTCATCAATAAATAAACAATAAGCATTTCATTTAAATTTAGATAAATAGCTAACAGTAATATATTCACTAGAAAACCATCAACCATTCAAATATTATCTAGATACCGATCATGGCGATCTTTACTGGTTAATAATTTATTAACTCAATTAACGGGGAAGTGCATTCAAATTTAATGCCTATTGCAATTGTAATTCGCCATCCCTTTCTCACTTGTGTTGGCGCATTACACGTGCCGTGAGGAAGGTCAAAGAGAGAAACACGCGCCTCACGTTCAGAGAGGAAGACCGTTTAACAGAAAGAGTAAGAGAGAGGGAGAGAAAGAGAGAGAGAGAGAGAGAGGGGATTGTAAATGAAATTCACTAAAGGCTGATTATTTCAGTGCAAATCGTTTCTGATTGATCGATCGATCAATGAATGATGCATGCAAAAGTCATTTCAAGTAGTAAAGTAGTAAATTGAAGTATAGTTGTAATGAATTTATTTAAACAAATACAAAGATAAATTTAATATATGCATATTCTCTTTTAGTTTCTCACTTCGATTGTAAGTTTAGCTACACTCATTTGATGTTGTTGCACTCACATTTGCTCAAATCAAATACTCTTCACTTTTGTCAGTTGTAATTAACACCAGCTATTGATAAGCCATATAAATAAATACACACTGAAAGTACGCACAGCAGTTATCGCAAACACAGATCAGATCACTACAAAATCGACCCATTTATTTTCATCTCTTGTGCTAAATCTAACTTCAATGTCAATGTTTTGTTTTGAAAAATATAGAAAATTACTTGCAAATAAACAATGTGTGAACGGAAGAACAAATTGCGCATGCTACTGCAAAAATTCATAAGAAAAAAAAAAGATAAACAGTTGATACTAATGTTGAGTTGCTCGTTCTGTAGTAACATTGATATTTTAATACTGCCTTATATACAGCCTATAAATATAAATAACATAAGCAATATAAATATAAAATATGTTCGTAAGTAAATAAAACTAATACAAAAAATGCATTAAACACAGACAATAAATACAACTAGATAAACCATTTTTTACTTATACAACGAAATAAAATAAAAAATAAATTTGTTCATGAATAAATAAACAAATAAATTCCACTGTGCTCAACATCGCCTACATTCACATTATTTACATTTCCCGATTCCATTGTGAATCATTATTGTCGTTAAAGTGTGAAAATGTAAAATTATTAAATTGCTGATTGGCTTATATTTATTTAAAAAAAAAAAAGCCGAATTTAATTTTATTTTGCTTAAAATTTTAATAAATTACTTAAATTAAAACATAATTGTATTTTCGAACGTCGAACGTCGAATGTGGACAGTATATAATGTTTTCCCTTAAGGGAAAAAGTACAGGCAACATCTTTACATTCAGTCTACAACATTCCGAATTTCTAAATTCAAGAATATAAGAAATATTTATATCATGGAATCAGTCTGTAAGACAACATATTTCGCTTAAGAGCCAAAAATCTTCATAATTCAATTTTCACATCTCTACTCAGAAAAATAATCGCCATAAAAATATATAGGAAAAACATTTCTAAAGAGTCAAAATGCAAAACGTAATTTTTAGAAAGCGATAATCTCACATTTTAGACAACTCTTTTTTGAATAATATGGTGAACAACCATTGGCGCCAAAACTATGGCAATTTACTCGAATATCTCCCAAAATCAAACTAAAATCGAACATATTGAATATTTCATACACATTTAAGCTTTCCTCCAACCGTGAAATACTTGAAAGTATGTGCGACAGCTGATATTTGGAGTCAGAGCAATTCTTGCATACATCATAGCTAACGAAAACTACACCTGAAAAAAGGGCTAGCTGGAGAGAAGAAGAGCGGCGACAAACGACAGTCGACAATCGACAAAGCGACAAACTACAAAACGAGTGCGAGCAAAGCGACGACACGCGCTATGCTCAATGCCTGACTGCTATCAGTAAAAGCGCGTGGCTATTTTTAGACGCATTATCAGCAGTGCTCTAATTAAGATCTCTGCACTGAGCTTTCAAACAAAACAAAACAAAAAAAAAATAAAACAGTAACAAAAAAAACACTAATCAAAATCGAAGCCATGTCTGCTGCAGCCAAACACACACACACGATAGAATCGAATAAAGAGAAAGAAATTAAAAAGAGACTTTTACGCACAAGAAACTGTTCTTTCCCTTATGCTGCGCCAATTGGTCAAAAGTCTAAAAGTGCTACTGATAAATCTATTATAATATATTCTTATTGGATTTTTAGTTATTTACCTGTTCAAGTCCAGTAGGAAATTTAGTAGATGCTTAGCTGCTTTTAATTGTTTTTGTTGTTATTGCTGTTATTTTTGTAATTAATATTTATATTATGTGTTTTGTGCACTTTATTTATTAACACTTTGAAAGAGTCTCTATTTATAGTGCATTTAAATAGTTATTTTTTGTATAATTTTTGTTGTTTTGTTTTGAGCAAAACTTGTGCCGGTTTTGTGCATTAATTAAATTAATTAATGATTCTTTAGCTTAGCGTTTTTAAGGCTAACTGGCATAATTTCTTGCTCACACACACACTCACAGACAGAGCACACGCACACGTAGATCGATTCTATATACAGATAAGCATTAGTATATAAATATATATGTATAAATGTATATTTATGTGTGTATATATGTATACATATATATGTATATGGCACTTATGTATTTCGACACTGTTTTTGTTGTTGTTTTTAGTGGGCGGCTTTTTGCTGTTGCTTGTGCTAAAAACATATTTACTTTGAGAATAACAACAACAAAAAAACAACAAGAGCAAATATAAAAAGTGTTTTAAAGAGCACGCCTTTTGCTAAGAGAGAGAGCGAAAGAGGGAGAGAGAGATACCGAGCGAGAGATCGCGTCACGTCACCAATTCATGCCAATTGGACGCACACAGAAATTAATTGGAATTCGTATAAGAATTCAATGAAAGCGTGCACACACACACGCACACTAAACGATCTCTACACACAATATGTATGTATATATGTATATATGTATATATATATACACATGCATATATATATATATATATATATATATATGTATATATATATACACATGCATATATATATATATATATATATATACATATATACACGGCTGTGTGTGTGTATGTTTAAAGTTCAAATGAAAAAATTGATATGCAAATGTATGTATGTATATATGTGTATATAAAGGCACGTTTACTGTTTATTTTTTGTATTCTTCTATTCTTCGCTTTACTCAAATTTAAATTTGAGCAGCTATTTTGATTTTGCACTAGTGTGTGTGTGTTGGTATGTGTGTACCGGCAGTACAAAAAACCAAAACCCAATGAGAAAAGATCTTTGCGGTTTTTTTTTTTTTTGCTTTTTGTTTTTAATTCCTTACTACGCACATTCTTCAAACGTTAAGTTTATTATGCTCTGGCCGTTTCTCTGCGGGTGTGTGTGTGTGTGTTTTTGTATGTGTATGTGTGTTTGTGTTTTTGTGTATTTTCTTTCATACTGTGTTCACTTTTCTTTTTTTTGTTGTTTCGTTCACATGTAAATGTTTTGATTTGTAATTTTACGAGACTTTGCTGCTGCTGCGAATTCCTGCTTCGTGCTCACACTACATATATCGTTCACAGTTTTAATCTATATACATAAATATGTATGCGAATTTGGGGGGAAACAGAACACGTGATCAAAACGGATCAAAGCATTTCTTCCTCGATTTACGTTTTGCTTGCTTTTTTTTTGTGTTGGTGACGTTTGTTGTTGGGGTTAAGTATCGCGCTTAACGCTGAACGGCCTCGTGGCTTTTAACCGCAAACGCAACGGACTCTCTGCTCGTTAACTGCTTTCTAGTTGGATGCGAACTGACAACTGATTGGTATACGAAAAAACGCCACAAGCCGAAGCGAAACAGCGCGCAAAGCGACAACGACGAAGCAACACGAACGAAGCAACACGAACCAACCAACGAACGAACGAACGAACATGCGAACAGTTAGCCATCCAGCCGGGTTCGTCTCTTGCTTCGAGTGGTGTGGGCCGAGAGAGCTTTACGCTCAAGAGTATCAATTGTTTACATGTGTGTGTGCGTGAGTGTTTTGAAATCCACACATTTGTGTTCCACACACAGAATTCCACGTTTTTTTATATTTTTGTGCTCACATTTTTTTTAACACACACACATTTTAAGCAATTGAGTAATAAATAATAAGCACATAGTTTGCTTATGTGTGTGTGTGTCTGATATGTATTTAAATATGTGTGTTTATGTGAATTTAGTAGAATTTCTTAAAGATTTGTCAATTTGTTTTGCCTGCTCGTTTCTTGCTTTTGCGAAGAGTTAATACCAGTTTTTCACATTAACCGTAATACTGATAAGCGGACTAAGAATTGTTATCAGAGTGCGGGAAATTTTTCAAAATTGCAATCTATTAAAAACTTGCATACGATGAGGATGAGCTTTCCTCCACCCCCTTGCGATTTCCAGTTATCACATAGACTGGTTCAATCCGCTTGGATTTTTAAGTTGTATCTGGTGTTTTTTCTTTTTTGAATGTGCCTGCCACATAAATTCCACAAATTACGCCGCTAATGAAGTCTAGACTCGAGAGACATTTCCAGCCGAAGTGAGGCTTAGCAGTTTATGGCCCAGGCTGCAACAGCTACACATAATTATAATCTGAATGGTGGAAGGAGAGAGACGCAAAAAGTGCTCAAGGTTTTTTTTTTATTTTTTATTATTTTGCATCGATGCTAGATGAGAATTTATGGGACAGAGATCAATTTGTAGTTCGGGCCATGCACCTGTTTTCTCTCTTTCTTACTCCTACTCTCTTCCTCTTCCTCTCCCTCTCCCTCTCTATCTCTCTCTCTCTCTCTCTCTCTCTTACTCTTACTCCAGACTGCATTTTGCATTTTAATCGCATCCTATTTGGGCACGACTTTGTTCAAGCTTTGAAGCTTAAATTAAACTTTCAGGTGTATGCAGAAGAAGTGCAATTTTCCAGGCTTCGATTTCCACTGAATTTACTTAAAGATGTTTGAAAATTAGCCAAAACAATTTAAGACTACATAGTGGAATACTCATTTAAGTTAATTTATGTGCATAGTTGATTTTAATCGACAGATCATCATCAACTGCAATTTCCAGCTGACATGCAGATTCGTGTCAAAAGTTCACTCAGCACGCAGCTGTGACGTCACAAAACATATAAATACCCATACATATGCATGGCACATACATCTCCAGTGCTCCCACACACATTAAATTCCATGGCGCATGCGTCGCTGCCGCGCAAGTGTCAAGCTTTAAAGCTTTGCTCCAATCGGAATTAGACGGGAGTAATGATATCAGAAGTCGCGAGTGGCCTTCAAAAAATTATAATTTCTGTTTAATGTGCTGTGGCTGGTAATAGAGTGGGTGGGGGAGGGAGGGGATGGGGAATTGGGAGACTAAAGCTAACTCGTATGTTCAGTGTGCGAGTGTGTGTGCGTAGAATGTTTGATCTGCTTTTGTATTCGTGTGTGTGTTTGTACAAATCGAATTGGAATTTAGGTACTAACAATTTGTGGCTGGCTTCCAAACTGGAATATAGATTGGTTGATTTGTCTTCTGTGTGTATACGTGTATGTGTGTGTGTTTTGGCGAGTGTGTGTAGAATGCTAGATAAGTGGCTAAGAATTTCATCGGCTTATAGCATTTATTACTGTTATTTATGCGAGTTTATTAATGATTCAAAAACAAAAGAGCGAAAATATTTTAAAAACATTTTATATTTGACGTATTTAATTTATAAACTTTATAAAAAAAAATGATTAGAGATTTAAAAAAAGAATTTACATATTTTGTAAATATTTTACATTTTAATTTTATAAATAAAATAAATATATTAATGATTTAAGAGAATAACTTAAATGTTTTATATTTTAAATCTAAGAAATACAAAAAAAAACTTTAAAGTAAGAGTTCAGCTGGGAAACAATTTCGGGCATGATTCAAGTTTTATATTTAAATGATATCGTAATTGAAGTGAGTAAAAGTCATCTATTTTTTTAACAAGCTGCTAATTTGCCACTTAGAAGCGCTGTACTTATTGCGTAATGCATTATTATTGACTGAAATTAATGCGATTATTGCAGTGTGATTGCTTAAATGACGTAATTGATGCACAGACTGCAAAAGACACGACTCACTCAAGAATTGACGCAATTGAAAGCAAGAGCTTTCAAGCCACCCATCCCCCTGCACAACAGCAACCTTTCCATGCGATCATCAACAGCCTCCGCCCATCATCATCATCATCATAGTGGAAGGCGTCAATGAAAGTGCGACTTAGTTTCATGTTGTTGCTTGGAATCTAGTTATTCTCACACAGAGAGCACGTTCGCTGATGACGTCGCTTAATATGCAAATGTAGCGTACTCACACACACACAAACACATGCATGCATAAATATGTGTGTGTGTGTATATCAGTTGTAAATGTGTGCGTGCATATGTAAATTTTATGAAGCACTTCCTGATGCCGTACGCTAGAAGACACAAGATATAAATTCACAGATAAAAGAGAGAGAGAGAGAGAGAGTGTTGTCGCTCTTCTTCACAACATGGCATCCACAAGCTTAGGTTTTAGCATCCACAGAGCTGGCGTGTCGCCAACACAAAAAAAATCTAAAAACCACGTGGTCTTCAAGTTCACACTGTTTAGCGAAGACTATGCGAAAATAGACAAAGACGTAGAGCGTAATAAAAATATAGGCGAAGACACACACACACACACACATTGGTTTGCCATGTGTAGTGAAGAAAACCACATGCTAAGCGAAAATATTTGGGGAGGCTGAGAGAGAGAGAGAGAAAGAGAGAGTGCAGCAAACAGGTTAGGAAAACAAAAACAAAAGCTAAAGAAAGCGGAAATAAAAAACACACAAAGCACGCGAGAGTTTTTTGTGTAAACAAAATCGGGAGTTCAAAGAGAGCGAGAGAGGGAGAGAGACCAAGAGAGAGAGAGAGAGCGGCTCGCGATCAGTATGAAGAATGGCGGGTGAAGTTAAAGCACAAATACACACACACACACGCACATATATATTTATGCGTGTGTGTGTGTGTATTTGTGTGCGGCAAAAGCGGCGCGAAGTTAGAAAACAAAATTAAAACCTAACCTTACCTAATGTGGTATGAAATGACACGCACACACACACACGCATAGTAGCGCAAAAACGTGGTTTGCGACGTTACGTCGACGTCGACAGCGCATTGCGTCGTTTAAAATGCTGAAAGTAAAAAAATATCGCATGTTGCTGAAAGAACGAAAGCAAATAGAAAAAGCGGCGAATGCTGAAATACAATAAAAAAGTGGGCAAAGAGTTATGCTCGCCAACAATTAATTCTATCGAATTCATTCTAATATGTTTGTCTGCGTGTTGAGTTAGAAAAGTAGTTAATACATTAATCTAATACAAGCTATTAAGCTCTTTGCTTATTAACAACAACAACATTACTATGTTCCACAAGACCACTTGTATGATTTCAACTTACGCTCCACAATGGCTCAATCTCTCTCCCAAAACGCACACACGCACACACGCAACGTTTGCTCGCTCGCGCTCTCTCTCGCTCACACTTGCGTAACTTTCTCTCGTTGCGTGTACTCTTCGCACTACAATACAACTTTTCGCAGCGTCTTCGCTCGTCGCTCGTACTCTCAACCCCCTGAACTGCATTTACATTCGCCGACTTGCTCGCACCACAGCGCGCTTAAAGTAGCCGAGAGCGAGATGGGACGATTGCCTATGACAGGTATAACGGTAATACGTATACGCAACCAGCCTTTTCTTGACACACATTTCGTCGCATTGCAATCGTTGTGGGTGGGGTGGTGTGGGGTGGGGTTGGTGGAGTCGTTGCGGTTTGCCGGCCGTTAACTGTTGGTTAATAACGACGTCGGGCTGCGCTTTGCCGGTGGGTGTGGCTCTTCCGGCTGTGCGTGTGTGTGTGTGTGTGTGTGGCAATCAGGAGTCTGCGCAGCTCGTCCTCTGCTCCAATAGGTTGCCTGCTGGCGCCAGTTATCGTCGCTTAATTGTCGCCCGTTGTTGGGCATCCCGCCGAGCCTCCTGGTTGGGCAGCCAAAACTAAAGCCCAGAAGCACCAGGCTAGGTACCGTTATTTTTTTTTTTTTTTTATCACGACCCGAAGTCCGTCGGACTTTTTTCGAGTTGCGTTGCTGTGAGTTATATTTTTCCTTTGCCGTCGGCTTTTCTCGGGGGTTGCTTAGGCTGCCTTAGTGTCCTTGGACCTATTCCCACACTCACCCACACACACACACATACATACACACACGCACAGTTGACTTTAACAGGTGAGACACATGCTTAATGCTTATCGCTCGAATTATGCCCCAAAAACCCCCGAAATCCTTCCATCCAAAATATGTACAGTTGTATGTATGTAAATAAATGACATATCAGCGGCATATCAACACGTAATAATCATTCAAATTAGAGCATAATCAGTAAGACACCACACACACCCCCTCCCAAACACACACCCCACACTCTTCCCCCGACGGCGCTGCCATATCAACAAGTGCCTCTTGGTTCCGGGGCGACCCATTAGTAAATTGAGCAATGCCCATTATGCTCATGAACATCTGAATGGGAAATTGGAATGGGAAGCGGGTTGGACCACGACGAGCCTCTGGTTGCTGCCTGTGTGTCTGTCCGTTGGTCCGACTGTCCCGTCGCTGACCTAATTAAGTCATTATAGAGCCTGTTAATTTGAACTCATATTTCTCCACATACTCCAAAGGCAAATAACAGCTAAGTAGGAGGATCAGACTAAATTATGTCATATTATATCACGTATGTATGTATGCATGTATGTATGTGTGTAGGAAATTGCATAAAACATTTTTGATGCTTTCAATTTATATGGTAATTATCTGTTTGTAATCCGGTTTGCACGAATCAAGTTCATTTAAACTCGAAATATAAAAATCATATTTTTATTTAATTCTAGCATTTGGATTGGAATTTGAGCAAATATTTCATAATACGCAAAACATTTAAATTTCGTAAATTGCATAAAATTGCAAAATAAAAGAATTAAATTTTTGTCAAAATATTTAGGAATTTCACATGCTTTAAATTTTCGACATCTGCACAGATTTCCAAACATGGTTCAATATTTTATAAAATTTTGAAATGCCATGTTTTGAAAACATGTTTTTAAGAAAACAAAGAATGTTTTAAGTTTTAGTAAAAATATTTAGAAATGATCCAAGTAATGACCAAAATTTTAGACACAAAAATATTGTTGTACTAGATTTCGAAATTTGGAATCATTTGAGAACTTGAAAACTATTCTCAATTTGACACACAATTCCGTTTTAGTTGGAGCATATTTTGGAGTGGAATGTTTTTTTTCTTTTCATTTGCCATTCAGCTATTTGTTTGCATTTGCTTCCTCTGCTGCACTGTGTGATTAATAAAGATGATTAAATGAGACATAGATAAGCACAATTGACTAGTGAAATCAAGCGTAGGAAATGCACTCAGCAACTACCCCAATTTTGCACTATCAATTAGGTTAATGCAATATTTTGTTATATATATATACATATATGTACAATCAAGCAGTGGAAAATGTAATCCCCCCCGCAATAATGAAAGTTATTTCAAGGGAGAAACCCAACAGAATCTGCGTCATTCCAAGAACTTAACTAATAAGTTGAGCAATTTGGCAAACAAACCAAATATGGCTGCAAGTGTTGTAATAATTTATATCCATATCTATATATATATATATATATATATATATGTATATAGTATAAACCATAAGCAGCAATCAGCACGTGGCTGCTGCACTTTTCATGGTTACATTGAACCTGTCGCAGTAAATGCAGTCGCTGCTGCAGTTTGCGTCGCAGCTATTGGAAAATTTTTGTTTCGCTCGACATTTGCATTATCTGTGTAATATTTGCCCTGTGCATTTTTATGCACATGTCTGTGTCGATTACTAAGAATACTTTTTGTTCGAGCGAAAGAGAGAAAGAGAGCGACAGCGCGAGAGAGCATGTGAAGACCAGATAGAGAGAGAGACAGCTGTGTTGGAATGGGGAAGTTTTTGGTGGGTGAGTGCTGCTTTCGTCTCGGCACATTTGTCGGCCTTGCTGATTATGTGTAGAGGCATGCACAAACACACACATGCACACACACACATACATACAGCTGCGGTCAAAATAATAGTAATGCTCACATATGTTTTGCAAAATGTTAAAAAAATATACCTAAAATAAGGTATAAAATTCGAAATTTTTAACTGAAGATAAGTAAGCATAAAGATATAATTACAAAAAGAAAAAATGAAAAAAAAGATAAAATACAAACAATGGGGAGCAGATATACCGAAGAGTAAAATGGTAAAAGGAATCGAAGGAATTATGAAAGGAGCTGTGGTAATACAGAATATTTGCCATACAATGCAATGCAGCATTACTAATATTCTGACCGCAATTGTAAATGCAGCAGTATGTGTGTGGCTTGCCTGTCCATTTGTTTTTGGGCTTATGCACTTGTCAATTTATGACGACTGTTGCAGTCGCTCTCTCTCTCTCTCTCTCTCTCACTCACTCCCTCGCACTCCCTCTCTCTCTCTCTCTAGTAATTGTTGCAATATTCTCTCTCTTGCAAAATATATGCGGAAACACGCACTTGGCATAAGCAGCAGCAGCTTCTTTGTTGTAATTATAGATATATATACTCCACTCTATATATATATATATATATAGTTTGCCATATCGGTGCATTTATATAGTAAATATGCTCTGATGTGACATTTGTGCCGGTTTGTGTCTGGCGCCTTCCACTCACTGATAGCGCTCCTTTGCCCCTTTGAAAGGAATGCGATCGCAGTCTGCTCGCTGGCTAGTCTTCGGAATGTTTGTATCAATATCGCTGCCAGAATGAAAGTGAGAAAAAAACAGATTATGTTTTTTTTATTGAAATTATCATAGAGAACTTTCCCAAGGGTAGTTTATTGGAAATAAGCAGTTAAATTTATGGAAATTAAAAGTTGTTCAAAAGTTGAGTAAGTAAATTTGTACATTTTTAATTTGTAAGATGCAAAATATGTTTATATTTATAAAAAACAGTTTTAACTATTACAAAATTAAACCAACATTAAATGATAGACTTAATTATACCTCTTAAAAGCTGCATATAGTATATAAAGTAATTTAGGAGGGATATTTTCCAGTTGATTTATTTTCTTATTTTATATCCAAATGACCTCTTACAAGTTTGTAAATAGTATATTTAGGAATTTCTGCAGGGTATATTTCAGTCGATCGTTGTCAACTGTCAACTTATCTAGTCTTTGCATAATATACCGATTATAGCTTGAGTTCTTTGAATATGAAAATGTGGTTTCACAAAATGAGTGAAAGGAAAAATGTACAAATGAGTTCTTTGCGCTATTCAAGATGTGATCTAGGTTAGGCCCCTCCACACGGCTACCCCTTTGGCGTGGCAGGGGCAATTGCCAAGGCAACCAACAGCCACTAAAAGGCTTAGATAATCCATTAGTGCCAAAAGGCCAATTCAGGGCAAAAGGTACAACTACAACGATGAAAAAGAAAAAGGACAACCGAGTTGAGTCCTTGCTGTGCGTGCGGGTGCGTCTCTCTGTCTGTGTGTGTGTGTGTGATGTCGATGTCGATGTCGACACAGCAATTTGTACAAGTCAAATCCGTTGGCGCCAAAAGTCTACGGCGCTGGCAAAGGCAAAAGCAAAAAGCTAAAAGAAAACCAACGCTGGAGATAAAAATCTGCTTAAAAAAGTACCGAACGTGCCAAAGGTATTGCAGTTTCCCCGCTGCCCCAGTCCACCCCATGAAGCCAACCCCAAGCATGATAATTTATAGTCCTAAAAACTTTACGTACAGTAAAAAGTTTTCTTTTTTCTGTTTTTTTTTTTTGCTTTTTTAAGTTTTTCGTGTTGCGCGTCGTTTGCGATTTTTAATTCTTGTGCTAAATTGTTTAAAAATGTTTTAGAAGAATTCTGCAAAACGCGTACAACTTTTAAGCCATGGCTTTACCCTTTCGCCTCTGCCTCTGCCTTTGCCTATCCCACTCTCTCTTGCTGGCTGCCAACAATCTTTTGGCAGCCAAACTGCTACTAACAAAGTTTGCGGCATGTTGACCACTTTGTCGCCGGATAACAGCCGTAGTTAGTTTTTTTTTTACACAATTTTTACTCAGCTTCCGCTTCAGTGTCGATGCAATTTGTATTAGCAAAGTTTTGCGCAAAGAATTTCGCAGTGCACAAAACACAAAAAAAAAAAAAAAAAACTATCTGAGGGCTGTAAATTTGCAAATTCTCGCCAGTGGCTGATTTATGGTCAATTAGCGCGGCGCTTAACCGAACCTGTTCCAACCCGTCTGTTTCCCCTAAGTTCCAGCAAATTCACAGATGCATACCAGATACCAGCGGATGCACTTGAAAAAATAAGCGATATTGTTTTCAAAAATCAACACACTTTTGGTGTTCAGTTCAGTTAATTTCTCAAATCAGAAATTTCAAAATTTCTGGTATTCTATGCAGAAATGTAGAAAATTGTTTTTAAAAATCAAAAATTATATTTTTTATTTATGGTCAACATTTTTTGTAGTTTCAAAAATCTATCTAATAAATTTTTACTGAAATCTCGAATTATGAATATTATTTCAATTTCATAAAAAATTAAAAAAGTGCCATAATAAAAAAATATATTAATAAACACATTATGTAAAAAAGTCAATAACAAAAATTTTTAAATATTCAGATAATAATAAAAAAAAATAAAAAAAATTCCAGCATAAATTTGAAGTTTTAACAAATTTTGAACAATTTTAATATGATTTTTTGAAAACATTTTCTTTTTTTTTTTGAGTGTACAGACAGATAGATGCCATAATCCTTGGAGGGGTACCCACTCTTCGCAGCGCATTCATCAAAACTCTTTCGGCACTTTGTTTGTTTTTATGCGTTTGACTTTTATGTGCGACATTTAGTACCAGCTGCATAAGGGCGGGGGGGGGGGGGGGGGGTGTAGGAATTTGGGCGGAGCAGCTCGTAAAACCATTTAAGACGATGCCGATGCCGATGGCGACGCCTTACGGATTTTATGCTCAGTTAACCAGATAGTAATATTGGTAAGGGTATCTGACTGATCATAAAAACTACACGCGCCCTTCATAAACGCGTCAAAGTCAATTTCAGGATGATTCTTGGCCAGCTACAAAACTTCTCATTTCTTCAGCGCTGAAATCTGGTTCCTTTGGTTCTTCACGATTTTTTTTTATGACTTAATACGGTTTTTGCCAGTCGTAAAAATTAATTTAAATCATTGCTTGAGGTTTTAAAACGCGGCAAATCCGATTGAGGACTCATATTGCACTTTGCAAATATACATTTGCATGAATATTATGGAAGGGAAATTGTATTATGAATCTCTGGGAATATACACATATTTATTTGGTAGTGCTGGGCTAAAGGCTGCTCTATATGTATAACTCTGGATATATTTAAATAAGATAAATATAATTTGTCAACGAATTCTTCAAAGTATTTGAAGAGGACACAAATATGCTTACGATTCCCTATTTTTAGAAACAAGATATAAAAATTTGTGTGTATGGTTAAAACATATGGGCCATTGTTACCTTGTCTAGGTACAGTTCACAATTAATTGATAAATTGCAATACCTTTGATAAAAGTCGAAGAACCATTGTCAATCATTACGGTTTATAGTTAAAATATATGATAAGTAAATTGATTGACAATAAATATATATAATATATATAAATTAGTAAGCTGAAATCATTTCTTATGTGCATAATTCTGAAAATTAAAGACCAAAATCGGAACTTGTTTATAAATTAAATAATTTTTTATTTAGCTAAATTTAAAGTTAAAGTTGCAAATAATTAAAGAAATCTTTAAAATTAAAAATAAATTAAAGTAAAGTATTTAAATCTGTGCAACATTTATTGCAAGTATGTGAAATAAAATCGGAGATCACATAAAACTAAGCCGCAATTAATTAATTAATTAAGTAATTTTGCATGTGACTTTCTGCTGATTATGCATAAATAATGTGCCCAAAAATCACAGCAACTATTGACTCATCGACATGTCTCTCTCTCTCTCTCTCGCTCTCTTTCGCTGCTGATTGGCTTGTGTCTGTTTATCTAACGGTAATGGCGACTTGCATCAAAATAATCAAAACTGAGCACAACAAAAATTTGCAGCTTATGAAAAGCACCGTTCGTATCTGGTTGTATTTGAAGAAGTACAACGTTTGTCGAAGGGAAAGACAGTGACGAGGTGGCCGAGTGGTTAAGGCGTTGGACTGCTAATCCAATGTGCTCTGCACGCGTGGGTTCGAATCCCATCCTCGTCGTTGTTTATTTCCCCATTTGGTGGGTTTTTTACTTTCTTGGTCAATTTTATTTTTTTCGCCATATACGATTTTAAATGTGACACCTGGCCGCATCAGTTGGCAACAAGCCGTCTACTATTTTTTTTCCACCTTGGCTGATTTATTTGTGGAGGCGACAGGCTCAGCTCTTGCTGATGAAAATGGAAACTGGTGCTGGTGCTGGCACTGGCATGAAATGTCAAATAGTTTTTCCCACTTCCAACCGCAGCACTTGTGGCTAACAAAAAAAAAATCCAAGTTTGAAATTTTGGCAAATTTCGTGATGGGGAAAAACGAAGAAAAATAGAAGATGAAGAACGCCAGCGAAATGAATTGGATTGAATTGAAATCGTAGGCGATAAAAATAAATCTTTGCAAGTGCGCAGCACGGCGCCGCCAAACAGCTGACGGCGAGTGTACTAGAAAGGGCGCAACGATGAAGGGTAGCTTGTGGGCGGGGTGGGATGGAGTGCCTGTTTGCACAGAGCGAGAAAAACTATCACGATTGTTAACTTCAAATCCGAAATTGAAAGTATTTTGAATTTGCAAATTTTAAAAATTAAAAATTAAAAAAATATATTTTTTAATTTAATCACAACTTTATATTCATATACATAGAAAAGATCTTAAAATAAGTAAATGAATTATTAATTCAAGTACAGTTCCAACTTTTATGGTTTTACATTGAAGTATGCTTTCAAGATCAATTAAGATATTTTAAATTGATTAAAGTAAAATTGAAATTGAATTTATCAATCTTAAATCAAAGTAAATCAAAGTCAAATACATTTTTGGCCCTTTTATTCAGAACTAAGAAATGTTACGAAAAAAACTCTTTCTGAAATTTGTAACCCACTTCGCTGACGACATTTTTCTCTCGGTGTATAATGATGAAATTGAAAAACTACATGAGTTGACGGCTGCCGCTGCAATAGCCCCATCCCCATCCACAACCCTGCTCAGGGGGGGGTGGTTGAATGTGTTAGCTGTATGGCTCTGCCATAAGTCATACAATGTGCGTTATCCTTGGCGTCTCTAAGGATATTGTGTCGCCGAGCCTTCACTTCAGCAGCTGAGCAGTTGAGCAGTTGAGCAGCAGTTCAGGACATCAGCTCAACCGAATTGTGTCGAGTCACTTCAATATGCAAATGCTGCTCAATTGCGCTTGTCTTTCATTTTTATGTGTGCCGCACAGCTACAAAGCCTTTAAGGTCCTTTAAAGGAGCTGCAGTCATCAAGCAAGCAACTCGTCTATATATACCACTTGCCTCTAAAGACTTCCCGTGGCCATCAATTTTTATCTATTTTCTATCGCTGGCCATTTTGACCGACTTCATAAAATGAACTTTACGATATCAACAAAATTTCTCGAGTATAAACTATAAATGCACATCCACACACATCCGAGCTGTGTGTTGTCCTGTTGTCCTCAAGTTGCTCCTTTTTTTTCTTCTCCTTTTTTTGGTCATTTGTTATTTGGCGACTGTAAGCTGGCCCCAAAGTGTTGCTGGCCCCCAAAGTGTTGCTGCCTGCGGCGTTGATGACTCGGACATAATGAGAACTAAAATGGATTATTTATGGCAAAGGAGTCATTCATATATGATGGTCCACATATCTATTATTATTATTATGATTATTGGGGATTAAAAAGATATCTTCGTTTAATAATGACACAAGAACAACTAATATGCCGAAAGCATATGTAAAATTTAGAGAGGCAGTGGGGAAAGAAAGCAGAAATAGTTGGAGAAAGTAAGATTTACAATTAGAAAGAGAAAAAATTATAGTTTTTTGTTAAATTAAACATTTTTTATAATCATTTAACTATAGTTAGAGTACTAGATACAAAGGCTGACGACTCTAGAACGATAAACAAAAATAAGCAAAGGACTTTATGAAAATCCTTGCAGTTTTCACACAGTTCTGTCAGTGGAGATATTATATACATATATACATATATATTATAAAAATCATGTTGTCAAACTTAAATGAAGTTTTCATTATATAATATATACATATCATAAAATTTACATATTTTGTCTTATAGAGACCCAAAACAGTCAAAAGAGTTAAGACAGTCTCCACTCCTGGCATATATCTTGTATAACTGATATAGAAGAAGTTAAGTCACTTGTCTGACCTCTCAATTTCAAATCTATAAATAAATCATTTAAAATGCGTAGTTTTTTTTTGTGTACTACAAATCGCTTGTCGACATTTTAAAGTGCGGTTTTTTTTTTTTATTTGGGTTATGTGCCTGTCAAGGTCACACACTAACCTGATCCAAAATTCAGACGTGCCTCGGCTTACGTCTAGGCGAGTACATACATAATATGTGTATGTATGTGCGTGTGTGTGTGTGTGTGTGTGTGTATGTGCGTGTTTGCCTGTGTGCGTGGGCGTTTGTACGTGAATCAAGCCCGCGGCACTTGCCACATGCCAGACTTCAATACATATGGACACAGGGAAAAAATTACCAGCTGAAATTTAGAAAAAAAAAAAAATATATATATATATATACAACAATTATAATAATTCATTCAAGTAATGTCCATTCCAGGTACGATAAAAATCATATCTAAATTTTAGTTTTTTCTACGATTTAAACAAATTTTAGTTAAACTTAAATTTGATTTTTGTGCGCTTGCAATTTGAACACAACATTAAAAAACATTTAAACTAAGCATTAAATTTCCAAATTGCGCTGAGCGTGAAATAAAAGTTGAGAGATTATTCTTTAATTAATACTCTTTATGATGCTCTAAACTGAATTTAAGGAGAAGAGTCTACAATTAAGAATTTTGGTCTTAAAAATAATTTGCGATACATTTGACATTTTGAGCTAAAATTTCACTTTCTTTTTTTATATTCGAACAAGCTTAGTTTAAGAATATTCGAATTTGAGATATATACTTCTGTCAATTATCAATTTGAGCTTGCATTTTTTTGAGTGTATGTACATACAAGTATTACATACTCAAATCCACAATGATTCAAACTCAACGCACTGCCCAGCTGGCTGGGAGGGGGGCAAGGTGTTGGGGTTTGGTTATGGGTATGGGAATTTTGTGTGCGTCTCGGTCTGGGTCTGATTCTGGGTCTGGATGTGGGTCTGGGTGTGGGCAACCAACTGTGCCGGCCATCGGTCGAGCTCTGATTGAATAATCGTGCGCCATGTCGGCAGTGGAACAAATCGTGTCTAATAGACTGATTAATATTGCAAGATTTCCCAGTTGGTTGAAGTCAAGCGAGCAGCTCTGAACTGTGCCCTCTATCCCACTCCCACTCCCACCATCCCACTCTCTCTCTCTCTTCTACTCTGCTGCTCTGCCGCATGTAACATGATTCATGTGGATTAAATGTGCTTAAATTGATTGATTGTTCAAATGATGTATAGTCATTAGAAGAGTTTTTTTCCCTTATTTTTTTTGCTTCTTTTGTCGACTTCTTGGCCATAGCACCTGTCGCCTCTAGCTGTTTCTCCCTCTCTCTCTGTCTCTCACACACTCGAGCTTAGCAACACTTTTAATTTGTTTCATCTAAGCGAAAACTTCATTTTCAGCTTTATTTTTTTATCTTTATCTTTTCGCACATATCAAATTGATTTGAAACGCTGCAGATATAAATTTCAGTTAATAGGGTTAGCTGAAGAGCATAAAAATTATAAATAAAATGATATATATACACGGATATCCGCATGTGCGCATTGATTTACTTCACTTCTCCCACACTCTCCCCCCCTCACAGGACACAAAAGTATGCAAAGAACTTTTTCATTTTATTATCATAAGCAGGCAACAACGAATCCCAAATCCCCCTCTCTCTCTCTCTCCCTCTATCTCTCTCTCTCTCTCTGGCATTATTATTCATTTTATGGATACACCTTATAAGTACTAGAATAGAGTATAGTAAGTGCTACGAGTCCCGGCGGATGCGTTGCTTGGTTATAAAGAAGAAATATTACACATTACGCCAAATTGTTGGAGACTCTCAGGCGACAATAATAACGTTTAAAGTTAAATGTGTATCCAGATACATATGTACATATATATATGTATGTATATATGTATATATATATATGTATGTCCCGAAGGAGTTATCTCGCGTACAGAGAATAGCAGACAGTTTTATTGTTTGCCTTTGGCTGTAAAGTGTACGAAAATAAATGCTCCAAATTCGAGGAGCGTTTTTTTTTTTTTGGAGTGTGGGAGGCACCTAAGTGAGGCAGCCACCTAAGAGAGGCAGCCAGCTAGTCAAAGTGCAACAACTCCTCAGCTGATAACAATTAACTAAAGTAGTCCAAAAGTAAGTTCTCACAAGTTTTATATTATTAAAGTAAGAGTCGAAATTGTGTTTCGAGGCCTTCTATGGGTTTACCTAGCAATTTATGGTTTTTTCTAGCAATGAAAATTTTGATATCGATATTAAATATTTTTTTTAAATATGAAAATCGAGTAAGCAAGATTTGGGGGCAGATTTGTTGAGCGTCAAAGGTTTGTACATATAATAACATTCGTAAGCCAGCTCTCGAACGAGCTACACACAAAGTTTCAAAAGTGAGAAATAATATTTTTAACTTTCGAAAATAAACGTAGAAAAATTAAAAAAAAAATATTTGGAAAAAAACATAAATAGAAAATACTAATAATACAAAAAAAAAAACGGATACAGTGTACGGAAAAAATGTAATTAATTTA
The DNA here is from genome assembly GCA_035044025.1 of Drosophila paracracens. Classification (NCBI taxonomy): domain Eukaryota; kingdom Metazoa; phylum Arthropoda; class Insecta; order Diptera; family Drosophilidae; genus Drosophila; species Drosophila paracracens. The sequence continues at coordinate 1,188,870 of JAWNMN010000435.1, read as the reverse complement.
TAGAAATTTGTTTTTTAGAAAAATTAAAAATGTGTTCTGTATTCCACAGAACACAGGAAGATACACAATACGGCTGCAAATCAGGGACGAAGAAAGACAGGCGAAAAAGGAGCTGGGCAGAGGCACCAGGACTCCGACAAGCCAGAAGACTTTTAGGTGGCTATATTAATAAGCGATTTAAGCAAGTAATATCCATGGGGAAGAACAGGCTCAGGATACTCAATCATAGTAGCGATGTATGCAGGTTTTGTGGAAGCGAGGAGGAATCCTCAATGCACATCCTAGCAGAATGTGTCGCCTTAACTACGAAGAGATGCAGCATCCTAGGGAAGCATGTCATGAAGCCCAAGGACGAAGAAATCCTCAAACCCAACAAAGATTCTACCATTCGTGCAGAAGCTGGGGTTGACGGAGAAGCTGTTGGCTTAGAAGTGCTGCTTACCCAATTATAATCATAATAATATATAATATAAATAAAAATTATTTAAAAAATGTCAATATTAAAATAAATGGTAAACTGACACTAAAAAAATTTGAACAATTTTAAATTGATAATGATAAAAGTAAATTAAATTAAATGAAATTATAAGCACTTAAAATAAAATTTGTATTTCTAGTTTTTAATTTTTTATATTTTTTTAAGCTTCAGCAATAAATGTATTCACTTTATACAAATTTAATTTGAATAAATTATTAACAATTTAATCCGATATTTTTATTTATACATTTAAATTCCTACATTTTATGCAAATTTCAAATCTACAAATTAAATTTTAACAAATTAGTTTTAATTATTTTTCTTAATTATTTATATATATTTAAATTCCCATATTTTATAAAAATATCAAATAGTCTAAAAAGACAAAAAAAAATCAATTTTAGTTAATAGGCGCTCCATTGTCTGAGCTGGCATAATTTATTCGCCGTTGCCGATGAGAGGAGCGCTTATGTAAACGGTGGCAGCCACTAAATGGAAGACAGGGTAAGGATAGGTAAGCTCGCTAAATGGCCGATTTTAGCCAGGGTAGGGAGGAGAGACCTATACGAGGAAATAAAAATTTATTGCGCGCCCAAGTAAGAAATCAAAGTGGCAGGCAAAAGCAGAGGCATGCAGAAAAACTTAAACCAAAATCAACTGCCCCAAACCCAGCGACACGAAAGACGAAAAACCCAAAGGTACACGAATCGGGTTGTGGATGTGTGGCGCCCTCGTGATACCCAGTCGCCGTTAAGGACACTAATAAAATATTGAACGGGCCATCGATAAGCGAACCAAACTCAGGCCACGTCAACGAACTTCGCTGGGGCATGAGGCATGAGAAGTCGCAGCAGAAGCAGCCGAACCAGCTGGAAAAGGAGTTGGAGACGGAGCTGGGGGTTGGGAAAGCGCTTACGTAGATGGCAAAGATGACGATTAAAACAAATTTCCACGACAACCTGGCGCCGTTTAGCCAGCGGAAGGAAGCGAAATTGTTAAACGCAAAAGTTGCAAAATGCCAGAAAACTGCGGGGCAACGAAGGATCTGCCCAAGGAGGTGAATGGAGCTGGTAGGGGCTGCCTAGAAGCGCAATCGGAAGCAAAGACTTTACGAGTCACACACGCACACACACTCGCTCGAGTGTGTGTTTGCACCTTCCTCCAGCGGATTGGGAAAGGGTAAAGGAGGCAAAGGGACAAATGGGAACTTGGCAACTTGCAGACAAGTTTTAAATGAATGAGCAGCGCTTCCGTTCAATGCGTTACACTACTGCCCAGCCAGAGACTCAGTGTGTGTGTATACACTGAGAAAAAATTAAATAAAATCACTGTTAGAGTTGATATCGTTAAGGTAAGCCAGCTGGTATCGGAAAAGATCCAAAGTTAAATTCAGTTTTCTTGGCTATCTTCAACATTCCGAAAATTGTAAAAAGATGATATTGAAATCACATTGTTAAATTTTGTTCAGTGTATGTCCGGCTATCCTGCGAAGCATGACAATGGCTACAAGAAATTTCGAGTGGCGGCCACTTGCCAATTGCGATTATGGTTTATGTACAGGGCGATAAAGGTCGTCAATAGGTCGCCACACACACACACACACAAACAAACACACGCGCGTACACACATGGACAACATCCTTTGGCATCCTTTTGTCAAAGGGAAGGGAGGGAGGGCGCAGCCAAGGAGCAAGTTTCTTGTATCTGTTACAGTTACAGTTCGAACTTTTGCTGACCATTCGAGCGCCTTCAATGGCTCAATTATTTTTGGACAATTTGCGAATAAACCAAAGTTTGGCAACAGTCAGGACCTCAACTACAGACCCCCCCCTCCTCCTGCTGTCACTCATCGCTGATGTAGAAACGATGTTGGAATCTCGAGCGTCGAGTGTCGTAAGCGTAATTGAGTTGCTACAGCAAATTATGCATGCAATGACTGAAAAGGACCATCGAGGACGACACGCACTTAAAGTGGCAATGCCAGTGCCTGTCCTTGAATGCCGCCGCATATGCCACAATCGATGCTGATTTAATTCACAATGCATAATTGCATTTTCTTAAATTATTTGCTATGCAAATTTATTTATTGACTGCATGCCGCAAATGGCATTGACATCGAGCCACACTCAATGTGCATGTCAACAGAGCTGGCCGCCAATTGGGGGACATGCAGCAAGGCTGTCCAAGCGTAAATCGATTTCCCAAACTCACCCATGCCACCACCAATACCACAATCTGTTGCAGCCTTAAATAAACAGTAGTTGTAGGGAGCTGGGGGACAACGCCGAGCTTCAATTTTGAGTTCTGGTGCAACATTCCGTCGCAATGACACCAAATCTGATTTTACACTGAGTATTTTTTCTTGCAAAGAGCCAGCTGATTTTGACCAACTTCCATTGTACTTTTGGCCATTTTTGGAATAGCATCCAATAAATCTAATTCTTTTTAAAGAGGAACAAATTCTCAATAAACCAAATCCTAAAATATAAATTATATTAACTGTTGTTCACTTAAGTCAGTTCTGCTCTGATCAGCATTTGGATGATATTTAAATTTAGAGATAAATTTGGTTAATCTTGCCAAATTTTGATATATCTTGGCTAGTTGAAATGCTGTTTTGCTGAATTCGCCCAAAATTGTTGCAAAATACTTTTAATTTGATGAAAAAATAACACTTCAAAAAATATGATGAGAAAAATGTTTAGGATTTCAGCGGGTATTGGGAATATTTAATATACACTCGAAATTTAATCTCTCTTTGTAAAAAAAACTGATTTCGATTAATGCTGATTCATATAAATTTATATATATTTTTTTCATAAAAATAACAGTTTACAGCAGAATGGGAATAAAATATATTTTATGAGTTTGAAGATCATCAGAAATAAATAAATTAATTAATAGCAAAATTACAATAATGTCTGCAAGTGTCAGACAAATTAATACCTCGAAGCAATTGGTAGCTTAATTTAAGCCCGCGAATTCAAGGGATAACTGTACAAATGTTAAATAAGCTTACACTATGCAATAATGTCAAAGATTGACAACTTTTCTATAGGTCACTGCGCTTAAGAGTATAAATAAATACCGTTACCGCACATCGCCAAGCTGACAAGATACACCCTCAACTTTGGCAAACCCAAACAACCCTTTAAAAACAAGTAAATCCAATGTGAAAATGCAAAATGAGTCACAAGTCAAAAAAGTGTACGGTACCCCCCACCCCACCCCACACTCACTCCATCCCTTTCCCACCTTCAAATGTCTCGTGTATGTGCAATGAAAACAATACAACTCAATTAGATCACGCGGCCAAAAGTGCCGTTGCCCACGGAGCTCCCCCCATCCATCTTCCTCCCACACAGCTGGGCACCCTCTCTTCCCCTCTCTCTCTCTCTCACACTCCTTCTGCTGCGAGCTAGCTGCTGTCCAAAATTTACTGTGTGAATTTCTGCGCTCAGTGGCACATGCAAAATGGGAAATGGAATTGGAATTTGAAATGGATAAGGAGAAGGAGAAGGAGAAGGAAAAGGAGAAGAATATGGCAAATGGCGCCTGAAAATATGCAGCGCGTAGCCAAAAACGTGGCGAAACCACAATGAGCCCCAAAATTGGCAACATAATTTATTTGCAATTGTATGTGTATGTGTGTGTGTGTGTGTGTATTTGAGTGTATGGACTTTACCATTGCTAATTAGCGGCATAATTTAATTTCCAATTGCCAATTGGCAACGCAGCGCACAGCAGCAGCACCAGCATCGATCATGGACGTAGTCAGAGGGGGACATGCGCTGCCAAACGGGCTGTTGAATTAAACCACTTACAAATGGGCAAAAAAAAAATCAATCAATCAATTAATATCGGTTAAGATTTATGTTTTTTATATGCACGATTTATTTATAAAATTAATTTTATATCTCTCAAAAATAAAAACAACTTTTCGATTTAACTAAAAATATTATAAAAATCAGTCAAAAGGTTTTATAATTTTTTTTTTAGTTCGAGTAAAAAATAAAATATTTTAAGTAATTTTTGATCTTTTTAAGATCCTGTCTACGACCATGGCCTGTACTTTCACACATTTTAAATGAGCGGCCTGTTGCGCAACATACACACACACACACACACACATGCATACATACATGCATATAGCGATGTATTTATTTGTATTTGAGAATACATTTTCTCATGTGCTGGCACAGCAGTAAACAAATTTTTTTCGGCTGCCATCGTGTCCTGCATGGGAAATGCTGGCCCAGCCTCCGTTTGGAGCTACAACTTGGAGGCGGCTCCAGCTGCTGCAGCAAGAGAGAGTTAAAGTTATGCCGAAGGGAAATCGAATTAAATTAAAAAATGCAGCCAACCAAAACACCTACACACACATACATATGCTATCCATACGCAGAATACACTTAGAAAAAAAGAGTAGTTAGTAACACTTTTTGAATGGATAATGAAAACCATTCTGAAGCCAGCGAAAGACATTTTTTTATTAAAAAAAAAAATCATAATAATTATATACACTTAAATTATAAAAAGAGTCAATAAAGTAAATAAATTATTTGTTTTAATAAATTGTTTTATTTTATTTGCTTTAAATAGTTGTTTACTTTTTACTGCTTACGATTTATGTTTTGTTTTACATACTTTTTGTGGTTTTTCTTGCAGTGTACATGCATGTGCTGAGATACATACACTAACAAATGATGTTGACCGCCCATGGGTCGAGATGTTAATTAATCTTGATTTTGACGCGCAAGTAACGGTACTGTGGAAATTCGCTTGCGTCAAAGTGACAATTAAATTAATCATGATGGCAAACGATTATGTCAACAGGAGCCCGGACACTGGACTCAGGACACACAGGACATGGGGAATACCGCCCGCAGCGAGCAACTTAAATATAAGCGAGGAACATATTGTCGAAGGACCAACCAAGTGTGGGGGGAGGGGGTGAAGTGTTCAAATGGTTTGCGAATTGGGTTTGCCGCCCAGTTCCGAGAATCTCATTATGTCTGCGCTTGAAACTTATAATTAACATTTTGACCGCAACAAAATTCGCAAACTAGGCAAGAGTTTGACGCAGCTGCAAAAAAATAAATAAAATAAACCTAAGCAAAGATAAAAGAAAAAAATGTTTGTACTAGACATACTTTTAATTAGTTTTGTGGCAGAGAATTAAAGCACTGAGCATTGCAAATTGTGTAAATAAATTTATAATACAAAATTTAAAAAAAACAACAAAAAATAAAATCTGAGCCAAGCCAAGACACAAACCAAATGCTCGTCAAATGTGGAGCACTTCTTTAAGCTTGCCATGTGGCGGCCTGTCGATAGACAATGAAGCAGTGACAGTAGAAAAAAAAAACATTCGCACGAGGCTGAATATCAAAATTGAATATTAAACTTAATTGAAATAAAAGGCAAACAAGCAACAGCAACAGCATGACGGAAACAGAGACAGAGGTTGAGGTCAATGGCACCGAAGCCGAGGACGATGCCCAGGATCAGGACATCAAGCAAAAGAAGCAAACGCGTCACGATGGCGGCGCCGCCGACTTGGAACGTGTCACCGACTATGCCGAAGAAAAGGAAATCTCTGCCGCAAACATATCGAGCGTAAATATAATCAGTCCAACATCAATGGAAATGGAAACCGTTTCAAGTGATTCTCTATCTGGTTCCGTTTTAGGCAGTGGAACAATTTGGTAATCAGCGCAGCAAAGAGAACGAACTGAGAGTGGCCAAGGAGAAGGAGCTGCAAAAGGTGCAGGTGAAAAAGGAGGATATTGAACTGATTGTAAGTAATTAAGCACACACACATATGCATATATGATTTATATCATCCTCTCCCTCACACCCACACACAGATGAACGAGCTGCTTGTTAGCAAAGCACAGGCCGAAAAGGTGCTCCGCGAGCAGAGCGGAGATGTTGTTGCTGCCCTGGAAGCCATCATCAGCAATTGAGCAAACTGCCGGAACCGGTAGATGGCGCCACCTAGCATAACACTGCTTTATTTGTACATTTATAAACTAGTAAAGAGAAAATCCAATTTTTAATAACAAATTTTGAGCTCGGGCTCGGTCTTGAGGGGGGAATCAAGAAAACAAGATTTTGCTTATTTTTCGCATATATTTCAAATTTATTCATATTTTCAGCAATGAAAACCAAAAACAAATTGAACGGATTCCCAATATCCAAAATGAAAAAGGAAAGATTTAACTTTTCTTTTTTTTTGTTGTATATATTTAAGGTATATATTTAGAGCACTACCCATTTATTATGTTTTATCTCTCGTCGTGGTAAGAGCTTTTCAAATTTGACTATTAAGATCAAGTTTCTATATTTATCATATGTGTAAAATTGGAAAAAAGCATTTGGAAGTTTCCAACTTTAATAATGACGAGAATAAGCCGCTTTTTCAATTCGCAATAAAACTATGCATATATGAATAATGTGGTGTGTGTGTGTGTGAGAGTGTGTGTGTGTGAGAGTGTGTGTGTGTGTGTGTGTGTGTGGAATAAGGGGAATAAACTATAACAATCCAGTTAGAACGAAAAAAATCAATTTATAACAATTATGCAGACAAAACGGTAAAATAAGTTGAAATCACGTTTAAATTTCATTGCGATGATGATTGTATTGCGGATGTTGAAATCATGTAATTAAATACTTTTGCAGATTCTCACACGAAGGCGTATTTATGTTCTGAGCCTTCCGGTACAGATCCCGATCACCAAATGTGCGAGCCTTGGCCAACATCGAGTCGCCTGCAGAAATACAAAAAAAAAACAAATTAATTATAAATAAATATATTGCATTATTATGTGCTTACGATAGTTTCGCTCTCGACTGCACGAATGCTTCAAATGATTGACAAAATCTTCCTCGACGGATTCCTCGAGCCGTGCCACAGAGCCCTGATACTCCGAGTAGAAGTTATCCTTGACATAATAAGGAATTTTGAGACCGTTTGTCTCGCGCTTCACCGAATATTTACTGCAAGGATTAATGATTATAATATATATATATATAGATATATAATATTATGTGCATTGTGGTTAAACTTACTGAGATGGTGTTAGACTGTACATGGGATCCGATATAAAGAAGGAGGACATCATGGACAAGCCGATGAGCAACAAAATGGGCAGCAAATTGATCAACGTCGATGAGTTGTTGGTCTGCAAGTAAGCAAAGGAATATAAATACAATTATTCATATATATATTATATATATATACATCTCTGTCCTCGCGGGCCTGATGACGTCGTCGCTGCTGCCTGTAGATATTCTGCTGTGGATAACCACCGTTGAAGAACATATTGAAGAGCTCCTCGGCACTCATGTCCGCCTGGAAGGTGCGCGAATAGCCATAGTCACTGTAATGCTGTCCATGTCCATGGTGTCCACCGCCGCCGCTGTTGCCATGACCACTGTGCGACTCATTGATGCCATATAGATCGTAATTCTTACGCTTCTCCGCATCTGTTAAAACACCGGCCGCATTGCCAAGCGCCTTGAATGCCTCCACAGAGCCGGGCGCCTTATTCTTATCCGGATGCAGTTGCAGGGCGAGCTTCTTGTATGCCTTCTTCACCTCCGAATCGGTGGCTGTCTTACTAACGCTTAACACCTCATAGTAATCCTTGCATCTACGAAACAAAAGTCGACAACAATAAATTGCGAGGTATCTTGGGGGGATTCTGCTGCTACGCACTTTTTGATTTTGCGCACCGCCTCCAGCTGGTCGGTGGTGTATTCGGGCGCATGGCTACGGGAATCCGAATTGACACGCTTCCTCGGCCCCGAATCCTTCTCATCCGGAGCAGTAGCATTGGAACGATCTCGGCCAGTGTTGCCATTGGACGCTGATGTGCTCTTCACCTTGGCCAGCAGCTCTAAAATAAGTCTCAATTTATTTATTCACTGTGAGAAAAGTCTGTGGGGGACTTACGCTTGGCTTTGTCAGTGGGATAAAGTTTCTCTGCCTTGAGCAGAAACTTTTCGGCCCTTTCGATTTGCCCCGATTTAAATGCCTGCTCCGCAACATCGATGCAGCGCTGTGCCTCGTCCTTGTTGCCATCCATGATTTACTGCTGACACGACACGTAAAGTGCACTAAATTGTATACTGATATATATTTATATATATATATAAATATGTGTGTATATGGAACAATTTATGAACCCCTCTCACTGATACACACACACACAAAAAAAACTTCTCGTGTTCTTTGAGAAATATCTGATTCCTGGATTGCACACGAGCTGTCTGGCCACTAAATTATTTTGCACTTTTTTTTTATTTTATATATATATGCATAAATTAATTTGACGGCCAGCTCAGCTCTCCAATTTAATTGATTTTACTGCGTTTCGTTGATTTTTTTCATCAGATTATCAAGGTGCCTATCGATCTATCGGCGCACCACCATAAACAAAATGATTAAGTGTGTATTACTAGATTAGTACAACAGTTAAAATATGCTATTGCATTGCATGTGTATATAATTATATTTCGATATTTATTTATTCATACACAGTTTGCAGTTAGCTCATAGCTTAAAAATAGTTAATGATTCGATAAGTGCTAATTGCTTGTGACAGCTGGTTGCAGAGTTGCACCTTGGTTGCTGGTGTTGCCAGATCGCTGCAATGCGCCCACACACACATGCAAACGTATGCGTTTGTGTGTTTTTGTGAGCGCCGCAGCATGGAATGAAAAGCGCAGCGCGTTCGCTGGCTTTATTCTCATACCGTATTTATTTCTAATTATTGCAAAGAATAATATTAGGCGATGCAATAGCTCCAAAAATCTTCGCGTAGCAATAACAAATTAGTCAAGTGCAGTGCAATAACCGATGCATTTCGGCCAATCGTCGTCGTTGTCATCGTGTGCGTGCGTGTGTGTGTGTGCGTGCTGTGTGTGTGTGTGTGTGCGTGTGTGGCGCAGTTCATACAAGTTGGCCTGAAAAAAAGTGAAAGAAGCAATATCGCCATATTGTGGTGTCAATACCGATAAAGTGCACTAAAATCCACAAAAAATTAGTCAATACAATTTAATTGACAGCTAACTTTGTGAATTGCAGCCACTTATGTAAATCAAAAATAGACCGCAAATAAGAAAAAATAACGACAAACTGCAAAAGGTGCGTATGTGTTTTAGAGGTTGTGTGGGTGTATTTCACATACATATACTTGTATACATATACGCCAAAGTTCAACACTTGAATACAGCGTTCTGTTAGAGTGTGTGTGTGTGTGCATGAACCCAAATCTTTGTCTCTTTGCTGATTGCATTCAGATGCGCTACCCCCACCCCCACACCGCCCCCTCTGCACAATTAGTTGATTGTTGACAATAGTTAAGAATCAAAGCGAAAGCCAAAACAAAATAATGAGTTGATAACACATTTATCGATATCAGTGTACAAAGAGAAAATATCGATGAGCGGCATGAACAGGCTCTGTTTACATTTTCACTTCTCTGTCTATATTCTCTACATGTTATTTTTAAATATTCAACCAAACCGGATTCTTAATTAATAATTTGAATTTATTAATTGAAATTTACTTAAATCAGCTTGAATTGATATATTATTATTTTTATTTATGTTAAGTTTGTGTTTGGCGCAATATCATTTGTAGGTATCGTTTTTAATCACAGTTCTCAAAAAGAAAGAAAAAGAAATAATTTTGTAAGACAAAGAAAGATGCTTGTTTTTTTAAATGATTAGGCAAGTGTCAAAATTTGCCATTGCCAAAACTGAACTGATTTTCAGAAGCAGTCGTTTTTTAATGTTGATTTAGCAACAATATAAATAAATATACCAATCACTTAAATTAAAAATTAATTAATTTTAAAAATTATTCAAAATATTAGATTTAAATATTCAATTAGCATTCTGAAATCTATTTTGGTTTTCATAATTTAATATAGCATACTTTTGGGCATCGGAAACTGTTTACTGGGCATATTTAGTAGTTGAATATTTTTAAATGTAGCTTTTTAAACATCACAATTTCGGACGCGTAATGAATCCAAACACAAAGGAAAAAAATAATATATATATATATATATATGTAAGCGATCAAAAGTCAAAGACCGATACGCGTATTTATAATATGTTCATTTTGTAAGCAAAAAGAAAAAATGGGTGCATTTTGTATGCAACTCAAATGAAAAAGTTGTTATGCACATTTCCCCATTTGATTTGTATTTTGACATTGTCTTCATTATTTGGTTATTGATAAATAAAAATTACTTTAATTGTTAACAGACGCTGGCGAATTTGATTGCTTGTTGCAATTAGGATTCTTCGATTAGAGTAACCCGAGGGTTAGCTGGAGACAGCGCTGGCTGTCAACAATCAAAGAGGGTGAGTTATCCAATATTTTAATAATATTTTCATTCAATTGATTATTATATATTATATTTAGACTTTATGACCTGCACTACATTTTCCTCTTCTGTGAAAAAAAAACCAAGGAAATATATTTCGCACTATTTCCTTTCTTTGTCTGTTTTTTTTTTGGTATGTTATAGATGATTTGAAGCCTTCATGTAATGGGTGGACCTTGAGTTCAATCAGCAGCAGCTTTTCAGCTATAAAAAAAAACCCAATCCTTGGTCCCTCTGCACCCGGCAAACTCTGCTTGCGTTATGCGGCAACCAGCTGAGAGTGTAAACGCAGAAAAGCTCTGCGCGCACAAAGACAAATGCAAATGCAAAGTCAAAGGTAGCCGCAACAAACAACACACATACACAGACAGCCAAACCAGCAAAAAGCCAAAGAAAAAAGCTCCCTCAGTCGTCAGCTGCTGCGCGTAGCGTGAAGTATTGTGTGCTTTTCTCGTCTCGCTGTCTCCCAGAACGCGTCTAACCAAAAACAAACCTAGAAGCCGAAAATTTCGATTTTGTTGTTTGTTTGCCAAATTTATCCATTTATCCAAAAGGTGTGTGTGAGTGTATAAAAGGTCGAGAGAATCGGGCGTTGGTTTTTTCATTTATTGTAACTGCGTGACCCGTGTTTGTATGTTATTCTGTTAGCCATAGATGTGTGTATCTCTGTGACCTTAATTTAAACAATAAAAGTAATATTTACATATATATATATAATATCTGAAGTAAAATACGTGCTACTAGCTTTAAACAAGAAACACGCGCAATTAAACACACACAAAAAAAAAATCGAGCTTTACAACAACAATAGCGGGGAGAACAACACAATGACAACTTCCTCAAACGCTGACAGAGTTTTACTCTTGAAATTTTGCTTTTTTTTTGGATGCTTGTTGAGGTCAATTAAGCAATTGAAAAGTCAAAAGGCAAAGGCAAAAAGCAGCCTTCAAGTAAAAATAATAACAGTTAATAACGGTAAGGGGGAATGGCTGGGGGGGGGTTATTTGAAAAGTATGCATTAAATTCATCGCATTAATATTTTTTTCTGTGACAGGCGGCTTTTCTGCAAGCTCTCTTCCTCTTCCCATTTTCTCTCGCTCTTTCTTTCGTGCGCTCTCATTTGTTGTATCTGTGTGACGCACATCACATGTTTCAATTTGATTAGAAACTGCTCACAAAAATCAATAATAATACTAGTTTGTTTTAGATATCAAACGTTGCCAGATTTGTGCGAATTTGCTAGCAATCAAAATTAATATGTACTTGCCAAATGGCAGCAACAATAAAACAGACAGCATTGAAATTCTCAAGCTTTTCGTTTTGCTCTCTTTTTAATATATGTGTTTCTTATACACTCATGTATATATGTATGCATGTATGTGCATGCGTGTATGCATGTATGTGTATCTATTCATCTTACTCGCACACCAGCCCAACATATGTTTTTGACTTTGCCTTGCGAGAGAGCTTTTGCAAAGTAAAATTCAATTAAAAACATGTGCGCCACTATTTTGTTTATTGTTTATAAATGAGCGCACTAAATATGCAAATACTCACTCTCCTTGTTTCTCTCTCACTTTGCACTCCCGCTGAGGTCATGCTGCTTAGCCGCTCAATATTTCAAACAGATGAGATACACCCACCGTTATTTACTGCTGCTGCTGCTGTTGCTATATTAAACGACCCTCGCCGGCGCAACTTTTGCCTCGTGCGCATGTGAGTGAGCGAGAGAGAGCTTCAGTGCAAAGTCAAAAGTAAATGCAAGCTTTTTTTAGCTGCGCAGGTTTTTTGACTTTTCGATGTGCTTTAGCTTTTTTTTTTTTGTATACACGATACACATATACGTATATACAGATATACATATGTGTATTTACGTACACACTGAAAACGTCAACTCGACTCGACTGATATAGGAAGAACCTTGTGTACACTCTCATGACTATGGAATGGAATTTAGTTAGTAGTTTATTTTTTTATACTCTCCTCTCCTCTTCTCGCTCGCTTTTCGTTTGCAATGCTAGTTGTTTCTGCTGCTGCTGAGATTACTACACACATTCACATTTCGTTCCGTTTCATTTTGTTCCGTTTGCGCTGCTTGCACTCACTTGGGGGCACTCTTATGAAGGCGGCTCCGTTAGATTGTAAAGTCGAATATGTAAAGATGCCCAAAAGACCTTAGATTCCGCTGTTCTCTCCCCCCTCCCCGGCGTCCACTTCTTATTTGCTCATCATCTATGGGCGTCAATGTTGACCTCGCTTTACCCGGTGAACAATTATTGATTTTATTTTCGTTTTGGACGCTTTTTATAAATCCTTTTTTGCCGGGCCATGTGCAAATGGCCAAAAGAAAGAGTAGGAACAGGAAGAGGGAGCAGAACACAGAACAGAACAAAGTCAGCAAATTTGTTTTTTCTGTTTTTTTACTGTCATTGCTTATGCCTTTGTTAAATTTTGTTATCACAAAGTGCTGATAACTTGGCTCGTTTTTCGTTTCGAATCATCTTTTTGTTGTTGCTGCTGTTTTTTTTTTTTTTTTTTTGTGAATGGCATTGAACATTATTTGCTCGTTTCTTCACCCTTCTTTTATGAATATATACTTATACAGACACACATACTCCGATACACAAAATATGTATCTGTATGCGTTTTTTTTGTGCTTTGCTTTTTTTTGCGCTTTGCTGCTCTTTGATAATTTCACGCACAAATATCACGTAGCCGGGTTTATCAACTTGGCCATAATATGGTGACACACGTACTAACTAAAACTCAAATTCAATGCGATAAATTTTGACAGTTGTCACTTGCTGTGATTTTCTTTATTGTTGTTGTTGTTCTGCCAAAGTTTTTCAGCTCAAAATAAAATTGAACGCTTTTTAGTGGTATTTTCAAATATATTTTTCTTTGCGCAGCATAAAAATGAAGCTTATTTGACATAAATGAAAAACCGAAAAAAAACATAAACTATAAACAAATTTAAAAATTGGAAAGCAATTCGACATTGAATCATATATTGAATAACAGTGCAGTGAACTACAAGATATTTTTATATATAGAAATACAAAATCAGTTCCGCAGCACAATATATATATATAAATATATATATATATATCTATATATATTTGGATTTTGTTTTGTTTCGTGTCCGGGGAGCTTGTCAAGCTAAATCCTTCAAAGTGGATGCAATCGCGTTGCCTCACGGAGGGCTCTCGCATGTTAGAATGGCCTTAGCCAGGTAAGCAAATTGCCAATTGTCACAATTGCATAATTAACAACTAAAATCTACCATTAGTGTACATTTTTAACTGCAGTTTTTATTTTAAAATTACTCAATATTACGCTTCCAAAATTTAGAAAGGCTTGCCCTAAATCGACAATCCCAAAAATATTTTGTAGACATTTTTTCTATTTTTAAGAAATATATGTCTTTAAAGAAGAAAAAATATAATAAAATATATAATAAAAACTTAGACACAACCAACAACAAGGAAATTAGAAATATTTGTTCAAAATTTTAGAAAAATGCACTGTGAAATTTAGATATACAAATTCTTGTTTCTAGAAGGCCACAACCATTAAATTTAAAAATTTACGAGTGACCAACCATTGCCGTCAAAAGTATTAGTTACTAAAATTTAAAGCAATGTTTTTATGAGTGTACTAAATGCTTTTATTATTATATTATTAAAACATACAAATAAAATAAACGAAAAAAATATCATGCAATACTTTCCATAAGAAAGCTTCCAAATTCAAACTTTTTTTTATTTAAGTAAATCAAATTTGAAGTTCAAACATAACTTTCAACTATTTTTGTGTGTGAGTAACTTAAACTGTATTTAATTGTATGAATTTCAAATGGAAACATGAGCTGCTATCCACTAAATATGAACGTACAGTAAATTACAAAGTCAATGGCGCTATTTAAATCTATGCAAAGCCAATAACAAATGACTCTAATACATACACACACACACACGCACACGCATACAGATAACTGTCTATATGTGTTTTCAGGGGCAATGCCGTGCCTAGACGTAATTACCGTTATACTCAAGCGCAACAACAACACACATATATCTATAAACATATATAGATGACAAGATAAATATCTAACTATTGTTGACCCCGCTATATAGCTGCTATAGCTGCCATGGGCTGATCGTTATCATGAAATTAAATAAAATGAAATTTCCTTGCCATGAAAACTCATTGCAAATATTCGCCGTAATTGTTGTAATTGCAAACTTTTGCAATGCGCTAGTGGCAAAGAGAGCGAGAGAGAGTGTTCGATCGATATATATATATATATATAAACAGTTGGTGATCAGGGTTAGACTTTCCTATAGGGACAAACGACAAACGACTCGATGTGAGAGAGAGGTGACCCAAGAGCGTCACTTTCACGCTTGACGCTGTGTATTATTTGCATTAGATTTTTGTAGCTCAAACTCGATTTGAACTATTTATATAGAGAGAAAGTAGACACACTCTGTGTGCCTATGCCTGTGCTCCTCTCTATCTTTCTCTCTCTCTCTCTTTGTCTTTACATGCATAAGCACAGAGAGAGCGACAGAATTATACAGAGCGAGAAACGTGCGCAAGGCTCGTGCCGATTCGTTTCATTTCAATTCGTTTCAGCGAAGGTGAGGAAGCTGCTGCGTTTGTGTGGAGGGTGGGTGTGGCTGCAGAGAGGGGGGCGTATGGGTGGAATGCATGTGGGAAGGATGGCGCCAGATATTTTTTTGATGTCGACATCGACTGAGATTCACATGCGTTGCGTGGCCTAGCGTGCTGCGCGTAAAGAGACAATTATTGTGATTGTTTTGTTGCCATTGTTTATGTTTCGTTTCATTTTCGCTTGTATCGTTTTTAGCTTGTGATATATTTTCAATTTGTTTCTCTCGCCTATCTCTTGCTGTTTTTGCGTGTGCCTGTGTGTGTGTGTGTGTGTGCACTAGGAAGTAAGCAAGCTTTTTGTAAGTATGTTTAAAGGTGGTGTTGCGTTATTGTTGTGTTTATGGCTAAGGTTTTTGTAATTATGAACGCAAATATATGCATGCATGTGTGAGTGTATGCATGTTCCACACACATATACATATATAAACCAGCACGTGTTTGCGTCTCCCTGCTCTGCTGTGCAATCATAGGTTACAAAAGCGTTTTGTTATTTTTGCTGTTGCTGTTGTACATGAAGTTAATTTATACGATAAGGTCGTTTTGCTCTATGCTTTTGCGTAATTTGCCTTTGATAATATTTTCAATGAGATTTGAAGGCACATTACACATTGCAAATGTGTACATATTTACATGTGTGTGTAAATGTAAGCACATCAACTACTCTGAACAACTAAAAATCATTCTCTATATTTAAACCTCTCCACACTCATAAAAAAACATGAATTTTAGTGCATTACTATACAATTCTGAAAGTAAATTTCGCATATTTATGGTTGTGGCCTTCTAAAACCAGGGTGCATTTCTAAATTTCGGGGTGGATTTTTCTAAAACTTAGAAATAATATGTTTAATTTTCCCACTGAGCTGCTAGACCTCTAAGACTTGCTTCTGCATTTTTTTTTTATTAACTATAGAAGATATGTCTATATGTCTGAGATTGTCGATTGTAGCGCAAGCGTTTCTACATTTTCGAAATTACTTCCTAATATTTAGAAATTATTTCTAAAAATTAGAAAACTTTTATGAGTGCCAAAACATTGCTTACAATCAGAAAAAAAAACGCTTTAAATGTTAGTAAATTGCCCTAAAATTTAGTCCAATGCTTTTCGCTCAGTGTGACCAATGTTTTTGACAGTCATCAATTTCAAATCGAACATTGTACAGCTGATTATCTCTAGCGATATCAGATTTTTGGGGAGCAGAATACACAAGTATTTTGACTTATCGTTGCCCCCTCCTAACGGTTATTGTTGTTCAAGGTTGACACCTGCTCGGACACGTTGAAAACTTTTAGGGTATCTCTAGCTTGGTTGTGTGGATGACGTTATAAATAGCGGCAGCTATCATAACTGGCTCGTTTTAAATGTGCTTCCTTATTTTTTGCACGCAAGAATCGATTTGAGGTGTGTGTGTGTGTGTGAGTGTATTGTGTAATTTGAGATTTGTCCTTTCGCACACATAGATAAATGTATAAGTATGTGTGAGAATGTATGTGGACTAATGGGCGTTAATCACAAACGCAATTACAGTTAGAAGTGCGCGAGAGAGATAGAGAGATAGGGATTAATTTAAATGCAAGCAGCCGCAAAACAAGCATAGGCAAACACACAAACAATAAATGTAAAAAAAAATAATACAACAATAATAAAACAATGCATAGCGCAAAAGGAGGTGGAGGCTAAAAGCAGACAGCGCGACAACGACTAAAATGCAGGCGACTGCGACAGCGACTGCGACGTCGATGTTGACGTTGACGTTGCTGCTGCGCTCGCTTAGCCTCGTTACAAGCGGTCGCGCGTCAGCCGCGCCCTCGGCAACGCCAACGCTAAAGCAGCGAGCAGCGCGAATACAGCTCAGTTGCCCTCCATGCCAGGCCAGGCCACAAAATCTTGGCGTCGAATTCGTCACCAGGTGGCAACTTACAGCAAGCGTTAACGTCAACGTCGACGTCAGCGTCAGCAGCGTGTACTACTTTTGTTTTCATTGAAAACGTTTGCTGTAATATGTTTGTGGTGTATGCTGCTGACGTCGCTGGCGTCGTTGCTGTCGCTGCTCACATGGTCACTGAGCTTTGCTGAGCAACGGCTGACACTTATTTTAAACTTAAACCTCTGCACGTGCTGTAGTTGTGTGTGTGCGCTGAGAGCTTGTCGCTTGCACGACAATCGTCAGCGTTACGTTTGCCTCTGTTGCTGTTGCTGTCAACGTCGCTGCTTCTGCTTCTGCTGCCGCTGCTGCGTTGCGTTACGTTACGTTGCCACGCTCGTTTGTTTTGGGTTGTATTGACCTTCTTAAAAAGTAGGTAACCTCATTTCTCATTTATCGTGTACAACTTACATGCTGCTGCTGCTGCTTCTGCTGCCTCTGCTATTGCTACGCAGCTGTCCGCCTGCCCCACTCTTAGCGGCGTTGTTGTTGTGTAGGGGGCGTGGTCTACGCCTCCCTCGATTACTTGGCAATTGTCGAACAGTCATTCAAAGCGCTCGTCGCACACATCAGTGCGCCTCATTGTTTGACCACAGCAACGCATTTTGGTAATTTTTCACACTCTGTGTTTACAGTTTGTCAATACGTTTAGCTGTTTGGGAGGGGGGTGTGTGGTGTGTGTCAGTGAGTGCTGCGGCAGGCAATGGTCAAATGCAATGGTCAGCCATGGCATCCCGTATGGGAATCTGAAAACTGAAATCCATAAAATTAAAATCAAATAATCCAAAATATAAAATAAAATAAATTAAATAAATTTTATCTTTTTAAGTATTTATTACAATCTAAAAATTCCCATTTTGTTTACACTTTTCAATATTACTTTATTGTTTAATTTTCTTTTAAATTTAATATAAATTTTTACAATTTATCTAAAATTAAATACTAGAATATATCTGCAAATAAGTTTCGATTATGGAACATTAGAATTTTGACCATCAGAATTTAGTATGCGAACTAAAAAGCTAATTATTTATTTTTTTAATAATATTTATACAGATTTATTTCGCATGATCTTCAAAGTTTTTTTTTTCAAATAGGCAAATTAAAATTTTAATGGGTGTATAATTTTAATGGAACTAAATACTATTTGGCATAAGTAATTAAACTGCCGCCGCTTCCTAGTCAAATAATGACGTCACAAGCTTCATTGTCATTGAACACCTCGGTTTGCTGTTGATCTACATACACAATGTGTGTGTGTGTGTGTGTAAATAAAATTGTTGCACTTTGATTTGGATGTCTCAGCCGACAAAGCTCGCCACAAGCGCAAAGCGTGTTCGCTGTGTGTGTGTGAGTGCGTGCATAAACATACAACATTCAACATTTTTCGTTCGTCAGCTGCTGCTGCTGCTGCGCCGTCGTCGTCGTCGTCCGTCTCGTTTACTATTGACACCATTAATGCTGCCATGCTGCCCCAATGTAGGTCAATTGCGCGCTAATTGCCCCGCACTCGCTGGAAATGGGGAGGGGAAGATGAAGGGGGGAGGCCTTTGTAGTCTCTCAATGTTGCCGTCACTGCCGCTGCTGCTGCTGCTGCTGCTGAATGATTGACGTCGACGTCAGCTCACTGGCGTCAGCTTGACCTTTTGGGCAGCGAGCTGTGAGCAGCAGCGGCGGCACCAGCTGTGTTTCAAAAAAGAAATTGCGCTTGTTTGTTACGCATACGCAGCGTGTGCTGTACGCCTTCATCTTGTTCGCTCTTCCGTTAGGATTCGTTCCTCAGCCACCCATACACCCAGTCCCACCCCCCTCATCATCACCATCCCCATCCGTTTGTTAATGTTATTTTCGGCAAGCCGAGGAGCAGTTTTTGACCCAGTTTCCGCTTTTTAGGCACCGTTACTCAAAACTCAAAAAGTTGGCTTGTTACTTGGCATGTCTTTAGGGCACACACCCCCACCTCGCAGCTCTTCCGCTTCCTGTTGCCCACGCACAAAAAAAAGGTCACTCATACACTCAGCGAAAAAAACAATGTTTTAACTTTAATTGTTGTTTATTTTTAAATGAAAACCAAATTTAAACTTTTTTTTCTCATAAATTAAGAACTTATTTGAACTTCAAATACGAAATGAATGTTTTACTCCAAGTTCTTTTCAAAATTGTTCATAATTTTTCTGAGTGTAAGCATGTATAAGCAAATTTATATATTTTTGCATATTTCATGATTTAATCAAAGTTATCATACGCATGCACACATTTACATATATGTATATGTATGTGCCTTGAGAACAGGGAGTGCCTAGCACTGTGGTACCATTGGGAATACACGAGGCTCCCCATTTTGCTGCCATACCCCCGCTCCCCCCACTCACAATGCCCCTCGTCATGGCCCTGATGTCGAGCGTAATAAAACCGAAACTTGACCCAATTCTGACAACGGCATTCTCGACAGGCATGAAAATTGCTCGGCGACCCACAGAAATATTGAAAATCTGTTGTATTCAGCGATGCTGGGCAATGAGAAAGGTTGGGGAGGAGGGGTGTGTGTGTGTGTGTGTGCTGAGTATACTTGAGATTATGGCATATGCGTACTCAATAAACAATTGGATATTTTAGGTCAATTCTCGATTGTATTGAAACCCAACTCAAAACAAATCCTTTGGGGATTTATGTACTAATTAGAGAACGTATTTATGATTATTTGTAGAGGACGTTAAGTCAAGATAAGAATATATGGTTATATTACGTTCTGAATAATTGATATATTAGCACTTGATTTGTTCGTGTGTTCTCTGCACAAATCCATACAAAAATTGTTCATTCAGAATTGGAAACCTTGCAACGCTTTCAATTCTCGTTGCTCGGCGTCATCATTATTATTGTCGAGCACCCGGCATCATCCCCTTGACACATTCCCCACCCCTCTTCAATCACTTAATACACTCGTTTGCCTAGGGCCAGGGCCATACAAAACACACACACGACACACACACACACACAACACACACACTCACACACACACAGCCCCTACCCTTGCACCCAAGTCAGTTTCTGTTTGTGTTCTAATTCATTTGGTTCCATTTCGTTTCATTTTCTCTGAGTAAATTGTGGTTTTATTTGACTCTTATTGCTAGTAGAAGGTATTTTCATTAGTTTGTTAGCCTGTGGCGCCTCCGCGCTGAAAACTCATACTGCAACTTAACTGTTTCCTGCGGGCGTTGCTATTCCGCTCACTCCTTGTTAGCTCTTCTGTCTTGGGGCCATGTAATTTACGCGCTTCGATACTTTTTATGCCCTGCACCCATTCGAATGGTTAACGGGGATATGTGTTTGGTGCAGACAGAAGAAGACTCCTAAGGTGGTGCATATATATTCATGATCAGCATGAGTACTCGTTTCGCTGCTAGAGGTTTTTTTTATATATGTTTTTTATTTATTTAGTGTGAAAAATAATTTAATTTAAATTTATAATAAAAGTTTTATGATATAACATTTTCGCATTTGCTAAAAAAAAGTTTTTTTTGTTAACTAAATAAAATAATTTTTATGAACTGATCAAAAATGTGTATAATTTTGTATCCTTCATTTATTTATCGATTAATTTCGATTTTAAAGCATAGACTCCTGACTCCTGAAAACAGGATAGCTTGTTGTTGCTTGTTAGAGCTGATTACAGAGTATCTTCTAGTCGTGCCGTCTTGATTTGACTTGAATCTTACTCGAGTGCAACTCGTTCCCTCGACGGTTCCTTTGGTCACCCGGCTGGCAACTGACCGCGCTTCATGTTGACCTTGTGCCTGCTGCTTGTGTTGTTGTTGTTGTTAATACCTTTAACCTTTTGCTGTGAAGTCGACGGCATATCCTTGAAAGTGTCTACTGTCTGAGGGTCGTCAACTACACTTTTGTTGTCGCCGTTGCCGTTGCCGTTGCCTGCTATAAA
This sequence comes from Drosophila paracracens, assembly GCA_035044025.1. Lineage (NCBI taxonomy): Eukaryota > Metazoa > Arthropoda > Insecta > Diptera > Drosophilidae > Drosophila > Drosophila paracracens. Next base: position 1,167,445 of record JAWNMN010000435.1, on the reverse strand, counting down.
TATATATATACATTTTATGTACATATATCATTTGTAGTTTCATGGCCGGACAGAATTGGGAATAGGTCTGACAGGAAGCAAGCCCTTGCCAGAGTGTGTCCACGAGGTGTGGCATTTGATATGTGTATGTGTGTGTGTGTGTGTGTGTGTGTGTGTGTGTGTGTGTGTGGGAGCGCATTAATGATAATTATAAGCGATAGCTTCGATAAACAGATAAACCAAGCGACCCATTATCAGTAATTGCCATTGTCCAATATCGATTTTTATAGCTAAAGCGCTTTGCATGTTGGCCCTGCCCCAGCCCATGCCCATAACTATAACAATATGTAACTTATGTTTGTATGTATACACACATATATATATATATATATATATGTATATATATAATACCCAATATAGCAGAGCAAATAAAGCTGCCTTTCAGGTCAGGGCTTTAAAGTGCACAGACAACATCTACATTTGTACATCTACACACATATATATATGTATATATATATGTATATATATATGTATATATATATGTATATATAACTATATAAATAAATAAAAACTACTCGCACTGGTTGATAATTATCTGACAATGAGCTGCGGACAGTGCTCATTGAAAATAAGCACGCTAAAAAGCTAAAGCAAAGGCCAAAGCGAAAATCTCTGTGCGGCCAAGCTGCCAAGCTAGAGAAAAGTAAAGAAATACACTTGCAAAAAAACAATATACATGCCCCAAAATTTGTCTAAATTTTATAACAATTTTCACAATTTATATTTATATCAAATTTGGATATATATTTCATTTAAAATGTGGAAATATAGTCTGCCCAAGAACTTTTCTTTTGCAGTTTTATAAAAATCAAAGTTTGGATTTCTAACTTAAAAGATAGATTTTAAACAAATTGTTAAAAATTGGAAAAGTCTGAAATACATAAATGCACTAATTTAAAAACTCTAAAATATGTTAGTAAACTAGAAATAGTTTTTTATTTATTTATAAATCCAAGAACGAAATTTATAAATTAATTAAGAGAACTTGTACAAATTTTGTTTAAATGTATAGATTTATATTAAAAACCTAAAAGTTTTGGGGCTATAAACTAAAAATCTTTATTTGTTCCGAATTTAATAATAACGCGACAAAATCAAAACACTTACCAAAAATATGCATATATAATTAGAAATCGATTCAAAAAATGAATTTCTTACATTTAAAAGTGAGTTCTAAAAAACACACAAGAAATTAGTGCTTTTTGGGGTGATTTTAATGTTAGCTGACATTTTTTTCTGAGTGTATGCATTTGTATAATATTGTACTTGCATTTAGTGTAACTGAAAACTAAACTGAAAAAAAAAACATAACTGGAAACTGGGTTATTATTGAAGTCAATGGCAGAGCAGAGCTGAGCAGAGCTGAGCAGAGCTGAGCAGAGCAGAGCTGAGCAGAGCAGAGCTGAGCAGAGCAGAGCAGAGCAATGAAGAGAAGAGCGCATCGACTAAAAGCCGACAAGCGTTGACTTGAATTTCAACATAAGCCATACATGTTGTGGCCAACAGCCAGGGACATAGAGAGAGAGAGGGAGGGAGGGAGGGTGGGAGAGGGAAGAGGCCCCTTTTATTTTAAATTCAGCCCGTAATAACCATGATTTATGAGTACCGACGCCGCGACCCTTGAAGCTCTTGTGCATGTTCCGATTCCGTTTTGTGCCGCCCAGCTGCAAATTGAATTCCAAACAAAACCAGGAGTGAGCCGCATCAATTCAAAAGGCGACGTGCGTGACAAAAATGATGACAGCCCGTAAAAAAAGAAGTCGAGAAATAATAAAACAAGTAACACAAGCGGCTGCTTTTCTTCTCATTCTTTGCATAAGTTGAATGGTTGTTGCCGTTGCCCGTTGCCGTTGCCCGTTGTTTGCCCGTTGCCTTTGCCCGTTGCCGCCTGCCTGGCCTGGGTTTTGACTGTTTGCCAGATTTCTCAAGGGTAGCCTCGTCTCTGTTTCAATTCCGCAGCATTTCCATGCAGTCAGTTGAGTTAAGTTGGCACCGCCCCGTTGACCATGAGGCCGTCTACCTTCAACTGCGGCGACTGCCACTTCCACTTACACTCCGACCAGACATGCTCTTTAAGCTCTTTTAATCATTTTCATGCTGCCTCCGCTTCTGTCTGTTTATTTATTGCCCTCCACGCGGGGCAACAACAAGCCCGCAACAAGCACAAGCGATGATGGCGTCGTGCTCGCTTAGGCCTCAATCTCAATGTCTACCTACTTGTAATTTGTATCTTTAAGATATAGCAAATGGTGCTGCTGCTGCTGCTGATGCATCGCATTTTCTCTCTCTCTCTCTCGCTCTCTCTCCCGACACGCATCTGAAGATCTGTAGATCTTCGCATTAAATATTTATTATGTAGCCAAAGAGTTAACTCGCTCAAAGACTGCTGCTCGGCTTCTGCTGTTGTTTCTGTGTCTGTCCGTTGGTCTGGTCTCGTTGTCCCTCCCATTCTATGTGTCTGTGTCCCTGCCTCTGTCTCTGTCTCTGTTGTTGTGTCGTGTTGTAGTATCTTCTGTTTGCGGTCTGTATTGTGGCAGTGTGTTTCCGCTTCATGTCCAAAAGTATCTCAAGAGCAATAACTACATATACTGCCTGCTATGGCATGGCTTCGCTGCTGCTGCTGCGGTTTGTATCTGACAGCTATCTAGTGCCAGGCAACTTGTGTATGCCTCTCTACTCTTCTCTCCTCTCCCCTTCTCTTCCCCCCTCTCTCTATCTCTTTCTCTATCTTTCTTTTGGTCATTTGACTCCCTCATTTACTTTTTATACGCTTGCTTAGGATATAACAATTTAACTATTCTATGTGTGATCAGAGCCTGGAGAGAATATTCTTACTTTGTTGATTCGGATATAGATTCAACTTAAGTTAAATATACTTTTTACAATTTTCAATCGAAACTTCAAAGTTTCTCAATATAGAAAATTACGTTTATACTTAGGGAAAGTGCGCTTTGGTAAATAACTAAAGAAGCTTGTCAAAATCCGGACAAAGTTACGGAATTATGCACCTCAAAAAGAAATTCCTTTTAAAATTCGAACAAGCTTGAAAAATGCAAAATCAGAGAATGCAATTTTTATTCGAACAAGTTAATTTTCAAGAATTATTTGCTTAGAGAGAGATTTGTCTTTTATTGAAAGTTCTCAAGTTCAAAGTTCTCTCAACTCAAGTGCTTGAATCAAATCAGATTATTATTTTAAGACTTTTCGGCTTGAGTGAAGTTTATTTTTTAATATGAATTCTGATTGCATTCGCAATAATTTGGAATATATAGAAAAAAATGAAAAAAAATCATATTTAAGAGTATTTCGTTGTCGGCGCGGCAAAGTGAACTTCTTCAACTGCTTTGTTAATAAGTATAATCTGACGCTATCCACTTCAACATCGTCGTCATCAGCAACGTTGTCGTCGTCGTCATCTGTTTTTTTTTTATATATATATACATATATTTTCATCAGCTTTAGCTTTTTTTTATATTTGTTTTTATTGTTGTTAATCGCTTCCATTATATCGCATTTGCTTGCCTGCTTTTTCAGCTATCTGCACATTTTGATCTTGTTCATCGCTGTGCGGCTCGTCAAATTTCCCATCCTCGTGCCCCTCCCCACTTCGTGACGCGTCGCAAAACCTTACTTCTCACTAATTACGGTTAATCATTTCACAAAGGTTTTTCCTACGCTTCAGCATTGTTTCTTTTTTTTAAGGTTTGTTTTGCTGTTCGTTCTCCCCGCCTTTTAATTTGCATAGTAAATCAGTTCTTGTTGTGCTGTGTGTTTGGCCTCCGCTCGGGTCTGGTCTGGTCTTCGCCGGAAAAGCGTGAAAATTATGACAACTAATCGCAGCCACGCAGCTTTCACCCAAATTCTTGTTAAAGCCGCCTCTATCGCCTTCATTTACATCGTTTGCCAAGAATTTACCACTCACTTTGTGAAATTTGATAGTCACTAGAAAGTACAAGACTCTCAACACTGTCTTGCCATCTAATGCGGGCTGCCAGATTAACCCAGCCAAAAAGGTGGCTACAAATTATTTTGAAAAAGCAAAAAAAAAAACAAAAAATAGATAAAAAAAATAAATAAAGGATAAAATGTTGTTGGGCTTTCAGCCAAAGTAGTTATTTCGAGACGATAAGTTTTAAGAGTTTCTTTTCGTAAGAAATTCAAGCCATGCTTTGACTTTGATGTGCATTATTTCTGTTGAAGATATTTAACGTTTTTTTTGTTAAACACCCACCAGCTAAAAAGAAAATCTCATTAAAAAACTTTAAAAAAAAGGAAAAAGAAAAAATTGCAGTTTTGTAAAGTGTTTTAACTGCGAGTAAAAGTGACTTCGCTTCCTGTTTTGTGTAGCAATGTAGTAGCTGTTGCAGCTGCTCAAAAATGCATACACTGAGAAAAAAAATAATCATAACCATACTTATCTTGTTTGTGATATATATAATATATTTATTTATTTTTGGATTGATTAGATTTGTTTTGAAATTAAACTTTTAACTTATTTCAATAATTGCAATATTCCTGGCCGAAAAGGCTAGCCAATCAAAAACTTTTCACTTAATTGAAGTTGTTTTTTGTGTGTTTTCTTGTTGCCAAAAAAGCTAGCTAAAATTTGTGCTTAAAAATTGAAAAGTCATTATATAAAATAAATTATATGTTTCTCGCAGTGTACGTGCAATAATTAGCAGCAATATTTTGTGGCTATTTGAAAGCTGTTCGTTCGACTCGTTGTACAAATTGAAATTGGTCCTTTTCACTGAAATGAAAACGGCCAAAAGCGAAGCGATGAGTGGCTAAAATTGAAAACGAGCCACCGAATGAGCGTTGTGGCAGCGTTGAAGATGATGAGGAGAGGGAGGGGCGGGGGTAACGTTTGGCAGCATGCTGGGCGGCCGCAGCACGCTTCGCGCAGTCAGCGTGGAGTATCTTTCACTCAAATGAAAGTAATGAAAGTACTGCAGAAAGGCAGGCGACTCAAAGAAACGAAATCAAATGAAGAAATGAAATTTGCTTTCAAACAGTTGAAGCGCGCCAGCCCCAAATGCCTCAGCTGCCAGCTGCGACGTCGACGTCGACAGCGATTTCAGGCAGCGGCCAAATGAAAGCTTTTTGGTTTGGCATTGGCTGACGACAGCTGCAACTTCAGCAGCAGCAGTTTCAGCAGCTTCAGCAGCAGCAGCCGCAATCAACAGCAGCAGCAGCCGCAATCAACAGCAGCGGCAGCCGTTTTCAAGGTGGCAACTGTCATTCAATTGGCGGCCAGCTGAAACTGAAGCTGCGTCCTCAGCTTGGCATTAACTTGACACCTTGCTGCTTGAAATTTATGAAGTGAGAGCGAGTCGAGAGTCGAGAGTCGAAATCGAAGTTGTCGTTGTCAAAGAGAAGTTCAAGTCCACAACTTCACTATCGTCGCTTGTTGCATTACTTTCTCTTCCTGTTTGCGGCGCCGCTAAATGATGGATATCATAATGAAGTTTGAAGGAGTGCACGGAGGAGAGGCTGCCACATGTGGGTGACGTGCATGGGGCGCAGCTCAAACTAGTCACCGTTTTGCCGAGGCGCTGACCAAAAAGACAATAACAAATGACATTTGTCTATTGTCGCTTGTCTGCTTGCCTCCCAAATCCATTGCAACTTTGTCGCAATTGCCTAAGCGCGATGTCATGCCCCGAAAAGCTTTTCCTTTTGTTTGCTCTTAATTGGGCAACACCCACATCCACAGATGCAACAACAGCAGTTTCGCTATTTATCACTCGCCAAATGTAATCTTCACTTAAAGCAAAGGATAAATAATCCAAAAATCTGCTTGGCTTTTTTTTTGGTTTACTTTCTAATTTCTCCATACATAAAAGAGACTCGATTGGATATTATAATTGGAATACAAATTCGAAATATTTATATTTAATACTATTTCAATTACAATTTTTATTATTATTATTATTATAATTGGATATATGTAATAATAATATTATAGTTGGGGAACCAGCACTGCGACCTATGAGGTCTATTGTGCCCCCTTCTGAGCCTACAGCTCTTCCATCAACCCCAGCTCCTGCACGAATGCTAGAATCTTTGTTGGGTTGAGGGTTTCTGTGTACTTGGGCTTCATAACATGCTGCCCTAGGATGCTGCATCGCTTCCTACTTAAGGCGACACATTCTGCTAGGATGTGCATTGTGGATTCCTCCTCGCTTCATCATCGCTACTATAAATACCTAATTTGGTTAGGTGACTTCTCAGTCTACAGTGTCCTGTCCATAGACCGTTGAGTATCCTGAGCCTGTTCTTCCCCATGGCTATTACTTGCTTAAATCGCTTTTGATTATAGCCACCTAAAAGACTTCTGGCTTGTCGGAGTCCTGGTGCCTCTGCTCAGCTCCTTTTTCGTCTCTGCCTTTCTTCGTCCCTGATTTGCAGCCGCATTGTGCTTCGCGAGCTCTTATTCCTTATCATATAAATAAATCTGAATATCATCAATAAAATAATGTTTCAAGTGTCGTTGTTCAGTTGAAAATTAATATAATAATATTTATTTGCCACAAAATCTCTCTCAAAAATTGGATTAGCTTTAAAAAACGAAATCAATTTTGACTCACAGCGTCAAAGTTTTTTTTTTATTTTTTTTTTTTTGTGTTTTCGTGTGCAAATCAAATTTGCATTTGTAAATTATTTGAGTTTGTTGGTTTATTGCACAATTGGACAACATGTTGAATGGCTTTAAGCCATAAGCTGTGCACACTGGAGCAAAAGCATGCGAAAATGTCAAAAGGAATCGAAAAGTAAATTGCACTTTTAATATTTTTATATATATAATTATAAATATTTATATATACTGACGAATGTGCACACATCGCTGAGTGCCACTGTGCAACGCCTGCTGCCGCCCCTTACTCCATCGCCATCTCCATCTCCATCTGCACCACCTTCTGTTCCACCTCCTTGTCGACTTCGCTGTGGCGTTGCCGATAAGTTGCGCTTTATGGCTGCGCCAGTTCATTAAATTTAGTTTACCAGACAGCGACAACAATGTCTGCACAACAGACCGCCCCTTTCCTCTTTCCAACCCAGCCCTCCCCCCCGTTGCACCTGCTCCTCGGCCTCCGCTCTGCAAGCAAGCTGCTGATTGCAACCAGGTCTACTACGTCTCCGGTTCAACTTCAGCTTCAGACTCCGGAACGGTTTCGAGTAGCTTGCAAAAAAAAAAGACACAACAAAAACATGAACACACACATGCACACACACACACACATATATATATATATATGTGTACATGTTTGAAACTGTTGAAATCCTCAGACGCCGTCCTGTTCTCTGCACCTCCACCCCCTCTCCCACCCCATTCACACACTCAGTCCCCTCTCTCGTCGCTGCTCCACTGGCAGAGAGACTCTGTCGCTCGCACAGTAGTCTCCAGCTCTGTTGCAAAGTAGTAAATTTAATGTCAGTTGCATTTAAATTGAAACGGGAATGGGTGCCGCGAGATGTGGCAAGAGGAGTTGGGGAAGGCGGGGGGTTTCAGGGAGCAGCCTCGGTATCGTTTTTTTTTTCTTTTTTTGTATTTTTTTTGCTCCACACTCGTCTCGTCCTCGTCATCGTCGTCATCAGTCTGTCGACAGTTTGAGTTAATTTCGTTGCCACCGCCTTTTCCACACATTTAGTGCACAACAACACACACACACATAAACACATGTATGCGTGTACACTCGAAAAAAAAGTAAACAAACAAACAATTTAAAATAAAAAATATTGTAAATAAAGCTGAAAAAATGTTGACTAAATAGAAGCATTTTTGCGCTTAAAATATTTTATTAAAAATATTAATTTTCTACCTAAACTAATTAAATTTTCTTTTAACATAATGTTTGTGAACATATATGAAATAAAAAAATATTTGTAATAAAAGTTTTTGAATCAATTTCAAAACTTTCATTATTTTATTATTTATTTATTATTTATTTTTTTCGCTGAGTGTATTGCTTGATTTTGTTTTGCATCTCTTGTATCTTTTGCATCTGGCATGCAACGCTGCTCTTCGTACAGCTGCTGCCCTTGCCTCCTCTTTCCCTCCCCCCTTGCTACTCTGCTCCGTCGCACTATTCTCAATTTCAGTGCCAATCTCAAGCCCTAGCCCAACACCAATCCCAATTCCAATCCCAATCCCTTTTTATGGCCTCCGTCTGTCTTGTCCGTCTGTCTGTCGGTCCCTCACAAATTTAAAGTTGAGCAACATCGAGTAAAAGTTGGCCCCTTGCATTGTTGTTGTTGTTGTTGTTGTTCATGTTGTTATTGTTATTGTTGTATTGTTGTATTGCTTTAACGCGCTCCACTGAAAGATACAAATTGTTATGCAAAATGGTGAAAAGTTTCATTTGGCATCCTCAGCGACCGAGTTTTTTTTTTTTAGTTTTTGTTTTTTCTTTTTTTTTGTGCTTGTGTTTTTTGTTTTTTTTGTAGTTTTTGTTTCACTGCTGTTGGCTTCGCTTTTTATGCAAAATTTTTTTCACATTTTGATTTATTTTCATTTTATGTTGATCTGCTTTTCTGCTTTCCGACGCTGCTGTCTGCGCTTTTATTTCATTTTTTAAGTTTTGTTGTCAAGTTTCTGTTGTTGGTGTTGCTTGTGTTTCTGTTGTTGTTTGTGTTGTTTGTGTAGTTGTTGCCTTCACTTTTTATCTGCCATTGTGCTCAACTTCAATTGACTTTATTTGACTTGGTGGGCTCTGATGTTAGGTTGATTCTCTTGCGGTTGTTGCTGTTGCTGTTGCTGTTTTGTCATCATTGCTGTCTGTCAACGTGCAAAAAAAAGAGGTTCCCTTTGCGTCAACCTTCCCCTTTCACAGTTCCCCCCAACCCCCTGTTGCCTGGGGCATGAACAATGCGCGCTGCTATCTTAATCGAGTTGAGACAGCATACAAAAAAAAATAATAATGAAAAAAAAATACATGTTTTGATTTCATTGTACAATATGTAATTTATAATGTTCAATAAGCGCTTGCAACCTTACTTTACTTATCTATGACATATTTGTGCAATTATTCAGCGAATGAAACGCTTGGAATGGCACGGCAAGTCAAGCTTATTAAATAATTAATATATTATTAATAATATTTATTCGAATAAAAAATAAAAATAAAATTCCAAGCAGAGCTTAAAGTGCTTTGAGACAATTATTATTGCTGCTAATTTGTTGTCGTTCTTTGCCCGGAGAAATTGGAACGCTTGGAATAGAACATTGCAAAAATTATTTGGCATAAGTTTAATTAGTAACAAATTAGTCTACGGCTGGAATGCTTGGAATAGAATAGCAAAGAGAGAGACAGCGTGGGATCAGTGGAACGCTTGGAATAGAACAGCAGAAAGCCCTCGAAACAAGTGAATGTGGAATCATTGTCGGCATTAGTTTAATTTAAATTGAATTTTCTCTTTTGGGAGAGATTTTTTTGTTGTCTGCTTTCAAATCAAGCCGCAATTTGGGCAAAATTATGCAAATTTTCGAAATCTGAAGAATCCAACATGATATTATTGTTGCGCCTGGATAAATTCTTTTGGCCCTGGGCCGGGACAAATTTGCGGGTTTCGTGTGTGCGAAATTCAGAACTCAAGGCCAGCCGTAAAAAGAACCCGCTTTGCCTCGGGGCCTTCACTATAAAAACCAAAAAATGCTGGAGCTGCTCCAATCACCCTAAACCTTGAGAGCTCATCGCACGTTTAATGCCCCAAACTGAGTTCGACGGTCACACAAACTTAGATAGACACACACACACGCACACACATAGTAATAATATATAAAATACATGCTTATCGGACTTGAGGCTTCTAACGTTCATAATTGCTGGGCACACACTCACGTACACACACACACACACACACATACGGCACGCAGCTCGTTAATTATGCCGTCTAAACCCACGAAATTATGACAAATTTCAATAAGGCCAGCTAAATAAAAAGAAAAATACACGTTGCCGTACAAATGGATGCGAAGAGAGTCAAATGAGTTCAAATAGTCCGCCCATATACCAATAAACAAAGCAAACGTGAGAAAGACAAGCAGACAGAGAGAGAGAGAGAGAGAGGGCGAGTGAACCGAAACTATTGAAAGACCTGTGGGTATTATATATATATATAGCAGACACATTCTATGGCAAACATCGCCCCGAAACCAAAAGCCATAAGCCAAAAACACCAAAAGGTAGGCACCCGAAGCGGCGTTTGGTATTTGAAACTTACGATGGGTTCATGGTCAATACGGCAACCCGAGTGCGTTAAAACAATAAGAAGCAACCCAAAAATTTCGAAACACGCGACTTGCTGGACTCACCCGATACTCTGTGCTGTAAATTAATGAATACATAAATAAATAATAAATCTATAAATTATTTATTTGGTTTAGATTCTAGGCAGTTTTTTTTCGATTAACAAACTCTGTAAAAAAAGTAAAATAAATAAATTGAAAAAATCTCAAACATTTTTATAGTTTCTGGCAATTTTATATTTGGTTTATTTTTTCAAAACTTTGGAGAGACAAAAAGATGTCAACTGCATTAGCCAATAAGAACTCGCCCAAAAGTCGGAATATAATACAAAAAAAAGGCACATTTTTGAGGGTTTGTCTGCAAGGTGTGACATTCTACAAAGAATTTCGAAAAGGCAATTCTGCGATTGGCGTCTGCAAAATATTTCAATCTTGTCATGCATGTATTTTTTTTGTTGTTGCTTGTTTTTTGTCATTATGTTTATCGTGTCGCACAACAGATTCTCGTATTCTTAACTGTTACGTACTTCTTGTGTTGCGTTGTGCTGTGCTGTGTGCCTCGAGACCGTTTGACGCGCGCCCCTGAAAATAGCTTCCAAGGTTGGCCTGCCAATGGCTGGCTGGCTGGCTGGCGGGCTGGCTGGCAAAGATATCAGTCGGCGCAACAACTATTTGCTGTAGTCTTTGGTTGTTGTCATTATTGCACTTAGACTCGTTTTTGCTGGCATGACAGCGTGCCAAGGCGCTTCCTCAATTGCCATCTAGCCAGACAGCCAGCCAACCAGCCAGCCAGCTAGCCCATAAGGGAGCCACGCCCCTACCTCTCTGATGGCCATTTGTGCATTGAAAGTATAGAAGATGGTTGGTTTAAATATTGCTTCTTATATCTATAACTATCAGCAGCGTCGTTTTCAAGTACAATTTTCGAGTTTTCTTGAAATAGGTATACCAAAAAATTCTTATTTCAAAAAATTTTCTATAAAATTAAGTAAGAAAAACTGTAAATAAGTCGATATATACTTAAGCTAAGATTAATGGGAATAGACGAAATGATTTGGTTAAATATAGCTTCTTTTTAAAGCTAATTATTAGCAAAGCAGTTTTGAAGTACAATTTTAGATTTTTCTTTAAATGGGTATACCAAATTTATAAAAATATTCTTTAAATTCTGAGTATTAAACTTAAACTAAGTTTAAAAACCTTATATCGAGTAACAAGAGCGCTACAAAACATGAAAAACATATGAAATTATTTTAGAATTGAATCAAAAATAATTGTGATCGGACTACTATATCGTATAGTATCCATAGGAACAGATGATACGGTTTTTTAATTCATGGTATAAATTAGATGTTGACTATTTGAATTTGATCTACAAGGCTATAAAATCCACGGCATATGCTTCAAAGTGTAAAGTTTAGATGCCTAAGTGATGAAAGTTATTTGGTCTTGTGATTTATTTCAGTGTATTCATAGTAAGTAGTTTATTTTTGAAGTGGCACGTTGAGCAAGAGTTTTGCTTCTGGGATACACAATATTTAATCGCGCTTCTTTCTAGATCAACCTTACTTACATACTTGCCCCCCTTTATGTTATTTTGTTGTTTTCGGAGATGCCACAGCACTCCAATTAGGGCACATAATGAACACCAAATTGTGGCCGCTTGTAATTTGCAACGGCCCTTTTTGCATTTAACTTGGGTTTGAGCGTAATGTTGCCTGTTTCTGTATCTGTATCTGCAGAATGTATCTCCGTCTGCGCTGTATCTGTATGTTTGACCTACTTCTGGCAGTTGTAAAAATTCAATAACATAAAAACGGAAAATTAACTGAAAACGGCACTCGTCGACACAACGCACACCACACACACACACTCACACACACACAACAAACACACACAACACACACACACACAGAGCACAGAGCCAGCGCATTGATAAGACACCCAAAGCAAAACTGAACCAAGGCTGCAGCTCGACACGATTTCTACTTTGGATGCCCTTCGTTTAGCTCAGCTCAGCTCAACAGCAGCAGCAGCAGCAGCGGCAGAAGCAACAGAAACCCAAGTTAAAACCCAAGACCCCAAGGAGGAGTCTTCTACACACACTCACACACCTTGCACCCATTTCCATGCCATTTCCCATTTACGTGGTCGCATATACGAAACGTGCGTGGAACAACGAACCCAACCAAAACTCCCCCGCTCCCCACCACCCTCACCAGCCTCCCCACTTGAAGCCACCTTCCGCTGTGGCACGCAAGAAGAGAAGGCGACCGTCTGATGACACCAGCGATGCGTGTGCGTACGTGATGCAATCAAAATGTTATTAATAACGCAATAAAGTAACCATAATTTCGACCATTAAAATGCACACATTTTGCGCTACGTGCTGCCATAAAAATACAAAAAAAAAAAGAAGCAGAAGAAACCCAACCACAACTCTACTCCAAATGCAAACCCGAATCCGAAACCCCGCCCCCCTCCCCCAAAAGCAAACATTTATACCTCAGGCAGAAGCACAACTCCAACTCTAGCGTCATATTCAATTTTATGACCACAATTTGTTTACAGTACTTGCAATAATACCCGGATCTTTTACGCCTCTTTTATTATGCCACTCCAAAATCCAACAAATCGAATTTTACGTCTATTTCACGAGTGCTTAAGCAGAGATTATCTTCAACATTTTGTAAATAATTGATAAACAGATTTGGCTTCAGTTTGTGTATATGTTTTGAGCATGACAATTGCTTTTTGTTTTTAAATATATATATAATATATTGCGGAATTGAAATCGGTTCAACTTCAACAAAGTTGTCAACATTTGAAATCGTTCTGATATATTGTAAAAATATAACTTTATTTCAAAATATTCAAAATGTTATATCAAGGAAGAATAATGATCAACAAACTTGCTCAGTTATTAGACAAAGGTGAACAATATTATATATCATAAATAATATATATCTATAGAGTTGATAATGGTTTTTAATATTTCAAATTTGCCTTTATAAATGAAACTCGATTTCTTATTAATTTTTTAAAAATTATTTTTAAGATCTCCAAAGATTTGTAGAAAAATAAAAAATATTTTTTGGAAAAGAAATGAAAAAATATTAATTTTTTTCAATGTCAAAACCCTTTGCTAAAATTGTGTATTACGACCAAAAAAAAAAATGCTAAATGACGTTTATATGCAACTAAATTCTATGGTAATTAGCCATATCGATAATATCTTAAGACGTGAACTAACTATCTATGAGATACTTTAGTTGGGCAGCCAAACGCTTATGTCTGAGCGGATAAAAAGCAGGAAAAAGGAGGAAAGTGTTGTAAAGAGTAGCAGCAAAAAGAAACCGAAATTTGTTTAAAGGAGAAATCATTAAAAGCGAGCAATATCACCCAAATCCCAAGCGTATATATATATATATATATATATATAGTACAACAACAACAAAGCTCAATTGAGCTCGAGTTATATTTATGACAGTTGTCTGTGGTTGTTATTGCTGCTGCTGTTGTTGTTGTTGTTGCTGGTGCTGTTGTTGTTGTTGTCTTTAGTTTCGCTGCTGCTGCTGCTGCTTTCCCATTTGCATGCTGAAAATGTGACAGTCTCTTTTGGTAGGCAATTGCAAATTTGTGCAGCGATGCGTTTTGGCAGCGTTTAAAGTCGCGCGTGAAAGTCGCAACCAGCTGCAGAAATCTCTCAGCTGAATGAACGTGCTTAATTTTGTGTGAACTTGCCATAATGCACAATTCCAAATTGAAATAAATAATAAATAATAATAAACAATAATTAATAAATAATTGAAATTAATCAAATTAATATTGCATAAACATTTCATAAGCGCTTTTATTGCTGCTGTTAACTGTTTTGTCAAATTCAAACAACTATTTCAAATAGTTGAAAGCTGCATTTTTGTTGTTGTTTTTTTTCTTCTTTTTTTTCAACATTCCAAGCTGAAATTAATTATATTTGAAATGATATTCAAAATTTAAGTTATGGGATTAGCGCAGCACCCTTTTTTTTTGGTTTTGTTTTTGGTTTTTAAAGATAATCTCATGTTGTGAATGAAGCGATATTAAGACAAAATTGATATGCCACCTAATCCTGTTATTCACTAAATTTATGCTCATAGCTAAATCTTTGCTTTCCACATTTTGTTTAGATAGTTTTCCCCTTGCCGCATTTAATGCGGTTTGTTTGTTGCCAAGCAGTGGCGCAGAAAACATTTTTCAACGACAGAGCGCAAATTGTGATTGCTGTTTGTTAATGTTGTTGTGCGGCCATTGCCGTGAAATTTGTGTGAATTAAAGCAACAACAACAACAGCAACACCACTTGACAAGGTAAGGCGAGCCGGCTTTTCACTGCGAGCCGAAAGCGCTGCAAAATATGCCTATATTAATGAACCTATGGAGCGAAGCAGACCGTTGAGCGGCTTGGAACGAAGCGGGCAATTGTTTCTCTACCGCTGGCCGTGAAACAGCAACAGCAGCAGCAACAACAGCAGCAGCAACAACAGCAAAGTTAGAGTTAGACATCAGCAGCATCACATTGGGCATTGCCTTCAGCGCGGCAATGGACAAATATGCGTGTGCCTACATCTATTTATTTATTTATTTATTTATTGTTTCAACTCGAGCTGTTTGATATTTGTCCGTTTCAAACGAGCCGAACAGCAACAACAACAACAACAACAACTACGAACTGGTAACAATAGTTGGCTCATTGCCAGAAGCAGAGCGGATGGGAGTGGCTTCATAAGATGACCCCAACACGCGGCTATTGGACTTGTCCAGAGTCATACACGTGGCGAAAAAACCATGTTTACATTCTCAAAACAAAAGAATTGATGATTAGTCACCAGTTTGGTTCATTATGGATTCATGATTGATTCAAAGAGTTAAAAAATGGCAGCAATAAAATTAAAAAACTTTAAAATAATTATTTCGTAGTTTGATGTTCGTCCTTGGTCACATTTGGACAAGATTTGCTACTTGATTTAAGTGAAAAGTTTTGTGTACATTTTTTGTGTCAGTGTACGCATGTCGAATAGAAAATAAAGCATTATGACAGCGACAGCAACGACCCATTGTGGCTGCAACACCCAACCGAACCAAAGGCACAGTAACAACCACAACAACAACAGCAACAACAACAACAAACAACCGTGTCCCATGTCAACTTTTGACGTGACGGCCCGTTGCTGATTTGATTTATGTATGGATTAATATCATAGCTATGCCAGCCCCCACAGCCCCCTCCACTCAAATGCCCCATTACCTTTTTGTTACCTGTAACAGTTAACACACTTTTGAGTTCATGTAGATTTCGAAATGGATTTCGAACTTTGGTCCAATTTCACTTTGTCGTAACAACTACAAATATTTATTGGCTGCCCAAAATGGGTTCGCTTTTTATTCATCATTTTGTTTGGGGATAACACGAGTAGGGAATGATGGACATGATACGATTGACGGATTTATGGCATGTTTTTGAATACTTTATTCATTCATTCAGTACAAAACATTTTTTTCGAAATTCTTAACGATCCATCAAGGCTTACGAATGTGGCTCGTAAAGATCAGCCTTTTTTTTGTAATGGGAATGGAATTCTTTTGAAGTTGTTTTCTCACTACTTCTATTAGATAAATTCCTGCTGATATTCCTTGCTAAGCATTCGATATTGTTCAATATAATTAATGAATATTTTTTCCCCTTTTTTTTTATCTCGTTACAGGTATGTACAAATAACAAAAAAGCTGCTCAAAAAATATCGAAATCCTGTGTGAGTAAATATAATTTATTTAAATTGATTACGTGTCGAGGCGATGCAGCGAAACTCGATCAGCTCCGATCAAAACGATACGCGATACACGATCCATTCCGATCCGATTCGAGGACGACCCATTTACACAGGCACTCGCAATTATTCATTTAAATCGACACCAAAAAGTGACTTAAAAAATAAAAATAAAAACAAAATAAAACCCAACCAGTTGGATTCCTTTTTTTTTTGACATATTCTTGACAAGTCGTTATACCCTAGCAGAAGTCAACTAATTGGGTTTATGAGCTGCACAACTCAGTATCTATTTTGGTAATACATTTGATGACCTGATGACGATTTCATGCTTCCGCTTGCTAATCTATGCTAAGCTGAGTCAAAACTCAAAACTGTTTAACATAAGTGTCAAAATTGTGGCTTAAGCTTATATTCAAATTTGAAGTTAATATTGTAATGATCATTTTTAGAGGTTTATTAGCCTTTTCGGACAGAGACCACCAATAACTGTTAACAGTTAAGTAGAAGTCTTTAAGAAAATAAAAAATAAATAAAAATTCTCAAGGGGCTTTTTTTTTTAATTAAAATTGCCTTTTAAAAATATATATCTTAATCATTAATGTCTCTTGTGGTCGTTACCCAGTTTGCTCTCATTTTCATTATAGAAAAATCTTGTATAAAAAAATCAACAAATTGTTTGCTGATTTTTAAAAATTAAAATCTAGTTTTTAAAATACAACTCTCTAGTCATTGACTATTTTTTGACTATTTTTGACGCAATTTTGAAAGTTTTAACGGTTTTGCAAGAATTATCTTAATGATTACGTTCTCTCTGGGTATATTGCAAGTCGTTGATTGCTCCGCACTCCTTTTTCTCACATATACCCTCTACCCAACCCTGCCCCATCAGCACCTAAAACATCAAAATATCTGCTTGAGGTTACCGCGTGCATGCTCCAAATACCGAAGTTCATGTTGGGCAGGTGGAGCAACTGAAAAGAGAAGGGATAGGGATATGGATAGGGATAGGGATGGGGAGGGGGAAGAGGCGACTAGCGGAAAGTTTAGTGAGCATGGTCAGTAATGGAGTCGCCATCTATTGTCCAACCAGTGGCAACTTCTTTGCTGCTCTTTGGTGAGCTGAACTCCGAAAAAATCAGGTCACATTTGCGCATAAAACGCGCGCCTCGAAATTTGGCTGCGTTTTGCTGGCGTTTAAAGTCGCGTTCAACTTTTTAATTGCGGATGCGCAGACTTTCGATTTCGTTTCAGTGCTTTTGTTGTTGTTTTTGTTGTTGTTTTTGTTGTTGTTGTTGTTGTTGCTTTTGGTCTTTCCCTGCGTCAGAGGCCTACGGGCTCAGTTCGCCACTCTTGACTTGGCTTTGCTCTGCGAGGAAGCTTCATGGAGCAAGCGTTTTGCGGCTTTCCAAAAAAACAAAAAGAAAAAAAAAAAACACACATTTCAAAAAGTTGCTGCACAGTTTCACTTGAGGGAAATCGCAGCTCCCGGTGTCGCGACGGCGCCGCTGCTATGACATAACTGACGCCGCTGTCGACGTCGGCATCGGCATCGACGACTGCGACTGTGGAAAGTTGAACGCAAATTGTTGCTGCCTGGTTTTTTTTTTTCTTTTTTTTTTTTTGCTTTTCAACTTTAGCAACTGCTTCGAAATTCACGTGAAAAGTTTTTGTTTTTTTTTTTGGGGCAAGCAAATGTAACTTTGAATTGTGTAATCCAAGAAAGCGGCAAATTTTATATATATATATATATATATATCTGCAGGAATTGAACTTTATGTATCTCATGGATAATACGCTTTTTACGGAGAACAACCAGCTTTCATTTAAATGAGGCGCTAACGATATTGTTAGGCCTGAAATGTTTGACTCACGTCGTCCATTAAAGTCGGCTTACTAACAACTAATAACAGATAATAATAATCACTTAATTCCAACTCTAATTTTGTGGGCCTTTGGGGCGCATTCACTTAATGACTTTCTCAGCGGCATGAAAAACGAAAGGTGATCTGCTTTTTTACATTTCAGTTTTTTTTTATGCTCTTTAGCTTATGCAAAACAATGAGCACTTTTTGTCCAGCACACACCCCCCGATTCCCATTGTCATAAGCTATATATAGCTATATATGTGTTTATAAATGTAACTGCTTGGGCTTTCAAACTCAAAAATTTGAATTCAAATCGCTTTTTTCGCTTTCCAGTTGCGCTAGAGTTGAGTGGGTGGAGGGGCGAATTTGAAAAGGGAAAGGTTAGCGTCTGGACCAGGAATTGTGCACCCACACACAAAGGTTTTCCAATGTGAACCACCGATGGTGGGGAAGTGGGCGGGGGGAGACATTGCGTGACTCTCGGACATAACATGAATTTTATTCATTATTCATGTTTTCCATTTGTAATCATTGTTCATAGTAATTTGTTATTATTATTATTATTTTTGAAGCACATTGACTTGAAGTTTGATTGCATTGATCATACACACACACACACACACACACACACACATATATAACAGTATAACGGTATGAGTAAATCAGTTCCTGGTATTTATAACTGTTTGTCAGTAATTAGTTCGCATTAAGACTATAATTAAAAAGCTGATCAAATAAATGCATATTTGTTGTAGAACAAAGTTTACGTTTGTGTATAATAGTTGGCATATAACAGTTGTTGCTGTCCATCACGTATAACAGTTGGCAATTAAATATACATTGCATTAAAAAAACATCTGAGCCCTTGTCTGATGTACACCCAGAACTGTCCCATCCCCTATAAACTTTTCTAACTCTTTCTCTCTCTCTCTCTCTCTGTCTATCTATCTCTCTATCTATCTCCATCTCCATCTCTCTCTCTGTGCATTTGAAATTCAATTTCCTTTCGTTTTGGCAATCAATTTAAATCTCGCCTGCACACATTCAGCTGGGTGGGCAAATCCAACAATGCCGGAACTATGCGCGACCCAAAACAAATACCCAAAAAAAAAAAAGTGAAAAAAAATGCAGTTTTTAACTCTTTTTTTTACTCGATTTCACTTGAATTCGTAACACCCCAAAAAGAGAGTTGCAAAATTTGTCGAGTTGAGATTTTTGTAATAAAACAAAAGACAAAACGAAACCACCCGCGATTTGTCGTTGTCTTTGTGTGTACACACACACACCAATACACACACACACATAGCAATACACACATGAGTAAATACAACAAAATCTCACCCGCGCTATCACATGAGGTAAACTCTCTTTTCTCGTTGTTGTTGTTGTTGTTTCTGTTAGCCGATTATCTACACCTTTCACCTTTCACGCCAACAACAGCAACAACAACAGCTACAACTAAAGCTTTGCCTCTGCCTTTGTTTCCATTTTGATCTCCAAAATTTGCAGCCTTTCTAATTTCAATTGTCGCCTCCACTCACCGCCACTCACCTCACCTCCCCATCACATCCCCATCCCATCCGCTGGCCGAGAGTTGTGCAATCTGCTCTCATCTTAATTGGCCAGGATTGTGGATTGGAAACGATTTAGATTGAAAAGCTTAAAGCTGGTGCTAAGCCTGAGTGACATTTATACAACGTGTGGCAGCGCCCACAAGCTGCTTGCAACAAATATCCGTGACAAATATGTATTACATAAACACTCCGGAGGGATTTCCACACACAGCAGCAGCAGCAACTGCAACAACTGCAACAACAGCAGCAACAACAGCAAGAGCTAACAAGTCAAACAGCCAAACAAAACTAATAATAATAATAATAATAAAAAAAAATATAAAAAATAAAAAAAAAACTAAAAAAATTAGTTTCACCTCTTTTTCATGGCATGCGCTTAAAAAGCGCAGCAAATTATCAACAAGCGAGACTGAGAAATAGACACGGCGAGCGCCACACAGAGTGACAAAGTGTGAGGGAGACACGGCGATGGAGCGAGCGAGAGCTAAAAACGCATTGCTGCAACGAATTGTTGCAGCGCGCCCACTGTGTGTTACCGTTGCCGTTGCAGTTGCATTTGCAGTTTTATTTTCTTTTCTTTTTTTTTTTGTTTTTTTGGGGTAACTGCTTTTTTGGCAATACCAAAAATTTTGAAAAGCACAAAACAAACAAAAATGCATAAATAACAAAATAAGAAGAAGAAAAATGAAAGAAAACAACGAAACTACATCAAATGACAAAACCTAGCCAGCAGCGAAGTTGCCGTCGCCGTTGCCGTCGCCGTCGCAGTCGGCGTCGCTGTCGGCGTCAACGCCTCGTTGGGGACGATTACATAACAAGCGCGACACGTTTTATTTTAGTTTTGTTGTTGTATTTTTTTTATTTTGTGCAAGCGTCGACAGCAGCTGCGACAGCGACGTCACATGGCCAAAAAAAAAAGGGGGCACGACTGCGCGCCATAGGCCTCGCCGGCGCAGGCGACGACGTAATAAGCAACAACAACAACAAAAGCAACACCATTTCGTCGTCTTGGTTTAGTTGGCCGTTTGCCGTTCAGCTCGCTGATTGAACTCCAAAATTTGGCATCGCTTTTTGGCTTTCTTTTTTACACTTATACACACACACACACATGCCTAACCATGATATATACACAATATCTCTCCATCGAAGAGACCTTTTTGAAAACTGTAACTCCAGCAAATAAGTACGCAACAAAGTCAAATGACTGACTTTCACATATCCTGTAAAGCGTGCCCGAAGATGTACTCAATTTAAGCCGGCAAATGTTTTAGTAACGAAAATTTAAGTATGATTATTATTTATTATTATCAGAGATGGGTTTCGTAAAATCCATGAAACAGTTTGAAACAAATTTTCAAAAAAAAAAAAATTTGTAAATTCATTCACAATTTTTACATATTTTTCGCCTTGCGCAGTTATTTTCTAAAACTTGTGGAAATCGATTTCAATCAATTCTTTTGTGGCGGTTGGAAAATAAGTTTTGAGCAAATCGAACGACAACTGAATTATGGCCCATACTAGTTTATACCTTTTTCTTGATATTAAAAAAAAATTTAAGTTTTTTACAACATTCTTGCCACAAATTTTGACAACTTGGAAGAGTAATTGTACAAAAAGTGGAAAACTTTAATAAAAATATAATATATCATATCATATTGTTGAGCTGTGACAAATCAAGTCCAAGCTTGATATACCCTACACTTAGAGGGTATTTGAAAAATGGTTTTAAATACGTTTGCGAGTGTTGCTTGCATCTTGGCCAACTGTTTGGCGTGCGCCTTTTGGGCCGCCCTAATTTCGCTTAATTACGCACTTACACACACACTCGCACACACTAGCACACACACACACACACACTCGCACACACACACACACCTGGACCAAAGAGAGATAACCAACTTACAAGTTGTGCGTAACAACGGCGAAGTCGCCCGCATTTTACATTTATTTATTTTTATTTTAATGTTCATCTCTGTCTGGGCCACAAATTTAAGTTTTTATTTTCTTCTTTTCTTTTCTTTTCGCTCTTCATTTTTTTATTTTTATTTTATTTTTTTTTTTTTGATGTAATTCGACAACGTTTTTTGTTGTTTTTGTTGTTTTTTGTCTGTGGCACTTTTGGATTTATTTTTATAGCTTTTTTTTTTTGTTTTTTTTGTGGACTACTGCTTTTAAATGTTTGTCCGCACAGTTTTCACTCTTTCATTTCATTTGAAGAAATTTACGTTTATTTACAATTTGTCTTCATTTAGGGCGCGCTCGCACATTTTTCGGGGCCAACTCTTTCCCTCGTCGCTGTTTGGCTTGGCACGCAGCTCTCTTAACTGGGCCTTGACGGCGATTGGTTTTCTTTGCGTCTGTTTGCCTTTGTTTAGAGTTTCGAGTTGGATTTTTTTTTTCTTTTTTTTTGGTTGCCTGATTAGCAGCTCATTTGAAAGTTAGCCTAAAGATGTGGCTGTTGCAATTTGCTTTTCCCAATTGCTACACCTAAATAATATCTGTATCTTTGAATCTCAAATGTCACTCGCATTTGTTGAAACCTAACATTTCAAGGTACAGTTGCGCACTAGCTTTGATTATATATATATATACAGTTATATATGTCACAACATTGTAATCGCAGATTGCGCAGACTTTGATTAATTGCCAATTGATAGCTGTGTGAATATCGAATATGTTGGCTACTTCAGATTGCAACAATTATGACTCATTTTTTCAACTAATGGAAGAAAAAACTTGGAAATTATTTTTCATATTTATAATAGCTAAAAAACTATTATTATATTTAATTATTGAATTTATAATTTAGTTTTAAGTAACTACCACTAAAAACTATATTTATTAAAAATGTTTCCAATAACTTTATTTCCTGTTATTTTATTATTAATTTTTTTTATTTATGTAATTTAATTTTTTCACTTGTAGTTTTATACAATTTAATTAAACTTTTTTTTCATTTACTTATTTATTTAATTATTTATTCGAAACTATGATTTTTTCTATCAACTTTAGATGTAATCAATTACTGTTTATTTTGATGGTAGAAACGCGTTGTTAAGGCCAATGTAATACATGCTAAAACCATTTAAGCCGCGCTAATTAGCAGATAAGAATCTACAAGAAGCCAACAAACAAGCAGCCTTTATTTAATGGCCCATCGCCAAGTCAAAGGTCAAATTATGAGCAGGCCCAGACAAAGAAAATAAACACAAAATTAAAGCCAAGTCGAGATGCGGCTCTAACAATGTTTGCTAAGCTGGGCATGTGGATGGGGTGTGGTCGGGGGAGGGGAAGGGCTACAACAAATGATGACAGCCAAAAACAATTAAGTCACAATAGAAATAAAGGCAATGAAATGGGGGAAAACAACAAGAGGAAGAAAGGAAAGGAAACCAAATTAAACGGGAGTTGTTGTTGTTGTTGTTGTTGGCAGCACTTGGGTGAGCAATGCGACAAAAAAAGTAATATTCTGCTGAGGCTGCTTCTTCTTCTCACGTGTTCTTGGCAGCAGCAGCGACGCGTCGTCGTCGTCGTCGCGTCGTTGGCCACCAACGCTGAAGAAGAAAAAAAAAACACACACACACACAAAATCAACAGAAATCCAAATTCGTGTGTGGCTCCTCGACTCAACGCTGCTGCTGCCGCCGCCGCCGCTGCCGCTGCCAGCACCAACGTCGCCGAGGCCGAGGTCGAGTGTGTGTATTTGTGATTGTTTAGGCTCTGCGTCTGCGCTTGACACACACACACACACACGAAGCCGCACAACTTTGGTGGCATTTAGCTTTTTTTTTCTTCATCTTTTTATTATTTAAATTATTAAAGAAACAAAAAGATGTATTATAACTGGTGAGAAGGGGTTCCCTTTTCGTATCCTCTACAAGGTGCAGTCAACCATTTGAATTCTCTTCCCCCTCCCCACTCACTCTCACTCTCTCTCGCTCTCTCTATCTGTCTCTCTCGCGGCTGCTGCGACTGCTGCTCACAGGTAGCTGAGCTGACTGAATGGGCATCCAGGGCCACACACAAAGCGCCGCACACACGCACTTCAAATTAGCCTAGCCACGAACACACACACTCAGATATACCGAAACTGAAGACCTACATGTGCATGTACACCGGAAAAAAATGTAATTACTAGGATACATTTGTGTACCCTACCCTTGTTGAGGGTATTATAATTTTGTCGTTAAGTTTGTAACGCATTGAAAAGCAGCCCCATAAAGTAACAACATCACCAGCCCAGTCGATTTCTTGGCATATGTACGTCATTATAGTCCAGGTACTACTTCTGGTTCAGATTACTATATCTAAAGCTGCCATATGTACGATCGGTCGAAAGTTGAGTTTTTGTATTAAACATTTCTTGTTTAACAAGATATTCGAAGAAGAAGAAGTTTCTTACAGTCAAACCAATAATCTATAGTCTATAGTTCGGCTTTATATATATATATATATACATATCGGAAATTAGATGCAAGACTACAAGTTTAATGTTTAACATAATGTTCCTTCTATTTTCTTTAATTCAATTGTGATTCTTACAAGAATTATACACTTAAAAAACAGTATTTGCGACTGAAGGCACAACACAACTTATAAGTCTACACATACTTAAACTAAGTATCAAATACTTATATTAATAAATGAGAGTGTTGAAAATGCTTAAGTGAGTGAATTTTAACCTCTTTTGGCCCTTCTCAATTCTTAACTGGAAGAGTTTATTGGTTTTTGAATGAAGCATCGATATTTGATGTACTTCAAACTTAATACAAGTTGATAAGCTGGAATCTCTAATTAATTTCAATACTTTCTTAGACACAATTTCATTATTGTTAATTGATTTTTCTCGCTGTGTACAGAAATGTGAGTGTGTGAGTTGGTTCTTTGCATGCTGCTTGCTCCAGCTCTCGCACTTGGCCGCTGAGCAATCCATCAGAGAGAGAGAGAGACAGGGAAAGAGAGTAAGGGGGGTGGGGGAAGCTATCCATCACAATGGACTCGCGTCGTCAAAAGAGCAAAAGACAAGATTGAAATTATTTGCCATTGAGTCGTCATTGTTAGGAAAAAGAAGCAACTGCAACAAGAACAAAACCGCGACCAAAACCAAGTGGAGACCACATAAGATCAGGCCACACACGCTGCAAATCTTAGCCACATAAATATGTGTGTGTATGTGTGTGTGTGTACAGGTGCCAGTTACCAGGTTGCCAGTGCCACCTTTTTTTTACCTTTAATGAGCGCAAACAAACGCCGTGGGAAGTCTGCAATGTGTTTGTATATCTATATATATCTATATATATGTATGTGTGTGTGTATGAGTGTGTGTGTGTGTCTAGTATAGAGTTCTGCGGCTGCTGCCTGTACCATTATCCTAAAGAGGAACCCAACCGTTTCTTGTGGTTTTGCCTGCCAGCGGGTGACGGCCTCAGTACAGTGAACGCTCATTAATTAGGCAGTTCGTCGATAGGACAAAAAATCAGTTATTAGAAAATCTATTTGAATTGCAAAATAAAAATATTAGAAAAAATATTTAATAATAAAAAAAATATTATTTTAATAAGGATTTTTTTTTACAAAATCCATTTAGAATATAATATATATTCAATATAATTTTCTTTAGAAAAACCAACTTAGATTTATTTTCTAATAAAAAATAAAAAACTTTTGATTTACCAACCATATTTGAAGTTAAAAATATGCAAAATATATATATAAATAAATATGAAACTTTGATTTTCATACACACAAAATTTAAATCGGAAAATCATTGAATCCACTTATCGAGCCTGCACTGTAGTTGATCTCCTATGCCTTGTCGAAGATAATTTTGATAATTTAAGCTGCGTTTCGACAATTAAACAACAACGTCCTTTTGCCACTTTGCCCACCCAGACAGGACACTAAGAACACCAAGGAAGAACGGACAAACCCAAAGATAAGAGGAAAGAAGAAGAAAAACTCAAATTACAATTGTTGTGTTTTGACATTTTTGGTCTTGGGCGATAAAAATGCAGCTTGGGTGTTCCTTTGTTCCACTGCTGATGGTCAGATAAATAGGACTCAGGATTTGCTGTGACAAATTTGTCTTTACCTCCTCGAGAGTGGTAAAATCCGTTGGTGGCAGCATTTGTGTCAACTGATTGACTGTCAATTGAATTGTCAGAAGAGCGAGCGAACAGGAAATGGCCGAGGCGGCGAGAAAAGAAAAAGTGAATTGCGAGAGAAAAGTAACAAAAACGAGAGGAGAAACGGTTGTTGTATAACCGACTGAAAGCCAACTGAGCCTAGTAGCATAAACTATAAACTGTAAGCCAAGGCCAAACCAAACACGACACGCATTTTTTCGACACCCTACTCGGCCTATTGGCCAGCCTAAAAAAACGAAAAAAAAAAAAAAAACGTCAATAAAACAACAACTCCTAACAAAACTTGGTTACGAGAAGAAAGAAGAAAAAAATGTGTATATGTGCACAAAAAAAAAAACCAAAAATTGTTTATGAACTATTATCACTGAACTAGTTTCATTTGTGGCGCGTGACAGATACAGATACAGATATTTAGATACAAATTACAACATATATAAATATATATATATATTTATGTTGATGCTAAGCAGCAAAATGGGAAATCGAATATTGCACATCTCTCGTGATTGTAACAGCAATAATAGTGTGTTATGTCTGCGTCAAAGTTGGAAAGTTGTGAGTGATTTGTCAGCGATGACGGTGGCAGAATGTTCATAACCTTTTAAAATGTCGCGTGCGCTTGAGTTGAGTCTGCTCGACTGCAAGATACTCTGTATTTAGCTCCTACACACTCTCGTGCAGTTTGCAATAATCGTGTATGTTGTAGGCGTTGGAATATTTAATTAATTAATTAATATTATCACAATATAAAAGTTAATAAATGTGGTGCATATAGCTTAGTAAAATGAATTTTAACAATATTTATATATGTTATCAATGTTTATCGATACATTTATCGAATATATGTACCTCTTCAGCTATACCACATTTGCACAACTTCAATCCACTCTTTTTTTAGCCACATTTATTGGATACAGTCTATAAAAATGTGGGCGCACTTAAGTTTCGTCCCAAAATAACCAAATTTAGCCAACGATTTGTGTGTGTGTGTGTGTGTGTGTGTGAAATGCGGAAAGTGGCCGCTGCTGTCTTGTTACATGTGCTTTGTGTTGTATCTGCTGTCTACTGCTCCAATCACTCATTTTGTTACAAAAAGATTATGAAAATTTCAAATGTAAATTTTACTCGCTGCGACTGCTTATCTCTGCCGAGCAGCAGCAGCGGCAGCGCCAAATAGAAAACGAGAGAGGCGAAAACAATAAACAAGAGAGAGGAAAACGGCAATTGCTGCAAAGTGATTACGAAAAAAAAACAAACAAAAAATAGTCTTAAAAGTTTCACTCGGCACGAGTGCGGAAGTTTTTATCCCACGGCATTTGTTTTGGGCAGCGCTCCGATTCGAGGCGATGCGATGCGATGTGTGAAGGTATCTAATTTTTATATATATATATATATATGTTTTTTTTTTGCCGCTTACAACTCCATTTGTGTATCTAACACCCACCCCCCCAACACCAGCTCAACTCGTTTAACACACTCTGCGTGTCTTTCGTAGCCAGTTCAACTCGTTCCGCATGCGACGACGACGTCTTGGAATAAGTTTTTGTTTAGCCAGTTAAATCAGCTCGCGAAGCCAATAATATCAATTAACACTTTCGTCAGCTACGGTCGCGTCGCTGCCCACGCACCACTGCAAGCAGCGCTATCTACGTCTACGGTGAAAGGGAAACATAGAGAGAGAGAGAGGGAAAGCGTCAAAGTTTAGTTTTGCGAGAGCTGCTGTGTGTATGTGTGTGTATTTGAATTTCGTTGTCAAATGTAGAAGGTAACGTAACGGAATTGGGAATGAGAATGAGAATCAGCATGAGATGACGTCGCGGTCAACGTCGCTGCCTGCCTTGGACGTCATACACACACACACACACACATATATGACCACATGCACACGAGAATTTTGCTTTGTTGCTAGAGTGAAAATTGGGTTATTGTCAGAGAGCAGTAGCCACATTCACATTCGAGGTCTATGGGAAAGGGGAGGGGGGATGTGTGGTGGGGGGTGGCTTCGTTAATATTGAACTTTTTTTGTTTTATTTATGGAAATTAGTGTCAAGTAAATCATGTGCATGCGCTTTTGCTAAACAATAAACATAAACACACACACACACATACACATATATCGATGGGAGTATTGAATAAGCTTAGCTTATTGAAAATCGATTAATGTCAAAAGCCAAGCGCATTGTGAAAGTCGATAACCAAACTAATCGATGGAACGAAAAGGTGAACCAGTTCCGTATCATTTCCGCTATTGAAGGAAGTGCTCAAAGGCCAATGAACATCCAAATGGCCTTTTAATTTGAAATGCACAAATTAATGATGATCAACATATGAACTTGATATTCAGTTCTCTTTTTTGCCTTAGAAGGTGCTTTTCATGTGGGAAGTCAGTTAACTGTTGACGAGATGAGAACATCTTTTGCAGCCAAACGAAGATACAGTTTCGTAACTTTACACTGAGCAAAATTATGCTGAAATTCTTACATAGTTTAATCAGTAGTTAGTAACTTTGCTGAAATTCAATTCTATTAGGCGCAAAACAAAATTATTGATTCAAGTATTTACTTATTATTTATTTAGTTATTTTTTTTATTATTTAGTTATTTGTTTATTTATTTTTTATTGTTTGTGATTTGTTACTTATTATTTATAAGTCCCTCTTAAGCACAGTTGAACTTATTTTCTTGCTGTGTAGCAATAACTCAGTTAAAGCAATTGCAACTCTCGCCCAAAACTTTCAACACCTCTGTCTCTTTCTCTCTCTGTCTCTGTCTTGAATGTTTGCGGTGTTTGCAACTTCAAAGCAAACGACGCATTACTGTCAAATTTTCACACATTCAAGTGACGACGCCAACGACGACGACTGGAAGGCAGCTAATGGGAAACAGATTGACTGCCGCAGTCACTGCTGCTAACTGAGAGTGAGAAAGAGACAGGAGAGAGGAGAGGAGCAGAGCAAACTGCATACAGTAGCCGTTCCCGTTGATGTGTGGCCCGGGCTAAAGGACACACATGGATTGAATGGATGGATGGACACACACGAAGCCCCTGCGGCCGATGCTAATTTGCACGCCATAAATGAAAAACGAATGTGTTGAGTTGAGTGAGTGTTGGGCAGAGAGGCGAGCAGAGTAGCAGAAGCAGAGAGACAGAGTGGATGTGAAGTGAAGTGAAGTGAAGAGCCGGCTGCTGGTTGCTGCTGCTAGATGGGTGGCCCAAGAAAACAAGACGACAACGTGACATGTCGACAACGCCCCTGGTTCAAATATACCCATGCATTCAAATATACATACAATAACGTAATGTATAACGTAACGTAACGTAATAAACACCCGCCACTGAAGCGACACAGCAGAGGCGAGCAGCAGAGCAGGGGCAGAGAGCCGTATGCAATCTGTAGCTGAAGCCGTCGCACACTTTGATGTAAAGTAGGAAGCGCCGATAAGTTGCCAATGGCAGCAAGGCCGCTGCAGCGGCGGCGTTTCAATTGAAGAATGGCTGCTGCTGCTGGCTCTGTGACTAAATGATTAAGGCTTATCTCTGCTATGCTCGCTTGAAGGACCTCCGGCTGGTCATCATCATCACCATCATTATTATTATTATTATTATTATGCCTCGTGGTGGCCTCGTTCGCTGCTGCTGCTGCTGCTGTCCTCTACTCCTGTACTTTACACACACACACAAGCTCAAGTGTATATACAATTATCAGCTGCCCTCGAGCAGCACACACACTCTCACTCTGGCTCTCTCACTCACTCGCACACTCTCTCCGCAGTTGCGCGCTCAGTGGTTGTTTCGTTTCTCAGTGTCGCTTCCTTTCCCATACAGCGCCCATCGACCTCACACACAGCAAACAAGCAACTACGGCCCACCAACGCCTCTCACTTGACTGTGAGAGTGTGTGTGGGTGTGTGTCTCTCTCACTCTCCCTCTCCCAATGTCTCAATCGTCGGTAGTTGGTCGGCTGCTAGTGAAACGAAACGAAAAATGAAACGCTGTGAGCAGCGCTGTCAGCGTCGACACCAAAAATGCGGCAAGCAACTGAAGTCGGACAGCAGCAGCGAGCAGCCAGCAGCGAAGTCGTCGTCGTCGGCAGCAATCGCTCGACCCGTTGCTCAGTTGGCTACACTAATTTCAGTTCTCCGCAAACTTTCAAGCGAAGCGGTTGTGGTTCGTTCCAATTCTCGTTTCGCCCACTAAAACAAAAAAAAAAAAGCTGACGGCCAAATGAGCAGCTGGCTGCAAGAACAACAACAGCAACACGGAATGGAGCATTGCAGGGTTTCAATCATTTCATACAACTCCTCCCCAATGTGTGGCAATAATATATTTGTGGAATTTTTGTAAATTAATCTAAGCATATAAATTGAATCAATTTTGTGTTTTTTTGCAAACGCGCTGAAAACGGTTTATACCAAAAAACAACAAAAAACAGCAAAAAAAAAATATATATATACATATATATATTTATAAAAATATACTTACGCGATATATTCAATAAGTAAGAAAAAGCAAAAAAAGCTTACCAAAAATTATTCATTTGTGCTTTTGTGTGTGTAAATGTGTGTGTTTGTGTCTGTGAGTACATATAAAAGTTAAATCGAAAAATTCAAATCGAAAAATACAACACAAATACAACAACAACAATAACAGAGTGTTATAAAATGTTTGAGCCGTATGTGAAAATCAAAAAAAAGCGTAACGTGCATGAAATCTATCAAAATGAGAATGTCGAACTCGATGTCGATGTCGATGTTGTTGCTGTGAATTTGGAGCAACAACAGCAGCAGCAGCAGCAGCAACAGCAGCAGCAACAAACTTCAAGTGATAATTGTTGCTGTCCGCGAAATGTTGCTTTGAGCAGTGCATTGGCAGAGACGCCAACAGCAGCAATAGCAGCGGCAGCAGCGGCAACAACTTCGACTAGCAGCAGCAGCAGCAACAATTTTAGCCGCCTGCATCAATTGATATCAACGCCTCCAGTATTACTGCGCAGACCATCGCTGTCGACGCCCGCGTCGCCGTCACCGTCAACGTCGCCGCAACACCCACACGCTGTCGGCGTTGTTAGTACGCCGCCAACGCCGCCGCCGCCGTCGTCGCAGCAGCAGCAACAAGCGGCAGCGCCTTCAGTTTTGCAACAACATTTGGGTCACCTGAGTTACGAAAGTGGAGCAACTGCAGCAGCAGCAGCAGCAACGACGAGAAGTGGCACAGCAACACTGGCGCAACATTTGGCAACACCCAGCAGCATATTGCAGGCAGCTTTCAACAACGCTAGCAACACTGGCAGCAACAGCAACACGACCAGCAGCAACAGTGGCAACAGCAACTTGCAAAACATTTTGACGCGCGCACAAAGTTCCTCAAACAGCAGCTCTGCCCCTGCCTCCGGCTCTGCCGCCGCCGCCGCTGCTGCTGCTGCCTCATCGAACAACTGCAGCAGCGCCTGTGCCGGCAACAGGCATTATAACGGCGGCAACAACAGCAGCATTATTGCCAGCCGCCTTTTTGGACCAACTTCAACCACCGCCAGCTCCAGTTTAGCTGCTGTTGCCTCCTCCTCCTCCTTATCCCCCACCTCATCCTCATCGACATCGCATCAGCTGTCGCCGCATCATCATCTGCATAGCAATCATTCCGCGCTAACCAATTCCATTACGAATCGCATTAATCAATCGATACGTCGGCATCTCAACCAGCAGCAACATCATCATCAGCAACATCAGCAGCAGCAACATCATCTCAACAACAACAACAACAACAGCGCCTCAAATTCCGCCTCATCCTCAAGCTCCAGCTCTAATACCTCACCAGCCTCCACCTCTGCCTATCAACAACATCAGCAGCAACAAAATCAGCAACAGCAACAACAACAGCATTTTAATTGCGCTCATCCTGCACAACAGCAACATCATCAACAGCATCATCAGCAACATCAAAGCAACAACAGCCATTATCACCACAGCAACAACAACCACCACCAACAACATCACCACAGCAATCATCATCAACAGCAACAACAACAACAACAGCAACAACAACAATCTCCTCTGTGCCTAGTATTATTAGTTAAATGCCCCAATTCAAAGGAGTTTTGTAACGCCGCTGCAAATTTCTGTGATAAAAGGTAAATACAAAATTAATAATAATTATAATCAAGGGGAAGACAAACCAAGAAAGCTAATAATTATTCTATAAATAATGCATACATATATTATAATAATATTTTAAATATTAATAAACTTCATCAATTGTGAAATGAAAATCGAATTAGTTATGAATATGAAAAACAGTGTTGAAAAGCAAAAAAATATTTGTTTCCCGTTTGCTGTTTGACTCTTAAAAAGTAATTTTTAAATTGAAAGCTTATTAAACTGTTGTGGGCACACTTGAAGAAATTGGGCAACAGTTGCTGCACATTTAACAACAGCTGCATTTTTGTGCAGATAACTTATTTACGATGTTTTTTAGTTTTAAGTTATGCATTTTCTAAAACTAAAAAACGAAAAACACTTATTGAAAGTAAATGTTTTTTTTTTAAGGTAGCACATCGAAATAAGGTATTTCATTTAAGGTATAATGGACACTTTAAAAAAATGCAGCTAAATCATAAAAAATTTGAATTAAATGTCTGCATTTATGTGTACATTAGAAAGTTTTATTTATGCATTTTCGAAACACCTGCCTAACACTGCTATTTCACAAAGCGAATGAATCCCCTTCTTCACATATTTTCTTTCTGAGTGCATTTACGAGCGACACTTAACAGCACTAATTCACGCAATTAAGTGTTTAGCAATTCGAATCCTTGAATTACGTGTGAGCAGCAAGAGCATTTTTGTGTGTTGGCCTTTTTTCTTTTTGTTTTCATGCATTTACCAACATTATATTTGCTGTGTTAGTTTGGATGACTTGTTGTTTCCACTGGCATTCACTTGACACACATATACATATGCATATTTGTATGCGTGTGTTTGTGTGTGTGTGTGATTTGTGCTAGTTCAGTTTTGAAGCTCGTCGTAACCCACTTTAATTGCTGGCTTTGGATGGAGATGGATGACCTTAGTGTTAGTGTTCAGCGAGCGATTTTAGGCTATGCGCCAGTGTTGGTCAACTCAAAATCTCAATACAAAATGCATTTCATGTAAGAACAACGACAACACTTTATGCTAATAGCTTTTGTTTTCTGTTCGCTTTGGTAAACAGCTGATCTCCATGGGACAGCTGCACACAAAGAAATGGAAGAGTTTATTTTTGCTGTGTGCTTATGGGAATGGAAATAGGAAATTGGAATTGGAATTGCTGTGAGTTTTGCTTTGCTTTGCTCTGCTTTTACTTATTGTTATTGTTATAGTCATTGTTTAGCCTTGGGCGCTGTCGCGACATCGGATCATCTGATATTCCATGGAAGCGATAGCGCACCTCTTGCTCCGATTATATTTCATTCCCCGATATTTGGAAATGATTCATTTATTTATATACGTTCTGTATATATCAGCGATAGCAACATTTTTTTGGTTAAGTGGAAATCAAGGTCTATTTGCACTTAATGAAAATATACTGTATTCAAAATTTGGAAAGCTTCGTTTTTATTACTAATTATTATATAATTATTAGTATAATATTATATATATATAATAAAAGCCATGCAAATTTGTGTTCAGTGTACAGGATGTTGTTTTTATTGCAGTCGCTGCATTTATTGTTATGGTTGTTAATGGACTCTGAAATGTCTGCGGTTATCTTTTTTTGTGTAATTTTTTTTTTTTTTTTTGCATGCTCCTCTGCGCAAACGGAAAGGGAAGTCTGCTTGAGTGCTTCAAAGAGTGAAGGGTCAGAACAGCAGAAAGCTCATGCTTTTTGTTAAAGCTGAAAGCTTAAAGCTCATGTTAATTTTATTGTGGATGTTAAGGCTTATGTAATTGCAACTTTCCGAACAAATCGATGATCCTCCAACTGATCAAATGTAACAAATGCCTAGGTGAAATGTGGCTGCAACAAGTTGTTGTTTCAGCCTTTGTATCAATCAGTAAAAACTTTCTCGTTTTAATATCAGTATGTAGCATACATATTAATATTTAATAAATTATTTGAAAAAGTAAATAAAAAAATCAAAAACATAGCAACATGTTAAAATAAACTTTCAAAAAATGATTTGCCAACATTAAATTAATTAGACATCGATTGCAGCCAGCAGCAGCAGCAACAACATGTTGGTGAGAGAGTTGAACTCTCGATTCAATCATTTGCCATACACAGATACAGATTCATATGTGTAGATGCTTTAGTTTTCACTTTGTTTTTTTTTAACGCATTTCACCCAATAATCATAAAAGCAACAACAGCAACAAAAGCAGACTCCTCTTTCACTAAGGGGCCCACATTTTGAATTTAGAACAAATCTCTACACAACAACAACAATTTCTAAGCCAATAAAAAGTTATTCGTTGAGAGAGAAAGAGAGAGGGATAGCGAATGCTGGCAACGAGAGAAAAGAAAAAAGTAGTAGAAATCCGGCAATAATATCAGAAGCAACAACAACAGCAGCACAAAATGAAAGCACGACAAAAACAAAATGTGAAAACGCATGAAAGCCAATTTCTTGTCGTCGTCGCCGACGTCGTCGTTTCCTTCGCTCTGTTCGTCGCAGTCGCCGCACAATTTGTTTAGAAAGTGCAGAGAAATGGTAAAAGCGGCAAAATGCAAACAAGCCAACAAAACAACAGCAACAACAGCAAAGTTTTGTGCAGTGTTGAAAATTGGGCACAAAATGTTTATTAATTTATTGATTTCATTTCATGCGCTCCCCAAACACGATAATGATATGGTTGTTGTCTTTTTACTATTATACAATAATAAACGCCACGCGCTAAACAACAACGTGCAAACTCCGAAAGAGAGAGGGAGTGAGTAAGAGTGAGAGAGCGAACGCGTGTAAGCTGAGCTTTTGTTTGCTGCGCTCGTACGTCATCAAACTAGTTTTTTTTCAGCCCATCACGCTGTGTTGTTGTTGTTGCTTGCGATTACATAAAGCGTCGCGTTTCGTTTCGATGTTCGTGCTCTCGTTTTACTTCGTTTGGCTTCGTCGGTTAGTTTTGCGGTCGGTCGGGTGAAATTCGCTGCCTGCGTCGCTGCCGCGTTGCTGACGCCTACGCGCCTGCGCGCGCACAGACAACAGTGCACGCCATACAAATAAATACAGGCCACAGCCGACGACTGCGCAACATTGTCGGCTTCATTTCCAATGCTGCTTGCTGTAATGCTTATGTAACCGAACAAAAAATATGTTGTTTTCCCTTCGTCATGATCATGCGTTAATAACGCAAAAATAAATACAATAAAAAAACTAGTGTAAACTTTCATTTATGTTGCAATGCCCCAAAGTGTCAAAAGCTTGGCAAATATGCCATGCCCTATTTTTGTGACCAACATGTCAACATATGTTAACCTTTTTTGATTACACTTCCATGCCATGCTTTTTTGCATTAGAATTTTAAATAGGGGCAGAAAATCACTTATTTGTTAATTTGTTGTTTCAATATTAATTTAGGCAGAGCCTTTCACTATTGCAGACGAGAGTTGCCATTAGCTACCATAATAGTCAAATGCAAACTTCCAATCGTTTTGCAGAAAAAAAAACGGACAAATTTCACTCTACTTAAATGATTTTATATATTTTATATAACAACAACAACAGTAGCCGCAGCAGCAGCTTCGCTGTCAGCAGCGACTTTCACGAAAACTGCAAGCAAAACTGCAGAGCTGCCGAGAGAGTGTGAGAGAGAGAGACGCGCTGCTGCTGCTGAGGAGCTTTCTCCTTATGGTTCGGGCCTTTGGCTCCGTGGACTGCTGCGCTGCTTGCTGCTGCTGGCGCAAAAGGCAAATGGACGCAACGCAAGCGACGCAACGACGACTGACGACTGTGGCTCCATTGAAAGCTAAACAACAACAACAACTACAAGAAAAGTAGCGAAACGAAACGTAACGATAAAACGAAACTTGAGCGTGGGAGTTTACAAAATTAATATGCGTTCAAGTGTTGACATCGCGCTGCCCAAAATGTATATATGTATTTGTGTGTGTGTGAGTATGCATGACGAAGAGCAAAGACGAAGAGAAATTGCATGAACATTGGGTGGGTGTCTATTGTTGTTATTGTTGTTGTAGCTGCTGCTGCATTTAGTAGCGGAAGTGAAGAGATGAGTAGTTAGTTGAGTGCCGTCAAGTTAGTTTCTCTTTTGAAATCATTTTCATTGGCATGAAAGATCACATTATTTAAATTAAATTGCCAGTTCGTCGTTTCTTCATCTGTTGTTCAATTTATCTTTGCATCGCATTTACACACTCACACACACACACATATGTATATATATATAGACATGAATGTGTGCGTAAAATGAAAAGCATTTCCTTTTCTTCAAAACGTTTTTCACTCGACTCATTTGCTGTTGTTGTTGGACGAGTGAAAGGAGTATTTTCTGCCGCGCTTTTGTTGTTTGTTTTGTTTTTGTTTTGTTGGTGAAAACGCCAACAACAGCAACAAGAAACACACGCGAGTGAAAACTCATGCGATAATTTGTTGTAAAAAAAAAACAAAAAAATGAAAATTTTCACCATTTTTATTATTGGCCTGGCTTTTGTTGTCGACTTTCGTTGTTGTTGTTGCTGTTCATTTTCTATAAAATTTCATTAAAATGCTAATGAAAAGTTGCCGGAAGTTGTTGTGTGGCAAAAGTACCGAGCGAGTCGGTTTCAATTATATAACATCAGCCACTTTGGCGCGGAAAATTGGTGAAAATGTGTAAAAATATTTCGTTGTCCAAATTTGGCGCAATTTTCCATTTCAGCAGCTGCCACGATAGACCCCCACTCCTACAAAACGCTGCTGCTGCCCCTTCATGTATCAAATTTATCCATCTTTTCTTTTATATATTTTTCTCTGTTTGCCTTAAACCGATTTATTATGCGGATTTAAACACGTGCTGCTCTTTGTCATTTTAAGTCTCTTTGCTTTTTGTTGACCTCGCTCTCCTGCTGCTGTTCTCTCTCTTCCTTTGTCTGCGCCCTCGCATTGCTCTTTTCTGCGTTCGGCGTTCTGCGTTGTTCTGCGCATAAAGATCACTCAAGGTGCTTGCATTTACAGCGTGTCCGTGACGAAATGCATTCGATTCAGCTGCCAATGGCGGCGGTTGTTTCTCTTGTGTTGTGTTGTGTTCTGTTTGCACAACGAGAAGAAGGAAATGCACGAAAAGGCTGGACCTTAAACACAAACAGCTGAACTTTTGGTACAGTGCTCAATCCCTATAATTGTCGACACGTCTTAAGATTTTCTTGAGTGGCTTTAAAACGAATTAAATCTTAAATTCTTACCATCTCTTTGGTAAATTAATTTACAAACATTTTTTTGTATAAATTATCCATCAAATATGTAATAAGTAAACTAATTTCATAATATATATTCATATAATATATTCTATATGTAGCAAATGCAAAGCGCAACATTTCAGGTCGAGCCTAATCGGCAAGAACGCTGATTCATTGCTCACGTTTGGGAGTTCTTGACGGCCGGCGACGGCAACAACTCCATTAATCATTACGAGTTTAACTGTTGTTCACTTGGGCTGCCGAAAAATCACTTACTTACCCCGCACCTACCCCTCTGCTCATCTCGCTTAACCTTAGCTTTGTCTTTCGGCGCCGCCAAAGCCAAATGTTTGGAGACCTAAACGACGTTTCCCAATGTCATCTCACAAATAGAAACCCAAACTTTTGGCTCTGAGCCCTTCGAAACGGAAAAAAAGAGAGCACGCGCAAGCATGACGAGGGCGCGAGAGAGAGAGAGAGAGAGCGTAAGAGAGACGTCCGCTTGTGCTTTATGGCAGGTGTTTGTCTCTCTGTCTGTCTCTGTGTTTGTGTTTGTATCGTTCTCAATGCCAAATCAATGTCATTAACATTAAAGCACACTCACTAAAATGTATAAAGCTACTTGAAGGTACTAAACCTGACGACTCTGCGGTCGCCGTTGCCGTCTCCTTTCCCCCTCCGCGCTTCACCAGGCTTTTTTGACGTCGACTTTGTGTTATTGCTGTTGTTTTATTTTCGGTTGTTTTGGGTTCTGCCCGCCGTTGCTGCTGCTGCGACTGCTGCTCTTTCGGAATGCTGGTTTACGGTTTGTTCACCTTGATAAAAAAAAAGCGTTTTTAATACACACGCACGCGCTGTCACACACACACACACACACATTGCTGATGTGAAGGTCCTTTTTTTTTGTCAAGCATTTGATGGCCAGCTGAATTGAGCTGAAAAACTGGCAAGAAAAACTCTTATAGCGCCTTAGCATCTTCAGCCTTGTACAGATTTTTCCCCAGTTTTTCTTTTGCTTAATTGTTGCTGTTGTTGTTATTGTTGTCGCTGTTTCCTTTTGCATCTGCGCCAGCTCGAAAACTCATTGTTACAGTAGATCTCTTTCGCTCTTTCGCTCCCTCTCTCTTCTACCATTGTTTGTCAATTTTACACTCTTGGCTACATATTTTTGGTCTATTGTTTGCTGTCATCTGCAGGCGACGCTGCATGCCTGAGTTATCCTTGCTGCTGCTGCATCCTGTGACGCATCTTGGCCGGCACAGATTTTCAGATTTCCAAGCCAAAAACGATAAACGGTGATTTGAAGCGGCCTCAGTTTTCATTTGCCGCTTCAGCAGGACGGTCGTCGTGCTCGTGTTCGGTGTTCGTCTCGTGTTCTTTCTCTCTCTTCTCTATCACACCGTTGCAAAGTGTACTTACTCTCTTACGAAAACTTCTCTTTAATCGACATATCGATCACCCACTACACGCACGCAATAACGGTTAACGCTTGAAGCTTTCGCTCATTTTTCGTTTCGCTTTTGCTCGTTTTTAAGCCTCGTATTTTTTCGTCCATACAAATGATATGCAATGCACAAATATTTGGCGCCTTATTCTGTCTTGTGATTTCCGTGTGTTTGCGTCTCTGTCTGTCCTTTGTCCGTAACAGCAGTGCTGCTTAAAATATCGTTTTTGAGAGGAAACACCTTGAATAATTTATTGATTTGCTGTTTTTGCGTGTGTGCGTGTGGCGACAAACTGGAGAACTCGCTGCTGCTAAAGCTGCTCAATCTATTGGCCAGACACTCGACTGCCGACAGCAATTTTGTCAAGATTGAGTTCGAGCGCAGCATCATGGAGTTACTGCAAGAGCCAAGGTGCTCATCTTTTACATATATAACATCATATTTATATTTATACATGTGTTAATTTTCATATTTATATTGGAATTTCGTTTCGTATCTAACCTCACATTCTGTTTTGTCTTATTTGCAGATTGCCGGTAAACGAATGTCAGGCAAGCCAAACAGCTAGAGTCACCTCGAACCTGCACGCATCCAGTAGCACAATGGCGGTCAGCCGTGTACCCTCACCGCCCCTGCCGGAAGTAAATACGCCCGTTGCCGAGAACTGGTGTTATACGCAGGTAAGATCCTCCCCTCCCCTTCCCTTCCCTACCACTTGCACTTCTCCATATTTTTCCACGAGAAAAGGATTACATTACAATGTAAGCAAAAGAGCCAAAAAACCTGCTGCCTGCATTCCTATGGATTTATTCACTGCTGCTCAAATTTCCATAATCCGAGTGTGTGAGTGTTTGCGTGTGTGTGTAAGTGTAAGGTGAATCCATTTTTGTGGTTATGTTTGCTGTGCATTTTATTCGCCGGACAGGCTCAGAGGAAAAATGCATTTCCGCTGTTTGTTTGAAATAAAATGAAATGAACCCCGTTACGCAGGTGTGCTGTCCGCTCAAAATGAACAAAACTGTAACTGTAGACGGGAGATGGAAGGAGAGATCAAAGTGCATTATGTGAGGAGAATCGGGGAAGGAGCAACGAGAATTCGCCGACAAAGCACAAATATTCTTACTGATCTTAGTTCGCCAACTGATTGATTTTAGTTATTTATAAATTATACTTCCTTTATTAAGCCAATTCTTTTCCAAATTTCAGGTCAAAGTTGTTAAATTTAGTTATATGTGGACCATAAATAACTTTAGTTTTTGTCGGGAAGAGATGGGTGAGGTACTCAAATCGTCCACATTCTCAGCCGGTGCTAATGACAAACTAAAATGGTAAGTGTGCGATAAGGAGACCTAATAAAGAGTGTTTCAATTTAAACAATGCATTTATTTAACTATGCAGGTGTTTACGGGTGAATCCCAAGGGTCTAGATGAGGAGAGCAAGGATTACTTATCATTATATTTACTGTTAGTTTCGTGTAACAAATCTGAAGTCAGAGCCAAGTTCAAATTCTCCATACTAAATGCAAAACGTGAGGAAACCAAAGCAATGGAATCCCAGCGGTAAGTTTTCTCAAATTACCTAACCAAGAGATATAAAATAATCAAATAATTTTTCTCTTCTTTATTAGAGCTTACCGTTTCGTGCAGGGCAAAGATTGGGGCTTTAAGAAGTTCATACGCCGCGATTTTCTCTTGGACGAGGCCAACGGTCTCCTGCCCGAGGATAAGCTGACCATTTTCTGTGAAGTCAGCGTCGTCGCGGACAGCGTGAACATCTCCGGACAATCCAATATTGTGCAGTTCAAAGTGCCCGAGTGCAAACTATCCGAGGATCTCGGCAATCTCTTTGACAACGAGAAATTCAGCGATGTAACGCTCTCGGTCGGTGGCCGTGAGTTTCAAGCGCACAAGGCCATACTGGCAGGTAGGACAGATTCCCTCTCACACAATGGATTTAACTGATAAGCACATAAATGTTGAGTGGACTTTAAACACCACTTCTAAACCAATTTTTAAGGCCCAAGGACTTTTTAACCCGAGTCTAGATTCATTCGTTAGCTGAGATTTT
The DNA here is from genome assembly GCA_035044025.1 of Drosophila paracracens. Lineage (NCBI taxonomy): Eukaryota > Metazoa > Arthropoda > Insecta > Diptera > Drosophilidae > Drosophila > Drosophila paracracens. The sequence goes on along the minus strand of JAWNMN010000435.1, from coordinate 1,126,886 downwards.
TGTTCAGCATATTTTCAGCTTGTCTGTCACAAGTTGAATTGAATTTTTTGTTGATTTCTTACTTTATATTGTATATTTCTTAAATTAGTTATAAACATTTCTTTCGTTCTGTTGTCCAATTTCAATACACAAGTTTTGATATGTAAGGCACTCAACTTTCGAGATATTTGCTCCCCTGAAGATCTTTAGATTTTATTGATTTTTCTAATTCGTGTCCACTATCCGCTTTCCATTTTGCAGCGCGCAGTGATGTCTTTGCGGCCATGTTTGAGCACGAGATGGAGGAGCGTAAGCTGAATCGTGTCGCCATAACCGATGTGGATCATGAGGTTCTCAAAGAGATGCTCCGATTCATATATACGGGCAAGGCGTCTAACCTAGAAAAAATGGCTGATGATCTCTTAGCGGCTGCTGATAAGGTGAGTCTCTGAACGGATCAATACACTGATCATAAGCCCATAACTAATGCCTTTCGCCGTTTACTCTGCTACAGTACGCACTCGAAAAGCTGAAAGTGATGTGCGAGGAGGCGCTGTGCGTCAATCTCTCTGTTGAAACAGCAGCCGAAACGTTAATATTAGCTGATCTCCACAGTGCGGATCAATTGAAAGCACAAACGATAGATTTCATTAATACGTAAGTTGAGCGAATGTTATAAATGTTATGTTGTGGATGGATAATCAATTTAATTGTTTGTTAACCAACAGTCATGCCACCGATGTGATGGAAACCTCTGGCTGGCAAAATATGATCACAACACATTCACATTTGATAGCGGAGGCATTTCGTGCGCTCGCAACACAACAAATCCCACCAATTGGACCACCAAGGAAACGCGTGAAAATGAGCTGAAACCATAATGCTGCAGCCAATCAACACAAAACAGTAACAGCAACACCAACACCAACAACAACCAATTCAACAGCAACATGCAACTGCAAGAACAACAAGAACCACAACAACAATACCTACAACAGCAACAATAATATTAACAACAATTGTAACATACATTTTAACAGTTGCAAGAAGCACTGCAACATAAGCGTTTCTTCCACAACAACAACAACAACAGCAGCAAAAGCAACTAATATTATTATCAATAACAAAAACACCAACAACAACAACAACTGGCTTAAGCCATCAAAAATGCCGTTTATTGTTTCAATATCGAGTAATTTAATTTTCAAAAACTTGATAAATGTAATATTTTTATTTTGTTGATTTATGATTACGATTAATGCTTATTTCTAAGATTTAAAACAAAAAATGAAAACTGAAAAAAAAAACATAACAAAACAAAAAATATATAAAAAAGAAGAGAAACCACAAACAACAACAACAACAAACAATTACAAAACAAAGCAAAACAAAATAAAAGAAAACAAATCAATAAGAATAGAAGAGTTCATTAAGAAGAAACGATGGCAAACGAAAAATATAAAAGCATATACATAAATAAATAAAACAAAAATGCGTAACTATTATAATTATTAATTATTATTATTATTAACTATATTATTATGATTACCGCGTATAATTACAAAGCGTACACTTTGATTGTGATGTATATTCGATGAGTATGACTAATGCATAATGATACGGATATGATAATGAAGTTGATTTATATATTGTGTATATGTAAAACTCTGCAATTTGAATTCAAGAGAGCATTAAAGGTTTTATTTTTGTATTTACCGATTAAAAAAAAGCAAAACAAAAACTATGTCCCCCTCCACCTCCCCAGCCCTACTCAACACACACACACACACATTCAAAAAAACAAATATATATATGTATACAAAACTTCCACACTCGCGCAATGAAGAACAGCAACAAAGCAGCAACCACCGTCGTTACACACACACACACTCATACACACACACAGTTATACATAGAAAGGGCCTAACAAAGTAAAAATAAAAACTACAAAATAGCACAGTTAATAAAATACATTGTATACACTTAAAATTCTTCTCTTTTTTCCCCCGTTTAAAAATAAACACCAATGTTTTTTGTTTTTAAGTATTTAATGCAACTTCTTTATTTCTTGTATAAAAAAACAAAACACTAAAACAAAAAAATAATAAGAAGAACATCCAAAACATTGTCGAAATAAATGCAAAATGTAGCACTCTGTGTATAGTAAGCAAAAACAAACAAACAACTGAGTCTTTCAACTAAAACGCCTCCATTTTTAGGGATGGGATTAACAACCAAATGATGATGATGATAATGATGATGATGATGATCCTTGAAAGGAACCAGGTCTAGCCACGGCTTGTTTTTATAGCTTTCTTGTGTGTGGGGAATTTATTTCAATTAGACCCCCCCCGCTCCACTTAATTTAATTTGCAACTTAAAACTAAAAAAAAAAAAAACGAACAAGCAGCAACCAAGAAACGAATAAAGTAACAGTGATAATATTCATCCAATTAAAATATGAATACTCCAATTTTTGTAATAAGATTAAATTCGTTATCAGAAATCATGCAGTTGATGTGGCACTATGAGCAGGCCACAATGCAGGCACGGTTTGCTTTGTTAGTTGACAATTGATTTAGGCAGCATTTGCAAAAATGTAAATATATATAGCATTAGTTTCTCTGATTCCGTTCTCGTATGGCTAATTCAATTGCACAAAACAAAAGAAAACCAAAATACAAAAAAAAAGCTTAAGCGGTATTTGCACAGCACAAAAACCAAAAACAAAAAAGAAAACGCTTTTCAAAATTTGGCAGAAGGTAATCCAAAAAAATAAACCATATGAGTAGGCAATTGTTTTGTATACTTGAAATAAGTAGACCGATTGTTAGTTTCATTCCAATTGACCAAAAAGCAAAGCAATAAATTTAAGAGTGCTGTCTGAATGCCGTCACTGAAAACAAACAAACAAAAAACACACAAACTAAAGTTGGTAAAATATCAAAAGCAAACATATTGAAAATATACTAAAAGACATTTTTATGCATGCCAATCTAAATGTGTAGAAAACAATAAACGAAGTGGAGAACAGAACATGGGCGTTCGAGTAAGTAATAGAACTTTATAGTAAAAAACAAAAAAAAACAACAAAAAACTGGGGAATACGAAAGCAAAAAAAAAAACAACAGACAAAATGAACACGGGAAACCTTTTTAAAAAGCAAATTGTAATTGTATTTAACAAATTAGATAATAAATTAATATGTTCTAAAGACTATGGCGACTTCAATTATTTATTTCTTCTCCTGCTCATCGAGAAACTGTTGCAACAGCGCCGATTCAATTGGAATTGTTAGCTGCTCGGAGCCATCTGCGACGCGCTTTGATTTGACCAATTTGTGATCGAGAAACTCGGTCAATTGGGCACGCAGTGCCAAATCGGAGCTAACCAGGAATGCCTCGCGACAACTCCAGTACAAATCCTTGAAGGGCATGCCCTGATAGTTGGCGTTGCCCTTGTTCTGCAACTGGAACTTGACAATCAGCATGTAAATGCCACGTGAGTTGGTCGTCAGCGAGGAGAAGACACTGCGCATCGAGGACAGAGCCAGTTCACCCGAATTCTGCACTAGCAGCGAATTCTCAAATGCCGTCTCATCCGTATATGGCAGCATGGTGGTGCAATCCCACCACGAGAAATTGTAGTTGCCCAATTTGTTTTGATCCCAAACTGATGAAAATGTTGCAATGCAAAAGTTGAACTAGTTAAGTAATTCATTATTTAGGTAACTCACGCAACGGTGTATTGATGTGATCTATGGAGGCCAGCAGATGAATGTTGGGCACGCGTGCCAGGCGGGACAGGATGGCCTGTGATTTCACATTGCGCAGCATTGCACCATCCAAATTATGCACAATCAGATAGAGATGCGTTTCGGGTATCAATGCGAACTCCTCTTCGATCATGTCCACAGCCTCGTGTGCATTGGCTGGACTTGGACCTGCATCGAGAATCTCGTTCGTTATGCTGTCCAAGACATCTTTGAGGGTCAGACTGGGGAAGAACCCATTGATCACCAGCACCGTTTGCTGGGAGAGAATATCACGATGAAAGGACTGCAACAGTTGCCGTTTGGAGCCCAATCCATAGAGCAGAATGTTGAATCCTTCGTTCAGAATGCACATCCATTTGGGAAAGTATGAACGATACTCTTCCATAATGGCACCGATGGCCGTCTCATGTTCGGCGGATGCCTTCATATCGGCCAGCAGGCTGAACACACGATCTGCCGCGAGCCGAGGATTCTTTAGGCGATCCAATGTGTGATCCGAGGTGAGTATCTTGCTGCTGGCATGCGAGTGAAAGTAACCGTCGCTCTCCGGCACAAACTCATTGGATCTCTTGGCACGCGCCGACTGACGTTGACGCGCTGCCGACGGTGTCTTGGGCAGCACAGGCACCACAATGGCACGACGTGCCTTACACGGCGTCTTGGATTCGTCATCGGCGGCATCGTTGTCGGAGCCAGAGCCATTGCTGCTACTGCTGCTGCTGCTCGAGGAGTTGCCATCGCTGGGTCGAAAATCACTGTCATCAGCGGAGAAATCCTCATCGGAATCGGCCACAATCCGTGCAATCTCTGCCAGAGAATGGAGTTGATAGTGAAAACCAAATGTTTTTGATGTTTGCCACTTACGTTTCTTAACCCGTGTGCGCACATGCGATGGCGTCTTTGGTTGATCAGCCTTCTTCCGTTTGGTGTCCGGTGTCTTGACACCGAGGCGTGGCGTCTTTGGGGTGCCGGGAGTGGCATTGAGGGCAGCCAATGACATCGCATCCCTCTTCTTTGGCGTATTGAAGCCAAACAAACTAGTGCCCGCCACATTATAGTCAGCCTGTATGAGCTCGATATCGCGTGAAGTTGGCTTGTCCGTGCCTGCAACAGCAAGTTCTGCAACATGGTCTTCATCTTCTTGAGACTGCTCCTCATCCGTACACTCCACATAGTTGAGAACAATGCGCTCCGTGGCGCCTTTGCCCTTATATTCCTGATACTTCTTGGTGGGACTCGGTTTGCGGGCTGACCGACGTGTGCGCGGATGCTCGTCGAGCTCTGCAGCGCCACTCAATTCATCGGAACTGCTGCCCATTGCAAGAGATTTCCGACTGCCCGATTTTGGACGTCGACTTGTTTCTTTTTGTTTCTTTGGTGTCTTGTATTCGGCAGCGGTTTGCGTTTTTGTTGGAATGGCATTCATTATTTTAAATATGCTTTAATGAAATATGAAAAAGAGAATTATAGGTAAAAACACATAAAAATAAAAAATGAAATGCAAAAATAATTTTTGTTAGTTTTGCCGCGGTTTTGTTAATAGAATATCGATTTAGCAGATCAGTTGTAGTCGATTAATTATTAAACATTGGAATTCACAATAGTTAGTTATCGCATCTTCGTTACGATTATTAAAGAAGAAGCAACGTGTGCTTACCGCCAAACTACAGTTTAAAAATACTCCACAATTAAGACTGCCTTTTATCAAACATATATTTAATTCCATGGGGGTAAAATGTAGCCCTATACAATATATATAAAAGTTGTATAATTACCTGTACGACATATACTACCGAAGTTTTCGTAGTAATCGAATAATGGTTATCGATACAGTGAGAGGGACGCATCACTAACTCTGAGTCAGGCGGTTTAAGCGTGCGGCAATTTTTCACAAAGCAGCAGCGGCAGTGTGTATTTCATTTGTTTAAATTTTTATTAAAAGTCACACGACACAGACGCAAAATGTCGACAATGGCAAGTCCCTTATCCATCGCTGGCACGCGACAGTCCGGCGCATCGGTTCGCACACAGAACGGTAAGCAATCGTTGATTTGAACAACAGCTGCAGCTGGTAACAGTCGCCGGGGACAAGCACGTTGCCAATCAGACCCCCAGACGACTGTGAAGAATATTCTCGAACGAAACCGAAGAAATGTTAATTAGCCTGAGAAAAACTCTTTTTTCGCAAGACAAAAGAAAACAAATCAAAAGATGAGAATTATGTCCTCTGACTAAGCACTTAAAGTGAGGTTATGACATTCGGAACATCCATAAATGCATCTGGCGTCTGAGATTATAATTCAACAATTGTGATATTGGATTTTTAATATTTGCAGTCATGGCAGCGCTCTCCATATCGAACATTGTCAAGAGCTCACTGGGCCCCGTCGGTTTGGATAAAATGCTGGTGGATGATATTGGAGATGTTACTGTTACCAATGACGGCGCCACGATTCTGCGTCTGCTGGAGGTGGAGCATCCGGCTGCCAAGTAAGTTTACAAAATAATCTGTTTGAGTGACTGTAACTGACTGAGTGTTGCTTTAGGGTGCTTGTGGAGCTGGCTCAGCTACAGGACGAAGAGGTTGGCGATGGTACCACATCCGTTGTCATTTTGGCCGCCGAACTACTGAAGAACGCTGATGAGTTGGTCAAGCAGAAGATTCATCCCACATCGATCATTTCTGGGTATCGTATTGCCTGCAAGGAGGCATGCAAATACATTTCGGAGCACCTAACCGCCCCAGTGGACGAGCTGAGCCGTGATACACTGATTAACATTGCCAAGACATCGATCAGCTCGAAAATCATTGGCGCCGATGCGGATTTCTTTTCCACAATGGTCGTGGATGCCGCTCAAGCTGTCAAGATCACGGATCCCAAGGGGCAAACAGCTTACTCAATCAAGGCCATAAATGTACTGAAAGCGCACGGCAAATCGGCTCGCGAATCGGTTCTGATTCCTGGTTATGCCCTTAACTGCACCATTGCCTCGCAGCAGATGCCTAAGAAGATAGTCAACGCCAAGATTGCCTGCCTTGACTTCTCGCTGCAGAAGACCAAGATGAAGATGGGTGTGCAAGTCTTGATCAATGATCCCGACAAGCTCGAGGCAATTCGCGCCCGTGAACTGGACATCACCAAGGAGCGCATCAACATGATTCTGAGCACCGGTGTCAATGTTGTACTCGTCAGTGGCGGCGTTGATGATCTGTGCATGAAGTACTTCATAGAAATGGGAGCTATGGCTGTGCGTCGCGTGAAGAAGAGCGATTTGAAGATCATTGCCAAGGCAACTGGTGCCGCATTCCTTACGTCTCTGACGAACATGGACGGTGAGGAGAGCTTCGATGCCTCCATGGTGGGCGAAGCCGCCGAGGTGACACAGGAGCGCATATGTGACGATGAGCTTATCCTCATCAAAGGCACCAAGGCACGGTAGGGCATCTTAGATCAAGTATAATCAGCTTAATATATCTTAACCTTTGTGTGTTTTTACAGCGCTGCTGCATCAATTATTCTGCGTGGCCCCAACGACTTCTACTGTGATGAGATGGAGCGTTCCGTGCACGATGCTCTCTGCGTGGTGAAGCGCGTGCTCGAAAGCAAAAAAGTCGTTGCTGGTGGCGGCTGTGTGGAGGCAGCACTCTCCATTTACCTGGAGAACTTTGCCACATCGCTATCGTCGCGCGAACAGCTGGCAATTGCCGAGTTCGCTAAATCGATGTTGGTCATTCCAAAAACCTTATCTGTAAATGCGGCAAAGGATGCTACCGATTTGGTGGCCAAGCTGCGCTCCTACCACAACTCCAGCCAGACAAACACCAAGCATGCTAAACTCAAGTGGACCGGCTTGGATCTAATTGAGGGCGTTGTGCGCGACAACAAGAAGGCGGGTGTGCTGGAGCCGGCCATGTCCAAGATCAAATCGCTGAAGTTCGCCACCGAGGCGGCAATCACCATTTTGCGTATTGACGACATGATCAAACTGAATCCGGAAGACAAGAGCGGCAAGAGCTATGCCGATGCCTGTGCCGCTGGCGAGTTGGATGGTTAAAAATCCGCTGCTAATATGGCATTTCTTATACTTGGTTAGGCACTTAATCTAATGTAAAACTCACTGCAAACTGCAAAACTTTCGCCCCATTTAATTGTAACAACAATTTAATTGTTTATTTGCTATCGGCAATTTTGTATTAATCCTGCATCATTTCTAAGACCTCATTTCACGTAACATGCATATTAATAAATGAAACAACCGAATATATGCTGCGGCGTATGAAAAACTAAATGTTTCTTTTCCAACTGAAATCCAAAGTGTATATAAAATATTTCTGAGAGAAGAGAAGAGATCGTTGTTGTGCCCGCTGTAGAGAGCCCGAGGAGAATATTAAAAAAGTTGGCTATAAATAGCGCGTGCATCTATTTTGCCTATAAATACGAAAAGAATAACAAAATACTGAATACAATCGCGTGAGCAACGTAAAAGCGTTTCAACATTTCTATAAAATATAAGAAAATATTTTAAAAATATGTCTGCAAACAATATTGAAAACCCAATTGAAGGCGATGTGAATAATAATGAGACGGCAAGTGGTGGACAGGCGGAGCAAGTGGAGCAGCAACCAGCGGCGCAGCAGGCACAAAACGAGCTGCTCGACATAGTGTTCACATTGGAGAGCGAGAAACAAGCGCTGCTCGAGGAGTCTCGCAAACGAATCGGGGCGCTGCGTAAAGATTTTGAGGTTAGTTTCCAATTGGTTATTCCAATTTATTGAACTATACGAAATCATCAGTAACGATTTTTAAAAAGGAAGCACGCTGCGAGAATGAACGCTTGCAGAAGCGAGTGGCCAATTTGGAACAGTCATTGAAGCAATCGGTAATGCTAGGCGGAGTAGATGCACCAAAGTCACGGCAAGAACAGGACGACCTGCTGCTAAAGGCCAAAACACTGCTGTTTGAGAAGACCAAAGTGAACAAGCAGCAGGAGCAACAGATTGCCGTGCTCCGGGAACAAGTCGAGTCCATTAAAGATGTGCTGCAGGTGACCAAAGACATGCTGCAACTGAAGACCACAGAAGGAGAACACACCCAGGCGCGTCTCGAGAAGAGTCAATTGTGGATCAAGGCCGAGCAGGACAAGTGTGTGCTGACCGAAAAGAAATTGCAGATATCCAAGGGTGTTTACGACAAACTGCGTGCCGAATACGACACACAGTCGAAGATATTTAAGGTATGGAAATCTTCTTAATTAAAATATATAATAGTCACTAATATATGTATCAACTCCTTCCTGGCAGGATTTGAAAGCGGCCTATGAGCAAAAGTTAAGGGTGTTAAGTGTCGCATTGGAAGAGGCCAAAAAATAGTTGAACAATTTAATAAACTACATATGTTAATTAAATGCACAAATATTCTTTATATATGTTCAATAATTTAATCAACTTTGTTCTGCGCCAACCCTCACGGAGTCCCCAGTTCCCTAGGCGCCTTGCTTGGTCTGCTGTTGTTGTTGTTGCTGCTGAATCAATTTTGCGGCGGCCACCTGCTTCATCTCCAGCACGCCCATCACAGAGTTAAGGAAACGTGTCTTTTGTATGTGGATCTTTTCAATTTTCTCGATCTGTTCCTGCACATACTCGACGCGACGCTTGAAATAATCCTTGGATCCATCCAGATCCTGTTAAATACAAAACACAGACGGCGATTTGAGCAGAGCATAATAATAATTGATTTCATTAAGTTGCTGTTACCTTTTCGATGTAGTAGCCGGTGCCGATGTCTATGATGAAATTGTTGAGATCCTTAATGCGTCCTGGCACATACATGCTGCTTGTCAGCGGCACGAGTATTTGACGATTCTCCCAATCGGGCTGAAATGCTTCCAGCGCATCTTTGGAGCCAGCGTATTTCGCTTTGCAGCCGTGCAGAGTCGACAGCGAGTCCTGTATGTTATTCATTTCCTAAACGAAATCACAATTGTTAGAAACATGTGCGATGCTCTCTGAGCATCTGCGGCATTTGGAGCAGCCCCCTTCCCCGAAACGATGCACGACGGTGTGTGAGCAACACCCACACGCGACAATGGCACTCACCTGCTCGAACTCTTGCTTGACTTGCATCAATTGGTCGGGGCTGAGTTTGGTGAGATCGATCATCTCAGTTTTTGCTGCAGCATTAGCGGTTCCAGACATATTTTAGGCTTAAATTTATAACTTAATAGATGTAAATTTATATTCTTAAGAGTCACACGCAAATCTGCTAGAGTTGTATTGTAATCGTGTGGAATGAGTTCAAACGAACGACTCACGTTCCAAAATGAACTGGTTTCGTGACTCTCCCATCCCTTAGAAATGTTACGCGCCGCTATCGTAATTACTTGCAGCCACTAACCTTAACAGGGCGTATAATTTTTGTAATACGAAATTGCAGTGACTCATCAGTCAGTTTTATACAAAGAGTAAATTGCAGCAGGTTCCTCTGTGCTCTAAATGGTTCTTTGATTACAGCGACATAACAGAGAACGTTGCCAGTGTTGGCAAAGGGGATATAAAAGTTAGAGAAAAATTCGTTTTTTTTATACTTTTACTTTATTTATTATATGCAATGTTATAATTCTGTGTTTTGTCAGTCATTCTGTATTTGTATGCAATTTTATACCTTTTTTTTGTTACTTTCTTTCACATAAATTATAAAATCTAACATAAAACAAAGCCATTTCATTAACAATCACTGCCGCTACATGTTACATACACGTTACGATTTGTTATGATATAGGCGCAGCCATTACATGTTCATATACATATTCTTTGTAGTTATATACTGGGTCAGTGTGGGTGTGTGTGTGTTTGTGTGTGTGTATGTGTCTGTGTGCTTATGTGTTTTTGTGTGGGTTTTAATTTCGTATATATATATTAGATAACAATGATATTAAGCCTAAATAGATATATGTAAGTTTAAGTTGTATTGATACATTGTTTGCATTTCATCTTTCGCATTTATCTGTCCCTATGATCATTCAACTATTACATGCTTTAACTAAGTTACTTTTACTCATTAAACTAACTTTACTTGCCTCGGCCCACTTATCATTTATGTTTATCATACATAACATTATTCTTTAATCAATTGGTATCTGTATTGTTATTTTTTTTCCTTTTCTTTTTTTCGTTTATCTAAAATTGTTTTTAAACAATTTATCAAGTATAATTTGCATGGCGTGTAGAATTTTCAATAGGTTTGAAGTTTTCTTGGGTTTTCCGTTTTCCCTTTTTGTTTTTATTTTTGGTTTTGGTTTTGGTGTGCACTTTTAATAATCGCAAGGCAAAAATCTGAATTTTATTTTTCAATTGAAATGAATAAACTTCGTGGTTTGTTTTAAATGCAGAGTTTTGTTTTTGTTGTTGTATCTTGTGCAGCGTTAACATTGTGAAGATATATAGAAAATTGTTGTCGTAGCCATTGGAGATCGGGTACATACATATTTAAGTGGGAATGGTAATTTGTTATCAACAGCATTTTAATTTGTTATGAATTAATATTATCAAATCGAAGGGACGTAATACATAATACATAATAATAATCATAATTAATTATACATTATATAGTATTATATATGCAATGTATATGTTTTGTATATATAGATGTACATATATATAAATAGTAGAGTATGCATGTTTAATTTGCTTCTTTTTTTTAATTTTGTTAGTAGGGTTTCCTTGTATATAGTATATGTATATATATGTAGGTATGTGTGTATAAATATGTGTGCATTGTATTGTGTAGTTGTTGTTGTTGTTGTTGTTGTTGCAATTGTCCTAAGTGTTTTCATTTCGCTAGATTCGCTAGTTGTTTTTGTGTTATGTGGTATTTCGGTTGTATACAAGTTGAGGTTCTTCAAAAACTCGAAAATATATCAAAAATTGTTTGCTGAAATGCAATATATATATGTATATGTGTAGTTAGGAGTCAAATATACATATATGTAAATATATATATATATAGTATTCCGATATATAAACCAATGTTTTTGGCTAAAGATAAGTCAGAAGAAGAATGATATAATTTAGCTAGGAGTTAGTTCTCTGGTATGTAGTAAGTTTATGTATGTATGTATGTATGCATTTATGTCAGTATGTATGTATGTATGTGTGCGTGTATAACTCCAATATATGTGTATAAGTACGTATGCATAATACAAAGTTGTGATTACAAAAATTTTGGTATACAAATAGCAGCAAAATTAAATGAAAGTCATATTCCATTAAAATAACTTATAAAAATGTGTTGGTGTTGGTGTAGGTGTGTAGGTGTAGGTGTTTGTGTGTGTGTGTGTGTGTGCATGTTGTGTGTCTCCTTAGTAAGTTGCCTTATTGTTAGTTTCTGCTGCTGTTGCTGATTGCGTATACGTCACGTAAGCCTCGAAAAATATGCACAAAGCGGCTCTAATACTGTAAAATTGTTGCTTGTTTCCGTTTTCTTCGTTTTCAGCTGTAAAGTAATTTTGCTCACATTTGATCGCATTTTTGTAAAAAAGCTAGGTAGGTTCGCGTCAGTGTCTAGTAGTGTATTGGGGTGTTTGTGTGTGTGCTTGTGTGAGAGTTGGTGTCTTGTTAATTGATATGTCCGAGTTCATATTGCATAAGAGTCTATGACAATATTTAGTCTCAAATACATACACATATTAAAAAGTAAATATGTTGGGGGTTTTTTTTACGAACCAAATTAGTGATGAACTCAATATGGCATTTGTTTGTAGTATTTGCTGCACGCAAATGAGAAATCGCGTTACATTCTACATACATTTTTGTTATTCAATCGAAATGTTTGCGAATTGTCTTAAGTGGTTCTTGTCATTAACTAATTAAAGCCAGTTTCAATTCAATAAACAATCTTATGCATCATTATCGTTATCATTACTTTAATAATAATAATATTTGATCTGCGTCGTTCATTTAGATTACAGCACCACATTTTGTAATTTTACACGCTGTTCTTGCAAACAAACAGAAACTGCTTACAGAACTTTAAATGTAGTATGTGTGTATTTATTATTTATATATATTTATATATATATTTGTTTAAATTACGTTTACATCGAAATTCGCTAAATTGTGTAATTCTTGTATAATTTGCAGTTTACGTTTTTTTAATATTTATATATATATATATAGTTTGCTTTGCTGCTTGGCGCTTGGCGAAAACTTTAAATAGATGTTCCATATTTTTCTTTACTTTATAGCCCATATATTATACACAATTATTTGATTGGCTAGTGGCATAATTAATTATAACATAATGATATATGCTATATATATATATATATATTTATGCAGTGATTTCTATTTTTTTCTGTTTGTTTTTTTTTTTGGTTTTGTAGTAGCAAGTCTTGAGTTTGAAGCTATAATTTCTTAGGCATAATTTTTGCAGAATTTTTTTTTATAGAGTTTTTTTGACGTTTGTGTTTTTTTTTCCTTCTTTCTGCTAGATTCGATGCCTTTAAAACTTAATGCATATGCACCTAAAATATTGTATTTATATTGTATGGTTTGCAATGTATGTGTGTGTGTGTGTGTGTGAGTGTGTGTCGAATGTCCTTGTCCGTGCGGGCTTTGCTTATTATCCTTCCGTCATTTGTACACTTTGAGATGTTGTGTCTAATTAACGCCATGAGGTTGCTAAATAAATATATCTATATATATATATTCTGTTTTCGTATGCATGCGTGTAAATATAAATGGAGTATATATATTTTTTTGTTTGTTTTTCCTTTTTTTCGGGATCATGTGGATCACGTGGTTTATTGCTAATTTGACGCGGTTTTTTATCCTTGGGTTTTTTCACTGGCGAGAGTTGCTTACACATACCACTCCTTGACGTCTTTGGAGTCACGCTTCTTGGCTTTCGGCTGCACCAGTCCCGCCATCTGGGGCCGTCCATCGCTGCCGTAACCCAGTGAACCACTGCCACTGGACATCATGCCGCCGCCGGCACCGTTGTGTCCGTTCTGTCCGTGGTGCTGTTGCTGTTGAAGCTGGCCATGTAGTTGTCCTTGGTTGACGCCGCCAGCTGCCTGATGATGCTGTCGCTGCTGATGATAAGAGCCATTGGTGCTGGTATTGCCCAGCAGAGCCGCATTTGGATTATGCGAACCATAAGCGGCAGCCTTTTCACTTTCCGTTTTGTAGCCACGATCGCCGTTCGATTTTAGCCACAGGACGAGCAGGATAACGAGGATGACAGCAATCAGAATGCCGGCCACAATGCCAATGATCATCGCTGTGCGCTCCTGCTCAATGGAATTGATGCGTCCACCCTTGCTCTTCGGACGATAGTTGTTCACATTGTTGCTGTTATATGTGTTGCCGCCATACGGTCCATATGGTGGTGGATCTGGCTGTGGTGGCAACGGTGCTGGCATCGGTGGCAACGGATTCTCATCGGGCAACTGTATACGCTCATGATCATGACTGCCACCACCACCACCTATCGCACCGAAGTCATCGTGTGTGGTTTCGCGCTCTGTGACTGTGGTGCGTATCTCTGGTATTATTGTGGTGCTGGTCGTCGTGGTTGTTGTTGTGGCGGTTGTGGATATTGTTGGCCTACTGCTGCTGCTGCTGCTGCTGGCGGTGCGTTGGGTAGTGGTGCTCACACTGCTGCTGCTGCTGATGCTGCTCGGTTGGCTGCTGGACGTGCTGCTGCTGCCGGCACTTGGCATGGTGGTCATATAACTGGTGGTGCTGCTGCCACCCACGCTGCTGCTGCTACTGCTGCTGCTGCTGCTATGTTGTTGCTGTTCCGTGGTCACATCGTTGCGTCCTGTCGTCGAGGCGGTTACCAGCTCGTTATTGGACTCTGCAAGTGGTTAGCAGCAGTTTTTAGTGTTTCAGTTGGGCGGCAATTTAGTGTTGTGGTGGTGTTTGTGCTGTGTGCAGTGCTGTGCAGTGACAGTGCAACAATGCGACAGTGTTTGCCCCTCCCAGAAAGAATATACAGTCGAACTTCCCTATTTCGAACCGCCCTTATCAAACTAACTTCGCTCAAAGAGACTTTTAACTAAAGTCAAATTGAGTCTAATACAAAAAATAAACTTGGAAACAAATAAAATAATAATAAAATAAAATAATATGTGCTTGAATTAAATTTGGTAAAATTGTACTAAATTTAAACACATTTAATAATTCATTTTAATGTACTTTCAGTGTAAATAAAACAAATACATTGTTGATTTTTCAAAGTTTACCAAGCAACCTCAACAAAATAAAGATAGATCTAAATAAAACGATTAAACGATTAAAAGATATTCAAATTCAGTTTCTATTATTAAAATTGACAGTCATGAATCTGACTTATGGAGTAAGCATATCAAACATTTACTTGGATTAGGCCATGTTCGACTTAGAGTAGTTCGACTGCTGGCCCAAAATAAGTTTCATAATTAGTTTTATTGAACATAAAGTTAAAGAGCGTAATTTGATATTTGATATTGATATTGATATTGATAGAGAAATGCTCATGTTGCTGCTGCTGTTGATATATACAATTGGAAGATAACTGAACGTACATTGAGAACTGTACGTTATTCATGTAGGTAGGCTAATATGTGTGTAAGTAGTATGTAAGAGAACTATGCAAAAATACTTTCTTTCTTTCACTATCACTTTCCTACGCATACACATTGAGACTTAACGACAGAGGTATCTCTACTGCTATATACAATACATATACATATATGGGGTATATACGACTACCGAATGTACCCTCCTCTCTCATCCTTCTTCTTCTTCTTTTTCTTCTTTTTCTTCTTTATACCGCGTCCCTCACAAAAAAACGCTTTTATTTCTGGTTTTTCTTGTATGCACACACGCTTATGATCGGTGTGGCTGTAGTTTGTTGTTGTTGTTATTGTTGTAGCATTAATTGGAGTTGTTGTTGTTGTTGTTCTTGTTGCTGTTGTTGTAGTTATTGTTGTTGTTGTTGTTCTGGTTGTTGTTGTTGGTGGTATTGCTCAGATACATATAATACACATATATATAGAAATATATGCTAAAGTTATTTAAGTAGTTTTAGACACTGTCTAAGTATTTAGTAGGAGCTTAGCCCATGTGCATTGCATTTGTTATTTGCAATTAGACGTTTGCATTTGTAATTGGTTGTTTTTTATGCTTTTTTTGGTTTTTCTTTTCTTTTTTTTTTTTTTTTGTTTTTGCTTTAGTTAAATTTACAGAGTATCCAAGGCGCAATCACAGTCAGAAATATGAAGACGTGTTCACATTCTGAAAGAGACACATAAGGCGTACTCATTGTCAGTTCAAAATTAGAAGCATCATCAACAACTGAGTGGATGAAGTGGAAACAGCTGAACTGAATCTGAATTTGAATCTGAGGCTGAGGCTGAAGGATGACACGAGAGTGACTGAGACTGAGTTTTGAATTCTGAGTATTGATTTGGAGATTGCGAATGCGATTGAATTGTTTTGGGTATTAGAAGTTGGTTGAAGTTGTTTTTGTTGTTGTTTTTTTGTGGCTGATCAATGGTTGTTGTATATGTGTATATATCTATGTATATGTGTATGTTGTAGGTAGCTTAGTTACTATTAGTTGGTATGTATGTTTATATATGTGTAAGCGTTCAAAGCGTTGCATACTTCAAGGCGCGCAAAAACCCAGAGGACGAGATCACTAACAAAGAACATCGTAAAACTGTAAAAGCATTTGGAACTAGAAACACACGTATTTTCACATACGTCAACTATGTATGTACTAGGCATATATATAAATATATATATATATAGATATTAATTAGGAACCCAGAGCTTAACCGTGGCAACGTTCTAGTTCTACTTACATACAGTGGTATATATGTGTTATAATTACTTGAACAATACAGTTTTGTTTGCTAGCTAAGATAATGTCTGATATGATTTGTGTGGCTGTGTGATTCAAATGTCAATGACACAATGACACCACACTGGCAACAAAAAAACAAGGGAAATAAAAAACACAACACAACTAATGTCGAATGTGCAACTCACCTGCACCCTTTGCCGTCGACGTTGAGGTGAACTGCTCCGTTGTCTCACCATAATCCCCAGAGCCATGGACACAATCCTCATCGTCGCAGGCACGCTCAGTGCCGTTGTTGTTGCTGTTATTGCCGTTGTTGTTTGTGTTACTGTTGTTGCGATCGAGGCCAAGACTGTTGCCCTGCTGCGTGGTTGTCGTCTGTTTGGTGGGTGGCACATAGACGGGCGTAATTAGATCATCCCCGCTGCCCGACTCGAAGGGCGGCGTGCATTCGTCCTCATCGTCGCCGCGACACCCGGATCCCGCACCGGAGAAGATCAGATCGTCTATCGCACCCGGATAACCACTCGCCGGCGTCTGTCGAGTAGAGTTCAAAGTCTAATTTTACTTCAGTTGATCTGGCGCCGACCTGGCCAAGCGGTTATTTTGTATGTCAGTCAGTGTTAACTGAGTTGAGTATGTGCATTATAAGTATATATATGTATGTGAAGCCATGTTGTATGTATTTTTTTTAAATAAGTTAATGATTGTATTAAATTGTACCTAGACCTCATAACTGGAATATCGGTTTGGTTTTGGCAAATGCGCAATTTCAAAAAGGTTTTAAAAACTGAATTTGCTCTACTTCTAATTAGCCGGAATAGACAAACGGAGCCAAATAGCATTAGTTCGAAATCTATATCTATTTCATACACAAAATCATTAAAAACAAGTTAGAATTATATACTCG
Source organism: Drosophila paracracens (assembly GCA_035044025.1). Classification (NCBI taxonomy): domain Eukaryota; kingdom Metazoa; phylum Arthropoda; class Insecta; order Diptera; family Drosophilidae; genus Drosophila; species Drosophila paracracens. Next base: position 1,109,371 of record JAWNMN010000435.1, on the reverse strand, counting down.
AGAGAGCTCGACTAGGAGATATCCTCAATCCAGTCGTTATACATTAAAACTACAACTTTTGTGTTTCTTATCCGATCTTCATGAAATTGTTAGAGCTGATCAATAATAGTAGTATAGTATTAGCAATCGATAAAAAAATAAACTTCGCATGGTATACGAGAATTATCGCACTTCTTTATAGCTATTCTACCCATTTTAAATGGCCACAAATTATTTTACATATGTGGAGCACTCTTGACTAGAGCACTCTTGCTATATATTCACAGTAAATTGTATTTAATTCACTTTGATCCTGATGAATAATATATACACGTTATGCGGACGTCGTTTTACTACTTTAGTTCAACTTTAATATACCCCCTTATGACGAGCACCCTCGACTAGAGCACTCTTGTTCTACCTTCAGCTGAATCTTGTATTTAATTCTTAAAATTTTATTTAATTTTTGAAGTGCGGTTTTCTTCTAACTAGAGTGTTATATATACGTTATATGTGTGTGTGAATGAAAGTGCTGGCAGATGTGTGAGTGTGTTTTAGAATATTTGTGCAAAATATAGTGTAGATATGTGTAGAGTCATGCAGCGTTAGTGCGCTCAAACTGGCTTCATAACGAGTACAGTTACAGTACAAACAAAATGATAATTCTATCTGCATATGGTAGTATATAATATGTTTGCTATACATATGTTTATGATAGTGCATGTGTGTGTGTGTGTGTGTTTTTATTAATATATTCTCAAATTGATTATATCATATGCTGTGCTGTGTCGGAGAATAGTCAAATAGCAGTTAGCTGAGGTTAGTGGAATTTTTTTTTTTTTTTTTTTTCTGTGCGTTATTTTGCTGGTGCTGGTTACAAAAAGCGTTACTTTAAGAAAAACGCTGATGGAAACGAGGAAAATAAATATTGAAAATGTACATAAATCAAATATGGCATTTACACTAGCTTATACATTTAGTAGCTAATACTTTAGTATTTAGTTTTTTAAATTTAAGTGTGCAACCAAATTTCCCCGAACTTAATGGTGATCGGCATTGGGTAGACATTTGTTGAAGGACGTGTGCTTCAGAAACTTGAGAAACTGTACATTAGGCAATTCAGGGGAAAAGGGGTTCACACAAAAGTAATGAAATTGATTATTATACGATATTTGGATTTAGTTTTTGTTGAATAAAGAAAGAATTTTGAATAAACTTGGTTTTTTTTTTTTTTTGTTACGATGAAGAGAAATACTTGAAAAGTTGAAAGTTGAGAGGAATTCAAATAAAATTTCAAATAAATTCCCTAACCTGCTGCATTCTCTGCAGATCATTTCTATCTAATACTCCAGTTACCAATTGAACATCTCCCCGTATGGTGATATGAGGATCGCGCTCGACGGCCAAATCCAAAATGCGCTGCTTGTTCACAGACAAACCGGCAATGACACCAGCAAAAGGACGCTCGATCCTTGTGCGACCGTTGCGACTAAATTTGCCGCCCACTTGTATATTGGACATGGTATTGAACACGGTCGAATGGTGGCCTGGCAGAAACAGAAACAGCGAATATCATTATTAAAGATTTGGGATAAATAATCCAGATCTTACCCTGGGGTGTGAGTGCCTGAACATTGTAGTCGTCCAGCTGGAGCGTTGCATTGCCGCCCTTGCGCGAGAATCGCACCACATGATAGGCATTATCGTTGACCTTGGTGCCAATCTCGCCCAGCGGCAAATCAACGCTGCCAATGTTATAGACCATAAAGACATTGCCCTCGACCAGCTCCAGTTCCATATAATCCTGTGTGGTGGCACTCTCAATGCGCAACAGCACCGCATCCGGCTTGGTGGTAATGAAACCCAATGCCACATTGTCCTCCTCGGTATCCGCTTGCGTGTTCTCCGGAAAAGTGTACTGCACCATGCCCTTGTTATTGCCAAACTCATAAGCAATCGACTCTGCAAGATGACGACAAAGATTAGTATGGCTTTGTGTGGCATTGCTTGTGGCATTGATTGTTTGTTTGATCAGCACCCACCGTCGTAGCAGGTCGGACCCGTGTAGGATGTCATGTCGCATTCGCATGCATAGGCATTCCATTGCTGCACGCAGACACCGCGATTGGCGCACGCATTCTGACTGCACTTGGTGGGCCCTTCGCAACCGCTGACCACCAGGGAGCTGGGCACAACCGCATCGGCTGTGACCGACGGCGATGTATCGCCCAGATCCAACGATGCTAAACAACCCTCAAAGCCGGAGCGCGACGAAATCGAACCCGGCAACTTAGAGTACATGTCCTTAAATACGCCACCAATATAGAGTATGCCAGCCAGCTCCAAATGCATATTATTCCCGGTCAAGGTGATAATCTCAAACGAATCGTCCACGGTGAGGGTGTGCGTCTTGGGCCCCGGCCGACGAATGCTGACCTGATGCCAGCGATTGTCGTTCATGTGTATGCGTGACTTATCCCTCATCGTTACTGGTCCGTCGCCCAGATCGAATGTGTAATGGATGTGTCCATTGACCAGCTCGACGGCAACGAAATCATTGCGTCGCCCACCATTGAATACCAGCAGACCATTCGGTTCCACGGTCTTGAAGCGAAAGTCTATCGATATGCTGGTATAGGCTTTGAGCATGGCCAATCCCACATAGGAGTGCTTGGAGCGAAACGTTGCCGCATGATACGGCTGTCCAGATGGGGAGTTGACAAAACGGGCTGTCAGCTTAAAGGTGGCACTGGGCAGGGCGGACAGCTCCGGACCCAGAGATTTTACAATATCCAAGTACCTAATGCGGAAAAGGCAATTACTTTAAATACTTGCAACAAACGAAAAGCGACGGTTTTCCAACTACTCACATTAAAACCGAAGTATTAACGTTTGAAAACCTAACCTCAAATTATAATGGGTTTTGTAGGGGAAGAACTTTGGCTTACCGCTGGCCATTGAATATGAAACCCTGCATTTGTCCCACAAAGTTTGGCATGGTCGAGGTCATCTGGATCTCCTCCTCGGCATGAAAGAGGCCGCCCAGGTGTATCGATCGTATCTCCATGGTGCTATGGCGTCCCAGTATTGTCTCAGCTGTGCAAAGAATACAGCAGAGTTTGATAAAACTCGGGGGGTTCGGGATTTATCGGGGCTTGTGCCAGCCTGGGCTTGCTCTAATAGTTTAGTTTAGTTTAGTTTAGACTAGGCAAAGTACCGTTAACATTTTGGTATATAGGCATAGACGTATATTACGTACGTATTCAAAATATATGGATATTATTGATTATATGGAGTATAGTTGTTGTTTTTGTTGTTGTTGGTGACAAACGAATGTTTTAGTTACAAGAAGCACATACGCATATTATATGTATTCAAATATTTAGTAGTATATAGTAGCAGTAGTAGTAGAGTATATAGTAGTAGTAGTAGTAGTAGTAGTAGAGTATATGCATTTTAGTAGACATAGAGCTAAAGTTTGATTCAAAATCATTTCAAGCAGTTGTTGTAAGTTGGTGTCACTTTTGACAGTGGGCTAGAATTGTCAATGCAGCTTGGGTACATACTAAAGAAAAGTGCAATTACGATAGTTATTCATAAATACATATGTGTACATATGTATGTGTTGTTTTTCTCTTTTCAACTGATTAATTTAAGAATAAAAAAAAAGAGGAAAATTGATAAATTGATAAGTTGTTGCTGCGGCTTTGCTCAAAACAGAAAGAAAAGTAAGAAGAAATTAGAGTTTTCTAGTGTTTAGTTAAATTAGTTCAAGATAAATAAGTATGTAAGTAGTATTTTTTTTTAGTTAGGGTGCTCTTGTCTCATGTACATACATATACATATAGATCTACACACATACATACAGTGTAGTAGTTGTAGTAGTATATGCCACTTTTTTTTATGTTATGGTGAGTTATCATTATCATTACGAGTACTTTTACTTGAGGCGGTGACATTTTAAATTCGTTAGGTGCATTGCTTCAAACTAGAACGAACGTAAAGAGTTTTGTTTTTTTTTTTTTTTACCTAAACTCTAAACGCCAAGAACTGATAAATAATCATATATATAAATGAAATCAAATTGAAATCAATGACAATTTTTGCTGCTGCTTTTGAACGACATTGAAACTAAACATCGATTTGTAATTTATACTCGAAATCTTGTATACTTAGTGTAAATATGTTGCGTATGTGTGTGTGTGTGAGTGTGTTTGTTTGTGTAACCTCGCATGTCGTTTCTTGTTTGAGTGTGTGGTGTGGGACTACGTGTAGCTAATAACGGTGCAATTGCCACAAATGAGCCAATGGTCAATGGGCACCACATTGCGCATTCGGCGCGTGGGCCGGCGTGGTGAAAAATGATTGATGTCTGGACATGCAAATGACTGCAGAAAGCGATGATGACGTTTGTAAAATAGACCAAGAGAGAACGAGAGAGGGTGGGGGGGGGGGGGGGTGAGGGAGAGAGAAATTAACTAAACTAGGTGAAAAGCGAAAAGTGGAACACAGTTTGTTGCAGCTGCTTCGCAACCATATAATTAGCCGCATTTATACTTGAATTGTAACAAGCTAAACTAAAGTACTTCAGACAGAGACAGACAGAGAGAGAGAGAGAGAGATTGAGAGTAAGAGAGAGGCAGAGAGACGGAGAGCGTGGCTTTGGCATGTACAGCAAGTCATGCGATTTTCGACTATTATTAATTCAAAGTTATTAATTTTTTTGTATTTGTTTTCGTTTTTTTTTCATTTGCAGGTGCGCACATGCAAACGTTGACATGTGTGTGGGTGTGTGTGTGTGTATTAGTGTGCACTTTAATAGGTGTGTGCGTGCGTGGTGCAGCAAATATCCGAAACAGTGAGTGTGTGTGTGTGCGCTAGTATGTGTTTGGCCTAAGGCTGGGCAAAACGGCTCGAAAGAGCCGCCTATTTGCCGTTGCCTTCTTGTGTTGACCAAGTTGCAACTCTGTACACAGGACACAGTGCGAAACTAATTTGTACGTTTGGACACGTTGGTTGCGGTTGCTATTGTTAGTTGTTGTTATTTTTTTGTTAACGAGTATATAGTTTACTTAACACAAAGCTAATTAAATATTAAATGGTGCAAAATTACAGCCCTGGGTGCTTCAAAGCATTGTTTTGCCCCCTCGTCTCAATAAGTCACAGGTCGCGTGCGTTGCGACAGCATTTTCAATTTTATTTTCATTGCTCCATATATATATATATATATTTGTATTATATAATATATATTTGTCGTCACGCTCCGCATCCTTGACGCGACTTTTATCGATCGATTGGGCAAAAAAATGCTTCACCGAGTTCTTGCGTGTCGATTTTTTTGCTCTCGCCTAAAAGAATTGAAAATATTTTCGTTGGTTTTCCTTCTCTTTCGTAATTCGAGTTTTTTTTTTTTTAATTTGTATTACGTTCTTCTTCTTGCTGTTTGCATTTTGAAATAGAAAAGGTCATTAAGATCACGTTTGTGATTAGAAAATTGCATTTGCATTCGACATTACTTGCTGTTGTTGTTATTGTTGCTGTTGTTGCTGCTGTTGCTGTTGTTGCATTTGTTGCTTTTATGCTTGTATTGCTCTAAATTTTTGTTCATTTTGAATTAGACACTCGTGAAACATACCACACATGTCGTTTAAATTATTTAAACGGAAGCTATTCAAGCACACACTTTCATTGTTTGGCTTATACTTAGTAGGTATGCCTGTAAGTACAAATCTTTTATATATACATCGAAACCATAATAAACTAAATCGGAAAATGCAATAAATATACAAAGGTCCTTGATGTTGAGTCGAACAATTTGGAAGCATTTTTAATATTAAAAGTAGAAAATGGAATTTTGGCCACTTTTAATGGGATCAGGGCACCATTGCAAACCTCAATTCATCTGCTGACCGCTTAGTTTCATTATGAAATTAAAAGACTGACCCAATTGATGTATTTGGCCGATGTTACATATTTTTTTTTGCTCAAATGTTATCAGAGTATTCCGATCAAATCGAATACCGGTAACAAATTTTCGAAGAATACCAGAATATTTACTGGATTTCTTAAATTTTACGTATCAGTATCGGTATCCGAAACTAAATTCGATTTGGTTTGACACTTGATTATTACGCAAAATTATATAAGATAATTCTTTCCTTAAACAAAGAACTCAAATTATTGCTTATACAATATTTAAGATCAGAAAGCAGTTAGATAAGACTTTCGTTTTAGAGAAAACTAATTCGAAGCTCAACATCAAGGCAATTGTGTTAAGGAAATTTTTGAAAATAAATCAAATGGAAAATAATTAATCATTAATCATGTACAACTATAAGTACTCAGTATGATAATATTTTCAATGACATAACAATTTACAAGACAATCAAATTTGAAATATATGTATATATATATTGATATATAACATTCAATGTGATTTTAGCAGCTGTAACTGTACACCTGTAGTTGTTCATTTAAAACGAATGCTTTTCTTGTTATTATTATTCTTGTTTGTTTAGTATTGTTTATTTTATACATAAGACATAGATTTGCATCTTATTAGTCATTTTTTTGGTAGTTAACGATCGCTGGTTGCTGATAAGTTAATTTAATTTCAATCGAAATGGGAATTGGAATTGGCAATCATAGTTTAAAAATCAAACAAAATACTTATATGGCTGTATAGAGGTATCGCAAATGAAAACACAACATCAAGATGTTTGAAAAAGTCTCAAAAAACTAACGAGAGTCAAATACATGATTATAGTATGAAGGAGAGAGATTGGCAAATTTGAGATTTTGGGTTTATTCAAATGGGCAAGTCGTAACGAATCTTTCAAAAATGTTCACCAAACCAATAAAAAGAAATGAATACAACAAAGTAAATGGAGGTGAAAAAGTTGAAGGTTGAAGTTACATAATTTGGTGAAAGAGGCGTACAATGTATCTGGTGTAACGGTGAATGTGAATATATGAGTATACGTATACGTATGTGAGATGATCGGATATCTTCTCTATATATATATATGTATTTTGTATATGTCCGTTGAGAAGGAAATGTTTGTGTGTGTGTGAGTGTGTGTGTGTTTGCCATGAGAAACATGAGCAACAAATTTATATATCTTTATTTATATATCTTTAAGTTCCCCATTATTTGATTATCATTTGACTTGGCGTACAACATTTTGTTATATGTATATGTGTGGCTGTATTGTAGTGTGCGTGTGTGTGTGTGTGTGCGTGTAAAACGTAGTAAACTTAAAAGCTCTCAAAGTAAAACGTAAAAGTTTTGAAAAAAACTCATAAACCACTGCTGATTACACTTATTATTATTATGTATGACAATTTCATTAATTTTGAATTGTATTTTTTCAAATCCTAGCACCTTAATACACCTTTACGCAAAGTGGGGCGTTGGGGGAGTCGGGATGGTAGAGGGGATATATATATATATATATATATCTGTATTGGCTATAACTATCAACATAATGCACTGATCGATTATTTTGACATTGGGATTTGAATCGATTGAACTTGCTCTGCTGCTTGGATGCGCTTTGGGGGGCACTTCAAATTCCAAATTCGAAATTCGAAATACGAAACTAACAAACAGAGATGCGAGTAATAAATATGCATTTTAGCAGGTTAACTCGAGAATCGAGCATCGAGAATCGGGAGTTTCCTTTTGGAATAAAAAAACGACACGGCACGACACGTAGTAGGGCAATAGATGTGCTGTTGATACATACATAACATACCCCTGACGGGGGGAGCCCCGTCAACTTGTAGTCGCAGATTGGACGCTCTACGCGAAAAGCGTATCGTATGCCAATTATTGTCATTCAGCACCGACTGCCCAGCGAGCAAGTTCTGCAAGGGAATCGAGAATGACATAATATATATATTTTGGGCAGATTTTGTAGTATTTTGATCCTTTGCATACCTTCTCGCGGTCGCTGAGCCGCACACTGGCACGTATTCGACCAGCCACGAGGGCGATTTCGAGTCGATCTGGGGAATTGGATTCGGCACTGGTCAGCAGCAGCAATCCCGCCGGTCGCGACGTCTTGAAGCGTATCACCAGCTCTTCCGTTTGCGTCTTGGTGCCCTGTCCATTTGCCAGCCAAATGGTCATGTGCTGGCTACCGTTGAAGGCCAGCGTGGCCAGCTCCCGGCCGCAGGTGGGTCCGCCGTACAATGTGGCCGAACAGTCGCAGATGGGTCGATTCCAGCCCTCGAGGCATGTGCCGCCGTTCAAACAGGGATTGCCGGTGCACACATTGCCCTGCACGTGGCACGATGGCTTGACAGAAGCTATAAAGCATGGCTCATTATTTAAATGACAAATATGTTTAGCATACACTCACAAAAATATATATGACCAAGAATTTAGTGATTAGAGGAAGTGTCTTAAAAACAAAGTTTACTGTTTTCAAGTTTATTTAATATATTTCGTCATTACTCAAACCAAAATTTGGAAGGTTATATAAGCAGTCTTAGAAGTCTTAGAAAAACTTTATATTTTTTATCGCGATTTTAATTTTGGGGCGATTTACCAAATTATGGAATATTTTTTTTCTGATTGTATCCTCACAAAATATTCAAAAGTTGCAATTAATATTTTTCTTACATGTCTAAAATTCGTCTATGGTTTTTATATAAAATCTTTTAGTTTTAGGCGCACCGATTGTTCTAAGTGTACACATTGTGTGCACTAATGTCATGCCATTAGCTTACTCACCGGAGTCCTGGACGCGTGCAAAGGCAGCTATATCGATCGCCTTGCCACTAAGGACCAGGTCACGCAAGCAGCCAACAAATCCCTGACGCAACGTAGCCGTCCAGATGGCTGCCGGCCAGGCGATGCTGTTGTAGGCCGGGCCCACGCCACCCACATACATGTGGCCATCCAGCTCGAGTATGGTGCCATCGCCGGGTGTACGAAAATCGTTCCAAACCCCATCCACACTCACCTTGGCATCGCGTCCGTTCCGGCGCAGAATGAGATCGTGCCAGTCGCCATCGTCCACGCGACGTCGCGAGGCCCGAATCTTTGAGGCACCCGAGCCCAGATCCAGATGTATATAGATGTGGCCATTCAACAGCTCAATGGCAATCAACACGGGCTGTGTACAAAGTAAAAGTGGAATTAGCAACTCTGTCTCTGGTAAGGATTTGGAGAACTAGGCGTAACTTACGTTCTTGGCGCGTGGCTGTTTGGACCCAGTGGCTAGGATGATTATACCATTCGGTTCCTTGGTGCGAAACTTGAAGCTTATCGAGCTCTGCTTACCCGTCTCCCACGGCGGCAAAACCTGAATGATAAAATGGGGCTCAGTTTTAGGCTGAAACAAAACTTTTATGTTTGGCGTCTCACCAAATGCGATTCGCGTGTGGTGAATGTGACTGGATCCTGGGGATCGCCGCTAGGACACTGATATTCCAAATTGCCCGCCACCTGTATCAGTTTGGAGCCACTCTTAGCTAGATCAATCAGATTCAGGTTCAATGTATCCGCCGAGAACTCCACTTTGCGTAAACAGCCCACAAAATTGTTGTGTACCCGAGCGCCGAGCAAAGCTCGAGGATTAATAGCACCGCCGACATAGACGCGTGACGAGGAGAGCATCGTAAACTTGCCGGCAATGTGCGAATGATCCGTGTAAACATCATCCACCACCGTGACGAGCTGTAGCACAGAGATGAAGATTAGTTGCCTGCCATTTACAAATCTAGCTTCATTCATAAAGAAAATTGCCTCACATTTCATGAAATATTATCAAGAATATTTCTAAGGCAGACAACAGCTAATCTCTAATAGAAAAGCGAAGCCATTTAATGTTTTTCTCTTATTTTTGAATTTAAATATTTTTGAAAAAAATGTGTGTTAATTAGCGTTGTGTTCATTTAGAGCGATTTACTAAAGTTGCTGAGTTTGGACAAATAGATAAGGAACGCACCCGACAGAAGCTGGTTATGGACGAGATTTCCTGAATGCGCCGATGCACGGTGACCTTGTGCCACTGATGATCGTCGAAGCGCACCTTGGATGGCTTAATATGCATCTCCTGCTTGCCATTGGCGAGGCCCATGGTCAGTGAGACGCCTCCGTCGCGCAGCGCCAAGTTGAGATAGTCGGTGCCGTGTGCGGTGTAGAAGAGCAGACCGTTTGGCTGGCGTGTGCGAAAATAGAACGAGATGGCATCCTGGGCACTGACAATCGGTTCGGCGCCCGTCTGGCCCAAATCGTACGAGAGGAACTGTGTACCGCGGAACGTTGCTTCGGATGGCGCCTTCTCCTTCTCACAATACTGGCCATCGTACTCAAGATTGCGACACTCGCATATTGGACCTGAATCGGTGGATATGCATATACCACCATGCTGACAGGGATCGTTGCGTTCACACGCATCCGTCGTGTTCCCACGAACACCCTACGAAAATTAATCGCAAGCGAATTTAGGCAGATTCCCCATATAAAGTCATACATAATTATTGATACTGTAATGCTGGATAAAATACTTAATTTAATTTAGAAAAGCATTCTGTAAGACAACAATATTCGATATATGTAACATTCCAACGAATGCCCAATTCTTTGTTGTGCTTTATTGGCAACAACTCTTCATTTTGGTCGGATATTGAGGATGTTAATATGTTTGACGGGCCATTTGTTGATTTAACAAGCGGATCTGAATATTTAATCAATAATAATAATTATTATTTACTTAACCAGTATTATAAAAAAACGCAGCAGGGTAAATTGAGTTTGCAGGTTTTTAGGAAAACTTAAACTAATATTTTATTAAATCGCTTTTAATTTTATGGTTTCTCAATTGTATATTTTAGGCAAATGTTAACTTTTTATAATTGAGTGCATAGCATTTTGTTTATACAATTCGAGGCAGTTCCTTAATTAAAATCTGCACAATCCGACGTGCTCCAATTTGTGAAAACGGAAAAGCTTTTCATGTTTGCAACATGCAAAAGGAAAATTTTTCGTAAGAACGGGAAATGGCAAAGTTGTAGGTAAATTGGAGCAAGCCTGTATATTTTATATATTATGAGAAATCTTACTCTGTTGAATTATACATAAACCAAGAAAAATTAATTAAAAACCTGTTCGAAATTTTCTACCAATTGTCGAAATTATTCTCTCAATTTTTAAGATGGATATTCCTAAAGTTTCTAAATATATAAAATGCATTTAAAAGTAAACATTTCAACAGAAGCGACATTCAAAAGATTGTTTGCATATATTGAAGGGAAATTGTTGAGTAAATGAAAAACTTACCCTCAATCCTCTCTCGCGTGGCGGCATCTCGGCATGGTCACAAGGCGCATCGCCGCATTTAATGTCGCGCGGCTGTTTCATCTCCTGCCGCCTGGTAATCCCGCCGGGCTGATCCGCATAGACCAGATTGCGGATGGCGCCACGGAAGCGTGGCTCAAAGATGACGCTGGGCAAAGCGAGCAGTGCAAGTTTGCTGCTATACCAGTTGGGCATGCCGCCCACATACACATCCGAGTTGCTGGCAAACTTGCCAAACTGGAACTCTTTGCCCTTGGTTGATCGCTGCTGTGAAACCCCATCCACAATCAGTGAGGTCTGCTCATCATTGCGCAGCACCTGCACCTTATGCCAATGCCCATCGTGCAGTTCTCGCCCCACCGTGATGATCTGGGCACCGCCACCCAAATTGTAGCGCAGCCGGAGTGCGCCCTCAACCAGTTTCAGTTCAAAGAAATCATAGGTGCCCCCATCATCGGTATAAAGTACGAGGCCATTCGGTTGCTCCGTTTTGAACTCCAGCTCCAGCGTTCCGTTCAAGCCCGTATACCATTTGCGAAACGTGTAAAAGGAGCTCTGTGATCCGTCCAATTGAAATCCAGCACTAATCGTGATAAAACTGGCCGCCAAACTGACGAGGAGCGCCGTCACAATAAGCACTCGATACGAGCGACGATACTCCACCACTATGGCAGGACCAGAACCAGGACCAGGACGAGAACGAGAATATGGACGAGAACATGGAGCTTTTAGTGGGTGCGGGTGGCCTTCGGGTTTTGAAACGGATACGGATTCTCTTCGACGGCATCGGGCCTTATTGAATAGCAAATCGGAGGAGCAGTTGGTGCTAGTAGGTGCTGCATCTGCCTCGGGCAGCAGCCGCGTCCCATTGTCCTGCGAGCGTAACAGCAGCTCGGCGGTGTGATCGCTATCCATTTTGTGAACGTTCTCAATGCTGTGGGCCGTCATTGCCCCAAGTGCATAGTCCTTGGCGTTTATTGTATGTATATGTATGTGTATATATATTTATATATGTATATATATATATCTATCTATCCCCGTAGCTTTGATATGTTGCACTTGGCGCGCTCATTCACTACACGCGCAGACACACACACATTGACAAACAGTCACACACTAATAAACACACACAGAGTTGCGCGCGTAAAACGTAAATGTCCCTTCGTATTGCGTATTCGTATTTCGGTTTTGTATATCGGCTTCGTATTCCAGTCCTTGACGGGCAGCTTTCTGTTTCTGTTGCTGTGCTTCGTGGGCGCGTGTCCTTGTATTGGTGTGTACTATTACTACACGAGACCAAAGCACTTTGGAATTTTATCCGCGCGTGTAACTTTCATTGAACTTTACTTTCGCGAGAGACAGAGAGAAAGCGAGAGAGAGCGCGCGGCGACAGACACAAAGTGTAAGAGAGTAACAGGCAGAAAGAGGAAAAGAGTGGAAAGCTCGTAAACGCGAAGTTGGCTGCGGCTGTTATTACGCTGTTACCGTTATCTATGTGGACTATTGACTTGTTTTTTACTTTTTCTCTTTTTGCTAATTTTGCCTTGTTTTACACTTTTTATTGCAATGTTCTTGAAGTATTTGGCATTTTTTACACTTGATTTGCATAATAATGCTTGGCGAATTGCTTAAGAACGTGCACATTTTTTGTTTCTCTTGGACAGTTTTTGTTCGTGATTGAAAGCCGTTAGCAGCATAATATGTGGCTAGGCGCATGGGTGGCAAAAGCTCGCCGTTTGCCCCTTCCTCCCGAAGCTACGCCTGGCGCTGCCTGGGCGCCCACAAGCGCCTCAACGTACATGTACATACTAAAAATCGGGAAAAATTTTCACTTCTCGTAGGCGAAAAAATTGTATGATAATATTTACAGCATTTACAATTGTTTTTTAATATTTACAGCATATCACTATCAATTTTTTTTTTGTGTGTTAATATAATTATTGATTTCAGCTTAGAGCTTAGAGCGAATTTCGCTTACACAATTGTTCACACTTAATTTGTAGCACACACTTTTTTTTTTAATTTTTCAGTCAGCTTTTGGGAATTATGAATTTAGTGTTATTTTGTAGGGTTGAGAAATAAAATAAATGTGTGGGACTTTTTTTTTTTTTATTCCAAACGGGGATACAAAAATGATGTGTCGAATTTTATTCATACGCGCCTTTCGCTGCTCGCTGGTTGTAATATCGATCTGCGCTGCATTCACGACAAGACTGAACTGCAATTTCAAACTCAATTTCTTCGCAGTGCTTCCAATGGATAACGAAAGCTCGGTCTGCGTATTCGCAGATTGCCAGCATGCGACCAAGGCGACATAACTGCTGCGCTACACTTAATATACAACTCAAAAAATAATAATAAAAATGCCAGCATAAAGTGTGCAGTTGACTATAAAATTATTTATATATATATAAATATGTACATTTATATATTTTCAATGTAATTCCTCATAGTTTAGCTCTGCGCTTAATCGCTCCTAAATGTATGCTGTGGAAAAGTTCTTGCTTTGGGGTGCAGGGCATCAGAATGCCAAAAATTAAAAGCTCTTTTACTTCGACGAGCCATGCATATGCGTACTAGTAACACAAATACAGTGACACACACACACACGCACACACATGCGTAATGAGCGCAGAGCACGCAGGTTCATAACCTGCACCACTCGAAGCGTATTAGAAGGGACAGGATACACACATGCACACACACACACATAAACATGCATATACAGGGACAGGACCACAGCGACCCGTGTAAATTCCTTGACATTTATCACACACTACACAACTTCGACAGTTCGGCGTCAAACTCGATTTGCATTTGCTGCTATGCCTTAAATCGAGTGGGAGTGTGTCCGTGTGTGTGTGTTTGTTGTCTGGTCGCATTTGTGTGCGTGTGTGTAAATGGTACTTTAGGATTTTAGGGTGCTTGTAAAATGCAATTTTACACGAGACTTTGCAAGGCCGACTCGATTTTATTATAACAAAGATGTTTGTAGCGTCACTTTTCCACATTTTGTGAAGTCACGCACTGATAATTACGCCTTTACTGCGAATATTTTGCATTACTTTCATTTCATACAAATTGTGCACGAATTCGAGGACAATAACGCGTTATCCTTGCGGATGCTTAAACTACTTTGCTGCAATCTGATGCAGTGTGACAACTGAATGAGTATGTAGCAGGCAGCTTTGGGTCGAGTACACACAAGGTGATTCACGCGAACATTGGACCGTGAACTTAACGACACTATTTTTTTTAAGCTAAAATCAAGTGTTATAAGGCACGCAAAATAAGCTTAACGATCATATCTGTCACCTCCACCCCTGTGTTGCACATAATCAAATTTTTCGATTGACGCTTACATCTGATTTAAACTTATCTAACACGTTACAAGAGCGATCAAGATTACTATCTGTATTTATGCGAACAAGACATTAAAAGAGATAATTTAAAGTACACTCGAAAACAGAATATATAATTAAAATAAAAATTAAAATAGAATAATACAAAATTATGGAAAAGTTGGCCATTTGGGGTGCGGGCGCCTATCTGGCTGAGTATGACGTGAAGATAATGCAATCAATTCGCGATGTGGACAAGTGGTCGCCACGCATGCTTGAACCCATGGAAAAGATTTACGGAGTCGCTCAGCTCTGGTCGGAGTGGGTCGACGTCTTTTGTGCGATCCACACGCTGCGGGCTGGCGACCTTGGTCGCGCCGAAGTGGATCAAAAAATTGGCCAACGCTAGCTATCATGAGTGTCCCGATGGCAAACACAATATTCATCTTCGCTATGCGGATGAGTTCAACAAACTCGTCGCCGATTTTTTTAGAGGAAAATAATAGAAAGAATTTCGGGGCGGACAACCAAATATGTTTGTATAAAATTAATTTTTAAGTGTTTTCTAGCTGCTTATTTGATTTGGGGGCGCAAAAAAAATGGACAAAAACACAATTAATACAATTCAAATTCATGACCCAGTGTTATAAAGTACGCAAAAATAAGCTCACCGATCACCTAAATTACCCCCACCCCTGTATTGCGCATAATCGAATTTTTCGATTGACGTTTTCAGCTGATTTAAGCTTATCAAACACTTTACAAGAGCGCTTAAGTTTACTATTTTGTATTTAAACAAACAGGAAATTAAACGCGCTTATTTAAAGTGCACTTGAGAGCAGACGATTTGTTGGCTTATTCACGCTTGATTCCACCACTTACGTAATGCTTTTAAGTCGCCTGGCAACATCAACTCGCCTGCTGCCCGGCATTGTGTCCAGATGCCTTCACTCGGAGCGCAAAGTTGCCGTTAAAGGCGCCGGCAATTTGCATATTGTGGAAAGTGGCAGCGGGAATAAAAGTTTGCTGCTAATGCCCGGTGCCCTGGGCTCCGCATGGACGGACTTCAAGCCACAAATTGAGCAGCTGCCCAAACTGTTGCCAGATCATACGATCATTGCGTGGGATCCGCCCGGCTATGGAAAATCGGTGCCGCCACAACGTCAATTCGATTTGGAATTCTTTCGCAATGATGCCGAAGCCGCTGTGAATCTCATGCGTGCCCTGGACAGACCCCGATTCTCGATTCTTGGCTGGAGCGATGGAGGCATCACCGCCCTCATCATGGCCGGTTGTCATGCGGACGCCGTGGAAAAGTTAGCCATTTGGGGTGCTGGCGCCTATTTGGTTGAGGATGAGGTGAAGATGATGCAATCGATTCGCGATGTGGCCAAGTGGTCGCCACGCATGCGTGAACCCATGGAAAAGATGTACGGAGTCGAGCGCTTCGCTCAGCTCTGGTCGGAGTGGGTCGATGCCTTTTGTGCGTTCCACACGCAGAGGGCTGGCGACCTCTGTCGTGCCGAAGTGGAGCAGATAGTGGCGCCAACTTTCATACTGCATGGCAAGAAGGATCCAATGATTGCGGCCGAGCACATCCCCTGGCTAAGGCAAAAATTGGCCAACGCTAGCTATCATGAGTTTCCCGATGGCAAACACAATATTCATCTTCGCTATGCGGATGAGTTCAACAAACTTGTCGCCGATTTTTTTAGAGGTAAATAATAAAAAGAATTTCGGGGCTGACAACCAAATATGTTTGTATAAAATTTATTTGTAAGTGTTTTCTAGCTGCTTATTTGATTGTGGCGCGCAGTATGGCCACATAGTCATCGTATTGCGCCTGGTAGAAGTTGCCGGCGACGGGCACGCCAAAGTTGTACTTGGTGATATAATCGCGGGTCTTGACGTTGAGGCGACCCTCCAATGTACTAAAAAAAAAATGGGCAAAAACACAATTAATTCAATCTAAAATGCCAAATCAAGTTGGATGACTCACGTATTGTTGATGTGCTTTTCGGTGGTGATTTTGTCGCCCTGCTTGAAGACCAGGAACACGTAGCGATGCAGACCGGTGCCTTCTGATGGACCAGAGCCGATATATTCGGCCAGCACTTGACCGTTGGCCACATTATCGCCGGGAATATTGATCACGGCCCAGTGGAGCACCTCACGGAACTTGGGATCCGAGCGGCTGGGCCCATCGGGATCGACCATGAGCAGAGTGTACAAGGCGCCAGCTTCGGCATCCCAGCTAACTGTTGGCTGATCCTTAACTTGAGTAGGGGTCAATTCCTTGCCAAGATCGACCTGAGCACCGGACGGATAGGTGACCGTAATACGGGCCTTTGGTTTTTCATCGATGATGTCGGGAATAATACCGCTGGTGTCCATGTTGCAGTTATTGGTTATGCTGATATGCTCTGTCTGGCGCTAGCGCAGTGACTCTACCCTCAAGCAGACAACTCCGGCGCTATTTATCGATCTGCCAGCCGATCGCAAAATCAGTTCCGCGTAATGTCCGAGCCTTAGATAAAGACACTGGGCCAGCTGATAACGCTGATAAGTGCACTTAATTATTTATTGGAACACGATGACAACAGCATATATGTATTTATAGATCATATATATAGAATTCTAGTAGCAGTACTAAGTTGAATTTACGGAGGGAATACAAGACAATTTGAAAAAATTGCAAAAAATATGGTTTTCTTTTTGCAATCGTAAGAAAAAATGTATTTACTGATGGTATTTTTTTCGCAACTGTAAATATATATATATATATATTAGCGGTTGAGCTCCTTGTTGCGCTCGGCCACATAGTCATCGTATTGGGCCTCAAAATAGTTGCCCGCAATGGGTTTGCCCAACCCGTACTTGTCGGCATACTGGCGGGCACTGAAAAGATAGCGTCCCTCACGAGTACTGCAAACCGGAAGTTGGTTAGGATTAGAAACGCCCCGGATCTTGAAATATTTTCATACACACCGTTTGTCTATTTGCTGGGAGTCGTCTACCTTGTGGCTCTGGCGGTACAGCAGAAAGATGTAGCGATGCAATCCACTGCCCTCCGGCGGACCCGAGCCAACGTACTCGGCTATTACTTGACCCTGGCTCAACTGATTGCCTGGTATGTTGATGACGCCCCAGTGCAAGATCTCACGAAACTTTGGATCAGCACGACTAGGCGCATCCGGATCCACCATGAGCAGAGTGTGCAGCGCAGTCGGTTCGTCATTGTCCCAATTGACTTGGGGCTGATCTTTCACCTGCCTGGGTGTCAATTCATTGCCCTCTCGCACAGCAATTTCCGGCAGATATGTAATCTGCAATTTGCCCTTGGGCGGCGCCTCATCAACTACATCAGGCACAAGGTCATTCATTGTGTATTTTTCCGTCTTCCAGGTGACTTGCTAAACGAAATCTCAGTTTCGATATTACGGTGGTAATTTCGTAATTTTTGTTATGAATCACACCACCAGATAAGGCGATAATAGCTAGACGGACTTACCAACTGTGCGACACACACCAAGTATATATTTATTATAATTAATTTCTATCGAAACGAAACAAAATCAACCATAAAGCTTCGAGACCTGCTGATCGAAGTGCCAAACATTGGTTTGATATAAATCAAAACTGAACTTTGATTGGCAAAAAGCTCTCCCATAGAGTAAGCCCAACAAATGATAGATAAGGCCATGTAAAGCTATCGATATGATAACTGTACATAGATATATATATCATCAAGAATAAAATATATATGACCAAATTGAGTCAGCTAAATTTTCATTTCTTACTGATTATAACAAGAGTTCAGTCGGTCAATTTGAATATATATATATATGTATATATCATGTTATTTATTAATTAAACAGTTCGATTATTATTAACACTTTGAATATCGATATTAGTTAGCGCTGATTGACAGGTTTGGTCTACTAAAAACACATAGTACATGCTGTGATCAGGTTGAATAGAATAATAATAATAATACAAATCATAACTATTTGGGGAATATATAAAGTATAGAGTAGAAAATATGAGCGATTCGAGATTTGAGACGCGAGCCATGGCCTTGAATACATATATATATATATATAAACAATAAGATTAAATTATGTGGTAATGTAAATAATAATAATATATATGTATACATGTATATAATGGTATGTAAACATATATATATATATATATATGGACATATATATATAAATTGGGGCTAATTACGTATAATGCCCGATTGCTGAAGAACTAAATTTTGGAATATGCGACAACATTTGTTCAATTTGATTGAGGAAAATTCCAATAACATTAACTATTGGTAAAACTTTCAATTATGTTTTCGTCTTTCTGTTTTTGTTTTTCTTTAAATTCAAGACAACAAATTCCATGTCGTTTATGTGGTACACTTGCTCGATTGCTTCTGCTCCACATCCATATTTAACAACGGGTCTCATAGAGACCGCTGCGTCCAATGTATCGCACCCATTTGACCACATCGTGATCGGAGTAATTCAATTTGGGCTCAAACACTTTCAGATAGCGCACTTTGAAGCCGGAAGGTGCGAATGGCACCTCAAAATTCATGGAGATGGGTGGACGTGTCCATTTCTTTTTGGTATCCGTTTCGAGCAGTTCGATTTCCGCTGACAACTGTGTTTCCTTCATACCCGCCATGCGTTTAATTTTCCAAACGATCGCATTCTCCGATGCCTTGTACTTGGCCTTGCCCTTCAGGCAAATCAGTTGCACACCCGACGTGTTGAGTGGTGTGGGTATTTTCACTTCGATCTTTTGGCCGAGCAATGATGGCTTAAAGTTCGACTTGAGCACCACTTTGACCTCCATCTTGGTGCGTCCCACTTCCCGGACAAGTGGTATAACACGGAATGGCAACGAAATGTCTTTGGTTGTGCGATAGCGCATCAGCTCAAATTCACCGTCCGGCGGTATAAAGCTAATCGAATGCTCCGTCTCGAATTTGCTCAGCTTGACGCACTGATGGAACTGGCAATCGTCAATGACAACCACTGGTTTGCCGGAACGTGAGGTTTCTGCCTCTGCATTGCTGGTTAGACCACGGCCCTTGGACTCCATCACGATTTTGTCGTTAATGCCAAACTTGCATTCGGGCATGCCTAGAAGATAGAGTTGCAATTGGACAATGGATTATATATGGAAGAGCATTCAAACTCACCCGACAAATAGGACTTCATGACCACCTTGCCGGCAACGTGAGCCGACAGCACCTGCCCCTGTGGACTCATCAACAGATTCACATACTCCAGCACATCGAGGAACAGTTCGTTGCGTCGATATTTAATGCCCTCGCGTCGCCAGCCAATTTGTCCAGTTACCTGTGACGTTATCTGCATTTGCTCCTCCTTCGTAGCCGACTTGATGCCCTGCTGTGTGATGAACGTTTTCAGAGTGCCCGAATCCGTGTTCTGTGGATAGCCAAAGTCCAAAATCTCATCCAACAGCTCATAGATGAGCACAAAGTTATTCTTGATGTTCTCCTCGGATATCTTCCCAAAATACGATTGCATCACTTCGATGATCTTTAGCAGGAACTCAAAGACCATGGCGGCATTCACATTCTGCTTGGTGACTGCAGCCAGCCAAATGTTGGCACGCTGAATGAGAAATACGAGAGATTGGACTGATTAGAGGAAACTGGGAACAACAACAACAGCATCCGGTTGACGTGGCACAACAACCAACCTTGATGTGAAAGAAGCTCGTCCGCGCTATGTTCGTCACCGGGGAGCGCACTTGCTGCCGGGCATGGATGACGTTGACCCGAAAGGCGTCCACCGCATTCCGACCGATATCGTCGCGATAAACTCGCGAGATTAGCACTTCACCCTTGTGATTGTAAACGAACAAGCCACCAATCATTTTTGCAAGTGGGCCTTATGAAAATTCGTACTCTGCAGCAAACTACAAAATATTTTCCGCACACAAATTTTGGGGACCACTATCAATTTTCCACACAAAAAAAAATCAATTGCTCTCGTACTCCCACTTTTTTTTTCGATAAGCACACACACTGCAATCGATAGATCAATTATAAGTGTTGTTTCACAACACTCAAATACACAATCGCAGCCAACTTTACGCCAGTACATGACTCTGCGGCTTTGATACAAAACAGTCGGAAATTATTTCACTATTTTTAAAATAGTCAATAGACGAGACGTAAAGCAAAAGCATAAGCAAAATGCCCACTGAAAATTTGGAAGAACAGGGTCTGGAGAAGAATCCCAACCTGGAGTTGGCACAAACCAAATTTCTGCTCACACTCGCAGAGCACAAACAAGATGCGGCACTAAAAACCAAATTGCTGGATGCGATTCGGGGCGATAATATGGCACCGTGGTATGAGCACATATGCACCGAGCTCAATTGGAGCGTGGACAATGATATGTTGGCACGGATGCGCGAACAGAATTCCATTGCTATCGAACTATTGGACGCCGCCATTGAGGACGCGGAAAAGAATCTCGGCGAGATGGAA
This sequence comes from Drosophila paracracens, assembly GCA_035044025.1. Taxonomy (NCBI): domain Eukaryota; kingdom Metazoa; phylum Arthropoda; class Insecta; order Diptera; family Drosophilidae; genus Drosophila; species Drosophila paracracens. The sequence goes on along the minus strand of JAWNMN010000435.1, from coordinate 1,088,217 downwards.
GTGCGTGAGGCAAATCTGAAGAAATCAGAATACTTGTGTCGCATTGGAGACAAGACAGCAGCGGAGACAGCGTTCCGCAAGACATACGAGAAGACAGTGTCCCTGGGTCATCGACTCGACATCGTATTCCACCTGATTCGCCTGGGGCTGTTCTATCTGGATCATGATCTAATCACACGCAACATCGACAAGGCAAAGTATTTGATCGAGGAGGGAGGCGATTGGGATCGTCGCAATCGTCTCAAGGTCTACCAGGGCATTTATTCGGTGGCGGTGCGCGATTTCAAAGCTGCTGCGACCTTCTTCCTGGACACAGTCAGCACCTTCACTTCGTACGAGCTGATGGACTATCCAACATTTGTCCGCTATACGGTTTACGTGTCAATGATTGCCCTGCCACGCAATGAGTTGAGGGAGAAGGTGGTCAAGGGTTCAGAAATACAGGAGGTGCTGCACGGCCTGGCCGATGTGAAGCAGTTTCTCTTCTCGCTCTTCAATTGCCAGTACGAGCAGTTCTACGTGAATCTAGCCCAGGTGGAGAAGCAACTGCGCTCCGACTATCTCGTTCATCCGCATTATCGCTACTATGTGCGTGAGATGCGCATTTTGGGCTATACGCAGCTGCTGGAATCGTATCGTTCGCTGACGCTCCAATATATGGCGGAGTCCTTTGGCGTCACCGTCGACTACATCGATCAGGAGCTGTCCCGATTCATTGCTGCTGGTCGTTTGCATGCCAAGGTGGATCGCGTCGGGGGTATTGTGGAGACGAATCGGCCAGATAATAAGAATTGGCAATATCAGGCCACGATTAAGCAGGGCGATCTTCTGCTCAATCGCATACAGAAGCTCAGCCGTGTCATTAATATTTAAGTTACACCCAAGAACAAATAAAATTTATTAAAGAAAATTCAAATTACAAATGTAAAAACTAAAACATCCATACTATAAAACGATAGAATTTCACGTTTCTTTGTCTTTTTGTTTTTTACCAGCTTGTCATGTAAATAGTTGTCTTAAATTCGCTAATCAAGTGATTATTAACTAAATTCTTTGGAATTCGTTTGGTGTGGGGCGCTGTTCCTATTATTTGAGTATTATTTTGCATGCTTTTCGTTTTGTTTTGTACTTAATTTGATTAAATTGTAAATTTAAATCTAAGCTGCTAGCAACGAAAACTCGCTAGGTGGCGCCAGTTACAGCTATCGAAAATGCAGCGCTGCATTTGCGCGCATTTTCGAACACTCATTCAAAACTGAAACGAATCAGTGCACATCGGCGCCTTCATGTTTGCATTTCCAATCATGTTCTTTGGTTAGATCGCTGCACATATTATTGTCATTATCGACTCTCTTGTTGGCAATATAGCTACGCGCCATATCCTCGAGTGCAGCCGAGTTGCGAATGCCACAGTCCAAGGGTTCATCGTTCTCGTATTTAAGCGCCGCCTCAGTTGCCCGTTGCTGTTGCTGATTGGCCTCGGCTGTTGCCTTAGCCAGATCATGCAGATTCTGCACGACCTCATCGATGATGGGTGAACTTTGGCTTAAGGCCGCCGGCACCATGCCCATGGATGCATTAAAACCGGCCAGATTTTGACGTCGCAAATCGGCCAGACGCGTTGTGCTCAAATTGATCAGAGCATTCATCATGACCTTGTTGCGTTGATAGTCCTTGCGCAAATGCTGCCGTATCTCGGTGTGGCAATGCTCATTGTTGGTCACAATGATCTCGCCGGTGTCCGTTGTGGTCACACGTGCCTTGCAATTGAATTTGCGCGACAGATTGCATTGCCAGTACTTCTTATCCTTGCGCACGTACTGTATGCCAAAGGTGTGTCCGTCGTGGACGAGGAGCGGTTTGCCCCGCTGGCTCAGCATAAACTCGAGCTTGCCTTGAAACCAGTGTTCGCCGGGTGCGACTATAAAATAATACACAAGATTTTTTTTGGCAACAATTCAGCGTATGTGTGTGAGTGTGTGTCTAGTGTGTTGGTGTGTGTGAGTATAAGATGTTTGATGACGGATTTCGGACATTCACAAATGAGCCCCAAAATTAGATTCGTCTCATGCAGATCCTCTCTCTCCACTGACTTACCTGCCCCGGCACGAAAAAGTGTTGGCCATTTAAGTAGTCGAATGTGAGTATGTTTCATTTGCATTTTACAATATACATACATACATATATCATATGTACATTAATGTATCAAGTATACATAAATGCTTAAAATCAAATCAAATCAATCTATAAAACAAAAATACTAACTAAGCGGCGGCTCCAGCCGCGCACAATAATAAATAATTTGAACGCCTCCTTCTTCTCTTACATGCTAAACTGTTTCTGCATCTTAGATGTTCTCAATCTTAAAATTGTGACCGCTGCCAGGTGATATCGTAATGGAGTCCATGACATGCGCTGTTCCCGCCGCACCCTCCGTGGATCCATCCGCACTTGCATTAATATCCACATGCTGCTCGGTATCCACAAGGCTCGTCGGCGCTGCTGGCTGCGGTGGTGGACTCTTCATGCCCAGCGGGGATTCAGTGGCGTGCATGGAGTGACTGCTCCGATTCGATTGCGGACTCTGCTGTTGCTGCTGTTGTTGTTGCATGTGCGGGGGTGGCGATAGTGGCATCAGTGACGCCCCCGACGCTCCCATTTCCAAATGGGAGTGTGGCGAGTGTTGCTGCTGCTGCTGCTGATGCTGGTGATGTGGATGTGGATGCGTCTGTGGCTGCATTGGTAAATGCATTAGATTCGGATTGTGCATGATGTTTTGGATGACACTGTTGGACACGGCAGCTGGCAGCGTAGCTGGTGGCGGTCCCGTGTTCATCCCATGCTGGTCTAAGCTGGTGTGCTGCGTTGATGTGTGATGTTGCACGAGCAGATTGGGGAGCGATTGCGTCAGATGATGGTGATGCGGATGATGATGAAGCGGATGATGATGCGAACCGGAATGATGACCTCCGGGTGATGATGCTGGTGTCGTCTGATTGCCAAATATATTGGCAGCCAAGCGACCACTTGAACCTGAACTATTCCCAGCCGTTGCATGATTGATTTCCAATCCATTTCCATCGGAGATGCTGCTGTAGTTCGTCTGACCGGGATTCGGATTGGGCGTAACAGTCTGACCGGTGCTTGAACTGTTAATGCTGCTGCTGTTTGTTGTTGTTGTGGGCGGAAGATTGCCATTGCCATTGCTATTGCCGGCACCGTTGCCGCCACGCATGTGCGGCATGTGATTGTGGACCCCAGTCGCGGATATGATACGACCGAGGTGCGTGATGCAGCGTGCCCGGCACATGCTGATCCGATAGGACTTGCACAGCCAGTAGGTCTTCATGCCCTGCTGTGTGGCAACGGTGTTGTTGCGATTGAACACACAATTGCCGTGCAGCAGCGATGTGGTCGACAGCATGACCATGTTGGTGCCATCTAATCCGGAATGCAGCAGCATCAAAATATACGTACAATATTATGGAAGATTAGTGGGTGGGGATTGCAAATCGTTGGCGATAACCAAAAAAATGCTTAAAACGCTTAACGCTTAAACGGATGTTATGTACAAAAGGGAACAAAAGGGCTACGGGCTAAAAAGTTCTGGACGAGAGCGAGCGGATCGGCAAAGCTGTATGTCCAGGCGGTGCGAGCTGTACAGATTATGGTGGTTAATCCAGAGATGGAAACCACTGGCGTCGTTTTTCGCTTTACTACAAATTCGAATGCCTAATTTAATATAAATGTGTATTAAAACAAAGCAAAAAAAAAAAACAAATCAACAAGCTTGGATGGATGGCTAATAAATCAATCAATTCCCTGTTCAACATTTCAGATTGGGTTCCATCCCTGTGTTAAGCCACATTATCAGTTAGTATTGTGGATTAGTAAGTTGTAAGTGGGCATTGTTCATGATGATGTGTGCTGTGCGGATTATGTGTGAACCAAAAATTGTAAAATGTAAATTTCCAAACCAAACAAAATAAAATATTTTTGCGAAACGATAGCCAAGTCAAGCATGCAACAACAAGCAAAGATGTGGATTGGATTCGATAAACGGAGTGAGTGGGCCACCTACTTGCTGGTATGTCCATGTGATTGGCAAAGTTCTTGGAGTAGTCACTGGGCATATACAGCTCATTGGGGTATTCGGTGGCGGGACCAGTGATGTTGCCACCACCGCCGCCAAGACTGCTGCTGCTGCTGCTGCCATTGTTGTTGTTGTTGCTGATGCTGCTGTTGCCAAGGCCAAGGCCAATGCCTGATAGACTATTGGAGCCGCCACTGCTACTGCTGGGTCCGCCACTGTTGCCAGTTGCCTTGTAAAAGTTATTATAGTCCAAATTGAAGGCGGGTACAAAAGGATTGCGCAGTGTGCCCACAGTTGCTGTTGCTGCCGAGTTGGTTGCACTAGTGCCACCACCAGATCCGGCTGTACCGTGATGCAAGCCGCCGCCCTCATTATCGCGCTTCAGGCTGCCCAGATCGTAGCGTGACTCCACCATGGATATGTGCGGTATGGGTGGCAGAAAGAACTCCTCGGGATTCAGGGGGTTCTCCATGCCGCTGCTGCAGCCATCCGGATTATCGCCACTCTCCCCAGTGCCAGCCGAGGAGCGGCGCAGCTGCTTGCGCGAGTAAATCGACAGGGAATCACTGTTGAATTCCGTCGGCGCAGATCTTTTGCTCTGCATATACAAGTGATTCACATCGCCAACGGATGATCCTCCTCCTCGACAGCCGCTGGGTGAGGCATTGGGTGTACGGGAATTGTTGGGTATGCTACTTTTGGCATCATTTCCATCAGCTTTGCCACTTGTGAGGTTTTGGGTGCTGCTGTTGCTGCTGTTGTTGAGCTCATCGCCGCCGCCGGCATTTGTCACTTGACCAGCGGACTTCTCCGAAGCGCCACTGGAACCACCGCCGGATTGCGGCGAGTTCGAATTGGTTGCCAGCCCCTTAATCTGCAGCAGCTGGCCAATTTTCATAAATGACTGCAGCTCCGTGTGCTTCACATTGACAACACCCTGGTACATGAACTCCAGCAGCTCGCACATGATATTAAAGCTCACATCCTTAAGTATAACTGGAAAAAAGAACGAGGAATGATTAATGAATTCAAATGTCATCAAGGAAGGAATAACATAAGTATTTTCTAACAAAACTTCAACTAAGTTTGGAATATAATTTTGAAAAATATAATCTAGGCTTTAAGAAGACAAAAGTTGTTTTTAATCAAGAAGTGTGCAAAGTTTAGGGCGAAATTAAATAAATATTCACCGGATACGGTTTAATGATCTATTTTTTGTGTATTACCCAGCTTAAAGTCCCGTATCTGCTTTTTTTGGCATTGGGAATTTTTGTTTTGTTGAACTTCTTTTTCGTATTAATTTTATATTACGTTCTATATTTGTTTATAGTACGTATGCATAATTAAACGTTTTTCTGTTTGTACGACAACGAAAACATCATCATCAGCATGAAAGGAGGTCAGATTCATAGTGGAGATGTTATCATCGAAACGTTCAAATACTAAATCAATACATAAAAACAGCTACGATAAGAAATCTGAAAAACTTAAATATAAACTCAACAACAGTCGCAGCACACAGCCAGCACAACAACAAGCAATAATTATAAAATAAGTAGCATGTCATATCATCGCCGGCAACTGGCGCTGCCTTTCGACACGGCCTATGGAAACTGTCCGAGTGTTTCTGTTTCTGTATCTGCTGAGGCTACGTCTGGGACTCCGTCTCAGACTGCGAATGAACACTGAGACTGAGACTACTTCTCGGCACAGCGGTCCATTTTAGATCGACCCCTGTGGCCCAGTTGAAAATGTCCCAATTAAAAATCTTATATCATTTAATACACTTTTTTTTTTTGTTTGTTTTTGGAACAGTCACTTGTAGATTAGAACTATTTTGATTACAATTTACAATAGCAATGTTTAATGCTGATATATGCAACATTAATAGTTCTGACAATATATATAAAAACAGTTACAAAATTAAAATGAACAAACAAAATGATCACAAAAAGAATTTCCACATATGAAATAGGTATAAGGTTTGCTTATTTTGGCCCATTTCTAAATATATCTTTTGAAAAATTTATTTCTAAAAGTGGTGCTTACAGAAAACCTATGCAATGGATTTAAGTGGTAGTCATTTTATATAAACCAAAACTAAGATTTCAGAACTAAGACTTGTGCTCTTTAAAACTAACTCAGTATCCAAAATTGATTCAGTCAATATCAAAATAAGTAAGGAAAAAAATAGAGAATTTTATCACAATCTGAAATAAGTATTATGTATTTTTTATGTGGACCATTTCTGAATATATCTGAATATAATTTTTAAATATGCTGTGTTCTAAAATACTTTCATTTGAATTGTAGTCATTCTGCTATAGATTTCAGAAGTAAGACTTGTTCTCATTATAATTAACTTTGTATCCAAAATATGTAAATGAACTTGTTTTTGATCCAGTCAATATACAAGGAACTAAGCAATATCAATCGATCCACTATACGCTGAACTCAGTATGCAGGCAGACACATAGCATCAACATCTAGTTAAAATAATAAAATGTGAATAAAGGAAAAAAAAACAATATTATCACTTGTTCTCAATAACAATTTCTATATATGAAATCAAGCGACTGGTCTCTCATCATCATCATCTGTTGCTTAATCTGACCGCGCGACGCTGACATCTGAGTTGCTTCGAACGCCGTCATTCGCTATCTGCGACTCGTATCTGTTCGTCGCCACGTCCGTGTTTGTAAGTATTGCAAAGATCAAAATCCGGCCAGTATACGCATAGGAGCAACAGAGAGAGGGGCAGAGACAGAGAAAGAGAGATAGAACTTATAACCCTCAACGATCTGAAAGCCTTACACATGAGCTTGACTGCTGATCCTATATAGATACGGTGCGATCTACATTATCATTTGCAAACCCATTTCGTTTGAATGTCTAAACATAGTCTATAATCGATCTGTTTAGCGCTTATCAGCGATAAATATTAACTTATACGTGTCGTTCGCACGTTGTTACAGATCCGTATAATATTTGTCTCATTTACAGATGCAGATACGGACACAGATGACGGCAAATCGAATTCGTCGCAATTGATCGGTTTGGGGACAATGCGACAAAGAGATCCACAGTCCGGCCAGCACAGCATGCTTGAATCTTTAAACCAAATATTACAGTCGAACAAATCTGTAGATAAACTTTGACTAAAGTTCACCGAGAACGTGATAAATAGGCGTTTGTATGCACTTGATAAGAACGAACATCCACCAAAAATACAAATTACAAGCAACGCAATTCAGGCTGACGATCAGCGATCATCAATTGTCGTTGCCTGCTAGCTGGGTTGTTTATGCTTAAAACAAGATGCTTATGCATCCATCTGCACAGTGAAAAAAAAAGATATACTTGAACGATGTTCGACAAATAGCGGAACAAGTATTCGACATTTTTATCTGAAATCTGAAAACTTGGGACAAGGCACAAACATATTTATTGAACTAAGTGGGAAATACCTAATATGAAATCGAATTGAGTGATTGATTTTCAGTAATAAAATTGTTAAATTTCTGTTTTCAAAATTATTGTAAATTATTGCTATACATTTTTGAAATTTGGTTTGTCTTCGTCAGATCAAAAATGTGTTTCAAAACTCAACGTAAGCTACTTAGAATCTAGATCCCAAATACTTGTTCAAAGATAGTTTAACAATCATTTTCTATGCTAATGATTTAAATCTGTGTAGAAGATCAAAAAATATATTTATAAAACTAGAATATTTGAATTTTTGAAATACCGAAATTGTACTTCGGTTATATCAATCTTAGACTATGATGAATGTGAATATGTAATTGTTTTCTTCAAGTGTAACATACATATCAGACAAAGTCATTTCTGTTGGATGCCCTGAACCCCGCTGATCTCTACTGATATCGCCATGTGGAGCACCAGCACAGAGCAGAACAGAGACACAGAGAAATCACAGCTTACGATATATAAGTAAGTAATTTTTTTTTTTTTTTCAATTCGATTGCAGACCGAGTTATTCTTGTGACAACACCCAATTTCTGAAAGCCCGCCCACTTGAGGTACAACGACCAATAAGATTGCAGTCGATTGCTATTGAAAACAATTTTATTTTATGATTATGATAAATGTTTATCGAATCAGAACGCCAATAATTTTTTTTTTTTGTATTTTTGTTGTTGTATTTATTATTTTTGTCGTCAAACGCTTGTGCCTTCTGGAGTGGTCTGTGTTGGCTGTCGCATTTCGAAAATGTCGACACACTCCAACATTCATAAATAATTGTTATCTGGAAACGCCATATTAGAAGGGCAGTAGTCGTAGTCGCAGTGTTAGTGCCTCTACAACAATCCGATTAAAGGTGAGACGAGCGCTTAACTGCACTTTACCACGTAACCCTCCTTCTAAGATATCAAAATATATTAGAAACTTGATCTATATTATATGGATTTGACAATGTTATAAGCCTTATTTTGGCAACATATTTAACTGAGATCTTTGGCAGAACCTTCAATGTTAGATTCAGAGTACTATTTTGAAAACCCATTGTTTTATTACTATATAAAAAATATTACATTCTGATGAAATCATTTCAAATACAATTGAATCTTAATCGTTTTAAGAATGTGAGTCAGAAGTTTGGTTTTTACCTAGTTTTTAAAAAATGTGCAGTGGGATGACCAAAAACTTGTTATATTATGTTTGGAAAATTTTCTTAAATTTGGAATGATTTAAAGAATAAGTTACAATATTATTAAAAAAATTATATATTTTCTTGAAGACAATAGGAAGGATTTGGAGAGATATTAAAGCAAAAGAATTAATTAGATTGATATTTAAGTAAGACAAATATCGAATGCCAATTAATTCGCTCAACTTTACAAATACGTTTTCCTTACAAAACTTAATCAACGAAAATATGTCACTTTCATATCGGAGTTAAGGTAAGGAATGTATATGGGGGCATTATCCAAGGATTTACTCCGAGCGATAACTAAATCTATTTGTTGCTACTACAGTTTGACTCATAAATTACCATTTGACAACACAAGAGCCTAATAAAAACTAAAGAAATTTCATATGCTCAAAGTCTGATATTATATGATACGCTTATCTAAATGTGCTCCCGGTTAAAATACGTAATACCCACCAGGGGACAAGGGCGTGCATTTTGGGGTTAAATAAAGAAATACCAAGAAATCGATAAACGCCAGAACATAACTATTTGATTGAAGGAAACTATCCGCAACGAAATCAAGTGTAAATTTTCCCTTTATAAGGCAAAAATATTTATATATTTTTTCAAGTTACCTTTCCGATTTTTCGAAAATATTTTCTTTTGGCAAATACTTAAGCGCTTTTTACTACCGTAATAAATGGATTATTCATATTTATATTTAGGCTATTTTTACTGCTCCCTATAAAATTGCTGAAGCTTCCTGAATACGCCGCCCCTGCTACTAGCTTAGTATGGTTAGTCAGTCATAAAATAACAATGTGTTTGATATTTACGACAAGTTCACCGGTCGATATTATATTATCTTTATTCATTGTTGCTAATATCAGCAACTAAAAAAAAAATAAGTTAATAAGAATCAGCCACAGGCCTCGATCGTTGGGAGCACTTGAAGAGGAAACTATGGTTTTCAGCCAGTCGTTTAATTGTGTTTTAGGTTGTATTAAGTGGCAATAGAACACACACACACACACTACTGAGGCTGTGTGTGTGTGTGTGTGTGTGTGTTATCTGGCCAACTGGCCATAAGTCGAAAATCTTATTTTACGATTTTTTAAAATGATACCCAACAAAGCAGAGGCACTGAATACGAAATAATAATGCTGATAAACACTCGAAGCACCAATTGCTCGTATTTATAACACTAATAATAAAACTAAAATAGATAATAAACGAGGATTAACGTTGTACGAGGCCACACAAAATGGCGTAGATATAATAGAAGTGGCTCTTCTCTATGTATGTGTGTGTGTTCGTCTCTTGGTCTTTAAGTATTTTGTATTTTGTATATTGTATATATATCGATCGTGTCACGGCAACAACTGTAGAAACAACAACGACAAGGGCTATATCAATATAGCAATTCATATCGCACAACACCAACCAAATGGAGCACCCCTAATCAATATCTCGAAGGAAAAAAAAAAAGAAAAGAAAAACACTTCTTCGAGTGGTTGGGTTGGGTTTGGTGGTGGACACAGAAGTGCCGTTAGACCCAGTTGCTCCGTTGGGCAATAAATGATTGTTCAGCGCGATAAAAAGATAAAATGTTTGACTTTTGTAGTTGCTGCTGTTTTTCGTTGTTGTTGCTATTGTTGTTATTTGTGTGTAACACGCAGCAGCAGCAGCAGCAGCAACAATAGCAAGTAAATCATTTGGCTTGTTAGTTAGCACCTTTACTTTTTGCCTTATGACTTGGTTTATTTATAATAATTTTTTTTTTTAACGCAAAAGTATTATTTATAGCGTATATTAATATTCTTTATCTTTGGAAATAATACTTATGTTGTTGTTATTGTTGTTAGGTAGCACATTTCTACTGCTACTTGAAAGATAAAACATAGTTGTTTATTGCCGCTTGATCTGATAAAGCCACCGTGCAGCAAACGTGTGTAGAACAACCCGGTGAGCCGATGAGGCAGGCAACACAGGCAACTCAGTCAGCCAGTCAGTCAGTCAGTCAGTTAGTCAGTCAGGCGATATCATATCCATGTACAATTCCAGAGTCCATATCGCATAATATCTAGGTTGAGTTGAGTTAAGCATTTGATGTACATTTGATGAGGTCAGCAACGCACCAAAAAGCACTTCAAGTGGAGCTTTGCAACAGGCTTCTTATCAAGGCAGCAACTGTATGTGTGGCATGGGAGTTGGAGTTGCAGTTGGAGGTGGAGTTGGAGTGCGCCAATAACTCCCCATTGGAACTGCAGCCAGAGACAACGTGGCGTCAACAGCGACAACACCTCAATGGAGGATTATCAGCTGCGGCAAGCAATGACAGTTAATTCTGTTTGATGTTTGATTTATTACAAGCAGAAATTTGTTCTCAGTAATTAGTATACAAAAACGATTCGAAAATTATATTTAAATAAGGAATATTTGTTGTTATCACTTTAATATACTTTTCTATATAATCAGTTCGTCAAATGCAAATTCTTACGAATTCTAAATTCTTTTAGCTTTTTTTAGTCTCTAAACCTCATTGTTGAAATTTTACGATTTTTCGCAGAAATAATTTGGTTAGTATTTCAAAAATTCCATAAGCAAAATTATATTATAGCAGCAAATATTTAATGAATGAAATGAGAATAAATGTGAAATATTCTCAAAAATAAGATGTTACGATTCAAATTAAACTCTGAGCAATTGATCAGAACATTTGCTATGCCCTGGAGTAACTACTAGCCCGGAAGTCTGACGAATAGAGCTAAACATATGTATATATTAATTATGTATGTATAAATGTAGGTAGTATGTATCATGTGTGCACACACAGCTGGTGAGTTATCTCGATAACTCTTCAATGTGACATCAAATTTATTATAAAAAAAAGTTGATTTATATCGGGAGCGCTGTGCAGGTTTTTGGGCACCCGACAAGTGACGGGCGTGCTTAGATAAACTGACAGGTGTGGACAGCGGCCATTTCAGTGATAAAATACAAAAAAAAAGCCCCAATTGTTCGATAAATATGTGTGTATTTTAGTGTATTTATATTGTATATGTGTGTCTGCTGATGGAAACCGCCGCGTAAACATTTTGGGCAAACAAACGCATAACTCACACAACGAATGCTTAACAGCAAATCAGAACTTGTGAAAAGAAATGATTCTATACCTAAATATTTTAATAGCTACTTACTGATGGGATGCTGGCAGGGATTGGTCGTGAATATCTCTTGGAAATACGGACTGCAAATGGCCAGTACAATTTTGTGTGCCTGCAGCAATTTGCCATCGCAGGCGAGAGTGACATCCACCAGATCTCCTCTGTCGTACAGATTCTGGAAGCCGCTGGCAATATTGTCCTGGAAGTTCTTCCAGCAGAGCTTAAACTCATCGTCCATTGTTGTCGTTGTTGCTGCTGCTGACTCTTTGCCTATTTGGCGGCTTTTCACGGCCCAGCCAAGAGCAATTGTTTTTTATTTTTAATTTATTTGCACTCGCAAAACTGTTTTATAATTGGGTTGTTTTCTGTTTTGTTTTTCCTTTTTTCTTGTTGAAATGCAGAGAAATCTGAGTGTTGGCGATTCTGTGTTTTATTGTCGTGATTTTTTTTTAATGATTCTTGTTTATTTGCTTTGGGCAGTGATTCGTTGGCTCGTTCACTTTGTGGCTGACATTCACAACTGATGCTCCAGAATGTCAGGTAGAACATAAACACAAAAGATATGCAAAAAGCACGCTCACGAACGAGCGCCAAACGCCGTCGCACTCTGAGTTTTTGGATGCGAATAATAATAATGTTATATTATTTAATTGAAGCAGATGCTGGCTGCATACGAATTGGAAATGTGTTTTTGTACAATGTTCAACGCGCACACGAACCGTCTGCGTCCACAGCCACATTGACTTTGATTTTGGGTTTTAATTAACACTTTTTGATTTAAAACATTTTTATCAGAAAAGCGTGAAATGGCAGCGGGCGCTGTTTACGTTTCGGTTCGCTCGCCGTTTCTCCATCGATAAGTGAAAGAGAGAGAGAGAGAATGAGAGAAACTAGGGATCATGCGCACAAGCAAAACAGCTGCTACGAAGCAGTGCTGTAAGTCGAAAAATATGTGGTTGGCGGGAAAATGAAATTTAAATGTCGCTCGCATAAATTTAATATATCTAAAAAATTCAGCTATTGAAAATTCAACTTTATAAGCTACATTTAATAAATAAGTCAATTTTAAGTAACATCTATTCGATATACTTAATCGATACATTTTTCTTTTAATTTTCAGGCGGGAACTATATAATTCATAATTGATAAAGGCTTATCTATTTGTAAAAATTCACAAACACACTCGACCTGGCCCGTGCGCTGAAAAAAAGACCTTAGATAACCCACTTTATACATATTTTAAAACAAAAACAACGATTTCTTATCAGAACGTTAACTCTATGCATGTATTTATGTAGATAGATACCAATGACTATTGGTCACCGGTTTGATTTCACCGATTTAGTATTTTAAAATCTTTTAACTGCTTTGGTAAGAGCGATTCTTTCGCACGTCTTTCTATCATTATGGGTGGTTGTTGTAGTAAGTACAAAAATATTCATATGTATTATTTAATGTCTAATTGATTTTGAAAAGGTAGAGGTAAATCAATAGATTTGCCACCTGTGCCACCAGCGCCAGGTAAGCAACGGCCCGCAACGTTACCGGAATTCCCTGGCACAAATGCGATCAATGGCTCCTCCGGAAATGCTGCATTTGGTGAAGGCGTCAGCAACAGAGCCCTAGAAGACGACTAACCGATTCAATGACAGAGCTACAAAATACTGCATTTCATCTAAATCTGAAGAAGAATTGAAGAATGAATCATCTTATATCTCAGTAAATTTGTTGACATCTATACTGTAATAAATAAAAAAAACTTAATAACAATCATTAAAAATAATTAATTAACTTAAAGCTTCTGAGTCGGCGCCGACAAACGACATTTTACAGCACTATAAACCCAACTGTTGCCAAAGTGAGCACATGATAAGAATGGATACTGAAAAATACTCGTGCAAAGTAATCGCCATTCAAACTGCACAACACGTGCATGCCGCAGTTTGTGTGTGTTATTTGTGTTCAACCCAATAAAACGGGGTTTTATTCGCTGATTATTTATGAAATTCGATTTAAAGATAGTCAAAAATGGCAATACAAACGAATAAGCGTAAAAGAAAACACGAAACAGCAGCCGCAGACCAGACGGATGACGCTGAAGACGCCGTACCTAAAAAGTTGTCAAAGCAATCAAAAAAGGAAAATACAAAAGAAGTAAATGGAAATGCTGCCTTAACAGAGGAGAATGTGGAGCAGAACGAGGAGGAATCACAAGAGCAGGCTGAAGGTGAAGAAACTACTGATGCCCCATCCATAAGGAAGAAAGAGAGAAAACCTCGCAAGGATCGCAAAGATGAAGCCGACACCAGTCCCGATTCTGGCATTGAGCCGGAGGAGAAACCGATGCGTTTTCCCAACGATTTCAAAATGTTGAATTTTCGCAGCAAACTGCTCGGCAATAATTTTATAACGGGTAAGCAAATTGCACATAATTTCTAGCCTTTTTTTTTTAAAGAATTTCCACAGAATTGCGCCACTTTCTGTACATGTGCGAGCAACGTCCCCGAATTGTGGCCAAGTACATTGAGAAGCGTGGCAAGCCACTGGAACTGGCCGAAGCCTTCAATCGCATCGACACAAACAATGTGCTTCATGTAGGCTACCTGTGCGAGGCACTACAACGCATCATCATGGAAATACTGAGCAATCATAAGGAGCACCTGGAGTCAGCTGCTCATGCGGGACGTTATTTTCTCAAAGCGCATGGTGCGCTGCTGGAGCAATTGTTGCACTCGAAGCAGCCAAAGCATCGTCGCAGCGCCCTCAAATTGCTTACGGCAATTGTGTGCTTGGACTCGCAGTTGGGGCGGCAAGTGTTGAACTCCTACGATATACTCTCGAATGTGCGCACCATGGGCGAAATGTTGTCCCATTCAAAGCATGACAAGGACGATGAGGACACCGTGCGCAAGGCTTACATTCATTTTGTGCTTGCCTTTCTCGTCGATGGCAATGATTTGCTCATACGCAATATTCTCGATCGTGCCCAGTTGATTCGTATACTGGTGAAGGGTCTGTACAATGATGATCATGTCACCGTTTGCGTGGTGCTCAACACACTGCGCCAATATGTCCTCGAGAATCCCAGCATATTGAAGACGAAGAAGGTGCACGTCTTCGATTTGGAATGCTGCAAGTATCTGCGACGCCTCTACGATTGGGAGGGACCCGCGGGCCTGGAGCGCAGCAAGGATAATGAGATAGATTTGAGCATTATGACGGAGGAACGGGATGCAGTTGCTGCTGCTGCACATCAGCTGCTGCTGCTGCTGTTCACGTCACGCAAACATGGCATCACCTTCGACGCGATGACCCACTATCGTCAGAAGCACAACAAGCTGCAGGGCAAGATTTTGGGCAGCTTATTTCGTCCCTATGCCGACGAACGCAAAACGGAGCTCATTTTGAAGACCCTGCACGCTTGTCCCGATCTCGGCAGGCATACAGTCAGAAATTTCTCCTTCTTGGTTAGTCCGCAACGTTTGCAGCCCGTGGATTTGCCCAAGGGCATTGATTTGCTTGCTCAAATCATTGCAGCAGTGCCGCCAACATCTTTAGCTTTGGCCGTGGACAAAATGACGCTGACCGATTTTAGCTATTGGATCAAGGAACTATGTTTGCCCATTGAGGCGCTGCTGCACATCGTCAGCAAGAACATGCTGAAAAGCCCGAACTTCCAAGTGCGCCTCGCTGTCAATCGTCTGCTCCTTGCCATGATGACGCAGTACAGCAATTATGTTGGCGCGGTTGCTCTGCGCGAGCAATCGAAACGTGCTGGGAACTCATTGCGAAAATTCAAATTTGAGCTGCTGAATCATTTGCTCATCAATTTTCCGCCCATCGAGAGTGTACTGTACTCACTGTACCTGAGCATACAGAATAAACAGGATCAAGGAGTCAATGTGCTGGCTCATCTATCGGTCACTCTCGACCTGATCCTAATCATGTGCAAAGAGAATCGCGCTTTTGTGAATAATACCAGTCAGATTCTTGATTATTTGGATGTGCTGCGTCCGCTCTATGAGACAAACTTTGATGAACCACTCACACAACCCAATGAGGAACAGACCGAACCGTTTGACAAGGTGCAAAAGATTAAGCTGGAGCTGAAATCGATTAAGACGATTCTGTTGCTGTTTCCCCGTTCGCTGCATCCGCAGGAGAAGCTGTTTGAGAAGGTGTTGCGCTCCTTCATCAAGGCCTACATGCTGGACGATGCCACCGTTCAGTTGGAGGCGGGTGAACGGCTGCACAGTCTGTTCCAGAATACGGGCATGTTTGACTCTTCCAGCTATGAGATTGACATCTGGCTGGAGGCCTTGATTGGTTTCGATGCCCAAACAGTGGACATGGTGACAAGCATTTTCGTCAATATACTCTCACTGGATTTGTCGCTGATGGATAAGGAATTGCCCACACTCAATACGGCGGAGACGGCCAGCAATGTGGAGAATCTGCGCCAGCTCCTCACCCAAATCGAACAGGGTCAAACGGTACACGCATATTTGGAGACTCTGACGCTAAGCAAAATGATGCCGCTATTGTTGCAGGGCGTCGCCATTGAGCCACCCTACGATGCCTATGTGGAGCTGGTGTTTGTGCTGCTTCATCAGTATCACACCAAACCGGAGCAAGTGCAGCAATTGTACAACTCTCACTTGTCCAAGCACAGGGACTACATGCAGCAGCCGGCTCAGCTGCCCGCAACTGTTGCTAAGCATTGGCCACTATTGGCAGCGTTGCAACAAGCCGTGTTGGGAGAGTCCAACAAGGATTCCTTTGATGTCATCTTCAAGGGAACAGCAGCAGGCGACGAGGATAACTTTGAGCTGCAGCTGCCTGATGGCGAACAGTTGCACTTGGCTGGGAGTCTGCGTAATCCGCATCGCAACATGATCTATGCACACAATTTGCTCTTCCTGCTCACCCAACTGGTAGCCAGCCAGCGACTCAATGCGGATCAATCGCAATTCATAGCTGATTCACTTATCAGACTGCTGCAGATTGCATCACAATTGGATGGCAAGGAGGGCAGCGCTGAAGATGAGCATCAGGAGGAGGAGGAGGAGACGCATACGCACCGATTACTGCACTATATTTACGGCATTCGTCTCAGCCAGCTGCGGACGAGCCACTTGCTCAGTGAGACAAGCGATTCGCAGCTGCACTATGTGCGATTCCTGCGACGCCTCAGCGACCATTGCCGCGGCATGGCTAAGTTTAGCAACTATATTTCCTACTACCGGCTGCAGTTGGTCATGGCATTGAAGATAGCTGTTGGAAATAGCTCTCAGTCGCAGGTGGATCAAGTGTCACATCCGGCACAGCTGCTGGAGTGTGTCGCTCTCGTCGATGCCTTTGAGCTGAGTGCCGGCGAATGTGTGCAGATGTTGCAGTTGCTCACGAGCCGGCTGCAAGCGGCGCACTACCTCAAGGCCCATCATTACTATGATCTGCTCCTGCGTCTGTTGCGTCGACTTGCCCAGCTGCCGGAGCCCGCGGATTGCCGTGAATCCCTTCTGCAGCTGCAACAATATTATGCTGAATTTTGCCAGAGTGCATCAGCTGAGCAGCTGGAACAGTTGGAGTTGGCTATGCTGGAGTTTCTGCTAAGCCAGCATCATCATCTGGCCGAATGCGATGCTGCCTTCTTCAGCTGCTTCTTCTCCACAAGCAATCGCAAGCTGAGCAAATCAGCTGTGCGAATCGCCTGCCTGCTCCTGGAACGTAAACCGCAGTTGGCTGAGACATTTGCGCAACTGCTGCCGGCGCATGTGGAGCAGAAGGAGTTGATCTATCCACTGTTGGATGTCGCATTCCGTCGTGGCTATCATCAACAGTTGGAGGAGGCGACGCTACTGCAGCGTTGCTATCAGATCTACAAGAATGGCATACTCAAGAGCATTGAGAAACCGCAGAAGGCGGCACTCATCTATCGGGAGCATGCGGATGCGAGTGCGGCATTAATTGCCCACTGTATGCCCAAATCCGAGTGCTTGGATTACTGCCACAAACAGCTCAAATTCGATGCTGTTGAGCTCTTTCAGATGCGTGTGCTGCGCGAGATTTACAGCCAGGCCTATGCGGCCAGCAAGGATGAGCAGCAGCAGGCCAACATCTTTGTTAGCTATGTCCATCTGAATGTACAAATGATGGCCTTGGATTTGAAGAAGCAACCTGTGCAGCTGGACAAGTTGGAGCAGCTGGCCTATGATTGTTACAGCTGGTGGCAGCAGCTGGCGCAGCAGCAGCTCGATTGGAGTCGCGTCTTGAAGGCGCCACATTGGCTCAACTTTTGTCGCGGCTGCCTGAAGCAGGCCATGCAGATGGCCGAGGAGCATCAGCGCACCCCTGAGCAGGAGTATACCAATGGACTGCTCCTCAAGCTGATGGCTTATCTCTGCGATCAACTGTACGCGGATCAAAAGGAGGAACAGGAGGAGGAGAACGCCAATGCAGATGCTGCTCTGCTCTACGAGATGGCTTGCACTCATTCCTGTTGCTATGATCATCTGCTGGGCGAGCCGAGCGCTGTGAAGACGCATCTACTCCAGCTGCTGGAGACGCTGGCACGCAAAGCGCCCGCGGCCCTCCACTCAGCCCACATACCTGTCATCCTAGGTGCCTATCATGCCCGCCTCACGCCCGCCGATCGCTATGCCCTGGCGCTCCTGCAGCACTACGAACGCTTCGATGTGGGTCTGGGCCAGTATCGCCCATTCATTTGGGGCGAGAGCGCTGTGGCGCATTATGCACTGCGTGCCGCCGACGAAGATGAGCGCGCCAAGCTGCAACAGCAGGAAACGAATGTGGCCCAGGTGCTTGCGCTGATTGTGAGCCAATCCTCGCAGTACACCATCGAGAACTTTCCCATTTGGCGCACACTGCACCCCAGCCAGCAACTGCCTGAGTTGGAGTTTCTTAATCCCTCCAGCAAATCCCATCGATTTGGTGATAATCCACTGGAGCAACGTGTGGAACAGGGCTGCTCCACATTCACGCAGGACATGCGCCGGCTGTGTCCGAAGCGTGATGAGATCTATGAGCGCTGCTATGATCCGGCCTTTATGCTGCCACTGATGATGCACTGCTTCGCGCCCGAATCTGTGGTGCGTGCCCAGTGGCCCGTCCAGAACGGACTGCTCGCCATGAGCTTTTGTGCTCTGTCCTCGCTGGACAAGGATATGCGTTTGGCGGCGGCTTGTTGCCAGCAACGCTATCGCACCCACTTTGAGCTCTCAAAGTTCTACGAGAAACAGTTGTGGACGCAGGCCTACGATAATATCCAGTCGGGTCTGGAGGAGTTGCGTGACTCGTGGCTGGCACAGCGCCGACATCATGGCGGTAATCCTCGAGCTCCGATGATACCCGTCCTCTTCATTGCGCACAGTCTCAATTTGAGCACAGATCCCACGCATCTGCTGTACAAGCGCCTGATGATGTATCTGCAGCTGAAGCAAAGTTTCAATTTCCAAACGATACCCGAATTTAATATATTCTTCTTCTCGCGGGAGCCGGAGCATCAGCAGTATCGGGAGTTCATTGTCCAGCTGCTGAGCAATGGCATCAAATGCAGTGCGGATCTCTTTCTGCTGGTGTCCACCAATACGTTCAAGGTGCTGCTCAGCTTTTATGGCTCTGAATTGGGCACACTGGACACCAATCTGCTATTGCTCTCCGTGCTCTCCACGTGCGTGAAAATACCCGGCGCCGTGGAGATTATGCTCGAGCATGTCGGCATTCTCTCCTGGTTGGAGGGCGTCATTCGTGACACACAGTTTCATCAGTTCGACATCATCGAGGGCATCGTTAGCATTGTGAATAATCTGTGGTATGCCGTCCTCGCCAGTACCTCCGAGTTGGCGGATTACGCTCACGTCCAGCTGCGCATTCAGCGTGTCCTCCTCCATTTGTTGCCGTTGCTGTCGCCACGCCTCTCCATAGCCGGCCTGGCTCGACTACTCAATGTGCTCGCTAAAACATCCGCCAGCAGCAGTGGTCAGCGATTGAGGGCACTGCCTGCACCACAATTGGATCTGTTGCTCGACTGCTGCTCCCGCCACTGGCCGGCACAAATTGCCAGCGTCCGGCACATTCGAAGCTTTGGCGGCTCCTACGCCTCTCCACGCATCGAATACTGCGACTGGCTGGCCAACGACCAGAAACTGGAGGTGCATTCCGTTCTCGCCCTCTCCAGCCTGCGGCACTTCGTCAGCCTGTGGTGGCAGGCGCATAATGCGCCAAAATCACACGGGGACCAACTTGAGCTGTAAATGTGAACAGGCGCAGCCATTTCTTGATCGGATATTCTATTGTTCTATATTGCTAAGAAACAATCATATTAATTATATAGCTATTAACGTGTTGATAATATATATAATTTTGCATTGACTGAATTTCGTTTTATATGGTTGTAATCTTAGGGCTCTTCTAACATCTGTTGCTTAATTGCTTACGAGCTCGATAGCAAAATCCGGCAACAAATTTTATTTTATTTTTTTTTTGAGTGTATAGATAGACCCGTTCTTCAATATAAAATATATTTCCGTATGAAAGATATGACAACTGTTCGTATTTCGATCCAAAATGAGGTTTTAGATGATTTAAAATCTTTTCAGATATATTTTATATATAATTATATATGTATATGAGTGAATAAGAAAGAATTAAATTAAATTTCCGTATTTGCTATAGTATATATAAAAGTGCAGACATTGATTAGTGGTAATATGTATTTCATATTCCTTTCGCGATCGGTAATAAAATCTCGAAAGAACATTACATCTTTTGTAGTCGTTTTGGGCTCACGCTCTGCGATATGGTATATATATTTATATTTATATATATGATTCGGAAGTTGATCAGGAATGACTTATGTGCAGCCATCATTTATAAGACAGATGAGAATCAAGTTTTATAAAATCAGAGATGTATTGTATTGGTTTGATATTTTATTTTCGATTCATTATGGAATTAACTATATATATATATGCATGTATGCATATGAAAGGAGGAATAAATACTGGCACTTAAGGTGATTTACTTTACTTAATTATTGTGTCGATATAATATTGCGCATTTGCCGAATGGCAGTGACGAGACGCGGCTCGCAGCCACTGCTTAGGTTCAGATACTGATCCGGGGCGGCTTTGAGCAGCGTAAGGATCTGTGATAGCTGCAAATTAATGGTTAGACCGAGTTCCTCGAGCACATTCGACAAGTACTCAATGTCCACGCTGAGCTGCGTGGCCGAGGAGGCGGGCAACGATTTGATTTGCAATATTTGTGCCTGAAACATGACACAGCATTGGTCGACGACCAGGGAGAGCAGGACATCGGCACAGGGAATCGCCTGGGTGTACTTAATGTTGCACAGTTCCAAGGCTTGCTTGAGTAGTGCCGATGGCGCAAGGAGCAATGGTTCTAGATGCTGTGGCAGCGTTAGCAGATACTGGCCAATCTGTGTGATGCTCTCCTGTGGAGCAAAACTGAATGCGGGCATATTAATGCCCGGCGATGGATACGCCTCCACGGGTGGACGGATGTGCGCCAAATGCACCTCGATGGGCTGCAATAATATATTCAGTGTAATGTCATGCGTCTCGGCCAGATAGGTTTTAAGTGTCACATAGATCTGGGGAAAGATGCCCAGGCTATCGGCAGTTGTCGCCGCTGTCGCCTCCGCTCGCCTCTGCACATAGTCCCCAATGTTGGCCAGAAGCTGCTTGTGCATCGTCGGCTCACAAGTCTGATAGATGGTGATCTCATTCGCAGCGACAGGTTGTTGAAGCCGGTTCGCCAAGGTGGCCATGCGCGAATGGAGCATCTGCTCAAAGTGATGCAGCTGCAACTGGAAGTCGGCCAGACACTGCAGTTGCGACATCGTGTACTGCAGCAGTGACCAGTTCTCGCTGCGCGCCGTACCCGTGCCCGTTGCAGCTGCACCCAAGCTGAGGCTTAACTGTCGCTGGGTGCGACTAAAATTCTCCAGCTGACGCTTGAAGATGCCGTTGAGCACTGTGATCAGCTTGCACAGGGCCAGATCGTTCGTAATGGAGGCGCAACGGGTGCAGGCCTGTTGCAACCACTCGTACAGCTTGCGTGTGCTTTCCTCCAAATGACGCACTGCATCGCTGGGCGTTGCCTGATTGGAGAGCAAACGATCCACTTGGGTGGACAGTTGGGTTTCCTCCAGGCGTGGATATTGTTGAATAAACTTATGGAAATACTCAAAGACAGCTTCAGCCAGCTGACGATGCAATTCGGGTGACAATTTAATATGTGACTGTTCCAGCGTTGAGCTCAGATGAAGCACAAAATTCTGATTGGCATGTGCATACTGGGCCAATAGTTCCAGGCGCTCATTTGAGGTCTTCAACAGCTGCAGAATGTGGGCATCTCGCGTCGGTTGCAGCGCTGGCAACAGTTCAGCGATGACAAGGAATGGTTGCGATTGAGCTTCCTCGTCGTCCTCCACAAAAAGTTGAACGCACCATTTGAGCTGGCGCTGACAGTGATCCAAGAGTTGATCGTAGAATAGCGTGAGGAAATGCTGTTGTGGCATCGTCTGTTGCGACTCGGCGACGATCTGCAACTCGAGAGTCTGTTTCCACTGCTGCTGCAGCATGTTCTTCTGCACGGCACGATAATATTGCTGCAGCTGCGGCAATCGCTGAATGCTGGCAAAGATTTGCACATGTCGCTGTGCTTGCTCCAGATTTGATTCGGCAAAGCATTGCACCAGACTGGGTGATGCCATCGCTTCCAAACGATTTTTGAAGTCCTCAACCTGCGTCTGACGTTCGGCATGCCCGGGTAGCTGTTCCTGCGCCTGCAGCGACTTCTGAAGGGCCGTCAACTTGTCGCAAACACCCTGTGTTAAAGATTTATGATTAATGTAAGTGCTTCATATAGCTTAGATTGTCACCTTCAAATCGTTGCGCTCGAAGCAATCTTCTAATTCGGCCAGTAGGTTGCCCCAACCATCAGACTCCTGCAGTGATTCCTTAGCAGCCTGTAGCTTACTTTGCAGCGTATTCAAGCGTTCCAGCGTGGCCATACAATCACCAGTCTCCTCCTGCACGGCGGCCACTTCTTGACGCATGGCGCTCATCTTTTGCTGCAGCATTGCTACGTCGCATTGAAGTGTTGCCGCCTCCTTGGCAATTCGTGGCATGCTGGCCACCACCTGCTGGCTGGACTCCTCGACGGCATAGTTCACCTGCTGCACGTACAACTGCAACTTGGCCACGTAGCTTTGGATGAACGATGTGGCTGAGGCTGAGGTGCTGTTGCTTCTGCTATTGCTCTCTTTCTTATCATTTTCCTCTCTATGCTTCCTGTAGTTAGCATTGATCCAATCAGCGGCAGAGAAACTTGACTCTGACAGCGCCGAAATATCCATTATTAATACAGATTGTATTTATAAATACACAGTATGTTTTTAAAAATTAGAAGTTACAGCTGTTAAGTTTGCAGTGCTGGCAAATGTCATGTAATTTTTCTTACTCCTTACAGCACTGTTTAATTTCGCAATGATAGTTTTGCATATCATTTTATTATTAAAAATGTATAGGCCAAATATTTATTATTATAACAGATTTATATATAATAGAGTAGTATGATTTCAAAAATTAGACTAGCCTCTGTTGAGAAGTTAGCAGCTGTTAAGTTTACAGTGCTGGCTAATGTCACGTCATTTTTCTTAGGCTTTACAGCACTGTTGGTTTTGCATTATTGTTGTGATTAAAAATATAAAGATATATAAAAAGAAAATGCTCATCAACTTTATTTATTGTGGAAAATGAACTCTTAAACATTAAGCAGGCACATATTACAAATAGTTGCTTAAGCGGGACATATATTTACATAAACAAATGTGAATATTTTGAGATTTGTTCAAAAGTTAATGCTGCTAATGTGTTTATTAGTTGGTAAAAAACATGTCAGTTGCCAAACCCGATCCATGGCAAGTGAACAACAACAATAGCATTATTAATCAACAGCAACAAAAGAACGGCAACAGAGAGGTGATTGAGAAATTCGAAGATAATTTCAACCCCAATAATAAAGCGGAGAAAATCGGCGAAAGTAATGTTAAAACAGAATCACAAAAACAAAAAGAACAACAACAACAACGATTGGAGCCACTGCCCGATTCGGCAAACTATTTGCAATTGCTAGGTATAAATATTAAATAATAAGCAATCAATGGCTACTCATTCATGAGATTTGTGTCATTATTTTCCATGATATTCTTTTTTTTCTCACCCACTTTCCCCACATACGTACGTAGAGCGAAAACTGGAAAAACTACAAAAGGGTGGCAAATTGTTGGACTCCCTGCAGGAAAAGAGAGAGGATTGTATGCGAACCCTGCTGGCCGATGACGGTGCGCCAGCCACAAGACTCGAGCAATTGTTTGAATTTGATTCGCCCATCGAAAGCGGCCGTTTGCATCGTCATCTAATCCCCGTGCAGGCGGTAACAGTGGGCGAAACACTTCAGATTGTCGACTACGACGCTCTCGAGGATCAGACGCAAGACGAAGAGCAAGAGGAGCAGAAGCAACCAGACGTACAGGAAAAGAAAGACATCTAGAGTAGCTTACGATGGACTCGACGTTTGGCAATGTGTTTCTGTTTCTCACTGATTTGGCATGGAAGAGTCGCTTAACCATACCAGTGCTGGTCACAACGGCCTTCCTGGTCATGGATATTCGGCTGCAGATTGAGATAAACATTGAAACGGGTCAAGTGGTAAACACTGTGAAAACTGAGTCCTACTTTGCAATATAACTAAAACAATACTTTTGTTTCTGTACACACGTAGAATGCCAGCGATATGGAGGAGGCCGATGCCTTTGAAGAACATCTGATCGGTGTTCATGATTTGGATGAGGAGAGTGAGTATTCGGATGATCTAGAGGATCACAGCGAATACAGCAATGGAGATGGCGGGAACAGCAGCAACAGCTCACGCTTCAGCGTCGATAACTACGATGATCTGGGCTCCGAATATGATAATGAGCATGATATTGAAGCCTACTTTGTGAGCGATAGGCCCATCTAGCTTCCACGTTGAATGTAAATTGAATGAGTAATGCATGATATGGTATTTACCATAAATATATATAAATTAGATATATATATATTTAAATATATGCATGCCTATAATAGAGTATATATCTTATTTATGTATTTCGGTTTAATAAAAATTACAAAAATATGAAATCAGTTCTCAAAGCCAATCAATCGTTTTGAATTTTTATTCCCATTCACATATAAAGTTTGATTAATTCGTCACTAACGGCCGATGGTGTCAATATGCCCAAATCGGTGAAGAGCAGCGTGATATATGCAGGAGGTGTATAGTCTACTAGTGGATGCACCTTGGACACATCATTTAAATGCTTGCGCGAGTACTGCAATTAAATTAAAAATCGAGTATGAAAGCGAAGCTTAACCTTGGACATTGCTGCTCACCTTATACTCATTGGGCAGATCTCTTTGATTTAGTGGGTATAGGCGTGAGAACTTGAAGCTCTCGGAGAGCACATAGAACGGTTTCTTCATTTCACGGGCACACAAACCCATTGTGTAGGAGCCGATGCGATTTATGATGCCGCCACTCTCCACAACGGCCTCCGCGCCGACCATTACGAAATCCACCGATTCCATCACATAGCCCGTGGCCGAATCCAATATGAGTGTGCAATCAATGCCCATCGCCTCCAATTCCTGCACCATCTCCTCACTGAAACGGATCACCGGGCATGAGATGAAATACTTGCCACTGCTATTTGCTGTTTACCTACCCAGAGTTTCCCATCCCTCCCTGCGTCACAAAAACGTGAAAGCTCTTCTTGTTCTGCGATGCTGTGATCAGCGCCTTAAAGACGACACGGGAACGCGAATGGGTCAGGATGCGACAGCCATCGCTAATGAAGCGTTGTGCCTGCTGTGAAATGACCTGTCGTGAATTGAGCAACTTCGTGAGAAAGATTTTGCCACGATTCAACATAATTTGGCGGCACTCCTCCATGTTCTTGTCATCCAGACTCAGTGTTATAAAGCGACAGAATAACTCTCCGGCGGAAACGATGGCAGCAATTGACAAATCCGTATTCCGCATGGCTGATACTGCTTCGCGCATTGTGGTGTGCAGAATGTGTATAGTGCCAACTGCAAGTACAACTTAATTGAAAGATATAAATATAAATATATTAACATATACGTTACATTGTTTCTTTTCCAATATCATGAGCAGCGTTTTAATTGCCGCTATACCCGAGGACATGTCCTTATCATCTTCAAGCAGTTGCAGAAAGTACTTAACCACATCTGAAAAATCTAACAATTTACAACTGAAAGAATTATAAAGTAATTTCAGCTGCTTACCAAATTCTGCGTCAGATTTTGTTATTTGTGGCATTTTGAAAGTCGGATTGCAACTGTTGTTCCTCGTTGTCAACAATTGTGCTTGCTGCTTGAAACAGCTGTTTTGGTTGAGCGGGGTCGCTACACGTCTCAACCGACTGATCGATGGTCATATATAATCAATTTTATTAAAAATATTTCATTAGACAAACCAATTGATGATCTACAACAAGTATTAAAGAAGCATTATCAATTTATTATTAGTTATTTAACATATAAAGCAATTTTTTGATGATTCATAAGCAATTTTGTGCACCTTTTCTTTTTGCGCAGTGTTGCTGCAGAAAAACATCTGGCTCGTTATCCAACACTGTGTGCCGGGGCTAAAAAGTAAACAATTGAGAACATTGACAAATCTTATTTTGTTTTATTTTCGGCATACAATCGTCTCAAAATTAACTAAGTATGCATTAAATTAGGCACGGCGACAAAACAATTGAATAGAGCGAGCCCAGCGCACATTTGGTAAATGCGCTTAGTCGTCGACGTCGGCAGTTGGCGGAGAGCGAGCCACAATGTTTAAACTCGAGTCCTATTTAACACCAATTTTGCTCAACTACGTGGCGAAATATGTGAAAAACCTTCGCGATGAAGATGCCCAGATATCGCTGTGGGCGGGCGCTGTCACCTTTCAAAATCTCGAACTGCGTTTGGATGTGCTCGAACAGGAGCTGAATTTGCCCATTGAGCTCGTCTCGGGCCACATACACGAGCTGTCCATTTTGGTGCCGTGGACCAAGTTGACATCGGAACCGGTGCGCATTGAGATCAATACGATTGAGTTTGTCGCCAAGCTGCCCAACGAGGAGACCAAACAGCGTCGCGCATCCCTGCTGCACGAACAGCGACGCAAACGCAAAACGGAGGTGGCCAGCAATGAGCAGCAGCAGCAAGCCGGTGGTGGCGCCACCACTTCGGGTGTTGTCAACAAGATAATCAATAACATCAATTTGCAGTGCCATAACATCATACTGAAGTATGTCGAGGATGACATTGTCGTATCCATGAATGTTCAATACTTGAACTTCTGTGCCGCCGACGAGAAATGGCAACAGGCCATGGTCGATGTAAATCCCGTCAATGTTTTCATCCGCAAACTGTTGCAGGTATCCGATTTGACCATATGCCTGGACAAGCGCAATACGGCTGGCCGCATTGAGGTGTGCCAGGAGCCGGTACTCTATCGTTGCACCCTTGAGGTCCGTGTGCTGCTCAAATATAACGCAAACACGGTCAGCACTTCGAGCACAACTCGAATTGGTGTCTTTACCAAGTCGCTGGATATCAATGTGTCGTCGCTGCAGCTGCCCATGGCCATGAGGTTGCTGAAAATGCTTTTGGAACTGAAGCCCGCCGACATGGAAGAGGACACCTTTAGTTTGGCTGAACCAGTGGATTCGGGGAATGTTCCCGTCTCGCCGCCTAGCAACGAAGCATCAAGTTCAATGCTCTGGTGGGCATGGAACCTCTTGCCTAGCTTTGAATCGGCGCCTGCTCCTGCAACCGACGAGTATCCCATTGGTCATGGGTTCGATATTGGCGTCTATGCGGAGGAGTTGAATTTTCAGCTGAAGAACTCGGAGCTAATTAACGACCAGGCCATGGGCGGCATTAAGCGGATTCGCTACACGCCAATCTTGCGGATTAGTTTGGGCGGCATTTACTACGAGCGGTCGCAGCTCAAGGAGAACGACTGGACGAATGTTAGGGCGGGTCTGTCCAGCATTTGCATGGAACCGCTGGGCGTATATCGCAGCGATGATCCCATGGGTCGCAGTCTAGTTAACACAAAGGAGGTAGTTGCGTTCATTTACATATATACTTATAGTCATCCGTTGATCTCTACCCCTTTTTTGTAGTTCCGCAACGAGCGAGCTTTTATCGACAAGAGTCTGTTTGATGAGCAGTACATGTTTGCGGATCGGACGTGGTGCAGCAGCAATCATGATGATTATTTTGCCCGCAACACCGATGAATATATGCTCTTTCGCAGTCCGGTGCTCGCCTTTGACATTGTCGAGTGCCGTGCTGCCCGGTCCAGTACGTCGGATGCCCAGATGAGGGATATGGGGCTGCGTGTCAAGTATCGGGTGCTATCGGCTGGGATTACATTCCATTTTTCGCAGTCGTTTCTTCAGGTTAAAAATGTAATTAGTGATTTATTGCGTCCTTACGATTATCCAGGATATCATGCAGAGTCCGAAAATGATGGCATCACCACACCAGTGACCAAGAATCAGGAATACAAGAACATGAACATGACGTATGCGGATTCCGAATACCTAATCGGTTTCATGCCCACCTGCAACTACAAGATTGAATTGCGTGACATGATCGTCAAGTTCTATCCCCGTCAGCAGAGCACGGACAGTTCGTCAGCGGCCAATCAGCATCGGTTGAGCACCACCGTCAATCAATCCCTGTTGCCCTATTTACAGCTAAAGTTCAACTTGGCCGAGGGTGTCATTTGTGGCCCAGCGAATCCACAACGTTTGGTGCATTTGATTACCCGTCTGCAGGATAAGCCGCGTGAGATAATCGACTCCTGTTACAATACCTACAAATTCAATGTGAAAAATCTGACGCTGATGGCAGTCAATACCACACCAGAGATGGGCAAGGCCAAGCTGCTGAATATACCCAGCATGCAGGTGCAGTTCAATCGTCTGCTCCTGCCCAATCACTGGCGTCGCAACGTGACTGCTCTTGAAACGGCCGAGATACAAACGGAACTGGTCAATCTAGAGTTCTCCAAGCGTGAACTGGTCGTTATTAGCAGCATCATACCATTGATACTGTGCTACGATGGCGCCCAGTTGGGCGCCCTCGCCAAGATGGTGTCACAAGCCAACAACACCTCGGATGTAATCCGGCTGCAAACGATGGTCACCAAAGTCCGTCTCAACTATCACAAATATCACAGCCACTTCAGCGTGCTATTCTCATTGCGCAACCTTAACGCCGATGTCTATCACACAATGATGAATATGCGCAACGTCGTCTTATCGACAAAGAAGGGTGCTGCTAACAAATGGCTGGAGCTGCAGTTGCAGTTTCCCCTGGAGGAATACGAGAAGAAGCACAAAAAGATACCCGCAACGGCAGTCTGTCTCTGGCTGGAGTCTTTCCGTCTAACTCTTGATATTTATCTGCTTCAGTTTCTCAGTTCTTTCGAGAACGTGGAGCTCTGCTTAGAGAATGGTAAGTGATATATTAAATAATCTGCCTAAAAACTTAAAATTTTGTTTTAGTAAACGATTATTTTTAATCTCTACAATTAGCCAAGACTAAGACTATATTAACACAATAACTTCCACTTTCCGTCTCTTTGCAGATATCGAAACGGACTTTGATACGTATAGTCAGTCGGAGAGGTTGGCCTCGCATTCGACGCTCTCGTTTAATTCAGTGGCAAAGTTGACGCAAAGTGAAGTTAATGTGCGTCGCCTGAGCCGCACAAATAGTCGGAAAGTCTCCATACCCGCGGAGACAATACACGCGAGCTCCGAGCGGGATGAGAAGCCGGCCACGAACGCTGAACCAGTTAAGGCGGCGTCCACAAGCGAAGTAATTACAACGCCGACGGGCATTGATTTGGGGCCGCTGATGCGGCGACTCAGCACAATGGTTGTGTTCCTCGAACTGGCCCAGGGCCGTGTCGATGTGTGCGAGCTGATGCTGCGCAAGACCAGCAAAGATTTGGCTGTGGAATACACATCGATTCGAGTGCTGCGCATGCGCATCAAGTCAAGCAATGGCGACGATGTGCTTCGTGGCAATATACGCACCACCATAATGGTGCCCAACACGCCGGATTTGTGCAATTTGTGTATGGAGTTCAGTGACTTTTATGTGTGCTATCGTCGGATGGCCGAAACTGAAATGATTCTCGAACCGGTGCGTACAACCATCATGCTGGCATTATCCTCAAAGACGGTCAAGAAGCCTGCACCGTCGCAGAAACCTCAAGAATCATTTGATGAGGAACTCAATATTCAGAAGCAGTCTCGAAAAGTGGAATTTAACCCGGTTACTGATGAAGATCAGGTCGAAGACTTGGAGACGCCTGACACATACTCAATCAATGTACACGTGGACATGTCAGCGATAAACATATTTGCCCGTCACGTAGGTGCTTCTTTTGCAATGAAGATTACTCCATTTCTAACTATTTCCATTCACAGATTAAACTTCTGCATGAGCACTATTCGATCATAGCTTCAATTTCCAAATCGTTGCGTGTTTTGGCTCACAATAAGCAGTGCCCTGAGGTTACCAAGAAACAGATGGTAGAAATTTGCACAGGTAGCGCACAGAATTATCCCATTATGAAGGAGTTCCTCGATCTGGATCCGAACTTTGAGCCACCTCCTAGAGACACTGGTAAACTAAATTGTTTCGAAATATTCATTCAGAAGATAAATAAAATCAATTTCTTTCGTTTAGTTGGAAATACCGAGGCATCCGTAATATTCTTTTGCCAGTGGACTATTCCACGGATATCAATGGAGATTGAAAGTTTTAGCGATCACCGGCAACGCAAGTTACAATTAAGTTTTGAGGATCTGTTGCTGAATGTCGATAGACATGAGGATTTTACCAAAATCACCACAAAGATGGAGAACGTCAGCTTGAACTACTATGAGGCGAAGGTCCTCAATGAGTGGAAACTCAAGGATAATTTCCACATTAAAATGCTGGGAGATAGTGCGAATTTGCCACTGATTAGTGTTGTGGTCACAACTGTCAGTCTGCAGGATCTGTATTCGAAAATTGGTGCTCGTAATCTTGACAAGAAACGTCGCACAATTTCTGAACTCCTCATTGAGGTGCAGCCAATTGAAATGATATTGGATCTCGATTGTATCACTGAGTTTTTGACATCCCAATGCGAATTGCTTGAGATAATGCGCAACGCTAATGGCCGGGATAACAACACGTCTAGAGTCCAAGAGACCGGCATAACCACAGTACAGGATCTGCCCATTGTGCATCTGAACAGCAAGGGTATCTATATATATGTGCCAGTGGCAACGGAAAAGAAATGCTGCACCGTCCTCTTGATGCGGGTAAGTGAAATCGTGAATCGGGAGAAAAATTACAGCATAATTATTTATTCTGTATACGCGAATAGATTGAGAGCATTAAACTGTCGCCGAGTGTGGAGAATCCTCTAGTGCGCCATCCCATACGTCAGGATATCTACAACAAGGCCGCTGAGCTGAATATGCTGAGCACGCCGGGTGCCCTTGTCGAGGATCGCCAGTACGAGTTGAGCGTACGACAGATTTCCCTCTCCTCGGGCAATTGGCTGCAAACGCAAAAGTATCGCTTGGAGGAGACGCTGACAAATAAGCATAGCAATCCGGCCCTGGAGTGGAACAGCCAGACCCGATCCACAGCCCTGGAGTACATGGATATATTCAAGGATTTTGATTTCATAACTGTCTATGCGCCAGCCATTCGCTACGATCGTTTCCTGGTTTGTGGCGAAAGTGTCGAGTACAATTGTGTGACGGATTTTGTGGCGACGTTGAACACACATCAGATTCACCTGATGTCCTGCATTCTGCACCGCCAGCAGCGCTTGAACAGGTGCGTATCTTTAGTCCTTTTGCAAACATATATTAACATATATGTATTTTGATAGCATTTTCGATCAGATCTGCGCGAAAAAGGACACACCGCTTGCGAGTGTTTCTTCAACTTCCACAAGTTCCAATAAGTCACTCAGGAATATCAACGATAAGTGGTCACAGACCTATGCTAAAAAACGTGCCACTCTCTTGCCAAAGACCTTCTCGAGTGCGAAGAGCACCACGGACACCGCGTTCGGCTCCTGCCAGAGCGATTCTGGCATTAATATGACCAGCAAAGTGCGCATTGCACAAACACAATCTTTGGGACACAGCGCACTTGTGCGACATAAACTTAGCTATCCGCGCAGCGTCTCTTTTGTGGCTGGCATGTTTGCGCTAAGGGTCTACGATGTGCTCGAGGTGGAGGAGCAGATGATGCTAAAACCCTTGCTACTCGTCACCATATCTCAGCCCAGTTTTATGGCAACGCAAACGCTGCGTGCGTCCATCACACAGGCTTCCGTTTTCGACTTTAGCATATACTTGGCCAAGTCGGTGGCCGAGCGCGATTTTGTTAGCTATAACGATGCGTTGAGTGGACAATTCACCGACCCGATCTTCGAGACGCAACCCGGCACTTTGGGCAGCTCCGGGATTCCACCGCCGCTGCTCACCGTCAAGGCGCATACGGACCGCAACCAACAGGTTGAAGTGGATGTTGAACTGCGCAGGTGGATCGAACTTCGCCTCTGTGAAGGCAGCGTCAAGTTGCTCACCGACGATTTAATCCACATCTATGAGTTACTCCAGGCAACGCCCTACTTTCCACAACGCAGCGAACGACCCGTGGTGTACACAACCCCGCTGCGCCAATTAAAGCTGCACTGCTTCAATGCGGATCGATTGCATCTGTCGTGTGATCGCATCACCATCAAGTTCTACGATGAGCCACAAACATATTGCTGCAGTGCCGTTTGTCTCGACTTCATTGCCCACATCAAGTTTAATGCACGACCGCAAAAGGCCTCCATCAAGTCGACGCTGGGTTCCATCTATGTGCAGACGGGCGAACGGATTTTTCTGCATCCGTTGCTGATGCGTCTTTCCGCCGATCTGCACAGTGAGTCGTGGTGCGATCAGCTGCTGACCAGCATCACCCTTAAGCTCAATGTGCTGCACGTGGACGCCAGCATTCTGAACATTGTCCATATGCGCAGGGCCCGCGATGGTCTGGATAATATTATGAAGCATTTGAATCAGCAGTGGCAGCATTTCCTGCAGCATCGCCCCATGTTAGGTGAGCCGCCGGAGGTGCCCCCAAAGAGGCTCGCACAGTACACACCCACCCACGACGCGATTGTGCGCTCCAAAACGTCGCACAAGCCCAAGCTGGAATTCTATCAGGATGATTTGCGGTCGGTGCTTAAATTATTTTTTTGTATTACCTGACAAATATTTATTAATTTTCAATGGCATTTGCAGTGCTGGCGCCTTTCAGTTTGTCTATTTGGATACGGACACAATGCTGCCAATGCCTTACCAGGTGCAGATCATCAAAAAGAACTATGGCATCATTTGCTGGCGCTATCCACAGCCGCGTCAAATGAGCAGCATACATATCTATCCAGTGCCAATGGCGGTAAGTAAGATCGAAGTAATTACTTAATCATTCAGTTTGCTTAAGTTCTGTTTCCCATTTTGTGCAGGTCGAGAATCCCATACATATCAAGTGTCGCATGGAATACTTTAGTGAAACGCATGAAACATTTTTGCACTACTGCGATTTTGAGCTCTCCGAGATTCTGAGTAAACAATTGACGCCACCGGAACGCAATATAAGCGCCACCATTTGGCGAGTGGTTATCATGCAGTCGCTAATCTCTGTGGATGGCACTTGCTTCGATACGGACGAGGATGAGGAACTGCAATCGGTAAGCTTGCTGCGCATATTTTCCCTTTGATTATACAAACTGTTAATTCACTTTCAAATCACAGATTGATAGCAATCGTGTCATGCAGGATTTTAAGGGAAATGTGGACAATGACTTCATATTGCATCCAAAGGTGCTGGTTGGCTGCATGCGCATCGATACCACATTTCATTCGGCGCTGGTGCCGAAACTGCAACTGCTGCTGTGTTGCCAGCATATGGAGCTGAATTTCTTGAACCAACCGGATGTATCGGATGTGCTGCCGTCGCAGCTCAAGAAATACAATTTGAGGCGCACCACGGACATCACACAAACGTTTCTCACGTGCCAAGTGGACGATCTGCAGCTGCATGGAGCAATCTATACACGTACTAATTACAACCTTGAGTTGGACTTTCGCAGTCGGATCAAATGCCTCGATTATGGCTACCTCAATATGCTGGACATCATGGAGCCGATGAGTTTCCACAGCTACTTGAGATACAACAAAAGGCAGCGTTTGCTGCACGCCAACATTTTGTTGGACAAATTGCGCTTCAACTGCAGTCCTTGTGTCATACACACACTTCTCTGTGCCAAGTACCACTGGCAGGAGCTGTTGCAGGAGCGCCACATTGTCCACACTTTGATGCCCAAGTGCGTGATTGTCAATCGAATGCAGACGACTCTCACCTTTGGTCAGACTGGCACGGGGGAGCGCATCCCTCTGGCGCCGCAAGAATTGCGTGCATATTATTTCTGCAGTGATTGCCATTGCCAGGAGTTGACGTTCTTCATCGAAAATAGTGCAACGAATCAAGTGGAGATCAGCGATTCGGTGCACATTGCCCTCAAGTTCGATGATGATGATCTTGTGCGTCACTTTCGCATTGGCCAGCATTGCATTACGATCAAACAGCGCAAGTTGTCCGCCACGCAAGTGTATATCCTGGTCAAGGGACAGATCGAGCTGCTGAGCATGGTGCCCTTTGAGTTGCTGACCGAATTTCACACCGAGGGCGTTGAACAAGCTGCGAACCCGCTGGGCCATTTGCTTGCTGGCAAGGGACGCATCTCCTTCTATCAGTCGGTGGTGCGCAATGCGGACATTACTATGCGGTTTGTGCTTTGGCTGACTCTAATCTTGAATTCCATTTATTAATCCTCAATTTTGTATAGCCTCAAGCTGGGCACGGGTCATGGCAAGGGACGCACCGGCGACATTCCACTGAAGCCCAACAATAGTCTGCCCTGGCTGGTGAAAGTGCCAACACAGTTGCCGCAACAGTTCATCAGCTTGTGGGTGCGAATTCTGCGCGAGGACATTGCCGTGGACAGTGCTGATGATTTTCAGCCGCAACGGATACTCGTCAGCATTTGGCCCATCTTTGAGATCTGCAATTGGCTCAGCTGCGAACTGCAAGCAACGGAGAGCGTTACCGAGGAGCACTTTGCCATTCCCGGCGAGGGTGGCTGTAAGGCCTTGAGCACACCCACCACCCACTCCACCGAGCACTGTGTGAAATTTGATTTTCCGTATGTTTGCCATGTTGAATACTTGAATCCTTATGCATTAATGTTTAATTGATGTGCAGATGCGCTCTTGGTTCCGCTTCAAAGAGCGAATACACCTTCATGTTGAAGTCGATGGATTGGCACAAGTTCTTCCACTTTGAGCCCGCGGACTGGACGATTGAGAAGACGCTGCACAAGCTGGACAAGACACCGAAACCCAAATGGCCGCTGAACAATGCCGACGAGCTGCAAATTCAACGTCCTTGCGAGCTGATCAACATGCTGGATTTGCAATATCGGGTGCAGGCAACTCGCGAATTCTCGTGCACACTGGGCCTGGAAATCGCCGCCTGGGGAACGTTTATCAATGACACCGGCTTGGATGTGAGCATCTGTGTGGCAAAGCAGGCAGCTCGCTACCACATCAGAGCCAATTGCTTGGAAATGCTGCCGGTGATCAATGGCCACTTTACTGTCGATTTGCCATTTGGCATCAGCTGGATTTCCTCCATGCCCATTTGCATGGAGAATCAGACGCCTGCTCCACCTGGTGGCCGCCATGTCCTGCTGCGTGTTAATTCCTTTGTGGACATTGTTGTGGTGCGCAACGAGGATGTGCTCCGCATGATGCTCGACTATAAGCTGGAGGATGGACGACGGGTTTTCAAGTTGCGCCCCAAGTTTGTCATTGCCAACTGTACTGATCTGATGCTGTATGCCCTGCCGCTGACAATGGACCACAAGGAGACCGCCGGACGCGGCGATGTTAAATCGCTGGACATTGCAAAAAATATACGAAATCTAATCTCCGCCAAGGGAGGGCGTAATATGTAAGTGCTTCAAATTATACATTAAATGATGGTTATAAAGTAGTTCTGCATCCTAATAGGAATATTGGCTCCACCATCGAGCTGTTCCACGATTTGAATGCGCGCAAGTCGAAGCACACCAGCGACACAGCATTTGTCTACTTTGTGTGCTTTGTCGTTGATGACAATCAGGACATTTCCATACCGATTCCATTATCATTGCCGTTCACTCGTCGCTGCTTCAGTCTGCAGGATGGTGCCTCATCCATACCACTAATGATAACCCTGATCGAAAAGGACAATGTCTACTATCTGAATGTGTTCAGGGATACAGCGCCTGCTATTATAATCAGCAACAATACAAGTCTGAAGTTTGTGGTGGCCCAAACCAGCGCCTCGGGCAACAGCAATGTGACCTGCACCACGCCTGAGTTTGCCGGGAAACACTTTGAGTGGCACCAGCTGATTGCGCCGTTTAGCAGGTGCTACTACACACCGCCCCAGATGTATGCCAATTTTCCCGATGTGGAATTCACCATGTGCAACCTCTCCCTGGCTCTGAACAATGGTGAGCTTAATATTTATATTTGATATATTTATTATATTTACGTTCAATCGATTTCTACTCTTTTAAGATGAACCAACTAAAAACAAGTTAATGTGGTCGAAGCCGATACGCACTGATAAATCGTGGAAGAAGTTCATACACGTGCCCAATCATGGTGACATCAAAGTGGTCATCTGTGATAGGCATCGAGCGATACGCTTCAATATCTACTACATTGCACAACAGCTGGAGTTCTCCGTGAAGGATATACGCTCACGCCTAAAGCAGCCAGAGGACGCACAACATTTACTGCCGGAGAGTGAAAAACTCGGCGAGGCTGCACCAACAGCAGAGCAACCAACAGATGAGGAGCCAATGCGCAGAGCACCCGATTGCATTCACTTCAGGGATGAG
The DNA here is from genome assembly GCA_035044025.1 of Drosophila paracracens. NCBI lineage: Eukaryota > Metazoa > Arthropoda > Insecta > Diptera > Drosophilidae > Drosophila > Drosophila paracracens. The sequence goes on along the minus strand of JAWNMN010000435.1, from coordinate 1,051,091 downwards.
TGCGAGACGGGATTGAAGATCTCGTTGCGTTTGTTCCTGAAGAGTTTTGTGTTCAGCCTGCAGACTAACGATCGGCAGCGGGATTATCTCAAAACTGAGGTGTGCAACATGTATGCTGATGATGTGATGTTGGCCTACGATGATGACGACGACCGAAGAGAGCTGCATCTCCAACTGCCCAATCTACAGGTGGACAATCAATTGTACTCCACTGGCAAATATGATTTTCCGGTGCTGCTGTGCGCCCAGCAATTGTACAAGCGCCACACAAGTTCGCCCCAGGTCTACGATCTGGATGCGACCTATCAGCGTCAGGCGCAACGTGTGCCCATCTCCCAGCTGTCCTTTGTCTTCTACCAGGATGAACTGCAGCTGCAAGCCGTGCGCTGTCAGCTGCAACCACTGCGTGTCTACATCGAGGATGCGTATCTCAATCAGCTGCTGGACACACTGGTCGAGTGCGCCCCTTCCAATTGTGTCTACACACCGCAAGCCGATTGCCAACGTATCCAATTGGCAGGTGGTCAGACCTTGTTGCCGGAGCAAGTGGTTGCCCAGGCGCTGTACATTGCGGAGCCACTGCGTTTGAACAGTTTCATTGTGGAGCCACTTAGTCTGCTGCTCTCGGTGCACACATCCTCGCGTCTATATATTGCATTGGATCACTCACCATTGTCCTTCTCCCGCTATGAGCGTCAGCAGATTCTGACGGTGCCGCTGCGCTTTGGCCAATCCCTGGGTCTGCACTATTTGAGCGGAGCTATTTTTGGTGCCGGCTGGGTGGTGGGATCCCTGGAAATTCTGGGCAGTCCCAGTGGCCTGGCGCGCTCATTCACCACGGGACTGCGTGACTTCGTTTCGATGCCGGTGCAGGGCCTGTTCCGGGGTCCGTGGGGTTTCCTGGTGGGCGTTACCCAAGGATCAGCTTCGCTGCTGCGCAATGTGACAGCGGGCACCGTTAATTCGGTGACCAAACTGGCCGGTTCTGTGGCCCGGAATCTGGACCGCCTAACGCTCGACTCGGAGCACATTGAGTTGACGGAGGCGCGGCGCCGGGCTCGTCCGCAGGGCTTTGCGGATGGCCTGACGCAAGGCTTGACGGGATTGGGTATTAGTCTACTGGGCGCTGTTGGCGGATTGGCTCATCATACGCTGGAGGCGCGCACCTCCGTCGGTGTTCTAACGGGTCTAACCAAAGGCATTGTTGGTGCACTGACCAAGCCCATCAGTGGTGCTGCTGAAATGCTGGCGCTCACCGGGCAAGGTGTGCTCCATACGGTGGGCTTCAATACGATGCCACAGCAGGTGATGCCGAGTGAAACACGCAATATGGCATTGCATGCCAGCTCCTATCGCATCTGGCGTCACCTGCCCGAACAGTTGAGCAGCGATCAGATTCTGTTCTTTCAGGAGATCACGCTAATGCTGAAGGGACAAATGCGTCCCGCGCTGCTCTTTGTCACCTCAACACTGCTGGTGATTATGGAGCGGCCAGGCGATGAGCTGACATTCATTTTGCCTGTGCTGAAGGTGGAGGTTATTGCGGATCGTGAGGATGCCTCCAAGATGTACTTGAGTCTGAAGCAGGAGCAGGCCGATGATATGGAGGGCGTAAGTAACATATATGGCACCAGAGGATTCTCTATTCTAAATATATCAAATTTGTACTATTTACAGCAGATGAAGTACACCAATGAGCGCATCATTAACTTCCTGAACGCATCTCGTGCCCATGCATTGGCCAACGATTCGCTGAGTGATCTGCTGCAGCTGAGCGAACACGATCTGGAGGATCCTGTGCGACGGCGGACACAGTGCATCTTCTACATTAAGCCAAACATTGGCGAGCATCTAATGCACTACTTGAAGGTCATCAGCCAAACGCACTGAACCAACCACAATCTGTACAGAATTGTATTGTTAACTAGATGCATACATATATAATATTATTTCCATTTAGTCCTTGACACGTCCGTGTGCCCCCAGTGCGATCTACGCCATTCCGCAAAGTATTTTAAGCCCCTATTTCCTTTTTTATGCCAAAAAACCAAAAAACAAAGACAACGTGCTAAATTCTATGCAAATGACATATTTTTGTTACCATTTTGACCAGTTGCCCGCTTCCTTTTTGTGGTGGACAATAAAAGTTAAATTCCAAGTGACACACAAATGCATTTATTTCCAATTGATTTTTGTTAAGTTTAACATTTGAACATTAAGTCACCAAAATGAGTTTGCCCTTTTCGAAATTTCCGCTCACGTTCACCAAGGACAATCTTGTCGTCGTCTATGGGAACACTGAACGTGCATGCCAATGCCGCAAGTCTCAATTTAATGAAATTGATTTCAGTTAAGACAAGCAGCAAGCCAGGCAGCCAGCCAGCCAGAAAATAAAACAATGTGCCGACCAGGTGCACAAATACCTACAACAATCATTGAGCAGAAGGAAAGAAATGCACACAGGAAGCACAAGAGACAAGACAAGAGGAAGAGGAGCCACGTGAACTATTGTTATTGCAGGTGCATCGAAAGTAAAGCCAAACAACCAAACAAATAACAAAATTTACTTTCGACCACCACCCACCGCAGCAAATTGCTTTGCGTTTTTTCGCTTAAAATATAATTTATTTGGTGGTTCAGGGTTTTGGTCTTCGTTACATAACCGAAGGATTCAATTATAGCTGCAACCTTTACCAAAAACCGCAGCGCCACACACTCATATATGCATGTAATCGACAGTGCTGGTGTGTGTGTGTAGGTGTTGTGTGGTGTGTGGTTTGTGGTGTGCATAACATGTATAAATGTTGGGAACATCATTCATTCATTTAAAAAAGTTTCTAAAAGTTGGCCTATTTAATGTGTTTGATGGCTTTGATAAACAACCGTGCAAACATGCGCACTTACTCATACACATAAATATTGGAGTATATATTTATATACATACATACATATATTGTACATATATACTTTGTCTGCAACTTGAAATCTGCAGAATGACTTTTAACGCAAATGTGGCTATCATTTGTTTAACCACCTCTTTGACCTTTATTTTTATTTTAAATTTAGATTTGTAAATACTAACTGTAAAATGTACAAAAATTTATTTAGTTGTCAAATTGAATGCAAAGTTCTGTTATATTAGTCAAAAAGGCAAGAATAAACAGTATACATAATGCATTACTTTTGGCTTAATTTCAGATAAAAAATGATTGAAGTCTGAATGCGAAATATGCAAAAGAAGCGCAAGTTAGAATCTAATAAGAAACTTCACACGCAATATTAAATTAAGTTCAAATCAGAAAATGCTTTATGCTTCTCGGAAACTACAGGGACAGTTTTAATGTGCTTTGGCCAGCTTGTAGCTCTCAGTATCCACAAGGATTGGATTGACCAATGAACAGATTTTTTGGTTTAAGAAAAGTTCTATTATTTTGGCTGTTTAGTCTCTTTTGAATGTCAATCTATAGTCCTTTTTTATGAACTCAAAAATATGTGCACTCTCGAGATCTTCAAGGATATGTATATAAGTAATCTTAATTATAGATCTGATGATGTTCAGAAGACTATGTTGACTTAAGTATTCGTAAGCTTGTCAATATAAATCTTAGATATAAATATAATTCAATGCTTAAGGGAAGGCATATAATGCTCCAGCAAATCTTATCAAACACATCCTTAAATCATCCTTTACCTTACGACTTTCTGTGGGTTCTCACAACAAAGCAGTGCCTTTGTTTTACGGATCCGCCTACTTGCCACAAGCACCCATACGTAAATATTCATATATGTGTGTGTGAGTGTGTGTGACTACATAGTCAAAAGTGGGCAAGGAATTGTGCCAGAAACAGGCGGTTGCCTTTTCTTTTTGCCTTTTCCCGCAGAAGTGTTTGGTGTGGCAAATGGGTGAGGTGCATCAAAGGCTGGAAAGTGAGTTAGGCAAACGGCTTTTATAGCACGGATGTTGCACTACACCAAACAGCTCAAGCTCCAGTTCTACACATATGTATATATATATATATAAATCAATATAATATAAATATGTATTATAGTTCAATTAAATAAAGCATTTATTTAAAGACATTACTTTAAATTGCGTGCAAATTTCATTAGAAAATATTTGTCTTCCTTGTGGAAAACTTAACCTATCGCATGTATAGATAAGCCTCAAAGTAGTTGGATAACTTCGAGAATTAACATATTTTCTGTAAGTCTGATATCAGTTCTCAGAAAAATGAATAACATTTATAATTGAAATCACTTAACTTATATGTGTATGCAAATTGAAAAGCACTTAGAGCACAATAACAGGAATTACATAGCATTATGTGTGGTTGAGGGTAAATTAGATGCTTTAACATAATTACCACAACTGTCAATTTATTATTAATAATCACATAGCTGTTGGCACACCCAAGAAGTGTGTGGGACTTTCATATTTCACAATATGCATATGGTGTGTGTGTGTGCACACACATATATATATATTACACATACATATGTGTACTTATTACGGTTAAGTGTAAATTCATAAGCAGAATATTGTGCACATCTATGCAAATATTAGTAGAAAGGCCCGCTAGCAATTTATAATTTCGCGAGATTCCCTGAAACGCAAGCTAAACACACGTGTTCAATTACTTTGACACACACACACACACACACATACACATACCCACACTCCAACACCCACACTCGCACATAAAGCAAATAAAGGAAAATGCAATTTTCTTCAAAATGGTTACTTATGAAATATTGATACAGCAACAGCAACAAGAAACAGCTCCAAGAATGTATTGTAGCATGAGCATGACATCAAGAGGATTGGAATAAATAAGTTTTTTTTTCCAGGCAACTCACTCTGAAAATGTGTCAAGTACAATTCGTAAAACGCTTGTCATCAAAAAATAGTAAATTATTCGTAAAATCAGTAAATTGTCCTTGAGTCTAGCTTTTCTCGAATGTTGATGGGAATTTATACTTGACAATAAAACCAATTAACTTGCAACAACTTCTAAGCCAAAGTCATACAATTTGGAAGGCCAATTAATTTTCTCATAATAGAAAATATTTAGATTAGAAATACAATTGCAGTATTTAAAAATTATGAGTATATGTCAAATATTTTCCATCGCAGATATATTTTTAAATGATAAGGTCCTTCTGACACACCTCCTCAAAGATTGGTAAATTATTTCTCTGCTTGCTAAATATTTCATAGTTTTAGACATTAAATTGTAGCATTTTGTCAGCGATCAAGAATGTGCATACATATGTCAGGCTAAAGTAATCAAATTTGAATTCAAGATTACTGATATCCTTACTTACTTAAACCACAAACATAACTATGCCCACTACCGCGCTAGGCAACACGCAACAAATTTCTTTTAAGCCAACTTTCCAGCAGTTTTTGGACAGTTAGTAAACACAGTCGGTTACTTCCGCATTTTGGTGCTGCCTTAACATGTGATTTTTATGCACAAGCAGCGATTTGTGTGTGCCAAATTTGATATGTAACAATTTGGGCGCCGCTAGGCAAACATTTTATATTTACATACAGTTTTTTCATCTTTCGCACATCCACTTGCCTCAAAGCAACGCCAGCTCCTCACCTATACGCCAATCTGACGGTTTGGGATTTTACCAATCTGTTGCCGCAGATGTCGTGGTGCTGTGGTGAGTGTATGTGTGTGTGTGAATGTGGGTGTGTGTTTTTGTGGACTTTTGTATACATAGTTAATGCGAGAAACCCTTTGGGTTTTTGAGTAATACGCTTTATTCACAAAATTCACATAGGCGCAGATATACACATACTTAAACATATATATATTTTGTAGATATTTACACGATAATCATTCACAACTCGAGTTGTTGTGTAAACTAAATCATAAAATTGAATTTTCAATTCATATATAAATAAACACGAAGTAGATGTACATTTAAAATTATACATATACATATATATACATATACATATATATATGTATATATAAATATATACGCAAGGATACATGGATATAATAGTAGAAAGTCTTCATTTTGCTTGAAATCGATAGATGACTTTAAACACCATATGCATGCATAGACATACATATATACAAACACTATATCATCATCACTTTTCATTTACATACACAGTTCATCAGAATTGTATATAGACTTATGTAATTTTATCTAACACACTCAGTGACAAATTGCATTTGATGAAGCCCCAATGCATACTTGTAATAGGATATGGAACAACGAACAAGGAAGCGGCGTCCTTTCTTACTTTCATCATCTACACTCAGAAAAAAATACTACTTCGAATTGAGAAAATCGACCTAAATAATGAGAAAGAATTTTTGATTTTTCTAAATTTAGAAATGAATTTTATTCAAATTAAAAATGCTTGCCCCTAAATGAATACTCCAAAAATATCCAATAATTTTTATGAAAAGAGGCATTTCTAACATTCAACTGGAAATGTAGGAATCACATTCTATACTTATATATATATTCACATATATATATAGATATCTGGGAAATATAAGTGCTGACGTTTTGGCAATTTTCCACATTCTTAAGCATATTTTTTCCGAGTGTAGCTGAGATCTAATTTAGTAGCTCATAGCAATATTTAAATTGTGGCTGGAGTATTGGTCCAGCTGTGGGTCTATCTATAATTTTTGATTAACACATCAATTAATGGATATCATATTGCCTCGCAGCAATAAAAGTAGTTTGTTAATATGCTAAAGATAAATTCGAGACTTGATGAGAAGAGAAACCCTACAGCCAAGTCTTGTCATCGGCTGCAGTTGGTGGAGGACACGTGGCCAGCCCGATGTTGTTGATGCGCCGATAGTTGTTGTTGTAGGTGGCATTGGAGCTGCACACAATCTGCATCTGCAACTCCATGTTCTCTGGTGGTGGTGCCGATGGCGTCGATGGCTGTCAGGAGAGTAACTGTGTGGTGCGATTCTCGGGTGCCAAGTTGAGGGAACTGTTTGACTTGTCACTGGTCCAGCGCTCCCGCATTTCCTGCTGATAGGGCGATCGATTCCCGCCACGCAGGCTGCCTGGTCCGCTATTCCTGCTGCTCAGCTGCTGTTGCTGCTGGGCCGGCATCGAGAGACGATTTTGGTGTGACTCCATCTTCTCCGTTGCCCGCGGCACCGAATTGCGCAGCACACCTAAAACAGAATTGAAATCAAGGGAAGGATACACCTTAATACACGTTGCCAGGCAATGCAAATCGAATTGAGGGTCTGCTTACCACAATGTGAAACTCGATGCGATTTCGGGGAACTGGGGCAGGTGTAGAGTATGGATTTTTGTGTGTCTGCAATATCCAGCATAATGTTAAGAGCCATTAAGTCATAAGTGAAGCAGCAGCTCAGCAAACATACCATTCCGTTTGATACGATTGTGATCCGGGGAGCCGGAGCAGGAGTAGCGTGATGTTAGATTATCCCGCCGGTTAAGCGACTCCGCGCCCACATTCACAAAGGGACACCAGCGAAAGACCATCTTGAAACCATAACGGAATCTGCAAAATGCAATAAGATGCAAATAATAAGCACGTTTTCACATTAATTGCATTCTCTTCATCTAGTTTACAGTCGAATTTGCAATATTAATGACAAGACCGAGCCGACATCTTCGGCATGCCACCCTTTGGGGAACGGCAGAAAAGGGCTTCAAAGAAAAAAAGCAAATTAAAATTCTACAAACTAAATAAAAATGCCACCAATCATAGTAAATGACTTCAAATGGAATATATTTCTTATAACTTATGTCTTAAGTCATAAAAAAAAAAACTTGTAGTTAATTTTTCCTAATTAAATACATATAATTTTTATTAATCAAAATATAATACCCTGGCAAGAGTATTCGCAGAATACAGCATTCTGAGCCAATTGTCTGCTCATCAGAATATTTCGAGCCATTATTAAACCGAACACAAAAGAGACTGACAGCTAAAGCAACTGAAACTCTTAACAATATTAGATTGAATTTCCTATAAACAATGAAATTCCGAACGTATCTTCTGGTTCCCATTGTGTTTTATGCAATTTTCTTTTATCTTTTGTTTTTTGCTACTGCTTCAACTGAATGGTTGTTTTCGTTTTGCTGAGCCAAATTAGAACACCTGGTAACCTGAGTAATCTATGGCACCTGAATGATTTGGCCCTAGAGCTAACCAACCCTCGAAACATGTCAAGCAGCTTGATTTATGTTTCACTTATATTTTTCACTCCTTAAACCTATAGATCGACGACGACAACCCGTTGACGGTACCTGCGATAAGTAATAAAAAAAAAATCGAAAAAAAAAAAACATCTTTACAGCTATCATCATTTACATAAGGGCGTCGCCGGCTAACGAAGGACCCTGCTAGTGGGAGGAGAGGTGTGGTTGTAGTTCCACGTGCTGGATTGCTGTCGTAAAGCGGCAGGACACCAAACATCCCCCAGACCTAGACCCAGACCCAAACATGACTCCAACATCGATGGGAACAGTCATCGGCATGTTGACTGGGCGAAACTAATTGCAATCAGTTACGTCTCCCTTCAACGGATGTGGCACAACATCAACAGTCAATTTGTGCGAACGTAACAAACATGGTTCATTGTTCAAATGACTGCATACACATATATATATATGTGTGTGTGTGTGTGTGTGTATCCAACTATATACATATGTGTGTGCGTGTGTGTAGCTGCTTATGAGCATGTGGTGTGTCTCTGAGCGAGGATTGTTCAATTAGTAGCACAATTTCTCTGCTTTGCTGCTATGAGCTTCAAAAGGATTATGCAGGCTCCGACGCCTAATTAAAAAATAAAAATCATTTAATTTCATTAAGTCGCTTCAACTTTAAATTAATTTTGATTTAATTTAGGTCAAGCCGGCTTAAGGTATTCGAAATATATTAGGGTGTATAAAAAATGAAAAGAAAAACTGAAAAAAAAAACACTTAAAGTGGAGCCAGCGAAACAGTGAAGAATTTATTAATTGTTAACAATAATTTATGGCACTATTTAAGTAAACAAATCACAATCGAAAATAATATTTAAATATATATATTTTAATATAGAAAAATCAGTGATATCAGAGCAATATTGGCACGGCAATATTGGCACATTCAAACACAGTTTCAAACTAATTTTACACTTGATGGAGAAGAAGCAAAGCAACCCTCTTATTTAATGACCACAAAGATTATATGTATTTACCACTGGGAAAGGGCAAGTGCGATGGAAAGGTTAATGCTAATGTCAATTCCGCGCATCATCACATTGATGTTAATCGCAGTAATGATAATGATAATGATGATGATTATTGAGGGCTTCATTTCCGGCCAACAGCCAACAATTTAACGGACTAAGCGACCGAAGTGATAATGCGATGAGGAGCCGGACAAGCTGTGGCATGGAACTGTGTTATGGCACATGGCACTGTGTTAGTGGCAAACTTACTAACGCAGCACTTGTTAGGGAGCCGCCACCACAAATTACGTAAATTGTGTGTTAAGGGCGTGTTACAAGAACAGACTCGAGAAGAAATACTTACCTGGAATTCATCCAGCAGTATATAATCGGATTATACATTGAGTTGCTCATGGCCAGCCAGTAGATAACCAAATATAACTCCTGAATGAAGGGCGCCTCGGTAATAGCCGGATAGCAGGAGGTGACGATAAAGTAGGTGTGGAATGGTAGCCAACAAAAGCCAAATATTAGCACCACCACAATCATCATCTTGACCACCTAAGCGAAAAATTCAAATTAAAAAATATATACAAAAATGTTCCCATTTAACAATGTTGCACAAAAAGCGAATGATGATGATGATGATGATGTTGAATTGTGCATGTACTTAAGTGGAAATTTTATACGGATTCGTTGTGGCTTACCCTTCGCTTGCTCCGCACATTCTCCACTTGGCGGGGGGTATACTCGCCAATTGTCTTGGAGCCCCAGAGTTCAATGCCCACACGCGAATAGGTGACTGTCATCGAAACAATGGGCAGCAAGTAGGTGAGCACTAGGATCAGAATGTTGTATCTGGCAGATGGGGCGACACGAGATAAGTAGATGCAAATGCTGAATGGATAAAGCTAATAAGTTTTGCATTTAGTGACCATTTGTCCATTTCAATGCACAGCACACAAATTGCCGTCAATTCCCAACGTTATCGTATGTCCGTAAGCCGGTATTTGTACAATGTTCTCAATTTTTATTAGAGTCTAAATTTAATGGTCTCGCGTGCCGGAAATGCATTGAGTCGTGGCAGTTTACTATTTGATTGCCTTCATGCTTTTAAATTTGTCATAGCAAACGGCTGTAGAGGATTCCACATCCGTTTTACGGGAACATCCCCCAGGGCAGTTGCACACAGAGAAAAGTTTCCTCTTTTTTTTTAGTGAATTTGAATGCGAAAAGTTATATTTTGAATTAAATGTGGCTTGAACGAATGGATAATGTTGAATTAAGGTAAACACAGGAATGCAAAGTTGGTCTGAATGAAATCGTCAAGGGATGTCCTTGCAATTGAATTAAGTCCAAGAGGTTTTCAAAGTTTTATGTTTATTCTTTTATTCTTAATAATTTACGGTTTTCTACCACAATTCCGATTATGGCTTGAAGTTTTTCTTGAACTTTTTTTAAAGTGGGATTGTGCGCAACATTTTTTGGTAAAAAAAAATCAAATGTTGCTCCTTTAAATACGAAAAATTTTTGAACTTTTCTCACCGTGTACTGTGATGCTCTGTCGTTTGTATTTTATGAGCTCGCTTATTTTTATAGCTTGAGTACATTCTAACCCATCCCGAACAGTGTCTGTATTGTCTCTAAGATAATCTGATAGCTGCAGTCAACACTGATTTCCACTGCATGCACATTTCACATTTCACATTGCACAGTTTGCCTGATTTGCTGATTTATAGCATCATGCAATTTGGCTTGCTCCTTGTTACTTACTGAAAGGGCACACTTACAAAAACACACACACACACAGACACACTGACATACATGTGCCTTTGTATACTCACAGATGCTCCTGTTTGGAGTGATTCGTTGTGCCATCGGGCCACTCGGGGAAGCAGACGATGCGTGTCTTGTTCTCCATGGTCAACGGCACCTTTGAGCAGTAATACAAAGTGTTCTCATGTAGTATAAAGTGACGGCAATTGGTTTACTTGTAAAGTGCATTCTATTAGCTGAAAATATACCTCCTCGGTTTTGAAGAACAGCAGCATCGGGCACGAGATGAGTGTGGAGGAGAGCCAGATGACCGCAGCGATGGCCAAATTGCGTCGCTTGCTCATTCGCGGTTGCAACGGCTTCATAATTGCCACGTACCTGCAGAAGAGGGCCATAAAATACTCTATTAAGGCAATAAAAGAGGCTCCAAGTGGAGCTATAAGCGGATTATTTGTAAGTAAGTGAAAACACTCGCAATTTTTGTACAACTTCATAAATTCCGTACCCCTTTCGAAGAGTCGAAATTTCTTAAGATATCTTTAATTTATTTTATATTTTTATGAGGTTTTTTAGAAAACTTAAAAATATTTTTAAAAATGTAGACTAGTTTTTTTTATTAATATTTTTTAATTTTCTATATGTGACATTTATTTTCCTGCTTCTCATAAGTATGATTATGAAAATGTTTTTTATTATTATAGATGCAACCCGCATTTCTTGGGACGCACCCAGCTTGGTTAAAGGGGTCGTTTTAATGGAGCAGTAGGGAGGAGAGGGGAAGGGTAGCCCATGGCTATAGGGTATTATAATTATTTTTGACTATTATGTATAGAATATCTGGCAGTCGTTCAATGGCAATCCTGTGTTGTTGTTTTCAGGGTCTGCATTATGTATGTCGCGCTTGGCCCAAAATCAAATTAGATTGGCAAATGCAAGGCTAATGGCATAAAATGTTCTATGCCACATATGTGCCTATGTTTGTGGTACAATTTGACGGCGTAAATTAGTTTATATTGCCACCAAATAATATAGGCTGAATCCTTTGTGGCAAACGCTTTGGCTGAACTCAATCAAATCATATTTGATGTAGTCAGACAAATTGGTTATATTTTTGCACAGATGATTTGATCAATTGATTGTTTTTGATTAATTTGAATATGGTTGGAAACACTCAATTTTATTTGGAAATCAAATCATATTTGATACGGCTCAGTAAAGTTTGTTATGCTTAAGCATAAGTGTTTGGATCGATGGAGCATTTGATAAAGGTAATGTTTGACAGGCACTTGTCGAAATTGATGACCTGCAACATAGCAGCAGTTTGGATAGCTTATTGTATCATCTAAGAAATCCCTAGAAATGAAATTCATGTTAATAGAGAATGTATGTTGGCCCAAATGCAACAAGCTACTTACATGGTCTTAACCCCTTAAGCTTAACATATCAAAGGACACGAGATACTTATACACACATGCCACTGCGCAGACATAGCGTACATAATATTAAATTTCGGTGTTTTCTTCTTCTTCTTTTGGGGGGTGTTCACCGAGTCAAGATTGATAAGGGTACTGCACCCAAATCACACAACCCAAACAAAAACTTTGCAAACGAGCCACGCACATCTGCAATTTGTTGAGTACGTCCACGTTTATACACTTAACGAAAATGTTGTCCTAAATTCAAGTATAATCAAGTTGAAATTTCAGACGTTCTGTTCTTAAAATTTAATTTCATGACTTAAATCACGTTTTCTTAATTTTCAATATGTCAATCGCTGGCTCCAGTTCAGAGGTTTTTGATTCGGGATTCAGAAAGAGATTCAGATTTCAGTCATTTGTTTTTTTTTCAGTTGTTCAGATATATTCATAGGACATAGCTAACTGATGTAACAAAGCTATTAATTGAAGAAAGTTAATAATTATAATATTTTTAAGCATTCTTAGGTAACAAACCCATTCGATTACTGTACTTGATTGTAGATGAATACTTTCCAAAAGTACTTTTTCTAGGTGTAATTTATGTGTTGCACATCGTGTATATAATGGCGTTATTAACTGACTCACCTGTCTATGGAAATGGCCATTAGTGTGAAGACCGAGGCACAGATGCTCAGCATGGCAATGAACTGCGACACCTTGCAGTAGATCTCACCAAATATCCAATCGTTGTCCAGCATATAGTAGTAGTTGAAGGTAACATTCAGACTGGAGACCATCGCATCGGCTATCGACAAATTCACTGCAAACGAGAGACACAAGAAGTGTGCGTTTCTTATCAGTGAAAGTGAGCAAGTAGCTGGGGCAAACAAGTCAGGTGACAACAACAGCAATCCAAGTGGCAAGCACAAACAGTCCGCCAAATTTATCACACTCACAAATAAGGTAACCAGCAAGAAGGCAATATCCCATTTACATAAATACACTTTTTTTGGGCATATTTTAATATTTACTTTGTTATTATTTATTTATGCGTTGTACATTTTTAATTAGTTGAAAAGCCAGGGCAGGGGGAACATAATTAAACGGAGCCTTGTTTATGCAAATAAGCAAAAGGTGGCCATTTGTATGTGAGCACTTGTCCTTGTGCTGTATTTCGGTTTGTAGGTAAGTAAGTTCTTATTGTATGCAACGATTTACATGAATCACTAAAAAACGACGTCGGCACTAACACGAAACCAACACAGAACAGCAAAAAAGAAAAAAAAGAAACAAAATTGTTATGGGTATGCCTTTTGCCATTGTTTACTTTTCATTATCTATGTAGATAAGTAGCAGAGAAATAAGCATAAAGCAACATTCGCAGCAACAACCACAACAATAACAACAACAAGAGCAACTACAACAAGAGCGACATTAGACTGTGTTTTCTTGCAACGCCTCCAAACGTGTCGCATTTGGCAAGCGAATTGGCCTGAAGCGCCTTTGGCCATTAGGTCTGCAGGTCCTGGGCATTCTGCAGTAGCCTGATGATGGCCTGTCAGCCATATCGTTGGATATCGATTTAATGTCCTTGTAATTAATAAAGATATAACAATAGGAATAGGAACACTGACAACGAATAATGCAAATGCGGATCGACAACAAAAAGGCGGGGCCATCCAAAAGGAGCTATTGAAATTCGAATAATAATTGCCAATGTGTATTAACAAATGCAAATTTTGTAATGACTTGCAAAGCCCCTCGCGGAGCTTAAAGGAATTTAGCTTACATAATATTTATAATAATATTAACAATTTTGATGAGATAACAGCTACCAGGACAAACTTGGGGTTTGGGGCAGGACGATGTCAGAGACAGCATCCGCACTTTTCCGCCAGCTAGTAGGTCAGGAAGCTAAATGTATCAGACACTGACAGTGCAACTATTCTGCCCTTTTTTGATACCCTTCACAAAAATATTGTTGAGCTTGAGCTTGGCCTCATGAGAGGAGCATGTCCTTAAACGAAAACTGTCATCTTCAAGTACCGTTTATGTAAGCATTTTTAAAGTAAATTAATTTAATAATATAAATAATTAAATGACATGTTTGATGAAAACAACTTTTGGCTTCTTTATGAGGAAGTAACAACAACAACTATCCTCTGCCCAACTTGTGTAGTCCGAAATTTAAACTAAATAAACTAAAATTAACTTTTATTGTCAGTTCGACTTAACCAAACATTTCTTTAAAACACTTTTTCATTCTTAGTTGCCAAGCAACGAAAATCAAATCAAAATAAAAACAAATCTAAATGATAATAAAGTTTTTTAATTGCATTTTTCAATGCGAATTTAGGCAACATTTAATTGTTGTCTGTTGTGTTGGCTATCAAATTAAATTTTTTATGTTAATCCGGCGCATAAAATACAAAGAGGCAAGAAAAAAGAGCAATAACTTTCAGCTATTGGCAACAAAAGACATGTCTTTTGTCTGGCTGTGCCTTTTTGAGAGACAGCCTTAAAAACTTATTGGGTATTACGGTCAAGACAAGACACAAAAGGCGGTCTCTTGTCAGCTTAATAGCAAACAAAATTGAGTTAATGCGTCTGGAAGGGTATTCAATCTTCGGCTAGCAAAGACGGCTTTTTAATGTTGTTTGTTGTCAACTTGCGCATGCATAAGGCCGGCGGGCTTTCAAGTATATGCAACGCAGTGTGTGTGTGTGTGTGTGTGACAATTGTCGGAAGGCAGTCGGCTGACAGCATCTGGCCAGGGTTAGTTGTTGTTGTTGCTATTGTTATTGTTATTCTTGTTGTTATTGTTGTTATTGTTATTCTTAGTTTTTAATGGTTTGGGCAATGTCAGTCGGAAGCACACAACATCTATACACACATACACACACATGCACACACAAAAACTTTGATATTTATACATGTGCATGTGTGTAATATAATTGAGTCCACTGCATGTGCAAGAGTAATTTAAAGGGACTTAAAATGTCTGAGTAATGTCAGTAATGTCATTATTATTTGATAGATATAATTCCATTAGGTGACTTTAGTCAGAAATTTGCAAATAAATCATTGTGGGGCAAACATAAACTGTTGCAAACTGAAAGTTATCTTCAAACAGTTTAGAACAGTTGTTAAATAGACTCAATGTACAGCTTGAGTATTATCTGATTATCTGGAATGGAGGATTGTGGGTGCAGCCGAAATTCTGTCTTCGTTGCTGCGTTGCAAAAGTGTTGCCAACTGAAAGTTATATTTACATAGATTAAAACAGTTATTTAATGGACTCAATGTAAAGCTTAGGCATAATCTGATTATTTATTACACTGATTATTATTTGGCATATGAACGCAACCCAAATTCCGACTTCGTTGGTTGTGTATATGTAATAGAAAAACAAGTTATTCTGAGAACTACTTTAAACATTAAGAGTTGTTGAAGCTTTAGCATGTTTTCAATTTTAATAAGTTGTTAGTTAGTTTAATTTAGTTGAGGCTCGTGCAAAAAAAGTTGCTGAAATTGTTCGTCAAAAAATAAAGTGGCGTATGCGCAATTTTGAACTTACTAAGTGCTCATACGCAATGTTTGCATTTGCTTTTTGTTGCCAAGGTTGAATTCACTCACCTATAAAATAGTTGGTAACCGTTCGCATCCGCTTGGTGGTCAACACAATCCATACGACAATCAAATTGCCGCCAGTTGCCACAATGACCATGCCACCGAAGAGAATGCTCCAAAGCACCTGGCGCCACCAGGGCACGACGAAGGCAAACGATGGAACTGGCGCTGCCGCATCATCCTCCTCACCATCGAGTCCAAGACCGTCACCCACTTCGGTGGCAGTGAGGCCTGTGATGCCCGTGGGTAAACTGTGCGAAAAGAATCAATGTGTGTTGTGTGTGTGTGTGTGTGTGTGTGTGTGTGTGTGTTAGAAACTTTGTTGAATTAGTGACACAAAGATTATGTGTGTTAAGCTCAACGAACGTCGAAGTCCATGTTCCCTTGGGTTTATCGCAGTGTCCAGATACACTGTTAGAAATTATTAAAGTTGTGCGTTCTGAAGCTATTTAAAGTACGATTTAAAACATTTTAAGCCTGGAGCCAGCAAAATAAAATATTTGTAATGAAGAGAGAACAACAAACAATAAATTTGAATTTTGTTCCAGTTATCGTTCCCGCTTCAGAAATTCATTCAGTTAAATTGCTTGAAAGTAAAATTACTTTTCCACAATTTTAAATTTTCCATGACAACAACGAATAGTAAAGAAATAAAATCAGAATATTGAAAAAAATATGAAATAATATAATATTTGATTCAATCAAAAACAAGAAATGTAAATGTTTAAAAATATTTAAAGTAATTTGAAATATTATTTACTCGTATTTAGCATTAATTTAAAGCAAACCGAAACCTTTGTTTGACTTAAGATTCCTTAATCTTGGTCTAAGATATTGTTTGCTCAATAAATAAATCGTTTATTTTAAGGCTATTTAAACTTAATTTTACGACCCTTTTCTCTCTGTTAATGTGTGTGTGTGTGTGTGTGTGTCTGGGTGGGGTTGCACATTCGCGAGTGTAATTGTGCGTGCGTTAACAAATTCTTTGGATTTTTAATTTTGTTTTTATTTTGTGCGCAGCGTCAACGAAATTCAACCTCAGTCAGGTTTAGACTGGGCTAAGAGTGCTCCACTCGTTGTGGTCTGTTTAACATTTTGTTGCTCCGGCATGTGCAAACACACCAACACACAAACACACACTTGTGTGTGCAGAATTGTGAGTGTGCCTTAGATTTAGTGGTCTTGTTTAAAGAGGCATTTTCCTTTACTCTTTTTGTCTCCTTTTTCGTTGGCTGTCAGCCGAGTAGAATGCGTATGTTGGTCGTTAAATATGGCAGTAAATCGGGCTCGTTAGGAGCCAGCCTGACACACAAGTAATTTAATATGTGTGCACTAGATAGTCAGCTGTGGGCGTAGTTAAGGCGTAGTTAGTTAGTCTCCTAGTTATATATATTGTTGCTCTCCAGCTTCTTGGAGCAATTAAAAAAAAATCGCTTCAGTGAGATGACAGCAAAGCACAGTACCCAGTATCCAGTGCACCATTTGCATAAGTTGTTTCTTGTTTATTGGCGTGGTGCAAAGAGGATTATTGATTTTTATGGGCGGCTAGTTTCGCAGCAGCAGCGGCAGCTGCACAAAATATATGTAAAAAGGACGAAAACGAAGAAAAAATTAAAAAGAAAACAATTTCGAGCAGCAGCCGCAGGCACACGAAAATGTCATGGTAAGCAAGTAAAAGATAGAAGGAGTATGCTCGACTATCAGACACTCTTCTAATCATAATCACAAGCTATATCAACTGAACTGTAATTAAATCAATTATTTAATATGAATAATGAAGATAAAAATTAAATAAAATTATCATAAAATTATGAATACAATTGGCAAAGAAATCAAATATTTTTTTTTTTTGAGATTGACGTCCTCATTTAAATTATAATATATGATTTTCTATTATGATATCCAGTACTCACACAGACAGATAGTTATATATACTATCATATATGCCGTCTATAAGAATGAAATTGTCTCGTTGACTACAAATTGTACAAACAATTCAAATTGTGCAAGTTTATGTTAGCCTTATTTGAGCTAATTTTATGGCCCATAGGGAATAAAAGTGAAATGAAACTCTTGTTAAATTTTCAAGTTTTCATTTTGGCCTGGCTTTTGCTGTGGTTTTCATTTGTTGCATTAAGCCTGCCAATGCGTTGGCAAGGCAAACAAATAAACAATTCGAAGGAAAGAAAACATTGAAAATCGCAGAAGCAGAATCAATTTCCGGAATGATACTTTTACTTAAATATGTCATCCAACCTAGATATGCCATCCAAATCGGTTTACGACTACCGAAAAATTTATTTGAATATGTCAAGCGCAACAATTATGTGTGTGTGTACAGATAAATCTGTGTGTATGTGTATGTGTGTGTGTGAGTGTTTGTGAAGCTAAATAAATTGTTGATGCAGTAAGACGACAGCCGAAGTCATTCAAAAAAATATAAAGTTTGCTTAGAATACACTGATCGACTCTAGAATACCCTGTGTGCTGATAAGCTTGCAGCGGAATATACTCGTATATATATATATATATATTAATATAATTGAAATCTACGTATATATATATATAATAAAATGGAAAATAATAAATTAACCTAAAAACTAAAATAAATACTTTTGACCCAAAACCTATTCTTTTAGATATATTCATCTAAGAATCGAAACACATAAGTAACGCCAAAGTTTTTAGCTTTCGAACTGTATCTAACAGCAAAAATAATATAAATTTGGTACTTTTGAAGTTTGTTCATTCAGAAATATTCCTCGAATAAACACAAAAGAATTAAGCCGATTTCAAAATATGTATTCATATTTGTACGATGATTTTGATGAATCCAAGCTAAAGTCCAAATAAAATAAAATACTAGTAAAAAATTTGCTTTCAGAATTATTCACATAAAAACCATTGCAAAAAAAACAAATCAAATTTTTTTATAGTAAAAAAAGTGCAATTTAAATACGCCCTTTGTTCCCAATGGGAATGCTGTGGACTGATGCAGAAGACAGCATTAAGCAGTCACAGGCACTTACACACACACACAATCAGACACACCACACACACCACACACACACATACATACATACATACATACATACTTTATAATGTACAAGTCAGAGAAATGTGAAATGTGTTTTTTGTACATTCGTATTTGTATTCGGCGTGGGCCATCAATGTAATGTATTTGAAACGGATATAAAAAGCAATGATGGGTGTTGGGTGGTGGGTGGTGGGTGGCGTGTACGAAAATGCCTGACTGATTAAATGGCGACTTGCATTGAGTAAATGGCAAACTGACTTGAGCGAGTGACTGAATGGCTGACTGGATGCCGCAATTATGCGTCATTAGATATGCGAGATGAGTACACAAAACAAAGAAGCTGAGCAGGAGGATCTAAACTGGAACAAGTTCATCAGCATGGTCGATAATACCAAGCCATAATGTTTTTGGCCCAAACGTCGCGTCTTATTGCTTAATGACAGCGTTGTGTGTGTGTTTGCGTGTTGTGTCTTAATTGAATTTGTGCCATAATTAGGCCTTTGAACTGGATTATACACCAAAAAAAAAAAATCTGTGCTCGTTTTCAACACTATATTATGGCGGATTTTCATGCCATCCCCTGTCGTTCCCCTACCCTCTTCATCTAGCATTACTTTTTATCTTTTGTTGCATAATTTTGTTTATACAATTATAAATGTATCTGAGCTTCTCCTAAGGGTGTATACATTTTAAAATACCGGAAAAGGATACGCATACAAATAAGATTTAATAATATGCTTGAGAGCCCATTTGGAACAGGCAGTGCATGCAAATATAATTATATATACTAAGGTTAATGGAAGTATAAAGATAAAAATAAATAAATAAAAACAAATGTGGTTTTTGCTTTTGCTTTTGTGCACTTTTGTGGTAAATTTACTGAAGAAATTATAAATTATAATTATAATTATTTGCTCATGTATTTTGCAATATCAGTTAATAGCTAAATTAAATTACTAATATTTTAGCATATTATTTATTTTTTTGCTTTTACTACTTACTTTTATACACTTAATTATGCTAACTCCTATTTTGGTATTTAATGATTAATTCTCAATTTTCCACTTAATTTTCTTTACTTCCATTTGCTATTGTAGTGAATCAGTGAGTTTAAAGTGGAAATTGGCAACTACAATATGACTTATAATATTTTTTTTTTGCAGTATCAAAAGTTATCTCAAAGAAAGTTAACTTAAAAGAAGTTTCCTAGAAAACCACTGACCTGCAATTTTGGTTCTCCACTAAAACTTTGTCGAACAAGATTTTCAACTAGACTTATTACAGCTAGTGAACTTCAGTTAGTTTTACTGATTTCAGACAAACACATCTCGGTGAATTACCACGCTTTTTTTTTGTGTGTAGAATCTGTTTCGTGTTTCGAATTTATGTACTTACATCCTGCTCAGATTGTAGGCCAAACTGGGGTGCTTGATGTCGGAGGTAAAATCGACAAGTGGAGTTTGATTGGCCGCCGCCAAGGCGCTGTGCATTGCGTTGAAGAGCATGGCTGGGGCATAAGTGCTCCAGTTGCTCCAAGTGTTGTCCAGCAGCTGGTCATCGTTGTTGTTATCCATGGTTGCCGTTGCTTTGGCTGTCTTTTGTCTGTGTTTGTCCTGACTAATGTGGCGTGTCCTTGCTTGATATCTCTTATTTGGATTCCATTTGTTTGCTCGTCGCTCTGCAAAAGACAACAAGTGGATAGAATAATACATTTAACTAATTTCATTTTCTGGCCAAATAATTCTTAGATATTTCCTCTTGTGGTTGCTCTATTCGGTCAGCCACTAAATCCAACAATCTCAGTGTGGCTCAAAAGTTTGTAGTTCGTTAATGTGGCGAATGTGGTGTGTGCATGTGTGTGTGTGGTTGTGTGTGCGTATGTGGGTATCTGTGTAACGCTATGTGCCATAAAGTAAACTTCTTAGATACTTGTCTTTTGGGTCAGAGTTCATGATTGATTTTGATTTTGATTTTTATTTGTCGGCGGCCTTTGGCTCATTTGCGGTTGCGGTTGCGGCTTGCTTGCAATTTTATTACAAAAGACCAACGAGCAGCAAAAAGGTTTTTTGCGGTTTGTTTGGCATTATAGAAAAATGTTGTTTTTGGCGCAATGAGCCCTAAAGGGACATAATGTCACTTCAGGGTTCCATTCAAATGAAAATAGGCCCACCCACTAAATGCTTTTGGACTTTAATAAACGCAGAGAAAAACTTTTAAATTACCACCGAATTTTGCTACATCAAAGCCAATTAAAAGTTGGCAACTTTCAGGTATACGGGTACAATTTCGATATTGCAAATTTCCATCAAATTTCAAAATATCTCATTAAAAGCTGTAATTTATTATTGAACATTAATATTATGAATTCCACTGACGTACAAACAGCTCATTTGAATGAGTTCAATGAGGCTCGCTCTCTCTGGAAATTTACTGAGGAAATTCACACACTCATACAGAGTTTCCACAATGCAACCACTGCAATCACCTCTAAAATCTCTGCGGTTATTGTTTATTATGTTTGCGGAATTTATTTACTGTTCAATTGACACTAATTAGTAACATTGTGCAACTTATTTTTGATTTTTATTATTATTCATTGGCATTCGATTGCTATACTAAATGTTTGAGCTAATGAGAGAAATATAAATAAATGTGCCTCAAAATCTAATCACAGCAACTGCTCCAGTTATGCATAAGTATTCCCATTTCTTATCTGAGAAAACACTTTAAGTGAACTTGAAAAGACTTTTTGTGCTCATTGAAAATGCTCATCGAAATAGTAAAAAGTGGGTGACTTTGAGATACCCAAAGTTCACCTGTATATAAAGCTTCAATATTTATAAACTATTCGATTATAAAACTTGTAAATAAATAGTAGTATTATTTCTGACCTACTGATTAATCTGAATAAAAGTCAGAGCGAAAATCGTGTCTCAAATATAAATGTAGAAAAAGTTTATTTTAAATATTAAATCAAATAAAATCAACACTAAAAGTCATGTTGTTATTTGAACGACCTTCATAAAAAAAGATAACACTCCATTCTAAAAAATGGCATAAAAGAAAGAAAGTCATTAAAATTCCAAAAATTGTCTATACTGTCATAATATAACAGATTTTTGAAAGCAAGGACAAATTGTTTGTTTTCTGTTTTTTTTTTTGAGTCTGTGTAAATATATTGGTCATAAATTTAGTTTGATACCATTTGAATTTATAACATACATTTACAAAGCGATTGTTTTTTATTTCCATCATCGAACAATTGTCAATTGCTTTGTGATACAAGCGCCACGCAACAATAGAAAAATCAAGTAAAAAATAAAATTTGATGAAAAGATTTAAATAAATTGTTATCCAATTGGCAAGAACAATTCACACTCAAAGGAACATTGAACGGGAAGGAGAGTTACTCACCTTTAGCTGTTTCCTGTGAGTGCTTTTCACAAACGGTGCATTGAGCATAGAAAATTGCTTTCGTTTTATACATTTTCTTTTCTCATTTTTTGCCTCATCGAAAATGGACAGTTTAAGTATGAACTGAGTTGTGGGCGAACTTAAAATCATGCTGACCTGCCTCTGGCAGTTTAAGATAATTTCTTAGACTGACGACAGCGTCTGTCCGCTACTTGCCACTTGCCACTTGAAAGTCGCCACTCAACGAAATGAAAACTCACCCCCAACCTTCAATAGATCGTAATTTTCCCGCAAATTAAGCGCAAACTTGGCCCTTAACTCTCCATATTTATGTTGCTGACATTTGCAAGCAATCAAGTTTGTCTGGAATATCTCATTTTTCTTTTTATAGCTAATGATGCCAAAAACAATACTCTCGATTATGCAGCAGTAAATCAATAAATCGGATGACGCTTCTGCATTTTAACGATGCACGAAAAGGGGGGGCAGGGTGAATGATTCTGACTACGCCTATGTGCACCAACAAATCAGTTGCCGGCGAGTTGTCTACACTGCTCAAAATAATTACAAATGTGTATTGAAAACATATGGCAAAATATAATTTATTTGGTCTTATGTGGGTGTGCGAGTGCTGGGTTTGAAAATTGAAAAGATTGCGCTGCAGTTGCGATGACGAACGGACATTGTAGTCTTAATGAAATGTAAACAAACTTCAAAAGAATGTTGGCTATAATTGGCAGCTAGCTAGCTGAATGGCCCGAACTGCACTGGCCAATTGAACGGAGCCAGAGACCGAGGGAGGGAGAGGAGTCTGGCAACACTCTCCATGGCAACCACAATCCCGTGAAATAACTCAAAAATGTTTGCGCAAAAATATTTCCCAATATGGCAACAACAAAAAAAAAAATACAACAACAAAACAAGAAATATACAATATGTACATATAAATAGTGGATAAACAACATCGACAACTGTCCAAGGCACTTTGACTGATGTCCCTTCAAAGGACTTTCGTTTTCGCTTTAACACAAAAATTGAATTTGTTATTTTTTATTTGTTGCTTTTATTTTGGTTCGTGTCGACTTGAAAAATAGGCAAACTGTCACGTGACATGGAGTTCGCAGCTGGAAAATTGTTTAACTCTTGGCTCGCATTTTCTTTTTTTTTTTTTTTGTTTATGCGGGCACTTAAGTTATACGCCCCTTTATACACACACAGAAGAAATTGGTGTTTCCATTTGTAATGCGTTTAAATAAATTTGTCTCCTGAGTTGAGTTTTCGCTTTATCGCAGAACTTACACGAGACTAAGCACTCTCAAAGCCATCGAGGGAATGCCTTCAAAATGTTTCTTTGTTGTCATTAAAAATATTTATAATATAAATACATATATATAAATAAATACATAGGCTCTACTATTAAAAGAAATGAAAAGCTTTTGTGTTTTTATGTTTATGCACAGCTCTTAAGTTAAGTCAATATTTTTTGTTCTTGGAATCTGCTAATATTTCCATTTTCTGCAACTGAATGAAAATTTAAATTCGAGCTGTAAAATATTTTAATTAAATTCGATATTTTTAGCTTTTTACACAAGTGTGTATATATTTTACATATATTATTCCCTGACCTAGGTTAAAGTTTATTAAAATTTTTGAAAATTAATTAATTTTTTCAAGCTGATAATAAATAATTTGACTAAGCAAGCAAATCTTCAACCGATAACCATAAAATATTAATACTTTTTTAACGAATATTTTACAAGGCGCCAAGTCAATTAATTCTGCCTAAACCTGATGAACATTTTGCTCAATCTTATGTTTAGTATTCATAAAAAAATATTATGCTACTAAGGCAGCAAATTTTCTTACAATTTTTTATTTTAAGCAATATTGAATATATCAATAAAATTGTTCCTGAATTTTGCACAATCTTATCTTGTGCATTGCTTGAGTGTGGGAAGTGATCAACTTTTTTATGACAGCCATACGGAATGGACACTTGGCTATTGAATCAGCTTTTGTTGTGCGCTATGATTAGTTGTCACAGAAAGCGTGAGAGATGTTCGCTCCGGCTGGAACTTGCAACTTGGGTTTCATAAATGTACGACGGACGTGGCTTTGTTGCTGTTTGACAAGTCAAGTACAGGGTGTGTAGGCAGCACAACAAAATAAGAGAATAATAATAAAAGCGAGTTTTTCTTTCTTTTCTTTTTTGTCGTTTTGTGTGCACACCACTTGCCCCTTCGTGGCCTTTAACTGAGTTTGTGATGTGTGTTTGCCAGAATGTATGCCATTACATGTATGTGTGTTTTCTGTGTGTGTGTGTGTGCTTGTGTGTGTTTGTGCATGTGTGTCAATAAGGAATGGGTTCATACTTTTTGCTGAATGTGCCATGCTGGTCTACTTTTAGGCTGAGTTTACTCTTCTCCTTAGCCGCACACTTTCTGGGCCCATTAACCAAGAGAAAGTTCCAAAACAATTTAATGTCAAAATGCGCGGCAACGAAACACCCCCCCACCCCACCCACGTTTCCCTCCCCTATACCTATTTTGTGGGCATGGCCAGCTGCTTTAACTTTTACGCTTTCCATTTCAGATGCGTCTTTTGTTTTGAGTCCACACACACACAACGCATAACACAAAACTGGAAATAAAATAAACTTGAATTGTAATTACCGAGGCCTAATGCAAGTGTATGTTGTGCTCGTTTGGTATTTTTTAATTTGCACACGTAACACATTTGAACGAATTGAAATTAAAACCACGCTACAAATTGGCCACATGCTACATGCCACATTCTACATCCACACCACACATCCAGCTGCTGAGCATATTCATGAGAGTAAAATTCATCAAAAATGATTTTTTAATGAGCTTCGTGAGCCGCGTGCTCCGCGAGAATTTAATAATGCGTCTGTTATGGTTTTTTCGCACCTAACAAAAAAGTGGAGCCCAACCATTTAAACAATACCCATAAATACTAATATAAATAAAAGAGGTGCTTAACACACACACACACACACGCACACACACACCATAAATACTCATATAGATTTTTGTGCATGCTGAAAAATTAGACTGTTGGCAATCTGTTTCTGGTGTGATTCGGGATGTCTGGGCTGTGTTTGGGCGAGATAAATTGTTTATGCGCTTTTAATATATTTTGCGTGTGTATTAAAATATTTGCAACAAAAGCAAGCAAACGAGTACTTAACTCATTTACAGCAATTGCAACAGATTTGATATATTCCACAGCTAAAAAATTTCATACATTTTTTCCATCAAATTGACGTTTTTTTGGTTTTATCACAGCTGATAAATTTGATGTTTGCATATCTTACGGCGTCGAGTAAACATTAAAATTTTGAATTAAACGGAAATATGCGTGACAAAACGTTAATTATGAGCATTATCTTTTTTATGCCAAGTGATTACGAACTGGACAATAAAAAGTTTCAGCTAGGTAAAGAGATTTAAATAATTAGCTGGAGCACACACATACGACCTGTTGTACACGAGCTATAAACATCTGTGCTAAATGGAGGCAAACCAGCATATAAATTATTTAAGGAAAAAGCCAGGCCACTAAAATAGCAAACCCAAAGAGGCCAAGAAGACCTTCTAACCAGAGCCATTCAATGCGTTATCTTATCGTTGTTGAGTTTATCAAGAAGCCAACACATATTTATGCCCCTGCTGTGGGTGTGTAAGTGTGTGTAAATGTGTGTATGGAATCGAAGACAACATTACTTTGCATTCCGAGTTAGATTGGAGCTTGTATTAAATGAGGGTGCCACAATACATTCCTCCCTCAGCCCTGCCCAGCTGCAGACCCTGTTCAGTCAATTTATTACAATTACGTGTAAATTGAGGAACAAAGCCAATCCCCAGACGAGGCCATCGAATAAGATCTCAATTAGTAAGCGCAAAAAGCAGCAGTGTCCAACTCTGTTGTGCGATTGTCACCAGTGGGCCTGGCTGGATCAAGGGGCAGTGGAAGGGGATGGAGCTGGAGATGGAATGCCGAAGAGCTGAGCATAAAATATAAGCAGACTTTTTTATTTCCAAGAACTCAAATTGTAATTGTGGCACTCAAATATTGCCCAAATCTAATTTGTTGTATTTTAATTTGACATTGAGTAAAATTTCAAATCACACTTTTCCAACGATATTAAATATTAAGTGCAACAATAAATAAATAATGAAAAACTTTTCCCATACACAAAAACTCAATTATATACAGAATAAAACTAATATTTAATAAAATATTTATGCTACTCAAAGTCCATGCTGTGTCAGAGCGTAGTTTGAATTAGAGAGGAATGCAAGCCGAAGATTAAATACTCTTCTTGATCGGAGTTAGTCAGCTGAACAATCTTTAACATAAGAAATATTTTAGGGCAAAAATATTTTGTCGTTTTTGGCTATAACTTAAATATTTCTTAATCGATCTGATATTCCAAATTTGATGTAATTGGATATTATAATCTTTTTGGTTTGATATAGACAGATGAAGAGAGGGTTGTCCCTCTACAGACAGAGAGATGGACATGGCTAGATCGATTCGGCTTTTGATGCTGCTCCATAATACTTATAAAGAGGCTTCTTTCTGACTGTTATCTTTTTTTTATCCATTTTTAATGGATTTAGGGTATAATAAAAAAAAGAGTGCCACTCACAAGAGGCATGAAAAAGTGGAATCGTTGAAATATGCACATGATTTACTGAGTTGCTGGGGACTGCTGCTGGACGATGAGTAACGTTGTCTTCATTTAAATTCATATTGTAAAGGATGATGATGGTGCAGTGGTGCTGTTGACCAGTGTTTTTAGCTTTGGTTGGTTTGCTGGTTTTTGCTGGGCTTTCGGAATGCTTCAGTTCCAATTTAATTAAATGTTTTGATGCATGACAGCACCACAAAACAGGAGAGCACAAGAAGAAGCTGGAGCATGCAACATGGCATTCGTTCTAATTCGCTTAAAGACCTTTCCGGCGACTGAATTTCCAGAAAGGGACTCGAGGCGCGGACTCATTGGGGCAAGAAAGTATGTACACACACACACACACACACATAATACATATAAATAGATGTATTTGTCAGCATCGCTTGAGCATTAAATTCAACTAATGGCTGCCAAAAACACTTTTGACTATTCCGTAATGTGATGTGGCATTGAGGGTCGCTAAAAGCAATTCGTGTTGAAAGGATTTCATTTTGCTAAGCTGACCAGCGAATGTGGAGTGATTTTTATTTTTCTTCATATTATGTTAGCCTGGCCTATTGCTCATGGGCACCGAGTTCATTGATCTGCTGGTGTCTCAGCAGTCAAGCCACCGGAAGGACGAAAAAAAAAAACCCGAGCATCATTTGCGACATTAAATATATAATGCCAGACGGCTTAGTAGTGTTTTGATTGATTTACGTGATTTGCGTCCGTATCACAAAAATCACACTATGCTCCGGAACACACACACACACACATCCGAGTACACACACATAGACACACAGAAATACACATCCCAAATAAATGATGTTTCCGTTATGAGAGACGAGAACAAAAAGAAATTTGTGGCTAACATTTAATTGCATACTTGGAATTGCTTGCCATTTGCACACTTACTTCAAAATTAATTTCCCTTCAACATATCGAATAGCATTACACACACACACACAACACACACACACATAATTTCCAACGGTTCTACAAAATGCTCCAAGTTATTAATGGAATTTTCAAACTTGATAACTTCACATATTAAACCAAAATACAAAAAAAAAAAGTAATGAAAAAGAAAATGGTGCTCAAAGCAGATATTTGCATTGTGGAAAACTCATTTTAAAGGTATACGAAATTAATTTAATTAAAATTTTTTATTATGTCCCAAAGTTTGGTGAGAAGGGAAAGAAAAAATAATAATAATAAAATGGCAAGAAAATATAAATGAATTTTTATGGCAAAACTTAAAGAACACTTATGTGGCATTGACAGCACCAAAATGTTTTCACTTTAGATTTGCCACTCAAATGCACTCAATTAAAGAAAAACACAAATAGATTGAGCGTAAGAGACGCCGTCTGCAATTATTATACACTCGATTTGAATTTTGATATGCAAAGCGTTAATCGAGTGGAAAAACAAGGCATTAAATGCGGCCTCAGCTTTGGGGTGGTATCTTTTAAGCACAAACAGATATACCTTACCAAATCATGATCTGATTATTAGATGTGCTTAATGCTTGGCACACTTATCTTTCCGTGAAACACAAATTCTGAGTTATTTGTGTGGAAATCATTACCGCCTCAAGTGTGCCACACTCTTGTCACAAATTAACCAACTGGAAGTTGAAATGCCGCTGAATTAAGTAAGATTCGGTTTTAGTTGGTAAAAACAGATTTCAACTTTGAAACATATTTATATGCTGTTACAGATTGTAGTCCCAGTTGAACGTCTTGAAATTCTAATTAAGAATTAAAATGCAATCGCAAATTATTAGACAAATATTAGGGAAACTCTAGGCACAACTGAGTTAAGAAAGGTTCGTTTTTTAACTTTGAAAATTAATATTAAGTATTAAAAAATGTTGCCATCAAATTAAATGGGATAACTCTGAACACAACTGAACCTTTTCAACGATTAAATGCCAGTGAATTAATGTGAGGTTAAGTTTTCTGTTGGTGGAAATGTAAACGCAAATGCGAAACTTTGACACCTAATATTAAGTATTAATATGCATTAGTAAATTATTAGGCACTTCCTGTTGCACAGCAAACACGACGAGCTGGGCATCTATACACTATTTGTTGCAAATTAAGCTTCTCAAATAACATTGGCTGTTGAGTGGAAAGCAAACCTCATCGGTTCGCCGAGTGTAGAATTTTCAATTATTAATAAGCGTACGTTTAATGATCAAGCGTGTCGAGAATATTGCCTGAGCAATATAGCAATATGTATATAAAAAATAAAATAAAAATTCAAAGAAACATTTTTCCAACTTACCGGGTGGAGGGATTGGAAATGCCTATGCCAAGTCCAAACTGTGAGCATTCATTAGCTAATGCAACACGGGAAATAAAAATCAGCAATAACAAATGATTTTTATTTGTGTTGGTTTTATTTATTTTTTTTTTATTTGTAAATATTTGGTGGTTTTATTTAAAGCAACAACATTTCGATTTGTTAATAGATCTATGGAATTAAAACAACACACACACAGACGCACACACACACGCACTAATTAATTGTTTAATGTTTTTTTTTTTTTTTTTGTTTGTTTATTTTGCACATATACAATTTGAATTTCAATTCACTGGCCCCAATCGAAATACGATTCGAAAAATGTTGCCGCCGGCATTTTCCATGCACTTTTCCTTCAAAAACGGAATTTAAATCCCGCAAAGCGTTCGCTGCCTCTTTTCTGTATTTCGAACTGTTCGCGCGCGAGTTTGCCGTTCAACTGACGGCAACATTGGCAACGGCCAACTGTGCCAACTGTCTATATGAATAGAGAAGCAGAAAAATGTATATGGATGGCATGGGAAAAGGCAAACGAAGACAGCGAACTGCGAGCAGAGAGACGCAAGTCGCAACTGACTTTGGCTCTGCTTTCGCTTGTTGCTGCAATGAAAGATAATAAATACAAAATACTAAATAGTCATTAATATATATTATTGCGCTTAACTACTCTCATTTCACATGTTGCCCATTAATTGTTAAATTATAATTAGAAAAACAGCGCACACATTTCAAATGAGAAACGTTCGTTTCAACCAGTGTTGTCGTGCTGCGTGCACTTTGGTTTTTTGCGTCTGCGCCTTATCTTGCTGCGGAGTATTTTGTGCTCTCTCTGTTTTCATACGCACATTCGTAAACAGAGCGGGCCACTGAATTGCCCTGTGGCCCACGTGCAATTGGCCCCAACGAAGCGTAGCGGAAGATGCCAAATTGAAATTGAGGTGGTTGTGTCTGACTCTGCTGTGTGTGTGTGTGTTTGTGTGTGGATTTTGGTTGCTTTGGCGGCAACAAATGTCTTGTGTCAGTTCGCATGAAGCAGCTGTATCCAAAAATGCCTTAAGTAAGCAACATTAAAGCATATAAAAATGTATAAAAAAAGCATGTTTGTTTTATTGATGATTTCACGAGTACTTTGTGGTACTTAGTGCCCTTGGCGCCTTAGCTAAAAAGATAAATTAATCGCAATCACAAGCGTAGCTGTGAACCAAGCAAAGGAGGCAGAAGACATCACTTGCTAAGCATAAAAGGCATAAAAGCCAAATGACAAAAATTTTTAGGTCTAAAATTGCAGAACCGATTTGCCCCCAAATACGTCCATGATTGCAGTCTGCATAGTTTGCAATAAGAGACAGAGCGAGAGACCGTATTGTATTTGGTGTCCAAGTCACATTGACACCGGCTAATCAATCATCAGAGCAGTACGATAGTCTGCTTATCATCGTCTTATAATCATCAACATTATGCCTCATCATGCACTTTCCACACCTAGCGGTGTTCATTTGAGCCGCACACGTGGCGTATACACAACGTCCACAACAGCTGGCCACCATTTATGGCTAGCCGCCACTGCTTGGTCATTGTGCCATGTTGATGACCCGTATTTAATCAACATTAATTGCAGACTGTCCTTTGACATGCTCCCCTGCCCCCCCCTCCCCCTGCTCCCACTCCTTCATTAACGATAATCACTTTGTCAACTACAACTTGAAAATTTACACCGAGCTGTGAACATTTTTCGGCTAAATACCGACAGGTTGACGCGTTCATTTTTTATTTATTTCTTTTTTGATTGATGGCTATCTTTAACCTTTCTTCATCAATGCTTTTTCCGCTTTTCATATAAACACGATTTTAATTTTTTAGAGCACATCCTGTTGCACGTGCTCCTGTTAACCTGGCTACAAGAAATAAAAATAAATACATAAAGTACAGCTATCAAATCCATGCTCAGCTGTAATTGAATTGAGAAACTTTTAAAAATAAACCAAAGTTTAAGAATATTTAATAAACTTCTCAATAATTCACTCGAAATAAGTATATTCCTTTGTAGATTAAGATTAACAGAAAAACTATTTATGACATCAATTTACAATCAGAGAGTAACTTTGGCAAAAGATATAAGTTTGTCATAAGTACACTCAGAAAAAATATGGACAGTAACTGAAGAAATCATATTAAAATAATAATAATAATAATAAAAATTATATTAATAATAATAATGATAATCAAATAAGTAGAAATAAAAGAAATAATAAAAATAATCAGCAAAATTTTTGTTTCTAAAAAATCATTTCTAAATAATAATTCTATTTCGACAAAACAAAATATTTATTTTTTATGTAAGAAACATATAAATAAATACTATTATTAATTATTAAATACAAATATACAGTTATTTATCTACTTTCTGTTGCACATATGTATATCTGAGCTACATACATACGGGCATATTGGAGACGTCACCTATTAGTTTTTCAAGGTTTTTGGTCATAAAATGCCACCCTATGCCCAGGTGTTATATAAAAACTCCGAAAACGTTTTGATTTACGGCTAATAAACTGTAAGCATTAACATGCGAAGAGCGAAGGGTGAAGGGCGACTTTATTAAAATATGCAACGGTGTCAATAAGGGCGGTTGCTTTTGTGTGCTTTTTGTTGTTCTTGTTGTTGTTGTTGCTCCAGCTTCATTAGGAAAGGTTCAATTTCCATAAACCATAAAGTTTTCCATTTTTGGGATGTAGGGCAACATTAGACAGCTGGTCGTAAAAGAAAAAGCTGCGAAACAGGAGCAGCAAATCAACTACAAAATTTGCGGCACACCAGCTGGAAAAACAGAAACTTTTTCAGCACGTGTTTGTTGTGTGTGTGTCTGTGTGTGTATGTGTGAGGGGGGTAGAAAAAAAGTGTCACCTTATGGCGTTGTTAATTTTTTTGTTTCAACCTTTCGGGACCAGGGGGAGGATCAGAGAAACGCCTTTTGCTGACTCTTGTTAATTATGCGTATACGTGATTTTTGCAACTTGGGCCCCAAAGCATCTTGCGCTTTGCTGCAGCTTTGTGTTGCAGCTTATGTGTCGCGCTCAGCCTTGAACTCGCAAGCCACAGAAACACTGTCTGAGTAAATCCAGTCGTGGCCAGATAAAACACCCAGCTTGTTTTTATTACTCGAATTATTATTATAAATTATTATTATACAAAAATTATAAACAAATTAATAAAAATTTAGTTAATCAATTTGGTTTTTATTTTTTCTCTGAGTGTAGCTTCTGCTTGTGCCATTTATAAGAAGCCCCAACAGTTAAGCATCTAATCAAGCTAAGGGACTCATATGCCAGCAATGGTGAATCAATGCGAATTGCTGCATGCCACAACATTCTGCAACTGTGACCAAATCTGTCCTGCCCAAGCTTATCTGCCTCGGCAGAGGTGTGGCAGGCAACCTCAGTTTACGCTTGTTGTACATTTTGATAACAAAATGCATGCACTTCAAATTGAAGTGCAAAGTTTCGAAAGTTGAAACAAATAAAGCAAAGCCGAGGGGGTGGGGGGGGGAGTGTCAGCAATGGAGCATTGAGCACATGTAAAACATGGCTTATGCTGCAAAAACTTTGATTTGAAATTTGAACAAATCTGGCATTTTACTGCAGGTAGTTGATTGCGTCTGTGCAGCAGGAGAAAAACTAATATTTTTCGAGATGTATTTCGGGAGTGCAGCCTGAGGTTAAGGACACTTTAAGTTGCCAGCGGTGACACACTTTCGAGCAACCCTCAAGCGTGGTGCAAGAATTATAAACTTTTTGCAGCACGTGGCTCCGTTGAAGGTTACACATAACCAAGGAGCTGTTTCAAGTTCGTGTCTCGTCCTGTGTAATCACCCGAAAAGTTACCAGTTGCCAGTTTTATGAGCGAGAATGGTTGCTTGTCCTGCTCATCTGCATTTGTGTGGCACAAAAAGGCATTCCACAGAGGTGCCATTTGGTTAGGAGTTGGGAACAAAGACACACGCCTCTGGCATGGCCCCAAATGATTCACTAAATAGCCCCATTTTAGCTGCTGTTTAATGCCTTTATGTAGGCGTCCCAAATTAGCTTAACAATGATCTACTTTACGACTGCGGAACCAGGATGACAACAACAAAAAAACTTGCCAACAAGTTAAAAACCTTGTCAGAAAGCGACAAAACTTCTTCAAAGGAATTTGTAATCAAATTTCGACAAGGTCTAAATACTTAACTCGTCAAAAGGCGGAAAATAACATGTCCTGATGGCAAATTTTCCAGCATTAAATACATACAAATGTTTGTGCGCAAAGCCAAATCACTTTCAATAAAGGAAAACCTGATGATAATGACAGGCTACACTACACATTCGGGCGTAAGGAGTAAACATCCTGCGGCTGTAATGTGCAAACTCCAATTACCCAGTAATAAAACAAACTTTTTCCTTTTTCTTTTTGCAGACTTTAGGCACAAACACAATACCCGTTCCCCCAGGAGCTCAGTGCAAAGAGGAGACCAACAGAAAAACATTTAATTTGGGTTGACGTAAGCAACTTGATGACAGATTTATTACATTTTAATTTGTTGCGCAAGTCCCCAAAAGTATATATTTAGATGACGACAATTACCAAGTTGCTCCTACTTTTGCCTTTTTTTTTCTGAATACTCAATAACTTGTCATATCCCTTTTCGATGTCATCAATAGCAACTTTTTGAGGACAAGTAACTTGACAAGTCTCATCGAGACGCACACAAATGAAGAGTCTATTTACTGTTGCCCAGATTCCCGAATTCTTGCATTACATGCCTGGCAACTTAATAAAACACTACCTTTTTGCGAACGAATCCAGTTGAGCGTAACTGTGGGCCACAACCAAAAAAAAGAAAATCGCTAAAAAAAAATACGCAAAAAAAAACAAGTTAAGACATTGCAGTCGGACGTAAACGACTACGAAATACTGTGATACCAATTAATGTAATATCAATATAATAATTATCAATTACGTGACATATAAATATATTTTGATTTTTTTCCCATTTTATCAAATTTGGTAACTCTAACCATAAAATTGTGTAAAATATCTTGAAGCTAAGTTACCTGTATATACTTTACAAATTTTGTGACTCTGAAAGTGAGTTTTGGTTCTGAGAAACATGTCCATCTTTGAAGGAAGTCCATAGCATAAACTATCTTTAAATTTGTGGAAGAAACGGTGATTTATCGATTTGCAATTATCGATTTTATCGATTAGCTAGCCTGGTCCACGTAGCACCCCATTTGTCGCATTTTGCCGCGCGCACAGACAGGTATATGTTCCAACGACGGATGGATAATCCGCATCAAACCAATACACACGTCTACCATCGTTGTCACAGAGAGTGTAACGAGAGGCAAACAACCTAGTCCTGGCAATCCTTCCACTCCACTCCCTCCAATAACGAGCAGCGAAGCAATTTGGCCCACTGTCAAGTAGACGAGAGATTCAAGATGCGCGCAATGCCTGGAATTTAAAAGGATAATTTGAAACAAATTACGGCTACAAGCTAGGCAAAAAATAAAAAGATGGAAAAGAAGGCGGGGCAAATAGGGCAGACGTCGGCAGCAGCGATAAAGAACATCAGCAAGATCTTGAATCACTTCGTTCGCAGACATTTTGCATACGCTGCAAGTGTGCCCGCTAAATTAATGTTGCCCCGTCCAGGGCTAAAACGGAGATCATAAATTTGACTGTGGCAACCGACGACTAGTCCAGACTTGCAGCATATATATATACATATATATGCACTTATATAAGTAAATAATTTGTGTAGAGTTTTGGCCAGGGTCTGCTACGACCGAATGTGGCTCAATGGAGCAGCCGGTTTAGCCAGACAATATGGTAATTCAAGGCAGCATAATATAATGTAATTGAGACAGCAACGAGGGGAGCTTAACACGTTCAAGATGAAAATAAGTGAACAACAAAAAAGTAAAAATAAATAAATAATATGTAGAGTTAAAGCGGGACTTGAACGTGACCTGACAGGCACTTTTGAAAATTATGCGAGCTTCTACAGAATCGGGAGTCAGGTAGTAGGTGTAGTAAGTAAAGTCTGCCAAGCTAATAGCAATTTGCAGACGTGTCAAACCCTTCTCTCTGAGTGCCAGGTAAACACCTTTGCGATATTCAAAGAGCCTCGAAGAATCCAGCCACTTGAGGGGCAACCTCGCTGTTTCATTGTGTATATTGCTCACACAAATGCAAATGAGCTCAACGTACAGTTGCTATCCCCCAAAATATATACAATATGCTCCAGATTCGCATACACAAAATATATATATTAGATATACTTACTCACTTAGTTACACTCAGCAAACAAATTGGCTTTACAGTAGGTAGTCTATAGAAACCAAGCTTATAATTCCCAAAACTTAGAATGATCATTTTTGAATTTTTAGATTTTTTTAGTTTTTAGTATAAATTATTCAATGCATTACTAAATACTCGAAAGATTTTTGGCGCTTACTTTTTTAAGAAAATCTATTTGAAAACTATATCTTCTGATGTTTCAAAAAAATTGCATTTATTATTTTTAATGTTTTCGATTCCTAGTAGACATTCCAGGAACTATGGGCCCTTTCTATTGCGCTTATGCATATTAAATAAATCCAAATAAAAGTAAAATATTAGTAAAATAAATATTTGAAGCATACCAAAAGTTTATCTAAATGGTATTGCATTTTTTCTTAGTGTATCGTTCTGATACTTATTAATGTAATTCATCTCGGGCAGCTGAGCAAAATGTGGCTTTTTAGTTGTTGGTTTTCGGAGGCGATTCCATGCCTCCAACAGAATTTATGTTTATTAATGTCGGTCGCATTTTGATGGACAAAAGGACCCGGCGCCTAGACGTCGCCCATTTTTCCAGGCTGCCAGCCAGCAAACTCGTTCATCATGGGCCAAGTTTATGAACCTTATGACCAATCGTTTAGTGTCCATTCAAATTGCCCAAACAAGTTTGCACTTATTGTATATATTTTGAGATTGTGAAACATATTAGATAAGTTGGCTGAGTAGCTTCTGCCTGCACTACTGTGAAAGCTACTCAACTGATTCGCATGTGCCCTTAAATAGCTGCATTCTCTCTCCAAACTACATGGAATGTTTTCATCAGCGTCGAAGAATTCTGTGGAACTGTTGCCGCACTGTGTCTCCTCCAAAAAGCCATGGCTAAAATTAAAAGTATGTATAAATAAATAATAAATTCAGTTATGCAAATATTAACAGGGACGCTCTCAAGAGACACAATATTTTTTAGGGTAGAACTTGTAGAAAAATACGTATAAATTCCTCTAACGTCTTGCATTTTCACGTTTAATAAATATTTTGTATTATCTTTTATAATTTTGGCATTTGTATTTCTTATAAAAATTATTATAAAAACAAGTAAATATTTCTGGCTTATAAATAGGTGATTTTCTAAATATTAATGCGTTATTTTTTGTGAGTGCAGTATTTACTCAGAACTCAAACTTTATTGTTTTTCAAACTATCACTATACTAAAGACATTTTAAATAATTACAAAATTATATTTGTGAGGAAAAAAAGGCAGTTGGGACCACTGTGCAGGCTTTTCCGTTGTCAAGCACACGTTAATTTCGCTGGCATTCGTACGACACGCCTACCTCAGCAGCTTCATGCACACTTCACACATCATCTCAGCGGGTTTCGCTCTGTCTGTGTGCGTGCGTGTGTGTGTGTGTGGCTGTGTGCGTGCTTGCTGGCTGCCATTTAAATTTAATGGCTTTGTGAAAAACTTGCTGCATACTTTTGGGGCTGTCGACTTAAAAGTGACAAAAGCCGCACGGGATTTTGAAGTACCATTTACAGGCAGACGTCTTATTGACAAATGCTTAGCAATAATTCAAATGCTGCGCGCAAAATGGTGGTTGTCATTCCAATTGTTGTGGCTCGCTTAAGTTAAACTTTAAGCTAATTTGCAACCAATTGTTGCTCAATAATTCACAGAGCATCCGACAGAAGGCTATTTAGACAAATGCATATCCGACAGCTGATTGTAATTTATGCTACAGCATTACTCAATTACGCATAGCCTAAGCCCCCAAACTGTTTCAATAAATTATGTATGCATTAATGGTACATCGGCATACATTTGATGCAGGTGTCGCATAACCCCCAATTGTGATTTTATTTATTGTGCACACCTTTCGATTACCTGTATATTTTAAATGCCAGCTTGTCTATCTCGTATCAATCAATAATATATTCCGAATTATGATTTTCTTGATTTTATTTCTTTTTTCCTATAATTGACGATACATGCCCAAAACTGGTGCTCATAAGAAATTTAATGATACTTTTGCGTTTGGGCATGCATAATATGCTGGAGAAATTATTGCAAATGCTGTATTAAACCATGTGTTGCCAAAATAATAATATTGAGAAACAGGCCATGTTTGTTTAAGTTTGAGCATTGTATTTTGTTTTCAGCCTTCTAAGTCCCTTAATATTTTCGACATTCAATTTCACAGTTCGCTGCAAGGACACCCCTTCACAATATGGCAACAAATGGATTTCGGCAACTTGACATTTACACAGGAAGACATCATCACATGTGTCACATTCCGGTTGTGTGTGTGTGTGTGTGTGTGTGCGTGTGTGTGAGTGTAAATATTTTTGCCAAGCTTGCCAACCTTTTTCACATTGCTTGTTTGTTTTGTTTTGATTTTAAATATGTGCCAAAATGAAAGGAAATATTTTGATGTTATTCACCATAAAATATGCAAATAAACTACATCAAATATGAACAACTCACGAAAATTGCGAATATCTTAAGGTATTAAATTTATTGACAGCACACACCACACACACACACACACACACCATGATGTGGTTATCAGCTTTTGGATGGTATTTTAGCTGCCGGTTATTGGATACTGAATATATAGGTATTCACATGTGCCTTGAGTTGATTTTTATTCATTGCCGGAATAATGGGAAAAGAAACTCGTTTAAACACACTCTCTCTCTCTCTCTCTATCCATCTTTCTCTGTCTATCTCTACTGTTCAAATTTGTTATGTTTCTTTGAAATTAAACAATTTAATTACATTAAAGTTAAATCAAATGAGCGTGTAAAAAGTTTTACGCATTCAACGGTGCCAAACACACAACGAAGGCAACGAAATCGAATCGCTCAACTCAAGCATAGCAAAGCCGTCAAGGGGAGTTGCTACTGTAGACTGGGTGGCGAAGTAGGTGTGGCAGTTAGCGGGTTGCAGACGTTGTAATAGCTGATTTGGCTCGCACTTTGCTCTAATTTGGTCTTTGTTTGCGGTTTCGCTTGGCTGTTTCTGCAACGCGAAAAAGTTTTAATTAACTGTTGCAGAAGGCGTACGCCTACCACGCCCACTTTTAGGCTTCGCCGTTTTGATGAATTTGATGCTTAACCTTTAATCAAGTGTTTTAAAGCAGGTAAACATCAATCAAAAACCCTTTTTATTTATCTTTCCCATTGGCTGAATTTGATTTCATTGCTTTGATTCCTTTGATTTTTTGAATTAATTTTATTTCGATTTTATTTGTGATTTTTATTTATTTCTCAAGTAAAGTAAATTCTTTTAAAATGGTAAAATTATTTTTCTTCAAGACGAAAGTTTATATTTTTGCAATTATAAATAAACTAATGCAATAATTAATGCAACTCAAAGTTAACTGTTAATAATTATAAAAATAAAAGTTAATTTTTAATTTGTCGAATTCTGGTTTCCTTTTAACTTTTTAACTCTTTAAGTTGATTATTTTTTATTCACATGGCAATTAGCAGTTTTTCAATTTTTTTTCCATCAATTAAAATTGCATGAATGCGTTTTGTGAATTGAGAAGTTCACAGACATATGTAAAGGTGTGTGTGTCTGCGTGTGTGTATGTGTATTTGTGTCAGAGTGCAGCTGTCAATAAGGCAGCATCATTAATAACGCACTTCTGCATCTTCGCCTGGCGTGATTACTGTTTTATTGGCACCTGACTGACCAATTATGGTGCAATTAACACAGCTGATTGCTTAACATCTCTGACTCGCTTAACAGCGACACACACACACACACAGGCACATACCCACACACACGCAGTCAGTTGGTAGGGAGCAGTTCCTGCTCCTGCTGGGTGCGCTGAATTGTATGCAACATTTTTAACATTTCAAAGGTGCCCATCAGCAACAAGCACAAGCCTCCTTTGCGCACGTTTCGCCTACTTAGTGGCTGTGGCATGGCAACAACAACAAGAACAACAACATTTTGCAACATATTTGAATGCTTTTGACTACAAAGTTGTGTGGTAACAAGTTGGCCACAAAGCCGATTGCCAGCTGTCTGCCATTTGGCCAAAGGCCATTCAGCTTAATCCAAAAATAGCAACACTCCACAATAGGCTAAAGGCGTTGACCTGACTTTCATATAAAACATATTAACATAATCTTTATATATATATGTATCTATGTGTGTCTGCAGACAAACAACACTTGTGTCATGTTAAGATATGAATCTAAATGCACTTGGCCCAAATTAAATTCAACTGACCATGTAATCAAATTAAATCGTATTTGTAGAATATTCTTGAGAGAATAAATCTAAATGTGTTAAGTGAATATACTAAGTTATTACGTCATAAATCATATCTGCGGAGGTGTGTAAAAGTCAAGCAAATTCGGATAACAATAACATTTACTTTCCCATAAGCAAAAGTAGATTTGGATTATTTTTGGCTCAGGTGGAGGAGCTAAGTAAGTTGACCTTTCGATTGCTTAGGTAAACTTCACTGAAAGAAAAAAGAGTTTCTTAGTTTTTAGCACACCTACAAATTCTGTTGTTAATATTTGAAATACAATTTGATTACAAATCAGTATATATATAACTTAGGCAATTAAGAAAAAAAATGTACATCTTGTAAAAATTTCAATATTGAATAAAAATATTTCAACTCTTGCTGAGTGTAAGAATCTAGAGCTGGCTAATAAAAACAACTTGAAAATATTAACTTCCTGGATAATTTATTACTTGAATGGACTTAACGACTTCAAGCAGACATTAAAGCATTTCCTCAGCCTAAATCAACATGTACAATCGATAACTCTTCGCCAGGCTCTTGGCTAAGCTATCTGACAGTTTGGCTGTCTAATTTGATCAAATATCCTGTTTGGTTTAAGGAAATGGCCGTGTAAGGACAATGGGCCAACGTTTGCCTGAAGTTGTACATTAAATGCATAATTTATCAATATTGAAATCCAGAAAATGGGCACAAAAAGTTTATCTAATACGAAACGCGGCCAGGACTATGCCCAAGTGTATAGGTCCTTAGACTCCTGCCCGACATCACTGCTCATTATTAACGCGCGAAGAGACCACGGCTAATAAAATGAAACGGCAACTGGGGACAAGGACAATGGGCCGCCATTGCCCTATTATGTTGACATAGTATTCCAGGCTGAAGCGCTTGTATAATTGATTAGGTCTCGCTTTACTTATAGCTTCCCCTGAGTCTAGTGTGTGTGTGTGTGTGTTTTGTTGTGCATGTTTGACTGTGTGCGTCGAGCTCTAAATAATAATTTATGTGCTGTGTACAAAGACATTAATCTTTATTGGAACTGAAAAGTATATGCAAACCACAGACAAGTTATTTGCTTGCCTAGCTAAAAGTGACACAAGTAAAGCACTCACTTTCAGAGTTCCTACAAAGGCTGACCCTTAAAGGTAGCTGCCATAATCCTTAAATGATTCCAATTGTCCTATATCGCTTAAGCTGTGCGCTTGAAATTTGACTCAGCTAAAAATAGGCATATTTTGGCATATTTAACATTTTATGACACTTCTGTGGGCAATTGCTAGGATTGATTGATGGTTTTTATGCTCCTGGAGAGGGTTCCACAGTTTTGTCGCGATATTAAAGGAGACATCATTGTGACCATTAAGTTATGTTTCAGTTCCCTAAGGAACAATAAGGTGTTAAGGTGTTTTCCCGAATGATAATATTATTCAGATGTGATCAGTTGGACTCCATTCTGTAAATGTAGGCGAAAAAGGGCTGCGCTGTGGACGGCGACAAGTTTACAAGTTTGAATTTCTGAATATTTTTCTGAACTTGCAAGAGAATTTTTACTATGCTTATCAAAAATTCTTCTTGGACTTGTTATAAATATGCTTATAAATATTAAACCAGTTATTTTTCTTCTTCCAAATTATTGTTAAAAAAAAAAAAACAAACACTATGTGTTTGAGCCGAATTTAACTATGATAACTGCGACCCTCGACATCTCCATTTTAGATTTAACATTTTTACCACTCCCTTATATATGTTCAAAAAAAGCTTGACTAGATCCATAAATTTTTCAAAAGTAACCCGATTTTTAGCACTCAGGACATATTAATATTATATAATTTATAATTTAATATCAATATTTCAAGTTGAAGTCGAGATTCTGACTCGATTTCTTCGTCATCAAAAAAAGCTTTTAGAGATATATACTTATAGACTACATTAAAAGTATGAAGCGCGATCCTGGCGCATGTTAAATTAATGTCTTGTTAAAATTAATCCTTTAAAAAGTGCTTGTAGGGACGAGTCAAAAATTCCCAAAGCCATATCTTTGCCAATTCTAAGCCAGAGCTTATCAATCGTGGTATGACCTCTAGATAATATAACCAAGGGCGTACGCAGTTGGGGCAGAATGGACAGCTGCCAACTTTACACAAACGCCAAGTGGCAAAGAAAAAGAGCTGGCTTCGTTATCTTCGACTTGTTAAAGCTATCTGTTCCTTCTTTGTGTAATCTATTTGAGCCGTTGTCCAAATCCCCTCGTACGCTTCAATTGACCAACTTAACGGGCTTATGCACCTTTGGTCAACAGTCTGAATGTAGCCAATTTTGCATATACATATGTAAATTTTAAAATGGATTGGGCGGTGTCTCTGGGGGGAGGCAAGGGAAGGCGAGGCGAGTGGAGGAGAGGGTGAAAATCTTTCACAAAACACATCTGAAAATCCCAGACATTTGCGAAGCTGCCGTTTTGTGGGAGCTGCTCTCGAGTCAAAGGCAGTCAAGTGTTGCCTTTTAGACATCATTCAACAGTTGAACGCATTTGATTAATATGGTTAAACACGACATAGTTTTGGCACGTCATTGTTGCTGCTGCTGTTGGTGTTTTTCTTGCTGTTGTTGTTTTCGCTGTTATTTTTATTATTATTAATAATACTTGTGTGGGTTATGTGTGGTCCATTCGCAAATGAAAATGGAAAGTATTTTTGCGCAAAAGAAATCTTTTACGACTGCAGCTGCTCGAGCTGAGCTGAGTTGAGCTGAGCTGTTAACATGCATGCCTTAACATAAAAAATCATTAAGTGTACAGCTACAAATTTACTTAACTGCACTTAGCGCAATTATTTGCTTATTTATTTATTTATTTCAACGGTAAATTAACTTGAAACAGAAAGCTTTTTACATATTATTATTTTTATGAGCATATTATTATCAATTTAGATTCGAGATGCTAAGGTTTATATTTTTTCCACAGTGTAGATGTACATATGTACTTAGCATGTATTTGAGGGGATAGGAGAGGGGCTGTGGATGGGGTGTGGCTCCTGTGTTGGCCTGTTTATCTGTTTACTAGGTGTTAACAACCTCAGTATGCAGCTGATGTGCGTGCCAAGATGTAGATAATGATCGTCACAGATGTCGCTGTTGGTTGTGTCGTGTGTAATTCGTTGCCACGCCAATTGAGGAAAGCGAGACGCGTGTTGTCTATTGTCATATTGCCTGCGCTTTATTGAAGACTTAACCCCATTAGCGTAAATTGGCGCACTTGCCAATCGGCGATCACAAAACAGGTAAATAAATACTCACAAATATATACACAGCAAGGGCAATAATATAAAGAAACCAAAAACTTTCTGCCGCATGCCAAAGAACAGCGAAGCCGAACAAAACTTTTACCCAGCAAAGACGCACAATTCAAGCTCATTCACGAAAGAGCGAAAGAGAGAGAGCGAGTGAGATTGTGAGCATCTTGGAATTTTTAGTACACAGTCCGTTTTTAGTACCTCCACCCCGCAAGAAAAATAACCAGTTTCACCTGTCTGTTTGCCTGGCCGAGAGCAGAAACCCGAGCAAAGCCAGCAGCCCAAAATCAGTTGCTGCGCGACGCTCAAGTGGAGCACAAGACCGATATACAAGACTCGGCTCACAGTCGAAGCTCAAAAGCTCAAACCGAAACGGTACGCGAAGTAGACGTTGACGTTGACGTCGCTGTGCATGCGCAGTCAGTGGTAGTTATAGTCGTTATTTTTGTACTTGTACTTGTACTTGTTGCTGTAATTGTAGTTGTAGTTGAAGTTGCTGCGCAGCTTAATTATTACCCGAGCTTCCAGCAGCAGTAGCAGTAGCAGCGCAGCTCCCAGCAGCTTTCTGTGTTCCCGCAAAAGTTTACTTGTTTGTCTGCATTTTTATCGGCACTTGTACGAGTACATGAGACAGACACACATACATCGTTTGCAGCTGTATGCGTTTTGCTTTTGCCTTAGTAGCTGATTTTGTTCCCCCAACATTTTCCCTGGGAAAAAATATTCTTGTGCTCTTTTTCTGCGCTTTCTTTTCGCTCATAATACAATACAAGGAAACCAATGTAAACAATCACGATATACATAACTATAACAACAACTCATTACGGGCTATGTGCAATCGTCAAAAAAAAGAAAAACAAAAGAATCAAGCGTCAACAAATTTCCCAAGCTGAAAACTGCAACAACAACAACAACATTTTTGATAGTGACGTGCAATTTCACAAAACAAAAAAACCGCCGCCACAAACCAAAGAAGTAAGCCAAAAATATAAATCAGAGACGAAACAGGTTACAACAAGCCAAATCACAAAAACAACAACAACAAAAACCGCACTTTGTGATTAACATATTTCCCATCAAAAAGTCTCTGTTTTTTAATCGTATGCAGTATGAAAGTGTATGCGTGTATGTGTGCGTATCAGTGTG
This sequence comes from Drosophila paracracens, assembly GCA_035044025.1. Classification (NCBI taxonomy): domain Eukaryota; kingdom Metazoa; phylum Arthropoda; class Insecta; order Diptera; family Drosophilidae; genus Drosophila; species Drosophila paracracens. Next base: position 1,006,581 of record JAWNMN010000435.1, on the reverse strand, counting down.
TGTGAGTGTGCATGTGTGAAAAAACAAGAAGTGGACGCAGTCGCAAACGAGACCTTGAAGTTGTTGTTGCTGTTTGTCTTCGAACAGCTTTTCGATATCGAATCGAAGCGAATGCATTTCAACGTGAAAAAGGGGCTAATAAAACAAAGTCACACTTGAGAAATTTTTATGAAATGCAAGCTGCAACATTAATTTATAGCCAATAAAAATATTTACATACTTATTAGTCGACCCGTGTGTCCGTCTGTCTGTCGACTTATTTACAAAAGATGTGTGCGCAAGCTTTTCTCCGCTATTTCAAAATAACGTTTTGCATGGCTATGCACCATAGAGCAAATAGCATAAGAAAAACAAACATAAAATACATACACAAGCACACATATTATCTACACACACGCAGTGTTATTTTTTTTCGGTTTTGATGCGCAATTCAACAGCAAACAAGTCGAATCCAACGGTACACCAAACGCCTCAAGAGAGAAATAGTCAAGAATCGTTTCGATGTGTGTCTGTTTGTAGAACGGGCAGGAAACGAAGAATATAAATGTATCTCTAGTCTGAGTTTAGTGCTTCTAGTAACAGTTAGTTAGTGAATCATTGACTCAACAGATGTGCAGTAAGTGCTAGAATAGCACAAAAAACAATAATTTATAAAATTTTTAATTGCTACAAAACTTGCTTTGTAACTTCGATCATAATTATCAGAGGTAACAGACTGTAAAACTAACCCTTCAATACAGTGACTCTAAAGCTAAAAGATGTAAAGTTTTTTTGCAAGCTTAGAGAAGGTCATCGTCAGTAATATACCTACAAATTTTAAAAAATTAAACTCTAAAATAGCTGAAAATATGTTTTCGCAATTTTCACGCCCATCGTTGGGCTGGGCAGAAAGTTTAACAACACTTTCCCTTTAGGCCACAAAAAAATACAGAGCATTAAAAAAAGTATGACCAAAATAGTTTTAAGCATGTAATTTGGTTAATTACAAACTCAGGGCAATTAGAAGTCTGAGAAGAGAAGTATTAGGAAAATTTACATTTCAAAACTTGCACATGGAATTTTTGTCATAAATGTGACACCACCGATATGTTTAAAAATATCGCCTTGATCAAATTTGAACAGCAAAAATCCAATAAATATAAAATATGAAAAAGAACTGATTGATTATTTATTTACAAAATAATAAAATCAAATTTGAAATAAAAGAAGTTAATATTTATTTATTTGCTAACAAAATAATGCCTCATCAGTAAGCTAGGCCTTCGACTCAGACAAAAACACAAAAACTTAACAACATTATTCACTTTAAAAAAGTCAACAAAACAATAATATAATAAATACATATATAATATACACAAAAATAAAATAAAAATGATAATAATTGTGATGTCAAACCGCCAAAAATCATGACAAAAATGTGCCCAAACAAATTCTTACAAAATGCCATTCTCTATAAACATCTACTCAAGCAAATTCTCAGAATCTGCTGCAAATAACTATTCTATACTAATTTCTGCCTTTCCATTTGCTATATGTAATCGAAGTGCTACATTCCTGACTAAGTACGTAGGTAGAATTGGAATATCATTAAAAAAAAAATATATAGATATATATATATATACATATATGTTGTTTTTGTTGACTTGGCTGATTATAGTGTTCTATCGTTTTTGGAGATCTTGGGCGAGTACCAACAACAAGCACAAGAGAATAATAACAAAAGAAACAAGACAAATATGTGGTCTCAACTGAAAGTCTCCGAGCGGTATTCAAATTAAATGTTCTCAGAGTAGCGTCGAACAAAGAGGAAATGACCAAATTCAGCGGGCAGCTCAATAAATGTGTTTAAATCAGAAAAAAAAACGCGGTGTTTTGAAACAAGTTTTAGAGACATAGACCCGTGTATAAGGCAATCAGTAATCCAAGTATGTGTAATCAGCTTACTAAATGATTTCTTAAAATAGTAGAAAAAAGTGATTTGGCAAGAAATTGCATGCAATAAAATAATTGAAAAACTTAAATTGTCTTTGTCTAATTATAAAAACCGATATACTAAAACATATTCATAATTTTAGAAAGTTATAGTTAGGTAAACATCTTTTAAATCGAAAATGGGGCATCACATTGGACATTGAAAATAATCCACTGGTTACGTAATTTAATACTTTATATATATATATATATATATATGTATACATTTATTTATAGGATTTTAGGGCTTCACACTAGCCTTTAAAAATCAATTACCGGTTATGTAATTGAATATTTAATTAAAATTGTTGAAAGCTTTTTTCTGTAAAACATAATTGTCCGTCTGTCTGTACGCACACGCGGATCACAGAAAATATAAGACCTAGAGAAATCACATTTGGAATATAAGTTGACGTATACCACGCACAGATCAAGTTTTTTTTATCTTATCGATTTCCGATAGCAATAAGTGCCACAACATAGCTAACTACTAACATTCATATTTAATATACATCGATTGGAAACCACATATCCAAGAAATAGCCCAAAACCAATCCTCATTGTAGCTAAAAGCGCAAGCAAGAGAGATATTAAATAATAAATTATGAACATTAAGTAAAAAAAATAAATATATGTCTGTGTCAATTCTGTGCAGTGCCTCGATGTTACAACCTGTGTTTTAATCAATTTAATGTTTAACAACTGGTTTCGATGTAACTTCTAGACAAGCTGTCTCGACCAGAGCCTTTTTACCCGATTTTTGCATATTTTTTTTTTTTGTATTTTCTGCGATGTGGTTAATGAACCTGGTTTTAAATGCAATTCTTGGTTCGACTAGTTATTTTCTCAGTTTGTTGTTTTGTTTTTATGTTAAATGCACATTTTCACCATATTAAAAAAACTCACTCAATGAAAAATCAATCTTTAACTTTGCAGCGAAAATGAAAACGTTGATGCAGCTGTTGCTGCTGCTATTCAGCTGTCTGTGCTACTTGCCACAGCACAGCGAGGCCTGGCGGCCATGTCCGGAGCTGAGTCCCGCCTTGCGTTTGCCATGCAGGTGAGTGAATACGTGACAGGTGGATAGACAGGTGGACGGGTGGACAGACAGACGAGTTTCCGCTTGCGGATGACGGACGACGTATATTATTTTAATATCCGCAAATTGAATGTAATTTTGTGAGTTGGCGCTGATTCGTTTGGCTTGGTTTGTCGTTTAATCACCCAGCAATTAGCGTCGATTACAAATTACAAATTGCGATTTACAATTTACAATTCCCAATTTACAATTTACAATTACAGATGCAATGTGGTGCCTTTTGCGGCAACTGGCCAACTCGGTGCTGTGGCCATGGATTGCGATCGTGTTGTCTTCCATGGTGATGCGCCACAGCTGCCGTATGGAGCACCCATTGTGGCGTTTACACAACGCCACAGTGGACAACAAACGTTGCCGGCACAGGTGAGACATGAGACATGGAGTCAATGACACACTCATTTATTATTAACACTTTGCAGACATTTGGCCAGCTCAAGCTGCCCATTGAGGATTTGGACATGTCCAACAATCTCATTCGACGCATACCCGAAAAGGCATTCGATGGACTCAAGGATTCGCTGAATGAGCTGCGTCTGGCCAACAATTTGTTGGGTGATAATCTGAATCCCATATTCTCCACAGCCGAGCTGCATGCCTTGAAAAATCTTCGTTTGCTCGATCTGTCGGGCAACAAGATCAAATTGATTGAGGAGGGTGTTTTGAAGGGATGCGTGGATCTCAAGGAGTTCTTCATGGATCGCAATAGTTTATCGGCGGTGCCCGTTAAATCACTAAATGGCCCCAGTGCCTTGAAGCATCTATCATTGCGTCAGAATCACATAGGTAAGTGATCGCAATGTGATCTAAGTTTAATTGATGTTGAGTTTTCCCATGCCTGCCTTTTAGATACGCTCTATCGGGAGTCATTTAGCGCCCAGTCACAGCTGGAGATTATCGATTTGCGATACAACATTTTGCGCAGCATTGACAGCCAGGCATTTCGAGGACTTCGCCGTATACGGGAAATCAAACTGGCCGGCAATCGTCTAACCAATCTGAACAGTGATGTCTTCGAGCAGCTGAGCACGCTGCACAAACTGGATCTGTCCGAGAACTTCTTCAGTCAATTTCCCACTGTGGCGCTAGCCTCCATTGCTGGCCTCAAATCACTGAATCTATCGTCCAATATGCTACAGGTGACTTTAATTCATACATTTTTTAAGCGGTTTACTAAAATAGTGGTCGACTTTTTTTTAAAGTGAACTTTTTATACACGTATCTGTAATAAAAACCAACTTTTTAATTTTTTAGCAACTGGACTACACGCATATGCAAGTGTTGAAATCGCTGGAGAGTCTCGATCTGAGCCGCAACAGCATCACCAGCATTCCGCCGGGCACCTTCCGCGATCAGAGCCAGCTGAAGTATCTCGATCTGAGTCTTAATTCGCTGCGCACCGTGCGTATACTTGATAATTTACCTAAAGAGAGATTTACTTAACGCTAATCCCATTTACAGATCGAGGACGATGCGCTGGAGGGTCTGCCGAGACTGCAAACGCTTATTATCAAGGACAACAATATACTCCTGGTGCCGGGCAGCGCTCTCGGCCGCCTGCCCCAGTTGACATCACTGCAAATGGATTTCAATCGGGTGGCGGCACTCTCCGCTGAAATTCTGGGCTCCGTTCAGGCCGGGGATATCACCACACTGTCCCTGTCCCGCAATGTGATCCGAGAGTTGCCACCGGGCAGCTTTCAAATGTTTAGTAGCCTGCATACACTCGATCTGGCCGGCAATTCGCTGGCGGTGGTGAATGCGGACACGTTTGCCGGATTGGAGGGTACCTTGATGCAGTTGAAGCTGGCGCAGAATAAGCTCACTGGACTGGGCAACACACCGTTGGCGTTGTCGGAGCTGCGCAGCCTGGATCTGAGTAGCAACAATTTGGGCGAGATTATGCCCACAATTTTTGATGATTTGGCGAACTTGCAGTCGCTAAATTTGAGCCGGAATCATTTGATGCCGCTGACTCCAGCTCTGTTCAAGCCGCTGACTCGGCTGCAGATCATCGATTTAAGCCACTGCAGCATTCGTATGCTGAGCGGAGATTTACTCGCAGGCTTGCACGACTTGAAGCACATTCATCTGGGTGGCAATCTGTTGCAGGAGCTTCAGGATGGCAGTTTCCTGAATCTGTGGAACATCAGCTCCATTGATCTATCCGAGAATCGCATCAATTCCATTCGTGCCGGCGCCTTCGTCAATGTGATGCAATTGAAACGTTTGGATTTGCGTGGCAATCAGTTGTCCGCTTTTAAGGGCGAGTTCTTCAATACGGGCACTGGCATCGAGGAACTGGACATCTCACACAATCAGCTCAGCTATCTCTTTCCCTCCTCGTTCCGTATCCATCCAAGGCTCCGCGAGATCAAAGCCAGCCACAACAAGTTCTCCTTCTTCCCCGCGGAATTGATCACCACGTTGCAGTATCTGGAATACATTGATCTATCGCATAATCAGTTAAAGACCGTCGAGGAGCTGGACTTTGCACGTTTGCCACGTTTGCGCGCGCTGTTACTCGCCCACAATCAACTGGACATGGTCAGCGAGATGGCCTTCCACAATTCCACCCAGCTGCAGATTCTCGATCTATCGCACAACAGCCTAGATCGCATTGGGGAACGCACCTTTGAGGGTCTGGTGCGACTGGAACAACTCAATCTGGAGGGCAATCAGTTGGCGGAGCTCTCCGATAACGTCTTCGAGCACTCCAAGCTGCACATGCTCGAGAACATAAATTTGGCCCACAATCGCTTCGAATATGCTCCCCTCAAAGCGCTGCAGTCGCGTCATTTCTTTGTTACCTCGCTGGATCTGAGTCACAATCGCATTCGAGAGTTGCCACGTGACGATAGCATTATGGTGAACATCAAACGGATCGATCTCTCCTTTAATCCGCTTAGTAGTCAGGCGGTGCATAATGTGTTAAATGAACCGAAGACGGTGCGAGAGTTGAATCTCGCCGGCACGGGCATTGAGGAACTGCAGCTGCTGGAGACCCCGTTCCTACAGTATCTGAATCTGTCGCACAACAAGTTGCACAACATCAAATCGGGGGTATTCCAACGGGTTACTCTCCTCGAGACACTCGATCTGTCCAGCAATAAGTTGGCATCGTTGAGTGATCTCTCCCTGGCCTGGCCACAGTTGCAGGTCCTCCAAGAACTGGATGTGTCCAACAACAGTTTTGAGCTCATCTCGCAGTCAAATTTTGCGCAGCTGGAAATGTTGCGCACACTGCGAATGAATCACTTGCCCCTCTGCAGCCGAATCGAGAAGAATGCGTTCAAGCCGCTCCCAAATCTGGCCAATTTGGAGGCATACGATCTGCCGCTTTTGGGCTATCTGGATTTGCAGGGCATTATGGAGCTGTTGCCGGGCTTGGAGCAGCTGGACATTGAGGTGAAAGATGCGACCATTGGCAGTGAACAAATCCAGCCGTTAAAGCATCCACGCTTGAGCTCGATTGGCATACGGGGTGAGCGTTTGAAGTCCATCTCCTCGGGCACTCTGGCCGGGCTGAAGAGCAGCGATCTGATCATCAAGCTACAGAATACCTCGCTGAGTGCTCTGCCGCCGGCGTTGCTGTTTCCCGTGCCCCGTTCATCGCAGCTCACGCTGAATGTGGAGGGCTCGCGGATTAGTTCCCTGGTGCCGCAGTTTCTTAACGCCCTGGACGATAGACGGGCTAGTTTGCAGCTACACGGACTCGAGAGCAATCCCATTAATTGCAATTGTGATGCACGTGCTCTGCGCCGTTGGCTGCCCAACTCTGGCATGCCGGAGCTGAGGTGCCACCAACCGGCCTACCTCGCCGGTCGCAAACTCATTGAGGTGGGCGACGATGAGCTGACCTGTGAGTCACGTCGCATGGCATCATCCTCGGCTCGGCCGTCGACATCGCAGCTGCTGAAGACCTCGCTGGTGACACGGAGTGGCAGCATTGCCACCGAGGAGCCACTCATCATTTGGAGCATGGAGCCGACGCAGCCAACGATCATGAAGATCAAGACAAAGGCGCCGCTGATGAAGGCGCAGGCGCCCATCATCAGTAACGATGACACACTGATCATTGGCATTGTGGGCGGAGTGGTCGCCTTTATCGCCATATTGATAATCATCATTTGTATTATTCGGCTGCGCATGAGCAATGTGGAGTATCATCAGCAGAGTGCGGCCATGATGGGCATGCCAGCGGCAACGTTGCAACAATTGGGCGCACACAATGCCGCCTACAATTATAATAATAAGAATGCAGCGGGTGCCGCAGCACTTTATGCAGTGCCACCGTATCAGGCCAATTATGCCACATTGCCGCACAAGGTGTCGTCGTCCACACAGAATCTGACGCAGCGTCAGCAGGTGGCGCAACAGGCGGCCGCGGCGCAACAAGCGGCGGCAGCTGCTGCCGCCTACTCGACCATGTCGCGCATGTCGTACTTCAGTGGCGCGGGTGGTGGTGGGGCACAGAGTGCCGACGGTGCCGACAGCCTGACGCAACAGCATCCGCATCAGCATCCGCATCAGCATCCACATCAGCATCAACCGTACATCATCTACTCGGACGACAAGGCATATAGATAGATGTGAGTTGTGGATTGTGGATAGGCAAATCTGCTTTCATCTCGTCTCCATCAAATCTTTCTAACCTTCTCTCAGTCAATCAGCCAATCAATCAATCAATCAAACAGGTTCTACCACAATCGTCATTGTCAGCTTATGTTGTATATAGACTTAGTTACATTCTAACCGTATCTGTATCTTAATTAAGACGAACAAATCGCATATGCGTAATAAACAAATTCTAGTATAATATTATAACGAAATTGTTTTCATTTTTAGCTCGTTTTCCTTTTTATTACAGTTCACAAAATATGTTTTTGTTTTTTTGTACAACAAGATAATTTCATAAAGGCCTATACTCGTAAATGCATTGATATATACATATATATATATGTAGATATATACTTAGTTATACACATGTATGCTAATGTCTAAGTTTTGCAAGATGCACACATATGTAAAAAATGTATGTAAGAAACTTCAGGGTAACTATTCACAGTCTTTGTGTTTCATCGTTCAACAGAATAAACAACAACAAGATCAGAATTAAATTAACTACCAGATGCCCAATAATTAACAGTTTGTGGCATCAAAAATGGCAACAAATTAGTAGCTATACAAATGCTTAATGGTTATAACCTATATACATACATATGAATTCAAATATTAAACAAAGTCTTTTTTTTTTCAAGCCATCATCCAAGTCATTATCTACGCCATTTGAGCATATGAAGTGTACATGTTGTAGTTGCGACGACGATAGTGGATCATTAGGCCAAAGCTGGCGCAGAGTAGAACACCAATGATGCAAATGAGAATGCCTGCAATGAGATTAGAAATTAGTATGCAGCATTAATTATGCAATCATTGCATGACATATTTCAATTAAATTTCACAATTTGCCTTACATTATGATAAAAACGTTACTTCAGTTTTTTATAACAAACCCGCTTTCACATTTATATCACCATTAGATACTAGGCCTTGAAGATTATGCAATCTTCGAAGACTTTTCATGTGGATGATTGAAATGATTTTTTAGCTATTCTAATTGGAAACTAAGGTTAAGGTTCTGGGCTTAGTTGGATATATATGAAAAAAAATCAGCAGTTATGTAAAGATCTTTAAAAACATGCCTGATGCTGCTGCCAAATTGGCCTCCTCGTATGTCATCGTCAGCGTGGATCTTTTGCACTCATCAACCCAACTTCCTGGCAACACATCCGCATAGAGTTCAATGAGTTTGGCAAGCGGACAGGAGACACCACAATTGGGTATATTCATGGGCAGTGGCTCCGCTGTGGTGTTCTTGTAAAACACTGACACCAACGGCGTATTGTTGAAATCCACACGTAATTCCAACATTATGCACGCCGTATATGGTGGACTGTGAGGCTGAGATACAAATTGAAATTTAATATCACTAAGATTTATATATAATATTAGGAAAATTTACCTCAAAAATCTTCAGTGTATTCAACAAGTTGGCAACTGTGGTATCATGTGCACTATATATAAACACATTTCGATCCGGTTTCAATTGATTTTGAAATTTGCTTTCGAAACGCTCGAGAATGTCCTTGAGCAGTGGGCCACCCTTGAGACGGGCCAATTTCCGTGTATATGTATTAACGGAGAATGCAAAATTCGAGACCCACGTCAAGTTGGCGCCTCCATAAACCTTTTGTGCCCACACTGGAAGAGTTTTGTTGTACAGCGTCTCGATGTACAATGTATTATTCAAATATTGTGCATCGATAAATGTATTTATTTGTCGACCACTATTTGCGCTCAGATAGGAAAATAGATTTTCATAACGTTCCAATAGTGCCTGAAACTCGGAAGATTCTTGCAAGTTGGCCAGATAATAGTCAAAGGCTGGACACGGAGCCTTTGCAGCGAGAATCTACAAAGATTAAAAATTATATTAGAAATACATGAATGTGGCATGTGGTATGTGTAGCAAGAACTAGTTACCGAATCAGCTTTCTCTGGTACGGAATGCACAGGAATTGGTTGCCATTTGATTTGTGGATTCCACACATCCTCACCAATCGGATCGTACAGGCCAGCCAAATTGGACTCCGCACTCATCAGTGTGCGATCAACATCCGTAGACTGCACATAAACTTCATCTCGGTTGTATCTGCCGCCCAACAAGCAGTTGTAGCGTTTCCTCAGCCATTTACCCAACTCGTAATGCTGCTGTTTGCCACGCTGCATGCGAAAAAAAAAACAATGAAAATATTTAGTCACAGCCGAAGGTTTAAATGTCAACTGCTCACATTTGTCAGCTCACCCCAGGCCGTAGGCCAGTACTTGCTGTTGCCCCACGGATCCGTTGGATACGGATTTATGGGCATTCGATCGCCATGTCGAAATATCTGCAAAGCAACACAAACATCAAACATATGGCACAAAAAATTGACTTACCATCGTCTTACCACGTGCGCAAATTTGAGCTGACCAGTTAAGCCCGCTTGTTGTTTACCTTCAGCCCCCGTCTCCTCCGCGATGTCGGTGGGGCACTGTGTTTTAGCGTATCCGAAACACGAAATGCAAATCAAGCAGAAAAAGACGAATGCCTTGACCCCATAGTTTTGGCCGTTGCCCATCGCAAACTAAACTAGAAAGCAAAGCACGTCTCTACACGAACAGTCACCGGTTATAATTAAATCAATAACTATGTGGCGAGCTTGTCATAAAAAATCACTTACTTACTCACTTATCTACTTTAAACAAAACAACGCTGCGGTGGTCTTTCGCTATATTTTACATTGAACACAAAGACCATTGTGTTTCAATTGATTTCGATATGCAATTGTAAGAAATAGTTACTTATCGATATTTGAGTATCGACACAAATAAGTGTGACCAGGAAAGCACAGATTTTGAATTTCTGAGAGGTTTACTTTTTGGGTAAATTAAAATATGTTTCGACGATAGACATTTTTAATTATTTAAAAAGCTTATAAAGTTGTAGCTATTTTTCTCTTAACTTATTTAAAATCATATATCTTATATTGTCATCATAAAATAATGACACTTTAAGATAATAATACAATGTGGCAAGATCAATCGATGGGGGAACGTATCCTTTCGTTGTCAGCTGCTAAAATAAATAATAAAAAATTACTTAGAGTCTCCAGTCTAGAGTCTTATCCAATTTATGTACCTCCAATGTTTTCGTAGCTTAAAAAAAGATATGCCAACATTTCTATGTTGAAAAGTTTTAATATTTGTATTGATCATATTGTAAGAAGAACGTGACTTGGTCTTACAATGCATTCATTTGTCATTACTAATTGGAAAAAGATCTATTTGCACATTGTTCAAGGGATTAATAATTGTATCATCCTAAATTACAATTAACAAATTATACTGTCGTTGATTGTTTGTTGTTGTTGTTGGGCTTAATCGTATTGATAAACGGTTTCGAACTTTTTATATACCTTAAAATTAAAATGTCGCGCGCGCACAATTTATGGAAAACAAAATTCGGCTATTAGCATTTCGGTTAGAAATCCATCTTCGATTAGAGTCTGCGTCATCTATGATAAAAAATATTGCTTTACCAAAAAAAAAACCACTTTAAAATCTTCGATTCCCGCTCATATTATGCGACGTCCGGGGTCCATTAAAGCTGTAATTGTAAATCATTAATTTATAAATAATAAAACAATGTTTTTTTTTTATGTATTCCTTACCGATTGTAATTGCCTGGAGCACCACCAGCTCCACCTCCACCTGCACCACCACTGCCCAGCGGGGGAAAATCTGTTTGATATGCATTTGGTGCACTATGATGATTGTGACCATTAACGGAATCGTGTTTATTATAACTACCAGCGCCATGACTATGCGACATGCTGCTGTTGCTGTCTCCACTGCCACTGCCACGTCGACCACTGAATCCGCCACCACGTCCACCAAAACCACCGCGGCTCGGATTAAAACCACCGCGATTGCCCTGCGGGCTGCTTCTGCAAAATACGTTTTAAAACAGTTAATAAAACAGTCACTCAACAATTGAAAACTTACTTTACCTATTCATTCCAACATTGTTTCGATTGCGCTGATACGGACCATTATCGTGATCAATTGACCCATTGCCAAATCGACTTGGTTTGCCACCAAACGAAACCGGCTGCTGCTGCTGATGGTCGACGGCGGGCAGCGCGAATCCCCGACGATCTTGCCCAATGTTATGAGATGAGGAGCTCCCGCCGTTGCCACCACGCTGATGACTGCCAGAGCCACCGGAGCCACCCGAGCTGCTCGCATAGTAATCACTGTGTGACGAGCTGCCGTGCATGCCTTGGTTAAATTTGTTCTTATACGGCTGTGTTGAAGGAGTGTCAAAGCTTTGGTTATGCTGTCCCGATCCCTTGCTATACGGCGCACTGCGCTGCTGTCTGAAGTTCAGATCACTTCTCATTGGTCCATAGTGGCTGTCGCTTGAGTTGTGTCCACGGCCTCCTCCACCGCCGCCTCTGAAATTATTTCCACTGCTGTGACCACCGCGATTGAAGTTGGCGCCGCCGCCGTGTCCTACATTATATATACATACATTTATATATATATATATATACATATTTTATTGGAAAAAGTTCAATTAATGCTTACCTTGCATGGGCCTTCGGTTGCCGGCACTTCCACCACCTCCGCCGCCCCCGCCACCTCCACCTCCGCCGCCGCCACCACCTCTTCTGTCTTTGGGTCTGCCCGGTTCGACGACAATTGTCTGGCCTTTAAATTCGATGCCGTTTAGAGCGGCAATGGCTGCCTCGGCCATTTCGATGGTCTCCAAATGAACGAATCCGCATCGATTCATAATATCGCACTCGACGACAACGCCATAGTTGGTGAACAAGTGTCGCAGCTCCTCCGGTTTGCAGCCAGACGGCAGACTGCCCACAAACACTTTGGCTGTCTGCTAACAATACACACATTTTCAGCGTTGGGCTATAATACTTTAGATCAATACTTACCGACATATATATGTATACATATATATATATGTATATGTATATATATATAGGAATTTACTTTCTTCTGCTCGCTATGTTCTTTTCTTATTCTTTTTCTTACTTATTTTTCTTCTTGCACATGAGCCTTTAATGCGATGAAAACAAATTCGGTGCTGTTATCGAGAAACATCGGCAAGAAATATTATCGAGTACAGTTGATTTGTTTACTCACTTTTTTTTTAATTGTAAGCAAATAGATATTTTTGAAGAATGTGGGCGCCAAGCACAGATGAAACATATTTTGCCAGCATAGACTACAAAAAGAATGTCCACAACATAATGCCCAGCATGGAAATGATGGTCAACTTCGCCGGCGACAGAGACGCGATGCGCAGCCAGAAATCTTGTTTACTCCATGCCGAAAGAATCGACTTCAAGGAGCTGCTCGTAAGCGAATTGACTCTGTCCATCTTACGTGATAAATGTTTGTCAAAATCTTGCTTGCAGCAATTGCGTTTGTCGGAGAAATGCGATCAGCGTCGCATGTATATTACCACCGTGGACAGTGCATCCTTTCATCAGCTCAAACAGGATCAATCGTTGAATGTCACATTTGGTGGCTTTATGGAGAATGTGGTGCGCATGTTGCAAGACTGCCAGGCCGGGAAGCTAGAGTTATGCCTCTCCGCCAGAGATTGCACTAGCGATACGCCGCGAGATCATCACGATTACCATTTGCAATTTGTGGAGAAACGATCTTTTAAGAATTTGGTGCATCTGTGTCTGCCCTGCCGTTCGGCGCCGCTGCACACGGTGCTCTTCTATATCAATGCAACGTTGGATGCGACGCACAAGAAACTCTATGCGCTGGAGCAGAATACGCAGCAGTTGCAATTGGAAATGAATGCCCAGCGATCGCACATTGAACAATTGGGCGTGGAGAACAGCAAATTGCGTGAGGCGCTCGCGGAGAACACCCACAAACTAGGCGAAAAACACTTGGTGGAGTTGCAGCAAATGCAGGAGAAGCTGGACAAGCTGAGGGAGCAACGCAACAAAGAACTCGATCGCAGTCGTCAATCGATTGCCGGACTCCAAACGCAGCTGGAACGTGCGGCACAGGAAATAGTCGATGTGAAGGCATTGCAGGAGCAGACCGAGAAACACAAAATGAACCTAAACGAGGAGCTCATCTGCTGCAAGTCACGCATGTGCACCTTGAAGGAGCAGAACGAGAAGCTGCACAACGAACTAACCGGCGCCAAGAAACAAGGACGCAAGCTGGAATATAAAATCGAAGATCTCAAACAGCACACAACCGAGCTCCAGGACCACATCCAAAAAGGCAACAAGGAAAAGGTAACTAACATTGTATATAAAATAATTCACCAAATTCATAAAATTTGATTGTGTCTTCAGGCCAACATTGCTGCGGAACTGGAGGCGGAGAAAAAGATACTGCACATCAAGCGGCAAGCTTTGGAGATGGCATCCGATGAGATAGCCAAAGCGAATCAGATCATACTCAAGCAGAATCAGGAGCTGCTCTGTCAAAAGAAGACGATTGCGTGGCGCACCGAAGTGGCGCTGCAGCAGGAGAAGGCAGTCAAGGAGAAGGATAAACTGCTAACCTTACGCGACGAAGAACTGCAGCAGTCGCGACAAACAATTCAACAGCTGCGCGAGGAGATTCCCCAGCAGCTGCAATCGATGCGCAACTTTGCCCAGGGTCTCGAGGAGAAGTACACAAATCGTAAGTTGCAACTTTTAACAAAAATGAAACAAGTAATTTCAACTGAATTCCTAATCTCTTTCACCACAGAGATACTCACGCTGAAGGAGCATTTAGCGGGCAAGGAAAATTCCAGCCGCAAAGCCAATCGCAAATAGGCAATAGATATAAATGTGTAATTAATTAATTAAGTATTATGATTGTTAGTTGGTCTTTTTTTTTATTAAATTTATTTATGTATCCTAGTGCTCTATTCATAATCTTCATCCGTGTTTTTTTGTCCTACTTGTGCCGTGCCCACATTCACCGCCTGGCTAATGTCCTCGAACTGATTCAATTTCAGTCTCTCGCGTATCAGTTCCGCAATTGCCTTCTGTGTGCGTCGCTCCAAGCGTTCCAGCTTTTTGCTAACATCCCGCTTCAGATCCCAATCTGGTTTGCGTGGCGCCAGATTCGTGATATCAATTTCATCAATAACCATTGGCTGCTGCAACAGATTCAGTTGGGACTGCACAGCGGACTCAATGTCACCAGTTGGCTCTTGGGCCAGCACCTCGCCTACTGTATTTTCATTTTGCGGCTTGTAACTGCGAAAAATTGGCCTGGCAAATGCAAGAAACGTTTGTCAACAAATTTTACAATTCATAAACCTTAAAGACTCACTTTGGCAACTTGTCAGCATTCTCTGTGACTCCAGCCGTCTTGGATTGCGCTTGTTCACGCAGCTTCTGTAAGCGCTCCTTGCGCTTTAGTGATTCTTCTGTTAGCTTTCCCAAGTTATTGTCGTTATTAGCCATTACTTTGGCAAGGAATACAAAGCATTGATTAAAAAATAGAGGGTCTTTGATTTCTAGCACAACTTTGCTGCTTTTTATCGAAACTTATGTATAGAAAACGATTAATACATATCGCATTTGCACTTTGCGATATGAGAAAAAACCTTTTGTTTTCTTCTCTCAATTATATAAAATATTTGATAAATTTACATTCAATAAATCTACACTTATTTAAGTCAACTTAATTCAAGTTTATTTTAAAGCTGTATTATACTCGTCCATATGAACTATTCGATATGTGCATTATCGATATTTCAGTCAAGAGTGCATTAGATATACACAAATACTTAAAGCCTAAGTTGGCAGCACTTTTCCATGAAATAAGAGGAGGGGAGGACAAAAACAACGCAAATTTTTACACGAACAAAAAAACAATAAAAAAAACATAACATTGTAATAATCAACATTAATAATACTACTGATTGCTAAGCTACACACAGTTTTGCAAGACGCATAAATCACTTGTCCAAAAACTGGACAATAAACCAAATGCAAACATAAACGAAGCGAAACACATTTTAATAATGTAGCACCTGCTGTTGTTGGCAAGTGGATTTGGAATAACAATAAATTAGCTGCTGCTGGTTTTTGGCTGGCTAACAAGCGCCCTCGCTCGCCTGCAGGTAACACATACTCAACTCGCTGGCTATTAAAAAACTTCTGCTTGCGTTCAATGTGCACTTTTTGTGTGTGCCCGCCTTGTTTTTAATATACCCTTTGCAGTGGGGTATTTCTGTTTGACCGTCAAGTGGGCAACTCCTTAAGGGAGTAAATTAATTGATCAAGACTTGTAGTTTAGCTATTTTTCAAGAATGAACTATTTAGTTTGTCAAGTGTCCAGCTTCCATGGAAGCAATTTTTCTACTATTTTTAACCACTGCAATTAATCTGTAATTTCACACAAGTGTATTTGGTATTCGACTTGTCGGAGTTTCTGTTTCTCTTTGTACTTTGTTGTGCTAATTTAAGTTGTTGTTTTTGTCTCTCACTTTAAGGGAGCCGTTTGCCGCCGATAGAAGCGGACGATCTAGCGGACAGATCACACAGATATAGAACTCGCCTCGTCGAGCTCATTGTTCGGCGAATTGTGACTGTGACACCGTTTTTTTGGGGCAGGCAACGAGCATATTTTGTGTGCCCGGCTGTAGCTAAAAATGGAGTGGACCAGAGAGAAGACACTGCTGCTGATCGGCGAGTATCGACAGCGACGCGGACTGTGGGACATGACATGCGACGAGTATCGCAAGAAGGATGTCAAACAGCGGCTGTTGAACGAGGTTAGCGACGTGCTCGGTGGCAATATACCCATACCGGAATTGGAGAAAAAATTTCACACACTCCGCACACAATATCATCGCGAGATCAATCGGATGAAGCGGAAGGAACCCTACAATTCAAAGTGGTTTGGTTTCAAGAATCTCAACTTTTTAAGTTCACCCTATGCGTGTCGCTCGACGAAGGGACGCTTGAAAGCCGAACTGCAAACGCCGGAAAACTCCACAGTGCAAAAATATCCATTGGGTGAGGTGAATGCAACAGACAGCAATAATATGAATGAGGAGTATATAATAACGCCGCGTAAATCGCATGCGAGCCAGGAGCTGGAGAAGCTCATCGAGGAGACGACCAAAGATGCCGATGATATTGATGAGGAAGAGCCGGGAGACGCGGACGAGGACGTCGATACAAAGCCCAAACTGCGTAAGGAACTCACTGGCGGGACATATGTGCATATCAACGAAGAGGACACCGAGTCCCTTGAAACGCACACACATCACCAGCACCACCACCACCAGCAGCAGCAGCAGCATCATTCTCAGTCCATGATGGAGCTGCATCACACATCGAATGCTGTCGAGGCGGTTAGTTTTCAGGCCAGCGAAAGTGGAGAATTGCATTATCAATCGTCTGGCACTGGCAATGCTGTTGGTGGTGGCGCGAGTAGTAGCAGCTCATCTGTACATGTGGTACCCACGCGCATTATAAAGATCCAGCGACGCGATACTACTGGCCAGTCGGATAATGGTTACTTCGATGAGGCAACTACGCCACAGCATCAGCATCAGCTGCATCCACCGGCGCCCAAACGTATCTATTTCGATCCGAATGGAAGCCACAGCACCACCATACTCTCCGCCTCCACGCTGGCGGCGGCCACACAAAATGGCAATGCCAGCAATCTGCTGACCAGTTCCGGTTCCACAGTTACGGCGGGCACATTACGCCTGCCACGTGTCAATGCCATAGTCAACTCGACGTCGACACTGTCGCCGCCAAAGCCGGCCAGTTCACCGATACCACCTGCGCCGACAATCTCCGGCACGATGCGCGATGAGTTCTCCACGTACGGGGAGTATGTGGCCAATGAGATGCGTGCCATTGGCAATCGGGAGGTGCTCATCGCACTTAAGCACAAAATCAATACTGCCATCTTTGAGGCGAATATGGCCGAGTTGCAGAAGTGAGCAGAACAATGATTTCAAATCACGATCAGCAAATATATATACATACGTGTAAACAAATGTTTTTAGCCAGAATTTAATCTTAAGTTTCGGAGTTCAATTGTCGAAAATCTAATCGAATTTTACTACAATACCCCCAGTAATTGTAATTGTAAAGCTTTCGTGTTTCAAATTGTAAATTAACATATATACGTTCATATTATATATATATATACTTATATATATCTATATATATATATATATATATATATATATGTAGATTTGATTAAATAAGCCAAATATAAAGTTTAGTAGAATCCGACTATGTGTAAATGTAAATGTCTGCAAAACTTTTTCGTCTTCAAGTAGGCGTCAAACACGCCCCATTTTCATTTTACAATATAAATTGTTAATCATATTTGTTTTAGCTAAATTCTCGTGTGTCCTGTTTTTTTCTTTTGAATATTCGCACAATGCTTTCAAATCCGATTTGCGAAGCATTTACAGATTCACCAATTCGCATTGATATTGAGAAACTTGCTGCGGAATTTAAACCAAAGCTTAAGGAGAAAGATGTTGAGAAATCGGCGTATCCTCGAGATTTCCTCAATAAGCCGGATACGAATTGGGCTGTATTGCCCATGTTCAAATATCACTTGGATCATCTGAAGCCATCGCTATCGTGTCGCACCAATCCCTATATGCGTTGCCGTTATAGGAAATTTCTGAACAATGTACCGGATAATTATGTTGACATTTTTGTATTTGGATCGAAAGACAACAAGTTATTAACTTTATCCCAAATTGAACAAATAATTTGCTAATTAATTATGTTTATAGTCAGCCAAAACCGAGAAGGAAATCTTTAAATGGTCAATTCTATGGTGTGGACTATAAGCTGGCACCTATACCTGTCTCGGTAGATCCACGTAATTATGCTGGATCAAGGTCGAAAAAAGCTAAACCAATTCCCAAATAAATATCTAAAATGTGTTCAAATTGCTCGCACACTCCGAAGAAAATTCAAATGAAGCGCTTTTCTTACTATTGTCATCGGCCATAAATGTTATCGAACAGATACAGACTGAAGTTAGTGTCAAGGAAATGGACAACCCTAGTACTATAAACACGGACATTTGGCAACACTGTCCGATCAATTGAGATGAAAAATGTTTACAAAATGCATTAATTGTTGTGCTTCAATAATTATTTGTGTCATATTCACATGCCTTTTGGTCGAAAAGAGTGGCAAGTATCAGAATATGCATATTGCCAAATGCAAATGTATGAAAATAATATGGAATTTTTACCGCACACAGTTGCACTGAAACGGACTCTACGCCACTACGAGGTTTTCCACAGAGATGATGTTGTACATCGGATTGTCAAGAGGGGCGTCAAGCAAAGCAATAATCCATATAACACAATTAAGGAGCTCGAGTTCAAGACACTCGGCAAAAACTTTCGCGTGATTCTACATCCGCATCGCGATGTGCTGCACAGCAAGTTTCGAGCTTACGCCGTGGATGCGGACGGAAATGAGACTGTTGTGCACTTGGGTGAGCTCCAAGAATGAATAAATCTATATTAATTAATATTAATTAAGATATTTAATCTCTTGCAGATCATGATAACTTTTATACTGGTCGTGTGTTCGGTGAACTCGAATCATCTGTGCGCGCACACATTGAGGATGGCACCCTGACCATGTCCATAGAACTGCCCGAAGAAACCTACCATATAGAGCCTTCCTGGCGCCATTTGCCCACTGCAAAGAAACATACAATGGTTGCCTACAAATCATCCGATGTCAAGCTCAATAATAATGAGCAGCAACCGGGCACAGTGCCCAAGACCTGTGGCTACATCAAAGAGGGCCTGGAACTGGAGCATAATGACAATGCTCTCTACGCTCTGCGTGAGAAGCGCCAATCGGATCAATATGAATATACGCCGACAAAGACGCGTTGTCCGCTGCTCCTGGTGGCCGATTATCGCTTCTTTCAGGAGATGGGCGGTGGCAATACAAAGACAACCATTAATTACTTGGTAAGTGAGACACATTTTTAGTACAGTCAGCCAATCCTCATTGATATTATCCCTTGCAGATAAGCCTTATAGATCGAGTGCATAAAATTTATAATGATACCGTGTGGCAGGATCGTTCCGATCAGGAGGGCTTCAAGGGCATGGGTTTCGTCATCAAGAAGATTGTTGTGCACTCGGAGCCGACGCGTTTGCGGGGCGGAGAGGCACACTACAATATGATACGCGAAAAATGGGATGTGCGCAATCTGCTCGAGGTAAGCCGAGCTGTGAAAATATTAAAATCAAGTCGAGATTTGTGTAGCTATGAAAATATCTTGTTCTATTGTTCTACTTCTACTCCCATCACTGCTAATTACTCTCATAATTATGATAATAATGTAGGTCTTCTCACGGGAATACAGCCATAAAGACTTTTGCTTAGCTCATCTCTTTACCGATCTCAAGTTCGAAGGTGGCATTTTAGGCTTGGCTTACGTTGGCTCCCCACGCCGCAATTCTGTCGGTGGTATCTGCACACCAGGTTGCTAATCCACGAGATTAACATAATTTATTCATCATTTGGCTTAACGTTGTGTTTCCCTTCCGTTGTTTCTTTTTAGCAGTTATTTATTTGATTTGATTTGGCTTTTTTTGAGACTGTAAAAAGAAAAGAAACTAATATTTATTCCCATTTATCTTTCAACCTTGTGAAGAATACTTCAAGAACGGCTATACACTCTATCTGAACTCGGGCCTAAGCAGTTCCCGCAATCATTATGGCCAGCGCGTAATCACACGCGAGGCTGACCTGGTTACGGCCCATGAGTTTGGACATAATTGGGGTTCCGAGCATGATCCCGATATACCCGAGTGTTCACCGAGTGCCTCGCAGGGTGGCAGTTTCCTGATGTACACGTACTCCGTCAGCGGCTACGATGTGAACAACAAGGTAAGCGAATCCAGCTCAATTACTCCAATATGCAAATATCTGATTGGATTTTGTTTCAGAAATTTTCACCGTGTTCGCTGCGATCCATACGCAAAGTGCTGCAGGCCAAGAGTGGCCGTTGCTTCTCCGAGCCCGAGGAGTCCTTCTGCGGCAATTTACGTGTCGAGGGCGATGAGCAGTGCGACGCCGGTCTGCTGGGCACCGAGGACAATGACTCCTGCTGCGACAAGAACTGCAAGCTGCGCCGTAATCAGGGTGCCATGTGCAGCGACAAGAATTCACCGTGCTGTCAGAACTGTCAGTTTATGCCGGCGGCGATGAAGTGCCGGGAGGCGCAATATGCCACCTGTGAGCAGGAGGCACGCTGCACTGGCTCCCATGCGGAATGCCCCAAATCGCCAGCGATGGCCGATGGCACCATTTGCCAGGAGCGCGGCCAGTGTCGCAATGGCAAATGTGTACCTTACTGCGAGACGCAGGGCCTCCAAAGCTGCATGTGCGACATCATTGTAGACGCATGCAAACGCTGCTGTCGCATGAGCATCAATGAGACATGTTTCCCCGTGGAGCCGCCAGATGTTCTCCCCGATGGCACACCCTGCATAACTGGTTTCTGCAATAAGGTCTCTTATCTTTTACATTGTTATATTTGCTTTTATATTTAATATATTTATCCTTGTATACAGGGTGTGTGTGAGAAGACCATACAGGATGTGGTCGAGCGTTTTTGGGACATTATTGAGGAGATAAATGTGGCCAAGACATTGCGCTTTCTCAAGGACAACATAGTCAGTAAGTAAAGGAGGACTGCTCTATTATATGTAAATGTTGTTTATGTGAGTTTAACAATATGCTTTGTTTTGAATAGTGGCCGTTGTGATGGTCACCGCTGTCTTCTGGATACCGGTCAGCTGTGTCATCTCATATTTTGATCGCAAGAAGCTTCGCCACGAAATGAAACAAATCGAGTGGAGTCACAAACTCGATCTCATACATCCCAGTGACGACAGGCGTCGTGTTATACACATACGGTAGGCTGTACTCTCTATATATATGTATTTATATAATAAGTGATCTTATTTTGTGTATTTAAAGCGTACCACGGCAGAAGATCTCAGTGGCGAGAGCTTGTAACTAACATAGAACGCGGTGGCGGCCATTGTTTTATCTTCCGTGAGCATTCTTCTCAAAACTGCCACAATTATTTTATATTAAGCATTAACATTTAAAATACATAACATAATGAATAAAATTCCCGATAATATAGACCAATTCCCAAACCAAATGTATTACCTGTCCCCCAAATTGGGTTGAATTATAAAGCACTCAAATCTTGGATTGAAAATTAACTGTCGATCTTTTTAACATTCAGCAAAATATAATTTCATTCCCGCTTTGTGAGTAGATAATCTACAATTAATTAACATTGAATTGATTTGGATTTTGTTTTGTTTATTCATACTTTAGCAAAAATATGTTTTTGTGTGGGTTTTCAAAGTTCGTTCTACAGGGCAAACTGTTCAACATTTATGATTGATTGATTTTCCGATTATATCTTAGATTACTGTTTTTTTTTTTTTTTGCTTTTATATATTGTATTACTTCTTTTTTATGCTCTTGCCATTTGTCTGTGGCGAACTTTCTTCATAGAGCTCATCGCTGTCATCGTCCTCATCCGAATACTCCTCATATCCTCCATCGTCATATTCACCCAAATTCATTTCCGCCTTGAGGGAGCACAGATTGAAGTAGAGTTAGAAATATATAGTTTATATAGAAATTTGATATGTATAACATACCTTGCCGCAAACATAGACCGGCCCCGTGCCTTGGACCAGCTTGAATGTGACGGAGCCATTGGGGAACTCAACATTGGGCCTCAAACTGCGCGTTTCGCCAACCTTTAAGACCGCAATGGGAATTTTAACTGTCTTTTTCTCGCCGTCATCGTGCACGTTTGTTTCCGCCTGCAAGTGTCCGATTAGTAAATACTTGTTGTTATGCGATATGAAGCTAATTTATGCCACTGCCACTGCCCCATTCCCCTGCCCATTGTGTGCCAGTGTTTTTCCACAGGAGAAATTATTGGCTACATGCCTGAACTACATTGAATTCGCCCGTTTTCGCCTCGGGTCCCAAGGAGATCTGTTTGATGATCAGCTTGTGTGAGTGCACTACGTACTCCTCTGGAATTTCCGGCACATCGAACTGTGCAATTGGCTCTTTTTCGCTTAGCGTGACACCTGGAAAACAAGAGAAAAATTGTTAAAGCCAAACGTTCTATGTATGTGTATGTGCTGGTGTGTGGGTTTTTGCCGGTGATGACTCTAGACTCCAAGCATATGGTTGATAATCACCGTAAAATGACTCGGACTCCATTTGTATGCAGAAAAAGCAACGCTCTCGTACAGTCCAATTGAAAAGAGTTTATGAAATCGTGTACTTTTCACACGTGCCCCGTACAATGGCGATAGCTAAAGAGGCAATGCAGTAGAAATGATGCTTGGCATTCATCGATGGTATACCGATAGTTTTTCACACTTCGATATTGCTTACAAAAGAGAAAAAACAGTTATGTTTAATATGAGGAAAATATTTTTATAATATCTAGTAGCCATATATAAGACTTCCTATCACAAATTTAACTCTATATATACAGCCATATATGCCATACAAATTAAACGATTAATAATGAGTGAGTTGCTCAGTGAATTTATCTGGTAACGCCACGAGAGAAATGCGCGCACATCTCTAGCACATTTTGTATCCCTAGTTGGTAGCTACCATTTTGCAAAAGTTTTTGCTCAACACGTGCTCGGCGCTCATATTTTATTGCTAGACATAAAATAAATCCCAACAATGGCAGAGGAATCATTCTATGGTAAATAACAATTAACAACATATCAGTAGAGAAGTGAAAGAGCGGCGACAATTAGTTTAATATGCAATGCGCTGGCAACGTTGCCGGCTGCCGGCATTTTTATTCAAGGTTGTGTCTGTGTGTACATAGGTGGTTGTGTGTGTCTCTCTATACATGAATGCAGATACACATGTATATTTGTGTGTGTGTGTGTGTTTTTTAATCTACAAGTAATGAATTTTTATTTTCAGGTGTTACTTTAACCGCAGAAAACAAGAGCGTCACCTGGGACGTTGTCACCGATGAGGATTACGCACGAGGCCAGAAGCTGGTCATCAAACAGATCCTACTGGGCGCTGAGGCAAAGGATAATGAATTCAACGTGGTCGAGGTAAGTGCGCCAACTACACTACCAACTATCAATGTGTGTGTGCATTGTATGTGTGTTCAGTGATTGTGTGTATCAGTGTACGTGTGTGTGCAAATATCTTATTGGGGACCGGTTTGTATTCATTCTCCAAGCGTGCAGACGAAACTTTTGTTTTGTAGATAAAGGGCATGGGTAGGGGTAGGGGTAGGGGTAATTTTGTCTGTATCTGCATGCAATACGCGCCCTTTGTCTGCTATTAACGCCAGCGTTGTCGTCGCTGTTGCTCTTCTTTTTACCACAAGCATGACGTCACAAATGTCGGCTTTGCATATGATGTCACTTAAAATACCCCGCAATTATATAAATTTGTATATAGGGAAAATGGAAGAGAAATGGATTATTAAATATTTCTAGCTGTACTTTGTACTTTCCAATATTTGCAGATATAAATTATTTTATTTATGACATCAACTTGTGAATGTTATACTTACAACAGATAAATGCATACGTGCAAATTATTCTATTTATGATTTACATTCATTTATTCAGAAATTGCGTGCTGCTTGTGACAAGTATTTATTGCAGGGTATCCTCTAAGCGGATATTTGCGACTCTGCTCTTTGACTGTACCAAAGCAAAACACATTTGTTTTTTTTTTTATTTACTTGAGTCGTATTCAATTTGATCAAGGCGAGTGCTATCGCCAGCACCACCCCCTCTCCCCTCGCCGGTATTATGATCACTGTTAGTGCTGTCTGCATTTGCCGTTACAATTTCCATGAGGTCTGCAAAGCTTTTGGTGAACTGGAACATGTCGCGTGCCTGCTTTTGCAGCCGGCAAACAACGCCCGCTGCTGCCACATTCCAGTTCCAGCAGATGAGCTCGCATCGCAACAGCTTCAGCTCATCGCGCAGCGATATTAAATTCTGTGAAGCAATTCAATTTGAAATTGTTTGAATTTTTTTTTGTGCGTATAAAATGGGTTGTTGTCTGTTTACTTACCAGCGCCACTGTCGCATCAATTGACCGAATCTCATCGCCTTTGATGATCACCAGTCCAATTGCACTGTCCGTCTGACCCCCGTCTGTCACGCGAGCAACTGTTGTTGATTTTAAATATTCGGCAGCCGTATAGTCTACACTGCCCTTCAGCTCCGCCAAGCACAATTCAATTCCATTTTGCTTACAAAAAAAAACCAAAAAATAAAATAATATTGCTTAAATTTGAAAAACTCAAAGTTAAAGTTAAATACTTTTGCCTGCTGCTTACCTTTTGCGTGGTGAGCTCAAATTGTGGCGTCGTGCTCTTCTCCAGTATGAACAGCGCATTCACTGCTATTCCCACTAGCATTCCATATTCCAGTGACCAGAATACACAGCTCGCAGCGGTGGCCAAGAAAGGCACCATGTCACGTTCTGTGAAGCAGGAAAATCAAAATCTAAAACTCTGTCTTTATTTGGAAGTCTTTTGCACTTACTCTTTGCACGCCATATCTCAGCAATTGTATCATACTCGACCATAAATAACATGGCTGCAATGATGATGGCGGCCAGCGTTGCTTTGGGTATATACGCAAAAGTGGAGGTCAACAAGGCCAGTGTCATCAGCACGAGGATGCCAGTAAAAGCGCCGCCCAGTGTCGTCTTAACGCCACTCGCATTATTAATCGCCGATCGCGTGAAGGAGCCAGTGATGGGCATCGAAGAGAAGAAACTACTGAACACATTGCACATACCCAGCGCGATCATCTCCTGCGATGCATCCACAATTTTGCCCTTGGCTGTGGAATGTGAAATGTGAAATTAACTTCACTCTAAGGGAAAATCAAATGAAGGGTTCCAGATCTCTTACAGAATGCCTTGGCAATTGATACACTCTCGAGGATGCTGAGCAGCGGTATGGTTGCCACTGATGCGCCCAGATTGGAGATCATGCCGCCAAAGCTAATCGTCTGCCCCAAAGCATCTTCCGTTTGAAATGGCGGCAGCCGAAACGGTGGCAAACCCGGCGTAATCTTGCCCGTCATCCGGAATATCATCGCATCCGAATTCCGGCTGAGCAGATAGCACAATAGAATGCCCACAAATACGACCAGAACATTACGACACAGAGCCAAATATCTCAACAGCTGCCGGTAGCCACATTTTAAGGCAGTCAATTTCTAAGGGGCAATAATAAAGAGGAGCATCTTAAAATACATTTACGGATGTGGATGTCCAATTTCTCCGACTTACCCGCATGAGGAGCAGCACGATTAGGGTGCAACAACCGAGAATGGCATCGTTGCGACGCGTCTCCTGGATGTGGCCAAAGAACGTGATCCACGCGTCAAGAAAACTGCTCGCACTGCTTTCGATGCCAAAGAGATTATTGATCTGCCCGCTGCCCACATTTATAGCAGCGGCCAGCGTAAAACCCGTCGTCACCGGCACCGAAATGTAACGCACCAAAACCCCGAGATTCAGCAGACCCAACATCACTATAATGCAACCGGAAAGGAAGCACATTAAAATTGCATAATCCGGATTGCCATTCAAATGTGAATACATCATCATTGACAAAATTGCCGTGGGACCTGTTTTGACGTAGTGGGAGTAACAATAAAAAGAACAAGTTAGAGGGAAACCTCAACTATTCCAAATTAAATTCCTCATCAAATATATAGTAGCAAAAAAAATAATAGCACCACTTCGAAACTATTACGATTAAAAAAATCAAACAATTCGCTTTTCAATTTTATCAAATGTTGCTTTGAAATATATTTAAAATTCATAATTCATATTCATAAATTTCTAAAACTTACAAATTCACAAAAAAAAAAACACCTTTGACAGCATTTCTTGTGAGAGTGGAGCTATTGTTTTTTTTTTTAGTAACTGTATGTCGTCTATTGTTGACTACTCACCCACTGTGATGTCCTTGCAGGTGCCGAATATAATGTAAACGAATCCACCCATAAAAGCCGAGTACAGACCATAAACGGGCGGCAAACCGGCCACAACGCCATAGGCCAATCCCTGTGTGACAGCAGTTAGACCCACCGTCATGCCGGCCAAAAAGTCAACGGCCAGATATTTAAGCTTATACCCTGGCAGCCAGCTGCAGATGGGTAGCATATGTTTAACGGCCTGAGTGCTGCAACAGCTGCGCGCCTTGGCGCCCATGGCGCCACACACATGGGGCAACTTTTCGTGGTAGAGTTCATCTGGAGAGCGGAAGAAAAGTACCTGACGTTTCCGATTAAACCGAACCAAATGATTAATAATTTATAGTCTTATCTAGTTGTCAGTTTTTTTCCTCCAATTACTTGAATTGGATCTATTGTCCAGCTGATAAAAAACAAAATACACTCCAGTCGATCTGAAGTGGGTCAGCAGCTGAAATCGCATTGATCTCTGAATTGAGATTAAAACCGCATTTTGTTGATGGCATCTGTAATTCTTTGTGACTGTCATCACTCAATCAATCTCATGCAATTTTTTCACATTTAATAATCATACACTGCACGATAAGGATTGGACCCACCACAGTTCAAATTTTAATTTTATTTAGCACATTTATATAGAGTTTTTCGTTGTTTTTAAATATTTGTTGATTATAGCAACTGGGTTATTCAAATTGTTAAACATAAAGTAAAGTGTACTGAACAACCGCTCAACAGAAAAACAAACGAAAAGAAAGAAGATTATTTCAAGAGATATTGTTTAATTAAAAACAAACACGAATGTCACAATTTGTGTTCTTGATAGAAAGCTGTAGTACCATTAATATAATTAAATTTCTATTTGCTTTGAGATTCACTTATCAATTAATATTATTATTGTAACGCACCTTCCGTGAAGTCGCACATACTTGCCAATATTTGTCTTGAAGTACTTTGAGCAATTAATAGACTTAAGTACTTCGTTACTTTTATTAACGTGTATTTGCTATATTAAATCTAGTTTGTTAAATGTAACACGCGCGTCGATACTCTCCACGAATTGGAGTATTCAGCTTGTTGTATAATATGCGGATTTGATGTTGTCTCTGCGACTGCAGACTGACGAATGGCCCGTGTTCAACTTGTTAGTACTATTAAGTAGTCGGTCTAGCTGTCGCGCTGTCTCTCTTAAGTTCCAACGTACCGAAACCTTTTGCCTATTGCTTACGCAGTTTATTGTAATTCCTTACGGTACTGTTAACGCCAGCGGAGATCGTCGTTAACGCTATTTGTTTATGTATTATCCAGAGGGTGGCAAATTTCATAGTCCTTATCTCAAAGTTGTGTTACCCTTTCCAAGAGCGTGTGTTATAAAAGTTTTCACACCTTTAACCAAAAATAATTTCATTAATTTGTTTAACTGTTTGCATAAGCGTATCAAATGAATCGCTAAAATTCACCTCAACCATTCTCCGTGTTTTGCAGGTGACCACACTGAAGGACTCGGTGCAGATACCGATTGCAGTGCTGAAGGCTGGCGAGACGCGTGCCGTCAATCCCGATGTGGAGTTCTACGAGTCGAAGGTTACGTTCAAGCTCATCAAGGGCAGCGGACCCGTTTATATCCATGGTCAAAACATCAAGGATGACGTTGAGGTGGTCGACATGGAGGAGGAGGATGAGGAGGACGATGGCGAAGATGATGAGATCGAGCATCCAAAGAAGCGCGCCAAAATTGAGCCGAACGCTGAAAAAAAAATAATAACAAAAGAAGAAAAAGTAAAAAATAAATAAAACAAAAAAGAATCAACGAAAGATTTGTAAGCTAAATGTGTAGGTTTTAAAAGTTTCTTTAGGCCCTATTAACAATACAATTGCATAAACATAAACACACATATATTACTACATGCATCCGATGTAAAACTTGAAATTAACTTTTAGTTCCTTTCTCTGAGATCCTTAAACATTCAACAATTCCAAAAAACAAAACAAAAAAAAAAAAAGATACAAATATATTGATGATGTACTACTTACACTTAAGCAAAAAGCCAGTCTAATATGTAACAAAAACAACAACATCCCAAATCAGGCATGCAGCTGCATATATATTTATATATTTGTATATAAAGTATACTTAGGGTTCTTGAAGTTGTGGCTGTTTTGCAATCATGATTTTCACACAACACGGCAACTTCTTTCAATTTTACAATTGTACTATGAAAATAACAACTTAAAAACAAAACAAAAACAAATAAGAATGCTCTAGTCGAGAGAGCTCGATGTGGAGATACTCTGAACGCAAGTCTTTAATTGTCATAAGTCCTTCACGTCTTGCACTCACTGTATGTACATAAGTATTTGTATGTATGTGAAGAAAAAAAATACTTTCGCTTGCTGCTGCTAAATATGAATATAAGATTTATTTCCAAACTTGATGAAATTTTTACAGATGATCCATATTATGTCAAGGTATACACCTATCCGATTAGAAAGATATATCTTTAAACTTGTGTTTTGTTTTTATTGCTGTCAGTAATCAATTTTTAACAACAGTGGGAAAAGAAAAGTTATTGATCAAGTTTCCAAAACTGGATTCAATGTGTCGAAAATGGCTAAACCAAGTCGATTTTTGATGCTGATTGATCGGAGATGCTTACCGATGCCCTTCTTACACCTTTTCTGGGTATAATCAAAACTC
The DNA here is from genome assembly GCA_035044025.1 of Drosophila paracracens. Taxonomy (NCBI): domain Eukaryota; kingdom Metazoa; phylum Arthropoda; class Insecta; order Diptera; family Drosophilidae; genus Drosophila; species Drosophila paracracens. Next base: position 977,136 of record JAWNMN010000435.1, on the reverse strand, counting down.
AACGATATGGAAATCACTTTCATAACATTTCGATTTTAATAATTCATTGTCAGTTTATGTGTCGGATTGATACAGGAATAATGTGGCGGATCTAAAATAATGTGAGAGGAGGCTCAATTAAAAGAGGAAACTATTGCGGAAATGCTTTAAATGTTACAAAAGAAAACAAAATTCAATTGTAAAATCTGAATCTCGCTCTTTATATGTTTCGTCCTTCTACTTTACGCCTTAATTGTTAGTTGTTAGCCTTAGTTTGGAGATGGCATCACTTTGAGACGCTCGCAGGCGCTCTTCTCCAACGCCTCGCGGTGCTTGGGATCAGCGATTTGGATCAGTTCGTACATGCGCTGGCGCATATTCTTGCCAAACAGTGAGGCGATGCCGTGCTCGGTGACCACATAGTGGACATGGGCACGGGAGGTGACCACACCAGCGCCTACCAAAAGAACGAGAAAATATTTTAACATTGTGAATCACATTTGTGTTAGTCAAAAACTTACCTGGCTTCAGCATAGGCACAATTTTGCTCTCTCCTTTGCTGGTGGTCGATGGCATGGCAATGATGGGCACACCCAAACCATCCAGACCTTCGGCAGCGCCGCGTATGAAGTCCACCTGGCCACCGAAACCAGAATAGAAACGTGTGGCAATCGAATCGGAACAGACCTGACCGGTCAAGTCCACCTCGATGCAGCTGTTGATGGCCGTCATGCGGGGCTGCTGTTTAACAATGCTGGTATTGTTCACATAGTCAATGGCCAACATCTCTGTGAAAACATAGAATTATAAATACACATATATATATACTAAGGCTTAGGTTCTGCTTGGCCTACCAATGAAGGGATTATTGTCGACAAAATCGTAGAGGGCCTGGTCTCCGATCAGGAAGGAGCCAACGATGCGACCCCTGTGCATCGTCTTGCGACTGTTGGTGATGCAACCCTTTCTGGCCAGCTCAACAACGCCGTTGGCAAACATCTCCGAGTGTATGCCCAGATCCTTGTGATTGTGCAGAGCGTTGAGCACCGCATCCGGAATGCTGCCAATGCCCATCTGCAGTGTGGCACCATCTGCAACCAAATTCTCGGCAATCAGTTGGCCAATCTTCTTTTCCACAGCCGATATCTCGCCGGTGCCATGCTGCGGCAATTTGTCATTCACCTCAATGGCAAAGTCAAAGTGGGACTTGTGAATGATGGAATCGCCAAAGGTTCGCGGCATATTTGGATTGATTTGAGCTGTAAGCAATTCAGTTGGTTATTACCCAATATACATACAATACATATATCTAATTCCGTTATGTTTATTGGACTTACCGACAATCTTCTTCGAGTTGAGGAGGCCAGCACGGACGCAATCGACGCTGGTGCCGAGCGAGCAGAAGCCATGATTGTCCGGTGGCGACACATGAATTAAGGCCACGTCGGGCTGCACAATCTTCTTGTAGAACAGCTGGGGAATCTCATGCAGAAATATGGACATATTATCGCCACGTCCCTCGGCGACAGCTTTGCGCACATTGCCGCCCATGAAGAACGAGTTCGAGCGGAATATGTCCGAATTCTCCGGCTTGCAATATTCCGCCGGACCCTCCGTATGCATGTGGCAAACAGTCACATTCTCCAGTTTGTTGCGTCGTCCATGCGCCGTCATCGTATTCAGCAGCGCCACAGGAGTCGCGGCTGCGCCTTGTGCGAAAACCACATCGCCTGGAAAAAAATATATTGCAAACTGTTAACATTTATTCAAAAACATGACTTAGAAATTCACCTGACTTGTAAACTAATCAGCTGATAGAAGTCAGCTTTATAGAAATCTTTTATTAATTTCTAATTTTGGATAAGTGCACGTTGGAAAACGGTCCTATTATGTTTTCTTTCACTTTCTTCCTATTTCATAAAATGTAATTATTTAAGAATTAAAAAATGTTTTTTGTTTTCTCTTTCTCTCTTATTTCTAGGTCTCCATCCACTTCGAAAACGAATTTATACATTTTCCAAGCATACAAATTTTAAATAGACAACTTTTTGAAAACATTTCGTGTAAGTGGTGCTAATATTTTTGTCGCCACTGTATTTTTGATTGTATGCAATTTATCCGTTCATATTTATTCACGTGTTTTTTTTTAATAATAATAATTGCCTTGCCAAGAAATATGTACGCAAACATTGTTTGACAGTGAACACCCGCTACACACGAACAAGCTAATTTTTAAAAGTGGTAGAAGTGATCAGCGAATATTTACTGTACTTGATATGACTAGATGAAGTTGCCAAACACTTTCATTTGCTAAAAAGTGTATACAAATATTTATAAATAAAATGGCAAATATTCTATTTTTATGACACCCTAACAAACTCAAATGCCGTCAAGTATTTTACTTATATATATATTTATTATATCAGGTTTTGTTATGAGGTATATTTGCTAGCAAGCTCAGCGCTTGTATATGTTAGTGTTGAAAATGTCAAACAAAATTCATGACGTCCACTCAATTAGCGGACCAACATTTTTGCTTATTCTCTTTTTGCCCACGGCATACATCAAGCGAGCTTTTAAAATTAAAAGTTCTATTGAAAGCCCAAAAGCCCTTATCTGGATCAACAGACAGCCACAAGTTCATGATTAAAAATTTTCAAATATCGCATGATAAGAAATGATTTGTCTAAGTAACATTGCATGTCTGCTCATTTTTTAAGTTTTTTTTTTGCTGGTTGCGCAAAGATTGCCCCTATATATGCGATTGTGTATGTCAAAAGTCATTCATATATCTGTATATCTGCATTATCGGCCAAAACGTGTGATCAAAAGTTAAAGCAACCCAATTTTTCCACGATAAATGACGCAGTCTATTTTTGACCGGCGCGTGTTTGAGAATTGATCTATATTTAGATCGCTACCAGCGCTAATCAGAATTAAATATCCATTCGTATATCTAACTGTACATGTATATAATATATTTCAGTGATTCTACATCGCCATAAGATGAAGCTCAAAAAGTGCGACAACTTGCGATGTAAATAAACATTTCGATTCGTGCTTATGGGCGGGGTCATTATACCAAACTAGTTTTATTATCATAACATATATTTTATCTGCGTTGTTTTTATTTCTTTTTTTTGTGGCTATTGCGCAACTTGTCGATTGAAATTAATTGAATGAAATCTGAATTTGCTCTAACAATTTAGCAAATTTACTTATCAGACTTATCAGTTGCCCCCAGTTGCGGTACAGTTCTCGCAACTAGCCCTATTGCATAACAGCTAGTTAGTGAACATAAAACATAACATAACATGTGCAGATAACTTTGTCCTTATCAGCACAAGAGGCCGGTTTTAATCTGAAACTGTGTGCGATGCCAACTCTCTTCTCTGTGCGTGAGTGTGTGTGTGTGTGTGTGCCTGTGTCTGTTAATGTTAAGCTGAGCTTACGTTGAGAACAGCTGGGCAGAGTACAAAGTGCAATTAATATTAATCACATTTGTTGTGTTTTCAAAAAATATATTTAGAACTGAAGGCACAACGGAATGAGAATAGTTTCAATGAAAGCGAGGAACTGAATGTAATTGAATTAAAGCTTTGAAACTTTGACTACATATGCAAATGTCTTATGTACGCACTTCTATTAGAAAAAATGCTTTGTAAAATAAATTAAATTGCTAATATTTCACATATATACACATACATTGTTTTTGTTGGTTTTTCATGTTTTAAGGGCCATTAAATTTATAGTCATTGTTACGCCTATCAATTGCTCAACTTTCTACAAGGCTTCGATTTGCTTACGTGTGCGTGCGGAGTAAATAAATGATAAGCTCGGCTGTGTTTGCACGCTTAATTGATTTTAATATGAAGCACCCTGTAATTTTATATATGTTTATGTGCGCAAACACATGTGTAATATGTGTGTGTCTGTAAATAGTTTGAATTGCAAACGCTATACACAGACACTCAGACACACTTACGCTTATAATTTGCATGTCTTGTTCTATTGCCCTCTCTCCCTTACACTTTCACTCAACAGTCTAATCAGGGCCAATAGAGCGAGACGCTCAGGAGTTGAATGTCTTGTTTGTTTTTTTTTTGTTGTATTACATAACGTAGAATTTTCGCTTAGAATTGGCAGGGCCCTCTTCAGGCGGCTATTCCAGCGCAGATTTACGTCTCGTCTGACAACTCACCAGACTTAATGCAGGCGACGGCCTCCTCGGGCGAGACAATCGGCGGCTCGCGGGGCAACGGATGCGACAACTCATTGACATAGGTAAAATAATTGTTGTGCGTTGCTGCAGCATTTGCCGAACCAATGCTCAGCAATTTGTTGATGCTTCTCGCACGACGAGCCAACATGATTGCAATTTAAATAGGCAGTTAAGTGAGATTAATTCTTATGCTCTCTCTCTCCGTCCGCCGAGTAGTGGTTTGTAGGAAGTAGGCGTGGATAAATGCAGTAAAACTATCTTTGTTTTAACTATTTGTTTGATGCTTTCTGCCTGACGCGGTGGTCTCCGTGTGTCTGTCTCTCCACTCCAGCGGCGCGATTACAACTAGCTATGCCCGAAAGCTTTACCACACCGCGAAAGCTGTTCAAACCGGCGATGCCTACTAACTAACTACTGCGCCTGCATAAATCAGATTTAACATGTTATACGAAAGTAATTTTATATTATATTGAATATACGCCAAATTTTACATTATTCGTTTTGGTTGCTAAATGTCTACTTTTTTGATTTGTAGATACTACAATTTGTTGGCATTTATTTGTGCTGTCAATCGAGGCTAACTCATTGGCATTACACAACACTACAAAAGTTCTCGGGGCGAATAGCAGCCGGTAATATTTAATTTGACAAGCAAATCATTCTGTTTTTCAATTATTTTTGAAAAGTATGCTTTACAATTACAGTGACTACTGTTTGTTCAGCGAATACCGAATTCCATTCACAACGTACGTTATTCTGCTTGAGATAAATAACATTTTTGTAAGCAATTCACATCTAACCGAAAATACAAAAAGTGATTCCCACGTGCAACATCAAGTAGCATATTTTGCAACAGCTATCCCGGAATAAATAATTATAATGAGCAAACCCAGAATAAAACCGACTTTTTGGAATTTCAACCATGAAAAGATATTACTTGACATGTGGGAGAAGAACATTGCCTTGCTTAATTCCCCGGTGCGCAAGAGTGAAGTATATAAGGAAATGGCCTTAGAATTAGCAGAAGCCGGCTTTGAGTTACATTGGTCGAAAATACAGCTAAAGTTTCATAATCTAATCAGGAAATACAGGTATCTATTTTTACATAAAAAAATTACAATAATATATATGTATATAAATGTAAATTTCGCCCAGAACTGAGTTAACCAAAAGCGCAAAGCCTAATGCTAGGTCCAAACGTTGGCATCATTTTCAACAAATGCATAAAATCATGTCTCAACGGAAATCCTATATTTCAGGTAAATTTTTCCGTTTCTATATCTATAAATTCTAAGAAAAACTATACAAAATTTCATTAGACGAGACGGAGTTGATGTGTGAGAATTCAGCGGATGCAGATGCTGAAAATCAGGATGTTTGTGTTGGTGATGATCAGGATGTTGGAGAATATGTTGCTTATGCTGATGATCAGGATGTTGCTTATGCTGGTAATCGGGATGCTAATAATCAGAATGCTGATAATCAGGATGCTAATAATCAGGATGCTGATAATCAGGATGCTGATGATGTTTCAGAAATTCATTCAAATTGCACATTTATTGTTGAAACTTCGGAGGAATCATTGAATGGGGATTGCAGTCAAACGATAGATGAGCCTCCTGCAAAGCGAAACAAATCTACCAAAAATTCCACAATGACATCATTTGAATTGGCAATGGTGGAGATTGCAAGGGAACGAACGGAGGATTTAAATCGTGCGGCAGTGATAAGGCTGGAGATTCTGAAACTTATGGCCAATGATGCGGCCAATTATCATGCGAAAATGTTGGAAATGTTAGCAAAAAGTATCAATAGTTAATAGTTAATGAATATACATTTCGCATATGCGATTTCAGTTAATTAGCCTTTATTGTATGTATATATATTAATTTACGTCCAAATTTGTAATTGAAAATCCTATGAGATAAAAGCGCCTTGGACTAACAATTAAAAAATAACAAATACATAAATTTAATACTTATTTTATATTAAGAGAACTTATGTGAAATCTATACAACAAAGGGCCTCAACTATTTACATGCTTATATTCTTATATCTTATGTAGTTTAAATAGTTATTGAAGAGATTTCCACATATATATTTCTGCGTTTTCCTTGGTACAATTCATTTATTAAGCCATCTTTATTGTATATATATATATATATATGACTAGTTGATGCGTTTAATTACTTGACTTATTAATGCTTTCGGCACAATCTGGGGTTTGTTCTTCAAAATACAGCTATGTAAATATATGTATATACTACTTGTATATGGATTGATAATTATTACAGAGTACATTAGTTAAACTGATCTCATATATATAGATATATATATATATATAGAAATGATCGCCATGGTTTACATCACCGATTTAATGGGAATAGTTCGGTCTTGATTTGTGGACGGAACATAAACCATAATAGATATATATATATATATATATATATATATATGTATAGAGTGAGAAAACGGCACAATGTGGAATTCAAATCTGACTAGATGATTTTTAATTATGTATATAAACAAATCAATTGTGCAGCATTTTAAAATAGTTTGGTTTCTTGTTATAAAATTGCTATTAGATTCTCTGATTTTTTTCATTTGCATATTATGCACAAATTTGCGTTGGTTGCGAATTCGAGTAGTTTTTTAGATTCAGTTGTTTTGTTCACTTATATGAATAATTTTTTGGGAGATTTTGTTCACATTCCTTTCAGAGTGACTACTGAAAATGATGTTCTACTGAACTAAAATCTAATGTTTAATCTATGTAAGCCAATGTTAGTAATGTTAGTATTTGGTGATATCCTTTATCTCGTTGGCAGCGTCATGTTCAGGCATAGCTCATGATCCCTGAGATCGCCCCAACCGCCATTGCCCTTGCGTAGCTTCGATTTCTTTATCAAACTGGGCACCGTCATCATCAGGGAGCGCGGAAACAGCTGATGCGAATTGCGTGCAATGCGCAGCACATGTTGTACCTTGGAGATGACCTGATTGGATTCGCAATTCTTGTTCTTGTGATGAACGCCACTGTGATTACAAAATAAATTAAATAAATATTATCGGTTCGATTGATAATACACTCACCATTCGCCAATGTGAAAGACTCGGGGTCCCTTGACAATCATCGCGTGCAGCTTGCGCTGCAGACACTGCTGGGACACATGTTGCAGCGACCAGTCCCAATTGTAGTCGTCGTAGGTGCAAAAATGTCTTGCACACCGACGAATACTCATCCAGGTGGTGCGATTGAAGGCAAAGCCCATATTATGCTTGCTGCTTATCCATGGCATGGACTCCACCTGCCAGAGCAATGGAAATGGGAATCAGTTGGGATTTGCTGTTTGATTATGATTTCGATTTTTTTTTTCGGGTAACGAACAGCGAACAATTGGAAGAAAAACGAGGGGTGGGTGGGGATAGTTGAACATGCAAATTTCCATTCAAGTTAAACGAAGAAAAAATCGAGCAGAGTGTGTATTGAGGAGGAATCATAATAACAAATTGAATGCCAGATTGCTTCGAATATATACCGTAATTTAACTCATTATATTAAAAATAATTGAAAGTTATGTCCTTTTGTTGCAAAATGCGCCCATTCGTGTGGATCGCAGCGTTGCCAACCATTTGATAGTATGTTAGTAGATGATGCAGGAATGCTCCTCAATCAAATTGATTTGTATAATCGATAAACGCTCTAATTCTATGGGTTCGTATAGATAACGCACTAATAACGTATACCTTGCGATAGTCATGGCCGATGCTGCGAATATCGATCTTCGCGACGTGTACGCGCACGCGCAACTGTGAGTGTTTATCGAATTATCGGCATGCCAACATAGAGACAAACACATATAAACATACATAAATATATTATAATAAAGAGAGACATTAACAATTAACACAATAATTAAAAATACACACACACATGCGATTGCCAAAGCATTTTTGGATTGGATTTGCGGGTTTGGTTAGCGGCTAACATGCAAAAACACAGACAATAAGCAATTAAAACAAGAGAAATGAAAAAATAAATCGGAATCATATTGTGCGCTACGATTGCAATGATCGGAAGTGCTGGATATCGATTAGGATTATAACGCTATTGTTATTTTTTGTTTTCTTTTTTTTTTTTGTGTTGGTTATTGCTGTCGATGGTGCTACCTTCTGATAGACGGAATACAATGACGGCAGGACATGATAGTTCCATGTTTGTGCACCATTTTTATTGTTATTATTATTATTATTATTATTGCTATTGTAATTGTTATTGTTGTTGGTATTATCGTTATAAGGATTATTGTTATTATTGGTGTTGGATGTGGCTGTAGCGGTGACAGTGTTGATGTGGCTAGTTCTTTTATTGCTGTTTTTCTTATTTTTGTTGGTGTTATCGTTATCTTTATCATTATCGACATCGACGGTGTCACCCACATAGACTTTCACATTCGCATTTGCGTTCTTTAATGAAGTGCTGGATGATGATAGCGCTGATGATGACGCAGTTAACTGCAGAATGGAGTTTCTATTATTATTATTATTATTATTATTGTTGTTATTATTATTATTATTATTGTGCCTATTCGATCCTAATAGACTGTTTGACGAGATCAGCGAGGAAGCAAACGATTTTTTGTTAGTCTGTCATCAAGTAGAATAGAATGCAGAAAGATATGCATATTTAGAAACGATATATGAATTGCGATTGTATGTGTGTGTAAGTCTAGATGTATGCGTTCGTGTTTACTTATAGTATGAATTAAAGCAAATCAAATATGGTGGAAACACACATATGTATAGTAGACATATATTTCGTTGAACAATTGCCAGATGAGTGTCACATAGACGTAATTATATGTGTGTTTTGTATCTGTGTGCACTAGGCATATGTATGTATGTACGTATGTATGTATGTATATATGTATGTATGTATATATGTATGCATGTATATATGTATGTGTGTATGTATTGAAGATCCTTTTTGCTAGTGCTTGAAATGCTTTAATACACTATTTTAAAACGTTCATGTTTCAGACGGGATATGTTTAGTTGAGAACAGTTAAACTGGCAATAAGCGTTGACATTTGCTCTTGTTAAAAACATAAATTAAATATATATTTTTATTTTTGATTTCTTTAAGCAATTTTCATCTTTTTTTTTTGTTGTGTTGACGACTAAAACGAATTTCGTAGCCAGGCAAAGGAAGCACAGAGAGTGTGTGTGTGTGGTGGGTATTCAGAAACTCACCTTGCTGTGGTAGGTATAATAGTTGAATGTCTTTAGATAGGTGCCCAGGGACAGGATATTGCATTGGGGGCACAAGTCTTTGGTGCGCTGCTGCATCATCGCCAACAAATAGAGAAAATCCTCGGCCACATAATGATCTTCCTCAAGGAACAAAACGAGACCTGCAATCAAAGCGTACACATTAAAAATCGAGGAGTTTCCTTAGTGGGAGTTGCTTTTGCGCTGCTCACCCGTGTGAAACCGTGTAACTTCCAGTTCGTTGAAGACACGATTCGACTTCCACCACCAGTGGTGTTTGGTCTGCGTAAATTTCGCCTCACGATAATGGCCATAGAGATCGGGATATAGGGCATTGTTACAGCTGCTAATGAGAGCTCTGCAAAAAATCATTTTATATTTTACATTTTATTATTTATACAAATAATATTTCACTCACTGCTCTCTCTTAATGTTCCGGGGACAATCGTTGGGATCGACGCCAGGATATTCGTGAGGATGCGTTTGTATCGAATACGGATAGAAGATCTGCATCACTTTGCAGAAATCAATCTGTTGCACCAGATCATTGATGTCATCGTCATAGAAATCGTGCGAGAATATCAGCAGAGATTTGGATATATCCTGTGCCTGCGCCAAACTGACAATCAAGTGGCGCAGATAATTGATCCGCGTGTGGACCTGCGAGTAAGATATGTTTCTAGCGTTTGTAGCTCCAAACAAAATTCCACTCACCTGTATGACAATTATCACAGAATCGTTTTGCAGCGGCCCAAAAACGTCCTCATTCAACACCAGCTGCATTTCGTTGTATCTGATTATCTGACGCTTGATCTCCGTCATATTTGGCGGATGATAAACATCAAAGCTGATTGTGGTCGATGCCGTCAAACCAGTGCCACTATTTGCAGCAGCGCCGCTGCTATTCAATTGGAGTGCTTTACAAAAAGAAAAGAAAGAAAATAGGTTTAGTATTTATTTTATTTAATAATTCGTGGTAGATCTCACCGGCGCTGTGGTTGCGGGTGTGTGGCGTCAGATATTTGTGCAGTGTTGCCGGCACCATTGACATTATGGCATCCACTGAGTCATTGGCCATCGATTCGCTCACCATCGCATCACGACTATCCACTAAAAAAATGGCACAAATCTTGGTTATCAATAATTGGGTAATAAAAGGGGTTCCACTCACAGTAGTTAAAGTTGTGGTACTGCAGCAGGCCAAAGATGCACAGGGCCAGGATGAAAATGCTGCGCATATAAAAATTGTTGCGTTTGCGGCCCATCGCCCCCGTATTGGGCAGCGGCATCAGTACACGACCTAAATAAAAAATGTAATCATATCGGCACGAGTAGAACCGGAGCTGTGCTTACCTCTCATTTTCGACATATTAATGGCGACTGTTTCCGAGTTGCTAGCAGGTGCCAACGAGGCAAGCTCTTTTATTGCGCCATCTAAAAGTAAATCGAATTATAAAAGATTGCTACCAACAAAAAAAAACAAAAAAACAAATAAAAAAACAACGACTAATTGATATTTGTCAAAAAAAGTATAGCACGAAACATGAGTTATCTTCAAGGTGCTATTTCAAAACCACTTGTACTATGGATCGCTATCCAAATACAAAGCAAGCAAGTAATAATGCTCGACTACGATGTACTCTGAACCCAGCTGTGAAATACGCCCATATCTCGCTAAACGACCGCTTTTTATACGGCATTTTCCCTATAACGGCAAAAATCGAACCTGAAGTCCAACTTAGCGCTAAAGTTTGGCGAGGAATTAACTCAGCCATTAGCTGAGATAAATCACTGATGAACGAAATAGACAAGAAGGGAAGACAGGCCCATCCTTACCAGCGAGATATGATGACAGTGATCTACAGGATATCATTTCTTCATCGTCGTCAGATATATAAATTTGCTGTGAGTTGTTTATGTTTATAGATAGATAATTGTTGGTTTTTGGAGTCTATTTTTATTGCATGTACTTGTTATGTATGTATTTTTCATTTCAATGAAATAAAAAGATAAAATGCATTTGGAATGATAAACCATGTTACAGATATACGAGGTATGGGTGTATAGGGTAGTTGTACACTCAAATACGCCCACAATAAAATAATAAATAGTTTATCAATTTATTGCGCATTTGGCATTCCGTTTACTGTTTCATTTCCAATTAAAAGACAACAAATGAATAAACAAAATTCACACTTGTCATAACTTTTTTTTGACACTGAATAATTATAACAAAGCACATGACTTGCTTGACAGACAGCACATGGCCTACAGCAGACCCTTTTTTGAAATTTTGATCTATTTGTACAGCTGAAACAAATTTAAATTCTATAGTTGACTAAGTAGTCAGGAAATCAGGAAGTCAGTAAGTAAGTAAGTCAGTAAGTAAGTAAGTAAGTAAGTAAGTTGGTAAGTAAGTAAGTAAGTAAGTAAGTAAGTAAGTAAGTAAGTAAGTAAGTATGTAAGTAAGTAAGTAAGTCAGTAAGTAAGTAAGTAAGTAAGTAAGTAAGTAAGTAAGTAAGTAAGTATGTAAGTAAGTATGTAAGTAAGTATGTTGGTAAGTAAGTAAGTAAGTATGTTGGTAAGTCAGTAAGTAAGTAAGTAAGTAAGTAACTATGTAAGTAAGTAAGTAAGTAAGTAAGTAAGAAAGTAAGTAAGTAAGTAAGTAAGTAAGTAAGTAAGTAAGTAAGTAAGTAAGTAAGAAAGTAAGTGAGTAAGTAAGTAAGTAAGTAAGTGAATCAGTAAAGCAAAAGTAAGTATTTTAATGAGTTCTGAAGTAAGTATGTAAGAAAGAAAATAATTAAGTTCGTAAGTAAGTAAGTTAGTAAGTATGTCTATAGGTAAGTAAGAAGACAGTAACTAACAAAGCATGAAGCTTAAGTAAATTAGTAAGTAAATAAGTATTAGAGTAAGCAACTAATTAACCAAGTAAGTAAGAAGTATGTTAGCAAGAAAGTAAATAAATAAGTTAGTAAGCAAGTGCATAAATAACTAAGTAAGCATGTTAATAAAGTAAGTAAGTAGTAAATCTATGCCCAAATTTGTATGCCCATGGGCAGGGTTATTGTAAGTATATGCGAAGGTATTCAATCGTAACGCATTCGTAATTGCTGAATTGTTTTCATGTTAATCGTGTTTCGCATTTCAAATTGTAAGTGGCTGGCTGTATGTGAAATTGAAGTGGGTCTGCAATCTGGAATCTGTCAATCTAAACATATTACTCAAGGGGCTATTAATTTATGTAGAGGACTGTTTTCAGCTGTTGCAATCGGAATCATGCAAATCAGTAGCAAATCTGCGCCGCGATAAAATCTCAGCCTTATATGCGGGTCGGCTTCGACTGATGAGGTCTCCTCCTCCTCCTTCTCCTTCTCCTCCTACTTCTCCATGTGTTTAGTTTTAGGTTTAGGCACTTGGAATTCAGTCTGGGGTGATTAGCGATAAGCCATTCAGCTTGACTCGTGCAACAACTACGGCACTACATTCGCTATAACAATAGGCCACGCCGGTGCCAGGTGGGTGGTGTGAGGTGGTGCGAGTCGGGTGGTTGGTTGCACTAGTCACAAACGGCCTCCTCACGACACGTAACAATTGCGTGCGTGTGTTGTCATCAGCCTCGGGAGACCGGCGAATACGGCGAATACCTCCTCCGCCGGACTTTGGCAGGGGGGAGGGGCACACTTGTAAAGTGGGCGACGATCTCGGACGGCCTCGCGTCAATTGGCATTATAAATAGAATGGCAGATTTGGCGAGTGCCACGTTCCTCGGAACACATCATTTCTTTGCAGTCGTCGCCAAAGCAAGCATTATTTATTTATTTTTTTTTTTTTTTTGTTATTTATCAGGCAGGAACAAATCGAACAAATTTATTCTTTTTTTGTGTTTGTCATGGAATTTATTGCCATGGCCATGATATCGCAATATATATTCATATAATTCATGAAGTGCTCGAAAATTTTACTTAATAGACATTTTAACGAAATCGAACATTAAAATGCAAAATGTAAGCAACTAAATAGTAAGGCATTTTCAACCATATTGTAAGCACATTTATATTATATATCAATTCAAGAAAATTATTTAAATTTACATTTTCAAATTCTCTAAATAGGAATGTTTTTGAAATTCATTATCTTTATTAGAATACAAAATTAATTTGTATACTCTGATAATGCGATCTGTCCGTCCTCACATCGGTCCGCCTGTTTGAACGTAACTTTTTTCGACGCCCTTAGAGATAGTGATTGGGATCTTGGAACATATACTGGTCTGTTACCGCGTCTGATAAAGTGTAAAAATTTGAGTTCTAAGTCCACTGGGAGACTAGGAAATCAATAAACGCAAATCGATAAAGCCACATTTCTTCCACAACTTTAGGGCTACAGTCAGTAAATAGTTGTTGGCGATGTCTTTCAAAGATAGCCCACCTCCGCAACCTTCCCCAGGTCCCCATACAGAGCTTTTGAGTTAGAGCATAAAATTTGATATTTGATATATTACTGGTAGCCGCCGTTGAGAAACGGTAACAAATTTGTATGGCCACGCCTACAGCTGCGCCCATAATCGCCATCTTCCACAATTTTGAAGATAGAGTCACCAAACTTGAAAGTCTGCTTCAAAGATGGGCAAACTTGTAAGGTTGTTTACTACGACCTCCTTCAAGGATCGGTTATCAAATTGTATGACTTATGAGTATCAGAGTATTTCGTAGTCGGTTAAGTCCGACTGCATCGTTCTCTCTTGTTGCACACTTGCATATGGTAATAGTTCCAGACAAACACTAAATTTAATATTATACATATATTTATATTTAAATTTAGTATTTGCTAGGGAGTATTACCCTGGCCTTGATGTCTCAATATATTTATTTATAGCCATCATATATGGTGTGAACACAAACAGATATCGCTTTATCAACATTCAAAGGAGTAAACAACAATATTAATATTTTTTTAATATATGCGTTAACACAATTAAATGATATGATAATTGAAAAAATAATGGAAATCATAATTTTAAAATTCTACCTTGAAAAATGGCATTTCGGCACATTTAAAATTTTTCCACTGGCATAACTAAACATTAATTTTAAAGGTATTTCCAAATTTCTAATTTTGTCTAATTTAGAAAGCTTATTTTTTTTTAGTACAACTCAATACATATAGAAATGCCACCATTACCAGGGTCTAATTTTGTTAATTAGCCCAAATCTGTGCTAAAAACGTGCGTTAATTATAATGTTTTTTCCAATAAACATTGGCCTCTGCCGAAATGTATATTAAATGATAATTAAATCGGTACCAAACGTTAATTGAATAAAAACCCAATAAGAGTCATCAATCCTAGTCAATAAAAAGGTAAAATCCAACCCGAAATTTATTTCCGAACCTATACGCCCATAAATGTCATGACAACATTAATGTTAATGAAATCAACGAATTTCCATAAATAGTATTAATAGAGCAAAGTTCAAGTGCCGAAAGTCAAAACACACAAAAAAAATAGCTAAGCTTTATGGGGGGTGTTGACGACGACGACGATGACAACTCGAGTTCCCCGCCCCGGAAGTAAGCCATCCATTTGACTTTGAATTTGAACTTTAAACATCGATTAAAAGATTAAAAAAAAAACACAACAAAAAAATAAGTCTCAAAAAGAAGCAAAACGCAAAAGTACAATGGCTTTAAGTGCACGCTTACTCAACCGCTAACAGAGGGGCGGATAGGGGGTGTGGCAGAGGGAGATCGGTTGCCGGTAAATCTGTATACAAGATATTCATGCGAAACAGGTATGTGAGACAGTATTTATTTATTTATTTACTGTTTGCTTGTTACGAAATCAGTGTACGATTTAACGGGGCTAAACAAAACCAAAAAAAAAAAGTCGCACAAAAGCCAAGCAAAACACAGAGCAACAAGAGTGTTTTTTGGCATATGCTCGACTAGCACATATACCACGTAATGGGCTTAAATTTTATGTTGGCAAGTTTAAGTTGGGGATAAGATGTGTAGATTTAATTTTGCTTTTATATTTGTTTCTCTTTTTCATGTTAAGTTGTTTTTTGAACTTTACATGCAAATTAAATATTGATTAAAATTCTACAAGCTGAGAAAAAGTTTCGCCTATTTTGTAAGACTATAGTTTGTACTGAATCTAATAGAATTATACGCCTAGATATATTAATTACATACATTATTTTATATTTTTCCCTTTCATTTTAAATATTTAAATTATTTTATCATTTTTATTTTATGTAAATTAATTTTAAATGCTTATTTATTAACCTTTTAAAAAAGTAAAATATGGTCTTAGAAAATCGAAAGAAACTTGATGAAAAACTTACGGTTTCGCACAATATCAGCAAAATGTAAACAAGATTTTTACTTTTGAATAACTTTAAGGGAAAATTCAGAAATCAAGCATTCATTCAGCATTCATTTTACTCAATCTGAATGTCTAAATGTTTACAGGGTATACGGGGTACAAAGCCATATTCGCCGCTTACTTTGCATTTATTTGCGGTTATTGTTGTTTGCTTGTGAAATGTTGCGCTAATTTACAGAGCATACAGCTATTGAAATAGATGTTAACTATTTATATCTAGAGACGCTTTAATTTACCTTTGGCTGAAATTGCAAGTGCGCAATATTTTCGTTTGTGGCTCCGTTTTGTCTGTCGGCATCGTTGTTCCTCAATCGATTTTTCAGACGCCCCAAGTCCAGTTTCAGATTTAATGCCTGCATTTAAATTGTTGCTGTTGTTGTTGTTGTTGCCGCATTGCAGTCGCTTTGAATAGAATTTCGAGCATATTGCGAAAAGTTCTCCTTTATTGTAGTAGTCGTATTTTCTCAATTGTTGAATTACTTAAATGTGCTTTTTGTTGTTGTTGTCGTTGTTGCTATAAATTATTGTTGTGGTTCTCGTTGCTGTTGTTGTTGTTATTATTTTTAGTGTCGCTGCGCGCCTTGCATTTAAGATTCATGCAATTTCTATTGAGATACATGCTGGCAGCTGCTGCTGCTGCTGCGATACACACACATATGCACAGCACACACGGCATCTACCGAATTTTGTTGCTATATTTGACTGGCTTATTAGGTTTTTTTTTGAATTTTTACTGTTTTAACGTTGTATGTAAATTATGTATTCACTTTTCGCTTTCTTTGGTGCGATGCACACCAAAAAAATTTTCACCCGATCACCGTTCGTAAGTTTAGCTAGCGCTGCGCTCTCACGACTGAAAATCGAAACCCAAACAGCTGGGGCCGTTAGGTATGTAAATATTTGGCTGACCATATTCTATGTCGTTCTGCTGTCAGGTAAAAGTTATCGGCTCAAAGTAGTGTTGTTGCTTACATGAAATAGCTGGCAATATATTATAAAATTTTTTGCCTCATCTGCACGATAAAATGTGACAGCTGACTTACTATTTTATACCATATTTTCAAAACGGGTCACACTATTTTAAGTAAATATATATTTCTGATATGAACTAACCCATTTGCCGGAGTTGAACCGCTCAAATGTGTTGCCACCCTGGACTGGAACTATCGCAACAAGTTGCTTAAGCTATCGGTTAATCAGTGCTCACTAATCGATAGCTGTATATGAGTTCACATTGGATTTGGAATTGCAGCCTTGGTGTCAGTCGCTCATAGTACCGAAACACGGCCCAGTTTTTTTGTTTTATTATTATTATTCCAAAAATATACAACGAACGCCGCGCGTGAATCATTCGCGACGTCTCGCCGCAAATCGAGTGTACACATCATAAATTAAAAAAAAAGCCACCAAAATATTTAATATTCATCAATTTTAGTTGTCTTACACGTAGACACTCGCATTTCAATTCGCCCGATAATATTTATTGAATATCGCCGTCGCTTCGCTTCGCCCCCGCGCACTCCCCCGCGTACCCCTTCGTCTGTCTGTGTTACGAATTTTGTATAAATAGTTGTGTGTTCTCAAAAAAAAAGAAGAAATATAATAAAAATAAAACAAAAAATATGTTCAGTTTTCTGAAGCGCGAGACTAAAAACCAAGAGGTGGTCGAGAATGTCATCGGTGAGCTGAAGAAAATCTATCGCAGCAAATTGTTGCCATTGGAGGAACATTATCAATTCCATGATTTTCACTCGCCAAAACTGGAGGATCCGGATTTCGATGCGAAGCCGATGATCTTGCTGGTGGGTCAGTACTCGACGGGTAAGACGACCTTCATCCGTTACCTGTTGGAGCGTGATTTTCCCGGCATACGCATCGGACCGGAACCGACAACAGATCGTTTCATTGCCGTCATGTACGATGACAAAGAGGGCGTTATTCCCGGCAATGCTCTCGTCGTCGATCCTAAGAAACAATTCCGGCCATTGTCGAAATACGGCAACGCCTTCCTCAATCGCTTCCAGTGCTCGAGTGTTGCGTCGCCGGTGCTGAATGCCATTTCCATTGTGGATACGCCGGGCATTTTGTCTGGCGAGAAGCAGCGCATCGATCGTGGCTATGATTTTACGGGCGTGCTCGAATGGTTTGCGGAGCGTGTGGATCGCATCATTTTGCTCTTCGATGCGCACAAGTTGGACATCTCCGATGAGTTTAGGCGTTCGATTGAGGCGCTCAAGGGGCATGATGATAAGATTCGGATCATTTTGAACAAAGCGGATATGATTGATCATCAACAGCTGATGCGGGTTTATGGGGCGTTGATGTGGTCACTGGGAAAGGTGCTGCAGACGCCGGAGGTGGCACGTGTCTACATCGGCAGCTTCTGGGATCAGCCGCTGCGTTTCGATGCCAATCGACGTCTGTTCGAAGACGAGGAACAGGATCTGTTCCGGGATCTACAATCGTTGCCACGAAATGCGGCATTGCGTAAACTCAACGATCTGATCAAGCGTGCGCGTCTGGCCAAGGTGCATGCGTTCATCATTGCGGAGCTGCGCAAGGATATGCCATCGATGTTCGGCAAGGATAGCAAAAAGAAGGATCTGATCAAGAATCTGGGACAGGTCTATGATCGCATCCAGCGTGAACACTCCATATCCCCCGGTGACTTTCCGGATGTGAGGAAAATGCAGGAGCTGCTGCAGCACCAGGACTTTACCAAGTTCCATTCACTCAAGCCCCATCTGCTGGACATTGTCGACAATATGCTGGCCAAGGATATTGCGCGACTAATGGAAATGATACCCCAAGAGGAGATGACACTCGTCCAAGATCCAATAGTCAAGGGTGAGTTAATATTGTAGCATATACACATCTGCCTTATTTTGGCTACAACACTCTACAAATTTTCTCTTTTGTCCGTTCTCATCGTCCTCGTCCTCGCCCTCGTCTAGCAATCGAAGGTAATCGTAATAAACTTCAAAGCTGCACTTTTAAATTGTTCAATTGTTCACTTGATTAATCACCTGGTCTCACTGTACATTTGCATGAATCGATATACCAAATCGATATATATCGATAGATACTTATTAGCACTTGGCAGTAATGGGATTTTTTTAAAAGAAATATTGCTTGTATAGTTTAGCACTTGACTCATGTCCTTAAGTTCTCTGATTCAGATTGCCCTCATTATATGCCATGGAATTCCACTTATCCATGGGGCAACTGCAATTTCTTGATATTTGTTTTGCATATAATGGTCCCATATTAATACTGCCCGCTTTTTTTTATTTTTAGATTCAGCACATTTAAAATGAATATTGCCAAATTTATTGTATGTTAAATTCTTGAAATTGCTATTTCCAAGTGTTCCATTAAGCGGGCACTCCACATGACCCCATTAGCTGTTTATATATGTCATGACTATAACATATTTGACGACTGTCTGGAAAGCTAGACTGAAGCATTTTTTAACGGAGGCTTTTCCAAAAAAAATATAATAAAAAAATTTTTGCGCACGCGCAACTGCTGCAAAAAATAGAGCTAAAAACAAACGCAAGTTGACCCAGTTAACAAATGGTCATGCCAAATTGTTTCAAACAAGTTTACACACACACACACACACACAAACACAAGAAATTCACAGCTAGTTCGAGCGAGAGAGAGATTTATTTGAGACTGCTGAATGTATCTAATGAATGCAGCAATTACAATTTAAGTGGTTAACAGCGCATGCAGCATGCAGTATGGCCAGCTACAGGAGCTATACTTGGGCATTTCCACTCGCTTTCCTAGCATCACATACATGTACATATATGTAGACATATATGTATGTATATTTAGTATCTCATGTCTGGAACAAATTTCCTCTTTCACTTAATTGCCTTTGCCTCACTGGTTTGCAGCTTCCTCTTTTCGCACTTATGCAATGGGACGCATATATATAAAAAAAAATACATACATATACATTTTTTTTTTATATTTATAATTTTATACTTGCTACGCAAACAGTGCGATAAGAACGCGACGCTGATAAGCGGAAAAGCACTTTGTTTCTATGCTGGACGCACTTTTTTTTTTTTTTTTTTTATTTTGGCGACAAGTAGAACTTAAATAATGTGCAATCCAAATAATGTAAGTAGTCAGCGAACGTTAAAGTAATGAGGTATATTCAGTTCTTAGATTTCATATCTAACACAAATACTGTAAAAGCATGATAAGTAAAAAATTTGTACTTGAAAATGCACACACTCAGCGAAAACGTGTTGAAGCAACAATTTTAGGTATTAAATTAAGAACTTTAAAGTGCTACTAATGAGTACATTAGTACATTATTCAATAAGTTTTGCTCTTATTTAAGTAGGGAGAACATTAAGGGTAACTACAAACTTATTATCAGAAGTTGGCCGTTGGCTGTCGTCATGTTCCAGTGATAACAATTATCGAACCGAATTGTTTGCCATGATGTAAGCAGTGAAAAAAAGTGGCTCATTGTGTGACTCATGGCTAAGGGAAATGCCACTGAGGGTCGAGAATGTTGGGAGTAAAAAGAGAGCTCCTCATTCATTATTTAGTGGGTACAGTCATTCCACATACATATTTCACACTCCAGCGCTCAGTGGTTAGTTGGACACACTCTGACCATCGACGCATCCAGATTCGGATTCAGATTCAGATACCAGCCAACCATGACGACGAGCACGCATTGAAAACATTAACTTAAAACATTGGGAGCAGACAAATCAGTGGAAAAACTAGTGAAATAAACACCTGTTGTATATCCGACTATGAGATACCCGGCATTGAATTCACCAATATTGCAATCATTTCAAAATAATCTCGATAAATCAATAATTATACCTCGATTTGCACTTGGTTTACCTTGAATCAAGTAAAAATTGTGTAAATTGTGAAATAATTATTGATTTAGGTGTATAAAAATTGCTTGAAATGAAACTCAAATTCAAGTTCGTAAAAAAGATAGCTATTCTATGGCCATTATTAGAATTATTCTTAAAAATATATTTAATATTAATTTATATAGCGTTTAAAAAGTTTATCGAAGATAAGACAATGATTTGCATTATTTATTTTCCCCGTTGAGAGCATTAACTGACTTATCTTGAGATTCTAATTGCTGAGAAACTATAATAACCAATAATAATAATAGCTTAGAGCATTTGATATTCAGTGTTATATAAATACACTTCTTTCAATTGCTTTGGGGGCATTTGTAATTGCAGTGTAATAATTATATAAAAAGCGATTATAATTCTCGTTTAAATTGTATTTAATGATGTTCTCTGTGTGTGTGTGTGTTTGACCTATGAACCGCCCCACTTCGATAGATAGGTTTTGATTCGACTTTGGTCGTGTGAACTGGGAAAGTTCAAGGTCTTTCGGTGACGCTATTGGCCCAATTACCACAACGCCCAACGATTGCTTTAGCACCTGTTTCTTTTCACTTCGGAAAATGTTTACGGGTGCACCAGCTTTTCAATATTTGTAGGCCAAGTCAACCAAGTAACGTATTTGTTTGTTGTGGCTATCTTTTGGTTATCGTGTTGCCAGGCTATGCTCTTTCTTAGATAGATACCACTAAGCTCTGTATTGATATAGATAAATATCAGTGCAAAAAGCAACGCTTATCGAAAGCTCATAACTGGGACATTCACACCCCACTAAAAACGAAGAAGAAGAAATGGAAGCAACAGTAAACAAATAACCAAAATGTGTCTCATGCTCTCTGTAAAGAGGCGTTCAACGTTCGACGCCCAACTGTAGTCTAGTTAGCACTGTTCTAATTTCCAGCAACAAAGAACTGGCTCTGTTATCTGTACAGGGCTGCAAAAAAACATACAGATCGGTATATACATACATACATACATATAACTAAACAGAGTATATTATTAAGTAATACTTTTGCCACATGACGTTTATATTCTGTTATACGACACTTCTATGATAATCAAAATGAGCAACTAAATAAAGTGTGACCAGCTCTGCTTATTAACATCATATGTATTCCATGCACGAATATACACACACACACACACATACACACAGATGAAAATTAAAATAATTATTATCTAATAAGTGAACAGCGCCAAAAGCAGAAACATTAACAGCTCACAAGAGGAAGAAAATGAATTGAAAACGTCGCGATTTGTACACTCTTTATTAATTTATTAATTATTAAGATAAATTCTTAGCAATTGACTTTTAATTAGTTAATGTCATGTGTGTACTTATACACCCATTTATGAGTAAACAGTGTGCACAAATAAGCGCAGAGCTTTCATTAATTGCAATGTATCTAAACATTAATAATCATTAAGCTTTCGGTTTGCATTAAGCTGCTCTCAGTCAAAAAGCTCAGTCTTCAGGAGAAGAAAATCTCGATAAATTTTGTGTATTTATTTCTGACCATTAAGAATTTGCTTGAAAACACATCAAAAGCTCTTGTTTTCCGCAGATCAAAGAGCTTGGCGACAAAACATATACTTCTATTTATAAGCAATAACAAGACTGAACAACCCAACCCATTGTTGAATCATGCATCTGTAGCTTTTATAAATATCTCGGGGGGGATGACTACACATACAAGTTTATATATATTTTTAAAATGTAATTTAATTGCCTTTTATATCATAAAAAATAAGAACAGGTTGAAATCAGAAAAAAGCAGTTTGATGTAGTTGTAATGCCCATTCACCTTCAGTTAGGGTATAATAGTAAACGCTTTTAAATTGCAAATTTACTGGCACACAATAAGAACAATCCCCCCTCACCCGTCTCATATTTTTGCATAAGTCGCGCAGCTAAGCTTTGGCAAAGGCAGCTTTTTTTTTTTTTTTTTAAGTTGGGGCCAAGCCCAGTGCAACCCATTCAATTTTTTATTGCACACTCACACACACCTCTCTGTGTGTAGAGGAGCCGTAACTAGTTGCGTCCAGATAGATATACTCTTGATGCGGTGCGGTAAGGCAACCTGAGGCCGCGTATCAATTTGTGTGTGTGGCAGCACGGCGCCGACTGGTCGCGTGTGCCACATTAAGTGGCCCCATCCTATGCAGCAGTGAACATCAAATTGGAATTGAAATTGAGAGAGACAACTCAGGGCGCTTCCACTGGAGAGTCTTTTTTTTTTCTTTTCTTGAATGGACTTGCACTAAACGCAGGAAGAAAGCATTTATTTGATGATTTAGTCGTCTATACAAACATTTCTAGAATGATTCCACAAAATGTGCTCATTTAAGACTAGATACATCTGAGGTCCACTTGACTGATCTTCTAATTAAACGATTAGCACATTTCGCGGAGGCCTTGCAAAAGCATTTAGTATATATATAGTTTGGAATCTATAGTATAGAAATGCGAGATATATATGTAAACATTTTGGGGAAAAAAAATTCATGACAATTCAAATATGCCACAAAAGCGATCGAATCTGATGTCATCCGATCACATTTCACATATGCGTCATGCGGCGTTGTATTAAACGCAACGCCCATTTGTCTTCCCTGGGCTTAGCCGATTAAAGTACGTTATCGAGATTTTCGTAGAGCAGTTTAAATACTCTGAAAAATGTCGCTACGGAGGAACACGAATTTGTCCGCAAATTATGACTGCCATTTCCAAAGATTTAGCACTTAAATAATAAACAAACAAAAAAATAACAAAAAGTAATTTATTTTTAGAAATGATTAAACTTCAAATTTTTCGCATATTTAATCATTTTTGCAAATGAATAATATATCTATAAATGATTATTAATTGTGAATTAAAATCAGCTCTGGAAAAATAATTTAGAAAACTGCAGAAATTAAAAGTATAATTGCCAAAGAATTATAATTTATTGATTAAAATTATTAACTTGAATTTTTTTTGTTGCTATTTTAGATATTAATATTAAATGTGCATCTAATTTAACTCAAGATAATTTCCATTTCCAAAGAATTAAATATTTCTGAAATAAAACCTTATAAGACTTATTTATAGAAGTGATAAAATTTTGAAATCTTTTTGCGTCTATTTATAATTTTTACATAAGAAGTATTTCTAGAAATTACATGTGTTTCACACGCTCTAACAAATCAATAAGACCCTCTCTGTACACTCACCGAAAGAAACTCCAACAAGTGAATGAACTTGCCGTCTAAAATTATCCGAGGGAGATGCAGTGCCAAAAGATATACCCAACCCAAAAGAATGCGCTGATAATGTGAATAACGAGGCGAACCAGTCGAAAATCAAAGTCAAGAACGCCTCAGCGCCGATCACGACGCCAATTTTGTGTGTCGAATGTGTCGAGTGGAGAGAGGAGAGTTTCCACCGATTAGTGTAGTCGTCGTTTTGTTCTGCTTTGCTTTATTTATTCGTGATTTTCCGCTTCGGTTTCACATTGTCTCAGCGCATTTCCGTTTGTATTCCCATTTGTTGTACGCTCATGCGGGCAATTGACTTTAGAGTGAAAAGCCTCAAAGATAGTTTTTCTATTGTTTCGCGGCATTGTTTGAGCCAACTCAGTCATTGATTTGCTTTTACTTTAATATAATTTAATTTAAGAAGATTTATTTTATTTGAAATTGAAACCAATAATCTTAATAAAACGTATTAATATTGTGGATATAGATTTATTGCGCACCCTTTTGAGGAAGAACATGGATTCTTGCACGATTACAATAATTTTAATCGGCTTTTAGTTTCGAGCTTAAGACATGTTTCCCCTGGAGATTACTTAAAATGTATATAAAGTAGATTTTCTTCATTGGATTGGTTCAGTCTTACTTTCTGAGAACTTCATTACAACTGCTAGTAGAAGAATATCTTTGGCACATTATTCATTTTTTATTAATCAATTGCTTGATTTATAAATACTGCCGTATCACAATCAGCTTTGCACAAAATGTGCTCTTAGAAACGGAGACAATTCAGCACTAGTGTTAATTCTTCAGTTGCCTCGTTCGCTTGTCTTGTATATTGTTTGTTACCAACACATTTGCAATATGTTTAGCAAATAGCTGCTAAATATTTTCAACCCACTCTGAGATCTGAGTTCATCTGGAGTTTGACAAGATCTTTTTATTATTTTTTTTGACAATGGCACACTAATTTTTCTGTCGTAGTTGTGCTTCAAAAAAGAAGAAGAGATTTTGAACGCTTTGTCACGCTCTTGCCGCACCAGTATTTAGACTTCTCTCTCTCTATCTCTCTCTCTCTCCGTCTCTGTCTGTCTTTTACTTAATTTCTTTTTATGCATTTGTGTATCGCAGAAGAAGAGGAGGTCGATATGTGCGAGGAGCCGCAGGCTCTGACCCCGGGCACACAGAGTGCTCAGTTTGTGGAGCGCTTCGATCGCTGGCTGCAGAATCTCCGCCAGCAGCAGCTCAGATTGTTCAGCAGCTGCACAAGTAGAGTAGACAATATCGAGAACGAGACAGAAACTGAAACTGAAACTGAAAAACACATCGCAATCGCAACACCCGTCAGTTCAGGGTCTGCTGCAGTCAATCCCGAACCCAATCTCGCTAACCCAGAACCAGAACCTGAGCCCGAGCCAGTGCCAGTTATTGAAGTAAGCAAGCTTAACTATTTTTTTGTCGAACTCGCTGCCTACATATTCATTTGCTTTAATGAAGTTAATAAAGAGAGAAGAGCTAACTTCGGCAAACCGAAGATTAAATGCCCTTGCAGACGGCAAGGGAGCTAATTGGTGTAGTAGTCCGAAATTTGTAATTTCTTGGTAGTTTTATAACACGCGTATCTGATGAGTTTGCTTGGATTATCTGGTTGAACAAAAAGAGTTTTTCCAAAGATCCCATCTGCGATAGATAGTCTCTATTTGTGATGTACTGATCCAAAAAGACAGATATTGCGAAAAAAAAATAGCGTAATTCTCAAGAAATGTTTTCAAAATTGTATTTTTAAATTTCTAAAAAAATGAATACGGTTTTCGGAAAAAGACTCATAAGAAAGTGAGATAAACACAAAATATGTGATTTTTTTCACTTTTCCTTTCAAACGGAACAAATATTATATATATTAGAAAAAGTTACAAAAGTATTAATTAATTAATGGGCAAATACTAAACAATATATTAAAAATCAACATTCGAAAAAATTGCAAAATAAATGATTTGTTTTTTCATTCGTATGTTATTATTTCTTTTCGCAAGTATGTATTCTAAATGACAAGAATATATAAGCTATCCTATGTCTCCCTACTTGAAAACAACATATATATAATTATAAAATGGCCTCTGCAATGTGTGGGGCACTTGCCACATGAGGCGCCATACTCAACACACTCGTTTATTATGTTGCACTTTTGAGTAGACTAGACAGCTAAAGTACGTACTTAAGTCTATGTGGCCTGAGGACGTCTCAGTTTTGGCCCAGGGCCGGCGACGTCGTCAATTGGAGCCTAAACGATCTGAAGGTTTTTAATTGTGCCTAATTGAGTGCACACAACGCACCGAACAAACTAAGATTGCATATGCTTAATTAATCTAAGACACACAAGCTGAAATCGATTTGAAATTGAAAACTATAAACTAAATTGATTGTGGTTACTTCATTTTGTTGCAGGAGGTGCCTTCGAGGGCGTCATCGACGACACTGTCTCACCGTTCGGCTACATGAAGGGCGAGGGCATCGATGCTGGATACGGCGAGCACGAATGGATATGCAACAAGGATAAAACACGCACAGATGCCATCTTCAACGATCTGGGACCGGTCGATGGCAAAATATCCGGCTCAAGTGAGTTGAATAATAAAAAAAATTGTTGATTCAAATTAATAATAATTAATACTAATTATTCTTCAATTGCAGCTGCCAAGCAGGAGCTCATCAAATCGAAACTGCCCAATTCAGTGCTTAGCAAAATCTGGAAATTATCCGATATTGATTGCGATGGTTTTCTGGACATTGATGAATTTGCGCTGGCGATGCACTTAATCAATGTCAAAGTGGATGGTTGTGAGCTGCCAACTGTGCTGCCGGAGCACTTAATACCACCGTCGAAGCGTCTTGACTAATGCTGCAACAATCCGTAAAAAAATGAACACACACACAAACAACACACACACACCCGCACACACACTAAACGGAATTTGCCGGCAACTCCTATGCAATAATGCTGCACTCTGTTTGTTCTGTTTGTTTCGTTCAGTGGCAGGAAAACAGAAGAAAAAAAAAGAATAAATTATCTTTTATACGTACTTTGTTCGTCTATAATAATACTGATAATCGTGGGTATTAAAACACACCAATGCAAAAGCACCACCATGCAAACATAAATTCATAGAATTTACACAAGTTATATTTTTGGATAACAATCAATTTTAAACTGTAATGCGAGAGGATTTATTAATATACATAAATTACTAGTGGAATTATACACACAAAACAATAAAAATGTCTTGTATATGCGCCGCCTAGACACCGAACGTAAATGTTGATTTAAGCAAAAAGTACAGAATAAAAAATTGTTCTATAATATTGAAATGGCACGAAATGAATGAATGGAAAAAGAAAGTATACAATATATATAGGTTAAAATATGTTTATGCCCTTTGATGTTTGCAAGAAAACTGAGCCACTTTTGATATACATATTTTATATACATAATAATGTATAAATATATATTTATACACAATGCATTGAAGTTGGTTTAAAGTAACATATTTATTTGCAATCTTGTTTAATTTATCAATGTGCTCTACGCATGCAATGAAAATTGTGCAATTTTATTGTTGATTTAGTAAAGCAAATTATTAACTTTGCTTCTTATTTAGTGAATTCTTGAATATTAATAATGTGAATTGAAAAATTAATTTAAAATGAAAATGTGTAAATTACAAATAAAATGAAAAATTTTTAAACTGCTTTTGAATAAATCACTAAATTTGGTATGGCGTGGTCACACTGCATTTTTTGTGACAGCCTTCGATATACATGCTGCCAATCGATAACAACTTGCGGCATTCATTCCAATTGGTGGTTTACCTGTTAGTCCCAGATTTTCTGTTATCTGAGCATATTTAACTCAATATTTAAATCATTAACTAAAATGGCAACCTACGAAGAAGTCAAGAACATTCCCAACGAACCCTCGAAATATTTATTCGATGTGCGCAACAAGTCGGAACTAGAAGAGACAGGCACATTACCGGCTAGCATTAACATTCCGCGTAAGTAACATAGATTAACTAATTACAACAAAAAAATATGTCATTTACTGATATGTTTTGTGTATGTCAGTGCCTGACCTTGAAAAGGCGCTCAATTTGCCTGATGGCGACTTCCAGAATTCGTATGGACGCGCTAAGCCGGCCGCGGACGCTGTGATAATATTCTCCTGCAAGGCAGGCGGACGTGCGGCGCGTGCTGCAAATCTGGCCAAGACGCTGGGATTTGCCAAGTAAGAAATATGCACAGTCATGCTGATACATAATAATGTATATTTATTAAAAACAAATACTAATTTGCAGCGCCGTAGCCTATGCCGGCTCCTGGACTGAGTGGGAACAAAAACAAGGTCAATAAAACCGAACGAACAAAATTAATAATAAATATCATTTGTAAAACATTTGACAGGCAATCAATAAAACCGCTAAACTTGAACCTCCTGCAGGTCACCCCAGCTGCGACCTAGTTTCAGCTTCACCCTGAGCGGCACACTTAATTTGACACAGTTCTCCATCGTCAGACTGAGGACTTTGGCCACTTTTTTCGCCTTATCTGCGGGCACCTCAAAGATAAGTTCATCGTGCAGATGCAGCACCAAATTGACGGCATTTTCCGCCAAACCCAGCTTCTCCCGATAACGTCCAATATTCTTTTCCATGCGCAAAATGGCACTTTTCGCAATATCAGCCGCCGAGCCTTGGATAGTGGAATTGATGGCCTGGCGCTCGGCTTGATCTGCACGAGAAATGTGTTAAGCAAACGGAGGAAAACCTAAATGAAATACGCACTTTTTATCTGCGGCTCCCCACTGTTGATGTGATCCAGGTAACGGCGTCGACCCGTTATGGTCTCCACGTAGCCATTGTTCCTCGCAAACTTTACCACCTTCATGGCATAGGCTCTGAAAATGGATTATGGATTACAAAATATTTGTAAAAGATGGAATTATTTAGGTACCCACTTGATGCCGACGTATGCCAAGTGGAACTGCTCTGAGATCATCTGTGCTTCCTGCTCGGTACATTTGAGTGACTCGGCCAGGCTGCGCATGCCCATGCCATACACAATGCCATAGCAGATCTGCTTGGTGCCGTTGCGCAGTTGCTCGGACACGTCTGACTCGGGTATTTTATTCCAGTGCGCCGCAATTGCAGTAAACAGATCCTGCGGCGAGTTCATTACCTTGAGCAGTGCCTGATCCTGCGACAGATGCGCTAAAATGCGCATCTCCAGCTGACAAAAATCGGCGGAGAGCAGACACCGTTTCCCATCCATGGGTGCAAAGGCGCTGCGGCAGGATACATTAATTTTGTCTGCACCCAGCAGAATCTCAAAATCTTTGGCCACATTCTGCAAATTAGGCTCGGACATTGAGATGCGCCCCGTGGCCGTATAGGTGATACTCTGGCCATGCACTCGGTTCGCCTGACAACATTTCAGCAGCGGCTGCATGTTCTTTGAGAGCAACATACTCAGCTTTCGATAGCTGAGTATCAGCTGCGACATGGGCGAGTCCAGTTTCTCAAGAATCTGACGGGATGTGCTAATGCGTCCGTTTGTCTTGCGATGCAATCCCAGCACTTTGGCCACTGCTTGCGTAGAGCCCAAATTGAAACGAGAACCGTGCAGCTCATAGATCTTCGTCTCCAGTTTCTTCATGGTGGCCAACATCTGCTGGAAGAGGCTCTGCAAACGATGCTCCTTGGCTGGGAAACCAATGGATTCCATGTGGCACAGTGAAATTTGTATGGGCATCTCCAGTTCTGTAAGGAGTTGGAGAGTGTTAAAGATCTATCTAGGAGCTGAGCGAGGTGTGTCTACCTCGAAAGAACTTGAGCAACTGTCCTGTGCCAATCCGCTCGAGATTCTCGATCTGGCCGTTGAGTATGTGCACCGTAACACAGGCCTCGATGGAGGCGCGCACCTTGGCCATGATGGCGCTGCTGGCGTCCAGGCCATAGCTACTATAGCCGCGTCCACTGCCGCATAGATTCGATAGAGCCGTACACTCCGGTGCAAATTGCTGGCACTGCATTGGAATCGAAGCTCATTAAAAATGGAAACCGAATAAATTATAATTCTATATTTTACCATATTTTGAAAGCTGAGCGTCTTATCCGGCTGCAGCAGCCAGTTGCCCACCTTGGGATCCTCGAGCTGAATGCTCATCCTCTCCAATTGGGGCAGCACTTGCAGCAGCGTCTTCAGCTGCTCCTTGCCATCGTGCATCAGGAGTGTGAGCTCCTGCCGCCCCATCAAACGGCACAATTGCTCCACTTTTATGCTGCTGCTGATTAGATCATCCTGTTGCTGACCTTCGTCGGACTGCATGTTCAGCCAGTAGACGACATTATCCGCCAGGCAGAAGGCGACTCCGGCCACAAAACTGCTGTCATCCACCTGAAAGTTGATCTGGGTGCCAGCAGCTGCCTCACGTTGTGCTGCCGCCGCCACCTGGTTGATCAAGAGATTAGCGCCAATTAATGGCTTGCGTCTGCCCGCCTGCGCCTGCAGTCCAACGCTGAAGCCACAACGTGTTGCCCGCTGCAGCTCATCGAATGCCAGCTGGAATAACTCTTTGTTGCCGCATACATCAATGATATCGATGCTACTGAAACTGGACGCGTTCTCGTCCGCCTTGGAGCAGCTGAGTATATGCGATGCATTCAGCTGCAATGGTTGCTTCATCAGCGAGTTCTCCATGGACACATTTGAGAGCTCGATGGAGGAGCCCACATTCGATGCGGACTCTGGCTCCGGTTCCGGCTCCGGTTTGGGACTCTGACGTCGCTGAGAGCGCAACTGACAGGAGCGCATTAGCCGTGAGGCATGTGGGGTTAGAGCAGTGCATCTGCCCGGTGATTCTTTTGTCTGCGAACTGGGAATCTCATCGGCATCTGCGTGGGTTTTGCTTTCCGCAGCGGTCAGCGCTGCCGTTAGTCCGGTGTTCAGCATGAAGGAGTCGTCCTCGCCCGCAAAGAGATCCTGCTCGACAATACTCGATTTATTTGGCACCAGGATTGAGCCAGTGCGTTGATGATTACGTGGACTACGTCGTGGCATTTGAGTGGGTGCGTTATTCCTGCTCTTGTTGTGGGGCGTTTGAGTTCTTAACTCTTTTGTATTCAGATTCTCCTTTGTGCTACTCGTTTGTGTTTGGAATTCCTTTACAATATTCTTGTCCGGCGTACAGCCGGGTAGGATCTCCACTGGCGCATTGGCGGGCAGACCTTGGCGAATGTTTTCCATTGCGGCGCGTCTCTGATTGATTTTCATCATGGCCGCATGACGACGCTCCTCAATCTGCTTTCTGAGCAGCTCATTCCGGCTGGCTACGCTTGTGCTGGGCTTCTCCTCTACCTGGACAACTGGTTCATTGCTGCTGTAGCTGATTGGGTTATGTTCGATGAGCACTTTTGGACTCGCTGGCGGATTCGGCTTTTGGGTTATTGTATTTTTTATTACAGGTTCAATTTGTGGCACAACTGGTTTTATTGACTGCCTGGTCGCAAGACTTTCTTGCTCAATCTTGCGCACCTTGCTCCGCCTCTCGGCTCTGTCTGGAGTTTTGCGCTTGAGCTCTGAGCTCATCAGAGCTGCTACAGGCTGTTGATTAGCGGGATCTTTGACCTTCTCGAGTGACATGTGCAACTCATTTACTTTTGGTATGTTATCACTTGTTGTCTTGGAGC
This sequence comes from Drosophila paracracens, assembly GCA_035044025.1. NCBI lineage: Eukaryota > Metazoa > Arthropoda > Insecta > Diptera > Drosophilidae > Drosophila > Drosophila paracracens. The sequence continues at coordinate 945,393 of JAWNMN010000435.1, read as the reverse complement.
TGTCCAGAAATTTGAGCTTGCTTTGTGATCCCAAGAGAGCTGCTGGACTCATTTGCTTAGCCTTGAACATGTCTGGAGTCTTGCGCTTGCCTTGCGGGCCCAGCAGAGGTGCTGGAGGCTGTTGTTTGGCTGAAACCTTCTCCAGTGACATGTGCAACTCTTCTACTTTTAAATTGTTACAGCTTCTTGTCGCCTCGGAGCTGGCTGGAGCACTTTGTTTAGCCTGAGCCTCCTCCTCCAGGGACATGTGGAGCTCATCTACTTTTTTGTTTGTCTGCTGTTTAGCCTGCTGCTGCTCCTCCTCCAGTGACATGTGCTGCTCAATTACTTTTGAATTGTCCTCACTCATTGGCTTGGAGCTGGCGGCCACTTGTGTCCACTGAATGTTGCCCACACCAATCTCAAGTTGCACAAACTGTCGCGCCTCCTGGATGAACAGCTTCGCAGCCTCGGCCACTGTCATGCCCGCCTTGCCCGTTATAAAGAAATTCCTCGCCGAGTTGCGTTTAGCTGCTTCAATGGCGTCTTCATTCTCCTGCTGCTTGGCCGAGTCAAAGCTCTGCGAATCGAAGAGCAACTGCTCCAAAGCAAGCAGATTGGCGCCAGCCAGCTCCACGAGACTGGTGATGCCCGCATCGTGGAGCAATCGGGCACGCTTGTGCGTCAAGTCGGGCAGACGCATCAAATCGATGAGATCCCGATGAATGCCAAAGTAGAGACGATCCTTAAACTGGGACACAACCAGGGCGAGTGTTGACCACTGCAACGAATTGCAAAAGGCCGTCACAATGCCAGCAAAGGTAGAGGCCATCTGCTGGAGGCTCTGCAGCATGCCGCGCGGGCATTTGAATTTGTGAGCCACCACGTTGATGGGCGTCTCGTTGACCAGTTCCTGCAGCGCCAGCGCTGTGTAGAAGCTGCATAGAGAATGGCATAACTAATGACGAGATTTGGGTTATTCTCTCCTTCACCACTTACCGCTTGTGTATCTGCATCAGTTTGTAGTCCAGTTTCGCCTGGCCACGCATGGCGCGCACGAGGAACGCCTCCTTGACACCTATCAGTTCGCCCACCTTCTTCATGGCGGGATTCAGTTTCTCCCACATGTCCAGATAGAGCAGCCAGTCCACATCCTGCAGTTGATAGCACACCGAATATGGCGTAACCAGATACACTGCATGCAGTTCCGATTCGAGGACAAAACAACGACGCGACTTTTGCAGCTCCGCAAAGAGGATTAGGCCATCAGTTGGCGGCATCGATGAGGCTAGACAAGCAGCGCCCAAGCGCGTGGCCACATAATGCTCGGTGTGCGTCTCCTCGTCCGTTTGCAAACGTATAAACTCGTACTCAACCAGGAAATCCAATGCATCAGCAATGTAATGCGATTCATCCTCTTCCTCAACTTCTATCTCCTTTCGCTTCTCCTCCTGTGGACTCGAAGTTTTTTGGGCACTAAGCAGAGTGCAATTGAAGAAGCTATCAACGTCTTTTCGGCTGCTTGCTACGCCGGATGAGATGACCTCAAGCAGTGCCCGTTTCAGATGCGTCTGTAAACTATTAGTATAAAATATTTTGGTACATTTGAGTTTCGCTTGGCTGCTTACGCTGCCGTCCAGATCCAAGCAGGATCTAATGGGCTTCAGTTGAGCCGTGACCAGTTCCCGACCGATGCGCGCATTGCTCTCCGTGCAAATGAGTATGGACTCGCCCAGTGTGTCCTTGCCGGTGCGTCCAGCGCGACCAATCATCTGTCTGTAGGTCAGCGAACTCATCTGCTTGCCACCAAACAAGGGAGATCGGATGAGCACACGACGTGCCGGCAGATTAACACCCGAGCTCAAAGTGCTCGTGGCAACAATCACCTTCAAGGCGCCCGCCTTAAAGCTCGCCTCCACAATGTCCCGCTCCTCGGTGGTGAGTCCGGCATGATGAAAGGCACAGCCGTACGTAATCGCCTTGGACATGACCGCATCAAGACCTGTGGGGTAGTTGATTGGTTGATTTGGTTTGCGCAAATAAAGAATTGCATAATTTCTTGATAATGAAGGCTGAACTCTTATACCTGTGGGTATATCTCGCAGCTGTTGCTTCACATCCTCAATGGCCTCCGTGTTCAGTTGGGAGCGCAGTCGTTTGGCCAATTTGCTGTCGGATTTGATGAGCGCATGCATTGCTGTGGCCAGCTGCACGGCCAGATTCTCACACCAGTCCTTGGAGGGGCAGAAGACAACGACGGAGCAGCCCTCGACCAACGTTTCGATGCACAACTGGGCCACATGATCAGCATCGTTGCCCAGTGGCGGAACCTCGGAGCTGGTGCTGATGTTGCGCAAGAAACGCAGTTGATTGTCGTATATCTTGTTGCCAACCTTGATCATCTCCTGCAGCGCCACCGGCCGGTAATCTGTGATGTAGAGTTCTGCGTTGAGCCACTGCTGAAGCAGCTGCACATTGGCCAATGTGGCCGACATGGTTATGATCTGGATTTGTAGCCCATGCTTGCGTGACATATACAGCACCTTGGCGAGCAGCAGCTCCAGGATGTAGCCACGACCCACATCCGAAATGAGATGCACCTCATCGACGACCACTGTGCCTATCTCATCCAGTTTGCCGTGCTCCAACAATTTGTTGACAATCGAGTTGGCCTTCTCAATTGTGCAGATGGCCACGTGAATGCTCTCGAATCCGCCCGGTGGTGTATAACCCCCAAAGAATCCCTCCACCCGATAGCCTGCTGGCGTTAACAGATCCTGCAGATAGAACATCTTCTCCCGCACCACTGAAATGAAGGGCAGAATGAGTAGCACCTTTTTACCACGCTCCAGCACCGTCTTCAGCAGCAGAATTTCACTGACAAGTGTTTTGCCAGCGGACGTTGGCGCCGAGTAGACCAGATTCGAGTGCTCGAAGAGCACCTTGGGTTTGCAGAGGCACTCGACCTGCCAGTCGAACATTTGGACGACGCCCTTCTTCTTGTACTCGCCGAGCACACTGTGCGGCAGATTCCAGGCGGAGATCAGCTTGAGCGCCTTCAAATCTATAAGATTGGAGGTAATGGTTGGTGAGCATGGTGAATCCCTTGTGGCCGTTGAATCCTTTGTGGTGAGTGAATGCCTTGTCGCATGTAAAGAATCTCTTGTGGCGGGTGAATCCTTTAGGGTGGTTGGACTGTTGGGCGACATACGCAACTGATTGGGAGACATGCTGCTCAAGTTTTGAGTGAATCTCTGGCAATGGGCGACACTCTGCTTGGCCACCTCGCAGCGACTGCGCATCAGATCCTTCTGTAGCTGCTGTGACGCCTGCGCATCCCTAACTGGCAGTAGAAAACTGCTCTCATCGAGATTGGCGAATTCAATGGGTGAATGATGGGTTCTGTCCTCAACTGTTTCCGTTTCCGTATCCGTGCCAAAAACATCTTCTGTGCAAATTTGCGCCTCAAAAACGGATGTAGTGCTGACATTTTGCGAGTTACTTTCAAACACTTCGTCGCTTGCATCCAGGTTTGATAGGATTTGGGAGACACGCATTTGTGATATATCTGCCTGCTTGCCCTTGCTTATCTCCTGGTTTCGTGTAAGCGAAAAATCATCCTTAAAGAACTGCGAGTATTGTTCACTGCTGCCGTTTTTTGTTGTTGATGCTCCTGTTGTCCGTCCTAGCTTGGAGTCGGATTTATTGCGTCGAAATTGCTGGCGCTGTGACACATTCGATCTGTTCACGATGGACTGGGTGTGAAGGCGTTGAGGTCTTGATTTAAATTTTGGCGGTGATTCTTGGATGATTTCCAAGCCACTTGTTAGTTGATTGTTATTGTTATTCCAGAGTTTTTCTGCTTGAGGGCCTTTTACTTCGTTCTCTAGTTTCATGAACGTGCTGTCACTAAATTCAAAGGATTGCGAAAACGCCATCACTCACAATTGTAATTCAATATTCTATTATAATACAATTTAAAAAACAACAAGTACTTTAACTAAAACAAAAAACAAAAATAAATAAATTCCGCGGACTTCCAACAGCGGCCTGCCAACTTCTTTGACAGTGTGTCAGTATTTTTAGCAGTATCGATATCGACAATAAAGTAATCTGCCAACATTTGGCGCCAAGTTGAAAATTATACCATAATAGATACTACACATGCAAAGTTTAACGAGAAACATAAATTGTGTCAATTTAAAATGAATTTAAATTCCTTGTAAATTTTAAGTATTTTGCAATCATGTTTTAATTCATAAAAATGTATGTTGGTAATACAAATATCGATTGCAATGATATTATCGATGATGCATGCAATAACGAATTCAGTGTTGAAAAAGAAAGTTATCGGGAAAACCGATATGTGTATCAACAGTCTGTATGCACATAGCTGCAAAAATTTCTTAAAGCCAGCGAACAATAATAAATAAAGTAAAAAATAGTCAATAAATATTGCATTTATGCGATAATTGAATTGCAGCATGGACGAATTCAAGGTGCCCAGTCTGCCAGTCACTCCCGTATTCAAATACCAACAGCCTGTTGCACTCGAGAAACCCGCTGAGCCTCCGCCGCCGCCGCCACCAGCTCCAAAATCCAATTCAAACAGCAGCAGTTGCTTGTACAAAGTGCCAAAGTGGTCCCGGCCGCCAGCTGCAGACGAGATCTATAGATTCGAGGTGCTCAAATCGGGCCAAATTATTGACGAGGTCAAGGATCTACAGCATCAGGCCATCTGGACCTTTGGACGTCTCCCGGAAAATGATGTTGCCATGGCGCATCCAACAATATCACGCTTCCATGCCGTGCTCCAATATAAACCGAAGTCGACCTTCAACGCAGGCAGTGATGAGGATGTCTTTAGCGCTGACAATATGCCAAAATCCGAAGATTTCGAGGGATGGTACATCTACGATCTGGGCAGCACACACGGCACATTTCTCAACAAAAAACGTTTGCCGCCACGCGTCTATATACGCATTCGTGTTGGCCACATGCTCAAGCTGGGCAGCAGCACACGGGTGTACATACTACAGGGGCCCCGTGAGGATGAGGAGCCCGAATCAGAGCTAACAGTTACGGAGATACGCGAGCAGCGGGAAGTTGCGTTGGCTGCCGCAGAAAAGGCGCGCAAAGCCGTCGAGGCCGAGGAGCGTGATGAAGGCGTCAGCTGGGGCATGAGCGAGGATGCCGATGTGGAGACGGATCTGACACACAATCCATATGCCAGCACAAACAACGAGGATCTATTCTTCGATGATCCCAAGCGAACACTGCGTGGCTTCTTTGAGCGCGAAGGCCTCAATCTGGAGTACAAATGCGATGAGCTGTCCCAGGGCTCGTTCGTATGCCGGGTGGAGCTTCCGCTAGACGATACCAATGGCAGGCCCATCGTTGTTGAGGTCACACACAAGGGACGCAAGAAGGATTGCGTAGTGCAGTGCGCACTGGACGCTTGTCGCACTCTCGATCGACACGGTGTGCTGCGGCAGGCTAATCAGGAGTCGCAAAAGCGTAAGCATTTGAAAACTGGCGATTCCGATGACGAAGATGAGTTCTGGGATCGCACCGGCGATGTGGCCAGAAAGAAACTACGCAAGGCAACTGCATCCGCAAGTGTGACACTTACCTATGATGATTTGGTAAGCCAGCAATACCCATACATTCAAATAGAAATTTATTAATGTTCTTAAATTTTAGCTTAAGCAGGAATTTGAGCTGAATTTGGAGCAGCTAAAGGTGGAACAAGAGATATTGGCCTACCAACAGAACGAGAAGCGTTTGAAGGAGCTGGCTGTTAAGCAAGAGAGCGCTAGCGATGATCTGGACAATTTCATGGATACACTCTCTGGAAATGTGCCGCAAGTGGATAAAACGGAGATAAAAAAGTTGCGGGTATGTTGTGAAATTTGAATAGTTAACATTTTTATATTTAATCTGTTGCTTTTTCAAGCTTGAGGAGCAGCGCATAAAATCTGAACAGCAGAGGTTGGAACGACTCATAAGATTAGCTAAGCCAACGGCATTTTCGTTTGCCACCCCCAGTGGCTCAATGATGAGGAACAAGACACAGGAGACAAATGCGGCCAATAAACAGATGCCAATAATTGGCAAGCGAAATCAGTTTAGTAAATTCAAAGTGGTTAAACCACTGACAAGCGCCCGAGCCAAAGTGCAGACGAACGTGTTTGCATCCGATGATGAAGAAGTCGAAGAGGACGAGGAGGTGGAGGAGAAGGAGAAGACGAAGACCTTAACGAAGTTTGTGGCAGAAACAATTACAAAGCCATTAACAAGTGTGGATACAACGGAAATCAAGTCAACTGTCGAGTCAGAAACACACATGGACAACTTACTTCCAGCTCCGGATGTGACAAACAAATATAATGTGGAACCGACAATTGACTCGACAGCGGAAGTGATGCCCCCTCAAACAGTAGTGGATGCATCAGCCGGCATAGACACCACAGCACTTGCAGACGCTGCCGAGGAGCAGAGCGCAGAGGAGCAGAACACCGAGGAGCAGAGCGCCGAGGAGCAGAACACCGAGGAGCAGAACACCGAGGAGCAGAGCGCCGAGGAGCAGAAGACCGAAGAGCAGAACACCGAAGAGTCGGCTGCCCACAAGAAACGACGTCAGCGTGCGCGACAACGGAACAACAGCAAACAGCGTCAGGATGTGGACATGGATCTCAATGAGCTCGCCGAGCATGAGGATGTCGAAAAGTATGCCAAGTGGGTGCCACCATCTGACCAAAGAGGCGACGGCTTCACACACTTGAACGACAAATTCGGCTACTAGAAATAACCATTTGCCTAGCATTAAGAATAAATGATCAAAAAACCACAAATGATATAATTATATTTGGTTAATACATTACTATTAAAGTATTAACTTTCGCTAAGCTTATTACCAATGCATGTAAAATGGCTGATATTTGGTCATGCCAAAAGACTTGTTTGTACAGTGGTCACTCGAAAATGGGACGCTCTTTTTATTTCATTCTTTGATTTTTTTTATATTTAGGAGACGTTCTTAAAATATTATTTAATCAAATCAAATGAGTAAAAGACATAAAATGTTTTACAAATATTGTAAAAGCTATTAGAAAAATATATTTATAGTTTTTAGTAAGACTTATAATGTTAAAGTTAGCAATTATTTTTAAGTCCGTCAAAAGCGAAGCGTGCATTACAAAATCGAACTTTTCAAAAACTGAATTGAAAACTATTCAAAAAAGAAAATTAAGTAGTATCTAAAAATTGTAGTAGCACAAATAGGCGAGCAACCACTGTACAAGTATTTCTGACTATTACATTTTATTTGCTCTGCTAAGGTTGCTTAAATGTATGTGCTGTGTGTAACATAAAATTAATAAATGTGAATTTAAAGTTCAAACCGTTTTGTACTAAGCTAAGGGTGTTCATGTATGAACATGTGACGCGCTAAGCAGCGTAGCGTAGGCACAGTGGGCGTGTGGTGAATTAAAATTCTGCCAATGGCTTTTCAACACACTCTCCCAGCAAACACCTGCAATTTCCCCTAACGTGGCTGCGATATGCCCACCCCAGGGAAAGAGCGTTTGTGGCGACGAGTATTCCAACCCCTGATATGCCTTCCACTGGAATGGTTGGGAATGAGGGGTGCGAATGAACAACAATACACGTTACAAATTCCAGCGCACACATAGAGAATGAACTCGGTTGTGTCGTGTGTTGCGGAGCACAGTTGATTGCCGCTGTTAAGGCTCCAGCACTTGAACTTCCAATTCAGTTATAATTTTGCTACTCTTTTCGTCGGAACGGCGAACGGCTGAGCGTGGGACGAGTTTCATAGTCGAATCTTAGTTGTTTATAATCAAGTGTTGTTTAAATTAGTCGAATTTATAAATTGATTTCATCGATTCGATATCGGTTTCGTTCAGAGTTCAAACTTAATGAAAAGTCAATATAGAAGCTAATACCTATTCAAGCTCAATGCTGTCAAGTGTTATATAAATTAAAAAAAAAAAAAAAGAACGTAATTTGTTGATATATTTAAATAGAAATTTTGTTTTAATGCGGTCGCCACATGATTTCTCAATAGCCGGAGCACATGTGTGGGTTACATTTTAAAACGCGTAACAGTCCGTCTCAAAAGACGTCCCTGCGTTGGGGCGACTGCTGCTGCTACCGTTGCAGATCCTGCCGTTAATCAGCTGCTACTACAACTAATCCTCGCCAGACTCTGTTTCCTACATCAACTGATTGTTAGCCGTGTGACTGTGATCTGCTCGCGTCTACTAAATATGAAAAGTAGTCGCACTCAAGAAGAACAATCGTATTTAGGAAATGTTGCATAAGCCAAGGCGCATTTGATTGGCGCGCACATTTTGCCGTCGTTAAAAGCAGAGACGCGGGACTCGTCGCATAACTTAACGCTTGCTTTGAACTTGGCGTACAAACTGACACACACTCATATATATAAATATATATAGGCATACTGTAATAGGGAAGGTGAGTTCGATTGCCCGCAAATGCACGGGGACATGCGCAGAGATTATTGGCAGCCTACTCTCTGCCTACTCTCTGACTGCCTCTGGGAGCAGCTATGTGTGACACTTGACAGTTTTTTTTTTGTTTTTTTTTTTAAAGCACTCAGAGTTTTATTTTGCTTATACCCTGTACTCAGTTGGAGTGGGCACTAAGCGAATCATAAGCTGGTGCAAATGTGTAGCACAGCCAGCAATTTGATCAGCATTAATTCAAGAGGAAATTTAGCCATGTGTTCCAGGACTAATCTAAATAACTTGATATCGATGCATATCGATTTGCGACGCCCGAATCCGGAAGATTATAAAAGTTAAAGTCATCATTATACATGTAGTTTCTTCAGATTATATTTGAACACAGGGGCATTTTCAAACATTTAAATGTGTTGTGCTTCATTTATTAAGAGTTGTTTAAGTTATTTATGATAAGAAATATAAGAAGTGTTGGCAATTGGTTATCGCTACAGTATTGAGCTCAGAGAAGAAGAAAAACAGCATAAGCAGCGCAAGGCTGAGTACACAGTATCTCTTAGTCGATCACTCTCTACCAGAGCACTCTTACTTGTTGTACTTGCCTAATTGCATATCATTTTGTGAATGAATCACAATACGTTGGGGGTCATATGTCGACCCTTAGATTCACTGGATCCACTACTTATAGAAATATATATACACAAATATATATATCGCTCGAAATTGACTCACTTTGTTGAACAGTACCATGTCCGGTCTAATCGACGCTGTAATTTAACAATATGATGAGTGCCGGCTGCACGGCAGGACCCTTTAAAGTTGCTCGTATTTCCACAATTGTGGTTCCTAGTTAATTGGATCCATTAGCGAGGACAGCGAATGGCCAAGAGAGAATATCCTTCTGGGTTATCCTTGCGTAAAGGTCATTTGGTTGGGTCTATTGGCCTTGGTCATTATGTGGGTGCGTGTACGGGCGGGAGAAGGTGATGGTTACCGAATAGGGGTTTGGTGGGGTTTTATATTCGCAGCAATTTAGTGCAGCTGCTGAAGGCTTGCAGCGGACTCCTAAAAGCATGCAACATTATTTATAATAATGCTGCTATCTCTCTCTTTCAGTTGAATGCCACAAGCGCAATAGTATTAGTTTACAACAAGAAGTTATCGCTTGGCAGGCAACTCTAAACGTTATATATATATATAGTCAGAAAGAGGAAGAGAGGAAAATGATCAACGTAGCTGGAGTGGCGAGCATTGTGCTCTTTTACATGCTCATCCTCTGTGTGGGCATTTGGGCAGGTCGCAAGAAGCAGGCGGGCAATGATTCCGAGGAGGAGGTCATGTTGGCTGGACGTTCCATTGGTCTATTCGTCGGCATATTTACCATGACAGGTGAGTCCCAGATTGCTGAAACAATATCTTCTTTTGCTTAATCTCCATCGTCCATTTAGCCACATGGGTGGGTGGTGGTTACATTAACGGTACGGCGGAAGCGATTTACACATCGGGTCTGGTCTGGTGTCAGGCACCGTTTGGCTATGCCCTCAGCTTGGTATTTGGTAAGCAGATTGCCACAAAATATTATATTTTTTATTCACGTTTTCCTACTTTTAGGTGGCATTTTCTTTGCCAATCCAATGAGGAAGCAGGGCTATATAACCATGTTGGATCCGCTGCAGGACTCGTTTGGTGAGCGAATGGGTGGTTTGTTGTTTCTGCCGGCGCTCTGTGGCGAAGTCTTCTGGGCCGCAGGCATTCTGGCCGCTCTGGGCGCCACATTGTCAGTCATCATTGACATGGATCATCGCACCTCGGTCATATTGTCATCGGGCATTGCCATATTCTACACACTGTTTGGCGGCCTGTATTCGGTAGCCTACACAGATGTCATCCAGCTGTTCTGCATCTTTATTGGACTCTGGATGTGCATACCGTTTGCGTGGACCAATGAGCATGTGCGCAGCTTGAGCGACATGGATGTGGATTGGATTGGGCATGTGGAGCCGAAGCAACGTTGGTTCTACATAGACTATGGCCTGCTGCTCGTCTTTGGCGGCATTCCCTGGCAGGTGTACTTCCAGCGTGTACTCTCCAGCAAGACGGCGGGTCGGGCGCAATTGCTCTCCTATGTGGCAGCCGCTGGCTGCATCCTGATGGCCATTCCCCCGGTGCTCATTGGTGCCATTGCCAAAGCGACACGTGAGTTGCAATTAGCAGTTATTGCTGTTGCCCGATTTTGTTAGCTAATCTCTCTGTTTTTGACAGCCTGGAACGAGACGGAATATAAGGGTCCGTATCCGTTAACTGTGGATGAGACTAGCATGATATTGCCCATGGTCTTGCAGTATCTGACGCCCGATTTCGTTTCCTTCTTTGGCCTGGGCGCTGTCTCCGCTGCTGTCATGTCCTCGGCGGATTCCTCCGTGCTCTCCGCCGCCTCGATGTTTGCACGCAATGTTTACAAATTGATTTTCCGTCAGAAGGCATCCGAAATGGAAATCATTTGGGTAATGCGCGTCGCCATCATTGTTGTGGGCATTCTGGCAACCATTATGGCCCTAACCATACCGTCCATCTATGGACTGTGGTAAGTGCAGTGCGTGCATACACTAAGAAAAATATCTATTTGATGAGAAATCAGTTTTCCTAGTTTAATTCGAATTGAGCAATTATTTTTCAGTGTATTTCTATTGCATTTTTATGAGTGTAGCTGAGACTGATTGACAGCTCATTTAGCTAAGTACACCCAAATTTGTTTTCTGCTCCCTGCAGGTCCATGTGCTCGGATCTGGTGTATGTCATTTTGTTCCCACAACTGCTGATGGTGGTGCACTTTAAGAAGCACTGTAATACATATGGCAGCCTGGCGGCTTACATTGTGGCGCTCTGCATTCGTCTGTCCGGTGGCGAGGCTATACTGGGCCTGCCCGCCCTCATCCACTATCCGGGCTACGATGAGGAGACGAATACACAACTGTTTCCCTTCCGCACAATGGCCATGCTGATAAGCCTGATCACCTTGGTCTTTGTCTCCTGGTGGACCAAGTAAGTAAATTAATCACTTCAATCAATTAGCTCAGATGCAAACCACATTTCCACAGAATGATGTTCGAGTCGGGTAAGCTGCCGCCGAGCTATGACTATTTCCGCTGTGTGGTCAATATACCCGAGGATGTGCAGCGCGTCGGTGATCCGTCCGAGTCCGGTGAGCAGCTGTCCGTGATGGCTGGTCCTTTGGCTCGGTCGTACGGTGCCGCCACAATGGCCGGCAAGGATGAGCGCAATGGTCGCATTAATCCCGCTCTGGAGTCCGACGATGATCTGCCCGTGGCCGAGGCACGACGCATGAATCAACAGACGGCACAGGCGCAGGTCCAGAAGATGCTGGATACGGCCACCGGCCAAAAGTCCGGCGGTGGTGGTGGTCAAAATCAGGCCATGGCTATGCCCACACCGGAGCAGGATAATACAGCGTTCTGAGCGGTGTCCTTGCTACTGGTGAGATTAGGTTTAAGCTCACAGACCCACAACTTGCTACGTTTCATGTTGTGCATTTTAGATGGATATATACACTATATATGTACATACATATCTAATGTATTTTCAGCATACGTTAAACACACAAGTGCTCAGGTATAAAGTGCAGAATGTTGCGTTCACAATTTATATATATTCATTTTGGATAGTTTCTAACAGAGAGGATCTCTCGACGAGATAACTGCTTACTCCGTGTCCTAGTTATTTTTATTTTTTTAAATTAATATCGCTTTGAATAGAGTAAATGTAATAGAGAAATTCATAGTTCAATCGACACATATCAAATGTAAAAATGTTATATAGCGATAACTTGAAAACGAAACGATAACAAATTAATCGATAAACATATCAATGTCAATACTGAAAGTAACTGAAAACATATCAATTGCATTTCCCATTCCACGAGAAATGTGAATAATGTTTAAAATACAATTATGTATTAATTAAAGAAAAAAAAGTTTTGCTTTCGAATATACACTACTTATATTGGGTCCTACTTAACTTTGATTTGTTTATGTCATTTGTGTACATTGCGTAATTGACAAATTGGCGTAGTTTGATTGAAAAGAAAATATATATACATACTAACATACATTTGTATGAATTTGTTCTTATGGTATAGGTGCATATAACGTGAATCATATGTCCTTCCACATGAAAAGAAAAGAAACTAAAAAAAAGGTAAAAACTTAAAGAAATAAATCAAAGCTGACTTAACGTACAGAACATAAACATATCATCAATGCAACTGAGAAAATACTATTCTACCTATACGGTATATATAAGTAAATTGAGCGTTATCTAGGCAAAAGAATTTTAGCTGCTCTCAAAGAGCAAAACATACCACAAAAGTAAGAAACTGAAAAACATAGAAAAAAATAAATGAGAAACTATAACTAACATATTAGAGAATGTTGTCATAGTAGTACCTAATACGTATATATAATTACAATATATATATATACACAGTTATACATATACATACATATATACCTATTTATATATACATATATATATAGAAGGAGATACACTGAATTTAGAAAGCATATACCAAGTGAAAACCTATTTTGATTCTCTGCGGTAATATATTGGATATTGGCAAACCAAATTGATTGTAAACACGCGCTGCCTCTTAAAACAAATCCCAAAATATACATATATATATGTATATATATAAAAAAAAGGAAAAATCCTATTGAGAGAAATTACAACAACTATTCCCAAAAATCATATTTAGATCGATTCCATAAGTATTATGTATTTTATTGAGAGATTTGCATTTGTTCGTTTCGAAAATTGCCCTTGGCTCGTTTGTTAAAGTTTGTTCCCGTTGATATGAGACATTTGAATTTTCAAATCGATCGAATACTTAATACTTGATATGAAAACTATTTTAAATGTAATAAGTACTTAAATGTTGACTGCTTTTTGAATTGAGCCACGTATGTTTGCTCGAACAAAATAACGTTTTTTAAAACCTTTATATAAGCGAATTGTAAGCGAAAAAGTAATTCAAAGATTTTAGACATCAAAGAGTCCACATTAAACATAATCTCAACTCAATATACATACGTACATAAAGATACATATTTACTTAAATCTGTTCTTGCTGTTGTTACTTACTGTTAATTGTTATATTTGTCTCTGGTCTTTAAGTTTTGCATCAAATCTGAGTGTATCTTTATACCTTTCGCTGAATGATTAAGGCTCACTGGTATATAAATATACATATATTGTATAAGTTTTTGGAAAACTCTCTTTGGCAATTGTTAATGGAACTTTGCAAATTCAAGTGATTAATTTATTGTTTTTTATTGTGCAGCGAACGCGAACTGTATATATAACAAAAGAAATGAAGTTAAGATCTTTATTGAATTGTTTAAGCAACTTACTATCAAACAAAACCACCAACTATTTTATGTATTACAACTATTACTTGATGAGCATTGAACGAACTACTAAAGTACTCCAAATAGACAAAAGCAAAAAAATTGTTTAGAAATCATGCGATGTTGAATAGTTGATTGGGTTAAAACTTGGGGTTATACTTTCGTTCACCTATTGTTGTCTAATCAATTGATGTATTCATATTACTTATTAGCGGCATTATTACAAACTATGTTAATTAAACTGAGGCGAGATTACGATATACACTATATATATGATTAAATTATACCAAAAAACAAACGAAAATACATATCAATGTTTAAAGCATAGCAAAATAACACTAAACAAAAAAAAAAACCAAAAAAGCGAATGAGAAAATTATAAAAAAAAACGAGTGAAGAAAAAAAAGTATTTAATAAATAACAAATATATATATATATATATTAAAATGGTTTCTTTGTTGATGCAAATATTGTGTAATTATTTATTCTATTTCGCAAGTGGAGTGTATTTAGTTATTTGGCCACATCAACAACTCCACTTACGGCTTGTGCAACAACAGCAAACATTATAGCCAACAAAAGCAACCTAATGACAATTTAAAACAATGGTTACTGTATTATCGTAAGCGGAAATTTCCCATCATAAAAAGGGAGTAAGGGGGGCTAAGCGGAGAGCTGCCCCATCCAATGTTAAAGAGCAAATGGCAATTGAAGTTGAAGCCGCCTGCTTGAACCAACTGTGCAATAGCAGAAGATCACAACAAGATCAGATCATCTCGTCTTGTGGTTAGTTATAGTTGCGATACTTATGGGAAACACTGTCAGCTGTTAGATGTAAATTAATTTGTGGTAATGTGCCAAGCCGAGATTCATTATGCTGCATTTGTACTTGTGCAATTAACTTGTTTTCTTAATTAGCCACAACTCGTCTAAAGCATCCCATTACAAGTTCATATCTGACGTCGCACAAGAATTTCCCTCTAATTGATGTTGTTTGTTGTTATTGCTGCTGTTGTGGATGTTGCTGTCGTGTATGTGGCTGCTGCTGCTGCTGCTGCTGCGACTCTTGTTGTTACTGGCAGCTGAATATCCGGTATTTTTAAGGAAATTTGCATAGCAAAACGCCAAAGCTGTTTTGGATTTGGATTTGCCTTCAACTGTCAATTAACCAACGTCATTTCATGAACTTCAATGTCTACCAAGTGAGTGGAATTCATTGCGAGATCTCACTTTAGAAGGGTTTATTTCCGAAAGAATCAATTGTTTTTTTTTTTTTAGAAATAATTTTCTCGTCATCTTTATTAAACAATTCATAAGTATTAATGTCTAATGCATATTACAACTAACATTCAATGGGTCGTAAAGCGGGTTCGAAATTTTGTGAATTTTGGGAATAATTTACAATTTGTGATTTGTTGCTTTTTTTGATGGATTTTCCTGTTACTTTTTCGAGAGCAATTGATGATATGGGATGAGGACACGAGTATTGTAAGGCACTTGAGCGAATCTGGGCTCACTTGCTCACTATTTGCGGTAAGTGTAGCCACCATTGGAGCTGTAGCCCTGCTGAATGGTTTCCGGCACTTGGCTGGGCGCCGAGTATGAGTATCCAGAGTCTTGGGAGGGTGCGCCATACGATGGGGAAGGTTCACTAGGAGCATCATAGCTGCTCGAGGGTGCGGCCGGTGCACTGTAAGAGGATGAGGGGCCAGTGGAGAAACCACCGCCACTAGTGGATGACGATGAGGCCGATGACGAAGCAAACGAGGAGCTCGATCCGAAAGATGAGCCACCAAGAGAGCTGAAGCTACCGGATGAATGGGAGCTGGACGGTGCGCCATATGAGCTAGAGGGAGGAGCTGCTTGATAAGGCCCACCGCTGCTCCCGCCTGCACTAGGTGCCGAGTAGGAGCTGGATGACGGTGCTCCATAAGAGCTGGATGGAGCTGCTGGAGCTGGGGCAGCATAAGAGCTGGAAGGTCCTGAGCTTGGAGCGCCATATGAGCTAGAAGGAGCCGAGGGGTAAGAGCCGCCACTGCTTGCGCCTGGGCTGGGAGCCGAGTAGGAGCTGGATGGTGCTGATGCAGGTGCGGAATACAAACTGGAGGGAGCCTGCTTCGGTGCACCATAAGAGCTTGAAGGAGCTGCTGGATAGGGTCCACCACTGTTTGATCCATGGCTGGGTGCGGAGTAGGAGCTGGATGGAGCAGAGCTGGGCGCACCGTACGAGCTTGAAGGAGCTGCTGGATAGGATCCACCACTGTTTGATCCATGGCTGGGTGCGGAGTAGGAGCTGGATGGAGCAGAGCTGGGCGCGCCGTACGAGCTTGATGGAGCTGCTGGATAGGATCCACCACTATTTGATCCATGGCTGGGTGCGGAGTAGGAGCTGGATGGAGCAGAGCTGGGCGCACCGTACGAGCTTGAAGGAGCTGCTGGATAGGATCCACCACTGTTTGATCCATGGCTTGGCGCCGAGTAGGAGCTCGAGGGTGCTGGTGCACCATATGAGCTAGAGGGTGCTGCGGGGTAGGGACCGCCACTGCTGGCTCCTAGACTTGGTGCGGAGTAGGAGCTGGAAGGTCCTGAGCTTGGAGCGCCATATGAGCTTGAAGGAGCTGCTGGATAAGATCCACCACTGCTTGATCCATGACTTGGTGCGGAGTAGGAGCTCGATGGAGCAGAGCTGGGCGCGCCGTACGAGCTTGAAGGAGCTGCTGGATAGGGTCCGCCACTGTTTGATCCGTGGCTTGGTGCGGAGTAGGAGCTCGAGGGTGCTGGTGCACTTGGTGCACCATATGAGCTAGAGGGAGCTGCCGGGTAAGGTCCGCCACTGCTGGCTCCGAGACTTGGGGCCGAGTAGGAGCTAGACGGGCCTGCACTTGGAGCACCATAAGAACTGGACGGAGCGGATGGGTAGGGTCCACCGCTGCTAGCGCCTTGGCTAGGAGCCGAGTAGGAGCTGGAGGGCACCTGTTTCGGAGCACCATACGAGCTGGAAGGAGCTGCAGGATAGGGTCCTCCACTGTTTGAGCCATGGCTTGGTGCGGAGTAGGAGCTGGATGGAGCAGAGCTGGGCGCACCGTACGAGCTGGAAGGAGCTGCAGGGTAGGGTCCACCACTGCTAGCTCCGGGACTGGGTGCTGAGTAAGAGCTGGAGGGCTTGGATTTTGGTGCGCCATACGAGCTCGAGGGAGCAGCCGGATAAGGTCCACCGCTGCTTGATCCTTTGCTGGGTGCGCCATAAGAGCTTGAAGGAGCTGCTGGATAGGATCCACCGCTATTTGCGCTTTGGCTTGGTGCGGAATACGAGGAGGATGGCGAACTGAACGATGACGATGACGATGACGAAGAGTGAGAGGAGAAGCTGCTGCTGCTAGATCCAGACCCGCCACTTGGAGCACCGTACTTGGAGGAAGGAGGCGATACTGGGTGGAAAGAGCTGGAGCCCGACGAGGGAGCACCGTAAGAAGATGAGGGCGATGATTCGCCTGGTCCCGAGGTGTAACCACTGCTGCCGAGCACCTGGGTCCTTGAGGGAGCGCCATAGTTGGTGGATGGCGCTGATGGCAATGGGAGGAAGCTGTTCACGCTGGGCGCCCCATAGCTGGATGACGGACGAGATGGAGCGCCATAGCTGCTCGACGGTGATTTGGGTGGACCATACTTGCCTGACGGTGGTGCTGGTGGTGCGGGAGCACCGTAGCTGGATGAAGGCGGAGACGATTTCGGCGGACCGTAGCTGGAAGAGGGACGACGGGAGGAGTGATGTTTCCGGGGTGGTGGTGGTCCGTACGACTGGCTGGGACGACTCGGTGGTGCACCATAGCTCGAGGATGGCTGTGGAGCTGGGCGCGACGGTGGTCCGTATGAGCTGGAAGGCTTGTGTTGCTGCGACGATGGATACGGACCACCCGAGGAAGCTACGGGAGCCGAGTAGCTGCTGGACGGAGCTGGTCGCGAATTGAACGATGGCACCGGACCCGAGGCTGGTGGCAAATAGGAGCTGGTCGGTGGTCGGCTGCCCGAAGAAGGTGGCAGATACCCATTGTTCAGTGGCGCCTCACGCTTAGCGGCAGCCACATCGGGTGGCGAGACAATGACGATGAAGACAACGGCAACTACACCGAAAAGCTACAGATACAAATTGCGTGTGTGCCACACAAAAATAAAGAAAATCAGATAAACAAGGAAATTAGTTTTCTATGCCGATCCGGATAATGTGATGGAGCCATTACTATGACTACGACTGCAACTCAGGCTTACCACTGCGTACGACGAGCTCATCTTGCCGCGGTGCGTTTCACTAGCAAATTGGCCAAGCTATCGAAAAAGAGAGAAAGAGAGCAAAAGAAGGTAAGTCCAAAGCCAAAAGAAGAAATAAATTACGCTAATGTTGCATAAGTTTTTTGTGATGCTCATCATGTGGCTATGACCGAGAAATGAGTGGCCAGCCATGGGGTCGACCCTCAATCGCCGGCTACCAAAAACGCTCATCAATCTCCGGCAGTCAGCCAGCTAAAAGCCAGCACTCGTATCAATGCCAAGAACTCTGCCAATATATACCCCCTCCCCCCATTTCCCCAAGCCATAGGACCGTATCGCCTAGTTTTCAAATTTAGTTTGAGCTCTGCGAGTATTTGAATAAATTAAGCTGGGACCGAAAAGAAAACCGCATGCAAAAACCGCAAAATAAAGTGAAACTTTTCGCTGTTGCCAGCCAGCAATTGAATCAAAAGTCTAAGCTAAGGGCTTTTATACATCCGAAGTCTTTGGCTGTGGGTGTTCAGCCGCAAGTCGAGATTTTATGATAGCACATAAACTCATACAGTTGCTACAACCCTATCATAGTACCACATCCCACATATTGTTGTTGTTGCAACAATACTTGCCGCACACATTTTCCTCTCGTGCCGTTTGCCAATTATTGCCTCGTCTTGTTAGTCGCACTCTTCTTTTGGCTTGTGCCATTTTTTACTTTCGATTGTTGCTTCTCTCGCGTGTTTTGTTGTCGTCTTTATTGCAAAAAATTAAAAAGCAAAAACCCAAAACCTCACTTAAGTGCTGACAGTTTTGACCCGCTCATTGTGGTAATAACATATTTTTTTTTGTTGCTCATTTTCCATTATTTTTCAATGCTTATGTGCCATGTGTAAGCATTTCTAATTGGCCATTGACTGATGATTATGCAAGACGGCCCAACATAAATTGTAAATTTGCCGACAAGACTTGAAACTCCTTCAACCTGGGAAGATGCGTATATTTAAATAATTGCGGTTTGCGCAAAGAGTTTTCAAGCCACAAATACTCCCTTGTATTTTTGTATGCAAATTCCAAAATGCTGATAAACTTGACGAACATAAATGCTAATCTCTCTGGATTATGGGTTAACACTTGACAAAAGCTCGAATGGAATATTCGAAAAAAACACTTTTAAACACAACAACAGCAACAACAACGAAAAGTTAAACGGTTATCCTTAGTGCAAACACAAAAACACAAACTAACCGTTCAAAGGCAACAGCAGTTGTGTGCGATAAAGTGCAGATGGATGATTAGTTTTTTGTTTTTTGTTTTTTGCTGAAGATGATATGCTGCTCAGCCGAAAGTCGAATGCAAACTACACTGTTGTCTGTCGCGGAGCATGCACTTTTATACGAAAGCCGGGCGCTGGTATCCCAGCCAAGCCGAACGAGCCACATAACTGTTCAAAGGCAAAAGCCAGCCTCGCAGCAGGCGTCGCAGTCGGCGTCGAAAGCCAAATAGTAAAGCTTCCAACATGTTTTCAAATTCGGTATTTTATGTAACGTCAAATGCACTCTTCAACCATAAACCCAAAAATAACAACAAAAACAGCAACAACAAAAGCTGTGGCGCTTGCACGACTGCGCAGTCGAAGTCGAAGTCGGCGTTGACGTTGACGTCGACACAAAGCGGCCGCAGAAGCTTTTGCGGTTGTTGCTTTGTTTTTTTTTTTCATTTTTACTATATTTTTTTTTTGCATTGATAAAACGATTGTACACAAACTTGACTCACTACCACAAGTTTGGTGTGTGTGTGTGTGTGTGTGGGGCAAGTTCAGTGGCGGCATCAATCACAATTCAAATAGCTAACGGCAAGCGTTGTATAATTGTGCGTATACTTAATGTGTATAGCGTATACGCCTTGGGCCTGCTGCAGGAATAATCGAATTTTAATGAGCATAAACCCTGATCTTTTTTTACATTTATGCGAAACTCTCCAAGGTTGCAGGATAAACAAAGCATAGTAATAAAATGCTCTCTTGCTGTTGTCAAAAATTTATTTTGTTTCAAGATTTAGTAAACAGTTGGGGGCATCTCGGGTTTCTTCCAGATGTAACTGGCCCATGGAATGCACTCCTTGAGGTAATGCATGTAGGCTAATCCCTTGGGGCAGTCAACCTCGGTGGCTGGTTCGCCCAGTGTCTCGCAATGCCAGTATTTGGCCGGATCGAAGTGATGGGTATATGTCTGTCCAATCTCAGACTCATCCCGGCAGGCCGAGCGACCAGCGTCAGCATTGACAAAGACAACAATAGCAGCCAAAACGGCGAACAGAGCAAGGACTGCAAGCAATAATGATTTATGAGTTTATATTAAGTATAAATTTAAAAAATAAATGTTTTAATACCCACCGATTTTCATTGTGAGCCGTGAAAGTATCTATCAAGTGTGCTCTCTCCCGTGCAGAAACGATACTTATATAGTTGCGATTCTTCTGGGGACACGCGCGTGTTTACATGCAACAGAATCAAAGTCAAAACAAGTATGAAAACACAATTTGAAACAATCGCATTGGTTGATTATTATCTGAGAGCGACATGCGATTGATAAGACAGAAAATCAGCCCAAAAAAAGAAAGGTGAGCGGAGAGTTGGGAGTGGTGTAATATCAATTTAGATACGCAAGTAATTAGTGCCTTTTCTTTTGTTGCAACTGATAAAGCAACATATAAACAAAGAAACAGCAGTTATAGCAGCTAATTAAATTAATTGTAATTCTCCAAACTATTTCAAACTGAACAGCAAGATTCAGATTCGATGAATGCCTATTTATTTTGGGTATTTCAAATTCTACTTCATGTTTTGTTTCATGAAGTTAGGAATATTGATTAATGAGCTGTTTGATGTGACAGCTGTGTAATTTGCATAGCGTCTGGTTTCACAAAGTCTAACCGAAGATAATCGAATTTGGTCAATGGAAGGCTATCCGTATCCGTAATTATAATAATCATGCTGTAATGTGAATTCATTTAAATTGCAAAATAAACATCAGCGAATAATATTATCAAATTGATTTCTTGATTTTTGGCAAATTACGCTTATGTATAAAAGTAGGTGTGTGTGTGTGTGTGTGTGTCTGTGTTACAACTTAAGTTAACTGTTTGTCTCTTGTGTGTGTCTTTTGTTGTTGATGACCCCCTAAAGCGTTTCGTGTGGCAGTGGCAAAGCAAACACTTGACCAACATAAATGCTTAAGTGTTCATGCAAAAAATATCACGAAATCACTAAAAACGCAAACAACAAGATAAAAAAAAGCAGCATAAAAAACCCCACACTGGTAACAGTTGATAAAAACAAAAAGGCCAAAATCTATTACAAAATGCTTCAAAAGTAATTACAATTTCCGCATTGAACTAATCGTTACAGGGGGTGGCGTTACAAGGGGAAAGGCCGAATGGGAGGGGGGGGGGGGGGCAGTTGTCTCCAAGCGGCATGTGCCTTTGTTTACTTAGCTTAATGATGCTCCTAGGCACCGAGACAGAGAAAGACAGAAAGGGAGAGATAGAGAAAGGGTAAGAGTGTGAAAGAGAAAGAAAGTAAAAAAAGTGAGTTAAAAACGGCGACAATGACTTGCCCCCTGGGGGCATTTAATTGGGCCTGTGTGTAGTATTTCGGTTAACTCGATGGAGACTCTCCATATTAAATGCTGCGACTGAATTTTGAGCATTTCGTTAAAGACGATGACGAAGACGAATTGGTGCCACAGCTTGGGAGCAGTCAGCTCATTATCGATTAAGTAGTTACGCTTTGAGTAAATCCAATTACTGAGTCTTAGGTAAATGTGCCGACCCACAGATTGCACAAGTCCCCAAAAGTATCTCACATCTGCATCTGTTGTTGATGTGAGTCCATTGCCTCGTTTCTATCATTTTGATGTGCTCTAAAAATAGTCGAATGGCAACTAACCAATTTGCACAAAGTGCTTTTGCTTGTGGACCATATAATTCTTACCAAGAAATTGTCAAGGTGAAAAACTGATAAGAACCCAACCCAGAGCATACGGGAACCCAGAGTGTGGCACAGCGAACGCTATAAATATGATCTCAAAATGGCAACAATTGCAGCATTTTCATTCAGTCACTCAACAAAATGAATCCGGGTTAGTGGGAGTTACTTTTAATAGATATTCCAATATATTCTCAAAGAAATTTTCCAATTTCTGCAGCGACGATCATCAGCTTCCTGCTCTTTGGCATCTTTGTGACCCTCGCATCGGCCTATAATGGCCAGGATATCTATGCGGAACCAAATTGTGACATCGTTGAGGATCGTGCTCGCAAGTTCCGTGACATCTCCGATCCCACCCATTACTGGGTGTGCCCCGAGGGACAGGAGAAGGCCGACTATATTCAGTGCCCCGATAACTATGCCTTCATGGAGCCACAGCAGGCTTGCATTGTCTGGGAGGAGTGGCAGTGGCTAGAGCCTTATACTAAATAAACAGTGTCCACGATGAAACTTTGGCATTTAACGTAAACAGAGACAGACCAGCATAAAAAGATCCAAAATATTTATAACCTGTCGTTTTATATTTCATTTCCAGCATTTGGCTCTGTTTGCCAATTAGTTTAGCCAAGTTTTGTTTGGATTTTATGGAATCTGTGTGTTTGAGATTGTACTCTGCTGCGTGGTATTATCGATTTGGTGTCAAATAAATTACTTAATTAAATGCTCAAACTTTGGCATGCCTGTGCCACATAATCTTCTTATGACCACACCTGCTTAGAGGTTCCCCAAGCGATAACCAAAATCTTTGTAACAATCAATTTTCATTTATTGTTGCAAGCTTCCGGGTTTGTGGGGGATGGATGGGGAATGTATAGATTATGAGAATTCACTAAAATCATAAAAAGCCGGTCCATACTTATAGCAAAAACTAGAATTTCAATTGAATTCAGTTTTCATTTTTTTTTTTTTTCATTCTGAACAATTAAAAAAGTTTTTTTTTTATTAAATAATATACTTAAGAGTTGAAGTACTAGCTAAAATGGCCTATGTCTCTATGGTTATTCAATATGTGTAGCTAAAGACTAGTTGTAAGATGCAAGATATTTAATTTAAAAATTTTTTCTTATGAGTAGTTAATTTTTACTCCAATAAACATAATAACGTTTATTATGTTTGTCATGTTTGTTGCCTAAAAATCTGAAACAATATTTATTAAATTAAACTGATTAGATTTCAACTCACATAACTTTGGCAATGCTGACCCGATAACCATGGGAACTATTTTTTTTATTTTATTTTTTAACTTTGGCTTTTATTTGTTTGTTAATATTTATTTGTCATAACTCGCCGCGTTATGTCAATGGACATGCGAACATCATTGCTCTGGGGCTGTTCGTGTCTCGCTACGCAGTCGGTAGGAAGTCTGATGAATGAGGTATGTACATATACATATGTATATAGTGCGAGTATGGCTGATAAACGATAATTAGGCAGTGCGTGTCTGTTGCGCTTGTAATGTTATCTAACACCTTCGATTGCCAATCAAAAGTGTTGCCGTTAACACGGCTGCTGCCGCTGCTGATTTTGTTACTGCTGCTGCTGCTGTTGCTGCTGTTGCTGCTGCTGCTGATGGTGCCGCTGCTGCTGTTTTTGCTATAATCAATCAAGTTGGATGGCTATACCAGACCTATTCGTTTAAAGAGGGAACGAGACTCGGGCTCACACACGCTGAGATGATGACAAACGCTGCTCCAATTTGTTGGGGGCTTAACAATATATAAATTGTTCATTTCAGCTTCAGTTTGTGTGTGTTTGTTTT
This sequence comes from Drosophila paracracens, assembly GCA_035044025.1. Lineage (NCBI taxonomy): Eukaryota > Metazoa > Arthropoda > Insecta > Diptera > Drosophilidae > Drosophila > Drosophila paracracens. The sequence continues at coordinate 921,414 of JAWNMN010000435.1, read as the reverse complement.
TTATTTCTTTCATTTTTGTTTTCCTTTTAACAAGTAAAAGTCGTAAATATCAAACAAAGCGAAGGCCCCAATAAACTTGCGAGCTCACATTAAAAGTGAAAAGTACTTCAATAAATTTATGTTAGAAATCATTGCCGCAATGCCAACAAGCAGTGCGACCAGAGACTGATGGTGGTGCTGCACTGAAGTGGTGCTCTCATGTTTTTTTTTTTAGGTGCCGATGGCCCACAACACGGTAGAGTAAAGTGTTCATCAATGGCATCACATAATGAATTTTACTTATGTTTGCTTTATGCTTTACTACACAGCAACAGCTGAAAGGTTTGCTTAGCGTTGCCCCAATTTGTGGCTTGGGCTGCTTGCTACTTATTAATCTGAAGAAAGTTTCAATGGCCTTGACAAGGCCCATCAAACTAACTACCAGGTTGCTGCATCTAAACAGTTGAGATATCAGCTACGACTTCAGTTCCAGCATCAGGCATGACAATGACAATAGGCTTCATTTGGTAATAAATGATCCCAGCGACTGTTTCGAATGCTGCCGCGTTGGTTTCGCATCACCTGTCCGCCCCTGGCGCACATCTTTGGGTTAAGTTGCCGCACAGGCACAAACAAACAAAAACAAACAACGAATCTTTCGCAATTAAAAGACTCATAATTGTTAACATTATATGTTGACGGCTACTTATTTCAATCATACTTCGGCGCGATTGTGCAAATGCTACAAATTGTAAACAATTGCACTGAGTTGAGCAGCTGCAACATTTAATCAATTTTAATGTACCTATATCATTCCAAGCTTAAATGCCGAATCGTGATTCGTTTCCTCATTCAAATAGTTTATAAAAGATTTGCTTGCATAAAACCATTTTCAGAATGTGCCAATATACTTAAGTGCCCAAAATATTATTTGCCATCTCATATTTCATTGGCTCATCATTTCTTTGGGAAGCAAGATTATCTGAGTGTATACAAGTGTATCATTATTAGCATTGAATAAAATAAACATTTTATCAATTGTATTTATTAATGAAAAATGGGCACAATTTCTTCTGCATTTGATAGACCTGTTTTCAAATATCATTTTATAAAATTCGATTTTTGTGTACACATAAAAATACTTACAAACAAGCATACTAATACACAGAGTTGTGCTGACTGGCCGTGAGTTGAATGACAAATTGACATGTCGCAAAAATGATAAATCTACCGGTAGACAGGTGGTCTGACAGATAACCGCGACAGAGGCAAAAGCAATGGCCAAATGACCTTTCATCAATGTGACAATAAAATACAAAGCTCCTATCTTGGCCCTAAGGCGATCTAGGTAATAAGCACTCAGCTAGCGAGCATGAAGTTAACATAGGTCGAAGTTCATACTGTGACATACAACCAAACTGCAAAGTAATTTTTTTTCACCCAAACCTCCCAAACTCTATTTCAGTTCAAGTCCGTTGCTGACGTCATCGGTAAGCAGCTTTCCTCCCACACCGATTAGCATCATCAACTTCGCATAAACTAAATAAACTTTCATAAATAATTTATTTTTCATTACACATCAATAATTCAAAATGCTGCAAATGCGCAATTTTCATATATTACATCCGAATTCTATTCAATGTCAACCCCATTAACAGCTATCATTTGTCACAGCTCTTCGTGCATTAATTAATACATGAATCAGAAATAAATATTCGTGAATTGGAAGCTTTGAAATTCGTTTTTGATTTCATTTTATATACTTCAGAATGTTCAATGGAATTCGTTAATTATTCACTATTGGAATATGTTGTTACAAATATTTACATTTTTAATTTTTTAATTTGACTTTAGAGCAGATGAAATATTCTAACTTCCAATAAAAAAAACTAATAAAATAGATTGTGCCTTATACTATTTTCCAGATAAAATCGTCTGTCAAACTTTCCATCGCTTTCGAATCAAATTGGAAATGCATTTAAATCAAAGATAAATATGCACAGCAAAAAAGAGAACGAAAGAAAAGAATTACAAAATGTTTGTGAATAATGGTTGGGCATTGTCAAGACCCCTGCTAGAAGCTTTCACCACAGAATGCCCCTCATTAAACAGCTGATGAACAGCTGGAAAGCGCAGATGACTTGTAACAGACTGGAAACCCAATGGCATATCCTACATCTGGAAGCCGATTCATTCTGACAGGCCAACAATTAGTGAAAAGGCAGCTCCGCCTACTCGCACTCTCTCTGTGTGTGTGTGTGTGTGTGAGTGTGTGTGTGAATGTGTGTTATGCGTTTGTATATGTCCAAGTATTTGTGACAAGGCCACACCCACGCGGCCATGTTTGAATGAAATGACAGGCTACGTTGTCGGAGGCGCCACCAGCAGCAGCTGAAACGAGAAAGTTGCTCACCATCCCAAAAAGGAAGCCAAAGCGAGAGAGAGAGAGCGCCCCAAATGGCCCATTGGAACAAAATGGCACATGGAACATGTAACGGTTTTGGCAAACACAAAAATTCTACACAGTAACATGAACATGAACCCAGTATTGAGAATTTAGGTTACACATTTTCAGAGGGCAGCATAACTCGAAGTGTTGTTGTTGTTGTTGCCAACTTAAGGTCATCGAAATGTCAAAAGTTGCATTTTTCGATTTGACAGCGTCACACACACACACATACATGTAAATGCACACGCATGCATGCAAATAAATGGAGACGAACAGTTAAGCAAAAGTATTGACGTTGTTCTTGTTAAGACACACACACATGCACATGTGCTTATGTGTGGGTAGCTGGCAACAACAAATCGCAATTAATTTGCAAGCTCTCTGTCTGCGTCACCGACATCGGCGTCGCCATGACGAAAATACTTGTACGAAAACTTATTGATCGCACTGTTCTTTTATGAACGACCTCTCCTGCTCGCTCCCGTTAGGATTTATGGGCCAGCTACGGCCACTTTTCGGCTCCCTTTTCGTCCTCTGTCCTAACATGTTTCAACACTTTCGGCGGCCATTTTGGCGGTGATGCTCCCGTGGGCGCCTTAAAATTCCACCACTCATGTGACACATTCACACACACATATACTAGCACACACATAGAAACGGGAATCTCTCAATAAATATTTTTTTGTTTCTTTTCTTGCTTTGATTCTAGTTTCAATGCATCTCCCTTACTCGCATTTGGCTAGCTTCTTCGCTCACTCAACCATCCCGTTCTCTTTCGCACGCTCGACACTTCGCTGGCTGGTTGGTGAAACGTCAACACTAATTTATTTATTTTCATTTTATTGATATTATTCTGTTTGCGCAAATTCCATTATATTAGTACTTATATTCCTATTCCCAGTAAGTTCAACACTTTATGCATTATTCTGCGTTCCATGACATTTAAGTGTTGTAAAATTTAATTTAGTAAGCAATTTCTTTTTGAAAGGTCGCTTGCAATATTTTCTGTTGTTACTCCCCCGGTAAGATTAAAATATTCCCAGCATCTTCCACATTTCATAATAATTTATAATAATAATAACGAAATAACATTTTTAATTTGTTCCGCATCAAAGCAGTCGATGCGATTTTATGCTTTGATATTTGATTAAAGCAAAATTTGTTGTTCTCAATGTAAGATTTGTATTTTATTTTTTAAGAGATTTTATTCTCAATGCTACATCAATCTGTGATTGAAGATTTATTTTAATCAGTGTCTACAGATTTAATTTTATTTGTTTCAATGTTTTTTAAGTGTTAAAATCAGTCTCAGTGGCATTGTTGTTGTTGTTCTGAAATATTTTGTTTTTGTGTTTTTACTGTTTGCTTATCTTTGTTTTTGTATACTTCTCTCTTTCCCGCGCTTACTAGCAATATTGTTGTTTTTGGCAGCGGTTTGTTTACATTTACATTTCTTGATGGCGTTATTCTTTCGTTCAACGTTGTTGTTGTGTGGATGTAACAGCTAGCTTTGCCTTACGTCTACTAACTCTTTTTCTGGTCAAAGGTTATAGGCTGATCTTGACAGTTTTGCAAACCGGGTGTCAAGTAAATTTATTATTTCTTAATTGTGGTTAATATAAATTAATGTCTTCTCTTAGGCGAACGCCCTTTTACCCTCATTAAAAATGTGGAAAAAAGTTGACCTTTCGGCAAGTAAGGTTTATTTAATTTTTTAAAATAAAAGCCACCATTTTATGATATATCCAATTGATATCTAATATAACTGTGCATATTAATGATCAACTTCATGCATTTCATCAAGATCGCATATGAAACATCAAAGACATATTCCTAAACGTAATCTAAAATTTTATATGAATTCAGCTCGGGCTTATAAATAAAAACATTGGTTTTCTCAGATACTTGTGTAGATCATAAGCAATTAGCGGACTTCCACCAGAGTCAGCCAAGCTTTTGGTAATAAACCTATAATAATATATTTAATTGCAGACCTCAGGGTATCTCGTAGTCGAGCTCATTGGACTACAGCATTCTTAATTGTTAAAAATTGAAGGTGTAGATGATTTGGGCATTCTTTTAGTTTTTGTGGCACTAATAATATGTTATTAGGTAACATTTGGTGTATTTGGTTTCATTAGGTGCTGCTTGAAAGCATTTGATGAAACACAACCAACTTAAACACCTTATATTTCACTAGTGGCTCTTCTTCTTGTGTTTCAACTGGCATACTAATAATACCTTATCTACTTACCTTTACTAATATATTTTCCTGTAAGAACAATGCTATCAATAATCCGAAAATAAACGGTAATGCTGGTTGACCTTTGGCATGTACAGCTTTAATCAATTTATTGTAATTCAATATACTGTCCGCTTTCAAGGCTTAATGCAGACCACGTTTCCCACGCATTTCTCTTGGCGAAATCCAATTTCCCATCGCAAATTGCTGCTGCCCCTCAAACCATTCCTCCATCCCCCTCGAATGCTAACTGGTCACAGCTCGTGTTACTATTGCGTAATCTATAAATGGCTGCGACAGGTGCCACCGGCACTGATAGCATCAACGTTGACTTACCAAAGAAAGATCAGCCCCAAAGTGTGCAACAAACTGAACAACAAAGAAACAATATACGTGAGTAATATTGTTTACAATTTGATTGGAATTGAGCATGAATTAAATATGACTAGGAAAAATCGCAGAAGGGTTGCCGCCGACCTGAAATTCAGAAAAAGTTCTTACCTTAATAGGCGTACGTACAGTATTGGTCTTGCTCTTAAAGAAATAGTTAACAGGTTTAACTTTCCATAAATCATATCTAAATACTTCATTGCAAATACTTTATATTTTTAAGTAACAATGTTTAGAAAGTAAGCCTTCCAGTCCCCAACCAAATTTATATACATCAACCTGGAAATTTTGTTTCAATTTATTTCATTTTTGATTTTTTTTTAAATTATGTATAATAATAATAATATAATAATAATAATTATATATATATGTTTTTGCGATTATGTAATTTAAAAATGACAGTCATGATTTTTAAGAAATCAAAGCTTTGCTTTTTAGATAAAAAAACTTTTAGCTATTTAGGTCTTATTAAGTGTCTGTCATTTTCGGCGAATCACACCAACCCATTTAAAAGCAGTTGCCAAACACTTTTTGCTGGTACCATGAAATGCCACACCATGGGGGGTGTCTCAAGCTAGTCGCGTTGCCGGCAACCCGCTGTCTATCCAGCTGTCAATATCAGGAGACAAGCAGCACAGGATCAACATCCACGTCAACATTACCACATCAAGCTTTTCTGCCAACAGCATTACAAATATTATATGGAAATTCTAATTTAAGCCAACTTTGAGGTACGAGCAACGTTTTAGCTTCAGGTTTGGTTTTATGTTCTGACTGAGAACTGCTGCTTGTAATTCACTATCTATCTATCCATATCTATTTCTCTCTGTCTCTCTCTCTCTCTATTGCACTCTCTTTTTAAGTGTATGTTTTTTTAATGTATTTTCAAACTACGAAATTTTTAAACCCAAAGCAGCCCGGGTAGATATCGTATGTGGTCATTAGACAAACACTTCAGTATACACATGCATACATACACACATACACACACATACACATATATATATATACATAGGTAGGTATGGATGTGGGTGTATGTATATATCAAAAGTATAAAAATCGATAGATTGTAGGCATAACGAGGAGGCGAAGGCGGTTTTTACCTTGGCCACATCAACTCAGTCCCAAGGCCCAAGGCAGAAGCACAGCGTGATATTTTACAAGTGTTGCTTTTGTTGTAGTCATCGTTGTTGGTGTTGTTGTTTTTGTTGTTTTTATTGCTGGTGGTGGTTGTGTGGGCTATGGTGTGGGAGTGCACTTCATGGGGGATGGTTTGGTGGTGTCTGTTTTTACGGTTCGCTTACGTTCGAACAGATGCCCTGAACTCGTCATCTAATTACAGAAAAGGCGTACTTGCCTCTCAACATATATCCTGGCCTGCAGGCCCGTTAGCTAGCTGAAGTGATTTTCAACTGTTAGATATGAATAATGCAAATTTTAATTAATTATATGGGCAACCCCAGAATCTTTTGAATTTCATACTTAAGTCGAGTACCTCCAGGTTTAAAAGTCATGGAATATCCTGTGTTAGAACAAACAAGATTCATTTGTAGTTCGATTTAAGTATAGTTTGTAGCAATAGTATAATAACAAAGTATCTCTTTCTTTTATAAAGAGTGTCTAAAATTCGGCTAAGTCTCGTCATACAATTGATGTTGTTGTTGTGGCTGCCAACTGCACGAATAAATTCATAATTGAAAATAAACATTAAGCAATGTAATTTGAATTGTATTTGCTTAATGTTCATTTGCTGATTCATGCTGCACATACGTATATAAGTCTGTACATATGTATAAATGTAAGATTACGCACATTTCATAGTTTTATGGCAGTGTTATAACCGTTGGCTTTTCTGCAATGTGTTCTCAAATAAAAGATTAATTTCATGTATTTACCCTCACAATATCATTATCATTATCAAATCCGAAGTCATTATCTCTTATATAATTGGTGTTCAAGATCTTTAGTGATAAACAATAAGCAGTGACTTAAAAGATAATTAAGTTTAAGTGCTCTGCAAACTGATTCGACGGAGCTGCAGAAATCAACAAACATTTTTAAATATACTTATAGGAAACAGGAATCTTGAATCTTAATCAAGTTAAGTTTCTATAACAGAGAGAGAGAGGAAATTAAATATTATAAATCAAAATCTTGTTTGAATTGCTATAGTCTTTCTCTCAGTAATCTCAAACATTAAATATATATTTTTTTTTAGGAATTTTGAAACTGCGAATCTAAAAATATATTTAATCTTCAGCAAGTTATGGTTTGGGGCTTCACAAAATAAGAACAGAGCGAGAAAAATGAAGTATTTCAAACTGAAAACACACATTTCGCAACTTGAATGAATTGTTACTGTGTTTTCTTAGTCATCTCAAATATTAAGTATTCTTTAATTTAATTTTGTATGTATGAATCTGAAATGCTTCGACAAATATATATATTTCAACTTAATGCTAAGCATAGCACTTGAGTTAAGGAATTTCAACTTCTAATTTAATGAAAACACTCTTGAAAATGTACTTGTCTGGATGAAAATGGGTCATACAATAAGCAGGGCTTACTGAAAATGAGAATACTTCACTGAGCCCCATGTTAAGTTGGACCATTTAATCTCAGTGTAGGCTTGTTCTATTGTGTGCAAAACTAAGGAGCTTGCCGCTTGTATTTACTTTAGTTGCGTGTCTTTTATACATTTCTCTGCTGCGGCTGCTTTTGGCAATGCTGCGGGGCCGCCTACGCGTCTTGGCCACTGGTAAAATAACCTTGTTTCCAACCACTTTCCGACAACTCAAAGTACGTTACTGCACGACTGTGACGACGTCGTTGTTCTATATAATTTTCTGTTTATATACGGTTGTTTTATGTATTATGTGGGGGGGGGCTATGTGCTTTATATTTAAGTCGTGGCTCAAACAACACACACGCGACATCAACTAACGCACACCTGCTGAGACACACCTTGATTTACCTTACACCTCCCCCGTCCGTTGGGGCGGCAGGCGTGGCAGCTGAGCAATTTTTGCTCCTTCGACATTACTGCTTGTCGCTGCCTTCCTTATCGATCGTCTGCATTAGGTGTTTTCTCTATTTTTCTATTTTCGCATTTTTCATGCTACATGCTACCAAAATGCTGTATGGAAATAGTTGCAGTTGGATTTTGCGCACGTAATTATTTTTAACGTGGCCAAAATTTAAAGTTTTGCACTCTGATTGCTTGGCTTATGTACCTGGTAGATACTTTAACGAGCTTTGGATTCATAGAGCTCTTTGTTGATGGGGGTATATTTGAAGTTATTGCTATTTGCATAAACTGTTTAAGAACATAAGAGAGAGATATTCAATACGCCTTACCCTTGGTTTGACTTTTACTAAAAGTTGTGGCCAATACATAAAACCGTATAAAATTGCTGTTGACAAAAACGGGGTAAACTATTACTGAATTGTTTATATTTAGCTGTGTATATTTGCATAACTTGTGTTGGGATTATCATTCATTGCGTAAGAATCTTTAAGTGAATATCTAATGACTTTATGACCTTTATCATAATAGCCAACTAAGTTAAATTATTATTCTCAAGGACAACCACTGTCAACGCTCTTTGTGGCAATTTAACGCGGCAGATTTGTGGAAAATCAAGATACAATGGCTGTATTAAGCCGCCAAGATGGTGTGGCATTTGAGGTCGAGCTTGTAAAGTTAAATCTTGATAAATTGCAAAAAAGCGCCTCGTAAAGTGATAAATGACAAAGAAATTGCCAAATTTGTGCGACACTTGCTCGAGCAACCAGCAATTGAGCTGCCAAAAAAATATAACAAAAGAATGTGGCAAATGCCACAATAAATACTGAGAAAATGCCCACATGTGGGCCTGGATTGCCATCGAGTGCATCTATGTGTCTGCAGTGCAGCCTGACTGGCGATGTGAGATACGAATCAGGACACATTGTGTGACCAGAGGGCCAGAGATGATTATACACTCGTCTTGTTTGCTTGTGGAAATTAAAAGAAAATTGTTCTGTTTGCACTTGTCAAATTCTTCCATTATGCAAATTGATAAAAACCAAAGGGGAATGGAGATAAGAAAAAAAAGAAAATACTATCAAACAATAAACGCAGGCTTGGCGAGCGCCTTACATAAGAGCCCGAAAAGTATGCTACAATGCCACATAGAAGGAAAACCACAAAACGGCAAATAGAAGAATGAAAATTTAAGCCAACTGCCTAGACAGGTATAAATTGATTTTCTTTGCGTGCGGCCAACAAACAAATGCGATCCAAAGGCAAAAACAACACAGCGCGAATAGAATTTTATTCAAATGTGCTCAACTAGGCGAGAGTAATGTGCATGGGAAAAGCGACGCTGGTGGAGAGCTGCAGAATGGGGCAGGGGCAAGGTGGGGGAGGGGGGGGAAGGTAGAGCGACTGTTGGCCAAAGCCAACCAATTGGCTGGCTGCCTCGTGCAGGCGCATGCGTCATAATCCTGCGCCGTGGAAAGCTTACGGCTTGATACGGGAGACTCGCGACATGCAGCTTGGAATTCCAGGCTGAATACCGACAAAATAACGGTATACAAGCAGCGTTGTGCCAGCAGCGCCAGACAGAAGTTACCTTTGCTCCTGCCCGGACGACACAACGCACGCTGCCATTTGCTGTCGTTGTCGTTGTCTGGCCTCGGCCTCCCACACACACACATCTACACAAAGAAAATTCTAGCAAAAGAAAAACTATCATTTCGTGACGAAAAAGAAGCGAAAATTTTTGACAAAATTATTTTCAAAAACACAAAAATTTTCGAAACGGGCAACGAGTGCAGAGTGTCAGCGTGTTCGGTGTGTTACCTGTACGGTGTGTTCGGTGTTTGGACTGTCGTGTTTTTTGGGCTCGTGTCTCGCCTCAGTTTTTACATAACTCATCCGTTAAAGTTTGTGTTGAAGAAAAGCAAAAGAAGTCCAACAACAACAACAACCAGAACTGGTGAAGTTTGCGCGCAACGGAGTCGCATCTATTCGACATAACTACTCATCATTTAATTGCTGTTTGCATCCAAGGAACGTGGCGTCCAACGAAGGCACCAGCAGCGCCACGGGCAGTGGCGCGGAGTCGGCGGCACTGTTCTCCAAATTGCGTAGCTTCTCCATTGGCAGCGGACCCAACTCGCCGCAGCGTGTTGTCTCCAATTTGCGCGGGTTTCTCACCCACCGCCTCAGCAATATCACACCGAGCGATACAGGTGAGCCACACACACACACACACACACACACACACATACATATTTGTATGTATGTTTTCCTTTTCTTTTTTTTTTTTTTTGTTTTTCTATGCTGCAATTTATTTCGAGTACTTACATAACCTGACGACGTGGCCCAGGATATTCGCATATAATTAAAATTAAACAACTTCTCGCATACAAACACTACGTCCTCACCGTTGTCCTTTGACACACACACACACACGCACACACACACACGCACACACACAAGGTGTGGATAGAGACATTTGTTGTGTGGCACGAGCGAACATTTCGGGTTCGTCTCTCCGTGGTACAAAACGGAATGGAACAGTTACAGTTGGTCTTCTAACGTGCGAGTGGCGAGAGCGTCAACGCTTCTTGTCCTTTTTCTTCTTCTTCTTGTTTTTGTTCTTATGTAATGTACACAGGAAACTCGAGCGGACATCTGAGAATTTTCTTTGAGCATTGTATGAAAGGAAAAGACTATTTCTTTTTGAGCTTAACTGAACTTTTCTCATCTACTTAAATACAAATACACATATACTGAGTACATTGAAAGCTGTCTAGAAATGTTGATTCAAGTCGAATATTTTAATAATTTACATCCAGAAATCTAATACAAAATTTTATTCATTTTAAAAATTTAGTTGCTATTCATGTTACATAATTTTTGTATACATGCAAGCCAATTCAAATTGTGTCTTTTTCGGCAGAACTGCACTTTTTACATAAACTAATTTATTAAATTTTTAATAATTATTTTTATTTTGTGACATTATAGCTACAATGATTAGTTAATATCAAATCATGAATAATTAAACAAAAATAATTGAATAATTGAAAATAATTATTGTCGATTTATATCAAAAATTTTATCAGGACTCTTTGAATTTGTTATTACAAATTAATTAAGAATTATATTTTATTTATTAATTTATTTATTTATTAATTTAAAGATCTCAGAACTACACTGATTAATAATAAGTAAATAATGAATATTTAAACAAAATTTATCCTTAAATTTGCAATTATTGTTCAGTTCTGTTCAATTTTAATTTTGTTTTTAAAATTATAATTATATTTGTTACGTAGAATTTCAATTTACTAATTTATTTATTAATTTGAAACCTCAAAGCTACAATGAAAAATTATTATTTAAAGATTAATAATTAAAAATAAAGTCACATTTTTGTTTAAATTATTATCGATATTCAATTAATCAGGTTATCATCGAATAATTAAAAATTTGAAACAAATATAATACTTACAATTTATATTTAGTAACTTTTATTAGCTTATGTGTTAAGAAATTACAGCTAATTGTTAGAGCCGAAAACCAAAGAATCTATTATTAGATTTGTGATGGCTAATGAAATTTCTACGTGGGTTTTCATTAAATCATTAAAAGTGTCAAGTTCTGTGGGGTGGCCAAAAATACTTCTTAGCACTAGTTCAAGTTTATCAAAAAGACAGTCAACCACCTGAATAAAGAATTTTTGCTCGGATGTGGATGTGGCTGTGGCTGTGGCTGCTGCTGCATAATGAAGCCAATAAATATAAATTTCCCACACAAACACAAACATAAAAACACGAGAGAAACAAGACAACGGCAGCCTCGTCATTAGATTGTTTGCCTTGTTTGCCCTTGTAGACGCGTTTGTAACGCTGATGTGTTCATAGCGGTTTCATGTCAAAACAAAAAGGGCGCACGTCGGCCCGAAGGGGTGGCACCCAGGCCCTGGCCCAGGCCCAGATTCTGGCGCAGAGACAAAGGCTGGCAGGCAGCCAGGCTAGCCAGGAAGGTAGCTCGGTAATAAGCCAAACGAGAAACAAGTAACGCATTTGTCTTGATGCTGTCTGATAAAACACCCGACCGTCCCTGCTCCTGAATTTTCCACAGAGACCGCAGAGAAACCAGCACAGCTCGAGGGTTGAACTGGGCACATTGAGCCATCATCAGCAGCAGCAGCAGCAGCAGGAACAGCAGGAGAACAAACAAGAGGGGGACGCCGTGTCCTGCGTCTGGCAGTCGACATCAAAAGTCGTAAACTCATAAAACGGGCGCTGATGGTGTTGTTGATTGGGAGGCATTTGTAGCGCTACAAATGCTCACATTTTGCGCCTTGTCAGATGCTTAAAAACTGAGCACCGTGATGGCCAAGATCTAGCCAGCAGCATTGCTATTAATCAAAAGTTCCAACTAAATTAACTACGGCATAGGAAAATATATATATATATATATAGTGTGTAGTTCTGCAAAATAGCTGTACATAAAGGTAATTTATAAGTCTATGCCGGGGCAAAAAGCAATAAATGCTGCACTGACCAAGTTATTTATGTGCAAGTCAATTTGTAACTGAAGCTGACCAAGCATACTGGCGGGGTAAGGGGTGGATTGCGTTAGAATAAGTGTGCAAGAAACATGCTCATTTAATACGCCCACACTAGGCTACGAGCTACGAGCCACGCCCATTTAATGCTTTGATTTATTGTCACACTTAGCAAATCTAAAAAAACGAAACTCATTTTCCAAATCGAGTACCAAAGTTGTGTCTAGAGTACCAAAATTATTTTAAGTACTTTTTTTGTTATCATCAGATTACTTAATGTAAGACTATTTTGGGATAGGATTTCTAGATAATTTTTAAATAAATAACTCAATTACTCTTAGCAAAATATTTTGATATCTTAAGTACTTAAATATTAACCCTAAATCAGCTTGAATAGAGAACTGAAGGCTTCAAATTAATTATTGAATCGTTTTACACTTTTTTCAAATCCAAAAACTCTTATAATGAAGAACTGAGATTCTCAAATTGAAATCTTAACCGTTTCACACTTATTTGAAATCCAAAATCTTTTCCACTTCATTCAAGAATTTCCGTTCATCTTTGTGTAAAATGAACGGTCGAATTTGAAGTCAAAAATGTTTCAGATCGTTACTCAACTTTTGTGCATGAAATGTCAAGAATAAATTGGTTCGGACTTGCTCCCAATTATATTTGAATATGAAACGGAATTTATCTCTGAGTGCAGTGCTGCTAAAGGGACTCAACAAAAGAGATAATAAAATTGCCTCAAAAATTGCCGCCAGCAGCTTAAGTATTATGGTATTTTGTAGAGCCGAGAAAAAGACGCCTATCATGCCAGGCTAATGGCAACAGTCCCAGACCCATCAGCTGGATCCTGAACTTTGCTGGTCTCCTGCTAAGTGGCAGCGCATCTCTGGGGACTTGATAAAAGCCATTTTAAGCTTATAAAAAGCAATGAGAACAACAACAACAACAACTACAATAATAATTCATCCATCTATCTAGACACACTTTGGGTGTAACTGATGCTTTGGGGATTTTGATAATATAACTGCCCGTGGCAGCGAGCGGCTCTTTCAAAACTTTAGCAATTAAAAAAAATTTGTTACTTGCCTTTTTAGCTTGGGTCGCGAACAAACCAATTAAGCTAACCCAATTGCAGGGAAATCGATAGGGCCAAAGCCAAAGACAAGACAATTAAACTTGAAACAGAAGCAGAAACGGCAATAGAAAGCAGGCTGAAGAAGGCGAATGCGATGAAGGATGGCACAAAAGAAGCGCTTGACTGACAAAAGAGGGTTAAGGCTAAAGCGCACAAAGGGGCGCTGCTTAATCGATCAAGTTGAGGGAAGGGGACAGAGCCAGCCATTGTTAGCCAGGTTAGCCAGGTTGGTCAGGTGAGCTGTCCACAGTTCATTAAATGAACAGATGGACATGCAGCAACTACAACATATATTGTACACACAAATTGCTCACATGTCATTAATCAATGAGTGCGCCCGAAATTAGGCAATACATTGTGAGTGAGCTATAGGCAACATTGAGTGCCATAAATATGCGCACGCCTCAGCAAACACAGATTCGAACAATCGAAAATGAAACTTGGCAACCCTTCGACCGCCACTTGAGCAAAGCAGCTTACAACACTTGCGGAGTGCTCGACGGGATAGATGGGCTTTGGGGGGGAGTGGTTCTGACAACATATGCCCTGTGTGTGTGTGTGTGTGTGTAGAATAGCACACTTGTAGGGATTTGCGCCACCCTTTGTCGACGGACGTGTGAAGCGCGGATTATCATAAATATTATGATTGGTTTTTATTTTTTCATTCATCATGTTCTACAAAGTATTTAAACAGTTGAAAAAAGTTAATTTGTTCTTGGTTCAATTATGTTTCTTGTATTAATTAATTTTCTTTTTAATTACTTTTTGTTTAATGTGGATGCAGTACACAATTTTTAAAAAAGGTTGCAAGAAATTAATATTATAATATTAAAGTTAGAAATTAATAAAATAAAACAATTATCATTTAAAATTAAAAATTAAAATTAAATCTAAAAAATAAATAAAAAATGCATAAATTAATTGATTGAGAAATAAAAGGCTTAACATTCATCGCACTCAGGCTTGGCAATTGTCTGCTTTATAGCTATAAAAATTCAATTTTTCATTTTATGCTGATTACCTCGTCAGACCGACTGACAGACAGGCAGGCAGGCTGGCAGGCGCGCGCATTCAAAAGGCATTTGAAAAACCTTCCGTAGCATAAATAAATAAATGTAATTTCATTCTCTGACTAAAGTCTGAGCTGTAGGAAGTGGTGGAGGATGGGGTGGTCTGAATGGGGCAAGTGCTGCGTTGTTCCCTAGGCAACAGAAAGTAGCAAAAGTCGGCGATCATCCTGTCTATTTTTCAAGGTGAAGTAGGTCGACACAAAGGGCAGGGATGGGAAATTGAAGCGCAAAGGCGAGTGTTACCCGCAATTTTATGAAAACTTAAAGCTACTTTTGCCCATAACTTACCTACTTACTTATGTAGCGAACTACTATCTGGAAAGTAATCTATTTTAGTTGCCCCTTGCAGCTGGCATTTTGCGCCAGGCAGCTCATATTGCAGGCGAAAATTTCATTCGGAGTCTGTGGAAAAGTGCACTTTGGTGTGTTATCGAGCTGTCTGCAAATAGATTGAATTTCCACAAAACACACACACTCACACACACACAGGTTCAGCAAGACTGACATTTGTGGCAATTCCTAATGGATGGATTTCATGTCTGTCCCAACTATAAGTGGCAGGGAAAAAAGTTTCTCATTTATCATTTTTTGCAAGATGCCGGATTATGAAATTATTCAGGAAATGGCCAAAAGGAAAATTCATTGTTCGCAATGCTGTGAATTATTCCTACCCGAAAGTGCGGTAGCTTGGAAGCAGCATTAATAAAATATGAATTCACAACTGGCTAATTGAAGCAGTTTGGGGCTGCTGATTTAGCTGACTGAGCAAATGTGAAGAGGAAACGAAGGATAATGAGCAAGAGGGCCAACAAGAGAGGTCCAAACGAAATGAATTTCATGTTAAGTAAACGTTATGAAAGCAATAAATAGAAACAGAAATAGAAATAAGCCAAAAATGTTTTATCGCTTGGGAAATTCGTCAGCTGTCCGAATGTGATGAGAGAATTTTCGCCAGTCAGTGCGGAAAAATCAATAAAATTATAAAGGCGTAAATATAAATTGGCGGTGTTTGATGTGCGGATGTGCGGATGTGTTGTGAGTGAGGTGCGTTTTTGTATATGGATTTTAATACATATTTTTGCTTGGCAATGGGCTTGGCCTGCTCTCTCCCTCTCTCTCTCTCTCTCTCTGTCTCGCTCTGTTTCTCTCGCTCTCTCTATCTGACTCTCTCATTATTAAAACCAACATGTTGGCACACACACGTTTCTGCACTTGACTCGAGCAGCGGCAAAGCAGCAGCAAAGCAACCCCTGGCTTTGATAAAAGCTTGGCATGTTGCAACCCCAGGGTCAAGTACAGCGACCCACCTGGGCCAGGCTCTGCTTGTTATTTGTAGTTATGGCCCGCTAGCACAAAAAACCAAAATTAAAGTCGTCGTATGAATAAAAATAACAGTGAAACTCGCACACACACACACACACACAAACACGATAATTGCCTCATGTGCAGGCTTTAGGGGGTGTGTATGCCGCCCAGCCCGATCTGAGTAGATTCCCCCCTCAGGCACATATCCAAGACAGGCAGTTGGGGAAATAGAACTCACGAAACGTGGTCATGAAAATTTAATGATAAAACGAAATGTTTTTGTTACGTCTCGTATATACCAAAAGGTGCAGACACACAAACATACAATATACAGTGAGTGGGGCGGGGTGTGCGGGGCGGGGGGTGTATTTTTATACCCAGCACACGTAACGCTTTTTATATGTTTGTCTATTGGGGGGTGGCAGGCAATGCGCTACAAGGTATATAAATGTTGAAATTAGATCAGCATTGATAGCTGGCGTGGGAGAGCAGACAGTTGGCCACAGCCACCCATTTAGAAGATATCGACTAGAAAACTTTTCCGAGTTTATCTCAATTCTATAAGGAAAACGAGATTATCATTTGCCGGTGTGAAAAGTAAGCAAAAGTGTTGTATGAAACGCTTTCCTTAGCTTTTCCTATCTGTCTATTTAAACAACTTAATTAAGTAGTTTTCTTCCATGGATTCAAAAAGTTTGAAACTAAAATGAAAAATGTTGCATGTAACTCTTCAAACTTCTTTAAATTAATGAAATATGACAAATCATTAAAAATACTATCCGCTTTTCCAAAATAAAATAAAAATTAAAATATGTCAAAAAAAATACTCGTTAAAAGTTTCTCCATTTTTTTTTTATTATTAATGAAATATAGTCTTGATGTAGCCAACATTTGTACAACCTTTGTATTCATTGGATTATTGGTTTGGGTTGTTATTAATGTGTGGGTTGCGTGCTATTCAAGAGGTGCTTGTCCGCTTTTGGGTTTTGTACAGGAAACAGCAATGATTATAAGTAATTACAGCACGGCGCAGGTTTCGAGTGAGGCCACGTGACTCTGAGGGCTCTCCTCGAACTACCCCTGTGAGTGTGTATTGTATGATTGTGAAAGTCTAGCGTAATACTCATTGTACTATGTGGCACTTGGCTCAGAGCATTAAATGCACATTTTTACAGCGGCTTTTCCTCTCAGCCTCAATGACAAATAATGTCTTTTGTATTTATTGTCTCCATATGTACATATATTGATATGAATATTAATTACTTTACTTATAGAATATATATTTTTGGTATTTGTTTTATGATTGAAATGTGTCAAATTGCTGTGCAAAGAAACGTTCTACTTATCTATCTGTGAATACAAACATATGTATATACATGTATGTAAATCGAGAATGTGCAAAAACAAGAAACGCTGTGTAAACTAATCTTAACAATACACATTTTTGTTCACCAGCAGGCATCCTTTTGCAACACAGAAACAACATTTCAATCATAAAAGCAAATGAAAAAACAATTGTATAATATTTAAATAATAAAAAAGAAAATAAAAATTCTGCCAGCTCCTGTTATAAAAGTCATAAATAAAAACATCTATGCTGAACGAGTGACAAAAAAAAAAAAAAAAATGATAAAACAACAACTAACGAAATCTTGTTTCTGTGTCGTTAAAGGTTGTTCACTGGCATGCCAACAACTCGCACACCAACAACAACAACAACAACTACCACAACATCAACAACAGCACGAAATCATGTAAAACACAGCAGCAGCAACTGCAGCAGGAAGAACAAACAATACAGTTAACCACCAAAACCACCTCAGAGCCAAGCATATCGAAGAATTACTCTCTCGAAGAATTGCTTGGCGATAACAATTAACGGTAGGGCAAGCGGAAAAGGAAGGCGGCCACATTGGGGCAACGTTGCACAATTTCCGGCAGCGAACATGAAATTGAAAAGCGCCAAAAATAAAACAATGCAACAATAAAGCAGCGGGCGCAACGCAAGTGGGGGCAACATTGAGTACAAAACGAAAGAAAGAGAAAAAGGAAAACCACAAGCGAGAGAACCGAAATCTTAAAGGATAAGAAGGAGAAGGTGAAAAACAGAAGCAGACAAAATGGCCTCATTTCAAATACCACTAATCAATCTGGAGCTGCGCGAGGTGAAGGAGATTGTGTGGGAGAAGATACAGGAGCCGGTGAATCAGCGTCGGCTCATCCTCGTTATCGTATCCATTGCCCTATTGCTGGACAACATGCTGTATATGGTTATTGTGCCCATCATACCCGACTATCTGCGCGAGATTGGCAGTTTCGATGATGGTCCGACGCCACCACCGCTGCGAGACAATATTACCGGCCAGATAATACCAGTTCATCATGATCATCATGGTCAGGACTCGGCCACGGGCATACTCTTCGCCTCCAAAGCCATTGTTCAGCTGATGGTGAATCCTTTCTCGGGCGGACTAATCGATAAGATCGGCTACGACATACCCATGATGATTGGGCTAACCATCATGTTCTTCTCCACGGCGGTCTTTGCCTGCGGCAGCAGCTACAGTGTCCTCTTCTTTGCCCGCTCCCTCCAAGGTGCTGGCTCCGCATTTGCGGACACAGCTGGTCTGGCGATGATTGCAGATCGTTTTACGGAGGAGAATGAACGTTCACAAGCGCTGGGCATTGCGCTGGCCTTCATCAGTTTTGGCTGTCTGGTGGCGCCACCTTTCGGTGGTGCACTCTATCAATTTGCAGGGAAGGAGGTGCCGTTCCTCATATTGGCGCTGGTCTGTCTGCTGGATGGTTTGATGCTGCTGCTGGTCATGAAACCGTTTAAGGAGCAACTCAAACAGAGCAAAGAGGTCCAGGCTCAGACTATACCTATCTGGCGGCTCCTCATGGATCCTTATATAGCCGTATGTGCTGGAGCACTAACGATGTCCAATGTGGCGCTGGCCTTCCTCGAGCCGACTATATCCCTGTGGATGGAGGACAATATGACAACGGAAAACTGGAAGATTGGCATGGTCTGGCTGCCGGCCTTCTTTCCGCATGTGTTGGGTGTGGTGATCACCGTTAAAATGGCCAGAAAATATCCACAACATCAGTGGCTGATGGCAGCCGGCGGATTGGCGTTGGAGGGCTTCTCCTGCTTCATCATACCATTCTGTAGCGGCTACAAGATGCTTATGTTGCCCATTTGTGTCATCTGCTTTGGCATCGCGCTCATCGATACGGCATTGTTGCCAACTCTCGGTTATCTTGTGGATGTGCGCTATGTATCTGTGTATGGCAGTATCTATGCAATTGCGGATATCTCGTATTCAATTGCGTATGCCGTTGGCCCCATCATTGCTGGTGGGGTGGTGGAGGCGATTGGGTTTACTGCCCTCAACTTCCTCATTGCCTTCTCCAATCTTGCCTATGTGCCTGTGCTGCGCAAGTTGCGCAACATTTACGATTTCAAGCCGTTCGAGAATGAGGCTAATATTTTGATGCAGGATCCACCGAACAAGGAGTACCAGACTTATGTCATGCACGACCAGAAGCCCGTCGAGGGTGAGCTAAAGAATCATCTTGAGTACGGGCAGCAATATCAGGCGGAACAGGAGACTAATTTGGATGAGCAGCAGCAGCAGCAGTACGAGTATCAGTCACAGCAGCAGCAGCAGGGATATCAGCAGGATCAAAGCTATCAGCCGGGCTATCAGGAGCAGGGTGGCAGCTATGCTCAGCCACGTGTTGCAAATCCTTTCCAGCAACAGCAGCAGCAGCAGCCGCAAAGCAGAGGTCCTGCCGGACCAGCGAATCCCTTTAGACAAGGATTTTAAACTATTGTCTTACAAAAAAAACCAAGAAAAATAACAAAAATGAAAAAACTAAAATTAGTTTACAGCAAATTTATATACAATTTGTTTATATGTTAAAAACTTGAGACGTTTCTTTGTTTCGTTTTGGAATATTTATTAAACTCACTTGTATTTCGATAGAATATTACCTATTTATAGTAAGTGGTAACGTACACTATAAAAAATGAAGCATAGCATGCGAATAGTTCAAGCAGCTGCTAGTTAAATGCCATGCACCAGTTTTGTATTATACACAATCGTTAGTTAAAAGAGCTGTAGTTTAATGAAACAGTAAACACGCACGCAGCTCTGTACACATATACATACAAATATATATATATATACATATATATATAGCGCCATATCGCCAGATATTTGGACGCATAAGCCCTATACTCAGTACTAAAGCAGCCGTGTCTATCAGAGAGAAGCTAGAGAAACCAAAGCATAGTCATAATTAGATCGAACTCAAGGAGTGGCAATTTCTGCTGTTCCGAGTGCACATCTATAACAGATATCACTATATATTATATATACATATTTATACAAGATAGTATTGTAAGCGGTGCTGATGACTTGGCACCACTGTGCCACAAGTGCCGTTATGGTAACCAGGCAATGACATCCATATCGCAGACATATCACAATTTGCACAAATCGAAAATGAAGATGAAGAAGAAACCCTTTCGGTTGTCATTGCGACGGACTTGTGCGTTTCCCAGTGGCACCATGTCAGCAGTGCTATATCATTTTGGATTTTACAAGTTTTCGTTGAAATATATATTTAACATAAGACACAACCAAGGTAACGATACATATCAGAGTCTCAATGACTCGCCTGTTAAAATTACCAAAAGTGATATTAACTATTGCTATAGTATACATAAAATCACACTTATATCGTATATACTTATACATATATCGTATCATATCGGAATCAAATATTTTTAGGCCGTACTATAATTAAATATATTATAATGCTAACGAATGAAAATCAATTTGAAAATATTAGATGTTTCATATTTACCTACCAATCAATTATTATTTGCTTGTCGACTCTATGCGCCAGATGGTCAAACCCCCCATCCGGAGGGTATAGCCGCCATAGCAGCTCAACGATAGCATAGCATAAATGTGTGTACCTTGTGTATGTATCTACCACTAAGTACGATACACTATATAAAACGTAGTATATTCACTACATCAATTATACATATATACTACTTACTATCGATGATACCTTTTGTTCATTTTCGATTCATTTCGATTCGATTGCACCACTTTTTTGGAGAGCAGTTTATTGCTACTATATTATACACCCACTTTTAGCCTGCTATCCGGTCTAAATAAAGTCGAAAGTAAAGTGAAACTTTTGTATATTACCAACTATACAGATAATTATTATATGTTTACGTATATGCAGCTATCAGCAGCGATAAACCTATATATATATACACATATATATATACAATAGTTATATAGGTTTTTAATGTGTATTTGGTGAATTATATTACTATAGACACTTGAAACTTCAACTTGAACATTCTATATCCGTAAACATATCAGTGACACGGCCATTTTCAAATAAATAGCAATGTTATCTAATCTAATGAGTATATAAATAAATATGTGCGAATATACTATATATTAGAATATTATCATTGGATTATTTTTAACAATTTGAGATGAGTAATTTATTTAGATGCACATTTCTTTTAGCTATTCCTTTATATATACATTGTACATGTATGTATAGCAAATGCACTGATTTTCAAAGCAATTAGTTAAGCCAATATTTTTGGAGAGAAAGTTAAATTATCGGATAAGATTTTGAGAATATATATATACATATATGGTAGCTAATTATTTTGATTTTGGTTTCATGCACTGAATCATTTGATCAATTCAAATACGTTGTGTTTTACTATCACGTCTATTAGGATTATTATTTAACATAACTTACGAATATAATTATATATATGTAACTTTTAAGAGTTCTACATATTAACAATCTTTAGTAATATGGAACTACATAAATTAACAAAAAAAAAAACTCATGAAAAAATCTCCCATCAAATGTATCAATTAAAACGACGTACTTTCGTACGAACAGAATCTTAATGCAAAACTATATATAGAAAACAAAATTTATATACATTAACAAAAACAATTAATACATAGTTTATATAACTGCGAGCAAACATACATACACACATATATATATATATATGATCCATGTTGAGAAGAAAACCCAATCAATGATTTCAAAATCCATTTAATGCATACCATAGCAGAATCTTAAAGATATTGTTGTGATCTGTCTTAAGTGGATCCCCAAACTAACGCATGTATCAGTATAACACAAATTAAACACGCATATGTATATTTAATGGACATTTCTAAAAGCAATATACTGAATAGTTAAAATTAATAAATATCAAACTATGAAAGACAGTAGAAAATTGTAAGCAGAAGCTATGTTGTATATATATACAATATTATGTTGCTTTAAATGGTCTCGAACAATAATCATCCAAACCCTTAACATAACCGAAAATCGAACATATTACAATTTTTTTTATTTATTTCTTATGTTATAATTCAAGTCCTACATCAAGAGAATTTAAACAGAATTTTAACCAAATTTACAATAAGCGATTAGAGACCATTTAGTTGAAGCGAACTTCTGTTTGAAGTATCTTCCAAGAAACGGTTTAAGTAATATTATAATTATGTGAATTACGAGTATATTATTATGTTTAGTAATTGACTGGAGAGCCTGCGAAAACTGTGCAGCACTATCGAATACTTTTAACTATATACAATACAAGTATAGTAATTTTTAGATTCGAACAAAATAGTGTATGTATAGTTTTCATGGGTCCATAAGGTAAAGTAAAGTAATTGTAGCTTACAGAACTTGCAACAGTGCCGGCTATGTGTAATATCTTACGAAATTTTATAAGAACAAAAAATACCAAAAAATAACAAATATATCTGTACGTATTGTATAAATTAAATATGTTGCTAAAAATATAAATATGTATTTATAAACAAAAAAATAAATAATGTAATATAAAGATACCAATACATATATATATAAATATAATGGAGATGGTAAACACAATATACACACAAACAAAATAATTTCAAAATTAAACTCAACATAAATATGTATTTAAAGTGTTAAATGTTCGATAGCATATTACAATTATAATTATATAAACTGAGCGCATTATTAACAATTATTGTTTACTTTATATAAAGATAACAAACCTTATATAATATGGAATATGGGCAACCACTAAAGGACACTGAAAGCAGAGCAAACAACAAAAAAATATTAATAAAATTGAAAATTCAATCTGAGGAAACCTTTTTCTTTTCAATGTTATACGTAAATATTGTTTAGTAAATATTATTTATAATCATAGGAAATTGAATTTGAAATGTAAAGCCCTAAGGAAATTCCGCCACAGTTCAGTTTTGTATAGGAAAACACTTAGTTTCGAATATAGTAAGTTTTGATCAAAGTGTTTCAAGTGAATATATACATATATATATATGTATTTAAGTAACTAGTATCTGCTAGATTATATACTATTTTTCACCACTTGTTTCTGCTAATATGTTATAGACGTTTGTGTTAAACTAATATTAATGTAATAATATATAATTATAATAGACAATTAATGAATAAATATGTCAAGACAAACGTAAAAGAAAATTCCCCAAAAACAATACAATTACAAAATTCAAAAATATACTACGTAACCCAGTTCTGTAAAGTTGCTGTTCAATTTAAAGGTCTTTCCATATACTCTAAACAAATTAAGTTTCTAGCTTGCTATCCTATCTTTTCTAACTACACACAAATGAATAATTAACGCTATGCCCGACATTAAATAGTTAGGACAACTACTCTGAAAAATTCAATTATCGATTGTATACAATCCATGAAAAATGTCTATCTTCGGTTTTCCGATGAAAACAATACACTTTCCTAGCAAAAAAAACAACAAACATTTCAATAACAAGCCCAAAAATTGACGAGTTTAATTTGTTGTTTAAAATGTTTGCAAGTTATTTTCCATTTGAATGGATATTTCAATGACATTTGATATTGGCATACAGTTTTATGGCATCCTACCAAAATGGCTTAACCCGTCAAAGACAACTAGATCATGGCTAAAGGACACGTTAAGAGTTATGAAATTGAATGGACAGCTAATAGACACCATGAATAATACGTACACAAATAAATTATTGTAATTGAAATATGATGAAAATCGAAATGGATAATGATAATACATATAACGGAGCAAAATACACATACAACAAACAAACAAACAAACAAACCAAACAAATACTATTGAAATATAATTGTTAACCATGAAAAGAAGTCTTTCAGTGGGACAATGTTGTTAATTATTTCAATTACCTAATTGAAGAAGGCCGATAGAGAAATGCGTAAAGAAATTCTTTGAAATTCGGTCTATATATAGATACAAATTGTAACTTTTTCCAACTTTATTCTATGAGTTAATAGGTAGACGGAGCCAGGTCTTACAACAACCTGTGCTGCTGCTGAAGCTGCTGGTGGTTATTGATGTTGTTGGTGGTGGTAGGTTTGGTGGTTGCTGGTGCTTGTTCTACTCATCAAAGTTAGCAAGTGTATGGGGTGGGAGAAAGACAGTCAGGCAGTCAGGCGGGCAGACAGACAGGAAAGGAAATTGTGTGCGTGCCCTGAGGCCAGAAATTTGGACGATGTTGCCGTGTGGAAAATGATTTTCTGTTTGCAATTTCCATTAGCAACTTTTGCCCCAGCGTCACGATCCCATGGCACGCATAAGACATAACTTTGGCCTCTAAGGGCGGTTCACTATCGAATGTGTTCAAGTATTCGTCGGTTTCTGAATTTGCGGCACAGATGTGGGCATTAACCACAAGCAAATAACGAGTCAATAAGTGCTAGCCAGGCCGCAACTATTTGGCCAACTCATTACAAACAATACGCAAGCAATTTACGCTTTCCGCTTGTTTCAATCTGAACAATTATAAAAACAAAATAGAAAGAATAAAATGCGAAATGCCTCAGTGCGGCAGATAATTTGAGTTTGCAACACAAAAGTATGTAAGGACTCACATATATATATATATATATATGTAAAGGAGGTCGGGGTTGGCACAAAACAATTCAAAGAACAGGCCGCAAACACAAAAGCGCAGCTGAAGGCCCTAAAAAATATATATTGAAAGCGGCGTAAAACAGCAGCGCTAAGACCGTAAAGGATTTACGGCTCAATTGTTGCGTGCGTGCAGCCCTAAACAAGAGCAACAGCAGCCGGATTTTGAGTTGGAGTTGGAGCTGACATGGGTGTGGAAAGTTGGAGCTGGTACTGTGTGTGTGCAAAACACCCTCAAATCCAAATGAAGCCCTTTACACACAGCGAAAGCGAACAAAAGAGGGCAAAAACTCATTCAATCTTTCAATCGCTCATTCATTCATTCGCTCCTTCGCTCCGTGCAGCTTCCCTTAGCCGGCTCCTGCTGCTGAGGTCACAGCTTGTTCAGCTGGTGTTTTATGTAGTCGCAACGTGTCGCACGAGCTGCGTTCTTTTGAGGGAGTCTCGGATTTGTTTTGCCTTTTTTAAATTGTTCTGCTTCATTTGCTACGGTTTCAGTTGAAATTTTCGAGTTTTTTTTTTTTTTTTATTGCTTAGAGAAAATTCCATGGACATATTCTAATGTGCGGCGCACATTAAGTGGCTCAGCGACACCAAAAACTGTCTATGGATAAGGATCAGCTGGTAAACTAACCGTATACCAATTCCGCTGCTCAAGAATCGATCCAACAACATCTCTCCCGCATTCCCTAATGAGGTGTGGGTTATTTTTTTTTTTTTTGTGTCGGACTGTTGCTAAATTGGTACGCTGCCAGCAGAAAACATTATTTTTCATTGGGATTACATTTTTATCGCAGCGTCTGACAGGCGGCAGCAGTTGCCTGTCGTCTAAGGCCTTTTCGCATCCATTTTGCGGTGGGGCGATGAGGGTGTGGAAGTTGGTGGGTTTATGGGTTGGAGCCGGAATTCAAGCGTGATTTTTGCTGCTTAATAATGAGCTTGTTGGTTTATTGAAGCGTTTTATTGCTGGCTGTTAGGCACGCGGCGTTTGGCCAATAAGCTCCATCATTTCTCTGGGCTGGTGTTAGGGTGCGAATCGTTCTGGCCATATATATGTGTGCCCACACCCCACTCACCCGAAACAGTTCCCCTTCATAAATAAGATCATAACGAGCTAATGCATCATTCAATGGACAAGAATGCAAATCGAAATTGGGGAGTAGACAATTTTTGGCAAATAGCTGAATATAATCATGAGTAGAGAAAATAACTGACAGCAACCAACAAATTGAAACTGACATTTGCACACGAAGGGATTCATCAAAAAG
The DNA here is from genome assembly GCA_035044025.1 of Drosophila paracracens. Taxonomy (NCBI): domain Eukaryota; kingdom Metazoa; phylum Arthropoda; class Insecta; order Diptera; family Drosophilidae; genus Drosophila; species Drosophila paracracens. The sequence continues at coordinate 894,962 of JAWNMN010000435.1, read as the reverse complement.
ATTGGTCGATAGACAGGCATGCTCTGCTCTGCAGGTTAAAGCGGAAGCGGAAGTTCTGCCTGTGCGCAGTGTCTGTTGTAATGGCGCATGAATATCTGATTAGCCGGCCGTCTGTCTAATCAAAATTTCCAGCATCAATCAATCAATTGGAACTGTTGCCATGGCCAAGAGCACGTAATTGAATGCGAAGCTAACTGCTGTCCACTGTGGATAAGCTTTAAAATTGCAACATTTCAGCAGCACTAACAAGTATTAAATAATCAAGGACTCGCGTGCTGGGCACATACATACATACATATATCCAGACTCCTGTTGCAACCCTCACATGTCACGCTATTAGAGCCACGTTTATTTAATTGCATGTCTCGCTTAACGAAGCTGAAGCGTAGACCAAAAACAGCATATACACAATGAAAAAAACATCACACTAAAACTAAGTTCGAATAAGTTAGAATCAAGAGTTCTTATTTCAAGTAAATCGCATCTGATAGTGGCACGAACTCAATGGCAAAAAAGTTTAACTAAAACTAAGTTCGAATCAATGGTTTATACTAAATCACTCCTTACAATATTCCGATTGTATATCTTAAGTTTCGAGCATAATAAAGTAACTCAAACTCGAGATTGAAGATCTTTATCTGAAATATATGTACTTGAAATAAGATCTAGACATTAGTAACATCGATCTTAGTCTGCGTTCTCCTTTTAATTTTTTTTTTTTGTTAAGGTCTCAACTTCATTAAATATAATTTCAGTGTAATATTTTTAGTCGATTCCAGACGCATAGGACCTGTTCAAAGTGAAGGATTAAAGTCTTGCAATACGCAGGGTACATAATTCAGTTTTGGAGGCGGGAGGCACAACCTCATGCTTAATTACATAATTTGAATTTTCCACAGCCTTCCTAACGCAATTTATTATAATTTACAACAAACTGCAGAGTTGCCCCATTCAAAGTCTCGTTAGACTGGCGACTCGGCGTGGTTTGCATCCACAAGGGGCACATTGCCAGTCAGCGAGACAGTCGGTTACAGGTTGTGGTTAATGTTGTTCCAGCAAAGACAACAGTAACACTCCGTGAGACGGGCACAGCGACAATGGAACGGATGTTCAAATTGGTGCCACGTGACTCCTTTGTTGGCGGCACCCACAATGCGACCAACTCTTAGCTAGTTGTTGTCCGGGGCAGAGAGTGAAACGGAGACATCTTTTGGCCAGATAATGAAAAAAGGTTAATAAATTGCATTAGATTTGGCATCTCAAGGGGAAGGGGAGACGCGTGTGCGGAGCTCGAGGGCCATGGGTGGCTTGGCGACCGTTAGTCCGTTTTGCTTTTATCGTGATTGTCGTAAAAACCATTTTTATTAATAACATTATGATTGTCATAAGTAGCGGCAGCAACGAAACTGTGCGGGGGGAACAGGCATGGGCGTGGTGAGGCACATTGCCCACTCTCTCAATTTTGTTTTTGTGTCTGCTAAGTGTCGACCATTTTGAATTGGTATGTACATATGTATGTGTGTATGTTTCAGCTTGAATTTGTCATCGGATATGTTGGTACAACATCAAGTGTACCATCTTATTTATCTGGCCGAAAGCTAATAACGGAAATTGCCGTCTCTCTGAGCGACCGGAAGTGCTTACACACTAGACTTACACTTAAACTACTTTAAAAGGATACCAAAAAACGGACCGCTCCAAACAAATGGCCGCATCCTGAGGCCTACTCCGCCCCCGCCCCCACTCGAGTGTTTTAGTGCTGTGCAAGTTTTTGGGCATCCGGTCTTTATTGCATTCCTGATTGCGGAAGCCAATAACGTCTTGATTTGCTTCCGAATCAGATGCACAATAGATAAGGCCAGTTGGATTTGGATGGCAACAAATAAAAAAAAAAAACCTTGACATTTATTTTTATTTTTTTGAAAATTAATCTGAAATGTGAGTAGTTTAATGTTATTGACCATTTGCACAATCAGATTTGATATTAAGTGCTGTCCGATTAGGCGACATCATGACATTGTGACAGTGCTGTCCGGCTGTCAATCGGTGCGGTAAAATTTCTCGAGAACTAACCACATATCGTATCGAAGGTGCTTGAGCCATATGACAATGATTAAATGGCTGCTTAATCAATCAACTCAATATCGCATCTTAGATTGGTGCGTCATTTTTCAAAAGAACACGTTAATCAACATTATGTGTTTTGTTTTAATGGCGATACCTTTGCTCGTTTGCTAATGGATCCAAATGGGGGTATTCAACTGGGACTCACGCTATGAACAATGAATATTCTCTCCTATCTTATAATAACTGTCTTTGTTTTGTTGATTCTTTTTGCATTTTCGCAGGATGGAAAGACTCTATATTGTCCATACCAAAGAAGTGGCTCTCATCCGCCGAGTCTGTAGACGAATTCGGATTCCCTGACGTGAGTAAAATTGATTAGACAATTTGAAATTTCTTTGCAGGCAGTGTTAAATATTTGCACAGCGGCTCAACAAACTTGCTACTCGACTAATTCAAATACAAATACAAATACAAATACACGCACACACATACATATATATATACAAGGAGAAAGATACATACGCACATACATTGACAGACTAATCCTGTTTGTTATAATTACAAATGCAAATAACGAGCGCTTTTGTATGGCAACGGTCCTCTGGGGCAACCGGAACCGAAGACCAGACAGCCAGGCAGCCAGGCAGCCAGACAGACAAGCAAGCAACCCACAGTTCTAGTAAACAAACATTCCACCACCCACCCCAAACTCTCACCTGTAAAAGCACAACACAGCAACACACCCCAAAAAAAAAAAAATAATAAAAAAAAAACCAAAAGAGATAGACATAGGCTGAAAGGGGAGATGGATGGTTGGGTGGTTGTTTGGTTGACTACAGCTTGACGGCTGTCAGAGTCAAATGACAGATGGAAAAGTTGCTGCATACTTTAACTATTCCCAAAGAAATAAAGTACCAAATGACTCGATCTGTATCTGAGCAAATGCATAGCATATTTGACGGGCCAAACAGAGACTCAATTTGTTGCAAGTTTTATTTTTAGTAGATTGACACGCATAAAAAAATGATTTGTGTCAAAATTCTGTTGGACACACGGATACTTGTTCGCTATAACAAAATTTATTTCATTTTGTTTTTAGCCGATTCGTATTCATCTTTGAAATAATTATGACTTGATTCTCAGCCGATTTGAAATAATCGATTTGAAATATATTTTACTTGCTTCGATCCACACATTACGAATGCTGCACGCCACTTTCGATTCAGCAAAAAAAAAGGAAGGAAATTGTGTGGCGCCACTGGGGAATCTCAAGGGCAGAGCTCTCAATTCAAGTTTTCCGTGACATGCAAAAGTAAATGTTTGAGAACAGCCAAATAGCTGGCAGCCCAAGTTGAGCGGGAGTTAATGCAGCACGCCCCAATGTCAGATTCATGCCAATCCCTTTTTTCATTTTCCTATTCTCTCTCGTTTTCTTCTTTTCCTATTTTTTTTTTTTGTGATTTGAAATTTTGGGTCTCTAGGGTGTACATTTTGTATTTTTTTTTTTTTGTTGTCTAGTTGTTGTTGTATTCAAACTGCTATAATGTCGTGCATATAAATGAGCAAAGGGTAACAAGTTGAAGGAAAATATAATTTAGCAAAAGTCACTTGAGTCGAACCCTTTCTCCCGCTTGCAGACTCTGCCGAAAGTACCTGTCCCACCGCTGGAGCAAACTATGGCAGACTATGTGCTCGCCTTGGAGCCCATCACGACGCCGACACAACTGGAACGCACCAAGGGCATCATCAAGGTGTTCACGTCACCGCAGGGTCTGGGACCACGACTGCATCAGTATCTGCTGGACAAGCGCGAGACTGATGATAATTGGGTGAGCCATTCAGTTGCATTTAAGTTAGACAATAGAGAAAGTTAAGAGTTAACGCGACTAAATATTAAGTATACATAAGTAGGTTTGAGTCCGGTAAGTTATTTTTGCAAGGCTTATTTTTTAATCATCCCTTTTTTAGTCTAATCATATATATTTCTTATGTGTATGTACGTATGCAAGTCAATCATTGCTTTATTCACTGTAATCAATATATATTTTTATGATGGGGGACCAGTGGGAAAGGTGCCGACCGTGGGAGGTGGAGTGGATGGCTGAGGGACATTGGGGTCACCTGGACTGGGTGGTCCGTTCACCGCTATGGTGGTTCCACCCGGCGTGATGGTTGAGTCGCCCGGGCCGGGAGGGCCGGGAGGGCCGGGGGGCGTCGTTGAATCCACCGGCGGAGTAGGCACATCACTCGGGGTAGTGGTCGTTTTGACAGTGGTCGTTTTGACAGTGGTCGTTTTGACGGTGGTGGTCTTAGGGGTACTCGAATCGGTGACAACGGTGGTGGTGCTAGGGGTGGTGGTTGCCGAAATGGGAACGCACGTAAGATTCAATTTAAGTGCGGAACATTCAGGGGTTGGGATATATTGGTCGCATGATGATACACATTGCTGATACACATAGGTGAAAATAACGGCACATTTTGTCGGTACGGGTGTGCCACTTGAGCAGTCATAATAACTGGTCGGATCCGCGTAGGATGGTAGTTTGACGCGCCTATCAGACAAGCAAACGGGAACAATGTCCTGCGTATAGGTTGGCGCGTTGCAAGTGGTCTGTGCGTGGGCACCTACGGCCAACAGCGCGGCGACAGCGATTAGAACTAAAAGTAGACAAAAAATAAAGAATAGGAATATCATTGGTAATGTAAGTATCCTCCACACGATATCCTTTTGCCAGACTCTGTCTTACCGGCTTTCATATTCGGCTGGTTGAACGTCTCGCTGGTAACTGGTTCCAAATGGCCTGAGGCAAAGCCTTTTATTGCTCTGAGCTCTTAACTCTGTGCGCACTTGTTAAACATTTTTTAATCAGCCCACACGTCTAGATTAATATTTGTCTGCATGTCAAAAGCTAACAGTCAGCCCTCCAACTGTGGGCCCTCGGCGAAAATAAAAATTAAAATTCAATTGATACCAATATCAAAATTGAATGGCGCTGGGTAATATTTCGTTACTACTCCTACATTGATAACACCAAGCGAAAAACTGTCGAATTGCGTAATTATTGTGTAATCACAACTATTAGCATAGCTACCTGCCAATCATCTTCTATATGTGTGTTCTACTACAAATACGATGTCTACAAAACATATTTCCGTTGAACTTGATCATCAGCTTGCTGCCAATAAGACTCGCATCGGTTTATAACCTGATTCGCCACAAACTAACAAATGCGATAACTGCAAATATGTCGTTTTCGAGCATACGACAATAGCGGAAACAATTGAGCAAAATTCCCAAAAGTCTTTAATTAAAAACATGAGAGAGGATCGTATTGCCTTACTGTAGTTCATAATTCACAATATACAAATATTTTCAATATATTAAGTATTCGTAGAGGTACCAACGATCTTTCATTCAAATCTTAAGTGATTCGTGATATAATCGTATTTTGGACTCATGACGTATTCGTCAGTTATTTAATGAATTAATCGGAAGATACAAATATCTGAAATGTTTTTAAGAAAACACTGAAAACATTAACAATTTTTGATATTGTTTTTCTATTTTGTATAGGCAAATCTATTTTAAGTCTTTTCTATTTAGTTCTGGTTTTGAAGCAATCTGTGATATCTATATAATATGTAATTTACTATTAATTATTTCTCAGTTTCCTAATATTTATTTTACGCATGTATACAGAACTTTTCAAATAAGTTAGAAAAATTTAAAAATTATGGCATAATGATTATGAGCCCATGGTCAATTCTGATAAACAAAAATTGTAAGCAAAAAAATTCTTAAAAATAAAAAAAAAAATGAAAAAAAAAAAAAAATTTGATTCTATTAAAATTGAAGTAGGAAAGATTCGTTTTGTCAATTTTTCGACCTTAATCGTAATATTAGTAATAAAAAAGTAATATCAATCTACAGCCAATTATTTATACTGATACGTGGTATCTGCTAGTCGTGCATGTTTTCAACTGTTGAAAACCCAGCAGGCAGTTACAAATATTAATCTATTAAAATTGCTAAATATCTGCGACATTGGGCGACAAGGGCAATTAGCTAATTGACTCATTCACACCAGGCACACATATACATTTAAGTGTGTGGCATGTGGGTCTGAGTGCGTGTGTGTGCGAGTGTGTATGTGTGTATATGTAAGTACACATGTTATTATGGAAACGACATTTTCTATAGTCGACACAAATATTTGATGCGATTGCAGTAAGATATTTATTTGGTGTTATTTAGAGTTTTGAATGAAATTCCGCTTGTTAAACATTATTTTTTTTTAGCTGCCGATTTTCGAACTGAAAAGGCTCAGAGTACTTTTTAGGCTGGGGTGGGTTTCTTCTGTGCCTTGCTGGCAGGTGTTGGCTTCTTAGCGGTCTTGGCTGGTGTTGCGGGTCCAGCTGGCTTCTTGGCAGCGGCCTTTCCAGGTGTTGGAGCGTTCGGCTTATGGGGAGCAATACCCTTCTGGGGCTGTGGGGGAACGGGTTTCTTGCCGGGCTTGGGTGCGTCGGCGATAACTAGGGTGGGTGGTGTAGCGGAATCGGTGGGTGGTGTGGGATCAAGTGGCATTGCATGGATAACCTGTTGATGCTCCTTGTCCAGCTCATGGTGCTCATAGTGGCCATGGTGCGCATAGTCCATATCGTGCTCATTAATCAAATGACCATTGTGGCCAAATAGTGCTGGTGCGTCATCGACCAAATGAGTGGTAATCGGCGCTGCAGTTGGCAACATGTTTATGGATGGTGGAGGCACATACAGAGCTGGAATGGTGCACTTTTGCAGCACAAAGGTGAATACCTCTCCGGGCGGACATACTACAGTCAGTTGGCTGCCAAAGATGCTCTGGCACACATAGTACTCGGAGTTGCTGAAATAGCTCGGCCAGCGGATGCCAATCTCATCCCTGGTGCACTGCAGCCTGTATTCTAAGCGTGCCTGGGACAAAGCAAACAGGCTGAGCAGAGTCAGAGCGAACACTGCAAATAGAAAACCATCAATGAAAAACCATCACTGAAAGTGAAATAGAGGAGGAGAGTGGAGACCGAAGACTCACCTTTCATCTTTGGGTTGGTGAATTAATTTGGGTATCCGTCAAAGTTAGATGAAACTGTTGTACTGATTTCGACTAGGCACCAATGGGCATTATTTATAGTATGCCCAAATTGGATGCTTATCAATGATCTTCGATCTGCAAGGTGTGATGCGTTATCAGTTCGCTTCGAGCAATACGTGATAACAACGGTGTTCCTAATAGGGCAACCCTCAACAAAAAACAGAAAAACAAGAACAAAATTTATAATTATATCTAACTAACTGAACGCCACACCCAGGCCCAGACGCACCCTGATCTTGTCATTGCAGTTCAACGCTAATTGGGTTTTTATTCAATTTGATAATAATGTGCTTTCCATGTCTTAGCACTTTCAGTGGCCGTGCCGACCAACTAGATACCAACTTGCATCTTCATGCGTGTCCTTGTAACATCTAAAGCTATTTGAGTTGGAACTGTAACTCTTTACTTCAGAGAATAAGCTCATATTTTGCCAAGCTAACCCAAGACGCTTGGAGATTTTCCTCAAACATAAATTGCCGCTACTTGGCACTCTATAAATTCCACCTTTCAAACTAGAAAAAGAATGAGCTGTCTTCCCCAACTATATAAAATATGATTAAGAACTAAAGTTACAAATCTTAAAAGTATAGCTTGATAATTTGTCAGTAATATAACTGGGAATAGGGGAATATACCTTGTTTTATAGCAATATACTTCAATTAATAAACTATAAAATGAAGAACCTAACTTTTCTCTGGCACTAACCATTTATCTATTTATCCTAAATTTAGATACAATTTAAATACAACTTTGATAACCTAAGATAGGTAAAATCTCGAGTTCAGTGTATCTCTTTGATGAGCACTCACGACTAGAGCCATCTTACTTTATTTTACACTACTTGACACTACTTGATTTTTTGATGATTGCGCTTTCAAAATTATACCCAAAAAAAATTTAGCAATCAATATTATTATTTATTTATGATTATGTACTATAATTTACTTATTTCGGCATAGGCATACTACTACTGGCTCAACGACATGTACATGAACGTGCGCATCCCTTTGCCCATCAACTCGAATCCGGGCATGGTGTTTCCGCCGCGCCGCTTTAAGACCGTGCACGATGTGGCCCACTTTGCCGCCCGGCTGCTCGATGGCATCCTTGCCCACAAGGAGATGCTGGACAGCGGCGATCTGCCGCTCGAGCGTGCCGCCTCGCGCGAAAAGCATCAGCCGTTGTGCATGGCCCAATATTATCGGTTGCTTGGCTCCTGTCGTCGTCCGGGCATCGAGCGCGACTCACAGTATTTGCCGAAGCGTGCAGAGACCAACCCGGACATCGATGAGGATCGCCATGTGGTGCTCATCTGTCGCAATCAGATGTACTGCGTTGTCCTGCAGGCCTGCGATCGTGGCAAACTGTCCGAAAGCGAGATCGCCTCCCAGATCCTCTACGTGCTTAGCGATGCACCCTGTCTGCCAGCCAAGCCGGCCCCGGTTGGACTTCTCACTGCCGAACCGCGTAGCCAATGGGCCCAGGATCGTGAGGCTCTGCAGTTGGATGAGCAAAATAGGCGCAATCTGGAGATAATTGAGACGGCTCTGGTAGTGCTCTGTTTGGATGAACCGCTGGGCGCCAATTTCAATGCACGTGGTTTCACGGGTGCCACGCCCACCATGCACACAGCTGGCGACCGGGATGAGACGAACATGGCACATGAAATGATCCACGGCGGTGGCAGTGAATTCAACTCGGGCAATCGCTGGTTCGACAAGACCATGCAGGTGGGCAAATCAATTTCGAACAGAATACTCTCTCTCTCTCTCTCTCTCTCTCCTCCTCTCTATCTTGTTTCAATCTGATCCGCTTCTCATTTACAGCTCATCATCTGCACCGATGGCAGCTGGGGCCTGTGCTACGAGCACTCCACCTCCGAAGGTATCGCAGTCGTCCAGCTGCTCGAGAAGATCTACAAAAACATCGTTGAGCATCCAGATGATGATAACGGCTTGCCGCAGCATCATTTGCCGCCACCGGAGCGCCTGGAGTGGCATCTAAATGCCCAGGTGGAGCGACGATTTGCCGAGGCGGCGCTCAGCGTGGACAAGGCCATCGATAATCTGGACTTCTATGTGTATCGCTACAAGGGCTATGGCAAGAACTTTGTCAAATCCTGCCAGGTCAGTCCGGATGTCTACATACAGCTCGCCCTGCAACTGGCCCACTACAAGTGAGTCTTCCAACTCTATTCTAAATTCTATTCTATTCTCTATTCTTGAGCACAAAATAATATTCAATAAGCTTACATCGTACATATCGAAAATATATATACTGTACGGTTCATATTTTAGAAATTTATATTAAAAACCATTCTGATGTATTGCAGACTTTACGGCCACCTTGTGGCCACCTACGAGAGTGCTTCCACCAGGCGCTTTCTGCACGTAAGCTTATCGATCTCTCTCTCTCTTTCATTTTACTAAGTTTGTCTCTTTTGTTGGATAGGGTCGCGTGGATTGCATCCGTGCTGCCAGCACCGAGGCTCTGGAGTGGGCCAAGGCGATGTGTCAGGGCGAGGGTGCTAATGTGCCGCTGGAGAGCGATCGCGAGGACGACGAGGAGGATGCTCGCAAAGTCAAATTTAGCATTTATAGCGTGAGTATTTCTCCATAAACATCACAAAACTGTAACCTGAATTGATACATCTCTCTCCACAGAAGGACCATCTGCGTGAGCTCTTCCGCTGCGCCGTCGCTCGCCAAACTGAGGTGATGGTCAAGAATATTTTGGGCAGCGGCATCGATATACCCTTGTTGGGGCTGCGCGAGGCATCCGTGGAGGTTACCGGCGAGCTGCACGAGCTCTTCACCGATGAGTCGTATAAGATATCGCAATGCTTTCTCCTCTCCACCAGTCAGGTATCCAAGAACATCAGCTGCTGTCCACTTATCAACGGCGCTGCACAGCAACTTGCACCAAGCACTGCGCACTACTTTCATTTCATTGCAACACACTATTTGCACCATTATTGTCTAATTGCTTAATATTTTGCACCACAGCACCATCCAAACAGCACCACCAGCTCCACATGTAAGCCACTAATTGTCTAATTCAATTTTGACCAGTTTCGCAGTAAAATTATTGTGGACTTTGAACTAAATTGTCATTTGATCATTTCATTTTCATAGGTCGCCTGCAGTACGGATAGCTTTATGGGCTATGGTCCGGTGACACCACGTGGCTATGGCTGCTCCTATAATCCACAGCCGGAACAGATTGTCTTCTGTGTGTCGGCATTCTATGCGTGCGAGGACACAAGCGCCTCACGCTATGCCAAATCCTTGCAGGACTCGCTGGACATCATGCATGATCTGCTGCAGAATTAAATGCTGCAAATGGAAATCATTGGTTAAATGCAATTTGCAACAAACTAAACATATCAGTAAATGTACCTTAGCAACAATTGATCCGTAAAGATACTCGAACGAAATCGCATTAACTATACAACTACAAATACAACAAATCCAACAAGAACGAAAATTTATCTTCGGCATGCCGAATTAAAAATACCCTTGCAGTTTGGCGTCGATTATGACCACTTACATTTGTCGGCATATCCAAAAATCTGTCCATTTAATCAAATCAAGAATATATATTAAGTCGGAGATGACAAAATAATGATAATACCCACTGCGGGGGTATACAAATCAATAATTGTGAAAAATGCATAGTGTAGTGAACTAGCGTCCACATGACGTCATCAGTTAATCAGACAATTTCTAGTGTTGTACAACTCATTGAGATCAATCTGGTAATCGTTAGCATTATTGAAACTCATTTGCTTTAACCCCCTTAACCCGTGTAACTACTTAGTAGATGACAAAGAGAAACTCTAGTCAATTAAATGTGTTTTAGAGCAATTTTATGCGCAACTGTTAGTGCTGTTAAATAAATAAATAAATATACATACATACACACACATATATATATATATATATATATATATATATATATATATATTTCTGCGTTGATAAATTATGCAATATTACATTATTAGCTTAGCTGTGTTAGAGCTTTAACTTGAGTGTTAGTATCATCTAATTGGCTGTATTAACTAACTATCTATCTAAAGTGAATATGAATTTCGTTAGTCAGAACGACAATTTTGGCATCCACTGTAGCTTTGCAGCTCAAAAGTAGGCAATACTCTTCGTTCAATGTTGTGTTTGAAATGCCCCTTGAAGTATATAACATGTTATTGCAATTGATATTGGAAATAATACAAAAAAATATATACATATGTATTGGGTAGCATACATACAAATATTATATACATGTTAACTGTCCTTTTGTTGCTACTTCACAAATAGATATATATACACACCTACACACACCTATATGCTTGTTAAAAATATAAAGTGAGCCAGATACTAAATATAATATGAAATTTATTTGTTGATGTTGACGTTGATGTTTTGTTTTCAAGCAAATTCGAAATCATTGTACGGTATATAGACTTGAAACGTAACAATACATATCAGTAAATTTATATACCATATTTACCAAAAAAAAAAGAAAGAGAACAGAAAACAGAAGACAGAAAACATATCAAACGAATATTAAAGACCTAAACTTATTTGAAAATGGAATATATACAAATACTATATACATTACAATTATAATACTTGTATGAATATCTGTTGTTGTTTTGTAGTGATGACAAGAATCTTAACTATGTTATACATCTATTTGAATATACTATATACATACATACAAACATAAATAATCTATGTTATACACAAGAGATATTATTATATATGGAAATGTTAAAATGCAAACCACAAAATTGTACGGTTAAAATATATATATATATATATGTTGCTGTGTTCATTGTTGCTATATATGTATATGTACTTATGTATTCGTTCAACTGTTAAATCCCTCAAAACTCAAAATCCAATTTATTATCTGATCTATATATGCTGTATACTCGATTAAGTTGAATTTGGTTCAATGTTGATGCATGTAAAAAATCACAAAAATAAAAATAAATACATTGCATGGGAAATTGTCTTGACCCATATATATGAATATATGTATGTGTACATATAAGGGGTCTATGGTTTAAATAGGTGATAACACTTCCCTAAATACCTTCATGACTTGTATGTGTCATTGCCAAACACATACATACATACGTAGATGCGTACCTAGTTAGTCGGTTCCAAGAAAAGTCGCATATCCAATATTGGCTACAGAGATAAGCTAACTGCAGATAGTTTCTTGATTAATAAATTCAATTAATTAAAGAGAATAAAACGAATTCGTCGCATGGCCATCAGCATATAAGTCGCACGATTAAGCCGATTGGCAAATAGTCAACGAAATACTTTCAAAATGAAACGTAAGTTAAACGAATGCTAACAAATTATATCAAATCAATGGAAGATGAACTAAAATTATGGAATTCACTTGATTGCAGTGCTGCATTTGCTGCTCAGCCTGTGCCTGGCAATCCTGCTGTGCACTGCGCCCCTGATCCAAGCCCAAGTTGCTCCAACTGTTCCGGGTGCCCCACCAACACCACCCAATGGCGAAAATCCCACACCTGGCACAGGTAACGGAGTAACACCACCATCACCACCTAGCGAGACCACAGTTAAAGCACCCTTATCTAATACTACCGTTTCTAACTATGCTGGATAAACTGAATCGCATCGATTTGCATATCGATTTTGAGTATGCAACGCGTGGCAAGGGTCAATAAATTTGCAATTGGATTAAAGCATAAGCTTGTTCATTTCTCATAGGATATTTATTGTCCAACAATAACTCGACAATATAATTATTATTATACAATTCATACACTCGTATATATATATCTATATATATATATATATATATATATATCGGGATTAGCTCTGCGTCATGTTGCGCCGAAAGGAGCCACGCATCTGCGCCTGCAGCTGCTCGCTGATGCACTCCTCATCCAGGCCAGACTGCAACAAGGGAATCAGTCAAATATTTATTAATCCATTCTTATGCAATATATTTATTGGATTATTCTGCGCTTACCTTGCAAAAATTCTGCTCGAGCAGCTCAATGGCTGAGAGACGATTCTTCGGATCGTGTTGCAGACAGTTGTCGATAAAGTCGTGTCCCTCCTGCGAGAGACTCTCGGGCGCCTGCGGCTTCTCGCCCATGCCCACTTTGAACATGATTTGGAAATTGGAATCAAACTGTGCCCACGGTCGCTATAAAGATAACAAATATAATGGAATATTTATAGACAATTTGCTTTGTACTCTTCTAGAACTGTCTACAAATTTACTCATATGTTCCTAAATATTCAGTTAGTTTTCAAAATAGTTTCGCCAAACTCTCTCTTATATCTCCTTTAGTTGCTTCTTTAAGTTCAACTCAACCAAATTGCTGCATCCTACAGTTGTAGAGTCAAGTTTTCACATTTACAGCATTATAAACTTTTAGAGTCTCGCACAGTAGTGCCAACAATAATCAGTTGATATTACAGTTTTAGAGTTGCTGCTTCGAAGATGAAGCTGTCATTGCAGTTTTGGAATCGTTTGCCCTGCTGTTCTTGCTATGTATGAGTTACACCAGCGTGAGCAGTTTGCAGTTTGTGTGGTTAACACCACCGGCTGCTAGCTTCAATTAAATTCCGATTCCCAATATAGAAACTTATTGAACAGTGTTGCCTAAGACACGTAATGGCAAAATTATCTTTGCAGTTTTAAAGTAACTTGTATCAACTTGATAAAGTTTTCTGCTCATGTGCGAGTTACACTTTGTGAGTCACAACAACGGCTTATCGCAGTTTGAAAGCATTTTCAGACATTTTACAAACTCTAACTCCCAGCACTGAAACTTGTTGAACAGTGTTGCCTAGGACACATAATAGCAAAACTCTTTGCAGTTTGAAAATCACTTGAATCAATGTCAAGTCTTTCGCTCATGTCGAGTTACAGTTTGAAAGCATTTGCAGTCATTTTACCTATTCTAAGACACGTAATATCAAAACTATTTGAACAATTTACCGCTTGAGGTAAATATTTAAAAGTGGCTTATCAGCTTATCAGGTTATCAGTCATAGGTTATCACTTACCTTGCCGGAGGCCATTTCGACAACGACACAGCCCACGGACCAGATGTCGGCCAGGCGCCCATGGCCATCGCTGTTCGTCTTGGTGAAGACCTCGGGCGCCATATATGCCTGGGTGCCCACATAGCCCTGCAGTTCGCCAGGAACGGTGGTGTGTGCCTGAATCTTCACAGCGGAGCCAAAGTCACCGAGTTTGAGGCTATTGCTGCCATCGACAAGGAAGATGTTTGCCGTCTTGATGTCCCGATGGACGATGCCGTGCTTGTGCAGCTCGGCGACGCCCGACAGCAGCTGTGCGGTGAAGCGCCGAGAGAATGCCTCCGGCAAACCACCAGTTAACTCGACTAGCGATTCCAGGGTGCCCTCAGAGCAGAGCTCCATGAAGATGAGCAACTCCTCGCGATGCACCTCGATGCCATAGTAGCGCACCAGATTCTTGTGCTTGATGCCCTCCAGAATTTTCAGCTCCTCGGCAACGTTCTTCAAGGCACGCGTCTCGCCTGGCTGTACGGCAATCTCCTTCATGGCCATCAGTTCGCCGGTGTTGTTGTTCACCGCGGTGTACACCTTGCCGAAGCGTCCCTGGCCAATCTTGATGCCTCGATGCCAACGGAAGTGGACGCTGCGCGCCCGAATTTGTACCTTGTCGCACGAATTCAGCGCCTTCACCTGCCCAATGAGCCGGCGTTCGCGCAGACACTCCTCCAGATCCAGATCGAGGCGATTCACTGCATCGCGCACACGCTCGTGGCGAGAGGCCAACGGTGTTGAGGGTGTGCTCGTTTTGCCCGAGAAAATG
The DNA here is from genome assembly GCA_035044025.1 of Drosophila paracracens. Taxonomy (NCBI): domain Eukaryota; kingdom Metazoa; phylum Arthropoda; class Insecta; order Diptera; family Drosophilidae; genus Drosophila; species Drosophila paracracens. The sequence continues at coordinate 879,897 of JAWNMN010000435.1, read as the reverse complement.
GGCGGCGTTTGTGGCACCAGGAGACGCAACTCGCCATTTATGGCACTGGTTGGAGCCTCCACATAATCCGTACTGTCCACAGAGCTATAGGAATGCTGCTGCTGGAGCTGCTCCTCCTTCAAGCTGAACTGTGGATGCAGCAGCTTATTGTATTGTGGCGATTGCAATGGCGGCGTATTGGGATTGACCGCTACGCCGGCGGACATGGGTGTACGGGTGGGTGTCCGGCTGCGACTGGTAGCCGGCGAGGAGGTTTTCCGTGTACGTGGCGATGCCTTCTTGCGTATCACCTTCTCCGGCTCCGAGGTGATGCCGATCACATGCGAAATGCAGCGATCCATTTGCTGTTTCAACTCCTCGAATTGGCGATCGTCCAGATGCTGAGTGATCTGCAGATCGCAGGCAAGCATCAGGAATTCGAGCCCCTGCGAGGCCCAGCGTGGACGCATGCCACGCCCCCGTTCGCACCGTTCCATCACGAAGTGCATCCACATTTGGGCAAACGAAATGATGCCCAAAGCCAAGTCCACTGTGTGTCTGCTATCCTTGACATCCATGATACGTTGCTCGAACAGCCGAATCACGTCCTTGTGATACTCGAAACCAAACTTGTAGCCCTGATGTAGAATCTCCCGGGTGCGTGACATGACCGCCAACCGATCCTGTTCGTCCAGATCGTACATGTTGCGAAGGCAGCAGCGCAGCTGAACACCCTTAATGATGTTCGTCAGCATGTTGCGCACCTCAAGCACATCCTGCTGGAGCAGCTTGAAGGCGGCTTTCACATCCGAACAGATGAAATCATGCTGCTGATTGGCCACATCGTGCTCATAGTGCTCACGATGGAAATCCGTCGTCTCCACGTCACGGCAAAAGGTCTTCGCAAAGAAGAGCACCTTAATGGAACGCTCCCGCTCGACGGTGAGCAATGATTGGGTGTTCCGGCAAATGGTCAACAGTTGCCACTTGAGATCTTCGACATCATTGTTCTGTGTGGTGCTGGCAACCTGTTCGTTCAACTCCTCGGAACGTTTCACCAGCCGTGTGGAAATGCCGCGCAACAGTTTGCTAATAATCCGACAGAACTTCTGGGCGGCCAAGGTATGCATGCCCTTGATCATAGGACTGATTAGCTTGGTGAACATCCATTCCTTTTCCAGCACCGATTTCTGATTCGTCTCCGGCACGGCGACCAACACCAACTGGTCAATGTAGTCTAGATAGAGTTCGAAGGTTTTGCGCACCGTGGCATCGTATTGATTGAGGATGGTCATATAACTGCCCAGTTCGGTTTCGTTCTCGGCCAGCGCAGTGGTTATGTGTCGCTGATAGCGCTCCCGATGCGTTAGCGCCAGTGTTAAGCCCTCGCGCAACTCCTTCATCAGCTGCTCGAGGCTGAGGGGATTGGGACGCACCGGTCGCGTTTCGAGGCGCATTCGCAGGAATTCGTGCATGAACTGCAGAGGAATGCCGCTGAGGAACACAAATGTGGGAATGTACGAAGGCAGTTTGAGGGATTGGGCCTCCTCGCTCCAGTAGCCATAGGTGCGCAACTCGATGACCTGTTCGCGACTGATCTGTGGATCCATGCGTGGCACATCCTGTAAACTGATCTCTGCGTCCAGTTCGAAATCCTCCAGATCCTCAACTCCAGGCTTCTCGAGTGCAATGTGCGCCTTGTACAGCGCCACCGTGTGCAACTGATGGAGGAAGGCGAGGGATTTGGCCAATCCCCGACACTTAAGCACATTTTCAATGAACTTCCGATAGAGGCCGGAGCTCTGCTCGCCATTGCAATCGTTGCTCGAGGTGCCCAGCGGCTCCACGCTAAAGATGTTGATGTCGTGCATCGAACCCTTGCGCAAGTGGCAAGCCGAGAGCTCATTGGACAGCTGGCTGATCTCCGTTGAGGTTGATCTTTGTTAAAGAAACGTAAAAAAAATTAGAATTCAATCCAGTTCCGAGTGTCTGCACTTACTCGTTGCTGCTGGAGGTTTCGCCCGGCACGTGTGTGGAGTCGTTCAACATGAATTGCACCCGGGCACAGGACATGGTGCCGCATCCTCGTCGCAACGTCTGCCCATTGCTGGCCACGCTCAGTGGCTTCCCCGAGTCAATGGAATTGACAGTAGACTCATCATTCTCCACACCGGACGCCGACGAGTTGCCACTGTCCGAGCCCATGTAGGTTGTCTGCACCGGCCATGAGAATTTCTCATCCTGCAGTCTGTCAACAAGAAACCATTTTTAGTGCGTAAATAAAGTTATCTGTTTCCATCAAAAAACTTGTTAAAAAAATCTAACAAAATAATGTTTCTAGCTATTTTTTATATATAACGTATATAGTTGATTGGTTTTTTGCTTCAACTTTGAAATAGAGGGGAGCACAAACCTTGCCAGAATTTGGCCAAGAAGACTAAGCTTGAGCTTGTTCTGCTTGGTAATGTTGTACCACAAGCACATGGCCTTGATGCGACCCACAAATTTCTGGGATTTGTAAATGGGATGCAAGGCACCCATTGCCTGGGAAGAAGGATACAAAGCCTCGGCGGCCTCCAAGCGTGCCAGCAGATCGGTGACTTCGCGCAGCGCCAACTCCTGTCGCTCCATGCAATCCTTGCAGTACAGGGACATGCAGCCCTGGCACAACTTGCTCGGCAAGGGAGCTGCAAGGGTGAAAGGATTAATGAATATTCATTCCATAAAATGAACATAGATTTGGGTACTACTCACAGCTGGCATTGGAGTTGGCGTCCGAATTTATGCCGCTGTCGAGGCTCAGCAGGCTGGGCTCGCGTTTGTAGCGTGGCTGAAACTTGTATCTAATAATCTGGTCGAGCAGATCGGAGACACCATGGCGGGCATCGTACAGATATTTGTCCTGCTGTTCGACGGTGCGATCAGCTTGCCACGCCTGCAATTCCAGCCAGATGAGATCCTTCAGCTCCGTCTGCCACGTGTGCTCCTCCTGCGACAATTTCCCATCCTGCCTATCGACGCTGCCCAACTTGATCAGATTGGAGAACGTCTCGTGGAAATCCTTACGCTTGGTGAAACCAGGCGTCGGTTTCATATCTACCCGCAGTGTGGGCAGCGCCGCCGCAAATGCCAATGGCGGCGCCGACGAACGACAGCCAATGGGTCGCGAGGAGACGCAACGATAACGGTTGCAACTCTCCACCAACTTGGAGGCAATGCGCATTGGTATTGTCAACAGCGCCGCCGGCTCATCCGAGCTAAGCGGCATTATCTTGTCCTGCGATTCGAGCGGATGTGCAACCTCATGGAAACTGGTGCCACGGGGCGGCGCCACAGCCGTCCCCGTTGCCAGCGAGTTCTTCATCTCGCGCTCCGAGTCCCGGAGCAGCGTTTGCAGTCGCTTGTCCGGCCTTTTGCTCTCCTCGTTGACGAACATCTCGTTGAGCAGGGCACAGTCCATCGTATTGCGACGCTGGACACGATTTCGGGCCATCTTCGTCATGCCCTTCTTGGGTGTGCCACCCGCCACACTGTCCGCTGCAGCTGGGCAACTAAATGGAAGGCAAAGAATGGGGATATGTATATATGAATACATCTGGATATATATATATTAAGGCGAGTTACCCTTGGCGATTTTCTAAAATTTAAGTGTATGGAACAATCGGTTGGCAACTTACGGTTCAGCAATGTACTTCTGTTTGCGTTCCCAGTCGCGATTCTTAATCTTGAGACGGGTGCGAGGCGGTGTGGTGCCAAATGATTCATAGTTCGCAGCAAGCTCATCGTCCGGATGCAGATCCTCCTCCAGTGTGCCGTTGCGTATGTTTGCCATTGGCATGGGTCGCGACGACGACGACTGCTTCACGCGGAACTCCACTCTGAGGAAGGGGTGGAGGGGAGTAGAATAGAAAGAGAAGTGGATGAGTTTCAGCTCTGGATATGTTCTAATTTAATTGCAGCGCTAATTGGCAAACAGCAAAAGCAAAAACTGTAGAAATGCCAGCTAATCGCCGATAAAACAAGCAACTATATGTATATATATATCTATATATATATAGGGATCGAATGCGGGGGCAGTTGTGGGTGGGCGGAACTGTGGCGTTATCTTATCTAGCTGGTTTATCTATCGCACGCTTGCATCAAACAGATTGTAACGCCTTTAATTATGTTTTAATTTGGACGCGGATCTGATTTATACCCCGCCATATGTAAAACTCATGTGATTGACGACCAAAAAATAATAAAAAAACTCAAAAAATCGTAGCACAATTTCAACGCTCAATTTCATCACTCATTCAGACTGGATTCAGTGCTAAATACCTATTCGAATCTGTTTATTTTATATATGGTATATGGATATATACTGGATCTTAGATAAACCAGTCATAAATAGGACACTTCACTGTGAGTTGGAAACTGAAAATATGCACAAATTCTAAGGAAATTTTTGAAATTTGTGTGAAAATATTCCAACATTTGCTGCTGACTATATTTTAAACAGCAAGATTTATTTATTTCGGCTGAGATTCATTTATAACTTAGACGAGGAAAAACCCCATTTGTTTTCAAAGTGTATTTTTTTTTCTTATATACCTGGGTTATTGTAAAAAGCACCTCATTTGTATGAAAATCAAAGTGAATTTTTTTTATATACCCAATGGGATAATTAATCTTATTTTTTCTCACGGGTATCTTCGCCAAATGAGTGTATTTTATTAATATTTAATCTCTCTTTATTACAGGCATTTTTGGCATTATACAATAATAAAGAGTATAATTATTAATTAATAAAAACATAATCTTCTATTAACAAACGTATATTAGTCAAACGCACTAATTTATTATACATATATATATATATATTAAATAAGTTATTTAATCTATGATACACCGAGGCTAACAATTTTTATCTCAGTTTTCTTTTTCTTTTGCTTTTTACTTACCTTTTTCGCGGCATTTCGCATTCAATAAAATTCCTACAGTTTGAGGCACAGTATACAGTTTGGCAGCTACTGTCTCGCCTACTATCGGAACTCAATGATAATACTGTTCGGGGTTTTGCGACTTATTGCGGTATTTCACAAAATATTTATAAGATTTCACTTTAGTTGGAGGGCGGGGGAGTAACACCAACGAATTTAATTATTACAGTGCAGCACTACGACAATAAATTTCCATTTAATCGAGTCGAAAACAAACGACAAACAGCGAGTCACTTGTAAGTAGCAACCCTGGAGAGAACTTTGAATCGATGTTGAGTGTGGCCAACTAATTAATTGCTGCTCAACTACAACTTGATGGCTATCACACTGATCGCACCCTAAACTAATGCATCACCAAGTATTTTATATATTCTATATATTTTTTGCCAGTTCGCACGCCTGCCAAATATGCATCCATCCGTCAGACGATGAATTTCACAAGGTAAACGTTTTGGGCAGGCAATAAATACAAATGTTGGGGCGACCACTTGATGCGACCGGCCATTGTCGTGTGCGAATTGAAATGCGGCGGCAAACCCACAATTTATTAGCACTTTAACAATAATTTACCCCATAGAGTCACACACAGTTACTTGTATTCGTGTATGTATTACAAGCGCACATACATAAGCATGCACACATATACACACACATTAGCGGGAAACGAAAAGAAACGAAAGCGCGCAGTGACCGCAGCGCACGGCGAACGTCGACAAACTAATCGGCAAAGGCGCACAAAGCAAAAAAAAAGAGTCTTCCCGAAGAGATCGTGTGGAGAGTCAAGGGCTGGCACAAAATAGATAGCAAAATAGAGAGTGAGAGTATCTGGTGGGTGGCACAAGAGAGAGAGAGAGACACAATGAGAGAGAGAGAGAATGAGCGAGAGAGAGTTGTTAGTTGGTAGAACGCAAGTGGAACACAAGTGTAAGCAATAGCGACGGAAGATCAAGCGATTGCTTTTTGCGATTGTTGTGGCTTGTTTTTGTTGTTGTTGTATTTTTGTTTGCGGCGAGCGTGTATTTATTATTATTATTTTAATTCTTATTGAGTAATGAAATTTAATGAAGTACAAGCAAGCAGGCAAGCAAGCGCATTAGCGGTTGTGTTTACTCATTGTGCTACTCAGTCCAGCGATGCGAATACATAATATGTAAATTGAGTATACGCACCGTATTTAGTATAAATAACACCTAATGGGCAACAAAGTTGGGCAAGCGTCAATCACAAAAAATCAATACTGACCATCACTCGGCACGTATGAGTAATCTGAGTATGGAAGCTGTTCAGCTTTCGACAAGAAATATCACATTGATTTTAAATATGAGTACATAATTGGACAAATATTAACGTAAATATCCTCTATTATATATTATATATTAGATATATTATATGTACCTCAGCTAACCTTTTACACGCATATTCAAAATAGCATCGGATGTTCAGTAAATCAAGCACTTGATTATGACGGTTATATTTGGTCTTATCACATTTTGCCAGAAATTTAATTAAATATGCTTAGCAAACATAATTGATAGCTAATCGATTACAAAACGAGCATTTAACTACATATGTAAAAAAAAAGAGTTTTACATACGATTTTTTTTCTCACTCCATTTAAAATTTCACAAATTATGAAATTCATATTAATTGAAAAACTTGCAAAACTTCTTAGACCTGCTATTCTTGGATAAGGTATTTTAATTTTTTTTAAATTTATAATTTAAGGCTCCCCATAATTTACTAAATCTAGCGCTTCGACTTATTTGAGTAATGCAAAAAACATGTTCAAATAATAATATTCTAATGGTGAGGATATTCTCCAATCGAATATTTGTTATTTTCATCTTTTGAAGTACTCAATATCTGGTTCATAACAATCGCGTCCAATTGGTCCATAAAATTTATGGACAAGAAAATATAAACAATGAAATCTATTTCAAAAATTATTATTTGCACCACATGGATTTCGTACTGCGGAAATGTTTTCAAATGCAAATTGTTTGTGTTAAGCTGATTTTTTTTTTTTTTTTGCAAGGCCATGTTTAATGGAAAGGACTATGTGTGGAAGAGAGAGAGAAAGAGTCAAAGTATTCAGTTTGAAGTTCAAGTGCAAGCGTTGCCAGACATTTGGGATGACCATGATTGATCGTGCTTGGAAAATCAAAAACAAAAAAACAACATAAAAAAGGGGCAATGGCTACGTGAGTTGTTACGTGTACGCTGACTTAGTTTTGGCTGTCAAACAACCGTTAACATCACAAATGACAGACTGAGAGACAAATACGGACAGACGACTCAGAAGAAGAAGACCTACTGGAATTTGAGAAGAAAGCGAATTCGATTTCAAAACAGAATTGACTTTTTGGCTTGCGTTGAATTTGGTTGCGTTACGTTGAGTTTGGATCAACGCATAACGAAAGAGGTTAACAAAACGGAATGTGCAAGCGCACGTATAAAAGTATACACACACTCACGCACACATGTACACATAAATATTAAACGCGTTTTAATATCACCGCCCCCCCCCCCCCCCCCCTGCACCCATTTGCCAAACTGGTATACGAAATGGAGATGAAGACTAAGAAGAAGAAGAACAACAAGTGCGAGAGTGTGAGAGAGAGAAGAGAGTGAGAGAGAAATACACAAATTAATTTCACTAAATTTTAAATAGGCGACGCGCCGGCAACACACACACACGTCAAACTAAATCTATGTTTGACATTTATTTATTTCGAGCAAAAAAGTCATGCGAAAATTTTCATTGGAAAAAATCAAAATAAATGCTAAATATGCACGCGTGTGTGTGTAAGGCATGAGTAAGGCACGGAGAAAATATATGTAAGTGTGTGCGTGTATGTGCGGCTTGTCTTATCAGACAAATGGCTTTTCTTATCAGCAATATCTTTGAAGAGACAATTTTCAGGCAAGCTAAAAAAATATGCGACTCGCTTACATTCATTTGGCTTTGCACGATAAATGCCACATTGTAAACATTATTTTTTTGTAAAAAAACGAGTGTTAAGTTTCAAGCTAAATTTACAATTCTTTTTTTTTATTGCCATGCATGCAATTTTTAGCTGACAAAAATTGGTACGTAAAAAAACAGAAAAGAAGAAACAGAAATATTGCTCATACAACAACAATAAGAAAAATGTTGTTTACGTTTTGACAATCAAAACGGGCGAAATATGCGGGAAGCCAGCAAGAGTGAGTTAGAGGAAATAGAAAGAGAGAGAGAGAGCAACACACACACTGCACATTTACGGAAATGTGTGTATGTGTGTGTGTGTTTTGGGTTTTCCACGAAAGCCGGCTGGAAAACCACAATCATAATAATAGAGTTACAATTAGAGTTACAGTTACTGCTGCTCACCTTGCTAAATCCTCATCCACATTTTGCTCGCGTCGCAATCGGATTGGTGGAACGGGTGGCAAGGCTGGAACACTAACTGAAGCTGAGGCTGGAGTTGGCTCTTCCTCCTTATTCTCTTCCACTCGGTGTGCTGGCAGCGATATCGCCGCTGCCGCCGTCGCTGTCGCTGCTGATATTTGCGTTAGGTATTCAATTGTACGCACTCTTCGCTTGTTGTGTGACATTTCTTCTTGGAATTCCTTAACAGTTCACCAACACTTACACACTCGCTCTCTCTCTCACACACACATATACACGTATTTTAGCACACGTTCTGCAAATTGTTGTTGTTGATTGTTGACGTTGTTTCTCTTGCTAATCGAAATTTATTTAAATTTTTACTTTTACGACGCACGCATAACGGGACTGAGTTTTAAATTTTTTTTTTTCCGAGCAATCAGGTGACAAACGTGAGTGCGTCTTACCTGGGCAAAGTTGCGGTTTTAACTGCCAGTGTGACCGCACTTGGATAGAAACATTATTCCAATAAGAAACGCTGCCGGTGAGCTCAGTCAGCTGACAGTGGCATTCTTTTAAACAAGTACACGAATCCCATTGCTCGGTCACTAAAATGTCTAACTAGCGTATGCATTAAATCAAATAAGACAGATATAAATTCGTATAGGCAGTTCTGTGTTTCTGGCGTTGCCGGACTGTTAGAATTCAATTGTTTCTTATTGAAAATTTGACTTGTTTTAAGTTTTCAATACTAGCCGCGAAATTAATTTAAGCACTGCTATATTATATATGACTCAATAATATAAAAAAACAACATGCAAATAGCAAATCTAAGCAAAAACCATTCAAACTGCTACATATGGCAGCGCCATACCAATACTGCCAGATAAGCGAATTAGGTGGCAAGTTAACGACAGCAAGCTGCTTGCTGTATTCCACTTTAAAATATCGCCGTGTGTACACACTGGCCGTTGTTTTAATTTGGCGTGCAATTTAAAAAGTTGCTAATTAAATCATTCAGCTGACTTTAATTAAATAAAATTATGATAACCAATTTTAATGTCATGATAATACATTTTGAACACTATATTGTGAGATATCGAAATGTATGCATATTATTTATTTATTAATTTATTTATATTGGATTTCTTCTTTCGCTGATGATAACAAATTTGTTTTTCACAATTGTCACACATTTTATATTAGTCGCATCCACCTATTTGCACAGCATTTGCGGACAAAAATTTAATTGTTAACGTGTTTGTGTGTGTTTGTGTTTGTTTTTCAAATTAGTTGCAATTCAATAATTGAGCCATAATATATACTTCAAGTGAGCCACATTATTTTGGGGTAACTTTGCCTTTGACAAAGTTGTTATAAAAATATGAGATCCTCAAACAAAGCAAGCCAAGCAAAAAAAAACAACAAATGTTAAAATCTTATAATAGTATTAGAATCGTACGTGATTTTGTAATTAACACATTCTTAATTCATTCAACCAATAATAATAATAATGAATAATTCCTGCTTTCGAGTTTCCAGCTCGTAGCGATGACGTCACAGCGCTGCTGCTGCTTCTTCTCGTCATATTATAGTTTCACTTTTACTCGCCAGCTGCAAAATTGAGGGGTTAATTTCTTTTAGTCGATATCAGTGCTTGGCAACATCGGTCCTGTTATATAGTTATTTTTTTTGTTTGTAACATTTACTGTTAGTAAACAATCTACTAACGGTAGATAGCCGTTATCGATATTTTGAAAGAGATCCAACATGGATTGCCTTGTTTGACAGCAGTCATCGCTTATCTTTTCTCTGATTGTCAACACAATGATGACTTTTTCTATTCTGTAAACTAAAACAACAGGTAACAAAAACCCCCACTTTCCACCTACTCATTGCGGAAACAACAACAAAGGAGAGAGAGAGAGAGTGCGTATGCCTACTGCGAAAAGATACCATTACGAATTTGATTCGTAATCTTTACTCCATAATTTTATTACTTTGTAATGAAAGTATGCGTTGTATATATGTGGAATTCAATTGAATTACTTGTAGAAAATATAATAATTGTATATACATAAATATAAAAAAATTTATTTTTTCACTACACAGAGTATAGGTATGCATTACATTTTGTGCAAACAATGCATTCCGTAATGAAAATTGTCATTCAAAAGTTGCATTTGGGATGTTTACCCGTGGGGGACTCCTATTGACGTTGTACAGCACTAATCATATGTAAATAGTAAAACAGTTGCATATGTGTATGCGTTATAAGTGTGTTTGGCTTGCATGCTAATGAGCACAGACTATGACAAGCACTTTCCTCTCATCTCCTGCTATCAGCATCTAATAGCGATAAGTGCTTTCTTCACTTCTCTATTTGATTACATGAAAAATCAACAACAATGGGTTTGTTTGTAAATGTATCTGTTGCAGGCAGATATGACTTGAATTAACATTTCACATACACACACACACACACATATGTATGCATGTATGAAGCTCCGCATAAGGCAGCCCATTCTTCGACTGCATGCAGAAATGCGTGCTCGTTCTCTTGCTCTCTTTCTCTCTGTTTCCAGAACACAGCGTGGGAGCACAACGCACGAACATGAGACAGCGCTGCTTCGTGTGTCGTCGCGAGCTTTGACGATGATCGTGGTTTGGAGCTGCTCGCTGGAGTTCGCTCAGTTAGTCAGTTAGTTAGTTGTTATCGAGCGTTACTTGAAGCTGGTTGTCTACTGACTGTGTTGTTCTTGTTGTTGTTAGTGTTTAGTATTAGTCGTATGCGCGCTGCGAAAATCTGAGACACCTCCCACTCCGCACCCCTCTCGCGTTGTCGCCGCACCGTCGTCGTCGTATTTGCTGCCCAGTTTTATTTGTGTGAGTGCCCAATGACTGCCCAAAAAGAAGAAAAATAAGAAAAAACGAAGCGGTTACTATTTAAATACACAACTACAAGCTTACAAGAAAACACACACACATACACATACTCAGAAATCGCTTCGAAGCGAAGCTTTGGCTTTGTGTTGCCAAGCGTCAAAAAGCATCAGCATCTGTTTCCATACAACAGTTAATAATTGTATTTATTTTATATATAAGCATATAGATGTGTATATATATATGTATGTTTACCTAGCCACATGCATACAATTATGTATTTGCGGCAAACACAAGCGACTAATTGTCTCTCTCTCTCGCACAGAAATCTTAACAAAGCGACACAAGTAAAAAAATAATAATAATAAATAAATAATATATATATATTTTTTGTCGTAGATAAAACACAACGTCAACGGCAAAAGATCACGAAATGCGGTACACGCCGCTTTTGTCGTCGCTTTGACGTTGTCGCAGACGGAAAACAAATTCACACACACCACACACACACACACACACACAGAGAGATACATTTGTGCACGAGTCACTTGAAAAATCCACACTGGAGATTTGCTCAAGTGCAAAACCCAAAAGACAAAAAAAAAAATAAACAATTTCTTTGAATTTATTTTCTTTGGCATTGACTTAGTCAGCAAATCAAATTTTCAATTAGTCACAATTATATATGTAATCAAATAAGAGTAAAGATCTGTAAAAGAAATGAAGAAATATCTCAGAAATGTATCAAAAAGTTCGTGACCAAAGTCAAAACAGTTGATTCGTACTCGCAAAATAAATTTCGAAAAATGCCATTGTGAGAGTGTTGTGAATTATTTATATAATTACTTAGAATTTTTTACGTTTTTACACGCAGATTCATTCATAAAGAACAACATAAAGAACAAACAACAACAAAAGACGCGGAAATGGATTATATAGTGAAGGCCTACAAGGACTGGAAATTGCATTCGCAAGTAAGTACAAAAGAAAATCCAAATGACATTAATATCCCTGAGTGCATGCCATAAATCAAATAAATACTCAATATTACTCATTCTCGGATACAATATTATGTATACCCAGCTGTGTTTACCTACTTGGCGAATTTTGGGGTTGTCTAAGGTTAGGGTTGTGATCTTTGGATATTTTGAAAAGTATTCTCAACTGAGAATGTCTATTTGGCTTACGTTAGACCAAAATGTCAACTCCAGTCAACACCAGGTGGCTCAAATCAAGTTGGCTAACTTCAAGACCCAAACATACCAGATCGCTTAAGTGAATCAACGAAACTTTTTTGCAATACCTTTTCACTACATACACACAAGTAGTATATATATATATATATATATATATATATAGTCATGCCAGCAGGCGGTCGTTAGCTCTTGGTTTGGTGGTGGCTTAAGACAGCAGACTTATCTGAGAACTGTCGAAGTTCAAATACCCTTGCAAAAATGCGTCATTTGTTTTTGATATAGCCTTGGGCCTTAAGACGGAAAGCAGTTGTATGTTGATAAATTTGTTAATACTGATTAAAACGAAAATTAAAAATATACAGTAAAACTTAACTAACCCATACTAAAAAATATTTTAGTTTTTTATATAAAACATTAAACGACTTACGATAGTTATCAGTGAATTTAAGACTGAAATAAGCAAAATATTAATCAGGAATAACAATAAATAGAGATAAAGATGACGCCAAAGTTTGCGACAGAAAAACTAATTCTTCTATGTACTTCAAAAGTTTATCAATTCATTGATGCTTATATTTTGATGGAGCTGTTAATGTTGATGAAAAAAAAATAATAAAGAGCCATAAATATAATTTTAAATATCAGTCAAACTTATTTAACATATAGAATCAGGCAATAACTTTATCTAATCTTTTCTTTAAGACTAACATAACAGTCATGGTTATTTAAAGACTTACAGAAACGGTCTTGGTTTTATTTATGAAGTTATTAGAAGTTTTCATTATCAAAAGGAAAATTAAAAATATACAGTCAAACTAATACAAATCGTAACACTATCTATCATAAGATAACTTCAACTCCTAGTTAGAGAATCATTGAAAAGATAAACAAAATAAATAACTCTTGTGAATTGTGCTGTTTTACAGAAAATATTAAAAAAAAAATGTCAGCTCAGAACAATAATAGTTCTACATAATTCATAAATCCAATTATAAAAAAAATCAATTTAAAACGACTCGCAAAGTAGGTAGAGTATAAAAAGAATGTGTCCATGTGTGTATGTGTGTGAGTGTGTTGCTTTGTGTGGCAACAACAGCAGCAGTCAGCAGACAAAGTCTGAGTCGGAGATCTATTAAAGACACAGTTTGGCGGCGACTGCAGAAACTGTTGAAGCTGTATTTGTATCGCTTTTGCTGAGGTTGAGGTGCCTAACCGCATTTAAAGATTTCAAAGCAATGGCAACGACGAAGTCAGACGGACGGACAGACAGACGGACGGACGGACATGTGGGTACAAATATAGTTCTCATGAAACATGATCGTGTCGAAATAGTCTCGCATTACCCAAGAAAACCCACTTTGAATGCAGCGTTTCTGTTGCTTATTTTTACTTTTCTCAAATATTTTGTGTGTTTTGTTTTTCATGTTCTTGTTGTTGCTTTTTGTTTTTCTTTTTTTTGTTTGTTTTTGTATTGTGTAAGCGAATGCCACCAAAGTGTGCAGCTAGGTGGCGGTTCGTGGCCAACGAACCAGGCGATGAGTAAGCAGCCGTCGCACATCTGGCCAAAAGCAGCAAGTCAGTCAGTCAGTTAGCCAGTTAGCCAGTTTGCCAGTTAGCCAGCCAGTTAGCAATGCGGCCAACTTGTGCGACTTTGTCTGAATTGCAAATGAGTGCACGAGCGAATAAAGCCAAATGCATTTATGTGTTTACGCTTTTGCAGCGCTTATTACTTGTTGCTTTAGCTGTTGTTATTACCAGCAGTTGTTGCTGCTAATTAGGCCAAAGCACAAAACAACTCGAAACTGCATTAAATATATATACATACATGTATCTATATAAATACATATGTATGCTACTTTGCTGCAATGCCACAATCTATAAATATCCTTAGCCTTGGTCCGAGTCTGCGTCTGTGTCTTTGTCTTCATCTTTGTTTGCTGCTCCTCGCAACGGGTTCAATGCCCAAAACCGAAACCAACATCGAAACCAAGCCCAAGTCCCAGCTCTGGCTGAAACCCAGCTGCCAGATTAAGCGCAAGAAGCCGCGGGCCGGTTTTTTTTCAGCAGACGCCGCCATTTTAACGTTTTTGTGCTTTTAGCTGTTAATTCTACTTGGCTAGAGTCACAAACTCTTTGAGTACATGCTGAGAAAAGGTATTTTACAATATCTGGAGTTGTTTCTCATCTGATTTTAAAATTAAATGTTTATGTATATTATATATTAATTAGAAGCTTATGCCTTTTATTGCTATCGAAAATCGAAATGTATCGAGGCAGTTATCGATAAAATGAAAGATACTTGATCGGCCTGGGTTATTTTTTTTTTATTTCTTTAATATGTCTTTCGACTAATATCAGTTCATTTAATTAATTAAATTTGTGTATTTAAATGCAAAATGATCTCCAATTTATTGCATGGATTAAGGAAAACCCAGAAAAAAAAAAAGTATGAATTTGAACAAGATTATATATACTTTATTGAGTCGGAGATGCTTCCTTCTGCCTGTTACATGTTCCTGCAGAAAATCATTGTAACCATTTTACACCATTTTGAATGCGTATAATAACTCATTAATGTGAAAGTGCACTAAATGCTTATAGAGTATATTTTTTTTTAAATAGAATAAAAAAAGAGCATTAATGCTTAATTAAAGTTAAGTTGCAACATTTATGAGGCGTAGCAAGTAAATTGCTAGCAGAAAATATTTAATAACATCACGCAAGGTTTGTCGCAAGCCATTGTATTTTGTGGCTGCTATGAAAAAGCCACATGATTTTATGAAACAATGAAAAGCCTGTAAAAAAGCATTTGGAAACGCGGGACTATTGCAGCAACCTTTTGCGGTTTAAAAATTGCTTGCGTACTGTTTTATTTTATTTTTGCGACACATGTTGCTATTTTTCTTGCTGATATCATAAAACCGTAATAAAACAAGCAAGAACGGTTATCTGTGGCACACCAGGTAATAAATCTTCCTTCTCTTTCTGATCGTAGAAACTCTTACACCAGCAAATAGGTGGTGAAATTGATTGTGCTCTAAAAAACTAACCTGGCTGATTAAACGTTAGTTTTGCAGTTCCGATTGGCAGCACAAGGAATTTTCCCATCAATTTTCAACACAAACTACGCTTTCCATAACACATTTCGTTGCATATGCCCCAGTTATAATTATCATTGTGCCTCAATTTATAGTGTCACGTGTTTTTGTTGGTCTAATTGTTCGCGATTTTCGGCCACTTGAATGTACTGTTATTTTGTACTTTCAACTTCAAAGTACAACAAAAATGCAAATTTTGGTATTTTGTTAATTTCACAAACGTATGCGGCCTTAAGTACGTGGTATGGTATTATCGCATGGTGTTGGCCTAGTTGCTCTGCGCAAATTGTCGCATTGGTGGCAACTCGAAAGGCTAAAAAGTTCTGCTCGCTTATCGTTGCTTATCTCTCTGCTCGCTCGCACACAGCGTTAGCAATTCAATCAACTGTAATTTTGTATAATGTGAGCCTATTTTTAGCTGGGTGCCACACTCACGCCCACACATTCTGCCACGCCTAAATACACATTAAATTTGCATATTGAAAGGTGTGAAGAGGCCATGATTTAGAGATCGCGGGATATCCAAAGAGTGACTCAGTTATCATTGTGGTTATAATAATCATTTATCAATATGGCTTGTTCGGCACCATTTTGCCCGAGATTGTCCATTTGTTGGGCTCGGTTAACGTTTCCTGTTGCAGTTTGGCTCTTAACCGGTTCTGCTCGGGGGTATTGTGTTTGACATAGTTGTTAGTTACCAAATTTTTCTATATTTTAATATTTAAACCGGTTCGTGTGATTTCATCAAAATATTCTACAGGTTACATTCAAAATATCAATTATAGTATATACGTCAGACACTAAAAATATATATATTATAATGAAGAAGAAGAAGCCACTAAATATTTCTAGGCAGTTATGTATATATATATATATATATATATACTTTAATTTAGTCTTGACTAGCTGTGATAACACTTCTTGGTTAAGTATCAATATATTTCTTTCATTTAAAGCGACAATTTGCTATATCGGAGCACTTTTTGTTTACTTTATGTGAGTATCAATCATATTTTAAGCCACTAATAAACACGCCTATTGACTGTAAGATTAAGGTTCTAGCCTTGATCGAGACATTCACAATCTTATCTTGTAGTTTTTTTTGTTATTTAGCCCAATCGTAAATAAAAACAAAATAATTCCATTTCAACAACAGCAGCAATTGCTCAGTTGAATAAATCAAAATAATATACACTCGATGGGTAGTCAAATGATTTAATGATGAGAATCAGCATTAATTACCCCGTATAATCAATCATCCCCAACTCAAACGCAGCAGTCATTAAATGCAAAACTTACGGAGATATATATATATATATATATATTGTATCGGTGTAACGTAAATGCCTGCAGCTAACGGGGCATGTGCATATAATTAATTTAAATATTTTAAGTCTCATTTGACTTACAATTAATTGCATGCGAGAACATACAACAAGCTCTACAATATATATATATATATATATATATTTAGACAGCTAAGCAGTAAGTGGTTTAACCACATACATATCGACTATATATGTATATGGTATATTTACTTGATGTTTATGTGTCTGTTGCCAAGTAGCACATAAAGCTGATAACGTGCGTAAGAAGCAATCAAATATTATTATTATTAGAGTTCGTCTGCTAGAAATTGCCCTTCACATTTGTATTTTGTGGCCCGTTAAAATGCCACTGGCTAAAGGTATTTCGCGAATCACCTTTGAAATATCATTGAATGTCACGTTGATTATTATATTGCACGTAGCAGATGTCCAGTACTGAAAACTATATGCGAATTTACATACAAACATGCAATACAGTGATGCCTCGAAAAATCACAAGTTTTAATTTTAGATGAGATCTTAACTACTGAATATTTAAATGATAGTATACAATTGTTGACATTATTATCACTTTGTCGTGTTGAGTGCAACACGCGTTGTTGGAGTCGTCTCCGAGCCCATAACGTATATATATTCTTGATAGCATCACAAGGCGAGTGCATATAACCATGTCCGTCTGTCTGTCAAGCTTAAACTTAACATATCTACATATTTTTGCTGAAGGCAGTATATAATTCTAAGCCAACGGATCGTACCACTATATCATCTATTTCCAATAGAAACAGTCGGTCGAAATATGAGTTTTAAGTTGTTGGATCGTTGTCATCATTTCTGATATAATTTAACTTTACAAATCTGGATTATTCAGTTCAAAATATTAGTTTTAATTTTTGTAAATCATTTATTATAAACAAAAAATATAACTTATAAAATAATATTAAAATGTAATGATTATCAATCTGGAAATTTGTATCCTATATATCTCTTTATATTTAAAATCTATTTCCAGGCAAATAATCATTATTGTTTAAATATATATATAATTTTAATATTTGAAATTTATTTATAATTATATCTGAAGGGAAGATCAAATGGATGAAGTCTTCTTATGGCTATGTTATTGTCTGGAAGGTGTTTGATAACCTGTTAAGGTATCTGGCGCTGATCACGTTCATTTCATCCTCTATAAAAGGGATGACAAGACCTCCTAAGCTGGCAGTGCTACAGAGCTGTATTCCATAAGATAGAACATAATTAAATATTTCAAACTACAATATAATATAGATGACAAACAGATTTAGGTTGATTAACTATGCTTTCTTGATTTTTGTTACTTTTCATTATAGCTCTTATAGCTGATTCTAATTGCAGTTGTACTTTCGAGAGTCTACTGTGCAGTGTGACGTTGCCCTTCAATTAGAGAGGCACACAGATAGTTAAACAACTTAATAAACACAAGTACACTTAAATAAATACTTGTCGTCGCATCAAATACTGCTAGAGCAGCAACTATATTCAGTAAGAACCCATCCATTTAATTTATCAGAAAATATATGTGTAAATGCCACTTAAGATACTGGTACTTGGTGGTGGATCTGGGGGGCTTTGCATTTGTCAAGTGCAACGTGGCTTATAAAGTGGATGCGATGTGTGAGACAGCTTGAGCATACATAAGTACAGAAGGTCTGAAAGTGCTTTGTGTTTTAAGCCCCCAAATCATGATAACAAAAACAAACAAAACATGTTGAAGCAAATGAACTTTCGATTCGTCATTATATGATATACCAGACCCAGCAAAAGTTGGGTATATTTGTGCTATGAGTATAAAATACCCCTATGGTTAACTGACTAATGCATGACACTCTTTTTGTTGTGTGTGAGTAAACCATTATCAGTTAATTAGGCTTGTTAGCCAGAGTTATCAACGGATCTCTTACCAATTGTATGTGTGCACAGTGCTAATTTCGACGTTTCGTTCCATCCTCAAATTTGTCATGCATTATAAATTCGAAATAAAGCTTCCATATAGTATTTGTGTCACGTACGATTTGGTTCGATTTTTATTTAATTTTCGGTTTTTTCTATTTGCTGATAGAATCAATTATCAATTTTGCAATTTCCTATTTTGTTAGTTTTAATTAATACTAAAGATAGTGCGGCAGGCATAACTGTTACTTAAATTCAACCTTCGCTTACGATTTTTTCCATAAATTTTTGACACACTTACATACATAACAACAACTACAACAACAAATAGTAAAATACAAAATTGATTGAAATAGATTGCAAGCGATTTCATTAAATTTATGGCTTTTTGCCATACGATTATTTATGATTGTTTGCTGTTCGACTTTAATTTTGGCCTTTTCAACTCGTCGTCGAGTGTGTTGCAATTATGTGCTTGACCTTCGATGAGATCGCACCCAAGTTCTTTGGCATCCATTGAGCCAACGCTCGGTTATTTTTTATTTTATTTTTTTTTAATTCCCCAGACCCGTTAAAAAAATAATGAATCACATGTGAAATTTAGATTGTCTGCCATACATTTTCATTTAGCGTGTCTTCTTCAATAAATCTGTGTGATTTCGCAGGTTTTGCGCCGTCTGTCGACGTCATAAACAATTAAATAATTATAAATAATAATAAATAATTAACATGTCCGAATTTGAGCGTCTTGAAAAAAACTCACCACTTTCAGCGTTGGCTTATGGTTGCTCATCAAAAGATCAGTTGTCCGGTTTTGCGGAGAATGGGCAATTTCAAGAGCTTTATAAATAAGTGTTTGCACAAACGATGTACAGCTATATATATAGCCAGGTCAATTGAGGGAAACCCGGCGCGTGACTAGCTTCGGTGATATTCCGTTGTGCATGTCAATGACCGTTTTTTGTATATATATGTATATATATATATTTTTAATAGATCTATGCAAAAATGAGGTGAATTTCTGGCACGACTAAAACTCTCGCTGCGCTTATAGCAGTGTGCCCATATTTGTTATTTATAGCTTGACCACAAGCTTTCGGAAATTAAATGATTAGCCATTGTTTTTTAATGAAAATTACATTGTTTTTTTTTATAACACCTCAATCCATATGGCATTTCTATAAACAGTCATTGTTAAAATTGCCTTGTTGTTGTCTATTTTGATTTCCTTGTATTTCGTATTCTGTCAGCAATGCTTATCAGTTGCTCCATAATATCAGCTATTGCCTTACATAGACTGCTCTCTACACACACATACACACACACACACACACACATATATATATTTACAAACTACATGCGTACAGAGTACAAAGTGTGGTTGGTCGCTCACTGTTATTGCAGAAAACACTTTGGCAGCAATGGCGCCAACCTGTTGTTGACCTTAACAGCATGCACAGCTGTTAATGTAAATACCCAACACTCACACACACACATGCATGCATGTTTCTTCTCTGTATGCATGCTGTTCTTTTAAGTTGCAATCGAAGCCAGGGAAGTAATTGCATTATTATTAGAAATTATCATAGACTGGGAGGAGTTACCTTTAATATAATTAACATGTTAATTAGCAGGCATGCCGGCAATTCGATTTGATAATTTACATACGTATATACACAGACATATATTGCTGCTAGCTGCGGCCGTTGTTTTTGTTTTGTCTTTGTTGAGTGGGTCGAGAGTACGTCGAGAGCGTTGTTGCTTTGTCCAAACAGGTTTAACCGTCTAACAAAACATTTACAAATACATTGAGAGCAGTTTACGTTTAGTGGTCTATCACGTGAAAAAAATTATAATGCGCCCTCGTAAGCAATAAGAAAAAACAATCGCAAAATTAGCATTCGCTTCGAAACAAAAGACAACAAACAAACACGCGCTCACCTGTGCTAAAATTGCCACTCTGCGCGCATTGCAATTATCGATAACAACATCATCAAACACGGTCCGCCCGCGCTAGAGATGAATATAAGTAAAATCACAAATAATGAAAGGAAATTCAATTATCGTGTCTGCATTTGCAATTCAACCGCCCATCTCTAGCGTGTATTGCATAATTTGGTATCTGTCTGTGCGTAGCAACGGTCACACTGAGTACCACAACAACAACAACAACTTGTAAACACGTAGTTAGCGAAACTGAAAATCAGCCGTGCAATAAAATTCAACGAAAACAAAACAAATTTGCGCATTATTGTGGATGTAGAAATACAGAAAAAGTGAGTGAATTCATTTAAACAAAACAAATGCAGTGTGAAATTAAAATGTGCCTTCAGTTTTACTAAAAGGTTGTAATCGTATTGGTGTTTTTCGATTTTTATTTTTTTCGCTCGATTGCAATTACCGCAAGGGGGGAGTTCAGGTGAGAAATTGGGAAATAAGAGAAATTTGCCAGTGCCGCTGATTATATTTATAGCAAAATTTATATACATACACACACACGTACTTGTGTTTTATTTTTATTTTTTTTACCTATTTGTACGTGGCAATACCTTCACAGCTTGTGTTTTATTTGTCTGTTTGTTGTGACTGTAATGAAAAAAAAAGCAGAGCAATATTTAACACTTTCACTTTGTTCGATCCACAATTGCAGTTTCAAGAGATCGTGCCTGATATGGATGATTCGGAATTCATGTTCAACGAAAAGCAATCGATACGCGACTCCTCACGCACCCTGAAGAAATACGGCAGCACCTGCTGCAACAATCTGCGCAACAATGAAATCCTCATAAGACACACCGTCGAGAAAACGGACACATTGCAAGGCATTTCCCTCAAATATGGAGCAACGGTAAGTCACAAACTGAAAGATACATTCTTTTCTAAGCATGCATCATCGATTTGAGCTAGAAGTTGCCACCAGCACACACACGCCCTTCCCCAGGGGCACGTGTACTCGACATATGTGAATGTGTGTGCTCCGTGCAACTTGCAATGGCTTCTTTCTGACCAGACAGATTGCCGTGTGGCACGCAAATTCTTGAAACTTCGTATGCCATCAGAAATGTCGGTTCACTTTCAACTTTATCGATTTAATAACACTCTGCAATTCCACATTCCACTCAGATCAGGTTTTCAAATTAGTTTGTATTGAATCACTGTTCGAACGCTTCAGTCACATATTTAATTACTTCTCTCAAACAATTATTTGTTCAATTTTGTCAATTATTATACAAATTAAAAATTCATTACAAAATCCACACGACAAATCTAAAGAAAATTTACAACTGAAAATCAAGTTTCAGAAAGCAAATTATACAAACTATCAATAAATACCGATACACAATAGCTAAAAAAAAAATGTATATACAATAAAAATATCTTTAAAAAAAAACATCCCACGATTACCCATTAGTATAGAATGAATTTATGGTTCTAAGAAAACGTAGAACTATGCATATTTAAAAATGGCAGTAAAAAGTTAGGTTTTAAAAAGAGAATCATACAAAAAAAAATTCCGGGAACAATGATATTAAACGTCTAAAAATCTTGAATACAAATTCCCCAATATTCCCCATTTTCTCAGAATCCAATTGGTTTTTTATTGCTAGTTTTCCCCAAACTACAAAATATTAATTAAATGTTGATATATAAAATACAGGATTATTTTTTTGGGTAGTTAAATAAAAGCGTATCCGTTAGTTTTGATCACGTTTACGTACTTATCTAGAGAGATAAATTTCGGCGAATATTTTTAACAATTAGCAAAAATGCACCTAACAAAAATATATATGTATAT
Organism: Drosophila paracracens; assembly: GCA_035044025.1. Taxonomy (NCBI): domain Eukaryota; kingdom Metazoa; phylum Arthropoda; class Insecta; order Diptera; family Drosophilidae; genus Drosophila; species Drosophila paracracens. Next base: position 857,339 of record JAWNMN010000435.1, on the reverse strand, counting down.
ATATTTCTTGTTCTTTCATATTTATGAGCAAGTCCACACCTGTGTATCCGCGAGTTCGTCTTGACAGTGATTTGAGTAAATAAGATAGTCTTCATATAGTTTTTTCAATTTGGGTGCTAAGCATTACGGAGGAACATGACGTATACCCTGCAGAACGCCGGCGTGTCTAATTGTTTATTCGCTGTCCTTTATCGCTCAGAAAGTAGTGCTGCATATAATTTATATAGAATCACGAGTGGTTTGAGAATCTGCACTAATATTGTTGTTGTTATTGTGTCAACATTTGGTCAGCTTCTCAAACCCCGATAAGTAGCTGAAGTTAGCCACATTTTGGTTGAAATTACATCGCCTAATTAATCATTGTTCAACGAACTCAAATGCTTTGGTCATATACGGATTATGTCACCGCCTCCAAACATCGATCAATCAATCGAATCGCATTGCAGCGATCGATCAATCAGTTGCCACTCATGAAATTGCAAATAATTGACAATACTCTGATCTGTTTTTATGTATACTCGCAATTATCTATTTATAATATATCATATATATTTACAGACGGAACAAATACGCCGTGCGAATCGCCTGTTTGCCTCGGACAGCTTGTTCTTGCGCCAATTTTTGCTGGTGCCGGTGGAGAAGACGTCGCCCTACTATTTGCAGGCAAATGGGGCTGATATGCTGGCCGATGTACTCGAATCGCCGCCAACGACACCCGATGCGAATGTGCAACGTGAGGCGCTCAACAATGCAAACAATTTAAGTCAAACGGAATGCAGCTACAATAGCAGCAGCAACAACAGTTGCAACACCAACAGCTCATCATCATCGTCAGCGTCATCATCGTCATCGTCCTCAACGATGAGCACACGTTCCGGTCAGTTGCACGGCACAGCACCACGTCCATATTCGATTGCCGGCGAACTGTTGGTGGTTGGTGCCAGCGACGAGGATCCGGCGCTGATGCACAATCACAATGCCTGCAGCAGCAAGCAGAGCAAGTCTTTGGACTCTGTGGCAGCGATGACGCCCGAGGAGGAGAATCGCAAGTGCATGAATGATTTCCTCAACAAGATCGACAACACAATTTCCGAGTCGCGCAAATATGTTGAACGTTCCAAGGAGTAAGTGGTTTATACTATATATAAAATCAAATATTAACTTATTTCTGTATTAATACGTTCCTCGTTTCCTGTAGTTTGGTTAGCAGCCAGAGTGATGCGGATATTTGCAACAGTTTCGGTTGCTCCGATGACTTTCCGCAGCGTCGCAATCATCAGCTGAATAACTCCTACAAGAACAGCAACAACATCAACAACAACAACAATCGTCCGCCGCAGCATCAGCGACACAGTTCGACGGGCAGCGGAAATTCGGATACGGCACAGCTCCTGAATACGACGCAAACGCGACGCGTGCAAAATTCCCTTAAGCGCCTGGAGAAACAGCAGGATGATTTCTTTGAGTTGTAGCAGCTGTTTGCGAGCACATACACTGAGCAAATTAACCAAGCGCTACGACATTATAACTAGTTTTAATTACAGTGCAACAAAAAAAAAAAAAAAAAAAACCACATGTTGACCGCGAGAGAGAAAGTTAATTTTGCAAATTGTTTTTAATTGCTGCACATCGTGGGATAAAACGAAATGCTGCACTAAATGTAAATTATATATACACCTATATATCAAGCTAAACACACACATATGTATATATATATATACTATATACACTATATACAAAACAAACACACATATATATGTTAAGCAGCGCTACGCTATTTAAAAAACCTGTACTATATACTATATACTACATACTATGACGTATGAGATGACGACGCAGTTGTCGAATGTTTTTGATCTTATTGTTATGTTAGTCCAACTGTCAGCCCTTTGTAATTGCCGCCAATTTGCTTGCAAAGTCTACTTTACCCCCAAACCACCACCCAAACCCCCCCCCCCCCCTTCCAAGTACCCCAATTAATGCCACCATTTATGATTATTTTTTGTATGACTAGCTTTAATTACTCGTTTAATGCTTAGTTTAGCTATGAGAATTATTAATCTTAATTCACACAGAAACACACATACACACACATATATACACACATATACACACACACATACACACTCTTAGTTGTTAGTCAGCACACCTTGATTCACATAAAATGACTGCTCTTTTTGTCGTAACTGTTTGCAAACTGTTTGAATTGGCCCTCCCCGCACATAATAGGCCAACTGATAAATGTTATCTGCAATCAGTAATATGTCTATAATTATAATTTATTTGTTATTGCCTGTCAATAGTATTGTTAATTTAATATGTCTTCATGTCCACACACAATCCAGCCGCGAACCTTTCCAAAGGCCAAATAAAATGCAATTCAAGTTGTATGAGAAGATTTTCGGAATAAAATAAAGTAAGAAACTTTTAAATGTGATTGTTTTGCATACTGGTGGAATTTTTGGGCAACGCATGCGCCGCTGGAGTTCACCTTGGCCACAGGTTGCCCTGGCAACCAGTTGAGCCAAACAAACAGGCAAAACCAGTTGGTAGTGAATTTAAAAAATTTAGAGTGGAATCTGACCATGTTAGACCAGGAATTGGATACCGCCATAAAGGCAACTCAGCAGAGCTTGGGCAAATATCTTAAGAAACCGCCATTGACGGAGAAGTTGCTGAAGAAGCCGCCGTTCCGCTATCTGCTGGACATTTTTACAGCGGTAACAATCAGTTTTCCAACTTGGTTAAGTTTCCTACTAAACATTCCAAGTGTAGTTCATCAAGGAAACGGGCTGCTTTGAGGGTCTCTATACGCCGGAGGAGCAGCTGTTCGAGAACATAGGCGATCGAAATGACAAGACGCGATTTCTGCAGAAGATGATTGATGTCACAAGTGAGTCATGGTCACAGCACACATATATAATTGATTTATACCTAAATATAAATTGCTGACAGAGCTCACCACGAAACTGGACCTGAAGGTGCGCACCTCGAAGATTGTGGCCGGGCACGAGCCCATGCTGACCAACGAGCTGCTGCAGGCGATGGCCAGCGTTGTGGAGCAGCGTCTCGAATGGCAGGATGCAGTGCAGCTGGTGCTGGACAGCGATCCCGACAAGGCCAAGAGCCAGGGCAAGCCAAAGCCAAAACCAACGAAAACGACAAGCAAACAAATATCCCCCACTGGCAAGGATCCGACGACGACGCAGCGCAAGGAGAAACGCATCTCGCCGCAGGAGCAGAAGCTGCGCAAGGCCACCGAGCTGTCGGCGCGTACAACGCCCACCGATAAGGAGAAGCCACAGCGCCGACACAAACCATCGCCGGAGGCGGCAGAGGCCAAGCCAAAGCTGACCAAACAAGGCTCCAAGAAGAGTCCCTCTCCCACAAAGCCGACCTCCAAACTAAAGCAACAGGTCTCATCGGACAGTGAAATAAAGTCCATGTCACCAGCACCGGCGGCGCCAGTTAAGCAGCCATCGCCTGTCAAGCAACCATCGCCAGCGCCGTCACCGAAATCCAATGTCCGTAAGAGTCCGTCACCTAAGGAGAAACCCGCACCAGCAGTGGAGCCCGTTAAGCAGCCCTCACCGCCACCAACAACAGCTGCTCCTGCTGTGGCCAGTGCTGAGCCGCCAGCAGTAGGCAATTTGGAGCCGGAAAGCCGTAAATCCTCCAGCAAGAGTCGACGCTCCAGCGCCAGTCAGCGACAGGCACCAACCGCCGAATCGGATGCCATTGAGCTGCCCCGAACAACTAACGAATCCAGGGAACATTCCGCAGCACACAGTCCGACCAGTCCAGCAGCTGGCGACTCCAACAGCAACAACAACAGCAGCAGCGAAACCAAGAGGGAACGGGAGGGCACCTTCACGCGTGACAACTCCAAGGAATCCACCAGCTCAGTGACACGTCCGCGCACCTCGTTGCGTCCGCCCAGCGCACGTCCAGCGTCTGCACGTCCTGGCGCGCCTCGACGTCGCAATGTGGAGATTGTGTTACAGCCACATGAACAGCTGAAGATGTCCGGCGTTAATGTGAAGCTGGAGACGTTCGGGGATTTCGATGATGATGGCGAGAATCTGCTGGTCATTGAGGATGCAAATGCGCATGACATAGAGGCGGGCACAGCGGATGCACAGCTCGATCTCCACGATGCGCATCAGGGCCGTTTGGTCCAACAGATACTGGAGACCCAAAAGGAGCTCGTTCAACAGACCAACGATCCAGACAAGGAGGATGCCCAGCAGAAGACGCATTCGGCGGGCAAGCGTCAGAGCTCGGCGCGTCAAGTGAACGATCTGCGTGACATAATACAGACGATAACCAAATCGGTGAATCCACTGGGCAAGCTAATGGACTTCATACCCGAGGACATCGATGCCATGCAGCTGGAGTTGACCATGTGGCGGGACACATATACACAAGCAGCCACGGAGCTGAAGCGGGAGCGGAGTCTCACTGCATCCGCAACGGAACCGATGAAGCAGCAGCTGCTCTCCATCGAGGCCAGCATTGTGGAGTACAAGGAGCTGGTGGATGAGAGTCGCCACAAAATTCTGCAGAACAACGAGCGCATACTCAAAATGCTAATGGAGCAATAAATTTGTAAATGTGTTTATTTAATAAGATCTCAATTTAAAAAAATATATATATATATATAAATTGATCGTATATATTGTATAATAACAGTTCAAGGGGTGGTAAACATTATCATTTTCATTATCTAAGGTCACTTAGTGTTCAAACCGAAACCGAAACATGTGTTAAACAAAATTCTAATAATTGGGCATACACAGTGGGCAATGCGTGCAAAATAATTATAATTGTCCCACTGTGAATACAGCCTTTAAATATATTTATATTTATATTTGTATTTACAATCGACGAATGTTGTTTTTTAGGCATCGGTTTCAAGGGGATCCTGCCTAGTGTCCGTGTCTGATTGCTCAGTCTCCATGTCTTTGCCCTTTTCCTTGTCCTTTTCCATGTCCGGGTCCTGCTCCAGATCCTGATCCTCATCGCCCAGCACATACTCAATGACATCGTCGATGGGAAAATTGTTGAGCAGCGACTTTATCGAGTCATTATGTATGACCACCGTGAAGAGGAGCTTGCAATATTCACGCATGCGACTGCCATAATCCAATTCGGCATAGTTCTCGGCGCCCTTGTCCAGATCGTGGCCACAGTTCTCGATGACCTTGCAGAGCACCGCCTCCTCGGTGCTGTTGGGCCAGCCGTATTTCTTGAGTGTCTGCGGATCGACGAGCATATCAATTAGCTTGGCTATGTTCTCCTTGAGCTTTACATCCTCTTCGGTGAGCACCTCGCCACTGAAATCATCGTCGCTCAACGGCTCATCCTGATTATCCGCTATGGCAGCGGCCAAGCTGGCCGCCAACGATTTCCGTTGCTCCTTCTTGACCACTGGCGACACGGCCTGTTTCTGCTTCTCCTTGGATTCGGCCTTAACATCGCCTTCCGCTGACGTCGCTTCGGTAGCACCGTCAGCGTCACCTTCCAAGGGCAATATGGTGTACACTTCATTTTCGAGGACAATTGTCTGGGCAGTGCCGTCGCCCTCATCCACCAGAAATTCGCGCACCACAACCCCATTGCCATCCGTTTGGCTGGAGATGAGCGAGCCCGCCGAAGTGTTGGCAGCCGGCACATCTTCCCCCTCATCCTCCTCCGCGTCTTCGTCGTCGTCGTCCCGCTCTATCGGTGCCACAACTTTGACGGTCTTCTTAGCCCGTCGCTTTGCGGGCGGTGGCCCCGTGCCGAAAATGTCATCCGGATCGCACTCGTGCACGCTGCGAATGTGATTCCTCAGCGTATCGGTGCTGTCGAAGTTCTTGTCGCAGATGGCACAATCGGTGCGCTCAATCGTCTTGGCCGAGCGCTTAACCTTCACCTGCTTATAAGCTAAAAATGGGGAAACCCAGTTGGTCAACATAAATGTGAAAAAGTCAGAAAGTAGTTGTGACTCACATGAGTGACCGCCAGCATCAACATGCTCCTGCAACAGCGCGCTAGTGCGGAAGCTTCGGGGGCAAAACGAGCAGGGAAAGGAGCGACGCTTCTGCCGCGAATGCTCCTTAGCGTGACGCTCAAGTCTGAATGGTTGAGAAAAATGATTTCATATCAGTTAAGGCACAAAAACGGAATAGTTATCTGTTGGTTGCGATATTCTTACTGTTTCCCTGTCTTAAACTTTTCGGTGCACTTGGAGCAGGGGAAGGGACGCAGATGCGTCTTGGAATGCGTGCGGAGCTGTGTGGCCTGAATGAAGCTCTTGCCGCACTCAGTGCACTTATGTGGACGCTCGCCCGTGTGCCGTTTCATGTGGCGATTGAGCACCTCCTTGACGGCAAAAGATTGACTGCACTGCAATTATAAAATATATACAAGGGGTTTAACAAGGAATAAGGAACAAGGAATAGCTCTGCAGCAGTCACCACTTACCACTGAACAGGTGTAGGGTTTCTCGCCGGTGTGATAGCGTCGATGCTTCTTAAGCGCCACCAAGGCGGAAAACTTCTTGTCGCAAAGATCGCAATCGAAGGGCTTCTCTCCAGTGTGGGTGCGTATGTGTATGCTTTAAGGATTTCAATTGGGTTTAGTAAGTAAGGTCGATTACTTAATACCACCTTTCAACATAACTGAGACTTTGCAGATGGTCAAATAAAAAGTTAAAAGATATATTAGGCTATCCTATTGATTAATTAAATGGAATCTTTTGTCCTGCCGCCATATAATTTGTTTAATTTTATTAAAAAAGTTATTAACTTTATCTATTTGTTTCTAAACGATTTAAATATATCTTGATTATTATATAATTTTTCAACTTTCTTAGGGCCCATATAATTATTATTATTTATAAAAACTACGCGAATTATGAAGTATCCTTTAAATTTAGGACATATCATGAGAAAAATTTGAAATTGAAATTTATCCTTTTGCATTAGACATGTGTTTCTAAGCTTTAAAATTCCCACATTTTAAATATTTAAGAAAGTGACTCACTTGAGCGTCGACAGACTGTAGAAGCAATTCTTGCACACATGACACATGTACTCCGGCTTCTTGACCACCTGGGTGCCCAGGTGCTGTTTGAGATGGGCGCGCAGATTGTCGAGGCGATAGAAGACGCGATCGCAGACCTTGCAGCTCATGGTATCATTCTCGTTGGCTGAGCACGACGAATACTTCTGGTGGCGCTTCAAGTGGTACGAGCGCGTAAAGTCCTTGCCACAGATCTTGCAGGCGAAGGGTTTGCCACGCAATTGATGCTGCTGCTCGTGCAGTTTTAGTAAGGCGGCGCTGCGCAATTTCGCATTGCATATGGAGCAGGGATAATCATTGCACTCGGAATGAGTGATGAAGATGTGACGCTCGTAGCTGGTCTGTGTCTTAAATGACTTGGGGCAATCGGGGCAATTGATGTGGCCCAGCTGGAAGATCAAATAGAAGATGAAATTAGACATATAAAATATAATTACATAAAATGGGGCAAATTACGTGGAAGGTGTCGTAACTCTCGCTGCAGCAAAAGCAGATGTCCTTCTTCTCCATGACCACCGCATCCTTTTCGATCTTCTCCAGATTCTCAAGCATGTCCGCTTTGCGCAGATGATACCCACTGTCATAGCGGCAGAATTCTAAGTGCTTCATCAGGCTCTTGACGCGCCGGAATGTCTTGTAGCACTTGCCGCACACATGCTCCAAAATCTCCTTGAGTTCACTGTTATTGCCGGCATTCGTTGCACCAGTGCCCTCAGTGGTACCCTCATCCTCATCATCATCGTCGTCTTCCTCCACACCGGAGACAATGAACTCACCGTCGTTCTCCTTGGCGACACCCAACTCGACATCGTCATCGGCGAGTATAAAATCAATGGTATCGTCATCATCCTCGATCTCCACGGTGATGGCCGTTGTATTGTCCAATTTGCTGTTCTCACCCTTGATGGCCTGCAGCACATAGTGATCCATTTTCTTCTTTTTGCCGGGCGATGTCTTAATCTTTGCCGTCTCCACGGGCGTCGAGGCCGGCGCAATGCGTTTCTCATTTAAGATTTTAACGACAGGTGGTGCAGTCGCTGCTTTGCCACTGGAGCGCCTATCGCTGCTGCCTTTGCCTTTGGGACTGCTCGCGGAATCATCGTTGTTGAGTATTTTGATGCTGGTGCGTTTCTCTTGCTTGACGCGTGCAGATATTTTTGCCTTACTCGCTGGCACATCGTTGAGCAGTTTCATGCGGGTGCCAGGACGTTTATCCTTGGCGGATGTTAGTTTCTCAATGTCCACGATTTTGACCACGTTGCCGCCGCCGCCATCGCTGCTGGAGCTGAGGGAGTTCGCCTCGGAGGCGTCCTTTCTCGCGCTCATTGGAAGTGATCTGTGGATGGAGTAGGAGGAGTTGGAAGAAGGATGCCAAGGATCAGTGCGTGGTTGCGTAACTTAGCCTACTTTTAGGCTCGTGATTTATTTAAATTGATCACAGCACAGCAAGCACAGCGAGCGTCACGTCACCAACGCCTAGAAGCAGAGCGCAAAATAAAAATGGCGGCGTCCCTGACTCTTTGATCGCGCGAGTGCGAGCGAGAGCACCATACTGTACTCACCGACTGGGTGAGAAATCGAAAAAGAACGCAACAAGTTTGCTGCGATGTTTGGCGTCGGTGCAGTGAAAAATATATTTAGGGTTGAAAATAATTCTAATATAAATTGAAATTGTTGCATACTTTTCACTATTTAATTATTTTGTTGCCGGCTTTAATGGAAGTTCGTCCAGTACTTCGATTTGAAATAACTTTCGGAGTCAATGCTTGGTTTCAATACTATATTTATTACATTCAAGTTACACACACTCACACTGCAGACGTAGTTTCTCTAATTAAATGTGAAACTTGCGCCAATGAAAGTCAAACGTTGTCTGAACTCGATGCCGATCGGAACTGACTGAAACGAGACGCAAGGGAAACAGTTATATGCGAAAAACTCCAAGTGAGAGCGAGAGAGTTAGCGAACGCTTCATATTTACTTGGAAGGCTGGCCTATATTGTCTACACTGCTTGAAAATTATGCTTTTTAAATTGCGTGTGGGTGACAGTAAAATCAAAAATTTACTTGAAAAATACTTAATGCACAAAATTAATACAAATTTCACTTACAGTTCACAGCTCGATCGCAGGCACGTATACAATGGCGTTAGCGTCTGACTATTCACTGGATTCGTGCACAGCCGATCAGCTGTTCAGAAATAAATGTGACCAGCCACTAACTCGATAGAGCTTGTCAAGAGACTATACGCTCATTGCCTTTTTACATTACATTTTGAAGACAAAATCAGTAATATTTATATTTGTTTGGCTGACTCAAGATTGATTGCTGAAAAGTTGAATATAAATCACAACTAGTGCTGCCATTTGAATTCTGTGCATTAGGGCCGGTTCGCTGCAGCAGACCAGACCAAGGAACTATCGATAAACAATGTAACAATATCACTCACGACTAATGTTGTCATCGACAGCATTGTTAGCGACACATCGAAACCTAGTGTTTATTTTCCATTTCATATTGTTGAGCAAACCATTTTGAGAAGACAATTCAGGTAAACTGTTGAGAATATTTTTGAAAGAAGGTAATAAATTTGTTCATTCAATATTAGACACTATGGCTGGCCTGTTCGATTCGGCACACACCGAGGGACCCGGTTTCGTGGGCATTCGCTTTTGTCAGGAATGCAACAACATGTTGTACCCAAAGGAGGACAAGGACAACAAAATTCTAATGTACGCGTGCCGCAATTGTGACTACAAGCAGGAGGCCGACTCCAATTGCATATATGTCAACAAAATTATGCACGAAATCGACGAGTTAACGCACATAGTGCCGGACGTGATATCCGATCCCACGTTGCCGCGTACCGAAGATCACGCTTGCCCTAAATGCTCGCATCGCGAAGCTGTCTTCTTCCAGGCGCAGACTCGACGCGCCGAAGAAGAAATGCGACTCTACTATGTGTGTACAAATCAGAATTGCACACATCGCTGGACCGAGTAGAAACAAATCAAAAAGCCGGCTTCACTTACACGATTGTATAAATTGCAATTAGTTCTACGTATAATTATTATAGTTTGTAAGCTAAGCATATTTGACAGAGATTGCACATTGTACAGGTTCGAGCGCAGCGACATTGACGCAGCCACAAATACTTCTCATTGAACGTAACAGCAGTTCCAAGTATTTGTTATTCAATGCAGCATTCAATTTATTATCAATGAAACACTGTGTTTGAGAGAGAGAGAGAGAGAGAGAGAAAGATTCACTCTCTCTCTGGTATGCAAATATATCACAGATCGTCGCAATGACAAAATTCAATATATATCTATCAAACAAACATACAACTACAATAACAAAAGAATAAAGCAAATTAATAAACAAGTTTATTGTGCGTATTTTCAAGCTGTTGTTCTAGCTTGCCAGCCCAACCCGACGACAGTTTGTTGTTAGAACTTGGTTGCTTAACATGTAGTAGATGCCCAAGAGAGCGCAAACAATAAAAAACATATAAAAAATAAAACTAAAAAGAATTTAAAGTCGAGCAATGGCAAAAACAAATCAAACTGAACCTACGGCGGCGGCGGAGGCAGCGTCGGCTGCCCAGGAGGAGCCCAAATTGAATTATTTGCAAAAATTGTGGCGCTATCGGCAATATTTGGTCATTGAGCCGTTTTTCTTTTTCTACTTTATGGCATCGGTTTTCAATCAAGTGGCCATGCAGAATTTTCCGCTGGAAAAGGCATGTCGCGTTAATCTCGGATACAATAAAATAACATGTACCACAATGCTGGACAAATCCGAATTGGGGATCGATTGTGATGATTTCAATTTTGATAATACAACAGCGGGACCTACAGCGGAGCAGAGTCTTTTGGACATATATTCTAGCGGATTTAATTATACCGTTTGCAAGGCGGAAATAGAAGCGCAAAAACTGTCCGCTGATGTTTCGGGGAAACGTGCACCAATCGGTAATATAAACATACACACATCCAAACATATATTTCTTAATATTAATATATATGCACACACATACATACATTTGATTTTTTTATGTAAATGCAACCAGTTTTTGAATCTTCACATTCCCCATTTTTCACCTTTCAGGTTTCATTAAAAATAAATGCCAAATAGCTACGCAAAAAAAAATAACAAATGTTTCTAATTATGAGTCTTTAAATAAATGTTTGTAGACATGAACATATAGTAAAATATGTTGGTACATAATTAGCAATTGGCGGAATCCCCGATCATTAAATTGCAATCATTAGCCTGTTTTCTCTGATGAATTCTCTAAATTCTTTTCCATTATATAACTTCAAGTTTTATGGGCGATTAATTTCAGCTCTGCTTAGTCTTAAATCATAGCCAAGTTAGTGTCCAAACCGGTTAGTTACACAGATTGTGTTTTGTGTTGTGTTTATTTTTGGATATCTTTTAACCTTTAAGTTACTGTCATTGCCAAGGCAACTACTAATTTGGGATTAGAAATTGACAAGCCTCAAGAGCTAAGTAGTTGATTTCATGTCAATAAAATGTTAATTGAAACTCATTACATCAGCACTGTCAGAGAAACATCAAATGTTTAATTAATATAATGATTATTGTGCATTTTGTGGCTATTATATTCCATTTACATATGTGCAACAATGTTTTATAGTCTTCAAGAGGCAGAAAAACTAAATTGCTTACTCATTTCTAGTACATTGCCACAAGTTGCATATATGTGTAGTATTTTACTATTTTGGTATTTGTGTTAATTGAATAAAGATGTAGAAAAAATCTACCATTCATTAAAGTTTATACTGCAACCAGGATATAGATGAAAGTCATTTTGTATTATAAGATCTCAAATTATAATGAAGCTAGTACTGCAACTCATAAGTATTTTATTGTTGAAAATCAAATTAATTATGTTCCATTTCGAGCTTGAGCCGATTCCAAATTGTTACGTGAACTTCAAGCGATAATCGTTTTCCAATATTTTGTATAATTGTTCCTTTTCAGCCGCCATATTCCCGCTGATTGTGCTGCTATTCGCTGGAGGCTGGTCAGATAGATATAACAAAAGAAAACCATGCATGATTTTGCCCATCGTAGGCGAAGCGTTGTCGTTTACCTGTAAGTGTGAAGCGGTCAAGATTTATACATTGTTAAACTGTAATGCTTCACCTGGCAGGTTTGATGATTTCGGCCATTTTCTTCGATAGTCTACCAATGGAGTTTGGCATGTACCTAGAGGTCATTGTGCCCTCACTTTGCGGTGGCTTAACCTTCTGTCTAATGGCTGTCTACAGTTATATAACGATAGCCACACCCGAAGAGGATCGAATCTTTCGCTTTGGCATCTTTGCCATGTTTGTTACGGGTGTGCCCTTCCTGGGCGCCATTAGTGGAGTGCTCTTTACCACGTTTGGCTATGTCAGTAAGTTCGATAAGTGTTAAGGGTTACCCAGAATGCATTGAGTTGAAACAATTTTTGAAATTTCAGTATCATTCGCTTCTGCTGTTGTCTTTCAAATTATTGCCATACTCTACATCGTCTTTTTCATCAAGGAGATTAAGCCAAAGCCAAATTCTCCCAATGAGCCAAGTAGCACTGAGCCGCCCAGATCCCAAACAAATGCAGCTGATAATATGGCCTATGAGATAACCAACTTGGATGAGTTGCCGGCCAATAAGAATGTAAATTTCCAGCTGACGCCACATTTGGAGGCACCCAAAGTGGAGCCACCCCCAGTGCCAGAACGTCGCTCCTTGTTGAAGGAACTCTTCGATCCCACGCTCGTGATGGACTGCCTCCGACTACCGCTTCTGAAGCGCAAGAATAATGGACGCCTCCTATTGTGTCTATTAATATTGGCCTACTTTTTGACCTTGGGACCCGCCGTGGGTGAAAATGATTATTGGTATCGTTTCACATTGAAGAAGCTGAACTGGAATGGCAACGACTTTAGCATCTTCTTGACCATCTCGGGTGGTGCGGCTCTGGTGGGCACATTTATTGGCACCGCCATTCTCAGTAAATTGCTCAAATTCTCCGATCCAACAATTGGCATTTTGTCTGCGCTCGCCATTGTGTTCTCCCGCGCCCTTTATGTAAGTTATTTCATCTCCGATCTGGGAGTTTAAAAATATATTTTATTTATCTTCAATAGGCCTTTGCCACCACCACTACATCCTTCTATGTGGCCAGTGTGGTGGACATGTTTGTCAGTCTTCGCGTCATCGCCATTAAAACGATTGGAGCGAGTATTGTGGCTGGCGATGAGCTGAGTGAGTCTCCGTATTACATGCCCAAATGTGATCATAAGTAACACACTTCTATTTAAGGCAAAATGTATTCCATCTTTGGCATCAGTGAACCCATTGGCCAGTTCATATTTCCGCCCATCTTCAGTGTGATTTACAAAAACACCGTCGACACTTTTCCAGGCGCCTTCTTTCTGTTTGGCGAAGTCTTTTATATTCCCAATGTGCTCGTTTTTGTGTAAGTCTTGAAATCAGTATGCTATTCTTATCTATTACTCTTACTCTATTTTTAACTAATCAATCTTATATTTATAGACTCTGCTATTTCCTGATGCGTCGCCGCAAATCCAACGAGAAAAAAAATGCCGAGGAGCTGGCACAAAATAACGAAGCGAATGCCCAAACGAATCCTGCCAACGGCACTGAGATTACTAGTCTTTAAGTCCATGTATATCTATATATATCTTTCTGTACATATGTACATAAATACTTTATTGCTATATACGGCACAAAAAGCCAAGTTTAGATTTTCTGCTAAATATAAACCTAATACGTAAGCCAGTCAAAGAATTTGAGTGTTGATTGCTGTGCGAAGAGCTTCAGGCGAAATACTCAGCAGAAACTAAAAAAAAAAAAACAAAAATAGAAAAAAAAATTGGAAAGAAGCATAAATACTCTTGAAAAAAGACACTACTTGAGCACATCTGCATTTAATTATGTTGTTTAATCGATGTTAATAAAAAGAGATAGTTCAAAACTGACTTAGGTTCTTATTGATACTGATATAAGTTACATGCCTCATGAGAAAATTGTAATATACTTTCCAAGGGTATACAAATCTAAACCCTTTTACTTTAACTACTCAGCTACAGTGCTTTATGCCTTGGCAGATTTCTTTGGTAAGTCTTGTGGCAAGTGGCAATTTTCCAATCAGCAAATGCATTCAATTTGATCAGCCAGCCGGTTGCTGGGGGCGTGGCAATGTGGGCGCTAAATGCCACATTGGCCACGCATGAAAACAATTGCCAACTAATAATCTCAGTTAATCTGCATGTGCTATAGGGCTAGAAGGCAAAACAAAAGTGTAGGGTTGGCGGGAGTGGGAGGGGGTAGGTAAAAAAGTTACCCCTTTTTGGCTAAAACTACGTTTATGGCCGTGTGATTTTAACGAAATTGCACTTTGCTCCTGAACATATAAAAGGCGATGTGAGCAGCAATGAACACTCAGACACTGCTTCGACCTGGTTGTGTGTGGTTTTGCCCAGAGTTATTTCTTTATTGTGAATATTTCTGTTATAAACAAAGTTTCGCATCTAAAAGTTGTGTACATAAATAGTGCTTACTTTTGGTTGTTTGCACACACACTTTAGAGTCGTCGTTAATGATGTTGCGTGTCCTGTTGCTGCCACTGTTTCTCTTCACCCTCTCCATGGCCTGCATGGGGCAGACATTTCAGTATTCTCGAGGCTGGACAAATGGCAAACGAGCACCGCCAGCAGCTCTCCTGACAAATGGTCATAATCTGGCTCTATTGGATCTGTACGATATTCAGGATAAGCCTAGTGATCTTAAGGTGGAACGGTAAGATTTAAGATTGATTTAAGTAGTTGATTACTATAAATCAAAGCTAAAGATTATCGATCTGGGCAAAACAAACTAATAATAATAAACTTAAAATATTTAATTCTTTTGAGATAGTTAGAGATTGACTTAAATATAACATTTTTCAATATTTTTATATTTTGAGTGACTGCAGCTTAAGAAACTTTTCTCTCTTTTCACAGCTGCCTGGTGCAACTGCAACACTTTGTAGGCAATGCGATGCTGCATCGCTCCTTTGCCAACGCATTGGCCTACAATGCTAATAGACCCGAGACGGAACCGGAAACTCGTGGCCTAAACTTTCATCCCCGACCCAGTGCCAATAATAACAACCATAATGAGAACAGTTTGTATCCAAACTCAAATAATCATCAATCAAATGAGATATATGAGGCCCTCGCCGCTTCTGCGCCGGGCGTTGATTCCGTGGAGCCCAACGATTATGGCAAACATTAAATGGATCCAAATCTTATTTAATTGATAGTTACTGTTATTAGCAAGAAATGCTACAAAAATATTGAAAAAAACATTTAGGGATTTATTTAATACTTATATTATTATTGCAGTGAAATAAAAGTTGTATTTAAACTTAATTAAGACTTTTTTTTGGACAGAGAATGACATCTGGAATCTCCAATAACAAAAGTAATCATTTTTAGTAACGGCTTTTGCCTTTTTAGCCAACTTTTCTGCTTCTGTGTGGGTTATTAATATAATAAAACACCCTTACTAACTTCTATAGCAACAATATTTGAAAAGTTGGCCAAAACTATTAAGATAAAAGTAAATTTGAATTTAAAAATATAAATTTAAAAGCAAAATCGGCTACCATTGCGGTTGGTTTGTGTATTGGCTAAGTTGGTTGTAATTTGCGCTTATAAGACTGTGGCGCCATCTAAGGTTGAAGTGTACGGCTAACCGTTTGATGCAAGAGGGCTTGATTGCAGAACGGTTATATTACATAACCGTTACAATTAAACATTTATATTAAACATTTTATAAAAAAAATTTGATAGAATAAAAATACATATTAATAAATAATAAACACACACATAAAAACATTTTAAATTCTAATACATATTTCAAATATTTTCAATTGTGTTTTTTGGTTATGTTCTTCTTTAAATTAAAATAAAACAAATTAAGCTGTTGAATATATTAATTAATAAATCTGCTACTAAATGCCATTTTATAATAGCCCATGATGCTTACAGTTAATGTGAAATTCCGAATAGGCATCATCAATCAAAAAAGCTCTTGAAAACATTTAAGGGGATGGAATTGAACGATTATGGGAAATATTAAATGGAAACGGGTTGAAAATATCAATAGGGACGAAAATGCGGTAAAAGCAGCAATATATAATATTTATAGACATTTGTAAGCAAGAAAATGGGCCAATATGCAGATATATATTTATAAATATATATATATATATTTGAGTAGTGTGCGTTCATTCAATATTAATACAGTAATTGAATGAATCATAATGTTCCATGGATGTTGGATATAATTGCGCATTTATGACAAATGCTGTGTGCGCCAAGATGCGAAAATGTTGTTTTGTTGGCACGTTTTTATGCCGCCTGCCTTGATGAAGAACAGCAGACATTTAATTTGGCCAGGGGATGAAGTGAACACTGACAAGCCGGAGCAGTCGACCATCCTTGTAGCTAATTACTTTAAGTGGTTTGAGAGCGTTAGTTGAGGCCAAAATGTGCCTTGTGTCCTGTGCACCTGTTACTGCTGTAGTTGAGCGCAAGTGTGTCGCTAGTGACCGATATGAAATCAAACGTGGCTGCCATAAGGCTGAGTCAGCTCATCATTCACGCAATCCCTTCATAAAAAAGATATATGAAATAGGCACGCAAAAAATTCATTGCAATGCAAAGGAAAACAAAACAAAACGCAGTTTTCCAATTGAATTCCTAACAAGCTAATCGATCCTCGGGGAGGGTGTGCGAGTGTGTTTGTGTGTGCAGGACGCACTGACACTCGCACAGACGGACACACTTCGCACGCACGTCCTCGGTTGCTTGGGGAATATGAATTTATATCTTTTAATCTGCGACAGGCCGATGCGCAGGACTATTTCATTTCCCGTTGCGGAGGCTGGCAAAAATAAAAGTGAAATTAAGGACGCAGGACATATTTCAACAATGCAACAACGCAAACGCTGCGCTGTTTATTGTCAATGTAAAGTGGGCCTTCGGGGGTGTCAAGTGAGTTAAGGACTGCCTCTGACTCTCACCCTCTCTCTCTCACCGTCTCTCTCTCTCTCTCTCTCTCTCACTCCCAGTGGCTACGGTTGTGGTGGGGTTTGTATGAAGTATGAGTTGTAATTGCATTAAAATGCAATTGGAATTGCTGCTCGTTCAGCTCTGTGCTCTGCTGTCCTGTGTTTTCCCAGACTCTTTTCGCCTCTCGTCATCGACATTCGCGTTGAGTGCTCTTCTGTGCATTGAGCGTAGGTGTCGCCAGTCCTCCTATGTAGGTGCCATGTGGCTACGTAAATTGTATTGAAAGCTGCTTTTAACGCTCTTTCAAGCGGATATCATTGAGCTGAAGTGACCAGCTATCAAGGACAGGTCCTTGTGCAGCTGACGTGCGACTGAAATTGGCCTTAGCATCTGGAAATCATTGTCCAAAAATGTCTTTAAGTAAAATAGCTAGAGAGCTATTATGTAATTGTATTTATGTTATTGTATTGCAATATTGATTTATTTATTTACTTAAAGCAAAAATTAAGTCAGTTAAAAAACTCTTTTACTTTAGTGCAGTTAAATTTAAACTTCATTCCAGATATACTAACTACAGATTTGTGCTATGAACTAATGTCAAAAAGTTGCTACTTTCAGTTAATAAATTATTTTTGTAAAAACTTTCCTCATGCAATGATTACATATCATATTGCCTCTTCTATTATTGAAAGAAACACAAAAAATATTGATGATATTTTATTATAACATACAAAGTGCTCTATCCCATATAACAAGTGGTTTTCTGTCAACAAAATATATTTTTCCTTAACAGTATTTTGAAATATATTATATTAATAATGTTTAGATATGAACTATTAACGATAATAATTTAAAAGTAGTTTTATTAGTTTTTGTAAGTTAAGTTTAATATTATAAATTTAAAGTTTAATTCAAATAATAATTATTATTCGTATTTTGATTAAGAAAAATGTGTGTAAAGCTATGAATGGGAAGAATTTTCTCAAATATTATATATCAATTTAGCATATATATACAAGTATAAATGTAAATATATAAATGTAAACTTTCCCAGGACACTTAACTCTAACTGAACTTGTAGCATCTGCTGTTGATCACTCGGGAGTCAACTGTTATCAGCATCTATTGCTGAGAAAATCTCAACACTTGCAAAAGCACACAGCAAACAGCAACTGAAACGACAACAAACATCACTCCACCTTCCACTCCCCCCCTGCAGTAAATAGACAAACGGATAACAATTATATTAAACATGCAAGCAAAACAGCATTGACACTGGATTTGTAACAGGATACGCGTGTAACCACGAAATGGCAAGTCCTTCAGTCAATGCTCAGGCAAACAGGCAAACAGGCAAACAGCGATAATGCGTAAAACACCCTTTCAATTAAATATTTGAAAACAACATTTGGCAATTACACAATTGACACCAGCTGAGGGGTGGCAAAAACCACCCTCCACACATCAGCTACTGCTCCGGCTCCTGCTCTTGCAGAATCGCTCCTTGCCATTATTTCGGCGTAACTTCATCAATTTGAAATGCTGGCGAAGCGGAGGACTTGGATGGAGGCACGCGTGTCAATTCTCGCCGCGATCCGGTCTCGGCCACCGCAGGGATTTGAATAGAGGCAGAGGAAGGGGCAGGGAGGCACAAACAGTGGCAGGTTCATAAACAACATCAACAAGGACAAGTTGCGCTCGTTAAACATTAGTCAACATGAACATGACATGCCCATGCTCCTGTTGCCGTTCCCGTTCCTGTTCCTGTTCCTGCCTCGTTTTCACGTTCGTTTTTGAAATGTCGTAAGTCGTGGTCGCTTTTTTTTCTTTTTCTCTTTTCTTTCTTTCTTTTATTGTTTGGGCCATTCGTTTGTCGTTTATTTTTACAACAAGCCATTTATTTGGCCAGCAAACGGGACACAAAATCTGTGGGATTTGCGTATTTTAATATGCATTTGGGAAAAATTTGGCAAAGCAAATGGAATGGAAGCATTGCCGGAGTTGTGGACTAACGAAGGTTTAGACGGATATATCTAAATGAGTTTCGTTTCATTTCAATTTCCGTGTTTTGCTGCTACTGCCCCCTTTTATTCTGGAAATGCGTGAACATTCTTGGCCTCGATGTGATTGAGGCAATTGCCGGACTTTGCTCCTGCATTATTTATGGCCCAGCTACGAGTTTTGACTTGGCTCGAGCAAAAGAAAAAAAATATATATTACGCAAAAATCAAAATTTACCCAGAAGGCCACTTACAAAAGTCCGGAGCAGTCGAGCAGTTTAGACAAAGGCCAAAAAGCAGCTGGCCAAAAAGGTCAATTTCTCTTGAAGCAAATAAAAAATGCAAATGCTGCGCGTCCATGAAATGGACAATTGGGAATGAGCGCAATCAAGAAACGAGGAAATAACACAATACAAATAAGAAATGGAGAACCAAGAAGAAGGTGATGAAGAATGAGAGTAAGGAAAGCTACAAATGAAATGAAAGTCTCGCTTTTATAAGTGGAAATCTTGCTCAATTTGCCAGCTTAATTTGAATATTTCAACAGGCGGTGCCTAAATAGACTTTAGAGATTTCCACCAAGAATCTTTTGTGTGTTTTGTCTTTTGAAAGTGTTTTGATTATTTAAGCAGCCCCTACCCCCTAGTTGCTGCCCCTCTCTTTTTAATTGGGGCATTGACATTATTTTGTTTAGCAAAAGCATCGAGTCAATTTTCACGCTATAACTCTAATGGAATTCGGCATAAATTTTCCAGTCTTTTTTAATAATTGATGAGGCTTT
The DNA here is from genome assembly GCA_035044025.1 of Drosophila paracracens. Classification (NCBI taxonomy): domain Eukaryota; kingdom Metazoa; phylum Arthropoda; class Insecta; order Diptera; family Drosophilidae; genus Drosophila; species Drosophila paracracens. The sequence continues at coordinate 837,393 of JAWNMN010000435.1, read as the reverse complement.
TCTTTTTGTGGACCAAGCGAGGCAATAAAATTGAAATGTTATTTACCTTACCTTGCCTAGCTCGTCAAAGTCAGCGATTTGTTGCTGTTACTGGTTTATTTACAGCGTTTTATTGGCTGGTCATAAATTTGTGTGTTTGGCAATAAATACACACATATATAAATATATATATATATATATTGAAAATCGGTGCTCTCGAAATGCTACGTGAATTTGACCCAGGGTCAAAAATGCTGCTAGCTGTTGACATTTGTGACCAAGGCTCGGGAAAATTGGGGATTCGGGAACCTTGGTACTATAAAAAGCAACCCTCGCAGCATTGCTGACCACTCAATTCACATTGAGTTATATTGTCTGTCTGTCCCTCCGTCTGTCTGTCTGTCTGTGTGACTGCTGTCTATTGGAGTGGAGTGAGATTTTGGCACTGGGCACGGTCTTCGTCCTGCTCCGGGCACTTTACACTTTCCACTCCACTCCTGGCTTTTAACTTTTTATGCTGCTGATGTGATTTTGCACTCAATTGAAAACAACATGATTAAATTTTCATGTTGCATGGAATGTGTGAAACACACGACTCCATCTCGTCTCCTCATGTTCTCCGTTGTATTTTATTTTATTATCAAATATAAATCATCGGTTTGCTCAATTGAATAAGGCGAACTAGATTTTACAAGTTTGTCTCAAGTTGATTTTTATAGTCTTAAGGAGTATAATGATTATTAATATTAATAAAAAATCAGCTGATTAATGTCTATAAGAGTGAAAGTTAAAATTACATATAAGCAGATATGGGGCTTGACTTGTATAGGCTAAATTATTAGGAATCATTTGGACTATTGCCACTCAAATTGATTTGAGCTACTTAAAATTAGACTTAAGGAAGTTCGAGTCGGAGAAGTTTGACTTTTAACTACGAAACTATAAATTTTACTAAAGACTATAGTCTGTCGATCGGTTGTATTATATATGCACTATCCAAGTATTTCTATTGATCTCGATAAGTGCATATTGAATTGTATAATTATTTTGCAATGCAGCCAATACTGACTGATATTTATTTTACAGATACTAATTTATATTCCACACATTTTAATTAGACACTCAATACTATGAATATTCAACTCACTATTTTTTTGCAATTCCAGCTAATTAAAATTAAATGTAAATATAATATTGAATAGCATTTGAAAGCTTTGTTATTTAGTGTTGCACTTAGTGTAAACTAAGCATTTTTACAAGAGTATTTAGCATTTGATTGTTGTTTCAGATAATTCATATTCTCATGGGTGCTATTTTGTTGCTAGTTTTTGACTGGCAGATTGCACATGTGTGCCGGGGGGTACCCTTACCCAGTCAATTAATTGCCAACAGCAACAGTAAGAACAACAACACCAAACACCCGACAAACAACATATCATCATGTGCCTCAACTGGCATATTCTTTGCCCACAACAAACTTAAATGCCATATGGGAAACTAAACAATAAAAGCACAACAATAAAAAAGCAAAAAACACAACAACAACAACAACAACAAACTGTAAGCATGAGCCTAATGACAAGCCAAATGATTAATTCACCGAACGGCGCTGTGTGGTCATTAGAAGTGCTGTTAGTTATCGCCATCGCACCGGATCCCGGGTTCTGGTGGTAGATCCGCACAAAAAAAAAAATATATATAACTGAAAAAAAAAACTGTCCCGTTTGGGTATAATGGCTGCCCTTGCTATCGGGGGATGCATGCCTCCGCACTCCATTTACTCCATTTTTAAACTCATTTTGTGTCGCGACTTTTTGTGTACTAATTTTAATAGTCTACAGGTATTTACTATAGCATATGTACATATGTGCAGACAAAGGTAACTAATGACAGTATGTCCTCTCTGTGACAAACGTAGTTTTTAGAATAAATATACCCTGTAATCGATAGACTTGCTTATCGATATTGTTTTTATAGAAAAAAACCTTTTAATTAAGAGAGAATTTTCTTTATGATTTTTCTTTAGTCTGAAACGTAATTATTAATATTTTATTAATGTCAATCATGATTGAAAAAAGCAAAACTTTTTTTCATTTTTGAAAGTTAATTAAAGTTTAATTATGCACTTTTCAATAGCAAACAATAACATTAATTTAGTTTGATTTAAAAGGCTCATTCCGAAATAGAAGTAATTTTGATTCTTTTTTGGAAGTCAAACTAAAAGTGTTAAAAACAGTACAAGGTATCCCATAGTCGACACCATCCACAGTTTGTTGGCTTTTAGGTACGTTGTTAAAAATGGTTTCTTTATGGCATTTTTGTTTATGACTGCCATGTGGCAGGTTGACAGGCCAACCAGCGACGACCATAATTAGAGGATAGACGTGCCACCGTTAGCAAAAAAAGAACTACAACTGTAACTGTAACAATAACAACTACACACAACAAAAGCGACTCATATTTAATTTAAATGTCTCCATGATGGCCGCTAATTATTTGCTGTCACTGTGTGCCTTCTACTGTAACTGCGACAGTTATTGTGACTCTGGCCGCAGACTGTCAAAACTTATTTTTTTGGTGTATAGTCAGCTATTCCCCAAGCTTTCCATTCTTTCGTTATTGTTATGAATGTTGTTAATATGAAAATTGCAGCTGGAAATTTGTTGTTGGCTGAAAAACTAATTTGAAAATGGCTCTGCTTGGTGCCCAGACTGGTAAATTTTGAGTGAGTGTGCCCGGTATACGGCGCCCAGTTGCTTGGCCGGACTTAAATCCCTTTCAATCTATCCATAATCCAAATTGACATGGCAGACATGACCAAGAGGCTTCACACGAAATTCTTCTCCGGCCACACAGTTCTTGCAGTCTTGTTGACCAACCGCAGAGCTGTTCATTTGTATTTTTCATATCCACTCTGCCATCACACACACGCACACACTCGTTGCAAGGTGGAGTCCGGATGAAGCCACCCTCTCTGGTCACTTTCAATTTGCCTTTCTTTTTGCTGATTTTTGGGCTACAAAACTTTTCTGCCCGAAGCAGACCTGTGGCGCCTGTCATTCCAATAAGTGGACACAAATAGATTGTGTTCTGGCTACGGCTTCAGTTACGGCTACGGCTTCCAAGTGCCTGTCCGCAAGTTTGCTCAATAATCAATCAAACCTGGTAGCGCTACAAGACTTGGCAGCCAATTAGAGCCACATCCCCATCAGCACTCGCCAGTCGGCATTTGTTGCATGCAATGGTGGCACACATTAAGCTAACGAATAAATGAAGGAGCATCCTCATTACACAGAAAAATATGGCAAGGTATAAAACAAAAATTGTCCAATTAAACGCAATTTATGCGAATTTCCAAGTAGTCCATACACTAAAAAAAAAATAAATAAAGAAAAAATGTTTGAAATTCAAGCACAATTGGGATAAATTAAGATTATTCGCTATGAATATTCTTTAACAACTCTTAAACTATCTTGACAAAGTCGATGAAAAGAACAAGTCTTGAATCAAGTAAAAAACTTTTTTATAATTAAAATATTGGTTTCTAAATATGTTAATAATGTAATTTAGACAACTTTTAAGCTGATGTGAATACTCAATGATCTGAAAGTCTTAGCTGCTATTGTTATTGAATATAATATAGCTTAAAGTTGTAGACCATAAGTATATGAGTTGGCTTTATATAGGTATAAACAAAAAGTGCTTTTTTTAAATAATTATTGGGTGATCTTTTTCTTTGAGTGTGGACAAAGGAGTAGCTGGAGTAACAGCGGCAAATGCCAAATTAAAAAGGTGTCTTTGTTGAAGTTTCAATAAAAGAGCATTTGATCGCAGGCCGAAAGACAGGCAGACGGACAGACCGGACGAACCTCGAAGGTCTGCAACTTTGTGGGCGCCGTCTTGCAACTTGTTGCCGAAAATGGTTTACTTCCGCACAGGCGACCACCAGCAGCCAACGGCAACTTGTAGGAGTTCAAGTTCAGAGTCGGCTGCCGACGCTAATGTGACAGCGGCCAACACTTTAAGGGCCTATGTCCCTAAATATATAGGGGATTGGCCTACCTGCTGTCGGACTCCGGCGGCGTCTGTTTGTTTTGCCTCTTAGCGCAAAAAACACGTAATATATTTATAATGAAAGGCCGCTGGATATTATATTGAAGTTCAGGGTCCTCGAATGACTAATTGTTGTTGGTTTTTGTTTGGATTGAGCATATGGCTGATTCCCTTTCTTTTTTCCAAAAGAAGACGCATTATCACATCAAATAGTATATCCGGCCAATTGCCATCGATAAATCATGTTTAGCCTCCCTTAATTCCCAATAAATCAAAATGTTGTTTTTGTTCTTTGATTTCGTAATGTATTTATTTTCATTCATTTTGTTTTATGTTAGTTATATGTTTAATGTTTATTATTTAATTGTATAATACTAGGTAATGCCATTCGACTTACGACTAACGTACAATACAAGCCATATATTTCAAATTTTGTATATTTATTATTTATATTTTAAAGTTGACATTTTGAGATGCATTTTTGTTGTTGTTGTGTTGTTTGCCTTCAAGTGTTGAACAATAAACAAAAAAGGAAACACTGCGCTACAAACGAAGAGAAACTACTTAAACTTAAATCGAGTACTTAGCAATCTAATTGAATATAGTTAGAATAATGTATGTCTAAAAAGTAAAGCTAAATATTTACAACTTGCAATAACATGTTGATTAATTCACAGTGAACTTTCTCACTGTACACATGATTTTCATTTTTTTTTTTTTTGCAATTTACTCGTATCTCGTATCTATATACAAAGCAAACTTTATCACAAATAAACCTCATACTCATACATATATGTACTCCTGCCATATATATATAAATATATATATATGCTTTATATATGTATGCAGACGATTAGCAGCCAGCGGCATGCGATGCCTCCGCCCAAGGCTGCAGACCGTGCAGCGCCGCAAGTGGCGCTCCATTGAGGCCAGTCTGAGAGTTCAGTGGCGCTGCCGGCGGCGCGAATCCTTTGCTAATGGCCTCCGCCTGTAGGGATAACATCAGGCGATTGGCCGCCTGTCTCTCCGCCTCGCGTTCCTCCGCCGTTTGACGTCTGCAAGTATGAGAGAGAGAGAGTGCGATATTGAGTTATGGTTCCAATGAAAACAAGTAAAATTGCTGACTGGAAAATATCCCCGTCATAGCAAATATTTATGGTAGACTTTGTGTCAAAAACAACAGCTATCGTAGGGATGCCATAGATGGCAAACCCCTGATCACCTGCCCAGCAAAACTCCTGACTGAATGATACTCATACCTCGTCCTAACCTTAAAACAAGTATGCATTGCTACCTCCTGCTCCGCAAAATATCGTACTGTAAGATACCCTAAGATATGTTCATAGTTAACTTTATAGCAAGAAGGAAAAGCTATCTTAGCGATGCGATAGGTTGAAGACCAGAGTGCACAAACTCACATCTTAATTTAGAAAAACATATATTTTTGTACGAAGAGAGCTCTATGATATTGTAGTTTGCCAAAGATTCCTCAATAAGCCATAAAATACAATTGAATTAAAATATTCTATTCAAGCGTGTAAAAAGATATGACGAGGCTTATCAATTCTATGGCATCGGTTAATGTGCATATTCATTATTGAAAAGCAATTTGCCTGAGCTATAGCTGACAGCGGATATAGATGGGGGGTAGGTGGAGTCGAGGGCTGGCTCATCAAGTCATTATGTGGGTGGCTTGTTAAGACCATTTAAAACTAATCAAATCAAGTATGCTGATTGCCACAATCCCTGGACGCAATTATGGCCACGCTGGAATGGGATTGTTTCGCTTTTGCTTATTGAAAATTAATTTCGAATTTCCTTGCGTAAAATTACATTTTAAATGTTGCGCTTAAATGGGATTTAAGCCGAATACCAAACGGCAACTGGTAATTTGTGTGTGTGTGTGTGCGCCAATAAATTATTCAACTGCAATTGCAACACATCCTTTTGCCACTGTTGCTGCTGCTGCTGTTGCTGTTGCAATCCTGCTGCAGTTATTACCTTCCATCTGCATGCCTCGTTCTAGTTTCCCTCCATTTTCCTCTTGCCCATTTATTTTGCGTTTGCGCAGCATTTATGCTCTAATTGTGGCCACCCCCATATGAACTCGCACACACACACACACACGCACACATGCATGGGGGGTTGTTTTTGCCATCGCTCGCCATATTGAATATTTCATGATCTAATGAAGTTCTTTCGGTTGCCAGCTAAATACGATGACGTCTACTTACAAAACTCGAGCTCAAACTTTTGTCCCTTAATTACTATCCTAAATGCTCTGCTCGTTAGTGTGCCACTGTGTGTGTGTGTGTTTGTGTGTGCGACCCACACATGCCATGATTGTATTATAGTTTAATATGCAATCATTACGGCTTTCATCAGCAATGTCATCATTCAAACTACAAGTGCATAACTTTAATGCGAACTTATTAAAAATTCATTTAGAACATTTCAGTCGCACTGTGCGTAAATTTGGGCAGGAAAATATATAGAATTATTACGGATAGGTCCTATTAAATTGTAAAGAACCTTAACGAAGGAGAGTACAGATTTGAATTTCTTGTTCTAGTTCTCTAACAATTATACTTTTATAGTAACGAGATTTATGGAAGGTTTTCTATAGCGAATTGATATTTTATTTATTTTTATTTTATTTTCTTTATTTATTTATTTCTCAAACAATTTTCATGTTGTTTTTTACTCAAAGCTAAAAATGTACCCACTGTACGCATCTGTCTCTCTAATTAAATTATTGACCATAGGAGGCAGCAAAAACAGACTTGTGCCCGTTGTTTGTATGATATCTGTGCAACAACTCAATTGTCTGGCTCTGGTTCAAGTGAATTATTATATGGGGAGTATTTTTCACTTTTACTTTCTGGCTTTTTTTGGATGCTTTATCTGCGAGTTGTTTTACAGCTACCGCATAAAAAATTCAACGAAAATTGATTAAAAACTCCAGGAACACGTAAACAAATGTACGAGTGTGTGATTGAGTGTGTGTGAGTGTGTGTGTCTGTGCGGGCTTAATTTAAGCCGTGCTCTCTTGTGCGGGCAGTGAGAGTGAGAGAGAAACATGAGGCACGATTGTAATTTATCTTCAGCCACGAGAGCTTTGGATGTGGAAATGAAAATGCAAGAAACACTTTACAAATGTTAACTGTTTGTCTTTTGGCGCCAGGGCGATGAAAATGTTTTTGCCTGTTATTATTGTTGTTTTCGCTGTAGCTGTTATCCACGATAAATAATGGCCAGACATTAGGCTAAAATGTTTATTAAAGCTTGACGCATAAATCGGTTGACTGCACACTTCTGAAGTGGGCGTTAGAGGGGCACGTACTGGCAGTGGAAATGGAAATGGAAGTGGAGAAATAGAGGTTAGATAAATGTTGCCACAAATTTAATGGCAAGTCAATTGTCGCACTGTTAGCAGCTGCTCACAGGTTTCACTGGGTCCGGTAATTAAAATCATTTCACACACAAACAGCCCACAAAACGACGTCAGCAAATTACAACGACAAAATGTGGAGCAGCCCCAAAATATTTTGGGCCCTTGGACAAACAAAAAAAGGTCCTCTGGTACTTATCTTACGAGACATAACAATTTAGCTAGACCATTAATTGGCTGGCATTTGTTTATTCCTGAGGGACCTGCCACTAAGATGAAGATTTCGTCTTCACTCCTCCTTCTCAGGCTGGACACGTGCCGCCCAAAAATATCTTCAAAGTTAATTTACAAATGGCCAACACAGCTGTAATTAATTTCATTTGATTCTCTTCTTTTGGCAAAAACTTTGCTCTCTGCCAAATTGATTTTTGCCTTGTGGTTCAAGTTTTCCAAGAACTTCACACACACACATGCACAGTTCATTTGTCATTTGCTTGCGAGTGTGTGCGTGTATAAATTTTTAATTAGACAGCTTTCAGCAGCAGCATGAAAACTTTTCCATATGCCAAGCAATTAATTTCGTGTGAGTTTTCGTACTCTAATTTAAGATTCGCCCAACCAGCTGAATCTTTCGAGTGTATTACAGTTTTTTGATGCATGGCCGTATAATTAAAAAGGGTTTAAAAGCTACTTGATTTATGTGCCGGTAGTTAATTAAATTATGTGCACATATATCTATGTTGCAAAGAACAGCACGCAGAACAGAATTATTAAGTTAAGACTACTTTGTATATGTCCTGTACTTAGATTTGTGAAGAAACACGTTGAGAAATTAAGAACAAGAAATGTTTATCAACAGGCAGAAAAAGTAAGAATTATTTAATTAAATTGTAATTAATTAAATTGCATATTTGCTGAACTCAGATTTGTGATTGGATATGGGTTTATCATGTACTCAAAAATATTTAGAAGAACAGACATAGTTTTGTGACCAAAAAGGGTTTGTCCTATTTTTCTGGAGTATTTCTAGATCAGTAGTAAAAAGTGTTAGAAATAAATCAATTGAGAAATAAATGCTCCGAAAATTCATTCAATACTTTCTAAAATCTTTCCAAACTATCTCAGAAATAGTAATTTAATAACATATTTCATGATGTAAGGTTTTTATCTCTTTTTCCATATCACAGAGTCGAAGCATTTTTTTTGATGCGTATTCATAAGGCGAATCCTGCGAAAAGGACTTGCCAGGCCAGACATCCAATAGACAGCGCCATTTGTTTAGGCCCCCTTTGCCAAAAAGTGAGCAATGACAAGCAATTTTGTTGTGTTTTCTTTTCATTCACTCCTCACAATGCTTTCTTTTGTGCTCTCTCTATCACTCAGTCTGTGTTTCTTTATTTATGTGTGTGTGTCTGAGTCTGGCTTGTGTCTTTAGTAACTTTGTTTCTCCACGTCTTTTTCATTTATTTTTTGCTAAACACATTGTCAAATTGACAGGCAACAAGCGTCATTCAATCACTCAGTTTTCAAGCCAACTGACTCGCACATTGTTGCTGCTGTTAATTATTAATTATTTATTGATGTTGTCGTGGCTTTTGCTGTGAGCAATCAAATCATTTATAAGCTTTATATTGCTGTTGTTGTCACGGCCGGCCAAACGGGTTACATTTGATTACAAATAAGTAAAAAAACACATTCAGTAATCTTTGGGCCAAGCAATTGACACATAACTGAACACAACTACATAACGCATACGCCATGTTGGACGGTGCTAATTATTCAAATTACTTGGCTCGCAGTATTCAGCATTGCATTAAGGCAATTATGTGAAATGTACCCATGTGTGTGCTTGAGTGTGTTTAATATTTACGAGGTATACATATAATCAAGCGGCTTGTATAATGCCGTTGCCATTTCACTTAGCCACAAACGAGCCGTGGCCATTGCCGTTAACAAAATTGCGTTTTACATCATTAATTTTTACGAGCTAAAATAGGTCCAAAAATGCCTGATAAGCTGTAAGAGCCAACAGCAAAGAGGACTTGAACTCAATGAGCAATGGCTAAGTTGGCAAAAGGGGGGCGTGGTGTATCTTGGGTCTTGCGTCTGGTTTCTGGCATTGTTGGCCCGCTAAGCGCGCAATTAGCGCGTCTTAAATGCGCCCACAGTCGACACAATGTTGCCAGTTGCCACGGTGCAAGTTTTCAACAAAAAAAAATATATAAAAAAAGGTTCTTCGACTGCTTTATTATAATGGTAATTGCAAATGATATATATTATGGGGTATAACTGCTTTATACAGAAACATTTTGTTATAATTCTACAGCTAGTAATAAAATATAAAACAATTTGAGACACGCAACTGTGCTCAACGCATCAATGCCTCATTAAATTAGAGACACACAAGCGCGTGACATGTTTATATGTCTGACATACATATGTAGATATATATATATGTATATACTTATACATATTTATAGAAGTTAGTGGGGTAACTAATGCTATGAGCACAAGTTGGAATTACTCGTTAATTGCCATTGACATGAAAATTCTAGTTATTTCACTGCAGGCGATATAAATATATATATATCACATAAGCCATAAATCAAAATGATAATTAACAGATGGTTGCTTTTAAGCTAAGTAAAAGTTGTATATAAGCATGAACCACTTACTGTATCATAGATCAATTATGTATACATTTATGGAAATTATAATTTACGTACTGTAAATAAATTTGTAAAAAATCGCTTCAAGGTTCAATAGTTCACAAAACCATATTTAAATCATTTTAAAAATATCAAATCTTATTAATTGTCATTTTGCCATTATTGGTTACTGGAAAAGCGCAGTTCATGTTTAATTGTTTTTTAATATGAGCTGAAATTCAACATGCTTTTTTGTAAGCTTCTCTGGAATATTTCATTATTTTCATGTCCGCCATTTTGAGATTATGACTATCATTATTAGTTAACAGCGCTACAGAGGGCTGGATATCCCCTCTGTAGACACAAAAGAATGAAACCACCCCCACAGTTTACCAACCCCCAGACCAAGAACGTTGCCGCCTGCTCTTTTTCATTTAATGTGCTCATGCATAATGGATAAACCTTTTACCCCCAGTTCGCAAAGAACGCTTTATTTTTGGCTTTTTCCTTTTTTTTTTTGTTTGTGCTTGTTGTTTTAGACAAAGGCCATTTGAACATTTTGTAGTTTAAAGTGTCGGGTAAATGGGGAGTTGGGGCGGAAAAAGGTGCTAGCTGTCAGCACTTTTGAGAAGCTTATTGATTTTTTTTTTTTATTTATTTATTTTTTTTTTGGGAACGTGAAACTTACCTCCATTTGGTGCGACGATTTTGGAACCACGTCTTCACCTGTGCATCGGTCATTTTGAGTCCTCGCGCAAGAGCCGCACGTTCCGCAGATGCCAGATACTTTTGCTTGTGGAAACGCTTCTCCAGCTCGGCCACTTGGATGCGTGTGAAGGATGTGCGCGGCTTTTTTCGCTTGGGCGGCGTGCGATTCTGATAGGGATGTCCAATGCGACGGGCAATCGGAAAGGCAGCTGTAATTCAGTTGAAGAACGAGAAGAAATTTAAGTACGGTTACATATATATGTGGCTAGGTAAGTGTTCTATCCAAGCAATTAGCAAACAATAAATTCCAATGCCAGATAACAAGCAATTTCCGATATTTGCTTCCGGTGCGGCAAACGGCACCTGTGTGCGGCTACTTAGCGACCTTAGCGCCGCCTTGCTACCTGCCCCGCTGTGAAATCAATTTAGTCGAGCCCAGCCCCTAAAGAGTCAGTGACTCCGTCCGCTAAGCGCCTAATTGCCACAGTCTGAGGACCGATCTTTAACCTTTATCATAGAGACACAGACGCATCGTCTTGTAGACAACGCACGCGACATCAATTTCATTCAAAGCCGCCGTTCAGTCGTCTTCCAGTCATTCGTTCAGGTTGAGTCATAAAGTCGCGGGTTCCTAGGATGCGTATGTGACCCAGTCTCTGTCCTACTTAACTGCAACTCACTTCACATCTCCCTTTCTCTCTCTTTCTCTCTAGCGAGTGGGCAACGGACCATGTTTCTGCTGGCGCTGAACCTTTTAAAATTCCAGCCAGTCGACTTACTTTTGCCTTTTTGGCATGCGTGTTGTTGTTTATTATATGCGATAAGACTGGCGCAGTGGTCACCAAACAAAAATATTAAAACGATGTCGTTGGTCGTCGTCCTCAGTGACAACTGGGAAACCGGCTTGACCATCGTCACTGGGGTCGTATGATAAGTCCGGCTCTAGCTGTGAATTTCTTGGCGAATTTCTATGGCCAAAACTAGGTAAGCTTAGACAAATACATTTTGCCAATTAAGGCTAACCAAGAGCTTAGAGTGCTAAAATTTCGTGAATTTTGAGATTGGTCTCCGTTTAAATTCATTACTGAATGTGACACGCATTTAAATTATCCATTTAATAATGCAATCTCTAAATGTTCTTTGAAATATATCTAGTAATTTACATCAAATAAATTATGTTTGAGAAATGTGACCATAATGTTTCTTTTAATTTTTGTGATTTTAGAATATTTGTTATGATAAAAATACATGCTTTGTTTGTATTGCTATGATTATGAATTTTCTATGGATTCCAAAGCCTTCCAATAATAAATTTCCATACTTTTCCAAAGCTCAATCTAATAAGCAAAGGCATAGTAACTGCAAAGGCAATATAAATATTATGTTTATGCTGTACGGATCACAGTTTATTTGACAGGTTTATATCTAGATATTTGTAACGTTTTTCATCCTCCCCATAAAAAACACATCAGAATGGCAAAAATTTTCATCAATCGACAGAAACCTCAATGGCAGAATGTATGGTTGGTGTTAAACTGACAAATCATGTTTTTTATTGCGACTTTTCCCAGGAACCCCTTTTAAATGTGTGCACAAATAAATATTTGGTTCAAGTGTGTAAATTTTCGTGAACGCGATTCCCGTGTGGGAATTGGCCACCATTTGAATATTTCAAGCAATATCAATTTCAATAAAAAGCCATTTATCGCACCACATAAGCAGGCGCTCGATTTGCGCAGTGCAGCACTTATATCCTTAAAGGATTCGTGGTGGGATCCATTCGCGTAAGCATAATTTTATGGCTTACCAGCGCCTTACCGCTCCCCATTGATGCCCCTCCTTTTTGCTGTTTGCCTACTTGTGTGTGTGTGTGTGTGTGTTGTTCTTATTTATGATGTTTTGGCTCTGTTCTTTGCGTATCTTAAAGATACTCACAACCTGTCTGTGGGCTGCGGCTTCTGCTGCTGTTGCTGCTCTTGGTGCTGTGACTGCTGCCAGTAAACTGCCTTCCCAAAATACGTAAAATAATGCTAAAAGCTTTTAGCATGCATTATTGATGGCGCCTGTGGCCAAAACCGAGCACAGGTCTGAGTCTGAGACTCTGACTGCGACTGAGACTTCAACTTCAACTTCGACTGTGCCTGAGCCTGAGCCTGTGTTTGTTCCTGCCCCGACGACCCACATGGTGTATGCGCAATGTGCGGCAAATATCTTCACTCAAGTGTCTGCACTTTGACCCTTTGCTCCAGCAGTCGAAAAAGTTAGTTGTGGTTATTACTTGCAGTTTTTGGCTATTTGGCAAATTGCATAAAGGGTTGCGTTTGACCCGGACCAACAACAAAATATAATAATAATTGGCGCCTGCTGCGCCGCCTGTCAGCAAACTCAACAGCATTCCAATTAACATGCAATGGTTATTAATCATATGGCAGCGGGGAGAGGTGGGCAGCGGGGATCGGATCACGGCAAGGGTCAGTTTGTGTTACGGTTGCACAGTCGCTCGTTTGTCTTGTTAATGAAAAAAGCCAAGGCGCCAGCTTATCAGCAAGCCAAGCGACACAATGCACACACTCAAAACAGACTCACACACACAGTCACACACACACACACACACACACACAAACACACACATTCACTCATATGCACACTCTCATACTGCAACTCAGACGCTGACGAAGATGTTGACAAAACGAAACTGGTCAGAAGATGGCTCGGCTTGCTTTGCATGACTGCCTCAAAAGTGTGGCTGAGTTCTACTAGGGTTTATGCTCTCTTTCACTCACTCATTCATTCGCTGTCTCTCTCTCTCGCCGTCTCAGTGGCTAATTAAAAGCTGCCCATGTCAGTTGAGGCCCCCTCACATTGAAGTGTGGTATGCAGCGATAAATAAGCAGAGAGTCGAGCCTTAGCGTTGAGCTCGACGACCGCCCAATGTGTAATTAATTCCTTTTCGGGGGCACAGCGCGAAATTAAAAAGTCATGTAAACCAGCTCATTAAAATAACTAAAAAGGCTCCGGTGGCGGCGGCGGATGTTGGCCATAAAAGCAATCGCAACGATCGCCACGATGCTAAGCAGCTTTTCTGCATGGCCAAAATGGTCCCAAATATGAGTTACAGCCACATCGATTGGCATTCGGATGCCCCAACTCCTGACAGAGTAGGGACAGCTGATAAAAAAAATATAAAAAAAGTAAATGCTTATCCCCCAACCCCCCAACCTGGTGGCAGCTGAGGCGTAATAAAATCAACGCGCACTCATTAAATAATGCGGCTCGCGCTGCAACTGCCGCTTGTAGCTACAACTGAAGCTCATAATGTAAACAAATTAACGAAAAGTCGCAGCCAGCAGGCAGGATCTGCAGCCGGCCATATGCAAATGTGGCAAATGTGAGTCTCTCTCTGTACGCACTGAGCCTGAGCTTTGCTTCTGGGCGGTGGCGCAGCGTTAAGTTTTTCGTTGTTGTTGTTGTTGTGGATTTTTATTTTCTTTAACTTAAGCTGCGATTGCGCATTTGAAGGCAAACATGTTTTTATACTTTAGGGCGCACAGCTACAACTGTGGATGTTGTGTGTGCGTGTGTGTGTGTGTGTATGTGTGTGTGTGCGTTAGTGTGTGTGTGAGGTCTGGGTGCGCGAATGACATGCCGACAGGCATGTTGGCTTAAAAGACTTCTCTGATCGAGCTTATTAGCCTGGGCCACAAACATGGGCGTGGCTAGGATACCAGTTAGGGGGGTCGCGCCAAGACATATACATAACAAGTTTTTTGCTAAATCTAAAAATGTAATGCTTCCTTATTCGACTTGTATTTAATATAGTTAACTAATGTGCAACAACAAAATACTTTTGAAACTCTATTTTCGATGTTACAAAAATAAAAAAAATTTAAAATTGATTTAAAATGTTTTAAAAGTGTTTTTCGCTGCCTCCAGGTTAAGTGTTTTTCTTTGTTTTAAATTATAAAAAAATACATAAAAAAGATCAGAGATCAGAGAAAAAATATTTAAAATATAACAAAAGGCCAACAAACAATAAACTATTTTTTTAATATATTTTAAGTGCGCATACAAACGGATCCATCTGAATAGAGTGCTGTTATATACATATATTCGCTAATCAGTGACTTATGGTCTCTTTTATGTTTCCCCTACTAGCTACGCCCATGATCAAAAATAAGACACAGGCCAAACACAGCTTGGATTTTAATAAGACGCCCTCTTGTACTCACATTCATGTGCGTGCCACATGGTAATCATGAGTGTGGGCCCGACTACTGCAATCCACCAGCAAATCCCAAACAGTAGCCGCTTGTTTCGGCTACCGTTGGCGGATGCCTTCGCGCAGATCATAAAAGTTTGGTGCACAGCATACATCACAGTAAATGTTTGGCATGATGATGAAATCCCCACTCAACTCACCTGCAAGTCGATCCTTGACCGCCTGATGGGCAAGCGCCGCATGGTGCAACGGTGGCAGCGCCCATGTCAGCGGCGTACGCTGCGGTGGCACTCGCAGCACATGGCCAGCGGCGGCCGCTGCTGCCGACGGATAGAGATGCGGATATGAGTACAGGGCAGCGGCGCTGCCATATGTCGAATTGGCAATGCTGGTGGCCAGCTTATAGGCGGCCAGTTCGTGATCCGCTTCAGCTTGCAGCTCCTTCTCTGCCGAGTTTCTATCGGAGCTGCTGTTATTGTTGTTGGGGCTGCTGTTGTTGTGCTGTATGCTGTGGCTGTTGTTGTTGTTATTGTTGTTGTTATTGGTCTCGAAGGGTTTCGATAGCAGCCTCGATATGCTGAAGGGCAGATTCTCGCTGGACGAGGAGCGCGTCTGTTCCGATTGCAGCGATTCACTGGACAACAAGAAACACGAGAAAAACACGAGACATTAAAAATGTTGCTGTTGCTGTTGTTGTCTCATTAATACAAATGAAAAAGTGTCACATGATAAGCAGACAGAACAAATTATTAATTAATGTTGGCAACTAAGTTTCGAGACCAGTGTTGCCCACACATATCCACTGCATACATAGTTTATTTATTTTTATTTTTTGCTCTTGCTGTTGCCATTTGCAAGCAGAGATAAGGCTCAAAGTATTTGGCCCGAAACACGCAGAAATCATGTTTTAGTTGCCGTCGCAATACGCGGCGTATGCGCAACATTTCGGCTGCGACTCTTTGGCAAATTAAGTAATTATGCAAATGCGAAACGAGGCATTTGATTTGAATTCTATAAATCATCGAGCAGCACATTCGAGTCACGCTCGTCATTTTATTTTATAAGCAGCAATAAAAAAAATCATTTCAAATTTAAGTCTAATGCACACTTTCCAGAAAAAAAAAAAAAAATATATATTGTAACTAAAAGTCGCAGTAAACTTTTTATAATAAACATATGGTATTCAGCCTATGATCTGTCTTTCAGTCTTCGCTTTTTGCCTCCGGACGCATTCCTTTTTTTAATAGGATTTTTATAGTACCCCCACTATTAAAATGTTAATCCAATATGCATGGAGCCCGCAAACTGCGGCTTTGTTGCGGAACTCGTTTAGACCCATTTGGGTATTGTTATCAGCGCGCGCTTTTGGCGCCTTGCTAATGTGCGTTTTATCGTCGTCGACTGTCCCCAGCCCCAGCCCCATTCCCCATTCTCCAAGCCCCTATCCCCGACTCCCTGTACCCTATTCCCCCAGCTGTCATATGGTACCTTGTCTTTAAATTCAGGAAGTTTCTTTTGGGCTGCTGCGGCAATTTATTAGTGTTTAAGAGGTTTCTTCACGCCACAACCCAAATTGGATCGAGTGTTGTGAATGAAAAGCATTTGTGTTAACAAACTCAGCCTATTGCCGTGCTCTTTGGCTATTCAAATTGTCTTTGTGTGTTATGCCAGACAAAGCTGAAGACATTCCAATATATACGCCTTTTGTACTCATCAATGATCGTAAAATTATGAATAAGCAATCAAAATTGTTCCAAATCTAAGAAACAAAAAGAGCTTTTTATGAACAAGTTGACGTTTTCTTAGTTCGAACCAAATATTGATTTTGATATTTTATTCTAAACTTGAACCGTTAACAAGAAACAAATTTTAATCTTTTTGTTTGTTCGTCAGTGTTTTAATTAAGCCCTTTTTAAATATTCTTGCTTTGTATAAGAGACGGACTTATCTTATTAAACATCCCACTTTTTAGAGACGTAGGATTTGCTTTGGTATTATTTTTCTTTACAATTTTTGCTCTAGCCAGCTTAAGCCCTAATTAACCTTATCGATAACGTCTAGACACTTTATTTCCCCGTATCTTCAGACTAGGCCCCGCAATAATCTTTCCTTAATTATACTCCTATAAAATACATACAACTAACAATAATGATCAACACTGGTCAGAGTTCTAGCCAGATTAAAATTGTTTCATGTCTATTCAAATTTCTCTTATTTGAACATTATATTTCACAGTTCGAGCAATATTTTGAAATATATATTTATATTTTCAAATATAATTATTGATCGTCTTTTAGTTGATATATGTTACCTAAGCGGAGTCTCTGATTCATCGTAGCAACTGCCACCGTCCATATCCACATCTGAGCCGCTGCCGCAGGACATTCGCGAATCGGAATCGACATCGACATGTATCTCCTGCTCTTCGACATCGTCGCCATTCTCGTGATCGTGCTCGTGTTCATCCTCCTCGTGGCTGGACATGTTGACAGCTAGTGGCGCCAATTCGAACAGTTTTCGTAAGTAAAAGCACTTTTCACGATTCACACTCTCGTCACTTGGTCTTGTTTCTAACAAAATATGCCCTTATATTTGCCTTGCAACACACACCACACTCGACGGCAACTTGTTTGGCTTGCAGTTGTAGTTTTAATTATTAACTTGGCTCATTGATTGAGTTGCGCGACGCGACGACAACAATTCGTTAACCGACTCGACAAATTGAACAGACGCCGTTTGACTGAGATGCGATCTGCAGAATGCTGTGCTTGGGAGCGGGCGCGTGCTGGCGGGCGTAAACGCTTTTCATCAATGCAACCAAAAATATGCCGACGGACTCTTGCGACTCTCTGTCGCAGCAACTCTCTCTCTGCTGCTGCCGCCGCTTTTGCTGCCGCTGTTGCTGTTGCTGCCGCAGCGAAGCTTGTTAGTCAAATAATGTTGAGCCCAAAGGCAGGAGCCACCCCGCTGGCAGCAAGAAAATAATATATATATATATACATATATGAAACAAGTAAAACCAGTTCCGCTGACGCCGGCAGCGATGCTTCAGTCACCGCTGCTGCCGCTGTTGTTGCTGCTACCGCTGCTTCCTTCCTATTTGGTTAACGTTAACGAGCCTGTTTGCCACCTTGTTTGAACCTAACCTACCATAATAAACGTTAGCCAGCCCTCTGCTTCCGCCCCCGCTACCCGCTGCTGCTTATGCTTCTGCTGAGCTGAGCTGCACTTGGTGGTTGCTCTTGGTTGGTTGGCCCGCCCCAGACGCCGCTCCATCTCGCTCACACAACGCACACGCGCTCGCTCTTCCACTCGCTCGCACTGACACATGGCACATGCGCTGGGACGGCTCTCTTTTTATGCGCTCAACGTAGAAACAGGTTTTGCTCTGCACGCTGCTTGGCAGCACTGGCTAACAACTGGCCAACAATTGACGCAGTGGGCGTAACGCTGCCCGTCTCCCATTGGCTGCTGCTGCTGTCCAAAAGCTGGAGCGCAGTCGGGGGGAAGAATGGTGTTGAGGGGGGGGTAAAACAGTGGGAGCTTTGCATTTGCGACGACATTTTAAATGGAAAACGTTTTGCTTTTGGGGTTTTTATTACGAATAGACGAGAGCATGAATAGAATGTATTTTCATTTTGATTGTTTCTATTTTCGGTTTAGCCAAGCGTGGCCCGCTTGCAACGCCTCTCATCTCTCAGTTCCGCCGGACCGAGACAATGCTCAACTGAGTGTGTGTGTGTGTGTGTGAGAGTGAGCAGGCCAGCGAATGGCCTGGAGAAGTGCAAATGTGGCAGATTAATAGCACAATTGGAAATAGCAGCGTTTTGTCAGTTTGAGTTCACAAAGCGACGGGGCGGGAACGGGCTGTGGCGGGTGAACATGTCTTTGCCTGTGGTCCACTTTCCTGCGGTTTTTCCTAATGTCCGTCCATTGACAGTTGAGTTCGCTTTGAGTTCTCTATTAGCGCCAGCGCAGAAATGTTCGCTCTACTATCTCTCGCCTGGCATTCTGGCAGTCAGCGATAAGATATAACCTCCTTCTCAACCCCCTCCATAGCCCATGCCTTGGCTCTGATGTCTATGCAAAAATGCAAATTATTTTGTAGGCGCATCTTTTGCTGCGTTTGTGCCAGGCATCTTCTTTTTTTTTGGGTTCACTGAAAGGTTAATTGACAGTTTTATTGGCGAGCCTTGGTCTTGAGCTCAGGTGGCATCCTAAGCAGGAATGCAGCCACTTGATTGCGGCAAGCCTTGCTGGAATGAAAAGCTAAGAAGCTGCTTTGGTTATGTTGGCATGTGCCATGTACACGCATCGCCAGAGAACTGAATTAGAAATGAAGACTGCAACATAGAGAGAAAGGGAGAGAGATGGAGTGGAGGAACTGCGTCTTTTACTCGAGGTACCATTTGATTATGTCTAGCTTTTTCTCGTGTTCCGCAAACCAAAAAATTAATCACAAAAATTCAATTTTGCACTTAGGCAACGCTTTTTTGGTACCAGCCATGCAAAATCATGGCCAACAATGAAACGCGCAATTACTGCATATTCAATTGAGCGCATGAGCCAACACAACCAAACTCATGCTACACTGAGCGAAAAATATTGTGACTAGAAACGAGTTAGAAGAATCAAAAAGAATACTTGAAAATTGTGAGCGAAAGTATTTAAAGTTTTTAATGCTTACTAAAAGCAGTCCACACTTTGAAAAAACTAAAATTAAACTAAAATTGATAAATTAAATTAAAACTTAAAATACAAATTTAAAATAGAGGATATAAAAATAATGTAAGTCACTTGACCTGGTGTCTGCAAAAAACATATTTAACTTATAAAAAAAGGTCACCAAACGACAAAACAAATATCTGGAAGTATTAAAATATAAAATGGTCAGGAATTTGCTGCAAGGATTGGGATAACCCATAAATCCAAGCAGCCCAAAAAAAGTATTAATATTTATTAATAGGAAAAATTGACTGAAAACTGAATCAGAATTTTAAGTTCAAATTGCACAAATCAAGAATCTAATTTCTGAAACCATTTCGAGGAACTTCTGCATCTAACAGAGACTCCACTGTCACAGTTCACTTTCGTTAGATATGTGATGATTGTGTACGTTTTTCTCACAGTGTCTGCATCTCCATACAATGTCATAGACCCACACAGATACACACACACAATTGCAGACTCAGATTCAGACACAAAAGGACTTTGCCAGTCACGACGCATCGCCATCGACGTTGTTCGCAGGCCTTGTAACCAACTAATTGGATTTCATTTGAACAGCAACAGAAACGAGCAACAATTGCCATAATAAAACAGCAAGAGCAGCAGCAATAATAACAACAACAGCAACAACAACAACAAAGGTCTCGACTTGGGCAATTGCAATGCAATTTTAATGCAAAATAAGAGGCGGGCCGGGCCACATTTTTATTGCATTTTTACTTTTATTTCAGTTAATAGCAGGCGAAAACAACAGCAACAGCAACAATAGCAGCAACGAGAAATTGGTGCTTGGTATGAATACAAAATGAGGCCAAGATGCCACTACAACCGGAGAGGGGGGGCAGGGGCATGGCAAAATTAGTATGCATCAGCTTACTGCAGTCAACAGCAGCAGCGGCAGCAACAACAAAATAAGCTTACGGGTTGCCCCAACTCCGGTTTCCATTTGCAGGACTTGCCACTTGACTTTATTGGCAACTTCATGGAATATTCAGCAGCAAAGTTCTGCGCAAGTGCCTCCAAATGGCGACTACTTCCCCGCACTTTGCTTCATTTCTCTCCCTCTCTCTTTCTCTCTCCCTCTCTCTGTTTGTCTTCTCGCTGCTCGTTGCAGTGTTCACCAGCTTCATTTGATATGCATTTTTATTTGGCTCATATACAAATTGTGGGTAGTGGGTGGTGGCACAGCGCAAATGTCACTTCAATTGCCAATACTGATTATGGCTGTCTCTGTCCGTCGTTGCGCGAATTTTATGTGTGGCCAGCGGTGCGCTATTATTGGTGACAGTTTTACCTTTATGGCGATTCTCTTTCAAATGCCCACGGAATCGCCTGAAACAGAGACAGAGACAGTGACAGTGACAGCGACAGGGATAGAGACACACTAAGTGTATGTGTGTGTATTTTTCTTGTATTTATTTTCCTTGTTGCCATTTGTGTGATTTCCCTTAACACGTAAAGCACTTTCTTTTGGTTGCCCTGGCCAATGCCCCAGGCCATCGTGATTGCTTTCCAAAATTATTTTCGCATGTCCACACTCGACATCGATTTCGATGGGACCAAGAAACCAGGGTCTATGCGTGATTTTGTTAGTGAATTGACCACACAATTTGCTAAGCGATAAATTAACACATTAATTATTTAATCGCTATGTGGGCGTCAGTAAGCTTTTGGGAACTGCTCGAAAGGTCGACTTGTTGAGCATCGATAGCATCTCAGAGCACTGATTTGCACTTAAGGGTAAGAAGAGTGTAGTCAACAGCTGAGATTATTGATTTTAAGTGTTGAAATTAAGAAAGAATTTCAATTGGAACGCAATTCATTACTGTTGTAGCCATAAACAGCTTGAGTGGAGCACAATTTTCTCAACAATTACGATTATTTTTAAGTATACCCTTATCCCATTAAAATGGGTATATCAACACATGGCGAATATCGATACATGCCGATTTCCCACAGCGGTGAAGGCCACCAATCGTATATAATAAACTTGGACATATTATTGACCGACTGTACAAATTACATAGAGATCGGATAATAGAATACTCAAGTTACAGTCGAAAACGAATTATTTTACTGATCTTACACAATTGCTTAAATTTGAGGTTGCAAAGCTGCTTACAGGGAAATTTGGCATTATAATTAATATGATATATAGCAGGGTATCTCGTAGTCGACCTTACTTGCCACAGATACGCATTCTTTGTATTTTAGTGCTTCACAAATGCCACAAGGTAAAATTGTTATATAGACTTAAGTTTATAAACCCCATTCAAATAGACTAGGATATTTGACAGAAGTATCTTTATTACATATTATTCATATATGATATATATTTTATTCATATTTAATTCAGTCTAATAAGAATGTGGAACTAAATTTGTATTATTGCCGAGCTTAATAATCGCCGCAGAAGAGAGTGTTCTTAATTAATTTCGCACTCACTCTGCTCAAGAACCACTGATTTTTATGCAACCACACACACACACACACACAAACAAACACACACACACACACGTATGAATATAAATGCGTAGATATGAATATTTTATGGTGTATGGGCATTTTTAATAAGTAACCGATTTTTTCCACGCATCTTGCTTGCCGTAATGCTTTCGGTTTTGTGGCACCCTTAGTAGCTGCTACAAGTCCCAATCCCCACCATTCCCCACCTCCAGTCATCGTCCTGCACCCAATCCTTGGCATATGCCCATCGCCATTTTGGTCGTTTTATAAATTAAATATGCTTCTCGCGCAATTTCAACCTGCGATTGTTTCCATACCCTGTATAACAGTTCTGCAAGGGAAGTATTAGTTGTATGGTCAAAGCATTTGTGTAGTAAAACAAAAAATAACTAGCAATTAAATGTAAGTCCATATTAAGCAATACACATTCTACCTGTTTAGCAAATACTCTACACGATTACAGGGTATTTTATATTTCACATACAAAATTTGCTGTTCAGTTCTGCTGTCGCTATTGTTATTTGGCCGCTGCAAACGCAAATTTGGCACAGTTTTTTGGTCCGGGTTAAATGGAATACAATGGGGTTGTTAGAGTTTGGGATTCGTTTGGGGGATGGGGGTTGGCTTTGGTGTTGTGCGTGAGGGGGTGGGTGGGGTGCTCCGTAAATGTGCGACACGCCGTTAAGCAGTTCATTTGTAGGCAATTTTCGTATGATTGCAAACAATCTCCGTTGTTTTCGCTCGGAGCTTGTGCGATTAGCTGCAATATTTATGGATCCTACTTAGCTGGTTTACAGGAGCAGCCATGATTTTTATTGCCTCAAGTGGGTGAAAGAGAGAGGGAGAGAGAGAGAGAGAGAGCGAAAGGGAGAGTGCGAAGAGAAATGTATATTTGGGGTGCTTGTACGAGTTTAATATGTGATTCATAAATTTGTTTGAAAGTCTGAGTTGTGGTTATACATTTTTAGCACATTTCACTAATTTGTATAACAACTTTGTTGTGGTACAAAGCTAAGGTATTTGAGACATAAAACTAATTAAATCAGATACGATCGTATAAATTCAGATCTATCGCATTTATTCATGACACACGCCTCCGCTAAAAGCCCAAAACAAAGCAAAATCACTTTATAAAAACATATAGAAATATACATATTGTCGTTAAATATTTGGAAAGTAAATTATAACATTAAAAGCCCATAAAAATGCACAGAAATGATCCAATATGATCACGTATAAATTTCTTTACAAAAAGGTAACTCTGAAATATAAAATATATAGATATAAAATCGAACTCACGACACGTTTCTGATTTGCATACGCAAATTGACTAAAACGAAATGCATTACAATCGCTCAGATTGAAATACATTCACATAAATGCCTGTCTACACTCAAGAAAATAAAGAATATTGAAATACCAGTTACCACACAGCGATATTCGGGTCTTCCATAAATTTCTCTTTTTCTAATCCCAAAATACATAAAATACGATAATTGATCTCTATAAAAACTTCATGAGATATTTCCTAAATCAGTCTTAAATCAAGAGTAGAAGGCTTTGTTCTTATTATTTTATTTATTATTTATCCTGACAAGAGTAGATTAAGAGTTCAACTAGCTAAACTACTTATAATCAGTAGTGGAATCTGTCGATTTTGTGTCAACGAGGATGAATTATCCTAGGGAAACATGTCTAAAGGAAGACATAGAAATCAGACTGACAAAAATACCAGAATCATGGCACACTGGATCGTAATAATAATAATAATAATAATAATTTGATGTAATGAAATTGTTAATTCAATCCTGAGATAATCTTTAAATGAAAGTAAATCTGCTTGAACCTAGAATTGAACCCAATTGTATTTGAAGTAAGTGTAGCGTTTCTTTAAGCGTATTGATATCATTTCTGAGCATATTGAAATCATCTACATAAAACGACACCTCTTTGAGAATTAGAGCTGAAAGTAGTTGAGAGTGTGAGCCACTTATCTCAACTAGCCAAGTTAATTGCTTAATCTGCACGAGGGCAGCCCAAAACCAAAACCTAGTGCATTAGACGCTGCCAGTTCGGTTTGGGTCAGTTATGCTGCTCTTACCTGAGCCACTTGCTCTGCTCAGCTCAGCTCAGGTCTGCTCTGATCGTGGCCGTGTTGCATGACTCATGCCTCTCTGGTAACATTTCGGAGCGCAATTTGCTTATCGAGACGAGAAATGTGTGTCTCCTGGCGGTGGCTTCAATAATTTTATAGCCCACGTTGCCGCAGCTACGTTGCTGCAATCAATTAGCATTGTGACCTGTTTTGCCTCTTCCCTCAACTGATCTCTCTCCCTCTCTCTCTCTCTCTGTACGTTGCTGGCTCTCTCACTCTGGCATACCATCTCCTCATCTTTATCAGTTTGACGCGCTTGTTAATGAACGAGCGAGGCTTTCCTCTCATATTTTGATACATCGTTTTCAGTCTGATTTTTTTGTCTGTTTTTTTTTGTATTTATTTTTTTTTGCTGTTATTGTTTGTTGTTATTTACATTATTGATATGGGGCAGTTTCTTAAAAGCTTTTTGATACTCATTTTAAATGCTAATTAAAATGTATTTAAGTATATTTGTTCAGTTAGCTCATTAACGGTTCGTAACGCTTCATTTTTAATTTGCATATGCGTTAAAAAATTGTTAATAGTCTGGAATTGAGCGAACGCACACAAATTGTTGATGATGCCAAATATTATAAATGACTTGGAATCATTTTTCAAGTGTGCCTATGACAATGCAAAACAAATAAAAAAGTTCCGTGTAACAAATGAATATTTTCATTTTTTCTGTCCGCCTTGTCCCAAAACAATTAAAAATGGCAATATGGAACGGACCAGGGCTCAGAGCTGAATCAGAGTTTGCAGCTCGACTATCTCGTTCATCATCCGGAATGCATTTTAGTTGAAATTAAAAAATCCTGTACCCTGCGGACCGAACTCTGCCAAACATGTAGGCAACTGGAACGGAAACGGGCGCCATGAATTTCTGATCATTAATTTAAAATGTCCTTAATGCTCCAGGAGCAGGTCCAGGCAGTTATGTAAAGGTGTTGGTGCTCCAGCTAAAGGACCAGTACAGCCAGAACCAGAGGCATCAGCTCACAAACTGCCTTTTTGCTAACTGACACATGAAGCTGGCTTACACTCCATGAATCAGTTGACACTGCAACACCAAATCCCAAGTCTCTGACCACACAATGCTTCTCCATAACAACAACAACAATAGCAACAATTTTTTGAGCCACAAGAACTGCTTCACTAACCAACACACTTTGCTTAGCCACTCACAAGTTCCATTATAATATTTGAAAACTCTTCCCAAAAGCAAATGACAAATATGAAAAATATATGTATATATATTTATTTATTTGGTTGCTTATCAGTTTATTTGATTTATATAAAATCGAAAAATAAATGTAGAATTACCTTATTCGTCCAATTTCTAAGTGCAAGGATAATTGGTTGATAAATGTAGATTGTGGAGCATTTCTAAACTAAGTTATTTTCATTTTATTTGCAAATAAAGATTCAGTATAAAGTATACATATTCTTCATCAGCATTATCTGTTTTGGTAGTCTTAGTCCCTTAGAGTATAGGCAATCTAGATGAAACTTAAAACCAATCAGTCGAAAGATAAGTTTTAAGTGACACTTTGGTCAAACTTTGAACAATAATTTTTATGTCAGCAGAGTAAGACAGGTCTTCAAAAGTATGTAATGCTGTTGAGTACCTAGGATAACCCATCTTTCTTCATTTTGTAAACTTAGAAAATATTTCTGATTTCCTGGTTGATTTTTCTTTCAGTACGATGGCCCAATTTTGGCCACAGCGATTTTCTTTCTGTGGAATTCTATAAGAAAAATTGTTGAATTTTTAAGGATTCCTGCTATCTTGGTCAATAAAAGGAGAAAGTAAGCAAACAAGTTGCAAAAGGTTAAAAGGTTACATCAAAAGTAATATTAAAATGTATTAATATTTGTCTACAAATGTCAGAGTAGTTTTGAACATTTAAAACTCATTTATGGACCTACGAATGCTTTTAGTAGCACATAAAGAACCATTAAGCAAGCAACAAGAATCGGCGGCAAAGTGACAAAGTCTGATGTATATGTAGTTGCCTCTTAACGCCTCACTCACACCCCTTGGGAGGAAGGTGGGGGTTTTGTCAGTGGTTTGTCAGTGGTGCCGTTCCATTACACCCACTCGCATTTTGTATTGTCGTCCAATTGCTCACTTAATGGATTGCAAGCGCAGTTAATAACTCAGACAACAACGAGGACAAAAAGACAGGCGACAAAAGTGTGCCAAGTGGCAAAGTCGTTGGCTTCGCCTGCAAAAGGGGCAATTAAGCACACTCAGCCTCAAAACAGTTCTTAATGACAACGAGCATGTAGACTGACGAGGGGGGGGAGGGGCAGAGCTGGGTTGCGTTGAGAAGACCTGACCACGTGTGACAAATTGACGCTTTTTAATTTCGCCAGCGCCAGACACCACTTTAAACGTAAAGCGCCACACGAATCACCAATAACGATCCACGTATAACGAGTCCAGAATT
Organism: Drosophila paracracens; assembly: GCA_035044025.1. Taxonomy (NCBI): domain Eukaryota; kingdom Metazoa; phylum Arthropoda; class Insecta; order Diptera; family Drosophilidae; genus Drosophila; species Drosophila paracracens. The sequence continues at coordinate 810,611 of JAWNMN010000435.1, read as the reverse complement.
ACGAATCACGCATACGCCATGTAGTCCCTTCTCCTCTCCTTCAAGCTGAAATTGGGGCTGGCACATTCTGTAAATGGCTTCCAGGCTGCCGTTGTCAACTGATACTGATTGACGACGTTGTTGCGATTGTTGTTGTTGCTGTTGTTGTTATGGTTGTTGCTGTTGTTGTTGTTGTTGTCAGTGTTCCTGCTGCTAAAAAGGTGTTTTCATTTTGAATGCAGAAACGTCGCCTTGATTAATTGCCTCGCACAAGCATCGCCTGTTGTCCGGCACACAGTTAGTCCGAGTGCTATACATTTGTACAAGTACACAGAGAGAAAAAATCCAATATTTTCATACTCAAAGCCCTACTAAAGTCGAGTATTTTGATCTTATTTTAGATATGATTCCATTTATCCAAGTATTTTACTAATTTTGAGGTCGAATGTAGAGAGGTAGAATGTAGGCAAAACATTTTAGGTGAGTATTAATTCTTGATTTAAGTTTGATTAATTAAGTAGCTATATATACCTTTGCTCTGATTTTACATAATTGCTGATTACAAAGATATTACTATTACATCTGATATGATTATAAATACCATTCTAATTTTTGTTCATTTCTTAAGCATAAAATTAGTAAAATTAAGATATCATGTTTGATTTGGGAACTACTTATAGGAATTCTGTACATCTTCAAATAAAATATGTTTAAACATCATTTATCTCAGTTATTGTTCTCCGTGTATGGATAGCTTGAAAATCTGAGGCTGACTTCGTCTCCTCATCCAACTGCTCATCGGACTCCTGACTCTGACTGTGACTCTACTTTATTTAACAAATGATGTGCATGCCTTGTGCGCTGATAATATGAGAGCCTGTCCTGCTGGACTTTGGAGGAGCGTCCGTGTCTGCGAAACCAATCAAAATGTTAATGACACTCTCAATACAGTTATCAGAACAGCGTCAACTTCGATGATATGTGGAGGGGCGTTAGGGCGTTAGGGCGGTAGAAGGTAGAAGAGTTGGCCACTTGATCGAGCCTTTTAACATTTCTGCTTGTTGTTGTTGGCGTTGCTGTTAAGTTGTCATTTCCATTATGACCATGTCGCTTTAGCATTTAACAAATAGTTGAGACATTTACAAGCATCGATAAGAGACGCGGACTGGCCGCCAAACCTGGGGGACAGCTCCAAATGCAGCATTGAGCCAACGAACACACAAACGAATGGAACGATTTGTGTTAATGTATTTAGATTTGGGGCTTAAGCCGGCGGCTAATTTATGTCGCTTTTAAATGCCCAGGCATAGTTTAATATTCATACGGCTTTGTTCGCGACACACGCTGTCACACATTAATCAAAGGGGCAGCATCCATAAAAGTTACAAATATCTGAACTCAAAGCCAAACTCAAAAGCCAATCATTGGCCAAGGCAGCGCCGGCCCACACACACACACATATGTATACACATACACACAGGCAATAGCAAAAAACACTCAACAAGCTGGCCATAATAATTGCCTGGCGCTTTTGACATGCTATAACATGATAATATGACAGACAAGTCAGCGGCGCATCAAGAACTTATCAAAGACAGCACCGGATGTGCTGGAGGGGGCAAGGGGCAAGAGGCACTTGGCCAGTGGCCAGTGGTGGGGGAAATTTGAATGCACTCAGAGAAAAACCCGGTGTCATCGAATCAGTTCTTAATATAATAAATCAAAGTCTTGATTCAAGGTTTGATTTAAGAACTTTTACCAACTACTTAAAATGAGATCTAAATATTATACTCAAACCAATCAAGTTATTTACTTAAGAAAAAGTTAGACATGCTTTTAAAACCTATTTTAATTTAAGAACAATCTTACTTAACTTATATAGAAACAGTCTAACCTTAAAGCATTTCTGGATTACAAAAAGCATTATTGATAAAAATGTTGTCTCTGCTTTAAACTATTTGAAATTTGTTTGTCTTTATTTATTTTTGTTTTTTTTTCTTTGTTATTTTTTTAGAGTGTAGGGATGCGCTTGAATGGCGCCCATATTCTGTTGACCTTTTTGTGAGTGTTGACAATAGAAAAAATTATCAATTGATAATGCAGCAAATTGTGGGCATTAAAAACATATCGAAAACAGTTTGTGTCATTTATCAAAAGATATGAGAGCGTCGAATCGATAGGTGGGCGTTATTGTTTATAGAGCTAATGAGAGACAGACTATAACAATTTTAAATCCATTTGTCATTCAAGCAAAAAGAGAGAGACAGAGAGAGAGAGAGACAGAGAGAGAGAGAAAGAGAGAGACCATATGGCCATCACTTCCTTTTTGCTGGCTAGCACATAAATCATTCTCGTTGATCGGTTTGCGTGAATCGATCCAAAGATGAGTGAGAGAGAAGACCTGTAACAAAAAAAATGAAAAAAAAATAAAAGATAACTAAGCAACTGGCAATCAGTAAAAACACTTCCGATGATTTGTTGCAGATCGATTAGCCATTTATTGTGGATCTTTCAACCTCCATCTTTGAGATTTGATGATGCAATGACCACGTACAGAGTAAAACCTTTGCGTAATTTGCACAAAACGTTTTGTTTGAAATTGAAATTGGTTTTCTTTCGTCAGACAATTTAACCGCAAATCGAGTAAAACGATGGCGACGACCATTATGAAAAGACGCTGAGAACGGCGAGAAATGCGAGAACTGAGAACGCGCACCAAAAGATTAATTCGAGCATGCGAATGCGAGGCAAATGTTAAACTTTCTGTACGATTTAGCATACCCTACAATGAGCGAACTATATAATTGGACACGGCGCATCAGGCAAGCAGGCACGTTTCGTATTAACAAAATCGTCGAAAGACCAGACAGACAGATAGACAGAGACAATGAGAGAGAATGAGAAAAACAGAGAGAGAGAGAGTGAGGGGGGTAGATGGGTAGAGTGCAGCGGTCAAAAGCATGCAATTGGCTATGAAAATGATGGCAAATCGCACAGAATGAATGCTATTCGTATTCGTAGTTGTATTCGCCTTCGCATTCACATTTGCATTCACCACGAATCAATTTCAAATAGCCATCCATCATCATCATAATGATCATTGCCATCATTATGAAGAAGTCATCGCTGACTGATTGCCGCAAAATCATTTCCAGGCAACAACAACAAAAAAAAAAAAAAACTCTTTTGAGCTGATGTTGATGAAAACGATTTTAAATTATTTTATTTCAATTGCAAAATTGTAATACCCGTCTTGGCTGCAAGGCTTGGTAACGGGTCGTAGCTGCAGCTATGCTTGGTCGCTTAGCTTTTGTTTCGGATCCGTGTATGGCTATGACTATATCAATGGATATAGCTATAGCTGTGGCAGGTTTTGAATCGCCTGCCAACTGGCAACTGAGGCTGCCGCATGGCTGTATCAATTTTCTGCGCTTTTTCTGTTTTATTGCTACTCCATTAAAATTGAATTGACTTTTTGTTGTTGTTGTTGTTGTTGTTGTTGGTATATTGCCTGTTAATGCTGAAAATACAATAATGGTCATTATGCCGAAGCAGAAACGATTGTGCGATTGATGTTAAATTAAAAATTATTGATTATGCAGCAAAACACCAGCTGCAAAATATTCGTAGAATGATGCAAAATATAAGCGAAAGAATTATTTATGAATGTAATGCTTAAAGTGAATTTTGATAGTTATAGAAGAATATTTAATGAATTCGATAGTAAATGATCCATTTATCAAATTTTAATAATGTCTCTTTGTGCCATAACAGTCAAGCACTTGAATGCATGTATGTTACAACTCGTATATATGTATGTATATTTTGTTTCTGGTACAATAATAACCTAATCGCTTAGTGAACGTAAATTATTGCTCAAGTTGTACAAGGACACTTCGTGTACCAAAAAAGGTTTTCCTTTTGCTGTTGCCGTTTTGCAGGTCGATATTGGGGACAGCGCATGCACGCACCAGTGCTACAAGTCAGGTTGCTGCATTGGCTAAATTGCTCAAAAGTTAAACAAAATGAGACATACTTTTAGGGGCACAAATGCGTCATGAAATAAGATCGTATATGTTGTTGCAGATTCAGAGATTATGCACATTCTAACATTTACGATCTCGATAAGCGGAAGAGTAGCTTTAACTTGCCTTACGCTTGTGCTTAATATCAATTACATAAATATTTAGGCATATCTACGTTAGCGCTCTAATTATGATTGTGTTATGTAAGTCATTTATTATCTTTAATATCTTGTAAGGAATCAAAATATCAAACTAGTTATATTTATCTGCAAAATCACTTAACATACATGTAACTTTGCCACAGTTTTTTGCTGAAACGGTTAAGTACTCACTGCTTGGCAAGCAGTGCAAGAAGCACCAAATGCACTTCAGAATTTGTTCGATAGTTTACACCATTACCAATAGGTGGCGCGGGTAGATTGGTGTCTTGGCTAAGATGCATTGACGACTGCTCTAATTTAACGAAGCGTGCTCCACTCAACGAACTAACGACTCATCGTCAACATAACGGTTAAACGAAACCGGTTCAAATTGCTATCCCTGTAAAAACCTTGACTACCCATCGACAGAGTGCGCCCCCAAAAGGAACTGTAAGGACATGATCGATAGCATAAGAACCATAATTTAAAATTTCTTTTCATGCTATATCTTGTCTGCCAAGAGCAACTTTATGTATATGTTTTGATTATAATCTCATATGGCACACAGCATTTGCAAACTGTCGTTCCAAAAAAAATTAATAAATAAATAAAAAAATAGAAATGGAGGGGTGCTGCAGTCAAGCCTCATTAATAGCCGCCAGTTTTACGTGGACCGCCCTGAGGCTCCTCCGTTCAGAAGACTGTCGTTGCAATGCTTTTGATTTTCATGTGATTGTTTTAAATTAGGCGATGTCAATGAAGATTCGCTGCAATTCCCCTCTCTGTCTCACACTCTGGATCTCACTCTCCCTGTCTCTCTCTTTCGGCATGCGCGAATTGTGCGTTAATTGAAGTGGAACGGTAAACGCAGTTGGCGTCGCAGCAGCAGAGATTGACGCTGGCAGCAGCAGAACACTCATACGCACCGTTGCTGTTGATGAAGGGAAATGATAATTACAGCTACACACAGTACAGCACACACACATACAGCTGCAATTTTTGTGGAAAAACGTACGTAAATAGCAACAATCTCATTAAAAAATCTCCACCACGGGTTCCCTAATGAGCGCTTACAACAACAACAACAACAACAATAACAACAAATCAACCAACTCCAAAAGCCCGAGCTGAAAGCAACCCAACAAATGTAATTATATCGCATTATTTGTCATTTCGAGCAAATGAATTGAAACAAATTTAGTGTGACGAATGGATTGTTTATATGCCTGTATATTTAAGCCTACATAATATGGCCCTAGACATATGCATATACATGTATGTATATAAATATATATATATATATATACATAAATATGTGCAGATATGCTTTGCTTTGTCTATGTGAGAGATACAGTCAAATTTCTTTTCGCTTTCTGGCCAATTTCATTTCATTTGAATGCGCTCGTTGTAGAATTTTGTATGTTATTTGGCTGTGTTGTATATGTTTTGGCCATCGGCTTTTTGGCTTTATGAGCCATGTCTAATTACCAAACGAATTGTGCAATTATTTATTTTTGCTTATTAATTGGCTGCCATACTAATGAGCCTCCCTAATGCAAATAGGTAGCCAACTAAAAACTAGATGTGTTGAGATGAGTCATGTTTGTGCCATTGACTGACTGATTAACTGATTGACGGACAGGTCTAGAGATAAATGTCATGATCTGCAAATTGTGGTTACAACCATCGATGGAACCAGCAAACCCATCGATACCCGCATTGTCTGAGTGGGCTTTTGGCCATCATTCAATACGTGTTATTTGCGGTTATCGAGCGCAACGAGCGTCTTTTGGCAATACAATGTTGCCAACGCCAGCGGAAGCAGCCACCACAAAGAGCCATTTATGCAAAGTGCTCAAGCATTTAATGCTGGTCCGCGTTCTTGCCTCCTCGCCCATTGTGCAACTCATTAGCACTTATTAAAATTAAGTGCACTCAAAGTGCCTCATTGTCATGCCAAAGTACACTTAAAAAAAAACACATACTCTAGAAAACATAGATTTTAGAAAATTGCTTGCATGCAGCTGATTATTTTTAAAGGAGATATTAAGTTTAATGTAGTGAGCGAAATGTATGTACATAAAAATGTATGTGAGCGAATATAATTTAAGCTACTCTATCATAAAGTAATTTGAATTTTTTGTTTTTATTTAACTCTGTTAAAAAACCAATCAATATTTTTAAATGGCTAAATGCTGCAAAACCCATATAGTTCAGCTTCACTCATCTGTATGACGATTAGAGAGATCGTACTCTTTACTTAGTGTTATTTTAATTCTAGTGAGATGAGACGCAAATTTGGGTCTTGCCTGGAATCTGAGTTCAACTCAACCCCAATTTTGAAAATTTTACCAAATTTTATTTTGTTAAGTCCATTAAAGTGTTTCCATTTCTATCGAAATTTGTGCGAAATTGACTAAATCCACTAATGACTTTGGGATTGTGAATTAAGGGCAAGCGATTTTTATGTAAAATAGATTTCGTAAATTTAATAATTATTAAAACAACACAACCATTATTTATATTAATGGTTAATATATATTTTGGCTATAAGACATAACGAAATTTAGTAAGAGCAATTATCATTGCTAATTTAAAGATAACATGCCAAAAAATTCCACTTGCCTAAAATTAAATTTAAACATTAATAAACAAAAACTTTTACTCAGTCTGTAGAAACTTACATGAAAGTTGACTTGGTGAAAAATATATATTCCTTTGAATATATTTGTATTTTTAGAGATCTATGATCGAAAAATCGTATTTTGTTTTCTTCTTCTTCTTTTGTTTCTTTTAGGGCAATGTTCCCAATTCCCTAGCATTTTTTTCATTCCATTTTTTGAGTGTAGGCGGAAATGATGAGCCTAGATTTGTGGTGCGAGCTGTTTTAGCTGCCGAATGCAAGGGTTGAGCTGTGAGTGCAACATCATCATCAGCAACATGAGCTCCAGTTGTTGCAGTTGGCGTTGCTGTTTGTTGCTGCTGCGTCAGTTGTAATCAACTTTTCAGCAACTGTCAGTTACAGTTGCAGTTGGTTGTGGTTGATATTCCGCTGCTGCTGCTGCTATGCAAGTGTGCAGTGGCGCGTGTCGCTAGCTGTGGAGTAAACAAACAGAGAAACAGTCAAAGAAACAACAACAGAAACAGAAACAGAAACTAAAACGAAATGCGCCTCAAAATGGCGACCAATTATCGTGGCTGCCATATTTGTTTTGTTTGTTTTTGTCTTTGTTTTGTTGTTCTCTGTTTGTTGTTGTCTGTTGCCGGGCAATAAAACATTTCATTTATTAGCCAGACTAAAGCAACCACCATCAATCCATCCAGCGAGCCAAGTTGAGGCGTGCCACAATCCAAAAGCTGCATTCATTATTTTGCCTGCAGTTTCATTGATTTTTCTTTTCTTATTTTTATTTTGTTCGGAAATTGTTTGGTCGTGTCAGTAGGCAGTTAGTTTAATTCGTGTTTGGCTGGCAGCTGTGGCCCCAAATCGGGAACACGCCTCTTTGCAGCCACAACCCACGAACACTTCACACTTTCACACACAGAGGTCCAAGTCAAAGGATGCGTCAAAAAAAAAAACATAAAAAAAAATAATAATAATAATAAAAAAAGGAAGCAAATTAAAACAAATTGGTCAACACAATTTCATTATAAAAGCAATAGCCACAAAGAGAGGCAGGCAGAGAGACAGACGGACAGACGGACGGAGAGACAGACAGCCACAAACTCACTCACACATCACATTAGGGCCAGCTGCAGGCGCCGCGATGAGAGCGTCAAATCGATTATCCTTTTTGCCGGCCCCAATCCTTTTGCATACTACGTGCCGCACCTGTTGTCATGGTTAATCGACAGGCGCATCACAACATGGATCATTCTCGTTCTGTCTCGCTCTCTCATCTGCTCTGCTCTGGTCTGCTCTCCATTAAATGCTGGTAGCCATGCGATATTCAGCCAAGATGATATCGCTCTAATGGCGACTTGGCCATCAAGTTTGCCTGGACACTAATGGTTGACGTGCTCGAAGACTTTGTGTGAATTGGACACGGGCAACAGGATGCATGCTAAGAGAGCATGCCACAACAAACTCGGAGTTGCTCGATGAGGAAGGTGTGAAGTTCGGTGTCGCCTCAAAGTGTTGCCAGCCTTTGCTCTTTGCTGTTGCATAATTATATGCAATTTATATTGAGGCCCTGAGCCTTGTCCTTCTAGGAAACTCGGCGACGACGGCTACTGTGTTACCTGGACCTGAACTGCAGGTTGCATGCCTCATCTAAGGAAGGTCAGGGGTCACTCGCATTAGTCGGCGTTTCAATGAACGCACGATCTATTCTTCTATCAGTGGGTGTAACTGGGCTGGCGGACAATTGATCGCCGTCCCTTGTTGCAGCTGCATGTTGGCGAGCCTTTTAAAACGCGCACAAATAACGCGCGTGTTTTGCGGATACTAACTTGGTTATAACTTGCTTAATTAGCAGTCAATATCACGCACTTCATACTGTCCAATTAATTTAGCATATTACTTCGGCTAACTACAACCAGTCTAGCAATTGTTGATGTTGTTGTTATTGCTGTGGTTGTTGGCTAGCTGGCAATTACCTGGATGGCTGATGGATGACGTTGACGGCTTCGTTTGGCTGATGTTGCTGGTGTTGCCGTTGTTGTTGCTGTTGTTGTTGCCGTTGTTGTTGCTGTTGTTGTCGCTGCGTCGAACGACATGCAAAACTAAAATCAGCATATTGCATGTTGTCGCAGTCATGCCCATAGAGTAGGCCAACACCCGCTCCTCCCCCCCTACAACTCCCTAGCCAAGGGGCACCTAATAATAGAGCCTGTCGGGTGGCGCAGCAAAACGTCAAAACGTCAAGCATCTATTAGCTCGACTTTTTTTGTTCTTCTTTTTATTTCTGCTTGCATGCGTCGTCGTTCGTTTAGATTCAACGCCTTGTCCTGCTTCTTGTTGCCAGCAACACCCTCGGCCCAATACTTGCTTACATTACTACACTAAATACACTCAGAAAATTTTGCTCAGAATACCAAATATTGCAATGTACACAAAGATTTTTGTATACCCTTGTAGAAGGTATTAGAATTTTGTCTAAAATAAAATGAAGGAGACTTCTCCGACCCCATAACCGATATATATTCTTGATGGCATAAAAATAGAGCGAGATAGGCATAGACAGACATATAACTATACAAATGTTGCATGTTCGCTTCACAGCCAGTAGAGAAATAACAACAAAAAAAAAGCAAAAAAAGTTTGAAAAGTAAAAATTATTTAAGTAAAATTAAAAAAAATAAATGATTTAAGAAAATATATAACATTTCGTCAGCAGATTAATTTCGGCGAAGTGCCAAAGATAATCCTTGTTTTTTGTGTTTTTTTGAAGATTGCTTATTTTCTCAATTCTTTTGAAAACCAATTTTAAAATTCTAAAGCTTGTACGAACATAAATAAAAATAAAAAATGGTATTACTTAGGCCATAACTTAGTGTTAATGTTAATTAATAGAATTAATGAAACTCAATTGAAACTTTTTTATTTGTCTCAAATCATATCACATCTTTCAAAAATGTACAACTATTTATAATAATAATACATAATATTCTTGATAAAAATTAAGCGTTTCTACCTTAAAATATTATTTATTTAATTTGGAAAGTATTTCAATAAGACAAATGGGATTTCTTTTGGGTGAGATTTATTTCTAGGGATGTTTACATCCATCTGCACAAAGAGGTGGGTCAGTGGAGGAGTCTTCGTCCCGTCCAGCCAAGGACCACTTTAAGCTAAATTTAACCAACATCCAACATATTTTTCTCTTGGTGTAGACCACAATCACATACAAACAAGCACACACACACACACACACGCACACACACTAACATAGGAGATTTGCATGCCCTGCGCTATTTTTAATCAGCTAACAAAGTCGGGTCTCAGCTCTGAGTTTGTTTGTGTTCGTTAACATTGTACTATGCAAATGCCAGAGTTGAGTGTTGCATGCAACCGATATTTTGTTCTTGCTGCTGTTGTTGCTGCTGCTGCTCTGTAATTGTTGTTGTTAAGCAATATTTAGTGAATTTATATTTTGTTGTTGCCATTGCACATGTCTCTGAAAATCGCGTCATGCGCCTGTGTAATTTAGCGTTTAATGAGAAGGCGTTTGTTGGTCATTAAACTATCGCCTCACTTGCCGCTCCCCCGACCGACCCCTTTGCCTGTCCGTCACGTAATTGTGACTTGACTATTTTTTGTTGTTGTATATTTTGTGGTAATATATCTGGTATAGCCGCTTATTACTTGCACTAAGCAGCTTGTAACACACTCTTTGAGCAAGTTGCGTGCTAGTTTGGCGTGTTTTCAGTCGCCTTTTTTGTTTAGTTCATATTAGTTTCGACTTAGTTTGTAATCAAGGGTTAAGAGGCGCTCTTAAAGAGGTGTGCCATAATTGGACACTATAAAAAATGTAATTTAGCAATCAAGAATAATCAATATTGACAGAGCAAATAGCACATCAGCTGGTCATACGATGATTACAAAAAAGTCACTAAGCTAGTATTAAACTATTAAAATAATTAATGGTCATTAAAATTAAAAGCTAAATTATGTAAAATACATTTTAGTTGAGTGAACGGAATGAATTGAGTTGTTCTGAGATAACACAAAAATCAGTGGTTGAAATGTTAATTTGTTTAGAATTGTTGTTGGCATTTTGAATGGCGCATAAATAATAACCGCAATTAATTTGCGTCTAAAATACGAAAATGTCATATGAAAAATGCATGTGAAATGCAATTAATTCAAGAGCTTTAGGCACACAACAACACCCCATCCACACAACACCCACAAGCTGCAGCAATGTTGTTTATTATAATGAATAATAGAAGATAAATTTAATGACAATGTTGCCGCCATTTTTGAAATTGTGCCAGAAATATCTGATTGTGGTTCTTGTTGTTGTTATTCATGTGCTTGTTGTTGTTGTTGTTGTTGTTTTATGGCCTGCTTATTCATGGTTGTTGCTTTTGTCGTTTGTGTTGCATTCATATTAATTATAATTATAGCGCTGGCAAGTTGCAAAAGTATCTCATTTTCCAAATTACATACAAAGGCAAGAACCCAACTCCGATTCCAGTTCCAATTTCAATTCGAATGGTGCCGGCACCAACTGCCATTTAAGTTGAATATTTTGTCTTTTTTTTCCGTTTGGCCTTTTGTTGATATTGCTGCATTTAAATTGGCGCATTAGTTGGCTAAATGTGTTTTGTTTGCCTTGGCTCAAAAGCGGCAACGAGACACAACGGACGCCCCTGACGAATTGCCATTGCCTAGAATTGCCCATACCCCACGACTCCCTTCCCACCGCTCCCCTTTCCATGCCTATGTATGCAGATGCAATTGCCACGCCCTGTGCCCCAGCCACAACTACGAGCCTTATTTGTAATTCATAAGCTTGACGGCGGCTTTTTGATGTTTCTTATTTTTTTTTTCAATTGTTGGCTTTTTTTTCCTTCAATTTTGGATCATGCATTTGTCATTTGGCGGCAAAAGTTTTCCTCCAATTACACGTTGCAACAACATAATGACATAATGTGTCAGACAATTCACATGGCTGGCTGCTCCTGCACCCAAACCCCAGCTCCATATTCATGTTCACATTCACATTGTGTTTATTCAAATCGCGGCTTATAATTGGCAAATAGTCGGCTAATGCAGTTTTTTTAAATCCTGGCCAAGTTCAGTACTCGGTCCAGTTCAACATTTCAATCGGCACACGAAAGAGTCTTGCCAAGTCTTAAACTGGAAACTGGCCGCTTTGATTGGCCAGCTGAGGCAGACCGCCATTTGCCTTTAAGTTGAAGCGTGGCTTAGGAAGCGGCTTTGTCGGGAATCTGTCTTTACACTCGCAGAAATATATGTACAGAATTGGGCTGTTTGTCTTATTTTTAATAGTGTGCATTTAAAAAACTAACTGTTTTACCAATATAAAAAAATTTAACTGAACCTTTCTAAAATTTATTAATATGTTTTATAATTTCCAGGTTAAAAACAGAATGCAAACAAAAAAAAATAATTATGTCTTGTAAGCAAGAAATATTTAATGTTAATTCATGTCAGGCATTGAGAGTGATTTCCTGAATTCTCGAGCATATATTTTTCTTAGTGTAGCTGGCATATAATGTACGCCTGCCACCATATTGTGCATCATTAGCTTTTGGCCGTTGCAGTCTTCTTGGCCTTATTCGCATTCGTCATGAGCGCTCAGTCCTCATCTTTAGCTTCTCCATCAGCCTAATTGCCTTAATTGCGAGTTGTAGTTGCCATGAGTGTAAATTTTAAGTGTTAATTTTGTATCTACAGCCAAGCATAATTAGCAGGTGGGCAAAGTCTTGAGCCAAGCCTTATGTGCTGCAGCCCATTCCGATATGACTTGTTGCATGTGACTGTTTGAGCATGGGACTTGGAAAGTTGTTGTTAACTCCGAGTTGGAGCCAGACAACAATTCGGCCGATGACGCCCGATATAATGGCGTTCGGCCATTTGACTTGCTAACCAAAAGATAGAAAAATAAATCAATTAGCTGCCTGACTCTCTAGTGTTAGCCTAATGGCTGACTAAACTAATTAGTGGATACCGATCACATAGTCAGCGACTATCTTTGTGCCTGTGACGGCGTCGATTAATTCATTTTAGGTTTCACCAATTAACACATTTTGCTTATGGTAATTTCGATATCGCAAATGATAACGCATACTTGATCGTCGATATATAAACATATTTATTTGTATATATGATTTCGTTAATTTGAATAGTAGCAATAGTATATTCCATTTTGTATATGACTTTAATTTGCACATCGCAAAAGTATCACGCAAAACAAATCGGCCACAAAAAGCTGCTAAACGAAATTAGTTAAAACCCATTTGAACCCATTGTATTTAGTATTGCGCAAATCACGTCCAAATCAAGCTCCGACTTGGACCGGGGCCTGACTGCATTCCTGCCAAACACAAATCAATTAGTAGCTACTGCTCCAATAGGTAGCCGGGCCCGTCTCCAGCGATTATGAGAAATCGTGACCAAGTCATCAAAGCATCGAATTAATCAGAAGATCGAATTAGAAACAATCTCAGCTCTCCAAAAATAACACTCAATAATAAGTAGATTATAACCAAAATGTTTTTTTTTAAGGAAGAACTTCATTTACTTAAGTGTTTATTATACGCCTTTGGAGTGTTTTTAGTCAGAAGGTTAATATTATTAACAACAAATGGAATTCATACTAATAAAGAATTGAATATACATGCTCCCCCCTGATTTAGATTTAGAATTGAATTTAGCAGAGCCTGCCCATATTCATTATGAACACAAATCAATTAGTTACCAGCTCGGACTGGGCATGAGTTTCATTAGCAACGTGGCCATAATTAAGCTAAGCAATCAAAGCCAGCAATTGTCATAACTTAGTCATGGCAACAGATGAAAACATTCAGGCAGGCAGACAGAAAACACAAACGATCAAAACGACGCCAATTAACATTAATATACGTCAAGAAAAGTCGTATTCGAGGTAACTAGAAGTTTAAGTATAAATGACAGATCAAACTTGGCGCCAACTGTACCCCGATGCAAAAAAAAGAGTCAGAGTCGTTTGCCATTATTATTTATTCGAGTTTTATTCAATTCAATTGATGTCTGCTTAATAAAACTTAATGTTTCGTATAATTCTTACGAATTGGCAGCGATGCATGCCAAATGACGAAGAACTGATATTAAATATATATACATATATGCATATATACATATAGAAACCGGGACTTTGGCTTTATGCTTGGCTGGGGGCCTGGGAATCAAACTGAAGACCATTTGGCGTTGGCGGCACTTAAAAATTCATATATGCATTAGCCGTAGCGCTTCTTTTCATTTTGTATATACATATATATGTATATGTATGTATATTATCTTTCTTTTTTCTTTTTGGGTGCTCCATCACATCCGGCACAGATATACATAACTGTGTCTGTGTGTGTGCTGATGTGTTATTATTTCTGCTAATTGGACTGTCAGTTTGTTGAGTGGCTTTTGTTTGCTGAATTTAACTGGCATAAATTTCACTTTAGTCGAACACGCCCACTTTCCACGAATGCGCTTTATTAACATAAATAAAAGCACCATCTTTTCTTCTTAATTATATGCTTAATATATTAGTTTTATAACTGCATCATAGCCATATCTTGGCAACAATTTATTTGGCTTTAATTCTGTCAGAAATAAATGTGTATTTATTTTCAAATAAATTTGACAAATTACTTGCAAGAGTGAATCTCGTCATTTTGTGCAGAATGTAGGAAAAACAAACATTTTTTTAAAATATTATCATAAATGTAATTTTTCTTCTTGGCTATGTCTGCTTTATATTAGATGTATAACTGAATCACAGCCATTTCATGACAGCAATTTATTTTCTTTTAATTATGTCAGAGTGAATTTGAAATGAAATTCAAAATATGCACATAAGTTTCATAAGTATTTGATTAATATATTAGTTTTTGAAATGTATACAATGTATGTTTAAATAAATGTGACAAATTATTCGGTAGAACAGATTTTGAACAGACTAAACAGAATAGATTAAAAATGTGCACATAAATAAATTTGCATCTAGTCAGCGGGCTGCTGTAGTGTCTGAAAAGTGTTCTGTGCATGCCTCAATGCTGCGGCACAGTTGTTAATTAAGTGCCATTAACTGAAGGATATAAACGCAATTAGCGCCGAGCGGATCTCAAGCAAATCTCAAGCAAATTCAAACCTTCCCCTAACCACCGCCTCCTCCACCTTCACCTCCTCCACATCCTCCTCCACCGTCACAGCATATGTAAACACGCCCGGCGCTGTTGTAGATGTTGCGTAGCCGCGAGCAAAGTGCCGTCTGCTTAATTAGTCTGCGTCAGTCACATACATATGCTTGTATATAATATAATACAAATGTATATATCTATATGCATACACGAGAAAGAGAGAGAGAGAAAGAGAGAGTGACTGTCGCATTTAAGTCGCATTTAATAAAATCAAAATCCATTACGCGTAATTTTGATTAAAACATTGGGTAGGCAGAGCTCACCGCTAGCAGCGACTCCTCATTAAATTGTCACGCATGTTGTGTCACACCCAGGAACGATCACTCCCAGTTCGAATCCCAGACCCGGCCAGCACTTTGAAGTTGTTGCTGCAGGCCGCCAACGCTGACACTTGCCTGACATTCCGTTTGACAGTTTGCATTGTGGCATGACACACTCGCAAACACACACAAACACTCGCCACACACACACTCCTTACACATTCTGATGATTTTTCCATAACATCTCTCTGCTCCTATATTGCCCCCTTTTGTGTTTGTGATTGGCTTGTGTGAGGTTTTCCTGTGTTTTGGTGTTGCCAGTGTCACCTCGATCTAAGTATTTGTAACATCTGTCCACGGGGTGGGAAAATGGGAAACCGCTTCAGCGGCATTCTTAAAAACGATTTAATTTAATTTTTATTGTTGACATAAACGTAATTGTCAGACCATTTATCCGCATTAAGTCTTGTGATGCGTAAGGATAACAACAATAACAACACCAACAACAACAGCAACTTCAACATCAACGACGACGACAACAGTGACAACGACAACAATAACAGCCACAAACAAATATGGCGACAGCATTGGGTGTCCATAGGGGGTAGGGACTGTGGAACAAATGTGAAAACATAAACACAAATTAAAACCAAATCTTAGTTGGCCATTATTTTATTGAAAGTTTCAATTTTAATTACCAAATAATAAATAAAATTTAATTTAAATGAATCAAACTAAATGAATATTTAATTTAGCATATAATATTAAGCTTATTATGATTAGAATAAGAATTTTTGTTGGGTTAAATATTTCAATGTAAAGACACGTTTCTTAAAATACTACATCTTCTTTTGGCTAAAAGAACACAATCTGGCAGGTTCCGCTACTAATTAAACCGTAGTTTAGGTAGGTGAGCTCTTAGTGTACAGTATCCTGTCTAATTCAGTTCTTCCCTAGGAATATACTTGCCCAAACCCAATCTGATTATAACTGCCTATAATATCAAGTATAACTTAAGAAAATGATTGAAACTACACTTCAAATTCTAATAGTCCGTATTTAATGTCTCCATATTATTAATGTCTCCCATTTGACTACTAACTTAACTAATAAGCTTAAAGTTATGAATAAACAAATAAAATATTATGACATTATTTATAAATAGTCACGTTCACACTACATTTTAGGGATAAACATAAATTTTTATCACGTTAAAGATATCAGATATTTAAACTTTTAGTTTGAGCATCAAATAAATATAATAAAAAATTCAGCTATTATTATACATATTTAAAATTACTATTACTCTTATTATACATATTTTAAATATATTCTTTATATTCACACACTTCACATTCTCATCGCAGCCACTGTGCGTAATGGGGGAAAAAGCATAAATATTTACAATTTCGCACACCGTAAAATGAGTTTAACTTTATATCTCCCTTTGTGGTTGTTTACCAGATTCAGGCTTATTCTGGTATCCTGGGCTTATCTAAAGCCCGAGTAGTCATTTACGTTTGTTTCGTTGGTTATTTATATGCAAGTCAGGTTTTGTCAACAAAATGTTGTACGTAATGGCGTCAAAAGTGTGATGCACACAGAAAAAAGGAGGCGGATCGTGAAACGTGAAGGGGACAGGCAGGGCGGGGAGGGTTAACGCGCATCACGCGCCTCACTGGTCACTAATGGAAAAACTCGACCACCCCAGACAAATACGACACAACATTGACCGGGTCTCAGGGTGGTTGTTGCCACTTTCACGCCCAGGCAGCTAGCTGAATGTGTAACTGGCATTTAAGGCGGCCAAAACGGTTGTTGTTGAAAACTTTTGAGTTTTGGCTTGAATGGCGGCTCTTGAGGATTGATGGCTGCTATGAATTGGCTCAATTTATGTTCCGCTTTGTGATATTGAAAATAAATAAATCAATTTGTTTGATTTGCAATTAATGCGGCCACATGCTGAGTTTTGAATTTCCGCTGGGTGCGGCACGTGTGTGCGGTGTGACTTAAATTACATGCGAGTCATGATACAATATAATAAATAATGAAATCATTTAATAAGTCTCTCTACTTTCACATGTGTGCAAGCTCCCCTTCTAAATGATGGCACATTTCACATTTCAAATTTAATTTAATTATGCGATACTTTCGCTGTGCTCTAATGATGATGTAATGTATACTCAACTGATTATATCGGGATAATTTGATGACTGAAAGTTGCCAACATTAAATTCAAATTAAAGCAACGATGTTTCCTGACACAAGGAACAGCAATTGCAATTAGCATTTACATAAAACAAAATGGCAGTAAAGTTTGCCTCCATTCCACCCTCACTCCCTAAATAGTTGGCCATTTTGGGCGTTGGCTCGGGGCACACAACATGGCGTATAATTAATAAATTGTACACGCGCTCCAAATGCCCATTATTTAAGTTGATTGTGCCTGCTGTTGTTGTTGATGTTGTTGTTGGTTGTTTGGCGTTAATTGCACAAATACGTTTTTGAGCAGTCCATTTTTGGAATTACTTAAACAACGTTAGCTTCCCCTTTGCCCAATACTGTGCCAAGTCTCTACCCCCGGCTCTACTTGATTCTATTCATCCAAGTTGCGGCGCGCGTCAAAAGCGGAAATTTGTTTATAATCGTTGTTAGCGTGTGGTACAAGTCTACTATAAGGGCCATATATATTACAGCAGGCCTTAGCCTTTGCCTTTGCTATATCAATTGCCTAAATGATTACGTTGCCTGCGAACCGTAAGCGCACCAATCAAGCCAAACAAACCCAAAACCCAAAAACCAAAAACTTGAGGCTGAACTAAATTGATACATTACCCCGCAGCTCTCAGGGCCCGTTGGCAGCGATATTTCAATTTCTGTGGCTGGGCTGGGTTCACCAGCACTCCAGTGTTCTTGCTTCTGGGTGTTCCTGCGACTTCCATCATTCCCATTGGGCCATATGACATGGCCACTTTCCTTGGCCTATTGTCTGTTGTATCTCTCATTTATTTATTTCTTTTATTTCCTCCTAATTTGTTCGTTGTGTAATTTTCGTCTTGCCTTTCTTTAATAAATTTTTTATTGTTTGTTTGATGGCAGCAACAAAAGCGTCGAGTCGAGAGTCGAAAATATTTGATGGCCTCGGAGCACGCTCTAAAATGTATCTATTAGGCACTGCAGTATCTATTAGTGTGCCCTTTCTTTCTAATAGATAGAACAAGGGAGGGGGAAGGGGGAACCCTTTTGTGCGGCTCTGTTTCTATTGTTTTGATAAAGGATTCTAAGGTCGTCTAATTGCCGTTTTGCCTGCTGGTATTTTTTTTTTTTTGAGTAATTTGCCGCCTGAAAACCGCAACGAAAATGCACAACATATGAGCGTCATTAGAAAATTGTTTTGCCAAATGGTTTTTAAATTGTTTTTGTTTACACTCGTCATCCGGCAAGCGTTTCTAAACGCTTTCTACTCGTATCGGCCAGTTGCCAACTGCCAACAGTTGTTTGTTAACCGCTGAAAATGAGTTAATCTCTCTCTTTCCATGTCCGTCTCTTTGCTTTTCCCTGTATGGCTTGTGGTTTTGCACCCAACGATTAGCGATTTCAGGCCAAATCGCTCCAGCAACTGTTGTTCGACTTGGATTTGAATGTGGATCAGA
Organism: Drosophila paracracens; assembly: GCA_035044025.1. NCBI lineage: Eukaryota > Metazoa > Arthropoda > Insecta > Diptera > Drosophilidae > Drosophila > Drosophila paracracens. The sequence goes on along the minus strand of JAWNMN010000435.1, from coordinate 791,688 downwards.
TCCAGCATGGCATTGATTGGCATTAATTAGTGTCATTTCGGATTGGCAATTAAATCAACTGGTACCAGTTGAAGGATCTGCTAATTGAAGACGATGTTAATCTTATTCTCATGGCTCTCAATAAAAACCGTTCGTCTTGGATGCTAAACAATATTTATCGGAAACTCTGCTGGCCGAAATATTTGGAGTTAAGAATAGGGTATGTATGTGTTGACAAAGCATCAGCTGATGCGTTCTTACTCATTCAGACGCTTTTAAGAACTCGTATACTCGTAATTCAATTAACTGTAAAAGCCGTCATTAAGGCCTTAAAATGTACCTGGACAGAGAGGGCAAATGGGGGCTCATACAGAAGTAAGTAGCCCCCATATCGTCGGCATCATAAAAACTGAACAACAAAGTCACACCTCAAAGCGGTACGATAAATCAGCCAGAGATCTGACCAATCTGCCTATAGTAGAAGCTAATGGTGAAACTGGCCAACGCTTGCGGGCGGCCAATTTTAATTACCAAAATTATGACAAAGTTGTTTATGACATTTTAACATGAGTTTTTGGTTCGGCGGAACGCGCTCAGAAAATTTGTCTGGAAATTTATTGATTTTTAAGAGTCTCGCGCGGCAGCTCAAAGCTCAAGTTGCCACACACAAACACAATTTATGCAGATATACTCGACAGTATATTATGTACATATATAGATCCGCTTAGCCGTTGTGCCCCATCAATAAACAACATTTGAGAGCCATAATAAAACAGCAACAAAAGCGCTAAACTGTTGCCACCGCCAAGAGGGTGATGCTGATGGGGGTAGAGGTTTGGGGCAGGTACAGCTCGCTACCGTTTTGCGGATGGGGGAGATCGACAGCCGCAAGCGTTGTAATTTTCATCAGAACTCATGAGACCAACCACTACAAGCCACACGAATTCATAATTTGAAACTAACCGAAAACCAAAAAAAAATCATGCATAAACTGCGTCTGCGGCTTTGCATCAACATAAAAATCGATTTAATCCTTAAATGCATTGTTGTCTGCCCAGCGCCCGCCCAGCCGCACGCTCGCTCCCAAATTAATTGCTGAGACGCCAGACGTTACTGGGGAACTGAGGACCTACAGCAGCGCAGCGAGTCATCTGCCTGTTTGGTGTGACGATGCGTACATGTATATGTGTGGAGGAATGCGAGGCTGGAGAATCCAATAAAGCCAAATTTATCAATTTATTTCACGCCTCAAAATCACGCAGCGAACGAGATAGACATACAGAAAGAGAATTTGTACGAGAGAGAGAGAGAGAGAGATTGGGAGCTGGAGTTACTGTGCCTTTGCCAGCGAACGGCTTAATTATAGTCGGGCTGTGTGGCAGCATTTGATGAGGCTGCCAAGGCACGTTGCAGGGGAAATAAATAGAGGCTGCACTTACCAAATAAAAATAGGATATTTTCAGCCCACATACGCGCTAAGGACTAAAAATAAGGTACAAAATAATACTTTTGAATTTTTTAATAATATTTTTTCTGAAGCTTTTACTATCTGAAAAATGTTTGAAGTATTTATATATACGGCTGTGGTAGTAGTAGTAATAGTAGTTCAGATATGCTTTGGAAAATGCTAAAAAAAAATAAAAATACTGAAAATCTGGATAAAAAATGATGAAAGTCTTATTTGTCTGAGAGTCTTTAAATCGATCACAAATGAGCCAGTCAAAGTAAATGAAGTGGAAGAGTATTGAAGCTGTCTTAGCTTACCCTGGGACCAAATTATATAAATAATAAACAAAATATAAAAATTATAAGAACCAGTCATGATGTGGGGATGTATTATACTACGTTTAGTATTTGTATATATACTAAAATATTTTATTTTATTTTATTTTTTATTCTAAAACTTAAAGCTTAAATACCAACAGCAGCTAAAACTTTTAGTTCTTTGAGTGCTCGCTTTAAATAAAATGCTTATAAATTTAAAGCAACATTTCATAAATATGAGTTTTTTTCACTCTTCTGCAACTCACTTTATGTTTTCGTTTTTTATTGAATTAAAAATTGACAATGAACGGCTTTGCGTTAGCCAATATGTGCTCATTCGATTCAATCAATGATTGGCCAATACTCTTTCTTGAGCAATTCACTTTGTGTTTGTGCCGCAACACAAACAATGTGCTGGGTAGGCGTTAAGAGGGTGTTATCCTTTAGCGCCTTCGCTTTATGCGAGCCCAGCCAAAAACTCGGCAGCAAAGCGTCCGTCTGTCCATCCCGTCTGTCCGCATCCCGCACACACGTAATTGTAGCCTCGACCCAGAGCCAAGCCCTCAAACACAAAAGAGAATTTATAATGCCCGCAAGGACAGCAACAACGACAAGAATAAAGGCAAGACGTGCGACTCTAGGCCCATTGTTGGCTTTGCCAATTCCATCGTTTATTTTTTTACTTCTTTTATTTTTTGCATTGTGGTCAAATCGAGCAGCAACGTCGACCACCGCCTGCTGTCCATAATGAATGAATTCCATTAAAGATTTATGCCAGTTTGATGATGCCGCACAAGGATCGAGGAGGAGCAACGCCCAGGATTGTCTTGATTGAAGGTTGATTTGTTGCGTTTAGTCGGCCGATCTGTCGGTTGTTTTGAGCCGAGATTAGCACACGTGTTGAACACGCACAAACCATTGTCTTTGGACTGTGGAATGGGAGCCAGTAAACGGGGACATTGACTAAGGATCGGGGGCGACGTTGAATGCGTTGCGGCGGCTGCTTGAAAGGCTGTTCAATTTTATTTTGACAAATGACATTTCAATTGCAATTGTGCACACAGCATGTGGCCAGAAACGATCGCTTCTCTCGCTCTCTTTCTCTCTCTGAGTACAGCTCTGTTGCAATGCAGCCGCAGCATAATTCAAATTGAAACTGCGCAATTCATTTGGGGCAGATCAAACAAATCGTAAAAGGCAAGCAGCGCGCGAAAAAACGTGATTGGAGCCACCTCAAGCTAACGCCACCAAGTTGCCAGACCAGGTTACCCAGCCAGGTTGCCCAGACGGGGCCAAGAGCAAGTGTGTTTTTTGAGAGTTGCCTTTTTGATTGGACCCGCTACACTCAACGTAAAAAATCTGGTTGAATAAACTTTATTATACAATTCTTGATTACTTGATTCATGTAATCATGTAATTCATGATTTAAGAAATATATATAATTAATGTTCTTAACCTTTCAATATCTATATATACATATGTATGAGAATAAATTTTCAAATTGGACTTAACTTACATATAAAGTATATATACATATTTACTTTTCAGAATTAGAAACGCACTTAACTGTTATTTAATATAAGTTATATCAAAAAAATAAATATTTGAACATGTTTTCAAAACACACTTTTCAAAACAGGCTAACATTAAGTGGTTTTCCTTTTGATTTAAGTACATTATTATTGAATATTTTCTTAAGTGTACCTACAGCGTCGCTCGCTGCAGCAAAGTGATTTGATCTTTGCACCAAAGTGGTAATCCGCATCTAATAATGTGAAGCATTCGGCGCACGATCTGATGGAGATGGAGCCTAAGCCTCTGGCCACACTGGCCAACAACAGCAACTGAGACCTCCCAGTTCGACAGCCGCCTCTCTCTCTCTCCCTCTCGCTCTCTCTTTATCACTCTCTCTCGTTCTCTCTTTTTCTCTGTGTGTGCTGAGGAGACTGCCTGCCCAAAGTTGATTGGAGTCAACGATGGAGTTATTTGTACGATTGTAAAGGCCGAGGCCGCTGCCGCTTTGGACCAGCTGCTGGTTCGCCAATTTGCCGATCTTCCGATCTGCTCGCTGCTGGCTGCTGGCTGCTGATCAGTGATTGTGCCGCGTATAACAACAAATTATATGCGTGGCGCGTAATTGAGAAATATTGAGACATTATAAACGGCGTCGCGCGATATGACCAGATATATTCACAGAGATACACATACAGAAAGAGAGTGAGAGGGGAGTAGATATTTTAAAGGTGTGTCGACTTTACAAACAAACTGCCCAAATTTGAACCACATTCCAATTTCCGAGTATTATTTCTAATTACAAATAGCTCAAAATGAAACGTGTGGTATGGAATCTCAACTGCTTCGACTGCTCCGACTGCTGCGTCATTCCCATTCCCATTCCAATTCGGATTCCCTCCATTCTCGTTGCGGGCGCCGTGGCAACAAAACGAACGGTGATTTTATTTCATAGATAATTCGCTTAAATTATGGCGCAGCGGCGTCGACTTAATGCCCCAAAGCGACCTACAGCAGCGCCTGATTGGATCGCTCTACTCCACTCTACTCTGCTCCTCCACTCTTCTCTGCTCCCACCCAGAGATCAATATCGATTGAGCGGCGTCAATCATGCTACGATTTGAAAAGAAAGAGACCACAGCTGTCCAGCAGCGTGCAACAAAATGGCCGCAACTAAGCATACCACCAACTGGTAAGTATATATGAAAGACAAACAGTGGATTGAAGAAGTCGAGCAGATTAACTATTCTCTGCTCTGAACTATTAGAAAAGCTATTAAATCTCAGATTTAAGATTGAGCAATCAGTAGAACATTTTTGAGCTTATCAATTCAGGACACTTATATCCTGGAAAATGCAATTGCATAGTTATATTAGATTCTCAATTATTATCCAGATGGCAAGATTAACAAGTTTTTTGCAATGCTAATGGCATATAATAATAATACTTGTACCGTTACTAATAATCATAATAATATTACTCTGCAGGGTGCAAAACCTACAACAGCAACTCAAGTTCATCGCATTATGATTATGATAAAAATGTTTATTGCTCATGTATGTGTGAGTGTGAGTGCGTGTGTGTGTGTGTGTGCAATTGAAACGAGCTGTCATGCATATTTTATAACCGTATTGCAGCGCGTCATTTAGCGGAATTAAAACACGCCTCCGGGCACAAAAAGTCATGTGCCCCCAAACGGAGACACTTGGCCAGGGGTGTGGATTGTGGGGGTGTGGTAGGCGAGATTGACAAATTGAAACGAATGTGACCACTCACTTGGAAAAGTTCATTAAAGGCCCACCCCACCCAGCTGGGAGGCATATCATAAAAGGCAGGACGACATGGGTATTATGACAATATGCCAACACCTCCGCAGCTGACTGGCCTAACTGGCCAAGCGAGCACTTGCTCATGGAATTGAAAATTCTTCGCAGTCATCAGAGAGAGAGTCGAGGAGGTCGCCATCCAAGTTTATGTCCGTGGACCACCCAAACCACCCCAAAAAGCGTAACATATTTCCGCTTCACATTTGCACCTGCATTCATTATCCTGCGAAACTGTTATCGTTGTTGCTGCCGTCTTTTTTTTTCTTTTTTTTTTTTTGGTATGCGTAACTAAGTTTTTACTGTCAGTTTTTATGACCGCCGCATAATGAAGTCGGAAGCAGGCAGACAATTTTTGGGGGTGGTCTTTGCAATTGTGCTGTATGTGTACAAATATATTCAAGTTGTGGTACAAGTGCGCGTGTCCAATCCGATTTAATGCAGTCAAGTGACTTTATTTTTATTAGCACAACTTAATGAACTTTGAAGCTTCAAACATTTATTACAATTTCCATTTTGTGTGTGTGTGTGTGTGTGGTGAAATTTGAAATTAGAAAGTCAAGTGATTTATGAACGTGCCGTGACTGAAGATTAACTGTAGTTCGTGTATAATCTAAACTAGAAAAACTTACTGTTGCTCAGTGGTGTTTTGACTAACTCTCAATTAAACCAAAATTATGGTCTAAAAATAGTCAAAGTTGTAGTTAAGTGTCACAGATCTTACAAATTATAATTATTAATGGTCCAAGACTTGTCAAAGTTTTAGTTTTTATTGTCAAAGATCTGACAAATTACAAATGTTACAGTAACGACATGACAGTATCAGGGTCGTATAAGCCGTGCCTTATTTTGCACTCAATATATATTTTTCTGTTAAAATAAATATATAAGAAAATTAAATTAATTAATTAAATTAAAATTACGCAGCTTCGTTTTCAGCGATGTATTTTTGTTTAATTTGGGCATTTAAAATATTTTTTCCATAGATAATCTTAAAAAGAAGATTTAAAATGTTAATCATAATACAATTGTACTTCCTAAAGGTTTCCATATCCAAACGATAACCATATATGAACAAACGCTTTCTAAAGCACCCACATCATCTGTTGTAAAACAGTGCTTACTAATTTAGCCCAACTTGAAATCACACCCCACCCACACCGCTGAACGCTTTTGAGCCGCCGGAACCGCCCAAGTGGCTCATTAATGAGCGCAAACGATGCATTTGCTGGCAATGCAATCAACAGATAAAAGAGCGGGAAAGTTTAATTGCCGCTTTTTAGCTTAAAAGCAAAAGTACGTAATTATATATGTTTATGTAGTTGCCAGCATATATCTATACGAATAGGGATGTGGCGGCGAGGTGCTAGCCATGACGCATGCGCGTAATTGCTGTAACGCACACGAAAATTGTAGAAGCACCAGAAAGCAAAGAAAATGGAAAAAAAAGAAGAAAAAAAAAATACGTCAAATAACGGTCGCATGCAACGATTAACAACCAACAACAAACAAGCAACAAACAACCAGAAGAAGGGTGCTATGTTGCGGCCATTGTTGCCGTTTACGTGACTTATTTATATGGCCTGCATTGTTGCCCACCGATGACGCGACGAGTCGTCATCGTCGCTGCAACTTGCAACTTAGCCAATTCGCATTCTCATTACTTACGAGGCGGCCAGCGCCTGGCCCAGACCTACACCTAAAAAAATATTAGCTATTCATTTATTTATATTAGCTTTAACAAATTTAAATGCACAAATTTTGCAATTAATAAGCCAAGTGAGAGCACTAGACCTTCAGTTAAAATACAATTTAATTTAATTCGTTTTTTATTTCATTTAATTCCGGGTGTTATACCGTTTCATATTTTTTTAGACAGTAAGTTTTCGATATGTTATTCGTTAGCGCCAGATTCATCTTCAGGGAGATCACAGCGCCATTTAAAAAAAAAGTTGGGTAAATGTTAACTTAGTTTGTATTGCAATATCTTTTTTATTAGTTACCAATAAATAAAATTTTGAAAATTGTATTTTACTTAATTATTATTATACATACATATTTTTTTTTAGTGTATTTAGTAGTTATCTTTTGCAGGCATAGTCAAAGGGGCACCATTAACGTCAGACTCGCGTTAAAAATCAATAGATAGTTTGAGCTTGAGCACTGGCAACTACTGAAGACCGGAGACGCCTCGTGGTCGCCAACGAAGCTCAACGGCGGAGTCCAAAGGCGATTTGAGGCGATCTCTTGACTCTCGATTCTCGACTCTCGTTGGCGGCATGCGGCACAGATCAAAGCGCGCGAAAAACCACCATCATCTTCTTAAAGGTGGTAATTATGTCTCGACGATGCGTCGTCTTCTCGCCGAGCTGTCCCATGGCTGGAGTTAGTCAAAGTCAGTTGGCCAAATCGTTCTGACTGCGCTCTTTTTGTGAGCCAAACGTCTTGTTGATAAAGAACAACGCTTTGGAATCTCTCGCCGATCAGTGATCAGGGATCTCGGATTGCGGATCGGTGATCGGTGATCGAAGCTGCTCATTCTGCGACTCGTTGCCAGTGAAAGCTTCACAGTAAATTTGTACACACTTCTGGCAAAAAAAAATAAATAAAAATGGCCGACGGCTGTTCGGCAGTTGGCTGCATAACCCCAAATTTAATATAAGTAGCCTTATAGCGATCTGCAGCCCTTCATAATAACTCAGCTGTCAGCTGCATGTCACTTTTGTGGCTACCGTTGCTGTCGATGCCGATCGAAATTGTAGACGCAATTAGCTTGAAATATTATTATCGACACGTACTCCACATTCTCCGTATGGCTCGGGCCCATGTCGAGCCGGTTGCTGATGTGGTGCTGTGGCCGCACCACAATTACCCTCAATTGGAGCGAACATCATTCGTGTTAAACTCTTCGACCACACTCTCGCACTTGCCACAAGTCAGTTGAGCTGATTTCACTTGCTCCCAAACCCCGAGGAATATATATCGTATATATATATATATATATATATATATTTATATATATATAAATATAATAAATATGTATGTTCATTGCTTCGAGTGAAAAGCTGCTGACAAAAGTTGTCATTGATGATCTTGCCCAAACCGCTATTTGAAAATCAAATTGCGCCATTAAGTGGTGGCAATTAGTGAACCCAGACACGGACATATTAGTAATATGTTTGTTATGGACATACGTAAATGAACAGACCAGGCCCAGTCTGCCAAACAGTGGTGGATCGTTACTTTTTCAATTATGAATAGAGAATGATTGTTTCGTGCCATGCTGAATGATAAATGGATGGATGGTTGGCTGACTGGAAGTGAGCCGCATACAACATTGTCGACAATGCCAGGCGAGGAATGCTTTTTTCTAAGGCCCCAAAGCCCCAAAACCGAAGTCATCAAGCCTAATGGGCAACAATAGACGCTTTCGTCTCTCGCCTCGTGTTGAAGGCGGCGGTAATTAATTTGTGACAGACAAACAGACAGAGACAGAGCTTATTAATTAGACAATGAGCCTCAGTTGAAACCTCTTCAAAGCTGACTGACGTCCCTCATTCACAAATGAATATGAACATGAATACGGGTGTGAGTGTGAGTGCGAGTCCGAGTAATAAAAGCTGAAACCTAAAAGCGCAATTATCAGTAATAATATGATATTATAATTTAGGTAAATGTATAGAGCTCGATTACATACAAAGTAAGGGCATACAAATTATAGGTATACCTATCTCTAATAATCTCTCTCTCTCTCTTTCTCTTTCTCTCGCTCTCTACCTCTCTTCTTCTCTTTGCCTCTATCACATCTGAATGACACAACAGTCGAGCTCTGTCATGTGAATTAATTTCATTAATTTGTATTTGAGTGTCCAGGCGCAATGCAATTGGCAAAAGAGCAAAATATATGTATGTGAACAGTGAAGACTCTGAATAGTGAACACAAATGATTTGAAAAGCAGAAAATATTAAAATCTTTAATAGTTTTTCCGAGTAATCACTTAATTAAAGGAGCTTCCTAGCTAAGATGATGTCTTCAAATAAACAAAAAAAAATATCTATCCATAATTGAAAATACCGAATTTGAATATGAAATTATTTTGAACAACATATAAATCAATAATAAAAAAATATGCGCGTCAGTTAAAAATATATAAATATATTTTATAAAATAAAGGATTATTATAGGTACAACAAATTCCATAAAAATATAGATACTATAGATAGTTCTTCATTGTCTTTGGCTTGAGTATGATTAACAATTTTTTATGACGTTCATTGAAAAACATGTTGACTGTACTCGCCTGCCAATGTGTGTTTGTATGACAAAGACAAAACAACTACAGAAAATTACACTGAAATTATAGCAACAATTATTTTCAAATTGAATTACATCCAATTACAAATAAAATGAAATGCAGATGGCAGGAAGATAGCGACGCTCTCATTCAGCAGAATGGCGTCGGGGCCAGTCCGAGGACGCGACTCTCCACCTGGAGAGTTGTAGGCGGGTACGGTTGCGGGTTTGGGTCTAGCAGTGGATGTGAATGTGGGTGTTGGTGACTTTCTGTACAAAGACGCAAAAAAAAGAAGGCAAAAACCAATTAGAGACTTGGTCTGTGCTGCCTGCGGCTGTCAGAGTCGGGCGGTGTCAGCTCATAAGTTATTATCCAGCAATTAATTTGGCTAAATGTTCCTCCTCAGCTGCTCTGCTTTGGCTCGTTTCAAGCGTTTTTGCGCCGACGCGCAGCGCAGGCGCCTGAATGGGCCACGCTGATTGGCTGCCGGTCATGATGACGTCACGGTTGCAAGAGACATGCAAGACACGCCTGCAACACGGGTTTAAGCTGTGGCCAGAGCCAGAGCCAGAGACAGAAAGATAATGAGAGCTAATAAGAGAGAGACAGATACAGTGATGGACAGAAGAAGAGAGAGAAATAAGTTGGAAGTGAAGTGTTTCGCTGGTGTTGCAACGTGTCTGATGTTCGATGTTGCGGTTGAAAGTTGCAAACAAATGTATTATTGGTATTTACAGGATTTCTGGTACAACTTATTTCAAGTTCAATTAAAATAAAAAATATGAAAGAAAAATACAAGTCTGGAATGTATAATAAATAAACCTTTTTTTGAATTTTAATTAATAGGCAAAATTCAAGCTGAAATTGAAATTTCGCGCCTAAGCCTGGATTAACTCTTCAGGACATAAAAAGATATTATTCTTTTCCAACTCGACTCAGTTCCGAATTTTGGTAAAAATTATATTTCCAAATTTAAATGTAATACTTGAGGTCAAACTACGATGAAGAAAGTATTATATTAGAAATTTGATTCAGTTTTATGCATTTGTAAATTGACGACGAGCTGATAGTCAAATTACCTTGTGAACTAAGCCCGAACATAAAATATTTTAATGCTTGATAATACAATACTGTTCCTAATGCTATCGCAATACTTTTATTATAAATACTAATTAATTTAGATAAAAACGAAGCATCAGCTAATCTCAAACTCAATGTCTATCAAGCCCACACGCTCTACACACACACACACACACTCACACACAGAGAGACTGTGATCCATATAGCGTTAATGTTTAGGTTTCAACAACTGCTTTCTCGTGCTTATCGGAAAATGGTGGAAACCTTTTAAGCACCGATGCACGCCTTGAACTTTGGGGCAAGTTAGCAACGCTGTTCTCGTCGACTTGTGTGGCAAATTAAAATTCAATTTTTCAAAATATCAAATCAAATCGAATCAAGTCGAACAAAAAAAAAAACCCCGAAGACCCTCAACAATTTTGGGCAATCAGTTTGATGCATGGCAATGCACATTATGGCCCGGAGCACAAATTGAATGTCAGTCCACTTAATTCGATTTATTTTAATATACTCTTTGTTAAAAGTTACACTCTTGTTGCTGTGTGTGTGAGTGTGTGTCTGTGTCAGCGCGTGTGTTAATGACGCTTCACAAATGTAACAAATGCAATGGGCCAACACGGAGATTGAGGATTGGTGCGAAGCTGCATTGTCTGAAGCGAAAAGGATGCGTAGCAAATGCGCCTTACAAAAAGGGAATTGGCACAGGTTTGCCAGCGGGTCTAGGAAAACTCATTATAAAGCGTGTGATAATCCACAGCCAGGCACAAAGGGACACATTAGCCACACATAGTTAGCGCAAGGACCTGCTAGCATCCTTCGGTGTAGGTGGCTAATGGACTCTCGGCGAGAGAGCACTTTAGTTTTGGTCAATGCCTTTCACACCTACAACGACAGAGCGTGAAGAATCATAAATGAGCGCTATAGAGAGATAGAGAGATAGAGATAGAGAGAGAGAGAGAGAGAGAGAGACGTGCCTAGCTGAGCTGATCCTTTTGTATGACTATCTTTGATCAGTGCCGACTCACACAGGTGCCGAGCTGCAACAGCAACAAACCCGGCCAATAGACATGCCGCAATTAGGATTTAATACGCATCCGAATTGGAATTTGTACACAGATTTATAATTGTGTTAAAAACTAAAACTCGCATTCACATTTCATGAGAAACCAATCCGATCTGATCCAATCTGATCCGATCTGAGGGCGTCACACTATTTGCTGTTGAAATTTAAAAGCTAATTTACACATTTCACTACAACAACCAAAAAAAATATATATTTAAAATAAAAATGTAGCGTCACAGCGTTAATTGCCGACTACCCTCAAACGCTTCCTTCTAATCTCAATATCGGCATCGGCATCGGCACCGGCATCTGCATCTATCCATTCACGCCCCATATTAATCTCCATTATTTGGCGCTACCCCAAAAATAAAAATCTCTCAACACGCGGAAGCAATAAAAACTCAAATTACTTTTCGTTTACATCCTGACTACGACTTGGACTTGGACTCTGTCTTGTATTTGTCTCTTGTGTTTAGCTCCTGCTGCTCCTAATTCTCATGTTAATGACAGCAATTAATTTTCGTTCGCCCACACACACACACACACACTCACAGAAAAGCCATCCCATGTCGGATCTGTGGTGACCCCAAAGCCGAAAGTCAAACAAATCGAGAAACATATTTTTATTGTCGCATAGCAAAAATGCCGCTGGGAGCGATTAATTACTCAAAATGTAGTCCCCCAAATCTGTAACTTGGTTTGTCTATCGTAGCGAATTCTTATCCCTTTTCAATTTCACCAAAACTTTCTCTAACTCTCTAACACACTCTCTCTCTCTCTCTCTCTCTCTCTTCCTCTGTCTCTCTCTTTCACTCTGTTTGTATCCAGCATTTCGCCCACGCAAAAGTGTCGCCTTGGCTGATTTATGGCCGGAGCAACAATAAATTTCAGCACTCCAGGTGCTGAAGCACATAAATCAATCCATTAGTTTTCCGCACTCACATGTATTTCGATTTGTTGACACTGACTTTTGTTATGGGGGTTGTTGCTTTGACCCTTGGGGGGTGCTGGGTGCTGGATGATGGGAGCTCCTGGGGTTCGGTCAATTCGTTGCACAGTTTGTGTGCGAGCTTTGCTTTGAGTGACAATAAATTATGGCCATGATTAGTCTAAATTTGCCAAATAAACGTTACCCAATGCGGAAACTTGGCTAGATGCTGTTGCTGCTAATTCCCACAGTATGGCTAACTTTTTTGACTTAATCGCAGCGTTTCACAACTTTCCCGAAAACTTTTCTCACGGCAACAAAAGAAATATGTTGCGAAAATTGAAAAAAGCAGCTCAACTAAATCATTAGCGAACATCAATAATAATAATGTGCGAATCGACAAAAATGACAAGAAATGCGCAGCGCCGCAAGGTATGCAGCAATTTGCGAGCAGTTTGTTTATAAGTGTGTGTGTGTGTGTGTGTGTGCGTGTGTGCGTTTGTGTGTGTAGTATGCGTGAGCAACACAGGTGGCAATGTGGCCATTATGGCTAATGGGTAAACGCAAATAGCCCTCGAGGCCAAATGAGTTAAGCCAACAAGAAGCAGAAGACGAAGCAGCAGCAAACAGAAACAGCTCAAAGTAAGCGTTAAAGTAAGCCGTAAAAAAGACAAAGCCGTCATTTTTCTAATGAACCAACAGCGGCAGCCGCAGCAGCATCATCAGCAGAAAAGAGAAGATACGTTCTTATATTGAAGAAGCCAGAATGCTGACCAAGTAGAAGCCAGTTAAAGACTTTAGTTGCGCCTTTAAAGCCAAGTTAGCTCAGCCAATCACGCAGCTGCGCCGAACTTCAAAGTCAAAATCAGACAGTTGGTGAGGCGCGGATATGAGCCGCTTAACGCAGCCAGAGATACGCACACATACACACACACATACAGAGATACAGATACCAATACAGACGCAGTGGGGCCTCAGCTTTGATAAATGAGTAGACAGGCGTACAAAGTGGAGAATAACGAGCGAAAAACAGGCTGCCGAGGAGGCTTTCAACTCTCGACTCTCTGAGAGAGTGTGTTGTGTGTGTGTCTGTGTGCAAAGCAGGCTTAATCACATTGCTTGGCCATTGGCCAGGCGGCAAAAGATCAAAGTGCGCTTTAGCTGTTAGATGTGGCTAGCTTGGTGGTCGCCGGGTGGCTGCCTGGGCTACTTGGGCTGCCTCGCTAGAATGATTGCTAGGTAATTGGCAGGTAGCTGACGCTGCAACCAAATGACATGCCAATGCCATATATCTGAGCAACAACAAAAGGAAGAAATATGTGTATAAACAAAAAAAGCTCTTCCTCTGTCAGATACCCAAATGTGATATTTGCCGACTTGCGACCCGTATTCCCATGACATTTCAGTTGGGCTCATACGATCGATCTACTCAGCGGAAGTGGCAAACTGTGTGGCGTTTCAAGACGCCGCCGACACCGTCAACAGATCGCCCCCCGCTCCCTATTTGGGCGCATATTTCGCATGCGAAATGCGACAAAGTGACATGACAAAATTCTGTCAAATTAAAGTCAGTCATGGCGATGGCAACGCCCCGAAACCGAAACTGAAACTGAACCGACTCATGATATCATTAGCATAACTGTCAAAGCCAGAAGCAAAGGAGGCCCATCACAAAGGGCGTCTCAGCCGCGTCTGCGGACTAAAGACGAGACAGGCAGTCAGCTTGCCACGCATCACTGCCAAGCAGACAAATTTTAAATGAATAACTGCAAGCGAATTCGCAGTAGATATTAAACACATACGAGCCACAGTGATAACTCCGAATATTGAAGTTTTGAGGTATAAGAATTACCAAGAGAATGACTCTATTTATTCTGCTCAAGATAGTAGCTCAAGTATAAAAATAAAAATGAAATCTGGTTAATAGATTTAGCAATTTTGGTTGGTCCTTGAAGAAGAAGCGACTCCGGAACCGAAGCGTTTATAAAGTAATCACTGTACTTTTACACACATACAGTTATTGTATATTCACTCAGATATACCAATGAATTTATGATTTATTTTTGAAGTTGAATTGCAACTGCTGTTGCCTTCCTCAAGCCATCAACTTGAGTGGCTTAATAGCTGCCGCTTAGTAGCCAAAATGAGGCACATCCTGAAGCAAATGCAGGACATGCAGGACATGCACTTCCCATGCTTAACGACACAAGTGCCACCAAAGACGCGCGGCAAATTTGAGACTAATTGCTGTTAAAAATCGGGTGGAGAAACAACCAAAAAAAAACGAAGGCTAAGAAAAACAATAATAAATGTACAATAACAATCAAAACACACTTGCAACGCCCTCTCGAGTGGCCATTGCCAGCCTAAAACAACAAATAAAGCAATCAAACTGCAGAGCTGAGATACACCGAGTAACTCAGAGATACAGATACAGACTGTTGCAGGCAGCGACATGTGTTCTCACACGCGGCACCTTTGTCCATCAGCATTACGTCAGACGGAGAGAGAGTAAAACAAATTGTGGGATATTTATAAACGTCAAAATAGCCCAAAGGAGCAAAGCGGAGAGAGCAAGATATTATTGTGGGGGAAGAGATTTGTGAGATCCCTGAAAATATTTTTTATGACGCACAGACAAGTCGACAAGCCCTAGGGCGTGTGAGTGGCCAATTCTGGCCATAAAATGAAAGACACAGCAATCTATAGATTGACATTGGCATTGGATCGAGTATCGGCTGCTATCCATATATAGTCTCTCTGTGTGTGTGTGAATAGAAACATCAAATAGTCAAAGGCTGCAAGGAGGAGGCTGCCATCAAAGCGGCAGCCAAAAATCGTAAAAACACCGACAATTTCACACTCGCCTTTTTTTCCACTAGATTTTTGTTCTTTCTGCTTTTGGGTCGTAATAAAAATTAAACGGTAGCTAGTTAGGATGTGTTCTTGGAGTTCTGGAATTTTGTTTGCATTGATTCCTCTTCGGTTTGGTGTCGGCGGTTTTTATCTGCTGCTGCTGTTGTTTTGGATTTGGTTTTTTTCTTTTCTTTTTTTTGTGATTTTTTGGGATTTTCATTAACAAATGAACTATTCGGGGAAATATGAAATCGACGGCGCTTTTGAAGCAGGTTCCCGGAAGAGAGGGGGTTTTGCACTAGCCACAGGCCAAAATATTCTCCGATTACTGCTAATTAAAGCACATTTTTAATGACACTCCCCTCTCCCTCTCTCTCGCGCTCACACAAATGTTAATTTATGAATTTGTTCCGGTACAGTCAATCGGCTGATAGACAGGCAATATATATACCTATTAGTAGTGAAAAATCTGCCATATCGCTTGGGCAGAAGATCGGCGAGGAATATTGATCGCTTGATTGATGATCCCGTCGCAAAGAATCGATGCGTGCAAAATTGTGCCAGAGCTGCGTACCTGGCGTGTGTGGCAAATAAATAACGAACTAATCATTGAGAAATTAATCACAAATCAACAATTTGGCTGCTAATTAAAATGTTTACGTAAATGAATAAGTCGATAGATAGATGGCAATGAATATGCATGAGACATGGACTTAAAATAAATTAAATTAAAATAAATGTATACGAAAATCAAGTCGAGCAATGAAATAAATGCCACCGACTGCGCTTCACTTTGCTTGCCCCACTAACAAAATTAATTAATTGTTTGGTCTCAAATTCAAAGAAACCGCTCCAACGGTAGCAACCGAACGCTCACCGAGTGAAACCCAAAATGTTGGCCATAATAAATTCCAAATAACGATCAAGAAATTAGTGGCAACAACAACGATCCGGGGCCAACGGACCAATTGACCAATGGCAAAGCTCTTGCAACTAATCAGAGTTTATTAGCTTTATAGCTGGTGTCGTTGTTGCTGTTGTTGTTGTTGGTGTTGTCACCTGTGACAGCATCAAATCAAGCTGTCGACTGTAACAACTAACAACAAATCATTGCCATTAAAAAAATCATAAATAAGTCATCAACTTTTGCCCATCTGCGAATATCCCACACGCCAAATGTTATATGAGGTTATTTGCTCTTGCCTACAGTAGTCACCACTGTGGTTGAACATACATGCAATAACATTGGTAAGACAAAAATTATAAAAATCGTTTTTTATATTTATTAAACTATTTAAGCTAATACACTCAGAAAAGCAGAAATTTTCTATTAAAATTGATAAAAAGTTGAATTATTATAGCAAAAAGAGTTTTCTGTGAAATCCAGGAGATACAAATCTAAACTGACTTAAGAATTATTTGTCCTATTTTGAATTGAATATTTATTTTCTATATAAAGATATATATTGATTTGAGTAAATATATATTCTTCTTAATTTACTACTCATTTACTTGATAACTTAATTACTCAGTTCTGACATTAGTTCTGATTACGAATTAAATATAATTTATGTTAGTTTTTTAAAAACATTGATGTTCTTTTAATTGCAGTGCTTACTGTACTGGTCCACCATTTTAGTGCTGAGCATTTAATTTCGAAGAGATTTAATTGACTGAACGCCACTAAATAAAAAAATGGAGATGAGATTTAAGCTGCAATTTGCGAAAAATTATGTTAATTGCTGTCAGAGAGATGAGGATGATGTTAGGGGAGGTGAGGAGGGGGTTGGCAGGGGAAGCATCATGTTTTTATATGCAGTTGAGCACAGATAAAATTATATATATGGATATCATTGATTTAAATTAATGGACATGTCAGGCAATTAATAAATGCAAAAACCATGGCAGTCTGCCTAGGGAGCAGGAAGAATGGGGCGTGAGACGAGGCTAATGAATGCTAGCCAACGATATTTTCCGCTATATCTGTCTGTGTGTTTTTCGAGTGTGTGTGTGTGTGCAAAGTGTGGCACAGGAGAATATCCCACATCTCACATGAGTATGCCATTTGTGGCCTATTCGAGTTCTGTTGATCACTTGAGGGCTCATAAATAACTGATGCATTTGCCACATTTCTGCTGAAGTCGCCGGTTTGTCCATTGGTCGCGCTGTCAATCAAATAAACTGGGACTGAGTCGCTCAGCCTTGAAACGGAATTCTGACTTTAATAGACTCATAAATGTATATAGAGGACAGAGAGGCAGCGAGCAAATTTTCGACGCCCAGCTGCATGTGTTGCCAATCAATTGGGCCCATTGTCCTGATTGTGTCCTGATTGCACTCGATACTCGAGGCTCTAATGAGTTTTCGATTAAGTGTGACATGCTAACTTCTTCTATGGTTAATCGATGAGCATATTGTCTGTATGTTGTAGACAACCAACTCCCAACCCCAAACCCCTTTTTGGCAACCCTCTCGTTGTTGTTTTGGGGCGCCCCATTTTCCACTCGAGTGCAAAGATTTAATTTGTACATATTAAAATGCCATAAATTCATGTACAGTTGAGTGCGTCGCTCACTGGGTGACAGTGGGGCAGTGGGAAACCCCAATAACTGTGTAGTCATGTCGCATGCGCCAAATTGAGAAGTTGGAGATGCCTTCATTTCCGGTTGGTAATCGCTTCGTCGGATCGAGTACGGTAGGTATTACTGGCACTCGCCATATTCACACTCATGCAGCTAATGAGCAATAAAGCTAAATGAAAATGCCGCTAAGGAAAACGCAGCTATGGCTAAAAGAACTACAAAAAAACAGTCACACACACAGACAACAAGACAAAAAGAGAAAAACTCGCGCACAAAAGCGAAGTCAACAAATCGATTTGGTCAATTTGTTATTGTTGCAGTTGCTGTGTTGCTTTGCCCGTGTGCTATGTTGCCTGATGTTGTGTTGGATGCTGAATGCTCTCCCCAACACACTCTGACCCATCCTGCTTTTGTCAGAATTTTTTCTGCTTTCTGTTGTTTTTTTTTGTTTTTGCACGGGCCAGAGAGCGCGAGAACAGCGTGCAAAACTGGAGTCTTCTTGGGCTTTGCCGGCAAAGTTGAAACGTGTCGGCATCCTTTGATCAGTTCATATTATAAAATACTATGGTCACGCCTTAAAGGCATTAAACGAGATGGCGCTCAGCTCCACACATACAAACACACACACACACAAGCATACAGAGAGTAGAAGCGGGGACAGTGTGTGGCAATAGATTCCAGCTTGCAAGTTCTTTGCTGCATCGGCTTCCTCATGAACAACAAGCAGCTTCGGCCTCAGCCTCAACCTCATCATCATGGGTCCAAGCCAGTTCTCTGCTCTCGCAACAGGAATTCTTATTTCCACATATGGATGCGCAAAAAAAAAAAAAAGAAAAGAAAACAACAACATTTCCCCGCTTCCTGCAACAGCCTCAACTTGCGCCTCGGCAACTCGAGGTAGCGTCGCAAATGCAACG
The DNA here is from genome assembly GCA_035044025.1 of Drosophila paracracens. Taxonomy (NCBI): domain Eukaryota; kingdom Metazoa; phylum Arthropoda; class Insecta; order Diptera; family Drosophilidae; genus Drosophila; species Drosophila paracracens. Next base: position 772,889 of record JAWNMN010000435.1, on the reverse strand, counting down.
TCATCTGAAGCGCGGCGCGCGGCAATCAAGTAATGTGCTCTCAGAGCTCTTCTTTGGGTCCAGGGCCAGAGCCAGGGCCAGGGCCAGGGCCAGTGTCTGGGCATCTCTTAATGCTTACTCGAGGCGATGTGGACCACCAAACAAGCGGCTGACTGCAAAACTTCGAGGTGTTTGAAATGCGCTTTTTAACTGCATTGTAGTTGATTTGATATTCATACGTGCGCGCAATGCCCCAGCTGCCCCAGCTACCCTCCCCTACAACTCGCCAGATACTTTGTACGTATGTATGTATGCGTGCATGAGGGTCTTTAGTAACAAAAAAAAAAAAAAACATGGGAGATAATACAAGTGCTTACAGCTAGTTGTAGAACTTATACTCTTTTTATTATCAACCGAATTCATTTTAGAATTCGTATTTAATACCTTATATTTATGGATTCATTTCAAATCACAATTTTCAGTGAAAATTCATGTTAAGTTGGAAGCTTAAAGTCGACCTTAGATTAACAATATATTCATGGTTAGAAATTCACTAGAAACTTATTACGAATTTATTTGTACTTAATATTATCATTTTCTAGATTAATAATCTATTTATAGTTAGAAACTTAATTTATTAACATTAATTTAGTTGCACTTAATATTACAGTTTACTGGCAAAATTCGTGTTAAAATTTGACACCCAAAGACAAACTTTCTCTGAAAGTTAGTTATAAATACTTATCTTGACTTATGAATTGATATTTGTAGTACTATGTATGCCAAAGCAAAATGTTCAAGTGCTTATCTAAATTTATATAATTATTTTCGTGATATTACTTATGCCTTTTACATAATAAAGATATTAAGCTCTCTTAAAGTGTATATGCAGTGCCATATAATTAGTCTAGTGTATTTTGCATGCAAGTGTTGATTGCATTCGGTATTCTAGAGAACTGCAACAACTACAACAAAAACAACAAAAGAAAAAACTACGTTATTTCCTCTGGTCGATTGCTACGGCTACTGTAATTGCCACTTGCATTAATTACGTTAAACACAAGTCTCAATATTTAAACAAGCAGACGCCGAAAAAAAAACAACAACTCCAACAATTACAACAACAAAAAAGTGCAATCCAAATGGCAGTGAACCGTTTGTTTGCGCACGGCCAAAAGCAAGCCTCGAGTCAAAGGAAAATGCCGCTCAGCCTCTGTTTCAGCCTCCGCAGCCGCCTCCGCCTGTGACTCTGAGGCCCCATCAAAGCGGGCCGCAGCAGCCGATGCTGGAGTAATTATCACACATCGGTCAAAAATGAACAACATCCACGCGCAGCTTCTGGCCAACAGCTCAACTAACTCAATTAAGAGGCCAACGCACAAATATTTGTATGCGGCATTCAGTCGAAAAAGTATCTAAACAAAGTTCTCAAGAGATGTAAATATGCCGCCATCGAGCATCGAGCATTGAGTGGCGTAGAGCGGAGCGGAGCGGAGTGGAGCGTGTGAGTAGCTAGATCAGGGGTCAATATTGATATAGCTGAGAATTTACACCAATACCACCGCCACCACCTCGAAGTGTATCTATCACGAATACCCATCGCGAACCATATGTGGCTATGCCCAGTCCAAGCACGATTTGAGCCGCTTTTCACCACCAAATCGCTTTATCGAACCCACTCGAGTTACTTGTAAGGATGAATGATGCTGTAAGTATCGTTTCTGATGGCAAACTAGATACCACGGACTGTGGTCGGTTATAAACTAGAATTGTCCAGCAAAAGGACTCACGTTTTTATTTAACATATTTTTTATCTTTCTTTTTTTTATCTACTTTTAGGTACTTCACAATTCTATAAATTTATGGAATAGTTAGTATGAAATATATATTTTTGGATAAGTACAATGTTATCATCATTTATAAATCAAGTGATTTATTTTTCACAGTCCAATATATTTTAAGTTGTGTCGAAATAGTTAACACTTAATATTTCCTAAGTTAACTAAAATTACATATACCGAAAATATTACAGGAAAATTATCTGCTCAGATATGTTGATTAAAAAGATAATGAATTCAGGACACTTAAGCCCAGAAAATACCAAAATTCATTTATAATATCAGCATAGCTTGTAATATAAATGAACAGTTAAAGATATCGATTCTTCAACAAAGTAACCAATTCCTTTGACAAAACGCTGCCAGTATAACCTAAATAAAGTCAAATAACTACTATTTGTAAATAATAATAATAAAAATAATAATAATAATAATAATATAAAAAAAAATACAAATGCGCAGGGTATCATAATCTGAAGTGTAATACTGGATGTTAGAAGAAGATTTAATGCATAACTTTTGTTAGTAAAAGTTATTCCTCGAATCATAATATGGCAGGAATACTTTAGTTCACATTTGAGCTCATAGAATTTCTAGTTATGCTAACTGCTAGTCGAGTGTGGCTTGTTATGAATATACGTTTACAGGGTATTACCAAAATATTTAACATTTCAATTTGAGTATCGCTTTAATTAGCATTCGTTTGTTCATTGTTTTCCATTTTTCGTGCTTTCCATTTGCAGCGAGCGTTTGATTTGTTGTCGTTGTTTCTCGCTTTTAGCTTTTGAGCTCTTAACTTTTCAGCTATTAGCTTTTAGCTGCGCATTGTGGAGTTTTGTGCCTGGGCTAGGGCTTGATTAGCGTGGCCGAGTGCTGCTACCAATGTTGACCTGAAAGCCAAAAGATTTTCTTTGCCTGCTCTTTGACAGCGATGCTCTCAATGTGGGTGGCCATAACAGGCTTAGTTCGATTTGCTACTTTTTTTTCCCTTCCTTTTTTTTTGGTTTTTGTTTTTGACTGTCTCGCACTTTCTTGTGTTTGGGCCCAAGCTCTGTTGGCCATGCTGCTGATTACTGTGAAATTGGCAATGTTTAATGCTCGCTCGAGCTCAAACTGCTGCCACACATTTCTGTGTCTCTGTCTTTACGCTTAGGTCTAACTACTTTTTTGATGAGTTTTCTTCATCATTTGCTGGCACCAAAACATTAAAGAAGTTTCAGACTTTCTCTACAACAGTGGCTGAGATCCACTTTGAACGTTTAAAGTTGAACGTTTTTATGTCAGTGGGGAAAAATTTGCCCCCGCAACTAAAGAAGAGAGTTTGCTAAAAATGTATGTCATTATCACAGACGCATTCAAGAAGTCTCTGGCATCTATATATAATGCAACTATTCGACAGACTAACTGGCGGCTGTTAGTCACAGCCCAAAAAGACTAAATCGGACCACTTTACCATAAAGTTGCCTTAGGAGAACATGTCACTAAACAAACTAACTATAAACAACTACACAAATATATGTACATAGAATATACTTCAATATAATTTGACATAAAAGATCTTCGCATAAGCACAAATTAAAATAGATAGGAAATCATTTTGAATTGTTTTCAAGAACGAAATCATTAACCATGGAGTAAATTCTTGGCCAAATCGAGCAACACACCCATGTTGATTAAGCAGAACCGGTCGTTAAGCATCAGCACAAGCGTATAAATTCATAATTCTAATATAAATTCATAATAATTATAATATGTAGTCGGGTAATTTTCGATATGCTACCAAAACAGCAGCGATTCGCTTATCTGGCACCAAAATCAGCGTCGACAGCCAGTCAAGTGGCAATGACAGCCATGTGTCAATGCTGCGTGGGTTGTCGAGCTGTCGAGTTGTCGGGTTGTCGGGTTTGTCAAGCTTGTCGAGCTGTGAGCCATGGCAACTGACTCCGTGGCATATGCAAATAGGCAGCTAGCTGCTCCCACAAAAGAACTGTGGAAACTGGAAAAACTCTCAAAATAAAAAAAAATAATAATAAAATAAAGTGGAAGCTGTGAGTCGCTGTGCTGTTGTGACAGCGGCTGCTGTTGAAAGCTTGCTAATTGACAATTACAGGCAAGTTTCTGCTGTGGCCATGAACCGGTGCCCGGAGCCACAAGCTCATAACAAAAATGCCGTTGTGGGCGTTGCGCCTGTTGCCTTTGAGAATGTGCCGCATAATTTGGCATTTTACTTGTAGTCAATGATAAAACTAAAGTGGAAATCATTTAGGGCGATTGCTCGATCGATGTCCGGCGATAAGCTAAATCAGCTTAATTATGGAGAATATTTGAGCAGCGCATTTCCGCAGCTGCCTCTGTTGTTGTGTGATGCAGCTGCCCCGGTTGCACATGCCCCTTTAACCCCAATGACGATAAATCAATGAAATCGTCGCCATTTGCTGCACATTTGAATATTAATGAACCCTTTCCACCACTTTCACCGCAGGAACGGCAACGGCAACCACAATTTATCAGCGTGTGAATGAAGCCACACACATTCACACTGGGAGTAGACGAAGAAGCCGCAGCAGCAGCAGGCACAGGTGTAAGGTGTAAATTGACTTTCCAATGCGAAGGATTGATCGAAAATTGGCTTTGCTCAAGGACTTTGCCGGCATAATTAACACCGCAGGTTTTCCCACGCAGCGTGCCGTATCCCTCTCTCTCTCTCTCGCTCTGTGTATGTGTGTATCTAATAGATACACTAATAGCCGCCAAGAAGAAAGAACCAAATAAGAAATTAGAATTATAAAAAAAAAAATCAAATAAAATAAAGGCGCTGCGGCAATACAGAAGCGCTAAAGTCAAAAATCAAACGCGCCGCATTATTTTGGCCGCCGCGGCGAAACTCAATCACAAACCCAATGCTCAAATATTTGTGTGATTAGTCCTTATCAACAATGGTCGTAGCTGACCGCCAGGTAGCTGTGCTCTCTCCGCACCCTGTGTCCCTCTCCTCCTCCCGGGACCCACTGCTGCTAAAGTCGAGCGCTTCTGCTGCTGCTGCTTCTGCCGGCTGGTGGTCGCTGCCCCTGCGCCGGCGATTCCTTTTTCATTTAGCATCCTGCAGCGACGGCAATTGGTTTCTATTTTCCTTTTTTTTTGTTGTTTCGATTTTCTTTTGAGTTTTTGGTTGCGTTTAGCTAATAGACTCTTGGCCTATTGTTTTCAGACGCCTTGACGCCTTTTGTGCTCTGTTTGGCCTTTTGTTCTGCATTTTGGGTGTTGGAGTAATGCGCATTTGTTTCAATTAAAAGGATTATAAGTGCTCGGCAGGGCCTGTAAATGTCAGCAATCAGTTTAAGTCCAACAAAATGTGTCGACAACTGGACAATAGACTGAAGAACCAAACGCATACAACAGAGCATGAATTTGAGCTAAGAACTAGACATTCCTGACAAAGATTGTTAATTTCGATATGCAGATTAATGCTGAAAAAATCTATGTAAGATTATATATGAAATTTAGTGTCCTTTGAAAGATTTAAACCTCCAGAAGTAAAAATCAAAATCTTCTGCTTTTAAGCATGTTCAAATTAAATGTATAAATGTGATAAGAACACACAAGTTTTAAAATAAGAATTCTATAATATAATGTCATATTTATATGATATATGTTGAAGTATTGAACATATTGTGTGCTGCAATAATGTTATTATTTTTAAATAAATAATATCTACCAATTCTTGTAATTTTTATATTATTAACAATTCTTCTCTTTACCTTCTGAAAAATGCTAAAATTTCATTTGATCTATTAATTGGTATATAGCTTTAAGAATCTAAAATTTATTTGATATATTAGTTTCGTTTGCTTCTCAAAATCATTTAGATCCCACATTCAAAATGTCCTTGCTGATTTACTTAAATTCCTTATATGTGATTTTAAAATATGTGTAATTTATGTAATGCGTTAATCTAGTTTTCGCCCCAAAATCAGATTTGCTGTCGTCTCACATTAATTAAATGTTTTTCTTGCCACAAATTTAATGCAAACGCTTAACAATTATACCCGATTGCTGTCGCTGCTGTTGCTGCTGCGACTGCTGGCAGCGCTGCTCTGGAGGCACGGCTGATAGTCTATAGTATGCGTCATTAAAAGGCATAGACCATGGTGCACAAGCAGCAGAGCGAGTGGAAACGGCAGGGGCAAGTCTCTGTCGGCATCGCTGCCGAAGTTGTGAAAACTTTTGCAGAGGCTGAAATACTAAATACAGTCTCGTTACAAACTGAGGAGCGTCGCTGTGTCGTTTGTGTTGGAGTTTTATTTTTATTTTCTTTTTTTTTTTGCTTTTTTGTTCTCGTCTCGTGTCGCGCACATCTTGGCAGTTGTTGCTATCTCGCTCGAGCGCGTGGCGCTTGATGAACGCCATAATTACCGTTACGTATACGCCACCATTGCTATTTTTTGTTAGCGTCGCTTTCGGGCCAGCCGATTGGCTGACGTGCAAGAGAGCGCACAATTGTACGCCGACTCGTTCGCACGCATTTCGGCAGTCAGGCAAACTGGTTGGCACTGAGAGCGAAAGAGCGAGAGAGAGCGCGCAGAGAGCGCAACGCTTGTTGTGCAGTTATGATTTGATTGCCGAGTTTAACCACCGACAAACGAGACACGACGACGAGAGAGCAAACGATGTTAAAGAGACGACACACACAGACACAAACGAGCACAGACAGAGAGGCGAAGTGAGCATCGCGGAGAGCGGCGCGGGCAGCAAAAGAACTGAAGAAATATCGACGTGTCTAGTTAGCAAACCAATCTTCAATCTAGTTTCGAACAGTTGACTGTGAAACGTCGAGTTGAGAGGTCCTCCTATTGGATCAGCGTCGTTTTCGTTGTCGTTTAGTGTTTATCGTTGCACGCTGCACGTCACTAATATTGATATAAACATACATACATATACATATCTGTATATATTTATTAACAAGACGCAGACAGAAAGTGAGGAAAAAAAACGCATTTCGTTTAGTGCTTTGACTGACAGCAAAGTGAGAACTTGTCCTTAGTGTGTGTTTGCGTGTGTGTGTATAAAAGATTTAGAACTAGTGCCAGTGCTTAAATGCTCTGTCCGCCCACAATGCGTCCGGCCAGTCCTGCCGAGTCCGAGATCTCCGTCGGTGGTGCTCCAAGCCCTTTGCCCACCCAGCATCATCATCTTCAGCATCAACATCATCACCAGCAGCAGCAGCAGCTGCATCATTCGCGCAGCGGCACCATCGATCTTCTCCAGCAACAGCAGTTGCTGATGCAGCAACATGCTGCTGCCGCAGCCGCTGCTGCAGCCGCCGCCGCCGCCGGATTGACGCGCAGCGCCGTCGGCACATTGCCCGAGGATTACTTCCAGCCGTTGAAGCGCCTGCGCATGTCCTCCTCCTCATCGGAGACCAGGGAGCAGACGCCTAGTCCACCAGCTGCCCCAGCAGCAACTGCTGCAACTACTGCAACCACTGGCAACAACAGCTCTACAAAGTCCGCCATTGAGGGCGTCAAGAGCTTCTCGATTGCTGATATTTTGGGTCACTCGGAGAAGCAGCGATGTACTTCCAATTCACCACCGCCAGCTGGCACACTGCTGGCACCACCGGCGGCGCGCCCCGTTGGCGGCGTGTTGCAGCCACGCTCCGAGCCGCTGGACATGCATCCGGCTGCGGCGGCGATGCTGTTGCCGGGCGCACAGATTGTGCGTCCATGGGATCATCTGCTCGGCCCCATGCCGGTGCGTCCGTTCATTCCATCGGCACTGCTGCACTACGAGCAGCGTCTAGCGCTGGACTATCATCGGCAGCTGCAGGAGCACTTCAATGCCCAGGCGCAGCTATTGCGTCACATGGGCATGGACATCATACCCTCGGAGAGTGGCTCCGATCGCTCCAGTTCTGCGGCCAGCGATTGTTGTTCGCCAGAGATTGCTCGCGACACGGCTGCTGCTGCTGCTGTTGCCGCTGGTGCTGCCATGCGTCGCAGCCATAGTCCCCAATCCGCAAGCCAAGCCGAGCGGGAACGTGAACGACATGCATCCAGTGGATCGGGGAATGCCGCCTCGAGTCCATCGCAGATGGGGGGCAGTGCGAATGCGGCTGCTGTTGCCGCTGCGGAGGCCAAGGCCAAGGCGAATGGAACACCGCTCGATGCCCTCTTCCAGATGACCACGAAGGACTTTGATGAGTCACAAGGTAAATATCACAAATATCAATTAGTTCTACGCACAAATTGACTCAAATTACTTTCGATCGATTAGCATATAAATGTCTCATTGACAAATGTCTCAATTTGTTCGCTCTCGAAACATCGAAAATGAATTCATTTTTGTTTTTGTTTTTATTTTTCTGGGCCTCTTATTCAGCTCCACGCCATTAATTTTGTAGCAATTTCCAATTGAAACGAATGCACACAAAAAATGTTTGCTTTTTAGATTTTCGATTTTTTGCTGCCTAATTGATATAAACGATCGTTCCGTTTATACCATTCTCAGTCTCAATCTCATTCCGATTTCGATTTCGAATCCGAATTCGATTTGTGTTTCTATCTCTACTCTTTCGCTTTTGTTATGCAAATGGCTTTTGGATTAATTCTCAGTCTATGTGTGTGTGTGTATTCTCAATTAATTGGCGGCATGTGCCAAAAGCCCAAAACAAATTACCCAAATTAAATAGTTGAAACAACTTTTTATAAATACTTAACTGACTGGGTATTATCATCATACACTCAAAAAAGAGTGTGTGCTACTCGTTCTAAAACTGCAATATGAAAAATTTTGTTGTTTTAATTTATTTATAATTTTTTTAAAATTTATTTACACAAATAAGTTCACTTTTTTCTCTTTCACTTTTCTCTAATCCCATTGAAAGCAGTTTTGAATTTAGATCATTTTTCTCAATTGTAGCACATACATATTTTTTCAAGTGTTGCAGCTGTGTGTAGCATATTCCTTTAGTTAATTACTTCAATTTTCCATATCATCGACAATCCAAACGCATCTGTCACACTCGACGCAGTCACAGTTCATGTTTACATTCGTTTTCTGTATTAAGTGGGCGTTTTAGTGTCAAGCCCCAGCCTCAAAACTCTCCCCAATCCCCCAACTAGCCCCAAGGAACTCCCTCAATTTGTGTGTGTTTTCATGGTAATTATTGTTTAATAACCATAGCATACCAAAGTACATCTATCGACAGCAAATACTCGTACACACACTCAACACATGTATTTGTATTTTGTGTGCATTCGTGTCGATTCTGCAACGATTAGCAACAATTAGCCAGCGGCCAACTTTGCTCATGTTCATTACCTAATAGTGTTTGACGGTTTTTTTAAATTTTTTTATGGCTGTTGTTAGTTTTAACAACAATTAACATGCCGTTTCCATTTGGTTAAATTATTGCTGCTGTTGCTGCTGCTGCTGCTGCTGCTCGCAGCTAATGGCTGACAAGTCTCAGAGGCAGCTGATAGTCGTAAGCATATTTAGACCCACTGCATTGGTTGTTGTTGCTGTTGTTGTTGTTGTTGTTGCATGTGTATTTATCGTAAACTGTGCAACCAAAAATCGAAATATTTATGACTGCAACGCAACTGTGAATATGAATGGTGTTCACAGCACTTCCTCGTTAGTCAATCAGCAACAAGAAATAGCGCCGATAAACATATAATATATAATAAATATTATAATCATATATACTCCTCCAGACTATCATTGAGAGAGTGTTGCACATTAATATCATTGACACTCCGAGGGAGAGCAGGCAGCGACAGTTCACGATTGAATAGATAGCATTTCAAAAGTGCATTTAGTATGTGTATCCAAAGTATTACAGATATGCCCACTCAAATGTTTGGCTTCCATTTACGCTATTATTAAATGCTGTTTTGAACTGGCCTTTGTTTAAAAGCAGGAATTAAAAAATTTAATACTTGTTAAACTAATTGAATAGTCCTAGAGCTGCTCATAAAATGTTTGACATCAATAATTTTGAGAATCTCTCTCGCAGACCTTGCCAGACACACTGTCGTCGATCAGCGTAATTCCTGGTATTTGGACAAATTAAAACACAAGATTGTTGACTGCAACTGTTGCAGCAAGGGGGCAAAGATTCCTCAGAAAGAAATCAGAATTCAGATGTGGCGTGGCCATTTAGCAGTTGTAGTCGAATTTCAACCATACAACATATTTAAACATATTGTAGGCAGTGAAAGGTTTCCGGGTAGGCAACGACAATGCTGACAAATGCAACCAAAACAAATCCACCCCTTAATTTGAACAAAGCGAACATTTCTCCAGTGTAAGTGGACACCTGAGACCCTGAGACAGGACCCAAGTGGACAGCACATTTCACTCTAGCTCTACCTCTGCCTCTCTCTTCAACAGTCAGATAAGTCATGGAAATTACTTAATGAGTCTCTGATAATAACAAAAATAATAAATATATATGCATATTTTGGTTGTGTGTGCTTGTGTTGTAACTCGTGTGTTTGAGGGATGTAAAAAGAAAGAAAAAAAAAAAACACACCAGCTCAAGTGGCTAATGGGTTTTTGGTTACAAAACGTGCTCGAGATAACAAATAGGCTAAATTAATGCGTTTTGCATTTGAAATATACAAATTTAGTCGGGTCTCGAAGCGTTTAATTAGTTTTTAATGCTGGGTTAGTTTGTTTGACAAGCAATCGGAATTGGAATGGGCGTGAAGCACTCCAATCCGACCGGTTCAAGCAAACATATGCAAGTCGACAAATATATCTGCATATTTATGAATAGCAACAGCTGTTGTGCGGTGGAAGGGGGGGTGGGTTGAAGGGGGAATAGTTTCACAGTAGCATATGATATTCAATAGTGCCTATAAATTAGCTTTGAAATGAGCCGCGCTTGTAGCTCTCATCTGATTGTCATACTCGAACTCAGATTCAGATTCAGTTTCAGACCAGGAAGCATTATGCAAGCTGAATAACAGCTATAACTACTCATTAATCAGACAACAATAGGAACAATTGTGACTGATTTGTAGGTGTCAATAATTAAAAAGTATAAATCAGACAGCAAACGAGACAAATGATCGCAACTTGCATATAGCCGAAGTACGGACCCGAAGTGAATGACGCCTACAACATGGGGCAATTAATCATGTCGAAATTATATGGGAAGACATGTAGGAAAAGTGCATGCAATTAAATCATTTAAGTGTATAAATCAAAGCGCTTTAATTAACACTCGTCCAGTCACACTCGTCTCAAGCAATTAAAAATTATCTCTAATGCGACTTACAAATTCGCTTGTTAGCACTCGACTTGGATTACTTAATCGAACCAGTTTTTCAATTATTTTTTATTTGTATTCTTTTTAAACACAACATTTAATCTCATATTTCTGTTGCCCTCTTTTGTCTCCTTCAGATAAATCGCATTTGGACATATTCTCGAATCGTCCGCAGCCGAAGAAGAAACGCAAATCACGCACCGCATTCACAAATCATCAGATCTTCGAGCTGGAGAAGCGTTTCCTCTACCAGAAATATCTGTCACCCGCCGATCGTGATGAGATCGCCGCCTCGCTGGGTCTCTCCAATGCCCAGGTGATCACCTGGTTCCAGAATCGACGCGCCAAACAGAAGCGCGACATCGAGGAGCTAAAAAAGGATTTCGATAGCGTCAAGGTCTTCTCGGCCCACAAATCGTTCCTGGAGAATGTCAACGATTTGAGCATACTAAAGAAGAAGCCCATGCACGAGGCGGACATGGTCGGATTGGCGGCGGCAGCTGCTGCCGCTGGCATGGTGGGCGTCGGAGTGCCCGTGTCCGCTGCCCAGGCACAGGCACAAGCACAGGCACAGGCTGCTGCCCAGGCGCTAAGTGCGCCACCCAAATGAGTGGGCGGCGGGATGCGTTTAGCGCATTTGCAACCTGATGAATGGTACAGAAAGTGAGCAAAGTATTGAGGACGACATTAATCATCGACTGCGACTGCGAGACGAGTTGCATTTGTGCATTTTGTTTAATTTTGAGCCAAGTGCGAGAGGAGGCCAATTCTGGGCACTACCGCACCCACCTACCCCGAACCAACCCCCTCGGCACTTGCAGCAGAGATTTTCAAGTGTGCGAGACACTAAGTCAGCAGCTGGAGTCTCCAGCGATTTTATTTGACACGGATGTGACAATATCGAATGGATCTGGCATAGGCGCAGAAAGCCAAGCCGAACAAAACCCCAAATGGACACAGGACACAAATGTGGTATGCAACCGGTCTAAGGCGTTTTTCGGTCAGCCCTGCAGCAGGGCACCAATAATCCCACCAGCTACGACACATGTAGAGCATCCTACAGACAACTCTACAACTACTCGGCGAAAAGTGAACACAAAGAAAACCAATCGGCTCTTTTCAGAGCCACCAAAGCATTCTTCAAAGAGTCTTGAATTCATTCAATCACTAATCAATTTCAATAAATGAACCATTTAATTAAATAAAAAAAACAAATGCTTTCATTGATTTATTATTAACAATTTTACAAGCCAAAAAATTGATTAAATCTACTTGGACAACATTTAATCTAAACAAAAAAAAAAATGCTGAACTTTTAAGAGCTCTGTATTCGATGCAGAATCAAACTTGAACAATGCTGCAAATGCTGTAATTGAAAATCAACTCTAAGTACAGAGATCCCATACTAGGCGCAGTATCCATCTTTACACAAATAATATTCAAAATACTATTCCCCAAAAATGTGAGCTTATTTTGAACAAAGATCTAGATCGGATGAGAGCGATCTGCTTGCCCGGCTTAAAGATTTAAGCAGTTGTTTTATACACTTTTTAAACCATTTTATAGCATGCAAATTTGCTGAAACTGTTGCCCATAAATTGAAGCATATTTAAGCAAACAACGCAAAAGTCGCGGGTCATTAGGGGATCAAGTTGAAAGAGCTACCATTTCTCCACACCGCTGCCCGTTTGCTCTCTCTCTCTCTCTCTCTCTCGCTCTCGAATCGTTTGCATTCAGCTCGAAGTTGAATTTGAATTGCTGCCAGACAAAACTTTAATAATGTTGCTGCGTATTTTGTTGGCTTGAATGTGGATTTGAACACGATCTCGAGTTCGCAGCTCTTAAAATATAAAATAAAAGAAATCGTATTTAATTTTTATTAATGATTATTTACAACCGTTATTCAAAATTTCAACTAATTAATTATTAATTTAATCACTTGGCAAAAACAAAGAAACCAAAAAAAAAAACGAGTTGCCTACACATAAAGTATACAAAAATTCAAGCGCTCCAAGTGTTTAAAGCCGAGCGCGTTTTGCAGCTCGCAACACGGCAAACGGCGCCAATTTGCATACAAAAATTCACTGAAATTATTTCAATATTTATTAATTTTCTACTAATCATTGTACCCTGTAATAGTATACTCGTTAAGGGGTATATAACAAAAGTACATGATATAAAACTCTAAATGTATAAAATAAATATATTTAGGATATATTTTGAAAGCAACTTTTATCTGCTTCGCATAAGTGAAAATTATGAGTATCGCTTCTTTCCCAGTTCCTAATTTTTGAGCTATTTCAATTGAAAAATCAATATATATATCTCGTCTCACTATCCATATACAACTTCTCTTAGAGTTCATTACAAAAAAAAATATTATACGATTTTTTTCTTTTGTTTGGCAATTTCAGAAGTAGAAATAGTTTTTAGCGGTTAAAGTGCCTATTTAGTGATAAATAGTAGATGATTCTAGCTATTATTTTGAGGATAAGTAATATTAAAATAAATCTTAATTATAACAAAAAACAAATTTAGACATTCAGACATTTTCATTCATAGTTTCTCTGCCCTTGGTGACAAACGCCACAAATTAAAAAAAATTTATTTACTTATATATTTAAATGTAGGGTATTTGTTAGTCTATCACTCTGTTTGACTGTGCTATTGCTTGTTTTTAAATATTTCGAAAAGGAACAGACGGACTTATCTTACGCTGGCTACCGTTTGCGGGCAAGTTCAAAGGTTTTGAACGCCGCCGCCGGCGCACACATTTTTCACTCTCAACTCGAGTCAACTCTTCCACTCTGATTCGGAGTCGCTGTCTGTGACCTGGCGGCACCTGAGCACTTTTCGAAAACTGAAGCGCGCCATCAATCGTCGCTTTTGGCCTGGCCAACAACAACAACAACAGCAACAACAGCAACAAAACTCCAACAAGTCTAACCACCGTCCGTCGATCGTTTGTTAATAATTTGAATAATCAAGCTATCAATTCCGCTGCTAATGATGCCGACCAAACGATTTGAGTAGAGAGCTTCAGCTCGTCTACTGGTAGCTCCAGATCAGCTCAGTTTTTTTGTATCGGTTTAATTTGGCGCTTATCGCGCGGCCAACGAACGATTCGATTGTCTCTAACAGTTCGTAAAATAGGCGGAAAACCCTATTGCATATGCATGAGATCGCCATGGGGATTGGGTCGAATTCGACATTGGGATTGGGATTGGGATTGGTATTGGAATTGGGATGGTGATTTCGGTTTGGACAAGGGCCCTAGTATTTAGTTAAAAGCAATTTATTTTCATTTTCAAATGTGTGACAATGCGACGCATGCCCCAAGATAAAGAAACTTTGTGACTATCCGACTGGCCCACCATCCCATCTCCCCGCCCCCTGCCCCCTACCCCCTAGCAGCTCAGCCCCTTAGCCCACTGTCGACTCTCTTCTATACTGGGCGTGATTAATGCGTTTTGAAAGTGCTGGGCGAAAGTTGCAATGGATACCGTTTAATTAAAATCAACTCATTGGTTAGTTGAGGCGAAAAAGAGAACGAGATAGAGAGTGAGTAATCGTGGGAGAGAGAGGCAATTAGCTGAATAGGGTATGGGTAGGGTAGGGAAGGGGACAAATGACGGACCGGTAATGGTCGCATTTACTTTTAGTAGCTGAGAAATTTTGCCCGGGCAAATCGAGGCAAACCGTGGCTCTAATTATGGGAAAATCTCTTAGCACATCCGTGAAAGCAAATAGAAAACAACCCGAGAGCTGCAAACGACGCACAAACATGGGGGTATTACAGTTGTTGTACCACAAATACGTAAATGTCGAAACTCATTAATCGAATCAACTAAAAGTGACTAATGAACGCACCTCACGACAAGTTGCCTCCGTTGCTCTGCCCTGCTCAACTCTTTTATTTTCTTCTCTCCTCAAGTCGTTTTCTCTTGAGTCGAGAAGCACTCTTAAGTTCAATGTGCAGTTAAGTGAATAACTATTCATATTAGCACTACAATGTAACTAATAGAAATACTTGTATTAATAATATTTATAAAAACGAAAAAAAAAGCCTTTCCTAATTTAACAAATTCGGAAATTCAGCAACAGAATCAATATAAGCAATACATATTCGATATAAGCAACATATAAGAAACCAAATTTACTTAATTAAGCAAGCAGAGATAAAAAAACAATAACAATTAATATACAATTAAAATGGTATTTGAAAACAAGATTTGTTTGATGCATTGCCAAAAAACAATTGAATTCTAATTACACTCAAAAATTAAAAATCTGCATATTTGAGAAATTCAACATTTTTGTAATTTAGAGGAATTAAATTTGGGTAGAGGCACTCTCGATTAGAACATGTTTTACCCATATTTTATTCCATTGCATATTCAACTCTTCACTCACTTCCTGCTCAGTCACATTGTCAGCAATTACTCTGCGCTACCCTGAATACCATCCCCACAGCTCGTACGATCAAGTGATGCCCTGAGTCGACCTACATCATGCCTCAACTGCAGACCCTGCAGACCCTACTTCTCTGCTAATGTAATGTGGCAATGCCAGTTGGCCGGTTTAACTGGCGCCGTTGCCAAAAGAAAAGTTGCGCCCGCGGCGCTTGCAGCAACTTTGGCCAAGTGCCTGATTATGATAAATGTAAACAATTCAGCTTAGCACACAAATGCAATCAAAGGACTGCAATTACAACTTTTGCAAACCAGTTAAGAGACGGAGACTGAGAGAAGGAGAGTGAGAGAGAGAGAGAGAGAGAGGGAGAGAAAAAGGAGGTCGAGAGACCGGACAAACTTCTCTCTCATGTTGCAGCATCTCCCAACTGAATTGTTGCCCCCCCAAAGCGACGATCAGTGCATCCGCATCTCTGAGAATGCCTCTGTGTTTGAGAACGCGCTTGTGTGTGACTGTGTGTGTGTGTCTCTGTGTGTCTGTATGTGCGATAGAGATATAAAAGCTAAATTGGTAACTCATACTTAATTTGGTGGCGGTGCCTTTGAACATGCTTCCAATTAGCTTACAGCCGACACCTCGGGGCTCTTTAATACCGAAAATGCCGCTCGGGAACTTCCACTGCCTGCCGCGTCTGCTCTCTCTGTATGTGTATGTATATTTGTGTGTGTGTGTGCGGCCAAAAGGATAACTATGCATACAACAACAAACGAGCCAAAATGGAAATGGAAATGATACAGCAGAAAATGGCAAGCCGAGCAGCGCACTCAAAGCAATTTGTTTCATTCATCCATCCATCCATTTAGTTGTTTCAGCCGATTCTTCAGTTCAGATCGTGATGCGGCGCATTTCTATCAACATTACACAACATCACTGATTCGTATTCATGAATGAAACTTTATGATTCGTTTCGATCCGAACTTATTGTTAATGAAGTTGTAAATTATGAAAAGCAACGTTAAAAAACGGGTAATTCGAAATTAAAATGTTTTTTGAGGCACAGGCAAACATGACTGTCTGTTATTAAGGGAAGAGATTTCGGAAGTAATACGTATCGCAGTCTTATGATCAATTTAATATTCTAATATTTTTTAAATGTTCGTCAGCTATCAGCGAGAGAAATTTGTGGGTTGAAATTCAAATTTAATACAAAATAATTGATCAAAATAAAAAAATACATTTCAGATTATCAAAAAACACTATTTCCAGATTTATACTTACATATATCTATCTGCTTTCGTTTAAAATCCAAGCTAACTCAAAAATATATATATATTAGGTTTTCGGCTATTTATTATTATTGTTATGTTTATTTACTTAAGAAGGTTGAAAACTTTAAATATTTTATAATATTTATAAAACTAAAAATATATAATTAAATTAATGTTCTAAATTGAAAAAAATAAATAAATAAATTAACATCCTTTAATTATAAATAGATAAAATAATCCCACATTTACTGCGAGGATTGGGAAACCGAGAAAAAAAACACAGACCAAAAATGGTTAAACGTTAATAAGGGAGAGAGAAACTGATACAGAATGAGAGAGGAAATAAACGAAAGATAAGCAAATCTTTAAACATCCAAATACCATTAATAACGAATATATATATGCCCTATTCTGTAGGCAAGGGTATAAATCACAATATTTGTGTATCTCTCGAAAGATTAAACTGCACTCAACCCTAATAATGTGCAGCATCCATGCACCAGCAGCAGCAGCTGCTGTTATCTTTAAGATGCACTGCTCCATTTAAAACTGATAAATTCAAGCTATGGGCCAACTTTGAAGATCACACACAAAGGCCGCCGAATCAAAATTAAAAATCCATATCGAGACCCATCAACCAGCTTCCAGCTTCAAGCTACCAGCTACCAGCCAATTAATTTCTTCTCGTGCAGAACACACACGTTGTGCGCCTCCAAGCGCCCAACTTTATGTATACAGGTATATATATGAATAAAGGTAGTGTGGAATGTGATTCACGCGCCTGCGGTGTGTCCCATTCCAAAAGTCGTTATGGCCACTTAATTCGTTTGATGCCAATGAATTGACGTTGACGCCATCCCGCTATATCATCGATAAGAAGAGAGAGAGACCCACACAGAAATTGTGAAAATCAAAAGTTTCACAGCTCCAACTGCAAAAGTGTTAATGTCTGTCACTTAACTAAGAGAGTCCCCATCTTACCCCGATCTCTACATTGATCCACACACTATCACATGACATTAAGCTTCATCACAAATTCAACTTCAAACTCCAATTTGCATATAAAAATAAAAAAATAAAAAACCAGCACTCAGAAATGTATTTCTTAAGTTTTCTCTTCATTTTTTTTTTTTTTGGGTTTCGGTCTTTTGCAGTGTTTAGTTTTCAGTTTACGTTTCTTTGCTGCTGACCACAACAAAGACCCGAATAAAATCCACTTTAAATGCGCCCAAAGGGCAAACAGCTACCGATTTTGTTATTGATAATGTTTTGATTTATCACAATGACACACAAATTGCCATTGACCAGACTGTCCCCTGTCCACTGACCACTGGCCACTTTTCTGAATTTTCTGGCTAAATGTTGCGGCAGCAACTGCACGCAAGTGGCAACAATTTTGTTGTTGTCACTTTAGCTTGTTTCTTGCGGCTTTCTTCTGCTGCTGCTTCACTTGGAGACGCAATTTGATTGCACGATTCTACGATAATTACTATATATATATATATATATCTGATTGCCTGACAATGTGCTTCGGGCTGCTTGTGGTCGAGATCTGCATAATTGTTTGGCAGAGAAAAAAAATTGTTGACAGCTGCAGGTGTAGACAATAGCTGAGATTCCGTTTGTGGCACTCATCATCATCATAAGCGCATTCGTCACAGTCTTTTGAGCACAGTTTGAGGCAGGATCGAGCTGCAAGCGGTTCTTAATTGGCATGCATTTCGGGGCCTGCAACGCTTTGTTGTTGATGTTGACAACTACATGGCACAACTTCATCAACAGACGCACACTTGGAGAAACAAATTTGGACATTTCTTATATCGATAAATGAAGAAAAGAGAAAAACATTTTTGTTCTAACGACCCCTTAATTATATTCATTTCAAAAATGATGCGCTTTTCAAAATAATATCTAAATAAATCTTACTTTAGTACTCAAGTTTTAAAATCAATCATAAAACCATGTTTAATAAAAAAAAAAAAAAAAAAAAAAAAAAATTTCAAAATTATTAGCATGATTTCAAATTTAGATCAATATCGTTTTATATAGATAAAAAGATAGATTATAGTTTAATTTTAACCACACTTTTTTATAATTGAAAAAATGTGTCATCTTGGAAATAAAAAATGATGTCATTTTTTTAAACATTGTTCGGAAAATTGTGCGATCTCTGTTCCGGTTGTCCATAAGTTTTAAGTAAATGCACTTTTCGCTCAGTGTAGAATCGAGGCTAAACAAAAGGCGACATTAATGCATCGCCGGCAGCCCAACCCGCCGAAGGGGCGTGACAAATTTGACAACAGCCACAATGGCAATGACTTTATTACCAAGTGACACTCGTGGCTGCTGCTGCTGCAACTTCCTCCCTATGGTGCCCCTACCCCTAGCCCTATAGAAAACCATAGCCATAACCATAACCGACAACTACCAAAAGCCGATGACATTGTATACAAATACTCGTTTGAAGAGGCCCTCTCAGGAGTTGCTGCCCTGGGGATTTGGGCTTGCCAGCTGTATAAATAATACATATCAGTATGTCTGTCTCTCTGTCTGGCTGTGTGACAATAAACACTTTAGCTATTTATGAGGTTTTAATGAACACAACAACAGCTACAACAATGGCGGCCATCTTGCGCTGACTAATGAAAAGGATACCGATATTGTTGCATTTGGCTTATGAATTTGCAGAATTAGAGGCGCGTCGAATTGGCCCAGAGTCGAGTGCCTTTTCGACTGAATTCGAGTCGAGTCGAGTCGAGTCGCATTGGCTTTTGGTTTTGCTAGGGGCGCATGCTAATTGTGATTGACAGGGCGTGTCGCGTCTATTGAGGCGCCCAATTAAGTGGCAGTTTGTAATTGATTTTGAATATGCTCGAGAGACACAGAACAGCTGATGTATTTACTTACATACACACGGAAGCGTTGCTATGCGCCAACTTTCCTAAATTGAACCAAATAAAAAAAAACAAAGACAAAAAGAAAAACAGCAACAACTGCATTTAAGTCAGTCAAGTGCAGGCATTAATCAAGCCACACGGCCATCTTGTAAGCGAAATAAAAACAATACGAAACGAAATGAAATGAAACGAAACGAAAGAAACTAACGGCAAATGCCAGGCAACGGCATTGAAAGATAACAACAAAAGCGAAAGCACAAATGTGAAAGTGTCGCAATTTCTATACACTTTTATCCGTGCAGAATTGTCCTTAAATATTATAACAAATAGATTTTAAAATTTGCACACATTGAAATATTCAGAATTAAAATTAAAATAATTTTAATAAATCCTAATAATTTGAATGAATAAAATAATAAAAATAAAAAAATTAAATACATAATAATAATAATTATGTAAATAATAATAATAACAATCATAAAACTAATAATAAAAAGAAAATAATAATAATAATTAAACTAGTAATAAGAAGAAAATACTAATCTTAATAATAATAATCTAATTCATAAAAAAAGATAATATAATAATAATAAAAATTTATAGCAATCATAAGTATATAAGTTTCTATATTAATGAATATATGTAGCATCACCCCAACACTTTTCCCAGATGTTTTACTGAATTGAATAAATTAATTTATTTACCAGTCATATTTTTCAAATCTGTAGATTATAAGTAAGAAAGGACCTTACTTTTTTTTAAGAAAACAAAAACCGAGTTCAATGAATTTTTGCGTCTAAATAATAACATCAACTTTCTTTCATGTTTATTTCAATCTCTTGTAATCCTGCCACATTCTCTGTGGCATAGCTAACAGTACATTTTTCGGAAGGGTACTGACAATGTCTTATCGATTCCGGTTCAACAGTTGCATCATTTCACTTAGCTGAAATCCACTATGGTGGAGGGTGGGAGGGGGCATTGCAGTTAAATAGACATTTGCATGCAAGAGATATGTCGGCAAAAAACCAGGACAAACAACGAAGCAAAAATTGAATAAAAGACACAAGCACACAAACACACACACTGACAGACACAGAAACACTAATACACATGTAGCATATGTCGTATACGTAACACTGCAAGCTGAGCAAAAGGCAAATGTGATTTACTGCAATCAATTTAAATGCAATGCAATGCAATGCAAGACAAGCGCAGAGGGGCAAACGGGAAAGCGAAAGGGACAACAAGCATGGCAATGAGACAGAGGCAAAGCCAAAGGCAATGGCAAAGGCAGCTGGCAAAAAAACAAAAAAAAAAAAACAAACGACAAGACAAACGGATGTGTGCCAACAAACAAAACTCACACATTTAAACAAGCAAAATATATATATGAATAATTGTATGCGTGTGTGTGTGTACTTGTTTATAAGAATGAGAATGGGGCAATGACAACGACGGCGACACCTTCCCAAAGCCCATTTTAAAGAGCTTTTTTCTGCTAAATTGCCGCAGTCAGCGAATACATCAGCGGCGAAAATAGGCGCTCACAAAGCCGAAAAGACAAAACGGCGAACAGCGAACGGAGCAAATGGGTAACGATAAAGCAAAAAAAAAAACGGTACAAGAAGAGACTCGAAAACTAGACATCATTATTGATGACAATTGAGTGCGCCGGCAAACAGCTGCCACAGGAGTAGTCGTAAAAGAAGAAGATGAAGTGTGAGCGCGTATGTGTTGTGTGTGTGCGTGTGTGTGCGCGAGAGAGAAAAGAGGACAGCAGCAACAGCAATTACGATAATTAACACAGTCAGCCGCGTGGAAAGAGGGCGAATGAGAAGGCATGACACAGAGAGAGCGTGCGAGTGAACGCGCGAGAGCTGCGCTGAGCTGAGCAAGCGCATGTCAAATTGTAAAAAAATTGATGACGTTCGCAGACGTTGACAGCGCCCCCCGTTTGGACTGATGAGTGAGCGAGTGAGTGAGTAAGTGAGTGAGTCAGTGAGAGCTGTACGCTGATTGGCTGCAGCACACACACAGGCACGCAGAGCACGCCTCTGCTTGGCCTCTGCTTGCCAGCAATATTTCCAATTAGAAGGCGGACTGCGCAGCTGCTGATGTGACGTCATCAAACACGTTTGACGCTCCAAACCGGTCGAAGGCGGCCAGCCGCCAAGTTGAGCGTCAAGCTAGAGAGACAGACAGACAGAGAGAGAGAGAGAAAGAGAGAGAGAGAGAGAGCGAGAGAGCGAGAGAGAGATAGAGAGGGAGAGTTCGCGCACGCAGACAAAGCCATTTTTATGAGGAGAGCCCAAAAGCGGTCGAGTTCACGTTGTGTTGAATGTTGAATGTTGAACGTTGCACGTTGTTCGTTTGTTCGCCGTTCGCGTTTTTGCCGACGCGTTTTCGAATGTGAAAAAAATGTGTGCCCAGCATTAGTTGATGTGAAATTAGACGCTGAATTTTAGACAATGCCGCAACGCACGCCAAGTCCCGTAGAAATGATTGCAACGCGCAATTGCAGCAGTCCGGCCGTATCCGAGATCTCTGTGGGCTCGCCGAGTCCACCGCCGCCGTCGATGAGGCCGCTGAACATAAAACGCTTGCGAATGCTTCGCAGTCCGGCGACAATTCAAAGTGTTCGCAAGTGCAGCCAATTTGGGGCAGGTGAACGCATCAAAAGCTTTTCCATCGCCGACATTTTGGGCTGTGGCAATGATCGCAAGGCTGCAGCGACACCAGCTGAAGCTCTAATTGAAGCTCCAATTCCAACTCCAGTTGCAGTTGCAGCTTCAGCTCCCTCTGTGCTGCTGCAGGAGCGTCTACAGGTGCCAGTAACAGTCTCGCAGGCGGCGCCCTTGTTGCATGCCGGATTGCATCCGTTTCTGCCGCCCGGCCTGCTCCATAGCTATGAGCAGCGTTTGGCATGGGACTATCAGAGGCAACTGCAGGAGCACTTTCAGGCGCAGCTGTTGCGCCAGATGAGCATGGATCCCGCCCGAATACCGATACCCTCCGAGGATGGCAGCTCGGAGCGTTCACAGCGCTCGAGCAGCAGCAATGGCAGCACCGATTGCTGCCCCCTCAAAGAGGGGCACGACGATGATGCCAATAAAACAAATAAACCAGGAGCCTCAAGTGATCCCAGTCAGAAAGCAGCCGTGGCAACAGTGGGAGCAGCAACAGCTGGCGGAGATACACCGCTCGATGCACTGTTCCAGCTATCCACCAAAAACTTTGATGAGGAGCAGGGTGAGTGTGCTTAGAGGAGTAAGACGAGTAGGCAACCGCAAATAAATTACATTTAAATCTAAACTGATTTGATGTTGGTCAACAACAGCGTCAGCAGCAGCAGCAGCAACATCATTAACTTGGCTCGACTGGAGCGATTGATCAATTGTTGTCATTACGCCTTGATGAGATTCTGCTTAAAGCGTAAAAACAGTAGTAAGGTCAGGCAGCCTCGAGGTGGCTAAATCAATTTTAGCCATTACCAGACACGGTTTCTCGGGCTCCTCTTTGATTGCCTCCATCGTTGTTGCTTTTGCTGTTGCTGTTGCCTTTCTCAATCTCTGATCAACGCTGATCAACGCTGATCTGGCGCATGCGTATCGTTCGGCATAATTTGCTTAGCGGCGTTGATTTCTCGTTAAGCTCCACGCAAACCCCCCGCACCCCACCCCAAAGACCTGTACCGCAGACCAGTCCATCAGCTCTCGTCGCTGACTCAATTGTTGCGAGTTCCATAAAGAAGACCAAGCAACAAAAAAAAATATATAAATCGCAGCTACTGAAATTGAATTTACGCGCCGCACGTACAACCACAATTCGTGGCATCTTCGAACGGGCAACTGGCTGCCCATCTAATCAGTTACTTATGCGGCGGCTACTGGCATTGACTGCTGGCCACCAATCTGATTATGATTATGATGCTGACGCTTACAATGCTGTTTACGATTATGTTTATTATACCTATACACTCAGGCAAATTAAAGTACTATTGACGGTTTTTTTTTTGTAATTCGGGGAAACCCCAAAATTGTTTTTACTGTCGTAAAATTGAAATTTGGTGAAAGTCGACAAAAAATATAATTATTTCGCGTAAAGTGTTCATTTCCACAATACTTAAGCTAGTAGTAATATTCAAGTGGAATTAAGTAATATTGCTATTTGACTGTTAGTATTGAAAGTCAAAAAAAAAGTGCTGGCGAGTTTTTTGCAGATTTCGCAATATAAGCGAATTAGCGAGAAAGTGAAATAAGTTCGTTTTGGAGATGTTTGAAATTGTTTAACAATCAATCTCAGCTAATCCTTAAAAAAATATTATTCAAATTTATTATTTTTCACACTCTATTCTAATTATTCAATTTTAGTTCTTTCTAACAATCGATCTTAACTAGTCCGATTTTTGTATATCTTACATTTAATCTCATGGTTTTTTTTTTTTAGTGTATGCAGTGCAGTTTTGGGACCTGCGTCAGCATATCTGATATTTTAGCGCCACGTTTCGCAAAATTGTTTTCCCAAGGCTGCCGCCATGGAGTCATCCGGTTTTTGCAATTTCTCTGTTGCACTTTGCAACAATCTTTGTTAATAAGAAGTTGATCAATAGCGCAGATCGCCGCCAGTTGAGCCGAGGTAGAGAGAGCAACCAATGATTCTTGCTCACTTCCGGCTGAGGGTAGTTGGCAGTAATTAGGTGGAGTACTTTAAGTTCTTAATAACCCTCATTGCGGGCGCAATGCGACAAAACTACGCAGCACTCTCCTTATGCATGTACATACATATACATATAATTACAATGGAAGTGGAAATGGAAATGGAAAGAGAAAATGTGAAAAAGGCTGAAAAGCTGTTGCGATTTGGTAGAATCAAATTGTCGTTAGGTCTTGTCAATTATAAGCGCAACATGATCAACGAAAAAAAGAATAACACTTCATAATGGCTGAAAGCAGAGGGTATTGGGAGGAAAGCTAGTGGCACGGGCTGCTTCTGCAGCTGGTTGATAAAACGGCAAGACAGTTGGCACAGACAGTTGAGTTATTGAACGCACAGACGCACAAAGAGGCAATAACTGAGTGTGACAGATAAAGATGGCGGGAGAGAGACAGAGAAAGGGAGGAGCAGAAACGGATGCAGCCTTAATTACAATTTAATTACTGAAAAACTTTTCCCACTTGACAAAAGACTGCCGCA
The DNA here is from genome assembly GCA_035044025.1 of Drosophila paracracens. Classification (NCBI taxonomy): domain Eukaryota; kingdom Metazoa; phylum Arthropoda; class Insecta; order Diptera; family Drosophilidae; genus Drosophila; species Drosophila paracracens. Next base: position 748,021 of record JAWNMN010000435.1, on the reverse strand, counting down.
ATGGCAGCCAAAGACTCAAACCAGCCAAGCATGAACCACAAAACGCACAACAACAAAACGCACAACAACAACAACAAAACCAACAATAACAACAACAACAGCAGCAACAAAAAGATCTTGTGTTGTGCAGTTTGAGTTGACAGTTGATTTGACAGATAGCAGTGTAAACATTTTGCATAACATGCGGGCGCAGACGAAACAAATTAGTTCAACTTGACGTGTACTTAATGTTAAGTCAAAAGGGTGCCAAAAATCATCGAATGCATTATATGTTTAGCATAAATTTGTATAATTACAAAGGCATGGGCAGAAAATGTGTCGAGCTGCTTCGCCAGCTGCTAACTACCATGTAAACTAGATTTTAACCAACATTGTTAGAATGCAATTTTTAGTCACGTCATCAACTGCCTGGCATACCATCTATGCACCCATCCATCCATCCATATATTCATCTATCCATATCTCCATAGTCATAATAAATCGACAGTTGGCCGAGTTGACTGCGAAATTGCTTTCCTGTGTTACAAACGTAACCATTCGAAGGCAATAGATGCAAATATATATATATATATGTATCTATATGTACATCTGACTAGGCAACGTGACATCCAAAATGGCGTGCCATGATTATCGAACGCCCACAAGTGGCACGCCCATGTCGATGTTATGCTCATAAAACATGAAGCCCATGTGTACATGGCATTAGCCAGATATATATCAGACATATTAGTGGCAATTTGATTTTTAATTCCAGTTGCAATATTTGATCAGAGCCGTTGGTCTTTCAACATCTGATAATATTATATGGTCGGCCTGTATAATTAATTATTATGGACATTGTTTGTAGCTTGAATAAAATCAACTAATAAGCAGTTAGCGAGTGCAGAGATTGACTACATCGATACTAAGTGCATAAGAGTGTTCAAAATTTAGATTATTATCTTATATAATTGATCAAAACCAGAATTTAACTAATTATGGAACTAAGCTCAAAGTAATATCTGTATTTTATTAGCATTTGGCTTATCCATTGAACTTTCAAATTAATTGCAATAGCTAAGAATAATTATAAACAATTCAGTGAAACACTTCAGAATCAATTGCGCATAATAATCGAAAAGATTTCAAAATGCAATTTCATTCATTTTAAATGGCTTAGCGGGAAAAGGGTAAGCGAGTCACAAGGCGTATTAACCCATTGAATAATAAAAACTGTGCCTGGCAAAAATCAACAACAGTTTTCAAACATAAATCAAGCAAACAAAAAGAAAATCCAATAAAGTGGAAAAAACAATTCCTTTCAAATGATTAATAGCAGCGCAACGTTTCAACAAAAATTTGTTAATGACATTAAAACGGGAGAAAAAAAATATAAATACAAAAAAAATACGTTAACGCTTCTATAAAAATTACGAAATAAAACCGCAAATCGCGATTGCCTCGATAAAATTAATAAAATGACTGCAGGCGCGGAAAAATATCACTAATTCTTACAGAAAGCTGAAGCTGTGGTTGGAAGGTTGCTTTTTTATGTGAAATGGCATGGAAAATTACAAAAAAAAATAATAATTAAATAAAAAACTGAATTGCTTTGAGCATAGCCAGCCAACAAGTTGACAAGCTGGCGCTCGTATAAATTCGCTAATTAACGGTTGCGCCTCGAACGAAAAATGCAAAAAAAAAAAAATTATTATTATTATTAACTAAAAATGTACTTGCTGTAAAATTGGCAACAAAAATATGAGTTAGCGTGTTGTGTGGCCATAAATCATTTGCATTTCTAGTTGGGCATTAAAATTTCGCAAAATACCAACAATGCAAATTTGCGTGGCAGTAGATTTTATTTTTCATGAACTTCTTGTGAGCAGCAGCTATAGCAATTCAGCGATTCTGCTTTCACTGCGTGCCATGCCCATCCTGCCGCGCGGCTGCATGCCACACACTCACACACGGGTGGTCCACAACAACAGTCCCTTTGAGCAAATTGCAACCGAACAACAACAAGTGACTCGCATGCTAAAAGGCACACACACAAACACATATTTATATATATATACATAGTATATGTATATATAAAGGGTGTGCAAAAGCAACGCATTGAAGGTGTTACCTGCACGCTTTTGATGAGCACTAATTGAGCTCAAGTTGCATTTTTCTTAGCTTGGCCCATTACCCCTCCGCGCCACGTCAAGATCAAAGCCGGCAAGCCGGCCATATAAAAGTGTATATAGAGACAAGCGAAAATCAAGCATCGACAACAAAACAACCAACAGAGAGAGACACACATATAGGGAAAGAGAAAGAGAGAGAGAGAGCGAATTGCATACACACAATTTTTGGCAATAACTTTATCAGACGAGGCCATATGGGAGGCCCAACTGTTGCCATACCAAAGGGCATAAAAGGGGTAGCCAAAACAAATGAGTTGACTCCAGAGTCGAGAATCGGGGGTCGAGAGTCAGATCCGCTGCCAGACATATGGGCGGCCCAGGGCAAGTCAGGACCTTGTCAAAGTTCTTAAAAACGCATTCGCATTCACACTCGCGTTTATGCCAAACATTAATCACCAGACAGACCGCCAGAGCTGTGAATTTTCTGCATGTGAGAGAGGCACATCAAAAGCCCGCGCCACGCACACCAAAAGCCATTTAAAAACGCTTTTTCTCGCAAAAAAAAAACAGACAAGAATAAAGCCAAGGCCCCAAGTAACCCGTTTAGGCCATTGGGCAATTGACCAGATCCGTAATGCAATTGCAACTGGCCACAGACAGGGAGTGAAGAGATTTCGCGACTCTTTTTAGATTGATGCGTTCAGCCAAACGCAAATGGGGAGTTGCAACCAAAACGCACCGGGAAAAGCTCACTGATTGATTGACTGACTAGCTGGAGTCTTGGGCTCGTTATCGGTGTGCTTTGTGAGGGTTTTCTATATATGGGTCACTTGGCGCCTAGACAAACCAGTTTTCCGTCTCGGTGTAAGCAATTAGCCCATCGCAATTCATAGTGCCTAGTGACTAGCAAACAGGTACCGCCGACTGCAGCTACACGTATATATGTGTATATAGGAACCACACCAGAAAGATCGACAATCTTTGGCACCACGAAGTTAACACACCTTTGAGAACCACAGGCTGCTTCCTCACCACTCTTAACTTTAATACTTACATGAGAACTTCATTGATTATTTGTACCGAAGCCTGAATTTTTCATAAATACATTATATAGCAGAGAATATCTATAATCTATAGCATTTAAATGTTTAAGGTGTGCTTATGAGTTTTTCATAGATACTTTCTATTGCACCACCAATTATAATCAATAATATCTATACTGTGTAGGATCTAAGTTACAACTACGACAAAATTGTAATACCCTCTGCAAGGATACAGAGAGATGTATGTTAAACGAGAACACGCATAAGTGCGACCAATCATATTTACATGGGCACGGCTCTAAAGTACGGTACTGTCTGCATTGAGTCTTTGATGATAAATGCTGAAAAGGCAGCATAAATGAATGCATTGAAATCATTAGCAACGATGCCGAACAAACGAGCCAAAGAGGGCCCCACAGACTCAAGCTAGCGGATGGGGAAATTATTCACAGCTACGGCTTCATAGCTCTGACATTAAGGAGCCCAAAGGAAGTGGCTGCAAAATTGTCCCAGCAGACAAGCAGCCAGGCAGCCACGCAGGCAGGCAGGCAGGCAGACAAGGTGTTTTCTGACCCATTAGTTGCGCCGGCAGGTGCTTTAGCTGATGGGTTCGAACTGCATGTCGACACTTCTACAGTTCTGTTCTAGATCCAGAAAGTCAGAAAGTGGATCGCTTCTCGTTTGATGCAAGATGAATGCGCATTATAATGCAAAATTTAATGTTGAGCAGCGGGCAATTAGTTCAACTCAAGCAAACGACATGTGCTCCATTTGATGCAATAACTTAAGTCATGACGAATTGGTAACATGAACAATGTGACTTTTATTCGATTAAATGAGCGATAAGTGATGTAAAGTCGAAGACCTTCCGCAAGCTGTAAATATATATATTAAGTGAAACTTTAAGCAAGTCCCGATTGTAAGAATTGTTATAGTTTTGTATTCGAATTCAGCTAAGAAAAGACAAGTTAGATATTAGACAGCACATATTGCGAACGGGCAGGTTTTAAATTAGGTTAGATATACGATACTTGATTTTGCTGAACCCAAGTTTAGATTACATATATAAAAATATCAAATTTTGCAAAGGATCAAACTAGGTTTTTTTTTGTACTTAATTGTTGCGTTTCATAAAGTTTTTCTTACTTACTTTCAGTATATAAGCGATCAACTTACGAAATAGTTATAATTGGCTCATACCAAAAAATGTGCACAAAAAATACTCATTTTATTACAGACTGAGAGCTTATGGAATTATCTTAACATATTCTTCACAGCTTATTTATCTTAGAGACACTTCTCTATTATCATCATCTCAATCATTGCCTTTTGCTTCTTTTGACTTTCCAAATTGTTATTACTAGTCACTTTAGCACTCCTCACTCTGCACCCTTGCAAGTAGCAACCCTAACCCAAAACATTAGTAATACCCTGAAAATACCCTAAACCAAATGGCATAATGAAAGCATAACAAATTCCAAACAATTTCGAACATTCAATACTAAAATTGAAAAGAAATTCAGTGATTTGGAAAAACGCACAAGTTGTTTACATGTATAGCCGACAATGGGCAACAACAACACGCAGCAGCAGCAGCAGCAGCAGCAGTAATAAACAACCACCGCAAAGAAACAAGCAGCAGCAACAACAACAACAACAATACAAGGAACAACAACAACCAGTCTAAAGTCAGCGACAAACTTCACGCTAAAATCATTGGAAGCTGTGAAAAATGTTTCTTCCCCGAAATGCGCAGCAACATAAAACTCAACGCACAACAAAAGGGGGCGGCTGCTGTCATTGTTGTTGTTGGCAATGTCAACAAAACATTTAACACCTTCTTCCGCCCACAGCAAGACCCTTGGCTGGGTGAGGAAACACAGAGGAAACACAGACTGTAGCTGCCACTGCGTATTTGCTTAATCGTTTATTAAAGTGTGAACAAAATTAATTTGACTATTTTAATGCACTGTTGCGTTGCAGTTGTTGTTGTTGTTGTTGCTGTTGTTGCTGTTGCTGTTGAAGGTAAATGACTTGCAGTCGTTGACAAGATTAATTAATCCCCGTCCGTTTGCCGAGTGGGTGAGTAATTTGCGGGTGTCGCTGCCAACAACGCGTATACGTGTTGCATATAACTCAAAAAGCTAAAAAAAAAAAAATTAAAAAAATACCTCACATTGGCAATAATTGATTTTGTGTTTTGTTGCAATTTTTCTCGTTTTTTTCTTCTTCTTCTTTTTTTGTTGATATTTCCCTTTTTCTTGTGCGCCGAGTTTGATGCGCAATTATTGTGACAAGTCTCGTTATGCCAACGAATACTTATACTTATGCGATATGTATACCCTTACCATAAACCCCATACTTCTGCCCCTGCCCTTACCCCTGCCTCGAGCCCTCTAGCCCATATGCTGGTGTGAGTAGCTTATGTGCAGGCGTCGTCGTCGTCGTCGGGCTGTTTCATGTTTGCGGCCCAAACCCGAGTTGGCCAGTTTCAGTTTAAGCCAGCTCAGGCAGTAAGATTCGCGTGCGTTTCCGAATGTGTGTGTGAGTGTGCACTTTTGACAAGTAATTTAATAAAGCCAGCGACATGACGCGCTTGTTGTTACTGTTGTTGTTTATACATGCATCCATTCACATAAGCCAAAGCCAGATCCAGAGTCAGAGTTTTGGCCGTGGCCCAAGTCAAAAAGTGGAAGTGGAAGCGCTAGCCGCCGGCTCGAGTGCCAATGTCACTCACTTAGTCAGTTAGTCATTTATACAGGCAGTCAAACACTGGTGCACCAGCCAACTTCATTTCGGCCTCTTGTTGCTGGTGTTCTTTGCTTCTTTTGTTGCCGTTTGATTGCAGCTTGTAATCACAATTAAAGTGTTAAACATAAATGCCAGGGGCCAGCTAGCCAAAAAGTAAAATAAAAAAACTATATATGTACATAAAAAGACACAGATTCAAAAAACTGCACAAGGGTTGCCCAATTGGCTTTTAACCTGGGTTCGGTTTTTTGTTGTTGGCGTTGGGGTTTTTGGCATTTGTTTCATCATTTCATTTACATGTCTGCTGGTTGACATGGCAAGCCAATTAAATTACATCAAATTCCAATAAAAATCTTCAATTACACACTAGAAATGGCAAAATACTTTTCAGAAAAACATGATCAGTCGAAAACCAGGCGAATTAAAGAATATTTTCAATCAAATTTGATGAAAATTCTTTTGAATATTGGAAAACTAGTTTCACGCACTGAATGTGAAGAAAAGCAAACAAATCGCAGCTAATAAACTGAATAGTCTTGTAAAGCATTCAACAAGTACTACAATCATTTAAAATGCCAGTTACCGAAGACTATAAAAATGATTATATCTAGCTAAAAGTCTTAACAGCCTCATTAGGGTGCCCGATGTTGGCCTGGATATCGCAGCTGTCGATCAAAGTCAGCGGCTTAATTGAATTTAATGTGCCAATATTCCAAGTGATTCTGAGCGACTTCGGACTCGCTCTTATCGGACGACTATACACACAAAACATGTGTAAAGATATGGATCGGCACTTTTCACTAATCGGTTTGGTGTTAATTTATGGCGTATCTTTATGGCTGGGCAGGCAAGTCAACTGCTTCCGCCTTGGCGGCCATGTTGGAGCAGCATCACCAGCCGGAGCAGGCAGTCGGCAGCTGGAGCGCTTCAGAAGCCACTTTAGTGTCTGTGGGTCTCTCGCTCTCGCTAATTACGGCAATTAAAATGCACTAAATACAAGAAACGAATCGGAAAATTTCAATGGATATTGACTGCATGCAAGTCGCCTTCAAGTGGCTGCCGGTAGCGCCAGTTGTGTTGGCTCAAGTGCCTCCAAACTTCAGTCAATTCCCGCAATGAGAATTATTAATAAAGCATCTCAGCTAATCGGCTCTAGGCACTAATTAGACCCAAATGGAGGCTTAAAGTGTGTGTGTGTGTGTGTGTGTGTGTGTGTGTGTGTGTGTTGGTGTGTTGTGCATTGTCAAGTGCGAGTTTGAGTAAAAGTACTTTCAGTTTGATGATCCTTTTGTGCAGGATCTGAGTTAGATGTCGCCGCTGATTAGCCAAGTGCATAACTCAAAAGTGAATAATGCCGCTATTCCATTAAGGTGCAGTCTTTGGCGATTGCAGCATATTGTTAGTCGAACCGGCAACAACAACTGCAAGTCATAAACAATTTCAATTGCCGTTGCACATTCGCAACACTCAATTAACGCTTTTCAACAAAGACCTAACAAAGTATGCACAACAACAACAAGAGCAGCAGCAACAACAACAGCAGCAACACGCAGGCTGGCAGCAACAGCTACAGCAGCAGCTACAACAATAACAATAATAATAATAATAATGCATTCATCACTTTATGACAGCCACATACAAACTTGGCCTAGACAATAGTGTCAACCATATAAAGACTGCAAAACTTGGCCGCGTATCTATTAAATTATGCTTAACTATGCGCTTTTGTTGCCCCTCGACACTTTCAATGTATTCCACATTGTTGCCTATGTTGTTGTTGCTGTTGTTTTTGCAGCTGATTGGCTGGGATCGTGGCTAACAATGGTCAAGCTACTTATGGCCCAGCCAGGCAGCTGTAACTGGACTGGCATGAGATATACACAAGAGGCGGCCAACAAAAGCGATCGAAAGCAGATACCATTCAGTAGAGCAACTTTGAGTATATTCGAGTGTATTCATATCTCTGTCAACAACTATATATATATATATATATGTATATATACATATTCGTTGCCAGCAAGTCTGGCGTATAACAACAACCAAATCAATTGGCAGTATAAAAAGAGCTAAAGGATTTGAGTTATATGACACACAAAATCTGAACAAGTGACTCTCTGCGTGTATCGAATTAAGTGTGAGTGTGAGGTATGAGTGTGTGTGTGGAATAGCCGGTAAATAATGTGAATTCCTTTTAAATTCTTCACATAAGCTTTCTGCTTACTCATAAGCGGAGAATTTCGGAATGCGTGGCAAGAATTCGGCAATTTAAAATGGCTGAGAGAAATGGGACAAATATAGATATGAAAGTTGTAGTGATTTTTGTACAATTAAAAATTGAAATTAAATTATAAAAATTGTTACATATTTGGGTTTTTAATTTATGTATTAACATATTTCTTTAATATAAAAAGAATTTCTGTCCAAATAGATTAATGATATGGGTTTGGGTTTGCAGTTAAGATATTAATAAATAGTTATGAGATATCCTGCAAAGATTCCAATTGACTTCAGAGCATATGTATTTTTATTTCTTCAAATAAAAAGAATTGCTAATGAATTAATAAATATTCCGGGTTGCAATTAATACATTAATAAATAATTAATAGATATTCTGCCCACATTCCAGTTCAACTAGGTACTTTTTCAAAGGACTAGCAAAGATGAACATATTAACCGCAGTTTTATGTTAATTGAAATGGGCTGCTGCAACTTGAGCTTCAGCTGGCCACAAGTCGATAAAATTTGTAAACGTCAAGGAAATTGTCATAAGGCATCATTTGTTGGCCAGTTGTGGCCACTCAACTGCCGCAAAAAGCGTCGCGGCAAACGCTGCGTATGCGTAATGGCCGCTTAAGCGACCGCTATGTCTGCGACTGCAACTGCGATTGCAACAGCAACTGCCCCAATGCCCCTGCGGCAGCATTGACTTGCAGAAAATGCAAAAGTGCATAAACTACGCAATTTATGCGTATTTGGCAGATCAGAGCCGTGGCCGGCAGCCAACGGGGCGTAGATTTAATTAAATAAATTCCACGAGCTCGACGCCGGCGACAACGACAACGACGTCGACGTCGACGCCGACTGCGACGCCGCTTGCGACGCTGACTGCATTGACAAACAACAAGAATGTGTGCATACATTTTTCAACACACACACGCACACACACATAACAACACACACAGACAAACATTTGCATATTTGTCGCTGGCAATTAAATAAATCTGTGCGTTGTTTGCAGCTGCAATAAAAACAAAAGAAAAACAACAATAACAACAAAAACAAAAACAACAACAACAACAAAAACAACAACAACAGTTGCTCAAATTTTTGCATATTAATGTTGTAAATTTATTGTTTTTCATATTTTATTCGCTCGCCTCAACGAGCATTGCAATTACACACGCCAAAGGCGCAAACAGTGACACGCCCACCTCACACACATACCTATATGTGTATGTGCGTGTGTGTGTGTGTGTGTGTGTGTGCCTGCTTATATAAGTGTCTGTAGTTGCTTGCCACAATATATATCAACGGCTTAACAATTGGCTCTGACATGTCGTCAGGTGGTGGCCACCGCCTGCAACACGGAGTTCGTGTGTTCGTTCAACAGTCCTCCACAACACCCTCCCCCCCCTCCACAACCAAGCATGCACCCCTTGTTGCACGACTGCGTGCGACACACGCATTTTGATACTTTAATTTATGGGCTCGCGCGCAGTTTATTTATCATGACAAACGTCCATAACTGTAACTAGTTCTTGGCATGTTCCACATGCAACTGCAACTGCAACAGCTATGCAAATGGACGCTGCTTACATTAGCCTATGTCAGTGACATCGGTTCTGGATCAGTTATGCAAACTCGTTCCCAAAGCAGCCATTACAATGAGTCTTAATAAATTCTCAACAAGTTAATAACTTACCTTAACTTATTATGTCTATATAATAACAAACAGGCAGAGGCAGGAATATATATTCTTGATCAGCATCAACACAGCATGTAAGTTCACGCTTACCACGCGCATAACAAGTTTATTTTATTTGATCAATAATCGCGACACGATTTGCACATATCAATACAAATCGATTTCCTAATATATATATATCTTATATATCTTTATATATATCTTTGCATTTGACACTTATTATTCATAATATAATATATATATTTAATAGCTGGGTTCAGGATAGTTTCGTAGTCGATTCAATACAGAATTCGAACTTGTTTTAATTTTAATTCACCCAAATTAATTAATCATAAATTCAACAAATTAAACGCATTTCGATTTTAAGCCAAGAAAGCTTAACAATTTTCGCCAAGCAGCTGATTAAATATAATTTTGTTTTCATTAAACGTGATCGCTGTCCCTCCCTCTCTCTGCAACTTTGTTTCTCCCTCTTTCCTTGCGTTGCATTCATCTTATCCGACATTTTAGTGTCTTGAAGGCAACTGTGGCAACTGGTGATTTTATGGCGCCCACTAAAAGGGAAACATTACGAGCGCACATACATAAGTAATACAATCGATTGGCTGCCTGCTTGCGATTACGACTGCTTATCTGGCTGGCAATATCGATAAACATAAATAAAATAATATTGTCCCGGCCAACTGAGCAACTTCCAACTGGACATTCAGCAGTTGAAGGAGGGAGAAGCAGGGGAGCAGGCAGTCGTCCAACGCCTTTTGGCCAAGTGGCAGTGAACATGCAGGCGCACATAAAAACTCGCAATAATGATAACGATAACGATAACGATGCGCAGCGGTTGTTTTACAAGAAAATTATGTGTTATTAGCACACGCACACACACACGTCCTGCTGCGTGCGTTATAAAGTTGGCTGCTTTATCACAGCAACGATCCCTGGACTCGAATCTGACCCGCAACCGATTGCCAGAGGCGGGTGCACGGGGGGCTATGGGGATTACCAAGCTGAAAATTAACTTGTTTTTGAATTGTGAGTTCTGCTCGTGCCTCAGTCCGTATTATTGCTGCTGCGTGGCGCATTAACGGAAATTTATCATAAATTCCAATACCCTTGCCTACTAATGGGCGTTGATTAGCTAATTTGCTGCGCTCGTTTCATTTCCCACTCTTCCAATACCTAATGCCGGAAAGTCATTTCAAATACATAATGCCTACCGCTGCTGCTGCTGCTGCTGCTGCTCAGTTGATCAGTTGCTCAGCTGCTCAGTTGATGATGATCATCATCGTTGTTCGATCAAAAAATCGTCTACATATTTGCCACGTCTGATTGCCTACCTCAACCCTGTTTCCTCGCCATCTCTTAGCCAGCGGCATGTTTACTTTGATCTCACGCATAACAAAAACTGGAAAAAAATAAAAATAAATAAAAAACTAACTTTGCCAACTGATTTGCTTTGCTCATCGCTGGCTTCCACGATCCGAGTGAAACGCCCCTCGCCTGACCCGCTCATTCACACCGCCTCATCTACGGCACAAAATAATGAATGAAATCAAATCCAAATCGAAATTCTAACTTAAATTCAAATTTAAATTAAATGCCGTCTTTTTTTTAAATGTTTCGTGCGCTGCGTTAACTGGATCTGGTTAGTCCACTGAAGAGCTCCGACTGCAGATCACTTGCAGATTAGCATAGCGATTGCGTGTTCCTCTGTAATTTTCGGCACGCATGCACATGCAACAGTTCCCACTCTCTACCCCACCTTCTTTCACTCTCACTCTCTCTCTCTCTCTCTCTCTCTCTGTCTACTCGCTCAACTTGCTTAACAATGAGAAGATTAATTTATGTTATTAAGTCGGCAGTGCGGTCTTTGATCTTGGCTCCTCTTCTCTCTGAGGTGTAAGGTAGGCAAGCCAATGCGGTGGCAATGCCGCCACCTGAAGAACCCAACCCAGCAACAAAAATAAAAACAACAACAAGACCAATAACAACAACAACAAGAGTAAGAAGTGCGCATCGATGAAAATCGAGTCTGAGATCTGGATGAATCGCACTATGAACCATAGAACTCTAGTCTGGGCTACCTGCTGTCTCTGATTTGATTGCCCTCCTGAACTGTCCCCTTGGCCCTTTGGCTTGAACTCTGCTTTGTTCTTGCTGTACTACCTCAACAGAGAGCACAAAGTGAGAGTGCTCTAGTAAAGATAATATCCGACTTTGAGATACTTTATACACAGCCTGTACTTCGATTTAAAGATACTGTTATTTAAATTGCACAAAAAGTAAAAACACATGCAGCAAGTCTGCTCCTAAAGCAAACTGTGGGAAATGTACTCCTCAATAATATAATAATATATATAATAATATTAATAAGGGTATTAGAAAATATAGTTGGAATTTAAATGTGTGAATACAGCAAATTATTTAGTAATAAATAACTCTAAAAACGTATTTCATACAAAAGTTAGGTGGAATGAGCGAAATATCCAATAAGTTAAATATTTTTGATCTTGATCAATATTCTTGCTAGACGGAAGTACAGATATTAAATAGGATACAGCTGCCTTAGTTAACCTTCCAGACTCGTTCAAAAATACGGTGTCGGAAATCGATATTTATCGGTTTTCTTTCTGTCCAAAAGACAAAACGACTTACGCTCAAATCGTCGATGGAGTTAGACATCTCTTCTTCTGCCTGTTACATACATTTCACAGTACTCTAACTACCCATTTTGTGTATGTGTACAGGGTATCATCGGAGTCGCATGTGTATAACTCAAACTCGATCCTGGCAAGATATTGCGTGCTGCCAAAGTCTCAAATTCATTAATTTGTAATTTATGACAGCTTGTCAAAATATCAACGCTTCTTCTGGCTCCTCAGCTGGCTGTTGTTGTTGTTGCTGTTGTTGCTGTTGTTTATTGTAATACAAATTAAGTTAATGCTCATTAGGCAACAGCTGAGTTACCAAGTTACCAAACTTATTGAGCAATGTCTCTGGGCCATGTTAGCGGTGGTTTGTTTAACAAAGCATCATCATCTTCGATTCGTTCATTTGTCTACTCGTGTATTCGTCGATTCGTCTTCGTTGGATCCATTCATCTATGGATCTACTGTTGTTGCCTTGCTGCTTGGGGGCAGTGTTGTTGGCTTTATGCTGTTGTCAACGCATTTTGTTGTGCCACCAATAAAACGTCGGCCTCTTTCATCTGTCGGCCAGTTCAAAGTACCAGCGAACTTCTAACTCAATTAGTGTGTAGTTTTTTAAACGGTTTTGATTACAAGCATTTTTTTTTTCTTCTCCTGCCATACTATCGAAGTCCACTAACCGGCATAAGCACACACACACACACACACACACACACACTTGTATTCATATAAGTATATGGTAGTTATATATGTACGCACATGCTACTTATAAAGACATTAAGCCAACTAACACTGGTACGTCCCAGTTCAGCCTCCGTTTGGCCTACTTTGGCGCAGATGAGCAGAAGGTCACTTAATCAGTGCACAGGATTCGAGCTTGGACTCTGTGCGATTGTTGGGAAACGGGTTGCAGATTGGGGGCTGGTAACGAGCGATCTTTAAGCCGAACCGCTCTTTGATCGCATTTTAATGATGATGACCATTGTTAGCTGATGTTAGCGATTGCACATACAGATTTTCACTTAACAATGCCGCCGAATGCTGTCACCCCCTTTAAGGATGCATGCCCCTGAGCCACCAACAGCAACAACACAATTCTGCCGTCTTGCCACTCGCTGTGGCAGTGGCTTTTAAAAGCCGTGCAAACATAAAAATGATGTAGCACGGTCAACGGCAACGGCAACAGCAGTGGCAGCGGCAGCCAATGGACTCAATGGAAGTGTACAAATACAAACACACACACACACACACAAGACTGCAGGAGGCTGGAGTCTGGAGTCTGCAGTCTGGAGTCTTCCACTCTGCCTTTGCCCCAGCATCTGTGTCTGCAACCAAATTGCAACGCTACATAATTTTTATTATTCCCGGTCTGACCAAGCAATTCTCGCACTGTGGCACAAAATGACCAATTTGATTAATCACAATGGAAGAAGAAAACCAATTTTAAAATAATATAAATATATATGCAAATAAATTCCAATGAATAAATAAAATAAATATGTTGCCATTATGAACTTAGATAAATAACGTCCAATACATAAATAAAATGAAAACTGGCCAATTGTGTTTTCAGAGATTGACTAATGGACGTAATAACATATATCAACACAACAATGTATCAGAAGCAGCATAATTTACGACTATAGATAATACATCGGAATTCTATGGAACAAAGATATTTGAATAATGAATGAACTGAATAATTTATTTTAATTATTATTGGAATGGATTATTGCATAAATAAATTAATTTATATAATATAATAGATTACCTACAGTAAAAGGTTAAACTATTGCCCTTTAGTTTAGCATATATTTTCATAATATTATAATGCAAAATTTTAACTGTAGAATAATAATTTCCATCCATCGTCTGAACAAATCGTGCGACTGCAGCCAAGTGCGCCTGGGGATGTAAGACCATGCAAGTCCAACTTGAGATCGAAGTGGACGTCGCCGTCGTCGTCGTCGGCGTCGTCGTTGTGTTCGTCTACCGTCTGACTGACTTCATTGCTCTTTACGTAACGTTAACTTAAGTATACGTTGGCCGAGCGCCATCTCGTTTAATCTACCTTTTAAAGGGCGTGGCCATAGTATTTTATATATTCTGATCAAAGAGCGCCGACGCTTTGTGCCTGGGCCGACACGACGACGATGTCGACGAAGTTGAAAACGAACACAAAGACGAAGACGACGCATTTTTTCCCCTCTTAAAGCTTTACATGGCTTCGAGATTGGAGAGATCGGTGTTCGGTGGGAATGGGGGAAGGAGTGAAGGAGCAGTGTGTGGTCGTTCGACCCATAGTTTGAGCTAAGCATAGCTTTACGTGTTCATTATTGAATTAAGGATGACCACGTTTTCGGCGCTTCGTTTGGCTGCGTCGGAGTTGCAATTGATTTGCCAGCCATTAAAATCAATCAAAATATGAAGAAAAAAAAAACACACCAAAAAATACACAAATATATAGTGGCTTGCAATTATGTATAGCACATGTGTGTGTGTGTGTGTGTGAGTGTGTGAAAGTACTTGAGATTCGTGCTCGATTGATCGATTGCTGGCGCTCGTATCCGTTTTTATTGCACAAACATTTTCTTGGCCATCCAGGAAGATGGAACGCTAACGGTTTGTTAATATACTCATTAATGCTTTTGGTGAGTCCTCTTTCATGTTCGCAGCGACTAATTTAAAGAAAGTTGTCGACATTATAAAGAAATTTAGCCGGCACGGATGTGGCTATTAATAACAGGCGCACAGTTGATTACGGGCCCTGCGGTCCAATTGACATGTTCTTGCGCATCGCAAATTACCAGCACTTGCAAATTACTGGGCATGTTTATGTTTTCAAGATGTAACTCAGCAATCTCAATAGCTGCGGGACAACATCAGCGATATTTACGCAGTCCGATACCCAAAAGGAGTAGAAAGTCAACAAAAATTTGATGAGCTGGCAATCGAATACTTCAGATGCAAAAATACATACAAAATTGAGACTGACTATGCAGGAAATTTAATCATTTTTATTAGTCAAATAATTTATTTGTGTTATTTATCTGTCCATAGCTATTTATGTATATAGCTAATAACATCATAGATAATACTTACTTCATCTTTTAACATTTATTTTCCATTTTATAAACTCTTTGAGGTATCGACATAAGGCAGTATCATTTCCAAATTCAGAATTCTTATTCTAGTTTTCAGAGGCTGTAAACAAAATATAATCGTTTAATTTTTTGTTTTTGAATAAGAATGCAATAAGTTTAACTTCAACATTTTAAAAGGCAGATTTATTGCTGAATTATTATTTATAACTTGTGTTTAATTTGTGCTATTTCCAAAAGAGAAGAGAGACGTTCTCCAAAGAGAAGCTGGACAAATGAATACTATATATATATATATTTAAGTCGATAATTTCATATAGCCAACTCATTGCTCCATTTAGAAGTGGGTACCGTATCCAACTAGTTCGAGCTATTCAGCTCAATTTCAGCTTCCCCGCATCCGATTTTCCTTTACGAAATTATAGAGCGCGTTACGAGCGTGTAAACAAGCAGCCAACGATGACAGTTAGAGACCCCACCAGTTGAGTGAGTTAATGAGAGCCCATATGGTTAGCTATACAGACGACGCGAACATTTAAAACCCATAGAGACCCAAATGAAAATACCTAAATTTATAACTTTCTCGTTATGGAGCGTTGCATTCGATATTTTTTTATTTTTTATTATTATTATTTTTTTTTTGTGGATCGCTTGTTTTGAAGCGCAACTCTCTTTTGTCGGCGGCTAAATTTGTCTCATCTTCTTATATTAATTTGTGTTATTGTATTTCGGCTTTTGGTAGCAACAACAACAGCAACAACAGCAACAACAATAACAATAATAACAAAGGTAGCCAAAAGGTATCGAGTTTTATAACCTGCTCGAACTCATCAATTTCGATGCTAACAACACGCAGACACGCCAAAGTGAGAAAAGGTATGCAGCCAGCTCTGCCTTCCAGAATCTGAATCATCATCTCTTCTCTCCCTCTCTATCTCCCCCTCTCTTTCTCTCTCTCTCTCTCTATCTTTATCTGGGGATTTTGTGGTTATATTGTGTTTCTTTTTCTTTCCTTGAACGTCATAAGTAAATTTCTTGTGTTGTTTCGGACATTTCAAAAAGCCATTTAGAATAAATTAATGTGGACCTACCGCTAAAATGCTCAGGCGATCCCCGGCTCAGTTGCCTCTGTTCCGTTCATGGACGTAGCCAGGAGGGGGTCAACCTCAGCCCTTGATAGACATTAAAAAAATAAATAGAAGAAACGTGCCCGATTGCTTGGGGACAACTGGATGGGTTGCCCCCTCTCAGCTACGCCCCTGGTTGCATTTTGTTAGTGATTTGCCTTTGAGTCGTTTTTGTTTCGGTTTCGGTTGCTGCAACGCTGAGTGAGTGCGTCGCATTAATCTGATCCCTCATCAGCGTGGCCCCAAACAGGATTAAAATTAGTTTTTGATTACGCTTTCGAGCTTCTGGACAACGCAATTTGTGGTCCCACTTTTCTGTTGCTTTTTTTTACTGCAACGCTGCGAACGCTGCCAACAATCTGAACCCTAAGACTGGGCCGGAGTCCAAGGGGTTTGGGGCGTATAATTAACGCTTTTAGCAAAACTCTTTGTCGCTGCGGCTCTTTTGCTCCTTCGCTCGAAGGTCGCCGCTTTGTCATAATTTCGGCTGCCACGGAACGGCGGCAAAACTTTTTGAAAGCTATTGGCAGGTATTTAGCCAACCTAAGCCGAAAATGTGAAATTCCTTGTGCTCATAAATCCCCACAATCGGCTTCTAATTGAGTCTTCCGCTGCCACACCACAGCACACCACAGTCCAACACACACATTCCACATGTCATGCTGCTGCTCTCCTGGCTGGTGTGCAACTCGCAGCCTTAGGTAGAGCAGCTCATCTTACCAACTCTCTGGGCCAAGCATTTGATGAGCGTGTGAAACCAGCACCTTGTGTGTGCTGCTCAACGAACACTTTGCTTTGATGCGATACTCATCTTGGTAGCACACACCATGGAGTGCTGATGATCTCTAGATCTCAATCTCCTCGGGCTTTTACTTTTGCTGCTGCTCTGCGTTCTGCTCCGGATTAGATGCTGCACTTTGTTATGGGGCTCGTTCGATGCCCGAGGGCTGATCGCTGCTGATAGCTGATTGATCTCAAGTTGGCTTTAATTGAATCGTTTTTCTTGCACTCTCTCTTTCTCCCTTTTCCCCTCTCTTTCTCTGTGTTTTTGGTGGCTTCTTAATTAACATAATTGCCGCTGTTCTGCTTTTCATTCCTCTTTGACACTTAAGCGGCTCAATAGCCAACGGATATTTTGATGTACTTTTCACTTAGCCACACTGGCTGAGCTGGCCATTATAATAGGCCCAATAAAAGTGCAGTGAGGTTTACAGCTTTAAATTTATGTGTGCGCAGCAGCTACTTAATTTGCCTAATTACCGCCAACGCCATTAGGCCCAGCTCTGATCTGGCAGCGATAAGGCACGAAAAGCGTCAAATATACATATATATATATGTATATGTGTATGTATATGTATATGTACTATATCTATACATAATGGCATTTGGGACGTGTCAGTTTAGTAGCTAGAACCAAGCCCTTGTTCTGAGCACAATGCGTCATTTTGTGTTTGTGTCTCAATTAGCAACGCTGGCCAACTGGCATAATTTATGCTTATTTTGGCCAAGACACCCACAGCAGAAGCGACAACTACTTTTTACTCCTGTTTTGACTACACTTAGCGAAAAAAAAGTAATGAAATGCTATAAGTCACAGATAGTACTAAGAAATCATATATAAGATTAATAGAAAGGAAAAAAACGTGTTATTTAAGCAAAAAGTAGGTTCAGCTGCTTTTTAAATAAAACATCTTTTTTTCTCAGTGTATTTCAACACGCACTTCCATACATTTAAAAGTGTACATTCTGAATAATAAATAAATAAATTGAGCTGCTTTTTAAAGTTGATATTTTCTCAGTGTATTTCAACACGCACATCCTCTTCTGCTCCCCCTCCCACTCATTTGCCTTTGCTGTCACTCTGATTAGTTATGCTGATGACATTGTTTGTTCTGCCACTTCTTCCTCCGCCCCTGCTTCGCCCTGCTTTGTGGGTGCAGGCCATAATTCAGTTGGCCAATTCGAATGTGTTAGTTCGCATGTAACTTGTTAGTGCCAACTAGTTTGGGGCTCAAAGCATGACTTGACCAGCCCCCCCCCCTCTCCCAGTGCCGCTATCATAATTAATAAAGCGCAACAAATGGCCAAAACACACACCCACAAAAAAAAAGAAAATGAAAAAAACACAAAACTGCATATCGATTTTGGTCAACTTGAAACTCCGCTCACTGTAATGAGAGGCGTGACCGTCTTTTTACATGTTGCACGAACGAACAACCTATAGTTAAAGTGGGCGGACTTCATTGCCCAAAGTTTAATTGGCAACTCGCTTCAATTTCATACAGCTGCCATATAATAATGTGCGCTGCATAAACCCATACAAATCGCAGACAATTGTTCAGTTAAATATCATATTATTACACAACCTCAAGCTCGTAATATGCTGACGACATTAGCTTAACATTCGCTACTTATCCCAACCAAGAAAGAACGGCTTAATTAGGCACGCCGAATATTACACACTCTGCCATCAACTGAATTTCTTTTCAAATTTGGAAAAACGACCCATTGTTCCTATGAAAGCTATATGATTTATAGTCGGATGTTGATAGTTTTTTATGAGGAACATAGTAATACTCATAACTGGTCAGTTTGACTGTGATAACTTGTTAAACAAAAAAGTTTTTGACCACTTGTTCTCATTTGAGCCACACGATATATTTGCCCGATCTCGAAAATATTTTCTTTAAATGTGGGTAAATAATAATACCCACATTGGGTAAGTTTTCTTAGGATATCTTGTTAAGCAAAAAAGGTTAAAATACACGAACTCATCTTTCGAACGAACAGTTAAATGATATAGTAGTCCGATCTCAACTATAGCTTTTACTAATCTGGAGAGCATAATAGCATAATTGACATGGTTGCATTGCTATACTAAAAAGTTGATCATACATTGCGAACTCTTTATGATTATTTCGTAGTATTTAAGAAATATTTAGATAACTATTAATATAGATTCATCGAAAATAATTCATTAAATTTATGCATAATGTCTTTTGATGAACAATGCTTGCCTGCTGCTCCTCTTGATCCTCTTGATCCTGTTGATCCTATGCTGGCCACTCCTTTTCTGTCTGCTGCCAGTGTGATTCTCTCCCCTTATCCCTGTCTGCGTATTTCTTAATGCAATTCTTAGCATTAATAAGTGAGTGTAATCAAGATTATTAATATTATATTATAATTCACTTGATTGCAATCAAACTCAATGAAAATATGACTCTTTTCAAAGAGTGTTGGCTGCCGCAGTCTGCAGCATAATGCAACATGACTTCACATTCAATGTTGTGAGTAGGTAGAACTACTCTTTTCGGTAGATAAATGTATGTAATAATAGGCGCGCTTCCTTTGCCTGCAGCCCTACTAGAAATGGGCGTGTTGCAGCCGAGTGGAGATAAATGAACTTCACAATAAACACATCACAAGGGTGTCAAAATGGCTCTGGGTCAAATGCAGGCCGGGACAAGCCGCAAAGCAACCCCTTGTGAACTGCCTGTCGTCCTTCAAGGATCAAGTTGTATTCATTATGGGCGTCTTAATTGTTAATTGTCCAACATGTTTAGCAACAATTGAAGTCGTTGTCGTGTCTTGGTCAGGGGTTAAATTGTACAGCTGCCAATGCCAAGAGACTTCCTGCTCCTGGCCAGGCGGCAGCCATTTCCGTTGCCACTTGGAGAGATGATTGTGAAGCAAATGTCTATTGAAATTTATGCATTAATAAAATCCATCTAAGTTCCATTGAAAGCCAAGATAAAAATTGAAAAATCTCGCGCGATAAATAAAATAAACAATGCCTAATGTGATTTCCGCCGCCGAAGCGGAATATACATATATACTTTCAAAAACATCAATCAGCTGGCGTATTACCTTTAAACATGCTAACAAAACAAATACCTGGCAATCAAAACCAAATCAAATCAAATCCCCAATCGAAACGCTTAAGAAAACAGCAACAACAACAATAACAAAAACAAAATTCCCATCAAGGAAATCATTCAACGCGTTTCTGCTAATAAAAAGAAAAACAACAACAAAAAAAACTCCAAGAGGGAATCGAGCCCAAAACTGTGGCAGCGTGAACGCCCATAAAAACTTGACGATCGGGCCAACATCAAGCGATTTCTATATATAGAGTATAGTAAAACAAAGCCGCTTCAGATTATGCCAACGCTCTTTTTTTTATTATTTTACTGCTGCCCAGCGATTTGTGTCTATTATGAATTCCATCGGATTGTTGGCCTTTTGGAATTAGTGTATTAAAAATTGTTTCAACTGTGCTGATTGAATTGAAAGTTGGCTCAAAGCGTGAGCAAGAATGCTCAGACAGTTAAATATAAATAGTTAATAGAGCCACTCACAAATCGAACCTTTTTTTAGAGAGACACAGAGAGACACATCGATTCATTATTTATGACATTTCACACATTTTTATGGATTTCTTTTTTATAGATCCCTCCACGCTGAACATCTTTGCGACGCGATCGAATCCAAAGAAGAAGCGCAAATCGCGCACTGCATTTACGAATCAGCAGATCTTTGAGCTGGAAAAGCGTTTTCTCTATCAGAAATATCTGTCGCCAGCGGATCGCGATGAGATCGCCCTCGGCTTGGGCTTATCCAATGCGCAGGTGAGTATTACAATAAGCAAAACACATAAAGACTACAGATTTATCTATATATATATATAAATCTGATTCGCAGGTGATCACCTGGTTCCAGAATCGTCGGGCCAAACTTAAGCGGGACATGGAGGAGCTGAAAAAGGATGTGCAGTGTGCGAACAAATTGTCAGCGAATAGTTGCTTTTTAGAGAATGTTAATGACTTGAGTATTTTAAAGACCCGACCAGTCAGCAGATCCCACGCGATGCCGGCCCTCGCACCAAAACCAATCGAACCAGAGTAACAGCTCCAACTCCAGCAGCAGCCGCGACAAGGAAGATCTGCGCATGCTGAAGATGATGACCCTAATGCGTTACTCGGATGGCAAGCTGCTCTACAATCCACAGCCGGAATTGGGCCACTAATCAAAGTGATGAAATTTAATCCAACTTCTCCTCGACACACACACACACACACACACGCACACACATATACACATGACTAGACAAATTTGTAAATTGCTTTCATTATGATATGAAAATTCACACACACACACACATAAACACACACGCGACTTCTAAATTGCCAAAAAATGAAAACGCAAAACAATTTTCTTTTTTTAATGATTTTTCCTAATTGTAGTATTAAATTTCGCATAAGTTGCTTGTGATTCGTGTCTATAATATATATATATAGATATATACATACATATATACATATGTAAATAAATAAAATACATAAGAAACTCGCCACACAATACATATGTATTAACTGAACTGTAGCTTATGCCACATTTATCATTTTAAGTTCATGCAATCTAAAATAAATATTGAAAAAAACAAAAGTTAAAAATATGTCTTTTGCTAATTGGGATTACTTTGAATTTCCCTATTGATATTTCCTTGACTGAAAGACTACTTCCAATCAGAGGATTGGTCTAGTTTGCAATAGGTTGGATTCCAAATTTCCAACTAGCTGGGATATACGGATAAATGTTGTCTGGTTGTTGTCTGGACTAAATACTGGTATTTGTCGTAGCTCCGAACTAGTTCACTAAGCAGTTTCAAATTCCTTCGCAAGCAGTGCTTCTCGCAAAGGATGATGGCTTCGCTAAGTTTATGAGTAGTGAGGTTCGCAACCAAATTACTAGTAATAATGGACACATAAAATAAAGTTTAAGTAGTTGAGCAACGAACCTAAACAAAAAAGCACAGCCTAAACACAAACCAAAAGCTTAACAACAATTGTCGTTAAATTCAAATTCAAAAAGTTGTTTCTTTGTCAAAGTTTTTAAATTAAAGTTTTTACTTGCCTTTTATTTAATACATTGTAATATATTATTCACTATCTTATAAAAATAAAACACTGAGTTTAATTGTCTAAATGCCATGTTGCCAATATAGTTCACATAAGCAGCTGGCGTCTTTGCTTCTTGCCACGCTTTTTTTGTTGGCATTTTGGGCACATGCCCTGCTGGACCATAAAAATAGAAATCAATCAAAAAAAAAAAAATTGTGGCTAATGTATAGCGCATCTCGCATAATATCGTAAAACTGCGAAAAGTGAGTGCAAATTATGAAGATGTAAATATGAAATTGGCAAATTTACGCAAATGAGAAATGATTTAGCCTGCGGTTTGTTTTGTATTGCGTGTTGATGCGATGCACAAATCAAAATGTAAATTATGTCGATTTTATTGACAAGTGAAAATAAATAGATCCACCTAGAAACAACAAAGGGAAATATTCAAGATTATGCGGCTGCCTATAAAGCGATATTCGGGAGCAGGGAGATGCCACTCTAAGCTTATCGAAAGGTCAACAAACTCAGAGATCAGCGCTAATGGCCTCAAAATCACACTTGACTTGAGTAGTCCTACATTTCCCAGGCCCCACTCTCTCACTCTCTCATTCTAGATAGCACCACATAATGACACAATTAAGTCAAATTACTCGGCTGCCACTCCAGAGTCACATACTTTTATATATATACATATATATATATATAGCTGCCACTCCGACAGCCACTTACAAGTGGCTGCTTTCACCAGAAATCAATTTCAATTATGGCCCAGCTCTCACAGGGATTACATCAGGCAATGCGGACATCCTTCTGCATAAACACAATGCTCTAAATTAATTCCACACGAGCGACTTGGAAGAGTTGACGGTGATTAGCAAGCGGCGCTCGCGCTCTCCCTCTCTCTCATTCTCTCTTGCTCTATTGCTCTTTCTCCCTCTCTCTCTCTCATTGGCATTTACATAACCACCCAGCAGCCAGCAGCACCATCAAGATCATATGCTGAGCATAACGGACCACCCACATGGCCTGAATGCCTTGCGCCGCTTTTATTGCTCCCAAAGTAGCATAAACAATTTGCGCTTGCTGCCCTTCTAAAAGGGGATGGGGGCCAAAAAGGGGAGCCACAAAGTCAACGCCACCACACACCTGATAGGGCTGACAATGGCTGGGGGTGAGGGATGCTGCTCTAACTGATTTGTATATGGAGTGCATTAAATGTGGTTGTGTGTGTGTGTGTGTTGTGTGTTGCGTGTGTGTCGTTGTTGCGGTTGTTTGTTGTTGCTGTGTGCGCATTGCTTATTTGAAGTATGGTTATTTGGTTATTTGCTTCCAATGTGTGGTCGTGAATCCAGTTGCTGTTGTAGTCGACAGTCTATGCCACTCAGGGGCGACAAAACATTGTCGATGCTAATGTGTCGCAATTGTGGCCAACCGCCGTGTCCTGTGGCGCAAATCAAAATAACAAACAACAAATAACAAATAGGCAGAGGACCACCGAAGAACAAAGCCTAGTCTAGACAGGGATTGGCGGGAATAATTATTGTCAGAGTATTGCGCTACCTTGGGCCACAACACTTGACAAGCTGGTCAAAATATTGCAGCAATTGAATTGAAACTGTCTGCCCACTTGCACTTGAGATCATTCCCACACATTGATCATGTCCTGCCGACGACGACACACTCAAGTGAGACCGGAGTCTGGGCGACAAGTAGCCGCACAGGCGCAGGCGTGATTTATAAACAAACGCCACACGCATGATTAGATGATCAGTTCACGGACGCTTGCCACGTCGACGGTTTCCAGTTGCCACTGTGCCACCGGCGCCGACTGAAGGTCAGCCACATATCTAGGTGAGAGGGAGGAAGGGAGGGAGCGAGAGCAGTGTGGTGCGGCTGTAGGAGTCGCCTCAGTTTGCTGTTCTCGTTACTTTTAAGCTCTTAAGTGCCGGCGATTCACTTTGGCCAATGTGCGCTTTTCATTTCATTTGAAATTCAATTTGATTTTCGATTTTTCCATTCTAGGTTCAATTATTATGGTATTGGGATAGACAAGTACGCGTATTATTAATGTAATAGCGGCTAATTGCGCATTTGACCAGCCTGCCCCAATGCAAAATTAGAACGCAAGCACTTCAGCATCAGGAGACTTAAAAGCTTCAATTTGATGGAACACTTGGGAGCTCCGAGCCGCAGACCTACACTCTCAGAAAAATAAATGTCTTAAAGAAAGTGCAGCTGGCACATAAATGCCACCTCCTTGAATGTTCTTAAATAGGCACAGATCATTGAAGAATTCAAAATAAATTATTTATGTTACAAATCATAAATTAGAACTAGATTTCTACTTCTTTGTTTAAGATCTTTAATTCCAGTTTCAAGCTGATCATTTTTCATATTGTGGTATGAAAACTCCAGAAAAACAAATGATTATGCTACAAGAATTTAGGATAAGACTTCCAAGATAAGATTACGAAATTTATGTCATAACAAATCGCGAATTTCAAATTTAATTTGATTTAAGGTTTTCGAGGTATGAGTTCGATAGCGTTTGAGCAGCAAACCCGGTTTTTTTTCTGAGTGTACTGTCTGGAATTTATAGCTGCCTTTTGCAGCCGTTGAGATTGAGTTTGAGATCATTGCAATGATTGCGCGTTTCAAAGTGGATGCGATTTTGCTTAGAAAACAAATGTGCAATGCCCCTGTAAAGTACATAGTAGTATTAAACGGTTGCGCCACTTGAGAAGCACCTAAATGTGAGGCGACGGCAACGGCAACGGCGACGGCGACTGTTCAAGGTTCTTCGCAATCTGATGATTTACCGCAAAAGGCTGTTGCATTTATTTGGCCAATTCGTGTTAATAAACAAAGTATCATTTCAGTGTGGCATGTGGCAACAAATAAAGTCCAAGCTAAATGCCAAATCAAATTTGTGTACATGGAGATGTGCATTGCCGCAATGAAGAACAAGAACAAGAACAATAAAAACACACATTGGCTAAATATGACACATGTAAACAACAATAATCCCAATGGCATCGCGATCATCATCAAGATAATAATGATGATGATCATTATCGAATCAAAATGGCAGATTGAATAATCGATGCGACGGATCGGAACCCGGACGTCAGAGTTCAAATTCGAGTCGCCGCCAAATCAAAATTCTTACACGAAAACAAAATTTAATTGCCTACAAATTGGCGCGTTGAGTTTTATTGCATTATTTAAAATATGTGTGCTATATACACACACATACATACACACACTATACTACTCGCTAGTCGCTTTTACAGGGAAAGTACGAGTACACGCACAACCCATCGTCTGCCTCCCCCCCTTGGCTCTCAGTGCTCTGCGTGTGGGTGGCAATTTTTACAGCAAACGGCAAACAAATATTTGATTTAGACAACTGCCTATGATTTATTTACGATTTCCGAATGTTTCGTCCAATTTGTCTGAAAGTTCTTAAAAAAAAAATAAGTTTTTGTGGAACAGACCAAACTGGAAGGAAATAAGTTTTTACCACGCATTCAGATTGTATAATCAATTGCAAAATTTAAATGGTAATCATTTGATGGGTTATATTAAACATATTGACACTTTTCCATATAAATATGAATTAAACAAAAGCGAAACTTTTTCCAATACTTTTTGTCATTTATAATTATTATTTATTTATTTTAACAAGACAAAAAATCATTTGCTTAAATCGAAACCAAAATCTAAAAAAGTGCATAAACCTGATATCTATATTTTTTTATTTTTTTTTTTTTGAGATTGACCTAATTTATATTCCAAGTCCTCAATAGTAGACCGTAGTAAATAAATAAAATTTTGTCAACGCTCTCCATTATTCATTCACAGATGTCGTCCATTGAGCTATCTCTATGAATACACTTATTAATTATGCAGATGCGCTCTTTAATTGGATTACAGTTTCCCATATATTAATAAGAGAAGGCAAACCCGTTCCTGAGCTCTTTTGGTTTACTCAAATGTTATTGTGATTGCGTTATCACCTACGGCAAAAATGAGAGCATGTAATAAGTGCAGTTATGTTTCAACGTCAGTCAGAGACACAAGTCGAACGATTTTAATCACCTCCGATAATATTACTATAGCAAAATGGTGAGTAAACAAGCTTACAATTGATAAGCGAAACTTGACATTGGATTTATGTGAACTGGCATCATCAATATGCATTAGCGTCATTATTACGTAAAACTATATTTTTACTTTCACTTCGGATATACGAGCTTGTAGTGGCAATTAGTTGGATCACATTTTTGCCCCAACTCTCTTAAGGAGATAACCTTATGGCTGACTGATTATGACCCAGTCAAAAATTTCAAAAGTTTACAAACAATTTGTTCTTTCTCAGCAAGCAAGATGTGCCCTCAAATTTCTACTCATAAGTCTAGTCGCGCTTCAGGAATTAGGCGTCGGAACTGGAGCACGAATTCTGGCTGCGTTTTTCTTTCCCGGCAAAAGTCATTTTATGATGACAAACTCTATTATAAGACAACTAGTTAAGAACGGACACGAGGTAAGTATTTTTCTAGTTAAGATCAAGAGAATTCTATAAATCAAATCTCTGTTTAAGGTGACTTTCATTACACCGTTTTCATTGGAAAGCGAAAACTTGGGTTCCAATTACAAAGAAGTTCTTCTGGAGCAATACGACTTTTGGACGGAGAGTAAGTACTTACATACAACAATAAATGTTCCTGAACTGCGACGGGATCGGTTCTGTATGATTTTATTCTTGTTGATTGATTTACTTGAACTTGATTACTTGTAGTAGGATATCTGGATTTATATCAATCCGTCAAGTGAAACTAATTCATTTTAACTTATTTAATGTCTTCTGAATAATTTTTTTGTCTGTAATTGTATTTATAGTGAAGGAGATGTCAAACCGAGAGGTCATTTTGGATATGGCGGATGTGACAACACTCAGATTCCTTCGGATGCTCCAGGTTGTGGGCATACACAGCACGGATTTTGCATTCGAACAGCCTGGAGTGAAGGCCCTCATTAATGCCAAGGATAAGGTGGGCAAATACGATCTACTTTTGGCGGAGCAATTCTACAATGATGGCGCCCTCATCCTGGGTCATCTATATCAAATACCAGTTATCACCGTTTCCACATTTGGCAACACCAATTACTTTACGGAATTGGCCGGCATTATCGCACCCTGGTCGTATAACCCGCACAGTTTTCTAACCTACACCAATCGAATGACATTCTCGGAGCGACTTTTCAATTTTTTCATCTGTGGCACGGAAAGTTTAATCCGCAACTTTATATTTTATCCCGGACACGATGCTGTGCTGCGCAAACACTTCTCCAATGTGCTGGATGTGGTGCCCACAGTCAAGCAGCTGCATCGAAACATCTCAGCCATATTGTTGAACAACTACATGCCACTGGACTCACCCAGACCTATATCCGTCAATATGATTTCTGTGGGCGGACTGCATATTTTGCCGCCCAAGCCACTGCCCCAAAAGCTGCAAACGTTTCTAGATGGGGCCACACATGGCGCCATTTACTTCAGTCTAGGTGAGTTATCAATTGGAATTCCTGCTATTTATACTCTGATATTGAAGGTATATATTATATATATATTTTTTTTTGTCTCAGAGTATTTGTCAGTCAATAAATTTGAACTACAATTTTCTGCTCTGTTCAAAACTAATTTAATTTTTTAATTTTCCGAACAGGTTCACAGGTTCAGAGCGCAGACTTGCCGCCCGAGAAGCTGAAAGTTTTTCTGGATGCATTCAGCCACTTAAAGCAGCGAGTATTGTGGAAATTTGAAAATGACAGCTTTCCCAATCTGCCAGCGAATGTGATGATCCAGAAGTGGATGCCACAGGGCGACATTCTGGCACATCCCAATGTCAAGGTCTTCATTGCCCATGGCGGACTCTTTGGCATGCAGGAGGCGCTGCAATATGGAGTTCCCGTACTGGGCATGCCCGTCTACTGTGATCAACACTATAATATAAATATGGGCAAGGCTGCTGGCTATGCCTTGGGCTTGGATTATCGCACAATCACCACAGAACAACTTCGCTCCTCGCTGCTGGAGCTGCTCAATAATCCCAAGTACAGAGACACCATGAATAGTGCTTCGCGCATATTCCGCCAGCGGCCCCTGAGTCCCATGGATACGGCTATGTTCTGGATTGATTACATCATTGAACATCGTGGGGCACCTCATATGGTAGATGCAGGCGTCTCTCTTCCCTGGTATCAGTTTTACTCCCTCGACGTAATTGCTCTCATTTTTGCGTCTATTCTGATTCCCGTATTACTGCTATGCTTCTGCGTAAAGAAATCGGCCAAAAAATCTGGAACTAAGACCAAAAAGCAGAAGAAACAGTAAATAGCATACCTAAGTATAAGTATTGTTGGAAATACATTTTTTTATTTTCAATTAATTATTTCCAATTAAAATACGTATTTTTGACAAGGAATTTTTTGTCCAACTCGAAATGCAGTTTTAATCTGCAGGCTCAAGCACTATCAAAAATTCTTTATTTTTGAAGATTGCTTCAATTTAATTGGTATTTGATATTTTGGGTTCAAACTATAGCAGTGACATATAATGCATATCTCAATAGTATTGAAAACATTTCATTACCACATGTTTAAGTATTGCTGTTGTCTGCTCTTTGTTGGCTTACGTATGCATATGCATATATGTATATTTTTGCAATAATAACCCCAACACTTAAACTTTGGCACTTGAGTCGTCTACTTAAGTATTTAATGAATCCGAATCAATAGCTGACTCACATACACACTCACATTTTATATGGATATATGTATGTATGTACGCATAGATGAATTCTACTTAAGGCGCCAGAGTGCCAGGCAAAGTGTTCTTAAGAAATTAAGCAAAAAAAAAAAAAATAAACGCCAAAAAATCTTCAGCTGAAAAATACGTCTGAACTCAATAAAAATCATATTCATCATAATCTCAAATGGATTTCAACATCTTGATCTTGCGTGCTTCGGAATTTGATTGCCTCATTGAAGAATGTTGGCTAAGTGAGCGGCTTACCAAATCATTAAGTATTCAGCCGGGTCTATAAATGTTTTTTGACCAACTTTCGTAGCATATACAAAATGTTGCCATAAAAGACAGTTGCTTCCTGCAATGGAACGCTTACAGGCATACTCCACCCACTAACACCCCATCCCTCCAGGCGGGCACGGCAAAGTGCACTTGAGGCGAGTGCGCCCCGGGGACAAGTTGGTGGAGCTGCTCATTATGCATGCACGAACTGACATTGAAGTGGGTGCGACGACAGCGCCAGCGGCAGCAAATCCAATCCAAATCCCATTCCACATGCCAGGAGAAAGAGAGAAAGAGAGAGAGAGAGAGGAGAGAGTTGATGTGCCACATAGGGTTAGATTGCCCATTGCCTTTATTATTGGTATTAGTAACACATGATTACGCTTTATTGTAAACAAAGGCGCAGATAAACAGACAAACAGAAGCACATGCATGCAAAACACGGATACGGACAAACTCACACACACACACAGACACACACACACACACACAGCAGTCTTGGCTAATGATATGTTAATGCAGCTGGCGCACGCAGTGCGTATGAGTGTTGTGAATAGACACCCATGAGTGTATGAGTGTGTGAGTGTCTGAGTGTATGAGCGTGTGAGTGTGTGCGAGGCGGCAACTGTTTGTCTGTCAACGGCTTGAGCAAATAAACTTCAGTTGGGGCTTATTTGTCGTTGGCTGGAATTTCTGGCTGGCGCTGTAAACAACTCGCAACAACTCTTTGCCACGGCGTCATGGTGGGGGCATCATCATTGCTCCTGACATTAAAGTGTCAGGCGAAGTTCAGCTAATTGTTGAATGACTTTTCAAGTGAATAAGTTAATTGAGTGACTTGCAAATAGGCATACAAAGACTGCCAATCTCTGAGTCTGAGCTTAGTTTATGACAAGCCTATAAGTTGGCCAGATTGAGACAGATAATGCCTATTTAATGGATAATAAAAATTTTCAGAATTTACCCTGGAATTAAGAACAGAATAACAGAAGTTCTTAGAGAGATACAACATCTCGTTTTATAAATATACCTTCTAAATAAAAGTATAGATAGGGACACCAAAACATATAGGCGTAATTATTATTACTTTGATGCTGATGTTAATATGACTACTCTGGTCGTAATCGAAGGAGTTACACGTTTCGTGATAAGACTGTTTAATCCTATAGATATAAGTGAGAGTATGCCGTAAGAAAGCTGGCAACAAGTTACTTGGCTAGCTTTCAGCGAAGTTTCAACTAACCTGAGATGAATGCAATCCAATCAAAGGCAGCCAACAAATGCTGACCCATCTCGGCCATAATAACACTGACTGTCTGTCGACTGGTGGTGGCCAGTTCCAGACCCACTCTCTTGGTGCTGTAGGTAGTTGGCAACACGCCGCAGCGTTTAAGTGTAATTTTCTTCTTATTCAATTGAAGCATGTCCTTTGGAGTCGCAGGCAGGGCCAAAAGGATAACACACTGCAACGCACTGAGTTGCGAGTTGGTCGTCGACTTTTGGACGGCTTTTTCGCATTCGGCTCGTTAGAAATTCACTTCAGACGTTGCTTTCACTTGAGATCAACATAATGGCCGTTCATTTGCGCCGTGAAAATTGCCAGCAAATCTTCTATTCGAATCGACTCAGATAACTCAGAACTCAGGACAATTGCGTACGTGCGCCAGGACTATGCTCAAGAACCAAACAACAAAAAAAACCAAGTAACCAAAAGTGAATGTAAAGAAATAAAATGGGAATGTCTCATCTTGTGCTGTGTGCCATGTAATTTGCTCTCTTGCCATGTGCTTCATCAGAAAGGAAATTGAAAATTGCTACTAATGGTTGCTCTGGAGGAGGGGGGGAGGTCAGTGGGTGTGGCCATTAGCAGGCGGAGGCAGAGGTGAAAGGCAAAAAAAAAATGTTAAAGAAATACCGAGTAAATTTCCCATTTAATGATTATGAAAAAAATGTATATAAAGAAAATGACACTATGAAAATGTGGGTGGAATTCATTTGAATCGTAATTTGCGCTCTTTACTTGCCACACACACACACACACACACACACAAGCCAAGGCCAAAGGACTAACGAAGCGTTAAGAAGATGCAAGAGCAAGACAAAGAATAAGCATGTGTAGCAGAAGGGCAAAGGGGAAGGAGAAGCGGAATGAGTACGATGCCAATGGACAGCAGGCTTCTGATGGAGTTGATTTATGCGTACCGTAAAATTTGAGTTAATTCTTGTGTTAAGATTCCAATTAGCTCCTGTTCCACATGAGTGTGTAAATGTAGCTCCGCCTTTTCCCGAAAAGATTGACTAAGAATTTATATGTTGTGTTTCTGTGTTAGAAGTACGATCAATTGAAGCTTAAATCAGCTTTAAATGCTGGAGTTCCTCAAGGGAATACAATTTTTACAGCTGACTTGCCGATTGCCACACGCATCGAGGCTGCAACGTACGATTCAATTTAATTATTTTACTTAATACAAAAATTGCACACCAAATTCAAGCAAATTCTAATTATAATGGCGCTGGAAATTTCAACTGCGAATTAACTTGGTAAAAAAAAAAAAACGTTTTTTATCACCGTTTTTTTTTTCTGTGTGCATTTTTTGGGTCTGAAGCATGCCTTAATGTACCATGTTCAGTGTAGCGTATTCAAATATACATTTGTTTACTCTAAGCAATGAACACTTAAACAGACTTTAAGCGCTTTGCTTTTTTATGATTTTCCAAATAAATATATGCATAAATAAAAATAACAACAGAGATCGCCAGTTGTTTAAGCAGCTCCCAAAGTGCCCCAAAAGGTGTGTGTTAACAATACCAAAGAACAAAAACAGAAAAAGCACAATGAGCGTCATCTAAGAAGGAAAACTGATTCATGGCAAGTGTTTAGAATAAAACGATGAATGTGTTTTTCAACATCATTTTTTTTCCAGCTCTTCTTTAGCCGGAAAAAAAACACTTTACATTGCCAAATATGCAGTGGAAAAACAGATTCAAGCAGCTCAGATCAAATCCGATTGATAGGGCTGAACTTCAAGTGTTTTTTGCTGGCCTATTAGTAGCGCTCTGGCAACTGATAAGGCCAAAAACAAATAAAAAAAAAAATTGTTAAAAAAAAATGAAAATATTGTGCAAGAAGCTGAGCGAATCTCACGCGCACTTCCATTGAAATCATTTTGGTTTTGTCTTAGCGTCTTTAATTGTCGAGCGTTACGAGTCGGCAGCTCCATTAAAAATGCTAATTAAGTTGCCCCAATGGCACATGTGTGTGCTACACCACAAATTTTTATCTAAACAGCTCACAAAACAACAACAACAACACCAGCAACAACTACAACAACTACAACAACTAGGATCTGAACTCGAGCATTTGCCGATTTGAATGGCCGCCTATAAAAGATTCGTTTTATACATGCGGTAAAATTTGAAATTTTTTAGGCGAAATTTGAACAATAAACAAAATCACAAAAACCAAAACATTTATCATTCCAATTTCTTCTTCGTTTTCTATTTTTTTTTCCTACTCGTTGGAGCTACGAAAATCGTTTAAATGCTTTTTTATTTCAAGCCAAATAAGCAAAGGAGTGCCCCAGCAAATGGGGTGAGAGCGGCGAGGGGAAATGGGGCAGATTCTGCTTGCCACATTGCGCAAAGATTTCAGCAGCTGCCGTCGGCGGTTGAGGTTGAGGTGGGTGGCCATTTTGTTGGGCCGAGGGCGAGTGCCGTTAGTTTTTGGGCAACTGGGCGGCGCATATGGAAATCCCAAGCAGCAAGACACGGGGCACAAAGAGGTGTGTGTGTGTATGTGTGTGGGTGCACCACCATTCAACAACTTGCGCAAATAGCATCATCATCAACAACAATTGCTACGAGTATAATTTCATAGTCGTGTGTCAATGTGTGTGTGTGTGTGTGTGTAGGGGTGTGTGGGTTGGGTTCCCATGAAATTTCGGGACCGCACACAGTCAACCATTTCGTTGGTTAATGAAATGCTGAAAAACAATTAACTATAAATTAAACGCACAATTTTCAAAACAAAATAAACATAAATAGCACAACGCATAATTTTCCTATACTTTGTTTTCGTGTTTTGTTTACAGCGTCATTTTCTTTTTCTTTTTTTTTTGGTTGGGGAAAGAGAACATTTTCATTTACCAGTGAACACTGCAATGCACCCCTCCCGCCATCCCTTGCATCTTCGCCTCCAGCAGGCAATTAGGCATTGTCGTTAGCCCTGGTCCAATCTCAGCTCCTTCTGCTCGACTGTGTGCCCGGCTGTCTGTTTGTCTGCCTGGCTGCTTGTCCGTGGTCGTCGATCCCATAAAACCATGAGTACAACTTTAATAACACAACAAGTAAGTAATATTGGTATGTTAAGTGAAACCGAAACTTACACACCCTTAAAAATCCATTTAAATTATTTTTAAATTATTCATAAGCTATTTAAACAAGGAGGTAAACAAGGATCAACTGCCTCCAATCATACTCATTAGAGATGCCATGACGGTTGGAATATGACAATTTTTGAAGAATTACAATGAAGATGAGTGATAATCTTAAAACATGGTTTATATATTATATTTCTCTTTGATTTGGCGTATTTATTAAACATTTAAAAACAATTTTAGTTCTATAATTAATAAAAAATAACAATAAATAAATTTGAATAGCAAACAGCTATACGAAAGTCTATCAACTCCAGTTAAGGGTATGAGCGATTCTCATTGTGCATAGCTTGATGAATTTGTCGTAGAGTTATTCCTACCAAGAAGTTCGGCTGTTACATAAACAAGCCCGCATAAGAACAACACGTGCAACTGCAACAGCAACAACAACAACAAACACAATAGTATCAGCAAACAGAGCGTTAGCTGCAAATCGAAGTGTCAGTCGGTGCACTCGCCTCTGCCTCAGCCTCATCCTCAGCCTCATCCTCAATCCCATACTCACACTCACAATCACACTAACACTCACACACTCATACTCATACTCATACTCATGACGCTGACGCTCCTTTTATGGCTGGCGCACATGTGTGCAACAGACGCAGAAGCAGCCCAAAGTCCGATGGCAGCGCAAAGGGGTAGATGGGGGGGTGGGGGGTAGTTAAATGAACGATGAGACAACAACGCTAAAAACGCTAAAGCAAAGTGCATGCAAATGGGCTAAAACGAAAGAAGAAAAAAAAATGAAAACGATGAGGAGAAAATCGAAAATGCATTTTACAATTTTACAATAAGTGAACATTTTCAGGCGGCGCAAGTGCATTTTGTTTATACTTTAATCTGTCCGTTCTGGATTCTGTACGTTTGCTGTTATGTTGCTGGTTGGCAACCTTGTTGTTGTTGCTTTTCCTATTTGCAACGGCATTTGCCATTAAATGCACTCTCAATGGCCGCTTAAGACTGCTGGCCCCAAAAATGTTTAACCAAATATTGCTCAGAATTTGTTGTTTATTTTTGCTGACCGCTGATTTGGCGTCCGTTGACAAGTGGCCGGCATTCGGCTAATTGCAGTTCAAAGATTGCGCATACGCCACATGCAACCGTGACTAATTTGCATTATTCACGGAAAAGCAAGCATAAATTCTGACACTGCTCAAGGGAGGCGGCCTTTTAAAAGGACTGTCCTCAAGTAGCTGCCGCTGACTGTGCATGTGTCATAAAAAAAAGGGTTGCATAAACAAATCAACGCTCTCAAAAACGTTCAGTATTTACAAATTAGTAGGGAAGCCGCCGCAGGCAGTCGGACAAAATAAATGAGGGAATAATATATCCTGTAGAAATGAGTATGTGCAACTATGCCACATGCAGCGTAAACCATCAACAAGTCGACCTACCTAACATACACTCATATTACAGGGTGATATATTAGTTATGGGTAGTAGAAGTAAATTTAAGTATTCGCTTCTAGAGTCTGGTGAAAATCAGATTAATCTGCAATTTATAACCGGGAATTTAAATCTTTTTTACTTTTTCGGAGCAGTGCCAATAATAATATATTCAACAATTGCTGTGCAATCATCAGCAACTTCCGGCTTTCATATTTACGAGTATTCAACCCGTTTCTAATACGATTAAGAATATTTTTTAAAACTTATTTCCTTTTATTCTTAGTTAATAATTCTACTTTTTACTAATATTATTTTATTTATTATTCTGAGGGGTATTTTGTTTTTCATTGCATTTTATGTATTTTCTCGCTTTTGGCATATGGGCCAAGATATTATGATATTTATCTTAGAGTATGTAGAGCACTTCCTGTGGTGGCGCGAAAAATGTATTATGGCAAGAGGTCGGGCGTCCCAAAAATATTTAGCTAGACAGAAGCACTCGCAGAGACGCCGATTATTGACACAAGTAATTACAACTGTCAATTGATTTTAGTGCCCCAAATTTGTCAACTTTTAACTGTGGCTTTTAGCTGGAAAATGCGGCCAGACTTGGACAACCAGAGAGAACTGTAGATCTATTGTTTATACAGTTGCTAGTCGCACGTGCCACACAACATCGAAGACATCGGAAAAGGGGTGCTGTGGGAGGGGTGGGTGCTGGCATTAGTTCAACAATCAGCGATCAATTCGAAAGACAATTTGTAATTTGAGCAATTTTGTTGCCCGGCGACAGGCTACCGTCTGAAGTGGAACTGATCATGCAATTGTGGCGACAATCCTTAGCGACCGTTTTGTGTCAGTTTTTGAATTTGTTTGTTTGTAAACATGGTCGAAATTGTCGCCGCTACGCACTTGAGCCATATCCTTGTCGTCGTCAGCCACCAGCTGCGCGCCTAAGGACATCGACATGTCGCCCTCCTACACTCTATCCTATATCTGCTGATCTTGTGCAAAAGCGTCTTGCAACTAACAGTGTATCATGTGTGTGTGCGTATGTGTGTGTGTGTGTGTATGTGGTAGTCAGTGGGTCAGACACACAGCATTCGTCTGGGAAATGACACATTGAAGCACTTCTATGCCGACATTGAGTGGCCAGCGACGTCGTCGTCATCATTATCATTTATTTTTTTGCAAGATTCAGCCCACACGCATGGAGCACTTCAGTTGAGCGGATCTTGAGGCACTTTCTGCGTGATCTGACTGTCATTTCTGAAGTAGACTTTGAAAACTCAGACGGAGCTGAGTTGGAAAATGAGGTCAAACTAATGAACACAATGAACATTTTAAAGATATTTAAATTTAATTATGCTTGAGATCATTTAGGATATGTTCAATTTTTCAATTTTAAGTTGACTTCAGTTTCAGATATATTATTATATGTGACTATTATGGTCAATTAAGTCGTTTAATTATTATGACTTAAATGGATTAAAATTATGTTTAAATGAGAATTTCCAAAGAGTTGAAACAGCTTTTCCTTTATTTTCAGTTAGTAGCATATACCATTTATTTTTTTCAGCTTAATAATCCAGTTTTACTTACCAAATATTGAAATATATATATAAAAACACATTTCTATTTAATTTCATTATATCATTTATTTAAATTGAGATTTTAACATACATATATTTGAGTACTGCTAAAACTTAAAGCTACTAAAGCTATTACTCAGAAACTAACCCCAACCATCTCTTTCTCTCTCTCGCTCTCTATCGCTATCTCTCGCACTCTTGCATCAACTGGCCTAACATTAATGGGCTACACATAAAGACTAAGAACCGTTCTCCATTGCTATCACAAAGGCCAAGTAGCGCCAAGTATTCCATCTAATCAATTTCCACATTCTCCTCACAATCCTCACCGCCAGAATGATTGCTCTCTGCGCCGCTCTCCAAGCTGAGCACCTGAGCCTGGGTGGGACTTGGGCAGGGACTGCGCTGATTGCGCGTTGGCGACGAGGATGCCGACGAACCAGTCACGAAGCTGGATGAGAGACCATTCTGCTGACTTGGGGGTGGAATTGGCTGTGGCACCTTCGGATGCGGATAGAAGTAGGGGAAGTGCACCTGAGGCAACGGCAATCCACCGTAGGCCAACTGCAGCTGATGCCTGTAAATGTTGAGCAGGGCCGGATCCAGGCCGTGCGGGTAGCCAGCTGCAGCCGCTCCCGGTGCCATGTGCGCATAGGCAGTGCTGCCATCTTCCCGAACCAGCACCTGGACAGGCACACGCTTCGTGGCACTGAGCAGTGCTGCCTCGTGCTGCTGGATCTGCTTGCGTTTAGTCTTGTAGCGTCGGTTCTGGAACCAGATCTTCACCTGTGTCTCGGTCAGACGTAGCGTCTTTGCCATCTCACTGCGCTCCGGGCCAGACAGATAGCGTTGCTGGGCAAAGCGACGCTCCAGCTCAAAGACCTGGGCGTGACTGAAGGCGGCACGCGAGCGTTTCTTGCGGCTAAGGCCGTTGCCCCCACTCAAACTATCGTCGTGGGAGAGCGGCGAATTGCCGCGTCCATAGCCACCCGCTGTGCAGGAGGAGGGGGAGCTGCTTAACGGCGGCGGCGAGTCGCAGTCTATAAATTAAGTTGCAAATTTGGCAAAAAGAAAAAAAAAGTTAGCACAAAAGCGAAAAGTGGCACAATGGCGAGTCCATTAGCACGAACAAAGAGCCCAAACTTACCGGAATCGTTGCTGGTGCAGCGTCGCATGTCGAGCGGAGCCGCTGCGGCGGCGGCGGACAATGCGGCGCCAAAGTAGCCCAATTTACGTTGCATATAATCAACGGGCAAGCCGCCAGCCGTTGATGAGGAGCCCGTTGCCTGATTGTTATTATCCATAGCAGCAGCGGCAGCATAATACTGCAAATAGCTTGCCGGCTGGCCACGATTGGTGGCACTCTCCGGATGCTCTGCACCCAGTTTGCACTGTGCCAACTTATAGATGCTCAAATCGCGACAACAAAGCGGCGGCGACTTGGAGCCACTGCGATCCATGCTTTTGCTGGCCAGCTCCGCGTCAGCGTCCAGATCCACGCTGGACAGACGACGCGCGGGAATCGCGGGTCTATTGCGCGTCAATATATCGTTGATGGAGAAAGGCGTCGTCAGAGTTTTGCTCAGACCCGCAATTGCCGCGCCCGCACTCGCACTTTCCATATTTAACATTATTAATGTTTTAACGTTTTTTTGGTTTGTCTTTTTTCTACAATATTTTGGTTTGTTTGAAACCACTTCGAAAAACTGTTGTTCACTTTTGCGTCAGGGGTTGCTCACGTCTCAGAGGCTGAGTCACGAATGCGCTCGGCTATCGCGCTCCGTGTGCTCTTTAAATAACTGCGCCAATGATCCCGGCGTAGAATCACTCACGGAGTGCCGCACTCAAGTGGTGTGCACTCTTGCTGCTGTTGCTGCTGGTACTAGTAGTGGTGGTGGTGGTGGATTCTGTGTGCTATTTTGAGCTGCCTGGCGTGGGCAGGCCGAATGCCTATTGGCCAAAAAAAAAGAGCGTTTGAGTTGCTCTCAAGTGATGCGAGTGCGAGTGCTGTAAACAGAAAAAATAAAATACAAATTATATATCGTAAAATCGTACAATTGTGTGCATTGTTTAAGACGCTGTAGTGTGCGTTATTTTTGGAAGTGTGTGCATCCTGTTTATTGTTTATATTGTGTTAGCAGCTATTGGGCAATCGATTAGGGTTTTCGGGGGTACAGTCAAATACGATCCTAGAGTCAATTGTATTGTTTACACTGTTATTTGTTTGGTTTAGAATTTATGCAGAAATGTCTTAGGTTACCAGATAAACTCAAACACACTTTTAAATTTCAAGTAAATTTAATGGTTGCTTAGAAATTTAATTTATAAAATATATATTTAAATACAAATCACTGTGGAATTATGTAATCATTGTCTCACACTTAAATTAGCTTTTATTAATCCAACAATTAATATGCAGAAGCTTTAATTTTTATTTTTTTAACACTTTTTGAAGTAATTCTTTTCCACTAATGTCGGTTAAAAGCGTCTTTGAGTGTTTTAACAATGCCAAAGCCTGTCATTGGCTAATGGCCGCTGTCAGTTGGCGCTGCTATTGGTCGTCGCAGCAAAATGGCTGCGCGCTCGCACTCTCCAGCCTTGCCTGATTGAGTGAAATATCTCCCCATATGCTGACTGAGAGAAAAACGCAGACACAGATGCTCTCGCTCTCGCTCTCGCTGTCGCTCTCACTCTCACTCTTGTGCTTGTTGGTGGCTGTTGTTGGTGCTTGGCTGCTGCTGCTGCTGCTGCTGCTGCTTCTGTTCTCTGGTACACTTCACACCTTCGGGCTATATAATCTTTTTATTGCCAATTCAATGACTCTTAATGCCGAATGGGTCGTCGCCGCCTCGGGCGCAGAAGTCAGGAGTTGGCAGCGATTGCAACAAAGCGAGCAACAACGGCGGGTGGCAAGAGCCTCTGTTGTTGCTATTATTTTTTTTGCGGTAAGCAAGTAACCAATTTTCAAGTGTGCTCAAAGTGATGCAAAAGGAGGAGGAGGGTTCAGTTCCTGCTCGTTATATGTTTTCAATTGAATGCATTTTAATAATACTTGAGTAATTAGTATAATGATGCTTGCCACGCGTTCTTTTGCCTTTTGTCCTCCAGCAGGACGCTAATTCTTTGCTGCTGTTGTGTGACTACTACTGATGCGATTATCTCCAAATAGTTTATTCAATGTCGACACCAAACAGGTATTATATTACAGAGGGATGGTTGTAGGCAACAAAATGCGAATGATGAATAGACATTTTCAATTAACTTGGATTCCGTGTTTGATTTTGAGCACTCACCACCCCATAAGCGACACTTGCTTGGCGTCGTCCTTTATCTCCTCTGCACAATATTTGTTTTTTGTGGTATTAAATTCGCTTTAATGGTTTATCAAAGAGCACTTCAATTGTTTGGTTAGCTTTGGATTAACATTCATTGTCTCTGTGCTGTGCTATGAAATCTGAACCATTACAGTTAAAGTTCACTTTTGATTGATTTTAGCAAGTGTTTTCTATGCCATGTTTATTTTAAGCACACACATTTAACAACGCAGATAAATCAATATCGGTTTTTATTTCTCTATTTAATTCAGTTCAGAAATGCAACACTCTAAAGACGGATTTTGTTAACAAAAAAAATACAAGAATGACATTCCATTTATAATTTTTATTTTATAAGTTTGCCTGTTTTGTTAGAATTTATTTTTAACATTTTTAACGATCTGTTTAAAATATTGAGAAATTCGTGTTAACACTGCTTGCATCCACAGTTTACTGCTTGCTTGTTTGTGCACTTAGCATCGTACTTGTATGTTTGTGCAGTGAACTGCTTTACACTGCTTGCCAACCAAGCAGTAAACAGTAAATTAAAATCAAACTCGTTCCGTTACAGTTTACGTTAGGTTTTCGATTTTAAAATCGAAATAATATACTTATGTATATTTAGATGTAATAATGTTATAATACATGATTTTTGGATTGTACTCAATTCAAAGATATTTACAATTTTCTTAGGGAACACCGTTCAAAAACAATTATATCCATATTGTTGAGAACTTTTTAAAGCGATTGAGGAACCATTTCTTACTTTTACATTTTTTACTATGTAATAATTTAATTAATTTAATTTAATATGTATGTGCTATTTGTATTTGTACGTAATTCTCATAATCTGTGTTCTCTAATTGACTTTGTTTACAGGTGCTCGAAGTGATTTAGGATATTGCCAGCGGAAAGGAAGTGAAGCTCATCAGCTCAAAGCAAAATCAATGCCTCAACTTGCGAGCGACTTGTGAAAGACTCGAGTGCTGTTTTCCACAGACCATAAATCAAATGCTTTTAAACGACACTTCTTCAGTTTCGAACGCAATTACTCAATTAATTTGAATATAATTGTCACAATTTTCCACTTGAAAAGCCACACTGATGGATATAAAACAGAAACAAATATATATTCACATATACATATATACATATACATATATATATGGATATATACACTATGTAAAATGAGCTCGCCATTTTTATGACCACATCAAATGGAAATGAGCAACAGAGGGGAAAAACTCAATTGGTTTTTTGTTGTTTTTTTTTTCTCTTTTCAGCTCTTTACTTTTGTTTTTTGATAAAATGTCAAAGGCTTTAATTCCAACTGAGCGGGGTAGTGATGGTTAGAGGTAGGGATGGAGAGAGGGAGAGTGATAGGCAGGGAGGGGGCTGCGTATCCACTTGACAGCGCTTGCTGGGATTAAAGGCAAAGACTCGCAATGACAGCAAAAGCAGAAGGCGGAAAATGGATTGGAAATAGAAATGAAAATTACGCAATGCTCGCTTTGCGGGCGGCAAAAGAAGAAAAGCGCGGAAATCGAAAAACTATTAAAAACCGCGCCAATTGACAATTCTAAGATTTGTTGTTGTTGTTGTTGTTGTTCTTGCATTGCATATTGTTTATTTATTGTTGTTAATAAATCTTAATTTTGCTTACCTAACTCTCTCTTTGGCGGCTTCTCGCGTCACGTCTTTAATTGAGGAAATGCAGATGAGAGCGGTGAAAGCAGTGAAAGCGACAAATACAGAGTGAGACAAGGAGAGAAATTGAGAGTGCGGGAAAGAGATGGAGAACGGCTGCAAGCAGCCGGCATGTGGCGCCTTTGATCCTTTGACGCAACATGAATTAAATGGCGCTACAAGCCAACGATCCTTGCATCACTCGCCTTATCGCCGTCGTCGTCGTCGTCCCCGATCCAATGTGATATATGGGAAAATGACAAATTTTCCACTTGAACTGCAACGAGTCCCGGTTCGGTCTAGACTTTAGACCAAAGACCACAGACCATGGACCATAGACTATATGCAGCACACGTCGCCGCAATATTGCCGCCGACATTGTAAGACGAAACCTTAATGTAGAGCCAGTCAGATCCAAAGCCTATTTTGTTCGATTTTAGTTTGTTGTTTTCTTCTCTTTTTTTGGTCAGTGTGGTCCATTAGGCAACGTTTAAAGGCACTTGACAAGCATTTCGCTCAATGTCCTTTGTCCTTTGGGGCGTTTTGTTTGCCACTGTGCTGCCAACGCCTATTTGAGTCGATCTACTTTTTAAGGTATTTAACTTGTGATTCATAAGCAGCAGATTTTTATATTTTGAAACAACCTATTTCCAACTGTCAAAAAAACTATAAACTATAACTAGAGAAAATAAAAAATTTAATATATTAATATGTTTTACTCCTTGAATGATTATTAAACGATTTTAGTGGTAAAGTCCCCGAAACCCTTCAAAATTTATTTAAAAAAAAGGGTATAATGAAGTTGTGCATAAATATGTAACAGGTAATTAAGAGCATCTCGAAATCCATTAAGTAAATATATATTTTGATCAGTATCAAAAGCCGAGTCGATATAGGCATTTATGTCTGTCTGCCCATCTGTGCGAACAAGACTATATCAGAGACTATAAAAGCAAGATATTTTAAATTTTTAAATAATATTCTCATATAACACGCACATATCAAGTTATATAATATAAGCCCCGCTATTTTATATAGTATCGACTTTTCATTGGTACATTATATTTTC
This sequence comes from Drosophila paracracens, assembly GCA_035044025.1. Lineage (NCBI taxonomy): Eukaryota > Metazoa > Arthropoda > Insecta > Diptera > Drosophilidae > Drosophila > Drosophila paracracens. Next base: position 704,837 of record JAWNMN010000435.1, on the reverse strand, counting down.
TGACACATTATTAATCGTACAAGATTTTTATACCCTGCACTACCTGGGAGCACTTCCACACATGCTTACATTTGAGTGTGCCTTTGCAATAAAATTAGAATAATATATTTAAATTTAAGGCTTTCGACGACTAGGCTGTAATCTTCTTTGGTTACTAATTTCCTTTTTGTTATTAAGTTGGAGCCAAACATATTCCCATCTCACCAGTGGCAAAAGTTGAAAAGGATTTCATTCATTCGGTCAGATTCGATTGTAAGCTTCTAACTGGAGTTCTTCAATACACTCTTCAGTAGCAGCCTGCAATCTTTTATCTAATACCCCGCGTGATTGCCCCTGATTGACATTTAACCCAACACAACGCACCACAACACTCCAAACTCAACTCGCTCACCCACTCCGACGCCAATCCAGAAGTTCAGTCTGTCAAAAATGCTCCAACTCAAAATGTTGCCTCCCCCTGCCAACCACAAAAAGAGAGAAAAAAAGTGTGATCAGCTGCACTTGCCCCGTACTCCGTTCTCGTTCTCGTACCCGTTCCGGTTGCGGTCTTGGCCTGTGGCATGTGTTTGTGGAGTAATTGATATGCCACCAGTCCACCCCGGCACCACCAAGAGGCAACAGCAACAGCAACTTTGCCCCCACACACTACATGAAATATTAGCCCAATGCGCGGCGGCCTGTCATAAATGTCGAGTTCGGATGCCCTGCATTTGTATCTGTATCTGTATCTGTTTCTTTAGCTGTGTGTGTGTGTGTTTGTATCTGTATCTGTAGCTGTTGGAAAACATTTTACAGTTGCATTGCTGCCACTTAAACGTTTCATAAAAGCAACCTTTGTAAGGCCTGCAAAGCCGCCAAACGCTACTGATCCAATACCCCATCCAATCCCCATCCCCATCCCTCATCCCTCTATCCCCGCATCACCCCTTTGCCATGCGAAAAGCGAAAAGGAAAACATTTCGTTTCAAGAATAAAAACGGAAATTGTTGTGTTTTCTTCATTTATTCATAAAACTGATCGTTTCGTTTTGATAAAATTGATTTATGCGGCGATCGACAACAATTATACGCAGATGCGGTGCCTAATGGATCGGTGGCAGATACTCGCAAACGCGGCACACAGGCAGACTCAGCTGAAAATATATATATATATACACATATACTGCTAAGAAGCCATATCAAAACTAAAGTGAATGAAATATCGAAACACTCAGTTGAAGCAATGGCGCTGCAAGGAAGGAACAACTGATCCTAGGAAATTTAAATAAAGTGCAAAACAATTGGTAAAAAATTAGAATCTATGTTATCCTTTGGGTCGTATAATGTGTTGTTCTAGCAATTGAATAATATTGTTGAAGATCGATCACTAGGATCTTTATTTATCAAGTATCCAACTACTAAGTGATGATGCTGAAATAAAAGTCTAAATCTAAATGATATGTAGAACATTATTAGATTTCCAAAACGAAATTTACAAAAAATTATCCACAATATCCTTGCGATTGATTTGGTGTTAAAGATCGATGACTAGGATGTTTACCCAACCAATATCCAACTACTGAATGAACATACTGAAATAGATCTCTTAAAATCGTATTGAAAGACTTGTCAAGAAAATTCTTAGATTTCAAAATGATAAACAAGTCAATAGGAAGATACATGTGAGTCACTTAAGATTAAGTATACCCTGTAATCGATATATTGAATTAGAAGTTGAAAGTTGCTCGATAAGAAGACCTTAGAATCCGTGTCCATAAACAGAGTTCGAAGCTGCGACATAAGTAAGCTTTGTATATGAAACATTAGACAAGATTTCTTGCTATCCATCGTTAATCAGTTAACGCATGTCTCGATCTACTCAAGAAAGTATCACCTTGTAATTTATGGCTTAAACTTTATTTATTGTCCAATAGTAATATATATACAACAAGAAGGTACTAGAGTTATGAGGCATTTTCGTTAGCTGAAACATCAGATCTACATAGATTGTAATAAGTTAGAGTTTAAATAATTGCGGCCGATTACTGCAGCTGCAACTGCTGCGTCTGCTGCGCAGTTGGTGGCCACATCATGTGGTTGGGCAGCGGCGGTGGCAGGGCCGAGGATGACGTTGGTGACTGCAGTGGTTCCGGCTTCATCTTCAGATGCTTCACATATCCATCGCCATCAATATCCCCACGCTTGGATTTGTAGCGTCGATTCTGGAACCAGATCTTCACCTGTGTAGCAGATAGATTTAGCTTCTGGGCAATGATCTCTCGCTCCGCACCAGTCAGATACTTTTTCAGCCGAAAGCGGCACTCCAGCTCAAGGACCTGTGCCTGCGAGAACAGAACACGAGGCTTGCGTTTCATTCGCGGTTTGCCAGACACATTATTATTATTGTTATTATTGTTGTTGTTGTTGTTGTTGTTGTTGTTCCCGCTGCTGTTTCCACTGCTATTTTTGCGCAGCTCGGAGCGGGATGAGGTCACGTGGCTCTCCTCTGCAAGAGAAGAGGGAATTAGGAATGGGTAACGATCGAATACATAAAAGGAGCTCTTAGAAATTATATTTTAAGTCTTAATATTCGGGAAAGTCGATCTTAAAAAGATTTTTAAAAAATGTAAAACTGAAAAAAAATATTTTTAATGAGACTATTACGATATTTTGAAAAATAACTGAAACTGAAAAACAGAATTTTATATATCGTGAAAGTATTGAAGAACAGGCTTATTGCTATTACTTACTTCTTTTGGCGCACTCCCCCGCTCCGTTCAGACCCCTTGGGTCGTGCAACCGCTGCGCGATGCCATTGGCGTTCAGCTTATGCGTTGGGGCATGCACCTCCACCTCCGCGGAGCTATTCAAATCGAGGGTGGGCGACGGCGTGACATAGGGCGTGGGTATATATTCGCTTTTGATGGCAACAGCGGCGGGCGGAACTGTGGCAATAATGGAGGAGGAACTGCTGGCATAGACATCCCCCGAACCACTGTAATTGTAATTGTAGCCGGCGGGGCTCTGATAGGCACCAGCTGTGGGTCCTGCATAGAACTGCGACGCGGCAACATTCGCATAAGCCGTTTGATAGCTCTGATGGGGATGTGGATGTGGATGCGGATGCGAATGCTGTAGCATGTGTGTGGGCATGCCATAGTCCTGGTGATAGCTCGCATACAACTGATGGTGATGACCATGCGGCGGCGGCAGCAGCGGCGACAAAGATGATGTGGCCAAAGCATCCTCCTCCTGCTCAACAAGATGATGCTGCAGTTGTTGTTGATGCTGCTGCTGTTGTTGTTGTTGATGGTGCTGTTGCAGTTCATGTTGCGAAAGATGTTGCTGCTGCTGTTGCTGCTGCTGCTCATGATGTTGCTGCTGCTGCAATTGATGGTGCTGGTACTCACCGGCGCCATAGAGCGCCGTGGCTGCCGCAGCGCTGCGAAAAAGCAGAAAAACGTCCACAGTTTATTTTGATTTCCTTTCTTTACTTTTGGCCTGGATAGCACATGTTGCATCACTCAGCAAGAGAGCTTGGAAATGGCGGGCAGCAGCAAATGGCAACTTCCTGCTGTCCGGTGCACCCTTGGTGACATCATTTCATGCCTCATCACAATTAACGACGCCCCTCAGCGAGGCGCTGCGCATGTCCAAAAAGTAGAAAAAAAAAAGAAAAGGACACACACATGCGAATCACACATGTTGACCAGGCCCAAGCTCGGCGCCGCCTGCCTGCTGTATGCCTGCCTGCCTGACTGACTGACTGACCAACTGCCTGGCCGACCACGAACTCAACTTCGATTCCGATTCTGACTTTGTTTTTCTTATTGTTAACACTTTGTGTCTGCGTCTTGTGTCTTTGCCCTTGCCTTTGTCTTTGTCTTTGCCTCTTGTATAAATAACGATGATTTGTCCTTTAGTCCTATTTGCAATTCATGCTGCTCATGTGTTTTGATAGGATTTCTTCTGCTTAGCTCTAGCTCTATCTCTCTCTCACTCTCTCGGCAGAAGGTTAGAAAAATATTATTCTTTTGTAGAAAATTGGTAGAAATTAATTTCCTATGGAGCCTTATTATAAATAAATAAAAAAAAGATGCACCTCATTTCTGTCTACCACGAAGATGTGCGTCTAACAAAGATTGCTTTAGACAGGTAGTTACTGGAAATAACAGAATAAATATCTACACGTATATAAATATATTGCACATATGCTTTGCCTAGTAAAATATGCTAGTTATTTTGTTAAAAAAGTGCTGAATAGTTGAAGATTGAACTCATTGAGAATAATATTTAATACTATCATCTGCGCACAATTCAAAACATAAAAGTTTTGGATTCATATGTGGTTTTTCATCATTGACTAATTCCATATATATTTTTTAATCTTATATATTAAAATATTTATAATTAACTTTCACTTGTATATCAATTATTATTTGAACAAATACAACTACAGCTTTGAAGAAAATACTACATCATCCAGCCAAAATTAAACCAAGAATTCTGCATATTATTCTAAGCTGAAATCCTAAACTCTTTTTTCTTCCTTATGAAATTACTATATCCATTTATAAGTTTACTTATAAGTAAGTACAAAAGTTTTTAATCTTTAATCTTCCTTGCCGACTTGATATTGTAATCCATTCATAGGTTTAATCTGCATAATTTTATATTTGTTGCATCTTACCTTTCCATATGTCCATAGGCACCTTCGTATGCCTCCGTCTGATTGACCATGTTGAGTATATCCTTAACGGAGAATGGTGTTGTATTGAGAGCATCCGCATTGGTCAAGCTGCTGGGGCTCTGAGGCGCCTGATTGTAGTCATAGTAGCCAGCGGATTGTGTCTGGTGTTGATGATGTTGCAACATTGTTTGTTGTTGTTGTTTTACTTTGGCCACAATTGGAAATCACTTGAATCACTTGATGGGTTGGCACTTTAAATTAAAATAAATACAACAATTTGCCAATATACACTTGAGCAACGAGACGAGCGACACTTGACTGCGACAAACGATTATGTATAGGTGCTTGTTGTGGTGTGTTTCGAGGGGGTGTTTCGAGGGGGATTCTGGCTGTTGCGCACCCCTTGTGCAACCGTATTGAACTTATTTAGCTCAAACCTCAAAAAAACGATGCGCCGTTCCGCTGCGCACTCGAGCGTGTCCTCAATTTGTCAGCGCGTTTTTCGTACTGAATGAACAAGCAATCTTTTCCGACTGCTGCCAGAACAACCAACACAAACACACACACGCACGCATGCAACTGAATGCCAAGAAAATGGCTGACGAGTAGCCAATCACAGCATAGCACAGTCAAAAGCAGTTCCGCTTTGTATTTGTATGTGTGTATTTATCTTCTCTGTTGTTGTTGCTGTTGTTTGTTCGCAGCCACTTTATGCAGATTTAATTTCGCTGCTTGAGCTTAAGTACGTGTGTTTATGGAGAATATTTATTACTGCAAAGTCCTTAAGTTGTTGTCTACCATATAATCGTGCCGGCTAATTGGCGTTTTTATTTTTTTACAGCTCTGATCCGTTTTTCAAGTGGGGCTCAAGTGCAGATTTTCGCACACTTGCCACTAATGTGGCACTCAGTAAACAAATCTCCATCAAAAGTTTACAAGAGTGTGCTCATATAAAATTTTACGAACAAATTTCCTGAAAATTACTTGTCACAATTTTGAAAAAGAAATTGGACCGCGTAGGCTTGTTTACAGAGTAAATCAACAAACATTTCAATTATGTCAATGAACGCACTCAAATCATTTAATAGTCTTTAACTTATAAGCAAATTTGCAAAACAAAAATATACATGTGTTTTAATACTTAAAATAAACTATAACCGTCCGTCTATTTCCTATAGTTAAGGGAACTTTGTATGTCAATATTTGTATTTATTTTAATTCAAGCAATTTAACATCAATTACTCTCAAACAAAATCACAACTGTGCAATTTTCAAATTTTAAAAATTGTAAGAAAGAATTTATATAGATGATAGTTGTCAAGCTAAATTATAGCTAAATCAAAAAGGTTTCATTAACATTAAAATCAAGATTTATTTTGGCTGTTATTTACATACATTTATTTATGAACATCCAATTTATTTATTAATTCAGTAACTGTTTAACTGTTCAACTGTTAATTTTTAAAAAATCTTTGATTGTTTTCCAACACTGTTGTTGCTTAAACCAAAATACAGTGTTGGTGTAATGAATAATATCGTACCTCGGTACGTTGCTATTTAAAGCAAATCGATAAATCGATTACTTACCCACCACCCAGTATAAAATCATCGTTCGTCTCTAGCTAGTATACATTTATTTCGTCTTACTCGTTGGAAAAGTTGGACGCAGTCTGCGCAGCTTAAGCGCAGAAAAGTAATTAATTTTAATTGTGCATTAAATAAGTATTTTAAAATAAAAAATACACCTGAACAGGTACATTTTTACATTCATGACCTATCATATATCAATAAGATACCAAAACATACAACATTATAGCTTGCTTTGCACGCGTTAAAATTTCCCAGTTTTTTTTTTTTTCATTTTTGTATTCGTTTGCATTTTTGATGTGTTTTGACATTTGTAAACAAATAAATGTCCACATTTAGTTTGAATGCATCGTCTTGAAACAAATTGAACTAATTTTCTGCGATTGGAATTTTTCTATCTTTTTTTTTTTTCGCAGCGCACACAAGCACAGGCCAGATACAGAAAATTCTATTGATTTGAACGCTCGTCCAAGATGGCGGACGACGAGCAATTCAGTTTGTGTTGGAACAATTTCAACACAAATCTGTCCGCTGGCTTTCACGAGTCACTATGCCGTGGTGACCTGGTGGACGTATCCCTGGCAGCGGAGGGGCAGATTGTGAAGGCGCATCGTTTGGTGCTCTCCGTCTGCTCGCCCTTCTTCCGCAAAATGTTTACGCAGATGCCAACGAATGCCCACGCCTTTGGTAAGTACAACTAAAGAAAAACTAGACGAGCAGAGAAACAATTACAATGATTTTTTTTATCTCCAGTGTTTTTAAATAATGTTAGCCATTCAGCACTGAAGGACCTGATCCAGTTCATGTACTGTGGCGAGGTGAACGTCAAACAGGACGCATTACCAGCTTTCATTAGCACAGCGGAGTCGCTGCAAATCAAGGGGCTGACAGATGTGAGTAGAATAGAGACAAAAAGAGAACGAACGAACACAAATACAAACACCAAGCGCATTTCGCGCGCAATACACGCAACGCACGCTCACACACATGCAAACACAGCGGCGAAATTAGTGTGTATAAGAGCTGGTTTGACTGTACCCCAAGCGAAGTGTCTCGAAACAGCGCACGCCACCACCAGCAATGTGCGTGCGAAAGAGATGCCATGATATGTGTGCTGCATATATATTTGTCTCACTTTAGACAGGAATTTGTAATGCGCGCGCATAATGGTGGTTGTTTTTGTGTTTTTTTTTTTTAACGACTAGAGACGTTGGCAACAAAAAAATAACATTGCAATTTTCCTGCAGAATGATCCACCACCACAGCCGCCACAAGAACCCACACCCCCACCCCCACCAGCAGCACCACAGGTACAACAACAGCAGCAACAACAACTCCCAGCCCAACGTGTACAGCGTCAACAGCAGCAGCGCGCAACAGCCCGCTACAAGATCGAAACCGTTGACGATGGTCTCGATGACAAGGGCACCACACAAATTGTCATACAGACAACAACATCGCCACAAGCAACCATCGTACAACAGCAGCAGCAACACATACAACCACAACAGCAGCAGTTGCAAACGGCGACAACAACAACCGCCACGCTGGTGTCGACAAACAAGCGTAGCGCTCAACGTGGCAGCCAGGGTAGCAGTGGTGCCGTCAAGCGCTCAAAGACAGCATCAACAGCGATCTCCGCCAACACCAGCAACGTAATTGACCCCCTCGAATCGACAACGGAAACTGGAACAGCAACAGCAACATCCACTCAGCAACATGTGCCACAACAGATAACCGTGCAGACTACTGTAGTGCAGAGCAGCGACACAAAAGTGCGTCAGCAGCAGGCGGCACAAGAAGAAGCTGAATACATCGATCTCCCCATGGGTATTCCAACGAAATCGGAACCAGACTATAGCGAAGAGCACGCCGATGTTGCTGGCGATGGCGATACGTCCTATGTTGAAGATGATGCCTATGGCGAGATACGCTACGATGAAAGCTACTTTACCGAAAATGAAGACGCCGGTGCTCAGCCAGCAACAAATACAAGCGCCAACGTTGCAGCCACCACATCGAAGGCGGTGGGCAAACAGCAGCAACAGTCGCAGGCGCAGAGCTACACCGATTCATCGTTTGTCGACACCGGCGGGGATCAAGGCAGCACAGAGGCTCAAGGTTGGTTCCATTTTACTTTTGCTCTGATCCGTTGAGAACCGAGATGCGTGTCCAATGGATCGGCTAGTAATAGTTATTGTTAAGAAAATGGGCAGTCGACTGCGAATTTCGCACACGGGGTCAACCAAAAATAGATTATTTTTCAAATGGCTAACTATTCCCACATATCAAATTGGTTGCCAAGTTGTGCGCAGTTCGCAATTTGACGAAAGCCCTTCACTTGTTGGTTGTAAAGAGCCCTTAAATCTGCTGCTGCTTCATTCATTATCGCTGCGATATCATATGTCTATATATCGCTTCAATTGTCAAATACTCTTCGTAACTGTCATGCACATTTAAGAGTTGCTTTATCAGCCATTTTAGTTTAATTAAGTACAACTTTTAAAAGCCTTTGCTCTATTCTCGATTCGCAAAAGAGTATTAGGCTGAGGAGCGGGCTGACCAATAAACAAATTCCAAATTTGTTGAGGCGGCTGCTCCCGTGAATTCTTAACGCGTATTTGTTAATGTCAAAAATTGGGGTAAGTAGAGTGTTGAATATAAAAATTACGCTTGATGAAAACTGAAGGAGGCTGGAGGAGACGACTAACAATAAAAGAACACTGGAGCAGAGAATTTTCGCTGGAGCTCATCGTTGGATCTGTAAATTGAAGGTACTCTGATAATGCAAGTAATAATTTCATATTTTGTAGATTTGCATTTCATTTAACATTTTCAGAATGTAATTTAGGTCTGTGGAAAAAGTACTTTCGGCGTTTTTAATATGGCCATTGTTTGTATACCAGTTGTCGTGATGTTGCCACCTGGGCGGAAATTGTCAATCCCAAAATTGGTGGAACTTTTAATGGTTGTGTTTTCTAATCGTTCGTTATGCGTATAGATGTTGTTAGATCCGTCTGGGGCAACATAAAAGCTTGCTGCCGGGGGATCTATCAACGGCATTAAATGCCGAATCTTTCGTATGTTGTATGTGTATTGTGCGAATTGCATTGCAGATTCGTTGTATCAACTACTCGTGCCAGTTGCAGGTCGATTGTTGCGCTAAGCGTTGAATATTCCGTAGATTTATCCAAAGCGGCGCTGAAGTGAAACCGTTGATCGTTGGTGCATGGATATGGATGGCATATTGCAAGTATTGATATAAAATGTTGCTAGGCTTCCATAAAACGGATGAACTCGTTGAACTGTAGTATGCACGGCAAATTATACGAAAAATATTGCTGATGCGCAGGTACGTACTTTCGTTTACATTGTTTTATGTACTAGTTTATAGATGATTTTAATAAAGTTTATGTTTCATATTACGTTAATTTTTATTTAATGTCGGGTGCTGCCAGAGATTTTCAGAAATGTGCAAATGCAACCCTGTGATTGCACGAGGTGGCAGCGCCGTCGTATAAGGGTTGAGAAAACAAGCTACATACATATTTTTTGTTGGTATGTTAATTTTACATTTACCCACGAATTGATTGGTGCACTGTTGATATAAATAAATAATTTAATGAAAAAATTACTGTGTGAAGTGATTTAAGTGATCCCCTAAGTGTTTTATTTGTTATACATATTAAAGCGGTTTGTGTTACTTGTGTGTCCTGTGTTAAGTAAATTAATATATTTTCTGAGAACTAATAACTTGTTTTACAAGTTTCTAGTGGTGCAGTTAATTAACATGAGTTAGTGGAAGCATCTGTAGAAATGTGTACCTACACAAATATATTTGTAGATCGATGTGAAGATATGTATGTAAGTAGTTGTCGAGTCTTTTGTGGTGGTTTGTGCCTGTTTCTATTTGCCAATAAAATGTTAAAAGCCAATGTTTAATGTGCGTTGTTTTATTTCACTCAGTATAAGTAAATATAATTATAAGTAGTTTGTTCGCACGCTGAATCTAGGCAGACTTTTACTCACTTTCTTCTCCATTCTCTTATCACCCCCCCACCGTCTGTTGTATTTATATGCTGTCCAACGCAGCATCAGGCATCATAAAGTTTATACGCAGCCAGAAGAAGAATGCCCAGCTAGTCTACAAGGGATGCATCTACAACAAGAAATTGACGCAGGCCAACGGCCAGACGACCTGGCGCTGTGCGGATGTGTTAAAGCTGCGCTGCAAGGCGGTGGTCATCACCAAGAATGGCGAGTTTCTGGACGCACGTCGTCAGCACAATCATACGTCGCACGACAGTCGCATTGGCGAACGCCAGCTCTACAATGTGGAGGAGGAGCTCGATGAGTACATCGAGATAAGCACATCGAATCCAAAGATATCTCAATACCTTAACAGCAGCAACATCAGCATCATGACCGCCAAGGATGGCAAAGAGTGCAAACTGTATGTGCCTGCCTCGGAGGCAACTGAAATCGAAATGCAGGCACTGGTCGACGCCTCTGATGACGGTCTCATCGATCAGGTTGTGGAGCTGAAGCCAATTCATCGCTTGCCAAACAAGGTCAAGCTGCATTAGACGCTTCTTGAACGACATCTAATAAAGTAATCTAATCTAATCGTTACTAAGCAGTTCAACAGTCTTCAATTTAAACAATTTACTTTTTTACTTGTATTCAATGTCTACCGTATTTAATAAAACCAACCTACAACAATTAAACTAGTCACATTTCTATTAAGTCATATATTGTATACTAGGACACTTGTAAACGGTACTCATTCCTCACTAATCCCATTTGCAATTCTAACCCACAGATGACAGTGATCTAGTGTTCATTGAGAGTCCCTGGTCGACACCGTGTCTGGTGCTAAATGGCTACATGTACAACTGTCACAGTCGGAAGAACAACAAGGAGTACTGGCGCTGTCACAACTACTCCAAAAAAGTGCACGAGCAGCGCTGCCGGTCGCGTTGCGTGCTGGAGAATGGCAAGCTAAAGGGAATAACCGGTGGACTACACAATCATCCGCCTCATACGGAAAAGATTGAGAAAATCATTCAGCGTAATCGTCTGGCTGCTGTCAGCACGGGTCGCAACAAGCTCGGACGAGTCCATAGTATTACCCATTTTCAGCAGGAGCAGCCCAAGCAGGAGGTCGAGGAGCACCAGGTGTTTGTGCAGCCGCAACACCACCAGCACCATATACTATCCGATGGTACCACTCTGCAGCTAACGGAACACGAGCTGATGCACACCTCGCTGATGCTCATACATGATTAGATTAGAGCAGGTTTTCGGACCTGGCATTCTCTCTTTTGTGACAGTGCAATTTAGTTTCTAAGCACATTAAGTCGAATAAAAGCAACAATTAAGTTATCCAGCCGTAAACTAGCTACCTAATTATAAATAGTGATTGCAATCGTCTTCATTGCATTCGCTTTGTAATTAACTTGTAGATTTGATTATATTTAGTGAATCATTTCTGAATTAGAATCTGGAATGTCTAAATTGTAAGCTATAAAATATGTACTTTATAATGCAATCCACTCATATCGCTTTCTTTTGCAGTCCTCAACTACAATTATCGTGGCCAGCTGGTGCATCAGGGACACACATACAGTTGCCACTCAAGGAATGTGGATAGATGTGTGGCCTTTTGGCGCTGCACCTTGTACAAGAAACTACGTTGTACCGCCGCACTGACCACCAAGAAAAAGGCGATAGTGGCGGAACGTGGCGACCACAATCATGAGGCACCCAGGCTGCTTAAAACATTTGTGCCCCGGATTTATAACAACATTGAATAGTAAAACATCTGTTCAGATATCATAATGATTCGAATTAGCCTTCAGTCGACCATGCTGATAAATTAACTAAATATTTGCTTATCTTCTGGATGTGCGCTAAATTGAGATCGGCAAGTGATGACCATGGATTATACAGATCTCGCCGATCTTAACTGCACAACCTTTAAAAGGCTGCCCAAATCAGTTTTAATTCTACGTATCCGCATTAAATAAAGAATTGACAAAACTATCCCATTCTCCAGATGTTTAACTTTGATTAATGATATGTATAAATATACCCGATATTCTCTAAATACTCTACTATTCTCTTCCAGCTTTCACGAATATTCATAAAACACGCAACGTGAATGCAGCCACATCCTCGATTCTGCGCCGTGATCCACAACGCGTTCCAATACCTAGGACATCGATCATACAGCTGTCCGCGGATACAGTTGTGAAACGCCGCACTTTTACACCCACAAAACTGATCCTCAACTCGGATGCCGTGGCTGCCGTCTCCCAAATGAAACCTGTGCGCGCCAAGCTGGATCTGAGCAATCCGGAGAACATTCTGCGTACGTCGGCCAATCATCATAATTTCGTGTTTGTAGGCGTGCCGCGCATGAAGGGCAAGTGCGTGACCTGCCTGAAGAAGGGTAAAACCAATCTGGAGCGGCTCACCACCTGCTGTGACACTTGTCCCAGCAGCAATTGGATGTGCGAACCCTGCTTCGAGGAGCTGCATTAGCACCGGACTAAGTTCTTCCATTTGGATTGAAGCGTCGAAAAATTGTATACTTTCTTATATTGTAATCACTGTTGTGGCGTATCCTCGAAGTTTTTTCTACTACTTTTTAAATCAAGAATAAAATACGTATTAAGCATTATATTAAGTGTTGGAATCTGAGAGAGTTACATTTAGTCGTCGCTGCTTGGCACGTTCAAGTTCGCGACAAATCTTCTGATGATTATGCGGTCCATGGAGCACCTCAAGCGAATTATCCTTGGTGCGGACACGTGCCCGGCATCTGGTTGTGGAGCGTGTGGCACAGATCCACTTAATGCCGCGACTATTCTCCATGAATTTCACAAAGCTGTGGCCGCCATAATTCAGTTTTATCGATTTCCGCTGGCCCTTGGTAAAGAAGAAGAGCGCATCTGCAATGGGAATGGAAAATGGGAACCAATTCGTTAGTAGGTGCCAGGTGCCAAAGCTCGAATGCGGAACGTGAGTCCATGTGGATCGATGTGGGTGCAGTAAATCAAATTGTTTCAGCTGTTAAAGCCTAAATTATGTTTATTTAAGTTGCGTACTTGAATAGATGTGTTCATATGTTGTGTATACTATGTAAGCTGAATGTGTTATTATTTGTTAGACATTAAGAAGTTTAAAAGCTACGTATATACCCAATCCACCAGGACCTTCACTTCTTGCGACCAAGTATTCGGGGCTGTGCATGGGTGGCTGTGGCCCCCACCATGCCTGTGACATCGGCCACAATCTCCTCGTACTTTAAATGCATGCCCAGCTCGTTGACATCGATGGTTCCGGCAGAGTCATCCGCCAGCGTGGTGGTTAGTATTGTATCGCTGGGCAATTGTTGTTGATGCTGTTCCTGCTGCTGTTGATTGTGTTGAGACGTTGCCTGCTCCACAATCTTGCCAGTGGTCACAATGCTGATGGTGGCTTCCGGCGGCGGCACGCGACGTACTCGCTTCTTGCGGCGCACGATCTCCTCGTGTGTGTGGAAACGATTCAGTGGACAGACGATGTCGTTGATGGTGAAGACACGCGAGCGACACCTTTGATTCCACCATTGATTGCAGCGCCAGTAGCGCTTCTCCTCCCCCGTCGATAGCTTCAGTGTCTTCTCAAAAATGAATGGCTGCCCGCCATAGATGAGCTGCATGCGACCCCGTGATGTGGCCGAGTAAATAGCAATGCTGCTTTCTAGATACACACATTTATAGATATATATAAAGATAAATGAAATTAGTAAAGATGCTCATAAATACAGTTAAGAGTCATGCGATTAACTAGTAAAGATTAGAAAGTCATTTTAATGCTTTGCACTTTAGAGTGCCCCATATATTTGTTGGCTTAAAAACTAAATCCTAAAATCGGGAAAGTTGATTCAACATGTGAGAAATGCGCTTGGTTGGGGCATGATTGTGTTCCGTGCGAGTGAGGCACACCTTGTAGCTGCCATTTGACAGCTTTGTGGTGGAGAGTCGTGCATTGCACCCACGTCCAAAGCGTCGAATGCGACAATTCCAATAGGTGGTTGCATTATGCTTATTGTTCTTCGCATAGGCATACTGATTATAGACCAGTTGCACGGAATTCCGCTGTCCGCGAATGAAGCGCAACTTTGGGTATTTGCACAGGGATTTGCCTTGTGCATTGACCACCGAATCCACGATCAGAAAGGGTTTAATATCTGCAAATTGAAAAGAAAGGAAATACGTTAGTGATGGTTGTCAGAAGGCGCCGGTTGTGCCTGCCAAAACAAAGAAATGAAAGTTTCAAAATAAATCAACGTTGCACATTTATCAAATTTTATTTGCATGGAGAAAATCTTTGGTTATTTTGTTTAGAGTTGTGCTTCTTGTTTGTGCAGCTCCATTTTAATCTGACGTATGCTGGTGCACAGTGGATTTGGAGCCAAGCACTGCCTATCCGCATCCATGCCGTCCGGCTGCTGCAACATGAACATTGAGGCATGCGTGTGTTGCCAGCTCGTGACATGGATCAGATCACCATCATTGGTGAGACGCGTCACGAGCCGTGCGCGACACTTGGCCTTGTGGTACATTGAGCACTTCCAGTCCCGTGACTTCTGTCCCTCGCGCAGCTTCTCATTGGGCGTGTATGTGTTGCCCTCGTAGTAGACCAGATCGGTGCCACGATTGGAACGCACATATTGCGCTAAAATCGAATTCGCCTGGACAGGATCAGCTAAAATATGACAATAAAATAATATTAATTAATAATAAATAATTAATTAATTAATGATTTAGATAACTGGTTAATGTGGATTATGATGAGAGATTAGTGAAAAGCAGGCGATATCATTTGCATTACAAATACTGTTTATTATACATATATGGAAGTGTGTATATGGATTTGGGTGTGTGTGTGTGTGTCTGTACTGTGTGTGTGCGGGTGACTTGTGTACTTGCTCAATTTTTAGAGTAATGCTGCCCTGGCAACTTCTGCTGCGCTCGACTGTGATTGTGTGTTCCATTGCGCAGCTCCAGCTGTCCCGTCACCTTATTCTGTACGGCGCGTGCGCGACAATTGCTCCGAAAGCTAGAGCACTTAAGATAGCAGCGCTGCCGCTGCTGGTAGCTAATCACAAAGCGAAAGCCATCAATAAGCAGACAGCCGGTGCGGCCTCTATAAGCACGACGATGCCGGAGACTTGCCGCTGCATGCAACAAAATAAGAACAGATGATACATGATGAATTAGTTAAGCGAATGAGCGGGTTAGTTACAGCTAGATAAAGCGACTTATTAACTAAAGCATATACAGTATAAGACATATAAATGTATATATACATATATGTATATATATTTATATACAGCTAATGGGTATTACGGGCTGCATCTGCGTCGACGCTGACGCCGGGCGTTCAGCTTGTGCATGCTGAAAAGATTGCTGGCATGATTGTGGGCGCGTCGGCTCAGTTTGATGCTCCGATTGCCGGTGGTCACACAGCGTGCCGGGCAACGCAGCTGCCGATTGCTGTTCTTGGTGCACACCCAGTTGATGGTGGTTAGATTTTTGCGTTCAGCAGTGTACATGTGACCGCTGTACAGGAGATTCTGACCGCCTCGACGATTGGCCACCATACTATAACTGCGCTGCAGCCAAACGTCTCCATCTGCAAAGAGTGCAAGAAATTAGTTGCAGAAAAATGGGAAAAAGATCAAACACTCAAGAATCGGATATGAGAAGAATATAAGATACATGTTTGATATTTGCAGCTAAAACTTAATATTTATTCGAGTCAACAATGTAACGCTTTTTTGGTCATCTCTTAGGGATGATTGTGTTGGCCGCGCAGTGCGGAGATCTGATTCGATTTGGTGACCACCCTAGCCGTACACTTAATATACTTGCAGCGCAGCTTGACGCACTCCCAGTAGCAGGCATCCTTGATGCGTCGATTCAATGTGAACGGTTTGCCATTGATCGTTAGCAGATTGTTGCCCCGATTGCTGCGCGTGAAGCACACATCGAGATGATCGAAACTCTCCTTTTTCGCTGTCTTTCGCGTCAGCAATGGCAAATGGATCTTATAATCGCTAAGCAGTGCTGCAAGAAAAGAAATTTGTTTTTCTTTACTATATAAAATATATATACCATAACTAACATAAGAAAAAAAAAATTATTGAAATGGTCGCTACACAACATCAATTACATTCAATTTAATTTAATTTTTTATTGTTTCCATAATATATACTGACGACATACATTTACTAAATAAACTCTTACTATAAACATTTTTATTTTATTAAGTTTTTTTTTAGTTGTCTTAAAAGCTATGAATCTTACACTCTAAAAATGTTATCGTTAGATTATAGATTATTACTAAACTTTTTACCCATTTGGTTAAACATTTAACAAGAATTTGCTTAAACAATACTTGAACAGTTTATTCACTCTGAACTTGTTGCGGTTTGCAGATGGGGTCAAACAGACAGCCCCACTTTGGTGTAGACATGTTGATAGAGAATACATATTTACCTAACGCGCTGAAATACAATGCATTTGTGCGCACATCTGAAGGTTGCAATATTTTTAAGATGCAAAAGAGGGCTTAAAAAAATATAATTTACATTTATGAAATCAGCAGTTGCACAATTTATGATGGGATTGTTGGGCCAATTGTGTGAAAACTGCAGTCAGTGTCAATCACAATGTTTGTCTACGGTGAATTTATTGATTAGGCAAACTTAGCTGCAGCAACAATGCAGCCCACTTAATGCATGCGGCAGAAATGTTGCAAGATTTAAAAGGATACCACAGATGCAATGCCACAAATTGTACACAAACTTTTTGGTTTATTTTACAAACACAAATAAAATGTACATATGTATGAACGTAAACGTAAACTTGTCGCACAACAATTAGCGCCGGCTTAAAAACTAACCACAAGTGCACTTTTGGACTTAAACAAGTTTCACCGGCACTTCATTCGTACTCGTTTAACAAATTCATCAGCATTAGTTAATCAAATTAATAATAAATTCTTACACAAATAGCAAAATCTTTTTTTTTCAACTCCGGCGACTTTTGGCGTTGCCAGACTGCTAGCAGACGATTGCTGTCGAATACAACTCTGAACGATGGCATTTATTGTGTGCTTGCGTCCCTGTGATAATTTCTGCTAGTTCTTAATTTTTATATTTACCCATTATTAAAATGTGTTCATTGTGATTTGAAGTAATATTAAAGCATTGGACATGTGTGTTAAATATTGCAAGTGCTGTAGTGGTTCAATGAGCGTTGCCAATATTCTAAACCGACGCCGCTTTATATGTGTGGAGCATCAGCCACGCCGTGTTCGCTCTGTAAATGTAGGATCTTCTTTTTAATTACTACCAAACTACTATGTACAATAAACTAATTAAAACAAGAATGATTCACTGTGTTTCTTTTCGTTTACCTTGTAGTTCATAATTAGAAATCTAATCAATGTATTGACAGTTAATAATACAATTTTCTATTTTTTATAGCGGCCTCAAAGACAACGACTGGCATGGAAAACAAAAAGGAAACAGAAATAGCTGCAAAGGCCAATGAGCCAAGGAATGCATCGATTCCTCTATTTGCCGGCAGTAAGGTGTTTGTGTCCAAGGAGGATTTGGCCAAGGCATTTGTGCCCATTCCGCCGATTTACACATCGCGTGTCGCCGATTTGGTCATTGGCAAGGAGCAGCTGAAACGCATTGCACTGGGCGAGACTAAGCCGGACATAGAGAAATTCCAGGCAATCATAAGTATATATTAGGCATTTATGCAGCCATAAAGGCATACGATTCCAACCAAAGATTTCTTTCTCCTTGCAGTCCATGTTTGCCAGGTATTTGCCATATACGGTGACAAGCTGCAGGAAGCAACAATTCAGGAGTTCATTGATCACAAACTGGCCACCATCAAAGCCAATATGGGCACCATCAGCAGCAGCAGTAGTTAGGCATTAGCATAATAAACCAAAGTGCCAAATTGTATGTTGTGTTTGTTAACCGAAATAAAAAAAAAATGTAGACAAATTTATGCCCTTGGACCCTTGTAGTGTTAAATGTTATGTGATTATTCTGTCTGCCAACACACGTCAGCATTCATTTTTGTTTCTCTTCTCTCTATATTTATATTTCAGGTGTGATGCAGTCCATCAAGGCGCTTTTCGATGACAAGACGAACTCAAACCTACAATATACGACAACGCAACGGGGACGAATTATGCTCATCTATAATGGATTTCGTTTCGTCGTGAATCGTCAGAGTCAGAAGAATGTTTTCTGGCGTTGCTCACGCTACGTTAAACATTGCTGTCGTGCCACTTTGGTCACATCAAAGGTGAACGATGTGCCGCTGCGCATTGCCGGCGCCCCACATACTCATGGGCCCGAGTTCAGGGCGGATGAGTGCAGCTCACCGGAATTCACAGTCGAAATCATGGACGAGCTGTCCGAGCTCCAATAATATTCTCTGTAGTCATTATGTAATGCTTAATAGTAAATATGCTGATCTCTCAGCATAAGTAAATAAATTTTATTTACATGTATGCAAATCAATTCAATGTTTACAATACACCCAATAAGTTAGCAATTAAGTTTGCCCACATATTTGCTCCTTGCTAATTCCTATTTTTAACTTTAACTTTCAGTGCTGATTAAGCAGGAGATCAATTCGGAGCCCGCTTTCAACTCAGGTGTCATAGCCGGCGATGCCGATTCTGCTGTGGCTGCCATGGCCATGGCCTGTTATAGCGACGACGATTCGATGTCCTTGCGTAAACCGAATACGTTGCCAAAAATTCTAGATGGTAAGTTCTACAAGAATATACAACCTAATCAGAAGACACCAGGCGGCATACAGGCAACCTGCACCAGTTGCTACGGCCTCATCTCCGGCACCACCAAATCCACTGGGAACTTTCTCAGCCACATCAAGCGACGCCATAAGGAGTTACTTCCTCTCTGCCAGCTGTACTGTCAGGCCAAGAGCAATGTCATCACTAATGCTAAGCCCGAAATACTGAGTACGATTCCAGCAGTGCCCAGTGCCATTGAGCAGCCAGCGAGCGTAACGCAACTGTCTCTACCCGCCGCATCGTTTGCGACGACAACAACCCACCTGGCAATGCCCATGCCACTGGCAATGCCCATGTCATTGCCGGTCGCTGTGCAGGCGCCCCAAATGCTGGCTCTGATGCAGCATCAGCGCCAGCAGAATCCAGCTCACCAATTGCCTCAGCTGCAGACAATAGGCCAGGCCCACAGTGCCGTCTACATCAGCAAGGATTACTGAAAACACCCAGTTGCGGTTGTAAATATAGAGTACCTATCTTAAGTGCAAATTTGTAAAAATCTTTATATACGATTTATAACAATTGTCAATTAACCATAACTAGTTTATACACGCAGGGATTGTTCGGAAATTAAAACGAGCAGAAAATAGAATTGATACAAAATTTTGTATACTAAAACTAAACCCAGTTTTGTAGTTGTATTCATACTTACCAAACTGAGCTTTATTATGTCTTCTCTCTGAACAATCACGGTTTTATGAATATGTAAAATAGAGTCATAGGTAATATCGTAAGTTTTTAGATATACATTTAATTCACTCGACGAGAGATGATATATATATAACAAACGTAAATAATAAAGTCTATAATAAGCCTAAATTTATACGTTTCATTTGTACACATTATTGTAAAATATATTAAAATTCGCCAAATATAATCCTCATCTAGGTTTAATGTAAACAATTTGATTTCTTGCAGATAAAACCATAAAGAAAAGCAGTGAATTTGATGACATTGCTGTCTTCGAATTCAAGACAAATAGATCCAAACTGACGATGAATGCAGTCAGGAAATCCCAATATATTCAAACTGGTAGGTAAAGTAATTAAATATAGTACATGAAAAACACTTGCAGGTTTCTTAAGATTAATACGAAATAGTCAAGAAAAAATATACATAGTAAACACAAATCACAAATGATAGTATTGGTAAGTTTCGGTACATATGAAATTATACAAATTTAACAAACGTATTTAATATGATCTAAAACATGCCGAAGAATGTTTTTGAATATTTACAATTAATTTAATATTTTTGTTGCAGGTAAAAATTCACTTATAGGACTTGGTCGTAAGAAAAGGATTGCTTGAATGATGATCATTAAGGAACTAATACAATTGGAACAAGCCGTTGTCAGAAGGATTAATTTTAAAAATTATTTAAAAACTATAAGGATGTAATCAAAATATACATACAACAAGTAACAAAATCGCAAATAATCGTTTAACTAGTACACTTTATACAAACATTGAAAAACTCGTGAATTCAATTTGAGCTTAAGTTTTGATCAAGTCTTTTTGCCTTTCTTGCAGACAGAACTGGTGGCTTAAGGAAAGGTTTGATTGTCAGGAAGGACTTTGATGGAAGTGCTGTGTTCAGTCTGACACCACACAAGAAGCCCAAGCTAATAGTTGGCCAACATCAATTCCTAACCCATCGAGGCAATGGCAAAATTGGCACATGGCGTTGCACCCAGCATTCGAGGGGATGCAAGGCGCGGGTCTTCACCTTCATGGTGGGCACTGAAATCAAATATCGCTTCTCGTGCGCCTCGCATATCCATCAAAATGCAACGCCCAAGCGGAGTTCGCCTAAAAGGAAGTTTACAGCCAAGAGATAGAAATATTAATATAAAATCCCATAACCGCAACTAGATCGTTATATCAATACATTTTTGATCATATGTTAACTTAACTTAAAAACATGTCTTTTTAAAATAGTTGAAAGAAATCAAGTTACGATTGTTAAAATTTGTTAGGGCTTGTTCTAAATAAATGCGCAATTGCATTGATTCACTAAGGTGAATTGTTAATTGACAATAAATGTAAAGGCATTAAGTAAGCTAAGATTTGTGATAGTACATTGTACTCCGATTTGGTACTATTCTATAGCATCTATTATTATTATTCATCAGGCTCCTATGCCGACTCAGACTTAACAATTTGATCTAAAATGACTTCAGCACGATTCCAGCCTTGAAGGCGATCAGCGGCCGTTAAGGAGCTAAGTTTCTTGTGTATTAACATGCCAGATGCCTTGGCTGCTTCAATGCGTTTCGTGTCGCCCATATGGTTGTGTACATCTTAAAAGAATGCATTTCAAATTAAAATATGTTTTCAAATAAGAGCTGTAAGCATAGAAGACAAACCATTCGTTACGTAAAGATCATCTCCAATGGTCTTCAGGCGACTGCGACACTTCATTGAGCGATTTTGGACGCATTCCCAATATAGGATATTATTGCTCTTGCCATAGAACTTGAGATTGGAGCGATAAACAAAGTTATTGATGGTCAGCAGAGTGCCGCCCTTGCGGCTGATGAGGAATGTCTGCGGACCGCAATTGTGAACGTGCTGTGTAACTGCAAGAGACGAGTTAGATTAAGGCATTAAGGGCATTAATTGATTGACAAAAAGCATATTATCGATGTGGGTGTGTGGCATTTGTCATGGATTGTGGAGCTTACGTGCTAGTTTTGTATTTAATATGGAATTGTAGCTTTATTGTCCTCAAAGTTTATTACAAATTATATTGAATTAAAGATTAATTTGCAGTTGCAGTTGAATTTTTAAAATGTTCTTGTGATTATCAAGTAGAGTATAGTAGTATATAGTAATGTATGTATTGTTGCTTGTTATTTCAATTATAATGTATAGTATGTAGTGTGCTTAGAGGCACTGCATCGATCCTCAAGTCTCCCAAGTGGCAGTTATTTCTTCTTGTTTTGCAGCGCCTTCTGCAGGCGACGCTTGATCTTCTCGCGAAAATCGTTGGGATCAATGGTTTCGCCAGCGGCCGCCTGAGTGAGTGATGAACTCGAATTTTCCTCCTCAGCAGCAGCATCTGAACTAGCTTCGGCTTCTTCAATTTCATAAATTTTAAATCCTTCGACTTCGTCCTCGGCAACTTTCTCAACCTTCGTGTCTCCGGTCTTTTTAATTAAGATCTCGACTTTCGATTCGGCTTTGGGGTCAACGGTAGGAATACTTTCGCCGGGCATAAACTGTGATGATGTGACGCTCTTGTCGCTGGCCTGCATAAAGTGACCATGTTCGCCATCAAAGGGGAAAACATTCTTCTGGTCGCATACGACGCGCACTTTGCATTCCTCGGCGTGCTCACGGAAGCAGCACTGGAACACCGAGAACTCGGCCTTACGGAACGAGAACTTGAACAGATGCCCCTCATACACCAGTTTCACGCCACCTGTGCATATCATAAAAAAAATCCCATTGTTAATCATCAATCAATGAAGGATGCAACAAGTGCTTTGCCTACCCTTTGTGGTCGAGGCATAGACGGCTGGCTTGCTGGCCGCCACATTCTTGGTTGCTGCCTTGAGTTTGTCGAGCAGCTTCAGCTTTGGCACCGCATCCTCCACCTTTGTCCTGGGTCGGCCCCTTTTACGTATGGGAATTAACTCGGTGTGCAATGTTGATGTGGCTGTTCTCGATCTTGAAACGGAGCTGGAGGCTGCGAATAAACAGGCAGGCAGTTGGTTAAAACATGTGCTCCGCATGTGGGCAGCTTAAGGAAAATGAAATAAAACACATATTAAAAGTTTTGAGCCACAATTTGGTGCACATTTATTAAATAAATCAAATAAAAAAAAATAAAAATATATTATGCGCTGCAATAGAAATCACAAGTTAAGAAGAAGCACTGTACTTTTGCCGTACAATATTGCCACTTGACTGGAATTGTTTAGTGCGGCGTTGCCATATCTACGTGCGCAGCCATCTTGTTATTATTTCGCTGCGTTCTAATAGTTTTTTTTCGCCGCGATAGCATTAGCTTGGTGTTTTTTTTTTAACAAACAGCGTTTGTGAATCTGAATAGAATTTAATAAAAACCATCTTTACATGTGATGTGTATAAAATGTGCAAAATTAGTGAATGGTGTTTGTGCAAATGTGATCAGTGTTCGTGATGCAAATATTGTACTCGGGTGTTGGACGCTGCGTGTTTTGCGTTGTTGTGTTTCAAGTATGGGCGGAAATTGAGCTGAAAATGTTTGTAAGAAAAATATACAGCCCAAAATGGCAGTTAATTTGAATTGTGCAATTAAATTCCACATTGGGACAGCAAATGGTAAGTCTACATGCCTAAATACCAACTAACTACTAAGATGCTATAATTTACATAAAATATTTCAACCGCAATGTAAACTGTTTAGTATATATATGAGATATGTATGTATGTATGTTTGTATGTACATATGTATGTATTTTCCAAGTATGTATTTGTATGTGTAAACTGAATAAAATGTTTATTACTCAAAATGTTGTCTTTTTTTCTATTGTCGTTATTGTTGTTATTAAGGAACGCCGAATGCACACAGCCCAAAACAAACTTTATATTTTGCACATTTCTG
This sequence comes from Drosophila paracracens, assembly GCA_035044025.1. Classification (NCBI taxonomy): domain Eukaryota; kingdom Metazoa; phylum Arthropoda; class Insecta; order Diptera; family Drosophilidae; genus Drosophila; species Drosophila paracracens. Next base: position 681,086 of record JAWNMN010000435.1, on the reverse strand, counting down.
TGTGTGTTTTTCTTCTGTTTGTGTTCAATTGCAGGCCAGCATGGACAATTTATTGCCGAGCTCCCGACGAGCGTTTGGATCCACAAATATGAGTATTTCTTTGTGCGCAACCAGAAGCAGGGCTACAATCTAATCTTCAATGGGTATATGTACAAGAAGGAGGCCAGCTTTCGGGCGACCATCAACTGGATCTGCTCGGATGGCAATGGCAAAAGGATCAATGAGAATAAATGTTCGGCACGCGCAATTACCAAATTCGATGGTGGCATCAAATTGGGCAAAAATGCGCACAATCATCCGCCACGATTTACGGGCAATTCAGTGCCTGCTAAACTGATGACCAAGGAAATGTTATTGCCACAATATACGAACAATTAAAGAAGAATGATTGCATGTGTGTTTTGTACGTTAAATGTAAGGCTTATATTGTGAATATATATTTATCGAGCATAATATATGTAGAATCTATTGATCCAGGAACGCTCGTAAAAGAAAACCCTTGCAAATCAAAATCGCACTTATCCCAGTATGACGCCCAATTGCCCTGCACTCTATATTCTTTGAGAGCCTTTGACCAAGTGCAATGCACACGCGAGGCACTGCAAATGCGACTAGAATATCATAATAAAAGATCATGTAAATAGTTGACTAAATGAAAACCAAATGAAAATCAAAAGACCAGTCTTTTATTTACACAAAAAAAAAAGAAAACAAACAAACAGTTCAATTGTTAGGCAATGTGTTTATTTTAATGCTGAAACCGTTTCACATTCTCTTCTCTTTAATTGCAGTCAAATTCGCCTATCAGATCAGCTTAGATGTGGGCGATGATGCCGCCCTGCTGGAGTGTCAGCTGCGTGGCTCGAATGCGGCGGACATCAATGCACCGTTCTTTATTGTCAGCAAGTATGGCACCAAGCAGATTATGCTCAAACAGCACACATTCAATCGGCATATAACGCGCGAGGATATCACCTATTGGCGCTGCAGTCAGTTTGCCGTGTTGCGTTGCCGGGCACGATTAAAGACGAAGCTGGACACGCTCACCATCCTCAATAGTGAGCACAATCATGAGGTCATCTCGAAGGCACGCAAATACGGTTCGCTGAAGCGTGAGCGTGCCGAGGCGCAGGCAGCCGCCCGTGCTTCCGATCCGTTGCGAATCGATCCGAAAGAGGAGACGGGCAGCGCCTAAACTATTAGTTATTAGTCTTAAGCCTAATGTATATACGTAAATAGCAAAAAAGAAAAAAAAAGAAGTGAAAATCATAAATTATATACATTTTAAAATCTTCTGACCTTTCGCATCCATACAATATTTTACGCTCTCTCTTAATGTTTTTTTTTTTTTTAAATAAAAACAAAGCCAAGTTATCTATGTGCCCCATTTTGTGAACTATTTGTACTACTATTTACATAGGCTTTTATTTTGATATTGATTTTTAATCTCAATTCAACTAATGTGTATCTCTGTCTCTTTGACTTTTCGTAGATGCTATGTCGTATTACTCCTACATAACGGGCTTCCGTGGCAGTCGCAAGCTGAAGATCGGCGAGTTCACCTTCACAAGGAATAAGGCAACGGGAGTGAAGACATATTGGTCCTGTGCACGCGCTGGCGCTCATAAGTGCAAGGCGCGCGTCGTCACCGTCGACGATCATGATGTGATCGTCAAGTGCAGCCAGCACAATCATCCGCCATACTAGTCGTGTTTTTTTTTAGTCTTAGGCATTAATTCGTTTAAATAAAACGTTAATTTCATTGACAAAACTCGAATGTTGCATCTGCTAAATGCTGCTGTCCACCAAAGTCTCGTCTACACTTTACGTAGTCTTTGGCACACAATACTAACTGCTTATCTTATATCAAATCCTTCACAGATGGCTGCTGCAATGCTCTGGGTGGACTGGATGATCTAAGTGTTGTTGGTGTTGCGGTCAAGCACTCGCTTCTCTCGTTTGTCAAGGGGCAGCGTGGCTGCAAGCTGTTGGCCTTCAACGGGCACAACTATGTGCGGAATCGTCGCAGCGGCCTGAAAACCTACTGGATATGCTCCAAGAAAGTGAGTGCTCCATATTTGTTCATTTCTATACATCTATTAAATGAATCCTTGCCATCTTGCAGGGCAGCACCAAGTGCAGTGCACGTGTCGTCACCAATGTGATTGAGGGCGTGCACAAAATTGTGCTCGAGTCCTGTCATCACACCTGCCACAACACCGATCGCAAGAGGCGTATGTCCATTGTCAGTCCGCTGGTCAAAACGGGCAAAACATCCGCATTGGCCAAGGCAATGGCCAGTTTTGTTAAGACCGAAACGGATGAGGATTTGACACTTGAGCTGCGCTCGCTTAATCTAAGCTTTGAAGATCTGCAGCAATTGCAGTAGCCATAGTGTTCCAGTTAGAATTAATAGTTAGCTAAGAGACTTAACTTAAAAATAAAATAAAAATGGGCACAATTCAGAGTCCATAAGTAATTATACCTCAACTGCAAACAAGCACATAAACATTTTGTTATACAATAAGCTATGCGATGTGCATTTAATTTTCTCCTAATCCAAATATGTTTTGTGTCTTTCAGTGCACATCCAAGTGATCAGTACACAACGGCGTGCGTCGGCACCGGCGCTGCTGAAGCGTCTGCGTATGGCCAAAACCACGGATGACATACGGTATATTAAAACGCCGGCGGGGAATTGTGTGTTGCATTGTGGCGACCAGCGGTATTTGCGGAACGCCTCCTACAAGGACAAGGTCTATTGGAAGTGCAGCAAGTGGCGCAAACAATGCCGCGCCAGAATCATCACAAATGCCACGGACAATGGACAGGCGCGCTATGCCCTCAGCGGTGTACACAATCATGCATAGTTCCATGTCTATAGAGCAGGCTATTAGCAAAATGAGGCAACCTAACCCAACTGTAAATTAGTTACTAATTAAATGTATAGTTAACACATGGTATTCATTTGATATTGGCTCGGGTAAGTTTTGACACAATTTCTTTATGATTTAGCGCCTAATTTTGGTATTCATTTTTTATATTTTAGCTGCCGTAACTCACGATTTTATTTATAACTGGATTTCATTTACATATTCAAATTTAATAAAACAAATAAATATTAATTTACTATTTTCAGAAGTAGAACCGTTTTTTGTAGTGCATTTTTTGGCTTAGTTATTTCGAAATGTTTATTTATTTGAGCTTACCCTAATTGATATTAATTTGACTATCTTTTTTGCAGGGCTTGCCGAATGGAGTCTCAACAATCAGACCGACTATGGCAACGAAAGCTTTCTGCCCCGATCACGTGGCAGGCTGCGCAGAAAATCCGTCACTGGCCGTACTACTCGCAAAATCAGTCGCACTCTGGACGATTGGGATCATGTGCACTACAAGCGGACATTCGATGGTGATGTCCTCGTCTACGATGGTCAACATTTCAAGTGCAGTGGCTCGCACAATGAACATATTTTCTGGTCATGCATCCGCAAGAATCTCAACTGCAAGGCGTGCGTGATCACCAACAAGAACAAACCCACCGATGTGTCCATATCGGGCGTGCATAATCATGATTAGAGACGAGAACTCCCAACAAACAAATAATAATCATAAAACATTTAGTTTTTTCTTTTCTTATCTCAATAAATATTTGTTCAACATTCAGCGATATGCTAGCGTTATAATTGCCCAATACTCTATGCACTATTTTAATGATATATTTTTGTAAATCTTTGCTAAATGTTTGCTGCAACCCATTTTCAGAGCTGGCGGTCTTTGGGACGGGTCAGCGAGGACGCACCGTGCTGCTGCACGACGAGCAGAAGTTTGTCAAGAATCGTAGCTCCGCCAAGCGCACCTATTGGATATGCTCACGCAAGGTGCGTACTAACTATATTTATAAACATAATCTTTTTTAATCTATCTAATCTATTTCCATGCCGCAGGATGTGACTGTTTGCCGGGCACGCGTTGTGACCGCCTTGGATGGTGCGGGTAATGCGAGGATCATCAAGCGTAACTTTGAGCACAATCACAAGCCCAAGTTTTTGCATCGTGGCGTCAGCATATCCCATCAGCTGGCCATCATTAAGAACGAGGAGACGGCCAATGCGGCACTGGTGAAGAGAGGAAAACCAAAATCGAATCTTTTGCCGGTTGCCCTCAAATAAGCTTAGGCTTAAGCGCAAAAACACGTTGTTTAGTTAATTGAGCCCAAATAAATTACAATTACAGCGGACTTCTTACTTATTAACTGAACTGACTATCCGATTATAATTATCACCTATTTGTTTTATATATATATATATATATATATATATCATAATATGTCACTAATCGTATTTCTCTCTTATTACCAATTGCAGCGTTTCACATTGATTTCGCTGACTCGAAGAAGAACGGCGGCAAGCTGCTGGTCATCAATGGCTTCCGCTTCTTTAGGAATAAGAAACGGGGCCATTTGCAATATTGGAAGTGTCGCAACTATTACAAGGAACGCTGTCCGGCTATTGCCATACATGATGAGTCGACGCTGATCCTTAGATTGTGCCACCAGCATCAGCACATGGAGAGCAATGACATCGAAATCAAACCGTTTCTGACAGCCGTCAAGGAGCACTCTGTTGGCCTAGAGAACCGCGAACAAAGGAATGAGGAGGAGAACCGTGAGCAGCAGATGCTGGAGATGGACAACCGGGAGCAGCAATTGCTGGATGAGGAGAGCCGGCAGCAGCAGTTGCTGGAGAGCCGCCAGCAGCAGTTGCTGGAAAGCCGTCAGCAGCAGTTGCTGGCGGTGGAAAGCTGTGAGCAGCGCTTAGTCAAAGTGAAAGCGCTAGCTCAGCAGCCGCTGGAGCTGTGCGCCGCCAGCAGTGACCATACAGTGGAGCAGGAGGTCATCTTACTGTCGCCTTCCCCGCAAAAGTCGCGATCATCGCCATCACTAACGCCGCCACCGTTGCGCGGCTTCAAGTCCAAACATAGCTTCAACTTTTAGTTACATGTATTTCAAATGCTAGCTCTTAAGCGTGTTAATCTCTCTGTGTGTGTGCGTGTGTGTGTGTGTATTAAAGCAAACAAATGTCCAAGTGGTTTTTCAATGTAAGCAACTGCAATTGAATCGCTTAATCTTTGCATCCAACGCAGCTTAAACTAATCCTAGATATATTCTCTTTTACTTTTCCGATTTCCTTTTTCAGTTTCGACACATGGCCAGTACATCGGCACCAAGCCAAGGATTGAGTTCTCGGTGTCGAAGCGAGGAGGTCAACTGCTCTGGCTGGATGGCCTCAAGTTCTTCCGTAATAACGAGAATCGAACGAACTTCTTCTGGCGCTGTCACTGGTATTATCGTCATGTCCGCTGCCCGGTTCTCATCTGTATGAATAAGTTTGACTACAACGACTTTCGTCAGATCCATCAGCATTGCCACGTCAAGCCGGATCGCAAGGAGAAGCAAACACAGCAACAGCAGAGAGCGTTGCCGGCGGCAAGAGTTGGGCGTGTGCCAAGTCTGTTGCCGGCTGCTGTTGGCCTCGATGTGGACGCGGAGATCTTCAATATCGATTAAGTGACTTTCAAACATACGTTTTGTGCGCTTGTAAATAAAATGAAAAACAAAAACTAAACAACTTAAAGTCAACTACGAACATATCCCATTTGAGCACACTGCTAATCCTCAACTAAATATCTCTAATTTTACATTTTTACTCATACGATTTTTTTGTGTGTTCATCTCCATTTGCAGTTGTGCTGGCCAACGAGGAGGTGCCCAATCCGGAAGATGTGCTCGTCTTTTTCACTCAATCGCTGCGCGGACGACCGGCCATCATGGCCAACGGCATCCGTTTCCTGATCATGAGCGAGAACAAGAAGAAGATACTGTGGCGTTGCAGTTCGATGGCCACCAAGAAATTAAAGTGCCCGGCACGGATCACCATGCTCAAGGAGAATCCACCGAAATTTATTATCAACAAGGCGGAGCACATGCACGCCGAACTCAAGCGCAACAAATACAGTTCGAGCAAGGTGCACACGATGACCCATGCCCAGGCGCAGGCGCAGGATGCGGCCCAAATAAAACTGGAGCGCGATATGGAGGAGGGCGCCGTCAGCTTCGAGCTGCACCAAGAGGAGGTGCACGAGCTGCACGAGCTGACAGACGATGCACTCTAGAAGATTACAAATTAGACATAGCCATTGTATAGTTGAGATCGCTATAAAAAAAAAACGTTATATCTAAGAATAAACTGTAAATTGTACCAATGTGGAAAAACAAAAAAGAGAAGAAATATGCAGATATTGCTAAGCGTATAATTATTCTATATAATATATAGAATTATAATTAATATGTATACTATAATTATTTTAAATGATATTAATATGCTAATAATATTGTTTCAGAGCTGAACTTGAGCTATGTGATGAGCCAAAAGGGTCGCATCATCTTGCAGAACGATGGCTACTTCTATGTGCGGGAGAAGCGCATCAATAAGAAGACCTATTGGAGATGTTGTCTTTATACGACGTCCAGGAAATGTCACGGCAGGCTTCATTTGCTGAACGGGCATATTGTGCGGACAAGCCTACATAACCACAGCTGCGATGAAACTGGACGCACCAAGAGAAGATCATTAAACTCCAGCTTGAGTTGACCAAAGATGGAAACTACAAATATGACATAAGCAGCAGTATTTTAATTTATTTTTATTTTTTTTAATAAATATACAGATAGTATAGTATATTATATAGAAATAAATCTGTCTAAAATGTAATCAGAACAACTGGTGCTCATTAGATAATTATGATAATTAGTTATTACATTTTTCGCACTAATTGTATTTCTATTTCTAAATTGCAGATCGCATGTTGCTGGCGAATTTTACGAGCACGCGCAAAAAGAAGCGAAAACTGCTGATTGATGAGCATGAATTTGTCATGGATCGGAAATTGAAGAGCAGCATCAATTGGCGATGTGCGCGCTATCGCAGTGCACTCTGCAAGGTGCGAGCAACAACGCATCAACTGAAGAGTGGCATGGAAGTCTATCGACTTAAATATGCCAAGCATTCGCATAAATGAGAGATTTCTAATCCACACCATACCAAATTCAATTATCATTTACGTTCCACAACAACTGCTTCCAGTTGGACTTTAGCTTATCTTTTTTCTAGCCATAATGGCAGTTCCATTAACAATAAATGCTGTTGCAAATCAAAGAAAACCTTAACTCTTATGCATACTTTAGTTAACAATTTAAATCATGCCCCGTTCGATTGCTTGGCTAATTGTTCTTTTATTTGCCTATTCATATTCTTGCAGAGCTGGTTCGCAAACAGGGCATAATGATTGTCAAGGGCACCAAAGGCAAACCGAAACTGTTAATGGCCGGCTTCGAATATTTTCGCAACAACAGTCGTGGAACGAAAACGTATTGGCTCTGCGCCCGCAACCGTTATCTGCGCTGCGCTGCCCGCATCATCACATGTTCTAGCACCGGCGAATTGATCGTCAAAAATCAACAGCATAATCACGGCCCACAGATCGCAATGCAGCCCAGCAGGAAACAAACGCCGGAAAAAAGCACTTCCATTTCGTCGCAGTAGCTGCAAACCAAAGTTTTCGCTTCTTTAGTTAATAAAAAATATATCTTGCAGGTCGAGGATGTGATTGGATTTTTGAGCGGGCAGCAGCTGTTAATCTAACAGTTTATTTTTATAATGAGATAGCTTAAGATTGCCTCTAACAGTTTTCTATTTTTATTTTATTTCTAGAGCTGATTATGTTAGGTGACAAGCTCAAAGCCGGGTTCAAGTTTCTAGAAATAATAATTTTCTACAAAACAACTGATCTTAATGCGCAATTGGAAATTAAATGACATAGCTGAAGTGATAAGTAGAAGAATTCCATGAAGTAAGTCAATCATTGGCAGTGAATTCCAGTGTGGGTCTGTAATACAAGGCAGTGTTGCTGTCGTAAAGTGATATTGTACACTTCACTTTGCTAATTTCTTGTGTAAACGTTGTGTGTGTTCTTGTTTACACAAAAGCTTCGCTTGCCAGAGAATGAAGGCAACAAAAAGAAATGTGATTCACAATTTCAGTCTCATAAATTCTTAGCGATGTGTGTGTGATATTCCACAATACTCACACACACACAACTGAACAAATAGGGATGAGTAACTGCGTAACGGTAAACAGCGTTAAGTGGCTGCAATTAAGGCTAAAGCTGCACGCAAAAAACTTATAATTCTCTTGATTGTCATTTTAATATTTATTTTATTTAGTAAGTAGAACGGTTCACACATATTTCGACATTTTGAAATTCTAAATCATAATTAATAGCTGTGGTTAACGATTGCGACTAAGTGAAAAGACTTAATAGATTTACTCAACTCTATTAATAAAACATTTTCATATTGATCAAACATAATATAATAATTAATCAAACAAAAATGTCCTTGCAGCTCAAATGAAAATTCGGTTTTTTCAGTCGCTCCGTGGAACCAGTTCACAGTTATCGATAGTATCGCGTAATGTATCGTCAATATATTGGGTACATATCTAGACACCGTTACCTGACTCGCTCATTCTTTTTCATAGAATCGTAGCGTACGGACGTCTCGCGCGTCGCGTAGACATTTTATTATTTTCTCAGCTACTGGCAGAGCAGTTGCTGCGCGCAGCCAGCAGCAGCAAATAAGAAAGACAAAATTTGTGTATTGCAGCAGAAGTTTTCGCTGCGCACAGGCTGTGCCGCTGCTAGCGAGACACTGTCAAAAGAAAAGTGAGAAAATTCTGTGTGCGTGTGGAATAAATTCTAAAAAATATCACTGCTACGAGAAAGAAAAACATTAAGTTCAAGGTTTAATTCCAAACCGAAGTTCAAATCAAGTAAAAGGAAAAAACTGTGTGCAGATTTTTTGTATACACTGGCGCGTACGTGTGTGCGTGCGTCTGTGTACGTGTGTGTGTTTGTGTTAGTGAGTGTGACTGCTGCATTTTATAAAACACAAATTCAACTCGCTCATTTAACAAATTAATAAAAAATGATGTGAAAGAAATTTAACATTGTCTCGTCGATAACTCTCTCTCTCGGTGTGTGTGGAAAAATATCTAAACCCAATTACTCAGTTTGCTCTCAGTTTAATTCGATTGACACAGAGGCAGCAGCAGTCGGCAGCAGAGCAGCAGCCCCAACAAAATATACACAAGTCGACAGACTTAACTTTGCCCACTGCGCCGCTGCTGTTGGTGGTGGTGGGAGATGCACACACACACTACGACAACAACAAGAGACGACAAAGCGCTGCTCTCAGCTCTGCTTTTGCGCAGTCAGACGACGCTCTGAATTCGCCGCATTGCTGTTTGGAAACACCTTGCTCCAATATATTATTTTGCCTCGCCTCCCCCTAAACTCGACAACATTTTGTGAGCACAAAGAGCAGCGCATGGTTCTGTCGCCGTCGCAGTCTCAGTTTCAGTAGCAGTCGCGGCGTATTGCGATTCTTCTTTGACTGCAGCGCAAAAATTCGTCTGACAAAATCGCAGCAGCAGCAGCAGCAACAAAGAAAAGACAGAAATTTTCTTTATTTTATTTTTTTGGGTTGCACATTTTTGCCAATGCTGCATGCGATTTTCTTTCAATTTGCGAACGGCTGAAGCTGCTGCAAAAACAATAACTACAAGCAGAACAACAAAGCAGCAGAAGCAGTAGCAACTTCAACATTGTCGCCGCGTCGCAGCAGCAGCATCGCCAGCCCATTTTACTCGACATGTACTACAACAAAAACAACAACAGTGGCTACAAGCAGAACAACAACAACACTAGCGACGCCAACATAGAACAGGTTTGTCTTCCAGCTTCAACATTATGTCTATTTTTAATTCTTTTGCCTTTGTTACTAAGATTTGCTATAAATTGCAATACATTTTAAGGGAGAAAAAAGGTTTAATAACTAAATAAAAAAAAAAACTAATTTGCCGTTTCCTCAGTCGCTGTCGTTGCCTCTGCCTCTTCCTCAGTTTCGCTTCGTTTTCGTTTCGTTCGCTTATTCATAACTTTTTTTTTGGTTATAGATTTTTGTCACCCACTCTCCCCCACAACCACTTTTGACTTGGCTGGCAACCTATGCTTTGGCATCCCCACCCCTCCGCTCCACTCACATGCTGCTCAACTGTTTCAGTTTTTCAATTATTAATGGTGGCCATTAGAACGCCCGCTTGTGCCGCCACGCCTCCGCCCTCGCCCCTCGTGTCATGTCGTGTTTGTCGTGTAGACTATTATTTTTTTCTTCTCTCTTTTCTCTTTTTTCTGTTCTTGTCTTTTTTGCTTATCGGACAAATTGTGTGTTGTCTGAAAAGTTCAATGAGGTGCGCGCACTGCAATTGCACTTCGCTCCTGTCACATTTATGTTATCGACATATCGTTATATATAAGCATATATATGTATATATATGTACATATATGATAGATAAAAATCATGTTGCTTTGCATTGGGGTTTTTTTTTGTTGTTCAGATAACGATAGCATTTCCGAACCCGCAGCATAACGGAAATGCGTTGTATTAAGTGAATTACACTCGCTTGGGTATACTGTATACCCCACCTCCATCGTCCACCTCCCCTGCTCGACAGTTGTTTCTGAGTGTTGACTAATTTAGGTGTGTGTTTGTGTGGGTGTTGAGAATGAAAAGTTGTGACTACAATACTTAGATTACTTCATCGCGATAAGCGCAATGCACAGAAAGTAGACTACGCAATTCCCAAGAAAAAAGTTTTTATTTATCTGTGTTGTGCAAATCTTGATGTGCTTGTATCATCATTATAGTTGGTTGGGCAGAACTGTCATACAATCTCGAGACAACAGATCTACTGTTTTTGCCAAAGCAGACTCATTACGGCCAAGTAAAACTCGTGACTTTTGCAGTGGGAAATTATGTTCCTCTATATAAGGTAATTTAATTGAATCGATTAAGTCTGCGATACTGAAAGTGAATACTTTTTGTTTGTAATATATTTATAGACTCTATGAATTCAATTTTCAATACAAAACTCTGATCAGAGTGCTTAAATTCATCTTACTTTACTATTATCTTGGATTTGCCTAACTCTTCTTTATTTTCGCTTTAAGCCTTTCTGCAATCAATAAATAAATTTAAATATAAAATCAAACCAATATAAAAATTTTCCTTAAGAAACATAGAAAAACATATAATATATTTCTATATAGTCTTTATAGTCTTAACCTTACTTTGTCTAGTAGAATACTTTCCCATTGAACCATAATTTTATCTTACCTGTCTGGAAAATGTCGTGCTCCTTGTACAATTTATGCGACACTTACTGTTTGTCGAAAACTTTATTATCCCAGCTTAACCTTGCGTAACCCAGGCGCTTTGTCTTTTGCAGGACACATATGCACACACATATGTGTGTGAGTGTGTGTCTTTTGCTACCCTCGATAAAGTGTTGTGCCCACAAAAACAACCATCCCAACAATTTGCCACAAAACCAATAAAGTCATTTCACAGTCAAAATGATAGCTCTCCCCACTTTCAAGCCAAAATGTACCGGCTGAGTCCATTTGATAATTGCTTAAAGCTGGACGTCGGCGCATCTTTCAACGTGCCCCCTTCCACCTACCACCTCGCAACACTTTGTCATGCTGCATATGCGAAAACACATGCGAAACTCGTGTGGTGTTGGGTCGCATATGTTGCTCAAAGAGTGATTATTTTCACTAAAAATAAACGAAATTAATGATTGATGAAGTGCGACAAGGGAGCGAAATGATGCTTCTCCCCACACCCTCTCCCTCCGACTGTCAGGCATGCGGCAACAGCAACACCAGGAGGAGCAGTGCCAACCCCAGACCCAGACGATGCCAAGAGTTCCGTTCGCATTTGGGATGGGCAAACAAAGAGCAAACAACAACGAAACATTTCAATCGTAATGAGAAATAAGCCGCTACGCATGAAGGGAGAAAGTGTCGTTTAATTGTAACCAGGTGGAAAGGAGGTGTTTTTCCCATTCGAGAATCGAAGCCTGATGATGGAAGCTGCTGTGTGTATTGTAGCCACTAGCATCTTCGTCGGTTCACGGGTCCAGCGCAGCGCAGCATTTTGTCGCAGTCCGCTGCCAGACGGAAATCATAAAAATGTTGCATAAAAATATTTTTATGTGTCTTCGTCGTTGTCGTTTGTCGTCTGCATCTTCGGGCCGGGCAAAAATAATAATAAAATGGGAATAAAATAAAACAAGTGCCACAAGACGCCAGGACGCAAAGTGTAACGGGTTGGGACGGCGGCGGGACTGTGCATGGGATGGGGCACAGCGTGTGCAATGTGGAATGAGTCGCCGTGCCACATTCATTTCGTTTACATTTACTTGACAAGCTTAGCAGTGCGACAACGAGGAGTCGCTCGAATACTCTGCAACCAATAGAAAAGGGTCACAAAGGCGTATAGGCAGGCATATAGGCATTGAGTTTATATATTCTAGATCAGGATGATAAATTATACAAAGTTTGACAGTACACTCTAAACAAAAAAATTCAGTTGAAGTTTAGAAATGCGCAAAAAAATGTAAATCGCACAGAAAACTAGAACGTTCTTATATTCTAAAAATCATACTACTTTTTTCTATTCTTCCGACATTTACTGTTAGAAAAATCCATAGAAAGACATGTTTTTTTCTAAACTTTAGAAAAACTTATGTTGGAAAGAGAAATTGTGGTTTTTGAAATATACTTTCGGAACAATTATTTCTAAAATGCAGGGTGATTTTTTCCTGAGCTTATATTCATAATCCGTGTATAGGTTATGGCTTAGTCGAGCACTCTCGACTGGAGCACTTTTACTTATTGTGTTTGTGGGTTTGGTGTGGTTGTGGTGTCTCTTTGTCATTTCGGTGCAGGCCACGGCGCTGTGCATGTCATCAACAACCTCATCAGCGGCTCCGAGTCTGCCTGTTAGACTCCGCCAAGACAGCTAACTGCTGGAGTCGGGCTATGCTCTATGCGGCTGTCTCTCTTCCACTGTTTTATAGTCCAAACGTGATGGCAAAATGTGGCCTGTGTGCATATTTTTGTTGTCTTGATAGCGTCTTTTCTTGGGCTTTGCCCATTGCCTGCTGTGCGGCGCTTTCTGCATTTTCGTGCAGCTGGGTTAGGGGATTGGGCTCTGACATTTTCCTGCAGAGACGCGCGCTCGCTCGACGCTCGGAAAAATAAATTAATGTGAAACATGCAAACATAAATTCATTTTCTATTTTCTTTTTTTTCTGTTTTTATTTTTTGGCTGTCAGGTGTTTCACATTTTAAACGTAAATTATGAATAAAGCGAAAACACACACAGATAAACAGACAGACAGACAGACGGAGAAAATTATAATTCCGCCTAAATGTTTTATTGGCCACCGCCTGCTGCTGTCCGCCTCATTTCCCATTTTCCACTTCCCCATTTTGGCCCATTGAGCGACGTTTCTTTTGTGGCCAATTTAATTTTATTTAAATTAATGATGAAGCTTATAATTGGCCTCGTTTCTTGGTCGCTTCTACATTTTTCCTCTTTCCTTTTTTTTTTGTTTTGAATTTTTTATGTATATACTTGAGAGTGTGAATGGCAGCGACATCTCTAGCTCCATCTACAGCTCCATCCACAGCTCCATCTCCATTACAATCTCCAACTCCGCATCACAGCTTCGACTCCGTATCTTCATTCTGTACATGCACAAAGGCATCTGCAGCAGGAGGAGAGCGAGGAGGAGGAGGAGCATCATCAGCATTGGGTTTTCTTTTTGGCTTTTTAAGAGCATTTGACATGACTTGGGCTTACATGCGATATGCGCTTCAACTTTGATTATGACGTGAAGTTGGCCAAGTGCAAATACTTTGCTGGTACTTTTTAATTAACTTAATTAGCATAGATGATGGGCTAAGAGCAGCGCTTACACAACATGAAAATTGCATTATGTCTTCCACTTCTACTCGCATGCGAAAGTTGGCCAAATGTCAGGCAGTTGTTGGGTATAGGGGGTGGGGTAGGGGTGTGTATTTCTGGTCTTTTGATTTTGGCTCTGTCAGCCACATATACAATGCTTAGGGTTGGGGGTTGGCTTTCATTCGCAAACTCATTAGTGTGCATAATGTGCTCAAAGATATTCGAAGCGATTGCTCTTTTAAGTACACTCCACCACATACTTTTATGTGTGTGTGTGTGTGTGCGTGTGTGTGTGTGTGTGCTACCCCTGACGAACCCCAGCTGATTTATAATTCTTCTGCTGCTAAATACAAGATCTATCACTAATTAGACATACATTTGCCCAGAGTGAAGGGCATAAAATCGATTTTAACTCTTGCAAATCACAAATATGCCCCAAATTTCTTCATTTAAGTGAAATTAGCTGGGAAGTATTTAATTTATATTTATTTAAAATAATTGAAAACGAAAAACTATTTCGCTTCTATTTTGCTTTCAGCATTATATCATAATAAGTGAATTTCCTGAATATCGGCTAGTTCTGATTGATATTCCTATACTTTTCATGACAGAGAAATCCACGAATAATTATTTAACAATTCAATATTATAAATGTTGATAGTTCATTCAAAACGAATTTTCATTCCAATTGCGATCCTGGTACGAGAGGATTACCGGATTTTTTCGATTTTTTTTACGGTATCCGGTTACGTCATATAACTGTCGGTATTTCAAAATGAGAACGTTTTAGCTGGATATAACTTACTGCGGAATACCTAGATACAAGAGCAATACCAGCTGATAACGAATGCGGTTTTGCATTTTGCAGTTCAAATTTTCTTTTTACGATATCCGGTTACGGATTATATAGCTCTGTCGGTATTTGAAATTTATAATTAAATTTGATATAAAAATTAAGTGATAACATTCCAGCCAAACTCATCTGTCTGCGAATAACTAAGATACCAGAATAACACCAGCTGATAATGGAGCCTTATTGCAATTGAAGAAAACAATTACCATATAGCTCTGTCGGTATTTTCAATCTATAATGAATTTCAAATTTTGAAACTAAGTTATTGTATACCAGCTTGGATCGACCATAATTCGGATGCGTACAAAAAATATTACAAAAATAGGTATTATCTTTATTAGTATTTTGTTGTTCATAATGAAGTAGTAAAAGTAGTTATAGCTACAACCATTATAATCTGTAGTATCCATGAATTCATATGGAGTAAATCAAGCTTTGCTCTAAAAGGAATTTTAAGCGCAATTCAAGCTAATGGTTTACTTAATCTAATAGTTATATGCCTTGAAATAGCTGCTCATCTTCTCCTACCCACGAGTAATGCTTATTATGGACATGATTACTTTTTGCTCTGTTGTGGAAGTAACTTCCACAAATGATGTGTTTTGGGTCTTTGCAATTTGAATTATGTGGCTTGTGTTGTCAGCTTTTCTTTTGCCTACATAATTTTTAGCTTTTTCAAATAGTTTTCAATGCGCGCGACGTCTAAAAAAAAATAAATAAATCTCTCAAGTGGTTTGTTGTTGTTGTTGCTGTTTGATTGTTGCCCCAAATGCCCAGAGGCGCTAAATGCAGGAAAGGAAAAGTAGCGGAAGAGGCAACGCAATGCCGGAGACCGGAGACACAAGAAATTTGTATACGGAATCTATAAATTTTGTCTTAATTTTTTGTTGTTTTCTTTTCTCATTTATAGCGCGTGATTTTTGATTTACGCGCCATTGGACATTTTATTTGGATTGGAGTGTTTGGTTTCCTCCCCAAGCACATATTTATTTTTATTTTTATTGCTTTTTAATGCGCCGCTGAGGAAGTTTTCTTCTTTTTTTTTTTTTTTTTTTCTTGTGGCAACACTGCATTTGGGTATTTCCCCAAACCAATGCCAGCTCCAACACCACCACCACCACCCTCTCTGCGTCGCTGTGCTTAGGCTGTGCGTGTGGATTGTTGAACAATGAATTTTGTAGGATTATATATGCATATATACAGATATGTTTATCTATTCATACATACACTCGAAACAAATTTCATTTTCTTTAAATGAGAAAGTATTTCGGAATAAAATAGTTTTTATAATCCCTTAAAAAAAAACAAATTATTTTGAGGATTGTTGATTAGGAGCAGGCGTTTGGTTTTTTAAGAAATTTCATAAACGCATTCCGAAAAATTAATTTCTTGAAATGCGAAAGTACTTTTGAATAAAAGAAAAGCGTTTCCTAAAACTGGATGAATTGTTGATGAAGAGTAAGCATTTTTGATTTTAGTTTTTCTTGCTCAATTTATGATCTTATAAAAAGTTGCCGTCATTTAGAATGTACACATAAATCGCTCGAATGACGAGTTCTTTCAGATATTAATTTCCTAAACATGAAAATTATTGCTTGTCATGTTTTGGTTTTTTCGAGTGTATTATGTAAATGCATGAGATCTGGGGGCGCAACAAAGGCGCTGCGGTGGCGCTTTATTTTAAATTCAAATGCGGCAATCGCCAGAGTGATTGCCACCTTATATCTTATGTTTACTTGGCATCAGACTGTGACTCTGTCTGTCTGTCTGACTGTCTGTCAGCCATGTTTGTGTGTGTGTGTGTGTGTGTGATGGCTTTATGCCTTATAATGTTGCTCGTATTTATAATAATCATCAAATATTCCACTCTTGTCTTTTGTCACCCCACACACAGAACACGCAGCAACAGCAGCAGCCACAAATGCAGCAGGCAACAAGCGCAGACGGAGCGAAGGACGGCAAGAGCAGCAGCACTGGCAAAAGGACTTTAGCAGCAGACGGAGCCACGTCCAAGGCGAGAGCCAGAGCCACGTCGTTAATCTATTTGCCGCCTTTCTGCTACACAGGCGGACATGTGCCTGCGGCCAGCAGCAGCGAGCTAAGCCCGTGTCAGCAGAGTCAGAGTCAGCACAGCAGCTGCTGTTGGCAGCGGCGGGAATACGGCCAACATAAAAATTATGATAAACATGCCGCAGCGGCGACGACGCTGACAGCAGCAGAAGTGGCAGCAGCAACAATGTCCTCATCCTTAATAAGAAATGCGTCGGTGGCGCGTAAATTCCTGCAGCGTGATATTCAGTTAGCCGCAATGGACGACAACAACGACGACGATTGCTGCATCGATCTCAGACAGGAGTCGCAATTAGTTATGCCAATTGTTGTAGGTGGTGCCGTGGTTGCTGGTGGCTGCAACAACGTCTTGGAATGTCTGGCGGTTGTGCGGCGCCAGCGACGTGAGCGAATGCGACGCGAACGACAAAGTCATGCGTCGACTGCCGCACTCGTCGTCTCGCTGTCCACAACAAATCCAATCAGCAGCAACAGTGCAGCAACAATAACAACAACAAACAGTTCGCAAACAACGACAATGGCAACGGCATTGGCCACAACTGGCGCAACGCTGCCGCAAAATGTGGAAGTATCCGCAGCTGAGATGCTGGATAACGATGATGATGAAGATGAATGTAGGTGCTTTAACTATAACGGTGATATTAGTGCGCTGGTACGTCTAGAGCAGGAGCAACAGCAGGAGCAGGAGCAACAGCAAATGGAGCGACTTGAGTGGTATCAACTTCCTAGCATTACGTGGCTGAAATTCTGGCAGCAGCTGGCCAACAACGCCTCCAACACCAATGCGACAACGAAAACAACGACGACGACCACGACGAAAACAACATGGAGTAGTGGGAGTAGGCAGCCAATCACAAGGATGCCTGCGAGATGTGGCAGCAACAACAGCATCAGCAACAGCAGCATGACGTCGACAAAAAGTTGGTTGGGACCGCTGATGCTGACGCTGCTGCTGGCCACGTCCGTGAGCGGCTGGGGCGGCCGTCAAGATGGTAAGTGAAGGGAGCAAGTTGAAGGGAGGCTGCGCGTAACGCATGCCGATAAGTAGCGCTATGATAAGAATTTATAATTTGAATCGCGAACGAAACCCTCAACCCCTACAATCCCCCCACAATTCCCCCACAATTCCCCCACAACCACAACCCCCAAAACCTCATACTGTGGGTAAAATGTACACTTCTTGTTACGTAAATTAGTAACTACAAATTAAATTTAAAGTTTAGCTTGGCTAAGCATTTGCTTGGCCTTTTCCAACAATCTTTAAGTTGAATTCTTGTTACTTGGCAGATAATCAAAAATTTCAACAATGGATCAAAATTTAATTGAATCTTTGTGTACTTCAAACTTGTTCACGAACTTATTTCCAATTGGTTTTGTTGACCCTTGTAGAAGGTATTAGAATTTTCTAGTAAAGTGAAAAACGCATTGAAGGAGTTGTCGTAGTTGTAGTCTGTCTGTCTGTTTGTCTGTTTCTGCTCAAAATATTGCTTCTGTTGAAGCTATTTTAATAAAACTTGGCATTTAGCCATCTTCTTGCACAAGACGAATATGTCAGAGCCGACCGGATCAGATTACTGGCAAGATAAGTTTTTCTTAGAACAATTTGTTTTTGCTTACAGAAAAAACGACTGAATCTTACCCAGTATGCGTATTACTATGCTTCTCATATTTTAGACATAAATCAAACATTGAGAGCTGGTCTATTAACTATATCATATATCTTTCATAGGTAGGAACAATCGGTGGGTTTTATTTAGCTGACATTAATTTGACATTGGTCTACAAGGGAATGTAGTCGTCTTCTGCTTGCCTAAGATACCCATTTTATCTAATTATTATTGTTATTATTTGTTTTTTAATCACACAATTACATTACAACATTTCCCATTGAAATTATGTACACGAAGCTGTTTAGTTGGGCCAGGGTTAAGTGCGTATTCATTTACTCCAGAAGTCAGCTTAATTATGTTATCTTAACTGCTGTTGATTCGTTTTTTGGTGTACAACATTTCAGTTTAAAATTGTATTAATTGTAAAACGTTCTGTGAGATAAAATGGCCTATTGCTCGATGGTGCAGGGTTCGTTCCCCTATCCCCCTGCCCCCACCCTTCAAACGCCTCACTCCAAGTGTTGTTTTGAACGACAAACAAGATTTCATTTAATTTTGAGCATAATTTTTAGTGGGCAACAAAAAAAAACAACTAAAGAGCAGAAAGCGTCAGCTGCTGCCGCAGCTTGTGTCTGTCTGTGCCCCATCCCCTATCTCTCTATCAACGCGAAGCCCTCCGCCACATTTCCATCTGCGCCTCGGTCATGCTCAATTGAATCCATAAGTAGTCTTGTGACCACAGTTCTGCGTGCTTGTATAATGCGTTTCAACTGTTTCAACATGAGCGAATTTACCCAAAAATCAACCAAACAAAAAAAGACAAAAACATTTTTTTTTTTATTCGAAAACAATAAGAAAACGGCAGCAACAACAACAACAGCATTAGCAACAACACCAACAGCAGCAACAGCCGCTACAGCAACAAACAACAAATGGCAAATTGTACGGAAATTGCCCGAAAACAAACAGAAACAGTCAGTAACCGCTGGACGACCACCGACCGCTGACCATAATTCACTCAAGTTAGACAAAAGCATTTCGGGGCGCTCTGGCTCAAAACCGCTAACCCTCTTCTCTCCCAGCTACCCCCGTACACCCCCCTCACCATAATGCTCTTCTGCTCTACTTGCTAACCCAAAACCGAAACGAAAGTCCAAATTCCAAATGCAAACGCAAATGAGTCTAAAACGAAGCGTCATGCTCTTTGAGCTACTCTTGTCAGTGTGTGTGTGTGGGTGTGTGTGTATGAGTGTGTGTGAGTGTGTGTGAGAGTGTGTGAGAGTGTGTGCATAGCTATTGTCCCGTCATCAATAAGGGTGGTCCAGTATAGCGCCCTCCGCTAGAACTTTCGCCATAAGCACTTAATATGTCCACACCCACCACACACACACCCACACACACACACGCATGTATGGTGTGGTGCGGGGTGCGGAGAGGAAGCAGGGGCGTTTTAATTGGGTTAAGGAGCTGTTAGCGCGTTAAAGCTGTCATTACACATCCAGAGAGATCGAGAGATACAACTTGACCAGATAAGTGCGCACAACAACAACAACAACAATCGCTTGTCGAACTGGTAAAAGTGACTGTCATAAAAGTTATGAGTAGTAGGTAATACAATTATCTTTATTTTATTGCTCTAAAGCAGGGTGTAAAACCGAATCGTATTTTTGTTCCGTTTCCGGTTCGGGTATGCCAAATGTAAATCTATGAATTGGTTCGAACATTTTTTTTGCAGTTCATTTGTGGTCCTATGTGGACTAATAATATCAGTTCCGCAACTCCATTGTTATAAATCTGAAATTTATGAGTTATGCATAAGAAAAATAATTATTTTTGCTGATAAAATCTTTAAAAAAAAAATCATCTATTTTTGAAAGTTTCTGTGGTCTTACGCAGGCTGTTAAACCGATTTGTATTCTGGTTCCGGTTCTGGTTTTCCGTTGTATAAAATGTTAATATATGTTTCTGTAACTTGTTTTTGCAAAAATGGTGCAATTTCGGTTCCAGTTGTGAATTTCAGTCGGTAAAATTGCGGTTCTGGTTCCGGTTGAATGCTCCTGGTTTAAAGTGATATAATTAAACTTAACTGCCAGCAATATTATGTCATAGACTTGAATGTATAATTTGCACAACATTTTTACGGCTTTGAGCTTAGATATATGGTTTGTACATGATTACTTTTACCATTGATAATTTTCAACATTTTGATATAATTATATGTAAACATTTTTTATATCTTAAACCCCTTAAAAATGGATAAAAATGAAATTCTGCAAGTAAGGAAAAGGAAGCATCTCCGACTCCATAAAGTACCACCGCCGAGTTGATCTAACCATGTCTGTCTGTGTGCCAAAACTTGCGTATCTCGTAATCGGGAGAACTCGACTAGAATGTTCTTATTGGTGCCATCGGAGTTCGAGAGTTAGAAATACATAAATATATGAGGCTTATAGATTATTGGTTAAAGAAGTTTGCACATCACTGATTTTTAAGCCCCTTAAGACAGCCTGTAGTTGAAATGTAAAGTTTTTTAAAAGAAAATTTCCACAAAAAACTTATTTTGTGGCAA
The DNA here is from genome assembly GCA_035044025.1 of Drosophila paracracens. Lineage (NCBI taxonomy): Eukaryota > Metazoa > Arthropoda > Insecta > Diptera > Drosophilidae > Drosophila > Drosophila paracracens. The sequence continues at coordinate 660,045 of JAWNMN010000435.1, read as the reverse complement.
TATGTCCGATGAGGCTTTAGGCTACGATACGTTGTTAATGCCTTCGATTACTGTCAGTTCTTGATAAGAGTAAAATACCAAATGCAACTCTTTGAGTTACTTAAATATTTTTTTTTCCCATTTTCTCGTTTTCCGGTTTTCTTTTGCGCCCACTCCGCTCCTTACGAGAGCCCCTCAACGTATTTGAGCCACTCTAATCCACACGAAACATGCCAAAAAAAAAAAAATATATATATATATATATAAATCCTTAAACATTTAAGTAGGTGTGTGTGTGTGTGTGTGTATGTGTAAAGCCCGTCATTTCAACTGTCCATACGTATTTGTACGCTTGTCTGTCCGTCTGTCTTTCTGTCAGTCTGTCTGTCGTTTCGTCTGCTTGCTTGCGTTGCGTATATTTTTGGTATATTTCCTTTTAGCAGTAGTAGTTTTATTCGGGTTCTTGTGTCCTGCAGCTATATTTCAGGGGTAGCTGCCGTTGCCGTTGCTGCTGCTGCTGCGGCTGCTGTTCTGTTGTGGTTGCTGCTGTTGCCGCTGCTGCTGCTGATGTGGCAGGCACTCAGGCAAATGTATTGAATCATGTTGGAGGAATTATGCACGCCACTTGAAATTGGAGAAACAATTACAACGCGCGGCTCGCTTCATTTTTGGGCTGGCCCTGTAAAGTATGCTACACTTTATGCACACCCACACACACACACGCACACATGCGTGTGTAGGCGGGCGGGTGTTCCCATTGAAGGGAAGGGGTTGCCAATGGGGCCGCACATTATGACAGCTAGAGAAACAACAACAACAACAGCAACAATAACAGCAACAAACTCGCTCGCTGAACAAATGTACAAGTCATTGGACAATGGAACAGCGGGCGCAGGGCAGACTTCGGTTAGCGTGTGGGGGGAGTAGAAAGGTTGAGGGGGGGCTCAGTGTGAGGCTCAGAGTTCACAGCGTTTCGCTGATCCTGCGCAGGAGCACCTTTTGTTTGCCACAAATGTGGAAAACAACAAAAAGTAAATGAAAAAAAAAGCAAAAAAAAAACAACGGAACAAAAGCAACACAAAAATAAAAAGTAAAACAAAATAAAGTAAAGTAAAATAAAAGGCAAGGAATAATAAAATAAAATGTGTATCGCTGTGTACTATAGCTTTACATATATATTTATATATATATATATATATATGAGTGTGTGTGTGTCGATTCGTGCACACACACACACACATTCATCTCTACTTGTCCTGGGCGACTTTTGTATATTTGAATGCGTAGCTCTCGGCTTCGGTTTTTGGTTTCGGTTGCCGTTGCCGTTTCGGTCGCTAGCCCCGGCTGGCTAGCACCCCCCTCTACCCTCTCTACCATCTCTACGTGCCGTTCAGCACACCACCCTTAAGCCCAATGCTGCCTGGCAATTGTGCACACACAGAACACAGGCATAAAGCTACACTCGCCTGGCCAACTTCGAGGGTGGTTTTACCATTTCGTGTGTATATTTGTATGTATTGCATTGGATATACTTATTGTTTTCGCTTTGTGTGTGTGTGTGTGTGTGTTCAGCCCTGTTGTTGCCTGCTCTTAGCTTGGGCTATGCTTGGGCCGCATGCCTTTAGCCTAACGATTCGTTTTCTTTTGCATTTCTTCTATGCATTGGCTTCTCTACTCTCTTTCTCTCTCTCTCACTCTCGCTCTCTCTTTATGCTTGATTCTACTTCTTTTTTTTTTTAATATTCACAATTGCCATTTCGGTAGTTTTTATGCCATCGAGCATGAGTGTGCGTGTATTTGTGTATAGCTGTGTGTGTTTGTGTGTGTGTGCAACATTATTATTATTACGAGCCGTTTCTGGTTGTGTGCTGCTGCCGCCTTGTTCAACTTATTTATGCGCCCTTGCGCTGGCAGAGGGTCGTAAATTTTTGGTCTCTTAGAGCCAAACACACACATATATATAAAAATATATATGCAGATATATATATATATAGATATAGGAACAACACACACACGCAGGCACTTACAAACTGACACTTATGCGCACGCACTTAAATACAATCATAATAATAATAATTGAAACAATTTATAAATTAAAAAGCCACAAATCTTGGCATAAAAATTGACATTACAATTATTAGAAAAGAGCAAAGCGAAGAAAGTGAACAACGGCATTTATTTTATTTATTACTTTTTGGGTAGCTCGGCCAGATTGTTGATTATTGAAACATTTTGGAAACTGCTCTTTTATGTGTGTCTTCTTGTCGCCGATGCTGATGTTGATGTTGATGTTGATGCTGGTTGGTGTCGTTAAATGAACAATGGGCCGCAATTGAGGTCACATTGAGGAGCACAGCACACAATTGTTGTGCAATTCAAATATCGTTCACTTATTTGGCTATTAAAACGTATATAAATTAATAATTTAATATTCTTGCCATTATTTGTTTGTTAATAATAATGTATTTCGCTTGCAGCGCCCACAAATTGCACATTTCCGGCCAGATGGGAGGGCTCCTGGTTCCTATCGGGCTATCAGCAATCCATACACATCAAGGGCTCACAGTTCAGCTATCGCGGCAGGTGTGCGGCCTCCGATGGTAACAAATATCTAATTGTCGATGAGTAAGTACAATCCCAAAACAACAACAACAATAAGAACAACAACAACAAATAATCCTACTACAGTCTCCTGTAACATTATATATGTATGTATGTATTATATATGTATGCTAACATCTCGACTCGAAATCAACATTGGCTGGCAACACAAAAAAAAAATTAGATTGAGTGCAAGATAAATCATGTTAATCAACAAGATGAAGATGTTAAGGAGAACCAGATAAAGAAGAACAAGAACAGGCGTCAGAAGTGTACTTGTACTTGTACTTTGTGCTTGTACTTTGCTCCCCCCTTTCATTTATTTTCTACTTCTTTTTTGTTTGTAGGTTATACACGTCTATGTTTTGTAACAATTTTGAACCATTTGACTTTTGAGTGTGTGCTGCGCCAAGTGCCTATAATTGAATAAGTTTTCGTTTTGTCAACTGAAGAAGCAAGTGGCTGCTGCTGCTGCTGCTACTTGCTGCTTGCTGCTGTAAACTGTGCGAAGGTAAGAACCAAGCTAAACGCAGGCAGGCAGCAGTAGCAGGGCAGCAGTAGCAGGGCAGCAGAGTAACCCCATTAAGAAGGAACGTGAAATGCTGCTGCAACGTTGGCCAATAACTGGGCGCCATTTGGTTCTCACACACACACTCACTCACTGACTCACACAGAGAGCAGAGGCATTGACATGGAGATATACATACATATAAACACATCCATATACACAAACACATGCATATATATGAATGTGTAGTTGCATATACTAAGCGGCACTGCCTCGAAAAACCTGTCGTCAGAGCGTTCTCGTCTCGACATCTGCTCTTAACTTTGCCTATGAAACGAGTTTGTTTTTCCCTACGTTCCGCGTTCCCCTACCACTTGTCGCGCCTCTCTTGCCTCTGTGTGAGTTTCGTTTCAATGCCCGAGTCAAGCCAAAGTACCAAAGTCAGAAACTAGCCAATCTACCTTACCTTCCTCTATATATATATGTATATTTTTTTGTGTACTCTTGTAAATGCTCTAAGGTAAAACTAAATCATACAACTTTTTTATAGGTTTAAAGGTGCCACCGCGCAACATTTTTTAACCTCCTATGCATCTTTTGTTTAGTCATATAAATATATATATATATTTATATATATAAAACCTTTGCTTTTTGTACATTAACTCGAAAGAATTTGATTTTGTTTTGAATTTTTTTATGGTAAAACAAACGTTATCTCATAACTCTTGGCTGCTATAATTCTTTAGTTTTTTTTAACTTTTGTTTTTGCCATGTTTCCAATTACATAATAACTATAACTAAACATATATATATAAGAAATAATCCTATGCCTAAGCAACAAAGTCATGCGATTTTTCAGTTGTAGCTGAAATGTGTATATATTTTTGTTTGGTTTCTGATTTTGAAACTTTTTGTGGAAAGAAAACCAATTGGATGTTTTTTGACATCTGCTTGTGTTTTTCTTTATTTTTGTGTAACTATTTTATATATAATATAAATGAAAATTTTTCTAATTTTTTGAACGAATTTTTGTCGTGTACTCCATTTATTTTCATCTAAATAATACTAATTGTAACATATTGAAAACAAATCCAGTTTAAGTATCGTACTACATATGATCGTATGTGCCATTTACCAATTTACCAACAAGGAAACTAACAAAAGCCCCAAACATATTGCCTAACCTCTAAAAAAAAAAAATACAAAACAAAAACCAAAAAAAAAAAAAAAAAAACATCTATTTTGATTTTGAAATGTTCAATTGAATTATTACAGATTGTTTAACATCACTTTTGAAGAACATATATTTTGTTAACTCTTCAGTTATTAAGTGTACGTCCTTTCAGTTCGTTGTTATAATCATTTTCAGTTTCAACAATCTAACGAAATATATAGCTTCAATTGAAAAGTAGCCAATTTGGAGCTGGGCTGGCTTCAAAACAAAAACATATACACAACTACATACAAATATATATACATATATAGAGATTATATATATATATATATATATATATAGATATCCGATCAGCATCCATTTTGGTTCACACAAATAGAATCCTATATAATATATACTCTACATGTTGCTTCAGTTTTTTGGGATCAAGTAACTCTATAAATCACTGGGTTTACCATGTAGTCGGGTGTCGTCTCTTTATTCATTTGCACTACTACTACTACTACATAAATATGTATTTTAAATAACGAAATATCGAAAACATTTCATTCATCCCATATATATACCAAACAATATATGAACATGAATTTCCAACTAAAGTTAAGCAGCCTCGATTTAAGTAAACTTTACTAAACGCTTATTGTTTTTACATTCAAGTGTCTACCGAAAAAACTTTTTGCCAAAACCGATAACAAGCCAACAACATAAAACATACAGTCCAACACAGTACAGTCCAGATACAAATCAGATAATAGAAAAGCAAAAAAAAAAAAAAAAAAAAAACCATATATATGCCAACGCCCATACAAATATACCAATTACCACAAAACAAAATAAAACTTACTAATACCATATATACACAAAAAAAAAAAAAACAAAAAAAAAAAACCTAAATACGAAATACAAAATACAAAACTTTTCCGTTGCAACCCAAAAACTTTTTTAGGAAAGGATGTCATCGTTGCCTGGTTATCTATGAGAAGCATAAGAATGTGCTCCAGTATAAAGAAAGTGAGTGCGAAGGTGATAGTATGTATATGCATCAGTCGAATCCATCTGCACTGGCGATGCGTAGCTCTATAAAACAAAGTGATCATAGGGGGGGAGCTCATCCCAATACGAACGGGCATTCAAGACTATCATCATCGGATCAGTACATAATGAGATCCAATGACGATATGAATGATTGTAAGCATTAACTTTATATTTTTTATTACTTCTAAACTTAAGCAAAATACCAAATAATACAAAGACTCTATCTCTTTAACTCGCTATCTAAAAATACCAGTTTTCTTTTCTTTTCTCTTTCTTTTTGTTTTTCGTTCATTTCACCACTTAAACATTTCGATCTACTCCTCAGTTTAACCAACATGACTAACATAACCTTATCATTTAATCGCATTTATTAACCACTTTCGTTTTATTTATATACCCCTATATTATTATTACTATTAATAATTTTTTTTTGAAAAACAAAAACAAAAATACAAAAGTTTTTTGCATTCGACAGGCTGACAAAAGAAGAAAAAAAAAAAAAAAAAAAAGAACACATAAACTGAAGGATTCTCTCTAATTTTGTATTTTGAGAAGTATCGTTGAGTTTGTAACTTTATATTATATAATTTATTCAATTATTATATATATATAAATATTTGATTTATTTATTTTTTTATTTGGTTTATTTAACGTATTTATTTCTTGTGTTGGCCTTAAAGCAACAAGTTATTTTGTTTAGTTTTTGAAAAAATAAATATCAAACCAAACCAAAACCAAAACCAAACTTGTAAATAGTCTCAAAACAAACAAATTACTCTGCATACGAAAATGATATATACCAAAATTCTCCCCGTTTACGTTTCTCATGGCAAAAGGAGGGTCCTCTCTTTTTCTCTCTCTCTCTTAAACTCGAACTCACAATAATCAATCAATCAAGCAAACAAAATAAATATAAAAAAAAGTAAAAATAAATTAATATATGTATATATATATATAACAATAAAAAAACAACAACAATACGAACTGTATATTTTTCTCAACATATCACACGTTGCAATCTATCCAAACGATACAATTTACAACTTAAACAACAACAGCTATCCATATATCAACTATTTATCGTTAGTGTCAATCCAATTAAGCTACTTAGTTGCGATTCTCAAACGTATTAGCGGATTAGCAGATTAACCCGTCCCAACAGAACCAAATAAAAACAACAACAACAAAAAAAAAAAACCAACTAAACGCAATAAAAGCTAAAACGATTTGACATAAACGAAAAAGCCGATAAAGGAAACTAAATATATATAAAAAAAAAGAATACGCGAATCCGAACCTACCCCAAAAAGAATTCAAGAAAAACTATAACCGACTTAAGTTAAACAAATCTTGTGTTTTGTCTTCATTTCAGCTTTGTTTCCGTTTTTATTTCGTTTTCGTTTTCAATTTGTCTGTAAATAATTAAAAATTTAAAAAAAACCCCACAAAAAAAAAAAAAAAATTCAAAATAAATTGTGTAAATATATTAACAACATTTTCTTAACGAATTGAATTGTTTGTTCTGAATATATTTTTTACGAAAAACATTTACATATACATATATCTATATATATTTGCAAACTCTATTCAATATTTATATGATATGTATATTTTTTACTTTTACTTCAATATTTTTAAACAATTCCCAACTACAACTACAACAACAGCAACAGCAATAAATAAACAACTACAGCAAACATCCAAAACCAACAACAAGAACAAGAACAACAACCACGAATACAAATCGATTTCAATTCAGCATTTCAAATATGTACAAAATATATTCGATATATATTTTGATTTTACTCTTTTCCGTTTCGGTTTCTATCTGTATGTGTGTGTGTGTGTGTGAGCTTGTGTCTGAGTGTGTGTTTGTATGCTATATAAAAAATGGAAAATGTGAAAAGCTAACGATAATATATACATAAAAAGTGCACTCACTTAGAAAATCTACCGATTGGATTGGGTTTATGGAAATTTACATTTGAAAATGGTTGTAATCAAATGTTTTTGAAGGGCCGCCATACAATTTGTATAGTTATTGTACATATAACAGAACATTAAACGCACCTGAAAACTACTACTATTACTACTATTAATAATAATACATATGTGTATATATATATATATTTGGTATTTACTCGTACATTTAGCTTTATACGTAAAACCCTTAAGCAAACTTGTATTTTGTTGGCCCAAATGCCACATTGCATTGGGCCGTGTCGTTTTTCGACTCATTTGTAAATAAAAACTCATCTAAATTCATGCAAATTCGAAATACAAACAACACACAGCACCCGGTTCCAAATAGTTTTTCAAATTATGGACAGTCGAGCAAAATGAGAGCACCATTATAATATTTATTATGCTTTAATGCTGCGTAGGCATTATCATCTGGCGCAGCTGTGGTTCTTCCTAGAACTTGAATCTAGCCTTAAAGACACACCACAGTTTATCACGCTCTTCTAAAACACACACGCAGACACACACACACACACACTCACACACACACATCCAGTTTTCCACAGATCTCTCACTGTAAATGCCATTCCATCAACTCACAGAACGCTATTCAGAAACTTTGTCAAAAATATATATATATATATTGTCTCGCAAATATATATATTGAAAATATAAATATGTATTTACTTACTGCATACATAATAATCCTATACAGAATAATGGTCCAAAGGAATCTTTTTTCTTCAGTTGTTCCGTAAAGTTCACCAATTATTTGCACGTTCAGCGTTTTCAGAGTTTTCTGTTGGTCGCTAACCGATTTACGCATTTCATTTGTTTCTTTGTTTTCAATTGTCGCTCGAACATGATTTATTTATAAGTCTTCACGCAATGCCACCAACCAAAATACCGAATGCTGTAAAACCAGAAGCAGAAACCGAAACTGAAACTGAAACAGAACCAGAACCAGAACAACCCACCACCCCACACTCTGAACCATGTCATGTGTAAGTCTCCACCACACAAGTGTGTATGTTTGTGTGTATGTATGAATGTATGTATGTATGTATGAATTTATGTGCGCTTTTCATTTTATTTCGGTAAAAAACGTAGCTTCAATTTTTAAACAAAAAATCTCTAAACGGAAAGCCGGTTCTACGTGTATTAAGCACTTGACGTGAACGTTGATACCCTGCCACACAAAGCGGCAAAGGCAATCATCATCGAACATAAATTTGTGTTGCATATATAAACCAGTATAAAAATACCCCAAAGCTTAATTGTAATATCCTTTTTAAGGCAGATTTAACATAAATATAGAGCCTAGACTTTGATAATGTTAGCCAGCTCAGAAAATGCGAAAAAACAAAGTTTTTGAATTTAACGAATATTGTTAAAAGTTAAAAATTCTTGCGAATAACTAAAAAATAATTTTGTTTGTTGACAAGTGGATTTGCATTCGATCAGATTGACTATGGAAGTACTGAATACATACATATTCAAAAAGTTTGAAAAACTGTTTTTGATTTGCATTCGATTAACATAAAATAATTTCACAGATATGCATAAATATTCAGTGCATATCTTACAAAAATTCTGCTAGTTAAATTATATAAACTAAGAAGTCATTCACTATCCCAGATATTTAGCAAAGTGGAAAGGGAGTTTGAATGCAATTATATAGGACAACTTTTAGTCGTGCCCAGTGATTCTTTGTTCACTCTTTGGATGTATGTGCGTGTGGATCTCTCTCTCTCTCTGTCTCTCTCTTTTCCTGTCTTTCTCTCTGTCTGAGTGTCTGTCTGTTAAATTTGTGTGTGAATAGTTTTAGCTATTCAATCCCTTTGAGTGCAGTCTAGAGTGCTACAGAAATAGCACAAATATACATTAGTATGCTGGCAGGTCTGCCAATGGTCTCCTTTGCTTTGCCTCCAGTGCCACTTGTCCTGTTCTGGCTTCTAGCTGATATTTATGTAAAGCCCAACTAGTTCAGTTGTTAATTACTGTAATCCGCTTACTAGTCATGTCAAGTGTGCTGAAGTTTTCGCTTGTCTCCACGTCACCCACTAGACACTAGATGCAATTATATCCAACTAATTGTATAATTGTATAGCTTAGACCATAATTGCATGCGAGTATATCGCACTGCCACATAATGCAAGTGCAACAGCAGCTGTAGATGCTACAGCGCCAGTACCCATTCTTGCCATGTGTAGTATCTGCTTGACTTGGCTTAGACATGGATGGAAGGGAGCGTAAGGACGACGACGACGTCGACGGGACGAGCGCACGCATGGAAATGTAAATTCATTATTTATTATTTGTTTGCCTCAATAGAAATCAAATTAGTTTAAGTGGTGCCCCAGAAGCACTAACACCACCAGCTACCATCTCCAGACCTCACACCCTTGTGTCAGACCCTGCTTCGTTTCCAGTCAACTTGTGACTCGATTCAAAAGCGCCAACTCATGAAGCAGCCACCCCACCTATGCGCCCACTTTGCTCCAATTTAATATATATATCTACGTATATATATAACTGAATAACTGACTGACTGACTGCCTCGAAAGTCAGTTTATTCTTTTTTTTTCTGATTTGATTTTGTTTAAATATTAAACAAGAGTTTTAGATCTCATTTATAATTCAAAGGACAGACAGCGAGCAAGGGGGGAGCGTGGGGGCGGCTGTTTATTTTGATTAGCAGTCCGTAAAACAATCGCTTCAATAGCACAATGGCATTATTAGGTTTATGTCATTATTTGTTCGCTGACTATTACACACACAGGCGTGTGTGCGAGTGTGTGCGAGAGTGTATGTGTGTATGCCTACGGGCATGAGTGCGTTTTGATTAAAAGAGCAGCTTACAATATTGAAAACTCTGTACAAGCACACTCTACAAAGCCAAACACACCACGACACACACCCACACACACACACATGCACACACAGAGAAACACACACGTACACACACTTTAAATTGCTCTAATCCAACATTACATCTGCAATTATTGAATTTGGTTTTAGGCACATTTCCACAATTTGGCCAAGACAAAGGTTAATTGCACAGGCAACAGTTTCAATTACTGTCAGAGGCTTGCCAATCGGATTTTCAAACAATTTCTAACTATTATTTGAAGCACAAAAGTATTATGTAACTCACATTTAACAGATCCGGACTTAGTAGATGACTAAATAAATAGTTCCATTCAGCTTGTGCTGAAATTTGACACTCAACTGTTTACACTGACACCCATTCCACTGCCGTGGACCCATATCAAGGGATATTGTGTTTGTGATGCGCATGTTTTGGGGGTTAGTGCTTATATATTTAATCTATTATTGATTATCATAATAGCACTGAGTGTGTGTAACCATAAAAAACAATGCTTTGTCAAGGGTCCTTTGACAGTGTTTGGGTCACAGGTTGAGGTTAAAGTAAATGCTTGAATATGTATTTAGCTAGCTTCAGGTGATATGTTTCGAATCAAAAAGTAGCACGGGACTATGAAAATAAATCACACTTTGCCTGTAACCAGCTAAATGTATATTTAAATCATTAAGGGAAGTCACCAACACACATAACAAGTATAAACTTAAATTAACTTGAATCAGTCAAAAAGTAACTCAAACTCAGATCAATTATTTTGCTGCATTAATAAATATTTCAAAAACTTTAATTCTTTGATTAAGATAAAAATAAATAGAATCATACAAAGTAAAGTAAATTTAAAGCAAGAGCTCAAATTATGCATCCTCAACTTAAATCAGGCAAAAAGTATCACACACTCAATTCAAGCATATTATCGCAGCATTAACAAATATTTTCCGAATTTTGCTTCTTTTTTTTTCAAGAAAAATATTCGTACATCGAGCAATTTTCGGAAGCTTTATTTAAATCTCGAGTTTTGACTATACTTTCAAGTTTATACTCTTTGGAGAGATTGTGAGAATTATAATATCAGAAAAATTCTAGAGTTGTAGAACAATATTTGAAATTTTAAGCCAGGCTAATACATCATAATAATTATTTACGGAATATGGATTCATAACGATAAAACGTAGAAAACCCATCCTATTTAGCAGAGCAAGACAAAACTATTGCTCAATTCAACATAGCTTACTTCCCCAGTTATGTTTATCATTAACTGTAGTTAACTACTTAGTAGTTATAGGTATTCCTCTGCCACTGCCACAACCTACTTGATATCATGCCCCAAGCACCGCTATCCAAACAACGCCTACTCCACTATTACTTATGTATGTGTGTGTGTGTATGTGTGTTCTTGGCCTTTTTGCTTTTTGCTTAGCGCGCGTAATTTTTGGTAGCATTTCATATTTTGTGTGGAGCCCATTTAGCCAGCATCTTGTGTGGCAGCAGATTGCGAGACGATTGGGTTGGGCTTTCACTATTTGCATAGCAGCAATTCCATGATAATACCACTCAGAGTTGAAAATGCCAGCAGGCCCTGCGGGCATTCATTGAAGGACATTGTAGAGGGGGTGGGTGGGGGTGGGGGGGTAGAAGTGGGTCGACGCGGCCACATTTTAATTGCTATGCTGCAGCGCTCTCAACGGCTGAACGAGACGGAAGGAGAGATGAGTGCAGAATTGTAGGCAGCATAAAAAATAATTAAAATAATTAAGCACAAAACCGCGCCATCGTACTGCGAAACCCCTTCCACCCGGCCTCCCCCCCCCACCCCCTCTTCAGGCTCCTTTACCCATTTAAACTCGCTGTCTACCTGAGCGTGTTATGTGTGTATTTGAATTTTTGACTTTTTTCATTGCGTTCATCGTTAGCAATTCCTTCACTTTTTTTTCAATGCAATTTTTTGACGTTTATATTTCCCTGGTTTTCTTCTTCTCTTTTTTTTTCAATTTAATTTCTTTGTCTTAGATGTTTTTTATTTTATACTTTACGTTTATTTGTAGTACTGCCTGATTTTGGTTTGGTTTTTATTTGGAACACGTAAAAAAGCAGCCTTCGCCGAATTTCGTGCAAGGATATTTAAATTTAATCAAATGACTGTAAAAATGTTTACCATGCCTTTTATGCCATAACAACACTTTACGCACACAAGAGTGGGTGTGTGTGTGTGTGTGTGTGTGTGGTGTGTGCGAGTGTGAATGGAGGTGTAAGTGTCTGTATTTGTGTGTGTGTGGCACAACCTGCTTTTCGTACGTTGACTGGGTAATTTGTTGGCCGCACTAAAGCGAACAGGTCAGGACAACAACAGCGAAACAGCCAATTTTATTTTATTTTATATAGTTTTTGGCATTTTCATTGGGGGGGCTGAGCTGAACTCATGGCTCTGCGTGTGTCGGTACAGTTCTCGCATACCATATACATGCATATACATGTAATAAATACATATATATATATTTATATATATGTGGTATGAGCATAAAAAGAATATACCGTATTTACCTAGGGAAAGCCTGGAGTCGAGTTGGAGCCGTGAGTCGCGTGTTGTTTGCGCCCGGGGTGTCAACCAATTTCGCGTGTCTCTTTCTCGCTCCCTCCCTCTCTCTCTCTCTCCCCTCTCGCCCTGTCACTTTGTCCCTCTGTTTGTCAGCAAAAGTTGTTTTTGTTGGCGCTGTTGTATTTATATACTATATTTTCACATTGCCATTTCATTTCAATTCATTTCATTTATTTATGCAATATTTTATGTGCTCATTCATTCATTTTCTTTTCCCTTTTTTTTTTTTTTGTTTTTTGTTAGTTTTTTGCTCGTTTTTGTTGTCGTTTGACTTTTTTTTGTTCTATTTTGTTAATTTGTTGTTGCTCGGCTCCGTCGTCAATTTTTTGTTTATGTACATACATACATACAAATGTATATATATATATGTATATTGTATATATAGACAAGTCGTGCCATCAACCTCATTCATCTTCATTTGTTTTACGTTACGTTTTCATGCTTTCGGTTGGATTTTTATTATGATTTTAGTTGTTGGGTCTAATCGAAGAAAGAAGCAGAAAAACGCATAAATCAATTGTGTATTATAATGAAAATCAGCTATCCAAGGATATATTACAACTACTTACAACCACTTACAAGCCACAAGAACAATAACAATAAAAATAATAATAACTACAACAACAACAACAACACACGCTGTAAATAAAGACTCCTTCCTCCATCTCTTGTACAGATATATTTATTGTGTTTGTTTGTTTGTTCGTTTGTTGATACTTCTTTTTTGATTTCGAATCATTTTTGAAAACTGTTGTTTGTTGTCACCAATTGAAGCGCTTCGATTGACTCTTTTGTTTTTGGATAATACCTAAATAACTCTTTGTACATGATTATTAAAATTATTAATGTTTATAATTAATCCACTGCTAACAAAAAAACAAAAAAAAAAAAAAAACTCATCATTACGTGAAATCATCGCCTCAATTTTGTACAGTTCTCCTTCAATCATGAGCGAGTGAAGTTTCCTCAGTTTCGGCCCTGAACGAAGCTTAAATATGATTTCCGGAATGGGTCCATTTGCATGATCTTAGTACGAATTCTCATTTCTCATTAACAAATCTAGTGGTTATCCGATCTGATCAATCTGATCCGATGCCGTCAATTGAAATACAATGTAAATATGTAGTTGTATCTTTCATTTCATAATATAAATACATTTATATATTTATTTATTTTTTTTTTTTAAATCTGACTGCCTCGGCCCGCTTCTTTGGAAATCATATTGCAAATGCATAAACAATTTTTTAAAAACGGTTTCGTTTTCGGGTTTCTTCATCCATTATTCATTTGTCCGCTCCCAAACTATCCCTCACAAATTTCCTGAATTTTTTCATTTGTCACTTAAGAACTTTTTATTTTACGTTTAAAATCTGAAATCTCCAAACACATTTTGTATAATAAAACGCAAATACTCTCATAAATTTAATTTTAGTTATTCTCTGTCAACACTTTGTTTTTGTCGATTTGGAAGAACAAAATTTCAAAGATTTCAGCTAAATTAAAAAAAAAAAAAAAAAAAACATTTTTTTCTATCTCGTGTTGTGCGACTTTGCACTTGCCAAATACAAATTTAAAGAAGAACAAAAAGAAAAGAAAAAAAAAATACCGACAAAAAGAATACGAAAAAAATGACAAAGAAAAAGAAAATAAATAGATGCAAATTATATACTTATACATATTTTGTATACATATTGTACATGATGATAAAATGTTGGGATGGGCTGCCCGGTGACCGCTAGTATAATTGTCTCTCATTTATCAATTACATGTTGTACTTTCTTCTTACTACATTCTACCTAACCTAACAACCTACTACTATTTAACTACTATCCTACTACTATTTGTACTACTACTACTACTATTCTATTCGCTCTATGAGTTCACACCTTTTCCCAGAACCACCAAACCACACCCCACCCAAACCCCAACCCCAAACCCCCCTCCGTGTTGTGGTTTCGTTTTTAGTAAACATATGTGTGTGTCCGTGTTTGTACCTTTTAGTTAGTTTTGATACTGTTCTTACGTACTTTTCATTTTAATTTATTATGTTTCTTTTGTGAATATGTTTTTTGTTTTTTTCTTTCTTTTTGTTTCCTTTTGTTTTTTGTTTTTTTTTTTGTACATAATACTAAATGTGTGTGTTAAATTTAATTAATGTAATTTCAACATGAAACTCAACAATTTCTGCTCTCGGTTCTTCATAATTTACATTGTCCTTTTTCGGTGTGTACTACTCCAAATAACTACATACAACTAGATGTGTGTCTCATTTTTCATTCCGTTCGTTCTAAGTGTTGTTTGTGCGTGTGTTTGTGTTTGGGCTACTACTGTATTATAGTCCAGCTATAAATATTACACACACATTTACCAATTTACATACGTGTGTGCGTCGCACACTCAAAAAAAAAGAAAGAAATTAATTTCAACTACATACAAAATTATTATACATAGTTTATCTTTTATGTCTGTGCTGTCGTATTTTTGCCTTGTCATGATATACTACGCTTCTCGGTAGTAGTTGTTGCCAACACCAACACTAACCAGTATAAACATATCACACACACACACACACACACCTGGAACACCACCACGCCCTAAACAGCGCCTTGTTATACCATTTGCTTTTCATCAAGTGTAGTTGCTACTTAATTACAATCGTTACTCAAGAGCCGGTCCCAGACACACAACACTCAAACACACACACACACACACACACACACCAACATACACACACACACAGATATAGACACACACACACATATGTCCTGCATTAATTCTGGCTTATAAAACTTTTGTACAACATTCTGTTGATTTTTTATGTTTATCCAATTTTGGTGTATTTTCCAAACACTACTCTGCGTGTGCTTGTTTTTATTTTTAGTTATCGCTGTAGACAAATTCAAAACGCTCCAAATTGTTTGTTGTGCCTATTTAGCTGTAAACATTTTGTAATACATATTTATGACTATTGCCTGTATGTTGGTTTTTAACCATATCTATATTATTATATAACTGAAACGGATATAAGTTACAATCAAAAAAAAGAAAAAAAAAAAAGCGAAAAAAAAAAACAAAACTCCAAAATTGCTAAAAAGAGAGGACCCTTTACCAAAAATATCAAATATCAACGACTGTATTTGCCAATTGCAAATAAAAGTACTCTTAATTATTTTTAGCATACGAGTATAAATACTTTTTTTTTTTTTATAAATTACGATTACAATTATTAAACTTATGTTTGTTTTTATGTTTATGCTTGCCCTAGCAACAACAATTAAAAAATAAAAATAAAAAAGAAAAACTACTTTTTATGGCCACAGAGTTAACAATCAAAATTTTCCTTTGCCTTGTTGTTCTTACTTTCCTTTAGGTTTGGTTTGGTTTGTCTTCTCAAAGAGAGCCAGAAAGACCATGTGTTCTTTTTTTGTTTCTCTCCATATTTTTAAAAGTGTTGTGCTTTTCAGTTTATATACTATATATATATATAAATACACACACACAACAGTAAAGCAATGTAACCCAGCCAAAAAAAAAAAGAAAAAAAATGAAAAAATTATTGGGCATTGTCTGAGCTGAAAGAAGAAAAATAAAGCAGAAAATACTCTTGTCTTTTTGATTTGAGTTTGTGTAAACGTTATGCGCCTCATTTCTTACTTATTTTGAACACATTTCAACAGAAATTGTTGTTGTTTCTCATTTGTGCCGCACTCGAAACTGCTCTGCGCTGCTGCACAGCAAGAGCACCCAAGCGACATTTCTGTTGAAGCTGAATGCTGATGCTGATGCTGAAGTTGATACTGATGATGCTGATTTCAAGTATCCATTTTGCCATTCATTTTGCGCAATTTTCTCAGCAGCGCAACATCAACGAGCGGCCACTTAATTAAACAAATATCTGTGCAATTTAAATGGCATTCTTGACGACGTTGCAACGCAGACTCACAGACGTCGCTTGGGGGGCTCGCAGCTTCCAGTGCGGTGCTCAAAAATATTTTTAAACAAAAAACAAAAAAAAACCTTTAGACCTTTGTAGAATTGTTTTTCATTTAATCCTAAACAAAAAAAAAACTCACCTAAATGTGTTGCTTCTATCTAACTAACTAAACTAAACTATACTATTTACTGAGTATTCTGTACTATTTATCCCAACTACTTACATCTCCCTAATTTTCCAATTTCAAGTACTACTTTCCTATATATTTTTATGTGTGTGTCTCTTTTTATTGTGTGCGACAACCTGTTTTAGCGATTTGCATTAATTGTATTTTTATGTGTGCTTTTAAAATAATCATGTCCCCCAGACTTTTGCAAGGGCCGTGAGACTTTACAGAATCTCTGCGATCAAATACCGGGCGATGCTCTGCTCTATTCGCTGTTCCGTGAGAGCGCCGAACCGGTCAAGTGTCCGCTAAAGGGTAAGTTTTTTGTATCCGCCATTCCGACAACTCATTCCACAACTCCAATTAACTGAATGCTGCAATCTGTGCAGGTCCATTCATCTTCACATATAATCGTGGACATGGCGAATGCAAGTCACCAGTTTCAAATATCGAGAGCTGCACCGAGGAGAGTCGCCTGCTATTAAGTTTTCAGGCCTGCCCCGATGTACAGGGCACCGAGAGTACGGGTAAGTCACCAAATCTACGCTAAGTGAAGTAGGGATGCGATCCGTCTATACAGCCTACCCTCATGCTGATCCCAATTCTACTAAAAAGAGTATTTTCTCCAATTCGCAGTTGAGGAATTGACCTGCCTGGCGACCTGGAAGGATGGCAACTCACGCTATTTGGTGGGACTTGTGTCGCATCATCATGCCATTTCGAATGAGGAGCGTTATCGTTGTTTTGTTTACGAGAAAATCTCCTCGCTGATGGGTAAGCAATCTGCAATCTGACAAACAACAGCTGAAACATTGTCTGAGCCCTTATAACCCTTGCAGGTGGCCCCAGCATGCTCAGCTCCAAGGATGCCGAGTATAAGCTGGCACAATCCGGCGACGCCACTTGCAACGGCTTAGACAGCGCCGAGGTAAGGCATCCAAACACTCAACACCCAAACACCCACCCAACCAACCAACCCCAACTACCCATACACGAAGCTGTCCCATTACAAGAGCTTTTCACTTAACTGCTCCCTTATTTCTTTTCTTTTTCTTTTTTCTTCCGTTTTTTTCCTGCTCAGGTTGGTTCGCGCATAATGTCGTTGCGGAAACCGCCAGCGGCTGAGCGCTGCGATTTTCCGGCCTGGTTCAAGGGTCCGCGACACTGGCATGCACTTATGGGCAATGCCGTCTACAATTATCATTCCAAGTGAGTGGCAACACACAGTGTGCCGATGGCGTCGGTTGACGTCTCTGCGACAGCCAATAAAAACGGTTCCAATTTTCTTTTACAGCGATGGCTCTGTGCACATTATTAAGCCCAACGGCTATATGGAGACACGTGCTCTCTGCGAACAGATAAACAAACAGACCTCAACTGAAATGATGGCTGTGGTGCACTACACCACCGGTTGGTAAGTAAACAGAATAAGAATTCAAACTGTAACCGAATAGCCATGACTCTTACTCCTGCTTTGCCGTTTGCAGCCAATCGGGCTTTATGTGCATGATGTTTTACCGTCGGGACACGCACGTCATTGAGATACAAACAGGCAAGCCGGCGATTCGTCTAGAGGATGCCTGTGCCTCGGATCACTTTGACTTCAATAAGATGGCCTACATAACGCTGCTGGGTAAGCCACGCACCATGGACATCTGTTCAAAGACAGCAGTAGTATGTGCATGGTTTTTAAAATTCTCTCTCTCTCTCTCCCTTGGTCTCTCTTTAAATAACAGCAAGTAATCCGGAACCGCATATTTGCCCCATGGAGGGCCTGTACAATCTGCGAGGAGCAATTGGGCCGCCTTACCTGGTCACGCGCCACAAGCGCAATCACAATGGCAAATCGCATCTTGGACATGGCCATCATCATCACAGCGACTCGGCTGGCTCAGATTCCGGCTCATTTGGCCACAAGGGGTATAGTTTGAACTTTTTGAAACAAACACACAAATACACACACCACACACGTACACACACAGTCCTTCTACAGTTGTGCTCTCCTCTATATGTTACAGTCACAGCACACTAAGCTTTCGCAATGCCGAGCGCATGGAGCGCAGCTCCTGGCATGCCAACACACGCGGCCTGCCCGTCCGCAGTCGACGCAATGCACCTCCAGCACAACAGCAACAACAACAGCAGGAACAACATCAGCAGCTGCAGCAGCAGCAAGCATTGGTTCTCAATAGCAACGATACCAGCGTGGGTTTTATTGCCACACGAAGTCGTCGCGACGTTCCGGGCTGTGTGACCAATTACAATTCACAGCGACAGCTTTGGGTTGGCTGCAGTGCACCGAATGTTATCGATGTGAGCCCACTGTGCAGCGTCGATGGTGAGGAAGGTAAGTGGAGCAAGTGGCGACTCTGGCGATAAATGCAGCTACGACTAATGCTTCTATTGTTCTTTGCAGAGTACTCGTGTCATGGGTCGTGGAACGAGAACAGCACCGTCTATATTATAGCACGGCACAAGGGAACCAAGCACGGCGTCTGCATTAGCTACAGACCAACGGAGGGCAACGCAGCTAAGCTGGTTGTGGGCGATGCCTGCTATCGCGGCACACAGAAGCCCCCAGATCACCATCTGGTGGCCAATCTGTCCGTTTTTGGTGCGAACTTAAATTTTACAAAACTTTAGCAAACATTTTATATAACAATTTGTGTTTTTCTTTCTTCAGGTAAATGCGGCGAAACGGGATCTAGTGCCAGCACAGCTCACTTGGCCAACTGGCTGCTATTGTTGACCATGTTGACATGGCTGACGCTGCAGAGTTGAGTTTCTGAGCAACATAATATACTGGGAGTGCACAAATTATACAATTTCACACTATATGCAACACTAATCCCAAAACCACAACCAAACTCCCAATATGATGAACATGTATACAAGACACACATTTAAGACTTATTGTACATTTGCATATTGTATATGTAACGCGTTAACGATTCAAATATCTTTTGCTGTATATAACTTTAATTTGTTTATTATTTTTATTTTAATGAGCACACTTTTGTTTTGTTTAATTTTGAAGTGCTTACATTAAACTCGACATATTATATTCAAATGGAAAACAATATTCAATGGAAAAGAAACAAAAAATGGTTTGCAATAAAGCCTTAGAGCAAGCGCTGTTTGTATTAGGCATAGTAAAACGCGCCTATTTGCTAAATATAGCGCTGAAATTTAAATAAATATAAACATATGCAACAAAAAAAAAAGCTATTTATTTATATGTAATACAATTATGCAACAAAGAAAACAAAAAAAAAACAAAAGTAAAAAGCGCAGCAAAGAGACAAACAACAAATAACAACTACATATACGAATAGAAGCTAAAAGCTTATTATTCTGTATGCTAAATAGTGTTCGATGCATTTATTTTTCTATATCATTTCCAAAATGTTTCCTACAACAAAAGTACACACACAAACAAACAAAAAAAAACGAAAAACAAAATACTTAATAAATAAGATGAAATGAAAACAACCACTTTCTAGCAACTACGTATGTGTATGTGAAATATTTATTTAGTTTTCGTATTGTTTTCAAATTGTACAAAAAGCAAATGAAAAAACCACATGGCGTACACATGTATTTAGATGTACAGTGCAAAATAGTACAGAATAAGCATACTTATACATACTACATACATATATATAAATATATATATATATACATACTAATAATAATAACATTTTGCATAGGATCACATTGGTTTCATAATACATAATTAATACCTTGCAAAAGATACATAAATACATGCATACATATAGACTTAGATATATATATATATATAAACACATATATATATATATATATATATTTATTGTATGATTCATTATAGCTACAGACATAGCGCGAGCATAAGATAAAGTAAACTGAAGCATTCGATCTTCAAAACTTTAATAAGTAGCAGCACTCACGTTCATAATCAATCAACTAATTTCTAAAGACACACGACAACCAACCAAACAAACAAAGACAACAATGAATCAGCAAGAAATGCTAAAATAATTAGAGTGTTTAAGGCAATTAAGCGGTGATATAGGTCTAGAATAAACAAAACAACTGTATAAAGCTCTTATGAAAGCGCAACAACAAGAATAGGCAGGCGGGCATTGAAGATAAAAGATAACGATAGAAGATTGTATCCAAAGGATTTCAGAAACTAGCATTTTCCCCTCGATTACATAGCGATTAACACAAAACATTTTTGTCCTAATTGAAAAAAAAAAAACAAACAAAAAAAAACCAAATAAAGCAACCTTAAATGAAAAACCAATACGGTTTATAAAGTAAAAAAAACGATTCCGAAGCCTCTTCAAGGTGCATACATAAATAACTAGTCAAAATTTAAAAGGCGTTTCCAACAAAAAAAAAAAAGAAGAAAATTTAAGATTAAAAATAAATAATACAAAAAAAATGTATTAAGTATAATGAAAATAACAAAATCCATGTAAATAGCGAAATGTTATGCGAATTGATTCACAAATTTCAAATTGTACGCGGTGTATACATATGTAACTAATTGCTAGTTAGCTAAAAGTATTGAGCAAGTGAAAAATAACTACATACTATACATTAGGCGAAACGCTGGAAGAGCATACAAAGTGGGCAAACTGAATATAAGAGTTACTTTATAAGTACTACGTATATATATTTCAAATATATAAACTTCAACTGAAGAGCAGCGAACATACATAAGTAGTTAGTGGAGAGTGCGTTACACTAAATCGCAACACGCGATGCAAAAGAGGGCAAACACCAACAGCAACAAAAACTCGAACCATTCGATTTCCTTTACCACCCCCAGACCCCCTCCTTCCTCCCGCATTCACGTAATATCAAGGAAAGGGCACTCAATTGAGCTCCACTCCCCCGGACAAGACAAATCAATAAATAGGCAACATGGCATAGTATGGTTAAATGGCACCAGCAGTCGGAGCGCAATAACTAATATGCATACATATTTCCGAGTGGTACCTATCAATAAGTATTTCAATTTGTTGTCAGCTTTCACTAAGTAAAGATATGTAAAAAAACAAAAACCAAGAAGCAAAACAAACAAACAAACAAACGACACACTAAACAATTAAAGCGAGAATGCATTTTATGAATATAAGACAAAACCATACGGAAAATCAATTGACACTCGAAATAATATTCAAATTGTCGAATGGACAAGTTTTAAGCGCAACCCGTTAGAAAAAGAAAAACAATTTAAGCTCTCTTATACTTGTTTATTGCTTAGCTTTTTTGTTTTGCAATTGTTAAGCTAAAACACTTTACGAGTCGATGCTCCCATTTACAATTGTGGTCCAACTAATTCCAGCCACTTTTCCGTCTTTTTGTTGTTTCTATCCTATTTTCTTATTTTGAATTGTCTCACAGTGTAAACGTGTTATTGATGTTCCAAAAAAAAAGGTCTCCACAAATGTATTCGATGTTTCTCAAAACTACATAAAAATAAAAATTAAATTATAATAATGCAACAAACATATATACATATTTTTGTAAATAGTTCAAATGCAATGCTTGAATTTTTATCCAATTTTTGTGTATTATGGCCTGTAACTGCAAAATCTTGTGTAAGAGGAGGCCACGCCCACTCAAATTGCAGGCGCAATTTGGCCCCGTGGACTCCAATTTGAATGTGAACGCTAAGCATTTAGAGATAAGTGATTTTTATATTCAAAAAGAAAACGATTTTATAAATCATTTTAATTGTCTATTTTAATGCAAAAGTGCAAGATGTAAAACAGAAACAGAAATTAGTATTGCAATTAATTTAGTTGATGTGTGTGAAAACCTTCTGGAATTTTTGTCAATAATTAAATGTTTTCGAGTCCTATGTTCATAAATTAATTGTTTCAGTTTTTTAAGCAAATATAAATAAAAATACAAACTAATTACAAATATAATTACAAATCGTTTGACTTACCCTCTTCATATAAAAGCAACAATAAAGAAAACTCATTTGAATTCCGTTGTGGGATTACAAAGTTTATTTAAAAATCATTTTAATATCAGTATATTCAAATTTATTTAAATGAAAATGTAGTAATTGGCGTCTTCTGGGGCAGATCCTTATACAGCTCAAATGGCCACAGCAAGTCATCCAAGAATCCTTTTTACTTTCTTCAGGTAGCAGGCGGGCACAGCAGTTGAAGGGTCGTCAGCTCCAGACTTCTTCGGGTTTGTTGGTATATTGAATATTTTATCTCTTTGGGTCATATATTTGGTGGGTGAGGTTTTTTTTTGGGTAGTTTTAATACCAAATGGAGTTTTTTTTTCTGAGAGAAACGCATCTAAAACCTCACCCGAAAATTAGATGCACTTCATTAGTCGTACGACATTATTGAGTTGGGAAAGAAGCTAGTTATAGATCGACTTACATATTGAAAAATTTGAAATATGCCAATCGATTCTGTAAGTCGACTATGATTTTATACAAAATTAACAAAAATAATTTAAAAAAAAAATAAAAAATGTATTTTATATAGTTAAATTATTTTAATAAATACGAATAGTATTTTTTGTTTATGCTGCATGTATGCATATTTAGTGTTTATAAATATTTATCAACGGAAATTTATAAATAAAATAAAATGATAGAATTTAGTAAGGGTTAAATAAATTGTTCAACTTAATTTTGTAAAGGAAATAAAAGAAAGTGATATTGTATCAGTCACAAAGAATTATGTTTTCTTGGTATTTATGAAAGATACAATGTCAGACAACGCATAATAATCAAAAAAATTAAAAAACGCATCAATAAAAAAAACCGTAAGAAATGTTCAATGTTAGGTGAACTAAATAACATTAAAGAGGAAAAAATAAATATAAATTCATATGTAACTTTCAAATTATTATTATTTTTTAAATTAAAATCTGTATCAGTATTTTTCAAAAAAGTAAGCTTGTATATATTTTGTTGGGAACCAACGCTATAGATAGATAACCTGTGAACTTAAAAGTTTCTGTGTATTTTTTCAAATAGCAGTAGTTTTCATTCAATCTCTTCGAATATTTTTAGTTGTATTTGTCACAAATCATACTTCATTAATTTAGTTCTTCATCTGAACATGTCGTCTTTTACTTGTAATTATAACTGAATATTTGAGGCTTATATAGAGTCATGCATATAGATCAGTTGTATTTAGTAACCAGAATACAATTTGCGTTTTTAAGGATTCTCAAGCAGAGTTAGGAATAGTATCATTTTGTATAACTTAATAAAGCAGAAAATTTGAGCGAAAAAATAATTGAGATTTTTCTTTTTACAGTCACACTTTTACCTCTATCTAGCATTTAAATTTAAACTAACTTTCCAAATAACTACCTTTTCACGAAAGATTCCTAATCTTTTTTGTTAGTCTTACATAAAATCATAATCAAATGCTTGTAAAACAATTTCATTCAATAATTGCGATTTGTCATAGACATTCATATTGTAAGACAAGTACTTCATAGCCAAACATCCATACCAAAAATTCATATTGTCATAAATATTTAATAGCCAACACTACTATACACTACACTACTACAAGAGTCGAGATATTATAAAGAAGGTACTTTCGAATGCAATGGGTAAAAATTCGAAGTTTTTTCATCGGAGTTTCTTTCTACGTGTATGACAAGTGACATTTAAATTAGGTGTGGGTTACAGTGTAGAAATAAACGAATGAAAAAAATATGTATAACTTGTGGATAAATGAGTGGTTATCAAGATGTGAACAAAAATGGGGCACGACATAATATATGTCTGAGTAAAAAAATGGTCAGTGGGCTGAGAAGGATTTTTCAGGTGATTTACACAGATTTACACTGTTGTTGTATTTCCCTGGTTTGTAACGTATAATATTTGATGATTCCATAAAGGCAGTAAGTTTATTTGAGAATTGAGAAGCAGTGTTAATATTAGACACATGCACAGATGACAGCGGCTTAGCGTAATACTTTGGAAGCGTGGAGAATGTTTCTGGTTTTCGTGTTTACCATATAAATACACATTATGTTTCAAGTTTACTTAGCTATGCTCAAGATATATCAAAATAGAATAAAGTTCAAAATCGGGGTTAGGAAACTAAAAAATTAAATAACATAAAAAAATTAAACGAAAGAGATTCGCTTTTTATTCTGATATGAAGTGTAAGAGTACAACAGTGTCATGTTTCCAAATGTGAATCGAATACATAAGTGAGGCAGACAAAAAAAAAAAAAGTTTACTATTCTTTTAAGAAAATTGTAAGTTTTGTGAGTTGAGTATGATAAACTTAGTAAACAATAAGACTATAACCCCAATCCCAGAGACACTTTACATACCCTCCATAACATAGTCTTTAGATAATCGTAGTTTGAACAAGCACATACACAAGTTTTATTGATTTACCAGTCCCTAAGCATTTCAATATTTCAGAGAGTTGTCGTTGACATTCATATTGTAAGATATTATTATTATTATTGTTTAGCCCCAAATCCTATCTTCACATTATTTTTTTCGTATTTCATGTATACTAGAGAAAAGTTTTGGAAGCTTCATTAGATATTTGTTTAACAACACAGTTTTAAGAAACACATTCAACACAATTTAGCCATTTTCAAAATTTCAGAGAGTTGTCATAACCAATAATAATATTTCCACATTAGTTTTTTAAGTTTAATACAGTTTTTTTTTAAGGATTGTAAATCCTAGAGAAACTTTTATGGGACTCATGATACAGTATTACTCAGTTTTAATAAACATTTTCGGGTATTCCATAAACGTGTCATCGACATTCAAATTGTAAGAATAATTTTTCATGACCAAACATCCTAAATTCATACTAGCCTGTTTCACATTTGATGTAGTTCTAGTGTAACCCTACCTAACTTTCATAATATAATCTTTCAACAGAATCCAGAGTTCATACACACAATATTAGATATAATACCAGAACCTAACCATTTCAGAGTGTTGTCAGGGAAATTTATATTGTAAGATAAGTCATAACCAAACTCATAGTTTTACATAAGTATTTAATTTAAATTCAGTTATGTTTACTACCTATCGCAGAGAAACTTTTAAAAGATTTATAATATAATATAACTCCGTTTTAATAAATATGCATAACATTTTCGTTATTTTCATAATTCCCTAACCGGTTTCGGAGTTTCAGAGAGTTGTCATAGACATTCAAATTCAGATTTTCAGATTTTATGCAGTTTCAGTATAAGCCCTACTTAATTTTCATAATATAATCTTTTAATAGAACGCAGTTATCACACACACAATATTCCATATTATTTCATACCCTAACCATTATCGGAGTTTCATAAAGTTATCATAGAAATCATTATTGTAAGATATATAAGTCATAACCAAAATCATATTTTCACACTTTTCAAATTGAATACAGTTTTTGTTTATCGCCTATCCTGGAGATACTGTTATGTTTCAGTTTTAATAAACACACAATTTTTGTGGATTAACCATACCCAAACTATTTTCGGTGTTTCAGAGAGTTGTCACAGACATTCAAATTGTAAGATAAGTAAGTCATAACCAAAATAATATTTTCACATTAGTTTTTTATGTTTAATACAGTTTTTTCTAAGAAGGATTGTAAATCCTAGAGAAACTTTTATGGGACTCATGATACAGTATTACTCAGTTTAATAAACATTTTCGTAAACTTGTCACCGACATTCAAATTGTAAGAATAATTTTTCATAACCAAACACATTTCACACATTTTCACATTTGATGTAGTTTAAGTGTAACCCTACCTAACTTTCATAATATAATCTTTCAATATAATACAGAGTTCATACACACAATATTAGATATAATACCAGAACCTAACCATTTCAGAGAGTTGTCAGATAAATTCATATTGTAAGATAAGTCATAACCAAAATCATACCTTTAAATAAGTTTTTAATTTGAATACAGTTTTGTTTACTACCTATCCTAGACAATCTTTTATAGGACTCATAATATAGTATAACGCAGTTTTAATAAATACATGAAACATTTTCGTTATTTTCATCACAACCTAACCAGTTTCGGAGTTTCAGAGAGTTTTCATAGACATTCACATTGTAGGAAAAATATTTCATTACCAAAATTGTTATTTTAATATGACCTTTTTCAGATTTTATGCAGTTTTAGTATAACCCTTATCTAACTTTCATAATATAATCTTTTAGTAGAACGCAGTTATCACACACACAATATTCGATATTATTTCATACCCTAACCATTATCGGAGTTTCATAGAGTTATCATGGAAATCATTATTGTAAGATATATAAGTCATAACCAAAATCATATTTTCACACTTTTCAAATTGATTACAGTTTTTGTTTAAATAACACACACACCATTTTTGTGGATTAACCATACCCTGACCGTTTTCGGAAGTTCAGAGAGTTGTCATAGACATTCAAATTGTAAGAAAAATATTTCATGACCAAAATTCAAATTTACAAATTTGATGTAGTTTTAGTGTAACCTTTACCTACCTTTTAGAATAGAATCTTTTGATATAACGCAGTTTTCATACACACAATATTCGATACTATACCATGACAGTTTTCGGAGTTTCAGGGAATTGTCAGAGAAATTCATATTGTAAAATAAATCATAGTTTTACATAAGTTTTTAATTAGAATACAGTTTTTGTTTACTACCTATCGTAGAGAAACATTTAAAAGATTTATAATTCCCTTACCGGTTTCAAAGTTTCAGAGAGTTGTCATAGACATTCAAATTGTAGGAAAAATATTTCATGACTAAAATTCTTACTTCCATATGATCTTTTTTCAGATATGACGTAGTTTTTATATAACCCCTACCTAACTTTTGTAATATAATCTTTAATTAGTTTTGATAAACACAATATTCGTTATTATAACATTCCCTTACCATTTTCCGAGTTTGAGAGAGTTGTCTTAGAAATTCTTATTGTAAGATAAATAAGTCATAACCAAAATCACATTTTCACACTATTTTTTTTTCATTTTTATACAGCTTTTGTATATCGCCTATCCTAGAGAAACTTTTATGTTCCGTTACAGCGCAGTTTTAATAAACACATATACATTTTTCGTTATTTTCATAATACCCCAACCGTTTTCGGAATTTTAAAAAGTTGTTATAGAGATTCAAATTGTAAGAAAAATATTTGAAGACCTAGTCTTATTTTATTGAGCTTTTTTCAAATTTGACGTAGTTTTTGTATAACCCCTACCTAACTTTTTTTTAAAAAGTTTTAATAAGTACACACAATACGCGTTAATTTACCATAGCATTACTTTTTTAGAGTTCCAGAAGATTGTCATTGACAAATATTTTAAAATATATTTACGCAATTATTTTATTAGCCAACATTGTTTTCATATGGAGTTTTCTCAAATTCGTCGCAGTTTTTGTATAGCACTTACCCTTCTTACCCTCCTGTAACGTAGTTTTACGAAACACAAACCCCATTTTTTTTTGGATTTACTATACCCTAACCGTTATCGGTTCATTCTATATATTGAAGAAATTATGTCATAACCAAATTCGTATTTTGTTTTTGTTTATCACCAATACATTTGTCGATTTCATAAAAGAATTTTAGAAAAGAATGTTTTTCATAAACATGAACACCATTTCCGTTTTTAGCATACCCTCTACCCCCTTACGGAGTTTTGTAGACTTGTCATGGAGTTTTATATTTTAAGATATTTTGTTGCAATTATTTCATTACCAAAATCCTATATTCACATTAGTTTTATTTCTTTGCGAAGCTGTTGATAAAGTACGTTTCCGTTTTTATAGTGACATTAATTGAAAACCCAAAAGATAATCGAAGGAAAATCTGAGGAGCAAAAATGAGTAGCATTGCATTTCTTTTTGATGTTATAAGTTACTTGTATGACCAAAAATGTTTTGTTATTGTATGTCTTACTTTTTTGTGTGAATGAGTTTTTGAAGAAGTATTTATTATTATTTGCCAATTAAGGCGGTTTGTCTTGAATTTAATTGAATATGTAACCAGTAGTTGCTTATATCATTTTATTATTAAATATTTTGTCTTTTTAAGGAAATTTTCAACTATTTTTATGTAATGTAATTATGTTAAGTTCGACATATATTATTAATTGATATTAAAGACCGATTTTTGTTTTGCATTACTTTTTTTTAAAGTGTAATTTTGTTCTTAAGAGTGTGTTAAATTTGGAATTTGTTTTAAATATTTGTTTTTGTCATTTTGGAGACATAGGTTATTGGTTTGTACCATTTTATATTTTTAGATTGTTACTCAAAAAGAGGTCGCTGATAATAAATTTGCAGTGTTTCCCAGTTAATCGCTTGATCTGTGAAGTTATTTATTAAGACTGCGAGTTTAATTCTCAACATAACATTCGTCAGTCTTCAGCCCTATGTACGGAGTATTCAAATAGGAGAATTGATGTGTTCTTGTGGATTTCGGCTATAGATTGTTTCTGAAAATCGTTATATATATATATATACCTGTATTTTAACCCTTTGTTTTGTGAAAGGGATTTGCACAATTTCATTGTGTTTCTGTAATTAGTTCATGGAGCAATTCTTTATTTTAACCTTTATGTTTCGTGGAAAGAATTTGTATAATCTCATTATACTTAGATCATGTAAGCAATTCTCTATCGATTATTGAGATCAGTGGTTCTTACTCCATTTGTACGTCGAAAATGATGACTGAAATATGTTTAGAATTTTAGCTTAAAATAAAAATATGGCGAACAATTGTTTCGAAATTTATTGGAACTTTACGATTTGTTTTATTCTTTTTTGTTTGTAGCTTCTTTTTTTCTCTCGGTGAGTTCATTAAATTTTTTTTTTCTCATTTTCTATTATTGGTATATATAAACTGGAAGAGTATATAGTATTTACAAATTAATGGGCACAAGTTTTCTTAAATCTTGGAGGTGTACAAAAACAGAAAATCGTATAAACAGTTTCTGGTAGTTAAGAGCTTAAGAACCGCACATTACGTGCACTTTCAATAAGTTTATGTTTACAACAAAAAGAATATATAACAAGAAAAAAAATATTTGATTTTCCCGTTCAGTTGCTAATCCAGATACGAATATTTTTCTGTCGATGTCAGAGTACTGTGATATATTTCTGTTTCGTATCGGTATGGAGACCGGTACGATGATGATAGGTAAACACAATAGAAGGCCGCATAGATATGTAATTGTGCGCCATTTTTGAATAGGGCTTAGTAGAGCAGAGAAGGCGACACAGGTTCCTATAATTCATTCCACGATCAACCATTCAGATAGAAACGAGAGTAGATAGTACCCCTTTGTTGGCCGCGACACAATCTCAGATCAGTTAAAACTTGGCTAATAGGGCCCAACAGCATTTAACTGCTATTGTAATTGCCCATTTTCACCCGAGTTCAACCATCGATCGATTCGCGTATTAACTTTTCACGCCCAACTATAAAGTTTAGAGAAAGAAATACATATTGCTTGGTTAAGTTGTAAAAAGAATGATCAAAATGGCATAAATAAATGAAATAAATAAGATTAAAAACTAGTTTCTATATGTAGATAGGAGCAGAGAAATTGCCAATATAAGCAAGACAGATGTCTACAACTTTTGGGTTGTGGAATTTTCCAAAGAAACTGCGTATTCAAGAGAGATGCTAACACCCAGGTAGAGAAGTAGGAGGGTCCAAATTCACTGCGCAGCTGCTGTAGCTGTTTAACGACAGCAGTCGTTGGTAAGAGTGAGATGGAATATGTGTATACATACGAGTAAGAACAATTTACATGCAAATAAGTATTGCGGGCTATTTTTAGAGCAGGCCAGCTACTCTTCCGCGGGAGGTCAAGCAGAGAGAAAAAGACAGAAGTCGAAAAGACCAAAGTTGGTGAGACATTTGCATCGGGGTGAAAAATTTACATATATAATCGAAATGCATCCATTGATGCGGTATTACGCAATACCGAAAATACAAAAGTTAATTACACAATATTTGGAAATTTTGAAAGTAGTAGAATTGGTTTACTTAGAAAAGCAACAAAAGCAAGCCAAAAAAAATACGCTTTCGTCACGTTTGTAAACGTTTTGCATATGAGTCATTTTCGAAAGTATTAAAAACTACACCTTATGCTTATAAATTTTGCTTACGTATAAGAAGATAGAGAACAAGCCTGGCTTGCTATGCAAACTCCTTAAATCCTGGAGAAACCTTGAGTTTTCGCTATTCCTCGCCTGCCTTAGCCTTAAGCCTCGCCATGGAATCTGGCATATGGCATCTGCATTTGCATCTGATTCAGCTTCAGTTTTAGTTTCAGCCTGCCTAAGAGAGCAACTTTCTAGCCAAAGGTGTGACTCAACTCGGTCTTCGCCATTTCCTCATTTGTGAAAATTGCCTGACGTGCCCACGTTGATGATGGCGACGACGACGTGGCGATTTCTTTTTCTTTGTTCAAAGCGAATAATGCTTGAAAAACTAGCAATTATTTTAATCTTCGTGCCATGTTGTAACTCCTCAGCTTCGACTTTCCAGCAGTTGTTTTACACTTTTCCATTGCCAATATGGCAATATCTAAGATATAAATATATATGTATACAGCAGCACTAATAACTGGGACAATATATAATATATTCCCCAACAATTTTTTAATTTCACAACAGAACTTCACTTGAACACTTTTTTTTGCGAATGAATGCATTGCGAGCTGCGGCCTCTATTTATACGCTGGCCATGCAGTCTGTTCGATGCTTCGAGAAAATCCATTTGTCTCCCTTATTTGCTATGGAAGTTTCCCGAAAGTGCGAGCGAATACACTGCTGTTGTGCAGAATAAGTGACGCATTGCTTGTATACGTTTATCGCAGCTATGATGCCTTTGTCATGGAATTTTTTACGCTTCATAAATTTTCCACTAAATGTTTATCAAATGTGTCACCATTGTTCAGCTGGAAAGTTATCATTTTGCATTCCTGTAAAATTGTATACTTATTATACTTATCTCAATAACATATTAAAGCCAAATTCAATAGAAAACATAGTTTCTATAGTCTGTTTCTGCGAAAAAACAAAGCATTATTTTTGTCTCGCTTTATTTTATTAACAACGTGTTGCCAGATCGCAGTTGTGCGAGTGTGACAGATACATGGATCTGAGTTGAGTCACAGACTTGCCAGATCGCTATTGTGCGGTAGTGGCAAATAAATGGGCTGAATTTACTTACAGACTTGCCAGATGTCTGCAACAAGAAATGTCTACAGCATTTGGGCAATTCTTTTAGGTTAAATTCTGTTATACTGTTATATTTTGTAACAACAATTCAAAATCAGGTGAAATTTATCATTTGATAGGAAATAATAAATAATTTTTTTTGACAAGATGAAAAAATATAAAACAATGGTAAATTGTAGGTTTATTTTAAATTGTTGTAGACCTTCTTAGAATCATATAATTAATACATTGCAATTAAATATAACAAAGTAATTTAAAAAATAAAAATAACATGATTAAAGATATCTATATCCAAAAAATAACAAATTAATCTATTGTTTTTTTTATATTAAACGGTATGCTGAATATATAATATAATATAATTAAATGAGCCTGAAGAACGAGTCATGACTTCCACGCAATGTACCGAATGTACCATTTGTATAAAAAGGCGTGGAAGAAAAATATGACTTACATCAAACGTATGGTTTAAATTATTAAATTTGAGTACTTTGCCCCAAGCTGTCAATCTAAGCTCTAGTAATTTTGCGTAGTGTAGAAATCAGCATCGCATTGTTTGTGTGTATATAACCAAGCACAAGGTTTTTGAACCTTTGCGTGGCACAGCAGGAAAGCCAGCTGTTTTACAGCGCGCGCGCATCCTGTGCTCAACACATCGTGCGGGGTGGGTATTTGCGTACTCACTCTCACTCTCTCGTTGAGTGAGTTGGTGGGAATGACTCAATTGAATTGAGAGTTGTGGTTGAGTGAGTGCATACGAATGCTAACGAGTTCAACAACAAACTGAACTGAACTGAAACTTGCCAAACTGCCGTTAAACTTTAAAGAAGAAGTATGCTAAAAACAATTGGGGTTAAGCCTGGGCTTACATTGGGGAGTTGGCGTCCCAAATTGCCGACCCAGCTTAACAGTTCCGTAAGCCATGTTCAAAACGGGAGGCCCTCAAAAACTGTATACCCCGATTTCTAAATAGAAGGAAGCAAGCAACAATAACGCTGTGGAAGTCATTAGAGACAAACGCATAAACTGGCGGCAATTGTCAACACAAACAATAACAATAGCAAAAAGGAACGAAATACAGCAACAACAAGAATAATGGGGCAACTTTAACGGAAATTGCGTATACGCTGTGGGCGCCCACGTGTATCCTGCAATGATGATAGACAAGAGCAAATGCTTGTTGCTTTTCTTTCGTTTCCTGCGGCAGTGCAACAATACGAGAGCACACAATACTAGTGCTAACCAAAAAAGGAAAAGAAAAAATTGGGGGGAAATAGTCAAATGGCTTAATAAACGTATTGCCCAAAGAGCATCAACATGCTTTATTGTGGCACAAAATGAGACCCGAGAGGGCAATGGATGGAGACGGGCAGGCAATAATCAGCGATGGGAAGTGATGGGAAGGGGGGCAGGCCAGGGCAGGGAAGGGTAAGCATAGGCTCTTGTTAAGCCTGATTAAGTAAAGTGTTTTTCCACACATCGGGCGCAGCAACACCAGCAGCAGCAGCAGTAGCTGCTCTCAGGGTCTGGCCAGGACGTTCCCTGACATTTTCTGACATTCAACCTTGTATATTGCCAAATGTGGTCCTTCAATTTTTGAGCCTACAATGTTGAGCCTGTGAAAATAACAACAACCATAAAGAGCTGAAAAACGCAGAGAAAATAACAGTAACAACAAGAAAAACAAATGTTTGTAGCATAACTCTGTCAATGCATTTGAGGGCCGTTTGGTTTCAGTTCAGGCACCAGCCATTCCCAATTTGCTCAGCTCAGTGTACACAGGCGGCAAGGACGAGTGAACCCCCAACCACCCACCAACCACTCGTCCACACACCCACTCTCTCGTGCGCGTTTGAGCGGATACGAAGCCAAGTGCTGGCAACTGGCGGCGGGCGCGGTTTGGCAACAAGGACCTACATTCAGTCGTTTTGTATTCGTCGCTGGCGACTGTTCGTTCACTCGGCTCCTGTTATCGTGTGTGTGTGTTTGTGTGTGTGCCAGTTAGCGCGAGCCGTATACCTCAAAAGCGAACTGGCTGTGCAGCATTTGCAGCAGTGCTCCTTCAGACACGCAACCGTTCACAGCTCGCGGTCTCCAACAAACCAAAACCATGGAACGGCAATACGGAAACGACCACGCGTAGTGTTCAAACTTGTGAATGTGTAGGTGTTAGTCAAACTCTCTTTCTATGTATGTGTGTGTGTATATGTGTGTGTGTGAGGGGGAGTTGTATGAAGTTGCAGTTTAAGATAGTTTGGTGTTATGCACTTTTAACCCAAATCCAGCAAGAAACTTAATTAGTTTGTCTTGGCCTCATTGCCTGTAAGCGATTTGTCAGATAAAGCTTGTGGTTGTTGCAATTATCCCTGTTGTTGCTGTTGTTGTTGTTGTTGCCATTGTTGCTGTGACCCAATGGACCATTGAAAGTGCGGTCAGGCAGGATGTCAGTGCCACACAAGCACAATTAAATTCGTAGCGTTTTTACGCTTCACTTTCTCAGCTTTCTGCTTCCCATTCTGGCACATTGATTTTCGGTTAATGGGTCTGTTGTCGCCAGTTCGTCTGTCAGGGCCAACAGTTTGCGCACACACCCCCAAAAATAAAACGAATGAAAATAGGAAAAAAAAAAATTATAATAAAAACATTCTCACAAATGGCTGTTCGGCTCAGTTTGTTCTGCTTGTCAAAGTATGTTTAGTGCTTTTGGCACTTGTGCCTAATGGAATTTGTATTATTTTTGAGCATGGACGTTGTTTAGATTTGTTCGCTTCGTACTTGTGGCACGCCTCTTTTGAGTTCAACGTGCACTTGCAGCCAAAAAAAAAAAAGCAAAAAAGAAAGAAGAAAAATGAAAAGCAAACGCACACAACCACAGAAACAATTGAAAGAATAATGGTAATTCAATTAGTTAATAACAGATGTCGCCTGCGCATGTGTGAATGTTTGGCCATGTCCCTGTCCCTGAGCCAGCTGAACAGCGACTGTTTGCCAGCCTCCACATCTGCCTCTTGTTTTCGGCGTTAGCGTTCAATGCTACCGCCACTAACGGTACGCCCCGTCCATGCTGTCCAGGGCACCCAACGTTTGGCCTTATCTAAAATATGCACACGAGTCCTTGAGGGACTCGCAGAGTTTTCGTAATGCCATCCCAAGGCAACCGTAAGCGCCGAACAACCGAACCAAACTGGCGAACAGCCGACAACAACAACAACAACCACAACACTAACTACAATTATAACAACAACTATAACAGGTATATATATATATATATATATATGTATGCAGCTACAAATATTTTGCGAACTGCATATCAACCTTGGGAAGCGCTAAAATTGCCAGTATTGTGCAACAACAAACTACCCCAAATACACACACACACACACACACACGTACACATTGTTGTGCACACAAGTTAATTGAATGTTGCTTAATTCGGCACAGCCACGATAATACCAACATATCCTCGAACCCCAACTAACAACTAACAAAAAAAAAACCACAAACGTCAACTCCGAAAACCCAAAAAATACAAATAGGAATTATTTTTAATGTCAGCAAAATGCCAAGCGACGCCAATTTTATAGACTTTTTGTAAGAATGACCCCAATATAAGCAGCTAAAGTAGCAGCAATCCGAACGAGCATCAAAATTGCCCAGACACCGAATCCCAGACGCCATTAAAAGCAGCCAGATTTGTTCATTATATATGATGGCATCCAGTGGCAAGATTCGCAAGCGAAAACATCGAAATCATACAGCTGGCGACATGCTGTCGACTACAGCAAAAACTACATTGACTACAACTACAGCAAGATTAACCACCAACAGCAGCAGCAATGGCACAGTTAGAGAAACAACACCAACAATAGATCCTGGCGAGGCTTGGCCCATGTCGGAGCAAAATGAAATAATGGAGGATGCCGCCAACCACGCAAATAATTTCACGCATAATCTCGTCGATTTGCAGAAACTCTTGAACTTCAATGAGAGCAGCAGCAGCAGCAGCAGCAGCAGCAGCAGCAGCAGCAGTAGCAGTAGCTTTTCGAGCACATCGAGTGCTATTAAATTGAGTAACGGACCCATTACGGACACACTTTTGGGCACCATTTTGACCACGGCAACAGCGACTGTGGTACCCGCCGCCAGCTCCTTGTTGTCAAATATTGCAGCGACAACAACATCGGCGACATCTTCCCAGTTGGCATTAGTCTCCACGCAGCAAGCAGTTGCAATGGGGCACGGTGGCATTGCACTGGCGGATGCCACCTCATCCACCTATTTTGCCAGCTTGCTGAGCATGTCGCCGGCAACGACGAGCCTGATCTCGTCTGTGTCCACGACCAAATCCTACAATGATAGCAATTTACGCTGGGAGCAACTGGATGGCAACGTAGACTTTGGCTTCGATCCGATCTATCGTCATTCGCTGGCCATGTCCATTGTCTACTGTGTGGCCTATATTGCGGTGTTCCTCATCGGTCTCATCGGCAACAGCTTTGTGATTGCCGTCGTTCTGCGTGCTCCTCGTATGCGGACCGTAACCAACTATTTTATCGTTAACCTCGCCATTGCCGACATTTTGGTGATTGTCTTCTGTCTGCCAGCCACGCTCATCGGAAACATCTTTGTCCGTAAGTAGACCCAGATTCTATATTTATTTTACTATGGCAATTTAAAGTATTGCCCTGAGTCCAAGTGTATTTTATTAGTTTCTTAGAAATTGACTTAGACCCAACTAAATATATATTTAAATAAAAAAGTGGTCATAAAACATAAAAAAAAAACTTCCAGCATAAAACAAACTTCGGCTTAATGAGGCATTTTGATTCGTAATAGTTCTGTATACAAAATGAAAGGACTCTCCTCAAACGAAAATTAGCAAGAATTTAAAAATCTATTTTCCCAATTAGAAATTTTTATTTCGATAATTAATTCCAACTTTTTTCTATTCAGTAGAAAAGTAAAAAATGTGTTCTTAATATGATTCGTCGACATTATTAAAGTGTTGGGCTTTATGCTTCGCAATTTTAATGCATGTAATTAATAAATGTATGCTTAAGACCAAAGTTGTAATGAAAACAGGCAATTGATAAATGAAGAAAGCGTGAGCTTAACTGTTCTTCCATTATCTGAAGCCGTACTCACATATATTCGTACGATTTGTGTGGCTTAACAGCATTTGTCAGCAAATTTATGGAGTGCTCATTAGCACTCCTGTCGAGCAAGTCTCGCGTTTAGTTCTCCTTTTCTTTGTTCCGTTTTGTGAGCTTCGCATATTAGCTGGATTTATGTTTCGCAATTAATCGACACTTGGATTAGGCCCGGCCAA
This sequence comes from Drosophila paracracens, assembly GCA_035044025.1. Classification (NCBI taxonomy): domain Eukaryota; kingdom Metazoa; phylum Arthropoda; class Insecta; order Diptera; family Drosophilidae; genus Drosophila; species Drosophila paracracens. The sequence goes on along the minus strand of JAWNMN010000435.1, from coordinate 622,639 downwards.
CGGCACGTTGCATATGGCACGCAATTTGTCGATGTGGAGTATCGAGCTTAATGCTAATAGCTGCTTTAATACTGGCCGTGCTAAAATTCTGAAATCAACCAAATGTTCTGAAATAATATCGTACATTAACATACATTTTATGCGATGCTTGTGAAATTTTCGGTTCGCTTCTCATATTGTTTTTTTCAAGTGTCATTGCTCTTATAACCTTGGTATATAATATATCAGTGGGGCACAACAGGAAGGAAGTCGCTACGACTGTGATGAGTTCATCTAACCATATCCGTATTTAACTAGAAACTTGTCCATGTCGCATGTCAAAGGAGCGAATTGTACTACTTTATATAAGTAATAAAAACATTTGCTTTCGTAATGGGTTTGTCTGTGTTCTTTTTTTATGAAAGTTTCATACCACAGTTCGGGACACTGAAGTGACAGAAAAATAGCAGAGGATATTGTGAAAGCACGACAATGTTCATGAGTGTGTATCCATTTACTAAAAATAATATTATCATTTATTATTTTATATAATTATATTTTATATTGAGATAAACTTCGAATCGCGTCGTATTCGTCTTCAAGGATTCGTATTTTTTCGATTTAATTTTCATTTTTGTAGTTTTTTTTGGGTTGACGCAATAATTAATCAATATTATATGCCTTTTGTTATTAAATAAAGGGCTTTAATAAACCGATTTAATAGTCTCAATGACAGTAATCCAAGTAAATGTCCAAGTATCACATTATACTCGCATTTAATGAAAGGCCACTTTTTGTAATCTTGGCCACTTTGGCTTTTGGCCCCAATAAACGAGGTTACGCATAATTGTGAGGGTTTAATTTTAATAAATTTACATCACCTTGTAAGTATCTGTCTTACAACCTGCCGTGTGTATGTCACTGTGTGTGTGGGTCTGTGTGTGTGAGTATGTGTGTTTGTTTGTGTGAACTGTCAACTGGGTAAATCCACTGTCACAGGGCCTGCTCCTGGCTGAGAAATTGCATGCAAATCCAAATCGGGCGCCCAGCGTCGACATGAAAAAATGATCAAAATCCTTCAGAAATCAAACGCTGATTGCAATGCATGACATGTCAGGGCAGGTCAGACCCAGTTCTAGACCCAAACCCCTCAGCTACCTCAACATACAGCCAGAATACAGCTGGCCGCATTTAGGCTCGCTGGTGGCGCCAACGTTTGCCAATTAAATGCGCTGTGCCTTAGAAATGTACTTGTATTTTTTCTTCTTCTTTTTTTTTGTTGTTGCCACACAAAGAGCAAACATAAGACATACAGTATAAAGAATTGCGCTGAAGTGTTGCTTAGCTTGCTGAGCGGGCGGGGTGCCCAGGTCGCTGGGGGTTGGGGCTGTTTTGCTTGTGGTTAGCGAAATGAACCGAATGGCAAAAAAAAAAAAAACAAGAAAAACGAATCAAGCGTCCAGGTGGAAAACTGAATGAGCAGACATCAGTGTGTGTGTGTGTGTGTGTTGGAGTGTGTGAGTTTATTGTTGGAGTGGTATATCAGTGCGCACTCGCGCTGTCTCAGAGACGCTCTCTCTCTCCTTCTCTCTCTCTCTCTCTCTCTGTCGCATTGGTGTTGTTGCTTTAAGGGTGGCCTGAAGGATCATCGACACAGAACTGACCTAATTTCACAAAATCTACATAGGCGCAGGGTGCGGCGGGGTACCCAGCCCTTAGTGGGTCACTATACGAGTGTTTGCCTGTGTGATAGATTGTGTCTCTGTGTGTGTATGTGTGGATGTGTGCATGTGTGTGTGTCTCTGTGTGTTGGCTTAGGTTGGGGGTAAGTAATACAGACCCAGACCCAGACCCAGAACCAGACGTAGCTGCATAGGCCCAAGTAACGGCAGCAAGAACAATAATAAATAGCGACAGCCCTTGGGCCATTATTGAATGCTGGCATTTTGACTTGTGGGCGACAACATGCTGTGTGCTTCTACCCAAGTTAACGAAAATGACCCAAAGGTCTTTTAAGCCAAATGCCTGCAGCTGCCGCACGAGCGGCAAACGTTTAAGTGGAGTTAAGTTGTGAGCGAAAGTTATGCTTTGAGATATTTGATATTTGCACGTCGGGTTATAGATGGATATAGATATGTACTTATTGTATATGCAGTTAGTTGCTGGTGTTTTAGGTGCTGTCATTATCTAAGCACACACCTTCGGAGCCTTAGAAATTGCAATGGAAAGTTGTTTTGCATTCAAGGACCTTTCTCTTTGCGGCTGGATGAATTGACCTAAATATTTTGCTCGACAACCTAATAGTCAGGGTTATACACACACACACACACACGGACAACTACTCAATGTGTGTGTGTGTGCTTGATGTGTTTGTTTTTACCTGGGCAGGGCCTGTGGCTCCTCGACTGCGACTTCAGCCTTTATTTATGTGTGTGTTTGGAAAACCAATAAAATGCGAAACGAATTGATTTGCCGAGCAAAGCGGGTGAACGATGCCACCTTGAGACACGGCGTTACATGTCCTTCCTTGCCTCTTTTGCCTGCCTCCCCCCTTTTCATTGTGCGGTACTTTCTAATTGGATTTTTATGGCATTTTACGGCTCCGCAGCTATTCTTGTTATCAATGCCAAATCGTTATCATTAAGATCTTTGGCTGCATTCGCATTTTGAAAGCGTGTCACGTATTTTAAACCCACGATTGTCGATTTCTTCATTAAACGGCGATGTGATTTGCTTTCTTCAAATGCACTCAAAGAAAAAGCTATTGCTAGGCAAAAATTCAAAAATTATTTTGCTTCTTAAAATTTCTAGTACAATTACTTTCGAGCGGAGTAAGCAATCGAGTTTGATGTATGAAATTTGACGAGAAAAAAATGAACATTACAAATATTTTTAGATGTAAAGTAAAAGTTCAGTCCTTAATTAAAAAACATTCATTGTTTATTTTTAAGATGATAAAAATAGAACTCCTTCTCCACATAATCTAGCCTACAATTTGAGATATGTCTGTAAAAGGGTCGTTTTCAAGGCAGTCATAATTAGCTTGTTCAATTTTCGGAATTGCAAAAATCGTACTTGAAATAATAAATTTGGTATTCTGAATTAGCATAGTCAGATTTTTATAAATTCTTAAGTACAAAATGTATATGAATTGAAAATTGGCTGATTTCTAATATTTATTATTATTCAATATTTATCTGAACAGTATGCGTAGCACGATTTCAGCCCCTATACGGGCATTCCTGCAGCTGCTGCTGTTTATCTGATGAAGTCATTTTTCTTCACTGGGCGATTTACCGATTGTATTTTAATTTTGCTGCTACGTGCCGCAAGCAGCATTTAACCTATACCTTCCAGCCCCTAGTTAGGATTCGCCTGATTGCTCTGTGTTGTTGCGGTTGTGGCATCTTCAATTCAATTTAGCACACAGCCACGCAACGTGAACGTGACGCCGCAGAGATGATAAACATAACAATAAAGCATTTTTCAAAAGTGTTATGCTCCAAGTAATATCCATAGCTATTTACGCCTATTTCAATCGAACCCTCGTCCAAACGCACCGACAACGTCAGATTTGTTCCACCCGATTATTTCATTAAGTTTATGTCCTTCCCCTATGGGCTCCTCATGCCACAGGCTGCTATCTTTTCTTTGCCAAAGAAACCCAAACAATGCAAAAACAAATCCCATCAAATTCGCCTACGAGGCAAAAAAGTTAGCAAGAAGTTTGCGGTGACTTGGCCTCAAATGTATGCAAAAATGTATATTAATGTGATGGCAAATGTGAAATACACTTTTTTGCTTTTGAACGGAAATATGTAAAATGGTAATCAATTTCAAATTTATTGAAATATCATTGTAATATCATGAATATCATGTATGATATATATCAATTAGATTTGAAATAATTTATTTTAGTGCTGTTCTTAAAAGTGCTTTGAATTAAATTTTAAATTTATTTTATTTTTTTATGTTAACAAGAATGTCTCCAAAATATTGTGGAAGGTTTGCATTCAACATTTTTTTAAACAATTTTATTTTTAAGAAATAGATTTAATTTACATTAAAATGAAATGCTTCTAAGACATTACAATCTATTAGCTGATTGCAATGTTGATGTTCGAAGTTGCCCTAAACCTCAATGGGTTCCACATTACTGCACATAATTGAAATACCCTCAGTAAGGGCATATTGAGAAAGAATCGTAAAGACTTCAGCTGAGCTGTTTGACATTTTACAGCGAGGTTGAAGGGCATAAAGAAAGGCCATGCTGATAAGTAGAGAATATCGATTGTTATTATCTGCAGGATGCTATCAATATTGCGCGCCAGTTAATTCATATAGATATTAAATTTAAATTCATGTTTTTGTTTTCCAGCAAACGTTTCAACAAGTGAGCGGCTATATCAATAATTTAATGTCTCTTTTATGCTCAATTGTCAACTTTTTGTCAACAAAGTTTCCAGCTAATATTAATAGCTTGTAACTTGTAATTTATGTGATATCTGACTGTTGCACTGACTGTTGCAGCCTGAAAAAAAAGACATGTATCTTAAATTTATTTATGCTGCTGTCCAACTCAGTCAAGTGTGTCCAGATGTGTCCCCACGTGGTTTTTGGCGAGTGTGTTGCCCCAAAAAAGTTCAGTTGCGGTCTGTCTATGCACAAGGCACCAAATAATAATAATAATATTTGTATGTTTATGTGCCGAATCGTATTAAATTTAGTTTTTATTGCAATACGTATGCATAATAAAAAGCGACAGCAAAAACGAAATTAGACAGGCGAACGAGACAGGAAGTTGGAGTCATAGCCACATCTGTTGTAAGGATAAAGGCGCAGGATGCGTCTCTGACCCTGCCATATGAGTGGCTTATTGTGATTTTGTGGAAGTCCTTTAGTGCATTGAACTCTTTGCGCGGTGTTAACGATGTAATTTGTCACTTGCTCTTGTTGTCATTGTAATTGTAGTTATTATTACCTTTTAATTGCCATTCGATCTGCCATGCCGCCCAATTTTGTTGGCACTGTCATCAACCTTGATGATTGCTTGTGTCAAAGAGTCAAAATTCAAGGGCCACGGCCCCGCCCCTGTCTCCTTCTCCTTTGGCTCTTATGTGTTTTTACAGCCTTTTGTGTCTGACGAAGTTATCTGCTGGTAACATAGAAATCATAACACAGCAATGGAGCTGCAACTGAACACTTAGAAAAAAGCATAGTTTTTTGTGTCATGTGTTAAGAAAACATATTCGCATCGCTTCGGGCTCAAGATGTACGTGTTGCCCCCTTTTATTTGTTCAGTGTAGTTGAAACAATGTTAAAAGAATGAGAGTATATAAATATACAGCAAATCATGCTTTCCATCTTCCATCAAATATAATAAAGAGAATACAAATTAGCTTGGGCAAGCTGCGGGCGGGCAAACAATGACGCACAACCACAATCAGGCAGCACGATGGCTTCGTGTGGTTGCTTCTTGTGACTGGTGGCAATCTGAGACTTGTCACCAAATTATGAATGATATGCAGCACATAAATCTCAGTCAGCAAACAGCGATGTCGACGACATAAATGTGGACGTGGACAAAAAGCATTGAACGCCAACCAGGACCGACCGCAAACAGGACAACAAACGACAACGACTAGTCGACAATTCAGTCTAGTCGTAGACTAAAGACATGACCGAGAGTTACTCAGCATAATTTTTGCATTGTTTATGCAGTATATTAAAATACTCTTTGTATCTCTATTTATTCCCTCCATTATTTTTAGCCTGGATGCTTGGCTGGCTGATGTGCAAGTTTGTGCCCTATATACAGGGTGTGTCCGTGGCAGCATCGGTTTACAGCTTAATTGCCGTCTCTCTAGACAGGTAAGTGCAACGAAAATGAGTATATCCGTTTTGTGTTTGTTTTACGTTGCTATGAACTTTTATTGTGGGCTCGGATACAGGATTGGGTTGGGATGGGATGGGATGGGTCTAGGGTTACGGGTGTCTGGTGCTGCTTCTAATGATGCACGACAACTGCGGGAGCAGCGTGATGCACAGGGACCAGTGGCACGATGGGCCTCACAGCATGCACAGAGTGCACAGCAACCAGGGGCTTGGCGACAACTGGATGAATGACCTTCACGGGTGCTGGATGATGCACCACATGGCTAGGGGAAACAAGATTATTTATGTGCAATTCGGTTGAGAGACAGTCAGGCCACTTACGCATGAACCGCGTGGGCGCCATGATGAATGACTGGTGTGTGCACCACTGCTGGATGCGCAGCCACCAAGGGGGCATGGTGGACGACGGGAACAGCTACAACGCCGGGATAGGCATAGGCCTGAGCAGCGACAAAGGCGGCGAGCACAAACAGCTGGTGGATGGAGTTGTTTGACTATTAGCTGGAACAGCAGATGGCATTCACTGTGTAATACTCACAACTTTGAACATTTTGTAGTTGATTTGTGTTTTTGGTGCGTTTCCGAGTTTATTTGTTTAGTGCTGAGCAAATGATTTGCAACTGTTGTCAAATGTCGCGTCGAGTGGGGCTTTTATAGGAGTTGGCTAGCAAAAACTGGCTGACCGCTGGGATGCTGTGAATTGCAAAAGTGAACGCCGTGAAGCTCATTGCAAGCCGGCTGGAGGAAAACTGGTAACTGACTGACTGACTTACTGACTTACTGATTGCAGTCGGCGGTGAGTCGGCGTTACAGACTCAGACAGTCTCAAGATCAAGTTCATAGCTCGCCTTGTCCGTAATTGGCATTAGGCAGCACATTTTTGTTGTTCTAGAATGTTCATTGACCTCGGGTTGCTTTTGGAAGCTTTGCCTAAGGCTCGCCTTGTGTTTCCTGTTCCATAAACAAAATAACAAAAAACAAAAATACATAAAATAAAAAAATCTCAACTTAAGCCTCCATGCCCATAAAATCAGAAATCCTGCATCCAGTTGATTTATCAAGTGGCTGTAAACCGATTTGACAAGCTTGAGGTGGGTGTGTGCGTGGAACCCACGCACGTCACGCAGGACAACAGCAGTTAGGGTAATAACAAGATTCACCGCTTTATGTTCAGCGCCTTCATTTATATCAATTTCTTAGAGACAGCAGTCGCCAGTGGCTGTAGCCGCTGCTCTGGTCATTATTCAGCGCCGAAAGCAACAGCAGCAGTGTGAGGTGCGTCGAGGGGAGTATATGGGGGGAGGGGGAGGGTGTGTCACGGAGCTGTGTGCTAAGGACTACATCATTTGACCATTTGGTCACCAGCATAAAAAGCCTCAAAGTGTCACAAGCCCGTGTACATGTCCATGTCGCGCTCTTGATTCATTCTATTTTACGAGCAGTCGTAAAGTGATTCCAAATTTAAGATTTATTATCCGAAACATGAACTTAAATCAGGCCACAATGTCCTGGATATAAGGGTGGGCATCGCTCGCTGCTTATCACTTGCTTAGCCAACGCCATTTAATTAGGGCTCTTAGTTTTATGCATATATACATCAAACAGCTCCAAGCAGCCCACCCCCTGCCTCATTCGCCCATATAAATATTATCTCAAGAGCCGCAGATAAACCACTCGGATGGCGGTGAATGTGGAGTGTGTGTGTGTGTGCTTGTGTGTGCTCCTATAATGCCACTCACTTGTGGTCTTAATGCCAATGACTGTGCGGCTTCTGTGTCTGTCATTTTCTGCGGAAATGTCTCTCCGTGCAAAAGTTAACCGAATGTCAACAGTGCGTATGAGTAACCGCAACACATTTATACTGCTTCTTCTTCTTCTTCTTCTTGGCTTGTTTATTTGACGGATGAACAGGCCGTAAAAGCAGCGCCAAACTGAAAGCAGAGCCTGACATTGTGTGGGCCAATTATTAAACTCTTGCCATTTCTTTATGTAAATTACTTTCCGCAAATATATTAGGGGAACAAGTTTATATTCAGATAGCGTTCAGGAATGATAAGTGTCAGCTTCAGTTGGCTATAAGTCAGGCCATATCAACTGAGGCTCAGCCTCCATTTCTTTGACCATAGAGAGAAAAACATAATTTTGCGGCCCGCCAGAGTTATGTGTTGACCTTCAAACTAAATCCTGTAGACAAATTATGTTAATGCAATTTATTGCTATTGCCTGCTTAGTTGTATACTCTACAATGCCAAAAATAAAGTGTTCTAATCTTCGAACAATGACTAATTTAAAATTGCTTGTGCACACTCGGCAAAAGTTTTGCACTTTCATTATTTAACCCAAAATGAACCGAGTTTTGACTACTAGATGAATAATCCGTTTGAATTTACATTTATTTATTTTGCATTTATTTTGGAAACAACATATAAAATATATATAATATATAAATTTTGAATGCCATCTTCAAAGCTCAATATTATTTTCTAAATTCGCAACATTTTCTGTCCAAGTTTTCTTTTGAGTGTACAGCCCGTGCATATCTATATATACTATATAAATATACATTTATATGCATTTGGACTATTTGAAATTGGCTTTGTCTATCAGCTGCTGTTTGAAAACTTTGTTGCCGACCCATAATGAAATTACCGTTGTGTCTTTTTATCCGCAAAGCTCCCGCATACAGACGACACAAAATGGCTAAAAATAATACAATTTTGCCTCCAAACGGGAGCAGAGGCAGGAGCAGGATTATGAACTGGAGCTGATGTGCTTTAGCCATAATTGTTTTTTTTTTTTTTTTTCTTACTACATTTGGTTGTCCCGACCGAATCTTGTTATTTTAGTGGTTGGTTTAGGCTATTGAACGGAGAGCCATAATAAGTGGCACTAAGCAAAAATGAAAACTTGGCAAACGTCTTCATATCGTCTCCCTCTTCCCCCTGCCATATTGGTAGTTGTTGGTAGTTGGTGCTGCTCTTATTCAAATTTCGTCTCATTATGGCATGTAAAAAATGGGCACCTCTAGGAGGAGGAGAGTTTAAGACGCACATGTTTTGCGTTAAGAGAAGTTCAATAGACTGTCGCGTGTGGGAGATTTAAAAGCGAGCAGTCAGCAGAAAAGGGCTTAATGATGCCGGGCATCCTGCGTGTGCGAATTAATCAGCTTAGATATTTGCATGGTTTGACTTTTTAAAACGGTGTCATCATCATCATCATCGTCGTGATTGCCATTATCCTCCTTTGACGAGGCGGCGACATCTCAGCAGCTGCTCAAAAATTCTTTGTTGGAACTTCTTGCAGGTTCATTGCCATCTGGTGGCCATTGAAGCAGATGACGAAGCGACGGGCACGTATCATGATAATTGGCATATGGGTAATCGCACTGGTCACCACCATACCCTGGCTGCTCTTCTTCGATCTGGTTCCAGCCGAGGAGGTCTTCTCCGATGCGCTCATCTCCACCTATACGCAGCCGCAGTATTTGTGCCAGGAGGTCTGGCCACCGGGCACCGATGGCAATTTGTATTTCCTGCTGGCCAATTTGGTTGCATGCTATCTGCTGCCCATGTCGTTGATAACGTTATGCTATGTGCTCATCTGGATTAAGGTCTCCACACGCAGCATTCCCGGCGAGATGTCCAAGGATGCGCAAATGGACCGTATGCAGCAGAAAAGCAAGGTGAAGGTCATCAAAATGCTGGTGGCAGTTGTCATTTTGTTTGTCGTCTCCTGGCTCCCGCTCTACGTGATCTTTGCCCGAATCAAGTTCGGCTCGGACATATCGCAGGAGGAGTTCGAGATACTCAAGAAAGTGATGCCCGTGGCCCAATGGCTCGGCTCCTCCAACAGCTGTATCAATCCCATTCTCTACTCGGTCAACAAGAAATACCGACGCGGCTTTTCGGCCATCATCCAATCGCGCAGCTGCTGCGGTCGTCTCAGGTGGGTGTCTAGTGAATAATTTAAACTTACAATCAAAAAAAAAAAATCGAAAAGCGTTTAACTCTTATTGATAATCAGCAATTCAAATAGTTATACATTTACTATTTATCATTTCTTCTATTCGTGCTGCAGATACTATGACAACGTGGCCATTGCCTCGTCGACCACCAGCACTAGGAAGTCCTCGCACTATCATCCAAACAGCTCCCGCAAGAGTCCAAGCAGCCCGGGACTGCGCAAGGCCAATGCCGTATCCTACATTTACGAGCACAACTCGTTACGTCGTCCTAATATGATGATAAAGCAGGACAGCAATCTGTCGCAGCACATGCTGCTCAAGCAGGACTCGCATGGATCGCGTCAGTTTCTCATTAAGCAGGAGAGCTCCTGCAGCGACGCCTCCGGCACACGACGTCTGCTCTGCCAGCAGGACAGCAATGGCAGCAAGGTTTCGCTATCAAAGCAAGACTCGATTGTCTCCTACATGGAAGCGCGCCGAGTCGCCGCATTGAGTGCTCAGGATCGCTCCGTAGACTCCATAGTTACCCAGCAGGATACAATTTCCATTGAGTCGCGACGAGGTGCACCAACGGCAACGCCCGCATCGTTGCTCGACAAGCGACAGAAGTTTGTCAAACAGGATTCGGTGATCTCGTTTGTGGATCAGCGACCCGAGCCACGACGCCATCAGCTGGTGAAACAGGACTCCGTCATCTCGTTTGCCGATCAGCGGCGTGGCCTGCTCCACAAGCAGGATTCGCTGATCAACAATCGCTCCAGCGATGCGCCCACTCATCACGTATCCATACTAAAGAAAACCGATTCCCAGCTGAGCTATGGCAGCTCCTCGCCCCGCCGCAATGCGGACCTATATGATTAATCCGAGCTAAAGTGGAAAAGTGCATAAGTATATATAAACTAATTACAAACAAACAATAAATACATACATACTCGTATATAAACTGCCGACACCAAATATCTAAGCAGATCTAAGTAGTTAGTTTTGTTAACACTGGAGGGTGAGCAACTGGAAGGGGGTGGAGGATTCGGCAATGCTGGAAGTTCAGAGCTTGGCCGAAACGTGCCGCATATCCGTCGTCATTCGAAGATCACTTATGCGGGGGTATGACCAACTTGTTATCGACTGGCGAACAGGACTAGTTAATATAAAATACAAGAAAGAAAAGTTTATTTCGGCGAGCCGAAGAATAAATGCCCTTGCAGACAAATGGCAAATTTTTTATATATTTCTGAATCTCTGGGACAAATGGTTAAAATGTTAAAATAATGGATGAGTTTGATAATCAAATCATGAAAACGAATTCAGAGTTGCATAGATATTTTGAGCTTGATTACACAATTGTAATTCTTATTAGTTGGATCGGTTTTGAATACAAATATGATTATTACATATTTCCAAACTATTATATGATTATGTAATTAACTTGACATTTTAAGGGAAATAGCATCGGAGTTTTTAACCGGAAGTACTCGATTATGAAATAGCGTTTTTAGAGTTTTTGAGATTAGAAATGTCGCTGTATAGACATTATACATATCCTGACAATATTTTCATATCGTCTGCAAGAGTATATTAACTAGATTTGCTTAGTTAAGCACCAAAATACTCAAGATGACAACACGTAATGCACGGAAATCAAACCGAGGCATTGAACGATTTACACGTGTTATAATAGTGCTACATATATATACACACTCACACACACACACACATACAGGAAAACACTGCAGTACAATAGTGAACAACTAAATCTAATCTTGATTATACTATGGTATAATCACTCAGTAATGTTATGCAATTTTAAGATTGTTTGTACTCATCATTTGCTATAATATCTAAAAAAAAAAAAAATATATATATATATATATAAAATCACAGCTTGCTATGAAAACCTAACTTGAGTGTTGAGCGAGGGAAAGCAACTTTTTACAAGCAACAGCAGCTCGAAATTAATGGGCCAAGCTGAAACTTTTTCTACGAAAGCGAAAAGAGTGAAACGCGTCCTTAAACAAAAAATAATATTATTAAAAAAGAAAAACAACGCGCAGGAATGTCCAGTATCAAAGAAAACAAATTTGAGAAACACCGAGGTCTAAAGTAACGTACCTACTAAATTTTTGTATGAACAATTCTTACAATTTATATATACATATGTATATAATATATATTTGTATTGATTTTGGAATAAGCAATATATGTAATACACAACGTCTGTATAACATCTATCAAACAAACAATAATCAATTTTATTAGAGTTTTACACAAAATAAACAAATGAAACCAAAAATCCAAATCGAAGGAACACAAATCGAATTGAGGACATCACACATTAGAGATATATGGTTTAACAAAACTAACAGTTATGGAAAACTGTTAAGTAAACATTGCAAAGCGCACAAAGCAGTAACAGTCGACCATGGAAATGTTTACGGGGAAATGATGATGTATTTTTTTTGTATTTTGTTAATTTGTTGGATTAGATCAGTACTCTTAAGTCTATAGAAAAAATGAAACTACAATGAACAAGACGATTAGAGAGGGAAGGTGGAACAAGCTGTCCGAGCATTCGCACTAAAACGTATCACTAATAAAAACAATAATCGAAACATTATTCAACACCAACTCTAAAGGATAACAATTTAAATAATAAATGACTAACAAATAAGCCATATATATATATGTACATATATATATATGTATATATATAAATACATACTTACAATATGAGTAACTATGGAACTACAACATATACATATAACGAAAACTATGCAATTTTATTGTTAGCCAAAATTTTATAAATGTCAAGTAATAAATGTAAACGAGTCGAACATTTGTATGTATACAAAAGCAAATATACAAATTATACTATATATATATATATATATATTGTAGTATATTCGCATCAAGGTTAAAATATGCGGGCATTAGGCGCTGTTTTATGGCACGCTTTTACAAAGCTACATTTTAAACAAGGATTTAGTTTAAATAATAAGCATTGATTCCATCTCAAGTTGGCCAGCTTCAAGCTTTAACAATACCAAGATTCAACGAAATTCAAACAAATCCCCAGCGCCTAGTGCATTGCTAAAAACTACAACAACAAAAATACAAAGCAAATATCAATATCAATAATATATTATAAATATATATATATATATTAAATATTATATACGCGCAGTATATGCATAGATATATTAAAATATTTATTAATTCAAACAAGAGCGGCAAATGCAATAACAACCAAATATTTTAGTAACTTATGGAATATCTTTGAATATTATTAAAATTATTATTTTCTTCGTTATTATTATTTGTTTTATTGTTGTAATTATTAATATTTAAATTATTATTATCATAATTAGTATTATAATTATTATTTCATTATATTATTAATGACGGCTTCACCAAGTGTATAGCAGATAATATATATTTATTATATACCATATATGATTGGATGAGCCTAACAGAAATATTTTAATTTCAAGGACATCCGCAAACGCTTTTTAAAACACTTTGATAAACTAGAAACATACATACATGTAAACTGCAACGATTTGAAAAGAGATATATAAGTAATATTTATCAAATAAATCGAATTGAATTTTAAGTTTTAAAACTAAATTTATATTTAAAAAATATTTAAAAAAAAAAAAATTTTGTTAAATATTATTGTATAACAAAAAAAAATTAAATTGAACAAAAACCAATAAGTTATCAAGCTATACAATAAGCATATATAACGAACATCAATAGAATACATTTATATAGAAATATATAAACATTTATATGAAATACAACTAACACCAAAGATACACGCATATTAGCAGAAATAAATGTACTAAATAATTGAATTAAAAGATAAAAATACCATTTCAATTTCTTTCTTGATTAACTTGCAGAGTAATGATTACACTCGGAGCACTAAGCACGCTCTCACGGCGCTAACCGAAGTGCCTTGTCAAGACTTCCATGTTTCCATTAATGATAACTCTAATTAATATTGAAGCTTCCTTTAGGGCTTCAGTCCAGGTCTTTGATAAAAAAACTCTGCAGAGTTGTTGTCCAAAATGCCAATGTTACGTGCCAAGGATGTTGCCGATACGGTATCCTGAATTCAAACGCCACACAAAGTGCAGATTCACGAGCTGACCATTAAATCGGTGGAGAGAAGTTTTAGATTTATGCATTATTGTGACATAGAAATTATAAGCCTTAATTAGCTGCGCAATAAAACAATAGCAATCATCACAATATTTGTTATTTTGAAGCACATCGCTTTGGCGGAATCGGTGCTGAAAGAACGTCGAAATACCAAATGCGATAGTTGAAAACATAGAAAGTTTGCGAGTATTTGCGGGCAATAATCGATGGACGAAACATATCGATGTTGTTGAATGGCTAATATCGATATATCATTGCCAGCAGTCGTAGTTCGTGTCGGGTATTGTTTTTATTTTTAATAATTTGTAACGTTCCATCTGTTAATTACTTAATTGGTCATTGTTTAATATATATATTGCAACGAAAAGCACAAGTTATTCTCCATAGCTCTCGTAACCGTTGTGGTTCGTTTGACTAACGCAAGCCTAATTAAATTACACAAAGACAAAGCATCTTCTCTCCGTCGACGTCATTGCTATTTTCGTGCACACACTTCTTCTATACACACATACATACGATGGAACAACAAAAACAAGGAGCGCCTGTTGTTGTGGCCGCAACATCTCCCACAGCTCTCGCCGGGCAGGAGGAGGTGGAGGAACAACTGGACATTGATGACAACATGAAGCATTGCTTTGAGAACCTCATTGTCATCGATGTCGGCGCAAATTTGACCAACAAAAAGTATAGCCGTGATCTGGATTCCGTTGTCCAAAGGGCAAGAGACGCAGGTTTGTTCATGTCAAAAAAAACAAACAACAAGAATATAATAGAACAAGTACGATAAGACTAATAATAAGACATGACAGCTGTCTTGGGCGCGGCGAGTGTGTTCAGCAGTCTGCAGAGAGAGACGGACGCACACACACAGGCACATTAAGAAGGTCAAGCAACACGGGCGATAAGCATGCAACATGTGTGCGACAGCCTCAACCAGTGTGTGTGTGTGTATGTGTATGTTTGATATTTGTCGCATCAGTGCAACATTTATAGATGCAATGTGCATGGCTTTGGCATACCCTGTGCAAATTAAAATGTTTTAATGAGATTATTAAAAAATAATAATAATGAGTAGAACAAATACAATTTAAAAGAAGAAAAATTTAGTTGATTGATTTAAATTATGGGGCATAGACTGTAGTATTTCCGAAGCTTCACCAAACCGCATCAAATATGAATTTAATTATTAAGCGTCTACTGTATTTGAGTGTTTCGAAAACTTTCCCAAACCGATTAAGATCGATTTACAACACACAATTCTTATTTTATAAGAAAACTATATATATCGATTATGGAATCATGGAATTATTTTTTAGGGGGAATTATAAACAGATTACAGGGTACTAGAACACTCCCTTTTTTAATTTCTATGGTAACTATCTCTTGTCGATCCGTTATTCTCATCTCTTCTTATCTTGCGTTTGTTTTAGGTGTTCAAAAATTAATGGTGCACGGCACTTCGGTCAAATCGAGCAAGGAGGCGCTGCGCCTTTCGCGCATTTATCCCGACATTATCTATTCGACTGCTGGCATACATCCGCACGACTCGAAGTCCATTGTGGAGGAGCCGTCCACATGGTTCGACTTCGAGCATATTGCACAGGCGCCGGAGTGCGTTGCCGTTGGTCCATGCGGCCTGGACTATCAGCGCGATTTCTCCGAGCCGGATGTGCAGAAACAGATATTTGCCAAGCAATTGCATCTGGCAATTCGTCTGAACAAACCTCTGCTGATCCACGAGCGATCGGCTCAGAATGATGTACTCGAAATACTCGACAAGTAAGTGGTGAATCGTACGTTTATTGCAACTATAATATGATGGATGATATTAATATCAGATTGTCTTTTCAGATTCGAGAACCTTCCGCCTGTGATCATCAGAGGTTTTATGGGCACAGCCGAGGAGGCGGTTAAGTACTTGGATCGCAGATTCTACATCAGCTTGACGGGTTACTTATGCAAGGACAAATCAGATACTGGCGTTCGCAGGCTGCTTGATAATGGCACGTTGCCACTGGACAGACTGCTGGTTGAAACGGATGCGCCGTTCATGTATCCCAATACGCGAGCTTCCAAACTGCCGCAGCATGTAAAGACTGGCATTACGGAACGATCTTTACTCTACTTACACAGGTTGCATATATAGAATTGATTCATTTTATTGCTGTCTTATGTATATCTTTTTTAATTTACAGATATTGCACCTTTCAACGCAACGAACCGTGCAGCCTGCCAGCAATTGTGGAAATGATTGCAGCATTCATGAAGAAAACGCCCGACGAGGTCGCTTTGGCCACGGCCTTCAACGCCCTAAAACTATTTGGCTTGTCCTAAATGTGGTGCATAGCACCAAAAAAAAAAATGAAAATTTGAAACGAGCCTGAAATTCACGATAGACTCATACCATGTGCCTTAACTACTAATAATCGAATTCAGGATGTGCTAACCCTGACCTAAACATATATACACACACACATACACACACTCACACAAACACACACGCATGCATACATTGCGAAAACCCTCACACGCACATACACCTAACTTCGACGCATTCGTGCAAGAAATACGTATACGTTATACACTACAAATGCTCCTACCACATCTCGTACGTATTAGTGCGAAAAATTTGAAAATCTAGTTTTTAAGTTGTTTTGGTAATTTGTAAAAAGAAAACCTTTGTTTACTGGTTTTCCCCCCCGGAAACGGTGCCAAGGTGGTGCCAAGTGGAACGGTGACGCCGGGAACGTGAAATTAATTTGCGCTTTGTTCACCGTTTCACACATCGAAGTGCGCGCTTCGAGACTGTTAAATGCTGCAGCTATATATTTATTGTGAGTGTCTCTTATTTTTTTTCTCTATATTTTTTTCAACTGTCATAAAGATGTTTTCTGTCTTTAGGCTAAGGGTTATATTATAGATACGGCCGTTTTTATTTTTGTTGTATACCAACCAACCTATTAAGTCTCTCACTTAGTTTATAGTACATATTTTTGTAAATATTTATTTTTGTTGATTCGAGGAGATGATAATGATGATTATGGTAAACGTGATGTGATCATTTAACGAGCTACATATATATAAAACAGAAATTTAGTTTGTGCTATGAATAATAACGCATACCCACTACATACATACACTATGTATATATATATTTTGTTATATCTACATATTAATCAACATACATACAAAAACATATGTGATGCTGTTGTATACGTTGTACTGAACTGATTCAACTATAAACGGAGGTGCATGAAAAATTGCTTTGTGCACTTTGTCCGCATACCACACCTAAACACACACACCTACTATTTTCCATTGAGTATAGATAATGCGAATTTAAATAAAAATAAAAAGCGAAAACAATAAACTGAGGTTCCACAGATATTTTTTTGTTATTTGGTCTGATTTGGGGTTTTGTTGCTAGGCGCGAAGCACAATGTCTATTGTGTTTGGCTCTCAAAACCGTTGAATGTTTTGCAAGTCTTCGAACTGCTGGAGTCTATGTAAATTGTCCCACCATTGTTTGAGCCGATGACGCAGTATGAGTGCAAACCACGGTGTCAACGGTGCACTAAATTTCGATATGGCATCGTCGATCTCCTCCCGCTTCAAATACCTCACCTCGCTAACCTCATTCGCATTCGGTTTGAGCGTCACATCCTTTTGTAGGAAGAGTATGTAATCAATTTCATGTTCGCCCCACACACCGTCCCCAGTATTGGCGTAATGGATGCGCGTTAGATAATTAAAATTCTCCGGTTGTATCTCATGCGTTGGAATTCCCAATTCGTAATTGAGGCGACGCTGGGCCGCTAATCGAATGCCCAGTGCATTGGGCTCCTGTCGTTCCTGCTCAATGTCGTGCAGTGGATGGCTGCAGCAAGCGTTAGTATACGTATCTGGAAATGTTATCTGAAAACGGGAATTTATCTATTAATGAATCAATGGGATTCCACTTTCCAATCACACCTTCTGCACGGATCGCCGTTGAACGAGCATTTCGCCTTTGGTGTTGAATAGAAAAACACTGAATGCTCGATGTAGCTTGACGGCACCCGTCTCCGGATGCACCCGATGACAGTCCGCCTTGGTGGCAGCACCAATGACCTTGTCGTTCTCGTCCACCAAAATGCATTGCTCCTTGAGAGCGTGAGCCTGCAGGGGATCGTGTATCGTATCGTAGGCTGTCGCCTCTTTTCGTTGGCCCATTGATGTTGTGGAGCAGCTGCGCAGCAACTGAAGGCGCGACCAGAGATTCAAGCGCGACGTCAACATTTTTGGTAATTCAGTTGGGGTGTTAATGACTAGCTTCAAGTAATGCCTAAACAAATATAACAAAAAAAAGTGAAAACGTCGTAATCGGAAATTCAAGTGTGGCGTTGCCAACTGACATGTAGATACGACTATTTGCAACACTGGTCGTCGCAACAGCTGTTCGCTAGATGCAGCCAGCCCTGGCAACACTGATACACATTTGTTCATAATCAGTTTTTTTTCGCTGCGTCCATAGCTGAAAATTGTAAATAGTCGAGTAGTTACTCAAGTAATTACCCATTCACATACCGTAAAATGGTAAGCCAGGCATTTAGCATATGAGCAAAAGGAAAGATTACATTTTTGCAACACTTCCGCAGATTCGATTCATACTCATACAAAATCGAGCAGGCAAAACTCGCCTGGCCAAATGGTATATGAACTTTGATGACGACGAAAAACAGAAACTAATCGAAGAAGTTCACGCCGTGGTCACAGTGCGCGATGCCAAGCACACCAACTTTGTAGAGGTAACTAAGAGTACTTAAAAATATCCCAAAACAGTTATAAACTAATAGTTCCCTCTGCTTCTCACTCCAGTTTCGAAATTTTAAAATTGTATATAGACGCTATGCGGGCCTCTACTTCTGCATCTGCGTGGACGTCAATGACAATAACTTGTGCTATCTGGAAGCCATTCATAATTTTGTGGAGGTGCTGAACGAGTACTTCCATAATGTGTGCGAGCTGGATCTCGTTTTTAATTTCTATAAAGTCTACAGTGTTGTCGATGAGATGTTCTTGGCTGGCGAGATACGTGAGACATCACAAACGAAAGTGCTCAAACAGTTGCTAACATTGAATTCGTTGGAATAAAGCGAGAGGGGAGATAAGAGACAGTTTCAAGTTTTCCCTCAACATTTAAACGATGCATTCCCATTGCCCGCTTATCGAATCTTTCACATTTAATATTATTATTATTTACTATTTATATTCATATATGCATATGCAAGCGGAAACTCTCAAAATGTTATTAATGACGTGTTTAGAATCAAATAATATATAAATGTATAATAAGAGATTATATTCAGATGCAAGTATTAAAATGATATTCCAATAAACCTCGTTGACCGCTGATATGAATTTTTGTCCATCCATATGTATGTATATTTGTTGGTGGGTTACCGCCCACCAAAAACAGCGGATGCAGATAACAAGGCATTGATATTGAAATTGCAGCCCTGATTGTTGCCTTGTTCAACACTGCTGCTCATAACTGACGACACTCTACCACACTAATGCCACTTCGTCATTTTTTCAGTCGCCATTGTTCTCGTTCTCGGCTGTCGAATTTGTGGAAATTATCGAATTTCCCACAAGATCATTGCAATAAATACAATATAAGTTAGAAAAATAAAACTTTTTGGAAATATAAACAGTATACAGTGCGCGTTATTTGTGCTATAAAGTGAAGTAACACGACGCAATTAAATACCCCAGCCAGCGAAATCGACTATTTGTTCGTGGCAAAAAAAAAACAACTTTGAACAAAAGCAAAAGCAAAAGCCTAAAGAAAAAATGTCATCTATGAATCCAGAATAGTAAGTCGTCACATGCATTAATTGCGCGTAATTGAGACACGCAAAATAAAAATAATTAAGAAGCCGTGCACCCTTAGCGTTCCATAACCAGCACTAACTTTTTTTTTTCTTTTCTGCGACGTCATTTTTGCGACGTCCACGACGACTAACTCGCCAGCCCCACACTCCCTTTAAACAAGTATTTTGAGTATTTCCCTGTGACTAGAGCATACTGGCATTGACCAAAAAAAAAAACATACGATTTTAATGAGGGCATCGCACTAGAAACACAAATTAAAACTATACATAAATAATAATTGCTCTAGACTTTGTACTTAAGAATTGGTTAAATTGAAAAAATCATTCATAGCTAATTGTTTAGTTGTTGTTTGCTTAAATTCCACTCAGTCAGCCCTTGTCTTTGGCCTCAGTCGCAGTCTCAGTTTGAGTTTCAGTTTCAGTTCCGTTGCGCGGCGCTGCTGATTCGTGGGGCGGATGAGTCACCTGCTGCCCAGCGTCTCCTACCCCCTCTGTCGTGTACATTTTGTTGTTGTTTGACTGCTTTACGAATATGTAGTCGTTGTTGTGTGTTGATGTCTGCTGCTGCTGCTTCTGCTACGTAATCAAAATCCCATCTATGTTGAGTGTAATGTTTTATTTCACATTGAATTCAATTTAAAAGCGAACGTGTCCCTTTCAGCATGTAATTAATGCGAAACTGTTTTAGGAGGTGGACATGTACTCCCCTTCTTAGTGATTCGCATTTATTTTTGCTTTTATATAATATAATAGTATTTAATTTCTAATTTCACAATTCGTATGTTATTTACATTTTTAACTATTGAAATTGTTACACATTCGAGCTGTACATGGTCCTTTGATGCGTGGTGTTAAGCTGACTACCCTTATAAATTATACTTGGAAATTTTACCTCAAATGACTGTTTTCACAAATTTGTATGCGATAAGATAAGCAAATATGACGCTTATTTAAACACCTCTGATATATTGTAAGGCCTCCTCCAGTAACGCTCTCTTTATTTTTCACTTTGTAGCGATTATCTTTTCAAACTGCTGTTGATCGGCGACTCTGGTGTTGGAAAGTCGTGTCTGTTACTCCGATTTGCCGATGACACATATACAGAGAGCTATATCAGCACAATTGGCGTGGACTTTGTGAGTAATATGCATATTAACAATAATACTGAGACTCAACAAGTCTGATTTTTTCTATTGCAGAAAATTAGAACCATAGAACTGGATGGCAAAACGATTAAATTGCAAATTGTAAGTTTGATCAATAAAATCGAAGATTTCACACTTGCTAATCGCATTCGTCTATTTGCACGTTATGTAGTGGGATACTGCTGGCCAGGAGCGATTCCGTACCATCACCTCATCATACTATCGTGGCGCGCATGGCATCATTGTGGTTTACGATTGCACGGACCAGGAGTCTTTCAACAATGTTAAGCAGTGGCTCGAGGAAATCGAGCGATATGCATGTGAAAATGTCAACAAGTTGCTGGTGGGCAACAAGAGCGATTTGACCACCAAGAAGGTTGTCGATCATACAATAGCTGCGGTGCGTAAAGATAAAACATAAACTCAAATACCATAAAAGTAGAATTTCTTGAATTTAATTTAAACTCCCTTCTCTGATTGCAGGACTACGCAAATCAGTTAGGCATTCCATTCCTTGAAACTTCGGCGAAGAGTGCCACTAATGTGGAACAGGCATTCATGACGATGGCGGCGGAGATCAAGAATCGTGTTGGGCCGCCGTCGAGCGCAACCGATAACGCTAGCAAAGTGAAAATCGATCAGGGACGCCCAGTGGAAAACAATAGATCTGGTTGCTGCTAAACAGCTCTGATTGTGAATCATTATTTTATTATACAATTAAAACAAAATTTAAATATAATAAATTAAAACGAAACAACAAAAAGAAAAGCAACAAACAAATACACACACACAACAATAAATCAAGAAATGCATTATGATAAAACAAAAACAACCAGAAATATAATTATATAATAACAATAATGATGCGTATTGAAGAGTATGAGAGAAGAAACAACCCATTTGTATGTTGCGACAGCTCGCAAAACCAGTTCAAGTTTATATATGAACACACACACACTCACACAATTTATTCATAATACATGCATACACACACAGAGAGAAAAGCAGAACACACAGAATACTGATATGTAATACTTACCTACCCTCTGGCTATCCTTCAGTTTTCAATAGTTCTGTTCATATAAGTAGTGCAAAGCAAAACAATGGTGTAGTAATTAACTTAATCTAAATCTAATCTAACATTAAGAGTTACTTACCACGGCAGCGCGAAACGATACCGATAGCGATACAGAAACCGATACCGATTACTATTAATACTTATACGCATAAAACATAAAACAAAAATCAAAAACACAAATAAAAACCAAACAAAAACTGTGTTTCTTATAGCCTGGCATCGAACCAAAACCGAACCGTTCCGAATTCTACAAGTTGCTGTGTCTGTCGCTATATATACTATATATATATATATATATATATATATACATGTATATATATATACTATATTCTAGTACCATACTTCAAATCAAATTAACTTTCTTCAAAGAGTATGCTCGTCACTTGTAATTATGATGTAAAAAAAAAACATATTTTAGATTTAACAACAAAGAGAAAATGTTGTGTGTTTTGCATTCAGCGTCAAAGAGAGAGCGCGTAAGATTTGTTTTAGGCACATAAATAGTGTAATTTTGATGGAAATTGATGAGACGTTTAATAAAAATTTAATGAACATACATTTTTGCCTAGAACAATTAACTAAGTTTTCCAACAAATTGATGATGACAGTATTATAAAGAATAACTTTGGTTTCAAAAACGGATTTTTCTAGCGTTTATTGACTTCTTCTGAGGTACTTCAGTCTTAACAACAAAATTTCATCTATAAACTATGACTATGGACTAATACATATATTCGCTTGAATCAAACTCAGTATTTGTGCTGGTAGAATTCAACTAAATACCATATTGGTTTTTGGTTTTTTTTTTTGTATGTTTTTAATTTATAATTTTTGGATACGGCTCAGATTCTGCTCGAGCGTCGCTCTTGCAGACAGGCAGTGGTCACAGTTGCTGCCGTGGTGCCAATTATGGCAGCGCCCAGCACTCCACGCTCCCGCTCGCCCAGTCCAATGGATGTGGAGAGACTGTTGCTGCGCCAGTTGGAGGAGGAGGTGTTGCGCTCGGTACCCGACGATGTGGATATGGAGTTGATTAGAAAGGTGGCCTCACGGCGCAGGGTGCGGCGTGCCCGCTGCGTATTCCCTGTGCCCAGCACAGTTGCGCCCTCCTCCGGATCGGTGTCCTGCCGGCGAATTGTCTGTCGCATACTGCGTCCAGCCACAGTGGGATAGTGAAGGTGATGATTATGATGGCGATGATGATGATGCGGATGCTGGCCAAAGCAGCTGAGCAGCAGACGCCAAAAGCCGCTACGAAACTTGGACGACATCAGGTTGTAGAGTATGGGATTCATGGCCGAGTTGAGGTACAGCATGAAACGCGAGAAATATAACAGATTGTAATAGCCAGCAATGCCCAAGCCTTCCACATCCTCAGCGCTGGCAGTGATGACCCACAGTGTGAAGGCGCGAAAGGGCAGCAGGCAGACGAAAAAGCTGGAGACGACTGCCACCAGCATGAAGATCACCTGCTTGCGATGCTTTCGCATTCCATTGCTCTGCTGATGACTGCTGCCCTTGGTGCTACATGTTGCAGCGGTTGTTGCAGCAGCTGCTGCTGCTAATGCTGTTGTTGCTGCAGTTGCTGTTGTTGTTCCCGCCTGTTGTGGCTGCGGCGAGGTGGGTCTATGGAATGCACTATTGGGACGCAGCAGCTTGTATGCAATGGCCGCATACAGAAGCACCAATATGCCAAATGGCAGGAAAAAGAAGAGCGTTATGGTGCCCACAAAATAGAAGATGGGCCAGAAGCCATCGGCTGCCGTGGTGCAACTGGGAGCATCTGTTCCATCGCCATAGGGCTCCACGCTATAGCTGGATATGGCAATGATGGGACTGCAAGAGTTTTAGGTATAAGTTTAGAAATGGGTGAATTATACTTATTGCTTTTGTTGCTGTTCGTCTGCAAAGTTTGAGTCATAAATATAAAAAAAAGAAAAGAAGAGCAATTTTTAAAAACAATTCAGCAGCTACAATACATCCATAAGTTGCCAATTTTAAGTACCACTCAACTTAATCAAAGGGCCACAACGGAAGCGGAAACGGCAACGTCTGCTACTCTACTAGATATATACATACATGAAATTGCTACAATTGAAACTTTTTAGAAAAAAATGGAACAAACAGACAATAACTATATTAATAAATGATTAAAGCTTTTAATATACATATGTACAATTGTTTACGAAATTCAGAAAACGATTATGCGCTTTTGCTCAAGTCACGTCTTCAATTGTAATACAAAAATGTTTATTTACTTACAAATTCGGCGCCTCTAAGGATACACAGGATAAGTACATATATGCGCGTAGGAGTATATAGAATATATATATATGTGTATATGTTTATATAAATATGTTTGCATGTATGTGTGTGTGTGTGTGTTTGTTTACATGCGACTTGTGCATTGTTTATTTTAATTGCGCCGCCACAAAGTAGGCAACACTTTTTTCCTCGAACAGTCGCCTCATGTAATGGCAGCCATTTTGGAATGGACCCCTAAAATGGCAGACAAACGGCAAGGGAAAGAGTAAAACGAAACTGAAACTATGTATTTCAATACACCTAAATCATGTTTATCCGTCGTCTTGATGGGCTCCCAAATCGGTTTCCCAAACGCATATTAAGCCATTTCCATTTTAGCCTTGCTTTACATGCGCCAACCGTTTAATGGCCACCCGTAACCCCGTCCCCGTCCCCGCCACCCGCCTGCCCAAACCGCTCCTCACTATTTTGTTGGTTTTGCTTGTAGCTGTTGCTTTAGTTGTAGTTGTAGTTGTAGTCATAGTTGTTATAGTGCTTTGGCTGTCGTTGCTGTTATTTATCTTTGGCACATTCATTCGGGTTTAATAGCCCGAAAAATTGATTGTTTTTTGTGCGGAAATGTCCAAGAAGCTGCTGCTGGAGCAGGAGCAGAAGCTGCCGCTGTCAATGACTGTCAACGGGTGAATGGAATCGATTATGCTTGCAAAAAAGCGCTCAAAACGAAATTTGTACCAAGGATCAGCTGCCAGTCAACGACACGTTTCGCATTCCAAGCCAACTGAAGCGAAAGTGAAAACGGGTTACAGGCGATTTTTCATGATTGCTCATTCTCTTCCCCAAAAGACTTCACTTTCGCCTGGCATTGTAGCCAATGGAGAAACCCATCTCCTCTTCCGGCTTTCGTTTGCTTCAGGCAAGATTTACAGCTTCCTTGCGGTTTCCGCCCAATGCTGCCTCATCGAAACTGATTTGTTGCTTGGGCCGGCGCTGATTCTTGCTGGCAAGCAGTTTGCTATCGCTCTCACGCCTCTGCTTGCTCCTCATCGTGGAGTTGTGCAGCATGGCCATCGCCTCCAGATCGCTGCCACACGGCAGATGCAGCTCAATCTTCAAGCGTGTGCGGCTAATATCCTCGCTGCTACGTCGATTGGAGTAGCGCGACAGAATGCTCGAATTGGTGCCAGTTGTCGCATTAGATGAATTCGTGTTGGTACCGGTGCCCGTGGAGCCAGTGCCGCTGCGCCCGCGAGAGTCTCTCGCTCCCGCTGCTGCGTTTCGGCTGCTGCCTCCAAGCGTGAGCAGCTTTAAAATCCACCGGCCGGCATCGTGGCTGAGTCGAGCGAAACCCTTGCGAAACTTGGTGGACATCAGATTGTAGAGTATGGGATTCATGGCTGAGTTGAGGTACAGCATGATGCGACAGAAGTAGAGCAGACTATAATATCGCACTAGGCCGATGTCGTGCAACGTCTGCTCCGTGCTCAATATTATCCAGAGCGTGAGCACGCGAAAGGGCAACAGGCACACGAAGAAGGAGAGCACAACGGCTCCCAGCATGAGGACCACCTGCTTTCGAGCCTTCAGACTCAGCTCCGGTTTGGTGGGACGAGCGCGCAGCATGGGGCCCTCGTTGGAGATGAGGTTCCGTGCAATGATGCCATAGAGGACGACCAGCATTAGAAATGGCAGCACGAAGAATACGGAGATGGTCATCAGAAAGAAACCAACTGTGGATACGCCAATCGCCTGCGTCAGGCAAACTGGTACCGATGATCCATCAATATACTCAACCAGCTTGTACTCTGCCACCCACAGTATGGGGCTATAAGAGAGTGGGAGAGAGAGAGAGAGCATGTTTTGGGGGAAAGAGAGAAAAAGCAAACAAGAAACATAATCATGTTGAAGGCTGTTTCTGACGTGGACAATATTCTATTGATGAATATGCAAAAGGCGAGCTTAGAGACAGAGAAAAAGACAGAGACAGAGAAAGAGAGAGAAACATATGGAGACAGGAGACAGATAGAGAGACAAATAACGAGCATATTTGGAAAGAAGGTTACAACAAAACAGATTAACATTTGCAACGAGTTGCGATACTACGTTTTTAATAACAAGTTTTTGGATTTTTGAATTTAATATTATTTATAACCATTTCCAGTTCAAGTCTTTAGATTTATATGATCGGAAATGATGTTACTTTAAATTGTGTCTTTATAATTTAATACTTTGTACTTTTTTACTTGAGACTTGGTACAGTATGTAAACATGAGTAGCAGATGGGCGCACGGCCACAGATCAAGGCAACAGGAAACGGGCAACGGGCAACAAAGACGCAGTGTGTTGCCACTTGGATGAGTCTGAATTATGTGCAACTGACTCTTAACTGGCCGGAGGGCGTTTGCATGTGGCCTTGTGGCAGCGTCTTGGATAGCGTAATTAATAGCCAAATGGTGCCGAAAGGAAAACGCCTACCAGCCACCCACCCATCGTCTCCACATAACCCCAACTGTGTGTAGAATCTTCTGTTTATTTCATTGTTATGGGCACACCAAGATTTATAAAATTAAAAAGGGTCGCTGACCGTCCTAAGGACGCACAATAAGAAAGTGTCAATGAAAAGAAAATGACCAATGATAGCGGACATTGCTGCTCATTAAAGATGACAGTGCGCTGATAATGACAGCTGGACAAAAGTTGAGGCAGGCTGCTGGACAACTGTCAGCCTACAATCGACAACCGACCAAATACACCATGAAGAAGAAACCAAATACCGTGCTTAGTGGATGCTGAATGAATGTGAACAGAGAAAGATAGAGAGAGAGAGAGAGAGAGAGAGAGAGAGAGTGCGATATTGAGATAGAGATAGGTTGTGGGGTAGTCGTAACACTAACTGCCAATGTTTAGCATGTAAATGGAGAATTCGATGCCAAACAAAGGTCAAAAACAAACACCAAAATAAAGTATAACTTTTCTTCGGCATGCCGAAGCTGAAATACACTTGCAGAAACATTTGCCCAATTTACGATATATTTAAGATTTCATGGAAGCAAAATGACGTAGTTTTTCAATGCATATAAATTTCGGAAATTAAATTAACCATAAATAAAGGGAAATTTCATTTTTCTACTACGTAGCTACGCGTATAACATAGAAATTCAACGATAATAAATAATTGGTCAACTATTAGGAGCATATTTATATAGGTAACACTTCATGTAAATATTTAATGTAACTTTGCGACTACAGAACTTTACAAGCGATAGACAAAAATTTTATCATTTGCATTCTTTTACTTTAATATTTTGAATATTGTCTCATTTTCTTTGTTATTGGTGAATTAATGGAAGGTCGTCATCCTGATGAATGCCTCCGTCCATAAGATATGTATGTTGTGACAAAATTATAACACCTCTGCAAGGGTATGGAAAAAGGGACAGAGGAAATGTGAAAATGGTAAACAAAATACAAATCATTAAAAATGGCCTCGATTGACACTTATAATTAATGAGAAACGAACTTAATGCTTGAATGCATAAATACAAGACAAAAATGTGAATGGAATTAGAATAATGTCGTATCGTCCATGTATAATAATAATAGTAAGAGAAAGAGAACGAGGGAGAGAGAGAGAAAGAGAAAGCGAAAGCAAATACCATAACCAAAGCAAGCACAAGAGAATAATAGATAAATGTAGCTAAGAAATCAAAATTCTTAAACAATAATGCCAATATATTAATTTAATTTACGAGTACTTCAAATACAAAGACAGACAAAAGACAGACAATTTCATTGCACTGCCCAAACAAAGAAAGAGATTTATAGATAGATAGATAGCTAATGAGGAAGTGCGGCAGAGGGGGTGGGACTTACCTCGTAAAGAGCGCAGCAATGCCCCAGGCCAGTACACAGATGAGAATCGCACGAGCCTTGGTGCAGACATAGCCAGCCTTTAATGGCTCACAGATGGCATAGTAGCGCTCGAACGAGATGGCCAAAATGGTTAAAACACTGGCATGAGCCACAGTCAGCTCGACAAATGGCACAGCCTTGCCTGCAGTGAAGAGCAAACGGGAAATGTTAATTAAGTTGGCCAAAAAACAAACAAACAAACATCTGTCTGATTGATACTCACACATCTCATGTCCAAGGACCCAGGTCTCTGGACGTGTGTTGACCTCGACGAGAACGGTGGGCGTGCAGACGAGCAGCACCAGCAAATCGGCAATGCTGAGATTGGTAAGGAAAATGTTTGTGGAATTGCGCATATCTTTCGTTTTGACTATTACAATGGGCACCTGAGAATAAAACAGTTAGTAGCAATGAGGATGACTGATCGATATATATATTTAATCATGGCTTAGTCTCTAGATTAGGTTGGATTGGCTTCTGGCGTCTGTCAGCAAAAGAAGGAGAAACTGTACAAAACGACTCCCCTGAGCCAAGCTTGGCTACCACTGTGAACTGTATTCCCTTTAAATAAATTACTCCTCCGACTGTATCCACATTGTGAACATTTGTAGTTTCCTAGGTTGGAAAGAAGTGCTCAGCCGATTCCACTTCTACTTCAACAAGGCAAATTCTACAGTAGTCCCTGTGTGGGTTGGACTACATGGTCTCAAGATTAAAGCTCCACTTTGTACATTTTAGTCACAATTTGTGTAAATTCTGAATTGAGTTTGTGAGCTACGGCTTATTAAAAGAGATAAGGCTCAATGACTTACCATCACATTGCCGATGACGCCCAGCAGCATGATGATTATGCAGAAGCACATGGCGGTTGTGCGTATATACGACGGAATCTGTGGCAGCATCTGCTCCACATCCTCATCGGCGTGGGCGACAACGCTGGCGCTGGCATTGGAATTGTAGCTGGAGTTGTTGTTGTCGCTATTGAAATCAATGTTGTTGTTGTTGTTGTTTTTGTCGCCGTTGTCGTAGGCTGGAATACTATTAGTTGAGTTGTACGCGCCATGGCTGCTACTAGCAGCGCCACGGGATAACCCAGCGTGCTGCGTCGACGACTCTGTTGCATCAACCTCATCTTGAGGTGTTGTCGGAGTTTCTAGTGTTGTTGTTGTTGTTGGGAGCAGCAGGAGCGGCAGCAGCAGCAACAAAAGTTGTAGCAGCCGCGGCTGCTGCCCGCGCCTGGCCACAGCTTGTGACGCACCAGCGACGCCGAGGCTGCCGCTCAACAATGTCGTCGTCCTGCGTCAAGGGTCGTCAACCGAATTGTTAGGAATTATATTCGCAACATTTGGCACATTATCGCCCGGGGAATCTCGATGGCGATTAAGTGCGAGCGGAAGCGATTCACCGTTTTTCGGGCCACCCGCTGTTTGTTGGCTGGAGCGGGAACGGGTGCGGGGGGTAAACGTGCCGCTGTCGTAATTGCCCGGCCCTTAAATATGCGCTAATGAAATTAAGTTGCCCAACGGCTTCTTAAAATTTACGATGTCGCTAACAGCTCCCGTTCCAGTTACTCCTCAGCCGGGTCCTGTCTTTGCCCGCAGCGACATTAAACAAATCAATCAGTGGGGCTTTGCGGTTGTCCTCCTTATTATTGCCGCTGTCGTTGGTGTCCGTCGCCAGCAGCATCAGCAGCAGCAGCCAATTGGATTACGCCCTGTCTGAAGTAGCAAAAGTGTCTGGGATTAGCATTTAAGTAGTAGCAGCCTCCGGCTGTGGCCGGATCTAACCGGACATTGACCAAGACCAGACATGAGAGAAAAAGTGGGAGAGAGGACAGTCAACTGGCTAACCAACTAACTAACTAACGATAATGAATGGAAAGTTCATTAGGCCCTGTCATTTACATAACATTAAAACATCCGACCAATGCGATTAACAACAACCACCACCCGCCAAGTAAACATAAACATACTCCATCCACACGCTCTCGACATCGGTTGTCGCGACTCTGGCGGAGCTTTTAATTACTTGCAGGGTTGTCATGTCCTATGGACGATTAGAAATGATGTCAAGTCTTAAATAGAACTTAAAATACTAAAGTTTATTGGACTTAAAAAAAAGTGTTTCAATAGTGTTGCTAATAAACGAAAATCTAAATTTTGAGAAATATGTTTTTTTTTATATTATTTTTTTACCAATTTAAAAACATTTACTTCTTTGCTTTTATGTGTATTATAAGTAAAATATAATCTATAATATATATTTTTTTTTAATCAAGAACTTTTGTAAATTTAATGATTGCCATGCACCAATTTTTATAATTTTAACATTTAACATTTAAAAAAACTAAGAAAAAAATATATTATGCATAAAAATTTGTATTGTCAATAATGCTAAATTGTGGACAATTTTATTTTAGCAATCGAATTTTTTTTGGGCAATAGTCTTTATTTTAAATTGCACACTTACATTTTATTTTTCAATTCCGTATACGTGACAGCTCTGGTCTCGATTATTGCCTAACTGGCGATTATCACTGGAGACTGACCATCAGCCAAATGGCTTTATTAAATCTCCATTTTCTCACAAGTCCTGTGATGCTTAATTGTATTATGCACACAGACCGACACAAATAAGTAAATACAAACACACAAACAAACAAACACAGACAGAGACTCAGAGACATAGAGAACCTGACTGTAACAAGGACATCCGTTTGTTGGGATGCTCTCTTTGCAGCGTCATTTTGATTAATTTGATAAATTCATTATGTGCACACCATATTGGTTATGTTCTGCTACTGCCGCTGCTGCTGCTGCGGCTTCCGTTTGTCTTGGGTCCTGGACAAGCTGTTACACGGGGTCTGTTTGCCATCAACTGTTGTCCGGAGTTTGGGTTCAATGTACCCAAAATGACACAACAGGGCAGTTTGTGCCACATTTGGCTTAAAAATGCGACTTTAATGATGTTGCCGATGTTGACAATGGCCATCAGATGGATGGTCAGAATGACTCAGGGCCCAAAGAGTGTAACACAATAAAGCCAAATTGGCCAGTGTGGCTATTGGCCATTTTGTTTTCGCATAATTGTTTAAAAACTTTGTCGACTAGAAAGACTAATGAAGCGCTCACAATTCGAAGTGAGTTTGCAGTTTGCAGAAGTTGTTAAGGAAAATGGGGGGGGGGGGGGGGAGGCGGCTGCAAATAACTATCAATATGAACATCTATAACTCCTCAAACACAAAACACATGCCGACGCTCAGACTCAGTTACAGTTTAGGTTTCATAGACAGCACAGCTGCCTCCAAAGCTCTGCCACACAGCGAGAAAAACTATTGAATTTCCTTCTCAAAATGCAATGTCTTTGATGGAGATTATAAAAGTCGAGTTAATTTGAACTGATTTCAAATTCGGTCAAAATTTCAAGTGTTTAAAAATGTAGTTTAAGTAGTAACACCAAGCAGACAATAGTTGTAGTAATTAGGTAGTAATTAAAATATATCCGATATATTTTTCTCAGTATATAGTCGGAAAAGTTTCGACCACAAAAACAAGCATTGAGGTCGGCTGCATGTAAATCTCAAACGGTTTATGGTTACGAGCAAATCCCAACTGCTTACATGTCGAGCGTGTTGATGTCGAGTGCGTCTAGCGGCACTTTGATGGATAACTTGTGGCCTGCCCATATCACGACTTGGGGACTTGGTGGGGCTCTAACTCAGCCACACATAGAGACTCTGGCTTGGCAAAGTATTTGGGTGTAATTTAGCTGAGATTTGAATAAGGTTCGAAGCTGTTGATGATAATGGAAATTGAGCGCTTTTGGCCTTCTTGCGAAAATATATATATATATCGTATATATGGTTATACAATGCGAATATGTCGATTGTGCATATGGATATGGGTGAGTGTTTTTGTGTGTGTGTGTGTGTGTGTGTTACTGAGTGTAACGTTTTTTATGGTATTTAAGATTGAAGGCAATTTATAGCTGACACCCTAATAAAATTAACATTGAAATGGCAATTTGAGGCAGCAATAAGCATCAGCGACAGAAGCAGAGGCAACTGAAGAAAGTTGTCACACATACACACACACACACACACTCACATTTTTACAAATGTATATAGTATATATATTAAGCACACGCGCATATCTAATCAATTTATCGTTCAATAATGGTTCAAGTTACTGGGATTTCATAGCACTTTGACAAATCGCAAAGCTGGCTAAAAAAAAGCCAAAAAAAAGTATAAATAAAATAAAGCATATAAAAATAGATATAACAATAAATTAAAGACATACAGCTGCAAATTGATTTTAAGCCAAGACTTTAATGAGCAGAGTGATAACTTTACTTTTCCCCCTTGACTCCACTTATTCGATTGCAGTTTTTTTTGTCTGTTGCTTGGGGTGCCACACGCTAAATAAATGAAATGACTTGGTAATTGTATTTGTGACTCTGGCTAAATTAATCCAACTAGTTCGCATGCCAGGACAGCGCTCGTGTGGAACCACAACAACAACAACAACAGCAGGACAAAGCGCCGTAAAACCAAAAGCTTGTTTTTCAATCGTTGCCACCAAAGTGGTTGTTGTGGTGGTGGTGCAGCTCTCGGCTGATGGGGTAGAAAATTGCTTTTATAAAAACGTCAAATTGACATATCCCACGGCCAGAGCTCATGGCCAACGTCCTGGTAATTGCCCGATGAATGGCAATTAGTTTGCTAGCTGCCTTCGGAACTATTTTTGGGCTTTGACAGAGTTTTTCCTGGGGCACTATCTACCCACTGATTTGTTGTCTATTGATTGAGCTAATAGCTTTATAGCTTTGACATTGATTGTAATTCATGAACTCAACAAAAATATGCGTCCTCATATTCGGTACAGCAATTTTCCTTATGCTCTGCTATTTTCAATTACATTTTCATGCCTCAAATTCCAGCAGCGAACGCTTAACGCAGCATCCTTTGATGATGATGCCCGGATATGCGTTGGCAAGTCAAGTATATTTACTCACAGCTCCTGCTGCCGCTTGCGTTTATTTATTTGAATTCTCTGTCCAGCAGAGGAGTGCCTGATGCAGCCTTCTTAGTCTCTGACCAGTCCCAGGAGTGAGTGCGACCGCCTCCCAACTCTGTGTCTCTGTTTGCCCGTTAGAGTCACATTAACTGCCGCTGTTTGACTGTTTGTTCAACTCTCAAGCAGTGCTATTGTTATTGTGGCAAACGAGGTGTGTTTGAGCAGTATCTACACTCCAGATTTGCTTGAGGTCATCTTTTATTGCTTGTTCTTTTAGTTATTGCATCTGTTCTTAAGTTTGCCAATATCAGCAACCCTTTTGACCATGAGTTTAAGCTGATTACTCGATAAAGCTATCAAAAAACCGAATGGTTCACATTACTTTGTGAAATCATCTCGTGCACCTATTCATACACACATTAAGACAGATGTATGTGTGTGTGTGTGTACAAACACAGATCTACATATATGTGCACAGTTTGTGTGGTCGTTCAACTAATGTGCTTGGCCCTCTCGCTTTATCAGTCAGCGACAATTCGACCCGCCTTTGCGCTTTTTAACGCGCAACTTCACTTAAAGTTGCGCATCCGCCGCGTTTGCCGCCAAGAGAGATGAATGAAATGAAATGGTGTATCCTTTCGCTTGTAGCCATGTCGCATTGTAAGTATTTAGCGTGGTTTGGCATTGATAAGGCATTGGCCCTCTCTCCGTGTGTGTGATTGTGTGTGCCCCCGCAGGCAGGCATTTTATCGCTGCTGTCCGCTGCAGGAATGCGGGGTGGAGGCGTTGTTGAAAGATGCGACCATCGCTGCGGGCTGGGCCGGGAAACTCGGCAGCTGGTGTCGCTGTCTGCTAGCTAGCTGGCAACATATATGTTTGCTTATTTGTTGCTATGAGAATTCAAACACACACAGATAGACAACCATATAGTAGAGATAGCATTCGCTATTGTTTTACGATTGCGTCGAAATTGAAAACAGACAACAAAAAAAAAAAATACTCTGCTAGTGGAGAGAAAAAAGTCAACATCAGTCAAGGGGCGTTTGGCCCGTACAAAACACCCAACGCTAAAGACACTTTAATTGCTTCAATATGAAAATCCGAAAATACGTGTTGGCCACATATGCACCCATACATAAATAATGTGTAGATTTGTCCTTGTTCACATCTGTATGTATGCAGATTACTAATGTGCCTTTCACATTTGCCTGACCTTCAAAGTTATCAAATTTTTCACACAGACAGACTCGCAGTCTATACACATATACCCTGGTCCCCAATTCATGTGGGAAATGCAATAAGCTTCGACTTGTCAACACTCCCAAGCCCCCCAACCACCACTCGCTTTTGACAAGCGTATTTTTGTTGGGGATATGCGAATGCATTTGAGGGCTGTGGCCCTTGACTTCTTTGTCATTTCCGGCGCGCACAAATTGAAAAATGGCGCTGGCCGCACTTCCGTTCGCATTATTGAGCATTGCATCGTTAAGCTGATAACCGCAAACGCAAGTGGCAGCAGTTAACAACAATCTTGGAGGGGACATTCCTGGAGGGAAGCTACGGTTGCACTTCGCCTGTCATTTCATTTAATTTGTCACCGCGGCAAAGGCGGGGGTGGCGACAAGTGCACGCCCATTAAGCGCTGATGGGGCGTGGTCAAGTGCGTGTTGCTGACGTCAGGGCCACTGCCACAGCTACTGCTGCTGATAATTTACGCAACAGCAACAACAAAAACATAGAAAAATATTCCAAATAAGTATACTCCAGTCGAGAGAGCATGTTAAGCAGATACCCTGTACCAACGACTAAAGAGATAAGATATATTTCCAGTATTGGTCTCTTTAGCTATACTCATATCAATATATTATCCCAAAACGTGCCTTCTCTTTGCATACCTATAAATTTAATGGCGTCATATTAACAATGGATTTTTTTTATTATTTTGTTTTTAATTACTTTTAGCGAAACGGAAAGTGAGGGGTAAAATGAAATAAACTTGTTCGGAAGCTTAGAGATCGATGACGGACGATCAGCTCAGTCACTCAGCTGTTGTTGCTGATCAAAAGTTTGTATATATATTTTTTGGAGTCTAAATGTCTGTCCAAATGGAACATAGTTCTTTTGCAGGGTATAAAAGCTGACTTCAGTTAAAGTTAAGGACTGACACTTATAGCTTACTTACAACTTGGCCCCCAGCTTTAGCTGGAGCCACTCTTGACTTTGCGTTGATAGAGTGTGAATTTGAGTGCAATTGGAGATTGAAAATTGAACGGTAAGTTGAGCTACAGTCTCGGGCAAAAAACCGGAGACAAGTTGAAGATGGAGCATGGACATATTGGACATGTTGGAACCCATCCAAGTTGCTCGTCACTGTTGCCTTTTATTAGCTGAAACTTAATTGCATTGGCATACTAGTTGGTCACTTTCACTTTGGGAGCAGGCCAAATATGGTTTTATGAGTTCAGTGAACTGCCACCCGCATCACTTTGGTAATATGCAAAATCAACCGCAGGACACAAGTGAACATGGTGGAGAACGTGAATGTGAACGCGATTTGGCTACATTTTTTATGGCCATTTGTCAGCCACGCACACTTTCCAAGTACCTCATGAAAATGCTATTATTTATTATGGAATAAAAATATTTATCAGTAAATTAAACACTTTGTGTTTCCCACGAAATATTTGACAAATTCTCATCTGAGTCAAGCGCGTTACGGATGCCTCAGCCGAATTACATCATAAAACTTTAATATGCGCCCAAGTCACCAATACCACAGGCGTCTGCTGCTTTTTGCTGCTATATTTAAATACCCATCCCAAGATCAAGATGAGCACGTCCAAAAGCGCCAGTCTCAGTCCAGTCATGTCCAGTCACTTTCACTCTACACTTACACGCCTTAATAAGCCACTGACTTAATCATGCTACTTGTCATGCATAAATCCGACAAGATCTAAAACCCAAAGTATTCTTTTCGTTCAACTCATAAATACAAATGTATATGTATTTAATAAAAGCGAAATAAAATCCCCAACGTATCTTGAGCACATGCACAATGCATGGGCTTATCGTTGTGAGGGAGAAAGTGTATGAACGCTTCGACTTAATCAAATAAAATAAATATTACAAAATTATATTTGGATGTTCTTCCTGCTTTGGCTACCAATGCAAAAATAAAAACCAGAAAAACGCGTTAATATGCCCAAAAAGGAAACGGCATTTCACAAAAATATTGCGAGCAGTCGCAAGGGTAGGGGGATCGTTAATTTTGGTGGTGCAAGGGGGTGGAGCTTGCTGTTTTGTAAATTAAACGGGCATCTGTTCGCAATTAGAATTGCAAATGTTTTGGCCGTTCGACGCAGGCCAGGATGGAGCGGCGCAAAAGGAGGCATGCACACAAAAGCAAACCAGAACGTGTGTCAAAAATAGCTACAGTTAAAATTTCGTAAAAAGCTGGCAAACAAAAGCGTCCCCTCGAAGGGGGCGTGGTCGTTAGCTGGCATCAGAGTGCGACACAAGTGGCTGCGAAGCGGTTCTCTCAAGGATTGCGTAGGCTGCACATTTTTTTCTTTTTTTTTTTGCTCTTCCAGAAACAATTTGAACGTAATGACGAAGAAAGTTGTTACTTAGCTTGTGGCTCATTTGTCAGCGATTGCTCAAAAGCAGGACGAGACCTTGTCGGCTCTGTCGGGGATTATAATCCAAAAGTGCCTTATACAAATAGCCATGCATAAATTTTACAAGCAAGGCGTGAAAAACTGTTTGAGTGTTTACTTTCAGATATTTGCTTTCGCATTATTATTTGTTGTTCATTCTCCTTGAAGTCCCCTAAAGCGGATACAATGTGCTTCACTTTCTCAAAATTAAGCAAGAATATCTAGGACTTTCGACTTGACAGCTCTTAAAATTTGTCGGGATATCAAATTCAACTCTATCAAAGATTCATATAAATATGTACACATATATAAAATCGATATTAAGTGGTTTGACCTCCCTTCCTTGTTGAATATAGCCCATGTAACATTTATGATTTATCCATTCACATCAATTTGAACCGTTCACGGTTAATTATCAACCACCCACGTGCTTAGCAAAGGAAATTTCCTACGTTTGATGCCCACAACAGGAAATTATTAAAAATGTTTGTTTATTCTGGTATCACACTCAAAAACATTGCAGTCTTTTTGTTGATTGAATTTTGATTGCCATGGCAGACGCAACACTTAAGAACCTAAATCAATAAACATAAGCAAATATGCTATACATATATATATATATATATAAATTTATGTATAGCGGGTACAATAGTTGCTAATTACGGCTGCTAACAAAATTGAATAAAAACATTTGGAAAACATTTCCAGCACATAATTTCTCTCGATGTGCATAATTAGGTGTATTTAAATAGCTTAATTAGTTGAAATAATGAATTTTAATTAATTCTGAAGAGTTGAATCTTAATTAGCTTAGATTAGGCAACAGTTTGCCAGACAGATGCCAAAGGCCTTTGCGCCCAACTGACTGTCGCAAAAAGCAGTTACAAATCATACAGATTTCACTAGATAAATAGTAGCCATATTTCAAATAGACTGAACAGTGACAGAGTCAGATTTTATCCCCGTCTAGATTCCTTCACATTTCCAGCTGCCATTCATCAGTTGGGAGATGTGAGAGTTGCGAAGCGAATTGCGAGTCTGGGCACAAACTTAATAACTCATTTGTTAGCACTCATCTAGCTGCATTCAAATGGCCAATAAGATCTATCATAAAAACCACACACACACACACACACACACACACACATATTGTTACTACTACACACGCACACAAACATATTCCGCACTGCGTAAAAAACAGTTGGAACGGCCTTGCCCGTCAGCAAACATTTGACTTCTAATTAAGAGCCAAAAGGCCAAAAAACAAAAAGAACAAAAACAGCAGCAGCAACAACAGCAACAACAATGAGAAGAAGCAGAAGAAGAGCATAGGCTTAAGTGGCAAACACAGAAATACCTTAACACACACGCCCCAAACGATGGAGCTCGGGGATGATTAAGTGCCCACGTCGCTTTGCACACCGGAGCATCGAAAGAACCTTAGCAGAACTACTCTGCCACTTTGTGCACTCAGAAAAAAAATGTGACGTATAATTTAGATTCTTTTTTTTTACTTTCTCTTGTTTGTTGCGGAAAACTAAATTTCAAGATAATATTTCAATAACTTATAATTTGCGAATGTTTTATGCATAAGCTAAAAGTTTTTCTTAGCCTGCCGATTGTGTTGGGCTTTGCCATTGCTTTTGCTTCCTAAATATATATTTATTCATTTATTTA
Organism: Drosophila paracracens; assembly: GCA_035044025.1. NCBI lineage: Eukaryota > Metazoa > Arthropoda > Insecta > Diptera > Drosophilidae > Drosophila > Drosophila paracracens. The sequence goes on along the minus strand of JAWNMN010000435.1, from coordinate 584,013 downwards.
TTTAATGGTAAGAACAAAGCAAAAACACTTGACTTGGAGCCAGCAAAAAATCATATTTAATTCTAAGAAGCAGTCAACATACAATAAAATAAATATTAATTAAAAAAAAAAAAAAAAAAAATCAAAGTTAATTTTAAGTTATGTAAAATCAAAAGTAAACAATTATATTAAATTTATAGTGTTAAAGAATAAAATAAAATAAACGAAATATCTGAAGCTTTAAATATTAAATTAAAAATAATCTTATGGAAGGACTGACAAACCCAAACAGAACCAAAATTGTTAATTATTTTTTAATTTAAGAAATTAAAGATTTTACAATACAGAAAGTTGTTGATCTGAAATTTTTCGTTTGCACTACTTAATCTTAGGAAGAGAGTTTCTAAGAAATTAGAGATTTAAATTAACTGAATTCTTCCGGTCAAACAAGGCAAATTTTTTCTGCCTTTATGTAATTTTAATTGGATATATCCTGGGTACATTGTTTTTTTCTGAGTGTGTGAACTAATAAAGATGTGCGGTTCTGAGGGTGCGGGTGCGATTGTAGTTGTTGGTATGTGTGGTGAAAGACCGCCCAGCGACTTGGCCTTCATTCGCTATGCGCGTGCTAATCAAATTGGGTCTAGTCCGTGTCTGCGCCTTTGTCTATTCCCACAGTGTGCCCGCGGGTGTGGGTTTGGCAGTGGGCTTGTTTATCAGCCGTCTGCGCCTAATGTGTAAGTATGCCAAAAGTGATTGCATAATTATGCAAATTCCCACCCCACCATCCAAACCAGGCAGCCCCCTTTCTGCACAATACGCGTCTAATGAATTACTCAGACAGAGGCCTGACTGGCGGCATTAGCTGAGATATTGGAGCACACAGATGTGGTAGCCACAAGAGGAGAACTCCTTCGCTGAGTCAGGCGGCGTCTTTGCCGATTCAAGTGTAAACAAATGCCAAGTGGCATCTACCAAAAGTTGATTATATAATAATTTGTTATGGCCTTCGGGGTCAATCGCTGCCGTATTGGGCACAATCGAATTGGAAACGACTCCCAAAATAAGTTAAAACAGTTGTGCCGAACAATTAACACCCCTAACTACGCACTACCAACCCTCCCATCAAAGATCGATAATTGCGCTGACAGTAAATTAGGCGCTCGCTGGCTGGGAAAATTCGAAAGTACTTCCAAAGCCTTTCAGCAGCTCGTATCGTCATCAGGCACTCATAAAAAAAAAGCACATACATATATTTATATAGGTGATCACTTTATTATTATTTGTTTAGCCAGCTATAAAGAACACACAACGCGAAAAGTTCTATCGAAAACTGAGCCATAAAAATTATTTAGCACGTCGAAAATGTAAGGTAAATAAAAATATAATATAAAAAACAAAAGTTTAACGAGTGCTAGCGGTATTTATATTGGGGTTAAGCAAATGAGTGGAATGGACCTACATAGTGGCACGCCCCATGCCGCCCCTAATGGGCCATAAGAAAACCCACGGCTCGCCTTTTATTTGCATAGACCGGTGACAGTTGAGTTAAATTTTTTTTTAAAAGAATTTCACAATGAAAATGTTGTGACTTATTGTTTCGACTTTTGTTTTCGTGACTCACATATGCAACAACAGCAATAATATAAAACAAAAACAATGATACGAAAAATTGCTTATTCAGGCGACGTCCAAGCGATCGGCCACAAAAATCCAAAAATCCGAAAAAAAAGCACATAAGAGAAACACAGATATTCGAAAGGTCTCACACATGTCTGGCAATTCAAATGGACTAAACGGATCCCCCCTCATTTTGACCAGGTCGCTATGCTATGTTTGTTGTGTTTTGCCATCTTTCTTTCTTTTTCCAGCGCGTAATTAGGCAAATCACTATGCATAAAAAATAAGACGTGGCAAAAAAAAAAAACAGAAAAAGCGAAATAGAGATAAATTCGCAAACATGAAAGAGCAACGCATAAATCAGCATTTATATAAATGAAGGCATTTGATGTGGAACTGGGACTCATGTCTATATCTCTGACAGGCATCATATAATACAGTCTAAAAGAAGAAGAACCGCAATCAACTTGCAGTGCATGCCAAACCAAATGCCCAAAACAAAAAAAGGCATACGCGGCGTATACGCAATAAATTTTCATATTTCATTTGCCGTACGCCTTTACTTTCCATTTTATTCCGTTTGCATATTCACGAGTGACGTCGCAAAAGTATTTTGGCCTGGCCCAAAATAAAAGACTCATAAACAATAAATGACCACGTTTCTGTGTTTGTTGTAAGCAAAGGCCTGAAAAGCGTTAACAGATGTTGCATTTAAGCACTGCCCTTTAATGATGACGATGACGATCTATTCTTTAGCAAACAAAACTGATGGCTTATAAATACACGTGCTTATTAATATTTAGCAGATAATACACATATTTCGGTTGTCATCAAGTCAATGCCAAGGTTGACATAACGACGATACTGAGCCCATATGCCAGAAATGCTCGACAATATTAATTATGGCTTGCACATTTTTATTACACAAATTAATTTGTATACTTAGTTGAAAAACAATTGGAAGTTCGTAAAAATTAATTTTATTATAAGTTCGTAAAAATAAATTTTATTACAAAAACTTCTGAGCTAAAGGTCGGAAGTCATTTTAATATTGTTTCAACTTCGAAAAACCAGATTGAGCTAAAGCTGCTTAATTAATTTGGAAACCAGATGGAAACGATTACATATTACATTTAAATTAATCTATACATTTAGTTGATAAATAAATTTTAGTATAAAAACTTCTTGAAATGCTTTGTAAATTGGATTTAAATTAGTATATGCATATGAAAATGGCTTCAAATTAATTGAGTCGTTTATTGGCTTCCAGCAATGTACACCCCAGGCAATAAAATTCCTAAAACGTTGAAATAAGTTGACTACAGACTGAAGTAAACTATAATTAAAATGCGATTTCGACAATAGTTAATGGTTAATTTTCCTTGTACAGACTACAAGTGCAAGACAAAGCAGCATGAACACATCATGATTGATCTAAAATAGATAAATCTTATCAATATGTTACATAGTACATGTTAAGCTTATAGCACCCACTGAGGAGGGTATCAAAAATGTGAAGTGCGTCACAAGGTCTGATAAGGTGGTCGAGGAGAGGCAGATTTTGAAAAACAGGCTGCCACAGTTTTCAAGTGCAACAAATGGCAACTAAAACAACAACTACTTCAAGCTGCGACTCGAGAGAGGATGATGACTGAGCGATTCGCGAATTGGAATGGGAATCACACTTGGAGCCGCATTCAGCATTAATTTGTCAATGCTTATGTTTATGTCTTGAAACCAATATCAACAGAATCAATGCACAGCATTAATGATAATGCTTAAGCACCTTAGTCTAAAAACGCGTTAGCCACGAATTCCAACGATAGATACATATATATATATATATATAGAGAGAGGGCATGAGGAGGGCAGGAAAAAGTGATTAAAACACGTATTTATGCAAATGCCGAGTTGAGCCGTGAGTTTAATGAGTTGTGTATCAACAAATGTGACAGCCGAGAGAGGTGCGCTTGAACAATATGTAGCTAAAGGCTATAAAATTTGTATTTCTTGGATATTTGTTTATAGGTCTTTGTTATTAAAGGCTTATCATTTTAAAATGTTAGTTTATCAGTGAAAATGCAAACAAAATTGAATTGAAAACTTACCTTAAGTTTTGGTAGTATGCGTTGCTAATTGAAATGTGTACGATTTTTTTGTTGTTGTTTTTTCGTCACGTGTGGTTTTTTTTAGACTGCATGTGACATGTGCATTAATTTCTCATGTCAAACTACACGGCAACACTTAACGAAATAATGTTGAACATATTTTGTATGCTTTGCGTGTAATTAAGAAACATTAAAACGACAACAACAACAACAACTAAGTGCAACAGCAGCAGCAACAGCCACAACGACGATGACATTAATGCCAGCCACAAAGTGCAATGAGATAAAAACAATCATACAACCAGACACGCACACACTCACACACGCACACACTCTCACACGCACACACGCACACACACTCACACGCACACACGCACTTGCTTAAGACAAAGCCAAGTGGCTCGAAAGAAAGGCGGCAATGCAGCTGTCACTGCCACTGACCGTTGTCTGTTGTCTGCTGTCTTTTATCTGTTTGCTATTGTCAATCACACGCTGATGAACAGTTAAACTAAATGCACGAGATGCCGCCGAGAGCGCGCCAATGTGTTCAATTGCAAATTGTACTTGTTTTCAAGTGATCCAGTCAACCGCTCGACGACAAGTTTTCCAAAAGACTAAAATCACAAAAATTTCCTAGCAAACAATTTTCATACGCGCCGCAAAATTTGCCGGCTAGCGGCCAACTGTGCGTTCGGTTAAAAACAAAAAGCTTATTGGCCAAAAGCTTTTATTTCGCTAGCCAGCGTCTGAGAGCTTTCGGCTATTCATGACAATTTGGCGCGTAAAGCACTCGCCGGGGCTTTTGTGAATGGCGCACAACAAAAACGGTACGCTAATTGAGCGTGACAAGTGCGAGAGGTTTAAGGCGGTGGCGGGGTGTGACAACTGGGCTTCGACAAAACGTGCGTAAAAGCTGATTTGGCTCGATTATAATACAGGGTGATGATGATGACTGTTGTGAACTTTTAATTTTGCGCGTTTAACATGTAATCAATTATTAATGCGAATTAAGCTATTATTCCAAGTTGCAGTTATGCTCATATATATATTTATCAAATAAATTGTCCTGACTTGCTATACTATAGTTTGATGATCACGCAAATAATGCAAAAACTCGATTTTAAAATTTGATCGGATTTTATTTAATTCATATGTACATCAATTTTTAATTTAATCATAAATCTAAACTATTAGCATAAATCGGTTTAAGTTTGTTCAATTCAACAACATTAGCACTTCTAATTCTGACTGTTAATCGATTAGCCTTTGATCAATTAAACATTATGTCATGTTTTTGTCAACGAATCGATTCATTTACATTTATTTTCACAGGTGTTTAAAAAAAGTTTAGAAAGTTGCAGCGACTATAAAAGCCTTTAGTGAGTCTTAATTCGAAACGTCCATAAAAAATCATACGCTTAAATAAATATGATTTATAATAACAGACAATTTAAATTACTTAATTTACATTTTGAGACAACTTTGCACAGAGACGACTTTAATAAAAAGTTTACTTTAAGCATGAACTAACGTCATTTATACATATTTATAAGCACCCACAGATGCAGATTACTCAACTCAACTCAATTCAAATTAAGCTAGAGCATTTCAATTCGATTAGCTGATCGACAATCTAATTAACTTTTAATTGCAACAGACAATTTTGGAATTACTTGAATCAGAATACGCAGCACAAGCTGACGACAACTTCACTTCCGCACTGGGTGCCAAAAAAAAAAAACGGATAATATGTATCAATATTCCTATGGATTCTTGCAAGTAATCTGAGCAAGTGAAGCAAATGCTGACGGTCATGGCGCCAATATTTCTGTGCTACATAACAAAGCTAATACCCGTATCCTAAATTGATAGCGTGCCTATAAAAAATATGCTGTTGTCATTGTCATTGTCATTGTTCAACATGACGTATTCGCGATATGTGGAACTAATCAACAATGTGAATTTGACGCGGATTAAGCGCGCACAGGTGCAAAACAATAATCAGCTAATACGGCGTACAATTAACACCATCAAAATGTGTGTTGAAAAAAAATAAATTAAGTAAAATGAAATAAGTAAATAATTACTTTATTACCTGAATTCGAATTTGTTGTTGTTTATATTTTGGATTATTGTTGAATGTTTGTTCAGGGAAGTACGGAAGCGGTGCATTACAAACAAATTTGTATGTGCCTCATCATATCAGATTACTATGCCACCAATTGGCACCAATGCAAACAAAAAAGAAATCACAATTTCAAACTAAACAAATGCGTCATACTTTCTTTGGGAAACTTGATTTGGACAAACAAACACACACACTAAAACACACACACACACACAAACTCTTGAAAGTGACCAGACCATGCAAGGGCCTAGAGACTCCGATCTGGTTTAGACAAGTGTAGGTATTTTTATGGTCAGTGAACGAACCCGATTTTTTTTTTGTTCTTCATATTAGGTAACATAGCTTCAGATTTATATTTGTTAATATCGTTTTGCTTGGCTAAGTAAATAGCAATTAATTGATAGATAAAATTGATATCTGGTAACTAGAATTGAAATTCAATTGGAAATTTATGTGGTAATTATGTGTCTTTCCACCTAATTAGGCTTAATAGCCATTTTAAATTCAAGTTGTGATTTAGTGATATAATTGAATGAAGCGGATAATTTATTGTCAAATTGGTGTATAAAATTCTCACAATTTTATTGACTAATAAACTGAACTTAAAATGATTAATTTCCAGCAATTGCAAATATGAATACTTTTAATAGCATTTTTGTTCAGTGCAATAAGGCCTATGTTCACATTCATTAAGTATGTAATAGCTGGAATATAACATTGTAGTCCTAATCAGCAATTCAATAAATGTTCCAATTTATTTAAACTTGTATTTTAATTTGCCTTGCTTGCTACCGGCTTCGAATCGATCAATTTTGTTGCATATTGATATTCAAATCATTTAAGTCTACCACTCATAAAAATACATGTTATCAAATCGGATAGGAATTAGAATATATGCAAATTCAAAGCGATTATTTATAGATACACAGATGTCTATTTCTATAACTGAACTCTTGTGTGAAACTACTTTGTATAGAAGTGTGAGCCATCCATTATAAAGATAACAAAATTTAGCCATACATATGTAAATGCCATTATTTATGATTGGTTGTGACAAGAATTGAATTAACCATTAAGCCATTAATAACATATCGATTTATATAAGGTCAACTAGTGTAGAAATACGAATTTGTAAACTTTTTTTTTTGTTAGCATACACTATACGCTCGCTCATACATATATGAATGGAGTGAATGACAAGCATCTACGTATACAAATACGATCTACAAATTGTAGGTAGCGTATATGATAATTCCCCCCGAGCAGACACGCTCGCGCGCTATTCCAGTGTAAAGTGTTATGTTTTATTCAGCGTTCGACTGCACGTCAAGCATTTTGAAATTGGCTATGAGCAATTAATCTCAACAGAGAGCTAAGATTTCAGCTTGAGCGCCACTTTGTTACGGTTCTTTTTTTTTTGTGCTGCAGGTGCGTCATGGAACAGTCTGGCAAGGAATTTCCACACCAACTAACAAATAACAGCTAGTCATCCAGACTTGTGTGTGCGTGTGTGTGTGTGTGTGTGTGTGTTGACAGTGATGTTTAGCACTGCCAATTAGAGATTGTCATTGACAGGAATTTCATTGCATTTCCTACGTCACTGAACTCGGCAAAACTAACTAACTAGCTCCAAAAAGGCGATAGGAAAACCAAAAAAAAAAGAATTTATGACAAACTCGATCTGCGAAAGGCAGTTGCAGGTGCTTTAAGAGCAGGAACTGGTTTTAGTTTTTTTTTTTCGAGCTGAGCCAACTGCGACGAACAAGAGCGACGACGTCGACGCGAACGATTAACGCTGGCGCAGCTGCTGGCGTCGCTGCCAATGAACGTCCCATTCTGTGGTATATAAATGTTAGTCGTATGCTGGGATTCTGATTAGTCTGTGAGCGTCGCTTACGAGTTCCATAGTACATTTTTTTCGGGTTGCCTTTGAAAGCGCAGTGAATCGCAAGTGAAGTGAGCCAAGTGCTGGAAAACCCAAAAAAAAAAATAAAAATAATAAAAGAGAAATAAATACAAGAAAAAATAATTAAATTACAAGCAAACGAGTATTTAAGATTTTTAAAAGGATTAAATAAATTGGAAAATAGAAAAGCGCGCTTACAATTTAAAGTAATAAAAGTAAAGAAAAACGGATAACACATTCAAAGATAAATTTTAAAAACCTACAATTATTCAACAATTAGAAGTACGTATACAGAACTATTTAATTGAAATGAAATTTGAAATAAATAAACAACAATTTCTCAACTAAAATTCAAATATCACAATTCTAAAGCAAACTTTATGTATAAGGCTAATTTTCCGAATATTTAAGCAAAGTTACAGTACCTAAACTAAGCTACAAACTTTTCATGATATATAATGCAAAATATTTTAGTTTACTATTCATAATTTACAAAGAGTTTTATATTTCATTGCACCTGGAAAAAAATACACATTGTAAAAATTACTATCAACTTTCCCATGCGTGATTTGTAGATATTAATTTTGATAATTTATTTTTAGCCCCTGTTGTGTAAAATGATCAACTTACGCATTTGATTATTTTCAGAACCCATAACTTACCTAACCGAAACTTGTTTGTTACACAATGCAAATGCCAAAAATATGTAACAACATTCACATTGAATAAAAATCAAGGAAATGCTTTGTAATATACGAAAATGAAGTGAAAGTCGATTGACAAAATTCATGTCAAAAGGCAAATAAAATTCAAGGTGCAGCCTAAGGATAAATTGAATTAACGATTTGCTCAATGCTGGCAAAACTTTAAGCTTAAAGCGACAGAGCCCAATTGTCATAAAAGTTAATAACAAGCAAAACCATAAAATTTAATAGAAGACAAAGACTCGTAAAGTTGCAAAATATTAGTGAAAAAAAAAATTGAAAGCCCAAACAAGTTGTTGTTGTTGTGACTTGTTGCTTGTTGGAACAACACTTGGCACAAGCTGCTAAGTTCTGCGTAGAAAACAGCCAACGTTAATCATATTTAATAACATAAAGATTTATGTTATGACATTTAATTTGTGTCAGATGTTCATTTGACTAATTAGCAACTCTTTAGTTGCGACTTTTCGCGCGAACATTATTAATGATTTCTGATTGCAATTCATTTTTCATTTCATTATGAAGTCGAATTTATTAATTAAGTCATTTGTCTATTTTTTGCTATTAGTTATAAGAAACATGTTTCACTTATACGATATATGCTTATAGGTAATCGGTTTTATATATTTGCATAATAGTTTCGAGAACTGACGTCAACGCGTCAGTTCTATGGATTAGCTATTTTTATGCAGAAAAACACAGTAGTTAAGTATTTTTGTAATTCACACATCTAGATCTCTCTCTTTCTCTCTCTCTCTCTCTCTCTCTCTGAGTTGTCATTCAATTTGATCCACAATCGGAAATTCTGAAAGCCTGTGCTTATTGTGTAGATCCCCCCCAAGCAGACCTAGGTCATGTGTTGCACCCTGCCAGGCCTTCAATTGGACACTTTTTACTCAATTAAGCAAATCAACAGTAGCAACAACAAAAATATAAATCACAACAATATGATTTTGATTATGATTGTGGATTGAGTCTCACGTTGATTCGACAGTCCAGATACTAGCTGATATTTTTTTTTTGTATATCGCGAATTTAATTAGACACACTATAAAAACGGAAACAGATTCCAGACCCAGAGATTTAACAATTGCTGTCCAACTGACCTCAATCAATGTTGTTGATCTACAAATAGTTGCTTGGTCATTGGCAGCAAACACTCAACACTCGAAAACAACAACGAAAAAAAAAAAAAAGTTGTTAACAATTATGTAAATTACAAATTACATGGCGCACCGATAATTATGGAACGATTTTCCAAAAGCCACAAAAATCACTGCAACACAATCTAACTCTAATGCAACCTTGACGCGGAAAATTATAAGCACCACACAATAAAGCAACAATATACGATTTGATTTTGTAAATGCTTTTCAATTGAGCCAGCCAGTAACAGCCAGCCGCCTTGATCGCTGCACACAATACAGAACATAACAGCACAGAGCAGAGTTGAGTGGAACAGAGTCGAGCTTTGATAGTCAATGGTCTTATGGCTTAGATTTCACCTCATCAACAGAGGCAGCGATGCGATGCGGTACATTAAATCGATGATGTGAAAAGCCATGTGCAACAAGCTAATACAAAAAGGCTAAGAACTCTGGGCCATAAGAATACATGCGCTCTGCTACGGTAACAATAACAATGGGCAGAGATGCCACCGTTAAGATACACTCGACTCTTTGATTCGATGCAACGCATTGGGCATTGTATGCAGATGCTTATAATGCAGGCACACACACATGTGTGTGTGTGTGTGCATATAACATTATTCATTTAATTTGCTCAAGTGTGTGCCAGCATGCCCAGCTAATTGGGCCCACACGGCGCATACGTAATGCGCGCGCTTGGGAAAATCTCGGCGCATTGAATTTGGTTGTTGCCTTTTTGCCACATTACGTATACGTTTGCATACATACTATCCATACATAAAGGTGGACTTTACCCGCTGTACTGGCTTAAACTATCGAAAATGTGTGCCAAGCCAGTAATAGATTACCGACTTTGGCCGCAGCCCATTATAAAGTTATGCCAAAAATTTCTTAGCTGAGTAAAAAGAAATAAAAAACAGAAAACCCAAAAAAATTGTGCAATTTTGTTGACGAATTTGTTTTGCCACCCGGAACGCATATTAATTGGTGGCGTTTTCTTCGGATATTATTATTGGATATTAAAACCATATGTATAATTCATAGAACATTTGTTCAAGCGAGAAAGCCGCCACAAGTTAAGGCGGAACCATAGTTAATTGAAATAAAATACTCCACAAGACTACCGGTAGTTAATTCAAGCGGTTTTAATGAGAGTTTTATGTACATTGTTTTTAATATAAATTTCAAATGAAGCAAGACTGAGGACAAGAAGTCGACAAGTAATTGGCTTTGTGGCACACTCTGTTAACGGATGTCTTTTAACTATTTTATGTGAGCGGCGACGCGTGCGTTGGCGACTGACATTGGAACCAATGCGACAGATAGACATAGAAAGAGACAGAGGCAGTTAGAGAGAGATAGGGAGAGCAATTGAGTTGGTAAACTGGAGAGTTGGAGAACCAGAAGTTGTCTGCTCAAACGACATTCAGTTGGATTTTTAATTACATCAAAGTCTTAATGTGAAGTATAAGTGCAGCTTATAACCTCCAACTTACCAATAACTTAGTCTTACAGCTGACTAAAGCTTGAAGAATAATAAATAGTTTCAACATATTTTCCTAATGTGGCACATAATTGTAGCTGTTCATTTATTTCACATTCACACTTGCAAACGCCTAATTACTTCTGCATATCGCTTAATTATAATAATTAACTTTATAAATGACTTACCAAACAAGAATGAAGTCATCAGTGAATTTTCAAGCACAATTATTTTTTGAAAATGGTTTGAAAAAAAAAATCTAAATAAAATGACACACAACAGTTTTCCCCTTTACTAGAGTATTCGGTTTCTCAGTTTCAACTTTCTATCTTGAGTGATTTAATTTATAACCAATGCAATCAGCAAACGCCTGTCTTAATAAATTATTAGTTGACTCAAGTTAGATCAGAAAAAGACATTAAAAATAAATAAAATATGAAACTAATTGCTAACATTAGCTAGTATCATTTGTGAGATCAGCGTTTAGCGCATAATAAATAAATGTATAATTCTTATAGACCCATATCCAGCCATTGAATGAGCACTCAAACCATTAATATTATTACTAAACTGATGTAATATGCAACTTATATACTATTTACTTTGATATGGAATGTAATCGAGAATTTGTTGACAAAATCATAACTATTTAATACATTTATTAACATACTAGTTTAATGGGTATGTTTTAATTTACGTAGTTGCTCTCAAATTTAGTAGAATTTATCCTCAATAAATCATGGCTTGCAGTCGCAATTAATCGAAAATTTGCATATTAATTGTTTACAAGTAGAACTAGTTTACTTTGAAATTTGTTGCCAAACACTCGATTAACCTTTGGGATTTTATTTCATTTTTTTTAATTGTTTCCTGCAAGATGGGTTCAATGCCACAGCTATCGATTGTCAAGGGCCAGCAGCAGGATTATGTGCCGCGTGCGCTGCATCGCATCTTCGAGGAGCAGCAGTTGCGACATGCCGACAAAGTGGCGCTTATCTATCAGGGACAGGGCCTGGCACCTAGCCAGAGCAGCTATCGCCAGATGAATGAGCGTGCGAATCGTGCCGCACGTCTCCTGGTGGAGGAGACGCATGGACGCTTCTTGCAGCCCAACAGCGATGGTGACTTTATTGTGGCCGTTAGCATGCAACCTTCAGAGGCGCTGGTAACCACATTGCTGGCAATTTGGAAGGCGGGCGGCGCATATTTGCCCATTGATCCCAGCTTCCCAGCGAATCGTGTGCATCACATTCTGCTCGAGGCACGACCGATTCTGGTGTTGCGCGATGACGATATCGATTCCCAGAAATTCCAGGGCACACCCACACTATCGCTAACCGAACTGTATGCCAAGTCGCTGCAGTTAAGCGGCGCCAATTTGCTCTCCGAGGAGATGCTGCGTGGTGGCAACGATCACATCGCCATCGTTCTTTATACCTCGGGCAGCACTGGTGTCCCCAAGGGTGTGCGTCTGCCACACGAGAATATCCTGAATCGCCTGCAGTGGCAATGGGCGACATTCCCATACACATCCAGTGAACGGGTGGGTGTGTTCAAGACAGCGCTCACCTTTGTGGACTCGATTGCCGAGCTGTGGGGTCCGCTGATGTGCGGCTTGGCCATTCTGGTGGTGCCCAAGGCGGTCACCAAGGATCCACAGCGTCTTGTCACGCTGCTCGAAAAGTACAAGATCAGGCGTCTGGTGCTCGTGCCCACCCTCCTCCGTTCCCTGCTCATGTATCTGAAGATGGAGGGCGGCGGTGCGGCCGAGAAGTTGCTCTACAATCTACAGATCTGGGTCTGTTCAGGTGAGCCATTGGCCGTGCCGCTAGCCAGCAGCTTCTTCGACTACTTTGATGAGGGCGTGCACCATCTCTACAATTTCTACGGCTCCACAGAGGTCATGGGCGATGTCACCTACTTCGCCTGCGAGAGCAAGAAACAGCTCAGCATGTACGACAATGTGCCCATAGGTAAGTGAAAAAAACACATCATCCCTAAGATCGCACCAATCCAAGCTTGAGAACAGTCCGTAAAAACAGAAAATTATAACAACATATTGATTATATATATTGAAATATCAGAGTTCAGGATGACTGCTGTTGTTTCTGATAATTTTTCTTTTATCCTGATGCATAAAATAATATCTAAATATATTTCTTAGGCATACCTGTCTCCAATACTGTCATCTATCTATTGGATGCCGATTATCGGCCCGTCAAGAACGGTGAGGTTGGCGAAGTTTTCGCCTCAGGCTTGAATCTTGCTGCCGGCTATGTTAATGGACGTGATCCCGAACGCTTCTTGGAGAATCCACTGGCCGTCGAGAAGAGTAAGCTGACGCATAATTAAAAGACTTCATCAATTCTCAACCCTGATGCATTCACAGAATATGCACGCCTCTATCGGACTGGCGACTATGGTTCCTTGAAGAATGGCAACATCATGTACGAGGGTCGCACGGACTCTCAGGTGAAGATTCGCGGACACCGTGTTGATCTGTCGGAGGTGGAGAAGAATGTCGCCGAGTTGCCGCTGGTGGAGAAGGCCATTGTGCTCTGCTATCGTGCTGGGCACGTGGATCAGGCCATTCTTGCCTTTGTCAAGCTGCGCGACGATTCTCCGATGGTGACCGAACTGCAGATGGAGGGCCGGCTCAAGGATAAGTTGGCTGACTACATGACGCCGCAGGTCATCATATTGGAGCAGGTGCCGCTGCTGGTCAACGGCAAGGTCGATCGCCAGGCGCTGCTCAAGACCTACGAAACGGCCAACAACAACGAAGGTGACTCCAGCATTGTGCTCGACTTTGACTACACTCAGGTGCCCGAGGAGCTCAAGCTGACGGCCCGTGACCTCTTCGAGACGGTGGGCGGTGTCATTGGTCGCTCCACACGCGCCAGCCTGGCGCCACACAGCAACTTCTATGAGCTGGGCGGCAATTCGTTGAACTCCATCTTCACCGTCACTCTGTTGCGTGAGAAAGGCTACAACATTGGCATCTCCGAGTTCATAGCGGCCAAGAATCTCGGCGAGATCATCGAAAAGATGGCGGCCAATCGTGGTTCAGTGCAGCTGGAGGAGGAGACTCTGAATGCGTGCCCCCATCTCAAAATGGAGGCGGAGCCACTGCGTCTGGACCATCGTCAGGATGTGATTGAGTAAGTATATAGTAAGGGGAACATGAAATTGTGAAACAAATATGGGGACTATAATTTTGATGATGATGAATGAAAGATTGAAAAATACTGAATTACTTTCAAATAGTTATATCAAGCACTTAGACGCATATATTTTTTTTTGAGTTTTCACATGGCTTAATTCAAGATTTTCTTATTCTCAGCATCATTGTGTCCAGTTTCTACAATAAGGCCGACTTGGAGCAGTGGCTGAAGCCGGGTGTCCTGCGCACCGATTACAGCGATATACTCAATGTAAGTATCCAAATCCTACCCATGCCATGTGGCATACCTATGCTTATTATCACTTGTTCTGCCACAGGACATTTGGGACGTTTTGGTGGAGCGGGAATTGAGCTTTGTGATATACGATCGTAATACGGAACGTATTATTGGCACCGCTCTGAACTTTGATGCGCTCAATGAGCCCGAAGTGGACATCAAATCCAAGCTGCTGATCGTCTTTGAATTTCTCGAATTCTGCGAGGGTCCCATACGGTAAGAATGCCCAGCCAAAGATATATTAATCATTTGGTTCGTCTAACTAACATCGAGTGTGAATTTACAGGGATAACTATTTGCCGAAGGGTCTGAATCAAATACTCCACTCATTCATGATGGGCACCGCCGAGAATCTGAATCCGCGCGAGAACATTGCCTGCATGCACTACATGGAGCACGAAGTGCTCCGAGTGGCACGTGAGAAGAAATTCGCCGGCATCTTTACCACCAACACCAGCCCACTGACCCAGCAGCTGGCCGATGTCTATCACTACAAGACGCTGCTCAACTACCAGGTTAATGAGTACGTCAGCTCCGATGGCAGCCGACCCTTCCGTGATGCGCCCGATGAGCAGCGCGCCATCGTCCACTGGAAGGAGGTGGGCGGCAAATAGGCCTGCACAAGAACAGCTCTCAGACCTGAATCTATCCGTAACGAATTTAATAATTAGCATGTAGCACATAGATTTAACCTCTAGTATTATACCATAGGCATTGTCTAATGAAATTTCATCAGTTTATGTTGACTAGTTGTAAGCTTTCAATGCAATTAAACAAAAACAATCAAAAGAACGATTCAATTTAATGAAAACATTTTGTCATTTCACATGGTTCAGCAAAAGTAGGAGAGCTGGAAACAGTAGTGCATGACTAAGTAATACCCTGTACTCTGATCAAAGTCGATCAAGTAATCGAAAATGGGAATACGCTTCGAAACCAGATGCAATTGAGAAGCTGTCAAACTCTTTGATAGATCTAATTATAATCGCATTTATTTTCCGAATTTCAAATTCGATAGTTCTCTAAATATTTTACTTTAAATACCTTATAAAAGCTCAACTCTGCCTACATTGACACATTTTTCCCCCACAACGATGACAGCGCATATAATATCAATTATGCAGCATATTGTTGATCGTGCAATAATTGCAGCAGACTTTTCCATTGAGTTAAACGATGTAAACATTAAAGCCATAAATATGGTTGATTTATTCTAGAGTCTATTACACATTTCTCAAGATTAAATTAACTTTTTGCTGTAGTTGTTTTCGCCAAATGGGTTATTGTTTGTTTTCATAATTTTTTTTTTTTTTTTTACATACATTCATAATATATTTTTTAATAGTGTTTTTGCTTGTTTTCTGTTTTTTGTTTGTAATATAAGTAATGAGCGTTAATAGTGGCTCCAAATAAGTGTTATTATGTTTCTTTCTAAATTAATTATACATTTTTTTACTTGAAAACTAATTACGTAACGCTAAGTATGCATAGATATAAATGTATCTATCTGCATATAAATGTGCACATACATATATCCGTGTGTGTGTGTGTATCTGAGTGTGTGAATGTGTGAATGTCTCTATGATCATTTGCAATTGCCATTCTCTGGGTGCCTCTCCATAATTTCATCTATGGGTCTCCAGTCGAGCGTGCTTCTAATCATGCATGCATGTGCGTGTGTATGTGTTTGTGTATGTGTGTGAATAATGTGTGTGTTGTGGCATGATTACTAAACGTTTTAAGCTCTAGCATATATACTACATTCATATATATGTATATATATATATATATATATACATACATATATATTTATATATATATTCTAAAAACTGTACAACTACTAATTAATGTTAATTGTTTTATAGTTGATTTATTTCAAGCATTTGCATGTTGAAAGCGGGAAATGGGGGATGGGGTGGAGGATTGGGAGGTAACGGGATTTCGTAGCCTAATTAGCGGATAGCAAATTGCTGACCATGCAGAAACAGACGACGACGATGAACAAACAAGCCCAGCAGCCACTCATATGCGGGATACGCAGAGAACACAAAGCAGGTCGCTGCTCATGAAGCCACCTATTTGCGCACAATGCGTATGACCCTTGTGGACTATGAGGCGGCGGTCTGATCCACCAGCCTGTATTTCTGGAATGTCTTCCATTCGCCGGTGTTGTAGTCGAGGCGGATGTGCGACTCCACCAGGCACAGCGCCGTATTGCCATCCTCCTGTTGCACTTTTTCCTGTTGTCAAAAGATAAATATTAACAACTGGACACTATGCGTTTGTCCTCCTCTCAACAACTCACCTCTGTTTCGCCCAGTTTGATGACCAGTACGTTTTCTGTATTTGGTCTCGGATTTTCGCGCAGACCCGCCATAAAGCCCAGTATGAGCGCCTTGTCGGGTCGCGAGACACGGTTCGCCTTGCGGAACATCTCATGCGCCTTGTGCACGTGCTCGTTCTGAAGATAAAATTGATGATTAGTATATAGTATCTACAACACATGGTAACCAGCACCACGCTTACCGAAAGCGAAAGTCCTCGACGTTGCGGCGCCTGTTGCGTCTGTTGCTGCTGTTGTGCCGCCGGCACCGTCGTCTGTTGTTGCTGGGTGACCTGCACCTGGACGGTGCGTGAAATGGCGGCGGCTAGCTGCTGGCCGGCGGCGCTTGTCGAGGTGACCAAACGCTGTTGCAGGGCCGGCTTATGCTGCACCAGTATCTGTTGTTGCTGCTGCTGGCGCGGCTGCTGTTGCGACGCCGCCGCAGCCGACTGTGTTATGATCGTCCGTTGCGTGCTGGTCGGCGCCGCCTGCACCTGCACCAGCTGCGGCTGCTGGCCAGGACGCTGGATCAGCGTTAGACCCTGCGGCAGCGAGGTCAATCCACCGGTTACGTTCGTTATCACGGGCCGTATTATCGTTTGCTGTGTGGACTGACAAATAAAAAAGTTATTCCATTTAATCAACTTATTTCAATTAAGGGTAAATCCCACAACCATGACACTATTGAAGTGATGACTGATGACTGACTTGACTGACTCAAGATGACTGAATTCTTTAAGTGACTCATATGTTCCTTTTATACTATGCCAAAACTCTTTGGAATGCATCAAATATTTTATCGATTTTATGGCCTGCTGTGTACTCAACTCAAATTGATTGACAGGTATGTTTTGAGGAGCTACGAAAGACGCAAAACTTATATGATAAGGACTACCCTAACTGTACAAGGGACTGGGTATATTGGTGTGATCAAAAGCGAACAGCTTCGAGGATGATATTAAGTAAACCAATTACTAGAACTAACATAACAGTTTTCAAGTTTAAATATGCTTCTGATATTGTTGTCTAAATATATATATTAGATAATTAAATATAAAACAGATAATTATGTAATTAAATATATAAAAAATAGCAAATATTTTCCAGGTTGTCTTTTTTAAAAATTTGTTTAAAAAAAATTAAGTTAGAATGAAAACAAAACACATATTTTTCAATTTTTCAACTTGTTTACAATTGTTTTATGGAAAAGTTAGAAAATTAACAAAGCAAAAAAAAAAATAGCTATAATTATGATAAATAGAAATAAATAAACAATTGCTATAAAGAATGCGTTAGACAAATGGAAAAAAAATGCAAATATTCAGTGTCTCAGAGATTAATTCGAACGGCGTCTAGCAACAATTTTAATTAACTAATTACTAACTAACAACACATTATTTTTCAAAAATTCTAAAGATTGATGGTGGGTATATATATTAATTTTTTACTTGTTGTTGACATTTAGACAAGAAACGCTTGTCTGCAAGGGTATTTAATATTCGGCTCACACTGGAAAAATATGCCTTGGCCTCCCATTCAATCTTCCCATCCTCAACCCAACTGATTATATAGCTAAATCCCCAAGTCTACTTACATTGCCGATAACACTCGTTGGCGTCTGTTGCTGAACGATGACATGCTGTCCGCCAATGGGATTGGTTGGTATCAGTGTGGGCATCATCTGCTTTACAGCACCCTGGGCACCCTGCTGATGCTGCTGCTGTGGCTGTTGCAGCTGTATGGTGTGGGGTTGAATACTCGTAGCCGACGTCGTCTTAACCAGGCTGGGCGGACCGGCCGCCGTTGTGGTCATGAGCGTGGCGCCTGTGGTGAGCGCCGGCAAGCCGCCCACATTGCTGATGGGTATCTGGTACATTTCGCCGCCAATGTTGCGCAAAATGACGCCCTTCTGAGTGAGTATGATGGTCTTGTTTTTGCCCGTAGATGGCGACACATTCAATGTGCTGCCCGCAATGGTGCCACCTGGTTGCATCAACACCTGCGACAACTTTGGCTGCTGCGTTGCCGTCGTATTCGCGACGATCGTGTGCTGGGGATGTTGTTGCTGTAACTGTGCCTGCATATGCTGCTGCTGAGCCGCCTGTGAGGCGGGCTGAATGGTCACCGGTCGATTGGGCAACTGCACATTTTGTATGTTTAGCGTTTGATGGCCGGCAGCGACAGCTGCTGTTGTCGCCACCAGTGGCGGTGGATTTGTGGACACCACTGTATTAGCCTGTGGATGTTGTCGCAGCGGCGTCATCACCACACCCGCTGTGCCCGTCGTCTTTAGCAGTATCTTAGTGGGCGTCTGAACACTACTGACGGCGCCTCCAGCGGCTGTCTGGTAAAGCGTTGTGGTTGTCTGCGGCGCAGGACGTGTTTGTGAAAGGGAGGTGAGCGTTGGCAACGTTGGCTGCTGTTGTTGTTGTTGCGGCTGTGGTGCAGCCAGAATGTACTGCGTAGTTTGTGGCTGTGACGGCGATGCAATCAACTGTTGTTGCTGCTGCTGCTGCTGTTGTTGTTGCTGTTGCTGCTGCAGTTGTTGCTGTTGCTGAGCTGCTGCTGATGCCGCTGCTGCTGCCGCTGCGCTGGATGTTGCTGCTCCTGGCTGTGACTGCTGCTGCTGCTGTTGGGTTCGCTTCGCTGGTTGTATAATGGTCTGCGAGATGATGACCGGACCACTGTTCGTTGCCGTCTTCAGCTGACTAAGCGGCATCGATTTAATTGCCTGCGATGGTATTGTGGTCGTCGTTCCGCTTGCCGCGCTGCTACAACTAGCTGCAACGAGCGCTCTCTGTAAACGATAGAATAGAGTTAGTGTCCAGCAAACAAGGCTCTAGTCGAGAATGTCCGACCAGCAAATACTCTGCAAGCAATTCTGAATATGAAGCGTTATCTTTTTGTTGTATACTAGAAGGTTAAATTCACAGCTATACATTAAAAGGACTTCTTGTTTAACACTTCTCCAAGCTATTCAGAGTATAATAAGCAATGGTTCTACTTACCGCACGCTGCGTGCTGGGTGACGATGCCAGTATGACTGGTGTGGAGCTGTTTATCAATATGGGTTGCTGCTGCTGCTGTTGTTGTTGGTGTTGTTGTTGCTGCTGTGCTGCTGCTGCCTGACTACTGCAGCTGGTGCCCGCTGCTGCTGCCGCTGCCGCCTTTGCCTTGGCCGAAGTAATCTTAACGGATATGTTGTTGGGCAGATTGGCCAACGGATTGGCCGCATTTCGTAGCTGCTGCGGCGTCAATAGGGTGGTTGTGGTGGTAGTATTGTTGCTGGAGCTGCTGGTGCTTGCGCCGCTGGAAGCAGCTGTTACACGCAGCAAGGGTTTAATGTCCAGCTTCTCCATTTTGATGGTGGTATTGCCCACAGTTGTTGTGGCCGTTGCCGTCGCTGTGGATGTTGTTGCCATAACTACATTGTTAGTCGCTGGACTGTTGTTGACGAGACGCTTCTGTTGCTGCGGTGCGGTGCGGATTAGTAAATGCGGTGAACGCTGTGCCGGCTGCTGTTGGATGATGATGCGCTTCTGTGGCGTGGATGTGGCCTGCTGGTGTGTTGCTGCTGACTGTGCGACGCGTATGGGCGTCGTCTGCGATGTGGGCTCGATCTTCTCCAGCTTTATGTTCGCCGGCACAATTATCTCCTCGCTCTTGATCTCAATCTCCTGCTTGATGCGTTTCGGCGTCTGATGATAACTGTTGTTATTGTTATTGGTGTTGTTGTTATTATTGTTGTTATTCATTTTGGCCACCGATTTGGGTGTCTTCGCTTTAGTCTCTGCCTTGATTACCACCTGGCGTGTGGGCGTGGCAGCAGCCGTTGCAGCTGTAGCAGTGGTAAACTGTAGCGTGGCTGCGGCATATTCCGGTGTCTCTGGTGTTTCGGGCTGCAACGATTTGCTTGCCAATTCGTCGGGTGCCTTAAAGTCATCGTCCGGTTGCTCCTCTAAGCTGCCGCTGCTTTGGTTCAGCTGTGGCTCCAATTTAATCTCAAAACTATTGTTAGCCGATGATGTGGGCGTGGTCGGCGTCTCTCCACCAGCAGCATTGACCACTGCTGCATCTGCGGGCGGACTGTCGCCGCTGCTGTTGTTGTTGCTGTTGTTGGTGGTCGAGACAGCTGCCGCAGCAGCAGCTGCTGCAGCTGCCTGTTGCTTTTGTTCCTGCTTCTTTTGTTGTTCCTCCAGCTGCTGTTCGCGTTTGCGCTTCTTCGCTGCCGCATAGCCCAGCGGCTGCTCTGTGAATTCGAGTATCTTGATGCCGCCATCCTTGCGGCCGGCGGGCGTACGACTAAGGTTGGGACGCTGCGCATTGCCAGGCACATTGGGTGAGCGAAAGCCGGTGGTGGGCATACGGGAGGGGATGCCCTTAAGCGGGGTGGTGTCTGTCATTTTGCGTGGCATGCCACGCGAGCGTAACGGTATTGTTGGAGCCGATGTCTTCTTCAGCGAGGATTGCGCATCCGCCGACTTGTGAAGCAGCTCGGTACGCAGCTGGGCACTCTTCGGTTTGCGCTTCAGCGTGAAATGCTTCACTGCCGCCGGCTGTTGGCCAACCTGTTGCACAAAGAGGAAAACTATGAAGTGTCTGGGTTTGAATTTTGTGGTAGGGGATGTCTACTTACCACCGAGATCAATGCGTTTTTATTTAGATACTGACACTCGAGAGGCAACATGCCCAGATCCGAGTGTTTGGTGACCAATTTGCGCAAATCGTTGACCATATCGGTGAAAATGGGCCGTGTGTCCTCGTAATCGGAGATTTCTGTATTCAGCGAGCTGGTTGCCGGAAATGTTTTCATTGTCTCCGCCAGCATGGACACCCACAGCTCCGAATCTAAACCAGCAACCTCGATGACTTCCTCCAATTCGCTTTTCCACTGCAAAATCAAAATCAAATGCAGTTTTCCCATTAATAAATTAAGTTGTTTCTGTAAATGTTAACAGTTAACAGTTGGCATTACAACAACGTTTTGATTGTGCCATGCCCAATTGTAATTGTAATTTATCAAAACATTCCTGCACGCAGTAAAAACAGGTTTTCCGTCTATTGTTGACATCATATGGCGCGTTAACAGGGCACTGTTAACAGTTAACAGTGTCCACGCACAAACACACAAACATACACATTGAAATTCCCGTTTTTATTTTTTTTTTGTATTTGCGTCTACTAATGACGACACATGTGCGTATGTGTGTTTGCATGTATTCAACAGATTTGTGTTGACCACCCGCTTACCGCCCACAAGCTGCGTACACACACATGCACAAATAAACACCAGCACTAAACTCACACACACACGCACACAAGTCGTTCGCGCAGAAGTGGCGGGAAATATTTATTTCTTCAGCGAGCACAAAAAACAAAATCAGTTTAACACTTTTAAGTTACCAACAAATTGTAATTTTGTTTAATGGAATACACATTTGACATTTCACAATAAAAGCTTATTAACAGATTTGTTTGCATTTCCAATGGTTATTATTAAAGAAAACCTGGCATTTATTCACCAACCATGCGTGCGTGTGTGTCTGTATCCGTGTACGTGTACGTGTGCGCTTGTGCATGTGCGTGTTGGTGTGAGTGTATGTGTACATGCTAGTGTACTTTTTTTTCTTTCATGTTGTATTTTACACCAACAAGATTTGTAAATTTACCTCTTCGACCATACGTCGGGGAATATGTAGAAAACTGAGCAATAATTTCAGTTTGACCTGTGTCTGTAGATCGGGAAAGCACTCTTTGATGTTGCGCAAAACCTCTTTGTTCAATTGCGAGCATATTGAGCCGTTTATCCACGAATCGTTTGAGGTGCCCAGTTTATTATGCAGCCACAATGATGTGTCGCTGTCCCTTACGTTCGCCATTTTTACACTTGCACCCACTCACACACACGGCGCACATAAAACTTAGCCCGCCTAACGTTTAACCACTTTAGTGCAGCACAAAATTCACTTAAAATCCTATTTAATTTTAATTTTAGACGACAAAACACACACGAAAAACCCGTGGAAAATTGTAATAGGAAGCTACGACTGAAAAAAGTGTTGCCACATATCCAATATAAGTGTATACTCCGATACACTGCACCTTATCTGAATACTGTAACACTGGTCGATACCTTACGTCGAACTGACGATGTATCGATATATTTTGCAGCCCTGGCATGTACATTTTTTTGATCGACCGCAGGCGATTGAATTTTATTTATTTTGAATATTAGTTATAAATTACTATTAATAATATATTAGTTTCAAAGGCGATCGATTACTGCTCATATTATAATTCAACTAGCATAATAAATAATAATGTAAAGCAGTTAACCAATTATGTGCTGCAATCCTATGTTGTGCCGATCAGCTGTGTTTTGTTGTTCTTAGTTTTTGATTTGAATAAGAATCAAGATATTTTTGAATTTGCAATGGAAATTCTAAATGAAAGTGCTCAAAAATCAGTGAAGAAATCAGGCATTACAACCGGTGGCAAACTGTTGATCGGTGTGACTGGCGGCATTGGAATTGGCCTCTCAATTGTTTGTGCCTCATTTGTGGCGCCAGCATTTCGGAAATTCTGTCTTCCTTTTGTGCCGGCAACAACGGAACAAATACAAAACGTGCTCCATTTCCTGCCTCGTAATGCCAGTGGCAAGCTGCTAGACATTGGCTCCGGCGACGGACGTATTGTAGTGGGTAAGTTACAATTACGCCCGTTCAGTCATATTTTTAACTTATGTAATCTCGTCTAGCGGCGGCCCAGCATGCAAGAGATCTGAAGACAGACGGCGTGGAGTTGAATCCCTGGTTGGTCTACTACTCACGACTGGCTGCACTGCGTCATGGCGTCAGCAAGCAATCGAGT
The DNA here is from genome assembly GCA_035044025.1 of Drosophila paracracens. NCBI lineage: Eukaryota > Metazoa > Arthropoda > Insecta > Diptera > Drosophilidae > Drosophila > Drosophila paracracens. The sequence goes on along the minus strand of JAWNMN010000435.1, from coordinate 560,283 downwards.
TTCTTTCGCCGAGATCTCTGGAAATTCAACATCAAGGATTACAATTATGTGGTAATTTTTGGTGTGGAGCAAATGATGCAGGATCTGGAGTACAAGCTAATTGCCGAGTGTCCGCACAATGCCAAAATCATAGCGTGTCGCTTCCCCCTGCCACAGCTGCAACACGCACGCATCATTGAGGACGGCGTGAACACAGTTTGGTTCTACGATCTCAGCAAACAAAAAAGCGGCGAGGCAATTAATAAAAGTTTATAAAATATTTGTTAATAAGTCGAGTTTTTCTTTTTTTTTATTTGCTTCAGTGTTTGTGGGGCAAAGAGAAACTATGTACGTACAATTAAGTTAAATGCTAGAGAATAGGACACAGTCGACATACACATTAATTGGGTGTAAACAGGACTGAGATTGGTCACAACTAGGGACAAGTCGTATAAAAGATCTTCACAATAATACATATATTAAAAAATATTTAAAAATCGCCAGTTATCAAAAACGAATAATGCATTGAGACGAATATACACGAATAGGAAACCGGATGTCGAAGCAAGGAAAAAGCAGTGATCAATTGTGTGGCAGCGATTTCAGAGGAACTGCAGCATTTGTTCTGCCTGCTAGAAGCGTCGCCCCAAATAAATGCACTTACTGCCCTCATCGCGATAAATATCAACGAAGCCAATCTTTGTGTAGAAATTCACTTGCTCCCGATCCTCTTGCGGCACACAGGCGTGCACACCGAAACAGCCACTGGCGCGCAGTGCGGCCAGCAATACGGTCAGGAGTCGCTTGGTTATGCCATTGTCATGCTGTTCCGCCTCCCGCAAAGTGGCGGCGCTTATCACAGCCGGAAAGGTGCCGTACACCTCGGTGGGACAGACGACCTCGTCGACTTGCGTGTGGAAGCGCTCCACAAAACTTGAGACCAGCTTGTGCGACTTTGTGCTGTCATCTATTAGAGTCTTGGGATATTTCTCGCGCAGCTCCGTTAGCCAGCACAATTCTATGTTGCGTTTAAATAAATTAGTATCCAAAGCGGCGCAGGCGTAGCCTACAATCGAGTCACTCTTGTCATAAGCCACCAAACAGAGTTCCGGATGGAGCGTCAAGTGACCACCAACCAGAGCGTCCGACACAATGTCGGCGAATTGGGCGGGCAGTAGGATCTCATCGCCATCCGGTTCACTCTGCCACTGCATGTAGGTGCGTGTGCAGATTGTGTTGATTTGTTGCTCATCCTGATGCTGATATGGCCTCATTAGGTAATAGTTTGCCGTCGGATGTTCGGGCAACTTGTAAACGAACAAATCATTGGCTGAGTCAACGGGCATCAGGCGCTGCAAATCGGCTGTGAGGCCACCACGAAACACCCATGGCTCCTGCTCGCCAGACATGAACGCCTCTTTCCAGCCTTTGCTGAACCCTGCAATAGAGAACAATACCATTAAGCCAAGGCAATCAAAGTGGGCAACGATTTAATCTGAGACATACACGTGTAGCTGCCCTCCGTGAATGAGGACGTATTCTGCGGAAATTTTGCCATCGACAGCCACTTGATGTAGCAATTGAGCAGTGACAGTGCACCCGATATGTCCCACACATACGAATACAAGTTGTGGCATATCTCCTTGTTCTCGCAGTAGGCGATCTTCACCAGCAATTTCTGCACACCGCCACAAAGCTCGGAGAAGATTTCGCTGCGCTGCATCCACTCGCTCACCTCCGGCTTAATGGACTTGCTGGCATCGGTGCTATTGCCGCTGCTGCGATCCTGGAGCAGCACATTCGCATTAACTTTCAGCCACTGGAACTCGCTGAGCAGCTTCAGGCCTCGACTGCCATGTTCAAAGGGTAAGTAGAATAAATCACATAGCAGGTTCAAATCATCTAAAGTCATCTTATTCGCAGTAGATCTAAAAAAAAAACCAAAGAGAACATTATCAATGAGTCCTTGTTGATGTTGGATGTAATGCTTACTTGGCCGCCAGTTGCCTATCATCGACTTCGTCGTGCATTTCCGCAGTGGATTCCGGTGACGCTGATGAACTTTCCACATGCATACTCTGAAATTGGAATTAAATTAGTATTAACTGGTTTAACTGGGTTTTGTATAGATTACATTCGCATCGTTGCCCGATTCCTCCATGACAACATCGTCGGCAACCAGTTTGATGGCCTCCTTTGGCGAAATCTGCGAGTTAATGCTGCTGCACTCCATGGGCTCATTGATGCCGGCACCACTCAATGAACTGAGACTCAAGTTTTCATCCAACATCGTGTCCACGTTTAAGTTCGCCACCTGCTCGCGCTTCTCATCAATGAGAATGTCATCAGATGTGGGCGTTAGATCGATTTTGGTGTGTTCATTAAGAGGCTCCGCCTTATTGGCCGGGTCGAATATCTCGCAGCTCAGCTTGATGGTTTCCTCAACGCTCTTGGTTTCCATGACGGGCACTGGCATTATGGAAATGGGAATCTTCTTTGGCAACTCAATATTGGATGCAACCGTTATGGGTATGTGATTTATAACGTCATCGTTTGTCACAACTTTCGTCGGGGAAACCAAAGAGTTCATCACTGGATTGGAAATGGGCGCCATTGTGGAGCTAACTGTGCAGCACACATCTGCCAGTGCCTGCAATTGGGTGGTGTTCACCTCGGGCACCGTGCGCGTATTCGTCGACGTTGTTGTCGTCGTCGTCAGACTCATGCACGTGTTGAGCGACGGTATTATCGGAATTATCGGCATAACCATTTCAACTTGTGGCTGCGGCTTTGTAATCGGTCCCCACGCCTCCTTCTCCACAAAGAACTCCGGCAGCCACTCGGAAATTGCATTTCTATGGGCAAAGATTTGGGTTAATGTCAAAGTTGAAGATGCTGAAATTGATTCTTACTTGAGAGCTAGGCGTGGATGATAGACGTTCTTGGACAAACACTCTGCGGGCAGATCGTCTTCGTTTTCAGTCTCCAGTTTGATATCGGCGCTCAATGAGCTGTTCATCTTCGAGTCCAGGTTGCAGCGTGACCAGAAGGCGAGCGTGTGTACAGCAATGAAATTGCCATAGAACTCGCAGTTCGGATTGGTCATAACACCACGCAGATAGGGTATCAGCTCCGGCGAACGACCCGAATACGGGCCAAGGAATACACGCTTCTGATCGTAATCATTCGCATGCAGATTATCCCAAATGACAGGCGGACGACGCAGTATTTCCGTGATTTCCCGTATCGACTCAATGGTTATCGTCTTCGATATGACTTTGTCGCCCGTCCAGAGAATATCAATCACATTGTTCAGCTTGGAGCCCAGTGTGTTCAAGTACTCTGAATCTACGACAGTTGGCACAGCACGTGTGCTGCAATACTGCGTCGGGCAGAAAAGGAACTTGGGACTGCCCAAGTGAATGAAAATCTCATTGGTTACGGAGACATGAGCATTGGCGAAGGTCTGGAACACCTCCTTGTCAGCCTTGGACAACTCCGATTCAATGTCGTCGAAAAGCAGCGCATATGCCTCGCAGCCAAACTGTGACACTTGATCCAGTTTGCGTTTCAGCGTTGCAATCTCCTTTTGGCTGCTGTACGTCATATCCAGACCGGGCGACAGAGCATAGTAGAAAACTATGCCAGCCTCTTTAGCGGATGAAATCAGACCTGCAATATGTTCAATTTTACAAGACGATCCGAAAGTGAATTGTAATTAGAATTGAAATACTTGACAGAAGATCGGCCTCTTCGACCGTGTAGAGCTCCCGCCAGTATGCCCGGTGCTTGTAGTCATCTTTGGGCGCATACATATACGAGTCCATGCCCATTTTTTTCAGTTTGCGAAACAAATCTTTTCGCTGTTCGGTTGTCCAAGGCCGGCCGTAGAAACCCTCAATGACGCCGCAAATAAAATTACGTTGCTCATTTTGGCTTGCATGCTCCAAAGTGGCACATTTTTCACCCATGTCGCCGTCTTCCATTTTCACAGGAATCAGGAAAAATGCGAGTTAAATGATTATAATTCCCGAACGCAAACGCTAATGCGGCTAAATGCTCAAGTCGCCTCTTGTCAGTGTGACCGAATTTTCGCACATGCAAAACTTAACAAAAAAAAAACAATGCACAAGTGCGGAAGCGATAAGTATCGATGAATGGAAATGGGCCTATTTGTAACGACGGGCCTAGTAAAATTATCGCATCGAGATAACCACTAAATTATTGGACTTTAACAGCCTTTCAATTTATATATATAAGTCTTTATTCAATTTCAATTTAAATAACATTAAATTCCATTATCAAACAATCACTAAATTATTTGAGTTTAACAGCCTTTCATGGAAATATTTATTATATAGAAAATAGAATAGGTATGTATAAACTATATATTTGACAGCATGAAGTACTTGAAGTACTTCATTCAAACTTTATTTAATTCCAATTAAACAACAATAAATTCCATTCATAAAATTTAAGAATTTCTCTCAAAAGCGATTTATGTTTACACTGCGATTAGTTTTAAATATTGTATAAAGATAAATACAGTATTGATTGCAGTTATCATAAAAAAAACGCGCGGAGTGTAACGATGAAATTTTATCAATTTTGCAGAAGCGTATATAAGTCTGTGAATTTTTGGTTGGCAGTTAGAACCATTCAGTGGAAACACTTGAAAACAACTATGGATTTATATTATTCGCCTCACACAGCGGACAGCCGTTCGATCCTAATGATCAGCAAGGCTTTGAACATTCACGATGTATAAGTCCTTTATAGACTATTACCATCCTCAGTTCATAAAAAAATTGCCAGAAAATGCGGAGCACCTCAAAAAAGTGGAGGAGGCAGTGGGATTCCTTGACACATTCCTCGATGGACAACTGTATGTGGCGGGCGATAGACTGACAATCGCTGATATTTTGATCCATTTTGTCAAGCTCCACACAATCTCCACACTTGTGCTGGCTGATTTTGATATTGGCAAATATCCGAATGTTACTAGATGGTACGAGAATGCTAAGAAAGTGACTCCAAGCTGGGATGAGAACGAAAACAGTGTGATTGAAACAAAGGATCTGCTGCAAAAAGCGAAATAGTGAACAAGCGTTAAGCTCAATAATGCAATGTTATAAATTTTACAAATTAGTTTGCTGAACTTATTCATTAATAAACAATGATTTGAACAAATTACTATTTTGTTTCATTTCAAGTGAAATTTATAATTTGAAATACGATAAGATGCGCCCAAATTATTCTCGATTGCTTCGTGTATCGATTGGCAGACTCGAACAGCATCGATACCTTCGCAAAATGTATATTGGACATTATGGTATTTTCGCATGCTGGTCGCACTGCTTGCTAGTGTTTTTATTTTGTTTTAATTTCGGCTTAGAATTTTAAAGTTTTTAGTTTAAGTGAAACCAAATGCAACCGTTTATCGTCATACGCAATTACCGTGAAGATGACGAATTCAAATGCCAGGAACTGATGCGGGACTACATCATGTCATTCTCATCCAGGTCGTTTTTTGCGGTCTGCTTTCGAGAGGTAAGCAAGCCAAAAATCTAAGCCCGATGTCTGCGTGACTTATCTATTTACAAGCGAGGGTGCATCTGTGGTATTAGAAAGAAAGCCTCGCTCTTCGGCCTGATCAAGTGTATGTTGTGCATCTGCATTATAGATAACGCTGCAGTTTATTGTCATCACTTGGGCCATATTCTTCATATTTCTGGGTGTGCCTCTGCTCTTCTGCGTCCTCACGATACCTGGCTGTCTGTTTTTCCTCTTCACCAGCACCTACTTCTCCTTCTATGCCAAGGCAACGGAGCTGATGAGGGTAAATAACTAGCACAATTGCTGCCCAGAATTTACACAATCATGATATGTATTTTCTTTCATTCAAATAGTTGAAGCCCTCCCAATCCTTGGTTGCTGAGTGCTATGAGCCATTCATCTTTCGTTGTGCACCAAACGAGGCTAGTTATCAGATCTTTATGGATAATTCTCCGTTTGATGAGACCTATAAGAATAAGTTTCGTCGTCGAATTGTGGCCACCATAAGTGCGAAGAATCATCATGCTGTCTACAATGCAGCCTGGATCTATCGCTTTGCCATCGCCAAGAACTATCCGTTTCAGAAGATTATGGAGCCAATGATTAGTTTGGTGTCTAAGAATTGCGTCAATGCCGGCTATGCCTCGCTGGAGTGCACCATATCCGAGTGGCAGGAGAACGAGCGTGACTTCTACGATGATATCGGCTTTGTCACACGCCAAATCTATCACAAGCAAATCATTGGCAGCAGTCTGACGGTGATGAAGACCCAATTAACATACGCTCTGCGCACAGATGACACGGTCCAAAAGCAAAACTAGCCCATTCAAATAATCAACACACTCCTCCACATAAAGAATCTCGGGAAAAACACAAAAAAAAAAGATATCTGTGAAATTTAGCGCAATATTTATGTATGTTTGTTTGTTTGTCGTCGGCACATTCCAGTCACGCGATGTCTATTGTGAATACGAAGTTATATACTTATATATATACACAAGGTAAATCAAGAGGCATTTTGTATTTAATAAAAAAGAAAGTTTGGATATTGCTTCGGTTTGTCCTGCTTTATTATATCTTGTTTATTCTTTGACATATTCTATTTAAATAAATAAAATATATATATTAATAAATAAAACTTGCAAAGTGTTTAGCGCGTATGTATATATTGAATGCCACACACACACGCGCGCACACACACACACACACATAGACACACAAACAGACATCTAATTCTGTTGCTTGTTGAATTTGTTGTAAGTAGGTACATTCATTTCTCATTCTTTGATGCATTTCTCATTGGATTAGCCGCTGTGGTTTTATAAAAAGCTTTCATGCAAGATAATACCTTGACTGGCCAAAGTGTTTTAACTAATTGCGATTTGTATACATTTTTAGTCCCTTACCCTTGCAGAGTCACTTTATCATAGACAGGCTCATCAGTTGGGATTAATTAGTTTAAAGTCGAGTCTTACAATATCCGGACTCTTTAATAGCAGACTTATTAAATGCTTATGTGTAGTAGCTCTCTGCCAGGGTATTTAAGCTTCGGCATGCCGAGGCTTAGTTTGTAGCATTTTTTTTTTTTTTGGTTTTCTTATAGAATTTAAATAGTTATCAGCGCAACTAATGCTTAAAAAAATAAACTGGAGCTGCCAGTGGCGCGGTCCACACTTCAAATGTAGCTTTATCTTTTTTTTCTTGTTTTGTTTGTTTTTAGTTTTTTTTTTGTTTGTTTCAACTATATATTTAAAGCGTGTTTAAAAAACTGGCTGTGAAATTAGCATAGTTTTCCAACTGTTTTTCTTTCTTCTCTTGTTTTCTGTTTTGTTATTATTGCTGCCATTGTTTAATAGTGAAGAACCTTCAAAAGTATAGGTATTTGTTTTTAATTTGGTTTCGTCGCCAGCAGCCGCTGTGGATGAGAGCGGTGCACCGTTTAAAAGAGCTTCACGCGTCGCTTCAGCTCGTTGCGTCTCCACTGGGGCAGCCGGTAAAATTCCGATCGGACGCACTGCAAAATGTGCTCGAACTCGATGTCTGACAAATGACGCTGCACACAGAAAATAATAAAAAAAATATATTAATAATTGACATATATTTTGGGAACGCAGATATATCAGCACTTGCCTCCAGGTTGCAGCGATCAACGTCCGATGGTAGACGATAGTTCGTTATAAGCAATATGTGATACGGATAGATTTTGGCCGGTTCGTGCACCAGCATCGAGTGCGCCATGTTTGGTAGGCTGCGTCGTATGAGTCCAGCCTGCGGATAATGGTATGACAAAGCGCCCGAATATGTGCTCGAGGCGGGCAAATCACCGCCCATCAAAGCCCGCCTATCGCCCTCAGTAATTGAGTCAACCGAAGCTGAGGAAAGAGCAAACAAAAGGATCTATGTAGAGTAGTGTGGGAGTGTGGGCAAAGTATTTGAAGCTTACCCTCTGATTTGCCGCAGCTCAGATCTGTGCTGTGCGTTTTGTCGCCCAGGCCTCCATAAGAAAAGTCCTGTTTGGGATGTGAAAATGCAAATCAAATTAGTTAAGAATCGCAGACAGCGGAAAGCATGCCAAAACCAAAACGATAAACAAGAAAACAAAAAATAAACTACGTGATTGACTAATAAAAAACAAGTGTTAAGCTTAGGCATTCCAGAAATAAGGGGGGAAAAAAAGGAAGAAAGACAACAACAACCAAAGCATTTCTTACAGTGGCACCATGCATCGTGGCGGCGGCTGATGTTGTGGAACTGAATGTGTGAGAGCGTGGGGCCAAGCCGTATCCGGGTTTGGGTACATGACGCAATGCGCTCACCACTGAGCCGACAGTTGTATGATGTGTGTAGTATGTATGTTGGATGTATGTTGGATGACGTATGATGTTCATAGTTAAAAGTAGAGTTGTTAGTGTGGATGCGTGTGTTATTAGGTTGTGTGTGTGTGTGTGGCAACAAACAGCATAGGCAAACACACATATAAATAAGTACGTAGTTGGGATAGCAAATAGAATCAGCAGACCAACCAGTTGAGATGTTAACAAATATGTTAGACCCAAGAAAAAACCAACAGCCAGCAGCCGGAGCAGCATTAGCAACAGCAGCAGCAGCAGAACAATGGATGAGAGAAAGAGACAAATGTGTTTTTGGAGTGAGCAACAGATGGGAAGACATGTGTTAGGTACTTAATGAGATATAGCTAGTGTGAATAGTAGTATTTTAGTATTAGCCACAAGACAAGTGACCACCAAACAGGCGACGGGAGGCAACAGAGTCAACAGAGTTTGTGTCAGTCAGCACTTACGGAGCTGTAGCCGTTGCGTATGTATGGCGGCAAGGTGTTCGTTTTAAATCCGTATCCGGGCTTGGGCGGCGAGCGATAGGAATGTATGGCTATAAACGTAATTGGTCTAGATATAATACAAATTGACGTAACGCAATAATCGTGACGCGCTCCTGCGAGTAGGTTTCTATAAACTAACTCAAGCACATTAATTAATGATTACCGTTGTAGCTGGGCGCATTGCCCAACGATTTGCCCAGGGAGCCGCGATAGCTGGTGGATCGATCAAACATCTCATCCTCATAGAAGGGCTTCTGGTGATCCAAATGGCGAGACGGCGATGCGCCAATGGGCGACTCGTATCTGTTGATCAAGATTGGAAATTAGCTCAAGCAAATGGAGATTTATTGAAGATTTGCATAGATTTGGATAGTACCTCAACTTGTAAAGCGGCTCCTTGGAGGCTGAGGGCGTGCGCGATGCATTGCGTGGATCCAGATTGTTTTGCTTCCATTTTCTGTACTTGGCATGCTCCTTGAGGTCCTTGGCAATCACCGAGCCAATGCCCGAGTTGAGCTTCTCCAGCTGCTCAGCCTCACGATGCAGGCGCCTGTTTAAACAGAGTTTCAGTTAGAAATATGTAACATAATCGACTAGGAGATACTCCGTAATGTTCATTTTTACAGGGCATAATAAAAACTGTGGACTTACGTCTGCTCCTCGCCATTCTTGACCTTTCCGTTGGTTTGCTTGCCATTTTCGATGTCCTCGTCGTCATCGGAGACTGGGACACCCTTATAGGTCTCGCTGTAGCGTCGCCGGCGCTCGGGATCCGTATAGGGATAGGGCGGTGCTGGGAAATCATCTCTCTCGATCTTGGGCTGTTCGCCTGGTGGCGGCTTCTTGGCCGCCGGATAATGCGACAGCTCAATGGGTTCCTCGTTGTTCATGCCGGGACTCTTGGGACGGGGCGTCTCCGATCGTATGGCATCCACCAGCACCTTCATGGCGCTGCGCGTACGCGAATGCGGCCGTGATGGCGGACGACTTCCGGCGACGGAGCCCGCATTGCTCGTCGTCGCATAAGAGGCGGGCCGATGGAAATGCGGCGACAATGGCGTTTTGTCATAGGGATCGATCGGCTTGCGCAGATAGTGGGGCGCATCTGTCAGATAGCTATAGGTATAGATGCGCGATATATCCTCGCCAATCGGTCTGCCATATTCGCGCAAGATCAGCCCCGGACTGACCGTGCGATAGTGCTGTGGAATATATACAGAATGTTAGTATTCCAAATAGAATTAATTGCTCATCGATTACGGCATGCGGTGCATTTGGGTTTAGTTTAAGCTTTCGTTTAAATCATAAATAAATAAAAAATAATAATACAGTGATCGCTCAACTATTAGAATGCTTCACTATTGGATTCAAAGTGCCAGTTATCACAAGATTAATGATTGAATTGAAAAGAGCTCACAAGAATATTTAATGATTTGGTGGCAAATTAAACTTAAATTAAAATTTTAACTTATAAATGAAAAAAAAAAAAACATTTCACTTGATCACTTGTTATTTGTAGCTGTTCCAATTAGCGAGCGACCACTGTAGTTGAAATTATAAAACAAACCTTGCGGCTAGAGGAATAAAGTGAACCATTTAAACTCGGTGTTCTGGAACGGATGTACTGCAAAACGAACGAAATAAAAATTCAAAGGGCAAGCTCAAAATAAGTTGTACAAAAAGAAACAAAAAAAAAAACACAAACAACAAACTTAAAATCATAATAAAAATCAAAAGAAATTGCGCAATGTGCAAAGAGGCAGGTAAAGTTGAGTGTCTAGAGTGTGTGTGTGTTTATATGTGGATGTGTGTTTGTGGATGAGTGTGTGTCTGTGTGGGTTTTGTAGTGTGTGTGCTTGTTTGTTGAGCATTCAGATTAGTAGCAGGAGCAGGTGCATGTCTGCCTGGCCTGATCTGGGCCACATACCATGTCGCTGAGCGCACTGGAGCTCATGCGGTCACATTCGGTGTCTGTGAAATTGCCATTGGAGGCGCCACCGGTGACCGATGTGGTGGTGCCTGGTCTGCCACCAACACCACCACCGCCGCCATTGAGTATAATGCCCGACTCGGAGGGACCGGGACCGCAGCGTGGATGCCAAATAGCGCTGCCCTGCAGGTACATTTCCTCGCCATCGCCAAACGGATCGCCGCACTTGGTGCAGCGTGCGCACGTCGGATGGAAGTGATGGTTGTCGCCGGCCTGCAGCACCTTGCCGCTGATGAAGCGATTGCAGTAGGCGCACTTAACGCCAAAGCTCTTCTGGTAGCACTTCTCGCAATACGGCACCGCATCCTTGCCCATGTACTCGCCATTGAGGACCGCATTGCATGCTTTGCAACGGAAACACCACACGTGCCATTGCCGATCCAAGGCGACCAGCGCCTGGCCCTCCTTTAGCAGTTCGCCGCAGCCAGCGCAATCGTTCGGATCGTAATCCTCCTTTAGATGCGCCTTATGCGACAGCACCCCGCTCGTCACATTCTGATGCGCCGTCGCCCGTGTGGGACTCTCCGCTGGCGGTGCGGGCGACGTGACGGCCGCTTGACGTGCCGGTGAGGCGGTTGCTGTGCCGCCGGAGACACAATGTTCACAGAGCACCTCCTTGCCGGTGTTGGTCACCTTGCTGCCGGACTTGAAAGGCTGCTGGCATTTGCTGCACGTGAAGCATTTCTGGTGATACGTCTTGCCCATGGTGCTGACCACCTCGCCCTCCACATACTGCTGGCACGTAGAGCACTTGGTGCCATACAGACGCTGATAGTCCGGTATGCAATAGTAGGAGCCATCCTTTGTAAAGAAACCGCCTTGGGCCAGCGACTTCTTGCACTGGCAGCACTGGAAGCACGCCTTGTGGAAATGATTGTCGGCCACGCGCAGCACCTCGCCGGAGCATTTCTTGGTGCATTTCGCACAGTAGATTTTTTGTTTACCTGCCAAAAGCAAAACAAAAGAGAGACCAAGTTAGTTAAATACGTGTTGAGTATTTGTTAATCGATCAAATATGGCTTATCGATATTGATGCGCAACATTATCGATTAATACCGCGAAATTCATTTCTTGTTTGAAAGGACAGTTAATTTTGGACAGTAGTTTTTTGTATACAAAATAAAGAGGGACCAAATTATCGGCTTATCGATGCACAACATTATCGAATATAACAGCGCAAAATGAATTTGGTTTTTGAAAAGACAGTCTGCTTTGCAGTTCAGTAGTGGCACTCATTCATTCATTCATTCATTCATTCAAACGCAGCAAAGCTTACGTAGACGCCACATTGGCGCTTGCTGATGTCATATGCATGTGATGCGATAATAATAATAATACTTAAACCTTGTGCCATTTTGCTAGTAAGTAATCGTCTGAGCGCGGTTTGAATACCCAGCTCAATAATCCAGTTGTGTGGTGTGTTTTTGTATTCAGATTTCACAAATATCTTGTAGTATTATGGTCGTGTATCTGAGTTTGTGTACTTGTATCTTATGTGACAGTCGGTCTATGTAATGTGTGTATATATTTGTATATATATTATATATAAGTCTAATAAGTCTAGGCACACTCTGGTATCTCAAGCATGAGTCATGCAAGACAGGCAAGCAATTAATCTTATCATTGATAAGGCCAAGGGCGGAACACATTTGCCAAAAATATATATACGTACTCTCTGTAGAAGTAAAACTACAAGTGGCTCTACTTGTTGTATCAAGAATATGTGCACAACTGTGCAACAACGGGCAGAACAAAGGTGAAGTATGTTCGCTCTATATGTAATTATATATGTCTCATTATTTGAATTGCTCAGCAGTTGTCTTGTATATTTTATATATATAGGAGCACTTTTACGGGTATATATAAAGATAAAAGTCAAACATTGCGGCACAGACGTAAGTAAAGGGTGTAAAGATAAGAGCGAAAAAAGAAAATCAGGTAAGACAAATAGAATAATCGATAAGAGATAAGAAAGGATAGAGAGAGAGTGAGAGAGAGAGCGAGGGAGAATGAGGGGAGGAGGAGAGAGAGGTCAAGAAAGCGAGTGAGAGAAATATAGAGCTTAGCCGATATTGCAAGAATTGCTTAGCTATCAAAATTCAAAGTATATAATATGAAAGTATTATAGAAAGAAGGCAGACTAGATGATACATTATCTAATACAATGTCATCAGATAATAAAAGTCAAGAGTTGCTTAAAAGTCCATGCTAAAGAAAAAGTCGGTCCGTGTTTTCAGTTTTAAAAATACTTCCGATATTTCAATAAAGTTGAATAAAATGCGTATAACATATTAAAGAAAGAAACATTTGTTCTGGGTCCTAAAGCATATTGAATTGTCAAAATTATATAAACTAAAAACGCTATAAACTGAAAAACAGTTATAACCAAGTTACTGAGTGTCAAGATAAGAGAGATAATAAAAGGTTTGTTTATGCTATTTGTTGTTGATAATGATCTGTATATTTATTTTTATAGCGTACAAAACGATTAGAAATGGTACGTATTTTATTTTAAGTCCAATTATCGATGCCAGAACCCCTCCCAATTTTTAAAGTGCCTTCAAATCTTACTTTAATGTTTGCAACGCTTTCACCTGTCCAAAAAATAATCAAGCATAATAAATAGAATGGTATTATGACAAAAAAACAAAATGCGCAACAAAAAGCATTTTACAGAACCATCCTAATAAAATAGGGGACTCTGTGGGGGGTTGCACAGGAGGGATAGGGGGGGACCATGGCAAACAGGTCGACATCACGTTGTAGAATCAAACGAAACAAATTGCCGGCCATGACGGATGTGTTGATCTTTTCAAAAGACCGCTTTATGCCGGGCCCAAAAAAATAGCCCCCGGTCTCAACGAGCCCGATTGTTTTAAAAGATAAAAACAAAAGCAAAAAGCAATAGCAGAGCGAACAATATATATATATTTCAATGTATAACAGAACTTTCAGGCGAAAAAATAATACGAAACTTTTTTCAAATGTATAATTTAGCTGGAAATACATATACAGATATTATATCAGATATGCTTATTATTTTTCATATTTTCGTAATACTTTTTTCGTTTTTGGTTGTTGACTTTTATTTATTTATTTCTTTCCTTTTTTTGTTTGCTTTTGTGCAGCTGTTTCGGTTTTTGTGTATTTTTTTTTTCCGTTTGCCTCCAAAATAGAATTTATTGATAAGCAAGAGAAGAGAAACAGCAATAAAACCGTTAACTACACTCTCATTAGAATGGTGACGTATGTCCAATTAATGAGAGCCGAAGTTATCACACACACACATAGACACCACAAACCACACGCACAAACATGTGTGTGTGTGTATTACGTATACGTGTGTGTTTCGTTTCAATTAATCTTTTTTTATTCATGCGGCTCCGTTGTTTATTATGCAATCACAGAAATTTTTCAACGTTTCGCTTATTGAATTTAGCATTTTGTTTATTATTGACTTGTGCCCCTCCCCTCGGTTTCCACCCCTCCCGTATCTATTAGTCTTTTTGTGTTAATTACATGGATGCAACTCTAAACAGTTTACATTGCCATGCGAAAGATCATCACAGATGGGGCCTCGACTCCAGACACAGACCCAGACACGGTTCCAGTTAGCGTGTAATAGTAAGCGAAGAAACAAAAAGTTTGAGCGCACATTTTTATTATAATTACGGCAGCGATTTTAGTGCCGCCACTCCGGATGATGTCATCCTCGTCGTCATCGTCGTCGCCAGCGAGTCGAAGAGCAACCACTAAAATACCGAGTAGTCTGCGAGTTCAAGTAAATTGGAGTTGAGGCAAACACGAAATAAAACAAAAATAAAAAAAAACCTCACAAACTGGTTTTGTACGCAAAAGAATAACATTCGAGATACGTATTCGAATTTGAATATACATTTGAACAAACAAACAAAAAAAAAGTAATACAAAAAGTCGTTCCATGAAGCGGGAAAAGGGGGCAAATCCAAGGTTAAATATGCTGAGTAGTGGTGCTCTCTCTCTCTCTCTCTCTCTAGCGAGAGGTCAACTGCAGGCTAAATATTTAATTAATTTCAACCGCGCCCCACAAAACGTCAACATTCCTAACCTCCAAAAGGCAAAGCCAATCGGAAAATCGAAACGGAGAATGTGTGTGTAAAAAACAGAAAAAGAAAAACTATTCGCTGACACTGAAGAGGCCAATGTCAACCACAACAGAGGGAAACCATTATAATTTTTTTCTTTTTTGTATTTCGTTGCTTCGCCTGACAGTTGAATGTGCGTCAAATCCTTGACAGTCTGTGACTGCAGCAGGATAATGTCGAGGACAATGCAGGTCAAGGCAGTAGAGACAGCATCCAAATAATATTATTATATATATGATGTGTATGCATGGTCTGAAGATGTTGCTGACAAACAAACAAAATGATGAAAACATTCATCTCTCACTCAAAACCCACACAAACACTTCAACTGGCTCTGCTTATGTGTGTTCGTATTTAAATTTATGGTGTGGTTAAGAGCGCAAGCATCAAATATACATATATACATACATACATACATACATATATAAGTACATGTACATATCTATATTTCTCGAAATTACTCATCAAATTGAAATTGCTTTGCAAGTGTTTTTATGCTGTCTATGCTCAACCTGGCGTGTACGTAACATTTTTTTCTGTTAACGATGTACCCTGTAATTAACTTGCGTACTTTGGGGTGTGCTACAACTTTCATAAGCTTGAATAAAACAAACAGTACCAAATTTTCATCATAGAAATATTTAATTGATAATTCCGATTGATGCAAAAACATGAACACCTATAAATAGAATAAAGATTTGATTTTTTATTCAAACAAGATTTGCAAACTGATAAAAGTGTTTTGCTATTTTCTACGCAATTTTACAAATGCGTATATATGCTTCATCTAGCTCAAGGAATTTAAATTGTTGTCTACGTAATATAGAATTATTCAAGCACATAAAATATATACGTAAAGCTACATTTTACAAACAAACAAACACGTACAAAATTTGTGCAATTTATTTATTTGCTTGAATTTGAAATTTCCTATTTATAGACAAACACGAAAATGTTCGTGGTTCAGAGTACCCTGTAATCGTTAACTTTCGACAAAAGAGCTAATAAGCTGATTAGTGTAAAAATACGTTTAACTTTTTGTGATTTTTGCTCATTTAATGTTTATGATTTGTGCTCCACGTAAACATCAATCATTTTTTGTATGTATGGGCTAAGGGTACGTTGTAGTCATGAACTCTTCAAAACTGACATTTTGTTTTGTGTTGCGTCCAAAGTTGAAAGTGTTTCCTGTATGCTTATTAGACGAAAAGTGAAAAGAAAAGCGCAGCAAAGTACGTGAATACGAGTGGATGACGCTGATGACGCTGCTGTCTACAAAAATAGCATATTCAATTAGCCCAACGGACGTCGAGGCGACTCCTCTCATCCCAGTCCCAGTCCCAAAGCCGGAGCCGCTTTCTTTCTACTAGGCGGCAAGTGCTCTGACCTATATAACCCGTACCCGTACCCATACCCATACCCGTATCCCCCACGGAGTGGACAGGGAGGAAATGAAATGCAAGCGAATGCACGACAAGCGACGAGCGACAAAAGCAAAAAGCGACGTGAACAAATCAACGACGACGACCAAATAAATGAGAAAAGTGCCCCCAAAGTGGGTGTGTGTGTGTTGGTGGTGGGGAGAGGGTGTTGGGGACTGCCCCTTTCGTTTTCATTTGTGTGTGCAATGCAAACGAAAAAGGAAACTAAGTAAAAAACCACAACTAGTAAAAACAAAAACGTAAAACCAAAAAAAAAAAAAAAACCGAAAACTAAAAACCACAACCAAAAGCGAGGCCCAAATGGAAGTCAATGCGCTCGTCATGAATTCATGTTGTTCAGCAGATGTATGTGTTGTTTATGTTGCTGTTGTGGTTGTCGCTGTTTTTGTTGTTTTTGTTGCTATGGCTATTGTTAAGCCTTTTGCGTAGAGATCGTTGAACGAACAATGAGCAGCACTGCACATTATTATTATTATGGACTTGTCTCCATTTAAGGTGCGGTGGGGTGCGCGGATGGGGAGAGGAACGGGAATATGTTGAAGAGGGTGCCCCGAGTCAATTAGGCATTTTGAGCACGCACACACAACTACAAGTGTTTTGCTGTGCTCAGTGCAAGGGAGAGGAGCGAACATGCATGAACTTAATTACGGCCACAGAGAACAACCGGACGAAGAGCCAAGTGTAATTAATCATTGACAATTGCTGAAGAAACCAAGAAGCCAAGAAGCAGCACCAACAGCAGCTGAAGCAGCAGCAGAAAAAGAGCACTGCAACTAAAGTGTTAACTCGAAATAAATAATGCTCTCTGATGCCACACAAATAATGATTGTACGAAATAAACATTTTATGAATGTATGCCATTTTTTTTTTCAAATTTCTTTGTTTTTCTTCTTTTTGCATTGTAGTTCAATACATTTTGTCACATTTTTTCTTTTATTTTGTTTTAATATCAATTTTGATTAATTTTATTAAATAGAGGTGCAATTTCATTAAAAAGGTACGTTCACTGGTAAAACCTAAAGAAAACTTAATAATTTATTTTTCTCTAAAAAATTTTTAATTTTCTTCTTCCATCTCTTTTTTTACATAATCTATGCGAATGTCTAAATTTTTCTATTCCAATCGCAATTCAATTAACGATTCCCATATTTCCAATAAGCGAGGAGTCACTGTAAGGGCAAGCGGCTAGAATTACTCATAGGAATGCTCAGCTGCTACTGCTGCTGATGCATTTGGTTCCCAGCGCAACAGCGAACGGTAAATTTACAGGTCTAATGAATGCCGACGCCCTAACGGTAACGTGTGTAATTGCATGGAGTTTTGAGTTTGGCGTTTAAATGCGGTCAGGTAATCTCCGATTCGTCGTTTCTTTCTTTACGATACTGGCTCAATTTTTTTTGGGCGCTGTCGTCGCGGCAAGGCGATAGGTAAAAAAAAAACTTGTTCTTACAACAATACTGACGTCATCGCAGCTGAGAACCAAAATGGGGAGTGGACGACGTCGACCGCCAATCATACGTGTGCGTGTGCATGCGTGTGTGTATGTGTGTGTGTGTGACAGAGTTGTCTTCTCAGATGACAAGCAGCTGGTCAATATTGATTAGCAAATGCATGTACATGCAGATAGGGACATACTGACAACTACTGGAACGACGACAACAACAATTGCAGGCACTGGCTTTTTGCTTATGGCGGTGCCATAATTCGCTACTAATGCGATAATACCATCAAAACTAATACTATATATGTACACACACACACATACGCATTCAAACGAACACTCAGCTAAATATGAGAGCACACACAACACGCATACAGGAGTGACGGGCAGAGATAGTCAAAGAGAGAGCCAACGAGAGAGAGCGCAAGAAAGAGAGAGAGGCGCTGGGCCACCCTCTTTCACTTGGCGCTCGTCGTGGCCTTTTGCCTTTGCGCAATTTCGTGCGCTCACCGCACACACACACACACACAAGCATACGCACACAGAGTCGGCATAGTGTATAACACAACTACAATCAGACTTACCCATAGCGTGAGATACTGCTATGCTCTTCACTCAAGCGCCTGCAAAATGGGGGAGGGTAACACACGGATACAAAAGACAACAACTACAGGCGCACAGGTCACCACTACTTATTCTGCCTTCCCCTTTACTTCACCTCACTTCACTTCACTTCACTTTACTAACACACACACACACACTTCTTCACTAACAAATTTTTTTTCTTCTGCTCAGATTTTTTTCTATTTGTATCTTTCTTGTATGCATTCGCAATTCACGTGTATTTTGGGTATATGAATTGTAGGTGGCAGAATTGGAATATTGTGTTTTTTATGTATGTATATGTTTGACGCGAACTCGATGCGTATTCGGCTTTTCTGCATTCACAAATGGTTAAATGTGGTCGAAAAATTAGCGACAAATTAAAGTGAATTTTTTTTTGGGTATCTTTGAACTTCTTGCAACGGCTGCTTAACAAATTTGTATTCCAATTTGAAGCTAGCACAAAATAAAAAACCCCGCGCACCAACAAACAGCACCGACAAGCGACGACGATGGCAGCAACAAATCGACTATCTTTAAAAATGAGCCGCACTGAGAGAATATCTCAGATACAAATAGCGATGTGCTAACCAAACTATCGATTACACTGACGTATCTATCGATATGAAAGGCGGGCATTCTGAATAAAAACTTGATTTCTCATAAGTTTTATTTTGTTTTTAATGCGTTTTGCGTGTACATTTGCACAATAAGCTTTCTTAGACATTAGAATAATAATATAATAATAATAATAATAATAACATTACTAACAAAACTATTACAATTAGAATAAAATTCATAATTCATATTCCACCCACATTGGTGCATTTCACAAGTTTAAAATTTAATAGTACATCGAGATTTTGCATAGTTTAAAAGTACATACATACTTAGTTAATTATAAGAATCATATACATATATAATTTACTGCGTTTTTTTTACTCTGTTTTTGTTTGTTGTATTTTGTTTCTTCAATTTCCATTTGCACTACGGCAATGAATTGACTTAAAAGATTCTTGTTTTTGTTTTGTTTTTGTTTTCTTTTTCTTTTTTTTTAAGTAATTTAATCTACTACTGCATAATATTGAATTATGATTTCCATAATGTTGACAATGTCTCATTGCCTGCCCCAAACGGCATGCGAATAAATTTGACTAAAATCCACTAACGTTAATGTGGAAACGGATATGAAATATGTATGCATGTTTGTATGTATTTATAAGTATTATCAATTTATGTATTTTAGTATTCTGCTGCATAACCTTTAGTTTTGCCTGCAACTACAACTTATTAACTGCTATGTATACACTATGCGTACATACATAAATATCTCTCTCTATATATATAAATATATATATATTGGTTTTTTAATCAATATTTTCCAATTAGCTAACCGCAAGTGCATAGGAGCTGCCATTGCATTCAAATCAACCGTTTTCAACTGTTGCCTGCTACCATATTAAAATATATATATATATACACATATATAAATTGTTTTAACCAATCAATCCATTTCCAATTCATTACCCAAAGCGAAATTGCATTGAGAAGACCTTTGACCTGCCCTACTGTGTTCTCCGCTACTCCTCATCCGAGTCGCCATCGCTCGAATAATGAGTAATTTGCGGTCGACGCACAAACGGCGCTGTTATCACTTGTCTGTAATGGTAAATCAATAAATCAAAAATAAAATATATATGAATTACATACATGTGTGTTTTTTATATCAGTTAATTGAGCTGCACTTACGCAATGCGTCTGTAATGATTCAGCCACTCTTCTAGCATTTGTGCAACTAGCAGCGGACGTTTCGATAACTTTTGCTGAGCCACTAGCAACCCACCTTCGGTGACACACACGTCCAGCCATTGACGCATCATAGTCTCCTCATTGCCCACCTGGATGGATGTAAAATACTTAGTTGATTTCGAGATGGGAAGTGTTGTTCGAACTGACCTCCGACTGCGATAGAAAGTGTATGGGTAGGAGCTTAAGCTCGCAGTCCATTAGCGGCAGATAGGTGACATCCTCGGCATCATCGCGACGCCCATCGATGCGAGAGAATGGTTCCATAGGCACCAGAGCGCTAAAGTGTCCCCGAGTGTAACCCAGCGCAATGGGTGATTTTGTACAAAAGTTTTGTTCCCAGAATAATGGTAAATAGACGCCTATAAAACATAGAGCATTTTAGAATATAAAGTCTAAATCGGAAAAGATCAGAGGATGAACAACCCACCTTCGAAACGGGCATAGCCAATGTCTTCGCCACGAAAGCTCTTAACGTATTTGACGCCATAGACAATGATTGGTCGTCGTAGGATGTGGGCTAGTGCAAAGATGTGCAGCTGCTCCAGCGAAGAGCCCGGCTGACTGGCCAACGATAGCAGCGTGCTCCAGTCTTCCTCCCACTGTGATTCCTCCAGTGTAAAGTGTAGCATGGACGCCTGCAGCATTTCATATTCCTTCCAGCGCGTAAAGAAACTAACGAAAATAACAACGATTGAGAAATTGTACATTTTTGGAGATTATAATGATAATGATTCCACTTACACATGACCGCACTGGTGCAGGGTGTCAGCTAGGGCGCGCCTTAGTATGTTGTCGCGATCGAAAACACCCCAGGTGGCCTGCATGGCCGAGTCGAGCAGGCAATCCCCGGCACTGCGATTCCACAGGACCAGCAGACGCGAACTGAGACGTGCGGTTATCTCCAGCGACCAGTTCAGGGCCGGTGGCGGCATTTCAAGCTGTTTCTGTGCATCACGATCGAGGAGCTCATCGTACAGCTGCTCCTGTATGGGTATCGGCAACTCCTCGATTTCCGAGGGCAGCGCAAAGGTAGCATGTTTCTGCACATAGTGACAGGGCAGGCCGGATTTTCGGATGCGTAGCGTATTGGAAAAATGACGACGGATATCTGCTGCCAAATCGGGCGCCACATACGACGGCACACGCTTGATGCCCGGCCCAGAGCCAGAGATCTGTGCCAATAGCATGGGTAACATTTCCTCGCGATGAAAACGTATTGCCAAATGGATCAGCGTATGCCCAACATCGAAGGCCGAGTTACGATTTAGCGCTGCAATTTCATTGCTGGTCAACGAACGTGCCGGATTGCCGCCACACGACAAATACGCCTCGACGGCACTATAATTATTCTCGACGACGCCCAGGCAGGCGTTCAGCCATTGCCAGTCGACCTGCCGCCTGATCTGACGCTGACGACGCTCCTGGCGCTCCTGCAGCGTATCACAGTTGTTGATGGTTTCCGAAGAACCTGTTTGCAATAAGTGTAATGATTTATATTAATAATGCTAACTTGGCTTTGAGCTTAAGGTCTACCTAGTTGGTAAATATGCTTCTTGTTGAACGAGTTGTTGACACTGACAGTGTCGGTATTCTGCTGCTGCTGCTGCTCATCCTGCAGGTTCAACTGTTTGTTGCTGCCCGATATGCTGGCACAGGCATGCAAATCTGCCTGCGATCCTGAACCGCTAATTTCACGCGTCTTGCCACACATGGAGCACTTGAGACTCTTGGGCCAGTTCTCGTAGGTGCACGACTGTGAAGATAAGAAAAGTAAATAAACAAATTAGCTGCTCAAATAAAAATAAAAGTATAAATATACGAAATATTTCAGGTGAATATGGACCTCTGTGATTATGCTTTAATATTAAGAAATGAGTTCTTCAAATATACAAAAATGGCTAGGCACACTCACATTGCAAGCCCATTTGGCCACATAGCAGTGTTTCTGCTGCGAGTTTTGCTGTTGCTGTTGATGCTGCAGCTGCTGCTGCTGGTTGGTGAGCTGCTGCTGTTGTTGTTGCTGCTGCTGTAGCTGCTGTTGCGGCTGTTGGCTTTGAGATGTGTTGGCCAAGTTATTGAGATGCGTGGAATTGCTGCAGATCTGCTGATCCATGCTCGGACTGAGGTTGCGTCTATTCGAATTTGAGGCAGCTGCTCCAATCAGCTGCCTCCCGCTGCTAATGTTCTCCGCCGCCGTATCAATGATGGAGCCACCACGTGCATTTAGCTCCGTGTCGGAACCACTAATACGCAACGCTTGCAGTACGTCACCAGCCCGATCCACACAATCGTTGGTATCCCTGTCCGCAGCTGTGGCAGACGACTCTGTTGCCGCACCGCCACGTTTCGTGCAGCACTGAACGCAGCGCAGACTACGTGGCCAATTGAGATAGGTGCACACCTTACATGGCCATTTCTCGCTGTCAGCTACGTTGCTTTGCCTGGCCTGTTGCTGCTGCGGATGCTGCTGTGGTTGTGGTTGCTGATGCTGGCGTGCAAAACATGTGGATGTTGGCTCGCAGACGGGCAGACCAGCTGCCGCTCCCTCCGCAATATAGTTTTCGTGTGTGGTCTGCGCTGGACTGAGACTGCAAATGGATACAGAGATGGTAAGATCTGGGAGAGATCAATTTGTGCTCGTTAGCTTACCGAAATATATCCTCGTTCAGCAGCGGCTTGGACGCCTGGCACATTGTGCATTTTAGGGAGGATGGATAGTTTTCATAGGTGCATATTTCACATTTCCATTTTTGCGCCTTGTCGCTGGTATCGCACATCTTTTGCGCGACAACAAAGTGGCTCTAGATCGGACTACACTCGGACTGCTTTCGACTTGGCTCAGCTTTCCTTTCCTTCCCCTTCCTTTGCTCCTGTTTTTGCCTTTTGCCACAGAACGTTCGACTTGAACTGTATTTATTTATGAATTTTTTTAATGTCAGTAAATAAAAAAAAAGAAAAGACAAATATATAAATTAGATTTGTATATCAGAAAGTTATCAAAAGCATTTGCAATGCGATTTAATTGAGTTTAAATTGTGGCCTTGACCCCAAACGGAATGTGGAGAGACTTGCATTATGTGAGTATATTAACATTTTCGCTTAAATGCGCTTTAATATGCATACCCTACGCAAAAGCGTATTCCAATTTCAATTCAAAATGTGTAGCTAGAAAAATTAGAACATTTTAAACTAAAAAAACTGGTCAAAATGATTATTAGTTATTGTATAAAAAAAAAATGTTGAATTAAAAAAAAACACCGTTATTTGGCTTCTATTGGAAATAAATTTATAGCGTGTCGCGTGCTAAATGACAGCGAGGGTATTTCATCTTCGCCCCGGTCCGAAGATAACTGTGCTTTCTTCTTTCCACTGTCGTCACAGGCAGCCTTCGGGCGCTGCGCTGCCTGGCTGCAATTGTGTCGAGAGGGGGGTAATGGTGATGGATATGAGGGTTGGGGTTGCGATGTAAATAGTTTCGCGCTAGTTTTTTTTTTCTTTCTTTTTTTCATAGTCTCTTCTTCTGCCTTATTGATGGTACCTGGCGCAAATAATACAAGGCCAATTCAGGGGGACGACTCGATTTATATATATTTATGTATATATATATATATATATATATATATATGTGTAACGCGAGACAAAACTTGAGCGAAAATTGTTGTCAGCCACGAGTGGCGCTCATACCGTGGGAATATTGACTCAAAAAATGGATTGAAATGTGGTCGCAAGGAAAAAAAAACAATTACAATTACAAAACAAAGGCAAGAAAAACTTTCACTCGTTGTTGGGGCTATTTTTTTTTTTGTTGGTTTTTGAGGAAGCAAAACAAAATATGGGTGCACTTGCCCTTGCTGGACTGTGGCAGAGAGCACTGCCGATTGATTTGCACGCACGAACACTGCACAATTTTGAAATTTTTTAATTTTAATTAAACGTCGTAGCGTAGCTGTTATGTTACATATTAATTAAACGTCGAATTTTTTTTTTTATTTATCGTCACATCACCTATCAGCTGCTGCTGCAAAACGTACCACGACTTATCGATAACGCCCCGATTAATAATCAGCTGCAACACTACAGTTCTGCACAACAAAAATGGCGGGAGAAAGATTTCTGCTGCGTGTAGCTTGTATATTTGTTTGTTTATTCACGTAAATAAATCAAACGCTTTCGATGTGAATTAATAAACAAAATGTTGAAGTCAACTCAAGCAGAAGCACGCAGAGTGCCACCAATTTCAACAAATTCTAAACTCAGTGCATTACGCAGTGCGAAAAAACGAAACGACGACGTCAACTGCGCAACTGTAGAGGCAGAAACAAAAACAAAAATTCCGCCTAAATCGCCATCGACATTTCGCATCAGGAAGTGTGTTGTGCGCATTAAACGCATCAAACAACAAGAAATTTTAGTTGCGCCAAAGGTGCACAATCGAGAAAATCATGTTGCAAACAGAATATCATTAAAAAGTGCTCCAAACCCAGCCACAGGCAACAATGTTAGCGATAAGGAGTCCCAAACATTTCGCACCAGAGAGTGCGTTGTGCGCCTTAAACGCATCAAAATACAAGATTATATTGTTGCGCCAAAGGTGCCAAATATACAAAATCATTCTGTAAACAGAACAACAGAACGCCCAAGTTGCCAAAAATTGGAAGCTGCTCCAAGTGGTGCTGCGGCAAGCATAACCAGCCACAATGTTGGCAATGTTAGGTCATTTGAGCCCACTCGCAATTCCATCAGTGTGTCTACAAAACAGGCCAAAGGTATAATATTTTTTTTTATATAGATTAAGTTTTAACTTGAACCCGTGACTGATATTTACCACAATCATCCGGCTTTTTTTTTTTATATAAAATACGATTATTTTAAAACAAGTTTTATTTTATACTTTAGTTCGAGGTGATGTTCCGGATATCGTTACTGCTGGCGGCCAGGAGAATGTTGTTGCAGCAAAGCCACGTGTGCCTCGCTTTTTTCACCGAGACCAGCCCCCGCCTCGAACTCGCTCCTCGGTCACGCGGAATGTGTATGAGTTCCTGTCGGAGTCGCAAATCGAAGACAACGAGGTTAAGGATCCCGCTGCCGATATTATCAAACAACTGGTCAAGGATGGCAAAGCCTGTGTAAAGAATAGGAAGGGCAAGTATCGTGCGCGTGCCGTCAGGAAAAAAGTGCGTCCCATGGGCCGAAGGAAGCAATGTTCTTTGCGGAGCATAGGGGAAAATCAACAGGAAATCGTTAAAAATGTCGAAGTAGATGTGCCGCCCTTCATCGAGCAGCCCCTGTCGCCCATCTACGAGCCACAAATTGATTCCAGTGACGACGATGACGATGTCGCGACTGAGCCCAATGAGCCTGTACATCTTGAGACGCCAGCACAGGAGCATGCCACCCAACCACAAAAGCGAGCTCTGCCCGAGGGCGCCTACAGCCCTTTGGCGCGCTCAATGCTGATAAATCAAACGAAAAACAATCAAAATGCACAGGAGTCCCTCAGCAGACGTCGCCATCTGGTGGACATGGCCAAGAAGTTTGTCAGCACACCAATGAATCGAAAAAGTAATACGCCATTAATATCACATATTTCACCAATCAATTTCGATAAGTCGAGTAACGATCGACGAACAGCAGCAGCAGCCCATAATAGTACGAGTTCTGGTTCTCCTTCGCCATGGCGTGTACCTGACGAGTGGCGCATGCCAAATACATTTGCATTTGGTTTGAACACATCTCAGCTCCCATCGTATTCTAGTGACTATATAAGGAGTCGGCCGAATGTCTATGTGCCAGATGCGCTTGAGCCTGAGCCCGAACCCGACCCGATTGAGGAGGAGACTACCTTACCGGATGCGAACGAGCAAAGCGCCAATTTAGCTTCAAATGATTCCAATGGTGAAAATGTGCCGCCTGCAAAGGAGGCAATCGCCGCGCTTCCCGTGACTTCAATTATACCAAGCGAGGGCCAAGAGAACGAAAATTTGGAGAGCTTTGTGCAATTGCCAAATCCTCGATGGACGCAACAACATCGCAGTCCCTTAAAGGACATCAATATACTGGATGTGGTTATCTTGCCTTCATGGAAGAAGAATGTGCCAGATCCGAAGACTCCGTCAAGAAATTCGATGGTCAGAAAACAAGTTCATTTCGAGCATTCCATAGAGAATAGCAGTCCAGGAAATTTGAGCTCGCGACCGGCGCTGCTCCAACAACAAAAACCTGCCAATCTCTTTGGTTTCGAGGACTTCCTTGATGATTATAACGAGCAACCTACCAGCTTGCATGGTCTGAACCAAGATGTCACGCTGCACGAGAAGCTGCAGCGGCTAGAAGTTCTGCGACCAACCGACAAGGAATTGCCACAAGTCTCCAAGGCAGCCCTGCGCTACGACTACGACAATCTGGAGGCACATCAGCCCAGGCAGCGCAACATTAAAGAGATGTTTTGCTCCACCATGATTGGTACGCCGGCGCCTCGTCGTCCCACTACAGATGAGTCGGTCGCGTTATTCAAAGACATAGACGAACCAGAAACAACATTTGACGAAAAGGTAAGTTCCAAGTGAAGTTCCAGTTGACTCCTTCCCATTTTGCGCTGGACACACAATGGCGTTTTTTACCCGCTTGGCACGTCATAGTTTAACCATTGCGCCAGATTAAGTATAAATCGAAAAAGTTATTGCTTTCGATTGAGCCAACAGGGCCGCAAAGATTCAAGCTCATCTTTGTACGGTAGTAAGCAGCTCGCACAAGTCACAAATTTCAATTATCTCTATCCGATCGACTCTAACAAACCCCCATATAAATCTCTTCCAGAAACCACGACGAACCTATGTGCGGGAACGGCCGAAGCGAAAGCGCAAACAACGCGTTCACGTAACGTTCATCGATAGTGATGAATCAGATAGCGAGGACAACGAGCAGGACTCCAAGGAAAAGAGTTGCGATTCGCCGGGGAAGGCGATGCCGCCGCAGAAGCGACCACGAAAGGATGCGGTTCATGAGGCTCAGCTGAAGCAGTTCATCACCAGCTTTAATCAGCAGTGTGCAGAGGTGGAGAAGTTTCCACTGATCGTTGAATAGCCACACGCCGAAACGCAGGCGTTTATTCTATTTGTTTGTTGCTTCTTTTCTTTTTTTTTGTTTATCTTTAAGTCCAGATTATTAGCTAAAGGAAAAGCTTCGATTTAGAACAGAATTTCGAATATGAATTTAATGATCGTTTGAATTATGTTTTTACAATTATCACATATTCATACATAATGTGTGGTATGTATATTGAGAGATTAAAATATTAGAATATTAAGTACACAAGCATTCGATCACGATTGAGTTGATTCGTCCCCAGTTAATACAAATTTAATTTCTAATCATATTCATTGTTTCTTGAAAGAATTTGCTAAAAAAAATTTAAAATATTTAAGTAACATTTAAGTATATTTGATAAGTAAACAATATTGTGCTGAGAATAAGCAATTAAAAATTTACAATATGTTTAGCTATAAGTTTGCATTTCACAAAGTCATGTAAATAATTCCCCTTTTGTTGTAAGCTTATGATGGGGATGTGCACATACTTACGCATTTATCATAAGAAAAACTCCAACAATATTAAACTTGCTTACAATCCATTTTGCAATAATAGTAAGTCTTTTGATTAATAATATATATTCCAAACTTTCTACAGGGTATCAAGTTTTCGATAGTTTTTAGCCAGTGCATTGTTCGCCATTGTAAACAGGTGGCAGCACTGCCCAATCAGCTGTAATTGACAGATTGGCAACACCGCGGCACAAGCAAAAAATCTAAATACTAATTTTAAACCAAAATTTTGCAATGGAGCCGTCCTATGCGCCTTTAAGCGAGTCCTGCGCCAAGGCGCTGGGCGATAAGGCCTACGACAAGCGGAAAGTCGCCTCACAGGAGATTGAGAAGTGAATACGCCCATCTTCAGCTGCACTGAAAGTTGCCGATAATCATTTTCTTATATTTGCTTGCAGAATGGTCATTGAGTTTAATAATAAAAATAATACTGTGCAAATCCGAAAGCTAATCGAGGTGCTCTCCAATGACTATGCCACATCCCGTGACCCAAATCGCCGAAAGGGTGCGCTAATCGGCCTCGCTGCTACGGGTTTGGGGTTGGGCAAGGTAAGCAAAAAAAAACTATAGCTCCCATTAGTCATAGAAACACGTACACTTATAATTGGGGGAGTTTTATATTTATTATATTTATTTTTGATTAGGACTCTGATAAATATGTGAATGAGCTGATAA
The DNA here is from genome assembly GCA_035044025.1 of Drosophila paracracens. NCBI lineage: Eukaryota > Metazoa > Arthropoda > Insecta > Diptera > Drosophilidae > Drosophila > Drosophila paracracens. The sequence goes on along the minus strand of JAWNMN010000435.1, from coordinate 531,723 downwards.
CGCCCATTATGAACTGTCTGTCGGATCAGGTTGTTAGCGTCCGTTACTTCGCCTGCGAATCACTGTACAATGTGGTCAAGGTGGCGAGATCGGCGATTATACCATGCTTTCCCGAATTGTTTGCTGCTCTCTCGCGCCTGGTTACCGACTCCGATCAACAGGTGAAGGATGGCAGCGAACTGCTCGATCGTCTGCTAAAGGTTTGCACCCGTCCCATTCACATCCCTGATCTATAACACTATAAACAATTTATATTTTTATTCTGCAGGACATTGTCACGGAATCTTGTGAGACATTCAATCTGGAGGCATTTATACCATTGCTCCGCGAGCGAATGTACGTTAAGGACCCATTTGCGAGACAATATGTCATCTCGTGGATATCGATATTGAATGCGGTGCCGGATATCAATATGGTCAACTATCTGACCGAAATTCTTGACGGCCTGTTTGTCATGCTCGAGGATAAAACGGTGGAGATACAACGCATGTGCGAGACAACAATCAGTCAGTTTCTAAAGTCCATACGCAACGATGCGTCGTCGGTACGAATGGAGGACACCATCAACATATTGATCACACACGCCCAGTCGCTCAACGAGCTGATCAAATCGATTGCCATCTCCTGGATACGGGAGTTTGTACAAATCTTTGGCCCGGATGTCCTGCCACATGCGAGTGGCATTTTTACAGCCATTCTGCCATGCCTTGAGTACAACGTGGAGTCCAAGCGCAGTGAGTACTTAATTATATAGTATTAATTGCTAATCTTAATTTCCATTTTTACCAGGCATTAAGGAGTGCGCAGTGTTCGTGAATAACTCGATGATGCAGCTTGTCTCATCCAAGGAGCTCAAATCCCAGAATATGTCCAAAATTGATTTGCGTTCCATAATGGAGGTGCTGTCCCAGTATCTTACGCACAACTCGATGCACACAAAGATTGCCGTGCTCAAGTGGATCCATCATCTGTTCATCAATTTCCCCAACGAGATGTCTGTCCACGCCACCAGTCTGAACAACAATCTGCTATCAACACTCTCCGATAATTCCGATGAGGTGGTGCTAAAAAGTCTATGCGTACTCGCGGAGATTTTAAGCTCGCAGGATAAAAAGGGTATGAATTCAGTCGCTAATTATTTTCAATTTTGGAAGTTTCATTTTTCTATCCAAATTAAATAAAATGTAAGATTAAAATATTTTGAGAATTGATTATAAGAAAGTGCTCAAAATAGTCTTTCTATCAGAAAAGTTATCAAACATAATATTAGATTGAAGTCATCAAACAACATACATAATTTCTAAATATTTTATCTGCTTTTACCAATTTTATAATTTCTTTGAATCCTACAGATCTCGATGACTTCAACAAGACGCATTATCGCAAGTTTTTGTTGAGCTTGCTGAATCTGTTCAGCGAGGAAAAGCTTATTTTAGAGAATAGAGCCAGTCTCATTATAAGGTAAAGTTCTCATTTCACATAATACTTAATTACTAAATTCAAATTCTCTTGTTCGTTAGAAAACTTTGTGTTCTGCTGAATGCTGAGTACATCTATCGCACCTTTGCCGAGATCATTGCGGAGGAGGTGCCCAATCTGAAGTTTGCCTCGACTCTTGTTCGCCTTCTAAATATTATACTGGTTACCTCGACGGAGCTTGTTGAACTGCGCACCAGCTTGCGTGATATATCCAATGAGAAGTCCGCTGATCTATTCCAATGCCTCTACAAGAGTTGGGTGCACTGTCCAGTGTCCACACTAACCCTCTGCCTGCTGGCCCAGTGCTATCAGCATGTCTCCGAATTGGTCATCCTATTGTAAGTGCTACAGTCTTATCCTGTTCTTAATATGTAGTAATGGATTTCTTTCTTCCTCGTCTAGCGCTGATGTGGAAATCACTCTTGAATTGCTTGGCGAATTGGATAAGCTGGTGCAGCTCATTGAATCGCCCATATTTGCTGCACTGCGCCTGACCCTAGTGTCCAAATCAAACAATTGCGCTGATGCACAGTATTTGGCTCATGCCTTGTTCGGAATTCTCATGTTGTTGCCGCAAACGGAGGCATTTAATACACTGCGAAATCGCCTGCAATGTGTACCCAACTATTGGGGCCAGTTACCCAAGTGAGACAACTCCAACTCCATAAAGTCCAAGGCTTATAATTTATTTCCCTATCTTATTTTTCAGAGATGAGCGCAATTCCCTGGAGTATAAGAGCGGCATTGATTTTGCAGCGCTGCGAGCACATTTTATTGAGCGGCAAAAGGCTCATCGTGTTCAGCGCGTAATTCAGCGCAAACGCACCGTTATCACGCCGGATAGTATATAATGATATTGTATTTGAAGCCCAGTATGTTATGTCTGTGATTAGGCGAATTATTTTTAGGCATAAAGTGCAATTTCCAATACAAAATATGTGCGTCTGTACCCCCCGATATTTGTAAATAGCGGATATTTTGAGTTCGTCACAAAATGCTTAAGGCATTGATCCGATTTAGAATTTGTATTTTTTAAGGTATGTTTTTCTTGGCATATATGTCTGTAGGAAGTATAGGAAAAATCGATTACATTGCTGCATTTATATAATTTTATAATTATTGATTCTTGCTTTCTTGAAACCCAACAGTTTTGTTCTTCTCTTCGATTTGAATTTATTAAAATTGTATTGATTTGTTGTTTAGAATAAATCGCTTTTGTCATTGCTTGTCTGCACTTACATATATATAAATATATAGAAAATTGTACAATATATATTTGCGATTTTAGATATATGTGTTTTGTATTTTTACATATCACATATTTCAATCCAGATATTCTATTTTTTTAATGCACCCATGCGACTGGCATCCTGGCTGGGATACGCCATTTGACCGGGTGGCGGTGGAATCACATCGAGATTCACACCAGAGGTAGTGGCACCATTTGGCACCGAGCCCGTTGGAGCAGCGCCAAGGCCGCTGTAGGGTGCTGCATAGGTCGGTTGGGCGTACATTTGATAGGCGGATGCGGGCACCAGATTGCTGGGCAGCTGATGCAGTTTCATGCCCGCTGGCATTACATTGATTTGTTCCTGTCGCAGATTGAAATAATCATTCGGCTTGGCGCTGGGCGGCGGAATCCCGGCCACATCAAAGCGTCGATCTGTCTTGGCGGCGGTTCCCTGCTTCGCCTGCGAATGCGCCCACTTGATGCTGACCTTGCGGCCATGGATGACCAGTTTGTTAAAGGTGCGCTCGGCGGCCAATTCGGCAGCGCTGCGTTTTGTGTACTGCACAAAGGAGCATTGCTGGCGCGGCACCAGTGCAATCGAACGTATCTCACCGAATTGATAGAACTGATCCCGTATTTCTGGCTCGGTTATGTCTTCGGGCAGATTGCCCACATACAATGTGGTAATATTGCGATCCTCGGGGGGCTCCAAAGTCGGCAACGAGGCAGCCCGTTTCATGATCTTCTCAGCCACAGGATCGTTGCGTCCATAGTACCGATCCTTGATGTTCTGCTCGCATAGCGGATCATCTGGCTCGTTGGGCTTGTCGTGGCGATATGGACACTCCTCGCCACGCTTGCACTCACCCTTCACCCAGAAGGAGCAGATGTGCGGACGATTCCTTTTGTAGTACGGTGCTGTGCGCGCCAATTTCGATAGCATCTCGTTGGCCGCCAGCGAGCGACCAACGGCGCCAGCTGCCTCGGTACCGTCGCCATCGGCAAGCTGGGCATCAATGTTCTGAATGTAGTATTCCTTGTTAACATCACTTTGGGGCATATTGTCGGCCACTTTGAGGGCGGCGTCGCGCACTTGGATGGGCAGACCGAACTCCAGGTCGAGCAGGCACGTTTGGCATACGTTTTTGAGGCGGGCGCATGTCTGACAGACTTCTGTCTTTTTAAAACGCATCCTTGCGCCAGGACACCAGCGAAATATTGTAAATGGCCGTGTGCAAATTTTGCATTCCTTGCCGAAACGCTCCTTAATCATGCGCACATACGGATTGTCGCCCAGGCACGTCTGACAGAGTATCGGAAATTCGGCATCCTCCCAATTCTGGCGATTGTACGTGTTGGTCGTCTTTGACATCGACATGGCTTCGACAACAGAAAATTTATTATTTACGGCAGTAGAAAAACACAGTGCAATGCACAACGTAAAAGAATCGTGTCTACTAGTTCGGAATAAGTTCAATTGAATGACTGAGTCGATATTTTGTTGCAGCTAGAGGTGGTTGAACGACTTTGTCGATATATTGTTAGAGATGATTGTAAGGCGATACATTACATTTTCCATTACGAAGCGTCTGTCAAAGAAACAAGAAGGTATCAATACTAACGCAAATGGTGTTTGTATTATATTTTGAGCAGGCTTCCGAAATCATCAGCTGATTGTACTTGATTTTAAAAGCCATCACCACTAACGCGATAGTCGGTCGGTCGATATATCGCAATTAATGGCCGGCTCCTTTCATATCGATTTCAAGCAAGTGGCAACGCTCAAAGGGCGAAAACGTTTGGCTGAAAAATATAAATAAACAGTAGCAATAGGCATTATTAGCAAAATATAATAATGTCAACAAATGTTAAGCGCTACAGGCGCGCATCCAAGTCCTCCGATGACGAGGAGAAGGAGGATAGCTATGTGCCCTATGTGCCGGTCAAGGAGCGCAAGAAGCAGCACATGATGAAACTGGGCCGCATTGTTCAGTTGGCAACGGAACAAACCCAGCCAAAATCGTCCAGTGAGAATGAGAACGATGACGACACACAAGGCGCACAGGATGCCGAGACCTGGGGCCGCAAATACAACATTAGTCTGCTAGACCAGCACACGGAGCTGAAGAAAATTGCCGAAGCCAAAAAGCTGAGCGCCGTGGAGAAACAGCTGCGCGAGGAGGAGAAGATCATGGAGAGCATTGCACAGCAAAAGGCGCTGATGGGCGTCGCCGAGTTGGCCAAGGGCATACAGTACGAGGAGCCGATTAAGACCTCTTGGAGGCCGCCACGCCACATTCTGGCCATGTCGGAGGAGGAACGCCAGGAGATACGCAAAGAGCTGAGAATTCTGGTTGAGGGCGAGAATCCCAGTCCGCCAATACAAAGCTTCCGTGAGATGAAATTCCACAAGGCCATAATGAATGGCCTCGCTGCGAAGGGCATTAAAAAACCAACGCCGATTCAGGTGCAAGGATTGCCGACTGTGCTATCTGGTCGAGATCTGATTGGAATTGCCTTCACTGGCTCTGGCAAGACGTTGGTCTTTGTGCTGCCCATTGTGATGTTTGCACTGGAGCAGGAATTCCGTTTGCCCTTCGAGCGCAACGAGGGACCATATGGCCTCATCGTTTGCCCGTCGCGGGAGCTGGCCAAGCAGACGTTCGACATCATCCTGCACTACAGCAAGCATCTGCAGATGTGCGGCATGCCGGAGATACGCTCCTGCCTCGCCATGGGCGGACTGCCCGTTAGTGAGGCCCTCGATGTCATCTCACGTGGCGTGCACATTGTTGTGGCCACTCCTGGTCGACTTATGGATATGCTCGATAAGAAGATCTTGACATTGGATATGTGTCGATATTTGTGCATGGATGAGGCGGATCGCATGATTGACATGGGTTTCGAGGAGGACGTGCGCACCATATTCTCCTTCTTTAAGGGTCAGCGACAGACGCTTCTCTTCTCCGCCACAATGCCCAAGAAGATTCAGAATTTTGCCCGCTCGGCACTTGTCAAACCGGTTACGATCAATGTGGGACGTGCCGGTGCCGCCTCCATGAATGTCATCCAGCAGGTGGAGTATGTGAAGCAAGAGGCAAAGGTTGTCTACCTACTCGACTGCCTGCAGAAGACGGCTCCGCCTGTATTGATTTTTGCCGAGAAGAAACAGGATGTGGACTGCATACACGAGTATCTCCTACTCAAAGGTGTCGAAGCGGTGGCCATACACGGTGGCAAAGATCAGGAGGAACGTTCTCGGGCCGTCGAGGCGTATCGTATGGGCAAAAAGGATGTACTGGTGGCCACAGATGTGGCATCCAAGGGTCTCGATTTTCCCAATGTGCAGCATGTGATTAATTATGATATGCCCGATGATATTGAGAACTATGTGCATCGCATTGGTCGTACGGGTCGTTCCAATACCATGGGACTGGCCACCACAATGATCAACAAGATAACGGAGCAGTCTGTGCTGCTCGATCTCAAGCATCTGCTGCTCGAGGCCAAACAGCAGGTGCCCGATTTCCTTGATGAACTGGCGCCCGAAGCAGAGCATCAGCATCTGGATCTGGGCGATTCACATGGCTGCAGTTATTGTGGTGGATTGGGCCATCGCATCACCGAATGCCCCAAGCTCGAGGCGGTGCAGAGCAAACAGGCATCAAACATTGGCAGACGCGACTATCTGTCCAACACGGCTGCCGATTACTAGATTTACTTTACTGACTTGGACAATATCTAAAAGCTTAAATGAAAGCTGGGCATTTTATATAAAGTGCTCGCTCATCAATGTTTCAGCGATAATTCTGGCTTGTGAATAATTAATAACTTTATTTGTTAGTGTAAGCCATTATGTATAAAAAATAATATTACTCATAACCCTTAAGGTTCCTGATTGTAATTTATAAAATTGTAAATTTAATCACTTTTATATAGTTTCCACAATCCTTTTGTATATGTATTTTAAAATGTTTATAAACAGAAGCTAATTAAATAAAAGTGTTTCCAATAAATCTTAAATATAATATATTTTATTAAAACATTCACTGCTATGATTTTCCTGTAGAATTTACAAAAATGTTTATATTTGTTGAAAAATTTAGTTTTAAGTTTCAATTTGCTAGCATTCACTGTATATAATAAAATCTACAATAAAATCTGGAAATTCCATGCATAAGTAAATCGATGACTTTTGCACTTCCTTTCTCAAATGCTTTATTCATTTGTTTACCATTCTGTTTACCGTTTTGTTTGCAAAGGTACTTTTTGTTGCTTATCAGTCGAATTGACTCTTATCATTCATCTACATGGAGCATCTCAGTCGAGTAGAGAGAGAGAGAGAGACAGACAGCGAAAGAGAGTGATTTTGAGTCGAGTTTGAGCGGGCTTTTATAAAGGCGGCGACAATCGTCGAGTTTCGTTCAGTGTCTCAAGCTGAGTTGTCGCGATCAGTAGCCAACAGCTACCTGGAATTCAACTTGTCTCAGTCACTCCCAAAGCCTGGAAGCGGTCAGTTCATAGTTATTTACGTAAGCGTAAGTGTTTATATAATTTGCATATTCTTCTCACTCTGTGTGTGTATGTGTGTGTGTCAATAGTGCAGCTGTAAATAACGTACACTCGTGTGCCAAAAGTGTTCTCTGTTTACAATTGAAACGAATTTAGTTTAAGGCAATTATAAATAACGATACCAATTGAACGTCTAATAAACCTACTGATAACCTTTTATAAAGCTCGCAATTGCATCTTGTCCAATCGTTGAATTACTCAATTTTATAATTTGTTGTGGTATATATGTTGTATAATATATGTATGTAGTATTATCGATAGTGTGCCAGTCCATTCAATTGAATCTGCTAATCATTTTGTTTTGAACTTAGCTTATCTTGGGTTAAAGCCTTCACGCGAACGTACTTAAAATTGTTAAAAGTATATAGAAATAATATATATTTTACGTTATTAGGTCTGTCTGTACATAAGGTTTACGAAAAGTGACAATTTGAAAATGTATATGCGGCCTAGCCTTGACTTTGTCACAAAGAAAAACTGTAATGAATCTGAAAGTTCCAAATAGAACATGTTAAGGATTGTTATCAATTACTTACTTAACTCGGATTTACATTTCATTTAAGCAAAGACAAAATTTTCTTTTAAATTTTTCCATTAATCTCATTTCTACAAATCTTTTAAAGTCGATTTTGAGAATCTTTTCTTCGTTTGTAGAATTTTTACGAATTTCTTGCTGTTTTTTTGAGTTATGTATATAATAAACAAACGTTTACCTAGAACACTGCTTTTTATAATTATAAAATACATTTTGCTTATTTCACATGAAACGCACTTAATTTAGGCACAAACGAGCTTCAACGTGTGTACTCCGTTAAAAGGAAGTGATATTGCTTACTAATATTGTTGATCTTTTGTTAACACTTTTATAATTAGGTATTTAAAACAAAGTAGTTTTTATCTCGTTATATAAATATATTTGAGTTAATATTTATTTATGCATTAACAAGTTTTTAAGCACTCTTCTTAATGCGATTTTAAACGAGAATTCTTCAATTCTTATCTTTTGTGTGTATGTATCATTATTTTTTCTGCTCGCTAGAATAGCTAATAATGAAGATGAATGATCTATGTACATAGATGACGAATTGGCGAGTCTTGTGCGTAGGCTATTGTACTATATGGTCGATTCAAAGATATTTGAAATTCAAAGCACATTGCTGGTCGTGTGCACATCGTTACTTGAAGCTAAATAACAAGTCGAACTTGAAAATGGCACACAAGCGAAACTGAACGAAAAGTGGCATATCAACAATGTGAATGTTGCAGCTTATCATAAATCATAAATATGTATTTTTTTTTTTTTATAATGTTTGCGACCTACTTGAAGAAAAAAACCTTTTAAGGAAAAGGGCTTGCCTTCGCCGTTATTTCTTTAATCGTGAAATTATATCTGACGCGTCATGTCGCCATGCTGCACAACGAATTACTTAAGAAATTTAAAAATAAATTATAACAATAATAAAAAATAAAACAACGTAGCTGACGCACTTTAATTTACAGCTTCAATGACTGTTATAAAATAAATCCTATATGTTTCTATCTCTATCTCAGTATCATTAAAAACTTTTTTTTTCAGTAAATTAAAGTTTCACGTTTAGTTTCTGTTGACTTGTTCCAGTTTAGTCCGATATTTTTCAAATTTCAATTCAATCAATTTAATTAAGAAGGACAAAAGAATTAGCATATATCGACTTAAAATTGAGGTTATATGCACAGGATACTTAGCATAGAGAAGTATACTAATTAGCGTACCAATCTTCAGGTTTATGGAAGTACTTTTAATTTTTAAGTATTATAATTAAACTAGATTTAAGTCAGATTTAAACAGGTTGTAATTTTATCTATCAATCATTTTATTTGATATACATGCATAAATATATATTAAAAATATAGAAAAAATATTCTACTCCCTACAACTATTATATATTATTCACATACAATATATGAATTAATTTATACACTAATTTCTTATTAACTTGTTGATTCATTCTCTTTCTCTCTCTCTCTCTGTGTGCCTGTGTTTCTTTCTCTTTGACAGTTGTGCTCTCTCAGCGGGCAATCATCTCCGTTTGAGTTGCGAAGACAATAACAAAGGCAAATAAAACATAATAATAATAATAATAGAAGCAATTTATCCGTTCACAAGCTGTTCACACGCACAAAAAGCGGTCTATCACAACAATAAACAAAAGCGACGCTGTTTGCTCAGTTCCATATATACTAGCAACCCCCTCGGCCCCCTTCATTTCTCCGCCGCAGCCGTCGTTGACGTCGCGCCGAATAATGGCAAGGCGAGGAGCCGCCAGTCATCTGGCAGTCATCTGCAGGTAATGCAAGCGAGCAGTTCGCACAGCTAGCAAGCTCCCAACAGAAGTCTACATTAAATACGCTAAGTAGTGCAAAAGAATATACAAATTACTCATACGCCGCATTCTCATTAAATAAACCACTTACTCATCGTATAACTTGTAAGTATATATCATCTATCTGCGTGTTATTCATTTGCCGGGCTGCGAAAGCTCTCAGCATAATTAAACATGTGATAAAATTGGCCTGTCTCTCACATTTTTAGTGACCTTTTATGGTCATGACTCATGACACATGACAAAAAGGTCAAGCATAGAGACAGTTCAGTTCAGTTCAGTTCAGTCTGTAGTCTGTAGACTGTAAAAGGCGTGAATTTTCATTGCCACACTGCCACTTAATGAAGCTACTTGAAAACACAAACAAACAGAAACAACGAGGCACATTTATTGATACTGATTATTTGGTTTGCAGCTGTCTGGTGTTTATCGCAATCTCGACAAGTTTCTGTTCGGCCGCCACATCTCAGACTCGTCCCGCGTTTCCTTCCCAAACCGGTCCAGTTCAGCCCTCCATTGGTGGCAACAGCAAACAGCCAGCGAGACGCGTCATGAATCCAGCTTTTGCAAATGCCGGCCGCTCTCCCGGCCTGGAGATTTGGCGCATCGAGGTAAGTGTATAATTGTGTTCCGAATGATTCCCGCAAAAGACTACATTCGAAATTTCACTTTGCTCTAATTGCCTGCCAAGTCTACACTCAGATAAAACAGTACTTACTTTGTCTTAAGTCTTGAGAGAACAAAGTTCTATTGTAGAAACTTGTTTTGGCAACACTTCTATAAAAGTCTGATTTGGATTTAGATTTGTGCTATCCACATAATTCTTAAATCCAGATCTTGATTGGAATTAGATATTTTACTCTTATTTTAAGTACTAAACTTCACTTAAATAACCTTAAAAAAATAAACTAGCTTAACTCAATAATTGAAATGCGTGAAATCTATAATATTTAAGAAAGTATCGTACTTACAAAAAAAAAATGAACAGCGAATTTCTTTCAGTGTACAGTTGTACACGATGTGTATAATTGTAGGCTGCATGTTCATAGTGTGTGGGGGAAAGTTCGACGCCCACGCACGAATGCGTTGCTCATCCAGCGGCGCCCAATGTGGCACTCGCTTGTGGCATTTGGCATGCAAAGTACTCAGATATATTCAGAAACACTCACAAAAGTATTCACGCACATACATATGTACTCGCATTTGTATGCTATAAAGGAATTGTTGGCTTGTGCCTGACGATATTTTCTAGTCGCTGAACTCATGCACGTTTGTTACTCTAGCGAGTCACTACTGTAGTTGTATATGTTTATAGTACAGTAAACAGAGGCATGTTCCCAGCAGGCGTTAATTAGCTCGGAAACATTGGCTAAATTTATTAGCTTTCAACGGCACATGCAAAGCATATTCCCATTTATTTAAGTTTTTATCTTTTTGTTTGACTTTGTTTATCGAGAAATGCTTTTGGGGCTTGATCAATAAACATGTGCGGTTCTCTCAAAATAGAATATTAAAAAATATATATTCTCACACTTTTTTGTTCATTTCTTTTTATCTAGAATTTCGAGCCGGTTCCATATCCCAAAAATAACTTTGGCAAATTCTACACGGGCGATTCCTTTATTATTTTGAATGTAAGTAATAAACAATAATATTTATGTATAAATTTTGACTTTTGATGGATGTATATCAATAATGTTTATTATATTTTGATGAATAATGTATAAAAAGTATATATAGCTTTTTATCAGCACTGATACACAGTTTTTATTTAAACATTAATTTATTACTAATTGTTGCACTCGAGGTTAACCAAATATGCGGGAAAGTTGTATGCATCAGAATATTTATTTCTGAGAATTGCTCATTAAATTCATTAAAATCAAGTGATAAAATTATGAATCAGAGCTAGAATTTCTGGGAAATTTATAACGTCGAAAAATTAAATTTTTTATATGCTAAAAGTATTTAAAAACAATTTAATTGATGAATTATGAATATTTTGATACAACATTAAAGCATATAATATTATATATAAAGACTTATTATATACTATACAATACATATGTACATATAATTATACCCTATCCTAAATCTATTCACAGACCAGAGAGAACCAGAAGAGCAAAGAACTCTCGTGGGATGTCCATTTCTGGTTGGGATCCGAAACTTCCACAGATGAGGCTGGCGCTGCAGCCATTTTGACTGTACAATTAGATGATATTCTGAATGGCGCTCCCGTCCAGCATCGTGAGGTGCAGGATCATGAGTCCCAGCTGTTCCTGGGCTACTTTAAGAATGGTAAACCAAACCAGACCGAAGCTAAAACATGTGTTTAATCCGGCATTTCCATCGATTTAGGTGTGCGTTATGAGCAGGGTGGTGTTGGCAGCGGTTTCAAGCATGTGGAGACGAATGCCCAGGGCGAGAAGCGTCTGTTCCAGGTCAAGGGCAAGCGCAATGTGCGCGTCCGCCAGGTGAATCTCTCCGTCTCATCGATGAACAAGGGTGACTGCTTCATACTGGATGCTGGCAACGATATCTACGTCTATGTGGGCTCCCAGGCCAAGCGTGTAGAGAAGCTGAAGGCGATTAGTGCTGCCAATCAGATTAGGGATCAGGATCACAATGGACGTGCTCGTGTGCAGATCATTGATGAGTTCAGCACCGATATGGATAAGCAGCAGTTCTTCGATGTGCTCGGCTCTGGATCACCCGATCAGGTGCCCGATGAGTCCACGGCCGATGAGGATGGTGCGTTTGAGCGCACCGATGCCGCAACCGTCACTCTTTACAAAGTATCCGATGCCAGTGGAAAACTGCAAGTGGACACCATTGCCCAAAAGCCGCTGCGCCAGGCGATGCTCGATACTCACGATTGCTTCATCCTGGACACCGGCTCCGGCATCTTTGTGTGGGTGGGTCGTGGTGCCACACAGAAGGAGAAATCCGATGCTATGGCCAAGGCGCAGGAGTTCCTGCGCACCAAGAAATATCCGGCCTGGACTCAGATCCATCGCATTGTCGAGGGTGCCGAATCTGCGCCGTTCAAGCAGTACTTCGATACCTGGCGCGATGTTGGCATGTCTCACACTCGTCTCGTCCGCTCCGCCTTGAATGTCGGCTCCGATGAGTCTCTCGATATGGATGAGATCGATGCCGTCGTTGAGAAATTGAAGAAGAGCGGCGGTCGCGCCATCGGTTTCATGCCCGATCATGGCCAGAACCCCATTGGCGAGATCAGCCAATATGTAAGCATCCCCGGCTCCAATGAGATTCTGCGCAACACTGTTCCCTTCGAGGAGCAAATGCCGCTACTGGGCTTCGGCTCGTATGTGCTTAGTTACAACTATGAGGCCAACAATGGTGATAAGGGCGTCATTGTCTATGTTTGGCAAGGTGCCAAGGCCAATGCTGCTGTCAATAAGCGCGCCTTCGAGGAGGGCATGGCACTCGCCGAGGAGCAGAATGCGATCCTAGTGCGCACCATGCAGGGACACGAGCCACGTCACTTCTACAAGATGTTTAAGGGTAAACTCTTGACATCGTACTCGCCACTCCCGATCTCATCCCAACTATTCCGCATTCGCGGCACTGTTGAGAGTGATATCCATGCCAGCGAAGTACCCGCAGATAGCTCCTCCTTGGCTTCCGGCGATGTCTTTGCCTTGGCAATGGCCAAGACACACAAGGTGTACATCTGGCATGGTCTGGGTGCCTCCGCCTTCGAGAAGGAGGCGGCCAAGGAGCGCTTTGCCCACTACTGGGAGGATTCCGAAATGGAGATTGTGGATGAGGGTGCCGAGCCCGATGATTTCTGGGAGGAGCTGAACGGTGAGGGTCAGTACGATCGCAATCTGGGAGATCAGACAGCCCCACTGCTCGAGCCACGTCTCTTCCACTGCCGTCTGACCAGAGCTGGACGCGCCAAGGTCGAGGAGGTCGCCGAATACCAGCAGGAGGATCTTGATACGGATGATGTGATGCTTCTCGATGCCGGCGATGAGCTTTACTTGTGGGTTGGCTCCGGTGCCACAGCCGATGAGAATCGCAAGATTCTGGATATGGCCAAGGTGAGATAAATTATGATTGGCATAACTGGTGTTCTGGAGGAATGGCAATTCTTTCAATATTTTTGTAAAATCTCTGACAAATTCCTTTTTCCGATTTAGAGCGACATTTTTATATATTATTATATATTATATTTTACATTTACAGCGCTATATTAAATCAGAGCCCACTGCTCGCACCATGGATACTCTCAACATTGTGCGTGTGTCCCAGGGCAACGAGCCAAGGGTCTTCAAGCGTATGTTCCCCAGCTGGGAGGACAACTACTGGCAGGTTAGTAGATCGCATTGCTCATTCAATAATCATTCCATACTAAATAATCATCACCTGGCTAATTAATCTGGCTCCCGCTGGCTGATTCAATGCATGACCTCAAAACACTTCACTGCTTTTGTGAGTGAGTATTTCAGCACCTACTAAATATTCACAATGTTCACCATTCAATTAACTTGCAACTCACTTAATTGGCTTACTTTTTAAATGTATTTTATATTAATTAATTATTTCAATTGCATTCTTAGAATCTGCCTTCCTATGAGGACATCAAACGCCAGGTTCTGGATGCTAACAACGAGGTCTAAGCCCTCAGTTGGAATACTCAGCAAAATTGACCAAAAATTTACGTTCGCTTTTGCCTTAAAAAAAATACAAAAGAAATTAATAATTAAATATAATGTAATTTTGTATTAAATGGAAAACTTTTTTTTTACTCAAATAATAATGCTTGTGTGTAATTAATTTCAAATAATTTGATTTTGAAAATCGAGGCCAAACGGATTAAAATAAATGATATTTATTTCAATATAGTATTTATTAAGGCCATCTGTGTGCCGATAGTTGATTCCTGCTTGAATACATAATTAATTTACTTAAAGTTAGGTTCAGCCACATGCAATCCCCACGTGATTTGCTCGATCCAATCCAAATACGACGAAACACGTGTATAGACACTTGGATAGCTGCTGCGGCAGAAGACGCCAAAGGAGGTAATTCCAATAAGATGATAATGCGTATGACGACGTCGACGTCCCTGCAAATTCAACTGGAGCGGCCCACCAGAGTCGCCCTGACAGGTGTCGCGACTCTGAAGGAAATCCTGTGCGCATATCTGACTCCCAATTATGCCATTTGGGGTCTCTTCGAAGTCGGGCAGATCCTCGTCGCACTCACCGTTGGGCACTATGGTTGCATTCAAATGGGTCAAGCGATATGTCATACTCTTGCCAAAGCTTGTCGATCCATAGCCCATGGCGAACGCAATCGATGTATATATCTCCTCACTGGACCACAGGCGAATGGGTCTAACAAACTCTGTCAGACTAAAAGGAATTTTATTGCATTAACAATCTGATTTTTTTTTTGTATATATGTTTTTTTTATTAGTCCTGTTTTTTAACATTGACAAACAAACTACATATTTCAATGTATAGCAAAACTTTTTAGATATTTTCTTAAACTAAGTTTAATCGAGTGAAATTTTTAGTTTTTAATATCATACAATTTGTTAATACTCACATTACATTTCCATCCAGTTTTAGAAGTGCTATATCATTATAGTATAAAGTATTTCTATACTCGGGATGCTCGATTATGCTTTCGATTCCAAAATTTTGTGGCCTAACCGTTGTCTCATCGATCATTAGATTAAGTCCACCGATGCGCACAAATTTTGGCACCTCACTAAAAATATATGCAATGTGGGCAATCAGAGAACTCTCGACCACCTCGTCTGGGGAAATCAAGAGACTCACCCCTCCACCTCTGTGCAATGGGCCGCAGTTAGTACGAAATTCTCACTTATGAGACTGCCGCCACATTTGTAGCTGATTGCCTCTGAGTTCGCCTGAAAGCCGAGCGCTGCCTATCAAATATTAAATGTACCATGTTCATTTCGGCTATAAACAATATTTACTGATTGAGTTTTTTCTTTTATCAGCTTTCAAAATTTTGTGTACCATATGGGGGTATTCACCAGGTCGGGCGAGAATGCGTCCATCGAAATCGACGTCATCGGCATCTGCTGCTACGGCCGTATCGTTGGCAAATATACGTTCAACATACTCCGAGTACTCTATAGGTGTATATGTGTATAAACAATTATATAGCTGATTAATTACAGAGAGAGAAAGAGAGAGAGAGAGAGACAGAGAGAGAGAGGGAGAGAAACTCACTGCGCTCACAAAGACGTCGTCGCTTGTTTTTGTGCTTTTTGTTGCGATGCCCATGCGGGGGTGGGGGATATGGTTGACCTGGTCTATGAACTGTCATTGAGTGCCTTCGCTTTGACTTTGGTCTTGGCAGATGACCATCACGGTGCAAGTGAAAGTTACGTATCCTAAACTTTTTGTTGTCTGGAAATTGGATATCTTGTTCACTCTCCGATCCTGGAAAATATATTTCCTGATCCCTGGGAAATACCATTGCCTGATTTTTGGGTTCTCTCTTTGCATCTCTGTGTTCTCTGTGTTCTCTGTTTGCATATGCCAAGCAGAACAGAGCCGTTGATAGCAGCACCAAAAAGCAGCGCATTTTTTCTTTGTGTGTACTCAGTGAGTATCAAAACGGGACTGAAGCATCTCGCATCTAATTAAGTCTATCGATCTGAGTCGAGTTTTTCGGCTTATCATCATTTAATGTCAAAGCAGAAATTCCAAAAAAATTTTTGTTATTTATTATTATTTTTTGTTGTATGTTGTTTATATGTGTATTCCCAGGGTTTGAGGATTGACGAGAGTCGCGGTGCGTGGAGCATGGATTTGAGTGGTGCCCCCAAATTGACCCTCATATTGAGCAATAATCGCACGCTGAATGGACTCCAGTTCTTGGTCATTGCTGTACTTCAGCACAGATACAGTGGGATCATTGCCAGGCGCTGGAGCCGGAGCAGGAGCAGAGTAAACAAGGGCCATCAAAGCGAACAGCAAAATCAACTGGATATGAAAAAATGTGATTCTTTTTATCCACATTTAAAAACTATGAAAGTTTTTCAACTTACGCAAGCAGTCTTCATTTTATCAGATTCTTTCAGCAAAACTAACGCACGAGCCCAAATCGACGACTGCTTTTATAGTCAGCAAAAGTTATCATTGTGTTCATAATCAAAATATAATTTGCAACTATGAACTTGAACAACTTGAAAACAAAACGAGTTTACAAATTCATTTATTTAACATAAGCCCCGAGATCAGACTCAAAATCAAGCGCAGATTATTACAATAATGTCGAATTGGGCTTTTCAGATTTAAGTATGGTTTTTTTTTAAAGCAAACCTTCCATAAAATAATAAAATCTATAATTTGGCAAGATTCGTTTTCTATTCAAACTTATTTAAATTTGCATTTTAGGGCTCTTTGTGTGAAAGCGAAAACTTTTAACTGGTTTTGAATATGTTAATTAAAGTCGTATGTGGGCTACTAGTCGTTGATTTATAAAAAAGGTTTAAATTGCTGCCATAAAAAATGCATCAATCACAAATCCCTTTCATTTGCCTCTCATCTGTTTCCTTTGATCTGGTTCCTTTCCAAAGAAACTTGTTGTGTTACCCTAAACTCATTTGAAACGGGTAAGAGGGTGTGATGAAGTTGCGGAATAGGATGTCACATGAGGTATATATATTCTTAATCAGGATCAGTAGGCGAGAATATGTGTCTGTTTGTGTGTATAAACAAACGGACAGACAGACTCTAAGAGATAGGCACTTCAATTTATTCATAAAAGTTCTTGGGCTCCACTCGTATATCAAGTTTATTTTATTATATTGATAATTCATCTCGTTTCGCGAATAATTATGCATATCGAATCATTTTAAATAGCTATAAATAATATAAAAAATATATATCAAAAATTTCTCTATTTATGTGTGAAGAGTGACACACTTAGGCATGACTTAAGTTCAGTTCTGTTAAAGATATATTTAGCTTTATAGCAGCTCTCAGCTATATGTTTTTAATAAATTTATAATATTTTTTATAGCTGAGTTCAGGGTATCTCGTAGGCGAGCTCTCTTGCTTGTCAATGTTTGCAAGTCAGGGCAATTAAAGTCTGAGTCCCAAAACGAGTTTTAAGATCTGATTATGATATGATGCCAGTAATTAGCCAACAAATTTATTTTGATCTCGAACAGCAGATCGGCATCTGCCTCTTGTTTGTCAAATGATGTCTTCTTTTAAAACTCTGCATATATCTTGTATATAATTAGAAAAAACCTACAAGTAAACTTCCTACACTTTCGTTGCATTATGGTATAGTTTGATTAAATTTGAAATCGAATATAATTGAAAAAATTCCAATAGTTGTATTTATTAACTTCAGTAGTCAATTCATAGGTTGAAGTCCTAGTGTACTCAATACTTTTCTTGTGTGCCCCATTTAGGATACGGCTTTGAAAAACTAGCGCCACAAAAAATGTTGCATAATCTTAGGCACAAATTGAATATACATATGTTGGAGCTACTGTTCAAAAAATAAATAATTTTAGATAATATTTTAAATTCCTTAAAGAGTTCAAAATTTATTTGTAAATATGAATATTTTACTCCACAAAATTTCCAATTCGTTTAGATTTATGAAACTTTATATTTAGCGTCAAATAAATCAAGAAGTCAGGGCAATAATTGGGGCTATATCTTAAGTATTTAGTAATATTTCGTAAATTCCCAAAATGCAAATCAAAGCTGCGGTTGTCGGCAGCTTTTCTTAGTTGAATCCAGAAAATATCCAATGCAGACACAACTTGGCATTCCAACAGAGGCCAAGTTGCGACAAACCCACATATTTGGTGACTAAATTGGATAGCAAAATTGTAATTTGAATACATTTACACATTTTCCAGCTTATCAAATCAGTCGTAAGTTTTATTTTTTTTTCTTTTACGAAAGTGTAAAGCAACATATGTATATGATCCAATTAAAAAACGATTGGTATTTTAATTGAAACATGGAGGCAGATAGCATCGAGTTGCCCAACGCAGATAATGATAATGAAATGGAGGCGCATTTGCATGCGCTGCATTTGGAAGATGCATCTCGAACTCGGCTTGTATCTCAATCTTCAATATAAATATCGGACAGCACTGCAATTGGAAGACACAGAAACAGCTCAGCAGCTGCACAGCACACACAACTCAAAAACCTAAAAGCCTTTCGGTGTGGAATCCACAAAACCCAAGCACAAAATGCGCGCTTTTCTGGTAAGTACCAAAAAACTTGATCCTCTCCAGAAATATAATCATCCTCTTCACAGATGATTTGCTTGTTTGCCGTCTCCCATGGACAGTATGATTATACGCCCCAATCTGGCGGTGGTCAAGTAGCAACCGATCAGAGTGGCTCTGCTCAGTTGTCGGAGCCCATACTCCCTGCCAACGAGTTCAACAAGGAATTCTACTTGTACACCGCCCCGGAGCAGGAGTTCGACAATGGCCCGGTCAACGAACAGCTCTCGAATAGTCTGAGAAAAAATCTACGTGTGCTGTTCATCAAGGGTCCGGAGAACACCGGTCTGGAGCAGGCCGCTCTGCAGTTGGCCACATCTGCCTCCGACGATCGCACAGCCATCTATGTGCTCAACAAGCAGGCGGATGTGAGTGATTTGGCCAACAAGTTGAACCAAATGAAGCTGCAGGCCAACAACAAGCCCGAGGTGCATTTCGTCAAATACCGCACTCCCAGCGATGCGGAGAATGCACAACGTGTCATCCAAGCTCAATACGATTCACTGCCCGGTCGCTCCACCAACCACAATGCCGGCTCCTCGGCACCAGTTTTGGACTTTGCCACAAAGAGCGGAGGATCTGGCATAAGCGAGTTATCACCGACTAGCGCGTACCTGCCACCCAACCGAAGGTTTTAGCTATAAGAAAACACTAACACGCTAACTGTAAATAGTGTTAACAAATAAAATTAGTTTCTACAAAAACAGAAAGAGTTTATTTTACTAGCCAAAAGTATGCAAGAAAGTTGATTGGTCTCTGAATTGCTGGAGAGGTGCCAACTATTTTGGACGCGACTGTAGCAAGTGTTAATCGATGTTAACTAAATATTAATTTGTTTAAACCGAAAAAGTTAGGTTTTTATGAGTGGTTTATGGTGGGTAGTAAAAGGCTTGTTGCAAAAAACATCCTGATTGCTTAGTAATCATGTTAGCAGGTGTTTTTCGAATTGAAAAATTCTTGAAATGTTTAATAATCCAAAAATTGAGTAGCTATTTTAAATGTGATCTTAAAACCCATAAAACCTATAACTTAAAAATCTTAAATATAGTAATATTTAACTACTTCAATAATTTAAAAATCAATTTGTTTTATCTTTGGGCAACTACTAACACAAAGTTTATTAGAATAATTAAGATAATGCCGCTTGGCAAAGACGATGACAGTGACAGCTCTCGAGATCTCCGGCTTTTGCTA
This sequence comes from Drosophila paracracens, assembly GCA_035044025.1. Classification (NCBI taxonomy): domain Eukaryota; kingdom Metazoa; phylum Arthropoda; class Insecta; order Diptera; family Drosophilidae; genus Drosophila; species Drosophila paracracens. The sequence goes on along the minus strand of JAWNMN010000435.1, from coordinate 511,601 downwards.
GCTACGGCTTATATTTCGAAAGCTAAGGTCATTGAAGATTGAGTAAAACCAAAATTGAAACAAACCCGGCAGAAATGCCAGACACAATACATAAGCAACATAGACCCATAAACTGCTTTCTTTGGATCAGTAAAATTGTTTGTTTGCATTTTGCCTTTTTTATATCACTTTGTTATCTTATTAAGTTTAACTAATTTATGCGCATTGGGATTTGGGAATACGCAACCGGTTGAGGTTGAGGAACTGCTCCGGACTACTCAACAAGCTACTAATTTGGCGGCGGCCAGAAAATGTTTTGAGTGGGGGGTTTCGGGTTTTTAGTTTTTGATTATTGGTTTTCGGTCTGTTACGAATTCATCGAAATGCATATGAAATTACTTTCTTTTGAAACTGAGGGAGCATTTGATCGAACGATATGTCACATTAAAAAAATGATATTTCGCATTAATTCCGCAGCGGCGTTGCGATTATAAGAAAATTTGAATATCAACTTGACCACGTTATATAAGCGAGATGCATCTCTAATGCGATCGCAGGTATACGCATAATTATTTACGAATATGGTTCCGTGATTTGGCAACAACACTCACAGGTAGGCCGATACATGGCGACAATAGGTTCGATAATTTAATACCAGAGCCCAGTTTCTTGAGATGAAATGCCGGACTATCTTATAAAAACATAGTCAACGAGCAGTTAGGGCATCAGTTGAGTTCAAACTGTGAGAGAAGTCAACAGCGCTTTACTAAAATGAATCAATTTGCAATTCTTTTGGTAAGACGGAAGCCTGCACCGAGCCTGGAGCTTTAATAAAATGCATTTTTCTTTCCACTTGCAGTGCTTGTCGTGCGCTCTGCTCGCCACAGCTGCTCCACAGGGCTACAAGTATCAGCAGAATCAGCAAATCATTCCAGCTGGAAATCTGCGCCCCCAGACACCGTTGTCGGCCAGTGGAATATACAATGTGCCGCAGCAGGGACCCATTCAGAGCTACGCGCAACCCATTCAGAATGTAGGCATTGAGGCACCGGTTGCCTACCAACAGCCACTGCAGCAGCAGTTCGTTCCAGCGCCTCAGCCCCAGCAGCAATACGTCCAGCCTTATCAGCAGCCCCAGCGTCCCTCAATTGTTACCAAGGATATCTACATTCACTCCGCACCCGAAGAATCCGAGGAACTTAATGCCTCACCCCAATTGGATAACACCCCGATTCGCAAAAATTATCGCATTGTGTTCATCAAGGCGCCCACACAGAATCTGAGGCACACCGCTGCTGCTCTTAAGCGCGCCCAGGCTACCAATGAGGAGAAGACCGTCATCTATGTGCTGTCCAAGAAGCCCGACCTCAACGAAATCCACCAGCATCTGCAACTCAGCCAGACCGAGCCCAAGGTCCACAAGCCCGAGGTCTACTTCATCAAGTATAAGACGACGGAGGAGGCTCACCGCGCTCAGCAGGAGATTCAGGCCCAGTATGATGCTTTGGGCGGTGCCACTCACATCTCGGATGAGGGCGTTGCTCCCATTACCAGTTATACCGGTGGCTCCCTCAACTTGGGCAACATTGTGCCACAGCAAATTCTGCAGCAGGGTCAGTCGAACGGTTTCAGTCAGAATGTCGGATCCTTTAACCAGGGCATCCAGCAGAGCTCCTTTGGCTCACAGATCGGTCTACAGAACGGAGGTTTCCAGGGTGGTCTGGGCGGAGGTCTGGGCGGAGGTCTGGGCGGAGGTCTCGGCGGAGGTGTTGCCCGAGGTATCCAAACCTCATCGGTATCATCGGCATCCAACTTTGGTGTCGTCGTGCCCTCGAAGAGTTACGTACCAGCCAAGACTAAGTAAGCGGTCTACAATTAGTATGCAGTAGCATATCTTCAATTGAGTTCCAAGAATTGGCCCTTAATTTAGTATATCTTAATTTATTGTAAAAGCCATAATCAATTCAAAATAAATCAATATATTATCATAAAAAAAACATTTTTTATATACTTGTCTGAACAATACGCACATATATAAATACTATCATTATCTACGGACTTTGCATATCTATCTGTAACATTTTTAAGTTAAAAACAAATCATTTTGATACCGATAAGGTAATGTACTGAAACATTCATATAATTAAAAACTTTAATCCCAGCTTTAACATATTTTGAAATCAATATTGAATGCCCGGTTTAGTCATAACTCATTTTATGTTTTAAATACTTGTTAATGGTCAAAAGCTAATAAATTATTTTAGCATTTATGTTTTCAACAAATAATATTGGATATCTGAATATTTGTCATTGAAACTGGCTTGTGAATTTGGACAAGTAATGGCCGTGATTGCCTTTTATGTATTATCTGCTAATTAATTAACTAATTTTATGTTTCATTATTCAAAAATGAATTTTACTAGTTGCTCAATTAGAAATGTGCCAGCCAAGATTAAATAAGCCATCCACAATCAGTAACAACTTTAGCTTAAGAAACCATTAAAAACTAGGCCTTATTAAATTGGCGAATCAAACCAAACTTCTCTTTGAGAACTTTTATGAACTTAAAATACAAGAATGGCTATATCTATACGTATAACGTTTATATAAATTGATCTATTATATTTCATTATTACAAATTATTCATTGTTATCTTTACTTATAAGATGGGAACACAAAGATCCAATTGTCGTCGACCTCTTTTTCTGCCAACATCCGTCCTAACCTTACTCACAAGATTATACATAATTTATTGAATATTTTCAGCAAATATGCGTCAAATCTAAAATCTCATGTTGAAAAAACAGTTACCTATATCTTAGCTATTATAAGCCGTTTCACATAAATATTATTTATTGAAATCTGTTTCTTTTACAATATTGTATGGCGAAGCGTATACAAACTGAGCAATCCATTTGTTTACTACATTCATAATCATGCTCCATCACAATGGTATTATGCACATTATTATGCAAGACGAATCAATTACTAATCGATGTGACCGGTTTCCCTCATGTCATGTGGCTAATCGATGTGGCAATTCAGAGGCACGTTTTTTGTTTTTCATCTTTTTTTTTTTTGGTTTTAGTTTTTTTGGTGATCGCCTTTGTGAAATTAAAGTGTTAATTGGAAAAGTTGTGAAAGACACGTTTGAAGGTCGTAGAAAGGGAAATCGTGCGGGTGGGTTAAGAAACAACAGGTTTATTTAGCTATATATATACTATATATTTACAATATTTGATTTACTTATGCCTAAAAAAACAACAATAATAATTCTTGCGATTTCAGTCAGTCGATTCTTTTCACGCACGCAAATTGGCGGGCAAATATTTGCTGGAAATGGCGCTCGTAAGGCTACCAAGTCCACCAATAGCACCAATGCCTCCATTGGCATTGCCTCCATTTATACTGGCTCCAATTCCACGCTGATTGTCCAACGAGCCAATCACCGATGTGACCGGAGCTATACCTTCATCGGAGACTTGTGTGGTGCCACCAAGCTGATCGTATTGAGCTAAAAGTTGAGTTAATTTGAATGGAAATAAAATATAAATTTAAAATAATAAATATGTAAATTTAAATTAATAAAGATGTAAATTTATATATATAAATATATACATTGATACTTAAATATTTAAAGCAGTTCTCAATAGCAGAGAACGAGGATGTGGTTTAAGATCTGAGCTGAGTGTCTATAAAAGTTATGCTAATTGTTTTGAAGTGTTGTAATAAAAATTATAATATTATTAGTTGATAATATCTTAAACAAGATATTACTTAATTTAGTGTTAATGATTCTAACTTCTTTTTCTGTCTTAGAGAAATCATTAAGATTAAGAGTTGTTAAATGGAAAACCTAAAGGTTAACTGGTGATTGAATGAGTAAGCCGTACAGGTTGGCCTTTACCACTGAGATGCTGGGCAAAATCACCAACTCAAGTGGTAATAAATGTGTTGACAAATACGCAAAGCCAAGGTCTTGGCCATAACTATGCATATTATTCGTTCCGTGATGTGTTTATGGGCTCTTACCTTGTATGGTGCGCTGCGCATGAGCCGCTTCCTCCTGCGTCTTGTACTTGATGAAGAAGACCTCCGGTTTGCTGATGGGCTTGGGTGCCTCCTCAATGGCCGCTTGCAGATCAAGTGGATCTGGCTTTTTGGTCAGCACATAGATGATGGTCTTCTCCTCAACGGGCGCCTGTTGGACACGTACCGTTGATTTGCTGACACTGGGAGTGGGCGCCTTAATGAACACAATGCGATAATGTTTGCGTGGTGGCCCAACTGGCGCAGCAGGCTGTGGATAATGTTCCTCTGGCTCATCTGCTGGCGGCACATGCACATAAATATCCTTGGAGACAACTGGAGCTTGGCCATGATTATATGTTTGCGGTTGATTGTAGGCAAAGTTGGAAAACTGCTGTTGCTGCTGCTGCTGCGGCCGCTGGAAGATCTGTTGTTGCGGTTGTTGGTTGAAAACCTGCTGCAGCTTGGGCGTCTGCAGAGCCTGCTGCACAATTCGCTGCTCATCGTAGCTGGCCGGCTGTTGCTGGTAGTTAGATGTACCAGAAGATATGAGTGGAATGCCGGGCAGCTGTAGATTGCCACCGTTCTGGTAATTATATCCTTGTGGCACCGCCAACGCCAAGCCAAACAAGCACGTAACCTAACAAGAAATTACAGGGTATAAATTACACAACTGGCGAAAGAGAGAAGTAGCAAAAGCTGTCAGCTTACAATAAACGCGCGCATTTCCGTTTAATTAATACGAAATGTGACCAGTAAAATATACAAGATACAAGATACACGCAGCACCGGTGCGCTTGGCAAACAGAAACCAACTAAATGCTAATCAGTGCCCGGGCGAGACTTATAAAGCGCGGAGTTGAATATGTCGATCACGAAAATGCCGAAATGATGCCGCTGATGCTGCAAAAGAAGATGGTGATGATGAGGAGACACACAGAGTTCAAATGAAACTGAAACTGAAAACAAAAACATCAAACCCACGAAGAGCGGGGGCCAAAAGCAATGCTTACAAGCGCAAACCCGATTTATTTGTATACCCTTTGCAGATAGGTAAACATAGGGTATTTTGAGTGTGCATATTTTGTTTTCATTTTTATTTTTATTAGCATCCATAGCTGAATAAGCAATCAACTTTGTTGAACACAAATATCGATAAATATCGATTTGTGACCTCTGCTTTTTTTTAAGTTTTAAAAGTTATAGACACAAAATTTGGTATATTTATATAACTATATTATCATAAAGCTTACGCTAATAAAGAGAAGTTAAAAAATTTATTTACAATTTAAAGCTAATAAGGAAATAGAGGGCTCGACTCAAGAATTCTTTAATTTATAGCAATAAAATGTTCAGGCAATTTGCAGGGCATCTTCTAGCCAATCACTTTCCTCCTCTAGCACTCAGGCTTGTATTTCTTTTTGAACAACCTTGAGATGATGTCTGCAGTGGTCAGACACTCACACTCTCCACGGAGGCACTCTTACACACTCGAACACTCAGGTAGAAAATGCCTGCGTCATCTGCACAGCCCATTATTTGGGGCTTAACGTTAGTTTGCCACCAGTTGGCCGGAAGTCATATGTGAATTAACATATCTTTTGTTTTGGGGGCAACAATTTCACTGAAGAGTTTTATATTGGGTATCTTGAGCTAAGTTGAGTTGTGGCCCGCATCGTGGTGGTATTTATAATTGGCGTGCATTTTTCAATAATTAAACATAACTTGCACAAATCTGCGCAAAATTGTCATTAGTGACGCGCCAAATTGCACAGCCTTTGGCCATTTTGATAAATCGCTTTTGAGGGTCATAATGGCCTGACCCAGTTATAGAAGCCCCTAGTTCAATTTTGCAGATCTCTTGCAATTTTAATTGGACTATACACGGCTATATTATAGTGTTAGCTTACATAATGCACCGGGGGCCATGTGCTGTGTGTGTGTGATATTATCATTATTTGTTTGCTTTTCAAAGCAGCCAACGAATACATCCGTTTTTTATGTAATTTTTGGCTGAATCGAAAAAAAAGCATTAAAGGGGGGGGACCTACTAAAAAAACTACTTGAAGTACTCGCACAGCCAAAAATATAATTTCGCTGAATCTCAATTTAACCTTTTTCATCTTCCACCAATTTGTTTAATGAAACGTTGCTTTATTACTCAATTATTTATTTAACTGCTCGGAGATATCAACTAACCCTGATTTCTACATAGGAAAATAACCATTATTTATTTTTTCAATTTTGATTAAATTCATTAAATTTTTCAATTTAGATATTATTTTACCTTAAGATAATGTTTTTTTTTTCCACTCTCCTAAATTAAGACTCTTGAAGAGTTATGAGCAAAATCATTAATTTAAGACTTAGTCAGAATTTGAAAGATGAACATTTCAATAATTTTAAATAAATTCAATGTTATACAAGTAATTTGAGAAACCCCATTGAGCTGAGCACTCATTCTGAACATTTGGTAAGTATGTTTTTAATAACCATAAATAAATTAATTTAGATATTTTTTGTTGTATAAAAATCAATCAATGTCCATCAGTGACTATGAAAATTTGGGTCATACCTTTTGTGTGGAGATAGGCAGATGAATGATGACGATGATATTTTGATATACGAGTCAAGATTAATCAAAATCCAACAAATATTATTATTTATATTATTTTTTTTTATATATATTTAATTTCACGCAACGCTGATTGTTATATAAGCAATTCGAGAGGTGGGCGTTACAAAAAAAGGAAGGCAGCAATATTTCCAGATGTAACGCCCCGTTCTTTTATATATTGTAATCTCTTCGTTGTTGTCTGCAGTGTTGTGCAATGCTATTATTGGCATATTAGCGTATTATTGTTTCATAAAATATTAATTTGTATGCACACACCCGCCGAGTCATAAGTGCGATCAAATTATTTTATTTTCACATCTGCACACTCCATCATTTTCACTTTTGAGACGCGTGTGATGGCGTGTATGGGAAATTAACATGGTCAAGGCTATTGGCGCTAATACTAAGCAATTACCAACAAAAAGCTAAATATAAAAGACACATTAAATCATTAAAATATTATGCATGAAATTTATAGATATTTATAAAATATGAAAAGCATAAAATGCTGACGAAAGGTGTTTAAAAATGATGACTAATTAAATAACTTTATTTTGTTTATAAACAATTAAATTAAGTATTGTATAATGTGATATAAATATGAAAAATTGAATTGCATACAAATTAATCAAAGACGAAAAACGGTTTTCTCCATTTATGTCAGATATTTACCAGCCGGTGATAAACTAATGCCTGAGCTTAAAGTTATCATTGTCAACGTTTTGGTTTTGATATCGAATAACGGTTGCTGACTAAGCTTTTACTCAAGCCGAAAAGCTTTGCAAGAGATTAAATGTTTCCAATGCTTTTCTGAAATATAAATGGTTATTTCAGTTTTATATTTGTATTTACTTATTTTATGTATTATTTTTAATTTTATTTCAAGTCTCAAAAACTGATGATTTTCGCAGCAGTTGTGCATGTCAAGAGCAAAGTTATTGTGCAACAGCCAACCATTTCAACTTCAACTTGTGGTCTTAGCCCCGACCCTTGGTTTTTGGGTCTTGGAACCCGTTAATGAAGAGCGTCTGGCATTCATGTTCATTATCTTGGGTTACCACAAGCCTACCTACCCCTACCCGTACCACCACCTCTACTAGCACAAGTTCGCCTTAAGTAAACGGCTCATTACACCGACCGCAAATAGCTGGATGGGCGTCACGTTTAAGCCGAACAATTGCCGCAGAGTCTCGTACACAATATGTATTGACAAAGGCTTTTGTCGAAATAATCAAAAGTAAATTAATCTTAGGCAGCTTGGACAAACCGTTGTTGGACAGCCATTGTGGATATGGGCCCCTCAATGATAAATGGGCATCATTGCAGCTGGTAGCGAAGAAGCGATCAGCTCTCACAGCACACGGACAACACATGCAAATTTTTGGACATTCGACGGGTCATTAATTTAACCAGAAAATACATTTGACTGGAGCCTAAGAGATGGGTCTAAGCATAGAAAATGTGAAGGCAATTTCTTAGTTGTAACTCATACTAAAATTGATTAGGTGTTTATGTAATTCTTCTTTTAATAATATTTAATCGATGCGTGTTGATGCATGCCCCAAAGGGCCAAGCAACCACATAATGCCGGTTGATCGGGGGAGAGCTTGGTTTGCTTTTGAAGCTTAGCCTGTTGCAAACAATTAAGCGTTACACTTAGAAAAATATTCATAAATTTGCCACCAAAGTTCGTTTAAAAAAATCTTATAAACTGTCTTTTTTCTTTTGGAACAGTAGTTTTTACTTTTATGAAATGTATTTTGAAACTTAAAAAATAATATCTGTAAGTACGACAATATGATATGTAAATGTTTACTTTATATATATATAAAATCGTAATATTTTCATATGGTGTTTAATAAAATAAACTAGGGCATATTTTTCTGCTGAGTGTACAACAAAGTAGGCAAAAAGGCCGAAAGCCAAAAAAGCTTTGCCAGCTAGGGGGAATCACGCTAATTGGCCATGTATTTCAGGCAACTACGAGCAAGTCGCCGCATTTAATGAGAGTTTTTGAAAAGCAAAAACGATGACGAAGGCGATGATGATTTTGATGGACAACTGGGCGACTCACTCACTGACTGACAAAGCGCAGCCCCGCAGCACGTAAGATATGAGACGAAAGCTGAGTGAAACAGAAATAATGAACATGCAACAACAACAATAAGCACAAAAATAAAAAAAAAAAACAACAATTTTTTAAATGAAAACTATTTGTTTTTTTGGCTATGTGGCGTCTCTCTCTCTCTGTGTGGATCATTGCTGAACTTCACTTATTAAGTTGTCGAATGCTGCCAGTATAAAAGTCTGACGAAGATCACCAAAGTCATACAGTTCACAGCGAACAGCCAAGTAACCCAAACCAACTAGTCTCAAGTCAAGCTCAACCAAGTTCAGAAATGCGTGGTTTCATTGTAAGGATGAGGAGAGAATCTATCAATACTAACTCTATGCTAAGTAATAATCTTCCATTCTCCAATCGCAGGTTTTGTGTTTGGCCGCCGTGGCGACAGCTGTACCTCAGGGCTACAACTACAACAATCCTGGCGCATCGGCTGTTGGTGGATTCAGCACAGCCAGCGGTAGTGGCTCTGCCTTCTTCCAGGGTGGTCAGCAGCAGCATGCGGCGGCACAACAGCAACAGCAACAGTTCCAGCAGCAGCCGGCCTACCAGCAGCAGCCGGCCGTCCAGCAGCAGCCGGCCTTCCAGCAGCAGTCTCAGTCCGTCGGCCACAACTATCAGCAGCAGGGGCATGTGGATCAGCAGCAACATCAGCAACCCATTGTCTCCAAGCGTTTCTTCATTCACTCCGCACCCGAAGATTCGGATGATCAGTTCAGTGAGCGACACATCACTGTCGGTGTGCCCAAGCGCAACTACAATGTGGTGTTCATCAAGTCGCCACAGCGCTCCAACAAGAAGACCTCCATCAAGATCAGCCCTGCTGTCAACGAGGATAAGACCGTCATCTATGTGCTGAGCAAGAAGACCGATAGCTCCGATTTCAACGCCGAGGTTGTCGAACAGGCCAGCTCCACCAGCAAGCCCGAGGTCTTCTTCATCAAGTACAAGACCCAGGAGGAGGCCCAACATGCCCAGCAACAGATCCAGGCCCAATACGACTCCCTGGGCGGCACCAGCCAGCTCACCGATGAGGGTGTCGCTCCCGTTACCTCTGTCATTGGTGCTCTTGGTGGCGGTGATGCTGGCACTGCAGCCGGCAGCACCGGCTATGGCTCCTCTGCCGGACAAGCGGTCTCCCACCAGGGCGGCGGCATCTCTGGCGGTGGTATCTCTGGCGGCGGTATCTCTGGCGGCGGTGTCTCTGGACACGCTGTCTCCGGACACACAGGCAATGCTTACTTGCCACCCAGTTTCTAAGCAGTTGAGCTAAACTGTATCAATCAGAATACCTCATTTCTCAATAATTGTTTGTTAATAAATTTGATTTGTTGTTAAAAAAAAAACCTTTTGCTTTTTTTACTCAAATTTGGAAACATCCTCAGCTTAAGATATCAACGAATATTTAATAATAAGATTAATCACATTTTTGCTTATTCCATTTTTTTAAATTATAATTAATGCATGTCGGAGATTAGCCTCATCTCCACCTCCGGCATATTAATTAAGTCTTCAGCTTGCTGTTTGAGGTCAGGGATAGATCTTCCCAGATGAAATCTTAAAACCTTCGGTGAATGTTAGCAAAAGACAAAATTGTTTTACTTTCTCAGACAGCAACAAAAAAATAATGTGTATAAAAAAATGGAAAGAAAATGAAATGGCTATCTTTAGAGTGATGAAGATTGAATACACTATCCAAAAGTAGAAAAAAACCAAGCAAAGTGCCTTTAATTGAAAGTTAAGTTAAGTTTGAAATGATTATAAGTATTTCCGAAAATGCTATAAGTTTGGTCGTTCAAAAAACAAACCAGTTGCTATTTCCTTTATTAGCTTTAGCCTGATTCACTTCTTTAATAAATATACTTTGTGGTGTTTTTACCTTCAGCTCTTGGCCAAATCCATGACAAAATTGCAATACCTATTTTAAAGGTATAACCACAAAAGTGAGTGCGTAAAAATAAGATTCAAAGATAAATACAAGTTTTTGCGGGTTTTTTTCGTCTTTTTTTTTTTGTGGCATTGCGAGAGAGACGAGTACATTGATTAGGGTTTGATTGCGCACAGTGCGAAGCATTTATGAAATGTTATATAAAAAGTGAATTTGTATTTTACGGCCAATTTGATTTGAAAGCTTTCGCTTTAAAGCAACCGGAACCCCCATACCCCCCAGTGCCTGGGGTGGGTGCAAAGTCGCCGCTTTAGGCCAATTAGTGTCAGCCATGATAATTTACGATGTCAACATTTCAACAGGAACGTCCTGGCAATCACAGTTATTAGCTGTAAATAAGTCAAGAGACACCGCAAACAATGTCAACAATGTACAATTAATTACAAACAAGCGCCAATTAAAAATGCTAGCCAATATTAATATAAGGCCGCAACTGCAGTGGCAATACCCAGAAAGTACTTCATCAATCGGCTGGTCAAGTCATGTCGCGTCTATTCCAATTGCAAGAGAAATATCTGCGGGTGATGGGCCACAACATGGAGAGTTCCGGCGATGGATTTGAACATTTGAACCTGAAGCATATTGCGTCGCTGCTCCTTGTGATATCGGCTGTGTATCCGCTTTTATATTATGTCATTTATAATCGGGATGAAATGGAGCTGATTACGGCCGGTCTGAGTGTCATCTTCACCAACTGGCTGACTGTCATCAAGTTTGCGACGTTTCTTGTCTACAAGCAAGACTTTTGTCAAATGGTGCACAGCTTCAGGCAACTCTATTTGAATTGTAAATCCCGATTAATTTATGCGCTATCACTTTTGGCAATAGCTTTTAATAACGAAAAAAAAATAAATTAACGTCTAACTCTTGACAGCCCAACACAAGGTGCCAGCCGAAGATGGAGCTAAAGACGCCTACGTGGTGCAGGCCAACAAATTGGCCACAAATGTCGGCCGGGCCTATTGCATTTCCTGCGCCGTCACTTGTCTCTACTTTATGGTGGGACCCATCATCAAGATTATCAGCAGCAATTGGCGTGGTGTGGCCTACACCAGAGAGTTGCCAATGCCCGTGAAGTAAGCATATTTTTGCCAGCTACTGTTAGCTGATTTCTTAGCCGAGCTTATATGGATGATATCAGAATTAATTTGGTAACTTGAGTTGAGTAGAAATAACTTTTTTTTTCTGACTGAAAATTTTTAGTAATAATCAGAATTCAACTGTTGACAAGTAGCATTCTCAGCCAGACATCTGATAAGGAGGCGACAGGCAGTCTTCCATATATCCTTTAAATTTGTCTATCAATTCTCAGCAGGAGTCGATTTTTCTCGGGAAAATAGTCATTAAATAAATTAAATTAAATAAAATTTGTCATTTGGGGAAACACAGAATTAAATTCTTCGCGTCTCTCAGTGCTCTTACCAACTTTAGAGGAATGCAAAAGGTTGACCTTAATTTAACTTCCGCATTTTCTTTATCGTACTTTCGACCTTTTTCTGCCTTTCAGATTTCCCTTCAATGATGTGGATACACCCGGCTATGAAGTTGCCTATATTTATACGATGTTTGTAACGATTGTTGTGGGCATGTACTGCTCGGCAGTTGACGGTCTTTTTATATCTTTTGCCATTAATCTGCGAGCGCATTTCCAGACGCTGCAGCAGGAAATTCGTGAGTTGACCTTTGACCAGGTGGGGCATCAGCAACTGGCCAAGGTGGTGGATTACCATGTGCTCATTCTCAACTTGTCCAAGCGGCTAAGAGTCATCTACTCTCCAATTGTATTTGGACAGTTTTTCATTACCTCACTTCTGGTTGGCCTTATCATCTATCAGATTGAAATGGTGTGTATTTAAAGAGTATCTATTTATCGGTTTAGTTTTGGTTATGGTTAGTATTTTTTTTTTATCTACTATAGCAAATGGACTCAATTATGACGCTGCTCGTTTACTTGTCATTTTTATTTACCATAATGATGCAACTGTTTATCTACTGCTATGGAGGCGAGATCATCAAAGTTGAGGCAGGCCAAAGCCTTGCCTTCATTTGGGCTTTACTTATCAATTTGTATATTTTTTAGAGTCTGCAGGTTGGCATTGCTGTCCAAACATCAAACTGGCATTTGGCAGCACCCAAGCAGCGGCGTTCTCTGGTTTTCATTATGCATCGTTCCCAGCGGGAGACGCTCATCAAGGCTTGGATTTATGAAGCTTCACTGGCCAGTTTTCTAGCGGTAATTGATTGATTGATTGTTTGATTTATTGTTTGAATGAACTGTGGGCGTATCTATAAATGCAACTTTGCATTGATTTTTTTTTCAGATCTGCCGTGCTGGCATGTCGTTAATAGCACTTATTCAGTCTATTGAGTAAAATGATCTCTCAACTAGCAAAAAGAGTAGTGTAATAGTTAATTTCACTTTTCAGTAGGAAAATTGTTTGTGGTTTAATTTCGATTTATTCACATATTCAGTTTTCTCGTATAGCATGTCTACTTATTGCTATACTGCACTTGGCTTATAGTTTGTAATTTTGTCGTGACTAATCGAGTTATGTATGTAGTTTAGATATATATGTATAACATATATGCATAATATATTAGTTAATAGAGCTATTTTCTTCAAAGCACAGCAGTAAAATATTACATTTTATTATAAAGGGTTTTGCTATTGTAGAAATTTTGAAATTATTAAAAATGTGTAAAAAAAAAAGGTATAATGAAGAAGTAACAGGCAGAAGAAAGCATTAATCCCATCAAATCAGGATCAACAGCCGAGTCGATCTAGCCATGTCCGTCCGTCTGACTACTTGTTGTCAGCAAATACTTTGAATCGGCAAGTCGAGCTCCAACGACATTTTTTCTTTTTTTTTCAAATAATTTATTTCCGATAAAAAAAGAGGAGAAATATAGTCACTTCTAACGAATACTCTTTATCAAGGCTACTAAATGATTTCAAGTGCAAGTGTAGGTTAAACCGCATGTAACAATTATCTGTGAGGAGGCCTGAGTATATTTTTATATATCACTTACGTATTTATTTATATTGATAACATGAGGCATTGAGTTGCATCCAATAATAATAAACAAAATCGTAAAACTGGATGGGAATAATAAACCGCAAGGGAATCGATTCGCTGGTTGGACGTTGGATGTACTAGAAAATTGAGCTATAAAATTGAAAAACGTCCGAACAAAGCTGTCACTTGGTAATAAGCTTAAGCTGCGACTGCAGTCTCCGATCTTTCTCTGTCTGTCTCCATCTGGGTTACGAAATGAGCAACAGTAAGTCTAACGCTGGACCTAATCCGGTGTACCGTTAATTAACCCCTTTTGGCATTTGTGCAGAACTGACGGTGGGTCTGCTGCAGCTGCCCGTGGGCGAAGATGTGGCAGCGAATGTGCGGCAAGCGGTGGAGGGCATTACACTGCTGAAGGCTGCCAATCCGCAGCTTCAGTTAGCCATTTTGCCGGAGAGTTTCAACGGGCCGTATGCCATCGAGCACTTTGCCCAGCACGCAGAGAGTGTACCGGACGGGCCCACATGCCAAGAGCTGTCAAGACTAGCCCAACAGCTGGGCATCTACATCATCGGGGGCAGCATAATTGAGCGGGATGCGGGGGATAAGCTTTACAATACTTGCACAGTATGGTCGCCCAGTGGCCAGCTAATTGGCAGACATCGCAAGGTAAGTGCCTCGAAAATAATTAAGTAGCTCGTCGCATGACCCCGCCGCTGGGGACCAGATCCATCTTTTCAGTGTCAACATTGAGACCGCACAGGGCGGTGGTGTACAATTTGACGAGGGGGCTGCCTTGACGGCGGGCAGTGAGCTGACAGTGGTGCAAATTGGCCCGCACAAAGTCGGCATTGGTATCTGCCACGACAAGCGATTCGAGGAGCTGGCGCGCATCTATCGCAACATGGGTAAGTGACATGGGTAAGTCGTCCCTAGTCCCAGTTGCTCAAGCTTTTAATACCCTCTGAGGGAAGATAAGGTTAGGGAAACGTGTGTTACAGACAAAGCATGTCTCTGATATACAAACCTTGACCTGGACAATGGGCTGATTTAATATTATATGAAGCAAATCTCTTAGTTGATGTAAGTTATTCCAGATATTTATATCAAATGGGAAAGATGGCTTCTTGTATAATTTTGTTTGCTGTATTTTAAGTTAAGGCCATGTTTAAGTCACTCAGTCTCAACTAGCTCGCTTATTTACTTATTTTGTGCTACTTGTTAGGCTGCTCCATGTTGGTCTATCCGTCGGCCTTCTGCATTTGCCAGGGTCCCATGCACTGGGAGTTGCTGCAACGAGCTCGTGCGACAGACAATCAGCTGTTTGTGGTCACCTGTGCACCTGCCCGTAATAACATGTCCGGTTATGTGGCCTATGGCCACTCCATGATTGTCGATCCCTGGGCACGTGTGCAGCGTGAGGCGGGCGAAGGACGTGAGCTCTTAGTGGAGCAGATTGGTAAGTTGGCTTGTGTTGAGTAACTATTCAACAGCTGGCCATTTAACTTTGCTCTGCTCACTGACAGACTTCGATATGGTGGACGAAGTGCGTTGCCAGATTCCCATCTATAAGCAGCGACGCACCGATGTCTATGAGCTGGCCAGAGCGAACACTTCAGATTGAAACTGGGCTGCGGCTACAAAACGAAAAACAACTCTTAATTAAAACGCAACAAATGCGAATGCTCGACTAGCTGATGCCCTGTTCACCAACTTTTAAAGTTATTTTGTAGTAATGCTTTCCAGTAAATTATGATATAGATTATCGCTGCTTAAATAAACTAATCAAGATGCAAGAACATAATAAAGTCAGCTTAGAGTGACTCAAATTTGGACAGATCGACGCATCTGTGGAGAACTTAGATATTTTAAACTTTGCACAAGCCTATTCAGACAATTGCATAACTACAGGGTATTATTAAGTTAAATGAGCAGCGGGAGAGCAATTCACTGATACGACTTGAGCATTCTTATCGGCATACGTCGAAAGCTTGAGCAACGGCGGATGCCACCCGATAGAGCTGCGACTGAGGCTGCCTTTGCTCAGTGTATTCCAGTGCGCGATTGAGGCGCATCAAGAGTTAAGGCTAAAAATTTAAATCAAGTAAGAATTGATCGTCAACAAATATGTTGCCTGCTCTACTAGCTGGAGTGCTGTGTCTCTGGGCTGCACCTGGACTCGAGGCACAAGTTGCGTACGAGCGCAACTTGTCAAAGCTGCGGATCAATGAGCTTGGTAATCTGGCCATGCGAATGGAGCATTCCATCAATGCTGAGAAATATGCCTGCGAAAGCTACTTTGATCATGTCTGCAGTCGAAATCGTCCGCTCTTCTCCGTAATGGGTAAGTATTACAAAGTATACACTCGGAAAAAAATTGGTCAATATCTCAAAAGGTTCCGTTTATTTAAGAAATAAAGTCGAAAGTTTTTAGTTCCTAATTCAAAAAGATAATTTTTGAATTATTGTGCAAAGTTTAGTTTTGCATTGAGATCCATGATCTTAATTTATGTACTTTAACTCCTGAATTAAGATACATTTCCACATTTTTGAGTGTAATAATGAGTGTTGTCTGAAACTATAGTATACATACTTCACAGGTCACATACCGCAAACCAGCGATCTGATCCAGCTGCTGACCAAGCTACAAGACGATCCGGATCAGTTTGAGGCGAAGCAGAAGCTCATCGATTTCTTTATATCATGCAACACGCGAAAGTCTCTGTTGGATTGCTATCGCGAGACATTTGAGTATTTCAAGCCGCTGTTTGGGTACATCATCACCAAGGATCTGGTGGAGGCCAGCTCCCATGAGCTGCAAGATTTTCGCGCACTTATTCAAAGTTTCTTGGTGCGGTCTGCAAAGTTATTTGGCGGCAATGTGTATCCGATGCGCAACAAATTGATGACCTACAGGGAGAAGTTCGGCACACCGGGTATATACTTCTATGCGGGTGATCTGAATCGTGAGTATGCCGCCCTAAGGATCTATCGGGAGAGCTATGACCATAATTTGCGCAATTTGGAGGAGCATCGCAAGCGTAACTCCACCTATGAGCTCGGAGTGCAGCGCACCATGCTCGATTGGAGCTTGTATCTGTATCAGAGCCGGCACAAGCCCATGTCTTATTACTATTCCACCTTTACTGTCCATCTCTACATGACCTTGTTCAACATCACCGAGCGTCAGCGAGACTTTACCCGTTTTCGGGAGGAAGTGGAGTGTCTCAAGTTGCCTCAGTATGTCAATGTGCTAAGTGAGGCCAGTATGCTGGCGGTGATCTATTTGAAGAGCTTCCGACACACATGGCTGGAGTACAGGGAGTGGATAAAATCATCCACCAAGCATAACGAGATCTACGACCAAGAGGACGAGATTCTTCGACAACATCACTTGAGCAACAAGCGGCTCTTCTTTACACTTTATGCCCAGAACTTTTGTGAATTTGGCAAGGAGCTGGCTGAACACGTTTTCTATTTGGGCCTCAAAGAGAATGTTGACTTTTTCAATACGTACTCGTGCGGGTATCAAACGGACATTGCCAGAAGTTGTATTCAAACCTAATACGTCTATCTATATGTCTATCTAGTATCTATCTAGTGCCTAGTATAAAATACTGATTATCTGTCATATTTGAATTTATTCTGTGTTCATGATCTGAGTGCTTTGGAATTTACATACCTGTGCATGTTGATGCAGAACCGGAGCTAACGAGATACATCCGAAGGATTGATAAGACTGGTCCTTGAGATTCTGCCTTGAATATATGACAGAAATTTATATAAAGCTTGCTGCCATAAAAAGGATGTTTTTGAGTTGTCATCAACCTCATCCTTCCTGCGAAAGATACGATTATTCATTTTCATTCATGCCACCATCTACATTTTAATCAAGGACTTTTCTGTCAATAAAATAACAGTTTTGTCTCAACCGTATTTCTACATATCATTGCGAACCATATAAGGAACTGCTCATACTAATTGGTGTTAAAGGCTGGTCGAAGAATACTCAAAGGATACTCCTATTTGCCCTTTGACTAAAACTGTCAACATGTCTAATTATCTTCTAACTCTATGTGCCAAACAATAGAGTTTGTCCTAGTTATCCTGACGAACCGTGTCTTTAAAGCATGTGCAACCATATGGCCGAGTTACAGTTATTTTTCTCAAAAAGTAATAGTCCAAATCATTTAGCTCATCTTAAATCTATGCTTAATAAATTTGCCTTTTCAAAGTTGAGTTTATGTTCAAGATTTTACTGTTCCTCCTAGTAATATGCTTTAAGATTCTATATTTTCTCAAACAGCATTTTTGTTCAGCCTAAAAGTATGCTTTTTATTGAAGATATTGAAGACTATCAGCAGCAATTGTCATGGCTAAGAGTCTTCCACAGTCCAATTATATTTGGACAGTTTTTTATTACCTCACTGGAGATCGGCGTTATCATTTATCAGATTGTAACGATGTGTATTTATCTATTTTTATTTATCAGTATCTAATTGTATCTAATTACTTCGAATTTTCATTTAAACATATTTCACAGCCGCCGCATAAGCTCGGGGACAATTCTCTACCATATACTTGCCGTAAGCTGTATTAGATCCAATGAGGACACTGATTGACAATTTATTCCATAAATGAACCAAATACGAGTCCTTAGTCTTTTCCAATGTGTCCTCCAAATACTGCGGCTCAGTGTAATGTGTCCATATCGTCCAGGGTATCGGATAAAAAGCCGTTGAATTAAATACCTGAAGTCCGTGACAAGCTTGGCGACCGGCCTGCTCGGCCTCAACGATTCCCATACCGCATACTTTTTTCGCCACTCTGGTTACAAGTTCGGGTCCATTAGATATATACCCATTTCCATTGTAGTTCTGCTGATAGTCTTGCAACAATAGCTCTGCAATCTCGTGCCCTTTGCCACTGTGTCCCAGACTGATGACAGCATTGCCCAGCTGTTCACTGTTTTCTGCACCCAAATAATTCAATGGCACATTCTCTAGGCTGCGCAGGACGACTACATCCATGTCTAGATATATACCGCCAAAGCGATAGAGACTTAACAAACGGAGTAGATCGGAAGTGTGTTGCATTGGATAGCTGTGTGAGGGTTACTTCAGTTAAAATTCTACAAGAAATTACAATTTAAATATTTCTTCTTACTATGATTTAAGAAGATCACCTTTCTGGATCCAATCTTCGACTGGAGTTCCTGCTGCATAAGTCGACTGGTTCAACTGCCGCAGATGGACATTCTCATAGCTCTTGATGGCATCGATGAGCGATCTCTCGACACCGCGTGGAGCACGATAAGAGGGACAAGTAAACAGGACAAACACATCAAAATTTGGATTACGTAAGGCTGCCGATTCGATGGCACAGGCTTGCCTTGCCGTCAAATTCATTGCCTGGAAGTCAGCGTCAGGATGATAGCATTTGGTCTCATGGAAGAATATTGTGCGTCCTGGCGTTGGCAATGTGCCCGATTTTAGAATATCCTCTAATAAGTTCGTATTTGCATTTATATCTTTGGTATATCTGTCAATCGACTGCTTATAACTTTGATATGAAAGCCATATCGTAATAACCATTAACAGAACTGCTATTATTAGACGACTTCTACGATCCATCCATTTCATTTGAGAATACCGCATTATGATCCGCCACGAATTGTGTTGAGCGACTGACTAACTACGTTAAAGCAGTCATAGGTATGTCATATCTTTTGTTTAAAGAAAGAGAAATGAAAAAACTCTGATATGTTTATCATGTGGAAGATAAGAACACCGGAAATAAAACTCTCAGCGAATATTAGCATTCTATTTTTAATTACTTGATTAAAATGACGTTATGACTTACGTTTATAAAAGAAGACGAAAACAAAAATCAAAAATTAAGGCACCTCAAAAGCTGGGTACGCTCTTGGCTGCTGGTTGTATCTTCAGTTTATAGTTTTGATAAGTAGATACGTCACTTTGGGGATACACTTTCCCACATACTTGTTGGGAATGGGGTGAGCAGTGTGTGCTCAGCTTAAAGAGACTGACTCACTAATAGAGGAACTCGGTCCTATTAGTCGGCTCGGCGCATTTAATCCTTTTGGCGGCTGGCTTGTGGTTGTTTCTGCGTTTCGATTGCCAAAGTTTCAACCGTTTTTGCTCCTTTTACTGTTGATGCTGCTGCTGCTGCTGCTGCTGCTGCTGCCTTTTCTTGTCGAAACTTGTGCACCTTGTCAAAGTAATCCCCGGCCTGCTGTCGGCGATAAAGTTTGGCCAAATCGCTGCAGCTTTTGCCGAGGCCATCCAAAGCCGACAAGCCGGCGCCGTGTGTAACCAGAAGCTTGATAAGCTCCAGGCTGGCATCCATGACCACTGCCAGCGTAAATGTAAATGGAAAACCAGTCAAAATTATATATATTTGTTATGAGCAACAAGCAGTTTGTTTGGGTTTCTTTATACAGTTCACCTGCTCGCATCAGCAGCGTCCACTCGCAGGCATCTCTCGCCTCCACATTGGCGCCCGATTCGAGGGCAAACTTCACCATTTCCAGTTGATTGGCATCCACGGCACAGTGCGCGGGAGTCATCCCATTGCAATCCCTTGCTTCCAGCAGCGCCTTCTTGTTCAGCAGAATGCGGGCCGAGGGCAGATGACCACAGTAAAAGGCCAGCTGCAATTTCACCGTGAATGATTTCAATGTGAGTGCATCCAGCTCAATCGCAATCCAAGCCCAATCAACCCATTCTACTCGATTTCTACTCACATGCAGTGGTGTTCGTCCATTCTGTGGATTGCCCAGATGCACACTGCAGCCGGCGGAGAGTAGCACATCGATTATGCACATCTCGCCCTGAATAATGGCATTGGCCAATGGTAAATAGCCATTAGGACCGGGATAGTCGACCAGACTGGGGCGTCGACGCAGCATGCGCTTCACCAGAAATTGCTGTGATTTGCGAATGGCGCGATGCAAACAGTTTGTCGACGGCAGCGCGGCCTCGGTGCATGCCTGAGGGAACACAAGTTATTGTTCAGATTCTAAACTGTGATTAAATCGGTAAAAATTATATGCTCTTTACTCTCTGCAGCAAACATTATTGGGATGAAAATTTCTCTCTACTTTTATACAGTAGAACAAAACTATTTAATTTCGCTGAAAAGCAAATCTATTAAAAAATCCTTTTGATTCATACAAATGGAAATGATTATTATTTGTGGCTCTCCCATTTTATTCATTTCCTGAAGAATAAAAACACAATTTCTTGAAAAAACGGGAATTCGTTGCTAAAAAAAAGTTTTAATGAAAATATAATTTTTCTACTTTGCAAAGTTATTAAAAATTATTAAAATTAAAAATTAATAGAAAAATTGTTAGTTTCTTACAACCAGAAAAAAATTCGTTTCTGGAATAAAAATCGACGTTTAGAAATTATTTCTAAATCACAGAAAATCATTGTTGTGAATAGGTTTTTTTTCATTAAAGTCTGATTTCTAATTTGTAGAGATATTTTGTTTCTGACTGTACGAACTTCAACTCTACTGATACCGGTAAGACTATTTCCCTCAACAAAATCCTTGATTTATATGTTGTCATTATAGAAATCAACATTTTACAATGATATCCGTTGAGATGGCCAGCGTCTCGTAGTGGGTGGCATCCTTATTTTGCTGCAAAGCCTTAATGCGCAGTCGATGGCCAAAGTTCTCATCTAGCTGGCTAATGACTTGGGGACTGCTGCTGCTCCAGAGCACCTGCTGCCAGCCATGACGTCTGTGGTACTTTTCAATACTGTAGACGGATGCATCCTCAAACGGAGTCCAGTCCAAGCAGACGCTGTTTATTGTCTGCTTCAAAATGCGCCCCTCAAAATTTGGCCAGGGTGGCAGCAGAGAGTCCGTTGAATCCGATGGAATCGCTGGCGATTGGTTTGCAATTTTATTATCCAAGTGTTCTTCCTGCTTCTGCTGCTGCTGATTGTTGTTTATATTTTCGGACATGCTGCTAACCGTATATACACATTTGACCAATTTGCCAGCTTTATTGGTTTTGGCCACATGCCGACTGAGCCGATTGAGCCGGTTGAGCTTTGATTCCTATTCCCAATCCCATTTCCCCCAGCAGCGTTGCTAACAACAACAGCAATGACTACAAAAACAACAGTAATATTGCAAATGGTTTTGTCGCTTCTCCCCTCCCCTCTCCTCACGCCATTCCTTTTATTTTTTTGTTAAATCAATAAATTGTTGCAACATTGCTGCCTGCCGCCTGTTGGCTTTTGATTGCCTTGTCGCTGTCCATTGCAGAATGACTCTTTTGTATAGCCAGGCTGTATTTTCTGTAGTAGGAGCAGCGGTAGCAGCAGCATGGAGCAGGAACAGTGCCAGGATGTACGTTTGTTTTTTTTTTGTTTCATGTACTCAAACTGAAACTGAAACTTTTCTGTGTATTATATCTATATGTATCTTTTTCTCCCTTCCCCCCCCCCCCCTCTCTTTGTGTGTGTGTGGCAGCTTACTTACTTAACGACCCTTTGACACACTCTGCAAGTTTGTGGCTCGGCTTGTGTGGAGAGGAAAGTTTTGAAGTCTACACGGAAACAAAAAGGTCATACTAAAATTAATTTTAAATGATATGAAATCAATACTGCTCTGAAATTAGATTAACTTTCTCAAATCTAGCACTACTTGAGATAATTTCAAAATATATGAAATTTCAATTTTGAAATTACACTGATGATATTTAATGAGTTTCTTTTTAGTTACTGTTGCTTGATTTGTTTTTTGATACTTATATCACTAAGGGACTTATATATTTAGATAGTCTATATTTTAATTTGTCTTTGAGTGATAAATATTTATTTCTCATTACTATTCTTTCATATAATAAATCTGTCCAATAAATCTTATTATAGAAAAGAAGAAATATTAGTAGAAATATAAAAAACTATGTCAAAATTTCAAAAATATTTGTTAAAAGGGATAATTATAGGTTAATTATAAATTTTTTTAGCTCGCATTATTAAAATTCTTGCAATCACTGATATAAATTTAATATATTCGACTTTTCGTGATCAGGATCAATAGCCGAGTCTGTCTAAGCAATCGATTCTCAGAGACTATATGAGTTGTAGACTTCAAATTTAGGGCGAATATCATTACAGAGACTTCCAATTGATATTTAATATAGCCTTACAAATTATTGATCAACTGTAAAATTAGAGATTGAGGGGTGAGAGAGGAAAAGCATATGTATTTCTATTTCTGCATTCTTACTTGTTTGATTCTCTCCATGTAGGGATACTGGGTTCTTTGGGAGCTCTGTGTCGCTTATCTGTCGCGCGCATTGTGCCAACTCATCGACCACTACAAAATTACAGACTCCAAGCGAGATGGGGTTGGGGCAGTTATCGTACTTGTAGCTGCGATGACATGCCAAATACAAAAGCTATCGCACAGAGCCTGACAAACACACTTACATCCACACACACACCCACACTCATACACACACAAACGCAGAGAGAAGAGCACACGCATGCTAAAAAAATTATCATTTGTCAAAATCACAACATGAAACCATTTTAAATTAAGCCACTCCATCGTGTAAAACACACTCGCACCCTTATAGCACCACAACTGCCACGCCCCCACCTCCACCTCCATTTACACAGCCAACAACAAGCTCTAGTTTGGCTTGTGCTTTTGCCTGAAAAGCGACATTGTCTGCGGGTGAAGTGAAGTTTAGTTGTCATCTTCGGTGGCGTCGGCTGCTCTTGAATTCACATTGATTGACGACCGCAAGCGAACCCGTCTCAGCCCACTCCATCGCTCTCTCTGTCTTTCTCTCTCTCTACCACTGATCTGGGATGTGAGCGGACAGCCTGTATTAAATATCATCTCTTGGCTGTCACAGCTGACAGTGGAGTGAGGGTAAATTAACTTTATCATTCAGCGTGCTCATTGCTATAGCAATCAACGAAATCAATTTGCGCCCTAAGTGGGATTGCTCCATTGCTTTTGCCATTGGATTTCAAAGCCAACAATTCTCGACATCCAAAACAATAAAAATGTTTGCAAGCAGAAAATGGGCATATAATAATCGTGATGAAAGCAAATCAAAACCAGTCACGCTGAATGATAAGGCGAATACAATAGTATTTCATGTTTTCAATTTCCATTACGCACCCTGTGGCAGTATATACTTAGAGTCTATATGTTTAATTAAGTACCTGGCTACCTCTCGACAACTTGATTCCCAAAATAGAATGTAGCATACTTTTGGGATTACGATTTACAGGAGAGTATCTTAAAGTCTTAAGTATATGTAAGCCATAAAAAACAGTTAATGTTTGTATACAAATCTTGAACTTAATTATTGTAGCACAAGCAGAATTAAACGATTTAGTCTTTTTAAATCCAATTAAAATACCAATTTTATTACCATGGTCTTCATTGAATCGCTTATTATGGTTACGTTGATTGAGAAAAACCAAATATGTATATAATTGCAATTCCACTTATTTATGTGTAATCCTCATCATTTGCAATCGATTTAGGAACTTTGTTGAGAGCATTACAGCATCGGTGATTAAATTGAATATATTTATGTATTTATATTCTGCTGAGTACCTGTGGGAGAGAATCCCTAGTGTATGACGCCTGCCGCATGCCGCATCAGCATCAGAATCAGCAGAGGAGTCGAAGCAAGTCAGCAGTAATTCCCCAGCAGTCATTAAAGCATCCAACAAAGCCGAAAACGGCTGGCACGCGCCAAATGTGGCCAATTTGCTTGACGGCCCGTCATGAGAAAAGGGCGGCCAAAGGCAATGCCAAAAACAATCATAACAAAACCAATAGACGCGAAAACGGTCTAAGCAAATTCCAGCAGATCACCGGAGGGGATGGGGGGCTACAGCAAAGAGGGAAGCATACGGAATAACGGAGGAAAACCCACAAGACAGGTGGCATAAAAGGTAATGGGTTTGATTTTAATCTAAATAATGGGCTCTGTGCCGCGTGCTGACGTAGATGGCTTAATTAAATAATTTATATAAATTACCTATACGCCTCTTACACGCACACACACCAACACAGACACCTACACACACATGAGCAGCTATAATGTGTGTAGGCACAAAGCGCGCGCGCGTTCTCGCCAAAATTACACCAGTATGTGCAGGTATTTGTGTGTGCCATTGTGTGTGTGTGAGGCAGGTGTTGCCATATTGTGTTAAAGTTTTGCTACATTTCTTCTTTTTCTTTTGGGGTAAACACAGACAGTCAGTCTGTTTTATCAGCGCTTTGTGTACGCGCCAAAACTTCCTGTTCGTGTGTACGAAATTTACAAGCGGAACATAAGCATAAAAAATATATAAAATCAACAACAAGCAGAAGAAGAAGAAGAGGAAGAGGAAAAGACAGGCACATACATATAGGGGCATATAAAAATTAGCAAGCGCCGGTTCCTGTTTCCGAGCCGCATAAAGCTATTTGTTAATCAGTCAACAACTTCCAGCTGATAGCCTGGCAGTTAACATACACACACACACACAGCTTACACATGTGTATCTCATATTACAGTTATACAGCTCTACAGTTTAACATTTATCTTATTGAAAATTCGCATCGCATCGCTGCACTATCAGCTTTTTTTTGGCTAGCACAAGCAAAGCTTTTGAGCTTTCGGCTTTGTTGGGACCAACTGTCAAAACTGACAAACTGAAATTGAGAGCCACTCGACATGGCGCGCTCTCTCTCTCTCTCTCACTCTCGCTCGCTTCTTTGTTTGGGTCGGCTAGCTAGCTTTGTCGCTCGCCCATTCCACTCACTCCCACCCACCTCGCGCTCGTTCGCTCTCTCTCTCCCTGGCTGGCTTGTGCTCTTTGCATGTTTTCGGTACAAATTGCAGACAGGATAACAGTTTTTGGTTGTTGTTTTTTGTTGTTGTAGTTGTAGTTTCGCAACACGCTTTTATTTTTCGGTATGTATACATTGTGATTGCCAGTGGCCAGTACGCCGAATTCGTGTGTTGTTGTTGCGCCGCGAGCATTTCACAGCAAAAGTGACGAAAGTTGAAAATATATATTTGCGTATATACATATAAATATCTAAGCATACATATATATGTAAAATAAGTTTGTTGTCTGTAGTGTTTACGGTGCCTTCAACGGTTGTAGGTAAGCAGCTAAAGCTATTGGCAGTATTCCGTAGCCCGTAGCTCGTAATCTGTAGCCCGTAGCTCGTAACTCCGTAGCGACCCATCAATAATCAAGTGCACAATTTTTCTCAAACATCTCAAACGTGTCCATGAAATGCGAGGCATTAAAAACAATGTAACAATTCCGTTAGATGCCACACTCAACTCGACACCCCTTCCCTCCCCTCTACGCCCACTCCACCCACTCATTACCCAGCGGAGGCAATTCACTTGTGGCCAAGTACGTGACATTCATCTTAAGCTGAAATAGACCAGGTACTGGGCGAAATAAGGGACGGGGCGGTAGAAAAGGGCTGTCTGTGGATGTAATAAGCAATTTGTGGCACAACAACAAAAATGGCAACAAATAAAAAGAATAAGTAGAAACGCGCAGTAAGAAAATATAATTGATTGGTATATAAAGCAGAGCCAAAGACTTCAGCACACACTCACACACACACACACAGCCAAATACAGTGGTCATTCGCTATGTAGAACCTTCTCAAATACTTTTGCTTTGTTCTACTTTCACCTGCTACAAATTGTTGTTTTTTTGTATATTTCATTTGTCTTATTTTCTTCTTTTTGCAATTTATCAAATCTAACTTAACTTAACTTTAAATACAACAAGCAACAAGTCTTGTTTCTATATTACCAAACTAACTTCGAACAAAAGCTTATAGCTTAGGATTGTAAGATTTATATTCATCAATAATTTCAAATAAATTCAATCAATTTTCTCATATCTGAAATTGATACAAATAAACTACAGTATTATAATCATAGAAATTAAGTTAGTTGCAGAAAAATGATTATTTTTTGTAAATTTGTGACGCTTATCGTATAGTGAGTAACCACTGTAAGCGGACAGCCATCGATTTGAGTTAGTGCTGAAATGTTAAGAAACTATAATTAATGGAGTGCAAAACAATAAAGTCCTGCAATTGCTGGAATTATATCACACTAATTAGAATTCTTCTTGTTGGCCAAAGCCAAAGAGAAAACTTCCAATTTTAGTTATCTGCCGCTGCTGCTGTTCAGGCTGCTTCTTCTTCTTCTTATACGTTCGATGCCCCTGAAGGCAATTGATGCACTTGTCAATGGCTAAATGCTGACCAAGAGGCTGAATGTTGAAAGAAGCA
Organism: Drosophila paracracens; assembly: GCA_035044025.1. Lineage (NCBI taxonomy): Eukaryota > Metazoa > Arthropoda > Insecta > Diptera > Drosophilidae > Drosophila > Drosophila paracracens. The sequence continues at coordinate 484,551 of JAWNMN010000435.1, read as the reverse complement.
ACCAGCGTACATGGCAAGAACTTTGCAATTTCCTACTTTCAAGCTGTGCGCTTCCGTTTGTGTCACAAAAGTTGTGGCTGCCGCTTTGTCTACCACTCTACCACTATGCATGTGTGTGTGCTTGTATGTATGCGAGTTAATGGCAAGTGACAGGCGAACAATGGAAAAAGGCAAAAGCCTCGCCTCACATAACTCGTTAACAGATAAATGCCATATGTTTTCGGGCCTTATCAGTGGTGTTTTTTTTTGGGGATTTTTTTTTTTCTTTTTGGGGCGTACTAGAATCACAACAACAAATCAATAACGCATAATGTGGCCATATGTAGTACTTAGTCACAAAGAAGTGGCTCTCATTTTGGGGCGCAAGCGCGTTGCGCCGCTAAGTAGGCAACGCTTTTTCAATTTCAAAGTCAAAAAGTCAAGCAAACGTGCAAAACGACATATAGAGAGAGAGTGAGAGAGAGTGAGAGAGAGAGAGAGAGAGCAAACGCGAGAGCGACAGAGAGCCGCTTGAATAAAAATTATGTAATAGACATAGAATAGTAGACGAACAGCGACAGCCAGCTAAAAATATTATTAGTTAAAAAGCCAAAAGCTGTTATGTGCACACGCACACGTATGCTCTCATATATATATAAATATATATATATGGCTGCATGTGTATTTGTATAGTAGCCAGCGGCTGTTATCTGTGCGCCTTGAGCGCTTTTGCCTTGCTCAATGTGCTCTCTTTTTTTTGCGAAATGTAGGCAGTGTGTTAGAGCGGCAAAGCTAGCCGCTCACTCACTCAAAACATTGAGCGGGGAAATAATTTTTTTTGCATGAGGCACACGAAAGCTTTGGCAAGCATTGAGCGCTGAGCTGAGTGCTTTCATTGAGTTATTGTTGTAATTTAGGCGCCGTTGTGGCTGCGACGCCGCTGTTGGCGCCTACGCTGGCGCCTCAGCCGCATACAGCTGCTACGGCGGGCGACAGCGGCGGCGCCGCAACGACCCGACTTTTCCATGTAGGGAACTCGGCAGTGCGACACAGAAGAGTGCGAACATAGCATGAAGTAAGAAGCGCCGAATAAAATACTATAGCGAAAGCAAAGTGCACCCACAAAGCAAAAGTATTAAATAAAATACCAGCACATACGCCTATACATACATGAGTGTGTGTGCCTATGAGTGTGTGTGTGTGAGTGCGTATACATATTATATACATGGGATTCACACTCTAATCAAATAAAATAAAATATAAAAAAAAAAAACAAAAGGCGCACACACTCACATACACACAGGGACAGAGCCGCTCACAGACAGCATTTGCAATGCACTGCAAGAAAATTAGAGGCAGCAGTAGTAAACCACAATCAACAACAAAACTAATTGAATTATAAACAATTAAATTTGTTGCGAGGGGCAAGCGAGTTAAATTGAACGTTGCCGATGGCAAAAGGCGACGGCGGCTTTATGTAATCGGTGGCCCAAAAAGTGTCAAAGTTCTTAAAAGTCTGATTAAATCAGTTAGTAGCTTGTGTGTGTTACGTAAAAATGTTGTTAGCTGTACGCACGAATGTGTGTCTGCGTGTGTGTGTGTGGCCCACTGTCTCCCTTCCCCCCGTCAATCCCCTCCTCGATCCGCAAAATCGAAATGGGCACTTACGTGCACGCTCTCATAAAAGAAACCCTAATAAAGAAATATCGATAAAAACAACAAAACACGAAACACACAAAAAAGAAAGAAAATATAAAAATAAAAGAAAACACAACACAACACACACAGTACACACACACTCGGCAGTCAATAGGTATGTGTGTGTGTGTTTGTGTTTGTGACTATGTTTAAATTAGTTGCAATGTCAATAGGTTCTTATGTTATCGACGGGGTCAATGGTTATTGAGCTAACCCAACTAAGCAAACTCATTAAAATCAATTTGTTATCTTTGGCGCTTGCCGTTCTTTATCTATCTTTGTACAGTGGTCGGTTGGGAAGTTGAAACCACAGTTGATTTTAATTGGCTAATGGCTTTTCTAAGCGAACAATGAGCTTAGAATGATTGTAATCAAATATATTTCACATTTAATGAGTTCTCTCTAGCAGTTTCAGTCGCTTGTGGAAATTAGTCATTATTAACTACGATTTGAGTCTCAACTTGTTTCAATTTATGAAAACCATACACTTATTTATAAATTAAATAACGATTAGAGTCTCAGCTTATTTTTATTTATAAATATCATACATTTATTTCTAAATTAGTCATAATGCAAACATATTTTTTTATCAATTCGTTGAGGCTTTCATTGCAAACTTTTGCATTCATAATTACAAATTGTAATATCAGTTTTTTTTTTTTTTTTTATGTCAAAATGTAATCAGTCACGATTAACATTGTCATTTAAATGTAATGATGTTTGTCGACAATATTCCAGAGTTCAAGTTTCCAAGTTTCGAAAGATACTCAAGAAGTGACTTAAGCGCAAAAGTTTTGCATTTGAAAAAAAACGACGAATTTTATTTCTGCTAATTAAACGGACTTTTTCCAACTTTCTCCCACTGTTATTTTATGCACTTATATAAACAATTTAATTGTTTGTTTTATCTATATTTACATTGCAGAAACTCTATCTGTCTGATGCTCGCTCTTCTTAGTGGATTTCTTTAAAAAAATAAAAACACAAACAACTTTCAAAACTTTGCTTCTTCTACAACAACATCAGCAACTACAGCAAAAACGACTACAAGCAGCATTAACAACAACTGTTAGCAGCCACAACAAAAAATCACACACATACACACATTAAACACACTCACACATCCTTACAAAAATACACACACACACACACTCGAACACACACACTCGTATATCCGCAGCGGCAAATCTCAACGGAATATTTACTGAAGAACCAGGTAAGTTTCATGCCCAGCTGGCCAGACTATGCGAAAGTATGCGAAAGTATCTTAAAGTATCAAAAAGTATCTGCAAGTATGCGACAAGTATGCTCCAAACTCTCGCTAACTCGCAACTCGGCAAATTCACGTCAAATGCTTGCATAAACTTTGCGCATTTTCACGCGTGAAGTGGCCAGACAAACCCGTCCACCCCTTCACCCAACCTCTGCGCGGCCCTCAGCCCTATCCAGAGGGAATGCAGAATCATATAATGAAATGCTTTGATTTTGATTTGCATCGATTTGCAAGTAGTGCGTAGCCCACAAAGGTCTCTACTTCACAGTTTGACTTTGTGTGAAAGGATTACGCATCGTATACTTGATATTTACTATGCTGACCCACCCGCCCCACGTCCCCCACACCAGGTCCAACAATGATCCCTAGAGGTGCTCCCATAGAAACGACCCAGGCTCGTCAAATGGAGCACAACTCAACTTGGCTTATTTGCGTGTTTATTGGCTTTAGCTTTAGCTTTTCTCCTTTTTTTTTACATTTTTTTTTTCTTTTTTTTTTTGGTATCACAAAAACAACTTCAAACGTAATTGGATAGCTCCAGCGACGGCAAACGGTAAAAGGAATGCGAATTCCTTTTGGTTTGGCTGGCTGTGTCCGTTGTGGGGCACACCTTGAGAGGCGACGGCTGAAACAGCAGCTGGCCCATCAAATTCTAAACACGAAACCCATAAATTTGCGTCTTTTATTTACATACATTATGGGGTCCGGCTCGGAAGCGCTTTTAGCCAGGTGTACCAAAGAAAACCCTTTCTGTGCCAAAGTTTCAACAATGTTGGCGGCATTTTCGTTCAAGGAATTAAAGTGTATTTTCCAAGCACTTCCAAAGTTTTTTTCATAAAGAGTCCTCGAAATGCAAATTTCCTTTTTTTAAATAAATGTTCTTTTAAACTTTGCCACACTCAAAAGTTGTTTTTAAATACTTAGTTTAGTAACTTTATTACAAAAGAGGCCGCATAGTTTCTAACATAACTTTTCTTTTGCTTTTAAATCGATTGCGAATATGTTTTTAGAATATGCGGAAAACATTCCGCACACATATACACATACCACCATTTAGTTTAATAACTTTTTATGACAAAAGAGGCGGTGTTTTTTCTCTTACATAACTTTTTTTTTTTAAAAAATTGACAATAAAATTTTAGAATATGGAAGAAAACAGTAAAAAAATACACGAATTTTAACAATAATAACTTTTTACTAAGTTTCTCAGTTTCTTTGACAACTTTTCCATCCAAAAATCTACTGTGATTATTAGATTATGGAGAACATATTCAAAAATAAACACACAACAAATTTTAAGACTGTTTTTTGGTGAATGTATTTTTTTTAAAGTAAATGTTTTACAAGTTTGTTAATTATTCAGACGATTATACGAAAATTAAAAAATTCTAACAGAAAGAAGACACCAAAATATTTACTTAGCCAACTTGAGGAATGCTCAACATTTGTATCAATTGGTTTTATGATTCGCAACTAGACTCCGGCTATAACGAATAAACATATTAAATTAAGCTATTAACTTTCAATGAATTATCTTCTAGTATCTAATTGTTGTCTTATTCAGTCAGTTATCTAGCCCTTTGGCGCACCTTTCAAGCACAGGGTATGCCTAAAGTGAATTTCGTAAACGAAAAATGTGTTTTTCTCCTTGGTTTGAGTAGGTGAGTTTGAGTGAGGGTTGGATGTTATGGGGGTGTTCGCCCAATAAACAATTCTGCTGACGCGTGGCCGTAGGGCACATGAAAAGCTGAAAATTCTTTGCAGCGCCAGCTTAATTCATTAGCCTGGCCCAGGCACAGCCACAGGAAACGCTGGACGGAGTGTGTGTGTGAGAGAGAGAGAGAGGGATATCGTCCTGGCTGTCGACTGCTGTACGTTCTGTACATCCTGCCCGATCTGTCAGTCTGTCAGTCCGTCTATCTGTATATCCGACTGTCTCCCTGCCTGGCAGGCGTATGCTTTTTATGTCAAACTAATTTGGCTGCTCGTTTAGCTGGTGTTGTTTTAATTTGTTGCAGCTTTTTGCCCAGTTCCTGTGCCCCGTGCCTAGCCCAGTGTCTCAGTGCCACGCCCCTCTGTGCCTGTGCCTGTGCCACGCCCCGGCTTAAGTTCGTTAGCCCAATTTGGGCAAATATTAATACATGGTTATAAAGTCGCTGGTACTAGATGATGAAAATGCAAATGGGAATGGAAATAAGCCCAAGGACCGAGTCCCGCTGAACACTCCTTGCTAAATTCACTAAATTGAAAATTTTCTACTTCTTTATTTTTATTTTCTTTTCTTTTTTATACGCTCTCTTTGCCCACATTCATTAGGGCATTATTGTGCCTGCGCCTTAGATAATATTAGATTATGTGTAGTACAGCAGCTGCGTGGCAATTTCAGAAATGTTTCCCCACACAGAACGCACACACACACATATTTATCTGTACACTCTGAGAAAAGTTGAGCATTTTTTATTTTTTATTTTTAAATTTATTTTCTTTAAGTCATTTCAATTCTGTAATCATTGCAATATACAGAAAAGTTTTTCTCTTATCAATTCTATTAAAGCAAGAACTTGATTACTGCAAGCCAAATCAATTCAGTTATCTGTTCGAAGTAAAACTAATTTCGTTTGAGTGAGTTAAGCAAGTTAAGTCAAGAATATTTATTGCTAAACTATAATAAAGTAGAGAGGAACTAATTTTACTACCAATTTAATCAATTCGAGTTAAATTTCCATTGTGAACATGGTTTTTTTTCGAGTGTTTGGATAGTTGGAGTACATTGCGAACTGTAAACTGCGACCTTTCAAGAACTTCGCTGCTTCTTTGGGCAGTCGCCGAGGCGGCCAAGCAGCAGCGGCATTTAAGCTAATCGGCTTAAAGTATCAGACCCCGGCACAGGTGACAGGCCAACTTGGCCAACAGGCGTTCACTATGCGTATTGCTAAGAAAGGACTGGACGGGAGGGGAGTTGGGGATTGGGGGGGTGGTGTTCTTCTCCTGGGCATTGTCCTGTTTAAGCACAATTTAATTTGCTGTCTTTTTAGTTTCCTCTTTGCTATTTTTATTCATATATATTTTTATATGTGGCTTTTCTTCATTGCAGAGAGTTGGGAGAGCCACCGCAAGTGCATTTTGCTAGCCAGTGTTGCCACACCCACACACACACACAGAAAGCCAGTGCCGAAAAACAAAAAGGGGAAAAAAATAGTAAAACAAAATGGCGGCGTTCATAGCGAAACAGATGGTTGGAAACCAATTAAGTGCCGTTAAAGGTAAGTAAAAGTCACTCAAGATACATTTACCCTTGCAAAGTATCTTATGATTATGCTCATGCATATATGTATGTATACATATACTAGATATACCCATAAGTAGATATACGGTATTTTTGGTATGCGCGATCGATAAACATACATAATTCATTTTCAAGCTGCTGCACAGCCAACCAAGAAAACTGCCACACATAAAAGTGGCTAACGCTTTTAGCCACCATCTCCATTGCCACCTCCATCCAACAACCAACATCCCACCCATTGCTGGCTCGAGTAGTTGCTGTTGTTGTTGTTATTGTTTAATCGCAGGCTGTGCAATCGCTTGGAAAATCATTGAATGCTTTCAAAAACTTTGCTACGTACGCTAGAATATTTTATTTAAAACGCTTATCAACTGGCAGCATGCGACAGGCCACACAACGAGTCCTCCCCAACATTGCCTACGAAATTATGTATCTATGTATCTAGGCGTCTGTATATAAGTGTATATATATATATATACATATATATATATATATAGGCAGCACTCAGTCAATTTGCAAGCGCTGAACAGCAGAAGCGACCTCTCCCTTTTTGGTTAGATTCACTGAAATTGAAGCAGGAGCTGAAGTCTTTCTTATCAAGCGTTAAAATTCTGCACGAATGCGTCGGGAAGTGGTTCTCAACAAAATTGATACAGTTAATTGCGTAGATTGATGCTAAATTTACAGCACTCGGCATTGACTTGAACCACTTACCAGTAAGAGAATCAACGGCCAGCTCAATCATTAGGCAATAAGCCCAGCCCACTCACCCACCTGCCACCTGCCACAGTCACTTGCCACTTGCCACAGCGCTTGTCAGGCTGTCGACTGCGGTTAGGGCTCGAGTTTGGCATTGGTCCTTAGGCCGTCAAAATCTGTGGCATTGATAGACTGGCCGAAAACATGAAAATGCTATTAGCATTTGGGCCATCAAAATCGAGAAACCACATCGAAATACTATATATATATATATATATAGATATATGCCACTTATAACGCACACACACATTTACCTTTGTCAATTACCTCGGATACAAAACTGCAGATACTTCACATCCATAGCAGCCAATCGAAGTACGACATAAAAATGCGACAAAAATATAAAAAAATACGTTAGAAATAAAAATAAAAAGCAAATGGTTAAGTCGTAAAAAGTACTATATAAAAAATACGGAACTATGTAAAACACATTGGAAACATTGTTTAGGAATTTAACTTTACATTTGCACAACTGTGACACATTTTCAAGTCAGTTAAACACGAGCTGTGGCAAGGGTGGCAAGAAAACACATTTCTTGCATCTTATGTGTGCGTCTTGGGATAGCATAAGGGGGTGGGGGGGATGTTGGGGAATGGTGTTGGGGTTGGGGTTGGGTAAGTTAGCTAATGCGTTTCCATTGTCGTGAGCTGTGAGCTCACAATCGTTGAATTTATTTGAGCTGCTGTCGTGTTAGCCTTTATTACTATTGCCTGTCTTATGCGGGAATAAGTTATATGGATTTGCCGCACTTGTCGGGGGTCCTGTAATAAATGTTCCAAACGTGCAGACAGTCGGCGCAGAGTAAAAGCCATAAATTATCATTTCGACTTTGCCAATTATTCTTTAACATTTAATGTTGAACCATTCGAAACTTGATAACGGGCAGAACTTAATTTAGTTTTCTAAATTAAATATTTAGAAGAAATAAATTATATTTAATATTTAATTTCGACCATCAAAATGGTTTTAAAATTAAACGTGGATTCGTTTACTTATTCCAAACTTGAAAGCTTAATTGGAAGCAATAAATTATAAATTCAACCTATATACTTAAATATTTACAGCTCAATTTCGACAAATCAAAATTTACTTAAGCTAAAACTTTTTAATGCAATAATTTATCATTTCGATTAGCAAGTTGAAAAACATTTCAAATATTCAACATAATTAGTCTTAAAGTAGAAAAATATTCTTTCATCTCCTTACAAGCTCTACTTAATTTTTCCAAATTGGAATTTTGTCCCATTTCTAATTATATTGAGCTGAAAGTATCTACATATCTTAAAAGTTATTTCAATATTCAAATCAAACAAAATATCAATTTATACATTAACTCTTATAACTAACAATAAACTCTGTATTTTTTTTCGTCTTTTTCAGGTAAGCGATTTGTTTGTGAAACTAAGCAGAATTTCCATTAAGTGCGTAAGTTGCATTTACATCTCAAACGAATTTCACGCAATGAGCTAACAATTTTTAAAAATAAGTTTATTTATCGACCTGCATACATGCAAAAATATATGTATGATATATACAACTTATATAACGAACATTATTATATATCTGGCACAAATTCCGTTTAGTTATAATTTTAGCGCTTGTGTTTCAGTTTTGAATGGAGATACCGAAATTATGTTGATTGGCCAAAACAAAAGCATGTCTAATGAAACAATTTGAAAATAATTAGAAATTTTTATAAGATTGCATAAAATAGACTCGTTCAAAATTGAAATTGACTATTAAAATTCAAACAAAAACCAAAACAAATATTATTTAATTTACTCGTAAGCCTAGCGTTGCACTAACAAAACACTTTGTTTTTGAAACAACTTCTAATTCACACACACACACACACACACGTATACACGTACCTACACACACATGCATACATAAAAGATCGTTTAGTTATGGCTCGAGGCTGATCCATGTGACCCACTCGAACTCCCATTAGCTAGTATCCCCATCCATATTCCATTTAGTAACTACGTATTCTTATATAACATATACTACTTGTATTGTATTCTCTTTAAGCTTAAGTGCACACACAAATCATATAAAGCCCCTATTACAAAAAATAAACAAAATATAAAAAAAAGAAACCAGAAAAAAGAAAATAAAAAATAAAAATAAAAATGTACATATTTGTACGCTCCTCCTACTCGACAACCTTCACAGCCGAACTTTACCTCATTGTAAAACACACAAGAGCTTGACAAACACACCAAAAAAATAACAAGAATACAAAAACCCAAAAAAAAAAAATGCTCATAACACACAGCAAACACCTCGAAACGATACCCAAGTGCACAGCAATCCTTAGAATTTTCATGCACTTCACGACCACGACACCCACACACACACACACACACACATATATATATATAACTATACAAACAACAATGTCCACAATTTTCACGCCCTTAACGCCCAGCAACAATGAGAACACAGCTGCCATTGCCTTTATAAGATATACTTATATAAAGAGAGAAAGAAAAGACACAATTCAATTTCTTCTATTACAATTTCTTACTGCCTACCCTCAAATAAGGTTATTTGTTTTTTTTTTTTATCTCATTTTCATTTTACTTTTTTCCGCTCTTTTTTGAACGATTCTTCTTATTTTGTAATCGTATGAATGCCACGCCCAGTCACGCCACCGGTTCCCACGCCCACAAAAAATGAATGAAATTTGAGCTGCGTACAGAGAGTTATCCATGCATATATACATATATATATTTGTAAACATTGGGCTTCAGCAATTTGCATTCCAAAAACACGACTTTAATGTCCCTTTTCAAACACACACTTACACACACACAGACACACAAATAACTATTTACTAACTACTTTCTTAACTCTACTAACTAAATACATTTTCAACTTATTCAATTTCTCTCTCTGATATATATTTACTTAAATGCCAAGCTATCCACTTATATAATCGCATTCTCACCCGAATCGTCTAACGCATTATCCATAAAGCGTATCAACCAACTAACTAAAACTACTTTCTATATGATACCGTTAAGAGTGGAGTATTAATGGAAAACTTTACCTTTACTCTCCCCCCGACCACACACGCTAAACAGATGCTGCAGGCGGCGGTAATTTCTCCAAAAAAAAAACAAAAAACAAAAAAAAATTTATCTAATTACAATTACTATATAATATATATATCTATATATAATCTCGTTCCTTTGCATTTCAAATCGTACTCCTAATCTTTTGTATGAACACACAAAATGCATTTTTGATTCGATTCTTGCGAAATTCCAAATTAGAGCCACCCCACATACGATATCAGCATCCCCAATCGTGTACAGATTGTACTCACTATATATGATATGATATGATATATATATATACATATAATTGGGCTATATTGCCTTTTAGTTCTTACTTCAAATTTAACAACGATTTCATAATTATTTACTATTTACTATTTTACTTGCTGCACCTCCCCCGCCCCCCTCTCCAAAGCAAAAATAAAATTCAAGAGTCTGCCACAGTTGCACACAAAAACGCGCTTTCACTTAATTATGCATACACGAAGTATTTCGAACCAAACTTTTGCTGCCATCCAAAATCAATTTGAATATGCTTAAACTGAAAAAAAAAATCCAGAAACTAAGAGATAAATTTTACTTGTTGCTCATCATGATGTTGATGATAATGAAGTTGCGCGAACGAACTATTTTAATTTGATTTTTAGTTTTCAGTTGAACATAAGCTGTTGCAGCGAGAAAATCCCTTTTTGCATTTTTCCGTTAATTGGGAAAACTTTATCATTGCTATGTTTGATTTTTTTTCATTCTCATCCACAATCTGTACTATATACTGAAATATAATTAACAATTTGGAGAACTGTGAAAAGTTTGCATTGAGTTTTTGTTTTTTATCTACTAACCATTACAAAAAAAAAAGAAAAAACTATTAACCACAATTTCCAATTGATTTTGCATTAGAAATTTTGTTTCGTATTTTTGAGCGTTACTTATTTCAATCTATTGGTTTTCTGTTTGTTATCAAAATGCTTCTCTATATCAACTTTTACTTCTACTTCTACTTCTTCTCTAACTACTAACTACTTCTACTACTATTACTACTACTACTACTACTACTACTACTACAACTACTACTACTCCAACTATTACTACAACAACAACAATTATAAAAAACTACAACAACTTTCGTACTCTACTCTACCAACAACCATATATGGAACCATACTAACAACAATAAAAACAACTTACATCTTCTACTACCTATTCTACTATAACTACTCTCTAACTACAACTACAACAACAAATTCTACAACTATATATACAACGTATTTACAATGAGGTAAAGTATAAGTAAATATTATTGCTATGTATATAAACACAACTACCTATCTATCTATCTATCTATCTATTTATATCTCTAACTATCCATCTACAATATGTATACTGAACACTAAGCTATTCTATTCTACAAAATTCCCAAATTAAACCCTTTGACCCCGACACTTAAGTTTGGCTAAGCCTGTCAATAACACAATTGCTGAATGTCCTTTCAAAAAAAAAAAAAAAACCCGGTGTAGGTCCTTTTACATATATGTAGCTGCCCCCATCTGAATTCTCCCAACTATTCTACATACTCTCAATTCTCGATTCTCTAGTATTTTGTGTACTCAATTCCCATTTTGATGAGCAAACAGATTCTGACATATGCGACACATGCCACAAGCAGGCAAGACAACGCGCCACATATATGACAGATACAAATACAGATACAAAAACAAGCTCCAGCTGTCCACAACATGTGTACAATTGACGTACATACTTATCCCCAATGCAGATGTCGCATTCTTTTGCCAATTCTTTTCTCAATTCTCAATTGATTGCCACATGTGCGTCAAAGGAAACTTGATGCGGTTAACGTAAAAATTCAATTATCCTCGTATACAGCTCGTATACATTGTTATGCTCCAATTTGCAAGACAAATTGGCTCTCAATCGATACTTAAAGATTCACAAAACTGTTCAATTAACACTTGAACAGACCCTTAAACTAAAACTCGCTCACTTGAGAAAGAGTTTCGCAAGAGAAATTCCTAAGTATTAAGATATTAAGTGTCTTAAGTTAATTTATACTTTTATGTGGTCTTAAGAAAAGTAGACCAAAAAATAAATATGTAATGTTTGTCAGCAACTTTGAGCAGCACTGAGAATTTGACTTAAGCCACACATCCAAACCAAATTTGCACAAATTTTTGATGCAATTAAAATTGTTGAGAGCAGCTTCAAGTCTTACATTGCCCTCAATGGTTCTAAGGACTAACATGCGCAAAACGCACTAATTAATTCAATGATTTTTGGTAGCTTGAATCTCATTTGTAGAAAATGCAAACAAGTAAGGAAAAGACGATAGTAAAATTAATTGGAACTCTCTGAACTTTACACAATTTCTGTGTTATTCACAGCTCAAAGATGTTATCCCTTCAAGTCTGAAGTGGTTTGTCAGCTGAAGTCTTAGTGTGATTATAAGTACCACTAATTTGATTTGGAGGATGCTATGTTATTCTTCAAAGAATATGCTTACTTTACCAAAGCAGATTTTGGAAAATATAAAACATATCAAACATATTTTTCATCAACTTATCTTCAATATGAAAAAAGTTGCTCAGTTTTCCGTAATGTCTGGTGTATAGAAAATCGTTTATCATGGGATATAGAAATATTATGCCTAAATTAGTTGGGTTTACAATGGCAATATTCAGTTTATAAAATATGCTCACAATATATATTAAAGATGGAATTATTATTTATAAATTTGATATTGAAATTTATTCATATTTGTCTATCCCTGTGGTCATCAATAAATAATCGATTTTCTAAAAGTTAAATCAACTGACAATTCCGATTACAATATAAAATTAGTTTGAAACGTTTTCGTATATATAGAACAAAATTTATACACAATTTTCTTTAAAGATCTTTTGCATTGCTCTTAAGCTAAAAACCTACTTTGATTTATAAACCTCTGCTATTAAGAGGAATGTATTCTGCCGTATCTTGGCGTTTCATCACGTCCTAAGTGCCGCGTGGCATAACTAATTCTGTGGGCACCAAAGACCACAAAACTATACGCAAAATGACGCATTAAATTCTCAGAGAGTTTGTGTGTGTGTGTATGGGTAGCTATGGACTGGGTTGTGCGGGTCTGTGGCAGGGGTAGGTGGGAGTTCCATATAAATGGTGCATATTAAAAATTCTTTAAATATTTTTGCTCCGCAGCGACCGAAAATATTTGCATGCAGTTTATCAGCTGTCAGAGGCAAAGGGAACGCGAGACTTGGCAGCATTTTTGTCAAATTTCCAGCGCTTGCTGACATGAAGGCACATTCCTGACATTGACATGAACAGCTGTGGATGTGACCGGTGTGAGGGGGATTGGAGGAGGGCCTAGAATGTTGTAGGTAGGTAGGGACTGCTGCTGCGAGGTGTGAGTGTAGTTGTATGAGTGTGCTGTCGGCTAACAACTAATTGCTGGTGCTAGAGAAAAGCATTGAGTGCAGCCAGCCAGCGAAATGGCAATGAGATTTACTTGCGTCATTATGTAGAAGAGCCCAGAAGCCAAACTGAACAACTGAGCAACTGAACAACTGAACAACTGAACAACTCAGCAACTGAGGAAGCTCACTCAAAGGAAGGAGCATTATCTGAGGCATACTTTGCCACAAGTACAACGCACAGTGCCGACAACTGCTTAACACTTGCCCATTTCTAAATATACCCTAGGCAGAGGGTTTTGTTTTTATTTTCTTTGTGAGGCTTGTGTCGCATTAGGGAATACAAACCCCTAAAGTATACTATATATTCTTGCTAAGTATTAGTAGTCGTTATAAGAATTATCTGAAGTTATGATATATTGATGCAACTATTTCTACATCTATATCGGACAACCATATCATAATGCTACCTTAAACATTATCGGTCGAAAGATGACAACTTTTATTAACAAACTTTCGATTTTCCAAGCCAATCAAACTTATAGTGTTATTATGCTCCTAGAATGTACACAAGTTTAAAGATTCGAAAATTGGTTTAAATAATGAAATTAATATGTGAGCAGGTGGCACGTGCATCTCCTTCTCCGCAAGTGTTACTCATCTTCGGCAAGTGTTTCTCAGCTTCGCCAAGTGTATCTCATCCTCGATGTGCCAAAAAAATTGCTTTTCTTTTCTTGTTCTACTTATTCATGCACACTCACACAGCTACAGTTACAGTTAAAGATACAGATACAAGTACAGCTATACGAGTTAAAGATACACGTCGACAAGTGTCAAGAGGGTCGGTGTCTGTGTGTGTGTGTGTATGTGTGTGAGGGGGCCATAAGTAAATATTCCGGGCTCTTTGAGGCTGTCAAAATGTAATTACGCCGGGAATATGGTAGTTGCTATTAGCGACTATAACAATGAAATCATTTGCAACGCGCGAGGGGCGACTGATGATGAACTGCCTGCTGAAAAGTTGGCAGGGGTGGTGTTGTGGCAGCAAGTGCCGGCAAGGCAACGCACATTTTCAGCTGCTTAAGCCAAGCATCTCTACTTACGCACAAGGATTGCGCTCGCTCGGCCGGGCGACCGCCCACTTCCTGTCATTTGTAGCGCCGTCCTCGTCGTCGTCATCTCCAGCTCTGACCCAGATGCGGATGCAGCCGAGCTGGTGGAGTGGGGGGAGCTGTAACAAAGCTCAGCGGTCTTGAACCGGATTAAGCAAGAAAATAATTTGACGTTCGTGCCTTTTTACCAACTCCACACAGCAACAGCAGTAAAAAAAGAAAAGAAAAAAGAATTAAGAAGAAAAAAGAGCAAGCAGAAAAAATTACGCACATAAGGAGCGAAAAGGATGATGGGCAACTGAGGCGCTCTGTGGCACTCGCACAAATTGAAGATGCTTTCTTGTCATTTTATATACATATTCTCATAAGTGTGTGCGAGTGTGTGAGTGTGTGCGCGTGTGTGTGTGTGTGACCATACAAATGGAAATGGAACTCTAATGTAGTATTCCCTCAGCGTGCGCGTATTAAGTCGCATAAATGTCACCAGCCCAGTCATCCAGTCATCCACATTCAGATCCACATCCCAGTCAGCCTATGACAATTACGGCAGAGGTCACCACCCAACCCCTACCCTCATCCCCCATCAACCTCCAACTCCCAACGGCCGACGTGTTGGTATTCAAAATAGCAGTCGAAGCAATAAAACGCAGCATGCGACTTACTTATCCGGTCTTTAGATCGTATATCAGACTTATGACTGGGGCCCAGCACTTAGCCAAGAACTTCTCGCCACACACAGATGATATATAGCGAACACATACTACACACGTATACACACATACATCGAGACATCCACAACTACATAACACGGCCCAGCCGCAGGGCTAGGTATTAAGTACCCTCATTATGGCCAAGACACGCAACACAAAAAAGTAAAGCTTTTAACGCAAAATAAGAAAAATAAAAGAAATAAAAAAGAACAAGAAAAAAAGAGTCCTTAGAACAACCAATTTGTATACTCAGGATAGATTCAAAGTGATTTTTTTTTTTCATTTGCCAAGCGTGGGCAAGGAGGTGTAAGGGTGGAAGGGAAGGGGTGGAGCTGTCAAGAAAATGCTGCATGCAAATTGACGGCTTCCGAGGAGTCTTAAAGGTCCATCGATGGCCAACGGGTTGTCCATTAGAAAATAAATGAAATATGCAAAATAGCCGGCAAAAATGTAGTAAAGAGCACAAAATTGATGAAGAAAATTGTGAAAAGATGCTGATAAGGGTGCAAAAGAGGAGTGGTGTGTGGGGAGTGGAGAAGGGTGCATACACAAGCGGTGTTAATTATGCTGTCATGATAATTATATTACAATAGGCTTGATTAGTTTTTAATTGAGTTGCCCAGAGTTCGGCTCCAAGGCAAACTCCAAACTGACTTTGTCAATATATAGATAGATAAATTCATACATATATACATACATCCATATGTAGGTAAAGGTGCTCCAGAATCAGTTGCAGCCACAAATATAGAAAAGCTAAAAAGTCAAAGGAAGAACAACGGAAAACGGCAAATGGCATAAAAGGAAGTTCATAAAGTTCATAAAGCAAATTACAAAACTCTCATAAAAGCGCAACATTCGCATGGCTGGCCTCCAAGAGCCAGTGAGGGGTGTGATTGGTGGATGGTTGAATTGTGCTTTGCCACTCGTTGCGTATGCTTGGGGGACGGGGAAAAGAGGAGCCGCTTTTAGGCTCTTTGGCAAAATAAAATTTGACACCATTTTTGTTTTGTGTGAGTAAAATCATTTTTTATTATAAAATACTTTGGCACTGATTTAAGAAAAACAATAAATGGTCGTCGACACAAATCAAAGCGATGAACGAAAACCCTAAAAAAAAATAAGTTAATTCACGCTGCTATTCAGCAAATTGATGACTATAAATTCAATTTAATGTGCGTTGCCTTTAGCACCATGCAGCAAAAGCGGCAGCAGCAAAATGTGGTCAGCAGCAGCCCCGCTAACTACCCTTACCACCCCAAATTCCGCTCGGCAGATGGTTGAAAAAGCGCTCAAGAGCAGCGTATGGGAATTTTTCATGCTGTGCGTTTGCGCCGTTGGGAGGCTGCGTCGACGTCGACAGCGCTGCCCGAGTGCGACAACAAATAATTAGAGCGAGACTGCTAAGACGGCTGCTGTTGTTATCAGCGCGTTAAAGCTTTGAACTGCGCAGACTCCCTCACAGCGAACAGTTAAAAGAGTCAACCCCTGCGCTTAGGTCATCCAAAATCACAACGCGGTCCAGCAACTGTGACTGCGACTGCGACTGTGACAGCAGCAGAGGCAGCAGCGACAGCGACTGAGACTGCGACTGAGAACAGCGACTGCAGCGAGTTGGGCATAAAAAGGCTGGCGACTGCTGGCAATACTCCTACTCCAGGCTTGCACTCCAGCGACTGAAGTTCGCTCACTCACCAAACAAAGTAGCGACGAGAGATAGCATTCGCAGCATCTCCGCCTGAAAGTAGACAACAGTTCCGTTCAGTTTCAGTTCAGTTTCAGTTTCAGTTGTGTGCTGTGCTCAGTTCGTGTGCGCTCGTGGACGCGTTCGCACTTCGTTTTTTTACTGTTACTGCTGGCAATCGATTACAGTGTAAGCGTCATGGCAACCAAAGCATGGCACACCAACAACACACGAACCGACAGCCGAAGGCACTGCAGCTGGCGACGTAGACGAAACAAAAACCGAACCAAAAATCGCAGTAGCAGTAGCAGCAGCAGCAACGGCAGCAATAGCAGCAGCAGCAACAGCACCGTTCACTGTGTCAGTTAGTTGCAGCAGAAGCGACGACTCTGGACTCGAACTCGGAATCGCAATCGGCACGATTCGCCATCGTCAGCGTCAGTGTGTGTGTGAGGCGTTAGCGGTGCGGTGGTCAGTCGTATCGACATCGTCGCAACAGCAGTGGCTGCATTTTAGCGTGTGCGTGTTTCCAACAAAAGCCACAACTACGGACAGATAGCATTGGCCTAAAAGCGCCACGAAATTATGAATTTCATTGGTATGGCCTTAGTTAACAACTAAATCGTATTTTCGTACTCTCGTACTATTCGATGTTGTGTGCCTTTTTTGGTTGATTTCATCTCAATATATATTTATATATATATATATCTATGTCTATATCTTTCTCTCTCGCTCTCTGTCTATTTCTACAACTGTAACTGATACACTCTCTGCTAAATGTAAGTCACAAAAACAAACTAACTAAACTAAACTTCTCCCTTTATTTTACTATCCTCTCAATACAATACTCAATACATTCATACATGCATAGAAGAAAAAACTCAAACATATGCTGCGGAAAAGCGAAAAAGAAAAACAAACTAAGCAAAAATCAATCAAAAACCGTAAGGGCCCCCATTTTCCGTACAGGGCACGTGATTGCCGAGCTTGAGGCGTAAAATTATCGATTTTTAACCAAACAACAAAATACCCACTGGCAGCGAAATGGAAAGAGTAATTCGTAAAAAGTTCAAGGTCTGCGCCAAAAATCCGTACAAAAGTTCTTGTCTGCTTTACAATTTATTATGCATTAAAGCAGCGCACAAAAGTTTTCTTTTTCTTCACGTTTCTTTGTTAACTTTCTCAAGTAGTGTTTTTCTCCCCCTTTCTGTGTGTGTGTGTGGTGTGTGTGTGTGTGTGTATGTGTTTTTGTCACGCAAGCTTGCAGAGCGGCTGCTGTGAGTAGAGAGCATCGCCTGGTCGACAATTGAATGCCTCACTGAATACGGCCGAGTTACGCAAGAGTGTGTGCTGCAATTGCCGCTTCCGCTCCAGCTGCATGCCTCCCCCAATCTGCAACTCGCGACAATCCACCAGCAGGCTACCAATAAAGTACAGACGCTCCAGGGATAACTGCAGCCGCTGTCCGCTGGCAGGCGTCAATTGTCGCCTGAGAGCAGCAGTTGACTGCTGTCCAAGCCATTGCCTGTAGCAATTGCCCGCCTGCCGCTGGCCAAAGATCGCGAGCAGCAGCTCATTGGTATTCGATGAGTTGCTGCACTGCTGGAACTGGGCAAATTGCCATTCCGAGTCGATGCTGCGCCAGGCGCCCGGCGTCCGGGTACTACTGCCGGCGGCAATGAGATTGCGTGCAAAACGCTCCCCAACCAGCAAATAGTTCAACGGCATGCTCAGATTCAATTTGGGCAACAGGCCATTTACTGTCACAAAGATTTGTGCATACTGGCGCAGCTGCAGCTCCTCTGGACTGGGCGACGTTCGTTTGTGTTGAAAGCGGCGCAACTTTTCCATATTGCGATAGAAATTCCTTCTGCCCAGGTCCAGTTCGCGGTAGGCAGCATCTAGACGCTCGTCTCCATTTACGGTCACATGCATGATTTGGTGGAGAAAACGCTGCGAGGCCTGCTCGGAGATCTCGTCAATCCATATGCTGCCCGACAGCTGCTCCTTGTAGGCTCTGCCTATCGCCGCATACATTTCCGTCATCCTCTCTCGATCGACGCTCAGGCGCAGCAGCAGATGCGCATAGACATCGCCTGCATAGGTCTCCGCCAGCTGCTGACAGTCAGAGGCAGCGACATCTGCAATGGTCAACGGGGCGTATGAGTAATGCTCGTGGATATTAGACAGAAAACTGTATTTGAAATGATTAAGTTTTTGGCAAACATCTTCTTGAAGTTCTAGTGTAAATTCGTAGTATATTATATATATTAATATAACAGAATATCTATCAAAATCGTGTCCAATTTGTATAAACGAAAAAATCTTACGAAAACACAATATTCTTTTCCCAAAAAAAATTCAACACAAAATTCCTTTGAGCGCACATTGTCCAATTAACTCATTTTCTGACACAAAGCGTCCCATTTTGCACAAAATCAATATACAATTTTTACGCTTTGGGAACATGCCATAAAACTCAACCGATAGCGTGATATGAAAGACCAATTATTAAGTATACGAACCCATAAGATAATCTATCCAAATCCAATTGAGCAGACGATGCATGTTGGTATTCTGCAGCAGCAGCATATAGTCGACCAGTCGAGGCAACTGCTTCACCACAATCACGTCCGTTGGCCGAAGGCTCTTACCCCCAAGGATTTGCTTGAAGTAGCCATCCCAGTCCAAGTCAGCCAAAGAGACATTACCAAACGAGCTGCTCTTGAAGTTTGCATAGCTGTACTGCACTTGATCGTCGCTGCGTTCCGTCTTGACAATCTCGCGACGATTGCGCTCCAGGCTGAGCACCTCCAGCGAGGCGACATGCGCCCGACTCTGCTCCACACCAAAGCTCTTCAGGAGATCGCCCATGCGTTGCTCAAACTTGCTCACCGTGTGACGTCGTGTCATATCCGGCTGAAGTGTGACCAGCCTCTTGTTCGACTGTATGCTAATGGTGCTCTCAAAGAAATATAGAGCACCCATCTCATGAAAGTAGCCCAGCAATCCCAGCCAGCTGAGCGTCCGATTGGAACTTCGCGTCTCGAGAGCTGGCCAACCGCCAGTGCTCTTATACAGCTGCGACATGCGTAGCGCCTCCACGCCACGAGTGCTCCGACAGGACTTGTAGAAGTTCAACAGCTGCTGCTCCATGGCCAGCAGCTGGCCGGGCTTAGCAGAGCGGAGCAGTTGCTGAAAACGCTGTTGATCTCGCTGCTGTCGCAACGTTTGGTCCGCATTTGAACTGCGTGCACAAACATAACCGTAAAAGTCCTGGCAGGGCGAACGCGTGCTGTCTAGCAACTGTTCCAGCTCCTGGCCAAATCGAGTTGTATCATCGAGCGCGCTGCCACATGTGGCACATACAACCGATAACAACAAGACAAACACTTGCCGATACATCTAGCCTCTTTGAGCTCTGAACTCTGAATGCTTTTGCAGTTAGCTGCTGGGCTTTCACTTTCAGTGTGACTGCGACTGTCCTTGGCCAGTTAAAGGTCAGCTTTGTTGCAAAAGGTCACATCAAATGCAAATCACCGGAAATTGCTACAATGCCACATCCGCAAACACTTTTCGATACTGCCGACTTTGCGGACTAAACCGTTGCGTCGCGTCGCTTTCAATGCTGCCCCGCAACTAATCGCGTTGTCACCAACCCGACATGATAAGCCCCACATTTCCACTCTCAGTCCACGTACCAACCTCAAGCTCAGTCTCAGAGTGAGACGTCTTTTTTTTTTTTTTTTTTGCTGAATAATCTATGCCGCCCATGTGTCAAAATGTCAAGTTAAAATTGGTCATGACCGATTTTGATTCGAATACATATGCACTACAGTGATCGCTCGGTAATTGGAACGTTCTGTTTGAAAGTCTTTTAGACACTTGCCTTGCAGCATATATTATATTGATGAAGAATATTTACAAAATATTTAAATCAATATTCCCATTCATAAAATTGTAAAGTAATAATAATCAATATAATGTCTAATATAATATTTAATATTATGTTGATTATATAAAAAAACAAATCCCCATTTAAATAATTCTCATTTTTAAAGTAAACTTTTTAGATAAGATATTTTTGCATTTAAAAATAACGAAAGTTAAAACAGTTTTAGACAACTATTTAACAACTGAAAATGCTACTTTCCGAGCGAGCACTGTGAATAATCTTTAGCAATTAAGTGACCCAAACTAATGTATACTCTACAGTAAATACTCAGGGTATACAAATAAAGATAAGTCTATTTAAATATAATATTCACATGATACGAGCATTTGTGCCCATTGTTAAGCTGTCAATTCTTTGAATCTTCTGTACACAGGCGCTGTAGGAGGTGATGGCGGCGATGATGGCGACGATAAGGAAAAGGCAGAGGAGGAGGAGAGAGAGCGCCAGGAAGCCATACGTGAGGCCGAAGACCGGCGCAAGGAGAAGCACCGGAAAATGGAGGAGGAGCGCGAAAAGATGAGACAGGATATACGCGATAAGGTAAGCGGCAATCTGTTTTGTTCTGCTCTTCTGCTGTTTTGTTGTCCTCAGACAATGTGTGGTGTTATTTGAAAGTGTGCCCCCGAACTTCCTGCTGCAGTTCAAATTGACTCTAGTAGGGAGTCCTTTTAACGAGCGACTCCCTAACGGAGTCAGATTGAGTTACAAAGGACCAAGTCAACAAAAATGCCCCAAATGTGATTCAAGTGTTATAAATAATGATAGATGCTAAGCGATGATGAGTGAACAGCAAACGGTTTTCAATCTAAAAATATATAACATATAACCATGTTCATTTTGGCTCTCTTGTCCGGCGACACTCTTACAGTACAACATCAAGAAAAAGGAGGAAATTGTCGAGGCAATGCCACAGGAAGAGCCCAATCCGCTGATGCGAAAAAAGAAGACGCCCGAGGAGCTCGCCGCTGAGGCCGAGCAGGAGGAGCTCGACGATTTTACAAGTGAGTTCGAGTTCAATTTTGCACCATTCTGTATGTATGTATGTGTATGTTGCTCGTACTCATATATACGTTATCTATCTATCTATCTATATGGATGTATATGTATATACTATCTTCAACTGGTCTTTAATCTATGCTATTATCTGTTTCACCAAGTCGGACGCGACTGTCCATATGTCTAGTGCTAAATATATATATGTGTGTAACTGTATGAGCTCTTTAGTTATATATTTACTTATGTATTTTTTAAGTTTTAATCAAGCGGCTGTCAACAACAACAACAAGAACAAGAACAAGAACTACAACTACAAAACAAATAACAACTACAAATAAAAACAATATTTAAAAAAAAAAAAAAATACTGCAATACACACAACGACGCTTGAACGTAGTAAAAAATCTCTCTCTGTGTGTGTATGTGTGTGTGTGTATTTGTCCCGTAATCTTCTCGTGCTCGTGTCTATAACTATGAACTATGAACTATGAACTACTAACTAAAGCTATCATCTATCTATCTCTACTACTACTACTACTACTACTACTACTACTTCTATATATCTGTACTATGTTTCCTGTGCGTATTTAATGTAAGCTCTAACTAATCGTAACTACTACTATCACGTATATAAGCTAACTCTATATAACTAACTCTGAAATCAAGTTAAAGCAACGAATGAAACAACTTTTAACGCCTATCAAGTGTGCACTCCATTTTCTCATATACTTTTCCTCATTTAACTCATCTTTTAGTTAGATATTTTCAATTGTTTTTCTTATTTCAATGGTATTTACTATACGAATTATGTGTTGTATTCAAAACTGGGTTGCAAATTGAAATTGATTGATTGATGTTAGTGGACGATTGAAAGATTGTCACAATGTATTTAGGTTAAATAATGTATTAGACTAAGGTAAGTGCTACAATTCGTATAATCTACTCATTTTGTGTGTGGTAATCTAATTGCAATCTCTTTGCATTTGTATTCATCTGTTCCTCTCTATCTCTTTCTCTCTCTCTCTCTCTCTCGCTCTCTATCTCTCTCCTTATCTCTCTCTATCTCTCCGTCTCTCTCTCTCTCAAACTATCTGTCTATCTATCTGTAAAGAGTCGAATTTATTGTCGTTTAGCCAGATTGAATACAATACTAAATGTTTCCGTAACACTCGCAACAAAAACAGCTCTCACACGAGACCAGAAAACCCAAACAAAATGCATAATTAAATAGCTAGGGGGTTGCCCGTAATGTTCAGACTCCGATTATAGTTTGGGGTTGTATATTTCAGGTGTAGGTGTAGCTAGCTAGCTAATAGTTATAATAATTATTCAATTATACTTACATTATTTAACAAAAAAAAAAAAAGAAAATGTTTATGTTTTTCGTTTTACAACATCAAACTCACCAATTGCACTAACTAACTAATTAATATATAGAACTTTGTATGATTTCGTTAAAAACTAAATAAAAACTAAACTAAAAGCAACTTTATTTTCAATGGCTTGTGTGCTCAATTACATATGAAAACTAAACACGCATAACAAAATAATATTTTCCAAATAAACTTGCCGAAGAACTTTCCTAACTGTGTTTGTCAACTATGTAATAACAAAAATAAACATAGAATAATTATCTAAACAACAACTTTCGTACACATATACAAAAACTTTTTCCCTCTTGCAAATTGTTTACTCTCTGTTTTCTCTTCAATCCATGTGTGGTATATGTATTTTACATAATGCTTGAAGGTCTATGTAAAATATATATATTGCATATGCTGTCTATGTATGTGTATTTCTCCTCGACTTTAACAAACACATCATTTAATCTTTATATCACACTGCTCAACTATCGCTATCTCGTTTCCACTCACGATTTACAATGACTCTAAATCTACTTTATCTACACTTGTCTATCTTTCTAACAACACATGTACGTTCTGTTACTGCTATTAACATGGGTACTCCAAAAACGTTAACATTACTTTACAGACTTTGATTGATTGAACATTTATTATTGTAACATTTGGAATTATGATTTTGGCAAGATGTGCATTTTAAGTGATGTCCCTTTGATTCCACGCATCAAAAGCAAAAAAAAAAAAAA
Source organism: Drosophila paracracens (assembly GCA_035044025.1). Lineage (NCBI taxonomy): Eukaryota > Metazoa > Arthropoda > Insecta > Diptera > Drosophilidae > Drosophila > Drosophila paracracens. The sequence continues at coordinate 460,501 of JAWNMN010000435.1, read as the reverse complement.
AAAAATACTTGTACCTTATTTATTATTTAGAACAAATATATATGGCTAACGTACAGTTAACAGTTGCACTCAAATACTTTACCTTAAGTTGCGTTGCGTGACGTGGCAATTCGTTGCGTAGCGTTATGTTAGTTAACATGAGCATCCATAAAAATACATATACATACCAGTTGAACATACATAACATTTGTAGTCTACTCTACAAAATATGCTTATTTATTGCTGTTTCCATACTCAATTTCTTTTTACAGAACTGAAAAATCAAATAGAAACGCAAGTAAATGAGCTAAAAACTCAAATAGAGGGAAAATGTGTCATGCAGTGATATGTCAGTCATCATAAAAAAATATATATATATATATATAAATAATAAAATGTAATTCGAAAAATAATAATAACAAGAACAGAGAAAATCCACAAAAAAAAAAAAAAAAACAAACATAAAACGAAACATTTATAAAATGCAATTGATTTAAATCACTTCAACTTCAATTTGTTGATATATATAAAGTTATAAAAAATATTATGTTCGAATCGTTCTACATAATATTGGAAAAGCATGAACAAATAATAATCTATTTACCATACATATAACCCAAAGTCATAATTCGGCAGCAATAAATCGAGCAAAACTATAAAACGCCGCAGATTGAGATATTGTGAAGCATATTAAGGATTATATTATGTCATAAAAGTAATAATAATAATAATAATAATAATAATAATAATAATAATAATAATAACAATAATAATAATAATAATAATAACAATAATACCAATAATAACATTAATATTATAATAGTAATAATAACTACCAAACGATAATGAATGATGCAATTTAAAAAGAAAACAAACAAAAAAATCAATATATATATACATATATGTATGAAAACAGGACGGTGAAATCCTATTGAATTTTAAAGTAGTTAAAGCATAAACCAAATTATGTATAAACGAAATATAGTAAACGCCTTTAATAATATTCAAATCACTTTTGCTTCGATGATAATGTAATATACTCAATGCCCCAAATATACAATACATAACCGTTGTTTAGTTGATAGCATTACGAAATTACGATAACGATTCGAATACGAAAACGAATTCAAATTCGAGATCGATGTCAAAATCGAAGCTAAACAAAAACAAAAACAAAAAAAAAAAAATGCGAATGGTGCGACAGAGACAAAGTCAGAAACAGAAACAAAAACAAAATGGAGGTTGCTGAATAATGTCGAACCGTCGAAATACGTTGCTGAAAATCTTTTTTGGACTTTAATAACATACATAACATGCATACATACCTACAAATATACACGAGTATAAAATGAAAGGAATGGATTTACTCGAACTTCTTTTGTTGATATATTTCCAAAACAATTCAAATCAATTTTCCATGAAAATTCGCTAAAGCATAAATTGACTGCTGAAAATGTTAAAATCGTCGTTGGTACTCGAAATGAATATTCCAAAAAAACCAAAAAAACAAAACAAAACCAAAAAAGTATTCACGATCGTTTATTTCTTAAACTCAAGAGAACTCTTCTTTAACAGCTGTAACATTTTGTTTCTTTCCTATACAAAAAAATAAAACATACTACACACAACAATTGAGACATTCTAAGCTATTTGAGATACTTACTGAACATACTGATTGATGCTTCTGAAAAGTAAGTAAACCACCTACTATATACCTACCTAAACTAAAATCTATATACATTAAACATTACAAAACTTGAGTTTGAGTTTCTATTGCTTAAGTTGACAAACAAACTATTATACAGTAGGCAATATATTGTATGACAAAAATCAAAATACAAAACCAAAAAAAAAAAAAAAATCTTAGATATATATATTATATACACATATGCATATGTAGCCATTTAGCAAAGGACAATAGTTCATAAGAAAAGCTAGGCAGTTCGAGAGCATAATGCTGTGATACATTTAGCATACATTTTTGTCACCGAGAAGCGCACACAATTGCAAGCAAACCCTCCAACCCTCCAACCCCCAACACCCCAAAAAAACCCAACCTGCCCCAAAGAATATGACACTTCAAATATAGTCGCATGCAGAATTAAACAAAAATATATACATACAAAAAAATACGTAATGCCACAAATACATACAATGCCAAGGATTTAAAGACGGAACCTTTAACAAACAATATATAAATAAATACCAAAATACATTATATATATATATATACACATATATATAAATACATATCTTTATCTGTTGTCTGATCCACTATGTAAAAAGGGTAGGTATATATAAATATATATATACTGCCTACAAAACATATATACATATACAGTACCAGTGCCACTCCAGATTGTATATATAATACGATTTTTCACAAAAAAAAACCCAATTACTCTGGTACAGAATGCAACATTGTATGCATGAATGTACATATACAATACAAAAATACCTATATATATATACATACATACAGATGCGAGCCGTTAAGTAATGGGAAAAGCAATATATATACATATGTATATATATATATATACATTTAATACTGAATTGAATTGTACATGGGTGCGTGAATACTAGATGACATTTTTGTTGTTTTGCTTATCGATTAAAAACACGGCTCGCATTTAGTATTCGTATGTATTGTGCTACCAATAATTCTATATCACTCTTTTCTGTGTACCACTGTACTACCACGGCATGCCCTTTCCAAAGTTGTACAAAAAAAAAGAAAAAAACCAAAAAAAAAAAAGGAAAAAAGAAGAAGATCCGTCTTTACATCCGCCTGTAGTATGCCTTATAGAGATAACCAATAATAAATCATATCAATATCAAATACTATTTATACATATATTTAAACATAGAATGGACATTTGGAAAGGACATTTTTGTGCCTCGGCTTGTCCGAAGTTAGAATTCTTCTTGTTTTTTTTTATTATTTTTCATTTAAATATTAACTACTAATCAATATACAATATATAAATATATATATATATATAAATAAATACATATGAATAAATGTTTTAATCACACTGCATTCTCTATATCTCTCTCTTTCTCTGGTGTCTCTCTCTCTCTCTCTCTCTCTTCTTTTGATTTGAAACACTCTTTTGAATCTTTAATCTGCGCCACTACTACTACTACTACTACTACTATGCCTAAAAAATAAAAATATCTGAAAAATAAAAATACAACATCAACATTGCAACAACACGAAACAACAACAACATCAACATCAACAACAACAACTCTACAATATCTTCACAACAACTACGACTCGCTGGTCTCTTTCAGACATATGTACTCTCGGTGTTTTATATGATATACCACTCGTATCATCATCAACAACAACAACAACAACTACAACAAGTACAACAGCACAAGAAAAACAACAACAACAACAACCAGAACAAGTACAAGAACAACATCAACCTACATCTACTACAGAAGTAACCTTATATGTACTATATATATATATATATGATAAAGAAATCCTTTTTTTTAAATATACTACAACAGAACCAAAGCAACAACAAAAAAATAATAATTAAATAACCACTACACAAAATTTCTATAATACACCATTATTTCTTAACGTTGTGAACAATTTTCCTCTTCTTTTGTAAATGATCAACTATAAGTTAACAGTCAATATATATATATAATATATATATATATATCTCTATGAACACAAACATACACACACATTTACTCATATATAGATTCACATGCATTTAAATAGCCAAACAAATATGGTGTTGTAAATGTTTAAAGTGTTATGTACAGATCTAACAAATACCAAAGAAATTAATGTACAATCCACATAGCATACCATAAATAGAGAATATACACAAGAAACAAAAAAGAGAAGAAAAATATAAATAAATAAAGAAAGTACTCAATAGCTTATATGATATAATATACTACATCAACAGTATCATAATGAACAATCAACATACTAAACATACAATATTAAACAGAAAACAAAAGAAATACCGAGAAATTTACTTATGTCCCTTTTTCAATCAGCACTGAACCAATCTTGAACTTCTTGTATCAGCAACAACTATGTAACTAAGTTTCGGGCTACCGCAGCCCCCCTCTCTCTGTCAATCTAAGAATGCAATCCAATCCTATAGTGCCCCTCGCTCCGTACAAAGTTAGGAACGATTAAATGCCTTAAAGTGGCTCCTATGAAAAGCGCATAGATTCTATTTGAAGAACGCTTAAGTCCTTTCACTGCAAAAACTTCAAAATGCTACAACTAGAGCCTAGCATTATACTACTATATACGACTATTACTATTCTACTGTTACAACTACTATTTCCCCCAAATGCAGATTTTAATAGTTTTACCGAACCCAAGTCTTATGCTCTTTCCAATTCTTAGCTCTTAGATCTAATGAGTAAAGCGCTTTCTACTTACTACATACTACATATAGCGAATGTTTGACTAGATTCTATATAGAAAATATCTCTATTGCGTTCTTTCAAATACATATATATGATATTGAAGTTCACTTGAATTGTTTAAACAAAATACAAAAAACAAAAAATAATAAACATTTAAAACAACAACAAGAAACATATACAAAATTATACAAAAAAAAAACCAAAAAAAAGAAAATACAAAAAACACATATTATTCAATCATAACGAAGATTTTAACGTAATCATAAATGTTGAAAATGTTAAATGGTTCAGATGATTTTTTGTTTTGATGTTTAATATTACATATAGTTATGATAATGTATGTATATGTATATCAGAAAGTTTATATCAAAACAGATTATTATTGAATATTATTAAAAATATATATACATACCTACACATATACACGTGTATATATATCGCTATATGTATATATATATGTATATGTGTAACAAAATAGGGAAATGAATTTAAACCAACATAAAAAAAAAAAACCAAACGAAATACGAGAATAATGTTGAAAATTATACCATTCAAGTCATTATTAGATGTGAAAGCAGTTCTTTACACAACAAAAACAACAAACAAACAAAAAAGAATACCTAAAACAAAACAAAAAAAACAAAAAAATGCAAGAAACATAAGGAAATCGTTAATAGTTGATTAATTATATTGTTACTTTGAACATTTAATTAAATGAAAAAAAAAAGAATAATAAAAACATGATATATATGTATAAATATATACTTATATGAGAAAACACAAATAATACAATGGGTTTTTCTTCCATTCCTGGGCAAAGCAAGACAATCACCAGGCGTTACGGTTATGATCTACTTCTCTATCTCTCTCTCTCTCTCTCTCTCTCTCTCTCTTTCCCCATATATGTACCACATCTACAACAAATGCCAATACACTGCGACTCTCTCTTTCTCTCTGTCTGATACTACGTATAGCGAACTTGATTTGGCATGACTGTTAGTCTAAATGTTTTTCCTAACTTCCATAACTTCCTTATATGTGTGTGTCTGTGTCTCTCTATCTCTCACTCTATCTCTCTCTCTATCTGTCTATCTGTCTATTCCCTTCCTGTTACTTTCCTGCTTCCTACCTAACATACCTACTACCTATGTACTCTACTTATCTGAATACTAAGCGCAGGTACTGCTGTCTATCGTCTATCTTAACTATTCTACCGCTAAGTATACTACTATTAATACTACTACTACTACTCTTAAAAATTGTGTAATGGAATGTGCTGCGTTTTCTACTAAGTATTACTAAGCACATACTCTCGTATACCAATGCAAAACGCATCCGTTTTGCATCTGAGATACTCAGATCACAGAAACTCAGGTATTCGCAAAGGTGAGTTATGTGTAGCTAATTGGGCTCTCTTTCCAGACAGATGATGTGTGTTACGTAAGTATATTCTGGTGTTTAAATTTCCTTTCGATATGCATTTTTTTTATTGTGTTGTTAGAAGTCACGTCATAAGTATATTTATCCTGGGACCAGGTAGGTAGTCTATGTCGTGACCATACCTCATATCACACCACTAAAACAAAGCCAGACGACAAAGTTACAAAAGCCACAGCTAAATTGACAAAAAAAAAATACAAAAAATGATATATATATAAACATAAAAAACAAACTCCCTTAGGGAAAATTTGTCCTGTCCTCCTAGTGAAGGGTGAAGTCAAAACAAAAGCAATCAAAAACTCGAAACAAATTTTACTCTTTCATTTTTCCTTTTTTTCTCCTATGTTTTTACATGTCACTTTTGTAGGCAATTTTACTAAGTTGTAAAAAGTTTTCTGCTTGGATTGTGTGCGTATAAACTGATTTATTCTTGTTTTATACTTTCAGCGAAATTGAAAAAACGCCTAAGTGATGCTTTTAAGAGTTGCCCGTTGAGAAACTTGTTTTGAACCAAGCCAAAGGCAAATCCAAAAACCCAAAAGCAAAACCAAATTCAACGATTAAACAAAAAAAAAGAAGGTGATCCTGCATTGATAGTTTCGGTTTCAAACTGTATGCCAGCATACTTAGCATATACCAAATGCGAGTATATACTAAGAAGAGTATGTCTGTGTGCACAATTAATATATAGACGACATAGATGACTACCTATGTTTAAGAACAATCAAGTAAAGTGTGTGTGCAATTTTCAGAACTTTAACGTGCATTATCTGCCAGCTCTGGTTTAGCAGACTTCCTATGGTGACTATAACTTTTTGTCTGAACTAGGTTTACATGCGATACATACACAAGAAGCGATTATACTTAAATACAAATATATATGAAATTAGTACAACCCTACGATGTGCCCTTTGAACGCATTAGCAGCTGCACTAAATTTTAATTAGAGCTCCTCTCCTTGAGATGGGATTAAGAAACGTTATAGAATTTTACATGCTATAATTTCCAAATTTGTTCAATAGCATTTTTATTCGTTAGATGGTTTTCAAGTATTTAAATTAAATATAGGCGCATTTTGTTATAAAACCAAAAAAAAAAAAAACAAAAAAATTCAACTATTTGTTATTGATATATATTCGATTAAAAGCCCAAAAAAAAACTTTGATTTACTTACTAAGTACAACGATGAAGGAATATAGCAACTATAGATTATAGCGACTAGAGAATTGAAATAAACAACGACATTAGTTTAAAGCAATTTAGAGTAGACGAAACTCACCGCATACCAAGACGTCTTTCAATATACAATGTGTGCCAATGTGCGCTGTTCTTTTCGATTTTTCGATTTAGATTGTAGAAGATTTTAAATGTTTTCGTTACTTGCCAAAAATAATTCATAAGATTTTCAAAGTACCTGAAATTCCAATATGACCCTAGTGGAAATCTAAAATTAGGTTAAGGTTCTTCGAAACTTACAAACGACAACATCAATTTGAAAGAAACAGACAAACAAATGCTGCTCAGCACACTTCATGACTATGTACTTTGATCATCTTTAATACTTTCAAGAATATACACTTATATCGACTAACTTATACCTTACTTTATATAGAATCATTATCATTGAAATGAATTTCAAAACGCTTAAGAGCAGATTCTTCCCCTTACTGTTTGACAATTTACAGCGAGATTTCAGCACTTCGGCCCTCCGAAGTAGATATATCCTTTTCAAAAGCTACAACTGCAAAAAAAACTATGGCAATCTTTTTATAAACAGTTTTGCCGAGCTTACGATGCTGCAGTCGACAAATTCCGTAGAATATAGAGTATTTTCTTAGTTCATAATTCAGATCTGTTAAACCATCGCCCAAGTTTTTGAGGGGGATAAAACGTGAAATTTTACATCAATCATTTGAATAACAGCAATCATATCTAAACCTAAACGATTTCGTGTCTTAATTTAAAAAAAAAAAATAATATATTAAATGATTTTACAAGTAAACGAAAATAATGATAATGAAAACGAAAAACATACACAAAAGCAAAGCAAAAGTTTCGAAAATGCAAACGTAGTTTTTATCGAAAGCAGCAAAGTAATTTTAGTCTAAGTATATATAATTTACATACCAAAATGACCGACTGAAATTATTGTTAAAAGTTTTATGAACTATACTTGCATATATATACATATATTGATATGATCAAGTAAATGAATGAAAGAATAAAGATAAATATATATACAACAAATTCATATGGAAAAAATCAACAAAAAACCAAAAAAAAAACAAAAAAAAAATGTAATGAAAAAGGAAAAATATTAAAGTTTCTATACCTTAATCAATCATAAATTTGCGATTCAATATATACATACAATATACATACATATACATATTACGATAGTTGATCGAAATCTAATTTTAAATGACGGCAAGACCCCAAGAAGAAGAATTAGTTATATAGGGCCATTTACAATTACATTTAAATAAACAAAAAAAAATCGAACAATAGTTTTGCCATAAGCAGATCGACAACAAATAAAATTTAAAGCAATCGAATTATAAAAAAAAGTGTTATTTACTTTTATAAAATAGTAAACGAGATTTTTGGCAGTTAAATCCTGATCAGAACAGATCTATCCTGATGGTCGTGAATGTCAAGAATAAGATGCAACCCAAGACTAGATCCACAAAGAATTCTAAATAAAAACCATATATTATAAAAAACGAAATAAGAACTTCAGCGTTATTAAAAAAGAAACAAATAATAAAAACTACAAAAAAACAAAAAAAAACAAACAACAAAAGAATAATACAATTAAAAAACTATCCTAGCGATTATTATACTTAAAAAACAAAAAGAAGATAAATATTCAGGCATTTCAAAGGTGATGCGATTATCATCATTACTTAAGACCCTCGTTCTTAACTACTTATAGGCACATACATACATACATACATGTATGTATGTCAACTGCGTTGTATTGCATTGCATTGCATTGGATTATATTGTATGGTATTGTATTGTATTGCATTTTAATATGTTGTATTGTATTTACTGTTGGATTGTATTTTAATATATAGAAAGAGTTAATTTCCAATAAAGAGTTTTTAAATGCAACTTTGGCAATTTTTCATTCTCATTCTCTGATGGCAAACCTGCCCCTTCCCTGTACACAAACCCAAGTAAGTATTTGAGTTCAATCAAAAGAAAAAATGCAAAACAACAAGAAGGAAAGGAAAAAAAAAACAGAGCGCTTAACGGTTTTTGCCACACACACACACACACACACACATAGAATAAATATTCATTGCAGTGGAGTTGTGCGCTTTTATTGGTATTTGGTATTTGGTAAAACTCATCGTTGGCATTTCATGTTGCCTGTCATTATGCGGAGGCCGCATTGTTTAGAGATCAAATACCAAAGTGTTTGGAATTTAAGGAACTGCCTGGCTGCCTGGCTGTCAGCCTTGCCGCCTGGCTGCCTTTCGTCGCCTTCCATTTTTTCTGCAATGTTCCGAAGTGGGCAAAGATAAGAATTCGATTGTGGGGGTTGCCAAGCAACCTCTTGTCGGCAAACAAGAGGGGGTCGGGCTGGGATGGGTGGGGGTAGGGGTGTCGCACGTACTACAAATCAATAACAGAAAATGCGCAACTCTCTATTCCTTACGCTCCCATTCTCCCCCCTCTCGCAACCCCGCTCGGGCATATTTCGTTTAATTAAAAAAGTTCAGCAATGTTTCTGAACAATTGATTCCTAAATTGACATCGTTGACATTTTAATGCGTTTAGTTCCGCTTGTCACTTAATGTGAGTTTTATCTTCGTCTACCGATTAACATACATATTGGCAGGGAAGCTTGGGTTAACAACAATGATTTGACCTTAAATGGTTAACCATTTGTCACGAATCCCCAACTAACTACGAAGTCTGTATCTGGGTTCGTGCAAGCTCTGCAGCTTATGAATAATGCAGCGAAACGCTTTTAATTATACAAACCGAACAGGTACAACCCCATAAAGCCATGGAGCCAAAGTAAAACCACAACAGACGCACACACTCTGCTGTCAGCCAAGTGTAAAGAGTCGTGTTTATTAGCCAAAAACAAACCCCATCTGTATGTGGCCTGGCTAAGGTTCCACTTTAATGTAATAGGAATTACCCCTAATGAAATGCATTGTCAAATGAAATGGTAAAATTGACGACGTCCACTCTTTCCTGAAGTGGCCAACCGCATTAAATCAGCAAACTAACCGCCACTAAATAAACAGAAGCTCCCCCTCACACACAAATGTACAAACACACACACACACACACACACACACACGCATGCACACACACTCAAATAGCAGACATGCTTACACATACGAAAGTACAAGATGATGCGGACGTGGCTGCCTTCTGACCAGGATCTAAAGTTAAAAGCACTTGTAACAAATTGAAATCATTCATCTTACTTTTCACATTCATTTGCACTCACATGAGAACACTCGCACACCCGCACACTTACTTACGCACACACTCGTATACACCATATACCCCTTTTGCCATTCAAACCGATAATGTGAGCATTTGAAATTCGCCTGGTCAGCCAATAGCATTAAGTAGTTGGGTTTTTGGGCTTTCCTCTGTGCACACAGGTAATCCCCACCTGCTGCCATGTGCATATTTATCAGGGAAACTACCACAGACAAGCGACGGACAATCGGAAAATCGGACAGTCGCACAGCCGTTAACAGCTTTAAGCGACACTATCTATTAGCTAATCTGTACCAGTTTATTATTCATGCCTATGAGTAAATGGGAATTTCCATTTGATCAAGGTTCACAAGAGTTTAAGAAATATTTTCTCGTGTAATTTCGAAACTATTTCAAAAAACCAGAAAACAATTTTTGTTTGAGAGTGAACCAGTTAGCTTATTATTTAATGGACTTCGATTTGTCGGCGTGGCTTCAATTATTTTACATTTTTTATTTAATTTGGTGCTATTGATGGCGCTTAGTAAACAAAGTAGGCAATGAGTTATTGAGTAAAACTTTAGTTAGTTTAGTTTAGTTTAGTTACCGTCTTGATTGAATTTCAAATATGAAAAATAAACAATTCACAGTTGAGGAGCTTACGAAACCCACTCCCGAGAATTGGTTAGATTATCTGAAACTGAAGATAGTGAAGTTTATCTTTCCACCTTATGGTAAGACAACAATTGTAAGATACAAAGGAAAATATCCTGAACCGAACTTTGGGTATATTACTATACCGTTTTGCATTGCGTTTTTTATCTTTGTTGTATGGTACGTTTATATAAAATTCAAAAAAGTAAGTCACCACTTTGAATAATTCCTTCTTTTATTATATAATCATTAACAATTCTAACTTAGAATCCACGTAAAAATGCTACCCTAAGAGAGGACCGGTGTAGATGAATGCAATTACGCGGGACATGCAAGAGGTAAAATTTTATGTTATTCCAATAAAATAAAAGCCAAATGTATACAAAAATAACGGCATCCTCATCAAATTTGACATGCAGCAAAATAAATGTTCATCTCAATTATACAAACGGAAAGAGCCGCTGTGAAATACATTGAATATTATTTAAACTGTAACTGTATATAATTCGATATATTCGAGTCCAAAATTTATTAAAATCTTTGACCAAGAATATATTTGTACTTAGATTAAGTGCGCTTCTTATTGAATGAATAACCTGAGCTGAGGTTATAAAGCCAAGAATAGTATAGATACATACTTAGATTAAGACCGTTTCTCCTCGAATAAATATTCTTGAATTATGCTTGCCGCTTCTCATTTCGAAGTGCCCTTTCAGAATTTGAGAATGTAGATATTAAGGAGACGTTAAAGTTGCTTAAAATAGCTTAAAATGTATTATTTTTTAATGACAACTTCTTTAATCAAGATTCACGATATAAAAAAAGGCATTTTGAACCTTGAACTCATTAACAATGGTTATTCACACGAAATTTGTTAATTGATAATTGTCAAAATAATAAAAATTAACTACAATTTTGTTATAACTGAACCGAACAAGGTTTTAGCTCTAGAATAATTTGGCATTTAAATTTGTAAACACGATTATTCGCTTAACATTTATTTCATTTAGTTTTAACTGTATCTGTGCAATTTTCCCACACTGCAATACTCAAAAAATTCTAAACTTCTACATTTATTAATTAAGTACATGGAAAGTTAATTAACACATCGATTTTGATATGCATTGTATACATTTGCTTGCAAGTAAATGGGTGCGTGTGCGTGTATATTCTGTATATATAGAAAATAAGAAGTAAAGAATAAACAAGAAATGAACTTCAGTTTTGCGCTCAATCGACTTGTCGGCTGCAGCAGCATGCGGCAAGCACTTTCGAGTGGAAGGCTATTAAAACGGGCCAAAACCTGTCAGACTCAAGTAGGAGAGAATTCATTGCTCCATTGAAGCGAAAATTGCATTGATGAGGCCAAAGGCAATGACGGGGTGCCAAAGCAAATATGAAGAAGTTTTCATGTCCCTCTTCTAAATCATCGTCTTATACATATTTCTTGTTTATCACATACACATGCACACACATACATACACATACATACATAAAGCATTAATCAGTTGCAGAGAGCGGCAATTTTTCGCACCACTGCCTGCTAAGTCCCTGTCGCTGTCTCTGTCTGAGTTTAATTGATATTTCCCACTCAAACTTATTCACCGCAGCTTGGCGGCAGCTCGTGAGTAGAATCGAGCTGATCTTTTGAAGCCGCGCTCAGTGTAATTCAACTGCCGGAGCAGTGCGCACGTCGGACCGCTTCATTTCAACCTGGACCAAATATATAAGTCTGTGTAGATCAATAGTCAATTCGGCATGAATCTCCTGCTGGGTGTGATATTGCTGCAATGCATATTTCAAAGCTACGCGCAAGGTGAGCTCACAGCTAAGATCATCCACCCATCTTTGGAGTGAATAATAATATAAGAAAACAAAAACAAAAAAACCAAAATCAATAACAAGACAACTGGTTATCAGCAGTGAACTCGACCCAACGAAATCCGAGTAGAATTTTATTACTTGAGCATAGCCGTGGGGCTTATTCGTCTGAAAATGTCGATGACTCTCTTTGTTAGATTTTTATTTGCATTGATTTAATTATGTTTGCTACAGAAATTTTTGGACGATGTACGACGCCACGGGAACAAACTGGCACCTGCATCAGGCTCGTGGAATGCGGTTATCTTTACCAGTTAGTCCAGAAGCGCACAATTTCCACAGAAGAACGCACTCTACTGCAGAACAGTCAATGCGGCTATCGTAGTGGCCAGGTACTGGTAAGTATCCAGTATATACATATGTATCTATATAGATACCATTAATGAGACTCTTCTGCTTATTCTTCTTGCAGATTTGCTGTGCCAATAGTCGCAGCTTACCCCAGCAACCAGATTTGGGAAATTCAGGAAATCTACCACAACCCCAACCCCAACCTCAACCTCAACCTCAACCCCCGGTGCCAACGAAAAATTCTAGTTTGTTACCTCAAGTTCCCAATTGTGGTGATAACTTTGGAGTTCGCATTGTAGGAGGTGTGGATACCGGTAAAAAGGAGTTCCCTTGGCTGGCACTCATCGCATACACCAAACGTAAGCAAAAATCCACTCGCATCTTGATTGCTGTGAAATTATATATATATTTGTTTTTCTTTTTGTTAGCTAACAATATTATTGGGCACCACTGTGGTGGTTCTTTGATCAACAATCGATATGTGCTGACTGCAGCACATTGCGCTCATGCCATTCCCACGAGTTGGCGCTTGTCGGGTGTGCGCCTGGGCGAGTGGGACACTTCTATGAATCCGGATTGCACCCGGGAGAGAAACGGTCGGATGGATTGCAATGAACCGTATTTGGATATGGCAGTCTCTGAGATTATTACGCATTCCCAATACCCTGTAAAAACTGTGGATCAGCATCACGACATTGCACTGTTACGTCTCCAAAATGCGGTGACTTTCACTGCCTATATATCGCCGGTTTGCCTGCCCATACGGCCGGAGCAACAGAATAATATATTCCTGGGCCGGCAAATGATTGTAGCCGGCTGGGGTCGCACCGAGACAAGCGCGTCATCCAAAGTCAAGCAAAAAGCACAAATCGAATCTGTGACTGCGTCGGACTGCGCCCGCCGTTATAGCCCCCAACGCACACTTACCCCCAATCAGATCTGCGCTGGTGGAGTCGAGGGAATAGATTCGTGCAACGGCGACTCTGGCGGACCGTTAGGTAATTGTTCAATTGATATGTTCTATTGTCTTTCGTTTGTCACTAATGTTTTTGCTTTCATTTAAGTTATGGAGGAAATCACTGAAGGCTACGGCAATTATTTTCTGACCGGCATCGTGTCCTATGGTCCCACACCCTGTGGCCTTGCTGGCTGGCCGGGAGTTTACACACTTGTCTCTCCATACATTGAATGGATTGAAAGCCATATTAGACCATAGAATTTCGCTTCAACTTACTCGCATGTGAAAAAGATATTTCTACATAATGATTATTAAACCACTCATAATACAATTGACTTTGGCGTTTAATTATTATACACTTTGATCGCTTGCTTACTTGCGCGCAAACATATTTTTCGATAGTAAACTAGTTCTTGTCGATATCAGAAGCATTTTGCGTTAACACAGCATTAACTCTGCCTAATAAACGTCGATTAAGTTTTGGTATCGATACTTTAATATTAAGTAAATTTGCCGCGACATGTTAAACAAATGCAAATTTACTATCAACACAAGTACAGCTCATTATCAGTGCCAGCTTTAATCTCAAATCCTGTTGCAGGTGAGGTGAGATGTACTTTGAAATTTTCGAGCCGCTCTCAGTGTGATTTCAATTGGCAGTGGGGGCCGAACATCTGCGCAATTGAAAAAATTAGAGATCATAATTAAATTGATAAATCAGAATGAAATTCCTGCTGATCGTAATATTGCTGCAAAGCATATTCCAAAACTACGCCCAAGGTGTGGGATTGAGAAGAGGGGAAAGAGAGCAGAAGCTGATAATTGATTCAGAGAGATGTGTTCAAACAAAACAAGTCAAAAACAACAACATTAAGAATACAACTGGTTATCAGCGTTGAACTCGACCCACTCAAATCTATGAATAAATAATGATTATTGATTGATTGAAATCTGATGGTAATTCCCTTTGTCATTGCTGCAGTGATCTTTGGCAACTGTACCACTGCAGCGGAGCAAAGTGGAATCTGCATCCCGCTTCGAGAATGCGACTATCTGTTTGAGCTGTTCCAAAGGACGCCCACAGCTGCTGAGCGTAGCCTCTTGCAGAAGAGCCAATGCGGCAATAGAAATGGTCCGGTGCAAGTAAGTACAAGTTGGATATATGCAGATGTAATTGTGGATAAAAATAATATTAATCTTGTAGATTTGCTGTGACCTCAATCGAAGTGGAAATAATCGCCAGTCTCGGCCCACATCCGCAATAGATCTGCAAAGCCAACCAGAGAAGACTTTGCTCTCGAACCACTCCAGCCTGCTACCCCAAGCTCCTCACTGTGGTGACAACTTTGCAAGTCGAATTTTGGGCGGTGTTAACACCACCAAAGAGGAGTTCCCCTGGTTGGCACTCGTCGAGTACACGAGGAGTAAGTGTCAAAGGCCGTTCACAGCACATGAGTCACCCTAAGATCGTCTTTTCTAGCTGACGATGTCACCAGCCACCGCTGTGCTGGCACCCTGATCAACAAACAATATGTCTTGACTGCGGCACATTGTGTCTCTGGCATTCCCCAGAATTTTCGGCTTACCGGTGTGCGTTTGGGTGAATGGGATACGAATGCGAATCCGGATTGCACCAAGGAGCGAAATGGCAAAAACGACTGCAACGATCCGTATGTGGATGTGGCTGTCTCTGAGATTATTCCACATCCCCAGTATCCCGGCAGCCGCAAAGATCAACTGCACGACATTGCCCTGCTGCGTCTAAAGTCGCCGGTCATCTTTACTCGGACAGTTTCGCCAGTTTGCCTGCCGCTGCGACCGGAGCAACATAATAATATATTCCTTGGCCATCCATTGGTTATCTCTGGCTGGGGTCGCACTGAAAAGAACATCACACCCAATATCAAACAGAAGGCAATACTTGAATCTGTGCCGACAGCAGCCTGCCATAATCGTTTCTTTAGCGAACTAAATCGCACAGTTACATCGAACCAAATCTGCGCCGGCGGAGAGAATGGCATCGATTCGTGCCGTGGTGATTCTGGTGGCCCATTGGGTAATATCATGCTAATCAGTAAAGTCTATAATTTGCATATAATTGTTCCATTTCTAAAACTAGTTACGCTCGAAACATATGATGGCAAAAGCAATTATTATCTTGCCGGCATCGTGTCCTATGGGCTGACACCTTGTGGCCTTGCTGGCTGGCCGGGAGTTTACACGCTTGTCTCTGCATATATTGAATGGATTGAAGCCACGATTAGAGCATAGAATTGCGGACACATTTAGACCAACTGATTATTAAAGCACACATTTTAATAAACTTGTTTTGAGCGCGCACCTATTTATCGATATGTGCAGCAAACATTTTGTTTACGAACGCATTTTGCGCTAGCAGGAACCATTTATTGCGTAAATGTTGGTATTAACTCGATAACAATCGATTGACACGCGGTAACGATAGGTTATTATTATACTGAACTAACCGGGATATATTGGCCATAATGTTGAAAAACATTTGCGTTACACAGTTCAATTTGCTGAGAAGCGCAACCAGCCTGCAGCAGCAAGTGCGGGTAAGTATTGCCTGCATATCGAAGCATATATAAAAGTAGTTAACAGCAGTTATTGCCAACAGACCACGTTTGTTTTGAAGCGCAAATATGAACCGCTGTTACACAAGACTAATGAGAAACCCCGACGAATGCGTGCTAAGCATTTCATCTACGAGCTGGTAGAAGATACGTTGGTCAAGAAGCGCCCCAACATGGAGGTGGTGCTCAAGACCTTTGTCGAGGGCGTTGGCGATAAGGGCGATGTCGTCTCTATGAAGCCCAATTTTGTGTACAACAAATTGTTGCTGCCCGGACTGGCGACCTACAAAACACCCGAATCCATTGCCAAGTATTCCAAGACGGAAGCCGAAAAGTCGGCGGTGCAACACAGTTCAGCGTATGCGCAACGCACGGTGAATATGCTGGAGTCCATTGTGTTGGCGGTTGTTATGAACAAGGACGAACCTTGGGTGCTGGAGCCGTGGCACATTAAGGCATCGCTGCGCAAGGCTGGCTTCCACTGCAAGGAGGAGTGCATTCGCCTGCCCAAGGAGCGTATCGAGGGACCCGACCTTAAGAAGGAGAACAAGGAATTCTGTTGCACGATAACGATCAACAAGTTGGAACAGGCAACGCTCAGGTGTCGCGTCCATCACTGGAGCACCGATCCCAGCGAGCGTTTACCCTACGTCCTCGAGCACTGGAAACTGCCAGCGGAGCCACTGCTCAATGTGGGCCAGCCGGAGACAAAATCAACTCAGAGCAATGCTTAAGCGAATGTTGTAGTTAATAAAAACTGTTTGTATCTTATAAATTTGTTTTATTTTTGAAATCAACGTTCAATAGCAAACAAGAAAAATGCTCACTTTTGCTGTGACTTAAACCTAAATGGTGCAACTTTTCTTTTTGTTTGTTGCTGCTTAAGTTATATACTTATTGTGGATAGAAAGGAAAAAAGTAATTAGTGCACCGTCCTGAGTTCGACGTCAAACACGAGTGTCGAGTTTGGCGGAATTGTGGGCGGCTGGCCGCGTGCCCCATATGCCATGTGCGCGGGGCATGTGATGCGCCGCTTACCGCCAACCTTCATGCCAACAACGCCCACATCCCAGCCCTTGATCACCTCGCCGGCACCCAATGCGAACTTGAAGCCATTGCCCTTCTGCAGGCTGTCGAATGACTTGTTGTTCGACTTCAATCGTCCAATGTAATAGACGGAGACGCGTTTGCCATGTTTGGCCTCGGGTCCGCTGCCAGTGATCACGTCCTGGACTTTCACGCCACCAGCTATGGTACGCTCAACGCCAGATTGCTGCTGCTTGGCATCTTTTCCTTTGGGCAGCTCTTTCTTGATCTCATGTGCGCCAGCATCTTTTTTATCCTTCTTCGACTTCTGCTGTTGCTGCTGCTTGTCCTCTTTCTTGGCCACACCATTCTGCTCCATGGCTGTCTTCTTGTTGTTTTCATTTAGTTTGGCTTTTTTTGGCTGCGGTGCCACAACTTCTGCCTCAGAGTCATCTTCCTCATCTTCCTCATCGTCGTCGTCATCCTCTTCACCGTCATCCTCTTCATCCTCTTCATCGTCATCATCGTCGTCACCGTCATCATCGAAGTCATTGTCTTCCTCACCCTCCTCGTCGACCATTTCCTCATCAACGAGGAATTTGGAGTAATCATCACGCAACTTGTTGTCGTCAACTTCCTCCTCGCTGCCCTCCTCAGATTCAGAGACATTTGTGGTGTCCCTCTTCCTGCCGACAGCCTTTTGCACCTTCGGCAATGTCTTGGCGACTTCTTCATCCTCAGCGTCAGAATCTCCAGCGTGCACGTAGCCCATCAACGAGACGGTTGCATTGCCTACAAAACAATGGAAAGGTTTTCGTGTGAGTTAATTGATATTGCAAATTATGTTTTAAAAAATTTAATTTACCAGTTGTTTGGAATGTAATATTATCGCCGTCGCGGAACTTCAAATCGAGCGGCACTTGATGAATATTTTTATTTACGTCCAAAGTGGCCAAAATGTACTTGATTTGGTCAGTCGTCAGATAGAGTTTGGCAGATTCGCCCACATCGAGAGCGGCGCCCGTGAGACGAAAAGAATGACTAATGGTTTGCGTGTATTTCCGATTTGGTTTCATATTCAATCCTGCAATAATCAAACGCAATACATTTAGCGCAGTTTTACATTGCTCATGTTCAGAAAGGGGAAACAAAAAATTCCATTTCACGCCGTCTTTGTCGCAAACACGTGGTGAATAAATTGGAAAAACGATTGAATTGACGCTTGCTGAAGGCAATTCACGTGCGTATTAAATGCACATCTAATCGTTTAAATATGAGCAATTTATTACTTACCCCACCACATCGACATCTTGGAGTTTTTTAATGGATTTCGCACAGCAATGAAAGAAAAATGTGGACAGCAGAAATTATCAGCAAGACACGACTGACGCCGGCAACTCGCAGTGCTGGAAAAGGTGTAATGGCATTCCGGCGCGAACGTTGAGATAGAATTGTTGCTAATGCATCAATATATCGATATATCGATGTTTGACGATAGCTGTCGATATTAATTTAAGACTCACCATTCGCACACAGTCGCCGACATTGTTCGTGCAACACTGCATGCATGCGTCGCTTGCTGACTGGCAACAAAAAAAAGAACTGTGTTTGTGTATTTGTGACGGAGAAAATCTTGATTTTTGAGAAACGGTGCGCCGAGCCCCGCCTTGAGTGCAAATTTTATCTGCACTTCCGTTGTCAGAGTTTTAGAGTGATGACAAATATAGCAACATGACCGAGAAGATAACGCTAGCTGACGCCCTCTCCAATGTGGAAGTGCTCGACGAGATTCCGCTGCCCGACGAGCAGCCCTGCATTGAGGCCCAGCCCTGTTCAATTATCTACAAGGCGAATTTCGATACGAACTTTGAGGATCGAAATGGTTTCGTTACGGGCATTGCCAAATACATCGAGGAGGCGACTACCCATGCAAATCTGGTATGCAAAACATTTAACAATTATTATCCATTATTGGTGTTTAGGAAATGCAGAGAAAATTAATAATATTTTATATGCAACTTCCGCGAAAGAAATCTGTTAGAAAATTATAATCAGCTTATCAGAATTTGAAATGTATTATATCCCAATTGGAAAAATGTAATTTATTAATTTTCATTTTAACTCGCAGAACGTTTTGCTGGATGAGGGCCAGAAGCATGCGGTTATGCTTTACACCTGGCGCTGCTGTTCGCGTGCCATTCCACAGCCCAAGTCGAATGAGCAGCCCAATCGAGTCGAGATCTATGAGAAAACTGTGGAAGTATTGGCGCCCGAGGTGAATAAGCTGCTCAACTTTATGTACTTCCAACGCAAAGCAATTGAGGCATTTTCGGGCGAAGTGAAACGTTTGTGTCATGCAGAGAAACGAAAGGATTTCGTATCAGAGGCGTATCTCTTGACGCTGGGCAAATTCATCAACATGTTTGCCGTGCTCGACGAGCTGAAGAACATGAAGTCGAGCGTGAAGAATGATTATTCGACTTATCGACGGGCGGCGCAGTTCCTGAAAGTGATGTCCGATTCACATACGCTACAGGAGTCACAGAATCTGTCCATGTTCTTGGCCACACAGAACAAGATTCGGGACACCGTCAAGGATACGCTAGAGAAAATCGTTGGCTATGAGGATCTACTGTCGGATGTGGTCAACATCTGTGTCCATATGTTCGAGACCAAGATGTATTTAACGCCCGAGGAGAAGCATATGCTCGTCAAAGTCATGGGCTTTGGCCTATTTCTCATGGACAGCGATGGCTGCAACATTAACAAACTGGACCAGAAGAAGAAGATACGCCTGGATCGCATTGATCGGATCTTCAAGAACCTGGAGGTGGTGCCGCTCTTTGGCGATATGCAAATCGCACCATTTAATTATATAAAGCGCAGCAAGCACTTCGATTCGAGCAAGTGGCCGTTGTCCAGCTCGAATGCGATCAGTCCACAAGCGGATCTAATGGTGCATTTGCCGCAGATACGCGAGGATCATGTCAAATACATATCCGAACTGGCGCGCTACACCAACGAGGTGACCACCACCGTCAAGGAGAATCCGTCGGATGCCGAGAATCGCATTACGGCTGATTTAGCATTGCGCGGCCTCCAGTTGCTGTCCGAGTGGACCAGTGTCGTCACGGAGCTCTATTCGTGGAAGCTTCTACATCCCACGGATCATCATCAGAACAAGGATTGTCCCGTGGAGGCCGAGGAATACGAGCGTGCCACTCGTTACAATTATACGTCGGAGGAGAAGTTCGCTCTGATCGAGGTGATTGCGATGATCAAGGGCCTCCAGGTGCTCATGGCACGCATTGAGACGGTTTTGTGCGAGGCCATTCGACGAAACATATACTCGGAGCTGCAGGATTTTGTGCAGCTTACGCTACGTGAACCGTTGCGCAAGGCATTCAAAAATAAGAAGGATCTTATCCGGAGCATCATTATGTCTGTGCGTGAAACATCCGCTGATTGGCAGAAGGGTTATGAGCCCACCGATGATCCCGTGTCCAAGGGCAAAAAGGATACGGATGGCGGATTTCGCATCCATGTGCCACGCCTAAATGTTGGTCCCTCGTCCACCCAGCTTTACATGGTGCGCACCATGCTGGAGTCTCTGATTGCAGACAAGAGCGGTGGCAAGCGTACTCTGCGCAAGGACATCGACGGCAACTGTCTCATGCAGATTGACACGTTCCACAAGACTTCATTTTATTGGAGCTACTTGCTCAACTTGAGCGACACCCTGCAAAAATGCTGCGACCTCTCCCAGCTGTGGTATCGCGAATTCTATCTGGAAATGACCATGGGACGTAAGGTGAACAAGTGTTTGGTGCGTCATACACATAACGAGGAGTGTAAGGATCTGATAACCATGGAGAAACGCATACAGTTCCCTATTGAAATGTCAATGCCCTGGATCCTCACCGATCACATACTCCAAACCAAGGAGCCTTCCATGATGGAGTAAGTTCTTACCATATTTGCTCTTATCGATAAAGAATTCTAATAGGTTCCCTTCTCGTGTAGGTTTGTCTTGTATCCGTTGGACTTGTACAACGATTCAGCGCATTATGCGCTCACCGTCTTCCGTAAGCAATTCCTCTACGACGAGGTCGAGGCCGAGGTCAATTTATGCTTTGACCAGTTTGTCTACAAACTCAGTGAACAGATTTTTGCCCACTACAAACAGCTGGCGGGAAGGTAAGCTCGTCCATGTACCCAAATAAAACATGAACTAAAGTTGCTTTCTATCTTTTTTTCAACAGCATTTTCTTGGATAAGCGTTTTCGGCTGGAGTGCGAGGTTCTGGGCTTCAATTTTCAATCATATCCACGCAATAATCGCTATGAAACACTGCTAAAACAACGACATGTTCAGTTACTGGGTAAGTAAAGATACTTTCCATTCAAAATTGAAAAAGACGTGTAATGTAATATTCTATTCTGCATTCTAGGTCGTTCCATTGATCTGAACAAATTGATTACACAACGCATCAATGCAAATATGCACAAAAGCATCGAATTGGCCATCAGTCGATTTGAGGGCAACGACATCACTGGCATTGTGGTAAGCAGCAATAATATAAAAACCACAAGACCCAACCACAAGTTGAGCTACATTATTTGCAATTTAATAATAATAATTGCAGGAACTTGAGGGTCTTTTGGAGGCTAATCGCATTTGTCACAAAATGCTCACCAAGTATTTGGCTTTGGATAATTTTGATGGCATGGTTAAGGAAGCTAATCATAATGTCCTCGCGCCCTATGGTCGCATCACATTGCACGTCTTTGTCGAATTGAATTACGATTTTCTTGTTAATTACTGCTATAATGCTGCCACAAATCGGTAAGCCATTCTATTAATTGATTTTTGTTTATATTTTATTTTGGCCAAGTAATCAATTGATATCTCTTGCAGCTTTATACGCACCAAGGTCAATTTATCGTCAACGCAACCCATACAGCGGGAGAAACCGCCGCAGATGTCCCACTACTATCTGTGGGGCTCAAAGCAGCTGAATGCCGCTTACACCACGCAGTACGGGCAGTATACGGGATTTGTGGGCTCACCGCACTTCCATGCCATGTGCCGTCTGTTGGGCTATCAGGGCATCGCTGTCGTCATGGACATAATACTCAAGGATATTGTAAAGCCTCTGATACAGGGTTCACTGCTGCAGTTCACCAAAACGCTTATGATTGCCATGCCCAAATCTTGCAAGCTTCCACGCTGCGAATACGGTTCGCCTGGGGTGCTCAGCTACTATCAGGCGCATCTCACGGACATTGTGCAATATCCGGACACAAAAACGGAACTATTTCAATCGTTCAGAGAGTTTGGCAACTGCATTATCTTTTGCTTGTTGATCGAGCAGGCTTTGTCGCAGGAGGAGGTCTGCGACCTGCTGCACGCAGCGCTCTTCCAAAACATATTTCCCCGGCCATTCTGCAAAGGTGCGTCTGAATTGATCTTCAATCAAAATTTATTTTAACATTATATTTCTCTTGCAGAGAATGAAAAGCCGGAGGCTAAACAAAAGCGTCTTGAGGCTCAGTTTGCCAACTTGCAAATAGTGTCGAATGTGGAGAAAATTGGCACTGCTAAGGTAAAATCTGCTTATATCACTTTAATCACTTGATACTCTATATACAATGCATATAATTTTCTGATATCTACAGCAAGCAATGATAGCACGCGAGGGAGATCTATTGACACGCGAGCGCCTCTGCTGCGGTCTGAGCATCTTTGAGGTCATCTTGAATCGCGTCAAAAGCTATCTGGACGATCCAGTTTGGTGTGGTCCACCACCAGCCAATGGCATCATTCATGTGGATGAGTGCTCCGAATTTCATCGGTTGTGGTCCGCTCTGCAATTCGTCTACTGTATTCCCGTGCGCGGCACAGAGTACACCATCGAAGAGCTCTTTGGCGAGGGTCTTAACTGGGCCGGTTGCGTCATGATTGTGCTGCTTGGCCAGCAGCGTCGCTTCGAGGCCCTCGACTTTTGCTATCACATTCTGCGAGTGCAGCGCGTCGATGGCAAGGATGAGGATGTCAAGGGCATTGTGAGTAGTCAACTTAAATGGAATGTGATCAAGAAACATTTCTCAAATTATATCCATTGCAGCAATTGAAACGCATGGTGGACCGCATTAGACGCTTTCAAGTATTAAATTCACAAATTTTCTCAATACTTAACAAATATTTGAAGGGCGGCGATGGTGAGGGCTCAAATGTGGAGCATGTGCGCTGTTTTCCGCCGCCACAGCATCCATCAGTTATATCCTCATCGTCACACTATCAGGATCCACAAAAGCTGCGGCAGAGCATGAACAATTGAGTTGCATTCGTGTTGCATTTAAGCTAATCGTAGTAGACACTAACTTAAATATTTAACCAGAATTACAATTTCTATTTACACACACACACACACTCACACAATATGCGGGCATTTACGACAGGATTTGGAAAGAAAAAAAAACAGTGTATGTGTCCTGCCTGAGAATACATTCGATTTTATTATAATTGTTTATTATTTTTGTGAAGTATATATCCTTTACACTATTATTATTATGCAATGTGTATGTACATATATATTGCTATATATATTTCTAGATTTACCACTAAATTCCATGCTAAAATCTATTGCATTCTCTTTATAAACTATTTCAAATATTGTATGTGCAGTGCTGAGTTAATTACTGTAATAGAAAAAAAAAACACACACAAACAAAACTATTAATTTTGCTTAAAAATGCGAGAATCAAATTAGCCAAAGAATTGAAATGACGATGGGCAACAAAACAAAAAACAAAAAGTATTAATAATAGAAGAGAAACAGCCAATTACCCAGCGCGCATATAACCAAAACTAAATAAATATGCATGTGAAACCGAATTGACAATACATACGCAATTATAGACGTATGTAAACACACACACATACATACACACACATACATATACACAAACTTAATACAATGAACTTTATCGAATAAAATTTTCATACGTATTTCTAACAAACCCTTAAATTTACGAGTAGAAAATGGGCTTCTTTCTGGCAACCGTTATATTTATATTTTTACTATTTGCTCTGTATAAATGTTTGTTTTTTATACACTGTAAATTCAGGAATGGCTGAGTAATAGATGAAATTGGTCATTTAGCAGCCAGAGTCTTTCTTCGAGACACCATTGTTCGCCGGACAGCTGACCGGATGGACATGGAGGATCGTGAAGTTATCAGCATAGTTGCGTGGCAAATTAAATTTGGCACTGTCGGCACCCAAATAGCAGGCACCATAGGCGCTACTCTTGGTGATGGACACCAGCTTGAGATTGTAATCGATGCTCGTTTTCGAGATCTCCCTGGTGAAAGCGTCCTTCATCAGATTCCAACTGCTCCACACGGAGCCAACGCAAACGACGCTCAGTTCACCGGACTTGACCAAATCCTTGTGCACCTTGGGCAACAGCGCTTTAATCATGCGTGCCAAAAAGACAGCAGCCTCCTGGAAGAGCGACAAAGACAGCTTGTCCCCGTTTTCGGCACTCACAGCCAATTTCTTGCAGAGATTGGCAAAGAATGGCTTATCGAACTTGGCATAACAATGTGAAAGCATATCGTAGCGTGTCTCTATGTTAAAGTGCTCCTTGATGATAGCCCAGGTCTTCTCAATGGGCGCCGGTGACTTCTCAAAGTTGTCCATATCATCGAAGACCACCTTGACGGCACGGTATGATATGTACCAAGCTGAGAATAAGAGAATAACAATAAAGTTAGTTGTTCATCAAGCGCTATAAATGAATCCTAATCGGAAATTCCAAGGTCTTTACATTGAATTCACAAAATACAGTCATGAGCTGATTAAGGCCTGATGACTAGTTAGCATTAAATGGGAACATACCGCTGCCCTCGTCCCCCAGAAAATTGCCCCAACCACCGCAATTGGCTGTGGTCCCATCCGGATTGCGCAGCAGGCAATTGGAGCCAGTGCCCGAGATTAACACCATGCCGCCAATGGATGAGGCGGTGAACATGCTGCCCATTGTATCGCTGGAGACGGCATAGCTATCAGCCAGATTTGGGAATGTGTTGCGCAACTCCTGCTCCAACTCGCGATTCGTAGCCACCTGTTTGGAGTGGGAATATTGGGAATTTATATATGCTTAAGTCAAGTCAGCTGAATCTTGCTTACCTGCTCACAGCCGCTCAGACTGAGACCCAAACTCGCCAATGGTGTGTCCTTGGCTATGTTGGCTTCATCTTTGCAACGCTCCACCATATCAACAATGCGGCGTGCACATTCTGATATGCCGATGCCCCAGTGATTTGTGCCCAATCCACTGGTGGTGCCCACAGATTCGCCGCTCTCATCGCAGATGACCAATCTGGAATGGGTTGCTCCGCTGCAATATGCATGAAAATACTCTGTAAATGTCAGAAAACTCAGCGGGCCGTTAATTTAAAATGCATCCGGTTGGCATTTATTGTTGAACTAAGGCCAACAAACAATGGGCAATACATCTGTGTGTGTTAGCTCTATCAATAGTAATTCACTTAAATCAACTCAATTGTGTCCAATTGAAATTGAAGACCTGCTGGCCTATTCTGTATTTGGTGACATTCGTTAAAAATAATCAACTTTAAGAAAAGGTACAATAAACGGCGCCTCTTATCATGTTATGGCTATTTTTATACCACATACAGCCATATTTATTTAATCTACATTTGCATACAATACAATTTGGTATTTGCTCGCTTTCCCCGGGTCAAACAAAATTTTGGAATACCGCTAAACAATAGCATAAAAAGCAGCAAATTGGCGCATGCCATTTTAACTTGGAGAACCCATACAATTTTCGGCACATGCTAATCAAAGCCAAACCAATTTCTTGCTCTTATGACAAAGATCATATGCCATAAATTTAGTTTCATATTTCCGATTTTCTTTCGGCAACGGGCCCCCCACCCCTCCGTCAATGCATGCATGTGTGTGTGTGTGTGTGTGTGTGCACATTCAATTGCCGTTATTATACACACTAGTTGCCAGTTTGTTGAACTGCAATCTAAAACTGCACAATTGAGATAAATGCATGTGCATATGGACAACAATAACAAATTTTCGCTTGTTATCTCCCGTGGGTGATACTAGCTAAACGTGTTTGCATACGCCTGATAAATAAAAATTTGCTTTTACTATTTTGATAATAAACTGTTTGGCGCTTGAGAGAATTCAAAAAGCGTGCGTGACGTCAGCACAAACAGCTCGAAGCTGGCAGCACTGTGTCTGTAACTGTGTGAGAATTGCGGCGTTGCCATATCGCCGCACACAACCGACTCGTATTGCACAATATAATTTGTTAATTGTTGGTAATTGATGTTGGAAAGTGCGTGTCGATTTGTGGGCGGAGCAAGTGCCATCCCAAGCTAATTAAAACAATAGAAAAACATAAACTTAATTGAAATGAAGCTGCTGACAAATGTACGCAAGCTGCTGTTGCTACAACAGAGCCCCAAACAGCGGCTAATCACAACGGCAACAACAACAGCAACAGCGAAAACAACACAGGCACATGATGAGGCTGAACCGGCTTTGACTAGTGCGGAACTAGATGAGCTGGAGCGGAACTGTGAGATGCGCCATCACAAAAACAACGTGCCGCTCATCCGGCAACTGGTTCAAGCGTTGCGCAGCACTGGGCAGACGGGTCAGGAGCAGGAGCAGACACGCCGGCAACTGGAGGAGCAACTGGAGCAGCTGCCCAATGCGACACATCCACGTCTGCTTGGCTATGACAATCAGCCGCTGGAGCTGGCCAATTACAAGCATCGAATGCTGCCCGAACAGGGCGTGGCCAAAGAGTTCTCGGAGCTGGCGCGTGCTCTCAATCTCTACCGCATGGATCACCTGGGTAACTACACGGGACACAAGAGCTACTATCTGACGGGTCAACTGGCCATGATGGAACAGGCCATAATACAGTATGCACTGCAATCAATAACCAAGCAAGGCTTCAAGCTGATCTCCGTGCCGGATATACTGCCCCGGGAGATCATCGAGGCCTGTGGTATGCGCACCGAGGGGGAACGCACCCAGGTCTACAAACTGGACACGGGCGAATGTTTGTCGGGCACATCCGAAATGGCGCTCGCTGGTTTCTTTGCCCAGCGGCAGCTGGCGGAGCAGGAACTCCCTGTGAAGGTGGCAGCCGTGAGTCGTTGCTATCGCGCGGAGACCTCGGGACTGCACGAGGAGAAGGGCATCTATCGCGTGCATCAGTTCACTAAGGTAGAAATGTTTGCGATTGCCACACCAGAGCAATCCGAGCAAATCCTCGAGCAATTCAAGAACACTGAAATTGCGCTCTTTAAACAATTGGGCATAAATTTCCGACTGCTCGACATGCCGCCCTGCGAGCTTGGAGCGCCAGCGTACCAGAAATACGACATTGAAGCCTGGATGCCGGGTCGCCAGATGTGGGGCGAGATCTCCAGTTGCAGCAACTGCACAGACTACCAGGCCAAGCGACTCAACATCCAATACAGACGCGACAGCGATGGGAGTCTGACATATGCCCACACCATCAATGGCACTGCAACTGCGATTCCACGCCTGCTTATCGCGCTGATTGAGTCGTATCAGGGCGCTGGAAATGGGAATGTGAATGACTCAATACAGATACCGGAGGTGCTGGTGCCATTCATGAATGGTCTGCGAACCATTACGAAAAACAAAAAAGTTCCAGAAATAAAGCTGGTGAAGTTTATCAAGTCAGCTTAGTTAGGTTTAGAGATTAATAAAAATAAAAGTAAAACTGCAAAATTATATATTAAACGAAAAACAAAAAAATTTCGTCTTTTTGGAAGAAGATACGCTTAACAGAATTTTGGCAGACCAAATGTCTTTTTGGAAATAATATTAAATAACATTTCAAAAGTCTTGACAGATCAAATATACAAAAAAAATATGTTGTATAGAATTTATCAAAACTGAAGTTAATTTAAGTAAATGTTTCTAAGGGGAGACCTATATATTAAGCTAATGTTGCATATATCACAAGACAATCACAATACTCTGTAAGAGTATATAAAAATTATAGTTTTATCTGCTAACTAGCCCGGCTTGAGTTGATTCCATTGATAGGTGATTGTCGATTGCGAATAATAATGACAACAATAATCTGTCGCATTGTAAATCAATTGCGCACTTGATATGTGTATAATATTATTCCTATATATATAGAGTCTGGGTTCATGTATCAAGAGCAACTATCGACCTTACTTACCCTTCAATGCCGCCAAAATATCTCATCTTAATTGCGGCAACTTTATGACGCAGTTTTGTTATTTGATGGTAAATTTGCAACAAAAACCTTAAAAAAAACAATAAAATAGAAATAAGTTAACGAATCATACGGTATTCCAACAGGTTGGCAGTCGCAACTACCCGTTGAATAATATCTTTCCCTGCCAAAATTACCCCCAAATAAAGTCATATCAAGTTTGCTGAACTCCCGAAAAATTTAGCTTAACTAAGCAAAATATTAATGTAAAACAAAAAATTGCATGTGATCAAAGAATGTACAAAGTTTTTTTTTTGCCAAATTGAATGGTAAACAAACCGCAGACTGGCCACATAAACAATTATAATTATTTATTACAGCACGAGCACAAAACAGGCGAACGGGTGAAAGTGATGGCAATAGCAAATAATAATAATAATAAAAATAACAGTAAAAACAAAACTATTTATGCGCGCTTAAAACGGGTTTGCAGCTCAAATTCCACTCGCACTTTTACACGTTGTCTTTCTCCCACTTTTAATTTGCAACGTTTGATTTGATTTTAACATAAAACTTCGCACTATCACCACCCACCACCCACACTTAAGCATAAATATATCCGTTATATTTGTAAAATTTGGCTGCACACACCCACAAATCATAGATGTATTGGTGGCAAAGCAATTGGAACACTCAAAATATTCGCATTTGCAATCCGTTTGCCATTTATCAGTTGATTCTTACCCGCCGACGGTGTTGTTGTTGCTGTTCACGTCCAAACGCTTTGAGGCCCGCACACCAAATATTTGTTTTCAGATGGCTGCATTGTAATTTAAAGATTGGCTTGCGCCACAGCGGCCAGATGGTGCATCAATAAATAGTGTTGTAAAAGCACCACAAAACAGTTTCGATTGTCGATTAACTTTGTTTAATCGCTAAATATTCTAATACAATATTTGAAATCAATTTAGAAACTTCGCTTTATATCTGCAATTTTGCTGTATTTAATAATAATAATCAAATAAATAGATTTAACCGACAATTGCAATTGCAATTTCAAATTTCGATCAATTTTGTTTATTTGCAAAAACTCGACATACATTTATGAAATCAATTACTTTTTGCTCTTGTCCTTATCTTTATCCTTGATTGTGTACTTGTCGTAGGACTTTGTGGGATCATATGGCTCCCACCGGCTGGCGGGAAATATGTGCTTGTTGCGTTCATACCAGGAGCGAAGGAGAACTTTGCCCGCATGCGATTCCTCCTTCTCAACGGATGCGTCGCTAATCATCCGTACATCATCGTGGACATCGAATTGGAAAAGTGGACCCGATTTGCCGCGTGCCTTTGTCACGATAAAATCGTAGAAGGAGTAGTGATGGGGGAGTATCAGATCCTCCTTCACGTACATTAGTTGATCGGCCATAACGGTCTTCAGTTCGATGAACTCCTTGCGCAGCAGTTCCAGGCACTTCTGTAGGAACTGATAGATGGAGTTGCCCTTTTTCATGAGCACATTTCGCCGGTGACCGGAGCCATCCCAGTAACTGAACGTGATTGAGATGTCCTCGTCCTTGAGCTCTGCCTGCTGCATAACCCATTCCTGGCGCAGTTGCTCGCGCAGACGATTTTCTTGCTCCTCGCGCTCACGATCGGGCAGAAAGGATGTGTCCACATCGGGATTTTTGCAAATTTTCTTCTTCTTTAAGGGCACCTCATCTGTTCGCAATTCGGTCCATTTGACTGGCTGCGGTTTCTGAAACTTGTGCTCCTCTTCCTTGTCTTTATCGGCATCCCCATCGTCCTGCTCATCTTCTTCGTCATCTAAATTGAATGATAATGCCTGAATCTGCCGCTTCTGTTTGTTCTTTTCCGCCTGTATGGCTTCCAGGGCGCGTTGTTTCTCACGATCCTTCTCATCTTTCTTTTGGGCCAGTTTCTTTTCACGCTCTCGCACTATGTCCTCCTGCTTGGCCTTCATCTCATCCAGGGTGACCAGGCCAATGGTCGACGATTTGAGCTGTTGCTCGACGGCATCGTAGTGTGTTGCAAACTTATTCTCAATCTTGTCAAGCTTCAGCTCCTCCTCAATTTTCTTTTTGCGGAACTCGATTTCTTGTTGTTGGATTTCGCGCTTTTTCATCAGCTGCGCTGCTCTCCCAGCCTCGCTGGCGGCACCCTTGTAGTGGGCCATGGCTTGTGCAGAAAGAAGTGTGTTTTAATACAACAAAACAGTGTTTTTATTATATATTTTTAATCCCGCTTGCGTTTCAATCAAATCAAACAAATTGTATTTATTTCCTTTTCTTCTTCTTTCACCACGACAGCTGCTCTTCTTTTTTTAACACAACAGCTGTTTCTCATTAAAAATACTGTTATTTAACAGCGAGGTAATGGGCCATTAAACTATTATTTTCTACATTAAAATGCAAGCTGCTAATTGCAAATTAAATGCAAAATTAGTAAAGCAACAGAGTAATAATAATAAGCCATTAACTTCTTGAAGAATACATTTAATATCAAAGTAATTAATTTATTTCACTTATGAGCTAGTTCTTGTGAACAGAATTTAAAATCGGCTTCCATAGCAATCAGCTTTTGCGACAGAGCCTTATTGGCGGACTCTTCGAATTTGAAATGTGTGCGAGCTTCAACGTCCTTTTAAAGTCCTTTAGCGAGCTTTTGTGCGATGTCCAACATAAATAAATTTACTAGGCGCCGTTAACTGCTTCAGTTACAGCGGAACTTTCGAACCCATTGGACGCGCGCGGCAAACAAACAAGCAAGCGTAAACAATTGCTGCGAATATTTTTGAAATCGAATTACATTTGATTTAAATCAGTTGCCAGTGAAATGTGAAGATTAATAGGCCACGAATTAAGAAATTGCATACATTATACAATTATGTAAATGTAAACGTTGTCTCGTGTCTAGAGTTGGCTGAGTATGTGAGTGTGTGTGTGTGTGTGAGAGAAGGACATGTATGCTTTTTGTGCTTGTGTGCGTGTTGTAATGCAGAAGTGTTCAACGATGGGCAAGGACATTACGGACAAAGAGTACCACCATGGGGTACCACTGTGGGTGGGTGGTGCTTAGCCAAAGCGGAAACGGAAGTCCCCAAAATCGAAATGGCATTTAAGATGAGCGAAAAAACATTTAAACTAAGATTTATATATATATAAACGATTTGTGATGCTAGTCCACACAAACATTTGATTTGGTTTTACAGACACACTCCAGATTTTTGCAGCTTTGACTTTGAGAATGGGGATCATTGCTTCCCCCATCCACACCACTCCACTCACCCCATCTAGCATCTGTTCCCGACTACTGTTCTTGACACTGACATTATTCATGAGACTGACTCATAAATTCTCGCTCGACGCTTGGCTAATGGATGGTTGTAGTTGGAGTTGGAGGAGTGGAGTAGCTGCTGCCAAGTCAAGTGCCAATAAAATCATTAACTGTTGCAACACATTAAATTCACGGCCCAGACTCAGACCTGGCTCAGTCGTTATTTAGGCAACAAATATTGTCATAAAACTAGACATCCAACCAATATCATTCCTACGTCAATCCGCGACACAGTCCCCAGTTGCTGGCGTTGCAGCTAATTACCGTGGTGAATGGGGAGGGGTGGGTGGGTCAGGGGGTGGTAACGTGTGCGGGAGCAACAAGAGGAAACTATTAAAGTAACGTTCAGCTCCGTCGTCTCGTGTGAAGTAATTAATGGCGACAATGGCTTTATCGAGCATTAATTAATTTATCGCTCATTATTCACATTGACATATATAAGTAAATATGTGCGTGTGTGTGTTGGTGTGGGTGTGGGCACACACATATGTCAGATCAATTCTCACGGGGAATGCGCTTAAAGCGTTGACTGAAACCTTTCGGTTATTGCTTTTAATTCAGGCCGTCAGTGCCGAGAGGCAAACTTTATGCCAGGGCCCCCAATAAACTAAATTAAACAAACTGAACTACCAAGTTCCATTCTGGGTCAACTTTAGTTCTTGGTTCTTAGTTTGAGCTGTTCGGCATGCCGTTCTCCTCCTGCTCCGCCTGGTGTCAGTTCAGCAAGACCAATTGGCAGACGCACTTCACTTTAGCTTTTGCGTACAAAGTTTTATGTTAGCTTCTTGGGCAATGGATTTGCCGTGGGATTATCCTTCAAGTTTTACTGTCAACATTTTTTACGTATTTTAGTCTAAGTCGCCTGCTGCTCCTGTTTATGGCTTGCGATTGATGTGTAAATAGTTGAGCATGAAAGGGTTTTGAGTTGTCGGCTCTCTCTCACTCTCTCTCTCTCTTTCGGAAAGTGGCTCATAAAACTTTCAATATTGTTCAAGTTGAGGCACTTGAAAACTGTCACTCTTTTCCGCCTCGACTAACAATCAATAAGTCATCCATATTATTTGTGTTTTGGTTCCCAGCCAAGGTTAAATACTCTATAATTAAGGGACGCACATTATGAGCTCTACTTGGAAATCTAATTTCCTCGCTCATTTATTAAATGAAGCTATGTGAGTGGGGTCATTAACTGAAGCCCAATTAAAATCCAAACATTGATTTTTAATTAAAACACAATTTTCATCGCTACCAAGATGAAATTAGAATACAAAATTTCTTCTACCTACATTTGATGCCATAAATTAGTTTTTATGAAAGAAAAAAACAACGTAATTAAATTAAATTTGTAGCAAAATTTATTATATATTGCTTCTGCAGCAGCTTTATAGAATAGAGAAGAGCTTCACAATATTTATAATTAAATATATATTTCTGGGAGGGTTGTTCAGATACAACTATATAATTCCAGTTATATTTTGTATTAGCTGCATTTTATAGTCTAGTTTCAATACAAATTTTGATAAAGTTTCGTCCTTAAGCACTTTTTGAATATTCAATATGTAATTGAAGTCTTCTGAATTATATCAGTCTTCTGAATTACATCAGTCTTCTGAATTATATCAGTCTTCTGAATTATATCAGTCTTCAATTTAAGTTAAATGAATCAATACATTTTTATATTGTAATAATTAAAATTTATTTTCAAAATTATTAATTATAAAATAAAAAACAGATTTTTATCATACTTACATAATAGATAGTTGGTTATATTTCCCTAAAAAAACGTTTTGACAACTTGCATGGTGATTTTTGTATTATATAAAACTTTGCAGTTTTTCCCTACCAACAAAATAAAGTTTGTCGAGTTTTGTATAAATGAGTTTTACTTTTTAAGTACTTTGTTTCGCCACAATAAAAAAATTCTTAGAAAGTGGGCAAGCAGATTTTTTTGGCAGACTGTCAAAGAGCGCTGCGGGAATATTTAATATAAATGGCCACATCGTGCTCTGAGTGTAGGTGGCAGCTATCGCAAATGTAAGGACTGTCGCAGTCGCGTAATTAAAAAACAATATAGCACGCGGCAAAGCCATCGATTAAGTACCTTTTTTATGAGTAATGCGATTAAATCGCAGGCCCAACGCTTTTCGACTGGAAGTGGATTACATTGGACAAGTCGTCCAATGTGTCGGACCAGTGGGTCCACAGGCAACCCTCAAACAGTTTCCTTAGCTGCACAAACCGCAGAAGTCCCCAAAAACAATAAAAAAAAAAAACCAAAGTAAAACAAACAAGAATTTATATAGTCGTAAAATGTCTGGTTTTTGCTTTATCTTTCCTCATTCTGTCTTGTCCTAATTTCGTCGATTGCCCACTCTCTCCCTTTTTTGCTCTGCACTTTTGCAGTTGTTTTCTCGCTCCGAAAAAAGTTTTTGCATTCCGTCGGCATAAAAAAAAACAAACTTGACACAATTTAAACTTTTCTATAAACAACATAAAAATAAACATAAAAAGTGAGCTATTTGCTATAGCAGCTATTTACTCTCATTCGTCTGTTGATTTTTCGAGTTCTCACTTTGCAGATGAGTGCTTTTCTATACCCTTGTGCGCAGGGTAATTCGATTGTGCTGTGAAATGTGTAACGCATTGAAGAAGATGTCTACTACTCCAAAAGGTGTAGTATATATTCATGATTAGCAACAATTGGAAAGGTTCATCTCAATTGTGTCTGTGTTCAGCCGGATTAGACTCCCATAAAATATAGTTCCCATGGAAACATTTTGTCGGAATAGCCTAATTTACAGGCAAGTAAGGGTATATGTAAGGGTACATAAGCTTCAGCTTTCATAAGCAGGTTTCCCACCATTTATTTTTTGGTCTTTCACCTCCATTTTATTATGAACAAAAAAAGATTGCTTAAACTGTGAAATTTGTCAATAGATGCGAAAACAAAAAATCCAAAAACCCGTTTCACGTTCTGCTCTGGCACTTTTTAATTTCACACAAATTGCTTACATTTGAAACACTTTGCCGGTGGCAAGCACACACACAAGAACACACACAAGCACACACAACACCCCGTCGACAAACCCAGATGTCAGCATTCATCCGGTTGCAGTTTTGCAACAGAAGATTTATGCAGAAATGTCATAAAGCTGACAAGATGACGTATGATTAATTTGTTAGCTGCCATTTCGCTGAATGTATATAAATGTATATATTTTCTTCTTCTTGTTTTGCTGTTGTTGTTGTGGCATGGCAACTGTTATACAGTTAATTAAATTGGTAAACCCGAGAGAAGATGGATAAGTCGTCTCTTTATGTGTTCAAGTGTAGCCCACCAGTTACCAAACTGAGCAACCATGGCCAGCGAGTGTCCTCTCTCTCTCTCTCCTCCTGTCAGATCTCCAGTAAGCAACAGCAACAAAGACAACTTCAGACACAACAAAAGCATTTTTAAAGTGCAACTAAAAATACTCTGTGGCAAGAATTTGTCATTGAAATTATGTGAGACTCGCTTAAAATACCACAGACTGACTATGGCAAGAAAAAAAAAGGACAGCAACAATAATAATAACATCCTTTATGTCAACCAGGAGTCGGTTGTGCTAGATGTGCTAAGGTTGCTTGGTTGCCAGGCGATTTGCTGCGGATGCTAACTCGTAATATTACGTATACGACATGCACTCAATAAATTTTTGCATTGCGGACAACTAGAAAAACAACAACAACAACAACGACGGCGACAACATCGACAACGCCAGCAACACCAACGCAAATTCATTTAGTAAACCATATTAGTGTGTAATGCTCTTGAATGCTGTAGCATTATCCTTGCATTTTTTTGTCACATGTCACACAGCAGCCAACCACTCTCATCGCATTGTACCGTAAAACGAATTTCACTTGCCTTAACTTTCTGTATATGCAAATATGGTACTCGTAATTGTATAATAAATAGTCGGATTTCGCACTTTCAAATTTTACTGCTGCTTATCTCTTTGGGAATCATTTTCAGCTTTTTTCCAGCTTTCAATTTTTAAATGTGATATGTCTGAGCTCGAAAGTTTATTTGTTATGGTAGAAATTTGATATTTTCCGAACTGCATCGGCTCTGGTTGTTTTTTTCACGGATCAATTCATTAATTTTAAAGTAAGTTTAAGCTGACTTGTTTAGACAACTCTTCTACTGAGTATGCTAGACATAATATATGTATATATGTATGTGTATATAAATATGTTATATAAAAACTCACAAAATAAAAAACAAACATTAAATATTTAGATAACATCAGAAGATAATTTTGGCTAAACAAATTTTGTATATATTATGTTAGAAGGTTTTTGGCTGACATTATTTGATAGAAGTGGCTTAAAAGTTTGGCTAAAAAGTCTCCAAGCAGAACATTTTTTGCATCAATCAATCGCAGCCTATCTGAAATCAAAAAACATATTAAAGGAGTTCCTCTTTTAAGGCTTATTTCTTTTTGGTTACAGATAAATTGAACACATTTATTAATAAATAATTAATATTGTAAACTTTCTGAAGCAGTTTTAATAAAAAATCGTTTAACTTAAAATACATAATGAAAGACTTAATATAATTTAAAAAGACTTTTTGCTTAAAGTTATCAAGGTTATAAAGGACACAAAACAGGACATCGCTTGCTTCAGTCAATAAATAGCTCCTGTTGCAAGGCTGTTTACTGTAAATATAATACACTGATATATAAATAACTAAGTATTGTGACTTTTCTCAATCAGATTTTATGACTGAAGTATTGGGGAAAAGGGAGCATGAGAAGGGACCGACAATGTCATTTGTTGATTTTTGCACTGCTCCTTCCTATGGACTACTTCCCTTCGCTCAACCTTCGCCTCTCAATTTGTATCAAAAATCGGTCAGTCAGTCATCGCTGAGAACTGATAGCAAACAGTCAATTAAAATGTCAATTAAATTAAATTTAATTGAACTTAAACTTAAGTTTTAAGAAACGCAACAAAATACTGAGAATTACGTTCAACTGAGTAAAGAAAAAACTCGTTTCATTTAATAAGAGATTTTCTGAAGGATGTGCACAAATCTGTACAGTTTTATCATTTTGGAGGTTGCTGCTTGCAAACACTGTCTTGAAGATGAGGAGAGTCCAGAACACACTCTGGAAGATTGCCTGGCAATAAGCAGACTGAGGCACAATCAGCTGGGGGCATTAATAATACATATAAAATTCTAGATGAGTTTTTTTTTGTTCGTATCTACTTTAAAACCCATTAAAATTCGCCATGTTGGCTTTAGCTTTGTTTGGTTACGCAGGTATCTGCGCCAAACAACAATTAAAGCAGCTTCTCTGTTAATATTGTTCTCTTTGATAAGTTATGCTCTGCGCAGCATAAAGAGAAATCTAACGTAAAGATCATAACTGTTGTTTTGCATATGCTCATCGGCATTTCGTTTTCGCTTTGTTTGTTTTCGCTTTGCTTGCCCTTTGCCTTAGATAAGCGCAAGCAGCAGCTGCAATTCGGCAGCTAATTAGTACAATTTCGTCAATCGAGAATGCAAGTACAATTTCGTCAATCGAGAATGCAAGTACAATTTCGTCAATCGAGAATGCAAGTACAATTTCGTCAATCGAGAATTAAAGTTCTATTTCGTATTTCGCGGCACTGTGTTCGACACCGCAAGTCGGCGGATCGGTTCGAATAATAAAAGGTGCAAAGCTCAATCGGAGCTTAAAACAATTGTTAATATAATATAATATAATACAAATAAAATTTATAATTAAACTTAAACTTTTGGATATTTGAAAATTTCGATAGCTACTGAAAAAGCTCAGTAGCTCAACAAGCTTAAATGTACAAAAACTGCAATTGTTATTTATACTGAAAAATTGATAAATTATGCAGCTGCCATTATTATCTGCACAAGCTGACAAAACATTTAAATTATGGGTGTTTATGAGCCAGTTGCCATTTTCCAATTGACCATATAATATATATATATATATATATATATATACTTATTTATGTGATGTGTGTTTTTATGCCTCAATTAGTGGCATGCATTCGTAATTAAAATGATAATTTACCGCCCAGATTTCCATATACATATTTTGATTTATTTTAATTACTTCGTCCGTTAATTGCAATTCACCAGAGAGTCTAGTTATTGATGCTACTTTGGTTTCCAATCAGTACTCGGAGATAACAACTGATATATTTGCTTAGAATTGAGAGTAGATTTGCCATTTCGCATTTGGGTATTATTGCTTATTGGAGCGCAGCACTCAATTAGTATAATATCCTCTGGGCTCATTGGAGTGCTGTTTGCATTGTCTGTGTCTGTGTCTGTTTCTGTATCTGTATCTGTTTCTGTATCTGTTTTAGTTTCAGTCGAGTTCTTAATGTAACTTTTTCATTTACGCTTGATTGATGCATTCTGGGCAACCTTACCAGCTGCCAGAACAATCGAATCAAACAAAACCAAGCCACAACGCACAACTTGAATTGCTTTTCGTTCGGGCTGCTGTGGGAGTTTGTTCTAGCTTGCAACTTAGCTCGGATCGTAAATCATGAATGTAAAAGTGGCATTACTTTCTATACTATATACACACACACACAGATACAAATCGAACAAGGTAGCCCAAAGCATTTTATGGCATAATTTTTCTTGTTCCGCATCGAAAAGTTTTGCACCTGGCGGTGACTGTTTTTTTTATTCTTGCAGCAACTTTCATTTGACTGCCTGTCACAGGCAAATCATAAAAGTTCTGACTGCGTTCAGTTCTATTTCTTTTTCTTTAACTATACTTCTTTTTTATCACGCTAGTCATTATTTATAAATAACGGAAATATTCATTGGGGTTAACTAATGAAGTGTCAAAAATGTTGCTCCCAAATGTGTGCTACGATTTCTTGGCGCCTTCGCGTGCGTTTACGTGTGACCTTGAGCAACTCTAAGCTATCTATGTGTGTGTGTGTATGTGTGTGAGCAAGTGTGTGCGTGTGTTTTAAAATAGCTTAATAAGCAACGGCAAATGTGGCATGTTGTTGAGGTCTTGCAAAATGTTTGCATTCGCAAAGCGCAGCCAAGCCAAACAAACAACAACAAAAATGTCTGCCAAAGTGTGTGTGTGTGTGTGGATGTGTATGTGTGTGTGTGTGCTCTGCTGATGACTATATGAATGATACTCGAATAGCGGGGCCAACCAAACAGTCGAGTGTCTCTGCAGCGGCCAAGTGCCAAGCGACTGACAGTCCAACGCCCACTAATACACTCAGCAAAAATATTTCGCACATATGCGAACTGAATCATGTGAAATTCATAAGATAAATTTCGAAATTCTCAAATATAAAACTATTTTAAGATAAGTTCTTTAAATCAGCTCAAATATTTCCTAAACGAGCATGATTATTTGAACTAAGATTTCTTGTTTTGATTTCAAGTACTTTTCTCATTCAAGTCTGTTATTATCTTAAAATGAAAATAAATCAGGTGGAGTCATATGTTTTTTAAAAGAAAACTAAAGTTCTTATTTTAAGTACAACAATGCTCTTGTACTTTGATTAACTTTTAAATCAACAATAATAATTTGAACTATTGAAGAATACCTAAAATTGATTTTTGCTTCAAATTTCGAGCACTTAGCGCAAGGAATTATATTGCAGTGCTACTTGAATTTAGCACGGCTTTTTTTGAGTGTGCCCCTACCTCACCTTTCCCACCATCCCTCCATCGAATGTCTGACAAACAGCCTTCAGCATTTGCCCGTATGTGGTAAAGTTGGTTTTCATCACTGGCTTTGGGTAATTTAATGCCAAATGCTATATCGATCTCATCGCAGACTGCATCTAAATTACAATTATACCCAATTTTCTTGTCTGCGTCAGTGTGAATGCGAGTGTGTGTGTGTGTGTGTGTGTGAGAGGGTGTGTTAGTGTGTGATTTTCCGTGTATTTGCGGAGACGGCTTTGTTCTGTGAAACAAAGGACAATAGTCCTTGTAATGAAATTCGTCGTAATTGTTTTGTTGCGCTCCTCATCTCTCTCTCTCTCTCTCTTCTTCTTCTTCTTTATCTGTTTCTCTCTTACTTCCACTCCTTTTGTCCCTATTTTCGCCAGTCTCGGCTATTTGTGTGTATGCCAATTTCTGGACTTTGATTTTTTCTTGCTTTTCTTCTTGTGTTCGCCGGTTTGTCTACTTTTAACTTTTTGTTGTTTTCGTTATCATTTTATTTTTATTCATCTTCCAGCATTTTGCGTCTTTGATTTGTTTTTCTTTTATTGTTTTTGGGCAATCTGAAGCCATTTTCGACTCCGCAAATGAGCTGCCAGAAACATTTATCAAATTTCGTATATAAATATCTAATGCGGAGGTTGGAAGTTGGTGGCTTGTGGGCCGACTTACCTGTGAAGTCAGTGATTTAGTTTGGTTGCCAAGGTCCTGAAACGACCCCAGTAGTATTTTTACATTATTTGCCTTTGGCCTATTTGCCTTCGAATAGCTTAATGTCAAGTCTGTTTTATTATTTTCACTAAACATGACCCAACAGGCGTGCGAGAGCGCCACTCAACTTCTTAGCCAGGATTTGTTTGTTCATGCGTATTTGGTTTGTGTTCCAATATATGTTTACAGAGCGGCTTCTTCTATCTTGCCACCCCATATTTCTATCGTTTGCTATCGCTGTTGCACGTCAAATTCGGGAGGATTTCCGTATACGTCGCCATACCCTGCACAAGCGTATATTGCGTATGAGATGGGCAGGAAAATACACTTCTGATATAAACCTCATTTGAGCAATTTCGACTGAGTCTATCTGGACTGAACTGCACTTCTTTAAAGCAGGCTATAGAAAACGTGTAATACTTTACTTAGAGACAAAAACAAAGCCGAATAATAAATATTAATGATTAGCCAACGACTTCTTTGGCTAACAGTCTCTCTCCCTCTCTCTCTCTCTCTTTAAGATATACCAAACTGACTAGAAAACATAAACAGCATTTGCGAAAATATATTCGTTTGTTCGTTTTCTTACTCATTTTCTTGCTACTCACCTATTTATATGAAAATTAATTGATTGCGAATTAAAACATTTTTTATGTAAAGTTTTCAAATAGATTTTTTACATATGTCTTTGGCTTCACAGACGGAATCTCTTCCTGATGACGATTCCCGTTTAGTTTCGAAGTGTATCGGACTATGAAAATATTATATAGACATATTTAAATTATAAAAAGAGGTCGCCAAACAATAAGCAAATCTTAAGATATACTTTCAAGCTAATCTGATGAAAAGTAATTTGATGCTCATATAGCAACTTTAACACTTTATTCCAAAAAGGGGCTATGAGCTGAAGGTCTAGTAGTTATTAATTATAATTATTAATTGTTCTACTATTTGTATATATATATATTATAATTAATATTAATAAATATATGTATTAGCCGAATATATATATATGAGAAACAAACGAGTTTCAGACAAAACTATACCCTTAAAATTACTACACTTTAATTTCCCAAATCTCATCACAGTTACATATCAGAAAAATCAAGTTCGTTCAAGCATTGTCTTTCAAGGCCCAAATTGAACGAAGGACAAAGGGATCTTTAGGTATTAATTTAGCATATTAAATTTATATCCTGCGAATAATATGCATTATAATATAATAAATGATTGATAATAGAGTATTTCAGCATCGCATCGAACAGTCTCAATTTGATTTGTTGCCTGTTGTATTTGCATCTGTTGTGTACTTTGTCGATTTGTGTCTTGCGTGCTTTGAGGCGCGTTTCAAAAACCATTCGAATCCTAATGCATACCAAGTGGTGTGTGTTTGTGTGGGTGTGTGTGTGTTTGTGCTACAGGGCATAGGGCAGAGTGCCAATCAACACGCATACGCCGAGTGTTGCCGTGATATATTTACGAGTATGTGGCGTTCCGGTGCTCGTAAAGCTCGCACACGCGAAACGATTTGCAGCCATTTAGTAAATACGTATGTGCGATATATATTAATATAAAAACTCATAAACAGACAAATATATATAGATATATTTATATATATAAAGAGTGGCCTCAAACTCAACGGGTCTTTAACATGAGAATTTACGAGCCTGTCCGGAGCCACAACTGACAAATGTCAAAGTCCAAAGTGAAACTTAGCATAAATTCACATTAACTTGATGCTGGGCTTGGCCATGTACAAATTAATTTGTTAGCCAAGTTTTTGCCATTTACTCAAGTTATGGCCCAATATCGATTGATTGGTCAATTTTGAGATATGAAATGCTCAAATAATCAAATTCTATACGCAAAATTGACTAACTGCAAAATGTATTGCCAATTATTATGCTAACGCAAATGGGAGGATATCAAACGGATTGCGGCCGGTTGTGGCAAGTGCCAACCACAGACAAGACCCAGTTAACCACAAAACCACAATTGTTGATTTTGCCAGTTTGCGCAATTTTTGGTATTTCATAATATTAGATTTATGAAAATTTTAATTGTGTTTACCCAAAATTTTCATTTTACAAATTATCTGCCAGCTGAGGAGCGTCGACAGTTGTGTGGCGATCCAATTAGTTTCCAATTAACAAAATTCATTGATTTCTGTGTGTCCATCCATAATATTAATTATGCCAAAGTCTTGAAATATTTACACATATTTTTATATCTTTGAGTCATAGTGAGAACTCAATCAAAAAAGGATTAGCTCAAACTAATTGATGAGATTTTCGTATCTGTTTTCACTTCTAAATTACATTTTACCCAAAGATAAAATAAATTTCGACAAGCATTTGCCATTCTTCGGGCTTAATTATTTATAAACTTTTGATTGAAAAGTGTATTATTGATGATTGGAATTTATAAACACCTTAATTATGCTTTGCTTTGCTTTCTATAAGTTTCAACAAATAAATAAATAATAGCAATAAATAACTCAAAGATTGTTATCTATTTGTGTCCAATGATTGATTTATTATTATATTTTATTGGTGAATGGTAGATGGTTGTTAAGAGCTGACTTTACTGTAAGCGATCAAAAGTTGCCAATCACTTTTTACCTTCCACATAAAGAGTACTACAAAAGGATTGAAATTGAAAATTTATTAAATTTTATTTTCCCAGAAATCTGTCATGTGATATCAATTTGCGGAAAATTGTGTTTTTCTATTCCCTATCGAACATCGACTGTGAAAATTCATTGGAAATGCGCTTTGGCTTTTTACGCAACAAATTTGACAAATTCAATTTATTGGCATCAAAAACAGTTCTTTGGAAATTCAACTGGCTGTCCTGTATCTACTGTATGTGGAATTTCTCTTCAATCTATTCTACTTGAAACTGGCTGCAGGAAATCACTTGTGAGAAAAGTTGGCACGTCTAACTTCCTGCGGTAATTTGGTACAATCCACAATTTATACACCCTTCAGCATATGGAAAAGTGTATTATTTCAATTGTTAGAGCCACACCAAGTGTAATCCATTGAGTTATGGAATTTCATCGTTGATTAGCAGCGCTCTCTGAGAATTTCAGTGAGCGTAAATATTGCCCCCTGGTGCCGCAGCAAATAAAGCCACGAATAAGAAATAAATAAAGAAAGAAAAATGAAATGAAAAATAAATAAACAAGCGCAGCTGGCATTGTTGATTGTTATTTGTTGTTGTTGTTGTTGCTGTTTGTTGTTTGTTGTTTGGTTGCACTTCTGAAATTTGAAATTGAGGAGAGCTAGAAAATTGTTCAAGGATATCATAACATAAACTAGTGCTGCTTTGCCATTTGCTCTGATAGCTGCCTGTCGCAATTTTATTGGTCCATTTCATCATAATGCTGTATGTGTGGGTGTGTATTGTGTTCATATGTGTGTGTGTGTGTGTGTTGTTTGCTGTGGCGCTTTGTAAGCTGGAAGCTGCTGCGATGCATTGGGGCATGAAATCTCTGTAACCTTTTTTTTGTGTCCCTCGGCTAACGCTTAGTTGAATAACGCTCTGCCTGCCCTTGTCACAGATAGCGTTATGTATGTGTGCATAAACGAGTGTGTGTGTGCCTCAATTGTCTTGTGCCCAAAAGCTATTTGGCATTAGACAAATGGCCAAGGCATAGTCAGCCAGCCAAAAACAAACGGCCAACTAGCAAAACAAACTTTAGCACACATAGTTGACTACTCTTGTCCTTGTGTCTGTGTATGTGTGGGGGTGTGTGTGTGTGTGTGGGTGTGTGTGTATGTGTGTCGTGTTGATATGGCTATTTTCTATGCCAGTCAATGGCGGCATAGAATTTCCAGTACGACGCTCACTCTGCACAAAAAAAGACGACGCAAAGAAAACAAAAGTTGGCAGCTTAAACTTTAACAAATGTTGCGAACCAGAC
Source organism: Drosophila paracracens (assembly GCA_035044025.1). NCBI lineage: Eukaryota > Metazoa > Arthropoda > Insecta > Diptera > Drosophilidae > Drosophila > Drosophila paracracens. The sequence goes on along the minus strand of JAWNMN010000435.1, from coordinate 415,798 downwards.
TGTAAAAGAAACTCATAATACCTCAGACACTGTGTGTAAGGGTGTGTGTGTGTGTGTGTGTGTCTTTGCACTATGAGCCTCCAGCTGACTTACGTTCAGATTTATTTGTAATCCTTTCTTTTTCACGCAAAAAGCTAAAGCATATATATGGAAAAACCAATAAGGAGTCACTAAATAATTAATTCAATTAATAAGCAACAAAATTCATACATTTTATTTTTAATGTTAATGTTTTTTAACTAATAAATAATTAAATAAGCAAGAAAATCATAAATCTCACAGATTTTTAACAAATAAATAAATACAAAAGAAAATAAAATGAAACTCATAAATTATTCACTACAAATGCATATTTTTTCTGGCCATCAACCAATTTTTTCTCTCTTACCATTTTGTCAAATTGTAGTGCCCAATATTTGATAGGGTATCTTCTAGCAGAGCAGAACAAAAACTTGTCGTTTTGGCTGTTTAGTTAGTTTCGCTTTTTGGTTATTGTTACATTTTCGTCTGGCTGCTTTCGCACAATGCTTAATGCTCAGTTGCCGTTAAGTTTATAAGTACACGGTGCTCTGCGTGACGAAGAGAGACAGGGAGAGGAGAGAGACATAGAGAGAGAGATAGATTAGAATCACCCAGCGAAGAAGGATCCCGTTGTGTCTCGAGGCGTTGTTAACACGTCGCATATTCACGCATTATTTATGCCACCCGACGTGAGGCTGGTGGTTGCTACTGCTACGTGGTTGGTGGTGCCTCATTTTGCATGTTTTGTTTTTAGTTATATATATATATATTTTTTTTTTCATATTTTTTTTTTTGCCTTTTCTAATTTTGTTGTTGTTGCCTGTGGGGCTATTTATACTTGAAAATGGTTGCCATTGTGAGCTAGGTACCCTGACTAGGACCTGACACTTGGCATTATATGTAGTCAAGTGTTAATTCGGTCGGGCATGAGGGGATAAGGGAATACATTTTACTTAACAGTAGCTTGATATTGCCCCTGGCATCTAATCGGCGTGGAATGTCCTGGTGTCTGGTGACGACCAACTGGCAACTGCCAACTGGCAACTGGCAACTGGCATGATATGGCCAGAAACAGCCAGCAGGCTAAAACGACAACAGCAATAAGTGGCTAGAGAACACTTGGCCTGCTCTAGGTATTTGTTGTCAGAGCCTGCCTAGATAAAGGACACTTTGTCCGAAGCGATGGGCTGAGTGTTAATTGTGCTGGCCACAAATTCAGACACACAAAAGGCCAAACAATAGAGATGCCACCAAATGGTGATCAAGCTTAAAAAATTAGTTGACAAATAGTACAAGCACAGAAAGGTTGCCATAAAGATAATCTCAATGCTTAAGATAGTTGTCAGTGCTTTTATTACCTTTTATGAGCCAAGATTAAAATATATAGCACAATAAAATCTTGTGCTTAAAGTTCGGAATAAATTAAGATATTTGGAATTTAACAGAAATCGTATTCGTCTAAATTATTTGAGTTGCTACTAAGCTGGGATCTTTTGTATAAAAAATGTTCAAAGCAAAATCAATAAAAAAAAACTATTAACTAATTTCAAAAGTGCTTCAATGATTACAAAATATGTAATATGGTATTTCTTTAATTTTTCTTTTTTATTATCTAAAAGAAATGTAAGAAAAATTTAATTAGTTAGAATTTTCTAAAATATTTATTCATTCTCAATATTCTCTCTGGTTACATTGTCGGCTAATCTTCAACAAACTCAACAGTTTGATGAACTAATTGTTTGCCTTAGCTCTCTTGAAACATAAAAGTAAAATAGTTTTTTTGATCTGGCTTAGTCCTCACGAACTTGTGTATATAATTTATAAGCCAAGTATTTACCTCGTCCTGTTGATTTTACTGGCAACTTAAGCTGGCAAGCCACGCCCATTGTGTTTAACAAGTGCCCAGAGGCCGCATGTTGACAATTAGTCCTGAAATTAAGTGGGTGGCCAGTACAGTTACCGCTACCGAATCTGCCCCTTCTCCGTCCCTATTCTGCACCTAAAGCCCTGAGGCGTGTTGGTATTGGTGCACTTTCTTCCTCCTTTTTTTTGGCAGTTCGTTGTTTGCTTTTAAGCCCGATCAGAAGGCTGGGCGTATTTGAGCCATAAAAGTGTTTGTGCTTTTTGGAGCTGGAAAGTAAATGCGAATAGCTGTCGGATTTGGATGAGACTGGGTTAGTAAAGCTTAGGGTCTATTTGGATATGCAAGCAAGCAGTCTAGCAGAATAAGGTTTGAGTTGTTATGGCATGGAAAAAAAGAGAAAAACTAGTAGAATCATTGAGCAGCATATCCTGGGGTCAAATGTCAATGGGTGGTGTTGGTGACTGTGCAGCTTTTATGTTGCAACTTCATTAAAATTGCTTTTATGGGTGCCTCAAATCGTAAAAGGGCATCTAAAAGGACGGACAACGCCCTCTTGATTTTGTGAAAAGCCGACAGGCTTGCAAAAGTGACCAGCAGCTGGTGGAAAAAGGTGGGCAGGGAACTGACCGAACAGCCGAGTGGATAAAGGTACTTTTAATTACTTTCTGCATAAATTTGCACTCATTTCCGTTTTTTTTTTTTCTTTTGGGGTGCCGGCCAATATGGCAGGATTCCGCCGCCTGCAGCAGATTTTTTTTCTTATTCGCCGTTTATGTTGTCGTGGGAAATGACAAAAAAATTTGTTTTGTTAAGCGCGAGTTGCCACAAGTAAAATTATGCCAAAAAATAGTCAACAAATTTACCTGACCCCAACAAAAAAAAGAACAAAACAAAAAAATAAACCAAAAACTGAACAGCACGCGTTTGGGCTTTAAAGTAGTCCATAAAGATATATGAGTGTCCTTGATCCTTAATAAAAGCACGTATTTTCATGCCTCGGCGGCCTCAATTTTTTCCCCAGCTAAAAGACAAACTGTCGAACAATTCACTTTATTCGCTTGTGTGACTTTTGAGCGCTCCTTTGTTAGCTGGTTTAACTAACCCCACTCTCTCTCTCTCTCTCTCTTTCTCCGTCTCCTTCTCTTCAACTATAATTGCACAAAGCGAAATTTGTAGTTTAATAAACTAGAAATTACTAATTTCGAGTAGTTTTATTTGTTTTTTCAAACGAACTTGAAGGTTTTTATTCATATTCATTCAAAAAAAAAAAAAACGAAACGCCTCAAAATTAAATTCAAATTAAAGCTACTAATTAAATTACATCAAATCAAAAGGCTGAAATTGAATTTAAAATTTATAATGAAAGAAAAAATGAAGTTAAAAAAAAATAATCCAAAAAAACACTTTCAGATCAAATCTACTTCAAGTTATGATTAAACGTATCTTAACAATGTGCGGTTAATTTCTGTAAGTTCAACACTTTTCTCTCTGTGTTTGTCTGCTGAAAATTATTGTTTAATTGTGGCATCCTTTCTTTGTTCGCTGTTGACCACAGACTTCGGCTTAATGGCAAATAAATCAATTGCGGCGGCACCAAACAATTCCCGCCTTGAGTGGTCTGATTGTGAGCCCAAAATGATTGACTTTAATGTCGTTTTCCACAATTTATATGACTGCCTGTCATCCTGTTCCCTCCCTCCCCCTGTTTGGGCCTGTGCTTTGTTGGCTATCGTTGGGCGTGACTGCTGCAAATGACTAACAAGTGTGAGAGAAACAGTCAGAAAGAGAGGGAGAGGGAGAGCGAGAGAGAGAGGGAGAACTGCAGTGAGCTGAAAATGACAGGCCAGCGGTCGTCGGCTGTTTGACTTGGTTTTGGATTGGCAGAACATGGCTTGGCCTGGCATGGCATTCAATTAACTCAATACCCGCTTCAGCAACATAAACCAAATGTCAATTACACTTAGCGATGCCTTTGTGCAAGGTGCCAGCCGTATATTAAATGGGAAGATATCAAAGAACACGATTCAAGTCGCCTTGACTCAACAAAACCCACCAATTAGCCACACACTCAACTTTTCAGCCATTTCTGCGGAATTTCCACATAATTGCAACGACTGACTAAAACTAGGTTGTAAAATGATATTATGTGCACTTAAAACGTGTGATAGTGTGATAATTGATCATTAAATGTGTATACAAGAAATCTATGGACAAGGTATATAAAGGTATTAAATACTTGCAGATACTTATTTCTGATTATTATGCGCCAAATTACGCAAGTAATGAGTAGAAGAAGTTTACTCGAATTAATAGTTCGTTGTAAGTTGAGTTTTCGCTAAGTTTTAAGTGCTTCTGTTGCACTTGGAGTTTTTATGAGAAATACCCAAAGTTTTCGTACATGGATTAATTGGGTTTAAGTTTTTAAGTTTAAATAACTTCTTGTAAAGTGCAAATTGTTAAATGTGTATAGTAAGTAAATTAGTAGATTCAAGAGCATTTCAGATTCCGTATACTTTTTAATTTAAAGCTATTAAAATATAGTTTTCATTAGATTTATTAAATCGTAATTATATAATTAACGCACTTCAACTAGCCAAGAAGAGATTTATTCGTATTGCTACTTATAAGTATCAAAATAAACTTCCATATTAAGTTTCCTAATAAGTAAACTTCCTTATTAGGAAATTCAAAGATACACTGTAGTTCAATGGGGCTTGTGGCACATATTCGATATTTGAAATTGTTAAATCGAATATAGAATTTTAATAAATTTATGTTAATGAAATGTACAAATTGAATATCAAAGATTTTCAAAAGTTTCACGCATTTTGCTTCAGAGTCATCAGTTAATTCCGATCTTAGCTCCTTGTACTAATTGTAATCCATCACTTCATTTGCCATTGAGCATCTTGAATTTTCCAGCTTAGTTATTCAATTTTATGTCCTATCATCATCACTCGCACGCAGAGTGATTTACAAAATAAGTTCATTTATCTCGGGTAAGTAGAAGACAGCTGCCAGTGCCAAACAATTATTTTAGTTAACTAGCTCATCAATGTTTACCTTATCAGGCAGCCGGCTCCCCAGTTGCCCAACTCGCTTGGCCTTCCACCCACTGACCCATATAGAGGCATTCATTTATCACCAGACTATCTGCCATTGTCAGATAAGAATTAAGTTGGATTTTGTGCCGAGTTGAGACTTTCCTTGATTTCTGGGGTTGTCTTTGGAAAGCTCCCCAAGGAGGGGGGTGGGGGTTATGCTGCAATTCGTGTTGGGGAGGCGATAAATTGGTCAAGGGCGTTCATCTTTTGACAGTCATCTCTAGTGAAAATCCAACCACCACCTCCCCATTGTTCTGTGGCTGTAAATAGTTTTCAATTGTGTGAAGCAAATGCCCGTAAGTCAATATTAAGTTAACTCGCCAAAAACCGAGAACTAAATCCCCCTCCTTGATTATCGACACTCAGAGAAAAATATCCTTCAAAAATCGAGTAGAATACCAAAAAAAAACATTGTACAATGTAGTTAAACTTAAAATCATCATTATTCATTCAAGCATAAAATACAATAACCATGAGGTGGTTCCATTTTAAGATGATATCAGATTACTACATTAGTACCATAGTAATACCATAATTAACAATTAAACATCTTCAAGTAATCTTGTTCTTTTTAACAGAAGAAGAATCGTCTTCAGTTTTGGTGTTGACAAAAAAACATAGTTTGATTTTAAGACAAGTTTCTTAGTTGATTTGTGGTTAGAAATGTATTAATTTGTTCTCTGAGTGTACGGAAGCAAAAGCAACTTAGTTGAGCAGCAATTGCTTATCTTTTATCAAGGCAACTGCCACTCAGGTGAGAGACAGACCCCAACCATATGAAAGTGTGTGTATCTGTGGCAGAGTGCTTAAAATGTTCTCAAAATCCACTCGAATGAAAAAAGGACATAAGCGGGGCGATTGTGAGGATGTCAGTCAAGGAGGTGCTATTTCAATTTGGCATATAAGCTTGGCATGGATTACTTTTGACACACAAATGAAATTGACAGCTAATCCGTAATTGATCTACTAAGGAAGGCACGACGCGTCTCTGGATTGGTAGCCGGTGTGATAATACCGGGCGTCAGTGTGGAGCTGACAGTTGACAGGATGTCTGTCAACTGTACAACTGTTCAAAATAGAAATGCCGTAGCAAAAGTTTTGGTCACGTTCCCCAATACCTGACAACAACAGCATCCATAGCGAAAACAATTCTCTAAGTGTGGATAAGAGGCAAATCCATGAATTTGTCAGTAGTAAGTGAGTAGGGAAAGTGACTGCATGAATTTCAATTTTTCGTATTTTCCATAATAAAATGCGCCACATGATAAGTGGCCTTGGGTACGGTGCTCCTGTGTTCCTGTGGGGCTGACTCTGGCTAACGTTATGGTCTCGCTTCATAAAAAAAGTTGCTTATGTTAATGCGTAAAATCGTAAATTTGCAACGAGCTAAGCAGCAATAAGAAATCATAAATAAAACAATATCACATAAACGCATATTAACATGTGCCAATGTGTGCGAAAGAGAGAGGACGAGAGTCGGCGAGACAGAGAGAGAGAGAGAGAGAGAACGGTATAAGATGTAAGTGCTGTAAGCTGACTGTTAAATAAAAAAAAGTGTGGCAGCATTTCAGGCGTCGCCTGGTGGCCATTAAAGAAAGTGTAAGACGTGTGATGCGAATGTGTGTGTGCGTGTCTGTGTGTGTGCGTGTCTGTGTATGTGCGTGTCTGTGTGTGTGTGTGTGTGTGTATTTGTGTGTGTGCGAGTGCTTGGGGCTTGTTATTGTTTGTCTCTAACGACGACGAGCAGACTAAATATTATTCGCGTAGCAAACACGACAAAAGGTGTGAGAAATATGTATATATGTATGTGTGACAAGGGCACGTGCATGTATTTTATACACACGCCCACCAGTATGTGTGTGTGAGTTTGCTTATATTCGTATTACTTTACGCCAGACAAAGCACAGCGGCATTTGATGATAGTACAAATAATAAAAAGAAAGTGTAGCAAATACAATGCTTGCATAAAACGGGAATAACTACAACAACAACAACAACAACAAGAAAAGCACGCAAAAGCAAGTTGAAAGACAAAGCCAAAAGCAACAGCAATAACAACAACAACCGCAGCGAAGACAACGCAAAGCGCATACAAATGTCGCTGACAGCGCTGCCGGCAGAGGCAGCGACTGTGCTTGTGACGTCAGCGCACTGCTGGCTGCTGCATAAACTCAACACGCCAGCGTCCATTGACATTTCAATTTAAATACACAGCAACAAACAAAGGTCGCCGCAACAGCAACGGCAAAAGCAAACAACGACGATTTAACGAAAAAACAACTAAAGCCACAGCATACATCATGGATGATGTTGGCGCTGGCAGCGCTGCTGCGCCGGCCCCCAAGAAGAGCGGCACCACCCTCTCCGTGGATCGTGCCGCATTCCTCCTGCTGCGCGTGAAAAAGGCATTCAAGAAGAAGCGGCAACAGCGCAAGGACCGACAGTAAGTTGAATAATGTTTAAACCACCTCTCATTTTCCACTTGCCATCTCAGTTGAAAGTTTGAGAAAAAATTTACTGTTAATTTTATATTTTGCTATCATTGCATTTGCCTTATCGCCTTTTGCTTTTGCTTTTTGTCTATTTCCACCGTTTCGCAACTTGGGACTTTCCAAGGATTTCCCTTATTAAGCCGCTCAAATCCAAGTATATTGAATTTATCGCATTTGCTGTGGCGTCTTTTCAGTTTGCCTCTTTCCCTTCGTTGTGTTGCCGTCGAGAATGAAGGATTTGCGGCAATTAAAAAACCATTTAAGCTTAACAAAAGTTTGAGTTTGCCTTTTGCATTACATAAAAGTTGAACAACGCTGTTCGCTGTTCCAAGCTCGGTTCTGATATTGATGTTTGGTACATACATAGTAATCGTATCTTCTCATGACTTAAATTAAGCGCAGTCAGAAATCATTCTAGACAGGGCATAGATTAATATAATGCGCCATGACGTTTAAATTACGGGGAATGCAGGATTTTTATGTGAAACAATATTGATCCGATTTGACACCCTGATTTTCATTACCTGAAACCAATAAAAACTCTATAATGGGCTTGTGCAATTGTATGTAACAGACAGAAGGAAGCATATCCCCAAAGGGATTGTATATATATTCTTGATCAGGATCAATAGTCGAGGCTATATAGCCATTTCCGTCTGCTCCTCTGTATGAACTCCCATATCTTAAAGACCATAACAGTTAGGGTCTTCACATTTTAAATATTATTTTCATGCCAAATTTATTTTATTTTATTGTAAAAGGTAAATGTTTATCAAAATCCGATATCAAAACTGCTTATATAATTAGAGTATGTAGAATATATTTAACAACTGGGTACAGGGTATCTCATGGTCGAACCCACTAGACTGCAGCATTCTTACTTGTTTATTAATGCTTGGTATATGTAATTGCCATGAACAGTACAAATCGTTCAATTGGGATTATACACGTCGTAGAGCTTCATCCCACTTACAGTCCAAATGTCATCTCGTCTATTTAAACGACTCAACAATGGAATTAATGCCAGGGGAATTGCAGACTTCAGACGGAGCCACTGTCCTTGCAAATTTAAAATGCAATATAGATAAAAAAAAATGCTACCTACTATTTCCAAACATCAATTTGATGCATTTTGAGATAGTCAAAGTAAAGTACACAAAAATTGCATTGCCAACATTTTATTCTGTCTCCGGACAGGATTTGTCTACTTTTATGGGTCGCTCTTAAGCCACCTGGAATATATATAAACGGAAATTGCTTTGCTGCAGGCGATTGGCAGCACGCATTCTATGTCTCTCTGTGTTTGTGGCAGGTGAATTGCGATTGCTGCTTAAGGCAATTTTTGGGTGCAAAAAAATTGCTCCAAGTAGCGGGTATGATGCTTGTGGTAAATGCAAAAACAAAGCTGCAGAGAAGGATCTGCAGCAGATGCAGCAGCTATGTGCCGCACAAGCTACGGGCACGCAACGCAGCCATTGCTCACGCTTGGCTCACATGCATATGTGCAACGTACACTCAGAAAAAGAAACATTGTTTTGAGCTAAGGCTGGCAGGGAATTATTGACGTTTTATTTTCACTATTGAAGACTTTTCAGTAAGTATAAATATGTCCTGACCTCGAATATTTCCTCTTTGCCTAAATGTTGACAATATATGTATTTTTCTTAGTGTACTTATATACTTCCAAAATGCAAGTGTGTAGAAAAACTTAGAACGCTCCAAAAATCTTCTCTTGAGCAACACTTGCTCACTTTCCTGTGCTGTCCTCATTCTCATTATTTCATTCTATCTCTCCCTCTCTCTATCTCTCTCACTCTCCTTTTCTCTCTCTGTCTTGACTTTATTCTCTGTATTCATTATATGCGTTGTTGTTGTCGTTTCGCTGCCTGTTATGTGCTGCTTTACATTTGGTCCAAATTTTTCAAATGTTTTTGCCTCGCTGCATCGCTGTAATGAAAATGTTTTTTTATGCTGCTCAGAGGTGTGGGGGGTGTAAAAAGAATAATGTATATTAGTATGTGTATATAAATTTGTATATAGTAGCAGCAAACTCAATTAGGCGCGGCAAAATTGCAGAAAACGGGGATGAAAATGGAGGCAGCAAAAAAAGCAACGCTTGTTAAAATTCTTAAAGTTTTCGCCTATGCGCCGGCTTTCCATTTTCAGTCAGCCGTCGTGACGCCACTTAATTTCATTATAAAACTTGAGCTAAATACAAGGAATGTAGAAAAAGGGCGTGGCCACAGCATCAAAGCAACAAAACTGCCTCCCAAAGAGTTAAAACGAGCGGCAGCCGTTCAGTTTTTCATTCTGTTGATTTGATTATATGAGCAACATTTGCTTCAATTATGCACGCACATGTAAACACAGCTCGAAATGCAATTACACAACGGAGAAACACGCACACACACACACACACACACACATACTTACACACACTGTAACACACACATTGGCAGACGATAAATTACAGAGCGGAGCACAGTACGTATACGTAATTTCGGACAGACGTGTTTCAGCTGGCAATTTTTCTTCCGTTTGCGGTCTGCTCATCAAATATTTGGCAACGTGTGTGATTTTCAAGAGGAGAAAAAATTTCAAATAGGCGGCCCAAATGTTGACCTGACATTGGAAACTAATTTCGATGTTGCTCGCTAGTTGTGAATCCTTGTTTTCAACACAATTCCGAGCAGGCCAACTTGTGAGTGTGACACTTATGAAGTCCTTGACCTTTTCTCAGCACTCATTTGCCAGTTACACATTTTAATTTATTTGTGGCTGGAGTATTCTTTATTTTGAAAAATTTGTTGCATATTTTTTTAATGTAAATGTCTGAGTGTTTTTTTGCTTAATGTGGCAAGGCCTTAGCAAACATTTATATTTATTACGACAGACATAATAATGTGCGCATAAAAAAGAGATTTGAGATTATTAACAAGTGGGCGGAGAGGTAAAATGAGTCATCAGAATACACTTTTAAGGGTGTTGGCTATATCTTTGGTTGGTAAACATTATCATAACAAAAAATAAATAATGATAGCTTAAATTAAATTTAATTTTTTAAAAATTTAAATGTGTTTAGAGATATTTATTCGATTCAGATTCCGAATTTTGATGTCTATAGATTTTACTTGCCTTAGACAAAGCACTTCAGATTTATCTTCTCCGGATCTACGTACTCTGCCATAAGTAGTATTTAATTTGTAGTGTCGTATCTTCTGTCTGTTTGTCTGTCCAAGATAAAAAATCGTTCCGTCAAGCATATATATGTATTTTTTGTATACATTTTTATGTCACGTCATTCTTAAGGAATTTTACGGTAATTTGAGGGAAATTGTTAACTTTGCCGCTGCAAGATGGTGCCAAGTGCCAAGTGCTCCTTATTGTTGTTGTTACTTTTGTTTGGTAATGTGCGGGTTACGGCTGCGAGTCAATTATGTAGATCCGCTTTGAGTTATGCGACTGCTTCAACAGAGGGGTTTGGGTTTGGAAGCACAAAAATGGGCAACCTACCAAAAAGTCGAGGCGGACGACGACCTGACGGCGACCTGGCTACCTAACTTCCTCACAGAACCGGGGCGCCGCCTGCTGTGCCCAAGTAACAGCTTGTCCTTGATGGGAGGGGGGCTTGGCGGTTGTTCGCGGTGGCCTCTATTTGAGCCTGTCTTATTGAGGATATTGGGCTGCTTAACGCACTTGAATACGGAACCCTTTTCGCCGACGCCCTCATCAAAATAATGCGGCTATAAACAAAAGCCGGGCTTGGCGTTAAAGGTATTGTGTAAAGTTCTAACATTTGTTTATTGTTTGTGCGAATGTATGCTCAAGTGTGTGTGTGAGAGTGTGTGATGCTGCAGCAGTTATTTGGCATTTTTGTTTCCGCTGCCGCTGCTGCTGCTGCTGCTGCTGCTGCAAGGACGACAAGGACGCACATAAAATACTTAGCTGACAACAAAAAACAAAAAAAATATATATGTATGTATAATGAATGCGACTGTAACTTTTGTGCAGTGCCAAAATAGAATGTCAAGTGGGGGGAGTGTGGGTGCGGCAAGGGCTAAACGTCTGGGACTGCAATAAAGCTTGATGCCGCACTGGGGCGCCACTTTAAGCCGTGCAACTACCACGGAGCCAGCGGGTGGCAAAAAAGTTTCTTCTCGTCATGTTCTATCATCAATAATGCGCTCAATTCGTGTGCGCTTCTCTGGAAGATGTTGGCTGCCAATTTTCAATGTGGATTACGTATTAAATAGATATACACATATGCAGGATATATAACTGATTTATATTCCAGGACTTTATTTTGAACTGCTGTAGATTTTCGGCTGACTATATTCCACTCGCAATCTATGGACAACTTTTAAAGGGGCATTTCAAAACATTTTTGGCTGTCAATAAATAAGAAGAAAAGAAGAAAATACAAGGAAAAGAAAACTGAAGAATTGACTTGGCTATAAGTGTATAGTCTGCTTAGTGCTAGATAATAAAAAAAATAAAGTAAAAAAAGAAATGTTAAGTTCATTTTTTAAATTTCAACAATTTCTAACTTTTAACTGGCAGTTCAATTTTGCCCTTTTGTGGCAAAGTATAAAATGAAATGGAATTTTACGAAATGCTGGTGGCAGCTTGCAGCGGATGCGTGTAATTGTTGAGAGTGGGCGTTGTAGGCGTGCCAGCACTATATCGCATAAGTCAGCTGGCACTTGTCAAACAGCACAGTTGGTAGCGACAGAGGCAGCAGCACCCGCAGCATCAAGTGCCAGAAATTCAATCATACGTCAAGTTGAGCAATTTGTGAAAGGAGTGACAGCAAACGACTGTGAAAATGTAGAAGGATGAAGGGGGAGGGTCTAAGGGCTTAAAGGGTTTAAGGGGTGCAGGAGGCCTTGTGTCGCTGACAGCTGCGCATTTGGTATGCATTCAAATGTGCCAGCACCAGCTAGTGTGTGTGAGTGTGTGAAAGTGTGTGTGAGTGTGAATGTTTGTGGATACGCAAGAAAATCATTTTGCTGGTAACAATCAAATGTAATTCACAGCTGACAGAACCAACACATAATCCACAACCCCATTCCCCTTGCAACATCACGCGAATTTCACGGAAATGGAAGGTCAACTGGGCTGCGGGGTTAGAGGGGGTTAGTTGGGTGTTTTAGGAGTGCAACTATTCAGTGCTACACTGAGCAGTAAATCAAGTATAAATGATAAACAGGCAACGATTTTCTTTTTTAAATTTTCTTTTATTCAATGTCTTTAAGCTCTCAAATCAATTCACATATTATATAAGCAAACAAAAAAAAAACGCTTCAATAAAGAAATGGAAACTTGTAGACTTATCTTAAGGCTAAAATGGCTTGTAATGAGTACTTGGTATTATAATTAAGAATCTTTTTTCGATCGATCGATTATAAAAAATATTAATAACAATTTGAAGAACAAAACTATTCTTTAAGTGTATCTGCTTGCTGGAGCTATCAATTGAGCTTCAATAAATAATTGCATTAAATTATTATTTCCCACTCTCTCAATCTCGCTCTTTCTCTCTCTTTCCATTGCAGGGCACAGCAAAGCGCAGGTGGAGTCAGTGGTGTGGGGGGCAGCGGGACACAATCGCGCAGCGGCAGCCGCAAATTGCCACCGCCATTGTTGCGTTCCCGAACGCTACCGGCCATCATTGTGCCAGGACTTCCGGTCGTCTCGCTGCACACGGATAAACACACATTTCATTTGGGTGCGTAATGAATCTACATCTGCAATATGCACATACATATATACAATATAAATACATACATATATATTTATAACTAAGCCATTGGGCGTGCCACACAAACAGCTAACACCGCCAGCTGCGTTTATTATTATAACGGAATTTGCACTTTATTCCAACTATAATTGGATTGCGAGGGCATCCTTGCAATCCTATACACACATGCTTTCAGGAGTTCAACCCAAATTGAGGCACATCATGGCATCTGCCACGTAAACCAACATTCAACCGAAATGCATTTTCATATTTAAGTTGAACTTTAACTTAAAAATACTTATATAAAATTCAACCTTTTAAAATTCATCGTATTTATTTTTCAACTCAAATGTTTTCATTTTTCCAATTTATTTTATTTTATTTTCTCTTTGGGAATATTTTTCATTCACTCGTCTCGTATTTATTTTGATATCATAAGAGTGAATTTAAACAGTATTTAAATTTAAAAATAAAAATAAAGCAATGGCAATTTTCTTCTTCTGCCAATTAAGCAGTGAAAATTGAACTATTTTCAAGCTTTAAACTAATCAAAGCTGAATCACTTGCATTTCGACAGATTTGGAATACTAGTTTAATTTCACTTTATCCGTTTATGTTTTTTATGTTGTTGTTATGCATAAGCCTGCTTTAAATATGTATAAGCCAAACATTGTTTTTTTTTTCGGTTTGGCTTTCGCTCAGTTTTTATAGAATCAGTCTGTCAACATTCGAGGTATCTCACCGGATATGCCAAAAAACCGCAACATTTGTGTAAACAAACAATCAGCAATCCGTCCGAGCTCTGTCCGACTGCAGCATTTGAACACAACCGAAAATAGAGAGAAAAATCCAAATACAATCAGAGCTGAGAGATACAAATTTGAATAACGGTATCCTCGTGCACGTGTAGCTGTCATCAAAAACTGAAAAACGCGATTATTATTTATGGATTCGCCGTGTAATTTCTGCACTGAAAAATAGCATCAAATGCACAGCTTACTCAAACACGAGTTGTCATAAATATCATATTTGCTGCGCTGAAATGTATACTATTGATATTTTGCAAAGTGGGCGTGGTCACAGCACCCACAAATTCAAGTTGTATGCCAGAATAAGAGACGCAAGCTGAGCCACTGTCATGGCTGACCTAATTAAAACCTTTTTGGCCATGGCAAACTTAATTAAGACCATTTGACATGTTTCCAACTTGACTTTAAATTAAATTTAATTTGAAAATGGCTGCTAAAATGCAACATGCCACACAAACACACAAACATACAACGATACACTGACAAACTTATGCCACTAAAAATCTTTATCCCCACAGATGAGCGCCTGTTGGGCTGTAAAAGCCGCAGTGGCAGCGCCAGTGGCCATCGGTGGTCGCTGCTAACACGAGGAGGGAGCGGTGGTGCTGGTGGTGCTGGTGGTGGTGGTGGTGTCAGTGGTTCTGGCCACAACAATAACAACAGCAATTTGACCAACAACAACAACAACACATTGATGGTGAAATCATTGAATTTACCCAAAGATGACTCGTCGCTGATTTACAGACGAAAATCGTCAGGCAGCTCGCCGCACGCACATGCGACACATGCAGCTGCAATGCAACATCAATATCAGCAACATGTTGCAGATAGCTCACTATTTCACCTATCCGACGATTTTGAGTGCCATGCGGATGGCTCACTGCTACTCAGGTAAGTCACAAAAATATGTGAATACGAAAAAAAACGTACAAACTTGCACGTCGCATGCACTGAGAGAAATACAACTCGAGGACATGGAGTCGAAGCTGTCCCCTTCAATGCATTACAAACCTTACAACAAATTTATAATATCCATAAAGCTGTACACTAATTAAAAACCATTCCCCAAGAATCGCTTCAGTTTAATGCAGCAACTTTTGGTTTTATTGTCAGAACCCCGCCCAAAACTTCTCTCAGTGCACGCTTGCCCTTACGTGACATATGACAGTTAGTTGCGTGTCTGTTATCATGTGTGTTCTACTATGTGTCATGTGTTGTGTGTTGTGTAATCACTTGAGTTTACATTTTGACGCAGGATACCCGCACCGCACGGGCACGCCTTGTCGCCATCGTCGCGTGGCTATCACCCGTGTCGCCTGGCGGCGAAAAAACGTGCCACGGCATGCTCGGAGGCAACGACGCCGCTGTCAAGGGAGCATCAGCATCCACACCAGCACCTGCACGACTTTGCAATGGCCGACGCTGGTGGCAGTGGCAGTGGCAGCGGCAGCAACGCCTCGGGAGCACAGACGACCTTCACGCGCCTGGCCAAATTGCTGCATCAATCAAGCGCCATTACAGCCAGATCCAATCTGCAACCCAGTGTCTATATGGAAGCGCCCCAGGGCGAAGATGCGCCTCGCCGTCTGTCCTGGGAAAGGTACGTATGTAATCTATGTGTGTTTATCTACATTGTTGAAAAAAAATAATGAACTCATTTTGTACTCAAAACAAGTACGCAAAATAATATCAAAATCAGGATTGAAAATTGTACGCCACAGGAATATTTAAGAGGGTTTAGCATTTAAAAATATAAGAAGAAGAAGATGGAAAATTGATTATGCATGAATCTAGAAAGCTTTCTCCTAGTGTATGCGCACGTCTTGTCTGTCTGTTTGTCAACTCTGTGTCACTCACCCTATCAGCTCGAATGGCAGCCAACGCTTTGGCAATTAGTTAATTTCATTCCTGCCGCAAAAGTTGCATAGTTGATCTTTGCCACAGCCAATGGCCAACGGCCAACAGTTGCTTGTGTGTCTATCTAATTGCCGGACATATGCGAGTACGTGAGATTTGCAAGGACGAGTCAGGGGCACAGGCAGCCAGGCAGGTAGTAGGAATGGTTGCTCCAGTGTCCGATAACATGTGCCAGCGTCTCTCGAGTGCCCGCATTTATCTTCATTTGGCTTTTTGCGTTTTGGCAGGACAGGAGGTCCTGTCACGGCAGCTGCTCCTGCTGCTGTCAGAATAAAAACACGTCTACATCATCCCTCATTACTTCTTTTAGATTTAACTGCGCTTCGTGCTGCAGTTTTACGACAAAGCTCATGTAACCCATAACTCTAGAGCTGAATAAAAAATAATGAATAATAAAATAATTCATGGAAATTATATAGAATCCGGCTTCAAAGACCAAAAGCTCTTTTAAGGGATTATAAATGCTTAACATGTAAAAACTCGGCAAACTTCAAACATAACAAAATCATGATTCATAAAAGTTAAGCCCAAATTTAAAGAGCACTTGAAATGGTTAATCTAACGATTATTTTTCACATATTTTATTTAAGTCCCTATGGTTTTGGCCATAAGTACCACTCCATCAGAATTGAAGCCATTAAAATCATTAATAAACTCATATTTTCAGAAATAAAGTGCAGATAATATATATTTTTATTTGTGGTTGGATTTTGGATGGTGGATTTTAGAAATAAATTGTAAAATTTATGGTCAAAAAATTATTATTTATAGTTTTTTTTCTGTATGGTTCTCTGGGGCGGTTTTCTATAAAAATGTTTTTTTTTTAGTAATTTAAACATTAATCGCATTCTGCTGTTGGCATTTCATTTCCTCACATCGTAACGAATTGAGTGAAAATAATTTAAGCTTGTCTCAAGCGCTTTCCTCACAGATTCTGAGTTTGTGTGGCTTGCCATATATTATACGCTTGCTGGACCCTTCTAACTTGATCAGAAAACACTTAGGACTTGAATTCATCCTGCTGAATTATTCATTTTTTGTAAGCACCCGAAATTGCATTTGAAATGTGAATTGAGAAACGTGTCCCCAATATTTCTGCTTGTGCAACTTGTTTATTTAGTTTGTGGCCAGTGCCAAATGAACTAAAAGCGGTTAGCTGCGATGCTAACTGTTTTGGACCAGCAGCAGGAAGAGAAGTACAAGTAGAAGTGGCTGGTAGTATCAAGTGTCTAAGATTTTAATTGAAACTGCAGCAAACATTCACATTTTGCAGTCTCAAATCCAGAATGAATTCAAATTCTCAAATTATAAAACTCTGATTGCAAAGCTGAGTTTCAGTTTATTTTTAGTTAGTTTAAATCGTTTTGTGTTCTATATTTAGCACGCTGACGTCATCGGTAGTCGGTTGCAACGCTTTATGAATTTCAACTTTGATATTTTCAAACATGGGTCGGAGTGCGCTCTCCATCTAAGGGTGCTTCACCCCATTTGGCATTAGATTGGAGTTTGTTTGTTTTGTCTGCAGCGCTGCATTCGTTGCTAAATTGGCGAAACTTGCTTTGCAAGTTAAACAATCAGCAAAAATATAAACCAAAAAAAAAAGAAAAAATAAATAAACCAACAGCAGCTACAATTGGCATACAAATAGCAACAACCACAACAGCAATTTGGTAACTACAAAAGATAAAGAGTTGAGTATGGCAGTGTTTATTCTCTTGGCTTAGCTCGTCTCGTTTGACTTGCCACCGACTTGACACTGAGAGAAAAATAAAGAATATAATAAATAAAAATACAAATTTAAATCCGATTTAGGTTTTAAACATTTTTGTATTACTTTAAGAATGTGTTATTCGTGAATTGAATCAGTACTTTAGTCAACATATTTTCAATCGCACCTGTAATTTATTTCCAGTCTATAAATTCAAATATTTGTTTTTTTATATGCGATAATCGCTAATATATTAAGAATGGTTTGCGAGCAATGCAAATGCTTGAATCGAGGTCAAATCGCATTTAATTTTAGTTCGTCTGTTTTTGCGCTGTGCACTTGTACAGCACTCACGAGCGTAATTGTGAATGCATTATTCATGAGCCACGCTGGCAAAAAGTATTTCCAAGTGCCGAAGGACAAACGCAGCCAGCCAATAAAACTGTGTCCTGCCGCAGTCGCCGGAGCAACAGCCACAGCTCCTTAGCGCCTTAGCGCCTTGGCTTGGATTAACTTGGCTTTCTTGTTCTTTCGCTGTGGATCAAGTTTTGTGCGTGTTGCGGGCTGCAGCCAAAGACTGACAGTTCAGCAAACGGGAAGCATAAATAAAAATTGCGCATACGTCATGTGCCACACACACACACACATAAACACACACGTACACTGTGTGTAGAACAAGCTCATTAGCTAGTCAAAGTGCTGGCGTAACACCGCCCCTTTTGCCTCTGTCAAAGGCAGCTAGAGTTATGTACTGTAAAATTTTATAAATTGCCCTACGTATAGCAAAATATAAAAAAAGGGCAGAAAAGCCAACAGTTCATGTCGTCGATGTCGGTTACAATTTGTTGCCGCCATTGCCGCTGACAACGCCGCCATTTTCAAATACCCTGTTCTTAAGCCCAGGTGTCAAATGGGTGGCTTCAACTTTGCAACATATGCTATCTATATACTAATAAGAATAATTAAAATTAAATTTAGCTGTTGCAGGAAAATGTAGTAAAGTAAAATAAGTGGAAATATTATATAGAAGATATGTCGTCAGTTAAATATTATTATACATAACCAATGACTATTTTAGAACTTCATATTTATACCTCATCTTTCCTCATTCCTATTTTTTATTATGTACAAGATAAGTGGATACTGAATTGTAGAAGCAGACTACAAATCCGATTAGCTTTTCTTCTGATCCGAAACAAGTTTTAATTAATCAATCACTTTTCCCTTTCTAATTATTTGCCGAATTTCTTTGGCATATCTATAAAATTTTGGCCAAAATTTAGATCAACTATAATTATATAACAATTAATGGAACTTGCATGCCATGCGCAGGGTATCTCCTGGTTGAGTCCAAGTCCCAGCATCAATCTTACTTGTTTTTGAATCATTTTCCATCAGTTCATGTTGAGGCGTGTGATGTTGCTGATGTTGCTGCTGTTGCTGATGTTGATGAGTTGCTGTAGTGCGATGAAAATAAAGGGACACAACGGGACGAGCTCACTTCTGGGTTCGACGGCTGCTCTGAATGTGCTTCATGTGATTACAAGCGACGTGAGAGCCTTTGGGCCCCAGATGATGATGCCACATGTTGTCAAAAATGGAGAAAATGGATAGAATATACATATATATATATACGACTGGGATGTGGAATAAAATGTGAACAGTTGCCAGGAGTGTAAAATTTGACAAATGAAAAATACACCTTTTTCATAACAGCTGATGTTAATGAAACAAAGCGACAACAAAAAAATGATGTAGAATAAAATATATTTTGTTGAAGTTAAATCGTAATTTTTAACAAACTTTTACAACATGTTTTTCCATATGTTACGTGTCCCTTTCAATTGTTTCCTTCCTTCCTGTTCAACTTTAAATCATTAGAGCCATATTAAAGAACAATTCCGATTGAAGTGCCATTCAGAGGGCTGAGTTCTTGCTCATTTTATAAGGCATATGCGACAAGCCCTTTTCATTTGCATGGCGTATACGTGGAGCTTTATTGTTGCCAGCATTAGTCAGCGAAATTCTAACACTAAGTTGACAGCGCCGCCAAATTCGGTTTAAAAGCATCGCAAGGGGTTGGCCCTGTCTGTGGTTGTGGTAAGAATTTGCGGGGCAGGAGTCGGATGCCACATTGTTCTTGAGAATTTCACGCTCAAGTGTGCAAAGAAAATGTCAGCAATGAGTGTCAATGTGTGTGCGAGTGTGTTTCACTGTTCTTTATAGAGAGTGTGTGACACAATATGGTTACAATTGAGTCCCAGGAAATCAGTTGCAGGGTGTCAGCCGAAATTGGAATTTGCCTAACTTGCAAATGAGGCAACAGCAGTCAGTTGCTTGTCTAGCCTGTCATAGAAAAACACTCAACATACCACACACACACACACACACACACACACACTAATAACACACAATCACAGAGAAAGGTTTGTCTCGTTTACATGCACCTTAGTTGGTGGCACATCAAGCTAACCTTGTCAACTGAAGTGGCATGTTAATGTTTTAACCCAATGTCAAATGAACCAAATGAATACAGAAAATACCCTTTAATAAAACAGGTGTTAAGTGGGGAGTATAAGCAATGTATAACAAAGCGAAATCAATTTAAATTTATAAATAAATAAAAAATAAATTAATTACATTTATTTTTCATGAAATAATAGAGAAAAGTTAAAATAAATATTTTATTTATGTTAAGCCAGTTCCGAAATTCTGAAACTAAACTAAATCAAGTATGATAAGTTAGTTTCAAAAGTCAAAAGTCACTTAAGATGATATTTCAAAATATGAACCAACTATTTGCACAACAAAAGCCAAAGTTATTTGACAGGAAAATCAAAAGTCGCACATTGCCTGCCAAAATAGTTATGACTTGTGTTTTGTTGACAGCTACTCTTGTTGACTTACTGTCGGCAGTTGGCAGTTAGTTACTTACTAGTCGAGTAAACTAAAATGCAAAGACAAACATACACCTAAATTAATAACAATGATTATTATTTGCTTTGCTGCTGCTCAACTTGCTGCCTGCCACAAACTCATCTGCATTGCAGACTTTTCCGCTTGTCTGTCATGCACACAACATACTCACACCCACACACACACACACACACACACACACAAGCGTACAGCATCAAGTTGACAACTATGACTACAGCTGACTGAAAGTTGCTGCCATGAAAATGGCAAGTGTTGTGTGGCAAGTGCTGTGTGTGGCAAGCGAAGGCTTTCGCTCCACTCGACTCAACTAAACTAAACTAAAAGCAAAATACGACAATTGCAATGATGAGGACAACTTTTTCACACACTCCCCTCCCCACACCCGTCACAGGAGGAGCGCCTGATGATGAGCTTGAGGCAGATGATGGAGTTGTGGTGAGACCAAGTTTCGTTTGCTTCTTGCTAGCGTTGTAATTTCATTGAATTTGCGTTGATTAAGCGTATTTAGCTGTTGGCAAATTATTCCTCATGTATGTACATACATATGTGTCTAATTGAGAGTTGACTTAATTGTTTTTATGCAGCGTGTAGGAAACTAGAGATGGCAGCAACATGAGAGTGGCGAAAATGTTCACAGGTTGAATTTGATTAGGGAATTAAGTATTAAAGATGAACACTAATCACAGGTGATGAGGCATGTGGGCGAGGTGCAAGTAACTTGAGCTCGAGTTGCTATGTTTTCAAAAATTAGTAAGGAAATCATTAAAAGAAAATCAGCACATAATAATCAGAGTCAAGGCTGTACTCAGCTTATCATGCTTATCATTATTCTATGCCACCTATTGATAATATACGTTCCATTCTAGTCAGGACTCAACCAACGAAGAATACGTTTACAAATTTTTGCACATTTTCCACCAAAATGAATTTTCTGAACAATTTGCATGCTGTCAATTAATCTTCGTTCACATCTAAAAAAATAATTTTGAACAGCAATCGCTTGTCGAAAAAATATATAGAACTTTGATAAAATATTCAATATGAACTTTTTTCGATTGTTTTTGTTAGAAATTAAATTTAATGTCCAAAATTTATTTTTGATATATCTTGATCGATTTCTTGGGAAAACTACTCGCCCATCTCTAATGTAAAGTGTCTCCACCGTAAGCCTTGCCAGCAGCTCCTCCTGCTGAGCACATGTAATCCTTATGTATCCCAGAAGCACTCAATTTGACTGCGTAGCTGGTTGGATGCGGTTGAGATTTGTTCGTTTATTTACGTTTCAAATTAACGCAATTAGTATGTTGTCACACACCCACTACACACACACAACAACCATGTAAACTTTAACTTGATTAATGTGCACTTGACATAGGCAGAGATGCGGTGCTGGAGGGGGACTACAGCACGAGTTCTAATTGCAAACAGAATTTTGTGGTTATAATTGAAAATGTTGCACATTCGACATGTGGTGCATGTTTTGAAGGACAATTTAAGTTCAGTGATGTTCTATGGCCACGAATTTGACATAAGGTCATAAACTCTGCAAACTCAAATGCGGCGGCTGCTTTGACGATTATAAATAAATTTACAGCCACATTATGCAAATGTTGAAATATAAGTACTGAATCTGTGCGAGCAAAACATGTTTTGTACCTGCCATGATGTTTATTGAATTATGCACGATTTACATAATGTTGAAGAGTTAATACTATTAACTTAATAGAAATAATTTACTGAAATGTCAGAGTGTGCCACATATGACATCGGTTGCTTGCTTCCAACACAAAATTACTCACGTATATTGAAGTGCAATTTGAGACACTTGCTTTTGCCTTAAGCTCAGAGTTTCCAGTTGCCAATGGGTATATTCTAAAGAAGATTGATAAACCAGTTAAGTTAATGAGGTGAGGAATAGAAATAGGAGTTGCTGTGGAGTTTGAAACAAGCAGATTATAATTTGTAAATAATTAACTGAGGCATTCTGGCAGTTAAAAGGGTGAGTTGGATGTGAGTTCTGGAGGCATGGAGTCAGTGGCACCACAATCAAGTAGATTGATATAAATTACGAGTCAATTAATTTATCAAAACCGCGAACTGAGGTTTGCCAGTCAAATATAAAGCATTAAAAAAAATAAACTAAATATTTTCTACAAATAATGAAATTACGAATATAATTCATTCATATTTTTTCATTGTATGAAACTAGAAAGAAGAACTGTCCTGTAAATATGATTAAAAGCTTAGCAAAGAAATTGTCCAATTATATTTCATATATATAATGATCATTATAATAATAATTACATCAAAGTAATAAAGTAATAATTATTATCAAAGTCTATCAGAGCAAGTCGAAATTATTATTTTTTGTGCAAATAACCAAGAATTAGTTTTTGGCAGCATTGCTTTTGTTGGACAATGGGGGACAATGACCAGTTGGCCACTTCATCTTCATAATCTGCAGACACATAGCAGTCAACATTAATCCATTAAGTGCCACTGAATTGCAGTTTGTGTCTACAAACTTATGTCTCTGGTTTTTGGGAACACACACACACACTGATACACTTGTTGTGTCCATGTTAGAAGCGTGAGGGGCAAACAGAAAGAAGAAAAGTGTTGGTTAAAATGAACATGTCAATGAATGTGGCAGCAACAGCTAGAACAGCAGGTAGCACCATATTAGCCACGGCATTAGCGCCAGCTGGCAGCAGCAGCAATAGAATTAGATCCCAAGGCTTTCTATTCGTCAGCGGTAAGCCATAAAACAGCGTCGACATTATGGTAATGGCCAAGTTAATGGTAACTAGGCCGGCCAGTGACCGCGACGACGGCGACACTTAATGGCCATTAAAATGTCCAGGGTAGCGTGAAGCTAAAGTAATTGCAATAGTTTATAAGTTTGCAACAAACTCACTTGCAACAAGTCAAAGTGACTGCCCCACACTCAAGCCAAGCACGGTCTTTGAAACTTGCTCTAACTACTACACTAAAGAAATTCACATTTATATTACCAAAATGTTCATTGAAAACTTGGCTAGCATTTTATCCATTTAAACAAATTACTAATGCATTTAATGAATTTTTTAGTATTTTAACTATATAGAAAATTCTTCAAATTTAAGATAAATTCCATTTGAAAGATTTTTTAAGGCTATATATAATGTTTTGCTCAATCAAAAAAGTTGCATTCAACTTTTAAAATAAATATTTTCAGATTGCAAAAAAAATATGACTAAATGTATTATTATTTCAAAGAAAATCTGGAAATAATAAAAATTTATTTTTGATTATTTAAAAAGCACGCCTTTTTCTAAGTGTATTCTTTGACTCTTGCACTTGCAGACGCAAAGACAGCAGCGCTCTACAGCGTTCGGCCAGCATTGACTCCTTCGCGGAAATAGTGTTTAGTGACCTGCCACGCCCCTCGATGGACATACCATGCACCGGCGCCACATCCGCCACAGCAGCGCCGACACCCTTCAGCAAACGTCCCTCGGCGAGCAGCCTGTACTCGACGTGCAGCAGCATCGCAGCAGCAACGGCCGCCTCGGCTCAGGTGCACGCCCAGCTGAATGTCAATTATGGCGACCTAACGGCACATTCTCATTCAGGCAGCGGCAGCAGCGGCGGCAGTGGCAATGGCAGCATCAGTGCCGGCAACAGTCGCCGGGAAAGCATGCTGAGTCCATCGTCAACGCGACGCAACAAGCTGACCAGAATCATTAATAGTAAGTAAAGTTGCCTAGATTGACTGAACTCCCCTATTAAGTTGCAGCGGTTGTCTTATTGATAAGGCAAAGATCTTATTGCCAGCGAGAATAGCAGCAGCAGCACTTTCATCATCATCATCATCATCATCACCATCGGTGGCGACTCGTTGGTTTATTTATTTTTGCAGCTGCGGCGGCCTGATTTAAATTCAAATGCGCACTTTCGCTTGGACTCCTGATGCCGCATAAAAACGTTTTATTTGCCCAATCAGCTCCACAGTCCCCGGAGGCTTACTGGGGACGTAGAGAGATATGGAGGGAAAGAGGGCGCGTGGGTTGCAATAAATTTAAATGAAATCAGAGCGCATATAAAGCTGCAACATAATGCATGATTATAAAACATTATCACAGACAATAGTAATAATAATAACAGTAATATTTTGCAACATTTCAACCGAAACGGGGTGACAAATTGAAAATATATTTTATTTAAATAAGGCTGAAAGCTTTTTAGTGATTAAAATAATCATAAATATTCCACTCCTTCCTTTTGTTATTGCTTAAATCGCACATTTTAAAAGCCCTCAACTTTCCTCATCAGCATCCAATTTGTTTCCAGACTAAAAGCTAGTTTTTCTTAGCCTTATCTGTCACATCCGCTGGGAAATGACGGTTTCGCTTTGCCTTTTTTATGTTTTGAAGGCCTTTTGGAGCCGAAGCTTTGCTGCGATAGCAAAAAAAAAACAACAAATGTGAAAAGCTTATAAGAAGCGATCGTCGGCATTTATTTATCGCTGCACAAATTCTTCGAATTGGCGACGGCGACGGCGCAGCCAGCGCCAGCGTTAACGCCAACGCTGCTGAGAGCGGCACAGTCTAACTGTGAAGCGCTGACCATTGACGGCCATTTCGCTCGCTCAGTCGTCCAAGACGTTGACGCTCTGGCTAAGCCGTCGCTCATGTCGTCGCTGTCGTTGCAAGCGCAACAACTTCAATTTCAGTTGACTAGCGACTTTTGTTGAGAGCGCAGCGCGCTGCGCGTCGACTTCGGTAACAGTTACGAAATCAAATAAGAAAAGCAAAGCGTTTTCAAATTGTGCAAAGTGTTTAATAAAGTTTATAAAAGTTATTAATTAAAGCTTAAGGCTTATATTAAGCTAATTGCATCAGAAATTGTGACGTCGATTAGCAAAAAAATCAAGAAGAAAAGAAAAGAAAAAACAGGCAATAAAAAAACGCGACGCCTTGCGTAGTGTTTCTGCTTCGTTGAGTTTGTGTGAGTGTCTTCGACTACCTGTTTGCAGCTGCGCATGTGTGCGTGTCCGTGTGTGTCTCAAAGAGAGAAAGAGAGAGCGAGAGAGCAACAACTAAAGTTACCTGCGTCGACGCCGACGCCTGAGAGTTGGCGCAGAATGAGCCACAAACGGAGAGTGAGGAAAAATTTAACGAAAGATTGATGTTGCGAACTATCTCAGTGTCAGAAACTAAACGAGTCGCTTTCGTTTAAAAATGAAACGTTGAAACAACAACAACAATAACAACAAACAGCCGCGAGGCAAAAGAAATTGACTACCGTTGTTGCTGCTTCGGCTTCTGCGTGTGCCTCTGCTATTGGCATTTGCAGCTCGTTGCACTGTTAATTAAATATTACGTGCCAGTAAAACAGCAATTTACAGCAAACAGAGGCAGATCTAATTGTAATTGAATTGCGTGTCCGACTCTTGTTATTATTTGCACGAGTACCTTTGAATACAATCTACTGCTACAAAAACTGCTCCAACAAATATGCAACTGCAGCAGCGAAAGTGAACTTTTGCTTTTGCCTTTGTCTTTCGTATATTGTGTGCGAAATCAGCTTGAGTGGAAATAATTTACTCACGTGTCTATCATGGCGACGGAGACTGAGGTAGAGGCAGCATAATTACAGCAAATCGCAGGGTAGACTTTATAGTTGCATCTCCTTCGCACTCACACACACATAGATACGCCGCCCGCAAGCTGGGTTAAAAAGCTTTGCGAGTTGCTCACTTTGTTTTTACGTTATTCTTCTTTGTTGTTGTTGTTGTCTTCGCAGTTTTGTAGTCGCCGCCTCGTCGTTTTCATCCAAGTTGTTTGTGTTGCAATTTTAAGTGCACTTCACAATGAACAGGTAAGCAAAAGCATAACACACACACCAACACACAAACATATTGAAAATAAGCACAATGTGTGCAACTTTGTGGCTAAAATATGCATTGCCATGAAAAACTTGAACTATTGCAGCATTTTCACCGCAAAGACGTTTTTTCCACATGTTTTTTCTTCTTGCTTATTTTTTGTTTTGAAAAGTTTATTCACATTTCCAGAAAGTCGCCTGAGAAATGTGTTCCCTCTTAGATTTTCTTTTTTGTTTACGGCTGCCGCTGACAGATTTAAATTGGCCACCCCCAGCCACGCTTCGCGGCTGACCTGTCCGAACATTAATGTTACAATGCTGCCCTCCATGGACTTGTTTGCCAAAATACGTCCCAAAACTTCTTGAACGAATTTACAATATTTTATTTATGCCCTGTAAAACAGAAAATGCTCTTATAAGGGTATTTATGTCTATATATCTGTTTGTATACACTATGTATATATGTGTATAAACGTTAACCAACTCTTTTCACAAGCTAAATAAATATTTATAAATATTATTATTTATTTACATTTTTAAAAGGTGTCAAAAAATAAATAAAAAAATTAAATTATTAAAAATTGATATCATTGAAATTTAATTCGATTGGTCAAATAATACAGTCAATTCGCATTGAGATGGAATATAATACCAGATATGTTTATATGGTATCTTTGAATCGAGTACTCTTCCCTTTCCATAGCATTCTTATTTTTCATGCCGTTTGTACGTTTCGTTTAGCTCCTAGGAAAAATAAACGAGAGAAAACTTTGGCGTACAACTTAACGCTTCGACAAACTTGCACCTGACCTGCATTTAAGTGCAGTTAGAAGCATCCAATTAAGTTCGCACACAAGCCAAAGTTTTGTTTTGCTACAGTGTGTTTCTTTTAGTTTAATTTTATTTAGTCTACAAAAAAGTTTTAAATGTTTGATTAAAAGCGAATTCATCACAAATTTGTTGTGGCATTACCTGCAAATTGTTTTAAAGTTAGTTTCTGGTTTGTTTTCTTGTTGCTACTGTTTTTTGCTTATCGTTGCAGGGGCGACTTTTGCACAATTTGAGCAACTTGTGAGTTTCGAATTGATAAGCAAAAGTTTTGCTCAATTTCGATAACGCAACCCATTTGCCGTATATAAATATATTTGGATGTCTGTATGTGTTTGTGATTATTATTGTTAATGTTATTATGGAATGCAAGCAAAAAGTCATTAATATTGCTATGAAAATTCTGCTGATTCATAGATAAAATTGTGTTTCAACCATTTATTTGTAATTGCATAATTATTGATTATTATAAGAATGCGTGTCAACATTTAAAAGCAAACATTTCAAATTATAAAGCTTTGCAATATTTAAATTATATCAAATCAGTCTTGCATCAAGAGCTAAGCTCCTGCTTAAGTTGTCATGTCAATAAAAAAACTTTCCGGCAAAGTGAATATTGTGCATTGCTCCATATGCAAAGACGAACAGTTCAGAAATTTTCAATTGTGCACAGAGAATTTTTCAATAAGAGCTCAACAGACGATGTCCTTTCCGGGCATTTCAACGCTGCATTTTCAAATACTTTCACTTCTTTTGTTGGCAGAAAAGTAGATATTTTCACATAGCGAGCAACTCACTCAATTCTCGAAATTCAATGAACTTAACAAAGTTAAATATTAGTCTTTCCTCTAGTTTAACGCCTTTTAAAGTTGTTTGTCACAACTGAAATGATGATGAATTTTAGAACGAATTGTGAGCCCACTCAGTATGTATATTTCTGGTCATAGCCTGGTTCCAAGAAATGCTCATTTGTTTTCTCAAATGTCTTAAAGTCGAATGTATCGATTACTTTAAGTCTGCTTGTTGTTTTTAAACCAACAGCCATGTAAATCTTGTAAGAGATGTGTGACCTTTGGCCCCGTCTTTGGTTACCTCATTCGATTGTGATGTGTATGCCAAAGGTTGTTTTCAAAAAAATCGGTTTACTAAGCCAAGTTAATGATAAGGGCATCGAATCGATCAAAAATCTTTTAGATTTATCAATGCAAATGAAATGCTTTGTTATACCCTATAACTATAAAAATTGTATAAAAAGGGTATATTGAAGTTGTACCTAATAGGTTTAGCTTTGAATACTTTTTCCCTTACATGAAGGCAACTGATAACCATTTGATAACCCAAACCTTCTCACCTGAATCCCCCTATAATCCACTTAAATACATGTTTCAACTTATTTTTGAGTACAGATCGAACATTTTAAAAGCCTATATAGGCTATATATTCTAATGTAGTATAATATTTGATAATCACAGTTACATACATACATTTAGATCTGAGTACAGGTTATCTTTTAGTTGAACACTCACCCAGTTGTTTATTTGCGTCTATTCTTGATGTGATTTTCGGTTTTCTCCTCAATCGTTTCGAGAATTGAAGTTTCGGTTTGTCACGTTTGCCGGGCGGCCTCAAAGTGCCCCATTAGCACGTAGCGCCCACATGGCGAGCCACACATCCGGATTTTCAGCCATACACACACACACACACACACATACACATACACCTAAACACACATGCATGCAAATTGACAGCAAAATAGTCGTAGATACATATGTCAAATGGTATCGCTGTAAAAAGAAACTTGTGCGATGTTTGAACTTAGTGCTCCCAAAGGTCAAAGGGTTGTAATCCCCCATCACCCTCCCACCCTCACGTGCGCATACGTTGCTGCGATTGTGACCCAAATAAGTTGCTTTAATCCAAATAGAGATTTACAAGAGCATCATGACGTTGTCGCGACATTTGTCACTATTGAGTAACATTTTTAACTATTTGCGGGTTCAATTGTAACTTTTATTATTTTCTACATCTATCTATATAGAAAACTAGGTCAGCAGAGAGACTAAGACTTTGTGACAAATAAATCAGCTTAAGAATGTAAGAAAGCTGCTAGCAAAGTCGGTAAGAACGACCTATCTAGCTTACCAAAGTTAATATATACAATAATACACTAATAAACATATAAAAAATATATGTAAAGATATATTCTGATGTTTCTTTAAGCCTCCAAATTGAAATCAGAGCATTTTATAGCCTTCTATACATTTCCTACTCCTAATAGCCAAGTTAATAGTTTGCCACCACACCACACCACCACTCTGCTCGCTCAAACGCACACACACACCCTCGAACCTCAACTTTTCAATTAGAGTCAACAACAAAAAACCCAAATCCTTTTTTCTACTTCTTTTTTGGCAGTCAGATTTGTGCCTTGACCCAGCAGCACTCAGCTGTGGAGTAAATCCAAAAAAGCAAAAAGTAACTTTGTGCAAATCGGGCGCGATTTGCATAATTTTTAACGCTGGCTTATTGGTTTTGGGTTTGTTTCGTTTCCAAAGAAGTTCTAAATGGGAAGCGAATGCTGGCAATAATGGCCAAGTGACCCGGTCAAAGCGTTTATTGCCATTTATTCAATCAATTTGGATGCCCTTACAAGGGATATTATAAATATGTCATGAACTTTATATATATGTATGTATTTGTTTGGTGATATATGTATGTATTTACGTCACGCTTAACAATATGATGAACTGAATTTATAAAGCCATTCTGACATTAGAATCGTATATAGACGGGATGTTGGGGCGATCTTATTTATGACTATACCTTATTATATTATAGCTAGAGATATCTTTTAGAGACTTGTCTATCTATCCAATATTTTCTCATTCTCCCTTCAGAGCTTTTTACTTAATCGAGTACTCATTGGTTTTGAGAGATGTATCGAGCACATCAGCATACTATGTTATATATAGAAATATAGCAAATCCTTAAGACACCGACTCACAGATCAAGTTTGCTTCAGATACCTACAACTGTAAGAGTATTTAATCTTTGGCAATTTAAACACGCCATTTTCGTCTTTAATTTTCTTCAATGTTTTCTTTGGTGCATTTCCATTTTGGGTTGGGGTGACGAATCAGTAATTTGCATATCTGATTAATATGAATACATCAGTTCTGTGATTTGGCAGTGTAAACCAATAGAATCGAATAAACCAACAGAGAAAGAAACAGCATGCCATTAAATACGACCAAGACGGCGACTGATTGTGCGGCAAAGGTCAAGCAAAAAAAAAAAGATTTATCACTGCATCCCCTTCCCTCCCCCCCCCCCCCCCCACTCTACTCTTCTTGCCTTTCAACTTGCCCCGTTATGCTTCACAATCTTTAGCTATTCATAATGTCTGGTTACTTAAATTCAATTGGCGTTTCCGCTGTGCTACGCAATGGGTGAGGGAAGGGGTTGAGGGAGGTGGGATGCAGGGAGGGAGGGTGGCTACACCCAGCCGCACTCATAATGCGATTTTATATTTTACAAAAGACATAAAATATGCTTTTTGCTGGCAATCCGAGACAGAGTCTCCGTAGCCAGTGAACTGAGAGAGAGTGCTTTCAGACTTGTTGCCATTTTGGGTGTGATTTTATTGAGGATGCGACAAATTTATTTAAATGAAGTCGTCGCTCGTCCGTGGGCTTTAATATGTGGTAGATTTGACAATTATGACAGCACGAAATGTCAGATAAAATCGTCATAACTTAATGCGACTCGACAGCTTCAGATGCGACGCCCTCTGATAAAATGGAGGCGTCTCCGTGCGGTGCCCCTTTTTCTATGTGTGTGCGCTTACGCCTGAGTAGCCAGCACAAGGACCTGCAATCGTCGCCAGACTACGCCTGCCTGACAGTGTCTGTTGTCGCCTCTATTAAGTGGATTAAGTTGTTTTTGTGCGCACCCCCGCACACCATAAAAACCACCCCCTCCAGTGTTAGGCACGCCCCACCATGAGTTGACCTCTGACTAGCAGACGAGTCGCTGCTCTGATTTATGTAGGGCTCTAACAATTTAGCGCTGCTTTGCTTCATAAATTTTATTATCATGCAATTGCAAACTTACCAAAAACCCAAAAAAGCCTTTCTTTCACCATACCCTGCAGCATGAAAAACTTGATCACATCTGGCAGAAGATAAATTAAATAAAGCAAAGTTGCAAAATGAGTATACAATCATAAATTTAATAAAAAACGCTTTATATTGTCATTGAAAACATTTTATATATATTTTTTTACATATTTCGCAACAATAGAATCATTTGTATGGACAATTTTGAGGAGCGTTCACATTGAAAGTAGGTTTAAATATATATGTATATGATACTTAGGAGTATATAAAATGAACACTTGACCAGAGGACAGCAAGAAAACATTTTATAAATTATAAAAAGAGGTCAGCAAACAATTAACTGTTATATTATATATAGTAGTATATACAGTAGTATATATATATACATATATGCATAAATATTCGTATTTTGCCAGTCTGCTGGGTATCTAGCTAGTTCAGCAATCTCTCGACTAGACGAAAACTTGATACTCTTAAACGTTATGGACCAGTAATTTTTATTTATTGCACGCTCGCAATTGGCAGCTTTGTAGAGCTTGAGTTTCTTGGCTCTTGGTGCTTGGTGCGGGTCAAGTTGACTGCGATAATATCTGTCGAATAGCTTAGGCTTTATTAGGAACGTGCCAGGACGTCGACACTGGGTTGAGAGTTATGGCTTTTTGTGGAGCGGTTAAGCTGTAAACGAGCTTAACTAATTAACTGCCTTTATTTGCTTGATATCAATTTTAATATTCAAGCATATTTCGCGTTGAACCCCAAACAACAAGTCAAGAGCCAAGCTGATAAGAGCTCTTTAAATCTTCAGCTAATACGATAACAAATCTCACATAAAAAATGAATTGAAAAGGACCCATAAAAAAAACTACCATAAGGAGTATAAAATCCAGATTGCATTTCCAGGAAAGTCTACTTATATCATAGCTTTTACAAAATCATATTTCCAATGAAAAACAATCGAGTTTCGACGAGGTTGTTTTGGTTTATGTATAAATGATTTCAGTTAAGGTTCCCCATTTTTTTTCCGACTTATTAGCTTCAAGGTCAGGTTGCGTCGTTTCAGATCTTAATTACCGTAAATTATTCATATAATCAGTTTGCGAATATCTCATGTTTCGTTGGTTTCTATGCAACTCGTGATTCAGCTGTTGACTCTGCTCCGCTTATTAGATTCAAAACGATCCAAACAAATGCGTCACAGTCACAATTTTCAAGCTCGAATTCACATTCGAGCCGATGAAAACCAGCACTGACCTCGGGCAAAAGCGTGTCGATTTTGAGAAAAATGTGACACTTCACATCGTTTGGTGCCAAGCTTATTATTGATTAAACCCACATTTATTAGTTGTTGATTAGTTAGTTGTTAGTTAGTCAGTTTGAAGTTGAGCATGCTGGCAGATGAGACAATGTCCAAAATTAGCAAGTGAATGGACTCATTTGACAGACCCATGTAATCAGGGCAACCGGTTTGGGAGCTGTTAAAAAAGTAACAAAGTTGTGGGAAAAAGACAGCAATGTGTGAATTTTTAAGTTTTTGGAAGTTTTATATACCCCGGGAATTGTACAATAATAACAATACGTATACAACAGTATAAACAAGAGAGACTATAAGATACCCTGTACCTTGTAGCTGCATATATTAAATCGATTTAAGCACTGGTTCCAGTTGCCAAATTTATTTTTGCATTTTTTTATATTATGTTTAAAAATACAGACGGACATGGCTAGATCGACTTGTCTGTTTATTCTGTTCAAGAATATATAATGGGGCTCGGACATGGTTCCTATTCATCAATTTCTATTAGGTTAAGGGTATAACAAATATTTCTTAATTTGCTTAGCGTTAAATTGGAGTCTGTTTTGCCAAAATTCGGACACATTCCAAATGGAAGCCTTAGTTCAAATTTCTACATCGTCGCTTGGATGGCTTTGACAGTGTCATGTTAGTCATCAATCATTCAGACAGACCGGACAAACTGTACTATTTGTATTGATTAGATAAACTGAAATTGATAAAATAAACAATTGACTGGGTTCTGTTCAATGCAATATATATATATATAAATAAATTGCACTCACAAAATGATAGTAAAAATGCATGTGCAAAAAATAATAGTTACAATCTCAAATAAAACAAAGTATTTCTAATAAAACAACAACAATAAACAAATACAAAATAATAATAATAGCTGCAAATCAAGTAAACAAACTCAATGTAATCGATATTCCAGCATCTGCAAGGATAACATAAATTTAAATAAATCCAATTAGCCAACGTTTTTGTGCCTTGGGTCTAATTAGCCGTCTGGGAAAACCTCACTTCAAATTTGCACCATCCACCTTGAATGCCAATTACCCAATTGCCATTCTACCGTGCCGAATGTTTTCCAATCCTGCCGCACAGCTGTTGACAGAGCACGGCACGCTCGATAAATCAACGCACAACTTGAGGACAACAACAACGCCAAACACCAACAACAAAACGCACTACAACACCTACAACAACCGCTACAACAACACCTACAACAACCCCTACAAAAACAAAAATTTAACAGGCTGGCAGGCAGGCAACCGATTTGTTTGGTTTACGATTTGGGAAAGGCCGTCGTAATTGTTTAATGCTTTCGAGGCGTAGACGGACGACGTTGCCCAAAACAGGAATTCCTTTGAAAAGGAGCGAACGCAGGTACTCAAGTACTTGATCTGGTCCAAATATAAATTTAAAACTAGGATCTGGGCATACAGAACGAATATCAAGTCCCTGAAACACATTTCCTGAGCGGCGACTGATTTAGGGATGAAAAAAAGAGAAAATGAAAGGAAGAGGGAGCGATATAGAGGGAGAGAACTGAGAGAGAGCCTGTATTGAGCTACCTAACTGATGGTAACGCTCTCGCTGAAATTTATGTACAGCACAGTACATACATAATTCATACACTCAGAGAAACAGGAATGTAAATTTAAATACAAGCATTCTGAAAATGTTTACCTCATTTTGTTCTTGATTTCGAAATCAACCGATAATATTACAAAAATAATGCAAAAGATCAAGTTATCTAGTTCTACGGTTATAAAATATTTGTGTATGCTTGAGGATCGCATTTAATAATACTTAGCTTATACGAAAACAGATTTAAACTTCAAATTTAAATTTAAAATACAAACTTGAAATTCCCAATATTTTTCTCTGATCTAAGAATATTTTACATGATTTTAATGCAATATCATTTGTTTTTTCTAAGTGTGCATATGTACAAAGAGAGTAAACGGTTGAGCCAAGAAGAGATCGAGATAGAGAGAGAGAGGGAGAGAAAAATATAGAGAGGGAGAGAGAGAGAGCAGTGTACAACTCCTACGGATAGTTGGGAATGGAATCACATCCCGATGCCGTCTCAGTTTGCATTTTGCAAGAGTGACGCGCACAACGGAAAATCCTGCAATAAACTACTAAATAAACCAAAACGTGTGATTTTTGAAAACATGAATTTTATTATATAAAAAAAAGCAATAAACCAAAAAAAAGGACAGAGAAGAAGGACAAATGGAGCGACGCAGAGCTTTGAGCACATATGCCAAGCTCAAGGAGCAGAAGCAGCAACCGGAGAACAGCCCTCATGATGATGATGATGATGAGGGGGATGAGTTGCCGGCTCTCCGTCGCACGCATTCGGTGCGTGCCTCGTTGCGGCGCCTCAAGAGCAAACTACACAGCCCCGCGCTGCCGCTGCAGTCGCCCTTTAAGCTGCGCGCCCATTTGCATTCGCGCAGTCGCAACATCAACAGCAGCAGTAGCAACAGCAGACGGTTCGACAAATCGAAGGCGGTGAAAGCGTTGCGTTTTTGGCATGAAATCGAAGCCGTTGCCGTCGTTACGACCAAAGTGAAGGGCAGGTTTGTGCCACTCCGAAAGCCGACCATGCAACAGCAGTCACAATCTGCTGCGAATCAGGAGCTGGGCATTGAGCAGCTGATGTCCTCGCTGCCTGTGGGTGCAACGTTGCCGCGCAAGGCGTGCAAGCTGTTGCAAATACCCGAGAGCTTGTGTCAGCGGTCGCAGCTGGCGCCACAAGCCACACTCGACTCGGATCTGGAGCGCACCCTGGGCAGTGAGTCACCAAATAAGACCAGCTGTGATCCAGTTCTAGCCGATATCACACGCCACGCCCACCAAGGCATCTACGGCACAACACGCATGCGAACGGCGACCATCAGGAAACCGATGCCCTACTTAAACAGTCGTAGGTGTTTGCTTGAATACCCATTCTATTCATATTATGTGCAGTGCTTATGAGCGTGGATTTCCCATCGAGTGTTCAATTTTATGTGCTGTGAATCTCCAACATTTTGATTAGCTTTTTTTTATTGCCCTCGAAAGTTTTTTTTAGTTGTTTTCTTTTATTGTGCTTCTATTTTGTTTTTGCTTGCCCAAACTGGGTCACTGAACTCTGGGCAGGCAGTCAGGCAAGTTTTCAAGTGCTTGAGATTCTGGGAATAAGTCTGTCCTTGGAATTTGATGACATCAAAAAGGGACGCTTTTTAACATTTTGTTTTTTTAAATTAACATAATGTATTCCCTCGATTTACAATTAAGATTATACCCTTATATATATAGGGGGATTGACAAATTTGTCTTTAGTTACTCATTGAAGAAGGCAAATTTATATTTTGTGTATAAAAATCAAAATAACACATCAAAAAAACAAAAATCACTCAATTTGAATATCAATTACCGATAAAACTAAAACTCAATTAAATAATGGAGTTTTTTCAACTAATTGAAATGAATGCTCGCATTTTGATTATGGCCCTATATAATGGCTAATCAAGCACATCAATAATGTCAGCTTGGCCCAATGGCCAAATAAAGACCCAAATGGCTAACATTACTGTCATAATTGCAACATAAATACACATATACACACATATTCGTAATTGGGGGAAGGGAAGGGGAAGGGCTTGAAATAATAGTAGTTGTGGTTAGTTTATTTTGAGCTTAAATGCACAAATTGGAAATTATTCGCACGTGTTCATCTGATGTTGCAGATGCTACCAGAGCAGCAGCAATGATAGCAACAACAACAACAAACAGAGTCCAGCCGCCTCATCGCCGCAACAGCAGCAGCAGCAGAAGCTGCAGATGGGCAGCTGCCTTCGCTCCCCGGCGCACTTCATACGCCAGAAATCGTTTCACACGCTCAACGAGCTCACCAAATTCTGCCAGCTAAAGATGCCAGCGTCGGCAACGGCAAGGGCAGCGGCAGCAACAACAAAGTTGCAGCCACGCGGTCATTATGCCAACGATGGTAAGCGGAGTAGCCGACGCATCCACCCACTCCATCCATCTACCCACATGCATGTACATGTGTCTACTGTACT
Organism: Drosophila paracracens; assembly: GCA_035044025.1. NCBI lineage: Eukaryota > Metazoa > Arthropoda > Insecta > Diptera > Drosophilidae > Drosophila > Drosophila paracracens. Next base: position 379,019 of record JAWNMN010000435.1, on the reverse strand, counting down.
TGTGTACATGCACATGTGTCTACTGTACTTGTGTACATGTATGTGGGCCAATTAAGACCTGGCCTCCAAAATCGCTCATAGCTAATTAAATGAATTGTGGGCTGAGGGGCAATAATTAACAGTTGCGGGTGGGTGCACTCAGAGAAATATGTCATGCAGATAGCATTAAAAAAAACGCCAAAACAGCTCGTTTATTTTTGAAGACTAAATTAAAAATAAACCACACTTAAAAAAAAAAAAATAATTAAAGCATTTCAACTTTTTATAACTTATTTATCATTTAGAAATCTTTTGAGTAAATAGTAAACAATTAAGAATTAGTTTTTGGATCAAGTTGAATTCCATGGCGATTTTCCATATGTTAATGCATATATCTTTTTTCTGAGTGTGATTGGGTGGATTGTTTAGTTAGTTAGGTGGTTGGCTGCTTAGGTTACGGCAACGCTGCCTGGCTGCGATCTAATCTAGCGATGCTTTAGTGCATGGCACGCACACATTACACGCGTAACACACTCACACATACTCACACACACATACACACATTTACTTATATAACACATCGCTGAATTGTTGTGCATAATTAATTTAATTGGCTTTCGGTCATTCCACATACAAAGCAAAAGGCAATAGGCGAACAAAGGCAAATTTAAGCGGATTTGTGAATAATATTTAATTAATTGCAATTGCTTGCAATTATCCAGCATATCCACCTATATAACCAAATAAATATATATAAATATATATCGTTTACATCGGGCTTTAGTTGGTTATTTACATTTGTAAATATTATAACCTAGTTATGCATAATATCTATTTAACTTTTCATTTGTATTAAAACACATTTCATTTGTCGCTTTTTATTTAATTCGATTTATATGATTTCTCATTCCCCTTCCTGTTCCACCCACCCCGACTACCTGCCCCACACACAGACAACATTTTGCCGACCGCAACGCGTGAAAGTGAGTTCTTTGAGCCGGTTCAGTTGCGCGTTAAGGATCAAGTGAATCACTGCCAGGAGAATAACAATCAGGATAACTATTCCAGTTACTATCCAGCCGCGTTGCTATCGCCACCAAGCAGCGCCTTTCGGTGGTCGGAGCAGCTGACACAGCATGCAGCTGTAGCCAAGCTACGCACTGCCATTTCATGCCACAGCCACGATCTGCGAGAGATGGAATTCCTCTTGCCACAGTCGCAGCACCAGCAGCAGCACCAGCAGCAGCAGAAGCAGCAGGTGCCCGCAAACACCCAGCACAATTCCGGTTCACAGTTGCGCATCTCGCGTCACTCACAGCCCAAGAATGCTAAGCTACGCGACGAGCACGAGGATCACGATTCACCCGAAGAGGAAGTTGACCTACGTGGACATTCACCCATCGATGAGAACAGATCGAGCAATGTGCTTTCGGTGCATCGACAGCCAGTGCAGTTGCGCTCCAAGATCCCGGGGAATACACAGCATCCGCGTGTCAGCAAAATGTCCAAGAAGCAGCTGAAGTTGGCCCAGGCCCAGCTAGACAAGCTCACCCAAAGCAATCTCCACTTTCATGGTAGGCACACGTCGTCGTCATCGTCGCGCTGCTCGCTGCTCGCTTTAGCATTGAAAACTTATTCCTAACTTTATACAATTTTGATTATTGGATGTTAAAAGTGGTTTCTCTTGTCTCTTTCACAGCTCTCTTTTCGGCTGTGGAACAGGGACATCTGGACAAGGCACGCACCATACTCGAATCCACCGATGTGGATGTCAATAGGTGAGTTGAGTAAAGTTAGAAGTTAGAGTTGGCTCTTGTAGGTATTGCTAAGTCGAAGCGGACTTCGAAGTTCCATTAATCTAACCAAGGATTTCTCAGAGATCTATTAACCATTGACCTAATTCCTTGAAATTGCTTTCTAACTTCTATTAATTTATTCACAGCATCAACACGGATGGGCTCTCAGCTCTGGATGTGGCCGTGTTGAGCAACAATCGCTCCATGACAAAAATGCTGCTGCAGCATGGCGCCCTGGAGGGATCACAGTGTAAGCTCCGTTTGCATATTGTACAGCTCTAGATATATACACTATATATATATACATATGCACGATATAATTGCTAATCATTGTCAATTTGTGGTCCGTAGTTTCCGTTGATAGTATTGGCACCAAGCTGAATGGCCTGCTCAAAGATGCCGAGTCGCGCATCAACGATCTCAGCGGACAGGAGGGACTATGTGCGCCCGTCTTCACATCGCGACCCTCCATATCCAGCATCATAATTGGTGTGTAGCCAGTCACTTTAGTCTTAATTGGGGCAAACTCTTAAGTGGAATTGTGTTTGGTTCTGTTGCAGGCAATACGGGCTCATCGGTGACTGGTTGCACCGGCAACGAGGTGGACAAGCAGATTGGCATCTGGGAACGTCGCGTCAAGGGGCTGCGACGCATGCTACTTGGCTGGGACCAGGCGCGACCACCAGATGCGCCCGCCTCCGTCGTCGTCGATGTCACCGGCGACAATTCCATCAACTTGCAAATACTCGAACCCTTCGAGGGCGCCATTGGCACAAAATTCAAAGGTAAACCACAGGTCCCACGAGCTTGTGTTTTGTTGACATTTTCATTTCCTCATTTGGCACAGTTCAATGGTCAACACGCGCGGACTTTAACAATGTGGTCGGCGAGCGGGAGCTGCTCGAGTGGATTAGTTTCCATGGCACCATGGGTGCCCAATGTCACATTGCCGGCCTCACCCAGGGACGACGCTACTTCCTACGCGCCGCCTGCGGCAATGTCAAGGGCTGGGGCGGCTATCGTAATTCAGTGCCCGCCAGCGTTGTGCCCTCAAGTGAGTAACCAAAATCAGCGGCGGCGGCATAAAAGCAGAAGCCCTAAAATATTTGGAAAACCAGTTGTTTTAGCCAAAGCTTAAATATTTAATTTTGACTATTTGACTAACTGAAACTCGCTAGCTTTGTTAATATTATTAATTGCACGATATAATTCTGATACTGATGCTTAGAAATGAATAGTAGTTTCAAGATCTTTAAGTACAATCTCAAATTAATAACCTTATCACACAGATTTTATAAACTCTAAATATTAATGTGGCATTCATTGTTCTTAAGAACTGGCTCATTAGTAATTATAATTTTTTTATTTTTTCATTATGCATTTATATTTTAAACATTAATCAACCTATCGAAAAGTTAAATAACATTATAATTTATCAAGGAACCAATAATGACAGGAGCTTAACGTCCATAGCATAAAAATATGGTTGGTTTTAACAGATTATTCACATAAATGTTGCACATTAATTTTAATGATAATTATTTATTTATTTATTAATTTGGCATTTATATTTTAAACATTAATCAAGCTATCGAAAGGTTATATAATATTAATATTATAATTTTTGACAGATAATTCAATTAAATGTTTCACATTAATTTTAACATCCTATTGTCCAGAAGTTGCCGGTGGAATACATTTTTCTTTTCAACTGGCTCTTTAGTAATTATAATATTTATTATACAAATATGTCTGACCACATTGAGCATGTATCTAACAACGGGAATTTGATTTCAAGTTTTTATTCTCACTTCTGAGAAGCCTTTTAAAATCAATTTAATGTTATTTAAAGTAGATTTTGAATTTATTTATATGTTCTCATGAGAACTTTTAGGGATAATCTGCGATTGCACTTATTTCAGCTTGTTAGTGTACCCTTAAAAATGAATGCAGATAATAAATTAAAAGAAAAGTATTTAGCAAACGTAGTGAAACATATCTGATCCATAAAATATATATATATTCTTCTCGTACTAATCGCATTAATATATAGTTTAGGGCATCTCCTAGTCTCCATTAGCGCTCTCAACCAGAGCACTCTTACTGATTTTCTATAATTTTAAACTCTATAATTAAATTCTGCTGTTCTCTGCTTAGCTTGGCGTGACTTGGATAATCGCGAGGATCGTTTCTCTGGCCGGCAATGTATACTGGACAATCTGTTTACCGCTGTACGTTTGGCTCGACCTGCCGATGTCTCGGAGCTCACGCTAGATCCGGGCAATGTGCAGCGACGCAATCCCAAGAAGAAGACCACCATCAAGCAGCTATTCTCGGTCACCTCCAAGTTCCAGAAGACGCTGCGACGGTAAGACAGTGTATACCCATTTAATTCACATACATATATGTAATATATATCCATCTGTTGCACAGCGGCATTTACTTCTCGTGCATTGTGCACTGCGATGACAAGGTGCTGGTGACCAGCGAGGACTTTCCGCCCGTCATCGAGATCGATGAATCGTATCCGAGTGCTTTGCACATGGACTACTATTGGCTGATGAAGGTGGCCTGCACATGGGACGATGTCAAATCGCTGCGCTCGGATATGGAGAGGAATTTAACATCGCCGGTGCACTTTCGCACCAAGCTGTTGTCGGCTGTTTGTCAGATGCAATCGGCCCTGGGCATCAGTGATCTCGGCCAGCTGTACTATAAACCGTTGAAGGATGCCCAGGGCACCGTGGTGCTGACCTGCATTCAATCGGTGAAGAGCCAGAAGGCTGTCTCCATACTCAACTCACGCTGGCTGCCCGTCAGCAAGCTGCAAAAGAAACTGGGCACACTGCACGAGGATTGTAACATCAACGAGCTGCTCATCTCGAGCATTGGCGATCAGTTGCATTATCAGCAGGCGGCGCTGCAGCGTCTGGAGCCGGGTCTGTATTTGGGCTACCTCAAGATGCAGTGCTCGATGGATCAGATCCAGGTGGTGGTGCCGGTGAAGACGCCCAATGTGCTGCCCCACTGCAAGGTGCGCGAGAATAGTCACATTACGGCCGAGGAGTGGCAGGTGCTGCATCAGGCCCGCTACGCCGCCGATCCACTGCGTCTTCCACTCGACTTTAATGCAACCGGCGATGGCAATGGGAACAGGTCCCCGACGGAGGTGCAACGGCTCTTCCTATACGATCTCAGTACGGCCATGCACAAGCTGCTTGCTGCCATGAGCATTAAGTCCACAGACGCGGCCACACATCGCCTCTATGACGTGGAGGTCATCGAGCACAGTCGCGACATTAGCTTCCTCATTGTCTGCCCATCCGTGGAGTCCTCGTGTGCCGTGCCCGGCCAATCAGAGTTGCTGCTGCAGCATGACGATCTCGCCAGCCTGAGCATCCAGGCCTTCGAGATGATTCATCTGCGCACCTATCAGCCGGCCATTGTGCACAAGTATGCGCGTCTATCCTGCATCCTGGAGTTGGACACGGCGCTGGCGACGCATTCGCATCGCGAAGCCTTCTCCAGCAGTGAGCTGCAGGTGGCCAAGGAGCGTCTGGCCACGCTGCAGGATTTGAGCACGAACCTGACGCTGGTGTGGAAGAGCGTCCGCTGGCTTATGGATGTGGTGGCCTATGCCCGCAATAAGCATGCCCAGCCAGCTCTGCCCATGCGCGAAATTCTCGAGTTTGCCCAGCTGCGTCACGAGGAGTCCACTCCGCAGCTGCTGCAGCTGCCGCTGCGCGACAGCAAGTTTAGTAAATCGGGCCGTGGCAGCTGGCCCGGACCGGGTGCTATTGAGGACAAAGGAAGGCAAGGCAAACCGGAGCATTCCAAATCCGAAACGAATCTGGGCCATGGCGCTGTGACTCCAAGTTCAGCACAGCCAACGCCGCTGGATGCAGGTGATAAACAGCTACCGCAACAACAAGACCAACAGGAGCAACAACAACAACAGCAGCAGCAACAACAACAGTTGCTCAACGTGGCTGGCAGCGAGTACGCCGGCTCCACCTGCTCGGATGTCTCGCTCCGCAAGAATAGCGGCGATTCCATCAGCTCCGCTTATACCGCACGCAGTTTCTACTCCGTCGCTGATTCCGCTTCCGATGGCAGCAGTAATGTTTTTGCCCTGCCACCCTCCCGTTCCGATGATACGCTGGCGGATGCACTGCGTCATTCACAGGCGGCAGCGGCGGTGCAGCGTAAGCGCACTGTCTCCCACATTGGCTCGATACCTACGCCAATGATCACCGTGCATAGCTCCAGCTCTGTGCCGTATCTGGCCGGCTCCAGTGTGTCGCTGAGAACGGGCAGCGGTGCCTTTGCTACTGATCTGGAGCACAAGCCACTCAAACCAGCTGCGGAGTACAAGGTGAAGGCGGCATCCAGTGCAAATCTTCGAGAGGGCGGACTCTATCTGAAGAGCTCTCTGTCGGCTCTCCAGCCGGAGCTGAAGCCATTGGGCAGCGAACCGATCGCGAGCACCTCGAAGGCATCTTCAACGAAGAGTCTGACGCATCAGAGCAGCGAGGAGGATACCGCCAGCTGTTCCAGCCTCAATGCAGAGCAGAGCGCCACCGGCGCCGGCATCATTCAAGTGTATACCGCTTACAACACGGGTTTGGCCAGCGGCACCAGTCTCAAGTTGCACGTGACGCCCAAGACAACAGCGCGCGAGGTGATCAATCTTGTGGTGAAGCAACTCAACATGGCTGCCGTGCTGAAGGGCAGCAAAGGACCCATCTACAGCGCCGACATGCTGGACAACTTTTGCCTCGTCGCCGTCATTGGCGCTCGGGAGCGTTGTCTGCGCGACGACTTTAAGCCGCTCCAGCTGCAGAGTCCCTGGAAGAAGGGTCGCCTCTATGTGCGACAGAAGCACGAGCTCCTGGCTGCCATCGAGCACTCCAATCGCAAATCACATCTGATTTAAGCTACAACTTGAGTATAAGATTGTATACAGTAGTCGCTCGATAATTCGAATTTCCACATTTCTAAAATTATTTTCCTACTTTGCAACAAAGTAGTAAATTAAACGAAATAATGATCAGCTTCCAAAGGGAAAATTTCCCCGAAAATTTGTAAAAAGAAAAACTAAATTAGAAATTTCGAAATTTGAATTCAATTAGAAATATTTTTAGCATTTATATGCAATAATTATAATTTTCTAGCGACTACTGTACATGAAATATTCGTGCAACAACAAGTTTCCATTACTTCCCTACACACACACACACACAAAAACACACACACATATTGTTGGCTTCTTGATTTGGTTCTTGCTTTATGGGACTCTTCGCGTTCCCAGCCAAGTTTGACGACCAATTCCCCAAATTAGACTGAATTACTTACATATGTATGTTAAAAATATGATGGAAAGATAATGATATGAAATCGAAATGAAATGGTATTATATTTTGAATAGTTTTACTTTATATACAAGCACACATGCACACACACACACACACAGGCACACATACATACATATAAATACCCATACATATGTACATAATTGTTGTTAGTTGTTTTAGAAGACGGTTAATTATAAGTGCAACAAATTACACCAATATTATAATGCATATATGTACCTATATATTAAATATACTTTATGTATTTTATTGTACGATATATATTATAGATATATATGTACGTATTTTTGTAGTTTAGCAAACAAAATGTTTTGATTGTATTTTGTGGCATTTTTAGGCGCACGGATTTTTTAAATAAACCAATCTTAATGTTGAATCGAAACAAACATTATTATAAATTATGAATTGAACAAATGTCAATATACAAATCTTAAGTGTAACTCTCTCGATGTGTGTATGTATGTGTTCTATATTATATATATATATATATATATATATGTATATGTAATTACAATTTCCAATTCCAATCGGATTATACAAATACTATATAGTATATATTTTAGCTGTAACGATTCGCATAGTTTTCTAGATGTAAACAAAAACTGAATAATAGAATGCAAATATTTTTTAAAAATATATTGGCACAACTAATTGTTGACAACAAAAGAAAAATTGACACAGAAATCGAAATTGCATTGTTGTATTTAATGAAATTGTAGTAGTAAACACCCAAATACCCTGCAATCGAAAGTTGTTTTGAAACTAGTCCACAAATGATTTGAGCTAAGCATGTGAATGATATACAATTACGTTGCTTGTTCTAGTAAGTTCAATCTAACCCTAGCTATACGCATATATCAGCGTTATTCAGCCCGATCTATAAATCTGACACTATATACCCAAAATTACCCATATATTGGGGTACTCAACTTTGCTATCCATGTGTGCAAAGTGGTAAATGTTTATAACTTAACTATATACATATATACCCTGTAATCTTACATACTATATGTGTAAACTAGCTGGAATTCTTCAAATCATCTTTTTACTGTAAGCTAAACGTCAAGTATTTCCCCTTTCAAAATGATGTTCTATGTAGCTAGAGGACATAACAACGATAGACGAACAAAACTTACATTAGACGGCAAAGTTAATTACAAAAAATCGAATTGAATTGAAAAAGAGTCCATTAATTAATAATAATATTAATACTTGAATTACTTATGATGATAATACGACCAACACAACAACAAAAGAATGTGTACAAATTGATTTGTTTTTGTAATTGTAAATATTTATTTAATTTGAAAATGTCAGGAAGATTTTGATAAACTTTTTTCTTATGGGTTCTACCGATAAAGTCCCTGAGGCAACGAACATAGCTAAAAATTAGCTTAAGTCACGCCCCTTCTTTCGCCTCCCAACCAATGCTCATTTCAGACCTGACTAAAACAACGAATTAAATTATTATGTTAGTGTATTTAGTTATTATTGTTATTTAGTGTGAGGCATTAAACAATCGGTAAATTAAATTGTCGAAAAAGCCGCCGTCCGTCCCCCCAAAAAAAGTTAAAAACAAAAAAGGAGAAGATCATGTTTGGTTTCGTTGAGAGACCAACTTTTACAGAGTATTATTTGATGCATTTGCTAAATGATATGGTGAGAAGATATATATGTATATGTTTATGACGCAATCTAATTGTACAACTTAATTGAGGTGTTAATGGTCGCATACACGAGTAAACACTCACACATATATACATATTGACACACATACTAATTATAATGTATGATAAATGTTAGTAGTATAGATAAAAATGTCTTTAGACTAAAGAAAAACTCCCACACAAACACACACACAGACACTCGTAGTAAATTCGCGTTTAATGTATAAGATAGAAAAGTTCTTATCAAGTGTAACTCATATTAACTGCATGTTATACAAATACAATCCTAAACGATTCCGTGTGTATTTTTGGTGTCTGTTAACTATGTACAACAACAAAAAACAAAACAACAAAAAACGCAAACAGCCATTAAAATTATATCTAAAAAACAAACAGATGGTTTAGCTAAGATATAATATGGATCGAAATGTGAATACAAATGAAACAGAAGAAGAAGCAGACAAGATGAATACTTATTCAATTAATTTAAATAAAGACTTAACAACTGTTATGGCGTCATTTCAAAAGCAAACATATGTGTTGGTGTAATTCCCATTTCGTTGGTATATTTTTTTCATAAGACACATTTTGTGTCTCGAAATAGTTTGAGAAATGACACGAGATTCGAGATAAGCATGAGGAATTTGTCAATTCTCTATATCGCAACTCTACACTCAGAAAAAAAAATGTTCTCATAAAGGGGCAAAACGTTTCTAAAAAATTCGAAAAGCAATTCTAAGTATAACAAAAAAGTTTGAGATGAAATATTTGTGCCATCAAGATTATAGTATAGATATTCAAAGAATTTAAAAATAATTTGGAAAAAGATTCATTTTATTTATATATTAGGTTCATTTTAATTTAGCGGTGATTTTCTAATATATTCTTATTCCAGCTCATACATATTTTTATGTCAGTGATTTGTGTGTGATTTAGCAATGCACATGAATATTTGTTTATATATAATTTATGTAACACTAATTACAAATCAAATGAATAATAATGTTTGGTAATATTATTATGTAAATCATGAATAATAATACTTAGTGATAAAATGCATACGCTCATTGCGTTGTCGACAGGCATTTAATCTTGAGTTGATTGAAGTGAAATTCACCTTATGCGTTTCTAAATCTCAAATTGCGGCTCATAATCACAAACACAACTGCGAACTGATAGCGTACTATTTACTTCAAATCTTTTCTATCATATTACAAATTAGCTGATAATACATACAAACATATATATGTATATATATAGAGCATTAATATATAATACTTCAGGCACACTACCCTATGCATCATGCATGGCATTTTATCTAATAATTTCCTTGGGAATTTTTTCACTTGTCATTGTGCGTCATTGATTTCATCGCACAGCTGTGACGAAATTGCCCAAATCGTTTTCCAGACCCTTCGACTGGAACTCCACTGGAACACAAATACTCCCACACAGATACGCTAGAAGATCGCTATGGGCGAGTGTGTGTGTATTTATGTTGTCTGATTCATTCGCACGCTATATGCCTATCTCGCTCACACCTAATGACTAGAAACGCAAGTCATGGCGACTTCTCAGTCGCAGCTCTGCTGTCGATGATTTTTTCGATATTCGTTTTGTTTTTAGACACAGTTTTTTTTGTGTGGGATATAATATTTCGTAGATGCATATGTATGTGTACTGATGCATATTTTTTAATTAACTGAATTTCATCACAAGTGGACAAAAATAATTTGCATATTTTCCAAAGCCAATAAAGCCTCTTAGTTGATTGGCCAAATGAGTTGAGCACTTGTGCCTAATTACAAATTAAATTCCATACATAAATATATACGTACATATTTAGGAACTTTGCTGGGTAGCTACAACGACCGATAAAATGCGCTGCAATCTTGTTCATATATATGGCATGGCCATAAAGTTCAAGTGCTTGTTACTGATTAAGGTACAAATAAGTCATTTGAAAGGTTATTGTTATAAGTTACGTATTCCTTTTCAGAGACACTTAAAATGTTTTCCCATTTGCACTTCCTGCCGCAGATAGCATCAAGTAGGCAATATATTCAAAATAACTGCAATTAATGTGATGCATGCCTAATCCTGTTGAGACACTGCAATAAACAAGTCGCGCGAGCGATTACGATTATTAATTTAAATTAGTGACAAGCCAGCACTATCAGCTCAGCCACGTGAATCTCTCTGGAGTCCAACTATGCCAGACATATGCATAGACATGACTCTTGACTTTCGGGGAAAGCAGGGTTCAAATGAAGCGATTGATTCAACTAAATTATTCACAATTGCTAAGGTGTTGTTGTTTTTTTTATGTACATATACAAATACATGTTTGTTTTTGGTATGCTAATGTGCTCTCTCGATATTTATAGCACTCATAGCTTTTATTTTAAGTGGCATTCTAATTTAATCTAAAATTAAAATTTTTTATTCGTTCATCTTTTTATATTCAACATAAATTTTTGAAAACCTAATCAAAATAATTAGCGACTTAGTCTTAGTCGTGGCTAGAGGCACCTTCCACCCTTCATCACCGGTGTCGAAAAACCAGTTGTAGGCGGTTAAATAGTTATTTGTTTTTTTTTTGTAAATTTAAATGTTTACCTAAAAAAAAATCATTACATTCATTAATTTCTACACCGAATTAGCTCTTGGCGAGTATTCATTGATTGGTAATAATATATATATATAAATATTGCATGTGGTACATGAACCAGCTGACGTATACTTGATTTGTGTGTCGCACACAAACCGGTTACAAAATTCCGCCGCAATTATTTATACTTACAATGTATGTTGACCACTGGCTTTCAGTTCAGTTTCGATCGATAATGGGCATAGGAATTGGCGAATAGTCATGAACAATGTAATTAGTTTGTTTCAGAAACTGTTTATATTCTCTCGAAAAAAAGTATAGCAGAAAAAAACTGTTCACAATCAAATCGTTCCAAAGAGCGCACATTAAATATATGTAGTATAATTAATTACGGGTGACTTTCTGTTCTCATCTAAGGTTTCGTATAACAAACAATAAGTACAGTACTACATACATACAAAAAAATATACAGCCACTGTATACATATATATATATATATATATGTATAATGTATATGTGCATAAACTATACACTAGAAAATTCAGCTCAGCTTTTGATGGCCAGCGCGATTGGAGTGCTCAATTATTGGCTCGGCTCAGCTTGGAGGCACCAACAATGTAGCCCTTGGCAGTGAGGACACCACGACAACGGACATAGACCTGGTAGCGCAGTGACCAATCGATTGTGTAGCCGGGCGCCAGGAAGGAGAACCGTTCCTCGGGCAGCAACAGTTCGGGATCACTGTGTGTGTTCAGAACCAGCTCGTGATCCCGACAGAATTCCTGCAGTTCCACAGGCACCACACAGCAGGAGGTCAGATTCACTTGCGCTATACTTGGCTTCACCTGCGATGTTTTGTATATCTCGGCGAGGGCTTTGGCATCCAGATCCGCAATGCCCAGCTGTTTGATTTGTTGTTTGAGCGCATACTGCTCAAGGCCCTTATAGAGTATCTTCAGGTCGGATATGCCCTGGTCACCGTTACGTGCACTCCAGCTGTTGGCCGAATCGATGACGCTGTTGCTGCTGGGGGCGCCTCCAATACTGGAAGCAGCGGTGGCTGCCTCTGCGCAGGGGGAACGTGGCGTTGTTATGGTCAATGGCGTTGCGCTGGCAACGTTCGGATGATAGGCCAACACCACGTTGTCCACATGTGTCACATTGAGTATGTTGAGCAGCGCCTCCAGCGCTTCATTCACACTCTCCGTGGAGTTCTTGTTGAGGAATATCTTTGCACCGATGTTGATCTCATTGCGTCCATTCTCCGTCAGTTTGCTGTTTAGCTCCTGTGTGGCGCACAGCACGCGCCCATGCAGCTTATCAATTTCGACCACAACGCTGTCAGATGTCGATGATTTTGGGTCATCGTGCAGCGTTTTTTGCAGGCCATCGTAGAGCTCCTCGTTCGATTGACGTTGGCCTAGTTCGTTGTTGATGATGTTGCCCGTACTGATTACCACGTTTTGGTAGTTTTTCGTTATTGTTGGTATCATGCTGCTATTGCTTATATCTCCGCCCGCTTTTCCAGTTGTAATCCAATAGATAAGTGAGGACTTGTGACTTATGCAGACGGCCCCTTCAATCGCACTAGTCGACCTGTGTTTCTATTTTGCCTCGAACATCGTGAGCAACGGCACTTAAATACGTCTTTCACTAGTGCAAAACAATCGATATATTGCATCATCGATACGTTTCGAAACCAAAAACATTATCAATTACTTTGCATGGCAAATGAAATAAATTAATTTTGTTGAGTCACTTTTATTTATTAATAATATAGAAAACTTTTAACTACTTTTGCTACCTTAGCGACAATTCTAAAAATGAATTTTGTTATTAATGAACAAGCGATTATCAACCCTGGAACTAGCTCATTTTATCGTAGAACAAACTATCGAAAAATTAAATTGCGCGCCGCATGCAACCTGACAGTTGGCAAAGGCAAATAAATTTCGCACCTTTATTTCAGCATAAAGAATGTGTTCCAAGCAGGTGCGCGAATGGCTTGTTCTTCTAACCATGGAGAAGTATCTGCATTGCTTTCTGGAGCGCGGCTACATTACCATTGAACAGTGTCAGAAAATCATCAACAGTGATCTCATAATGCTGGGCATCGACGATCCAACACATCGCAAACTTTTATTAGATGGCGTTCAGTTGCTGATTAATTCGCCGAAACTATTTGATTGCTCTGAGCCTTGCGATTTGCATGCCACAAATCCGTATCACATCAAAATATCCGACCACTTCTTTGCAACTTGCAAGGTCGACCTGTTCAGCGATGTCGAGAATAAATTGAATTTATCAAGACCACCATCGCCAAACGAACTTATCAACGACTCTGCATTTTCCATTTCCAACTACGAGGCTGATGAGCTCTTTAAGCAGGAGCTGGATGAGCTTCTTGAGTAGGATTTGCAAATGGATAACTTATGAAAGGGCAGCAAGGATCCCTTAGCAGCTAAACTTAAATCCAGAACAATTAAATTGTTCTCAACGATTATATCAATCAAATTGAATTAATTTATAGTTTTAACAATTTAACTGTATTTGTATTTGTATTTCTTAAGTAATGTCATTTTGAGAAGTTAGAGGCATCTATTTGAATGTAATCAAGGGACTGAGCAGAGCATTTAGGAGATACTTAATGCCTCGCATCAGATCCTGCATGCGTGCATCCACTGGAGACGTCAACACTGTCCGCTGAATGCTAACTGTGCCCAAATCGGGCGATTTGCAGTCCACACACTCAATCGTCTTTAGCTCCACTTGAGGTGGCGCACTGGAGCCGAGGACATAGTGCTCCCGCACATTGTTCGCCAGCTGGCGCGAGTTGTGCAATGTGCCATAGAATAGAACGCGATCGCCTCGATGCAGCAGCTGTGTAAAGTTGCCAAAGTCATGATGGGCACGCAACACCACATCCGAAGTGGCAGAGCGCCCGAGCAGACTGCCTGAGGCAGCCACCTGGACGAGTAGCTCGTATTCGTAGCGATTCCAGCGCTGCAGGGTACACTGTCCCATTTGGGCACTGAGCGTTTTAATCACACGCTGCCATTCGACGCAGTGCGTCTCCTGCTGCGGATCACATTTGAAGTGCTGGGCAATATTCTCGCCATGCACACAGCGCAACAGTTTGCCCAGCCACGTGGGCAGATAGTTGGCCACGATATCCTCCAGCATATTCGAGACGCGTGCAATCTGCACATGCTTCACCCTGCCCTCCCACGACACATACATCCCATTGAGATGCGAGCAGCGCAGTTGAGCTTTAATCTTATTTGGCTGCTCCTGCACGGGATGCGCGCACAGCTCGTAGAAGCGTTCCCATTGCAGCGCATCTGGCATGGAGTGCATGCCCACAGTTGGGCCGGACAGAACGGTGGGCATGGCATTAAAGCGCGGCGTATCCTTAAAACTGGACGTCATGTAGGGAAAGACCAGCACACAGGCCGTGGTCAGCCCAATAAGCAGCTGGAAGCAGGAATAATTATTAGTTGTGCAAATAAATATTATTCATCAGTGTTCACTCAAAAATAAGAACTAAAAGCAGCTAAAATATTTACAAAGTTTAAATTTCGATTTTCGTTACTTTTATTATTTTTAAATTATTGTTAAAAGATTTCTAAATAATATAAATCAAACAAGAACTAAATCGTGAAATATTAACCAATTTTTAAATTAGTTTTAATAGTTTCCAGAGCGAATAAATAAAAAAAAAAAACCAACAATAATCAAAGAATTTTAAATATTATTGCAATTAAATGGTTTCAAAAAGAAATAAATATTTTTCATTAAAAAATTAAATTGCCAAAAGAAAATTATTTTAAATCCAATTCTTAGATACAAAAAAAAAATTTATAATTTTAGATTGTTTCGAATCTATACTATTTCAACTTAAAATTTGCGATATTTTGATATTGATATTTTGTAGATATTTGTAGATTTAAATTAAACAAAAAAAAAAAAGTGATCCTAATTTTGAGTGAGCATTGAATAATTATCAATTATTATATTTCGAACTTACTTGCAACATGGTGATGTACTTCTGGGTGGCACGGTTGACAGCCATGACGCAGGAGAGGAGCACCACCAGGGCGCAAGCGATGGCGGTTGTGCCCCAGCGCAGATGCTCGCTGGTCAAGCCGATGCTATCGATGGCAACGAACACGGGAACGAGCAGTGCCACAATGCCAAAGAGGGGCAGGAAAAGAACGATGCCAGCCAAACCCAAAGCGGCACGCATCGCTCCAAAGACAGTGGCACTCTGAGAGGTGACAATGCACACCTGCAGCCAGCTGAGCGTGACGCAGTGCGGTATCAGATAGGTGTAGACGCCATGCCAGCTGGAACGCTTGGCCACCAGCACGAGCAGGATTGGTATCAGCAGGTAGAGAGCCGTGCGACAGTTCAGGCAGAATTCGATGCCATTGCCAATGACAAAGGAGGAGAAGGTGGGCACACGCAGATCCAGGAAGCGCCAGTGCGTGGTTACAACCTCATCCAGTTCATACGGATACTTGGCCAGCACATTGACGGCAAAGGAGACAACAATCAGCCAATCGGGCAGCAACTGGGATGAGGAGTACATAAAGACTCCCAGCGAAATGAAGGTGCAGGCACCCGAGATAATTGTTAGCTCCGAGTGAGGCAGCCAGGCATCGGTGACCAGTGGATACACAATCAGATTGCAGATGAAGGCACAAAAGTAATACAAATACGGTTTCATATTGTTGCGCAGGAAACGCTGCTCCGAGATCTCCGCCTCGATGTTGTGGTCCCCGTATTGGAGAAACAAACCCGACCAGATGCGAAAGTCCACGAACTGTTGCTTGGTCTTCAGCATGCGGCACGTGGCCCACAGCATGACACCCAAACTCAAGTAGTAGCCAATGATGGGCAACATATGGCGTTCACTGTCCTCGATGGTGCTCCACCAGGAGAGCAGCACCAGCAGACTGCAGCGCACGCTGAGCGGCAGCATGGCGGGCAGGGCAACAACCAAATTGATCAAGCGATGATAGAGCAGCGTGAAGAAGACCAACGGATGAAAGATCAGGCGATAGAAACATGGCACATGATCCAGGCTCTGTGGATGTGGCACGGATAGCGTCAGCGTCTCATTAACTTGCGGCATGCGTCCGGCACTGTAATTGGAAGCAGCCGAGACGAGATGTGCCTCGGTAATGAAGCGACGCCGCTCCACATTCGTCCGCCCAATGGTCGCAGCACCCTCGAGAGCCTCTCTCTCGCACTCGCTGCTCTCCTCATCCGTGTTGGACGAAGAGCAGGCAGCATCCGCAGCACCAGCTCCTCGACGCCGGCGTTTGCGTTGTAAATTGTAAATGCGTCGCATCTTTCGCTCCAGCTGCTTGGGCGTAATGTGCTCATTGCCATTGGATAGGCAGGAGAAGAGTTCACGGGCCGCTTTGCGGGCTGCCCGCTCGCCGGGCGTCATGGCCAGACAGCTGCGCACCTCATCCGCATTCTCGGCCGTAATGCCATTGCCGGCATTGTAGCATTTACGCAGCAGACGCTGTGCTTCCTCGTGTCCCTGCTGGGCAGCGCTGACCAGCCAATGCACCGCCTTCTGGCTCTCATTGGCTACGTTGGGCTCTGTGTGTAGTTTAGCGGTGTTAAGTGAATTCTTTCTTCTTAATATTTACATACCGATGGCGTTCTCCAGCAGCTTCTTGCCCAAATCATATTGCACTTGGGGGCATCCCTCTTCGGCAATGTGTTCCTTCAATTTGTTCAGTGAGGCCCGGTCTGCAAAACACTCGAAACATAAGCAAAGAGCTCTATAAATAGCTAAAACAGCTTAGGATTACCTTCGAGATTCCAGCGCCGTCTTTTGCTGACACCTGTCGGTGCGTTTTGTGTCCAGGTGGCCATCGAGAGCAACAAATTGCAAAAGACTGCTGATTCTGATGATTGTTTACGCTTTAGAGTGCAATTTAGAGTTGCACCAAATCATTTAGGATAAACTCGATGGAACGACCAAACTCAAAATGAAAGAATGAACGAACCAACGAACGAGCTTGTTCGTTCAAATGGATTCTATAAGTGTTGGCATTTTGGCTTTTAAATAAGTATGGTGGGAAATTTTTCCAGATGTAATTTACTAGATCATATTGTTAGTTTAAATCAAGTCATTCAGAATTAATACTAAATAATGCGCTCAAGCTATTTATTTACT
The DNA here is from genome assembly GCA_035044025.1 of Drosophila paracracens. Classification (NCBI taxonomy): domain Eukaryota; kingdom Metazoa; phylum Arthropoda; class Insecta; order Diptera; family Drosophilidae; genus Drosophila; species Drosophila paracracens. Next base: position 361,395 of record JAWNMN010000435.1, on the reverse strand, counting down.
TTTTTGACTTCTTGGCACATAGCTTGCCAACTTACATTTCTTTGGCTTTTAATTTCTGACATCACTGGCTAAAATTTGCAAGCGCCCTCTACTGTTATCGTTGAGAACTATCGCTTGCTACGATAGTGAGTTGTCGAAGAACGTGCAATTATCGATAGCTCGCGACAATCGCTACCCGGCGTAATTTGTTCAGTGTACATGTGATTTTTTTTGTTTATAATTCAAATTGTTTAACTTAAGTCAAAATGGATCGAAACATGCAGAAGCAACTGTTTAATAAAGCGAGGGAGTCGCCAAGCTCGCGTCGCTTCAGCACGTCGGCAATGGCAGACAGCTCACGCAAATCGTTTTTTGGAGGGAATGCTAATATCGGCGCCTCGCCAGGAGCCTTAAAAAAACCCGGGCTGAGTAATAGGTGAGATAGGCAATAAATCCTTTACTATTTCCAATAATAAATGCGTATACTTCTGTAGTCGCCTTAGTTTGTCGGGACGCTCCACATCACAGTCCATACCGGGCATCAGATCAGATTACAATGTTGTCGAGATCTTTGGCAATCCTCTGCCGGTTGCCGTAAACGAAGCGTTGACTTTCACCGGGACCATGGGCAACACGGTTTCGGCCAAGATTGCACAAAATGGCTATGCATGGGTAAGCAATATCTGCACATATTTTGTGGTTTACCTAACTGTGATTATTAAAATTAATGTCCTTGTATTTCAGGTTGTGCAAGGTCGTCGATTGTTGATCTGGCAGTACAGAAATAAAAGCGGCGATGCCCAGACAAACTCACCGCCCCGGTTGGGTAAACGAGGAGTGGCGTCGGCACAATGTCGCGAGCTGACGCTGCCCCACAGCGATATTGGACACAAGAGCGAATTGGTTAGCGTTTTCCAGATGGAGGACAGTCAAGCGATGGCCTCCTGCATTGCAGTCTCTGCGACTGGAGATGTGCGCTACTGGGCATCGATAGCGCACGATAACAATTCGGTGGATCTGTCCATACTGACGGGGCAGGAGTTTGTCCAGCTGTTGAGTTTGCCCACGCAGCAGGGTTATCTGGCTGTCACCTCAACCTGTACGTTGGTATTCCTGCGCGTGGGCCTCACCAAGGGACGCCATACGCTGCATCACAAGACCATTAAGCCAGCGACAAGTTTGCTGGGCGGCTTTGGCAAGCGAGTGGCCTCCATGCTAATCGGTATGAACAACGGTGATAGGGATCAGGTGAGAATCAGGCATGAATCTTTTTGCGTTAACAGCAGCCAATTGATGTTTGTCTCCACCTCATGTAGTTATTGGTGGGCATGTGCTGTGAGAGTAACACAGATAACGGTGAAAGTGTTGTCACCGTACTCTCAGATCGCGGACTCCAGCGCTGGGTCCTCTCAAACAAGGGCAACAACGAGCAGCTAATTTACGAGGAGGTGGAGCTATTGCGTAAAATGCGTGAGATGCTCCTCTTGAATTTTTGGAATGTGCGTACACCCAACGAGAATGTCGATGTCGAATTGCATTTCATGGACTATCATGTGGCCAATAACTATCACTATATGCTAGTGGGTGCAGTCAATCATGGGCATGCGCCACAGATGAATTACGCCATAAGTAAGCTTACAACTAGCTACTGCTCTTCCCTAAACAGAGACTAATTTGAGTGCTTGATTTTTGTAGTGGTGGCCAGCGCTGGACCAGAACGCATGCAACTGGATTGCTTGACGCCGCTCAAGCTGCAAAAGTTCTACAGTACCAAAACGGTGCAGGAATGCCTCAGCGTGCGCATCATGGTCGGCGCTTCGAATTTGTATCTGTATACGCCGAAAGTGGTTTATCCGCTGGGCTTGGTAAATTTATTGCCAACCGGCGAAAATGAAATGGAGAAGGTGGAGTTCCATTTGCATGAGGATCGCATCCTTAGCGCCGCCATGTGCAATCGAATACCGCTTTTCTTTAGCCGCACACATGGCCTCGTCGGCATCACGCCCGGTAACTTTGAACCCTTCGATATGATGAACCTGAGCAACATGAGCCAGGTGTATTTCGCGTTTGATGGCAGTTTCAATGCGGCGGATCAAAGTATGTCGCAGGACAGCTCCAATTGCTTGCCCATGCATCAGCTGGATCCGGATGAGGTCTATGCAGATTTTAACAATGGTGTCGGCCAACTTAAGGCTGCATTCTTGCATCGCCTGAAACGCAACAATCAAATGGTCAAAACAGTTCTCGCCGATGTAATGGATAGCATTGCAGCAAGCGATCCAAAGGGTGCTCCTCTGGATGCCTACAAGCTGGACAGGTTAAATATTTACTTACTTAAATCCCAAATCCCAAATAGATGTAATAATAATTTATTGCATTTGAATTTTCAGAATTGTCATCACTATTGCAGAAGATTTGGCTGAGGATCTGCCCATCGGGGATCCTCGCTGGCAGTCCGCCATTGAGGAGTATGACGGCGAACGATATGCGCTGGGCAGCTCCCACTCAATGCAGATCATCCATCAGCTGCGCGACAAGGGCATCGCCTTCCAGCACTTTATTGATTTTCTGCACTTTAGCGGACTCTGGGAGAAGGTTATCGCTTTTATATACCCCTAAAATATATGTATACATATCTAATATTCTGCTTTTTTTACAGTTGAATGCCATACCCTGTGGCAGTAATGTGCTCAAGCATACATCCTACATTCTGGCCGATATAGGTGAAAAGATTGTGGCTGCCACAGCTTTGCGGGCGCTGCAATCTAAATTGCCGAAGCTGATTGATGAGGCCATCGATTTCACTGTCGCCCATTGGGATGAGAAGCCATATGAGAGCCTGACCGCCCAGGATATATTCTATGTGAAGCTGTGCAAGTTTCAGTGCATCTATATGGCATTCGCAGACATAGCCGACGATCGGATTGCATCGCAAGATCGCACCACAGCAATGGTGGCCCAACTTATAGCCGACATCAATACTGTTGTGCTCGGCACACTGGGACCGGTGCTGAGGTATCGAGAGCAGAAGGCCAGTAGTTTTAAGCCACCCCCCAATTCATGCGAGAATCAGCCCTGGACAGCGACAGTGGGCAGCGCTGGTTGCCATGATTCGCTCATCCGTCTCATCGACATCACGGTGCGATATGGCGCCCAGTGCGTCGCCGAGTCGGAGCTGAAGCATGTGCTCTATCAGCAGATACTTGAACTGATGGACATGGTGCTAGAGGGACGCAAGAACTATCTAGAGAGTGTGCGTGGCACGGAAAAGTTTGAGGTGCTGCAGCAACAGTTCGAAACCCAGCGAAGCGAATTAATCTCAGTGCTAAGTATGTAGTTAATAACTATGAGCCAAAATCATATTAATTTATGGCTTCCCTTGCAGTTAAGGATCAGCAGTATGAGTGCGCATCTCGGCTAGCCGAAAAGTATTTGGACTTTCAGAGTCTGGTGCTCATCTGCGATGAGACGCAGGATAATGAGCGACTGGATGAACTCACACGCAAATACGAGGAACATGATTTCTCGCAGTTTGCCATCAATTGGCATTTGCGTCAGAAACGACATGGTGAGGTATTCGAGCGTTTCAAGTCCAACCAGCCGGCATTGGCGCAATTCATGCGCGATCATCCGTCGATGGGCTGGATTCAGCTCATATTTAACGGCCATCACGAGCGCGCCGCCAAAGTGCTCTTCGATCTGGCCCAAGGCGAAACGGAATTTGTGGCACGCAAAAAATCCATGTTATCGCTCTCAAAACTGTCGGCCCTGGCGGCGACTGATGCCGATTTGTCGGCGCAAGTCGAGAAAATCAATTCCGAACTGGCGATCATTGAATACCAATCCTATTTGGCTCACGATGTGCTGCAAAGCTTTGGCTTTGATGCCAACGATCAGAAGGTGCTCAAAGTGGAGGAGATCATTAATGTGAGTAATCTCGATCAACATCGACAGTAAAATATGATTGGATTAAGACTGGTTTTGCGTTGCAGTTGTTCATTGCGGAGGAGAACGACTCGGCGACCGAAGTCGAGTTCCGCAAGGCCTTGGAGCTGCTCAACTATGTGGATCAGCCATATGACTTGCGACACAAGATCTGGTGTGCGGCCATTCGTCGCGACAACTGGACAGACTATGATACCAATAATGCGGTTGACTATATACACAAGTTGCTGTTCTTTAAAATCATTGAAATCTCCCAGCTAATTGGACAAGATACCGACGGCTTTCTGCCGCCCATGGAGGATTTTATGGAGAGCATGGAGCTGGGCGATCTGCCGCAACAGCAGACATTTCAATATTTACTGAAACTGGCCTACGAGTATGTGGGCGATTTGTTAAAAAAAACGGAAAACATGGAGCTGTAAACATTTAAAGTGGACACTTATTAAAACTTACGCTTAGATTAACAACCAACGACTGAACTTTGTCGCGGAGAGTTGTCAGCTTTGTTGCCTGCTGTTGCACGCATTATAAAATATTATAAGCTAAGTTGCTTTGTTGCTGTTGCTGTTTTGTAGTTGGCTTTCGCTGTTTTGCTGTGTCTGCCAGCAAAAGTATCTGGAGTGTGGCGAATGGAGCAGAAGCCCGCCAAGTGTTGTCTTTGACTTTAACCAGCGGCTGCAGTCCGACCTGGCGTCGCATCAGTTGCATTTTGATCATGACGGACGAAACAACGCCGCTGACCGCCAGCAGCTCCGGCTACGTTGCACTGCCGCCCTACCAGGGACCCGACTATGTCTTTCCGGGCGGTGTCTCACCGCGTGCCCGTCGCTCCAAAATGAAACAGTTGCAGTGCTGCATCACCATCACATTTATGTGAGTCCAAGCAGTACCTAATTAAAGAACTGAGTTTCTTTTTTGGAACTCGTGTTTTCCACATATATTATGTATATATATAAATATATATATATATGAGTATATACTTTTTGTAGCCACATCGGATTTGGTATATTAAGTTTCTTGCATAAGAAAAAAAATGTATATGCATGGCGCATAAGTTATCTCTCTCTGGTGGAGCTTGTCATTTGATAGTCGCATAAATCGCAAAGCCACAAATTAATTTCACTTCTTTGACCACAGCGTGATTGTAATTGCCGCCTTGCTCCTGGCGCTGTGGTTAAGCGGCAGTGGCTACACTGTAAGCAGCCGCGATGAAGATGGTCCCAACTTCTTTTTTGCCACAAACGAAACGGATGCGGCGTCGGTGTGGCAGACACTGGCTGCCACCAGGACACCCATACCCGATGAGCCGGAGACGGATTGGGCGCTGCGCCAAGCGATGCTGGATCCCAACGAGGGTGCCCAGGCGGTAAGTGCGGGCATCAAGGCGCTGGGTGATCGTGAGATACTCGAAGAGGGATTGCAGCCAAGCGCCTTTGATACGCCCCAATTTCGGCACTATCGATCGCTGAGCACCAATCCCGAGGCACGCAAATTGGCGCGCCGTGGCTATGTCGAGAACCATGCGACGCTTAACATTGCCCAGAGATTCAACTACAGCAAGCAGCCGGGACGCAGCAATATTGGACATGGTCCGCCCATAGTGCTCTTGGATCCCACCGTGCTCCGTTTGGATTGTGATTTCAATGAGCGTTTCAGGCGGAGCACGGGTGTCTGTAACAACAAGCTGCATCCGCGCACCTACGGCGCCTCCATGGTGCCCTATCGCCGCATGGTGGCTCCAGACTATGCCGATGGCATTGCAGCGCCACGGATTAGTCATGTGGGTCAATTGCCACCGGCGCGTCAAGTCTCGTTGAGCATTCATCGTTCCAGCTACGAAACGGATTCGAATTTCACTGTGATGCTGGCGGTTTTTGGACAGTTCCTTGATCATGATATTACGGCCACGTCGTTGACCACATCGCAGGAAGGTGAATCCATTGATTGCTGTGTGGCCAAGACGCAACAACAGCATCCGGAATGCTTTCCCGTCCGGATACTCGTCGATGATCCGTACTACAAGCAGTACAATCTGACCTGCATGAATTTTGTGCGCTCGGCCCCAGCTCCAACTGGAAGATTTGGGCCACGTGAGCAGTTCAATCAGGCGACGGCTTTCATTGATGGCTCCGTTGTCTATGGAAATTTGGAGCAGAGGCAGCGCCAGCTGAGGAGCTACATGAATGGCACGCTGCGCATGTTTCTCACCGATGATGGGAGGGAACTGTTGCCCATCTCCTCGAATCCGGAGGATGGCTGCAATCGTGTCCAGATGACGCGTCAGGGCAAATACTGCTTCGAGTCGGGCGATGATCGGGCCAATGAGAATCTTCTGCTCACCTCCATGCATCTGCTGTGGGCCAGGCATCACAATTATCTGGCACGTGGATTGAACGCGATGAATCCCAACTGGGATGATGAGCGTGTCTATCAAGAGGCCCGCAAAATACTCGCCGCCCAAATGGCCCATATTACCTACAATGAATTTCTGCCCGTGCTCCTGGGTCGCAATCTGAGCGAAGCGAAGGGTTTGCTGCCTGCTCGTGGAGAGCCCAATGCACCGGACACATATGATTCAGAGGTGAATCCCAGCATTGCCAATTGCTTTGCGGCGGCCGCATTCCGATTTGCCCACACGCTGCTGCCGGGTCTGTTCAATGTGTCCGGGGACCACAGCACACCCGAGTCTATTGAGCTGCATAAGATGCTCTTCAATCCGTTCTCGCTCTGGTCACGCCATGGCATCGATCACGCCCTGCAGACTGCCTCGAACACGCCGGTGCTCCGTGTGGACCGCTTCTTTTCGCTGGAGATCACCCAGAAGTTGTTCGAGGGCACTGATGAGGACAGGCTGCCCATTTGTGGCCTGGATTTGGTTTCATTGAATATTCAACGAGGTCGCGATCAGGGTATTCCCGCATATCCGGTTTTCAGGCGCCACTGTCGCCTGCCACCAGTGGACACCTGGGAGCAGATGGCACAAGCCGTCGACAACGCAACCCTGGAGTCCATCAGACAAATTTATGCGTGAGTATTTCTCTTAATGCTATATTAATGTATTTATTTATTTCAAATCGTTTTCTCACCTTAGTTCCCCACAGGATGTGGACCTCTATACGGGTGCACTTAGTGAACCGCCGCTAGAGGGCGCCATCTTCGGGCCGCTGCTCAGCTGTTTAGTCTCTGATCAATTTATGCGCATCAAACTTGGAGATTCATTTTGGTATGAGCGTAAAATAGGACCACAGAGATTTACAAAAGGTGGGCAAGATAAAAAATATACCCTGTAGTTTCTACAAATTATATATCACACAGCACAACTGACTGAAATATACAAGAGCAGTTTGGCTGGCATCATTTGTCGCAATTCCGATAACATTGACCAGGTGCGTCCACATCTTATGGAACGCCAGCAAGGGGATGACAACGGCTATGTAAACTGCACGAATTTGGAGGGCTTTCAATTTGACTTTCAGCCCTGGTCACAGGCGAAATTGGAGCCCCAATTGCACAGGGCGGGCTTTAGTCAGGCAATGTCATTGGTGCGCATAATGCGTAATAATAATAATACAAATGCAACGATTAGTCATGCAGGACTGTAGCTACATACGAGTATATGAATAATAAATATCCCTTGAATTCCCATCATTAAGCTATTATGTTATATAAAATAGACAAATATCAAAATTACTCATTTAAGATGAGCTTGTATCGGATATCCGTGTGTGTAAATAAAACCATGAACAGGGCTGTTTGTTGGCGCGCTAGGGACTTTCACATATCGATAGTTGGGGCTCTGAGATGCATGCTGAGCTGATTTTTCGATAGGTTGTGCCAGTAGTTGGAACCTTTTTTTCCAAAAAAACGACAGCAGATACGGTTTAAAATGTGAATAAGATATTCGAGCCATTCGACTGGCCTTTCACATCCAAATATCAGAGCGAAAAGTTTCGAAGACTTGCATAAACTGTAATTCGCTTCCGGTACTTACTTAATTGTCATATAATTGTCATATGCATTTGAATTTGGGCTCCATCTAAACCAATAATTCAGTTGGAAGCCAGTTAAATAAATAACGAACTTGCACGAACTTGCTCGAAATTCTATCGATAAGCGAGAAAGTATCTCTTCGCAACGTTCGTTACATGAGTTGGCAGGTCTTTAAAATGAGAGGAATTCTGCCAGCTGAATAATTTTATGGGGTGCAATTTACTAATGCTTTGAAAACAAATATTCAGGTAGTAATAAACGAAAAATATCGCACATAGGGTTTTTACCTACCTACAAGTTTATTTAAAATTCAGTTTTGCTACCCCTGACGCTTGCAGCTGTTCACAAAAGGGATGAGCCCAGGTACTACATTCGCTCGCGTCGCGTAGCAATACGTTTCGCTGCTGCGAGCACAGCTATAAATACAGAGTCATTCTCGATTTTTTCAGCATTTGCATTTGGAAAGTCGCGCAGAGTGGACGTGCTAGTTTAACAAAGTTCAGTGTCTGGATTGTTACACAACCAGATTGTGTGCGCGCATGTCAACGTTTGAGGAGCAGCAAAGGTGTGTTTGTGTGTGTATATACTGAAAAAAGAAAAGTAATTAAATATAGCGTCATTTGAAAATGGTTGCTTATTACGATGAGTCTGCTGTTGACGGCATCGATCAGCCCAAAACGTTAACATATTGGGTGCGTAATTTTCGCATGAAACGCGTACAAATGCGTCGTAAAATGCGTGGCTCTGGAAGCCTACGTGTCAACGCCATTTTGTCAACGGCACTTTTCCACGCCGAGCACGAATTGCGAAGGAAGCAACAGGACCGATTATTCAGTCGCTGGGTCGACCCACAAACCAAATTTACACCACATGGCAAAACGCATTGTGCGAGTGATGCGGATGAAAAATATCAGTATAATAAATGTGAGGGCAATGCGGAGAAGACGGCTGAATTTGAGCGACGCAATATTGAAAATAATTTGTGGAGAAGCGAACTGAAGTGCCTCGATAATTTTCTAAGCAGTTTGAGCAGCAGCAAAGGCAACGCAACGAACAACGGGAGCAGCAACAATTACAACAGCAATAAACAAAGCAACTGCGCAATTGCTGTGAACAGTTAGCCTGACAGAGACAACTCTATTTTGACATTTCAATATTTGAGCATAACTGTTTTTTCTCATTTTCTATTTTGATTTGTTTGTAAAATTAGTTTTATTACGCAAGAAATTTCTCATTTGCAGTCGCAAAACGTAATTGTAAAGAAAAATGTGAAGAGTGTGATATATGATCAGGATGAGCAAATGGCCTTCATATAAAGCGAGTGGTGTGAGTCAATGGCGCTGACTGCTGTCTCTGTCTATCAACGCTCACCAGAAAAAAGAAGCCTTTGGTCCCGGAAAAAATTCACACTTGGTTTGTAAATTTATCATTATTAACTAGTTGTAACGCTACAGTTCATTTTTTTTTTTTGTCTAAAGACAAATTAAATATTTCATACTGGAAAAGATTTCACCATGACGAAAATCATGTACATACATTTGTGCTTGTGTGTATATACGTAAGCGACGCCATCTTGTATGTGTTGTGTATACATACATGCGCAGATGGTCGCTAGTGTGAGAGTGACAACGCTAACATCTGTGGCAAGTGACTCACTCTCGCGCGTGTACATTCATGCATTTATATATGTATGCATTTTGCCTTTGTTGGCTGCTTTTATACGTGTATATATACATAAGCGGATAAACCTTGGATAACCATGTCCGATATTTCTATTTGCGTCAGTGTATGAAATATTTAATCGGTAACGAAAAGAAAAATACAGTGATTCATATTGAATCGAAAGACTCAAGAATTAATAGTAGACGAAATGATTAGATTAACATTATCATTAGGTTGTAGTCTCAAAAAGCAAACACTGTAAATACGTAAAAACAAAAAACAACAGAACTGAAAATTGTATGTTAACATAAATAAAACTAAATGTAATTTTTGAATCAGTGTTGCCTTTATTATTTACTCGAATCATCACAACACACATCACCTTGTAATTAAAAATTTTGTCTATAACGGAATTTGTTTTGCAGTTTTCCTGCTCCTCGAAACGTTAATGGCAACGATGAGGAGGAACGGAACATTTGGCAAACAGCAATAACAGCAGCCACAAACAGCATCCATCAAGAACAGAACATCATCATGATGATATCGAAACACAGAATGAAATGATCGAATATCCTTCTTCACATCATCCAATCGCGACAAATGTCGGGGGTCGCCATCATAATTTTATGTTTTTATATAATATCCACTGAGTGAGTCTTCACGTCTGTCCGTCTTCTGCAACACCACACACAAATAGGCAGCGAGTTTGCAACGCCAGCCGACATATCCTACACAGTTCGCCGAAGCAGCAGTTTAGCAGCGGCAGCAGCAGCAGCAGCAACAACCACCAAGTCTCAATCAAAAAAAAAAAAAAAAAGAACAAATAATATGAAATGCCAGATGCAGTGCAGTGCTGACAAATATAAATTTGGGGACAAGGCGGAAATTGCGCGGCAGCAGCAGCAGCAGCTTCAGCTCAACAGCAAACGTGTGTGCGCTTTAAAAATGCCTGTGCCAACTACTACTACTACCAACCACCACCACCACCACAATCACTCTACCTACTCTACTCTACATAAAATGTGGTTAGCAGTTGTTTTGCTGACGGCACCCAACCAACCAACCACCTATCCATCCACACAGACATCTCTTCTGCATACACGCGGTATTCGTATATCAGCTGCGAACGCAAAAACCAATTACTTTTTCAAAACAGATTTACAGCAACAGAAAAGGAGAATGAAATCAACAACAACAGCAGCAGCAACAACAATTCCGCAGTTGAATGTGCCTGCGACGCTATGGAATTTTTCTCAGCTTAATATCTTGATCAGCAACTTCGTCGTCTTCATCTACGTTTACGTCCTTTTGTCGCCTTCACTCTACTTCATTTCTCTCGGCGGGTGGCACGTAAGCCGTATTGGAATTTTGTTCGTTAATTAACGCTTGAATTTCAGTCATCCTACCTACCAAAAAGGAATGCGGAGAGAATGCTTTCTTTTTAGATTCTCGATATTTTTTTTTTTTTTACGTATAAAACACATCTATGTATGATTTTAGCGAAACAGTTCCTGCACACTTTTCTAGAGATTGCTAGAGGAAATCTGTTTGGAAGGTCTTTAGGCAATACCTTGGAATTCATCTACTGTCTGTCTACTCGAAGCAAAGCACATCCCCGTTTTGAAGGAACAAGCTTACAAGTTTGATATTCTCTTTATTGCATAAATACGTGGGCTTCAATCTTTTTGTAGCGATGCATCACAGTTGAACAGTGCCTGTGAGCGTCTGGCTCATAATCCAAAGGAAGCCCACGAAGCATACATTCTTAACTTACAACACTCCCCCCCCAATCGTGGTGGTGGGAACGCGGATGGGATGATCGGCCAACGGCACACAGAGAACTACTCACGTAAAGTTATACCTGTAGCTTAGGACAAAGACGATTTTTTGTTTATATTTTTAGCGATGCGATGCAGTTGAGCGGTGCCTGCGCGCATCTGCAAGAAAGAGATCAAGAAACAAGTGGCATTGAATCGAGATATCGAATCCAGCAATCTTCTGTTTTCTCTTCATATTTTTGCAATTTTAGAGAGCTCGACCAATGTCAGAACACATGCAAAAGGGACACGAGTCAAGATAGAAACTCTACTCAAAAAGAAAGCGTAACTTAATTTCTTAATACTTAACTTTGGACAAAATTGTTTGTTTTTGTTTCATATTGTCTTTTAGCACTGGCACGTTGCTATTATGAACCAAAGATACTAAAGGCACAAGTAAATGATGCACAGAATTGTCGTCTACTCTACTATTGAAAAGAGCTGCAATAATGAAACTATATTCAGAAACATTCACGGAGATCGCATCGCATAAAGTAACTCTTTATATCTACCCTCAATTTGGAAATTCTATATTCTTCTAGATGCATAGTATATGTCCGTACAAACATATGGGTTAAAGACAATACATTGATGAGATCTGGCTACTTGCCCAAATAACTAACTCTAAGCGGCAACGAGAGCTGGATTTATTTTCATGGGCATAATGTTCTCGAGGATCCTAGGAAACTTACGTAAATTATATGAGCTTTTTGCCATATTTTCTTTCTTCGTTTTTCCCCTATTTTTATAGCAATATGACGCAGTTGAGCGGTGCCTGTGCATATTGGGAATTCATTGAACGGAAAATATTTATAGGCAGCGAGGAAGCGCCATTTAAGAGAGAGGCGTCGCCCCAATCGAAAACATATTCATGTAAATTATTCGATATGCCTGGAACAAAAAACATATTTCTTTTCGTATCTTGTAGCTATATTAAAATGATCGCAGTTGAATGTGCCTGCCAATAGCTTTACTAGACAACTAGAGAACGTCTCGGCGCAGACATCCAATACTTGGAACTCCCCTAGGAAGGAATGTTTCTACTGAATTTTACTCCCTCTCTTTCCATTCCCACCCAGCTTACAGTTTTCTTCTCTAAGGATAATATATCTATTACAGTTCACAAGACACTACAAATGACCCCCGAGTACATGTAGCAAAATTTCTTGAGGCAATGGGAATCAAATGCCAACTTGAAAGCAATAACAACAACAACACGACACTTGTTACCGCCTGAACCGAATTTGAGCCAACATCGCTCGCAATTGATCTGATCTGATCGCATCGATTTTGTGAGAAATGGTGGAATAACTCGATAAACGTTTAAGGTCAGCCAATCACTGAATACGCCTTGACTTGTTTAAACCTGTTTTACAGCTAAACATAAATGCGAAGACGATCACATGACATCGTGCGAGACATTTCTTTAGCCTCTCTCTCAGACATAACTCTGTACTGCCTGCGAATCACATATTCCGGTCCGATCTGGGCACGAAAACGTTCTCTCTTCTATCCCAGCAAGCAAGCGGCAATCAGCAAGCAAACGTGTGTCACACTGCAAAATCGTTAAAGGGAATCAAGAACGATACATCAAGTCCATCCATAACCACAGATCCACAGATAGTGAAATCTTCTACAGCAATGCAACAGCACCACAACAACAACACCACAAGCTGCCAGCAACAGCTGCTTTGAATTGATAATACGCGAGTACAACGAGTGATCATCCGTTGCAAAGTACACTTAACGTTTTTACATTCCAGAAAAACGTTAGCTGCTGCGGCAACATGAATATGGCCTGCTAAGCTTTGCACCACATGAAGAGGTCAGCCCTGCACCACTCGGCGGCGGCCTAAGCTAACTCACGATCGATCACAGATGATGAGCAGACAGAGACGAACTCGGCTGTTGCTGCTCTCTCTCTCTCTCTCTATCTATTTATCAATCAAAGAAATCTGTGGCATCACCAAGCCTAGCTCGGCCAGGCCAGGCCAGGCCGCCAGACCATGCCAAGCCAAGCTAGGCTGGTTCAGCTCAGTCCAGCACGTAATGCATTGCACCGCATAGAAATATGCGCTCGGTCCGCGCTAAAGGGAAACAAACGCGTTTGGACCGAGACCCGCCACACCACACAAACACCAGCATCCGCACTAAGAGGCGAGCTGATGTGTTGTCGTTGTTATCGGGCAGCTGCCTGCAAGTACGCTACGGGCATCCAAGCGTCGTCGTCGCAAGCTACTACTACTACCACTACTACTCTACTCCGCTCCATTGTCTTCAACTCTCGACGATTTTCTGTGTGTGTGTGCAACCAGAGAATGTATGTTTACATATAGAGTATGCTCGTCGTTTATCGCAAAAGGGAACCAAATGCGATTAGTGTTCAAGCATCCCAGACGACGACCAATCAGACAGCCAGCCAGACAGCTATCCATCCATCTAGCCAGCCAGCCAGCCATATCCTGTGCAGCAGTTACGCAGATGATGACACAGCGGTGGTATTTCTATCAATTCAGTTGATTTAACACATTTCTGTTTGAAAATTATCCACTCAAATCCTCTCACTTCCTTAGCCTTGGCACAGATCGAGAACAGTGTGTAATCAATCAAACTAAATCAAATCCATCGCAAAGGGAACCAAATGCGATTAGTGTTCGATGCCGAAGCAGAAGCTAGCAGTGCCGCTAGTCCAGCGCAACGCTACCTATGCTTCACTTTTGCCAGTTGAGCGCTTAACTCCTGGTGCAACGTTCATCATTCCGCAATAGGGAATCAATTGCGAGGTGGTACTGCAGCAACGCACACACACACAACACCACACACACAAACACACACTTGAGACAGGCGAACACGCACACACACCATGCTCTCCATGCTCCGTGCTCCGTGCAGTCCAAGCATGTGATTAACTTCTGGCATCACAAGATCAGCAAGCAGGCAAGCAAAGCGTCCTAAATCCAAATCGTAAAGGGAACCCAATACGATATACAGCAAGATGCAGCTGACAGCAGACAGACAGCAGGCAGGCAGGGCAGTCCATGCCAACAGCGCGCGAGAGATGCAAGCGATTTCTGATAGCTGATCAATTCCCTCGTTGCCATCGGTATCCAATCCATGTTGTTGTTGTTGGTGTTATGTAACGCTTTTCAGGTAACTTTCGTCATTCACTTTCAGCCTAGCCTAGCCGACCTGGACGGACAGTTACGACACGTATCTGTCGGTTTCTGCACGTCAAGTTGATCTCAAAGGGAATCCATGAGATACGCGCTACTTTTCCTATATGTATACATTTTATGTTCTTTGTTTGTTTTTTTCTATCTAAGTTTGTTATGTACAGAGGCAGTCCTTTCTGGCCCTTTAGGCCTTAGACAATCAAGAATGTAGATTATTACAATACACCTACTCTGTAACCCATGTACCATGTCAAAATTGTATAAGCGCAAGGCGTATTATTTTGTAAGATTCGATTGTATTTTGATTATTGTAAATCCTGTGACATGTACATATATCTGTATGGCTTAAGACACGTGGCAGGCATGGTGACAGACGAACCCCCCCATTGTGTGATGTTCAACCCTTTGATACGTGAGCGAGAACGGGCGATTTGAATGAGAAATACTCCACCTTTGAGCCGGGAAATCCATGACCTTTGGGTATCGATCTTCTTCTGGGGCTTTCGCTGCTGGTCCTCTACAGGCAGCGGAAACTATGATCCATCGTTCAACTATCTTCACCTGAGCAAACACTCTGGTCGCCTGGTCAATGAATCCACCAACTTCCATGTTCCGCGATTTTTCGACTTCTCTGATGTCGGAGCGCTTCCTTGGTAGGATCTTCTTCAGGCCATATAATCATCCGTAATGGTTTACGACGCTTCATTATCAAAAACAAAATCTGCACATAAACTGGAAAGAATCTCCTCGATCGCTTAGAATAACGTCACAATTCATCACGACCACTAGTTGCGAGCGTTCTTCTTTTGTGGCATTTGCAACCAGTCGGGAAGAATATAGGCAGATCAACCGATCTGCAGAACTACTACTACTACTACTACTACTACTGCTGCAGCAACACACAACAACTTTACTACTAACATATTCAAGAAAACATCATTTTCATCGACACGCTCGCACGCACGCACGAACCAATCAACCAGAACCACTAGTTTTGCTCTTCGTACGCTGGCTAGGATCAAACACACACACATTAATGGATTAGTTTGTCATTCTCGTTGTGGGACGCAACGCTTCGCATTTGCAACAATAATTTACAACACACATTTCCTCCCTGCTTTTGATGATGGGATGGGCCTGGTGGCAAGCGATAGGATAGGATCTCAATCTGCTCGGGTTTTGTTTATCTTCTACTACTACACCTTCTCTACTACTACTACCTGGCCGAAGATGGGGCCATTGATTTCGAACCTTCTACTGAGACGTCTTGATGTGTTTGGCGATTAGAATTTTCTTCAGGATTCCAAAAGATTCTCTCGAGCTACTTTCGAATATTTGGGCACCACTTGAATCACTTTTTCTACTGTACTGACGGCTGCGTGGGATTATCAATAATTGACAGCAGCGTGGGATTATCAATAATTGACAGCAGCGTGGGAATACCTAGAGTTGACGGCAGCGTGGGAGTCGGGCATCCTGGGATACCAAATTGGGACGGCGGCGAGGGAGATTCGCATGTTATCAACGTGGGATTCGCTTGTTTTCATCGTGGGATTTGTTAGGGCTTCGGTTAGGCAAGGGCGCTAGAGAAATTCCAAGGATTTCAAGCAGGGCAAGGGGCTTATAGCGATGACGGCGTCGTGGGAGGCACTTGACGGCGGCGGGGGAAATGCATAACTTCGGCGAGGGATCGGACCTCATGACAGCTGCGCGGGAAATCCAAAGCTTCGACGTGGAAGTGGCTAACGGAGACTGCTGCGGGGGAGATCCTGACAGCGGCGTGGGATATCCTGACAACGGCGTGGGATATCCTGACAGCGGCGTGGGATTTCCTGACTGCGGCGTGGGATATCCTGACTGCGGCGTGGGAGTTTCTGACGGCAGCGTGGGATCCTTTGACAGCGGCGAGGGAGCCTCATCGGTAGATTTTGTTTCTCTTAACGATCATCGTCTGTATTCCTCCATGGTGCATCATTTGTACAAGTTCATGCGTTCAAGGCTGATATACCTGCATTATTATCTGCCATATCTGCCCAACTGGCATCTACATACTATATATATTGAATGTAAATGTACATATTCGCATTCGTCGTCCTAGTATTAACATGAGTAGACTGCACCCTTAACAAACCCATACGAGTGGAAGCAATCATCACACTTCTACATTTATAATAATATTTAAACGTTCCTGGAATACCGGAAAGCAAACTTAACACGATGATCCAGATAATCCAGATGCTCATACAAACGGATTATCTGCTGAATAAATTTTGATTGAAAAAATGAACTCAATTTGTGTTATTTATTCAACTAATGCTTTACTTTTGGGACAGAAAATGCGATCTACCAAAATTTGAACAGATTCGTATAGGGATAGGTGCCATTTGGCCGAATAGCTTGAGTCTGATTAACACGTGCAGTACCGTTTGGAAAAACGCCGCCATAGATCGGCTGAGGAGCGAAGATGTGGCTATTGCTATAGCCAAAGTCTGGCTGTGGAGCTAATGGTGGCTGGTATTGGATTTGCTGCGGCGGACTACTCTGCAGCGGCTGCATGAAATGGGTGTTGTTGTACGCGCCATAATTGGGCCTGGTATTATTGAATCCTGGTCCAGGTTGATAGTTGACTGCTGGCTTCACATAGGTCGAATTTTGGCGGCGATGAAAAGCGTTGAAGTTTCGTGCAAAAGAACTGGTTTCAAGGTTGAAGCAGGCAAAGACCAGAGCTACAATAAAATCAATGCAAGATGTCGTATGGGAATACCAGATGAAATATCAAGTGCTGATAAGAAGTAAGCTAACCTATTCCAAGAACCAACTGATAAGATGTGAGCATCTTGACGGCGTATTGCGCACTTTTCGCAAGTTTCGTGAGGTGTTCGGTTTGAAATTCGAAATACAACTAAACGCAGTAGCTGAAAGTCTCTGTCACTTATCAGGCTTAGTAATAAGATGTTCATAGTCTATATATAAATGTCTGATAAAAAGAAGCTCTCTTATAAATTTTGATTTTGTGGTCTAAAAGTGCCGGCATTTTATTTAGTTTTTTTAAAATATAGAAAATTAAAATATTTAATTTTTATTTATTTGTTATTTTACGAACCTCAGTCATATACTTCTGTGCTTAGATGCTGTAGTTACAGGGTACTTTCTGGTCGAGTATTCCCAACTTAAACATGCTGGACATATTTATTTCTATGTAAATAAAGTGTTGACAAAATGTGTGCTCTTATCATCATTATGGTTTTTTTTTTATTGAAAATAAATGGTGAGACGGGTATAATGAAGATGTAGAAGTGTACATACGTCACAGGCATAAGGAGACAAGTCCGATGACTTTATGTATATATATTCTTGGACACGTCGCATGCGCATGTCAATCACAGTTTTTTTTTTTTTAATTATAGAGGTAAGTAAGTGTTTTTGTTGTTAGTCACTTTTTGAGCCGTGTAGGTGGAATCCGTTGGACGCCCTTTCGCAGCTAGCGCGCTTTTGCTTATTAATTAAGATATCGATTTTTTCGAAACCTCAAAAAACTGAAGTCGTGCTAGATTTAAACAAATCATATTTATATCATACAATTAATATATTTTACATATATATTTCAGCCGCGTTGCATAGGAAAAAGGCCTTCGCAGCTGCTTCGTCGCACAATTTGTATGTCTAAAGAAGTAAAATTGAGTTATCAATACGTAAATATATATAGATATATCGCAATCACAACTTACCGGCACCACAAAAGCGAGCGCAGTTAAACTTCTGTTCGTTGCGATACAATTGTCGATTGCTGGCACAGATCGGATTATACTCTGAAGTTGTGGGACAACTGCCAAAGCAATTGAGGAACTCTCTTGTGGGCGGCGGCGCGTTGACAAACGGTGAAACAGTTGCCATCACTGGCATATTGTTCACGAGCACAAAATTGCGACGCGCTGTGGGCATCGTAACTGGCACACTTGTCGTTGTCGCTGAGAATATTAACTCATCTTGGGCCGACACAAGTAGATCACTGGTAATAATCACGAAAGCCGTAAAAAACAATGATTGCATATAGCAATGCATCTTTAAAAATATATCCGTATTTATGTGCGAAGGGCTTTGGGGTTGCAATAAGACTAAATCAAGCTGTTGCACAACTATAAGTCTATACAAATTAATACATAAGTAGACAGATGATTTCATATAACTGGTTTTGAACGCTGATTTTGTGGTAAATCCAGTTCGATCATTCGAAAAGTTTATTAAGCGGTTTTTTTTTGCAATAACAAACTAAACTTATCAAGTGGGGATCAAAAGTGTGCTGGGAAATCACCAGTGTATTATGATTACACTATGCAGCTGAAAAAAATATGTATTAAAAATAAATATTGCGCATGGATATATTATTATTCTATTATTGTGGCAAAGCGCAAAAAACAGCTGCAAAAAAATAATATCGAAAAATATTTATTTTTGGCTTAGCTGCAGATTATATTTTGTAATTTGTTGCACAGTGTAATTAGTAAAAGTAGGAAATTACAGCTAGCCTATAATAATGGAATTGTACGGTGCGGCAGTAATGCGCGGGCCGGGCATGGAGTGAGTTGGAGATGCATACTGCATCTGTTCTAGTTTTCGATATGCAGCAGTTCTCCAACCAATGCTAGCTAAAGCGAGAAGATATACACAGGTCAAAGGTTATAAAATAGGATTTGACAGTTGTAATTTACAGCTTGAAGTGCGTGGCATATTAATTGGAGTTAATGCTTCTGTTTCTTCTGACTGCTTATCCTTCTCGCTTATGTTCGGATTGAGGGCTCGCTGTAGACACTTGCCCATATGGATGCCACGCCTAGGACGCCCACATCGGCAGATTTCCAAAAGGTTTTTGTGCATTTCGGGTGAAATGGCGTGGGGTGAGTCATTACTATCGGGCACATCTGAAACACCAAATTAAATTTAGCTGTAGCATTAAATCTGGAAACTAGCATACCTTCAATTTTTAGTTTCTGCCTTAGCTGGTTCTCCAGTTCGTCTTGATGATAGAACTTGTTGTTCTCGCTCTCATCAATTTTAGTCCAAACGTGGGGATAATTGCTACGCGATTTGTGTTCCATGCGCACCATCTCCTTACTTCATAAAACATGGTACAAATCATTATTTATCTTTATTTTTTTAAGTTTAGAATTTATTTCTATTGAACATACACTCGACCAATAATCTTCATGGGATCCATTTTGATGTTGTCCTGGTGGATGAAAATTGTGTACTGAACTTCAACAAATTATGCATTTGCTTTGGAAATATTTTTCCATAGCAACAAGAATACAAATTGGGGTGATTCAAATCGTTCATTAACATGCCACTATTTGAAATTTGAATTTTAGTTGAATTTACAAACTCTCGTTGAATTCACAACTTTATCCTTCTCGTTTTTACTGTAAGCAAATTAGATAAATTAATGGGAAGCAATAAAAGGAAATTTGAGATTAATTTGGGGTGTCAACCAATAATGGAGCATTTAAAATGATTAAATATAGTTCAACCACACAATTAACAAGAAAAAAATTGGCAGTCGACCATTTCCAGGAGTCCGGAAAAATGAGAGACATGCAAAAATTGCGTGTGACTTTTCCACTTCAAGGACTATCCGGATGAGTCACAAAATATCATTAGCCTGCCGATTAAAGTAAAACAATAAAATGGACGAAAGTTGTAAAAACATTTAATAAAACAGGACTTTTTTATAAACAGAAACTTGCTTTTAGCTGTTTTAGATCCTTGTAGATCCAAGCTGTGAGAGACAATTTTTGACTAACTGGCCAAAGGACATCAAAATATACCTTATAGTTTTCGAGAAAACAGCGATTTTTGGATTTTGCAGCTTGATTGTGTTGGTCGTTGCAAATGTACGAGGATTTGGCCAAGATACAGCTTTTATTGTAAGCAGCCCATATTTTGATCACATCCCTAAAAGTATGCAGCATGGATAAACAAACAATGCTCTTGAGCGCTGACCAAAAGTATGCAATAACTTTTTCACCCAAATTATTTTCAGCAAAATATTTAAAAAGCCAATGTCAATGAATATTAATTTATACACTTTACAGATACTTTTTAGAAATGTACGAATGCATTTTACTCAGTTGTTTCATTGCCGATCCTGGCCAATCATAATAATTTTGCCACTTCAGTTTTTTCTAATGAAAATGGTACCGCTTTACATTGTACATTTTACTTTAATGAAATTAGTAGCTCGATGAAAAACCCGTGTATCCAAATAATTAAAATTAAAAAACATTATCTTAGAACGTATATGCATTTTAAATACCTATATAATTGATCTACATATTGTAAATATTGTATATTTATATTTATAAGTCAAAACTCGCGATAAGCGAGCTTGGTCCCCTCCTGAGTCAGCTTATCGCGTTAGTCACCAGCTGTGTTCGGGGAAGCCTTAATCAAGTAAAGAGTCTTAGCTATGACGATGGCTGATGTAATCCAATGCGCGCGATTGCAGCATCCATAATTGAAAGTTCCAGCTCCACTTTGTGCAGAGATTAATGCAATCTTTTAGGTGGCAGACAGCAGTAAGGTGACATTGCTGACGAGGGCAAGTGGAGGTGGCAGTGTGGTGGCAATCATCAGTTTATTGGGCCGACAGACAATGGCATCGTCATGGAAATAAGCCAGGTACAAGGATGCTAAAAGGGTCAACGTAAATGTCAGCCAAAGGCAGCCAAAGCACAAACGGCGCACTTTCTGCCACCAGGGATCCCGCCCGAATGGCAGCAGCTCTTCCAAACTCAGTCCATACGAGTAGCTATGTGAAATGTGTGACAAAATGGCGGTGGACAGCTTTGTTATAAAGTTATTATTTAATGAAATGCGACAGTAAAGCGTTTACTCAGCATTTGTGAAAGCGGGCCCATAATCCTTTGGATCCTTGCCCAACGGCACGACAATGATGTGCGCCTCTTGATGATGTCCTTGCTGCAGCTGTTGTTTTGTTTGTATTTGCTTTTGAGTCGCCAGCAGCGCAGTTCTCTCATCGCAGGACATTCTCTTCCTCTCACGATTTGTCTGTCTGAGACCGAGGATTACAAACAATCCACTGAGTGGCCGACCTGCTGCTCTTCTGTACCGCTTGTGGACAATTGAAACTGGCGTCTGGTTTGACTTTCGCTTTGTTTGAGCTTAAATTAGCTTTCAGTGCGTCGCAAGTTTTTATTGTTTTATTTTTATTGTTTGCCTTTTTGTTGAATTTTTCCAGATTCCTGTAAACAACTTTATCTCGATTGTTGCACTGTTGTTGTTGTTGCTCTCGTTGTCGTTGTCTGAGTCGTTCATCTTCCGCCTCCAGCTTTTTCCACTGATTTGTGTTATCGTACACACAGAAAAAAGAAAGATTTTTTTGAGAATTTTAAGATTTTCAATTATAATACTGTTTTGGGATAGGTCGAAATATGTTTAATAATTTATAGAATGAAGAGGTTCATAATTAATAGTAAACTATTTTCATAATAATCTTCAGTCAATATTGATTTAATATTTTATTGAAATTATCAAGAAATTCGAATTTAAGCTAAGTTATGAATATTTTCTACTTGATTCAAGAATAAATGTTTTTAATTATATAATATGAATTTTAATTATTCATAAATACTCAAGAACGAATCAAATTTAAAATTCTACACCGATTGTCTTTAGAAAAGCGGGTTTCTCCGAGTGTTTCAGTCCAAATTGTCTTTCTGGATGGCCTGCAGCTGCCGATGATTGCATAATAGCGGTTGCCCGGCAATTGTCGCCCAGTTTCCAGCGACAAACCCCACAGATAAGCACCCAACAGACGCAGATAAAGAAGACAACGTTCTACTTACGAAGCACAATTTTGAGTTGAAGACATATGTATTTCTTTATTTTATATTTTTTATTTTTATTTTCATTTTTATTTTGTTTGGGGTTAACATGCTTGGAAATACATATACTTATAGGTAGTAAGTATGTACTTAACACTTTTTGGGCTTGGGTTTTCTGAATAATGCTGAGGGATTCCCTAAAAATTAGCCTATATACTTTAAGTATTGTAGCTAAACACCAAGTTCATTATATGTAAAGTGCATAAACACGATTATGGATAGTATGTGTGTATATAGATGCTTTAGCCAGGGTTCTTTTATTTGGCCATCGACTTTGACTATGTATGGGAATTTTCATTGTATTCGTTTATTTATTTTTCTTTTAACCCTGGTGCGTACTAATACTATGAATAGTTATTAATGTTTATTGTGAATTTTAGTAAAGGTTTTCTGTATTTAAACGGCGCTTTTTTTTTGTTATATGCTAATACTAGATATTTTTAACTATCGCGTATTTTATTCTGTATTTAAAGTGCGGTTGTCTTTAATATTATTGGTATTAGCTATAATATATGTAAATACTATTTTTATATAAAAATGTAATGAAAAGTTTGAATCCAAAATACATCTTAACAAACATCAAAATGATTAATTATTTATACTAAATATATATATATATATATAAATATTAAATATTCAATATCTCTGCTTAGCTATTAAAAATGTCTTATGCCCAATCAACTGAAGTATATAATATAAAATAAGATTATTAAGTTAGAGAAAATTATAAAAATAAAAAATACTAGATTATAGATCTGTAGTGGTTATGTTTATATCATACGCTTGTTGAACTCTTTCTTGCTCAGCGATCATCATCATCATCATCATCATCATCATTAGATTAGATGCTGTTCTAACTCTATAGAAGTACATACCTAAATTCTATATCGGAAGCACTTTACTCGATTTTATTTGCCTTTGCCTTGGAGTTAATCAAATATATATATGTATGTATGTATGTCTTATGTGTAGTGTATGTTTGATAAGACTACGTAATTATTTGTTTAATCTGCTTTCCTTATTACTTTTGGACTGTTCTATGCCATACTTCTACACTCTATTTGATTTGCTTCAACAAAATTAACCTGATTCTGGAACGACTATATTTAGTCGCCTGTTAACTGTATTTTTTGTTCTGAATATGCGGAATTCATAGGAAAATCTTTCTTGTTCTTGTAATCTTTTCTTTCGGTTTGGTTAAATGGGTAAATTTTCGAAAACAAAACCACATAATTGAAATAATTGAAAAATTCAATTTAATTTTCGGAACTTACAGCAAACATTGATAGATGTAATTGAATTAAATACATTTTTCGACTATTTCATAACTTAATCATATTCGATATTTATCATATTGGGTATCATATATATATCTAGATTTGGCGCATTTTTTCCATCAAGGTTTTTTGTTGTTGTTGTTGTTGTTGTATGATTCTATGATCCTAAGTTTAAGTATTTAGTTTTTGATTATTGGGTATTTTATTTTTGTATTCATTCAAAATGTTTTTTTTTTATTAAAAAATAGAATAACATTATACAAAAAATACATTCGTTTAACAAACTTTTGGTGTTATGTCTTAATCGTTTAATTCTTCTTCTTCTTGATGTTTAATTATCTATCATTTCAATAGGTGACAAAGTAAAGAGAAAGTCTTTCAAGTAAGTAGATTTCATGTAGTGCAGTGTAAATAACACTTGATGGTCGTACTAAAAGTGCCGCTTTTCGATTGGTCGGAGTTGTGTTTTAGTTTTAGTTTTTTGTTGTTGTTTTAGTTGAGTTTAAATTTAGTTTTGCAGTGGAAACAGTTTTTTTTTGTCTAAAAGTGCGGTTGACTAGTTATAGTTCCTGTTTCAATAAGTAGTTAGCTCGTGAGCTGAAAGTTGTTTTTGTTTTTGTTGTTTTTATATTTAAAGAATAGCAGTTCTCTAGGGCTTACACATGTATTAAATTAACAATGGCTGATTGTGACAAATAATGGAGAGACAATTTATCAGTTATATGTATATATATATTAATATAGATATTAAGTACAGCTATAACAAACAACAATGATAATAATAATAATGACTTAAATTGCAATTAAGAATGATATAACACATACACAAATCGTAAATATCGTAAATATCGTATGTTGTATATATCGTATATCGTAAATGACATTATATATATATAAATATATATATATATATATATATATGCATGTATTTAGGTAATAATTATGAATGATCACGTTGCTTGTTTGCTGAGCCCTGGCAGCCTTTCTTGTATTTACATATAAGCATTAATTATCTAATCAATATAATATAATTGAATTAAACTCCTTTAAAAAAAGCCACATCTATAAACTAATTAAACATTATAATTTTTAATATTAACATAAAATTTACATAACTATATCAATATTTATATATCATAATAACATACATAAATATTTGTTTACACATACAGCATATAGCATTAAACATATGTTATTATAATATAGCTCAATCTGTTTATAAATAAAACTTTCGCTTATGCAATTTGATTATTGTTACAGCTTCGCTACAGCTATTAAAAATGTGTGTGTGTGTGTGTGTGTGTATGTATTTTCATTGTTTTATTTATTTTGTTATAGATATATATATTCTGCAGGGTCTGGGTAAAGCTGCTTAAATCATAATGACATCGTAAGCCTCCAGTGTGCTCATGACCAGATACATAACCCACAGGAAGAGCAAAATCGACGCATGTGTCCATTTCGATGTAACGGGTCCACCAAGTTCGCAACGAATATTTTTGTTAAATCTCCGATACATCATCACGCAAACGGCAATGATTGCCTGGCAACAGAAAAGCGCCACCGCGAAGCCAATGCTAGGGGATAAACACAATTGGTAAGTTTGTGGGATAAGCGGAAGCGATATAATCTGGATGGAACTTACGTGCCCGGCTCCACATTGAAGGTTGTGCCATGGGCCATGTGATAAATCGATGCAATGGACCACGCCAGTCCAATGCCCAGGAACACGTTAACCGCATTGCTGCCCGTCACATTTCCGATGCAATTATCGGCAGTATCGTCCTGCTTGGCGGCAATGATGCTAGCAAATGTATCTGAGGCGCAAACAAATCTGATCAGTATCTTAACAGCTTTAAGCAAACTTCAATCAACTGATTACCTGGTATACTGGTGCCAAGGGCCACAAAGCAAATAGCCGTAACAGAGTCCTTGACATTGAGCACACAGCCAAAATAGGTGGCTGCATCTCCAATAAGGGCAGTGAGTGCGCCAATGACGAATATTGATACTACGAAGGTGACATAACCACCGCAAATATCTGTCAAAAATAACGGTAAAAATATATTTTAAGTTGAGTTGTGTAAGAAAATCTATGAACATTTCCAAATTTCTAAATATATTTCTTGTCTAATTACCTGTGGGCGGTACAAATGCAAATAACACCTTCCAGAATAGGCAGACGAAATGGCTGATATAGTCGAAACATTTGGGAACATCCTCATCCGTATCATCGTCGTTATCCATTTCAGTATCATCACCTGCAAATGTTTAAGTCGTATGGATTTTGGATAATTCTATTAAGTGAGGGCTTACCTGGCACAACTGTGAGCGCATCCTTGAACTGTTCCTTCCAAGAGGAGGTGCCCAGCACAGCTGATACATTGGCCCTGGCTACGAGCTTGTCCACAGTAGCCTGTGGAATACAATTGCCATTTAAAGTTAGCACGTTTTCCCTAAAAGGTACTGTTATGCATATCAAGTATACGCCCCTCTGTGCAGACAGAGAGACAGACAGACAGACAGACAGGAAACAAAGTATTTCATTTGAAGACTTGCACAATTAGGTGCTTATTTGCCTTGCACCTGAACAGGTGTGTGTTGTTAGCACATGGCTGCCAAGGAAACAAGTTGACACCTGAGACCCTTTTTCCACATACTGCAGATGTTGTCGTTTATTGTTACCAATGTTGTTGTTGGTGCCGTTTGGGTTTGGAGTGTTACAGCTACAGCTTTGGCCATTAAGCCATGTGTAATGTGGCAATGGGCCCAGGGATCATTATCTAAATGTGTGTAGACGTGTGTGTCTGTGTCTGTTTGTGTAGTTAAGTTGTCAGTGTCTGTCTTCCGGTCGAGCTTATTAGCTGTTGGCATTCCATTTGCCAGTTGAGTAAGGGAAATATTTAGTTTTTTGAAAAAATCACATATTTAAATTTAATGCAATTTTTTTCTAATCAGAATTTTAAATCGCTTGGCTTACGAGCAATAATGCTGAAAATTTGCATAAGCCCGTTCTAAACTCTGATATACACACATATAAATATATCGTATAAGCTGCAATCAAGTTTCTCCATCTCGAACTTTTCCAAGTCTGAGAGGAACCATCGATTTCTTGATGCGCACACCTTATTTTGGTATATCCTTTTATAGTGATTTTATCTTTTATTCTTGACACCTTGATTGAATACTTACCTTGAATTCCTGGCTCTCGCGAATGCGTATGGTTGTGGTAGTTAGTTCTCCGCATCGGGGCTTGCTCAGCAACAAAATGCGCTCCAATTCGGTCAGCTCATTCAGTGGCTTCTCTTCCACCTCCTTGATTTGGGCTAAGAGTTCATCATCTGCGCATCGGCGGTGGGGCGAAGACAAATATATAAAACAGTTAACAGACAGAATGCCAATGACTGCCACAACAAGCCAGTCTCAACTTAAAGGCTGTGTTTTTGCAGTTTACTTGGTTGAGTTCAATATATTAGCTACACACAAATATAACTCGACATAGAAATAGACATAGAAATAGACATAGACATAGACATAAACATAGAGATAAAGTTGCAATTTTGGAGTGCATTTCTTGCATAGGATATTTGGTGAAGCACAGAAAAGAAAACGAAATTTATTTTCAAGTTAAAAAATAAAAGTAAAAGAACACACCTACACATAGACAGAGACGGGGAAAGAGCTAGAAATGAGGATGAGCAGATTGGCACAGATTCAAATATAGTTGCCAAGCATGCAAATGAGTTAATTTTAATGTTTTGAAATAAATTTCAAATTTGATGCATATGAATCGTCAAAAGCAGGCGAGAGTTTGAGTGGTGTTGAAAGTGAAAGACAGTGGCATGCATAGACAAATAACGACAGATAAATGTGTAGAATGCTGATTTGAATGATGACTCACGAGTACGATCTCCAGGTTGATTTTCTAGACAGCGATTAAGTGGCAAGGTACACAAGTGACAAACAAAATTGTTTTTTTTTTTTGGGATGTTTTTGGGAAAATTAAGACAAGATTTTTCATATAGATATTTTTAAATACACATTTTTTTCTCATTATTATTACTGTTATTATTTTGCTATGTTCAGTTAAAAAAATTAAGTGTTCAATTAATGCATTCGCCAATTTGTTTTTTTTTATTTATTTATTTTTTTTTATTAAAATTTGTACTTTTACTTTAGCTTGCCTACGTTACCCTGTTAATATGTAATTGGTGGGTGGTTGGGTGGTTCTCTAAAACACACACAATTAAACAAGAGAAATACATCGATATGGTTAACATAACATTTTGTATCGAGTACGTTATTCTAAATCAAATGTCAGCCGTTCACAAAAAATATTGGCCTAGTTGCACAAAAAAAAAAAAAAAAAATAGTCAAAAAAAGTAGACACGCACACACACAAAAAACAAAGGATAAAAATACATCAAAATGTCTTCAAAAATATTTGTTTCAAAATTAATTGTCGTGTGCATTACTTACAAATCGATGTTTTTGGCGATGTTTGTTGCGAATTCGTTTAACGATTTTGTTCATATATGATGTATATATGATATTCGATGATATCGTGTTGACAGAGATATCGGGGCACAACAAACAGAAGCGGGCACAAGCGCGTGTTACGACAGGTGTGTTTTTTATATATGTGTCCACCGAGCATAGAAGGTTACCAACAATATGTTTAGCCCAATTTAGGCCAATAATTGCCGCTAACTTTATTTCAATTGAAGACGAAACGATTTCTTTGTTTTTCTTTTTCTTTTTGTTTTTCTTTTTGACATTGCTTTCAGGCTGATCCTTAACTTTTGCTTAGAAAAGTGTAGCGTCGAAAAAGCGCAAAAGTTATTTTTGTTTGTTTTTCATTTCTCTTTTTCATGCCAATACGTGTCACACATACATATACGTAACTAACACACACACACACTCACACAAAATATATAATATACTAATATATAGAGATGCATACGAGACGAGTATATTTGTGATGAGACGAATAACAATTACTGATGAGAGTATACCTATTGAAGTTTGTATTCGACTAATGTGTGAAGTGCTCAAACCAATGTACGAATATTATTTTTTTTTACCAGAGTGGTATTTTGTGATAGGAAAACCCTAATTTCTTTACATTTACTATTAGACATCGCATTTTTCTTTCTTTTCTTTATTTTTTTTTGATTAACTGAACATAAACACTTTGAGAGTTTGATAAGATTAGGTTCTTAAATTTACTTTTACCTACCAAAAAATCGATAGAAAAATGATTCCTTATTTGTGTCATCTGCGTGAGGATAATTTGCAATTGCATTGTTGTTGTTGTTGTAGATATTTTGTTGATGTGTTTAACATATACATATACAGGAATTTGATTAGTTTTGTTCAAGAGTTACTTAAATGCATGATTGTGAGTTATTTATTATATTCTAAATACAAAATCAATAACTCAAATTATTAAAAGTGCTAGAGTACGGTCTGGTTACGGGGGGGTGGGTTGGGGCTGGCAAATTGGGAGCGGTTCGTGTAATCTAAAGATCCATAACTAATAACATAAAATCAATTTGAATGTGGGACAGATGTTTGGGAGGATGCTCTCTATATCAAATGCTGACAGATGGACCAAATTATTTACAAATTGTAATGAAAATTACGGTTCTTCCATTTTTATTTGGTTTTTGATTTTTGATTTTTGTCGTGCTGTATTATATGTATATGAAATAAAAATTATTCAAATACGTTTGTCATTCTCAAATTGTAATTTATAAAGATTATCTTTTTGGGATTGCGAAAAGTTGAGTGGAATGATTTATTTCCGTTTCTTAACCCAAATCCCAGTTGTCTAGTCAACAGCCGGAATAATAACAAACAGAATAAAAGGTTCTAAAGCAACAAAAAAGTAAACACATATAACATACAAAAGGAAACACATAACAAAATTGGACGTTTGAAATTTCATTTTCTTTTTTTTTCTTTTTTTTCTTTTTTTTTTTTGGTGGGTGATTGGTTGTTGGGAAAGGTATAAAAACAACTAATTTGCACTTTTTGGTCGCAATTTCCACACTTTGTCAAAGAAATGGGCAAAATTCGAGTTAAGAACTTAAGGAATCAAAACCCAAGGAATTTTGTGTTGCTTTTGTTGCGCTTTCGTTTTCAATTCAAATAAAATTAATTAATGTACAATTTTAATTTCAAGTCTTACGGTAGTGAGCGGAATCTAGAAGCACAAAGAACAAATAAATGAAAAGACCAAAAAGTATACAAGGAAACCGAATACGAGAAAGTTTACAACTAAGTGTTTGTGAGACCTTAATCATTCAAATTGGCATTGGCCAAATTCTTCTTTTTTCTTTCGATTTTTTATTTATTTTCTTCTTTCTTTTTTTTTGTGTTTCTTGTGTTGTGGCATCATTGCGTGTGTGTGTGGATGACCTTGGTGTGGTTATTATTTTCTTGGCAACAGTTAAAATTGGACTATTAACCTTATTATTAGCGGCACCACAAAACCGAAAAAAGAAATTCATGCCCAATTTTTGCACACTTTTGGGGCTGCTCTGCTCCCCGTGAAATCCTCCAAGTGTTGGTCCTTGCGTAGTGAATTCGTGTAATTTGGTTAACAGGAAATTGAGTTTGCTTTGTAACACACACACACACACTTAGGCACACACATCCACACACACACCGACGCATGACACGTGTAAAGATCAGAGTTCAAGTGTCAGGTGACTTGTGTGTGTCAGGGATAGAGGGGCATGGGAAGGGGAGTCTGCCTTTGGTGCTATTAAATTGAGTTTTAATGTTGTCTGTGTAGTTGTTGTTGTTGGTGTTGTTGTTGTTGTTGTTGCTTGTGTTGCCAAACTTACCTGGCGCCAGTTGCGGCTCGCCAATGTGCACCTTGAATTTCACATCCTTCTGGTAGCTGCTCTCCTCCAATATGGGTATGGATATACTTTGCCTGCAAGGGGATTAAGGCACAGTGATTAGAATCTTATGACTATGCATTTCTCTAATACCATTCGAATTTCTTGAGGCTTAAATCAAATTTATTCAGTCACATTGCGTAAGATTAATCTGTGTAATAAATGCCCAAAAAGCATCCGCAACTGCACTCAAAAAAACATTTTTGAGAATTTTGCATCATGTATATGTCAAAAATGAAATATCTTAGATGTGTTAATTTTAAATGAAAGACTAATTTATATATAGAATATAGAAAAATTTAATTAAACTTGTAATTGTATTCCGTTTGTACCTTGATTTTCGCTGAGTGCACGATTTAGTTTGTAGCTCAACTTTGCCATTCAACGAGTCGCATTGATTAATGGACTTTGTTGTGGCTAAACGGCCGCAATGCCGACACTCGAAACAACGTTAGGAATTCATTAGGCGGCATTAATAAGACTGCCACAGCCAGCACCACCCAGAAATGTCACACAAGAAGCATAACAACAACAAAATCAATGTGCGCACAAAAATAACATATCAAAATCACGTATACGCACAATGTACTCTCATAAATATGCACATTATTCAACTGTGCACCGACAAATGCTTTGCACCAATATGAATTATTCGAACAATAGAGAGAGAGAGAGCACTTTCAGACTGAGAGACAGAGAGAGGTAGAGAGGGAGAGGAAGACAATTTGCTTTGTTTTCATTTGATTTGGCATTGTGCCAAACAAAAGGCAAACCTATTTTATTATATGCCACAAGTTGTTTGCTTTTGGCCCAGGGCAATTTGGCATAATTTCTTGGTTTCCTTCACTTCGATAAGACTTGTCAAAAGTTGAGAGCAACAACAACTAGCCAATTTAGTTTGTTAACTGATTATCATTTATATTTTTAGCTAACTGAATCGATATGGAATTTCCAAGGAATTTATTAAGTCAGTTTGGCAAAATGTTAATAATTATTTTCGGCTGCTTGCTTTGGGCATTAAATTCAACTTTCACATTTCGTTTTAGTTTCAACTTTCACCTTTTTCCTGCAATGAGCTTTGGGTCATGTGGTTTCAATTTCTATTTTCTATTTTCTATTTTATTTCACTTTTCTGTGAAAAAACCCCGTACGCGAAACGGCGCTTTTTATTTTGACTTGTTGCCTGCGAGTGTGTGGAAAACTTAAAGCCTGCAACGAACGTGATAAAAAATTTTGTTTTTTATGGCAACTAGTTTTTATGACTCACATAAATGAAATGCGGTTATGTACGACATACATATATAAAACTTCGACAGTCAAACTTCTATAAGAAGGCTTTCTGTTTTTTATATTTCTAAAGAAGTCTTTTTGCCATTTGTACTTATGTTTTGTATATATCAAGATTATTTCCATTTGATTTTTTTTTTTTCCTAGTAAATGCGTAGTTCGAAAAATATATATTTTGGGACTCGAAGAACAAATTTAGACAATGTTGATAAGATTAGATTTAGTTACAAGTTTGTTCAATGTTCTAGGAACTTTTTCAATTAATTCTTTTGCTTATACACTTGCAATGGGTATTATTATTTTGTCACGAAATGTGTGACGCATGAAATCGGTAATCTTTGACGGCATCGGTTAACTGCTCCCATAGGAACAAGCACTCAAAAAATGGTATTTAATCGAAACAAATACAAATAAATAATAAAGCCATGTTTATTTTTGCATTCCCTTGAGGTTCGTTGTAGAGCAGCTTGCCTGTGTAAATTGGTATATCTAGTTAATTCACTCAGGAATCCAACTCTATGATTCAGCTAGATTTCTGACTACGTACCCCCGCGATTGGGCGTTTGCATGTCTTTGGACTCTCCTTGAACAAAAAGGCCACTCGGCCAAAGAAAAACAACCACTTCACTTTGCACACACCACATTTCACGTGCTGTTTTTTATGGTGTTAGTCCGACTAAAAAAAATAATAAATCCATAAATTTTATTTGACGTTGGATGGCAATCTTAACTCGTATCGTTAGAGTCGGCGAGGGAATTAGCCATGTATGAGATTTGGCTTGATTGTCGATAGTCCATTTTGTCCAGCCCACCCGTATCTTATCCGTATCGTATTAGGAAGTTGTGCCAACTACTAGAATTGACCAGTGCACACGCGGGCTACAGTCTTCAGCAAGATGTTGCCACAATCCAACGCGGTGATTGTGATCGCTCTACTTGTCGCCGGCTCTTATGCGGCACCAGAATGCACAAAGGGTGCCGAGTACTGCCAGGATCGCTTAATGCATCCGGATTTGGAGGAGCCCAAGCAGCAGCAGGGACGTCGTGTAGATGGTGAAGAGACGACAGCCTATTGGCGTGAGCATGGCATCAACTTTATCAAGAGTAAGCTGGGCGCACAGTTCAACAAAGGCAGGGCCAAAAATGTGATCATGTTTCTTGGAGATGGCATGGGTGTGACAACCACCGCGTCGGCAAGAAATTTGATTGGTGGCGAGGAGAAATCGCTATCTTTTGAGCTATTCCCATACACTGGTCTGTCCAAGACCTACTCCGTGGATCTAAGTGTACCCGATTCGGCCTGCACAGCTACTGCTTATTTGTGTGGCGTTAAGGCACAGGAGGGCACCATTGGTGTCAATGGCGCCGTGCCGAGAGCCGACTGCAAGGTCATATTGGATAAGAGCAACTACGTGGACTCGATTGCCAAGTGGGCCATAGATGCGGGCAAGTGGGCGGGTCTGGCGACCACCACCCGTGTGACGCATGCCTCCCCAGCCGGCGTCTATGCTCACACTGCCGAACGTGACTGGGAGAACGATGCAGACGTGGCGATTGACTGTGGTGCCGCATCGGGAATTGACGATATAGCATATCAGTTGATCAACGGCGAGGTTGGCAGCAAGCTAAAACTAATCCTTGGCGGTGGACGCAGAAATTTTGTGGACAAGAGTTTGGCCGACTGGGGCAGGCGCACAGATGGCTTAAACTTAATTGATCAATTCAAGGCGGAGAGCACCAAGAATGTTTATGTTGAGACAGAGCAAGATCTGATGAGCTTGGACGTAACCCAGGCAGACCGAGTTCTGGGTCTGTTCCAGGACACTCATATGCTCTACCATATGGAGACCAACGAGGGCACCACACAACCCACCCTCGAGCAGATGACACGCAAGGCCATCGAATACATGAGCCAGAGTGACCAGGGCTACTTTCTGTTCATCGAGGGCGGCCGCATCGATCATGGGCATCATGACAACTTTGCCCGCATGGCCCTCGACGAGACAGTTGAGTTCTCCAAGGCGATTGCGGCAGCCCGCGAAATCACCAACGAGGAGGATACCCTGCTCGTGGTCACAGCGGATCACTCACACGCCTTTGCCTATGCAGGCTATGGGGTAAGTTGAGGACGCAGAGTTGAGACTTATGTGGCAACTACAACGCATTCTAATTTAATTTGTTATTTTTTAATTTATAGAACCGCGGCGATGATGTATTTGGCAAGGCGGTTGCAAATGGATACGATGGATTACCCCACATGATTCTCAGCTATGCGAACGGACCAAGCGCTGAGCATTTCTTTAACCCTGAGACAAAGGAACGCATCGATCCCACCACAGTTGTGACTGGGTCGCGATACGATGAGTTCCCAGCTGGTGTGCCCCTAGACAGTGAGACCCATGGTGGCGATGATGTGGCCGTCTATGCCTCGGGTCCCTGGTCGCATTTGTTCACGGGTGTCTATGAGCAGAGCACCATACCCCATATGATGGCATACAGCGCCTGTCTCGGCGATGGTTTAACCATGTGCAGCACAACTAAATCCTGAATCCTGGTGCGTGACTGAGACTCATCACAATTAAGTTTGCAGCCTAGTAAAATCAGCGATTGCACTCGAGATGTTCTTGCCTTTTGTACTTCTTTTTGCTGCTTCTCTTGACGTATACTTAATGCAAATTGTAAATTGAATTAAAGCGAATTTCTACAAAGCTTCGTTCTGAGCTACCTTTTCCTGCCTTTTGCGTGTAAGCGCAAAGTACTCTTGGCCAAGTTCTCACATTGAGACTACACAGAAAATAAATTGGCTAGTATAAGTAAGGCTTAAACACTTTTACACAGCCCAATCACAGACACAAGTTGGCCTAATAATGCTTAAATGAATTTTGCTTGATTTTATAAATCCTGTATATTGAATGTTGTCTTACGAAAATTTCGGACTTATTTTACGTAAAGTTTTACCGTAAATTTCTTGAATTTTTTTGTGTGTATGAGCAAAACTCTTCTAACCAAGTTTTATAGTAGAAACTAGGCGCTCAACTCTGCCGTGCTCTAACTTGTTCTCAAACTTGCCAGTAATTCCTAATTTTAAACTCATCAAACTAATGGGGTGTATGTACATGTTTGCGGTGTATGTATGTGTGAGTGTGTGTGTGGGTGGGTGCAAGCATTTGCAATTCCCTTGCGTGTGTGGTAGAAGTTTTGGCCAGCATTTGGGTTAAGGTAAGCTCAAACAACCATAGAAAATGCCGAGAACAATTTGCATTTTTATGCGCAATTTTATGCTAAACTTTTGACTGATTCGTCCTCGAGTTGCAGCCTGTATTTAGTTATTAGTGTATTTGCATTTTACATTTTACATTTTACATTTTACATTTTAGCATTTTACATTTTACATTTTAGCATTTTGCATATGAAGTCAACGGGTAATTGCAACAATTAAAAGTTATGAATCATTCCACATTCAGCTTGTCGATTGGCCTTCATCGCGTATGAGTAATAATCTAGGGTCCAAATACAGCCCACGATGCATTTGTCAATTTTCTAGTTTCTATTTCCGATTCGATTGGGAACTAAATTATATCCGTCGTACCCCTACGAGCAGGCTGCTTGTGTGTGTGTGTGTGTGAAAGTCTCATTTCCCCTCATATGTCTGCCATTAAATTGCCAACAGCGTACACAGAAAGAAAAAAATGAGCAAATGTGTACTAAATACTTTTTTTTACTCAAATTTGTAGTATAAATAAAATGTAAGAATTTTATTGAAATATTACTCCAAAAAATATTTGAAAATTATATGTAGAAACTTAAATATTTCCAGGCGCTTTTTTTCCTGTGTAAGTTCACAACAGCTTTGCAGTTCTTTACACTCTGCACCCCACTCTATTCTTGACATTCAAAGCTAATTTCGCTGCCCCCCCGCTTTCGTTTTCACCCGTTGCCCCTTTGGCCACATTGCCACTCTTGCCACTTCCGCCGTTTGATTTCAATGACGTCTGCAGCCATATTGCGCTTGTTGCTTAACGCACTGACTATTTTTATTAAGCAACAACAACACACACCCACTTACACACACACACACTTACACACACACACACACACACAACAACTTGATGTGAAGAAATGCTAAAACGGCTATTGATTTTGAGACCAACAACAATGTCTGTGACCATCAATTCGGGGACTGTGACAAAGTCAAAGTCAATGCTGCAAAGCGTTGCAAGTGCAGCTTGCAACAATGCCACATACATACATACATACACTGGTGTTATGCTCAGTGTGGCGACCAGTTAGAGGCAGCCACACAAGTGATGCCAGTGAAAAAGCAAATTACATTTTTTGAGTATTATGCAAATGTTCGTTTTTCACATTCAATTCGATTTGATGCAATATCGTCATGAACATTTTAATCAACTGATATGAAATGGCAGAACGATGGAAAAATCTCGATATACAGAGTCAAGCTTACGCTACTAATCCACTTGAGAATCCATCTTGCTACTGGTCTCATTCACTCATTCTCTTTATTGCAACAAACCCCAGTTAAATGCATCAATTACCTGATCCGTTTATCGCATGCAAAGTGGTGCACAGTGGTTTCCATGTCAATATGCTCAGACATTCGTATTAGACCTACCTGGGGAAAAGCATCCTCTCTACACAAACACACTCAGAGAAAGAGAGAGAGAGAGAACAAGAGAGAGAGAGAGAGAGAGAGAGAGAGACCGCAATAACAAACCAACACAAGTCATTTATGCGGGTTGGCAAATGCTTTAAAATAAAATTATACTAAAATATAGCAATTTGCATCGCAATGAGGGATGAGCACTCACATACAAGTCCCCAGCGACAGACGAGATGGCCGCCAGGAGTGGATGCCAACTGACCGGCAGCCAAAACTAAGCCACTAATGCAATGACTAACTTTTGCTTCAACCTAACCACACATACAGAAACTAACCCAGTGAACAGCTTTATTTTCATACAATTTTCATTCCACTCTTGAAATTTTCCCGAGTAGCAGCATCTACGCATTGATGGAGGCATTTGTGCACTTTTGATCAGGACGTCGATCTGAGTTGTTATAGCCATGTGCTTAGTATAATAATAAATCAACATCGAACTGCTATATTAACTCTAACCTAGAGAATTAGAATAGTGTATATTGTAAATGTTATATGAAATATAGAGTATATTATATACCTGACTACAAGAGCATTAAATCGTTGACAACCCGCAGATAACATGATTTGCTTGTTCAACGCCAAAGCTCTGACAGCGCATATCTTATAATCGAATCGGATTTGGCTTTGGCGAAAAAAAAAAAAACTTTCGCAATTCATGCCACAATAAAAAAAAAAACCCGATTATGTGAGTTTTGCCCGAAAGTGAATTAAAATTGGTTGGAGGCAAACTGTGATTGACTGTGGAAATCCACTTGACAGGATATGTGATCGGACATTTATACATACATATATACAAACAGCGCCAATCGATTGACTGATTGAGTGCTGAACATTTAATTATATTTTGTTTGGTCGTGTTTGCCAGATGGAAGTTCAGGGCACAACTTTGACCTGCCGTCACCTAATTAACTTAATTGAGGTTTCGTTTTTATTGGTCAAGAGCAATGGGATTGTGGGCATACGTGTTAACGTTTAATCTGCAAGTGGCTCAAGTGTCAAGTTCAGTGTTTGGAATTTTGATAGGCTTCCGTTTGATATGTTTGTCCTCCGAACAACAGGTGGCGCCATCTGCTAGAATTCGCTTAGCTGTTTGCCACCGCAAATAGATAGCGCAGTGATTTCACTTACATATACATACACATACATATATACAAATCAAATAATGTACAACTGACACAACCATAACACGCATAGATATATGCAAATTGTGTGTCTGCTGCCAACCAAGTGATACTTGAAGCACTTGGCCAGCGTTGCGCTCAACAAATGTGATTTGCACTCGACGAGTCGACAAGGGACAAGGGATGACAGAGCTGTGGGTGTGGCCAACCACAGCTACAAGTTTTCATTAGTGTTTTGCCAGCCATTACAAGGCTATTGCGCTGCCACTTAAAGGGCAAAGTTCAAGTCAAAACAAATTTATTAAATTGAACACGTAATTGTGTTCATTTTTCAAAATCAATCAGACATGCCACTCAGCGATACTTTTCAATTGAATATCTCTGCCAAATATTGACCTACTGCCAAACCTCATTTTACATTCATTGGAAAAGTTGATGTAATTGCCCACCTGCGTCTACTGATTGACAGATAGCATGATTTGTTTCCACAGACAATTATCTAACACAATTTTTATTAGCGCTCAGTGGAATTGTTGGTCTTTCTCTGCAGAATTTCTCTAATTCTAATTTTTCTCATTTTTATGGAACTTTTATGATTAGTTTTAATTATGATATATAACACAAGTCGTTGAATTTCACATGAACTGCAGTAAATAAACATGCAGAATTTCACAGAATCAGCCAAATGGTTTTTATCATGATGATTTTTCCGTTTGTTTGTTTGTTTTGTTTTCCTATATTGTGGGCAAAGCCATACATATGTATGCTAAAAGGAAGCATTTATAAGAATTGCACATATGAATAAAATAAATTCAATTTATGAAATTGAAAACCATTTTACAAACATGAAGCAAAAACAAAATGGTTTCTATTAAATTAAAAACAAAAATTTAATTATTATAAAATTTTTGTAAATATTTTTGTACATACAAAACTAAACTTTTTACACAGAACAATGGTCATGCTTGCGAAAAAGCTGTTGCTAAAGTTGCCAGAGGTGTATTCCGGTCTAATCTACTGTTTAAACAACATGAACTTTATTACCACTTAATTATAGGCGAATGCCAACTTGAATTACAACTGAATAGTGTGCTATCATTGATGACTTAAATCGAACCTAAATCAACGTGCATTGCGTTTATTTACACTTCCAATATAATTACCGACTCCAGCCTTATCCACAAGCTGTCAGTGCTGACAGACAGTTAAGCGATGCAAACGAGTAGATAAGAAACGGTAAATGCACCTCACACAATTGACTATACATATACATACATATATGTACATCATGTTGCTAACAGTGGATCACTAAATTCTACGGGCATTAAAGAGAAAGCGTAAACATTCACTAATTATCGAGGCAGACAATTATATCGCACACACCACAAGGCAGCGGAGTTAATCGAGCAAAAAGTAAATATCAAACAAAATGCGGGCCAGCACGAGTATATATATATACACATATCCTAACATGTATATATATAGAATTATATTATCGGGTGAAATGGAAGTCAAGGTGAAAGAAATAAAGTTTTTGTTGGGGTTAAAATGACAGATTATCGCATTCTAGCGAATTAACAGAATAATCTGGAGACAAATCACAGATTTCGTTCAATATTTAATGAAGCAATGAAGAAGAAGAAGAAACTTTTGCTTTCATGTGTTTATTTTCTCAAGACTCGCTTCTGGCTTTTTAACCCAGGGCAACCCACAACCCGCGTATGAATAATTTATATATATGTACATGTGCATATATACATATATAAATTGTAATATAAAATAAATGTGAATAAATGTTGACAAGACTACGGCTAGCATTTTGCATTTTCCCATCCAAATCAGTTTTAATCATGTGGAAAAAGAAAGAAAAAATAAAAAGTTGTTTTTTCTAGACAGTAGCAGTAGCATATGCAGATGTGTGTTTATTTTTTTAAAATCTGGATTGTGGTTTTTTTTTTTAATCAAGAGCAACATACATTACGTATGCATAATTAATTTTCAATTTGATAATTTTCTTTTGCCTGCGATTTATTTCATATTCAAAGTAAGCTCAAATTATTGAGTTGTAATTGGCAAACTTTAAGTAATTGCAGGAGCACTTTATGAGCTGAGCATTCAAAATGCTGAGGCACAAACCACCTATTAATGTCCGTCCTCCGGA
Organism: Drosophila paracracens; assembly: GCA_035044025.1. Classification (NCBI taxonomy): domain Eukaryota; kingdom Metazoa; phylum Arthropoda; class Insecta; order Diptera; family Drosophilidae; genus Drosophila; species Drosophila paracracens. The sequence continues at coordinate 321,490 of JAWNMN010000435.1, read as the reverse complement.
GAGGCATTTCATTGGCTCATTTAGCTGCTCCATTGCATAAAGTTCGTGGCAATAATTAGCTTCTTGCCATTATGCCATTAAAGTTTCAAAGTTTGCAATTCAGTTCGGGCCATTTTGTTTTTTGCTTTTCTTTATTTATAAAGCCCAAGGCAAGGCATAAAAGAAAAGTGAGTGGGCAACGAAAAACAATAAATTAAAAGCAAACTCAAGCCAAGTCAGCCAAATGAAAGACGGCCCACTTAAGAAAACGCTCCCCATTCACCACAATTACAATTAGCCATTGAGTATGTGTGGCCAGATCAAATGGGTTTCAGCCAGCACAAAAGTACAGAAAAGTACAGAAAAGTAAATGCAGCAACAGCTGGTAAATTTTGCATGAAATGGACTGGAAATTTTATAATAGAAAAGTTGAAGTTTGCGTGTGTGTTGTGTGTTTGTTCTGAATAGCTATCCATTCACATAAGAAACTCGCAAAAGTCCTGTGAATAGCTAAATAAATAAATTCGCGACAGTTTTGCCATTTTATGTACACTCACAAAAGTGTTGTACTTGGCAATGAAAAATGTAAAAAAAATCTGAATGTTGCCTTAAGCCATTCGCACTGCATTTTCCAAGCCAATGATTATGCTATAGAAAAATATTTTAAAATATGTAAAAATGTATTGGTTTAATATATTTTCCAAAAACAACAACAGATTCTATTAAAAAAAATTGAATGTTGTCTTAAACGAATAATTCAAAAATAATTAATAAGGATTCTTTAATGTAAATTTATAAAAAAAAAAATGGTTATATATTTTTTTCCTTTGTTGCCTTGTTGCAAATTAATTCGCATTGCTTCTGGAGAAAAGTTAAAATGGAAAAGCAGCTTTCTGAATGAATTAGCATTTTTTCTATTTCCATTATGCGTTTGGCTAATTAGAGACTTTGGGGCAAGGTACTTGCTCGTCGTTTCTGCTGCTCGCCTCAACTGTCATTTTTTTAACAAGAGCCACAGCTTCCATTTAATTGCACACGCACAAATTGCAAATAATAAAGTTTTACATGGCACGTGGCTGAGGGGGGAGGCGATAGGACACGTGAGCTGCTTACGTCGACAGCCACAACGAGGAGGGGCAAGGGCAAGGGCAGCAACAAGGACACCATGTAGTTTACGAGATCAAAGCAGACAGCTGCCAGCTAGCTAACATTACTCATAATCAGAATCAGCTGTCAAAGACGCTGCAGGCGGCACACATATTTACAGGTGAATATATATGTATGTATCTGTGTATGTGTTGTGGGTGTCCTTTGACATTGAGGTTGACTGCTTTGTCATGGCTTTTCATCATTCGCATCCTTAGTTGGTGTAACTGACGCGTTTTTTGTCGACGGTGCTCGCAGTTTATTGAGTTGTACGTCGTGCACACAAATGGCTGCATAAATCAAAGACAGACGCAGACACAGAGGTCTATGTGGCACTGTTTGATTTATTGCGTATGCGTCACGGTTGCCACAGTTACATCTATGCCACATATGTCACATGCACAAACGTCCAAATAATAAACTCGTTTTATTTACAATGCTGAAAAACAAATCGACTCTTGTTTAACGTTTTGCATTTCAACATTTTGGCCCAACTACGATTACCTACACTCAAAGAAAAAATTTCGAGTAAAATATTTATTCCTTTGCATACTTAAGTCCTTATCTTGGCATCATTAAAAAGAAAAATGGAAAATAATACAAATTTATCCCGAAAATGCAAACTCATGAATTTTGGGTTATTGATTTTTTGCAAGTGTATGACTTAGCCGATTGTTAAGCAAATTGGGAGCAATTTATTTGATTGCTTGGGCGGAAACTCTACAAGCTTTAAAGTGACTTTAAATTGAATTTTTCGCCAAACTCATTAAAGTTGCCAAACTTTTGTGCAACCTTTTGCTGCCTCACCTTCGACCCACGCAAAACCCTTTTTTGGGGGCTGTCAGCGCAACAGTTAAAAGGTCTCCGATTTCCCTGATGTTGATAATGACGACCGCCCTCTAAAGTCACCTCCTAACGTTCTTTTGTTTTGTTTTTGAGTGCTCTTCATGTCATATATAATGACGCCAACAACAGGCAACTTGGCAACAGCAAGGCAAATATCAACAAGAGTAACTAAAAGGCTCGCCGAGAGAGAGAGAGAGAGAGATTCGCATCTCAGCCGCATCCTTTAGAGTGCCTGATGAGCCTGAGTTTGGCGACCGCTGCGCTGGGAGCACTTCAATATCTGCAACAATCAACCTAACGACATCATGATAAACACGAGCCAAGCCAACAAGCACAAGAATAACAGCCACAACGACCACGACAACAACAACAACAACAGCAACAACAACAGCAACAACAACAACAATAATAATCTTTTGACATTTGGAAGGTTGCTCCAGCAGAGCACAGGACAAATTTATTTAGCAGCCTGTTGATGCCGTCGCCGCCGGTAATTTATACAGCCATACAACATTGAGTTTCGAAAGACCCCAATAAAAATATAAATTTAACTAACTAACCGGCCGGACAGCTTAGCCCAAATTGCGAGTACTCTATTTTCTATCAATGGAGTATTTCTATTGAATTTCGATTTATATTTATATTTAATTAATAATTTTTTAATTCTTTTTAATGCCTATCGCATAATAATTTTAAATTTCCTTTTAATTTTCAAACTAAGTAGCTAATTAAATATGAATTATTGTAAGCCATGCTTTAAATATAATTTTAACAAATCACATACATATGTATATATAAAAAACTGTCGGCAATTTATGAGCATGTGGTAGGGAAATAATAATTTCATGTTGGTTAAAATTTACCCTATAAAAACATATCCCTACATCCGATGTCTTTTGCATTTTCCGCTTCCTGTGGTCTCCGCCAAATTGATGTGATTTTATGTTGGCAATTTAAATTTATACCGAGGCCTAGCTTTAAAAGTGCCTTTTGCTGTTTTTGCTTAATGTTAACATGCAGCCACAAGATATATGTGCATATATAATTGCAAAATACAGATTTAAATATATATATATTTTGATGAAAATTCATTTAAACCATAACAAGGCTGGAATTGAATTTCACAATTTACCAATTTCGTGTAGCAGCAAAGTCTTTGAAAGTTTTGGGAACGTAATAGAAGTAGACGACTTCACTAATGATGATGTTATGTGTGGTTTGGTTTGTCTGTAGTTCTCATATTCCCAGTCCAAATCAACGCATTGAGAGACTCGGATCATGGTGATATTGTTATTGTTGTTGTTGTTTGTTGTTTACATACACATGAAAAGCCAACAGATGTGGCACACCCGCACACACATATAGAGCCTACTGGTCGTCTCACTCACACACCTATAGTTCAGCCAGTTAGTTAAGCAGTTGGCACATTCCCAAGCGGATTGCCGGCGGCTGCAGGAAATGCTACTTGTTAGGCAAAAGCCGCACATGCCACAAACACACATTATACATGTGAGCCCACAAACACACACACACACACATACACACACACATATACATATGCACATACATGAGTTTTGGTTACATACTGATTTGATGAGGATAACTTGTAAGTTGGCTTGGATTTGTGAGACATGCGGCTGGTTTCGTTGTGGTTACATTTTCAAAGACATTGCATAAATTTCAATTTTAGATTATGTGTGCTTAATGAAATATTTTCTTATTTCTCCTCCAGTGTGATGGAAAGAATAAACCACACCTCAGCTAGTACAACTTTTAAAATATTTTGATTTTATAATTCTATATTTGCGCTTTTGCGCTGCTTATTTGATGTGAAGGCCTATGCAAATTTTATTCCCCTTTGTACATGAACTACGTTTTGGAATTTTTCCCAATAACTGCGGTAGGCTTTAAGACACAAATATATGCAAAATAAAATTCCCTAAATGACCATTGCTTAAGTCAGCTCACCTTGTGGCTCGTTTGAAGGCCACATAGGCTGCCTAAATTGGGCTAATTAACAAATACCATGGGCAGAAAATCTCCCTTAAGCCTGTCTGCCAAATGTTGTAGTTATTGTTGATGTTGTTGTTGTAAATGGTCGACAAGCATTCGCATTCACATAAATTGCTATTTATCGCATTTACTTAGTTACCTGTGCCTACTTTATCAGTTGGCCATCTGAAAAGTAGGCAATTCATTTTGTCAAATTTGCTAAGCTTGCAGAATTTGTTGCCTGCTTTTAGGCATGCTCATGAAATACATTTTAGTTTATTACTGAGCTGGTGTCATTTGAAAACTGTTCCACACACGCCTGCTTTTCCAAAACCGTTTAAGAATTTACTTTTTTCTATCTATATCTATATGTATATTGTCAAATAAAAAGTTAATTTAATTCGTAAAATAAATCTACTTTCAGTCTTCATATATTGACCTGCGAGCTGATATCCCTTCAAACAATTAGCAAGAATTTATATATTAAAAAAATTAAGTATTAAGTTTAAGTTAAGTGAATTGGAAAATTCAGTTTTTATGTTTAACTTATATAGAATGCCGGCGAAATACAATTTTCAAATGCATTCTGTTATAATAACTAATTTTGCCTGAGTGAAATTAATCGGTTCAAGAGCACATAAATCGAATGAAATTTATATTTATTATACACATAAATTAAATTATCTTAAGTTTTGGGTTAGATTGGGTTGCAAACTTCTACTAATATGTGTATATTAAATATTCTAAGATATCAATATAACCCTGGGGACTATTAAATGGAACAATTGCGCACATATGATATGAACACGCCATTCTCAAGAAATGCGTAGTTATCAACTGAATACGGTACTTAACTATCAACGTTGTAAACATACGTACATTTTATTCATGGAAACAATATTTTTGAATTCGACTATCTACGCATTACAATTCAATATCTTATCCCACTGTCAAGAATGTTTTCAAAATACCAATCAAAGCTTCAAATCAAAAATACACTTCAAGATTCAACCTTGCGCACTATTTCAATGAATTGATAACTTGTCTGCGAGTTGATTATAAATCAAAATGTGACCATGTTAATAAATAGATTACAACTAATATTAGATTAGATAGCATATACAAAGTATATATTAATAGCTTATGTTGTAATCTGGCATGTCTGTCTATTTTTACGTATTTTCAGTTGCTAGGCATTTTAATAATGACAATTTTATTAAGTGCAACATAGTCGCAAAGCTAGTCGTTCTGTACAACTTATCGGTGCATCGAATGCGCATAAGAAAGTGCCTTGTTAATTTTTGTAAGTGTAATAATATAATCACAGTAAAAGGATGGCTGGCACTCGTTTGTGGTTTTTCGACAATGTTGCAAGCGGAGAAATTTAAAGCGATCTTATAACTCAATAAAAAACACATCACGAAGCTCCCTGCTTCGAATCGTCAGCATTTGACGTAGATTATACAAATTTATGCAACAGTGTTGGCACTTTGCACGAACCTCTATCTTCCAACTCCCTTTGCCCATCCCTGCGTTGTTCACATCTGACGTTTTACCACAATTTTTTTATGGCCTTACAGACTGCTGCTGCTGTTTTTTTCTTTTCTTTCTTTCTTTCGTTTTTTTGAAAGCTGACGCCATGGCTGCTTCTGTTGCGCATTTCCGGCTCCCCAAGTGCTGGTTAAGGTTCAGGGTAGCAAGGGAGAGAGGCCAGACAACAGTTGACTGTAGATTTTTTGGCTGCCCAGAGCAGCTTTTGATTTTCATTAAAAAACGCGAAGAGAGCTGAGCGCAAAAAAAATTGTTTCGTAAAGTTAAATTGTGGACAGGCCGAGTCTGAGCTATAGCCAGCACTGGTTTAGGCCATCAACAACGACAACAACAACAACAACTAAAACTTCAAAGCAGATTTTGTCTGTAATTTAATTTAAGTTCGAGAGTTGATGCGTACGTAAATGCTAACTTTCGAAATGAATTTCCAATTAAATGCGCGATTTTAAAGTGTACTCATTTGAATATATATATAAAATGCATTGATATGAATTCATTAGTGGTCTCTTGATTTAAATAGAAATTATGTACTCAGCAAGGCAGTCTCGGCAACACACTTCGTATACTTTATGTGACAGCGTTATGCGCCAACAAGCCAAATATGCCACAGAGATGCGAAAGGAGCACAAGATGACTGTCGGAATACTGAGAATACAAGAAAAGGCCCGCTGGCAGCTGGCAAAATTGAGAAAAAACACACAAGTAAAGAGTGCCGAAACCAACACGACCTCAAGATACTCTGATTTTTGTGCAAGGACCGAATATAGTTTGAGTTCGTAAAGATACATTTCTATAAATTTGAAATAAACTTCTTAAAAGTGCAAATCCTGGCCTTATTCCCAATTTATTGCTAAGATTATTAAAATAGTACTCATTTTGGAAAAGTTACTTTGACTACCTTGAATTACGCCCTCGTTTCTTATATGTTCAACAGTGTAAAGAAATAAGAAAGAGTTCGTAGCAAAAGGCACCGCAAGGCATTCGAGCTTGGCAACTTGAGTAGCTGCAAATGCTCTGCGATGGTGTCAAGAGAATTACCAGGATAAAAGGCTGAAACGTGAGTTAAGTGCAGCTAGAAACGATGAACGAGGCAACATTAAAGCATTTAAAACTTGGTAAATAATTGCCATAATGCCAAATTGACAAACGGCCCAAATGGAGTGTTTGGGCCATACCACTTAACACTGTCAAACATTGGAAACTATTTCAACAGAAAATAGGGAATGGAAATGCGCTGTGCTCTGGCTCTGCAATCAGCAGCTTTATGACTATTTTGGGAACACACACAAATGCACACACACACACACATATATACAGAGTAACACAAACTAACATAAAATTGCCGCATGGTAGCGCTGACACTTAATTTTTGTGAAGTTGTCCCCCGGCGTTGGCTCATCTAATTGTCTGCTCCACTTTGTTGCTTATTATGAAATAATGCAAGACCACAAAAATTTATGTTATGTGCCAAAGAGAAGCACAAAGCAGGGTGGCTGGTGGAAGGGGGGGGGGGGGAGGTGAGGTATGTGGCAGTAGCACTGCTGATGATCCGGGGCAGACAGCTATTCAGCTGCGGCGCCACACAAAAAATGCCAGAGACGTGTTAAAAACAATTTATGCAAAGCTGCAAATCAGCGAAATAAAGCCAAGGACAAGGATAAAGACAAAGGGCAGACAGACTGTAAAAAGTAAAAAGTAAGAAGTAAAAAAACAACAAAAGAACCGCAACATTGAAAAGCTTTATAAGAAAATGTTACTTTAATTTGGTAAATGGCATCACATTGTATACGAAATTGATCTATTGTAATCTTTTGTGTCTGAGGAGGATTCAAGTAAGACTGACTGGAATATATTAATAACGAGAATATAATTATATGTAAGTAGATGAGGATTGAATATTATGTTGATTAAACTAAGTCTTCAATCATAAATTCATCCTAAAACAAATTAAGAATTCAAAGATATATATATAAATGGTTTCCTTTGAATATCTTGAATCTTCAAGAATGGTAGACGAACCAAGTCTTTAATGGGCCAACATACATAAATAGACTATAAAAACAATTCTTGTTAATTAGATATATGTATAGATAATAAGAAACTAACCCATAATGGCTGTCTGGAAAATTAACTATTTAAATGATTTCGATTTCCATACACGCCCCCATTAAAACATATGCTAAACAAGTTGAGTGACTCAGTTGAACTGATGATAGAGAAATATTTGCCAAACGAACTAATTTTACAGAATTAATTAGATTTTGCACTTTGGCTTTAACAACAAACATACAAAGCACATGGTGGCTGCGACCCCCAGATGTGCGGATGTATTTGTGTGTGGGTGTATGTGTAGGTGTGAGCGTGTGTGTGTGTGGCAAGTATATGGCAATGTGGCACGCAGCGTGACAGTACATGGCACAGCTGGAATCCAACATTTGGCAGGCCAAACTCGAAAGGGACATCGTCTCGGCTCAATGCTCCACATGAAACTATAAATGTGTGTCTGTGTGTGTGCGTGTCGGTGTGTGTGTGTCATGTGGAGTTCACACTATCGAAATCTATAAGCCAAACGACACAAGCAGGTGCCAGGCGCAGTACAAATGCCAAACGCCAACTAAAATTTACCAAAACTCCATCACAAGTTCCATTTTGGCCTGGAAACTTGTTCGGGCTTTCCCAGCTGCTGCTGCAATTAAAAGCCCAAATTATATTTCGACTTTAATCGATTCGAGTTTGTCTGCCTCTCACGCTTACAACCCGAATTCCAGAACTGGCTGAGCAACAATTTGATGGCCTGCCAAAACACTCATCACACACAAGAACTCCGCTGGGGTTTGCCCTGCGTGACATGCCTTCAAATGCCGATGAGCAGCCAAAAGTCAGCAGCTAGTTGGCCATGGATGGATGATCTATCGCAGCGGGCACGTAGTCAACCAATCAACTGTTATTTGGTTAAAATATATATATTGACATCAATCTTTAAACTCAGTCTGACCCACTCTCAGCTAAATATATGTTTTGGGCTAATTCCTTATGATTTCATATAATCAAATGGTGCACTCGTAGTTTTTGACAGGTAGTCAGAGGAAAAAAACAAGACAATTATATATATATCGCGTGCTTGAATTCTGGAACCAAGCAATAGCACCCGGTTGAAGGTTAAATAAAAAAAAAAACGAATATTAAGTTCAAGGCATAAAGTGTGTTAAAAAAAATTATAATTTTAGAGTCTAGACATTTCTGAAAGTATCTATTTTTGTAGTCTATTTGTCTGTTTGAGCGAACACTGAATGTTTATATAAATAATACATTTATACAAGAATGAATAACGCTATGACACAAATACATATATATATATATATATATGTATATATGTATGTATTTTCCGGTCTAAATAGATAAGGTATGTATAGTTACTCACTCAGAGATATTGTTCTCAAAGACTAGCTCGCCGCTTACAGTTCCAAAATGCTTTCCCCCCACTGCCGTTTCATCCTCCGTCCAATAGGGGACAATGACGGTGCCGCGGGCGCCAGAATAGCGCATAACGGTCAGCTCGAAGGCGCCAACGGATTCGGTGATCTCATTCATGGGTTCGCCGAAGGCAAAGATGCCCGCATGGTCATCATCGAGTATCATGACTGTGGCAATCTGTGGCACAACGAGATGGACATTGTCGGATGGATTGAACAGCCGTATATAGAAGCATTCATCCTCCTCGAAAATGTCATCGTCGATGATCTCGATCTTGAAGCGCTGCTCATCGACGCCTGGTGGAAAAGTGAGCTCACCGTTCTTGCCCACAAAATCGGATCCAGCCGAAGCGGTGCCATCCTGTGTCTCAAACGAGACCTTCGAGTAGCCAGAGATATCTCCACGCCGCACGACACGCACCTCGAACTCACCACAGTTCTCCATGACCGTATAGTGTCCCGGTTCAAAGTAAACGCGCGTGGGCTCTTCATCGTCGTCGCTGTACTGGTGGATTTGCGACTTCACCTGGCTAATGTCGTTGTGGGCACGTTCTTGAATCTTACGCATTAGATTCCCGCTGCCAATCATCTTGCGTGTGGCTTGAATGCGATAGAAGGCACGCGACTTGTTGCCACGCGAGATCATCTGCTCCTGGACCATCATCTCCAACTGATCCAGATCGGCATCGGGGTATTTTTGCCGGAGTTCCGATAACAGCATTATATACTCCTTGCGCGCCTCATCATAAGCATTCGTCTCCGTCTGAAAGGCAGTCATATTCTTGTTCTTTGAATCGTCCGGGCCAAGCTCTACGGCATCGTGCTCTCCGGCAACAACTGTACCACGTTGATTCATGCGATAGTTCTTGTCGATATATTTGTAGACGAGCAGACGACGCTCCGCAATGTAGGCCCACAACACGGTGGCTGGGAACATGATGAGCGTAATTAATCCCTCCCACACTTCGACGATGCCGGGTGATATAACGGAGAGTATAGCCCAGAGCCAGATATAGGCAGCAATCGACAGAGTGGCTGTGACCATAAACACTCTCAAATGTCGAATGCGCCGCTTCTCTCCTTGTGGGATTAGAACCATGCAGAGGGCAATGATAACAAACAAATTATAGGCAGCGGAGCCAACAATTGTTCCCGGTCCAAGATCACCGCTCTCAAAGTTCTTCGCATAGATCTCAATCACGGAGAGCAGAATCTCTGGTGCACTCGATCCAAGAGCCATTAGCGTTAGATTCGCCACAGTTTCATTCCAAATGCGGACACTTATCATTTGCTTCTCACCATTGGGTCCCTTGATGGTCACCGTCCGCTCAATAGAGGTGATGGCCTCAATGGAGGCCATGAATCGATCAGATATAATGGAAACACCCACAAATAGATAGACCAACAGCAGAAAGTAGACAAAGCCACGGATGGCACGATCGCCGAGACTGATATTCTTTTGTGGCATCCACAGGGGCAGGACGAGGCCCTCTGAGCAGACTTTTAAACCTTCCTCTTCAGGACCTGTTTTCACAAGCTTTTCTTCGTCTTCATCGTCTAAAATATTGTCGACGTCCCGCACTCTCCGACTGTGCATCTGATTGCTGCTGGATATCCGGCTTGTGCTATTGATTAGTGCATCGGATTGTAATCCAATGTCATCAGCATTCTGAACGGATGATGTTAACGCTAACGTTGCCGACTTCACATAAAGTAGAAGCAACAACATCGCACAGAAGGCGACGGAGGTGACTGCTTTCCGGATTAGTAGCATGACGGCGGCGGTAATTTAAGGATTCCCCTTGTCTCTCGATATTGGAAGCGCTTATTGAAGTTATTGGCTAGATTGGACTGGAAGAGATCTTGTTGCGTTCGTATTGGATGTGAGCGAGTCAGCAGTGACCTTTATTGTGCTCAAATATGCTGGTTGCGAAGTATTATAATGAACGGATCGTTTTACAAAACGGCATCATCGCAATCGGCACGTTCAACACCTTATGGCAACTCGGGCTCACAACTCACAGCTCCTGCGGATGGTTTCTATATAGGAAGAAAGTACCAAAAAAGGATATTAAATTAGTTAAGTTCAGTTGAGTTTAGCTAAATCATATCAGTTCTTTGTAATAATATTCTAATTGATACAAGTATGTTAACATCTGCTGTGCATTTTTACAGGATCCGGTATTTTATATTGAACGATGAATTTTGATTTATTAGATGACTACAGCTATAAAAGTCCCTTTAAGTTTATATATTTCAGTCGTGTCGTCCAAATAATTGAATTAAATATATGTGTTTTTTTTTTTAAATTCGTACATGGATTCACAAGCATTTAAGCAAATAATGATATTTGCCAGATGTGCGAATGGTATTAAAAGTCGTTTGCCATAGAAGTTTTTCAGATTTTCAGTCTTTCAGCTGTTTTGTATATTTACACGAAGCAGAAACTAAACACAACCCAAGAAATAAACTACAAGCAAACGAAACAAAATATAAACAAAATGCACTAGTTAAACAGAATATAATAAAACTACAAAGTGAGAATGCCCGACTAGAAGATACACTGCCCATAGCTTAAGAATGGCAAAATAAAGATTGTCTTTAATAAATCACGATAAGATAAATGTTGAATGCCTGTCCCTGAAATAAAGTGTGCAATAATGTTGCAGGTTTGGAATGAAATGCAAGTTTTTGCTATGCACACAAATATTAAGAATGATTGCTCAAACAAATTGTGTTATTGAGGTATTCTCGGAAGTTTTCTTCCAACAAAGTAAACCAAAAAAAATTTTGAATAACTTGAGAGGGGAGATAAGAAAATTTGCCAGGCCACAGTTTGCAAACAATTTTCATATTTCTTATATTACATGTGTATTCCAAACTGTATTTAATGTAATGATGGGGAAATAATTGAGTACTTGATAATTGATAAGTAAACTCAAAGAGCCGGTAAATATAAATTCAATATATAATCGATAAAATGCATAACGTGGACAATGTCAATAACGGGAATTGAGAACAGTATGTTAGTGTCTGCATATGTGGATATGTGTGTGTGTGTGTGTATGCGTTTGTTAACAAGAATAAGGAACTGGGTGAAGCATAACGGTGACTGCTCTTGCAATAGCAACAAAGGCATAAAAACAAAAACAACTGACTGACAAGTGAAACAAGTGAACAAAAGCATAGCGAAAAGACAGCAAGATAGAACGCGAAATACAAAGTAGAGAGAGACTGATTGAAAGGCAGACAGAGAAAGAGAGAGAGAGCGAGAGAGAGAGAGAGGGAGAGAAAGCAAAGAGTGTGTGGGTTGAGATAGTGGGCTATATTAAGAGTTGCTGCAGTTGTTTTATGCGAATGATATGGTGCATGCAAAGAAAGAACATATTCAAATGAATATAAAAATATGCACTTGTCCATGTGTATAATTTATATATAAAGAATACAAATCGAGCTGCCCTTGCCGCCAAAAGAATAGCGCTTGTCTAAATTTTGGGATATATTTATAATTTTGTTTAAGTGAAAACAAGATTTAGTAGTGGCTCTAAAAATTGTGATGTTAAGCCAAAAATTTTATGAAAAACAAAACAATTTTGTATGTATAGAAGATATATTATTTTTTCGAATTTATTTGCAGCACTATTTATTGTCCAGGGGCAAAAATAATCATCGACGCTTGCATTAATTTAGCAATTACAACGGCAAAATGTGCCGAGAGCTGCTAGAGATTGTGGAAGAGGGCACGGAGGGTGAGGTGGCACCCAGCTGGTCAGGGCACAGGGAGACTTATGGACTGATAGACAAATAGGCGCTCTAGGGAACAAAAACACACACACACACACACACATACACACATAAAAATGAATGCACACAACACCAACACAAATACGTAAACGCCAACACACAGATAGGCAGACACAAGGAAAGTGCTCCGATTTTCCACCCGTTTTTCATTTGAGCAGCCAGCAGCAAATTGCATTTAACCGTTATTGAAAATTGGTTCACGTCTAGAAAAGAGATTGCCAAATTAATTGAAAGTCTTTCGACCGTAGAATTCTCGGGACCACAAACATTTGCAGAGTCGTCAAAAGAAAAAAAATAATTTAACTGAGCCTTATGATTATGCGTGATATATATTTTTATGTCGTTTATGTAGGGGATTATATACATATTTATGTGAGAAACTTGTCACTTTACATAATATTTATTGCCACTGTGCGAATATTTAAATATAGCACAGCTCACGAGGGTTTGGGGTTCAAGAGAATTAGCTATGCGACAGCTTATAGATCTTTTACGTTACGTTACGTTATGTTGGGTTTTACGTTGCGCTTACGTCGTTTCTCACACACACGGCGCCTGTTTACTGATTACTTTTTTGGCTTAACTTCTGTTTGGCAAACATTTCGAAATCGACGTTCAAATTTTTGGAATTTGTTTGCTCTTTGAATATATTACTTGGCTGGGGGCCCTGCTAAGATCTAATTGTTCCGCCGATCACTCGAGGCACCGATTTCACATCTGCTCTCTGCTCGCGTTCCCGTTCGGCAGCCAACTAATTCGCTAACCCACCGCCTGCCTGCCTGTCACCTGTCTGTCTGTCTGACTGCCTCTAGCCTCTTTCTCCCAACTGCTCATAATTATTTGAGTGCACTACACTGATTTCGTTGGAAGTGTTTATTAAGAGAGCTTTTTAAATGATGGCCAACTTTATTAAAAAAAATATTTTGTTATATTTAGCTTAACTAAATATGAGGATAAATAGTCTCGAAAAAGTTCGCAAGTAGCTTTCACGATGCTTTTCAAATTGAAAGCTCGATGAAGCGTTTCATTTGTTTTCTTATAAAGCGAATAAAACATTGTTGCTTTGTTTTAGTATTAATATTATCGAGTTGTACGACTGATAATATGTCTGCATCCTACACTCTACGAAACACAATGTTATCTTATCGAAAATTTGTAGGGTATTGTCCACCACATTTATGTTATGCCTTGCCTATTCCAGCACAATAATTAACCTATGTGTGTTGTCTGTCAAAATAGTGGCTGTTATTTTAGCTGTGCACCGTTTCACTTATTTTGCTTTGCTAAATATCTCTATTTATGCCTCTCTGCCGCTCTCTATTTTGCTCTTGGCTTCCCGTTGCGTTTATCTTATTTTTGTTTGGTCGTGCATTTTGTTTATCTCTCTCTCTCGCCCTCTCTCAATCTCTCTTTCGCTCTCTCTCTCTGTCTGCTGCGCGCATAACATAAAATAGCGTGGAAAAAATTTGGTTGAACTTGTGTAGAAATATGTGTCTTTTGCCTTTACCGTTTGGTCAACTAGTTCTGACCGCGACGCCAATATACACACACACATGCATAAATACATACATACGACCACATAGATGTAAGACATACAATGCATGTGAGTCTGTAAGTAGAAAGCTATTTCAGTATGTGTGTCTCCCAAGTACCAGAGTCGCCTGCGCCAGTCAAATAGTTGGCTAAGCTATTTTCTGTTAGATTTTGATTATTTGTTTGCCACCCAACTGTGCAACATGCTTTCTAATGTATGTATTCTTTCTTTGCCTACCCTTAAGATATTTATAGATAAATATATTTGCACATACACTCAGAGAATTCTTACTATTTTGTACACAAAATTTCGAGTACAGTTCGTCTTCACCGTTAAACCTTGGACGAATTTAGACAATGTACTTGTACTTGATTTTAGTAAATGCAAATTTTTAGGTTTTTCCTCTCAGTGTATGCATATGTATTTATAGAGATGTATGACTGCTAGCCAAACCTGTCACCGGCTGCAAATGCAACATTTAATCTACATATTAATGAATGCTCGTGTGCTTCGGAATACATCTTGAATACTTACTGTCTGCGATTGTGTCTGGGGATGCTCTACAACAACTACAATTTGATTTTGGCTCCACTTAGTTTGGCAGGTATTCACGGATTTACCGATTTACGGATTTCTTGCGACACACCTGCACTATTGAGTTTGGGGATTTGCACCGATTTTTCGTTTGTTTTGCGAATGCACTTTGGGCAACTCGTGCACCAACAACTGGGTTCCACCTGAATGATTTATGGCCTAGAAGCGTCGCGATTCAGTTTAAAGTACGCATTAATATGAATAATTCATGACTTGCTTGCTGGGTTCACTCTGCCGCTCCTTGCTGTGGTTGTTGAGCTCTTCTCTCGACTGTCAGCTGTTACACGGCCTCTGCTAAGTGCCTTTAGTTTCTTTATCTTGGCCAACCGTCTGGAAAGTGGGGCACACTGGCACTGCCGGTCTCACCTGGAGAGAACGTTCTGCTTGAAGGACTTGGACCCTCCGCCTAGTTATCCAGCACAGCAGCCGGAATTTATTGTCAATGCTTCCCTGTATTTCCTTTGTTCATGTGAAGTATGAATCAAAGCGATCACCAGCTCGCGTACTATTTGGCTCACTGTCAGAAATGGTTGCTGCCAGAACTCCTGCTTGGTCGACACCTGCCCTATCAGTATTGGTATGTATATTATGTATACATACACCTTAATGACGTAGACTAACGCAACGCAAAACCTTGACTGCCTGATTAATTTCTGACAAGCGCTTAGTACTTGAAAGCAGTAAATTCATTTTGTGCCAATACGATAAGGCAATTAAGATTGTAAATGGTTGATATAAAAACTTCTTATTTAAAGTTAAGCAACTGTTGATTACCAACCGGCAAAATTAACATCTCAACACCTCAAGCCTGTTCAATTGCGTCATTGTTCTTATCGCTCCAGTTGACCACATCAACCAGTAATATACACAGACGGTATAGATAGTTTATCTATAAATTTGTTTTGTTGCGTCAAATTTAAAAGTGATCGCTGAAGCTCTAATCTAACATTTGTGCAAATACATATTTTATATTTAATAGAGGCGTTCTATTTTTATATAATATTTGTATACCCTTAGCCCATTAAAAAAGGGTATAATGGTTTTATGCAAATGTATGTGACAGGCAGAAGGAAACATCTCCGACCCCATGGAATATATATATTCTTGATCACGTGGATCTCAGAGACTAAAAGACCTAGAGACTTCAAATTTGGAATATAGGTTATCGAATACCAGGCGCAGATCAAGTATGATTTATTTGATCGATAACTTATACCGTTTCAGGAATAAATCCGATATATCCGATATCCGATTGCGATGAATGCTACAATTTTCAAAACAGAATCTCCTAATTAATACATGATAAGCATATGCATGTTATTGATCAACTTCCTAAATTTCATCAAGTTCGGATAAGTAACACACAAGTAATGGTCGAAAATATATTCTCATATTGGTATCATTTCTATAAGCAGCTCGAGCTCACTCGACTACAGCACTCTTACTTGTTTTTTATTGTAAATATAACATTTATAATGCATGAGTTTACATTTTTTAATATCTCTGTCTTTTTTATGATGAACGAGCATCGACAGGAGTGAGTATTATACTCTTTATTTATTCATAATGATAATGTATATATATTACATATAAGTACGATTAGTATTTATCTAATGACGTTAAATTCAGCGCCCTTGCTAGGATTTCTAACCTTGTCTCGGGTTTATAAAGCACGTACTTATTGTGCTGTCATAACAGCAGGAAAAATCATTCTTTTGAGTAAAATTTGTTGTCTTTAAAAATTCCACAACATATTATTGCCTGCTTAATTTAAATTAGTGGTGTCTGTTAGACCTGCCTTGACCGTAAATCGCTATGAGCTTGACCAAAAGTTATGCTTCTTCATAGCTAATTGTATTTTACGTGCATTGGAATAACTAGCACAGTTATTTATAATAATCCGATTTTTTTTACTTTAAGGATACCCTAGTAGAAGAGGCAATATTAAAGGAAAACATGCCTTAAGCTTGTAGGACATAGAAATCATCAAACCGACGAAAATTCTTAAAGGGACACAAAAGATCTAAATAGGTCGCAGTGTTTAACCTTAGGAATTGTCTGTCCTAATGCAATATTTCATTGCTAAATTATATTAATAATAAAAGATAGGAAAACGCCTCAAGCCTCACATGCAACCACAGGAAAACAGGCCAAAAGTAGAATTAAATAGCTCTCATAATATGCTCTGCACTACACTCCCCTAGCACTCCTTAATAATTAACTAGCCAACAGCTGTGTGTGTGGATATTTCGTTAATTTAATTAAACCGTTTAGCTACTGTTTAACCCACAAGCTTTCACTAGGTGTTTTTTTTTGGGTTGGTTTTGAGCGTCAACCGCAATAAAGGGAAGGCCCTAAGAAGTTTTGCATGCTCAATTAGGCTAAATAATTGATTAGGCGTCACATTGGCAACGGGCACTATACAACAACCCAAACTAGCTTGGGCCACAAATGCTTTAAAGTCCGGCCACTCAGTTCAAAAATGTAAATGGAGGCGCTTCAAATATTTATCATATGCCACGTTGACCGCAAGACCAAAGTGACTGCAAGTCACCCTAATTGTGATGAATCTTCCAAGCAACGGACAGCGCTTACGTGTGTGAGAGTGTATGTGTGTGTGTGTGTGTGGGTGTGTGCAGATGTGCATATGTGAGTGTGCGTATAAATAAAGCTGACAAAATGAATTGGCTTTAAGTAAAAGCTGTCACAGTTGTCCGCACGTTTGCAAACAAACAGTCATATAATAAAATAGCTGGTCAGACAATCCTTGTACAAGTATAAATTTCATTTTGGTGTCCGCTTTTTGCAATCGCTTCTGCTCCTCTACACAGCAAGAAAATATAGTTCACATATATTAAGCAAATACTCCATTTTCACTCCATTTTTAAAGGCCAAAATGTTCATATACAATTTGCGAAGACTAAAAATAAAAAAGCGCACTTTAATAAAGTATTTTTTGCAGGTCTCGTGAAAACTCGAATCTACCTCACTTTTCATACCAGAACCCAGATTTCTGTCTGTGCAGAAGGAGTCGAGGGTTGTGACGTTTTCAACGTGTATTTGTGCTTGCCACATAATATCTGCTTTGCAGCTGCGATTCAATTCTAGATAATAGCATTAGATTTGTTTAATCCCCTTAGCTGCTATCTCTGATCGATAGTTTGGCAAACTTATGCTTGACAACTATATACGACATGGTCAGTCAGCTGTGACTGCAGCATTTTAGCTTATACAATATATAATATTTGTTGCCGTAAGGTGAATCTATAGACCAGGTTTAGCAACTACCAGACTACAGGATGCTTAGGTACTCTGGCTGTAAGACAGCACACCGAAGAGGCTCTGGCAACAGTTGCTGCTGTCAGCGCATTTTCCTGTTGCCTTTTATTTATTGGCGACAGTTTTTGGCCCTGTTGTTGCTTTTGGGCTACAACAACTTTGATGACGGTCGTTATGGAAGTCGTCGATTTGGAATGCCGCTTCTCACCGCGCCGCACCGTCACTCACGTTTCCCCTCCCGTCAGTCCTTACTCTTACCCATTTCCTGATTTCCCCTTTCCGTCTTACGTCGGCCGCCTTGATGTGCAAGCTTAGATGGATAACGCCACTGTTGACAGCTGAATGCGTACTCGTCTCACCTCGCCTCGCCTCTCCTCGCCTCCTTGTCTCTTTTTTATCAACACATCTTTAAGGGGTGTTTTTTTTACATTCTCACGCCTGTTTATTCCGCTGTCTGAGCTAAACTGTTTATTATTTTGCGTGTGTGTGTGTGAGCTTTTATTTATTTATAACTGTACTTTGCACCATTTTAAGATACACACACAATCACAGAAGCGTACACACATAACTGAGAGTTAAGCTCTTGCAAATGGCTGCTACAAATTTTAATAGTTCGCCAGACAGACAAAGGATGACAAAACCTTGCTTCAAGATGCGGCAAGCTCTGGGCAACACTTTACATGTGTGTGTGTGTGCGGTGTGTATAGAATATGTAAGTTTTTAGCCTCGGGGGTGCCAATCCGGAAACAGGTCTTTAGGCAGCAGACGCCTGAAAAGTATGCAACACATTGTCATCGCTGAAAGTCGCGCTCTTTTGTGTGTGTGTGGTGGTGTGTGTGTGTTAGCATATGGGTGTAAATTATGTTAGTGTCATTTACAGTGCTTATCAGCAACATAAACTGTTTCCTTAGACAATTTTGTTTCTTCGCCTGGCAAAATATTTGCGTGGTGCCTTAATTATTTTAGCCACACTTAACAACCAAAGACAAGTTTCTTAATTATATAAAATTACATATGGGGGTTCATTAGTCGGGTAACCAAACACTAACCGAAAAGGTCAAATAACCTAAGGGAATGGGTCGCATAAAGTTGGTCGACAGACAAACATGATAACGTTTATCGCAAGGCAATCAGATGACGTCCCTTGTCAGTCGGCCATGGATGGCTTCTCTGGGCCATGTCTCGACCATGGCCATCAGCGACAGCAGCATTGACATTGATTTGATTTCCAAGCATCGAACGATAAAATGTCAACAAATCCAAGGGGGAAAGAGCTGAGTTTCGAATTCAACGTTTTCTGTTATATTTATCTGCCATTATTTATTGACAACAAGCAAACGGCAAATGCTGCGGGCTTCATTATATATATATATTATATATTATATATTACTCACACTCATATATATTTATCATTATATATATATACCTATATAGATATATGCATTTATTTACAATATTCCTACATAAACACACATTTACGATTGTGTCGTTTGTGTCGCCATTTGCTGCAGAAAGGAAGTTAAAATGATAAAAGATATCGAGAGTGGGCAACTTGAAGATATTCTGTAGGCAGTCCAAAGAGACAGTAGTATCTTCAATAAATTATGAGAGTAGTTACTCTGTTCTTAATCTTACTGACATGATGATACAGATTAACAGAACTCACAGGTAAAAATTATGATCTGCACTTAAGCCTACTTATCGAACAAAACTTTTCCTTTCTTAAAAAATGCTCTCGAAAAATTGAAAATTTGAATAGCGACTTTTTTGAAATGAATTTCCCAAAACACAGATTTAAACACGATTTCTTATCATAAACACAAAAATCAATAAATTCCTTTCTACCTTAAAAGTTATTTACATTTCAATGATATAAATATAAAAATGTTTCTAGTTTTCAGGCAAAATTAAGTGTAACTGCCAAGGATAATTTTACATGTTCAATTACTTTACGATATTATGCCCAAGACTATAGACATGCCACATCTTTATAACTTTATAGTGTCTAATAAGACCCGTCATAACAACTTTCAAGTTTATAGGGTATAAGAGAATGCACGCAGCTAGTTTCTATTGATTTTATATTTATTTTTTTTGGTTAGTCACGGTCATCACCAATCACCATCTTGGCGAAGCAAGTTCTGAAAACAGTCAGCAACATTGGACGTGCCAAACACTGTTAAGATAGTTAAGAGCTGTTTGCTTGCCGGTAGCTGTCAGCCATCAGCCATCATCACACTCAAACTGGTTGGGAGCCAACTATTTACAAACCAAGGCAAACTATTTTCTAACTGCGGCTTGTTCTATTCTAGGCGGTGGCAAACTTTTCCAACGCGGAACTTTAAATGAGAAAACTCGGCGATGTGTTGTTTGCAGTTGCCCGGCAAATGTCGACCTCGTCGATAGAGTTGAAGCCTTCACACCCCTAAATCGAATCATGTGTGTCTTGTGCAGCCGATTCCACTTCGATGATAAATGATGGAACGTTCAGTATGTCACAATTGTTTGTGCAGAGGTGCGAAGAAAAAATGCCTTTGTCCATCATTCAATCAATCAATCAATCATAGCAGAATGGTCAATGAACAAAAAATGCTGACGCTGCAATCAACGGAACAAATATTTGGCCAACAGACACATGAAGAGCTGCTGATGATGGCTTAGCGAGTCTTAACTGTACTCACTGTCAAGTCATTTGTGTTGATAGGTTCACTTATGATAGATACAAATGGTATCTATCTAAAAATCGGACAACACGACATACATCACATCCTATCATCAGCATTATCATTATCATTATTATCAGATGTCTTAGTCAGTATCTTGTCAGACTAAGCTGTGCGAGGCACATTCAGCATTCATTAGGGCAGGGTGGCATGGTGGCTCCTTAATGGTGCTCAGCTTTGTTCGATTCGCTGTTGCCACACATTTAAGTTAGAGTCTAAAATAACAAAATTCATGTTATAATTGGGTCAAAAAATAAAAGATGTACATAATGTTAAGGCCCATGCAGTTCCCAATCAGACGGCATAATTTTTTAAGATGAATTCGGAAATTTATCTGTTTTCACGAATAATGGCAAAAATTAATTGATGGCCTAACATATATGTATATATAGAGAGCAAAGCCAATAATTGATTTTACATAACTTTAATTTGAAATTCCATACGGCACCATACAATACAAAATACATTTGGGCACATGCACATAATTCATTTCAACTAAACAAACGCTTTGATGTATGAATGCATTCCTTTGTTCAGTATAGAAATGGGCTATTCTTGGAAATATACACATGTGTATGTGTTCATTCAGTTGGCAATACATATATTTGATAACGAACAATATGCAAAGCACAAATATATTTCCAGGAATAATCGCATCTGACTATTTATTTCGTTTCAGTTGCTATACATTTCAAAGACAATAAACATGACTCGAAATTTCTCAGAATTTCAACCTGTAAGCAGACACAAAGCTTTTTCAGCACCTCAATTAAAAGTCATTTGTATTGGCATTTATTAATATTACTAAAAAAGGATCAAATATAAATATATATATATGATATCTGCGTATAGATTTTATATCTGTGCTAATTAAAATGAGCATTTCATTGCCAAAAATTGAATTAAATGCGCGTAAGTCTGTGAAAATACTTCAGATACATCAGTTAATTTCTCATATCAAATTGTAGCTGAGGTAAATGGAGCCGTAAACCTAGAGGGAAGTGTAAGTCTGGGATTAAATTTCAAATAAATTTGTCCGTAATTAAAGAGAACGGCAGGTGACAGCCTTTAAGACAGATTTCTGTCAAGATTGCTGCGATGTTTCGGCTCATGTGTGGATGTGTTTGAGGGTCTGCTTGTTAAGCGTAAAATTATCATTTCCCTTTTGCTTTTGTGCGCACAGTCAATGAATTTTCCGGTCCACAGCAAACGTATGAAGCCTGCTCAAAAAGTATACAGAATTTTGGTATGAGGTATGAAGAAACTGGTTACTTTTCGAACACACCTCGTAGGTGGCCCAACCGCCAAACAAACGCACCAAAAACAAGAAAATTAAAGGTTTTCACTTTGGTTTTCCGTGCTGATATAATGGTGCCTCGGCATGAGGTATGAGGCATGAGGTAGGGCCTCGCTTCTGCGTTTGTGCGAATCTGTGTGTTTGCTTAGCTGCGTGCCATTGGTGATTTTAGATATTATATCTTCCTACTCGTATCTTCATGGCTTGTTCATTTCACGCCACGCCACCGGAGCCATCAGAGCGGTTTGGAATTTTGCCTTTTGTTTGGCTTCGCCACCAACTCCAACGCCTGCTGCGATTCATCGACTTCGACTTTGGCGCTGTCGTCGCTCATTTTGTGCGATTTTTTGTCCCATGCTTTATGGAATTTTCATGCTTTTAATTTTTATTTTCAGCTGCTTTCATCATCGGCCAAGCGTCGAGTTACAACGCCCGCACCACCCCCAAATTTAATTGCCAGCTCTGTAAAATTTTATGAGAAATCATCAGCGCGCCGGAAGATTGCAAGTCCCTTTTATATACCCTTGCTAAGGCTATTTTATTACACTCACAATATGTTCCACACATTTAAGAACACATTTCCGACTTTTTATTGACTACATACTTAGTTTTTTTTTTTTTTTAAAAGTGGGTCAATCTTTAATATATGTCGGCTTACTGACAAAATTTGGCACATGTGCCAAACATCGCATTGAATCTGACGAATCAGAAAATAGATTTTGACTGAATTAAATTTAAACTCGTCAACTTTTAAAGATGATTAAAAATTGACTCATAATTTATTATTTATTATCATCCTTTCCTCTCTGACTGTAAATATTTGATATGAAATTTGAATAATATTTTATTATGATATACATAACATAAAGTGGGTTTGTTTGCGATTTAAAATTGGCTTTATTTATGCAGCGAATTTCGTATTCATCTAACCAAAAGAAAATAAAAAAAAAAATTGTAGCTTTATTTTTGACTTATTTTTTATTTTTCTGGGCCTTAACTTGGTGCTTGGCTTAAGGTAAAGCCTTGTATTTTTGCCATCATATTGTGTGTACCTTATGGCTCCAGTGCTTTAATCAAATCGCCAACAGATTTTCCAGCTATATTTTTACGAGGCGTATACGCAATTTCAGACCTCACACACACACACACACACACATGCACAGACGTAGAGCATAGAAATGGCAATTTGCTGCAGCTGCAATATGTGTGGCCGATTTCTCAATGTCAGTTTTATGATTAAGTTCGCAATACTTGCAGCAAAAATTCACACTTGAATTCTGTTTTCGATGCCGATGGCTAGTTTTCGGCAACAGTTTGCGGCAGCTGCTACGTGACGCAAGCAGCCCAAGCGTGGGCTGAGCATCGCCTCCAATTGCCCATGTTCGTGTTGGTCATCTTAGCTAGTTGGGCATCAAGTGTGGCCGAAACCCACGTTACATCTGATACCCTGTGGTCGCCCACTCAGCAGCATGTGTGGCTGGCAGCGTTGCAAGCATATGCATTTGTTGTGCTATGCCCATAACATGCTGACTGTTACGCCCACTTGTCAGTGTGTGGGTGCGGCTCATTTCACTTGAATATGCAAGTGAAAAGCTTTTAAGTGCCCGGCACTTCTGTGAAAGCCTTCAAAACGCTAAGCTACAGGTGCAAGTTATATTTTAGGTACTGCACAACATATTTCTGGGTAGTTTTCCGTTTAAGCTGCAATGATTAGCAAACATGGCTGCAGAGCTGTCAAATTTTTAATGCGGATCGTAAAACCGGCCAAGGCTTTAGCCTGGTCTTTTCTGTGTGAAAATATGTTTGAGAAACACCAGCGAGGTATATAATAAAACTTTGATTTGTTTTGGTTCGGGTTCGGGTTAATTAAATTTGAAAGCATACGGGTTCAGAGCAACTCAATTTCATTGTTGGTTGAATAATATATATATATATATATGTATATGTATATATTGACCACTCTCTTTGGCAGCTGACCGTCATTGTTAATTTGTTAATGCAATCAAATTTGTTGACTTTAAATTGTATATATTTTGTAGGTTTAGTTTGGCTGGGTTCAAATTAATGCTTGGCATGACACTTGGCTCAATGGCAAGCTAATGGCCATAATCGACATCGATCCGTACCGTTGGCCCAACAAACAATGCAAATGTCGCATGGCTTTCAGGCATTGTCCGGGCCAATTGTGTGACAATTTCCATAGAATGTTGGCAACCGATGTAAATGACATTCGCACGACCCCCCCGTTCAATCCACATTCATTAAGCTATTCAAAACGTGGCAAGAAGTGTGACTTTAGATAAGTCCTGCAGCACCAGCTGAAACGAGCCCCTCACAATTCAAAATGAGCCAAGCATTTGAATAGTTAAGTATCTTGAAATTCAAGCAAAGCACCAGAAATGAATGAAATTGCAAATCCGATTACCTACCCCAGTACTCCAGCTTCGTACATGTCGAGGTAAAACTTGGGCTCTAAACTCCAAGTATGCATGGAATGATATGAATCAAAAATGTATGTATGTATATATATCACTGCAATTTTCTTGTAAAACATATATTTTTCCTTATTACTTGTATATACGATACATATTTGTTTTACAAGAAAACTGCGATTAACTTGTGAAAGTGCTAGCTCAATAGCAGAAATGAGAACAATTTTTCGCAACTTGGAGCAGCCAGATGTCTACTTGAAAATGAAAACGAAATAAATTGAAATTGTTTTATTTTTTGTTATTTCATACATAGGGTTACTACCTTTAAGATTGCTGGTGCTGTTCTCTGTGTTGGTTCAAGGAACATAAAAAGCTGAAAATATGATTATTTCGTAACATAAAAAGTGGAGAGGAACAAAGAGTGAATATTGTCGCATGTGAATAATAAACATGAATGAAATACTTTCAAATACTTTTACTATCAATATCGAAGAAATGTAAAAACTTGAAGTGAGGTAAATAAATTTTTAATTTGAAGAGCTTTGCCTACACGCAAACTTGACGTTTTCTTCAGTGCACACACGAGTGTGGGACAAAAGGGAAAAATAGAATGAAATAAATGGCAAAAGTCGCTGGCTGAATGACAAACGATACCACACACAATTTGCCTGATATACGTATTTGACAAAAGCATAAAGCAGAATGCAGAGAAGGTGAGAGACGGAGAGAGAGAGAGAGAGAGAGAGAGAGAGAGAGAGAGGTGGAGGACAATTAAACAATAATGAAAAGTAAATGGCTTGCCGGATATGCAAAAGAAGCAAAAGCGAAACTCAAGTGACGAACAGCTGCTGCTTTCAGAGTGGGTGAAGTGCAGGACACATCCTCGGCTCAAATGACTGCTCCTGGATGATTCAGCCAAACCCTTTGTGCTCTTTTGCGTTGCATTGTCTTGAAGCTGGGTGTGAGCAACAATTAGACGCCACAGAGGCCAGCCTGAGACAATGCACATAAACTTGCACACACACACACATGTATAAGACACAAAGCCAAATACAAATTGAGGCATAGAGCATTGACTAAGCTTAATCGATAGCACAACACAACAAAAAACAACAACATTAACAACGACAACAACAACAACAACAACAAATAACTGGCAATAGTCACGCGTCTCCCGCAACAGCTCTAAATAGGGCCAACGTTGTCAAGGTAAGCCGCCTAGGCGTATGCGTAATATTATTTGTGTACGTATTTTTTTTTTTTACAAGAAAATTCTGACTTTCACATGATATAGTGAGAAGGTCGCGAACACCTCCCACAATGCCACTTCACCAGACGTTGGTTGTGTAGTCGCCGATAGTAAAACGCAAATGTTAGATTTAATTTCAAAGGTCCTTTTGAGCAACCTTGTACAACTCTTAATTATGAAAACGTGGTTAACATCAAGCAAGAAACAACTGCTATTACAGGCACGACTAAGGTTACACACCCTTGCTTCCGGAGTCCATCTGCTTACATCTAAAAATAGTCTTAAGTTCAAGTAGACGACAGATTGTATATATATATACTTGTATATACATATATATGATGACAGCTTTGTATGACGCTTAACATAAGTCTATAAAGTGAGAGGCTCCCATGAGAATTAAAGTTTTAAGGAGTTATGAGTTTTGAAGGCAAATCAGGGTAAAAATTGGTTCGTCAGTGACAAAATTATGATGGACAGCTTAGAATCAGCCCGAAACTTAATTTATTAGGGTAGACTTTTACAAAGCTTTCGCAAAATTTGATGATGGACAGTTCGGACCCATCGCAACATTTGATTTCTTACTGTACACTTTTTACATAGTTCTTTTTATCAAAAATCGTTAAATTAAAATGATGCATTAATGCAAATGGTGAATTATGAGCATAATGAAGGATCTCAAACCAGATTGAAAATCAGGCAAAGAAATTCGAAATTTGGCATTTTTAAGAACCTCTAACCGTAACCGATAATACCAGAGCGTATCGCGAGCATACATCTACCAATGAATTCCATATCACTCTTTGACTAAAATCTGTGCAAATTTGATATGTGTTTTCATCCACTAACCATAAATAAAAACATCAGAAAATTTCTCTATGTACGAATAAATATTTGCAATGCTTGCATAGTTATTATAACATTTTATTTTGTAAATATTGGTACAAGAGACCAAAATCTCGCTTCGGTTTCGCACACTCACAAAAAGTTATTGCTTTTCAAAATTAGCTGTGCTTTGAAATACAAATTTCGTGTTACCGGATTTTGACAACAATTGTGTTTCTTTCATGTACAAAATGCAACATTTTTCTCTTTCTAAAAATAACACGAACGCGAACATAGTTGAAGGAAGTTGCATGGAGAAAGTTGCATAAATTACCGGCTAGTGAACATTGAGGCGCCACACGACCTGCTGCAGAAGCTGCTGCTGGTGATGCTACTGTTGGTGCTGCTGCTGCTTCTGCTGCTACTGCAGTTGATGCTGACACAATTTTTGCTGCTGCAGAGCTGCGGTTGCTGCTGCAGGATACACACACACACACACGCGCACACACACACACGCTAGCGCCGCACCGATACACACGAAGCTGTGACGAGACGACCGCTTACGAGCTGCAGCAGAGCTCCGGTTTTAGCCACAGTTTCTGGCCAAAAATTGTTTGCTGCTGCTGCCCCGGGGGCTGTTGAACTGCACCACTATACTATGCTCACACGCACACACACACACAGACACACACTCACTTCTATTTTTATTATATATATGTATTTTTTTGTATTCTCGCGCTTTTTGCTTTGTTGTTGCAGTTGAGTTTCAGTTTGTTGTTGTTAGTGTTGGCTTGCTATTGCACATTTTGGTTCATCTCACGTTGCCAAAAAAAAAAAACCGAATTTACAATTTTGTGGCAAACAGCAAGAAGAACAACAACACAAGTAAACTGGCCTGCCGGTCAGCAGGTTCAAATGTCGGCGACCTGTATCTTTCCCCCTCCTCTCGCTGCCCTTTGCTCTTCTTTACCCAGTGTCTCTTTTTGTGTGCCGCTGTCCTGTGCTCTTTTGTGTGCGCCCAAAAGTATGCAGAAGCTATTTAGCCTAGTTTTTGGCTGTCCGTGGATGCAGTTGCTCCTTATCCTTCGGCTGCACCTGCTTTTGCTTCTGTAGTTGTTACCACTTTTATTGTTGTCCAACGCATCGAAAATACTTTTGCAATTTATGTGTTAACTCAAGAATTTCAAAAATATTTGAGTAGTGGGTTTTTTGTTATTTTCGATGCTGGTTACTATAATAAATCACTGATTTTTTGTTGTTGTCGCGTTGTGTGTGTGTGTGGGTTTTTTTTGTGTTTATTTTTGTAGCAAAAATCGTAAAACACTCGCAATGTTCGGCACTAAATATAGTAGTAGTAGAAGCCCAACTAACGGCTTTTCTTTTGTTGTTGTTATTGCTGCTGTCGCTTAAATGTGGGTTGTTGTTGTTATTGTTATTATAATGCTCTGCGTGGTTCGATGCGTAGCATGCGAAAGCGTAACACGCTCGTGCGCCGGATAATGAAAGACTGCCCCGAAACTTTCGGCCGAGTAACCCACTGGCCGCGTCGTCACAAAAGCCGAGCCACTCGAACAGCGCTTCGTGTCGCCAAACGAGTTGGAAACGCATGAGCTTGAAACGCGACCATAGATAACAAAACACACAAGCCGAACTGGCGGCGCACAGGATAAGAAACGTTCTGGGAAATGGAACACGCGCAGCGATAACAGAAATGCGCTCTCTCTCTCTCTCTCTTTACGTCTCTCTCCGCTTCATTACACTCTATGCTCAATGCAGCAGTCTTAGTGGCGCATTCTAAGAGAGAGGCATCGGGAGGGCACGACGACGAGTGGTTGGGGGTTTGTTAGTATAATGACAGGGATAGGGAATTGGTATGGGAAACGGTGCTGGCAGAAGCGCCACCTCCCCGAACCATCCCCCCACACTTTCTTAGACAAGCGAACGCGCAAGTTTTTGATGCCCGTGTTAAGTCTATTGGAAAAGAGGTCTGCTCATTCGTTTTTTAAGCGTGTGCCCTACCTTAACTGAGGAGGAATATGCGAATTTGTTCGAAATGGAAATTAAAAATTTAAAATCGCCATGAAAATTTTTCTAAATTTATAAAAAAAATTGTAACTGTATTTATGGTCAAAAATCCCATACTTTAACTAATTATTAATTAATTTTCAGATAATATTTGCATGTTTCTAATTAAAGTAAACAAATTCCAATTTGATTATTTGTAGTTAATTAATACATTTATATCTAAAATACTCTGGAATGAAGTTATTTTGAATCAAATCAAACTTGTAATTTAAAAATGTTTTTTCAGAGACAAAGATAGCATTTATGAAAATGATCTCTGTAACAAAACGTGAAAATAAAAAATGTTAATTTAGCTGTAAAGTTTATATCCCACTTTGAATGCCACTCAAGCAGATAATAACCTTTAAATATTATTACAACGTTCTACATAATAAAATGTGGCTATAAAGATATAATTTTGCTAATTTTACGATGCTTAGTCAAAAGTCAAAAACTCAAAGCAACAAAAGTAAAAACATTGTCACTTGGTTTGTAGAAAAATGCACAAGTTTCCAGCTCAGTGTAATTCAGGGTGTTAGTTACACCTAAATAAATAAAATACACCTAAATTCTTTTGAGGTGTCCAAGTCGCTATCCGCGTTTACATTTCGCGCCATCGACGTTGCTGACGTATTGAAGGGCCATAAGCCACCCCAAAATATATAAATAAATAAAAAATAAATAAGCAAAACGGAAATTAATAAGACCCAAGAATTGTGCCCCTTGTGGAGACCATTTGTAACAAAGCAGCAAAAAAAAAATCCGTAACAGGAACAGATACAAAAAGAATAATGGGAAATGTGTTCATCGACTCAGGCTGAGGTACTTTTTCATATACCCTATAATTGACTAACAAGGCTTGTTGGCACCATGGACTAGTTGGAAGTCAAAGTTTAAGTGTTAAATATTTTTGATATTCATAATCATGATTCATCCACATTTTATCATATAATCTAAAATACTATTAATAAATTACTATAAATTTGCATTTTCATCAAAGATTTCACTCAATAGTTTTTTGGATTGGAAATGTTTTTTTGTTTTTAATAATAAAGCGTATGTTTAAATTTGTATTATTAATCAAAGTTTTTGGTGATTTATTTGAGAGAGATTTCAGCTTATTTATGGCTTTTGTTACTTTCAAACTTTCACTTCCGAAAACATTGGCCAAACTGGGTCGGATTAACAATACCAATTTGGTCATGATTTGTGCTGCTGAATAACTCTTAACCCAAATTCATTTTGTTTAAAAATACACTTCTTTTGTGTACATTTCCAAAATTCATGGTTAATGCGTTTCCGATGCTTAAAATTTTTAGATTTTGATTTTACGTAAAAAAAAAACATTTTAGCGTTGGAGACTCAGTAGACTTTTAATACAACCCTCTTTAAAGATATATATCTTCTCAATTTTTATGGCTTTGTATATCATCAAAATAAACTCTTGTGCTGCCCAATAAAACGAACATATTGTTTTGGTTTTTTTTTTTTTTTTTAAGTTTTATTTATGTAGTTTTTTATTTTAATCATTGTTTAAATCTACAAATACATTTACAGCGGAGGGCGAAAGAACAAAAAATTAAAAATGTTTATTCTCATGTTTTTCTTTTGTTTTGTTGTTGTTGTTTCTGTTAGACATTATATCGTATGCAAATTGTTTACCATTTCTGCTTGTTTCTCGACAATTTGTCAAGGTTTTCGTTATTGTGTCGAAAGGTTTTATAGAATTGTTTTGCATTCGTTATAAATATTTTTTGTTGTTGTTGTTCACATTATGAATTTATATTGGTTTTTGTATTCGCTTTAGGTTCTTTTGTTTTCTTTTTCTTTTTTTTTTTAGTTTAGTTTTACTTTCACATCAACAACAATATTCATGATGATGAACATCGTTATCATAATTATTATTATTATTATTCAATATAATTTGTTAACAACTAATAATAATTTTGTTTTGTTTGTCATAACTAACATGCCATAATGCAATCCATTAATGTATCATTAATTTCAATGTCAATGATCATCATTAAAACTCATCATAAATGAAAAGATAACAAATCGAGAAACTAGTTGAAAAGCAGCGGCGGATTTATGTCTCTGCGTGTGTGTGTTTGTTGTGTTGTGGGTGTGACTGACTAACTGACCGACTAACTGACTGACCGATTGACTTAATGACAACTATTGTCAACGTTGTCACAAATTGTCATTTACTAAAAACCGTGCAAATTGTTTGCTATTTGTATTGAATTGAAATTTGTTGTTTTTTTACCTACATGCCAACAATTCTAACCACTAGTCAGCTAGTGAGTGTGTGTGGGTGTGTGTGTGTGGGGTGTGTGTGTGTGTGTGTATAAAGCGAAAGTTATAGAAAAAAGAACACAATACTGTTAGGTACTGCCTAGGGCTTGCCCAATTTCTGGGGGACGCTGTGCCGTGTAAAACGTAACAAACATTCATTATCATTTTGTGGGCGTGGCAGTGTTGTATATACGCCCAAGTGCCCAAAAATGAGTGTGAGTGAGTTAGTGAGTGGGTGTTTGTGTGTGGGTGTGTGTGTGGGTGTCTGAGTGTATTTGTGTTGCTTGGGCTTCAAATGCACACAAAAGCATAATATTCAATTTTAGGTTTTATGGCTTTTATAAACATTTACTCGTCATATAACAAATTGTTAGCTGCTTTCACTCAGCTGCTGTCTCTCTCTCTAACTGACTGCCGGCAGCACAGCAGTTGCAGCAAATGCTCTCTCCGGTTTTTGGGATACGCTGCTGTTTTTCGGTCCATTTGGCTCTTTGCCGCTCTGTCCGCCAGTTGGTAGGTTTCGTTATCGTTTTTTTGGTTGTTGTAAGTATTGTATAGCTCCATTTATATAATCAAATTTTTTTCCATATAATATTTGTGTATATATATAAACAATTATATTAATTGTGTTGCCTCTTTATTATTATTATTTTATTTATTCATTTATTTATGCTTATTTCTGCATTCGCTTTTTCTCAGATGCCCCACAAATTTGTCCAAATATTCGTTTTTGTTTTGTTGTTGTTGTTGTTTGTTGCTGTTGTTGTATCTTTGCTTCGTCTCTGCTTATTTTGTAACTACGCTAATTTATTCCATTTTTGTTTTTTACCTTTTGTTTCATTTGTTTTTTTTTTTTTGTCAAAATTTTCGTTTCTTCTTTTTTTATTATTTTTTAATTTCTCTAAACTTCTTATATAATTTGTCTCTTCATGCGTTGTGTTGTGTGTCTAAAGGTGTGTGTTTGTGTGGGAGTGTGTGTGGGTGTGGGTGTATATGTGTCTGTGTGTGTGTGTGTGAGTTGGGTATGTAAATATTATTAATGTTAGTTGCGCTTTAGCTTTGCTTTTGTTTCTTGGCGCTGTTTGCGTTGTTATTATTTTTGGTTTTCTCCATTTTTATAGCATTTTTATTAAATATATTGTTGTTTATGCTTTTTGTTAAATAATTTTACTAAAAACTTGGTTTGTTGTTAGGTTATTGTTTGTGTGGTTGTTTTTTGTTCTCGAAATTTGTTGTTGTTCTTTTTTTGTTTTTTTGTTGAAGTTTTTACTTTATTTTTATTTAAATCTTATTTATAGCTTTAATTTATAATTTAAATTTACTTAAATGTTTAAAATAATTATCGCTTGCATTTTTGTTTTTGTTTGTTTTTTTTTTACTTTAAATAATTAAATTAAAATTTAAAACATATCGCAATATGTTTTATGCTATAGCTTTTGTTGTTGTTATTTGTTGCAAGAGCAGCTCCAGTTGTTGCTGTTGTTGTTGTTGTTGTTGCTGCTGTAGCCACACAATATTCTGTGGTTGCACTATTTTGTGGCTTTGTTGCTGTTGTTGCAAGTGTAGCTGCAGTTGTTGCTGTTGTTGTAGCCACACAGAATTCTGCGGTCGCTGTGGTTGCACTTTTGTGGTTGTGTGGCTTTGTGGTAAATAAACAATTACTATTTGTTGCCTTTGCTGGTTGTGTGTGTGTATTGGGTATGTGTTTGTGTGTTGGGTGTTGGGAAAGTGTGTGTGTGTGTGTGTGTGTGTGTGGGTGTTTAGGTGTTTAATAGTATGTCTCCTGCTCCAACCAGCCGCCGGGATTGCGACGCAAGTAGAAACGACGCGTCTCGTCATACACAAAGATGGCCAACATAAATGGAATGGCTGGGAACCACCAGACAAGTCTGTAGGCAGAAAGTTGAACAATGTTCAGATTGATATAATACAAATCGCAGATTAAGTACTCACTTCAGTGGGTACATGCGCAGACCCTTATCCATGCCGGGGCAGTATGAGAGGAAGGCGGCGAGAACCGTTTCGAATACTAAGCCAAAGTTCAAGGCCCAGTTACGCATGCCTTGGTGGAAGATGGAATTACGACGCGTCTTACAGATGATCAAATCGGCCCATTGCACAACCACAATCGAAATGAAGAAGGCAGTGTGGCAGGTATATTCCAAAGTCTTGCGATCGCGATAGGTCTAAAGAACACATGGCATGATACGTTACAAATCGCCAAACCTTATCTATTGCATTTACAACTTACCCATTCCTGACCATACGAGTCAGTTAGATCGTTAACGGCCTTGGAGTCCCACATCTTACGGATGCCAAACAGTTTCATGGGCAGAAAACCGTTCTCAGCCATAATGACAAAGTATACGAAGAAACCGGCGGCAGCTTGAATCATGCCAATTTGTCCATAGGCCATGGAAATCAATCTAATTTTGGTAAAGCCGTTAGCAAATTGAGCAGAGAAATGAAAAGGCAAACAAAATGCGTTAAAATGTGCTCGAGACTATGCATTCAGATTTCATTTTTGTGTGGTATTTTGTTGATGTTTCTTTTTTTTTCTAAATTTATTTATTTATTTTTTTTTGGCGACTTCCCAAGAGCATTCAAGATTAGACATTATTTGGGCATTTATTTTTTGCTCAAGGTTTTTGTTATCACAAATTAAATGAATGAAGAATGTTTCGAAGTTAATATAAAATATAAAAACAATTGTTGCTTGTACAAATAAAAATGATATTTTTTTTTTTTTGCAAAAACCCTGAACAAATTTTAATCAAATTTCATTTATTTTTTGTATTTGTTGAATTAAACTTTTTCGCCTTATCTTTAAGCTCAAGTGGCGCACTGTTTTTTACTTTAAGCAAATGAATGTTTAATGTTTTTTAGTCTTACGAGTGTTCAATTTTACATATAGATAGCGTGGATTGTGTTTTAAGCGAATTTTTTTAGTTTTCGATTAGATTTTTTGTTAGCTATAGCGCGCATTTAATATAAGCGTGAGAGCGCAAAGAATCATTTTTTTGTTTTTATATTTCTGATTTTGTTTTTGGCATTTTAATAAAGTTGTGGTGAAAAGCAAAGTTCTTCTTAGTTTTGGGGGTGGGAAGCGTATTGAAAACATGCAGCTAAGAATCTAAGAATCTACATATATAAAAGATAACTTAGTGTCTAAACATGCAGTGTTATATACAAAACTAAAAGCACACAGAATGGGACAAGCAAATGCAGCTATTCACAACTGTTTGTATCTGGTTTTCATACCATTTTTCATTTACTTACGCTTACAAAAGTTTCGAACAAACAAATAACGAAAACAACTTAAAAAATCTTAAAAAAAATGCATACATAGACTTAGAAATAAAATGTGTAATAATAAGAAAAAAATATCCATTGTTGTTTAGAACCGAGCCCACGATTGAGACTTACTGCGACGTTGTTTTCTTGGTACCAGACTTTGGGGGATTTCAGTTTGCGATTGATATTTGATATATAGTATATATATATATTTATATATAAATATATATGCGAATATGAGTGTATATCATCTAAGTAAAACACAACTGAAGCATTTGGTTTTTGGTTTTATGTTTTATGCTTATCGACTCGAACAAACTCAACTACTAAGTAACGCACTAACTGGGCTAAAAGTAACGGCAGTAAGCTTCGTTTTGTTATTGTTGTTATTGTAATTGTTGTAGTCTGTTGTTTGGTTGGTTGTTTTTTTTTTTTGTACTAAGTTTAACTACGGTTATGTTTTTTTCGCTAGTCGGTTTGTTTACTTTGGTTGTTTGTCAGCGTACATGTATGTGTGTGTGTGTGTGTGTGTTATTTTCTTTGGCTATTAATGCGCAGCATGTCCCAGAACTAGGTCTAGAAGCGACTTGATTATTGTTTCGGTTTGGAAACGTATATTTAATGGTAATAGATATGTGCAATAAAACACACAAACATTGATGCACATTGAATTTGGTTTTGGTAACAACGAAAAGACAAAAAACAGTTAAGATATAAGTTGGGAACCTTTTTTTTTTTTTGGAATAACTAACAGAAGGAAGAATTTTTGTATAACAGATATTTGGAAATGTTTTTAGAATTTGGAAAACAGAAACACATTTTTGTTTTTGTGATTTGAAAGAACATTTTTCATTCCACATCAAGAACTCAAATGAGAAATAAAAGAATTTAAATGATAAATTTGATTTAATCCAAAAACCGTTGCAAGTTTCAAATATATAAAATATTTTATCGAAATAGTTTCAGAAGAGATCAAAACAAACCCAAATGAAACAAAACACAAAAATGCATCAGCAAACGAACAAACACAAATGCAAATGTTTTGGTTATTTTTTTTGTTTTTTGTTTTGGGTTGCACTAAAAATTAGGTGTGTGTTTCAGTAATAATTTTTGTAGATTGCTGGCCAATTGGAGAGAGAAAGACATGGAGGGAGGGAGGTAGGAAGAAAAACGGGGTACGCGACACACACACAACTCAAACCAAAGTCAAATTGGAAAATTGAAAATAAGATGTGGTTGCATGTTTGTTCATTTTCTAGAATTTTGTAACTAAACAACTAAAAGTAAACAATTCTTAGAGTTTTTTTTTTTTTTTTTTTTTTTGTATTTTTTATATCCTTATCGTAATAGATTTGTCCTGACCTGCGGTTTACCAAGTTGTCGCGGTACGGATCTCTCGGCTGACGCTTCATAATATCGCTCTCGGCTTGCTCGTAAGCGAGTGAAATGGCCGGTATCTTTGCGGTATTATTTTCGATTTTTTTTCGTTTTTTTTTTTTGGTGTTTTTTGTTTAGTAATTGTTTTTTTTATTAGTTGTTATTGTGCAATTTGCAAGTAGTATCGTCATTTTTTGAGCATAATCAAAAGAAAGACATAATAAAAGTTAGAAAAAAATGTGGGGGAAAACACGAAAAAGGAAAAACTTGGTTAAAGTTTGACGTATAATCTCTTGCTGGCATATTGTATGTATATGAGGAGATAATAAATACTTGTTGTCATTGTAAATACTAATAATAGATATATAAGTATATTTGCTAAGATAGTTTTCGTATAAATTAGTTATAGTTAATAGGTAGTCCTTAGATAGAGAGACAGAGAGAGAGAGGGAGGGGGGCAGTTGCATTTGGTATATGATAAAGATAGCGTTACACAGTGTTCAATCAAGAGCTTATCAAGTTTAGTATCTCTTTGGTAATTGGTATTATTATCTTTAGTGGTAATTGTTATTGTTTAAGTTTGTATTTTGTGTTTGGTATGTTAGCTCTCGTGTACTTACAAAGCTATAAACTACACTGGGTGGCAAAAATCGGGCACCCAAGTAACAAAACTTCGGGTAGTACAAAAAGAGGAATACGTTTGAGTTGGTAAAGATTTTGCTTAGAGCTTAACTTGCACTAGATTTTTGATTTTTTTTATATATATATGTAAGTAAGATTATATGTTAAGACTAGAGAAAACTTGCGCCAGTTTTTGACGCGATTGGTTCACTACAAATCAAAACAATGACTGATTGATTGATGATTGATAATCTAACCGACCCATCAAGAGTTTAGAGAGAGATCTCTTCGCTCTTGGGTTGATAGCTGATGTCTTAATGTTTTCAGAGAGATAACTTTTGAATGGGTTATGAGTATGTTGAGAACATATCAACTACTAACTAGGAATGCATTAAATTCGAGATACAATAATAGTTAGCATAAGTAAGTGTAGGGAAAATGACATAACTGTATATTAGAGACTCTCTAGCATTATAGTTAGACCTGTACTAGCATAATAATAAGATAACATAACACTATGCAAAAGTCGTCTGAGATCGCAACTAATTATATATATTTATATGTATATAGATACACACTCTAGATCTGGCTTAGTCGAGTGGGCGGGTGGCGCAGAAACAACGTTGACGTAGACTTACCTTCCAAAAAGGAATTGAGATGGATAATCGAAAGTTAAGAGAATTGGTCTTATGGAAAAAATGTGAGTTACAAGCAATGAAATCATAGGGCAAGTAGAAAGAATTGGAGCACCGTAGTAGATACACAAAATTACATATATTCAAGCAAGAGAGCAAGAGAGACCAAAAGGAAGCAAATTCGAATTGCTTGTGTGAATAATCTTTTGAGAATTATGTATGCCGAAAGTGGTCGTTTTTCGAAGAATTGGTGAGACATTTTCCAGGTGTTTGGTTTTCATTTTCTTTTTTTTTTTTTAAGTTTTTCAGGTGCGAAATTCGTTGAGAGTTGGATCAGATATATATCACCCGAATAAGTAGTTGAGTAGTTTTTCTTTGTGTTTCTTTTTAACTTTGATTTTCAGTGTTTCAGATTTGATATTGTTTGATAAATTGAAGAATTGCAAAAATTAATTGAAATTACATAAATAAACTGTTGCTATTTTAGAGATATATATGTATATATATTTAAGTATATATTGGAATACGAGTATGCGCATATGAATTAAGTTGTATATAGCATTATATATCATTGCATTAGAATATAATATGAGAAGCGCAAATTACATCGCAAAAAAGTTAAATGAAACTTTTGAAATAAGAGAAAATATTTAATGAAATAAAAGTAGAAAGATACTTCGCGAAAAATAAATTTTTAGAGTATATAAAATTGTAAGTGTATTTGTAGAGCCTATAGCCCCAGTGATTGAAGAAGTCTGCTGCTAAAGAGCAAAAGTTATTCAAAATCATTTTAACTAGATCAGCATGAAAGTGCTTTAGAATCGAAATTAAATACTGCTTTTAGTTGAGCTATAGTAAAATATAAAATCGAGATCAACAATGATAATAATCTAGAAAAATTCCAACATTACGTTACATAACTTGAGACATTTAACTAGAACTGAAACTTGAAGGTACTCAACAGCAAAAACATAAAACATGTAACAAAAATAATTAGAATTCTTCCAAAAAAAATTGTAACAAATTAAAACTCTTCACAACAAAAAATACATAAAAAAATCAATTTTACTGTTGAATAAACATAAATAAATATGAACAACAAAAAAAAGGCACAGCTTTAAAAACATTCAACCAAATAATGTAAAGTAATTATAGGCTAAAGAATACTTGAAGCTAATTTGAAAAGTTCTTAGTTCTTAGTTTAGTAGTAGACAAAAAAGGATGACTGAATTAAATTTCTTTAGATAGAAAGCGTACTTTGCTTTAAAGTTCTTGACCGAAAAACGTTTTCGAAAATGTACTTTAGATAAATATCAAAATATGTAATTTTCCTTTAATGACAAAAAAAAAAGTAGTTGATTTAATTGCTGTGGTTGCAAGAAGAAGAAGAGTTTTATTGTTGTTCATTTGCACCTCAGATTGACTTTGACTTTTTTTTACTTTGTATGTTTTGGTGTATTTGATTTTGATTTTCTCATATGTTCGATATTGTTGTTGTAGTTGTTATTGTTGTTGTTATTGTTGTTGCAGGCAGCACAAAGAAAAACTTTACCTTTCGTTGACCAGCTTATCACAAAAGGGATTCCTGGGCTGGCGTTTCATAATATCAGATTCAGCCGTCTCATAGGCTAAGGAAATCGCTGGCACCTAAACGTGCGAGCGCGTTCAACGAATGTGGAATAAAAATAAATTAAAAATCAATACGATAAATTATGGCAAATTCAGTTGGTATTGGTCTATTGGTATCTCTCATTCTGAAATATATATCGCGCTCTCTCTCACTCCTTCAAGGGTGTCGGAAACGGAAACGGTAGAGAACGACTGCGAAATCTGTAAAAACTACTGCAGGGTGTGGTGGTTGGGTGGGTAAAAGGGCTTGGTTAAAGGGGAAGGTAAACCATTGGCAACTTATATACTAATTGAATAAGCGAAGACTTAAGAACTGGGCGACTTAAAGCTAGCTTAGTCAGCTGTTAAAATGAGTTCAGTTGAGTTCGAGTATTGAGAGTTGAGGGTGAGGAATTGTGTCGCAACTTAAATAACTTAAAAGATTTATAAAAAAAACAAAACTTAAATCGTAAATTGCATAATTTTCAAAAATTTCAAGAACTTCCTTTTTGGAGTTCTTGATATGCTCTATGTATGCGTTTGTGACTATTGTATTTGCTACAGATTTTGTGTGCAGTTAATTTGGATATTTGCGGAAACTAGTGTTAATACCAATCAATATATTGTATAATGTGTAAATGCCAAATATGTACGTGAAACAATTTTGCAATGTTAATTTCGGTTTGATTTTTTTTTGTTAAATTTTGGTTTAGTTTTACAAAACGCATAAATTATATATATTTAAACAAACAATGCCAATATTTCAGCGGGGGCGGTGGGAAAAATAAAAAAAAAAAACACTTGTGAAAACAATTTTTGGCGGTGAGGTAAACGAAACATGTACAACGCACACCAATTAACATTTAGAGCGTTCGAACAGAGGCAAATTTTCTTGGGTTAATTTTGTTGTTTTTTTTATTGTTGTTGTTTTTTTTTTGTTGTTTTTTGGGAACTGTTTTGCAAATTTACACAAAGGCAGAAGAACGTGGGTATTTGGATGGGTGTGTGTGGCCAATTGAGATTACTTTTTGTTACAAATCAAAAAATATATAAACACAAAATATATATAAAGTGTGTGTGAAAAAAGAGGCGGGAATTGTACAGAGTTGTGACTATGAAATGGGCGATCACGATGATGAATGAGATTAAATGGCATCAAGAAGAGAGTATGCTACAGAAATGGGTGAGAAATGTTCAATGTGTAAATGATAATCTTAGAGTAAGTTTTTAAACCATAAAATTGAACGGTTTGTTAGTTAGTTGTATTTAGTTCTTTGCTGCGCTGCAAGTTTGTTATTGGTTTTTTTTTTTTGATTTTTTAGTTTAATTTACGCTTATGCTAATTACAATCCAGCCACATACACAGACATCGATAAGTTATAGTTTATGATGTTGCAGCTAAAACGCTTTTTAGTTTTAGTATTTTTTTTTTTTTTTTTGGTTTTTCTTTAAGTGTGCACATGTGTGTTAATGTTAGTGTGAGTGTATGTGTGTGTGTGTGTGTGTGTTTTGGGTAGTAGAAATTGACTTGATTGGCACCTTGAGTTCACTAATTTATCGTTGAATGGGTCACGTGGCGGACGCTTCATAATATCGGCTTCGGCATGTTCGTAGGCCAATGATATGGCTGGCACCTAGGTTGTGGATTATTGCAGGAGCGTAAGATTAGCAAAACGGTTTTACAATTTACAATTTTCGTACAGAGTATTACAGAGTTTACGAGCCAGCAGCTCAATCGTTGGTAGGGAGAGTACTTAAACTACGAATAGAGAGTTGTATATATATATTTTTGTAGCCTACAACTGGCAGTTAGCGGGCAGGCGAGCTAATCGAATTGTAAGTCATTTCCATTTTACCTTTCGTTGACTAGATTGTCCACCTCGGGATTGCGTGGACGCCGCTTCATAATGTCCGCCTCGGGTCCTTCGTAGGCCAGCGATATGGCTGGTATCTGCTCGCCCCAAAGCAATTGTATTCAATTGGAGAGGTTATGCAATTTATGTGGCGGGTGGTTTTTGGGGGGATGGATTCTTAAGTAGCTACCTAACTTGACTTGTTGAAACTTTTACATTTAACTTGCTCAGTAATATCTTAGGCACATATATGTATATATATATATATATTAATTAAGATTAGTTTAGGTGGTTAGCTCGTTTTTGGGCGGGCGGGTAAACTTACCATGTCAGTGCCCAAATCGATGCACAGAATTGTAACTGTACCCAATGGCAGTGGTATGTCGCACAGAATGAAGGCCAAGAAGGGTGAGATTTCGGGAATGTTGGAGGTCAGAGTGTATGCAATGGACTTCTTCAGATTGTCAAAGATCAAGCGACCCTCCTCAACACCAGTAACAATGGAAGCAAAGTTATCATCCAACAAGATCATGTCAGCAGCCTGCACAAGGAATCAAACATTGATTAGGCATCTATATATATATATAAATGTTTAAGAGAACACACCTGCTTGGACACATCGGAGCCGGCAATACCCATAGCAACACCAATATCGGCCTTCTTTAGGGCAGGCGAATCGTTGACACCGTCACCAGTGACAGCCACAATGGCACCCATGCGCTGGCAACCTTCGACAATGATGAGTTTCTGCTGGGGTGAGGTACGGGCAAACACGATTTCAGTGTGGTAGCGAAGGATCTCGTCGAGCTGGTCGGAGGATACATCGCGCAGTTCGGCACCGTGGACAACGGCGGCCTTGGCCTCGCGGGGATTGACCTCAGAGATGGGGATGTTGAGGCGCTGGGCAATATCCTCAATGGTCTCATTGCCCTCAGAGATGATGCCGACAGACTTGGCAATGGCCTTGGCAGTAATCGGATGATCGCCGGTAACCATGATGACCTTAATGCCAGCAGAACGGCACTTGGCCACGGCATCGGGCACAGCGGCACGTGGGGGATCAATCATGGACATGAGTCCGACGAAGCGCAGATTGTCAATGGGGAAGTTAACGTCATCGGTGTTAAACTTGAAGCCAGTGGGATATTTGTCAGAGGGCAGCATAAAATCACAGAAACCGAGCACACGCTCGCCAAGTCCGCCAAGCTCCATGTAGGCATTGTTGAATGCCTCCTTCATCTCCTCATCCAGTACCTTCTCCTTGCCGTTAATGAAGATGGTCGAGCAACGTTCGAGAATACGCTCGGGAGCACCCTTCATGACGAGCAGGTAACGTGGATCGTTGGCATCCTCAACTTCGTGAATGGACACCTGGTACTTGTTGGTCGAATTGAATGGCAATTCGGCAATCTTCTTGTTGCGCTTGCGAATGTTCATCACATCGCCGAGAGCAAGTTCCATGCACTTAAGAAGTGCCGCCTCGGAGGCATCACCGCTGACTTCCTTCTTCAGAATGGGCACACCGTCCTGGCCACCTTTGAACTCGGCACGGTTACAGAGAGTGGCAATGCGAGAGAGCGCCTTGAATCCAGGGCTAGTTCTATCGTATTGAACACCCGACTGATCCTCAGTGGTGTCGGCCTCAATAATTTGGTTATCGAACCACATATGAGCGACTGTCATTCGGTTCTGAGTGAGTGTGCCTGTCTTATCGGAGCAGATGGTCGAGGTGGAGCCCAGGGTTTCGACAGCCTCCAAATTCTTCACCAAGCAATTCTTCGATGCCATACGCTTGGCGGTGAGGGTGAGGCACACGGTGACAGTGGCCAGCAGACCCTCGGGCACGTTGGCGACAATGATGCCAATCAAAAAGATGACGGCATCCAGCCAGTGGTACCCCAAAATGAAGGCAATCACAAAGAAGGTAACGCCAAGGAACACAGCGACGCCAGTAATCAAATGAATGAAATGATGAATTTCCTTGGCAATGGGTGTCTCGCCGGTATCCAGACCGGATGCCAAGCCAGCAATGCGACCCATAACGGTATGATCGCCGCAGCTAATGACAACACCCTTGGCAGTGCCCTCCACAGCGTTGGTCGAGAAAAAGGCCAAATTCTTTGTCTCCAGGGGATTCTCGTGTGTGAATTCGGCACCACGCGATTGTGGCTCCGATTCACCGGTCAGCGATGAGTTGTCCACCTTAAAGGTGCGCGCCTCAATGATGCGTATGTCGGCGGGTATGCGATCACCAAACTTGACTTCAACCACATCGCCCAGGACCAGATCCTCGGCGCGCAGCGTCAGTTTCTCGCCCTCACGTATAACAGTGGCAAACTGGGGCACCATGTTCTTGAACGATTCCATAATCTTGGAACTTTTCGATTCCTATATTAAAGTGCATCAAATCATACAATTATTATAAGAAACAATTTTCAAGTCTGTTAAGATCGTATCTCACCTGGTAGTAGGAGAAAATGCCTGTCACAATGACGACAGCGGAAAGTACAATACCCAGATACAAGTTATCATCGGCCGGTTCCTCGCTGGTTGTGGCCTGAATCGAATAGGCCACGAAACAAAGTATAGCACCAATCCACAGCAGCATGGCGAAGCCGCCGAACAGATTCTTGCAGAACTTCACCCATTCGGGCGTCTGCTTGGGCGGTGTGAGCGCATTGGGACCGTCTCGTTCTAAATTCTCCTTGGCCTTGGCATGACTCAGACCCTATACACAAATAAATTCATATTAGATCAACTATCAACTAGATGGATGTTTTTAATTTTCATCATTGGATGCACTTACATTTTCGGGATGTGTCTGAAAGCGCTGATACAATTCCTCAGGAGAGATTTTATGAAAGTCGATATCCAACTCCTGTTTGAGATCATCTAAATTCTCTTTCTTATTGAGTGCTTTGGCCGGCATCTTGCGTCTTGACTGTAGGCATTACAAAGGGGTGGAAGGAAGGGTGAAAACAAAATATACAAATTAGTCTCCGTTTTATTATGTATTTTGTGAGGCAGTACAATTAACCCAAAAAATAGAAAACACAAAGATCGATTTACTCCATGCCATTAACCGTTATGCCCCAGATAGGACTTTGTAATAGAGTGCACACTTTGTAAAGGAGACCATTTACCATTTTAGAGAGTGTTACATAGAGAAGAGTTATCAGCTACAATACCATAATAGTTGCCACACGTTCCCAACTTACCAATTACCCCATTCGGTTATGGGGGTGATCCATCGAATGGGTAGGGGGTGGGTGGAGGAGGAGGAGCTAAATACTCGTAATTGCTAATGAGCAACGAGCGTGAGAATATTTGTTTTGCTTCTAGCTAATCTAAGCTGAATACAAAATACAGCGCGCATGCAAAACATCATGTAGCGATTATTGTCGCGCGCAAAACGCGCAAAATGTGAATGTCACGTAAAATGAATGAAAATGTTTAAAAACAAAAAATAAATAAAAACAAAAGGAGGAAAACAAAAAAACCATTGATACAATCTAAATATTGTTACTATCTACAAAAGGCACTAAATAGGAAACGAGTTGTTTAACAACCCAAACTAATAATCTACAACGGATCATATAATATATAGATAGCACCTATATTTATTTATCATGCACACATTGACCTCACTAAACTTTTCAATTTGGCAAAGAAATCCACACATGATATAATTATAAATAATTTTATACTATATATTTGTATATATATACATATATACCAGACATATAGCTATAGACACGCCAGCTGTCGTTGGTCTAGTCTCGGGTCTGTGGCTATATTTTCTGTCTGTCTTTTTTTCTTTTTTTTTTGCTGAACTTATCACAGCGTGACGTCACAAGTGGACATATACTATCTGGAAATGCTCAAAACTGGCTTAAACGCGTTCTACTTGAATGCTCGTGAACTCCACCGGGTTGCAATTACGATGACCTTTGTTGAGAATTATCAATATATTTTTTGTTTCTATTATATTCGTATATTCTACAGAATTTTCCATTTATTTTATTTTTACACAGTATATTTAATTTATTACAGTATACTTCAATTCGAACAAATCTCACATAAATGCACTGGTTGTGCTATATTTAAGATCTTTCGATCTTTCGATGATTTCGTTTAAATGTCAAGTGGCAAAATAATGTTGGAATCATGCCCAAATTACGAGTAAATATTATATAAATGCATAAATAATAAATGTGAGGAGGTAAGAAACGCAAATAGAGTGATGAAAATGTTAAGCAAAAAAAAAGTGCAAATAACCCATAAGCACATAATAAATAGTATAAATTGAAAACATAAAAGAAAGAATCGACAGAAATGTG
Organism: Drosophila paracracens; assembly: GCA_035044025.1. Lineage (NCBI taxonomy): Eukaryota > Metazoa > Arthropoda > Insecta > Diptera > Drosophilidae > Drosophila > Drosophila paracracens. The sequence continues at coordinate 276,682 of JAWNMN010000435.1, read as the reverse complement.
GAACAAATCGATGATTTTTTGTGTACAGTATATTTTATATATTTACACATTTGCCATATACATGTATGTATGTATGTATGTATGTATTTATGAACATGTGTGTCGAAAATTTTTAAAATGAAAACGAAAATACAAAACAAAAAAAGAAACAATTTACCTTGTAGCGGCCATCGGCTGTGCGATTGTCGTCATCGGTTGCAATAACCGTTGCGACTCGATAAGAGTCCGCTCTCCCATGCTGTAGTTGTTGATATTGATATTGGTGTTGGTGTTGGTATTGGTGTTGGTATTTATTGATGATGTTGATTGATGATGAACGACGGGAAGAAATACAAATCAAAACGTAACAAACAATGGCGAAACAAACAAAAAAAACGACAAGCATAATTAAATGCATCACTTAGAACACTAGACTGGATTTGGATACACATGATTAACTAATAAAATAAACATTACACACTACATATATGATGATGATGATGTAACAAAACTGTATGGCATAAGCGAATCTTAATAATAATCTACTCATAGAAATAGTTTAGCATGACTGCAATAATACTAGAAAACCCCTATGAGGACAATCGCAAAATGGACAATGAATTATGCTGGCAGTGCTGATAAACTAAAAATAGGTAGGGTTAGCAGGGCGCATGTGCCTCTATATTACTAGCAATTGGAAGGCGATGTAGATCGTTACTAGGCTGAAAAGTAATACCACTACATTATATGACTACCACTGACGTCAATAATGGGGTTGAATTGGTGCCTTTTGTGATTATTAACCTCCGTAACTAGGCGAATATTAATCAGCAAAACGGTCATTATGAATCATAAAATGTAATTCGAATGGACAAAAAAAAAAAAGAAATACCAAACAAACAAATAATATTTGAGCACAGTGATCACTTGTTAAAGTAAACATGATAACATAAATATTTTGTTTTTTTATCAATTTGGATGAGGTTTATAATTGAAATAGTTAGTTTTAAGATTTTACAGAGGTTTCTCTATGTATACTTAAACAAAAATATAGTGAATCAACATTTCCCAGAAACATCAATCACTTTTCACTTTATACATCTCAAGGTTGCATTATTCGAGTGAGCACTGTACGCAAAAAATTTATCTTTGTTATAGGTTTTGGAAACTCATGCAAAATGAAACGACATGCCAAGTAATTAAACAAACAAAGAGCGCACGAGGGAGCGAGCGGGTGAGAGACAGAGAGAGAGAGATACAAAATATATACAGATAATTAAGTATATATGTACTTGTGTAAATATATATATATGTACGAGTATGCTGATAGGGGTGGGGTGGGGGTAGGATCAACCTGGCGCGATCGCTTGGACGCCGGCAACGCTTGATGGGCAGCAAAAGCAAATTCGTCGACTTTTGTTTGTGCTTTGATTATTTATTTGCTCAAGCGATTGTACAAATGGGGGTAGGAGGGTCGTAGGGGGCTTATTGGGCTTTTGAGTTTTAAAGTGGGGCATGAAATAAATCTTGAAAAAATACGTATTTTTTCTTTTTTTTTATATATTTATATATATATGAGTTTTGCTTACGCACATTTAATAACTGTGGCCCTTTATTTGTTTGTTTGCCTCTGGTTTGATTAGATTGCAGAAAATTTCAGATCTTTCTATAGATATATATATATATATATGTAGGTATATATATATTTGCTGATTAACGTATGCTAAACAATCTAGGAGTATAATATAAAATGGGTTAGTTTTAAAGATTAACTGTAACTTAAACTTACAATTTAACGAGTAGACTAAAAATAGTGCAAATCAATTGTTAACATTCGATATACAGTTTTTTTTTTAACTCCCACAGACAGCCCGCCCGACTGGCGATAATTTCTTTTTTCCTAAATAAATTAAATCAATTGAAAGGTGACTTTTTTATTTTGTTGTATTTATTTATTTATTTGTTGCGTTCATGGTTCGATTCATTTGAAATTTGAAAACGAAACGCGTCACGCGGCCATTGAAAATGTTGAATGCGAATTGTGTTGTAAATTGTTGTTGTTGTTGATATGGTAGTAGTAGTGACAAAACGCAGCATGTGAGATTCGAGAACTGTAGGAGAATTGGAGGAGAGCTGGTCGAAAACAATTAGAACGCTTTGGGGGCAAACTGGCTCAGGATGGTTGGGATATAAATCAAAAAGCGACAATGGCCCGGCTGACGACACAGAGAAGTTTACATAACGCTGCCAATTAAGCGCGATCTGATACAAATGCATATGTTTCTCTCTGTGTGTGTGTGGATATATCTGTGTGTTTGCTGTCCAGCGGTTTCCCCAACGTTATTGTTTGAGCATTTGGCGCGCACTTTTTGTCGCGCAAAGCATTTGGCATTTGAACTTGAATATCAATTTACAACAACATACAAACTACATAACGACCAGTTATCGGATGCATGGCGAGAGTGAGATAAAAAATTGACAGGCAGTCACCCAGTCAGTTAGTCAGTCAGCTCGGCCCCGCTAATTGTTCAATCAATGCAAAAACCTATCTAGCTAAATACACACTACACACACACAGACAGACAGACAGACACACACACACACACATATGCATATGCCATAAAAGTATGTGCCCAAAAAGAAAAGAAAATAGAAAAAAATGAGCAAATTAAGCCACACAATGGCAACGGCAATTGTAAACAATTTTCCATTTCAATCTCAGCCTAACGAAAGTGCATAAAACAGCACATTTCAACTGAGCTGAGCTTCTCCTTCTCTCTTTCTCTATCTCTCTGTCCGTCTATGTCTATGTCTGTCCGGTTTCAACCAGTCTAAAACTAGAACACAGAATCAGGTGCTTTGAGCTTATCAATTTAAATTGTCAGTTGCAAGGCGCATCGATCTTTTGAACTCTAAACTGAGATCTTCGACAGCCAGTTAAAAACCAGTTTCAGTTTGTTTTGATTGTTTTGTGTGTGTCTGTAGACCTGTTTATTATATTTTTGTGGGGAGAATCCATGCTCAGTTATCAGTCACTTCTGGAAGAGGAACACGTTTGACTGTTTTTCGTATTTTTGGTAAGCAGATGTTAATGATCTCCAGTTCAAACACGTCCCTGCTGTCTGAGTACATGACTTTTAACAAATAAACGCTAATTATTCGCGTGTTTTGAATTTTTTTTCTCCCTCGCTTAACCGATTTTCGTTTGTCTATTATTGAAGCGTTCGTTACCATACATTTTTTGCGGTTATTTTCGTTGCTTCGTTGTTACCCAGAGCTACAACATTTCTCTCTTAAACGTCTTAATCACTTAACATGCGAGACCCATCAGACTAAATTAGATTAGAGGTTTATCCGTAAATAAATCCCAATATAATAAAAAGTAGGGTGGTATGGGGGCCAGATAAAGATCTTTACATTTCTGTTAAGCACGTAATAAGTAAATTCAATAAAAAAAAAAAACTAATAATAACATTAATGGGAAGCTAAAAATTAAATGATATATGCAAATGATGATCGCAAATTAATGATAATTAAATTAGTACGTAAAATACCGTCTATTTAACACATATCTCTGATTATTTTTGTAAATATTATTATTTTCTTTTTACCCACCTGAACACTCATAACGCCTGCGATATGACGAAGTGTGACAGTAAAACGACGTATAACAAATAATAAAAAAAATTACAGTCAGAGACAAAACTTAATATCAGTTATAAAAAAAAAACATAAAACAAGGAACAGAAACTGCCATAAAGAAATATAAAACAAAAAAAAGGGAGAAAAAATGAAAAGAAAATTTAATGATTTTTAGCTTATGCAACAATCTGCAGGCAGGCACCAAAAAAGACGAAGAAGAAGAGAAAAGAGACGACCCTGGAAGGGAGCAGAGGAGCCAGCCAGCGCATGGCGGCGAAGCAGCAAGTGGACCGCACTACCAAAGCCAATGGAAAGCTAAAAGTAAAAAGCAATGCAGAGAGAGTCGGCATGGAAATTGGAAGTGGTAGCCAACTGGAATAGAAACTGCAGTTAGCAGCAGCAGCAGTAGAAGGATGTTAAATAATGGCACACGACAAGAGCCAAAAGAGAGAGTGCAGAGCAATAGAGAGTGAGGGCGCATGATTTTCGATATCGAATGCAATGGCTGGCACTTCGAAAATGAGCGCCATCTTCTAGTGAGCACACTGAGAGGCAGCGCAGCACAGAGAATAATGTGTAAGGGATATGCGAAATACAAAATGTAAAAAGAATATATATTATAGTGATGTTGTCCAAGATTATTCCATTTCTGTTTCTATGCTACGCTTTAGCAGCGCGTACAGAATTATGAAATAACCAACAACGGGTGGTCGTCCCCTCTCTCCTCCTTCTGTCAAGCACCCTAACTTGGACGCCCCTCATTGCCCGCTGCTCTCTTTCAGTTGGGCTCCTATGCTTGCGGATTATGTATATATATATATATTGATATATATATATATGAGAGAGGGGCACAGGCAACCGTTTGGGGTGGCCAGGAAATTACTGCTATTCCAAAATGAAATCGCCGCAATTGAATCTAAACGATTTCATTGCCACCAAATGTACGTCAGCGCTATAAAAAATTAATGTGCATAAAGCGAAAGAAAAAAGAACAGACGGACGGACGGACAAATATGTTGTATATAATACACACATACTTAGTATGCATGCAAATATTACATACAGTGACCGCTAAAATGGGAAATTATTACCGTATTTTTCGATGCATTTCTTTGCTTGCAATTTTAAAATTTTTGCATGTTACTTTTAGAAAGAAGAAAATTTTGACTTGCATTTCCTGCGAATTTGCAAGCAACAAAAATATTGTTTGCAAAAGTTTTCGCGACCACTGTAAGTACTGTTATGTTATGTATAGAAAATTCGATTAGACAGAAAAGCAGCACTGGAAACTGAATGTCAAATCAAATGAAAGTTATTGTTAACGTGTATGTTAAATGAGAAGAGACATTTCAGACACATTGTCACATAATCAATCAGTTAAATATTAATTATACAGTTCTTGAAAGACACTTTAACTATAACATATGTATATATATGTATATACACCACATACGTATCCATTACGGCTCTGGCATGAAGTTTTGGAAAATCGATTTTGTACAAGGACGTTGTCGTTGGTCTCTTTAATTTTTCCTTATATATATATACATATATAAAAAGATATATAGTTTTGATAGAGGTGCATTTAAAGAGCAAAACACCAACGACAACATAATAAAAAGATGAAAAATGTTACCCACAGTAAGAAGAGTCTTGTTTGATTTTTGATGTCTACCTTTTACACTTCGAGTGCTATTACACAATTTTCTTTCCGTTCAGCTGTGCCTCGATGTTGAGGGGGCGATCAGAGGGGGGGTGATTTCACAGAAAACTACCCCTTTAAACTATATTTTACACTTTAACTGTGAACAACAATAACAAATCACACACACGTTGCGTTTTTTTATACTCGTTAAGCTGTGGAACAGCTTAAGAGTTTGCGTTTTTTTCTATTTTTCTGCTTCTTTTCTATGTATATTTGTATCCTGTATGCTTCTTCTTCGGCTTTATCGATGCACAGTTATTGTGTAAGCAGCAGCAGCACCAGCGCAACGCAGGAGGAGGCGGCGGGCAGAGCGGAGCTGTGTAGAGCTGTACTAGTACTGGCACACTGGCTGTACCACCCGACGTTTGAGAGACGAGAGCTCAATGTAGCTACTACAGTTAGACCGACCTTCCTAGTTCGGTAACAACGCTCGACTGAAAATTTTCAGCATGCCGCGAGTGGTTAAGCTTTCGTTCAAACAAACGAACCAAAAAAAAAAATATTCTATCGTGTTCGTCCGAATTCGAATATATCGCTCCGAGCTTTTCGTTTACCAGATGTTTCGCTCCTACCGCGGCTGGCTGGCTGGCTGGCTGCATATGTATAGTACATACTTGTGCATTAGATAAGCTTTCGAACTCTCACGCGAAATGTATGGCAGTGTGACAAGTGAGGCAGGCAATGGGCAGTGTACAGTGTACAGTGGTGCGAGAACTTCGAAACTGGAGCAGCAGAAGCGCCCTCATATAATCGAGACTCGAGCAAGAGTATCAGGCTGAGGCTAAGAGAGAGAGTATGTGTGTGTGTGTTAACTGCTGCGCAGGAATGTGTGTCAGTCAGACGACTTTCGAGCCATAGACATTTGCATGAATTGTATAAGCAGCTAAATACGAAAACAAAAACGTTTTTAATAAAACGGATACAATACGACTATTGGTCATTTTCGACATTTACTTTTACAATTCGTCATGTCCGGACTTTTAATCGCTTATCGAGCGTCTCAGCAACAATGACGTCAGCTCACGCAGGCACACACACGCACACACACATCCACAGAGAGATGTTAATTATTCATCAGCATGTCAAGCAGTTGGACAAACTCACCCATTACCCAAAACGAAAAAAGGGACAAAAAATAAAAAACAAAGTCAGTCAGAGCATAAAGTAAAATATAAATGTCAGCAGTAAGTTTTATGAACATGGTTTGGGGGACGGGGGGAGGACTCTTGAGCGAGGACATCTTTCACTCGCCTGCTATCTTAAGTGGTGCAGTTCTATTTTGGGTACTTCAGCTCGAATACAAATACGAAAACGAGCAAGTCTAATTACACTAAATGTCAGCAGCACTCTCGCACACAGACACACACACACACATACAGATCCAAGTAATACAAAACCCAAACAAAAAATCAATAAAGATATCGCAATCGCAGCAAAAGAAACTTGCTGACAGGGTTTTAAGCAGCGGGGGCTGAGGTGGTTGATTTGTGTACAGTAAAAGCTGCTTAACTGAAATTAAACCAACCAAAGGTCCTTGACGATGTGACATACTGACTTTGCGAAAATCTAGGAATGGTGGACAAAATTCGAAATACTTAATGTAGATATAGAAAAATCGAAGAACATTTTTTGATTCAAAGAGTTAAATATTTAGCAACGATTGCTTGGCTAAGGTTAGTTTACGCAGCTGAAATATACTATTTTTGTTGTACAATTTACTTGCTAGACTACGATATACAATGAATCCAGCTGTCAAATATCTTGTAGTTATTTACCAAGTTTTAAAAAATATTGTACACCGAAATTTGGTCAAAACAGTAAACAACAATTCTTACGCCTGCGGATAGTGATTAGGTCAATATGAGATTACTATTATATCTTGGGTGTTTCATATACCTGACAAAATTTTTTCAGAACTTATAGTCCACATTTGAAGTGTCTACCTCTAATCGTCTCTGAGCCCATAATTGTAATAATTATATGTATTTTCCTTTTTGTAGTTCTGAATTTTGTCATTCTAATGTCTAACGATGTGTATCTCTTCGGGGCAGTTTTCACTGTAAGCGCGTAAGCAAACAATGGGCGCACACTGACTTTAAGTGGCCGACGCTGCCGGCGCTGCGGGCTAAATGTGCTGAGAGTACACGTAATAGCATAAAGTGAACTGTGCACGAGGAGGAGGAGGAGCAGCGCCTCCTTTTCGCCTATTCTAATATCCAACTTATGTAACGACACGAAAGAGCACGAGTGTCCATGTGTAAATGTGTGCGTGTATGTGTGTTTGGGTTTGTTCGGTGTACAAACTTTGGCACGATGTTGCAGCTGTGACCCCAAAACGAGTGCCAACAACAACTACAACAAAAAGCCATATCACACCCGCAACACCAAATCCCACCCTTTGAAATAACTTAACTCGCGTGCAAAGTTTGCTTATGTAAACGAGTCGATAGTTGGCCAACGATGTCCGAGGGCCGATGTGTTCAGCTGACAAATGGTCAACTGACAAAAAGAGGCATTACATTCAGCTACTATATATATATATATATATATATATATATACACATATTTTTAATAATGGTATTGGCATTCGTCATGTTCACATTGTGCTAGAGTTATTGCTATTGTTACATACTTATACACATTTGTTGGTGGGCGCGTCAGCTTTATAAATACATTTGTTCTATAGCTTGTCGGCCACTTGACGACAGCTCAATGCGAGTGTCGTCCTTTCTAGCCACGCCTGCAGCACGTGTATGAAGCGCACAAGTCTCCGATTGTGGCAGCAATGCGAATGTAATTTAAACAAGCAACGAATGCTTACATTTAGCAGCTACGACTAACAGATACTCTGTGTACTCAGCTCTTAAGAGCAATTGAGTTGTTGTATATGAATATATTTTTCATGTAGTGATTCTGATAATGCGATAGAGATTCAAAATACATTTTAAACATATGTCAGAAATGTATACTCCAAATTGTTTGTTTGTGAAGTGCTTCTATTACCACTAATATGACTTGATAACTCTTAAATATTTATATTTGTCATTCACAGGTTCACACCAGCATTTTGTCCATTAATTGCAAATTTTGATACCCCTTTTAACGATCTGTTTGTAGGGCATGTGAATCGACAGCTAGTGGCTTTGTCTTGCCAAATAAATATTTGGAAAATCAATAAGCGACATGAAAGCCAAACAAATTTTGAATATATGTGATATTTATGGATGTGTTATATATTTCTAGTATTAAAAGGCACTTATGACATTTAAGCAAAATGAATATGTCAGCACATTAACAATATTATTGGCAACCTCTCCGGGGCGAAAGATGAAGCTCTCCGTATATTCCGTATACGCAGCGTGGTCGTGTGAAAAGCGTGAAATTCAGATTGACGGCCAACAGCTAAAACTGTACCGGCATTGTTAATTACAATAGCCTATGGCGCAATGGTTAGGAATGTTTTCAACTTGCTTATTTATAGATACGTTAAATTACTTAAATAAACTTACAGCTTGTTTACCTGAAAAATATATGTTAAAAAGCTCAAATGAAGTTACAACTTGTTTACTTGTTTTAAGCATCTACAAATGTGAAACGTTTGCGGATGCTGCATGAAAAGGGAAGTCAATTAGCTAATGCTGCAGACCACTGAACATTGCTTATGAACTTTTACATCAACCAATATGTCAATGTCAAACGGTTACCGCAAAAATAGAAACTTTATTTCCCCCCGCTTACACGTAGGATAACGAACAAGGATAAATGGAAAAGTCGTATGTGTGGCAAGGCAGACGCAGTACTGTTATTGGCAAATGAGGCAGGCAGTTATTTACACAGTTTGTCAGTGAAGAGATTACATAAGCGTCAGTCGGTATGGGGTTTTTTTATTTTTTATTTTTAATTGTGTTCATGACCATGGCAACCGACAGAGCAACAAATCACAGACAGTTGTAAGAAGCATAATCAACATAAATGTTTGATATATCTACATAGAAATGTAGTACATATATATGTATATGATATATAGTATATATGGTCAAGTATGTGCATATGACAAACCGACAATGAAGCGAATGAACTATGGCGCTCGGACTTGGTCATTTTGTACTTGAGCACTGATTAAAATGTGTTGTGCCCCTGCAGCTCAGTTGGATGCTATGATGCTATGATGCTATGATGCCACTAGATTTGTGGCATGCTCAGAGTGCACAGATCGTCTAGTCTAGTCGCTCCTCGTAGGCGTTATGACAATAGATTTACGAGTGTAGACGCGCTCGCTTTAATTTGCGCTATTCATTGTTCAGAAAAGTAGAAAAGTAGAAAAGACCTCCAGCTAGATGGATAAGAAAAAAAGAAAAAAAACCTTAAGACACGGCGCTGACAATAACGCAGAAAAGTCGCTCGCAGCTCTGCTTGAATGAAATGCCCCCGGAAAAAACCAATTGTTAGACTCGAGCTTAATATCCCACGAGCCGAATAGCAAACGTGTATTATGCCTGTAGCCAGGCCGACAGTCAGACGGATTGACCAACTGATAGACAGACAGACAGATAGACAGACAGACAGACTGACTGACTGACTAGCTGGCTTTGGCTTTGGACACAGATGCGCCTGTCTTTTTGGTGGGCGGCGGACAGGTTTACGTATGTATATATCGCTGCTGCCTTTTGAGTGGTGCAATAAATTTTAATCAAAATTAAAATATGTGTATACACAATAAACTAAGCAAAGTGGCAAGTGTGTAATTTAACACATACATAAGTGCATACGTATGACAGACCCCATAAACATACCCAGCACACTCAGCGCGTGTGCTCTCTTCTGCCATGTGGCCATTGTGTTCTTGGAAAGACTTATGGATTCAAAAAAAAAAAAAAGAGTTTCTCACTGATGCTAATCGCAGAGAGAAAGAGCAGTTTCTTTTAGATTTGAGATTACCCAAAAAGGGAACAGAAGAATCAAATTATTTGTCATAAACCAGATCAACAATTTCTCTCTTCTCTTTTTAGATATAATTTTCATATTTATTCTAACTTATAGCTGATAGATAAAAGAATTGCGCCTATGGTATCCACATTCCAGATAAGAAGATATCTTGCAGCGCCAAAATAATTGGGGTACAATAAGTGTCTCTTCTCGTGCTAGTCTCAGTTGTATTGAAATTTTTGCAGTGCAAAGAATTTATTTTAGCTGGACACTTAAATTTAAGTACTTTGAATGCTGCTGATAAGATGTCGTTGCTTATCTAAAAGATTTATTATCATATTTCATTAAGTTTTTTATGTGGCTCTGCCAAAGCAGATAGCCGGTTTTTACATACCCTGCAAATGGGAAATAGGGTATAATGAAGATGTGCAAAAGTATGTAGCAAGCATAGTGAAGCATCTCGCTAAAGTAAATATATACATTCTCGATCTAGATCTGTGCTCGTCCTTTACAACAAAAGTTAAGGACTCCAAATATTTATAATCAAAAAAAAAAAAAAATATCATAAATATATTTTGAGACACACGAAAAAAAAAAATCGGATTTGATCGATGGCAGAAAACTCTGGTGCAGGGTATCTACACGTCGAGCTCTGTCGACCAGAACACTCTTACTCGTTTCCAGGGCACTTACGTATGTTTGTGCCCAATTAGCAAAGATAACAATGAAGCTGAACGAAAAGATTCCACAATCTACGAGCGAAATTCGAGAATATATTATTAATCTTATGTAATACTTAACTATATTGTTTCCAGAGATATAGAGTATAAATCTAAAATATAGATTCGTCAATGTCTAGACGAATATGACAAATTCTACTCGATAACATAACTGTCCGATTAATTATGCATGCTTGTATTTTATTGGTAGTCGTATATATTTATAAAATAATTATAGGAGTACTACGACTAAATTACCCCAATTAATTGCTACGACTGATGGTCGTGTGTGGGTTACCCCCACTTAATGACTGACAGTCAAAGCCAAAGTCTACATATGCTAATTGGTACGCACACTGCGATTCAAACGTTGGCAAAATCAAATTAAAAACGCATTAAACCCAGAAATACATAGAGCTTAAAATTGGAGAAAATAAACCTTGAGCGTATCCTGCTCAAAAATCTTGCCTGGCAACTGGCAACTGGCTCAAGGGCTTCTGTTCGTACACTGAAAAGATTTTTAGATAGCTCAAGCTTATCTATTCCTGACGCAACTGGATTGAATTAAGTGCGCAAACCAGTTAGTCTCAAGTGACGCTGATATAGATGACGATTTGCTATAGATAAGTTAAAGCCAAAAAAATGATTAACAAAATTAAACAAGGCATTGTATTTGCCAGCTGATTACAGAATCGTGCCGAACTTTGATAATAAATATAGTTTCAATAGCTGTGAAGATTATTCTAAACATACAAATTATTTGAAGTAAGGCAAAAAACTGAACATTTTTCAATTTGTTGCAATGCAATTCATTATTGATAATAATCGAGAATTGTGAGCTATACTAAACGATCATCTTTCGACGGATTTTTCCTGTGGATAATTGGTTTGGTTGAGGCAGGGAAATGCGATGTGTCAACAACGTCAGCAGCTCGCATTGAATTGTATTTAAATTATAACAAATTGCGGCCAGGCATAGCGGTTGTATATAATATTTGTAGCCGTATCTGTAAGTGTCGACAATTGTTGTCTATAGGTGTGTGCGAGTGTAAGTGTGAGTGTGTATGTTTGTGTGTGTATATGTGCAGATGGCATTAAATTAAATAAACATTTAATATGACAATTTAAGTAGCAGTTGCAAAGATGCCAAGTGCGAGTCTTATGCACAATTGAGCTACATTCCCGGACTTGTCGCATCAACTGCTCTCTGCCCAATTGTCCGCATTATCAACGTGTGTGTGTGCTTGTGTGTGTGTTTGGTATTATTACTATACTAAGTATTATAAAGTTTTTACATTTAACTTTTTTGGACAAGGCCAAACTGAACAACATGTGGAATATTCTTATCTTTTGCGCTTATGCCATCATTGCGGAAAATTTTAGCCATAGCTATTGACCTCTCTCTATTTCGGTCCCCCATTCGCTATCTTTCTGCTTGCTGATTTTTTCATAGCCTATCAATATGATATTTTTGGCCAGGCCATTAGATTTGGCCAAAATGTGCGTTTCATTGTAAAGGGTAGTTTCATTTTGCTGTGCAGTTTGTAACGCATTAAAGCAGATGTATTCGATCTCATAAGCTATATATATTCTTGATCAACTTGATGTAGCCATGTCTCTCTGTTTCTATGCAAACTAGAGCCTCAGCTTTAAAACTTCTTCACATGTGAACAAAGTATAATTGAGATCGGACTTCTATATTATATACCTGCCATGGAAACAATTGGTGTATCCCAACCAAACTTAACAGTTATGTTCTTACATTTGATACTTATTCACATCGGCCTGCTATATATACATAAGGCTGTTTTGTCAACTTTAATGTCGGCATTAATCTTTCGCAAGTCTTTGATAGCCGTTCTTTTTTGTTTTTACGATTAATCGATTTGAATTGATGGCACGCCAAAGTTTTGGCAGTTATGTCATCTGATTTCCGCCCAACGTCTGGCATCAATCTCAGCTTGGCTGATTGACTCCCACAATATAGAGAATAATGTTCAAATTGCGGTAATTGTTCTCGTCTGATGCCAGCAACAATGCGTGTCAATCAAAGTGAGTGTGTGTGTGTGTGCTGCATGATGGGTGTGTGTTTGTGCGTGTGTGTGTGTGTTTCTGTGTATATATGTGATTCTGATTGTGCACAAGTTCGAGTTCTATTCAGCTGTGGTATGCAACCATTTGCAGCCAACTCGTTTGAGCCAGTCTTATACAAAATATACATATATATATTTTATATATACATGAATGTATCAGATATGTATCTTTCATCTTTAAGCTCTAAATGTGTGCATCAGACAATAAAATTAAGATAATTCTACCTAGTACAGAAAACAATGTCAATTGCCTTCGAAAATTGGCCAAAACTAACCACTAACTCTACTGCAATCCAGTCTAGTCCAGTGGCAAGTGGCAGGGTCACATGATGACGTTAGATTGGGTTTGGCGTCATTCGTCTGCGCACCAACTCTAGGTGTGCGTTGTGGACGTCATTCATTTCATCGATTAGCACTTGAACCGATACGCAACTTTGAGCTTAAAAATACATCAATAAATAAATCACAGACACACACAAACACACACACACACTTATCTACAAGTGTTGCCGATAAGCAGCTGAGATAAATACAATGTTATTATTATTATGGGCACTTGTCTTTATTTTCACATCTACACTCAGTATAGTTATGCAATCCTGCTTGGAACTGTGCCAAATATCGCAGCCAGCTCATAAATGCACACTTAGAGATACTCTCGACCTTAAAATGCTACCAAATTGGCAACAAACAGACAAAAAGCTAACTTATAATTTACAACTGCATGTGAAAAGTAGAATAATTGTCAGAAAAGAAATCGGTGCGCATTGTCTTTAGTTTTTATAGATAATTGATTAGAATTTTATAGACATATTTAATTGATTTAAAAGTGGCGTAATATATTTGCTGACACACTTTAATTATCTCACCGGCAAAATGAAGACACACACACACACACACACACAGACATTGGAAAGGCACTAATTGAAATAGATTTCTATTATTTCACATATTCGATTATTTTTACCAATTATCGCTGGTTCGGAATTTGACAAATGAGTAATTTTATAGATATTAGACCAGCCCCCAGTCTTGGATTTGTTTGGAGCTTATAAATGATTAAATTTAGTTTACACAACACAGCCTAGTTTAGGCAATAATAAACTGAATTTGTTGTTATTAGATTGTTGGTTTTAGCATAATATGAGTGTTGAATTAAGTTAAAGTCACTGAACACCAGTGATTAATGTTGTCAATTATTCGCTTGTTTGAAGAATGATTTTCTACTTAATCCAGGGATTTCAGCTTTGAAAAATGTTCATTGTTGATGAATAATATATTTAGTGTAAATATATAACTTTCGTTCCAGAATTATATTACAAGTTTCAACCTCAAATACACATCTACCATCTGGCATCTCAAATGAAGAAAGTACTCTTAAAGAATTGATGAATATATTATGTTGATTTTTCTCTGTGTAGATATATTCAATTCCATACGCTTGGTTCATTCTAAGTTAAGAGGATTAATATATCAGATTGTGGCATGCATAATTGTGGCATACATTATTGCCACATTATATTTACAGCACGCATGCCTTACACAAACTGTGCTTTTCAATATGTTGGCTTCTACAAATGCTCATCCGAACAGCTTAAGGGTGGCTTTCTCTTAACGATATGCAAATCTATTTTTGCGAGCTTTTTACTATCCCTTATCCTTCATCCTTTCAACTCACAAATGAATAACATTATCACCTTGACCGAAGTGTATACAAGTTGTATGTAAAACTAGAAAATACTGCTCCATAAGACACCAGCAAAATTATCAGATTGTATTTGTCTCGATTTTGTGCTGTGCTTTTCTAAATTGACTCAAATTGAAGGCGCATGACTCAGCATACGAAATCATGTGGAGAGGGCGGAGTGAAAGGGAGTGTTGCCGCTAGCGATTCGTGTCGTGCCACGAACATATATCTACATAATTCTGTGCTTCTTCTTACGTACGGATTTCTGTGCGTGAAAATCATAAATTACACTAGACGCTTGAAACTTTGGAATATCTGCAATGGTTTTAGTTTCTTCGTTCGTTAACTTGTGGCACTTGAAAGTATGCAATGCTTTACGAATAATGCAATCTTTCCAGCGAATAATCTACTTCGAAATTTGCAAATATTCAATTGTTGATTTCTTCTTTAATTAAGGTCACTCATTCGACAACATATTATAGATTGTTGTTTTTGGTTAGCAAGGACCAAGAAATATTCGAGAATCATTATTCATTCGATTATTTTATAATTGAAGTAATCTAAAAGCTTAAGAACCAACTGAGAACAAATTGTATAAAAAACAATTAAGACATCTGTTGGCAAAGAAATTTTTATAATCGTTAAGAAAACCTAAAATAATTAAGTCAAAATATGAACGTCCTTCTGTTTGTCCATCATAATTAATTTGCACAAAGTGTAATGAAGTATGGTCTGTGGAAGGGACACGCTCAGAAGCAACAAATTATTGTTTGAGCAGTAATTAAGTCATAGCAACAACGAGAGGCAAAAACCTTTTTGATAATTATCAAAGGGTCCCCCCAAATAAAGAGAACTATAAGACAAGTAAGGGACAACAACATTTTCTTATAATTAGCAGAGGCATGACGCGCCCCAATGACACCAATTCCGTAAAATGAAAGAAGAGAATCAAAACGTGCCTCTGACCACAGAGGGTTGTTTCGATTCAGTTGTCTCTTTTTTTTTGCCTGGTTTGCGTGATATTCCAATGCTAAAAGTTGCGTATCCATGAATTCTGCGGCAGAGTGGGGCGAGAGGGCAGATGGAATATGTGGTTGAGGGGGAGGCGTGGCAGTCTTTTTCGATTGCATGCCAACAGAACCGAGCACAGACACTGGAAATGTACCGGTTATGTAAGAAATAAAGCGGAAAATTTCCAGTCTATAAAAATAAAGCTTTTTTTACTTCCAGGCGAAATTATGCATGCAAGCTGTGAGAGAGACAGAGCACGCGCATAAGTGAGGGGGGACGCACTGGATTTGACTCGAAACCAGCTGAGCTTTGCGCATGAACCAACAACAACAACAATAAACAAGTGCACGAGCTAAAAACGTAATCGAAAGTGGCGGCCAGGTGATTGCGGCGAATACGCTGCACACCGTAAAGCGCTTTCATGCTTAACCGATCAAACACGACGCCTAATCCACGAATGCCCACCTGAGCTACGGGAGAGCGAACAGTGGCAAAGAGAGGGGGATTAAGAGAGGACAAGCGAGTGTTAAGCAGAAAGAGAGAGAGCGCGCACAGTCACTTGTTTCCGCGAATTAGAAGTTAATGACAAAAACGAAATAGAAAAAAGAGAAAACAGTTTGCTAGCAGAGCCTCTGCGCTACTTCAATTTATTGATCATGTCTGTGCGCTAACTGCCAAGTAGGCAGCAACAACAGCAGCAACAACATTGGGAAAACTGCTAAGCTCTCCAATAGGATTAGGCACACACAAGCAATGCCAACACCCGCTTTGCCATCCCAGTCATTGTTCACTGACAGCCCCAGCAGCAACCATAAACAAATTAATATACTTGACGTCGCCGCCTTAGGGCGTCGGCTTGCAGCAGCGCAACGCAAACAACAAAAACCAATAACTGACACACACACACACAAAGTCACACACTCACACATATGTACGTAACTTACGAGTTTCGATTTTTTTTCTTAAAAAAAAAAACGCCCGCTCAGCACTGTTGTTGTTGTTGCTGCTGCTGTAATGTTAAAGAACACACCTCAAACTTCTAACATAGTTTTAACCTTATTTTACTGGATTTCTTCACATATATTTTGATACACTATTCTTATTACATGTTAACAATTGTTTGCACTTTAATTATGACTTAATTAACTTAGTTTTATAACAAATTTTTTGGTAAATTATTGCGCTCAGCTCACCTCGTAATCCGACCCTAACGCCATGTTTTATCGATATGACAATTCTTATCGATTAGTCAGTTATGTGTATTTCGGCCCAGTGTTGTGTAGCTGTTAAGTGTTCTATTTACGGACTCAATTTGCGTTAACATGACTGTTATACATAAATGTGTTGGACACAAGAGAAACGCAGTTTGGCAAATAATTTCATAATTCTTTTAGTTTTCTATTATGCTATTGACCTGTGAGTGTCATAAATTATAAATGTTTTCTTTTCACTGACAATAATTACAAACAAATTTAGTTGCATAACTTTAGGCTGTGTTTCCAATGTTACCTAATAGCTTTGGGTGCAGTCTTCAGCGTTGCCAGGCTGTTGATAGTTTCTAGCAATTTAGCATAATTGTACTATGTTAGTTCGTTGCTTAATAAAAACAGATTTAAGCAAAATCTAATGAATTGTTAATACGATAAAAACATAATTAAAATAACATTTAATTTGCACATAACAAAATCACATAATATTTATATTGCATAATTTAAGCCTAGGTTGATATGTTTCTTGACAAGAATTCACCTCTGCTTGTCTGTGGCTGTTAATAACAGACATGTTTAGCGCAGCTGTTAATTAACAGCAGAGAGTCGTTACAATATTTGAAAAAAGTAGCAGCCTAAAATAAAACCTTTTCTTTGTTTATTGACATATCAGTAGTTGTGGCACAACTCCAGCGAATACTCATAGCCCAAAAAGGCGGCGCCATTGAAGGGTACTGCTCGCGCCAGCAGCATCCAGCTGCCACGAAAAATACTCCGCCAGCCATATGCTCGATAGTTGACAAGGACACAATGCATTATGCCACGAAACTTGTGATTCTCGTCCGCCTGCATGATGGTCTTGACCACATCGAAGGGTATGACAAGGACCCAGGACAAAACGCCCGCCCATGCGCCCGCGAATGTGGTCACAAATAGATTTATACTGGTCGCATTTCCTTGACTTCTGCGCTGCTTCACAAATTCCGTATTATCCAGATAGGTGGCAGCTTTGCGATAGACGAGCATATAGATGCCATAGGGCAAAACATCGCTGCAATTGCACAATTTTACACTCAGAGAAATCGGGAGTAGTCATCTACATACCGACACATCATGGGAACTAAGCCTCGATATAATCCCGAGATGCCATCATTTTTCAGTATCCGCTTAAAAGTGCCAAAAGCTGTGCGTTTCTTTCCATAGATATAGTCGTTGTAGTCTGCGGATATTATTCAGATATATATATAATTGTACATACATGTATACAAAAGGAAAGGAAATTCAATCCTACTTACAGCAGTGCGTTTGTTGTCGCACTTTGATCAGCTCCATGGGGCAAGCTATGAATGATTGCACAAATCCCGCCACAGAACCGGCCAAGAACATGTTGTGGTACTCGAGCTGTTCCCGCTGGTAGTCGCTGTGGCAAACTTTGCGCAGTTGCCGCAAATGGTTGCCATAGATGCCGAAGAGTATGGAGTTGATGGCACCCGTCGACATCATGGGGAACAGCATGCCCCTGTAGAACCCGTTGATCTTTAATGCGTTGTCAACTGACTGCGTCTCCCCCCGTCCCCTCCATTCCCTTCCCAACCCATACTTACCCCATTGTTGCGGCTGTAGATTTGTTTGACGGCTGCCATCACAGGTGTATTGGATGCCTGCTGCCAGGTCTTGATAGTGTCGAGGGGATGTGCAACGAGAACCCCCGTGGCACCTGCATAAATAAATAAATAAATTATTGAAGATAATATTAATAATAAGTAAGAAAATAAGCAGAATAAAAATATATAAAAATGTGAATTTTCTATAGGGAAATTTCTGTATATTTGAATAAATGGCAAATGGTCAAAGAAAATGTCTCAATTCTTATTTAAGTTACATAATAAATTAATTAAAATTACCAACATATCCAAGAATTGGTCACTCAAAATAATAGTTGTGTTTTCGGGCATCAAAATTGTGCCTTAAACATTTTCTAAAATGTGTATAAAAAAATGAGGATCTTGTGGAAATATTAATAATTTCGCAAAGAATTATATAAAATAAATTATGCTTTAAGTCTTTTAAAAACAGATTTAGAATAAAATAATTACAGTAAAGACAAATATTCCTGACAAATAGTCAATGCTTACAGTGTAATTATAATTAATAAATATACTACTTAAATGTATGTAGTGGGATAAATGCATGCTGATTAAACGAGAAACAGGAGGCGCAAAAGGCCCCATTGTGGCGCACATGTTGCCGCTTGGCGTTGCCAAGAATTTCAATTTTTATTGCCCAAAAATACGCGTTCGGATCAGGGGCAGCTCGGCACATGAACTTGACCGTGACGTCGTCGTCGCTGCTGACGGATGCTGTTTACAACTGATGATGTTCTGCTCGCCGTCAGTCCGTCAACAAGTGGCTCAACTTTAGTTTTTGGCCTGATTCGATTGCATCATTTTCGAAGCAAAGATTCAAATGGGAAACTCACCACCAACACAGCCGGCGACAAAATCACAATAGTTCTCCCACTTCATGGTTGTTGTGTGCTTTTTTTAAATGCAGTGAAATAAAACCAAAAAGCGAAATTATTAATTTTGCACTATTGATTTTAGACTTTCGCGTTGCTGTTGTTTGTCGACTGCATTTGGCAGCGCCAACGTTGATACTGCAGTCCAATTGGCGGCGCTGTTGTGCAGCGCCAGCAAAAGCTCGGCGAGCTTTATTGCTCTCACGAGCTGACGGTCACAATGCAGAAAACGCACCAAATGCAAGTTATATGTTCAAACTTGTAATTTGATTTAACTGTTAATGGAACGGTCATCATGTTTCGCATTTCTGAAATGCATTCGTACTGCTTGCATTTTAAACTGCTTGCTGACGCTCTCAAGAGCTGACTGCTACAGCTGAAAAATGGCGGCAAAGGCAGATGGAAATAAACGTTAAGTTTTTAAATCATTTGTTTTTATTGTGTTGTTGATTGCAAACTCCTGATTTTGCCTGCTTGCTAGCTGAAAAACATTTGTCTTTTTTTTTTTTTGTATACTCGCAAGTATATATATATTTTTTTTTTAATATATATTAATTTTCTTTTATTTTTATAATCCATTTGTTTTTATTGTAATTGTAATGGTATTTATTTTTTATACTCAGCATAAGATTTTGTTTAGTTGTAGTATGTCTAAAACATAGCGCTTGGTGTGCCAAAGAAAACAATAAATTTGAAAACCTAGCACAACGAACCAAGACTCGAGAATTATTTAATGTTCTGCTTCTGTTCATAGGTTCATTATTTGTTTTTGTTTTTTTGTTTTTACAAGTCTAGAACATAAGAAAATATTTCACATTTTATAATTATGCAATATGTTTAATATTGTTAAAGCGCCTTATTCTGTTTTTACTTTATTTTATAATCTTTATGTTCTTTGTTTATTATTAATGCGACTTTACTTTTTACTTTTTATTGGTTTCTTAATGATTTTTTTTTTAGTACAGTTTTGTCTCTAAAAGTACTTAACGAGTTTTGCTTATACTTTTAGCTGGCTTCTAAGCAGCTATTTGTCAACATGCTTTTTTGTTTTTTGTTTTTTGTTTTTCATTATTTATTTATACATATAAATACATAAAACTATCGTTAAAGTTACAATGTAAATTGAAAAGCAGGCTAAAAATTAACTCAAAGTGCAACAAAAAAAAATCACAAACACAACCAAAAAAAATAAAATAAAATAAAAACATAAAAAAAGGACCACATTTCTTATATGTATAGATTTATATATATATGTATGTATACATATATATATATGTTTTTCTCATTTATCAGGCATTTTCAACATATTTTGTTTTGTTTTTTACAGTGTCTATAAATTATTTTGTTTTTTTTTCTTTCACTTGATTGGCATTCCTATGTGAATTTCAACATTAACTAGAGAGGGGGGCGGGGGGTGTGTTCAAGATGAGTTTTCGTTTTTTTCTTTTTTTCATTTGGATTTTGCTTTTTCTCTAGGGGAAGAATATAGCTAGGAGTAGTTGCTGCTTTATTTTAGTCGATAGTTGATAGTTGATAGGAAGGCATTTACTACGTACAGTATTTTTTTTTGGAATTTTGTTTTTTCTCGATTTTGTTTATCATATCATTATTGCTTCCCCATACGCTATAATCGAATACACTTTGCCACAGCGCTAGATTCTTAAATGAATCCTGATTCTCCTCGTACTCCTCCTCCTCCACCTACTCTTTTCTGTGGTTTTTTTCACGATGGCAGTCAACTTCCAGAAACATGCCGAATGTTTAATGTCTATTGCTTGCTTCAATGTGTTGTTCATTTTGTGTTTGTTGATCGCATTTTGTTGTTCATTTGTTTCATTCTCGAGTTATTCATTTAAATTACACTCTAATATAAAGATGCAAAACATTTCATTCACACTTTGCTTAGTATTTAGGCCATAGATTCTGTTTCTCATTTTATTATTCTCGATTTCCAATTTTTTTTTTAATTTTCTTTTCTTTTTTTTTTTTGCTAGGTGTCATTTTAGTTTTGTTTTGTTTTGTTTTTTATTGATGATTAACACGATTTTTCATTTTGAATATTTATTTTTTTCTTTGACGTTTACAAACATATTTTATAATAATAACTCATGTGTTTTTCATAATTTTTCATCTTTTTTGTTTAACGCTCCTGGATTTTTTTTTCTTAATCGTTCATATGTATGCATATAATAATAACTTACGTTTCACAGACACAATTTTATATTTGTATGTATGTGTGTAGGTATGTATCTTTTTAACTTTATGATTTTGTTCTGTTATATTAACTTTTGGATAATGCATACTTAGATACTTTTGCTGCTGCTGTTGTTGTTGTTGTTGTTTGCAATGGGCGCGTGACTTCAATGAACAAACATACATATGTTTTATACATATATATATATTTTTTATATATATATATTTTTTTTTTTGTGTAATAATATTCCGTTGATTATGATATTTGTTTAGTATGAGTGCGCCTAAGTGTGAGTGTCTTATTTATATTTTTTTTTATCGAATTGATTGTTTGATTGATAGATGGAGATTATATTTGTAAGTGTTATAACGGAGCGGCGCAAATAATTTGTTACTTGTTTTGCTTCTATGCATACCATATTTACAACGAAAGGATCCTTAATCGAATTACTCGAGAAGTTGTGCGCATTTTTCTTCAAGTGTAGAGAAATCAAAAGGCTGAGATAACAAAAAAAATTCATAGACAACCGCCGCTCAATGTATATATATATTATCGCTGATATATCTGTGAAATGTGAGAAATGTCGAGTGAGTAGATGACTGTGTGTGATTGAGTGGCAAGTGAGTGATTGAGAGGGTGCCTACCTTAACGTAACGTTCCAATAGGTATTTCTAGAGACTAACCACATTTACTTTTATGTATATATATATATATTTACTTCGGTTCTTTAGCTTACAACTTTTTATACAATGCATATTTTTTTTTAATTTTAATTTTTTTTTGTTTCTTTAATATTTATTTACTACGCATGCGCAACTCATTTACTTTAATCTTTAACTTAAAGTGACACTATGTTTGCACACATACATACACGGTTCATGATATTATAGATATAATTATTTTCGCATTTCTACATAAATCAGCATTTATGTGGTTTATATATATGTATGTATGTATGTATTTGTAAGCCGCTTCTCCTGCCCCTTTATTCATTTATATTTTGCTTCTCCTTGTGATGAATGCCGCTAAATTACTTCATTTTTTTTTTGTGAACCAAGTTAACGTTCCTAGTTCCTTATATATATTTACTATATATATATACATTAATATATATATATATAATATATATATATAATATATATGTATATATATATATGTATTTATTTAGATGCTTATAGGTCTGCGCGGGCATAGGGGCGGTTATCGAAATAGTTTTTGTTTTTTGGAACAGTTTTTTTTTGTTGTTTTATTTTGAAAGTTTTGACGGCATGTGCAACACTTAGAGATAAGTAACAAAGTTTTTGCAAAGTCGCTCAATAAGTCTACGCGTATATAACCCTAAATAAACATACATACGCACATGTATATGTGGACACACATACACATGCATACGTATATATATACAATGAAGATATCAGTGGGTTTTATTTATAAGTAGGAGCTGAAAGTTGGACACATACCAGAGACTGCTTCATTTTCGGATATCTACCGAAACTCGATACACACAGATAGTATATTTCATATAGTATTTTGTATTATTATACACATTTTCAATGCTTACGCATTGGGAGCGGGGGGCAATCAATAGAAAACGTTAACTAGAGTGTGTGTGTGTCTGTGTGTGTGGGTTTATGTTTGTGTGAGTGGGTTTATGTTTGTGTGTGTGTGTTTGGGGCAGCTGTTCTAGGCTAGGATAGGCTAGCAACACGTCTAGTTATTTGTTGTAAAGAATATGTCAATGCGTGTTCTTAACAATCATCGAACAATCGGCTCTCGGTTTTAGTTTTTTTTGTCGTTTTTTGTTTTTTTTTTTACTTCTAACACTTTTACGCTTTATTCAATTTGTTTTTGTTGTTTTTTCTGTACTCTTTTTCTTGTTTTGAACTTAAACCTAATTAATAATATTCTTTTCTTTCTCTTTTAATATATGTATATATTTATATGTATTTATAATATGTGTGTGTGTGTTGTGTTTGTGTATGTGTGTGTGTGTAAGTTGTATTATATTATATAGAAATTTGATGTCGCAGTTATGCTGCGCTCCTCAAGCATTTTAGTTAGCCACGCTCTCAAATTCTCAATTCTCAAAATCAACGTTCCCTTCATCCACCTCCTCCTCCTGCTCCTCCTATGCCTATTCTTCTTCTCCTTCGTCTGCTCCATTTCTTGTACCGCTCCAGCAGCTGCAGCTTCTTGGGTTTTGGTGTCTTGTTAAACGAGTATACAATTTAGTTTTCATATTTATTAAGTTAGCATTTTGCTGCTCTTTGTTTTTATAACTATTTACTGCCAGCTCAACAATATTCATTCTTATTCATTTCTTTGATTTGATTTAATTTTATATATATATATATAGATGTGTGTTTGGGTTTTGAGTGTACGTGTGTATGTGTGTGTGTGTTTGTGTGTGTGGGTGTGGTGTGTTGGTTTGTGTTGGGTGTGCGTGAGCCGGCTGACATTTTATGTGTTGTTGTTCGTGTTGTTCTTAAACTTGTTTGTTGTGTTGTGTGTATTCATTTTTCATTTAACTCTTGCTGTGGTTGTTGTTGTTGTTGTTGTGGTTGTTTATTGTTAGTTTCAAGCGCGCATTGCGTTGCATCTATTTAGTTGTCTGCCTTTTCTGATTTGTTTTTTGCATTTGCTGTCGCAGGATTATTGTCACCACCGACGCCGAGGCCGCCGCCACTGGAAAGGCTGCCGCTGCTGCTGCTATTCGACTGTTGCTGATGAGAGTTGATGGCGCCGGTGCCGGCAGCTATGTTCGACGGCTGCAGTGTCGCTGCGGATGACGACGTTGACGCCGCCGCAGCTGAAGCGCTGCTGTTCGCTGTTGCAGCGCTGCCGCCTGCGGCGCGCCCGCTGGAACGATTCGATTCGAGTTCGTGCAGCTTCTTCCACAGCTCTTCGCGATCGCGCTCACGCTTCTTTTCCCTGCAAAGCACGAATCAAATTGAACAATCAATTAACATATTAATCATTACTAGTCTTAACTATGCCACCCACTTTTGCCTTTCCGCC
The DNA here is from genome assembly GCA_035044025.1 of Drosophila paracracens. Lineage (NCBI taxonomy): Eukaryota > Metazoa > Arthropoda > Insecta > Diptera > Drosophilidae > Drosophila > Drosophila paracracens. The sequence goes on along the minus strand of JAWNMN010000435.1, from coordinate 251,982 downwards.
TTGTAGCTGGAGGTCAGCTCATCGAAGAGCTTTGAGTTCATTTCCATGAACGTCTTCAATACATTGTAGACAAGTGCAACGATGGTCTGATTCCAATGCTCCTTGCTGATGCGATAGAGCGCCGGGAACATGATGGGCATTATAACAGCGTTGTTTTCCTCAATTAGCGACATGGCATATTCATTGTTCCACAGATATAGTGCACGTTCAGCAACCTAAAATAAAGATTTGATATTCAATTAAACCGATTCAACAAAAAAAATCGATTAATTTCCAACCTGAAAATGTGGACTCGATACGCATTTGGCAATCTGGCGGAACAGCGGCTCCTGTATCTTGACAAACTGCGGCGGATCGATCACATCCAAGATCTCCTCAATTTCACCCAAGAACATGACCTCCTTTTGGGAGCAGGTCTTGGGCCAGAACTTGAGCAGACCACGCACCACCGGATCGGTAAGGAATGGATCCTTCTCTAGGAATTGTACAATGCAATACGCCAGCTGAGCATGATAAAGCGACAGGCATTTGACTTTGTGCAGCGGCAACAGAACCTTAACCAGAAATTGTTTATGTTCCGCCTTCAATGGCAAGGCAAATCCGTTAATGATGCTGCAATAAAATCAAACAGAGAATTTTAGCCAAGAATAAAGAAGAAAACAAATTTTAACGCTTACCTGCCAAGTATCTCGAGCAGCTCGCCAACGCCATTAAAATGCTCCGTCTCATAGATGAACTTCAAGAATATGTTGTTGATCTGTTTTCGTATAAAAGCGCGTAAGCCTAAGAATTTGCCATAGATGCGATGCAAGACCGTCTTCAGAAAGTCACGCTCGCGCGGATCCTCCGAATCGAACAGTTCCAAAAGCTGCAAGAGCGCATTAATTGTGTATTTAAGAAATGTGCAAATAAATGAAAGATTTATAAATTGAGTACCTGCAGCACAAACTTTTGATCGATCACACGTTTGCCAATGGTCGCCTGAAAATCTTGGGATTCAAGAAAGCGCAAGAACACCTCGTAGACCAGCTGCAAATGGGGCCAGGAGGCCTCCAGTGTTGGATCATCCTCTTCGGGATCAAAATCGGGATTTTCACTGGGCGGCAATGTGCGAAATAAGTTGCAAGAAATCTAAAAGTAAAAATTAAGCATATAAGGGTTAGGCATAGTTATGGCTTATAACAGTTTTTCTTACTTAAGTTACAGATATTTCTCAATTTATATATTTGCAATATTTTTTATGACATCTGATAATTTATTTTGACTTCGATGGTCAGTCTATGTTGTTGCATTTATGATATGATATTACAAAATGAATTAATTACCATGCGTATTATTTCGGGATAGACTGGTTCCGTAAGCACGCCACGCCCGTGTGTTATATAGGTGGATAGATCATTGAGAGCAGCCCGTTTGATTTCCTTGCCCTTTAAGTCCGTAACAGGATCCATAAAGTCAAATGATACGCAGCACTGACGTAATTTCCGTATAAACAGCTCCTCCTGTTCCAAGCTCGAGCAATCGGCTATTGAATTCGAAAAGATACAAAATTAGTTTTCAGATTCAGATTGAATCATTAGTTTTTTTTTTTATCACCTTTTAGCGGCGGCAATTGCTGCAGCTCAACATCCTGAGAGTTTCTGTAGCGCGAGGAACCTTGACTTTTTTTACTCTTCTTTTTGAGTGAACGTTTGGCGAACGGGTCGATTCGATCCACAAACGTGCCCGATGACATCTTTTCAGATTTGGGTTCGTTTGAATCGATGGCGGTCTCCGTGGCTGACTGTGTGGTATTCAGCTTGCCGGCTTTAATTCCAACGCTTGCCAATGAAGAAATTTGATCGTCCAACGCCCCACCGGCTGCTGCACCAGATGTGCCCACCACGCACACGCCCACACCACCCACGCCCTCGTCGCCGTCTTCGTCCCCGAAATCGCTGCTGAGGATTGCGACCGGTTTCTTGTCTTTGCGCGTTTTGCGTAGCCAGCCAAAAATTTTATGTGTTATGTTGGCGACTTTTGCCGTGGAGTTTGGCGTCTTGCAATTGTTCGCCCGGACCGCGCTGATGCTGCCTAACGGTATTCTGCGCTCTTCTTTATGCTGCTGCTGCTGCTTCTGGTTGTTGCTTTGTTGTTGTTGTTGTTGTGGATGTCGTTGACGTTGCTGGTGTTGTTGTTGTTGCTGTTGTTGTTGTTGCTGGTGCGGTATGTTGATGGCGGTATTGAAGCGATATCGACTTATCCTGGCATTTAACACACGTTGCCCGCTGAGGAGTAGTTTCTTGCTATCCAAATAGTTGATGCCGTTGCAACTGTGCTGCCGATTAGTTGCGTGTTGTTGTTGCGGATATTGTTATTGATTTAAATTCGTTACACTGCAATTGTGAGAGTTACATTAATAAGTTGTTTACATGTAAAGTTTATCATTAGTGATCGCTTGAAATTCATTTGCAAACTATTCTATTTATTTTAACAAGACTGAGAAGTACCCTATAAATTCTATATCCTGAATCCATTTAAAATGGGAGAAAAGTTAAAATCAAGTCAATAGTGTCTATATATATTCTTCATCAGCAGACAGTTGATTTGGACATGCTCGCCTGTGTCTTAGACTTGAAATTTTGAATGCAACTTCTGTTATAGCATAGATCAAGTTTATTTCATTTGATCGATAGATTGATACATTCCCGAAAGATCAGTTAAGCCAAACTATTTATTAAAAGCTGTATTCAGGGTATCTGCTTGTCGAGCTGTCTCGCCTAGGGCAGCCCAACTTGTTGAAAATTTAATAAATTCCATGTTCCTAAGCATGACAAACGACTCCCACATTTCAATCAATTTGATAAAGCTGATTGTAAATTCTGCAAAATATACTTTGCAGGCATTTTGAATTTTCAAGCGACCACACCACATGCTATCGATTTAGACACTCACCTGTGTATTTTGTGAGTGTTAGTGGGTGTGTGTGTGTGTTTTGTTTCGTATTTGTTTGCGGCTGTTTTTGTTGTTGTTGTTGTTGTAGTTGTTCTTGTTTAATGGAGGGATTGTTGCATTTCTTATATGCGCCTTATTGTTGTTGTTGTTGTTGTTGTTGTTGCTGTTGTGGTTGTTGTAATACTCGCTTATAGCTTCTAGGTTTCTTCTTGCTCCGCTCTGAATGGCACATCAATTCGTTTCGAGAGAGTTGCAGAAGAATTTGCTGTCGATAAACTGCTCGCTCACAAATATTTTTATATTCACATAATTCTTGCTCTCACGCTCTTTGCTCTCTCTTCTATGCTTTTTTTTGTTGTTGGGTTTTGTTAGAGTAATTTTTTTCTTTTGGTTTTATCGTTTTGATTTTTGGCATCACATGCACTGCAATGGAGAATGGAAGAAGAAGAGTAACATTAAATCACAGAGTCATAAATAAAGGAAATACATAAAAGTAAAATGTAGAAAGAAAAAAAACCAGATATAACTCAAAGTTTGATATCATTGAGCCAAACGCCGTGAAATGTGTCATGTACAAAAATTTATTTTCTCTTTTGTTGAATGCTTTTTGTTTTTTAAGCTTATCTAATCGGCATGCTTGCGCTGCTCCGCTCGCTTCTCTGCTCTTCCCATATCTATCTCTGGCTAGATAGATAACACAGGCGACATTGAGGCAACTGTGATTTCAGGTTTGTTAAATGAACAAAAACACAAATGAGATTTTTTTTGTTGTTGTGCTTTTTTTGGTGGTTCCTCTACTTTTTGCAAATGACCCCATAAGCTGAAGCTGGCGACGAGCAGCAGCAGCAGCAGTTGGGCAAAATGTAAATTATGCTTTTTGATGGATTGATGTTTTGCAGCTAACAGCATTTGGCATCGCTCGGTAACCGCAAATGTGAACCGGGTTTGTGGATTGAGAAAATACGCGAAATTCACAAAAATGGAGAGCAACATTATCTTTTGCAATTTGCCGTTTGACAATTGAAATTGTTTTTTTTTTTTTTTTTTTTTGTTACTTAGAAGTCTCTGGCGTTAGACTGTTTCCTCATGTTAACGGATGTTAAAGCAGCAGCTGTTTTAAAAAACGAGCATTTTCCCTTTCTAAACTCGTACCATGCAGTTGCAAATCAAATCAGCGTTTATATATGCATATATACTATATATATATAGATATATATTACATATATTTATTATATATTGTTTAGCCTGGAGCGTTGACTTTCAATTGTCACGTTTGACTGTCTGACTGAATTACGAATTCAATTTTACTTTTTAAATGAAATTTGCCTAATCTAATTACATTTTCGTTTTCACAAGAGCTGAGTCCCAAATTTAATTAGGCTAAACAATAATATGTAAAATTTTCAGGGCAAGTATATTGTGTGGTAAATTACATTTTGAAAAATTCGTTGAGCATTGAAATGGAAATTTATTAATTTTATACAATTAATAGAATCTTAATTTTAAAAAGATAAAATATAAATATTTGAGATTTGTTAAAAAAAAATAAAAAAAATTGTGAAATACGTAGTAATCCTAAACAGATCTAATTTATCATAAGTAATAACTGCACCAAACGGTAACAAGTACTTAATTATTAAGGCTTTCAAACTTAGAGACTGATATATATTCTACTCATTTATATATATTGCCAGCATCTACCCCAAATAGTCAGTAGTCAGTAAAATTCCCATGAGTCACATGGCTTTTCAATTGGCTTGGGATATATATACAACCACATGTACATAATGATTTCCTTGCATCTTAAATGACCTATGCATTCGTTGGTTAACCCAAGCATATGCTTTTCAGAGTTGCGTCTAGTTCAACCACAGGGTATAGATGTACATGCAAATATACATATATATTATATATAAGCACATATCTTTTGCTTATGCCAAGCACAATTTGCAATTTGGCATGCAAGTGAGGAAAAAACCAACGAGCCGACAACCTAGCTAGTGGAAACATGTTAAACATGTCAAAGACAAACAAACACATACACAATAGATAAATACACACACACACACACACACACCCACACACATAGAGAGCTAGCCACAGTTGCTCTTGTTAAGTGAGAGTGCAGGGCGTATGAGTGACATGAAGTTAAAATGCGATCGACTCTTACCTGCTGACAGCAGCTGTTCAGATTGCAAATGGTAATGCAAATGGAAATGTCGAGGGGCATGTGGTGTGTGTCATGTGGGCGCTTGAGTCGCATTGTCGAACAAATAAGTTACCAAGTACTGACCGGAACTGCAGAGACACAGGCGGCGCCCCCCAAAACCCCCCCTTCTCTCCACCCTCAGATGCAGCTGAGTTTGTGCAGCGGCAGTTTGCTAAGGATTCTGACTTAAATATCATTTTAAACTTGTGTGTTCGTGCTCTTTAATGCTTGCAAAATGCACTTTACACAAAATTGATTCAATTAATTTTAATATGTAATGGGCGTGGTGCTCGTAAGTGAGTGTGTGTGTTTACCCAGCAAACTTACACACACACCCGGGCACAGCCCAATCGGAGATTTAATGTAAGTGAAATGAAAAGGAAACCAACGAAGTTAACATTAACAGTGGCAGAGACGACGGTTACATCGACATCGACAGCTGGGGACGCAATTACGCGTACTATTATTATGTTATTTCCCCAAGTACAAAGAGAAAAACAACACAAATGAATGAAGAACAAAAAATAAAACACATTAATGTTGCTTTAGGGCGAGCCCAAAATAAGTACAGCAATATACTGGCTGCAAACACAATTAACCCATCGTCCAGATACTCTGTAATATGATTTATAACACAATTGAATTTCTGCGGGTAAAACTATAAAAAAAAGGTAGACAAACCAACATTCGGTTTATGAAAACTTTGAATCGAAAAAAAATAATATAATATAATAATATAATTAAATGCGAAGCAAATGCTCTTCAGTTAAAAAAAAAGTAATTGTAATGGTAGATTTCCAATTGCTAATTTTTATATTAATATCAAATATTAATAATAAAATACATATTCAATTTCCATAAATCACACAACTGCATCTTTTATATATATCTATTTTATATGGACAATTTTCTAATATTTTGAATGGCCCATTGCACCAATTGCAGTGCGACGAATAGCGCAAATAATGCTCAAGGTCTTTAAGCTTCTTTACACAGCTCGAGCATATTATATGATGCATGTACATACATATGCCCAACACCATCACCATCACCATCATCATCATTATATACGCTCTCTAGTTATTTGTGCCCGTGGTGACTAACCTGGTTGGTTGCTTGTTTGACTTTTTGACTGACTTGCGTCTGGTTGCTCGGGTTGCCCATTGGGAGAGAACGCGGTCAACAATAGGTCGTCTATTGCGTACATTTTGTTGTACATTTGTTTTCACTCTATGAGCGCCTGACCTTATGACTTTATTAGCCAAGCCAAAACACCAACAAAATAATGAGGCAGGTTTGCTATTGTTGTTGATGTTGTTGTATGCTAGCCGAGTGTGTGTGGCAGGCATTTTCAAGATTTTCCTTTTAGCACTTGGAAAAAACCGTCATCGTTCAGCGTTTCAGTGTCATCGTCGTCATCATCATCAACAGACTGCGATGGCGTCGCTAATGACTAAACCGCCCAACACCAACCCACCTCACGTTCTCTACGCGTATCTCGCTTCCCCTCTTTCTCTCTCTCTATATCTCTATCTCTATTTCTCTGCGTGTCTGTCTCTTGCTATCTATAGCGACCGAGCAGTTTCTCTCGTTCTCGTTCTCTCTATGTGCTGTGCTCGGCGCGTGTCTATTGATTTTCTGTGCATAATCGATATATAAATATTGCAACTGCCTAAAAAACTTTTGCCAACTGTCAACTTTGGCTATCATTCAGCACCCACCTCCCCTATCCACACCTAATGTCCACACCTATTTTCAAGTGTCTGTTTTGTTGTTGTGCTTCTTCAGTTTCGTTTTTATTTTCTTGCTATTTCTTTTCACTAGTTTCCCTTGAAGTGGGCTCATGGTTGGTGGGGTCGGGTTGGGGCTCTTCGGCAGTGCAAATATTTAATGAATATTTTTCATTGCTTCAATTTGATTTGATTGCGCTTTTTGTTGCGCATTCCATGTTTTTTATTTTCTTGTTGTTGCCTTGTGTATTAAGGTACTCGCTGTTGTTGTTGCTGCTGGTGACAGTAAAAAATATCCAATGGAAATTCAACGTTTTGTTATCAAATGTTGAAAAAAGCTTTTTAATTTTGTCTCCATTTTAAAGAGCTCTTCGCATTTGGTTGACAACCCTTTTGACGACATTAAGAGGAACACTTTTGGAGATTTTCTGATTTCTGTTGCTATATATACTCTTTAATTATGGCTATTGATCATCTTTATGCTTTTGGGGTTAAGTTTCCAACTCGCTGCAAATTGCGCACTACTTTCTCATTATGCCCAGACTCCTTAGTTGCGACGTACTTGAAACATGTCTCAAGCAATTGGCATTGGCTCTTGGCTTTCTGGCAACGGGGCTAGGGTTTGTAGGGGGGGTTGGTCTGCCAGAGCTACTGTTAACTACGCAGTAATATTTTGTGCACGTTTCGTTAGCGCATGTGGTAGCCCAACACATAAAAAGACAAACACATGCAACATGCCGCACATGGCACTTGGTAAATCCTGACAAGAGTTCAGGGGCAGTTCATACAGAAGTAACTTGGCAACGATGGCGATGCAAGCAACGCCAGCCCCGACCATTCCCGTCTGCCCCCGCATTCAATCCGTCAGCGCGTAAATTGCACAAAGAAAATGCGCGCGTGAGAACGTGAAAATGCGTCAAGAGCAACATGCATTCAAAGTGTTCGCCGGGAAGAGGGAGACTGGGGAAAGGGGACATGCCTGTGGAGAGGGGGCAAACTGTGGAGAAGCCGTGTGTGGGTGCATTAAAAACAGTTGGCGTTCGGAAAATAAAACGTAAATGAAAATACACATTTTATGGAAATTTAAATTTTCATACTTATGCCCTTGAAACATGCACTAAATTTATACGATAACTGCCCTCGTTTTGCGAATATCGATTTTTTAACAGCTGGGTTCAAGGTAAGTTTGTAAAAAACAGATCGAAGCATCTCCGATCAAACAAAACATATATATTCTTGAACAGGATCATGTCCAGATCGTATGTGTGCACAAGTCGTTGTCAGCTATAAACTTAAAATTTTAAAAATTATTTTCATTTTATAGATAACTGCCCCACTAACGATAACAGATATAAATCGATCTTAAATGGCAAAAAAATATACTATTATAAAGATAGACTCATCCGATTGAAACACCTCAAATGTCAGAGTACAACATATTATTGATGAACTGTACAAATTTCATTCATTTGAATTCTAAAAAGTATTCTTTGAAACCATTTTGAATTTCCAAGCGACCGACCACTTATCGACTCGAATTATAATAAATAACTCTTATTTGTTCTTTGGTTTCCAACAAATGAAAATAGAATCTGGCAAACCACTTAAATATTTAAGTGTGTTTAAAAATTAATAACTTTTTGCACATTTTATTCGTCTTTTGAGTGTACTAATTAGCAAGCAACCACTGTGCTTTTTGGTTTACTTACTTAACTGGTTGCCCAATTAAGTGGTTCGTGAGCTGCTTTGTTGTTCAAATTTAATTAGCTAAATGCGACTGCTCCCCCCTCCCTAACCCTGCAACATGACAATGGTATGTATTTGTTGCTATTGTTAGAGTTGACCTTGAACTTTGGCATTGGATCATTAAGGTTTAGAGCAAGCAGCCAATATTGATATCAGCACAACGGGGAGTAATGAAATCAATCAAATCAGCCAGCCATCAACTTGCTGCTGTGTATGCATCAAAATAAAGGGGGGGAAATAGTCAAGGAATGTAATATGTAAATGCAAGTAATTGCGTGCGTGTGTGTGGGGGTGTGTGTCTCCCATGCAAGTTGATGCATGCATATGTATATATATGTGCAAGAATAATGCGCTGTTAAATTTACATAAAGTGAAAGGAAATGGAACAATAAGTTTTATAAGATTTCTTGCACAAACACCAACACCAACACACATTCCACCACCCTCTATGCTGCAGCAGCAGCAACTAAAGAATCGAAAGTTTTCATAATGTGTACGGCTGCCTCAAGGCAGCTGTTGCAAACGACAACAACAATATCACATTGTAAGCTTTGTGAGTGGATGACTGACTGAGATAGAATGAAGAATTCACAGAGAGAAAGAGAGAGAGAAAGATAGAGAGAGAGCGCGAGAATGAGAGGGGGAGAGACCGAAAATGAGTGGGAGTGACAGTTTTGGTGGTGCTGCTGTTTTCTTCTTCTTTCATTCAAAGCTGCTCTGGGACTTGCCCGCTATCCCCCCACCCATTTTGTGGGGGCTGCAATTTTTATTTGTTTTGGTTTCTTTTCCAAACAGGACAGGACACACGCGCACATTAAGCATGCATTTTTAGACACACACACACTCAAACACACACCAAGCCAAGAACAGCACATTTCTCCCCTATTTTTGATGAAAAATTGGGTCAAATCTAGCTGGGAGGCAAAATGGCAAAGTGCATTAAGCTTATGATTGAGCGCCTTAAATAAGCAGTTAAACGGATTTCAAAAGATTTCATTCCCAAACTAAAATCGTTATTTGCTTTTAATCTAAAATTCTTTAATATTGTAAAATAAAACTAAACTCTACAAAGTAAACAATTGACAGTGGACACTCAATAAAGTGAGACATTCGATTCCGTTGGTGATCTAACCAAAATTCTTTAGAATATAACAAATATTTGTTACCAATCGTCTCTCTAATAAACAGAGCATTAATAATAAGTATTGCTAGTAATTCACTTGCATATTTGTTTATTTAACATAGAGTTATTCAATTTCCTAAGCAAGGAAATTCCAAACGGGGCGGAAATTGAATATGACCCAGTTGCAATCTGCATGTTGCATGAATAATATTCAATGAAAAGTGCTCAAATATTCGGTGCTATATGCAGTTTTCAGTAGGTCTGACCAAAAATATTTGTGAAAAAGTTTAGCTATTCTAAGTGAAAGATGGAAAGGGAAGACAACAGCAGTCAACAATTGTGGCATGACGTACAGCATCCTGTGGGGCACTATCACTTTTCCAGTTGCTGATTTAAATCAACTTTTTGTTGTTGTTCCTTGAGTTTTATTCAATGACAAACCGATTCAATTTATTCATATATTGATACCTCAATTCAGTGTTTGCATATGCTGCTCACAACCACAAATTGATGCACAAAACTCGCTGCTGACTAATATCAATTACAAGAGGCACCCCATTGGGTGGCACAACAACAACAACGACAGCAGCAGCAGCAGCAGCAGGCCAACATAACGGCGCAAACGCACGCAATAGGCCCAGTTATAATGCTATGTACGTCATAAAAATAGAATAGAAATGCCACATGCAGCATGCCTTGCTATTTTAAGGTATCTGCCCCCAATGGCGCTGAGGGGGGTGTGTGCGTTGTGCGCCATCCACAGCAGTTATAATTATTGCGTAGTTGCAAATGTATTTCAGCTGAATAAATCAATTGCAGGTTGCAGAATTTCAACAATAACATGTAACATGAATGAAATGTTATCTTTGACACACCGAAGCTTAAATGATATATGGGCATTTCCACAGAAAGCTAAACTCTACTCCAAAGCTAAGCTCTACTTTAAATGGCATTTTCTCATTAATATCAAAAGTAGAAAGCAATAAATTTCTCAATCAATTATTATATTTTTATACGCATTAAAGAAATTTTATTTATGGGTTTCATATATTATCGATTTACACAAATATTTTTCTTACGTTACCAGTTTGCGGTCTGAATATTTCACATTTGTGTAGTTATCAGAAATGGTGATATGTATGTATAAGCATATTTCAATCGCACGCACATACATGTCACAACCTATGACGTACAAAAATAATATATTTCGAGCAAAAAAAAAGTAAATAAAACGTATATATATGGACGCATATAACCTCCGGTCTAAGAGCGTTTGTAATCTTCTAATATATCCTAAGATAACCCTTCTTTCTTGAACTCTGCTTTTTTCAAACTTATAATACATATAATTTATGGATGACGTGTCCTTCGATGCGTCACAAAACTGAACATAAATAAAGCATCTAATAAAGCAATTCTATCCTCAACTGACTAATTGAGCAGCGCCAGATCCATGTACCATGACAAATCCTCTAGTTACTGAGTTTCAAGCTCGGATTCATTTCTTACTTACACTGCTTACCTAATAACCCAATCTAGTCGTAGCTGATTATTATCAGCAGCCAAGGCCTTGACAAAAAAAAGAGAAAGCACATAATAACAATAGCAAAGTGTCTGGGCACATCGTAATTGCAGCAGGTACACAACAACTGGCGTGTTGAGTTGTTGTGTGTGGCATGTAATATTAAATAAGAGACACAAAATATAACTAGGCAAAAACAAACAGTTGGTTGGGCCAAAATCCGCAATTGCCAAGCAAATGACGAAATCGTTAAATTGTAAGCAGGCCAGACACAAAAACAAATGCCAACAAAGAGCAGCAGCGGCAAAATTTCTTCAATTTAATTAAATAATTAAAAACAAAGACATGACCCCGGTCAAAATTGCCAGAGACAAACGGTCGAATTGAATGCTTGTCTAATTAAAAACGCCAAACAACAACCAAAAAAAGAGAAAATTCTCCATACATAACATGCTAAATTAGTTGTAGAACACGCGCCAATTTCATATTTTTTTTTTTTTTTTTGTAGAACGTAAAACAATAAATTCTCTTATCAGCGCAGCAGGGCATGTCATCTGAGGTGAGGCGCTTACACATTATTCTGTCTATATCAAATCAGTATGAATGCATTGATTAACCTGATTCCATTATGCCCAATATTTCTTACATTCACATTCTTCACATTTGCCTATTCCGTTGTCGTCATCGTTTGAGTCGCAAAATAATCACTTGATTTACATACAACAGCTGATCGGCCAGTTTTTTTTTATTTGCTTTTACGAAATTAATATGAAAAATAATTATTTAAAATGTAAACGGGATTTCATTTCAATTGGCATTAAATTTTAATAAATTATAAAATAATAAATTTAAAATAATTAAATTATAATTGTATTTTAAATAAGATTTTCACTAACAGGTGTTTCCCTTTTGGGATCTCTTAGGGGTATTTACCATTAAAATACTTTCTGAATTTGCTGATTCTTGATCAGCTGTTTTATTCAAATCGAGCGGTAATTCGCCACTCAAACGCTAACGACAATGTGAATGTGAATATAGGATATGTTGGCCATAGTGGAAACCGGCCAGAAAACACAATTTCAATACATTTCCATGGAGCTTGCTTATCAAACACTACCCACTTTTGCACTTTTACTGTTTGGTTTTGCTTTTTTCTATTTTGTGTTTTAATTAGGCGATTTGAGTTATGATAAACAGACAAACAGCGACGCGTGGGCGTGGCTGCTGGCCACCCAGCTAATGAGTGTCTCACGAAAAAAATGTCGCATAGCGAGCGACAGATAAAATTCGAAGGTAAAAAGCGAGCAAGTGCAGATAAGATAAACACGATAATAATGCAATGCCCACCCAAAAGGGGGGCGTAACAAGTGCCGAGTCAAAACCGGAATGGCACTAAACATAATTAACTGAATAATTATGAACCTGTGACCAGGCAAGGTTAAGACTGTGTAAATAAATGCCAAGCACAACAAATAGGAATCGATTAGGTTCTTCATTATATATTTCATCAAGTTCACTTGACAGTTGCATTACCATTTAGTGCTGAAAATCATTTAAATCCAAGGCCAAATGATTTCATGCAGCTGGCATCCGCAGAAACTGAGAATTATGAATACCAAAAATAAACTTATTATTTTTATTTAAGAAATATTCAAAAATAAATGTGCTCATGGGTTTACTGCACTTGTGTACGGTATAATTGCTAAATCGCTCAACGCTAAATGGAACACAAAAAAAAGAGAATGAGAGAAAAAAAACGAATTCATTTCCCAGATTTTTTGTTCGTTTGGTTGCCAATGTTTTGGGCCCCATCTAAAATTATATCATGAGCTGATACGCTAAGGAAAAACGTCATTAATTGCCGCATTTAATAACAGCGAAAAACGAAAACGAGCAATTTTCGTTTATACTTGTGTGTGCGTGTGAGCCAGTGTCTGTGTTTTTGCACGAGTGTGTTTGTGTGCTGCTGTTTGCTTAATGGCTTTCCGCGGCAATTATGTGTGTCCGTCTGACAGCTGATTTTGTACATGTTTCAAGAAAACGTCAGCGCATAACACATTTTTTTTTTTGAACTGACGAATATTAAATGCACTTGCAAACATATGGGAAATATTGGGTATAATTTTGCCAATTATAATAAATTCAATATTTTTAGTTTTAAATATCTCTGCCATGGCCAATAAGTCAACAGAAGGTACAAACTGTATAATTTTCTTTGACAGAGTTTTATATTGCCACTTCAACTAAATAGCTGGCAATTTGAACATAAAATAAGGAAAATAAACTCTGCTTATTGAAACTTAACCATACAGCAAGCAAATAAAAAACAAACTGAAATTCCACTGCATTGTATATCAATTCCATGGAAAATGGGAAAAGCTGAATGCAATTTGTTCTTCATACAAACAATAAAATGTGAAGCTGCAATTTGTAGAACCTATTTCGACGTTTTGTTTACATTGCTCAAGAGTAGCCACAACTGATGGGGAGGGGTCCGATTCGATTGCTTATGGTATTGAATGGAGTTGAGAGAATTATGTATGTTATAGTAGGCATAAACACATACACACACACACACACACACACAAACCTCTTGCATATATAGAGCAAGTTTTAAAAACGAGTGGCAGCGGGAGAAATAAATGTAAACATGACAATAACAAACGAGAAACGACGTGATACAGAGTCTGCCGCGCCAATTGGGTCGCCTACGAAATTAGTTAGGGAGTTACTTTTTATATGGAGCGCAATGACAGGTACAAAAACAAGTGCTGCATTACGAGCTGCAACAAAACAACAACAACACGATAACAGCCCAAACAAAAATAAATAAAGCACATAAAAACCGCTGCTGAGCCGGCTGAACGATACTCTATTTCTAAGAAGAGCAAAGGTTAACCGGTGACTTTTCTTGACTTAAATTGGTTTTATAGATTTATATTTAAATAGAGAGAGTGAGAGAAAATGAAGAAATAAGTATTCGAAGTTCGAAGTTACTTTTATAAAAAATGTACAATATAAAATACTATACAATATTAAATTTATATACTCTGTTTTCATTTTAGAAAAGCATATGAAAATAGTAGCAGTTAGCGAGAACTACAACCTCTTGAAAATGTTGTATTTAGCATTTAGAAGTTTTGCTAATTTTTCTCAGTTCTTGAGATATTGATTTTCTTTAGTTCCGGGATTTGACTGTGCCACAAATTTGTTTGAATAACAGACTATTAAAACAGTTAGGGGCACATGCCGAGAACCAAATGTTTTGCACGTTTTGAATTTAATAAGGTGTTTAGTACTTTTTGTCGTACTCATAAACTCAATTCTTAAGGAAGTCATAATTATAGCATTTCTCTGTAAATATGGCATTTGACTATTTTGCCACGATTTGTGGTAATGACGAAGTTAAGCGGATATGTAAGTTACAGTTAAACGCTAAATTAAAGGTTTTTTTTTGGGTCGCTAACTTTGAGTTAATTTTTTGTTTTAATAATAAACCATAATAAATGAAGATAAAATGTTTACCATACATTTGACATAAGAACTAGCCAAGACTGCCAATAAATCATTAATTCTTAATAAAGCGTGAGTTTATGACAAACCAACTAAGAAATTAACATACTATATGGCTGAATGAATTTGTATTTCCAACTGGTCAAGTCAAATCTAATTAAATGGTTGCAACAAAACCAATGTTTATAGTGAAATTAAAATGAAAAATCTGAATTATAACCTTACAGATATATTCTCTATTAGTTGATTTTTATAAAACAAACAGTCACGCAGTCAGGAACTATATAGATACTCATTTATTGAATGAGTGCAGAGTATCTCAAAGGAAACCAGATAGAGATGCATACAAGGTTGGGAAGGCGCCCACAGAGACAAAAGCGTACAAGCAACGCCTTCGGTGCTGGCAAATTGGCTTTTGGCACGCTTTTTAAACTGCAGCCGAACAACGAAACGAACGGCACAAACAAATAGCGAAAACGAGAAAATTACAACAAAAAAACCGGTCGTCATCTGCAGTAATTTGATAATTAAATGATAATAAAAGCATCAGATTTAAGGAGAAAATCACTCAGCTCCAAAAGTGGAACGGTATTTATGACAACACTCTACCACCCAAGAATAGGAGACTTTAATTGTTATTTAATTGGTCACAATAACAAGAACAGTAAAAAGAAATTTGCTATCGAGACTTGACTGTATAGAATTATGATTTAAATGACTGATTTTCCTAACTACCATAGCTAAAGTTTTAATTAATTTTTCTTACTTATGCAACATTAATCATCTTGTATCTATCCCCATAAATTTAAATGCTATCGAATATTTCACATCTCTATTTGGAGTAGACATGTTTTTTCCGGTCTCAACTCTTCATAACTGTAAAAACTATTGTGCGAAATTGATTGCGAAAAGGCAATAAAAGCAATTGCAATTGGCTGTGGATAAAAGTCACGTTCAATGTATTTGTCACATTTTATATTTTAGTTGCTTTTCGCATTTCACTCTTTTTAGTCTGTTAACTACGAGTGTGTAATAAATTATTATGAAAAAAAAAAATAAATAAATAAATAATAATAATAAAAACATGGTAGTCATCGATAAATTATGGATTGTTAGCAAATAGTTGACAACCGTATGTGGCCTTTGCATTTATGTAAAATTTAGCACACACACTTGCACGCATTTAAATATATATATATGTTCATATATAAGAAGAAAATATAGCATCAAAAGATGTATTTTTTAGATAATATTTTTCAATAACACACATCTATTGAGCTTGTATATAAACAAAATAAACTCCAAACATCACGTACTCGATTTGTTGGCCTTTCCACAATTGTTTTGCACAAAGTTAAATATTGATCTGTTGAACTCCTTAAATTACATACGAAAACATTTTCCATCAGACAAAACACTAAATCAGTGCTGAGAATTGATAACAGGCCTATTTTTTGTGCCGGTACTGTATTTGAATATCACTCGAACATTTCACACAATTGTGTTAATTTGCAGCGGATCTGGCAGCGCTGGGTTGATTTGAGTAACTGCTCAATCGAAACTTGTTAATTGGACGGGAGCAGGTTCGGCATTCAGTCAGTCAGTCAATTAGAACCCGTTCATTGTTGCCCCCTGTCGTGTGTGTGTGTGTGTTGTCCAATTCGTATTTGAACGGAAATAGAACAAACGCCCAAAAATGGAGCGCCCTCTGTGGGCAGACACAGCAAAGCAAAGCGGCCACTTCCGTTTCGTTATGTTTGTTCGCTCTCCCTTTCTCTAGTTCTCCTTTGCGGCTCTTCGTTGAAATAGGTAAATAAATAAATAATTGGCCTACCTCAGATTCGCAGCGGTATTTTTATTGAAATCACTTTTTTACATACTGCAAAAAACCGATTTTATCATTAACGGAAAAGTGTCACTTTGTTCGCATCTGTATTTTCTGCGTATGTTTCAGTTTTTGTTCGCAACGCGCGCTTAAAAGTAAGGCACGGCAGGCAGACAAGGAAAGGGGATAAATGCGACAACACATGTAAAATACAAGCGACGACTGCGACACGACGTGGGCAAAGACGTTGACGGCGCCGGTGACGGGTGGGCGTAGGGCAAGCACCAGCAGCAGTCGTCGTCGCACACAGATCTTGTTAAAGCGAATGCGATGCTAAAAGCAAAAAGGCG
Source organism: Drosophila paracracens (assembly GCA_035044025.1). Lineage (NCBI taxonomy): Eukaryota > Metazoa > Arthropoda > Insecta > Diptera > Drosophilidae > Drosophila > Drosophila paracracens. Next base: position 235,030 of record JAWNMN010000435.1, on the reverse strand, counting down.
AGAAGCGAAAAGCAAAACACACAGCAGCAAATTATGAGTGTGCGTGTGCATGTGTGCGCTCGTTTTGCATGTGTGCTAGTGAGTATATGGTAATAATGTAGGTGAAATATAAGAATCAAATACGAACACAAAAAATAAAAATGCCAATAAGAATGACGACTTGTGCTAGTAAGCAATGACAGCAAGGCAGAGCGAGAGAGTCAGAGAGAGAGAGAGAGCGCGCGCACCCGAGCGAGAGTGAACAAACACTTTAAGCAGGAGCAGCTGCTTTGGAAGAGATCGCAAAATGAAAAAAAAATATAAAGACTTTGATTTCAATTGGTAGACACAAATTTTTTTTTATGTGTATATATGTGTATATATATACATTTATATTTTTTTTTTTACACGGTAGTTAGGTAACGTTTTGTCTACATAGTTATGCTGCTCATAATCTTAACACATTCTTTATAGCCTGTGACGACACACACACACACACACATAAGCGCACACGCACACACAGACGCATATAGACAGGCATATATACTAGCAAACATACAAAAGTGTGTGGCTGCTGCTGCTGCTCTGCTCTGACTGCTGCGAGCAGCCAACAAAATCGATATTCTAAAAATAATATACTTTGAAAAATACAAAAAACAACAAAAACAAAAAAAGACATAAAATAAAAAGGAAAATATTAAGCACAAGTGAATTTCAATTGTTGCCAGCAGCAGCGACTGACTGCCGGTTGCCACTCTACGTACATATATACATATATTGCATGTATATGTGTGTGTGTGATTGTTGTAATTATGCAGTACATACAAATTGATTTACACTACTACAATTTAATTGCGCACTTGAGAAGAGATTTGCAAACTGTTTTGTAGGATTTGCTTGCAAAATATGTTTAGCTTTTATTTAGCTTCTTTTTATATTTGATATTCTCTTTCGGATTTCGTGCACCCAACAACCGACGACGACAACGACGTACGGCAACTAAAACGACGTCGCGACATCGCTGCTGCTGCTGCGGCACAAAGAAAGCCGTTTTTTTTCGGTTTGTGCTCTCTGCTGCTGCTGCTTCTACATACATGTATATGGGAGCGTGTGTATGTGTGTGTGTCTCCCCTAAAGCTCGAGAGCCCCACACACACGCATACGAAACGGGGACCAAAGCAAAGATACAAGAAATAGAAAAAGCACTTGGACTGAAGAAAGAAGAAACGGAAAGAAAGAAAAAAAAGCGGCAGCTACGCGAGTTTATTTATTTTCATGCAATACGGTAACACTGCGAAAGACACTGAGCCGTGTTTGGCGACAGGTGGAGAAAAAGAAGAAGAGGCAAAAGAAGAGCAGCTGCACTCGTTCTTTTTGTTGTTGTATAGTGTTGTATAGTAAAAGTAGCGAAAATGTGTAGTAGAGATAATTTGTTGGGGTTGTTGCTTTTGTGAATCACTAACACTGACACACACAAACACACACGCACACACATGCAAATGCTGAGCGAGCTCCCTAGTGGTGTTCTCACCACTATGTGGGGAGTGGTGAATTCCAATTGAAATAACATCTGAATATGTATAGAATATTTTTCTTAGGCACAAAACAAAAGCAAATGTACGACAAAAAACAAACACAGGTAATTCTAAAAAGCTAAAAGGTAAATTTAGCTTTTAAGATAGATTTTTTGCTAGTTTGTTATAGCATAAGTTTAGCCGGTCGGTTGGCCATTAAAATATTTGAAATACCATCCTGGCAACAACAAGAACAAGAACAAGAACAACAACAACATTCACCACAACTCACCACAAATGATTGTTTTCCGCTCTCCCGAACTTTGGTTTGAGCGTATGCGTATGCGAATATGTGTGTGTATGTGTGCGTGTGCTACTGCGCGCACTCTCTTTCTCACTCTTGCTCTTTTGACTGCTCCCACTTGGCAGAATTTGAACACAGGGCACAATTATTTGACTTATTGTGCTTCTTACTTAATTTTGTAAATGATTAATTTTAACACAATCCTGACAACGTCGCTTGGCAAGCAAAAAAATTCCTTTGCGTCATTAAATGTTGTTGTACATGTTGCGAAACACACGAAATATGAAATATATATTAATACAAATTCACACCTTTAATTTTTGTGTTAGAGCAGCGCAGCTGCCGTGCAAAACGCGGCGCACGTACACACTCAAAGCGGCGACGACAGCGACAACGACAGCGACGACGACGACATTCGCATTTTTTCACAGTGCGTTTGGCGTTTGCTCAACCACTTTTTTTGTTGTTTTTCGTTTATGATTTGCATTGACAATGGCGTGCACACCTGCCACAATTTCAATTGAAAATCATTCCTGGCACTTTCATTTACACTTTGCGACTATTTAGTGCAGCCGGTGATTAAATTTTATGCCAAATAATCTCAATTTTGTCAAGCGGCAACTTGCGATTGTTCACACAGACACAGTAGAAAGTGACGCCATCTTTAAACGGGTCGCTGTACGTTCAGTCTTGTGCTAGTGTTGGTTAATACTCCGCAGATATCAGAGCGGCTGTTTGCTCTTTTTAATATCGATATATGTTCGAAAAGATAATTTAAATATTAATGAAAGACAAGTAAGAGCTTGCAAATAAAATATTAATTTTAACATGATAACAAATAATCAGTAATAGAGTGCAACTCTTGTACACTATTTAAATTGCATAGATGTGGCAACATCGTTTCACACGAACTAGCTGGCAGCACCATGTTCGATAGCAACTAATCGACTGGCAGTGAATCAGAATGAAATTAACGAAACCCAATTGATTAGCAAAACGGTAAAAAAAAGTGGTTAATTAGAGTAATTTGGCATAACGCAGCAGCGCATTTTGAGCCAAATCTCTCTCGGCGTGCCTCGCAGCTGAAAACGGTTTTACGAGTAGGCCTCGACGAACAGCAACAGCAAAAACAGAAAGGATGTCCTCGCTATCCGCATCGGCGGAAAATGTGTCCACAATGGGAATTGGCAATGGACCCGATTCCAATTCGCATCATGGATCCGATGGTGGCTCAAGCATGTGCCTCGAACTGGCGCTGGAGGGTGAGCGGCTATGCAAAGCGGGCGATTGTCGGGCGGGCGTTGCCTTCTTTCAGGCAGCCATCCAAGCGGGCACCGATGATCTGCGCACCCTTTCCGCCATCTACTCGCAGCTGGGCAACGCCTACTTCTATTTGGGCGACTATGCCAAAGCGATGCAGTATCACAAGCATGATTTAACACTCGCCAAATCCATGAACGACAAACTGGGCGAGGCCAAATCCTCGGGCAATCTGGGCAATACCCTTAAAGTCATGGGTCGCTTCGATGAGGCGGCCATTTGTTGTGAACGACATTTGACACTAGCTCGCCAACTTGGCGATCGTCTGTCCGAGGGACGTGCCCTCTACAATCTCGGTAATGTTTACCATGCCAAAGGCAAACATCTTGGCCAACGTAATCCGGGCAAGTTTGGCGACGATGTCAAGGAGGCATTGGCCAAGGCAGTTGAATTCTATCAGGAGAATCTGCAGCTGATGCGCGATTTGGGAGATCGTGGAGCGCAAGGACGTGCCTGCGGCAATCTGGGCAACACATACTATTTGCTCGGCGATTTCCAGGTGAGTTTATTGACTAAAATTGCTTTAAATAAAATTGTCCAAAGCGTAATCAAGTGTAAAAATCTTATTTTGTACAACTTTCTTTTAAACTTGCAACAATTTTGAATTTCCCAACAGTTGTTATCTGCTTTGCTCTGTATATATCTCTAATATCCATGTGCATCTCCTCTTCCCATACAGGCAGCGATTGAGCATCATCAGGAGCGTTTGCGCATCGCGCGTGAGTTTGGGGATCGGGCTGCCGAGCGTCGAGCGAACAGCAATTTGGGCAATTCGCACATTTTCCTCGGGCAGTTTGAGGATGCCGCTGAGCATTATAAGCGCACACTGGCCCTGGCTATGGAGCTGGGGGAACGTGAGGTGGAGGCGCAATCATGCTACAGTCTGGGCAATACTTATACGCTGCTGCACGAGTTCACCACAGCCATTGAGTATCATCATCGGCATCTGGCCATTGCCCAGGAGTTGGGCGATCGCATTGGCGAGGCGCGTGCCTGCTGGTCGCTGGGCAATGCCCATTCAGCGATCGGCAACAATGAGAAGGCGCTCCAGTTCGCCGAATCGCATCTGCAGCTGGCCAAAGAGCTGCGCGATCCCGTTGGCGAGAGCACGGCCCGTGTGAACATTTCTGACTTGCGCAAGCTGCTCGGCTTGCCGGAGGCAGAGCATTCGCCCACACAGGAAGAGGAGCGCTCCAGTGCCTCAGATCACTCGGCCAGTGGTCATCATTCAGACAGCTCGGAGAACTCGCAGAGTCGCATGGTAAGTGTAAGATTCGATTCGTCATTCTTGACTCATAATATAGTAGGTAAAAAAAAATATAGCTTATCTAAAATTGCGATAAGTTGACTTTATATCAAACCGGAAGCTAAAAATTGCGTTTCTGTGATGGCACAGCTATTTTCATTATTATTAAGAAATCTTGCTGATTTCTTGATATTTTTTCAAACGAAATACTATAATTTAAAAAAAGGAAAAGGAATCAAATAGATTAGATTCAATTCTAATATCTAGTGATCCTGTTGGACACCAAGTAGACACAGCCATCCACGAACGGGAAGCAATTTTGAAAGCCAAAAGTTGTAGTATTTCTAATTTTCAATCTGAATATTTGAATCAATTCATTTTTATTAAAATAACTCTTTTTCTGTTCAGGTACGCGTTCGTCGCCAGAGCATGGAGCAACTGGATCTGATCAAGATTACGCCGGATGGCAAGCGTTTGCAGGAGGAGCAGAACAAGGCGAAGTCGGCCGCCCACACAAAAGCCAAAGAGGATGATTTCTTCGAGATGCTCTCTCGATCGCAATCCAAGCGCATGGACGATCAGCGCTGCTCGATTAAGATCAGCAGTGGTGCAGCTGGTGGGGCAGCAGCCACTGGTGCCACACGCAAGCCGCTGGTGCAGCAAAATTCGCTGTTTGTGGACCCCACAAATTTGCCGGGTCTGAAGTCGCCGTCGTCGACTGTGGCGCCAAGCAGTGGACATGCACCACTGACGCGCAGTGCGACAACCACTCAACAACCTGATGATGCATTCCTGGACATGCTGATGCGTTGTCAAGGCTCACGTTTGGAGGAGCAACGCTCCGAGTTGCCGCGTGCAAACGTGACCATGGATGTGGAGGCGCCACAGCTGCAGGCGCCGGTGGCAGCCGCTGCGACTAGAAGCAGCGGCACCACCGTGCCCGACGAAGATTTCTTCTCGCTCATCATGAAAGTGCAGAGTGGCCGCATGGAGGACCAGCGTGCCTCGATACCCTTCGGTGGCTTCAGCAATGCTCAGCGAAATGCGCGCAACAACAATAATAATAATAACAACAACAACAACAATGCTGGCCGTGGTGGTGGTGGTGCTGGTGCAAGTGGTGCGGCTGCCTCCAAGTAAACGCTGTCCCAAATTTCTGTCCATACTTTTTTTTTGGCTGGAAGCTGCCCTTTTATCATCATTTTGTTATACACCGCGTACACTTTGGGCCATTTGGGCCATTCTTGGCTAAGATTTAGTTTATAAGATTTATACACATGGAAATTGAAACACTTTTTTTGTTAGCAACTAAACAAGTAACCAAATATTTGTATTGTTTGGGCTATAAACTGTGCCCAAATCGTGTGCGTCGCTCTTCCATTTCGATGCATTTGTTTATTACTCATCCCCACACACACACACATAATCCACACACACTCAAACACACACCCACACACACTCAACATACTCAACACTTACATAAGATAATACATAGATATATGCAGATACACAGATATACAAAGTTATACTAATATGATATTGAGTCATTTCTCGAGCATGCTTCTTAAATGTCCAAAAACACATACACACACAGATACACACACACACACAGATACACACACACACTCGCACACAATTTTAAAGATATTAATGTTTGAATTGCATGTAACTAGTTGTTAAGTGAAAAATAGTCCAAAAATATCGCATTAGAATGCAGCATAATCGATTATACAGTGATCACTAGAAAAATGCATCTTGCATTAATTCACATCAGTGTTTTTGATTGATTTAAAAATTTAGTTTTATACCTTTTAAAATGTGAAATTTTCAATTTACTTCTCTGATTTTGGTTTAAAATAATTATGGTATTTTGAAATTCCATTTTTTATTGTATATAATTGAAAGATTTACTGAAATTTGTATAACTTACACATGCGAAATCGAAGCTGGTTTCATTTTCTAGTGATCACTGTTCTTTTGCTATTCATATTGAGATAATCGTGTCTTTTGCCAATTGTAATAACTCTTTAAAACTCTAAACAAACAAATCAAACATACTACTTTCATCCAGATAAGCAATTGCATTTTCCAAATACTTTCCAATTGTAACAATGAGTATTGCATTTTTCTATTGAAAACATTTCTCTCGAATATACTAAAGAAATTTACATACTATATATGAATTGATGTATTTCTTTTTCGAGATATTGACGGTATGCTTGGAGACTGCTCTTTGAGATCCGGCGCCGTTTTAGCATATAGCCTACTATACACATATACATATACAAATACATATACATATATATACACATACACAATACGGATATATATAAATATCTATATACAAAGAAAAACTGATCGATGATGATGTTAATTGATTTATTGAAGAAGTGAAAGCCAAATTTTATGAACGTTATTAATGAATGTATATTGAGAATACGATAATTGGAATCAGATCAGATGACGTACGTAACGTATTATTAATTATTAAAATCAAACATGTTTGCTGACAACTTGGATGTTTTTCTTTAAGTGTAAAATCAGTGTTTTCAAATATACCACTTTGTAGCAGCAAGAGCAATTGAAAGACTGCTCTGCTATTGCTACTGCTGCGAACTTTAACCGAGCCACTAGCGAAAAACTGAAATGGATGCTCTTTCGCTCTGCTCTGCTGTGCTCTGCTCTGCTCTGCTGTGCTCTGCTCTGCTGTGCTGTGCTCTGCTCTGCTCTAAAAATGTTCAATATGTACGAGAGCAGTAGCAATAGCAAGAGCACAAAATTTCCATTGCGCTCTCCGTAGTTGTAGCAATGGCACAGGTAAAGAGAGCAGAGCGAGAAGAGCTTGTGCTGGTGCTATAGCATATTTTCTTTGCTCTTTTGCTGCGCGTAGCTGCTTCGGAAGCAGATATTACTATTTAATTTTTCACAATATTTAATAACAATAATAATCCGGAAGCAGAGAGCTCAATGAAAATGTATCTTTCAAATTTCAGAGCAGAGCAGAGGCAAAGAGCATTTATTTCAGTTGTCTGCTATTTGATCTGCCATTGCTCTGCCATTGCTCTGCCATTGCTCTGTTGCATTTCATAGTAATAGCAATAGTGAAACCAAGAACTACGATTGAACAAAGCATTTTCAATAACTGGCTAAGTTGGGGATTACAAATTTCACTCCTTAGGCAACGGAAAACGGGTGAAAATTGTTGGAAAACACATAATCCAAATTCGATTGTTCGTTTTTAAAGCTTTATTCATAAATTAGTCGTCTTATAAGCCTAGAAAGTACATACAAACATACATATATGATAAGTGCCGGGCATGCCACCACATCCACAATGGGGCATGCACCACTCGGGTGTGCAACGGAGTGGCTGAAATTTATTTACAAATTGATTTATATAATTTAAATCTTAACAACAACAAGTGAACCAAGTTTCCCCTACGCCTTGCCACCCTTAATACTCTCCGGTTGTGTGTCCTCTACCACGAAGATGGGCAACGAATAGTCCATGGGCTTCTCACAGCTCGTTGCCATGCCCTTGGGATAATCGTAGGCGTTTTTCTGGAGCGTCTTGTGCCAGCCCCGCTTCAGCATAACATAGACCACGAAAACGCTGACAAGGAATGCCGAACAACTGGCCATCACAAACATGGCCAATTGCACCGATTCATCTGGAGCGGTGGCCGCTTGAGCCACTGGTGGGGCAGCGGTGCGATGCACAAAGTGTGAGCGTGTCAGATCCGCTCGGAAGTGGCCACCGACGAGCTGGAAGCAACCTGAACTGATGGCCGTCTCGATGGCAAAGGCCATGTCCACCTTGGCCTCATTGTGCAGCTCGAAGCGCACAATGACCGATCCATCAAAGTTCTCCTGGACACGCAGATTCTCGACGGCATTGCCCAGCAGCTGTTGCAGTTCGCGCCGTATGACATCGTAGACATTGCGTACACTGCTCCCGCTGCTCCTGTTCGTCATGTGCAGCTCAATGGAGACGGCCTCGATGGGCACATGATCGCATCGCTTGTCACCCTGCCCGAAGACGTGCGTCGCCTGCAATTGATTGCCGGCGGCATCGACACACCAACAGCTTCGTCCGTTGCACTGCAGCGGCCGGAAGGCGCCTGCCTCATCACAGTCCACCGGGAAGGTGGCAGTTTCCGCCATGGCGCGACAACGCGTAGTGTTCAGCTGCATCGGTGCGGTTTCCACGGAGAGCTGTGAGTCCAGCAGCGAGTTGGCCAATTCCATAACTCGCTCCGTGACAGTTGCAGCTGTTGTTGTAGTCTTCAGCTTGGCATCCACTTCATCCAGATCCAAATCCTCGTTGGCCACATCATTCAGCTGTGTTAGTTGGGCAATGAGCTGCTCCATCAGCGGATCACCCAGATCGTAATTCTTGCGATTGCGCGCCTGTCGACTGTTGCAGATGGGCTCAATGTCGCGGGTCAGTGTGCCCTTGAGTGGTGCACCCTTGCGATCCGCACACCAGCACACACCATACGGACTGGGTGGCTGCTGCTCCTGCTCCTCCTGCGTCACCGCCACAGCTGTGGGACTGGCAAAGGCGCGACTCACAATCTCAGTGGGACGTGGTGGTAGAGCGGGCTGTTTGCCCAGGCACTGCACGGGACTCCAGTGGCCGGTGACGGGATCACAGCGTGGCTGGAACCACACCGAAGAGTGTCCACTACGTTGGGCCGCCAAGCTGTTCTTCAGCTTTAAACGTTCGCACTGGGTGAGCACTGAAAGGGAAAGACCGGGTTTAAGGATAAGGTAAAGTAAACAACTCTAGATTTGCTCACCTGGACAGACGGAGTTGCAGGCCAGTTCATTGTGGAAAAGATTCTTGGTCTGGCAGGCAGCCGCCTTGGCATCGATGGCCACCTGGACGCACTTGTTGGCCTTAGGACTGAAGCGATAGCGAGTGGAATTCACCACCGTTGCGGCGCCGGCGAGGCACACATTGTCCATGGAACCGAAGCAGACATCGCGTGTCTTGGAGCAGCAGACGCCACGATTACTGACCGGATTCAGCTGGCAGGTGTGCGTTGTGGGACACGCCTCGTGCTCATTGTGCGGACCACAGCTGACATCGAGATCGCCCTGCTGCAGCGGATTACCCTCGGCACAGACCGATGCACGACGCGGCACACAGATGGGCATCTTGGGGCAGGGACTATCCACACACTCTACACTAATCAGTTGGCATTCCTCGTCGCTGGCACAGCTCAGCTCATCGCAGTAGTTGCGACAGGAGCAAGTGGCGCAACCATTGGCATCCAGTTGATAGCCGCTCTCACAGCTCACCTCACACTTGGATTGGGGACAGGCGTAGCTGGAGTTCGCGCGGCAAATGGGTGTGGCCGGTGACTTGACCCTTGTGCCCGCCAACGGTTGACCCTGTTCATCCACGCACCAGCAGTGACCATCTGGAGAGCATTGCACCTGCTCCCATTTGCCTGTAGCCGGCTCACATTGAGCCACCGTCATCTGGCGAGCGGGTATGCCCAGCTCGGAGCTCTGGTGCAGTTGAATCGACTGCAGATGCTGGCAGGCGGTCTTCAGCTGTGGCTCGACGCACTGCGTCCCGCAACCGTTAGAGCAGCACCGTCGCGAGCCCTCGCAATGAGCATCCGTGCGACACTCATAGGCACAGATATTCGCATCCAGATTATCTGTTGGACCCGGTGGCACCAGATACGGACACTGTCCCGGCTTCCGTGGCAAACAGGCAGGAACTGGCGGGCAGTATTCGCCCTCACAGCTGACATCCACAATGCGGCATTCCTTGCTGTCGCCGCAGGTCACCCCATCACATGGGTCACGGCACTGACAGGCCGGACAACGTGTATTCGGATCCAGTGCAAATCCGTATTCGCAACCCATGCGACAGGTGAGATCCAGACAGTCCAGTTCCTCGCGCAGCTGCTGGCAACTCTCATCGCTGACATTGTAGCCCCTCGATTTGGGTATCTCAGTGCCAAAGCCATCGACGCACCAGCACTGCTCCACCTCCATCTCAACCAGATCGTCGGAGTCACCAATGGGCCGCTTTGCCGCTGGCGCCACCTTCTTAAGATCCGTCTCAAATAGCTGGCCCAGACTCTGCTGCCGCTCGGCACCCATATCAATCACCTTGGCACTGCGTCCCATGGACATCGCTGGCGCCACTTGGACCCTGAGCGCACTATCATCCACCCGGAAGAGTTTCAGGCGTTCCGTATTGCGCTTGCTGCGCTTGGAGGAGACACTTTGAGCAGTGCCCAAAAGCATTCTCATGCGGCGTATGGTATTCTCCTCGAGGATCTGGCGCTGTTCTGCTCGCGTCACGCGAATCTTGCGCAGCTGACACTGTCGTCCGGCATAGTCACCCTCATCCGTACAGCGAGGCGCTGGCATTGCCAACTGCATGCCCGCCTCGGTGCCCTCCATGCGCTCCGAGAAATCACGCAAATATTCACACACTGCAAAAGGAACAAGGAAATAGGAAACCACATTCGGGCTTATGAGGATTATGTGCGCTTAAGGAACTCGGGCATTCTTACAGCCATTGGACACTTACTCGTTTGCTGTCGTGTCGTCTGCTGATCTTGGCCAGCATTGCTCTGATCCGGCACTGGACAGCAGACGCTCTCCGTCTCACGATGCAGTTTGGTGCACTTGTACTGTTCGGGGCATATGATGTGGTTGCTCATGGATCGGCCCTGCTTGGAGTCCGCCTCGGGCTCAAAGAAGGCGGTGGGCTGAAAACTTCTCGCCTGACGCTCCTCAAAGCAATACATCACCTCGCCGCTGACTGTGTCCGAGAGTGGTGTGCCAACGTCACAGGGATTGGAATAGGCCAGATCTGGCTTGCAGACGGGCCAAGAGGCGCAAAGCGAGGAACCAGACTCACACAACGGATCGGTGGCCACCTCGCAGTGTGAACCAAGGGCACACTTGAAACCCTCACACGGTTCCGAGCATTCACAGGTGGGACAGCCATTGTGATCGTTCTAAATGGGTTAAGAAAGATTCAGAGGATTATCAATTAAAATCTGTCCACCTGATACACTGTACAAAAATATTGGCTTCAGTTTGGTAAATTAAAAATATTGAAAACTTTGAAGATTCTCTTTGTTTTTATAGCTCCTCTTGGACTTACCTTGAATCCGTATTCACAGACAGCAGCACAGATATTTGTGTCGCACTGTTCCATCTGGAAGCTACGGGCATAAGAGCGACTGATCATGTTCTCCCAACCATCGCACATCACACTGTTAGCGGCGCCCATGGACTCCTTGATCTTGTGGCCGGTGCGAGGATCCACACACCAGCAGACGAGACCATTCCGTGAGCATTGCCTGGGCGAGTACTGGCCACCAGGTCCATTACAATCGGGCACATAGCCGCGACCCTCGCGCTCATTGATGGCCAGTATATCGGAGAGGGCTTTGGCCTGGTGACAGCCTGTAACATTGGTTGCCTGCTGACAGTTGAACTGGCAACCCTTGGTGAAGCAGCATTTCTCCATGTTGGCACACTCGAGATCATGACTGCATGGTGATCCACACATGTAACCCGTGCTCTTTGTGAAATGGGATTGCTCCGGTGCTGGGCAGACTCCCGGCTTGTTGAAGGTCAAGGCGCTGGGACAGCAGACGCCATAATCATTGCCCGACTCAACCATACACTTATACAACGGCGGACACTGCGGCTTGCCCGAATCTTGACCACACAAAAACGGTCTCACACTATCCTCGATGGCCAGCGGAAGTCCGGCGGGACAGTAATTGGCCAGGGATCGCGCCTTCTTGCAGGTGGGCAACGGTGGACATGGCTCCGATTTGCATTGCACCTCCTGCAGCTGGCAGGTTTGACCGTTGGGACAGTCGAAACCATCGCATGGATCCCGGCAGCGACACACCGTGCAACCCGTTTGCGCATCCCTTGCAAAACCCGAGGGGCAGAACATGCGACAGGCGGAGGCAGCACAATGCGCCGGCTCCTGGCACTGCACTTGAGTGCGATTCACATTCCTAGTGCCGGGCAACTCCACGCCATACTCATCGATGCACCAGCAATCCTGGCCAGCTCGTTCATTGCTACACTGAATCCTCTCAAATTCGCCAGTCTTCCGGCAGCGCGGTATCCGCACAGATCCTGCGGCAGCTCCTGATCCAGCTGCCTTGGCTCGACGCGACTCGAAGCGTCTCAGATGCTGGCAGGCAGTTAAATTGGCTATAATAGGGCGAAAATGTGGCTTATTATTGGTTATTGCTCACAATTAGCGAAAAGCTCAACTTTCACCACCAAAAACTAATTCTTAGTTTTAGTCTTAACTAATTATAGATAATCATTAATGTGAACGTTGAATAAATTAGCAAATTTCTAAAAAGTTCTTAAAAAAATAAGTAATTTTTTACACAATTTTCTATCAGTTTTGGCTATTAGCAAAACCAAGAAAAATGAGCCAAAATAAATAATTTTTGGCAATAATTAAACCAATTGATCAACTAGGTCACATCTGAGTAAAGTTATTAATAAGTAAAATTAATTGATCTTTTCTAATGATCAAATAAAAATTTGACTCTGCATTTTGAATTCAACTTGAAAGTTTTCTCCACTTGAAAAAAATGGGAAAAAACGACTATTTTTTCCAGAGTCATCTAAATTTTGACATACTAAATGTATAATAATAACAATATAATATATTTGTATAACATCCGATAAGTTATAGCAGACTGATATTAATAATTCAAATCAATTCAATTCAGAAAGTCAAATTATTCTGAGCACAATTATGCGCATAACTTATCAGTTTGGTTTGGAAAACTTGGTAAGTAAAAAAAAACATTTCCGACACTCCCAAAATAACTGAGACTCTAACTGGACAATCTTTGAGATGCGGATGCTGGTTGGTCAAATGTGAGTAGCTGTGGTTTATTTGAACGCACTATACAAATTAGAGAAGAAACGTGGAAACTTCAGGTTGAGCAGGATGAAGACGAGGTACTTAACTTTAGTTTGGCATACTTTCGTGTTATTCAACTGCAGTTAACACGAAACACACGCAGCAATAAAAAACAAAACAAAAAAAACCCAACAGCGACATCAGTTTCACTTTTCGCAAACGTGACGCGTTCATATTGACTGATAAAAACAACAATAATAACAAAGGCAACAAAGGCAACATCTATGAGCAACAGCAAATTGAAATTAAAAATTGTGTTTAAATGGCAGCAGCTGCCAGCCATGTTTGAATTGTTGTAGTTGCTGCTTGTCTCAGGGCCAACATTGAGTGCTTTGTATGCGCACGGCGATCGCGATCGCAGACGGGTTTGTCTCTTGGCCAAAGCGGCGTATGCGCAATTTACTGAAATGGCCCGAGCCATTAACGCCGCTGCAGCCATGGATGCTTTTGCTTTATTAGATTTGTGATTTGTATTATTTTTTCGTTCATAAGGCAAACTAATTGTCTGTTGCCTGCCCAATGCTTGTGTAATGGAGTCATCATACTGTACCCACCCGCCGACCACTCTTCCTGCACGCAACGCTGCACTTGAGGGGGGGAGATTTCGCAAGCAGCGACGACGCGCTCAGTGAGTTTTGGTTTGTCGCTGTCCATTTGCCACTTTGGATGCAATCCAAGCCCATTCGTCAGCCAGTCTGCAATGCAACTGCAATTGGAAATTTTCGACTGCCACTTGACTCAAATTACTTGTGTGACCCATCATTAGCCCTTATGTGATTTGTAATCAAATAGTCGTAGGGTCAATCAAAACTCAATTTACTGTAATTCCCACCAAAAACAAACTAAGCAGCTTAGTTTAATGCGATTTTATGGGAGTGAGTACAATTCCCACACAAATTTCAATGTCTCTTGTACAAATGTGCCTAAATATAATTACATTATTTGTACAGCAATAAATAAGTAAGAAAAACTCGATTAGTAATGCCACTGTTAATGATTAAACTCTGCCCTAAACACTCACATGCAGGCATAGTTTCAACTTTTGGCTCTGACCTTTGATTTTTTGGACAAGTGTATTCTTTTTTTAAAAACAAAATTTGCATCTACAATTTAATAACCAATTTTGAAAAGTTCAACTAAAATACAAATAGCTCGAATAGCGGATTATTTTAAAAACTCTTGAATTTAACCTTGTGACTTGTGGTCTAACCTTAAGCATAAAAAACATTTATATACTTTTTTCTTCATCATTTTTTTTTAGTTTAATAACCTTCAGTTGGGCATTATTAATTATTGATGAAGTTAAAAGTTAATCTAGTAAAATGTATTTTTATACAAACAATATACATTATGTATGTATATGTCTCGTTATTTCAAACAATATAATTCACTTTATAGCTAATACCACGAACTCCTTTTATCATCTTCATGTTTACACGCTTCTCTTTTTCTTCAACAATATATCATCAGCTTATCTTACAAGGAGTTATGGTTTTATTGTCATCTACAAACATCCGGCTTGCATTTTCACTGCTATGCTAATTGCTGCCTTGTTTTTTTCTTTTTGCTTGCAAGTTTGGGGTTTTGAGCTCTTTTCACCAGAAATTAAATGAAAGTTTTATGTGTGTGGTTTTTTTTGGTTTTTTTTTTCGTTTTTTTGTTCATCAGCTGGCCAACAACAACAACAATTTGGATTGTATGATTGTCGTATCGAATGACTATCGCTATTCCAATTTCGCTTCATGAATGAAAACAAAAACCAATTAAATGAAAATAATAATAATAATAATAATAACAACAGTAGCAGCAACAACAACAACAACGAAAGCCACATGCGAAACTTGATTTATTCTACCCGGTGGTAGAGCGAAATCAAGTTTGTCGCTTAAGTCTTTCGGTCGAAGCGTAACGAAAACGAAAACAAAACCCGCATAGAAGAATAACAACAACAACAACAACAACAAGAATTGCCTCCCCGGGGGCAAACGTGTTGTTAAGTATGGGGAGCAGAGGCAAGCCTGACCGACTGACACACTGTTTGCGGCACACAGTCATAGTTACCTTTTATTTATTTATTTTTTTGTTGCTGCTGCTGCTGCTGCGGCTGCTTCTGCTGGTAACGGTTTTTCGGGCAGTCTATTTCAAGTTCGTGCACCGTGGCGTCTTTTGGGGCGGGCTAAGCGTTTTTTAATGATGGCGTGCTATATTTAGCACCAGAGTTCTACAACGAATTTCCACACGCTAATTGCCAGCATGCATTTTGCAATGGCCATTGCAATTTCCATTTAACGAGCTGCTAGCGGGCAACAGGTATGCCTCTAACTTGCTCCACATACGACTACGGGGTTCATTGACTTGCCAAAAAAAAAAAAAATGAAGAAGAAAAACAAAGACAAACAAGAAAAAAGCTACAGAAACACGAAGAAGTCATTGACTCTGCCGCGTGTGCTACATAAAAAGGGCCGCATCCTGCTGGGCGCGCCCCTTTTCAAGTTTTACTCAGTGTTGCCAACTTTTAAGAAACCAACAAAATCGAGATAAAGCCAAAAGAAGGCAAACCAAGTTAAGTAAGTTCAAAATAGAAACATTTTGAATGGGACTAGAAAACAAGTGCATGATATTTCGCTGCTCTATATACATATATGTATATATATATATATTTATTTATTTAAAGAGATAAGACTGAAAGAAGGCGGTTTTCATTTTGAAAAGGCCTAAAAATCAAACCAACTTAAAAAAGATACATTTTTAAACAGACTAGAAAATAAGGGCATGATAAAGTTAAAAAAAGTAAGCTATAAAAATATACACCTTTAAAATAGCTACAAAATTAATGAATTTTCTCTGCCCTATATACATACATATATATATATATATATTTTCATTCAAAATAACAATTTGTAGAGTTATGACTGTGTGAAAAATGTTTTGTCATTATAGCTATCACAATTTTCAATTTTGTTGCTCACTCAATTAAGCCAAAATTAGCTATTTTCTGACCCTCCCAGGCAGTAAATTAGCTTTTTATTATTAAGAAAAAAAAGGCGCTAATAAAAGCTAGCTAGCTGATTTGGCTAATATTAACCCCAATTTCACATTTTCTGGCACTCAATTAGTTGAATTTTATCCAGTAGTAATTTAGTAATTTGAAAAAATCTCTAATGAGATTTGATAGCCTGAAAAAACCACAAGTTTTTTAAAGTCAAAATTCGTCAAAACTTTTTTTTTAACTCTCTTAAAATCATATTTTTATTGTACAAAAAAATGAATATGAAATGCTGATTTGACATACCATTGGTGCGCTTTGCCTCCGCAGCTTGCAACAAGAGGAACGAGAGCAGCAACAGCAGCAGCCAGCTTGAAAATAATTTCAGCCAGCGTTGTTCACAATTATGCGGCATGATGTCGATTCGCAGGCATTCAAAAAGTTGCCAAAAATGATTTCCTGTTTTTTTTTTTTGTGGCAGCAGCAGCAGCTGCAAAAGAAGAGAGTTCATATTAAGTACCATGTATGTATGCTATTGTGTATGTGTGTGTGTTTGTGTGTGTGCGTGTGAGTGTAAGTGAATAATGCTTTGTGGGCAGCGTCGACGGTTTGTCACGTTTGACGTCACACGCTCCGGCGCTGCGCTTATGAGACCGAAACCGGGCACATGAGAAACTCAAAAAATTCAAATTCAAATATGCATACAAAATACTTTCACTAGTCTACGTTTATTTATTTGTTTTTTGGGTTAGTTTACGGCCAAAGAATTCAGCCCAAAAAATATGTGGAATACCAAAAAAAAAAAATAAATAATACATTTGGATGCATAATTTAGATGCTCTTTGATTGCGCAATAGGCGGAAGAGTTCAGCCAGCGTAAGAGAGAAAGAGAGCGAGAAACACAGAGAGAAAGAGATAGAGAGAGAGAGAGAGAGATAGATAGAGAGAGTGATAAGTTACAAGTACATCTGGGGTCACGGTGCTGCAGCCATTGTCTGCACTTTTTCGGCGCTTCTCATAGCATTTAGCAGCTGTTGTTGTTGTTGTTGTTTTGGTTGTTGTTGTTGCTTGTCGCTTGGCGCTGCCGCTGCTACCATTGAAGGCGAGTGATTAATCTGCGCTTTCACTTTGGCAGGCGGCAAGCAGCAAAACAACACCAACTTCAATTGCCGCTGGCGTATACAATTTTTGTGCCAGCACTGTTCGAAAAAAAATTCACTTTTTTTTTTCGTACGTTTTCCGGTCCATTGAAAACAACGCCGTCGCCCAGCTTTAATCACACACAGAGCGGCTGCCCAATCTTCTGGCATTTTCTCTAATTACGATAGCCACGCAGCTGCTGGCCAACAATGGCAACAGCTGATCGGCCAGTAAAATCCATAACACGCCAAGTGCTAGAAATTATTAGTTTGTTGCTTAAGTCTTTTGTTTGCTTTGGGAGAAAAGCGTTGCAGGCATAAAAGTGTTGCGGCAACAACAACAACAACATGTTTTTACAGTAAAAACTGTACTTTTTTTGGCAGATATTATTTCTCCCATTTGTGGGTTTGTTTTTGGGGTGGTTGTGCAAAAAGCATGTCAGCTAACTACTTACACTTGGCTCACCTGCTGCTAAACAAATTTCTCACAGCTTTTGTGAATGAAAGCAGCCAGTGGCCAGGTCTCTGCTAGCTTGAACTTGAAGGCAAAACTGTGATTTTGGTGGAGATTCGGAGATTTCACCATGACCAAAAAACAAGTCAAGCAAAAAAATCAAAACCTGGTTGTTTGTCATTGAAATGCAAGCAGGCGAGTTAAGTTCAGTGCTGGGTGGTTTGACCCTGTCACATTAGCTCCTATGATATGCCTGGCCCGGCTTAAACCGTGTGACAGTTAGTAGAGTGTGAAGGTTTAACGATTGGTGGAATGGGGTCACATGTCAAAGTCATGTTATGCTTACTTACACACATGCCTTTGGCATGCGTGGGCCATAAGAATCTCCGAGTACCCATTGACTAAATGTACTGACAGAAATCCCACTTTACCTCATTGAGCTGTCCAAACTCTCTAGTTTATTTGCTAGGCTCCAGGCACAGCAGTGTATTTTTAAGCTGTTCCACTTTCGGAGCCCATACAAAAGCTGACTCATATCTTGATTTTCGGCACTTTTCGTTTGTAAAGCTTTTTCAGCGTTTGTTTTTCTGCACAGTTTTCTGCTACAGTTATTATTGCGTGTGCACTCACTTGCGAAATGTTCCAAGCTCTGACTTGGTTTTTCATTTTTTTTGGCACTTGGTCTGCCTAACGGTGCTCAGCGCTGGTCTTTTTGCGCAGTTAAAATCTTTTATTGTATTTTTATTTTATTTTCAGTACATTCGAAATGGCGCGCATCGCTCTCTTGACTCCCTTTTTTAACTAAAAAGTACTTAAAGCTGCGCCCATTTACAGTGTTTGTTTATCATTATTATTAGATCATTAGACCGAAATAATGTGGGATTATGATGTCAGCCACGAAACTATTTGATTCGTGCATCGATAAGTCCAAAAAAAAACACGAACATGTTTCTCCAAATCAAAACATTCGTTGGCAACTTTTGAAAAATTCATTGAATTGGAAGAAAATTGAAATCTCTATGTCAGTAATATAAATATGAGTTCATATATGTTTTAACTCCTGATCAACTGATAAATAGATTTAGAAAAGTCACAATTTAAATATGAGCAAGTATGAACTTCGAAATAAAATTTGATTTGGTAAACTTTAAATTTTAAGCTTAGCAACTATTTAAATTAAATCACTGCATTGAAGTATCAATATAATTAAATGCTTTCAAAACTATACAATTTTAGAAAAAAAAGATAATTTTAGCTATAAATCTTAAAGAAAATCTAATTAGCATGCAAATTTCAAAATCTTAATTCACCCACTTTCCACACTTTGTGTACGCCCCTCGTAAGAGGCGCAAATATTTATCACGAAATTCAAATGCGAATTTGTTTGTTTTTTTTTATTTATTAATTATTTTTTTGTTTTTTATTCAGAACACAAAAATGCCAATAGTTTACCTTGAGCTGTCAATTAAGAGATCATAGATGGAATATGTTGAACTTTTCAATTGACATGTTTATGTTTCACATAAATATAAAAACGCAGTTTCGATTTCAATTTACGAGCTAAGAGGAGACCATTGCTCAACAAACCTGTTTAAAGTGGCCCAATCAGACGGCGTTTCCACTGGCAGCAGCTAATCCAATAAAAAGTGAAATTACGTCTAGTGAACAAATATATATATATATATGTATGTGTATCGCCCGTGCCGATTTTAGTGCTTTAATCCAAGTGCACGGCTTGAATGTTGGGCCTTAAATTTGCTATTTTCACAATTTCACTGCGGGCACAAATACTCAAACACACACACAAATTTGGTTTTCACTTTGAATTTCTTTGTCGTCACTTAAAAAACTCTCTCGTAACGTATTTTTTTCTTATATATTTTTTTTGCGGCTGCACAATTTGAAATTCGCGTGCGACTTCAACGACGATCGCTGTTCATTTGAGCTGTTGAAGGCGTAGCAGTGGTGCTGGTAGTGGAGTCACCGCTGTGGTTGGCGGTGCTCTGGTTCGATCCAAACATGTTGCAAACGAAACGAATTTTGAGAAAAACCTCCAGCAACAATTTACTCATTTGAATTTGTTTAATGCTGTTGCTTTGGACAGTTTTTCGCTGTTTGGGAATTTTGTAGTCACTCAGCTCTGGAGGTGCGTCCACATTCATTCATGCTCCAATTGCACGCACCACCGCACCACTCGTTGGTTCTGTATCTCAATACAAAAAGTTCAGTTAATGACATTACTCTACACAGAGAGAAGAGAGTGCAAGTCAGTAATTGAACTAAGACTAAAATTAATTAGGTTAAGTTTTAGTTTAAAAAATTATTTTTAAGTATTTTTGTAATTGCGAGCACAAAAAGTAAGACTTGATAAATATTTCAACCGAAAAAACTGAACAAGTAATTACATTATTTATGCAAAATATATTCAAAACTGTGAACAGTTTAAAAGAATGTTATTCAAACCATCGATTCGAAAACATATTGATAATTTTTTAAATATATTTGATAAATGCATGACTCATGTCAAGTATGATTTCCTAGTAATATCATAACTTAACTTGATGTCATCAAAACTTACCTAATGTACAATATTTTTTCGCTAAGTGCATTGGCCCCACTTCACCTAGTGCGTGACAGCCTTCGCTGGCCAGAATTAGCTTGGCCACGGGGTAAAACCGATTTATGTCGATTTACCCGATGGCCCCTGTAGACCCCTAGGCACGTCTTGAGTCCGCTGAGTCAGTGCACCGTCAATTGTAGTTACGGATATCACCTCGTGGTCTTAGCCAAGGGCATTGATTTATCAACGTTAATTTTTGTCAATTTTTTTTTTCTTTTGTTGATGTCATGTCAAAACAGTATTTGATGTGTGGTAAAATTGCAGCTTCCGCTTCGCATGGGTTTCGCACGCTTTTGTCATAATTCAATGACTTTCTTTCTTAATTTCATTAATAAAAGCGAGTTGTCCCAAACCTGAACGGGCATCATTAAATTAAGTACAGCGCTTGTAGTTCCGTCTCACGAAAAAGATACGCCGAAAAATTGCGGTGTCTTCAACAGCCAGAAAAAATACAAAAAGCGGGAGAAGAAAGAGCCGCTTTAATAATACTGTACGCAATTTTGGGGCGGACTTCACATAAGGTAGAGTATAAATCTAAAGTGAACATGGGGCACATTCGCTACGGCAGGCGTTTAGTGACAGCACTGTCTGATCATATGATAAAATGTATGTGTATTTGATTAAATCATGGCAAATTATATTTTCAAATTTTATCAAGTTAAGCCATGACAAAAATCAAGTTTCAATGCACAAGTCAAGACAATTCCAGTAATATTACTTTATTCAATCTGAAAATGCGTCAAATGCCTGACAAAATCTGCGTTTCTGAACTGATACTAATGAAATTATTACACTGCTTATGTCAGAGTATATATATACATATATCTGTTCTGTCTGTAACACACTTTTCAACATCTGCATTATACCGTTTTCCCATAGGAGCAGGGTTTAAGAAATCATTTCATAAAGCTGTGAAATATTTGGACACTTATTGCAAATATTGTTTTCCGAAGAACGCATAAGGTAAGACCTGACAGGGATAGTGTTTTTTGATCCCTGAATTTATTTTGTTCAATAATAAGAAAATAATATGAATTTGCTTCCTGTAAAATGTAAGTATTCTCATTTATCTCACCTGTACAGAATATATATTGAAACTTTAATTTTAAATTTGTATTTCTTAAATCAATTTGTTTATACAATTTTGGACTATTTTCGTTAAATAAATAAATATGTTAACACCTATCATCAATAAACTTTTACAGCCTTAATCCTTAAGTTTGCATAAAAACCAGGAAGTGAGCAGACTAATTATATCGAGGTTTAATTCTGATCAAGTAACAGGTGCAAATAATTTGTATGATGTCGAAAATGTTTGCTCTGCCAAAATCTAAAAATCGATTAAATCTATTACAAGCATTGTGCACCACTTCCCCTCCAGTCTTGGTAAACTCTACCAACAGCTCCTGCTTCCGAAGCACTTCAGTTCGAGATCATCTCAACAATTTGGCCTGTTTTGCTTCAGCATCGGATCACAGTCGGCGCCTCTTTGAGGCCACGCCTTCAGCGCAGCTGCCGCAGTGAAAGTGAAAGTTCTGTGAGAGCGTCTTTAATGACAGCATCGCTTCGATGTGAGTCGTGTTGAGGCGAGTCGGTCAATATCAAAACGATGCTAACGAGTTGTCAAAAGAAACCAAATTTGCATATACATAATATATATAAAAGCCCTTTGTGTTACGTCATTTCGCTCAGTGTTTTATTTGTTCACATATGTATATATTGCTAATGACTTTTATCTAGATTTGTGTTGCTGCTCAATAAAACTGTAGAAAAGAAAAAAAACAAGACTCGATTTAAATTGTTCATTTATTTCCTTTACATTTCTCACTTATGTCTTGGGAGGGGGGAGGGCGCAGGGCTAGGTGGGGAGTAGGTAGGAAGGAAGGGAGGGAGTTTATCAGTTTAATCAGCTGCCATTTTACAATTCGATTTCGAAAACGTATCGTGTGAGTTAGAAGAACTTTACAATTAGCTGTCAACATCTGAAGAGTTTTCAAGTTTTCTATTTTTTTATATATATAATATTAAAAGTGGTTTGACAAGTGCCTTTTGATTCTGTTTCATTGCTGTTGCTAGTTACAAAGTGCATTCATTGTTTTTGTTGTTTGTTGTTGTTTGTTGCTGTTCAAATGTTGTTATCCAAGTGGAAACCTTACGCTTAGCTTTGAGTTTGAGTTGGTTTTTGTTGTTCTAATCAATTGAAATTGTTATTGTTAATTAAATTTGTTGCATTTCATAATCTAAATTACATAACTGATTTGTTTTGGGCGCGATTTCCTCTATATATGTATATAGTCTGTATATTTTACGTATGTATATATATCTATGTATATATATATATATATATTATTTTTTTGTATTTATATGGTATATATTTACAGACACATGTATTGGTTGCTGCCATTGTTTTGCTTCTTCTTTTTTTGTTTAATTCTTGTTCGTTCTTTGCTCTTTGTTGTAAATATTTGCACAGAAACAAAATACTTTTTTTTTTTATGTGTATTATTATCAATTCTATCAATTATGAATGAACACAGTATTTGCAGAATATTCCACATCCGTCATTTTTGTTCTTCTTGTTCTCAATTCAGTTATAATCATCACCTTTTGCTTGCATTGTTTTTGTTAATAATGAATTAAATGTCTTTTGTTGTTCCTAGCAAAATCGTAAAAAAAAGGAAAACATTATTAATTGGATAAATAAATTCTAACAACACGCTTAAGCTATATCTGATCTGTCTGTATGTATATAGAAAAAAATGATTAGACATTGATGTCGTTGCGAAAAAAATTAGTTTACATTTGCGGTATAAATAATAAATAAAACATTTACAACTATTTGCAACGCTACACGACCTATGAACTATATCAAATTGTATATATATATAACTCGTATATAAATATGTCCTTTTGCTAAAAATTATCGTTATTATTAATAATTTTTGTTTATAATTATAATTAATATTATTATTATTATTTGCATCGTTCTCTCTCATATCTATCTTTTTAGGGTATTAAACTAATTGCATTAAAGTAGTAATAACTGCGGATTATCAACTTGCTAGCTGCTGGCCATTTCTTGCGGTGTATGTGTGTAATTGTGTGTGTGTGTGTGTTAAATAGATAAATAAAATCGGAGCAAATATGCTAAGGTTCTATTATCTATTGTGTACAATCACTATCTTTTTAATTATTATTATTATTATTATTGTGTGTGTAATGCGTGTGTGTGTGTGTGTGTGAATATTATTATTATGTACAACTGTCTGGATGTTGGCTCTGCTTGCGTTTCGACTTTGGCTCCTTCGGATGCTGGTCGATCGACGGGCGACGCGGATTGCCAAGCGTGACTAAAGCACTGGCCACAGCCAGTCCGGCCGATTGACCGGCAGGCGCTTGCGAAAGGCCACCTAAATACAGAAGAAAAATGATTAATTTAATAGATCTTCAAAGTGTATGATATAAACATATTTACAAACAACTCCATCGAAACCAAAATCTTAAAACAAGTTTTTTATGTTGTTTAAAAAAAATTCGTAAATTTTCAGAATTGGCAATCAGAAATCTTCTCGATTAGCTTGCAATATTTTAAATTTTTTGATATCTGAATGGTATATAAAATAACTCTACAAAATTATTTAAAAACTCAAACTTATGAAGAAAATATTTCTGATGTTTCCTAGTTTTTGAGAGATCATTGTATCACATTCATAACGCACCCGTGGGCAGCCGGACTAGAAGCGATAGCACTGCGGCTCGATTGCCATTGCAAGGCTCCAAAGCTATGGGACTGGGACACTCCTGTAAAATATATAAATGGATAAGAAACTTAAAAATTTTTCCAGCATTTTCTTTTTTTCACTCACCTTTTTGCGTTTCTTGGACATGTTGCTGATGCCTTCAAGCGTCAGGCTCAGGTCAATCATTTCGCGCGGTTCGATGTCGACCAAAACCTAGAGAGTAGTAAGCAAGGATTAGCAATAGATTGAGCTATCCGTTTGGAGCCAGCATACCAGTACCTGTGAGAATGGTCTGCTCGCCATTTGCTCCATTTCGACAAACAAGCGCTGGCG
Source organism: Drosophila paracracens (assembly GCA_035044025.1). Taxonomy (NCBI): domain Eukaryota; kingdom Metazoa; phylum Arthropoda; class Insecta; order Diptera; family Drosophilidae; genus Drosophila; species Drosophila paracracens. Next base: position 210,442 of record JAWNMN010000435.1, on the reverse strand, counting down.
ACGTCGGAACATGTCGTATTTCTGCTTGATCTTCCACAGGACGGCGGCGATGAGCAGCAGCAGCAGGAAGCACGAGGAGAAGGTGATGAAGAACTGCTGCAGATTGAGTTTGGGATACTGCGAGAAGGCGATCTGTATCCAAATGGGCGGCTGAAAGTCATGCACAAACACATAGAATGTGGTAAGGGAGCTGTTGTCATCGGACTGGCCAAACTGGTATTCGGTTTTGGGGAAACGATGTCGGAACGTCGAACAATTGATGCCCACCAAAATGAGGCGTTCCGGCATACCGGCACGCTTCACCGATATGTCCATTTTGGCCGGAACACTGCACGTGATCGTGAAATCGGCATCAATGTCGGGTTTACCCGGCGAATTGCGAAAATTGATTTGGGTAAAATGGCGATCCTCCTTCTTGGACAGATTGAACGTGAACTGATAGTCGATGGTCAGCTCGTAATAGCAGGAGCCACGCAGCGGATCACCAATATAATGATTCTGTGAGTCACACTTCTCGCAATGATCGCCGACAATGCCCTTGGTATTGCAATAGCATTTGCCCGTATCCGGATGACAATAGTCACCCTGATTGTTGCACTCGCAACGCTGGCATTCGCCGCCATTGATCGCATTGCCCCAGTACCCAGTGCGGCATTTCTCGCAGTGTGCACCAATTGTCAGATTGTTGCACGGCTGCTCGCAGTGCTGCTGATCATTGCAATAGGAATGCCCGTTGCAATTGCAGCGCGGACACGACGTGAAGAACCAGTGCTTCAATGCACACTCGCTCTGATCGTACGGCGACAACGCGCCGCCAACAACACACTTGCCCAGGCCGGTGTTGGAACCGTTGTCGCACCAGCCGCACGCCGGATCATCCAAGCACTGCTGACAGCTATTGTAGTAACCACACTGGGCACTGGATAGCGCTGTTGTGCCACCAGCACTAATCGAATTCGGTGGCGCCGAACGGCACTTTGAAATAAATGTTGTCCACTCGCGACACTGGCCGTAGGGGAAGCTAGCAGTATAGGCATTGCGATCGACACAACGCTGCTCATTCTGACACCAGATGCACTCGTCCTCCGTGCAATTGTGACAGTTCGTCTGGGACGCACAATCCGGTCGACAGAGGTTGTCATCGTGGCTGGTGCGATTGAAGGGAGCACCCGAGGCGGAGATGTGGCTGCGGCAGCGATTCGGCTCAACATCCCATTTGCAGTGCGGATTCGACATGCACGCCTGACAGCTGTGCTGCTGCTCGCATATGGATTGCACGAGGTAATCTTCGGAGGCGGGACAACTCTCCAGCCGCTTGGCATTCAGCGGTGGCGTCACAGTTATCGGCGGCTGCGGATGTCCGCCGTGTTGTGTCGTCGTCGAGGAGTCGGCATAGAAGATGGATGCCACCGAGGTGGTCTCACGGCAACGTTCCTTGCTGCACACCCCATTGCCACAGTAGGTGCAGCCAAAGGCGGTCGAGACGCACGAATGACAATTGTTTAGCTCCTGGCAGCGCTGCACGTGATGCAGATGCTCCGATGTCATTGTGATGCGACTCTTTGACGGGCACGCCACATAATCGTATTGTTCCCTTCCGTAAATCGCCGAGCGTTGCACACGCATTATGTTGATGCAGCGCATCAATTGCACATCCCAAATGCACTTGACACCCGGCCGGGCGCTCGTACACTTCTCCTGCTTGGTGAAGTAGCTACACTGTCCAGCATCGAAGCGCAGCATATCGTTCAGCAGTTGGCCATTGAAGCCACCATAGATATACAGGGCATCCTCAAACACTACGGAGCTGTGGCCAAAACGTGCCAGATCCGCCTGCAGGTGAGCGGGCATCTGGTGCATGTGCCACGAATCGCAATAGACATCGTAGATGAGCAGATCCTGGCTGTAGCACTTGGCACCATAACTTTGAGCCGTATCATTGTGTGTATTGCCGCCAAAGACCATCATCAGGCCAGGATTGACAAAGTTGGATGTGTGCAGGAGTCGAGCGCTGGGTGCCGACGACAACAGTGTCCAGATGCGTGTCGCCGGCTCGTAGGCAAAGAGACGTGGGCTCAACACCTGACTGGCATCGCTCTCCGAGACAATTCCACCGTACACATACAGCTTCTCCGTGAGCAGATCGTAGGCGGCACTGTGTCCGTAGCCACCCTTGACCACATAGCCGTAGGTCTGCACAATTCTCCACTCGCGAGTGCCAAAGTTAAACTCCTGCACCGTGTTGAGGTAGCCGTATTGTGGCGAATGCCCAAATATCACCACCATATACTGATAGTTGTTCTTGTCCCCAAATCCGGGCACCAATGTCGCCGTATGACCCGCCACATGCAGCGGACCACACATCGAATAGCGGGTGCTATTACACACATCCGTCTTTACGGTTATATTCTCCCACGTCTTGGCGGACACATCAAAGGCCCAGAGCTCATTGGTGATGCCCTTAGATTTGACGACGCCGCCATACATGAATATCTTATCGCCATACATGACGGTGGAGGAGCCATAGCGTTTGTCGGGCGTGGCGCTGCCATCCTCCGGATGCATTGTCTCCCACACATTGCCATTGAAGTCATAGGTGCTCATAAGCTCGCCACGCCCATACGCCTCGCCACCAATAATGTGCAGTGTGTCGCGCCAAACGGCGGCGCCATGTGAAGCACTGCCCGATGGCGCCACCGAATGCTTCGGATGCACCGTACTCCACACGCCGTGTGCCCGCACCTGACCACAATCGTCGCCGCCAAAACCCTCGTTGCATTCACAGCTAAACAAGATTAGAGAATGTCAATGTTAATAAATAAATGCCAATTGTCTATATATATATATATATATATATATGTATTAAGACTTACCGTTCCTGCGCACTCTTACAAATGCCATAGCCCCGCGACTCTGTGCAGTTATTGGGACAGGCGGCCACATTGCACGCCTCTCCTCTGTACATCGGATCGCAGAGGCAGTCGCCATCGTTGCACGTCCCATGACCAGAGCACTCCACATCTGTGAATTGCGCCAAAGCGTTGAATTATAAACTTAGCAATCAATTTACAAACTTTTATTGGTTAGCTTCTTTGTACGATTTTACTTTAGTCTCGTTGTAAAATAAATAAATTAATATACTTAATGGAAACGCAGCGATATAAAGTTAAATGTTATAAAAATATAATACTATTATCTAAGCACACATACATACAAGTTAGAGCACCATTTATGTACAATAAAATAAAAACGATAAAATATGAACTCGACAAAAAAAAACCACCAACGAAATCTAATTATTATTGTTTTGATAAATACATATTTATTGACAATCTTATTTATTTCTCATTTCTCATTTCCCGTTTCCCATTTCTCATTTCCCATTTCTCATTTCTCATACACAATATTTGCTTGATGTTCTCTCTGTGAGACATGTGTGTTTCTTATCTTGAGTAGTCTGATAGAGGCACAATGAGCTCTATCAGCTTTCAACTATGCAATTCGCTTGCAATTTTAGCTCGTTTCTCGAATGAATGATTAAGTATTATAGAATATAGACGTCTAAATGACATTAGCGTAGTAAATGGTATATATATATATATGTGAAAATACTGCTACATTTTTATAGACTGACAATATTCATTAACCTAATAATCTATAATATAAGACAAACTCGTAGGTTATAGTTAGGTTTAAGATCTATAGATTTTTGATGTACATAAGGTTTTCCGTATACTAGGATAATCCCTAATATAAAATATACTTCTGGTTATATGAGCAATTTAGATAGATAGTCCGATTATTTTAAATCTATATTCTAACCTATGGATATTTCTAGTTAGTTTAGAGCTAAGCCAAGCTTATCTCTAGTCCTGTTTTTTAACTGTTTTTTAACTTGGCATTTTGTCGTAGTTAGCCAGACAAACTTATTCGTTTTGATATGGATGCACTTGCAATGCACTCTTACCATCGCTATCCGTTGGACAGCCATTCATTTTGTATGTGAGATTGAAGCCAGACATGTTGTATGCATCATCGCTGAAGAAATGTAGCAGGGCAGTGCCCGATCTGGCGATGACCTGCGGCACGCGTCGTATCGAAAAGTTGCCCCTGTACATGAGGCCACTGCAAAAACGAACCGTAAATAAAAAGAGTGATTAGCTAATAGATGCGATTTGTGGTAATTGCAGTGTACTCACCTGAAGACCGCGAGTAGCGGTGAATCGACGCTGTCACCATCGTATATATACAAATGATCCCAGCCGCATTCGGTGGCAAATTCGCGCAGATGGATGCGTATGTTGGCAGCACGCGACGGATTCACACTGTGCCGGCGACCCCAGTGCGGATGATGGGCATCGATTAACCAGCTGCACTTTACGCTCACCGAATAGTTGCCCCAGCCATCATGTATCGTGCCCATGGGATGGTACATCCTAGATAGGAATAAAAGAAGAATGAAAATGTGCTGTTATAAATTGAATTTCGTCAGCATTTGAAGTGGCATCACTTGGCTTCAATTCAGGCTCACAATTACATATGTAAATTGTGGCCAGATGCGCGTAGTGCAGCTGCCAAGATAATTGAATTTGCCAAGCTTCATTCAATGGACGCACACACACACACACAGACAACGGGGGCATGTGGACGACAACGAGCAGGGGAACCGAGTGGAATGTGCATCAGTGCCAGCTGAAGCACCGCAAATGCCACAACGTCATTCCACTTTCAACTCATTGCCACAAGCAATCCGCCTTTGTTATTGTTATTATTATTATTATTATAATAGCCAGTCCGTCAATTCGTTAGTCAGTCCGTCACTTCGTTTCACATCCGTTTAAAAATAACTGCTTTCTTTTCATTTTCCCCCCAGCCACTTGACCACAACACTTGCAACCAAACTACGATATTGATGATATACAACTACTACTATTAAAAACCAACTACAAGTTGTTGTTTATTTATAAACTTGAAAAACAATTAATTGCCAATGCAACTAAATACTAACTACACATAGAGTAAACATATAGAAAGATTTTGGGTTCTCTAGAAAAACCTTGCCACTCGACCACCCTTCAACTTCTCAACTTAGAAGTGCTTTTGGAACTGTAAGCAAACCGCCAGTCTGAAGAATCCAAATAGAAAAACTGTCAATTAAAATTCGAATTTCAACTGACAAATAATAATTTGAAATTTTGGAAAATGTACAAATTTTCTATGAAACTTTTTGTTATTCATCCATTCGGCTTAAAATTCCAACACTTAGGTGAACAAAAAACAGTCAAAACCTGTTTTTATGGAAACTTTTCGCCTCTCTTTGTGTGGAAAATGTTTTCAACTTTGCTTGAAATAATGAAATCTAATAATGAAATTAACAACTTTAGAAAATCCAGCTACAATTTTCTGAAATGTTTTCAGAACATGGATGAAAATTGTATAAATGGCAATAGTTGAAGACAATCAACAAACGAATAGTGGAAAAAATGTTAGTTAAGTTTAAATTCAATTAAAAGCCTGCAATTGCAAACTAAGCTTAAGGAATATATTTTATATAACAAAGTATGCATGATTCAAGGTCAGAATAGTTTAAAATGTAAATGACGGTGCATCATGTAAACCTAAACCGTAACAAGCACTTATGATATAGTAGTTGTATATTTGTGAAAATTGCACAAACAATAGAAAAAATACATTTGGCATACATGCGTCGACTATATCTATGATTATCTTAAGCTGCTCGCTTTCACATTTTATATAAGTGCAAATAAAAATAAATGTACCATAAGTATATCTTTGGCTAAGAGAAGAGTCTCGACGGAAGCGGCGTGCTAACAATGGCGAATAAAAGTCAACGCCCAGAGGTAAACTTCAATTCGCAAATGATAGATGTGCTGATATTATGTTGTTAAAGGAATTCAGCACGTTTTAGAGCTTGTTTTGTTTAGTTTAGTTGATTCCTCTTTTTATCAGTTGTTTTTTTATAATAAAAAGTGTCGTCATCGTACTACTCTCAACATGTAAGTAAATAAATTCAAATTTGTTGGCAACGCTTTCTTTTATTATTTGTCCAAGATCATCCCCATATGGAAAGACCAGTTTGCCAATAGTATGTGAATTGGGAATCAATTCAGAAATGGGGATTTATGGGTATTATGAGTTAACTGGGCTGGCCAAAGCGATAATCGTGATAAGCGAACGCTTTTTGCTATTGCTGATAAGCCGGCCAAAATGGGTCTACACCATATCAGTTGTAAAACATCAAACTTCACATTTATATATATTGTATAGATATGTATGTCTTTATATAGCACCTCTCTCTTCCATTCCATCTCTTTCTCTCTCACGCTCTCTCTCTCTGCTTCTCTCGCACGCATATGGTAAGAATGACAATCGGTCAATGTGGAGACAAGATAGAAAAGGCAACGCCAGCTGCTTACAAATGACCAACTTTGCAAACTGGTGTTGAATTGTGACGGCGCCATTTGCCACATATACCCAGTAAGAGCATTGTAGAGTGCCCGACTTTTGCAATACTCTGTTTTTAATATAATAACAACTTAAAGGCGATTTGACTTGATCACAATATTATTAACTTGATATTGAAGTCATCAAAAATTGAACATTGGCTAAATAACGTTAATAAACAATCAGTTGCACAATTAAATTTAATAATTAAATAAATTAAATTATTTTCTGGTGTTTATATAAAGTACGTTAAGTAATTTTAAAAACAAAACAAAAACTCTTATTCATAAATCAATTTGTATATAATAAATCTGAACAGACAATTTAAATATAAATTGCCTAAGCCGATGTATTCTAGTTTTCCACCGACAAATGTATCCTCTTTTCCCCCCCTTGCCACACAATGAAGACTTGAAAGTTTACTTTTCTTTAAATTATATATAATTAAAACGAGACATCTTTTAAAAACGCAATTAAGGCTTTAATTGATCTGATTAGGCAATTGAGAAATTAAATAACCGAACCGAAACCAAATAGTTTTCTACAGGCAAAGCTATACTCTGCTTTTTTTTATTTACTGCACAATAGAGACTTGAAAACTAGAATTTCTTCAAATTATATTTTTTCTTTGATAAACAAAACCAAAACTATTATTCAATAAATTAATTTGTTGTAAACAATTTGAATGATACATTTGAAGCTTAAATAGTGACCAGAACCAAAGCGAACTGGTTTTCTAACGACAAATTTATACTCTTTGCTTTATTTTGCTCATTTGGAGCAGAGAGCTTCAAGGCAGTCAGGCAAACAAGCACTTGGTGGTTGGAGGTGCTTGAGGTGCGGGCGGTAGGCGTGAGTGTAACGGTTTTGCGAGCTATATACATTACTGTCAAGATAGTGAATGCCCTTATCGAGTGCGCACTGAGCAAATACCCGTTATTAAGAAGCATAAACAATGACGACTTATGAGCTTTATGACGAACGTTTTCGCTAGCAAAAACTTCTGATTAGACTAAACGTTGACTTGTCAAGAACTGCAGTTTGTCGACAATAAACGACGACGGTGGGGGGGGATGGAGTGGCAAGTTCAAAGCCGAGACAGGTAATTAAATCATGCACTCTGATTGGAAATGCAATGAGAAATGAGATGGAAGTGAAGAGGAGAGTCGCATCAGAAACGGGTGAGAGCGTGTAGAAAGTAAGCTGAAAGAACGGAATGAATGGAAAGGTGAAAGAAGACAACAACAAAGTTAAGCAAAGTGAAGAAGAGAAATGAGAACTGAAACTGGAACCTGTCTAACGAGAATGGGCATCTGCTCAAACTAAACCGTTGCTTGACACAAATCGGACAGTGGAAAAAGAGTGCAAAGCTTATTAAATAATACAGTGGATGCTCCCAAACAGAAAACGAAGAATAGAATATAAAACGCTAATACCATTATAATTCGAACATAATACCCAGTTCTATAAGTCATTTCCCAACAGCAACAACAAATTACGATTGTTAAACGAGTATAATATATTTATATATTCATAGACGACTTTTCATAACTATGCAAATACAGTGAACGCTTGATAATTGGACACTGTATTTGTGAATGATCAATTATAGAAATGTTGATATATATATTTTTGTATGTTCTATGAGCAAGAATTATATATTCAAATTTCAGATTTAAAGACAGGACAACTACAAAATTCCTAAAATTACAAATATTCAATTCAAGTTCTGAAAGATTTCGATTTGACAATCAATATTAATTATCGAGTGACCCCTGTAAAACAACCAAGCGTTGATTTCTAAGGTTATTTCTGTTGTTGTTGAAACCATGAATCATGCTGCGACAGCGATAACTAAATTGGCCTATTTGGCGAGGCTAGGAGAGTCAGAGAGAGAGACAGAGAGAGAGAGAGACAGTGGGCGTAGAGGTGAATGTGGTAAAAATGGGATTACTCATGGTAAAAAACTTACCGCACTTTGCCGCCACAGAATTGGCAGGCGGGTCCTTGCCAGCCATCGGCACAGATGCACTGCCCGTCCAAGCACTGGCCATCGTTCTGGCAAGGATTCGTGGTGCAGTTGTAGGCACTGGCGCTATGCAATCCGCTGAAGCAGCCGTGGAACAATAGCAGCGACAGCAGCAGCAAACATTTTCGCCTATATTTGGCGTTGAATGTGGGCGTCGTTGTGCTGTCACAATGATGTTGCTGTTGCTGCTGTTGTTGTTGCTGTTGCGTGTTTATGTCGAGGACGACGCCAGTGTTGTTGAAGTTGTTTTTGTTGCTGTTGTTGTTATCGTTGCGACTTGAGCAGAATGTTGAGGAAGACGACAACGACGTAAGTTGCTGTCGTTGTTGTTGCTTTTGTTTGTTGGTTGTTGTGGACGAGAGCTTAGGCTTTTTCCCCGCATGCTCCACCAAGCACATTTTCTCACTTTTTATTGAATTTTCACACACACGAATGCGAATGCGAATACGACTTCTTCGATTTTCGCAGCGTTTGCATTGTGAACTGCGTATTGCACAAATCTCAAATGCTGCAGCCTGCAGCAACCTGAACGCACTACAAAAAACACATATGCAGCAGATGCAACGCCAAATTGAACGCACACAAATTGCACAACCTGATGGCGTATATATGAAAAGGAAAACACTGCTGTATAAACTACGCTGAGCAAAAACAATATATGTACTAGTCGATAGAGCTGCACGACAGTTATCGACGATTCATTCATCGTGGTGGTGGCCAGTCGACATGCATGTTATTCAATGACACTTTCAACACTGGCACTATCGATTAACAACAATATGCCTATCGATGTGTGTGCAGCACCACGGGTGAAACTTAAATTTCGAGAATTAAATTTTGTATTCACTCAAATATGGCGTTTATAAATAAATTGATTTACACTACATTTTCGTTTAATTAAAATTACATTTTCTTAAATATCAAGAAGAGATGTCGGCAAACGATATAACACTTATAACGTGCTTATTGCTGTCCGTTAATTGTCTGTTGGCCTACAAATTGTAAGTAAATTATTATTGGCGCTTATTTAAAATTCATTTAGCGGTTAACATTTAAGGAGAATAATTTTGTGGAATGATCTGATTATGAATGGCGCACACATAACATAACATAAAATAAACATGAATGCGAGCCAATATTATCGAACTAGTTGCGCTCCCATCAGGGACTCACATAGCTCATTTATGCAGTGCAGCCCTCGCATGCGTTATAAACGCAAGCGAAATAGCTGACAGAAATAGAGGCTGCAGTAGATTTTGTGTAATTAGTGTAATTTCTGACTGAATGTAGAATTTTTTACGATGCGCTCTCTTTGTGTGCATGCAATGCCAATTATGAACGTGCTCAAAAAACATCTGCAACCGCCTTTTAAACATATCATTAGAGAGTGAGTCTAAAAAACAAAAAATCAATAGAAGCTACAACAAAATTGAACAAACAGCGTGCAAATTCCGTTAGTTTGACAGTTTAAGTTTTGTCAGCAGTGATAAGAAATACGACGAAATGCAAAACGCATGCGCTTTCAACGGTTCACGAGCGACGTCGAGCACTCTTCCTAAATTCCTGTTGTAATGGGCCCAAAACAGTCGATGCTCGGAACTCGATGTGCACGGTTGCCTTGTGCGAATTGCTAACGGTATTTCGCGTCAGTGCCGCTGCATGTGCGTGTACTGTCTGTCTCTGTGTGTGTGTGTGTGTGTGTGCCATCAGTGAGTGAAAAAAGATAGAATAAATACACACATTAGCTACAACGATTGCCCAAAACACAAGAACAAATAAAACCTAATTGCTGCAAAACGATAATAATCATATTGACTAAAAGCTAACAGCACCAAAGGAGCAGCAACCGCAATAGTCGCAACAGTCGCCGTCGTCGTCGATGCGCAGGTGAGTTGCGGAATTTATGTTTCAGTGCAGCAGCAGCAGCTCACTTGAGATTATTTTGGGTGGTGGATTTCCACCCGTAGCCCAGACGAATGTCTATACAGGCGATGTGGGAGCGTTGCTCTTATTGTTGTTTTGAAATGAAGTTCCCGTTTTTTTTTCTCTGCTATTTCTATCAGCAGTTGTTGACTCTAACATTAACATTTCAAGTGCAAAGACTTTTCGCATCATAGCAGCGCCAGTTCGATTAATACGGCCAACATTGACAATGAAAATCGATTGGCATTGGAATTCCGTTACCTTTTCGTATGCGTAATCGAACACTGGTCTATAAAAAGCCACGCACGGCAACAACAACAAAACCAACAACGGCAGATGCAATGTTTATGCGTAAAATTCTTGCGCTGCTTGAACGAAAAACATAAAACACAAAAGCCGCATTTAATTTGCAGTTAACGACAGCAGAGGCAGCTGCCACCCACTTATTTGCATACACACACACACTACACCACATGTAAATGCACGCAAACATCTCCATGTGTGTGAGATGCGTCCGGTAATTTCTCACTTTGCATAATTTCAATGGCGCTGCAGACGCTGACAGAGATGGCGACGGCGACGCCAACGCCAACGCATGGCCGCCATTTCTTGCTCTTGATCTGCTTCATTCCGCGTTCTCCGTCTTTGAGAAATTATTTTTAAATTTTTGTTGTATTCTTGTTGTTGTTTTTGTTCTTGTTGCTGCTTGCCACTCAAGGTCGTTACATTTGTTTTATTCGTTGCATTTGTTGTTGGTTTTTCTGTTTTCTTTTTTTGGTGCATTATATAATTTGAGTTGCTTCGCGGTTTCTCTGTGGCAAGTTCAAGTGCAATGTGTGGCAAAGCAATACGCCCCCGTCCCAGCACGCGCCATCCCATCACGTTCCGCCGACGCCTCTACGGTTAGCAGCCAATGTTTTGCCAATATTTTCGCCAATGGCAATAAGCCGCTTCACAACCTTGTTTTCATTCTTCTAATTGTTGTTGTTTGGGGACACTTTGGTTATTTTTACATAAAACGTCAATAACAACATCCAGTGAATAATGTAATGCAAAAAATGTGCTTTGTTTTTGTTTAGTTGAGAAACGTGCCACACAAAGATTATGCTAAATTAAATGCAATTTACAATTGATCGACTGCGTGTTGTCCTATGAAAATTTAATGCTATTAATTAAGTACAGTCCAAAAAGGAGGCATGAAATCATAATAAATAGTTAATCTCTTATAAGTTCTAATACAGCACATCAATCGCTGGGATTTTCGTATTTGCAGACATTTCAATCATTTTTATTATTTGAACTGCATTGGATTTCTTATGCTTTCTTTGAAACACAAATATTTTTAAAACCTAATTTAATTTTCCTTATGAAATTGCCTTATACAAATTTTTAAAATTAAAGTACAGAATCTCTGAGCCTATAAAGTATATGTACATATTTTCGATATTCGTAACAAGCCGAATTGAAATAGCCCTATCTATCTGTCCGTCTGTATACAAGTGCTGATAAGATACAAATGATAAAATATAACTAAACAAATCAATCACTCTTTTCACAAAAAAAAAGTCATAATATTCGTAGTATTATAATATATTCTTAGTTTTTCTGACTTATTAAAATATAATTTTTAAAAATGACCAAATTAGAAAAAAAAATTTACATATAATGAGAACTTGACTTTTTAAAAATGTTCTTTATTTTTGCTTCAGCTATAGATACATTTTCAGTTGTCATATAATATTGACATTTAAATTACGTTTTGTTTTGAACGAATCCCAAAGTTTGATGTCATTCGAAAAAATCGCGCTTTTGGCGTTTTTATAATGGTTAAAATTCTCATATTCAAATCATCGATACAAATTTTCCGTTCTACAAGCTATATTCAATTTTATTAAGTTTTTTGCTTATCTTTTTTTTTATCATTTTATTATTATTATTATTTTTCTTCTGATCAATTTGATAAAAATCGCGTGTCGAGCGATTTAACAAAAGTTCTTTTGCACAAATATGAGCTAATCGATATCTAGTTGCAACAAATTCGGCAATTTACAGGTTATCTAGTAGACCAGGGGCTCTCGTGTAGCTACTGTCATTGAACTATTAAACACTTAATGGTGGTAGTGATTGCAGGGTATATTAAAAAAAAAAAACGTACACGCAACAGCAACAACAACAAATTTGTGTTTATTGTGTGTGATGTTAGCGCCACTGAGGCGCACAATTTTCCAGCATGCGACGCGCGGATCAGGGAACGGGCAGTGGTGTGGGGTTTTTGGTTAAAGCCGAAACAAATTATAGGATACCACACCCCCGCGCAAAGTCAATAAACAAGAGACAGCAAAAACAGCAAAAACAATGGGACAGCTTTTGTATTTCCCAGCGCTCTCTTGCGCCGCAAAGCTCAGTGCACAACAACAACAACAGCAACAGCAACATATTTAACCTACCCAACAAACACACAAACCCGAAACACAAAACCCACCCAACCCCAGCTCAACCCACGCAGTTCAGTTGCGCCCTCCGCCCCAGTTTGTTGTTGTATTTGTTGTCAGAGTTGCTTTTCTTTGCTGTCATTTATTTCGTCATATATGCAAAACTTTATTGCTTTCTGTCTGTTTTGGACTTGGTTTTGTAGGGTTTTCATTTTAGTCGTTTTTTTTTTTCCCAGCCGAGCTATTTGGCTATTGGCCAATTCAAGTGCATCAATTAAGTGCATGCAACGCATTATGAATTTCTTTGATTGTTTTTTTTGTTGTTTTCGATTGCTGTTTAACGCAGATTTGCTGTTTGTGCACTGGCGTGTCGATAATGAGAGTCCAAAGGCAACTTTCAACTTCAACGAAAGCTCAGAACAAGAATTACACAGAGTGAAAATATTAAGTTCATTTCGGCGTACCTGAAGTGCAGAAATATAAGCTAAGATTGCGATTGCTAAGGTAGAGTATTTTTATACTATATCAACAAGGTGGCATCGCATGAAACCCTCCAATGAACAGCTACAAGGCTATAGATCCGTATCTAGAATATATATATACTTTATGGGGTCGGAGAAGCTTACTTTTGCCTGTTACCTACTTTTGCATAACTTTATTACAATCTGTTCGCATTTTGAATGTATATATTTAGAAATATATATATATATATATATATATACATATATTTTAGGTGTCAGGTGTTTGGTATTTACTTTAGGTTAGGTGAGGTTTTACTGTAGTAGACCAAAAAAGTTATTTAGCCTCATTTAAGCCAGAATTCGTCCATTGTGCTAGCGTTTTTGGAGACTCCTTAGACTGACACTGGGTGGTAACAACGAGAAAAGGGTTCAACCGGATGTGTCATAGATTTGTTAACTGAGATAGATCGGCTCGAAAGTGGCTTCACAGGGTAATCTCTTAATCTCTCACAGGAAAGTACCAGTAACTTAAAGATTTTCTTTGCCTTTTTTAAGATATTTTTATTTTTTTTTTATTCTGCGTTAGTCGTTCGTACAACAAGTATGGTTTACTGGAATTTCAATATTATTCTCGCTGTGTACAGCACTGAAACAAGAACTAACTGTAAACGTACTTGAAGCGATTGCAAATTAGCACTTGGGGCCATTTTCAACTAGCACATTCGCCTGCGCTTTGAACTCCTTTGAGTCAGGCCAACAACAAACAACAGCCAAAGTTAAGATAATTATGCGCAAAGGCGCAACTTGAGACCAATGAGTGAGGGAGAGAGGTAGGTAGAGTGCGAGTGAGAGAGCGCAAAAGTTAGATCCTTGTCGAGGTGGCAGCAATCTTAGATTCTGTGGTAACATGCAACCATGCAACAACAACATTAACGCACACGAAATGGTCTACAAAATTTGAGTTGTTTTTGGTTTTGTTTTAGCCTTTTGCGTCTTTGGCCCATGTTGCTGTGTTATGCATGGCTGCATTTTCATTACGCAGAGCCTGAACTAGTTTAAAGCAGCTCAAGGACACGACTCAACATGCCTCGCTTGACATGTTGTCATCATCAACATCATCAACATCCGCAGCAGCAGCAGCAACAGCAACAAAAGCAACATCAACCAAATATCTAGCAACAATGGCAGCTTGTTATTAAAAATGAAAAATAAGTGCATGTCATGCGAACAGTAACTACTCAAAGGCCATCAAATTAAACGCAGCTGCACGCCAATTAATATGCACCAAGGAGCTTCAAAACGAAAGATTAAATGGCAGCTCATATATGCAAGCGATTTGACAAAAGTAGTTTATATTAAATAAGCTTTTCTTTTTTTAATAACGATATATTTTGAGTTTTATGTGGAGTGTCATAAAGATAATGCACGTGGGGTAAAGAGAAAGAAAGAAAGAAAAAAGCTTTTAAGCACTTTGGCAATTAATAAATGCTTTCGTAATTTAAAACACTCATTTCGAAAACAAACCAAAATCATAAAAATTTTATTAGTGCCTGCTCTTCAAAATACACATTAAAAATAAAGAGAGATGATTATGTTCATTGACTGAGGAGTAATTTGCTGAGTAAGCAGCTGTCGTTAATATTTACTATGTTCTTGCTGCAAGAAATCTTACGCATGACTCGCGTTGATATGATTTTGGTTGTTACAGCTTACAGCTATTTATAGTTTATTGATTATAATTTTGGGGGGCGTATGTAAATTGAGCACAGAAATTGCGGAAGCCAATAAAGGACGAGCAAGCATACATATTGTGCATATACCTTATGTAACGGCTTAATTGTAACGGGGTATAAACATGAGTTGCGCATAAAAATTCGTTGAGTGCCGAAAGGCGCCAACGAAGTCGCTCAACTTGCCTTTTTGCAACAGCAACAAACGATGAAAGAAAGCAGTTGGCATAAGGTAACAAAACAAAAATAAGCAAACAACAATAACAGCAAGAACTTAAGCGCCTTAAACGCTTGCCATGCGTACAATGGGGCGTATGCTTAATCCTATTTTGGCAGTTTAATTGCAACGTGCGAGCGAGTAACAAAAAGAGACAGCTAAGGCGAGAGCGAAAGTAAAACTAATGTTAAACTTTGGTTGCCTTTAATCTACGAGATTAAGTGCTTGTGTGCATATGTGTCAGTGTATGCATATGTGCCTGTGTGTGTTGCCGCGCTTCCACGTCATTAACTTTTAATGGCAAGGCCGTGGTAAAAAGTGTTGCCTGCTTCTGAGCGTCGCGCCGCAAATTTTATGTTGCCTACTTTTTAGCGTCGGCCAATATTTTACCTCGACAACTATTTTTGGCTCTCTTTTTTGGACAGCCAAGGACAAGGCTAACTATCAATGCTGTTGTTGTTGTTGTTGCAGCTAGTTTAATGCACATTTCATGTAGCGGCTGCAACAGCGCACACCTGCAACAATTGTAACGTGACGTGACAAGTGGCAACTGTCTAACACCAACACTTTTCGACTGCTTGACACTTCGACAGTTTGTTTGACGGCGGGCTCATGAATTTTGCTAACTTTTCATGGTTTTTGAACCGCAGCTCAATGCGATAGACAGCCAGACAGAGAGAGACAGAGAAAGAGAGGCAGAGAGCGAGACTGAGAATAAGAGAGAGAGAGAGAGAGAGGGGGAGAACGATAGTGAGAAAGCCAGAGCGAGCAGTTTGTGCAATATTAAAGCAGTCAAACAATGGTTTTGTGTCTGTCCTTAAGCTCATGCACTGAACAAAATTTGTACTAAAACAAGACAGAAATAAAAAGTGAACACAATTTTTTTTATTTTTTTGTAAATCATATTTAAGTTTCGGAAGTATATTTGATAGCTGCATAACACAGAGAATTAAGAGCAAATCAGCTGAGAGTTAATTTTGATTAATTCATGATTCAAACTTTCATTAATTACTTTCAAAATTGTATATAAATAGTATTTGAACCTTATTTATTTCACTATCTTTTTTTCTGTGTAGCTTGTCTGTAGATCTCAGTCTGCCAGTGTGTTTGTGTTTTTGCCATGTGGATAAAAGTGGCTAAAATAACACGTACGAAATATGGCTCGTGGCATATGTGCAATCATTCGTAGCATTCGCGTCGCTTTTGGCTTTGATTGTTCGACGCTTTCGCCCTGTTTGACTGGCAATGTTCTTGGCTTGTAATTGAAATTTAATTCAAAGGGCAACAACAACTACAACAACAACGAGAAATAAACTATAGTTGGCTCTCATTCATATTTAAGCCGTCAGCCTTTTAACAAAAGGACAACAAGAAGAGTAGTCTGCCTTCTCCCACTGGTGCTGTCATCATTTCGAAATGGCATTAGTTGCCAACAGAATAATGATGTCTGATAGGGGTTCGGGTTGTGGATTGTGGGTTGAGTGTGCTGCAGCAACCCCAGGCGTATACGCAATCAAAAATTGTATATCATATGACAAATTCAATCAGACAAAGGGCACAACGTAATTGAAGTGTATGCCTGTGTTGCCTGTGGCTCGTCATTGCCAAAGACAAATGTTGATGTTGACTTACTGCCTAGACACACAAACAAACACGTACGGAACAGACATGAGAAACAGCAGCAGCAGCAGCAGCAACAGCATCAGCAGCAGGAACAGCATCAGCAGCTTATCAAATATTCAATCATATTTTGAAACATTGTCGTGCTAAGTGCTATGCCAGAGAAATCACAGTTATAATTGGCTAAGAGTTACCCAGTACTCAGCTTCCGTACTGGCTGTAATGTTCGTTTCGATTTCATTGATTCTTTCTTCTTTAGTAGTTCCGAATCGTACTATATACACATGAAAATAAACATATATATTTATAAGTACTTATCTGTCTTTGGCACACATTTGTACAATTACATTGCATACCCTGAAAGCACTCTTTTAATTAGTGCTGGGTATAATCAGAAAGCTGTAACGAGCTTCAGTTGACAAACTTTTTGAATTATTAAAAGCAGCTAACAAGTTTTCAACAATTTCTAGGATTTTTAATAATAATTTCAAAGTGCGCAACTTTCAGCTTGTTGTCTGACTGAAGTGTGTTGCTGATTGTGTGTGTAAATGTGCGTGTGTGTGAGTGTATATGCGTGCAAGTGGGTTATCTGTCGCAATGGTAGATAGGACATGTACATGTACGCTGGTTGCTTTGGCTGTTGCCTCTTTTGCTGCCTGGGGGCAACTTCGTTCACTTACCACTAATATCCAATTAGCGTACATCGGACGTGTCCTGGAAAGTGTACGCTTCAAATTATATTTGCTGCGTGCTGCAATTTGTCAACCCTTAAGAGAGCGTTATGGAAGGCAAGCATATGCCACAATACACACACACACACATGTATATGGGCTGTGTGCAAACTGATAAGGCAGCCTCAATGGCATTAGCTTTTATTGTAAATTAGTTATTGGCTTGTGAAACTAAACGATATTAATCCAAAGTCTCTTATCTAGCAACATGTGCGTGGCGTAAATCTGAAATAGAAACGGAGCAGAGCAGCAGAGACGCAGCAGAGGCTGTGTGGCAACAACAACTAAGTAGTAGTTGGCTACCATTGTTCTTGTGGCGGAAGCGGAAGCGGCGGCGCTTGTTACTTGTAAAATGCATTTACACTTTGAACGCAACATCAACACAAAATGCGACTGCACAATACTATCGCTCTCGTGGATGGGCAAGGTGCCCGATGATATACCCGAGGTAAGTCAATTTACTTTTAATGCCGGTCAAAAGCTATTAGTCCAGTCAGCAGGCAACTGCTGCCAGTTAATTTGTGCCTATCCTACATCCAACATACTAATACAATAAATAGCGACAATGTCCATTAAACTGTCGAGCACTTTAAATTGCCGCCTGCCGCCTGCCGCCACTATTAACGAGTGCCGTCGGCCCAGGGCCATTAGATGAGCTCAGCTCGAGTGGGCGGTGAAGGGTGAGCAGCCGGGCAGACGGATGAGTGGGCTGGTTGGCGGTCAGTCCTTTAGCTTTAACAGCATATGAGCGTGACAATGTATAAAATAACTGACTAATGGCAATGGATATGTTAAGTCTTTGCACACACACAGCATTTTACCTTTAAGGCAAGCGGCGTGCATACAAATTCAGGATTAAAAGCATCAATTTCGATTTAAAGCCAAGTACAAGGGTCAGAGCTTAAAATTTGTTACTCGAAATAGTATAAAACATGGGAACAAAGGATTTGCAAATTATTTACAAATTGATTTCCTCGAATTGTAGAGCAAAGATTAAAGTTAAATCTACTAGAGTGAAAAATTGCCTTTTGAGGATATTTCACAAAAATGTTTCCCGCAAAATTTGGACAACAAGCAAATAAGTATTTCAAAAATGAGAACTTACAAATTCAGAATTGTTCACAAATATGTTTCCCAGAATTTTAGATTGCCAGTAAAAAAAATGTTTTTGCTGACACCATGCCTAAATGAAAAAATCAAACATGCGAAAAAGGTTACGTTTCTGTATTATTATATTATATATATACCTGGAATTTAAATCGATACTCAAGGGTGAATGTTTGAAATTTGTTAAGCAAAGATGACAGTTTAAAAATTAATAGCTTATTAACTGTTTGTCAATATTTAAGCAGGGTATTTGGGCGACCAGCGAAAAACGTGCAACAAACTTTTTGACAGTTTTCGTTTTGTTATTGATCCGGTTTCCATATCAATCGGTTTTTTTTTTTTTTTTGATACGCCTGAGTTCATTTGAGTCATTTCTCAAGTGGTTCCAATTTTGTCTGTCGCAATGGATGCGCACACACAATGGCCACACAGGAAGTGCAGGATTCAGTGGGCGTCCAGGAGCCCATGCCTATTTATAGGGCGCCAACGCGTCCAGTTTGGTTTTGTTGTTTGCTTGGCGCTGTTCGGGCTTAAAATTGATTTTATATGAGGGGGCGACTGGGCTAAGTTTGATGCCATGTCTGAGTTCTTAGCTTTTCCAATTATTATGAACTTTTAGAGCCTGCACAACACACACACACACACACACACACACACAAATGCTATATAATCCTTTTTATATTGAATATAAAAATCCAATCACGTTCAGTGCGTCTGCGTCTAGAACTGGGCTCATGTGGCTATAACCTGTATCCGGTTCTCGTATCCTGTGTCTTATGGCGCCAAATTATATAGTCGAGTGGGCGCCTCAAGTGGTGCACCTGCACCGCCAAGACCAACAGCAACTTTACCCGTCTACTTAATCTCCCCCTTTCTATATATATATATAGATATCTGTTTGTCATTCAGTTTACCTATTCGTCTGGGCAAATGTTTCCCTATGCATAGGAGCAATAGCAATGATTTAATGAACAGTTTTCAATTTCATTTTCAATACACTCGACTCCGTCTGTGTGTGGCGAGTGGGTGTATGTGTGTGTGGTTGGGTGTGTGAATTGAAGAGAGCGTGTGTGTGTCTTGTATGTGGTTAAAGGCACGTGTCAGGGTTTGCGCGTGTCAATTCTTGTTCACATGCCCTTCCCATTCGGAATCCCATTCCCATTCACATATCCAATTCCATTTCCATTCCCAATCACCATTGCCCATTGCCAAGTACAAGGAGGCTTCGTTTCATTTTCTCGTTATGTCTTTGCGGCAATTTACGGCCTATACCCTGTTACCATTAAGACGCGTTGACGTTGTAAGACGGCGTATTGAAATATCGTCAGGTTTAATTCTGTAAATGCTTTAGTCTGGCGAATTATATATGGTTAGGAAACTCGGTATGTGAATACTCATAAATTATATACATCTACGATATCTAAATAAAAAACATTGTCTAAAAACGGATAGTCTATTATATAGAAAAAGTGATTATTACAGCGGCATAAGTGTTATTTGGCTTTAATATCAGAGATCATAACAGAGAGAGACTCAGAGAATTCGACACTATTTCGAAAGGGATTTTAAATTTTGAATATGGTATGGATCTTTTAAATAGATGTATATATTTTAATAGGATTATCTCAATTTAAATAATAAATTAAAAGATTTTGATCTTGATATGATATGATATAAAAACTCAGTACAGCACAGGTATAACAAAAGTGTCCCCTTCTTGTATTAATTTCATCTGAATGATCTGCTGTATATATAGAGTAACCTTAGGTGATTTTTCCGTGTTCTAAATACCAATTTTTATATTGTTCATTGTACCTTTGAGTTAATGTTATTGTTACAGGGCATCTTTTGGTCGATCTCACTCTATTCACTTACTCGTATTTATCTGGTGATAATCAGTTGACGCAGACGCTTTCAATTCAGTAAATGCTCGAAGCCGCTGGGAGTTGTGACTTTGCTTTTATATAAATCATCTCAGCAGAACGCTTTGCGCTGCTCGACGCTCTTTAAATATTCCCTCAGCGCATGCATTACATCAAAGTATTCGTCAAGTCGCGTAAAGTTTCAAATATTTATATATATATATGAAGGTTACACAAATATATACAATTTTTGTATTTTGATGGCTGGACTTGGTCCTGGCTGTCACAATGTTTTAACAGGCACTTTTCATGGTTGGCGATTTCAACTTGAACTTCTACTGACTGATTGCTTCTCTCTTTATATGTGTGAGTGTGTATGTGCGTGTGTGTGTGTGTGAGTGTGTTTGCTGTGCCATCAAAGGCGAAGTGCTAGAGACGATCATAAAACGCCGGTCTGACGCCATGGCAATCAAATTGCCGGGCACAATAGACGAGGCTCAACTGTAGGCACTGACAGTGTCAATCCCGAAGTCAAGTGCACAGTGAACACACATGGAACACACCCTGTGCCACCCACTCAAATCACAAACCCCTCAAACCCAAGGCTAGCCCTGCTTAGGGGTTGCAAGTGGCTCAACTGTCGCGGCATTTCACATACATAAATTGACACAACAAACTGAAGCGGCGTTTACGTTTCTGACATGCCCCGAAATGAAATCGTAAAATGAAATTCAATACCATTGCATATATGTCTCTCTATCTGCATCTGTGTATGTGTATATAGCATGCCATGTGAGTGGGTGGGTTTGAATGGTTGGGTTTCTCCGAAAATCAAAATCAAACTCAGTCGAATGTGGCATTGCATAAAATTCCATTGTCATTGCCTGCTGCCTGCTGCCTTCATGGTCATTATGCAAATGCTGAATGCGCCCAAAAACTGAATTTTAAAATAAATGCTGCCATTATACACTGTTTCTTAACTAAAAGGGTTTTACTCGTTGCCAACTCACTTTAATTTTTAACATTTTTATTATTCTAGATTCTTTTTAAAGTCAAGTCTTAAGTTCTTATTAGTTGTTTCAAGATTTTTATAGCTCAATATACAAGACTTAGCAGCCTGTGACGACTAAAATTCAAATTTAAATAATCTCTCATGTCAAGGAATCTTAAGAGGTTGTTTTTAACAGTACAACTTTGTGTAACAATTTAATAAAGAGTTTGCCTTGCGTAAGGACTTATATCCATTATCTGGACAACAATTTTATATTTTTTGATATACTTATCTATGCACTTAGTGAGAAATTTCCTAAATGTTTTCAAGCCGATAACAAAATAAATTCGCATGACAGGGCTTAGCTGTTCTTTGTGACTGCTTAATTATAAATTTCGTTTGAACTTGCCACAGAGTGTTGCCCAGTCGCATAGTTTCACACATTACGGCACTCGCATTAAATTCATAAATTCATAATTTGAAGGCATAAGCGAATTGTGAGTGGATTTTCTGTGCTGAAAGGCTTTTCCAAGCCGTCTGCTCGAAATGTATTTTACATATTTATTGCGCGCTCGAAAGTATGCTACAATTTTTGCCCACACTTAAGTGCGTTCAGATTTGTAGATTTCTGAGATGACGGCACGGCAACTTTTAATAGGGCAAATAAATTGCAAAATACGGCAACTAAGCCGAAGAAATGCCATCATCATCAACTGAGCTGAAGATGAGAGGCCAAAATGCTTGGCATCTCTTACCATTATTAACTTGGCACACTGTCCTGATGAAGTTCGCCGCACCTCGCACCTACTGCAAGTATAAGTCGCGAGTTGCTCCTCGCCTCCTGTTTCCCGTTTGGCTTAAGTATTAGCTGACGACTTAGCTGCAGCTTCATTAACCAAAGCACTGACCCAAGAGCGCTAAGCATCATTAATAAGTCCTTTTTGCTTACGTTGACTGTTCAACTCTCCAAGCTCTCACTCACTCTGCATTTATCTCTCTCTCTCTCTCTCTCTCTATCTGGCTGTCTCTTTTGAGCTTTGCACTGTTTTAATTATGTGCCGTAAAAAATAATCGAGTTCTTAGTTCCATTCAATCCGAGTGCACGGCAAATGACAGCTGAGCACTGGTCACTGACCAATGAGTAGGGGATGGACTTGTGGCAAGGGGAGGGATGGGGGGAGAGGGAGGGTGTTTGTGGTAGCCAATCCCTCTCAGCATTTCCTGCTAATTATGTGCACTAGACTGTGTTGCTCATGCTGGCGGCATTTTCATTTCATTTCGTTTTGTTTCATTTCCATTTTGTTTTGCTTATGGGCCCAGCCGCATATTTTACGGCACTTTTGTTCAACTATAGTTAGGTGGCCAAGGGGCGTGGCTGCCTCTTTATTTATGTTTGTTTCATTGCGCGTGTTTTTATTTAATTTCACAACGACCATAAAAATGCCAAGCTTCAGACTCTGCTGCTGTTGTTGCTGTTACCTTTGGTTACGGGCCTGCGTTTATTATATTCGTAATGAGCTGCGTCTACCCTGTAAGTTAACCCACATACAGGGTGTTTTGGGTGCTGAATGGTACACGAATAGAAAAAGTAGCTCATGCACTTGCTCTTCTTAAATGTATCATTTAAAGGACATCATAAACAGAAAATTATAGATTCCTTATTTAACTAGTTTATTAAACTTTGTTATTTCCCTTAAATCGCAAAGATTTCGATAAATTTAGTCAACAGGGTTGATACTGGATATCTAAGAATCGGGGTACAACACTTGGTTTACACAACAATTTGAGTCTGAGTCAGCACTAACTAATGGTAATACGAATTATGGATATATAATATTATATGTGTATATATAAATATATATTTAATGTATCTAAATTGAACTTCTTTACTTATGCCATTTATCGATATTTATCGATGGTATCAATGTCACATCAATGCTGCAAATATTAATTGATATTGCAAACAATATCAGAACGTAAACTACTTCGCTGTCAGTTTGATAAGTTATTATATGTATTTATATTTAAGTATTTATATGTACATAATTTCCAGCCGCTCTAATACAGGGTATTTAAATAGCTGAGCACTCCTAGCAAAGCTAGACTTTATGGCTATTGCTTGCTTTAAAGCTAAAAGTTTTCTTACGTTTAACAACCCTGAACAAAAGTTTTGCACACCATGTAACCAAACTCAGCTGCCCGTACACACACACACACACACACACACACACACACACACACACACATACACACACACACATACGCATAGAAGCACACGCATATAGAGCTCACAGCTCTGGCATTATAAATGTGTTACGTGAACAACCCCACTCCGTCCATCCATTCACAGCTTCGGTTGCCACGCTTAAGCTGATTTAAACATGACGCGCCGAAGGGCTTTTGTTCGGCTTGTTGAACAGGTGCCGATTACAAGAGCCAATTTCGCTGCTGCTGCTGCTGCTGCTGCGAGTTAATTGAAAACTTTTTAATTGTTTAGGCGAAAATAAAGCCGACTTAGTTTCCAGATTAGGCAGCAGCCTGATTTATGGTCACGTCTTGCCTGCTGCTGACAGTTTCAATTAAGAATCGGCACACGCTTTGAGTCCCTGTGCCTATTGACGGGTGCATTGCATAAGCCAAGCGCTTGATCATATATTGAATCTGCATTAGGTCAGCTCTAAAAAGTGTAATTTTTCTGTGAATATCCCAGTAGCAACACACACTCATACACACATCAATACGCACACACACACACACACACTTATACACAGTTACACACAGCTGGCTAGTTCAATCTTGGTTAATGTCTGCTCCCAGCTGCTCGTGCTCTTTACACTTGGCTGACGTTGTGGCTTTCAGTTGTGTCCTTGATTGGTTTACCCAGCATTTTGTTTGTTAGTTTTGGCTTCGGCCCAGTGGCTGCCATTGTTGTTGTGTGCGGTTTTTGTGCCTGGCACTTGCCACTTGTCATTTGCCACATTGCCACACAGACACATGGCTCGGCTATGTGGCTAGCCTCACAATGGCCGGCCCACATTCAATTGTAGCCCACCAAATCAATCAATTATGTAAGTGACCAATCTTAACCATTGCATAATGTTTGCCCTTCTCGTCGCTCAAGTGTCATTTGTTGCAATAATTTGTTTGTATTACTTCTTTTGCCTCTTGCTACGTTTTTTTTTTTTGCCAATTTTTCACTTTGAACTTTGCTTTCCATTTGATTAATTGAGTATTTTCTGGGCAGCTCTCTTTTTAGAAAAGTGTTTTCTTTTCCTTACATTCCCAAGTGACTCAACAACTTACGCATTTTTCCTCGAGTGACTTTTTCAAGCGTTCAACTAGCAATCCTTTTAGGATTTAAAATTTTGCATTTGTTTGTTTTGCTTTTCAAAAAATATAAAATATTCAAAATATTTGGCTCTCAATTGCTCTCTGTGCATCAGCTTTATCAGTGCTGCGATTCCCTTGAATATCTTAAAAAAATAAACTATAGCCTTAGGGATAAAGAAGGATGAATAAAGCTAAATATTGTTCTTAAAAAACAAAATAAATATCAAATATGATTCGAACTGCCTCAAGCGTTTTTAGGGGAGCGTCAAATAAATAAATACTATTACAATTTGTGCTTTGCATGGCATCCTTAGGCACTCTAAGACAGCTTTTCTCGAAGCTTAGAAACAGGATGCATATGTCTAACTATATATATATATATATATATACTCAACTTTTCATCTGCTGACTTTTGATCTGCAGCATATGTGAAGCTTGCTTTGTTTTATTTGTATTATTTTTCTCTTAGCTCCGTCTTATGCATTGTTCAGGATTTCTCATGCTTGGCATCTGTTTCCATGTCCATAAGCTTCTTAACTTTTCAAACATTGTGCTCTGGTTGTTTCTCTGGTAATTGCTTTAATACTGTTCGCATCTGCATTTGTGCATTGTAGATATCGTTCAGCCCTTCTATGTTGCATTACGCATCCGCCACGTGCACGTCCAAAAGATTTTCACTTTGACAAGCAGCAAGGCATAACATCATGTGGATTAGATTGGGAATTTAGGAGCATGGGTTGACTTGTGGGGTCATATCTGCTACGAATATGCATGGCAACTGACATAACATGTATCTCATGCTCCATTTGTCAAAGCTGGGGCAGCAACATGCAAAGCAGCAGTAGCAGCAGTAGCAGCAGCAGTAGCAGCAGCAGCGACATGTGAAACCCATTTGCAACTAACGTCCCAGCATCCATCCACGTCTGTCTTCCTTATTTTGCTCTGTTTCTGTCTCATTCTGTATGTAACAAAAGATGAGTTGCACTTGAGCATGCTAAAATGCGTTATTAAGTGCATAAATATGCAATGCGCGCAGCTTTGGCGCCCAACTCCCCCACCCGCCCTCCACCCCACACTTCTAGCTTCTCGTTAACAATGGCGCTCAGGTGAATAGGGTCGTCCAGGTAAGGTAAGAAGGGGGGAGGGGTGTTGGCAAAATGTGCGAAGAGCTTTTGAAATTTAATAAAATGCAAATGCAAATGCAAAGCCTGTGAAACAGACATATGCAATTTAAAATGCCCCGCCCTTAAGCCCAATGACCCAGCCAGCTCTATCCCCATCACCCATCCATTGTCACGCTAATGAGTTGGCCCCGTCTCGTTGCACACACAAAGCCGACCAACAACAACAACGACGACGACGACGATGGCGACAATGAGCATTGTATGAATTATGCAGCTCGCAGGATCAAGAAAGGATGCACTAAAGCGCTTGCTCCCCGTCACCACAAAATTGCGGTAATGGCAAAAACATGTCCACAATTACCTAGAGCCGAGTGTGCCAAATACTTGTATTCAATTATTTTAAATGCAAATGTGCAAATAAACTAAGCGACGCAACCCAAAAAAACAAACAAAAAATTAACAAAAAGCTGCAGAAAAAAAAAATCGATAATTACAACTTTTATGGCTGGCATGAAAAAGGATCAAAAAGGTGAGCACGTGCACAACGCCAGCAGGCAAGCACACACTCAGATTACACACACTCGCACTCACACACACACAGACACAGACACCTGCGAGTCGTCATAAGCACGAACCAAATGGGTTGGTCTCTCCGTGCCTTTGGCTTTTAGTACGAGCTAAAGAGCAAAAAGATAATGAACATGCTGCACCGCGATGCATCATATCGAAACTGGATTACTCTTACAAATGTAACTGAAATTAATTGTAAGCAAAAATATATATATTTAGATAACGTGTATATATAATATAAAAATGTGTTCAGGGTTGCGGAAGTTAAAAAGCTAAAAGAAACATTCTCAAAGATTTGGGAACTCTGCCTAAAATAAATTAACTTTTAAAGTATGAAAAAAATGTATACAAAACATGAATTTTCTTTAAAAAAAAATATAATTAAAGTTAAATATTTAGGAGAAACATTTTTCAGGTATTTGTAAACTCTAAAATTAAATCCTTGCCTAAAATAAAAGAACTTTTAACATACAAAAAATAATTTAAAAAAAAATAGTCCAGCTGTTTTGCTTGGGTCCGTGCGTTAACAAGCCCGTGCTTGGTATCGTTGGGCCACTTGAATGTGCTGCTCGTTAGTACTACTTCAACGTCCAAATAAAATAAGTTAGGAGAAACACTCTTTAACTATTCGGGAACTGTTCAAATAAAGTCTTCATCTAAATAAAAATTATAATAGAAAAACAGTTTCCTTTTAGGTTACCCTCCCTAAAGTAAAGATATACATTTATTAGCATACACTGCTTTTTCTCATTATGACTAAACTTGTAAGATAAATCGATGCAGATAATTAAACAAGAGTAAAAAATTAGTTTGCTTGAAAAATGTTTCAGTTTTTCAAAGTCTTTTTATAAACTTATTTCATGTAATAAATATATTATTTGTTGTCCATATACTATAAGCTCTTTACAAAAATACGACATCGTTGCTATGGCAAGAGTATAAAAAAAGAATTCAACACACGCCCATCCTCCCTGCTCCGCTCCCTCTCTCGTGAAATGCTCAATTCTCAAAACCTGCAAGCGCTCAAGTTGTGAGCCCTTAGCCCTGGGTTCATGGTTCTCAGCTGTCTGCTGTGTGGACTGTCGACTGTCGACTGTCGAGACTGTCAGGTTGTCAGGTTGTTGGTTGGCGGCTGTGCCAAGCCTTTTCACACTTGGCCCAAGTGGCAAAATGTTGTTACGTGAGCATTAAACCATATTTTAAGTTATTAAGTTATTGACAAAAGCACACGTCACCCCTTTTACTCTTCTTCTTCCTTTATTTTTTTTGTGTTCACCATTTGCCAAGGCTCGCCCCGTGCGCTCGTCTTTGTCAGTGGATGGTGGTGCTTGGGGCTGGGGGTTGCTTGATGCCCCTAACGGCAGCCAGCCAGCCAGTTGCCAGGCAGAGGGCAGGGCGTGGATATGGATGACACTTGTGCGCTGCTTATCCGTTGTTGTTTACAATGCCAATGCCACGCCTTGGAGCTTCAGCTCTACACACACTTACACACACACACACACACACCCTCGAACACTCACACACTCATACAAGACAGTCATAATGCCTGTATTATATATGTCTGAACATAAAAACTGTAAGCGGCACGCATAAAAAGAAATTTTCAATTTGGCCCAAGCTGCCGCCAGAGGCGCCTCCTGTCCCTGCCACTGCCACATGCGAAGCATTCTTTTTTCCTGTTTTGGCTTCGGTCTTTTGGGAACTGCGGCAAATTTGTTAAATTTTACAAATTTCTGTTTGAAATTAAACATAAATATGGTCATAAGTTACTCCCCAGGTACAGCTGCCCCCGGCTCCATTCCCCCTGCAGACATAATCATGTGCTTTGCCCGCTCTGGCTTCATCTTTCATCTGGCTTGTGTTTTGGACAACTTTGCTGCTGCATTTTTACTGGCGCTCTGTGGATTTTGGTGTTTCCTTTGCCTTTTGTCACATGGCATATCACCTGCATTTTATTACCTTTACACCCATGTGGATGTAGCAAGGAAATAGGTACAACCCTAATGGTCATCTTGTGGTTAGCGCATTTTTTGCTTTCTTCCAAGCAGAGCCAGCTTAAGCCATTCACAGACTGCCATAAATAATTTGGTCTATAGAAAGTCTGTCAATTTCTGTAGCTGAAAAGTTTTCATCTTTGCTTTCTTGATTACTTTTTTTGCATACATTTTGACTTGTCTCAAGAACATCAACAAAATAACTTTTCTAACTATATTTTATATATATAATAAAGTATCCTAAATGTGAGCTGCTGCATAAAAGCCGCATGCTGCTTTAGACCTCTATGAGAGTATCATTGAGTCGGGACGAACCCACTCTACACATTTGAACTTGTTTTATATCTGCTCTGGTCGCCTGCAAATGGCTGGGAACAAAGCGCATAATATACAGTTTGGACAGCACTTTTGGATATATGTTTTTGAGGGGCTGGTGTCGTCATGGGGGGATTGGGGGTTTGGAATAGTTTTGTGGAGGCATCTGCGATTGCCTGCTGGTCATTCTGGACATGACGGCCTTCACAGCAGCCATACCAGCAGCACGTTGAGTTAATTTTGTATATAAAAGCAGAACAAGAAGAAGCAGAGGTTTTTAGAAAGTTTTCTACATGTAAGTGGCAAGTGGCAAGTGGCAAAAGGCAGCAGGCAGCCGAGGGGTATTAGAAAAGAGGGCGAGGTGCAGGCAAATAAACAGTCAACAGAGCTGGTCAACTGCCGTTTAGCAGTCCAAAGAAAAAGAACTTTATGTTGTATGTGTGTCTATGTGTCTATGTGTGTGTGTGTGTGTGTGTGTGGTATGTGTGTGTGTGCATACGTCAGCAGACTTTTACACTTTTCCTTTTCCTTTTGTTTGCGCTGCCAAATCAACCACCATCGTCGCAGTCGCAGTCGCAGTCGCAGTCGTCGTCGCAGTCGCTGTCGACGCAGATAATTTGCCAAGTGAGAGCGAGAAGGAGTGGAGAACAGAGAGTCGCCTCAGGCGGAGGGGTGGTAGTGAAGCGAATGCCATGACCTACTTTTGTGGCAACTTTTTCAATTTGTTTGTCATCGAGTGCGCGGGTGTGGTATGTGAACACTGCTGTTAACTTGGCCAAAACCAATTGGTTTATTTGGATTAAAGATTACAGAATATGATACATACATATATATATATATATATATATATATATGTGTTTATATGCCCCTAAACACTACTCACAAAGCTTTTTCTAACTAATATACCCAAAATACGAACTCTCATCGAATTATGCAACAGCAAACAGCATTAGACCCAACATTGAGGCATAGAGTCGCTGTTGCCCCGGACGCTGCTGATCCAGACCGGCATTTGGTATGCTCGGCACCATGTCCTCGGCTCGTATCGTATGCATTGCACCATCCTCCTCGGCATCCTCGGTGCTATCCAGCTCCTCCTCCAACGGAGAGTGCGTGGTTTGTCCTGTCATCAGGAGTAGCTGCATTCGTTGCAGCGGTGTCAAGTGCGCCGAGCGCGGCATTTCAACGGGATTGGCTGGTCCAAGGAAGGGCTTGTAGTTCGGTGGCGGCACATCGCGCCCCTGATACCCATAGACAAACATTTGCACAAACAGCGTGCTGGTATTAAAGTCCGTAATGGTCGCTTTCAGGGTGCTCGGCGAATAATGACTGTACTCGGCAACGGGCGCCATATAATCATCGGCGGTGGCTAACTTGTTCGTAAAGTGCTACAGATAAGAGGCGAAAGAGTTTGTGGATTAACTTGTTCAAAGCCATCATTATCATGCTACTCACATCGAATATGACAAACTTGACGTAGGTGATGTAATCGCTGTCAATGTAGTAGAAGAGAACGGTGCGATTCATCTGGTCCTTGGGCTCATCCGAAGATGTCTGAAAGGTTTCATAGATTAAATCGTCACCTATTATAGGGAAAAAGAGAAATTTATTGAGAAAATGAAATGAAAACTTAAACTTGGTATACGAGAACTTATGTTCTAGAATTTAAGACTCTAGCTCTTATAAAAAGACAGATGATCAGACAAAGATAAAGGATAAAGAATCTTGATACTTTAGTTTCCTTCCGCCATTTACATGCTAGTTTCAACAAGGCATATTGCACATCGTTCCGGAGTTAGTTGGAGCTCTGACTCAAAAATAATAATTTATGTAGTTACCCTCTTGCCGCACGCCAATCTCAATGATCTTGTCCTTGTGCTCAAAGTCCGGTGGAAAGGTGGGTGTCTCGCTGCTCTCATCATCATCAACGTTCTCATCAGTGTCCACTAGCAGATCCTCGCGCTTCGCATTGTCATAGATTTCGTCTAGGACCTCCTCGTAGTCATCATCGTAGGGCTTCAGCACGCCCTCGAACTGTGTGTCCCGATTGACAAGCAGCGCTGGATTCACATTCAGCATAGTCTGATTAAAGCCAAAGATCATGATGACCACATCAAAGGCAGCTGACAAATCCTGAGTAATGGCTTCGATCTCACTCTGATTGTTAGCCAACATACGGACCACGCCCACAACTAGGCTATCCGTATAGCTGAATTTCACCTCAGCCGAAATGTTCTGCAAATGAGATGATTGATTATCAAGTTGTTCAATTAGACGACCATCCAGGGTATTCAATCAAGCATGCCAAACGATGCTTGCCATGCCTCGCTGACACACGCATCAATCGTCAGCAACCAATTTTGCTACTGTTTACGCTTGTCCAATAAGCAAAAATAAAGAAAGTAATATATATACATATATATGCATATATACTCTTTATCGCATTATAAATAGTAGTGGGGGCATTGTTCATATATTGCACAGATTTCTTGCGAAATCTGGCGTCATAAGTAGCCCAAGTAGTGCCTTACTGAAAAACATTTACATTCAAAAGGTGCACATATATACATATATTTGTGCAATTTCCTCCCAGAACCAATGCCAAAAATTCAAATAGCCAAATTTTCAACTGATTTGACATGTGTACTATAACTCAGATATATATACCCTTTAAGATGGTATATTCATATTGTCACGAATAAGTAAGTTTTTGAATAGATATTCTCTGATAGATTTTTAAGCAACCCTTGAAGTTTTCTCGATTAATTTATATATGTAATGTGTCTAGGCTGTCGGATCGGATTGCTATATGCAGATACCCTAGGTACGATCGATCATAAGAGGAGTTTTTGTATGAAATACATTTGTGTTTGCCAAGATACTCAAGCAAAACTTTCTTCTAATATTTGGACAACAAATCATTAAGATTACACTACTATATCATATAGTTCCCAAGGAAAAATCCGTCGTTTTGTTTTTGTAAAAGAAATTTTATGTTTACCAAGTTATCTTGACCAAAAACAGTTGAATAAAAAGATTATTGTAATCGGATTACTATAACATATAGTTCCCATAGGAACAATCGAGTTTAGTAGTTATTTATCTTATTATGCTCTTTACATTTGGACTAAAAAGTATCAGTCGGATTACTATATCTATGTCATACAGCTTTCATAGGAACAATCGGTTCACTTTTTAAATTAAAAGCAAAATTAACTTTTCGGCAATTGGAGTCCAGTCTACAAGGGTATATAATCTCTGGCGTGCCTACGAAAGCTCTTTGTTCCTACTTAAACTAAATTATTATTTATTGATTTAAACTGTTTTGTTACCCTAAAATTTTAAGTGTAGTCTGGCAACTAAGAAATGCAAATGTTGCGACTTCTGTTGAACCCAATCAGTTTGGTAATGAAAAGTTTTTATAGCTAAAATTGCACAGCATCTGGCAGAAGCAATTGGTTTATATAAGCCCCAAAAAACACTAAAATCGAGTTAATATTCATATGTTGTTATATTTTTTTTTATATTTTTTTTTTTTAATTAGTGTGTCGCATTTGCTCGCACATGTGGTTAATTCGGATCCGACTTATAAACGAACTCGATCCCAACGCAATAATCTGCGCATCTAATGGCCAAACAAAATGATATGGCCAAACATTGGGCTGCGAGTGCCGCACAGACGCCGCGTACTAAATATAAATAAATACATATCTATATAGTGTTCTATATGTTTGTTTTTTTTCTTGTTGTGTTTTTGTTTTTCTTTTTTTTTTTTTTGTGGGCACTTTTCGTGTGACGAAAACAAAAAAAAAAAAATAAGCGAAGCAAAATTCGTTTCTATTTTGGTCTGGGAAATATGCAAAAACGCGAGGATTTCGACGAGAAAAACTTACTTCCTCGGAGACGATTTCAATGTAGGTTATCGGCTCGTTAATGTTATAGTTGAAAGTGACACTAGCTGGCTCACTGATGCTGGCAGGACGCGAATGTTGCACGTCCTTCAGCAGCAGCTGATCGCCCAGAATGCGCTGCCCGACGCCCAGGTATCGCTTGGCCTGAACACCACCCTGGTAGAGCAGCGCTTGACCCGTGATTAACAGCAGCAATGCGATTGCTGCCGACATCTTTCAATTAGTATTTTTGTTAATTGTATCAGGAAGTGGCACGCGCGATTTTGTGAATAACAGTACTTTGAACGCGCCGCGGCAAACGAACGCTGGCAACTGATTTGGAGATCTTGCCTCGAGCCTACGCTGAGTAAGTATTGACTGATCAGCAAGCATTTCACTTTCAACAAGCAATAGTGACACACAGAGAGGCAGAGAAAGAGAGAGAGAGTGAGAGCGAGTGAGAGAAAGAGAGAATATATGCGCAGAGAGAGAAAGATCGACAGCTGCAGGGCATTTGGGAGCGCAGTTTTTCATTTGAATTCTATTTACACTCAGAGGAAAACGCTTTTCTATTCAGATACAATTGCAATCAAATTTGTTTTTTATTTGATTGTTTAAAAAATAGACTTAAATAAGTATATAGTTCTTGAGTTCAAAATTGTTTCGATATATTTGGATATCTTTAAAATAATTGTAGACATTTTTTATTGGCTAATTGAATTTTTTTCAGAGTTTCTCAGGATTGATATTGCTAAGCAAATGCATATCTTAAATACTTGTTAGAAGTAGATTTAGTTTGAATTGGGGATGATATCAGGATTGATTTTAAAACTCTTAAAATCTAATTTCAAGAAAGAAAGTTTCGGTTCAAAGTTCAGTAATATATAAATTAATACGGTTTTAAAATGAGAATTATTTAGGACCAACATTTGAAAACCAACAAAAATGTTCTTAAGATAAGTATTTTGATCTTAGACAAAGTTTTCACTTTATATCAGGAAAACATGCTTTACTGTTTTTAACAGTGTACTTAGCGCTCTGCGTGCACTTTAGGCATTTTCTTGCTTTTCGGCCATTTCTCAGCTGCCTTTTTGGTAGAAGTCGTCGCGTGTACTTGACCTCATATACATACATACATTTATATATATATATATATATATATATATATATATATATTGGGCAACAATACGCACCCTATACAAAAAGACACCCACCCAAAGTGCCTGCTTTATAAATGACCGCTTGCGACCCCAAAAATAGAAGCTGCTGACCAACATCCTTTTGCGCGTAGCGTTTAAATTTGTCGCACAATTGTCCAAAAATAGCAACCAAATTAGCATGGAACATGAATATATATATATATATATATATTTTTAGTTTCTATTGGGCTTTCTTGGGCTTATCTCATAAATATTTAGTAAATTGGTGTTAAACGCAAAAATATTGTTATTCAAGCGATTCACAAGCGGGTATAGATATATGTATTCATTGAGTGGATATTTCATTTTTGCCGATATATATGTAGTGTATCTTTATATGTGTTGATATTTGCACATAGATATGTACATATGCGGAATAGCGTTTACTCATTTATTTTTTTAAAGTTCAGCAAAGTAAAAGTGTATTTTAATTATGTCAGTTCTATGGCATTTGGAATATGGATTTCAATGACATCGCTAATAGCACATTAAATTTTAATTAATTTTCCTGATGTAAGCGATGTAACAACTCTGCATTGAAAAACTTAATTGCGTATACGCCACGTTCAACGAATTTGGTTATTTGATTTATTTTTGCTTTATTTATTTAATGTACATTAAAATGACGCTTTATTGTGTCCGTGATTACGGAATTATGCCGCTGAGTCTTATTAAAATAAACAAACGTTTATGCACAGGGATTTCAACTGTTGTGGCGCCTTCCAGTGTTGGTGCAGCGTGAGCTGCATAATTGAAAAATTCAGGTATTTTTTAATGAAAAAATTGCAATAAATTAATCCAAATTTGTGTGTGTTGAGCGCTTGAAAATGGAGCGCGATGTGAGGAAGAGCAACATCGATGCTGCAGCATATTGTGCAACCGCAATTTATGGCTGCCACACGAACAACAACAGCAACATGCCACATGCTGCACCCAAAACAAACGAAACAAAAAAAAAGCTAAACACACTGCAGTTGAGCTGCATTGAAAAGCATTTGGGTGATTTGTGTTGCATTGAAAGTTTGTGTGCCACAATCTAAATGGGAATCAGCTGAGCAAGCTTTATGTTGCCACAAACAAGTCTAGGACCAATTATGTAGCCAACAAGGACAACGGAAGTTTTTGCTGATTCACAATCAGAGCAATTTCCGCATTACACTTCGATGAACGCAATGGCAATGGCAAAGGCAAAGGCAGACGCAAGCTGTGGCAGCTGTTGTTTGCAAGGCTAACAAGTTGCAAGTGGCAAGTGGCAAGTAGCGGACAGCATGTTGACGTCTTTGCTGGAGCGAGCGTCTGTGCCCCGCAGCTGCATGCTTATGAAATTCAATTGCAACATTAACGCAAATTGCATTTAAACGTTGTCAATAAAGCAGCCGCATGCTGGCCAAGACACTTTAAGGCCACATTAAATGATTGGCCAACATCGATTAAAATCTTTTTCGCTGTGGCCAAAAACAACATCAACAACAACAAAAATGTTCATTTTATTTTTCATATTTATTGCAATGCTTGAAATGATTTCGTGCTGAATTTGTAAACAACATAAAATTTTGGAATTTTATGCTTTTTTTTTTGTGTTGTTCTCCATATTGACATGCTTCAATACGCATTCCCCAATTGCATTTTAGTTGCGCTTATTCAACATTGAAAAGCACTAAATATTAAAGATATGTACTGAATTGCACACATACACATACATGTATCTGATTGTTTGTCTACAAGTATTTTATTCAAGTGTACTTTGCATACCCTGTAGATATTAATTGGTGGCAAGAGACGCAGATTATTGTGAAACTGTTCAGTTTTTTAAGTTATACAACAAATAATAACCTTCAAAATTCAGTGGAATATTAAATACTTTTTTTTAAATGTTAAATGTTTCTTTGGTTTTATTTCATTAAATATACTATACCTTAACCAGGAAAAGATGCAGCATCCGAGGGCAGCATATCATGAGGCCCAAGGACATAGAAACCCTCAACCCAACAAAGATCCTGGCATTCGTGCAGGAGTTGGGATTGATGGAAAAGCTGTAGGCTCAGTAAGGGGGCACAATTGACCTTATAGGTCGCAGTGCTAACTTTTCCCCAAACAGAATAATAATAAAAGGTATTTCTGAAAATTGCAATAGTTATTAATTAGATTAAGCTTTGACCAAGTGACGTGCATATTTCAAATATCAACAAATATAAATATCAAAGTTAGAGCTGGGTATATTCAAGCTGTACAACTCGGATGAGAATATTGACTATTGTTGCCGCCTCAAGTGTTTATATATGTGGCATTGTATGCAGATATATATATTTACATACTCATATCTCTTGTAGTGGACCGCTGATGGGGCACGCAATGTCTTCATTCAAGTGGCCCAATGAAAGGTTAATAACACTCCACAAAGAAATGCGCTTTATAATTGGCGCCGTCATTGAATCCCGCCGCCTTTTGTGGCATTTCAATGTGCTACAAAATGGTCCATTGAAAAATGTGCGCAAAATTCCAATACGCAAGCGGAATGAGGATTGGGGATTGGGTAGGGAGTGAGATGGACAGATATGGCCAATGTCCATTACGTAATTGCATTTGAAGGCAGCGTGCATAAAACGGGCTAGTAAAGCAATTAAGAAGCGTGTGTGTATGAGCAAGGGGCGTGTGTGTCTGTGTGTGTGCGTGTGTGTGTCTATCTGTGGGCGTGGTCAAACTGAAATCAATAAAAAGTTATGCGCGTTGTCGCCTGCTGGCCAAGCGGAAATTACAAAACAAATTGTTGTTGGCATTTTAATTTATGCCCGGCAAATTGGATTTGCCATTAAAAATAATAAAATTGGACTGATTTTTTTGGCTTAGCAGGGATTAGCTGGGCGTTCGTTTTGGCCCGGCCTGACCTGACCTGGCTAATTTCCAACGGGATTAACAAATTGAATTGAAAATGAACTTTGCAGCTTATCACCTGACTGACAGTCGCAAAGTCAAAGCGCTAAAATGTAGGCCACACTTTGGAAAAATAATCATCAATTGAAAAGCCGGTCAAAAATTCGTGGTGCGGGTGGTGCGCGTGGTGTGGGTGGTGTCAGGGGCAATATGCTGAATTCACAGGCTGAATCCTGCAGATAAACAGCTCAAGTGGCAGTAAAACATGTTAAGCTATGGCTAGCGAGAGTCTGCTCGACTTGCAGTTACCCTATTAGACTTAAGGTTTTATATATGTATATTTAAATGTAGAGTATTTTAATGCGGATACCCTGTAATGCATAATAATAATGCTTACAAAAATGCAGACTTCATTTCTAAGAGTGCATATTTGGGAAATACCCTGTACTACTTTTGCTCAATTTACTCTGTTAAACTTAATCTATATGGCACTCACATATAGTTATATTGTTATAAGTCAATCCGTTAAGTCAGAAGCTGCACTGTACTTTACCAAGTGAGTAATTTTAGTCAATCTTTATAAGACCACAGACTCTGTGAGCTAATAGGCATATTCACACCACTTTGTACACACATAATGTGTAAAGGGTATAACGAGCAGCACATTGAGTGCCAACAAATGTCAGTTGAGTGTGCTGAGTGTGGTGCAGCAAAGTGGGGCAACAAGCCGCAATCAAAGGCAGCCAAAGATTGCCGGGAGGGATAATCCATTTTAGAGGTGCATTTGCCGCATTTGAGTCTCAATTGGCGGCTGCTTAGGCGACTTGCCAAGCTCATCCTGACACGGCGGCACCGTGTCTATGTGTGTGGGTGTGTGTGTGTGGAAAAAGATATTCAATTTAGCTGTGGCTTTCTCTTTTTATTGGCCCATTTGCAGGATGAAGGCTGGAAGCTGAACCGCACGAACTACTACCAGGAGGGCTGGCTGGCCACG
This sequence comes from Drosophila paracracens, assembly GCA_035044025.1. Lineage (NCBI taxonomy): Eukaryota > Metazoa > Arthropoda > Insecta > Diptera > Drosophilidae > Drosophila > Drosophila paracracens. The sequence continues at coordinate 172,587 of JAWNMN010000435.1, read as the reverse complement.
GGCAACATACGCGGCATTGTGGGCGTCACATTCACCACCTCGCATTGCCGCAAGAACATGGACTATCCACTGCGCACCAACTACAATCTGCGAGGACACAGATCGGATGTAAGTGGTGCACTTTCCACATATGATATGACCGTTTAAGCCATATCCTTGTCACTTTCAGGTTATACTCGTCAAGTGGAATGAGCCGTATCAGAAGCTCGCCTCCTGCGACAGTTCCGGCATCATTTTTGTGTGGATCAAATACGAGGGTCGCTGGTCCATTGAGCTGATCAATGATAGGAACACCCCGGTGACGCATTTCTCCTGGTCGCATGATGGTCGCATGGCGCTCATCTGCTATCAGGATGGCTTCGTCCTCGTTGGCTCGGTGGCTGGGCAGCGTTATTGGTCATCGATGTTGAATCTGGAATCGACCATTACGTGCGGCATTTGGACGCCCGACGATCAGCAGGTTTACTTTGGCACCACCCAGGGCCAGGTGATTGTCATGGATGTCCATGGTGCGATGGTGTCACAGGTGCAATTGTCCAACGATGTGCCCATCACATCCATGGCCTGGTCCTGCGAGAAATTTAAAATGGAGGAGGGCGAGGAAGCGGAGCCCGGTGTAACCAATGCCGGTAAGTGTGAAAGGCATGCTTACAAATGAACAAACATATATATATATAAAACTAGCCGATTTCTTGCGGGTTAAGAATCTGTATGAATATGCTATACTTTCGATCCTGGATTACTATTACAGAAACTCATTTCGAGTAATTGGTTTAATAGATCTTTTTTAGAACGTTATTCGGAAAACACAAACAAAATTTGATTTAGAATTTTTACTTTTGCAACCTTCTTGAATTGGTCTTAAAAAACAAATTTTTATATTTAAATTTTTTTAAGTAGTGATTCGCTGATGACGACTTTATTTCTTGTCGGTCAACAATATAATGAATTCACTAGAAATTTGAATTTTTAAAAATCCAAAATTTTTATATAGTTTGAGACATATTTGATACATATACTCAACAAATTTGTATATAAGTTTTGAATAAAAAATAATTTAAATGCGAAACACTTATGATTCTGCAAATCATACAAAAATATATCAATAAAATTGATAAATTGACTATTTTGAACACCATTTGCTAAGAATTAGGAATTGCGTCATTTAATGGATTTTTTTTTGTTGTTGAGAAAATCAACTTTCTAAATATCTAATATCCAAATAGCTAATCAGTCAGCAACGAGCAAATTTGTTTATTTCGATAAATTTGTGTATATTCAGTGAAATCGCAAGCCCTCAAAATCTTTTTGATGCTTATAAACTATATATATATATATATATATACGTATTTGTAGCACTCATAAATTCATGTTTTTTATCAACTTCTTCTTCTTTCTTTTTTATTTATTCATTATGTAGCCAAGCGCTCGTTTGTGCTGGCGGTTAGCTTCCAGAATGGATATATCTATTTGCTAAAGTCGTTTGACGACGTCTCACCCGCACATATCAACACCTGCCTTAATGGGGCCCTGGGCATGGTCATGGAGTGGAGCAACTCCCGGGAGCTGCTCGCCGTCGCTGGCACATTGCGCACCAGTAATTCCAATGGTGTCGGCCTGGATGGCAAACTGGATGATCTGGGCACGGCCAGCTGCTATAACAATCTGGTCAAGTTCTATACGGAGTCGGGCACGTGCCTCTACCAGGCGCACATACCCTGCAGCAATGCCACCGTCTCGGCCATCACTTGGGGCCACAACGATAAGCGACTGTTTATTGCCACCGGCACCCAGGTGCACATTGCCTGGATATCGAGGCGGGTGGCTTCGCTGCAGTTGCTCTGCCGGCTGCAGATCCAGGCGAGCGTTGGCTCCGAGTTGCTGTTGCCGCTGCTGCCGTTGCCTTCTAGGATTAAGTCGCTCATTGGCAATCTGTTTGCTCAAACCATTCGAGTAAGTATCTATGGCTCTATCAATTTGAAGATTCTCCAGCTAATCTCAATTCTTGCCTAGTGCTGTGTACCTGATCTGAAGTCGCTGCGCGATTTTGTGTCGCGTCCACCGCTCTGTTCGACGCGACTGCACTGCACCATGATACGGCACGATGATGACTCCAACCTCAGCTCGGGCACATGCTACACCCTCTACTTGGAGTATCTGGGTGGTCTGGTGCCGCTGCTCAAGGGCAAACGCACCTCGAAGATCCGACCGGAATTTGTCATCTTTGATCCACAAGTTAATGGTGAGTGGATAATCCTCCAAATAACGTGATTTATTTTAGCTGTTAACGTTTTTAGTTAATTTTTTATTAATCATTTGTCCAAAATTATTTTAGAAAATGCTTTTTATTTTTGACAGATTTTTTAGCTTTTATTATGAAATCATAAACTTTTATGTTTATTTCGCTGAAAGTGAAAAATTATTGAAATACATTTTTTATATTTTTTTATGCCATTTTTTATGAGATCAAAATGGTGCTTTTAGCATAATGCATAAATTTCAATTCACTTTTGAAGAAATTTCTTCAAATAAATTGAGTAAAAAGTAAAATGAAAAACAAATGAAAAAATGCAAAATTTGTTAATATTGAACATATGATAAAATGTATATAAATCTATGATCTCTAAATATATAATTATAGTTAAGTTTTGCAAATTTGTTATTTATTTTTAGATAATTCGCTGTATTTTCAATATGCAGCGGAGGCGAAGAGCTCCTCGGGCTCCAGTCAATCGACGACGACGGGCAACAGCGGACGCACTGATTCCTCCGACAGTGATTTCGAGGAGCGTTCGCGCTTTGGCTCACCCCGCACGCCCCGCAAGCGTCGTGTGCGCCCCAAGCGACGCAATCAGAATGGAGATCGTGCGGCGAATGGCAGTGGGGCCAATGATCCGGATAGCCTGGATGAGCTGGCCTATGTGGATACGCTGCCCGAGGTAAGAGTGCAGCCTAAATCCATTTGTTGCCTGCGTTGAATTTGACATCTTCTCCTCTCAAGCAGGAAGTCAAACTGGTGGAGGTGACCTCGAACATATGGGGCACGAAATTCAAGATTCATGGACTTGCCAAAACCGTCCCAGCCAATTTAGGCCAAGTAACTTATAAGACGTCCCTACTGCATTTGCAGCCGCGCCAAATGACGCTGGTCATCACGGAGCTGCGAGACGATTTTCCAACCGGACCCGATCCCAGCTTCAATCCAAATCTCTTCTCCGAGGACGAAGAGGAGCATAACAATTACAATCACAGTCATAATCAACACAATCCGGACGCAGTGCCGCATGTGAGTGTCACCAGTGCTGCGCCCGATGCCGCTCAGTTGGCCGCCCTGAAGCCACCAATGATGCCACAACGTCGCCTCAACGAAGGCGCCTCTGCGCCGCCCATTGCGCCCATGTCGCCACGCCCCAATCGCATTCTGGCTCGGCACAAGAACTCGCATTCGCTGAGCGTAAATGGTGGCACTGCCTCCTCGCTGGGTCTGAGTCCATTGGCACGTGCCGAGAGTTACGACGATGACTCCTCCAACGAATCCCAAGAGGCGGCAGCGGCGACGGCCAGCACCACAGTGCTGCTCCACCAAGCGCCCTCCTCCAGCCCAAATGCCGGACCCAGTTGCAGCAAAAACCTCACACGGCCCAAAACCATAAGCAGCTTCAAGAACAGCTACAGCCGCTCCAGCTCCAATTCCAGCTGCCAGTCACGTCATGCCATCTCGCCGCTCTACTGCGACGGATCCGTGCCAACGTTGCAGTCGCCCAAAAATGCTGTTGCCCCCTCGGATATTATATTCGAGCGACCGGCTGTGCCGGGTGCGGGTCAGACCACACTGATGTCGTACTCGAGCAATGCGGACTATGCCAACAATGTGGTGCAGGTGAAGAATGCGTTGATGTCGGAGCCAGTGAGGTCAGCGAATAGTCATGTGAATCCGGTGCCACTTAACCTCAATCTCAACTTGGAGCGCATGGACGCAAGGGCAGCCAAGTGCGCGACAGCGAAGCGACGCGACATGCTCTACATTGATGAGGAGACGCAGTCGCCGACACCCACCAACAACACCATGAGCACCACCTCAAATATGAAACGCACTCCGACTGTGGTATCCATTGCGCCCGCTCTGCCTGATTCCATAACGCGCAGCTGCAGCGTTGGGTATCTGGACTCGGTGGCCATAACACCCTCGGATGAGGCACTCTCTGCCCTGCGCAAAGATGCGCCCAACAAGCGCTTGATACTGGTGGACAAGCGACGCAATCGCAATCGCAAACGACAGCAACAGACGGATGCGAGACGCCAGAAGCTGCAGCAGACGGGCAAATCGAAGAGTCTGGACTCCTGTGATCTGCTCTCGCTGCAAACGAAATTGTCGAGCAAGGAGCACGAGCAGGTGGTGCGTAAGCTGCAGGAGATCTCCGATAGCAGCGCCTGCAGCAGCGCTGCCAACACTCTGTGCTTCAAGTGTCGCAACAACATGAATCCCGCCAGCGTCTGCAAACGTTGTCAGCCGGCTGCAGCTAACAGTTCGGCGCTTGACGAGATTACCACGGTTGCGTCATCTATTGTCGTTGAGCCCGCCAAGGAGGCGACTCCAGTGACACCAGCTGCCGCTGTGCCAAGCAAACCCACGCCCAAGAAACGTTTCGATGTCATCACTAGCTTTACGGACAGTCCGCTATTCACGCGCAAACATCGCTTTGGCTATGGACGCAGCAAGGATCTGGCCGTAGCTGCAACGGGCAGCAGTACAGAGAACTCCACGCCAATCCTGGCACGCAAGCACGAGAACAGTTTCAGCTTTGTTAAGCAGCTGTCCGAGGTGCGTTGGCGCCGCAAGGAGCCAACTCCAAGCCAGAGCCAACAGCAGGTCGCGAGCAATGCGAGCACTCTGGAACGACAACATTCCGAAACGGGCAGCGTTGCCTGCGGCACTGTAGAAGCCACTCCAGTGGAGGCCAAGGCATCCGTATCGCTGCACACTCAGGTAAGAGCTGGGATAAGAATTACAGTTGGACGTACTCAAATGACTTGCTTCATCTATCATTGCAGGCTCTGACCACGTTGGAGAACATCATCAGTCGTTTGCGTGATTTGGACGAGGGTCGCTTGACGCCGCCATCGACGCCGCAGCGTTTGCCGCGCAGTTCGCCCGCCTCACCGGCGGCCAGCAAGAAGAACAAGCGGCAGCAGAGCAACTCTCCGATAAGGCACATCTTGAACTCACCGTTGCTGAATCGGCGCCAGCGCAAGAAGCCGAGCATCATTGAGAGCTCCGACGATGAGGGCAATCAGACGAATGGCTCCGGCGAGGAAATGGGCAGCACCAGCAATGGCAACGGCAAACAGTATCGCGATCTGGAGACATTCCAAAAGGCGCAGTTGCGCCAGAAGGTGAGCTGGCCTACAATATGTCAAATAATCAATTGGCGCCTCTAACTTGTGTCTCCATTTGTGCAGCTTAAGCGTGGCAAGATCGAGCCAAATGGCAACGCCAGTTGCGCCATTCCGGCGCCAGTGCGTCGCGAGTTTGTCATGCACAACAAAGCGCCCATGTGGAACGAGATGAGTCAAGTGTATCAGCTCGACTTTGGCGGACGCGTCACCCAGGAGTCGGCCAAGAATTTTCAAATTGAATTCCGTGGCAAACAGGTAACTATAAATTACTATTTGTAAATTTAGATATAGCTTCATATAACCAAGTTGGCTCAGGATATCAAATAGCTTAAGTTTATATTGTGTTTTTAAATCAACTTAATAATAGCAATATTAATAAGTCTTAGTCCAAAGTTAATGTTTTAAAAGAAATTTGTACTGCCATTTTCTGGATTTTTAAAAATATATAAAATTATGAATTTTAAGTTCTGCGAATTTCAATTGCATTGAAATCAGTGAATTCGGATGTCTTTAAATTAGTTTGAATCAAATTTGGAGAATAATTGATGTACCTATATCCTATATCATATTTATAGGCTTAAACTAATAATATTAATGTATGAGCTAAAATTAATATTTCTTATCTCTTGCAGGTGATGCAATTTGGTCGCATTGATGGCAATGCGTATACCCTGGATTTTCAGTATCCCTTCTCGGCGCTACAGGCATTTGCCGTGGCGCTGGCCAATGTTACACAGCGTCTCAAGTAATTTGGATATTATGGATATATGGTTATTGCTGTATTATCGTATCGTATTACACATATATTTGTACATGTATGCTAGTAATCTTATAGCGCATATGCACCACTCGCCGCCAAGCTAATGTCGCAACAGCAATTGCTTCAATATTAATATTTTTTATACGGAAGAAGGTGGAGGCGCCTTTGGCTTTTTCATTTGTAAATATGTATGTACTTATTGTATTGTATTGTATTGTGGTCTTTAGGTTTCTGAATACCGTAACATGTATATCGATAAATCCGATATGAACTCATACCACCACTTGATTGAAGGTTTAGCAATTTGATATTGGTGTGCAAGAACTCACAGTCCGATCCATTTTTTGTGCAATATTTGTATGACAAACTTTTATGGATTAAGTAAAACGATTGTAAATGTTAAGCATTAAAGTGATGTACGAGTACACGTATTTATATATACATATGTATGTGGCTTATGTGTGTCACGATTTTTTCAATCGATTTTTAAACTAGTTTGTACAACAGCAGCCTTTTTTGCATTGAGCTTCGTTTGTTTTTTCTCGACTTACGTGCAATAAACGACAATTCCTTTCGTTATCAATTTTTAGCAGTTAAGCAACTAAATAATGACAAAACATATATATCTATATACATATATATGTATGTACTTATTATCAGCATAAATCGCTTAACACAAAAACAAAAAGGAAAGAACAAAAAAATAAAATACAAAATGAGCAAATCGCTTGGCCTAACATTTAAAACAATTGAATGTGTGTTTACAAGTACTTAATACTAGCATATTTTTTATATTATAAACTAATTGCGAATGTTAAAAACACATACATTCACAAAACAAAACAAACACACACAACAAACTTTTGTGCTTTTCCTCTTACTCTCTTTTTTGTAGCTAGGCTTAATTTCAAAGGAAAACTTCGTTATTGTAATTGTTGTGAATATTGAAATAAACTCGAAACTCGAATCGTAAACGATTTAAGCATGCAACTAATTAAATAAATATATTGTATGTGAATAAAAACCAAACAACGGCAACAAAACAAAAAATAAATAAATCAAAAAATACATTCTTATTTACATATTTTACATAGTATTACTTTCAATTGGGGTTGGTCTTATCCTTATTTCGTTGCTCTATTTCGATTTCAGCTTTTTCCCAGTCGGGTATAGATTTCTCCTTGATGTGCCAGGAATCAGTTTTCGCGCCTTTTACTTCAGCTGCAGAAATACAGTTTGTGATTATTAAAGATAAAGCAATTTATAAAGTATTCATCGCTCGAAAATTTCAGCTCTTATTACATTTAAATTATAATTCCAATTTATTAAAGTTCTTATTTTCGAGTGATCTCTGCTTACATGTCTTGAATCGCTTGACTCCCTCCTGCATATCGGCCACCATGGCCGCAGAAACATTCATTATCTCGTTATTTACGGCTGTGTAGAACCCAGGGCGGGCATAGACATTGGCATTATCCAGGAGCGCATTGCGATCGTGTTGCAGCGCGGACATTGGAAACTTGGCAATGGAAAAAGCCAAGTTAACCGCTTGACCCAGTGCAGTGCCAGTGGCCACAATCCGATTTACAAGTCCAATGCGCAGCGCTTCCCTTGCATCGACACGCCGACCCGTCTCTATAATGTCCACGGCATTCGAGTAACCCACCGCTGCAGCCAAGCGGACAGTGCCACCATCGCTCATGGGAACACCGAGGCGGCGATTGAAGAAGCCCAGCACTGCCGTATCCTCCATGACGCGCAGATCGCAGAGTAGCGCCAGTTCCAAGCCACTGGCCACACAGAAACCACTGATGCCGCACACAATTGGCTTGCGTAGGTGTCTTCTGGTTGGACCCACCGAACCCTCATGACGCAGCAGAAAGTTGAGACTGCCGCGTTGGGCCTCTGCTTCCAGCTCTTTCAGATCGTAGCCAGCCGAGAAAGAGCCACCCACGCCATATAGAACGCCCACGGGTGAGGAATCATCCGTCTCGAATTGATTGATTGCTTCGCCAAGTTTCTCAGCTGTGGCCGCATCAATTGAGTTGCGCTGCTGCTCCCTGTTGATGCCGATTAACGTAATGTTTGCATCTTTCTCGACCAGTATGGTTGGCTCCTCATTCTGGCCCGTATCACTGTATTTGGTTGCACTCAAGCATAATTTTCTGCTGTTCTGAAACACTGCACAAAATCTATTTAAATTGCTAACAACAAACAATTTATTCATTTCAGCTCAGCCAGCATAACAACACTCGTAAGTGTTGTGCAACGTTGAAATCGCTCATTTCGTTGGCGCGCCATGCAACACTGCTTGTCAGTGACGCTCTGTCAAAAGAAGGCGTGTGTATGTGTGCGTGAGTGTGTGTTTGTGTAAAAAAAAAGCAGATCAAACGAAAATACAAAAGTCGAAAGAAACGCAGCGCTGCCAATTAAACATTTATTTATTTAGTAACGTAAAAATAAAACACTGCAAAAGATTGTTGAAACGGTGGCCTACGCGTGTGTGTGCAAGCGCATTGCATTTGTGTGTGTGTTCGCCACACACAAATACAGAGATCCAGTGATATAAGCAAAGTACAAAATAAGAAGAAAGAAAAGGAAAACAGCTCGATTAACATTCGCGACTTGAAAATCATTAGCTGCCTCCGCGAGACAAAGGATTGTTAAGAAAACGGTATTAACCTGGTTGCTTGCATTCAACAAACACACAAATGCTGCACAACTGCTGCAAATGTGCGGCAGCTGCAGGCTGGGCTGCGGTTTTGCGGCACCCGCTGAGAGTTCAGCACTGAACAACAACAGAGCGAAAGTGACGAATATGTGTGCGTGTGTGTGTCCAGCCAGCAATAACAATGAAAAAGAGAGCAAGACTGTCGCCCAGCCCTGCCTGCTCCGCCCCGCAATGCCAGATGCAATGTATTTTTTTTCACTTGAACCGTAATTGAGTTGGCATATAAATTACGGTTAAAGCCCGCCTGCATTATTATAACTTAATTGCATCTATTTTTAACATTGCGCGTCTGTCCAACATTTGGGCGCATTTGTCTGTTGGCTGCAGCCTAGCCCTCCCCCTCTCCCTCGGCCACTACCCCATCCCATCGTTGTTTTGTTTAGGAGCACTCAGTTTCCGTCTCCGTCTGTTTAACGTGCTCCATTGGCGCCCCGAGGGACTCTCTCGTCGTCGCCGCCGCCGCCTATATTGCCATTTTGCGTGGCGTACGTGAGAGAGCGAGCGCGAGATTGAGTCCTATAATTTTATGATGAAATATGTCACAAATAGAGACAACATTTCCTCATTCTCATCTAGCTGAGGCTACCATTAATATTTTCATTTATGATATCATGTCATCATGTAAACGGTCCGCATTCTGGAGATCAGACAACTAGACACGCAATTTTCCAATTGAAAAATTAATACAAATAAAATACTTAATTTATGTGCATCATAATTAAGAGAAAGGGTATTTAGACAGTGGCATGTTATACTTCAAATTTATCATAGCCGTGATCTGTCGATAATGAAAGATTCCACAAATTTAAATCGGTCTCTTTTGAAAGATGTTCCGACTGAAGGAGAAAGGGTATTGTCATGCCGTATACATATCTTCTGTTATTATTATTTACTATGTGTGCCGCAGTCTCTGCCGTCTCATGATCTATTTTCGTAGATATTTGCAAAAACGTAAAATACAAAAAAAAAATTCCCGAAGCGAACATAAAACTTTCGTTTTATTATGCTTGCGGTTGGGACACACCTTTTGATGGCACTGCCAGTCCCCAGCCTTTGATCGTGTATATATATATATACTTAAGTTTATATATATATACTTTTATTCGCCACAGCACTAAAAGTAATTAAATTGTAAGTGTGTGTGTGTGTGAGTTGAGATATGTATTTTATTGTGTCGCCAGATAAGATGGTGCAGAGTTGAGCTATGGAGAGTTTATTGCCTCAAGTACAGCTTAATTAATTGAATTAAATGCGCACGCATTCATTCACAAAAGATACAACATTTTCTGTGAAGAAAGAGACACACATCCATATTGTCACAATCACATTCACATTTCGCTCATTCAGCAAATACAGTCACGACTCGACGATGTCAACCGGAAGGCCCATAAAATGTGTCGTCGTTGGTGACGGTACCGTCGGAAAGACATGCATGCTAATCTCCTACACAACAGACAGTTTTCCCGGTGAATATGTGCCTACAGTGTAAGTATTTCCCCTTTCAAAAATCAATATCTTTGATCTTTAATTCATATTTCCTGTCCACAGTTTCGATAATTACTCGGCGCCCATGCAAGTGGACACAATACAAGTGTCGCTGGGGCTGTGGGATACGGCCGGACAGGAGGATTATGATCGCTTGAGGCCGCTCTCCTACCCGCAGACAGATGTATTCCTGATATGCTACAGCGTTGCGAGTCCCTCGTCATTCGAAAATGTCACCTCCAAATGGTATCCGGAGATAAAACATCATTGCCCCGAAGCGCCCATAATACTAGTTGGTAAGTGGCACTGCTCAAAGTAACGCTTTTGATTCTCGAATCTAAACTGTGTTGGTTATTTTTCTTAGGCACCAAAATTGATTTGCGTGACGATCGTGAGACATTGAGCGGCCTGGCCGAACAGGGCTTGACGCCGCTTAAGCGCGAGCAAGGTCAGAAGTTGGCGAACAAAATACGCGCTGTGAAATACATGGAGTGCTCCGCCTTGACGCAGCGCGGCCTTAAGCAAGTAAGTGGTGGCGGCGATGACACACCCACCATAAACAAATCGAAAACTGACGATCCGATTCTTATTTGTGTTTCGATTAGGTGTTCGAGGAAGCGGTCCGAGCGGTGCTGAGGCCGGAGCCATTAAAGCGACGCCAGCGAAAGTGTTTAGTTATGTAAATAAGCAGCGTTAACCGGCAACAGAGAATATTACTCAGAAGCAGCAGTAAAGAAAACAGAAACAGAGAGAGAGACATACAACCACAAACACACACACACACATACAAACACACACAACATACAAACAAACACATTAACCAATGGAGCGCCCTCATCTCTACCTAAGCGTGAACAAATCAACAGCGTGGAAAACTTGGATTCATTGAGCATTATCATTTCTTTTATTGTCTAAGTCTAAATAGGATTTGCATAATTCATTTGAAAAACAAACCGCATGGCACAAAACTATGACTCCCTCCCATTAGAACTAAAAAAGTAATTAACAAGAAGCAGCAGCGACCGGAGATAATCCATAATTCGAAAGCAGCTAAACATATTGAAATCTAGTCAATTGAATCGAATGTATTGCACTAATTTTAATCAACAACAACAACAAGAACAACAGCCGCAACAAATTATAAGAGAACGCAGGCAAATTATAAACAAAATGGAACGAATCGGAATAGTTGGTTTCGCATATCAGTGCTTAAGTAAATCATTATTTAAGCAATTCCTAATTTTTTTTATTAAATGTATTATAATTATGTAGCCAAGGCGTTTCCTAATTTCAACAATAACCAAAAACACTGGACGATGAGCTCTTAGAGAAAAAACAAAAACAAAAAAAAAAACGAATGAATGCAAAAAACACATTTATACGAAACTTTAGCATTACCTTTTTTTCAAACTACTTGTAATAATCGCAATTAATTAACTGACGCTCATTTGAAATTGTCTTTTCAAATTGTAACAACTGTTGTTTATTATTTTTATATTAACTTATTTATTGTCCTAACTTTAATAATGCAAATGTATAAACAACTTTTACGGCTTAAGTATAGCGAAAAGTGTATATGGAAATGGAAAAAGGATATGGAAATGGCAAACTGCATTTAAATGTGACTTGACTCGAATCAAAAAAAAAAAAAAAAACAAAAACAAAAAAAAAACAAACAACAAAAATGCACAGAATTTTGTAAACACTTCGAATAGCAAACCCAAAAAAACAATTTTTTATATCGATTATATAAAGAGGAACAAATCTAACGAAAAACTCTCATGTAAATGTCAAATGTAAACGAAGAAGGGCTCGCGATCCTTGATCCTTTCGGGATTGAGCAGCAGCAGCCGAAACAGATTACTTATGAAAAATCAAGAAATATATATACATACATGCTGTAATTAATAAAATCAAAAAAACTGTTCGATTTGTGTGCTCAACATTGCTAGTTATTAAATTTTTTTTTTATTATTTATTTAAATGCCACGTTTTATCATTTTTTTGTCATAAACAATTTAACAATTTCGGTTTTGGGGTTCAAGTGCCTCGTGCCTCGATTTCAACTCGTTAACAATTCCGTATATATATAGATATATGTATATGTAGTATAGGAGATCTTTTCGGTGCATCGTTTGTGCAGCGTGGTGTTGCGACTAGTGGGATCGAGAGGACATCAGCCTCTCTCTCTCTCTCTTTCTCTCATTCAATACAAACGGAAGGGCTTCGGATGCATCGCTTGGCCAGGCTTCTTTTTGGCACCGGCGCTCTTCGGACGCTTCGGCTCGGAGTTTAGTGATGGCATCGATACGGATAGAACCAAACATTCCGCTGGCAAGGACATCGATGAGGTCAACGTTGTGGCACGTTGTATGCGCGGCGCCTTCCAATACTGTAGAGGGGGAAAGCAAATAGAAGATTATTATAGTAGCAACATTAAAGAAACCTGATGGATATCTGTATCTGATTGTGAAAGTTCAATTAAGTAATTGGAAATTTATGGATTAAATTGACTTACAATTTGCGTTTAGCTATATCAAATTTTTGGTTCACAGATCTCTGTTTTTGTTTACTTTTTACCAATGGTGGTTCCAAATGTGGTTGATATATTGTGCGCTTGTGTGGCTTTTGCGACGTGGGCGTGGCATTTGCTTGCTACCAATATTGTTACTCTTAAATGCATCCAAATTAGCTGTCTGAGTTGAGAGAGAAACTAAGTGCAACAAACGCCAAGTTTTTTGGTAAATGAAAAAAGATTTTTTTTTATTACGCTTGAAAAAATTGCATTTGATTTCTTACATTTTGTAACAGGAGGGTGTAAATAAATTGTGAGAATGATGCATTTTTACCTAATTATTATGGATACACGTACAAATTATAAAATATATATATATATTTTATATAATAATATATAGAATGCTCAATCGGTTCATTTCTAGTTTTGCATATTTTTTTTTTTGGGTCAAAAGTAAAAGTATCTAAATTTGTGAATGAATTTCAAATCGTATCCGATATATGTTAAGTTTATAGATTGAATTTACGAATTGTTCAACACATTTAACTACACGTAAAGCACACAGATAATACATATATATGCAATCATCTAACGGTATATGCTTTGTATAATTTTTCTTAATTCATTAGATACTTTTTTTTTGTATTTATTTTTTTATATATTTGTAGTATATGAAATTTGCATATTGTATGTGTATATATATTTATATAGTTATGCATTTGCCTTGGTATCTGATTGATAAATAGTGCATATATCAACTAATCATATACTTTTTTGTTTTTCATTTATAATATGCTGCATCGGAGTGTGTATCTGTGTGTGTGTGAGAGTTTTGTGTCTGTGTGTGTGTGTGTGTGTGTGTGTGCTTGCACAATTCAATTATCAATTTTGTGAGTAAAATACTCGTTTTGTGTATGGTAATTATTGCGTATGTTTTTTTGATATTTTTTTTTTTTCATTTTGTGTAACTTTTTGCTTAAAATTACATTTCAAATAAGCTTTGTTTCAAATTGTTGTTGTTGTTTTTTCTGCAATTTGCATCAAGAAAATTAAAAGGAAAACTTCAGCTCAACATGCAACTTTGGACTGGATTTAACTTTGTTGATTTAAATTTTCATCAGCGCCGCTTGTTGAAGCCGTCATGGATGGTTGTGGACTCTGCGTTCAAGATACAAATATAATTGCATTTAATTATGGCAAAATTAAAAATCAACAAGAAATTATACAATATATTAAATTAAAAAAACAGGCATAAAACTGAAGGGATGCGAAACGAACGAGCACAGCAAGCAAAATTTTCATATGAAACCGGGACTCTATATGGGTTGATCAAATCAGTTTTCATATGGATATTTTCCATTCCTTTTTTTGTTTTTTTTGATTTTTTTTGGTACGGTACGGTTCGGTTCGGTTTTTGGTACGGTTAGACTATCACAGCACTGTTAAATGAGAAACGCAACGCACACAGTTTTCAACTCGCACGCAAAACTTACGGGACATCATTGTGAGAGAGTAGTACTATTTCGAAAGTATAGTATAAAATCGCATCGTTTAATTATATAGTACATTTATAGTCGAGTCGAGGCAATAATGGACGTAACATTTTTTATGTGTGTGTTTTTTGTAGTAAGTACGAGTATACAGTATTTCGAATTTAATGCACTTAGTTCAACGATCTTCACATTCGTATGACTATGACTAATAAAATGTATACACATATTCCTATAATAAATTCAAATAAAACAAAAAAAAAGAGAAAAAATAATTTAAAATACACAAAATGATTATAAAATTAATTATGATTATTCTAATGTGGATGAGTTCAAGCCAAACCCAAAAAATTCGTATTGTAGGTTCGTGTGTGTTATATATGAGAGAGCAAAGCATTTTGCACATACTACATATATGGTTTAAATGCCGGGCAGACTTTCACAATCATCGTTAACACATATATATATATATATATATATATAGATTGAGCATTTGTATTGCTAGTTTCCACACCAATATTATTCAAAATTTGTACTATTCTACATAGTATAAAAGTTTTGACATTTTGCCATAAATAATACTCAATTGGCATTTGCATTTGCTTATTTTAAAATACTAAAAGGAATTTAACAAAAGTTTGGCTAACATCTTGAGAGTGATTGTTACCAACTCTTCACAAAATTCATACACTTTCCAATAGCCAGCACAAATGGTGATTTTCGGAAGGAGTATCAAATAATTTCAGCTAGCCGAAATTAACAATTGTTGTTTTTGTTGTATTATTATGTATGTGGTCTGGTCTGTATACCATATCATTTAAAATAGAAACTCTTGCAAACTCATTCGAGATCTTTTCATTTGTCTTCTGTTTAAATGTTAATGTACTTTGTGTCAGTTTCAGTATTGATCTGATTTAAATTCTAGGTACAGTTAGGTAGATTTTTTTTTTTTTTTTTTTGGTAATTGGTTAAATTTGGAGTAATTTTTGAGTTTTTTTCGGGTATTCACTTAAAAAGCGAGTCAAATATATCGTTACACACACAGTCAGAGTTACAAAGACCGAATTCTAGGTGTATGGTGGCAACCAAGCGACCCTGCGCCGCAAACTACAAATTCCAGATGGATCGAGAGTTAAGAGAGAGCGAGAGGGCGAGAAAGAGAGAAAGAAAGAGAAGTGAATGTGTGTAAAATGGTTAACACACCGAGTGTGCTCGTATACGAGAGTATTTTTTTTTTCAATTTGTAAGTATGAATATGAAGCACGCTTTTAGGAATTTTTAGATTCGATATTCGATTTTATGGCCAATTTATCTCAGTTTGAGTTTGAAAGAAATTCATTTTTAAATGTAACATAAAATGTTGTAAGTACTCAAATTAATCAAAATCAAATTAGAAAATAATGTGAATACTAAGAGAAAAATAAACACCCGCTATAAAATATGTATAAAACTTGGTAGTGCCGTAAAATACTTTGATTCAAGTATTTTTTTTTGTAATATTTCGATTTCGATGTTATTTTCGTTGTCTTTTGTCGGACATTATTTGAAAGTGAAAACCAGTTAGTTCGAGCTGTTTTTTGTGTAAGCCATTATGGGTGCTGTTTTTGTTTTTTTTTTTGGGGTGCGGTGCTTTTCAGATGTTAATATGTATGCCATATAAAATACACGTTAATAATGAAATGAAATCAACAATTATAATTACAATAAAAAAATGAATTTCTTGAAGTAAACACAAAATGGGATATATTATTTATCAGATGGATGTATGACAAATGTATGTATGAATAAATGGCATGTTCCTTTCGTATACTTGTAAATGAAATCAAATTTAATAAATTAGGCTTAAATGGAAATCTACAGTTATTTGTTATTGTTGGTATTGGTTTAAGCAGTTCTACATTTCGCTTAGGTAGACGTAGTTTACCTGTGTTGGTGGTGTTGTCAGTGCAACCGAGTGATCAACATTTTTCAAATAATCCTTATCATCGAAAATCTTCTTTTCACCGCCACCGGGCTTGTGCTTTACATTATCCAAAGAGCCAACTTTGCTTTGTGCCTTAATTTCTATTTTTTGCGATTGTATCTGAAAAGTAGCAGCACCGGCAACGCACAGAAAATTGATTAGCAACCTTTCGATAATATTTTCGATTGATTTGTTTTTTTTTATGTATAAGGAATTTTGTATTTGGGCTGGTGGAATTATGAACACACGATAATACGATCAATCATAAGTCCAATCCTTGATATAACTGCAATTTAGAATTTTTCTTTTTATACTGCGCACACAACACATACAGCTAAAATTAAAAAGATTGACAAAACATATATGCCACATATTTACAATAGAAACATTCTACATACTAGGTGCATTTTTTAAGTATTTCAACTACTTTCCAAAAAGTGAGGTTATGTGCTCAAAAATACCAGAAAACTGAATACAACGATTTTTACTCTTACAGAAGCACATTAACAATACAATATACATGTACAGAAAATTAATGAAGACTACTTACATCCTTTGTGTTGTTATCCTTTTTTTTTTTTTTTTTTTGGTAAAACATTTGTTAAGGGCAAATATTTGATGGTTAAAACAAAATACACAATCCATAAATTTGTTTAGTTTCAGTAAAAAAATATTAAATTAAAAATCAAAATTAGAAATTTTTGAGAATAAGTTAAACAGTTGCCAGATAATAATTTTTGACTTATTTTTGGAAACGGTTTCTGAACTTCGACAAGCCGAAGTCAGCAACTCTCCAAATACATAAAAGGACTATTTAGAATGGATACTTGCTAACCCAAAACAATTTTAGGTACAATGAGGTCCTGCCAATAAGATGATTGATTTTTATTAACACCTTTGTTTAAGTGCAGCGATTGTAGGCTTTTCAGCGTTACCTATCCAACGTACCTCTAACCCAACTAATCGTCTTGGTTATACAAATTTTCATCCAGCCGCCTGTTATATGATTTCATATTCATCATGTGGTGACTGACTATTTTCGAGCCCTCGCCATAGACTATGTTGTTAGGGAATCTATTTGAGTACCTCTGCAAATTTTGTGAATTATTTTTGCTTGTATACAATTCTTTTTTGTTATGGAATGGATTGTATTAGTTGTCGGATGTGACGTGAGAGATTATCGAACATGGGCGTAGCCAGCAGAGAACATAGAGTATTTACCTCACCTTTTTTTCTGGTTCGTTTCATGGTTTGGAAATCTATTTACAGCTGATTTGGTTCAGAATACGAAAAGGGAATTCTATGTTCAAAATGGTTCGGATTCAAAGCCGATTTGCAGCCTTGTTTGTCAGGTTTTTCTTTTGAGTTCTCTACGTTTTGATGATGTACTTTCGCGAAATATAACTCGCCTTCGCCGCCCCTTTAGCTAGGATTCTGGCTACGCCCATGGTACATCGAACACCTTAAAGCTATAAGTTGAGTGCATGCCATTTAAGAAGAACTAAAAGAACATTGCAGCAGTCATGCAGTTTGAGTCGGAACTGGAGCGACACATGCCCATGCCAAAGTTAAGATCAAAGTGGAAACTTATACTATCTGTAGTAGAGCAACCACATGCGTTGCCACAGAAATAGAGTAACACTATAAAAAAAAAAAAAAAAAACAATAAAAAAAACCTTAAAAAATGCTTAACTTTTGATAGTACACTCAAAAAGAAATATACACTCAAAAAATCGGTCTAAGATTACAGAAATATGGAAACATTTTTAAAGTTAACAAATAAATATTTTTTATGTAGAAAGACTTTGAGTTGACTTTCAGCAAGAACACACAATTGGAATACATTTGTATGTACATTATGACTGGGTACAGGATATCTCCTAGTCTGTCACTCTTACTAGCAACAAATGTTACTTTAATTTTAGAAATGATCGCAACAATTTTAATTGTAAATTCATTCTTTGACAATGTAAGTCGAGTTCCAATTAATGCGACTGTCAACACTTTAGAGCATATTTTTTTCTGAGTGTATTATAGTGAGAGTAAAAGTATTCAATGGCACTCGTATATGTATGTATGTCCTGGGTCAAACTCAAAACAAAAAAGAAGGAATATGGTAAATAGAAAATATATTTGTGGAAATGAGGGTTTACCTTGATGTCGCCGCCACCGGGCTGATACTTCACATTGTCCTTGGAGCCGACCTTCGGCTTGGCCTTGTTATTGAAATCCATTTTGAGGGTCTCGATCTTTTTATCGCCACCGCCGGGCTTGTGTGCCGCATTCTGGAGCGAGCCAATTTTCGATTTCGCATTCCACTGCAACTTTGTTGTAACTATCTACAAATTGGTTGGTTTTGCAAATGGTGATTTGTAGTGGTGTTCGTGATGGTTTTTAATTGCAAATAGATACAAGTTACGGTAAAACGATTAAAAGTCAAGACTTGCAACAGTTGCTATTTCAATGTCAGACGACGCGCCCATCTAGAGATCTAGTTATAGATATCGTATATATGTATGCATGTATGTATGCTACATAAGGCCATCAAATTATGCTGCTAAGTGTGTAATTGCATTTTTTCCTACTACAGCTAGATACCAGAGATTGCAGTAAGAAAACTAAATACATGTATGTGTATACAACACATACGTACTTATTTATGACTATATATATATCTTGAATCGCAAGTCGACCGTGAAATTGAATTGCTAACGAATACTTTTTTTTACATTTTTGTTTGTTCAAGTAAGTCTCTCAACAACAACCGAAAAGATTGAAAGAAATTTCTGTTGAAAGATGAATTGATGATAAACAGAGATATACGTATGTAGGTGCACTTAGAGAAAATATGTGAAGAATTTTGTATATATATAAAGAATACTTATAATTTAATCCGGCCAACACTAAAAACGAGAAGGAAATTCTCTTCTACAATTTCTGTGTGTAAAACACTTTCAAAACATTTGGTTTCTCAAAATATTTCAAAATATTTCCAAAATCAAAAAATTGTTATCTGATTTCTGATTGATTTCATTTTGCAATCAAACCAAATCAGCTTCATCCAAAAAGTCAAGTTCTTCAATTAAGAACTTGAAAGTTTTGTACTTATTTCAAATACAAAAATGATTTTTAGAATTCATTTTTACATGAATATATTTTTTCAATCTAGAAAAATGAATACTTATTTGCAAATGAATTCGAATAACGTTCTTCCCAGAGTGTGTAGATATACATCTATCTGTAGAGTTACCCCAAGTCTTAGTCAACATAAGACTTACCTTTTTCTCACCGCCCTTGGGCATATACTTGTCATTCTTGGCCTCGATGCGTGGCCCTGCACCCTTAATTTCAATCTTCTTGGACTCGATCTTGACATGACCGCCACCTGGCTTATAGGTGGCATTATCCAGCGAGCCAATTTTGGAGCGTACCGCCTTCAAATTGGGCGAAGGTGCATGTCCAACCTGTACCTTGTTCATTGGAACTGAGGGGAAAAGTGGGATAAATTGAAGACTTATCTTCTGGTATTATTTTTTGTTATATTTACGTTTCTTGGCCGGCTCGGGTTCGGGTGTCTTGAGCAGCAAGCGATTCTTGGATGCGCTGCGCGACTTCGATGTTGATTTATTTGAGGGCGTGGCACTCGGTGGGCGCGATGTGCCCGACTTGTCTTGCTTCGATGAGCTCGATGTGGGCGTCTTTACCGGCGAACTCGGCGAATTCGGTCCGTTGCGATCCTTAAATTCAAACATAAGGATGAGTTCCACATTAAATTGTAGAGAAGGATGCCCCTATTTACAATGAGATAGCTGGCATCTGCTATTACAACCAAATGCATGTTTGCCTTTGATTTAATTGACCACTTTATGACTGACAATAAAAAGGAATATTATTCCGCTGCCTGTCAACGTTATGCCATTTATGACTCTGGCTCCGCACAGAGAGGACCTTCTGTCTATCTGACTGAATATCCTGCCTGGTGCCAGGTGCGTCGTCTTTACGGCTTTCGTTGTCGTTGTCGTTGTCGTTCTCGACACGAAGCCTTCACATAGTTTATGCTTTGTTTTATCGATTGTCGCGGCCTCCGAAACTTCGTGTCGCTTTTTGGATATTTATTTACATATATTTATAGAGTCCACGGCCCCTCCCCAAAATAAGAATAAAAACTTAGCTTAACTCCAACCTAAACTATTCCGTGTTTGGCTCTGGCGGCACTTATCTAAAGGGAGGCCGCCATGGCAAATAAATCGCATTACATTCGGCAATTTGCCAGTACAGTCGTACTTAGCTACAATGAACTCCTATGCAATATGATTGACTACGGAATAATGCAAATCATCCCAAATTAACATGCTACTTTGTGTAGACTCATACCCAAAATCAGACAACTACTTTGATTTCTTGTGGACTTGTGTTGAAGGGGGGGAGGAGTTGAGAGCACTTTGACATTATTTGTATTCGCATCTTGGAAATGTGATTCGAAATAGAATAATGGAAATAATAACAGAATTCTCGTTCCTACCTAACTTTACCAAATTTAAAAAGTGATCGATTGTTTCTTTACTTCTATTAAGATATCTATGAAATCAATAAAAATTTTCATAAAGGAACTCATATTTCAACCGATTGTTCCTATGTCACCTTAATATCACAAACCGTTTAAATGTTAATTATTTTTTGGCATTTCACTAGTGATCTAGATAAATATAGCTTGCTCAACAAGATGTGCTTGTTTTTGTGAGACTTTACAGATATATGCTCCGATTTGGCCGATTTTTAAATACGAATTTGGTCTTTCCGTTTTTATCGAGCGTATTAAACGAACTGTGATAGAAACTGCAAAATATCTGCGAGATATAATCAGCTTTCTTAACTGATTTTGGTTTGAAAATGGTATTTTTGTATATGTAAATTTTTGTAAACGAGCTGTTCGTTATAGTAACGTTTGACTGTGTTTGGGATTGTGTCGATTTTGACACTGCGCACCTGTAAACTTGTGGACCTAGACACACAGCGATAACACACGCACACACATATGTACAAATTTGTATGTATATGTACGATATATAGTAGTGAATTGAGGTATCTTTTGGTTTATTCCGATGCGCCAACTGACGTCTGCAAAGCCACAACTTGGTCTGAACTTTTAACGTCTGCACACGAGCTGCACACAATGAGCTATAAATCTATGTGAGCTCGTCGAGCTCTGGAGCTGCGACTCAGCTGTCCACATAAGTTGTCTAATGGAGCGTGGAGAGCTCGATGTGAAGGCGGGCAAACTAACTAACCGACTGCCATTTACAGATATTTATGATTTGTGAACACACACAGCAGCAAACATATCGAAATGTGGAGACACAGTTGGCGGTCAACGAAATTAAATTAATTTGCTGCCATTTAATTTCCTCTCAATTAAGAGCAGCGAGCCAAAAACTGAACACAACTCAACCAGTTGGCTGGAGATGGAGACTCACCTTCTCCTGAGTGGACTCATCCACGCCGCTGTCATTGTCACCTTCTGCAACAATAAACAAACAAATGTAATTAATTAATTATGTTTATGTCTGAAATCAAACTTCCTGACAACATTTTTATCAGAATTGAAATGGCTTCATTAATCAACAATAAAATGAGGTTTTATTCGGCACGCCGACTGCCGTTATACTCTTCCATGTTGGAGTCATGTATAAATTTGATTTGTAATTTTAAAACTGATGTTTGATAAACCTTGACCAGTGAGTTTGATCTGGACTATGTTGGAAATCAAAAAAGTACATCATAAAAGAACTCATCTCTCAACCGACAGTTTAATACACTATCCAGGTGTTAATAATATTTTGGAATAATATTTGGGTTTAAGATAAAGCTCGTCATTTGCGATATTTGTAAACATAAAAGTTGTTCAAGAGCTAAATTCTCGAGTATATTCTCTGATTTTACCGATTCCTGCATATATATTACCCACAGTTATAGCTTCACTGTAGGACAGACATTTCTATATATTAGCTTATAGATTCGTCGCTGTCTCTTATAAGAAAATTATAATACCCTGTTTGTCAGGGTAGAAACCAATAAGACTTCTTACTGTGACCACTCTTTTTTGTGAGTGGTGCATCTTTTGGCGATATGTTGGTGGTCTCAAATGGTGGCTCCGTTTCCTCTAGCAGTGGCGAACCCATCGGATCTCCCTTCAAGCCGAACGTCTTCAGGGGAGTGAGGGCCTGACCTATGATGACATCATCATCGTCTTCATTGTGTACGCTGCTAGCTGATGGTGGGCGTAGCTGTTGTTGTTGTAGTTGTTGGTGTGGCTGTTGCAGTTGTTGTTGTTGTTGTTGTTGCTGCTGTTGCTGTTGAGGATGTTGTTGCATTGGCTGCGGATTGTAGGGCGGTCGATAGGGCACCTGCAGCGGTTGTCCAGGCATCGGACGAGCAAAAGTCGGCGGCGGCGGTCGCGTCATATTCTGGGGCGGACGAGCACCTGGCGGTAAGCCGGGTACTCCTGGTGCACCACCTGTCCAGGGGAAACCACCTTGCGGCCGCGGTGGTCCCTGTCCGGGTGGGCTAAGTGGTCCAGCCGGATTGGGCAGACGCTGGGGCTGCAGGGGCGGCATTCCTGGTCGCATATTGGGTCCCGGCGGTAGACCCATGTGCAAGTTGTTCTTGCTGTCTGTTGGACGTAAGGGCGGTGGCATTCCACCCCTGATCGCCATGTTGGGTGGCATTGGTGGGCGTGGCCCTACGCCAACCATTGGACGGGCGCCGGCAAAGGGTGGGCGAGGCTGGGGTGGTGGACCCAGAGCTGGGCGCATCTGCGAGGGTAAAATAAATTTGGGATTGGGTCTCTCTTTGAGCACATAATCGGTGCTGTTGCTGTTGCTGTTGGTGGTGCTGTTATAGCTTGTGTTCAAGGTGCGTTCTTTAGCGGTGCGTTCCTTGATAGGTAGCTGCGGGGTCTGCTGCGGCTGCTGCGGCTGCTGGTGCTGCTGAGGCTGCAGGGGCTGCTGGTGTTGTTGGGGCTGCAGGAGCTGCTGCTGGGGCTGCTGGGACTGCAGGTACTGCTGGGGTTGCTGCGGTTGCTGCGGCTGCTGGAGTTGCTGCGGCTGCTGGGATTGCTGCGTTTGCTGCTGCTGCTGGGGCTGCTGGGACAGCAGGGGCTGCTGCTGCTGCTGGGACTGCAGGGGCTGCTGCGGTTGCTGCGGCTGCTGGGGTTGCTGCGGCTGCTGGGATTGCGTCGGCTGCTGGAGCTGCTGCTCCACTTGGAGTCTGGTCTTCGGTCGCACTTGCTGCTGGCTGAAGCGTTCTGGCTCTGTGTAGTTCACATTTGCCTGGGAGTAGTCGGGATTGGGCTGCTGACGCGGCTGTATGAAGCGTTCTGTCTGGGGCTCCATATAAGAGCGCTGGATGGCGTCAGGATTGGGCAGCTGAGTCGGCGGTATGAATCGTTCGGAGCTTGGCGTCTCTACATAGGAACGCTGGGCGTAGTCGGCAGTGGGCGGCTGCTTTGGCTGCTCCATAGCAGAGTAGCTTGAAGTTGGTGTTGGATTTGGATTTACTTGCTCCTTGGTGGCGTACATTTTGGAAACGAGCTGTGCGTCCTGAACCTGAACCTAACGCCTGCGGTGTTGGTGCAGAAATGTGCAAGTGTCGGGTAACCCAATACCTGACAGCCCAGCAACACACTCAACCAACAGCAGATGGAGGAGGAGCAGCAAAAGGCGCCTGGCGGCCATTACCACATCATTTGCATACGTGCCTGCATGTGTGCTAAGTGTGGGTGCCGTTTGTTGTGTACAGCTTGTGTGTAGTGTGGGTGTGCACATGTGTCTGTGCATACACTGAGAGAAGAGTGTCAAGCTTGAGTGAAGTCGAACAGCAATGCTAGTAAGCTAAAACTTGAACGATTTACATATAATCCTAATGAAGATGCTATAGAGAACATAAAATATCTTAAGATAAGTAAAGATATCGAATTACTAGAAACTAATACAAATTCCAAAAGTTCGAATTTCAGATTAAGAATCACAAAACAATTGTTTAAAATGCATTTTTGATAATCTTTGTTCTATTTTTGTTACCTAAATATTTTTTGGTTATATCAATTTAAGTATATCTTTTTATTGCGTTCAGCTTCTTGAGATCGCACCTAATACGTAGGATAAATTTTGCCAAGTTCTTGATGACTTAAATGGAGTAATTCGGTAATTTAAAGTAGTAAAATTTTGTATATATATACTGTTCCCCAAAAAGATTCCTATTTATACAAACTCTAAAATTGTCCACAAAGGAAGTTTTTCAATTATGCTTAGTATCTGAATAGTATCATGAATATATTTTTAGAATTTCAGTATTCAAAACTAAACTAAAAATCGACTTGAATCAAGAACTCATAAGGATTTTCCCTTGACTAACTTTTTAAATACTATAACTAACAAAAACAATGCTGGAATTCTTACACAAGCAAAATCATATTTGAAATTGTTGAAAAACTATATTTTAGTAATGTCAATATCAGTAGATACTTGTGTTTCTCCCAGTGTATATATGTCTATATAAATACAGGTGGAACACCACCAAAATGTACAATATGTATTGTCTGGTATCGAGTGGGGCTCTCAAATTTGATGGCTTCTACTTCTGCATTTGTTTACAGTTTTGTTTTATTGTTTTGGTTTATTTCGGATATTTGGTTTTGGGTTACCATTAGGGATATTTGTCATAAATTTTACTCGCTGCTTGCAATATGACCCAAATCGCTGCTGTCGCTTATTGATTCAACAAAAGTTCGACAGTTCTAAGACCAGACCAGACCAGACCAGGCCAGACCAGGCCAGACCAGACTGGGCCAACTAAACTGAATCAAGCCGAATTCTCAATGCGCCATTGGCCAAATTGTTGTTTGATTTTGTTTTTTGCCAAAGGGTTTCCGAATTTGGTTAGTTTCAGTTTGTTCGTTTTATTTATTGTCTGACTGTTTGGTTGCCACAGAAATTGTTTCGACATGTCTGGCCCTTGCTATATAGCATGCTACTTGCAACCGATTTCCAAGGTCAAAACTATAATATGTACAAATATTAATCATGTAAATCGAACTATCGAACACCATTCCGAATTTCATATTCACTTCAATTTATCTTTCATTTTTTATTAATTTATATTAAAATTGGGTTTAAATATGCTTTTCCAATAATGGCTTCTAGTTATTTTCTTTTGAGAACTTATATAAAGAGTTTTGGAAAACTGTCAAAGTTTTCTTTTACTTGCAATATTTTCAAATATGTTCAGTTGATCTTTAAGCAGATTTGAAAAATTGAAAAAAATACTTTGCGTAATTTGTAAGTTTCTTTATGCATCAATTCATTTTTCTACAATATCTTTTTTATTTTATCAACAATATTTACGAGCATTATCTTTTTGTTATTGATCGATTTAAAACAGGAATCAGGGTTAGCAAAAAGGTTTATAATTTGAGCTCTATACGAACTTGTTCGCTCAAGAACTGCAAATATATATTTAACAAGAAAATACTCAAGCAAAACTGTAAAATAAAAATAATAAACTCAATTGAAATTCCAATGAAATGAGAGCGAAATTGAAACCCAGAACAGCCTCCACTTATGCAAATTGTGTTAAATTGAACGATGACAAATTGTCTCTTAAATGGTTTGCTTTGCATAAATTCGCAGATTTTGGTGCTTTTTGGCGTGCAGCTTTTTTTTTTTATTGCAATTACAAAAGCAATTTGGTTGCAAGTACGAGTGGAAATATAAAAAACAACAACTCACCGCATCAATATCACTCATATCAATGTGTTTGGGTTTCGGTTTGGGTTTCGGTTTGGGTTTCGGTTTTGGTTTGGGTTTTGGTTTTGGTTTTTTTGAACGGGTTCTCGGCACTACCTGGCAATTAACTTTGGGCAAACGCGAAAAAATGAACTTTTTTATTTAAATTTGTTTTTTTGGCGAATCGATAAAAATGCACACTGAAAATGTTCGCAGCACTTTAAAACTATATACTAAGTAGTTAGTCGAACTAAACGGAGCTGTGGCCTTAGCACGTGCAAAGTCACAACTGAGTGCGGCAACAACTTTGCGAGGCGCCTCGCGGTCCTCCGGGGCCCAATATAGAGCTGCAACCCCCAAAAACAAACCGCCAATTAGTGTGGCCCAAACTGATTTGTTTTTTGCTGCAGAAATTCCAGCGGTAAAAATGAGTGCAAAGCATTCAACGTTCAACGTTCAACATTCAACGTTCCACGTTCCACGTTAACGGTTATTCATGTCAACTGTAACTGTAACAGTCAAATAGAGGACTTGTGGCCAAATTGATTATCAACAACAATTTGTGGGGGCAAACACTGTAAAGTAATATTCTCGATGCCCTCGCAATGACTGCGCATTTGCTTGCCACACAAACACACACTCAGAAAAAAGATTGTAAATTTTCTACTCCAATCAATTGAAAATTGAAAACGAAATTTCTTTTTCAAGCTTGCTTTTTTTTAAATCTAAGTTTCTAACTGTAAAACTGTTCCTTTTTTAAATGTTTCTAGCATCAAGAATTTGATTACTTGAAATAAGTTATTTAATTAATATATATTCATCATATCATCGTATATATATAAATCAGCTTGACTTATCAATTGAGATATTGAGAGCTTTAAATTTATTTTAGGTGCAAAAATTCTTGTATCTAATACAACTTGATGCTAAGATATAGAAACTTTTACCTTTATTCTAAGAACAAATAATTTTGAAGTGAATTTCGATTAATTTTTTGATAACTTTCATTTTTAAGATTTGTTAAAATATTTCTATAATTAGGAGTAAGAAATTCAGTTAAGATTTTAAGCAAATAATTTACAAAGTTAATTAATTAGCTAAATAAGTTTTAATCAGCAATTCAAATTTTTGAAAGAAAATTCTAGAATTTGATTCCATGATTTACTCCAATGTAAGCAATATTAACAATTAACTTTTGTATCAAGAATGATTTGTACTTAAATGAAATTAATCAAAATCGATTCGGTTTAAAAATTGAAAGTACAAAATAGTTTAAAGTCTAAATCGGTTTTTCTCCAAGTGCACAAAGAAAACAGGTTTGGGAAGAAAGACACCTTCGCGTCACCCTTGCGTTTTCAATTAGAATTTTCTCGCACTCGCAAAATGCAAAAATGTTAACAAACTTTGGCCAATTGATTTCTGTTGGCAAAAGTTTTTGTGGCCAGGCAATGCAGTTGCGATTTTATCACACACACTACAATAGGCACACAAACAAAAGCCGCATGCCACATGCCACATGCCACACGGTCTTATCATCAATTGTTGCAGCTGGCTGTCTGCAGTTGGCCATAAAGCAGCAAAAAAAAAAAACAACAGCAATATCAACCACAAATCGTTGCCTGCAATTTTTATCGATTTTCCTGGCCAGAGGGCAATAACTTGGCCAAGAGTGCTATGCCACAGGCTAATGCACTTTGCACTTTGCGCTCTCACCGCAAGGATACGCAGCACTTCTTTGCCACTTGCACGCCCTACAAATCTCCAACACACATATGCATACAGTTATTACACTAGCTCAAATGTATATATATATATATATATATATATATATAAATATGTATTTCTGCACTGCTGGATTTGATATGAGTTTGTTATTTTTATTTGGCTAAGCGCGCCCGCTTTTGTTCTGTTTGGCGCGAGTGTTAAAACTCGACTGCTTTTATTTGCCTTTGAAAAATTTCGAATTACAATACTTAGAATTTGTTTTGATATGGATGTGAACCGAATGCCAAGTCGCCTAACTTTTTTTTTTCTTCTTTCTTTCTTCTTCTTCTTTTAGCTGGTCCCAAATGTCCTTGCGCAGTTCGTGGCTCGCTCACCGGGCGATTCGGCGACTGGGTCTTCGGCCGTGTACGCCTCCAGTATTCTATTGACATACAAACTTATTAGTTGGGCGCCGGAGCCAAATGCAAATTCAACACGCCAACAATGAATGTGGCAATGTGGCAAGCTAGGGTTGCGTTGCCTCTACCTGTTCTGCTTGGAATTTCGGATTTGTTTATTTGTTTTTTTTTGTTTTTTTTTGTTTTTTTTTTGTTATATGCAAATCTCATTTGACTTGATTAATTTTATGAGCACAAGGAGCGCATTAGACGCGCCTCTGTGCAATATGCGACGTGCTCGGTACTTTATTAAGGGCAACATCATGTTTAATATATTTAGAAATGTTGTGCATCTAGCGAGGGGAGTTCGTTAAGTAACTACCAGTGCTGAAGTAATGTCACATTTCCCATTTCTTCGTTTTAAAAGTTGTTTTGATATGTGAAAAGTATTTGTGAAATGTGAAATTTATTTTACAAGCGTTTTTTATTTAAGGAATTTAGAAATTATTTCTACACCAGAAAAACATTTTGAGTTTCAAAACGATTTGCATCTGAGTGTAGCTTATCAGGATTATGTGTGATATATTAATAAAATGCTCTTAACTTCACAAGCAGCCCTCGCAGGCACATGAATCGACGAAATGCGCTCGTCCACCGGCACCGATTGCCACGCATCGTCTATTTATTATTGTGAACGTTAGTCGAGAATTTTGATTAGGCATTGTCTATTATTCTACGGTGAATTCAGGTGTTATTGTCATAGGTTCCTTGATTTGCGGCTAATTGTTGTATATATATATATGTATATATAGATATTTAGATTCGAGCTGCACGCAAGCCCCAATTTTATGTCGTGCTTCTATCTTTATACATATGTATACATATAAAGTCAAGACGCTCCATGCTGCGTGGGGGTTGAGTAGGGATGGTGGGACTGGCGAGGTTATGCCAGTTATATTGGGGTGTCTATTGCATGTTGCGTTAACTTAATGTCTAACTATTTAGTTTGGCTTTGTTATCGCTTAGTTGCTTAGTTCGATTGTCAAGGTTATTATGTCTGCGAGTTCACCTTCTTGCAATTCGAACAAATGGAATTTATTACACACATGCACTAAACTTAATTAAGGGTTGAGCTTACCAACAAAACTGTTGTCTAATTGTTTTTATGCCTTCGACTGCGACATGTCGATGTTACATATTCTTAAATAACCCAAATACATTGCAAATGTTAACTATAACAAAACTTAAATATAGATATATGCTATTCAAACTTTATTTCTTCAGTTAAATTATAATTTGTATGTCGACTTTCGACTTTATACAATTATTTTCAATTTTTTTTTTAATTCAAAATTTTAAATTAAATTAAATATCAAAATGAATTGAACTGTCGTATAAGGATAATTGTTGTGTCATTGATTTTATGTATTTTTTACATACCACTTTATTATAGCCATTTCAATATTAAATACCAAATTTTTGAATTTGAATTATTCATACCTGAAATGAAATAAGTAAGATTTTCCGTTAGCATACAAAATCAAAAAAGCGCCACGCTGCGTAAAGAAAACGTACTATATTGCATAGTACCATTTGGGTTGTTGTCTAAATAAAATAGTGCCAAAAGCTCTGCTGCTGGTACTAAAAGCTCCACGAAATAGGGGTAATACAAACTGTACACACAAAAACGGAAACAAACACAACAACAACAGATAACTGATGATGGTTAAGGCAACAACAACATAAGCAGACCACCCACATACACACCGGGGGTAGCTCTGCCGCTGCGCCGCTGCTGCTGCTGCCGCTGCTGCTTTTGACTACTGTTAAAACCGACAGCAAATGTGTGTTTTCTGATTCTCTTTTGAGCATTTGTTTTGCTTGTTGTTGCTTTTTTTTCTTTTTTTTGGGTGCTGCCAAAGGGGGTTGCGTATTCAGTATCTATCGGCATTTTTGTTGGCTTCCCTTTGGTCACATTTATATAAAATGTGGCTACACACACATACATAAATATCTATATACAATATTATACATACATGTGTATATTAATTTTCCTTTCACTATACTCTGCGCTTGTTTCAGTCTCATTGATTATTTTCAAACAGTTTATTCCACATTCTCGCACAAATGACACTTGAGGAATCTCTAAAGATGAGAGGCACCTACTGAGTGTTCTCCACATAAATACATATATATATATAGAGAAGGTATATATGTATTTATGAAAGCTTTTGTGAAACTGCGCATGCATTCAGCTAACAGCCCTTTAAGCCTACGTCGCAAAAGATGAAAAGATGAATCATTGCACTCAAAAAAAAGTTGGCCTCAGATATGAGGAAAAATAGACATCAAAAGCATTCATTCGATTAACATCAAATATACTTAATAAACTTAATAATTTTATACATTTTCTTTAATATATATTATCCAAAAAAATAGAATTTTCTGCAAGAGCTCTCTCACCACCAGATTAACAGTTTAACCACCAGAGAGCTATACAAATGAGCAGTTGCGTCACAGCTGTACATATAAAGGAGGTTTTTGCTTATGCAAAACTTCCTGATATCCTTCACTGAAGCTAAGGTAGTCTCAACTAAAATAGTAACCTTTTGCCTCAAATAAATGATACGTTGGATTTCTGTTTTTCTATAATCCGAGTAGGCTTTCGATTCAAATTTTCCAGCTAGTAATGGAAAAACAAATATATTTCAGTTTGCTCCCAGATCTCATCTGGTGAACAACTCATTTTGTTTGGCTCAAAATTCCAAATTGTGAAAAATATAATTTTTATTTGGTATTCCTTTGTAAATCATAATGTTTGAAAGCTAAATTTCAGTATCCTGAATAGAATTTTGGAGACCCAATTCTTTGGAATGGGCCTCATAACTTCGACCTTTTCCAAACGTGCGCCTCCAACCTTATTGTAACCGACATTTTTTCTAAAATCGATGCTTTTTGAAGTACACTTTACATTTTACATATTACACGCACTATTGAGATACAAAGGTAAGCATGCTGTTCATGAAGACCCCCTCTTTTCGTGTATACCCGTGTATATCTCTCTATTCTCCTTCTAGAGCAAGACGACGGTACCCCTCCCTCTGATTGAAGGTCGCGCAGATTGCGTCGCAACAATTGCTGCAAAATTCTGAAGTGAACATTTTCTAAGTGAACTTGAACAAGAATAAGTGAACTAAGACTGTATAGAAATAAAAAAAATATCGCATCTATTAATATGTTAATATGTTTATATATCGATCGGCTGAAAATGGGTTTCCGAGCTTGTCTGCACCAAAAATTAAGTACAAGCAACTCAATTTAACCAATAGACTGCCCTTAATTTAAATAAATAATAAAATTTTTCAAAATTATTATCGTAATTCACAAATAGATACATATGTATGTATATAATAGATATGCAATCAGATAAATTTGTCTGTGCAGGAAGTATATAAAGATAAGGAATAATGGATTAGCAATCAATCAACCTTTGACTTTATGGTCTAATTGTATTTATAGCGCTGTTGCTGGTGGCTAACTTTAACATTTGTAGTTTTTGACGCACTTCGGTTATTGATTGCCACAAAATGTGGCAACTGCGGCACGCACGCAGCGTCACCAAATGTGGCGACATTCGTCCACCAATATGGCCAAGCCAACAACAAGAACTACAAATTATGCGACGGCTACCAAATGAGGCAAGCAACATTGGGTAACCAGCAGCAAAGCGCGATCCACAATCTCACAAACATCCAGCCACGATCCAAGATCTCACGTTAAATCTGCTTCGAGCGAAAGTGATGCCATTAAATCCAAAATGAAATCAATGCAATTTCCAAACTGTTTGACCGAGTTTAATGAACTGTCAACTGGGTGTCGCGTTTAGGGGTTGGTTGGCAGCTCTTCATATGAGAAAGGGTCTGCTTCGCAATTTGCGTGACAAGCGACACTTTGTTGTTAGCTGAAAACAATTAAGCCAACACCCAGATACATGCAACCACCCCCCCAAGACTGCACTAGCAAAAATGCAAAGTAAACTTTTGCAACATTTTCACTTTAAGAAATAATTTTATATAATAAGAAAATAAATTTAAATTTGATTAGTTATAATTATATATATAATTTATTTAAGATGTTTCAAATTATATTTCAAATCCTTAAAGTCGATTTATGACATAGATTGGAAAATTAATTTCAATATCTTAAGAATTCATT
Source organism: Drosophila paracracens (assembly GCA_035044025.1). NCBI lineage: Eukaryota > Metazoa > Arthropoda > Insecta > Diptera > Drosophilidae > Drosophila > Drosophila paracracens. Next base: position 140,147 of record JAWNMN010000435.1, on the reverse strand, counting down.
ACATAATTCAAGCAATTTCCAGAAACATTCTTCAATTTGTTGCTCAAGTTAGGAGAAGAATTTTGGATTTCTAGAAACTACAGAAAGTCTTTTCCCAGATATTAGATATAATTGAAAGCTCTACATTGAAGTGCAGTTACAAACATTTTGTTATTATTATTTTTTCTGAGTGTAATTGCGCACTTTTGACGTCTTTATTAATCAGCAAGTTGCATTTTATTGATCAAACATTTAAATGCCAGGTTCCCAAATAAAATTTAATTAATTAATAAAGCGCAACTATGCGGCATACCGCAGTCCACAGAACAGCACACTCTCAAATTAGCATTCATTACACACGCACACTCAGTGCTCAGTAATCACAGCACTTAATAAATGAGAACGGTGCGCCTTTCCCCATATTAATTGTTGCACCTTGTTGCATCGCATCTACGAGAATCAAGTGCAATGCATTTGTAATCTTCTCAGTCTTTTAGAAAAACATTGGGGGGCACTCTCAATTGAATCAGCGCATGCCTGCATTCAAATTATGTTTTGTCATCAAGGGTCATTTCACAATCACACACACACACACAAATACACTGTGAATTGGCAAAGTTTTCTTGCTCTTGTCAGATTCGGCACACTTTTCTAGTTTTAATACACTGTTACAAAAAAAGCACACAATAAATGACTGAAAGATACTCCTCTCTAGCCATTTTCTTGTAAAATTTAAGTTTTTGTTTTTGATGCTTTAATGCTTAGTCCTAATTAGATGAATAAATTATAATTTATAATCATTTTATATTTTATAATTTTAAATCCAAAAATTCTAGATAATACTTCCACAACTATTTTTTTTTAAGTCCAAAAATTCTTAGTAAACATTTAAGTACAAAAAGGGTTCAGCGACAAATTCAATTTGATTCACTTACTATATTTATTAGCTATTATTTACAGCAATCAACATGCTCTAAGTTTGGATCTTGGCATCTATTTTGATTATTTCCATACCAAATTAGAATTAAGCAATAAGTTTTCATAGCAAATCCACTTTTCCAAGCCGAAAGCACAATCGAATAAATCAATTAGTCGCCTTAGCACTAATCGAATTAATCATTAATTCCATATAAGGGTCCACGCATGGCCAGGAAATAGTAAACAATTCTTTGATTGATTTTCGTGCTTCAGTTGCTTGCAACTGGGCGTGGCAGCAGCTAACAGCAAACGAATACGGCGCTAAATATTTGGTTATTCGGTTTTTTTTTTAAATATCTGAAATGTAGCGGAAACCGTAACAATTAGCAGAGTCGTTCGTGCTCTTCTTAAAAAAACAAAAATTTATCTAGCACGCCCCCATTAAAGCGACAAAAGCGAAAGAAGCGTAGAGAAGAGGAGGTGGAGGAAAATCAATTGCAATGGCAAGAAGGCAAATGCAAATGAAAATGGGAAATTGTTGCGCAGCTTGTGTGAATTCAAAAGCAAATACAACAAGAGAGTAGGTGACAGCAGTATTGTCAATGTGATCTATTTATAAAGTGCAAGAGCTCTCTCACCACCAGATTAACAGTTTAACCACCAGAGAGCTATACAAATGAGCAGTTGCGTCACAGCTGTACATATAAAGGAGGTTTTTGCTTATGCAAAACTTCCTGATATCCTTCACTGAAGCTTAGGTAGTCTCAACTAAAATAGTAACCTAAAATAAAGCTTAAAATACTTTTCATTGACAATAAAAAAAGAGCCCCGTACACACAGAGAAACGGGATGTTCACAAGTGATGGAGAGTTTTGAAATCAAAACAGTCGCACTTAACTTATTCTGAAAAATAGTCTTTCTTTCATTAAATTTGAGTTTCGTTTTCTGATTTAAGACTCTGGCGATTCGTATTTGATTTGTGTACAAATTCTCGATGATTTGTCTGAGTGCACTTATCTAACCCATGCTACGTGAAACACCTGTTTTCAGCGTGGGTATATAATAAATATGAACTATCTGCTACATACTAGCAATATTATCAAGTCTCTGCTCTGGACTAACAGTCGAGCAGACGTAGGTGAAGCTGACGTCGACTCTGCTGATGACTTCATGGGAATGACAGCAAAGCAGGCCATTTGAGAGAATGACAGAATGAGCAAATGAGCGGACGAGATAGAGAGATAGAGAGAGAGAGAGTGATCTCTCTCACTGATAGCAATCAAACAATATATTTTTAGTTTTATTATTGTTTTTATTTTTTCGGTTTGTTGTTAGTTTATGTCATTTAGCACTAAGGTAAGACAGCACAAAAAAAACAAAAACAAAATCAAACTTCTGTTGCTGTTGTTGTTGTTGTTGTTGTGATTATTTAACAGAGCCGGTTTGCACTTGAGTTAAGCATTTGATTTAATCAACGGCAGGGGTGTACGACTATGAGTATTTGCAACTGTGTGTATCTGTGTGCATCGGTGTGTGGAACAAAGCAAACATTTTTAATCTCAATTTGTGTCAAAACGAAGCAAAAATACTCTAACTCTAACTAATTTATAGCAAAATTTGAAAAGTAAACAAATTCTATGCAATTAAGAACGATTTTGATGTCAACAAATGACAGACTTTTGGCCAAAAATTTATATTTATATGAAGTAAACAAATTTTTGTACAATTAGAAGCGTTTATTTTTATCAACTCATTAAGGAAGTCAACAAAAAATTGTGAAAAATATGGCACCTATGAGTCATTATTGTATATATTCTTTACTTCTCCAAACATCTACGTCTACAAAATAAACGTACTTTTGCTTGCTCTGTAGAATCCTTCAAGTGTCTCCAAAGAAAGTAAATTTTTGGTGAATCGGTTATAGTCTCTTATTTTGAGTAGTTTTATATGTCTCCGACTTCCAGTCTTCACTTAAAGGCAGATTATATTAATACTGATAAACTGACATTTATTTATGAGTTGAGCTGAGCAGACTTTTGAGCAAATTAAAATGTTATTTTATTTAAGTTTGCAAATTCAGTTTCGTTTTCAGGTCACCTCTTAAGCGAATGTAGAAAAAAGACAGACTGAGATTTAGTTGAGATTTAGTCGAAGATAAGCAAATGTGACTAGCTGAGTGACATAGTTAAGATACCATCGCCAAGATGTATTTAGCTTAATTGAATCGAGGTCACATGCAGAGCGACCACAAACAGCAGCACCATTGGGGCACGTTGGAGGGGGCTGAGAAGAGGTGCATAGACAGCAGCCTAGGCTCAAGTTGCTAATAACTGATAACAATGCATGTGCAACATGGAAACTGCAAATACAACGAGAGAGTAGGTGACAGAAGTATTGTCAATGTGATCTATTTATAAAGTGCAAGAGCTCTCTCACCACCAGATTAACAGTTTAACCACCAGAGAGCTATACAAATGAGCAGTTGCGTCACAGCTGTACATATAAAGGAATTATTTGCTTATGCAAAACTTCCTGATATCCTTCACTGAAGCTTAGGTAGTCTCAACTAAAATAGTAACCTTTTGCCTCAAATAAATGATACGTTGGATTTCTGTTTTTCTATAATCAAATTTTCCAGCTAGTAATGGAAAACCAAATATATTTCAGTTTGCTCCCAGATCTCATCTGGTGAACAACTCATTTTGTTTGGCTCAAAATTCCAAATTGTGAAAAATAGAATTTTTATTTGGTATTCCTTTGTAAATCATAATGTTTGAAATCTAAATTTCAGTATCCTGAATAGAATTTTGGAGACCCAATTCTTTGGAATGGGCCTCATAACTTCGATCTATTCCAAACTTGCGCCTCCAACCTTATTGTTACGGACATTTTTTCTTAAATCGATGCTTTTTGAAGTACACCTTACATTTTACATATTACACGCACTATTGAGATACAAAGGGGTAAGCATGCTGTTCATGAAGACCCCCTCTTTTCGTGTATACCCGTGTATATCTCTCTATTCTCCTTCTAGAGCAAGACGACGGTACCCCTCCCTCTGATTGAAGGTCGCGCAGTTTGCGTCGCAACAATTGCTGCAAAATTCTGAAGTGAACATTTTCTAAGTGAACATGAACAAGAATAAGTGAACTAAGACTGTATAGAAATAAAAAAAAATATCGCATCTATTAATATGTTAATATGTTTATATATCGATCGGCTGAAAATGGGTTTCCGAGCTTGGGTGTCGGATTTTGCAAATGGCCCAAACGGGAGACTTATTTTAAATGTTGTTCCTTTAGTTAGGTAAACAAAAGATTACTCGGGTTTTTGGGAAACTTTTCTGAATTCCAGCCATTGCATATTTTTTCTCTTATTTTAGTGAGCCCCAATAAGCTAAATTATTTTTGGCAGTTTTATGCACAGTCTAACCGTGATTTTGTACAACTCGATTTAAGCGAATTCAATAAAAATTTCACTTGGTAAAAAGCTTAAAATACTTTTCATTGACAATAAAAAAAGAGCCCCGTACACACATGGAAACTGGGCATTAAAGCAAGCGTCTGGCGTGCAGGTCGCTTTTCCTGCAAGACAATAGCTCCACATCCTTTAGCTCTGGCTTAAATGGTCGAGTACGGCTCTTCAGACGGTCATGATAAGCGCAAACAAGTCTTTTAGTTCCCGTTCGACAGTTGTGCAAACAGCAACAAACATAAAGCGTAAATCTATTTGCATAAGTCGCAAGCCGCAGAATGACGTGAGTTACTGTTGATGGTGCTGCATGTTCGACTGACATAACCATCAATTTCCTAGGGTGTGCCTGTTTGCCACATTTTGGCTAATTGAGCCATAGATATATGCACTGCAAAGAAATGTTGCTCATAAAAAAATACAACTTTTGCCTAAAAAGATTTGACATGACAACAAGTACACTCAGAAAAAAGACTCGATATACTTCAGCTTATCGACATTTTCCCAGGATTTGCCGACGACCAGTGGTATTACAAAAATTATTTCTAAAATTTAGAAATAATATTTCTCAATTTCAGGACATTTAATTTCAAAAATTAAAGAGTAAATCGTCTAATAAAAGACATAAAATGAAATAAAATTAAAGTTTTCCAAAATTAAAAAATATTTTCCACAGATATTTAAAAATTAGAGATTCATGATTTTTTTGCTATAAATATATATATTTTTTTTATTCCGTAGAACTAGCAAAAAAATGAATGCTTTTCATGCTATTTGACTTTTAGCGACAAATTTTTTTTCGAGTGTAGACTTGCCTATTTTCTGATTGTTTATAAGGATAGTGATATTTTGAATGCAGTCATAGTTTTGACTAATTGATTTGCCCCAAAGTAAACCCATTTCGTATGCTTTATGGTGAAGTCATTAACCCTCACCTTTTTGCTCCTGTCCAGCGCGTGCCGCTGGTACCGGCTCCGTTTTCTGTTGTTGTTGTTGTTGTAACTGCTGTTGCGGCTGCTGCTGCTGCTGTTGTTGTTGTTGTTGTTGCGGCACTTCCTGTTGCAGTTGCGCCTGGACTGGGTGCATGGGGCGCGTATCAGCAATTGCTGCTGGCAGAGCAGCAGCTTCCAGCACAGAGCTTTTCTCCATGACATCCGCCATATTGAAAGTGCCCCTCTGTGTGTGTATGTGTGCTTGTGTGTGTGTGTGTGTGTGTGAGTACTGCACTCAGAACAGGACTTTTATGTGCGTTTTAACTTTTTGCTCGTCGTGTGTACTCCACAATATTATATATAATATATGTATCTTTGAGGTATTTATTTTTTTTTCCTTTTGCACTTTTCACCGATTATTTTTTTGGAATGCTTTTTAGTTGCTTTTCTAATGCACTTGCCGTTCGAGAGAGAGAGAGATAGAGAGCAATAGAGAGAGCAACGCACTGTAAATCGGCCAAATAATATGTACTATATATTTAACAATAATAATGCTGACAATATTTCGCTTTTACACTTTTTCTTCACCTGCACTCAGCTAACAAGGCAAAGCTGATTTTCTATTTTATTTTTTGTATTTTTTTGTATTAAATTTTTGGTTTAACAATGCAAATTTGAAGCGTTAGCGGAGCGCCAAGTATCTTTTGGGTTTGTTATCTCGATTTCAACTGATTTTCAGTTCGTTGAAATTCCTAATTAACGTACACTCGGCAGACGCGCAAGCTGCGTTTATGCTTTTTAGTACACTCGCAGGGGTAATGTACAAAGAGCTTTTTTCACTGAAGCTTTGCTGCATGAGCGCCATCTGTTGTTGATTTCGGGCTGCTGTTTTTCTACACAGGGCTGTATTGGTACTAATGTTAAGATATTATTTTTGAAAAGTATGTTTTGTTTTTAAAAACAATATTAAATAAACCACATTCAGCTGCTAAAGGAGAAAAATTGAATATTGGATAAATAATTAAAGTGCGTTCAGCTCTGATACATATCAGCATTAGAAAAAATATTGCCAAACAACTAAAAATGTCATTTACTTTTCTAGTTTTGGCATGAAATAAGCAAATAAAATGTAGTCACCTGAGCTATTTTTATAAACAAATTTTATAGGTTAACATGTTGTTTGCCAAAAGCACATTTTATTTTGTTTCGAAATTTCAAAGTATTGTAGTTTGTTGGGTTTTTTTTTTTTTTTTTGGTATACCAGTTTCTAATTAGAATGTTCATCCTCGAAACAAATAAATCAAACTATAATAGAACCTATATTTTCATTATCAAATTATTTTTTCAATGATTTAAGAGTCTAATAAGCTGACAGCGACACAGATCCCGTATAAAATATTGCTGTATTGCCTATATATATAAAAGACTTGAAATCATTATCCGACTAAGAAACATATGTTCTTACCTATTTTTATATATACATACATACATATCCCGTTGTAGTTGCAACAGTTGAATTGCTTTTGCTACTTGGTTTATTTGCGTCTTTTCAAATGAATAATCATAATTATTGGTTTGCATATATGTATGTAACCAGAAAACACAAAATAATCGTAACTTAAAAAATTCATGAACAACAAAATAATTAGCACGAAACTTAGTAGTTTTTTTCAGTTTTTTTTCGTTATTTTTTTATAATTTAAATTTTTTTTTTTTATTTTTTAAAAAATAATATTATCTTGAAGTTCAATTTTTGCAGTTGTAGTAGCAGAAGTAAAATTTAATTAAAATAATATACGAGAGAGAGATAGAGAGAGTTAGCGATGAATATAACATCTATGGAGAATGGCTGTTTGCTATAAATTTGTTGTTTGGTGTTGTTGTTGTTGTTGTTGTTGATGGTATTTATTTATAGCGCATCTGGTCTGTCACACATTCTTGCAAGGAATGCTGTGAGAAGAAAGATAAAAGATTATTATTATCATATATCAATTATGAGATTAGGAAGACAACTGGACGGATAGAGACGAGAGGACAACTTACTGTTTAGTCGAAGACGACGGGATCGCTCATCAAGCGCTGGATGAACTCTACAAGTTCAAACCACATCACAAAAACACGACAGAGTGGTGCATGGTGCATGGTGCAGGATGGTATGTGGTTCACACAAACGAACACATTGACAGATTGAATTGTGTGGAGGGGTAATGTGCAGGGTGCAGATTGTTTGATTGATTGATTGATTGGTTGGGTAACAAATACATATGTGCGTAGACAAGTGGGTGCATGTAAAGAATACAAATCACATTATGACATATCACGAATATATAAAAAATAAATCACATTGCACTTGAATTAGCCCGCGGGGCAGAATTAAGTCATCAGTTTGTACTTACGAGAGTATGGGATCATGCCCTCATCATCCTCGGGATCCAAGCAATCGGCGAACAGATTCTCCACCTGCTCATCATCCAGGCACTCACCTGTTGATTAATACAACAAAACATCGATTAGTGGAGGGATTAGGAGTGATCTGTGGGTCTTTGCACTTACCAAGGGCCAGGAGGGCGTGCTGCAATTCAGCGAGCAGCATTTGACCGTTCTCCTCCTTATCGTACAGTTTCAAGCACTCAATGAAATCCTCATAACAGCCCTGCTCCTTCTCCTTCTTCACTTGCGAGTAGATGGGCAGGAATTCGTCCAGCTTGATCTTCTTCTCGTTGCGCTTCTTGGTGCCGCCCATTTTCTCGATCAGCGCCAAGGTGGGGTTCAAGTTCAGAGCGCGCAGAGCATCTCCTAGATCGAAGGCATCAATGCCCTCACCGGGGGAGCCCATAACTTCGAAAACGAATTCGACATCTGCATAAACACAATTAAATTCCAATTAGTAATTGTTGAAATTTTTGAATTTTATTCTTGATTACTTTTATGGGATTCAATTATTATTTTATTTCATTATTATTTATTTAAAAAAAAAAGAAAAAAAAATAGTTGAAAACTTTTTTAAATGAGGACAAATTCAATAACCCTGAAATTTAGGGTACGCACATTTTTGGTCATCACGAAAATCTTGACATGGCGGCGCATTAGTTACGTATGTGTGTGCGTGTATGTCTGTGTGTGTGTGTGTGTGCGTGGGAGCGTTGCCAACACGAAGAACATACATATACGTATACGTAATCCGACACCCGAACGCCTTCGTCTATGCAGCACACACACACACACACACGCAACTGCTCTTTGGCCGTGCGTTTCAACGAAAATAAATTCGAAGAAATAACTTGGCCAAAATTAGATCGTGCTCTCTTCCCATATACTACGATCTACATACATATATACACATAAATTTTCCATTGTGAGCGTATTTTTCGATGATGATTTCCTCACAATCTTCACACTAGATTATGCGTCGAATCTTTTTCCTTTGCGTTTGAATATCGCATATTTTGGTTGATTTGAAAACTTTCCGCTAATCCCATATATGTATGCATACACACTTAGTTCACATATATACTATGTATGTGCATTTGGTGATTACGAAATACATATTTGACATTTGCTGTATATTTTGTGGGATGTACCCACGCATTTCTGCACAGCATCAATCAGATGGATTCTACTTATATGTCGAGTTTTTTTTTTATTTTTATATATATGTATGTATAACACACGCGCACATTATGTAATCACTTTTTTTTTTAGATACATTCACAATGATAATTTGACCTTTTTCATGGCAATGACGTTTTGTAATGTTTGATTTATGGAGCTTTGTAGTCCTCGGACAGCATCATTATTTAACTATTTTCATTTGGATGAGCAGACATTTTGATTGATTTTGATTGATTTAGTTTTGAGGTTAGAATTATAATCCTTTTCTTTTTGTGTGTGTGATGGATGTGGCTCAACTTACTTTCAACTTCACGCTTTGGAACATCAGCCTGTCGAAAGAAAGTAATAGTTTGTGGAATTCTTTAAATAAAATCTAGTTTTTTTTTTTTCAGCACATTTAAAGACTTGCTCGTGGCAAGGAAAACTCATTAGGAACACAAGAGTTTATTTTCCACCCATCAAACCAATGGGCGACGGCACTCACCATTTTGTCTATTGAATGCGAAAAGCAACTGTAGCGCGGATGAGCTCGGTCTCGACTGAACGCTATTCGTCAGTGGCAGCACGGCAAGGTAATTCTGAGGTGATACCCAGCAGCGATTTTGACCAACTCACACACATGCAGCAACGCACACACAGTTACACATGAGAACATCATGAAAATGCTCGCAAGGCTGTTCAGATACATATAGATATATATATATATATGCACATAGAAACATATGCTGGCCAAGAATTTACTTTCATCTGGGCAACATTTTCAAATGGCAGGGCTCTCTCTCTCTCTGTCTTACTCTGGCTCTCGCTCTCTCTCTGTCGATATGATCTCTCTTTTTTGTTGGGCTCTCTAGTTGGTCTATTTTTAAGATATATATATATATATATAAATATTCGCTTTTTTTCTTTTTTGTGCTTGCAAAACAATAATCACTTGTGGCATTCTCAGCCGCATAGTGTTGAATATCATTTGATGATGTTTCACATGATTTTGCAGATAATATTTGAATATTGTGGGATCTTATTGTTTTTATGCAGGCAACCACCGTACAAGCATCATTTATTTATATATACATATTTATTTTCGATCTGTATATGCATATAGTTGTATATATATATATATATAGCGACCCTGATCCGTCTCTTTGGCAAGCTGAGCGCATTTTATTGCCAGTTTTGAAAGCTTCGCATGTTATCATTCAAAATGTTTTGGCTGCCGGGTTTTTTATGCCCGATTCTCAAAACCAAAAAAAAACAACACCTGAAAAGATTTAAAAATGCGTAATTTGAATTTATTTATTTTTCTTTTTATAATTTCTTGATTTTTCTTTTATGCTTTTACTAAGGAGGCTATTCCTGTGTTGATCTCTCGCTCGCACACTCGCTCACTATATAGTCTGTCTGTCGCTCTCATCTACATAGAAGGCGTATTACTAGCCATAGCTCGATGTAGTCGCCTCTGGCATCCAATTGTATTTGCGTCTACAACAAAATTTTTTGAATGTGTGCTATTTATAAAAACTATGACACAGATACACCAAATGTATTCAGAGCATTCATCTACAGCGCAAATATTCATGTGGGGCCATTCCCACTATATACCCACATGCATCAAAATATATATACGCCAATAGATGTAGCTTCTTATATATATATATACATATATCACTTGGCAACTTAAAAGGCATAAATTCCAGTTAGATAATTACGACAATTTCTATTGAATTGGACAACGGGCGGGCGGAAAATTTCTAACTGCAGTCCTTATCCTTGACATCCGAAACGGGCCCTTCTTTGACCCACTTTTCCACTCAGCTGTTTAAGTCTAGTCGTGTTCACTTCTCAACGACTCTCATCTCAAAATATCTCATCTCATCTCTTGCCAAGCTTCGTTGCGGCCTTTTGCTGCGCAGCCTCATACAAGCCACAACCTGTTGCCTTCTCACAGTGTGGGTGGGGCAGGAGTTGGGGGGAGGCAGTGGCAATTGATGCATGTTATTTGGGCCGGCTTCAATAAAATCAGCTGTTATCTGAGCAGCTGATAAGTGGCCCAAAATATGCGCAGTTCCAAATGCGCAGTTCATTGATAATGAAATGGAGAATAAACCAAAATATTGTGTGCCAGCTTAGTAAGAATAATTTATATATAAATTTAAATTTAAATATATAATATAAAAATTTTTAATCCCGCGAGGTTGACGATTATATTTATATATATCTATTTTTTATAATTGAAGTAGATTGGGTTAAAAACAAGTATTGCTTTTTATAGTATTTTGCAAATTTGAAACATATCTAATGTCGAACATGTATGAGCAATATACGGATTTCGAAACTGTTCTTGTACAAAATTAAGTTAAGCAATATATCAATGATAAGGAAATCTAAAATCTGTAATTATCATTAACTTTTGGAACTTTAAAACAAAGCACTAAACAAATATTTATCTGAATCTACTCCAATTGCCTAGTACAACACAATTTGCTCAACTCAGACTTATTCAAGTTCAGCTAGGATGGTATCGACATTTAATATTATATAGGAGTTATTTCAGCACATAAGTTTCTATGTTGTCATTGGGCCATATTTCATTCTTAGGGAAAACAACACAAACTAACAATAGTAGCTTTAATGAACAGAAGCCAGGAGAGTCGACTAAAGCGATGTTCAAGCAGCTTACACACACACACACCGACAACATGACGTATACGCAATTTTCAACCCTCACAAAGACAAAACGCCACTTGTGTTATCATTGACAAGTGCGCTAAATGTACAGGGTGTGTGCGTTGAATTGAAGCTGTTGCGTTGTTGCATCTACTGGCTGGGCACCCTGTATAAGCATAAGCACTTTTTGGGGGTGGCTGTGCGTATACTTAACGCGAATGTGTATACACAAACATGCATTGGTATGTGTGTGTGTGTGTATACGCACTCCTGGCCCACTGGCAACGACGAGGAGCACGAGAAGGATAACGATGACGATGAGAATAGCGTCGTCAGTTAACGACTGCGACGCTTTGTCCCAGTTGCATCCGAACGCTCCAGCCGTAAACGTTATCGAAACTGGCAACGCGCAAATCAAGGTACGAACAAAAAAAAAAAACAAAAAAAAATCCAGGCAACACAAAGAAAAAGGAAAATGGCAGGAAAAATATGTGTGTGCTAATTGAACTAATAAAAATCAAACAAAATTAAATACAGCGCGTAATTAGTCAACGTTTATGTTGTGCCATAATTCAGAGGATAGCTGGCAGTCCGCAGTCCAAACCCTTTTTGCTACTGGGTCCTGTTTGTCGACTGGGTGCGGTCGCAATTCAAACAAATTGCAGGCGATAAACATGGCCAAGACAAACGCTTGATTTTGAGTGCGTGTTAAATGTTTGCGACAATTGATGTGGCAAAGAAAAAGTAAATTCTAGATAGATTACAAATGTGGTTATATAAGTGTGCCAAGCTGTGAAAATTTTCCTTTGCCCCCGAAAATTTGCATGTATACCCAAAAGCCAGAATTTTGTATCTATAACCATAAGCAGCGAAGCTGCGGAGTCTGCGTTCTGCGCAGCCGAACGTTCCAAGGAGCAGCAAGGACAAATGAGCACTCAGAGCACACAGCTGCTGCGAGATTTTGTTTTGTGATTGTTTTGCTTTGGCACTGACCTATGTAGAAGTCTGTAGTGGGAGCAGCAGCGTGGTTGGGGCAAGGATTCCGTTGCTGAGACTGCGCACGCAAATACTTGTTGCTGCTGCTGGCATGCTAATGTCGTCCATGTTTTTTTTATGAATGAATCGCTCAACAGTTGCATGTCATTGAGTCTCATACATGTGTGTGTGTGTGTGTCCTTGCTTTCCAGCTGTTGGCCACCATGGTGACCAATGCGACGAACAACAACAATCTGCAGGCGAACAACAACAGCTCGACGCCGAACAATAACAACGATGACTTTGACATTGACCAAGACGATGGCCTCCAGGATCTGGGCTTGCCGGTGTCCGTGCAAACATTCCTGTGGCGTCAAATAGCGCCATTCATCAGACCGCGACTCGGCAAACTGCATGAGGCCAGTTGCATGGTAAGTGTGGCAGCCAAACAAGTTTAAAAAAATATATATATATCTGAATATCTGAAGCCAACTTGAGACTTGGCCAAACATAAATCTTAAAGTGAAAGTGCAGCCTAAGACAGCAAAAAAATAATAATAAAACAAATTTAAAATAAGGGAGAAAAAATATCTTCGGCTTGTCGAAGCTTAAATACTCTTGCAGATGGATGATATAAAGACTAATATGCTTTTGCTTTCATATAAAAAATATAGATTAACAGTTATTTCATATAACTAATGCTCTACTTAATATATGTATAAATTAATTCATATTCCGATTTTAGCCACACAATGTCGGACTTTCTCAGGCAAACATAATATTTGATGATCTTAGATTATTGCCAATATTTAAAAACCTATATATGCTATACGATATAGTTGTCTGATTTGCATATATACACAAAATTAAAACAGCTCCTGTAAGCGTATTTAATTGAAGAGATCGATCATAAAACGATAATGAAAATGTGCTGTAAATTCGCTATGCGTGTTTGTTTTTGTAAGGATGGTCTGTGTATAACTATCTGTACGATTGGCACAACCAATTTGGAACTATCATATGAACTATGACATATCTATATGTGAATTCTAAGTTTGTTATCATTTTATATTCAAATTCTGCTCTCGAAATTCGATAATAAATTCGATCTAAATACAAATGTTTAAATTTGATGTTTGATGTTTACTTAATTCATTTTGCATTCGATTTTTGATTTCTTTTCCACAATTTACTAACACAACACAACACAACAAACTACACACACACACACACACCTCCAAACACTATTGACAATATAATGCTTTAAATATTAACGATAAAAACAATAACAAACGAAAAACAACCAAACAAACTGTACAAACATTGTAACATTGTAAAATCTCTCGCAATTTGTCTGAATCTGAATCTGAATGTAGTTTTGTCAACACGCACCGGGACACCATGTAAGTTATAAATGTTCTGTGTATTTTCTACTACATCAATACTAACAAATCATTATTAAAATTATGCAAATTATGAGTACATTAAGTATGTCGACTAATTTGTAGCATTTGTTGTGTTTGCATGCCTCGAGCTCAGTTTTAATTATATTTCTAGATCTATTTTGTAGATATTTCAAAAACCTTACTTTTGTTGCTGTATTGTAGCCAATTTGAGTTGAAGTTGAGCGAATTATCTCACTTATATTAAGCTAATCTTGTTCTGTATATTTTCTCTTTAATTGCCCACACAAATCGAAGGAATCGAAAGAAGCCTGCAAGGTAAGCAATACAGTTTTTATATTGTTATTCCATTTACTAATTTGAACCATTTATTCCTGCAGTCCTTTGAGAAGGTGCTGGTGCAGAACATCCAGTTTGGGTTGTCTCCACCACTGACCAAGGCACTGGGCGCCATTCCCCGCTGGCGCCTATTACAGGGTGCCCTACCTCATGTCATGCACGCCTGCGCAGCTCTATTGTACTGTAAGTTTTCAATATTGTTTAACACCGCTTTTGGGTTTCTGCAGGTGTCAATTTTGAACTCTTAATGTCAATTGCAGGACATTTACTTGAATCAGCGCTCATCTTAAAATTCGCTGAGAAAATTAAATAAATAATTTCCATTCATTCATTTGCATTTGTTTCAGGCCGCGTGAAGGACATGCAGGCGATTGGCCCTGTTGAGACAAAATTGCTTTACACTATGCAATGGATATTACTGTATGCCGCCGAGGAATGCGCCGATGATGAGGGTGGCGATGATCTGGGCTTGGGGGATGCCGCTGATCCCAAGCCCAAGGTTTTGGATCAGTACTTGTTCTCGGTGCCAACTATAACCGTAAGTCTTAACTGCTTTCTCAAAAGGAATTGCACTTATGATAATCCCCTCTGCTTACAGCTCTTCGTGTACTTGTTTGCGCCCATAATACATCATCTGAAAGAATCGGACTTTCAAAACTTTCGCCTTGAGAATGGCATTAAGCTGTGGCAGGGCATGTGGGACAATCGGGCACCAGGTGCACCCTGTTTCACAGCACCCGTTAAGCCCAAGGCCCGCAATTTGCTCTGTGCACCCACTCCAAAAGGTTCGACGGATGTGTTTCAGGGTCGCAAGCACTCGCTGGGCCCCGATGCCGTCTCACCCAAGGCGGACTCGCCTCAAAGCGGCATCACAGACTATGGCCAGCAGGATGATGAGGTAAGGTTATACATGATTATTCCCCAAAACTAGTACTACTACTTTTACTACTTTCTCAGGGTTCCTGGGTGTCCTCGCCCAAGGAGTTCTTTCCCGAGACCATACCCGAAGAAGCCTCCAGCGTTGAAGATGAACGTGTCGTAATCTTTAGGCTGCCCTCAGCACCGCAACTCATGGATAACTCCTTCTTCACGGTGGGCAGTAGACTCTAACCACTAACACAGCTTCAGCTAAATCAACATGATTGTTTCCAGGCCGATGCCAGTTTGCTGCAACAGCAGCAACAGTCGCAGAGTCGCCGGGGAAGCCATCAGTCGATGAATTCACGCGAGAAGGATAAGTTACCCTCGACCAAGTTTGAGTTCGACCAGCAGGAATTGACACGTGGCGCCTCCATGAAGGAGAAACGCAGCGCCTCCATGGAGAAGGAGTCGGACACGGTCAATTCGGAGAGTGCCAAAGCTGATGTTTCAGCTGCCACATTTCTAGATGTATCCGTAATGCGTTGCTTGTTCATCTCACACTGGCAGGAGGAGGGTGTCTTCTGGAGCCTGCAGTACCTTTACAACAGGTGTGACATCTATACCAAATTCAATGGACAGTTAATACAGCTTTGCTTTGCCTTGCAGACTCACTGAAATTGGCGATGAAGCAGCAATAACATTAAATCAACCGCGAAAACGTTCCAACTCGCTGCCCATACCACAAATTGAGATCTCCCTGTACCAGGGACCGGGCAGCAACAGTCGCGATAGTCCGGGCAGTTCTGTGGTCAAGGACTACATTGAAATACCCGAGGCAGCGGCAACCCAGACTACAACCCAAGTTGGTAAGCATATTAGTTCGCTGATTTCCCTGTCGCATCCAAACTCTTAATTACTTCTGAATAGTTGCAGAGGAAACTCAGAGCAATCCTAGCAATTCGGAGCGACGAGGCAGCGAGAAGAAGAAACGTGTCAAGATGGCTGATCTGAGGGCATTTGTGGAGACGAAAATGTTCTCCAAATCGGAGAAGAACCTGGAAAAAGTAGGGCTCGATGCAAACTCTGCCAATGGCAAGATTCCACTGCAACATGCAGTAAGCTATGAAAGCTATCACTAACTTATTAGTAATACCTGACAAATACAGTTAGCACGCGTTCGTTTGATCATGCTCTTGAAGGCCTAGCACCCCGCTTAATTACCAAATATTATCTCGAACCCTTTCCATGTGTTGTTACTAAAGTTAATTGCTAGCTAACAAGCTGATGGAAATTACTGGCCACTAACTATTCTAATTGATTTGCTTCTTGGCTAGGAATACCATCGCAGCCTCGATACGGGTGAGAAGAAACTATCACGATCTGCTTCAATGATCACCAGAGAGCCCTCCAGTAATCTCATCAAAGGAAAGTCTATGCCCAGCTTAAGGTAACCAAATCTCCCAAATCTATGTAAAATCTAAATTAGGTCATTGACACAAATAGAATACAGCAACAGTCACACAAAATTTTACTATCCACATCAATACCAAAGACTACTCTTAACTCAATTGTTTCAACTATATAAATTTATATATCTGTGTATACATTATGTATTACTTACTGTCTTTTATGAACTAAACAACCAGCTGTCTGCTTGATAGCGGGTGAGTTTTGGTCTACAACCTGGTTTCAATGTCTATACGCCTATTCATACACAAAGTTAACTTTCTACTCTGTCTATGCTATTACTATATTTATCTTATCTATGGTTACTCAATTTTCACTTTAAAGTTTGCCTGATCACCTACCCCTTGAATACTTTTCCATACTAGCTATCCTAATCAAGTGTTTGTAAATACAGAAACCCCGTTCTCTCATGCCTTGTTGTAAAGTTCAGGGCTGTTGTCCTGGAAGATCCATTTGACATGTAAATAAATAAAGTAAATTGCGACAGCAAATTATATTTACAATGAGCTTGAAAAAACGGGCTCATTTTAGTTTTGAACTATTCCAAAATCCCTAAAGTATTTGCTTTTGCCGTTGAGTTCATCGCACGCCGTTTTGACTAATGCCATGCACATACGCCTTTCGCATATCTTCTGCAAAATACCAGATCTTACAGATATGTTGAGCCACCCAAGGCAGCCGTCAGGCCACCACTGGCCACGTGTCCGCGTTCCGCGTTCTATCCGCGCAATCCAATTATTACCGTAACAGAGCACACGCCCACACCCTCGCCGGACTACCTAAAGCGGCCGGTGAGTTGGCTGTCGAATCGCAGATTATCCGCTTTTACTGATGATATGATTCTTTCGAAGGGTTCCATTGATTCGCAATTGGATGCACTTAGTAATGGCGGCAGTATGGCCGGTGCGGGTGGCAATGGTAGTGCTGGTGGTGGCAGCTCCACCACACGCTACCGTGGACCCATGCTGCGCTCGCATACGGATTCACACATTGACTACACAGGCGTCGATGAATCGGAGGCGCCGGGCTCCTCCTTCTACATAACGCGCGATGGCGGCATTGATTATGAGATTGTGCTGCTGGCCGTGAGCAGCGTCTTTAAGCGAGATCCATCGCAGCTCTGCTCGCTGCGTGTGCTCGAGGCGGGCCTCAACATCTGCGAGCTGCTCATCGAGATGGGCGTGCTGAAGCTGGGTGAGCACGCCCACGAGATATCTATGGGCATAACACGACGTGCTCTCCAGGTCCTCGGCTGCCCGCATGGCTGCAACGAAGGTGAGTTCTATTTCAATCTAGTGTTACAAAAATAATCTCAAATCTGGCATGGTTCCATGGCTGCTCTACTGCAACTGCTGTGCAGGGTTTAGAGGAGCAGCTTTGAAGCTAAGTTAAAGCTGATTCATGCTAGATCTCCAATTATATGCTCATCTCTTATCTCATTCATCTACTTGGTACCATGGCTGTAGCTGCACTACCTTCAACATCAGCAATACCTTTATTCTTAAACATATTCCTTTTACTTCTTTTCTTTTGTCCAATGCAATTTTAGGTGTTCGAGGACCGCCCGCTGATTTTCTACGCAATCAATGCCAGAAGATTCTGTCCAGGATGCTGCGACAGGCTGGTCAGCGCACCAAGCGTTATCTGCAGGAGATGGTGAAGACCTCACCACTACCGGAGCTCATCGATTACTTCCACGCGTTTCTGGCCTTCTGCGTGGATCCCAGTTCACTGCTGTCGCCCTTGAGTAAGTGACACCAATTCCGTTTGTTGATCAAGTTTGTATGTTGAGAGCAAAATTTCGATAATGCACCAATTATTCCCGATTGCAAATATTTTAATTTACCAGCAAATTCCTTACTCATTCGTTTCATTATACCCTTGCAGAGATTTCTATCTAAAATGTCGAAAAATGAAAGTTTGGTAAACATTTTTCAGCGGAAAGAACTGATCAACTGCAAGGGTATTTAATATTCGGTGTACCGAAGTGAAATGCTCTTTTGAATTGTTCATTTTGCTAATTATTCGGTGTGTGGTTTTTCTACGGTTTCTTCTTGTTGCATGCGACGATTTTTGCTAATGCTTTTGAGTTTAACCCCCTCTTGCCTCTGATCCACCACCACCAACAATTACTCGTACGTTGTATATATATATATGTATATGTATGTATGATGATGCAAATAGCTCATAAACGTCAGAGTGGATATAAAAATGTTAACACCGATCTTGGCGGTGTACCAGGTCAGGGCGGGTATTCCACCAATTTTAGTGGCGGCATGAGCGGTGGCGCCGAGGGTCAAGTGGTTGGCGCCGTCTTCAAGCAGCTCGTCAGTCGATTCGTTGATGCCAGCAAGGATCTCAAATCGCCAGAGAATGTCGCACTCTATGGGGACATACGACAGCTGGTCACCTACGTGAAGGGCGCCCACGGCGGACCCTTTCGCCTGGTGGCACTCAGCGGCATTTTGGCAGTGACACCGCGTCCACACAAGAAGGGTCCAACGGCACAGACCACCAGAGTGATCAGGTGAGCAAAAAAGCAAACTTACAATGAGCTAGGATCAAAAATTAAAGTGAAAATAATTAATTTCAAATAATTATTTAAATTTAAATTTAATCATTTATTAATTTCGGCTTCAGGCACATACCCCAGGCAGATGTGCCGCATGTGGTTCAAAATGATGACAAAAGCTCGCAGCGCCGTCTGCTTTTAAAGAAACGGAGCACATCCTCCGCCTGCGCCGTGGTGAGTCTTGTTGCCAGCCATTAAATAAATCACTGATCCGCCTCATTTGATTTGCGCAGAGCCTGCTGGAGACGGAGCCATGCGAGGAGCACTACAAGACGAGTCAATCGCCGTTGAGCAACTTTAGGCGTCGCACCACCGGAGTGAGGCCAACGTTGACACCGCGGCACAGCGAGCGGGCGCTGCTCTCCGATTCCACGTCCAGCTCGGAACGCAATTCGCTGGGACGGCTCAGCGGCTTGGTGCGCTGGTTCCGTGGCACGCCCAAAGAGGCGTCGTCGATTGATTTGGAGATAGGCTCGCTAAATCCAGAGATATCGTCCACATTCATGCGGCACGCCTCGCTGAAGATCCAAAGGGGTCGCTCCAGCGATGGCATCGGCCGTTCCATTCAGCGCGCCAAGCGACGCGTCGAACGACGGCTGAACCGTTTCGGTGGCATTGTGAAGGGCAAGAAGAAGGTGGGCGGCATCGAAGAGACAGCGGACTACAGTCGACGCAGCTCCTCCGACATGTGCGACGGACCGCGCGAGTCCGAGGTGGTCATACTCAAGGAGCGCAAACTGGTGCCCATTGAACCGGTTCGCATCGGAATGCTCCGACTCTCTTTTCTACTGGAGACTTGTGCACCTGGCTCGTTTCCCGATCCACAGCTGGTCGCAGCCGTCTTGGATTTGGTAAGTGTACATTAAGCAAGGAAAAATTAAATGAAGAATTTAGAAAAAGAGCAAAGTATGACTTAAAACAATATTTCGAATTTTCAAGTTTAAAAATCTTAAATTTTGTCTTTTTATGAAAAATATTGAGTTCTTTGGTTTGAATATGGTATTCCGAGCTTCGCAAATCCATGAAATAATTGTTGCACCTTCATTTTATTTCTTAACTTTAAAACTTTTACTCAAATGTCAGCCGCAAGCACCGCTGGTCACGCGGGCGACTTTTCTGCTGGAGTGCGCTCACTTTGTGCACCTGTGCAACAAGGGTCAGTGGCCCGTTTGGATGAAGCAGAACGTGGGCGGCTATCGTAACTCGGGCGCCAACATCAATCCCGCCCATATGCGGCAACAGGTCAGCCAGTCGAGCGCCCGGCGCACCCACATCCTACTCCGGGCTGCCGGCAAAATGTTCCATCAGTGGGCGGAGATGGTGGGGGCGCGTCTGGAGGAGATCTTGTTTACCGAACGATTGCAGTACGAGGCGCTCAACGCGAGCCTCACCGATCCGGAGAAGCAGCGCGAACTGCTGCAGCAGGATGAGGAGGAGGATTTCCTGGACGAGACCTCTGTCAATCCGCATGGCAATGACTGTCCGCATGCCTTGAAACTCATTGCCTGCGTGCTGCTCTTCGAGATCACCGCCTTTCTGCGGGACACCTACATCACGCTGCCCAAGACGTCCAAGATGTTGCACAGGGACAGGCCCGCACCCTGGGAGAAGGTGTATCGCGAGGCCAATCGCCGCTGGTCCATGGCGCTCAGTTCCATGGGTCACTCGCAGACCTCGGCACAGAGTCTGCAGTCGATAGCAGCGGGCAACGATGGCGCTGGACCAACGGAGCGCAAGATATCCTTTGTGCTGCACGAGCCGGACAACGAGTCAGAGAACAGCAGCAACACCACTCTAACCAAGGAGGGCGAGGAGGGTGAGTAATGCTTATAGGTCGATATATATATATTTATATTATTTGTGCTGTCTAAGAGATTCCTAAGTAATTCCAGAAAAGTTAATTTTTAGCAGTTGTTTTCTTTCGCGATGTAAGTCAGCTTTCAGATGGATCCTTAAGAGAGAGTTATTTCGCAGGCCCGGGGAAAAATATAAACTCGCAGCTATTATTGTATTATAATCTTATTTACTTTTTGTCCAACAGTAGTTCGACGTCCCACCGCCTCGGCGGTACGACCATTTTTGTTGCGACGTGGCACAGCAACCACAACGGGTGGTTCCTTCAAGCGACGCTCCCTGAAGCTGCGTCGCAACACCAAGGACAGCAAGGAGATCGAAACAGATTGTATGTAGATCAGTTGCATGCATGTAGTTGAATACCATTTAACATTGTATACTTGCCACACACAGTCAACATGCAGTCGAGACGCAAGGTCTCCTCTCTGTCGGATCGCAGCGATACATCGGAGCAGGGCATGGTTAGCGGGGGCGAGGAATCGCCGGGCATACTCAGCGATGATCAGCAGCCGGAATCGCCCACAGACTCCAATGAGAACGATGACACGGCCAAGAACATGCCCTGGCTAAAGGCAGTCATCGACTTGATCACCAGCTACAACTACTACTGCACCCACAAGGGTTACTGTCATCCCTTCTGCTACAAGCGTCACATGCGCTCCTGCACACGGCTTATCAAAGCAACCCGCAAGGTAAGAAATTTACTCTCATTGCTCCATACATAAAAAACTAATTGTTTTGCCTTTCACAGATTTATGGCGAGGAGTTTGGTTTCACTTTTGATGCAGATCATCCCACGGTGGAGCCTACGGTAATAGGTACCGTTAAGCCATCGGCTCGAGTCCGTTCGACACGCAAAGTATCGGAGCAAAGTTCAACACAAACTTCTCCGTCCAAGCGTAAGGACAGCCTGTCCCGCAAAGATCGGTAAGTTGTCAGCGAGCTTTGGCTTCGCTTTTGGAATCTCATCTCCAGTATGATCTCCGTTTGAGCAGCATTAGCGACGATCCGGACATTGAGATGGCTGAGAAGCTAGCGCGAGCCTTTCGCCAGGAGAAGGAAAAGAAGCTGCAGGAGGAGCCACCAATATTAAAGTTCATACGCATTCACATACGCAATCTGTTCCACTTTCCACTGGCAACAATGCTAAAGGGTGCAGTGGTGCTCAGCGAGGAGCTGGTTATTGAGGCCATGCCCGCCGCCTGGGAACTGCTTCTGGAAACAAATCATGACACGGCCACCTCCAGTGCCGCCGTCTTCCTGATGGGCTCCGTGAAGGCGCAGAACTTCGCCTTTGACATTATGCAACGGGCGCTGAAGCACAAGAATCCTGATATACGCATTGGGGCGATTCAGCGGTATCTGGTGCTCTGGAAATGTCGTTTCCATGTCTGGCCGCGCATGGAGGACAATGCACATGATGCCACCTTCAAGGTGCCCCCGGGCGGCATTGAGTTTACACTGCCCTCACCCAAGATTGGCATCGAGAGTCTGCCCGTTGTGGATCCGCCATGGATGCCAGTGCAGCAGACAAAGGACATGGACATGACACTCAACCAGGACCGACATGTAAGTGAGGTTATCTGTCGTCTGATCAAAGTTTATTGCTTACGTCTATTATTTGGGTATTTTAGAAATCGTAAGCCTAAAATACTACTAGGTACTCTAGTTTTGAATTGAATTTCGAAATGTTTTCAGCACTGCATTAAACTTCTCTTAACTTTCCTATCTTTATTTTACACACAGCGTTCTTTGGTGACTGCCACAAAGAGCCGCAAGATGCAGCAAACGGAGGCGATACGCAACGCTCTGCGACAGCAGCGGGACAAGCAGCGTGCGGAGCGACACAGTTTCCTGATCACAATGATACCAATTAGTCAGCAGGCCTCCCATGAGCCGGGCATGGAGCACGAGGATCACGAGATCGAGGAGGATCTCGATGGCACACGCACCTCCTCGCATCTGCATCACGCCCACTCGCTGTTCCCCTCGGTGCTGTGCTCCTCGGTCATGCAGATTGTGGGCTGTTTGGATGATGCAGCTATTGGCTCGGATGGTAATGCGGTGTATGAGGTGGCCTATCAGGTGATCTGGGTGTGCCTGGTCGAGGAGTCGGCATTGTTCCTGCGCTATGTGTTCGAGCGCCTAACTCGCGATCGCCAGGATCAGATGTTCAAGTTGCTGCGACATCTGATCCGCTTTGTGCCACGCCTGCCGCAACAGGCAGCCTTTGCTCTGTACAACTCCATCATTGGCTACATTATGTTCTATGTGCGCTCCTCTAATGAGCTCAAGCAGGAGGTGAGCTCGAGCACCTGCACTTAAATGGTGGCTGCTAATCTCAGCTTATTTTCAGCTTGTGGGCTCAGCTTTGTCGGTGCTGTGGATGGTGGTGCACTCGGTGCACGGCATCATGTTCAAGGATCTGAAGCAGATACTGCGCAAGGAGCAGTGCGATGCATCCATTCTGCTCACTGCCAATGTGCCCGCCGCCAAGAAGATCGTGGTGCATGGCCCAGCGGATGACGACTACAATATACCCTCACAATTTCCAGTGCAGGAGGACACTTTGTTCTGTCAGCTGCTGAAGGAGGCACTGGACTATTATCCCATCGATGAGAAGAGCATCACCCAATACTGCCTGGTGGACTACAAGAGCAGTGAGTAGAGGGGCATGGCGAGAGGGGCGTCGAGGTTCTCTGGAGTTCTTTTAAAATTTCAATTCATTCCAGGCAAAATACTAAATCCCAACTGGTATATAAGGGACTTGTACTTCTTCAAGCGATCCCAGTATCCGGAGGTGCGATTAATGCTCATGCGTCCGGAGGAATCATTTCTGGCGCTCCAAAAGCAGGAGTTGACCAAGAAGTTTGTCGAAATCGGCAAGGTGCATCTGACGTGGGCAATTCTAAAGAATGTGGACATGGTGGTGCAGCGTGTTGTCTTCCTGCACGAGGAGCTGATGAAGCTGCCCTCATTCCCCCGAAAGGCACTCGAAGTGGACCTGGATCTGCACCATGGCGGCGAGTATGGCAAAGTGCTGCTCGGCTTGGATGTGCTGCACAAGTTTATGTGGGTGCGTCTAATTGCCCGCATGTTTGAGGCAATGGCCGGAAACTTTGCCTACTCGGCGGACATACAACTGTTCCTCAATGTGCTGTCCGGTGCGTCCATACTGCATGCGGAGGATTCGTGCATTATGCGCTATGTGATGGCCACATTCATCAATGCCGCATTCAACTTTAAGAACATCTTCTCCACAAATGGCTACTTTATGATTATGCCCACGTTGCTGCAGGTCTACTCGCTGCATCAGACCAACAAGCTGATAACCACCACCATCGAGTATGCCGTCAAGCAGTTCTATCTGCTCAATCGGAAGCCCTTCATTCTGCAGATGTTTGGATCGGTGTCGGCCATCCTCGACACTGACGAGGATGGCACCTATGGCGAGGCGCACAAGGTGCAATCGAGCTGCCTTTTCAATCTGCTGCTCAGTCTCGAGGATCCCTCACCGGATCCCCTCAACATTGCCGAGCTGGTCAAGGAGCCGAAGCCACTGAAGGCCATTGATTTCTGTTACCATGATGAGGACGACGATGTCACCGTGCTCGACTGCATCACCTTGTGTGTGATGGTCGTCTCCTATTCGGCGGAGAGCACACGTGGCTATCAAATGCTGGTGAGTATTGAAGATGCTTCTCCTCTTTAGATCCTTGTCTTACTCCACATCTTCGCTAGATCATTCTGGAGGCCATATTGCCCTGTTATCTGCAACAGATTCAGTCGCCCAGCTATATTCCGCTGCAGGGTAAATCGGAGCGAGACATTATACTCCAGTTGGCTGTGGCCATACGGACCATGGTGCATAACTGCGAGGGCCTGGCCAAGAGCTACAACGGACCCTATCGCAACAGTCCGGAACACAAGGGCTCCTCGCAGCGCAACTGCAGTCGCGGACCGCCCTGTTCACCGGGCATGGACTTTGAGGAGGAGTCGCACACAAAGTACGCAACAGATCCGCGCACCAAAAACATGATGGACTCCGCCGAGGATTCGGAGATGATACGCACCGAGTATCGACGGCCGCGAGATGTGCTGCTCTCCGTCGTGGCGGATTTCCTAACCAAGTCCATCACACGACTGGGTGAGCTGGCCAAGAAGCTGCCGGCCAACGATAGCAAACCCACCGAGGTGCTGGACGCCAAGTGTCACATCCGCTTGGCGGATATTGCCCACTCGCTGCTTAAGGTGTCACCCTACGATCCGGAGTCGATGGCCTGCCGGGGCTTGCAGCGCTATATGCAATCGGTGCTGCCACGGGCCGAGTGGTCAAATGATACACTGCGGAATGCACTTGTCACTGTGCTGCGTCGCATCGATAAAGTGTTCCTGAAGATCTCGAAGAAGCCATCGATTCGTCGCAACACGGATTGGGAGGCGGCAGCCGGGCTGCTAAAGGGTATACACGAGACGATCATCAGGCATCCGTACGTGCTGCACTGGCAGCAGATGAAGACGCTAATCTCAACGGTGCAGAATCTGATTGTTAATGAGCCGGGCAGCGGGATACCGGAGGGCGTGTCCAGTGCAGGTGCAGCGCTCATGTCTCAGAATCCGCCGGCCTTTTTCTGCTCGGCCGTGGTGCGTCTGGTTGCCCTCCAGGTGGTCAGTCCCGTCGACTGTTTCTCACTCGTCCAGATCTGTGGCGGCAGCGCCGAGTTTGCCACGCAGGAAAAGGCCGAAGGGTTTCTAATGCATCTGATCATGCCACTGTGCTTGAAGGTCTGCTCCGGGCGCGGTGTCTCCGATGTCGGTGAGCTCAAGATGACCGATGTCACTTTCCTCCTGAACGCCGTGCTCAACGCCATGAGTCCGCCAGCTGGCCGCACCGGCCAGGTGGTCTCCCAAATCAATCGAGTCACTGGCGATCTGCGCGCCAGCTCCCTCACCTTCACCGGCAGTCGTGATGCCAAGCGCCCGGCTCGCATCTCCGGCTCCCTGTATCAAGCCGCGTTCCTCGCCCTGCGCATCGTCTGCATCTGCTTCGAGAATCGCCTGTCCAGCGATTGGCCGCGCATTGTCCGCGTCATGCGCGACCTGGGCAGACGCAACGAGGCTGCTCCCGATCTGTGGAGCTTCATGGAATTCGTCGTCACCCATCGTACGCCCCTCTACATTGTCCTGCTCCCCTTCATTTTGCACAAGGTATGCTCACACACACACACACACACACACACGTACAGTGTTCACTCGCAAACGCCAACCATGCTGAAACTCGAATTTTTAATGTTTTTCATATTTAATTCAGATTTGTTGCAATTCATTTTCATATGCAAGAAAAGGTTTTAATCGGAATCGGAATCAATTTATATATACAAACCTTTTTTCAATATATTCAAGTTATTCATTAAGAAAGTACACTCGGAAAAATCGCTCTGAAAACTATATAAATATTTGGATTGGCGAAATTTTAGAGCGATTTTTTTCGAGTGTATTTTTATATGCAAAGCTTAAAATTGTTATTATGTTTTATGAAGTTTATTGGAATATTAATGTTTGGTTTGTGCACAGATATCGCAGCCGCCAATTGGCGATCACGAGCGGCACATGCAGTTCATCATCAGGGAGCGGCTGCGCGGAACTCCGCCCCAGGGTGGACTCAAGTCGAAGGGGGCGCTGCTGCTGGAGCTGGCTCGCGAGCTGCGCGACTTGCGGGACGAGCTGGAGGACAAGCGATATGGTATGCTATGAGCGAATCTAAGCAGCGACTTGTCTGTAGGCACAGTTTCAGTTTCCACAGATCGCGAGAGTTCGGAGCAGAAGAAGAGCGATACGCCGGCAGCAACCGCCGATGCACACAAATCGCAGCAGAGACCGTCGCTGATCTCCATTTTCACGGGCACCACAACGGGACAGGCAACACACTCGCACGTCTCCGCGGTGCCCATTGATTCGCGCAGCGGCTCGGGTGGCATATGTACACCGAGTGATACGCTCTCGCAGCAGACGTTGCATCCACCGCGCGAATCCTTGTCGAGCAGCTCCACGGGTCGCGATCCACACACCACGACCAGCGAGAGTCACAGCGGCGAGGGAGCAGCGGGCTCAGCGCCCACGCTGGTGGGTCCGACGCCAGGCAGCGGACCCAGTGGCTCGGGACATGGCATGAACATAGCATCGGCCTTGCCACCGGGCATCGCCTCACAGCTGTCGCACTCGCAATCGTTGCAGCAGGCACCGTTCAAGGCACAGCCGCCAAAGCTGCGCTTTGTGTCATCGGTGGAGTTTCGGCACTCGTCGGGCGAGACTTCAACCACGCCCCTCTCACCGGAGAGCCCTGCCGAGGACAGTTCCGGTGATCACACACGATCGCGCCTGCAACGCTCCAAGGCGGCAAGTCGTAAGACTTTTCGACTGAAGCGCAGTCGTCTGACGCCCATGGAACCGCCGAGCATTGTAAGTTGAGCGGTCGCATTTCAGTCAATTCCATCTCAATGTTGCCCACATGCAGGTAACATCACTCTCCCAGGAGGAGCATCAGCCGAAGGCACTTGGCGAAATATCCTGGGACTCGGTCTCGCAGACGTCATCCACATCCGGCTATCGGGATAACAACAGTCTGCAGACGGGTCTGCTTTCGCCAGACGGTTCGCTCGGCGGACTCACTTTGGGTCGTTCGCCCTCGCAGCACTCGCTCCTGATGGTCTTCGAGGGGCAGGACGAGGACACACTTATTTAACAATCACAGAACGGCGACCGGGCCTACGAGCTTTAGGACAGCCTAAATTAATACAAATATAAATCGAAATTTAGCACCGAACTTTTAGCTAGCCTTAACAATTAGTAGACATAAATATGAATGTAGAAAGTTGATGTTAAGTTTTACATAGAGCATAGCAGTTGTTTTTCCATTATGTGCCCAGATTTTGTATGTTTCTTGTGTAGCTGAATAAACAGTTCAATAAATAAACTTGGTAGTCGTTCTAAGGAGCAATGTGTATGTCATTACTATTGGCAATTTTGCATTTAGAAATGCAGCCAAAGCAAAAAACTTTTCAACTAATGTAAAAAAATTTAAATTTGAGTTGCCAGACAGTGTAAGCATCCATGCCAGCGTCTGTGTTGTATGGTAACACTGCCAGCGAGTGTAAGTCCCTCTTTATTGGTGCGTGTACATGCTATCCAATACAGAAACCTACAAGATAACGTTGCCCCTAAAAGTATACTGCGATTTCTTCTGTTTTTGTCAATAAAGCAACTTAGTTTGTGTTAGTGGTGCGTGCACATGCTATACCCATTATAAAAATAACATAAAAGTAAAGAACTGATTTTAATACACGAAGTATTTGTCGTTATATGTATCTTGAACGAAAGTCGGACATCACTATATGCGCGGACGGCATACAGGCAATTATTAGTATTATGGCGTTTAATATTGTTTGTTCTTTTAGTTTGTTAAGCAGATAATAATGTATTAAACAGCACGCAAGCAAAACGAACTAAAACACGATTTCAAAAAGTGCAACACTGTTCGCAATTTAAAAAATACCTTAAAATATCAAAATTGTTATTTTCTGTTATCTAACAGTGAATGTTACTGTGAATACAGCGACGGCATGCTATGTTAAGTGTTATACGACTTCTCAACTACGCACGACAAACGCAAGTGAAAAAATTTAATGAAAAGAGCAACAAGTTGCAAATTTTGCGCAATCAGACAGCTGCCAGTGCTAATAATATTTGATGTGGAAGAAACTTTATCCAAAGGCAATCGTCAAAGTGATGAAGAACACTGCCAGCGATAAAACAGCTGCCAGTGCAGAAAAAACACACCGGTCGCAGTATTCATAACAAACCACACAGCACACAGACACATACCCATACATACTCGCACGCACACATACGCACACAACCTCGCACTTGAACAATTTTATCGCAGGCTTTTTGAGCGTTTTTATTGAGATTTAATGAAAAAAGTGATAGCTTAATGGCTGCGAAGGAATCATTTCGCGACAGACAAACACAAGAACTGGAAGTTATAAAGGTAAGTTCGCATTTTCTGTTATCTCTGGATGATGAAATAAATGCCGGCTCTGTTCTCAGTCCATATTCGGTGTTGATGTCGAGGATCTGCGACCGCAGACCACTGCAGCCATATGGAAGCCAACGGACATTCGCATTCTCCTCACCCCGCTGCGAGACTCGGCCAATGGACAGACACAGGCCTATGTCAGCACCAAGCTACACGTCACCTGCCCCTCCAAATACCCAAAGCTGTAAGTGATAATTGAAAATTGGTGGAGAGGGGTATAAGGAACCGGCAGTTAGCAGGGCCTTTTAATCATGATTTGACCTATAAATGTCTTTTTTTCTTACAGTGCACCTAAAATCGTGTTGGAGGAGTCGAAGGGCATGTCGGATCAGCTATTAGAGGCGCTGCTTGCTCAGCTGGAGGCTCAATCCCAGGAGCTTCGTGGCGAAGTCATGATTTATGAGTTAGCCCAAACGGTGCAGGCCTTTCTACTGCAGCACAACAAGCCGCCCAAAGGCTCCTTCTACGATGAGATGCTGCAGGCGAAACAGAAGCGCGAACAGGAGCTGCTCCACATGCAGAAGGAGAAGGAAACATTGGAGCGTCAGACATTAATCGACGAGGTGGAGCGTCGCAAGGAGATGTTCAAAACGGAGGCAAAGCGACGCGGCGAACCCAGGCGCAGCATGAGCGAATCGAATAATCGACATCCAAGTTCATCGGAGAGCTCAGAGAACTCGTCGCCCTACTATCGAGGGCATACGTATCCCAACAAGTGTCTCGATCATCGGAACACCGAAATCCTGTACTTCCACAAAATGGGCAGGCAAATTCAGCGCGGCTGCTGTTTAGGTAAACAAAAAACGGATTCTCTTTAAATGTGAAAAAGATCTTCAATATCGTAGTTAGCCTCCTTTAATTGTATACTAATGAAATTGCTGTTGCAGGACATTCGCAGCGCGGTTGCATTGCGTACTCTGGCGTCGATATGCACAGCGGCCAGTTGCTCTATTTAACCGAGTGGAGCATCAAGTATTCGCAGCTGGAGCAGCCATGCAGTGGCAATGGCATCTGTCATTGGAGCGTCGAGTCCAAGTGTGCGGGCAATCATCGCGTCGAGGATCTGGTCGCATCCATTGAGAAACAGGTGGCGACACTGGCCCAGCTGCAGCACAAGAATCTAATTCAATACGAGTGCGTGCTGTGCATTAAACGCAAGGAGGGATTACTTATCTATCTGGTGCAGGACTTTCTGCTCGGCACCAGCGTCTTTAGCATCTCCTCATCGTTGGGCTGGTGCATGGACGGTGCTCGCATGGTTGCCCGCGGCGTACTCGAGGCTTTGGTTTTTCTACACAACAAGGGAGTCGCGCATAGCCATCTGTTGGACAGTACCGTTTTCATGGACAATGCGGGTAATATTCGCTGCACGGATTTCTCGCTGGTGCCCAGTCTGCTTGAGCTGATCGGCGGCGATGGCCAGTGCAGCAGCATTCGTGGCGACT
Organism: Drosophila paracracens; assembly: GCA_035044025.1. Classification (NCBI taxonomy): domain Eukaryota; kingdom Metazoa; phylum Arthropoda; class Insecta; order Diptera; family Drosophilidae; genus Drosophila; species Drosophila paracracens. The sequence goes on along the minus strand of JAWNMN010000435.1, from coordinate 109,560 downwards.
TGCCAGCATTGGGCGCCCTCGTCGAGGCTCTGATGCTCACCAATAGCTATGAGATGCGCGACTTTATTGACAAGTGAGTAACGATGCTATTTCAGTCCTTTTCAAGCACTAATTTTTTTCCGCCAATTCAGATGCAATTCGGATCGCACTTTGTCCGCATCGGAGCTGCTGGAGCATCCGTTCCTGCGCCTCTATGACAACGGGCAACAGCAGAATTTGACGCTGCAGCAGACGCATCATCGCAGCTCCCTAGTGCCGCCATCGGATCAAGCCGTGTTGGTTCAACGTGCCGTTGTCCCCTTTCAAATACCCACACTGGCGCTGAGTCAATCCCGGCTGCGCACCGAATTCGAGGTGCTCATGTATCTGGGCAAGGGCGCCTTTGGCGATGTGCTCAAGGTGCGCAACATTCTCGACAATCGCGAGTATGCCATCAAGCGTATTCCACTGCCGGGTCGCAGTCGCCAGCTGTACAAGAAGATGACGCGCGAGGTGGAGCTGCTCTCCCGTCTGAATCATGAGAATGTTGTGCGGTACTTCAACAGTTGGATCGAGAGTGTCAGTGATGCGGATGCCGCTGAATTGGAGAAAGTCCTCGGCGGCGATTGGTCACAGAGCCAGGAGCTAAGCAGCAAACCGGCCAAGTCACCACAATTGGGCCTCGCCGTTCACGAGGAGGAGACGGAGAGCTCGTCCAGCATGTGGAATGGTTACATGTAAATAGCAATAAGACCGAAGAAATTAGGGATGTTATAATCGAATTTGTATCTTCTATGCTAGGAATAACGGCGTGGACGACTCCGACTCGGATGGCATTGAGTTTGTTGACTCGAACGGCAAAGTGGCCGTTTACGATGACAATGACGACGATGATGATGAGGATGATGACGACGAGCAGCGTAAGGAGAATTCGTCGCAACGGAAAATCAACTCGCCGCGTCCACAGATGCAAGTGATGTACATTCAAATGGAATTCTGTGAGAAGTGCACCCTGCGGTGAGTTTCAATCCTAAGCAGACGCTTTAGCAGATTCGCTCAATTCCATTGCTATTCGGCAGCACTGCTATTGATGACAATCTGTTTGAGAACACAGATCGGTTGTGGCGCTTGTTTCGTGAGATTGCCGAGGGACTCTCACACATCCATCAGCAGGGCATCATCCATCGCGATCTGAAGCCGGTCAACATTTTCTTGGACTCGCATGATCAAATCAAAATTGGTGATTTTGGTCTGGCAACCACCAGTTTTTTGGCTCTGCAGGCGCATGGTAAGTGAAAGGATTATTCATGCTTCAAGCATCAACTGACTTTGATGTACTTTAGCGGAATACCCAATACAATCAGTGACACAACATGTAACAAGCACTGAGGATGGCACCGGCACGGGAAAAGTGGGCACAACGCTCTATGTGGCCCCGGAGCTGACGGGCAATGCCTCCAAGTCGGTGTACAATCAGAAGGTGGATATGTACACCCTGGGCATCATATTGTTTGAGATGTGCCAGCCGCCCTTCGATACGAGCATGGAACGTGCGCAGACCATAATGCAATTGAGGAATGCTTCCATTGTCATCCCAGAGAGCATGCTCCAGGATACCAAATACGAGAAGACAGTGAAGGTTAGCACTGGAATCTGTCTATCTACATTTATACATACCATCATAATTATAAATATCTATTAATGCCCAGATGCTGCGCTGGCTGCTCAGCCATGATCCTGCTCAACGACCCACCGCCGAGGAGCTGCTCGTCTCGGACTTGGTGCCGCCAGCCGAACTAGAGGCCAATGAGCTGCAGGAGATGCTGCGGCATGCGCTGGCCAATCCGCAGAGCAAGGCGTACAAGAATCTGGTGGCACGCTGTCTGCAACAAGAGAGCGACGAGGTGCTGAAGCACACTTATCATCTGAGCAGTAGTCGTTCCATGAAGTCCTGGAACTCGGCGATAGTCATCGATGACATTGTTTCGCTCAACCCACTGATTGAGTTCGTCAAGGCGAAAGTGGTGAATGTGTTCCGTAAGCATGGCGCTATCGAGGTGGATTCGCCGCTGTTGTCGCCGCTATCGGCACGCAACATCAACGCCAACAGCAATGCAGTCCATCTGATGACGCATTCGGGCAGTGTGGTGCTGCTGCCGTGCGATCTGCGCACCCAGTTCGCCCGACATGTCACCATGAACGGCGTGAATCTCATACGACGCTATTGCGTCGATCGAGTCTATCGCGAGGAGCGCGTCTTCAACTTTCATCCGAAGCAGAATTACGAATGCTGCTTCGACATCATCACGCCGAGCACCAGCAGCCAACTGGTGGACGCCGAACTGTTGTCGGTGGCTTTTGAGATTGCCAGCGAGCTGCCCAGTTTGCGAGAGCGGAACATCGCCATACGCATGAATCACACGAATCTGTTGCGCTCCATTCTCATGTACAGTAATGTGCCCCGATCCCAATACGGAACACTCTTTGAGGGCTACATGAACTTCATTGAGGGGCGCATTTCACGCTTTCAGTTCCTATCCAGCATTACGTCCATTGTGGACAAGTCACGCAGCTCCGCACAGAATCTGATGGATATGTTGCTTGCCAACTTTCTGCTCACCGGCTTCAGGAGCAGCGTAGATGAATCCGCCCTGAAGTCTCTGATTCGGGGCAAGGGTGAGGCGTCATCTCTGGCATGCAGCGCTTTGCGCGAACTGGAAACGGTTGTGGGATTGGCGTACAGTCTGGGAGTGACGGTAAGTCAGCTTTGTCCATATCATCTGCAGCATAATCAACATCTTTCGATTTTGTTATCAGTGTCCCATTCACATTTGGGCTGGTCTGCCCATCAGCTTTGATCGAGCCAGCACTGGTGGCATCGTGTGGCAAATGACCGCTGATCTGAAACCGAATCGCTCGGGGCATCCATCGGTGCTGGCGATGGGCGAGCGCTATGATGCGATGCTGCACGAGTTCCAGAAGCAGGCGCAGAGTTTTAATGCCGCGCTGCCGACACGTGGAGTGCTCAGCGGTGCTGGACTGTCGTTCTCGCTGGACAAACTGGTGGCTGCTGTGGGCATGGAATATGCCAAGGATTGTCGGGCCATCGACATTGGCATCTGTGTGTGTGGCACACGACCACCGCTCAAGGATGTTACCTACATCATGCGACTGCTCTGGTCCGTTGGCATTCGCTGCGGAATTGTGGAGACTGCCAGTGGTGGTGGCGACGAAGCTCAGGATTTGGCCCAACTGGGTGCATTGCATGTGATACTTGTCGCCGAGAATGGCGCGTTACGTGTGCGCTCCTTTGAACGTGATCGATTCCAGGAACGGCATTTAACCCGTGCCGAACTAGTCGAGTTCATCCAGAAGATGCAGCGCAGTGAGGCGATCAGCGGAAGTGTGGTCGGCTCTTGCGGAGATTACAGCAGTCAGTTGTCCAACATGAGCAGTGGCCCAGGCAACAACGGTCTCAGCCAATCCGCCTCCAATGTGACCGTCAAGAACAACTATAGCCAACTGCCCGATGTTCAGGTGACATTCCACACTCACGACAAGATGACGGCGAACTATAAGCGGCGGCTGGAGAATCAGGTGGCACAGCAGATGAGCTCAACGCTGGCCCAGTTTAGCAAGAAGGAATCATTTGTGGTGCTGGTGGTGGAGATGCCGCCGGCAGTTGTCAATGCCATTGTTGGTGCCATCAATCCGCGAGTATTGCGCAAAAAAGAGACTGAACCCGAAATTAATTTTGTGATCGAGAGGTGAGCAAAATTCTCAATTCCAGCTACACTTGACTCAAACCAAAATGTTGTTTCTTCTGGCAGATTTCCAAAACACAAACGGTATATATCCGAAATACACGAGGAGATTGTCGACTATCTGAGCGAGGCAAAAACACCCATTTTGGCCATTTACAGCATCTCCGATTCCTATTATCGTGTCATCATTTGAATTTCAATTGTGGAGCAACTGCATCGAACTGAATGAAGTCTGCTCTAAGCGCCTATAAACTTGGTTTAAGCCTTTGCAACACAATATTTTGTCCTAGATCTGCACTTACCAAAAAGATACAAAAAATTGATGAGACTTTCGAATATGTTTTTCAAAACGTGCCAAGCAGTTTTTCAAAAATTGACTCAATTAATTCTAAACAATTGGTTACAATAATTAACACTTAAAAGTCCAAAATTAATTAATCGCCTTACGCAAGCCGAAATCTGTTAGAATTATAAAAAACATATAGTTGAATTTGTTGCAGCGTTCTAAATGCTAATCCTAAATAGTTGCCCCTAATTAATTAGGCTATTTTGTCACAAACTTTACATAAAATGTTTTTTTTTAAGATAACTATTTTACAATCAGCTTGTTTTCTCCCATTTAATGTATATATACACAAAAATTTAGTACTTAAAATATAGTTGCATAACAACAAAAACAAACTGTTAACTGTACAACTGCACAACTGCTCCACATTTCATCGTTGCATCAATCAGGAAGTGTCCTCCGCTTTGTTCAGACTGCGCACAATTCCCAGGGGCGGGCCCTGCAGCACCTTGCGTGAGAGACGCATGAAACCGGAGACGGGATCACGTCCAAAATACTTCACTTGTAGCTCCTGGCCCACCTCCAGTCCAAGCGCCGACGGATGCGCAATCTTGCGTTGATCCAACTGCGAATTGTGCAGCAGCGCTGGCGGCATACTCGGATACAGTACCACCATCACGCCCGTATCCCGCAGCTCGGTTATCTTTGCCGCATAGATGCCACCGAATTCGAGTTGAGGCACACGTTCCTTCAGCATATAGCCATCGATGAGCTCCTTGGCCTCGTCCAGTGCCGCTTGCGAGGGTGCAAAGATTGTGAAACTATTGTCATCGGCAGCGGTTAAAGTGGTGCCCGTCTCCAGATATATGTGCTTCATGTGCAGACCACTGGGCCCGATGAGCTGGGCGCGCTGATGCGGCTCCACGCTCAGAGTTTCGCTGACGGGCCAGCAATCCTTGCGGTATTTGCTGTGGGGGAAAACAAGCTGATCAATATTAATCCACGCTACATCTGATAGAAAGTCCGTCGGACTTACCGTGGCTCCTTGATGGTATCGGCCATGATGTCCAATATTTTGGCCTTGGCATCGGTGGCCTTTTGCAGCGACTCCATGACGACCTTGAGCGGTATGCCTGGTATTTTAAGATCCGCTTGGATGGCAGTGAAACCTTTTCGCGTGCCCGCCACCTTCATGTCCATATCACCCATATAATCCTCAATGCCAAGAATGTCCGTCAGAATGCGATAATCCTGCAGATGCTTGGTATCCCCATTCTCGTACTTGGTGACGAGGCCTATGGCTACGCCGGCAGCGGGCGCTATAATGGGCACACCTGCATCCATCAGCGCCAAGGAGCCACCACAAACGCTGGCCATGCTGCTGGAGCCATTCGACTCTAGCACCTCGGAAGTCAAGCGAACCGTGAACGGGTAATCGTGTGGCAACGTGGGAAGCAGTCCTCGCTCGGCCAGCGCTCCGTGACCCAACTCCCGGCGGCCCAGTGGCCCAATGCGACCCACTTCTCCAGTGGCATACGGCGGGAACTCGTAGTGGAGCATAAAGTTTTTGGCCTTTAGTCCGCCGCTTTCCAGCGCCGCCAACGTGTCCAGCTTCATGGCGCTCTCCTGCGAATCCAAGCTGACCGTGCAAAAGACCTGCGTCTGACCACGCTGGAACAGCGCCGACCCATGGAGCGGCTTATACATATCCACCTGGCAGTTGATATTCCTGAGACTATCATAGTCTCGGCCATCGCAGCGACAATTGCTCTCGAAGATTAGCTCCCGGAATATGCTGCGACACGCCTTGTTGAACTCCTCACCAATTGTGGCGGGATCTGTGTCTGGATAGGAGGACCACACTTTGTCCAGGACATTCGCACGCACCTCGTTGACGGCGGTGTCGCGCGAGATCTTGTCGTGCTGTGCATCCTGAAAGATCTCACGCAATCGCATCTCACACATACTCTTCACAGCCTGCACCAGTTCCGGCTCCGATTCGGGCAACGCATCCACATCCCTCTTTTGTCGGCCATACGATTTTTGCAGGCGTTCAATTTCGTGTATGATGAACTGCGCCTCGCGCGTTCCCTGCTTGATGGCCTTGAGCAGATCCTGCATGAGGACAACGTTGCCCTTGCCCTCCAACATCACCACCAGATTCTGTTTTGTTGCCGAGACGACCAAATCCAGTTGCGAGGATTGCAGCTCACGGCGTGTTGGATTGATGAGCACCTCGCCATCGCATAGGCCAATGCTGCAAGCAGGGATTGAGGCTAGAAATTTGATTTATATTCAAGTGGAAGCTGCTCACCGCACGGCGCCAATGGGTCCATGCCAGGGTATATCACTCACAGACAGCGCCATCGAGGCGGCATTGATTGCCAGAATGTCTGGCGAGTGAACGGCATCCATGGCGAGCATATTGCACACCAGCTGCGTCTCATTGCGATATTCCTTGGCGAAGAGCGGCCGCAGTGAGCGATCGATCAGACGAGCCGACAGAATCTCTCGCTCCGATGGACCCAATTCACGGCGCATAAAATTCATTGGTATGCGACCCGACGCGGCGTTCTTCTGCCGATAGTCCACAACCAGCGGCATGAAATTCTGGCCCGGAGTTGCCTTCGCCTTGGCCACCGCTGTGACCATCACAGCAGTGTCACCCATCTGGCAAACAGCCGTTCCATTGGCAAAGCGCGCCAGTTTGCCAGAGCTGAGGGTCATGTTGCGACTGAAAGTGGCAAGAATATCCATTATGAAATGATCGCACTGAATGCAATTCCGATTTGACTTACCCATTGCTGAACTGCACCTCCACAGTGGGTGCATCTCCGCGAGCGCTGCTCTGCAGGCAGCGGCGATTGCATTGCAGTCGATGATTGAGTAATTTCAATGCTTTTCGAGTAAAAATCATAGTAGAAAAACGTGCAAGTTACCCAAAACAATATGCCGGTTGTCTTCAGCTGCAACGAACCGCGTGTAACCTTCACACGCAATACGTTAACAATAATTAATAAATGCAATTGTGTGCAAACATTTAACAAAAATCCTTAGTAAATTTCAACGCTATTCAAAAACTTATATGCGCACATTTTAATAAAATAAACTAACAATCTAAATAATGCATTCGCTTGTGACGTCACATCGATGACAGCTAACATGCCAATTTGAGTGATAAGGTAATGTTAATTAACAGTAGAATTCAAACACTTGCAAAATTTATCGAAATGCAACAGAGCTGCTATGCTCTCGATAGCGCTGTAATCTTACACGATGTTAGCATACGCTGCCTGTTAATTAACAGCATTTGTGTTACGAACGGACGTGGGTGTATACCTCTTTTTGCCAAGCGCGGACGTATAAATTATTGAAGTAAAGCAATTGTTAATTTGAGATACGCGTGTGTTGCCGCAAATAGATGCATATTGAACGTGCGTGTCTTCTGCCAGCCAATTAAATCAAGTGCTTATAAAAATTTTTGGCATTTTCTCTGTGAGTGTGTGTGTTCGATCGCCGCCGTGCTCTCGCTTGTGCTTTCAGTGTGTGTTTAGCTGTGTGTGTTGTGTGTGGTTGTGTGAGTGTGTTTTGCTGCGCGCAAGTTGATTGTGTGTGCGTGTTCTTGTAAGTGTGCGTTTTGTTGGCCAAAAGCAAAACGCAAAGAGAGCCGAGCCGCAGCAGCAGCAACAACAACGAAAACAACAACAAAAAGAAGAAAAACCAAAATCGACAAATGCGGTCAAATTAAAAAGAAAAACAAAAAATCATAAAAAAAAAGTATTGGTGTCGGGGCAGCAGCAACAATAACAACAGCAACAACAACAGAGAAGCAGCCGCAAAAAAAAGCCAAAAGCAAACCCAAAAAAAAAAAATATAATACAAAAAATAGGCAAAAAGCTAAATCAAAACTTGCCGAGAAAGCGTGCCGCCTGAAACCGAAGCCGAAGCCGACGTCGACGTCAACGTCGCTGCCAGCGTCGCGTGTGTGAAAAGCCGGAAAATTGCTTCACAAGGCGTTGTCGTCGTCGCCTCTGCCTCAATTCTCAATTGCTTCTGCCTCGAGTTCTATTGTCTGATTCGGTGTTATCACAAGCGCAATACCTTTCTTATCAGTCAAATAATATTCTGATTGTTGCAGAAATAGAAACCAAGAATTCCATAAAAACACATACTAAAAAGCCAAGTTTAAAGGTAAAACGAAAAGAGACAAAATTGTACGAGGTAAGTTTAAATATTTTTTAACACAAATTTTTATTTTTATTTTATGCTTAAAATGAAAAGAACTCTAAATGCACAAAATTTCTTGTAAGTTGCATCATGTTTTGTTGCAAGTAGAAATACAAATCATAATGAAAAAAGTTCTTAGGAATTAGTTGAAGAAGTTAAACTAGCAGCTGCCTTATAGAGGGAGACAACTCCGATACCCATATCAAGAAAGTATTTTGACAAGGCAACAAATTCATATTTAATAAGTTCTTTTGCTAGAAAAACGAAGAAAATACATTACTACAACAGATATATTCATATTTGTTTATTCTTTGTGGTTTTTAAACAATTTTGGAATATGGAAGAACAAAAATAATTTTTTTTTTTTGTGAGTATTTATTTTTGATCTGGTTATTCGTATATTAACCTCAAAGAGGTGTTCTTTAACATACAAGCAGTTGAACTGCATTTGGTAAGGGTATTCAAACTTTGATAGCTGTGCGTTGTTTGTTTAATTGACACACCTCATTAATCGGCGGCATAAGTGCTTCGAAGTATTTACCGTAATTTACACTTTGCCACTTTGCCACTGATGACTCGCGACGTTGCTGCTGCAATTTCATTAACTTAATCGATGCCCCTTTAATGATGTTAATGTAGCTGCTGCTGTTGCACATGCATTGAGTGTTTCATTCACTCACTCACTTACTGTCTCACTCGCACACAGCAAACACACACACACACACACACACGCACACATACACCAGCAGCTTCAGCAAGAGTAAAATCTTTAAGCTTTTTCTTATCACTGCTTTTGTTGTTGTAGTTGTTGTTGCTGTTGTCCATGTTATCTGTAAGGCCTTTTCAACCACTTTCTGGACTTCGCTGCGCCTCCAATCCAAAAAAAAATATAAAAAAATGTGTATATATATAAAGAATAAATAAATAAAAAAGAAAAAACAGACATTCATTATGCTATGCGCACTTCCGGCCGTTGTCTCCGCTTGTTTGTTTTTCAGCTTTTGTCATTGTTTCTGTCTGCTGCTTAACATGTTGGCTGGGTGTTAATCGATAAAGTTTACTATACGCAATTTATTATTTTCGTTAATTATTATTATTTTCGTTAATTATTGTTATTTTCCCTTTTGCTATAATTAGACAGGCGCAGAATATATTTATGGGTATATTTTCTTGAAGAAACTCCGCCCCTAAAAAAAAGAGTGCTAATGCGTTCTAAGTAAGCCAAAAGCAGTTTTATACGTTTAATCTTCTGAAAATTGTTAAGTGAAGTTATGCAAATTGAAGTAAAAGGCAGATGGCAGAATTTTCGAATCATTAAGTGTTTATGTTCCTGATCAGCATCAAATGCTGAACCGATTTAGTTATGTGCGTCTGTTTGATATCAGAGATTTTAGATTCTTGTTAACCATACGCTGATCAAGTTTATGCCGTTTCATCGTTAAATAGCCTGTCTCAATAAAAATCGGTAGACATATTGATCATATGCAAAAATTATATCGGCATCGGTTGAGAATAAAGAAAGGACTTGAAATCAGGGTATCGAATTGTGCATTATTCAAAATAGTTTCTGAGTTGATTTATTGATTTCTAAGTAGTTGCCAGATTAGTTTCTGTATATTAATGCCGCTGCTATTTTGACACTCATAAACATTAATTTATTTAATCTACTGCTTCTGCAATTGAGACTGAAATGCCATACATACATTACAGACGTATGTATTTATGAATTATTCAGATTAAGAAAAATAATGCTCCAAATTTGAGTAACCGTTTGAATAACTAAAAAAATCTCAAGTGGCTCAATGACACAAAAAACTGAACTGAACTTCACATGTATGCAAATATCAGATTAAACATATCTTACGCTCCAAGTTTGAGTAATCGTTTGAACAACTCGCGCAAAGTGCTCAATATTTATTTATTTATATATTTTTATGCTGTTGCGTCTGCGTTATTTTGTTATCTACAACTTAGCATTTGTTGTTGCTGGCGCATTGCTGTTGTTGTAGTTTTTGCTGTTTGTCATTGTAAGTGACACTGATTGCCGATTGTCGATTGCCACGACTTTGGGCCCGTCCCAGCCCGTACCGGGCTGCATAATTAGGGAGAGCGCTTAGCATTCGCTGATAGCTGATAGCGTCAGTCGCTTCCGCTTCCATCACTCATCAACAGCAGCGGCAGGAACAGCAGCAGCAGCAGCAGCAACAGTTGAGGCAGCTGCCAAGGCACCAACAGCAGCAGCAGTTGAGGCAGCCGTCGATGTTCCGTTTTCAATTTCAAATAGCATTATTAAATGTCCAGCGATCCGTTGGCCACATGTGGTGTGTCCGGGTGTCCTGTTGTCCTGGCGCTGAGTCCTTCGTCATACGCCCATCGGTATTGCCATTAGCAGCGCGACCCCTTCCACTTAGAGCATATTTTGCTGTGTGTGTGTACATAAAAAGCATTCGAGTGCTGTTCGTTATGCGTCACACTTGCACACAAAGAAAAAAAGTTAATACAAATGGAAATATTTGTGACTAGGAGATACCCCGTAATCAGCTAAGAAGGAAAAATAAACTGGGTTTCTTTTAGTAAAAATTACTTAAAGTTTGTGAAAGCCAGAAGGAAGAATTTCTGACTCCATAAAGTATATTTGTTGATTCGTAAAACTACTAACGAAAGGAATCGATTTTCGATACAAATCGATTTTAGATAACAATAAAAATGTAATGGTATTTGTGCAACCTTATAACTGATATGTACTCTGACTATAAATTAACCATTTCTGATTAGTGACAGATTCATGCAATCCAAAATAGATGTACCTGGACTTTCATGTAGATACCTTTCGTGTAAAACAATATCTACCAACTTTAAATGGCTACAGGGTATATGGAAGAAGAATAAACGTAGGAAAACATAATGTGTATATTGTCAGACTGCAAAGACAATAAACCATCAATGAGCAGGACAAGAAGAGCTGCGGCAGGCGGTGGGATCAGGAGTGGGAGCAGTACTAACAGCGACCAAACCCCAAAGCAAATAAAACTCGAATCGAATCGAATGGAATGGAATGGAATATTATTATCATCAACAAGGACAACGACAACGACGCGCCCCAAGAACAGAACAGCGAACCCATTCCCGACTTGGGCAATTGGGGATTGGCCACACGCTGCTCAACGTTTTGCACGCGTCATGAGGCGCGACTGCGACTACCAACTAGAGTGTTTGAAGTTCGAATACCAATCCCGACCCCGAACCCGAACCAGAGCCCGAACCCGACCCCGATCCCACCAAGTCCCGTTAGTAATTCCAATTTCAATCGTCGGCCCACTTTGCCACTTCTCTCACTGCTCTCCACACTCCTTATCCCTTGGCTTTGCGCTCTAATTTGGCGCGACTTTGACACTTGTTAGCCAATATGTTCTGGGTCATGTTAATGGCCGAAAACGGAATTGATATTAATTGCCACAAACGCCCACATAGCACAGCAGTGGGCGTGGCTCCGTTCTTCTATTTCGTTCCCGTTGCTAAGCGAACCGAGTCCATTAGCCGGCCACAAAAATCGCATGAAAATCAGCTTAACTCATTTGTGCGGGGAAAACCCCCCAAAAAAAAAACAAAAAGCAATGGCTTATACACTTTACTCCCATCGTATTTTTTGTTAGTGGGCGACGCACCTAAAACGCTACACTTAACGAAAATGATATAGACACAAAAACTACAACTATGAATTTTATTTGTAAAATGAAAAAATGGTGGATTTTAAAACTAAAATCTTGTTAAGAGAATTTTTGTCCATATGGAAAATGATTGTACTCTTCAACTGTGAAATTTCTAGAAGTTTTATGCTGCTTTCACATGCTTTCTTTCTCCCAGTGCATGACACATTTTTATTAATTCTTATGGTTTTGATGTGTTATTAACTGTTGAATGAATTTACGAGCGCAGCTACCTGGAACCCTTTATATGAACATTTATGCCACGATTGATTTTATAGTTTTGGCCTTAGCTGGTTTTCCATTGTTCTGTGTGTGTGTATGTGTGTGTGTGTGTGTGTGTTTCCCTTGCTTCTCGCATTGTGATTCTTGAATTGAATTAATCCTTGCTTTTTGAACCTGACTGCAACCCCTGAACAATTGATCTTATTACGCTTGTGCTGTACAAAATACATATCGACATATATATTATGTATGTGATTGGATTTGACTTCTTTTTTTTCGTTAAAGTGCTGCTTGTCATTTTCACAAAACAAGTTCTTTCATAACTCAAATTCAATTATAGTTTCGAGTGTGTGGCAAAAAAAAAATACAAAAATAAAGTTGAACTGAAATGTGGGAAAACTTTCAGGATGGGAAGTGCACAAGTTGATTCTAATACGATGACTCTTGGCGAAGGGCATCCATCAAGAACAGATAAGAAGAAGAGGCTTTTTTATTTGGCTTGCCGATGCAAAGATATGTGGCATAAATGTGTTTTGTAATATTTTTTTTATGCCTTATTCATGTGATAAAATATTAAAATTTACGCTCTACAAAAAAGAAAAAACATTTTCTTTAAAAGGCGTCTGGATTTTTGCATATTCACAAATTCAAAACTTCTGCCCAACAATTATAATATTTGCATATAATTAGTGATGAAATTAGAATACCATCAACGAAGGGGCAAGACTTCTAAGATACTGTTCAACTTTGTTGTTTTTGCATATTCACAACCTCAAATTTGCCACCCAACAAGTATAATATTTGCATATAATTTGTAGTAATATGAGCTTAACTTTTACAAAAGTTTAAGGCATCTTGGTTATTTAACAAAGGTAACTATGTTTCATGCAATTCCAGTTCATAAATATTTCTGCCAAACAATTATAATATTTGCATTTAATTTGCATTTTCGGAAAACATTTTCAGGTTTTATTCTTTTGTGTTTTCCTCAACTGCTTTTAATCTTTCACTTAATTTGCATTCACGAAACCAACTGAAGTCTAACTACATTTGATTCTACCTGGTCCTCATTTAGATAAGAAAGAATAATAAGCTGGGTTTGGGGGAGGGAGAGCAAACCACTCTAATGACCTTGATAAACTTTTCCGTCTCAGTCTGGCTGTCAGTCAGTCGTTCAAGTTTGGTGCCTTGTGCTTTCTTAGGATGTGTTCTGGCTTTTGGTTTGGCTTACGGTCCTGTTTACATTCCCTTTTCGAGGACATTATTATTTTGTCGTAAAGTTTGTAGCGCAGTAAGGGAGTCGTCTGCCATCTCATAAAGTATTTATATTTTTTTTTATCATAGGAGCAATCGGTCGAAACCAAGGCTATGTTTTTATTTTTATACCATTAACATTGGGACAAAAGAATGATAAAAATCGGACTTTCAAAAGGGTATTTAATCGACGGCCTGCCGTTTTTTCTTGCTTTTATTTATTGCGCATATTTGAAAACATAACGTTTTATGTGCTACCTCGTAAAAGATTCAAGAGTGAACATAAAAAAATCTATACAGATATATATGTATATTTGCACATATTGAAGAATATGCTTACGAATCGTATGTTGATTCGAAGATGATTTAACATTATTGGTATTTAAAGATTTATTTGTCTTATACATGTGTACATATAGAGAAATTTGAATTACTTGCATAAATAAGCATATGTTTACAGTTTTTATTTGTAACTTAGCTATATCTATGTTTCCGATCAACTACAAATGTGTAAAGCATTTATGGCAATTGTTTGTGATCTTTAATGTATACACAAAGAAAATGCATAATTCGAGAGAAAGATTAATGAACATAAAATAAATAAATAAAGTAAAATACTATAAATAAAACAATTTTATTCTAAATATGCTACACAACAAAAGAACAACTAAAAAAATTAAGCTCGAAAAATATCAAATAATTATATTATTTTGCAAATAATTCTGAATCTGTACACACTTTTTTTTATTGCATACGCTAAAAAGGGTACGAAAAACGTGTTTTTCAATTTTTAATCCCCTCATTTTTTTTCATCCTTTTGTCGGCTTTGGCTGCCAGCACGGATTTTGTTGTCCGGTGTTTTTCTATACATTTTTTTTCCAGTAATTTCCTTTCACTCAATTTTGATTAAAGACAAACCTTCGTCTCATTTGGCATTGTTTCGGCTGAGTGTTATTGCCACTTTGACACAACAAAACCTTTTAACTTTGCACCCATTTTATGGGTCTGCACTTCACCTGTAATTGATTTTCACTGTTTTAGTGTCATCAAGCAAACCTTATCCATATGCGATAAACAATCCTTCTATCCCCAAATAAATCGTTATCCATCAGCAAATGCTGTCCCTAAAATTATTCAAAGTGTCATTGAAACTTTTTTTTTTTGTCGGCTAAAAAGGATCGCCAAAAGTTAAATCATCAACTGACCTTTATATGCTCCGGAGGGGGTTGGAGAGTATAACGGTTTTAAATCCAGCCTCTTAGCGTGCTTAAAAACCAATCATTTGTGCATTGAACCCCACCCCAGAATGTTGGCAATGCAGCGCCATGTGGGCAACACCTTGACACCAAGTCGCGGACCTGGCAACAGCAAAAAAATGTACAAAAATAAAGCAAAAACTCAACAACAAATAATCTGCACTCATTTTATGCAAAAAATAAAGGAGAAAGACCAGCTATCTGGCTAACACCGAAGTTTTAATACCTTTTGAAGATTTAAATTTGGAAATTAAATAAAAAAACGTTTGTGCTTTGGAATATATTCAACAAATACTAAACGTTGTCGAAATCCGTCCGCGATAAAAAAAAAACTTTAGAAATCAAAAATGGATCATAAATATAATTAAAATATATATTTTTTCAGGCTTTGTATTTCGAATCCCGTCGGCATTCGTCTTCAGGAAGAGATTCACAGTGTACATCCAGTCAGTGCTGTGGATTTAAGGTTAACAAACAAACATAAAGCTAGCCTCTTGACAATGTATTACACGTTTGATGACAAAATTTGAATACTCTAAGCAAGGGTAAAAAATTGCGGCAGGCTGCTGCGAGACTGGCCGGCGAAACTGGCTCATGAAACGCCTTTGGCTGTAGCTTTGGGCCCAGTGGAAGCACCCAGCTAACATGTAGAATTCATTAACAATAATGCGCAGCGAAGCCGAAGAGAATGAGAATATTGTGAGAGGAGGGGGGCTGAGAAGAGGAGAGCGGAAGAGAGCTGGCTCACTCATTGTGCTTGCCGCTTTGGTTACCAAGAATTCGCCGTTTAAGCTGAATTCTGGGTGGTCTTCTTTGGCTTGACTGCACTTTGTTATGTGAGTCGTTGCCATAAAGGATTTTTATTTATTTTTTTCTCAATATGTTTTGGTAGCAAAATGGCCAAAGGGCCAAGCAGACAGCACAGAATTTAATGTGTCCCGATAGTCACTACTTTGATTGTGCATTCTTCATAGTTTTGTATGTCTTAATTGTTTCTTCATTTTGCATTTTCCTTAATTGGCAAAACATTTTCTTTACTTGCAGATACATAAAACTTGTTAAGAGCTCAAGGTAAGTTTTTTTCTTCTTTCAATTTACTTACAAATTTATATAAGTTTTATTGGGTAAATCATGTATCTTTTTTATTTGTAAGATATTCATAGTAAGAAGGATTTAAGTAATAAAGTTTTCTGATTTTTATGTAAGACATTAAAATTTATTAGCGCTAAATTTGAGAGTTAACATAAATTCCTTGATTGGCTGCTGTTTAGTGTTGATAAATCTGATTAATTGATTGGATTGCGTTAAGTTGGTAAGACAGGATAAGAACTGTAGGACTCTTGTTGGGTAGTTGGATTGCTGCCAAAGAAGAGTATTAAGTGACTTCAGAGAGTGTTCGTCACGGAAAAGTAGAGCGTGAAGTCTTCTTGTATTTCGAGCAAGTGAGTTGAAATGGCGTTGACGTTTATTAAGGTGTTTGCTTCAGATTAAATAAATTGAATTTAATGTTAAGATATCTATGTTAGTGTGTGTGTGTTAGTGATGCTGTTGTGCAGCCCTTAATTGCTCTTTGGAGCAATCCCGATGAGGGAAAAGCAAACGCCAAAATGCCAAATGCAGCGATCAAATTTTCTGAATATTCTACAAAATATTCTAAAGCCGAAAAAACTAACGCGTCTGACAGCAAGTCAAGCGCCAAAAAAGTGAGAGAGAGAGATAGGAAGACAGAGTAAGAGAGCGAGAGATGGGCAGATATGAAGAGAGAGTAAGAGAAGGCAGACACTTGCACAAATATTTGAAGTGTTTAACTTTCTGATGGCTTTTCTAGCTGTTTTTTTCTGTCTTTGTTTTTATTTTGTTTTGCTTAACATTTGTTTTCCCATAAACTTTTGCCTTTTGTTACAATGCTGACATTTTGCGCACTCCTTCAAGCCCTTAACCCCTTTGAACACATTTGTTTGTTTTTTCTTTTTATTACAAGAGGAAAAACAACACAAAAACTGCATTTGTTGGTTTTGTGCACAACTTTGACTAAGGTAATTGCCGAGCAGTTCCATCTAAATTGTGGGCGAATATTTGCGGTGCAGTTATATAGTTTTCAAGAAAACAAAAGATATATATATATATATTAGAAGCGCTTCAAATATTTTTATTGACAATTATATTAAAATTGTATAGGGTATATTAATATATAATTTTTTTTTTATAATTTTATAGGTTATATTAATATATAATTTTTTTATAATTGTCAATAAAAATATTTTTAGCGCTTCTAATAAAATACTACTCTTACATTATAATGTGCCTTCGTATATTTTTTCTATACGATTTTTAATGTTTTTTCATCCAAATAAAAAAGTGTACATTTCATAAAACTAATATACCTTTTTATAAATCAGGTTCAGTCTAACATAAAACAAAGTTTTACCGGCTGCAACACTTGACAGTTTTCAAACAGCAAAACCTACATACGTATAAGTATGTATAAGTATGTATATGTGAAGAACTTTCATCATGCATTGCTCGGAAAAGGGTCACAAATGCTAAAACTAACTTTTAGCTTTTCAATTTTTATACCCTAACTCATTGAAAATGGTGAAAAAAGTGGTTTATTGAGTTTGTGTAAATGTATGTAACAGGCCGAAGTGAGCATTTTCGACACTTTAAATTAATTTAGTTGAAGCTTGTTGCATTTTATCGATAACATTCTCAGATTCCGAGATATAGATAAAAATTGATTCACTTCGATTAAAAGTCACAATGTGACAGATCTAATTGTATAAAATACAACTTAACATTATGTTGAACATCTTTAAAAGCATGAATATCTAAGATTCGGGTTCAGTATATCTCCCAGTCGAGCTCTCCCTAACAGAGCATGCACAATTGTATTTTCTGATATTTGCAGCTACTTTTACAATCGCACTTGGCAAGTTTATGGAAACGGGCAAAAAGTTGAAAGTTGTTCTCCCACGTTTGTCACTCATTGTATATTGCGTTGCAGACGCGAAAACTGAGAAACTGGGAAACTGCTCAACTGCTCGACTGTTCGACTGCTCGACTGCCGTTAAGTGCAAGTCTCGCAGGTCTTGCACAATTGCCGGCGACATCAGCTGACGGTTGGGCACTTTGTCATTATGAGTTTCGCTTGAAATCTTTATGAGGCCATAAATTTTTGTCAATCGATCGAAGCTGTGCGCCTCACCTTCTCTACCTCTACCTCTACCTGTCGAACACAAATAGCAAACATTCCATTTGCTATTTTCCTTACCTTACCTTACGTTTTCCCTTCCCTTTGGTTTTTTATGGACGACTGTCTGACAACTTTTTGGCACTGTTGTCGTACATCAAATTAGGACATCTCAAAATGATTGAACATTTGCATTAAGCAAACGAACACAATGCTGTAAAAATAAGTTCCCGGAATATGAGTACATGACGGCATGAATGCTCTTGTAATGATTTCTGAGACTTTTCTCTATTATTACTGAAATTGAATGTTTTTATATGGTCTAAGTGAAGTACTTTAATGGAAATGCTAGCTCTGCGAAAGTCCTCAATTTATTGTAGAATGTCAGGTACATAGACACACACGACAAACATGCATTATATATATATATAAATATACATACAGTTTTTTTTCTATGAGTCTGAACATTTGAAATATTTTATGTTTGTCTGCCTGAGTCCTGTGGGCAATTTACAAAAAGCCAAAACAACAGCCCTTGACAACGGCGGCTGCAAGACCTTGTGCAAATATTGAATCAAATTTTTTTGTGGCTTTTTTTTCTTTGCATATTTTTTATTTATTTTTTGTTCATTTTTCCACCCCATACAATTTTGAGTTACTTTTATTTTGTGCATAAGGTAAATAAAACATTTCACTCTGCATATTGCATAGACTACGGACGTCAGCTCTCTCTCTCTCTCGGTAAAGAGCTTAATGTCGTCCATAGTTGTGTCCTTGTCTGTTAATCGTCATCATCGCCGGCTGTGGTCAGGCTCTGCCTGTTAGTTTAGCTGGTGGCCTCGGATCGTCGCGTTACTGCCTTTTGCCTGTCAGTTAAATTTGCTTAACGACCAGGCCTGGTCTGGTCTGACCTGGCCAAGGGCTCGGGGTCGGGGTCGGGGTCGAGAATGAGGCGAACTGGGCTCAGCCCGCACACATTTCAACTTGGTACTCAAAAGTGCTGCATCATAATATTCATTTAAAATATATAAATGCATTTTTGATCGTCTCTATGAAGGTCAGAATTTAATGCTTCGGTTAAATGTCAATTGTAAGTTAAATACTAGCTTCAACACTATACACACAACTATTTACCTGGTATTTAAATTTTACAACATTTACGACAAAAGCTAACTGGAAGGCTTCAGTCGAGAGAGATCGACTTGGAGATACCCTGAGCTCAGCTCGTATATACACATACATTTTTAATAAGTTTAAGGCATAAAATGAATATCATTATGTGCCTATCTATGCCGTCAGATTTTGTATATAATAATATTCCAAATAAATTTGATTATTTAATTTTGCAAATGATAAATCGAAAATCATAGTCTATATTGCCAAAACTTAACTGCTCTGATGATGATGATTTGTTCAGTATGTAAATTCTGCATCTTAAAGTTGTTCACTTACAATAGTTTTGAAATTTATTTATTTGTCTTTAGATTTATTGAAATTTGTTATCATATCTTTCAAATGATGTAAAATAATGTAACATCGACAGATTGTCTTCTCAGAATGTCGACTAGTATTGGTTTTTTCATAATTTTAGTTGCCTGCATAATAAAATCAATCCATAAAATGGGGCAGTTAGGCTTAACCCTTATGTGAGTAATTCTTCTTTATAGAAATTGCTGAATAAGCTGAAGGAATAATCCAATTTAAATGCCTGACTACGACTACGTGCTCAATTGAATATTTGGACTATTGGACACACAAGGGACACAAATTCATATTCATATTTGTGTAACTAAATAGAACTATATATATATATATATTGAATGAAATGAAATAAATGTATGTAATTTATTCATTTGGCGTTTGTGATTGCAATTGCAATCGATTGATAACTTCGTTAGCGGGCACATGCAAAGTAAAAATTTGTTGCGCCTCACTTTGCGTTGCTATTTGCAAATAACATTTGTAATGCAAATTTACTCGAGTCGGACGTGCGAGCCAATTTGCTTTTTGCATGTCTGTCTATATGTATAAATTTATATATATATATATATATATATATATATAAATAAACTGATTAACACAATTATTAAGAATGAAAATACAAAACTATACTTGTAAACAGTACAAACTGAAAGAGCTACTCAATTTTTTTGCTTTAAAAAAAAAAAATAATTACGTAGCAAATATTGTTTTTATAATGAAAAAAAAAAACTTTTTATTAAAGTTAAAAAAATGCTTTTAAAGTTATACTAAAATGTGTTTATATGAATAAAGCAGCTCGATCTCAATTCATTGGCATATGCAATGTGAAACCTTTTTTTTTGTTGCATTCGGTAAATCAGCAATTAAGAGCATTTTCCAATACATAAATCATGAAAGCAAAACTCAGACAACTCCGACAATATTTCTTTTGTAAAACTGTGCTCCCAACGAAAACCAGAAAAAGTTTTTTCCATGTGAAAATTTCGCCAACAGTTTTACAGCCTCTTTTTTTTTTAAATGGAATTTTTATTTATCGATCATTTTTTAAATCTGAAAAGTTGGTTTTAAGCTCGAAATGAATAATAGTGCTAGTTTGGTTGCCTGCACTGTGCATACCATATATCGATAGATATCGAGTGTTATGACATTTGAATTAGCAGTGTTTGTTTTAGTTTGTACCGTTATTTGTTTATTTGTTTATGCATTACACGGCCCAATGCCGAACACGAAAAAAATGGAGACTTGACCAACAACCATTCATAAAGCCGCAACAAAAACAACAAACAGCCACAAGCAGTGTTCATTTAACGCAATTGTGTTAGCCTTGTGCCAGAAAGCGGCAAATAATAGTAGTAGTAATAATGCGAATATACGCAAAAAAAAAAAAATGTATGTAAAGAAAAAGAAAAAGAAAAAAAAACGTCATGCGAAAGAAATCAAGAAATACCGACGCAAATAAAACGAATCACGAATCAAAATAATAATAATAAAAACCACCGCCACCAGTTTAATGAACATTTCAAAATTGCGCCAGCACTTTTGTGTTGAAAATTCAATTAAAATGGCCTGCGTAATTAATGCAAATGGCAACCGAAATAAAACTAAATCAAGTAATATGCCAGTTGCTGATTGCAACAACAGCAACCGAAATGAAAAGCCTCATCGGCATGCCGAACTTTACATACCCTCTGAAAAATAATCGACGAGTTATATGTTCAACGTGTGCAATCTAATAATCAGCTATAATTAGGCATAATCTACAGATTCGATTTGATTTGACCGTTGAACATAATTTATTGATTCATTTTAACTAAAACAGTTAAAAAGACAAATTAATTGATGCATAATTCAAAGTAAATAAATAAATTTAAATTTAAAAATAAAAATAAAAAAAATAAATGAAAAAATTGACTTAAAATATATATTAAATTGTGAAATGGAACAATATTTAGTGCAAGGATTGGGGAAACATAGAAAAACCGCAAAAAGTCCGAAAATTTTTAACAATAATATGGGTGCAAAGAAGTGGGCGAAAAATGAAAGCAATATCTGGAAGCACACGATGAGACTTATTACTAAAAAATACTCTGCACGACTCCGCCAAGCCGATGCGAGGAGGTTGAAAATTCAATAAGTAATTTGTACTTTTGACAGTTCCCAACGGGAGCTGTTTCACAAAACAACGATTCAGTCTCATTTGTCTCAGTGAGCCTCTAGCAAGAAGTCTGGTAAGTGGATTATCATGAGTAGAAAGTGAACTATAATTAATGACCTCAATATGTACAGCAGTGTTTAGGTCCATTCTGATTTTGTGAACTTCTCTCCAATGAGGGGGTTAAACTTGGCTTGGATAGAGCTCTAAAACTGACTGCGTTCACGTGGATGGTTAGACAGTTGGACAGAATCGACCAAGTATGCTGATTAAGCCTTATGCAATCTGCGATCTATAGTGACCTATTTATACTGCCCTCTACGCAAGGGTATTAAAAATGCAACTGATTGATTCAGGAGAGGTGGCGGAGAGTGTGGCACATAATGCATTGCACATGAGATGTAAACACGCAAATGGCGCTGGCAAGTTAATAAAAATATTTTAGTCATGCCAAATCTACAATATTGAAATGAAAATAGAAAACACAAAACAAGCGATCATTATAAATATGAAAATATTTGCACAGTGTTGTAAGAACTGTAAATAATAGCCAGAAAATGCAATTGCAACAATAAAAAGGCCACAAATAGAAATAATTGTGTAAAGCATTTTTTCTAATAAGACATGCCGAAAATAAATAAACAATCGCATGGAAAACCAGTTATTGACAACGGTTGGACACACATTTTTTTTTTTTTTTAATACAATGATTTAGTTAATGTTTATGCCTTGTTTTTGCCGTCGATATATACATACATATATATGCGCAAATGACGTCACAGTGACGTCAAAGCGATTCGCTGTTATTTATAGCAGGTGCTCCGGTGCAAAAGCGGAGCGCAGTGAAAGGCAAAAGCCAAATTAAAACATACACACAGTGTCAATAAAACATCGTCATAGTATTTAAATGAGGTTTGACAGACACACAAATATATGTATATGTGTGTGTGCATGTTATAAATAAATACTTGTTGTATTGATACAGGTGGCCTTACTCAGGCCCAGACCCAGACCCAGGCTAGGCCAGACCCAGGCCAGGCTAGGCAATTCGTATAGCTTTCGGGCTGGGTCAAATGCGGGCCAGCCTTGGCGCAATGCGGGTCTGTCTTATTAATAATATTATTATTATTGTTGTTGTTGCTACTGCTGCTGCTGCTGCTACTGCTGCTGCTGTTTGCTTAGTACTCCATGCCTAGACACTTATTGAATGGACACTTTCCAGCAACACATTTGATTTGATGGATTTGACATGAGCCAAAAGGTGTTCATTTCATTAAATGTATGTTTTTTTGACAGCCCTTGTCAAATATGCACAATTATTTGTGCTAAGTGGAATGGTGGAAGCTTTTTTTTCCTTAATTTGTGTGTGTTATCTGCATTTATCGCTTTAATATAAATATTAATATTCATTATTTCTGAATGTAAAGTTTATTTGAAATGAGTTGTACTAAATGAAATCGGTATCTCAAATAAAACTGAGTTTGATAATCTTTACCTTAGGTTGACTGATTTAAACTATGAGAGTTTTCAAATTAAAAAAATTAAATGAATTCTCCAAATAATCATTTCATATTGTGCCCAAAAAAAAATGTAACTCAAGATTGTACTTTGTTGCGCTGAGAATGAGGCGCATTGTGTGTAATTCAGTTGGTTTCGATTGGCGCAATATGGCATCGGAATGCTGTATATGTTTATTGTTATTGTTGCCCCCTTTGAGTTGGGTTGCGACTCGTAAGAGCTCTCTTCTTCTATCCGTGCTGAGCGGTTCCATTCATTCGTAATCAGACAGCACACACAGCGGCGCATTCCACTGTGGCATGCTTCATTCAACGGGCGCGTCAAATGTTTAGAGTAATTGTGCTTCTTCTTGCTAAGCATTAAATTGCATTGAGTAAGTTATTCTAATGGCAGAGCGTGTATGTGGATTGCGACAACAACAGAGGAGCCGCCGACTCTGCCGGTGAAGCATGCCATCGCAATTTGTATTATTTTATAATTAATTATTGAGCTTGAATTTCCATGAAATATGCACATGTTTAATTATTTTCAGTATAACCGCAACAATGTTAATATTTAAATGTGACATGATAAACTGTGTTGTTAACCAGCATTTCATATTTTGCGGTAATTTTGTTATTTTTTAACTTTTGTAATTATATTTCATTATATTATATTAATATTTAAATGAAAACCAAAGTCAAGTCATTTCCGAAAAAATAGTTTTTTTGGAGTTAAATAAAAGTGCGGTTGGGTGTCCAAAAGCACAGGCCGTATCTGAATAAAAATATTAGTTAATATATATATTATTTTAAATATTTAAATAAATAAATAATTTAATTTTATATTGACATCCACATCGCTATAGTTAAAATTGTATTCACATCTATATAATGACATCAATCATATATAAAAATTGGTTTTGCTTGACTGATTTATGCACAGAGCGACAATTGTGTTCAGTAACTACTCGACCGTGAAATAATTCCCACTGCTTTAGTGTTCACACCCACGTTGTACGTAATCTTAACAATAAGCTCGTTGGTGATAATAAGTACATAATAGAAATGCCTTATTCAAAGTGACCCAATTGCTTTTGACTGTATGTCGTGCGATGATAATTTTCACACCATGCAAATTGGCCGGCAGTTTTATTGCACTTTGCAATTCAAGTTGCGAATCGACTTTGTAGTTGCGCCGTTTCTGTTTCTAATTGGACATTTCAATCGCTGAGTCACACACACCCAAGCTAAAATAGAATAAAAAATTATCACATGATTATCATATGATGTGCGCTTTTTTTAATCGACTCATTTGCATTTCTTATATAACCTGCCCGTCGGGCATGCTGCTCTTTGCTGCCAGCCATCGTGGCAGACTTCCCTTGATTGATGTCTGCGCGCCAAGCAATCAGCCCTAATGGGCAATGCCAATGTCGATTTCTGATGGGTGCGCCAGGCTCTAAAAGAAACCAAAAGCACAAAGAGCACCACTAAAAAGAAGAGGCCAATGACTTCTTCTTTTTTTTTTCTATTTGAGCCACATTGCAAGCGATGGCGTCGTGTTCTCATTTCATCTAAATACTGCATATTACCAAAAAAAAAAAATAGAAATATGATGTACACTGAGAGAAAACGCTGTTGGTAAGCACGCAACTGGAATAATCCATTTTATTTTTTGCGAAAAATTGTTAACAGGTTTTTAAGCCTTGAATAAATTCTGATCTGAAATTTAACACCTTTTAAGTATGGGACCATTACAAATTGCATTCCCTTCAGATCTCGTTCGTTCCACTCAGTGCCACGAAATACGGCAGCACAACCGCCCAATTCGAATGTAAGTGGCCAACAATCTTGCTACCTATTCTAACTTATGTGTCAGTAACCGATACTTATATCATTAATAAGATAGCAATACGAAAAAGATTTTCGAAATTGATTTGAAAAAATTAATATTATTTACATGAAACTTTACATTTCTTATTACAAACCCCTATCGGAAACCAAATTCATTTTGATGCATCTTGATTTTTTTTTTTTGAAAAACAAATTTTATTTTTTGAAACACAATTTTATTTTTATTCCGATATTTTTGATTTTCGTCGAGAATCGACTTCGATTGTTGTGTTGTCTTCCAGTGTTCAAATGCAACTCGGGCTCTGCGGAACTTGGCCAAAGTAGCTTGCCATTTTCTCCCCCACATATTTTGTTCGCTTTTGCCGATGTCGCTTTTTTTGTGCTGCATACAAAAGATTTTTGCTCAACCGTTGTTGTTTCCCAATGTTGTTTGCTCTTATATATTTTTTTGCTGCATATTTGTGTTCATTTGCAAGATTTCTTCCCTTATTTTGAGCTGAGGGCGCGACTAGAGGTGCTGGCAAAAGGGACGGCACATGTGCTCCATAGCGAAGGGATGCCTGGTGTAGGTGGTGTGTTTTATGCCATTGAAATGCAGCCAAGCATCTCAGTTTGCCAGCCGCCTGCCCCAAAACGCAAACTCCACAAACTGAAAGCAAAGAACCGGTCTCGATCCCGTTGCCGTTGCAGTTGCTGGGAGCAGTGCTTCCTGCTGCATAAATATAACGCTACTTGCGTGCTGCATTTCACTGCAATTTATTTGGTTTCAGTTCCCAGACCTGCATCCGAGCAGCCGAGGAGCCAGGCAGCCTTTAGTTGCAAAGATTTTGTGTCGTGCTGGCAGCGCTTAAATTAAATTTTATGTGAGATTCTATTCTTTCTTCATTTTTTTTGTTTTTAATTTTTTGCTGCAACGCACACTGAATTAATGCCACAGTAAATTGCACAGCTCCAAACTAGAAATGTTTGCGTGTCGATTTTGTTTCTCCCCATCGCGAACGTGATCGTGAAAGTTTTCCCACATGTGGTAATGTTTATTTATTAATTATTGAATATCTTTCTATATTATGGCATAAGAAAAAAGTCTTTTGAATTAATGCCCCAATCACTGAGTCATTCTTAAATGTGAAATAAATATGGTGCTTAGCTGTTCCGTATGGTTTCTTTTTAAATGTTAACTTATGAAAATCGTTATATTTATCGATCATATATTTTAATTTCCAAATTAAGTGCCTGTCTTCCTGTGTGATCGCGGCTATCTCAAAAATTATAAGAGCTAAAGACTTTAAATTCGTTACTCAAATAATTATACAAATCTAAAGGAAAATATCTTCTAGTATTTGTTGATAAAATTGAAAATTTGTATTTCTAAATGCATGCCTAAGATGAGTGTTCTATATTGATTGTTTTTTAGATGCTAGTATAAAAAAATAGTTTTTCTGCATTCGTGTTTTTCAAGCTTCCTTCTCTAGTCCAAAATACATGAATGTTGAGAGTCAACTTGCTGTCTGCTCGTATGCTGATTAGCAGTCAAACATACGTGTGCAGCTTCTGCTTTATCTACGCAAAGGTAGACCAGACCCGAAACGGGCCAAGAGAAGACACAGTCAGAGAGTCGGGTAGCTACCACATAGATGCATCTAAATGGCAAATTTCTGGTTGGCCTGTCTCCAGCTGCTGTTGCTCTATTTTGCTCATCAATTTGGGCTACGTGCAGCTGCTTTTAATGTGCATTCGTGTTGGCTCATTCCTCTGCAGATGCAGCTAACTTTGTTGCCCTCCTTAATTGCATATAATTATCGTGTTGACAAAGCCAACTGCAAATAAATGAACAAACTACAGCAGCTCTAATGAGATAATACTGCTACTGTTACAGCTACCACTACTAACCCGTACTCCAATGGGTCCTCTGTCATTTGCCAAGTTGATTAAATTGGCAAGGGGCTCTAACTCTAATATCACTACTTGCTGCAACTGAAAGTCTGCATATATTTAAGTACTTCATATAGCCTTTGACTTTTCGTAAATTATTAAGGGTGTTGCAGTGTTGGCATAATAAAATGTGAATGTAGAAATTCGCAAAAAAGTTGTGATTGAGGAAAAAGTAATAAATGTTTTTTTTATTCATTTGAGTAAGTATTTTTTTTTAATCAACTTTAACTTTTTATCATTACTATGCAATTAACCCATATATTTTTTTAATATATTATATGCATATTTAAAAAGTTATAGCATAATTTATTTCAGAAGTTGTATCTGCGCGTGTATAAAATATTCGTCTAGCTCAGGATAACTTTTTTTTTGTTCTGCATTTTATGTTAGAATTTGATTTGATTTTGTTTTTATAACCTTTCATATGCGTGTTTTAGTTTCATATGCAAATTTGTGTCCATTCAAATTTCAGTTTGGCAAATAAAGCTAAAAATGCTTTATATCCGCATACTACGATCTCAAATTAAAAAATGAACCAGAACTTGATGGATTTTTGTATTTTTTGCAAATGCATTAACCGCAAAGGAGTAACAACAATTTATGCATGAATAAATTAAAGTAAATATTGCATGTGTCAAAAGCAAAAATGCATTTAAACGAAAGAGAGTTCCATTTATTATAGTATTTTGTTCTGGTACGGGAATGTTGTTACCATGCGTCCAAGTTGAATGCGATTTATGTATGTGCATAGGAGATGTGCTCCGATGCACAGCAGCCAAGCAAACAAGCCATGGAATGCAGGCAGCAATGGCAATAAAACTAAAACTAATAAAAATATCCTTGTCGGTTGTTATTTTTCTTGTCTCGTAAGCGTTGCAGACATAGAGACGCCCCAGCGATGTAGGCAACACATAATGTGTGCAACATCAAGGATTATACTTGAATGGAGAGCAGGATTTATTCTTCTGCTCGTTGCATACAAAATTCTGGTCATCAATAGCGGGCGTCCCATTAATGTTGTCAACGCTGAGCGCAATTTATGCAACTGCTGCTTATAGCCATGGCCCAATTATGGCATTGCCAACTCTATGCGTTCCCCAATAATAATGCAACACTTTCTCACTTACCCGCCGCCCCCGTCGCAAATGATCGGCGTCACTGAACTGGAACCCCTCTGGCAAAATAACAAAATGGGTTTTTATAGTGGCCATTAACTGACCAACAGTTATGCAACATGCAATTAAAAACCAGCAAACCTTATAAAATGACCATTTAAATGCTTCTGGTCTTAACGCTAAATGAACGAAATGAACAAATCGATTTAATGGTTATTTATACATGAATAGCTATGAAAAGTGCTGCTATTAATATGTCGTTAAACTCACTTAATTTCCTGTGAAGATATTCTTAAATTAACTCTTTTCTGCTGCAATAAAATATTCAGTAAAGAGCATTTTATTTGAACTAAGGTCGTTTTATTGGATTTTTCCTGATGTGCTGAGTGGTTCTGAGCCACAACCCATTGGCCATTTTTCTAGCATCATATATCCGATATTCGTCTGAGCTATTAAAATTTAATTATCTTCGACAGTCATGTAATCATATTTGGCGATTATTCCCAAATTAAAGTTATCGCTCCATAAATAAAACAAAGTTTATGAATGTGACACAAGAATGAACAAAAACAATGCAACGTCAACTTTTAGGCAATAAATTCAAAGAAGTGGAATTAATGATTATGTTTGTTTATAAATCGAAAAGGAATATCAAAAATTAAGGTGCCAAAGTGACATATATAATTACGTGAAATAATACTTGAAAAGTTTGTTCTAATTTTGTTATGGTCAGTTGACTTTCACTTTTAGTTTTGCATGTAGCTTAAAAATAGAAATGTATCTCGCTATTTGGTGCACACACGCACACGGACGGAAGCTAAGTGGCAGCAGCAACTAAAAGTCGCGTAATTGAGTTTTGTTGAGTTTACAACAAAGTTACGACACACCGGGGAGTGCACACACAGCACCGAGCATAGCAGAAAATTAAAATTATTGCTGTGGAAGGTTTTTTTTTTTTTAAGCTCCACATTGAAAACTGTAACGTTAAAATTTAGACTAATAAATAACCTAAGGGAGTGGTTTTTAATTATTTATTTTGCATAGGGGTGAATAATAATAATAATTTTGTATGGGGGTGCTGGTGCTCCCCAACTATAATAATAAATAATAATAGGGGCGAATGAAAAAGAAAAGTGCAACTTTTCTTTGTAGTGCTTACGCAATCTGCATGAAATCATGTTGTATGTATAAAAGATATATCCACACGCTGTGCGCCACTGAAAAGTCAACTCAAGTTGTTGGACATTTAAGTGCCCGCACAATTTTACCAAATTAAATCCAGTTCAATCGTAAAGCTTCGAGAGTTGCAAGAGGCCAGCAACCAATGACGACGATGATGACGATGACGACGACGGTGGCTTCAACCAGCCAATCCAGCCAAGTAAATCCTCACGCTGTTTGGCTTAAATTGTCTGAAAAAGGGTTTATAGTCATGCCGGTTTTATATACTGCTACCACGGCGACGACGGCTGGCCAGCAAAAGAGAACCGAACCCTAAGCACTTATCTACATAACATAGTGAAAATATTTGCCAGACTCGCCATTTATTCTCTCTCTCTTTCTCTCTCTGTTTCTCACTCTCTGTCTATCTCTCTCTCTCTCATTCTCTCAGGGTCTTTATTGTGATTGCCTGGCCAACAGCGCTCTGCGTAATAAGCATCTCTGGGCGTTGGTAGCATCTTGGAATTGTTTCCATCATGTCATACAACTGCCAAATTGTCTGTGCTTCGCCTGCAGCTTGCCCAAAGAAGCGAAGTCAATGCTTTTACTACGACTTCTTCTTCTTCTTCTTCTCGTTCTCCTTATTTTGTTTTATCTTTCGTGTATTTCTTTTTTGTTTCTATTTCTTTTTCTTGTTTCAGTTTTTGCTTTGTTCTGTTGATTACAGCCACATGCCCTGTACATTTCAATTAAAATGTCGCCCACAGCTTAAAACATTTTTTTTTATTCGTTTCGGCTTCCAAAAAATTAGAATATGTAAATACACTCGCGAAAAAAGGGGAATGTTTACCGTCAAATCAAGGCAGAGAACGAAGCTCTTATTTCTCGTACCAGCACAAATTGTACATTGAGAAATAAATCGATAGAAACTCTACTCCTATTGGATTTGCATATGGAACACTGTTTTTCTCTGAGTGTACTCATAACTAGGAGGAGAGATTTTTGTTAGGCTTTTATGCCTACCTCCCTTTCAATTTTGGAGGCATTCTGCACAGCTTACAATCGAATGACCGCCACAGACACAGACACACTCAAATACACACACGCATACACACACATGCACACACACGCCCACACACACACACACATACACACACCCTCAAACTCTAATACTCCATTGAGCAAAACCTGTAGGCGGAAAGAGAATGGAACAAGGATATGTAGCATGGATGTGGGAGGTACATTCAAACATGTTTCCGCTTTCCCCCAATGTCTGTCCGTCTGTCGATTTCGTCTGTCTCTCTGTCAGCTTCTATTTGTATCTGGCATTTGCCATTGCTGTTACATGTTTTTCCAATTCTCATATGCGCTCATGGAATGCCAAAGCGTGGGTTGAGGCTGTTAAACGATTTCAATGTCCGCCATCTGGCATATATATATATATATTTATATATGTATATGTATTATATTATACGTATTTATGATTATAAATGGCATGCGCCTGAAACTGTTATGCTGCCTGTGTTGCAAGTTGATATTTTAAGGAAACTGTAGAAAAGAATTGAAGGTTAAATTTTTCCAAATGATTATCATGATTAATATTGTTGATTTTGTTGGGGTTTCGTTACCAATTATGAAGTTTACATGGAAATACCGGCCAGAGAGAGCCATGGACGCCAATTTGAACTTAATACTGAATTTTTATTTAGATTCAATCGAGCTGCCGTGAAACTTGAAACTGAATTCCTATTTAGATACATCGATCCAGAACATTTTTATTTAAACGTATTTTGAGTCCTTAAGGATATTCAGATGTCTATCTGATAAAAGATTAGACCAAAGACTGTAAAGTAAAGTAAATCTGTTGTACGCCTATCTGAGTATCTCTATGGTGTAATTTATGTATTAGCACGAACTAAACATAACTTATGTTAACTACACATATTAGTTATTCCTGTCCGCACTCTAGAAATATGCGAAATACAATTTGTTGCTTGCCTATCCGTTTGGCGGATCTCAGACTCTATAGAGGGTGGAGTTAAAAATGGCTCTTGTTTACAATATCATTTTTTCCCAACTCACTCGCACCTTAAAAACATATTTTTGGTTTTATTGTTGCTGTTGTCGAAATTATGCACGTGCTATTTGTTATGACAGGCAAAGCACTCAAAATGCTTTGTATAAGTAAAAGCTGCCGCTTTAACTCAAAGATCTCACTTGTGAATGTATTTAAATGTAAATACGTGTATATACCAGAAAAGGAGGCAACGTTGTTGTACTTGCTGTTGTACAACATTTAGCGTCGTTGTGTGTGCGCTCATGAATAGTTAAATCCGCTTGCCATTGCCAAAGTTGGCCTGGTCGAGAGCGTCTATCCGTCTTAATGTCTATGGCCTGGTCTCTGCCTAGTCTCTGCCTGGTCTCTGCCTGGTCTATGGCCTGGTCTCTGCCTGGTCTTTGCCCGTTCTCTGCCTGGTCTTTGCCTATTTTCCATTTTTTTTATTAATGAAATCTCCTGGCTCAATGAAGCGTAAATTTGGCCGCTAGCAAGCAAACAAAGTATTGTGTGGCAACAACTAGACAGAACATTAATGTCTCTTGCTTGGAATATGGCAACATTTTTAGTGGGCGTCTAAGGCGGAGTGGAGGTGTCATAAGTGGCCAAAACGTGGCAGCTTCAGCAACTCAGCTAGCTATTGCGCATTTTATTGATGGCATTACATTTGTATTTGTATTTGTATTTGTATTTGGATTTATGTTCATACTTGGATTTCTATTTGTATTTGTCATGGTATCAAAAATGAACTTGGATTCATATAATCAACACCAATAATATTTCGTTTATAGTGTGCTTTGTGCTGAGAAGTGCGCTCAAAACGAACATTCTTGGAAGGGAATTATAATTTATAGATTATTTTATATATGTAAATCCGTTGCAGTAAAAACTAAGTCGGATTATTCTCATTTTGTTCAGATATTTCTTTAAGCAGCAGCTTGATAACCTTAGGGTTGTTAGTTTTCACGTTCTTAACTCAATTTTTATATAACCATATACTAAAGTTGATTTCTGAAATGACGTTTGAAACAAATTTAAAGTAAGTTCTCAAATCAATCCCGATATAACTTGGAATAAAGTGGAGCTCTTAAGTCAGTTATTGGAAATTTGGACACAACTTTTAAGTACAAAAATGCTTGTATTAGTATTTTCTGCTTGACTTAAGCCCATCTGTACTGATTTGTGGAACATTAAGAACGATTAACTTAACGATTTGTATTTAAGAATGAGTTATATTCTTATTATTCTCTTGCGATTGAATTAATTTGAATTAAGAACTTTGTATTGCGATGAGTGTGTTAATTGAATTTGATTCCAATGGTGTCGACTTTGTTTACTGAGTGCTAAAGGCAATTTGTCTGAGCTGACAGGCTAATCAGCATCGAACCAAGCGTTTTGGTGGTTAAAGCTGTCCAGTAGTCATCAGTCGGCAGTCAGCAGTTGGTGTTAGCTGCATGCAATCCTTTCATCCTTTAGCCGGCCAGTCGACAATTAAAGCAAACAGACTGCAGCATTTCAACAGCACAGTCGAAACGGGCCGAGAAGGCGAAAGGACGAGTGTCGACTATACGCACGACTGGCATCAAATAGATTGAATAACTTTGTGGCTGCCAGGATGGCGAAAAAGGCGAGGACGAGGATGAGGATGAGGACGTGGACGTGGACGTGGACGTGGATGATGTCGAGAGCAGCGCCTGCGGTCTGAATAAATGTTTCATTGTCTGTATTTGCCTATTTATTTGCAGAGAGCCGTGCGGCCAGTCAACAACGGCACCACTTTGCATTGCCCACTTCTCAACCGCAGACATTTTTGACGGGTGGTGCTCGAAACATCCAACCACCCACGCCGTTGACTCCACAATCATCTGCAGCGTTGATTGTTGACGGAGCGAGCGGTGCCAATTTTACAGTTGAGTTCATTATGGAACTCGGTTCAAAATGGCGAAGGTAATCGTAATATTCTCAACATTAATACTACTTTATGGGGCCAGTCATAAAGTAAGTCTAGGCCCTTGGAGAAAATGCCTAAAACATCTTTATCCGTCGCTGTATTTGCCATGAATTTAGACTTAAATATTTAACAACCAATTGCTTAAGCTCTTACACAGAGAGAAACCCTAAAGTTTAAGTATACTTGATTTACAAGGCGATCGTTCATGTGGCATAATTAAGAACCAATCTTCGAAATCAAGAAATCAAATGCAGGTATTTTTGTACTTGAAATAAATAACTTAAGAATTAAAATGCTTGATTCAGAAATGATTTTAAAACTTTGTTGTTTAAAATGAAGACTAAATCAGACTTCAAGTAAAGATATGTGCTTAAAATAAGTAAGAGACAAATTAACAATTTACTTAAAGTAAGCAAGTTCTTAACTTTTTCGCAATAAGAAGAATAAATCAATTGTGTTGCAAACTCGCAATTGTTTTTTTTTTTTTTTGAGTGTATACGTAACTTGCCTTTATTTTCTAAATCATTTACGCTTCATGCCCTTCAAATGTTTCGCATGCTAGGCGTCACATTCCCCAGGGTACAGCGGTCCCTCTCTCTATCCATCCCCCTCTCTCTCACTGTCTCTCTCTCTCTCCCTATCAATCTCTCTCGCCCATTTTATCTTTTTGCGTGCTCTGGCCTGTTATCTACGGCATTATTTATGTTTAATGCAAGGTGTTGGGCGCCACCCTGTCGCAATTTTAAAAGTGTGTCCCAAGTGCCTCAAATTTTGTGTAATTCACTTAAGTATGAGCACCCCTTGGAAAAAAAAATATCCCATAAATTTTTGAATGGAGTCAATTTTTTTTCCTTAATGCCAGTGTGCTGAGTTTGTGCATGTTCACGTTGTTATACGTATTTAATATACAGTCTGCTACGCAATAAATAACTAGCCGTAAACACACATTAATTATTAATAAAGCTATAAATTAAATAACAACAGCAACCAATTCCAATGGGAATCGAATTGTTCATGCCACACATACTATGTGTGTGTGTGTATTCGTGTATAACTCTAAATAAAACATTTTCCAATATTTGGCAGCTTATTGAAAAATCGAGAGTTTTTCTTTCGCTTTCGCATTATTTTTCTTGATCTTTGGTGGCTAGTACAATAAATTCTTGATGTTATTTTTGCTCGCACGAGTCCTGTGTTTACTTGGCCCACGGCAAGTGCACGTCAATTTAATGCCATTTATATGGCTCCGACTGCTTTTTGATAGACTTTTAAGCTATGTGCTTTATTACGGGCTGCTGTGCCTGATCAAAGGCAGCCAGCAACAAACAAAAAAAAAAAAAACCATGCTGCTTATTAAAATTTAAATGGAAAATTCGTTTTTTTATTCTCTTTTTTTTTTTTCTTACAAATTTGAAAGACGTTTAGTTGAAATGATGCGTGCTACTCCGCCTGCTCTCCTACTTGCTTTTTTATTGCGTTCTCGAAGCTTCTTCCGGGTCAAAATTTCGTCAGCTTTGACTGTTAAGTTTTTCCTTATATTTTTTTTTGTGTTCGCTTCTTGTATGTGTAACGTTTATCCATTTAAAATAATCTTTAAAATATACGCATCGAAATGTTATCTTTTGTTTAAAAAGTTTTGGTAAATGACCTTTTGGCCTGTGGCAGCTAGCGGTTTGTAATTAAAGTTTGTAAAAAGATAATCGAGTTGGAAATGTTTTGTCTCGCTAAATATGTATGCTTAAAAGGGTTTATTTCAAATTCCTGCACAAATTCCTAAACAAATTTTTGCTTAAGGATTGAAATTTTATAGCTCTTTCAAAACTTAATTGAATTTCTTATAAGTAAATATCTTATTTCAAGTTTATTTATTTTCCTAATCAAAGTTAATATTATTTTTATTCATTTTAATAATTATTAATATATAAACAATAAGTTACGGGGTATCTCGTTCATATATCAATGCCTCCATTTTGCTTTCTGTTTGTGTGTGTGTGTGTGTGTGTGTGTGTGTGTGTATGTGTGTATGTGTATATTTTTGTGTGGTAACAATATGTTTGTTTTATATATTTCAGTTTGCATGTTGACAGCTTTGACCCACAAGCATAAATCATAACTTTTGTGCGCAGCTTTTTCATAGACAAATATTGAGAAATTGATGGCATCGAATTTGTGCTGTATACAAAGTTACTTGCAGTCGAGTTGAAGTCCCATGCTGTTGCTGCCACAGCTGTGGGCTTTGATGTTTGCACAAGTTTTATTAAATACAAATACAATAAAAGTGAAATGTGGTCGACTTGAGTTTTACATATTTGAGCAGAACAATTTAAATGCAAACAGAACATGCTTTAATTGAAATGCTATCCATGAAACGAATAAATTAAACTCGAGAACTGAGAACTGAGAGCCGAGACCGTTCTCAACGCTTTGTCTAAATCTAGATCCAAAAAGGCATGAATGTGAATATGAAACGATGCTTTTAACAAACACACAGACAAAACCGGACAACATTCACACTCGACACATCTCTCTCTCTCCCTCTCCCTCTCCCTCTCTCGATCTGTATCTCTCCCTCTGTTGGTATGTGTGAATGCAAATTATTCATAAACACACACTGTGAAAACATATGCCAAAATATATGTTGTGGCGGAAACATCAGGAAACATTACACAGGATACACTGGAAATCAGATGCCTCAATGCGCTAGAAAGCATGCAACAGCTTTTGACCAAGGCAAGATTCTGAAGTTTGTCAGCATTTGTTTTGTTTATTGCCAGCATTTGTCAAATGCCAATGTCAAGAATCGTTGCATTCTTATTCTGTCGTTTTATAGATTATGCAGCATCATGACTTGATGCATGCGGCCAACTGTTTCTTGGCTGCTTGACAAAAAGCCCTGCAGATACATAAAAAGTAAAAATAAAATCTTAGTTGGCCTTCCTCGACTGGGCCATACTTTGCTACCAGTGTAAAATCAGCACTTAACAAGGAATTTTGTTGTTGACAATAAGGCTTTACAAAATTAACTAAACTGTGACTTTAACTTGAGCTGCAGAGTCGTGGCAACAAAATCTATTTGGTAGTACAATTACATACCCCAAGTTCAAAACATTTAATTTGAGCTGAAAAAATTGGACAACAGCCAGAGATGGCTAAAACTTAAATACTACAGCGAATCCACTCTCGCCTAACACAAAAAATACTCTTTTTTTGTTCACCCTTTCGAGTGCATGAATATATATATAGTAAGAAAAATGAAACTACTCTCGCCTGACTGTTGCAGCCAGGAGCTGGCCATTGTCCTTGCGGCAAACTGGGTCAGTTTTGGCCTGGTTGTTTTGTGGGTTTATTGATTGCCAGGATGAGTGGCGTTGACTGGCTGAGACAACGCTAACAAAAACAAGAACTGTGCGCGAGGACACAACATGTCCTGGGGCATATTTACCATACTCGCCGCTGCAGCTGCTGTGATTCTAAGCAGACAATAAACTCAACAAGCGGGCAAGAGCTCAAATTGGAAACACGCATTGGAAATGTCCTCAAGGCGAACTATGCCATATTCAAGAGGCACAATTGTCATTCAGTTGGACTGCGTTTGACACATGCTTTCAGGCATCGCTAAACTAGTATCTGTTAAATATTACATGGCCTAAGTGGACTGCAAATTTTAAGCTTTCGAGGATCTGCTAAATATTACATCGGAATGTGGGCCGAAGTAAATTGAGTGGAGCGAATGTTATTGACGTTGATAACGATAATGCTTTCAGGCAGAGGTTACTACAAATTCCGATTATCATAAGTCAATCACATGACCGAAAACTAACCACTAACGCCTATCGCATTTATGTGGCTTTACTTATCTCTTATTTCTGTCTCTCTCATGGTCTGGCATCTTACCTAAGCGTCATCTACACGTCTTTTGCGGTTAACTAACGCTTGTGTAAGTACCTATCTATGTGTGCCTCTCTCTCTCTGTGTGTGTGTGTGTGTGTGTGACAGCTGACGTTTTTCACATCTACTATGCCTTAC
Source organism: Drosophila paracracens (assembly GCA_035044025.1). Lineage (NCBI taxonomy): Eukaryota > Metazoa > Arthropoda > Insecta > Diptera > Drosophilidae > Drosophila > Drosophila paracracens. The sequence goes on along the minus strand of JAWNMN010000435.1, from coordinate 72,447 downwards.
CCTTAACCAACATGCTCTCAACAGTATCGTATTCAAGTGGTATTAGCAACGGATTGTAACTGAGCCAAGTATATTATTATATTCGTTGCTTGTTTGCTTGAATGATGTGATAAATACAAATATGTATGCAACAATGATATATACAATGATATATAGCCATTGGAATTCATTAAGACTCACTTCAAATATAACACAAACTATGATCCATCGCAGATATTTTCTCTTTGATAAAGCAAATAGTTACTACATCAATATAACTGAGTGTGCTAATTGACAGAGGGATTCACTAATTGATTGACGGAATAGGTGATTGACTGAATGACTGAATGGCTGAATAAGGGAGTAAGTGATTGACTGACTGACTGACTGATTAGCTGAATGAGTGTTCATGTGCTCGTCTAATTGATTTGCTGAATAAGGGACAAAAAGATGAACTAACTGACTGATTGGCTGAATCACTGGATTGGCTGAATGACTGATAACCAATCACTTGATTAATAATATTAAAACCGCAATATCATTTGTTTTCTCATTTAAGAAAACCACACTTAAAAATATTAAGGAAAAAATCATCGGCTAAAAATAAATGCTTTTACTTCGCTTTGCAATCCATCTTTGAGTTTGACAAACCACTTGGCTGCTAGAGTGGCCCTTCAACAATTATAATGCCAATGAAAAGACCAGACCACTTATTGCGTATTAAATATATATATGTATATGAATGTATATATAGTATTTTCGCTCTCGAAAAGTTAATCGAGTAAATTGCAAGCAATTGCACTGATAAATTTTCAACTTATCGCAAACTTTGTAATCTTTGCTGTGTGCGCATAATAAAATGCTTTTAATTCATTGACTTGAACAGCAACAAGCTGGCAATGCTTACAGTGGAGCATGCCCAGCCAGCAGATACCATGTAGCCATGAATTTGATAATGAAGTCTGCGGAATTGTTTTCACAATTGGATTTCAGAGTATGCAAGATATGAAAGAAAGAAAGAAGATATTTAAAAGTCGCAAATTGCGTATACTTATTTAATCTGCGGCTACAGGGTATAAGCAAGACATGCATTCCCTTGCAAATGCGTTTGTTTGCAGACAGAAAATAAATGCGAATATATTTTGCAGGACCTGCTTCATTCAGCACAATTCTAACGTACCTTTTGCAAGGATGATATAATAAGAACTGATTAAATTTTGCAACGATTGCAAATTAAAGTGAAAACAATTTTAAGGGCGTCCACACAAAATGCATGGCAGACACATGCATTGCGTTTGCTGCTGGGTGTGGCAAAAAGTTGATCCTTTGACACGCACACATACTCACACTCATGCACCCACCCACCCACACACGCTCACACACACACACACACACGTCCAAGTTTAACGCAAATAAATTGCGCATTCAGAACAAAAAATGAAAGGGGGCCAGGTCTCGAAATAAAAACTAACAAGGACAGCTTTCATGGGCACGCCGAAGTTTGCATACACTCACCGCTAAATTTATATAACTATAGGAGCTATATATATATATATATATCATAGTTGTAGTTAGTATATGGCTTGGCTCCAACTGGTAGGTTTGATTAGCAAGTCTTTGGTCAATGAAAAAGTTTGATCATGCAAGAAGTCATCACATGGCATTATCGACTGGATCATATATGTAAGACTCACAGAGTCTAGAATGCCCTGTGGTAGGGTATACAAAATAAAAATAGCAAGCAACATAGCGAAGCATAAAAATATATGAAATCCACAAAATGCGAAATAAATAGAAATAAAAGCCTTTTGCGGAAGCCTGCACTAAGTTCTCTGCCCAGCATTCTGGGCGATTCTCTTTTTGGACACCAAACAAAATGCAGGCTGACAGGCGGATAGGCGGAAAAGCAGGGGGCAGCGCCAAGAAGGGGAAGACAAGTTCATAACTAAAGCGGGAGCAGCGGATATCCGTTTGGGTCTTCTTGATTGGAGTTTCGCAGTGCAGAAAACTGCTCTCAGTTCGAAGCCCAAATTGTTTTAATAACTGGACACGCACACATATATATACATATACATACATATATACATATATATATACAATCTAACGGAAGGTATTTCTTTTTTAAGCCCACTTGGCTATTCCGACAGCGTTCCACTGACCCGAAAGCCGCGCCTGGCATTCAAATTGACAGCATTAAAAATATTGTCTATCTGGCTTGGTTTTTGGGATCTGAGCCCGTGGCGGACAGGGGCTGTCAGAAATGTGATAAGGGCCAAATACGTTAACAGGCTTTGTTTACCCCATATTTCCCGGCTGCAGCTTAATTAATAAGTCAATAGCTGCTTGCTTAAGGCAGCTTAGCATCTGAAGGAGCATGGGCTTAGCGGCAAAGTCACAACCAAATAGAACATAACTAAATAAATTCACTGAGCCCTGATATAACCTATTTGTTCTGACAGAAACACACTAATGATGGTCGAAAGTGTGCGTGACTTGCAAATGCCCTGTTTTTTTTTTCTTGGATACCAATTAATAATTAGTTCTTGAAACTCAAAAGTTTTGTAAATTGAAACGAATAAAAAAATAATAAAAATAAAATAAATGAATACATTTTAATCTTATTGTTTATTGCTTTATTTGAATTATTTTATGTCAAATATTTGAATAATCATAGTTTTTTATTTCTCTTTCGATAACTATCAATCTAGCGTAAGATACTGCTTAAGCATAATTCCAAAAATGTTTGCTATACTTGATGTATGCTTCCTGCTTGCAACCGGGTTGTTGTTACAACAACGTCGTCAACAGCATTCCCAATGAGCATAACGGTATTAAACGCCCTCCAGAGACACACTCTGGAAAATGTCAAGGCAATGTTGGCCATCGGTTTTTGTTCTTCGTCTCGTTTTGTAGTTGTTTTTGCTGCTTCTTAATTTTGTTATGAGCTTTATGCACATTTACGCCATTTCATAAAATTTTCATAATGGCTGCCCCGCATATGTACTTGCGTGTTGGGGTGTGTGTGTGTGTGTTAGTGTTAGTGTGTGTGCCACGACGAGTGACTGACTGACAAAGTCATTTGAGTTTTTATAACGTCATCGTCACGGTACCTGCTGCGTCCCGTTGCCAGTCCTAATGGCGCAAATGTTCAATAAAGTGGCTTTTAGCGCATTTGCACACACACACACACAAATACACATTCACACACACTAACACACATACACACACACTCTAACACACGCGCACACATCACTGGGCCGGAAGGCAGAGCTCATGTGTTCGTTTGAGTTTGTTTTGGCCTCCTCAGAATCTGCGCCTCATTCTGTATTTTTAGGAGGCACTACACGCACATTATGTGCTTTACCTTTTCAAATAAATTGAATGGGCATATTCATTTAATGCATCACTGTGCTGCTGCCGCCCGCCTTGCCGTCAATAAAAAAATAAAAACACAACCAAGTGTGAATGCTGCAGAATGCCGGCACTTAAACACGCCGTTGATAAGCACTTTATAGCGCAGTCATTTCCTTTCAAATTTAAGATAAGATTTTCACCTGAGTGCTTCTGAAAAATTTCATTCAGTCCGATTCTATGGAGATAAGTCAACTTAACTAATTACTGTCTATTTAGGCTAATCCCTGCTTGGGTATGTGTTTGTCATACTTAACACAAAGGCTTTTTTAATAGATGCAGGATGTTCTACCTGAAAACTATGTTTGAAATTTGAGTTTCTGTCATCATGCATGGCTTAAAGCTGGAACATATGAACAAAATTCCCTTCTTTATCTGATTCATACTAAATGTAGACATTTTTTATTGCTTTGGCAAAACTGATCCATTTTAAATGTGCTTTTCAGCTCGAACATACTTTGAGATCGTGTCTTTAATCTAATCAGATTTGTTTTTCATATTTCTTGGATGCATAATTGGTTTTTTCTATTATTAGTTTGCACTCCATTCAAGTTGCATAGAGCGCATTTAATAGTCGCTTATGCCCGATGGTTTATTTGTTTGGCAACGCATTCGAAAAACAATTAATTTGCCAGCTTGATTGCAAAAATTTGTCTGTGCTCGGAAATTTGTTTTGAATGTAAACACACTCACATGGTCCAGACATGACCACAATTTTATGCTTTGACTGATGTGCGCCTGCTTTCAGTTCCAAATCCATCTCCAGCTCAGTCTGGGCACATGGTGCGCTTCTGTTGCCCATTATTATTATTAATGTATATATATATATATTTATACATCTATATGTCTGTACATAAATTTCTATAAAGCATTCGAATTGCTGCATAGCCATGAGTTCATTTTTAATTAAAAACTGCCTACATTAGGCAAGAAGGGCGGCGGGATATCTCACTCAATAAAATGTTGAAACATGACGCACGGGCAAGTTGATAAGTGAAAATAGTTGAAAGCGTTTAAATTTAATACCAGCTAATTCCTAAAACTAGCTGAGAAAGCAATGGCAAATATAAATTACTAATTATGCGCACTGGGAGAAAAGCTTGCAACTTAATTGCTTGTTTCAAGTTGATTCCTCTCTGACGGTACAAAGTACTTTATTGTGGATAGTACATGAATGTGTCTGATATATAAGCAAATGGATGATGATGCCACCATCAGGACAACTCACACCACCATGCCATATCCTGCTGGCGAGGCTTATAGAAAACTTGTGTCATTCAATTATATCGCTATTAGTTATTCGTGACGCACCACTTGAGCTAAGGCATAACCTCACGTACGCCACGCCCCTAGCTTGCCCGTCCCCACACCGCCCACCTCTCCTACTCTGTTCAGCTGTCTATCTGTGTGCTCCATCTCTGGTTACAGCTGCTGCCAAGTTGGTGTTCTGCTTCTCCGCTTCTCTGCCATTTCCATTTCCATGATTAATAAATGTCGACCGCAACATTGCCGACACCTCAACGACAGCCGCAACAAAAACTTCGCGTCGTTTGGACAAAATATGTTGCGGCTTTTTTCGAGCCAAAGAGCGCCGCCCTTGGAGTTGCTTTAGCTGTTGCTGCTAACCAGGTCTCAACACACACATACACACACACACACACACACACACACACACACAGATACACACTTTAAGTGCACTTTGGCTGATACAAAACGTACGCAGCTCCTTTGTCAGTGACAGAAACAGAAAGAGAAACAGGTGACAACAAGTACACGTATTCACAACGTGCAACAGCCGCCAGGGGACGCAAGAGGCGCAACCATTCAAGTGAAATTTTAGAGCAGTAGAGCAATATGTATTCATGTTATTTTATATATGTATATGAATATATATATGTACTTGTACATAAGCAAATGCCATGTCGCCGGCAGGCTTCGTTGTGGTCGCCATGCGGTCTTTTTTTTTTGTTGAATCCTGCAACACCTTGGGGAATGCATAGCGAAACTTAATAAAAGATGCGCATCTCTGTATTAATTTTGAGTGTCGAGTGCGACTTTAAAGAGCTTCACATTAAATCAAATCAAAACCGGGATTTATTTCGAAGTATTCTAAGTTGTGTCGTTTTTAATATATTAAAAAATATTTCCTCCTTCCGTATTTATGACTTATTTAATATATAAACGAACTGAAAAATATGTCAAACTATAATCGATTCGTTTGTCTTATGTTTTGCGCAGCATTTTCAAATCGAGCATTTATAATTATGGCAAATAAACTATAAATTTAAATCCACGCTTGCTCTTAATGAGATAATTTATGAGCACGCATATTTTATTATTATTATTATTATTATTTATTAATACTTGTATCTTTCTATCGCATATTTCATTACAGATAATAGCGTCAACCTTTAGCCAAGCCTGATAAGAGGAAGGATAGAGCAAAAGCAGAAATCCTACAGATCCAATCAAACGCTGCAAGACACTGACAAAAACATCAAAGACACGTAAATTCCGTTCTGTTGGCCACAAAACCCAACCTTGGAAACTAAATGAAGCCTGTGTGCGTAACTTGGCCAAGTACCGCAACGCTGGATCTTAGACGACGGCAACAAATTAGCCAGCTTGCCATAGACTTGCAAGCTTGAAGCAAAAAAAAGGGCAGCCAAAAATACGCAAAGGTTTTATCGTTAGCTTAGCGTCAGACTCAGCTTCAAGTTCATCAATAACTGAACTCGGTTGCGTTTCTGCTCGAACGCAAAGCCAACTGTTTTCATCCACAAAAAAAAAAGCCGTCAGGCATACGTGGTGTGTGTGTGTCTTATTTTTTGAGAGCGCCAAAGGATTCATTAAAAAACCGCCAACCTGGAACTAATGGAATTAGAGAATATTGTGGCCAATACGGTCTACTTGAAAGCGAGAGAAGGTGAGTCCAAAATCCAAACCCAAAAAAAAAACTATCTACAAAAAAATACGAGAGCTATTAGGCATCAAATCCTTGGAGGAGCGCGTGCTGAAGTGCTTCCTTCGTGTTGTCACCTTGTCTTGTCGGCAAGAACTGCGCCGCATCGATTTTTCTTACTCACTCTCTCACTCCCATCAAGGGTGGGTGTTAATTGTACACCATGCCAAAAGATACACTCTGAAAAATGAGAGAAAACATCAAACAAAATGCTTAATTCGTTAAATTTTTTATTTGTGAATTAAATTAAGCAAATTCTTAACCATTTTCAGTCTTATGTCTAAATTGGTTGTAATTTTGTGCTAGGTTTTCCGTCTACTTATGGAAAATGAATTGTCGAAAGATTTATGGTTTTTTAATGTTGGAACTCACTGCCAGTTGTACTCGCACTGAGTATGCCATTTGTTTTTCTAGGTGCATACCCCACCCAGGTTCTGTTCGCTGGACAGTTTTGTGTACCAAGTCCTGACTGTTGTCGTTGCTTGGCGCCTGGCACTGCGCTTTATCTAAAGTTAATGAAGCGTTAAATGTTTGCGCTCCAGCAACTTATTCATTTTCTTGCTTCATGTTACAGCTTTAAGTGCTCTATTTGACTCTGTATTCCATACTCGATAATTCTGTTACGTCGAGGTCACACTTCAATTGCAGGACCATGTCCATGTTACTCATCGTCATAGCCAAGTTCAGTGTCATTGTCGAGGGCGTCTTATGTGGAACGGCAGACAGTCAGACAGACAGACAGTCAACCCCAGCATTCACGCAGAAAGTTATTGTTGAATTATGCAGAGCATTTCTTTGAATATTTCAACTGCCTGAAGGTGACCTTCGTTCATACCCAATAACAGCTGTGTGTGTGCGTATGCATGTATATATGTGGTTGGGTGTACGCTTAAGAATATATGTTGATTTTATGGTTGTGTAATGTATCTACAGATTGCATGCATGATGACTTCTAATGACTGACTGCACACGTGAAGGAATCGCTTAAATTACAATAGCAACAACAGCAACAATATGTGCTTATCACACGCTTGTGCTCAATCAGATATATAATTTTTCTGTTCACTTTCAGGTTAAAATAACCAAGCGATTCGAGCGCCCGACAAAATGTATCCATCAGATACTTTTGCACGACGCTCAACAGATTTAAATGACAGAAACGTGCACAAAATTTCAATTTCTTCCAGTAATGTAATATTTGAGAACAGTTTGTTAATGGTAGAGGGGAGTGAGCAAAAGAGAGCGAGAAAATATATATATATATTTGCAATAGATTTAACGAGCCAAAAAGTGAGTTTTTTATTTGAATTTGATAGCAGCAGCAAAAGCGAAGTTTGAAGTAAAAAAATCCTTTTGCCCACTAACTTTTCCATTTGATTTAATTTTTTTTTCTTTTTTGGCACTGGCTTGGAAAAGTTGTTACTACACAAATGTTACTGCAAACCTTTACTTTTTTTAATTCTGAAAGCATAGCCGAACAGAGTTGTGCCCTAATGCATATTTATCGTAACGAAAGTGAACCCAAAACAAAGAAGAAATGAAAAAAGGAAGAAAAAATGTTTGAAGACAAAAGTTGCTTGTGTTTGTTCAAAATGTGAAAGTGTAAAATTTGAGTCCCTGTCTGTAATGTGATGCTTATGCTGAACCCCTTGAAAATGGGTAAATAAAGTCCGGCCCCATAAAGTTTATATATTATAATTCATCATCAGCCCATTTGGCAATGTCCATCGGTCTGTCCTTTTGTAAGTCTGTATAAGCTCTCCGATCTCAGAGACTATAAAAGTAAGGGTATTTTAGCATTTTACTTTTATCGATAACTTCTTTCGTTTCTCAAATATCAATATAAATTGGAAACCGATAGAAAAAGAAAAGCCACAGTCATAAAAATGTATATAGAATGTTTATAGAAGTCCATTTAACAATTAAGAAAAATGCCAAAGAAAGTATATTTACATCTTTCAAATCAATATATAAATATACCCTTATATTTGTAGGGTATAACTAAAGTATACCAAAGTTAAATTTTTCGCCTTTCTGCTTTATGCTGAATTTATCTTTACCGGTCAACAAACATCCAAGCAATTGCGGGTTTCATTTGTAAAAGTACGTCAACAATCACCAATCAATGAGTCAATCAAATATAACTGTCATATTTACATATCGATATTAATTTGGCCATAGATTTTATTGAATATATTCACTCTCATAATTCAAGTCAATTGAATTGTCAAAATATCCAACGACTTCGAGCACTTTAAATTCAATCGTAGTCATTCGACAAAAGTCAATTAAACCAGCGGCATTCCATCAGACTCATTACGTAAGAGGAGTACCCCACTTCAGTCTAACGCTTAAGCTGTTGTAATGAATTGAAAATTAATGAAAACGCGAACAGGGATATTGCCTTTCATGCCGTAATACTCTCAGAGCTACTCAATGATGACAAATGATGCATTTGCAGTGAGATTTTATAGGACTTTACGAACAGGACTTCTATGACCATATGGCATTCGGTCAAAGCTAAAATTGAACTCGCTTCTATGTTCCATTGAAACCATGCAAAGCAGCGCAGGCAGACAGGCAGGCCTAAGCTTGCAGCTTTCAATTCTGTATGTACAAACTACATACACTCAGAAAAATAAGCTAGTTTCGTGCTCGCCTTTAAATGGTTTCCATCTTGTTTATTGTAACAAAAATTACAACAAAGATAAAATGTTATCCGAAAATATATTCAAGAACGATTGTAATTATATTTGAAACAGCGTATTTCTTTGAGTGTACTCGCCACACACATCACATGCCTGACTTATCAGCAAAGCTGTGGCTTTTGATGCCCAGCTCAGCGCATTTCACTTCGCTAGGCTAAAAGTTATCAGGAATTTCAGGCTAATCACAGACTGACCACGCCTCAAAATGGAATTCGCATTTGAAAGCATTTCAATGCATTCCATTCTCTGTCCCAGCAATCTTTCAAAGCTTTGGCTTTTGTCCGTTTTTGTTGCTGTGTAGAAATTATGTTTGTATTTCAATTTATGCTGAATACTTTTCTTTTTTAAAATTTTTGCATCAGGAAATGACGCATTAAAATAGACGCTTTAAAATGGACGCATTAAAATGGACGCAGTTAAGGCGAAGTTTAAGACTAAAAGTTTTCGCCTGCAATGACATAAATTTGGCCTTAATGCGTTGCCATAATGCTGATTATATCTGGCAAGGAAACTGCAAATGCAAATGCAAACTGAATCTCGTTCGAGGTTAGAAAGAAGTGAAAAATGTAATTTGATCGTTGCTGCGGTTAAATAAAAATTGAAATTTGTGGCCAATAAAATGCAGTATGAAACCAAGAATCGCATATCGAAGTCGTGCAAGCGAATGCTTTGAGACTGAATGAAATGGAAAATGTTGCAAGTTAAGGAATATATTTACAGCCAAATCACTTAGTTAATCAAGCCAAGAATTATATGTTTTCATTTATTTATAAATATATAAAATTATATATATACAATATCGATTTGTTGTGGAAATATAATTTTGTCTACTTTGTAGCTAATTTAAGTTTATATTTAGTTAATATTAGGAATTACTTAGTAATTTGCATTTGCAATTTAATATATTACAGAGCCGTCTGATTTAATTGGACGTATTTGAATTTAATGTAAATATTTAGCCAAAGCACTTAGGCACACAAGTGGGGTAAGTGCATCCTGTTTGGCATACTCGCTTGCAGTAGCACTTTGCAGCCGTTGGTTTGGTCTGCTGCGCCTCTGTTGAGGCATCCACGTTTGCTGTATTAGCCCACTTGAGTTGTGTGTGCCCCCGGAGCCCGGAGTCGTCGAGTTTTGGTTCAATGACCGCTGGTCAAGTCAACAACTCGCGTCGGCAACTGTTGGCAACTGCTGCCTACTACAATACACGCCAATTCATTTTTAAGTGGGTGTGCGTGTGTGTTTGTGTGTGTCTGTGTGAGTTAGTATGTTGTTGTTGGCATTGTACTCTTTATCAGGCTAACAAGGCTTTAGTTATGTTATATGCTAAGCAGTTAAATAAAAAAAAAATACATATATTGAGAGCAGAAAAAAAATATAAACCAGTTGTTAATTATCGCACGCAATTCAAATGCCACAAAAGCAGAGGTGTGTGTGTGTGTTGTTGGTAGTGTGTGTGTGTGTGTGCGTTTGTTGAGCCTGTTCTAGTTGGTCGCACATTTTCAACACGCTAATTACTTGTAACAGTCCGTCAGTCAAAGGCGTCAGTCAGACTAAAGTTTAATATTTCAGTTAGCATTTGGAGTATTCTTATCAACAAGTTGCGTTCCACAACAAATCCTAACTATATTTATATATATATATATATATATATATCATGCCCTCAGAGAAAAGTTCCAGCATCGAATGTCGAGTATGCTTTATTGTTGACTTTGCCTAGATACGTATAAATATAAATCATTATTTATTGTTATTAATTACATAAATACAAGCCCAAAGCAGTGAAGGAAAAGTACAAGCTGTAAATAGAATTATTTGTGAATCGAAATTTAAGAATTATTCAGAATAGGTTCAATCTCAAATTAAGAATGCAGTCTTAAAAACGACAACAGAATTGATCGACTCATTTTGTGGATATTTCCTTGACTCGATACTTCGAAGCACTTTACACTTTTGGTACGTTTTGTACCTGGCTGAAGAGAATTATTGCTTTATTTATTTATTGAATAGAAGGTTAACAAATTAATTATTAACCCAGTGTTAACTCTTGGCGCTCTGGCTGAGAGGGTGATCCAAGATTGTTTTTTCCATTTCTTTTGCTTAGTGTGTGTGTGGGCTTCTCTGGCAAGTGGGTGGCCCTCATTGCGATTGGTTTGTGCTTATCTGCAGTCGCCACACGTAGCAGCCACAATTACACAGCTGTGTCATTTGCAGCAGCAGCAGCAGTAGCAGCTTTAGCAGCAGTAGCAACTTGTCACATGCCCCCATCTGCAATTACAAATGCAATTGCCGCTGCCCCTTTTGCATCCGCATGCGTAATTGCAATCAAAGCACTTGTTGTTGTCATTGTTGTTTGCAAATCGCAGACTCCGTTGATTGTGCCACCAAATGTCATCAGAAGCCATTCTAATTATATGCAAAATGCAGCCAATAAAATCAGCTTTACACACAATCAAAAGGCAGCCAAGCTTGAAGTAATATGGTATCGCTGAACATTTCCGCTGATGCGCAGAATTTCATTTGTGCCCTTCATTCATTAACACTGGATGTTATTTATAAAAGGCGCGAATCTGTTACTGTGTTGCGTGCCCAGGAAATACAAATTTATTCGACTCAAAGCCACTCTATTTTGACGTCAATTAGAAGCTTAGCGTTATATTTATTTTATACCAATCGAATATAGATTTAATTCCAAATGTCAATAAGTCAAAACGGTTATTAAACGGTTATTAAACAGAAGTCAAGGCAACAAATTCGAATTAATGCTGCATTTTTTGCGCTGTCTTAGCTGTCGATAGTATAGTTATGATGCCAAAAGTTGGTACGGAAAAATAAATTAAGAAATGCAAAACAAAATCTATCAGACTATTTTGATGATTAATCTTATTGATTTAACAATTTTAAGATCAAATTTAAATTTACAATTTTGATATCGGGGAACATCTTACACCTACATTTTTTAAATTAGTTCTTAATTGAAAATGTATAATTAAATAATAATTAACAAATTAGTATAAGCATATTCAAATATATGTATTTTTTTAATTTGTTGAGAGTATTTAAAGTTCGTTTATTTAGCTTGTGCGATTATCATTTGCTTACATTTGTTTGGCGTCAAAAACCGGTAGCCCCTCAGCAGATGCTGATGCTACGTCTACTTGAGACTTGCGACTTGAGACAAGCACTTTGTTGTTGTTGTTGTGTTTTACTGTTTTTGTTGACGTAGGCAAATAATAAATACTAATACACTTTGAACAACACCAGAAAATTATAATAAACACACTAAAAATATGTGGTATGTGACGCGCTTGCTGCGTCAGCAAATGAATATTTAATCGGCATATTTAATCAGCGGTCTCCGGCATATTCGTAATCCGTAATCTGCAAATTATGAATACTAACTGGCATGCTTAAACAGCTTCAGCGTGGCGGAATGAAAACTATGAAACAAGTTTTGTAACTTTTGTATACATGTATATGTAGGTTAGATGTGATCAGAATTTGTGCTTTAAGATTATCATTAAAATTACTTATTGAATTTAATTTGTATTTCTTTTTGTTCGTAATTCCGACACTTAAGTTCTGACGTTGCATTTTTGCTTATTGTTTGATTTCATGTCGAGTCAATTGATGTCCGTCGCTTTATTCGACATTATATTCGAGTGTCGTGTTGGATTGAGTTCCCGCTTGATTGTCTGTCTGTCAATTAAACGCATTGCTCGTAAATTAAAGTACATTTTTGGACTGCGACATTAATGTAAATTGCGTGTATCGTGTCACTTGCAAGTGACCAAAGAATAATATTGCATATTTTAAGTGGAAACGGAGAGCAAGCAATTTTCATTGTAAAAATCTCCCATTTAAATTATTTAATAATATTAATTTCGACTCAATCATAAGAAACTCAATGGCTTAATTAAATGTGATTATTTATTGAAATAAATAATTGTAATAATAATCGTATTTCAATTAAAAGCTCTTTCAGCATTGATTCTAACCAAAAAGGACAGGCTGAAAATATTGACATACTTAACTGAATTCGATTTCCTCTTATTCTATAATGCACTCAATTAATACTGACATATTTGTAGACTTTTTAATTTAAATCTGAATGAAAAATATTGAAAATATTCCACAAGTGGGATTTTAACCAGTTTAATAATTTGGATTTAATTAGTAAATCTGATATTCAGATAATTATATACACCTTAAGAACGGAATTCTTATTCAACAAGGAAATAGATCAAAATTCCAACTGTTATATATTTGACAATGCTGATAATCGTTTTGCCTTTAAAGAATAAAACTACACTGAAATCGGGAAACATTTTTTTCGCTGGAATTTTATTATTAATTATGACTGCTAGGATATTTTCTAAGAAACTCAAAAACAAAACTAGATATTTTGACACTTTAACACTTTGTTTATTTATTAATTCGTGGAACGCACTTTTCACAACTGACACTAAACAAATACAAATAAAATATAAATAAAATTCTTTGAAACCACTAAAACAAGTTCAGCTACATGCATATGTTTTTGACAGTCAAAATAAATAAAATAGAATTAAAATTCGCAAACTCGTTAGTTTTCAGTATTTCAGTATTGTGTAATAAATGATAAAAAATAAATATGAATAATTGCATTTGAGCTGGCCACAACAACAACAAATATGTGTAGTGCATAAATAAATAAATATAAATGTTGCAATAGCTGCTGCGACTGATAACTAAATCACATTATGCACCATTTGGCGCAGCACGATCCATAAACTCAAATTTATTGATTGTTTTCAAAATTAATTGTTTTCTTTTTAATGTGTATTATATATTTGACGGTAAGATTAAAGCCTGACAATAAGCAAGCTTATGAAATGCGGCGTATACGCAATGAGGCAGCTTAAGCAATGTTGTTTTTTCATTTGGGCCAGAGGACTTATTTGTCTTGGTTAAACAGCAGATACCTTCGCTGGTAACTCTCAACAGGAAACTGTCCATGCTCCTTTATATATGATTGATGGGCAGAAGGTGCTGCCGGCTTTTGGGGTGTTTTTATGTGCACTTAAACAACGAGGCAGTGGCTGGAGTTTAGATGCCGTTAAATAAAAGTAACGCCCATAGTTTGCAGCTCATATACAGAGGAGCATGCTCATGCATATATGTATGTGTGTGTGTGAGTGTATGTATGTATGTGAGTGTGTTCATAAATATGCGAAAGCACTTCTCTTCAGTTCATCCGGTTTCGACGTGTTTTATGCGGAAGCATAAAAAAATTACAGGCAATAGAAGGACATCTATCATTGGCACAACGAGGACCGTATACCCTTTCCTATAGCTAAACTTTGCTATTAAGTCTAGACTGTCAAGCAGCTACTTTACCTATTGAAATGTGGAACAAAAATGCAGAATATTTTTTTAAAACAAGTTACAGAAGCCAATATTATTTTTTAATTTAAAATCGTTTGAAACCATTTCATGGTCTTTACCGGATCCTATACACTTCACGTACCAGAACCGGAACCGAGCTATAAATCGATACAGCTTTCAGCGAAATTACAAAATATGTTCAAGTATACATCGAGATACATTGACGCATACACAAGAATTTCAACATCGAATGGAACAGTGATGCTGTTCAAGAATACTTATATACTCTGCAGGTTCGTAAACAGTTCCTTCAATGCGTTACGCACTATTCAACGCAATTACCCGCGGCGAAGAGTATACAAAGTGAAAACTTGGCATATTTTATGCTCGTGCCCAAGTCATGAAAATGTAAGTGATGTGCTCTAAACAATTTTGCTGATGAAATGAAATTGAGTTATTCCATGCGGCACACTGGACCCCGAAAATAAGCATCAATTTGAGATATGTGTCTAGGATTTTTGCATGTTGTATTGTTTGTGGACGCATGTTTTGGTAACACTGTGCAGCAACGTGGCGTATGCGCAATTTTGCAATATAAATGACAACATTTCAGGTTTATGACATGTATGCATATCGCATGCGCGTTACGCATATCAATTTCAATTCAATTTTTGACAGCACACATTCCACATGTGTGCAACAGCAAGCAGCATTTGGCAAGACGCATTTTACACTTCTTTTTTTTGTTGTTTTTTTTTTTTGGTGTCAGCTATTTCAAATGTTGTCAACAACTTCACCAGTTGCTTCGGCATGAACCGTTCCCCAGGGCAAATAAATAAATGTCAACGGCAAAACTAACACGAAAGCGGCTCGCTTTGGGCTTATGTTGTTGTGGAGCCTAAAAATCAATTATAAAATGCGAAGGCAGACTTAAAGTGGTACACTCAGAAAAATTAAAGACTTTTACTCAAAAAACTAGTACAAATGTGGTTAACATATGTTCGATATTTATTTTATATTTAAACTGCTCAAGTTCCTAGAATATTTATTCATGTCATACTTTAACTTAAAATAGCATATTTTTCACAGTGTATGTGTGTCGTCAGCGTTTGCAATTTAGCAATTGAAATTGCATTTCTGCTTCATAAGCATAAGCACAATAGAAGTAAACTGAATGCAAGTATGAAGTGTTTGCTGCTGTCAAGTGGGACTCAATGGACCCAAAGAATAAATAAATGGAATCTGTTTTAAATTGATTTTATTTATTGATAACAAACATAACAGTGTGACAATGCGACCTCTCTCTCTCTCTCTCTCTCTCCCTCTCTCTGTCTCTCTTTGCAAATGCAATTTTCAATTAAATTCTTGAATCGCAATTTCAACAATTTCAATGCGGCGACGTCAACGCTTTGGCGGTCATCGATGATTTGTATGGCATGTTGGTTTGGCTCGACGGATATAGTCGAATACGATTGATTGCTTGGCTCTCCCAGTTGGTCCCATGTGGCCACACTGATGCCTTATATATCAAAATATATATATATTTATATATATTCTCAAATATAGCAGCAAATGCTGCAATCGCAACTGCAACTAAAACTAAGACATAAACAATAACAACAGCCACGAACACAATGGGACATTTTAAATAGTTCTTTGACATAAAAAAGTTGCTGCATTGCCCATTAAAAATTGATAAATTGTATATTGAAGTTGTAAAAAGTATGTGACAAACAGAAGGCGACATCTCCGACTACAAATAAATATAAATATATATATACA
Organism: Drosophila paracracens; assembly: GCA_035044025.1. Taxonomy (NCBI): domain Eukaryota; kingdom Metazoa; phylum Arthropoda; class Insecta; order Diptera; family Drosophilidae; genus Drosophila; species Drosophila paracracens. The sequence goes on along the minus strand of JAWNMN010000435.1, from coordinate 56,241 downwards.
TATATTCCTGAATATATGCCGAGTCGATGAAGTCATGTTCGTCTGTTCGTCTGTATGAATAAGTCGATCTCAGAGTAAAGTAAAGATATATATAGAATATAAAATTAAATATTTCCCAGATTTATTATTAAACAACTGTAAAAATGTAATTCACTTCCGATTCACAGATTCTGTTAACTAAAACGTATTTTCATATTGAGCTCTCTACTATCAACATCCCAGAGTATCTCTTAGTCGATCTGTCTTCAATATGCTAAAAATGATGCTTAGAATTTTTAATTTATGTTTATCTCAAGCTTTTATCAAGCAAAACAAAAAAACAACAAAATATACATATACATTTTTTTTTAAATTTAAATATTCATAATTTAAATAATTTATTATAAAATTTTCATTAGCTTTGCCCAGAGTGCACATCATATTTTTTGCATTTCCCTAATGGCTATCAAATGTGGAAAAATAATTTGTTTTAACTCTCAATGCATTAATCTTTCTCTGCTGTTGCGCTGCGCCCTCCCTCCCTCCCTCCCTCTCTGGGCCATAGCAATGTCATTGTGGCATTTGCACAACCAAATGCAGTGAACATGCAATCAAACATAAAATGTTAACATGCCACTGCGGGATGCAACCTACGCTCTCGCTGATTGTTGGGGGGGAATGAAGAGTTTGTCGGTGGCAACTTGCAGTCTTGCCACATCCCACTTGGGCTCAATCGTTCAGTTCAGTTGGTTGCTTTAGCGCGAAAGCTGCTGTCATCGCCATATGTGCAAGTTGTGCGGTGCGCTCGACTTGAACTCTGAACTACACGCTCCTGCCATATGGTTGTATTTGCTTTGTTGTTATTGCTATTTGCTCGGCGCCGCTGCATCAAGCAGAGCGCATGTTGAAAGACAGTAGTCGTATATGTAATTCAGTTGCCAATTAATTTTCATTTTCTGTTTACACCCCTTACTCAGAGTATTTTAGTTTTGCTGTGAAGTATGTAAACGCATTAAAGAAGACATAAGTCACATATATTCTTGACAAGCAGTGTTGGTCTTAATTTAAGACTATTTTAACAATGACTGAGCTGGGATTATCTGCTGCCATAAAAACTATTATCATGCTCTTGCATGAACTCACTTGTCTCGAGTGTGGAATCCGTAGCAGTCTTAGATAAATAACCAAATGTAGTGCATATAATATTCGGCGTGCCAGAGATGGCTGCTTTTTCAGTTTTATTTTTTGGTTTTGGCATGTTTACATCGCGAAGGCTAATTGGTCTTGTTGTGGGCACTCTGGTAATACCATGTGGCATATATGGTATTTAAGGAGGATGCGCATTTCAATTATAATTCAACATTTCAATAGTATGCTTGACCAGGCACAACGGCGGCGTATGAGCGATTACGTATTACGTATACATATACGTATACGTATGCGCCATCATTCAACAGGGAGAAAAAGATTATGCGACCTTAATCATAATTACGCCAGGCACGCTAATGCCATTCTGTGGTTTTATGTATATAAGCTTCTGTATGTGATTTTATATGTAAAATTGAGGAGTATAAACCAACTTATGTAATTGGCGAACAGCTGCACAGAGAGAAAAATCAACACGTTTTCAATATGATTTGATATGATAAATATATCTCACTAGTTTATAATTAATAGTTATCAGATTTTTTTGTCTAAAATCAGTTCTCATTAATAAAAAGGGATTGCTTGAATTGCTAGCTCAATCAAACATAACTCTAATACCAAGTTTTTCTCTCAGTATACATACTTATGCAGGCAGTTGCTCAACTGATGCATAAGCGCCTTTGCCGAGCACTGATAGCATTGTGACGTATTTGGAAGGCAGCTGTCAATACATTCTGCATTGTCATTTGACAGCAGACGTCAGACAATCAGACAGACAGAGGGAGAGAGAGAGACAGACAGACAGGCAGACAGACAGAGCACTGGTCGCATTGTCAGATTGCCAGTCAGCGATTTGGCTTGCTCTTTGGCACATTATGCTAAATATAGCCCATAATGTGAACGTAAATAAGCTCAGGCCCAAGGCGACAACGAATGTCAAAGAGCACATTTACCGGTCACAGGTTGATAAGCGTCTTTCGCTCTTTCAATTTTAAAGTACAACACTTTGCGCCTGGCAACAGAGCCACAAAACTGGCTGCCTCTTATCTGCTATCAGTCGTACGCACTGCTTGAAAAGTCACCTACTCTTTGCTTAGGGGCTTACATACTGACTGGCCTTAACGATTCGTTTGTTTAATGCAGATTATGGAAAAGAAACCATTTTTTAAAACGGACAAGGATTATTTAAGTTGAGGTCAAGTTATTCACAGTTTCGAATTGCAATTAAAGCAAATTTATTAAAAGCTGCATTGCTTTTTTGTAGTTTTCTATAGTTTTATGCATGAATAATTCCAATCGTAAAGAATTTTCAAACAGCAATTTAAAATGATTGCAGATGAAATGTATTGAAAGTGAATATGAGGGTAATGCTCGACTAGTGGATGCCATGGATGCCATAAGAATAATATTTTCGAATTTTTATTAAAAAATTCAAAAAATTAGATTGATCTGGAATAGTTATATGCCACATGAATGCCTCTTTCTGCGTAATTAAGTAAAAAAAAATATTTTAAACATTCACAGAATATGTACAAAGTCAAAGCAGCAAACAGAGAAACTAGTTTCTAAATTTTTAAAGTGTTGATTTATCTTAAAAGTTATTTTAATTAGTTTTATATAGCCAGACGAAAGTCGAGAAACTCGGCAATTGCACACAGCTTGCAACAAATTCCAGTTGCACGATACAAGTGGCAACCAATACCAGTTGCACGGCACAAGTGGCAAACGAGGGCCTCAATCAAGTGGGTTGCACAAATCTGCAGCAAATGTTTGCTTATGATAACGAATGCAAATGCAGCAGCAACAGGCAGCAGGCCGAACAAGGCAAAAGGCGAACAGTAAACAGTTAGTGGCAAACAGTAACCCGTTAACATCGATAATGTTGTACGGCTGTCAAATGAGGTCAAAACAGCGCAAGCCACAAATGCGTGAGAATGCGTCATGTGGCGAGAAAGAACCTGCTCACGAGCGCATTTATAACCATTTATCTGCTTACAATCTATACACTCGAAAAAAAATTAATTTAATAGAAGAGAGCATAGTATAGAAATAAAGAAACTTTTATTTACCCAACATAAAGCAGGAACTTTGGTTATTTCTTAATATTCTGAAAGGAATTTCACTCGAAACGATAGAAAAGAAGTGAACTATGAAGTGAACTTTTCTCTAAGTGTGCGTACAGTAGCAAAGTCTAGTCAATTGGCCAGCTTGCAATCGGCCAGTTCGTTAGTCATTTAGTTCGTAAGTCAGCTGGTTGAGTTGGCTTGTTCGCCTAAATTAAATCAAATGTTGAACAGAATGTAGCGCATTTAATTGACTAACAACAAGTTGGCTGGCGGCGCCCGGCGTTGCAATTAATGTCAAGTCACTTCAGGTTGCCACAGTGCGGACGCTGATGAGTCGCCAATGAGGGCAACTAATAAAATTCATTCATAAATAATTCAATGAAATGTCTAAACAGCAACAGCAGCCACAACAGCAACAACAACAACAGCAACAACAACAGTAGCAACAGCAATTTATAACAATTTCGCATATGCCGTCAACTTAACGACAACAACGAGAACTGTGCAGCTTAATTGATTTGTTTTGCACCCAATAGCGAGACATTTGTTTACCAACCAATACACATATTATGTGCATGCCCATAAAAATCTATTTGAACTTCTTTTTTTTTTCTTGCCATTTAAATGTGTGAATGACCATTGCCAAATTGACGCTTATTGAAAATAATTGGTTATTTATTTATTTTGACCAGCTGCTAGCCCTATTATATTTTATCTTTCAACCAACTAACTGTCTGGCACCTGTTCATTGCTGTTATCCCATAGGGCTTGTCGCAATTTATTAGAATTTTATGTACCTGAATTCGAGTTAATAAACAACATAAAACAACGCAATGAAAATGCCAACAGGATATATATTTAATCCATTAATATATACCCCTTTTGTCAGCGATTATTATTAGTCGAAGGCATATTAGAAATAAGTTACAGCTGATTTCACATTAATTTCTATCGATTGTGTCATTTTTATCTAGTCGAATTTAATTTATTATTGTTGACGGCCAGATTTTTGATTATAATAGCAATTATTGATTGGATGGTTAGTGATAGTATATATAAATATTAGATTAGATATTGATTATTTGTTTTTTTTTTATAGATTATACTCAATAATTATCGATGGCGTGTTTGCTACTTGTTGATTACAATCGATAATTATCATCAGTCAGTAATTGGCGTCTTATTATTTTGTAGCTATTTTATTAATTGAGTCGTGATTTTTGCTCGTCGCTCATAAACCATTATTATGATTCGATGGCTTCCGCATTTGCGATAAGCATTATTTGGTGATTTAGTAGCATTTGATAGTCAACTCTAGTTATTCTCATTTGCTGACATATAGTTGATTGTAAATACAGATACTAACTAACTGAAACATACACATCTCCGGTAGCCATTATGCCCTTCGATAAGTGCAACTTTAAACTTTAATCTTTTTAGTTATTCAAAATGCAACAACTTCATTTATTTATATAATAAATTACATGCTAAATAATTTAATTTGTTTTTATTACTTCCAAACGACTAAGCAAAAAATAATTAATTAATTCAAAAAGTTTGAGTCAATATTAAATAAAGTTTTGCAATTAAGCATGCATATAACATTTCACTGGGCAACTGAGTGATGTGCAAACAAAAACAAATACTGCAAAACTAAAAGTCAATTGCAATTAAATGGCAAACTAGTTTGACCAACACCAGCCGCAAAAATGCCAAGCGTGGGAATATTAATTCCTCAACATTTGTGTCCGTGTTTCTATATCAAATGTGAAAGTAACGAGCAGCACAGCCAGCAACAGCTCGCCACAGTGTAAATACTCATTTGAGAATTTCAGATATGCAGTTGCTGACATCGAAATAAGCAACATTTTGACAAATGTTTCGACAGATACAATGCAACTTGGCAAAAGGCTTCCCAGCTGCCGGTTTTGGTTTTTGCGCCGGCCAAATAGCTAGCACACTTGTGAAAAAAATGCAGAATTTTCAACCAAATTATACGATCAAAAACTATATAATAATGAATGATCATTTGTAACCAAATCAAAATTTAATTTAATCAAATTTAAGTTATTTGAGCACAATTTAAAAATCTGTATTTTGCTTAAGACTCAAGACATTTTATGCCTCTGTAACACTAACAATCGATTTACAAAAATGCGGATCTTGAGAATAAGAACAAATCGTACATAAAATTATAGGATCAAAGCGTGGGAGATTCCCTACCGACTGAAGTGGCATTTACAATAGCAGTTTTTCGTTGAGTGCAGCTAGTTAGCTGGCCAAGTGTGTTTGGCCATTCCAAAATGCTGCGTTTCAAATCACAACACAGAGCTAGCTGTGCACGTTCAAACTGTCAGCACTTGGCAAAATTATTTAAATTATGTACAAACTGCTAAAGTTGAGCGGAAAAGTTGAAATTCGAGACACGCGCCATGTGCCAAAGTATTTTTCTGTATTTGTTTTTCCTTTTGGTTTTCAAATTTTCGACTTGTACTGTTGGCCGCAAGAGATTGCATTTTAATACATACAAAAATCAAAAAAAAAAAAATGCTTGTATATTGACGAGAGGAACGTGCAATGTCTTTGATGTAATTTGCAATTCAAACTTTTCGGCATTTCAACAATATGTTGTGTGTGTTCCAAATGTTGTTGTTGTTGTGGATGTTGTTGCACCAACGTAACCATTAAAAAGTTTTTGCGAAAGGGTGTAATATAGTTGGGCCAACATTTTGAAGCAGCTAAAAACAAAATTAAAAGTTTGTTTGATCATTAAAAATATTTATTATCGATGGAAAATTGTTTAATAAATAAAATGTATTGCAAGTTAAGTTGTTTCCAACTTGATCTATTCAAGTTTTATATCTTTTCATAAATAAGTATAATTTCTGATACTTAAATTAAAATCGGTTTTCTTTTTAATGAACATAATATTTTAGCAAAATTAAAAATAAAAGGCTAAAATGAAATAGTATTTTAGTGCAGCTTAAAAATGGTTTAATATATTTCAATGTCAATATGTTTACCGCAATCAAAACGGTAACTTTCAATCGAGCTTTAAGTATATTCGAACTTGTTGCTCTTACGTAATATTTTAAACGGTCGTTGTGCCATTTTTGAGGGCTTATGGAATGCATGCAAAGTTCTTTGAAGACAACAGCCTTTGATGTTGAACTTCTATGAACGGCTGAGGCTTTTGAGGGGCAACTGGTGCCTAGTTACAGCATTCCACTCTTAAAGGCCCAGTTGGCAAAAGTTTAACGTTAAGCAACGGGTCCATGGCAACAATTTGACAGTACGGAAATTAAATTGAATTGTTTCGCCTTCACACGCGTCGTATGATTAATAAAATTGCAAATCAGCAACAATAGAAGAAGAAGACGGCGCACATTATTGATTTCGACTGCCAAATTTGATGCTTATCTATTTGTATGATACTTTTGAAATGGTGTTTTACATTTCATTCAAACATGTCTAATATTGTATTCTCTGCAGGGTATTCGGCATTCAGGCATTCTTATTCGTTTCTATTGTTTTCCTTTTTAACTTTTTGTGGTTCGACTTTAAATTTGATGAGCGTCGTCGTCGACTTTTCGGTTTTTACTCTCTTACTTGACAGGCAACTTGTGTAATCATATTTCATATTCACGCCTTCACATCCTTTACCAGAGAGGTTTTTTCTTTTTTCTTTTCTTTTCCTTTCAAATTTCTTCACATTATGTTTGCTGTCAGAAATGTGTTATGATTTTGTTGTTGGTGCGCTTCAATGTATGCGTGGTTTTGGATGAAGTTTTATACTTTGTATTACATTAAGTATGAGGGTAAATATTAAACAACATCGAGGGGTTTTCAGATACTTGGCCAGTTGCCAGCCATAATAAAATCAATATTTACCCCAACAAAATTAACGGTATGAAAAGTAGTTCACGTAATTGAGGCAATAAACAGCAGCGTCGATTATTATTATTAGTGCACAGAGCAATCTATAACAAGCGTCCAAGCTGGAAGCGCTTAATAATGTGGAAAAAAATACATCTCAAATGACCTGACAATGAGATACCCTGCACTAAGGTATAAAGTTACCCAAAGCTGATTAATATTTTAGTGCAGCATAATAATGGATTTCGTTTCGAAAAATTTCAAATATTTGTATATTCAAAATCGATATTCTTACGTATACCATTGCTTAAATCAAGTTCCAAGCACTTACTTTAAAACATTTACTATACTTTGAATAAGAACTAATTTTCTTGCTTTAAGTAATCTAAAAGATTGGTATTACTGCAAAAAAAAAGGTATTAAACTAAATATTTAATCATGTTATTTAAAATACAATACAGATAAAACAATTCACAACAATTTAAAGTTCTGCTTAGATTCCAAAAAGTTTCTTGTATTTTGTCTATGAGTCTGGGAAACTGGGGTAACAAATATAAACGAGAAAAAAGTGGACAAGGTGGGCGCGTTGGCCATAATATCCGTTTCCGCAATCAAATTGAAGATGGGAAAAACATTTGTGGGAAGCAGCTGCAAAACAGCATACAGAAAAAGAGTAAGAAAAGCATGAACAAAAAAAGAAGAGAAAAGAGAGGGAGACAGAGAAAGAGAGAGAGAGAGAGAGAAAGAGAGAGAGAGAGAGGAGAGAGACTAAAGAGCGAATTAAGAAATGCCACAGCTTGCATTTGATTGAGCTTGGGGACGATAGAAACTTGATTGATTGTGATTGCTCTGCCTGCAAATATTTCTTTAGCTATTTGGATTAAAATCTTAACAAAAGGAAATCCATTGCAAAATTTAATGCCAGTTTAAAAGAAAATATTTAAAATATTACACGGCCTCAGTACAATGCGAAGGATTTATTAACAATTCAGTTTTGCTTTATATTTATCAAATGGTAATATATGTCAACAACTATAATGCAGAGTCGCACTGTCGTTGGTATAGTTCTTGTTAGGAATTGTATCTTTTATGCCTTGGTCCTTCTTGCTTGCGCTTATTTTTGTCAACTACTTGTTTCGTTACTAACGATGCTTATCTGCAGGCCAACTGCTGTAGCATTGAGTAAATACTTACTTAGTTGCTGTAATTGCGCTGCAAATGTCATAAAATGTACACTCGCACACAGATACACACACACACACATAGGGTTACACCTGCTTTACTTTAAAAGTTTTGGCAACTGCAGCTGGCAGAATCTGGGCGCTGTCGCGGCACAATGCAATTTATGAAACTATTTGCTATTTGGGAGGAAATTGGAAAACTTGAGAACCGAAAAAAAAAAAAATAGACACAACCAAAATGTTGCCAGCAGCAGCAAAATTGAAAGCAATGAATTGAAGAAGGAGCAGCAGTAGAGCGAGAGAGGCCGATTTGAACTACAATAATTGCAATACCGAAATGGTCGAAAACGTTATTTGCAATGGCTAACAGCAAGTTACTCACAGCAAATAAGTGTTCGAAAAAAATATTAATTTTCAGATTTCAACAAAAGTTCACATCAAACACTTTCAAATAAAGTGTCAGGCACATGAAAAGCGCAGCGATTTTCCAGCATGGTTGCTGCTTGCTTAAGCTATGTCAAATACCGTTGCACACTGTGTGTTAGCCATGAAACTAGGGTCAGATTAAAAAAAAGGAAATAATAATAATGAAACTGCTTCTTATGCTTTGCATCTACACATTATTTGCGTGACATCTTCAGTAAAAATAATAAAAATAATAATAAGTTGCAATTATAAAAATGACGGTGCCTTATTAAATGACCATCACTGTAGAAAATACACTCGCACACATAAGCCGCTAAATCTCAAGTCGACATCGTCGTCGTCGTCGTCAACCCACTCAAACATGCAGCGACAATTTTTCTGAGTGGAAAATGAGTAGCGTTCACTTTTTTCCCCCATTTTTTTTTGTCGCGCTTGTGTAATTTTTATTATAACAACAACTGCAAAAGCGAGAGCACAACATTATAACGCGAAATGCGCTTGAATGTTGCAATAACGCTGAATAGGGGCGGGGCCTAGGGCGGGTGGATGGTGTGACATTTTCTGGTCTGGCGAGGAGGTAGTTAAGTGGGTGGCGAAAAGTATTGCGCTTATATTACTAATTGAATAAATTAAAAACTTGAAAGTTATGTTAGATGAGGGTGGGTGAGGGCATTTGAGGGGTTAAGGATTGGCCGGGTTAATGGAAAGTCTGGAGAAAATACACAAAGTTTACGTGAGCGGCAGCTGGAAGTGAAAAAGTAAACTAAGGGAGAAACAGATAAAATAAGGTAAATAATCATTATAAAGATAAAGAAACTACTTAATAAACAGCAGAAGATAAGCAAAGATGAAATTCACGTACGTAATTAAAATAAATAAAACTTGAAAGCAAAAAGGACAGAAATATCCTAATAAGCAGACAGATTTCACAAAACATGATTAAATTGCTTTTAGTAAAGATAAATATTTAAAGTTCAAAAGAGTAAAAGGTCAAATTAATGTGCCCAAAAGATAAGAGTACTCAAATACTCAAGAGTTTGATAAATTGTTCTTCTGCAATAAAATCTAAACTTGACACCAAAAGTTTTCTTCAGCCAAAATATTGTGTAATAATCTGAAAATGTTTTTCATGATGCATATCAGATATTCACACGCAATTAGAGACTGTTTGTTGTATTCATTATACCATTAATAATAACAAATGTTTCAAAATACAGAGGAGTAATCGCTTCTTGGCCAGCAAGTGCCAGATTAGTCATAAATCCCAGCTGCAACAGTGCCCTTAGGCCTCTTCATAAATATATATATATATATATTCCTAGTTGTTTACGCATGGTTTTTGGCTTCAGGTGAAGGCGTCTTTTCTTCGGCGTGTGTGTGGCATGTTTACAGCCCTGTTTGCCCTGCCTACGACCCCCTCGTCATATTGCCATGTCAGTTGTGTCAATATCTATTTAGTATGGACTCACACACAGTGCGTGTGGCTTGTTTAATTAAAAGCGTCACATGGCATAAAACTTGCTCGGGCCGCAAGCAACACACTTGCCACACACATACGCACTTCACTGCTCACAAGACGTGGTTGGGTTGCTTTTTATAAGTTTTTTAGATACTTCCAATGAGCACGTCAACTAACATTGCGGAAAATTGATAGAAAGTTATAAATTCGTAAACACAGAACATAATGCTTCTGTCAAGTTTAATTTTGAATAAAATATCGATATTTATAAGTTCAACATTGTTTCGAGATAAGTTTAAACTTGGAGCTAATAGTAAGTTGAGAGGTTTGTCCAATGAAGAAATAAGAAAGAATATTGTTGTATTTGAATTATTTCACATTTTTCTCTGAGTGTACAGCATCTTAGAATTTGTTAAGCGTGTTCAGAGTGCTGCTCTTGGCTCTTGGAAGTTTTCTTAAGTTGACCCCAAGTACATATATTGTACATATCAATGTATGTATGCGCGTATGTGGTGCTGGCCATTGTCTTTAACTCTCGACTCTGGGTTCAGAGCTGTGTCGTTAAACAATGGGGCGATCTCTGCTCATGAGCCATATTCTCGCAGGTAACTCACATGGGAGCCATTACGCATACGCAGCGTTGTTTACGTTTAGTTTATTGTGGTTTTTACGACAACCAGTGCAACATATAAAGAAACCCCAAACGAGGTTTACTTTCAGCCAATCTTCGCACATTTATTGTTGTGCGCAAGTAGCAAAAGATAACAAATACAAAAAAAAAAAAACCGTATACTTACAAATGTTGGAAAATTTTATAAGCAGCTTACAACTCCTTAGAATGCCAGAGCACTCTTCCAACAATGCACAATGTGAAAATACAATTTGATGCAGGTGCAGCTGTAAGTAGCACACCAACCATGTAGCAATGTCAAAAATATTATTGTTATGATTTGTTGAAGAACCAAAAGTGGCATCAACTGAGAAGTACTTCTATACCAAATATTTGTGAGCTGCTTATACTGTAATTCTATTGTATAGAATCAGGAAAACACCCGCACATTTCGTAATTAAAACCAAACTTACTTGAAGTGAGAATTTTATGTCAGGTCTAGACTAATTGACCTTTGCAAGACTTTGTTTTGAGCACAAAATTCTCCATTTAATATCTGTGTCTACACAACTAGCTACTAATTATGTTTATGTCACTTTAATTTCAATGGACGTATATTTAATAATTTAAAGTTGGCTTGGGACATGTCTGAGCTATTATCTCTCTCTCTCTCTCTTTCTCTTTCTCTTTTTCTGTGCCATTAGCCAGAGTTTAACTTTTCATTCATTAGTTCTTGGGTTGTTTTGGCTGGGTGCCGTGTCATTATGAAACCGACACTAGACACCATTATTGTGTCTCGCTGTCAAATGGAGCTTGAAAAAACAATATCAAACAACGCTTAAAGAGGCCACGAGGCTCAGCAGCCAGAAGAATTGAAACGAATTAATAATAATGCCCGGCAAGTTGGCAATAAAATGCTTTATAACGGCTACAGCAAACATCCCACTGTTTTATGGCCAGACCCGACTAATTCAACTATTGCTCTTCTCTGAGTGAAGTGGCCCCAAACAATTTGCATACCCACTGAACCGAAGTGTGCGAATGTGTTCGTGAGTATGGGGATAAGTGGGGATGATTTCAAAAGACGAACATGCGTAAGTTTTGATACCCTCGATATTCGTTACTCACAAAATGGGGTTGATATCGCAGAGCTCTTCACTTGTGTCTGTTGTGATTGAAGTTTTTAATTCGATTTAAAGTTGAGTTCAACTCTGGCATGAGCAACAGTTTTTTACTTTCTTATGTTAAGAGGTCTCATTGCAGGCCATCTTTCAGTCGATCACACCCGCTTAGGGTATTGTTTTTTAATTTAGAAGAGCCATTGGGAATTTTGTTATGCGATTTTTATAGATTCCGGGCCAACGCATGGAATTTTAATGAAGAACAAAACTCAGCAATTGAATTTGAAATTGTTGTTGAAAGCTGGCAGCTTGTGGCTCTCGTTGTTGTTGTTGTTGTTGTTGTAGCTGGCTGTTGCTTGAGTTCTGCATTTGTTTTATGTGCACAACTTTATTGGCCTTCAAACTTAAATATGCGTTAATAACTTAAGTATAATTAATTTAATGCTGGTCAACTGCGTCGCATCTTCATTGTTTCATTTACATTTCCGGCTGCTGGTTCCATTCTATTGCTGTAATAAATTGCATTTAATGACCTTTGCTGTCCATTAATTGCTTTCAGTAAGAAATGAAACCTATGTACACTGTACAAAACTAAGGGCATTTTTACGTATGTACTTGTGATTTTTCGCTGTGTACGTCGTATACACATTCTAATGCGGCGCGTGTGCAATGTGTAAAACTTTGATTATGTAATTCGGGCGGAGCAAAATGAATATTTAAATTGCTATTATCAAAAGTCATGACATTTGATAGCTATTTGCAGGCACGTCTGAAACGGTCAGTTAAGGGGCACAATAAATATTGATGGGGGCAGGGGGGTGTGGCTGTGAGGACCACCCACTGCGAAACCAAAACGTTTTTCGACTTCACAATCATCTTATTTCAAATAATTTTCAATGGTCAGCGGATTTTTATTGATTTTTCTTTATGGATTTTTAACAGTTACAATAATTTAATGTACACTTCGCTGTAGGTAGATGGACTCTGTGACGTCTGTCACAGTCTCTACCCCTTCGCCTCCGCCTCCGCCAACCAATCAACCAATACGCTACTTAACCAGAAACCCGCAGCAGCGGTTGCCTCCCCCTGTTTATTTGCTTTTCAGTTTTGAAATTTCTATGGAAGTTTACCAACTTGTGCTCGTTGTTATGATTAATTAATGAAAGCCGTTTGCTGTTCGTTTTTTTATGATTATGGTAAAGAAAACGGCGGAATATTTACAGAGTAACAGAAGCAAAAGTTTTGCACATAAAGATCGTTAATAATGCAGTAAAAGACTGAGTAGAAGCGAATAAGCACAGTCAGATATTCAAATAAATTAAAACTTCTTATATTAATATATAATTGCTAAATATTGACAGAGAAATGCGATATTTAATCTCTTAACTTTCTACTTTAAGAACAGAATCTTTCTAATCTTTCTTCGTTGTGCGTCATTTCAGTGTTATGCACAGTTAATTGAAAAATGGGAAAGGTAGCCTTGAACTCACTTTGTCACACTAGTTTGCGCATTGCGTATACGCCACGTGAAGTTCATTTTGAAGTGGCATCAACTATCAGCAGCCACCGCCACAGAGACAATTGAAGACTGTCAGTGGCCTGTGGGCCAGCTGCTTATTAACGCGCATTTAACCTCAGTGCGCGTCTTGTCTCTGACTGAATAACGACCCGCCCATAAATAATTGCAGACAACTACTGCCTTCTCTCTCTCCCTATGTCTCTCTCATTCTGTCTCTCTCTCTCTTTCTGTCTCGTTGTGCGCTGCGAAGCTGCTCATCATACTGAAAAATGATATAAAATTATAGAAAAAGGCGCTGGCCGAGTTGAGGAGTTGGCAACAATTTGACACTTATAAATTATGTCACATACTTCTTGGCGCTCGGCACAAGAGAAATTGATCGAATTGCCAGAGTGGTCGAGTGGCCAAAGTTGTTTGGCCAAAGTTTTAATGCTTATCGATAAATTTGGAAACTCTTAAAGCTCTGGTCACAACCTCATGATCTATGCGACTCACTCAATTGCTCAACTGCTCGCTAATCTAGTGCCAGCTTGTTAAGCTATAAATAAAATGTGCTCCTCCTGACTGACAGTCCTTTGTCCTGTCGTTGCATACACTTGATGAAAAAACGTGCATCGAATTTTTAATGTGTTTTCTCTAGATTACGAAAGTTTCTTCTTGCAACAAGCATTTCGTTCTGTGCTCTAGAAGTGGATTGTGATAATATGCTTACTTGATCCGAGAGGCTACACTATACCATTTTTCGCAGTGTATGTGTGCATGTTTGTGTTTTTGTTGGTTGTTATTGTATTCCTTAGTTTAGTTTTTGTCGCCGCCAGTGCGACTAGTCAATTAGCCGCTGGCGTTGCGGCCATTGCAGCTGCCTGGCGACGACGACGGTGCTGACAAATTGCATTTGCTGCCAGTTGACATGCAGACAGCTACTGGCACTGCGGCAGTGTTGCTGTTTTAGTGGTTTAGTGCCGCCCAGGTGGTGGTGTCAACAGGAAGCAAACGCAATTTTTCCCATTCATTGGTTTTAATTATAGGAGCCATCAAACACAAATTAGTCTTGCGTCTTCATTAATACTTTTTTTTATAGCCACTGTCATTTATTACACTCCCACACACACACATTCGATTTTCACTTTTAGCATCTATTTGCTGCCACCACAAAAAAAAGCCACGATTTATTGTTGTTGTCAAAATGTTTTTCAACATTTTTACTTTTTGCTTATTATTGTGCCGACAGAGCAGCATTGAAATCTGAAGCTGTTGCTTCCTTCCACTATATATAATAATGAAAAAAATAAATAAACCCTTGCAAAAGTTCACTTTTTTTGCTGAATTTTTTTAAATGGCTGTTGAGCATAAAATATTGTAGTTTTTCTTTTGACAAGAAAAAAAGGATTTTCTATATTATTTAGTGTGTACAGACTTGAGAAGCACCAACTGTCGACTTAAGCGTATATATTATAGATTCAAACGGTTCTTAGAGCTAGAGACAGTAATTAAATATTGAGATCATTTAGAGATTCTACATTTGCAATTACTTTTCTTTTTATTTAAATTCAATCGATATTCACTTGGAGTAGCTTTCTAGAGTACCTCTATAAGATATAATTCTTTTGCACATAACATATTTGTGAGAATAATTGAAATTTGCAAACAGGCTATCTTCAAGTCGAGCACTCTCGACGCTTAATCTGCTTACTTCACTCTCCATGTTTTTTGTCATTTGTTGGCACTTGTCAGTGTGGTCGTTAGAGCAGCTGTCTGAAACTTTGTCCTCCAGCTCCTGACTGTCAAGAGTGGCAAGTAGCAATTGCCAAGCGGCAAGTAGCAATTGTCAAGCGGCAAGTGGCAAATGCAACGCAGCCAACAGATAAATAGCTCACAATGTGCCGTTCCTCTTGCCACATAGACATATTAAAGAGCTTGATTTCGACCTTCTCTCTAAACTCTAAATTTCTTCCCAAATTGCTTCCTGCCTAAGTGACAGGCATTCCTTTTAGCCTTATCAATCATTCATTCACTTGCTTCCATCTATATCTACTTCATTTATATTCCCAATTGCAGCGCTCTCTTGTCATTTTGTATTTACTTTAGTTTTCAGCTCTCTGTCTGTTAATTGTTATTTGTAAAACTTTCTGGGTGCGCTCCACACACACCCACACACTCCTCGTAGCTACTACATCGACCACATCCTTCGCATCCTTAAAGTGTCTCCCATGGCCTTACTTAAGTTTATCAGCCACTTATCCTTCGGACTATGTTGCAAGCTTAGCGCAAAGTTTTTCTTTTTGGCCAAAACATTTCATTTCAGTCGCTGGGCCAAGTGAAAAGCCAAATCAAGACTCAACGCAACAGAATTGGCCAACTTCCCACGCCCCCATTCCAATCTGCCTCTGCTCACCACCACCACCCCCTTGATTGCCCTCTGATCTCTTGGCTTTTGTTGGCATCTGTCCTGACCAGCTCGCTCGTACAAGTTTCTCAAGTTGATTTTACATAATTGCACTGGCACTAAATTAAATGCGCACGCACAGCAGGCAGTCGGGCCACGCCCCCTTTCTCCCAATACGCCCAGCTAAGCTGGCAAAGTTTTAGCTGGCAACTTTAAAGCGCCAAAAAGTTTGCGAGCTGGCGCTCGTTAACTAAGACCAATACCAAATACTTATTCATTCATGTGTGTGAGGTTGTGTCTGCTTGTGTGTGAGTGTGTGTATGTGTATGTGTGTTTTTGTGTGTGTGTGTGTTTGTGTGGATATGTTTCTCTGCTACCAGAAGCGATGCGAATTTGCTGTGCAATTTGTGCTTTCTGTCACGAAATATTCCCGAGAAATCAATAGGGAAATAAAGAAGAAGAAAAAAATGGCAACCAGCAAAATAAAAATTTATTTTTATTTAGAAAAATGTTTCACAAGAAAATAAGAATTTGTAGCACACAAATGCAATTTTTGTTTAAATTCTTATTTCTGTAAGTCAAGTAGAAGAATATAGATTTTATGCGACTATCTAATTCAGGAACTATCAGAAGTATCTTTCAGTAGTAAAAGCTTAAAATGTTTGCTGATTTGACTTAAATGTTTAAATGCATTTGTGCAAAGATATCTGAATGGAATACTACTTTTATTATGCTGTGAAGAACAAATTAAACATTTTTGAAATAATCCAGGTAGAACATCACACATAATTCGCTGCTCATCTCTAATTGCAGTCAAGAGTTGTTCAGTCAACTGTAAGCAATGCATCAAATTCAAGCAATTTTCTACGCGTGTCAGTTTCACATATCTGATAATGTGTTTTGTGATGAGTTATATGGGTTTTATGGCAAAAGCCACGCCCTCGAAACTGGGAAAAAGTGGACAGCATGTTGAAAGCATGGATTAGATGCATACATAGTCAGACACATGGATGTGTAGCATACTTTTCAGTGCTCATAAATGAAATGCTGTTCGATTGGCTTTTTGATCGTTTTTGTTTTGAGCTTGGCCTTCTTCACACTCACACACACACACTCACACACACACACACGATATTGTTGCCAATTTCAAACACACACGCACTGAGTTCGATTTGACTGCTTTTGACATTTATGCCCTGCTGCTGCTGCTGCTGCTGCTGCCATTGATTTTGACTGTGTGCATCCTTTTTGTGCTATCCACATCATTTTCTTGTTTTTATGGCTCTACTATTATCGACAGGCCAGCGAACGAGTGCTGGCCATTGATTTAGTGATTTAGCCATTGCAAATGTTTCTTTTGTGCGGTCTCTTGTGCAACCATATTAAATCATCTCAACTCGAGCACTCAAGTTCAATAGATACAATAGAATATCTGACGTTTTGTTCGCCAAAGTTCCACTTCGATTCGCTGTTCAATTTGTCATGTAACTTCGTTGAAAACATTCTGAATTTAATGCTACAAAATACTTAAAATACAGAGTTCATATTAGACGAATTTTGTGTACTTTAAAACATTCTCGGTTTTATTTTTAGCCTTAAGTGTTTGACTCATGTTGATTTATTTATATTTACACCTTAACTACTTAAAAAAGGAGAAAAACAGCCCACTTCAAGTTTTCAAGAATTTGGTCTAAGAAGTGCGTGGCTGAAGAATAGTAACCCGACAAGGACGTGTATTTTGACAAAAGAGTTTCGCTTAAATCAATTGGGGGTGTTCTAAGTAGGCATTTATTTGGACAACGTTTGTACTTGTTTCAAGTTTAAACTTCCCCTTTTTCGACTGTGTGCCACATTTGACATTTGAAGGACTAAATTTATTTATTCATTCACTTGCAGTCAGCTCACTTAACTGGCACTTTCAAGTCAAAATTTCAAGACCCTTTAAATTATCAAGGGACTGATGGCAATTTGGCACGCGCACTCACATGCAAGACGCCCAGTGCAATATGCCCATTTGACCTCGTGACCCCCGCTCGCATCCATTCAACCTGGTGTCAAGTGTCAAGTTCCACATCATGCCAATTCTGAGCTGATAACTGAGAGCTGACAACTGACCGGCAAAGTAAATTTTCAGCACTTATCTGCTTGCAACTCAGGCGCGTGCCTCTGCGACTTTACTCTGGCTTTGATTACTTAATAATGTGGTATTATTATTCGCATAAATTGCTTTTATTGGCTATTCCTGTGCTTCATTGTGTAACAAATATGTTAATTAAAGTGTCGTTGTTCAGTGAACAACTTGTTGCGTTTTATGTTACCTTTGACAGCAACTACAAGCAACATTGAATCTGCGAATAAGTGAATACAAAATAAGCCCAGTTCCAAGAATAGATTGGCCGAAATTGGTTTGTATAATTATATTTATAAATATACACGTTCAATTTGATTGCCCCATATATATATAAATAGTGCCAATCAGGCCCGAAATAAAACATTTCGCTTTAAAATCTGTCTAATTTTGCCTCGAAACGGCATTTAATGCTAAGCATTTATTTGTCAACATTTAAATTAATGCTAATTTATGTTGAAAGATTAAAAAATGAATTTTCTGTACGTTTTAAATCTTGCGACTCTTTTTTTAATTTGTAAATAATTTAGCAAATTTTTTCATAATTTTTATATTTTTTAAATATTTTCATATTTTTTATATTTTTTCAAATATTTCAGGTGGTTCGGACAGCAACAAGGGAAAAAGTAAAAAATGGCGCAAAATATTACAATTTCCACACATATCGCAGTGCATCCACCTGAAAGACAAATTAGGTAAGCTCACAAAGTCACCTTCAAGCAGTTATCGACAGTCTAGTTATCGTTTATCATTTATCGTCTTATCGATAACACCATTACAGACATAAGCTATGGCTACGTGATAGATATGCAGCCCATTGGTCGAGAGTTGTTTCGTCAGTTTTGCGAGAACAAGCGACCCGTTTACTTTCGCTACATTACCTTCCTGGAACAGGTGGTGAAGTAAGTGATAAGGAGCAGAGATCAAGTATGATATATGTTAATATATGTGCAATGTTTTGCAGATATGAGATCGAGTATATTGTGAATCGGATATTTATGGGTCATGACATTGGGCGACGCTTCTTGGATATTGAGCCGCTGCTGTCCAATTTCGAGGATGGAGATGAACTGGATATGGAGACGCGGGAGGAACTGCTGCATAATAGCAGCAATGCCAATCCAACTGAAACAGCTGAGACTGAACATTGCAACAATACCACCGCCAACAACTGCAACAACATCAACAGCCGCAGCAATCATAAGAAGCTGCAGCAGGACACACACAATCACAATGGCGAGGATTCAACGCTGAATGGTGTCGGAGTCGTCGATGGCAGCGCGGAGAACGATGGCGATGAGGGTGTCGAGTGCGAGGGCAGTCAGGATGCAGGCAAGGGCGTGGGATCTGGATCGGGCTGCGGTTCGGGCTCCGATGAGCTCGTCCTCGACGTTCTCAATGATGATCTCATTGCCCAAGTGCGCCGAAAACTGAATAGCGGCGGCAAGGATCTCTTTGTCCATTGCGTGAAAGCAGTGAAGGCCTTCCTCGCCGGCGAACCCTTTCGCGAGTTCGAGAATTCCATGTACTTCCATCGGTGCGTGCCATCCGTTAATGTAATCCAATCACTTAATTAAAATCCAATCTACCTCAATCCTTGCAGCTATTTGCAGTGGAAGTGGCTCGAGGCGCAGCCAATTACATACAAAACTTTTCGCATGTACCGTGTCCTTGGCAAGGGCGGATTCGGTGAGGTGTGCGCGTGCCAGGTAAGTTGACTATTGGATAACATGCTCACTGCTCTACACACACACACACTCACGCAAAGTCTCATTTGTCCCTCCCATTTTTCACTGTATTTTCTCTTGTGCCCTGATGCAGTTTGAGGTATATTGGCTTTAAGCAAATCTGTTTGTTCAGTAGACCTAAAACTAGCTAAAGCCTGACAAATCAATACAACATTGCCATACAGTCAGGACAATATATAATCAAACGCTTTTGTCTCAGTCTCAGTCTGAGTCTCAGTCTGGTTTCAATTGTTGTTCGCCTAACTTTGTCAAAGAAATTACAGAACAAAACACTTGAAAGAAGAAGAAGATATAATTGTTGGTCTATTTGTCTGTTTGTAGCTAGAAGTTTTACTTGATGAAACGTTAACGTTAATTATATAGATTCCCTCAACTTCATTGATAATTGATTAATGGTAGCCTCTTGCAAGTATAGTTAAAAAGAAATCCTCATTCAATTTTTTCTCAAACTAAAATTTAGAATTTTATTAGAAATGATGAAAGTTATTTTTTCTAAATGTTAATTAATTATTTTATTTTTTTTTCTTGCTCTTTATAAGTTGTGCTTAACACAGCTCAAGTTTTAATCAAACTAAATTGAACAACATTTGTAAGAAAAACTTGGATCATGGATTCCTAATAAGCTTTTTTAAAGGTCGATCAACTCACAAGAGAGCTGCTTATCAGCATTTATTACACACTGTTATTAGAGTATAAGAGAGTCGGCTATTTTGTGACTGCAATGTTCTCACTGGTTTTTATTTCATTTTTCTTCTTTTTTTTTGTATTTGCAGGTGCGCGCCACTGGCAAAATGTATGCGTGCAAAAAGCTGGAGAAAAAGCGCATAAAAAAGCGCAAGGGCGAGTCCATGGTGCTCATCGAGAAGCAGATACTGCAGAAAATCAACTCACCCTTCGTTGTCAACCTGGCCTACGCGTACGAGACAAAGGATGCCCTCTGCCTGGTCCTAACCATAATGAATGGTGTGTATTATCCCGTTTGCAGTTCCTATCCCATGCCCCCTGTCCTGTGATGAACACAAAAAAAAGCAGAGCAAAAAACAATGCAAAACGTTCGATGCGCAGGATACAACTCGCTGTTGCGCTACCTTTTAATCTACAGGCGCGCTAATTGGTTCTACAGAAATGAACACTCTCTCGCAGACACACGCACACCCACACACACATACAAATACACACACACACTGAAATATACATACTTGCAGAATATATATATGCGCTGTCCGGCAATCATTAAACCTAATAAGCGCACATCAATTTCCATTTGGCTGCATTCATTAAACAGATAACGAATGTAATGTGAATCTGATGGGCATTGGCATTGGCATTGGGATTGGGATTGGATGAAAGTCAATCATCAGCCTTTTTTTGGTTATACCCTTGTAGAAGTTGTTATAATTAAATTGCGAATTGCTTAAAGCATTTAAATGTACATAAGATAATAGGCCAAGTCAGCATCTAATACAGTCCTAGCTATCCATCGAGCTTTTATGATATATGGCTTAAGATTTACATAAGTCAGTATTTCATCAGTATCACATGGCTGTCATAAAGTTCTTTTATAAACTATTTGCAGTTTTTCGTAAGTGGTACTTCCACCAAAATTATATTGAACATAGTTCTTTCAGTCCGGAAGGGTATTTAGTCTTCGGCAACCTACAGTTTGAATTTCTTGGCTTTCTTTGGCTGGACAGTTTTTCATTTTAATTAAATTTCAGCATTCATCACATTCATTTTGCTCATCACTCAATACTCAATCCAATTCTTAGTCCGTCTGTTATTCAGCGCCTAATTGAATTTGCATACAAAGAATCAATGTCCATTTGGCTGCTTCTCTTTTAATTATCAGCTTTGTCAGTGGCCCTCGGACGTACTCGATTTTTATTTATCTATTGTATTTATTTGTCGCAGGCGGCGATTTGAAATTTCACATTTACAACATGGGCGGCGAGCCGGGCTTTGAGCTGGAACGGGCTCGTTTCTATGCCGCCGAGGTGGGCTGCGGACTGCAGCATCTGCACAAACAGGGCATTGTCTACAGGGACTGCAAGCCAGAGAATATACTGCTAGACGATCATGGACATGTGCGCATCTCCGACTTGGGTCTGGCTGTAGAGATACCTGAGGGTGAAATGGTTCGTGGACGTGTCGGCACTGTGGGTGAGTAACTTAAGCCACTGCTTAAATGTGTATAGACGGGAACAGATTAAGAATTCAAACTCATTTTATTATTCGTTCTCTATTCGCCTAGGCTACATGGCGCCGGAGGTGATCGATAATGACAAATACGCTTTCTCGCCGGATTGGTTTAGCTTTGGTTGCCTGCTCTATGAGATGATCGAGGGTCAAGCACCATTTCGCATGCGCAAGGAGAAGGTAAAGCGGGAGGAGGTGGACAGGCGTGTCAAGGTGCGTATTAATCTAGTTTTAAATATCTATTCCAACAATAATATATTATTTTCTTTCAATTTGTCAGGAGGATGCCGAAAAGTATTCGAGCAAGTTTAATGATGAAGCCAAATCAATGTGCCAACAGCTGTTAGCTAAATCGATAAAGCAACGTTTGGGTTGCCGCAATGGACGCATGGGTGCCCAGGATGTGATGGCCCATCAATTTTTCCACTCCACACAACTGAACTGGCGACGCTTAGAAGCCGGCATGCTAGAGCCACCATTCGTGCCAGACGTAAGCCATTCCTATATAGTCACTACTGATCACCATTGTAATGTTATATTCTACGGACAACAGCCGCACGCCGTTTACGCCAAAGATGTGCTCGATATTGAACAGTTCTCGACCGTTAAGGGTGTCAATATCGACGAATCCGATACGAATTTTTATACGAAATTCAATACGGGCTCCGTATCGATTTCATGGCAAAGTGAAATGATGGAAACTGAATGTTTTCGCGAGCTGAACGTCTTCGGACCCGAGGAGTGCCCAACGCCCGATTTGTTGATCAATGCCCAACCGGAGCCAGACAAGGCCGGCTGTTTTCCTTTCAGGCGCAAGGTATGTCAAGCGAAAAATATCTAAATACTAATTTATAAACGTTCTTCAATTTACGAAAATGGAAAAGCCAAAAAAAAAACTTTTTGTCTTAATTAAAAATGTTAAAGTGGAATTGATACGCACATTGCGAACAATATTCTGCAGAGAGCACCCAAAAGCGAAATCGGAATATTTTAATTAAACACGCAATTTGCAATTTGATAGTCTCGAAAATTGAAACACTTGGGTTTTAAATTTATTTCGCGATTCATTTTCAAGCTTCAATTCTTGTAGGCATTTTAAAGTTGGCAAGAAGAAAATTGATAATTAAAAAGGTTTGCTAAGCAAAAATGTAAATTTGCTTTGCAATTATTTTAAGACTTTAATTCTTGTTGACAAATTTTAGAGAGCTAGTTAATAAATTTATTATGCTTGAAAGTTTCTGTTGAATAAAGATAAACATAAGAAGGAACATTTAAATGACTGGATGACTGGTTTGGATCCAACACATAGTCTGGATAGCAACGGGCAATAAGCTTATGATCCTATTTATCTGATTGTTCCTAATCTGAGATCTACGTTTAAATTCATTTGAAATGTGCTGCATCACTCACAGAAAAATAAACCGAGTTAAAAATAAAAATGCAAACAAAAGTTCAAGCGATGATAACAGTATACAGTAGTAGAAAAAATAAATAAAATAAATATTGTTAAGCAGCGTCAGCATAATGTTATCATTTTCTATTTATTATAATTAGTCTTTCTATTTAAGGTATCTAATAAGTCGTTCATTTGTTTTGTCATTCACAGAAGAAGCAGCCGGCTCGCACACAGCCAATACCCATTCCTGAGCACCTGCTAACCACTAGTCACAGCGTGTCATCGACGACAGTTGAGAGCTGATAGCATAGATTGGTAAAAGCCCAAAGCAACGCCTAACTAACGTAAATAGCACAAATTGCGAAACAGAGAAGCGCACAGTTAAGCCCGATTTGTGGCATTTGTAAATGATGCACAACTGAAACTCAATGCAATTCACGAACAACAACATCATGCACGACGAAGAGGCGGCGGAGAGGAGGAGCATTTTCGAAATAATTACTTACATACATATGCATACATATACATACATACACATGTGTAAGTTTATTTTTTACATCAATTTTGCTAATGAAAAGAATTGAGTTGAACAACATTGAATGCAAGAAAATTTCTAAAAACTACAATATAAATACAGCAAATAATTTATATTTATAAATGTTTTCCAAAAAAAAAAAAAAAAAAACCTAAACAAAAAAAAAAGACTTACAAAAACATAACATAAACACACTGAGAGAAAACAGAGAGAGAGAGAGAGCGCACATTAGGTCGTTACTTAAATGATATACCATATACCATATATCATACTATATATACATATATACTTACTTATTATACGAGTAAGTTTATATATGGTCAAATTCAACAGTTATAAAAACGCGAATACTAAACAAAAAAAAAATAAATAAATAAAAAAAATGGAAACCTATAGTAAAATAAAATGCCGCAAGCCAAATTGGCCGTCAGTTTGTCATAGCACCTAAAACTAATGTTACTTAAACTGCATATGCTATTCAAATATGTATACTACTTATAATTAATATACATACACATGCATACAACTAAACACACGCACACACACACACACACATACACATACATTTCTATATAGACGGCAATCTAGAGGCAATGCCAGAGTAAAAAATGTAATATTTGTAAAGTAGTTTTTGTGCTCAACGTCTCTTTGCAGGGGCTGGGTTCGGGAGGGGACGGTAGGGGAGAGGGAGGGACGGGACGGGACGTTAGTGTTTTTTTAGTTAGCATGTTTAAGGCAGTTAAGCAAATGACATAAATACTCGAAACAACTTTAATGCATTTTTATTGAAATACTTAACATACATACGTACATATAAGTATATTCACCTATATACACTATCTATGTAAATGTATGCATACATACATATATCAATGTACATTTCTTTTTGTTTTTCCTACATCTTTTTGTTGCCGCACACTTTTCCCTCTTCAATTCTACATACAATTCTGTTGCCTAAGTTTAAGTTGACTGCGATTTGTTCATTAGGAATTTTTGAGAACGTGATTACTGATATTTTGTTTTGTCATGCAGTACATACATATGTGTGTATGTGTATGTATTTGCATACTGCAAATAATGCCAGATAATTGCTAACTGAGACGTCAGCTAGTGATTAACGAGTTCTGTGTATAAATGTGTAGTGTAGGCATTTTTGGAATTAGCAAACAATAACTAAAAACAAAACATAAACAATTACAAAATTTCGAGAATTTATTATGTTACACACTCATTAGAAATGGAAAAAAGATCATAAGTTCGCCATCCCATTTAGGAGACAATGACATTTAGTTACAATTCAATCGATTTTTGGCACAGCTAGTAGCTAATTGTTAGGGTATACAATGGCAGCAAATAAACACGCATCCAATATAACAAATGAAAAAGCACAACAGCAAATAAAAACAAAAAAAAAGCAACAACAAAAAAAAAAAAAAAGAAACGCCACAGCTCGAAAAAGCATAATTGAATTTTAGCACAAAACAAAAATGAAAACAAAGAAACAAAGCAAGCGCCGAAATATTTATCTATAGTAATTAAAGGCATATTTATAGATCATTATAATAGTAATGAAACACCAGATATAAATACATAAAAGTCTACTGTATAAGAGCAAATAAATGCAAAACTAAAACTGCAAAACAAAACAAAACAACAACAAAAAAACAAACAAACAAAACAAAACATAAACATTAAAAAAACAATAAACGTATTTAACTACAACAATTGACGAATGTGTTTCTTATTGCACATCAAAAAAATCTTTGCGATCGACTTAAATTTCTTTGCGAACGACTAATAAAATCAAATGCACAGGCTTGAAGCATACTTTTGGGATTGGCCAAAAGCCTATTCCTAAATCTTTCTCTGTCTATTGACAATCAAGCTTAAATGGATCTACAAAACGCAAGTTAGAGCCGCAAGCTCAAATATTTGTGTGCTTTTAAAATCCATAAGGATTTAGCCGAGAAATGAATACACAGAAATTTCAATTTCGGCCATGTTTTAAAATATTTCTAAAGCATATAGTTCGCTGGGAGTGCAAGGAATTCTTTTTGGAGTATCTACTTGTTGAAAGCTAACCACATTTTATACAGCTAATAATTAAAAGTTGAATTTATATTTCAAAATTATTTTCGCATATATTTGAGACGAATTTATTGCACTTAAGGCAACAAGGGTTTTCTTCTACAATTGGTAACTCTGGTGGTTGTGACGTTGCCCGTATAAAACAGGTCACACTCGGCGCCGTTATTCTCAAAGGACATCTCACCCAACATAAACTCAGGATTTAGAGCGACACGGAGGATATAATGTTTGTTGATGGGCACGGTGGTAACATCGACCCACTGGCAATCTAGGACATGACTATAAACATCCGCGCAGCCAGGACTTATGCCTAGCAAAAAAAAAATAAAGAAAATAAATAAAAAATAAAAGTGAGATGATCATGTGGATTAAAATCAAAAACTTACCCTGGGTAAAATTGCCACAGGTATGTCTGGGCTGCACGCCCACATTGCACTCGGAGTCCATCAGGCAAAAGGATGCCTTGTGACCCTGAGCGACCTTCTGGAAGCGCTGATTGAGCACATCGAACGTGGCAAATACGTTCATGCTGTGATAGTGCATGTGGCATTGATGCCACTCCCAGTCTCTGTAGTTTGCATAGGGACTCACATCCGCATTGCCCACGTTGGAGGCCTTCACAGAGAAACGGAGCAATTTGCGTATTGCGCCCGGATTTGTTCGCCTTATCACATACGCATCCTTTGAGACACAATTCTCCTCCATGGCGCAGGTGAGCCGTGTCATAGGCACTTCCGCCAGATATGCGCTTATCTCAATATCAGCTACGCCAAGCTCAAGATCTGCAGATTTTGCAACACATGTCACACTGCTCACATTACGATTGGCGGCATTGCAAACCGTCGGAAAGGTTGGCTCTCGTTGACAATCGGAAAGTTTTGATTCGGTGCCGCGACACAGGGTGCCAACCAAGGCCCAGCGATTGGCCTGACTGTTGCCATGCACGGTGCTGGGCCCGGCCATGGATGCATATCCGTATCCGAGCTGCTTGCACACAACATTGCCCTCCTTCAATGTCCAGCGGGTGCTGCAAAGGGTGCCCCACGTGACGCCATTGTCAAAGCTAACCTCAACGCGACCCTCACGAGTGGGTGGTCGATGGGATGTTACCCGTTGTGAGCTGGCCAATTGCACCCGCATATTGCTAAAGTTCCTGTGCTCATATAGATTACTGTGGCCCAGGCCCGCAAAGAGGGTAAAAATTAACAGCAGCAGCAAAGTGAACTCCATTTTGGTGGCTAGTGAAGCACTTGTTGTGAGCCCACGGCTTTTAAGCTAAATTTAAACAAAGGGCAACAACAACATCAAAACAAACAAAGCAGCACAACTGGCTGCGTTACACCGAAGATTGCATACTCTTTGGGGAACGTAGTTGAACTGCATACATTTAATTAATAATATTTTTTGGACTTCTGCGTTTATATCTAAAAGTTATTATTTTTTCATTCTCAGTTTGTTCCGAAAATCTTGGTAAACAAAAAAGATTTTTTATACCTATCTTGCGAAAGGTTATTCCTATGAAAGTGGTTCGATCCTGCCGACTCCGTCAGGTGTACGCACTTGACGACAAAGCTTCGAAAGACTTCGCCAGAGTACACAAATAAAAACATCTGGCCGAGCTTTAGCAGCCTTTTTGAATTGTTGTGATAATAATGTGCATTGTATTTCATTTTTTGTTTTTGTTGTTTTCATTCACAGCCGACTCCCATATACAAAAGCCAGCTGCCCGACTGCCCCTGCGTGTTCGTATATGTGTGTGTGAGTGTTTGTGTGTATGTGTGTGTGGTGCCTTTGACAACTGGAGTGCATTCATTCAACGCAATTATTAAGAACATCAACAAAAGCAGCAAAAACTAGAGGAAAAGCCGTTATCGCTGCAGCTGTTATAACTCAAGCAGCTTGGCAATCTCATCCTTAAGGGTGGCCGGCTTAAAGACGCCGTGCTCCGTTATGATGCCAGTGATGAGGGAAGCGGGCGTTACATCAAAAGCGGGATTCCAGCAATTGATGCCCGGCGCCGCAATCCGATGCTCGCCGACATGGGTCATCTCCCTATCCGGTCGCACCTCGATGATAATGTGCTCCCCACTAGGTATCTGCAGATCAATCGATGTCAGCGGTGCTGCCACATAGAAGGGAACACCATGATGCTTGGCCACCACGGCTATTTGATAGGTGCCAATTTTATTGGCCGTATCACCATTGGCAGCAACCTGAAAGAATGAAAGAGGCAGTTGTATTGGGGTTCCGCTGGTCTGCTGGTCTGCCCAGCATTAGTTGAACTTACCCGATCTGCACCGACGACGACAGCTGCCACATTCTTGACACGAAAAAGCGCCGCTACCATGCTGTCCAGCACCAGAGTGGCGGGTAGCTTCTCGTGCACCAGCTCGAAGGCGGTTAAGCGTGCGCCCTGATTATACGGCCGTGTCTCGGTGCAGTAAACGTGCTCTGGAAAAGGCAAAGAGAGAAGAGAAGTTAAATAGTTGCTCTCAACCGATTATTGATAATCAACACTTACCAAGCTTGCCCAGTTCGCTGAGGTGCCGCACTACGCCCAGCGCTGTGCCGTAACCAGCTGTTGCCAGGGATCCCGTATTGCAATGGGTCAGGACACGCACAGGACTCGCCGAGCCGGGTGAACCAGTTGCCTCGGCCACGCGCTCCAGTATGGCCTTGGCCCCATTTGATCCTATAGCCCGATTATCGGCAATATCTTTGTCCAGCATTGCCTCAGTGGCGTCCAGGAATCTTGAATAATATTGGGATAATGGCTGCGCCATGTGATTTTTTTGTTCTATCCACCCTAGCAACAAAATGTTCTGTTACCTATGCTTCATGATGGCCACCGTGACGTCATCGTTCTTGCTTAGCTCATTGGCCAGCGTGATCAGCTCATCCGCAGAGATTTTCATGTTCACAGCCGTGGGCCGAGCAGATACCAAATAGTTCAGTTTGCCTTCAATTTCCTGGCGGAGGGATTTCTTCGTCTCGAACTCCTCCGGATAGATCTCAACGGCCAGCGAAAGACAGCCGACAATGGCAATCGCCGGCGCCCCTCGCACCTGCAAAAAAAAGTAAACAAACCGCAAATTAATGAGCAAGTGCAAATTTACCAGTACACTCAGAGAAAAACGACAGTATTAATACAATGACAATCAGTGTAGAATTCCATGCTTATTGCTTTTTAAATAAAAAAATAATAATATAATAATTATATAATGTATAAACTAAAAATATATAGAGCCTATATTTGAGAAATTTCTAATATTGAAATCATTTCAAGCTTTTAAATATTTGACTCAAAGTAATCAAGTTGTCGACTTAAGAGATTGAAATTGAATTAAGAGATTGAATTTATTCATTCACAACTATTTTAAAATGTACAAAGCTGTACCTAACTATATATATATAATAATGCTAATATTAATAATTGTTGGAGCGATGTTGAAATAAGAGTTTCATTATCGTAAAACTGAAAAGTGTGTACTGTAATTGAGTATAACATTTCTTGGTTTTTTCTGAGTATATAATACTCTGCTGCTGCTGCTGCTGATGATGATGCTGCTGTGTCAACGCTCTTATCTGGCCATAAACACTTTATAGTAAGATTATATAATGGCTCGCAGTCCACGTGATGAGCCGCATGCGTGCTGCTCTTTGCACAAGCTGAGGCAACAGCAGCAGTGGAAGCAGAGGCAATGAAGCAGGCAGTGGAAGCAGCAATAGACAGTATTGTAAACAGCTTGGAAATTATCTTTTTTTTTTTTTATTAGTTTTGCAAATTTGTACTATGCGACTTACTGTAAGTGAAATGTACGAGAAATTGGTTAGAGATGTTAAGAAATTGTAATTGACCAAAACAAACCAATTCAAAATTTGGTGGGCGTTGATTTCGTGTCGGACATCCAATCTTCTTGGTTTTTTCTGAGTATATAATACTCTGCTGCTGCTGCTGCTGATGATGATGCTGCTGTGTCAACGCTCTTATCTGGCCATAAACACTTTATAGTAAGATTATATAATGGCTCGCAGTCCACGTGATGAGCCGCATGCGTGCTGCTCTTTGCACAAGCTGAGGCAACAGCAGCAGTGGAAGCAGAGGCAATGAAGCAGGCAGTGGAAGCAGCAATAGACAGTATTGTAAACAGCTTGGAAATTATCTCTGCCGTTCGCCGATTCTATTTGCTCAGCAGCTCGAAATGTGACTTATCTGCACTGTGCCGAAGATTAAATACACTTGAAGGCTAACATTCTTCTTGTCTTAGCCAACTAATAACTTTTTCCAAGCAAAAACACTCTACTATTGAAGCTATATGTACAGATATCAATAACTTTTGTTTTTTTTTTTGTGAGTTTAATAAACATATTAAAAAAATAATTTTCGGTGTTTGCTTACTTTGAAAACTAACTGCAGCAAACAAAAAAGAAACCCGGAAATGATGGAAATTATCAATGAAATATAATTAACTTGATTTGCATTTGGTAGACAAACAGCTATGTTTAAAATTCGAAGAATCTTCAACTTATAGTCTCTGAGACTAATGCTGATCAAGAATATATTAATGATTTTGGGTACGTCTGTTGCAAGCTTTTGCACAACTTCGTAGCCTATTTTAGCTAGGTACAGTAAGACTCGCTCCGTTGAATTTTGTGACAAAACTAAAATACAGAACCATTAAAATGTATTAAGCAACAAAATGCATCAAATTAGCTATAATGAGTAGAGGGCAATCCATTTAAATCGTTTAAAAAAATAATCAAGATGCCAACAATTATTTATTTTTGGTATAATGCAATACATTTTTGACGTTGTTGATAGGGTTTAGTTCTTGGCAAACATTTTACACTATTAAATTTGATTTAAACATGTACATCGAAATTTTAATAACGTTATTTATAGCGAACGCCTCTAAGTGAGACAAGAATATGTCAGAATGATTTGTGAACTGCAGATAGGAATTTAAATGGTAGGGCTGAAGGGCTAATTATATTTGATTGATTGATCGATTTTTGCTGCTTACCTGCATTTTATTGATGACCTTCCAACCATCCTCGACGCCGCGCACCGGTAAATACTTGGAGACGACGGGCAACAGGAGCTGATCCAAGATCTCGAGACTCCCTCGCTTATATTTGATCGATTGTAGGCTCATCTTCTTCTTTTTTTTTTTATTAGTTTTGCAAATTTGTACTATGCGACTTACTGTAAGTGAAATGTACGAGAAATTGGTTAGAGATGTTAAGAAATTGTAATTGACCAAAACAAACCAATTCAAAATTTGGTGGGCGTTGATTTCGTGTCGGACATCCAATATTTGCGGCTGTCACAAATTATGGCCAGCGCCCAAATCGATTATATGTATTTATCAATTGGTCAATATTAAACAAATAAAACGTCAAACTGTCGAAAATTGCTCTCAAGCTCGGGGCAATTTTTGCAGTTGCGGTTTGGCGACGTCCGACAGCCAAATGCTTCCCTTTGCAACTGAAACGTTTCAACTGCGAATGGACCGCGACCAAGTTCAAACAAGTGAGAGTGCTCTAAGCGATAGGAAATGCTAGACTAGCAAATACCCTCTTTTGAAAATGGGTAATATGCAATTTACAATATTGTTGAAAATATGTACAAAAATGATCACATCAAATATTTCCTTGTAGTATATCTTTTGGCTGGCAACATCAATTTACTTAGATCATTTCTCAAATTATTAAAGTAAATAAAAAAGACAAATTTAAAATTCACATTTTAGTTACTATATAATTTATATAAGAGAAAAATCAATCAATAAATTAAAATTTAAATGAAAACAAATAAATACATCTGGTAAAACGGTGCAACATTTGCATAAACATAGACATTGTGTAAACATAGAATTAAACCCAATCAGACCTGTCACTCTCTAAGAAAATAGCTTTTTCCTTACGAACGTTTAGTCCTTGTATAAGGTCCGAATTAAATTCATATAAAATACACAGAAACAAACAAAGAAATCATCTAATTAACACCTGGACTTGAATTAGAAATTGCAGGGTATAAAATGTGTTTGCAGAAGAGATTAATCAGCATATAATAGGTAAATTGAGAAAAATAGAGTGAAAGATTCTCTCGCACTGTGTGTATAGCGTCTAGATGGCTAAACGATTAATTCAACTTGTCACAAAGCTTGCGTGGATCCGTTGCAAATTGATAAAGGCAGACAACGATGCCAACGATGATGCCGAAGCTGACGTTGACGTCGACGTTGGCGTGGCTGTAGCTGTCAGCATTTTGTCGAGCTTTGCTATTTGCGCTTTTATATGACAGCCGAACAGCAAAATGGACAGCGGCGACGACGCTTATCTTCAAACGTAAATATACATATATATATGTATATACATATGTATATCATGTAGTTATATGTGTGTGTAAAAATAAAATCCAATCGTAATGCCTTGAGAATTCTCAGAGTGTAATTTATATGCTTGCAATTAGTTGTGCTCGTTGTAACTGTCAGCGAAGAACTTGCAACCTGGTGCATTGCCAAATTGCAGTTTAAACAAAATTATTGCACACACACAATAACATAAATGTAACTGTAAATGTTAGCGGCACGCAACTAGTGGTTGGTTGGTTATAACATTGACGGCAACCGGCTGACGCATTGACAACAGCTGAAGCTTATGCACACTTGATTTTAAACACTGATTTTCACTTGCCTAGCTTATATAATTTTGAAATTGTATGTCAATCACTTTCAATTCACCTCACAGAAATTGAAATAGCTACCAAAAAAAATGTAAACACAAAAAAGGTAAACAAACTAAATGAAAAATGTTAACGCACAGTGTGACCATTTATCAAAGGCATGTTAAGTTTATGGAGGGCAAAAACATCTGATTGTCGATAGACACCGCTTCTTACTTAAAATAATTGCCAAAATGTTATAAAACACGCCGGCTTTTCTTTTTTTGGTTGTTGTTGCTGTTTGTACTCACTGTTATGTTTACGTATTTGACGTTTTATCGATTGTAATATTTGGCAGTAACTTCTTGCTTAAATTATCACTAAATTCGTTTAGGCAGCAAGTGGTAGGTATTTATTCTAACTTTTCTTTTCGAGTTGTTAATTAAAGTTTAACGCGTTACTAAAACGTTCGAAAAGTCCAATTAATTAAGCACAAAACTTGTGCTTTGAAAAAATCACAGCGTTCAGTTGAATGAATTTTTTTTAACACGTAACAGTGCATTAACAGAGCGCGTTTTTTGACATTGATTGTTTACAGTGATGTCGATAACGATATGTGGCACAACATACAAGCTGTAAAGAAAAGTGCTCATGAATGCCAATAGAGGGCGACTGCTTTGCGGGAATATTCAAATTGAAATTCAAAATTTGTAAGCCTAAATACTTTTGAATAAAAATGGGGCAAAAAATAACACATCGGCTGTACCGCTTAAAACCGTCTAAAACCTTATTTATGTTGTGCGACATACAGGAAAAGTTTAGGCCGGCGATACCATTGCTTGACGCCGTTATAAAGAATTCCAAGAAATTGGTAGGTTTTTCAGGAATCAGCGATAGTTAAAGCTTAAAGTGAATGACAATCATATCCGTAGATAGAGGCTGGCAAAATATTTAATGTGCCACTGGTGGTCACAGAGCAATATCCGGAAAAACTGGGCAGCACTGTTTGCGAACTGGATGTGAATCATGCCTGTTGTATTTTACCAAAAACACAATTTAGCATGTTTTTGCCACCCATCAAAAAGAAGATGAAGGATATCTTTGGTGATAAGCCCAAGACAGCGGTGCTTTTTGGTACCGAGGCAAGTTCAAATCTACTTATATAGATTAACTGCATTTTCTCACAAATCTTTCTCTTCTACACAGACACATGTGTGCGTGGAGCAAACTGCATTCGATTTGATCAACAATAATGTGGATGTTTGGCTGGTTGCCGATTGTTGCGCATCTCGGCTCAATCAGGATAGGGATTTGGCGCTGGAGCGATTGCGACACATCGGCTGCACAATTGCCAGCTCGGAAAGCGTCATCTTCAATCTATTAAGCGATAAGGAACACAAGGCTTTTAAAAAGATAGCGCCACTCGTGAAGAAAGTGTCTGCAGATATGAAACTTTGTCTGCCCACAACGAAAAAGGCCAAAACATAATGCTCTTTGATGTCTGCCGATTTTCGTATTACATTTTTGGAATTTCAAAGTGTCTCTGGGTATAGCTCATAGGAAATTATGAGGAAGGGGAAGGGGGAAAGATAGGGCCCGCCTGTGCATCGTCAAAACTCATAAACATTTTCGGTCAAGCGGACAGTTGAATGGAGAGCGGTTCCTTATATGTTAACGTGGCCAAGAGCAGCATTCGCTGGCTAACCTGCTGCCTACTGTCTGCTGCCTGCTGCCTACTGCCAATTTATGCAAAAATGCTTGGAGCGCACAACTTGTAAATACCGATGCAGTTAAATTTCATGATGCAATCTGTGGCAAACAATCTGCGCTTGTTGTTTGCCTACGCGCCTCGAGGCAACAACCCATAGCTGTGTCTAAAATCTATAGTCCCTGTTCGATCTGTGGTCCACAGGTGATGGTGACAATGTTACCAAGCAGCACGCGTCTGTCTGATTGACTCATAACAGGCAAAAGCGATCTCAATCTCAGTCAGCCAGCACAGCACGGCTAGCAATTTATTTGCCCAAGTCCTGCCAGCTGCCTAAGTGAAACTGATGGCGATGACACTCAAGCACGCGATATGCTAAAAGTTTGCACAAACCACTATCCCAGGCAATTAAACGCTCCGATTCTAAACTGAGGCCAACAAAATTCATGTTGTATAACTTACATCATTTCGACTTCCTTATTGCAGGACTAATGTATTAAATTAGTAATGACTTCACACTTTTCCCTAAATAAATATTAAAAAAATAATTGCAATAATAAAATTGTAGTTGGCAATTTATTGGCAGCAATGTTTGTAAAGTTCTTTAGTAAAGAGACTATTCTATTAGAGCCAAAAAATCTATTTGTAGGGTATTTCTATTTTTGATAAGCATCATCGAGTTGTTATAGCTCGTCTGTAAATCTGTCTGTTTCTATACGCACTTATCTGTCCATTTTGAAGCTATATTCAGCTTGGCATATATCTGTGTTTTTGCTGAAGCACAAACAGCAGGTCGAGTCGGGTCACTATATCACATAGCTGCAATAGGAACAGTCTGTTGAATGATGAATTCTTGTATTGTAATGTATTCTATATACCAAGTCTGAATAACCAAACTATAATGAGAAATAAAACCGCTAAATAGTTTCGCATTTCATTAAGTCAAATTTAAAAAAAAAATTTGAACGGCTGATCTATTTTTGTCATTATCATTTGAATGGATAGTAGCATTTCTCTTCGAACGTATTTGTTTGAATTTGGCGATTCGCTGATACGTCAACTTTAGAAAGACATAACTTTCAGCTTCACACTTTCTGAATCATAAGGTGGGTTACCGTTGGCACCAAAAGTATAACCAATTTCTTAACATTTTTGCCGATATTTTTTTGAGCGTATTTAAAGCAAGTATAAACAAAGAATATAGACTTTAGTGCCCTGATTCTCGCTATGTGCTTAGCATCAGTTTTTCGGGGTCCGAAAGCTGAAAAGACGAGTAAGAGTACATATTTAATAGCTGCACATACCCATACCCATACCCCATATCCAATTATTAATTAATATACCAGAAAAATATATATTGTTTAATCTTCATTACTCAATAATAATCAGCAAATGCATTTCGGCGCACTGAAAATTAATATTTTGGAAATGCCGAAAAACCTTAATTCGTTTTGAATATAATTTAAACAACAAGAATAATGCTAAAAAGCAGAAATGTTGACATGTTGCCTATCTCGATTTCACAATATAGAATTAATCTTTAGACCTATTGGGCATAACAACATTTGCAGCCAAATGATATAATGATTCAATTCGGCAAGGTCCGACTGTCTGCAGCAAACATGCGGGAATATGGAAAGTTTCATAAAGATAGTTTTGAAACTGAACTAGATACATATTGACATGATCAGTGATGTCCACTTTATGTGTTCTCATTAAAAATAAAAGCATAATTTAAATTGATAAGTTTTGATAGAGAAATAACTCGCCGAAATAAAACGAATGGGATGCAATTAGGCACTCACAGCTCACTCAACAAATCCCCATTAAAACCCAAAGTTGGATTTAAGCTGGGTATCATACACGAAACTTGGCCAACGGTAACATGCGTAGAAGTTTGGCTAAAAGCTGCCAGCTGCCACAGGCAAGAGGCTGATTTGCAACGGGCCATAAATTTGCAGAGTCGAGGCTTGCAACTGGTTTTTTTTGGCCGGTGCAGCAAACGCAAGTGGCATATTCATAAATTTTTGCTTTTACAGCAGGCGATAAAAATGATAAATCTGTGAAATTGCCGAACTATGTGCAAATTAACAGGCGAACAGAAAGAACAAACGATCAAAAGTTGAGACGATGAAGAGTTGAAGCTAAGCTCAATGGCTGAGTCTGCTGCCGTAAAGGATATTTATGTGTCTGCCGAACTGCAACTGCAATTGCAACTGCAACTGCGTCTGGGCCTAGATCAAATGTCATGAAAACCAATAAGCGAACTAACCGAAGCTGCTAATACACTAACTCAGTCCAATTTATCACCATTTGTTTAAATAATAAAAAATTAAATAAAACATTAAAGATTTAAGTTGAATTTATTTTATAATTATTTATTATTCACACAAATGAGTAAAGCATTAAGTTGAATAGCTGTATAAAACGGTTAATTAGTGTTAAATACGAAATAAATAAATTTAAAAAAAAAACTGGAAAATAAGTCAAGGGTCATCAATTGCCAGGTAGTGAAATTTAAGTATAGACATTTTAATTAAAACTATTATTTAAATCAATGAGTAAAGCTTGGTATTAAATATGTACAAAAAACGAAAGAAGAAAACTGGGAAATAAATAAAAGATCATTAATTGCCAGATGGTGAACACCTCATGTAAATAAAAAATGCATATAGGAAACAATTAAATAATATAACATGCTAGACACTTGTCAGGCTTCTAACTGTACATATAATACCCTCTCAAGCACAAGTCTCGGCTTGTTCCTGTTGCCAACCATATCAGCCATCCAAATGTGTCTGAAGTGTTTTGACAAATGTGAGAAAAACGATGCGGCGCTTCAAAGAGCCGTTGGCTCGTCTTCTACTTGCAGCAGTTGCATTATTTATGGCTGTTGTTGTTGTTGTCCAAATTAGCCAAATCTCGCCTAGAGGTCAACAGAGAGTGTAGAGTCTCTGAGTAATGAGATAGAAACAGCAGCAGCAGCAACAGCAGCAGCAGCAGCGGCAACAGCAGCAGCAACTAATGAAAGATTGTTTAAATTGGGGATCAGTTGCATTTCCCACAGTGTAAGAGCTTATTTAGCCATTTAGGGTGCTTCACATGCAGCAATTAGCTTCATAATTTTATGCTAATTATGCGCTTCATAAAAAGCGTTGTTCTTAAGCACCACCTATTTTGGTGGGCGTGGCACCGGAAAATAAGTAAGTAATTTCCGCGTCACCTGTTAACCCAGTAATATGAATGAGTCGACCATTGACCAACAATTAGTCGGTAGCCCCCCTTAAGATAAGATCTGTATCAGTATCTATCTGTGTACAGTGAGTACCAATTAGCATATGAGTAATACGGCCACAGACTCATGGGCTCTTAACTCTTGCCTCTTGGCACATTGGGGCGTTCACTGGTTGTGTGAATGTTTATATTCTCGTCTCTGTTCGTGTATTATAATTAAGTTAGAGATCGAGCTGGAGGGTCATGCTAAGTGGATAGTAACAATCAGCAAATATTGATGGGAGGCGATGGCGATGCCGAACAGTTAGATGATTAGCTAGGATATGAAAATTTCCTATAAAATGCGGTTAAGCAATGGAAAAAGTGGGGCAAGTTGCTTGAAATGCATTTGTGGCCTTAATGTTTGATTGATCTGGTTTCAAATTATATTATATATTATATATATAAATTATATTATATTCCAGATGAATATGTGCAAGGATATTGGGATATAAAAATCAACACAATACTTTTGCAAATGTATTAATATTAAATAAGTTATGGGCCGTTGAGCTACTCGTTCGAATATCTCTGGTTAATATGCAAATAAGCGTAGAAAGTAAACGTAGTACAATCCATGCATATTTAATTTGCTTACCGAGCTGCTGAAGCACATGCTGCTTGAAGTATACCCAAGACGGCATAAATTTGCGAACTGTGAACAAGTGAAATTGACCAAATTTGGCAATAGTAACTGCATAACTGCAAGTCAAATGGGACTCAAGTCTCTTTGATGTGGCCAACAAGACGATGGTGAAGAGGACGAAGGAGGAGGAGGAGATGAGGAGGAGCAGTAAACCGGGTGACAGAGATAAAGCACGCAAATGTGTTCAAGTTGGCCAACATTTTGGCCAATTGCCCATATAAATGCTACAACTAACAGCGAACTTTTAGCATAAATTTGTAAATCTTTTCTGACGGTTTTTTCCACTTTTTTCTTTGCCTTTTGGTTTTATTTGACAACAAGTCGACGCACATTTACGGTAACTTGTCGCAGCCAAAATACAAATTTAAGCAAATTACTTACATATGTAAATACATATACCAATGGATTAATGTGTGTGTGATTGTGTGTTGTGTGTGTGTGTTGTATATTCTTTTAAGGCATCAAACAAACGGACAATGTATACAAAATAAAAAAATACAAAAACAAAAAAAAACCGGAACGTATAGCTGTTATAGAATGGAGCAGCCTTTCACAATATTGTCTGTTGTTGCTATTGTTATTGTTGTTATTGTTGTTATTGTGTGCTTTGATAAAAAGTGAAGATAGCACTCGGTGGCTGCGGTGAAAACATTTAAAGCCTTGGTGTAAACATCTAGCATAACATAGTATCTTAACTGATCTAGTTTCAGTCAGCAGTTCAAACAAATAACACAGATAGAGATCGCTGACAGCTGCTCTGGTAGCTGATTCCTATCTACTGCACATGATTATTCAATTCAAAGAGAAAACGGGCTTATCCTTAACCAGGCTGAAACTTGACTCAGTACTTGCTACCCTTGTGCAGGGTATCTGCTGGTCTTAATCACTCTCTTCTAGAGCATACTCTCCTACTTTATTTGATTTCTATACCTAGCTGCATTAGGCCTTTTGTTTGGAGCCAGTCGCTTTCTTTCGCTGCCCAACCCAGTTGAGAAACTCTTTTGGCCAATATCCATTTGCCGAAATATCAAAAGGCAGATGATGTTCAATAACAGATCGTTTGCTGTTTGGCCGGCTCATTCATTGCAAGGTTTTCGGCTAGTCAAAGCATTTTGTCACGATTTGCCATAAACACCTTGTAGAAGTCACTAACCCGAAAGGCGCATTTCCCCATGCCA
This sequence comes from Drosophila paracracens, assembly GCA_035044025.1. Classification (NCBI taxonomy): domain Eukaryota; kingdom Metazoa; phylum Arthropoda; class Insecta; order Diptera; family Drosophilidae; genus Drosophila; species Drosophila paracracens. Next base: position 16,909 of record JAWNMN010000435.1, on the reverse strand, counting down.
ATCGATTATGGTTTATTAAATCGATGTGATTTGTGCAGTGCGGCACAAAAGAAGCCGCCGTTCCAACTCCGGCTAAGCAAATAAATAGAAAGTGAACTTGTGTGTTAAGATTTTTCAAAGCAGCAGGTCAATCGATGGAATCAAGAGCCAGACGCCAGCAAATTAACGGATTCACTTTTAAGATACAAAAATAATAAAGAACAGCTAACCCAAACAAGCCGAAGTTTTCATACACTACCAGAACGAAATCCACCTGCTGGATAAAGGCAGAAAAACTTGACAAACGAGAAGCATTTCGTTATAGTCTTTATGAATTATGATACTTGCTGGCAAAAGTAGACAAATACGAAAACCGAAAACCAGAGAACCAGAAAACGGGCTAATGATAATGTTTGAATTATTACAGTGCACCAGAGCCAACACCAGAGCCAAGCTCTGCTCAGACATAATGAATGCCATTACGTTGAGTTACCGAAATTCGGTGTCTGCTCCGATTTATAGACGCGCACACTGCTCCCACAATGTTCGGCTGCCGTCAAATGCAATCTATTAAGGTTAATTTGCAGTCACTTCCCAAATGACGAACCCAAATGGGTCTGGCTCTGGGTCCAAGTCGGGGCCAGAAGCAGCGGCTGACAGATAGATATATGTGTCAGTGGCATTTGCCAAAAACCTTTTGCGGTTATGATTTGTGAAATTCAGATTGCTTTGCTGACCACAGCACGGCGCATGCCAACACTCTGTGGGCCGTGATTAATGGCGTGTGGAACATAAATTTGGCACAGGTTTTGTCTTGTTTCTTTTGTTGTTGTTGTTGAATTTGTGCCTTTCAGGCTGGAGCAATCTTTGCGGATCCAGAAAGCTGATCTTGTATGCGCCTCATGCAATTGCGGACTTTGATTTTAGCACAAGAGTTGTGGCCAGTGTTGTGGTAGTTAGGCCAAGTTGAATCGCTTGTAGGCCTGTCAACCCGCCTGACAAAACTGACAGCCAACATTGACAATGGCGACGACGACGACGACGTCGACGACGATGAGAGAGCATGGACAATGGGACAAGATCAACAGCAACCCGCAACAGCAACCTCGACAGCGACATTGGCCAAAACGGTAGCCCATGTCTGACAATCAAATATGGGAACGGTCTGCTCTGGCTGCTGTTATTGTTGTTGTTGTTGTTGTTATACTACCTGCGCCGTGACCCATATCCGACGTGACTTTTTTCATTTGGCAAAGTTCAGCAGGTCGTGGGCAGGCATTTAGCATATGGTATTTGGTAACCTGTATGTACATATTTGTATGTATGTGCACTGTGAAAAATATTTGATATATGGTTTTATATTCTAGCTACTAATTTATTCATTTATTTATATATTTATTTATTCATATACATATATATATGTATATGCATACATATATATATATCAATGCGTAAGAGGAAAACTGAAAGCTTTTTATTTTGAAGAATTAAATTAGATCGGTTTAGCAAGTGCGAAAAAGATAACATTAAAATGAATATAAACATTTTTTTCATTATTTTTATAAATTGATTTTTACCTGTATAAGATTAAAAAAAAAAAATTTCTTGTGGTTTGAAAATAGATTGATTTTTTTTTACATTTTATTGCGGGTGATTAAATATTGTAAAATTATTTTAACCTTATTTAAAGTGAAATGAGACATTACTTTAAGTGAACATCACTGGGAATTAAGATTTTGTCTAGTGTGTGGCGTATGGAAAGTGAAATTTTGCGGCTGGCAGTCAATGGCCCGGCCAAAATTGAGTTTAGACAATGGCCAACATGTTGGTAAGACTGCAAGATTGACCCCAATGAACGTCTGGATCCATGCTCCAAGCTGGAGCGAGTGAGTGAATGAATGAATGATAGCCTGCCAGAGCCACTTGCCGAATTGCCAGTTATACGTTTGATTATCAGACCGGGTGTTGTGTCTGTTGTTGTTCATTTTGTTGCTTTTGCAGTTTCTGGCCGGTTTCGCTTTGGCACATAAAATGTGTTGACACGAAAGCGCAGAGCAACCAAAAACTGAGAATACGAAGGCAACAGCCACGTTGGCAGGCAGTGAAATGCTGCAGCGTTTAAAAATCTTCTGTTGATTGCCAGCCGTAACAGCTGCCTGTATAATTTGGGGCTGGCTGGCTGGCCAGAAACCAAAACTGAAGAAAAGTGAAGGCGTCTCCAAAAGCGCATCTTTCGTTGCAGCACTTTCATTAAAAACCACTCGCCGTCCAATTCGAATTCACTAAATTGCTGCCAGAATTTGGCGCAGTTTGCCTTTTTTTGCTGTTTCTTTTTGTTGGTTATGCATCAACTTCCCGGCTAAGAAAGCAAAGACACAAAAGCTAACACAAAAGACAAAATCAAACCACTCAAATGAAAAGCACTCAACGCTTTTGTATTTGCGACTCCGAAACGAGTTTATGTGGCAAACTGCCACAACTGGCAACTGGGAGCAGAGTGCTGGGCCTCAAGCTGGACTCAGGCTTTCCATCAAGTGTGGCGCTGCTCTTTATTTTAATTTGCGCACCTAAGTAAATGCAGCCGGCAAAGTGCTAATGAGACATAACGACATGGACGTCACCAAGGCCAAATGATCATTTATTATTATTTTTAGCAAATAGCAAATACCAGCTGCGCGGATGTGGATGACAATGTTGCCTCAAGCAATGGGCGTAGCCAGGGGGAGTTAACTGATGAGCAGAGGCAAAAAAGATATTTAATTTATGCAAATGAATTTGAAAAAAGAATATTATTATTTCTAATATACAACATTTTCCCTGCTCACAATACAATTAAACGAAACCTAAACATTTTTATATAGTTTTCAAAATTGAATAAACACTGGAAAAAGTTAAAATAATGCAATAAAATATTATGTTATATATTAAAATATATAAGTCAGATAAATGGGTTGTTAAAGTTGATTGCGTCGAAGTAAACATAGCCTCGAGAGTTGCAGCTTGTTTGAAATGTAGGCATGTACACCAATTGCCTAAATGGCTTTGTCAGGGATGGGTACCCCTGCTACGCCCATGTCCAAGTCTTTGGCAGCATTTGGCATGCCAATATTTTCTAATATTCGCAATCATTTAATTTAATGTTCGCTCATTTATTTTGCGTGCAAAAGTGCAATGAGTTCTAGTCCTCGTCGGAGTCCTCGTCGAATCGCAGCATTCATCGGAGCTGAGCAGGCAAAAACAACAAAAACGGTACAATCCCACGATATTCGCTAATGAGCCTGGCCAACGTAATGTGGGCGTGCCGAAAGCGCTTCGCCTTCGTGAGCCACCAGCGTTTATACACTCAGGGAAACTACATAGATACGTTCAATTACAATCGCCAAATAATTATACAGTTTCGATTATAAAATATTAACTTAGACTTGCTTGTGAGTATTTTTCATTTACCAGAAATCAATCATGATTCTTAGTACTTAAGGAGAGATGTTCCTAGATTTAGTTTAATTTTAAGATAATATCTGTTATTTGAAAGAAATAGCTTCCCACAATGTTAGTAGTTAGTTAGTTAGTTAGTAATCAAGTTCTTCTTTTTATAATTTTTCCTAGCATTAAATAGAGCAAAAAACATATTTAAATTATAACAAGAGGACATCAAACTACAAGCAATCTTAACATTTCCTATTTTCAGTGTACCAGCATCAAAAGCAACAACAAACAATTCAATTTTCATGGCCAGCCGGACGAGCAGAGCAATTTATTACATAATGCTGGCAGCGTGCGTTAGATTGCACTCTAGATTATGGCCAAGGACTGCGATTGCCTGCCTGTGCTGGTCAATATTTATGAACGGACAGCAGCTACACAGAGAGAGAGAGAGAGAGAGACTCTTGAACCCAAGGGCGCTTGCAATTTGTCACTTAACTGAAAACGAATTAAATGGATTGCAAGTGACGCTAAAGAGTGTGAGAACCGTTAGATGCATTTCGGCTTAAAGACTTCTTACCGCCAACAAACAGAAATGAAAATGAAACGAGAAAATGAAATCGTTTCCAGCAGCGGCAACAAAAGAGAATCCGATGCGCAGTGTTTTGGGTTCGTTTCAAGTGTGATGGCTGTCAGTCAAAGACAATCAGACAGTCAGGCAGCCAGACAGACTAGTCGGCCGTCCAAAGAGTCCAGGTAGTGATTTCTTTGGCATTTAGGGTTGTTCGCACTATGTGGGTCAGCTATTTACAGCCACTGCCTTTTACCGATTTGTGGCTAATGCAAAAAAAACTAAAAAAAAAAAAGAATATAATATTTAACTTAGCATGCCGAAGTTTACATACCCTTCGCTAGCTTGCTTGAGTCTTCCCAATTTTTGTCAATAACATATCTTGGCAAACATAAAAGAATTCATTTTTGGATTGATTGTTTCAGCTTTTGATATTATGTTTTGTATGCAGGAAAAGTAGGAATATATCTCAAGTTTCAATAGGAAAGCTTCACAGAGTACACACAGTTTGTTAGAAAGATGCAGAGACGGGATTTAGCAATATGGACATGCTGCCTTTGATATCGATGCGTTACACACCTCACTTCGCAAAATAATAATGTACCCCACAAGGGTATACAAAAGTGGTGCGTCGAAACAAAAGACTTAAGACACGAACTTGACAAAACGCACTTGTCGCAGCAACAACAACAGCAGCAGCAACGAGTTAGTCGCTTGGATGGATTCACTTCAAAGTGGCCGCGAGTGAGAAACGCGTCATAGCCCACTTCTAACAACCAAAAATCAACATTAAATTATGGCAACAGTAGCACGGGCAACACCAGAACAACATTGATGCTCTATCAGACCCCCCCCCCCCCCCACACACACACACTCACGCACACACACAAACTGAAAACACGCTGTGAAAGTCACTGTGAGTGAATGACAAGAAATTCTAGTCGTCATAATGAGGCTTATAAATGTTTTTATGGTTGCTCCTCAGCTGTCAGAATAACAAAAATACACTCGCTAAAATCAACAATCGCATGCGTTCTACAGCAACAACAACAACAAGAACAACAGCAACAATATCAATAACAATAACAACAACAACGATTTGGCATTTATTAAAGCCATCGTCTAGATTTCAGCCATGTGGCAAATGAGTTTTGTAATTGCTCCGTTTCATCTTTAGTTTTCTTATTTTCTATATTATTTCTGCACGTCGATCTTTACCCTATTGGTTGCCATATCCCGACAATTATGCAGCTGTATTTGAGTGGATATTTTTGTCGACTAATCATTTAACAGATTGAAATCGTTTTTAGCAAACTAAGTCAATTGGTCTAGGAATGGAAAAATATTTGTGAAATTACTCAAGAAAGAAATTTGTGCTAAGTATTTAGAAATTGTGAAATGACATGTGTATAATTTACTATTATTTTCAACTATCTGTCATTCGAACTTCTTAATGGCACCATCTACTGTGGCGTGCGACTAGCACATCCAACATCCAGACAACCATATTTTATTGCACCTAAGTCTTTTAACTCATTTACGTTTCTATTTAACTGAGAGGAATCCGTTAGAGTTTTAGTACACTAGTTAGGTTGTAGATATGATTAATATTACATTCCGACTCCTATTTTGAAGTAAAAGAGCCAAATAAAAATTGACAAGTGCCTTTTTGATTGCAGAGATGGAGTCGAGTCCAAAATATATGTTGTTAGGTTAGGTTTTATCAAAGACTTGCAAATTAAATTAAATTAATTAAAAAGAAAGAACACAAAGTTTTGTTTCATACATGGTTGGAGCGCTGTAATAAATGAAAATACTAAAAAATATTACATTTTGAAATGACAGTTAGGCAGGCAGGCAGTGGATAAAAAATCAATCAGGTTATAAAGCCAGCAAACAGACCCGTTACAAAACGTGTCAAAGGTGACAGCAGCCGTATTAGAAATCAATTTGAGATGAGCTACGGCAGCTAACAGTAAATACAAAATGCCAAATGGGTAAATTGCGAGGCCTCAGAACGGAACTGCAAAACAAATCAATCTTTATGTGTGTGTAGTAGTGGTAGTAGTCGTAGCAAACGAATAAGTTTAAGACAGAGATGAGAAGTCGAGAGTCCAATTCCAATTGTGATTATACCATAGTGAGGAGGCTGCTGAGGAGGCAGTCAATGCACTTGGACTTGGCCACCTGCTGGCCCACCAAGCCAACTCAATCTGAAGAGTGGGCCAACAAGGCAGCTCTCAACTCTCGTCGCTCGGTTTGCGCAAATTGTTTTCAGTTGCCAAGCAGCCAAGTTTTCCACAATCAGCCTTGTGGTCAATTCCGTTTGCCTGGGTGGTGTTAATTTTTCCACAACTAATTCTTGGGCATTATTCGTCAGGCAGCTTGCAGCCGCTGATCGTCGCCGGGCCTGTCAGCCACAAAAGTCATAACCCAGGAAGCCAACACATAGCTAGAAATCAACTCACATTAACTGCTCACTTTGATGTTGTTTGTTGGATGTCTGCTCACACATGCGGAAGAAGTGGTCAACGCAGGCAGTGGTTCAGGCCCGTAGGGAAACTAACAATTTGCCTGGGAATCACTTGGCAATCTCTCGTGACCAGCACTTATTATTATATAGCATTGGCAAACGCTGGAATTGATTATTTAATTGATTATCAAATTAAAAAGATCTCTCTGGCAAATTCTTTTACTAGAAATGCTCGTTAAATTAAAGAATAAAGTAATCTCAAAGCAGGCGTAACTTCTCAAAATAAAAGAGACTCACAATTTTGTCGATAAACACATTAATTACAAATTTTCAAATCCAGCAAGTCAAAATTTTCGTTCATTGAAATGAACTGATCTATAAACGTGCCTTAAACTAATCACACGATATATTTGTGCTATTCAATGCCAAAAAAGAAACAGCAAATTCAATTCTGGCGTTTGGGAGTCGAATAGGAGTAGTTTGTTGAGTTGTAGTTGAAGCATTTACAGCTTCGTCACACGATTTGTTGCGAGTCGTTTTCCTTTGGCCACACAGCTGCAATGCAATGGGGCAATCGTTGCAATCGACATGTAAGGCCCTTAAAAGTCATGTTTGTGGTTGTGGCCTGCTTTGGGTGATCCGGGTGGGTGTGGCATTTGGGCATGGCTGGAGACGGCAGGGCTCAACAGCAGACCGCACAGCGCAAACGTTTTTGGCAATTATCAAGATCATGGCTCTTGCCTCTTGTTCTTCTGCTTCGACTCTTGTCTGCGATAGTACTTCGTTAGACGTTCGGACCATGGTTCTATTTTTTTATTATTATTATTTTATTTTTTTTTGTTTTTTTGCGTAGGCATTTAGGCACGGGTGCGCCCTTGAGACTCTGCAGTGAGTGGTGTGCTTCAGTTCTGCCTTCTGTCTCTTATCGTGGGGCCATTAGTGTGAAATCGTTAAAGTTTTAAATGCCACCACGTTTTCGTATCTCTTGTTGTTCTTGTTGGTGTTTCTGCTGTGTTCTAGTTCTCTCCTAGTTCTATACTTCAACACACTGCGAATATCGTACCAATTAAATTGGCCACAATAAACAACTACCAGTCAGTGCGGAGTACTCGCTTTAGTCACATTTCAAGTGCTTTTGCCCTTGCAGAAGGTATGATAATTTGGTCACGACATCTGCAACGCAACGCATTAAGGAATATACATATCATCAACTCAACATTATCTTCGCCTTAAGAAAAGCAAACTTGAAAATACTATATCCAAAGGCTAAGCTTTTCACATAAATTATACTAAACCACGAATAATTCGATTTGTACGCTAAGAAGCCATGTAATGGATTTTGACGTCCAAGTATTTATGTGAAATATGCTAAAATACATCGCTAACATGGTCTAAATAGTAATAAAAAAAACAGCCATTAGATAAAGTCCGTAACCTAAAAAAAAATTGTAAAGAAGAGAATTATATTTGTTCAAATCGCAATCGTCTGAAGATATTATATGTATATACCTATACATTTAAATAAAATCGAAGTTTTTTTTATATAATCAATCAAAATTGATTATGAGCAGGTTCACCTCGATATTTAAGGGTATGTTAACTGCAGTCAAAGATATGCATTCTTTCTTGATTTAGTTTTGTTTTCTGCGTTGTACGGTTAACTGGGCAATTAAAGAGTAAGATCGCATTCGTCTTGCTAATAAATCAACAAAAAATTATAAAACAATTTGAATGCGACATGCCCATTTTGTCCAAAAAATAAAAGTTAATTGTGAGGCAATAAACAAGCGATGGCTCGCGCAGCAATACCATCAGCATTGTCGCTGCAACAATGCTGCCAGTGCAACATGTGCCGCCAATTTGCTCCGACTGCCAATGTCTGTCAACGGCTACTGTCGTCGGCCCTTAGCAATTGGCAATTGGCAACTGGGATTGGTATTGGTAACTGGTGACTGGCAAACTAGCAAACTGGCATTTGGCATCTGTGGCATCTGGCAATTACATGCAGCTCACGTGCTGTCAAAGTTGAAAGATGACAAATCAACTTGACAGCGACAGCGTTACCAATTTGCATGGCAAAATGGCCAAAGCAAGAGGAGATTCAACCGAAGTGATGGCAGAAATGCAAAACGAGAGCAATGCACCCAACTCATACATGTGGTGCAACCATGTTGTTGTTGGTGTTGTGGTGCCAAAGCAACTTGACGCCTGGCATTGTGTAATAATTGGCAGTTCGTGGAAAGCTACGATTTTGATAGCGATTAATTGGCTCTCTTGCTAAGAATGCAGCTAAGTAAGTTGGATATCCCCTAGGCCCTCCATCCGCCAGCCTACGCCAACTTGCCACTTAAATTAGCATATTCATTTATGGCAATTGCACCCATTTCACATTTCAAATTTAATGCTCCGCTCTCTGCTGCAATCCTTAGCCTGTTTAGTAATTGCAATTTGATGGTTCCATCATAGTAAAATATTATGACAAACCATATAAAAGCGTATTGAATTGGGCCACCGCAGAGCGCCACTGGAGTGAATTCGACGACAGCTTCCGTCAATTATATGGCCGGCCGATCGCAAGTTCTGCTTCGCTCCTGGCGGAGGCGACACAGCAGGAGTAGCTAACTGTTAGCATCAGCTGGTGGCCAGTTTTCTGCAAACTAACTGCACCCTCTGCCACATTTCGCTACGAGCTTGACTTTGCGTACCGATGCCGCTGCGAAATTTAAATCGCCAGCTAACATTTATTACCAAAGCAGCTGGCATAATAAAAACTTATTGGGCAGATGGCATCTTAATGTGTAACAAGAGAGAAGTGCCAGACACATCTTAGATACATTACTCTGCTGAAGTCCACCTGCTCACAGCTAAGCTTCGTAGCTGGTAAGTTTGCTTGAGATGTTTGATAAATAAAAAGTGTTTACTTAAAAAAAATTAAACGTATTTGAACTCATGATAATTTTTGAAAGCTATTGGAATGTGCTTAGTTATTATCCAACAAAATTAATATGTATTATTTGATTTATTATATCAATCGGTTAAAAATGCTTTTTATCATTCAGCCCAGACAAGAACATGGCCTAGATCTTTACTGCTAACTAGATTTGTAACTTATTATAACTATAAATATATATTTCTTGTATTTGCAAAAGTATATATCTTCCAGATTGATCTTTCGAAGACCAAGCTTTAACACACTTTGCAGAATCAGGCGTATTAATATCAATTGGTGGGTGAAGGATACAGAGAGAATAAAAAATGTTTTGATCATGAGTGAATTCCTTTTTTGAATTTCTCATGCTCGAATAGTTGTTGAAGCTTTCTTCCACTAGATTTATTTCTCATTATAAATCGTTCATCCCATTTCTTGCCAAATACTTTCCTGTTTTTTTTTAGCTGGCTGTTGGCTGCTGCTGCTGCTGCTGCTAGTGGTGCTTGTGCCTTTTACTGGACTTTGTTTGTCTAACTGGCCTGACTGTTTGTTTCTTTGCCTGTTGTTCACACGACTTTCATGTTAACAGGAACTTGCTGTAACAGTAAAAATCAATAAGTACCTGCAGTTTATTACGTCGCCTAAGCACTGAGCTAAATAACTTTGCTCTCAGAGTGCACAACATGCAGTAATCATCATTTAGTGATGATGTTGTTGTTGGTTGCCAGCCAGTCTCTCGTTGTTGCTCTTGTTGTTCGTCGTTCGTTTAACAAGCCATTTGGCATTAATTTTTGCCCATATGCAATGCCCACAGGAATACTCCAGGGACTGTCTCTCAGTCTCTCACTGAGCAAATATGTCGCACAACTCCACGACTCGCTGGCGACGACAACAACAAAAACAAAAGCAACAACAACAACAGCAGGAGCAACAAGAGGCACGACAACGTCAGCAAATTAGTGACATAACTCGGTTTACCAAACACGACTCGAATGAACTGCAAGCTGGGAGGCCAGTTCACAGCCTAAATAAAGCAAAAAATACCCTTACCTCACAAAATGCACTAATTTCCAAATAATAATAATAATAATAATCCAAACATTGCTCGTGCGCTCATATTTGTCTGACCCTTATGGCATAGCCACCTTTCACCAGATAACAGCTACAACAATAACAACAACAACAACAACAACAGCAGCAGCAGCAGCCAGCCAGTCAACTGGAGCCTCAATCTTTTTAGCTTATGTAATATTGGTAGAACCTCTTTTTTGGGGTTAAGTGCTCATTACAAAAAATTTTGCGATGGTCAGTTAAAAACAGCGACTGTAATTTGTTTTCAAGTTATTTAAGTCGAGCAGCGATTGCTACCAATTTAACCAAATTAAAGTAACATAATGCAAGACGTGTGGGTGGTTCGAGGTCAATATAACCATTGACTGCACAGGTCGTGTGGTTGATGCTGCTGCTGCCGCTGCTGCTGGAGCCACAAGTTAGTTGCTCTAATTTAAAAAATTACTTGAATTCAATTGAGTCGATTCACATAAGACGATGCATGACAAATTTCAAATGCCTTCAGTTTCACATGGCAACAAATCGTAGGCGTGTCTTTTCACTGTTAAGTTTCTTTGGAAGTTGTTGAGAAATTTCAGAGTGCATAATTACTGAAAAGCTGACAATCTTGTCACATCACAAATCAAACAAGAACTGAAAGAACTCAACTGAACTCGAGGTGATCGAATGCACCTGAAGTTGACTGACAGGGGTAAGGAGGCAAACAGTAGCAGCAGTAAAAGTAAAAGGATTCTATTGAAAAATATTAGAAATTAAATGTACACCAAATTATTAAGCTTGAATTTTTATTATTGGTCTTAATTATATCTTGTCAGCAATTTTAGACAATTTAGGGTCTAATAAATTAAAAAAGAATGAGCAGTTTTAGGCAAAAGTTCGAAAGATTGAGAAAGTTATCGCAAATTTTTCACAGAAGCTTTGATCATATTTTTAATGTGTTTAATGACTAAGAAAAACGCATATTTTGTGTGTTCTCATTTCTCTACTGAATTTCGAAATTATAGAATTTGTATTAATTACACCATTCTATTCTAAAAACTTACTCCAAGTTCTCATAGCCAACTTTCATGTTGAAAATAGTTGTACCAGTTTTAGTTCTCACTGACCTGTAACACATATCGGGTATTAAGTATTCTTTTTATTACTACATAATTTTAAGTATATGTTCACGACCTTAGTTTTATTAGTATTAAAATTTCATAGCTATTTGACTATCCGTCAAGTGGCACTCAACAATTTTAGGAACCTGCATTTAACGGGTCGCACATACTTGAATGCATTTCGGTCTCGTAAAAAATGAATGAATGTTTGCCCCTCAATCATGTAAGTGGAACAACGAAACTTGGCAAAATATGAATAAACCTTTCTCGCAACAAGCATATCTTTACACACAGATGACATGTACACAAGAGATTTTGTACCATACTAATGGACAGTTCATAAAATGAAATTGTTGAAAGGCGCCATGAGTACATTCACTCTTTCAATGGGCACAACAAGCAAAACGGGAGCTAAGCTATATAAGCTCTTAATTAAGCACCTACGTCAACTTTTTGTCTTCCATCCTCTTTTTTATGAAGCCAGAGAAAAACCAATCCAAGTTCGTTGCCTACGTCTTTCGTATTGACTGTATACCCAAGTAGGTCAGCTGTCTAAATTTATGCCAGGCAAATTTTCTTGTAAAACTATTTGCCGGACAAGAGCCGCTTGAGCATGTGCATGCATAAATAAATATTATATGCGAAAAAATCCGAATTTGGCCATGGCCAAGGCTTGAACGTTGTGGCCGGGTTATGATTTCCAAACGAAAAGCCCGGTCATGCAAATGGAAATAAATATGCCGGCTGTTTGTTTTTCCAAGACAGCACAATTTACAGTCCGCACACATGCTGAGCCTGCCTGCAGGTTAACCGAATGCCAAACGAAAATGAAAATAAATGCACTCCAAACAGAGGCTCCTGTCAGCGGATCAACTCTACGGCAAGTGGTCAAAATAACAGCAGTTGTTGCAACACACTCGGCAAAAATTAGACAAGTTGCAATCAAATCAAGTACAAACAAGCTTGAAAATCCTACATCGAGAATAAATTTCTTTAATTTTTAGTTTTATAATCTGAAATTTGCTAAATTTCAGACTGTTGGAATAAGTTATGAACGATTTATAAATAAATATTTAAGTATTTTGAATACTTTATGGAAGAAAATTAGTTCAACTTCTAAGCTCAATCCCAGAATAATGATCATTAACGTAATTAAAGAATAATAAATCTTATTTTAATAAATTTTAAAGTCAAGAATAACTTATAACTTGAACTGCTTAAGAGTTTTCCGAGTGTAAGATATTGTGGGTACATCATTTTGTCATTTGTTTTTACTTTCAAAAAAACATTACGCACACATTTAGCTTAAGATTTTGTATTTTATTGCTACCATTTCATGGACAAGCGAAAATCATTAGCCTGAAATCATTAAGGTCAATCAGGTTCGTGGCTGAGATTTGCTCAAATTTCGCGATTGCTCGACGCATGTGTCACAAAGCTGGGCACTACTTTCAAAGTATAAAAATTTCGCTGGGCAGTCTGAAAAATGAAAGCGTTTTTATGTGAATGACAACATATTAGCATAGGTTCAATCACACTTGAGAAAGCACTATTAGTTTATTATCTAGAAGGCTGTCACTTTAATCTCAAGTTGTGGACCTTTTACTTTTCATTTGTTTACTATGCAAATGGAGGTGAATCAGCAGGTTTTTGGTTTAGCCCATAAGCTCCCAACAAGAGTATCACTTGGTGCCGTGATAAATTGTCACAAATGTTCAAATGTTGTCGAATTTCTCTTCTCATGTTCTTAATGTGCGTACTTCTTGTTCTTTTGAGTGCTTTTCATTTAATGTGCGTGTTCCACAACTTTTGGGCGTTGTGTCTTCTCTTTATACCCTCGCCAAGAGTGTTGTAATAATTCTATGAAGTTTGTAACACATTCGAGAAATATCTTGACGAATCTAGGGTTATAATCATTTACCAGCTGTAGTTAATATCAGCTGTATCCGTGCCAATATATAATATACCTGTAATTGGAACAACCGGAAAGGGTACCTAATCTTCGGCGTGATGATGTTTATAGTTCTTCTGTGTCTCTTTGTCGTTTCAAGGTTATTTTTGGGCGTCTTCGTGACATGATGTGACACTTTCATTTCGAGCCGCCCAACAGCGAAAGCCGCATTAAAATAAAAAGAACAACGAACATATTTGTCTCTAAAAGTGGAGTTTCTTATCAACTTACTTTGTGGCTTAACGCGTAGGTTCCACATCGGTAGCTGATGCCGTCAATCCTTTCACTCTCGCACACAATGTGTAACGGTACCTGACGCGATAAGCATATTGAATACACAATAATAATCAAAACAAGATAAAAATTAATCAGAAAGCAATATACATACATATGAATACAAAGACAATGCGATGAAGTCTCATTCCGCATAACATTAGCATTTGAGATTTCTCACCAAGAATTGTGAGGCTCATCCGCAATTAAAATCAGGTAGCTGAGCAACAGCAACACAAACGAGCTGTCTAAAGTGGGCGTTCGATTCGACTCACAACGTCTTACAAATTAATCAACACATAAACGGTGCTTCGGTTCTGGGGACTGAGGCATGAGCAACCAGGTAGATGGAATCGCACCTGAGCGGCCGACCTTTGTGCCAGTTTTTGTGAAAAAGCACGCCAGCTTGAGACGCGCACATATGAGGTCAACTAATGGGATTTTTATTGGGTCACAAGGCGACGCTATTCACACAAAACACCCACTTCAAGCACACTAACACACTGAGAGAAATAAGTGAAGAATACATCTGCTATTTGTAGACCTCCACTAATAAAATATTTTCTATTCCAGAATTAAAATTCTTTTCTTTCTGTCTAGATATTTAAGTTGATGAACCAAGTTTACTTTTAAGTTGAATCAAGACAAATACAGAGCTTTATTAAAGTGTTTAATAATCCTTTTTAATTAATATAATTTATTAATACTTTTATAAAATAAATAATTAAATGAATATATTCCTCATTGTCTGTTTTCTACTTAGTTTGGCAAGCTAACACTTGATTTGAGGTCATTTAAACTTAATTTGAGTTCGATATATTTCTCTCCATGTAGATACAGACACCTACACCTGCTGCAGACCCGCATTTTAGATAATAGCCTTTTAAAAGTGAGTGTCGTGAGGCGTGCCACAAAATGATGTTGGGAGTAGAGTTGAAAGTGCAACAGAGTCAAGTAGTGCTACATGCAATATGGAAAAGGCACGCTAAAGTTGTCAGGCAATTAAGCATAAATCAGAGATTTAGTTCGAAATCTCATTAACCGCATTTGGAGTTTGACAGTGGATGCGGCAAGTGATGGAATGAAGACAACCTAGCAGTTTTGAGACGATGAACAGTTGAAGGAATCCTTGGAATCTAAACCAGATTCTGGAGCAGCAATTAAGCGCAATATATACTCCTAACGATGGCCATTTCAAGCTGAACATATGACCAGGTATGGCAAACAGCTTGCCGCACTAATTTGCAATAAAAACTCAATCAACAACCGACGATGACAGGTTGAAGCCCCACTTCTATGAGAGACTCTTTCAACAACCAAACGAGTACCAGGTAATTGCCCCCGGCATCTGACAAATCTATGGATCTCATTAGGAGTGAAATGAAAGTACATCATCGTTTCAACTTTTCACTTTCATCTCTCAACCACACAACTGACCCCAACTCGGGGTCAGCTTAATGATGGCATTCACATACAGGTAGATCACGTGAACTCATTCATTAGACACAAACGAATACAAATATGACAATACATTTGTGTATACGGGATAACTCTCACTAAACAAATATGTCAAATCAGTAACTGTAGCTGGTGTATAGATCCAAAATTATGTTTTGCTCCAAAGTTCTGAATGCAGCCACTTAAAAATCCATAAATTTTGTGTGCCAGCGTTAAATGTGTAAACGTGTCTCGAAACCGCAACTAAATGAAGACATTTGCTCGAGTCTGCTCAGATGCGAATCAATAATGAAATGGCCATGCAAAATTCTAGACACAACAAACGGTTAAAAGCTGCCTCGGGGAATGCCGCCGCACGCCGCAACGGTAAATCTGAGGTGCTAAAGCCCAGACTCAGACTAAGATGGAGACTGGGACGTCGACTTCGACTTCAACTTCAACTCATGACTGCAGATACTCGACTTTAGATTAGAATGAATCATTTCCAAGCATCCTAATTGAGTTGACTGCGGCTGCCAGCTGAAAGCCAGCTAAAAGGCCAAAATATTAGCACAGCCGCCTTCACCAAGGTGTGAGATTATTTAGCCAGGCTATGACAGAGTCCGAGTCAGGGTCTGAAGTAGCGGCGATTAGTACGGAGTATGACAGAGGTTCATTTATCAAGTAGACAAAAGCGAGCTGCACGTATCTCGTCTCTCTGGGCAAGTTAACCGTTCTCCGACTGACTTACTGACTAACTAACGGACTCCTCGACTCCAGGGCTGCCTCCTTCGCTTTAATTACTCATTTAATATTGGAGAGCTGGTCTCTACAGCAGTCCAACTCCGAGAGTACTATTCGAAAGAATCTTTAGCGCACTTCTTCTGCTTGAGGAGAAATGTAGTTCTCTGGGTCAATGCGAGAACCTTAACTAATCAAAGACGAGACGAGAGTCACGCGCTGTCCCCTCCAATTTCTGTCATTCGCATTGTCAATAATAAGTAACATTTTCGGCGCTTTCACAAAATACCAGCGAATATTTCAAAAGGCATTCTACGCACTAAACTAAATGAAAGGCGAAGAATCTTGAAGAATTTCGGGGCTTAAAGAGAATATGTGCTGCGATAAATGAATTCGATTTGTTTGCCAGAGAGAACTCTGCGCCATAATCAGCGAGTGACAGCAAAAGCCAAAGAACCAATAGTACATACGTACATAGTTAAGTATGTATGTTTATTAGTGGAAATTCTTATTTACTTGAGAGAGAGAAGATAAAGAGTTTTCAAGTTTAACCTCACGTTTTGGGCACCATAAAACACAATGAAGCGTTGCAAGTTTGAGTTTGCGAGTCGGTTTGGGCAGGTTAACAAATGTCGCTGTTCTATTGTTCAATGACCATGGCTGGGTTGAAATTTCGGCTGCTTTTATGTTTATGCATGAATTCCAACATGAAAATGCATGAAAAACAAGGAAGAACAAAAATCGGCGCCCATAAATCAAATTGGCCAAAATGCATCCTCAGATATCCGGTATCCAAACCGGCCACGCAGTCATGGCCAACTGATTGAGCTGTCGCGTATTTGGGTGAGATCGCCCAGTGTCCAATATGTGCCCAACATTCCTCCCCTCTCTCCGTTTCCCGTTGCAGACTCTTAAGTTGCATGCCATTTGGCTTGTCATTTGAATTTCGTGCCTGTTTTTA